>CP141129.1:42665214-48390214 GCA_035236585.1 Warburgia ugandensis
TTTCCATTCTAGAGTTCTTATGTGTTTTCAAGCCCTTTTGAGACCTCAAAAAATAGACAAATTTCTTTTCTTAGGAACACATACAAGATTCATCACTACAAAAGGATAATGGCAACCCACCATTAACTACTTCATTTATGAATTTAATAGTAATAGAAATACATGTATCATGTTGTCTTGAAACTCAACTCAATTGATGCTGTTTTAAACTTTCCACATTATGCATATTGGACTTCACTGCATTTTATCTAGGCAAGGAAAAATATTTTTGCTTGTAAACAGTTTTTGCTAGCAATATAAAAAACTTTTATCCAAAATAATATTAAATTACATCTCAACATTTTCGTCATTATTCAAGTTCTTCACTTTAATTGACTCCGAGTTGACTTGTTTTTCAAAGTCGATGTTATATGTCTACATTTTGAGTTTTAACACCCTGTATGCATGTGCATTTACACACATACATATATATCTTTATGAATATCCATTAAGTAAAAAAGTATGCCCATTAAATAATTTTAGCATTTAAAAGATTATACTTTATTATATAAAATAAATGGTAGAACTACTAACTAAAACAACGGTAATACACTTTAATATGCTAGAATGAGTGCACTCCTTCCGTACCAAAATGAGTGCTATGGTTTTGAGCGCTTTGGTTTAGAATTCCTCATTTTCTATATTTAAAATTTTAAATTTACCATCTTTTTTGGGAATTTTTCCAATCTCCTTCCTGATTTTTTTTAGCCATCACTTTTACCGACTTCGAACTTCACAACAATAAGTGCATCAGGAACTTTGACAGTCAATTGGGAGTAGTTTGTCCGGAGACCACGGGTGCGGATTCTGATGAGCAAAGCTGATTATAAACGGTGACTGCAAATAAACAAAGGGCACCAAATCACTTATTATACTTGATTAGACCCCGGGACGCATTTCAACCAGCAGAATCACATGCACTCGGCAATAACCGAACAACCTTCCTATCCCAATATCAAATCACCAAGTCGTTCCAATGGATCAAGCTATCTTTTTCTGCAACAAATCATGACTCAGGTCTCACTTCTTTAATCAATGGGCCAGGGGTCACACCAGAAAAGAAGCCGAACAACCTATCAAATCCGGCATTACCTTATACCAAATCCACCCACCCTAAGGCCAATATTATCAAAACTATGCGCCGACCCTTCTTTCATCAAGTCAAACCATCACCTCACCAAATCAATCTATGCCTTCATCATCCAGACTGTCGACTGATTTTGTTGCATTTCCGGTGAAGTCCACTAATTGCAAGTCGTAGTCCTGCACGATTAGAATTAGAAATACTTAAAGTCACTTTCATTCTCTTTGATTTGATCACATTAACAACTTAATATCATTAGCTAGACATCGTGTTGGACAAGCAAGAATAATGTAAGTGAAATTCGATGCGACGGCCCCTTCAGCTTTTGTAGATGCAGTGAAACAAGTCCGATGAGTTTCTCGTTTCATTTAATTTAAACTTTAGTCACTGTCAAAGTAATTTGCCTTTCCAATATTTGTCATTTTACTTCCAATGGAGAGAGTAAAGGTCAAGATCTTTCCCTCGTCATTTCGGTGTCTACATAATAAGGCAACCTAAAGCACTATCATTCATGTGTGTTTCCAACCATGCAGTAGATGTAGTTGGACTACACAACTTGTTGTCCATCTGCTTGCAAGGGTCCCTCGGAACTGCCCATCACTGAAACTGTTTCGCATATTTCTTTTACGCTTGACATGACAAGTTGATTAGAAAGCACAAGACGAGTCCTACGACTCTTAAAAGATGATTTTGCCATTTCTTTGAGGAAATTAATGCACGGTCCAAGGCTAACTCATAAGTCAAATCTGATTAGTTGGAAAAAAAGAAAATGAAGAAGAAGAAAGAACCGTCAAATCCGATAAAAATAATATTTTGTCAAAATTTCCAACTCTTTCAGCACAAGTTTGTAATCCTGAATTATATATTATGATCTATGTCATCCTCAGAACTCATGCTCCGCATCTCCCATAACAAGCAACAAAATCTTGAGCAAATTGCACCTGCGTCGTTGGTATGATCATCATATTCAGGCCTTCTCGCTTACCCCTATGAGATTACTATTTCACCTTTTATTTTTTATTTTTTTTAATTTATGGGGGAAGAACAATCCTCCATGTGGCAGTACATAACAGATCGAGGTGATCAAGACGTAGAAAAACCCGGACTAATCCAGGAAAGAGCCAAAGATACCAAAAGTGTATCTGCAAACACCCAGAAAACAAACTAAAGCTGAAAAATCATAACCACAGTGAGTTCTATCTTACTTTTATACTGGGGATATTAACGCACTCTCTAGCAAGGCCATCCGATATGAGCAAAAGAAACTTCAGAATTTCCAATTAGAATATTAATTTGATCCATGATGTGCCAAAATCTCCAAGGAGGAGGGTACTTATCTTGCATCCATGGTACGGCAGTGGTCGAGTCTCCTACTAGTAACAGCGTAAGCCTATATGCAGACCATATGTTAATTCTTTCCAAAAGAGATTTGATCTCAGCCTTGCCAGAATCCTTGAACCCGAGAGGGCCTTGAAAATAATAATGGCATCTGCGTTTCAAACTGTGCCTCCAACACCCTCCAGGCCAGGTTTGCTGAAACTGGCCCCATGAAAATTCAACTTGAATTGATTTGGTAGAGGAAGTTTCCAACGACGATGGGTTTTATCCTCCTTTCTGCTACTTGTGGCAATCTATTACTATTTACGTATAATATTGGCAGGAGAAAACTCCTTGAATTCATTGTGAATTGCAGCCCATTTGGCCACCCAATTGAATATGATCCACTAAGATTGGAGAAGGCCTTTGCTTCGATCAGTCAATGGACACCAAATAGTCGCCATAAATGAGAGTTTTCATAGCAGTTTTGCTCTCCTAATCCAGTTAGGGAATCGCCATTGTACCAGAACTTGATCGAAAGATTCTGGAATAACCCATAATAACTCGCATTTGTTTATAGTCGCATTCCAAACTTGCTGGCCAAACCGGGCATTGCACAAATAAGTGATCTCGGGTTTCCTCATTTTTCATGCAGATATAGCGCCTGCTAGGCCTTTGCCAAACTCTAGATTACGATTATTGAAGGTGACTGTCTTGTTCAATGCAACAGCCATGCATAGAAAGAGACTTATGGTGGGATAGCTCCGCACACCCAAACTGCACTTTGGGTCTTAAGAGATTATTTGCCGAACGGGTAGAGAATTTACCATCATAGTTTGCCGTTCAGATGATCCTGTCTTATTTACAAATTTTAATCACCACCAGTTAATTTGAGCATGTCGCTGAGTTGTGCAAGCTGCTTGACTTTCTATTCCTCTGAGGACGCGCTGTGGCATTATAATCCATTTGATCTCATCATTAGATAGGGAGTATTACTATTTACAAAAAAGTCTGATCTTCGGGCAGCTCTAAAGAGGCAAGGAAAAACCTCCTCAAAAGCTCCATTGCCCATCCAAACATCCCACCAGAATTTGATCATATCATCATTGCCCACATAAAACCTTGAATCTGAATTAAAGAGATCAAGGAATTTAGAGATATCCTTCCATACAGGGTGATCCTCTAGTGATTTCCTTCTTCTCGATCCGCCATAGATGTTTGGGCTGATATCTACCTTCAATGAGTGCTCTCCAAAGAAGGGTTTGCTCATAAGCATATCACCATTACCACTTACTAAGATACGTTTCATTAACCTCTCCAAGCTGTCGAATGCTAAGGCCTGTCTCCCTTTTTGGTTTACATATGCTTTCCCATGGCACAAGGGATATTTTTAATTTCCTTTTTTTTTTCCATTCCTTAACGTTCCTTTGTATTTGTTCCGTTTTTTATGACTTGTATCTGACATTGAGACTACGACATGTAGTAGATAGGATGTCAGCCACAGAAGCTGTTAGAAAGTTAGTCTCCGGCCCACCCTCTGAAAGTAAGGATCTCTTCCACTTCGCAAGTTTTTTTTCATTTTTTGGAGCCTTCACACCACCTGTTCCCATTCTGTAGCATTAGGTCTTCCCAGTGAGAGCGGGAGACCAGGATAATATCATGGGAGTCTTGCCTTCTTCCACTTCAAGTCTCTGTCAAATCTTTCTAGTTCCCCGTCCTTCATATTCACCTCATATAACATTTTTTTTCTTTTTTTGAAGTTTATTTTTGGCTACTGATCATTTCATAGACCTTGAGAGCTAACAGTTCCTGCTTCCTTTGGCAATCGTCAAATTCACCCATTATTAAAGTGTTATTAGCATGTTGAAGATGTGTAATAATGAGATCTGAATTTGCTACCTTTAAGCCTTTGTATAAGTTGTGCCTCAAAGCGTGTTCCATGATCATTTTGTTGAATATCTCCGCCACCAACAAGAAAAGGTAAGACGACGTGGGGTCTCCTTGGGACACTCCGAGTGAGCCTTAGGAAAAATCTTTCGGGGAGCTTTTAATAATATTTCACCCAAAAGCTTAAGCAGCTGATAGAAAGTTGGCAACAATATTTATATGTCTAACTCACACTCTCAAGTAAAAAGTCCTTTTTAGGCTTTTGTACGTGAACCTACGTGCAAGCTTACCTATCTTGTGTTAAAATTTAATATTGGAGGTCTGAGAATATGAATTCACAAGCTTTTGGTTAGTGAGTTTCTAATCCCATATTGGATTACCATTGACCTAAAAGCTTAAGATAATAGAAAATTTTCCAACAATATTTATATGTTTAAAAACCCTAACTTTTGGATAAAGCAAAAATGCAAACATAGTGCGAGTCCTGAGCCACTTAAACTTGGGATATTTTGTTGGTGGAAGTTTGTTAATCTACTTCATCTAAATGTCAGAACCTGATCTTTGAATGTTTTGTCAATGCAATATTTCTTGCAAGATGCAACAATGAAATCCTATTGTTTCTCCCTGAAATCATATATGATCAGTTACAAATATTTATAATATGTCTTCTCTATAAGGGACTTGAAAACCTTGCATAACTATCATTAGGAACTGCATTAACATAAATTTTTCACAATGCTAATTGTATTAGCAGAATTCTGCTGGGAACTGAGAGTTATACCATGTTTCTCATTTTTATTTTAGATAAATAATAATCTCGTCCCCTTGGTATTTTGGGTATGTAGTGGTAGTGAACTTCACAACCGTTGATTTTCATGTGAAAAATAAACTGTAAATGCCGAACAAACCTCTATGAAAGGCAAGAACATCATTTCCCTTTCTTTTATTGCCCTTCATTACATAAACGTCTTGGGAATTTGCACCCTGGATTTACCAAACAAGGATGCTGCATTTCGTCATATGGATCACAATTTCATCACTGTAACATCTCCATTCCTAAAGAAAGTAACCATAGATTTCATTGCTTGTAGTAGTATATCTAATTAGCTACAAAGCTCATAAGTCTGGTAGTTTTCTTACTAATTTATCACAAGAAGCGTTGGTAATCTCCTAATTAAATGATCGTAAATGCATTTAAACTAGGGTTTTCTTATACACACACACATATATAAGGGACTTGAACCCCTAACCTCTTCTTGGCAAACCCAGATTGGATACGCCAACTTATCTAAGTTGGTGACACAAATTGGCAAATAACTAATCCAACTAGGGCTTTTTTGTTTTCTTCAATAACCCTAAATTAGATTGCTTAACTTCAAGTTTGTAAATTTAGAACACCAGCGTCAATATTAACAATCATAATTGAATGCCAGTTAAACATGGAGTTTGTGCATATAGAGCTAGTGACCCATTAGGCCACAACAAGGCAATACATTTGTGGATACTGGAAATGGAAACATAATCTTATAAAGATTGAGAGCCCACAGATTTAAATCTGAATTTCACTTGGAAGAACCATAATTGATCTAATATATTAAAGGCCTAAGATCACAGATCAAGGCAGATATGCTGGGACTAGAAGGTAACTTTTTGGTTTTTTCTTTTGAAAGAAGGTTAAATTTATTGATAGGAGGAGAAAAGCCCTCCATACGGAGATGATCACTTGCAACTAAGAGAGTACAAAATTAAGAGAGCTAGAATTAAATCGGAGATGCGTGGTTGATCCATTGGATCAGAATTGAATCCAGCTCCTTGGGAAGGATCGTATACTAAAAATCACTATCATTTGTATTATTTTATTTTTCCAAATTTATGAAAACCAGCTTTCTTGAAAAGAAATTTTTGAAAACCCAAAAGCATAAACTTCGGAGAAGTCCTCTCATGACTAAACTTCTTCTGTTTCGGATGTAACAGGAACAGGAATGAACTATCTTTCATTTGTCAATTCAACTTGTATTGTCTCTGACAGTATCACAGCAAGTTGTATGTTTATTCTGATTGAAAATTTATACAGTGTCTGCACGTATAGTGGACCCAACTGAATGTGTATAAAGTAACATGTGGAGCCCATGTATTGATGATCATAACCATTAATCTTCCTGCTATATGTAACCTTGTAGAGTACCCTTTACATTTACAGAGCTTGTAGGTAACGAGTGAGTATCATTGTGGGGTATGTTTACATTTACGAGAAAAAATAATATAAAAAAGCATAAAAGAAGAAGTCCTGACCTTTCAAAAGAAAGAAAAGGAGATATGAAGTCCTGATAAACGTAAACGCTTAAACTGAATAATCCCCATGTTTAGCCTATCTGCGAGAAACTTAATCTAATAATTCTAACTATGATCATTTATTTTTAAATAGAAGGGATCCTTGACGCAATAGTAAAGGTTGTTGTCATGTGACTTTGAGGTCACGTGTTTAAAGCGTAGAATCAGCCTCTTACAAAATACAAGGTAAGGTTGTTTACTGTAAGCCCTTGTGGTCTGCCTCTTCTCCAAACCTCGCATAGGTGAGAGCTTTGTACACCAAAACTGCCCTTTTTTTATCATTTATTTTTAAATATGAACGATTCTTATTTGAAACACAATGAAATGTACACTAGGACGATCCAATAGAAGTGATTTTCAATGTGCAGGTAATTTAATGGATTCCGAATAAGTTGCCCCGGCTAGATCATCGGAAAACATTGCCTAAACTCATGAAAATCTGCGGGAAGATGTTATCTCCAACTGGTTAAGATTCTTATACTTTTTTTAATATATTAGCTGTGGCCATTTTCACTAGATTGATTTTAATTTTTTTTAATTTTTTTTGAATGGTCACTAGCTAGAACATATTGATGGTTAGGATTATCAATCTAAGACGATGGCTAGAAAATATTGATGGTTAGGATTACCGATCTAAGACGATGACTGGTGTAAGACGTATCTAACAAGACATCACTTTCAATGGCACTGCTACTTCTTCTTTTTTTATTTTCTTTTATTTTTAAAATCTCCTTACAGGAAACTACTCGCTCTGCAAAGGAAACTACTCGCTTTACTAGAACTATCTATCAGGCAACGGGATGAAAGTTACCAACCAACCTCGAACCTGTGGCCTAGCATGGGCTGCAGAGACGCCTCTTAATTTGGCCAGATCACTGATTCTAGACTTTTTGACAACCTCGGATGACACTGAAGTTGTCAACTTATTTTTCATCCGTAGACAAAAAATAACGGCTCGCATTAGTTTTGCTAATATAAATTTAAGTGTACAATGTCACCGAAGTCTAAGTGGTCAAGCTGGCCGCTCTACCCTCTACTAATTGAAGGATGCTGTCCAAGTCCAACTACAGTGATGTGGTGATGTATAATGGATGGATCCGCACAGTTTCCAAAGACAAATATCAGCAAGTTACATACGGAGTCTCCTTAGCGATCTACTCACAGGGCTTTTGATGGATGTCTAATCATGTGCCTCAGTTCATGCAAAATAGTTTTAGGTGACAGAACTACTCTCCCCAAAACTTATAATTCCAACTCTGTTTTAGTTGGACTTTTCTGTATCTGACCTGGAGTCAAAGGAAGAAACCCAGCCTCCTGAATAAATCCTCATCAGTTCAAATGGTAGGATAATCCTCCTCACTTTAAATCGTAGGGTAGTTTGTCGACCATGGTGCCTGTTTGCAAATGAACAAATATTTGTTTCTACTAAATAAATTATTAACAGATTATTAAATAAGTAGGCCGTACTCCTTGTGCTTTATGCCGACTTATATTCTTCCACACAGTGTCCATAATGTAAAAACTCTTAAATTAAGTGTCCATCATGTAAGGGCTCATCTTTCAGCATCGTTTGAAAAAATTGGTGACTCTAAACACGCCATAGTTAATTCCGGTTGCCAAGAAAATGAGACAACTCATTCATTGCAAAACTTAGTCATTGGTAGGCTTTTGTTTTAAAGTCCGAGGGACAACATTGGTTTCATAATTTGTGAAAAAGATGAGCCCTTATATAAGGGCCGCGCATACGTGAGTGTGAGTGGCCCAAGTGCATAGGTCCGTTGTTGCAAAGACAGTCCAGTGCTAAAAAGCACAACTCTCTCTGTGGGGGTTCACTGGTGTGAAGAGAGAGTCGCTTAGCCTA
This sequence comes from Warburgia ugandensis, assembly GCA_035236585.1. NCBI lineage: Eukaryota > Viridiplantae > Streptophyta > Magnoliopsida > Canellales > Canellaceae > Warburgia > Warburgia ugandensis. The sequence goes on from CP141129.1 coordinate 42,673,734, forward strand.
TTCTCGGATATGACTTTTTAAAGTTTTCTTATAAAATAAGTGAAAAAACTTACTTGGGTGTGTCATAATCCATGATTATATTTTTATCAAGTTATATTAAAAAAGCCTAAAGCCTGCAGAAAACCATCTTAGAAAAAGGTAGACTATCACTGCTTTCTAATAGTTGATAAGTCTCTCTCTCTCTCTCTCTCTCTCTCTCTCTCTCTCTCTCTCTCTCTCTCTCTCTCTCACACACACACACATTCCCTCTCTAGTCATAGGTTTGTGCTTCTCCTCTGGAAACCAACAACACTAGATCACCAACTACCAAATCATCTCCATTAATGACACTGTTTGTGAGTGTAATCATGGGTTTTTGCTTCTCTTCTAAAACCAACAACTTCATTAGACCATCTATAGCCAAAGTCATCTCCATTAATGGGGTTCTCCATGAATTTTCGGTTCTATTGATAGTAGCCCAATCTTGCAACAACAAATAAGTTCATGTTTCATCTGCAACTTGAAGTAGGGTAGATAAGTTTTGTACTTTAGCTCTATTTCAATAATACCTTTCGGCATTCTATCTTAAGGAAGAAACTTGAAGTGGGTGATGTCTATCCTGAAGTTAGATGACAAGGACCAAGGAGAGCGGAAAGGGAAAGAAGTTCAGTAAAAGTCTTTTTGTTAGACATTTGATAGATGTGTTTTTGGGTAATACATTTTTCTTATAGGGATTTGGTTGTAGAAACTAGAAAAACCAAAAATTAAATTAAATATGTTGCTAAACAAGTCTAACTCAAAAACATGTAACTTATATTATTTTAGGGAAAAAAGCAAAATTTGGAAAAGTTGTATCCAATCTTAGCCTTATAGTCACTTGAGTTCCAAGTAGAGTACCTTGCCCACCAAACAAAGTAACTTCATGCTGAAGCAAGCCCACTTATATAAAGGAGGCACTAGGAAACCCATTACGTCAAGTTTTTCTCTCTTCTCTCTTTCTAAGTTTTGGGATTGCGATGCTAGGACTTTTCTTAGGGGTTCTTCTTGTCTGGGAATTATAGAAGGTTCTTCAGGGTCACCTTTCTCTCTCTTTGGTGTTCTTTTTAGTTTGGGAATTAAAGAAGGTTATTTGGGATCACTCTTTTTCTCTCATTGATATTCACTCTAGTCACCCTCAAGATTTTAAGATCTTGACTGTATGATACCAAGTGCCTCCACTTTCTCTAGGATTGTGGCCTTAGACCAGTTGCTTAGAACTTTCAAGGGCCTACCTTTAGAACAACACTACTAAAATTTGTGTTTCCTAATATGGCAAAAAGAATACTGTTACTATGCAACCATCTTTTTAAAATAAATCTAAGAAGGCTAAAAAAAAACCATCATATATAATATAATTTATCAAATTTGTCTTAAAAATTCATCGAAGCAAGTTAATTTGAAATTCTTCATGGGAAAAACTTAAGAAGACGATTAGAAAAAATAGCATTAAAAAACCCAACGTAAAGATGACAAAAAAATCATATAAAAAATACAATATACTTAAGAATATGGATAGGAAAAACTATCTTAAAAAATGCAATGTAAAGACGATTAGAGGAAAAACTATCTTAACAAATACAATATGCTTAAGAAGAAGACCAGAAAATTCATCTTAAAAGAATACAATGTAAAAATGATTAGAAAAAATAACCTTAAAAAATACAACGTACTTAAAATAGGGACTAGAAAAATCATCTTAAAAAATACAATGTACTTAAGAATGTAAACGCGGTTAGAAAGAAACCATCTTAAAAAACGTTGTTTACTTAAGAAGATGGTTAGAGAAAACTATTTTAAAAACTTCTATGTAAAGATGGTTAGAAAAAAAAAAAATATTGTCTTAAAAGTTACAATATTCTTAAGAAAATGGTTAGAAAAAACCATCTTAAAAATTATAATGTAAAGACGTCTAGAAAGAATAATGAATGACAAGATCTCCAATTGTTAATAAGAAAGTTGGGCTATTAAACTAATCTTAGTGTGAATTGGATATACTTAATAGTTAATATTTGCAAAGACTTCTAAATTGTGAATATCAGGTTGACCTTTAGTTAAATGACACTTGATGATAGAGATAAGATTAGTGTATTAATCATAGATAGTTGAATCAAGAGACTATAAAGATTAATAACCACTATCGAGAATTGATGAATTGTTGGATCAGTTATAAGAAGTAGGAATGTTTTCAAAGATCAATCTTAAATTGAATGATCACGAGCTCATGATTAAAGATGAAGACATTGCTAGAATTGTATTTAGAACAAGGTATTACTTGAAGCCATTGTAATACTTTTGGGTTAACCAATGTTCTTGCAATTTTTATGGAGATGACAAATAGGATCTTAAAATCAGTTTTAAACAATTTCCTATCATCTTCATCGATGATATCTTAGTCTATTCTCGAAATCCTAAGGATCTTGTACACCATTGTTCTACTAGTATTGAGTTGTTTGCAAAATTAAACAAATGAATTTTGGTTGGAGAAAGTGGCATATCAGGGTCACGTAATTTTAAAACAAGGAATTTTTGTAGATCCTTCTATAGTAGAAGTCATGACGAATGGGAAAGGGCGACCAACTTAATAGAAATTAGAAGTTCCTTAGTTTGTGAAGAATATTACAGATGGTTTATTAACGGGTTCTCTCGACTTGCCAACCCTTTAACAAAACTGACTCAAAAGAATATAAAATTTATCTAGAATAAAGATTGTGAGAGAAGCTTTTAGGAGTTAAAGATTCTACTGACATTGATGTGTCTTAATGATTACCACAACTGCATGGCTTTGTTATGGTATAGAATCAGTAAATACGGGTCAATCCCACGAAGACTCTTTAATAAATGAAGTTAATTGGAATTTAAGTCATCTTACTTTAACCTAGCCAAACATTTAAGAGAATGATAATTTTTAACTAAAACTACAGGTAAGGAAAATAAAGAATACAGTAAGTAAATGAAAGCAAGAAACAAGTAACTAACTCAAAAGGAAACAACTAATCCAAGAATTAACCATTAAGCTAAACAACTAAAGTAAGCAACTATCTAAAAAGGAAACAACTAAGCTAACTAAGTAACTAAGAGAGTAAATCCTAAAAGAAAACTAGGAAACTATCTAAGTAAAGTAAGGAAACAAAACAAGACTTTCTAAAACTACAACTACGAAAACTATGAATAAAGAAACTTTCAAAAATTATCACTAACTAGAAAAGAAAACTTTCTATAACTACAACTGAGAAAACTATTTAAAATTACAACTAACTAAGAAATAAAAAAAAAATATAAACTACAACTAATTAAGAATTAAAAAAACTATCTAAACTACAACTAATGATAAATTAAATTAAGGAACAAAATAACTAAGAAAAGAAATTTTTCATTAATGACCAAATTACAAGGAATTGTTACACAAGCAATGAAAAGAAAGCAAATAAAAGAAATAAAGTTCCTTCAAATCCGAGCTTGAATTCTACTATAGGGCTCACTTGTTGTGTCACTCAACAAGAGCTTGTACACTTCTCTTCAACCCAAAATAAACTAATTATCATCAAGCTTTTCTCATATGTATCTTAACATGCCACAAACTTTCAAATCCTATCTAATGATTCTTAGGAATGAAGTATTAGGACAACTAAGGAAAGAGGATTTCTAACACTTTTTCCTAAAAAATTACCACAAAAGAAAAAAAAAGAAGAAAATGATGGAAAAGGAAATATAAAAGGTTACCACAATTTTCATTAGACAAAAACTCTTGAAAGAAAGAAAACAACTTCAAAGAGTTTAGATAAAGAGAATCCATCTTGAAGGACATTGAACTATAAAGAAGGCTTCCTTCCTTAAACATGAAATAGAAGAAAAAGAAAAGAAATTGGAGGGCCCTTGTTTGAGGACTCTCCCCTTCTTAGCCTTAGGAGATAAAGCGAGAAATAGGTACATGGTATATCCCTACCCCTCAATATAAAGTCTTTATCTAAGAACCTAGATAGCTTATGGATGGATTTGCCTGTTTCCCCAATCTCAATTAAGAATTTGAAAGTACCATTATTTCTAAGAACATTTTCCTTTTCCTTAATTAACTCCACAAAAATAAATTAGAAAGAAAGAAGAATAATGCATGAATGCTAACTAGCATGAATATGCTTAAAATCTAAAATTAGAAAGTGGGTATGTAAACATGGAATTAGAAGATATATGGAATTAGAAAGTGGATAAAAATAGAAGGTTGATGGAAATAGAAAGTGGATGAAACATAGAAAGTGATAAAATTAGAATACAGTAAGAGTGTTTGACTGGATGAAGGAAAGTGTGGAAGATGTGGAAGTTAAACATGAAAACCATCCTAGCATGGAAAATTCCATTTGTGCTCTTATACATGTGTGTGTATAAATTAGAAAATGATAATGCTTACTAAATGCAACTAAAATGTATGACTTTTCTAAACTATGAATGCATTTTAAATCTAATGAGCTAACATCATGAAGTTTCTAAACTAATCCTAGAAAGTAAGCACATGGAATTAGAAAGTCAAACATGGTCAAATATGGGTTTCCAAATGATGCAAGTGCTACTTCTAAGAATCTATCATGCAACTACATTCCAAAATGGATCTAAAATAATCCTAAAGCATTTCTACTATATATGGAAATAAGCTTAACAAGTTTCTAAAACTAAAAAGATCTAAGTTTTAAGCATAAACTCCAAAATTAGAAACTACCTACTTTTAAACTGAGAAAGTTTTAAAAATATGAAAACTAAACATGTTAAATGGAAGCTATGTTACAAACTAAATCTACAAAGTAAACCTAACCTAAAAAAACAAATTTATCATAGAAATTTGCTATGAATGTAACCTAAGAAAGCTATTTAAAATGTCATACAAGCGAACATAAAAAAGACGTGTGCCCCCAAAATTGGTAAAATTCATTGAAAACCTTATGATTGTATGCTTATAAACCCTAATGGAATGGAAGGGAGACATAGTATGCATATATACCACTCTATTATGAAAGGAATTACCATGCAAAATATGAACTACAAAACAAGTAAAGATGAGAAATTACTATGCAAAACTAAAGAAAAACTGCAACTAATTTATGCGTGCAAATCTAAACAACTGGAAAGATGACACATGCAATAACTTTAGGATTCTAAATATGAAAAACCTGGATGAATGCATTCATGAAGAAGGTGAATGGAAAAGATAGAATATGGTAGAAAAAGAAAATTAAAAATACAAAAGAAAAGGAATTGGACTAAGATAAGACTCTATCTTTATCTCCAAGGAATTTAGTTATGGAAGCTTGAATGGATCTTGTGTGAGGATGATCTTTTTCCCTCTATTTCTCCTAGTTTTGGCCTTGAGCTTTAAGGAAATTTGAAATATTAAAACCTTATTCACAACACCTTGATTTATAGATTTTTAGAGTAAGGTTTAAGAGAATTCGAAGGTGTAAATCAAGCCATCTTAATTAGAATCAAACCAAGGGCTAGATGAGGGTGGTAAATGGGAGATGAGAATGGAAGGGAATATGATGGGAGAGGAAAGATAAATAAAGAAGGGAAATTTCTTAAGAGTGAATGACAAGAAAGAATTAGAGAGGAGAGTCAAGAAGAAAACTTAAAAGTGAAGGGAATGAATGATTTTCAAAGTAGGAAAGTGGTGTGGAAAAATAGGAGAAAAATAAAGGAAAAAGAATGAAGAGATAAGGAGTAAGTAGAAAAAGAAATTGGTGGGAAACAGAATGAAAGAATTGAAAAATTGGAGAAAAAATCTAGGTTTATTTATATTTAGAAAGTCTTAAGGAATGTGGGGCGTGGAGTGCACATGGGTGGTGTGTGAGTGATTTAGAAACCTTAGGATGTATAGATATTTGGATGAGAATGGATGGTTGAGATCTTCCTTTCTCTATGGGTTTGATTTGACTTTTCAATAGAGGAAAGGTGGCTAAGGTTTTGATAATTTTAGTACTTTATTTCTAACTCTTAGATCATACCTACCCTTTCTTGAATGGATGAGATCCATTCATAGCATGTAAACCTTCTTTAAACTTCATTTCTTCTCCACAATATGATTATATTTCCATAAGATAAATAACCTTGATTCTTGTAGATCTTCATATGCTTATGTAGACTAACTATACTTCAATATCTTGTATAGATAAGACATCCACTCATTGGTTGATTGTTCATCCTTTGTTTGAGTAGGAGAGAAACAATGAGTAAAAGTCTTCATGTGGTCTCATTCTTATTTTTCTACTAAAGAAGCTTTCACTGTATATGATTCCAATATTTATGAATTAAGTTGCTTCCATAAGATTCTCAAGGTGATGAAATGCATGCATTAGTGATTGAATTAAAATTTTGTCACCTTTCTACCCTTATTTGAGTTTAAGTTGTACATAGGGGTTCTAACTATTTTGACTTCAACAATGACACCCAATGATAATTTTGAACCTTCAAAACTTCATTTATACTATTTGTGACCCATAATATAGCTTGATTTCTAAAATTACTCTTTTTGGGGTAAAATTGGCAAATTTATAATAAAAAAAATACATTTGTACCTTTGACCTGCAAAATATTAGATTTAACCCTAATTAGTTATAATTAATTTATTTTTGGGGCTAAAACCTTCTAAATATATGAGTCTATATGTAATAATGCAGTATATATCAAACATCGATACCAATCTTAGTGATTCCCAATGAAAATGGAGTATTTGTTATTAATTATGATACTTTGAGGAAAGAATTGGGATGTGTACTGATGCAAAAAGGAAAAGAAATAACATACACATCCACATAGCTAAAAACACATATGAACAAAACTATCCAACTCATGATCTACAGTTAAGCGCACCAGTGTTATCACTAAAAATATGGAAGCACTATGTGCATGGCAGTAAGCAATTTGAAATTTATACATATCACAAGAGTCTGAAGTGCATGTTCTCAAAGAAAGACTTGAACATGAGATAGAGAATATATGTAGATTTCTTAAAAGATTATGACTTTATGATCCACTATCATCTAAGTAAAGCGAACATCATAACCTATGCCTTGTGGTGTAGCTTTAATATGTACTTGCAAAGTGAATGAATTAATGTATTATTAGCACGTGAGGGAGGTCGATCCAACGAGGAATCTGACAAATTTGTATGTTGGATGGATCTTATTTAAAGTGCTTATCTTCAGCTAAAGAGAGATATTGTTTTTATTGAAATAGAATATTAAAATGCATAAAAGAGAGACATGCATGAAATCAAAACTTGAACTAAGCAATAAAATTAAAAACTAACCTAACTAACATGCATTTAATAAAAGAAACTAATGTAAAACAAGCATGAATAAACTAAGCAATTCACGTAAGAAAACTACTAAAATGGAAACTTTCTTAAATTAATACTTTCCTAAACTAGAATTTGAAACTTTCTAAAAATAGAACTTTCTAAAAGCAAATTAGAAAATTTTCTAACATTGAAATAACATACAAAAATAAGTTATCAATGAGATCTAACTAAATTTAACATGAAAATTAGAAACATGCATGTGAATGGAAACTACAATTAAGGAGACTTTCAAAATTTAACACTTTCTAATCCTAAAACTTTCTAAACATGGAATTTTTCCAAAAACAAAAAGAAGAAATTTTTTAAACCTAAACTAAAATGTAAACAACTAAATAAAAACTTCTAGAATAAGATTAAACAACTAAACTAACCACAAATCAAAAAGAAAAATGACCTAGTACTGAGCGTATGATCAATGGATTATATGCATGGTTCATGGCTCCAAAAATGGTAAAAAATGATGCTCTTAATGCAAAAACATGGAACCTAAGCTATAAACTCAATAAATAATCTAAAATTTTAAGTGAATTATTAAGGATTCAAGCAATTAAGATATTTTTATAATAGAAAAACAAAGCATAAAGATTAAGGATAAAATTTTCAGATTTCAAGCACTTAAGAACATTAACCAAATCAAGTATAATTAAGAAATTGAAACTACAACTTTTTTGCAAGATAACAACCCAAATGTAAGTACTTTGATGAAGGAAACATTCCTCAACAAGAATCCTCAAGAAACTTTATTGAATCAATGCAAACTTATATCCACATTTATTCTCATAAACAAGTGCAAATTTCTGAAAATTACACAATAAACTATGGCATAGCTGCTAATCTATAAAATAACAAAACTTCAATATAATGATCACAAAATAAAGTAAACTCACATGCAAAGAAAACCTAGAAAATAATTTAATAGAGAAGATTGCTAAGATGATTAACTAAAGCAAGGAAAATGGACCTAAAGCTATGATGAAAACAAAGTAGAAATGTGAATTTTCTAAGGGAAAATCAAGGTTGCAAGTTATTTCTTATCTTGGCTACCACTATTATGGAAGAACTAACTTGAATCTAGTGGGAATGAGCAAGAAAATCTGATGAAATGGTGTGAAGAAGAGAGAGCAAGAAAGAAGGAAAAAGAAACAATATAAGAAAAACTCAATGAAATCAAAACAAGTAAACTAAATCACTAATCTAGAATTAGAGAGCAAATAATAAAGAGATAGTAATAAATCCAAAGGAAGAATAGCATCAAAAGACAGCTAAAGTCTAGCAGCAAAGATCACCAAAGGAAGCTAATATTTCAAGGTGTCTCACCCACTTCTACTTTTAAAAAAAAAATGTTGGAAGCCTTGCAATATTTATAGATGATTTAGCTCCTAATTTGATAAATGTTTAATCTAAGAAAGAGGAGGAGATCTAGATTTAGGGCTGAGGTGGAGAATAAGAGAGGAAAGTTAGGTGGAAAGTGATGTAAGCAAGATATTGTAAGAGAGAGAGAGAGATGGGCTAGTTGGTTGGTTCCCTAATTTGGAAGAGGGGAGGCGTCTTTTGCTTTATGAGGAAGTGTGGGCGTCCAACCTCCCTCTTAAGGTGGTTTTGATTGGTAGGAAGAATGAGGGAATAAGAAAGAAAGTAAATATAGACAATTTGAAAGAAAACCTTGGGTTTGATATGCTTTGAATGGAATTAGATCTAGGGTTTCCTAATTAGAAAACCACTTGAAATTGCCAATCAAGTAAGAGGCATCCTTTTCTAGGAAAGCAGCTCCCTCCTTAAGTTAAAAATCTAGAACCCAAGGTGAATGATGGATTAGGATTAGGAAATGAATTGGGAAGGTAGAGTTTTCTCTCTTGAAGGGTCCCTAAATGCATGATTATTTTACCTTTTACATTAATCTCTTAAACTTCCTTAAAAAACAAGCTTTTAACATTGGAAAGTTGCTTGAATTAATGCTCAAATTGTGTAGCTCCATGTGACACTCTTTCATGACTTCATGGCTCACTTTAATGGCTCATTCCTTGGAGGCTTAAGTGGTTTCAAGGTTTGAATAACTCATATAGCTTAGCACCCTTTTTTATAGCTTTAATGGTTACTATGCAAAGGTGATGGAAATGCATGGCTTGGGCTTGGGTCCATTTCTAGTCACCTTTTGCAATTACTTCTTTACTTGTCCTATGATAGTCTTTAACCTTCATCATAGCTTGGATTAATGACATTTAGACTTTCTTTTGCTTAGGTTTTTCAGTTAGACTAGAAAACCTCATGAATTGCTTTAATTCTTGTATCTTTCAAGGTCATCCTTTGGATTACCTTCTCAACACCTACAAAAGATGAAAAATTCTAATTAAGTCCTAACAAATTATGATCATTCACATAGTTACTCTGGATTAGCTCATGAGCTTGCAAAATATCAAACTTTTGAATTATTAAGTAAAAAATGCATGTGTTACAAAGTTTTAGAAAACTATAGAATTAACATTATGTTTTATAACACCTGGACTGCAAATTGGGTACTTTTTATACAAAATTGAACACTTATCACCTTAGGCAGAAAGTGTTCTAGACTTCTATCACATATGATGATGAGAGAGTGACAATTACTAGATAAATGTAAGGATTAGACTTTGATGGTCACAAATGAAAACCTTGGAGTGAGTTTTGCAAACTTGAGAGTTAAAGCAGTTTTAGTCCAGTACATTAAATAGGCTCAAATTAATGGTGCTTATTTGACAACTATCATTGTGGAAATCAATCAAGAAAAATAAACCAAAGTTTGATATAAAAAATAATTATGCTCTAAAATTCAAAGGAAGATTATGTGTTTCAAATGATGAAAATCTAAAGAAGAGATTATTAAATAAAGCACACAGATCTTACTAAGATGTATCAAAATCTAAGAAGTCAATTTTGGTAGAATAACATGAAGAGAAATATAAAATTGTTTGTATCTAAGTGCTTGGTGTGTTAACATATCAAAGTTGAACATAAAAAACCTACGAGAACATTGCAACCATTGCTAATACTAGAATGGAAAGGGAGTACATCACTATTAATTTTGTTATTGGATTGCCACATACCAAGAGCAATCATTATAGTATCTGAGTGATCATAAAGAGGCTAACAAAATCATCTCATTTCCTAGCCATTAAGATGACTAACTCTTTAGACCATTTACCCAAACTCTACATCAGAGAAGTAGTAGGACATCATGAAATACCAGTGACTATTGTATCCAACAAAGATTTGAGGTTTACATGTCAGTTTTGAATGAGTTTATAGGAGGCAATGGTTACATAGTTAAATTTTTAGTGCAACTTTTCATCTTTAGGCAAACAAACAATAAAAAAGGACTATCTAAATTTTGACGACTTGGGTTTTTGAATGCCATTTTTAGTAAAAAACACAGCGAGATCGATCTCTAGTTTTAAAACAATTTATGTAGAAGAATGCAGGAAAATTTTCTTCTTTTTCAAAAACATTGTATAAAGAGCCCGAGTGTCAAAATGAACGCTCAATGCATAGTGTCATGGCAATTTATAAATCAAAACAAGTAATTACTCCCAGGATTGTTAGTCATAGCCACAGCTACAATAAATACTTACAATCAAGATTATAGTAGTTTCTCAAGGAAATCACTAATTAAATTGTACCTTTGCCTACTTGACTTTGGTTTTAACGCCTCCTGATGTTTCTTCTATTTGTCATTTGTTTGATTTGAAAAATAATGGATTGGGTTGAGTATTTATCATACTCAATAGGTAACCTGACACTACCCTTTTTTAAAACATAGCAATGCATCATACAGAGTTCAAAGTGGTTGCATGAAAGGCATGCTAAATTTGTAATAGGTGCGCATATGTATGCATAAAGTGTAAGTAATTCCATCTATTGAAATTCTTTATCAATCACGAGTTAGTATGCAATACTAACAGTATGTCTGAGTTTAGAAAGTCAAAATCAATAGATTCACTATATCCTAGTTATGAGATCTACACCATATGTCAAAGCCATGCGTAGTATATAATGATAAAAAAATACTTAAAGTAGTCTACATATGAGGTAAATGATAGCATCACGAAGTAACATGCATTGGTCTCAAGTCATTTGGTCACGAGTACTCGTTTACGACCATTTTAAATGCTATATGCATATCCATACTACTAAAATCATAGGGTCACCATGCTTGCGACCAGAACTACTCTGGATCGTATGTCTCCGGTATCTAGAGATCAGTCCACCATAGCCTCTACGGCAACTATGGATATGTCCTCAAAAGGGTGTTGTGAACACCTCCAGTGGTCGTCTCTGTTGACCACAACAGTCAGGGAAGGGACAATGCTGTTTTTGGCAGCGATACCATTCACATTTTTGGTGGTAGAGGCCGTGAGGCCAAACCCGTACCCCTCAACATAGTGCTCACTGGGCTTAATAGCCCAAAACCATACATAATCCAAACCTCAAATCAACATAAACCATGCAATTTATGGCTTTGTTTTCAAAGTATGCAAGCATTGCGTTAAATTCCATGAATCTGTAATGTGTATAAAAACATTATTTCTCAACAGCATTCTTCATTTAATGCAAGATTTCTCAAATACATAAATCATGAACGCAGGTCCCGCATACTTGTATAAGAACAGCATGTTTAAAACACATGCTTAATATAGTATTAAAAACAAGTAACTTAATGAAAGGTTGGGATGTATTTTGAAAACAGAGTAGGATCAGACTACCTACCTCGTGCATTGTTACGTCGCTCGTGCCTGTCTTCACCTCGAGTCTGAGAATATCTTAGTAAGGTCCTGAGTGATGTTCAAACATAAGATCTAGGCATTATTCTATGCTATTTTATTGTATAGGCTCTGAATTTGGATTTTAAAAGGTCGCGCCTTAACGGACGACCCAACTGTAGTGCCTAGGGTCCTGCGCGCCACAGTTCTAGAATATGCGCTCTACGGTTTCTAGTATGCACGTGCGCCCTGGTCGCACCGCAACTAGGTTGGGTCATGTGAACATGTCCGAATGGTGTGCCAGGGTGTGCACTCTGGACAGCGTTGCGCGGACGCATCTTAGGCGTAGCTACGGCATGCTTTGGCTCCTAGGACATCCCATGAGTCCTGGTCTAGCCAAGAAAACTATTCACACACGACACGTGCGCAAGGACAGCCCCCCAGGGAGTTTGGCACGGGTGTGCGTCAAGCCAGAGTCCCCTGGATCGTGCCATGCACTCGAGGACGTCCGCACCCCTGGGACGCCCGTGCACAGGGGCCTTGGACGGGTTTCCACCCGCCTGGTTCTCTTTGTTCATGGAGAATTGGTGTTTTTCGGTCGGAAAATGCCCAGATCCGATGAGGATCTGGGCTGGGAAGGAGGGGAAAGGAGGATCAATCGGGGCAGCCTGGAACGACACCCTGGTCGTCTGAACCCTAGGGATTTGTAAGGAACCCATCTTCCCTAATGGGTTCTCTGGCCGGGAGACACTAGATCCGACATGGATATAGGCTGGAATGTAGGGAAGGAGGAGAGAAGAGGAGGAGGGCACCTGGGTGGTGTCTGGCTCGATGGGTCGGCAAACCCATCCAAGCTAGGTTTCTTCCCGGCTTTCTCCGGCATTTTCCAATTGGAGTGTTGTTTCCCACAGGCAGTTTCCAGCCGGGAAATGCCCAGACCTAGCCCAAAACCTGGGGAAAAGAGCGAGGGAAGAGAGGAAAATGACGTGGGGAAGAGAGGCATACCTGGAGAGCCCTCCACGCTCCGAAATGAGGCCTTGAACTTGCCTCCAAACCCATATTGCAAGATCTGGTTTTGGGAGAAATTGGATAGGAGAAGCATGATTTGGAAAGAAGGGGTGGAGGGTATTTATAGAGGGAAGAAGGCGGTGCCCCTCAATGGCTGTGCCATCTTCCCAGCACCACCCTGCAGAGATGGTTCTGGAGAGTTCATGAATGGCGGTGGTTGGAGGAGGAAGAAGACGGGGTGCCGTTATCAAAATGGCCCCCTACCAGTAGTAAAATTATCATACAAGAAAAAAGAAGAAGGGTGACTTGGAGCACAAAGCTCCTGCGTATATGGGTTTGGGGAAGGGACGTATCACAAAGGGTTTAATATGCAGGCTTACCTTATATTTTTGCAAGAGGTTGTTTTTGGCCTTGAACTTGTGACCTCAAGGTCACACGATGACAACTCTGCCATTGCACCATTGAGATTGACCTCCCCCCACCATTAACAGTCATCCCAACAATGATTCCAATACTAGTATTCATATTTATCTTCATGATAAAATTGAATAAGTCTTCAATGAAATTTTTTACATTAATTAATAATATATGTAACTTTATATTAACAACTAATGATTAGTTGGAAGTTCCATCTGACACACCTCTTTTTGTAAAGACCCTCTACAAGTTCATTAATGAACATGAGGCAATCAACTTAGATGGATAAAGTCCAAGGTGCTTGACTATGTAGGAGTTGAAATACTATTTGTGAGAGATGAGCTCATAAAAAGTTTGTATTATGGAATGAACTCAAGACTCTTTATCATGTATGGAAATATTTGTTTTAATATGAGCCCTAGACATACATGTTAGTTAATAATGATAAATAATTATTATTATTTCTTTTACACATATACTTATATGATATCATGCAGATATCAGATGTTAAAGATATTTACAAATTCCTTGGCCCTTTTACCATTTGTAGACCGACAGAGCCATGGACTATGGAGAGGTTAGTCAATAAAATTTTACTAAAGTTCTTTTGCAGCTAAAGTGGTAGGCCTTAATGATTTCCTATAATAATGCATAAGTTTTAACTAATTTTCCTTTTAATTAAATTCTACATATACATATAAATTTAAGGATTATAAACTTTAATTGTAATTCATATGATTGGGTATATATGTCTCATTGGATGCTATTAGTTCTTGATGCATATATTGGGCATGCATTATTTTTATTCATATCAACTTGTACTTGGTGAACCTTTATATTATTATAATAGTATAATAATTGATAACTAATCTTGTATTTATACATAATATATTTTAATTATAAATTTGAAGTGTATGATATATATGTGTGTGTGTGTGTTAAACTAACTGAGACTAGAAACTCACCAAAAATCACTTAGAAAAAGCTCAAGGAATTAGTTATTTACTCTATATATAAACGAAAATTGCAATTAGAGATGATATTTATTGATTCTTTCTATTTTCTATATTATGCAGTGCCTAAATAACAATCAAATTGGAAGTGTGGATATTATATTTTAAGATACATGAGAATTTTATATTTTATGATATTAAGCTTCAATAATTGAGAAAGATAAGACACTTTATTGATCATCATCTTCATTTTTTCAAGCTCTTTTTGAATTATCTATATTAAATAATATTTAAGTTGTGCATATATAAAAAAATAAATTAAAATATATTGTCTTGTAGGTAGTGATGTTGCTTGATTAGGGACACAAGGGTTATTCCCCACTAGATCTCAAAGATATAAGATGTGAACTGGCCAAGTTTGTATTAAAATTCAACTATCAATGATCTACTTCTACACCACTAATAAGTGTGCTTATATATAACAATTATGTAATTATTTATAATGACATTATGATGCATAATAGAAAACTTCTTTATTAATTATTAAATGTGGATTCATTTTGAAATTTTCATATGCTTAAATTATATATGTGGTTTGTTTATTTGAATGAGTGGATTGTTTGATGTTTTGTTTATATGTGAATGAGAGTATGTTAGTAAAGAAGAAACTTATGATAGATGTAGGTCTTTGCTTTTATAAGAATGTGGGGATGTTAGAGTGTACAAGTAAATGGATGCATATGGTTATAATGAATAATACTTTGTAGTTAGTTCTTATAAAGTTTTTCTTTTTATGCTTGCGAATTTTTATATTCAATGTGGTATTGGAAGTGTGGATGAATAATTTTGTAAAGAATGTATGAATGATATTATAATAGTAGGAAGGCTTTTGTATTCTATCAATAAACATTGTTATTTTAACTTTCCCAAGATGGTTGTTTCAAAAAACTATATTTTTTCTAAATTGTCTTAATAAATGCTTAAAAGTATATTACAAATATAGTTTCAATAACCATTTTTAAAAATGTATGTTTAAAAAGTTTTCAAAAACCATTTTAAAAAGTATACTTTAAGATGGTTTTTAAAATGTTTTTAAAGACGTTTATACAATTGTCTTCAAAAATCTTTCACTAGGATAGTTTAATAGATTGTCTTTTTCTTTTTTCTTTTTTTCTAAGATGAGTGGCTAGAAGATGGTTTCAAAACCATCTTAAATATACGTTCTTAACCCTCTTAAAAACACTCTAATTTAGTACTGCAAGTTTTTGCCATCTTAAAATTAGAACTTGCTGTACTTTTACCCAAAACAGAGCAACTCACTTTTATGCGTTACTATTATAATTATTTAAGGAATTCAAAATCAAAAGATTAAAATATATGCCTATGCTGATCATGTAAATCATTTGTAAGTGCAAATTTAATCTGGCTTGGTTGAACTTAAAGATAGAGCTGTTATATTCCTTGTACAATTTGAGAGACTTCAACTATCTTCAAGAAACTACTATAAGAACTTCTTAGTTAAAGTTCATCGACCTCAATTTATGCAAGATTTGTAGTAGTTACTTAACTACGAGACCACCCAGTAGGAATCAAATACGCGAGCTTAAGCTTGAGATATGAGTCCTATTCTACGTTCCTTATAAAGTTATTACGTGTTCTGGTGCAATCACCATAATCGTTGGTACTTTTCTCTGTTCTAATGGTATATTAGTTTTGCTAGAGCTTTTTCGAGTTGCTCTAATGACTCATCTAAGTCCAATCCACTTGATTAATTTTCAGCTCGAGTCGAGTCTTCCAGTTTTTAACCTTGGACATGGAAAAGAGAAGTAAGGAAGACTAAGGAGAAGAAGAATGGAAAAAGGAGGAGACAATTGGTCGTATGTTTTAGGTATACGACTGAAAGGAGGAAAGCATGTGATATGATGGGTCTGGATCATTGGGATTTAGTGACTGAAAGGATGTTGGTCCCAAATCGAGGGTCCATATGATCAATGTATTTATTTCAGTTGGACAGAAGAGGTAGCCACGTGGGTGATGGTGATTTTTTTTTCTTTTTCTTTTGTAAGTGGGCATATATTGATAGATAGGGACCAACGTATACATATGCATCTTGAATGTCCTGCATTTGTTGAAAGGACTTTTCATGCCGACAGATAGACAATAAAAATTGTGTGGAAACAGTAGCATAAATTAATATTTCAACGTATACACGCACCAAAGAAGCTACGTAAGCAGTAGATCTCACAAAATAGCCAAAGCCCCACGCATTTCCAGCCTTAGCAAAAGAGCCCGTGATGTCTCGACAGCCAACCTAAATTATTGTAGAGAAATGGAGGAGAAGAAATGTCATACAGTAGTCGCATGTATTTATTGACCAACAGATCCCCCTTCTTTCCAATTTCAGATTGAGATTATGCTGTGACAAAATGGAGATATTATATAATGCCCGCGCGTGTAATACCCTTAGCAGCTAAAAGTCCCAAGTAGCAAACAGTTTTTCTTTTAATTTTTTGTTTGTAGAACGAACAAGACAAGTTATCTTGTTCTAACCATTCAATAAATAAATAAATAAATAAAATCCCTACCTTAGTCTAGGCTCCCGTGTGCCATTACGATCTACAGAAATATAACTAAAGTTTACGAGCAGGGATCAGATGGAGTGGTAACTGGAAGCATTCGTCTTTTAGTTAAGCTGCATCAGTCAATTATCTAATCAATCATTGGCATGAAACTCTTGCAGACTTCTCCATGAAACAAGCTCCGAAACCAAGATGGATTTGGAGGGTGTTAAGTTCTCGGTCAAGCATGTGCATAGGGCTGCAAATGATAGAACAGACGGATTGGGTAGAAGGTTTGTTCATGGAGGAATTCAGGTGCGTCAGTGGCTATAGTCTTCTGTTAGTCTTTTACTGGATCTGTACTAAGATTGTAGACTAACACAGTCTGTAATTTTACTTATGTACTGCCACTAGGAGGACTGTTCAATAAACTTTACTTTGTCCAAAAAAGAAGAAGAAAGAATTAAGCAGCATCATAGATTGGAGATCAGTCAAAAGAACTATCCGGTTAGCTCAGATTCTACGACCGTTGTTGAAAGAATCTGACCCACCATTTTTTCATTACAAATTGGGAGTGTTTATCGTGCTAGAACACAAAGGATCGTCGGTGCATGCCCTATCAAAGATTATAACCTACCCACCCACAACATATATGTGTATTATAGGTTAAAAAAGGGCAGCCCCAGTGCCCAAAGCTCCCACGTATGTTGGGTCCGGGAAAGGGGCGGATCAAAAGGGTCATAGTACACGGCCTTACTTGCATTTTGCAAGAGGCTGTTTTCATTTCTTTGAAACCATGATCTCAAGGTCACGTCACGACAACTCTAGCCTTGTGTAATATAGCTAAGGAATGATATTTTAGTATGCACCATTACATCAAGTTGCTGTGCAGCAAACCACTTTTGCATGATTTCACCTTGGGTTCATCAGACCTGCTTATGCTTTTTCTTGAGCTTTGGATATCTTGAATTCCAAACATCCAACGCCGTTGGATGAGTTTAACATCCAAAAATTGTGATTCTTACTCATTGAATGATGTTTGTGATCAAAAGTACAACTTTTCAAATTTCAGGCTCATCCAATCCTCATTGTTTGTGGAGCAGTGGTCATTCAAATTTGGAGAAATCAGATGGACGGTCTGATGAATCAACATAGGTGCTCGTCAAGCAAAAAGGGGCAGCTGTTCGCGTAACAACTTGCTCCACTGGCGCGCACTACATGTTATCATTCCTCTATTATAGCTCTACAGAGATGGGAAATGTCAAAACAGTTGGCTGATAGATCATAAATTCCCATATGAATTTAGAGCAATTGGCTAATAACCATCATCTCCGGCGGCTCCTCCTTCATTAATATCAACGACTTCCATCCTTGTAAATTTCAACAACCAAAAACCTAAGATTGCAGAGGAAATAGTGAATTGTAATCGGTACACAAACTATGGAAAAGCGTTTACCTACTTTCTTACCTACCCAGACGTAGCCTCAAGCTAGAGTAGCTAGACGTGAAAGGCAAAATTAATCCTTGCTCATAGATGAATTTCTTCTCTAGAACTTAAGAAATGATACTGCATGAGTTGGGCTCTAAACTTTTGAACCCACAATTATAAAATCCTTGACTAAACCTAGATATTTGGCAAGATAAAAAATGGCGGTGCATCACTTTCACTAGTGCATCGAATTAGAGAAGGCATTCATGGCTTTGCTTCTTCAAATAAGTGAGAAAGAAATGATGCAAGGATGAATAATATATATTGTAGTTGGAACTGTCAAACCAAAAGTGAAGCTATAATAATCACCTCGGAGAGTTTGTAAGAGATACCTTTTTCACTGCCATTGGTAACCTAAAATATATGTATGTATGTAGATATAGTAGAGCATGATACATGAAGCTTCGTCGTTTGGATCATCCGACCTATTCATCTGATTTATCCAAATTTGGATATCTTATAAACCAAAAATATATGATGGAAGTGATGATTCTAGCATCCTTAAAGCTAATTTTCAGAACTGTTGGTTACATAGGTTTTTTAACCGTTTGTTTCCTGTGATGAAAAGTAAATTTATTTTTTATTTTTTATTTTGTTCCAAAGCTAGAATCATCCAATCTGCGTGCTTTACATGTAAATTAATTACTGGAATTCAGAGTTGGAGAAATAGATGAACGGCTCCGATCAATTATAAGGCAGGTCCCTTCATGCAAAAAGGCAGGTTACATGGTTACTTTCCGTGTTGTCGAGGTCTAAGATAGCATTCTTCGAAGATGTTTGGCCATTGTTAAGACAATCAGCCGCTTCATAATACTAATGGGATTTAATAAATGGAATATATGACGTGATGGGAGTGGAAGCAGCGTCCATTTGCTAGTTTTTTATAGACACTCATGGTGGTTGAAAAGAACTGAAGAAGGGCCTGGAGAGATGGAGACAAATGCACGATAGCGACCCCTGAAACTTGGACCATGTACTAATGCAAGGGCTCGCGCCTCATGTGTATGTATCTATGATGCCTACCTCCTTGACTATAAAGGGCTGTCCTGGGAAGGGGTGGACCACAAGGACCTATAGTAGGCATCTTTATCTTGCATTTTGCAAGAGACTGATTCCACACCTTGAAACTGTGACCTCAAGGTCACATGACGACAACCTTTATGATTGTGCCAAGACTCCCCTTCTTATGAAACCTGTAATTCCCTTCTTATGTGTATCATGGGACTGTATCTTTCTCTCTGTTTGTTTGTTTTTATAAAGCAGGCATTTTTTTTTTTAATGATCCAAGCCGTTCATTGGATTCACCTTCCCTCAAAATAAGAGGTTAGAAAAATGTCATCTAAGGCGCATTTCTATATTGGGCCTCTAATAGCTGAAATGTGGATGGTGTTTGTTTAGATCACCATTCACAATTTAAACAAACACAATCACATTTTAGCTATCTAGGCCACGCAATAAAGATGCCTGATGGATGACATTTTTAGTACCCTCTCCTCTCATCTCGAGGGAGGATGGATCTGCTGAGCAGCTTGGATTATGCAGAAAACTCTAAAAAATGTGAACTTATTTTCTTTCTTTTGTTCTCCGCTAAACTGTAACTGGTGAAAAAAAAAAAAACTCTCTCTCTCTCTCTCTCTCTCTCTGATGAAAAAGGCAGTCCCAGTGCACGAAGCTCCCACCTCTGCAAGGTCTAAGGAAAGGGAGGACCAAGTACACAGCCTTACCTTGCATTTTGCAAGAGGTTATTTTCAAGCTTTGAACCCATGACCTTAAGGTCACACGAGAATTGCGCCAAGCTGCCCCCCCCTCTCTCTCTATATGATAACATTACGTATACGTATTGGTTGTTGTATACGGATGATCATTATTTCCCTTCTAATGGTATTAAAAATGTAGAAATACAAATAGGGGGTGCTCCATCATTAACGATCGAGACCAGCTATCTACTAGGTCATAATAGGTATGTGCTATGCACGAAATAAATTTAGCCCCATTGGACAAATCGAAGCCTCTAGTCGATGCTACTGAGGTAGAAGGCTAGAAAAATGCAATGATCTACATTCAGTAGCAAATCCTGTATAAGTCAAAGGCTTATATTAATCGTCTAACAGCGGACCTAAGACTCGTCCTTATTGAGGCCTAGAAAGTTAATAACTGGATCATTGAACAAGTGGCCCAGGTAGTTTTGCCTGCCCATAGTTTTCTTTGACAAATATGCAAATCCACCAGGTAATAGCCATATATACTCAAACGCACAAACACAGGACACAAACCTCCACAAAAGAGGGCAACTGTTCCGTGATGGAAACAATTCGAGACTAGGCCACGGTATGACCTGCCTATTCATGAATTTTTTTCCATATCGGTTATATTAATCATTTGCTTTGAGGAGGGTTTTTGGAAAAAAATTTAGGCTGCCAAATTTTCATTTTCTGGTCATTCATTTAAAACCACAAATTGAAAACTTAGAAAATTTTCACATGGAAAGAATTATTTTGTAGACACTATTCATAGGGATGCATATTTTCCATGATAAAGCAAGAGTAGGGACGAATGCAGTAGTTGTCCTTGTTCAATAGTCTGAGTAGTTGACCTATATAGCTACTAACAGGTGTTGTTATGTACTGAAATCCAGCTTCATTTACGATGTTAAGGCTTCGTTTGGATACACTGTTTCTACGATTAAAAAAATATATGGTAAAAATGCATTTGAAAACACGATTTATTTCTTTTCTTTAGATTCACAATTAAAAAAATAAGGAGAAAATAAAATGTTTTGAGAAGCTAGGGCTTGTAGGTTGCATTTGGATATTGAATTCCAAAAATCCAAACGCTGCCTAAGCTTCTAGGAGTTGGAGGATAGCACTTTCATCTTTTTGGCAATGCCCTTACTGGGAAACATCCAAATAATCTCTTCATGGCATGATCCTCCAGTTTATTGTTATCATCCTTTAAAACTCTAATGACTTGCGAGTTGTGTTAGCTCGAAGTAACTTGTGGATGCATGAGTGAAAAGTATTTGAGTGGGATTTTGAATAAAATTTCGTTAATTTACACTGAATTTTTACAATATATGCAAAAATGACAGTTAGTTAAGCTGGTTAGGATATTTTATTGTTGTTTTAGAGTGTTTTTGTGTTAAAATCTCAGTCCAACTTAATCTTTTCTATTATGCAGCGAATCACTCAATGAGTCGAATTCATTTGGCATCGAGTTGAGTAACTCTAACAAGTTTTCTAGTTCAACTTGAGGGTTTTAGAACTGCGAATTTTTTTTTTCTTTTTAAAGTTCGACACACTCCTATACACAATCTTGAACCCAAGTCACCAAAGTGAGAGCCTCTTTGGGCCACTGTGCTAGAAGACTTCTGTCCATGAGCAATGCTAAACTAATCACATTAGGAGTGCTATCTAGAGATCATATTTTCTAAAGCCTATCTTTGAATGATTAGAACCATTCATCTCATTGCTCTAGATTTAAATGTCTTATACATTAAAAAGCATGCACACATCCACCCTTTTTCTTCCCGGGGATATGCTTCTTGTAGACAATAGCCAGATAAAAAGAGAAAAGAGATGGCCCTAAGGACAAAAAAGGGTGATGGGTATACCATCATCATATTTATTGCCTTGAGGTCTCAAGTAGATCTAGGAATTAGATTATAGCTTCATGTTAGTTTGCCTTATAACTTTTTGTTGTAATATATAAAGAGAATAAATCATTTTTATAATCAATTTAAGAAAATAAATAATTATGATTTTGAATATATATATATATATAGATATATTTTTACAAAGAAGAGTTACAAAGGAAACCAACCCTAAGCTGTAATATAGTTCCTTGATGGAAACCAACCCGAAGCTGTAATATAGTTCCTTGATTAAGGCGCTAGACATGTACTATGGTTGTTAAGCGCTTTTGTACCCTTGCGTGTGAAAAGTTGGAGAATGGCGCAAGCTTATGTGTCACCCAAAGTTATGCAGTTATATGTATGTACTGCTTGATGAATTCCAATATAGGAGGAGCAAGTAGTATCCATGAATTCCAGCTAGTTTGTGGATTTAGTAGGGTATAGGCTGGCTTTTGTGCATGCGTGCCTGCACTCATATCCGCACGTGTGCAGGCTTGGGCTGGTGGGAAGGGAGCAAACGGCGACATGTGATTGCGCCTGCGTGTGGTTCACCAATTAGCACGCTTTTCCAGCCAGTTAAAGAGAGGACAGGGGGCGGGTTGGGGAGGGTTGGCAAGGAAATCTCTTGGCCTATTGACTTCACACGGCTGTTAACATCACCCCATAAATGAAAGACAGGGACTTGTCCTCAATTAACATTACTCCTTTCCCCTCTTAACACAACATGCAAACATTGTAGAATCATGTACCGCCTGTGACCCATCCGCTAGTTGTTAACTTCGGGATTTGTGGCTCTTTCTGCTCTAACCTCCTTTCTTCACCCCTTTCCTCAAGACACTGCCATTGCTAGAGAGAGAAAGTGCACCATCCCTTGAGCTCCAGAGAGAGAAAGGAGCGAACCCAGTGCACCTCCCGTAACAGTACTGCCCTCCTGTCTTTGCTTTCTCTCTCTCTCTGTTTCAGCTCTGGCACCCAACAAGAGGCAGGAAAGAGAGAGAGAGAGAGAGTCAACCGGGGGCAGCTCTGGGCTCGAGAATGACTGACGGAGACACAATTATTGGGAGTCGCACACATCATTCACCCAGCAAATCAGCCCCTACTTATTTAATGTATTTCTTCTGTATTCTCATATTCTTTTCTCGCTAATATATTTTGCTTTTTAGCAGATTTTAGGAGAAGTCGTCCGACCAGATTTAGATGCTAGTCGTGCGGCTAAAATGACAAGTAGACCCGTTTTCCTTTGATCCCAACCGTTGATCTCTCAGGAACTCAACTTGTAGGCGATGGCCCAAGCTTTTTTTGGTCCACATTTTTCATCTTTCCTTTGATCCTATTATCCTTCTTTTCTCAATGCATATTCTACTTCATTAAGATTATAACTTCGAAGAACGAAGGTTACCATCACGTATGGAACGAGTTTTACTTTCGAAGCATATCGTAGACAACATTGACACTAGAAGATGAACGATTCAGATTCAACTTCAGCCTCTCCCTTCTAAACTTGTGCATTGAAAGCAACACCTTGTACAAGTATTAGCATACCAGCCAAGGTGAAAGCAACCGGAATACCCCTACGGGCTTTCCTTTCTTTAGCTTCTCTCCCCTTCCCCACAAACGGAAATCTGTGTCCTAATTCTCTCTCTCCACAGAGAGCATAAAAATGGGAAAATAAAAATATGCGCTCCTACGTGCCTACTACCACCAGTAATAATCTTAATAATTACGAACATGATTGATCCCCCGGAGTAGACTCTCTCTCTCTGCTCTTTTGGTTTTGAAAATTTTCCCCATTTTCTATTTCCCGGAATTCAAGACAAAATACATATTGTTAGGGTTTTTGGTGCGTGGGGCACGCCTTCCCAAAGCTACCTAAGCCGTATACGGCGGAATTTCAGGCCTGTCTGTATATATAATAATAATATTTTTATTGATAAATCTGGTAAAAAATATGTACAAATTACAAGAGAAAAGGATGTCCCATGTTTATCGTCATCCACACACCATTCCCTAGTATAAGTCTCCCACTGAATCACATACAAAACAGAGATTTCCTCGCCTTCGATCTTCTTCTTCTTCGAGGAAATTCGTATCTCTTTCTCTCTCTACAATCTTCTTCTTCTTCTTCACCTGCACCCATTTCGATAAATCTTTTGTTATAATAAAATAAAATTAGCATGTCTGTTAATAGACAATAATGCATTTTTCTTGCGTGTATTTTTTAGAGGAAAGGAATTGTTTTGTTTTCCTTTTTGTGCTTTTCTATGTATTCGAGATAAAGAATGTCATTAAACTAAATTAAAGGAGAGGTATCAAAAAGTAGCGGGTTTTCCGGTGCAAGGACGAATAAGCAAAAGCTGGTGCCTGACACGTGGGATGAGTTGGACCGTGGATTAGCATGCTAGATACAGAGATGGGCAAAGTGCTGAGAGAGAGAAATGGAGAAAGGCACCGAAGAAGAAAGAAGCAGGGTGCAATCGTCGTCACCAATCCATAGAGATAAAAGAGAGAGAGAGAGAGCGAGGATGATTACTGATTATTCTTGGAAAGGGGTTTTCTCTGTCTTAAATTGAGCCATGTTTTTGCAGGAGGGGTTGGGCGCTGCTACGGCGGCGTGACAGTGCTGTAATTCCGTGCTTTTAATACTACAAACAAGAAGGGAATTGAAGAAAGGAACTACTGCAGAAGGTGCAGACTCTGAGAGAGAGAGAGAGAGAGAGAGAGAAGGTGGAAAAACCACAGCTCCACAGGCCACGCCTAAACAAAACTCAAGGTAGAAACAGAACTAAAGGACTGGTTTATCTTTGTGGGGGTGTCTCCATCAATTTGACCCCCATCTGAATTCAACGGAACGAGGGTTCTGCTATGGATTTTCTGCTTCAATTGTCCGTGTCCTCATCAAATAGGAGGAAACAATGGCTGGGTTTTCACTGAGAGAAAACCAAAACCAGGAGATCCCCCCCGAAAGCTTCTTTTTGTACGCCAGAAACCAGGAAGGAGCCGTATCCTACCAAAAGGGTTTTGAGTTATGGCAACAACAACAGCAGCAAAATCGCAACTTTTTCTACACAGCAACAGGATTCAGAGGGTTTTCAGATGAAGCACCTTCATCGTCTAAAATAATGATCAGAGGGGGAGGAAGTAGTAGCAGTGGAGGTGGAATGAGTTGCCAAGACTGTGGAAATCAAGCCAAGAAAGACTGTGTTCATATGAGGTGCAGAACTTGCTGCAAAAGTAGAGGATTTCAGTGCCCAACTCACGTTAAGAGCACTTGGGTTCCTGCTGTTAGAAGAAGAGAACGCCAGTTACAGCTTCAAAGCCAGAGGGAGAACCCAAGGAGACAAAGAGAGAATCCTTCTCTTGCTTGCACCAGAACAACCTCAGGAGGTACACTATTACAATATCATACTCACACTAGTATATCGGTACCAAAGAATCATTTTCGTGATTTCATATCTTGTGGGTTCCACTCAAATTATAAGTATTTACGATTCTTTGTAGGTTTGGAAGGTGGGAGTTTTCCGCCGGAGCTGAATTCTCCGGCGATCTTCCGGTGTGTGAGAGTAAGTGGGGTTGAAGAACCAGATGATCAGTATGCTTATCAGACGGCTGTTAGCATTGGAGGCCATGTTTTTAGGGGCATCTTATATGATCAAGGGCCCGAGAATCAGCAGTATGCTGGTGGAGAAACTTCGTCTGTTGGAAGAACACTTGTTGATCCTGCTGCTACTGCTGTTACTACAACAAC
The DNA here is from genome assembly GCA_035236585.1 of Warburgia ugandensis. Taxonomy (NCBI): domain Eukaryota; kingdom Viridiplantae; phylum Streptophyta; class Magnoliopsida; order Canellales; family Canellaceae; genus Warburgia; species Warburgia ugandensis. The sequence continues at coordinate 42,699,628 of CP141129.1, forward strand.
TGCTACTACAATGACAATGAGTGGTGCATCTGCTGCTGTAATGATGGATCCTTCTTCTCTTTATCCAACTCCTTTGAATGCTTTCATGGCGGGTACGCAATTCTTCCCACATCCAAGGTCTTAGTCCCGGGAATTGAGAAAGATTTCCCATTCCTTCCCATGTATCTCTCTAACTGTCTAGCATTGCTTATTTGGATGGTTGAAAGGTGGTCTCATAGAAGATCGATCTAACGGTAGAGATGAATGAAAATGCCCCATGTTTTGAAACCAATTGAAAAGACTCTTCATGAATCACTTGCATTTCTTGTTACTGCATCTGATCTACTGCTTTCATTTCTTGATTCTTCCAACAAGTTCTTGGTCTCTTGCTTCTTTTGGTTGTTGGTTATCGAAGACGTTTTTTCTTCGTTTTACCTGTTTTGTTTTGAAATAAGAGGGCAGATTTAATTAAAGGAAAAAAGATAACACACATGGACGAGGTTGGTTTCGTGTTTGGTTGGCATACGCTAATTTTCAAAGTCTCCTTTTATTGGGGTGGGAGAGAGTGCAGTCCTGAAATCTCTTTCATGAATGCTCTTCAAATCCAAAGCCTTAAACAAAACTCCGCTCTCTCGCTCTTTCTCTGGCGTTTAATCCATTTATTTAATATTTATTGCTTCCTGTGCAATCTAACGTTAATAGCAAATAGGTTTATGACATACATCCATTTTATATACAGTATGGATAGAAGCAACTTTCGCGTGCTCCAGCACTTTGCTCATAAAATGGGATATGTTATGTTGCGTAGGTGTTGGGAGCTTTACGACCATTTCTTTTCATCTCTGATACCATGCATTGCAAGCTATATTATTTTGCTCTTATTTGTGGACCAAATTATTTTCCATGCATCTCAACTCTAGATACCCACCGTTCTCCACCGAAGATATAACAATGCATCATCTCGACTTACTGTTTTCCAGGACTCTTATTCTTCCCCGTATGTCTTTTTATGTACCATCCTACGTAAGTCTGCGTGCGTGTTTGTGGAATTAATTGCTTGTGCAGCGCACCGCATGTTACAGTACTTCTTGCAAGATATTCTCCATGTATCGTTAGAAATAATGTTCAACAAAGTTTCCCATATACAGTCCATGGTTAAATTTTTATGGGGCCAGCTTTCTTCGTGTAATATGTCTTCTTTTTCTATTTCTTTTTTTTTACTGGTAAGTGGTATCTGATTTTATTTCTTGTATTTTTTATTTTATTTTTTGTAATCTTTAACTACAAAGATCAGATGGCCTTTAAGAAGTATCTCCAAGATAATCCTGTCTAAAAATCTAAATTTGGCCAAAGATTAAGGATATTGACTGGAGCTATGGCTTCTTATGGTTGGATCTTTTCGCATTCTCTCTCTCTCTCTCTCTCTCTCTCTCTCTCTCTCTCTCTATATATATATATATATATATATATTATGTATGTATGTATGTATGCGTATGTACAGTGAGTTTTATTTTGATGGTCATATTTACTTTGTTAAACACTTTTCGGATTGGCCCCTGAAACCTTATTGGGCAGTGTAAAATCCTTTGTAATATACCATCCACAAGACAGTAGAGTACGGAGGTTGCGTGTATATATGTTTAATTAAAACATCTATATTAACCAATAGAAAAAGTGCTGGTGATGGAACCCCATCATTGGATCCTTCATTTCATCATCTTAAAAACAGTATCGACACAAAGAAGAAAAGAAACTGAGAGATCCTGATAAAACAAGTGCACCCAAGAATCTACTTTTTATTAAAGTTTAGTGAAGCACCAGGGAGGAACTCAACCTGCAAGTTCATTTTAAAAGCAATGAGGAATGCTAGTCATAATACTTAATTCTAATTTCGATTAGTTAGCAATGGACGATTAATTTCCTCGACCTAATGTTATCCATGATTTCATTACAGTAACCAATTCTTCGACATGAAATATCCTACACATTTCTAATAAACAAGACAAGAAACACTACAAATATAGCAAGATGTTTGTAAACAATGTTTGCATGAACCACAGACATATAATATAAACTAAACAAAGATGTTTAGTTATCAGCCAATGTTAAATTGAAGAGTCCTTACCATAAGCATATAGCATCAAATATTACAACTTCAAGTCTAGTATGCTGTCTAGCAATATCAAACTGGTTGTGAACTTCATAATTCCTTAAACCAAAGATGAATTATGTGAAGGAAGGACAAAGCTGCATAACCTTGAGTTTACTTTCTACATTTTTCTTTTAGAGAAATAGTCACATGTATGGTCTTTGATCTCAACTAGCTCTAATACTGACTTAGAATTACCTAAAGATGCTTTCATATTGATCATTTATAACCAATCTTTAGTGTACTTTTCTGTTAGGTAACAGGTGTTCCATAGAGAAGGGATAAACATTGTAACCAAAATTCAGATTATGACTTTTCCTTTTCTTCAACTCTGTTGTTGATACCTTAGTTAAAAAGGGGAGTTGACAAACCTTCCTCTACATAGGAAAATTACTCCCGAAGATTGTATTCACTCCTTTTGATCCTCTGATGCAGTCCTTTCTATCTATTGGCAAAAATAATAATATTAATATTAACAAAAATTGTAACCAAAATATCATAAGAAATGAATAATTCACCTGTGCTATGGCTACTGACAAACCGCTCCTACTTTACGCACTTTAAGATTAGTTGCAAACTTGAGAGAGATGAAACGCAGTAGAATTTAGGGACCAGGAGACGTACATTAGGAAGCTACCTCATGATAGATTGATGCATGCTATCTCATAAATAAATTGATGAATGTTTAAGAAAGTAGCATTCTCCTGGAAGCTATGAATGTGAAGTTATAAACAAGTGTTGTAGGCTTAAACCAAAATGTTTCTCGCAAGTTCTGACATGACAAAAGATTGAATTTACGTTGAAGTAGCTTTCTGCATAAAATTTGACCTTTCTTTCTATGACTGCACGGTACGCCCTGAAGCCAAATTGTTGGTCTAGCCCATGCGATAATAGAAGGTTCTCTTTGAATAGCCTAGTGCAAATATACCTACTAGTGCTCGCGCACACACACACACACACGCACTCAGATTCCTGTATGTCTAAACATCCCTTGTTTTCATAGTAACACTCCCCACCTTCTTGGAAAGTTTTATTAATTGGCTGCTTGTTGTAATCTTAAAACCATAATAGCTTGCTTAGCTACTAAAAAGTTCTAAATTGAGAAAGGAATTAGGATTATATTTACTAAATACATACGCAAGCATATTATGTTTGGGTAAACAAAGAAGTTCCAATTTTATTCTAACTTGTAATAGACCATCTTGGCTTTTGCGACGGTGATGTCATAAATATCCAAGACAGTACATTGTCCATTTTGTTTCTGAGAATTAGTAAACTTTTACTATAATATGATTTGGAAAATCACAGAATGATTCATACATAAAAGTCGAGGTGCTCATGAGCAAAGGATAATCAGAGTCAGTACACTGTCCATATAAATATCCTAGATAGTACATTGTCCATAGAAATGGTCTTCATGATATGAAGAATGGACTCCAATTTCTTTTCTCAGTTTGCATAATGAGGGATATTACTTATATTATTTTATGTAGGCCAGCTATGTTATAGTGTTAGTCCTTGATTTGCCTTTGAAATTCATAATTTTTTATTTTGTGAGCCAATATCAAATTAATGAGACAATGCCTACTTATTGGGCTTAGCCTTTTCTGGATGTGCATTAGAAGTGTGATCTCTTAATGGAAGAAATACTACAAATGCTGCTTTCACTAGGAAATAATCATATTTGCTAGGATTTGAGCAATGGAAGTTGTTGTTATCGGTGAAAGTTTGTTAGGAACTGGATCTGCCCTTTCTTTCTTCATTGATACTGAAGAACTATTTTTTGAGAAAGCTCCTTTTTATAGAAACTGCAATCAAGAAGTAGAAAAGATTATACACTTTGGAGATTCGCAGTTGAATGAGGGAGGTAACCATTACCCATCTTTCCTTGAAATCCCTGCTGAAGTTTCTTTACTGACAGCCGAGTTTTCTAGTAAAATTCATCAAAGGACTGTTTGAACTTCTACTAAAATGAGCAGCCAGTGATGACCCATTTATCCAAGAAAAAACTGATGGAGTTTGGGACACTTTGACTCCATGATCCCTTGTTCTCACCTTGCAGAGTACTCCTTACTCGTTGGCTAAAGTGGTAATGATCAAGCAGCTCTTAGATAAGATATTAGGTTTTGTGCATCCTTGCGAAGATTTGACAGCAAAAATATGTGTGTGTGAAAATTCTAGGCTAAAGCTGTATGATTGCTAATCTACTGACACAGGTTAAATGGGCTATCAACATTTCTACACGTGACTAAAGATATTGCATGAATCTACTAGGCAGTCTCTTGTCATGGCCACCATGAGCAAGAAAAGAAGAAACATGCTTTTTTCAATACCTCAAAATTGATCTGAATTGTTTTGCACATGTTAATCTGGGCACTTGATCGGCGACAAATGTCTCTTGGTTGATTGGGCTGATAGGCCTGTAGGTGTTATATTAAGGGATGCGCGTACTGCTGTAATTGATGTCAATATAACTAGAAGGAAAATACAAATAGGGTTATGTGTTTACAAACTTCTAGGTTGAAATAATCTGTTATCAGTATGAATTCACTAAGAAAGGGAAAAGGTCACTGATCCTTGCGATACCTACAGAATGAAGCTAAGTATTTTATCATCTGGGGAAGATAGTACAAGTGTATAGACTTGATGATATGTTAACTATATATGAATGTTAGCTTATTCTGGATTATTCAGCTAGCAATTTCTTTGGATTTGGTCATTTGAAAATAAGCATGAAAGACGTAGATATCTGATGTCTCGCACTTGATCTTTTTCTTATTTTTTACAAGATGTTTTATTGATCTTGCTGGTATTGGATAAGTTTTACAAAAGTAGTCACTTATGTATTAAGGCAAATGGACCGCGCAATCATAAGCTGACATGGAAAACAAATATGCCGAATTTTAATATAAATATCAAATTGGGAATGAAGATATTCGACTTGTGCTAGTAGTTCCCAGTTCTTCAGTTGAGAACCTATCATTGGTTGAAGCGTGCTGATTGCTGCTCCATCTTTCTCCGAATGGCTAGCTTAAATGCACCTCCATGTTGGAAGGGTACGAACTATGACTAGGGACATTCGCTTGTTTTTATCTTTCTCAAATGCTAGGGACTACTATATTAGTATTATGCACATAAATAATTAAGAGTACATTTCAAAACAAAAAACTATATTGAGTATAAGCAAGATTATTGTTAACCTTGTAATGGTCTAATCTTTCTACACATTATCATTTTCATATTGTTGACTCCTTGATCATTTTTTCCAGCTTTTCCTTCAATGTTTTTATATAACTTTTTTGTCACAAAAAATATCAAGGTATTCCCCATTGAAAATGAAATCTACTGTCTTTCTTCTGCATTATCAACCTTTGAACTTCAGATAATAAGCTTTGCTAATTAACTTTCAATATTAATGAGTTCTTATAATGTATGTTTCTTCTGGGTGACCCTCACATGATCAGCGAATATTATTATCCCAGACAGTGGACGCCTAATTCAGGAAGTTCCTTCTTTTCTTTCCCCTCTTCGGAATGCCCCACCTTTTTAATATTACAAGGTTAACGGTACCTAACTAGAATTTTGAAACTAATTGCAGATTTTAGAATGAGAAAGAAGAGAGAACAGATTAGTGATACCCTAATTTCTCTTTCTTATTGAACTACCGATGAGGAGCCAACCTTGTTTGATCGCAAATAGAAGGAACCAGAGCACAATGATAGCTTACTGTATCATATCTGATGCAGATCCGCCGGGGTGTTAAACTATGCATGGCTTTTTAGGCTTCTATTGTTGCAGTTTTGAATCTTCTAGCTGAATTTCTCGTGTTTCCCTCCTTTTCTCGGGTACCTTTCTCCCTTCCGTGGGTTATAATAGAGACCTTTTGCATGTGCGCGCTCGAACAAGCGGTAAAAGTTTATTCCAGCGGCTTGAAGTACAAGTGGGGCGAATTCCTTTGGTGGTCTAAACCCTTCACCTACCCATATATCCAAGATCAGTCAGGTCATTGGATTTTAGGTCACTGAAATTTGTGTTCAACTTGTATTTTTAGCAGCCAGTGTAAATTTTCTACGTTGCGTCCAGAATTCTAGGCTTACATTATACAGGAATTCTATGACAACAGTGAAATTAGGGAGTAAATACAAGATTGGAGGGGAAACGCCAAGGAGTACGACTTTCTAATATCTTTCTTCTTCTTCTCTCTCTTGTTCTTTTTATAAATGAAAAATTACAAAGCAAGTTACTCAGTCACTCCTAAATCTAATTCCTAGCCAAAGGGGCAAGCTAGGTTAGAGAGAGAAATAAACTAGGATACTAGAATACCACTAACTGATTATTTTGAAAAAAGTGGAGAAGAAATTGAGAGGAATGTCATCTTTCCTATATTTTCTTATGTTTTGAGAATTAAAGTTAAAAACCTAAGGTTTATTATTACTTTTTTGAGTGTTGAAGACATCCATGAGCACCTTGAACCCGTGAGCTTGGGTTCCATGTATACGTGCTTCTTGCTCTGCTGCCTTAGAAGGCATTTAATATCCCTTTTGGGGTGCCTAGAAACTTAGCTTTATTATTTTGGGTAGTCTAGAAATTTTAAGCTTTTGTATGATCATTTATCTCCATATCTCAGAGAACTTAAGTTTATTATTTTGGATCCACTAGAAACTTAAGTTTATGGTTGTACATTTATATCTATATCTAAATAGACTTCACTTTATTATTTTGGGATGCCTAGAAACTTAAGTTTATGGATATTCACTTATATCCATATCTATATTAGATAAAAAAAAGTAACCTCCTCTTACGTTTTAAGTGCTGCTTAAAATGAAGCTAAATTTTGGAGTTTCTATAATCCGAGCACTATACTTGTATCTTCCTCTCCAATTCTGGATAATGATGATGATAAAGATGAGAACAACAACAACAATAATAGTAGTAGTAGTAAGGGCAACTTGGTACACAAAGCTCCTACGTATTCGAAGCCTGGGGAAGGGGTATACCACAAAGGACCTATAATAGGCAGTCTTATCTTGCAAAATGCTATTTTCATGCGTGGAAGCATTGATCTTTAGGTCTCACAGCGGCAACTCAACCATTGCACAAGGCACTCCTTCTAATAATAATAAAATAAATAAAAATCAGAATAATGATACTTCTTCTCAAAATTTTCTTGTTTTGTATATAACTTGCACTTTTTGTCTCTAATTCTTCTCTAATTTCATTCTTATGTGTGATAGAATTCTTTTCAAAATAAAAACATAATTGCCTATGTCTCTTTGAATTGAATTCATGAACATTAATTGGTTTCCTAATAAAAGGATTATTCGGATATCTAATGAAATCTTCCTTAACTAGTAATCTTGGGTTTGAAAACTCAAAGGCACTTTAGCAACGTGATAAACAAGTTGATAATTAGGTTATTCACCTTTAGCAATCTAGGTTATAAATGTTATACCCATTTGGATAGTGTGTTATTATTAGAACCCTTTTGGCTCAGCTTGTTTTAGTCTTGTAGTGTAGACTTTTAGACTTAGGTCCTACTTGATTTAAAGTTTTAAAAGAAAAGGTTTCGTATGCTTTTTAAACTACATGATTACAGCAACAAACAGAAAATTTGATATGATATATTGTTGGCACCTTTGCATCTTCTACTTACTAAGGAAAAATAAAAAGTTATTAAGTTATTTACTTTTGGATTTGCTAAATATTGTTAGGAATATAGTATCATGAAGCTCCTTCAATGCTTCTTAGAATGGGAACGTCCACTTTAGCGGTTGCCTTTTCCATTGCCATACCCACTCATACATCAAAAGGTTGGGAACTGACCGTACTGAGATGTAATCTTCCTCTTGGATACGCGGGTTCTCCCCGTATCATGTCCATCCATCAAAACTGAGAGCTAGAGAGAATAAGATCTTGGAATTATATCGTCCATCATTGAGGCAAAGGGAAAAAGAAGAAAAGGAAAAGATAGAGTTCCATAGTAATCAAATGTTGGATGAAGGAGATCATTTTGGTTTGTCTAATTTAGTTCGTCGTTACATCCTTTTCGGTGAACCAAATTATAGAGTTTGGTTTTGAAAATAAATTATGTCTTCAAGTTACAGACGAGGAGCTGGAGAAAAAATTTGAAAGAGACACCCTGCGTCCTTTGTAAAATGATATTTGATCTGTAACTAGATTGGATGATATTTGATTGGTAATTAGATTCTAATGCTTCAAAACTTGGCCAATAATTTGAAGAACAAAATTCAGAGTTAAATCCATAAATTTTTGCGTCAGTTTGACAATTTCACTTGTAATTTGTAAAGGGAAGATCTCCCCCTATCAATTAATAAACCCATTTCCTGAAAAAGGTTTCCAATAAGGAAGTTCTATATTGCTCAAGACAAAGTTTAAATGTAATACTAAAAATTTGGGTCCCTTTCTTTTTGCATTCTTTTTATATTTAGCAGGAACACTTAGCGTGGTGGTAAATTGCAGTTGTTTCTCAACCGAATGTGTTTCAGGTTCAAGTTAGCTCATCCTCAGCTTTCTAATAAGTAGTTCAATTTTATTTTATTTTTAAAAGGAAAGGAAAATACTTGAAATTTTTTGTAACTGTGCAATGAGCAGAAAAGACAAACAACAATAAGTAAAATAAGAAGAACGATCAGCAGAGATTGTGAATTGTACGTAGATTGAGTTTTAATTTTAAATGAACAAATTAGGGAAAAGAATTGCATAAAGATTGTAGGATCCAGATCTTTTGTTTTGATATTGACAATCATCTTTATTTTAAACTTGTGATTCTGGAATTGATTCTATTATGCAAGTTATAATATGTATATTTGCGTTGGCCACTGTGCCTGCTGAGAGAGAGAGAGAGTCCCAAGTTCCGGGAATTGGGGCATGTGAGGGCGAATATATGTAACAAGAAAGCCAACAAAGTGGGGCTCTTTTCTTTTCGTACGAGATGCATTTCTTTTCAAATTTCCACATTCATTTCCACTGTTGGCGTTGAAAAGAGTTTTGTTTGTGTATTATTGAGAGCTGATACGAGTCCCATCACGAAAGAGCCACAGTGACCTTGCAAGTTGGGTTTTACTAGGACGGATAAGGGATTCTATCTTGAACTTGACAAGAAATTACAGTTTCATTCCATATAATCACGTACGGAGTTTGTGGGAATAATCCGGCAGAATCGCACCCTAGGTCTCATTTTCCTTTTAACGGAGCAAGTCCTTTCCAATTGCTCCATAAATCTCATTCTCTTGCTGACGGAGTTTATCACTCTTCTGCCAAACAATCTGTGATTTGATCACAACAGTTTACTGACTGATAATGGCTCAATGGCTACCTTATTTTCTGACACAGCTTATTTGGTAGAAGATTGTATTGGCTAAAAGAGCTATATGGAGCAATACCATATTGATTAAGTTTGTTTATGGCCTTGGGATGTACTCTTCTCGTTTTATAGTTATATAATCGTACTTTACCATTTTATAAAAGAAATTATCTAGATATCAGATGCATAAGGAGATTATCTTAGTTGAGGGTTCATGCAACTGCCATGGAAATATTATCTTTGGGTTCAAGCAGTTAAGTCAAGTTATGCCTGTCTCGCAGTCAAGAGATTGTGGGTTAAAGTCTACTCGTTGGAATGGCCTAGGCTACAAAATATTCAATGATCCTGGGTTGTTTTGTTTTTCTTGGTCACAAAACGGATGGCAAACAGTTCTACTGTCACTAAAGTTTCTGCTACGAAAAACTTTCCATACATTTCCATTATAAGAAAAAGACGGATGTTGGGCATACATTGTTTTCCCGTTTATTTTTTCTGGTAATCCAAGTTGTTGATCTCATTCGGCCTCTCCTAAATGGCCTGCGTACCAGGCATCTCACCAATTAGATATTGCTAAGACCTTTTTATTTCCGTGTTACACCGTCTATTTTATAACCATTAGCTCTGAGAAACGAGGTCTAGGTATCTGATAGAGGAGAGACTTCCTGGGGCATCAGATGAAGAGCTTGGATCACTGAAAATACTCCATACGGGGGAGGGCGGCGGGGCAAGTCCTTGCTCTTGTTTGCCGTGTCGAAGCCACCGCGAGTGATGCGTACTTTCAGCATCCTGCGCCCAATGCTGTCAATCCATCATTGTCATGTCACCTTGCTATCCGTCCGCCCCAGTTAGGAAAATGATACATAAAGACGCCCGCCCTGTCTGGTCTGATCTCATGCGCTCTTCCAATGCCGTATCTAGAGCCCATATCTTTCTTTCGATAAACCAGAACCCATATATTGTTTGGTCATTTTATTGTGTGATTCTTTTGCTTTTTTCATCAACCCATCACCTGTGTGTCTATTTCGGCCCCGATGCTGAGATATCAGAGAACATATCTTTACGCGCAACCTCTGATTGGATTTGGAACGCGAGTCGAAGGAATTCTTAGAATAACCTCAATACCCAAGACGTCTAGATAGAAAAGAGACGTGCCATGCCGACTGAGCAAGCGACGTTAGCATATAAAAAAGTCAGTCATGGAATTGAATTCTATGCTGGATTAACAAAGATCTTAGATCTCGAGTAATGCAGTGGTGTGAGAAGGAGCCTCTGATGTGTTAGGTCAGGATTTGAGGCGGCTTATGTAGTGTGCGTCTAACATTCCAAGGCAAAAAAGAAAATGGAAAACGGCAAAGATTCTGAATCCTAAATAGAATTCATGATAGGTGCATGGAACCTGACATGGTGGGTTCGACTTAGAGTTTAATTCAAGAGCGCAACCCATGAAATTAAGGATGAGATCCAGCATGAAAATTTTGACTACCTGTTTTATATTTGTGCATCTTGATCTCTAGATGCACTGGGACACGTAGCGCTGCCCCTTTCGATGCTTAGCAAAACTGAGCAAGCAACAATTAAAGAAGCCTTCGAAAAGCATCCACGAAAACATCATATCTCATCAGACAACTAATAGAAGGACAAGTATGCGTCGAAGTCTGGCCTGGAAGTTCGGAAATAGCTGCATCCAACTAAGATCATTTGACATGATTAGATAATAAATGGATGAAAGAAAAACAGATTAGAAAAGTACTACGTGGGTTCACATTTGGTTCCTCTACCTCTTGAGTCTTTTTTAGGCATAACTCTAGCGACTAAAAGTACGAAATAAATAGAAAATTCCCGGTTACTCTTTTCTTTAATTTTTCCGATAAAGATCAGATTTTGCTAGGGGCTGAAGCAACTCATGTGTAACAGTAAGCCATCTTTACCTCCTATTGCATTTTTTATCTTTTAGAGAATGATATTTTCCATCCCATCAACTTTACTTATTCCCGCACCTTTTATGGGTATTTTATTGTGCTTTATGGTTTTGTTTAATCTTGTGAAGCTCACAGGCACTAGATACCCAAAATGACAAAGGGGCAAGAGTAATTAAGTTGAAGGGGTGAGATTTTCATTTCCATTTTTTTTAACAAGAAAAGAATACTTACCTGCAAAAAATAAAAGAAATACACTCTATACTAATATAAATCCATTGATTCAGCCACTTCAAGGCGGCTAGACCTCCAATGATGCTTCTCCTTGCAAGATCCAACTTTTCTCTCTCCTTCTAATAAGATTGTAACATCATATTTATACTTATACCAATTTCTCTTTCTCAAGTAATTTCCTAGACTAATATCTCTACCCTTGATAACTTTCTAAGAGAAAACATTTTTTCCCCCACCAAATATCTTACCTAATCTAATAAATTCCTATTATTCTATCCCTTAAAATCAACCTTGTCCACAAGGTTGCAATAAACATTTCTGCCAAGCACAATTATCTTTACATATATGTGTAAATGTTGAGCCAATTCACTTTGATTCCAATAATAAAACCTGTGTTATGATCTAAAATGTTTACTTGAGTGTGGAATTGTTTGTAGCATCATCACAAGCCATGTCTTAACAAACCTCATGTATTCTCAAGCATTCAGGAGGATTCTAGTTATTATCAAATTCAAGCTTTTACATGGCTACATATTTCTATTGGAAAGTGTTCACAAAAGATTACATGAAGATTTGCATATGTTCAAAAGATATCAAGTCGTCACTTTGAAGATATCTAGAATTTCAAGATACATGTATCATTTCTTGGAGATCTACAAGTTTTAAAGTGTAGATCACTAAAACACCTTTCTAATGTACTAAATGTCATTCAAACCCAACATTATATGACTAAGATGTTGTTGTCCCAAGGTGAAAAGATCAAATTAAACTATCTTGGATTGCAATCGACTGCTTCATGATCCAACCTCATAATTGGACAATGAGTCGACTAAATTGGATGAACTAGCTAGCTAAACCTGTTGGAAATGACGTGTATGTTTTTCTTGAAATCCAACCAATCATTTTTAAAAGCTAGCCAACTACTTTTAGATCCAACCAAATAACTTGAAATTTAGCCGATTGAATGAAGATAGAGTAAGGCTAGAATCAAGACTAGAGATTTCACTTGGATTTGGCTTACATGCAAAATTTAGCTAACTAAAACTCGCCAAAAACATTGATAAGATTTTTCCTAGAATCCAACCACCTAAAATGGAGAATTGAGCTTGCTAGATTTCTATGTACTACTTGACAATATGCTTGTTTAAGAATTTAGCCTCCTAATTCAACCAACTAAAATGGAAACCAAGTGGGTTTCATGTAGGGGTTGAAACTCAGTCGATTAAGTTGCATAATAGTTTGATGACCTTTAAAATTATTTTTGTAGATTTTTTGTAAGTGGAGCGCAACTTGTTAAAATGAAAATTCAATGACTGGATTGGCAAAAAACTATGACATCTATTAGTTTAATTTTGAAATTTAGCCTCCTCAACAGGCAAATTGGTCTCAAATGGATAAAATTTTATTTTCAATAGATCTATTGACAAGAACACTATAAATTGAAGATTCTTTTGAAGATCAAAATAATTATTGAGCAAGAATCAAAGAAATCTTGAAGCAATTATCTCTAAGCATTAAAGAAACAATACTTCCTATATTTATATTCAAGATCATTTTCTCTCGCTATTTTTTAGTCTTGTTGTAGACTTTTAAGAGAGTTTTTTTCTTCCATTCATATGTATACTTGAGATAGTTGTATAGCTCTCTTGTTTTTGGATTGTATTCCAAGTGTTTTAAAGAAGGTAGGGATACTACAAGTGCTATAGTCGATTAGTGTGGTGTCAACTAGTGTGTAAAATTTACAAGGAGTTAGCAGAACCTCATGGTAGGATAGCCTTAGGAGAATCAAGGTAGCAATATCTTCGGAGAGTGATAGTAGGTGTCTTGGTGGCTAGCTGAACCACTATAAAATCTCTATGTCTAGTTTCTTCTTGTGTATTAAAAGTTTTTTGAAACTTGTTTTTGTGTTTTGTACTTAAACTTGCAAAAGTCTTTAAGTTTTTTATTTGGGCCCAATTTATCCCCTAGTCTTCTACCTAATAGCAAGATTAGTGAAAGAAAGATGCAACAATGACAAAGGCAACTGTTTTGAGGGGGTTGTCCTATTAATGACCTCTTTAAGCGGGTCATCCTCCTAACCTTTGTTCCAATATTCTTATCTTCCATCATCACCACAATATTCAAATAGGAAAGTGCTTTAATACCAATTGATACATACCCGCATTAAAATAAAAGAACTACACTCTAAACTAATATATTTTCAATGATAAAGTTGCTTTGAGGGGGTAAATCCTCCTTACAAACTATACTTCTCTCTGCTTCTAATAAGATCCACACATCATATTCATAACTATAACAATATCTCTTTCCTACCTAATTTGCTAAATCAATATCTCTATCCTAGGCAACTTTTTAAGAGAAAACATATCTTTTCTACCAAGTAATTTATCTAATATTCTAATATATCCCTATCAAGAATTGACGCACACCCCCCCCCCCCATCTCCTAATGAAATGGAGAGTGCCCAAACTCAAACTCATGGCCTAGCATAAAGGCACATATTTTTGTCAAACAGCTAGTTTCTAGTCTCTTGATATTGCCTTTACAAAAGGAAATGAATAGAAAAAGGAAAAACATGATACCTTCACTAATATTTCCTTGGGGTCACTGTAACGTATTGCTTACATGAATGTCACAACCAATCTATATCTATCAGCATCTTGATATCTCTCTATCTATAACATTCATTTTCTGACATTCTATAAAAAAAATCCATCTACTTCTAATGCCACCATAACCTTCTCAATTGAGTTATTTGACATGCTCTCATACAGATCATTATCTCCCGATAATTTTTGCAAAGACTTCATGGGGTAGTTATCATGCTAGGATACAATATATGTGTTTATACTATAACTAGAACTTTTGACTTTGGTTTTCAGTCAAAGAGAGTATCTTTATGTGAAAGACTGATATAAGTTTGAAGCTAGACTTAGGGACTTCATACAACTTTGTAGGACCTTCAAAACTATTGATGATAATTATATCATGTTGTTATAATATATTGGCATATCATATTACTAACAACTACAAACCCACCTAATCCAAGGAAAAATAGTAGCAACTTCAAGTTTCTTTTTTGTATTAAATAATAACAACTTCAAGTAGAGCAACATGGTAGGACGCCTACTAGATGCATAAGGAAGAATATCCTTAAAGGGAAGCTAGGCTACCAAATATGGTAGGAGCTAATAAGGTTGCCAATTGGAGTCCATAGCCTGTTATGCTTCTTACTAGGTAAGTTGCCAATGCTGTTTGTTTTCCCATTTGATTTAGAAAAGATTATTTATTTACCTTAGAGAGCCTCCATAACTAGATCACCTTCTTCTTCTATTTTCTGCAACCTTGTTTCATGCACAAAAGGTTCTTCACCACATGTTCATACAAGTTTTTGATGCATTCATTAAGGAGCCTACTGTTAGAATTTGCTTTAAGTTCAAATATCATAGTGATACCCATCCAAGTCCAAAGGAGGCCAGACAGTTTCTTAAGTTGATAGGAAACTAGAGTTGGTATCTTACATGGAAAGATTAGATTCGGATTTCTGCATAGACTGAGTAAAATGCATTGCTTTCTTATATGGACTTATTACTATCCAAATACATTAGTTTCTCACTTGGACTTCTTATTGTTCACATTCATTGGTTTACCTAGATTCATATAGCCATCATTTTCCTATAAAAGGAATATATTTTAACCATTTCCACTTTTTCTTTCTCCTCTTCTCTCTCTAGAGTTCTCTAAGAGTGTCTAGCATTCTCTTCACTAGAATCTACCTAATTTAGTATTCTTTTCAATAGTTCTTCCACTTGTAAAGTTCCTTAGTTTCTAGAGATCTTAAGTTTTTACAATTTGTGTTTGATTAAGATGGAGTTTGTTAGCTTTAATATTTCTCAACTTGATAGTTTGGTTTCCTAGTTTTCTTCTCTTATGAAGTTCTAATTATTCTTTCTTTAAGTTTACTTGATGTTGGCATTCTCACTCTATTTTTCTCCACTCATGAGATCAATAGTCTGATTCTCTTTAAAATGAGGAAGATATTTCATGACAACATCTTCAAAGGTGTTTATGAGTTCCTTCGATTGATTGTAGTAACGGACAAGCTCATCCCTTTTGACTTCACATTGCTTAAATATTTGTCTAATCAGCAACTGTGGATTTGCAAAATTTTGATGCCCATATTCTTGACCATTTCAAAGCCTAAAATTAGGCACATAGTTTGTTTTATTATAAAAAGCATGGCTTAGATAACTTGCACGAAATATGAATAAGACCTTAATCTATCATAAGGAAACAACATCAACTCAAAAACTTTCCATCCTACCAGCTCCATCAAATTACATATCTATATACACCCAACTTTGTCTTAGAATAATCAAATGAGGGTCAAACTTGTTTTGATTTGTTTTAACTTATTTTACTTTATTTTTACCCTTTTGTCTGATGATGATCAAGCTTCCATACTATCAGCCATGAAAAGACTTGAAAGAAAGCAAAACATTTCACAACATCCTTTCAGCTACCAAATATCCCCAATTTATTCATTTGTATACAACTTTAGCTTTTGATTAAGTTTCTAAATGGCTGATTAAGTATTCATAGTCTTTTGGAGAGATTTTTAGAGCTTGGAGAAAATATTGAAACCAAAACTCCACTAAGGATAGGGGTTCATTGGTAACCTCTAAGATAATCATTTTGTTTTTAGTTCTCATTTACTTTAGACCAACTTTGTTTACTTTAGTTTCATTTAGCTTAATTAACTTTAGTTTAGTTTAACTTGTTTTAAGTTTGTTTTAATTTATTTTTCTTGATAT
Source organism: Warburgia ugandensis (assembly GCA_035236585.1). Classification (NCBI taxonomy): domain Eukaryota; kingdom Viridiplantae; phylum Streptophyta; class Magnoliopsida; order Canellales; family Canellaceae; genus Warburgia; species Warburgia ugandensis. Next base: position 42,716,044 of record CP141129.1, read on the forward strand.
TAGTTTAACTTTAATTTACTTTCATATTTTATTTTAAATTTACTTTAAAGTATCTCTTACCTTCAATTGCTTTTAATTCCCATTTTTCTTTTAGTCGTCTTTGACTTTTGGATTATGGGCCAATATTAGGATTGCACAACTTTTCAAGGGAGAAATTAATGTTGTGTTAATTGTTTTTCCATAAATGACTTTTTAAAATTTTTTTCAAATCTTTATTTCTAGTCTCCATAGCCCATTTGGTGGCTTCTATGGGAGACTAAATGATCTTTTGCATAAAGATTTAGAACCTAAAATCTTTTGTTCGAAAGCCTAGGATAGGCTATGGACTTGTAGCCCATAATCCAAACAAGTGGCAACTCCTACTTGAATAATAATGCAATGGCTAAAGGTTTTCATAATCATATGGTGTTTATTATTCATAGTTACATTTTCATTTCCTAATCACAGTTTTTGTGTAGTCTAATATAAATCATGTACCCCTACACCTTAACAAATTGTCTATAGCACTCAACAAAGTGTTACAAATCCTCTCTTTTTTTTCTTTTTTCTTTTTTTGGCCTTTTATCTTGCAATCACATTTTATCCTTTTTTGTTTGCATTTTACCTTTTAATTTTGTCTTACAACATATTATTTTTTGTTTTCATTACACCATTTCTTCTTCAAGCTTTTGCTTGCAACAAAACACTTCTTATTTAAGCTTTTATCTACTGCACAATAGCCCCAAGTCTTCTGACTTACCAAATAACATCTCCAAGTTTTAAGATTCACAATATTACACTTTTTACTTGTCAATATCATTGTTTAATTGCCATAGTATATTTTCTAGTCTTTTGCATCATCATATTTTCCAAATTCATCCTTTTGTGACATTGCATATTCACACATCTTTTTTTGTTCACTTCATGATTATCCTATTAAACATCTTATAATTATACTCACATTCACTTCAAATGTAATTTCCTTATATAATTTCATCTTTCTCATTGCTTTATCTCTTAGCATCATTAATGTTTTCCATTTTGTCAATAAAGGATTTATTCCTAAGGATCTAAACTAACTGATTACTAGGGCTTTGGATGATTTCCTAGGACAAATTCAATTGGGGACTTTTCCATTTGGCAGCACACAAGTCTTTCAAAATGTCCTTACCCAAACAAGGTGCATTATGGCCCTCATTTGATTATTTCTCTAATTTAGAGTCTTTTACTTTAACTATTGGACTTTTTAAGTCTAGCACTCAAAGTGGGGCATATGGAGAAACAAAATTTGTCTTGAATAATCAAATGACAGTTAAAATTATTTTTATTTTTTTAAACTTATTTACTTTGTTTTATCCTTTTTTCCCAATTGTGATCAAGCTTTGAATATTATCTGCCAATAAAAATAAGCGTCAAACTTATTTTGATTTGTTTTAGCTTATTTACTTTGGTTAAACCTTTTGTCCAATAATGTACAAACTCTGAATACTATCAACCATTGAAAATACTTGAAAGAAAGAAAAACATTCCACAACATCCTTTTAAGCTCCCAAATACCCCCAATTTGTTCATCTATACCATAACTTTAGCAACGTACAATATTTAGATCCCTATTGTAGCACTGTGCAATTATTTATCCCAATGACATTAGTAGGAATTGTTTGGAGAGTTATATCCTTTCCTACTTCAAAAATCTAGTCCTACATTGGCTTGACATTTTGGACTTCTTGGTTTTCAGCACTATATAAGAAAAGTACCTAATAACAACAAGAAGAGAATTATACATAGGCATACAAGAGTAGCAACTCAACTAGTTCAACTACTTTGGAAAAAATAATTAGCTTCCAATTAAGTTTCTAATTGGCTAAATTAAGTATTCAAAATCCTTTAGAGAGATTTTTAGAGCTTGGGAAAAGCTTGATCAAAGATCTTAATTGAGAGTAGGGATTCATTAGTAACCTCTATGGTAATCATTTCCTTTCTAATTCTTGTTTAGTTTAGTTTCGTTTAGCTTGATTCAATTTAACGCAGTTTAACTTGCTTTAAGTTTGTTTTGGTTTACCTTTCTTGATATTAGTTTAACTAGTTTAGTTTAGCCTTAGTTTACATTCAAGTATCTCTTATTCTCATTTAATTATAATTCTCATTTTTTTCAATCATTTACATTCTTGGATGATATTAGCATTTTGCAATTTTTTAGGAAAATATTATCATTACACTAATCTCTTTATTTTTTCAAAAATGACTTCCTCTTAAAATTTCTCAAAACTTTATTTTTAATCTTTGTAGCTATATCCTTATTTTCTAATCATAGTTTCCATGTAATCTAATACAAAGCCAACACCCTTACATTGTAAAAAATCTTTTATAGTACTCACAAGTCGTCATAATATCCCATTATTTGGAAAGTCCTATTGACATTACTACCTTGTAAAGAAAGTCCTAGGCTAGTGGTGAGTCAACATGCAAAAGGTGTGCTATCAAAAAATCTATCAGTACTTGTCCTTTAATAGCCTTTTTTGACATATAAGTAATTCCAAATTTAGCGAGCAGCAACACCCATTTGATCAAGCATCCTAATAAGGATGGTCTTGTGACAAGGTACTATAATAGGTCTACTTTTGAAATAAGAGTGAAAAATGGTAGGATAGTAGGTAATTTCTTAGCTTCTTGAGTGATAAGATAAACATATTTTCAGGATAGTAGAATATGCAGTTTCTACCCCAACAAGGCCAATTAAGGTAATGCAATGTATTTTCATTCCTCTCATCATTATTCTGGGCTAGTAGGACACCAAGAGAACTATCAGTAATTGTAATATATAGAAGATAATCTTTAATACTTTCAAATGTATTTTGACAAACATTATCCCATTCAAACAGAACATTTTTTCATCAAATAGGAGAAAGCATGGCATCACCCTAAAAGATTACAAATAAATCTTCTAATATAAGAAAATTCCCCTTGCAAGCTTTTAAACTCGAGTAGGTTCCTTAGAGGTGGCATTCTTATAGAGCTTTGATTTTGGATGGGTTAATCTCGATCCATCGATGTTGCATGATAAAACCAAGGAACTTTCTAGAAGTCACTCCAAATATGCATTTTAGTAGGTTCATTTTAAGTTGATGCCTACAAAGCCTTTCAAAGAAATGAGATTGGTCACTTAGATGTGACTCTTAACCTTTAGCCTTTACTACAAGGTTATCCATGTAGAACTCTACTCTATCATGCAACATTCCATCAAATATTTCTTTAGGATGTGTAAAGTAGTACATTCCTTATCTTAGGATTCATCCTTACTTGATTAAAGTCAAATGATCTACCCATGAAAAAAAGGACCTCATAACCAACAGTCACATCAATCATGATATCTACTATGGGTAGTGGGAAGTGATCCCCAAGGTAGGTTGCTTTTAGGTCCCTAAGGTTAACATAGAAATGAACCTATCCATTCTTTTCTTCAAATGCACAATGTTGGTAATCCACTTAGAAGATTTCATCTCTCGTATAAAACTAACTTTAAGACTATTTTTTTTAAAACCATATTTTTTAATCTATAAAAATCAAAACCATGGTTTTTAAATATAGATTTTGTAAATCATCTTTCAAAATGTCTTTAAAAACTATTTTTGAAGATTATTTTTAAGACATTATTTAAAATCGTCTTCAAAACCAAAAACCATGGTTTTTTAAAGATGGATTTTCAAAGCTATCTTTAAAAATGTCTTGAAAAGCCATTTTCAAAATTTATTTTTAAAGATTTTTTTAAAACTGTCTTCAAAACCCATGATTTATAAGATGGTTTTTGAAATTTGTCTCTAAAAACTATGGTTTTTTAAGGCAAATTTTCAAAGCTGGCTTTAAAAACCAAAAGTCATGGTTTTAAAAGACATGTGGGAGATATTTCTTTATACACTAGACCCTAGTGTGGGCTTTGGAGGAAATGACGATGCTTCGGTGAGCATGAGATGAACACATTATCATAAAGTGTAACCTTAAGAAAAACCCTATCCCTCTCTCCTTCTTCCCTTTCTAACAGCCGAGGCAGAAGCCCTCTCCTTTGACCGACTCTGGTAATCTCTCCTTCCCTCACAACTGCACATGATTATAGGATGGTGTCTGCTACTACCCTTTGTGATTCTTTGCATAGTGTTAGTTGAATCTCAATTTGAACATTTTATTAGAAAACTTTTGGATGTTTTCATATTGCAAAGCTTCTTCAACTATTTGTTGTAGTTTTTGTAGGGAATGTTAAAAAATTAAATAAATAAAAAAAAGTTTGAAGAAATTAAGAAGGCATTTCTTGAGAACCATCCTTAAAAACTTGCTTTTTAAAGACAGCCATGGAAAACCATCTTTAAAAAGCTAGAAATTTTGGAGGGAGAGCTAAAAAGATTGAAATATTTTTGAAGAAATAAAGGAGATAATTTGTTAGAACCATCTTTAAAAATCTTGTCTTTTGTGATCAAGAAAGGAAGAAATCTCTCTCTCTCTCTCTCTCTCTCTCTCTCTCTCTCTCTCTCTCTCTCTCTCTCTCTCTCTCTCTCTCTCTCTCTGGTCCTTGCCAAAGCCTTCGCATGATCGAAGCCACACTAGAAACTTTTTTTTTTTTGCCAAATCTAAATGAAACAATGGATCTACAAAGATTACCCTTCTTCTTTCTTTTGAAGCTGACAAATTCTTTGTGTTGGAGCTGTAAGAAGGGAGTGGGAGGCTAGGATGGTCATGTGTGGAGATAATTTTTTGGCTACCAGCCCTTTTTCTTTTCATAACATCTCTTGCCATTGATTTCTAGCTACAATTTCTTTTTCTTTTTTGGTCTTTTTGTGCTAAAAAATGGCATAACATTTACAACCAACTACAGACAACTTCATCTATGCTTGTAGGGCTTGCAATCAACTATTTTATAGTCTCTCTTGCAATCGGCTTCTTTGTCCATTTAAAATACATAGGAACTATTTTTCATTTGCTCGTAGTTTATTTCACCTAATGAGTTTTCCTTTGAGCTTTATCTTTTCATTCAACATGACTATTATCTTTCTTTCTTTTTTTGTAGGTGATTGAAGCATTTGGATTATTGGAGCTCCTTAGACTACGTGTGTTCTCCATAGAAGAAAGAAGGTTGGTTGAGATCTCTCACTCTCACTCTCGCTTGGACTGTTAGATGTTCTCACATGCGATTGCTCTACTGATTCATCTTGCTTGGATTAATAGAATGGACTACTAGACATTCTTTTTTCATATCTTTGAGTGGATGTTGATTTTTTTATTTATTGAATATGTGTAGAGAAGTGTATGTGCAGTATAGTGTTACTGGTTTTGCAAGTGAAAAGGTCTTGTTTGTAGGTTTCAAAGGTGCCTGGACTACAAGGTGTTACTGGTCTTCTAGAGACTACTAAAGAGAGGCATCTTATATAGTTAGGTTTTACATAGTGCATGAATGTTAAATGTAAAAGTGAATGCATGTTCTTTTTTTATTGAAGATTGTAGGAAGACTATATGAAATAGCAACAGATCATTGAATGTGCGTGAAGATTTTAATAGCAAGTTAAAATAGCACTATGTATAGTAGGAAAAAATTTTAACAAAGTTTTAAAGACAGTTCTCCAAAAGTAACTTTAAATGTCCAAGATTTTTAAAGACAATTTTTCAAAACCATCTCTAACTGACCGTATTCCATCTTTAAGATTAATGCCTTTTCAAGATGGTTATCCATAACCTTCTTTAAAAGTTATACACTTTTTAAGACAGTTTCAGAAATCATCTTTAAAAATATTTTTTAAAGATGGTTTTGTAAGCATCTTCTTTTTCAACCAATTTTTGAAGATGGTTGGATAAATGATGGTTTTGGAATTGTCTTCAATATATGTTTTTAACCATCTTTAAAACCCTATCGTAATTATTTGATTGGCTTCATTGAATGATCAATGGATAATAATGAGTTGTAACTTTGGTGTCAAGTTCCAACATATCCTTATATGTCCATTCGAATATGTTTGTGCTCCGTGAGGAAGTTATTCTATTTCTTGTATCTCACTCTCTTTGATTTTGATGATAACAAAACTCCTATTATGTGATATAACAATTGTATTTATGTGTATATAACAAAGGGTAGGTCACAAGATCAATTTCAAGGTTGTGATTATTTCAAAGGAGTTTTGATCAATGGTTGAGATCAAGGAATACTCTTAGATGAAAATTTAGTCACATGAAAGTAAAAATATTTGAATATTTATTGCCAAATATTCCTAAGTGTTTACCTTATTTTAAATTAATTTGAAAAAATGATAAAATATCTTATAGTTGAAGGTCAACCTTCAACGGCAAACTCTTTTAGGAAAAAGATTTGGAAGCTCAACCTTCAGAGAAGTAGTTGACCTTAACCAAATAATTGATTTTTGTCTTTTACTTGACTTCAAGTATCTGTTACGAATTTTAAATGGATTTTAAAAACAAATTTGTTTTCTAAACTCAAGTGATTTTGAATTTCAAGTTAAATTTCAAACTTCCAACAGTCATATTTGACTTCCCTCCAAATTTTCTAATCTTTCAAGTAAGGTGGAGCTAGTTTTAATAGCTACTTCTCCCTCTAATCTCACTTTGGGCTTTCCAACTACTAGTTTTACAACAAATTAGATGGCGAAGAAGCTCTAATAGCTAAGTGCTCGTCCAATTAAAGATGATCTCACTCCAATAGCTGCATTTTGGAGAGAGACTATAAGTTGGATGACCTAGGAGAAGATTCAAGCAAGAATTGACGTATTCAAGTATTTAAGCAAGAAAGAAAACTCAATCTCTCATATTTTGAAGTTTTGTATCAATACTTCCTATTTGTATATTGTTTCTCCCTTCAAGTTCTTTACATTCAAATTGCATATCTTGAGAAAATTCTTTTTCCTCAATCTTCTATTTTGCCTACAAGATGTGTCTTTCTTTGGATTTTATAAGAAAATATTGGGTTTTTGTGAGTGCTCAATCTTAGGTATCTAAGCATTGTGTAAAACTTGGAATGTATAGATCTCACAAGAAAGTGAAAGACTAAAGGAAGGGGTTTCTTTCATAAAGAGTAAGTAGGTGCCTATGTAGGCTAACTAAACCTCTATTAATTCTATACATTCTTATATATGTTCTTTGTGTTGTTTGGATTTTGCTAAGTCAATTACATTAGTTTTGCTACCCACACTTACACTCACCAAGTGTTTGATGCATGTGTGAATGACTCAGTTTTTGCAAAGAATATCAAACTTTCCAAAGTTTTTACCTTTATCTTTCATCTCATTATTTGGATTTCAAAATCCAAAAAGATTTCACTGCTAAAAAGGACACAATTTACCTCCTCTCTTGGGATGAAAAATGGTATTAGAGCTTTGGTGCTTATGGTAAACACCAATTTTTGTACCATAATAATTTTTGATGGCCTACACTTGAACTAACATATCAAGGATGAGAATGACAAAATTATACATTTCCACAATTCAAGAGAATTCTTCCAAAGTTTACATCATAACCACAAATTTTCAAGGTTTTGAAGATTTATTAACCATCCATTATTTACCAAATTAGGGCTATCAGTTGCTTCTCGCAGATTCTTTCAGAAAATTTGCTATAAATACACTCCAATGGTAACTCCAAAAATCATCAACCACATGATTGTGTGGTTGATGGGATTTTCATAGCAACCGGACAATGAACCTTTATGATTGTGACTTCTTGAGGTTCTAACCCCCAAATCTCAAAATCATGAGTCCTTTGGACAAAAACCTAATAAAATAAGGCTTGCCTTATGGCCTTCATTGTTTGTAGAATTACTATCATGCCACCCTCAACCCCTTAAAAAAAAGGTCCTTTCTCTCAATTTGGCAATGAGAATGAGTGGATTTGAGATTTTTAAGGTATATTTGTTAAGCAGTTAGATTTTGGAAACTCTCATTATCCTTTCTCTTACATCATCTTCTCCCTTTCTCTTCTTTCTTTTTCTAATTCTCTTTTACATATATGGTCTAAGTTAGGATCTTTACTTTTGGAAAGACTATTTGAATTTCTAGAGCTATCTTGAATAAAGAATCTTAGCCTTTTCACTATATTGGATAAAAGAATTGAATTCTTCAAAGAAGACTAATGGAATTTCTAACCTTCACCTAGAGAATTCAATTTCAACCCTCTAAGAGAGAAACTCTTTCCTTTTTTTTTAATATATATTTTTTGAACATAAATTGGTAGAATCTCTAATCTCTTTTCAATGATAGAGGGTCTCCCAATCCTAGAGAAAAGGGATTAATTTTTAAGCATAATTTCATAAGTATTTTCTTCAATTTACTTGGACTTCTTCTTTTCTTTTCATTTTTTCCCCACTTTCTTTCTCTTGAAAGATGGAATCCAAGGATGAAGTCTCCTAATACTCCTATTGGAGAAAATGAGCTCCTACAATCCCCTTTTGTGGGTTTGTCTTATGAGGCTATAATCCATTTTCTCCTAATACTCTTATTGGAGAAAAACAACCTCTATGATCCCCTTTTGCAGGTTTGTTTTATGAAGCTATAAATTCACTTTTTATTAATTTTACAATTTCCATGAGAATTTTAATGAAAGAGATTCAATCAAATAATAAATTCTATTTTGAAAATTAATCTCTTATATTAATAAATCTTTAGACAAGGAATCAAGCTTGATGTCTACAATGGCTCCTCTTTTAAAGAATACATCTTAAATTTCATGACTTTCTTTTCTTTTCTTTGAATGCTCAAGAAAGAAAGAATTCTCTTCTATCAATATTGATGCGGAGAGCCTTCTTTTGAGAACAAACAAATCCATGCTCTCTATCTTTTGTAAGCATCCTATTTAGTAAAATGTGATGCATCTAATGCATTTAGATTAGCTCTTCAATTTACTTTATTGTATATTTCTAACATTCATCTTATATTCCAAAGACAATTTCATGTTTCAAATCCATGTTGTTCAATGCATCCAATTTATGGCCTGTTTTTTTCATGTTGCTTCATATTTCCAACTCATGTTTTTTTCATTTTTACAACTCACAATGTGTTTCTAACATCTCTATGTTTTAGCTTTCCACCTCATGTTATGTTAGTAGTCTTTTCATTTCATGTTAATGGTTTTAGTTTTTCATTCTATGGTTGATTTCTAGCATTTCATTTGATGTTTAGTAATCCATGTTATAGATGTTTCATGTTATGATATGTTTTCAAGTGTCCATTGTTATTAGAATAGTTCCACATGTCATGATAGTTTCCAATTTATGCCTTTAGGTCTTTTCATATTTCAAAGCATTCATGACTAGCTTCTCATTTCTAGCTCACAATCTCATGCATTAGAAATATCTTCCTTATGTTGTAGAATTCTATATTTTTCCCATGATATGTTTATTTTAATGTTTCTGTGCATGTGATATTTTTTATGTGGGTTTGTGGTTTCTCTTCCTTTGTTTGATATCCAGGAATGACTTACTTTAAATATTTTTTTAGTTCCTTTAAGTTCTACTTCTATGTTCTTAAATTAGTGAAAGGCAACTTCAAATTAATTGGCTTTTAAATCTAGAAGGTTAACGGAATTTTGTTTGCTTGCATTCCTTATCGCTCTTGTCCTTGAAAATGTCAAACTTGTGGACTCTTTTAGTCTTTAGGGATATAAGGCATTTTGTTTACCTTAGGGGGTGATTCCTCATTATCTACTTAGGTTTACATGAATCTAGGGTAAAGATTTAGTAAAGATTAAATAAATCCTACCCTCCCCATTGGAAAGCTAATCCAAGTTAAAAGAAAAAATTATATTCTATAACACAATTTAACGCATGCTATGCGATTCACCTAATAGACAATATAGCAATTATATATTCCTTAAGGGAGACTCAGTCTCCATACTATCTATCATAATAAGCCACTAACACCTGCTTATTAACTAGGAGTTCAAGTGAGTCTCGTACATGCCCAATCAAGATCATGCTTTCTTCATTTCACTCAACCCCCATTCTCTTCTCGGCTTGATTGGTACCTGCAAAATAATAAAGTGAGCTGCGAAGCCCAGTAAGGGAAAATAACTAAACCCATGCATATCCAATCATTCTTGTTGCTACGCTCAAAAGCACATTCAATACAACAAGAGAATTCATTTCCATTTTTAACTGGTCATCTACAAAGTAGTTAACATGCACTATCAAGTAAGGCCTATGGGTATTAGAGCAGAATTGCAGTTTTTCCCAAATTCAAATATGACGCAACAGCCATAGCATGCAAACAAGCATACCTCATAAGAATTTCCCATTCGTGTCCAACCCCAAGACATTCAATAGTTGAGTGACTAAGTCATGAACCTCATTCTAAAGTTAAATGCAAATCATAAGCGTTACATCCAACAAAGTTGCATACTCATTAATGATTTCTTCAGTAATATTAAACATGCCTAGCATTACACCAGGATCCAATAGTCATCTCCCTCAAGGATTACCATCTTGGGCGGCCCACTATGAGTATCATCATCAAGGTAGCCAAACCCTCAGGAATTACCATCTTGGGCAACACCAAAGTCAGGTTCCCTCAGAATTTACCATCTTTGGCTCCACCTTAGTCGAAATCAACCAGGCAGCCCTTTCCCTCAAGGTTTACCATATTGGGTAGCTCAATATGTCAGCTCATCCCTCAGGGTTTACCATCTTGGGCAACTCCACCATGATCCCAAAAGACCAAGCAGCCCTTTCCCTCAGGAATTACCATCTTGGGAGGCTTAATACCTGACAGCTCATCCCTCAGGATTTACCATCTTGGGCGGCTCCACCATGATTCCAAAGAACCAAGCAACCCTTTCCTAAAGGGTTTACCATCTTGGGAGGCTCAATACCTAACAGTCAATTTCCTCAGGATTTACCATCTTGGGTGGCTTCACCTTAGTTGCAAGCAACCAGGTAGCCCTTTCCCTCAGGGTTTACTGTCTTGGAAGACGTCATCATAGCTTACTGGGCGGCCCTCAGGGCATACTATCTTGGGCTTGACCATTTTATAACAATTTGCATCATTATAACAGTTAAGCATAGTAAATCAAACTATAACATGACCATTTCAATAAGAAGTTACAATTTCTATCATCCATTCAACCAAGGTAACAATATATTCATTCAACACATGCATAAGGTTAATTTCAAGAGCACAGATCAACAAGAATTTAAGGAATGAAAGGGTTCAGCGTCCTTACCTGCTCTCAAGATACAACTTAAAATTTAACCACCAATGTCGTTCACGCTGTGCTCAATCTCTGCAACAAATACGAGTTCTAAGTAAATTTCAGAATTTCATGCAATTTTCTATAATTACTTCTAACTCTATATTCACCATGTTCTTGATCTAACCTCATATATCTAGATCAAGGATTTGCACACCAATTGATCGCTATCCAATCGGATCAGCATCATTGGTCTTACATCAATGGTCTAGATCAAGCGCGTACCTCTAGAAGTTTTAATTTCCAACAATTTAGGTAAGTTATTTCACAATTCAATACTGTTAGCCATAATTCATTGTCTGATCTCCTTTCCTGACCTTCGATATTCGCTGATCGAATATTGGATAGCCAGATGGGATCTCGCATTAATTTATTCATAATTGGTTAGTCATTTCTATGATAACTCATCACCAATGGCTACTTGAAGTTATATTTGACCTAAATTTACCTCCTATTTACATTTTCAATTGTCGGGTGTTAAGGTCTCAAATTTTCCTACGAATAAACTAGCTTGTGATCACAATTCCGTGGACCAATCGATTCCCAATCGACAATTTGTCTTCACGGATGAAAAGATCATGCTCGATTTGTCTATATCTGAAAATTTTCCATTTTTTCACATTTTTAGGGGTCGCAAAAAATGTCGTTGTCGCCGAAGAAGGTGACCTGATTCCAGTCGTCGCCGGCGACACAGGCGACTTCGTTTTCAAGCGATTTTTCACGGGGATGTTCAGAATTTACTAAATTTTTGTTTTCTAGTGTTTTCCCCTTTTGATTTTTACTAAAACTATCGTTTTTTGCCAGATTTTTCAAGGGTTTTTGAACTTACCCTAGGTGCTGGTTTTTGAAGATTTCGGTGTCGTTTCTCGACGAATCTTCATGAAACCAAAGGGGTTTCACTCAAAAACATCTAAGGAACAATGTGAATGGTTAGATTTTCAATCCAATAACGTTCCTCTCACTGCATTTCCTGAATCCAACGGTGTTTTTCACCATCCAGTTCTTCGGAAAACACAGTACACATGTTGAAGAAGAAGGGGAAATGGAGAAGAGTAGGGAGAGGTGTAAGCTTACCTGGGTCGAGCGTGTACCAATAAGACTCAAAAAGAATGGAGTTAAGGGAAACAAGGGGATGGGGAGAGGCAAGAGGGCAAGGAACATGCTGGAAAGTGATCAGAAGAGGGGGAGAACCAGGGAAATCAGGATTGGAGGACTGCCAGGAAAGTGAAAGGGGAGGAGGGTAGCCGGCTTTTCCTCATTCCTGTTTGCAGATGCGTGGGAGTAGAGCTCCACGCGGTGAGTTCCACTCCCGCATGTAGAGTCGCTCCCATGTGTGGCTCTTTGGGTCACGCTTGTTAGAGGGGGTGACATTATCAATTTGGACCCCCTCCACATTGATAGTAAAGTTCTTTATCTTTTGCTCTCGATCTCTGTTTTGCGCGTTCTTGGTGTCATTGGAAAGCTCTCTCCAAACACAGTCTAATGAACGCATCATTAATTCCTAATGTTCTTGATTTTTACATTTTAATCCACTATTTAGGACATGGGTGTGACAAGCTTATGGAGGCAATTTCATAGACCTATGAAAGCAATATGTGATGCGTCCAAAAGTTCTTCATTTATAGTGTTTGGACTAATTCTAGCATCACGAAAACTATATTTCTGGTTGTTGATTGTTCATCTTTGTTATATAATATTTATGATCATTTGTTTATAATATACAGAGGTGATCATCCAATTATCATAAATTTTGGGCTACAAAATATCTAACTACAGAAAATGAGGCCCATCATGTGAAAGTGGGATGCCACACCAGCGTCATAACCCCACATGTGGGACTCTTAGAGTGAAGAACCATAGTAACTTAACATGAGGATGTGCCCCACTATAGCATTCTTCTAAAGTAAAACTTGACGTCTACCATGCAAAATGCAAGGACTATTGTCGACAATGAAACAATACAACAAAGAAGAAAGGTGATGACATCTTTAAATCTAAATTGTGTTGATGTACTCAAAGAGGGGTTTGGAAATATGATACTACTAGTGAACCACACCTGTCTTGGGTGTACCTTGTCAGCCAACATCCACACTAACCTGTGATGTGTTAATGCGAATGATATGCATGAATCTTATTTATAAAATGATATTTGCCATATGAATTTTAGTGTTGATCATTGCACTCTTTGTTATACTTTTACATGAGCATTAACCACATGTTTGACTATTAATTAAGTAGATGCTTAATTACATAAGTTCAAAGTCTAGTCAGTTGGTCATGTTTGATTAGTAACCTAATAAAGAAGGAAGTATCTTTATGATTAATAGATGGAGATTTTGTCTATTTTGACCAAAAAGTACAAGTAGCCTAAATTTGACTAGGGTGATAAAAAAAAAGGTGGCAACAATGTTGCACTCTACTAGATAGAGATATAGGCAAAAGATTGACTAAGCGAACTAGTACTTTATCCCTGCATCTTGGCACTACCGCAACTAAGGCATGACAAATGACATCCTCCCCCTGCTAGACCCAATGGGATGGAAAGGAGTAATTCATGGCCTTTCCTTTCTCCATGAGCTATGCAATAGATGCTCAAGCAAGCAAATTGGTAAGCATTTTGCAACCAATGAATGTAGTATGTGTTACTAAAACCCTATTAGTATCATCTATGATACTTGAAAATATGTGTTACTATGTTATTGAAGTGATGTATTTTGGCGACCCAGGTTTTAAAAATAGAATTTTAGATCATTTTGTTTTTCAAAGGTGGACCGTCCCTATTTAAAAATATTTTTGAAATACTCATTCATCATTTTAAAACCCTAGCATCTTTATCCATCCATTTAGAAATACAAGCCAACATGTGAGCAATTTTATTCTAATTCTAACAAAATAATAGAGCTACCCAAAATTGTTAGCCACAAGCATATACTAAATAACATACTATATTCCATACAAAGGTCTTGGCACTAATGACCTTATTACATAAAAAGTTCAACATCATAAAATATTCTTCATAAAATAAATAGTTCTCAATAAACATAAACTAGTCATCACTTTTCTCTCTATAACTGTAGCAAAAGACTAGATCTCCTTGATGTTCCTTTACTCCTCATGCGATAGATTTGCAGGTTGTTAATATCATGGGTTGAGTAAAACTATACTCAATAGAAGAACCTAAACCACAAAATCCAAACCTCAGCTTCCAACAAGCACATACATTTGAAAATATATTTTCAATACAATTCAAAATCTTATGACTAATCTTGCCTTAGTCATTCACGCCATGCAATATCAAGCACTCTCATTATTTCATATGTCAAGACATAAATATCAGTTTACTATAAACATAATTCACAAGTAAATATCATAAATCACATATAATGATAAAACAATTGCACTGGCAACCTGTTTGCCAATTGGTCATGAATACTCGTCTATCGACCATCTAGGGTTCCTTCCATCCAGAAACACTAAAATCAAAATACAAAATCTTGTGGGGACACTATACTCACGATCAAATCACTACATTGTGTGCCCACCAATATCCCAGGGGACTTCAACCGTATCCTCACAAAGCCTATGACTAGTCTTGAAAGGGTACCGTGAGTTACCTATAATGGTTGATCCCACCAATTGAGAATGTTGCCTATATAAGGGCATTGGATACCTTTCCACTCTCATAGTGGTGAGGGGCTAGGAGGCCAACCCGCACTATCCCTCAACATGTACTTTACCTAGTAAAAACATGCATCCAGGGTATCACCATACCCTAGGTCTCATTTTAACTTCAATAAGTTTAAGTTATTAAAACTTTCTTCTAAAAAAAAGAATCTTGTCTTTTTATTAGGCATATCATAGTTTCCAAAAAAGCATCAAGAATAATAGTATTTTTATTTTTAGAAACTTTTCAAAAATCTATATTTAGCAAGTACCTCAATTTGCTAAATTTATAATTTCAATTCATGAAATCTCATGTATTCATCCACACGTGCTATCAAATTACGTTCTCACAATTAAAACAGTGGAACTAACTTTCCAAGCATATGAAGCATGCAAAAATCATAATTTACTAAAATCATATGATTTCCAAGATCACTGAAACTTACAATTAGCCAAAAATCATTGAAAATATATAAACTTAGAAAAATCTCAGTTATCATGCTTAAATCTCAAGCATATCAAATAGATTATAAATCGATAAATCTCAGCCATTCATGCAAATTGAAGAGATAGCAAACATGAACATAGAAAATATATAGAATCAAATCACATATCGAACCCAAACAACCATGCATATGGAGTCTTATACGAGGAGTAGCAAATATCAACTTTCTTACTTAATCTTAGTCTCAATCAAATCTTAGCTATCCATTGGATCATGTAGAAAGATCATCTTCTTTTCATCCATATTGTGTATTTATTTTCAAACATGTCTGTTCTATTGATCCACCCATCAGAGTCCTCGTAAGACACACACGCATGACCTGCGCATGATCCACCCCACACGTACCCTCCACCATGCGCATAATGCAAAGTGGAGGATGGAGTGCATGGGCGCCCCACGCAAAGGGCTTTGTTCTTCTTTAAGATAGAACACTGATGCAGATTCATTCTATATATATGAAAGTATAGGATCAACATAGATATCACTTTCCTAAATTTGATCATCAACAAAACTTCAAAAAATCAAGATCATCCTGCGATCATCCAGGACGTTGGAGAGGGTGGCGCATGCACACAATCCTTCTACGTCCGGATCATCCACACTCATAACCATGATAGGTCTCGGCTTTTCAATCTCAATCATAGATCACACTCTTCACCTTTAGTTTAGTTAATCATGAATACTTTAATATCCTTAAATCCGATCTGAACCATTCATCCATGTGCTCTCATTAGTAGAGTTTCTTATAAGATCTACTCCATCTAATTCATAGATCTAAGTCACATAGGCATAGATCTATCACATTCATGCATCGTCTTGGGGGTGGGGGCATCAAGAGAGCACAAGGTGGTGCATCTCCTCCCTTGGATGAGGCGCGAGGGTGGATTTACATGCATACATCCGTCTAAGAGGATAGATCCTCATAATCTGTGAATAATCTTTGAGATTTCTCCATTCAAAAGCAAAGATCTAATGTGAAATTAATTGATGATAGCTTAGAACACATCTTAATCATCAAACTTCTCAGATCCATACAGAAATCAGATGTAAAAACTATCCATTTAGGTTATCTAAAAGGTTGAAAACTTGGTGGCTCAAATCCCCTACGTGTTTTGACAATGGAATTGAGTGTTTTCCTTGCTAGCTTTTCCCTGCATCCTTCCTTGCTCTCTTTCAAGGCCTCAGATTGCTTCTCTGATGGTTAGATGGTGGGGGCTCTTTCTCTCTTTGTGTCTCTCCTCCTCTCTTGTATTTCATATGGAGTTCCCCTTTACCCAAAGTAGACGTCCCAAGTTAATGAAGTCTTGGCTAGCTTTCTCATTTAGATAGGATTCTTTCCCAACTCCTCCTTATCTTGATCCCCCTTCCTATCTCCCAAATCTTCATCTTTATAATCTGAGATATTATTTCTGTTTTTTTCAAATTATCTTCTAAATCCTTTTTTTTTTATTTAAGCTATACTTCTAATCTGTATTTATCTTTATCCTTTCTACTTTCCATTACAGCAAAAACACATATTTATAAGATTCATTGCACTTACACTTTTGCTGATTAGGCTGTCCCATTTTGGCAGTCAAATGGGCCCCACTCCACATGATTTTTCTTTTAAAATTAGCAAGGGTGTCTTTATAAAGTTAACACCTTATTTTTCTAATAATTTTGATCCTAATTGTTGGATCTTAGTATGCTTATAGTCATTTGATTACTCTCTCGATCTTAATCCATCAGGAGAGATCTTGTCATAGGATTTTAAAATTTTTAATAATTCAATTTTTAGACCTTGAAAATACTTCAGAATTTTCGTTGATAATAGAAATAAGGGTACAAAAATTAGGATTTTCAAAACCCCTACTAATTAGCTCAATTGAGAATCATGCTCTTCAGTGGACCTTAATGCTCTTACGAGGGGTCAACAACATATTACTGTAAGAAATGATAACATGATGAGAGACATTCGTTCACCCAATTTCTAACAATACGCCCCACTAGTGGTTGACCAAACCCATCCATTTAACTTCTAGCTCCAGATGTCTTGTATGCCAAGCAACAAGGTTATCAAATGATTATAACATCCACAAACTGTGGTTCTTACTCATTGAATATGGACCATTAATTCTTTAAATTTTATTTCCCATTGCTATGTGTTGTAGTCAAAAGTAATTTTTCTGATTTTAAACTCATGTGGTCCTTCAGTAGTAGTCTAAAGTAGGAGAAATCATATGGTCAAGTCTGATCAACCATTAACAAGGCCCATCGTAATTAGGTTGAAGCCAACCCAGTCGTCGGTTGATCTTTCCTTAACATCATCACCTGATTCTCACTTTCTGATCGAGTACTAGCTATAGAACTAAGAAAGGAGAAGACTTTGGACCAAACAACATCATGGAAACATGAACTAACAAGATCAAGAGGAAGATCTCCATCTTTTTCTCCAAATAAACCTTGAATCCACTAAGACAAGCTCTAGCTCGTTATTGAACCCACCCCCCCAAAAAAAAGGGAGGAAAAGTACTCTTCAAAATTTTGGTAAAAGTTGTTATTTTAATGGAAAATAAAAATGTAATAAGGAAAAGAAAAGTATGGAACAGGATGGAAAGTAGTCTGTGAGATGTCATTGCAACTGCCTCACAATATGTTGGTCTTTGATTCTCCTTAGCCAAATCGCCTCCCAAGTTGCACCAATGCCGAAAATATGCTTCGTTTCAGCTAATGAAAGTCCCACCGTATTTTGCTTCTTAGAAAACTAACATGAGATACTCCTATCATCCAGTGATCCAACCCAATCAACCAGCCTTGTCTCATTTTCAGCCGTAACTTAATTCCAAAATTCGTTGTTCCTTGCAGATACATAAGAATTTGTTGTAGTGAAATGTATTTTACTTGACATGCTCGTGAATCTTGAGACAGCGCTAACAGCATGAACAATATCAGGGTTGTGTTTGTGAGGTACATCAAGGGAGCTCGATCACCTTTTGACAACTTCTGTTTCAAACCTATAGGTGTTGTACTGTTTGTACTTTGGCATATTGAACTTTTTAATAAACCATCAACATGTTTTTCTTGAGAGATAGTATTCCAAGGAAGTACCACATTAGTCCTAAAATAGTCATCTCATATTCCTTTGTCACTGCCCTTTTAAATTCTTCTATCATTTTTAAGGTGTTAAGGGCAGCCCCGGTAAGCTCCCACTTATACGGGTTCAGGGAAGGGGCAGACCACAAGGGCCTATAGTACATAGCCTTACTTTGTAATTTTACAAGAGATAGTTTTCATACCTTGAACCCGTGACCTCAAAGTCACATGACAACAACTTTTACTGTTGCGCAAAGGCTCCCCTTCATCGTTTTTAAGTTGTTACTAGTGTAAATATGCATACTTTCCTTTTTTCACATAGAACAATCACTCATTTGAGTTTTCTTTGAAATCTGTTTTAGCAAAAATATTAGCCTATCTTGCTGTTCCAAGCTCTAGGTAAAAGGGCAGCCCCGACACACGAAGCTCCTGCCTATGTGGGATCCGGAGAAGGGGTGGACCACAAGAGCCTAAAGTACGCAGCCTTACCTTGCATTTTGTAAGAGACTGTTTCCACGCCTTGAACCCATGACCTCAAGTTCACACTACGACAACTTTTACCGTTACACCAAGGCTCCCCTTCTGTTCCAAGCTCTAGGTACTTGCTTCAATTCATACAAGACATTTTTAATCCTGTAAACATTTTCTTCAGTTCACCAATCAAGAAAGCCGATTTTACATGAAATTGGCATACTCGCAACTTGACTTGTACCCCTGGAAGGGAAAAAGTGAAACAATCTTTATGGTCTCCATTCAAGCAACTTTGGCAAATATTTCACTAAGATCAAAGCCGCTCGGTTGTAAAGTATCCTTCGACACCATTTTGGCCATGTGTTTTTATGTTGAATCATCTTCATTGAATATTGTTTTATACACCCATTTCAGCCCAATTATCACCATTCTTTTTGTTTTATCTACTAGTTCCCTTGTCTTGCTTTTCTCAACACTTAATGCAATTTCTTCGTCCATCTCTTTCACCCAAATTTCACTTTAATGGCATCTTCAAATCTTTTTGCACTAAGGTGACAGATGCTAAAATCATGTAAATCATAAGAGTCCCGGTAAGAATTGGTGCACTCATGCGTGCAAATAAGTTGACTCTCCATTTTGTGATTGAAGCATAACTTCTTTTGGAAGATCTAAACCATTCATCTTGTTTGAAATTGCTTGCAAATAGACATGATACCAAATCTCAATGCATTTGAATGCTTGTAAATTACTTTATGTTCATTAAATTATGACCATTAGGCTTTTTAGGTTTTTCAAAGACAAAAAATAATGGTTAGAATCATCCAAATACATTGATATTTGGTACTACGTATCCAAATCATTCCAAACAATATAAATGGCCTAAATGTTCCAAAAGAAGGCACACTCCATCACAAAATGAAGCATCAACTTCTTTGGACGCATGAGCGTGGCAACTCTTAATAGGACTCAAATCATAAATTTCTTGACGAGAACATACCTTTTTAGGTAGTATCTTCAAATTTACATTATTTGGCCTTGCTAAGCGAAACCCAACATGGTAAATGGTTTAAATCTAAAGCCGGCCAGTAGATATTCGTTTATCTATTTTGGATCCGTAGACTTGGTTAGAAGAAATTATATTCGTCTGAAAAATGGATGAATCTATGATCCTTAAGTATGATTTCTGAATTCATTCAGAAGTAATTCATCGAGATAATGCACTTCTCTTTCCAAGTTATTGCGTTCCTATTTAGAAATCCAATCCGATCTGTTAAATCTGTGATCCGTACAAGTTTATCCACAGATATCTATGGATATTTGTTTAAAAGTGCATTGAAAATTGAAATGAGAATAAAATTATATTCTATGTTTGAATGATCTAAACCGTTCATCATTCTTGAACGATTAGTTTTTAAAAACCCCCAAAATAAGTAGTTCAAATCACCCAAAATGCGTTGCTTCCCAGAGGTCACCTAATTTTTGTACGGCAAACATGGTAAGCTTTCAAACCCAAACTCACGCTATCAGATGCTAATGAATGCCTACTCTTACCAGAACCTTTCTTTTAAAATGGCTACCAGTCATTCCTTGTTGTCCAGGGCGGATCTAATATGAATTTAAATCTTTTAATCAATTATCTGCATGGATTTAATGTGTCCAATCCATTTAGATTCGAATCCACGCAGACTGGATTGGATTTTCTGCTGGCTTCGGAGGCAAGTACATTTACCCTACCTAAGAGACAAGTATGCACTTGGATTTATTATTCCTCGAGATAAAGTCAGTTGCGTAGGGTCTAAATACAATTTGCAATGTGACTCTCATTAAAAGAACAGATGCAGACTTGAATAATTAGTGAGAATTTAGTAAATTATTCATAAATTAGAGTTTAACTCGCAAATTTCATTTCAGATTTAGATCCATGAATGGATGCTTTGGCTCATAAATGCAAGAAGCATCAAAATCTTTTGGACTTCTGAAAGACAGAACATGAAATCATAAACTTGATATTCTAAAAAGGAGGAAAAATCAGCTACTCTGAGAATTTTAGCAGCTATGGATTTTGCTTTAGTGAAAACACACGAGGAAAATTCCAGGCCCCTTTTCATGGTGGACATGTACATGCAGAATAACGTCGACATCCACGGCACAAAGCATATACATGTGGAAAAACGAGGGCCATGAGGAAATCAAATCAAAACCCTCCGCATTTGTTCGACCACATTGGTGTCTTGTGAACCAATACATCATGCATCCCCACGCTCCATATCAAAGCTAAACTAAATTTCTCTCCGCAAGTTGGTGTTAAATAATTCCCATCTACAGGTAATGAGAGGTACAAGTTAAACATCAGCCCAAAAAGTTCACCTGTAGTCAGTTGTGGCTCGAGGTTTGCCCTTCGCTGAATTCATGTACTGAGAAACAAATATCAGCCCCATCAGAAGTATCAGACAACCTACTAGTGTGCTAAAGAAGAAGGCACCTGGCTGCCTGGTCTGTACGAATCCATATATCCCACTCGACGTTACAACAATAATATCCGTAAGCCCATCGTTGGAGAAGTCAGCAGTGATTAGAGCATGAGTTGGATGTGCAGGCAAATCAATGGAAGCTAACTGGCTACCACCAGGAGATATCACCACTGATTCTTGATCTCCTGCTGCAAGGATCAACTCCTGTTCGTCCCCGACACGCAAGGAAAAAGCCTTCAATGTTGGGACTACTTGGGCTTCCATCATGCCCAGTGGAGATGGAAGGTTTGACCATGTTGCACCTGTCGCCAGTTGCCATCTCCAGACAGCATCATGACCATGCAAGCCCGGAGTGTACGAAGTCACCTAGAACCATACAAGGGCTAAATACCTCCATGCATATACAAAAATTACTGCTAATACAATTAACAAATGAAGTGAAACAGTTTAGCCGAATGCACATACCAGAGAGGCCAGGTTTAATTTATGATAATTGCTGATCATAAGAAGCACGGAACTAACCACATCCATCTAGTATAAAATGCAAGGTGGACTGCAACAGGTAAGAATAATTGCGTACCTCTCCTCGACTGGTTAAGAACACAACATCTCCATGGCTTCCTTTCTGATGCCCATGACCATCCTTCCTTCGGACAAGGATAGGTGTTGCCACCTCTAGAGTCCCTGCATCAGAAGTTCGAACAAAGCTTCTGGCAAAATCTGCATGTCCATACAAGTTGAAAGGTCCATGGTGACATATGGAAGCATTGAATAGTTGTTCCCTAACTGGTACACCAGATGTGGCAACCGCCCAACACGGCCTTAGCACTTCCATAGATCCAGTAACTACAGTCTTATCAGCTCCATTTCCACCAACCACCTACAAGGAAGCAGACTTCAAGTTACTTAGTTCACCATCCACACAGGCAAAGTTTGGCTTCTAATTTTCAATCTGCCATACATATTTCTTCAGAATAAGACATAGCATGTACTTCACAGCAGTGCATTAACCTCATAGTAGAATCCCTGGGAACCACGAAAACAGAATAGAGCAAAAAGAGTCAGCAAGGAGAACTAACTTAAAAGATCCAACAGTGAACAACTGCCCAAAAGAAAAACCGCCCCGACTTCCAAGGACCTTGAGCACTGTAACCTAGCCCCCAACACCAGTAGCCCTTGCGCCAGACAAGCCTTGTCGTTCACTTGATTCCAGTAGATTCAAAACTGAAAGATAAAATGGTTTGCATGCCTACCACACCTACTTTTATGAAAGGGACCAATTTTGTTCTGTTTCAAGTTTTGTGGATTACATTCAGTCTCTCTGGTTAGTTGCTTCCAAAGGTGACCTCCTTTCTTATCATTTGAAGTCAATACCAGTTTAAAAAAGACTCTTGGGGCAATAATAGCATCCAGTATACGGCCCAGTAATGTGGAGATTCTTGGAAAGAAAATTTTGTTTTAACTCGAAACAGTGGCTTACTTTTCTGATAGCAGACAGTCAAACTAGCCAGCATCTCCACAAATGTCAAGATTGTCTTAAGCTGATCTTATAAGAATCTTCAGGAGAGCCTAATTCTTTTTAGAAGCTGTGAAGGAACTCACATCACAAACCCAAGATAGAACCAGTAAGCATGTCACCTGATACATATGGAAAAAAATCCATAGCACTAAACTTTGTAGAGGTTTGATTCATTTGTACAATATTCTAAATCAAATATTGTAAATCCACCAGGTAGAAAAATAGAGCTGAAGTTTGAAGGTATCTAGGGAAGGAAATAAATCCTTAAAAGCAAAGCTGCATTAGAATGCAAAATTATGTATAACTGCAATTGTTAAAAGTTGCCCCATTTGCAACATCCAAAAATTTGTGATTCTGAAAACTAAGATATCAGTAGAATTGTAACACCTGGTAGCCTTGAATATGTTAAGTAAATCAGCATTTTTAAGGATGTGCTCCTGGAATTTCTATCAATGCGTCAATACACCCATGAGATAGTTTTGGCCTCCAGGGAATCAAAGGTCTAAAAATACCACAGGCATTTGAAGAAAATGGATGCATCACTGAGCGTAAGACTGGAGATTCACCAGCTTGATATGTTTGATTTGACGTTGTTTCTTCCCTATATAAACTTCACAATTGACATCAATCCTTCCTTAACTATGCGTTCAATCTTATTGATATAATATTGTCATTCTAGTCATTTCCTGGAAAATACTGACACAGGTTCCATAATGTACCAGAGTACCTAATGTCCATTACTTTTGTGTACCATCCAAAAAGGAAAAAAAGCCAAGAGTTTATGTACTAAGTCAAGACTTGAACCTAATTTGCCATTTGGTTTTGTTTTGGAGTCTCTATTATCAGGTTTCCTGCCCACTGATCAGTTTCTATTATCCGATCTCCTCATGAAAGAAATGAAGCAATCCAGATGTTAACAAATAACTTGGAAAGACATAATGCATTTCTGTTCAGCTATGAATCAGGAATAAAGAGATTAAATTGAACAGTGAAACTTATAAAATACAAAAATATACATAACCATTATAACAGTCATTAAAAAGATTTATTTCTTACTAAGATATACAAATCCAGGAAATGGAATATAAGAATCAACATCAAATTATTTCTAACACTGGACATGTGTCTTCCACAATAAATATATTAGTGACAGAAGCTCCTTATAGATCTTTTCCAGTTTTCACTTTAAATACCATTTTCTTTTGGCAAATATAAAGCACGAAGAGAATCACATAAGGAAAGAACGACGAAGTGAGTAGATTCTGCACCTGAACATGGTCAAGAACTCCATCTCCATTGATATCAGCATGGAGTCCACCTTCTTGCAGATGAAGCTGGCAATTGAAGCAATGTAATAAAATCCCATTAACCCCTTATGATGAGATTCTCATACAATAGTAAATTTAGGAATAACTGATGTAAATCATACAACAAAATATCAACATTACAAAGAAATGTATGTAGATATACAGACATTACAAACAAAATAAGCAAGCTGTTGAACAAAGTGTTTAGAATTTCTCAAAAATATGGTAGCAATTGATTGACATATAAAAGATGATAAATTACTAGGAAACAGCTCTAGTAGATGTCATAATCTAAGCAGACGACATTCAGAACTTAACTAGGGAAATGCTCACATATGGTTATGTAGAAAAAATAAAATTCTTCATTGCACCATATAGGCCACGCACAAGTTTTAGCCAGAGCTGGAAACAACAGTAATAGTCCAAGAAGCGAAATTGGAATGGGGCAACCATAAGATGAGCTTCACCACAATGTTCAATATTAACAGGTTTTGAGTTTAACCAATTACAGATCTAACCTTTGAACCAACCCGGTCTGGATGAAATACGTAAAAATGTGCTATCTCTAGAAGGATAGAGCAACAAAGACTACAAAATATACTGGCTGAGCATAGAAATTGCAGAATTCCCTGTTGTTATGTACTCTTGTTGTTTAAACAGCACAAACAGTACCCAGATGGAACAAATGCAGAAAATATAATTTATGTTTCAATTATCGTTAGATTTCAGAAGAACATATTTTCTGGTATCATTTTTCAAGCAAAAGCTACGAGCTCTAAGAGGCATTTTAGGTGCTTTATTGTGCCTCATCAAATGGGTGTTTAAATGCAATGGAAAAGTCATTATGCCACAGATATCACAAAAACCAAAGTAAAGGCTGAAGAAAATCCCTGCTCACCACCACATCAGATGATGACCAACATCTCATGAGTGCACCTTTATTGAAACATATGCAAAAGATGACAGATGTAAAATCTGTAGATAATGTACTTGGGTGTACAATGATTAAAAAGACATAATTTACAATTATCCTTAGAGAAAGATTGATGAACACTACCTGTGTACTTAGTAGCATCCTTTGATGAATTGGGCATTGCAAAGAATGCCAATGCACTGTTGAAAATTTTCATGTAGTTACCTATGTGGGACTGTAAATTGTGCAGTTTATATTCGATAAGAGATCTCATATTACTGTCAGCAAAGGGGTTGAAAAGCAAACGGAGCTTTCTGCAGTGCTTATGGGTGGAAAAGTACAAAGATCTACCAGAACCCCCAGAAGTGCATAACCAAGATTCTTCCTATCTCAACAAATCATGATAGAAGAGATTTCCCTATGACCAAAAAAGGTCCAATGTTTTGTGGTCCAAGCAACCCATCTTCTTCTGCTCACAACCTTAGATAGATCACACACCAGAAACCTTCTTCTTGGATGATCGTAACCACTATCATTCTGAAAGAAAATGGATGATTGGCAAAGTTCAAAACCAATAGAGTAAAATCTCAACCAAACCAAATAGTATATCACCCAATGAAGAAGATTTTTGACATATGCAAATCTAAGGTGTGGCCCAGATGATGAATAGTTTGGACAATTATTTCTCAGGCAATACAAAATCCTTTGGCAGCACAGGTCTTACACAACTTAAACAATATTTAACTTCTCAAAAAACTATATTGAAATTTTAATGGACCACTTATGCAAGAAATATCTGCACAGGATGGAAGATGTAATAGCCCCCAATCAGCATGGAAGATAAAGGATCTCCAATGGCATAATTGAAGGAAGAAAATTTTGTAAATTTACATACAAGATTTGGATGATTATCTTTTCAATAGAAGTTGGATAGAGACAATGCACCATCTTATTATAATTTTATTGTATGGATTATCTGTATTAATTCTGTTGATGCATCAGGAATTGCAACAAATGTCAAACCAATGCTTAAAATTTTGTATATGTTTTCCATATGTGAGACAGTGTATAAATTATATCCAATCAGAAATATCATATTACTGTCACCAAAAGAGTTGGCAAAAATGGAGCTTTTCTATGGTTTGCATGTGTAGAGGCGATAAGGATGGATATGGTTAGAAGCGTATATATGAGGCCCAAATGTTTGACAAACCAAACCACTCTATCCTGGACACATCTGAGATAGACCATGCACCAAAAATCTTCTCCCATTCCTGAATGCCCCAAAGCAACTTTTATACTATCTTTAAAGAATGTATTTGCATTCTACTATTGCCTTCTTGGACATACCATGACAGCTGTGATTTGTTGATATCCTCCAAAAAGCCCTTGAAGGTTAGGTCTTGAACCTCCTTCTCTTTATCTTCACTCCCTACTTGACTTCATGCTATGATTTTAGAATTTTAGAGTACTTAAAGTTTATTACAACATGGAGGATCATAAAGTGTTATAGTAACCAACAAGGAAGGGGAGCTAAAGCATCCTAAATGGAAATGTAACTGCATTAGGTAATATTTTAGTCTTTTCTTCTCTCTCCATCACATCACTTCAGGCTATGAGAAGACTTAAGAGTATTCAGTCATTTCTTATTTTGAAGCACATGCAGTCTTCTATCTCCTTGCTTCATATTCTGCATCTTTCTGTATATAAAGGGCAAAAAGGGTTTTCTTCCCTCCCAAATAAGTTGCAGATTTCATAAAAAGATATGGCACTAACAAAAATGATTAGTGTTCCAATTTATCAGGTAAAACACTCAGCATCACCAAGTACACTCTAAATCAGTTGCTAGCTTCCATGTGAATAACTTGCTTTATTGGCCCCACCTAAAAGGTATAATCGGGTGGCCACATGACTAGATGCCATGTTTTCATTAAGTTTGGTTCCAAGATCTATGAAAACTTAAGATTCAGAATGCAGCACCGAAAAGAAGAGAGAAGAAAACAGGAGGTTAGCACAAGAAGGAGCCTCTCCCCTTGGATGACCAGGGTTTAAGGCTGTCCATGGGTGTGTGCATTCAACAACCAAATGCAATTGAAAGATCACCAGGTGAATTTCTTATATAGTTACAAAAGAAAATAGCTTAAAGAAGTTCTAAAATTAAGGGGCAGCTTGGAACTCAATGGGAACGCAATGCAAGAAATAAAGTAACTTCTTGTTACAAATATGACCTTGATCACAAATAAGGGAAGCTATAATGAGGCAGATTTGGTCATGAAAGTTCAAAATTAACTTCTAATTCTAAACAGCTCAGACAATAGCTTAAAAGGCACCACTCCTTTCAGACCTGATAACATTTAGAAGGGTCATTGGAGAATGTATAGAAGGGAACTTGATCAAGTACAGAATAAATCAAATATAGGTACTTTACTATCAAAGAAAGTGAATTCTAAATTACTAATTCCCTATTTCCTTTTTTATTTTAATCTAAGGATACTCCTACAAGCAGCAAATATCATCAATCTCATATTTCACCTTGCAAACA
Organism: Warburgia ugandensis; assembly: GCA_035236585.1. Lineage (NCBI taxonomy): Eukaryota > Viridiplantae > Streptophyta > Magnoliopsida > Canellales > Canellaceae > Warburgia > Warburgia ugandensis. The sequence continues at coordinate 42,743,715 of CP141129.1, forward strand.
GAGGACTGAGGGAAAGGAGTCATTATGCCCTCAGCTGAGCAAGCAAGCAAACTCACAAATGAAATCACATTTTCCAACAACTTCTGATTCATATGACACGTAGAGAATGACAGATACAATACCTCCTTGAGACATTGTTGTTTTACCTTACAAACAGTCCGTCCCGAGGCCAAATGGATGGCTTCTATTCCCTCCTTTTGATGTGCCACAATCATATTTGGGACCCACCAAAGTTGAGTATGATTTGTTATGGTTGGAACATAAGGCATCCTCTGCATTGACAAAATAAACATCTCATAAGAATCTCACCAACATGAATTAATCTATAGGCATATGCATCCTCTGCATTGACAAAATAAACATCTCATTAGAATTACAATAATGTGAATTAGAATAAGCATTTGCGCAATGAACAACAGTGCATAATACTAAATATTTATGGAAAATGACTACTAATTGGTGCTGCCAGTGGACCTTAACTTCCATTTTGTTTCTTTGCATGGTAATGCAAAAAAAAAAGGCTTCTACAGGCCTTCCCCTTCCAAATCAGCAGGTGATGAACTAAAATCTATGTTAATGGATTCAATCGGTCATGTACTGCAAACTAGATGCAACTCCAAGCGTACAGGAGCTAACATAAAAGCTGCAAAATATTTTGATGCTCTCATACAGACACAATACATAAAGTAGAAGTTGGTGGATGTATAGAAGTGGTAGTGCTCAACTCAATTGCAATCCTCTTTTGTCAAACAATCCATAGTACCTCTACAGCAGGAACAAAAGTTGCATTAGAATAGCACCTATATGTGCCACTGTAAATACATTTACCTGCAACTTTTGCATTATAGGAGTAACCAAGTGACCTCCATATGATCAGAAGTTTATAGGTCATAGCATGTTCCACATGCCACTAGTGTAAGGAAGAAGTCTTATGATGAGTCTCCACTACACTGGTGGAAGTGCTATATGTTTGCCATCGCCATTACTCTAAGCATGCATCCATTTTATTTTCAGGTGGAGAAATAGATAGGATTGAAGCATGTTCAACATCAGATGTACTGGTCACTAGTTAACAAGAGGTCTGATGAAAATAAGGAAAAAAACTTTAAACAAAGATGAGAAGAGTTTGGAGCTGCAGATATTGTTTGCAAGTAGTCAGCAATCTTGATGGAAACTCCAATAACTTTTGGTCCAACTGAAAATAGAAATGGCTCTCTTCTTTATTTTCCTGTTGTTGGTTCCAGAAGATTGCTGCAGAAAGAAGGGTGTATCTGAAGGCATCCATGGTCTTAAAGTGGTGGATCCTGAACTTTTTCACATTCAGGAACACAATGTAGTGATACGATTTGTGAATTAACTGTATGAATAAGATGGCTTTTGTAACGTGACAGCTGAAAATGGTTAATGAATTACCCCTCCTTATTATCCTCATTGACCACAAAGGGTTGGATTTTTAAACACTCAAGCAGTTTAGTTCAGTGAACTACTATTTCCTCTATTATTTTCATGGTTGGAGACGGTTTAACTAGATTTGGTTCCAAAGCAGAAGTGAGTTCATGATTGGCTTTTCATGGATATTTGTATCCTATCTACATCACATCATCAAATTTGCAGACAACATTCTCGTTTTTTATCAGTTGGTAGTTGTAAAAGAGCAAATCATAAGTCCATGTGAGCAAGACTTCTAGAGTTGATAAGAAGTGAAAATCAGTAGGGTAGCCAAGCTCAGAACTGTGCTTGGATGTGGCTTTCACTTGGACTAGAAGTCTGTTCTAAAAGCTTTCTGGATCCGGAATTGATCATATCTAGCAGAAGCATAGCCAATTGAAGAAGCGTCATTTGTCTCTTGCAAGAGTCAACCTTATCAAGGCAGTTGTCTCTAGTCTCTTAATTTCATGTTCCTTGTTAAAGTTTCACTCTCAACTGCAAAGAGGATTGAAAATAAAAAAACATGATTTTTGGAAGTTAAAGATTAAGGAGATGAAACATTTCAAAAAGTGGGAGATAGTTTGTCACCAACAGAAGAACAGACTGTCGGCATAGGTAGTATCATTCTTCCTACTGACTAACTAAGCAGTTCATTTAAAATGGTGCAGCATGGCAAATACTGGGATGCTCTTCACCAATCTATTTTGGCAGAGTGTGAGTCTATGTATCATGAGTATGCAGAAGTCAATTCTGATACAAAGAATTTTCTTCATCAATTAGATCAGGAGACGAAGGTGAGTGATTCCATCCTTGACAGGATATTTTGGGTAGATCTAGACCATTATGCCTTGCTTTGCCCACGTGTATATTTGACTTAGAATGGGATTTGGAATAGACAAACTATTATAAGACTAGTCATTATCTTGAATCTGTACCTCACATTTTGACAAATGAATTGACCTGGTGAGGCCTGTTCCAATTAGCAATCAGTTACATTGTTCACAGGCCAGATTCATCATTCCACATTTTTGTGTTAATTGAATTAATGGTGTCACTAGGCATAGAAGTTGAAATAAAATAAAAATGTCTGATATGAGTGTCCAAGTCTTTACTTTTCATAATTATACAATTAAAATATGAAAAACTGTACCAAATGAATTAGTCATACGTCAACAAAATAAATATGTGCCAATGAGACTACAGAATAGCTCTGCTTTCTTCTCTTTCTTTCTTCCCTTTGTTTTTCTCTACCAGGATTGTACCCACAACCTTTTGGCTGGGGAACAGTGCATTTCACAAACAAGGTAGGTGCTAATGCTTCATGGAATAGCTCCTTTATCAGTTACATATAATTTTTTTCATTTTCATGGGTTCTTTTTCTTGCAATCAGGACTGTTGGCTTGTTAGCAAAAAAGATATGGGTGATCCAGATCAAATCTTGAGATGGTTGATTTAATACTGTAGACAGGATATTCTATGTCCATATCAGTAGCCAGCAGTAGCAACTATCTTAAGAAGTTCACAAAAAGAAACTGAGTGAGGGATTACAGCTCTCCTTTGTAAATTAAAGATCCTCAAGGCAACTTGCTAGTAATACTAAATCCAAAGTCTAATTTCTATTACCAAATATCATTCATTTCTTTCTACGCTTATACCTTGCATGAAAGATTACTGCTCAAAATACCACATGGAGTATCATTGGATAATACTGAACCTTCTTGGATTTTGCTGAACCAGCATAATTGGCAGCTTTGCCAATCAGTTTCGGAATTTTATTAGTTGAATCTTTCCCAGGAGCAGTGTGTTCCTCTGGAACACGAAAAGGGAATGATGTAGTCCTCCCAGGCATTTTCTTCAATGATTTTCTCTTGTGCCTTCTGAAGTGTGCCAGCTGAAAAGAAGTGTCTTCCCTCCTATCCTGGTTATAAAGTACTAACAGCATTAATGAATACATCTTCAATCAGCACAACCATGAGAAAGAAGAGAAGAAAAAGGTCGTTCAGTATTACCCAGCTATGCGGCAATACTGCTAGAATTGATTCTCTGAATTCTCTGCACTCAAACTGCAAGTTTAAATGTTTCAGAGTTGAATTTTTACTGAAAGTGAGTTTCAAGATGCCATCAAAGCTATTCTGCCTGCAGATATAAGTATAATATAAAGTAGCAGAACAGAAAGAAGACTACCTCAGTTTGATAAGCTAGTCATCATTACATGTAAAAGGTATCAATGAGAACCTCATCAGAACTTTTATGATAGAAGCAAGTAAAAATTCATTCATGCTACTCTGCTTATTAATTCAATAAAGTTAAAATTTTCCTCTCAAACAGCCATTAGAATCTTATAGAAGAAATTTTTGAAAGAGGAATGAAAAACCATATGATAACATCATCACAAACCATTAACAACAAATGTGTGAGGTGCTTGTACATAGATACATCTACCAGAATCGCTTCTACATAGGTATATCTACTTGAATCCAGTATCTAGTGGGTCCAAATAAAGCACCTTAAAACTCAGATAAGGTTCAAGCCCTTAACCCCAATATACATACATACATATACACCAGTGTCAAAATGCACCGCATATTGTGGTTTGGGCATGTCTTCCGTAATGCAATTTTATCTGTGTTTTGACATGAAAAGAGTTTAGCCGGCAGGAATCTTCCATTGGCAAGGCATCGTTAAATAATAACTCAAAATGGAGCCAATTTTATTCACTACAGCCAAGTTTTCACCTGCGTCAAGCGACATGGACAACATCCTTAAAATTTCCACTTTTTGATGCCATGACATATACATACTAGTCAAGGACACATGCACATGCACGAGTGTGAGAGTTGGAAAGAGAAAAGGCCTGAGATAATTAAGATTAGCATGAGATGCTTTTAGGGGCAGATACATTTAGCGGTAATTTCTCTGGTGAAAGTCACCTTTCCAATTCCACCATTTCTTGATAATGCCTTTATTTACAGCTGTGCGGCTTGTGCCACTATGATTTTTCCTTCTTCAGATGCCTTCTGCCTTCTCCTATTTATAGATCTCGCCACCACTTCCTATTATTCCCAAAATACCTTCCAATCTTATGAACTCTCTGAGGTCAATCTGTTGCCGGTCCGTTCTCAAAAGAAGCCTGTTTATATAGTATAAAAATAGAAGCACGCGCACTAACATGCGCACATATATGCACGGAGCAAGCATGCACTCACAGACATAGGCATGCACATATATGTCCTTGCATATAGTTATGCACCAGAAAAGTTCGAAAAAGTGTGGTGAAGCCAGAAATACTTGAAGAAGAAACTTTAGTTGCATAATATAATGAAAAGGAAAATGAAAAAGAGAAGTTAATTGAAAACAACTGTATGTCTTGAAGTGCAGAACTCTGTACAAAATTTGAATACTTCAGAATTTTAGGTAAGAGAGAGAGTGAAGTAATACAACTATGTAATAACATACACAATTGGGAATACAGTATCAAACTTGTTTTCTCACAGGATAAAAATAGAAATGAAAAAGCAATTTTGAACCTCAGAATTGACATTTTAACTGTTATAAATTGTCTTAAGTGCATACCTCTCCAGGATGGCGACTGTTCAGGGCATGAGCGTCCAGCTTGTAGTTATGTTGTGGAATCAACTGTAATGCATCTGAGGAATGCGTCTGAATATTCTGAACACAAAAGTGTAAATGAATAAATAACAATTCTCTGACCTCACTCGATAGAAGTATCATACAAATATTACAATCAACAGAAGAATATAAGCATAAAACCAACAACTGAATAGAAAGGCATCACCATCCAGTTCTCAAACATACATGACAGACATGACCATGATAAAATTATAAACAATGAGCAAAAAAAAATTACCATGTATCACAATTATACAGTTCAATATTGTAATCATTCAAAGCCCTCAAATAAGTGGACAAATCAAGAAAAACCAATTCTATGGTAGGAAGAGTAATTTTCTCTATCAATCTAAACCATGTAGGAGAATACTGAAGAGAAGATAATAGTTTGCCACCACCAAAATATAGCATATAAGACTCATCTTTGCCTACCAACTGAATATTCTGACCGTGCTAAAACATAATCATCATGTCAACGCAGTCAGATGTAGCATATTAATCTACGGATAAATATTTGCAATAGCTTCTTCGCAAGATTGATTCTAAGAGGTTTTCTTTTGTCGTCATAATATTCAAGAGATCATAAATCACCATTATAAATCTTTCAGAAGGTGAACCACCATTATGATAGATCTCACCATTTGCAAGTCACAATGGAATAGTTAACTTCACTAATTTGGATTACATAGTTGATACGGTTACATCATATAAGGTTTATACCAGAAGAAAGAAACCATCTATAACAGAATTGGCATGTCAGTAACAGAATGAGTGAAGAAGGGTAAGTCTTACACGTGGCATGCACTGAGTAGTCTGCAATAAGAGTTAGATGGTTAAAAAGGAGAGGGGGACAAGGAAGAAAAAAAAGGCAAAAGATGAAGTGAATGGAGGCCACAGCTCCCTCGAAGAGTTGTACTGCTGTATTCTGTATTCAGTCGCTATAGGCTCCTCTAAGTAGTCTGTACTGAATTTTTCATCATAGTTGAATCTACCTCCTTATGTTTTCAGATTTTTGCTTGTGAATTCTTTTTTTACCTCAGAGGTTTGCATCAAATTGGTATCAGAGCATTCCCTCCTGGGCATGGTCAGTACACGAATGGAAGGGAGATTAGAAACCTTAGAGCAAAAATTCGAGAATTTGTGAGCTGATGTTCAATCAATGAAGGATTACTTGCTGGAAATGCGGGAAATGATGAGGATAAGAGAAGCTGACAGAGGAAAGTCACAACTGAGCTTGGAATCCTCTGAGCAAACACCTGCTGGTGGGATCTCCAGCACTGGTCATCTCGGCAACGTGAACAATGATCATCCAACCTTAAGCGAGAACTTGCAAAGGGTGGAATCCCATAGTCGAAAGCTTGAATTACCCATTTTCTGTGGGGATGATCCCCCATGGATGGGTCTTCAAGATGGATTGGTACCTGCAGGCGACGGCGATGCCTGAGGAAGAGAAAATCGCTACGGCAATCGTATGCCTAGAAGGAAGCGCCCTAGTGTGGTACCAGTGGATGGAGACATGGGCGCAGATTGAAAACTGGCCAAAGTTTAAAACGGCAATCATCCAGCATTGCAAACCCTCTCAGCAGGGAAACTGCTATGAAGCGCTGATGGATCTCCATCAACAGGGTTTGGTGATGGAATACTAGGAGAAGTTCGAGCTGATCACCACACCCATGGTGGGGGCTTCCACTGAGCTGCTAATCGGCGCCTTCGTTCATGGATTAAAGGAGCAAATACGGGCAGAAATGAGGTTGGACCAGCCGACCACTTTAACAGAGACAATGGAGAGGGCACATCGGCTGGAGGAAAGAAACTGGGTGTTGGACCGGGTCCAAGAGAGCCGATTCTGGCCCAAAGGAAGTGGACCTGTCTGTTTACCTGGTCCAGTGGACTATGGATACTTGCAAGTGTCCACCAGTGAAGTAACAAGAGGCCCAACTAACTTGGGTCCACTGAAACAGTGGGAACCCTACCAGGAACCGGGAAGGTCATCGTCTACCTTCCAACCCAACAGAGAATCGAAGATCGATCCACCGCAGATGGGAAGGAAGGACCAGGGAATTCGGAGGTTGACGGAGGAAGAAATACGGCACGAACGGGTGAAGGGTTTGTGCTTTACGTGCGATGAAAAGTTCCACCCGGGTCACTGTTGTCAGAATGAGACTCTGCAAGTCTTCATGGTATCCACCGACGACTGATTCGACGGTGGCAGGTAATCCGATCGAACTTTCTCTCAGTTCTTTACAAGGAATCAAACCCAACAAGGCAATGAAATTGAAAGGGGTATTGGGTTCCCGTGAGGTGCTGATCTTAATCGATTCGGGGGGCTACCCACAACTTCATCTCAAACGAATTGATCTTGGGTCTACATCTACCTGTCCAAACCACATAAGCCTTCACGGTTCAGGTAGGGGACAGCCACGAGATCATCAATAAGGGGATCTGTAAGCAGGTTACCCTAGAGTTCCAGGGAATCACCGTCACACAGAATTTTTTTCCATTCGATCTCGCCAGTACTGACGTGATCTTAGGGATTGTCTAGTTGGCGTCCCTCGGTGATGTATGTGCAAACTAGAAGCAACTCACCATGAAGTTCCAGCACAACGGGAAACAAATCTGTTTGCAAGGTGATCGCTCCTTAGTCAAGTTCCTGGTTTCAATCAAACAAATGGTGAAAACTCTTCAGACAACAAACAAGGCATACTATTTGGAACTGTCGGCTATGGAAGATGATTTGAAAAAATCCGCTACCATGGTAGTTCCAGAAATTTCATCAGTATTGCAAAAAAAATTTGGTATCTTTGATCAACCTATTGGGTTGCCCCCAAAGCAGCCCCAGGACCATGAGATTCTCCTTAAAGAAGGGACACAACCTACCAACATATGCCCATACCGATATCCTTATTACAAGAAATCTGAAATTGAAAAAATCATCCGGGAATTGTTGATAGCAGGGGTGATTCAACCCAGTGTTAGTCCATTTTCAAATCCTGTTCTACTCGTCAGAAAAAAGGATGGCAGTTGGCAGATGTGCGTTGATTACCATGCATTAAACCAAGCTACCATACCGGACAGATTTCCAATTCCAGCAGTAGATGAATTATTAGATGAACTCAGAGTGCCACGATTTTTTCAAAACTGGATCTTAAGTCCAGGTACCACCAAATCGGAGTTCAAGAGGAAGATGCCCATAAGACAGCATTCCGGACACACGAGGAACACTGTGAATTCAAAGTGATGCCGTTCGGGTTAACCAACGCGCCTTCTACATTTCAGGCACTTATGAACTCTATATTTCACGCCCATTTGCACAAATTTATTTTAGTATTCTTTGATGACATCTTAATATACTCCTCTGATCTAACCATTCCTGCAAGGCATTTGGAACTCACCCTTCAACTATTAGCCGACAATCAACTGGTATTCAACAAAAAGAAGTGTTCATTCAGACAATCCCAACTTGTCTACTTAGGCCATATTATCTCTTCTCACGAAGTTGCAGCCGACCCCACCAACCTCGAGCACATGCTACAGTGGCCTATTCCTCAAAATATTAAAGAATTGCAGGGTTTCCTGGGACTGACTGGTTATTACCGTAAGTTTGTGAAAGGGTATGGCTTGATTGCTAGCCCTCTTACCAAGTTACTCAAAAAAAATAGCTTTCAATGGAATGAGCAAGCTACAGCAACATTTGAGGCTCTTAAGACTGCCATGACAACAATTCCCGTTCTCGCCATGCCAGATTTTACTAAAACTTTCATTATTGAGACTGATGCATCGGGTAGAGGACTGAGTGCAGTCCTCATGCAAGACGACCGGCCCATTGCGTTCCTAAGCCACACCTTATCAACACAAGCACAACTTAAGTCTGTCTACGAGAGAGAACTAATGGCCATTGTGTTTGCAGTGCGAAAATGGAGGCACTACCTATTGGGAGGTCACTTTGTCAGACGGATGGACCCAACAAGTTTGAAATTTCTGATGGAGCAACAGTTGTTGGAGGAAACTCAGCAGAAATGGGCAATGAAATTGATTGGTTATGATTTTGAAATCCAATATAAACAGGGTCAGGATAACCGTGTGGCAGATAGCCTTGTCCAGAAAACATCAGTCCATTCAGCTGGGAAGTGTGTCCATCAACAAGTTCGGGGGGCGGGATGAATTGGAACAAGAGGTGCATCAAGATCCTACCCTACGCACACTCAAACATGATTTAACGCTGGATTCCAGTAGCCACCCTGGGTATCAGATGGAGAGGGGCTGCCTCCTTTACAAGGGTCATCTCGTTTTTCCAAGGAAGTCTAAACTGATTCCCAAACTCTTATACCAATTCCAATCTGCCCCAAGTGGAGGCCACTCAAGCTTCTACAGAACTTACGCATTTCTGCACTACTGTTTTGGGAGGGCTTGCCTAAGGATGTCAAAACCTTCGTCGCATTATGTACTACTTGTCAGCAGAACAAGTATTCAGCCCTCTCCCCTGCAGGCTTGTTACAACCACTGCCAATTCCCCAACAAGTTTGGGGAGACATTTACATGGATTTTATTGGAGGGCTTCCCAAGGCACATGGATTTGACACAATTCTAGTAGCGGTTGACAGACTCACCGAGTTTTCCCATTTTATTCCACTATGCCATCCTTTCTCGGCCAAATCAGTAGCTCTACTCTTCATCAAAGAGATTGTCCGTCTTCATGGCTTTCCTCATTCCATTGTCTCAGATTGGGACAGAATTTTCATATGTAATTTCTGGACTGAACTGTTCAAGCAGGCTCAAACGACATTGAGGATGAGCTTGACATATCACCCTTAGACGGATGGCCAATCTGAGGTAATCAACAGATGCCTGGAGACTTATTTACTATGTTTCATTGCCGAAAAACCCAAAGTATGGCCTAAATGGATAGCTTGGGCAGAATACTGGTTTAACACCACCTTCCAAGCAGCAGTAGGGATGGCACCCTTCAAACACTCTACGGCAGGGATCCTCCGGTCTTATTTCGTTTGACTGAAGAACCATCTATGGTTGAGGAGGTTAACCACCTGATTCAGTGCAGAAATTCCATACTACAAGAGCTCAAAGAAAATCTTTGCAGAGCTCAGGCACGAATGAAAAAATATGCAGATTCAAAAAGGCGTAAGTTACAACTACAACCAGGCAAACTAGTATTTCTCAAGATGCAACCATACTGATGGAAATCCTTAGCTCATAAACTCAATGAGAAGCTTAGTCCACAGTTCTATGGTCCCTGTCAGGTATTAGAACAAATTGGTTCGGCGGCCTATCGCTTTAAGTTACCTCCTTCCACAAAGATACACCCTGTTTTCCACATATCTCAACTAAAACATGCTTCTTCCACCTCTGCACCCTGCCAAGAAATTCCCCTATTCCTTACTGAAGAATTGGAACTTCAGGTACAACCAGAAGTAGTCAAACAGGTACACAATTCCCCCAATGGAACTTTAGAAGTTTTGCTTAAATGACAAAACTTACCTGAATTTGAAAACACTTGGGAGGAAGCATCTATTATCAGTTCTCAATTCCCTAATTTTCACCTTGTGAACAAGGTGAACCTCTTAGGGGGAGGTATTGATACGGTTACATCATATAAGGTTTATACCAGAAGAAAGAAACCATCCATAACAGAATTGGCAGGTCAGTAGCAGAATGAGTGAAGAAGGGTAAGACTTACACGTGGCATGCACTGAGTAGTCTACAATAGGAGTTAGATGGTTAAAAATGAGAGGGGCACAAGGAAGCAAAAAAAGGAAAAAGATGAAGTGAGCTCCCTCGAAGAGTTGTACTGCTGTATTCTGTATTCAGTCGCTATAGGCTCCTCTGAGTGGTCTGTACTGAATTTTTCATCATAGTTGAATCTACCTCCTTATGTTTTAGATTTTTGCTTGTGAATTCCTTTTTACCTCAGAGGTTTGCATCAATAGATCAGTTGAGGCAACAGCATTTGAGCCATCAACAAGATGACATCCCATACAATTATTAGCATGCAAAACTCTTCAAGAAAACCCAAAAACCAAAAAGCACTTCTGAGATGTCAGTAAGCTAGAACTACATGAAAGAGAGCAAACTTACATGGAGAAATGAAGAATAACAAATACCTCATTTTTTCTACTCCAGCGCAGTAAACCAGACCGGCCAGCAAATGCATAGAAAGCAAAATGTCGTAAATCCACAGTTCCAGCAGCAGTCTCAGATTCCTGCAGCAGCAGTTGCTATATCATGAACACAATGAACTCCACATTGCCAACTTGAAGAAAACAAAGACAAGATTAAGCAACAATCACAATGACAGTTATTCCAAAATGCAAGCACAAGATGTTGACTTTATTACTCTAGGTACTCCAGAACTCAATAAAAGATGCCATTTCAAAAGCTATAAGAAGCCTACTCCATAAGCAGTAATAAGTCTTGGGATAGTAATGAAGACCTTTAACTTATTAAATGCAACCAACTGAAGTAAGTCTATGCAAAAAGGCACATTATGTAACAACCCTATATTTTATCATGGTTTAAATTGAAAGAGGAGTGAAGAATCACATTTCGCCAGAATTGAAATCCTTAAAAGTAAATTTACAAAAGACTTCGAATTTGACTTTGAAACCTCAAAATTCAGAATGTACGAGACGAGAGCTTTCCAATGACGCTAATTTTGCATGAAACGGAGGTCGGGAACAGGAAAACCCAAAATTTTACTAAATATCAAAGGGAGCTAAATTGATAACGGCACCCCCTCTCCACTAATAGGCCCCCCATGACATCTAACCAGGAGGAGCTCAACGCATAGAGCTCTACTCCTGGCTGCCTATCACGCAGGGAAGAGGCCAGCGAGCTCCACCGCCTCCTCTCCCATCTCTCCCTGCATTTCCCGCATCACAATAGCTACACTCTTCATCCTCACCAGCTGCATCTCTCCCTCTCTCTCGATAGGCATCCCTTTTTTTGTAACAATCGGTGTCAATTTTTCCATCACTAGCAACTGTCACTGGCACAAGTAGGAGTTCCACCGCGCCTAGCTATCTCCCTCTCCTCTCTCACTCTATTTCTCTCACCATCATATCCTCCCATTGCTGGCAATGACGGAAAAACCAACTTAGGTTTTCATCGGTTTTTCCTCTTTTTCTGGCACTAAAAGTTGACGGAATCACTCCAAACTTCATAGAAGTAAAGGTAAGATCACAATCTATAAAACACATGTTTTTGTTTCTTGAAAAATCATGTTTTTTAAATTGTAACAGTGGCCAGCTGCGACCATTTTCCGATCGTCTTCTAAGGCAACAGTGACCAAATTCCGGTGAAGAAAAAATGAGGAAAATTATATGGATGGAATCTTTGTGGAATGCATCCGTGTCAACGAAAGTTCAATTAGAGATCATCTGACCGTTGAATTTTCAATCTAAACACAATACATGAATGGTGCTAGATCTACAAATCTGACCGTTGAAAACACGATCAGACAGTAGATCTATGAATCTAATGATGTAAATTGCATGTTGGTTAGAAACAATAAGTGAAAAGCTTGTTAAATATATAAAAGTTGATCGGACCATTGAATTGTAGATGTGATCACTCTAATGCTTAGATCTATGTAATTTAGACCTGCAACATTAGATCTGACTGATCGATGTATGAAATTGACTTTCCCAACACCCAAAGGCATCTAATCTGGAGTTAAACGACAGATCAGGAACATTCTGACTATCCAAATTAGAATTTTAATGTATAAATCCACGATAAAGAAATTAAATTATGATATTTGTTTCATATTTCTCATATTAATGCTTGATTGATGATAAAAGCCATGATCTGTGATTTCTGATTGTTGATCAACATCCAAATTGACCCGTAATTGATTCCAGTGAATCCAAGCCATCAAACTAAGGTGGGTAAATTCCAAGATTGCTAAGTTTTCACATATATATTGCACTTATGCGTTGTTTTGTTAAATACATGTAATTACTACACTTAGATTGTAGTTGATGAAATATTTTGAGGTTGTTAATGTAGCATCCTTATAATTTATGTGATGGCTCTTATATTAATTGTGAATGAGATTGTTAGGAGACAGAGTTTTCATTTTTATTTAAATATGAAATGATGACTATCAAGTGAATCGCATCATATGCGTTAAATGAGCGTTGTCCTATAAACAGGGATAACTCTGTCAGATTTTTCATAAAAATAAAGGTATTTTATAATTATACTTGAAATGGTAAGGTACATAGCATGAGTTAATTTCTAACTAAATTTTGTGAATTATTTATATTTGACATCTCATTCACATTTAAATGAAAATTTGTATTTTTAAACCATGAACAGGATCTGATTATGTGATCAATGGGCAACTAATATGTAGCTGAGGGTACAATTGTACCTAGTTTTTTCATGCATTGATTTGCCAAGGATTTATTTTAGAAACGCACTTTGGCCTAGTGCACACTATGATAGGAGTGTTATAGGATGCTCACCCAACTTCTGAAAGTTGATATTTCGACACCAAGCCCATGTAGCTAGATTTCAAGTGTGGCATTATCAGAAGGCCATACTGCGTGATCCATTCTCCTCCCATGCGAGATAGTGATGAGTCTCATGCAGTTTGTGCCAACATTTAAGCACGCAGTGTCCCACTATTGAGCAATTGCCACAACATAGTAATCCATGTATTCTTTTTGTTACACTATCCCATGATTGGGCAGTTCCTGTAGTGCTACGATGTCCTATCATAGGGCAATTGCTACAGGTTGATTTTTTTGGCACCGCGGTCGTGATAGGGTCATAGATACCCTGGCCACTAAGCATGACGATGCCTTGGATGATTTGAGAGTTGATATATTTATATTTGCATGCTGAGAACTAATATGTTTGCATAAATTGATAAGGACTTTCCTATATGTGATTTAAATTGAGATTATAGTGCTTAACTAATTCATCGTTGATTTTGTGCACTTGTTTAATGAGTATTCTTTTGATGTCGACATATCATATTATTCTTACACTTATATTGTACTCGGTTGAATTGACACCTTTGATGGAATGTTTGAAAAGTATGCAAAGGATGTATTGGGAATTTATATTGATAAACCTTAGGAACTGTGCCTAAGGATGTTTCAATGCGTGCATGAGTGCACAGATGAAAATTTACATTAATTTATATTTGTGATCTTAGTTCTATCTACTAAGTATATTTTCCTATACTCACCCCACCAACTCTACAGATAAACGCAAAGAAGGGAAAGGCAAGAGTATTGAGACCAGGCGATCCGAATAATTAGAGAGAATATAGGCAACGTATGTATGATCCGTACATTTTATAAACATTGTGAGATGATTGAATAGTCATGTAACTGTGATAATCAGTTTAGACATGTATAAATATGTTTAATGCATATTGGACTATGGGTTGTAACTGGACAGATTTATGGGGAATGATAAGTTTTGACTTGTTATATTTGAATGTAAAAATGTTTGATTTCAAAACTCATGAATGTATTTTGATTAGTCAGATGACACTCAAGGTTTTTTGAAAAGTCTTTTCAAAGAAAAATGTTTCCACTATTTGTTTTCTAAAAGAAATTTTTAAATAGGGATCCCGCCTTTCAAAAATAATTCTTAAAAGGAATTTAAAAAACCCAGGTCGTCCCACTTTACATGCCAAAGTGAGCGTCAAGTTGTACTCTAAATACAACGATAGATAAATACATGGAAACTGTGTTGGTAGTTGATTAAAAACCTATTGAGGGAACTCTCATATAAACCTCATGTTATCTAGCCAAAGAATGTAGGAAAGTTTTGATGAAACAAACAAGGAGCATCGATTTGATAGTCATATTTTCAGTATGTGAACGCCTCCACAACCACTACCCAATCACAAACTTGGCATGAGCTGCAGGTGACAAAACTGCCATTGTTATGTAGCAACTGAAGGTTTCAAATAGAAAGTGAAGAACGAATGCAGAAAATAGAGTTACAAGGGAATAAAAGTCACTAAAACAGTGATCTTGCCGTTAGAACATCTTTAGGGAAGAAAACCCTTCTCTGCAATACTAATATCTGCAGCCAATAGGGCTGTTCTTTCACATAAATAGACCACTTTGGGCTTTAATATAATAAAACAGGCTCAGCCTTGTTTTCTAAATTAATCTAAAGGCTGTTGTTTTAACTAAACACAATGGAAAATAAAATGATAGAAACATCCATACTTAAGTGACTTCAAAAGAAAACTAAAACTGTAGAAAACTAAGCAATTTAAAAAGAAATGAGCCTTATGGCCCACCCTTTAAGCCTTATGGTCCTCCACATGCACTGCATCAATCACCCCATGTTGAAAAGATCTCGACTTTGACAGAGAAGACCTGCCAGTAAGAATCATAAATAGCAGGGATCACCTGTTTCAACTCATCATCAGTTATCCAAGTACTCTTGCAGTGGTCTAACCAACCACTTGATGAGAAAATGTCTATAGGGATTCCCATGCCTTGAATGCATCTCCTTCATATCTAATATATCTTTAATGATGTCCACCTTGTTCTTCAAAAGTAGGTCAAGAAAACAACAATGATTGACCCAACAAAATGGTGAAGTACCTCCGTTGATGATGAGCATGAAGGTGCTGGGAGAGGTAGTTAAGCCAAATGGCATGACAAGCCACTCATATAATCCGTCTGGTGTCTTGAGGCTGTCTTCCATTGATCTCCAGTCCAAATGCAAATCTGATGATAACCCCTCCAAAGGTCCTTTTAGAGAAAACTGCCAAGTCCAAGAGGACATCCAACATATCATCTAGTCGAGGAATAGGAAATTTGCACTTATAGTTATTTTATTCATGGCCCAACTAGCTATGCATGTTCCACATGGTCCATCCCTTTTGAGGGTTAGCAAAATTGGAAACACACATGGCCTCTTCCTCTCACATATTGAAGCCCTTTGTAAAGTTCCTCCGGCTTTCTCCTCATCTCAAGTCAATGCATTAGGGTCATCCAATATGCTTGATTGAGCAAAGCTGCTCCTCGTACCAAATCAGTAGCATGCTGAACCGATCACATTGGTGACAACCCTTTGGGTAACTCATCTAGCACCAGTTTCTTGAAAGTTTCCAACAACTCTTTGATTTTGTGTGGCTGCTCCATGCTAGTTTCTTCTTCTTCAGAAGTAGGCTGACCAATGAAACCCATAAATAACTCCCATGTCCTTACTCTCATTTACAAACTGATGTGTCGGAAGTTAGCAGATTTGCTGTCAATATGACCCTTAAAGTTACTAGCCAAATCTTCTTTCGTAGGATGCAATGTCAACTTCTTTCCTTTCCAGTGAAATGTGCAGGCGTTTAGTGTATTTTATCAGTACTATTATGATAGAGCTCTAAATCCCCCTAAACACACTATAATTAAGCGATGCTTGCTGGGCAGTGGAAGGAACTTAGTGTCGTTTATTGGTCATATCATGATTATATAACCATGGTCTGCCCCATAGAATGTGGTAAGCATCCATGGAAGCAACATCACACAAACCTCACCCTCATATGCATTCTCCTTAGAGAATTTAATTAAAAGCCTTGAAGTAGGTAATTCGTTACCTTCGTGAAACCATGCAACTCCATATAGTTGGAAAAGCTTCTCAGAAGGCAGCTGTAATTTCCATGTCATCTCCTTTGACACAATATCCCCACTACTCAGACTTTTCTAAAACAGGTCACCCTTGTTCGAAAAATGTTGTCTTAGTCAATCTCCCTCTTCAAGTTCTAGTTGTTATCATTCTTCACACCTCCAAAATTTCTCCTTATATGAGCAACAAGTCAACTTCTCCTCTTGATCATAGGAGTCATATTTCAGCTGCTAACATGGCATTTTATGTTTTTAATAGGCTGACGCAGTTAATATGGCATGTATGTTGTTAATAGATTACCAGCTACAGTGCTTGATTATAAAGAGAAAGAAAAGGTGTGGACAGGAAGGGAGGTCAACTGCTCTATATTGAGGATCTTTGAATGTCATGCTTATGTTCATGTGCAGAGGGAGCAGGGGTCTAAACTAGACACTAAGTCGAGAAAGTATATGTTTCTTGGCTATGAAAAGAGAGCAAAACACTACAAGCTATGAGATTCAAGTGCACAGAAAGTTGTCATCAGCAGCAAGCATATTTAACGAATCTCAAATAGTTACGGAAAGCCGGCAAGGTGAAGACAAGTCAGAGGCAATTGATGATAGTAAGAAAGGTGTGGACAGGAAGGGAGGTCGACTACTCTATATTGAGGATCTTCGAATGTCCTGCTTATGTTCATTTGTAGAGTGGGCAGTGGTCTAAACTAGACACTAAGTCAAGAAAGTATATATTTCTTGGCTATAAGCAGGGAGCAAAACACTACAAGCTATGAGATTCAAGTGTACAGAAAGTTGTCATCAGCAGCATGCATATTTAGCAAATCCCAAATAGTTAAGAAAAGCCAGCAAGGTGAAGACAAGTCAGAGCAATTGATGATAGTAAGAAACTTCCAATTAAGATGGAGCTAGATGAGTCAAAAGTAGCTGAAGAAAACACATCCAGCTAGGATATTCAGCAACCACAAATGGAGGAAGCATCGCCGGAAGCAAATCAAAGCAAACTATCAAATCACCATCTTTTATTTTAGTAACTGTAGTAGAGATCCATCTTCTTTTCAGAACGCTACATCATGTAAGGATAGAGATAAGTAGATAGTAGTTATGAAGGAAAGGGACTGAGTCACTTCTGAAGAATACAATTTAGGAGTTGGTTAAACTGGGGGAGTAAATTATCGAACTTCGGCTGGATACACCATGTGACTATCATGATCCATTAGCATCATAATCAGTCAAATTTTAATAGGACAATTCCCCAGATCTTATCTTTAGTGTTTGGCTCGAAGTCCAGCCGAATTCACCAATAATAGAAATTATTATAATCAGGAAAAAAAAATTAGCATATATGTAATTCATATCAATGGTTCTTTTTTTTATCTATACTGCTTGTTTCGAGCTTTTGAAAAACTAATGGTTCTGATTTTCAACTCAAAGAAGCATAGACTAGTACCATCCAAAGGGCATGAAATTTACTAATTTAGTATATAGCCTTTCTAACCATTTCAAACATGATGAATGGCTTAGATCTACAAAAAAATATCATGATTTATGAAAGACTATGCTATCATATGCCTATGAGTGTCTATACTTACCGGAACTCTAAAATAGATGGATTATTTGTGTAATGTAAGAATAAAAATACCCTTAATATTTTTCTCTCTTTGTGTGTATATATATAATTTAGTGGGTCTTAATTGAATTTTGAATCCTCCAATGGATTATGTCCTTTGATCGTGGCTGTTTATTAATGAGTCAAATCCTACAAAATGGATCCATGGAAGATCCATATGACTAACATGCTATGTCCAAGTCATGATATAATTCGGTTGCATCTTTTAGATACTTCAGATTGTCTAGATCCATTTAACCCAAGTTAAACTTAAACTACCCAAGGGAAAAGGATATAGGCTGCAAGTGGGAGTTAAAAAGAAAACAAACATTGACTGGGAAAGAAAAAAGGGCAGCTCCTGTGCATGAAGCTCCCGCATATGCGGGGTCCGGGGAAGGGGCTGACCACATGGGTCAATAGTACGCAGCCTTACCTTGCATTTTGCAAGAGGCTATTTCCACGCCTTGAACCCGTGACCTCAAGACCACACGACGACAACTCTACCGTTGTGCCAAGGCTATTGACTGGGAAAGAAGGTGAAATTTTCAAGGCAAGACTAGTAGCAAAGGGATATTCACAAAAAGAGGGAGTTGATTACAATTAGGTTTCCACACTAGTTATGAAGCATACTTCTCTCAGGGTATTACGGATACGAAAATAATGGAAAATTTGGATTCAATTGTCAACTGCTCCTATCAGAAATAGGATTGACTACAAATTTGACCCATAGCACATGGTTTCATAAAATCTGTACGATTGATTTTTCCAATCTAAATCGAGCAGATTTTCCAGGAAGAAGATTTTGTTCAGCACGCTCTATTCGATACTAGTAGGAGAAGAACCCAACTCGGTATTGTTAAAAAAAGAGAAGAAGCAAAACTAAGTCAAGATGATACAGATCAACCCCTTCTTATTGGCTATGGTAGCAGAGTTCGATAAGGAACTTGATCAATTTGATGCAAAGACAACGTTTCTTCATGGGAACTTGGAGGAAGAAAATTCAAAATGACTGGGAAGGAAAACCACATGTGTAGATTGGCAAGGTCACTGCATGACTTGAATCATTCTCCAAGACAGTGGTACAAGGGCTTTGACTCCTATATGGTCCAGATTGGCTACAGCCACAATGAGTATGACTGTTGTGTTTACTTTTAAGGTTCTTGTGGATGGTTCTTATGTTCTGTTAATTTTATAAGTCCATGACATGCTAAATGTTGCAAAGGAAAGGTTCAAAATAAGTCTTTGTTAAGCAAGGAGTTTGATATGAAGGATCTAGGTGCTGCAAAGAAGATCCTTGAGATGGAGATACACAGGGGCAAGCTTACAGGAAAGTTATGGCTTTCTTAGAAGAAGTATGTTGAGGTGTTAGAAGGGTGTAAAATGAATGATGCTAAACCAGTAACCACTCCTTTGGCAAATCATTTTAAGTTGTCTACTAAGTTGTATTCTACTAAAGAAGATGAAATCGAGTATATGTCTCTAGTGTCACACGCAAATATAGTAGGTTGTCTTATGTATGAAATAGCATACACAAGGCTTGACATTTCACTTGTTCTTAGTGTGGTTAGCCCCTATATGGAGAATCATTTTAAGTTGTCTCCATATTGTGGATAGCATGACACTAGAACTCGTGGTTGAGTTCTTTTTTGCCAGGGGGGTCTAATGCAGGAGCAATCACAGTCATCAAAGACATTGAGGAAGATTATTTTAAACAAACAGAGCTTCCAAAGTCAATTAAAGTCTATAAGAGGAAGAAGAAATGGATGGTTGGAAAAGAGACAAATAGGCATGAAGAAAGGGAAGCAAGCACATTCCACACACTTGGAAAGTATGTGTCTTGCTAGGAAGCTAAGTTATTCTGCAAGTCTTCATAATTTTGCTTGTGTGGGACATTTTTCTCATGTTGCTTTCCACTCATTCTTCTAGGAACTGTCATAAATAGACAGTGGAATAGAATAGTTATGACAGTGGAATAGAATAGGAGTTTGTTTCCTTGTTTACTTTAGATAGTAACAAAGAAAATCTAAGCATGGCATGTATGATTATTTTTTTAGGCAATGAATGATATATAACCTTCTTTATGCTCAATTCTTCTCCCCTTTCATGGTTTTTACTAGTTCATTCTTCCCTGTTTTGGACCAAAGCCCGGAAAGCTCAGATTAGAGAGAAGTGTTCAAACCTGCCTTCAGGTTCCTTCTCAAATGTCATAATTTCTTCCCCTGGAAATCATGTTTCAGGTTCCTGAAATTCGATTTATTACTCTTATAGTTTGTTTTTGCAAAATTTATTTGTTTCTAGTTCAATATCCCATGGAAACAAGGAGATATTCCTATTAAGTTGAAAATATATGCTATTTCAACTTATCCTCAGATGTGTGTTTCCTTAAAAATGTCAGTCTTGTCTTAGCACATTACCTCTTATGAGTTAGATGCAAACAGAAAAATGTTCAGAGACACCAAGTTTGGCCAAGTGGTTACTATACATGGCAGTGTTACGTACTTGGCCCTGCAGACAAGCCTACATAGAAGTCATACTGTGCAGTAGCACGACACACGCATGCCACAGATATATCAGACATAAAAGGGGAAAGTGTACCCATTTCCCATATACATAAAGCCACAAATGATCATACCTTCTCAGTTGCACTTCTCCTATGCTGTTCAGCATTTGTCTCAGCCATCATTGATTCTTCAAAAGGATCCATGGAAAGCTATAGGGTTCAGAAGTTGCATACTTGTCAGTACAATGGACAAAAGTGAGTAACGGAAAGCATCAAGAAGATATATTTAATTTACAAGCGAGTACACATGAAACAGAGATAAAAAAATCTCAATGGTACAGGAAATCCAATAATATACACATGCTATGGGCAAAAAGCAGCCAGAAACTTTGGAGGGAAACCACTCTTTAAGATAAAGGTTTCTCAAGCCACCCAAATTGTATGACCAAGATATGAGATCAACAATCAGAGTTACAGATACAGCATGATGGCAAATGATAGACACAAGTGAAAAACGACTGAAATAGTTAAGAAGGTTCAATTTCTAGCTTTTTCTTTTAAAATAAAGATCGAAAACCAAAAAACAAAATCAATTGCAGCATTTGCTTTAACTTCAATTGTCAAACTCACAAAGCAGCTGCAGCTTTTTGGCTCCTAAAAATCAGCTATTATCTCCACTAACTTGGTTCATCTCCTTTTTTTGTATGAAGTGCCCACTTCCCTCTTCTCACTTATTCTTTCTCTCTTTCTCAGACGTGCATAGCACCTATGCCTGTTCTAGTGTGGGTGTGGGTTGGTGTGTGTGCATGGATACATACATCTTGTGCAGATTTAATGGCTCTAAGATCAGTTTATTTGAAGGTGAAGCAGGATAAAGATTTATCATAAACATAATCAGTTTCAGGGCCCATGACAACTCACCATGTGACCTCAAAACATTTCAATTCCCTCATTTCGGGCCTTTTTACCACTAGATTTAACAACTTAAGGTGAATCAGGTGATCCTGCTTTTGGTAACATGCTTTTTCATAAAACCATCAAGCTCAACAACTTAAGGCCGTTCATGTTTATGGTAATATGAGAATCTATTAAGAAGTTGTAAAAAGATATGATAGAATGGTAAACATCTAGTTCATCATTCGAATTTATTTTTCCAGTTAGTGGATGCTTTTTAATAGATTGACACCCATAAATATGAGAACCTGCTGTGTACATAACGCAACTCACTTTAAATATCATTGTTAAACAAGCTTAAGAAACTTTGTTCTACCAATCCTAGAACTAACATCTCAATGGAGACTCGTTTCAAAGAAATTCTAGATAGTGTTTCATGAAATTTTGAGATCAATTTTTTTTCTTTGAAACATGATCAATTCTATTCAGACAGATTTTTTACTGTACCATACCACTGTTTCCCTGCCATTATCCAGAATGCATATCCAATTCACTTACGAAACCAATGAACTAGGTTCCTAAATTTTCAGGAGAACCAATGACTCTCAACATAACATAACTAAAGTATATCCCCTTGGAGTAGCAATTAACATAGTCAACATCTGAGTACCATGTGAAACCAGATCTTAGCAGAAATCAAATCTTCAATCTACACAGATCTCCAATTGTACTGTTCTGATGAACTAGATCTTATTGATACAAGATTTAGTGGGGCCTCAAGGATTGGACATGTTTGGTCATGGTGCCTTAGTTGTTTTGTTGCTTGATTTTATATCTTTTTTCAGTTGGTCTTCCTAATAGACAAGTCAGGGTACTTTATGTTTTGTCATAGGAGTATTGTGTGAAATGGGATGTCATTCACTTAAAAGTCATGTATATCAAATTGCTAGTTAGGGCACTATAAATAGGTTAGAAAATGATAAACGAGGATCTTTTATCAATTAACACGAGCATATAGAAGCTATTTGGGATCCTGTCTAAAGCCCTAAAGCTATCAAATCCCAATTCTGACTCAATTTGGCTTCCTTTTCTTGGATTTCATCTATGCCTTGCATTAGTTTTGTTTCGATTTTTCTTCTGCTACATTATCTGACCTGATCCAGCCAATTGGATCTGAATTTGACCAATAATCATATCCAACTAATTGAGAAATTGAGCAAACAACAATAAATCACACAACCAACTCGTATAACTATTTTTTCTTGGGCTAGACAAACTTCTCGCCCTTGGAAGTAAATCTTGTGATTCTACACTAGTTTGGTATATGTTTCCCATCTCATGGTTAAAATTAATGGACTTAATAATGCTTTTCTTCTATCACTGCAGTTCTTTAACCAAAGGAGGAGAGAACTATATGTCTATTGGTCTAGTCTCACAAGACATCTCATGCTAACATCAATTCAACTGTCAAATATATAACTTAAAGAGATTCTCTTATAACAGTCCTGAGTCATGGTCCTTTCAATTATTCCGTTGGGTTGTCCCTATGGTCTAGATGAAAATCCATAGAAGACTCTATCATTGCACTACAAGTAGATGCCTCAAATGAACAAACAAAGATCTCTCCCACATTTATTTTAATTTCAGATGATAGCTTTATCTATTACTTTAAGAAAGAAGAAATAACTGAGATTTACAGTTGCCATAGAGAATAACATTTTGAAATAAAGGAGGCACTGATTCATTATCAAATAATTCAAAGAGCTAATTCTTGATTTCTTGGACAGCTTCAAAAAACAAATGGTGATTTATGGGAAGATCAGATTTTGCACACCTAGATATTCCGTAATTGAGAAATTACTCAGAATTGTTAAGACAAGTTCAGTGCTTCTCATGTTGATTTATTTTAGCCATATTGTCATTGATGCAGTTTTACTTTTGAGTGCACAGAGAAAGACTTAAGTTTTTCATTAAAAAGTTTGTTTAACAGACTTAAAAGAAGAGATCATAATAGTGTCATTTTACATCATTTGCACTATTGAAATCTGTGATACTGATGGTACCAGAAAAATGATACACATGGTTTCTACAAAATCTCCAGTGGGACTACAGTCAAAAGCAAATTCGTCTGTTTTAAGGAGGTTAAAGAGTCGAGGATAAGACAGTAATGGTGCCTTTAGCATAGTTCATTAGCTGTTTCTTTTCATAGTTCTGTTAGACTATGCATTCTTTTCATAATTCATTATGTAGTTACTGTTTGATTTCCTCTAGAATTATTTTCAACTGTTCCCATATGTATGTTTAACTTTCAGAAGGAGAAACAAACTTTGTTACCTCTTCCAATTTTCACCTTTTAGTTTTTACCTTCTTTTGTAGCTATTCCTCCAATCTAAGTAGGATCCTACCATTCACGCTCAAAATCTACTATTTTATACAATCCTGCATACGCCTAAACCAAACACAGAAAGTTGCTTAATTACAACCTAGGACTCTCATAATCATGTTGCCGGCCCGGATCACTATTTTAACTACATGGGAGAAAGCTTTGGTCAGTTGCTCAAAACCAGTGTAGTTAACTAGCCATAGTGTACTCTTGTATTGGGATGCTCCCAAAGAGAAAGGTGGAGTTACAGTCTGGGTTACAGTGATTTGCTCTCCCATTGCAGATGGAATTGACAGTTATAACAAAAACTAGTGCAAGTGACTAGACACCCATATGAATTATGATACTAGCAAGAAAACACGAAAATCCCAAATGTGCAGCATGATAGTAAGGACATCTGACATGGCAGTGGTCCAAATCTAAATGACAATATGAAATCATCCGATTTTGTACCTGCAGTCCATTTTCCCTCAACATGCCCTTAAGATGGTTTTCCCACACATCTAATATAGAATGCCATATTGTTGGGTACAAGATGTGATATTATGACCAAGCTTCAACTCAATAGGAAGATAGCTTCTCATTGTCACCGGTAGAATGCTGATCATGAATAAGAAAGAAACAAACTTCCTTGCCCCTTGACTTTACAGAAGCACTACAAATTTGAGTTTGTGAGTGCACTTCCCACCTCTCCTAGACACAGATGGCAAATTTTCTCTGCCTGAATTTAGTTTATCGGGGAAAAACAAGTGGCACACTTCACAGATATAACTGCCCCAATTCTAATAAACCATCTTCTTATAAACAAGGGGAAACTGCATGCTCATGGAAGTCGTAATCTAATCAATTCTTGTCAATATAAGTTTCTGTAGAGAGAATAGTGTCACCACATTTCCAGTTCAAGCATCATTTGATCAGTGCAGACTTCAAGGATACTGTGGTGGGGCAGAATATCAAATATCACAAGACAACTTCAGTGAAATAAATCTAAAAGTGCTAGGAGTACTAGCTACGTATCAGCTCAAGCACTAGCAATAACAAACAAGTGAAGCTATAAACAGTAAAATTAGTTCATAAAATGAAACAAAAGTTAGAAACAAACATGTGATTGCATTTCCATTCTTCCTCCAACAATAATCAGTCCTACATCGCCATGCTTCAGCGTATAATTGCTTATGGATATTGCTATCTCCCTATGGTGAGCACCATGTGGAAAATCATCCTGCCAAAAATATATACTCAATTACAGAAAAAAGAAATAAAGAATCTTAGCAATACTATGTTTCCTTCAGACAAATGAAGTTTTTGTTCAGGAAACACAGCCAATTTCTTATCTTTTTCTTTCCTTGGTAAGCTAAAAGGAATCTATTCATGTTGCATGTACCTGCAAGTTATTTTCCCAGAGCTTTTTGAGGTTGTGATCAAAACACATAACTGACCAATCTGATGTTATAACAACCAAGACCTGCTTTCGTATTTCTCCATGTTTGTGTACTCGGTCAATAATACCTGCAGTCATTGCTACAGGACGTCTCCCAGATGAAATGCGGATTTTAGCAGGTAATAAGGGCACCTCAGCTATTAAACGTGCTTCGCTGAATCCTTCATCAACGCGTCTTGCATGGGGCTCCAAAATCTATAACATCAGACCAAATTGTAGGGATTATAATTAGGAAAATCAAAAGGGAAGGAACAGACTATTGAGAGAGCTATTGACATGCAAACCTGTAAAATGACTCAAGAACATGACACTCGATGCAATAGACAATAAGATTTTCATATAAAAAAACAGTTCATGCTACACTTTGGATAAATAAGTTGCGAATTAGTTTAATATCTGTTTGCAGAGAACCATGGGCTGACAAGAAAAAGCATTTGTCCAACCTAAAATTAAGAAGAGGAACCATCTAAAAGAAATTTGACTTGGTAAAATATTTTCCAGAAAGAGATTAATGGTAAATGCTAATTCTTATAAATGAAACCACCTTCAAATGATCATGCTGAAAATTCCACCCCAAAGTCAATAGTTTTCTTGTAATTTGATGCTCAATGTTGTCAAGTCTATCAACTTCTACAGTTCTTCACTTTGTTTGTGCACATAGCAACTTTGGTCAAGAGTCAAACCACTCATAGACAAGCTTAATTTTAATTACATAACAGACCATTGACTTAGCTTTAAACATGTAGAGTTTAAGATCACATAATACCTACAGATCCAAATTTGGGCAAAAGGTATAAATGTATTAATAAAGAACCAACAATTTCTAGGCCAAACATCCAAACATTGTCATATCAAACAAGCAATTCCTACGTTCAAGCTCAAACAACCTAAAACATATTTTAACATTGAGCAGCAAATCAGCTCCTAAATTACCTGAATTTTGGCATCATGCGTTGCTACAAGAATTTCACTTCTTCCATCACCATTAAGATCAGCTACAATTGGTGGGGGAAGTCGGTCGGCTTCATATTTGAGTGGATAGTCATCTGAAAGATGGTACCATGCTTCTCTGAAGGAAAAGTCACCTTCATGCTGAAAAAGAACAGGTGACTTCAGAACAAATGAAAAAACAAACAATGACTTATTCGTAGCTCAGACTCAACATATAATCCTCTGCGAGCAGCGTATATGGAAGCAATCATCAGTACTTGATTACTCAATCTTACATTCTAATTCTGTTGCGAGCTTGAGAAATTAACGAGGCCACTAAGAAGCTCTTATCAAAAGAACTTTGAAAATCCATGCTAAAATCGTGTACATGGAAATGAAAGAACTCGGAAGGAACAAAGCGAACAAAGTAACGGCAAACAAACAGAACATCGAGAGCACAGAGTTGGAAACGGAACATCCAGAAAATGCAAAAATATAATTGTCAAACCATCCGAAACTATTTGATCTTCCAAAGACTCAATAAGCATGACCCACCAACTCTGATTTCAGGGGTAAAAAAAAAATCGAAGACAGAGAAAACACGGCATAATTCATTGCAGACATTGATGGCTAAGACCATGTTCATTGCCTTCTAGGGAAAATCAACCAGGACAATTTTAGGTAATTCCTTTCTTTATGGACAATCAGACGGTCATGCAGTAAGTCAAATCACTTACCATCAAAGAACAAGACCCAACAATCCAACACCCGTAACGGTGGAAATTTCATTGTACCAGATAAAGATTAGAGAAAACCCAAGTGAGAAATTCTTATTATCTAGAGAGAAACAGAGAGATGGGAACTGACAGATACCTGAAGGGAGAAGAAAATGGCGAAGGCGGACAAGAGCAGGATCCCCAAGTCCCGTTTCCTCATCTCTAAAACTCTCCCTTTGCTCGATCACAGCGAGAAGAAATAGTAGGAACCCACAAGGTGGACGTTTTTCTTCGCTTCCTGCGGGCGGTAAGACAAGGAGACGGAGGTCCTCCCACTCGTATTGCTAGTATCTCTCAGCGATAGTGCTTACCAATTTCTTGTGTACTGCCGATTGCCTACCAGCACAGTCCAGATGGATGGCCCCACCTGTTGATCATTGCACTAATTGGATGATCTCGCCCTTTCATCTTCCATCAACCAAATAATGAGATAAGAGGAGTGGTCCACTCATACGTGTGCTACCCCACATCTACATAATTGGCCCCATCTGGTGCTCATCCAAATTGTTCATCCAATTTATCATGTCAATTAGCAAAAAATAACTGAAAATTTTAGCATCTAAAATTTCCAGCATTCTCTCTTTATTTTGTTCTTCAATGAACACAGAATGCCCCTATGACTTCTGTTTTTCCTAGAATAGATTAATATAAGAAAACATAGAAGGGAGCCTTGGCGCAATAGTAAAAGTTGCCGTGTTCAAGGCATGGAATTAACCTCTTGCAAAATGCAAGATAAGGCTGCCTACTATAAGCCCTTGTAGTCCGCCCCTTCCGCGAACCTCGCATGAGCAAAGCTTCATGTACTAGGACTGCCCTTTTTATTAATATATGGAAACATCAAATTAAATTTGTTAGAACCTACAAGTGGAGGCACCCATCGCCGAGAGCGTCAAACAGGCGAGCCTCCACGGGTACGAGTTGCTACACCCATTACTCAGCCACGTGATGGGCAGCTTCATGTTTAAAATAGGCAACACTCATCGAGTTGACTCGATAATATTGAAGAAGCCTTATATAGGCTGAGACTTGAACTCATGGCCTTAAAAAAGGCATGCACAGCATCCTAATCAGCTAGACTATCCTTGATCTTGATGTATCTATATTGGATCAAAGTTTTGTACATAAACCAAACAAATAAAGTATTATAAAGGGTATGCGCTACCCCTGGAGTATTTTTTGGAAGATCTAAGTCGTTCATTCAAACTTAGGTAACTCACACAAAATCATTACATTTGAACAATCATAGCCTCTTGTTTTACATATTTGAAAAATGCATATAGTAAACAATCTTGATTTCTGACCCAAAGAAATGTATGCTAAAATAATTTAGTGGTCGTAAAATTTGATTTCTAACCTATTTAAGACATTATAAAGATGGTGAATGGCTTAGATATGTAAAAGATTTCACCACCATTGAAGAATGGTTTAGATCTTTTAAACTATTGCTAGTATCTTAGTGTACTCACTAATCTTCCTTGATTTACCAAGTTTTAAAAATTTATATTAGACATATAATAATGCAACTACCACAATTTAAAAAGTAGAAAACTGTACTCAACTTAGAAGTGTGGTAGGTTGGATCATATATAAAGAATCTCGATAAGAGTTGGTGCAACCTAGGCTACTCATCTTGTTTGAAATGATTTAAAGAGGCTAAATACTAAATTTCAAGATCATTAGATACTTATGGCCTATTTTATGTACACTTAAAATCATAGCCACTGATTTTGTTATTTTCTCCAAGGAGCAAAAACAACATGTTAGAATCATCTAAATGTACCTATTTTTCATTTGGTTCCTTGATTTTGGTTAGCCAAATAAGATGAATGGCTTAGATCTTTCAAAAGAAGTCACTCTCCACCACAAAATGGAGGGTCGAATTTTGCATGAGTTGATTCCTTCATGATTTATATATGATATCTACATGAGATATCTTCAGAATTAATATTGAATTGATTTCATACACTGATCATGTTTATCATGTTTTTATTGCACAAATTATTGATTAATTTATTTGTGATACTGAAATATATTGATTTGGATAAATCAAATGTACTTTAAAGTTTAAATGATCTGATTCCACCTACACAAGCATAGTTTGTTGAGATGTTATAAATATTTACAATATTTCATATTTGAAGAAATAGTATTAAAAGGAAGAAACACAAGAAAAAACAAAGAGTTGCAGGAGAGACCAACATAATACCGTTAATGAAAGTTTAAGGATCTAGTCTGTTTCCTTCAGGCTTATGATAAGAGCTATTATGTTATGACTTCCATTCATTGGAATCCGTGGACATGTAATATTAAATTGTGAACATATGGTTGTGACTAAATAGACCCTGGTTAAACTAGTTAAAGGGCAGCCCCGGTGCACGAAGCTCCTACATATGCTCAATCCTAGGAAGGCGTAGACCACAAGGGTCAATAGTACTCAGCCTTACCTTGCAATTTTACAAGAGGCTATTTTCATGACTTGAACCCATGACCTCAACGTCACACGACAACAACTCTACTATTACACCTAGGCTCCCCTTCACCTTAGTCAAACTAGTTATGTTTTTTATTTGTTTTTTATTTTATCAACATTTAATTTTTAAATATCTAGTTGGATGAAATTGAGTGGAGACAAAATCTCCTGTGTTGTTTTATATTTTAGAATATGTTTATCAAGGACATCACATCAAATGTGAAAACTGTGAACTATAAAAAAAAATAGAATAGACTCTATCGGATTTTAGGTAGAAATGATATAATCATTTTACTATTGAATCCATATTTTGTAAATTATAAATAACACTCACTTTTCGAAAAACAAATTTTTAAAAAAAAATTGATTTTCACTATTTGATTTCTAAGTCTTTTTTCAAACTGGGGGCCTCATATTTCGAGAATAATTAAGAAAAAGTCATTTAAAAACATGGATTGTTATACCCCAAAGGACCCAAATTATCAATACTTGAACCATTAAAATTAAATTTAAAGTGTCTAAGAAGTAGCGGTGTCCACCTTGGTGTAGCACTATTTTTTTTATGTTCGAGAGGTGAATAGATCAACAAATTCATCAATCAGAAAGCTAGCTCGTTTGTTGATTTTTTTATGAATTGAGTTTCTCACTGCAAACGTTATTGCAGTTTAAATTTTTCTACTATGTTTCTTGTAGTTATATCTTCTCAACCTAAAATTTTTATTTGATAAAATCATTAGCATTCAAAAATAAATAAATAAATAAATAACTATTCCATTTACATTCATCAACAATTAATGCTACAATAGGACAACTTCATCATGGTTTATGAAGCATGTCATGTCACCTTTTATACAAGAGGCCTCGCTTATGGTTGCAATAAGATAACTCTAATATTTGAATAAATGTGATTTTGAGCACTAAATGATGACTATACCATTCATTGTGGAAATTTGCTCACATTAATGCTAAGGACCCAAATTGCATTTGTTTAGATGTTATAATTGTCCAAATGTTGTATTTTTTACCTACTATATAAAACAATGATATAGATGAATTGTACTAATTAAATGTAGGTTTTGTAGTTATTTAAAAGAAGAAGAAGAAGAAGTAAGGATGCCTTATGTGAGTTTCCTCTCCATCAACAAATCCTCCCGAAAATCAAAGTTTTAAAGCCAACCGGCATTAAGAATTTTAATGACTGTACTTCATATGAACCTCTATGTTTTTCTTTTAGTCTACAAGTAAGCCTGACACTTTATTTTGTTCATAAGTACCATTTGATTTAAAATTAGTTTGTTGTTAATCCATTCTGAAAGAAACTACCATTCGAGGGTATTTGAGTGAGAAAAGTTTTAGTATTTCAATACCTTTCCTCGTAAAATAAAATGAATACTGCCAACACTCAAAATACCCCCCAAATAATCTTCTTCTTCACCCTAAAGCACTATCCATAGGAAATTTTAAGCCAATTCTTGTAGTAGTGTTTGTGGGGATTTTCATCATCTCGCCAAATGCTATGCTCCACTAGCTTCAATCATAGACTTCCAAGAAAGTATTGCCCTATGGCCATACTAGGGTGGTCATATATGACTGAAGGAACCCTATGAACCTTGATGGGCCTTCTACACATGCATATAATAGTTTAAGTTAAGGTTATTATAGATTTTAGTTTCATAGCTTGTATAGATATCCATTGTATGTCATTTACTAACCAACATATTGCTATGGTGATGCAAGGTCGATCCTGGCTATTCTTGGGTTGATGAGAGTTCGAGACCCTAAATGACGAAAGAGAGATTGAAGAACAAGGAGGAATCATACAAGATAGAGATCTGGAGCAAGTAGTTGTTGATGAAGACGTGATAGATTATATTAGCTCTCCAATGGCTATGAGAAGGGATGTTTATAGAGAGGGGTCAAATGCTAAGTTTTTTAGCATCATTGTCTTCTTGGTAGTAGTGATTTTTGTTCTTGTTCTTAAAATGTAGCAAAAAAATGATGTAACTTAAAGTAATTAATGTAATTCACAGTAATGTAATAAAAACAAAATTATATAACTTTTCTATGTAATATATGATGTTGCTTTACTGTGTAAATGTGTTTGGTGTAGCTTTTGATAGTAGTATAAGTTATGTCTCGTCTACAAGAAAAAGTTGTATCTATGGAATTATGTTTGATGTAGCATTTGATAGTAATGTCATATAATGCTTAGTAATATGAGAATATACTATCTAGTAAAAGGATGTTCATAACATGAAAATGAATTAAGAGTATAATATTTCATTTTTTGTATAAGCTCCATTTATGTTAGAACCTTTTTTCTAATGGATATGCAAGTGGTGCCAATCATGACATAGATGTTTTAGTGTAATATCTGCTATTTTTAAACTCTAAAAATCCATCATTTGTGAAAATTTGAAATTTTGCAAAAGCTTATATAATTATGAAATTGAGAATTTTAGAAATTTAATCATGAGTTAAAACCTCAATAATTGAAACGTACTCCAAAAATGAAATCCAATGCCACTAAGAATGCTAATATTGGAGAGTAGAGTAAAAATGGCTCATTATTTTAATTTTTGTATTTAATTAAAATTATTTAGAGGGATATAACAGTCATTTCATAATTGGGGCCCACGAAATCAACACTGACATACACGATGGGACAGGCATTTAAGAGGCAGGGTGATGATTGCCAGCATTTATTGCTGGTAATCATATCGCCATAAACATAAAACATATTTTAAATAATAATAATAATAATGGAGTGGGCTTAAATGCACCTCCCCCCACCATAAATGCAACTCGGTTTTTGAACTGCAATTACTCTATTGTTTTTGCATCTTCAACAACGACATCACCAGCGACAAAGTTTCACAGCGAGGATGTCATTGATTGGTCCCTCCCATGCATGCACTGGTGACGAAAAAGCAACTAGGAGTGGTCAAGCTTGACCGAGGTAGACTATCCTCCATTCTCTCCCCAGTCTTTTCTGTTTTCTTTTCGTTGTTTTAACACCGAAAAATGGCGTGGATTGCCGTTTTCCGATGAAGGGATACGCATTACTATTGTTTTCAAAATAAGTCAATGAAATGGTGTCAGGTGATGATCTGAACTGTTCATCGTGTGCATGATGACATAAAGAACAAACCCATTAATTTTCAGGGTGATCGAACAGATAGGGGCGCCAAAAAACTTAGAAAACAGTAATGGGGAGATTTTTAAAAACTTGGTAAAAGCATGTAAAAACATGAGAAAATGATAAAATCCCTTGATGAGAAGCTTAAAAATGAAAGGTACGTGAAAAACTGAGCAAAATGGTGCAAAAATCACAAGATTTGGCCACCTAGGGTTGCCAGTGGAGACCAGAGTCCGGTCGTCATCTCCAGCAACAGCCAGTGGCGGCAACTTGACAGGTGATGTCAAGCGGAGAGTGCATGCACGACACATGGCAACCATCACGCACGACACGTGGCACAACCCATGCACGACATGCACACGGCAGCCATCGCACGCAACGCGTGAGCGAAGAGTACATGAGCTGCATGCATGCGCATGCGATAGCACAAGCGAGTGGCAAGTGCGACACAATTTTTTCTTTATTTTTTTTTTTTGGTTTCTAAGCCATCCATTCACAAAAAATGAGATTTTAGGAGCTACAGAGGTCTAAATTGCTATCCGAAAATGGCATTGCAATCTTTTCAACAACAGGGACCTAGATTTAAGATAAAAACCTAGCCTTGAGTACCTTTTAAATGGTTAAACTACTAAATACTATTAGATAACCTAGATTCGGCCGATCAATGTATGATCAGGCCTTAGACCTAGATTGTATACATTAGATATGAGATGATCTAGGAGATTAGAAGAGTAGACCTCGTTGAATTGCTAAGAAAAGTGATCTTGACTGTCGATATGAGCAGGTGCCTTAGGATGTGTTGATCAAAGAGCGATATGATCGTCAAATTGACGCGTATCATAAAGATACATGTGAATTACTAAACGAAATAGAAATTTAATGGGTCATGAATGAAAATGAGTAGGGTTGAAATAAAAAATGACATATGACGGTCTAGATGTTAGAAAGACAAACATCTAGCTCAGAATTACCCTAATTGAGGGTTAATCAGATGATCTGGGCCGTTAATCTAGGATTAACTACCAGATCAGAGAAGTTATCACTTGGACCTGTTATATTGATATGTAAGAACACCAAGTGATTGATAACTTATGATGTGACAGGTATGTCAGGGCACACGACGTGATATAGCTTATGCATCTAATTGGAGTACCACATTTATCGAGGCAGGTGATTGCATTTGAGAATTTTTCTTGATATCATGATCATGACTTTTCCATTGAAATTTTTGAGGTAGGTGTTTTACGCCCTATCATGTTTATTAAAATGTGTTTATTACTTCACTTTTGATAGCATGACATTGATTATACGATTATCCATGTTTTCACATGTGATGGTTTACACTTTATCATGTGTTTTGATTCAGCCTATTGAGGTTTATTTCACTTGGGAGTTTTCCATGATTTATAGCATGTTTTGCTGCTTTATAATGGGTGCTTCTACTCGGTGGGCACTATGCTAGGAAGGTTGTAGGGTTGGCCACCCGCCCTTTGGCTTTGTGATGATGATGATTAGACACCGCCCTTGAGTGGTACAGGGCCATGTACATACGTAGAGTTATCATGAGTAGTCCCCCCTATGGGTTCGTTCCTCCCCATGGGGGCAAAGAAAGTCTTCCATTTAAGTGTTTACGAGGAGCGGCAGTGGTTTATATCCTATGTGGTTGCCACTATAGCATAGTAGCTCATACACTTATTTTGTATGCTCATGTGGTATTTATATGTGGTGAAGCCTATGTGGGAGGGCCTATGGGCTAGGGAAGCTACCTGGTGCGCGAGCTATAGGCAAGGGACCCTAGGTTTAGTATGAGTACCCATTACCAATGATTGGGTGCCATGGAACACTCTTAGGGCATGTTTTTATACGGTGCCCTGTTTTATCATGACATGCATTATATTTCAACGTGGACACGGATTTTTAGTACGCTTAATGGATTCTCATCCATGTTTTGATCATGCCTTGCATGCCATGATATTTTGCTTTTATATTGTATTGCCTCAGACAAAAAACATGTTTTGATCTTGATTGTTCGTTTAGATTTATGAGATTTATGAGCTTTACATTCTGAACACTTGATGATTTTCATTTGCCTTATAAATGATTTACTCTATTGATACTCAACATGATATTGGTACTCTTTGCAAGTATTTATTCCATGTTTTATGATATTTGACATGATATTGGTATTCTTTGCAAATATTTATTGCATGTTTTTATTTCTTGTAATCACCTACACAAGCATAGCTTGCTGAGGCATTGCTTTGTTTTCAATGCCTCAGATACAGAGAGTGACTACAGGTTGATGTGCTGATAAAGCAGGTAAAAGTAATGGCAGTTTCCCTGTTCAACAACGAGGATGATCAGAGATGATAAGGTTTGTTCAGGACCTCACTTTGGGTTTTGAGTAGGGAATGTACTTTAATTAAAATTGCAATGTGACCCAGATGTAAGAATATGAATTTATGTTGGATGTGATGGCTGTATGGAGGGACCCTGGGTATTTTGTAATGACTTGATTTTCTTATCCATTGTTGAAGTATATATTTTTATTGAAAATGGTATTTGATTTTGTAGGTGGGTATTAAGACTGAGTCTCCCATATGTCATGTCTTATGTCATGTTTATTAGGTTATTTTGTACTACACTAGTCATGTGCAATGGTAGAAAATACAGAAGAGTATGACTCCCCGAATTTTGAAAGAAATGCTTTTATTTAAGTTTTTGTTTTGGTCACTTTAAAAATCAAAGTTTTTAAAACAAGGATGCCGATTGTTGTTATAAATTGTTATTATATTATTGTTTAAAAAAAAAAAAACCTAGGGTATCACAGTTTGGTATCGGAGCTCAGGTCTACTCCATCACAGCCATTCCAACAAATTCAAAGGTCACATACAATCCATGAAGTGAGGTGGTTCCCTAAATATGACTTACAAAGATAACTCATGTAAAGGACGTTGGTGATTGTGAAATAGATAATTCTATGAAGATTGGAAGACTTTCTTAGAGAAATTGTGACTCTTAATCATTGTATGGACACAAGGGGGTACACTTTTATGGGAAGTGCATGATTCTTAGAATCATTAATCAGAATAAAGATTATAAATTAGATTCTCTTAGTGAGAACCTTATTATATAATGGCAGATATATTTATATGATTGCTTTTGAGAATTCAAGTTCTAACTTGAACGGTGTGAGTAAACTATTGGAAAAAGCCTAATAATTTTTGTAATGACAATGGTATAATAAAAATAATGAAGGATAAAAAATGGTTACAACTATTGAGGACTTGAGAAAGTTGAGAGGAGTATGGTATCGGTTTAAATGTGAAGCAGATTTATTTGACGAATAAATTGTAATATGGGAAAAATAATTGAAAATTGATGAAGTAAGATCCTAATGTTCCTATGGATGCAATATCTGATTTTGAGACGAAAACTGGTGAGTTTAGTGTATAAAGAGGTGTTGAAAGCTAGTCATTAATGAAAAGTAAATGTCTACAAATCATTCTGAGGATTTTCAATTACGATTGGAGACACATAGCACTTGAAGGAGATAACAACCCTTTTATGATAATCGTTAGTAGTAATGACATGACTCAAGTGGGGAGAGACATCTATTGAAGTTGATGTGAAGAATGAATATTGCTGTGAGCATAAGGTGAGATAAAAACTAATAAGTTCTTACACTTATAAAAATATTGATATCAGACATTAGTGGGGAGTGAATACTTACAAATTGTTTTGAGGTTTTAATTATGATTTGAAGTGCATATTACCTGGAGAGCATGATGTTTAAATTGTGAGAATAATTCTTGAATAGAAATGATTTTGTAATAAAGCAACTAGAAAGAAAAACATAAGAAGTGAATGAGGCGAGACGAAATTAATTATGATTGATTTACATCCAACACCGACAGAGATGATAGTGTGGTTTCTGAAGATTAAGAAAGTATTATAAAGATAAATTTCTTTGGGTGTGAAATAAATTGAGTTGTAAATGATTTTGATTGATATGACCATGAAATAATTCATTAGTTCAAGAAAGTGAAACAACATAAGTGAGGACATTGAAAATATAATGACGAGGATTTTAAGGATGGTTATTTGCGAAGATGTGTTCCTTTATCGCTGAAACTTTTATCTAGAAGGCCCTT
This sequence comes from Warburgia ugandensis, assembly GCA_035236585.1. Classification (NCBI taxonomy): domain Eukaryota; kingdom Viridiplantae; phylum Streptophyta; class Magnoliopsida; order Canellales; family Canellaceae; genus Warburgia; species Warburgia ugandensis. Next base: position 42,780,678 of record CP141129.1, read on the forward strand.
GGGAAGGCCTGTGAAAATTAGTATTTTTGAAAACTAAGGGAGTTTGCCACTTGAAGAGAAAAATGAGACGGTTCAACGGTACTGAACCAGTATACTCAGTTGAAGAGACTTGCCCTAGCTCCTTCACCATGAAGAAGGAGACCATGGATAAATTGCCATATGTTGACAACTGTATTGAGGAATCAAATGATTGTGTCATGTTCTACACTATTTGCGAGGTTGCATACATAACCTCAATGTAAGAGGGATACTTTTAGGTCAAGACTGATCGCATAAACTCAGACATGGGTAGTTTGAGTCAGCCTAGTAAGGGCAAGAGACCTTCCATTGACATGACTACAAAGGCTATTGAGCGAGCGACATTTGATCAGGCGGTGTTGGGATACGGAAGAGAGACATAATGTGTACTAGTGGTGAGGACAAACACTTGAACAACTATGTCCTAGAGTTAGTGAACCACTGCAGCAGTGGTAATGGCATCAGTAACCGCCATCACGTTGGCAACCCTTTAAAGTTTGACAATGGAGAGTTAAGTTATTCCTTTAGAGACTGTCCCAATGGACAATGAGTCAAGCTGACAAATATTGGAGATAGAGTAGAGATGACCCCACATTGGGAATGATGATTCGTTATGATATCTTTACACTTACGTGTAGACCATGCTTTTGACTGTCAATATCATTACTTGAAGCAAGTATTAACCTCAACCCAAGTTCAGGAAGACACCTTCTTGATTGTTGATAAACATACCAAGATCCTCCTTGATTAGGATCTAGTGACCCTTGTAGTTTGAGTGTTGGCACCCTGATGAATGTGCTTTTATATGTATTTACAGATCTTTGGGTTGGAGGTAATGACACTAATTGGCAAGTTATTGAAACTTGTAAGTACCTTTAACGGGTACTGGTAGAAATGATGACAAGTGAGAGGATAGATACTAACCTTATCGTCCTCGATTAGAGGGATTATGATATTATCTTAGGATGGATTCCATTATTGGAGGACAGCTGATTGCAGTGAGAAGAAAGGTACTTTTGATATACTAGATAAATATTGATCTCACTCCTGAGTAAGAAGGGGCATCATTGAGATTTGCATTAACCTTGCCTTGAAGGCAACATAGTACTCATTTGATGTACAGAGTTCTCCTAGTTTTGTGATTGTGGATGATAGAGAATGGCTATAAATTAAGCACACTGAGGGTGTGTGAATATTCACGATCTTCCTAAGGAGGTTTTAGGATTTTACGCCATGAGATATTGATTTGTATATTGATTTGGCATCATATATAGTGTCATTTTCTAAAGTGCCATATAGGATGGCCACAACTGAGCTAGAAGGGTTCCAGCTATAGTAGTTATGTGACAAGTGATTATTAAACCTAGTGGGTCTTCATGGGATGCATTAATCCTCTTTGTGAGAAGATAGATAGATTCTTATTGTTAAGCATGGATTGTTGATTGTTTAATAACTCCACGGTGGAGAATTGAGATTCTTTATCATATATTGATGATCTATATGATCAACCTTGGATATGCACGGTGTTGGTGGATATTGATTTGAGGTCTGGTTATCACCAGCTGAGTATTGTGACTAAAATGTCTTTACGACAATTTTTAGAACTTGTTATGATTGCTGAAAGCTCTGGATCATATAAATTGATGAAATTAGTACACTAATAGTATGTATGGATATGATGGGATGAATTTCTAAAGGTTGCTGAGATGAGTTATGACTATGCAGTGAATGATGTTTTCTATATATCATGACCTTGCAAAGCACAAGCAGTTCTTATGTATAATTCTGAGTATCTAAAGGACTCATATTTTGCTATAAATGTATGTGAGTAGGAATTATGGGCAAAGAAGATGAATTTTTTTTACTGCGAGACCTCTACTGATAGAGATACAATTTATTGGGACTATGATAATTTGGGACTAGTTAAATTAATGATTAAGGTTGATAGTCTCCTTACTCCGGTAAACTATTAACATGGGGTTATTGAGCTCTCCAGGATGGTAGTGACATGGATATTACTTATATTACGCATATGAGCCTAATTTCTCATGTAGGCGAGAGGTGTGACAGTAAAGTATGCTTGGTGTGAGAGCATTTTCTCATATGTAATCAGCCTGAAATTTTGGCTCATACTTGTAAGTAGCCAATGAGGGCAGCCTAAGAGGGTGGCCGATGAGAGCGAGTGTACGAGGCACCAGCAAGCTTCTAGGTGGCAGGCTTCTAGGTACTCACAGCATGATTGTGCTGTGGACTGGATTTTTTATTGGCATGTGATTGCCTGTTACTGAGCTGGTATGTTATGATTTTTCTTGGCATGTGATTGCTTGCTACTGAGTTGATACACTCTGATTTTGATTAACACATGATTGCTTATTACTAAGCTAGTATGCATTGATTTCGATTGGTATATGATTCCTTGTTGTTGAGCTAATATGCTCTAATTTGGTTGGCATGAATTGCCTGTTGATGACCATATATGATCTAGTTTTGATTGGCATATATTGCTTATACAGGAGTTGATGTGATAGGGATTGATGAATATACACTACATAATGATGAGGTAGTATGCGTTGGAATGGAATTGACGTGGAATTGCCTATATGTGAGTTGTGGCACTTGAATTTTGTTGACATGATGATTTATTTATGCTAAAGATGTAAACAAATGATTTATGTAAAATGCATTATATGTGGTTATGATGTGTTCTAACTGCAATATAAGTGTCAGATTTAGAATGGTTTGAAACATATGTTGGTTTATATGTATGAGTTGTTATTTAAGGAGATAACAGGATAAGAAATTGTTTATTGACATTTGACTATGAAATAATGATATCATATGTGGGTCTTATGATATGAGGATGCTTCTAGAATTATTAAGGAATGACATGGAAGGAATTTCGAGGACAAAATTTTCTATAGGTGGGTAGGATGTAATATCCGCTATTTTTAAATTATGAAAATCCATGATTGTGGAATTTCACAAAAATTGAGGTAATTGTGGAATTGAGAATTTTAGAGATTTAATCATGAGTTAAAACCTCAATAATTGGAACATATGCGAAAAATGGAATCCAACGCCACTAAGAACGCTAAAATCAGAGTAAAATGATTAATTATTTTAATTTTTATATTTAATTGAAATTATTTAGAGGGGCAAAATAGTCATTTCACAAAGTGGGGGCCACAAAATCAGCACAAACATTCACGATGGGACAGGCATTTAAGAGGCAGGGTGATGATTGCTAGCATTTATTGCTGGTAATCATATCATCATGAATGTAAAACATATTTAAAATAATAAAATAATAATAATAATGATAGTAATAATGGGGTGGGCTTAAATGTGCCTCCCCCCACCATAAATGCAACTTGGTTTTCGAACTGCAATTACTCCATCATTTTTCGTGTCTCTAGCAATGACATCACTGAAGACAAAGTTTCACGGCAAGGACACCATTGATTGTTCCCTCTCATGCGTGCACTAGTGCCAGAAAGAAACTAGGAGTGGTCGAGCTTGATTGAGGAAGGCCATCCTCCATTCTCTCCCCAATCTTTTTCGTTTTCTTTTAATTGTTTTAACGCTGGAAAACGGCAATCCACGCCGTTTTCCAGTGAAGGGATGTGCATTACCATTGTTTTCAAAATAAGTCAATGAAACGGTTTCAAATGATGATCTGAACCGTTCATCTTATGCATGATGACAAAAATAACAAACCCATGAATTTATGGTGATTGGACGATTAAGGATGCCAAAAAACTCAGAAAATAGTAATAGAGAGATTTTTAAAAATATGGTAAATAGCATGTAAAAACATGATAAAATGATAAAAATCCCTTCATGGGAAGCTTTAAAATAGAAGGTACATGAAAATTTAAGCAAAATGGTGCAAAAATTGCAAGATTTGGGTACGTGGTGGTTGCCGACAACAACCAGAGTCCGGTTGTCGTTCCTAGCAATGGCCAGCAGTAGTAGCTCAATGGGTGACGTTGAGCAGTGTGTGCATGCCGGACATGCACCTGACACGCAGAAGCCATTGTTCATGACACGCAGCACGACTCAAGCAGGACACGCCAGCAGCAGCCATTGCACGTGACAAGTGCGGCACAGTTTTTTCTTTCTTTTTTTTGGGTTTTCTAAGCCATCCATTCATGAAAAATGTGATTTTAGGAGCTATAGAGGTCCAAATTGCAATCCGAAAATGACATTGCGATCGTCTGGACAACGCAGACCTAGATTCAAGATAAAAACCTAGCCTTGAGTACCTTTTAAATGGTTAAACTACTAAATACTATTAGCTTACCTAGATCAGGCAGATCAATGTATGATCAGGCCTTAGACCTAGATTGTATGCATTATATATGAGATGATCTAGGAGATTAGAAGAGTAGACCTCATTGAATTGCTAAGAAAAGTGATCTTGACTGTCGATCTGAGCAGGTGCCTTAGGATGTGTTGATCAAAGAGCGATCTGATCGTCACATTGACGCGTATCATAAAGATACATGTGAATTACTAAACGAAATAGAAATTTAATGGGTCATGAATGAAAATGAGCAGGGTTGAAATAAAAAATGACATATGACGGTCTAGATGTTAGAAAGACAAACATCTAGCTCAGAATTACCCTAATGGAGGGTTAATCAGATGATCTAGGCCGTTAATCTAGGATTAACTACCAGATCAGAGAAGTTATCACTTGGACCTGTTATATTGATATGTGAGAACACCAAGTGATTGATAACTTATGATGTGACAGGTATGTCAGGGCACACGACGTGATATAGCTTATGCGTCTAATTGGAGTACCACATTTATCGAGGTAGGTGATTGCATTTGAGAATTTTTTTTGATATCATGATCATGACTTTTCCATTGAAATTTTTGAGGTAGGTGTTTTACGCCCTATCATGTTTATTAAAATGTGTTTATTACTTCACTTTTGATAGCATGACATTGATTATACGATTATCCATGTTTTCACATGTGATGGTTTACACTTTATCATGTGTTTTGATTCAGCCTATTGAGGTTTATTTCACTTGGGAGTTTTCCATTATTTATAGCATGTTTTGTTGCTTTATAACAGGTGCTTCTACCCGATGGGCATTATGCTAGGAAGGTTGTAGGGTTGGCCACCCGCCCTTTGGCTTTGTGATGATGACGATTAGACACCGCCCTTGAGTGGTACAAGGCCATGTACATAGGTAGAGTTATCATGGGTAGTCCCCCCTATGGGTTCGTTCCTCCTCATGGGGACAAAGAAAGTCTTCCATTTAAGCGTCTACAAGGAGCGGCAGTGGTTTAGATCCTATGTGGTTGCCACTATAGCATAATAGCCCATACACTTATTCTGTATGCTCATGTGGTATTTATATGTGGTGAAGCCTATGTGGGCGGCTAGATGTGGGCGAGCCTATGGGCTAGGGGAGCTACCTGGTGTGAGAGCTACAGGTGAGGGACTCGCTTATGTGAGCTGCCAGATGTGGGCGGGCCTATGGGTTAGGCGAGCTACTTGGTGTGCGAGTTGTAGGCAAGGGACCCTAGGTTTGGTATGAGTACTCATTTCCAGTAATTGAGTGTCATGGAACACTCTTAGGGCATGTTTTTGTACGGTGCCCTATTTTATCATGACATGCATTATATTTCAATGTGGACATGGTTTCTTATTGCATTTAATGGATTCTCATCCATGTTTTGATCATGCCTTGCATGTCATGATGTTTTGCTTTGATATTATATTGCCTTAGACGAAAAGCATGTTTTGATCCTGATTGTTCATTCAAATTTATGAGCTTTACATTTTGAACGCTTAATGATTTCATTTGCCTTATAAACGATCTACTCTATTGATACTTGACATGATATTGGTACTCTTCACAAGTGTTTATTGCATGTTTTGTGATATTTGACATGATATTCTTACTCTTTACAAATGTTTATTGCATTTTTTTATTTCTCATAATCACCTACACAAGCATAGCTTGCTGAGGCATTGCTTTGTCTGCAATGCTTCAGATACAGAGAGTGACTACAGGTTGACGCACTAATAGAGTAGGTAAAAGTGATGACAGTTTCCCAATAAGGCATCGAGGATGATCAAAGCTGACAAGGTTTGTTCAAGACCTCACTTTGGGTTTTGAGTAGGGACTGTACTTTAATTAAAATTGCAATGTGACCTGAATGTAAGAATATGAATTTATGTTGGATGTGATGGCTGTATGGAGGGACCATGGGTATTTTGTCATGACTTGATTTTCTTATCCTTTGTTGGAGTATATATTTTTATTGAAAATGGTATTTGATTTTGTATATGGGTATGGAGACTGAGTCTCCCATATGTCATGTTTATCAGGTTATTTTGTATTGCACTAGTCATGTGCAATGGTCCAAAATACAGAAGAGTATGACTTCTGAATTTTGAAAGAAATGCTTTTATTGAAGTTTTTGTTTTGGTCACTTTAAAAATCAAAGTTTTTAAAATAGAGATCCTGACTGTTGTTATAAATTGTTATTATATTGTTGTTTAAAAAAAAAAAAAAAAAAAACCCAAGGGTGTCACATTTAGTGCCATTAAAAGATTATGGAGGGTGCCACTGCTTGAAGTTATTTCAATTTAATATCCAAATGCTTTGTGCGTTGATGCTTATTAGTGTCTATGTTTGAATTTACAAGCATCATTTTAAATGCAATAAGCCTAGCATTTGGGCAAAAAAATAAATGCAATATAATGTATTGCCAACCTTTTCAATAAGACTAGAGGAAGGCCAAATGATAACAAATTTTGAATGTTTACATGTCATGACAAATCTAGAATATTATAATCTAGTTAGTTTGTGGATCTCTTCTACTTATTACTAGCATGTCTTGCTAGTAATATAGCTACATCGTGTGCCCAACTCCTCTATATGGACCTTGTCAATTCCCATCTCCAACTAATGAGCATCACAGCACAAACTTTCTGACAAAATTGCCATGTGCATCAATCTACTCCATTTCTCATATTAAATGTAATAACCAAGTAAGTATGCAAATGAAATTTCTAATGAATGTACAACCTTTTTAATAGGACCATGGCAAGGCCAAATGACATGAAATTTTGAGTGCCTACATGTCGTGACCAATGTAGAATATCATAACCTAATTAGTTTGTCAATCTTTGCTAACTCTTACAAGCAAGTTTGGCTAGTAATAAAGCTAGATCCTATTATTAAGAAGTTGTAGATTCCTAGAAGTTAATCTATTGAGAATGAGGTCCGTGACTAAATCACATGCATATGCACACAATGCACATGTACATCAAAACACAATGAAGGTCATGGCTAAATAAAGTATAGATTTCTACACATTTACTCTTTTAAACTACAAATTCTACAAAATTCTTACTCAAGCATATTTTTAAATTTTTTTGCAAATAAGGTAAAACTTCCATTATTTGCAAATGTAATAAATAAGCTCGTGAACAAATAATATATTAGTTAAGTAAGCTTATAAAAAAAAAAAACAAATAAGTTCTTGTATTAATAAAGACCAGAGTAATTATACAAAAACCAACTCAAATAAGCTCATAAACACAAATAAGATAATAATTTATTTACATATACATCTCAGAAAACTATAACTTTACAGGAGCCATGTACCCCAAAGAAACTCAAATAATATAATTTATTTCAACTAGGGGTGCAATTCGGGTTGCGGGTTGTGTTTGTGTCGACACGAACAAGACACGATTAGAGTTATGGGTCGACACGAACATGACACGACATGACCCATGTAACATGATTAAGTGACTGAGTCGTTGGATGACGCGACACGAAACGACACGACATGCATGGAATGACTCGATTTCTACCACGACCATGAGTTAATAACTGTTCCCAACAGTAAAACATAGGACAGTTATTTTATAACCATCTTATAAAAATATGAGAGAGGATAAAATATAGGACGGTTATCTCATAACCGACTTATAAAATTAAAATATAGGATGGTTATTTTATTACTATCCTATATAATGTCGAATATAAGACGCCTACTTATTAATCCTCTTATAGAATTAGATCGCATAAAAATATAGGATGGTTATGTATTAACCGTCCTATAACCTAAATATACTTAAACTTTAATAGGATAGTTACTTATTAACCGTCTTATATATACATGGCTATTTATAATCTTCTGATTCTGAACTGAATCTTTGATCACTTGAAAAGGGTTTGATGCCTTGATGCAATGAGGTTCTGGAGCAGAAAATCAAAAATTGCATCTTCTTGGTTCAAACTTTCAGTGCTTGAGTTCAACAGAATCAGCACAATACCACATGACACTTAAATTTAAATGTTTAACTTCAGTAAGCTATAAGATGTCCTCGTTGAAGAATAAGAACTTCATATTCATGCTTTCTTGTGTAGGGTGAAGAACTTTAGCCAGCAAAAGAGGCTAGCACGATCAATGAATGGAATTGTTGCAGCAAATGTTGTCGAGGAGTGAGGATAGAGGACCCAACAGTACACTTTTCAATGAATGGAAAGAATAGAAGAAGGTTAGATGAGATGGCATGGGTCTTTTAGTTATGAACTAAACTTCCAACCCAAGCCCCACATAAATTGTTAGGATGGAATTCATTTTCCCAACTCCTTTCATGCTCATTATCATTGGTCATTGTTCCATCCACACGACAATTACACAGACAAACACAGAAAAGCATTACCAACTAGTATTGGTGAACATTGAATCATACCAAATTACCAATAAAGTTCCTGTAATATTTTATTTAGAAGCAACACAGTACTTTACACCACTCACATCACATGATGTCTAAAAGAGATTGAAATGAATCAAATATGAAATAACCACAATAGTAGTAAATAACTAAGGATTAAGTAGCACATGAGGGAAATCTACTCCATCAATGTATCAAACACAACAAATTAATATAAGTTATGAAAATTATACAAATTAATCAAAATGAATTGTTCTAGAGTCTTCACTTGGTTGAGGTGATCCTGCACTGCTACTTATGCTTACAATGTCCTCAGCAAGCTCATCCATGGCAACTTTAATGGCAGAGTTTACAATCATATAGAATAAACACACATTAGTCATTACTAAGCTCATATAAAATATAATTTAAATATAGAATCATAAACTATTACCTTTCAATCCATATAGCTAATCTCGTACACAAATCAATGCTTGCATGGTATCTGGTTTTAAAGACGATCTATATTGGTCAAGAACCTGACCACCAACACTAAAAGCAAACTCTGATGCAATTGTACATATGGGAATGCTCATGTAATATCCTTAATTTTATTGATAAATTAAGAATTTATTTAATAAATTAAATACAAAGATTATAGATGGAATTTGATCCCAAAAGCTTAAAAATTTGAAATTTCTCGTCGATAACATTCCAACGCCATAAAGAACGCAGAAAATGGAGCTCAAACGAAGGAGTTATGAGCTGTTGAAGTTATAGGGGTATTTTGGTAATTTGGCAAAAATATAAAACACAGGGGCTCGAATTGATAACGACACCCCCCTTCTTTTACACGTCTTTACCAAAGCCGGCAATTTCGTCGGAGAAATCATCAGAAGGAGACGTGAAAGGGAAGAGTTCCCTTTCCCTTAAACTCTACAGCCTATATCTCTCCCCCCTCAGGCGCCAAAACACACCACATTTCCCCGTTTTCACTAAAAACCCTTACCTCTGTAAATTTGCATTTTTTTGGTGAGTAGGGCTCCGGCAAACATCAAGCGACACCCAGCATTAGAGGTAAGCCATAAACCTTCTCTTTTCATGTTACATGTGTAAGGAAATAGTAAGGGAAAACGCATGGAAATCAGGAAATCTAGGAAAAACGAAATTTTTCCTGGGAATCCTGTGCACGCTACTGTTGGGACGTGATTTCATGGATGAAACCACATTTTTTTACAAATCAAACTGTCCATCTAGTGCATGATAGACCCAAGAACAAACCCTTTAAATTTGGGAGAGATCTAATGGCCGGGTTCTCTAAAAAACGTGAAAACCAGTACCTAGGGAAGTTTTTAGAAACTTGGAAAAAAAATGCTTAAAAAACGTAGTTTTTAGAAAAATCAATGCAAAAAGAGGGTAGAAATGAAATCTAGATGAAATTATGAGAAAAACAGTGCAAAAATCATAAGATTTGGACACTTGTAGGCTTGTCAGAGATGACCGAAATCTGGCCGTCTTCTTCGGCGGCGGCGACCGCATCGGCACCCTAGGGCTAATGCCGAGAAGCCCAGCAGGACGCTCGACGAAGATGCACGATGATCGCACGCTCTTGCGCTCGCGCGGCATCCACGCCTACCGGAGCCCTTGCGTGGGCAATCTTGGGAAGTCGGGACGCACAGCGTCCTGACGACCGTGAAGGATGCACTCTGCGCGTCCCCGCTGAGCGTCCTGATGTCGAGCGTCTTTGTGACGCCAGTTTATGCCGGTGTAAACAGGCGTAAACCTGCGCCGCTAGTGCAAACCACCTATGGTGGTCGGTCATGCCCCATTTTAAGTATATATGCACTTAAAACTTGATTTTTGGGAGCTACAAGAGTCCAAATCACTATCCGAAAGAGGCGTTGTGACCGTATCGACGAACCAAACCTAGGTTTAGCTTAAAAACTTATAAATGACCACTTTTAATGGAGAAATTTTTTTAAATAGTGATGTGACATTGACAAGTGCCCTTGAACATACCAATTAAGGGGATTTATTAGCAAGCTAAGTGATCTCATGTTGAGGTAGGTGACGACAATTAATGCTTTGCCTTGAGTAGGAAGTCTGGAGTAATAATTGTTAATTTGTCAACTCGGTCTAAGTTCTTCGACAGGATCTTAGAGGCACAGGACAAAGATAAAGAAACACAAGATCTGACAGATAAGGCAGATTTTTCGAGGGGACCAGATGGAGGAGTCAGATTTAAGGGAAGGTTGGTAGTACTGACAGATGACGAATTGAGGCATGAGTTACTTCAAGAAGCACACCAATCCATGTATACAATTCATCCTGGGGGTACGAAGATGTATCAGGATCTTAAGAGGCATTTCTGGTGGAATGGTATGAAGAAGGATGTTGGAGAGTGCGTTGCACGGTGTTTGGCGTGTCAGTAGGTCAAGGCTGAGCATTAGCGTCCATCAGGACTACTTCAGACATTGGACCTTCCTGAGTGGAAGTGGGATCATATTATCATGGACTTTGTTCTGGGTCTTCCGAGGACCTGCGTAGGCTGCCTCGGGAAGTCAGGACGCACAGCGTCCTGGCGACCATGACGCATGAGGCGGTGCGTCACGATAACGAGGACGCACTCGGCGCATCCCTGCTGAGCATCCTGATGCCGGGCATCTTTGTGACGCCATTTTACGCCGGTGCAAACCACCTATGGTGGTCGGTCAGGCCCCATTTTAAGTATATATGCACTTAAAACTTGATTTTTGGGAGCTATAGGAGTCCAAATCACGATCTGAAAGAGGTGTTGTGACCGTATCGACGACTTGGACCTAGTTTTAGCTTAAAAACTTATAAATGACTACTTTTAATTTAGAAATTTTTTAAAATAGTGATGTGACATGGACATGTGCACTTGAATATACCAGTTAAGGGGATTTATTAGCAAGCTAAGTGATCTCATGTTGAGGTAGGTGACGACAATTAATGCTTTGCCTTGATTTTAAAACCATGCATAAACATAGCATCATGAGTGATTGTGTTTTAAATTGCATTTATTATTAGCCGTTGATTTCATGAGACTTAGAGTACATTATGATTATTACAAATTGAAATCTTCTATTGAATAAACCCATGACAAATGTTTTTATGAGCATGATATTATTTAATTATGCTTAAATAAAGACTTCTTTCTTATTATATATTTGAAATGCCTAGATTTGCATGGAAATAAGAATAGAGGCTTGTTAGCTGGTCCTTTTAGAGGCTAACCTCGGGATGAGGGGCGTGCCTTGGGGGTTTTGAGCTACGAGTGCTCTTGGGTTTTGGCATACACATGATTTTTGTATTTCTATGTTTTATGACGGGTGGGCGTCATGCTAGGAGGGATAGGGCCGGCCACCCACTCTCCGAGATTATGATGTGATGATATTGTGATATGATAGACACCTATCCATAGATGGCATTTGGTAGGGGTTTGGTAATATGGATAGTCCACACTACTGGTTTGGGCCTTTCCATGGGGACAGATGCTAAGTCTCTCGTTATAGTGTCGACGGGGAGCGGCGGTGGTTGAGACCCATGGAGGGTTGCCACTGCAGCATGACGGTCCATACTCTTATTATGTGTGCTTGCATGATGAGCATGGTGATGAGATGATATGCCTGGGTGTGACGACACTCAGAGTTTGGATATGAGTACCCATGATCAGTGATATTAATGCGATGTTGTGGGACCCATTACCTTAGGGTGCCCTTATTCTTAATGTATGCTCATTTAGATTGATTCATGTCATGTTTTAACTCCGTGAAATGCATGTCTTAGTATATGGGATAAATTGACATTATGTTGGCATGACTTATGATACTTCTATCTTCATAGATGATAGACTTTTTATTTTATTAGTACTTTTATTCATTTATTTCATTTTATTACATTAATTGTCTATGTACCTACACAAGCGATAGCTTGCTGAGGCATTGCTTTGTTTTGCAATGCCTTAGATCTCGAGCACGATAAGAGGAAAGGCAAGGCCGTTGAGAAACCGTGAGAGCTACGGGAGATCCTTTTACGTAGAATTTTAGACAGTGAGATGAGTCAATAAACAGGATTATCATTTGAATTTAATTATGGACTGTATACTTTATATTTTGGATTTGATTGAGATGTTTAGACATATGTTGGACATTTATATGGGATGTTATGATGGATAGACCCTGGGCCATATTATTATTGTGTTTTGGATATTTATTTGATTCAAAATAAAGGCGCCGATTCATTTAACGTTGATTGATATGAGTATTGGTTTAAATCTATTATCATAAAAATTTATTTATGTTTTAAACTATATATGTGACATTTTGAGAAAGGAAAAATAGCACCCGGAGTTTTTAAGAGATGTTTTAGTAAAATGAAAAATAAAAATTTTCTCATGGGATCCCAAATGCTCTTATTAAAAATGCTATTATTATTATATAAAAAAAGTCTTAAAATTCTAGGGTGTTACAAAGTTGGTATCAGAGCCCAGTCTAGTCCATCATAATCTTTGTAAATGTCCATTAATATGTGAGTAACAATCCATAAATTGTAGGAGAGAGAGAGACTAGGAGAGAGGAACTTGTACTTAGTGATATTTAAAACTTTTGACAGATGGCTCCTCGAAGAAGGACAAGGTCTACCCCTGCTACACCAGTTGCCTCACTTGCTAAGTCCTCTGATCAAGGGGATCGAGATGCTGAGTTATTGAATCGATTAATGTCAAGGCTAGTACCACTCATACAATAGCAGGTTAGGACTGCTGTTCACGCTACTAACCCTAGCCCTATTCCACCACCTCAAGTGGCACCTATGGTCTCGTCAGTTCCTTCCTCCCAACCAGTACAGGAATCACCAGCACCTAAGACCACTGAGGGCGATGCTACTAGTGACACTAAGAAGACGGATAAGCTATTAGAGAGATTTAAAAAGATGGTGCAACCCTTTTATGGCGATGGTGACACTGAGGAGGCCAAGCGATGGCTATTTGAGGCTAAAAGGACATTTGACGCTATGAAGATTGCACCAGAGGAGCAAGTTAGAGTAGCCGCCTACCTATTGAAGGGTGAGGTAGGCTTCTAGTGGTAGACCTTTACGCTTACATGACCAGATCCTACCGAGACAATGACATTGGTAGCCTTTAAATAGGCTTTCGACACTCATTACTTTCCACCCCATGCATTACAATCATTGAAGAAGGAGTTTGGCACCTTGGAGCAGAGAGACATGATGGTTCAGCAGTATCTGAACTGATTTACACGAATGAGGAGATTTGCACCTCACGCGCTTGCCTTAGATACAGAGGCAACAGACAGATTTGTGGATGGGTTGACACCTTGGTGAGAGATTAGGTGATTACTTCGCGACCCACTTCTGTGTGAGATGCAGCTGACATGACGTCCATGCATGAGAAGAACTCTCTCAGGACTAGAGGGGGTGCATACTAGCCTTTTAAGGGCAAGAGACCGTTTGGTGCTATGCAGACACATGATGCATCAGGTCATCCATTGCAGGCCAAGTTTAAGAGATATACAGAGAGGAAGAGATGTGATAGGTGCAAGGGTTGGCACCCGGGGCAAGGGTGCAATAGATCTGATAGGCCACAACATCAAAGGCAGCCCCAACCACAGCGACAGGACCATGCACCTTTCCAGAGACAGCCATACAGGTGTTTCAACTGTGGAGACGTCGGCCACTTCATTAAGGACTGTCCTAAGGGGCAGAGAGAGAGGCAAACCGAGATGGGTGCAGAGACAGCTATCGCGCCACATAGCTAGGGACGAGTATTTGCCATCACATCAGGACAGGCGCAAGCATCACATCAGGTCGTTGAAGGTACTCTTCTAGTCTAAGATCGACATGCCAAGGTTCTTTTTGACACAGGGTCTACACATTCTTTTATATAATGTATTTTTGCATCTTACCTTGATGTATGTGTGCACAAATTAGCATTTGGATTAGATATTATGACACCTGTGGGGGAGACAGTAGAGACTACCGAATATCTTAGAGAAATACCTGTAGAGATATCAGGCGTGAGTATGGACACTGACTTCATCTTACTAGACATGGTAGACTATGATATTATTCTTAGAATGGATTGGTTAGCCAACTATTGGGCTATGGTAGACTGCCAAAAGAAGCGGGTCACTTTTCTTATACCTGGGCAACCAAAAATAGTGTTCTAGGGTAGGAAAGATCAGTTAGGTACATGTATCATTTTTGCTATGAAGGAGGCACGATTTTATTCACGAGGGTGTAGCACGTTCCTTGCTTATGTGACTATTGAGGACAAGAAGCAACCACGGCTTGACGAGATTGATGTTGTCCGTGAATTTGCTAATGTCTTCCCTATGGAGTTACCAGGATTGCCGCCAAGTGGGGAGGTTGACTTTACCATTGACTTGGTGCCAGGTACATCACCTATCTCTAAGGCACCATATAGAATGGCCCCAGTAGAGTTGAGAGAGCTTAAAGTGTAGTTGTAAGAGTTATTGGATAAGGGCTTCATCAGGCTGAGTGGATCATCATGGGGAGCACCAGTCCTTTTCGTGAAGAAAAAGGACGAATCACTGAGACTATGCATTGACTATCAGTTGTTGAACAATGCTACTATAAAGAACCGATACCCTTTGCCACGCATAGATGATTTATTTGATCAGCTCCAATCGGCACAAGTGTTCTCCAAGATAGATTTGAGGTCAGGGTATCATCAGCTAAGGGTTAGAGAGGAGGATATCTCCAAGACTACTTTTAGGAGTACCTATGGCCATTATGAGTTCTTAGTGATGCCGTTTGGATTGACGAACGCACCTGCAGTGTTCATGGATCTAATGAATCGTGTTTTTCGAGCTTATTTGGATAAGTTCGCGATTGTATTCGTAGATGACATCTTAATTTATTCGCCTAGTCATGAGGCACATAGAGTGCATCTCCACATGGTATTGAACACACTTTGTCGACATCAGTTGTATGACAAGTTCAGTAAGTGTGATTTTTGGTTAGACCAGGTGCAGTTCTTAGGCCACGTCGTATCTAAAGATGGAGTGGCCGTGGATCCAGCTAAAGTTCAGGCAGTACTACATTGGGAAAGGCCTAAGACAGTGACTGAGTGTAATATCCTTAATTTTTAGGATAAAATAGGAAATTTTTAAATAAATTAAAATAAAAAATTTATAGATGGAAATTTTTTCCTGAAAACATAAGAATTAGAAAGTGCTCGTCGATACAAGTCCAACGCCACCAAGAACACAAAAAACGGAGCTCAAACGAGGGAGTTATGAGCCGTCGAAGTTGTAAGGGCATTTTGGTCTTTTGACAGAGACGTGTTACACAGGGGTCCAAATTGATAACGGCACCCCTGTCTTCCACACGTCTCTACCAGTCTAGCGAAATTGCCGGAGAGGTGGAAAGAGACGTGTGGGGAAGAGTTTCTCTTCCCTTAGGACTCTAAACCCTATATCTATGCTACCCTAGGAGCCAAAACGCTCCACTTTGAGCGTTTTTCTAAGTATTCACTCAGAACCCTAGCCCTGCAAAGCTCTGATTTTTTCGGCGAGTGGAACCCCGACAAAACGAGCAACCTCGGCCATGCGCAAGGTAAGCCTCAAAACTTAGTTTTCCCGTATTTATTAAATAGAAAAACAATTAGGAAAACATTTTAAAAATTAGGAAAAAGAATTCAGATTTTTAGGAATTTTGTGCACGCTACTGTTGGAGCATGATTTCACGGATCAAACCTCATCTGTTTGGAAATCACACCGTCCAACTAGTGCACAAGAGACCCAAGAGCAAACCCTTTAAATTTGGGAGTGATCCAATAGTGGATTTCTCCAGAAAATGCAAAAACCAGTACCTAGGGATGATTTTAGGAACTTGAGAAAAATCATTTAAAAACCATGGTTTTTGGAAAAATTAGTGCAAAAGGAGGGCATAAATGGATTCTAGAGAGAATTCTGAAGAAAATGGCGCAAAAATCACTCAAAACGGAGCTCTGTAGCTCCGCCGGAGACGACCAGAATCCGGTCGTCTTCTTTGGCGTCGTCAACGGCGTCGGCGCCCTGGCGCTGATGCCAGGACGCACTCAGGGATGCACGAGGGACGACGTCACACGACGGGAAGGCGCCAATTAGCGGTCGCGGTGGGGCCGGGACGCTGCGCGTCCTGGCGACCGTGACGCGCACGGCGCGTGTCCCGTGCGGCGTGTAATGACCCCAAAATTTTGTAAATTATTAAGGAAAATTAATAAAGTTTGAATTTTTAGAAATTCTGGGCTGGAATATTAGGTTATTGAAAATTCTCTTTTTATAGAGATTATATTATAAATTAAAAAATAGAAATTATGGATGTACTTGGAAAACTGATCGTAACAACATTAAGTACGTTCAATTCTGAGTTAATATATTCCTTCAATGGAATTTTATCTTATACAAAATTCTACTTATGTTATGTATGAAGTGGTGACTTAGGTTTTACAAAACAAATTCGAAAGAAAAGAATTTCCGCTATTTTGGTTTGCGAAAATTTTTTACTCTAAGGGCCCTATCTTTACAAAATGTATTATAAAATGTGTTATAAAAACCTGGGTCGCCACACGGCGTCTGCATGTCGGTGCGTCTTCATGGTGCCGGTATAAGCCGGTGTAAACCGGCGGAAAAGGGTGCCGCCGGTATAAACACCTTATGGTGGTCTGGCAGGCCCCATTTGAGGGTAGTTTTCATAGAAAAACTTGATTTCTGGGAGCTAGAGAGGTCCAAATCACTATCCGAAAGAGGCGTTGTGACCGTATTGACGACATGGACCTAATTTTAACTTAAAAACTTAGAAATGATCACTTTTTCTTTAGAAAAATATTAAAATAGTGATGTGACATGTACAGGTGCACTTGAATATACCAATTAAAGGGAGTTATTAGCAAGCTAGTGGTCTCACACTGAGGTAGGTGACGACAACTAATGTTTTGCCTTGATTTTTAAACCAGGTTTAAACATAGCATCATGTGTGATTGTGTTTTAAATTGCAATTATTATTTACCGTGGATTTCATGCGACATTGAGTACATGATGGTTATTCCAAATTGAAATCTTTTACTAAATAAACTTATTTCAAATGCTTTTACAAGCATGATGTTAATTAGTTATGCAAAATTAGAGACTTATTTCTTATTATATATATAGAAAATGCATGGATTTACATGAAAATGAGAATAGAGGCTTATTAGCTGGTCCTTTTATAGGCTAACCCCAGGATGAGGGGCATGTCTTGGGGATTATAAGCTATAAGTGCTCTTGAGTTTTAGCATATACATATGATTTCTGTGTTTTATATTTGATGACAGGTGCCCTCGCCCGGTGGGCGTCATGCTAGGAGAGATAGGGCCAGCCACCCACCTTCCGAGATTATGATGTGATGATTTTGTGATATGATAGACACCTGCCCATAGATGGCATTCGGTAGGGATTTGGTAACATGGATAGTCCACACTACCGATCTGAGCCTTTCCATGGGGACAGACGCTAAGTCTCCCGTTATGGTGTCGACAGAGAGCGACGGTGGTTGATACCCATGGAGGGTTGCCACTGCAGCATGATGGCCCATATTCTTATTATGTGTGCATGTATGATGAGTATGGTTATGGATGGTATGCCTGAGTGTGACGACACTCAGAGGTTGACTATGAGTACTCTTGATCAGGGATGTTAGTGCAATGTGGTGGGACCCATTACCTTAGGGTGCCCTTATTCTTGTTGTATGCTCCATTTTATTGATTCATGTCATGTTTTACCTCCGTGAATTGCATGTTTTAGCATATGGAATAAATTGGTATTTATTTGAACATGGCATTATGATATCACTATTTTCATAAATGTTAGACTTTTCATCAGTACTATTCATTAATTCTTTCAATTATTACATTAATTGTCTATGTACCTACACAAGCGATAGCTTGCTGAGGCATTGCTTTGTTTTGCAATGCCTTAGATCTCGAGCGCGACACCAGGAAAGGAAAAGCTATTGATAAACCTTGAGAGCTGCTGAAGACTAGTTTTCCCTATAGTTTTAGACAGTGATGTGAGTCATTAGAGAGGATTATCATTTGAATTTTATTATGGACTGCATACTTTATATTGGATGTGATTTAGATGTTTGGACATATGTTGGACATTTATATGGGATGTTATGATGGATAGACCCTGGGCCATATTATTATTGTGTTTTGGACATTTATTTGATTTAAAATAAAGGCGCCAATTTATTTGACGTTGATTTATATGTGGATTGTTTTATTTATGTTTAAATTACATGTAGGCCATTTTGAGAAAGGAAAACTAACACCCAGAGTTTTAAGATAGGTTTTAGTAAAATGTTAAATAAAGCTTTTCTCATGGGATCCCAAATGCTCTTATAAAAAAAAAAAAAAAAATCTTAAAAATCCGGGGTGTTACACTGAGATACCTAGTTTTCTCGGTTTGGCAGGATACTATCATCGTTTCATAGAGGGATTCTCTAAGATTGCGTTACCATTGACCACCCTGACCAAGAAAGACACTCAATTTGTATGGACCGAGGCTTACGAGGAGAGCTTCCAAGAGCTCAAGAGGAGACTTATTACTACTCCGGTATTGACTTTACAATCAGGTGCAGGTGGTTATGTGGTTTATTGCGACGCCTCTGGCAAGGGATTAGGAGCAATGTTGATACAACAAGGGAAGGTAATTGCCTATGCGTCAAGACAGTTGAAGACACATGAGGTAAATTACCCAACACATGATTTGGAATTAGTAGCAGTGGTAATTGCATTGAAGTCTTGGAGAGATTATCTATATGGTGAGAGATTTGAGGTATTCACTGATCATAAGAGCCTCAAGTACTTCTTTACTCATAGTGATTTGAACATGAGGCAGTGTAGATGGATGGAGTATCTCAAGGACTTCGATTTCACCATACAGTACCATCTTGGGAAGGCTAATGTCGTTGTAGATGCCTTGAGTAGGAAGTCTGGAGTAATGATTGTCAATTTGTCAACTCGGTTTAAGTTCTTCGACAGGATCTTAGAGGCACACGACAAAGATAAAGAAACACAGGATTTGACAGATAAGGCAGATTTTTCGAGGGGACCAGATGGAGGAGTCAGATTTAAGGGAAGGTTGGTAGTACTGACAGATGATGAATTGATGCGTGAGTTACTTCAAGAAGCACACCAGTCCCCGTATACAATTCATCCTGGGGGTACGAAGATGTATCAGGATCTTAAGAGGCATTTCTGGTGGAATGGTATGAAGAAGGATGTTGGAGAGTGCGTTGCACGGTGTTTGGCGTGTCAGTAGGTCAAGGCTGAGCATCAGCGTCCATCATGACTACTTCAGACATTGGACCTTCCTGAGTGGAAGTGGGATCATATTATCATGGACTTTGTTCTGGGTCTTCCGAGGACCTGCGCAGGCTGCCTCGGGAAGTCAGGACGCACAGCGTCCTGGCGACCATGACGCACGAGGCGGTGCATCACGATAACGAGGACGCACTCGGCGCATCCCTGCTGAGCATCCTGATGCCGGGCATCTTTGTGACGCCATTTTACGCCGGTGCAAACCACCTATGGTGGTCGGTCAGGCCCCATTTTAAGTATATATGCACTTAAAACTTGATTTTTGGGAGCTATAGGAGTCCAAATCACGATCTGAAAGAGGTGTTGTGACCGTATCGACGACTTGGACCTAGTTTTAGCTTAAAAACTTATAAATGACTACTTTTAATTTAGAAATTTTTTAAAATAGTGATATGACATGGACATGTGCACTTGAATATACCAGTTAAGGGGATTTATTAGCAAGCTAAGTGATCTCATGTTGAGGTAGGTGACGACAATTAATGCTTTGCCTTGATTTTAAAACCATGCATAAACATAGCATCATGAGTGATTGTGTTTTAAATTGCATTTATTATTAGCCGTTGATTTCATGAGACTTAGAGTACATTATGATTATTACAAATTGAAATCTTCTATTGAATAAACCCATGACAAATGTTTTTATGAGCATGATATTATTTAATTATGCTTAAATAGAGACTTCTTTCTTATTATATATTTGAAATGCCTAGATTTGCATGGAAATAAGAATAGAGGCTTGTTAGCTGGTCCTTTTAGAGGCTAACCTCGGGATGAGGGGCGTGCCTTGGGGTTTTGAGCTACGAGTGCTCTTGGGTTTTGGCATACACATGATTTTTGTATTTCTATGTTTTATGACGGGTGGGCATCATGCTAGGAGGGATAGGGCCAGCTACCCACCCTCCGAGATTGTGATGTGATGATATTGTGATATGATAGACACCTGCCCATAGATGGCATTTGGTAGGGGTTTGGTAATATGGACAGTCCACACTACCAGTCTGGGCCTTTCCATGGGGACATACGCTAAGTCTCCTGTTATGGTGTTGACAGGGAGCGGCGGTGGTTGAGACCCATGGAGGGTTGCCACTGCAGCATGACGGTCCATACTCTTATTATGTGTGCTTGCATGATGAGCATGGTGATGAGATGATATACCTGGGTGTGACGGCACTTAGAGGTTGGATATGAGTACTCATGATCAGTGATATTAGTGCGATGTTATGGGACCCATTACCTTAGGGTGTCCTTATTCTTAATGTATGCTCATTTACATTGATTCATGTCATGTTTTAACTCCGTGAAATGCATGTCTTAGTATATGGAATAAATTGACATTATGTTGGCATGACTTATGATACTTCTATCTTCATAGATGATAGACTTTTTATTTTATCAGTACTGTTATTCATTTACTTCATTTTATTACATTAATTGTCTATGTACCTACACAAGCGATAGCTTGTTGAGGCATTGCTTTGTTTTGCAATGCCTTAGATCTTGAGTGCGATAACAGGAAAGGCAAGGCCGTTGAGAAACCGTGAGGGCTGCGGGAGATCCTTTTACCTAGAATTTTAGACAATGATGTGAGTCAATAAATAGGATTATCATTTGAATTTAATTATGGATTGTATACTTTATATTTTGGATTTGATTGAGATGTTTAGACATATGTTGGACATTTGTATGGGATGTTATGATGGATAAACCCTTGGCCATATTATTATTATGTTTTGGATATTTATTTGATTCAAAATAAAGGCGCCGATTCATTTAACATTGATTGATATGAGTATTGGTTTAAATATATTATCATAAAAATTTATTTATGTTTTAAACTATATATGTGACATTTTGAGAAAGGAAAAATAACACCTGGAGGTTTTAAGAGATGTTTTAGTAAAATGAAAAATAAAAATTTTCTCATGGGATCCCAAATGCTCTTATTAAAAATGCTATTATTATTATTATAAAAAAAATGTCTTAAAATTCTGGGGTGTTATAGTTCAAGACATCACGAGCCATGGCAGTAAGTTCAGGATACCTAAAATCAACATTTGAATTAAATATAAATGTAAATAAGATTATAAAAAATAATGTTTTCATGAGACAAGATTATTCATCAACCAACCTATATTGATTGCCTTTCCAGAATGCAAGAATGTTCAACTTTGACGCTTGCAATCTTAGTTCATCTAAATAAGGTTCCAATTGTGATTTTTACATAGCCAAAGAACCTCCTTCACTTTCAAATGAATCAAATTCCTAATGCAAATGCAATTATATTATTCAACGTACTATAAGACAATTCATAGCAAATTTTAATATGCTAAGTAGTAAGTGACATATAATGAAAGATATAATTATAAATATAATTACCTTCATGACTTCTAAAACCTTTTGATTATATGACATATTCTATCTATCATTAATATCTCTAGCCACTGAGGAAGATGAGGAGGAAGGAATAGGATAACTCTTAACCATATATTCATTGAAGAGAGAGAATAACTTTTCTCAAACTTGAGCAAACTCCAAGCAACGGGACCAAACAGTTTCTTGTATGAGAATTCCACAAAGGACATACACTTCATATAGTCATCATCACTTCTCATGTATTGTGTTAAACTCAAATAAATTACAAATGCTGCACGAAAGTAGAGATTTGCTGTGGGATACTTAGATCTAGAGAACATGTAGGTATCATCATAAAAAACTGCCAAAAACTTCAAAAATTTTGTAGACTTTTCCCAATCATCGAAAGAAGGACAATGCTTATAATTTGAGTCAGTTCTAAGTGACAAAATGCACGTTGGTAACAAAGAGCACTTTCAAGCATCAAATAGGTAGAATTCCATCTCGTAGGACAATCTTGTCTTAAGCCCGTTTTTGTCTCAATTGACATGTGCTTCACACACTCTAAAATTTTTTGTTTTCTACTTTGCAATGCTTTGACACACTTGATACTCTCTCCAATTTTTTGAATAGCATCATTAATTTCCTTCAAACCATCATGCACAATCAAATTCAAAACATGATGACAACAATGAAGATGAAGGAACTCTCCACCACAAACAAGAGTGTTCCTTATGTTTAATTGATGCCTTAACAGCTCAACAGAAGAAGCATTAGCAGAAGCATTACTTAAAGTGATTGAAAAAATCTTTTTCTCAATCCCCCATTCTACCAATAATGAGTATACCTTTTCTACTAAAGATATTTCATTATGTGGAGGTGGTAGGAAACAGAAATTTAATATCTGTTAAGTGTTAAATTTTAGTCAAAATACCCCTAATTTAGTATTTGATTAGAGCATCTAGGCCATTAATTTCAAGATTTTATATAAAATATTCTGTTTTAGCTTTAATTGGCTATCCAACCGTTAAATTGCAAAATTAATGGTCAGATGACTATTAAAGCTAATAGACGGTTTAGATTGCGCTAATTGGGTCCTGTGCATTGCAGATCGGTCAACTCAGGCGTGGACGCTCCAGATCGAATCAAGGATACAAGATGGAGATCAGATAAAGTTTCATGGAAAAAAGTGGATTTTGAAGAGTCCTAAGACAGAACAAAGTTAACTTCTAGTGGACCCCACTCTCTTTTCTCTCTTTTTCTCTTATCCCTCTCCTTTCTTTTCTCTCTCTCTTCTATCTCTTTTTCTCCTTCTCTTTCACACGTCTCTCTCTCCCTCACCTTTTTATTCCCCTTCTCCTCTTTCTCCAAAAAAAAAACACTTTTTCCTCCCCAAGGAGGCTGGGCTGGCCAACTTTCCCCCTCCTCTTCTTCCCTTTTCTCTCCTCCTCTCCATCTCCATTGTTCTCTCTTTTTCTCTCCTTTGCTTCCCACCAGATCTACTGCCAAGCTGGCCATAGGTGCGTGACACACCTGGGCTGGCTGGCATCTCCTCCTCCTCTCTCTCTCTCTCTCTCTCTCTCTCTCTCTCTCTCTCTCTCTCTCTCTCTCTCTCTCTCTCTCTCTCTCTCTCTCTCTCTCTCTCTCTCTCTCTCGTCCTAGAGTTTCCAGTCGCCCAATCTCCTTGATTTCTCACTCGTTTCATCTCCTCTGGCCCCTCGTCTGCCTTGCACAATCCAGCCCTCTAGTACCATGCATCATCTCCTTCATTGAGCAGAGCATCTTAGCATCGCGAAAGACGCTAGACGACTGCCCAGTTCTCCACTGGCGATGACCCTTCGCATGCCCAGGCAAGAACCCAGACCAGCGGACGACCCAGTGAGGAAAACCCCAGATTGGGTTTTCCTCAATCCTCCTTCCCGCGTTCCCATCTTCACAGGACACTCCAGAGAAGAAAACCCATCCTCTTTCTCTCCAAGTCGCACGGCCAAGGGCTGGGTTTTCTCCCCATCTTCTTCTCCTTCCTCTTCTCCCTCTTTCTTCTTTCTTCTTCCTCCTTCTCCGGCAGTCCTTCTTCTCTTCGCTGGACGGCCACGGGAGAGAAAACCCAATCTGGGTTTTCTCCCAACGCACTCCCGCAATCGTCCTTCTCTTTCCTCCTTCCTCTTCCTTTCTTCCCCCCTTCTCCGGTTCCCACCTTGTTTTCCTAGTTTTTTTGTGAAAAACCAGAAACCCTAGAAAATTACGGTTCTGCCATTGGTAGATTTTAGAAATACCAATTGAGTCCCTGTTTAATACCAAATCTGTCCTTTGACGGAAATTCCATCTGTGTCCCCAGACTAATTCCATCTGTGTCCCTGATTTAATTCCAACTGTGTCCCTGTGCTATTCTGGTTTTACCTTATCTTTATTCTGACTATTCAGGGACAGTGCAATCTAGGACAGGTTTATCTAGGACCAATTATTTTGTTGCAATTTCTGTGTTTTTGGAATAAATAATTGTGAACATTGCAACAATTGAATAAATATGGATTTTATTTTATTGTTAGTTGAATTTTGCTATATTCTTTGGTTTGATTCTTTTATTAATTGAATTTTATTGAAAACTCCATCATTTTAAATCAAGTCCTCGTGGGATCGACCCGTACTTACATAAGCTACACTACAATAGCCCGTGCACTTGCAGTTAAACAATCAACAATATCCTCTTGTGTAAGATCCACTGACTATCTAGAAAATGTGGTGTGGGACTTATGTAACCATCAGTAATACAAGAAGTCCACAAATCAGATGTCAAACTTATCCTACCAAGTGCCAACTCTAACATCTCTTTTATCTTTCCTTTTTCTCTTTTATACATTATTAGAACATCTGCTTTTATTGTATTTCTACTAATCAAATGCAAATCTACATGCAAATATTTTAGTAGAGTTATAATTTCATCATACTCAACAAATTGAAAAGGCAGATCATGCATAACAACTGCACCTGCTACTAACTCACGATAAACTTCAGGATCAAACTTATTATCTAAAGCTGAATTTAGTGACATACTCCCCTGACTTTGAGATAAAGGCAACTGGCCCATATCACGAGAAGAGCTCCATCGACAAAGTCTTTATATGATGTTTTAAGTTACCAGTACTAAATTTGCTATCACAAATATATATTGCAAAGCACTTCTTGCATTTACACCTTTGCCTTCCATCTTCTGATATAGGAAGGTGTTCAAAAAAATTCCAAACTGGAGACATTAGCTTCCTATGCTTTTTACGTCTGTTGCATTTTGAAACTAACTCCACGTTCTCCAAATCAGCAAGCTCATCATCGTCGTTGTCGTGGTGCAGCATACTCAAGTTATCAAAGCCATCAGTGCTACCAACTTGTGCCTATATTGCAAATGACAAACAAAATTTAGTTCACACTCACAGTAAACTAAACACTACACCAACAATTACTAATAAAGGAAGGGAGTGAGGAATGAAAAGAGTCAGAATCATAAAGAAATAACAAAAAACAAACACATACCAGTGGTGCTGTAGTAGGGGTGCTATTGCTCATCGTGTTAGAATGGTTGGTTGAAGATATCTGGAAAGAAAAATTTGAAACAAATGTAAATTGTAAAAGTAGCTTGGGTTGTAACTTGTAACTGTTGGGTTGGGCTTTAAGCCTTTATGCTTTAAACAATTCAATTTGACGCTAAATATCTAAGTGTAAATCAGTAAACTAAACGTATACATGATCGATCATGTTAAATAAAAGGTAAATTAAAAACCTAATATAGGACGGCTCGATAGCAACAGTCTTATAATGTAACAAAAAAATAAAAGACCATTACAACGTAACCGTAGATATTACAGGATGGTTAATGAATAACTGTCCTATTTTAATAAAAATATAGGACGGTTAGGATGTAATAGTCCTATAATTAGAAAACCAAATAGGACGGTTAGCAATAGAACTGTCCTATTTTACAAAGAAATATGGGACGGTTAAGAAATAACAGTCCTATAATTTTACAAACATAAAGGATGGTTACAAATGAACCGTCCTATATATGTTGAAAATATAGGACAGTTCTTATGTAATCGTCCTTTATTTATACTTATAGTTTATTAGTTTACCACCTCCATGGGAGTGTGAGTGTGACTGTGATGTGCCAGACTGCCAGTGACCAGTCTGCCCAGAACGGCAAACCGCCTAGCCTAGCCATTGACCTGCCTGACAGGGATAGACAGTTTCCCCTCCTCCAATTCCAAACTGGCAAGTGGCAATTGGAGTTAATGAAACTTACACTTCAATCATTTGTCAAATATTTTGAGTCCTTGATGTCAAATCCGATGTGTGGGCTAGGCTCCCCTTGTAGTGGCTGGCGAGAAAACAAAATGAAAACATAAGTTACATAAGTCACAACCTGTTGTTAACTTATTATCTAGGTCTACTGGTCTGGTTTATAGCAATTGTTTTGTCTTTTTGAATGTAAGCTCAAATCCAATTGCAATCTTAAGCTAAGCCCCTGCCCTGGTTTGTTTTGTTGCCTTGTTGGGCTATAACCTATAAGTTGACTCTTGCAGGCAATGCAAATGCAATGGCCAATGGGGGGATCAAGCTTACATAAATACATAGAGTACTGTGCATTCCATTGCTTATGTTATGTATCAACGTTCCAACAAAAATACATGTATGCACCAAAAACCTCAGGTTTAGTGGGGTAAATGGCTAAATGCCTTAAAAAGGGACAAATATTGAGTAGTATCCTTTGATGATTGATTCACTTCTAATTCTAAGTTCTAATCTAATGCACTTAGTTAACGTGATCTAAGACTCTAACCTTACCCTTCTGACTTCTATTATCTTATTTTTGCATGTTTAAACACATATTTCTCACCTTATCTTGATCTTAGTCTATGATAGTGATCATCATATCATATGGCCTTATGTTTAGCCTCACATATTATTCTCTAATTCTCTTATCAACCATTTTAAGATTATCTACACATTGTCAGTTACAAACTTACAAGTTACACTTACTAGATAATTAGTTAACAAGTTTTGTAACTAGTACAAGTGAGACTAACTATCATATATTGTATAAAATTATAAATGATCATGATTTTCTTATGTTAATTTCACATGTCATCACCAATTGATCTAATATATCTCTTTTTCATCAAATTCATGAATTTCATTTATCCAACTCATATAACCCAAGATTTGTTTTGATTTCTTACTAATGTTTCTCATTTCTAACTCCCAATTGATGATAATAGATTGGGAATAACTCATTCATCCATGATCCATGTAGAGTAAAAGGTAGCAACTCCCTTAGTAATATCATTCAACATTTGTTTTTTTTCTCATGATCATTATTCATTTTACCATCAATGCCACTTCTTTTCACTATAGACCACAATCCAAAATTAATTTTAGTTTCACCAAAGTTATCATATCAATATCCCTCTAATAGTCTAATTCTCTCTTGATAAGCTTTTGTGTTAATACAACACAACTGCATCTATTCTCATTCAATCATTCTTATATCTTATCTAATGAGTTAATTACATGACTCTTTCTTTGCTCATCCTCAACCTCAACAACTATTGAGTATGAGTTACCTACAAGGTCCTACATAACTCTGTCCTTTTAAACTCATACTCAACTCAATGAAGATGAGTTAATTACATAACTCTTTATTTACTCATACAGTGATAATACATATATAAATCTGTCTTTTTAAACTCATCCTCAACTTCAACTCTTATATAACACATATATGCTCTGTCTTTTTAAGCTCATCCGCAACTCAATTAAGATGAGTTAATTACATAACTCTTTCTTTACACATATAGTGATATTACATACACAAATATGTCTTTTTAAACTCATCCTCAAGGAACTCAACTCTTATATAATACATACATATGCTCTATCTTTTTAAGCTCATCCTCAAGGAAAGCAACTCAATTAAGATGAGTTAATTACATAAATCTTTCTTTACTCATACTTACATAACTATTTTTATTTAACCGCATCCTTAACTAAGATTAGTTAAATACATAACTCTTTCTTTACTCATCCGCAAACCTTAGGTCCTCAACAAGTAATGAGTATGAGTTACTTACATTACATAAATGTTTTTTTATATTTTAAGGAACTAGTAGTACAGGACTAGTAGTAATAATAATAATATAAGATGGTTATTTAATAACCGTCCTATATATTTTTTACTTATAGGACGGTTGTTTAATAACCGTCCTATATATTTTGTTACTTATAGCATGGTTGTTCAATAACCGTCCTATATATGTTATTGCTTATAGGACGGTTGTTCAATAACCGTCCCATATATGTTATTGCTTATAGGATGGTTGTTCATAACTGTCCTATATAATTCTATAATTATAGGACAGTTACTCTACAACCCTCCTATATTGATCTTTTTATACATTAAAACTTTCTCTGCCTTTCATTGTTCTTCACCTTGGCATTTTCATTTCTGAGTTTTCTCCCTAACCCTAACCTAAGTTTTGAAGTGTCCAACTCTCCCCTCCCCAAGACCAAACCCCCTTCAATTGTTCAACTAGAACTAGGGCAAACACACACAAACCATAAGAAGAGTGTCAGTGAGAAGAAGGAGTCGAGGGAGAGAGAAAGCGTGCAACCCGACCAGTGACTGCAATGGAAGGAGGTTCATCAAAATCAAGTACTGGTTCTGAAGTTCCGTTCTTCTATTATTATGTTCTCTTGGAAACTCTATGTAATGTCACCATTTTTTACCCTATTGTTTTATGTTTAAGCTACCATTTACCAATGTAATTGGACATCTTGACTAGAAGTGAAATCCAAAGCAGGTGTATCCACAAAAATATTTAGCCTTCAAATGTCTAAAGTCAATTCTTTATCTTTAAAAATGCTTCCTTCCTAAATTAGAATGATTTTTGAGATTCCGAGTTCTTCAAAGAAAGGAGTCCCAAAATAAAAAGAAACTTCCTTCATCTATACTTATATAAGCATAGACTCTCTTTTTTCTAACAGTTTGATGTTAGGTCTATTAAACTTGTCTATTTGTATCCTATATATTGAACTTAAGACAAAAATTCACGTTTTCTTTATTTAAGCTAATTATTCATGCTTCCATACAAGCCTAATTATTCATATTTGATTACTTGGTGTGTTAAAATCTCACATCTCAAATGCTATTTAGTATACTATTATATCTCATGGTTAGATTTGACACAAGCTCAAGTTTGGAATTAAGACTAGAGGATTGTGATCGATCTTATAAACAAATTTGAACACATGTTAAATCTTGTTAGCGACATAGATTACATGTTTGGGTCCAAAGTTAGAGTTCACCTTTTAATTTCTTTGATGCACATTATTCTCAAACAATGTTTTGATATCTATCTAGACTAAAACTCCTATTGTTATGTTGTTTCCACTATAGTACCCTAGTACGATATTAATAGGGTGTATTGCTCTACACGAGGCATCAATGGAGATTATTAATATGTACTCCTTTTTTTGATTCATGGTTGCCATAGTGGATGACTCATCCGAGACATACTTCTATGAGGTCTTTATTGAAATATACTTTAGTAAGGTAATTGATGACTTCTAGTTCATATATAAGTGACTCAGGCAGTGATTAGCATGGGAAATTGATCTATACTTATATGACTTAAGACTGTATGCTATTCCCACTGTAGAATACAATCTTTCCCTATCATTTGTAACTTCAATCTAATTTCAGTATGTTGATTTTGAGCTACCATAGAGAAAATAGCTTCAATGGTAGACCTCTGACCTCCCACCTTGGTTTGATCTCATCATCTTTGACTAATACCTTTTGATCATCACTTCTAATGCACCAAGTTATTTCACTTACACTTTCCACTTGTTTAACTGTGGTCATTTTTATTTTTATTTGTGAAGCAAACATGGAACATGAAGAAGTAGAACTACAATAAGAATATGAACAAGTAGTACAAGAGCAAGCAGAAGAGGCAGAAGTAGAACAATTACAACGCACAGAAATAGAACAATCAAGGCTCTTGAGCACATGTCCACCAGTAACACCACCTGTCAGTGTCAAGAGAAAGGTCAAGGGGGCAACACAAATGAAACGTATAAATAAGAGATCCTCAAAGGGAATAAAAGAAACTGTACAATTCAACAGTAGAGGCCAACCGATTGGTGGTACTGTATATACCTATGCTAGCTTCATATGTTGCACTGTTAGAAGACTTGTCCCAGAATCAGTGATTGATTAGAGACTTGAATTGCTAGAAGTCAAAGATTCAATATGGGAAATGGTCAAGGTATGTAAATTCTTCTACATATAACATAATATCTCCCTTACATTTATATATTTTGTTTTTGTTTTGATATGAATCATGATATACACTAAGTCACTACTCACTAGTCAGTAGTTAGTCACTTAACTTGCTTCTTCTTTTATTTTGTAGTCTACTTTTGACATATTTAATGAGTGCAAGAAGCAAGCATTGCTAGGAGCTGGTGAACAATGGAGGAAATGGAAGAGTGAGCTTGCAAGGAAGTATATACTTCCAAATTCCCATGATCCTTCTAGGCATAACATGGTCCCTTAGTTGTATTCATGCTTCATTGACCAGGAAGCACAGAATCAATTTGTACAGTATAGGCTATCTCCTGATTTTGAGGTAATCACAACTTGAACTAACCAAGCTAAATTTTGATTCTTGTAATTATTATATTTGATTGTATTTTGATTACATTACTTTGATGTCCAGGCAAAGCGTATAAAAGGACAGAAGGCGCATGCACAGAACCATATGCACCACCACCTTTCAAGGGTTGGCTATGCACAATTAGAGGCAGATGAAGTAAGTATATCATGTGACATTTCATTTGTCTAATCATAGTAGATTTTTATTTTACTAACCCTGACTTAGTGTCTCTCTTAACAACAAAAGAAGGTTGGGACAATGGAGCCCATCGACTGTGCTCTTCTATGGAAAATGGCACACTCGAAAGGGCGTAGCTCCCACACCTTTTCCAACGAGACAACTACAGCAATTGCTTTAAGAATTGTAAGTAGTTTAAGACTTTAAGTTTTATACTTTTACTTTATGTGTATACTACCTAATTAAATAGTTTTATACTTTTATACCCTTGCATACTGCATTATATATAATAGTGATTTGATCGTGTTATGATCTTTACGTGTGCAGGAAGAGTTGACCCAAGAGAGTGCAAGTGCAACTACAGGGACTCTTAGCAGCACTGCTGCAAAGGGGGACATCCTGTATAGGGCAATGGGCAACAAGGATGAGCACCTTGCCCGGGTAAGAGGCCAAGGTCGGGGTGTTGTTCCTTCCAAGTTCTTCCCCAAACAAAAGGCTCCTATGCTATAAGAATTGGAAGAATGGAAGAAGTAAACAGTTATGGAGATATATAGCAAGATCAAAGATCAACTATTGAAGGAACTCCAGGGTGGTGGAAGAAACTCATGTGAGGATGTTGACCCTCAAGCTCAACCTCAAGTTCAACCACCCCAATTTGATAATCGCTACACTCCTAGTCCTCCATCAGATGAAGAGGTGGCAGAATAACTGCTTGAATGTGATGTCCCGATCAGTGAGGTATGTATATTGACATGTTTAGTTTTACAATGTTACTTATTTACTAACCTTTTCTGTTTACATTACATCACTAATTATTATTATATATATATATATGTCATTTCTCAAATGTAGGTGGGTCAGTGCATGTTGCAGCTACATACATATGAGAATTATGTGGCTATGGCAACACTGTATGAGGTTCAGCCCATGACTTCCACCACCTTGTATGGCAAGTTGATGCCTCCACACACTAAGCGCATGTGCATCACAGCTGCCATTCAACCAGATGCTCCCCTTCCATTTCCAATCGAAGGGGATGATGTTGAAATAGTTGGGGATGCAATTGGATATCATGTGTATTCGCCAGAGAAACATATCAAATGATATCTAATTCCAAGGTACATATATTGTAACTGTAGTCATGACATTATTTTCTCCTACCTTTTTTAAGTCATGCTAAATTGTTAATTGATTAATATTGTCTGCAACATGTCGGATCACCAGAAGTAGCACAAGGGGCAATTGAAGTGAACCTCACCATCATTGCCAACAAATTCTAGCATAGTGGTAAGTGAAGCCCCATCCCAGACTTCCCAGGTAGTACTAGACTACTAGTTCTATATATTTGCATAATTGTATCATGTTACATGTGGACTTGAATGATGCAACAACTAACAAGTTCAAAGCACTTGTTAGGTGCTCACAAGTCACAATGTTATATTATAAAATATTATAATTTTATTTCACTATCTCTCTCTTCTTTTATATATGCTAGTATACCAGTATATGATGTATATATTCATTACTAATTTCTAAAATGTTACATCTACAGTGTAGGAATCAGGTGGAGGTTCCACCTAACACACCTCCATTCCTAAGGGTACTGTACAGACTGGCCAATGAAGATAACGCAATGAACCCCGTAGGGATAGAGGTAGGTGTGCTTTCAAACGATGTGGTTGAGGTTCCACTCTTCAAAGAAGACCTCTTAGCCATATGTAATATGGCTCAATTGGAATACATGCACATTGTAGTCTATATAGGGTATGTCGTCGTGTAACTGCTCTATTAGAGTTAGACTATTACGAATCAAAGTAACATTACTTGCTTTTTTAATAACACTTGATAATTATTTGACATTAACCCAAATTCCTAATGCAGGTATTTGCATGTTAGCTTGCAAAGATTAGAAGTCAATGACATTTACAAGTTCCTTGACCCTTCGCTTGTCTTTCGATTGGACTATGTGCCTGCAGACAAACAAAGTGAAGATATCATTCCTAGGCTCATGGGTTGCGTGAAGGGGCAAGCCTTACTGATTCCCTATAATAGCGGGTATGTTTTGTAACATATGTTACTTAATTATGTCATTTCAATTTTATAATTCATACACATGAATGCTATATTAGTTAAGATTAGAGAACATTCAATTAAAATATTGTTTTATAGGTCCCATTGGATGTTGTTAGCTTTGGATGTGCATTGTGGCCATGCAATTTTTTTTTTATTTGTGTGGAGCACACATTCGGGAACACTTGATGGAAATTATAAACAAGGAAGTCTTTATTATTCCTTTCATTATAATATAACTACTCACCTGGCAACTATCATAATATTCATAATCTAATGCTTTTCGATTATATGTGTGTAGAGCATGGTATAAATGGGCTGAGCGGGAAGGCATTCACCACCCACTAAAACTCAACTGGAAGAAGGCTAAGGTAAGGTTTACTAATTACTGCTCTTTAGACTATTTGATATAATTTTAAACCTGAACTTATTCGACATTGTATTTTGAACCTTTTATGTTGTCTTTGGTGATATTGTTCTACAATGCCCTAAACGAAAATCAGATTAGGAGTGTGGGTATTATGTTCTTAGATACATGAGAACCCTCATTCGCAATAGAGTTACAATCTCACAATTAAGAAAGGTAAGACTTACTGACCAATGTTACACTTTTGATTTGTATATTTCCTTATTGAATCCAAGATTACATGTCTGAACTAAGTTATTATATGTTTTTTGTAGGCAGATTTGGGAAGCAAGAGTTACTCCCAGTTAGATCTAGACGATATTATAATAGAATGGATAGATCATATTATGAATTTTAATTTGTAGTTCAGTGATGTAAATGAATGTATTAGTATCATCATTCATGTATATATATTTTAATCAAATATAATACAAAGATCAGTTCATTTCAATGGATGTGTTCTATTTTTCTTTTGATTAAAGTACATTGTTTCAATGTATGTGCTTTCTTTGTTTCAAACTTCCAAATTTCAATCATGTGATTGGGAAGTTGGTGTTTTGATCAGCAGATGGGTTGATCATCAATTTTCAGTGATGGCTTAAATTAGTAGATGGGTTGTATCATGTACAGTATGGGTGATTGGGGGTGCTTTTATTTGTTTAATTCAATGTGAACTGTATGGAGCACAGGAGCAAAAGTGAAGGTGTACAATGATTTTAAATATAGCAGGTTGAATGTGAATGTGTTATTTTGACACACAGTCCATTACTATGGTTGTATTCCATTTTTTGTTTTGATTCAAGTATGCATGTGTCAATGTGATTGTGTGTACAGTGTGCTTGGTCTATTTCAAAATTTTAATGATGGGAGGTTGGTGTGTACAACAGTTCAAGCCTTCAAGAGTTAAGACAGGGTTTTGAACTTTTGATATGTGAGGACTTAGGAGTGAAGTTGTGTTTAATGGATGGATCATGGACTAATGCCTAATGGGTGGGTAATGGAAAGAGAGAATTGTGTGTGGAGTCACGCACTGGACACTTGGACAGTAATGCAGGTAATCACTAAAAAAATCCCTTCCAACAGTAATGGATCATAATCAAGATGATCTTAAAATAAAAATCTGATCCAATGGATGGATCTAGGACATATCAAAACCTTATGATCAATGATCACAGTAGAATTTTAAAGCCTGTAGATTAGTTAAATTGATCAAAATATTGTAGATTTTTTTTACAAATATAGGACGGGTATTTGGTAACTGTCTTATATCATCATATTATAGGACAATTAAAAAATAACCATCCTATAATATGTTATAAGTAAGCCTAATATATAGGACGGTTACTTAATAACCATCCTATATAACATATAAATGTAAGACGCTTACTTATCAACCGTCATATAGAACGTATAAAATATAGGATAGTTTTGTCTTAACCGTCCTATAACCTCTGGTATTACATATGACGGTTACTTACTAACTGTCCTATATAACATACTGTTCTATCTTTTATCAGTTAAAGTTAATATATAGGACCGTTACTCAGAAACTGTCCTATTTAGTGTTTGTGTCATTTAGTTCAACTTGAAGTTTTACCAAGTCGCGTGTCATACGGGTCAACACGATAGGTCAACATTGATTGACCCAAACACGACACGATTTATGACATGTCATTTTCGGGTCAACCCGAAAATGACACGAACACGATAAGACTCAACCCTAACCGACTAAATTTGTGTTGGGTTCGAGTCATGTTATTGTGTCATGTCATATTTTTCCACCCCTATTTAGGACTTTCCCATTCACATCTAATTGTAGTCATGTATACTACCACTACCTTCAAAATTATTTTCATTGGTACCACCTCTTCTACCTTTGCCCTTCCTTTGTTTCTTCTACTAGCTTTCTATTTGACAGTAAATGTGCCTTCTTCAATGTTTATCAAGGTACTTGTTTGTGTTGAATCCTATACAAAAGGCAAAACAAAGTCATTTAATTCAAGTGGATAGACTCGAATAAGCAATCAAAGCAAAGTGTATAAGACATACCACTTACGGACTCTCATCAACTAGAATGATAAAGCTCATGAAAACATAAGCTCTCATTACATCTTGAGGCTAAAAATATACATGAGTTGGATACCCTTCACATGTAAAAACTATAAATAGGCTCAACTATAAGAGAATACTCATTTATTATATTGAAATATCTTTCCCCTTGCATTACTTTGCATTGTGACCAATCTTACAACATTTGCTATGTATAAAAATTTCACCTTCCCTTCTCATTGTACGTGTTAATTGGATTAGCAAGAGGCTCGTTTTCATTCTTCTTTCTCTTTGTAAAATGACTATGTTCGACTTGCCCTTATTCCTTCGCCTTTGTGGAGGCAACATAGGCATCAATTTGCTATTTGGCCAACGCCTTTGACCTCTAGTATGATGAAGGACATGTTCATATGTCCTAGCATACTTCTCAAGCAAATACCATTCTCCCACATATAACTAAAAGTTCCTTCTATTGTGTCCAATGGCTACCACTCCATGCATACAAGGGATATTAATTAGTTGCCAATAGTTGCAAGTGTAAGTTCTTGTATTTGTGTTAACCCTAAATTGGTCACCATGCATCTAATCTCTAATGTAGTCTTTTACTGATCCATTAAACTTATATAAAATTTTGTATGCTCTATATGTAGTTGGACTCCTAGATTTGCAACAGAATCCCCTTTCTTCCCCAGTCTCTTCATATAGTATCTTCTAATATCCTCAAGCATGATTTGTCCCATAGCCATTCTCATGCATTTTTATTGTGCCTCTTAATTCTATTCATATGGAACTAAAATCAATAAGAGTTGTAGCCTTGGTTGAACCTTATCCCAACATCTTTTCCTTGAAAAATAATTTTCCAAAGTTTTTGTACAAATGCTGCACATAAAATATGTGATCTACACAAGACTGAGCAGGTGCAACAATATTGATCAATCCCAATAAAGAAACACAACCACCACAACTTTTCAATATTCATCTAAATAAACGTCCTCCCAAGTATATAACAAGGTAAAAGATGAGGTATGCCTTTTGCTTATTTGATGTCCATGTCCAACCATCTTTTGGACCCCTGTCCAATATCCCCAAGTCAATGTTATTTAAACCACTTTCATGACTCTCTCTTCTTCTCCATAGTTACAAGTGCACTAAGGAACATCCCACCATTACTGTCAGCTCTAACAACTACACTTAGGACCTTGGTGCATCCCCTCTCAAGTGGCAAGCATCTAGGCCTATCACTGGCCTATATTGTACAAAAATTCTTTCTGTAGTGCACATTAAGTAGCAGACATAGATTCTATGAAACACAAAGGGGCCATTAGAAAGCAAACAAACAAACAAACTTTATACTAACTATAGCCCCATAGATGTTACCAACAAGCTCCTCATAATAGTCCTCCAACTTGCTATACTAGACCTTCTCTATTCCTTCTAACTTTTCATTAACAAGTTTCCTTGCTTTCTATGCTGTGGTCATATGGATGCTCACATTGTGTCTTCTTGGACCATTTCTACCAATTTCTTAAGTTTCATCCCTGGTTCCTTTGAGAAGACATCAATAAGTCATTTACAGCGTAAAACATTCATTACATGTAAGGAACATGAAATTGGCTATTTTGAGGCTAAAAAGTTATTCCATTCCCAACCATAAATCATGAAAAATAAAATGAAAGAAAACTAGCATAACCATCCAAATATATTCTACAAAATATAAATAAATTGTTAAATGTTTTCTTCACTCTAATTTCTCATTACCATTGTAATTGCTTGTCATCTCGATTATTGTTGTTGTTGTTGTTGTTGTTGTTGTTGTTGTTGTTGTTGTTGTTGTTGTTATCATCTTCATCTCCAACTTCACCCTAGTTATTGTCATCATCATTAATGTCTCAAGTGGTCTCTGTCTTGTACAAAATTAGCTCTTGTTTGTTGAATAAGTTGACAAGCAAGGTCATTCTTGATTATAATAGAGGGACTTCCTCTGTTATCCACTACTGCCTGGCCAAAATATTCAAGATGGGTGAGAACATGGTTACTGAGTCTCCTTTTCTTTGTACTTAATGTGGTCCAAAATTCATTTAGTAAAATCAGAAAATATAAAGTCGAGTAATGCCTTAGAACCTTCAAGCTATGTGGATGAAGATCAAATCATTTAGTTATTAACGCTTTAGTCCATCCCTCTTTCCAGAGTGGATGTGTTAAAAATTACTCGAATTCATCATATCCTATCAAAGTAACAACTATAACCAAGAATCTGTATGCAATGCCTATAGTTTAGAGTTATCATTCCTAATTTAGGATCCATTCAACTACATTATGAATAGTAAGTTTGGAAATAACAGTTGAGATAATAAAGGGCAAATAACTATTAAATAAAAATTAGTGTACCTTGAATCTCCTTGTTTGTAGATGCAAATAGCCATAAACTAAATAGCAAGTCACCAAATGCAAGCCAGTACCTTCTAACTTGAGAACTATATACATCTTGTGTATTAAAGTACAGTACCAATGTTTATCTACGGTATCCACCAAACCATTTGTGATATCTCTATGCTTCAAAGATCCTTGGTTGAAAATTAAGACTGCATTAAACAAATAATGCATTAAGGGGGGATGTGAAGCTATTGTGATCTTTTAGCAATCACCCTCCAAATGCATTTTATTCAGTGTTCTTCCATGTTAGTCTCTCAATTATTGTTTCTTGATAATACATGTACCCTTCAACTTGAGAATTGGTTACACCTCGTGTATCACATTGGTACCAGTCAACTTATGGCATCCAGCAAGCCCTTAACATCTGGCTATCTGCATGAGGAGGGTAGGGTAGTTGTTTGGGAGTTGTGAAGTTGCTATTTTATCTTGTACTGATCACCCTCTAAGCTATGTAAGTAAAGTTTCTAGTCTGACCTTTGAACTAAAGCTACCCGAGGCTTATCCATAACCTTATAATAGGAGTGTTGTGTTGCACCATTGATGCAAAAACCTCAACACTGGCTCACTAGTCTTCAAAATCATTTGATAGTTGGCCCAAAAGGATTATCCAACAGGCTATGCTATCTTATATTTCATATGACCATACGCTGACAGGTGCTCAACATCCTTATTATTAGGGTGGCTAGTTGTGCCACAGATATTGTCCCATAGGATGGTTCAACTCTTTTCCAATTGTGAAATTCTTCCCTATCAAATCTAAACAGCTATATGGTGGTTAGAGATGAACCCAATAATGTTTCACACGCTCCTTATAGCTTGTGGTTCTTTGCCAAGTTTTCTTACATCAGATTTCAAAAGAACTATGGTCTTTTCTTCCAATTTCTTTTCTGCAGTAGTAGATCCGACCTCACTATCAGTTGTCAACTGTGGTATCAAAACCAACCTGCTTAAAAACTTATTCAAATATCTGGAAGAAAACTTTACCATGTTTCATTGTCTAGATGCATTCTGAGACTTAATAAATAGGTGAAACACAACAAAATTAATAAGCAAATGCGAATGTAACATAATAGAATACTCGGTCTCCAATTTCATAAAACCAACTATTGTTTCAATAGTATAATCCATTTTATTGTTTTAAGGCTCTATTCTTTATGCCATTTTCATGAATACTACTGACATGTCCTTAGATTTTTTTATTTTGAGGCATTGCTATTGGGAGTTATTTTTCTTGTGGGCCACATGCCTCACAATGATTAGATGATCTTTAGCTGTATTCCATACAGACTACTAAAACTTGTTTTTGCAACAAACCTTACCTTGGAGATGAAATTATGCAACAATGATGAACCTTGTGGAGACATTGAGCAACAATGAAAAACCTTGTACTCTGAACCTACATATGGCTCTAGTTATTCAAGAAAAGTCATTTTAGTGTTGTTTAGATAAGACAAAAGGTCCTGGTATATGGAATCAAACTTTTATTTAGGGAAATTTATGTCTTTACTCCTTCACTTGATGATGACACTAGTCACCTTATGAAGCACTTGTGTATTAGATACATGATCTTTTAGAGATCATAAGCAACTTTTAAAACTAATTCTATGAGAATAAACAAAAAGATGAGATAGGACCAAACCTCACCCACTTCTGTGTTCTGAAACTCTTACAGACATTCATGTAATAAGTAAAAATACCGAGAATACTAACCTAAACTTCCAAAATCTTTAATTTCTTTCTTTCCTATAGACTAAAATAGAGTAAGATGAGGCATTATGAATGCTAGGCATAGGTGGTATTAACCTTCATTTCAGAAACTTGTACAAACATCCACGCAATCGGTAAACAACAAAGGATGGTAATTTGAAGTGAGACTTTTGCCAAATAACAATGAAAGGCACCAAAAGTCTTTGATATCTTGCTCTTTCCTAAAAACTAAAAACATAATTATATGGGCCCCCAGAAGGGACTAACCTTATGGCCATTCCTACTGACTAACGTAAAACATACTATAACAGGCTAAACTTTCTTAGACTAGTTCACCATCCTAGCAATTCACTTGAATTGTGGCATCTTATTGGCTGAATGAAGTCTCTGAATGGGAAGGTACTACCTTAAAAGGTCTGTTTATATGTTGGTTATTGTGACCTTTATTGACTAGGTGAGTATGATTTGAGTATGCCTGCTAGCATTTATTTTCCTTGTTGATGTATCAAAATAATGATAGGAAAGCAAAGAATGCTTGCTGAACAAAAGCTTGTAAGATATATACTGGCTTTTATTGTCCCCTTACTCATATTCACTAGAGATTCTTTTCTTTCTACAGCAATTCTTGAAGGAGATACTTAATGACCTCTGTGTCTACAACAAGAGGGGAACAAATCAAGGGACATATGAGCTTAAGCTAGAATACAAGAAATCCGGCAAGGAAGCCAATGCTAAATAGAGAGATACATTTGGATGCCACTCTGGGCATACAAAGAATTTCATTTCAACTCAAGAACAATAGGTCAACCGAACTATCTACCTCAGAAACCATATCTGTTGCAATGTTGTAAAGACCCAAAATTTTCAATATTTGGATATCACTTTTGTAACCAAAATCAATCACATTGGTCTCCATGTACTAGTTAGTTACAGCTTGTTTATTTTGGACAATTTTGGAGATTAATAAGATATTTAATCCTATTAATAGGTGGTTGGATGTTTTATTTTAATTACAATATGAAACCAAATAATTTGTAAGAAAAATTAGTATAATTAGATTGTACACTTGAAATGGAATCCAACGCCTCAAAGAACACTGAAAACGGAGTTCGTACGAAGAAGTTATAAGCATTGAAAAATGGAGGGCATATCTATAATTTGTTTGTAAAACGAAAAAAGTCCTAAAAATGCAGGGGGTCGTTTTGATAACCACACCCCTGGTCGTCCCCTACCTTCCACCGACTTCAAGCACCACCTCTATAAGGTGGCGCCGGAAGAAATGGTGGCACCGCCATTGGGCAGCACCGCCTTTGACCCTCTTTAAAAAGTCCTCTCCCCCTCTCACCCCGGTCATCGTTTTCCTTCTTCTCTGGCTATTTCAATACTAGGGTTCAGCAGGCGTGGAAGAGGTTGCACCATTGGCAAAGGGCGCCATTTCAGGCCACTCAGGTAAGACCCTCGTCCCTCTCTCTGGTTTTTCTCTTCTCCTAGACCAGATCTGTGCAGGATCTGCTCCTTCCCGCACTGGGAAATCGCCAGAGAGAAACCCCTAATGAACCAGTCGCACGAGCACCCCGGGAGCTGAGAGGCATCGCGTTAGTGCCGGAGATGCATTCTCGCAATGGCGTCCAGGATGCACACCCTAGCGTGTCGTTCGGGCGCACACATGCTTGCGAATGCAGTCTTGGTTCGACTGGGACTCACACACGTCCTGGGAACCATGACGCACATGCCTTATTTGGACAAATCTGGTTCGTTCGTGACTTTGTAACACTAAAAGTGCAATTAAGGAGGCTATATAACTCCGATCGACAATCCGAAAGAACCGTTGCATTCGTATTGGTGACGCAGATCTAATAAGACTATAAAAGTTAGGATTAGAGGACTAATTAGTATGATACTACTAAGTTTTTAAAACGCATCTTAAACTCAAACTTGCCTTTATTACCGTGCTTAGCATGTTTTTGAGATATGATGTTCTTATACAAGTATGCAGCCTTGAAGTACTTGAATCTACCACTGTACTTAGTATGTTTTCGAGATATAATATTCTTATACAAGCGTGCGGAATTGTCTTCATGTTTTATGGTTTTGAATGTGATATTAGCATGAACTGATTTTATGCATGCTCGCATGGTTGAAAAGAGATGTATAAACTACATGATTTCGATGAGTGAGATTAAGGATTGCCTTGAGGGTTACTAAAAGACACTGGTGAGGCAGTGTGAAGGCCAGGTAGTGTGATGGACCCAAAGAGGACATGATTTCTATATTTTTTTGAGTTGATGAGCCTGGTGGGCACTATGCTGAGAGGTTGTTTATGTACGGGGTTGGCCTCCCGGCCTCTACCACAAAAAGTGGATGGTATCGCTACCAAAAAGGCATTGTCCCTTCCCTGACTGCTGTGATAAACAGGGACGACCACTAGGGGTGTTCACGGCACCCTTTTTAGGGACACCATAGTCGCCGTGGAGGCTATGGCAGGTGAGTCTCTAGATACCGGGGACACACGATTCCAGCTGTGTGCTGATCGTGGGCATAGTGGCCCTATGATTTCAGTTATATTGACATGCATATAACATTTAGATGGTCATAAACGAGTACTCGTGACTAGTCGGCTTGCTGTGATTGCCGAGAAACCATGTGCATGATACTCCTAATGCTACTAGTATTTGCTTTGAATGATGACTATTTTAAGAATTCTGTGATTATTATATTTTACTCATTAGTTTGATGGGTTGTCAAAGTATTACTACTTGGTTCTATGAATTCCTACTTCATAATTTTAGCCATATTGCTATCATTGGACATTGCATGAGCCAATGTTTATGCATGTTTACACAAAAAGGAATCACTAAGGTTTTATATGAACAGCTCCTGAAAATTTTGCATATTGCCTGCTATGTTTTCAAAATAGTAGTATCAGATCACCTACTGAGTATAAGTAATACTCACTCAAATATATTATTTTTACATATGTAGTCCAAAAAGGATTAGAAGAAACCCCAAGACATGTTGGTGTCACAATCAAGTGAAAAAAGAGAGAAGAGACATGTATGAATGTAAGTAGACTCTTTACCTTTTGGACATGTATCTATAATTATTATAGTTGGACTGTGCGCTGTAACTGGATAGACCTGGGAAGACATTTATGGTTTTCTTCATTTTTCAGAATTTCCTTATTCATTTTGAAAGAAAATGACACTCGAGGTTTTCAAAATTGAATTTAAAATAAAAGATTTTCCACTGCATTGCATTGTTTTCCAAAAATGTTTTCAAATAGGGATCGATCCCACTCTAGGAATTAGTTATTGCATTTAAAAATGCATGTGAAAACCAGGGTCGTCACACATGTAGTATTCTCCAATGCTAAGGAGCACTGGTTTGAGGTTCTGGATGAAAATCATAGAAAATATGACCAGCTTATTTCTCTTGTAGTCATTGTGGTGCAATTCCTTTTGCATTAATGTAAAATTTGTGTAGATTTTGACTTAGTGCTCAAGTGAGACTTTTCACTTCCCTTTCCTAGTCTTTGGAGTTGTTCTCAAACTTGCAAAAAGAATGAGATATTAATTAACCAAGGATGTGAAATGGTGAAGGGGCAGCCCCCTACATGAAGCTTCCACCTATGCAGGGTCTGGGGAAGGGAGGACCACAAGGGCCTACAGTACGTAACCTTACCTTGTATTTTTACAAGAGGTTGAAGAGAAAAAAACTGAAGAAAATTATAAAATGGTGAAAAGTGAATCATACTACTTGAACTATGTTATCTGCTATTTCAACATATAAATTGAGATGATCGTTGAGATGTCCATGCCAGATTATTCATAGGTGACTTTGGGTCCTGAAAATATTTTTTGGTTATCTATATGTGGAAGTCACGATCTCATTATAGACATCAAATTGTTGTTTATCTAATAATGACTCATTAAATGGGTATATTTGTATTATGAAGTGTTTAGTTTCTTGTTAGCCATGCCAAAACAATGATCATCATAATTATTGTGTTTTCCAAGTTGATATCTTTGACTTCTGTATCAATTTCCAAATAGTCCACATGTCATT
Source organism: Warburgia ugandensis (assembly GCA_035236585.1). Taxonomy (NCBI): domain Eukaryota; kingdom Viridiplantae; phylum Streptophyta; class Magnoliopsida; order Canellales; family Canellaceae; genus Warburgia; species Warburgia ugandensis. The sequence goes on from CP141129.1 coordinate 42,824,777, forward strand.
GAAAGCTGCCCAAATCACCCTTGATAGCTAGGAAGATAGCTACTGTTAGATAATATTTCATCCAGATCGCACTTGATGCCAATGCACCCCATGAAAATGAACAAATTCGTTGATATCATGAGCTCGAGTTATTGGTGGTTATTCACCTTCAACAGAATGCCTTAGACTGTTGATTTGAGTTTGCAAGAGACTCCTAATAGCTTGATCTTTTACACCTTAATCAAGGGTTTTGCTATTTCCACTAATAGGTTTGCTATTACTAAAAACCGAATCATCGGTAGCAATTCTTTTTAACCTTTGTACACTTGTAGTCCTGCTAAGAGTACACACTCTACTAACTATTTTTGTAGATTTTAGTCATTGATCATGTTGAGAATTGCATAAATAGGTTGGGAATTAAATTTCACGCTCATTGGATGATTTTAGCCTCTGTTTCTTTAAGTAAAAAAATCATGTCTATCTCTTTTGGTTAATTTTTGCAAAGACCCACATTGATTTCTTGTAGGTTAGGTATTCTAAACATGATAACTGAATCATATCTAAAAAATAATTTTATCATGCATGAAAAGGGGGTGTGCACACCTTTCTCTCCTCTAAAATAGTAAGAGTACACATTCAAGAGAGGAAGGAGTACATACACTTTTCTATGCATAATAAAACTTATTTTACAAATCAAAACCATTCATCATGTTTACAATACCAAAAATAGGTAATGTATGAGAAACTAGTGCATTTGGACAATTCTAGTCACCTGTTTTATATATTTGTAAAACTTAACAAAAAAATGGATGAATGTATGTTTTACCTAAAGAAACAGAGGCAAAACATCTGATGGGCATGAAATTTGATATCTAGCCTATCTAATCTATCTTTTATATGATGAGTGGGTTACATCCAAAAAAATGGTTTCTCAATGCTTGAAAACTAAGGTGTGTACTCCTTCCTCTCTTTTTATGTATGTACACCTACAGGGACTTTAAAGTATAAGTATGAAAAATTAAAAAAAGATTGGTAAATGGTGATTGGGTTCTTGGTGGCAGCAAAGCTATTGGTGGAAATAGCAAACCCTTTGTCAAAATGATAGAAGACCCTGAGCATGTTGTTTGGCTTTGGTGTATTAGATACAACAGTCCTTATTGTACACATATGCATCATTTATAAAGCAAATTTTGATCTTTAGATTTGATCTTGACTGTGATTATCTATATTAGGCCTTGGCATTAAACAATGTTAATCTTATCAATAACATGATTATCTAACTAAAGTATGCTCTTTATAAGTTCCCTACAGGAGTCTACGCTCCTAATTTTTCTCACGTATGGCGATAGTTTTATGAGCCCTGCCGAGAGTACACACCCAGTAAACGTAGCTTTTCTTGTACATGGTGAAACTTATTTAAGGAAAAATGTATTGTACCTCCTTCTACTACTAAAAAAGGACATCTTGGTGCACCAAGCTCCCATGTATATAGGGTTCGGGGAAGTGGCGGACCTCAAAGGATCAATAGTATATAGCTGTGACCTCAAGGTTACACGACACCGTCATCTACCACTGCCTTCTATCAAATTGGAATCTTTTGCAATAAAATCCTCAGCATGACCTCCCTTATTAGACAAGTTTCCTTAGCTGCACCCTTCCATTGTGGGATGTCAAAATGACCAATGGAACTGTGTTTTAGGATCCAACAATTATTTTTTATTACTTAGGTTCAGTTTAGTAATTTTCCAAATATTAAAACTTGAAATTAAGCTAGATCCCCATGACTTCTTCCCTATTGCCCTAGGTACCCAAATCGTTAACTTCTCTTACTCTCCAACTTAGAAGGAAGTTGAAATTGTCAGTTTGCAATTAGGTTTGTTTGTATAAACCTTAAGTTCTCTTTATCATTCATCTACTTCTAATTTCTCCTTCCACTAAAAAAATGTAATAGCATTTTTGAAAAAAACAAAAAATGTAATGGGTTTCAAGCTATTCCTTCTCCAACATCTCTTTTTCAATTGCTACTATTGATCAAATTGGAGGTTCATTTTCAAGTGAGTTAGGGTTTATAAGAAGTTGGGGTGGCAAATCATGTTGGTGGGTTGTGTCAAGAATGACCCATTAGAGTACATGGGTTATTACAAACACAACACAATTAATAAATGTGCCAAGAACTCGTGACTCAAATATGACATGTTTATTAAACGAGTAGGCACGATTCGATTCATGTAACACGATTATGTAAATGGGTCTAGAGTCAAATGGGTCAACACAATGAGTTAATAGGTAGCGAGTTAGACGGGTTAATACGATAGGTCAACCTAAGTTGACCCGAACACAAAACAATTTTTTGTGACCCAAAAATGGCACGAACATGATAATACTCGACCTTAACCTGCTAAATTCATGTTGAGTTCAAGTCGCGTTTATCCTGTTGTGTCGTATTTTACCTCCCCTAGAAAGAAGTAGAGGCTTTTTGTTGGATTTTAAGGTGAGGAAGAAAAAGATGACGATGAAAGGTAAGCGAAATAGATGGGGGAATGGAAACCATGGTAGTCCACATTGCAATGTATACTTAAAATAGTGTAACGAGAATTTAAAGTGAGATGACCCCTAGTATTTGAATAAGGAATTTGAAGGGTGTAGTACAATGAGACATCTCACGAAAATCGCAATTACTTTGCATTTGTGGAATGTAAGTGCCTAAAAACCAACCAATCAAATCATGTTTTCCTTTGTCTAAATAAAATTTGTCTTAGTTTACTTTTGATTATAAATAGGGTGGGGTTTGAAAATCCAGTCAGGCTGACTGAGGAACCCCATTGGTCTAAATCAGGCTAATGGATTCGAATGGCTCTTGTTATGGACACAGAATGGCATTTCTGCAAGAAAAGTTCTCATGTGGGACCAAATAGTTAATAAGCTAGCCGTTCACCTTATGATCCCAAACTTAGATTTGTGACACATTAAAGAGTTTTATCTCATTTAACTTGTTTCTTCAAACAAACCCAATTGCAAACTTACAGTTTCTTCCAAATTGTAGAGATAGAGAAGTTAGGGATTTGGGTACTGAGGACAATGGAGAAGAAAATTTTGGGATTTGGCTTAGTGGATACTTTTTCTCTTTAAATTTTAGGTTTTAATACTTAGGATGTTACCAAAAAGGACCTTAATAATAATAATAAACAACTAATTAGCCTAGAATATGGATCTAGTGTAGTATGAAGGTTCTTTGGTTTTCATTGTAGATGGTACTAATTTGATAGAAGGTGATAGTAGAATATTTTTCCTAACTTGTTTTGGTGCTTGAGAGATGGGACGAGATATTGTTTGAGATGATTTGAATTGGATTGAGATTATTGAAATTTGGCATGAGATGATTGGAAATATGAATTAAATTGGGTTGAGATGAGTTGAGAAGATGGGTTGAAATAACATGATATGGCTTATTTCCATCTCAAGCAAAATAGAGGTTGAGGATGAATTTTGAGATAAGAAGAAATGCCTGTTTTGCAATAGGAATGAGATGAGATAATTTGAGATGAAAGCGATATGCAAATCATTAATAGTAAGCTAGGATGAGATGGAGAGTTCTCATCTTATCTTAAGCATCACTAATAGTGATGTGGCCCATCTAATCTCACCTCATCTCAAGCACTACTAACACCCTGTATATAATAGTGGAGCAAGAAATTTAAGTCAGTGAGGTCTGACAATAACCATAAATATAAAAATATATATTAAGAAAAAATAATTTGAATGCATTAAGATATTCACATATTTGTACAAGATTAATCCTAGCTCAAAGATAAGAAAGTATACTCTTTTGAGGGAAAAGGAGTCCTTCGATAATTTAGGTTGCCCCAGTGTACATGTTACTTTAAAAAAACGAGTTCATGTAACTGGATGCTGGAAAAGAATACAACCTAGATAGGCCCTTGATTTGGGTGATCACAACTATTAATCATGTTTAGCCTGCCTATTTAAGCAGTTTACCAAAAATCATGCCTATCGAAAACTTCTAGCTACTACCTTTTATAATTGAAATTTCAATAGAAATATTTTGAAAAGAAAAAGGGAATGGATCAAATCATTCAACGGTTATAAAGTATGGTATGTAGCTAATTTAAGGCTTGACAAACATGATGAATGGACCTGATCAACCAAAGGAGAGCCCTGAATATACAGCGTCTTTTATTGTATTGAGAAAGCACTTTCCTTAAAAAAATTTACTCGAATAAAAATGAGTGATCTTTTTGGTAACATCATTCAAAATTTTTGAAATTTTGAGTGGAGGCTTAAGGCCAAATTGCTATACACGTACATCTGTCCATGTCTATATAAATCTAAGCCATTCATCATGTTTTGAATGGGTTGGATGGGCCAAAAATAAATTTTCAAGCCCACTAGATAGTTTCAGCTTATGCTTTTTTGTATCAAATTTCATAAGCCTTGATCAAAGTGATCAGAGGCAAGGATTCAATGAGAACAGGGACCAGAGAACAAAGACTTCAAAATACCACGACACGAGAAAAGAAAAAATAAAGGCATCAGGGAATGGCAACCTAAATTGAGATTGAGAGACAATTTAGGAAACCAGCGAAAAGATTGAGTGTTCAACCTGATCAACATTTACCACATTTTCTTCTTTAACTCCTTTCACCAATGCATCTGCAGCAGAATTAGCAGAATTCAGAACATATAGAAACATAATATCTTTGGAATCAGTTCTTCCCTACAAATTGAGAAACCTCCAAGGCGCATTATGAGAACCACCTCCAAAATGAGAGGTATAAACTGTTATTGCAGCTATGTTTTAAGAGCATGATACTCTGCCAAAGCTTCAACCTTCAGTAGAATTGGTTCTAATGACAGTCTCTACCAGTTCAAAGATAGAATGACCCAAGTGATTGCTACAAAAAGCCCCAGCACCAGTAAGTCCAAGATTGCTAAGGCCAGAACCATCAAAATTGATTTTGAAAGCAAGATAAAAGAGGATGATTTTACTGGAGAGAAGGTTTAGGAGTAGTAGAATGGAGAGGGGAGATGAGAGATGAGAGACCAACATTTGAACAGCAAAGAAAAAGTTTATTTTGGACAAATGCTATTTGCCTTAGCCCACCAAATAATCTGTGATTCGATAGAGAAACACAAGGATGAAGAGGATCTATGAGTGTTTGCAAAACACCCGTTGTTTCTTTCCTTCCAAAGAGGCCAAAGGATCATAGAGATAGTAATTTTTCAAAGATTATTTTTTAATCTTAGACCCAGGATAGAATACCAATGCCTGAAAAGGTCAAGAATGCTTTCCAGATATACCTAAGCAATTCTAAAGGACTTCAACAAGAAGGATCAAAACTGGATGGCAAATGGACAGTGGAAGAGCAGATGATTAGTTGATTCAAAAGCTTTGAAACAGAAGCAGCACCTGCTGGTCAGATTCCACCCTCACTTTTGAAGCTTTTCAGTCATCAGAATCTTGTTGTGGGCAGCAGTCCAAACGAAAAATAGGAGTCTAGTAGGTGCAGAAAACAACCAAACAGAAGAAGAGTTCTAAGGTCTAAGAAGTTGAGACTGAAAAGGAAGGTAGAAGGGCTTGACCGAGAAGGTACCCAAGGAGCTAGAAGCCCAAACATGAATATCTTCCTTCTTGTGGAATGGGGGACAGTAGAAAGGAATTCTAACAGCTGAAGTTGTTCTTCTTCAAACACAAGGATTTCTTCTTAGAGGAATATTCCAATGAAACCCTGATCAAATTTATGAAAATAATCATTAACGAAAGCTTCAGAGTTCTGGACAACAGGAAATACTTTATAAGAAGAGGAGTATGAAGGTACCATTTCTGATCAGAAATTTACAAATTTTTGAGACTTCTTTTGAAAGCAAGCTGGTTTGTTTCCAAACCTCGAAAAAGGAAGTGAGCCAAGGTTTGACGAGGAACTAGGCATTTTGAGGACAACCAGACTTCTGATCAATCACCCTTCTCCATAATTCTTTCTACAATCAGCACATCTTCATATTCATTTCCCCAAAATTACTTAACAATTTCTCCAAACTTCTTGTGATTACAGACTATCCCAATTAACTAAGTGAATTGTTTCTCTTTCTCATGGCAATCAGTGAAGGGGAGCCGTGGCTCAACAGTAGAGTTGTCGTCATGGGACCTTGAGATCATGGGTTCAAGGCGTGAAACAGCCTCTTGCAAAATGCAAGGTAAGACTACATACTATTAACTTTTGTGGTCCACACCTTCCCTGAACCCCGAATATGCAGGAGCTTCGTGCACCGGGGCTGTCCTTTCTGGCAATCAGTCCACAAGAAGTTGCATTCTTTCCTTTCAATTTCATGCTGGGAAGCACTTTAAAATAAAGAGGAAAAAGACAAACACGTTGGCTTAAGAAGCCTTAACAAGGGTGATTCTTCCTCTTAAAAGAAAGATAATTATTTTTTTCCAGGTGGCAAGTTTTAACTGAAGCCTTTCAATCATACTTGACCTGTGAGCTCTTTTGGTTACTGGGAAGTTTGAGATAGGTGAGGGGGAATTGACTTTGTTTGCAACCCACCTAAGAAGCAAACTGAGAAAAGCGATTACTCACTGACATTGATACAGCAATATAGGATTTATCCCAGTTAAACTGCCGACCAGCAACTCTCTTGAAAACAAAAAGGAAATTTTTTGTGTTGAAAATTATGAATGGTTATAGAAGTTTCAAAGACGCAAAACAAGCAGTTGGGCTCTGCCAAATTCATTGATCTTTCGAAGCCTAATTTTTGTATGCCAAACACTGTTTGATGAATTGCTTAGATCTTCCTCCGAAGCGGTGGTACTCTGCTCTATCTTTCTTGTGACCGTAACATAACATCATTGGCCTCGTCATCTTGATTGTGCAATGCCTATCTCTAATCTCTATTAGCAGCAGCAACGCGTGTAAATGATGAATACAGAAATAAAAGATAAGGGTAATGATTGACTAACATGGATGCTTAGAAGAATGGAATTTTTGGGAGATCACCATCACTTGTGGTCCGTCCCTTCTCCGGACCCTCATAGGCAAGAACATAGGCGAGAACTTCATGTACTGGGGATGCCCCTCGTCACGAAATTGGGAACATTGAAGCAGGCTCTACATGCACATCTACTTGTTTCTGCCCTTACAAAAGCTACCTTGGGAAATAAAAAACAAGGAAAAAATCATAGGGAAGAAAGTTGGGATGTGATTCACACAACCACTCCCTTCTTTTTCCTTAACGTTGTAAATAAAGTACCATTCAAAAGTAAAAAATCATGCCATAATAGAAGACCATAAAAAACCCATTTAGGCCATAACAAATTGGGCTGCTGATCTTGCCAAGTGACTGAATTAGCATATCTATGAACATGCTTAAACTAATCTGCATCTGATCTACCCAAATCTTAATTGTAGGTAGAAATGGTCAGAATTTTGAAGGAAAGCCCTAGCACAATGGTTGAATTGTTGTCACGTGACCTGCCCTCTATTGGATCCCATATACGCAAGAGCTACCCTTTTTATGGTCAGAATCTCCAAGGAGGGTCCTTTGCATCTACCAACCATCTAACCATTTTACAAACGAGTAAGGACATTTATTTTCAACATACAATACATATATCTTTAATAATCCAAACAATAAATCTGGTACAGCTTGCTATGTGATGCTTTGGTGAAAGGCGCCTCCACGTCGCTAACCAAATGAGATGGAGGGGTTGGATTATTGAAAAAACTGAGCCCGCCTTCTATCTATTTGTTTTCCAACCTAACCATAACTGGCTCTACTTCATTAAAAATAACAAAGCTGGAGTTGTTGAAAAGAGAGTGCCGATATCACTCTCCGGAAAGAGGAAATAAAGTGAGAAAGCGGCAGTTGCGTAATCCACTTGCCTTTAGATTTTCCACAAAACTTCCAAAGTTGAGTGTCTTGCTTCTTCGTTTCTATCGGGCATCTCCTTTTTCTTCGAGAAACGCTATCCTTTGACGCCAAAGTCTTCTCACTCACTCACTCCCATGCGCCCACTTGCTTGATCCATTGCGCTTTCACATGCGCCGATTATAGCGCGTCTGATTGTAGCTTGGCTCGGTGCAACATTTTCTCTGCCAAATTGCCCGAAAGTAGGGAGGAAGTTTATGCCAATGGTCGGCCGATCATGAAATGGCATGTCTAGTCCAGCGGCTGAAGATACAAGTGGGCCCAACTTTGGTTATCATCACACCACCTTTAATTGTCGGGTCCCATCTTAACAATTCTCACCCTCTTTCATCCATTTTACACATCAGAACAATTAATAAACCATAGGATCATACATTGAATGAGAAATTTGAATCATAACCTATTTATCAGTGTCTAACAAAGGTTTAACTTACCTGGCAAGCTATTCTGTGCATGTTTCATGTGTAAATAGCAATCCACCATTAGATGATCCTAAAGCTTTTGATCTGTGAAGCTTTTATCAATGATTGTAAACAGTTTATTTGTTTTTGAAGGCCATAAATTAGGGGCTTAGAATTATCAAATCCATCTGTATATTATTAGAATCCATCTCTATCAACTCAAATTAATTTCGTAAATTTTACTCGTCCATCAATGTAATTGTTCCTGAAGATGAAAAAATAGCAGACCCTACTTGTACTTTTATCCGCTCGACTAGGATTTTAGTTCTGGTCAGGCGACTATCGGAGAAAGCATAAGAGTAGCAACATACTTTTTACTCAATTAAAATTTTTGTTTGGAAGTGCAAGTTGGCAGATTTTAATAACTAATAAAGCGATAAAATTCAACTACACGTGTCGGAAAATTACTCGAAGGCCCTCCAAGACTACAATATAAACCAACTACCACCGCCGGGTAGGAGAACGCCTTCTGCGAGAAAAAATCTAGCCCTCTTGTGGTCTTTGCCCAATCCACCAATGGCGTCGCAGAATCAACTTAGCCCTTTCTCCCTTCCTCTTCTCCTCCTACTTCTCGTCTCTGCTGCTGCTGCTTTTACTGCATCTGAAACAGAGGAAGATCCTTTGATTCGCCAAGTTGTTGGAGATGATGATAAAGAAATTCCCGACGATCATCTCTTAAACGCAGAAGCCCATTTCACCAGTTTCATGAGAAAATTCGGCAAAGTTTATGGCGACCCACGAGAACATTCCTACAGATTTGCAGTCTTCAAGGCGAATCTTCGCAGGGCGAGAAGGCACCAGAAACTTGACCCAACTGCAGAACATGGTGTGACGCAGTTCTCCGATCTTACTCCCGAGGAGTTTCGTAGAAATTATTTGGGGCTGCGGAGTCCTAAACTTTTTTCTAACTCCGATGCGCCTAAAGCTCCGATTTTGCCCACCAATGATCTGCCGGCTGATTTTGATTGGAGGGATCATGGAGCTGTTACCCCTGTTAAGAATCAGGTCTGTAACTTTGTATTGTGGGCTATATGTTGTTGTTGTTGTTGGTTTTTTTTTTTGCTGGGCTTTTTTGTGCTTTATAATGAACTCTTTCGGTTTTATGATTTTAGGGTTCTTGTGGTTCGTGCTGGTCTTTTAGTGCTGCTGCTGCTCTGGAAGGAGCCAACTTTTTGTCGACCGGAAAGCTTGTTAGTCTTAGCGAGCAGCAGCTGGTCGATTGCGACCATGAGGTTTGTACTTCCCAAATAATCTTTTCTTCTATTTATGTTTATTTTATTTATTTTCTTTTCTTACTGCTATGGGTTGTGAATCTGATTGTAAGTGATGATATCGGTGATTGATTGTTTGCTTTACCGTTGGCTTCTGATTCCTTTTTCCTATTTTTTTCGCTGGTTTCCAGATGGATTAATTCTAAATTTCACCTTGTTTGTGTTCTGGTGTAGTATGTGATTATAATATGTGTGAACTGCTTGCTGGCTCTTTATTAATAATTCCATCCCTTCAATAGAATTTGATGTGAAAGGTGTTGCTTAATGAGTCTTGCGGGAAGGATAATAGCTCCAAATGCTTGTTTCTCTACAATGAATATCATTTATCCTTGTGGATTTGCAGAATGGATTTTGTTTAAAAGCTGCCCTTTTTTTGTGTCTCAAGGAACTTATTTGCAGAACCTTCTGCTCCTTGAAAGCAATTATAGTCTATTATTTATACTGCTAGTAATATATTCCCTGCTTAGCATCTGCTTAACCTTTGTGTAGAAGTTGAACCATGGAGTGCCGGGAATTCTTCATCTTTTCTCAATGACTTTAGCTATTAAGGTTGCTGTTCTTTTCCGATTTATTTAATGCGTTGTATGATTTCAATTCAGTAATTTCCAACAATTTTATAAATGTTCTTTTGTGATTGTAGCTTTTATTACAGAATGAGTCATAAAAATCTTTCTTGTTGTGTGAGATGTAGGAGGGGTTTTGAGGAGTCTTATTTTCTTGGCTTAGGCTCTTAACATCCTCTATCATATCTCTTCTTCCCCCCAAGGTAGTTTAAGAGTTTCCTTTGGACTACGAGACTTCCTTCGGTGAAGAGGTTGAATATCTTACAAAAATTGATATTGATTCTGCAGTTCCTTGCTTTTACTTGGGGGGAAGATCTTGCATATCACATTCAAAGATCCAGTTCATGGGCAATCATTTAGCTTTTGTAAATGTTGGGTCCTAATGGGACATGGGCCAACCTGCAGAGGGAATCAAGGCTCTCTTCCTCGGGAAATTTGTTCATGTGAGATTGGCCTCCATTATCATACATGGCTGCCCAGTTTTATGTAGTGATGATGGTAATCTTTGCTCCCTGCATGGAGCTATTGCTTTTTGATCAAGAGCAGGATGGTAGTTTCACCTTCCTGATATGGAGAATTTCATATTTAACCATTATGCTCTCATTTGTTTATCAGCCGATCAGGACCACACAACCTGTGAAGGCTTGAGGAAATACTTTCTTGCTTCAATCCTTGATAAAGGAACAAGTCAAATGTTAAATAAACCCTGTTGCGATGAACTTAGCTTGTCTTTGAATTTGTGTATCTTATGGGGATTTTGCCTTCCTCAACCTTTTGATCTCTGTTTTAAGCCCTCGTTAAGTCAATTCTAGCTTAAATTTGATGGTATTAGCAGTATTTTCTTTTTTTCTTTCTGTCTTTTTTTTGTTTTTTTTCTGTTTCTGTTTTTGTGAATGTTCAATGCACACAAACATGACATGAGACCAAGCTCAAAACCGTGACCTACTGGGCACCATGAGATAGGCTCTTCTCGCGCCACTGCACTAGAAGACATTTGCTTGATGGTTTTAGCAGTTTCAGTGCAGAAGATCTCAAATGACCCCTGATTTGCTAAAGATGGTTCTGTTATTGAGCTGAGTTCTTCATCTCTTTTATCATTTGAACAGTGACCGCCTAGTTTTCATTTTGTTAGTAATTATATTGATAATAAACTGGAAAAACTATTTCGTGGCTGCATTAATATTGTGACTAATCATTTCACTGAAGGCATTCATCACAATCCAGATAAAATGATGTTGGACATTTTCCTAGTTGAAATAAACACAACAGAAGCTAAATTTTCTAAGCCTGATCTCATTTTGATGTGACATCTGAATGGTTGTTTGTTGGTAGCCTGGATTTACATTCTTGACCTCAATGTTCTGCTGCTTATGATATCTTGAAATGAATGAAGCTAAAGTAAGGGATGCTTGTTACCCTTCCAACACATTCTAATGAGAAACTATGAAAATTTGAAAACATTGATGTTATTTGGCTTTTTGTATTGAACTAGCCATGTGCATGGATTGAACCGTGCATTTTACTCACTGTACAGAAGCATAATTTTTACATACTCATGTACAGTTTATGCTTGCTACATACATAATTATGAAAAATTTCTTTGAATTTCATGACGCCATTTGCAATAATTGATATTAATTATGTAGAAGCAGACACTGATGAATGTAAAATGTTACTTGGGTACATGACAGAAGATGAACAACTTGTTCTTGTTCACATGAGTGCAATGAAGTTGCACTTGTTATTATTATCCATGTGGCTGTTAATACTAAAGTTCCACTTGTATCTTTAGTGCGATCCATCAGATCCAAGGTCTTGTGACTCGGGCTGCAATGGTGGACTGATGACTACTGCCTTTGAGTATGCACTCAAAGCTGGTGGATTAGAGCGAGAGGAAGATTACCCTTATACTGGATCTGACAGTGGGACCTGCAAATTTGACAAGTCTAAGATTGCTGCATCTGTGTCAAACTTCAGTGTTGTCTCCATTGATGAAGATCAGATTGCTGCAAATCTCGTGAAAAATGGTCCACTTGCCAGTAAGTAGCATGCTTTTATGATCTCAACGAACAGTTTGCATTCCTCCTTTTGTCTTTCATTTTCTTAGATGGTGACTTAGCGGTTGATGAGAAAAGCACTGAGAATACGTGTCATTGGATGCAGTTGGAATCAATGCAGTTTTCATGCAGACCTACATTGGTGGTGTATCCTGCCCATACATATGTGCCAGAAGATTGGATCATGGAGTACTACTGGTTGGGTATGGGTCTGGAGCTTATGCCCCCATCAGACTGAAGGAAAAGCCCTACTGGATTATAAAGAATTCTTGGGGTGAAAACTGGGGAGAGAAAGGATACTACATGATCTGCAGGGGTCGCAATGTCTGCGGGGTGGACTCCATGGTCTCAACTGTGGCAGCCATTCATTCTTCGGAGTAGTTATCGGCTTATCTTCATTTCATGAAAGACTAGTGTTACTGTACAAAGAAGTGTGTTATGTGTATGTCATGTCTCTAAGACTGCTTATTCCAAGACTAGATTTATCACTCATACGCAGTTACTGAACTTAGGCTTGTAAGTTTACTTTATAAAAAAACTGAACCGCAAATGATGCTGATGATTGCCGTATGATGCATTGGTGCCTATGGTTGATTTGTTCAGGTGAAGTTATGCTACGGTATAACTGATAAGATTAGTTATGGTTTACCTTTGATTAGAAATTGGGAACAGCCTCTTGCAAATGCATGGTAAGACTGTGTACTTTAGGCTCATGTGGCCCGCCCCTTTCCTAGGCTCTGCATAGGCGGGGGATTCTTGCAGTGGGGCTGCCTTTTTAATCTTGATTAAGAACCAAAAATGAAATAGTCATAATGAAATATAAGCACTTCCTCGCTGGTGTCCTTTTCTTTTAATGTTGGACATGTACCCCAAAGAGCAGACTCCGACCATGACCCACCATAGGATATGCTGCTTCTACCATAATTTTATATGTAGATCCATACTAGTAAACTTGCACACCATCAACAGGTAAGCCATGTGCCTTCGTTCTCTTGCCCAATATTCCACCGAGTCATTATATTTCACAGAACAAACACTGGCTTAGAAAGGACTTACTAGACGAAGAGTTCAGGAATATCCAATCAAGACAAAATTGTACATAATCCGCGTATATGAGTTGCCGTCATTAATTGCTAGATTAACGGATTGGATGATGCCTATGTAGCACATGTAGGGTTCCAAAATTTGTACTTCTCTCACTTTTGAGAAATGCCTTCCTCGAAGATTGATTTGTCTTTAAATATTCATCCTTGAGACTACGTTCCATTCCCACCATTTGTTATATGAAACCGGATTCTCTAAATAAATGATCCAATTAGGAATTTGATATACTTTGCATAACTAAACGCTAAGTGCCTGTCTGGTTGGTAGTAGTAGATGGCGAGAAGTTGATTTCTATGAGAAAAAGAAATTCTCCCTTTTCAAGGCATATATATATATATATATATATATATATATATATATATATATATATATATATATATATAAGATTTGGGAGCTCTTTGAGAAACCTAGAATATAGCCGTTGCTCTTCTAGGCTATAGTTGGAATTCTTCTAAGTTTCGGAAAACAAGTTCTTCAAGACTTTCAAAGAAGAAGATGTTATTTATTAATTTCGTAAAACTCAACAAATAGTTCTCTCCTTTCACAAAAAGTTTAAATAAAGAAAAAATAAATATTTAAAGTATTAATCATGATCTCAAACATTCAAACTATAAACAATCTATTGTTGAGATTCAGTACAAGAGTAACCAAAAAAGAAGAAATATGCTTTACAGATTAAGGAAACAGCCTTTTGCAAAATTTAATCCCATCACAAATAGCCGTTTATCATGTTAGGAAATGCTTAGACCCACCAAAAAGGGGACTCCTGATATCAGTAAGCTATAAATGAAATCTATGGAAGTTATCATCTCATACTCGTTCTGGAATGGACAATGGCCCAAGTATTCCTGCAGGTGATAATGTCCCATGTTTATTACGCTGAAAAGTATCACACTCAGCAACCTCTAGTTGTTATCAACCAATTTCGGAGTCGTACAGCAATAGATCTAACTTTCTATTTACTCGAGGGATTGGGGCGGTTAAGGAGGGGCGCAGCCCTGCTCCTCTCTTCTTGAGAATCCATACATCCTTTATCAGTGTATGAACAGCTATCTCTTGAGCATAGATTTAGGTTTGACCTTAATGGGAAAATGGAGCACCTAACAACGCATCTTCACAGGCCTAGAACTAAGAGATTACCCTTTTCATTATGGGGTGACGGAGGGATCATACTATTTGAGCCTCTTTTTCTTTTTTTTCATGCTTTTCCCGGAGTTCTAAAGAAAGCATCAATTAATAGCCTAATCCTCCCTTCCCAAAATGAAGAACTCACTTCTTGGTCTTCGACCCCTCAGTCACTATGAAAGGCCCTGCTCCACCCCCAATCAGAAAAACGCACTCCTGCTGATGCTTAGAGTGCACTCGTCGTTATAGAAAATACCTGCGGCTTCTGTGATTAGTACAAATCTAAACTTTCTGCCCCACTAGATAAGAACACCACCTCTGAATATAAAGGATAACAACTATCATCTCTTTCCCATATACTTCGGATAATCCAACAGCTCGACCAAAGAGTTCCTTACCAAAGCAAGCAAGTGGTCGACTTTCCTGCATAAAATCCCATGCTTGGAGGCATCAAACTCAATCATAAATGTGTTGGAAAGAAATCTGGTAATGCTAACACTGGGGTACTAGTTAATGCTTGCTTTAGTATTTCAGAAGTTTGTGTTGCTTCCTCAGACCATTCAAAACTCTCTCTTCAAAGTAAAGCTGTAAGAGTAGTTGTTGTTTTGCCATAATCTTGCACAAGGAGTCGATAATACCCAGTAAGCCCCAAAAAACCATGAAGTTCCCTCACATTTGAGGTACTTACCAGTCAATCATATGTTTTATTTTTGATGGATCAGCAGTCACTCCATGCTGTGTAATTAAGTGGCCTAAGTACTCCACTTCTCCGTGGCAAATCACGCACTTAGACATATTCACAAGAAAATGGTTCTCTTTGAGGACATTTAACACTGCGCAAGTGATCCAATACATAAGTATATCATCAAAGAAGATGGGAACAAATTTGCGTAAAAATGGTCCAATTATCTTATTCATCACTGCTTAGAATGACGTTGGAGCATTAGTTAACACAAATGTCGTTGGAGTTAACCCAGTAGTTCCTTAAAAATGACAGAAAAATTCAGTTAGTAGAACCGTTAGATCATCAAGAAGTTGTGCTTCATTACTGTCAGATGACTCTACCATATCCGACATGTTGCTGAACCCTAATTGGGATAAGGTCTTGTTGATGATGATGATACCCGATATGTGACCATGTAGTAAGCGCTCCATAAATTGAAGTTGGAGTGGGTCACCCCTCCAAGTGTCTGGTGTATCATTAACAAAAATTTCCATGCCTAACTTTTCCCAGTCACACTGGCTCTGCCCAACTGTTCCAACCACTGAACTCCAAAAGACATTTCTACGTCTTGGATTTCCCTCAGCAATCAAGTGTATTTTCATATGCAACTATCACTTGAAATGACTTGAATGGAGTAATTGGTAAATGTAGATTCTGAGCTAACTTTTGAGTGATGAAGTTATGTATATGCTCCTGTTAATCAAAACAGCAACTCATTTACTTTTAACATGTCCTATCACAAGCATAATTCCAGGGGATACCGTCTAGGTATGGCATTTAATGATATCTTTGATGCCTTCAAATGTTAAGACTACTAGTGGTAACATCAATGATTTTCCTGTCACTGTAAGATTGCACCAAAGCTCAGTATTGAGCTCATACCTTTTTACGTTGGTTATGAATGAGTTAACAAAACATTTGTATAAGGAGATTCTATAATGCATGCTATTTGTAGATGATATAGTCTTACTTGATGAGACAAGGGAGGACGTAAACACAAAGCTAGAGTTATAGAGAGAAGTATTAAAACCTAAAGGATTTAAAATCAGTCAAATTAAAACAGAATATACGGAATGCAAGTTTAGCAAGGAGATGAGTAGGAGTGTAATACCAGTTAAGATTGATAACTAAAAAGTCTCTGTAAAAGACCACTTTTGGTACTTAGGATCAATAATTCATGAGAGTGGAGAAATTGAGAGGGAGGTTACCCAGAAAATCTAAGTTGGTTGGAACAAATGGAGATACGTATCTAGAGTTTTGTGTGATCAGTGGGTGTCAATCAAACAAAAAGAAAAATTCTATAGGATGACCATAAGCCAACTATGTTCTATGGATCAAAGTGTTGGGCAATTAAGGAACGTCATGTTCAAAGAATGAATGTCGTGAAAATGAGGATGTTGATATGGATGAATAGCAAGATAAGAAAGGCTATAATTAGAAATGAAAATATTAGAGGAAACTTAGGAGTAGCACTAATAGGTAACAAAATGAGGGAGATTAAACTTAGATGATTTGGACATGTCCAACGGAGATCTAAAACGGCATTGGTTAGGAGTAAGGCAATGCAAATAGAATGTTATGAAAGGGCAAGGAAAAGGCCCAAAAGAACATAGATAGAAGTGGAGAGAAAATATTTAAAAACTTTGGGATTAAATGAAACCATGATACTTAATAGAGAGGAATGAAGGAATAAGATTCACGTGGCCGACCTCTAATTGGGATAAGGTCTTGATGATGATGATGATTTGATGCCTCCAAAGGTGTGACAACTTCCTTTTCTTGCTTGTTAGAATCATCTAATTCTTCATTCAGTTCTCACATGAAAAGTTGTTGTGATTTGCATTTATAGCTAAGAACAAATTGTTCATCACAATTGTAGCACACCCCTTCTGTCTCCTAGCATCCACCTCTGCCAACTAGGCTTGCTAGTTGGTGGAGTTCCAATGGTAGGATTTTAAGGATATGGTCTAACAAATGACCTAGTATTGTTAGTCACTAAAGTATTATAGGACTTCTCAAATCTAACAATTTTCTCTTCTTGCATTCAGGCTAAACCCATTGTTTGGAGTAATGTTTCTCCAAACCTCTGCACCTATTTCCTACTTGAGGCCACCAATAAAGAAACCAATTAATTCCTTCTCCGTCCAATTATCTACACAGTCTGTAAGTTTCCAAATTGTGTTTGGTGTTCATGTAGAGATCCATTTTAAGAGTGAAAAAAATCTTAGTATTCAGTAGGCCTAAACTTTATACACGAAGCCTTAACAAAATCTTCGTATTTAGTAGGCCTAAACCTTATACACAAAGCCTTAACAAAAGAATTCCGACTCATTATTAGTTGAGCATGTTTGAACTATTGACCGACCATAAATTGAAATAAGGTCTTGATGATGATGATGCTCGAACCATTGGAACCACTGGTTCACTTCTCTCTCTAAATGAAAAGAAGATAATGGATAGATCAGTGGTCCCACTTCCAAAAAGTTATAAAATAAAAAAACACAAAAAAACCCAGATTTCTAGATCAAATCTCTTCCAAAATCTGCCCAAAATGTGCGAACCCCAAATTTTCCAAGCAATGGGGAGAAGAAATAGTTCAAACTGATTATCAGCTAAGATAATGATCAAGGATAAATACCAGTGAGCTGCTTCCAAAGCCCTTATTTTACTGCTCAAACCAGCTTATGGCAATGGACAAACAATGGCAGGATCATCCAAAGTACTTGATTTTTGGACCGGGGCTTATCCATTGCAGGATCATAAAGATGAACGGTTCGGATTATCATTAGCCTAAATGATAATTCCGATATTGAACTAAACGGGATAGATCAGTGGTCCCACTCCTACGTGGTAAAATGCCTGCGGTACGCGTCCGGTTAATCAGGACAGGCGGATGCGGCGGCTCCTGGTTGAGGGAAAGGGGAGTTGGGAGGAGATTTTGTTTAGAATTACGGCCCGGACATAAAACCATCCATCGCGGGGGATCTGGAACTCCTTCCTCACAAATCCATCCATCCAGGGGTTGTGCAACTGATGACAACAATCGGGTCGAAAATGGCGGAGGGCGGATGCTGTCCGTCGATGGATCTGTTCCGTTCGGAACCAATGCAACTGGTGCAGCTGATCATCCCCATGGAATCCGCCCATCGTACTATTTCGTACCTTGGAGATCTCGGCCTTGTTCAATTCAAAGATGTAATTCTCCCCTCTTTCTCTTGGATTGATTTTCACTGCTTATTTGTTTTTCGGTGTTATCTTGTTTGGGTTTCTGCTGGCCGTGGATCCACTTTCTGTGCAACCGTTCACTTGAAATCTGTTCGACTTCAAAATTAATGTGGGACGTCAAGAATTAGTTCGTGGTTTTATGTTTTGAATATCATATCCCTGTTGTTATGTTTGCTTAACATTCAGCGATGAACTATTTGATTTTTTCACTGTCTCTGTGATAATCGTAGTTCTTTTTAGTTACCTATGACTATGATGGTGATCAGGATGATCGTGAAAAATGACATTTTCCCGGATTAGACTTTTGGTTGATTTGTGGCACCATAAAACCCTTTGGTTTTTCCTCCTTGATTTGGTATCTCTTGATATATTTTTACTCCTGCATTTGGTTAGCTCCACACGATCTTTTACAGCATTCGGATTGCACTTGGTTGTATACTATGTGATTCTTTCTGCCTGGGATTTTCTAGAGAAAGGGGTATCTTGGTACATTGTCCACTTGGAATTTAATTCGTCAGTGAGGAATTGAGTTCTCAGAGGTAGATTCCAGTTATGGTACGCTTACAGTCACTTGGAATTCCAATTAGAATTTAATTTCCTGGGTAGAGTTCGGTTCTCACCTTATACGAAAACACCATACCAATAATTAAGAACTGAATCCTCACCTGTTTTCTGTTGGGTGTTTCAACCTGAATGCTAATCTGTTTTCACTTTGGCACAGATTTAGATTGATTATGTTTCTCACTTGAGGTGTTAGATGCCTAGGACACAACCTCCCCCCACCACCATGGAGCACATGAAAATTTTGTGCTTGCATTTGACTAAAGATAATGACGTAATGACAGGTGGGGAGCTTTCAGTTTCTGGTGGTCTTGTGCGTTCTTGCACTTATTCAATAATGAAAATTGTGGGTATGATGCTAATGTGGCTGCATTGATCTTCTGATACTTCACAAATTGATGATCATCTTATAGAACAAATTAATCAATTAATACTTTGTCCTTCATCGAGTTTAACTAATGAGTGTACCATTTAGCTAATAATGAAGAACTATGTACTCTTAGTAGTCATAACTTGTTCTTAAAGCAATACTCATTTTGAGTTTATGGAATATCATCAAATCTGATTGTATCTTTCTCTCAGTTAAATGCAGATAAGAGCCCCTTCCAGCGAACATATGCAACTCAGGTACTTTATTCTCCATGCGGTTTAGTTACTCCAAAAGATTCACTTCAATCATTACAGACTTGTTCTATCATAGATAATGATCAATTGTATTGGTTATGTGTTCATATTGGCATCATCTTTGTAGTGTTTATCGGCTAAGATTATCCTAGGCATGCCATTTTCAAGGAACTGGGGATGAATTCAAGAAAGTGTCCTTGTGGAATTTACTATTCCATCCTTGTGACTGCCCATTTGGAAGGTTGTAACTTTTAGGGGATATGTCAAAGAAGATGCTACACTTTACTTTGGAACTTTCCAGATTCATTAAAAAGGAAGATTTGTTATGAATGGGCATGCTTGTTTCTGTTTTACATGAAACTAATCACTTAGCATTTATTATAAAGCTCCTATTTGTTTCAGGCTAAGGTTTTTCTTTAGTATCTTTTTGTTGGCTAGGCAAGCACTTTGTGCAGCCCAAACATGTTACATGCCCTCTGTATAGTAAAAGTTATCCTCTCAAAACCAAGAATTGAGAATACGAAAAGAAAGAATGCCATCTATTCCTCTTTCTTGGAAAAGATAATAATATCAATAGTAATGATAAACAATTGTTTGTTTCTATGTGGTTGCTGCTTGAGGGAGAAGTACTAATTTAGTCTGGCAGGTGAAAGTACTAATTTAGTCTGGGTAACCTACTGGTATCTATATCTGAGATCTGTACGTCTGTTTTGTATGAAATAATTGCCACTCCTTAAACATAGTAACTTGTGTCCCTCTACCAAAATACTCAAAATGAAATTGAGGACTGGTCATTAAAATTAATGGTTAAAAAAAGAAAAAATAGTTTCTGGAAGGCAGTTGTTCACTGGGTGATAAAAATACTACTAACAGTTAAACCTAGAGAGAAAGAATAACTGAGTTGTAAATTTAGTTGAATCTTGTTAAGTTCTTGGCCACTGAGCAACTTGACCCAATACTGAATAGCTATACTATGGTTCTTTAGGCCAAAAACCAACCATTCAAACCATTTGGAATAGGAATTTGAATGCCATTAATCTTGAAAAGAATTTTGTGAAGTCCAACTCAGTGTCTTTGAAGATTTCTATCCCAACTCCAGCTTCCTAAGGGATGGTTTTAGGTTTTTGACATTAGATCTCCCCATTCTTTAGTTACCTGTGTAATAATATCTGTTACCTCTTGATATTTCTTTTCTTTCTTTTTCAATGGCCTGTTGTCATTTCTAGTTCCTGCAACCATTTTTCACATCCATTGTCCAACCAGCCAAACCATTCTGGTATGAGTATTCTTAATGTTAACTTAGATAGTGTATTAACTGCCAGCTGGTTGTCCTTTTCTTTATTGTGGAACTCAATCTTTCTCAAAGGTTTGTTTGTACTGCACTCATTTTTCCCTGCTGCATTTGCTCCTGAATGTTCAACTAGGCTATGCTCTCATGTATTGAGCTCTGGCATGTCTGTAATGCAAGCTATGAGCATGTGTTGGCGATGGTTCTGAGCTGTTGTACATTATAGTTCTGGGGTGAGAACTGTTCCGATAAATTATTGTTTCTTTTATTGGTGCTTTTGATCTTGCTAAAAGAACAAATATCTTCTTTAAGAAAAGGGCAGAAATCAGTAGAGAAACAAGTGATTGGAGATCGTAGTACTTAACAGAAATTTGGGGGATTCTTTTTGATAAAGATTAGCGCTACTGGTTTGATACGTATTCCTAAATTTGCCTAGCATCATTCGTTGAACTTACATTTTTGTTTTTTATAGATGAGACAAGTGTGAGAGTGGAAATCCATTTTCAGTACTTGACAAGATTAATGTCTTCCTCGAGAATGTTTCCCAACATATGTATTTATGCTTCACAGATTAAAAGATGCGGAGACATGGCACGCAAGCTACGCTTTTTCAGGGAACAAATGACTAAGGCAGGTTTGACACCCTCAGTAAAGCGAACAACACAAACTGAGATTGATCTGGATGATATGGAGGTATCTATTTGTTATAAGTCCCTTTCAGAATGCTAAATTGCAAATTTTGATACGATGTACTTGGTTCAAGAAAGCATACACTTCTATTGATGCATTTTCGCTTGACATTTTTATGAAATTCTTGTTCACAACTTCATATGACAGTTAAAACTTGGTGAAAGTGAAGCTGAACTAGTAGAAATAAATGCCAACAGTGAAAAGTTGCAGCGCACTTATAGCGAGCTTTTGGAGTATAAGATTGTTCTGGAGAAGGTATGGATCTCATTCAGAGGTGCAGATTGGCTTAGCTGATTCAGACGCCTGCAACCGACTTTCTGATTTGATAATCTTAGTTGACCTCTTTGTGTGAGATATTTGCATGTTTTTGCATGTCATATAAAGATATGTAGATTCATATTTATATGTGTATATGTGTGTGTGCATATAACCACTTCTACCTTGGGTGAGTGAGGGTTCTTTGTGTGTTTTTCTATCACTTAATGGTCAAGCTGGATACTATTGGTCGTACTTTTCAGGCTGGTGAGTTCTTTCACGTGGCCCAAAGGAGTGCTGCAGCACAGCAAAGAGAAATTGAAGCACACCATGTTGGGGAAGGATCAATTGACAGTCCTTTGTTATTGGAGCAAGTATGTCTCTAGTTTCTTGGCATCAGATGAAATAAAATTTTTATGATATGCGTTGAAATTGAAGTGATGAACTAAGACATGAAGGTTTGGTATTCCAGGAAATGTCAACAGATCCATCAAAACAAGTGAAGCTGGGATATGTTAGTGGGCTTGTACCCAAAGAAAAGGCTATGGCCTTTGAAAGAATTCTCTTCCGTGCTACCAGGGGGAACATGTTTCTTAAGCAAGCTGTGGTTGAAGATCCTGTCATTGATCCTGTATCAGGGGAAAAGGTTACCCTCGGAGCTTTCTTAGTGTTTCTATACGGTGCAATTAGCCACAGTGAGGAATCTTTGCGGTTAAACTTTATATTGATGTTGTCTCTGTGATATCCCCTCGTGCTAATTTATTATTATTTTTTCTTGAGCTCATTGTTTTTCTTTGGATGTCCAAGATCATTTGCAAGAATTTTTATGTTGTCTTAACAACTTCACCTATTGATCACCAAAATTTTCCATTCATCTTCTGCTGCCTTCTGCATTGCTGTTAGTAACAGACACTGGGAAAATGCACCAAATAATTAAGAACCATCTTAGAAGAAGAAACTAGATCCTGTGCTGCATGTGGTAGGCTTAAAGAATATGTTTATTCTACCATTTGTTTGTCACTGGCTACTAATTGCTGAACAGGGAAATTGCTTTGCTTTTCATCCTCTCTAGTTATACTTTTTTAATGTCTTTTGAGGAGTGCTGTCTTCTTTCCATCGTCTTTGGAGTACATATTTGCGTAATCCAGTCCATAACTGCAAGTGATTCATAACAATCTTTCAGCAACTTCTTTTCTTTCATATTAATTTCCACAGCTTGTAAATTTGTTCTTATTCTCTTGAAAAAGTTTTTCTTGAGGGTCAAATGAGTTTAAAGAAGTCAGTGCTTCATTTAGTTTCCTTCCATTCCTAAAATCTTGCTTTTAATATTTATTTGCAGGTTGAGAAAAATGTTTTTGTGGTCTTCTACTCTGGAGAAAGAGCAAAGACAAAAATTCTGAAGATATGTGAAGCTTTTGGAGCGAATCGGTACCCATTTTCAGATGAGCTGGGCAAACAAATGCAAATGATTGGAGAGGTAATCAAAATGATTCTGTGATACATCAATTCCATTTATTCATGGGTTGAGTTCTCCTATTTTTGAAGGGGTTAAGTTCTCCTATGACCAATATTCTAAAATTTGCATCATAATGTACTGAACTTGTTGGCGGTTGGAACTGATCTTCCAATTATTTTTGAACATTTCAAGATTATATTTGTTGGATGTTATATTTTCTATCACCTCTTTCTTAGCAATATGGAATAATTAAGTGAGCTTGCAATCAGAGCAGAGTTTATTTTTTCTTCCACTTATGTATTCAGAGCTAGTTCCGACTTTAAAAGTATACAATCTTTGCCATTTCCTATTCTTTTCCTCACTTGTTACTTTCCGTATTTTTTTCCCTTTCATGTAATGATTTTTTGGATTATGACTGGATCTTGGGATGACTTTTGTCGATTCATTTTCAGACTCCTGAAAGACTGGAAGAAAACTGAGTCAACGAGCATTGAGTGAACTTCTAGTTGATTAATGCATTAGGTTATTGGGGACAGGGACAATTCAGTCCTCCCCATTTTTGCTTTTCATCTTCTCCTTAATGAATTCATGAGAGCAAGCATCTGGGGCATGTTTTGCCTCCCCAGCCAAGGAGATGTCAGAGAAGGATTAAGTTTGACACATGTTTGTTGATGGTTGGGCTTGCTGATATCAATAGCCTACTGTAAATATTCTATTTCTTAGATTTTTAGGTTCAGTGCCCCAGCAATTATTTCTGGTGTTTTATATTTTGTATAAACTGCTTTCATGTTCTTGAATGTTGTTCTGGCTTGCTAATATCAATGGCCTACTGTAAATAGTCTATTTCTTACATTTTTAGGTTCTATGCCATAGCAGTTGTTTCTGGGGTTATATATTTTGCATAAGCTGCTTTCACATTTGTCTTGAATGTGGTTCCGGATGCTGAAATTGCCTTGATTTTCTTAGTAAAAATTATTAAGTCTCTAGTTGCTCTACCTTTGTTAGATCTATTTGAATCCTGGAACTTCTCATTTGACTTACCTTTTATCTTGATCAACACTATTCCCACTTGACTGTTGGTTAATGAAGTTCCTCATTGAAGATGCATCTTGATATCAAATGAGATCATAATCTTCAATTCCTGCAGTGATGTGATATACCTATAACCTGTATCTATATGGTATAACCTGAAGTTTGGAACTGTTTCTTTTTTCAGGTTTCTGGAAGGATTGGAGAGTTGAAAACTACTATTGATATGGGACTTATGCATAGAGACAATTTACTAAATACTATAGGATACCAATTTGAGCAGTGGAACCTTTTGGTTAGTGGATAGTTTTGAACATTTTAATTAGTACTTGCTAATATTTTTTATTTGCTAGATTTTGGATAGAATTGCTTGTGAAGAAGGCTACTTCTTGTTTCTTGGAAGCTGTTTTTTTTATCTACCAAATAAACAAACTAGTTTTCTGTGTATCAACTATTCAGGTCAAGAAGGAAAAATCTGTTTACCATACTCTAAACATGTTGAGCATGGATGTGACCAAAAAATGTCTAGTTGCTGAGGGGTGGAGCCCGGTGTTTGCATCAGATCAGGTACCTGCTCCAGTGGCATTGTTTTAATATCTTTTGTGCTATGAGTTTTACTGTGCAGGCTTAAATCTTGTGTGGAGTGGACCCATAATTGTTGAATCATTTGCTTATTGACCAAATATATGATTGACTTTCAGATCCAGAATGCACTCCAGCGTGCAGCCCTTGACAGCAACTCACAAGTTGGGGCCATATTCCAGGTTCTTCACACAAAGGAATCACCACCCACGTATTTTAGGACGAACAAATTTACAAACTCTTTTCAAGAAATTGTTGATGCATATGGGTGAGTGTTTTGTGATCAATCTCTTAGTTCTGGTCAAATTTAAATTTGGTAGCACATAAAAACTTATTTGACATGGGACATCTTGACTGGTAAAAGCAGATTACTAAAAGTCACTGTACTAGCAATTAAAAATGGAACTAATAATTATTTTTGCAGTACCTG
Organism: Warburgia ugandensis; assembly: GCA_035236585.1. NCBI lineage: Eukaryota > Viridiplantae > Streptophyta > Magnoliopsida > Canellales > Canellaceae > Warburgia > Warburgia ugandensis. The sequence continues at coordinate 42,850,145 of CP141129.1, forward strand.
TTTGCTCCAGAGTTTGATCCTCTTTGGTTATCCACCTTCAAGGATGCACCATATGCATGATTGGAGTCTATAAATTCTCATGTTCTATCCTATAATGTTTAAGGTTTTACTATATCACTGTTTGGAAACTTTTAGAAGTACCTTGATGAGAGACAAGAAAAGAACAAGAGAAACTGAAAGAAAGCAAACAGGGCAGTTTCTAACCTAACAATTGAGAACATTGCAGAATTCAATCTTGTAAACTATCTAGTTTGGCAGCAATCTGATTTGACCACTTTCCTAGCGGTGTTGGTTCAATGACATGTTATACGTCTAGGGGAGACTAGTAATTTTCTTGAATTCCAAAGTTGGATGCAGAAAGAGTAAATTTTTGGACATCGTTAAACTTCTGTGCAATATGCATTTGTGTTGCCAGATTCCTCAATAAGAAAACTAAACTACTTTATTTTGAATTGGGTATCAAATACAGTAAACAATGTCCTTCTTATGTTCAAAAACAAGATTGACTGAAGCATCTACAACTATAAAAAAGTGCTGCAGTTTGAAGAAGGCATTGAATAAACTTTAAATGTCATAGTTTATCAAACCTTTCTGAAGAGACTGTTTCTTTACCTACTAATAGACCCTTTTCATCCAAAATACTCACCTTCCTGGAAACAAAGCAAACACCCTCAAGCTTTCTTATGCACTTTCAAACTTCAAAACACTTTTACAATAATTAACATGAAGCTATTAAGAACAAAAAAAGACATTATCTAGTGAAAACTAATCCAATCTGCTTTAGTAATATGACGTTCTTTCCTTCACTCTTATTGATAAACCATTGCCTGGTATTCTACTTGAACTTGCATCTCCTTAGTTCAATTAGAGACTTCAGAAGCTTAAACAGAGTAACTTTTTCCAAATTTTGGCTTTGCTAGAACCTAACAAGAAACTTCCAAAGTTCAACGTACCAAAATTTTATTAAATTTCATCTATCAAAAGCAATTCCTCTAATTTGAAGTTTGAAGCACATATTGATTTGCATTTCACATTTCCTCATGTTTAGGCTTCTAAAGGGAAAAAAAAGAAAGAAAGGAAAAGAAAACATTTTTGTGGAGATAACTCAATTGGAGCAAATTAATAACTTGATAAGATTGTCTTCTAGTTTCCACCTATATTCTTCCTACTCCTTTGCCTGCATGAAGTAAAAGTTCAGAAGCTTTATTTTCTATGGAAAATCAATCTAAAAACATCAACTCTTACAATATTAAAATATATTGACACTGAGAGTAGCCCCCAAAATTAATAATAGACTCTTTCATCAATAGTGTAACTTCATCATCTTTGAGGAATAAACAGATGATTTCATCATAAACTAGCATTCTTATAGATCCTATTATCTTCCGTATTTTTCTCTCAAATTAGCAATTTTGAGTTTGTGATTCCTTATATTCATCCTCTCTTAGAATCTTTTTCAAATATGGGATTCCTTCAAGGCAGGGCTCAACAATGTGGAATGGAGGGAAATAACTATTAACTAGGTGGAAGAAAAGTCTTAAGTCCTCTTGAGGTAGGATTGTCTTTATTAAATCAGCTCTGTTTATATATTCTTTGTCCTGTATGGCTCCATAGTTTGCTAGAAACCATGAGTAGTTGCAGAGTGATTCTGCTTTCTGGAAGGTAATAAACAAGGGCAGCTTTGGTACGTGGAATCTAGGGAAGGGGTGGACCACAAAGGGTCTATATTATGCAACCTTATCTTGTATTTTTGTAAGAGGCTATTTCCATGCATTGAACCCACAGGTCACACGGTGACAACTGTACTGTTGTGCCAAGGCTTCCCTTCTGCTTTCTGGAAGATAATGAGAGGCCTAAAGCATTTGATGCGTGATGAAGATGGAAGGTTTGTAAGAAAGGTACTGGGATGGCATACCTCACCACCATATCTTCAGTTCAAGATCTATGTAGTTAGAGGCGCGCCTAGGCGCATGTATTGCACCTGGATTTTGTAAAGTTGCAAGGGTTTCAAGCACCAGAGCTTAGGCGCATGCCTGGGGTGTGCCTCGGTGGGCCTAGAGCCTATGCTCAGGCGCCCTCCGATAGCTAGGCACAGGCGACGAGTTGTTGAAACCCCAAACTTCAATTTTTTTTTCATTTTTTCATCTTCCAACCCTATTTTCTCTTCTCTTGAGAGCTTCTACTGTGGAAACGACCATTCCTCTTCATGCTTTTACAGATCTAAGCAAAGAAAAGGTATGGATTCATGAATCTTCAACCTAAAACCCAAATTTCTGTGAAAAACGTTCAGTACCATTTTTTTTTTTTTTTCATTTTTGGCTTACCATTTTGTTTATAAATCTTGATGGTTCTCATTCTATAGGTAGAAACAAACATTCCATTTGATTTACTTGTTTGTTTGCTATAGATTTAACTTCTTTTTATTTATTTTTTCATTTTTTTTTGAAAAACAGTTATAGAATTTTGAAATAACTTTCGTTTTTTACATTTATTCCTTGAAACATAATTTCATTCACATATATAGCTTCCATAGAAATTAGCATGTTTGAGTAATATTTCATCATAGAATTATATTTCTATGTTTTTCTTATTTTTTTGGGATTTTTTGAACTTTTATAATTCTTAATATTTATTTTTGCATCCCGTGATTCAGGCATGCTTGAATGCCTATAACAAGTTCCGCTTAAAATATCTGATGCTTTTCTATTTACAAGCTACATTTCTTGTTTCAATTTTGTCTCATTCAATATGACTGTGCTTGTTCTGTAGCTTTTGATTCCAAGTTCAACGGGCTTTTTTGCATGAATATCTTTTTACCTTTGTATCCAGTAGCAAAGTTACTCTTTGAGATTTAACTCATGTCTTATGATAAAGACAAGCAACACCACAAAATGGAAATTTTGTAGCAATGTTCTCACATCTGCCACATTTCTATCTTTTAAGACACTCACATCCTTCCTGCTATCAAATCCAGTGTCCGTGACATAAGCATGCATAATAGGATTGAGCTCCCATGTTAGTCTTGGCATGTGTTCCTGTTCACATTATCTTTCTTGTTAGTTTGTTATAATTTGGCATGGTTTTTTTTGTAATTGCAGGGTGGCTAAATATCAAGAAGCAAATCCTGGAGTATACACAATTATTACGTTTCCATTTCTCTTTGCAGTCATGTTTGGTGATTGGGGTCATGGTATATGCTTGTTACTTGCAACAATGTTCTTTATACTCAGAGAAAAGAAACTCTCCAGTCAGGTAAGAGGCACTGAACTTCTTGTTGCTATAAATTCTGTGTGTCATGAATTAGAAAATTCTAAGATGCAGAGCCCTGGTACTAATTGTATTATTCCTGTAACAACAGTTGCTCTGTTACCTATGCAATTTATCATGGCTTCATTTGGTTGCTTTTTCTTAATTTCTTTTGATTACCTTCTTTTGTATGATATTGTTGAGACATAATTTTGGAGTACCATGCTTGAAGCCTTTATTTTCTGCCATTTGGATGCTGTGTTAATTTTCCATGAAGATGTTCGGTGAGAGTACAAGATTCCAACTCAATAGTGCCTTTCAACATTGGAGACAGTCATGTTATATCCAGAAAATGGTTCCTAAACTCTAATGGTGGTGAATGCTGGAATAACTGTACAGAAACACACCTGCATACAAGGGTATATAACAGAAAAATGCATTACAAAAAAGCTTGGAAACAAATTTACTTTATTATTCATCAAGATTTCCATGTTAATCTGATTGCTTAGATCTCTTTCACTGATGAAATTTCATTTTTAGATGAAAAAGATGCTTCATTATGTAACTGAAAACTACTGGAAGTAAAAAATCACTAGGCAAATTATCCTCTAAAATATATTTTTTGAGAGTTAATTATCCTCTAAATATTTAATTTGTCAGAAGCTTTGTTCTGAATGAGTGCAAGTTGGTTCTATTTTTCCCTTATCATATGAACTTTCAAGGTAGTGCTAATGGTTTAACTGCTCACAACTATGATGTACAACTCACGAGGCTTCTTTATTTTAATTTATGAGTAATTACTGAAGCTTTGTGAAATTGGGTTGTCAGAAGGATGGTGCATCCAATCTTCCTGATTTTAGATCCATTGGTCTTGTAGGAGTATGCACATGCAAGATTGTGCAGAGGTCTTTGGCACTATAGTTCTCTTTTCTTTCCTTTTTTTTGTTTGAACAATCTCCTTGGCTTGGAAACAGCCTCTTGCAATGCAAGGTAAGGCTGGATGCTGTTGATCCTTTGTGGTCTGCCCCTTCCCCGGACCCCGTGTATGCAGGAGCTTCGTGCTCTGGGCTGCCCTTTTTTTTCACTGATCTTCTTGTCGCTAGGCTGAGACTAATGATTAGCTCTACTGTTTAGCCACAATTTTTGCACTGTTGGTGGTCCTCAGACATTCTTAAAAGAGAAATGAAAAAGTAAGTTCTAGATTGGTCTCTTTAGTATCACTTTGGTCAGGTTCTCACTAACAAAGTCATTCTCACTGCTATCTACCAATTTCTTTGTGACACTGCCTGAAGCTCAGATTCAGGGGCTTGGCTACTCGTATAGATTATGGGACCACATTGTGCTTCTTACTATGTTGTGTTTATCATTGGAGAAGAGTATATCTGATCTGATTAAAGTGTCAACAAATATTTTAATTCAACTGGAAAAGTAAAAGAAGAATACTTGAAATCAGTTGACTGTTATTCCTGCTACTCTTAAAGAATTTTCCATCTTGAAAATTTTGATTCTCATCTGTCTTGTATTCTTTCCAAATCTGCCTTATAGCATTTTATTTCTTTATCCACTGTGGACATTTTTTCTTTGGTTGTCTTTCGGCCTTGGCTTTTGTCACTTTTGGACTTGAGCTTATTGAACTTGTTGGTTTTTGGAACAGAAACTTGGCGATATCATGGAGATGACATTTGGTGGCCGTTATGTTCTTATGATGATGGCATTTTTCTCAATCTACACTGGGTTGATTTACAATGAGTTCTTCTCGGTCCCGTTTGATCTTTTTGGCAAGTCTGCCTATGAATGCCGTGATCCATCTTGCAGGTGTTGACCACGTTCCTGAGATTTGCTTCATCACTGAGTTGCTCCCATGGTTTGCTGACTCACCTTTTCTTCTGACCCCTTTAATTTAGTGATGCCTCTACGTCAGGCTTGGTGAAGGTGCGTGCCACTTATCCATTTGGTGTGGACTCTAAGTGGCATGGTAGCCGCAGTGAGTTGCCATTCCTCAACTCATTGAAGATGAAGATGTCAATCCTTCTTGGTGTAGCCCAAATGAATCTTGGCATTGTGTTGAGCTATTTCAATGCTAAGTTCTTTGGCAATAACATTAACATCTGGTAAGCTGGATTTGAACTGGCATATGTTTCTTCACACAAACATATTGAGGCCCCATTCTGAAAATGGTATGAGATTACATCCTGACATGGAAAGGTTGCACTAACATTTCGGGATATATAATTATATATGTTCTATATTCCTATGGGCTGGACTTATGAACGATGCATGGATTCCATTGGTTACATGTTATTGAGTTTCACTTCTCTCTATTTATAATTCTAGAACCACCTAGCTGATGCCCGCTTCCACTACATTTATAATTGTAGAACCATGTTCAGGAAGATTTTACTGCAGGAGTTCAGTCCAGATATTGCTTCCATTCTTGTCTATAACTTCTTACGGGCAGGACTTGTGAATGTTGCCTGACAAAATTCATAAATTCCGTTGGTTACATCTTATTGAGGTTCAGTTTCTCTATGTAGTACTTCTAGAACCACCTTGCTGATGCCCGCGTCCACTATATTTATAATCCTAGATCCATGTTTGGCCTGATATTTACCATGGAGAACTGTCCACTCCTAATATTGCTTCCAATCTTTTTTATAGCTTCTAAGTAGAAATTTGTTTGTACGTGCAATGTCTGGTCATTATGTTCATATTCATTGTCCTGCTCCCAAATCCCTTCTGTTAAAAATGATTTATGTCTTCAAATGTGTGATTATTGTTTACAGGTTCCAGTTTGTTCCTCAGATGATATTCTTAAATAGCCTGTTTGGTTACCTTTCCCTCCTCATCATTGTGAAGTGGTGCACTGGTTCCAAAGCTGATCTATACCACATAATGATATATATGTTCTTAAGTCCAACTGATGACCTTGGTGAAAACCAGTTTTTTGTTGGCCAGAAACAACTTCAGGTCAATTCTATTTGTTTGCCTCTATGATCTTACTTGCTATTATTGGTTTAAGCTTTCTGCTCATCTTTCCATTTTGCCTATCGCTAGCTTGTATTACTATTGCTAGCTCTCGTTGCTGTCCCATGGATGCTGTTGCCAAAGCCTTTTCTTCTGAAGAAACAACATGAAGAGGTATGCTCAAGAGTCTTTACTAAACTGCTTGCTGATTTTCACGTAGCTTTACTTTCCTAGTTTTTTAACATATGATTTTCTTTCAGAGGCATCAAGGTCAGTCCTATGCAATGCTTCGAAGCACTGATTCTGAATCCTTTGAAGTGGAGCATGGTCACGATACTCATGATCACGAGTTTGAATTTAGTGAAGTTTTTGTTCATCAGCTGATACATACCATAGAGTTTGTTCTTGGAGCAGTCTCCAATACAGCTTCATATCTTCGATTGTGGGCTCTCAGGTATAAATCTGCGATGTTCGTGACATCTTCTGAAATATATTAGAAGTTAGCCATTCAGTGCATTCAATACAAAAATGTTGGTACCTTCTCTAGCATCTCGCATTGTGCAATAACATACATGGTTCTGATCTCTCTCTCTCTCTCTCAGAGATATATATATATATATATATAGAGAGAGAGAGAGAGAGAGAGAGAGAGAGAGAGAGAGAGAGAGAGAGAGAGAGAGAGAGAGAGAGACGCTCATGCAGTTATGTATACACATACACATACGTATGTCTTATTGGGAGAAGCTTATGATTCGTTTGGTATGTGCAGTCTTGCCCATTCAGAATTGTCAAGTGTGTTCTATGAGAAGGTTCTGCTTCTTGCTTGGGGGTAAGTGCTCTGTGCTTCTACACAAGCCATGTATAAACAAGGAAACTTCCACTGATCTTTCCACATTTGTTTCTATGTCCAGGTTCAACAATGTCATTATCCTCGTTGTTGGCATTATTGTGTTTATTTTTGCAACTGTGGGAGTGTTGCTCGTGATGGAAACGTTGAGTGCATTCCTTCACGCGTTGCGACTTCACTGGGTGGAGTTCCAAAATAAATTTTATGAGGGAGATGGATATAAATTTTACCCATTTTCATTCGCATTGCTGGGAGAGGATGAGTGATGTATTCTCACTGCCATTTCTTTTCCCATTGGAGGGGTTTCTGAGAAGGGGTTCTGTGTAGGTGGTCGAAGGAGGGCCTCTCGCTGCAAGCACGAACGTACAAACCCATGCGGATTCTGAGTTGTTGTTTATGGTGGAAATAAAGTATAGCCGATTACGGCTGGGTTTGATACGACTTCGCCTTTGTAATGATTGTCTTGGAAATAATGTATTTAATTTAATCAAGTTGTAGCTCAACAGTCCATTGATGATTATTCTTGTTCCCACGCCACCCATTAGATACAACCATGACTTGATGTATTCTTAATTTTTGTAAAGAGGATTGGCAATTTGGTCTTATGGTGATATCCTGAGTTGTCATCTTATATCACCACCTTTTGTTGGTTGACTGGTGGTAATTTGGTGCATAGATTCCATTATGAAGGATAACCTCTCAGAAACTATTTATACCAATAATGTCATTTTCTGTTGTTTTCATATATATATTTTAAATATAATCATAACATGAAGGGGAGCCTTGGCGCGATGGTAGAGCTGTGGAAACAGGCTCTTGCAAAATGCAAGGTAAGGCTGAGTACTATGGACTCTTGTAGTCTGGTCCTTCCCTGGATCTAATATACATGAGGCTTTTGTGCACCAGGCTAAAAACCGTTGTTTCTATTAAAAGGTGACGAGTCATAAATGCCTACTAGCTTTAGTAACAATGTTATGCTGGAGTTATGGAGTTTGCGAAGTCCCATATTCCTTCGCATCATATTATGCCAAAGAGTTGACACAGAAGCCTGATCATGTGCTTTCCATAGCGGTTATCTTTGTATTGGATATACAATCTGATCATCATCGTTCATTTGGTGTATGGTACTCGTATTAACTTGATGCAGTAACAGTCCCAGGGCAGACACTAGTTATGCAGCTTGTGCTATTTTCCCTCATAACGTGATACTTGCGGTTTAAATTTGCAGAGAAACAATGCTAAACTTTCCGCACTCTGAGGCAGTTTAGCAACCACATTTTTTTGGATCCCACTTTTGCACCATCTAAATCGTTTAGCTCATCTAACTTCAAAATTCTTATAGGTCAAAAATCATATGATCTTCATGACGCTAGCTCCTAAGAAACTGTTTTTTTGTTATATAGTTTCTAAACTGTTTGTTTCTAAGCACAACCTTTCAGATGCTAAAATCATCCAAGTCACAGGTTTTTTTATTATTGGAAAGACATTTAAATCTGGAATACTGAAATGAATGATTTGTAGGTGAGGGCAGCCTTGACGCATAAAGCTCCTGCATATGTCAGGTCTGTGGAAGGGGCAGATCACAAAAGTCAGAAGTACGCAGCCTTATCTTGCATTTTGCAAGAGGCTGTTTCTATGCCTTGAACCCATGACCTCAAGATCACATGACGACAACTCTACCATTGCATCAAGACTCCTCTTCAGGAATGATTTGTAGGTAAGCCCTGTAAATGTGGTTGCTGGATGCTGTTTCTATAAGCCGTCAACATCCAAGGTGAAGAACTGCCAATAGAGCGAGGACTGCCACTAATAAAATAAGGGAGCTGGAGGTCACCCCTTTGTGTCCTTGTCCCATAAATTGCCACGATAATAGCAATTAAGAACTTGGAATACTCGCCCCCATTGTCACCGTTGAGGTCATGCAAAAGCTTTCTCCCTTTCATTTACAATCTGTGCATTGACGACTGTATTTCCTGCAAACTAAATTGGAAGACCGAGGTATCCAGATCCTTATTCTTCATTTATTTTATGAAAACATTTATAGCCAATGGAATTGCTAATATCTGTCGTCAAATTTATGCAGAGGATACATAACCAGGTTTGTTTATCTATCTACAATGACTCATTTATATGCTTTAATCATTGACAAAAGCCTTAACTACGGGGCCGATTGGCAAGGCTGGTTTGTTGGTTTACGTCAGATTATATTTACATGGACTAATCTGGAATTAACTGACAAACCAGAATATGTAAGCCTTGCCAATGAGAGCCTGAGTTCCCGGATAAAAACCATTAACGTTTTATACTTAAGAGCTTGATATTTGATATCTCAACTGGAAGGAATCACTTGTAAGCAACAATTTTGTTCAATACAGATTTAAATGGTCCAATTATCTCCCATCTCCTCTCCTATAGGATGATTTTAAACCGTTGATTAGCTGTGATAACAAAGAACATTCTCATTGAAGCCTAGTTATGTTTGCAAACAGGAGACTGAATAGGAGGCGAAGATGGCATTTCGTTATGTAGCCATACTGATGGCTGTCCTCTCAATTATCTTGGTATTGCTCCTCTGCAAGAAACTCTTTCCCTGTCCATGTACTGTTTTCGGCCCATCCGCTTATACATGTCGAGACCCTCTTTGTCGGTAAGCAACAAGTTCCTTTATTTGCATTTTGCCAAATTATCTACGAAGTTATCTTATTCCTGCTATTGCCACCCATAAGAACATTGCCAACATTATTCAAGAACACAAATCCCATGTTTTTTGTGGTTAATTAAGAGACCATAAGATCACTTTCAACCAGGTAATGTTTTCGTCGCTAGGTTTCTTGTTGCTTGGTAGGCGTATAAGAATTTGAGAGCCTGAATTATTCATCTCCTAGAAAAAAGAAGCGAGTTTTTAATCCAAACTATGGGGACACTGTATTAAAAACATGAAAATGGGGTGGAACATCGTAAATCATTCTTATCCACATACCAAACAGCCACTGAAGAAGATTTCTTCACATTCACTTGACTATGTAGGGAGGTCTATAGTTTAGGCTCCGCTGGGGGCTCAAATTTGCACCCAGTATGCGCACTGTCATTCCGCAAGTGGTTGAGCATCAACTTAGCCGTCCTCCATGAAAGACTTCGAAAGAAACTCTCCACTTTGTGGCTGATGAAGCATTTAGCCATGATCCAAAGAGTAGCTGAAGAGAGAATCCAGATGTTCGTGCCTATTCTGTAAGTATACTTCCATGTTAGATACTGAACAAATGGTACGTCTCTAACTTGCTTATTGTGTTTACTCTATAAGAATATAAGCAGGACTGGTGAACACTTGCCTAATGATCCAAACCATTCACTGTTGGGCCTCAATGTTAGCGAACTGAGCCCGTGAACATGATAATTATCCTCTACATGCAAATCCCAACCCTTCAAATTGTGGACTCCATCCAAAGTATGTGAAGTTTCAGCATAGATCCATTTCTTTCGGAGCCTAGCAAATGAGTGGTTTGAATCATCTAAATGAATTTGTGATATATTTTGCAACCAGTGTTTCTCTAGAGGAATTAGATATATGGTAGTGCTGGGGCACATATGGTTGGTGATCCCAACTGTTCATCTTCTGGGCCAGGTTCTAGAGACGTATACTCCAAAAAACTTCTCCATCACACTCTTACGCTTCCGAACTTGTGCTGTGCTCCATCTTTTCCAGGCGTCCTTGGTTCACTGCAAAAAGAATAGGACTATCAACGGTCTGGCTCACCATCATCCACCCCCAGATGAGCTTTGTCGCTCCTAAATGCCCGTTCACTCTCAGGCCACACATAAAACTACGAATATAACAAAGTGCACATGTATAGTTCTTGAGTAATAAATATATGATTCAATTCGTCTGATCATGTTAATGATTTCTTTTGTTCTAGGCTCAACAATCCTGCAATGAGCTCCATTGGCTTCTTTGTGTTTTCTTGGGTAGCAGCGGGTTTCTTGATTATGATTATAGCAAGGTTTTGAGCGTTCTTACATGTATTAAATATCATATTAAATGTCGTTCATGTTTGATGTAATTGTTCACAGACCAAACTGGTTAACAATGTGGTTTGACACAGATTGAAGAATGTAATAGGCACAAATGATAGCCAAATATGGCTTACACGTACCATGTATAAATACAACAGCCAAATGAGACACTGCCTTTTCCTTCACAATTCGACAATTCATCCAGCACAGTTGAACAATGGGCAGTTCAACTTTGACTAAGAAGCTGTCCAGCTCTTTTGGGCTTTGTGTGGTTGTTATTTCTGCTAAATAACACTCTTTAACTAATTATGTCACACTTGACTCGGGGAAGAGAGAGAGGAAGAGATAAAATTGGGGAGAGTTAAAATCTGCAGTTCTCCTTCAAGAAAGACACCATCTCTTGCTGCAAAAGCAAGAAATCAATCAATCTAGCATCCAACCTCCTCAAAACTAAACAAAGGGAATTGATATGTGCAATCCTTGTATTGATATGAGCAGCCTGTGTTCATAGACAGCTCTGTCAGTAGCTATCTTTACCCAAACTTTTAGGAGTTCAGAATGATGACAAGACAGACCATATCTGAGGAAAGGACGGTGAATGACCCGTTCAATCATATTGGTATATATGTACAGAGTGGAGGACTTACAATAAGACATAGGAGGATGCACCCAGCTGCACCTGGAAACAAAGCATACCAAAATTGTAGACCGTGGAACTTGGCACCATCAATGAACAACAGAGGCAAGCTTGCAGCTGCATTTCGTCAACAAAATTGACCAATGTACGGATAAGCAACCACTTTACTTCCTCTGGAAGAGAGAGAGAGAGATTCATATTGTTGGAAGAAGCATAAAAAAATGTCAAACTTAAGACTTATACCTGGTGGATGAGTTGAGCGTGTTATGATCATGAAAGCAAGCGATGCTGCAAGTGCTGCGCTTCTGGCGAGCCAGCCGGGCCCAAATATGGAGAAAGCTAAGACTCCAATAGCAGCGCAGCCAATCTGAGCAATGAACATGTTGTACTTCTACACCATCTCCACAGTGCATAAATCAGTTATAATCTCGTGATAGCTAAGCCGAGGTATCGTTTTAGGTACTAAGGTAATACAAACACCCAAAATGTACGAAGTTATGGGGTTTGTTTATCTGGTAAGCCAATGTTATCTGCAATTTGGTTGTCCTGATCAAATCATCCAAGCCATTTAGGACTCATATATGGAACGTTGGTTTAACATAAAAATAGGACCAGATCTGAGACTTACACTTTTTGAATGCCCGTCGGACCAATAGAAGTGATTTTCTTTTCCTTCTTCTGAAACTTTGATAGGGGCTTGTACTTAATTGGTATCACTGGGTGTCTGCACCCCTTTTTGGGCTGGGATAATCACTGTGGATGTGCACAATCACCCACGAACGACACAAATCGAGTTAGTCCAGTGGCCGGATTTGGACTATGCGTTTCTGGGGAGCAAACCCATGACTCCAACCAACTCGCTACAGCCCTTTTGATAGGGGTAAGTAAGAAAACAATCAATTAGTGATTGAAGAAAAGTGGAAAAAATAAGCGTCATTATCAAACTAGGGATTAGAAGAGGCATGAAGGCCAAAAATTCCAGCCAACTCATGTTGCTAATCAATGATATAATAAGCTGGAATGGGATAGAATCAGGAGCTGCTGTTGCCTGCCTCACCAAAAGTTCAAATCGTCTTTTATAATTCCCATAAATCCTTATCAGCCCACTCTAGGAATAGATTTTACATGGTAGCCGCCCGACTGAAAGGCATAAATTTAATTAGGAGTTCCGAGTCCACATTTGATGATCCAATCCTCACGTGAGATAGGCCATGCCCTAAAAAATCTTCTTGATTAGGTGACTTTAGCTTTTTGCTTTTAAGTCATCATCATGATCATCAAGACCTTATGTTGATCAGGGGTTGGCTACCTGAATCTTGTTCCTCTGTTCCTCACTATTAAGTATCATGTCTTCATTTAGTTTCAAAGTTTTAAAATCTTTTCTCATCACCCCTTCTTTTGGGCCTTCTCCTTGCCCTTTTAAAACCTTCGACTTGGATTGCCTCACTCTTACCTGATACCATTTTCCGTCTTCGATAGACATGTTTAAACCATCTAAGTCTAATTTTCCTCATCTTGTTACATATTGGTACTACTCCTAAGTTTCCTCTAGTGTTTTCATTCGAATTCTATCTATTCTTATCTTGCCACTCATCTATCTCAACATCTTCATTTCAATTATGCTCATCCTATGTACATGTTGTTTTTTAAATGCCCAACACTTTGATCTATAAAGCATGAAATTTTTCTTTTAATTTGAGTGACAGTAGTTCATTGCACAAAACTCCTGAGGTGCATCTCCATTTGTTCCAATCTACTTGGATTCTCTGGGTAACCTTTGTCTCAATCTTGTAGCTCTCATGAATTATTGATCATAAGTATCGAAAGTGCCCTTTTAATGGGACATCTTGGTTATCAATCTTTATTGGTGCTCTACTCTCACTCATCTTCTGCTAAAATTACATTCCATATACTCTATCTTAGTTTGACCAGTTTTAAATCCTTTATATTTTAATGCATTTCTCCATAACTTTAAATTTATATTTATGCCTTCCTTTGTCTTATCAATCAAAACTATATCATATGCAAATAACATGAACCATAGACTCTTCTTATGCAGATATTTTGTTAACTCAATCACAACTAACTTGAAAAGGTATGGGCTCAATACAGATTATTGGTGCAATCTATAGTAATAGAAAAATTACCTGTCTTTCTATATACCCCAGTGAAAATCCTTTCTCCCCCAACATTTACCAAATTAACACTTTAGGATCCTACTATAAGCTTTTCTAAGTTAATGAAGACTATGTTAAGGTCCTTTTTCCTCTCTCTATATTTCTCTATCAATTGTCTGAGTAGGAAAATAGCTTCCATGGTAAGCCTCCCAGGCATGAAATCAAATTAGTTCTCTGTTATACTTATCTCATGCCATAGCCTCTACTCAATCACTCTTTCAAAAAGTTTCTTAGTATAGCTCATAAGTGTGATTCCATAATAATTAGAGTAACAATGTATGTTTTTTTTATTCTTATAAATTGGTACAATCAAGTTCTTTTTCTATTCATCTGACATTTTCTTTGATTTTACAATCATATTAAACAACTTTATCAACCAATCTATTCAAGTATTTCTCATATATTTTCAAACCTTTGTTGGTATACCATTAGGTTTCAGGACCTTTCATGATTTCATCCTTTTTAGGGACTCTTTCATTGCAAGTATTCTAATCTTACAGTCGTATGTATGATGTCTAGTGTTATTTGTGTTTATAATACTTTCAATCTCTATATTCTCAAGGCAATTATCATTTAGTAATGTTTGAAAGTAACTTTTCCACCTTTATTTGATCTGATCATATTTAACTAGTAACCTTTTGTCATCACTTTTAATACACTTAACATGGTCTAAGCCTTACCCATATGGTTTCTTATTTCTGCAAGTTTAAATACATTTTTCTCATTTTCTCTTGATCTAATTTATTATAGAGATTATCATACACCTTTAGTTTAGCCTTGCTTAAACCTTTTTAACATTCTTATATTATTCAAAGTTTTCTTATTTCTAGTTCCTTGCTTACTTTAAGACGCACATGTTTCTCTTTAATAACTTTTTTAACTTTTTTACTCTACCATCAAGTTTCTTTTACTGATTGCCTTTGACCTTCATGTACTCCTAAAATATCTTTTGCAACTTTCTTAATCAATTCGACCATATTAGTCTACATGATATCTACTTTTGTTTTATTGTTCCAGTTGCCTTTTACCATCAACTTGTTTGTCAATGATGATATCTTCTCCCCTTTTAAGTTCTACCATTTAGTTTTTAAACACTTAATAAGTTCATTTCCTTTCTTTCATCTTTTAATGTAAGTATTTATAACAATTAGCCTATGTTGTGAGATTAAACTCTCACCATGTGTCACCTTATAATCCTTACACATTGATCTTTTGGTATTCCTACGTAAAAAAAAGTTTATTTAGCTTTTATATGCTTTAGTTTTAAAGGTTATTAAGTATTCATTTTTCTTCTTACCAAAGCTAGGTTATATACCAAAGCAAAATTGAGGATAACTTTCCTCATGCCATTGCTTTCTTCAATATCATACCTTCTATGTACCATATTATATTATTCCTTTTCTTTTCTTATATGACCATTCTACTCTTATAAATATCCCATATGTGTTGGAAATTTCTTGCATGAATCTGTTCACATCTTCCTAAAACTATCACTCAATTTTATTTTCTAACCCTACTTATAGTGCATATATACTTACAACATTTATGATCTTCTCTTCTAAAACAAGTTTTATTAGCATAATTTTATCACTAGTTCTTCTAACATTTACAACTTTATCCTTTAATTCTTTATCTACCATTTTTATTATTGTCATTCCTACATACCAAAACTTATAGCCATCAATTTTTTTAGTTTTACCCTCTTTCTACTTGGTTTCTTAGATACAAGCGATGTTGACTTTCTTGTGTTTCATCGTATCTACTAACTTCAGACTCTTATATGTCAATGTGCCTATATTCCATGTTATAATATGAATTTTATTCTCTTGAGCTAGCCCATTTGTCCGTGCACTTCTCTACCCCATCACATAAATCGATGCAAACTTTTCACTGTAACTGAGTTCTATTGCATCATGTCACTTCCAAGAGAATGCTCTAG
The DNA here is from genome assembly GCA_035236585.1 of Warburgia ugandensis. Taxonomy (NCBI): domain Eukaryota; kingdom Viridiplantae; phylum Streptophyta; class Magnoliopsida; order Canellales; family Canellaceae; genus Warburgia; species Warburgia ugandensis. The sequence goes on from CP141129.1 coordinate 42,865,966, forward strand.
CGGTTGCTGCCCATTTTTTAAGGCACTCAGGATCTGATGCAGTGCATCTCTTTATAGAAATGCCTTACTAGTCTTTGTCCATTTTTTGTTGTACTCAAGATCCAATGCAGCATGTCGCTTATAAAAAATGCCTTAACATGAGGGAATGTCAAAGATCAATTCATGTCATAGATTTTGCTATAAGTTTTCCTTGCCGGCTAGTGCACGATGCAACACCCTCCTTTTTATCTGGGCTTACGACTAGTACCGACGGAGTTCGGATTTACGGAATAAACATCTTCGATAATCAACGGGTTAGGCTTGTCAATGCATAAGATTTGTGGAGAACGGCTTATCTAATTCAGGTAGCTAGGTAAATGATTTGAGCCATCGGGCATCTCGCCCCATTTGTTCCTTTAGCTGCCAGCCAGACCAAGCTTGTACACTGTTTGCCCATGTAGAGGAATGGGTGTCATTATCAAAACTAAGCGACCCTGGTAGCCTCTCTCGACGGATAAGGCCGAGAGCCATTCCGAAGCAGACTACAGGTAATTGCAGGAGTTAAAAGTTCCGAAATCTAGATACCTTCAATAATTGCAGGAGTTAAAAGTTCCGAAATCTAGATACCTTCAATAATTGCAGGAATTAAAAGTTCCGAAATCTAGATACCTTCAGAGAGAGAGAGAGAGAGAGAGAGAGAGAGATACCCGTGCAGCAGGAGAAGCAGGAGTGAGAAACAACACAGCAGAAACGGCACCCAGAGGAGCAATTGTGATAGAAAGGACACCTTTTGCAGCCAGCATTTGATCCAATCTTCCCATGATAGCCATGGCTGCAAAAGCCCCGGCAGATGGCCAGATTACATCACTCAAACTAGGAACAGCTCCACCTTTCTCTGGCTTCAACCAATCCCACTGAGGCGTCGCACTATTACTACTGCTAAATGCCTTCACCCATCCACCTAGCCTTCTTTCAACATTCATACCAATTCTCTCCTTCTTCCTTTTGTTATCTTCCACTATAAACAAGGAGAACGGAAGAACAGATGTGGGCGTTGTTGTTCTGACATTATGGCATATGGGTTGCATCGCCATTTCGCCTCCAATCTCTTTTTCTTCTCTTCTTTTGCTACAGAGATTGATTAGCTTTGAGAGGAGACATACGGGGAGAGAAGGGGAGCTGTCTTTGTGGAGAGAGAGAGAGAGGTTATTTTTTTTTATTGTTAGCTTTTGGGGTCCTCGAAGGGTCAGTCTGATGGGTCAAAGCTTGGCTGTCCGCTTAGTTGGGCCGTTAGTGTTGATGGCTGCTTTACTTGATTATTTATTGTTAGATCATATGGAGATGTGCCATCCCGCGTTATGTAAACATATCGAATGCAAAAGACGTGCAGAAATAATGTCCAATGGAAGAGGCTAAGGATGAATTTTGATATGGTATAAATGAATAAGTTAACCAGGAGACTCGAAGTCCATGCGGCGTTAGTTTTTTAGTTTTTTGGTGATCTAAATCGATCATTTTCTTAGAGCTTTTTATTCACCAGATAAATTAAAAGAAAGGGCAGCGTGGTGGACAAAGCTCCCATGCATAGACAGGGTTGGGGGAAGGGGTGGGTCACAAGAGTCTAGTCCGTATTATTATCTTGCATTTTTGTAATCACCTCAAGGTCACATGACTAGAACTCTACCATTGTGCTAAGGTTCCTCTTCTATTCACCAAGCAAATGCTGGAGATATTTGTCCTATTTAACTCTAAAAGACATTGAGCTGTTTATGTTAAACATGAAAATAATAAAAGCTACAATCAGCTGATAGAAATGATCTTTATGGCATTGCTTGTGTACAACAAAAATCTCATATGATGGATGCACATTTCTACAAAGGAAAATATGAGCAATCTAGTAAGAGTAATTCACAAGGGCATATGCACGTTCAATCGCAGGTTAGTAGGAGGAATTTTTTCCTTAAAAATGGTAACTAATAAATCATTATTAAGTAGAGAGAGTAACTTTTGAAGTTTCCAAAGATATATTAATAGCTATAATTAGGTAAAAAATGAATTATCTTATAATATTTATTTGTAGAAGGAATGATGGGATGGCATGCCCACTACAGCTGCTTCCTGTGGTGTGCCCCATTTTGCCGAATAGGCGTAACAAATCGTTGATGAAACCCACTGAAATAGTATAAGAAAAAGGAGAGATTCCAAAAGAATCACTCTTCTATTACAAAAAAGAAAAAAAAGAAGAAAGAAACTAATTAAGTTTGACATGCCGATAGATTATAATAACGAATGTGTAATAGTTTGAAAGACTGATTTTTGAAATCCATGCATGATGTTTGTAAATTGACATAGATACAGTGAAAGGAAATATTCTTTTAATTATGTATACTATATACTACTGCTGGGGAAATGAGATGACCAGTAGTAGATACTCTAATTCTTTATTGAGGATTATATTTTTACTAAAGCAAATTATGCATGAACGTGAGTTTCTAGTTTCCTTGTACGGGCATCAACTACTACTAAATAATCCAAAGCAAAAAATGGACACTTACATAGACAAATTGTTTGGGTCTTCAAATAATCTAAGTCCTACATATACTATTAGCATATTCTAAAGTATTTGAATTGATGTTACCAATCTTTTTTTTATGGGATATTAGAAATATTTAGAGTAGGAATTATTCATAGAAACAATGCATGTAAGATTGACATTGCTGGAAACTTAGTGTAACACCCCGGATTTTTAAGACAAATTTTTTTTTTTTTTTTTTATAATAGCAATTTAAATAAGAACATTTGGGATCCCATGAGAAAAGATTTATTTAACATTTTACTAAACCTATCTTAAAACTCCGGGTGTTAATTTTTCCTTTCTCAAAATGACGTATACGTAATTTAAACATAAATAAATGATCCGCGTATAACTCAACGTCAACAACAGCTACTTTTATTTTAAATCAAATAAACGTCCAAAAGACAGTAATAATATGGCCCAGGGTCTATCCATCATAACATCCCACATAAATGTCCAACATATGTCCAAAGATCTAAATCACATCCCACTATAAAATATGCAGTCCATAATAAAAATCCAAATGATAATCCTGTTTAATGACTCACATCACTATCTAATACTATAGAAAAAATGGTCTTCAAGAAATGCTCTCACTTCTCCACTCTTGCCTTTCCCGTTATCGCTGAGATCTAAGGCATTGCAAAACAAAGCAATGCCTCAAAGAAGCTATCGCTTGTGTAGTACATGACAATTAATGTAATAAATGCGTAAATAATGAACAAAGATTGATGAAAAGTCTAACATTTATGGAAATAGTGATATCATAATGCCATGTTCAAAATAAATGCCAATTTATTCCATATGCTAAAACATGAAATTTACGGAGTTAAAACATGACATGAATCAATAAATGGAGCATACAACAAGAATAAGGGCACCCTAAGGTAATGGGTCCCACCACATCACACTAACATCCCCGATCGTGAATACACATAGTCAACCCTTCCGAGTGTCGTCACACCTGTGCATACCATCCATAATCATGCTCATCATACATGCACACATAACAAGAATATGGGCCATCATGCCGGCAGGGCAACCCTCCATGGTATCAACCACCGCCGCTCTCCGTCGACACCATAACGGAGACTTAACGTCCGTCCCCATGGAAAGGCTCAGACCGGTAGTGTGGACTATCCATGTTACCAAACCCCTACGAATGCCATCTATGGGCAAGGTGTGTCTATCATATCACAAACTCATCACATCATAATCTCTAAGGTGGGTGGCCTACTCTATCCCTCCTAGATGACGCCCACCGGCGAGAGCACCCGTCATCAAATATAAAACACGGAATCATATGTATATGCTAAAACTCAAGAGCACTTATAGCTTGCAATCCCTAAGACATGCCCTCATCCCGGGGTTACCTATCAAAGGACCAAATTTAATAAGCCTCTATTCTCATTTCCATGTAAATCCATGCATTTTCTATATATATAATAAGAAATAAGTCTCTAAGTAAGCATAACAAATTAACATCATGCTTGTAAAAGCATTTGAAATAAGTTTATTCAAGAAAGATTTCAATTTGGAATAACCATCCCGTACGCAATGTCGCATGAAATCCATGGTAAATAAAAATCGCAATTTAAAAACACAATCACACATGATGCTATGTTTAAACATGGTTTAAAATCAAGTCAAAACATTACTGTCATTACCTACCTCAAAGGTGAGATCACTAGCTTGCCAATAACTCCCTTTAATCGTATATTCAAGTGCACTCGTACATGTCACATCACTATTTTAAAATTTTTCTAAATAAAAAGTGGTCATTTCTAAGTTTTTAAGTTAAAACTAGGTCCGCGTCATCAATACGGCCACAACGCCTCTTTCTGGATCGTGATTCGACCTCTCTACCTCCCAAAAATCAAGTTTTAAGTGAAAACTACGCTGTGCGGGCCTCGCCGACCACCATAAGGTGGTTTAAACCGGCGGGCACTTTTCCGCCGGTTTACACCGACGTACACACGGCGCACGAAGACGCACGGCGTCGCAGACGCCGCACGGAACGCGCGCCGCGGCGTTCGCACCGTGACGCACGCGCGCGTGCGGCCACTGCCGCCGCCAGACGCACCGCGTCCCTGGCCCCACCGCGACAACCAACCACTCACGCTCCGCACGCGCGTGGCGCCGCGCACGCGTGCGGCGACGTACGTCATGTGACGTCGTCCCTGCGTCGTGAGTGCGTCTTGGCGTCGGGCCGCAGTGGCGCCGACGCCGTTGACGACGCCGGAGAAGACGACCTGATTCCTGCCTGCCCACGGAAAGCTACAGAGCCCGCTTTGCGTGATTTTTGCGCCATTTTCTTCAGAATTCTCTCTAGAATCCATTTATGCCCTCCTTTTCACTAATTTTCTCAAAAACCATGGTTTTTAAATGATTTTTCCCAAGTTCCTAAAACCTCCCTAGGTACCGGTTTTTGAGTTTTCTTCTGCAATTCCACCATCGATCACTCCCAAATTTAAAAGGGTATGTTTCGGGGTCTCTTGTGCACTATTTGACGGTATGATTTTCAAACGGACAAGGTTTGATCCGTGAAATCACACTCCAACAAGAGAGCGTGCACAAAGTTCCTAAAAATCTAATTTTTTTCCAAAATTTTTAAACGTTTTCCTAATTAATTTCCTAATTAATAAATACGTAAAAACATAGGTTTTGAGGCTTACCTTGCACCTGGCTTCCGAGTTGCTCGTGTTGCCGGGCTCCACTCGCCGAAAATTCAAGTTTTTACAGATCTAGGGTTTTGCGTATTATTCATGGAAAACGCTCAAAGTGGAGCGCTGCTCCTGTGAGGAGCATACATAGGGTTTTAGAGTCTCGGAAGAGAAACTCTTCCCCACACGCTCTTCCCACGTCTCCGGCGATTTCGCCGGACTGGTAGAGACGTGTGTAGACAGGGGTGCCGTTATCAATTTGGACCCCTGTGTAACACGTTTCTGTCAAAAGACCATTTTGCCCTTACAACTTTGACGGCTTATAACTCCCTCGTTTGAGCTCCGTTTTCGCTCTTGGTGTATGCGTTGGATTCAGACGACGAGCACTTTCTAATTATTATGTTTTTAGGAAATAATTTCATCCATAAATTTTTATTTTAATTTATTTAATAATTTCCTATTTTTATCTTTAAAATTAAGGATATTACACTTAGTTCCTAAATATAGGTTTTTATTGAACTTTATGAAGGTGTATAAAGGTGTATAAAGCATAAACTCTAGTGTTAAATGTGTATAAAGCATCACTAAAGTTACAAAATCCTTATTTCATATGAAACCACTTGTTCTCTTTTTTTTGTGTGTTTATGTGTGTGTGTGTGGGGTGTTTGAACATCTGTCAGGGAAAAAACTTAGAATCCTATAGCATGCCACATGTGCACTACATTCCTATACAACGAAATGGTTGGCTTATGTTTTACGAGAAGATAAGTATGATAAAGTAAAGTGCCTAAACTTCAGGATTTCAAATATTTGTCAAGTAGTTCAGATGCTTCACACTTCTATTTATTATACTTATCCTTTCCTAAAAAGCAAGCTAACCTCGACCATTCTTACAAATCAACAACAAAAGTACCATGCTATTATAAAGTATAGGGTACTATGGCACGTCTCGGGAAAAAATCAATGTTATAGGCTATCTCTAATTTTAAAGGCAACACCACTATATCCTAAAGGAAAAAATTTTACACCTAAAGTTCCCTTTTTAGGAAAAATAGTAGAACATTCTAGTTGATTTATATATAAAACTATAAATTATATACTTTTATAAAGAAGATAGAGAGAAAATAAAAATAACATAATACTTTTGAAAGATACATGCCAAAACATCTATTTACCACAAAAACATGAAAGTCAACTACAATGAGGAACACACTTACCGATTAGCATTCATATGATGGAGCAACCAGCCCCCTTCAATATCTCATAATCTATTTTGTTATATCTAAAAAAGAACTAGAAGATAAAAAGTAAATTTAAAAATTTTGAATTTTATAGGCAAAAAAATTAGATAATCTTAATTTTTATGTACTTATTGAATCTCACTTATAATATAATTATATTTCATTTTAGAAAAAGTCCTAATTATACACATGTAAATCCAAATCATTTTAGCATAGAAATAAAAATATCCTAAATATCAACTACTTTATATAGAAAAAGAAAATCCTAGCTTTCTACAGGTAATAACCTGTGCATTTGAGTGGATGTTTTATTGCCAAATAAATACTATTAGGAAAACTTCTCTGAATCATAACTTTTAGGTACTTATTAACCATAAGTACACATCTCTACTCATAATACAATAAGATTCTTTTTAGGAAAAGCTATTGCATATATCAATATCCATATGATCTAAGAAGTATTAGTAGAGAATGATTATTTAGTGCATGAAATTAGTTGCTAAAATGCACCCCTCTTTTGCATGATTGGCCCCACCTTGGGTTGATTGTATATGTCAATCAAATTTCCCCAACTTTAAGAAATGTGGTTTTGTATGTTAAAATCATCCACCCAACTTTATATTTTGGATATAAGATATCTCATGTTGGATAAATCAAATAGAGGGGTCTAATCAACCCAAGTTGGGATTGATCATGCAAAAGTGGGGCATAGCACAGCCACTTGTTGTATTATCTCTCACCATTCTAATGTTTTAAAGAAAATCACTGAAGAGAAAAGCAAAGATGAGTCAAATGTCAAATGTGTAGGTTACTAGATTCACAAATATATCATCAGCATCATCAACAACAAAGTCTTCTCCCAATTAGGGATCAGCTCCTTGAATCTTGTTCCTCTATTTCCCTTTATCAATTGTTATGTTTTTATTTACTCCACAAGCTTTTAAATATTTTCTCATCACTTCTATCCATGTCATTTTGGTCCTGCTCCTTGTCCTTTTAGAGCCTTTGACTTGGATTGACTTATGCCTTCTAACTAGAGCCATTTTCCATCTTTGTTGGACATGTCTAAACTATTTAAGTCTATGCTCCCTCATCTTCTTATATTTTGGTGCTACATCTAATTTTTCTAATATTTCATTTCTAATGCTATCCTTTTTTGTCTTGCCACTCATCCGTCTCAACATTCTTATTTCAATTATGCTCACCCTATGTACACATTGCTCCTTACCTTCCCAACATTCTAATCTAGAAGCATAGTCGGCCTTATAGCCATCCTTTAGAATTTTTCTTTCACTTTGAGTGGCATTCACATATCATACACAACTCTTGATGCACATCTCCATTTGTTTCAAACCACTTGAATTCTATGGGTAACATCCCTCTCTCAATCTCTACACTCTCATGAATTATCGATCCTAAGTATCGATGGTGGTCTCTTTAGAAGACTTCTCTCACTTCTCTCTTAGTGAAAATTGCATTCCATAGATTCTCTCTTAGTTTGGCTAATTTTAGATCTCTTAGACTCTATAACATCTCCTCACAAATCTAGCTTTGTGGTTATGTCGTCTCTTGCCTTATGAATCAAAACTATGTCATTTGCAAATAACATGCACCATGGAATCTCCTCATGCAGTTGATTAGTTAACTCATCCATGTCAGAACTTATGGGCTCAATTGTAATCCTTGGTGCAATCTTATAGTGATAGGAAAGTCATTGGTCTATCCATTAGTGGTCCTAACATTTATTCCCAGTCCCTCATTCATATCCTTAATTATGTCTATATTCTCTACTAAAACCCCTTTCTTGCTAAACACCCATCATATTAACTCTTTAAGGACCTTATCACAAGCTTTTTGTAAGTTAATAAAACCATGTGGAAGTCCTTTCTCCTCTCCCTATATTTTTCTATAAATTGTCTTAGTAAAAAAATAACTTCCATGATAGACCTAACAAGTATAAAACCAAACTGGTTTTCCTATACACTTATGTTGTAGCCTCTTCTCAATTATTCTTTTCCAAAGTTTCATGGCGTGGCTTATAAGTTTGATCATATGATAATTAGTTCAACTCTATATGTCTCATTTATTCTTATAAAATGGTACAATAGAGCTCTTCCTCCATTCATTTGGCATTTTCTTTGATTTTATAATCTTGTTAAACAACTTAGTCAACCAAAGTACTAGAGTATCTCCCATATGTTGCCAAACCTCCATTGTTATGCCATTGTGCCTCAGGGTCTTTTTGATTTCATCTTTTTTAAGGCGTCATGTATCCTGATCGTATGATTATATCTATATCTTTGAGTGGTATGCTTTGGTCATCACTTTTAATGCATATAATGTGGTCTAAGTTTGAACATATTTTTCTCACGTTCTTTAATAACTGTCATATGTAGCCTTCAAAGATATAGTTGTGTGTAGGTTAGCAACTTCACAAAATTATGATGAATTGGGAATTCTTATGAGAGTGTAGCTAACAATTAGACTTTGGTTTTTTGGTCTTTTGGTATAGCTCCAGGTCATTTGACACAAAAATCCTTGAATTTGAGTTCTCAAAATACTATTATATATTTGAGTTTCTTATATAGTGGCATGCCTCTAGTACTCCTCAAGATGCTCATTGTTCAGGATGCATCCAAGCTATCATTGAATTTCGGCAAGCTAATTTTGTCATTATTAAATTATTTGACTTTTGATAGGATATTGCTAATGCATTTAAAAGCTTGTTGTTCTTGACTGCATCTAAAACACAATGCGAGCTACAATAGCAATCAGTTATCCTATAGAGAATGCACGGATACATAAAAAAAGGACACTCTGATGGACAAATTACAAAATCCTATTCTAAATAACTCATTGATAGATAGATCTAGCTAACATGTACTTGATGGCAATCTCGGTGAAATTAATCGGATGTGAGAAAAGTGATTGCAAATTTAACTTTAGATGAGAATGCTAATGGTCCTAATGGTCAATTAAACCATGTAAGATTGATCAATGACTCATATAATTGAGTCATATCATGCATTTGATCATCTAATTGACATGATCAATTGATTAGAAGATCTGAATGGTTGAGATAGTGGCATCTCATAGGGACACATTTAGGTTGATAATGAATGGGCCTTGGATTACTTGATTGACTTAAAGTTATAGGTGATCAACTATGCCCTATTTAGTAGAACTCTATGATCATCTAAGTGTTACTAGAGGGCTAGGATTATAGGTCACTACATGCTAATTAATTAGAAGTCTATTCTAATTAAGAAAGACATTAAAATCCATATTACATACATAGAGAAAGAGAGAAAATGTGAAAGTTACTCTCTTATGCAATTTTTGGTGAATTTGGAAAGAGAGTTAGGTGATTATCTTTGATGGATCCAACCTTGTATCCTAGTTCATGCTACATAAGGTTGATTGGAAAGGGAATTTTGTGAAGATTTTTTTTCTTTTTGCTTGTAAGTAATCGCCACTTTTCCTTATGCTTTTATCTTTAGGTTTAAGTTCATAGATTAGTATTTAAAAGAAAGAGACCTAGCAGAAACTCTGTCATCTGATGGAGGTAAGATCTATGTAATCTAACACCTCTAATTTAGTTTATTGGTTGTTTTCTAGTACAATAAAATTTTGATTATTTTCATGCTTATTGTTTATCTGTTTTGCGTGTAAAATGATATGGAGCACTGCAACCAATATTGGCATCAAAGTCCTACATTTAATGCTCTAAATCAATTATATTTCATCTATTTAATAAATAAAAAATTATGTGAAAATTTTGGCCAATATAAGGCAATATTTTTTAGTTAATGAGAATCTAATTTTAGTTTAAGATTTCAAGAAAATAGTCGACCACGTTAGGCACAATTATTCTATGATTTTAAGTGCAATTTTCGTGCTTAATTTCACTAATTAATCATGATTTTTAAAGCATGATTTATTTCATATTTTTGGGCATGATTTGTTGTAAGGTTTAAGCATTAGTTTGATATAATGTTTAAGCGTTGAGCTTATATCTATGTATAGCAATCATAAGGGCTGAAATTTAGTACCTTTTTCTTCCTATACATCTTATAAAAAAACAATCTATCAAGAGCCAATTAATGTTCCAAATTAGAGGTTTAGATTTTTTTGGATTTTTTCCAATAAAAGTGATGTCTTTATGCAAAATCACTTGATATTTGACATCTAAAAATTATAATTTTTTTTTATATTCATTCTATGATTTCTAAGTAATTTTTACAACTAAATTGGCCTTGTTTTAGTTTACCTATTAGGAAGAATAATTAGAGTTAACACTTGGGTGATTTTAATCTAAATATTTGGCTATAATTGTTGCCTAAATTGTGACTATTTTAGGATTATTTTATGTACTATTTTATGTTGTTATCTTATATATAAAATTTATAATATCTTTGAATAATTAGCATCATTAATTTACATGTTTAGATTTGTTATATAATCAATTGTTTTAAATTATTTTAAAATAAGATTATATGTTAAATAGTTACATGTGAATAGGCATATATAATTGTTCTTCATCTTCATATTTAAAATGCATGGTTTCATTGTTTAGTATTTTTAATTTAGCTATAGAATGAGTTGGTATTTTTAGAACAATGTGACAACTAGGACATTGCTAAATTTAGTGTATAACTATTTAACTAGGAATTTATATGTGTTGAGTAAAAATTAAATTTTAGTAATAAAGTAGTCGGTTAAGAAATATTGGTTTTTGTGAAATAAATAGAGTTTATATATGAACTCTAAAAAGAGGAGGTGTACATTGCAACTTCTAGTGTATGTGAAAAACTAGTTGGATTAGATTAATTCTAAATTTTACTTAAAATGATCTAGTTAATTTTGATTTCTTTTTATGTTTTTGAAACTCAAGATATGTTATTGTTCTAAGTAATTACTGTTATTTATAGTTTTTAAGCACTAAGTTGATAGAAAGTTTTTACTTTCTATGTTTAAATATCTTTTTGTGATAACCAATAATGGCCTCCAAAACAATTGACCCTAAACTTAGTGAAAATGAGAAGTTGAATGGAAATAATTTCTTAATGTGGAGGAGAAGAATTAGACACATACTTTTCCAAGACTAGGTTGAATATGTACTTAATGTTGTGGTTGAGGAATCACCATTTGATGCTATAGCAGAATAACATCGTGGTTACCAAAAGTATCAAGAGGATGATAGAAAGGCAAGGTCTATTATGTCAATTTTCATGGAACCATATATTGAAATTTTATTTGAGACCCAGCATTCCTCCTATACCTTGTTTAATGTTGTGGCTATAAAGTATGGAAATACTCTGAATCTTATCTCTCTTTTGGTAGAAAAATATAATAGTATGCGAATGAAAGCATTTGATAATGTGAAAGATCATATAAACTTTATGTCGGTTGTGAGTAAGGAATTGACACTTCTAGAGAACCCAATACCTGAAAAATTATAGGTGTTCATAGTTCTTAATAGTCTACTAGCATCCTGAGATCTTGCAACTGTTGCACTTTATTTTTCAAGAGCCACATTGGCTATCAATAATCTAGTATCCATGTTAGGAGTTGAAGCCCAAAGAAGAAAGAGAAGGGATTTAGAAAAAAAAAAACTTTTCATTTGACTCTGTTTAAAAATAAAAGTCAGAGATCCTCTTCTAAGCTAAATCAAATATATGATAGGAAAAGAAAGTTTAATTAAAAAAAAAAGATACCCATCTCTAGTGGATTTGACAAGGGTAGGAGGATTGGACCTTGTTGAACATGCGCCCAAAATAGAAATGTTAAATAACTATCCTCGAAATAGCAAGGTACCAAATAATGGTAGCATATTCAAGGGTAGAGATATAATCTTCATGATCACTAAAGCATTAATCATGGGGACAGACAAAGACTCATGGTTAGTTCTGCTAAGATAAGTCATATCCTGAAGGACATGGAACTATTTTTTGACTTTAAGGGGAGGCTATAGACAAGCATAAGATGTTCATAGGAAACAATAGCTTTAGTGTGGTAAAGAGCTCAAGGATGGTTAGGATTCTACTTTTTGGTAGGAGGCACCTTGCGTTGACTGAGATCATGTTTGCACTGGGTCTTAGGTGCAATCTCATCTCTATCCCAATGCTCATTGAAAAAGGTCATGAAGTTAGACTTAGTGAAAATAGGGCTTCCAATGGTGATAAGGAGCATGTTTTGTCCATTGGGGTGCTTTATACTTGATGTAAAATTTGTTTCTTCTGCTGATATTAAAGTCAATCCTTCTTCTTACTCTTGTTTCTTTTTTGAAGATGATTCCTCGTCATGTCATCTTAGGTTAGGGCATGTTAATTACCAAAGATACATGAGAAAGGCTGCTAGGTATGGATTATTACCTAAGTTAGAACAAACTAGATGCTATGAACCTTGTTTGTAAGATGGCTAAGACTCCTTTTGATAAAGGAAAGAAAGCAAATGAGTCAATTGAGGCCTAGTAGAGGTGGTGAATACATGGGTAATGTATTTGACTGTTGAAGTTTTCCGCAAGTGCATGGTTGTTGTAGTATAGCTATGCAAATACAGGTTGATTTCCACGGGGACTCAACTTAATTGTTGGAGTTTACATAAATTTTAATTATAAATTAACAAAATTCCAATTCTAATTCATTAAGCATTCCATAAGTAACAGTCTTGAAATTAAGTACAAAGAAATGAAAGGAAATGGTATTTAACTACAACTTCCCTGTTTTGACTATTGTGTCACGCAATAGATCACAACAAGTACTAAGTAGTAACAAGGTAACTTCAATACAAATTAAATGCAATAACAAGCTGAATACAATTTCTTTGTCTTGATCATTGTGTCACGCAACGAACAAGAAGTAAAAATACATATTCTAGAAGCAAATTCGAGAACAACACTAACTTGGATTAAGTAAAACATGGATTAACTAAAAACAAAATAGGCTAAAAGACAAAATAGGACATACATGACATTCAAATTAAAGTAATGAGGGTAGTTCTGGAATTTTAGTACAATAACTCCATCTCATCTTCTTCTTCCCGTGGAAGAGCGTAACGCAGGCTGGAGTGAGACGGAGAGAGCACGGGAAGAGGGTTGAGCGGCTGGAAAAAGGGTAGATCGGGGGCAACTGGAGGAAACCCAAGTTGGGTTCTCTCCAGTTGCTCTTGCTGGCACCAGTGAAGAGAAATCTAGCTTGCCGGAGATGGAATAAAGAATGGAGAGAAGAAGAAGGAGATGCGGGAAAACGAGGCCAGTGGGAATAAAAAAAGAGAGAAAAGATGGGCAATCTTGGTTTTGCCGAAAAACAAGAGGAGCAAGAGGAGTTGGGGGTCGAGCGGAAGATGGGGGCAAAAACCCGATATGGGTTTTCTCCTTTGAGCCGGTCGGTGGATGGATGGATGGAGTAGAGCCGGTGGAGAATAAGATCTGGCCAGTGATGCTAGGAGGATCTGGGCAGGTGAGGCGAGCTGGAGAGATGGGTGGTAGTGAAGCCATAAGAGAGAGAGAGAGAGAGAGAGAGAGAGAGAGAGAGAGAGAGAGAGAGAGAGAGAGAGAGAGAGAGAGAGAGGTGCGATGATGGGTTGCCTGGTGCTAGGTTTGGTGGAGAAGGCCGGGAAAGGCTAGGGCGAGCAGAGATACAGAGGGGGTGCCGGCCAGTGGGGAATTGAGAAGAGAAGAGAGAACGAGATTGAGAGAGATGGGTAAGGAACAATCCTCCCCACCTCTCCTCTGTCAAGAGGAGAAAACAAAAAAACGAGAAGAAGAGAAGGGGTGAGCATGGGAGTGAGAGGAGAACAAGAGAGAGGTGGAGAGGAAGAGTGAAAGAAGAGAAGGGAGGAGCAGCTTGCTCCTACCCTTGAAGGAAGAAAAACAAGAGCGAGCCCCCAATCCGACCCCTCCTTCCTTTGTAAGGGGGGTTGGTCAAATCTGCCATGATTAGTCAGATTTGGTCAGATCTGCCCATGGTTGGTTAGATTTGGTCAGATCTGTAATGATTAGTCAAATTTGCTTAGATTTGCCCTTGCTTTGTGGCTTAGGACCCATCAAAATAAGCTGATCTGAACCGTCCAACGTACTCTGGATTATATGCAAAACAAAAGATAAAATTAGAATTATCTTATGTAGGTAATTAGCTACAATGATCATCCGATCGTTAACTTTTCAAATTAACGGTTGGATGATAGATTATAACTAAAAATGATTTAAAATCACAAAATTATCTTATTAAATGATCTAATAAAATATTAATATAAGGTTATTTTATGGAAAATTAAGGACTCAACATTGACCATTTCTCTAAGAGAGGTATACTACAAAGGTTTAATTTATCCTATACTCATCAGCAAAACAATATTATTGAGAGGCATAATCCAATTTTGTTAGATATGTTTTGAAGCATTTTAAGCCATTCTTAGTTAGAAACGTAGTTTTGGGGATAGGCTCTATCGTTTGCAATATAAATATTCAATAGGATACTTTTAAAGGCAATTAAAGTGACACCCTATGAATTTCAAACTGGTAGAAAACCAGACATAAGTGATCTTAAAGTGTGTGGTTGTCACGAATTGAGTTTCTTAAATAACACTTAGAAAAAATGAAAGCAATTTTTTTTGCAAAAGACACGATCCCATATTTAAAAATTCTTTTTTCAACTCCTCATTTTCCTTTATAAATTTGTTTACAACAACCATGAGTCCTACCATACATTCAAAACTAACTCCCGTCTAAGTCCATACTTGTTTTAAAATTCAAAACATTTCCTAAGAGTAATCATGGCATACCATTTAGCTATAATTAAACAACATTAGCTTAATTATACATGAAAGTCACTAGCACTTATGTGCTTTACATTCCAATAACCAATAATTCTCAAAAGCAAAATAACTAAGTAATTTGTTGGCAATCCTCACTTGCTCTAGTTCTCACCCTTTCTTCTAACTCATATGAATGTTGACTCTACGACCTTTGCCTTTTTGCATGGATCTGTAGGGTTGTTGGTAGGTTGAGTATATGAGGATCTACTCAGTAGATAAAGCTAAACTACAAAAGCAAAAATTATCAGCATCTGTCATGCATTCATGGGTTTTAAAATTATCCTTTTCTTAATGCTGGAAACTACAACTATCTATTTAGTTGTTTCATGCTATTCATCCATGCTCATGCCCATGCATCACACATCATTTACTCTCTCTTTGGAGCATCAAATCAGCACTTGATAATTCAAGTATTAATGGATGCACAAACATAGATTATTTATAAAATTAGTGACATAAACATAGCAACAAGCACACTTTAGTGCTTGTAAAAGTCTTAGCAAATTTACATTGACGTGCCTGTCCAACAATCTTGAGTACTCATGCTAATCATCTGTAAAAAGAATCATATCACTCTTGCTGGAGTAAAGTCAAAACACAAATCTCACAGGGAACACTATAATCATGTCAGCTCTACTGCTAGATGTGCCACCCTAGTATCCTAGGGGAGCTCCCACCTATCACCTCATGGGTCTATAGGCTGCTTGAAAGGGAACCATGAGACACCAATCGAGACCACAACACTTTTTAGCAATGGATACCTTTCACTTCTTGTGGTTAGAGGCCATGGAGTGACTTTGTTTAAAAGCTCTTAGCATAGCACCCATCTAAGTCATTGGCCTAAAAACAAGGATATCATCATAACCACATATACATACAAACATATTGTATATCACTAATGTAAAATACATAGTGCATGATAAAGTTTAACAAGCTCTTTCTCAAGCCATATTTCAATGCATTCTCACAGTTCACTTTAGAGCCCAAATCACAGTAAAAATTAGTTGCGAAGTCTCATTTCAAAACAATAACAACATGAACCTCTTTGACTAAATTGTATGCTTAGCATTGAATAAGCTTTAACCATGCAACCACAATAACAACAACAATAGTGATCCTTATGCCCAAACCAAGATAATTTCTATCTAGAACCATGCTTTTCAAAATGTCTCTAAGTAGTCATACATTTTCTTTTCAACCATCTATCTATTGGTTTCTAAGTATCTAATCTCTTTCTTTAGTAACTTGCTTAATTTAGGACCCAAGGACTCTATCCTTGGGTATTTTCAAGATAACTTGTCATTTTTCGACTTTGACCACAAGGTTTCATGAGGGATTTTTCTTAAGGATTTTCCATAACAAATTACAAGTTTTTCCATTGAATTATACAAGTCACCTCTAGCTTAGGTGTTTGAACATTTTACATCCATACTTTTCGATCCCTTTAGCTCATCCTGGGGCGCATGATTTCTATCATAACATATGACGGATATGGGCTACATGAAGCTCCATCTCATGCATCCATCATCTTACCCTAGAGATATATCAATATACTTCCCAAGGCCTCATGACTTATACATGTAAGTTTTAATAAGAAAGCCACCATAGCAGTATGGTGGCCTTCTTCCTATATAACCACTCACACATGAACTAAGAGTTTTAGGAACTCTAATTTTTCTCCGATTCAGGGTCATGAACTAGACGTCATACCATGCAATATTTATGTCAAAATATGACCTCCTAACACCATAGAAAAGTTGTTCATTGCCAGTTCCTTTTAGCAGTTGAAATCAGTCCATGTATGCTTTAAATTTTTTATGCTTTTTCAAGTGAAAATAAGACTATCATCCATCATTTTAAAGATTGGAGTACCATGTGTCATTAGGCATAAAACCAGTCAGAAAATACAGCCATCCAAGGATTTGATCATGGGTATAATTTCATCATTAACATGCTTTTAACATTCATAAGATAGCAAGCCAAATTATGCAAAAAATGTTGTAAACATACAAGTGAATCCTTAACCATTCTAGGTTGAAAATCAAGAGAACCATAATGATGTTTTATTAATGTCCCTTGATTTAGACTCCTTCCCCCTTCCCTTATATGAAGAAGATCGAGAGGGGCCCAAAAGACCCCAATTCTGGAAAAGCATGTTCCTATTCCATCCTTTATAGAATCTCCCTTAATAGAAGAAATATAAGTTTGAGAAGGAATACCAAAACCTAGTTCATGTAGGACATGGCGATCATTAGAAATTCACGAATTAGAAATGCTGTTATATACTCTTTCCCATAACTTCTCATACCAAACCAACCCACTAAAATGCAAAAAGGCTTAAATTCATCAATCCAAGCATAAAATATACTCATCAAGATCATAAATAAATATCATATAAAACAAATCCAAACAAGGTCTCTAATGACCTTAAAAATCTATGCATTTTAGGTAATAACGATAAGAAAAAAGATGCCCCTTTCTAGGCTATCTTCTATGCATCTTTTGACACAATTGAGACTAATAAGCATAGCATTCTTAAACTTGAAAAACACTCCTAATCCTTAGGCTATCCATCATGCTCTCCTTAGCATATGGAAAAGTTATTCAAAACCCATCCAAAGTCCTTGGAAAAGATTTAGAAAAGAGAAAAGTTAGTATTTTAGATTCACCTATCTCTTAAAAGTGATCCACCAAAGTTTCTATGCAATCCTTGATTTGTTCCTACCTTTAAGCTTATGTGTTTCCTTCCTTGCTGCTATGCTTCTCCTCTTTTGTTATTCTTTTATTCTTGTTCTCTTCCTCTCTTTATCCTCTCAAATCTTCTCTTTCTCACATAGAGCACAAGCCAAAAAAGTTCCCTATGGCTGCGCATCCAAGTCCTTTTATAAAGTGTCAATCATTTTCTAAATAATGCACCCTGCTGGCTACTATTTCTCTTCCCATGTTTACCATGCTTTTGAGTGGTTTTGGAAAGTAATCGAAGCTACTAATATTCAGCTAGGATCCCCCACTAATAGGATCTAGAAACCCTAGTTTATCAGCCCACAACTTGCTAAGTGTTCAAGCCAATTTCCTTAACTTTCTAAGTTCAAGACGTCCAGATTCTGGGCACCTTTTGCTTGCTAAATTTACCATAGCAACTGGCTTGGTTTGGAAGGCAAACTCCCATGTTAAGACTCTCCAGCAATAAAGTTTAGAGACACAAAACGTAGACTCAATTTCATTGCTTAACCTCCTCTATCAAATGCTCCAAAGTTGAAACCTTCAGACCGCAAATTTGACGCCTAGGAGTTGGGCTTCTTTCACTTTTTAATTCTCACTCCTCTTGTTTCCAATTCCACTTCCACTTGAGTCCTAACTTAGTAACATTCATTAGCAATAATTGGTAAGTGGTCTTAGGTAGGTTTAGTAGGTTAAGCAAGTTAATCCACAAGCCAAAATCTGCATCACTCACTTTCCTATTTTGAAAGGGGTAGGCACATGGATCACTTTCTAATTCCAAGCTCAACTCAATTCTCCTAGGTCCCATTATCAGAATGATCACATGAACATGTCAGGATCCTATCTTGACCCTTAAATTCTCAAAGAAAGATCATGTCTCTAGCCTTAATATGAGTCATTCATTCTTAAGTTTATTTTTAGTAAATTTTAGAAGTCATTATGGTTCAGCTCTGAAAACTGCCTTAAGCTGATCAAGTGAGAATATATATTCACAAACCCATTGATCTTACCCACTTATCTTGGCTAGATTTTTATGTGATTTTCAATTCAATCTTTGCCAACCATCTAGGCTAGCATGTAGTGCATCTACCAAGCTATCCTAGCCATTTGAATTCGCTCCTAGTCCAATGCTTAGCTCTTGCCACCTTTGCATACATTTTTCGCTCTTAAGTGTTACACATCTAATCTATTATATACTTTATATTATCTTTTAATGCTTGATTCATACTCTCTCATGGTTACACTCTAGACATTATAGAGATTTAGGACATCCCACATAGGACTGTCCTAAGCCCTATTAGCGGGCCATTCCTTAGGACAACTCAATTCTATATTTATAAAGTCCTAACTAAACCATATATTTTGAATCATTCTCATTCATTTTATGCTGACCAATCCATAATTTGAAATAAAACATCACTTTATTCACATAGAAAATGAATGCAAAAATTTGAGATGTTACAGTGGTATTATTGCTCATGTAAGTACCATGTCAAAACAATAATAAACTAGACCTTTAGACTATAAAGTGAAACTTTATAGGGAATTGTGATCACTCTAAAGGATGGGAGTTTGTAATACATCACTTCAATGGGCTAGTGGGATTCATTTAAAGTAGGAATGCATACTTTTTGCAATTTGAATTTGAATTGCATCACTTCTATGTTGACCAATCCATAATTTGGAATAAAACATCACTTTATTTACATAGAAAATAAATGCAAAAATTTGAGATGTTACAGTGGTATTATTGCTCATGTAAGTGCCATGTCATAATAAGTATAAACTAGACCCTTAGACTATAAAGTGAAACTTTTTACAGAATTGTGATCACTTTTAAAGGATGCGAGTTTGTAATACATCACTTCAATGGGCTACTGGGAGACATTTAAAGTAGGGATGCATGCTTTCTGTAATTTGAATTGGATCTAGAGTTCCTATAAAATAAGTTGAACTATATGAGGTAGTAAAGAATAAGGAAAATTCTAGTGACTCGATTGAGATAATTGATTAATCTCCTAAGCTTGATATAGTTTCTAGAACTTTGAGAGGTAGGAGACTATCTTTTATTCTCAGGGTTCACCATGTGATGTTAGGAGAGATGGATTATGCTTGACGATGAATAGCAAATAGATGAAGATCCCATAAGTTATTTGAAAGTGATCAATGCTAATGATGATAATAAATGGCTGGCATTTATTCAGATAGAAAAATAATCCATTGTAAGAAGAAGAAGAAGAAAAAAAACCCACCAAGTTTGGGATTATGATGATCTCCATGAATGTAGAAAAGTCATTGGTTGTAAATTGATTTTTTAAGAAGAAACTAAAATCAGATGGTTTAATCAAAAGTACAAGTCTAGGTTGGTTGTCAATGGCTTTTCTTTGATTAAGTGCATTAATTATCAAGAAACTTTGTCTCTAGTGTCTAGATATACCTCGATTACGATTTTGGTGATGGTAGTTGCACACATAGATATAAAATTATACTAGATGGATGTTAAAATAACCTGCCTAAATGGTGACTGGAGGAAGAGATCTTTGTAGATATTTCTAAAGGTTTTCAAGATGAAGCTTTAGAAGGTCAAGTATTCAAGTTGGTTAAGTCTTTATATGGACTAAAACAATTTCCAAAACAGTATATCATACTTTTCCTACGGTTATTTTGGAGTATGATTTTGAGCTCAATAGATATGACCATTGTGTACCCCTTTGTCAATGGGAGTATGTTTATGTTTTTATCATTTCATATTAATGACCGGCTGTTGATGGGCAATCATTTGAATATGATTGTTAAAACAAAAGAGTGGCTTAAGACCCTGTTAGAAATGAAAGATTTAGGTGAAGCCTCTTATATCTTGGGCATTAAGATATAAAGAGATAGAAAAGCTAAGAAACTTAGATTGTCTTAGGAATCATATACCAATCAAGTCCTCATGAGATTTGGTGTAATTGGGCGGAAACTTATGGACTAAGTACTATATAAGGTTACTTAAGTAACAAGATGGCATTGTCAAGCGGTGAGGATAAATTGGTTTTGGAGTCTAAGCCATATGCTCAGACTATAAGTAGTTTAATATATGTCATGACATGCACCAGGCGGAATATAGGCTTTGTTATTTGGCTTTTTGAGTACGTTTCAAAGTTAACCTTTTAGGAAGTGAGCTTGTACCTCTTAGGTTTTCAGATTTCAATTGTGTGGCCGACCTAGGTAAGAGGAAATGAGATTGAGTTTATAGCTTAGTTTAGCCTCCTCAAAGGCTATTTTGTTTGAGGTTTTCTAGCGAATAAAAAACTAAATATGTACCTAGACCTTTTTATAGAGATAAGGTGATAACTTAGCTGTTGTTTACACACTTAACAATAGTAACATTATTTCAAAGGCTAAGCATATAGAGGTACATTATCTATATACATTTGACATTCTACGAAAGAAGATAATGATTGTGAGTCATACCCTACTTTTGAGAATCCATCTATTGACTAAAGCCTTGATTAATTAAATTTTATGAAAACAACATTGCAGGTCCCCAACAACAGTGCTAAAAACTTGTTGAGTTTTTTGCAAGTACACAACTATTGTAGTCTACCTAGTGCAAGTCCGGGTCAATTCCATGGGCACTCGACTTAAATGTTGGAGTTTGCATAAAATTTCAATTATAAATTAACATAAATAAAATTCAATTTCATTAACCAACTCATGAGTATATTGTTCTAAATTTAAAGAAATTAAATACAATAACTATGTTAATACAAATTTTCTGTCTTGATCGTTGTGTCACGCAACAACAAGACTTGAAATTGCATAGTAGAGGGGTTATGAGAATAAGATAAAACCAAAATAAAGTTAAACATGAATTAAGAAAAATCCAAAATAGGCTAAAGGACAAAATGAATACATCTAGAATTAAAACAGAGAGAGAGAATGGGCAGAAATGGAATTTAATAAAAAAAAACTAAAGTTTGAAAGAAAAATATTCTTCTTTAAATATAATAAATTACTATTTATGAACAGTAATTGTTCATGAAGAAAGATGTGGATGGAGAAAATGATGTAGAGAAGAAGATGGGGGAGAAGAAGAAGAACGATGGGGGAGAAGAGGAAAGAGAAGGTGAGGGAAAGAGAAGAGGAAGAATGAGATGGGTTGATTAAAGAGACGTGAGAAGCAAGGGATGACGACGCCAAAGAGATCAGAGAAGACTGGCGACTAAGGAAACTGGTGAAATTAGAGGGGAAAGAGAAAGCCAGCAATGGTCTGTCTTTGCTAGAGGTGAAAGATAAATAGAGGGAGTGCTGAGAGGGAGGAAGATAGAGACAAAGGGAGAAATGGTGCCGGTGAAGATGGGTTTGGTGCTGGAGCAATAATCAGAGAAGGGGTTTTTGGTGAAGGTTGTCGGCAAGGTTGGATACGAAGGAGAGAAGAGAAGAGGAGAATAATAAGCTGGGAAAAGCAGATCCTGGTTAGGTAGAGAGAATGTTGGCCGATGAAGATGGGTTTGGCTCTGGAATGGGGTGCGGATTAGAAAGAGACGGTAATGGGTTATCGTGAGAGAGAAAGAGGAGCAGGGGGAGAACGCGGGTGGCTTTTCTAGGTGGATTGGTCGAGATGGATAGATCGGAGTAGGCAAGCATGCTGGATGGTGAGGTGCTGGAAGATCTAGACCAACGACGAGAGAGAGAGAGAGAGAGAGAGAGAGAGAGAGAGAGAGAGAGCTTGGCAAGTGTGGGGTTTTGCCGGTGGAGGTGGGCGCAGCTCTGGCAGAGGCAGAGGAAAGGGTGATTTGGACGGGGATAAACGAGAGTGGGATGGAGAGCGAGACGAGAGTGTAAGAGGTGAAAGCAAGGGGTGAAGAGAGATGAACGAGAGGGAGAGAAGTGTGAGAGGTAGAGCAACCTCTCTCCGCTAGGAGGGAGAATGGAGAGGAAAGACCGTAGTTACCTAAAGAATGCTATAGAAAGAGCCCGAATAATTTATAATTTTTTATTGGATTTCCCATGCTTGCTCCATACTATGCCCATCAACTTGTACAGCTTGCCCATGTGATGTCTGCCATGCGGTGTCCATGCTACGCTCTCCCATGCACTTAGTGATGTACATGGATGCCAGCATGCTTCCATTGGAGGCTTGCTTTGTGACGTGAGGCCCATCAAATCAGGCCGATTTGAACTGTCCAAAGTTAATCTGCAAAGTAAAAAACTAACTTAGAATCATCCATACCATCAATTACCTATTTAATTAGCTTTAATTATTATCTAACCGTTAAAATTTTAAATCAATGGTTGGATGATAACTTAAAGCTACGATCAATTTAAAATTACAGAATTAGTTAGTTGGATGATCTAATCAAATGCTGAGTAATGGTTATTTTAGGAAAAATTGAACACTTACCAGTATCTGTTTTTGAGGCATATGTACTTGCTAGAATTAAAGACCGGCTGACGAGTTTCTTGTATTCCCAAATTTAATTGACCAAGTGAGAGATGATAGTTCTAACGGTCAATTAAACCATAAGATCGAACAATGACTCAAGCAATAGAGGCAAATTGTGTGTCTAATCATCTAGTTAGCCTCATCAACCGATTACATGATTTGGATGGTTGGACCATGACATCTCATAAGGTTATTTAGGTTGACCATGAATCGGCCTTGAATTACTTGATTGACTTAGAGTTATAGGTAATGAAGTACTTGTTTAGTTAGAACTCTATGATCACCTAAGTGGTAATGGAGGGCTAGGATTACATGTCACTATATACTAACTAATTAGAAGTCCATCCTACTTGGGAAAGAAATTAAAACCGTATTACATATGTAGAGAAAGAAAGAAAACCTGAATGATGTCATCTTCTCTTGTGCAATTTTCGGTGAATTCAAAAAAAGAGTTGGATGATCATCTTTGATCTGAATTTGTGAAGGTCCCAGTGCATAAAGATCACTGCTCTTCTTTGTGTTTTGATCTTTGGCGTTTATGTTCAGAGATTGGTGTTTAAAAGAAAGAGATCTAGCGAAAATTTAGTCGGTTGACAGAGGTAAGATCTCTATAATCTGATGGCTCTAATTTAATTTATATGACTACTTTTTTAGCACTGCACAATTTTGATTTTGATTTTTTTTTCGTGTTTCTTGCTTATATATTTTGCATATGCGGCGATCTGGAGCGTAGGACCAACAAATACTAGTAGTATACAAATAGAGGTGCCATTTCAAGAAAGTGATCAGCTCAAATGTAATCACAGCAAACGAAGTTTAACTGTATACAAACATGTCCTGGGCCTTCTTTGACATCACATGTACCCAATTAAGGTAATCCGTGTTGATATAACGATTGTCATACCTATATTATTCCGAGATATTGTTCGACGGATAAGACAGTTCGCACTATTCAATCTTTCACCAGGGCCGGCAAGGGTTTATTTGCAAAGAAAGCCACCAGGTTGGCCATGGTCACCTGTAGCAATGCCTCAAAAGATTCTGGAGTTAGCACAGCTTTATGGGGAGATAACACTACATTATCCAATGTAAGGAGCTCTTTGGGCACTTCAGGCTCGCTCTCAAAGACATCAAGACCAGCACCACCAATCTCTTTGTCCACTAAATACCTCACCAGTTCCTTCTCATCGACAAGAGCCCCACGCCCCACATTAATGATAACACCTTCCTCTCCTAATGCTGACAGGACGTCCTTGTTAATGATGTGGAAGGTTTCGTCAGTCAATGCGCAAGCTGCAATGATGACATCGTTGTTAGCAGCAAGATCACAGACATTTTCACAATAAGGGAATGACACAGGTTTCCTTGTCCTTGAATGGTAAGAGATAATGCAGCCACAGGCCTCCAGTCTTTTAGCAGTCTCCAAACCAATGCTACCGAGCCCAAGAATCCCAACACGCTTGCCTCCCAACTGCAAGCATCATGCAAGACCAATGAATAATCTTTACAGACAAAAGAATATGTCACTAGTACCAGGTAGACATTGGACCTACGTGTAGTAGGCCACTAGCGTGTAGCCATGAAGGACAACTACGTTTTCCAATGTAGTTTCAGCATTGGAAAAGACCGAAAGATAGAATAGAATAGCATATATGATAAATGATTTCACTTGCACAATTCTGGAATTAATTAGCTTAACTGAAATCAGATGCATCATCTATCCAGAGTATGTAAAAAAACATTGAGCACAAGATGCAAACATCATGCATATCTAATTAAATGAACCAGAACATCTGATGACTATTTTCAATTTTCACCCATTTGTAACTCTGAGGGAGCTTTCACATAAGCTGCATGTTTGCAAACTGCAATTGGCAAAGACCAAGCTGGATAATCAGGGAGGACACTTACAGGATTGACAGATAACTGCAGATCTTTGGTTAATTACATTCTATTATATTCTGGGAAAGGCTCCTGTCTTTGATACCTTAGTTGTAATACACAGGTTATGCTTAGGACTTATTATAGCTTACATGCAGGTCCTTAGCCGAGAATATTGTACACTTCCCTCCTAGAATGTGCATAGATTTTGGGCTAAATAACCAAACGTTTCCACAAGCTACATACAAAATACCCAAATACTTCCCTCCTAGAATACTTTATGGTTCCCTCCCAGAATGTGAGATTCTTGTCGTGTGGTGTCACAGTTTATGGTGAAAGAGCACTTCTGTTAGTTATACATTTTGAGACAACTCTACCAGAATTCTTTTTCTTTGTCAAATATGTTTAAATTTCCTGATAAACATTAGATATTTCCTCGGTGCTACTATCGGTACACTAAAAGAATTGGATTTAGCTGCCAATTGATTCACTGCAAGACCCACAAAAAAAATGAAAACCAAAGGATATCAAGGCAGTGCTTGCCACACATGCAATCATCAGATACATGCTTTTATTTTGTTGAGTTGTCCACTACATCTCTTGAAATGATTTATTAAGGGAAGAAATGGATGATATCACAAACTTACACCCACCTGTAGGGAGTCTGCTAATTCATTGGCACATTAACAGTAAGTAGAAACTAGACATTTTCCATGATATAGATCATTAACTCACATGCTATGTGTGCCAACCTGCATGGCCCATGACTCATCATTGGAATGATGTTTAGATGAATGATCAACTTTGCCAATAACAGATGAAGATGCAGTTACAATAAGAAGTTGCCAATATCATCCTTGAGTCTGTATCAACTGATGACCACCAAATCAAAACAATTTCTAGAATATTATTCTGAAAGATATCTACTGCATCAGTAGCTATCTGAGAAACATGAAAAGGTAAACCTTTAAAAACATCTGAACTGATCTCCCTGGTGGGATGTTCTATGTTATCTTCTTTGCTACTCCTGGTTGTGATTTCTTACACATTGCTATAACCATGGAACTACCCTAACTGCCACAGACAGCAAAGTGAGAGGCTTGACGATCTAAACTATGCACATATTTCGGTTGAACAAGTTGCATTACCATTTGTTTGCCCATCTAAGCTCTAGATTCCCCAATCAACTTGGAAAAGGACAACCAAACTTAACCCAATTGGAAGTTTATTTTAGATATGTTGATCTGGGAATACAAACATGCTACTTACACATTAGCCTACTCTCTTTATTTTGCAGCAGTAAACTTAAGTTTAAGCTCTGTAAAGGGCTTAATCTTATTTTGTAATCCAACCTTTTTGTTGGTTGAATCTAGAGGAGAATTGCTTCGTTTGACCTTTGGTTACTAACTGCAACTAATTTCAAAGAAAACACACTATGCACTTTTGAATCACTGTCCTTTAAAGTTATATACAAAGCTTATGTCTGTGTGATAGATATTTTCATGTTCAACCTTCCATCTACATCCAAGCATGCAGCAAACAACAAAATGGAACTTGAAACACTTCTTGAGAATGACAAGTGAATAATGTGCCTTTTCTGCAGCAAAAAACCAACCACTTCTTCCCTAAATGTGTATAAAAAGATTAGGTAGCAATCTCAAAGCCTAAGCCATAACCTGCGATAAAAGATGATGAGGAGTGCAGGATGAAAAGACATTGATTACATGGAACCCTCTACAATATGAATGGAAGAGTAACAAACGGGTATGAAATGCAAATGAGGCTCAAGTACAATCTCTACAAGGCCCACACAGAAAATCTTCAGAACTTCGTAAAACTCTCTTGGATCTTCATATGACAGGACAAAGGCTTGAAACCCTTTTTCCAAAACCATGGGCAGAGTATAACCTCACACATGACTTATAGATGTTAAGGTGCAAAACTGTTACTTAAAGGAACTTATGTTATCAAAATGAAAGAACATAGCACATAACCAACTAACTGTGAATTACACATATGTTCTCTCTTTATTTCCCATTCTTCACATAACCTAAGAAGAGGAGAGCACAAACATTACAGGTCATCTAATAAGACAGAGCCTTTTACTGGTAAAGAAAGGAAAGCATAACACTGTGTATAAAACTAGGACAAGATCTTGACCCCTCCATTGAAGATAAAAAACTATATGCCTCTTCAACTGACTTCAAGTGAGGTAGTGATTGCCCCTTGACATGAAGAACACAATTTCTCCATATGGACCACGTAACCTCCATCAACTTCCCTATCTTCCCTTCCTTTTACACCATCTCAAGGCATTCTATGGCACCATGAAGCCCCAATAGCTTTTGAGAATTTCATTACACATTATTATACTTTGTCTTTCAACATAATTCACAAAATTACTCATTATTCGAAACTACATGAAATGAGCATATCAGAGAACCAGTTTGGTCTAATGCCTAGAAAGTCTACCATGGAAGCTATTTCTTAGAGAATTGATTATGTAATATAGAAAGAGGAGGAAGGACCTCCACTTGGTCTTTCTTGACTTAGAAAAAACTCATGATATGGTCCCTAGAGAGTTAATTTAGTGGGTATTGGGAGAGAAAGGGGTTTCACGGGTGTAGATGGATACAATTAAGGATATGTATGAGGGAGCAGTAACAAATGTTAGGTCTACTAATGGAGAGTTGGTGATTTTCCTATCACTATAGGATTGCACTAAAGATCGGCATTGAGCTCGTACCTTTTGACATTGGTTTTGGATGAGTTAATAGAACATCTGTATGAGGAGATTTTATGGTGCATGTTATTTGCCAATAATATAGTTTTAATTGATAAGACAAGGGGGGGGAGCAAACACAAAGCCAGAGTTATGGAGAGATGCATTAGAATCTGAAAGATTTAAGATTAGCTGAACTAAGACAAAGTATATGGAATGCAATTTTAGCAAGGTGAGAAGTGGGAGTGGAGCACCAATAAAGATTGATAACCAAGAAGTCCCCTTAAAAGACCACTTTCAATACTTTGGATCAACAATTCATGAGAATTGGAGAGATTGTGAAGGTGGTTACCCAAAAAATCCAAGTGGGTTGAAAAAAATGAAGATGCACCTTTGGAGTTTTATGTGATTGGTGGTTGCCACTCAAATTGAAAGGAAAATTCTATAGGATGGTTGTAAGATCGGCCATGCTCTATGGACTAGAGTATTGGGCAGTTGAGGAACAACGTGTGTCTAGGATGAGTATAGTTGAAATGAGGATGTTGAGATGAATGACTGGCAAGACAACAAAAGATAGAATTAGAAATGAAAACATTAGAGAAAACTAAGGAGTCGCACCAATAGGTAATAAGACAAGGTGATTAGACTTAGATGGTTTGGACATGTCTAATGGAAACTGAAAATGACACCAATTAGAAGGAGTAAGGCAATCCAAGTTGGAGATTCTAAAGGGCAAGGGGAAGGCCTAAAAGAACATGGATAGAAGTCGTGAGAAAATATTTAAAAACTTTGGAACTAAATGAGGACGTGATACCTCATAAAGGAAAATGAAGGAACAAGATTCATGTGGCCGACCACTAATTAGGATAAGGTCTTGATGATGATGACGACTCACTAAATGTTCAATCGCACCAGCTGAAGAATGGTTCTGAAAAAAGAATCACTGACAAAGTAATACTTCAGATGTTCAATCTTCTGTATATTACCCACCATTTTATGCTGTTCAGATAACTATGTTTGTTACTGGGGATGTGGTTGCTAATGAAAATCCTGTCTGCCAGTTTCTCAACAGGAAATAAAACAGAATTGTTTCTAAGCTTCTCCTCTAGAGACCCAATTTACATTAAAAAAAAGTAAAATGGCAGTGATATAAACTGGCAGCGCCAATAGTAGAAATTGTTACCTACATTAAATAAATCAAGAAACAGAAAATATAAGAAAAACAAGTAGACGACAACTTGAGAGATCTAGTTCTACTCAAACAAAATGTTCTATTGTAAGAGAACATAGTTTGCTTGTATTACCATAGATGTTCGTTTTGGTGATCCATAAAGAGACATCTCCAGATCTAAGAAAAAGTGTAGAAGCAAATCCACTGAACAGAGAACCACGCTGCAGTTAAACAGAATACCAGCCAGCCCAAACCCTCAACATATTTCTTTTCAACCAATAGTCCTTTGCCGTACTTATGGTAACTATTACTTTCAAGTTTCTCAAGCCCAGTCCCCATTTCCATCTGTACTTCTAGCGACTGAGCTTTTCAGTTGTTATTATCTTATATTTTCTTAGTATGACACGTAAATCAATTGAATATTGATTCCTAGAGACCACGCTACTATCAGGTGATTACAAATCAGTCCTGATTCACTCCCAGGATGGTCAGACAGCAGAATAAAGAGATGACCCTTTCACTGTATAATCCCCACAAAGAAAGAAAAATGATAATCTCCATACTGGATGCGCCCAAATATCTAATCATGCTCTTTTGGGTCAATACCTATTTCACGTTTCTGCCCACCAAATCAATAGTGGCAATCACCATTATCTACACCCGGGTCAACTTGAATGTAAAAATTACAAGCTAGAATATCCACGATGTCCCCACAATTAACAGAGAAAAATGAAAAGACTGACCCTGGAACCAAGAGGATACTCTCCATGCAAAGCCCACAATCCCTTCCTCACATATCGATCAGCAGAAGAAATCCTCCTGAGCACATCAATCAACAAACCAACCGCAAAGTCAGCAACATCCTCCGAGAAAGCAGTACCTGCATTAGCAACTTTGATTCCCCTCCGCCTGCACTCCTCCAAATCAATATGGTTAACCCCTGCGCTTGTTGCCACAACGCATTCAAGACGCGGAAGGCAAGCCAACGTTTCAGAATCAAGGGTAAGTCCTGAGCACATGAGAATTCTAACAGACTGGGCATGAGAAGCTAAGAAGCTATGCAGGGGCATGTTCGACTCCCATGGATCGAGGAAATGAAATATCTTGGAGAGAACGCTTTTGAAATTGGGTAACAGTGGGCCGAGGAGGAGGACAAGAGGCAGTTCTTCTCCCCCTGCACTCTCTCCTGCCATTTCTTCTGCACTCAGTTCTTTAGCCGTAGGCTGTTGGCCTTTCTTTTCTTTTCGTTTACATTCAACGCGGGCTGCTGGTTTGAGAAAGCGACGTGGTGGTGATTGGCGAATGAAATGGTTGGGGAGTTCGTCCTCGAGATCTGGTGCCCTTAAATTTCTTAAGGCATTTCCAGCTGTACGTTTTGGAGGTCCTGCAGGCAGTTGCTGGGAACATCATCGCAGTTTTCGGTGTATGATCCCGACGAGAGCGTCACTCGGGCCCACACCGAGTTCTTCTTGCATCACGACGGTCAGATAGTCCATTAAAATCAACGGTCCACATTCTTCTGGAAGAGTCCTAAACAAGGCTTGGTGGATTGAAGGGTCGCGATCATCGGATCAAAGACAAATCAGCGGTAGTGGGCAGACTTTTGCCGGCATAGTGTACGTCAGTCCCAAAACTCTGATTAAGGAGGGTAACCATGGTTTTTTTTTTTTTCTATGATTTTTTTTGAGGAGTGCTAAATGTCGGCCATGACGTTGTGCTTTTAAGGATGGATGGTAGAGTTGTCCTTTGTGACCTTCAAAAGACGGTTTCAAAAGGATGAAAACAGTTTCTTGTAAAAACAATGCAAGATAAGATTGGGTATTATTAAGCCTCGTGGTTTGCTCCTTCTTGGAACCCCGCATATGTAGAAACTTCGTGCAGACTATCCTTTTCTACGAAGATTGTTTTAATGAAATTGCAGACAAAGCTGGCAGAAATACTTTCCAGCGAGCTGAATTCCATATAATCAATAGTCAAAGATCTCAACGTAATTCTTGCTAATGATAATACGCTTAGCAACAGCATATGGCTAAAAGCTGCCTAGCATAGTTAATTACGCACAAGATACGTCTCTCTCATCTGGACATTATGTTGCGGGTTCGAAGGTAAGCAGCCATTTCATTAGGGTTGAGATGTCAATCCCAACAGGGGGAGTGACATGTGAGTTTAGAAGGTAAAATTTACTTAACAAAAAATGAAGACAAAAACTCACTATGATCGATAGGTTATAGTCCCCTCCATTGCCTTGTGTAGTGGACTTGTTTGTCACTTGAAAGATGCTGGTGTGTTTGTTGAAAAATATCAGACCACAAGACAAGCTATCCACCTAGAAATAAGCATCAACTCGAAGGAAACAAAGTACTCTTGCCATGAGAAATCAATATCCAATCACTTGTTTTGGATATTTAAAAATATTAGTAAAAATGGATTGTCATAACTTTACCTGAAAATGACTACGCTACAACCATTTTATGGGCATGTAATTTGAATTCAAAGCTATTTATCTCGTTCCTAATATTATTAGGAACAGCTTAGATTTATAATAAAAGTTTTTACCTTGCATGAAAAATTGTACATGTAACCTTCCTCTCTTCTTGAGCGTATATGCTTACACGAACCCGAATTTTTTAGATATAATCCATTTATCATGTTAAACATGGCTTAGATAAGTTAGATAGCAAATTTTATGCTCATTGGATCTTTTAGCCTATGTTTCTTCAAATAAAAAATAGCAATTATTGATTTTTATTAATTTTTCAATCATAGCAAACAAGTGGTTAGAATTATTCAAATGCATCAATTTCTTATGGTTGGGCTTAAATTTACAAAAAAAGTTCTACAAAACATAAGAAAAAGGCATGCACTCCGTTCTCTGTTCTAGGGTATGTACACTTACCAGGACTCTTGTTTCTTATGTTAATATTTGCTAGCGCAGAACATATAATTAGAAAAGAGTTCTGGTTTTTCGATGCCAAATTAACTGCCGCTAAGAAAATAAATTGGTGGCGATATGCCTAGGAACATGAAACTACAGTATCCAATTTAAACCTCATGGAACTTGGTTCGTTGGACCCACAGTTCACGTGGACCAACTGCAGGAAGAACCAAGCCCATATCATGCAGAATGTAGATGGAGTCCTGGTAAATGAACTATGGGACCCAAAATTTCGATTACTCTATCTTGTCGAAGCTAAGATAAAAAGGAAGTTTCGCGTTTGAGCGAATGTGGTTACAAAAACCAACGTTTTAAACCACAGTGGATGAGGCTCGCTTGGTTTAGAGAGCGTTGGTGGGTTTTGCCGGTTCAGTCTTAAATTAGAAATTCCTAAAGGGCAGAGAGGCAGTCTGGGGTATGAAGTTTTAAAAAAGAGATGGACTATAAGAGTCAATAATACGCAGTCTCATCTTATATTTTACAAGACTTCAAAATCACATTACAACAATTTTACTGTTGTACTACGACTTTCCTTCAGAATTCCTAAGAAATCTAGTCGAGTGAAGTAAGAAATATTTTGGTGACATAAACAAAAAAGTCGAGACCCTCTGTGATAGACACATGCATACTCAAGACTTACTCCCCTCTCGATATCGAAAAGGAGAAATAGATATTGGTAGAACTTACCGGTGCCCCAAGCTCCAAAAGATTCACTAGAGGCAAAAAGCTATGGCCCACTGGCTACAGGAAGGGGACCTAACTAGGTACTTTCACGTGGCTACAAACGGCTAACCTTCTGTCAGGTCAATAAAATATTGATAGATGTGCTTAGGCAGCATTTCATGGACATCTATACCCTGATTAAGTCAACAGTGTCTGTCTCTTGCTGACTATATACAGACAAAACTTTCACCCACTCACAGAGACTCCCTAATTAAACATGTGTTCATAGAGGTCCGAGAAACTCTATTCTCCATATATGGGAATAAAGCCCCGGGCATGGATATGTATAGAGTGTGCCCCACAATATATCAACTGGTCTCCGAGGCATTTATAAACGGCCATTTTACTTTAAGTACTTCGTCAAACCCATAGCCTAGATAGAAAATGACCTAATTGTTTACAAATACATGCCTCTTAATTAGAGTATAAATTGTCCACTTTCGGCTCTATTTCATGGAAAACCAAACTACGCCATTAAGATTTTTATTTTTTTGGTATTGTACTATTCTAGAGTTCAGTTTATAGTATAAAAATTGTTTCCATACTATCAGTTCTAATCTGATTCTCGGGTATTGAGTGGATTTAATACATAAAGTAGAAAATGCAAAAGAAATAATTAATATGTGAAAAGTTACTGTAATCCATTATTCTGTATCTTTAATTGTTTATATAACAAGTAGTCATGTATTTTATTTTAACTACTATATAGGCAAGTAAAAATACAACAGAAGAAATAACATAAAAGTTAAAAATACATTGCATGCTAGTACCTATAGTAGAAATTAACTATAATATAAATTCAAAATAGGCAAGTCACTATGTTTGAGAAGACAAAGAGAGTCAACATGAAAACTTTAAAAAGACTACATGTTTGCTCAATATTTCAACCTTCTTGCTGAAAAACATCAGTTATGTTTTTCAACAACTAAATAATTGAAGTTACATATTTGAGACAGAGATAAAGGGGACAAAGTTGAGAGAGACGAGCCAGAGGAGAGAGTTACTCCAGATGTTTCAGCAACCTACTTGTTCACTTGCTTGGATCTTTTTGTTGTTTCCTCTAATATGAGATATTTAACAATATCTCAGCAAACTTGCAAATGAATATACATTTGTATATCAGTTTGTAAATAAGAAGAGAAGATAATGAAAATCATCTCCAACTTCTTTAAAGTATGGGAACCCCAACATGATATGAATAAAAAACTGACATTCTCTCAAGCAGGGCATCCCCCATAAGCGACACGCTCCATTACAGTGAAAAATGGGCAAAGATTGCTAGGACGTTCCCCTAGAAGCTACATGCTACATTGAATCCCTGGTTTAGTGGAAAATTGGCAAGGGCTACTAGAGCATCTCATCGAAAGCAACGCTCTGCATCAAAACCCAGGTGTAGTAAAATGTGGTCATGGGTTCATGCCATGGAAGTTGAGAAGTGCACGGGTATATATGCTATCTCAAGAGCATAAGATTCGTATTGGAATATGGAGACATTGACATGTATGAGTCTGGAGTTAGTAGATATGATGAAACGTAGGAGAGTCACATCTCTTGATCCAATAAATCAAGTGGAAATGGCTAAAACTAGTAAAATCGATGGGTATAAACTCTGGTACATAGGAAAGGATAATAATATAAATGACGTAGGAATAATAGTGAATAAAGAATTAAAGGATAAAGTTGTGGACATTAAAAGAATTAGTGATAGAATTATAATAACAAAACTTGTTCTAGGAGAGGAGATCATAAATGTTATAAGTGCATATGTCATGACCCGGGTTTTTATATGATGCAATTTTGATAAAAAGGCGAGATCTCTTGTTTTATAAGTATGAGATGCATGAAAATCTTTTTCTTTTTGGAAAACAATCTTTCATAAAAACCCTGAGTGTCAAAACATATTCTCCAATGATTTAGCCATGGCAAAGTTTAAATCAATATTATTCTCAAGAAAGTGTTAGTCACAGCCCCAGCTATTAGAGAGTAACTACAATCAAGTAACATTGAAAGATAAGATAGGGGTTTACTTACTTGTACTTAGTCTGTGTCTCCTAGTACAAATGTTCCTTGCCCTTAAGTATTTACTTTGTATCTGAAAAATGTTGAGGATTGGGTGAGTATATACTATACTCAGTAGGAGCTTATCACTACTAGTTTTATAAATGCATGAGATGTTTTAAAATCATATGCTCATTCAAAACATGTGTATGTTTGAATACTCGAGTTCAATATCAGTATAAGAATCAATGATCAAACTGAAATACTCATGACTTAAAAGATCACATAATCCAAAATTGAAAGTATTATATATATATATATATGATGACATCATGATATGCAATAGATGCTTCATGGAGTCCAACTCATGGATCTCTAGTATGGTATGGTCGACCAACCTCATATCATGCTATATGAAATGCACATAAATCATCAAACCATAGGGTCCACTATGCCCATGGCCTCCTTGCCGTGTGGTCCCCGAGTACCTGAGGACACTCGGTCATAGCTTCCACGGGGCCTATGACATGTCGACCCAGTGCCATGACACCAGTGGTAGCCCCCTGTACCACATGCAGTCGACGTAGGGACTTGCCTCTTTTTGGGTGTGGTACCCATCCACCTATTAGTGGTAGAGGCCGGGTGGCCAACCCAGACCCCTCGGCATAGCACCCACGGGCTTACTTGCTCAAATCATATAAGATTAAATAAGCCAAAACCTCTTGTTAAAACTTGTCCTCTTTGGGTCCCTCATAACTACCTGGCCCTCGGCACTCCAGCGTCTTTTGGCAACCCTCAAGGACATGCAATCTTTGCAAGCACTTAAATCATGCAATGTATGCACTTGTTTGCAACAAATATATGTGCATAATGTATATGCAATCATTTCAAAACATGGCTATGTACAAAGTATTTATCATGCATGCTGAATTAAGTAATGCAAATCAAGTCATATATTTAAAACATATGTTCTCAAAACAATAATAGCTCTTTTAAAAGAATCTAATAGTGATAGAGCACCTACCTGGCTAGATCGAGCTAACCCTTTTGTCCTCGGACGCTCCTGATTATGGTTTGGGGAATCAATGTTAGTTTGGCCTATCTTTATGGGTTTTAGAGTAATTGGTCTTATTACTTAGGCATTAGGGGTTCATTCTTATGCCTATGGGTGTCCTAAGGTCCTAATTGGGCCTTGGTATCCTTAGTTTTCCAACGTTCTAGTGGTCACGCGCCACTCTCCTATTCTAAGGGTCATGTCCACCTTTGATTGAGCCTTGATTGGGGATTTTATAGTTTGGATGTGACCGCGTCATCGACACGGACACAACGCCTTTTGCGGTGCCTCAATCGGGGCTCTAGATCTCAAGTTATAAGTGTTTTAGTGTCATATGTACATAGAGTCTTAAAGACAAAAAGACAGAATGCTAGGGCGCTGTGTGTCTGCGACGTGCGCCCAGCTTCCTTAAGTAACCAACAGACGATGTGCTGCTAGCGCGCTGTGCGTCTGCGGCATGCGCCTCAGTGGGCGCGTCTGCAGACGAGCGGCACTCCTCAGCTCGTCTTCCTCTTTAGCGGGCGCATCTACGGACACGCCCGTTGGTTTCCTCTCAGACGCGTTCGACGCGTCTCGTCCAAATTGGGCGTTTTCGTCATTGGGGGACCGGGGCGTCCTTGGGATGCCCTGGTTCGTCCCTAAGGAACCAGTGCGGCCCTGG
Source organism: Warburgia ugandensis (assembly GCA_035236585.1). NCBI lineage: Eukaryota > Viridiplantae > Streptophyta > Magnoliopsida > Canellales > Canellaceae > Warburgia > Warburgia ugandensis. Next base: position 42,902,538 of record CP141129.1, read on the forward strand.
GGACGTCCCAGGGTCCTTGGTGACTCCCTAGAGGCCTATTCTCCATGGTTTTTCATGCAAAAACCTAGGGAAACTAAGCCTAGGACTATGGGTGAGATGGGTTTGGGGAGTTTTTGAGCGTACTTGCTTTGTGGCTAGTTTTCTCTCCACGTTTTCCCCTCTTGGTCACTGCTTCACGATGGGTTTTCTCCAACGTTTTGGGCTGCCATTAGAGGCACCCAAGAGCTCTATTTATAGAGCTAAGAGAGGGTTCCGGAGGGGGCTCTCACCGCCTTTGAATGGCGGTGGAGAAACCTCCAGAATGGCGATGATTTCTCCTCCAATCACCGCCATTCTAGAACCCTCTAGAGGTTGAAGACAACGGGGTGCCCGTATCAAAACTTGGAATTTCAATATTACAAAATTGGAGTCATTACAGCATACGTACCACAAGTAGGGTTAGAAGATATAACTAAGAGACAGTTTTGGGTAGATATGGAGGGAGTCATGCCAGAAATTCCCAACATTGAGGGGATAATTATAGAAGCAGACTTAAATGGCCATGTAAGAAAAGAAAAGGAAAGATATGATAGGATACATAAAGGGTGTGATATATGAGAAAGAAATGAGATGGGAAAACTATCCTCGATTTTGCTTTTGCATATAACCTAGCCATTGTAAATACATTCTTGAAGAAGAGGTGTGAACACTTAATAACTTTTAAAAGTGGACTCCATAAAAGCTAAATAGACTTTTTTCTACTTAGGAATACCAAAAGATCAATGTGTAAGGATTGTAAGGTGATACACAGTGAGAGTTTAACCTCACAACATAGGTTAATGGTTATGTATATCTATATTAAAAGATGGAAGAAAGGAAATGAACTTAATAGGTATCTAAAAACTAAGTGGTGGAACTTAAAAGGAGAGAAAATAACCTCATTTACAAATAAGTTGGTGGTAGAAGAAAATTAAAACTATGAAATAGAAGTAAACACCATGTAGACTAATATGGCTGAGTCCATTAAGAAAGTGGCAAAAGATGTCTTAAGAGTATTTAAAGGTAAAAGACAATTAGTAAAGGAAACATGGTAGTGGAGTGAAATAATGCAAAAAGTTATTAAAGAAAAATGTGTGCATTTTAAAGCATGGTAGAAGACTAGAAATTATGAAAACTATGAACAGTATAAGGATGCTAAAAAGGTAGCTAAGAGAATAGTAAATGAGGCTAAACTTAAGGCATATGATGACCTCTATAGTAGACTAGGATCAAGAAAAGATGAGAAAGATGTGTTTAAACTTGCAGAAATAAGAGAATATAAGGTTAAGGACTTAGACCATGTTAGATGCATTAGAAGTGATGATCAAAGGGTAATAGTCAAAGATGAGGAGATAAAAAAAGGTGGAAAACTTAATTTCAAAAATTATTAAATAACAATGGCTCTGAGAATATAGGGATTGAAAATAATGTAAACCTAAATAACATTGGACATTATAGATATGAATATAGGATTTGAATACATGAAGTGAAAGAGGCCTTAAAAAAGATGAAATTAAGAAAGGCCATGGGGCTTGATGGTATACCAATAGAGGTTTGGCAACATATGGGAGATGCTAGAGTAGTTTGGTTGACTAAGTTGTTTAACAAGATTATAAAATCAAAGAAAATGTTGGATGAATGGAGGAAAAGCACTATTGTACCAATTTATAAGAATAAAGGAGACATATAAAGTTGCACCAATTACCAAGGAATCAAACTTATGAGCCACACTATGAAACTTTTTGAAAGAGTAATTGAGAAGAGGCTATGGCATGAGACAAGTATATCAGAGAAGCAGTTTGGTTTCATGCTTAGGAGGTCTACCATAGAAGCTATTTTCTTATTTAGACAATTGATAGAGAAATATATGGAGAGGAGGAAAGATCTCTTTGCATGGTCTTTATTGACTTAGAGAAAGCTTCTGATAGAGTTCCTAGAGAGTTAATATGGAGGGTGTTGGGTGAGAAAGGGGTTTCACGGGGGTATATATACATAATTAAAGATATATATATATATATATATATATATATAAGGGAGCAGTAATAAATGTCAAGACTACTAGTGGCAAGACCGGTGATTTTCCTGTCATTGTAAGATTGCACCAAGGATTGACATTGAGCTCACACCTTTTCATATTAGTTATGGATTAGTTGACAAAACATTAGCAAGAGGAGATTCCTTAGTGCATGCTATTTGCAGATGATATAGTCTTAATTAATGATGCAAGAGAGGGTGTAAACACAAATCTAGAGTTTTGGAGAGAAACATTAGAATATAAAGGATTTAAATTCATTCAAATTAAGATAGAATATCTGGAATGCAATTTTAGCAAGGCTAGGAGTAGGAGAGGGAACACCAGTTAAGATTGATAACTAAGAAGTCCCTGTAAAAGATTACTTCAGTGCTTACAATCAATGATTCATGAGAGTGGAGAGATTGACAGTGAGATTATCTATAGAATTCAAGCAGATTGGAACAAATAGAGATGTGTATCTAGAGTTTTGTGTGATAGGTAGGTGCCTCTCAAACTAAAAGGAAAATTCTATAGGATGAGGTCGGGCATACTCTATGAATTAGAATGTTGGGTAGTTAAGGAACATCATGTTCTTAGGATGAGCATCACAGAAATGATGATGTTGAGATGGATGAGTGGCAAGACAAGAAAAGATAGAATTATGAATAAAAATATTAGAGAAAACTTAGGAGTAGCACAAATAGGTAACAAGATGAGGTAGATTAGATTTATATGGTTTAGACATGTCGAAAGGAGACTCAAAATAGCACAAATTAGAAAGAGTGAGGCAATGCAAGTAGAAAAAAGCAAGGGGAAGGCCCAAAAAAATGTGGATAAAAGTGGTGAGAAAAGATCTAAAAACTTTGTGACTAAATAAGTCATGGTACTTGATAGAGGGGAATTGAGGAACATGATTCATGTGACTGATGGCTAATTAGGATAAGGTCTTGATGGTGATTCAAATAAATAAATAAATAAATATATATATATATAACTCTATCATAATTCACTATTTTCAACATATGAAAATTGATGTCGTGATAAACATTTAAACATGCAATAGTTATTTGAATGAGAACTACAACATATTTGAACATTCATAAAAGATATAATTAAGAACATATCATATAACACAATTCAATTAAAAAAATAGTTTGTGTCAGTACATTTTGTTTCAAAATGGAAAAACTCAGTTCCTGTGTTCAAACATGATCAATCAAAATTTGGTTCGTGTGTTCAAACATGATCAATCCTAAAATGGTACCCATTGACTTATGATTAGATGAGCATACCAACTCGTTTATCATATGAGGTTCATGTGACATTCTTTAGAGGTCTAAATATATACTTTATGATATTTAATTAAGAAAGTTACTATGCCAGCATTGAGAAACTCTTGATCATATATTTCAAACAATTACTTTTATGAAAAATTAAATAAAAATCACTAATAATGCCATTTTGATTAAAAAAATGTAATTTAAAACTTCAGCTAATGGTTTTATAAACTTATTTTCTTTAATCTTTGAAAATTTTCTAACAAATATTTTTTTTTAAAGATCCATTAGTTGAACTTTTACAATCATACCTTAAACCTCGTAAAATTTTACATTATAGCCAAGGGTAAACTAATTCTATGTCAATACTTATTTTAAAATGTCACATATTAGCATTAGCAATATTATAAAATGTAAATATTATATCTTTATAGCATAAATTAGATCCAAAATAAAATTAATTATAAAACATAAATTTGTTAATCTAAAACATGATCTATTATAGACTTTTACATGTTTGAAAATTCTTTAGATCCAAAACATGCTTATTCATTCAATCAATTCTACATATATTCAAAATAATGGAAAATGAATATATTATAGGGTTAAATTTGGGTAATGGTGAATTGGCTACAGAAGAAAAAGCTTAATATAAAGGTTCAAGAGTTTAACTAGTGAAAATAACTCAGAGTAGGCTAAAGCTTTGAGTTTTACCAAAAGGATATACGTTATCACTTCTAAGATTTTATATGACTTAAGAATGACCATAACCTCCATAGAAACTACGTTATATTTTCTCTTCAACTTAAACTATATATATGGATATTTATATAGTTATTATTTTGAGTTTATTTTTTCATGAAATTTTTTAAAAAAGGATAAAAAAAGAATTAATTGTATAAAAATTTATGAACAAGTATAGATCATCCTAGACAAGTACTTTACCTCGAATAGAAATTTAGATATATCTTGTTTGGATCACTATGATGGCATTTAACCCATAACAAGAAAATTAGCAATGTAAGCAAACTAAGGCGACTAGGAAACCTGCAGAAGTTGCTTGTCTAAAAAAGTCTTGGTAGTTGGACATGTTCATTAATAGACCCAATAATTAACCTAGATAGGTGATCTATTACTACATTTAAGGAAACTTTCTTGTCCTAAATTTCAATATCAAATTCTTGAAGTAGTAAAATCTATCATATAAGTCTCAGTTTAGCATCCTTCTTAAAAGTAAGGTACTTCAATGCAACGTGGTCCCAGTATATTATTACCTTAAATCCTAGAAGATAGAATCTAAACAAGTCTAGGACAAAGACAGCTGCTATCAAACTCTTCCTCTATAGTGGGGTAGTTGAGTTGAGCATTATTCAGAGTCTTACTAGCATAATATATCATATGGGTGAGTTTGGCAATATGTCGCCTCAAAACAGCGATGATCGCATAATCTGAAGTGTCATGCATTATCTCCAATTGTGCACTACAATTCGGTGGTCAAATTATGAGCGTAGAGATGAGTTTAGCCTTAAAGATTAATCTCACAAATCTGTCGATTCCTCATGGGATCGACCTCCATCATGTGAATTACTACAACTAATCCATGTGGTTGCAAGTTCAACTCAACAAGTGAACTTATACTGATGCCACATTGTAATTTGTATTTATTTCATTTTAAATGGGTTGTAATAATATGAGGCAACTATGGGGTATGGTGGCCCATACTTGATCTTCATAAAAAACCCTATTGTAAACTTCTCTCACTCTCTTTTATTTTCTTAGATGCATTTAGTATAGTTTGCATATTAGTTGGTAGTGTAATTCATATAGTTTAGAGTCATTTGTTATACTTGTTGCATTAGATTGCACTTATTTAACAAAGTTTACTTTGATAACATATAGTTAGGCATTAGTTTCCATGTCTTTGAATAGCATTCCATGTTTACTTCTTTATGGTGAATGGAACACATTAATAGTAAGGGCCCCACAAGAACCCCATAAGATAAGGATTGAATTTCATCACCATGGTCATCAAATCAACTCGTATGTTCACCACCCCAATCCCTAAAAGCTTAATTTAAAATCAAGTAGCAATAGCCTTGGGGTTTTAAGCTTGTAGGATCCTTTTAAAAGGAGGAGATCTATTGTCACTCCAGTGGCATTTGAGCATTGTGGTTATAGTTGGTATCCTAAATCTAAGTAATTTTTCTACGCCTTTTGTTGATGGTAGTTGAGGTTTAAATGCTTCCTTTTATGAGAATTGCATTAACCACTTTACAACATAACCTAACTACTCATCGATAATCTAGTCTCGATAAAAGGAGGACCTGCCTAAGTTTGCGTCTAAAAGCTACCACCCTGCAAATTAACAAAGATTATCAAAACATCTCTATAATGAACCATTAGGATTAATAGTGCATCATATATAGTTAGGAGTCACATTTAGACTTAGGTTGCATCATTCAACAGTTTGTCACTATAGTGCATGCAAGGTTCCTCCATATTAAAAGATTCTCTCTCTCCAAAATTTAAGGGAAAATTAACTATTTATTAGGTGGTTAGGTTACCTCTCTCTCTCTCTCTCTCTCTCTCTCTCTCTCTCTCTCTCTCTCTCTCTCTCTCTCTCTCTCTCTCTCTCAGAGAAAGGTCTCAATCTTTATGTATCATAGGTATTCATGAAATTGAAAACCAGACTTACTTTTTTAGTTTTTGTCAATGATGCAATGTTCATTTGTTCCATTGCATCTTTAATGGCCTATCTACCAATCTCATGTTTGTTGGGTGTCTATAGTTCCTCTATTTTTAAACCTTTAAAAGACAAAAAGTAAAGAGTGTTATATGTTTTTGAGCTTTGTTGTATTACATTGTCTATTTTTGGGCTTCAAAATGTCTAAAATGAAAGACCTAGATACATCTTATAGACATGAGATTTGGTTGCTAGGTCTCCTAAGATGAGACCATCAAATTAATCATCTTGAACAAGTCAGACTACCTTTTCCATGATACTATTGTGATGCAACTAGTTGTATCATGTAAGTATACTCTCTCTCTCTCTCTCTCTCTCTCTCTCTCTCTCTCTCTCTCTCTCTCTCTCTCTCTCTCTCTCTCTCTCTCTCTCTCTCTCTCTCTCTCTCTCTCTCTCTCTCTCTCTCTCTCTCAAATTTATATCATGCAAAGCTTTGCACGAAAAAATGTGCATCTTGGGCCCATTTTTTTCATTTTCTTAGTCATCCAAGCCATTCATTAAGGTTGGCATGTCCTAGATGTTCTAGGTACGAAATATCTCATCTACTTAATATATCTAAATAATGTTACTTGGAATTGTTTTGGTTACAAAATAGACAGTTTTGAGCTACTTTTGTATTACATTATCTATTTCAAACCACAAATGACCAATTAAATAAGATTTTACTGGACGTAAAATGGGTGAGATGTTTGGTATCTAGGCCATCTAGGAGATGCCAAATCAGATGAACGGCTTCAATGACTAAAAAATGAATGAAGTGAGCCCAAAGTACATATTTTTTCAATTCAAGGCTTTGCATCCCCCACTCTTTTTGTCTTTTTCTTTCCAAGTGCCACCTTGTTAGTATCTTCTAGTTATTAAAAAAAGAAAAGAAAAGAAGTTAGACCTAGACCTATAAAATTGAAAGATTGAAGTGTGTTAGCTTCACTAATAAAGCATTTAATCATGTTTTCTTCATTAGCCCTTACTAGTGCTACGTGCTATGGATAACCTCAAGGAGAACCCCAGTTTTTGTAAATCTAAATTGTTCACAAACTTGTCCTTGACTTGGATATTTCATGCTCTAAAATTATCCTCGTTAGATGATCTAGCCACTAAATATTCAGTTGTAAAATGAACGGTCAATAGTCAGTCTATTTATAATCAAAAGTAACAATGCCTACCATTGCCAATGGATGAGAATTTTGAAATATATAAGACCAATTCAGGGTAATGTTGTGAATGGATTGAATATTCGTGAATCTGGCTACATTAGTAATGGCAGTCGTACTAGATAGTGTGTGACGACCTGGGTTTTCTCATGCATTTTTAAATGCAATATCTAATTCCTAAAGCGGGATGCATCCCTATTTCAAATCCAATTTAGAAAAACAATGCAATGCAGCGAATTTTTTTTGCTTTTAAACTCATTTTGAAAACCTCGAGTGTTGTTTGCTTTCACAACAACCAAAGTAGTTTTTGAAAATTACTGTAACCATAAATGTCTTCCTAGGTCTATCTAGTCATGTCTCACAATCCAACCGTAAATAAATGCAGATACATGTCCAAAAGGTAGAGTGTTTACTTACATTCATGCTTGTCTTCTCATCAGTCACTTGATCGTTGCACTAACATGTTCCTGATGCTTTTTCTAATTTTGTGTGGAGCTAATCTGGAAAAATAATATATTAGGGTGAGTATTTCTCATACTCAGTAGGTTATTTGATACTACTATTTTGAAAACACAGTATGCTTCATGCATGGTTCCAAGAGCTTTTTATGTAAAACATCAATGATTTATTTTGCGTAAGCATGCATAGTTATGCATAAAACATAAGCTTATTGATGTGATTTCAATCATGGAATCCGTATACAAATCACGTCATATGAATACGACTAAAATAAAAATCAATAGGTTTATATACGAAGATTTCGGCAAATGCATCAAACCAGCGAGTCACATAGAATACTCATGAAAATCTTAAAATAGTCATCATTCAAACAAATGCTAGTGTCATGCACATGAGTCTCTCAGCGTACATTGCACGCCAACTGGTCGCGAGTACTCGTATGCGACTATCTCAATGCTATATGCATATCAATCACATCAAAATCATAGGATCACTATGTTCACGACCAGAACCCCTCTGAATCGTGTATCTCTGGTATCTAGAGACCAGTCCACCATAGCCTCCACGGCGACTATGGATATGTCCCTGAAAGAGTGCCGTGAACACCTCCAGTGGTCGTCCCTATTTACCACAGCAATTAGGAAAGGGACAATGCCGTTTTTGACAGCGATACCATTCACCTTTTTGGTGGTAGAGGCTGGGAGGCCAAACCCTTACCCCTCAGCATAGTGCCCACCGTGGACTACCTCATCCGGCGATCTGCCCACTAAAAACACATATATCCAATCTCAATCATCGAATCATGCAATTTATGCATTTCTTTTCAACCATGCGAGCAATGCATGTAATTCGTTTATGCTAATCTTGCCTTCAAAGCCATGAAATATGAAGATAAGTAAAAACATCACATCTCAAAAAGCATGCTAAATCTGATGATAGAGGCAAGTTCTTTCAAAGATATAAATTATGATGGCAAGTCCGCATACTCGCATAAGAACATATAAAAACATGCTAATCATGATAATAAAACAAGTCTGAGTTTAAGATGCGTTAAAGACGTAGCATTATCAGACTATCTACAATTTAAGTATATTTGAAAAAACATAATAGCATCAGACTACCTATCTCGATTGTCGTCACTTAGCTCGTGTCCCTCTTGCAAATGAGTCCCAGAGTACCTTTATGGGTCCTGTATATCATTTAAACATGAAATCTAATCATGATTTCTAGCCCTAAGGCCTCTCTTAGATTTATTCTTGAGGTCTGGCCATAGTTGATTCTATGGATTCATAAGATCCCCATGGTATTCAGGCTACTTGAGTTTGTGTCGAAATTATGGATGAACCAGAGTCGTCTTATGCGTAGGGCCCGCACATCATGGTTCTTAAGACACCTACACGTCCCGATAGAACCGCGACCGCCTCACGCACGTGCGCACGCCCGAGGTACGCGCTGCGATGCGCGGTCTAGAGAGCGTCGCGCGAATGCATCTTGGGCGTGGGTGCTCGTATCATGGCTCTCGGGGCGCTCGTGCATCCCGATAGCACTGGACCTGCGCCTGCAAGCGGCGTGCGCCCGAGGACAGCCCAGGGAGGGCGTCACACATGGCGTCCCTGGGTCGTCTTCTTCGATGGTTTGGGTCCGGCGATTTTCGGCTGGAAAAACAACCAAATCTGGCATGGATCCGGCCAGGGAAAGGAGAAAATAGAAAGAGGAGGAATATGGGTCTTACCTAGAAGCTGAAGACGGTGCCATAGCCGGTGGGTGCTGCTCCCTTTTCCTTTGCCTGCATCCCAGGTCGCCGGAAAGTACAGGGAAGGGGAAAACCCATTGTCCGGTGCTTCCATGGGAAAACAAGGGAGAGAGAAGAGGGGAGAGGCCGGCCTGAAGGAAAGGCCTGGCCCTTGCTAGAATTTACATGAAAAATCAAAGTGAGGGTTTTCCGATTTTTGCCAGAAACCCCAGCCCCAAATAGCCGGGAAAACGTGATTCGGAGAGGAGGGAATAGGGCTTTTTATAGCCCAGCCAAGGCGGTGCTGCCCATGGCGATGCCGCCATTAGCAATGGCGGTGCTGTGCACCGCCTAATTGGTCGGTGCTGGAAGGTACTAGAAGCAGCTGGAGAAGGAAGGCGATTGGGTGGGGGGTGGGGTGCCGTTATCAAAACAGCCCCCTGCGTTTTTCGTCTTTTCTGTTTAAGGTAAAATTTACAAAAGTGCCCTTAATCTTTAATTACTTATAACTTTTTCATACGAACTCCGTTTTCGTCGTTCTTTGAGGCGTTGGATTCCATTTTGAGTGTAGAATCTAATGATACTGTTTTTTTTTATTATTAACAAATTCTTGTATTTTCTATTTAATTTAAAATAAAACATCCAACTACCTCTTAAGACTGGTAAACATATATTAATTTCTAAAAAGAGATAAGTTACAGCATCAGTGGTAAATGGTAAATGTTATATTTGTTCTTCATACCAAATGTCTACAAATTTTGGGTCATTACACAGTGAGAATGCTAAAGATCAAGACCGGGCCATTATATCAACTGCCTTTTATGATCCTTATCCTGCTTATGCACGAAAGTGTACATGGACGTTTTCCCCCTAAATAACCTTCTTGACGGAAGGAGCGGAACATGGTCTACTTTTGACAGGAGGCAACAGCCCCTCACCATGAGTCTTGTCCTTCTCGTATTAGTCAATACACTTCTTTTGCTTTTAAGTCCGCAGTTAGATTTGTATTGCCAGAGGAAGAAATAAAGATAAAAAAGATATTGATTTCAAAGGTTTGAGGAAATGCTATGCCGAGGGGCCTATAGGACACTTCCACAAAGGCCCTTCCATGAAATAAGTGTTCAGGAATGCTAGGCAGGGCTCTATAGCACCTCCCTGAAGTTTTTCCTTTTTTTTCTTCACAAAGGCCTAACTTTTGAATCATCGGATCCGCTTATTTAGCCTGGGATATAGCATAAACAGAACACAAAAGCTGAATAAGCCTAGTATTCTAAAAGCCATATTTTGAAAACTTGAATTTAAATATTATTAATATAATGTTTTTAATTATTATACTTATAACAAAAGGTTACACATTTTTAGATGCTAGAATTATTTTATCTACTCGAAATACTAAATAGCTAGGGCTAGAACAATGAGATAAGAGAGGTGCGATCATTCAAAGGTGGCCCCTTCATAAAAAAAGAAAAGAGAAGCACTTCTAGAAAAGTGCTCTGTAGGGCCTTCACCTAGTATTCTTGTTGACTGTTGGAAAAAGTCATAGGCTATTTTTCTCATGTACAATTAAGTGGGTTTGTAGAGCTAAGGCGTTCAATATGTTCGTTGCATCGTAGATAGGCTAGAGATCAAATGCCATATTCATTAGACACTTTTAGCCTTTGTTCAACCGTCCATTTTTTATTAAGTTTTCAAGTACCTAAGGTAAGTGGTGAAGATCATCCAAAGCTTTGATTTATAGTAGATTATCTATTTTTGAAATGTCAGACATGATAAATAACTTAAATCTACAAAATCATTTCACCATGCATAAGAAAAGATCATCTAGATCCTGCTAGACTCTTAAATTTTTGTCACAAATTTCTCCTAAGAATGCCATCCGAAGCACCAGATGAATGATCACCCATGACTTCTGTGGACCACTAGTTTCACAAAGGCTTTTTGTAGTCTTATTGGCACATACCACGGTGGGGCCTTCAAGTCGGGTGAAGTATGTGCAACCTGAGGTTTTTGGTTCATGTAGGTATTTTTGTTGGAACATTAATAAATAAGCAATGAAATGCTTCTACTAGTGTCTCCATTTACAATGGAATGCTGATACTAGTGTCTATTTGCCTCATAAAACGATTTGGTCAGTATCGGTAGAAAAGATATTTTCCTTGCGTTGGGCGGCTATCTTTGATTGATCGGACTTGTTGACCTGATTTCCATGGTTTGGGATATCTCACAGGCCAAAATGAACGGACGATTCTACCCACAAAAATTTGTGTCGTGTTTTCGATCGATTGGCTGTTGAATGTAGACTTCTATTTATTAAAAATAAAAAAATAAAAAAAATTAGCCATATATTTCTTGTGATCAAAACTACGTTTCCTTTTCACGAGCTAGCTAGTCCAAAGGCCGATGGATCACATAAATGGGTTGAATGAACTAAATATTCGACTCTACTGTAGCATTGCTTGTTGGAGTAGACCACCATCGTTTTTCCCTTCTTCCTCTCGTCACTTTTGTCGCAGTCCACTTAAAAGTGACAAATTTGAGAGCTAATGCATTCACAACTATACATACCTAATGGTCTGCCTTGGACCAGCCATGTGAATTTGCTATAACTACATTTATATTGATTATCCGCATTAAGTATTTATGGAGGGATTTTAAAATTTCCTCCGGCTTATCATGTTCGACCCCCAGCTATATACACCTAATAGGTTTATACCATACTAATTCACTATGCATGCATGATAAGATTCCATTGATACAAAGCCAATTCCAATAGACTTATTGAACCTTCCTATTAGCGTGCATCCACCAAGAATTGAACCTACGAATTTGCTAATTATGAGTTGGGGCTTTAACCATTCAGCCAATCAGCAAATACCTTACCTATATATACAAGATGTAAGACTAAATAACTCAATGCTTTTATTATTGGATCCATAATTAATCCTATGGATTCTTAGGGTTGGTGGATCATTTTATATCCAGTAGTTTCAGATATGATAAACGGATCCATTTTGCAAGTTCGTTATTACGGAAAGTTCCTATAAAGGATCGGACTAATGACGTATACAATACTTGAATTAGGAAAAATTTAGATGGATCACAGCATATGTCTTCCATCGGTTATCAAAACCCAGCCTTTATATTGCTTTTCTCATTACCAAGTACATTTGTTGTCAAAACTAATCTAGGTTGTTCCTATAGTTAATTCCATGCTATATATCTTAAATATTTGTAAGAGAATTCTTAGGTAAATGTACAAGTCTAGTTACAAACATGAAAATGGATATGAGAGACGTTTTCTGTCTCCCCTTAATTAAATTATTCGGGGTTTCTCTCTTTAGCAGTTATATACGCGACTAGAGTATTTAGTCAGAAAACATGATTTATTATAACCACAGTCGTTCTAGATAATAATTAAAAATTTTGACATCTGCATCGAAACATGTTGTCATCAAATTTAGAAGAAGAGGGACAAAAGAGATATGCTTTCTGTTTCCCACATGCTCACTTGCTCACCGATTCTTGAATAGAAAGCGAAGCGAGCATGGTGAGATGGCTAAGTCTGTCACAATCCTCCCCTGAGTCGTCGTCCTCATTGACTTTCCATGAAGATACTCTTTTTTAGAATTCACTTTTGAAGCAGTTATTAAAGACTGCTTTCTTTAACAGTATTGACGGTCACTTAGCCAATCTTTTAGATTGCATATAGTCAATAAGCTAGTCACCTTACCTTTCTTTATTGCCATACTAATAAAGGCTTATTGCCAGAAGTGAGACTCGTGAATTAGCAAAGTGTGTACCAAATGTTGATCGTGAAACGCCTCTTTTAGTATTATATAATAATATTTTATTCTAATTAGAGACATATTGATTCTGGGATGAATATTATCTTGACAGGGATACGAAAAGATAAAATTTAAAGAATAGCATTTTTAGAAGTTTTTTGCATATTTGCTATTTTATGAGGTTTTTGCTGAAAAATCCAACTTTTTTACCATTTTGCAAATTTGCCATTCGGTTACTATTCCATCCATATTTACCGTCAAATTTTTAAAAATTTTATTTTTACTCCCAGGTTTTTGCTGAAAAATCCAACTTTTTTACCATTTTGCAAATTTGCCATTCGGTTGCTATTCCATCCACATTTCCCGTCAATTTTTTAAAAATTTTATTTTTACTCCCACCGTTTTCTGTCTGTGTTTAACAGAGTTGAAGATGACCGATGACGTAGCCGGCGGCGTCAGTCATCATCTTCCACTGTGCATGACGAAAACCACGCATGCCCTGGGGGTGAGGGGAAATGGGTACCGGTGTCTGGTAGTGTGGTCGGGAGTTGGGAACTAGGTATCGATGGGAGGCGGTAGTAAAGGGGGAACTGGGTACCGGTATCGGTATCGGTGCGGGTGCGGGTGGATGGTCTGGCAGTGTCGTCCGGGTGGAGGGCTGTTGGGGGAGGCGGTGAGGCGGGGACAGGGGGGAAGGGTGGGGACAGGAAGCGCAGAAGTTTGAGCAGGGAGCTGCCGGGGAGGCGATGAGCAGGGAGGGTGGAAAGGGTAGGGGTGGGGAGCGCTAGGAGGGCATCTGGCTCCAGGTTGGGTGGGTGGGAGATCTAGGGTCGGGCCAGGACCGGTGCCAGGTGGGTGGGTGGGAGGCGCTGGGTTGGCCGGGGTGGAAGATCTGGGGTCAGGCAGGACCAGCGCCGGGTGGGTGGGTGGGAGATCTGGGGTTGCCCGGGGGGCATCTCGCGCCAACGACGAGTTAGGTGCGTGGGAGATTTGGGGTCGGGCACGACCGGCGCCGCGTGGGTGGGTGGGAGATCTGGGGTTGGCCGGGTGAGGAGAGGGGCATCTCGCGCCGGCACCGGGTTGGGTGGGTGGGAGATCTGGGGTAGGCCGGGATCGGCGCCGGGTGGGGTATCTGGGGCTGAGCCGGGACCGGTGCCTCGTGGGTGGGTGGGAGACGCTGGGTTGGCTGGGGGTGGGAGATCTGGGGACAGGCGGGACCGGGCGCGCGGGTGGGAGATCTAGGGTCAACCGAGAGGAGGGGGGTAGGGGCGCATCTCGCGCCAGCGCCGCCGCCGGCGGGCTGGGCTGGTGGGAGATCTGGGGTTGGGTGGGATCAGCACCGGGTGCGTGGGAGATCTAGGTGTTTTAGGACCTGAGAGGGCTGCCGGGTGGGCGGTGGGCCCCGTGCAATGGGGGCTGCCGAGGAGGCGGTGAGCGAGGACGGGGGGAAGGGTGGGGGCGAGGGGGCTGGTGGGAAGGAGGGCCTGGTCGCGCCGGGGCATGAGGGGGACCTGCAGGGGGAAACGGTGATCGCGTCTGCAGATGGGGGGGAGGCGATGAGTGTACGGCAGGATCGCTGGTCGGGCCGGCTGGTTGGGTGTGCCGGAAACAGTGTAACAGGGGAAGCTGGAAAACGTGCGGGAAAGAGGGACTGCAAAAAAGAGAGAGGATAATATTGGGATTTAGTAAAAAAATAACAGAAAAAATAAATAGAATGGCAAATTTGTAAAATTAAAAAAAAAAGGGGTTTTTTTTGTAAAAATGCCATAAAATAATGGCAAATATGCAAAAAACTCTATTTTTAACTATTTAAAGATAATGACATCTTATCCATTCTAAAGAAATTAAAATTAAATTCCTTAGTAACTTTCGTTCTTCATGAGTATATATAAGATAAATTTGTTTTTATTGAATCTCTTACATATTTAAAAGAGATACATGATTTAAATCCTTTATTCGAGAGATTTATTTTTTTAACCCTTTACCCTTTAGACAATAATTCTAATTTTATTCTCATTCTTTTTCGTTTTCATTCCATTTTTTTTTTTTATCCAGATTATGCTATCCAAAATTTGTGATGTGCTCAAAATAATCTAGAAACTATGTTATCTAAGCTTGTTTTATTCAAGCTTGACTAAATCAATGGTCTATCTTTAATAAACAAGATTTCTCTATTTATTGATCTTTTCCAAGTCATATTTTTAATTAATCTTCAGATCTTGTTTTTAAGATGATTTCTAGCTTATTTATTATCCTCGACCTTCAATCTAAAAATCAGAGATTAGATCTAAGGCGTCCAAAACCCAAATTCCTACTTTAGTCCAGAACATTAATACTTTTGGGAATTTATTTAACTAGCCGTTGGATCCTTAATCAGAAGTATTAGTGAGAGATTGATGAAAGCTGAGTAACTTTGATGACATCAAATTTGAAAAAATTTGTCATAATCAAGCTAGAGAAATACATTTTATTTGTTTTTTAGTTAATTTTTTTGTCTTTTTGAACTTGGATTTCTATAATTTTTATCAGTAAAATAAATCTAAATTTTTATTTCACTATTAGTTAATTTCTATTAATTTCTTTAATTTTTGGTTAATAAAATTTTATTTAAACTCCAAATTATTAAGTCGAGTCTCCTTGGGATCAACCAGTACTTGCATCAGTTACACTACAATAGTCAAAGCACTTGCAGTAAATAATTAACAGTGAACTTGCATGTGATTAGACAAATCTCTTCTTTGAAAATTAGTGAACAAGCACGACTATGCGTGAGATAGATAGATGGAAGCACTAATCTGAATTCCTACTACAAATCGATGAGCAAGACTTGAAAGAGAGAACATGAATACATATCTACTTCTTCTACTACCAATCAACACGCAAAACTGAGAGATCGAGAGTATGGAATCACCAATCTGATCTTTTGACCATAGATCAAGGAGAGAGAGAGAGAGAGAGAGAGAGAGAGAGAGAGAGAGAGAGAGAGAGAGAGAGATTTGTTCTTCTGACTACAAATCCTCAAAAAGATAAAAGAGAGAGGTGGAAGCAAGAAAAGGGCAATGCTGATTTTTTGTTTTCTATTTTCTTCTTCTTCCTATCGTTTGTTGAGGAATAGAATGCTGCATTCGTAGAAAATCAAAGAGGAAGAACTAAAGAGAAATGAGTTTTCTATTTTCCTCTTCTTTTTCAACAAAATCGACCTAGAACTGTTGTAACCATGATAAACAAAGGGAGATCTGTTTACTAGAGCTGTGTCCCGACTATCCATTTTTCCTATAAGACACATGCTAGCTTATGCTGTCAGAGATGTCATGAAGGTGATATGCAAAGTGGCAAATGACGGCGAGCGGCTGAGCATTCATCATCCATGGTAGCTGTACCTTATACCTTAAATATATATACACTAAAGTTTTTAATGTTCTTCATGGATAGTAACTATTAACGTAAATAGTATGTGATGAGTGTAATTGGTATTTAACGTTAACTTTAATACCTAAATGGTAATCAAATTGCTTTCACATTTTTTATTCATCATTTCATCTAGTGGGTCCTCAAGATGCTCAATAGGTGGGATCGATGAGCTAAATTAGTAAATGCAGCCCTAATTTCTTTTATGAAAATGTTTTTATTCTAACTTTGACTTATATTTGTTTTTCAGTCAGTTCCAAAGACAAAATAAATTTCCCTAATATTTGATTGTTTTGTAGGGTTGTTACATCCAACCTCTTCTCTACATAGATTCTAGAGCACTTTCCACTATGGATAAGATGAATGGGTATTGTTGGTAATTCCCTAGCCTAGCATGGCCAAATCATCATAAAAGCTCCTCTGCCCATTAATATCATTGGAATCACTAGAAAACCAACTATTGGATGATCCCTGATGGGCAATCTCGTTTTTCATCCCTTTCATCCTAACACTTTGCCCACTCATGGCATCAACACTTTGGTTTTCCATGAGCATCCCCTAAAAATTAGCAAGCCTCCAAATTCAAATCACCTCTTTTAGGTGGACTCACAACGACCGTCTTCAACCTCAGACCTGCACCATCAGGCTAAAAGAGTGAGGAAAGCTTATGCATTATATCCAGTCTTTTGGATCTGCACAACTAGCAAAAAAATTCTATGATTCAACATGTTTTTGGTCCAATCCTTCATGGGTAGTTCACCAACAATTGGGACAATTAGCCCTACTTTCTTAAAATGTCGCAAAAGCACAAATAGATTCCACCATTTTGATATCTCCATAAGTTTTCCCACATGATAATAGACGCCTATTCCCAACTATACATGGGTATGCCTCCGATGATGAGTTGATCCTATCCTGTAGAGATAAGGAATTTCTATTTGCACATACTACCAAAGGGTCCAATCATGTCTTTCCCCCAAAGCTCCAACATCGTTGAAGCTTTTGAGATAGATGACAGGATGAAAATCCCATGTCCTCAATCCTTAGAAAATTTGGCCTCAATGTTGTATGCAATTGTCCACTTATTTGTAAACCATTTTGCAAATTTCTCTTTCTTCCATCCAAAGCGGGATCCATCCCAGTAGTAATTTGATTCAAGGATCCCATGTTAACATCAACAATCTCCTCAAGAATATCAAACAAGGGGAAATTTGACCAAACTATTAGTAGATAGTAAGAGCCCTCCAATGGCTCCTCGAAAGGGGCTCTTCTATAGGGATTCGCCTACAAATTCACATCTAGGAAATAAGGAGGTTCTTAGATTTCCATTAGTCATCACAGAGATTTCTTGAATTCACGTACTCATTTTTCTACCGAAGTGTTCTAATTATTCACCTCCTTCTGATTCAGACTTTTTCTTTCCATTTCATTGATGTATTCATTTTGAGCACCACAGTGAACATATCAAATCTGAACCCCAGTTTAGAGCATCTTCGGCATAGCACTCTTGACTTGAAATTGATGAAGTTGCATCTATGTCATTGCCAATCCTGGAAATAATCCTTTCTTGTTTCGTCAAGGGCATTAGCAATCTACCTATCCTTCTTTGAGAGTTTCTATTTCCATCCTTGCTTATCTTTCTCCCCAGAATCATTTGTCCACACCCTTCTTGAACTTCGTTGACATCAGTTTCCTTCTTGCCATTCTATCATTTCAACTCTCCCATCTTTGAGCTTTTGGGGATCTCCTTCACTTTTCTCCCAATGCTTGTGGGTTCTACCTTGAGACCCATAGTCCACACTCTCTGAATCACTACTCAAATCAAAGCTCGACCCATCAATCCCTGGTGAGAGAAAATCCAAACCTCACTGGTCCTTTAAAAGAACAAAGAGAAGATAGAGGCGAGAATTTCTAGAAGAAAACTCAAAGCTAAGAAATCTCTACATCCCACAGTCATAGGGCCATAGATCTTGCCAAGCGATAGTTTAAACACCCGAAATCACCTCCCAAACTATCCTCTCGCCGGAACCCTTGCATTGATGAAATACAAAGGGGACAGTGTGGGATTTGAACCCATGCCCTTCCTAGACATTTGTGGTTCGATTCTTCTCTTTCCTTTTGGGTTGGGCATCAGATTAAGGAGTGTGTGTGAGTGAGAGCTTGTGATTTCTTTGCTTGTGCCGAAAAAAAAAAGAGGATTCCCAATTATTACTTTAAGAAAAAAAAACTGAAATTGCCAAAGATAAAAAAAAATTAACATCTAAATTAAGATGGCCAATTAAGCTTATTCATTTGTCTTCCAATAGTTGGTAATCTAAACCATTCATCTTCCACGCTACTTTCTAAATAGATAAAAATATGGTAATTACTTTAGGATTCACTTTCTACAGTTCATTTTTATAGCTTAACTTTAATATGGTTGACATTCAATGGCTCTATTGTCTTGTCCACTGTTTATTTTGAGTTTTAACTTTTAACCATCTAGAACAGTCTCTCTTGTCGTACTCTCTCTCTCTCTCTCTCTCTCTCCCCGTACACTCACATGATTGAAGATAATGGTCGGCTTGCAATGGTAGATGTTCACATGCTCTCTGAACTACATGTCCTCACAAACCTAGTGGAATCGTAAAAGCCTGCCGACACCAAAGAAATGAAAAATCTAGAATCCAAAGGGAAGCGAAGCGGCCTTTAATTGCAATCAAAGTTTTGCAAATTTTCAACAGCCATACATATTTAAGATTTGTATGAACACAAACATTGGAGCTACATCTTTTCTACATTGTACTAACAAAAGAACAAATGCATCATATAGTAACACTTGTCTCACTTTGATAGGCCTACTTTCCCTATAAAAGGGCAGCTTCCGAGTAGTGTTTCATCATCAAAACCAAACATGGTATCCCTCTCACACTTGTTAGTGTTTCTCCTCATAGTTGTGGCCTTGGCCGCTTGCTCTGAGGCTGACTATGGCTTCAACCCACCTGAAAAGAAGCCAGCCCCAGAACACGAACCTCCGTTTGAGAAGCCACCTCCAGAGCACAAGCCTCCATTTGAGAAGCCACCTCCAGAGCACAAGCCTCCATTTGAGAAGCCTCCTCCAGAGCACAAGCCTCCGTTTGAGAAGCTACCGTCAGAGCACAAGCCACCAAAGTTTGGTCACCACCCCGGTCATCCTCCAGCTGAAAATGATCTAGAGTTACACAAGCCAGGCAAGAACCCACTACCTAAGAAGAAGCCTCTGCCGATAATGAAGCCACCAAAATTCGGTCACCACCCTGGCCATCCAGAAGAAATTGAAGAATTTTCCAGGCCACTCCCATTGAAGAAGCCACCAGCACCAGAAAAGAAACCTCGGGGTATCTTCCACAAGCCACCAGCACCAGAAAAGAAACCTCGGGGTATCTTCCACAAGCCACCAGCACCAGGCAAGAAACCTTGGGGTCCCTTCCACAAGCCACCAGCACCAGAAAAGAAACCAGGAGGTCCCTTCCACAAGCCACCATATAAGCCTCCAACCTTCGGCCATCCTTGATTAAGTTACTAGTACCTTGAGTTACTTAGCGTATCGTTACATGCTTGTATTGTCGTTCGTTTCTTCTTAAATTGTCCTCCCATAGTAAAATGTTTATGTTGTTGGATTATGCTTGTAATTCCATCTTTATCGCATCGAAAGAGTGGGTGTTATTTCTACTGTTAGTAGAAACGTAAGCCCATCTTTATTGCATCGAATGTTTCCTGTTATATTGATCATGTGCCCAGCAATCTGATAGGGATGTAGATTGGGAGAGAATCTTCTATTTATTTCTTGGGTAAGACCCACAGTAGACAGCTGTTGGATGTTCTCCCGCATTCTCTCATTACTGGATGACACAGTGGGTCCAGCAGGAAGATTGCGGATGCATCTTTCTTAGGTGCAATCCTGATCGTCCTCTGTTTCAACTTTGAACAATAAGGCACGTGAAAGAATTCGTCTGAGGTAGACTGGTAGTAAGCTGGATAACCATGCATGGAAGACGCTGATATATTCAACCTTTTTTTGTTTTTTGCCATTCCTTTTCTCTTTCTCTACAAAAAGGGTTGTGGCCGGGAAAAAGAGGTGAATAAATCAATGACATAATATATATAGGGAAACGTTAATTTCAGCAAGGAGTTGTAGGTGTAAAGTGAAGGTGACGTTAATTTGATTGACCAACAAAAAATTTCTAACTGCCATTTTCTTTAACTTTTTTTGTTTTCTCCTTTTTTCAGCCAATCAAGAGATGTGATTGAGAAAAAGGGGTGAATAAATCAATGACATATAATGTGTGTATTAATTTCAGTTATTTTATGCACGTGCAAGGGGAAGGTGACATTTGATTAGCTAAAAACAGAAATAGAAAACAGAAAAAGTTAGAGGAAATGGCAATTAAAAACTTTTTTCAGCCAGTTAAATGTCACCTGCATTTTACAACTGCAACTCCTTGCTGAAATTACTACTCATATATATGTATATGTATATATATATATATATATATATATATATATATATATGGGAGCGAAATGATATTGACCCAAACAATTTGGTTGCCCCCAAGAATTTTTAAGGGTGAAAAGGAAAAATTCTAAAACGACGCATTGATATTTTCAAGAGTTCCAATAGAGTCATAAGTGAAGGAAAGTGCTTTGAGGATGCTAAAATAGGATGCCATTTTGGACCGACATAGATAAGCTCCCCACTCTCTCTCTCTCTCTCTCTCTCTCTCTCTCTCTCTCTCTCTCTCTCTCTCTCTCTCTCTCTCTCTTTGCAAATAAAGAAGCAGCCCCGGAGCATGAAGCTCTATTATATGCAGGGTTCGAGGAAGGGGCAGACTAAAAGGGTCAATAGTATGTAGCCTTATCTTGCATTTTGCAAGAGACTGTTTTCATGTCTTGAAACCGTGACCACAAGGTCACAAGACGACAACTCTACCATTGCGCTAAGGCTTCTCTCTGCAAATCCTCTTTGATTAAATTCAGTTGCTACAATCTCCATTGATAAACGGTTCTGGTATTCTTGCAATCCTTCCACATTCCAGGTTCTAGCTTCAAAGTATATGGAAAAGGGTGCTAGAGATTACCAGCCTCATTTGTGTATCCTCAGAGATCATGAACTTTTCCCAAATTGGACATCATCCCTTGAGAGAAAAATATGGACGATGAGGATATTAATAGTGATAGCGATTTATCAAACAAATGTTTACTGATCGTACTTTCAACGGCTCATAAGTTTTCCTAAAAAAATATGCCCATGATAGGAAGATCTTTAATTATAAATATTGATTGCACATCAATGTCCTTCCTTTGTTTTGCGTAAACATGAGATTATAACACACCCAACGTGCATAGTATATCCATCAAGCTAATCAAGTTAAGCCGATTTGAAAATGGAGGGATATTGCTGGCCCTACATGCTGATTTAGGGCTATTTGATTGTTGACGATTTTTGTTGGTTGGGACAGGAGAAACAAATGGATACCAAGCTGGGATTTTGAAGGTTTTGATCTATGGAAGTGAAGGTTGGGCAATAAGAGCTCGTACATAATATAATAAGAAGGGCGCATTTGAAGAGGAATGCTGATATGGAGCGCAACACCAATGCAACCCACTTTATATAGTGGCTGCCACATAACAGGGTTCCATGCCTTTCATCTGACTCTTTGTACTTTGGATATCTCATTCTAAAAAATTCATGCCAAAAGAGAGTCACTAGAATGTAAGAAATTGTATTTTAGTTCGCTCAATATAAACCATTGCTCATGGAGAGCTTTGACTCTGTGTTCGGCAAGATGAAAGTACCATTTTTTGATGCCATAGGTGGCCTTTTGCATGAAATTTACACCAGTGAATATTCAATGTTAGTTAGATGAATGGCAGGGCTATATATATATATATATATATATATATATATATATATATATATATATATATATATATATATATATATATATAATCCTTGGTGCCAATATCAGACGCTGAATCTATAAAGGCAAAATGGGAGAAAGCATAAATTGGTTTGGATCACCAAACACTGGGTTCTATATATATGTTTGGAACACCAAATGGTGGGATCTGTACGTACTAGTACGACGCGGAACGACATCATATGAGTTGCTCGTAGTTTACCTAGACATTTCCCTTGGAAAATAGTAGCGGGCAGGATTACCAATGGACCTCATTTTTATCAATGATCTAAACCGTTTATCGTATAGCTGATCTTATGGATGAAAATGCACCAAAATTTAGAAGCCGATAAAGACTTTAAGCTTCTTTCCCTTACGTTCATTGCTATCAGTTTATTTCTTATGATTTTAAAGATTTAGAGTTCTTTTCTGTGTGTGTGTTTTGTTCTTATCTTTATTTTCTCTTAACATGCACCCTTAAGATCTCCAACCTCACCCTTTTCCCACCCTCTCCTCTTCCAGTCTGTCGAGTCCTGAAGCTCCTTTATCAAGATTCCTTATAGGAGAGTAAGGAACCAATAAACACACTTACATTCCTTAGATCTTCCTTCTTCATATTAGCCTGAATACCCTTCCTGATTGCGCTTGAAAGAAGTCACTTTGATGTGAAAATTCTTGAAGTGTGACTGCTTTTGCTTTCATGCACCACTTTGGCTTGCAACAGCTAATGACAGTGAGTGATTGGGGACCATTTTGGCCAGCACCTTCGCGTTGCACCCATCAAAATGTTCCCATCATAGAAGACTTTGTTTGATTAGAGGGGGAATGATATGGGAGAAATGAATTTGCGTAGTTGACATGGGCTTTCTGATCTTAGAATTTAGAAAAGGAGCTTAGACTATTATGTGATAGTGTGATCTAGTAGAAAAATAAACACACATTTTACCATTGTTGTAATATCCATAATTATAATTATAGGGGATATAGAGTAATTACAGGAACTTACATTGTTACCTTCATTGCAGCCTTGTAAGCTCTATGTAAGGCCACTCAATTGTAAATACAAAACTTACAAGGAAGAAAAGAAAACAAATTGTCACTCTTCATTTTTGTCATGGTATCAGAGCAATGGAGTGAATACAATTGCAACGGAAGATCTTCTCGCATTCGCATACGACGGACTTCTGAAGTTGTCATTATCTCCATCTGAACTGAGCTGATCATTCTCCGTTGAAATGCCTCTGTTCTTCCTCTTCTCCTCTCTATTTTTCCTTCTTTCGTCCTCTCTATTTCTTCCCTCTTTTCCCTTTCGACAGCACCATCCAACATGCCGGCTCAACAGCCTTGGAGCAAGTTCCACCGGCGTGTGACCCATGTCACAGAAATTCCTTTGCTCCTATGTTCTCTCTCTCTCTCTCTCTCTCTCTCTCTCTCTCTCTCTCTCTCTCTCTCTCTCTCTCTCTCTCTCTCTATCAGTCGCCGACCGAGTGGCACAGGTCGCCGCCGACGATAAGGGAACAACGGCTAGTCAACAAAAATCCCTGATGAAAACCCCTGCAACTCTCTTCTTCCTCGTTTCTCTGTCTCTCTCTCTCTCTCTCTCTCTCTCTCTCTCTCTCTCTCTCTCTGTCTCTGTCTCTCTCTCTTACGCACACCGCTCAACAGCACCGATCGAACGGCGCTGGAGCGTCGGCTTCCTGCGAGCACGTTGTCTTGTCTTTTTTTCATCAGTCGCCAATCACATTCTTTGTCTCTGCAACTGCCACACTTCGGATCAACGCCTTGATGGTCCTTTATCTTTAGTTCAGAATAAAATTATTACTCACTTTAATTTACTCATTTCCAACTCTTAGTCTCTCAACTCTTATTATAAGTGTTGCATATGTAATAAAATTCACACTCTCTTTACAAAATTTCACAGTAGTATACACTAAACCTCTAGAAGTAATTTATACTGACGCTTGGGGACCTGCCCTATTACCTCTTTTGATCATTTTTACTTCTACATAATCTTTTGCAGACTATTTCACTAAATACACGTGGTTCTATCCTCTCATATCCAATATTTATGTACCTTTAATTTTTGAATGCTTTAAAATTTTGGTGAAGTTTTTTTTTCTGAAATGAACATTCAAATAATTTATTCCGATGATGGTGGAGAATACAAAAGTTTATCTTATTCTCTTTCCCAACTTGGATTTCAGCACCTACAGTCACCCTCCTATACTCTTGAATATGTTGCGCCAGCTAAATGCAAATACAGACAAGTTGTTGAAACAAAACTCACCTTATCCCATATTACATTCAAACTGCCACCTACCTAATAAATTGAATGATCACTACCGTATTACATTCTCAATCACCCTTGAAAAAATATATCACCAAATGCCAAATTTTCAAAGATTAAAGGTATTTGGATGCTTGTGCTTTTCTTAGTTATAACCATACTCAAATCATAGACTAGAACCTTGCTCATGCTCTATTCAACATCTTGCATCAAATCCTACGATCCTCAACCATAAAAAGTCTTCCTCTTTAGGCATGTTCAATTTGCTTAGTCAACTTTTTTGTTTAAATATCTTTTCTAGAATGACTCATATGTTAATAAAAACATACTTCATGAATGGAATAATTCTACATCTCCATCCATAACTAAATTTGACTCAAATTTTCCTTCCACAAATAGTAGCACTATTCTAGCTCCCCCTACCACCTCTCCCCACCTTAGGCAATCTCCTAATTTAATTACTCCCTCACACATCATTCCCCATTCTTATTCTCAAATATCTAACCATGATAACTCTTGTCCCACATCTGATTCCTTGAGTGGGTAACCACTCTCCAATATTGGCAATGACAATGATCAGTCCCACCAAGCATCCTTTACTTCTGGTGTAACAAAGGAAACTACTATTGATGATCCCTCATAGGTATGTGCTTCACCCCCCTCTAATACCATTTCATCACCATCCCTCACCAAGTCACCCTCCCTGGTCAATAAAATTATCTCTCGTTCAACAAATAATATTTTCAAACCTTGCAAAATGCTCAACCTCAACACTACCCTTCAAACTGAGTCCTCCTCCCATGAACCCACTAGTGTATCTCAAGCACAAAAATATCCACATTGGTGTAAAGCTATGTGTGAGGAATATGATGCACTCATTCATAATAAAACTTGGACCCATGTTTCACCCAATCACACACAAGAAATTATTAGCTATAAGTGGATCTTTTGGGTTAAACAAAACCCATATGAAACTATTGTACACTATAAAGAATGTCTTGTTGCAAAAGAATTTCACTAGAGACCTAGTGTGGACTATACTGAGACCTTTGGCTCGGTTTCAAAGCAGATGGCAATTTGATTAGTCTTGACCCTTGCAGTCAATTCAAGATGACCTCTTTGACAAGTAGACATCAATGATGCATTTTTACATAGCTCTCTCACTGACAGTTTTTTTTATACAATATCCTATTGGTTTCATTCATCCTCAATTTCTCAATTATGTGTGCAAATTGAATAGGACCATCTATGGCCTTCGATAGGCACCACAGGTGTGGTATCATGAACTCTGAACATTTCTCCAGTCTAACAATTTTCAGAACTCACAATTAGACAACTCTCTCTTCATCATAACAAAAAGTTGACATATTACTTACCTTCTTATCTATATTGACGATATCATTGTCATTGGGAAAAACATTTTTATCACATAAGTCTTCATAGACCAACTTGCTAGTTGATTCTCTTTGAAAGATCTAGGTAACTTACACTATTTTTGTGATGACCCAGGTTTTTATAACACAATTTGTAATACATTTTTCAAAACTTGGGCCCATAGTAGTAAAACAATTTTGCAAAACAAAGCAACGAAAATTCTTTTCTTTAGAATTTGTTTTGTAAAACCCAAGTCATTACTTCATACATAACATAAGTAGAGTTTTGTACAAGATAAAATTCCATTGAAGGAATATACTTTTATTAAATTTCAGGATCCATCTAGTGGTTTACAGTACATAGCCAATTGTATTCTTACAATACTTGTCCAAATACACAATCCAAATTACAAGGCTCTAAATATAATACAAGTTCTTAATACAATACTAGCTTTCAATACAATGTTTTAAGGGATATATCCTGATTACTTATTCTTCAATAGTTCTTCAAGTCTTGAGCTCCCAAGTCTCCTTCTCTGTATCTAAGATATTATAAACATTCAAATATTTACAATATCTCAACAAGCTATACTTAGTAGGGGATACAAATGTAATATATTGACAGTATAATCTCAATATTCAATTATCTCATGATTCATTCTATCATAAACACATTCATGGACCAATATAATTTATATGGACATCTCATTACTTTGTCATTTGTGTTCATCTTTATACATACATACTATATATGGATAAATTCATTAAAATTATGAAAATAGTTAATAATCATTCCCATACTAAGCTGATCAACTCCTTTCACTATAGGAGATTAGTATCCCAGCCAGTTACTATACTGGGAATTTTTCTTCTGGGAAAAAATACTGATAATATACAATTGCCTAGCATTTCATCATGCCAACCCTTAAGACATTTAACTATGCCACAACATAAGTGTTAAGTGTTCAATTTTGGTCAAAATACCCCTAATTTAGTATTTGATTAGAGCATCTAGACCATTAATTTTAAGATTTTAAATCAAATATTTCATTTTAGCTTTAATTGGCCATCCAACCGTGGAATTGTAAAATTTAGTTGTTAAATGACTATTAAAGCTAATGGATGGTTTAGATTTCACTAATTGAGTCCTGTGCATTGCAGATCAGTCAACTCAGGCATGGACGCTCCAGATTGAATCATGGAAATTAGATGGAATTTGAAGAGTCATAGTACAAAACAAGATTGAAGACTTGCAGAGTTCTAGTAAAACTAGAATTCCAGTGGAACCACTCTCTTTCTTATCTCTCTCTCTCTCTCTCTCTCTCTCTCTCTCTCTCTCTCTCTCTCTCTCTCTCTTATCTTCCTTATCTTTCTCCTTTCTTTTCCTCTTATCTTTCTCCTCTCTTTTCTCTTTTTCTCTCTCTTATCCCTCTCTCCTATCCCTCTCTCCCTATCTCTCTTTTAAAAGACCCTTCTTTCTTCTCCAAAATGATGTTTTTTTTTCCCTTTTAGGAAGGTGCAGGCTGGGCTCTCTCTCTCTCTCTTGGTTCATTGCACCTTCCCGTTTCTAGCCTCCCTTCTCCTCCTCTGCCCCAAGCTTCTCTTCTCTTCACCCACCTGGGCTGGAACCATAGAAGCAGATTGGCTAGGGCGCACACCGCACTCTCTCTCTCTCTCTCTCTCTCTCTCTCTCTCTCTCTCTCTCTCTCTCTCTCTCTCTCTCTCTCTCTCTCTCTCTCTCTCTCTCTCTCTCTCTCTCTCTCTCTCTCTCTCTCTCTCCGGCCAGCCGACCCAGCCAGGGCTACCCTACGGCTTCACTACCACCCATCTCTCCACCTCGTTCACACCCTCGCCAGATCTCCCTTTTCCCAAGACCCATCTCCTTCACACCGTTCCCATCTTCTCTCACTTTATCACTAGCCTTGGTTGCACAATCTTTGTCTCAGTCACCCTTGTTCACCGATCTCTGCCAGTCGTCGGTCTAGCACTGCCCCAGGCCAAGCCGCACCCATCTCTCTCTCTCTCTCTCACCAGATTTTTCGTTCTCCAGAAAACCCATTTCCCGTTGTCCCGCTCCTGGACCGTGCGACGCCCAGACCACCACCGGCTCAGGGGGAGAAAACCCATCTTCTCCTGCTTCCTCTTATTCCCCTTTCTTCTCTCTCCTCTGCTTCCCTTTTCCTCTTCTTCCCTATCCGGCATTTTTCTCATCGCCGGTCAGATCCAGAGTGCATGCCCACTTTTTCCTCTTCTTCTCCGATTGGCACGGCCCTGGGAGAGAAAACCCAACTCCATCTTTCTTCTCTCCCTTTCCTCTTCTTCTCCTTCCTCTTTTCCTCCCTCCTTCTTCCTTCTTCCCACCTTCACCGGGTTTCATCGTTTTCCTGGTTTTTTTTCGTTAAAAACCAGAAACCCTCAGAATTCCAAAATTGCCCCTGGAAGATTTCAGAAATCCCATCTAAGTCCCTGCTTTAATACCAAATCTGTCCTTTGTCGGAAATTTCAACTGTGTCCCCTGTTTAATACCAACTGTGTCCCTGGTTTAATTACAACTGTGTCCCTGTGCTATTCTGGTTTTAACTTATCTTCATTCTGACTATTCGGGACAACGGTCAATCAAGGACAGACTAATCCAGAGACAGTGCAATCCAGGACAGACTATTCAAGGACAGACTAATCCAGAGACAGTGCAATCCAAGGACAAGCTTATCCAAGACGCATTTTAGTTTTATTTTCTATTTTCCTTAGAATAAATATTTGGGATCATTGGAACAATTGAATACATCTGGATTTTAGTTTATTTCTAGTATAATCTTTGTTTTTATTCTTTTAGTTGAATTTTATTTAAAACTCCATAATTTTAAATCAAGTCTTCGTGGGATCGACCCGTATTTGCATAGCTATACTACAATAGCCCGTGCACTTGCGGTTAAACAATCAACAAGTTTTTGGCGCCGTTGCTGGGGACTTGAAATGGAGTTTTTATAAAATTTAATTAAAAATCCAAAAAAAAAATCAGAAAAAAATCCAGAAAAATACAAAAAATTAGGAATTGCATTTTAGGCATTCTTAGGTGCATCTTTAGGCATTTTTAGTGTATAATCACTTTATTTCCTGAATTTGGTACTAATTGTTATTTTTCTTTTTCAGGAAATTGGAGTGGAGCTTCATCAATTGATAGATTTTTCTTGCTTTCCTAGATTAGAAATTTTATTTTTGAGTGAATCTTGTAGTGAGGCCCCTTGTAATTTGCATTTTCAATTTCAATTTTTAAAGGGTTGTAATAATACAGGGCAAGTGTGGGACACGGTGGCCCACACTTGATCTTCATCAGAAACCTCACTGTAAGTCTTCTCACTCATTTATTTTCTAGATTAGGGTTTGCATTTAGAATAATTTGCATTGTTTGGTACTTAATTGCATGTAGAAAGCATATGTTATAATTGTTGCATCTTAGGGTTTTGCATTAGTTTATTGCATTCAATTGCATTTTAGGACACGTCTAACACTTTAAGGTGGATTATATGTTGATCGAATTGCCATGGTGTGTGAAATTTAATTAGTAAGGGCACCCTACCCCACAAGATCAAGGGTGGATTTCATCACCACTCCTTGGCCCACCTAGGATAATCATCTCAAGCGCGCAACCTCTCCTTTCACATTAATTTAAAATCAATCAGAAGAGACCTATAGGGTTATCACATGCTCGTACGACCCTCTTAATAGGACACGAATTACTGTTACTCTGGTTTCTTTTGATCACTATCGTTATTGGGGGTTGTCTAATAGAGCCTCGCTCTTCCCCTACCTCCTGTCGACGTTTGTTGAGGTCTAAACGCCTCCTTACACGAGGGTTGTATTAACCGCTTTGGTTAGAACCTAACTGGTAAGCAGTAGTCAACTCCTAAAGAGAGTAGGAGCGTTAGAGTAGGTTAATTAAAAGCATTGTCCCCACAGAAAATCAAGAAAATCAAAATATCTATGCTTGCTAACCTTAGGGGATTGCTTGATTGTGTCCTGTTTTGTGCATCATTTTAGGCATTTAGGTTGCATCATTTAGGATAGAAAAAACAAAAAACATAAAAAAAAACAAAAAACAAAAAGATCTTTCATTGTATGCCCTTTTGGATACGCGACGAAACCGGTAGGTTAGTCTCGTACGACCAAAAAGACAGACCAACAATGGCTAATCAACGATCAAGGGGTAACTCACCCCATGGTAGAATTAGAGGTGATCAAGCTCCACTCATCATGAATGAGGACCCACCACCTCTAATTGATGATGAATATCAACCTCCACCAAGGAGGAATAATCATCAACAAAGAAATTGGAGAAGGAATGAAAATAGGGAATGGGACCAACAGAGTGACCATGGAGAAAATGATGTTTATCAGAATCCTCATGGACGAACCTTAAGGGACTACCTTCAACCTACACGCACCAATACACCCTCTTGTGTCATTCTTCCTCAAAATGCTGGTGCGTTAGAATTAAAAATGGGAGTAATTCAATTACTTCCCAAATTTCATGGGCTAGATAGTGAGAGTCCTTATTTGCACCTTAAAGAATTTGATGAGGTATGTAGTACCCAAAGAACCCAAAATATAGGTCTAGACACTGTCAGGCTTAAGCTATTTCCTTTCTCTTTAAAGGAAAAAGCAAAAATGTGGTTTAATGCACTGCCACCAGGTTCCATAAGGACTTGGAATGAAATGACTAGGGAATTCTTGAAAAAGTTTTTCCCTACACATAAAACAAATACACTCCGTCGTAAGATAATGAACTTTACCCAAAAAGATAAAGAATCATTCTACCAATGCTGGGAAAGGTTCAAAGATCTATTGCTTACTTGCCCACATCATGGCTATGAACCATGGCGCATTATCAGCTTCTTTTATGAAGGACTTAATTCTGACATGCACCAGTTTGTAGAGATGATGTGCAATGGTAACTTTTTGAATAAACAACCAGATGAGGCGGAGGAGTATTTGGAATGGCTAGCTGAAAGTGCACAGACCTGGGTTGACTCAGAAAGAGTAGAACATTCTGATAGACCCAAGCCCACTACCACATCTACTAGGGGAGGCATGTATGCCATGACTGAAAAAAATGAAATCAGTGCCAAAGTAGCAACCCTAGCTAGAAAAGTAGAAGCCATGGAAATGGGAACGAAAACCTTAACTAATGATGAACAAGTGTGTAGCATTTGTGAAAGTACATCACATCTTACTCAGGAATGTCCTACCATCCCTGCATTTCAAGATGTACTTCATGATCAGGCTAATGCACTCAATAATTATAAAAGACCTTTCTCCCCATATTCTGAGACATATAATCCCAACTGGAGAAACCATCTAAATTTCAATTGGAGAAATGGACCTAATGCAAATGTCTCACAATCAAGCCCATACCAAAGTCATCAACAACCAAACCAAGGACTACTTGCTCCACCACCATACCAAACTCATCAACCTCATTCTCCTGGACTTTACTTGCCCCCACCTAAAAGGCATGTAGAGGATAATCAAGTTAATCAAAATCAGGAAAGGAAAATTTCTCAATTAGAAAAGTCTGTGAATGAACTAAAAAACATGATGAGTCAAATGATGCAAAATATGGAAAAAGGAAAATTCCCAGCTCAACCTCAAGCAAACCCAAAGGGAGTGCATGCGGTTAGCATTAATGCATCTGATGAAACATCTAGCTCTACCATGGAACAAACTAAAGCTGTTACTATTCTTAGGAGTGGTAAAATAATTGAGAAAGATGAGCCTAAAAAGATTGAAAAGGAAGAAAATCCTAAAGAAAAATCTAAAGAAAAGGACCATGTTTCACCTGTTGAGCCATGTCCAGTCCCTGCTCCATTCCCTCAAAGGTTACGCCAAGCCCCAAAGTCTGCATCTAATGATGAGATTTTAGAGATTTTCAAACAAGTCAAGATCAACATACCGATCTTAGATGCTATAAAACAAATCCCATCATATGCCAAATTCTTAAAAGACTTATGCACCATCAAGAGAAAATTAAATGTCCAAAAGAAGGCATTTTTGACTGAACAGGTTAGTTCTATTCTTCAACACCATACACCACCAAAGTACAAGGATCCTGGTTGCCCCACTCTTACTTGCATTATTGGCAACTACCAGATAAATCAAGCTCTTCTTGATTTAGGATCTAGTGTAAACTTATTACCATACTCGGTATACGAACAGTTAGGTCTAGGTGAATTGAAACCTACATCTACTACGCTCCAGCTAGCTGATCGTTCTGTAAAAATACCGAGAGGGGTAATAGAGGATGTGTTAGTCCAGGTAGAACAATTTTGCTTCCCTGTCGATTTTCTGGTTCTAGATACACAACCGGTGGTGAATGAGAAGAATGAAATACCAGTCATCCTGGGACGACCATTTTTGGCTACGTCCAACGCCTTAATCAACTGTAGAAATGGTGTGATGAAATTGTCCTTTGGAAATATGACAATAGAACTTAACATTTTCAATATCTGTAAGCAACCTGGTGAAACTACTGATGATTTGCACTGTGTTAACATGATCAATTCAGTTGTGCAAGATCAGTTTCAATCATCTTCCTTATTGGACCCACTTGAGGCCTGTTTGGCCCATTTTAATGAGTGTAATGAGGATGCATTAATAGAGGAAGTTAATGCTCTCCTTGATTCTGTTCCTATCATGGAAATAGAAAAATGGAAACCTCCTTTCGAGGACCTTCCACTGAGGGAGTCAACTCCCCTTCCATCATTCATACAACCTCCTAAACTTGAATTGAAATCTCTACCAGCAGATTTAAAGTATGCCTTTTTAGGAGATAAAGAGACTTTTCCTGTAATAATTTTCTCCCAATTAGAAACATCTCAAGAGGACAAATTAATAGACACTTTAAAAGAACACAAAGGTGCTATAGGATGGACCATAGCTGATATAAAGGGCATTAACCCTTTAATCTGCACCCATAGGATATATCTAGAGGATGAAGCTAAACCATGTCGTCAAATGCAAAGAAGGTTAAATCCTAATATGAAAGCTGTGGTTAGAGCAGAAGTCCTAAAGTTGCTTGATGTGAGAATCATCTATCCCATAAGTGATAGCAAATGGGTAAGTCCTACTCAGGTGGTTCCAAAGAAGTCTGGAGTGACAGTAATAACTAACGCCAACAATGAATTGATCCCTACCAAGGTTACTACTGGTTGGCGTATGTGTATCGACTATCGAAAGTTGAATGTTGTTACAAGGAAGGACCATTTTCCTTTGCCCTTCGTTGATCAAATGTTAGAAAGGGTTGCAGGACACCAGTACTATTGTTTCTTAGATGGTTATTCAGGGTATAACCAAATAGAAATTGCACCCGAGGATCAGGAAAAGACCACATTTACATGTCCTTTTGGCACTTTTGCTTACAAAAGAATGCCATTTGGATTATGTAATGCTCCTGCCACATTTCAACGTTGCATGTTAAGCATTTTCAGTGATATGGTGGAGAGAATTTTAGAGGTTTTCATGGACGACTTTTCTGTTTTCGGTAATTCATTTGAAACATGTCTTGAAAATCTAAGAAAAGTCTTAACTCGTTGTAAAGAAAAGAACCTAGTTCTTAATTGGGAAAAATGTCATTTCATGGTTCCTAAGGGAATTGTCTTAGGTCACATTGTGTCATCTAAAGGTATAGAGGTAGATAGAGCTAAAGTTGATCTAATTTCCAATCTACCCATTCCAAAATCTATTAGGGACATTCGATCTTTCCTAGGTCATGCAGGATTCTATCGGAGGTTCATTAAGGATTTTAGTGCAATATCTAGACCACTATGTCACCTCCTCACAAAGGATACTCCTTTTGAGTGGACTAAGGATTGTCAAGAAGCATTTATAAAGTTGAAAGACAAGTTGACAACTGCACCTATCATGCAAATTTGATTGGAGTCTACCCTTTGAAATCATGTGTGATGCCGGTGACTATCTTTGTAGGAGCTGTACTAGGACAGAGAAAAGAAAAGAAGCCATACGTCATCTACTATGCCAATAGGACCTTAAATAGCACCCAAATGAACTATTCTACTACGGAGAAAGAACTCTTAGCAGTTGTCTTCGCATTGGATAAATTCAGGTCTTACTTGGTAGGATCTAAAATAGTCATATTCACTGACCATTCGGCCCTCAAGTATCTTCTTTCTAAGAAAGATGCTAAGCCTAGACTAATTAGATGGATTCTCCTACTCCAAGAGTTTGACATTGAAATAAAAGATAAAAAGGGAGTAGAGAATGTGGTAGCTGACCATTTGTCTCGCTTAGTCCTAACAGAGCCTTTAAATGAGTTGCCAATTAAAGACACTTTCCCTGATGAGCAACTTTTTCATGTTTCCCATCCTCCCTGGTTTGCTGATATTGCAAATTATTTAGTCACGGGGAAAATTCCGGAACATTGGACTAAACAAGAAAAGAAAAAATTCTTTTCCAATGTTAAGCACTATTTCTGGGATGATCCATACTTGTTTAAATACTGCCCAGATCAAATCATTAGGAGATGTGTCCCTGACTTAGAACAACATAGTGTTATCTCCTTTTGTCATTCAGAAGCATGTGGTGGACATTTTTCTACCCAGAAAACAGCGGCAAAGATTTTGCATTGCGGTTTTTATTGGCCGTCGTTGTTTAAAGACACACATGTGTTTTGTAAATTATGTGAGCAATGTCAAAAGTTAGGAGGAATAACCCGTAGGAATATGATGCCTCTAAATCCTATTCTTATCATAGAAATTTTTTATTGTTGGGGTATAGATTTCATGGGTCCATTTCCACCTTCTTTTGGCTACATTTATATCTTATTGGCCGTAGACTATGTTTCAAAATGGATTGAGGCTATCCCATGCAGGCATAATGATCACAAAATAGTTCTTAAATTTTTAAAAGAAAACATTTTTTCTAGATTTGGGACTCCTCGAGCCATTATAAGTGATAACGGTACACATTTTTGCAACAAACCATTTGAAGCACTAATGAAAAAATATAATATTACACATAAAGTTGCAACACCGTATCACCCACAAACAAGTGGACAAGTAGAAGTATCAAATCGGGCCATCAAACAAATCCTTCAAAAGACCGTTAATCCAGATCGTAAAGATTGGTCTCTTCGGCGACCGATGCGCTGCGGGCTTACAGATCGCACATCGCACCCCGATTGGTATGTCTCCCTATCGTATTGTATACGGTAAGGCTTGTCATTTGCCTGTGGAATTGGAACATAGAGCCTATTGGGCAATAAAGACATTCAATTTCAATATGGATAAAGCGAGGCTCACATCGCAAGCTCCAACTTAATGAGTTGGAAGAGATCGAGCAAGAAGCTTATGAGAGTAATAGGATATATAAAGAAAAGATGAAAGTTTTTCATGATAAGAACATAATGAGAAAATCCTTTACTCCAAGCCAAAAGGTTCTACTTTACAATTCTAAGCTCCACCTATTTCCAGGTAAGCTTAGATCTCGATGGACCGGTCCATACATAGTAAAAGAAGTTTTTCCATATGGGACTGTCGAGGTTGAGAATACTAGGACTGGTCATTCTTTTAAAGTGAATGGTCAACGTTTAAAGCCTTTCCTAGATTATGAGAATCCAGAAGTTGAGTCCACAACTCTGGAGGATCCTGTTTATCAGGATTGAGTGAATTTGATCTCTTTGTACCATATTTTGTATTTTATTGTTTTCTATATCACCCATATTCATTTTAGGACCTACTTTTTAAACATTGAGGACAATGTTTCTGTCAGGTTGGGGGGTGTAGAATTCTAGCAAATTCTAGTTTTCTTTTAGTTTTTAGGTGTTTTCCTTGGTTTTTTTTTAAAAAAAGAAAAAAGAAAAAAGAAAAATTTTAGGTCATTTCCTATACCATGATGAGAATTGGATTTTCTGAAGTATAATCTGGATAACTTTAGCTTATTAATGGAATTGAATATGATTAATTCATCATTTTACTCATTTTCTAAAGTATTCCATAAAAGCAAAGTCTCATATCACATTTGTACACGCAGTTGCATATAGATAATCTAGATTGATAAGTGGCTATAACTTAGAAATTCTGAAGAAATTCAGTGGAGACCTATAACACAAGTGAGTTTTAGAGCCATTCATCCTTTTTGAGAGGTTATAAATGTTCAAAATTTTCTTCAGCGTGCTTAAAGAAAATTGATCCCAAACTCTTAAATTTGGCTAATTACCTAAATAATTAGAATACTACCTTTAAAATTCTGAAAGTTCATTGAATTTTATAGATTATATGAAACCTAGAAAATGATTTAGGCCATCCTTGTTATTAACCTAAAGACATAAAGCCTACCCAAAAGTATTTTTACCACTAGTTAGCCAAGTTGAGCCTTAAATATAAAGCCATTTTCTTTTGTCACCCAAATTACCATTTACCCATATTAACCCAGTATAAATTATCCATTACCCATTTTTCTTTGAAAAATAAGTTAGAGAAGAAGGAAGAAATATCTTTTAGTTGCAACAAAAGTAGAAAAGTGGATATCAAGAAAAGAAATATTCTTCAAAGTGAGTCAAAAATATGAAAAGAAAGAAAAGTGAAAAAAAAAAAGAGAGTTTGAAGAATGCAAAGAAATGGAAACAAAAATATTCACTTTAGAAAAAAGCAAAGAAAAGAAGAATTGTCAACTTTAGTAGAAGACCTCTACTTATTTTTTGAAGAAACTTTGAATACCTTTATACCCTTTCTTTGGTACCCTGTCCTAAGCTTATGTTTCGTCCCAATTAAAGACCTATTGATTCTAGGATGAATATAGTCTTGATGAGGAAATGAATGGATAGGATTAAAAGAGTGGTATTTCTAAATATGCAAAGGTAATGGCATCTATTCCAAAGGGATCAAAAGAAATTCCTTAGTAACTCCTGTTCTTCATGAGTATATGTGAGATATATTTGTTTTCATTGACTCTTCTCACATAATTAAAAGAGAGATATGATTTAAACCCTCTATCTGAGAGACTTTATTTCTGAGCGTATGCCATTAGTAAGGATTGAGGTCAAAACATATTGCAGATGGAATTCAAAAGTTAGAAGTCTACTTAGAGATAAAGATTATTTTATGTATAGACTGCATATGCACATACTCAATCTGAGATCTAAGCTTCAGTGGAATATTTTTAGCATATGGGTAGGGTTTTTTTTTGAATTATTCAGTCATCTTTATTAGTTTGCTAAAGTTGATAGATTTATTGAAGATAATTATCTGAGAAAAAAATGGAGATGACCTGAAAAAAAAAAAATTAAAATAAAATTTAAAAAATTGAGTTGATTTCTACGCATCTTTTGCTAGGGACTAGCAAAATGCTGGTTGAGGGGTGTATTAAGTGTTCAATTTTGGTCAAAATACCCCTAATTTAGTATTTGATTAGAGCATCTAGACCATTAATTTTAAGATTTTAAATCAAATATTTCATTTTAGCTTTAATTGGCCATCCAACCGTGGAATTGTAAATTTTAGTTGTTAAATGACTATTAAAGGTAATGGATGGTTTAGATTTCGCTAATTGAGTCCTGTGCATTGCAGATCAGTCAACTCAGGCATGGACGCTCCAGATTGAATCATGGAAATTAGATGGAATTTGAAGAGTCATAGTACAAAACAAGATTGAAGACTTGCAGAGTTCTAGTAAAACTAGAATTCCAGTGGACCCACTCTCTTTCTTATCTCTCTTTTCTCTCTCTCTCTCTCTCTCTCTCTCTCTCTCTCTCTCTCTCTCTCTCTCTCTCTCTCTCTCTTATCTTCCTTATCTTTCTCCTTTCTTTTCCTCTTATCTTTCTCCTCTCTTTTCTCTTTTTCTCTCTCTTATCCCTCTCTCCTATACGTCTCTCCCTATCTCTCTTTTAAAAGACCCTTCTTTCTTCTCCAAAATGATGTTTTTTTTTTTTTTCCCTTTTAGGAAGGTGCAGGCTGGGCTCTCTCTCTCTCTCTCTCTTGGTTCATTGCACCTTCCCGTTTCTAGCCTCCCTTCTCCTCCTCTGCCCCAAGCTTCTCTTCTCTTCACCCACCTGGGCTGGAACCATAGAAGCAGATTGGCTAGGGCGCACACCGCACTCTCTCTCTCTCTCTCTCTCTCTCTCTCTCTCTCTCTCTCTCTCTCTCTCTCTCTCTCTCTCTCTCTCTCTCTCTCTCTCCCTCCGGCCAGCCGACCCAGCCAGGGCTACCCTACGGCTTCACTACCACCCATCTCTCCACCTCGTTCACACCCTCGCCAGATCTCCCTTTTCCGGCAAGACCCATCTCCTTCACACCGTTCCCATCTTCTCTCACTTTATCACTAGCCTTGGCTGCACAATCTTTGTCTCAGTCACCCTTGTTCACCGATCTCTGCCAGTCGTCGGTCTAGCACTGCCCCAGGCCAAGCCGCACCCATCTCTCTCTCTCTCTCTCACCAGATTTTTCGTTCTCCAGAAAACCCATTTCCCGTTGTCCCGCTCCTGGACCGTGCGATGCCCAGACCACCACCGGCTCAGGGGGAGAAAACCCATCTTCTCCTGCTTCCTCTTATTCCCCTTTCTTCTCTCTCCTCTACTTCCCTTTTCCTCTTCTTCCCGATCCGGCGTTTTTCTCATCGCCAGTCGAATCCAGAGTGCATGCCCACTTTTTCCTCTTCTTCTCCGAGTGGCACGGCCCTGGGAGAGAAAACCCAACTCGGGTTTTCTCCCATCTTTCTTCTCTCCCTTTCCTCTTCTTCTCCTTCTTCTTCTCCTTCCTCTTTTCCTCCCTCCTTCTTCCTTCTTCCCACCTTCACCGGGTTTCATCGTTTTCCTGGTTTTTTTTCGTTAAAAACCAGAAACCCTCAGAATTCCAAAATTGCCCCTGGAAGATTTCAGAAATCCCGTCTAAGTCCCTGCTTTAATACCAAATCTGTCCTTTGTCGGAAATTCCAACTGTGTCCCCTGTTTAATACCAACTGTGTCCCCGGTTTAATTACAACTGTGTCCCTGTGCTATTCTGGTTTTAACTTATCTTCATTCTGACTATTCAGGGACAGTGCAATCAAGGACAGACTAATCCAGAGACAGTGCAATCCAGGACAAACTATTCAAGGACAGACTAATCCAGAGACAGTGCAATCCAAGGACAAGCTTATCCAGGACGCATTTTAGTTTTATTTTCTATTTTCCTTGGAATAAATATTTGGGAACATTGGAACAATTGAATACATCTGGATTTTAGTTTATTTCTAGTATAATCTTTGTTTTTATTCTTTTAGTTGAATTTTATTTAAAACTCCATAATTTTAAATCAAGTCTTCGTCGGATCGACCCGTATTTGCATAGCTATACTACAATAGCCCGTGCACTTGCGGTTAAACAATCAACAATAAGGCATTTCACTATGCTAATTTCATATGCATCACTATGCAAAATAATCAAGGACTACCATGCTTACAGCCTGATCTGTAGAGCACGCTCAGATAACTGCTCCATGCTTGTCACGCTCATGTCCTAAATAGTGGAGTAAAACGTAAAAATTACGAACATTAGAAATCTATGATGCCAAGTCACTCATCAGACTGTGCTCGGAGAGAGCTTTCCAACGATACTAAGAACACACGAAATGGAGATCGGGAGTGAAAGACCAAGGGATTTTACCATCAAGGTAGAGGGGGTCCAAATTGATAATGGCACCCCCCTCTAATGCGTGTGAACCAAGGGCCATGTGGGAGGAGCTTTACACGCGGGAGTGGAACTCACCGCGTGGAGCTCTACTCCCACGCGTCTGCAACACAGGGAAGAGGGAGCCAAAGCCGGCAACCCTCTCCCCTCTCCATTCACTTTCCCGGCAACCCTCTCACCCCCATTTCCCTGGTTCTCCCCCTCTTCCAGTTAACCTTGCACAGCCCTCATACACCTCCCCATCCCTCGTTTCCTCCACCTCCATCCTCACTGGCAAGACATAAACCACCCAAGCTTCACCGGCGATGAGAAGGGAGGCAGATTATGGTCCTTGAGTTGCATTAGCCGCAAACGTGACCGGGTAAGTCTCCAACTCTTTTCCTCTCCATTTCCCACTTCCCTCCCATGCACATTACCATTTTCTGATGAGCTGGGATGGTGAGAAATCTGTCGGAATCAGGGTATACAGGGAGAGAAATGGGATTGGATAAAAAATCCACCCGTTCACCTTGTTCCTTAGACATTTCAGAGTGAAACCCCTTTGGTTTCATGAAGATTCGTCAAGAAACAATGCCAAAATCTTCAAAAACCAGCACCTAGGGTAAGTTTTAAAAACCCTTGAAAAATCTGGCAAAAAATGATAGTTTTAACAAAAATCGAAAGGGAAAAACGTTAGAAAACAAAAATTCAGGAAATTCTGAGCATTCCCGTGAAATTTTGCTAGAAAATGAGGTTGCCTGTGTCGCCGGCGATGACCGGAATCCGGTCACCTTCTTCGGTGACCCCTAAAAAAATGTGAAAAATGAAATTTTTTAGATATGGACAATTCGCACGTGATCTTTTCATCCACGAAGACGGATCGTCAATCAGGAATCGATTGGTCCACGAAATTGCTTGTTAATGCATAGTGAAAGTTTGGAACCTTAACATCCGACTGTTAAAAATGCGATCGGGAGGTAAATTTAGATCAAATATAACTCCAAGTAACCATTGGTGATGAATTATCACAGAAATGATTGACTAATTACGGATAAATTGATGGGAGATCCTATTTGGCCGTCCAATACTCGATCAGCTAATGTCAGAGGTCAGGAAAGGATGTCAGACCATGAATTATGGCTAAAAGCATTGAATTGTGAAATAACTTACCTAAAATGTTGGAAATTAAAATTTCTAGAGGTACGCACTTGATCTAGACCATCGATGTAAGACCAATGGTGCTGATCCAATTGGATAGCGACCAATTGGTGTGCAAATCCTTGATATAGATATATGAGGTTAGATTAAGAACATGGTGAATGTAGAACTAGAAGTGATTATAAAAAATGGCATGAAATTCTAAAATTACTTAGAACTTGTATTTGTTGCAGAGGTTTGAGAGTAGTGTGAACGGTTCTAGCAGTAGAACTTTGAGTTGTACTTGGAGAACAGGTAAGGACCCTAAACCCTTCCATTCCTTAAATTCTTGTTGATATGTTCTCTTAAAATTAACTTTATGCACCTTGGTTGTATGGATGATAGAAATTGTATTTCTTACTGAAATGGTCATGTTATAGTCTGATTTACTATGCTTAACTGTTATAATGATGCAAACTGTTATAGAATGGTCAAGCCCAAGATAGTAAGCCCTAAGGGCTACCAGCTAAGCTATGATGGCACCTTCCAAGATGGTAAACCCTGAGCGAAAGGGCTACCTGGTTGCTTGCAACTAAGGTGAAGCCACCTAAGATGGTAAATCCTGAGGAATGGATTGTCAGGTATTAAGCCTCCCAAGATGGTAAACCCTGAGGGAAAGGGTTACCTGGTTCTTTAGAATCATGGTAGAGTCGCCCAAGATGGTAAACCCTGAGGGATGAGCTGTCAGGGATTGAGCCTTCCAAGATGGTAATTCCTGAGTGAAAGGGCTACTGGGTCTTTTGGGATCATGGTGGAGCCACCCAAGATGGTAAACCCTGAGGGATGAGCTGGCGTATTGAGTTACCTAAGATAGTAAACCCTGAGGGAAAGGGTTTCCTGGTTGATTTCGACTAAGGTGGAACCACCCAAGATGGTAAATCCTGAGGGAACCTGACTTTGGTGCTGCCCAAGATGGTAAATCCTGAGGGTCTAGCTGCCTTGATGATGATACACATAGTGGGCAGCCCAAGATGGTAATCCTTGAGGGAGATGACTATTGAATCTTGGTGTAATGCTAGGCATGTTTAATATTACTGAGAAAATCATTAATGAGTATGCAGCTTTGTTGGATGTAACGCTTATGGTTTGCATTTAACTTTAGAATGAGGTCCATGACTTAGTCACTCATCTATTGAATGTCCTGTGGTTGGACACGAATGAGAAATCCTTATGGGGTGTGCTTGTTTGCATGCGATGACTATTGCGTCATATTTGAATTTGGGGAAAAACTGTAATTCTGCTCTAATACCCATAGGCCTTACTTGATAGCACATGCTAACTATGTTGTATATGACTAGTTAAAATGGAAATGAATTCTCATGTTATATTGAATGTGTTTTTAAGCGTAGCAACGAGAATGATTGGATATGCATGGGTTTAGTTCTTTTCCCTTACTGGGCTTCGCAACTCACCTTATTATTTTGCAGGTATCAGTTAGGGAGAGAAGAGAAAGGTCATTGAGTGAATTGAAGAAAGCTTGCTTGAAGATGTTAAATTTTGAGTTGTATATATATACATGTATATATGTGCTAATGCTGTAAACGAGTTATATCTTATTTTTGACACTGATCCTTATGCATCATATATGTTTTATTATGATAGATAGTATGGAGACTAAGTCTCCCTTTAGGAAATTATAATTGCTATATTGTCTATCAGGTGAACTGCATAGCATGCGTTAAATGCATAAGTTCGAAAAACAGGGGAGACTCTGCCGAAATTTCGGTAGGACTTGGTTGTTAAAGGAGAAAAATATTTTACTAGTAAACTGTGACTTGCACAGGACAAGAGCACCTAGCTCTCTCAACACTTCTGCTGCGATATAAATTATGAAAAAAAAGAAAAGAAGCAAGGCCATGTAGGCTTAGCTCGGCCAATCGTTAGGCTTGATTAAGCCTAATTGCGGCCCCGGGGATTGGGCTCGTGACAATGCTCCATTGATAACACAATGGATAAATTATGTCATTGCTCATATGGGAAGATTAGGACTTTCACAGTGGTGGCCTTCCCATAATTGCCTCACCCGACTTTTAGCCTCTCTTTGGGCTTGGTATCTATCATATCATAATTTTGGGAAGCGAGTGGCTAGACCCTCATGACTCTCCTAGCATTGCATCCCCAGGCTCATGCCTATTTAAAACAAAACCACAAGCCTTCATGCTTGTATGTAAAATATTTTTCATACGTATCAAACAATCTATCTGTTTACTTACA
Source organism: Warburgia ugandensis (assembly GCA_035236585.1). Classification (NCBI taxonomy): domain Eukaryota; kingdom Viridiplantae; phylum Streptophyta; class Magnoliopsida; order Canellales; family Canellaceae; genus Warburgia; species Warburgia ugandensis. The sequence continues at coordinate 42,945,768 of CP141129.1, forward strand.
ACTAGAATATTTTCTACTCCCCTATTCACTTAGGGTTGTTCTCAATTCTAGACTTAAACATTTCACACTTATTTTCCTCATCATTTGGTTGGATCATATTTCTTTCTGAGGTATTTACCACAATATATTGATATTGTACATGTCAATACTTCTAAATATAAGATCATCTATTAAACATATATCTTCATGTAAAGGCATTCTTAAAATCCACCTACCTCAATAGGATATTCTTATTCCTTGAAGTATGTCATAGTCTTGATCAATGTATATCTGTCAAATTATACGTATAATGTCATCTTTCTAGTTAAGGGTACATACTACATGGTCTTTTAATCATCCTTATGTAAGATGATCCGAATCTTTCTTCCTTGAATCACATATGACCAATTCTATACAAGTACTATATATATTATACATAAATAATCTAATCTATATTGGTATTTCTTTTCCTTTATTGTGTTTTATCATTCAAGATCTCTTCTTGTTTGATCATCCTTATCTTACTTACTATTTTTATTAGGGTTAGCTAATTTACTATCTTTTTATGTTGTTATTATTATTCAACTAGTTAATGTCTTACTGGATGGAGATAATTTATTTCTTCCTAATACTAGACAGCTCCTCCTTATTTCAAGATGACTAATGCTTACCAGCTAAAGTCTGCTCAAAGAGTGGTTAATACAGCCTTCATGTGAGGTGTTTAAACCTCAACTTACGTCAATGGGAAGCAAGGGAAAAGTACTTGGCTCTTGTATACTCCCTATAACTACAATGTTCAAAGTCCGCTAGAGTGTCACTAGCTCAACCTTTAACAAGGTTCCTATGAGCCTTTTACCCTAAGTCCTTTCTCTAATTGATTTTAATTAATTTCCATGGATATGTACAATGTCATCTATGAATGTTCATTATTCTCCTACTTTGGGCCAAGAAAATGTTAAATCATTCCTTATATTGTTCTACTAACTATAACCCTTACTAATACTAAGTCTTAGTCATTCATTCATCTTAATTGTTTATGAATATTTATATTTCATTAAATTACATTTTTAGTGATTTATGAATATTGAAGCATAACCACTAATTTAACAATTATATCTACTAACTTAAAGACAATTAAGATGCTTACACTATATTTTAACAATCAAATAACCATACACTTTAAATAGAATTGTACATCTATATCATTCTAAGGACATTTATACTCTAATATACTAACATGGATCCTAAGTTATGAAATACATGTAATTTTACTAGTAATCTAATGGAATCATGCTAAAATCTCATAGTCCTAAGATAATTAAATTTACCAACCTATTACAACAACCGAAGAACATTTAGAGCATAACATGCTATAATTGAAGAATTTCATTATCATGCTTCATAAATCACATTTACAATAAAAGAAAATTAAAGTAAGTTTATTAGAAACTTTTAATCATGATCCAACCTTCCGATTTTATGTCAATCCTTTAGATATAGGGTTTTAATTACATTAAGGGTTTTTACTTCATTAAGGGCCAAAGACCATATCCACACGTTCTTTTGTCATATCTCATCCATGATCTCACTAGATCTCATCATAATCTTATTCATTCAACCCATCCATAAGGTTTGATCATACTTGATCTTATTGATTAAGTGGGTCCCTTTGTATTTTTAGGGTATTTCTTTCATAAAGGGTAGAATTCTTAATTTTTGATAGATTTATCATAATAAATTATCAATTTCACTTATTTTTAACATTAATTCATCAGTAGATCATATCCCCAAGATCTGATCATCCCAGATCTTAAAGATCATGGGAGCAAGAAACTTGTTTTTAATTAATGAAAAGTTTCTTGGATTATTTATTAAATTTTATAGTTTTAGAAGAAAATAGACTTCACAAGCTTTCCATAGCTTCTTTTTTTTATCTTGATTTAGAGTTCATATAACTCCAGAATTAGAATTTGAAGTTCACAGCCATTCCGAGGGTCCAGATTTGATCTGGGCCCAGTGGATCGACAGACGATTATCGGCCGCCTCTGCTACCAGTAATTGCCAATGTAAGCAAAGCGGTGACCTGAGATACGCGAGATGTCCTGATCGGGACGTCAGATCATGTATCTCAGAATCATCTCTGATTCACCGTTGTCAATGGCTGGGATTCATGTGCCTAGGATTTTTTGGATCCCAGCTTTTCATCCATCGACTCAGAGTTTTCATCTTAGCTGTGTAAGATGGGATATCAACCATTCATGCTGGAATCGTCGTCTCCGACAGATCAATGAACAGGGAGATCCCTGGGAGGTTGGAGATTTCTTTTGAAATGCATGAAATGAAAGGGGGAAATGGGAAGCCACTTACTTGGTATTGCCAGAGTGGAGAAATCTACCATAGAAGAGCAAAGAAAACCAAAATCCCTAGATGCATCGAGTTTATATACAGTTAGAGATTTCTCCAATAAAGTTGCCAGAGAAGAAGGAAGAGCTTGGGGGAAACATAGAACCACCTCTTCTGAATAGTTTAACGGTCCAAGGTCACCATTCACCTGCTAGATTGGTCGGAATAACTTGAAATTTTTACTAGAGATGGTGTCAGTACTGGACTTGAGATTGATTTGAAATTTTACGGCGATATCACCGATAGATCACCAATATTTCTTAGGACTTTTGTAAATCAAAATAGCCCAAACAGATCTAACAGTGGATATGGGAATCAAATAGCTAAAATGGGATGGCTAATTGGATTAGGGTTTCCCAAGTAGAAGCCTAGTTCAAATGGGGACGATGTGTCATTGGACGCACCCAACGTCTCCACTTGGTTTGGAGTGACGAGTGCATCTGTGGACGCTTTATCAGGGAAAAAATAAGAAGAGAAAGAAAGAGAATTTGGGGAAGATTGGGGAGGAATTCAAAGCTGATTTTTTAGGGGATCTAGGAAACTTCGTGGGAGATAATGTGAAAATTTTTGGAGGTATTTATAGAAAAGTTTTGGAATTTTTTATGAAATTCTTAGAATTATGGTGTTTTTTACTTTTGTTAAATTTAATGGGGAGTAGAGCTACCACTCCACCTCTATTTCTATTACTAGCTGGTAATGGTTTGACCACTGATGGCTGCTTCTAGAATGTTGAACCACTTTGTGGGCCCCACTTTAAATGTGAAATGACCTTTTTGTGCTTTTATTCTCAAAAATGGAGAAAAATAGGCACTATTTGTCTAAACTTGAAATTTAGGGTACTTAGAGTCATTTTGATCTATTTTTTGAGTAAATTTCAAATATTCATGTTTTAATTCTTGGTTATGAGTAAAATTACTAATTTACCCTTTTGTTTAGAAAATTAGGAAATTTTCATTTTAACTCAAAATTAAACGTACTTAATGTCATTTTAGTAGGTTTTTTGAGTATATTCATAATTTATAAGTTTTAGATTATGGTTTAATCTCTATAAGAAGAGAATTTCCAATAACCTAATATTCCAGCCCAAAATTGCTAAAAATTCAAACTTTATTGATTTTCCTCAATAATTTACAAAATCTGGGGTTATTACAATTTCTTAGGTGTTGGAGTTACATAGACCTCAACTGACCTATTTCTCTCTTAAAGCAAATACACACAACTATGCTTTACTAAAAAACTCCAACTTCATGATGGTACCTTCTACCAATGCCACACTTACCAAGTCCTTGGTTCCATGCAATATCTATCCTTGAATAGGCCCAACATCTACTTTGTGGTAAACAAACTTTCTCAATTTATACGAAAACCTATATCGAATCATTGGATAACCGTCAAATGAGTTCTTTGCTATCTCAAATTAATCCACAATCATGGTATTCTCATTCCTAAAAACTTATTCATGACCATTCATGCTTTTGCTAATGTAGATTGGGCAGGAATCCTTGATGATCGCACCTTAACTAATGCATATGTGGCCTTTAGAGGAGCCAATCTCATCAATTGGTCATTAAAGAAACAAAAAAACAATGGCAAGATCATCCATTGAGGCTCAAGACCATGCTATGGTGTCCACTACGGTTGAATTGAACTAGATTACAAATTTATTATAAGAACTTGATATAACACAAGCAACTATTCCAACCATAAATTGTGATAATGTTGATGCCACCTACCTTTATGCTAATCCAATCATTCACTCATGAATGAAGCATGTTGCAATTGACTTTCATTTCATGCATGACCAAGTTATTAAACGCTAAATTTGGATGTATCATGTTCATCCAACAGATCAGATTGCAGACTCTCTTGTTCACATTCATTTCATCACTCATTGATCCAAGATTAGTGTCCTCAAAGAAGCACAAACTTTCAGAGGCATGACAGAACATAATTGTGCCCTTCATTCTATGAGTAAAATTAGCACACATTACGTAACTATACTAGCCATTTAGAAGTAAAATCAGCACACATTTTACAATTATTGTAATCTCCATAATTGTAGAGACTATAGCATAGCTGTAAGAACTTACTTTATTGCCTTCATTGTAGCCTTTTAAACACTATATAAGGCCACTCAATTGTAAATACGAAACATACAAGGAAGAAAGGAAAACAATTTATATTTCTCTTTTTTTATTTTATCACAACCCACTATGAAGTGGTCATTTAATTGGCCAATTAAAAGGAGAATTGGTTGTGATCAGGTGATCAAAATTTTATGATGTGGCCTACTCCTAGAAAGATCATGCACTAAGAGTTTGATTTGTTGCAGTATCCTAGACTATGAGTTATAACTTTAGTTGGGCCAAAATTTCGAGGATCCGTACCACTCATCTTTTGGGATTTGTTTAGCATATGCTGTGCCAAAATTGCTAATAGCATCCATTGCCTGATCATAGACATTTCTGCATAAGTAGGAACTGAACCTAACAAAAAAATAAAATAGCCAAAGCTAATTTGCATAAGAGTTGTAGAACAATAGTAAAACAAGTAAAAATAGAGAGTAAAAAGTAAAAATAGAAAGAAACATAGTAGAAACTCACAAGCTACCAGTTTAGAAGATATGCGTCTGAGCAAGATATGGCTAGAGGAGTAGAACTTCAAAAGCAGCCATTGAACATGAGCAACTAAGGAGTGCAAAACTCAAATGTACAGGGCAGCAACTTGATAGTAGCACAGCCAAAAAACTACAAAACACCAAAAGCCATGCATAAATATTATGTTCAAACGCCACAAGGAAAATGATGAAAAGTTATCCTAGACAAAGTGGTGAATTGTTTGATTGGTTGTCATGTGATCATGGAGCCATGTGATTTTATGTATGGTCATACTTGACCCTTCTCTAGCAAGCTCATCTACTACACGACTAGCACTCTTGAGAATATGAAAGAACTCAACATTCTTATCAACAACCGTACAGAAAATGAGTTCAAGCTTATCTGCAAACATCTAAGAGGGCTTCCTTTTATTCAACCATTCTATCACATTATTGGCATCCCCTTCAACTATCAATGGTTGGAATTGATGAGGAACTAAGGCCATGATTGCTTGGTAAATAGCAGTTAGATCAACTTTAGTAGAGTTTGGTTTCACTTGCATGGTTGCATAGTAAGGCCCCAAAACTTAATTGTCCCCTACTCTAGAACCATCAAATTTGATCTTAAAGTAACCACAGAGAGGGGGAGAGCATACATGTGAAGGCTTGTGTTTTTTTTTTTTTTTTTTTCACATAAGAATGGGAAATAGCATTCTAATGTTGTAAGATAAGTGACAATTGATCTTTGATCCAATTAGCCACCTCATACTTGATAGCAAAAGGAAGACACGTAGCTGATTTTTCTTTATTGTTAAAGTAGCTGTTATTCCTTTTAAAGCCCAAAGGATATAGGAAAGAGTAGCCCTCGAAAGAATCTTTTTCAATTTAGTTCCTTTGACACTATTCCACTAGAGGAATAGACTTTGATTGTTATTAGGATAGACCCACCTTATATGAAACATGTTGTTAAGTGTTTAATTTTGGTCAAAATACCCCTAATTTAGCATTCAATTAGAGCATCTAGGCCATCAATTTCAAGATTTTACATAAAATATTTCATTTTAGCTTTAATTGGCCATCCAATCGTTGAATTGCAAAATTAACGGCCAGATGATCATCAAAGCTAATTAGAAGAGTAATGAACAGTTTAGATTATTCTAATTGGGTCCTGTGCATTACAGATCAATCAACAAAGCTTAGATGATCCAGATCAAATCAATGAGAGAATGATGAAGAATCTTGGAAAGAGAAAATTGAAGACTCCTAAGACAGAACAAAGTTGAAGACAGAGTTCTAGTAAGACTAGAATATGGATGGACCCCACCCTTCTCTATCTCTCTATCGTCTCTCTCTCTCTCTCTCTATATCTCTCTTACCTTATCTCTCTTCTCTCTCCATCTATATCACATTTCTTTCCTACTATTCTCTCTTATCTCTCTATCTTTCACCCATTCCACTCTCACACGTCTCTTCTTCACTTTAAAAACCACATCATCTCTCCACCCTGGGTCTCCATTCTCTCTTCACTTCTTTTCCTAGAGGCTAGATCAAGGGAGGAGGTACACTCTCCTCTCTTTTGGGCTAGAGAAAAGAGGAAACCGTCAATCCCTTCCCCCTTCTTCCCTTCCATCTTCTTCTTCATTCCTACCTTGCTTCTCTCTCTCTCTCTCTCTCTCTCTCTCTCTCTCTCTCTCTCTCTCTCTCTCTCTCTCTCTCTCTCTCTCTCTCTCTCTCTCTCTCTCTAGGTTGGAACATAGAAGTCCTATCCTATCTCTCTTCTTCTCTGCACTCTTCCCCACATCTCTCTCTCTCTGCTAGAACTCAGCACCTACCCGATCTCCCCACCTCTCTCTCTCTCTCTCTCTCTCTCTCTCTCTCTCTCTCTCTCTCTCTCTCTCTCTCTCTCTCTCTCTCCGTAACCGTTACACCCCCTTCTCCTTTCTTCTCTCTCCCCATCCCCTTTCTTTCTCTCCATCTCTCTCCCTCATTCTATCTTCTCCATTGCATCGCCAACACCGCTACATTTCTCTTTTTGCTTTGTCTCTTTCCACCAACCCACTACTCCATCTCTTCCCCTGGTCTCTTTCTCGTCTCTCACCCTCTCTGTCTGCCAGAAACCCTTCACCCCCTCTTTTCTTTCAAACTCCCTTCTATGTCCCTCTCATTCTCTATCACTACCCTGCTCCTTCACATTCTCCCTCAACCAATTACTCCTCCTTTCTCTCGTTCCCTCTCTGCTCTATCTATCCCGCATCAACTCCCTTCAATCGCAACAGCATCACTGCATGGCTATGCACGGTAGTGTAGTGACCAACACCAAGCCTAACCAACCACACCCCTTTCTCCATTCTGCTCCATTTCGGTCTACACGTCTTCACTGGCTGGATTGCCCAATTGCTCCAGTTGGCCCATAGGAAGAAAACCTAGATCGGGTTTTCTCCTATCTTCTCCCCCTTACTTTCCTCTCTTCCCCTCATCTTCTTCCCTCCTTCTCTTCTTTTCTCCCTTTCCCCATTCTTCTTCCTTCTTCCCCATCTCCTTCTCCAGTTTTCTCCTCAATGGTTTTCCTCTAGTTTTCGATTAAAACTAGAATTCTGGCCAATTTCCAATTTTGCCTTTGGCAAATCTGAGGAATTCCATTTTTATCGTCATTTTAATACCATCTGTTTCCCTGAATATTCTTATTTTAACTTATCCACATTCTGACTATCCAGGGATAGTGATATCTAGGATAGCTTATTTAGTTTTATTTTCTATTTTCTTTTGAATAAATAATTTTGTAAATCGCAACAGTTGAATAAATTTGAATTTTATTTTATTGTTAGTTTATTTTTGGTATATTCTTTATTTTTATTCTTTTATTAATTAAATTTTATTTAAAACTCCATTTTAAAGTGAGTCTCTGTGGGATCGACCCGTACTTGTATAAGCTACACTACAATAGCCTGTGCACTTGCGGTTAAACAATCAACACATGTTAAGAAAGAAATACCAAATAAAAAAGGCATATGAGCAAAAGAGGAGGACATGGGATGAAGTTTAAAAATAGGAGTGGCAAAATGACACTAACTAGGTTAGTTGCTAGATATTCTTTGAAGGATATCAACTGATAGGAACTTATTATGACCAATAAAGCAGGAAAACACAATAGTTCTTGGAGCAGTAGATAAGGACCAAACTAAAGAAATAGGATAGGTAGGGAGATCAAAGGAAGTAAGGAAGTCAAAGAAACATTTGACAAAAAAATCCTAAAATGTTCCTAGTTTTTATACCCAAATGTCCTTTTTGTGAGGGAAGACATTAATTTTCTAGAGCAAGGAGTAAAGGGGGTTAAGTTGGTCTTCCTCATATGAGAAAGGAGCTCTTTGAAGCTAAATGCACCAAAAGAGATTCTGATTCAAATTTTGATAGAAGTCAAGTAACATGGCATGGTGGGGTTAGGGCACTAGAATAAACATGTTCAAAGCTCTCACTAAGACTACACCAAGAAGCATGCCAATAGTTGATAGAATCACCCTTTCTAAGTAAAAAATTGGTGTATTTTACACTTCTTCTTTGAATTTGTGAATGTTTGTTCAAGTCCTAGAAAGATTTTTTACCTTAGTTTTAGTAGGGAAACAAGAAGGGCCAAAGTAACCATACTATTGACAATGGTTCTTTTCCAAATGGTACTTTTATAAGAATCATATCACCACATCCATTTTGCAAGCATAGCTTTATTGATATCCACAATTCTCCTAATTCCAAGGCCACCAAGATTTTTGGGCTTGCAAACTTAATTTCAATTAACAAATTGAATATTTTTACCTTGTTCATTATCATTCCAAAGGAATTTAAAATACAATCTCTTAATTTAATCTTTGACCATGGCTGGAAATTTAAAGATGTAAAGGAAATAAATAAAGGAAATAAAAGCATATGTTGGTAAGAGAAGCCTTAATCAAAGTAATTCTACCACCGAAAGAGAGAAACCTCTTCTCCAATTAGCCAACTTAAGGTGCCTTGTTGTGTTCCTAATAAAGGTTAGCTTATATCTCCATTCTTGTCACCATTTTCCAAGTGAGATACTAGGTAAACAACTAGCAGTCCACTAAATCCTCAACTTTGTAACATATCAATGGATCCCTAACAATAATGTAAATTATTGGAAAATAGTTAACTTATACAAATTGAATTCTATGAACTAGCTTAGAGGTGCATTGCAAATGCTGCTTTGTTGAGTGCTCAAAATTATATTAAAAAATCCTAAGTTTTGTATTGTTATAGTACATTAGATTGATCATTTTTTATATTCATATGAAGTATTTGCACTACAACTATAATGTGGTATACTTGCATGGTTATATTTCCATTCAAAGTTAACTATGTTTAAAACCAATTTTGAAATAATACTAATTAGGATTTTTCTATGTTTTGCAAGTAGTATGTCAAGATCCAAATGAAGAGATTAATCCTATCAACATTTTATCTTAGCAGTCAAGCTTAAATGTAAATGGATGACTCGGATTGATCTAGGGTGAAATATTAATGAAGTATATCAATTGAAGAAGTAGAAGCTTAAGTTCTTGAGGATCATCCCATGTATTTCACTACCAAGCTCATGTAAGCCTAAATTAGTCACATTATGGTAGATGTCCCACTCATTTCTTCATTCTTACACACATCAAGGGCCTTCAAGGTTGGGAATGTATAAAATGTTAAAACATATAATATATAGATGATAAGTGAGTATATGAGATATCATGTGATGATGTGCAATCTCACTTGATGGTTTCCTAAAGTGAAGATCAAGTAAAAAAACAAGTAATTGAAAATGGATGGAGGATGGAGATCTTAAGGATGAGAGCTCAATGTTGTAGCTGTGGATCATAAGTAGAGTTGCAAGCTAAAAGAATTCTAATTGCTTGACCTCTTACAAACAAGAGGTACCTACTAATATTATGGAGAGAAAGCACCTACAATCATTTTACTTTCATTAATGGATGGTGTGATTAATAGAGAGAGTTAATGGTATGTGAGTTGGGTGCTCAAGGACGTAGGGAGTACCCACTAATATTAGCTACTCCTCACTCTATATAGGAGGAAGAGGCTTGGACATCCAAGGTATAGAGAGGGAGAAGAGAGCAAGGCGTGGATTAGTTGAAGAGAGGAGCAAGGAGAGGAGAAAAAAAAAAAAAAAAACTCTACTCTATCTTTGATCCATTAGGTAGTAATCCATAGTTTTTATTGATTTATTGGTATAGTTTCTCGTAATCTATCCTTTGTAAGAGCTTGAAATAAAGGAATAAAGGATAGAAGTGTTTATTGCATCTCTCTCTCTCTCTCTCTCTCTCTCTCTCTCTCTCTCTCTCTCTCTCTCTCTCTCTCTCTCTCTCTCTCTCTCTCTCGTGAGATCCAAGTTTCCCCCCCTTGTTTCATTGATGCCACCTATGTAGGTGTGCTAACAAGGCATCAAATTTCTCCCTTATGTTCATTTGTTTAGGTGCTGATCAACAATCTAAACCGTTGATAATGCTCTCATCTCACCCATGAAGAATTGTATTGATTTTTCCTAAAGAGAAGTAAACTAGGGCAATATCTTTACCTCTATTTCCTTTTACCATTGTTATCTATAAGACTACTAGTTTCTTAAATTTTATATATTTTATAAATGATTTCTTTTATGATCTAAACCATTGGAAATGTTCTCCTAAACCTTAGGAAGAATTTCCCATTAGTTTTTATTAATTTCATTAAGTTTTGAGTGAGATTTTGCAAAGGAAACAATATTTGTTATTGTTAGTGGTTGTGATGAATCCATCATATTGGTGATCAAATATCCCCATATCTATTCATTTTTTATAAGATCTGATTATTCGGATGGATTGATTGATATTCCAATATGATAAATTAAAATTTTCAATAAAAAACTTAATTTTTAGTAGGTCAGATCATTAATCATTGCGCACTCATTGGTATACACAACAAGAGGGGATTGTTACTATGAGTGATGAATCAATCATCTTTCTAATCAAATATCTCCACATATGTTAGTTTTTCCCATGATCTAACAATACACTCATTGGATTCCTTGACATCCAATTAGGCCATATATGAAGTTTCATAGAAAAATTTGATATCTAGTGGTGAAATCATTGGACGAAATATCCTTGGATCTTGAATAAACAAGCAAAATGGAACTAAGAAAATGGAAAATGATTCAATCTAAGCAACAATGGAAGTTAAAAACAACAAAGAGAAGAAGATCACAAAGGAATCAACTAACCTTTACTTGAAGAACTAAAGAACCAACACTTGGAATCATGCATGGAACCCTAGGAGACTGCCACCCAAAGAGAAGATTATTCAATGTAAAAAGGCAAGAGAATATGTGAAAGAAGAGGACGCCTACTCACTTTGGAGGAGGTGTTCTCTTCTTCCTTCCAAAAAAGTTCTCTTTTTTGAATCCCTTTTGGCCCTTTTGTTTTTTGTTTCCTAAGTTTTCTAGGGTGTCCTAAGGTAAAGGTAGGGTGGGGTTGAACGAGAATGGCTATTGGATGACTAGGATGGAGGCTACCTAGGGTTATCTTAAGGAGATATCAAGTGGAAGACTTTAAAAGGCATTATTAAGGTAGGAGATGCCTCTTTTTTAATAGGGGACATCTTTCCCTTGCAAAAATCGTTGAATTCCTTTAGAATATGACAAGTTGGTTAGTATGGATGAGGTAAGAGAGAAAGAGAGAGGAAGATGGGAGGAAAGAGAGTGATAGGAAAAAATAAGAAAGAGTAGTGAGGTCAGGAAAAGTGATTGGCTAGGTAGTTGTCTAAGAAGGGGGGATTGGTTGGATGATTTGAATGGAAGTTTAGAAAGGTGAGGAAGTCTTAGAAAGATAAGGACTCTTGAATATAAAGTGAAATTTGTAGTGCCTTTTGGCGGTGAGGTGGAAAGTGAGAAAATAGCAAGAAAAACATGGAAAACAATAAAATTGAAGAGGTATTTTCCTATTGGTCCACATGTTACCTTATGCTAGTGGATTTTTCCTCAATTATCTTCAAAATATCCCTACAAATCCCAAGGATAATTCTTTAAATTATCCTCCAATCACATTCTTCCATGTAGTTTGGCTATGTGGCTTGATGACTAACTTTGAGAGTTCCATTGGCTTGGCTTCATGGCTAGCTTAGATGTCTTTCTTGGCTTAGCTTGATGGCTTAAATCCTTGGCTTTGGTGGCTGGCTAGGCTACTTATTGCTTGAACATGGCTAAGTGGCTTAAGCGATACCATGCAAAGGTGAAGGACTATGCATGGATTGTGAATGGGCCCACTTTAGTCACCTTCGACTCCTTTAGTTGCATCAATTGCTTGTCTTAAAGATGATCTTGACCTTTGATCTCACTTTGGATTGATAATTTTTGCGTCTTGACTCGAACTTTTGATCTTTATCTTTCGTTTTCTTCTTGATCGATCGCAACAATCAGATCATCATCTTGCAAAAAATAAAAAACTCTAATTAAATCTTAGAAAAATATGATTAATCACATAGTTATCTCGGATTAGCTTCTGAATCTATAAAATATCATATTTTCTATCTTTTAGGTTAGAGATGCATGTGTTATGAATTTTGGTCCCAAACCCTATTTTACCCTTATAAGTTATGATACATATATAACTAATTGGGTAGTTTTATGCAAAATTAAACACTTATTATTACGCCAAGAATCCCTTTGTTGATGAGAGAGATAAGGAAAAGAAAAAATACATATCCTATTTTTTTTGGATAATAATTTATGACATATGGATGAAATTACAATATAACTAATATTCCAGGTACCGACTAAATTAAATAAACAGCTTGGATGTAGGAAAAAGTACAAACGGCAGGCTCGATAAGCCATTTTCTCGCCACAAGACATGCGCTGCTTGCTTTGAGTATATACTCTCTCTCTCTCTCTCTCTCTCTCTCTCTCTCTCTCTCTCTCTCTCTCTCTCTCTCTCTCTCAATATAAGACGATGACTTATCTTCACCTAAACCTGGTTACTGCCGACATTATTGAAAATAAGAAATCGAGGTCTCTTTACCAATAGAGTGGGCTATTTTCCATTTTTCAACGGAATGGCCTCATATTTTCTTTTAACGTATGCAAAAGTCAAAGTCAGACTACCAATTTTTCCACGACCTAGAAAAGTAGTCACGACTAACGTAAAACGATAATAGTAATAACATTACTACGTAGCTTCCTTACTACAGCCCTTAACACCCTCTATAAAAGCCAGTTATTTCCGTAGGTTTTATCATCAGAACTAGACATGGCATCCCTCTCCCACCTGTTAGTGTTTCTCCTCGTAGTTGTGGCTTTGGCTACTCCCTCTCAGGCTGACTATGGCTACAAACCTCCTGAGAATGAACCGCCAACACCTGTTTACAAGCCTCCAAAAGTTGATAAGCCACCCCCAACCCCTCTTCACAAGCCCCCAAAAGTTGACAAACTACCCCGAACTCCTGTTTACAAGCCTCCACCAGTAGAGAAACCACCTCCAGAGCACACACCTCCTGCTCCTGTCTACAAGCCTCCCCCGGTCGAGAAGCCGCCAACAGAGCACAAGCCACCCACTCCTAGCTACAAGTCTCCACCAACACACGAGCCACCACCTCATGGTCATTATCCTGGTCATCCTCCAAGTGAAGAAGTCTCGGAGTCTTATAAGCCAACGCAAAAAGTGTCATCCCCGCCTACTTATAAGAAGCCTTCGGCGCCTGAGAAGAAGCCTCCCACTCCTCTAAAAAGGCCTCCACCATCTCCAGTAAAGAAGCTACCTCCAATTGTGAAGAGGCCTCCTTACCACAAGCCTCCACCACATGGTCATCCATAAGTGGCATATAGCGACCAATTTAGTATCTATCAATGCGAGTAAACAATGAAATAAGATACCCTGTTTGTGGCTGGGGTCTAGATGTTCTACTTTTGATGTTATTGCTTAAGGCTGTGCTTCTCTTTGTTTTATGAGAAGAGCATGTTACTTTTGCCTGAATTTGTAGGCCTAGGGGGTCACAAATAAAGTAGTTACATATTTTATCGTACTCAGAGCTTCTAAGTAATATGTGTTCTGTGTGTGTGTGTGTGTGTGTGTGTGTGTGTGTGTGTGTGTGTGTGTGTGTGTGTGTGTGTGTGTGTGAGAGAGAGAGAGAGAGAGAGAGAGAGGTGTTTCCATATGGTGTCTCTGCCTGTAGAGCAGAGAGCGTAAAAGGTCCACGTCAATTATTTTTTCTAATGAAAGGCCCACGTTAATTAGGCCCATATGTTTCACATTTGGAACCATTCTTTCTCTTCATATGAACGCCTGAAAACGGTGAAAAGCAATAGAAAGAAAACATTGATCCTTCCATGGTTGATAATGGGTGATGTTCGACATTTCGGGAGCACGGGCTCCGACCCAAGATTACGGCTTCGATTACCAAACACCTATAACAGACGTTTGCCATATAGATAAATTCTATCTACTGCCCTCTAGCGTGTAATATGAATAGCTGAAAGAGTTCAACAAAATCTTGAATTCGAGGCTTTAGGACTGTCTAACTTCGGAAACTTTTACCGTGTATATAGCTTGTTAAAACACGAATCCATTACCGAATGGTTTCCATCACCAAATCTAGGAGTTCGACGTCTGCCCTCCACTTCTGTTATAAGCGCACTCCCATCCCTCTCTTTAGTAAGCTACAACTCTAACTGGGCCAACCTTTTGGAAGATCCGAACCATTCACAATCTTGTCAGCATCTTCAACAAAAGATGCAAAGAAAATCTCATCCACTGGGGAATTCTAACACACGCTTCATTACGTTGAAAGTTAGATAGTAGAGCTATGCCAAATGGATGAGATGTTCATTCTGTAATCCATCTAATACACAGCTAAGATTGTAAATGGTTTGGATCTTCTAAGAGATGAAATTATAGCTTGCCAAAGAGCACGTAGGATGGGAATGCGCCTATTAAAATGTGGGGAATGCAGATATCCAGGGCCTGATAGAAATTTGAAAATGACCTCTAACACCACTGCAGTTCCTTCACCTTCCCTTCAGTTTAATTGGCCTAATAGCCTTTTAAATGGGCATGCTGACCATCACAACAGGTCCAAAGTACTTAGACATGCAGATAAACGTACATGTTACCGAAGACCAGTAGCCTGGTGATGGAACCATTGTTGGGCCCCATCTGAGACAGATCATATCTAACCAGATCTTATCAGTGCTTTTCTGCCGCGAAAGACACTGAAATGTGACGGTGTAGAAAGTTGAATTCCTAATTGCGGCTTCGAGCATGTTAAACTGGAAGAGTTGCTGTCACGTAGAACCTAAGTTAGCCATATTTCAAGGTTTTCAACCTCAACGCCTCATTTTCTTGGACAAGATGTTGAATTGCCAATTTACTGTCATATTACCTGATTTGGTTGCGTAATCTCCTGAAGCACAATCACTGACCACGTTAATCTTTTCGTTATATGTTGTGGGTCTCATTACCTGTCATGTTTCTATGGTGATCATAACCATAGGCTCGTAGCTTTTACATCCTTTTCTCAAATAAAAAATAGGCAACAAATTCAGATCCCTAGGTAACTACAACCATTAGTTTGGATTGTTTCCATTAGCTCACAATTCCCAACGTTGAATGGTACATACTGGGTCCCTCAGTCAAGAGATCACTCTTGGTGTTTCTTTCACCATTACTGACTATAAGGCCATGATAAAATATTAAAAGGGAAAACAATTAGATTCAACAAATTTGGAAGAGAATTTGGAACATGAATGTTTAACCATGGATCGTTATACATGATAGATTCCCAACCTATGAAGGAAGATCTTGGAACGATGAAGAAAAGAAGAAATGCCCATTGTATAATGAAGACAATGAGACTATATCCCACGCACTTAAAGGACACAAGAAACTTAAAAAATATGTATATATGAAGAACTACATTTAAATATGTTGTCTAAGTTGCATTTTGTAATAGGTCTGTTACTCGTTGGATGTGTTGTCTTGATATAAAAGTCTTTCTAATTTTAGTGAATTTAAAAACTTTTATAAAAAATATTAACAGGGAAATGATATTTTCATCCTTACAGTTGATATACCCCCGCCTCCTTAGTGGTTCTTTGAGCATTTAAGCTTGACTTTTCAATTTTGGCACTCAAAGGTCAAGGCTTATAACTATTAAACGCCCAGAAACCATTCACAGGGCGTGAGTACGTCAATTGCAGGAACTAAAGATTAATTATTGTTTGGTCGACTAGTGACAATTTGGACATCTTTTTCTACAATATGGCACGATAGTTCTGGGATTGATCTCATTTCTGCTCAATTGCCTTATTAGGGCCTGTCGGGTTCCACCTCGGAGCCGAGCTCTCTGGTTTAACCAAATCCCTTAAAAGTTCTATAAAGGCAAAGGCGTGTTTTTACCTCTTCAAATGCCCGACGCCAACCAATAGAGTGCTTGGCACGGAAAACAAATGTTAATAAACTCGTCAAACATGCATGGATAGAGATTTTATAACCAGCTAATTTCAGTCCTAAATTGCCTTCAAAAGAAAGCCCTAAAACCTAAATAAGAAGTTCTAGTACACGCTCAAGAGAAGATAAAAATAGAAATGCCCATTTTTCTACGCAACACAATTCTTTTATTACTAATCTAAGCCATTCATAATATTAAGAATGGTATATATATAGTCTATAATTTGAGTTCTATGCTTGTTGAATGGTTGTAGCCTATATTTTTTTATGTAAAAATTTCAACCATCCATTTTTGTATATTTTTTCAAAGACATAAAAAAGTGGTTAGGATCATTCAAATGCATTGATTTCTCATTGATTCTTTATTTTTGGCTTTCAAAATATGATGAAGTGTAATATATGGGAATATATAATTCCAATGAATAAATCAAGGCATTTACAAAAAACTAGGATGTTACAAATTTTGGTATCAGAGCACACGCTATTTTTATCACAACTAGAATCATGAGAGGATCAATGTGTCAATACTTAGTAGACTAAGTCCTAGGTCTAAGTACGGAAAAGCTACCACAATCACTAAAGAAGTCTCATTAGAATCTTGATTATTTTGATATGCCTCCACGGAGACTTAGTGTTGGCTTGCCATCTCCACTGGATGCGCAGGCAGCTGATGGGGCTGAGGGCAGTAGTAGGGCCAGGATGATCTTGCTGATGAGGTGGTCGACATCCTATTTTAGAGGATGACTCAGAGTTTGCAAGCCTTGGCTATCACTACTGCCACGGATGGAGTTTTAGATTAGGAGGGAGATGGGAGGCAACTAGCAGACAACCTTTTTAAGAGGTTTAGGAGGAATGCTCCTTAAGTTCACTAGAAAAGATGGCCCGTAGGCAGCTGATATGTCGCTATTTAACATAGATAATATTCGAGGTGATGGCTGTGTTGGAGCATCGACGGTTTGCAGCGGCCACATTTGCTCTGACACGCGACGCAGCCCAGTGGTGGCTGACTGCATAAAGGAGTTTCATTGACAGAGTTGACGAGATTTTCTAAGACAACTTCAAGGTCATCTTTACTAAGCGATTCCTTCTCCCACATCTTTAGAAGAAGATATAGCTTGAGTTTTTGACCCTCTTATGGGGTAGAGGACAGTGGTACAGTATGAGGTAGTTCACTCGACTGTGAAGATTTATCCTAGAGGTATGCTCTTGAGAACAAAGGGCAGCCCAAAAGTTTGTTTGAGGACTGAAGTTTGACCTGTAGCGCTAGATTCTGACTTCACAACCCCCACTGTTGCCCTAGCTGTAGAGCTTGCTTCCCAGTTATAATAGACGTGCGGATGGATTTGACGTTTCCAGGCAGGCTGTGACGGTAACGTTTCTAGATTCCCACTATTTTTCTTGGTACGGCAGCTAAAATACTGAAGAGACAAAAATACCTTTACTTTTGAACTTTATTTTCTTTTGACAGTCATTTTCCATTAATAATTGGAAAATGCCTTCAGACGTCGGAAAGGGATCCAACTTAGAGAGGGCCTTCCTTTGGACGATCTGGTTCATTAATCATGCTCGAAGTGTCTTAAATTGGCTAATCACCAAACGTCGTGACCATTGGATGATTTGGGTCATGCCTCATTTATTTTTTAAATCATTGAAAATTATAACTAAAAAATATGGTAGCTAAAAGCCTCCAATGAACATGAATTTTCCTGCAAAGCTTCCATAGAGCAGGCTAAACAAGATGAACGGTTTAGGTCATTAATATTTGACACCCATATAAGTTTCCCTTTTCAGCGTCCAATTATACATCCTACTAGAACAACTCGTAATAATTTCCTCATTTCAGCCCTTGGATGACACGAAGTAAGCCAATACAATGCCTGTAAAGAGTTCCACAACATTGAGTTCATATTAAGACTTTGGCTCGCTCTGTGTGCAAACCATAACTACGGAGCAATTTCAGGTCGAAACAGGTTCTGAGCATATTGGATGAAAGGCGGTTGCAACAGATTTCAAGTAGATACAAGCTGAACATGGTAAAACCACAAACATTATCATGAAAAAACCTTAATCAAACTCCTAATTCGCAGATATAATTACATCATCCCAAGAGAACCATGCCATTGTCAGAGATCAAGCTTGACCACGGATGTTGATGGATTTTAGTAGCTCATCTCTGTTTCTCATAACTTGTGATTTTATGCCAAAAGAACCCATTTTGTAACATTGGTTGAGTCTTTTCCAATATTCCGCTCGGTGATTTTATTCCTGCACTTTTCATCTAAATTTGTCATTTTATACCCAAATATTCTTCATCTTATGTTTCCAACGATGTCAAAGCGTGGGGTTGAGGATAGAAACATAACTGATGTCAGAAAAGGACGAAGAGAAGGGAAGAAGCAAATATGGATGTCGTGATATAGTGATATTTGTTGCAGAACCCATGTCAAATAGAACCAATATGACGTTCCATTCCTTTGCCTCTATGCAGCAAATTGATGGACTACTTTCAGAAAACTATGGCTCGTGAACAGATCCATTGTTTGCCTCTGCCACTACTGCTACTTGAACTGAAAGGAGCTTGTTTTACCCATGACAACAAAACCCTTGTTCATTTCTTTTCGATTTCCAGGAATCAACAACATGCTTATAAGAACTAATTTTGCCCACTCAAGCCGGCTGATTCGTACTTACTTGCCCGTTGTTTTTTTTTCAAAAAAAGAAAAAGAAAAAAAGATTGATAATTTGTGGAGGTTGATGCCAAAGCATTTTGAAGGCAGAGACGTTGTTCATAAACGTACTGTTGTGGCTTTCATCCTCCAACCACTCACTTTAATGAGCCAAAGCTTCCCGAGGGCTCATAATCTTCAGATATAGAATTTGTTACCGTTACCTCTTCTTCCATAGCAGTAGAGTTATTGTTGCGTGACCTTGAGGTCACGGATTTAAGGCGTAAAAATAATCTCTTGCAAAATGCAAGATGCAAGGTAAGTCTGCATAATATTGACCCTTGGGATCTGCCTCTTCCCCGACCCTGCTTATACAGGAGTTTTGTGCACCAGGGCTGCCCTTTTTACCTCTTCTTTCATAGCTGGTGCTCAGTGGACAATGGCTTGGATCATCAAGTGGAAAAATACTGGAGAAAGGTACTCGTAACGGTTGGCAATTTTGGTTCCAAGATATTCACTGCGACTCTTCAGTTGTGAAACTAGGGGTACCGTTAGCAATAAAGAAAATGGGTACAATAGGCACTCGCTCTTTTCAATAATCCAAACCATCATCTCTGCGGCATTTAGATGGACCATGCCAATTTTCAAAACCATACACAAGTTCTAAGTTTCTGGTTAAATCGAACACCCATGAGCAACTACTAGATATAACGGGAGTTATAAATGATAATGAGCTTGTGACAGTGGGTTGAAACAAGAGAGAAAGAAAGGTGTGGTCTTCAAAGATCAATGAAACCAGAAAGGCAGTTGCAAATTGGGAGATCTCAGTGTGGATGCTGGGTGGCCAAAAAAAGTCCCAAAGGTGTCTCTTTAACCATACATCAAAATACAATTGTGCTCAAATACGTGTGGCTTCCAAT
Source organism: Warburgia ugandensis (assembly GCA_035236585.1). NCBI lineage: Eukaryota > Viridiplantae > Streptophyta > Magnoliopsida > Canellales > Canellaceae > Warburgia > Warburgia ugandensis. The sequence goes on from CP141129.1 coordinate 42,965,815, forward strand.
AGCCTTGCACCTAAATAAATAAAATTTGATAGTAGAGCAAAATGATGGCCGGTATGCCTTCTTTGCTACCCATGTTTACACTGGTGTTAGCCGCGTTACCTTAACAACGATGCCATCTTTACGTGATGACTGTAGGCTTCTCCCTACCAGTGAACTCCTTCAGCTTTGAAACATTTAATGCCAGATCTGAAACATCACAGGAGCCAAAGGTTAGATATGTCCTCAATTGAATCAGTTGCTCAATTCAACTACATGGCAGCAAACAGACCTATCAGTGGCTTCAATGCCATTTGGGCATCCATGTTGTGCTTAGAGACGTCGGGCTCAAACTGCTCAACATAAATCCGAACGGTTGCACCTGCTGAACCAGTACCCTAAATGGACAATGGTATGAAAATCATTAACTTTGTGCAATTTGATCTAATGGATACCCAAGCACTCCATGAGTCATACGAACAAAATACATACAGATAAACGGAATATAATCCTTGATCCATCTGTAAAGACAACTCGTATTCCCTGCTTGGATGCTACACTTCCATCAACCTAACGATGCATAGAAAACGGTCAACTTTTTTAGTAACCTATTGTCAGTAATATTTGCAGCCAAGGACAACTGCAACCGCATTCAGGAAAATCATGGACAACGCTGTTTTGGGTAAACCCACCGGATCAGTGTAGGTGAAGTCATCAGCAAACTGAAGTGCATAAGTTCCTACAGTGTGGCAAACTTGATAGGATTAGCAGCACATGCATTGGTAAATCAAATGTTCATGAAGAATTCAAAGAGGATGCACACACCATATGCTTCACCAGACTTGGTCTTAGAGACCAGTTCTCTAAGGTACTCTATCATTTTGTTGGCTCCTTCTGATTCACATTCCTGAATGAGACAACACAATTATTAGGTGGAGTGTCTTTGTTAGCACGATTGATTGAAAGTGGAAGGGTGAAATAAACAAAGAAGAGACAGCAGGTAATATGGAAATCAAGGAGCCCTGAAGTGTCAAGGCTCTTAAGCTGAAGCAACCACTAGAATTTTGGTAAAATGGGAAGAGCTCAATAAGATGGAAACCTTACCTCATAATCATATCTAGAAAAGAAATTCCTGCCATAATTAGCCCAATGCTCCTGGACAACTTCTGATACTGAAACCAGTTTTTCCCCAACCTTTTTATCCTTGTTTCGGTAGGCAATGATCGACAGCCAAGCTAACACAGCCCTGCAAATGGAGTGAACCTTAGCATATGTAGTGCAATAATTCAATGGAAACTGACCAAATAGGATTTCAAATGCCCTCGCATTGGCTATGTAGGCACAACGGTCTAATGAAACTTGCAAGAGCAGCTGGCACTAATTCGCTCAAGCAATGCTAGTTAACTAGTCATGGATGCAAACAAGAAAAAAGGTATATTGGAAACAGAAGTGTTCAGGAAAGCTCTTCTGACATTTCCATTTCCTTGTTTGAGTCACAGAGACAAGACACACACACTTGTTGCAGTAAAAACGTGAGATTGCACTGCAAAGATCATATAAAAAATTTCCCACAAAACAGAAAGAAGACATAGCTCTATAGTGATAAGGTATATACTTCTGCACGTTATGGAGATATCATTTCCTGCGGTAAGTATTGCATTCACATAAAGACCACTCCTTGGTTGTGCTTGAAAATGGAGATATCTTGATGCCAGACAAGTTGAAAGTGTTGAAATTAAAGTTACAAAAGTGTGTTCAAGGGTTCACTGGAATTTAGGCTACAATTTGGGTTTCAAAGGAATTTCTAGGATTAGGGCTAAAGATGCGCAAAATTCATTTGGGTCTGAGATTTTGCTGGAATGCCTGGAAACAAGACAGGTTAGCAGATTTAGATGGATATTGGCTGTGCACACTAGAAAAAGTGTAAGATGAACGGGTTTCGACATAAGTTTTGGAAAGATTGATTTGGAAGACAGGGTCTGAAAGTTTGGAATTATAGGGCTGTATTGTAGGGTTTAGAGGACTGGAAATTGGGGTCAGAAGGACTAGAAAGTGGGAGAGCAGGCTTAAACCAGAAGGGAAAGAAAAGATGCTGGAAATAGGGTTGAAAGAGTGGGATATGAGATGGGTATTGAGATGACTGAGTTTACGGAATGGTTCACAGTTGGAGTGTCTGTAAATAATAAGGTTTCTAAGGCCTGAAACAGTGAAACTCATGGAAGCTTGTAAAGAAGCCAGAAACCAACCAGTTTTGGAGAACACTAGTTGAGTCTCTTAGGGTTTTCTTAACAGAAATTGCCCCAAAAACCAATAGATCTTAGAAACTGAAGAAGAAGCAATAGAAGATGAGTAGTGAAATAGAGATGAAAACCAATTCTTATTCAAGCATCAAGAGGAATAAAAGCCCCCATCGCTTACACATGTATATATAATTTTCTCTCAAACTCTTACTAATTCAAGTACTTTTCATTCAAGAAACAACTTTCTGATTCTGGTATTGTAAATGGTATTTTTACATAAAATACCCTATATTTATCGTGTCTTAACGTTTATCCCTATAGTTTGAGTTAGTTCGACAAACCATTCGATTTATCATGTCTTCACAATTGCATCAAAAAGGGAGATGCCATTAGACGGCATTTTCCTGTTTCTAACGTCTCATCCAGCATGCTGTTTCTTGTTTTCTTCTCTCATTTCAATTTGTACCTTTGGGCTTTGATTTGGGGAATGGAAACCCAGATGGAAGAAAATATAGTCTCATATGTTGGTTTTCCTTGTGATTTATTCCCGTCCTTATGGGGTGAGAAACAATAAAAATTTCACATTTAAAGAATCAAGCCCCACTAGTTAGAAGGATAAAGAGAAGATGATATTGTGGAAGCTTAACATGGAAAATCTTTTGTTTCTCAACTTTCTGTTCTAAACTACTATATTTACGTTTTGTTAATCCTTAATTCCTTCACCACAAGCAGAAATAGTCTTGAGATTCATTTAGATTCATTGACCTCTCTCCTCCCCCATAAAAAACCCAACTCTCTCACACTCATCCCCCAAAAACATGGAACCCATCACTTCTAGTGACAAATCCAGTGAAACCAAAGTCCATCTCCAATTTTCTGCCCAACCCCATTTTGGATAAGTCTAGTCAAATAAAGTTGAAGATGACTAGTCCCATCCATCATTAGGCCAAAATGGATCTATGAAATTTGATAGTTCATCATCATCTGAATCTAGTGGCTGGTTTTCCAGGATGTATATATTTTATGCTGTTGGCGTAGATATCCATGTAAGGGGTCTTCTAGATCATTATTCAACATCCTTACTTGTTTTCTAACTGTGGGACAAATGAAATACAATTCAGGATGATTGTCATGATGGTGAAATGATCCATCTTCATTCTTTAACCATTGAACTATATGAGGAGGATTTCTTGTTTCATTGTTTCCTTGATAATTGTTAAATGTTATGATAAGGAAATATTTCTTTAGAGATCTATTTACAAAAATTTTCTAATCCTGCAGCAATATTTCATTCCCAAAGTTGTTGAATCAGAGGGTGTTGAAATTCCCAAATATGTAAAGATCGGGCTCAAATATTATTGCCATATGATATTCATATATTAAATACCATAAATAGCAATAGTGAAAGGTTGCCCACTGAGTACGCCAAAAATTTTGAAGTAACTCACCAAAGATGATTGGGATCAAGCCAAGAGATTAACTAATTGGGAGTTTTTTCTTTCAAGTGGTCATAAAAGGAGGCTAAAAGTCATTTAGCTCTTTGGTGAATATAATACTAACTAATGTCAATTACTTCAGAAATATTAGTCAATGGTTCAGGAGGTTGTACTGGCTAGAGAGGATAGACACACAATGGAGCTTATAGGATAGAAGAGGTGTTTGCTATCTTGTTTTTTTCCAAAAAAAATAAAAATAGCAAGAGTATTGTTCTTTCTAGCGATGTGCTTAACTTCAAAGAACCATTGTGAGAACCAATTTGGCTATCTGAGTAATTGTGCTTCTAGTAACATCTTCTGCTTGAATTGTAGCATCTTGAGAAAAGATGAAATGTCCATTTTTATCAGGAAGGTGTGACCAATGAGATGAATTTGAAAATTTTCTATTTTATTCTTGGCTGCTAATATCTCTTTAAAAGTAGATTCTTGTAGCTGAGTAAGTTTGAATGCACCACTTTTGTATCCACAAGGATTTCTTTTTTCATCTTTTCCTTCAAAAACAGTGGCTCCTCAATATTCATTACTATTGTCTCTCTGAAGAATTCTTTTAGCTGGGAATCTATAATGGTTAAAAGATGATCAGATAACTTTTTTGAGTACTTGAACAGCTGTTGTATGCCTTGGAGACCATGGAGAAGAATCTTTTTTCAATAATTAAGAGAGAACATTTCTATGAACTGCAACTTTGGGGATGAAATCTATCATATAATTGACTCTTCCTAAAAATTGTTGTATCATTTTTACTAAAGTTGACTTGTCTAGAAATTCTTTGAGATGTGTGACAATGGTGTTGCAAGTGATACTTTCCATCTAAGATTGTCATTCCAAGAAAGTCAATCTTTATTTGACCAATAAGTATCTTTTTTTCTTTAGAGCATGATTCTATAATTCTTCAAAAATAGGAAGAATTGTTTGAGAAATTGTCCACGTGAATCTGCATCTGCAAAAAATAATAAGCCTTCATCAATGTAAATCAAGGAATTGGTCAGTAACAGAGTGAAGATAATAATCATGTTCTTGAGTCCAAACAGCATAACTGTTCATTGGAAATGGTGATCTAGGATACAGAATGCTGCTTTAAGATGTTTTTTAAGGATGAACTCCTAGTTTCCAAAATCCTACTTTGAGATCAAATTTAGTGAAAACTTTGGCATTAGAAAGATGTTGGAAGAGATTTTGCTTTTGAAGAAGGGGAGATGTGTCATCTGCAAGCAAATGGTTCCAAGGGTTAATAATAAATAACAAGCCTAAGCTTTTCTTTAATTTTTTTAGCTTTTTTATTGACATAAAAGGCTTCACATGCCCATGGAGAAGAAGTGGGTTTAATGAGACTTGGTGATTGTAATTCTGATAATTTTTAAATCACAGGGACAAGGTGCTCACGATTCATTCCTTTATGACTCGCTTTTGCAGGATTGATATCCTCATTTTTCTTGAATGGAAGAGATATAAAGAATGACAGATTAGTCTAGAGAGGTGATGAGCATTTTATGAGAAATTTTGTGTGATTTTCTGCACAACAATCTTTGACTAATAGGAGTTTTATGGAGTCAAAGGTATTTGCAAGATGGAGGTTTGGAATTTGGAACCAAGAAAGGAAATTTTGCTTATGGAAAGACCTTTCTCTGACTAACAAAGATTGAGAAATTTGTAAAGAATGTCAAAACCAAGAATTAGGTCTTTACTTGACAATGGAGATCCTAAGACTTTATGTTTGACGGCGAGGTTGGTGAGACTTTGATGAGAATAGGTTTGATAATTTGATCTATGGTAAAAATGTTTCCATTTGCAGCTCTGAAATCTTGAATATGGGAATATCAAAAAATTTCGAGGATTTTTGGGTTGAGTACGGTCATTGTTGCTCCTATGTCAAAAAGAGCAATGATTGGAATGTGTTTGGCATATGGTTCAGCAAGAAGATGGACTTGGATTATTAGTATTGTTTGGTTTGCAGAATAAAAAAGATCTGGAGGAGATGGAAAATTGTAGTGGAATTTTTTTTGTCAATTTCAGAAGTTGTAGACTGCTCATAAGAGCTTTCCGCATCACTTCCGCTATTAGTATAACCAATAGTTAACAGTATTTTTAGAGAGTATTCTTTATCAAGAGAAAACATAGATTCAGCATCTGAGAAGTCTATGCCTGCATATGCTACTACCTGTTGAAGAAGCTTAATACTCTTCTGTTTTTTTGAGTAGTGTTTTACAAAGTGTCCTGATTTTCCACAAACATAGCACTTGTTTGTATATTTTCCTTTGAATTTCTTTTTTCTAAGATATCGCCATTTTCTTCTTTTCTTGAATTTTGACTTGTGTTGATACTCCTTTGGATTTTTGAAGAATTTTTCTAGTGATATTTTTTCTTGGAGTTGCAAGAATAATCTTCCTCTTTTTTGCATTTAATAGCAAGATCTGGCCTTTTGCATACGATTCTAATCATTTTTCCTATTTTTTCATTTCAGCAAGGAATTTCTTTGATTGCAAAATTGCAATAAAGGAAGTTGAGCTGCCAAATAATTCCTAAGGATGATTTTTGAAGAAATAACTTCATATTTTCTACCAGCTTGTGAGTTTCATTTCCAAGAAGTTCAAGTAATGAATTGAGAAATACCTCTTTGAGGTTGGCATCATTCATACCATTGATGACATAGTATCATTGAGACATTTTGTTAAAATGTTTTTTAGATCTTTAATCTTGAATGAGCATCATTTCATCTTCAAGTATTCATCTATGTATCTGTTTGCTAATACTGAGATCCAGCAAATGCTGTCTGTAAATGGCTGAACAATCCTTCAAGAGAAGGGCATTAGAAAACTTGTAATTAACAGTATTCTCCAAGTGAAATCCACAAATCTCTTAATCTCCAGCTTTATTTGACTGATTGTTTTTGGCCTATTAATGTTTTTTTGAATTTTTTGACTAAAGAACTAAATGGTTTATCAAAAACTTTATAAGGATTTACAAATAGTAAAGAAGTAACAGTAATCTTTCCATCTTCAAGAAGATATTTTACTTCATATAAATAATCTAACTTACTAGAGGAAATAGACTCTAAAGACTTAAATGAAGAAGGAGGCAATAACTGACTAGAGGATTCCATGAATCATAGGGGAATCCCTAGGGTCTGAAGAAGTGCATAATAATGGTACGGGAAACCAACAGTTTAGTGCAGATTTTCAACCCAACAATGAATGTTCTGCAGTTAAACAAACATATCAGAGGAGCTGCGCATCCCAACAACAACAGACTCGACAAGTGAGACACAGAATCAGCAGCCTAGCCCTTATGCAATCCTACAGGAAATAGATACTTTTGTTATAAGGAAAAGGGGTGGATCTCTAGTAAGTGATTGCAACCATGTATTAAAGGAGACAATACTGTGGTTTAACAAGAAGATAAACATCTTGACCAGCCATTTACCCACTACATGATTCCATTATTGATAGTGACATAGATGATGAAGTAATGCGTGATGCACAGCGGGCTTTTGCAGATGGTAGGAGGAGTTTTGGACTAGTAGAGAGACTTTTAAACACTAAAAAACAACATCTGCCAGATTCACAACACCAAAAAATGTTTCAAACCAAGTCTACCGTGAAGGAGTAGTTGATAACATTGTAGTGGACTTGGGTAATGAACAGAATATTTTGTCCAAAGTTGTGGTTCACAAACTGGGACTGAATGCAACAACCCACTCAAAACCCTATTTAGCCATTGAATATTAAATAGACATTGTCAATGCATAACCAACTAGTATGAGATGAAGATTGTCCTTGCTCCTATGGAAATCAAGGATTGGGTCAAAACTTCTCAAGTAGAGAAGTGTTTCCTTCTTCCAAAGCAAAATTCACAAAAGGCTGCAAAGATCGAGAAGGTATATTTCTTGATTAACAATGCTTACATCTTGACATTCCGCTTGAACCTTCTCAAGTGAACTCAAGGATGAGTCCTCCCTAAATGGAGGGGACAAATGAAGGGATACATGCCAAGCTTATATCATCATCATCATCATCATCATCAAGACCTTATCCCAATTAGGGGTCGGCCACATGAATCTTATTCCTCCATTCCACTCTATTAAATACCATGGCTTCATTTAGTCCCAAAGTTTTTAAATCTTTCCTCACCACTTCTATCCACGTTCTTTTGGGCCTTCCTCTTGCCCTTTTAGAACCTTCAACTTGTATTGCCTCACTCCTTCTAACTGGTGCCTTTGTTGGCCTCCTTTGAACATGTCCAAACCATCTAAGTCTAATCTCCCTCATCTTGTTACCTATTGGTGCTATCCCTAAATTTCCTCTAATATTTTCATTTCTAATTCTATCCTTTCTTGTCTTACCACTCATCCATCTCAACATCCTCATTTCTACGACACTCAGCCTATAAGTATGATGTTCCTTAACTGCCCAACACTCTGATCCATAGAGCATGGCCAGCCTTATAGCCATCCTATAGAATTTTCCCTTTAGTTTGAGTGGCACCCGCCCGCCGATCACATAAAACACCCGATGCACATCTCCATTTGTTCCAACCCGCTTGGATTCTCTGGGTAACCTCCCTCTCAATCTCTCCACTCTCATGGATCAATGATCCTAAGTATCGAAAGTGGTCTCTCATGGGGACCTCTTGGTTATCAATCTTGACTGGTGCTCCACTCCTACTCTCCTTGCTAAAATTACATTCCATATATTCTGTCTTAGTTCGGCTAATTTTAAATCCTTCCGATTCTAATGCTTCTCTCCATAACTCTAGCTTTATGTTTACACCCTCCCTTGTCTCATCAAGTAAGGACTATATCGTCTACAAATAGCATGCACTAGGGAATCTCCTCATGCAAATGTTTTATTAACTCATCCATAACTAATGTGAAAAGGTATGGACTCAATGCCGATCTTTGGTGCAATCCGACAATGACAGGAAAATCACCAGTCACGCCACTAGTGGTCTTAACATTTGTTATTACTCCCTCATACATATCTTTAATTATGTCTATATACCCCTGAGAAAACCCTTTAACACCCAACACCCTCCATATTAACTCTCTAGGAACTCTATCATAAGCTTTCTCTAAGTCAATAAAGACCATGTGTAGGTCTTTTCTCCTCTCCCTATATTTCTTTACTAATTGTCTTAGTAAGAAAATAGCTTCCATGGTAGACCTCCCAGGCATGAAACCAAACTGATTCTTCGATACACTTGTTTCATGTCGTAGCCTCTTCTCAATCACTCTTTCAAAAAGTTTCATGGTGTGGCTCATAAGTTTGATCCCTCGATAATTAGTGCAACTCTGAATGTCTCCTTTATTCTTATAGATTGGTACAATAGAGCTTTTCCTCCACTCATCAGGCATTTTCTTTGATTTTATAATCTTGTTAAACAACTTGGTCAACCAAACTACCCCAATATCTCCTATATGCTTCCAAACCTTTATTGGTATAACATCAGGCCCCATGGCCTTTCCTGATTTCATCTTTCTCAAGGCCTCTTTTACTTCAAGTATTCTAATCCTATGTTCATATCTATAATATCCAGTGTCATTTAGATTTATAATATTTTCAATCCCTATATTCTCAAAGCCATTGTCATTTAACAATTTTTGAAAGTATATTTCCCACCTTTGTTTAATCTCATCAACTTTGACTAATACCTTTTGATCATCGCTTCTAATGCACCTAACATGCTCTAAGTCCTTACCCTTCTGTTCTCTTACTTTTGCAAGTTTAAACACATCTTTCTCACCTTCTCTTGTTCCTAGTCTATTGTAGAGCTCATCATATGCTTTAAGTTTAGCCTCACTTACTATTCTCTTAGCAACGCTTTTAGCATTCTTATATTGTTCATAGTTTTCATTATTTCTAATCTTCTGCCATGCTTTAAAATGCATTCGTTTTTCTTTAATAGCTTTTTGCACTATTTCATTCCACCACCATGTTTCCTTTGTTAATAGTGTTTTATCTTTAGATACTCCTAAGACATCTTTTGCCACTTTCTTAATGGACTTAGCCATATTAGTCCACATGGTATTTACTTTTGTTTCATAGTTCCAATTTCCTTCTACCATCAACTTATTTTTGAATGAGGTTATTTTCTCTCCTTTTAAGTTCCACCACTTAGTTTTTGGATGTGTATTAAGTTCAGTTCTTTTACTCCATCTTTTGATATGAATATCCATAACCATTAACCTATATTGTGAGGTTAAACTCTCACCGGGTATCACTTTACAATCCTTACATATAGATCGTTCATTATTCCTAAGTAGAAAAAAGTCTATTTGGCTTTTATGAAGTCCACTTTTAAAGGTTATTAAGTGTTCATCCCTCTTCTTAAAGAGTGTATTTGCAATGGATAGGTTATATGACAAAGCAAAATCGAGGATATTCTCCCCCATCTCGTTACGTCCACCTATACCATACCCTCCGTGTATTCTATCATATCCTTTCTTATCTTTTCCTACATAGCCATTTAAGTCTGCTCTCATAAATATCCCCTTAGTGTTGGGAATTTCTTGCATGACTCCTTCCATATCTTCCCAAAACTGTTTCTTAATTATATCTTGTAACCCTACTTGTGGTGCATATGCACTTATAATATTTATAATCTGCTCTCCTAGAATCATTTTTATTATTATAATTCTATCACTAATTCTTTTAACATCCACAACTTTATCCTTTAATTCCTTATCCACTATTATTCTTACGTCATTTCTATTATTTTTCTTTCCTACGTACCATAATTTATACCCATCTATTTCTCTAGCTTTAGCCCCTTTCCACTTGCTTTCTTGGATATAAGCGATGTTGACTCTCCTAAGTTTCATCGTGTCTACTAACTTCAAACTCTTACCTGTCAGTGTCCCTATATTCCATGTAGCGATGCGAATCTTATGTTTGAAAATACCCTATTTACTATTGCCTTTCTCAACCTCCATGGTATGAACCCATGTCCACTTTTCATTGCACCTGGGTTCTGATGCAGCGCGTCGCTTTTGAGAGGATGCTTTAGCAGCCCTTGCCCATTTTTCACTACACCCGAGATCCGATGTAGCGCGTCGCTTCTGAGAGAACACCCTAGCAACCCTTGCCTATTTTTTACCGCATCCGGGATCTGATGCAGCTCGTCGCTTATGGGGAACGCCCTAGCTTGAGCGAATTTCAGTTTTCGATTCATGTCATGTTGGGGTTGCCATAGTTTTTAAAAAGCTGAAGATGATTTTCATTAAAATCATCTTCAGCTTCACCCTTGTCGGCTGGCTACCTAACGCAAGGGTGGCCATATTTTAAGAAGCTGAAGATGATTTTCATTTCTTCCTCACAAACTAATATACAAATGCATATTTATTTGTAAAAAAGAAATAACAGAATGATCTTCAACTTCCCCCTTGCCGGCTGGCTACCTGACACAAGGGTTGCCATCTTTTAAGACGCTGAAGATGATTTTCATTTCTTCCTCACAAACTAATATACAAATGCATATTCATTTGTGAGAAAGAAATAATAAAATCATCTTCAACTTCCCCCTTGCCGGCTGGCACCTGACGCAAGACCCTCCTTTTTTATCTGGGCTTGGGACCGGCATTGGTGGAGTTCATGCCAAGCTTATATAGACGGTTTAAATTAAAGCTACAAAGAAGGGTTAGAAGTGAAGACAACATCAGCTAGGAGACTTTTACCTTCATTTTACTGTCTATTTAATATATAATAAGGATTTGAATGCTTTTGTTAGATTACCATTCAACCTAAAAGCTTAAGCTGATAGGAAGTGGGCCAACAATAGTTAATGTCTAAGACACCCCTCACGTGGAAAGCCCTTTTTAGCCTCTTGCACGTGGATTTGATAATGACATCTCAAGATTTAAACTCACAATCTCTCGATCAGTAAGACCATGATATCATGTTGGCTTATCATTCGCAGTAAAAGATTAAGCTGATAGAAAGTGGGCCAAGAATAGTTGTATGTCCAATGGTTTCTACTTTGCATTAGTGGTCTTAAGTAGGTGTATTTTGGTGCATTGATTACGTTTAAATATCACAATTCGGGGTGTAAAATATGATCATTGATTTCTAATAAAAAGAAAAACAATTAAAAGGTTTCTAGGGTTTCTTTGTATACCCTTTTGAGATTTAAGTTAGAATTTGCTTGATCGATATTCCATTATATTAAGTGGTATTAGAGCAGGAAGATTATCGCAATGACTTCTGACATGCATAGGAGGTATTGCTTTGTAAGAAAATAGTCCCATGTTGGGTGGTATGTTGGAGACTCTCCAAGGTTTACAACCGTCCATCCATCAGATGACTGAGGCAATGGCGAATCTACAAATCCAGTACCAAGAAATTGTTATTCCCACTAATGAAGGGGCTCAAGGAGTACTTCCAAAGAGAGAGAATGATGAAAAGGTTAGGGAACAGCCAGCATGTCTTGTGAATCAACCGGGTAATCATTCTATAGTTGTTTCAAGCATGCAACAACAAGAAACATGTTACCCCTTAGACATGCTTCCTTTCCAACTTTTAATGGCTAACTCCACCTTGAAGATTTCTTAGATGGCCAGAAGAAGTTGAGAGTTTTTTCAATTGTGCCAATATCCTGGAACATCAGAAGCCAAGTTGATGACCTAAAAGTTGAAAGAAGAGTATTTATATGGTGGGAGCAACTTCAGATGACACATACCAGAATGGGAAAAATGCTAATCAGATCTTGGCCACATATTAAGAAATTATTAAGGGCATAATTTATTCCTAGTGACTGTGATATAGTGCTGTCTTAACAATACTAGAATTGTCAACAAGCATGCAAGGTGTCCAAAGTTATGCCATTGAGTTTTTTAGGCTCTTGGTTTGCAATAATTTTCTTAAGTCTGAATCACAAAAGGTTGCAATGTTCATTGAAGAGTTGAAACTAGTTTTACAAGAGAAAGTAGCTATACAACCAGTGTGGAATTTAAATGAAACTGTTCAGTTGGCCACAAAGGCAAAAAGCAACACGATTAGTTTCTTTGCAAAAGCCAATCAGCTGGGAGGTTACATGTAGGGGATTCCTCAAGGTTTGATGAAGCACATAATGAAGAGAAAGAAGTGACTATCAGTTCAATGCAGATTTCCAACCCAATACTAAATGTCTGGGAGTTACACAGACATATCAGGGACGCTGCACACACCACAAGCAGCAAACTCAACAAGTGCAAACATAGAATCAACAGCCTAGCCCTTACTTTTATCCTATAGGAAATAGATATTTTCTTTGTGAGGAAAAGGGGCAGATCTCCAGTAACACGTGCCAAAGGAGACAATACTGCTGCTTAGCAAGAAGAAGAAACTCTTGACCAGCCAGTACATGATTTGGTTGGTGATAGCAACATGGAGGAATAAACAGTGGGCTTTCACAGATAATGGGAGGAGTTTTGGACTTGTAGAGAGATATTTTTAAACAATACCAAACAACTTTGACCAAAATTCCTGTGTTGCAAAATTTTTCAAATCAAATGCACCTTAAAGAGGCTGGTATGTAATATTATAGTGGACAATGGTAATGAAGAGAATATTATGGCCAAACTTGTGGTTCACAAACTAAGACTGCATGCAACATTTCACTCAAAACCCCATTCGGCCATTTACACAGTTACAAAAAAACTGCAGATAACTGATTTTTTTGAAAATTTCCTTCTTAAACTCTTCCATATTGCTAATTTTGTGCAGCTTTATCAATTTTAGTGTCAAGTTAAGAAATTAAACTCAGTCTTGAAGAATAATGTATTAAATTCTCAAATAATATTTGTCAATCGACATTTCCAAGGAAAAAGTATTTGTAGATCTAGTATAAAAAGAAAATTAAAAGATAAATTCCTATCCATCTAATTTTTTCCCGATATTTTTGCCAGAATGTTTTCCAAGTTTTACAATCTTTTAGCCTCACCAAATCATTATCGAATTCAATCTTTATAATTATGGCCATCTGGATACAAAATGGACATCAATAGTGAATTACCAACTAGTATGAAATGAAGATTGTCCTTGCTCATATGGAAATTAAGGACTGGGTGAAAACTTTTCAAGTAGATGGAGGTTTCTTCCTAGGCAAAATTCACAGAAGAGACTGCGGACATCGAGAAAGTATATTTCTTGATAGGCAATATCTACATCACTGACAATCCTGCAGAACCTCCTCCAGCTAACTCAAGGATAAGTTCTCTTGAAGTAGAGGGGAACGTTTAGATTTTGGGAAAACGCCAGCGGCTTGTCACGGGGTCGCAGTTTCACTATGCTAAACCCGTGCAGCACTTGTGCACAACACCCTTTCCTGGCACAAGTCAGCCTTCAACCCACAGTACTCTCACTTGCGAGGGCTACACTCCCTCACCCTCAGAAGCAATGAGAGGAACTCAAGAGAACTTAGAAAGGAAACCTCCCAGTGTATTAACCTTAGCTGAGCTAAACTAGCCTGAGCTGATCACAAGTGAGGAGCTTACACCTATTTATACTTGTTCTCCTCCATCCACCTCCTCAATGGATGGGTCGGATTATTACAGATGTCTACAATCCAACGGTTAAGGACTATTCTAGAACTTTCTCTACACAACTCTACACAATTCTCTAACCTTCTACCATTTTGGCTATTTACAAGGAATACACTAGAAACTAGGCCTTCTAGATTCAAGCCAAGTTCCATGGACCTTCACAAGCAGGCCTGAGTCCTTAAGGTCAGGTCCACGTCCCAAGTGAGCCTTCCTTAAGAGGCTGCAAGCCCTGGTCACGGGCCTTGCAGTGCAAGTCCGTGACAGACTCCCCCGCCTGATAATGTCAACGCCCTCGTCGACACGCCTTTGCTGTAGTCACACCCTTTGCTCTTGGGCAAGTCTCGTGTTGCCCTGTCTTCTGCATGAGATGCCCTGCTGTGTCCCTCCCTTTGCACTTTGCCCTCTGGCCCCTCTTGTGCACATCTGGGACATCCTTTGGCTTCTCCACGTGGTGTGTGTCCTTGCACACTTGAGCCCGTTTGAAGTTGTCGCCCCTCTGGCGCTCCTCTTTTGCTGCTCTCCGTCGCTATGTCTCCTGCACATTGGTGTAGCAGCTACCAGCTCCCATGGTGCTTGCACATCTTAGCTTGGTCTTGTCCCTCTTGGAGTTTCCTTGTTGAGACACGCCCTTGTCTTCAACTGGTCTCTCCTTGGACCCCTCAAACCTTAGCAGCCTAATGGCACCTAGACATTGTAAGTCTGGCTGTGCCAACTCCACACCCATTGTGGATCCCTCTATCAGCTGCAAGGCAGATAGCAACTTCCCTTGCCCCCTTCCATTCCTTAACACTGGGACTGCACAAGGGTTCTCCTCATCAAAGAAGTTCAACATTCTAAGATGTGGCATGGGGACTGCGTTAGCCTTGGTGAGGAAATCCATCCCTAGTATAACCTCATAGTCCTCCAAAGGTATTACCATCAAAGTGATGGTGCCTTGCCACTCCCCCACCTTGACTGGCACATCTCTAACTACTCCTAGTACGAACCTAGCTTCAGAGTTGACTGCCTTGATCAAGCTCTTAACCTTCTTCACCTTGAGGTCTAATCTCTTAGCCTCCCCTTCCGAGATGAAGTTATGAGTAGCTCCCATATCCACCATGGCTCGTGTGCCTTTGCCATTGAGACACACATCTACATACATCAGACTTTTTCCATCCATGGGCAGGTTTGGTCCCTGATGCCTCCCCTGTCACCGTATTGAGGAGTCTAAGGGCCCCCATCCTAGGCACCTCCTCATCCTCATCCACCACCTTGTGATTCTCCCTTTCAATCACTAAGGCATTAAGGATCTTCTTCTTTGGGCAATCCGTTGCCCGATGGTCTCCATTGCATATGAAGCAACGAATCCGTCGAGGAATGAACTTACCTTTGCCCTTTGGGTCGTGTCGGCCTCCCTTACCTTCTTCCTTATGACCCTTAGGTATGTCCTCACTATTGCCTCCATTGGCCTTGCCCTTTTCCTCCTTTCTAGTGCCTTTGGCTCCCTTGTCAAACTCCACTAACTTCTCAGCAGTTGAGAGTGCAATGGCCAAGTCTTGCACTCCCCTCCTTTGCAACTCTTGTTCCGCCCAAGGTTGCAACCCATCCATGAAGAAGAACAACTTGTCCTTCTCATTCATATCCGAAATGTTCAGGAGCAAAGCCGTGAATTGATTGACATACTCCTGAATAGATCCCATATGCTTTAGGCGCTTCAAACTCTTCCTAGCCAAGTACTCCACATTCTCTAGGAAGAATTGAGCTTTGATCTCTCTCTTAAAGTCTTCCCCCAGGGCTATGGTGCAACGACTATCAGTTACATCACCACACCTTTGTCTCCACCATAGCATTGCATCATCACAAAGATACATTGTTGCCACGTCCACCTTCATGGCTTCCTCAGAAATCTTGGCAGCTTTGAAGTACTGCTCCATTTGCCACAGAAAATTCTCTAAGTCCTTAGCATTACGGCTCCCCTTGGAGCTTGTAGGTTCAGGGATCTTGACATTTGGAGTAGACTCCTTTGGTCCAGGCCCTCCACCACTAGCCACAGCCTTCTCCAATAGGGCCAAACGAATCTTAACATCATCTAGCTCAGCTACTTCCTCATGTAAGCCAGCTACCTCTCCCTCCATGGTCTCAAGACGATCAGACATGCTATCCACCTTCTCTATGGTCTTGGAATTCATGACCTTGACCACATCAAAGGAGCATCGCATCTCGTCGCGAAGACCATGTAACGCCTCCACATAAGCATTAGACTTGTTCAAACAATCAGCAAGAGTTTGCTCGAACTTACTGAACCTTTCCTCCAACATAGCGAGGCGAGCATCCAAAGCCAAACCCCTCGATGGCTCTCTGGACTTCTCCCTCCTAGACTTCTTCTTAACCTCTACTGGCATGGTGGTCTCCCCAGACTCACTTGCCATGATGTTGCTACGAGCTTTCTCCAATACTCGCTAAGCAACTCCCATGTAGACCGGCTTTGATACCAACTCCGGGTATCAACCTTTCTCTGATACCAACTGTCACGGGGTCGCAATTTCACCTATGTTAAACCCGTGCAGCACTTGTGCACAGCACCCTTTCCTGGCACAAGTCAGCCTTCAAACCCCCAATACTCTCACTTGCTAGGGCTACACTCCCTCACCCTCAGAGCAACGAGAGGAACTCAAGAGAACTCAGAAAGGAAACCTCCCAATGTATTAACCTTAGCTGAGCTAAACTAGTCTGAGCTGATCACAAGTGAGGAGCTTACACCTATTTATACTTGTTCTCCTCCGTCCACCTCCTCAATGGATGGTCCGAATTATTACAAATGTCTACAATTCAACGGTTAAGGGACTACTCTAGAACTTTCTCTAGAGAACTCTACACAATTCTCTAACCTTCTACCATTTTCGCTATTTACAAGAAATACACTAGAAACTGGGCCTTCTAGATTCAGGCCAAGTTCCATAGACCTTCATAGGCAGGCCTGAGTCCCTAAGGTTAGGTCCACGTCCCAAGTGAGCCTTCCTTAGAGGCTGCAAGCCCTGGTCACGGGCCTTGTAGTGCAAGTCCGTGATAAGCTGCTGGCTTATTTGTTAGAGAAAAATAGAGTACATCATAGGAAATTAATCAGTCAATTTGATATTAGAGAGCCAAAAACTTGTTAATTATAAATTGGTTTTAATTTGTTGGTTTATTAGATCTTGAATTTCCATGAACCTCGTTTGGTTTTGAGCAATTCATGCAATAATGAATTGGTGAAGAAAGCATGTGACTGTACCAGCTACAAGAACAGACTTCATGATAGTCAACATGGTCCTCACCACCCATCAATGCATGACACAAAAAAGGAAAAATAAAAAAGTGAAGACAACAGCAGCTAGGAGTCCTTTACTTAAGTTTCTCTGTTTATTTTACAAATAAAGAGGGTTTTGGACGTTTCTACCTCCATAAGTGTTCTTAAGTAGGGGTATTTTAGTCTTTTGCACATGTTTTCACGTCCAAATATTAGACTTAGGGTTATGAAACATGATTATTGATTTCGATTTAAGCAGCGGCACCCCAACGGCATTTTTAGGGTTTCTTTACGCAAACTTTTCACATTTTAGATTGGAATTCTCCACTTGATAGACATTCCACAGTCTAAGCACTATCTATGGAGCTTAACAATATCAAACAAAAGCATCTTATGTTTTCAACACATAGGGTTTACCATATGCCATCCTTCTCCCGGATGTGATCTGAACCTGTTCCAAAACTTTCTTCACCACAGATGGACAGCTTCCCTGCATCCATAAGATTCCCAAAGAATTTCCAACCAGTAGGGACCTGGATGCAGGACAAAGCTTAGTTAGGGTACATTATCTTCCTGATTGAATGAGAGCTACAGTAATCAAGCAAAAATATCCCAATGGATAGAAGGCATCCTGCAATACATGCCTAACCCTAGAAATGGTAAAAGACAAGATTCTACAGAAAAGATCAAACCTCAAAAAAGGGAAGATTTAGTTTCTCAGCCACACGATCAAGAGCTCCACTTGTTGGCATGGACCTAGCTAGACCCTGAATTGATATCAGATTTTGAATATAAGATGCAATAGCCATTTCTTAACCAAGAAAACTACTTCCTTTCTGGTTGTCACGAAGATATGTAGAAAGAAACTTATACCTTGGCTCCAACCTGAAAATAAGGAATTGTGGCCTGTGCATTTGCTGCAATAATTGCAACTGAGTCTGATGGAGTAACAAAGAAGCTTCTTCCCAAAATCATGTTGCGATCACCATCTCCTGAATAAGCAGTCAAATTTTGGTATTACAACATAAGAATTCCATGTCAAATATGCATTTTCTAAATAGCAGACTGCAGAAATCAAGCATCAATATCTGAAAGAAACTGGGCTGTTGTAAAGATCACACTTAAAAACTCTACACATCTATGTTCAAGTGAATACGCCAGCGGGATCTGGAAAACAGAAACAGTGCCCATATCTACCATCATGTTTTGGTAATTCCAACACCAAACTCCACTAAAGAATACAATCAGTAAAATTGACAAACAAATATGGGTTCATATCTGATATTTAATGTGTGTTACAAGTCTCATATTATCGATTCACAACTAATTAGATAACCAGAAGGGGAGCCTTGGCGCAAAGGTAAAAGTTGTTGTCATGTGATCTTGAGGTCACGGGTTCAAGGCGTGGAATCAGCCTCTTGCAAAAATGCAAGGTAAGGCTACCTACTTTAAGCCATTGTGGCCCGCCCCTTCCCCAGACCCCGCATAGGCCGGAGCTTCGTGCACTGGGGCTGCCCTTTTAACTAATTAGATAACCAATAATAGGGGTACATTTGAAAGGCATGAAAACCAAGCTGTGGGCAGAATATCTAGAAGATGCACGAGTTGAGAACTAACTCTAGTCATTCAGTCAGGTGCACCACGGGCCAGGAGTTCTTGGACTTACACATACTGCATCAGAGCATATTGAGAGTCATATTTCCTGAACTTCTATGAAATAGAAATCTATGCAAAGAAGTTCTTTGAAACCAGGAAATGTTATGCTACTGGCACGGATTTGTAAAAACTTGTTATCTCACTCTACACATCTTGGATAGTGAGTACTTGCAGTTCAGCTGGTCCCAAGACATGTTCTCCCATGAGAGACAACTGACATTCAGTCAGAATCAGTCATTCCAGTAGAATTTGACTTCAAATGATTGTGCAGAGATGATATCTCAAAACCTAACTAGACTTGGAAACTTGCATGTCTTACAAACAAGTGGAGCATCTTCGAAATGAGAATACACAACAAAAGAAATTCTCCTATATCCAAACTTCGGCTTCACCAAGTGTAGATTTATCTAAATGATCTATTTGATTTGTATCCTGAACCATGACTCTTTCTTGTAAGTGAGACGGAGGGATTTTATATACTTATTTCCATATAGGAATTATTAATTTCATTTTGCAATTTAAGTTCTTATTATTGTTTCATTTTTTGTATTATTTCCAGATCTCATGTCAATTATTAAATATCTGGATTGATTCAATGTTTACAAGGTTTCATATGCATATAATTCTTAGATTATATGCAATTCTTTTATTATATGAGACAGAAAAGAACAAAAGGCAATAGAAATCATCTCTAGATATAGGAAATCGTGATGCGGAAAACAAGACAAGGATTTCTGCAACCACATCGTAAAACGATTGAAAGGGATGAGCTGCAGCTTGGTAGCAAGTCTCATCCAAAGAGTATTCACAATGTAACAACCACTGCATTAGATCCAAAGGTTCTTTTAGACCTAACTACAAGGATAGAACTCCATATGGAAAGACATAATGTGGAACCTAAAGGTAGTCAGCCATACAAAGTTTGCTAGATCTAATCCTCCATGAAATGTAGAAAATCCATGTATTTGGACCAATTCAAGGTGAAAAATGGGTTGCTTCCTTAGCAAAACTAAGATAAAGTTGAGCCAAAAGATCCTAATTCAAGATAAACTCGTGAGGAAGTGGTGTCTCTTTGGGATTCTAGTTGTCATTCACAAGATGGGGAAAGCATCAAGGGATTCCTAATAGGGTAAATGCAAATAGTTCTAAACTTGTGTTGCAACTCTTAGGATACCATATTAAATGAACATTTACAAGACATGCTAGGGCTCCACAATCAAGCTAAAATTTAGAAGTGAGCTACACATCATCCTAAAATGGAAGTAGCAACAGTCTCACAATGCTATTTTTTGTCTAGGATTTGTATTTACTTCAGCATTCCTAGATAAATACAATAATATGCAAACCCGACAAAATCAACCATCTCAAAAGACAGGCAAATGCAAATTTTGGCAATTAATTGAGATTCCAACATCTAAGCGAAAAATGGCCAGGAAAGACAATCTTGCTAAGTATATATGGGAGATAAGCATCATATCATCTCCCATGACAATTAACTAGAACATAAATATTTAAGATCATATGACTTCGCACATAGAAAGGAGTACAGGATATTGAAAATAGTGGAGTACATTAGTATAGAAACAATATATCTAATCCAGCACAGCTAAGCTTACCTTTCTCTGAAAACAAGAAGGGTTTTCTAACAAAATAAAATCTTTTACAGTGTAGGTAACAAGCTCATTTACATGGTAATTATCAGAAATAATCACATTCTTTAACAAAGCAAACAAGTATTTTTTACTTAAAAAAAAGGAATAGCTTCTTGAAAAAATGCAAGGTAAGGCTGTGCAGGATAGACCCTTTGTGGTCTGCTCCTTCCCCGGAGCCCTCATACGTGGAAGCTTCGTGCACCAGGCTGCCCTTAGTATAGTAAATGAAAATTTAGATTGCTAGATGCCCTCCACGTGTATGAAGTGGCATGAAGACAAAGTCATGCACTGTTGGCCTATTAAGAGTTTAGTCATTATTTTATTGGCCCACTACTGATGGCATTCTGATATCTGTCAATATGAAAGCCTAAAGAATATAAGGATACATAAATTATAGCATATTAAAAGTTTAGTCATTATTTTATAAACCCACTACTTATGGCATTCCAAAAGCTGTATACAAGGAAACATAAGTTGTAGCCTATTGAGAGTTTAGTCATTATTTTATAGGGCCACTACTCACGACATTCTGAAAGCTTTCGATATGAAAGCCTAAAAAATTCAAGGATACATAAGTTGTAGCCTATTGACAGTTCAGTCATTATTTTAGCATTCCCAAAGCTGTCAACATCAATAAAATACAAGGATACATAAGTTGAGGCCTTCCATCTCACAGGTTCCTACATGTGAGAGTTTGGTAAAGAAACAACAGGTCTAACACTGGAATAACACTGAATGCCACAAAAAATAGAAGGGAAAGAAGTTCACAGCAATAGGATTGAGAAAGACCCAAATTGCATCCAAAGATATGAAAAGAAACTTGGTTCAATCACAATCTCCATGTCACATTCAAATTCCAAATTACATTCTCCAGAAATCACCCACAGTCAGTCCTTAAATAGACTTCTAGGAACAATGCAGATCCTTTAGACTGTTTAAGCAATATTCCTAAGGAAACAATAAGCCAATCTAGTTAATGCAAAATACCTTCCAAACTCCAAACAGGATTCTAGAGAATAAAGTCCCAACTAATACAACTACACAACTTCCTACAAGAAATAAATATTCCTCAACCAATTTCTGGAAAATACTAACCACTCGACTTAGTTACTATTTAGAACTCACAACAAAACAGAAAAATTACTTGCTGATTACTGTAGCAAAACAACATGGTATATGACCGTAGCAAAATATTATAGCACATTATTGGTAGCTCTTTTTATCTTCTTGTATCTCCATCATTCCTTCCTGGTTGGAAAAATTTCGTCCTCATAATTGAACTTTGAGCTTGTTGCAAGAAGTCTAATATAAAACCTTCTTTATTCTCCTTGTCCCCCATCAAAAAATGCTAACTAACAATATATTTTCCAACTAAACAGTGTAACAGAAACATGGAATTGCTTCCGCAAGGAGATATGTTAGAGATTGCCCACCCATCGTGCAAATATAATGATCCCACAGATGTGTGCATGACTTGACACAAATACCAAACAGGATCAAAAGTGTCATGCTATTGAAGATAAATGCACTTGTGAAACAAACTGGTATCACAAGCAAAAGAAGGAAGAACAGGGGCTGTCTCCTCCATTACCCTGGAATCACGCTAAACAAGAATGTATGCTTCACAAGGAAAATAAAGAAAATCATCAACTGCTTCAGAAAACGGATTATCATCACACGCAGCACCCTGCTGCATCTCCCCACCCAATTGGATGCACTACATACACTAACCACAACAAGCACCACTCACAAATCTGCACCATGTATGTCTTCATCCTTGATGTAATCGTCACATATATATGTTCATTCTCAGAGCCAAGACTGTGCCTCCTCAGTATACTCATCAGAATGGGATAACTGCTATCATTTTGGTCACCCAATAATTCAGACCAGCCATTAAACATGTTTAGGGCGTATTGGTACTCCTCAACTTCATCATAAATGGGAAAAACCCATTTCTTGTCATCTGAAATAGATGGCTCCCTACACGAAGCACAATCCTAAACTGGGTTCTCAAATTCCTCAGATCCATCATTGTCATAACCATGGGTATAAGATTCCATTCAAACTGAGCACTTGAAAATAGCTTCTACTTGCCTCTCAATTCTCTCATTTCCTCCAGTGAATCTGCAGTAATAGCAGCACCTCATTTCTGTCCTCTACATGGAGCCATCAGCACAAGAATATGGCAAAAGACTTGGCATGCTTAGATACCAACTGATCCAGGGCACAAATCTGTTAACACTACGACAACACCAAAAAAGGATAGCATCCCAGAAAAGGTAAATATGTGAAGGTAAAGAAATAAAGAACAAAGCATTAGAACCAAGAAAGACCAGAATTGCACCAAAAGAGATGAACAGAAACTTCACTCAATCTCAATCTATTTCATACGGTATTCAAAGTCCAGTTTACACTCTCCTAAAATCACCCACAACTAATCCTTCAATAGACTTTTAGGAACACTTTTAATTCTTTGGACTTCCAGGGAAAGATTATGAGTGCAAAAATAAAAGATGCTTAGTTAATTGGAAGACCTTTCAAACTTCCAAGCAAGAATCTACAGAATACAACTCTGACTAATACAACTGCACAACTTAATAAAACAAATAAATATTCTTCAACCAATTTCTAGAAAATATTAACTACTCTAACTTCTACTTAGAACCCACAAGAAAACACATAAAAATAAAACCATAATTTTTACTTGCTACTTACTGCAGCAAAATCCAACAGCGTGTCACAGTAGCAAGTAACTCTAGCAGTAGTTTTTTTTTTTCATTTGGCGTCTCCATCATAGACTTTTGTTCATAACAGTATTCGTTTAAATATTTGCCTACAACCTTCACCCCTAGATCTGCATCCACAATGTTTTGTCCCTTATAGATCTAGAGATATCACTGTCTAAGGTGTTTGTGCACAATTGTCAGAACTCTTGTTTAACTTTTAATGAGGAAATGGATAACCTTACTTTCATAAAGAAAAAGAGGAAAGTAAAAAGAGGAAAATAAAACATTAAGGGCTGTAACCTTCACACCCTTGCTAACTTTAACATCCTCAAGGAAAATTACATGGTGTAAATTCTACCTAGACCCTTGTGCAGAGTAAGGTGCCTTTGTCTCATTTTTTGCAAAGGACGAGGCAAAGGGTTAGTATCTAATATGTACCCTTATATCCCATGTAACAACTGCTGCTACATTATTTCCTACTCTGTGCCTATGAAGAGTCTAGCAGCCGTCTTTTAATGGTAGATTTCTCACCTTGTTTCTCAGTTACAGTAATTGCTACCTTGTTTGTTCTTTTAAGCAATCTTCATGCAGAAGCTGCATCACTTTTGGTAAAGTATTTGCTGCCACCTTGATGTTCAAAGAGTGCTTTTTGGAAAGTGATTCTTCTCACTTCTTAATGTTTAAAAGGGTACAACAGCCTGTTTCTAATTCAATCTGTCTATTCTTCTTATTCCTTTGTTTAAGTATGTTTTTATCCTTATTTAATATGCACCAGTTATTGTCACGTTTCTCTGGTAGCAAAGAGTGGAGAAAAAAAATCTTCAATCTCAAGGTATGGAGATTCTAGAGATGCAACTTCTAATGTTGAGTTCAATTGGACCAAACACCAAATATTATATATGCACTCAAATCTACAGATGTAGCCCTTGTGCTAAGAGAAATTGAAATTTTTAACTGAAGTTGGTCCAATGAATCAAACAGTAAGCTTGGAACACATCTCATCAATTTTGCAGGAAAGCACTCGTTCAGCAAATAGACAACACTTACATAGATCACCCCATTTTTGTAGGAAAGCATGTATTCAGCAAATAATCAAGACCATCAAACAATATAAAAATCACTTTTCTACAAATCGTCTTACTCACCGTCACTTGCTGCTCCAAAATCAGGTGCATTCTTCCCATACATTATATCAACCAGATCCTTTGCATACCTGTTGCAAAATACAAACACATATCAGATGTTATACTGAATAAATATTTACCTCCTGAGTTTTCTTGCATTCTTACGTGAGATTGGGGTCTGGATGACCATGCCCAAAATCTTCCAACGGCATACCATTTGCTATTGAACCCTGCATGAGGCAGCTAACATCCATGGTAAAAACTTCCACTATAGTGGAGAAGTACTAATTTGTTCAATTTTAGGAGATGCATAAACCTACTGGATCAGCCCCAAGTGCATCAACAAAGATAGGTTTTGCATAAGCACCAGTAACGGCATGCATGGCATCAAATATAAACCTGAAATTGTGTTCAAAATTAGATAATGCAGAGCCATAATTTTACCATCCAAAAATAGGGTTTTGAATCAACTTCATATTTGCTAGACAAGAAAATTGTAGTAGTTGTTTTCTAGAAACTGAATTAATATTAAGCGGTTGCTCTCTCCTTTTAATTAGTATTAGAGTTTTAAAATATATTTGAATCATCATTTTTGTTATTTCTACTTGATATAAGAGTAAAGTTTATTATGAATTTCCTTTTGTTTTTCCACTGAAGAATCAAGTACAGATGTTTATTGACTTGAAATGTACTCTTATCAAATCTACAAAATTTCATCCTGATGAATCTGATGCCATAGGTAACATCACAGAAGTCTTTATATAGATGTCAATAGATTATGCAGGTTTCTGATGAAATATATGCAGGATGTGTCATAAGTTTACTCCTTGCGTACATATTTTAGCATTGTAGATTAGGAATAACAAGGTTTCTTCCAGTCTAAAGATATACAAGTACTAAAAAATATAAAACATGTCCGGATTGCAGATTGCACTTCGGAAAATCCCGAACCCAAAGAGCAATTTTCTCTTGTGCACATTTAAGGCAAGACAAAATTCATCAAATAGAAGAAAAAACATAAATTTAAATTATTCATTTTTTTTATTTTTTTTTGTGAAAAACAAGTTTACATTATTCTTTTAATCTATACAAGAAAAAGAAATTGCAATCTGGTTCAAAGTATTAATGCACACAAATACCTGAAATCTGATCGAGATAGAAGACTTTTTATAAGAGGGAAATCAAATACATTCTGCACAGGTAGAATTCCATACAAGGTTAGGTTAACAAAGAAACATAGAGAGAACTCCAGATTCCACTGAAGGATCTTATTTCTCATGTATACCTCCATCAAATCCAAGTAATCAGAAACTGGGTCTATAACTTCCACACTGAAGTTTCCATAATTTGTAACTCCTAGAGAGGACAGATCAATGTCTGGAATATCCGCCATCTTGATTTCAGAAATCTGACAATAGAATACTATAGTTATTTTCAAATGTCATAGACTGTCAAACAGAAGGTTTAGACTTTAAAGTTCTAACACAAGTACACAGGCATTAATATAAACCCAATTGAATCTTCAGGATTCCATTCTTGCAATGTCTACTGGATTTCGCTGCCCTGTTTATCCATTTGAAAATTGAAGAATCTATCATGACAGAATCAAGGGACTAGGTGCTAAAAAAATACAAATAATTGTATGTCAGCAGCATGAAGCCTGTGCTCAAAAGTTACATTTTTCATATACAAAGACCATAATCAGGTAAAACGGAAATTCTTTGAAGCACACATCATCCAGATAGTAAATTAGTCTGTACTAGATCCCAATTCATAATTAAAGAACAGGAACTTGACCGGTAGATTTGCACAAGGAATAGGGATCCACAAGCTAAGACTTCAATTGACAATTTAATAGCCTCGCCTCTACAGAATTCAATGAGTTGAATTATACATAGGATTTGAAATGATCTCATGAAGAACCAGATATTATAGACTGAAATCAATAGTCTCATATGCAAAGGCACCAATGACTCAGCAGAAGCTCAGAATTGGAATAATTAAAGAATTTTCACATAGGCCTGTTTTTCCAGTGTTTGTCCAACATCACAGCCGAATTATCTTCCATCATACTGCATGGACCCACAAAAATATAGATGGGGAATCAACCCAGACAATAGTGTTCACAAACATTTACTCACCGATCCTTTTGACGCGTATCAAAGGGGATTGGTGCTATCTATCAAAATGGTTAGGCAAAGGGTGGTTAGTGCTATCCATCAAAATTTCCACAATTAGCAGGGACAGAAAAAACCCACAAAATAAAAAGAAAATGTAGAGAGAGAGACAAAAAGAGCAGCCCATTACATGAAGCTCCTCACGCAGGGTTCAGGGAAGGGACGGACCACAAAGGGTCAATAGTACACAGCCTTACCTTTCATTGCAAAAGAGCTGTTTCAATGCCTCAAACCCGTGCCCTCAAGGTCACACAACAAAGAGAGAGACACAATAGTAGAGTAATAAAACTTTTGCCTTACCATGAAACATGAAAACTACATAACAAAACAAATACCATACCCAAGTCTCTCTCTCTCTATTTAATTTGAGAAACGAAATTATATGTGCAAATAAGGTTACTATATGTATTATTTGTCTAATTATAAATGAGAAGATTTTTATGTTCTACCTAAGTAGTTTTGTCGAAATATATTTTTTCCCCTTTTGGTAACAAGAAGGAACCTTATTTAAATAGAAAGGTAATTAAATTGTCTTGGCATCGGAATGCCTATTGACAAAGCTGAAAAGGAACATGCTTAAGCCACATTTTGAAGCTCTAAGCTGAAATTGCCTTTCTAGTTAGGATATCAGTAGCCCCCGATCCTTCACAGCAACGATAAATATGAGTAGCTTCCATTTGGTGAACAGAAAAAGCGAGCACCAACAGTCTTGATGGGTCATCTGTTTGCTCCACTGGAAGATATGGCTGTGTATGTACATGTGTCATGGTTGATCCTATTGCTACCTCCAAGATTACCAACTCTAGCACTTCTGATTTTTCTCAAGGGTCTAAAACCGACATTTTCTTACTGTTGTTCCAGCTGGTAAGTCAAAGTCTCAAGGTTACATTTAACAGCTAAAAGGGTAGCCCCGGTGCACGAAGCTCTCACCTATGCGGGGTCCGCAGAAGGGGCGGACCACAAGGGCCTAAAGTACACAGCCTTACCTTGCATTTTGCAAGAGGCTGTTTCCACGCCTTGAACCCGTGACCTTAAGGTCACATGACGACAACTTTTACCGTTGCACCAAGGGTCCCCTTCACTTTTAACAGCTAAAAGAAAGAAAAAAAATCCAGAGAGCAGAAAAACTGGAAAGAACTCCATCTATCATGTATCTGTCATACTGCTGAAATGCCTTGTTTATCTCCTGCATTAATTTACAATTCTCACTCATGATGGTCGCAGAGACATAGTAATCATCTCTTCATCTAGATTGGGTCTGAAAACATCAAGGAAGCACTGGAGCAGGCATGGGTGTGTCTCCTATTGGCACTGTTTTTAGAAGTTGACTTGGACTAAGGGAACCTGGACACATTCATAAACTTCCCAAATCTCCCATGTGATTGAAAAATACTTGGTACAAATAATAAAAAATCAACTACTGACAACTTTCTGAATACAAATTTCAAGTCCTATTGAAACCCTCCTTAAAGTTTAGATACTCATCCTATCTTCCTATAAACTGAATAACCTTCAAGCATGAAGCATGCTGAGAAAAAGTACTGTTGTGTCAGGCTTCCATAACTAAACATATCACAACCTCACTATCCCATGAATCGCGATATCAACAGATCTCACAAAAGAGGGAGCTATTCTTAGACACCCTTATCTGAACCACATCCTCTCTCATCACATTTGCATCATGGTCATCCAAGAAACTAGAAAGCGAAAGGCAGGACCACTATTTTCAATTTTTTTCCATGATCCTTACAGGAAAAGTTGTCGTCATGTGACCTTGAGGTCACAGGTTCAAGGCATGGAAACAGCCCCTTGCAAGAATGCAAGGTAAGGCTGCCTACTATAGGCCCTTGTGGTCCACCCCTTCCCTGGACCCCGCATAGGCGGGAGCTTCGTGCACCGTGGCTGCCCTTTATGATCCTTACCATTCACTGGATTTGCCTTATCTCAGATGGCATAGGCACCAAATCTCACATGTATTGGATATCTCTAAGTCATTCATTTTTTAACCTTTTGAAGGCAAAACAATAGATGGTGTACTGTGTTTTGGGGCTTTTCTATTTGCATTATCTATCTTTTAGCTTTAAACATTTGAAAATTGAAGGACCTAGAGATATCCAATATGTGTGAGATATCGTACCCAGGCCATCTAAGATGGGGCGCATCCAATGAACAGTATGATATCCAATGCATGTGAGATTTGTTACCACTTGAACCCTGACACCTAAACCCGAAACCTTGCCTAAACCTAAACACGGAAATAAGAACCCCGGTTTGTTTATTACCTTATAAAAGAGTACTAAAAATGTCTAAAACCTTAAGTTTTCAGCTACTACTTGTAACAAGGAATGCCACTCACTACCCCGGCATTTAAATGCCTTCATTTCTTATAAATAGGGCCTAACTTTAGTTTTGATAACAAACCTTTCAATAAACATTCTATCTAAGGCGTGACAAATGGGGTTTAGAAGGGCTACAACGTAGTGGTTATTAATGCTGGTTATATGAGATATAATCATATTAAAATATGCAAGTGAATAATCAAAAATTACATAGATATGATGATAATGAAAGGTGAATAGACGGAACAAATCTCTTAATGCAAACAATAAACTTTATTCGCAGAAAACATATTACTAAGCTCCATACAAAAGCACACGGTAGGAAAAGGGAGAGGGATTTTCAAAGAGGACAGTACATGCTTAGGTTATGCCTCTTTCTTACTTCATATATCTATTTATAGTAGCACACAAACTTGAAACAAAATATAACACAACATAATAACAGATAAGCCTTAGCACCAGACTTGGCTTTTATTTGTAACAATAACATAAAAATAACCAATAGTCACATGGCTAAGTTAGTGCTATGACTGAAAGATGAAGAGACACATAGACAATTCATATAGGTGCTAATTAGTTTCCATATTATTGTCGTCATCTTCCCAACTAGCAGGGGACCAATGTAGAAAATCTTTAGGGCTATCGAGATTGGGTTACTTGATCTATGGAAGGAAACATGTGGTCCATTAGACGATCGCAGAGGTGGAATAGTGGGGCATCATTGAGCATTATTTAGAATGTCACTGTTAGGATCCACTTCATTCAGCTAGCACAGGAGTCGCTACTAAGCCATTATTCCTTGTGATGAGCATGCAGGGGTGTACCATCCTAAGTAGTGCATGTAATGAGTGTGCCAAGTAGGCTTGATGATATCTGATAGCAAAACACAAAAAATCTAGAGGTCTATAAAAGGTTATTAGCAAATAATTATCATAATTATTCTAGAGCAAGCTTGCCCAATAGGATCTTGCGTAAAACCAAAGGACTGTATAAAATCCAAGGTGGGTAGGAGGGTACGCATGAAAATGTAGTTGGAATTAGGACAATTGTGTCCTACAAAAAATTATGCAGTTGCTGTAATATGCAAATAGATGCCAAAGTAAACAAAAAACTTCTTTTGGAAAACGATAAAAATAGGTAATTTAGAACATAGATAAAAATGGGTAATCATGGAAGACAAGGAGTTCTTAGAAGGCTTGGCCATGGAAAAAAATTTGTCATAACTAGAAAAGATTTAATATTGGCTAGGCTCTTCAAAAGATGAATAATAACATTTTGAACTTCTAGAGGAAGACTATTGATACGAGGTCCTGAGTTATTTGGGCTGATTGGACAAATAACTAGGGTAATTGAGGTTGTAACAAGTGGCTGGCAATGTCTAGTGAGAAAGTATGGAAGGAAATTTGATTTGCCTTTTGATATGTTTTACTTCAAAATCCCACTGGAAAAACCAGTTTGCCACTGATTACCCATTTTTATCAATGTTCCAAGCATGAAACAGCCTCTTGCAAAAATGCAAGGTAAGGCTGAATACAATAGACCCTTCATGGTCCGCCCCTTCCCTGGACCCCACATACGTGGGAGCTTGGTGCACCAAGCTACCCGTTTTTTTTTTTTTTTTCCTTTTCTTTTACTTAGGCATCTATTTGAATATAACACTATCCCCTTCATTTTTCATCAATCACAACTACCCTCCTATATTTTCATGTCTTCCCTCACACCCTCTTCAAACTTCTATAGAGTCCTCTAGTTTAACCCAAGATCATATTGGGCAAACTTGATCTGGGACAAATAGGGCAACCCCAGCGCACGAAGCTCCTGCGTATGTAGGGTTTGGGAAGGGGCAGACCACAAGGGTCAATAATATGTAGCCTTACTTGAATTTTGAAAGAGGCTGTTACCACGCCTTGAACCCGTGACCTCAAGGTCACACGACGACAACTCCCCTTTAAACTTGATCTGAAACAATTATGAGAATTATGTGGTATTACCTTTCCGATGACCTTCAGATTTTTTATGTATAGCTACCAGAGATTCTCCCATGTCAAGAGAAGAAGCCTACTTGGCACACCTCATCACATGTTGTAGTGCGAGGATGGTACATGCATAATTTACTCAAGGCCTTCTTATGCCCATCAGGGATTCCTGTACAGTTGAACGATGTAGATCCTAATATAGTGGCACTCCAAATAATGCTCAATAACAACCCACTATTCCACGTTAGTGTACGTCCGATGGACCACTTGTTTCATTTCATGGACAAAGTACCCAATTTAGATAGGCCTAAAGGCTCACCACATGAGTCCCCTGCTAGCTAGGAAGATGACAACAACAGTCCAAACACTACCCAACATCCATGTACTCTTCACCTTTATGTCATATCAACAATTCAACCATGTGATCACTAGTTATCTTTATGCCATGTTAAAAATAAAAGGGAAGTTGTGTGATAGGGCCTAAATTATTATATTGTATTCTATTTCATTTCAAGTCCATGTACTACTATAAATAGATATGTGAAGTAAGAAAGAAGCATAAGCTGGGCACATCCAGTCCTCTTTGGAGATCTCTCTTCTTTTTCTTACTAGGTGTTTTTAGTGTGAAGTCTAGTAGTATGTTTTTTTGCTAATAAACTTTACTGTTTGCATTAAAATATTTGTTCTATATATTCACCTCTCATTATCATTATATCTATGTATTGTTTTATTATTCACTTGAAACTTTTGATATGATTGTATCACCTTTCATCAGAATTAACAACAACCATGTTACAGCCTTCTAAAGCCCATATTTGTCACACCTTAGACAAAATGTTTATTGAAAAGTTTGTTATCATAACATGAGTTAAACCTCATTTGATGATAATGAAGGCATTCAAATGGTAAGGTAGTAAGCAGCATGGCTTCTTATTACCTTAATACCTGCTCCTGCACTAAACAGAATCAACTTTGACTTGGTTTTTTCGTGAATGCAAAGTCTTAATAGGTTCCTAAATGAGAAAAATAGTTTGGAGCAGAGCTTCACATTAGTAATCAAGATTACTGAATTAACAATAATAACAATTGATAAGTCATGAGTGGATCACATCAACCAGCATAATGCATTGGTGATCAGGCCATTTGATCAGTCAACCACAAGGTGCATAACTATTAGACCCATTGTCATTGTGTATTTGAACTC
Source organism: Warburgia ugandensis (assembly GCA_035236585.1). NCBI lineage: Eukaryota > Viridiplantae > Streptophyta > Magnoliopsida > Canellales > Canellaceae > Warburgia > Warburgia ugandensis. The sequence goes on from CP141129.1 coordinate 42,998,162, forward strand.
CTAACCCTTGATCATGAGTGACCAAAGATGAACCTTGTCTGCAATAAGAATTTATCTCTTTTTTACTTGTAAGCCAGTAGTAGTGGACTGGAACTCAGTCCAGCACCGAAACTGAAACATTCCTAATGATCATCCATCAGATTAGTAGTTTCATCACCGAAGATACCATGGATAATACAGGTTAAATAAGAAATTACTCATTGGTTATAGCAAACAGCTGTATTTAATTATTAGTTATGACGTTGATCAAGTTTCCAAATAACCCATTGGATACAGCAAATAGATTTTCTATTAATTTCAATTATTTTCTCTAAAAATAATCTTTTCACTGCATCATCCTTACAAATATGGGCAATTATGGATAAAAAGAAGCTTAAAAATTATCAAAATACCTTCATCAATATTCTATTAAAGAGAAAAATAACAATTACCATAGAGGACTTTTACAGAGTACAGCCATAGAATTACAGCATATACATTTTTTCCTCTATAGGAACAGTAAGACTAATCCTAAATCAGTTTAGATGGCTAAACTACCAACAATATACAAGAAATATACTGGAACATAATGCAACCAGCAATTAGTTTTATCATATTCATGCATATTATGTGTTCAAAATGAAGAAAGAGGTAACTACTGAACAATATTCTGCGGAGAGTTAAGAGCATACAGACAGCGTGTTTCCATAGATGTTGTCCGTGATGGACTCAGGTGCAGGTTGTCCACTGCTGTAGTTGAACTGAGAAAACAAACAAGGAAACAATAGGGGTGCAAAATAAGAAAACCTGAACACAACTAAGCATAATAAAGAAATAGAATACCACTATGTGAATTCAAAGAATATAAGCTCCATCATTATATAAAACATCATTTCTATGTAACAAACAACTCGGTCCCAGTATCATTAAGCACATGATATGTGAGCATGGTGCCAGTAAACCACTTCTTCAAAGACAAGACAAGAAGTGGCAAAAGAAAGATTTAGAAAGAAAAAACGAAACCAAGCAGACTGAGGATCATGAAATTACGGTAGTGGTACAGGTAGTCCACAATTTAAGGCAAATAAAAGTTTGGAACTTGAGGGCCTTTTAGTTATGGAATATCTCACAGATTTGCTTGAGCTAACTGATGGAGTTTCTAGGCTCCTATCCATGCTTAAATCATACAACTAGAAGATAAAGGGCTGATTAGTAGTGTTAATCATGATTTCGAGACCTTTCTGCAGTAAGCACCAACCTAGATAAAGTATGGTATACATGGAAAGATCTCAGCAACCTCTACTAGTTTGCAATATAGTAAAATATCACAGTCAGGACTGTATACAAATATCCCCTTTGTTGGAATGTTAAATTTACTTATTTCAGAAGCAGATGTGGGGTAGAAAGTATATTTTTATGAATCAAGTTTAGGAGCTCTCAACATATACATGTAGAAACTTTCACAGAATTTATGCACGTTTCTTTTTCTTGATGGAGTTTCTGTCCTTTGTCATGCTTGAGTGAGACTACATCCTAGTTAAATTACATGAGTAGGTTTGTTTTCATTCATGTTTTTCCTCTTTTTCATTCCCATCTTAAACAAATCTCATAAGAAGGTAATAGAGCAAATCTGTTCATGGGAATTGCTATACATTTCCTAGATTTCATTAAAAAAAATTTTGGTCACTTGCCTTCCATCAAGAATCCGCTGCCCAAGCTAGTCAGGCTGCAAGACCAGAACGAAGATATGCAATATACGAGGAGCGACTGCTAGGAAGACAGATTGATCTCTTAAGAAGGCTTCTAAACACCAAGAAGTCAGGGATTTACAAATTGTGATACATAAATTTTGCATGTTGAGATAGGAGCAGAAGGGTCCCTGCTCATGATCAGTGACATGAGGATTCATGTGAGAAAAATGATTGATATCAGCTCAACTATTTCATCCCCATATCAAGGGATCTTAGATGATACTAGAGACAGCTTCAAATATCTGGTGAACTCTGCAGAGTTTCACTGGTCAATGACATCTCGCAATTTGGTTAGTCATAAATAAGTATAAGGCAATCCCCGTAGCTAAGAAAGCCAAACTCTTGGTTCTTAACTCTGTGACAATGGAAGCCAAAGCTACATCGTGGCAAACAATTCAAGAAAAGATACATTATGGCAAACAAGATAGATGATATTGAAGGCGGAATTTGTTCCAGCCATCTCATCACCATCTCCTACTGCCATAACTTGATCTAAGGAGATCGCTTGGTACATGAGTACAAGGAGTGCATCACTTAGCTACATTGATTGAATTGTGGAAAGAGACAGCCACTTATTCATGCTTGGACTTTGGATGACACAATCTGGGACCCTATTGGGCTGTTGGACATGCAGTAAAACTTGCTGCTACAATTCCTAATTAATCAAAGAAAGTAGTAAAAGTCTTTATTCATTCTTCCTGTAGATATGGGACATTGACAGGACAAAAGCTGATGAATGTCAACCCATGTTGAAGAGGAAAGAGGGCAATGAATCTGATGACAATGAAGATGTGAAGCCTGACTATGAATAAGGTCATTATCCTTGAGAAGCCATTATCATAAGGAGCACAAGTCAGGCAAAAGAAAGCTGTGTTGATAATTGGTTAAGAAATAACATCTTCCAACATCACAAAATTACAGGTCAAATGTAGATTACCTAATCTCGTACCCAGGTTATTTAAAATTGGAACAATATCATGCATATGTCACCATCTTGGTGTGACATCATTTATGTAATGTCCAGGTGTCAACACAGAACCGGATAAGATATGAAGTGTATTTGAGTACATCTTGATCTTAGGTTACACTTCACTTGAATCTTGATGGTGTTTTCTTTGCTCAGTTGCCTGTTGACTTAAATTTTCTGCAAGACACTATCAAGGAAACCTGTGAAAAACATATGTGATAAGCACAGGTGCCCAAACTGAATTCAAAGATAGAGCAGAGTTCTCAATCCTCAAGATTCTGCCATTACTGCAAGGAGGCAAGATGAAGGTAAGCAAGCAAAATTTGGTGTTTTTTTTTTTTTTTTCTTCTATTGGAACTAAACACAAGGAACATTCCCTGTATGATGTAGGAGACATGAATTGGTTCCATGTATTCTCAAGGGAGCATGCAAAATAAAAATTGGTCACCATCAAGAAAATAAACTAAAAGATAAACCAACAAGGAAGGTTGATGTTGTCAATCCCAAAAGGAGAATGAATTATCTTATTTAACTACATGATTTTAAGCATGGCATCAACGAAGTGGGACGCTGGCAAAAGGCAGTTATGGCTAACAGGTGATGAGTTAACTCAACTAAGTACTGAGAGGACGTGGGTCAGTGATCTGTGGTGATCTGGCAGCACAAAGTATGACGCATACCAAAAAGAAAAGGAGGAAGATTAGCATGTTAGTAAGTTGAATGTTATGTAGCCTCACAACTAAGGGACACAAAAGGAGCAACAATATGACTCAGAAGTTTGAATAGTTGATCAGGAAACTAGATGGAAATCATCTTGGGACTTGTTGATAAACCACCACCTATCAACAAAATCTGAAATATTCTTATATTTCAAGTTCAAGCTTGCCAAATCAATTGCATGGTTATCTTTTTAACCTGCTGATGCCAACATGATCAAAAGTTGAAGATCAGGAATTACAAATATTGTGAATCAGTTATAGGCTATAGCACTAAATGACTTATAACTATGTAATAAGTTGCAACCTTTAACAATCCCAGTTGACTGTGATAGTCTAATAGTATGTGTTTCTGCAGTGAAGGGCAGCTCTATAGCACTAAATGACTTATAACTAAGTAATAAGTTGCAACCTTTAACAATCCCAGTTGACTGTGATAGTCTAATAGTATGTGTTTCTGCAGTGAAGGGCAGCTGTGTTGAACTGCACTACAATGGTAAAGCTTATGGAAAGAAATGGTGTGGACTGGAATGGGAAATAAATTTCTTAGGTGAAGCAGCCAACCTTTCAAAATAATAATCAGAATGGCTTATGATCATAGCCTCTGGGACTTTTGATTGGTGTCTGTTGAAGTTTACTTATTTGTAGTAGTTGACATATGGCAGCAAAAGAAGAAAAACAGTATTACGAGACAAATGTACAAGGTGTTGGGATCGACATTTCAACTTTCTAACTTAATGCTTCTGTTTCAGTTATTATTAAGTTCTTGTGGCAAAGACAAGCAGTGATTGTAACTTAAATCTGTTTCCTTCGCTTTCTTTCATTTTTTTTATTTTTACTTTTTTAATTCTCTTTTTTAATATTTTGATTGCTTTCAAGGAGCTGTATTCACACATTGGTAACTGCTCGTAGAGATGATCTGCAGGAGAAAACGTAAAATGGGAAACATAAATAGAAAGCTTCTTGTGAATTTTCACCAGAGAGCATCAACGAACAGTTTAACACTTTACCTTGATACCCCAGTCATATTCAGGTCCTCCAGGATTGTGGCTTGCACTCATTATAAATCCACCATTGGCCTGGAAAAATGACACTTACATATAAAAAATCTCCTCCTTTAGAATTACCACACAATTTACAAGATGACTTCGAGATACATTCATTGATGCCAACTACCTAAAGGAGAAGAAAATTACATGCTTACCTTCCTCTTCCTAATTACAGCAGAAACAGCTGGTGTTGACAAAATACCATCCCTGTCACACAGCAGAACTCTGTTTTCATTTTCATCTCCATAAACACATCTAATATTAAAACAACAGAAAAGCACATGCCACTGGAATCCTATTAAACAAAGAAGTAACACTGATATCCATGAATATAGCCAGTGATAGACAAAGTGATAATAGAGAGAATACGTTACTATATATCATTGCAGCTTCATCGTCGTCATCATCATCAAGACCTTATCCCAATTAGGGGTCGGCCACATGAATCTTATTCCTCCATTCCACCCTATTAAATACCATGGCTTCATTTAGTCTCAAAGTTCTTAAATCTTTCCTCACCACTTCTGTCCACATTCTTTTGAGCCTTCCCCTTGCCCTTTTAGAATCTTCTACTTGTATTGCCTCACTCCTTCTAACCAGTGCCGTTGTTGGTCTCCTTTGAACATGTCCAAACCATCTAAGTCTAATCTCCCTCATCTTGTTACTTATTGGTGTTACCCCTAAATTTTTGCTAATATTTTTATTTCTAATTCTATCCTTTCTTGTCTTACCACTCATCAATCTCAACATCCTCATTTCTGTGGCGCTCATCCTATGAGTATGATGTTCCTTAACTGCCCAACACTATGATCCATAGAGCATGGCTGGCCTTATGGCCATCCTATAGAATTTTCCTTTTAGTTTGAGTGGCACCCACCGATCACACAAAACTCCAAATGCACATCTCCATTTGTTCTAACCCACTTGAATTCTCTGAGTAACCTCCCTCTCAATCTCTCCACTCTCATGAATCATTGATCCTAAGTACCGAAAGTAGTCTTTTACGAGGACTTCTTGGTTATCAATCTTGACTGGTGTTCCACTCCTACTCTGCTTGCTAAAATTACATATCATAGCAGCTTCATGACCATAAATTGCTGTGATTGGCATCTCGCCCTTGTGACCAAAAAGAACCTTTTAATGATGTAGGCCACTGTATGAAATGCTTCCATTCAAAGATGATCCACTACTATGCCTCCCCCATAGAATGCCAATGCTTTCTCTCAGCCATTCTATTCTATGATGGTGCTCTAGGAAAAAAGAACTGTTGAATTGTGTAGCTCAGTTACATAGTGAGGAAAAAGGATGTGAAGCAACAAGGGACTCATTAGAATAGATGGAAATCAAATTGTTTCTGCCATGGCTCTATGATACGATATCAATTGATAATATTTGTTTCCTCAGTTTACGGTGATAATATGTTACAAGGCTAAATTGCTTCTTACTCTATTGACCAGGTTTCAACTATATGTCAGGGCACTTTTAGCTAAGTTCAACATGTTGGATTAAGATTTGAAATAAATAATTAAGCTCCTTAAGCTGCATTTTGTTCTTCTTTGGTACATTGCATCTTTACTTCTTCAGAATAACATCCCTCCCTAAACTGTATAATACATTGCCCCAAGATAATGAATTCAAAAAGCACTACTTAATAGACACTATCAAGCTCTAAACACTCGAGCAGAGATAATATTACTAACCTCCCAATTAGAATTTTTCCGACACCATTTCCCGCAGCAATCTTAATAATGATCTGCGTTCCATACTCAAAAGTAAAGAAAAATGAAAGAAAAGAACACTAAGAACAAGCTACTCAATTCAAAATCTTTCCAAGTATCCATACATTAGTTCAAAAACAAACAAACAAAAGGCGGAAAAAAGGAAAAAAGAAGCGTAAGAAACTCAAAGACCTGAGCAGCCTCACGGTTAAAGTAACGCCCGTCACCTCCTAACACCAGCAGACCATTCTTGAAATCCTCAGGTGGCAACGAATTAACTAATGCCTACAATAGCACAAACACAGAAGTGAATAACTCAAGAATGCCAACCAAAGAAGTAGAAGTCATACCTGAATCCAGTTAGCAAGGTAATTTTCCTGCTTGAAGACTTTAACCTACAAAAAAGACCCACCAAATTCATACACCCAAATGTTCAAAAGGATGAAACAAAAATGACTAACAGAAGTTGAAGTACATACCTTCTTGCGCAGGCCACTGGTTCCCGTTTTCTGGCCTTCAACTGGTTTAGTGGGCACAGAAGTAATCTTGATTCCTTCTGGTTCTGCTACAGTAGTGGAAGAAGAAGAGGCTCTAACAGCACATGAAAGTTTCCGTCCAGAAGGAGAAGGAGAATGGTTGGAGAAAGAAGGAAGAAGTAAGGATGAATTCCTAACCGTTGGATTTGAAGAGGAATAGTGTTTGAAAGAAGAGGAAAAGAAACTTTCAAGTCTCAGTGCAATGGCCATGGTAAACTTGTGTTCACTTCTTCTTCTGAAGGTTTAATTGAGAGATTGGAAAGAGAGAAGAGTACAAGTGAAGTGGAGAGATCCAAGAGCAGAGTGACGTTGGGAAGCGAAGAAGATGGCAGGTCTTGCCACCTGTACTAGCAATCTATCAGGTTCCCTTGGGGAAGAGACTTCTACTTGCATATTACATCATCAAAGTTGGGAAAATTGGACCCGTGACTCAAGTGCAAAGGAAACTTCTTGTTTGTATGTGGGAGTTGGACTTCGTGGGGTCTAACATCTGACAACCCACTAGAAGGTTGCCACGTTGCTCTTTAGTATACTTTTGATTGGATGATGCTACTATAGGTTCCTTGCATCCTGTCCTACCTGGAAAAACCTACAGGTTTGTCCTTGTTCCTTTGTGAAAATTAGGCCTGGTTCTTTGTTCTTACAGAGCTTGTGTGGCAGATTTTTGAGAGAATGCCGAGTTTATTGCCATAAGGTCCCTGAATTGCTTCTGACTTTGTGCCGGCGGCTGACTCTTGGATACGATGCTCCATAAGATCGATGGTAGCCCCCCATTGTATGAAGCTCCTGCCTATGAGGGGTCTAGAGAAGGGGCGGACTACATGGGCCTAAAGTATACAATTTTACCTTGCATTTTGTAATAGGCTATTTTCACGCCTTGAACTCGTAATCTTAAGGTCACATGATAATAACTTTATAAGACGATTGTCTCTTCAAGATTTCATGTATGATGTGGAATTAGAATTGACAAGGACAGTAGTCTTTCTATAATTGGTATTGATTGGGGTAATTTGGTATCCTAACAAAAAGGAGCTGCTGAATGCATCTCTAGTCAACTAGCATAGTGCATCCTCTTTTGCATGATGGGCTCGACATATGATTGATCAGACTCATCCATCTAAATTCTCTCACTTTTGGATGACTCAGCTCTAAAAATAACATAGATTTCATGAGCCTAGAATTAGAAAACATGTAGTTGTGAACAAAAGTATATAGACTGTAAGAATTGTTCAAAAAATTGAATAAAAAGCATATTTTTCTAATGTAATAATCATTTTACCTTAATGTTTGCCATGCACGAGACCAAAGACGTTAGATGGAAAGAAGGAGAAAGAGAATCGAACCCAATACACCTCATTCCCACCCATGTGATCAACCATAGGCGGGCCTCATTATGCAAAAGTGAGGTCATTCCCACCCAACTCCTCCTTTAGCTGGGTCCAACAAAAACCAAATCTTAAGCACCTATTTTTTCCCTCTCTTTAATCACTGACTTTCCTGTTTGCTTTCTCATTGTTTCATTCATGTTTTTTTAGTGTTTCAGGCCTTGTTCTTCACTGTTTTCTACTCTCTGTTTTTGTTGTTGTTTTTCCTCTTGTTTTTCATTGTTTTCTACCTCCCGGTCACAACTCCCTTCAAGCTTCTCTCTCAGTCCCCATCTCCATGCACCAATCAATCTTCCTCTATCCTTTACCAGTTTTTTCCCCCTTATTTCTTCACTATTTATTCCTTGCTCTCTCATCATAGTTTTTCCCTATTTTCTCTCCTCTTTGCAATCTTCCATTATTTCAATTCAAACCCACTTCAACTACCACTAATCCATCTCTCCTGTCACCTCCCTGTGTTTTTCTCCTTCCTTAGGTTAAAACAGAAAAGAAAAAAAAAAAAAAAATTTAAATTCCATTTTTCCCATAATCCTATTGTTTAAATTCCACTTGTGTTTTTGTCCTTTTCTCACTAAGCCCATGAACTTTGCATATTCAATCCATGTTCAATTATGGCTTAACTAAATCAATGTTTTAGCCTTAACTAAAGGACCACCTTTATTTCTACTCTATTTATTTTCTAATCTCAAGGTTGCCGTTAGATCTTCACTTAATATCAATTCATGGATGATCCATTAGCTTTAATCTTGCATCTTGAATCCATACACTACATCACAACCATCCAATTCAGATTTTCATCTATCAATCGAGATCAGCATATTTTTGAAACATTTGCATCATCTGATTATTGAATTAGTGATTGATTGGCATGGCTTGATTTACTTGGATGCGATTGGATATGGAGAATTTCACTTCTTGACATGGCGATTAAGAAGTGAAATTTAGGTTTTTTTTTTTAAAGTCATTTTAATTTAGATTCAAAAATGTGTACTTTTTAGTTGAGTAATAAATATTGAGTTTTTTAGTGCATTGTTATTTACTTGTTTTAATTACTATTAGTTTTTATAATTAAATTTTATTTTAACTCCCACTTTCCAAGTTGATTCTTTGTGGGATCGACATGTACTTATGCACAATATACTACAATAGCCCATGCATTTGCAAAAAAGACAACAAGATTTTGGTGGTGTTGCAGGGGCGGGGGGCGCTAGGCATGATTCATACTTAGAAGAAAAATCTAAGAAGAGCTAGTGAGAGAAAGAAGAAGAGGAGAAAACCGAAGAAAAAAAAAAGAAGAAAAGATGGAGAGACTAAAGAAGTTAGATTGAAAGAAGGAGAAAGAAGATCGAACCCAATACACCTCATTCCCAACCAACTCCTCCTTTAGCTGGCTCCGACGAAAACCAAATCTAAAGCACCTATTTTTTCGCTCTAGTTTAATCATTGACTTTCCCTTTTGCTTTCTCACTATTTCATTCATGCCTTTTTTTTTGTGTTTCAGGCCTTGTTCTTCTCTGTTTTCTACTCTTTGTTTTTGTTGTTGTTTTTCCTCTTGTTTTTCATTGTTTTCTACCTCCCAGTCACACCTCCCTTCAAGCTTCTCTCTCACTCCCCATCTCCATTCTCTAGTCAATCTTCCTCTGTCCTTCACCGTTTTTTCCCCCCTTATTTCTTCAATATTTATTCATTGCTCTCTCATCATAGTTTTTCCCTATTTTCTCTCCTCTTTGCAATCTTCCATTGTTTCAATTCAAACCCACTTCAACTACCACTAATCCATCTCTCCTGTCACCTCCCTGTGTTTTTCTCCTTCCTTAGGTTAAAACAGAAAAAAAAAAAAATTAAATTAAATTAAATTCCATTTTTCCCATAATCCTATTGTTTAAATTCCCCTTGTGTTTCATTTTGTCCTTTTCTCACTAAGCCCATGAACTTTGCATATTCAATCCATGTTCAATTATGGCTTAACTAAATCAATGTTTTAGCCTTAACTAAAGGACCAACTTTATTTCTACTCCATTTATTTTCTAATCTCAAGGTTGCCATTAGATCTTCACTTAATATCAATTCATGGATGATCCATTAGCTTTAATCTTGCATCTTGAATCCATACACTACATCACAACCATCCAATTCAGATTTTCATCTATCAATCAAGATCAGCATATTTTTGAAACATTTGCATCATTTGATTATTGAATCAGTGATTGATTGGCATGGCTTGATTTACTTGGATGTGATTGGATATGGAGAATTTCACTTCTTGACATGGCGATTAAGAAGTGAAATTTAGGTTTTTTTTTTTTTAAAGTCATTTTCATTTAGATTCAAAATTGTGTACTTTTTAGTTGAGTAATAAATTTAAGTTTTTTAATGCATTGTTATTTATTTGTTTTAATTACTATTAGTTTTTATAATTAAATTTTATTTAAACTCCCACTTTCCAAGTTGATTCTTTGTGGGATCGACACACACTTGTGCACAACATACTACAATAGCCCATGCATTTGCAAAAAAGACAACAAGATTTTGGTGGTGCTACGGGAAACTGCAACAAAGTTTTCATGAAATTTTTAAAAAGCTAAACAAAAAGAAAAGAAATATTTTAGGAATTGGATTCATTTAGCATTCTAGGCATTTCAAAGTGCAATTTTCAAATTTTTTGTTGTAGTGCATAGTCACTCCATTTCCCAACTTTGGTATTTATTGATATTTTTTATTTTATAGGCAATTGGAGAAGGAATTAAAGGAGGATCTCTATTAGGATAGATAAATTTTTATTTTGAGTGAATTGTAATCAGGATTGATTATATTTTTTAATTGCAATTCATTTAATATTATAACAATACAGGTCAACGATAAACCTTCATAACTTAGAAATAGAGGTGGAATATAAATAGTCTCACCCTTGTACAAGAAAAATTTGTCCAAGACCCAATTGTGAGCAATCCTAATCCCATATAATTCGTAAATTAGGATTTACATAATTAGAATAATCTTGCATTATTATTTGGTAGTATAATTGCATGTAGACATTCGTTATACTTATTACCTTTTAGGACTTGCGTTAGTTTATTATTATATTTTAGGGCACATTTATCACTTTAAGGTTATTTATGTGCTAATCAAATTGCAACAGAGTGTGAAAATTAATTAGTAAGGGCACTCGGCCCTACAAGATCAAGTATGGATTTCATTACCAACTCTCAGTCCACCTATGATAATCACTACAAGTACATAACCCAGCCTTTTAAATTAATTAAAAGAGACTTATAGAGGCCCTCACATGCTTATAAGACCCTCTTAAAAGGAGGCAGCCCATTACCAGTCCAATGGTCCCCATCTAACTAAATGTGATGGCATTTAAACCACTAACTCTATTAGCACACTTTACGACTCAGACTATCTGTAGTTAGATGAGGAGGGTGCGAAGTAGTTGGTTAGGTCAGGATCTAACTAGAAAGTGGTAGGAAAATCTGAAAGAGAGGAGAAGCATTAGATTAGGCATATTTAAAAGCTTCTCCTCCACACAAATTCAAGATAGTCAAACAATATACTTGTTAGCCTTATAGTTGTTTAAATTGTGTGTTCTATTGGTATGCATCATTAGCATTTAGGTTGCATCATTTAGTGTAGCTTTTTCTATTAAAAATAAAACAAAAATAAAAAAGAGCAAAAAATGGCTCTTTCATTGTTTGCACTTTTGAATATACAACAAAACTAAAAGGTTAGTCAAGTATAGCCAAAACGACATACTACCAGATCAGTCACCATCTATGAATGATCAACAAACTAGGTTGGCTCACCTCGAGGAAGTAACAGATGTAATCAAATCCCTCCACTCATTTTGAATGAAGGACCACCACCTCTAATGGATGATGAGTACCAACCTCCACTAAGAAGGAACAATAATCCAATGCATAGATATTGGAGAAGGAATGGAAACAAAGAGCAGGACCAACAAAATGAACATGATGACAATGATTTTTATCAGAACCCTCATGGGAGACCATCAAAGACTCCTTATAACATTCCTAATTTTTAAATCCCAAATTGATTGAATTTTGAAAGATGTTAAATTAGGATAAAAAGAAAATGGTGAAATTTCATAATTTTAGAGTTTTATGGGTGGAAAACTAGATGGACATCAAATCAAAAGTTAGAACCTTGATATTTCAATTATACTCGGAAAGACGATTCCAACAACATAAATTTTGTTGAAATCGGAGTTCAAATGCAAAAGATATGAAATTTTGAACATATAGTATTTAAAAAAAGGAGATTATAAAAGAGAGGTGTTGTTTTGATAATGGCACCCCCTTCCCTTTTGCTAGGTGACAATCATCGACTGTCACCCCAAACCCAATGAAGAAGAGAGAGAGAGAGAGAGAGAGAGAGAGAGAGAGAGAGAGAGAGAGAGAGAGAGAGAGAGAGAGAAGAAGCAGTTGCCAGCAACACGCATGAACGCCAATTCGATGAGGAGAGAAGAAAATGGGTTTTCAAGCATCAAAAAGCTATTAAAGAAAAACGAATGCATTTTAAAGCATGGCAGAAGATTAGAAATAATGAAAACTATGAACAATATAAGAATGCTAAAAACGTTGCTAAGAGAATAGTAAGTGAGGCTAAACTTAAAGCATATGATGAGCTCTATAATAGACTAGGAACAAGAGAAGGTGAGAAAGATGTGTTTAAACTTGCAAAGGTAAGAGAACAGAAGAGTAAGGACTTAGAGCATGTTAGGTGCATTAGAAGCGATGATCAAAGGGTATTAGTCAAAGACGCTGAGATCAAACAAAGGTGGGAAATCTACTTCCAAAAATTGCTAAATGACAATGGCCCTGAGAATAGAGGAATTGAAAATACTATAAATCTAAATAACACTGGATATTATAGATATGAACGTAGGATTAAAATGCTTGAAGTAAAAGAGGCCTTGAGAAAGATGAAATCAGAAAGGCCATGGGGCCCTGATGGTATACCAATAGAGGTTTGGAAGCATATGGGAGATATTGGGGTAGTTTGGTTGACCAAGTTGTTTAACAAGATTATAAAATCAAAGAAAATGCCTGATGAGTGGAGGAAAAGCTCTATTGTACCAATCTATAAGAATAAAGGAGACATTCGAGCTGCACTAATTATCGAGGGATCAAACTTATGAGCCACACCATGAAACTTTTTGAAAGAGTCATTGAGAAGAGGCTACGACATGAAACAAGTGTATCGGAGAATCAGTTTGGTTTCATGCCTGGGTGGTCTACCATGGAAGCTATTTTCTTACTAAGACAATTAGTAGAGAAATATAGGGAGAGGAGAAAAGACCTACACATGGTCTTTATTGACTTAGAGAAGGCTTATGATAGAGTCCCTAGAGAGTTAATATGGAGGGTGTTAGGTGTTAAAGGGGTTTCCCGACGGCATATAAACAAAATTAAAAATATGTATGAGGGAGCAAGAACAAATGTTAAGACCACTAGTGGCGTGGACCGGTGATTTTCTATCTCTGTCGGATTGCACCAAGGATCGGCATTAAGTCCATACCTTTTCACATTAGTTATGGATGAGTTAACAAAACATCTGCATGAGGAGATTCCCTGGTGCATGCTATTTGCAGACGATATAGTCCTACTTGATGAGACAAGGGATGGTGTCAACATAAAGCTAGAGCTATGGAGAGAAGCGAGAATCGAAAGGATTTAAAATTAGCCGAACTAAGACAGAATATATGGAATGTAATTTTAGCAAGGAGAGTAGGAGTGGAGCACCGGTCAAGATTGATAACCAAGAGGTCCCCATGAGAGACCACTTGATACTTAGGATCATTGATCCATGAGAGTGGAGAGATTGAGAGGGAGGTTACCCGGAGAATCCAAGCGGGTTGGAACAAATGGAGATGTGCATCGGGGTTTTATGTGATCGGCGGGTGCCACTCAAACTAAAGGGAAAATTCTATAGGATGGCTATAAGGCCGGCCATGCTCTATGGATCGAGTGTTGGGCTTAAGGAACATCATACTCATAGGGTGAGTGTTGCGAAATGAGGATGTTGAGATGGATGAGTGGTAAGACAAGAAAGGATAGAATTAGAAATGAAAATATTAGAAGAAATTTAGGGATAGCACCAATAGGTAACAAGATGAGGGAGATTAGACTTAGATGGTTTGGACATGTTCAAAGGAGGCCAACAACGGCACCAGTTAGAAGGAGTGAGGCAATACAAGTTGAAGGTTCTAAAAGGGCAAGGGGAAGGCCCAAAAGAACGTGGATAGAAGTGGTGAGGAAAGATTTAAAAACTTTGGGACTAAATGAAGCCATGGTATTTAATAGAGTGGAATGGAGGAATAAGATTCATGTGGCCGACCCCTAATTGGGATAAGGTCTTGATGATGATGATGATGATGATTGAGACAAAATAATGGGTCAAACAATGATCTAACCCAGTCATTTAATTCTCCATGATCTCACAATTAAAACACTTTAAGAATCACTACAATCGAGTAAGTGACAAGGAAGAATTAAGCCATTGAAGATGATGCCAACGAGTGGTAGAACTTCGATGACCTACAACTTTTCTTTGCATTTTTCTGCATCAAAAGACATCAAATAGCCACCAAAATTTAGGGGAGTGAAGGTGAGACCCTGATCTATAACCTTTTATAAAGAATTTGAGATCTGACAAAAAATGGGCTATCGGCGATGATCGCGCTGGTCACCTTCTCCAGCAATTGCCAATCAATGCCGGTGACTTGTCGGAATGATGTCAAAATCACATCCTATGTGTATTTTGGTGTGATCTACACCATGGAAAGGTTAGATCTTTGATCAAGAATTATCAAACCATCCAATTTGTACAAGAGTTAGATCAAAGATCTGTGAGATGAGATCCAAAGATCTGAACCGTCCATCACAATCCTTGTGATGTGTAGATCAAGATTCATATGAGGTATATTGGATCTAAGATTCTATAAGCAACCTAGCTGGTCTTGATCAACGACTAAGATCTATCGATAACTTTGATGTGGAATTGGAGCCCATTCAAATGAATTACAAAGATTATGTGAATAGGGTTATTGATCTATTCCTTCATTTGTGATTGATTAGGTGGAGAGATGTCACTGAATCGACACAAACATCTTTGATTGTGCACATTCAAGGTGATCAATTGATAATCCAGTTATGCAAATAGTTGAATGTCCTTTAGATGGAGCTACATGAGGTAGGATTAATGTCCTAACCTCTTGATTTTATTGATTTAGCTATAATTATATAAGATTATGCATGAATTGCATGTAATAGTGTCTGATTTGTTGATTTATCAATAAATTTCTTGAGATTGATATGATTTGAGCATGATAGCTTTAGAATGCGTAATGATGTAATTACAAAAGGATGTGATGTTTATCCAGGTGGATGTGATGTTTATCCAGGTGGTGGGATCGAAGCAGACTGAGCTAGATTGGAGTTCGATTAGTTTGAGAGGTACAGACGAGTGATTCTTCATCTAAGGTAAGTAGAATTTAAGATGCCAATTTTCATAAATTGCATGATCTATTTATGCACTTGTGATGTGATTTTGATATTTACATAGTTTTGAATTGCATAAAGTATTTATAAAATGTGACTATTATGTTATAGTATACTTGTGGTATTTATGGCATGAATTATGAAATGAAAAGGACATGGTTTTGTATATCGAGGATTGTTATATTATGATTATATCTTAATGGATTTAAATGTATGCCATTCATTTAAAAAGGCATGTGTTTTTATGGTGCATGACATGTTTTACTATTACATGATTTTGATGCACAAGCCATGTAGGCTTGATTTGATGGGGGGTACCAGCTATGTATACAATACAATATTTTTCATGGATTGAGATGAGAAAGACATGTAGCTTGATGCTATTGTTATATATTCAAGCATGGAGGCCTGAGATTTTGTTTTCAACAGGCTTATTGCCTGGGGGATGCTATGCTAGGAGTGATATAGGGCTGGCCACCCACCCTTTGAGATAATGAGATGATGTACACCCCCCCGTAGATGGCACTAGATAGGGGTTGGTATCATGAGTAGCCCACACTACCGGTCTAGTCCCACCCATGTTGACAGACAACGAGTCTCTTATTTTGGTGTCGGCAAGGAGCGATGTCAATAGATCATGTGTTAGTCATCACTGTTGCATAGCAGTTCCTTGTATTCCTGTACACGATGTTGTGATCACGAGGGAGTGATAACACATGTGCTTGGTTTTCTTGTGAGATTAGGGTGCTGTGACTATTGATGACTATATGGCATGGTGATATGCCTGGTATGAGCTCAAGACCATTGTGGATAGCCAATGTTTATTGGAGGACTGTGGGCCCCCATAGTAGGGGTGTGACCACTGATGACTATGTTCACTAGTTTACTAGTTTAACATCGTTTAACTTGTTTACACATTCAGTATCTTTATTCGTTATTTGAATTGTGGTTGGACATGATTTGGCATTTCTAGATCAGTTTATGATGTTTACATCTATTCATAAGTTTACTTAAGATACTAATTTGGAATTTGATATGATATATTGTGGCTCGATGTACTCATGATATTCACATGAAATGCTTGGAAAATTATATTCTAAAGTTTTGGATTATTTCCATGTTAGTCCTACAGATTATTGATGTAAAAATATTTTTGTGCATTGAAATGATTATCACATCATGAAAGCATATGATATATTTTAATTATCATAAGCATCTTATTCCCCTACCAAGAATTGCTTGCTAAGGCATTGCGTTATTATTGGAATGCCCTAGATAATGAGAGACATACATGATTGATGAGAAGCTAGATGAGTTGTTGATTGAGACATCTCAATTGAAGGTATGTTTTTAATTCTACTTGGACTGTACCTGTGCATTTGAATTATTTGGACTTGATTATAATATTGTTGGGAATGAGATTGTTGACTAGATGGGTCCTGAAGAAGTAAACTTGTTTTGAAAAGGTTTACTTAGAAAATGAAATTTTTATTTGAGTTTTTAAAAGTGAAATATTTGTGTGATGAGTCAATGGTTGGCACTCAGGATTTTCATAGAATGAAATTTATTGAAATTATCTTTCGTTGTGTTTTGTTTTCAAAATTGGGGCTCCACCTTACGAAAAGTTTTTTTATAAAGTGTTAAAAATTCTGAGTCATCACACTCCTACAATCAACATGCATTATCACACCATCATGTGTTATTCTACATCCAAATGCTGGTGTAGTAAAGTTGAAAACATGAGTAATACAATTATTCTCAAAGTGTCATGGGTTAGACAATGAAAGTCCTTACCTACATTTTAAGGAATTTGATGAAGTAAGTACTGTGTAGAATACACAAAATATCATCTTAGACATAGTAAGGCTTAAACATTTTTCCTTCTCTTTGAAGGAAAACTCTAAAATATAGTTTAATGTACTCACACCAAGATCCATAAGGACTTAGTATCAAATGATTAAGAATTCCTGGAAAAAAATTTCCATACACATAAAACAAATACACTTCACCGAAAGATAATGAACTTTACATAGAAAGACAAAGAATTATTTTACCATTGCTGGGAAAGGTTCAAAGAATTATTACTCACATGCCCACATCATGGTTAGAAACCATGTTGTATCATCAACTTCTTCTATGAGAGGCTTAATTCCAACATGCACTAGTTCATAGAGATTATGTGCGATGACAACTTCTTAGATCAACAACCAGAAGTGAAGGAGTAGTTAGAATGGCTTGTTGAGAGTGCATAAACCTGAGCTGACTTATGAAGAGTTGAACATCCTTATAAACCCAAGCCACAGCTCATACTAAGGGAGGAATGTAAGCCATGTTTGCGAAAGATGAGCTTAATGCAAAGTAGCATCCCTAACAAATGTTTAGCATCTGTGAAAGTATCGCACATGCTACTCTAGAATGTCCCACCATTCCATCTTTCCAAGAGATACTTCATGATTAGGCCAAACCCTTGAATGCATATAAAAGACCTTTCTCCTCATACCCAATTGGAGAAACCATCCAAATTTTAGTTAGAAAAATAGACCAAGTGCCAATGTCTCACAACCCAACTCATACCAGTCTCACCAACAAAACCAAGGACACCCTTTCTCTAACCCCATACTAACGCCAAACTCATTGACCTCTTACTCTTGGACCTTACTTGCCCACCACCCACAAGGCATGTAGAGGATAATATACATCAACTTATCCAAACCTAGGAGAGAGAAACATCTTAATTAGAAATCCAATTAAAACAAACCACCCAATCCATGAATGAAATGAAAAATGTAATGAGCCAAATGGTGCAAACTATGAAAAAAGGAAAGTTTCCAACTCAACCATATGCAAACCCTAAGGGTGTGCATGTGATTGGCAATAATGCACCAAATACGTCTTCAAGCTCCAATATGGAATAGACTAAGGATGTTACCATTCTTAGGAGTGATAAAAGAATTGAGAAAGATAAGTCACAATAGACTAATTAGGTAGAAAGACCTACTAAAGATAAAAAAAAGAATTTAAAGAGAGGGACTCCACTCCACCTATTGAACCATGTCTCATCTCTATTTTATTCCCTGAAAGGTTGCTCTAAGTTACAAAGGTACCACCAATTTTGAGATTATGGAGATATCCAAGCCAGTCAAAATCAATATACTGAACTTAGATGCAAGAAAATAAATCCCATTATATGTCACATTTTAAAAGAATTTATGCACAATTAAGAGAAAATTGAATGTGCAACAGATGACATTTGTGACTGAACAAGTAAGTTTAATACTTTAGCACCATATAACCAAAAAACAAAAAAAAGGATCCATTTGGCCTACTCTCACTTGTATCATCGGTAAACACAAGATTAATTAAGCCCTCTTAGATTTAGGATATAGTGTCAATCTATTAACCTACACGTCTATGTTCAGCTAAGATTAGGAGAACTCAAGCCAACATTCACTACACTCCAATTAGGGATTAGTGGTAATACTAAGGGATGTGATAGACAATATGATAGTCCAAATAGAATAATTCTTTTTCTCAATAATTTTTTTAGTCTTGGAGATAAACAATGTTGAATGAGTAGAAGGAAATCCCCTGTTATCCTTGGACAATCATTTTTAGCACATCCAATACCTTAATAAACCATAGAAATGGTGTCATGAAGCTATCATTTAACAACCTTCAATTTTTGGTTTATTTTTGTTGTAATTATATTATATCTTAATTGGAATAAAAATTAAAAATTTAATTTCGTAAAAATTTGAATATCAAGGTTGTTACTACTTTAAAAACTCCAAAATTGGTCCTAAGACTATAAAAAATAAAATGTATGCATTGATACAATCCCAATGACAATAATTTATGCCAAATAGAGATCGGGGTGGAAAAACCCAAAAATTTTACTATTTTAGAAGGAGGCCAAAATTGATAACAGCACCCCTATTTTTGTCTATTTGACAAGGGGATGTTGAAAAGAGAAAAATCTTAGCGATCCATCCCCCTCTATCTGATCATCCTTTACAATAGCACAAAACCCGTTTCGGGTTTTTCTCTAGCGACTTAAAAACCTCCATGCTGGCACAGCCCAGCCGATCGTGCTCCCCACGTCAGAAGATTCCCTTCTTCTTCGGCGATGTTGGCCCCCTCTTTGTTTTCCTCCTTCTAACCATGCAAGAAACCCCTTTCCCTCCCGCTTTCCTCTCCCTTCCATTAGCACAGCTTGGCCGTAAAGCAGGCTGACAAACCTTGAATCGCACCTTCCCCTATTTTTCCTCTTTGGTGCAAGTTGTTGACATGACACCAAATCTGGACAGCTGCGCTGGTGTCTCCCGCTCTTCTTTTTTCCCTTGTGGGTTTTCACTCAAGCATGGTCGCTTAACATGTCGACGTTCACAGGCCAGCCTCACCAACGCCATCCTTTCCCTCCCCCACCTGTCTTCCTTTGTGGCTGGGCACAGGGCAATGATCGTACAAGAGCCACCACTGGCTACCATCCCTTTACCCCCCTCATTCTCACTCCTCTCTGTCGGGTTTTAGGCAGTGAACAACCCAACAACCTGACAACCACTGGCCATTGTAACTCCTGTTTCCCTTTCCTCTAGCAAATTAAGGCAAGTCAACTCACCTGTGTCACTTGCTCCCAACTCGCCTTAGAGAGCTAAGTTGACATAGTGGGCCCCACTACCCCATTAAGTTTTGACCCCTTATTCTGCCCAATCTAGAAAGGATTTCCCAAATCCATGATAATCATCCCAATCCTTGAAATGCTAAGAACAATACCCATCTTCCTGTTCATTGATCAGAGAAGATCTAACCATTGATCGTGATCAGATCTTTGATCAAAAGTCAAATTGTCTAATTTGTGATGATCTGACTTTACTTTACAATTTGATTAGTCTATTGTGATCTGCATGACATATGAAATATCTTAGATCTAGAGCATTCTTTTGAGATGATCTAGCTGATCTTAATCAATAACTAAGATCAATCAAGGATTCAGGTATGAAATTGGATCAAATTCAATGATTCATACCATCCAAATAATTCTTTGAAATTGTGTAACCATATTTACTGACATATTTTTTTATTTAGGACAATAAGGTAGAGAACTATGACTAGATCAATACAGATAGTCTAGATTGGGCACCTTTGAGGCGATCAATTAACGATCCGATGACACATACAGCTAGATGTCTTCAGATTGACTTACATGAGAAATGATTATCATCTTAACCAATTAATTTTATTGATTTGGCAGTGATTAGAAATATATATATACATGATTTGCATATAGTTGTGCCCAGTTAGTTGATTAAATGATAATTTACCTGAAATTGACCTAATCTGAGTATGATATCTCTGGAATATGTTATGATATGATTAAGAAATAAACTTGATAGTTATTAGTGGGCCCATTTCAGCATAACGTAGATTATCAACCAACCATGGCGGTCCCAACTTGAGATCCAATGGACGTAAACCATTGGATCGTGTTGAAACACAATAAATTAAGATATAGAAATATAATATTTGTTGTCTAACTAAGAATCTAACTTAAATAGATAACTTGCATTCTAAGTTAGACCCAAATGTGATATGTGTCCAAGTAGTAGGACTGAGGCAAACTGATTTAGAGCGGAGTCTGATTATGATTTGAGAGGTACAAAGGAGTGGTTCATTATTTGAGTAGGTGATAAAAATAAATAATGAGCATGTTTCTATTTTAAAATTACAGATTTTCATGTCATTAGCTCAGTATTTATGAATGAATGATATGCTTATATGCTTATATTGTGATTTTTATTGAAATATCTATCTTATTTGTGACTCATGCACATGCTCATGATTTCATTTATTATTATTGTTCCATGGATGCATGATTTGACTATGATGAGTCATATTTTATTTTTGAAGTGAAAATTCATGATTTTGGTATGATTTCATGATTGTAAAGTCATTAAATTAATGATTTGATTTACTATTGCATATTGAGGCATGTGGATGTCCTATTTTATCGTTTGTTTTACCATGGACAATGGAGAAGGCTTAGTGGTTAGTCCTCGAGAGGCTAATCCTAAGATGAGGGGTAGTACCTTGGGATGATAAGCCACAAGTGCTCCCAATTTTCATTTGAAGGCTTAGTGGCTGGTCCTTAAGCAGTTAACCTTAAGATGAGAGGGAGTAACTTGAGATGACAAGCCACGAGTGCTCTTAGTTTTCATTATTTCACCAAAGGATTGTATATCCATTTTATTGACCATGAGATGCGTGATTTTCATGTTTTGAGAATTTATGAAGGGTGTTTTTGCCTGATGGACGTTATGCTAGGAGAGATGTAGGGTTGGCCACCTGCCTCTGACTTTATGAGATGATTAGAAACCCGCCCCATAGATGGGAAAACCTCATAGGGAGTGGTATCATGGGTAGTCCACACTATGCATTCGATCAACCCCATGCATGACAGTCACTTAGTCTCCTGTTTGGTGTTGGCAGGAAGCACTAGTCAATAGACCCAAAGTTGGTTACCATTGCAGCATGACGATCCATATGGTCATTCTATGTTTTCATGCAGCATAATAAATGCGCTAGGATGGATAGATCCTTATATACCCACGATGTGAGCATATAGGAGTGGTATGAGTACTCATGACTAGAGATTCGAGTTTATGAGACACTCATGGGACCCGTGTGTAAGGGTGCCCCCTTGTTGATCATTTGCATATTGGTTGAGATATTACTTGCGTATTTGACACATTACACTTATGTGATTTTTTTTACACTCCTAGGACCCATATGTGAGGGTGCCCTTCTTGATGACCTGCACATTCACTGATATATTCTCCAAGCTTTTGACACTCTATATTAATATGATTTTTGATGTATTTATGAGCCATAGAAGCTGTAATGACTCCAATTTTGTAATATTAAAATCCCAAGTTAGCAATGAAAAGTTCAGTTTTTGAAGATAAGGGCATTTTGGTCATTTCACTATTCACCTTGACTGAACCCAGAAATTTGGTCCTAAAAATGATACCATTAGGTGCGTCTTGCAAAACGGAATCCAACAAGACCAAAATCACCCAAAACAGAGTTAAAATGAGCAAGTTATAGCCCTTTGAAGTTCAGGGGCAAAAATATAATTTTTATTAAAAAACAGATTTAGCCTGCAAAACACAGGGGCCCATTTTGATACTGGCACCCTTCATCTTCAACCTCCTAGAGAGTTCTAGAAAAGCGGTGATTGGAGGAGAAATCACCGCCATTCTGGGGGTTTCTCCACCGCCATTCAAGGGCAGTGAGAGCCCCCTCCAGAACCCTCTTATAGCTCTATAAATAAAGCTCTTAGGCGCCTCTAATGGCAGCCCAAAAGCTTGAAGAAAACCCGTTTTGGAGAAGCAACCAAGAGGGGAAACGAGGAGAAAAACCTAGCAACGAGCCAGGTATGCCCAAGATCCCTCAAAACCCGTCTTCACAGTAGTCCTAGGATCATTTTCCCTAAGTTTTTGAATGAAAAATCATGCAAAATAGAGCCCTGGAGAGTCACCAAGGACCCAGAGACGTTCCCTGGGCCGCACTGTTCGGTCGAACCAGGCTGTCCTGAGGACGCCCCAGTGTTGAGTCCTTAATTTTTCCAAAAATAACCTTAGATTATCATTTTATTAGATCATTTAAATAGGAAATTTTGTGATTTTAAATCAATTTTAGCTATAAACAATTATCTAATCGTTAATTTGAAAAGTTAACGATCGAATGATTATTATAGCTAATTATCCACATAAAATAATTCTAATTTTATATTTTGCTTTTGCAAGTAAACTAGAATACATTGGACGGTTCAGATTTGCTTAATGGGTCCCATGCCACAAATTTGGGCAAAGCTGACCCATGATGCATATGGCAACATCACATGGACATGCTGCAAGATATCATGGGCAAAGCTGACCCATGCATGGGCAGGCTGCACGTTTTACAAATAATAATATATTTGGGTTGGCTTTGCTTCCTTTCAAGGGAGGAGCATGCAGCTCAGCCGCAACACACTTCTCTCTCTGGTGCTCTCCTCTTCTCCCTGGGCTTCTGCCCCTTGCACGGACAGAGACGGAAGGATTGTTCCTCTCCGTCTCTTCCGCGTTTCTCTCTTCTCTTTCTCTCACTTTCCCATTCTCCAACCTCCCTTTCCTTCTATGCCCTCTCTATCGCCTCCTCTCTTTACCAAACCCACAAACCTCTCTCTCAACCCCCTTACTCGTTATTCTCGTTTCCCATCTCCCTCTTCCTGCACTCTGTCTTTTCTCTCCCTCATCTCTGTCATCACCACCACACTAGCTCCCTGCCTCCTCCTACCCTTCTTCCCACTGGCCGGCCATAGGTGAGTGACACACCATAGGCCAGACATTTTTCCTCTTCCCAGCACTATCTCCTCCACGCACAAACCCATTAACCTTTTCCCCCTTCTCTCTAACTTCTCTCTTGCTATCACCAACTAGATCTATAGCCCAGCCGGCTCTCCCCTGCTTCCAGTGTCTTCCCTTAAGCCTGTTTCCTTCTTCTTTTCTTCTCCCCATCGATTTCTTATTCGAATACTGTTCATCGAGTACTGTTCATGAACAATAACTCTGTATTATTCATGAATAGTACCTCGGGACTGTTCATGAACAGTGCTTTCTTGGGTTTTCTCCCATCTTCCCTCCTCCTTCTTCTCCTTCCTCTTCCCTTCTCCTTCCTTCCTCTTGTCTCCTCTCTTCTTACCCCTCTACGGTTTTCTTCTCCCCATTTCTGCTTCGTTTACTGTTCATGAACAGTACTTTTCTCGTTTTTCTCACAGCACATTTTTCTGTTTTCGTTTAAAAATCAGAACCCCAAAAATTACCTTTTTGCCCCTGGCAGATCTCAAGAATTCCAAACGTGTCCCCTGGCAGATTTCAGAAATACCAACTGTGTCCCCTGTTTAATACCAACTGTGTCCTCACTTTAATTCCATCTGTATCTCTGACTAATCTGGTTTTTACTTATCCTTATTCTGCCTATTTAGGGATAGTGTTGTCCAGGACTGTTACTTAGCTTCATTTTTTTTCTTTTAGAATAAATAAGTTTGTATATTCCAGCAATTAAATAAATTTGAGATTTTCTTTTATTGTTAGTTTATTTTTGTTATTTGTATTTTTATTAATTGAAATTTGTGTAAACTCCATATATAAGTCGAGTCCTCGTGGAAATCGACCCGGACTTGCACTAGCTAGACTACAACAGCCATGCACTTGCGGAAAACACTCAACAAGTTTTTGGCGCCGTTGCCGAGGACCCGCAATGGTGTTTTCATAAATTTCAATTAAAAATTCAAAAAAATAAAAAAAATCATAAATATTCAAAAATTCAAAAATTTTAGGAGTTGCATTGTTTTAACATTTTAGGCATTTTAGGTGCATTTTAAATTTTTTTGTTAGTGAATAAATTTAATTTCTCCTAATTTTTGGTGCTTGTTGATAATCTCTTATTTTGCAAGAAAATTGAAAAAGAAAGAAGAAATTCAAGGAGTTTAATTAAGATAATTGCAATTTATTTTGAGTGAATTGTGGTGAGGATTTCATGTAATTATTTTATGTTTACAAATTCATTTAAAAGGTTGTAATAATACAAGTCAAGGGTGGGCCATTGTAACTTGGAAGTGGAGGTGGAATGTAAATGGCCCCACCCTTGTACGAGAAGACATTTTCCAAGACCCCACTGTGAGAAAGTCCTAAACTCCTTTAAAGTTCTAGTTTAGGTGGTGCATTATTAGATTAAAATTGCATTGGGTGTTAGTATAAAAGCATATAGAATACATTTGATTCATGTTGCATTTTTTAGGGTTTGCATTAGTTTGTTAAATTTTTCTTGCATTTTTAGGGCATGTTTAATTGCTTTAAGGTGATTATATGTTAACCGAATTGCCATGGAATGGAAAAGCTAATTAGTAAGGGCACTTGACCCCACAAGATCAAGGGTTGATTTCATCACCACCTCTTGGCCCACTTACGATAATCACCACCAGCACGTATCCCAACCTTCCAATTTAATTTAAAATCAATTAGAAGAGACCTATAGGGCCTACTACATGCTCATAGGACCCTCTTGGAAGGAGGCGACCTATTGCCACTCCAGTGGCCCCCATTTAACCGACTACACTGGTTTTTAAACGACTAGCTCTGCCAGCACATTCAATGACTCAGACTACTTACGGCTAGCTGAGGAGGGTGTGAAGTGGTTAGTTAGGTAGGATCTAATTGGTAAGCAGTGGGGCAAGTCTAAAAGAGAGGAGGGGCTTTAGAATAGCCTAATTTAAAAGCTTCTCCCCCCGCACTATTCTAAGATAATCAAATTTCTGCTTGCTAGCCTTAGGGGTGTTTGAATTTTTGTGCCCTATCATTAGCATTTAGGTTGCATTAGTTAGATAGTAAAAAAAAAAAAACACACACACACACACACACAAAAAGAAAAAGAAAAAGAAAAAAAACACAAAAAAAAGAGAAAAAAAAAGAGAGAAAACAAAAAAGAAGAAGAAGACATGGTCAGTTTCATTCAAAATCTGCACACTAACCAAAATAATAATTGGTATCCTAGCATAAATAGAGAAGATTATAATCCTCTCTTTGATGCTAATGATCCTCCACCTCTATTCAATGATAATATACATCAATGGAGGAATCATTCTCAACCACATGGAAATAGGAGAAGGAATTATAACATGTAGTGGGACCAAAATAGATCACATGAGGATAATGGGTACAATGAAATTTCTTCGAGAAGAACATTAAAAGACCATTTACAACCTAATTATACCTGCATATCTTCATGTATAAACTTACCTCCAAATGCTGGTATGATTAAAATAAAGGTTGGAGTAATTCAATTACTTCCAAAATTTTATGGGTTGGATAGTGAGAGTCCTTACACGCATTTACAAGAATTCGATGAAGTGTGCATGTTTCAACATACACAAAACATTGAATTAGATATTGTAAGACTCAAACTATTTCCTTTGTCTTTAAAGGAAAAAGCTAAGATGTGGTTTCATTCACTGCCAGCAGATTCCATACGGACATGGCAAGAAATGACTAGGAAGTTCTTAAATAAGTTCTTTCCTATACATAAGACTAATGTTCTCCGTCAAAACATAATGAATTTTACCTAGAAGGATAAAGAAACTTTCTATCGATGCTGGGAAAGATTCAAGGAATTGTTGTTAACTTGTCCCCATCATGGATATGAACTTTGGCATATCATTAGCTTCTTTTATGAAGGACTCCATTCTGATATGCGTCAGTTTGTTGAAATGATGTGTAATGGCAATTTCTTAAATAAACAACCAAAAGAGGCGGAAGAGTATTTGGAATGGCTGGCAGAGAGTGCCCAAACTTGGGCTTATTCAAAAAATGTAGGTTACTTAGGTGAGCCTAAGTTCACTACCACATTCGCTAGGGGAGGCATTTATGCTACGACTGAAAAAGATAATATGAAAATAGCATCCCTAGCTAGAACAGAGGCCATGGAAATGGGTAGTTTTTCCTGTAAGAAAGTCGAACATGTGTGTAATACTTGTGAAAGTGATACACACCTAACTCATGAATGTTCTATTGCTCCTGCATTTCAGGATGCGCTTTATGTATCGACACATTCTTATGAGAAACAATTTTCCCCATCTTCAGAGACATATAGTCCTAATTTGAGTAACCATCAAAATGAACATGTCTCACACAAGGCCCAATACCAATCCTATCACCAAAAACAAGGACTACTTGCTCTTGGACCTTACCTTCCTCCACATAAGAGGAATGTCGAGGATAATTTCCATCAACACATGCAAAACCAGGAGAAGAAAATTGCTCAAATTCAAGGCCAATTGAAAGAGAACATAGATTCCATGATTGAATTGAAGGATATAATGCCCCCAATAATGCAAACTATTGATCAAGGTCAATGTCCTATTCCACCTAATGAGAACCTTGATGATACTAATATGGTAGGTGAGATTAATTCTTCACTTACAAGCATGGAACAAACAAAGGCAATTACCATTATTCCTAGTGGTAACAAAATGGAGAAATTTGGTCTTAAAATGGTTGAAATGGTGCTCAAATCTGTTAGAAAAAGAGACAAATTTGTCACACCCACTGAGGAATATGACATCCTTGCTCCATTTCCAAAAAGGCTACATCAAACTTCTACAATTGTCTCTAATTATGAGAAGCAGCCTAAAGATAAATTTATCTTGCCTTATGATAAAATGAAAATTTTTAAATTGCAAGATAAATTTATTTATCATTCCTTTTTAGAGGCATGTCCAGCTCATTTCGTATGGGACCCAGGGAAGTTTCAAACTCAGTAATATTTTTCCTCTGAAAATTCTCTTCTAAAAATAAAGAATGTAGCTTAGTTTTTACTTTCTTCTTTTTCTTCTTTTTTTTATATCCCTCAATTTTTTATTTCTCAATGCATTATCATCATCCTACTTTTTTAAACATTGAGGACAATGTTTCTCTCAGGTTTGGGAGTGTAGAATTCTACTAATTCTAATTTTTTTTAGGTTTTTAGGTATTTTCTTGATTTTTTGAAAAATTAATTAAAAATTGAAAAAATAAAATTTCAAGTCAATTCCTAGACTATAATAACTTTGGCTTATTAATGGACCTCAACATAACTAATTCATCAATTTACTCATTTTCTAAAACATTCTAGTAAAGCTAGGTCTCAGATCACATATAAACACGCAGTTGCATATAGATAATCTAAATTGATGAGTAGCAATGATTGGCAAATCATGAAGAAATTTAGTGTAGACCTATAACCTAAGTAAGCTTTAGAGCCATTCATTCTTTCTGAGAGGTTATAACTATTTCTAAATTTCTTTAGCGTGCTTAAAGAAACTTGATCCCATCAACTTTTAAGTTTGGCTAATTACCTGAATTATTAGAGTATTAACTTTGAAATTCTAAAAGTTCATTGAATCTGATAGATTATAAAAAACCTAGAAAATGATCTGGGCCATCTTTGTTAACCTCGAGACATAAAGCCATCCCAAAAATATTTTTACCACTAGTTAGCCAATTTGAGCCTTTTATACAAACCTTTTCTTTTTGTCACCCAACTAACCTTAACCCATATTACCCACTATAATATATCCATTACCTGTTTCTTCAAAAGATAAGTTAGAGATGAATGAAAATATACTTTTTAGTTGTAATCAAAGCAGGAAAGTGAATATTGAGAAAAGAAATTTTCTTCAAAATAGATTCAAGTAAAAAAGAAAAAAAGAAAAAAAAAGAAAGAAAGAAAAGTTTGGAGAACGCAAAGAAAAGTGGAAAAAGAAATATTCACTTTAGTACAAGCAATGTAAAGAAAGAATTGTCAACTTTAGAAGACCTCTACTTCTTATTGAAGAAACTTTGAATACCCTTTTACCTCTTCTTTTGTACCCCGTCCTAAGCCTTCATGTTGTCCCAATTAAAGACCTAATGATTTTAGGGTAAATATAGTCTTAATGAGGATATGAAAATATAGGATTTGGAGAATAATACTTCTAAAAGTTCAAAGGTAATGGCATCTTTTTAAAGGGATCAAAACTACATTCCATAGTATCTCCTATTGCTTTATCAGCGTATGTGAGATAAAATTTGTTTTTATTGACTCTGCTCACATATTTAAGAGAGATATGATTTGAACCTTTATCTGAGAGACTTTATTCCTGAGTGTATGTCATTAGTGAGGATTGAGGTCAAAAGATGTTTCAAATGGAGACGAAAGTTGTTGTCACTTCAAAGATGAAGATTATTTTATATGTATACTGCATCCACGCACACACTCTGAGAACTAAGCTAAATTGGAATGTCTATAGCATATGGGTAGAGTTGTGAATTTTTCATTCACATGCTAAAGTGATAGATTTATTTGAAAAAGAAAAAGAAAAAGTGGGAATTGACTTGAACATGATATTTTTAGAATTTTGTGGGTAAATTCACTACAAACCCTCACGAGGCCTAACTCGTCCATTAAGAGTAACCTAAGGGTTTAAAGGCTTGTTGCATGTGCTAAATGTAACCGTGTGTACCTACGAAAATGACGATCATTTTGTCCTTAATAATTTTTTGCATGTTTTGCTAGGGACTAGCAAAATGCTGGTTGGGGGTGTGTTGAGTCCTTAATTTTGCCAAAAATAACCTTAGATTATCATTTTATTAGATCATTTAAATAGGTAATTTTGTGATTTTAAATCAATTTTAGCTATAATCAATTATCTAATCGTTAATTTGAAAAGTTAACGATTGGATGATTATTATAGCTAATTATCCACATAAAATAATTCTAATTTTATATTTTGTTTTTGCAGGTAAACTAGAATACATTGGACAGTTCAGATTTGCTTAATGGGTCCCATGCCACAAATTTGGGCAAAGCTGACCTATGATGCATATGGCAACATCACATGGGCATGCTGCAAGATATCATGGGCAAAGCATGGGCGAGGCTGCAAGTTTTGCAAATAATAATATATTTGGGCTGGCTTTGCTTCCTTTCAAGGGAGGAGTAAGCAGCTCAGCCGCAACACACTTCTCTCTTTGGTGCTCTCCTCTTCTCCCTGGGCTTCTGCCCCTTGCACGAACAGAGACAGAAGGATTGTTCCTCTCTATCTCTTCCGCGTTTCTCTCTTCTCTTTCTCTCACTTTCCCGTTCTCCAACCTCCCTTTCCTTCTCTACCCTCTCTATCGCCTCCTCTCTTTACCAAACCCACAAACCTCTCTCTCAACCCCCTTACTCGTTATTCTCGTTTCCCATCTCCCTCTTCCTGCACTCTGTCTTTTCTCTCCCTCATCTCTGTCATCACCACCGCACTAGCTCCCTGCCTCCTCCTACCCTTCTTCCCATTAGGCGGCCATAGGTGAGTGACACACCATAGGCCAGACGTTTTTCCTCTTCCCAGCACTATCTCCTCCACGCACAAACCCATTAACCTTTTCCCCCTTCTCTCTAACTTCTCTCTTGCTATCACCAACCAGATCTATAGCCCAGCCAGCTCTCCCCTGCTTCTAGCGTCTTCCCTTAAGCCTGCTTCCTTCTTCTTTTCTTCTCCCCATCGATTTCTTATTCGAATACTGTTCATCAACAGTAACTCTGGTACTATTCATGAATAGTACCTCGGGACTGTTCATGAACAGTGCTTTCTTGGGTTTTCTCCCATCTTCCCTCCTTCCTCTTCCCTTCTCCTTCCTTCCTCTTATCTCCTCTCTTCTTCCCCCTCTACGGTTTTCTTCTCCCCATTTCTGCTTCGTTTATTGTTCATGAACAGTACTCTGGGTACTGTTCATGAACAGTACTTTCTCATTTTTCTCACAGCATGTTTTTCTGTTTTCATTTAAAAATCAAAACCCCAAAAATTACCTTTTTGCCCCTGGCAGATCTCAGGAATTCCAAACGTGTCCCTGGCAGATTTCAGAAATACCAACTGTGTCCCCTGTTTAATACCAACTGTGTCCTCACTTTAATTCCATCTGTATGCCTGACTAATCTGGTTTTTACTTATCCTTATTCTGCCTATTCAGGGACAGTGTTGTCCAAGACTATTACTTAGTTTCTTTTTCTGTTTTTCTTTTAGAATAAATTAGTTTGTACATTCTAGCAATT
The DNA here is from genome assembly GCA_035236585.1 of Warburgia ugandensis. Lineage (NCBI taxonomy): Eukaryota > Viridiplantae > Streptophyta > Magnoliopsida > Canellales > Canellaceae > Warburgia > Warburgia ugandensis. The sequence continues at coordinate 43,029,434 of CP141129.1, forward strand.
AAATAAATATGAGATTTTCTTTTATTGTTAGTTTATTTCTGTTATTTGTATTTTTATTAATTGAAATTTGTGTAAACTCCACATTTAAGTCGAGTCCCCGTGGAAATCGACCCGGACTTGCACTAGCTAGACTACAACAGCCGTGCACTTGTAGAAAACACTCAACACCCCGGTTCCCCAAGCGACCAGAACGTCCCACCTGGACGAGATGCGTCAACTGCGTCTGAGAGAACCAAACGGGGGCGTCCGTGGAAGCGCCCACAAAAGGAATAGACGGGCGGGAAACTCGGTGCGCCTACAGATGCGCCCGCTGAGGCGCATGCCGCATACACGCAGCGTGCTAGCGATATGGGATTTTTTGTTTCTTAAGAAAAGGTGGGCGCATGTCACTGACGTGTAGTGCGCTAGCATTCTGCCTTTTCACTCTTAAGGTGCTTATGTACGTGTGACACTAAAAAGCTTATAACTTGAGATCTAGAGCTTCGATTGAGGCGCCGCAAAAGGCGTTGTGTCCGTGTCGACGATGCGGACACACCCAAACTATAAAATCCCTGATCAAAGCCCAATCAAAGGTGGGCATGACCCTTAGAATAGGATGGTGGCGTGTGGCCGCTAGACCTTTGGAAAACTGAGGATACTAAGGCCCAATTAGGACCTTAGGACACCCATAGGCATAGGGATGGACCCCTAATGCCTAAGTAATAAGACCAACCACTCTAAAACCCATAAAAGATAGGCCAAACTAACCTTGATTTCCCAAACCATGTTCAGAAGCGTACGAGGACAAAGGGGTTAGCGTGACCTAGCCAAGTAGGTGCTCTATCGCTACTAGATTCTTTTAAAAGAACTATGATTGTTTTGCGAATACATGTTTTAAGTATATGACTTGTTTAACATGACTTAATTCAGCATGCATGTGATAAATGCTTTATGAATAGACATGTTTTGTAAATAATTGCATATACATTATGCTTAGATATGTTTTGCAAACTATTGCATACATTGCATGATTTGTGAGCATTAAGTTCTTGTAAAAATTGCATGTCCTTGAGGGTTACCAAAAGATACTGGAGTGCCGAGGGCCAGGCAGTTGTGAGGGACCCGAAGAGGACAGGTTTTGGAAAAAGAGAGGTTTTCGCTTGTTTGATCTGATTATGATTTGGGCTGATAAGCTTGTGGGCGCTATGCCGAGTGGTTTGGGTTGGCCTCCAGCCTCTACTACTATTAGGTGGATGGGTACCACGCCCAAAAAGGACATGTCCCTACGTTGACTGCATGTGGTACAGGGGGCTACCACTGGTGTCACGGAACTGGGTCGATGTGTCATATGCCCCGTGGAAGCTATGACGCTATGTCCTCAGGTAGCCGGGGACCACACGGCGATGAGGTCATGGGCATAGTTGGACCCTATGGTTTATGGACTTATTTGCATTGCATATGGCATGATATGAGGTTGGTCGACCATACCATACTAGATATCCATGAGTTGGATTCAATGAAGCATCTTATGCATATCATAATGTTATGATATATATATATGATACTTTCGATTTGGATTATGTGATCCTTTAAGTCGTTAGTATTCCGGTTTGACAATGGATTTTAACATTGATATTGAACTTGAGTATTCAAACATGCACATGTTTTGAAAGAGCATATGATTTTAAACATCTCATGCATTATAAAAACTAGTAGTGATAGACTCCTACTGAGTATAGTATATACTCACCCTATCCTTAACATTTTTCAGGATAATTCCATCAACGAGTAGAGGACATCTATGTTAGTGCTAGGAGCAAGTGAATCAAAAAGGAAACAATTATACACGTAAGTAAACCCTCTACCCTTTGGACATGTATTTGTATTTATTTACAGTTGGACTATGTGCTGTGACTGGATAGATTTGGGGAAAAACACTTATGATTTCTAAAGCTTTTCAAAAACTACCTTGGTTATTGTGAAAGCAAATGACACTCGGGGTTTTCAAAATGAGTTTAAAACTAAAAGGTTTCCCACTGCATTGCATGGTTTTTATAAAATGGTTTTCAAATAGGGATGCATCCCGCCTTAGGAATTAGATATTGCATTTAAAATTTCATGGAAAAACCTGGGTCGTCACAGAAGCTCAGTTGATTTGACATATTTTCAGACATGCGATTTGTGTGAGTTACATTAATTTGATAGTGGCATATTGACGAGCCCGATAGGCTTTATACATTCAGCATGTTTTGGAAACATGTAGGTAACATGAATATATTGCCTTGTTTTTAACATTTTATGAGCTTCGATGCCTTGGCTAATCTAGCTGATTTAGTTGGTTTTGGATGCCAATTATGCCCTGCATTATCAATATTTCATCTTATATTTGAGATCATGCTAGAACTATTTTCATGAGAAAGATACTTATCACATGCTTTAAGATTGTACATGATTATTGCATATTGTGTTAAATATTTATACATTACTATTATTATTGTCATCACCTATACAAGCTTACCTTGCTAAGGCAGTGTGATGTTTTGCAATGCCTTAGATACAAAGAGAGATATTGCAATGCCTTAGAGAGAGAGAGAGAGAGAGAGAGAGAGAGAGAGAGAGAGAGAGAGAGAGAGAGAGAGAGAGAGATAACAAGTATGGCATGCAAACAGAGCAGGTGAGAGCATTAGCGACCTTCAGCGGTGGTGCATAGAGGAGATTTCAATGATGTATGTGGTTTGTTAAAACCTTACCTTTGGATATTATTTATGGACTGATATGTACATGGTTTACACCCTTATGACATGGATGGATAGATATCATCTAATTGGATATAATGGCTGTGTATGGACAGACCTTGGGTAATACAGTTATTTCTTTCTAATTTTTAGTCTACTATTGAGGTATATGGTTTTATTAAAAAATTGTGTATGATCTAAATGGATATGGAGACTGAGTCTCCTAGATTGTGTATTCATGTTTATTGTGTTTATCATGTTTGTCACATCACATGTGTTAAATGTGTTGGGCCAAAATGCAGAGGAGACTTTGTCGGATTTTTAATAGAAATGAGAATATCATTTCACTATTAAATCCATAATTTTGTGGGTCACATGACTCCCGAGGTTTTGAAACAAACACTTTTTACTCAAAGTTTTCATTTTCTGTCATTTTTAAAATTCAAAATTTTAACTAAGGATCCTAACTTTTTAAAAATTGGTATTTATATGTTGTGTAAAATCCAGGGTGTCACATTTCATTTGGTAACACAACACTAGAATTGAACATATTTAATATTTGTAAGCAATCAGGAGAAATCTTTAATGACTTGCATTGTGTTAACATGATAAATTCAGTTGTGTAAGATAATTTAATGACCTATTCTTTGTTAAACCCACTTGATGCCTATTGGGCCTACTTTAATGAGTGTAATAAGGAACAATTAATAGAGGAAGTTAATGCCCTCTTTGATTCTGTGCCCCCCACAGACACAGAAAGATGGAAACCACATTACAAGGAACTTCCACTGAGGGAATCCACTCCTATTCCATCATTTGTAAATTCTCCTAAGCTTGATTTAAAATCTCTACCTTCTAAACTCAAATATGCCTACTAAGGAGGATAAGAAACTTTTCATGTCATAATTGCCTCTTAATTGGAATATCTCAAGAGGAACAATTCCTCAAAACCCTTAAAGATCATAAAGGTGCAATGGGATAAACCTTAGTAAACATTAAAGGTATTAGCCCTTGATATGCACTTATTCGGATCTGACTAGAGGATGAGGTTAAATCATGTTGTCAATTGTAGAGCAGATGAAATCCTAATATGAAGGATGTGGTTCGAGCAGAAGTCCTTAAGTTCCTTGATGTGGGGATCATTTATCTCATAAGTGATAGCAAATGGGTGAATCCTACACAAGTAGTACTTTAAGAAATTTGGAGTGGCAGTGGTAACTAATGCTTGAAGTGAACTCATACCTACAAGGATTACCACTAGTTGGTGTATGTGCATAGATTACATGAAATTAAATGATGTCACTATGAAGGATCATTTTCAATTATCATATATGAACTAGATGTTAAAATGGGTAACTGGACATCAGTTTTATTGTTTTTTAGATCTACGCAGGGTATAACTAGATAGAGATAGCACTAGAAGGCTAGGAAAAGACAGCCTTCATGTGTCCTTTTGGCACTTTTTCTTACAAAAGATTTTCATTTGGATCATGTAATGCTCCTTCCATATTTCAGTGCTTCATATTGAGCATCTTCAATGATATGGTAGAGAGAATCTTAGAGTTTTTTATGGAAAACTTTTCTATGATAGGGGATTCATTTGAAACATGTCTTACTAACCTAAGAAAAGTCTTGAGTCGATGTGAATAAAAAGAACCTACTGCTTAATTGGGAGAAGTGTCTTTTCATAGTTAAGGAAATTTTCCTTCGCAACATAGTATCCTCCAAGAAATAAAGGTAGATAGAGTCAAAGTTGACTTAATTGCTAATTTATTCATCCCCAAATATGTTAGGGATATTCATTTATTCTTAGGTCATGTAGGATTCTATAAGAGGTTCATTAAAGATTTTATTGCAATATTTAGACCATTATGTCACCTCCTCATAAAGGACACTCATTTCAAATGGACAAATTAACTATTCCACCTATCATGCAGCCACCTAATTGGAGTTTATTGTTGAGTGTTTTCCACAAGTGCACGGCTGTTGTAGTATAGCTATGCAAATACGGGTTGATTTCCATAGAGACTCGACTTAAATGTGGAGTTTACACAAATTTTAATTATAAATTACTAAAAAAAGAACATTCAAATTGAATAATCCTTGAATACACTATTTTGAATTTAAATGAAATTAAATACAATAATAATCCAAATACAGATTTCTTATCCTGATCATTGTGTCACGCAACTAATCAGAACTGAAAAACCATCTTCTAGAAACTAATCTAAGAACAACACTATCCAAGATAAATTAAAACATGTATACACATAAAGACAAAATAGGGTAAAAGACAAAACATGATACATCTGAAATTAAAACTAAAGGCTATGGGCAAAAACGAAACTTGTGAAAAAAGGAAACAATACAATACTGTTCATGAACAGTAACCCAAGTTACTGTTCTTAAACAGTAATACGGTGAAATCGAATAGAGAAGAAGATGCAGGGGAAGAAGAAGAAGAAGAAGAGAAGGAGAGTAAAGAGATGGGGGAGAAGGAGAAGAGAGGAAAAGCAGACGGGAAAACCCGATCTGGGTTTTCTCCTCGGAGCCGTCCGGTGAAGGAGTCAGAATTGGAGAGAGAAACAAGAGTGAGAGGGGGAAACCACAGAGAGCACGGGAAGAAGAAGTGAGAGGTTGGAAAAAGGGTAAATCGGGTGTAACTAGAGGAAACCGAAGTTGGGTTCTCTCTAGTTGCTCTTGCCGCCATAGGTGGAGAGAAATCTAGCTAGCCGGTGATTGGGTGAATAGGGAGAGCGAGAGAGCTGAGATGGGGGTTTTGGGTGTTGGTGTGTCATGCATGAGAAAGAAGGAGAGAGCATAGTCGGGAGTGGTATTGGAAATTTAGGCTCCTCCCAGTTCTGGAAGTGGAGGCACAACGATGGGGCTCGAGCAGTGGGAAATCTAAAAAGAGAGAGGCTGAGGGCAAAGCTGCAGAGTAGGGAGAAGCTGCAGAGTAAAATATGAGAGAGAGAGAGAGAGAGAGAGAGAGAGAGAGAGAGAGAGAGAGAGAGAGAGAGAGAGAGAGAGAGAGAGAGAGTCCTCCCACCCCTCCTCCAAGGAGAAAAACGAAAAAGAAAAACTGTGGGAAGAAGAGCGAGAGAAAGAAAATCCAAGAGTGAAAAGGAGAGAAGAGTTGGAGAGGGAGAGAGAGGTGGAGAGGAACAGTCCTTCTACCTCTACTCTACCAGGGAGAAGCAAGAAAAATAATAGGAAGGGAGAGGGAGGAGCAGCTTGCTCCTACCCTTGGAGGAAGAAAGACCAGCCCCCCAAAAACCTAATCTAACCCCTCCTTCCTTTTTAAGGGGATTTGCCATCATTGGTCAACTTTGCATAAATTTGCCATCATTGCCCAGATTTGGTCAAATTTGCCAGATTTGCCATCATTAGTTAGATTTGCCTAGATTTGTGACATGGGACCCATCAAAATAAGCTAATCTGAACCGTCCAACGTACTTTGGCTTATCTGTAAAAATAAAATACAAAATTAGAATTATCTTATGCGGATAATTAGCTATAATGATCATCTGATCGTTAACTTTTATATTAATAATTGGATGATTGATTATAGTTAAAATTGATTTAAAATTATAAAATTACCTTATTAAATGATCTAATAAAATAATAATCTAAGGTTATTTTTGACAAAATTAAGGACTCAACATTTATCCTTTTAAAATTATGTGTGATGCTAGTGATTATGTTATTAGAATAGTATTAGGATAGACAAAAGACAAAAAGTCATATGTTATCTACTATGCAAGTAAGACCCTCACTAGCACTTAGATGAACTATTCCATTATGGAGAAATAACTACCAACGGTTGTCTTCACATTAGATAAGTTAAGTTATTACTTGATTGGTTATAAGATAGTCATATTTATTAATCACTCTGCTCTTAAGTACCTTCTATCTAAGAAGGATGCTAAGCCTAGACTACTTACATAGATTCTTCTACTTTGTTTGACCTTGAGATAAAAGACAAGAAGGGAGTTGAGAATGCCATAGTTGAACACTTATATCTTGTAATCCTTACAAAACCAATGGAGAAATCACCTATTACTGACACTTTCCCTGATGAGCAACTCTTTCATGTCTCCCATCCTCCCTGCTTTGCTAATATATCAAAATTATCTAGTCACAAGAAATTTTTTTGAACATTGGAATAAATTAATAAAGTACAAATTCTTTTTCAATGTCAAGCAGTACTTCTGGGATGGTCCATGCCTATTTAAGTACTGCCTAGATCAAATAATTAGGAGATGTGTACTAGATCTAGAGCAAAATAGTGTCATCCTTTTCTATCATTAAGAAGCATGCGGTGGACATTTTTTTGTACAAAATACTATTGTAAATATTTTGCAGTGTGATTTTTCCTGGCCTTTATTGTTTAAAGAAATACATGTATTCTATAAATTGTGCGAGCGATGTCAAAGTTAGGAGAAATAACAAGGATAGATATGATGCTTCTCCTCTCTATCCTTATTATCAAGATTTTTTACTATTGGGGCATCTATTTCCTGAGACCATTCCCACATGTGGTTACCTTTATATCTTATTAGCTGTTGACTATGTGTCCAAATAGATTTAAGGCCACTCCTTATAGAAATAATGATTATAAAATAGTTATTAAATTTTTAAAAGAAAACATTTTTTCTAGACGTAGGAAGCCTCGAGCCATTATAAGTGATAATGGTACATATCAATTAGAGTGGACTTGGACAAGTCATATTGAGTTAATTAGGACTATAGATCATCCTCATGAATCAAATACATGGGCCTTAGAATGCAAGATGGACCTAGGAGGAGGCCAATGAGAACAAAGTGCACATGAAGAGAAGGAGGGAAAGAGAGAGGAAAGGTGATAAAGACATTAGGAGGTTTCCTAGTAACTTGGGAAGGTTTTCCTAATTGGAAATAAAACCTTATCTAGAGACGCGTTTATAAGAAGGTCTCTCTTTTGGATTTCTTCAAAAGTAAGAAGTTTAAAAGAAGAAAGGGAGAATCAAAGTTTAGAGACAAAAGGAAGAAAGGGGCTGGCATCATTCATACTTAAAAGAAAATTTGAAGAAGAGCTAGCAGAGAAAGAAGAAAAGGAGAGACCAAAGAAGGAAAAAGAAAAAAGAAAAAGAAAAACTGAGGAAAGAGACTAAAGGAAGGAGAAAGAGAACCGAACCCAACACAACTCGTTCCCAGCCATCTCCTCCTTTAGCAGGTTCTGAAGAAAACCAAATTTGAAGCATCTGTTTTTCCCCTCTGGTTTAGTCACCGATTTTCTCGTTTGCTTTCTCAAAATTTCATTCATTTTTTTTTACCATGTTTTAGGACTTGTTCTTCATTGTTTTCTTATTTTTCTTATATTGTTATTTTCCCTCTTATTCTTCACAATTTTCTACCTTCCAGTCACAACTCCCTTTAAGCTTCTCTCTCAATCCCATCTCCATTCACCAATCAATCTTTCCCTATCCTTCACCAGTTTCCCCCCCCTTGTTTCTTAACTATTTCCTCCCTACTCTCCCACCATAGTTTCACCATGTTTTCTCTCCACTTTGCAATCTTCCATTGTTTCAATACAAACCCACTTTAGCTATCACCACTCAATCTATCCTCCCCTTTGAATTCCTACTTGAATCAGCTCCCTATAGTCATAAAATAGCTCCCTGCATTTTTCTCCTTCCTTCGGTTAAAATAGAATTTTTTTTATGATTCTATTTCTACCCATAGACCTCTCATTTCAATTTCATTTTTGTCCCAATTTTGTCCTTTTCTCACTAAGCTCGTGAACTTTGCAGATTCAGTCCCTATTCAATTATAGCTTAATGGAATCAATGGTTCAGCCTTAACCAAAAAACCACCTTAATTGTTGCTCCATTTATTTTTTGATCTCAAGGCCACCATTAGATCTTCACCTAAATTCAATTCCTGGATGATCCATTAGCTCTGATCTTGCATCTTGAATTCATAAAGTCCATAATAGCCATCCAATTCACAATTTCATCCATATATCCATATTGTCTCATCTGACTTTTGAATTAGTGATCAAGAACCTCATCCATTGATTAGCGTGGGTTGATCTACTTGGATATGATCAACTATGGAGAATTTTGTTTCTTAACATAATAATCAAGCTAGGAAAGTGAAATTCAAATTTTATTTTGTTTTATTCATACCATTTATATTTTGAATTATGTAATTTTTAGTTGACTAATAAATTTGAGTTTTTAGTGCATTGTTTTTATATATACTTATTTTAAGTATTATCAATTTAGTAATTAAAATTTTATTTAAACTCCCATTTTTCAAGTCGAGTCCTGCTAAGATCGACCCCTACTTGCACACTATACTACACTAGCTTGTGCATTTGAAAAATATGACAAGAAAAATAGGAAATGGGAGAAGCTATCGTAGATTTTGCTTTGATATATAACCTACCTCTAGCAAACATATACTTTAATAAGAGGGATGAATACTTACTAACCTTTAAAAGTTAATGATATAGAAGCCAAATAGACTTTTTCCTATTGAGGAATACTAAAAGATCAATGTGTAAGAATTGTAAGGTGACACCTAGTGACAGTTTAACAACATAACTTAGGTTAATGACTATGCATATTAACATTTTAATAAAATCAGGCCCACTAAAAACTTTTAGATAAAAATAAAGTGTGAAAAGAAGTTATAGCCGAGAGAGAGAGTGAGAGAGAGAGAGAGAGAGAGAGAGAGAGAGAGAGAGAGAGAGAGAGAGAGAGAGAGAGAGAGTAAAGTGCTACATAGTGGTCAATGAGGAAGAAAGGGACTTGTAGACAAAATTTCTTTTCTTAGGGGATAGTTTCATCATTTGCCCACAGAATTCTTGAGCACCAATGATATAATTCTCTCTCTCTCTCTCTCTCTCTCTCTCTCTCTCTCTCTCTCTCTCTCTCTCTCTCTCTCTCTCTCTCTCTCTCTATATATATATATATATATATATAATATGTTTGTGCATCAAAAGCAATTTTTCTACTTAGACAATTGATAGAGAAATATGAGGAGAGAATGATGGATCTTCACATGGTCTTTATTGACTTAGAAAAAGCTTATAATAAGATCCATAGAGAGTTAATATGGTAGCTGTTGGGGGAAAAAGCGATTTCACTGGGGTATATAGACATAATTAAGGATATATATGAGGAAGTGGTAACAAATGTTAGGACCATTAGTAGCGAGATTGATGATTTTCCTATTACTATAGGACTGAACCAATGATTAACATTGAGCCTACACCTTTTCACGTTGGTTATAGATTAGTTAACAACATAGTTGCACGAGGAAATTCCATTTTGCATGTTATTTGTAAATGACGTTGTTTTGATTGATAAGACAAAGGAGAGTGTAACTACAAAGTTCTAGTTTGGAGAGATGATATAAATTCTAAAGGATTTAAAATTAGACAAACTAAAGTATATGGAATACAATTTTAGTAAGAAGAGGAATGGGAGTTAAGCAATAGTAAAGATTGATAACAAAGAAGTCCTCAAAAAGGCCACTTTTGATATTTAGGAATGATAATTTATGAGAGCAGAGAGATTGAGAGTGATGCTATCCACGGAATCCAAATGGGTTAGAACAAATAGAGATATACCCTTGGAGTTTTGTTTGATTAGCGAGGTTGCTACCCAAACTGGAGGAAAATTCTATAGGATGCTTGTAAGGTCGGCCATGCTCTCTGGTTTAGAGGCTTAGGCAACTAAGGAACAAAATGTATAAGGGATGATCATAGCCGAAATGAGGATGTTGAAATGAATGAGTGGTAAGACAAGAAATGATATAATTAGAAGTGAAAATATTAAAGAATTTAATAGTGGCACTAATAGGTAACAAGATGAGGGAGGCAGACTTAGCTGGTTTGGACATGTCTAATAGAGACAAAAAGTGGCTTCCTTAGGAATGAGTCCATCTAAGTTAGAAGGCTTTAAAAGAGCAAGGAGAAGGTGGAAAAGGATGTGATAAAAGTAGTAAGAAAAAATTTAATAACTTTTTGAACTAAAAGAGGGCATCACACTTGAAAGAGGGAACGGAAGAATAAGTTTCGTGTATATGCATATAAGTAAGGTGTTTTCGGTTGAGAAAAAGTTAAAAGAGAGAGAGAGATTATGCTCCAACGAACTTTTTGTACAAAATAAAAATTTATTTTGAGAGACGATTTCAGTTTTTCCTTTCATGTGACCGTCCTTTTCTATTCTCTACCTGCGTTGGATCTGCAATTCTAGCTTCCTCTCTCCATTTCCCCCTAAGTCTCCTCTCACAGATTGAGGCATTCTGGAACTCAACGGTTCTGAAACTCTTGCTCTCTTTGTTTCTCCCTCATCTCTGCAACTCTCCTTTCTCTCGTCCTAAGATTCCGTCCATTTCTACCCTAAGAACCAGATTAAGGAGAAGAAGGCGAAGAAAATCTGTGTTTTGGGTGGTTCTCTCTCTCCCGCACTGACTCTCACTCCATATTTGCTCCAGAAACTAGAACACGAGAAGAAAGAGAAAAGATCGGGAAGTTGGATTTTCTGTCTCCCCCATCTCAGTCTCGCCCTAGCGATTTCATGTAAACCAAAAAACTCTCCCCGACCAATTTGTTGGGTTTTCTTGTCTCAGGACCTAAAACAGAAGGCTAAAATCGATCATCTCTGTAATCAAAGTTGGGGTTTTTCGTTTGTTTGCTCTTTCCAAGGCCACTATTTTATTCAATTTCTCATGCATGCTTTTGTTGATTTGTCGGTGTTTTTTCTTTTTGGGATACAAACAGTGAGCATATGTTGTTATACACGTCTGAATCAATTCCACTAGTTGGATTCGTTGTCTGTTTTCATTGTGGGTCTGGACATTTGTGGATTTGTAGGAGTTTGCCCAAATGCCCGCTGTCATGTTTTCAATGCTTCAGATTTTCCGGTTCAGTTTGCTATTATAATTATCATGAAACAAAGCAGCTTTGAGAAGTTTTGGCCTAATGTCTTTCCACATTTTCTGTCTTAGTTATTAGTGGATTTTGATTTCGAATTTATTCTTGATTTCACAATCTCACGGATTGTGCTCCTGATCTTTAATTTGGTCTTACAATCTTTGCAACTATATTTTGCTAAGGATAAATTTATCCATGGATAGTAATCTCATTTGTTGGTACAAGGACTATCTTAAGATTTGGCTTACAAGATGAGTGGTTTTGGTCGCCACATACTTGTACAATTTTGGTATGCCAGTGAATTTATAGATTCAGCACAAGCAAACACCAATTAAAAGTTAATTTTCAACTTGGTTGTTCATTTTGTTACACTACAATTGGGTCCTTAATTGAAACCGCAAACAATAGCTATTATATATTGCTTGCATAAACTCTGGCAATGCCGGTCCCAAGCCTGGATGAAAAAGGAGGGTTTTGCGTCAGGTGCTAGCCAGCAAGGGGAAAGTTGAAGATGATTCTGTTATTTCTTTCTTACAAATGAATATGCATTTGTATATTAGTTTGTGAGGAAGAAATGAAAATTATCTCCAGCTTCTTAAAATACGACCACCCTTGTGTCAGGTTGCCAGCCGACAAGGGTTTAGCTGAAGATGATATTTGTTATTTCTTTTATGCTTGAAAATGAATATGCATTTGTATATTAGTTTGTAAAGAAAAATGAAAATCATCTTCAGCTTTTTAAAACTACGACAACCCAAAACTGACATGAATCGAAAACAGACATTCCCTCAAGTTAGGGCATTCCCCATAAGCGACATGTTGCATCGGATCCCTGGTGTGGTGAAAAATAGGCAAGGGTTGCTAGTGCTTTCTCCTAGAAGTGACGTGCTACATTGGATCTCGGGTGTAGTGAAAAGTGGGCAAGGGCTGCTAGAGCATCCCCTCGGAAGCGACGCACTGCATTAAAACCCAGGTGCAATGAAAAGTGGACATAGGTTCATACCATGGAGGTTGAGAAAGACGGTAGTAAATAGGGTATCTCCAAAACATAAGATTCACATTGCTACATGGAATATAGGGACATTGACAGGTAAGAGTTTGGAGTTAGTAAGCGCAATGAAACGTAGGAGAGTCAATATCACTTGTATCCAAGAAACCAAGTGGAAAGGGGCTAAAGCTAGAGAAATAGATGGGTATAAATTATGATACGTAGGAAAGGAAAATAACAAAAAAGGTGTAGGAATACTAGTGGATAAGGAATTAAAGGATAAAGTTGTGGATGTTAAAAGAAATAGTGATAGAATTATAATAATAAAAAAATTTCTAGGAGAGCAGATTATAAATGTTATAAATGCAAACGCACCACAAGTAGGGTTACAAGATATAATCAAGAGATAGTTTTGGGAAGATATGGAGGGAGTCATGCAAGAAATTCCCAACACTGAGGGGATATTTATAGGAGCAGACTTAAATGACCATGTAGGAAAAGATAAGGAAGGATATGATAGAATACACGGAGGGTATGGTATAGGTGAACGAAATGAGATGGGGGAGAATATCCTCGATTTTGCTTTGTCATATAACCTGTCCATTGCAAATACACTCTTTAAGAAGAGAGATGAACACTTAATAACTTTTAAAAGTGGACTTTATAAAAGCCAAATAGACTTCTTTTTACTTAGGAATAATGAACAATCTATATGCAAGGATTGTAAGGTGATACCTATGAGAGTTTAACCTCACAACATAGGTTAATGGTTATGGATATCCATATTAAAAGATGGAGTAAAAGAACTGAACTTAATACACATCCAAAAACTAAGTGGTGGAACTTAAAAGGAGAGAAAATAACCTCATTAAAAAATAAGTTGATGGTAGAAGAAAATTAGAACTATGAAACATAAGTAAATACCATGTCGACTAATATGGCTAAGTCCATTAGGAAAGTGGCAAAAGATGTCTTAGGAGTGTCTAAAGGTAAAAGGCTATTAGCAAAGGAAACATGGCGATGGAGTGAAACAGTGCAAAAAGTTATTAAAGAAAAACGGATGCGTTTTAAAGCTTAGCAGAAGATTAGAAATAGTGAAAACTATGAACAATATAAGAATGCTAAAAGCGTTGCTAAGAGAATAGTAAGTGAGGCTAAACTTAAAGCATATGATGAGCTCTATAATAAATTAGGAAGAAGAAAAGGTAAGAAAGATGTGTTTAAGCTTACAAAAGTAAGAGAATAGAAGGGTAAGGACTTAGATCATGTTAGATGTATTAAAAGTGATGATCAAAGGGCATTGATCAAAGAAGATGAGATCAAACAAAGGTGGGAAACATACTTTCAAAAATTATTAAATAACAATGGCTCTGAGAATATATGGATTGAAAATAATATAAATCTAAATAACATTGGATATTATATATATGAACGTAGGATTAGAATACCTGAAGTAAAAGAGGCCTTGAAAAAGATGAAATCAGGAAAGGCCATGGGGCCTGATGGTGTACCAATAAAGGTTTGGAAGCATATGGGAGATATTGGGGTAGTTTGGTTGACCAAGTTGTTTAACAAGATTATAAAATCAAAGAAAATGCCTGATGAGTGAAGGAAAAGCTCTATTGTACCAATCTATAAGAATAAAGGTGACATTCAGAGCTGCACTAATTACCAAGGGATCAAACTTATGAGCCACACCATGAAACTTTTTGAAAGAGTGATTGAGAAGAGGCTACGACATGAAACAAGTGTATCGGAGAATCAGTTTGGTTTCATGCTTGGGAGGTCTATCATGGAAGTTATTTTCTTGCTAAGACAATTAATAGAGAAATATAGGGAGAGGAGGAAAGACCTACATATGGTCTTTATCGATTTAGAGAAAGCTTATGATAGAGTTCCTAGAGAGTTAATATGGAGGGTGTTGGGTGGTAGGGGGGTTTTTCAGGGGGGTATATAGACATAATTAAAGATATGTATGAGGGAGCGGTAACAAATGTTAAGACCACTAGTGGCGTGATTGATGATTTTCTTGTTATTGTAGGATTGCACCAAGGATCGGCATTGAGTACATACCTCTTCATATTAGTTATGCATGAGTTAACAAAACATTTGAGTGAGGAGATTCCTAGTTCACGCTATTTGCAGATGATATAGTCTTACTTGATGAGACAAGGGAGGGTGTAAACATAAAGCTAGAGTTATGGAGAGAAGCATTAGAATCTGAAGGATTTAAAATTAGTTGAACTAAGACAGAATATATGGAATGTAATTTTAGCAAGGAGAGTAGGAGTGGAACACCAGTCAAGATTGATAACCAAGAAGTCCCTGTGAAAGACCTCTTTCGGTACTTAGGATCATTGATCCATGAGAGTGGAGAGATTGAGAGGGAGGTTACCCAGAGAATCTAAGTGGGTTGGAACAAATGGAGATGTGCATCTGGAGTTTTATGTGATTGATGGGTGCCCTCAAACTAAAAGAAAAATTCTATAGGATGGCTATAAGGCCAGCCATGCTTTATGGATCAAAGTGTTGGCCAGTTAAGGAACATGATATTCATAGGATGAGCGTCGCAGAAATGACGATGTTGAGTTGGATGAGTGGTAAGACAAGAAAGGAAATAATTAGACCAACAACGGACAGCACCAGTTAGAAGGAGTGAGGCAATACAAGTAGAAGGTTCTAAAAGGGCAAGGGGAAGGCCCAAAAGAACGTGGATAGAAGTGGTGAGGAAAGATTTTAAAACTTTGGGACTAAATGAAACCATGGTATTTAATAGAGTGGAATGGAAGAATAAGATTCATGTGGCCGACCCCTAATTGGGATAAGGTCTTGATGATGATGATGATCATGATGATGATATTGCCAACTAAAGACTAGAAACAGGTTAGCATTCTTGTTTCTAGCATCAGTTTTATTGCTCTAGTATCATCTATCTAGATCATTTGGTGCAATGCCTTAATTATTTTCTCAGCCATTTGTGAGTGTTTAACATGTTAAGTTGGTCTTGACACACTATTGCAGATACTAGTTTCTCTGCAACTGAGCTCTTTTTGTGGAGTCTTGGCTGTGAACTAGTAGATTTTTCAAGGGGTTCACATTAGTTATTCTTGTTGGAAACATCGACTAACTTTGAACCACAATACTACAAGTAGTAATTGTTACCAAATAGGAACTCAAGATTGAGAAAATCACTTCTTGAGCATCACTAATGAATGGGCAAGCTATCTCACTATGGCCTTTATATGTAGCAACTAGACTAACTCTCAACATGTAAACAACACTCTCTTGTATGTGGTGCTTTCTTAAGTAATCGAGCTATTGTTCTTTAGCTCAAATAGGTAGAGCGCTTGAGGTGGTGGTTCAAATCCACCAACATTCTTTTATTAACACTGGCAGCAATTTTTATTTTAAAATTCTTTGTCATGCTCACGTTTGAGGAGAAATGTGCTGCATTTTGATGAAAAGTTGAGCTGGTGGTATATTAAAATCTAATATGTTTTCTTGAAGCTGAACTTCCTCAGAGAAGTTTTCTGCTAGCAGCAAGAATTGGCCTCAAACCTAGATGAGGGAACATTGGCACCTATATTGACTCATGGCATAATGCTAAAAGGCACTGATTATTTATATTCATCTTCCATTGGTTTGCCTAGAATGTTTTGGGTTGCTTGGCCTCTCATGAATGGCAGAGCAGGGATTAGAGTCATAACTATAAAAATGGTTTATTACAATGCCGACTCTTTTAATGTCACTAAATATCATTAAAAATGTTTAACTTGTAATGAACATGTAAAAAGTGAGTGTATTCAATAGGTGGCAGCAACCTTATTTTGGTGATTTTCTGTCCTAATAATGACTACCTCGATTATAAGCTCAGCTAGATGGCATTTGATTCCATATTGATTTCTTATCCTGAAGAATCTTTTTGCACAAATCTCTATTTGGTCTGTCACAAGCAGTAGTAGTTGTAGTTCCTGCCGTAATGGCAAAGTTAAGAGAAAGTTCTCATTTCTAGAATTATACCAACAATTTAGTTAAGATACATGGATTGATTATGAGCATAACAAATTTCAAATTATCACTGTTGTTGATACAAATCATTCCTTTGCCATATACATCTTATTCATAGTCTTGCGTTCAACTTTAGACTTCAATCCTCAATTTAGTACTTAGCTTCTCCGTATGACTTCCCTTCATGACTTAAGTCGCTAAAAATGGAATCTAGCACCCATTTTATAAGCTTCTACTAGTTGACCCAATTATCTTCTCATCACCTACAACTATATGACAGAAAAAAGATGGAACTATTTTAGTTTCATGGAGAGGCCTAGGAATAAACAAGCTAGCAGATGTATTTCACACATATACCAGCTACTTGTACCATATATTGTTGATATAAAAGTCATTCGCCACGTGAAAGGAACAAATAGATCTAGTATTGAATTGAATTTTCACATTAAGCATTGACGGAAAAAGATACAACTAGATGTTAAACTATAAACCTCTAAACAGTACCGACAGCTTAATGTAGACATCTAAAGAAGTAAAACAAGCAGCTTAGTGCTTGAAGCTTCCATGTATGCGAGGTCTAGAGAAGGGGTGGACCACAAATGGTCTTTTACCTTGCATTTTTGCAAGAGTTTGTCGCCCTGCCTCTAATTTGGGACCACCAAATCATGCAATGACAACTCAATCATTATGCTAGGGCTCCTCTCCTGAACATCTAAAACAAGTCCCCATAAATAAAATTGCTATTCATGGATAAGTTTATACTAGCTAAAAAATAAACTAAGATTATATAATCAGACACCAAATTTTAAAGCAAAAGGGTACAACTAAATAAAGTTTGACTCATTTTTATTTTTACCTATTACGTATGGCTAACAAGTAAAGGGATCCTTGGCGCAACAGTAAAGTTGTCATCATATGACCTTGAGGTCAGGGGTTCAAGGTGTGGAAACAGCCTCCTGTAAAAATACTAGATAAGGCTCTGTACTATAGACCCTTGTGGTCCACCCCTTCCTCGGATCCAGCATACGCAAGAGCTTTGTGAACTGGGCTGCCCTTTTTATGTACGGCTAACAAGTAAACAATAATAACATTCCTATCCATGTATAAGTTTGTACTTGCCAAAAAAGAGTCAAATAAAATGTGAAATTAGATACCAAATTACAAATGAGACACCAAGAGCAAAGTTGGATCCCATTCTTGCCTATGTTATTGTAACATCTTGGGTTTTCCTAACATTTTTTATTAGTAAATATAATAATAATAAGCATAGTTGAGATCCCTAATATCAAAAGGTTTTATTTACTATTATATTAAAAACATTCATTTAAAAACCCTTAAGTGTTACACCATTTCCAAAACATTACCAAAACGATTGCAAAATTTATATACATATGTTGCAGTAAATTTAAATCAATTCCAATAGCAAATTTAATGTCAAAACCAAAATCAAAACCAAAGGCACCTTTATTTTAAACAACTAGTATTAAGAAACATAATAATACGGCCTAGGGTTTATCTATTATAACATTCCACCATACTTAATAACATGTCCATAACATACAAGTAAGTTTCATAAACAAACTTAATTGTGCATACGTACAGCTCATAGTTATAAACTTGAAATGGAGTTTATTCATCACTCACATTAAACTACCTATTTGAAAAGATAAGGATAGTCTCCACTATTATCACTATCTTTCTACACTATTGCCTCTCCTGTTGTCGCACTCAACATCTGAGGATTGTAAATTATAATATCCATGAACTGATATGCGTGTAAATTATAATATTCATGAAATATAAATGTCATAAATCAAGTTAATATGAGTAGCAAAACATCATGTACAATAAAACATGGATCTTATGGATGTAAAGCATGATCTGATAAAATCTCACATGAACATAATGTCAATAGGCAAGGCCCTCAAGAATGTGGGACCCATGACACAACAGGTCATAAGTACTCATACCACTCCTCTGAGTGTCGTCACACCCAAGCACACAATAATATATCAATGCTCATCATGCATACACACAAAACAAGAGTATGGATTGTTATGCTGCAGTGGTAACCAAACTCCTAGGTCTACCAACTATCACTCCCCGTCGACATTGTAATAGGAGACTTGTCATTCGTCCACATGGGTGGGACTGGACTGCTAGTGTGGATTACCCATGATACTAGCCCCTACCGTGTCCCATCTGTGGGTAGATGTCTATTATCCCATAAATTCAGTGGGTGGGTGGCTAGCCCTAATCCCTCTTAGCATGACATTCACCTGGTGAAAGCACCCATCATAAATCACAAAATACAAAAATCACGTATCTCATAAAATTAGGAGCACTTGTGTCTTACCATCTCAAGGCACCCCCCTCATCTCGAGGTTAGCCTATCAAGGACTAGGCACTGAAGCCTCTTCATAAAACCAAGAGCACTTATGGCTCACCATCTCAAGGCAAACCCCTCATCCTATGGTTACCTCTCAAGGACTAGCCACCAAGCCTCCACCACCAATTCTACGAAAAATCATCCAATCTCAGTGATACAGTAAAGAAGAGATATTTTCAATTCATATATAAGAGCTATAGGTATCAATACCATAA
The DNA here is from genome assembly GCA_035236585.1 of Warburgia ugandensis. Lineage (NCBI taxonomy): Eukaryota > Viridiplantae > Streptophyta > Magnoliopsida > Canellales > Canellaceae > Warburgia > Warburgia ugandensis. The sequence continues at coordinate 43,048,677 of CP141129.1, forward strand.
AACAGATCGATCATAAAAATTCATTCAATGCACTATCAAAATCTCATATCAAATTATAGCATAATAATTTATAAATCATGAGTGCACATCATAAAGAAACCATGTTACAAACAATCCCAGTCAATCAAGATGCTATGATAGTGCGAGATTTTAGAAAAACAATATGCAACATTAAATGTCGTCACCTACCTCAATGAAGGAAACCAAATCAAGCATGTAATCCTCTCAGCTTGCGCGCTCTGATGTACCTGTCAGTACCATAGTACTATTTTGCATCATTTATTTCCCTCATTGAAATCAACTATAAGTTTTTCTCTTAAGTTGTGTCTATTTATATATCAATTTGTATAATGATCCCGTGATCTAACTTTTGAGCCAGATCAATGGTCTAGATTGTTTGATTTATCATTATTAAATAAGTTATTATAATATTCAGTACTCATCTACTTCATCTTATCATTGATTAAAGTTGTAATTTTCCAATTTAATATTTCCTAATCATAAAAGGTTTAATTCATTCCATCTAAGTGGAATTCATGGTGATCCAATAGTTGGATCATTCTTTAAAGCCCCTATTTATGATTGAATCATTTATTCCAACTTTTATTATCACATATAAGTATAATTTCATATTCATCTACACATTTTAATGTATATCTATAATTTGTCTTGAATAGACGGTCAGATCACTCTCTGATCGAAAAATTCCAAAATTCTAGGTCAGATCAATTTCTAGGGTGAATACACATGATTTGGTCCTTAGTCCCCTTCATTTATCCCTTGGATCATCTAATTGTTCAAGTTTTAAGGCCTAATTGCTGTCTGATGGGCCAGATCAAAGTAATTGGATAATTTTCCATGAATTTGATATGACTAGATGTGATTAGATCAAGATTCTAATGCTAAAATCGAGTTTATATAGCTCCCAGAATTGCAAAATGAATATTTCGGTTCATTTTTGGATGGTTCGAATCAAAATCCAGATAGGATGCCCTTTTTACACTGGTCTATACCGGTGGGACCTTTTATATCAGATTAAACCAGTGTATATTAGCACCCCTAGGATGCTCGGCAGAATGTGCCGCGTGCGTCCTAGTTTTTAGGACACTGAGCATCCTACCCAATCGTGACAGTGAGTACGCCATTACCACTGCGCCCGTGCACGTCGCGTCTGAGCATCCTGTGGACGCATCTTGGGGGCAACATCCATCGGGGACGATGTGCCCAGACCATCTACACCATTTTTGCTTGATTAAAGTCATAGATGATCTGATTTTTTATATGTTTTCACTGTTCTTAAGATTTTGAGGCTCTCTGAATCCAATCAATAGTTCAAACCATCCATTTGAAGTGTCTTTCTAATGGGTTTTCTACTATATCACGGTTTTTCCTACATCAAACCCTAACCTTATGAAATCTCCGATTGTTAAGTGTTCAATTTTGATCAAAATACCCCTAATTTACTATTCAATTAGAGCATTTAGGCCATCAATTTCAAGATTTTACCTAAAATATTTCATTTTAGCTTTAATTGGCCATCTAATCATTGAATTGCAAAAATTTAACGGTCAGATGATCATCAGAGCTACTCAGAAGAATAATGAATGGTTTAGATTATTCTAATTGGGTCCTATGCATTGCAGATCAATCAATTCGAGCTTAGATGATCCAGATAAAATCAAAGAGATTAGATGAGGATGATGAAGCTTCTTGGAAAGAAAGGACTTTGAAGACTCCTAGGATAGAAGGAATTTGAAGAATGGAGGAGTCTTGTAAAGTTTTGGAAAGATTAGACTGCTGATAGACCCTACTTCCTCTCCATCTCTCTCACCTCTCCACCTCTCACAGATCTCTCTCTTATCTTCTTTCTCTTTCTCTCTCACATCTCTTCTTCTCAAAAAGACTCCTCCCCCGCGCTTCTCACTTTCCCCTAGTTTTCTCCTCTCCACCCCCCTTCTCTCTGCACCTTCTCTTTCTCGTTTCCCCTCTCTATTCCGCACCATTGCATCTCATCCCCAATCTCCTTCACTTCTCCTCTTTTTACCATCGCACCACATCTCTCTCACGGGCTCTCCTCCTCTTGTTCGCTTTCTCCCCCGTCTGCCTAACCCTCTCTTTTCCTCTCTTGGTTTCAAACAAGAAACCGAGATCAGCTTTGTTCCCAACTCTCTCCCGTGTTCTATCCTCTTTGCTCCCATCATTCTCTCTCTCGTTTTGATCGACGCGTAACAAAGCACAATACAAGCTCCAACTCCCTCCATCAATCTCTCTCTCTCTCTCTCTCTCTCTCTCTCTCTCTCTCTCTCTCTCTCTCTCTCTCACTTCGCACTATTTCCCCTTGTCCTCTTCTCTTTTCTTCACCGAGCCAGCTCACCTGAACCAATCGTGCCCGATCAGCCACCCCTGTCCGACAGGCTCCATCACGTCCATCCTCTTTCTCTCCCTATGCTTGCTTTCTCGCTCACCGTTCTCTATTTGTTTCACCTAACCACAGCTACCAGCATCACCGGCTGAATAACGTGCGCACACTGCAAGGCAGCCATCCACCGGCATCATCACCCACCTTTGATCACCGACAACCCCTCTCTTTTTCTTCTCTTTTACCGGATCTCTCTCTATGCTTCACCTCTAGCACAACTCCCAACACCAGTGGATGCCTCCACCAGCCAATCATTACTCCCTTGCACCAGATCGTCTACCTCTCCATAGGTAGCACCCAACTCCTCTATCGTTTGTCGTTGTCTTCCCTCCCCAAATCAGCTTACTCCTCAATTGTCTCTCTCTGTTGTCATGACTAGATAGCCCAGCTGGCTCTTCTCTGCTTCACTAACGCAGCCCAGTCCAGCTCCTCTTCCATTAGCTGACACTGTTTGACAACCAGCACCGGACAGCACCAACAACCTTTGGTCTTTCCTTTCCAGCTCAGCATGTCCACAGCTCCCCATTTTCTTTCTATCTTTAAAGCAGCCTCCATCGTCATTTGTCACCCAGGCCCACAGACATCGTTTTCTCATCCAGAATTCCAGGCCAAACTTCATCCCATCATCCTTGCTCCAGACGAATTAGCACAGGCTCCCCAATCCAGATCAAGTCTGGCTAGTCCCCTCCTCTGCTTTTCTAATTCAATTATTCTCTCTTTAGGCTGGCTGAATCTCCCCCTCTCCTCTCTTTCCCTCACTCCTTCTTCCCTATCCTCCATCGTTGGGTTTTCCTCTGGTTTTTGTTTAAAACCAGAATTCCGGCAAAACTCTAAAACTGCCATTAGTAAAAAAAAATCAAAATTCCACTCACATCCCTATTTTATCTTTTCCTCTATTCTAGTCTGTCTTATCCAGATTCTATTATCCGTGTTCTATCTTATTCTGATAGTAATCCAAGGACAATGCTTAACCAGGGATAGTGCTCTCCACAGACAATGTAATTCAAGGATGTTTAATTAGTTTCATTTTATGTTTTCTAGACTTGAAATTTTTGTAAATTGCATCATTTAAATAAAGTTGAATATTTATTTTACTGTTAGTTTAATTTTGTTATTTTCTTTAATTTTTATGGAATTAATTTTTATTTAAACTCCTTATTTTTAAAGCGAGTCCTTGTGGGATCGGCCCCTATTTGCATAGCTATACTACAATAGGCTGTGCACTTGCAGTTAAACATATCAGCAAGTTTTTGGCGCCGTTGCGGGGACCTGCAACAGAGTTTTTATAAAATTTAATAAAAAAAACCAAAAAATTAGGAATTGTAATTTTTAGTATTTTATTCATTTTTAGGTGCATCTTTAATTATTTTTTTTGTGCATAGCCACTTTATTTCCTTAATTTGCTACTAATTGCTATATTTCTTTTTCAGGAAATTTGTAAGTGGAGTATAATAAATTAAATACATTTTTCTTGCTTTCTTAGATTAGGAATTTTCTATTTTTTTTAGTGAATCTTGTAGTGAGGCCCCTTTGTAATTTGCACTTTAAATTTTAATTTTTAAATGATGGTATAATACAGGGCAAGTGTGGGATATATTGACTCACACTTAATCTTCATCAGATACCTATAAGTTCCCTTACTCATTTATTTTTTATATTAGAGTTTGCATTTAGAGTAATTTGGCATTGGTTAGTAGTTTAATTGCATATAAAAAACATACTTTATATTTGTTGTATTTTAGGGTTTGCATTAGTTTATTATTTTTAATTTCATCTTAGGACATGTCTAATGCTTTAAGGTGATTTATATGCTGATCGAATTGTCATGTTGTGTGAAGTCTATTGTGTCATAATGCTACCATCACCAAAAATTTCATGGTGGAGGAAAAATATTCACTATCGCGAGGTTTTGAAGTGGAGTGAGAAATCTTGCCATTTCATTGTTAGGATTAGGAAAACTTAATACTAATTAGGTGTAGATTAGGATATATTAGGATATGTCTGGCTAAAGACATTAAACTTAGTGCTCACTGGGACGCAACCCAGCGTTTTTCATTTTTGTTGTTTTCTACATCACCCATATTCATTTTAGGTCCTACTTTTAAACATTGAGGATAATGTTTCTGTCAGGTTGGGGGGTGTAGAAATGTAGCAAATTCTAATTTTTTTAGGTTTTTAGGTGATTTCCATTTTTCTTTTTCTTTTTTTAAATTGATTGAAAAAATGAAAATTTTTAGGTCATTTCCTATTCTACAATGTTAATTGGATTTTCTAAAGTATAATCTAGATAACTTTATCTTATTAATGAAATTGAATATGGTTAATTCATTATTTTACTCATTTTCTAAAGTATTCTATAAAAGTAGAGTCTTAGATCACATCTGTATACACAGTTGCATATAGATAATCTAGGTTGATAGTGGCTATAACTTAGACATTATAAAGAAATTCATTGGAGACCTATAACCTAAGTGAGTTTTAGAGCCATTCATTTGTTTTGAGAGGTTATAAATGTTTCTAATTTTCTTCAGCGTGCTTTAAGAAAATTGATCCCAAACTCTTAAATTTGGCTAATTACGTGAATAACTAGAATACTACCTTTAAAATTATAAAAGTTCGTTGAATTTGATAGATTATAGGAAACTTAGAAGATGATTTAGGCCATCCTTGTTGTTAATCGAAAGACATAAAGCCTTTTCTTTTGTCACCCAAATTACCCTTTACCCATATTAACCCAATATAAATTATCCATTACCCATTTCCTTTGAAAAATAAGTTAGAGATGAATGAAGGAATACCTTTTAGTCGTAATGAAAGTAGAAAGCGAATATCAAGAAAAGAAATATTCTTCAAAGTGGGAAACGAAAGAAAAGTGTTTAAAAAAAAGAAGTTTGAAGAATGCAAAGAAAAATAGAAAAAGAATATTCACTTTAGAACAAAGCAAAGTAAAGAAGAATTGTCAACTTTAGTAGAAGAAGTATACTTATTTTTTGAAGAAACTTTGAATACCTTTATACCCTTTCTTTGGTATCCTGTCCTAAACCTATGTTTAACCCACTTAAAGACCTATTGATTTGAGGAAGAATATAGTCTTGATGAACAAATGAATGGATAGGATTAAAAGAGTGTATTTCTAAATATTCAAGGGTAATGGAATCCATTCCAAAGGAATCAAAACAATTAAATTCCTTCGTAACTCCCGTTCTTCATGAGTATATGTTAGATAAATTTGTTTTTTTATTGACTCTTCTTACATAATTAAAAGAGAGATATGCTTTAAACACTCCATTTGAGAGATTTTATTTCTGAGTGTCTGTCATTAGTAAGGATTGAGGTCAAAACATATTTCAGATAGAGTTTAAAAGTTAGAAGTTTACTTAGAGATACAGATTATTCTATGGGTAAATTGTATACGCACACACTCACTCTAAGATCTGAGCTTAAATGGAATGTTTTTAACATATGGGTAGGGTTTTGAATTCTTTAGTTATCTTTATTAGTTTGCTAAAGTGGATAGATTATTTAAGATAATTCTCTGAGAAAAAAGTGGAGATGACGTGAAAAATAATTTTTAAAATTCTGTAATTTGATCTTTTGCATCTTTTGCTAAGGATTAACAAAATGCTGGTTGGGGGGTGTATTAAGTGTTCAATTTTGGTCAAGATACCCCTAATTTAGTATTCAATTAGATCATCTAGGTCATTAATTTCAAGAGTTTACATAAAATATTTCATTTTAGCTTTAATTGGCCATCTAACTGTTGAATTGCAAAATTTAACGGTCCAGATGATCATCAGAGCTACTCAGAAGAATAATGAATGGTTTAGATGATTTTAATTAGGTCTTGTGCATTGCAGATCAACCAACTCGAGCTTGGATGATTTAGATCAAATCAAGGAGATTAGATGAGGATGATGAAGCTTCCTAGAAAAAGAGGACTTTGAAGACTCCTAGGACAAAAGGAATTTGAAGAATGGAGGAGTGTTGCACAGTTTTGGCAAGATTGGGCTACTAGTGGACCCCACTTTCTCTCTATCTCTCTTACCTCTCCATCTCTCACGAATCTCTCTCTTATCTCCTCTCTCTTTCTCTCTCACATCTCTTCTTCTCAAAAACTCTCCTCCCCCATGCTTCTCACTTTCCCCTGGGTTTTTCTCCTCTCCATCCCCCTTCTCTCTGCACCTTCTCTTTCTCGTTTCCCCTCTCTGTTCCGCACCATCGCATCTCACCCCCAATCTCCTTCACTTCTCCTCCTTTTGCTATCGCATCGCATCTCTCTCACTCGCGCTCCTCCTCTTGTTCACTTTCTCCCTCGTCTACCTATCCCTCTCTTTTCCTCTCTTGGTTTCAAACAAGAAATCAAGATCAGATTTGTCCCCATCTCTCTCCCATGTGTCTATCCTCTCTGCCTCCCGTAATTCTCTTTCTCTCCTTTTGATCGACTTGTAACAACGCCCGATACAGACTCCAACCCCCCTCCATCTCTCTCTCACTCTCTCTCTCTCTCTCTCTCTCTCTCTCTCTCTCTCTCTCTCTCTCTTTCTCTCTCTCTCTCTCTCTCTCTCTCTCTCTCTCTCTCTCTCTCCCACATTGCACTATTTCCCCTTATCCTCTTCTCTTTTCTTCGAGCTAGCTCACCTGAACTAGTTGTGCCCAACCCAGATTGCATCATCCACCCCTGTTTGACAGGCTCTGCCACGTCCATCCTCTTTCTCTCCATCTGCTTTCTTTCTTGCTCACCACTCTCTCTTTGCTTCACCTAGCCACAACTACCAGCATCATTGGCTGAATAACATGCATAAACCACAAGGCAGCCATTCACCGGCATCATCACCCATGTCTGATCGCTGACAACCCCTCTCTTTTACCCGATCTCTCTCCGTGCTTCGCCTCCAGCAAAGCTCCCAGCACCTGTGGATGCCTCCACCAGCCAATCACTACTCCCTTGCACCAGATCGTCTACCTTTCCACAGGTAGCACCCAGCTCCTTTGTCGTTCATCATTGTCTTCCCTCCCCAGATTAGCTTACTCCTCAATTGTCTCTCTCTGTCTGTCATGACCAAATAGCCCAGCTGGCTCTTCTCTGCTCCACTAACGCAGTCCAGATCAGCTCCTCTTCCATCAGCTGACATTGGCTGACAACCAGCACCGGATAGCACCAACCCCCTTTGGTCTTTCCTTTCCAGCTCAGCATCTCCACAGCTCCCCATTTTCTTTCTCTCTCTAAAGCAACCTCCATCGTCATCTGTCGCCTAGGCCCACAGACATCATTTTCTCATCCAGAATTCCAAGTTAGAATTCATCCCATCATCCTCTGCTCCAGATGAACCAGCACGGACTCCTTAGTCCAGATCAAGTCTAGCCAGTCCACTTCTCCAATTCGCCACTCCACCCCAGTTGACCAATCCCCTCCTTTGCTTTTCTAATTCGTAGCTTTTCTATTTCGATTCTTCTCTCTTTGGGATGGCTGACTCTACCCCTCTCCTCTCTTTCCCTCACTCTCGCTTTCCTCCCTTCTTCCCTATCCTCCATCGTCGGGTTTTCCTTTGGTTTTTGTTTAAAACCAGAATTCCAACAAAATTCCAAAATTGCCACTAGCGAAAAAAATCAAAATTCCACTCACATCCCTATTTTGTCTTTTCCTCTATTCTAGTTCTGTCTTATCTAGGTTATGTTATCCATGTTCTATCTTATTCTGACAGTAATCCTAGGACAATGCTTATCTAGGGATAGTGCTCTCCACAGACAGTGTAATTCAGGGATGTTTAATTAGTTTCATTTTATATTTTCTGGACCTGGAATTTTTGTAAATTGAATCATTTCAATAAATCTAAATGTTTATTTTACTGTTAGTTTAATTCTATTATTTTCTTTAATTTTTAGAGAATTAAATTTAATTTAAACTCATTATTTTTAAAGCAAGTCCCTGTGGGATCGACCTATATTTTCATAGTTATACTACAATAATCCGTGCACTTACGGTTAAACATCAACACCGATCTAAGTGTTGGGAGCAATAAAAGGCAGTGATGGAAAGCCCATGGAAGGTAAAAGCAAGAAGAAAACTGAATCATACCTCTTAGATTGGTGAAAAACCCGATCTTGATGGTTTTACTCGACAATGAGAGATGGAAGGAAAAAGGTATGATCATGACGATTTCAGGGAATCCATCATAGCAACCCCATGGAAGAAAGTGAGATCCTTCTATGATGTTCAACTCAATTAGATTTGATCATGTTTGATCATGAAAAAAGGAAAGAATCAGAGGAGATGGAGTGGAATAATTTTAGGAAAGAGGGGTTTTGCCTTAAATACAATAAATTGAGATAATCCTGATTTCTCATGTAATTAGCAAGTTTTTAATTTGTTTTGACTTGTCTAGATTTTAGGACCTGCATCAGTGTACTATGGGCCCCACTTGACAAAAGACAATTTTGCTCTTTGTGAAATAATTGGGTGAATTTTTTGCTCGAACTCCGATTGGGCATTCATAGTGTTGATTGTAAAATTCCTAATTTTTAAATCCCAAATTGTGTAAACTTTGTAAAATGTTAAATTCGGATGAAAAGTATATATTGAATTTTTGATATTTAGAATTTTATAAGTGAAAAACTTGACAGATATCAAATTATATATTGAGACCCCCATAATTGGTTAGTACTCGAAAAGATGATTCAAACGACGCCAAGTTTACCAAAATCGGAGCTCAGAAGAAGAAGTTACTAAAGTTCTTCACAAAGGGCAAAACACTCATTTATTTAGTGGGGCCACAGTACATGGATGCAATCCCTAGAATCTAAATAAATCTTTTTCCATGGTCAAGCCCGATCAAATCTAGCTGTGATTAACACCAAAGAAGGGTCACACCTCCATCTGCAGAGTTTCAGGAGTAGATAGTGGGGAGAGCATTGTGATCGTGTTTTGTTCTTCTCCATCACTCACTCTCAAGTAAAACTACAAAGATCAGGTTTTTCACTGATTTAGGAGGTAAGACCCAGTTTTCCTCTTGATTTTTCCTTCCATTGGTCTTACTTCATTGTTTTGTATCATTCCTAACACCTAAATCGAAGATTTCATGAAGTTAGGGTTGGATTTATGAAAAACCGTGACATAGTAGAAACCCATATGAAAGACACCCCATATAGGAAAGTTTGAACTGTTCATTGGATTTAGAGACCCTCAAAACCCTAGGAACGATGAAAAAGATCAAAAAATCAAGTCATCTAGGACCCCGATTGAGTCAAAACAAATTGAATAGTTCAGGTTCATCCTCCCCGATGGATGATGTAACCAGGATGCCAGGAGGGATGCATCGATGAGAATGGCGTGCACAGCCACCTCGTTGCACACATGCATAGCGCATGTGTGTGGAGGGAGCGCTGCAACACTGTCACGGGCGGTCTGGGACTTTGGGTGTCCTAGGAGCCGGGACACACGCGAGAGCGTCTTGACAACTGGGATGCATATGGCATGCCTGCATCACGAGTCCCAGATGCGTGTGTCTTGGTTGTGCCATGTGAAAACCATCATTTCAAGCCGAATTTTGATCTGAGTCGTTCATTTTGAGATGGAATGATTTTTTTAAGATTTTGGAGGCTACAAAAGCCCAATCTTCAATCCAAAAAGTCCATTGGAATTGTCTCGACGATGCTAACATGATTTTAACCTCTAAACCTTAATCTGAGCATAGTTAATTAATCAAACTTATGAAATAGTACCCAATTACTTAGATCTGGTTGATCAAATGATGATCATCCCTTAGAACTTGAACAATTAGATGATTGAAGGGATATACTGATGGATTTAATGACTATATCATGTGTATTCTTCTTTGAAACTGGTCTAGACCATCAATTTAACTAAGGAATTAGAAATTTTCAATCAAGGAGTAATCGGACCATTAGATCGAGACATAAATCATGAATATATATTGGAATAAATTGATAAACATGAAATTGAATTAGTTTGATAATTAAGATTAGAATTCATAATCAAACCACAAATCAAGGTGATTAAGAATGATCCAATAGTTGGAACATATCAAATTCCATCGAGATGGAATAAATTGACCCCTTAGTGATCAGGAGATCTTAAAATAACAAATCTCAACTTGATTGGTAATCAGATCAAGCAGATGAGTCTTGAATGTTAGGAAAATTGAATAATAAAGATAATTGAAGCAATCTAGACCGTTGATCTATATCAAAAGGTAGATAAGAGAATTATTGGACAAATATAGAGTAAATTGATAAAGGAGTATATAGATAAAATTGAATAACATGGAAAAGTATAGTGGTACTAACAGGTGTATCAGAGTGTGCAGTTTGAGAGGAGTACGCGTCTGACTTGGTGGTTGTTTCTTCATCTAGGTAGGTGATGACATTTAATGTTGCATATTGATTTTCAAAAATCTTGAACTATGTGTAACACCCCGGATTTTTCAGACAATTATATATATATATATATATATATAATAATGGCATTTTAAATAAGAGCATTTTGGGATCCCATGAGAAAAGATTTATTTAACATTTTACTAAACCTATCTTAAAACTCCGGGTGTTAAATTTTCCTTTCTCAAAATGGCGTACATGTAATTTAAACATAAATAAATAATCTGCGTATAAATCAACGTCAAATAAATAGGCGCCTTTATTTTAAATCAAATATACGTCCAAAAGACAATAATAATATGGCCCAGGGTCTATCCATTATAACATCCCATATGAATGTTCAACATATGTCCAAAGATCTAAATCACATCCCAATATAAAATATGCAATCCATAATAAAATCCAAATGATAATCCTGTTTAATGACTCACATCACTGTCTAACACTATAGAAAAATGGTCTTCAGCAGCTCTCACGGCTTCTCAACAGCCTTGCCTTTCCTGTTATCGCGCTCGAGATCTAAGGCATTGCAAAACAAAGCAATGCCTCAGTAAGCTATCGCTTGTGTAGGTACATAGACAATTAATGTAATAAATGAAAGAAATAATGAACAACACTGATAAAAAGTCTAACACTTATGAAAATAGTGATATCATAATGCCATGTTCAAATAAATGCCAATTTATTCCATATGCTAAAACATGCAAATCATAGAGTTAAAACATGACATGAATCAATAAAATGGAGCATACAACAAGAATAAGGGCACCCTAAGGTAATGGGTCCCATCACATCACACTAACATCACTGATCAGGAGTACACGTAGTCAACCTCTGAGTGTCGTCACACTCAGGCATATCATCCATAACCATGCTCATCATACATGCACACATAATAAGAATATGGGCCATCATGCTGCAGTGGCAACCCTCCATGGGTATCAACCACCGCCGCTCCCCGTCGACACCATAACGGGAGACTTAGCGTCTGTCCTCATGGAAAGGCTCAGACTGGTAGTGTGGACTATCCATGTTACCAAACCCCTACGGAATGCCATCTATGGGTAGGTGTCTATCATATCACAAACTCATCACAGCATAATCTCGGAAGGTGGGTGGCCGGCCCTATCCCTCCTAGCATGACGCCCACCGGGCGAGAGCACCCGTCATCAAATATAAAACACGGAAATCATATGTATATGCTAAAACTCAAGAGCACTTATAGCTTGCAATCCCCAAGACATGCCTCTCATCCTGGGGTTAGCCTATATAAGGACCAGCTAATAAGCCTCTATTCTCATTTCCATGTAAATCCATGTATTTTCTATATATACAATAAGAAATAAAACTCTAATTAAGCATAACTAATTAACATCATACTTGTAAAAGCATTTTAAATAAGTTTATTCAGTAAAAGATTTCAATTTGGAATAACCATCCTGTACGCAATGTCGCATGAAATCCACGGTAAATAATAATTGCATTTTAAAACACAATCACACATGATGCTATGTTTAAACATGGTTCAAATATCAAGGCAAAACATTAGTTGTCGTCACCTACCTCAGTGTGAGGCCACTAGCTTGCTAATAACTCCCTTTAATTGGTATGTTCAAGTGCACCTGTACATGTCACATCACTATTTAAAAATTTTTCTAAATAAAAAGTGGTCATTTCTAAGTTTTTAAATTAAAACTAGGTCCGCGTCGTCAATACGGTCACAACGCCTCTTCCGGATCTTGATTTGGACCTCTCTAGCTCCCAAAAATCAAGTTTTAGTGAAAACTACCCTCAAATGGGGCCTGCCGGACCACCATAAGGTGGTTTAAACCGGCGGCACCCTTTTCCGCCGGTTTACACCGGCTTGTACCGGCACCACGAAGATGCATGCTGATGCAGACGTCACACGGGACGCGCGCCGTGCGTCTTCGGCACCGTGCGCGTGCGTCACGGTCGCCAGGACGCGTCGCGTCCCGGTCCCACTGCGACAGCCAACCGGGGCCTTCCCGCACGTGTGCGGCGCCGCGCACGCGTGAGATGACGACGTCATCCCTCGGGCGTCACCGAGTGCGTCCTGGCGTCAGTGCCAGGCGCCGACGCCGTTGACGACGCCGGAGAAGACGACCGGATTCCGGTCGCCTCCGGCGGAGTTACAGAGCTCCATTTTGCTTGATTTTTGCTCCATTTTCTTCAGAATTCTCTCTAGAATCCATTTATGCCCTCCTTTTGCACTAATTTTCCCCAAAACCATGGTTTTTAAATGATTTTTCCCAAGTTCCTAAAAACATCCCTGGGTACTGGTTTTTGGGTTTTTTGGGGAAATCCACCGTTGGATCACTCCCAAATTTAAAGGGTATGCTCTTGGGTCTCTTGTGCACTAGTTGGACAGTGCGATTTTCAAACGGACTAGGTTTTATCCATGAAATCACGCTCCAACAGTAGCGTGCACACAGGTTCCTAAAAATCTGATTTTTCCTAATTTTTTAAATGTTTTTCCTAATTGTTTTTCTATTTAATAAAGACGAAAAACATAGGTTTGAGGCTTACCTTGCACCTGGCCGGAGTTGCTCGTGTTACCGGGGCTCTACTCGCCAAAAAAATCTAAGTTTTGCAAAGCTAGGGTTTTGCGTAGCACTCAGGGAAAACGCTCAAAGTGGAGCGTTTTGGCAACCTGGGGATGGTAGATATAGGCCTAGAGTCCTAGGGGAAGAGAACCTCTTCCATTCACGCCTCTTTCCATGGCTTCTCCGGCGATTTTTCCGGATCTGGGTGCAGACGTGTGGAAGACGGGGGTGCCATTATCAATTTGGGCCCCTGTGTTATACGTTTCTGTCAAATGACAAAATTGCCCTTACAACTTCGACGGCTCATAACTCCCTCGTTTGAGCTTCGTTTTTCGCATTCTTAGTGGCGTTGGACTCGTATCGACGAGAAATTTCAAATTATTATGTTTTCAAGAAAAAATTTCATCCATAAATTTTTATTTTAATTTATTTAATAATTTCCTATTTTATCTTAAAAATTAAGGATATTACACTATGATGGAAAATTGATTGATTGGAATTATTATAGCATGGATTCTTTCATATGTGCACTTATGATTTCTTATTTATTTTGCTATTTTAGACATGAGAATTTGATAGCGTATTGAAGACATTTGATGATCAATCTTTCTTATTGGTTTTTGATATTATGGATCATATATATTTAATATTAGTGGATTGTAGACATCTTTTCTTTACTACATTAATGAGTTTGGATGATTTTCCTAAAATTGGTGGTGGAGGCTTGGTGGCTAGTCCTTGAGAGGCTAACCCTAGGATGAGGGCAGTGCTTTAGGATGGTGAGCCACAAGTGCTCCTAGTTTTATGAGATATTCATGGAGGCTTGGTGGCTAGTCCTTGAGAGACTAATCAAGGGATGAAGGGGGGTGCCTTGGGATGGTGAGCCATAGTGCTCCTAGTTTTTATGAGATCCGTGATGTTTGTGTTTTGTGATTTATGACGGGTGCATTCACCGGTGGATGTCATGCTAGGAGGAATTAGGGCCAGCCACCCACCCTCTAAATTTATAGGATGATAGACACCTGCCCATAGATGGCTTTTGGTAGGGGTTGGTAACATGGGTAGTCCACACTACCAGTCCAGGCTCACCTTTGGGGACAAACTGCGAGTCTCCCGTTACGATGTTGATGGGGAGTGGCAGTCGGTAGACTTGGGATGTACGGTTACCACTATAGTATGACTATTATAATAATCCAAAAATTTAAGTCCTATTTTGGAATATTAAAACTGATATTTATAGAGATTCAATTTGGTAAAAATATCTCTAAAATCAAATTCTATTCGAAAAATGGAATCCAATGACATAAAGAATGATGAAACGGAGATCAAATGACCAAGTTAAGGACGTTCAAAGAGTGAGGGCATTTTTATAATTTAAATTCAAAAAGCTAAGGGTCAAAAAATGTAGGGGGTTGTTTTGATAATGACACCCCTATTTGTTATCCCTGTTGATGTAGACGCCTTACAGCGTCTGCACCGCCTTCTCCGGTCAGCCTTTGTGGTGCTGAAAAGAATGGTGGCACCACCTCCCTCTCCTATAATCTGCTCCTCCCCCTTCTCTTGACGCATTTTATCTCCTCTCTAAATCTCTCCTTGCGATTCCAGCAAGTAGGGTTTCCAGTCGCTATTCTAGCTTCCGACAGCATCGCCTCAGGATTCCAGGTAAAACCCACCTTCCCTTCTCCTTTCCCTTTCTCTCCTCAACGTTTTCCCTCAAGATCCAAGCCAGATCTGGTGTCACTAGCAGGAAAATTATTGGTGAAACCAGTACCAGGGGATCTGCCTTAAACCCACCTCATGGACAGCTCAGATGGGAGATCTAAGCAGCCCAATGAGTCAGTGGGACCCCAAAAATCTAGAAAACCTAGGACAGTAGGTGTATTGTGACATCCTGGGCATTGATCAGGGACCAGGATGGTTGGACGGTCCAGATCGGATCGCCTCATCCAGTCGACCTGATCACGCATTCGAAGACGCACACACATGATGCCTATCTAGAACGCACATTTTGGAGGGTTCTTTGAGCATGTGCAAGCGTGCAAGTGTGGTCTCGGTTCAACCGGGATGCACAGGCATCCTGAAAACCGTGATGTGCAGGCCCTATTTTACTAGATCTAGATCATTCATTTGATTTGCAACATTAAAAGAGCAATTAAGAAGGCTATATAACTCCGATCGATGATCTGAAAGTACCGTTGTGTTTGTATTGATGATGCAGACCTACTTATATAATAAAATTTAGGATCATTGGACTACTTAATATGACTATAGCCTAAAAACCATGAAAATCTCATAGATTTACAAGATTAAAGATAATCAGATCTCATAAATTGATCCATTGAATGTATTAGAAGACTAATACTCCAATATCAACCCTAAAGCATACAAATCAACCATTATAACTGAGATCTAACTTGGAGACACACATATAAGAGATCTATAACCTAAGAATAGATCTAGCTGCTGATCTGAATAGGAAATAATACTTGGATTCTTATTTCCAAATAATATCCATGACTTCACAAAGGTGATTCAAAATTCGATTGAAGAAAAATGTGATTCAAGGGACATTGAGGGAGGTAGTCTGATACTACTAAGTTTTCAAATGCATTTTCAAATGTAATTGATTTATTTAACTCCTATTACCAAATTGTCTTCATGATTTATGGTCTTAAATGCAATTGCTTGCATTGAACTAATTTTATGTATGCATTGCTCGCATGTTTTGAAACTCATTGCATAAATTGTATGGTTTACGATGATTGAGATTTGTATTACATGTATCTATATTTTTCAGGCTAATGAGCCTGGTGGGCACTATGTTGAGAGGTTGTTTATGTACGGGGTTACCCTCCCAGCCTCCAACCACCAAAGATGGATGGTATCACTGCCAAAATGATATTGTCCCTTCCTCAACTGCTATGGTAAATAGGGACGACCACTAGAGGTGTTCATGGCACCCTTTTCGAGGATATATCCATAGTCACCATAGAGGCTATGGTGGGCTGGTCTCTAGATACTGGAGACACACGATTCCGGAATACATTTTGATCGTAAGCATAGCTAACCCTATGATTTCAGTTTTGATATTGAGATGCATATTGCATTGAGATAGTCGTAGATGAGTACTCGTGATTAGTTGGCTTGATGTGTTCGCCGAGAGACCCATGTGCATGATATCTATGTGCATGATATCTATAGAGATACTGCAATTGCTTTAACCGATTACTATTTTAAGAATTTTATAATTATTATTATTCTATGAATCATCAATTTTGACTAGTCAGTTTGATGTGTTCGCTGAGATCTTAGTACATGGACCGTGTGATTACTACTCTATGATTTTTGTGATATTTATATTGTTGATTACTAAATTTCGATAAAAGATTCCATGATTGAAAATGCGCAAATAAGCTTATGATTTATGCATAAATATGCATGTTACACAAAAAGGAATTGCATGATGTCTTACATGGAAAGCCTCTTTTGAAACCATGTATGTTGCATGCCATGTTTTCAAAATAGTGGTATCAGATCACCTACTAAGTATGAGGAATATGCATGAGGAGATTCCCTGGTACATGTTATTTGCAGACGATATAGTCTTACTTGATGAGACAACGGAGGGTGTAAACATAAAGCTAGAGTTATGGAGAGAAGCATCAGAATTGGAAGGATTTAAAATTAGCCGAACTAAGACAGAATATATGGAATGTAATTTTAGCAAGGAGAGTAGGAGTAGAACACTAATCAAGATTGATAACCAAGAGGTCCCCATGAGTGACCAATTTCGATACTTAGAATCATTGATCCATGAGAGTGGAGAGATTGAGAGGGAGGTTACCCAGAGAATCCAAGTGGGTTGGAACAAATGGAGATGTGCATCGGGTGTTTTATGTAATTGGAGGGTGCCACTCAAACTAAAAGAAAAATTCTATAAGATGGCTATAAGGCCGACCATGCTCTATGGATCAAAGTGTTGGGCAGTTAAGGAACATCATACTCATAGGATGAGTGTCACAGAAATTAGGATGTTGAGATGGATGAGTGGTAAGACAAGAAAGGACAGAATTAGAAATGAAAATATTAGAGGAAATTTAGGGATAGCACCAATAGGTAACAAGATTAAGGAGATTAGACTTAGATGGTTTGGACATGTTCAAAGGAGACCAACAAGGGCACCAGTTAGAAGGAGTGAGGCCATACAAGTTGAAGGTTCTAAAAGGGCAAGGGGAAGGCCCAAAAGAAGGTAGATAGAAGTGGTGAGAAAAAATTTAAAAACTTTGGGACTAAATGAAGCCATGGTATTTAATAGAGTGGAATGGAGGAATAAGATTCATGTGGCCGACCCCTAATTGGGATAAGGTCTTGATGATGATGATGATGATGATAGATTAGCTCCAAGAAGATTAGAAGGAAGCATCAGGAAATGTTAGTACCATAATCAAGTGAACGAAGACAAATATAAGTATGAATGTAAGTATATAGTCTGTCCTTTTGACATGTATATGCAATTATTACAATTGGGTTGTGAACTGTGACTAGATAGATCTAGGATACATATATGATTGTTTTAATTTTTAAAATTTCCTTGTTCATCTTGAAAGCAAATAACACTAGGGGTTTTCAAAATGAATTCAAAATAAACAATTTTTCTGCTACATTGCGCTGATTTTATAAAAAATGATTTCAAATAGGGATTGATCCCGCATTTGGAATTAGTTTTGCATATAAAAATGCATGTGAAAACCTGAGTCGTCACAACTATCCATACACTTATTATGTGTGTATGCATGATGAGGCTGGATGTATCATTTTGGTGCCTGGGTGTGACGACACTCAGACGATTGGTATGAGTACTCATGACTTGTTGTGCGAGTGTATGGGATACTCGTGGGACCCACGTACCTTGGGTGTCTCGTCTATTTATTGTATGCTCATTGAGATTGCATCATATCATGTTTTAAATTCATGTGATCCATATTTTATTGTACATGATGCTTTGCCACTTGTATTGATATGATTTATATCATTTGTATCCTATGACTATCATGCATGTGCTCTTATCAACTCTCACTATTTGAGTTATTCTTTTTATGTCATCATTTCATTACATCAAATGTCTATGTACCTGCCAAGCATTGCTTGCTGAGGTAGTGTTATTATTGCAATGCCTTAGATATATAGAGAAAGACATGACTAATGAGGAGTTAAATGAATAGTGATCAAGATATCACATTTGGATGTATGTTTTAATTCCACATGGACTGTGTGTGTATATATATGTATGTATGTATGTATGTATGTATGTATGTATGTATGTATTACTATACTTGATTATATTGTTGTTGGGAATGTGGCTGTTGACTGGATGGGTTGTGGAGTAGTAAACTTATTTTAAAAAGGTTTACTTGAAAAATAAAAAATTTATTTGAGATTTGAGTTGATGGTTGATATTTGGGGTTTTTCTTGAAATGAAATTTATTTGAAATTGTTTTTTGATGCTTTATTTGTTTTAAAAAAAAAGGGGCTCCACCTTTCGAAATTTTTTATTAGAAAGCGTTGAAAAACCTGGGTCATCACAATTGGTATCAGAGTAGGTTCATCCACTCAAAGCCATTCCCAAAAGTCCGTGTGAAGATGATAGTCCAAGGTGAGATTTAGAACTGACACGAGTTAAATGATTAAATCATTTAGTAAATTTTGAAACTAGAATAAACACCATTTAAAGGTGTTGACAATTGAGCTAGGAAGTGCAGGGATAGAGTGAAAATCATATATATATAATTAATTCATATCATTAATAGAAAATGATTCAAGTGGGAGTCAAGAATAGTCATGGAAAAAGGAAAATGATTAACTGAATGAAAAGTAAATTCTTATGAGAATAGTGAAGCTTTTAAGGTAAGAAATCAGTATATGACATGCATGAGTTAGTGTCTCTAGTGAGAATATTCAGGTTGATAGATGATTTACTAATAGAGAAAACATATTGTGAATATAATTTTTAATGTGAGAACAGTAAGTATGAAGCCTTGGAAAAATTGCAACCAAAGAATCAGAACAAAGATTATGAATCAGTTTCTTTGGGTGAGAGCTTTACTATATGATAGAATATATATATATATATATATATATATATATATGAATTACTTTGGAGAGTTCAAGTTATAATTTGGACTATGTGTATAAATTTTGAAAGAATATAATGGCTGTTGTGGCTGCAATTGAGAAAGATCAAAGATGGTTACAATTAAAGAGAACTCAAGAATGTTTAGATAAGTACTGTATTAATCTAAACTTGAAGTGGATTGAGTTGAAGAATAAACTATAGTATGAATGAAAATAATTAAAAGTTTGATAGAACAAGATTTTAGTGTTCTATGGATGAATTATTTAAACTATGAGGTGAAAATTAATAAGTTTTTATGTACATAGAAATACTGATAGCTAGACATCAGTGATGGTTGAATTCTTATGAATTTTCTAAGGGTCTTATTTATTATTTAGGGGTGTATAGTGAAAGATATAATAACTATTTTATAAGAATAGTTATTTAATAGTGATGATCTTGTTGTCCAAAATGGCTAAGAAAGTCATTGTGAAAAATCAATTATATTGGATGTGAGATTGATGGTTGTAAATGATTTTGGTAGATGTGACTATGAAATAATTGAATGGCTAAAGGAAATGAAATAGTGGAAGTGAGGACACAGAAATGTAATTATGAGAATTCTAATGATGGTCAATTGAGAGGACATGTGTTTTCCATTGCTGAATTTTTTGTATGAAAGGCTCTCAAAAAGGCTTGTGATGATCAGTATCTTCACCTTATGAGCAATTGGTAATACTACGAGAGCTATTGCTATAGAGCAAAGAAATTAGATGGTTCAACAATATTGAATTGGAATATACAATTGACTTGACTTGCCTTTAACTCCTTTATAATGGGTAAGGAGACTGCAAATAGATTATATTATATTGATGCCTGGATTGAGGAATTAGGTGATGATAGTGCACCTACATTAGTGACAAAGACAGTAGATTTGGCCTTTATGTTATAGAGAGACATTCTCTTAGGACTCTGGCTGATTGCAGAGACTTGGACATGAGTAGTTTGATTTAGCCCAGTAAGGGCAAGAGACCTCTTTTATTGACATAATTATAGAGGCCACTGAGCTAGTGACATTGATTTGACAGGATTGAGATGTGAACAAGAAAAGGTATACTAATACAAGAATAGGCACCTAAACAGCTATGTCCTGGAGTTAGTAGACCACCGCAATAGTGATAATAGCATCAGCAATCACCATTACAACGATAATCCTTTAAATGTTTTGACTATGTGGAGTCAGAGTATTTCGATAGAGATTGTTCTAGAAGACCATGAGTCAAACATAATGACATTGGAGATGGGGCAGAAATGGCCCTACATTGGCAGTGATGAGTTTCTGTCATTACTTAGAGGCAAGTATAGGCCTCAATTTGGGTGGTAAAAAATATTTTCTCGATTTCTGGTAAACATGCTAGAATCCTTATTGATTTAGGATCCAATCATTTTGGACTTTATGTATTAGCGCTTTAATGAATATATTTGTGTATATATGACAATATTTGGGATTGGATGTTATGATACTAGTGAAAGATTTATGGAAACTTGTAAGTATGTTTAGGGGCTATTGGTGGAGATAATGAGCGAGAGGATGGATTCTATTATTTGGAGATAGTTGATTTCTTTGAGAAGAAGGTTACTTTTGGTATACTTGGATAGCTATCGGCCTTGTTTATGTAAGAAGAGGCATCTTTGAGGTTTGTGTTATTTCTTCCTTGAAGGCCGTACAATACTTTTTCAGAGAGTGCTAAGTCTTTCTTGTTTGTGTGATAATGGAGGACCATGAGCAGTCATAGACTGAGCACAAAGATGACATGCAAGAGTTCATAGTCTTGCCTAAGTAGTTTTCATGAATTTGTTGCAAGAGATTAATTTTGATGTTGATTTGGCATAAGGTATAGCATAAATTATCTAGAATGCCATTTGGGATGACCCCAACTGAGCTGGCAAAGTTTCAATTATATGAAATTTTAATGAGGGTTTTAACAAGCCTAGTGAGTCTTCATAAAGTGCATTAGTCTTATCCATGAGAAGAGACAAATCTTTATTGCTATGCACAAATTGTCATTTGTTTGATAGTACTGCAGTAGAAAACTGATATTCTTAATCATATATTGATTATTTATTTGATTGACTTAGGATGTTGCATGGTGTTTGTAGAGATTGATTCGAGATGTGGTTATAACCAGCCTAGGATTCTAAGTATGATGTCATTAAGATTACTTTTAGAACTTATTATGATTGTTACTAATTTTGGATGGTGCAAATTGGTGGAACCAATACATTGACAGAATGTATGGATATGATGGGTTGAATCTTCAAACATTATTTGATGAGTCATGATTGTGTTAATAGATAGTATTGTTGTATACTTCACGAATAGAGAGGAGTGTAAGGAATTATTATGCATAAATTGAGAATATCTAAGGACTCATCATCTGTTGCAAACATCTATAGCACGAGTTATGGTTAAAGGAAATGAATTTCCTTTACCGAAATACCTTGAATGATAAGGAGGCAGTTTATTGAGATTGTGATGGGTTGGGATTAGCCAAACTAGTGATTGAGGTTTATAGTTCTTTAGTCTTATGAACTGCTAGCGCCAAGTAATTGAGTTTCACTAGGATATCAGTGATATATAATATTATGTGAGATTATTCTCTTATGGGTAATCAAAAATCAATTTACGATCAATACTTGTGAGTAGCTGATGAGGGCGGTCGATGAGGGCAAGGGCAAGAGGCACTGACAAGCTTTTAGGTGGCGAGCTTCTAGGTAGCAGGCTTCTAGGTACTCATAGTATGATTATAATATGAACTGGTATTGATTGGCATGTGATTGCCTATTGATTGGTATATGATTACCTGATAGTGCGCTGGTATGCTTTGATTTGATTGGCATACGATTTCCTGTTAGTAAGCTGTGTGCTTCGATTTGCATGTGATTCCCTGTGGTGAGTTGGTATGCTCTAACATTGAATGACATGTATTTGCCTATAAGTGAGGTAAGGTGTCATGGTATAAAATTGGCATAGATTTGCCTATATATGAGCTGAGATGCTCTTGTTGGTATTGATATAATGATTTTACTTGTACAACAAACTCCTAGATAGGAGTTTAGTTTACAATAATTGTGTCATATGTGGTTATGAGGTGTTCTACGTATAGGAACAGACGAATTGATATATATATATATATATATATATTGATTTATATGGTGAGTTGAGATATGAGGGGATGATTTGTCATGGAATTCTTTATTGATGTTAACTTTGGAATTATTGTCACAATTAGCATATATTGTGATATGGGGATACTGTTAGGGGTGTCTAAAGAATAATGTAGAAGAATTTCAAGGACGAAATTCCTATAAGGAGGGAAGAATGTAACATTCCTAATTTTTAAATCCCAAATTGTGTAAACTTTGGAAAATGTTAAATTGGGATGAAAAGAATATATTAAATTTTCTACATTTGGAGTTTTATAAGTAAAAACTTGATAGATATCAAATTATGTATTGAGACCTCCATAATTGGATAGTACTCGAAAAGACGATTCAAATGACATCAAGTTAGCCGAAATTGGAGTTCAGACGAAGATGTTACTAAAGTTCCTCACAAAGGGCAAAACACTCATTTATTTAGTGGGGCCACAGTACATGAATGTAAACCCTAGAATCTAAACAAATCAAAACTGATTAGGAAATTACTAATTAAGTGGGAAATCAGGATTCTCCCATCCTAATTGTATTTAAGGTAAAACACCCCTCTTTCACTCCATATACTCCTTTGATCTTCCTCTTTTTCCATGGTCAAGCCCGATCAAATCTAGCTATGATTAACACCAAAGAAGGGTCACACCTCCATCCACGGAGTTTTAGGAGCGGATCACTGGGAGAGCATTGTGATTGTGTTTTGTTCTTCTCCATCACTCAATCTTGGGTAAAACTACAAAGATCAGGTTTTTCACCAATTTCAGAGGTAAGACTTAGTTTTCCTCTTGATTTTTCCTTCCATTGGTCTTACTTCACTGTTTTGTATCATTCTTAACACCTAAATCGAAGACTTCATGAAGTTAGGGTTGGATCTATGAAAAATCATGACACATTAGAAAACCCATCTGAAAGATACCTTAGATGAAAAATCTGAATCGTTCATTAGATTCAAAGACCATCAAAACCTTAGGAACAGTGAAAAAAGATATAAAAAAAAATTGGGTCATTTGGGACCCCAATTAAGTCAAAACAAATTAAATGGTTTGGGTTCATCATCCTCAATGGTTGATGTAACCAAGATGCCAGGAGGGATGCACTGATGAGAATGGAGCACACAACCACCCTGTCGCATGCAAGTGCAGTGCAAACATGCGAAGGGAGCATTGCAGCATTGTCATGGGTAGTCTGAGACTTTAGGTGTCTTGGAAGCCAAGATGCACGTGGGAGTGTCCTCGTGATTGGGACGAATACGATACATCCACATCACGCATCCTGGATGCATGCGTCTTGGTTGTGTAGGGCAAAACCTACTGTTTCGAGCCAAATTTTGATCCGAGTCATTGATTTTGAGCTGAAATAGTTTTTTTGAGATTCTGAAGGCTACAAATGCCCGATCTTCAATCCAAAAGGTCTGTTGGAATTGTCTCAATGAAGTAGACTTGATTTTAACCTCTAAACCTTGATCTAAGCACAGTTAGTTGATCAAACTTGTGAAATAGTACCCAATTACTTAGATCTAGCCGATCAAATGATGATCAGGCCTTAAACTTGAACAATTAGATGATTGAAGGGATAAAATGATGGATCTAATGATTATATCATGTGTATTCTTCTTAGAAATTAGTCCAAACCATTAACTTAACTAAGGAATTAGAAATTTTCAATCAGGCATTAATTAGACCATTAGATCGAGACATAAATCATGAATATATATTGGAATAAATTGATAAACATGAAATTGAATTAGTTTGATAATTAAGATTAGAATTCATAATCAAACTACAAATCAAGGTGATTAAGAATTTTCCAATGGTTGGATCGTATCAAATTCCATCGAGATGGAATAAATTGACCCTTTAGTGATCAGGAGATCTTAAAATAACAAATCTAAACTTGATTAATGATCAGATCAAGTAGATGAGTGTTGAATGTCAAGAAAATTGAATAATAAAGATAATTCAAGCGATTTAGACCGTTGATCTAAATCAAAAGCTAGATAAGAGAATTATTGAACAAATAAAGAGTAAATTGATAAAGGAGTATATAGATGAAATTGAATAACATGAAAAAGTATTGTGGTATTGATAGGTGTATCAAAGCGTGCAATTTGAGAGGAGTATGTGTCTAACTTGGTAGTTGTTTCTTCATCGAGGTAGGTGACGACATTTAATGTTGTATATTGATTTTCTAAAATCTTGAACTATCATGGACTATTATTTGTTTGGGATTATTATAGCATTGATTCTTTCATATTTGTACTTATGATTTCCAATTTATTTTGCTATTTTAGACATGAGAATTTGATAACGTATTGAGGACATTTGATGATCGATCTTTCTTATTGGGTTTTGATACTGTGGATCTTATATATATATTTATTATTAGTGGATTGTAAAAATCTTGTCTTTACTGCATCAGTGAGTTTGGATGATTTCCTTAAATTGGTGGTGGAGGCTTGGTGGTTAGTCCTTAAGAGGCTAACCCTTGGATGAGGGGTAGTGCCTTAAGATGGTGAGCCATGAGTGCTCCTAGTTTTATGAGATATTCATAGAGGCTTGGTGGCTAGTCCTTGAGAGGCTAATCCCGGGATGATGGGGGTGCCTTGGGATGGTGAGGCACGAGTGCTCTTAGTTTTTATGAGATCCATGTACCCAAAATTTTAAGTTCTTTCAACAACCCCCTTTAAATTACAATCTATCATAGTATTTGTAATCAACGGAATTGTTATATCTTATTTATTTTAGAAAATAATATAATTGGATAGGTGGATAAATGTTCTATTAATTTTAAAATTTTAAAGTAAGAATTTTTGGAAATATTTATATAATTAGATTCTACTCAAAAAATAAAATTCAACGACTCAAAGAACATTGAAAAAGGAGTTTGGATGACAAAGTTATGAGCATTAGAAGATGAAGGGTATTTCAGTAATTAAAAGTAAAAAAGAAGAAGAAGAAATGCATGGGGCTATTTTGTTAACAGCACCCCCTCTGCATCATCTTCAGCGTCAGCTCTTCATCACCACGCTTCTGCACTGACAAAAATGGTCAACGCTGACCCCCTTCCTCGGTCATCTTCTGTGGCATTGGGAAAAATGATGACACCGCCACAAGGACGGTGCAGCCATGGAGATGGCTACCACCACCTTCCATCCTCTATAAATCTCCTCTTCCTCCCATTTCATGACTCTCCCTCTTCTTCCACTTTGGCATTTCTCTCCATTCTCCTGTGTCTAGGGTTCTGGCAACATTGAGGACCTCGCACCACTGGGAAAACTCAGATCTCTTCCTCTCCGACCACCCAGTACCCTTCCTTCTCCTCTTCTTCCATCTACCACTTTTCAGGCATTGTTCCTTCGGTCCACGCCGGATCTGTTCTCACCAGGTTGGTAAATCTGCCGGTGAAAACAAATTTGTTGGATTTGTTGGGTACCATCTTTGGGACATCTCGAATGGATGATCCAAGCCGTCCGATGAGATCAAAGGACCCCAAAACCTTAAGATCTGTAAAGACAAGAAATTTTTGGGCAATCTTAGTCGTTGATTAGAGGTTGGGCTAATCGGATGGTCCATATTAGACCGTTGCAATCCTGTTCATCTAGTTCGCAACCAAGACACCTCCCCATGACATGAGATGGAGACACACCCTATGGGAGCGTCTTCCTATGTGTGTCACATGTGCGAGCGCAGTCTCAGCTCGATCAGGACACATGTGTGTCCTGGGAACCGTAACACACAGGACCTGCCTTGTCCCTATTGATTTGAAACACAAAAATTGCAACTTTGGGAGCTGCACATGTCCGACTAGCGATCAGTATAGTATGTTAGTATTATAACAATGATGCAGACTTAATGATGCAATAAAATTTGGGAACAAAGAACAATTTTATTTGTTGATGGCTTAAAAACCCTAAGAATCTTATAGATCTGCAAGATCAAAGACAATTTGAACCTAATAAGTGGTCTATTGGACAATTAGAAGCTTTAGATATCCAAATCAACCCTAAATTAAGAATGATCACCCTTGGAGAGTAGATCCGACCATTTATGGATAGGATCGGAGTCTAAATGGATAATCTAAGCTGTTGCTTTATAAATCTAACCGATGATCAGTATAGATTAGAAGATAATAATTGGATTTCTTATCTTAAATTATAACCAGGATTCCACAAAGACATTGAAGGAGATCCAGGATTGGAATTGAAGAAAACGTGATCCAAGTCACATTATTAAGGTAGGTAGTTTGATGCTACTAAGTTTTCAACTGCATTCCAAATCTAAATGATTTTCGTGTTTAGTATGATTTTGAAATAATGTTAAAATATGATATTCTCATAAAGTATTATTATGGTTTACGATCTTGATTGAAAATGCTATCGCTCATATCTTTCATCGTTTAGTTTTACTCTTAAATGACAACATAGTTTTTATGCATTATTACATGTTTTGAATTGAGATGCATACATTGCATGATTTGATAAATATTAAAAACCTTGAGTTCCAAGTGGGTAGATCGCCGATTGAGGGAACCTACAAAGGGAACAAAACCTTGATTTCCAAGTGGGTAGATCGCTGATTGAGGCAACCTACGAAGGGAAACAAAACCTTGAGTTCCATTATTTGAAAATATATAATGAGCAAGTGATTTATGCATGAATACCCATGCTTACATAAAGTGATTGCATGATTTTATTATCTGAAAAACCCCTCTTGAAATTATGCATGTTGCATGCTGTATTTTCAAAATAGTAGTATCAGATTCACCTACTGAGTATGTTAAATACTCAACCTAATATATTATTTTTATAGATCAGCTCAATTAGGAATAGAAGAAGTATCAGGAAGTCTTAGTGCTACGATCAAGTGGGTAAAGATAAAGACAAATGTAAATGTAAGTATATAATTTGTTGTTTTGAGACATGTATATGTACTTAGTACAGTTGGACTATGAGCTGTGACTGGATGGACCTGAGATACATATATTGTATTTGGAGTAAACATTAATTTGTTTTTCTTGGAAGTAAATGACACTTGGGGTTTTCAAAATAGATTTAAAAGAAAAGTTTCTTCCACTGTATTGCATTGTTTTCAAATAGGGATATCTTGCATTCGGAATTAGTTTTTCATTTAAAAATGCATGTGAAAACTCGGGTCATCATAATTCGTGATTTTCATGTTTTGTGATTTATGACGGGTGGTTTCACCTAGTAGATGTCATGCTAGGAGGGATGAGGGCCGGCCAGCCACCCTTTGAATTTATGGGATGATAAACACCTACTCACAGATGACTTTCGGTAGGGGTTGGTAACATAGGTAGTCCACACTACCAGTCCAGGCCTACCCATGGGGACAAACGATGAGTGTCCTGTTACGGTGTCAATGGAGAGCTACAGTCGGTAGGCCCGGGATGTAAGATTATCACTGCAGCATGACTATCTATACACTTATTATGTATGTATGCATGATGAGATTGAATATATCATTTTGGTGCATGTGTGGGACCCACATACCTTGGGGTGCCCTGTTTGTTTATTGTATGCTCATTAAGATTGCATCATATCATATTTTACATTTGTGTGATCCATATTTTATTGTACATGATGCTTTGCCACTTGTATTGATATGATTTATGGCATTTGTATCCTATGACTATCATGCTTTGTGCACTCATCATCCCTTACTATTTGAGTTATTCTTTTTATCCTATCATCTCATTACATTAAATGTTTATGTACCTACCAAGCATTGCTTGCTGAGGCATTGTGTTATTGTTGTAATGCCTTAGATATTGAGAAAAAGACACAACTGATGAGGAGCCAGACAAATAGTAATTGAGATATTATATTTGGAGGTATATTTTAATTCCACATGGACTGTATATGTATATCTGTATTATTGGACTTGATTATATTATTGTTGGGAATGTGGCTGTTAATTGGATGGGTCCTAGAGTAGTAAATTCATTTCAAAAAGGTTTACTTAAAAAATAAAAAAATTATTTGAGATTTGAGTCGATTGTTGATACTTGGGGTTTTTCTTGAAATAAAATTCATTTGAAATTGTTTTTTTATGTTTTAAAAAAAAAGGGGCCCCACCTTTCGAATTTTTTTATATTAAAAAGTGTTGAAAACCCTGGGTCGTCACATCATTGGATTCTATATTTTGAGTACAATCTAATTCTTAATGTTTTAGTCCTCGATTCAATTTACAAAATATATAATTTTATAAAATCACTTTATTATTAAAATTTGAATATAAATTTTGAGGATATTATATATATATATATATATATATATATGTAGCTAAGATGAGGTGTATCAGTTAACAAAAACATAAAAGATAAAATGACTTTCCTCTACCAACAATCAAAACCCTGAGCTTGCTGCATAGCTTTTTCTCTATCACAATTAGTTGTTTCACCTCTTCCAACGTCCTGGAGAGAGAGAGAGATAGAGAGAATTGTCTATTATAGGGAACAAGAGAGATATGAGAGTTGCATGGGCGAGGGATTTGCAAAATACGATAATATAGGATGGAGAGGGAGGGATTTGCCATTCAATGTAAGGCAAAGAAAGATATTAGAGGTTAAAGAGAAGAATGAAAGGGAAGAGAAGGAGAATAAAATAAGAGAGAGCTAAAAAATGATGTTGATATTTCCCTCTTGTTTTTTATCCACCAAGAATAAAATTCAAACAATAATCTTAAAAAGTCATTATTTTATTCATGGTCACACACATACACACTCAAACTCTTAGGGAACATTTATGTATAAACTTGAACTCTTAGGGATTAGTTGCATTATCTTTATTTCTTTAATTTATTTCTTTGATTGAGAAAGGTTATAAGATAATAGATTCAATACTCTCCCTTAATACTAGGAGAAGTATTCTCTTAATTTATAATATAAATAATATAGATGAACTATGAGCAAGGATCAAGTGTGGTATGTAGCAAGATAGGAAACACCTAGAATTTGAGATGGAGGAGAGTCATGATTGTAGTAAATAGATAATTAGCTATTAATATATTTTCCCTATGATATGCATGGGGTAACTTGTTTGTTCATTGACCCAAATTATTAATCCAAGCAAAGCTTATATCGTATAAAAATACAAGCAGCAAATAGATTTTAGGAGTAAAACAAACCTTGTACCTTACTAACTCAACTAATGAAACAATAATATATTTTAGTACTCTACTTATTTAACTAATGAAATATGATAAAAATAGAAATAATATTAAAATTTTAGAAATGCCATTGGTACAAGAAACAATACTAACTCAAGAGAGAATGCCTATATCTACACGATGTAGCGACAAGCAAGATTCAAAATGCTGAAAATATTCAATTTACTTAATATATAATAGATAGGTAATCTATGACCTTTTGAATTATCCTTAAAAAAAAAATAATTAAAATTTGACCTTTGAATCAAAATCGATATTATTGTCAACCTTGCATTAGGGCTCATGTTTAACAGATATTTCTAGTTTTCTAGGTGATAAGATGGCATTTGGATTTGACAATATGTCGTACTAAATTGAGGAGATTTTGTGTTAATCAAGGAGATTTTGCTTGGATCCGAAAGCATTTTGTGTTGACTTAAGAGGGGTCTATGTGGATTCTATAAGATTTAATGGCCTTAAAACGATTATTAGAGCTAGTTTATTCACTGGTGAGACCTTGTATTCAAGCTCCTTGATGAAGTTCGCGACCAGATTTTATTAACTTACAATTATTTGGTAATCTTCAGCAAGGATAGTCTCTCCCAACCCTCATTTTCAACCTTGCTGATTCATATAATTTCTGTACAAAGTAAAGCGCATGCGTCGTTGTCGGATAAAGGAAGTGGGCCTGCCAGCAATAACGAAGCGTGAACCATCCTAAGGATGGAATGTTGAAGGTGTGCATCCAGCTGGAAGGCAAGCCAGAACCACCAACATCCAGGCAAAACTATCATAATTTAGCTCATGGCATCTAGAAATCCCTCTCTTTTCCTTTGTTACTGATCTTTTATTTACCTATTGCTATTGTGACCATCTACAATTCACAAGATAGAAGGAGCTTAGTGAGGGGTGAACATGGACCTGCAGGCGTATAGAGCCTACCCCTTTTACTTTGGACCACGCAATGAGAAGTCCATTGATGAATCCATATGCTACAAATTGCGGAAAATCGAACGACAAAGAAGGGTGACCAAATATCCAAGGCACCATCTTCCAATTCGCTTGTAGGAACCCATTTGCCTAGAAAGAAGCCTCTTTCTAGCCTCTTAGATTGGTATGGGGGCCACCATTCGATTAGTAACTCCTAGTCCTCTCTAGGACTCAGGAAAATTTCTGAGGTTTGCTGAAAATCAAAAGAAGAACAGAAAAAGGCCTAAATTGTGTCCGTAATCCTCTCATATGTTGGCCAATCAAGAGGTAAAGGTACCTTTTCCGGTGCCTTAAGGATCAAGGTGACCACTGATGAAGATTATAGGCGAAGACATTCTTCTTCCCTTTTTCATTTTTCATCTAATTGCGTGAGCTTGGGCATGTTTTGTTGAATTTCTGGCAACAATCAGTGCAAGTATCTCTCATCAACCTATTCCAGGGACATAATTAGTTGTCCTCTAAAGCCTTGTCTTCTTTTCTTAGTCGGCCCTAAATATGGGGAACTTTCAGAAACAGAAAGGAAAACTTAAACCTAACATTCTGCAAATGTAGTGATTTTCGTACTACAGAAAGTAAGAGGAAACACAGATTATTAGCCGATGTTGACAAACTTGATTGCTCAAGAGCTAGAAGCCAGTCTCCAGTTCGACTCCATATACACTAATGTGTCATATATACATTCACCCTTGCAATTTGATCTCCTCATTACTTTATAAACGCCAACACAAGGTTATTTGGTGCGAGAACTTCTCCCTTTGATCAAATGACCAACTCTTAGTAGCATCTGATGAAAGTAGATGCATTTTAGCCCCGAAAATAGTGCTGATTAGAACAACTAGCAAAAAAAGGGGCTCCTGATTATACAGCCTGAGGAAGGGGCGGATCACTAGGGTTAATAGTATGTATTATTTTCTTGCATTTTCCAAGAGGCTGTTTCCATGCCTTGAACCTGTAAACTCAAGGTCACACGACGACAACTCTACTATTACACTAAGACTCTCTAACCAACTAGCAAATCCAAAAAACGTCCTTTTGCTCCTATATATACCCATGCCATTTTTGGTCCACTAGGTTCCCAAAGGCAGAGAGATCGGAATGGGCCGGATTAAAAGAGGTGGGATCCATCAAGAAGTAAATAGGGGCAACTTTCCTTGGATTAAGTTCATTATTAGACGTTAACAGTAGAACTGCACCATGGAAATATATTCAATCATCAAATTTATGTACCGCAGCAGCTGTCCTCATTAACAAAGAGGGTGTCTGTGAGCTCTTGTACTTTGTGGCAATGCACGGCGAAAAACAGGACTATTCGAGTGAGGCTGCAACCTCACTGCAAATTGGATCTCTCCGTCATCCTTTCACTTGATATTTTCGAACTTGGGATATCCAGGAGCAGAAATTCACACAATCGGTCGACTCTCGCATATCAAAATAATATTTTGATCTTTGGAGTCGGATGGCTTGAAAAGAAGAGGAGCCTTGGCACAATGGTAAAGTTGTCGTGGTGTGACATTCATATTATATGTTCAAGGTGTAGAAACAGTCTCTTACAAAAATGTAAAGTAAAATTACATATTATAGACTCTTGTGGTCCGCACCATGGCTGCCCTTTTTAGTCGGATGGCTTGAAACTTTGTAGTAGCAACTTTTTATGTTTAATAATAAAAAATACTTCTTCTAGATGCCAAACAGTAGCGTGTAGCCATGCATACAGAAGGGAAAATATGACCATGCAATGAATAATTAAGAACACATTAAGTATTATACTGTAATTAAGTATTATACTGTAAAAGAAATCAAATATCACAAGATAAATTACTTGTTTATATGAACAATACTTACCTAGTTTGTCAATAGACTATACCAAATGGTGTACGTCGATGCTTACATCATAGTAGGCAATGCCCGTCCAAATTAGCTGCAGTCTGCACAAGTGTTGGTATATTCATTGAAGCAGAATCAACCCCATCCTTCCCTTATCTCTGGCTGTGCTAGCAGACCTTGGAATTATGTTTCAAATAGCAGGTTGTCTTTTTCCTTATAATATACGAGTTACCATTTTTCAAGATTATCTTATTGTGTGACACATCAAATTACCTTATCTACGGTTATAAATTTATTGAAACATGGATAACATACCTAAAAGCTAGGGCTGTTTGTTCTTAAATAATTTATCCAGGTTTTAAGGCTACAAAGAGATAGATTTGCAGAGGATGCACACCGATAGATTGTTATTCCTATGCCACTCCCGATTGCTGGACTTGATCCGACGGATGGGTTATCAGTTCAGCATATTAGAACCATGTTTGGTCGTCTATCAATTATAGACAATTCAACAGTCGCCGATCACAAGTACGTTCCTCCATTGGCTCAATAAATTGAGCGTCACGCCAGATCACAGCATGCACTACTATGTTGGTACCCTGCCATCCATGCTATAGTCGCTCTCATTAAGGTACATACATACATGAGTCCCGGTAGGCATACATGCCTTGAGAGAGACAAGAAGTTCGTGGCCTTCCTTTTTTTATGCATGGTGAAGTTTTTTATTTAAGAAATAAGTTATTCATCATGTTCTTCGTAACAAAAAAAGATAATCCATCATAAATCAGGACATTTGCATGATCCTAGCTACTTGTTTTGAGTTGTCATCATCATCATCATCATCGAGACCTTATTCAGCTTAAGTGTTTGGTTTGATTTTATTATAAAGTTTTTAAATCTTTTATCACCACTTCTATCCACTTTCTTTTGGGCATTTCTTTTATCCTTTTAAAACCTTTTACTTCCATTACCTCACTCCTTCTAACTGGTGCCATTTCGGTCTTCGTTGGACATGTCTATATCATCTAAGTCTAATCTCCCTCATCTTGTTACCCATTGGTGATATCACTAATTTTTCTATAATATTTTAATTCCCAATTCTATCATTTCTTATCTTGCTACTTATCCATCTCAACATCCTCATTTCTGCTACACTCATCTTACGAACATGATGTTCTTTAACTGCCCAACACATTGATTTATAAATATTAAAAATGAATGATCGCTATTTTTTTTTTTCATGAAAACATATGCTAAAAAGAATTTAATGAATATGAAATTTGATTCCTAGCATATCTAGACCATTTCAAATATGATGAATGGTTTAGATTGATAGAACAAAGCTTCACCACCCTTGAAAAAAAAAGGTGTGGACTTCTTCCTCTCTCAAAAGTATACACGCCTGCTGGGACTATCAATTGACAAGTTGGAAGGAATTAAACCACTTCCGAATTTCATGTAATGGCACTTGTTATTTTCCACTTGCAAAGTTGCTAGAGAAAGTAAGAAGTCTAATGGTGCTCTCTCTCTCAAGAAATTAAGAAAGAAAAAGGGAAAAGTATCGTGTACTGTCCTTAATTTAGTCTTCAAATTATTATTTTAGCAAATTAGTCGAAACGTTTTTCACCGTCAAGCCTTCCATCTGACGTAATAGCTAAGGAGCAAATACCTTTCGGAATAATGCATAAAAGGGGTTCTCTCAAGGTACTTAGTAGGTTATAAGTTTCAGGTGTTTATGGGTGCATGTGTTGACATTCAAATAAATAAATAAGTAAATAGATCTTATACTCTAAATTATAAGTCAAACTCACTATTTTTTAATGTAGGTGAAATAAATAAGACTAAAGATGGATTTACTAAAGTGCATAGGTCTAAGTGAAAAGCTGACAATAAATCATAAATATCGAAATGATGGAGAGGTAAGTAGAAAGAAATAAAGTTTTGGTATGAAAAATGGTGACTTTTGCAGCAGGGAAAATGACTTCTACTAGAAGATATTTTGCCCTAATTAAATGAAAATCTGTTGGGTGAAGTGTATTCTGTAAATCTCTATACACGCATTAAAGAAAGTGATAATCACCCTATTTTTGATAAGTTGGAAAATGAAGGGCCAAAAATTTTACCATCTATTCTTTAATTGAAAACAACAATAGCTAGGATCATCAAGGGATTGACTTGAATCTTGAAAAAACTGGGCCCATAGGGTCTAATTTATCAAAAGAGGAATGTTGAATCAAAGGGCTCGTATTATTTGTATGATAGGGTCCATCTACAAATAATCTGCCCGGTTTATCTAATTCCTTTGGTCCAAGAATCATGTAGATTGTCATTTTCTAGGACTGTGTGCTTTGTTTTTGAATATGGATAGTTGTTTAAAAAGCTTTTAGCTGTTCATGAAAAGAAGATTTCTTTACATGTTAGAATCCTCCAATCTGCATAATTTTTGGATTAATAGATATCCAAAGTAAAATTTTTTTGCTGAACTAAGTAGATCATCTATAGATAGAGCCTCTCATGCAAAAAGTAGGGGTGCCTTGACACAGCGCTAACAAGAGATTGGATTAGCATTCCTCTTACCAAAAATAGGGCCAATTGTATCAACTACGAACACGCTCTTGGGATAGAAGAAGATTCTGTAAACACTTACTCAAAATCTCACTTATTAGATTTCATTATAGAAGAATTGCCCACAACTTTTTCTGAGGAATTAACTATAATACATCTGATCCATGCATAATATCATGAAAAATGGAAAACAGCACAAGAACCTGCATATTCGAGAGGAAATGCCCAAGTTATTTGCGACCAGCAGGCCGAGACTATGTTGGCAACTTGGCATACATATGAGGCCTTTCAATTTGTTAATCTGAAACATTTATCTACTAGATGCTGTTATGAATATATCATTAACAGAAAAGCTCATACATCAGACAATCCTAAGAGTATAATATGTCGTCTTTGTCGTATGGTTGTATTATTAACTATCAATGCTGTTTAGGTCACATCACCCCACACCAACGATTAGGATTATTTAAGAGGAAGTTTTGGACATGGCCTATCTATGACAAAGACAAGCAACTGATATGCACATCTTTGTTTTCCATTATGGCTCCTCACTTTAGTTGATGCCCTTATGATTGGCTGTTTATATCTTTATGATAATTGTTACATCCATATTAACAACAGATCAAGATAGTGAAAGAGAAAGAGGAAAGTGTTGTTACTAAAACAAGATAAACATTTTTTTCATGTAAATAATCACACGATTAATTCATGCGTTGCTACAATTTCTGACAATTATCAAGGAAGAGTTTCCCTCGTAAAGTATACACCTTACTTACACTTTCTTGTGTAATAAACTTCATTCCGTTACCAGTGAAGAGAGACCAAGAAAATGTCTACCTATATGTAATTCTTTGTCCTTTTTTGTCAGTAAAATTGTTTGAGCTGATCCTTAAAACTTTCACAGCTAGAAAGGGCTCCTTCGTAACTAAAAAAATCATGGAACAGATATAAACTAGAAAATAATAACGTAGAGCCTACAATTGTGTAGCGTATTTGTTGGTCTCAGACAATGCAGCATCTCTTCTGATACACGCTTAGTCACAAGTTCGATTTGTCGCTTTTTTTGTTGGCCAGGGTGAATGATTGGGTTTCTTGTATTCAGAAAGGAAAAACAAAAGAGAGAATAACTTTATCTTTGCGACTTTATTGTTTGACATATTCTTTGTAAAGGTATGATCTTACATGGGTTGACCCAATGGCTCAACATTGAGGCACAAAAGCTCAATTTGAGAATGTAGCAAGAGTTCAATCCCAGCTTTCATTTTTTTGGCAGGTGCAAGTGAAGAATTAGAAAACAGCTCACTTGTGCACTCTGTCGTTGACGCACTCTCCTGCATCTAATTCCTGGGTAAAGAAGAAAGTGACGAGTCTTGAACTTGAGACTAATCACATTTTAGGGGAAATAATAAGTTGTTTGCAATCAAATACACTAGATATTTGTTGGCTTATCCCAGCTTACTTATCCAAACAAAAGCTGATATGAACTCCTGCGCAGAAAGATAAATGATATATATGATCTTATTTATCAACCGTTGTTCTCTAAAACTACAATCAAATCTAGACAAATTAAACAGACAGCGGCGAAAATTCCTAGTAATTTGTGAAGTATTATTTTCATTAAAATTTTTGATAAATGAAATTCATAATGCCAACTGCATTTTGTATTATTTTAACAAAGTTCAATTTGGCGAAACCAATTAGGGATTTTGTCACGGGTGGTAGAAAATTCCTACTAATTTAGTGAGGTATTATTTTCATCGAAATTCTTGATAAATGAAAATGAGAATGGCTACTGCATTTTGTATAAATAGGGATTTTCATATATTTCCAGCTATTTATTCCTTGCTGCGCCCTTGTGAGTTTTTCAAAAACATATTATCTTATAACTTTATTAGTGGTGTTATCTTATTACCACCATGCAAGTTAGGCTTAGGTAGCTTGTATTAATTTATGGATGTTTTAACTGTAGACAAATGACTAATTAAGCCATGGATTTAGCGGAACCTCGTAAATGGATCTTCTGAATCTTGCTTCACAGTACATGGATGGCCAATCCATAAATCAACGGGGCCAGATACCAACAGTTTATTTCTCTAGCTGGCTCCAGACCCCGTACATCTAGTGATGGCTCTACGATCTCACCAAAATATAGCGGGCCGAGCTGCAATGAACTAGATGGACTGTGGCTGCCCACGAATCTTACATGTTTGATCGTGTAAACATGACATGACATGACAATGAGCTAGAAGCCACCTTTGTTTTCTTCCTTTCCTCCATTTCTTTTCTCTATTTTTTCATATATATTATTTCTATTTCTTATTGTTTCTTTTTATGTTTAGTGAAAAGCCTTCAAAATATAGCAAGGGTTTTCAATTTTTGTTTTTTTACAACTAAGTTTTTCTCTTCTTCTTTTTTCCCCTTAAAGTTAGGCAAGCTGATTTTGGCTATCAACCCTTTGGGTTTGGCCTGACAAGAGGAGACCTTCCCACTGGGCTAAGTGCTCTTGCTCTTTTATTTTTATTTTTTTTACAACAAAGATTATGAAGTAAACTACCAGGCAACTATTAATCTTAATTTCTAAATATACTTGAAATCTCTTCCAATAAGGAAAAGTGTCACCTCAAACCTCTAACCAAACTTAACATGAGAGGTGCTATATTATCTATGACGGCCTATACTAGATGGCTTTTGGTGCTTTGTACTATTTTTACACCATGTTTTGCTACGGTCAAGTATATCTAGTATTCATTTTTCTTCTTCTTTTTGATACAGCAAAGAGTCACAAGCAAAACTACTATATCTACGAGCATATACTAACTCTTAAATTTACTTGAAATCTTTCTAATAAGAGAAAAATGCCCCCTTAAATCTTGGACCAAGAAGAGGCACCATGATGTCTATTACCAACTACATTAAATGGCTTTTGGCGATTTGTACTATTTTTACACCATGTTTTGCTACGATCAAGTATATCTGGTATTCATTTTTCTTCTTCTTTTTTTGATACAGCGAAGAGTCACAAGCAAACTACTATATCTACGAGCATATACTAACTCTTAAATCTACTTGAAATCTTTCTAATAAGAGAAAAATGCCCTCTTAAATCTTGGACCAAGAAGAGGCACCATGATGTTTGCTACCAACTACATCAAATGGCTTTTGGCCTAGAATTTAAGTGTTGAATATATGAAATTTCGCATGTAAGGTGCTTAATAAAATCTATCTTTAGAAGATAAATTGAATTGAGATTTCCCATACCTACGCGATAGCTAGCTATCTATCC
Source organism: Warburgia ugandensis (assembly GCA_035236585.1). NCBI lineage: Eukaryota > Viridiplantae > Streptophyta > Magnoliopsida > Canellales > Canellaceae > Warburgia > Warburgia ugandensis. The sequence continues at coordinate 43,087,207 of CP141129.1, forward strand.
GGGGCTGTGGATATTCCATCCATATAAGGACTGGCAAGAATATACATGTGGGCCATAGGTTCTTTATCATCCAAATCTTTCATCTGCATGGTCTACCTTACCTTAGACAGTCCCATGCATTTCTCAAAAATCCCATGCACTACAAAAGTCTAACCCGTTGTTTCCACAACATTACCACATCTTCACAATAATAGTGGTTAAAAACCCATGACATAGATAGTTGTTTCGCATTGGATGAACGGCTCACATAGTTCAAAAACAAATATTAATATTATTTAAGATGGGTCTACGATATGAACAGTCAGGATCACAATACATCTGGGACCCGTATACTTTTAGCTGCAATTGTAAATCCTTACTTTCAGCTGCAATACATCAGTTTGTCTCCAGTCTTTTGACTTGGCCATGATTAAACCATGCTTTTTTACTTTCTTGTTTTGTCTCCTCTCTGTTATTGTAGCATGAAGTGTTTGGGCGTGTAAGTCTGTGCAAATATTTCTATCAGTTAAAGAACATGTGGGTCCTATCGGATTGGAGATCTCCACCATTGCTCTTCTGGGCCACATCTTAGATGCATGGTATCACTTTTGGCGAATTTCTAATAGGTTGCAATATACTGAGCCATGACCACTTAACTAACAGCCTTCACATACACTTAATCTAAACCATCCATTTGATAACCAAAGTATTAGATTAAATGTTCCAAAATCATGCCAATTGTTGGCCACATCACAAAAGTAGACATGCGTTGCCGTATTGCGTGCATGTACATGTACTTGCAGCACTGAATTGTTTTACGCGCGCGTACCCAATATATGTAAATATTTAGGAACCTATTCCTATATCTAGGATTGATTTGGGAGATCTTATTTGATTCGTCTTTTTGTGCTCCTAAGACACGATTTTTGGGGCAATCCCTTTAAAACTTGGGGGGGGTCATGCATTTCCACACATCAAGTTTAGGAAATTAGTGGTTATACTCAGGAAGGAAAACATGCTTATATATATGGATATGTGTCTCAAATGTTGTTCCATTTTAGGAGGAGAAATTCTAGCCCTGGCGGACCATAAGATTCCAGTTTTTGTTCACCGACCTCCCCGAAGGGACGGCCTTGGCTTTTCCCTTCTCTTATTCTCCCTGTCTCTCTCTGTTACTTTATCATCCTTCACTACTTCCTCTCTGCAAATTCACTCCAGAAACTTTCAACATGACGATGGATTGTGTCTCTGTCCCTCCAATCCCACCAGCTCCATTTGTTTTTGACTCTTCTCTAGTGCAAAAGGAGCAAAATATACCCACCCAGTTCATATGGCCAGAAGAAGACAAGGCTAGACTTGATGAGGAACAACTTGTTGTTCCTGTTATTGACTTGAAAGCATTACTCTCTGGAGACCCAGTTGCAGAATCAGAGATTTTGAATCTTGTGAGATTGGCGTGTGAGAAACATGGCTTCTTTCAGGTGATCAACCACGAGATTAACTCAAAGCTTATTGCGGATGTACATCACCACGTTGAGGCTTTCTTCACATTGCCCTTCTTGGAGAAACAGAGAGCACAGAGAAAGCCAGGTGAAAGTTGTGGATATGCTAACAGTTTTACGGGGAGATTTTCTTCTAAGCTTCCTTGGAAGGAGACTCTTTCATTTGCTTATTCGGCTTCACCGGAATCCGGCAATGTAGTTGAGGATTACATTGCAAAAGTCCTTGGGGAGGATTTTCGGCTAGCAGGGTAAGTTTTTGGGAACGATAAACCGACACCCAGCAGCTTAAAAACTTAGAATTCTCTGTTTATGATTCTTGTCTCCGTTTTGTTTATGTTTAACAGTAGGGTTTATCAGAAGTACTGTGAGGAGATGAGTAGACTTTCTCTGAAGATCATGGAGTTCTTGGGATTGTGCCTTGGAGTTGAAAGAAGTCATTTCAGGAATTTCTTCCAGACGAATGATTCCATAATGAGGCTGAACTACTACCCTCCGTGCCAGAAGCCTGATCTCACTTTAGGAACTGGACCGCACTGTGATCCAACTTCCTTAACCATTCTTCATCAAGACGAGGTTAACGGTTTGCAAGTATTCGCCGATGGCCAATGGCGTTCAATCAGTCCCCATCCAGAGGCATTCGTTGTCAATATCGGTGATACTTTCATGGTCAGTGCTTGCTTAGTGAGTATTTTGTCAAAAAAAAATTTTAAAAAAATCGATCGACATCAATATAGCAAGAACATGGAGATTAGATTTACGTGGTTTGGTAATATGGCTAGAAGTGGCCTAAAGCAACAGACTAGCACCCTTAATAATCTATCTATTTTATGTCGAATTTTGTTTTTGGTGACATGAATGACTATTCTCAACTTAGAGCTTGCTGGTGATATTTGGTGCTGTTTATAGGCTTTATCGAATGGGAGATTCAAGAGCTGTCTCCACAGAGCGGTGGTGAATAGCAGGACGCCGCGTAAATCATTAGCGTTCTTTCTGTGCCCTGAGAAAGATAAAGTGGTGACGCCACCGAGCATGCTGATCAACGGCGAGCATCCCAGGAGATATCCAGATTTCACATGGTCAATGCTTCTGGAGTTCACACAGAAGCACTACAGAGCAGATATGAAGACCCTGGACGTGTTCTCTCAGTGGCTTCTCCAAACAAGAGCCAACCTCCAGACATTGGATTAGCATCCGATACAAAAAACAAGGGCCACTGTGGACCCACCGGAAACAGAAGTAGCAGCCGTCAGTCAGTCATCGGACATCCCAACAATAAACAAGCCAAAATATGTGAAACAAATCTTTTCAAATAAAGGCAGGACAGCCTTAAATAAAGAAGCAATTTATATAGTTATTACATTATTTTTCATTCACTTTGGCCCTTGGGTGCTTGCAAATCATCAAAAGCAGCATTACACTCAAACTAAAGATGGCACACGCGTACCGCATCAAGAACCTCCTGAACACCACCATCTCTCTCTTTCTTTTGCTAATGTGGGTCTTGAATAAACACCACCACCACACACACTCTCTTTCTACTAGTAATGTGGGTCTGGAATACAAGTGCATACTAAGTTGTCGCTTAGCAGTGTTTTGTCCATATGGGTGTGTAGATAATAGCGAAATAATGGCAAGGAGGATTCTTCTTTAAATTCTTGTGCGACTTTGCTCATATTTTCTAAGAGAGAGAGAGAGAGAGAGATTTGTCCTAATGTTTGTCCTGAAATACAAGGACATTCTTCGGATGATATCTTAAAGAAATGGAAAGGAAATAGCAATCCCATGTGTGAGGCTTTGGGGGGACGAGCTATCTTCCACAGCCGCCATCGCTAAGGACAATCACTGCTTCTTTTAATCCCACTCGCAAACAAATACTCGCATCACATGGAAACATTTGTTTTTGTTTTGTTTTGCTCATCGAGGTAACATATCGACACTACACGCTATTTCTTTATCTTCATTTCCCTTTCTTAAATCAGCTTTATTAGTAGGATAGGAGCTTTCCATTATAATTCTATGATTGATCAGTAGCTAAATATACAGCTTGTTTGGGCGTGTAATCCAGTAAAACGAGAGGCAGATGTAGGCCCCGATGGTTGATGATCCGAGCCGAACGTCCATCTTTTGGGTCACCTCTTAGATACTCGACACAGCACTCCAACACTTTGATGCATGGTTTCGATTTGAGTAATTATTTAATTAATGTGGTACTTGTGCTGCATGTAGATCAGAACACCAAATGGTACGAGTGATTTGGATGGCAAGCAACAGGTATCATACCAGTTTCCGATATTCTAAGTGGAAAAGTAAGTCATATATGACAAACCTAAAGGGGTGGAACACTCTAATTTGCAGTGGGAAAGACAGCTAGCTTTTCCATTATTGACACATCTAAACTGGATTGTCAAATGTGACCGGTGTGGTCTCCCCGTTGTCGGAACGCTGGGCCATGGCTTGGTGGCCACCACCAAGTTTGTCTAATATGGTGTTACTCCAGCCAATGGAGTTTCCAATTGAGTTGCAAAAGCCCTTAAGAAATCTCAACTTCTAGTGGAACGCCAAAAAAAAAAAAAAAAACCTCCCACTTTTTCTTTAATATGATCTTCTTTGGATTATCTGTTTGAGGAGCTGTTTCATGGTGTTTGCCACATGTGGGGCCTAGATGGACACTGTTTATCTTTTGGGCCACATCATAGATATGTGATACCTTGAAAATCTTCTTCGTTGGATTATGCTTAATCCACTTGCCCATTTGTGAGAATTTTGCCTTTGCCTTTTCCTATTTGAATTCGTAGTTGTTCATCAAAATATCGTGGTTGGAATCATCCAGTTGATATGTTTATAATACACAACAAAGATGTGGCCTCGAAGATGGGCGATTTGGATTAGCGAAAAGTATAGTCATGCATATATGTGTAGCATGGTGCAAAATCCTACGCACTGACTTACACGCAGCTAGACACCCATAAAAGCTTCCGTTTCAGAGACGAGCCCCACAATATATTATGTTTCCACATTTCTAGCAGGAGCAAACAAGGAGTGGAGATGGGATTAGTGCTGCACTGACTCGCAAAACAAACAATTTTATAACGTTTTTGTTTCATCCTTTGGTAGTTATATGGTCAATCTCTTCTGACCAAAGGAATCAGATGAGTCTCTTCTTCGGGACGTTTGATTAGCAACGCATTTTTAAATACTTGAGCAAGTTTAAAAAGGAAGTGCAAGTTTTATATTAGGCCATTCCCATTGAGTAGGACAATAGGGATGAAGACCATGTGTCGGCAGAACTTTGGAGGGAGTTCATAAAAAAACATGTAACCATGTTTCTAAAACGGCATAAAGGACTTTAACTTAATGAGAAAGACGACTGGTGGCATGAGTTTGGCCATTGGATTGAGCTCAATGGTACTTGTCTAGATATCATTTTCTTTCCTGCTCTCTGATGACATTTCGCATTTGAACAAAGGAAAATGATACTACAGACGGCCTATGGAGACGCTGAGAGGGACGGCCTGTCTATAGAATAGGGGGTTAATTAGTAGTGCTGGAGATGAGCTGATCCGATGTGATATGAGATGAGGTGAAGCATCTCAGTGTTAGTGGTGCTCAAGTTGAGATGAGATGAAAAAATCTCTCCTTTTTCACTCTTAGTGGTTTTTGAGGTGAGCTGAGATGGAAATAATCTCATCTTAACTCACAACTAACATGACCTTTCAGTGATCTCTCTTTATCTCATGTCAAATTTGGTCATCTCAAGCTAGATTTCATATACTCTTTATCTCATGTGTACTCACTTTCATCTCAAGAACCACTAACACCGTAGAAGATTTTTATGTTGATGGACCTTAACCCCTTGGAAAGGGAGCCTTGGCGCAATGGTAAAAGTTGTCGTCATGTGACTTTGAGGTCACAGGTTCAAGGTGTGGAATCAGCCTCTTGCAAAATGCAAATTAAGGCTGCTACTATAGGCCCTTGTGGTCCACCCCTTCCCTGGATCCTGCATAGGGGAGAGCTTCATGCACCTAAGCTGCCCTTTTGGACCTTAACCCCTTGAATGAAACTCAGTTAATCTATATCTAATTAATTCAAACTTGCCATGCGCTAATGTACAATACCGTATTGTCTGGTCACATAAAAAATCCATTTCTTGTGGGCTGATCCACTAATCTCTTTTCAGTGGCAGACCGAAGATGACCCACAATGGAGTTTCAATCTGTTAGTGAAGGAGTATTCCAATTAATGGCATATCGATCTCCTGGCCGCTTTCGGTTTTGAGTGTGTTAAAAGGTGAGGTTTCCTGAAGATGAAGTTAAAAGCATGGATTATATATATATTAGTCCTTGTCTTGTTTAAGGGATAAGGAAAAGAGATGTGGACAAGAGTGACATGGTTTCCTTGGCAAATATATGTTCGAACTAAGAGTCTAATGCTACCTGTACCCATCAAATTCGTCGAATGGATGGGGATAGGTAGCTGTCAACTTATCTCTCCTCAATATTTGTTCGAATTGTACAATATCTTTTTTAATGATAATTACTTTCAGTAAACAATATGTCCATCTATCACAAGAACCCGTCCAAATGTATGTTGTAAGTGCAAATCTTATCGTCCTTCACAATCTACTTGTCACTTCTATATTAAAAAATTAATCTTATTTGCCTTAACAATTTAGAAATTAATCAAAAGGACATGCCGTCCACATGAGAGAGAGAGAGAGAGAGAGAGAGAGAGAGAGAGAGAGAGAGAGAGAGAGAGAGAGAGAGAGAGAGAGAGAGAGAGAGAGAGAGAGAGAGAGTTGCATACTAGCTGTTTTACTGCTACTATCTTAGTTCCCTAGCAAAGGAGAATGAGCACGACTTTTAACTCTCTAGTTCACTTGGAAGGGTAGAACCTGAGTACAACTTCAAGTCTCTTATATCTACGTATAGTACTCTAGTTCAATCACATAAAGTATCAACTTGATTCGAATATAATACTAGTCGAAATCCTTGAGTTGATCTCTGTTAATCTCATAAACACTTAGACTGCCATATGAGTAATCAAAATAAGCAGTTTCCATTTTTTATAGTACATATTAAGCATATTTCAAACTGATGTGTTACGCATCCTTGCACCAGACGAGTCAATTGATGAGTTGACTTGTTTCGTGATGTATCGATTTAACTCATCAAGTTTTCAAACGCCGGTTATAGGGGAGAGAATAATACGGCGAGTTAGAAGATCCTTGTCCTTTGGCCTTGCTAAGTTCATATAAGAAGAACTACCTGCATCTCTCCTCTCTCTCCTTTGGGCTTCTATCTCAAACAGGTACACTAAATATCTATAGTCACCTTAGAAAAATTCTAAGAAACTGGCGAACTGTTGAGAACCGTTGAAATCCTCATTTTATGAGGAATTAGGTTCGCGAAACTAGCCAACTCCTTTGTGATAACTACTGAAGCATTCATATTATCTAGTACATTATCAAATTCTTACATTTGCATGTTATTATATTTTTCAATTAGGATAGAGATGTAGGACTCACAGTACTCCTCATTTTTCTTGGCCACATCCTTATGCTTTGCATGGATAGAGAAATGTGGTCCTCAAACAAGATCTCAATATCCAGTTCCATAAAATTCATCATAATGGACTTCTCCTTTTTATCTTTTAGAAACTTCTCATATGTGTGGGCCGTGTGGCAATAGCACTAGGTGGTGGTTCTTTAACCAAAACATCTAGCATGTACTCAACAGAGCCCCGGAGGAGTACAAGGCAAATTTGCCTCTTTCATGTCAGGTAATTAGACTTCCATTTAGTCTCTCAGTCTTTGGAACCAATTGTTTTAGAGTCTATTATAAGAGTTTCTAAAAGCTAGATTAAAATCTAGTGCAGGAAGTAGAACATACACCGTCCATAATAGAACAATTTAAGAACTTATACCAAAATATAAAATATAGCTTAACATGGTGTAAATATACACATAAGAGTATAACTAGTAAAAAAGAACACAACCTTGTGCTTGCAAGAAAAAAGGGACACCACCGGTGCATGAAGCTCTCGTGTATGCGAGGTCCGAGAAAGTGTAACATTTCTTATATTTTAAGAAAAAAGAAAATAAATAAATAAATAACTAAAATAATATAATAAAATAAAATAAATACATATAAGGTAAGGAAGAGAGAGAGAGTGCTCAAAACGCACTCTCCTCCCTCTTCATGCTCAGCCTCTTTCACGTGAACAGTCACGCACCCCTGTGACGGATTTCTCTACCTTTGAACAGCCGGGAACGAGGTAAGATCACTCCACCCTCCTCTTTGTGTTAAATTTTAAGGTTTCTTAACTTGTAAACGCTAGAGAACAGTGTGAACATGTAGGTTTTGCAAAAATCCGTGCTTTACTATTTTTCACTAAAAAATTAGATGAGATGGTGTCAGATTAAGATTTGGACCGTTCATATTGAGTATGATGAGGAGAGGAAAGGACCCATAAAATTTTGTGATAATCGGACAGCTAGGGACACTGAACCCCAAAAAATCATATTATGGGAGTTTTTGAAAATGAGACAAAAATCGTGAAAAAATGATAGGTTTAGGTGGGATTTGTGAAAATGAAGGGTGGAAATGAAATGTACGTGAAAAACCGGACTCAGTGGTGTAAAAATTACAAAAAACAGAGCACTTAGGGTAGCCAGCAACGGCAAACCAGTCCAGTCGTTGTCTTCGACAACGGTGACCAAAATGGGAGGAAACGCACGGACAAGGGAGCGCCACGTGACTTGATGAGGGCGCGCCATGCGCAGGGCTCGTGGGGCCACTCATGCGCGCCACGCGTAGAGCGCGTCTATAGACGCGCCCGCTACCCCGCGCGGGTTCTAACACAAAGCGCATCCACAAAAGCGCCCGGCACGCACAATGCGTGTGCATGCAGACTGCATGCGTCGCTCGTGCGGCGGGCTCATTTTCTGGATTTTGGTCTTTTTTGACCCTTTATTCCTTTAAAACGTGATTTTAGGAGCTACAGAGGTCCAAATCACGATCCGAAAGAGGCATTGTGATCGTCTCAACAAGGCGGATCTAGATTTAAGATAAAAAATCTAGTTTGAAGTAACTTTTTAATAGCAAAACTACTAAATGCCATTAGATGATTCAGATCAAGCTGATCAATAGATGATCAAGCTTTAGATTTTAGTTATATGCATTAACCATGACATGATTTATGATATAACAGGTACATCAGGGCATACACCTTGATATCGTTTACACGTTTGTTGGGATAGTGCGATACCGAGGTAGGTAATTTCATTCACAATTTTTCCATGATTCTCAAATGGTGATTTGGTGAATTGAGTTTTTGAGGCATGTGATTTATGCCTTACCATATGCATGAGATTTGTTTTAGCATATAGCTTCTCATGTGTGTGCTATCTTTCTGGCGGTTATTGCATGCACTGTTCTTGATATCTTTCGTGATATTCACTTGATTTTTGGTCTTCTTGACATGTGGGAGTCGCTCTGACTTAATATTTGAGACTATTGATCATGTGGTAGGATGCAATTTTTCACCCCGTAAGTGCCTGACTGCCCGTGAGGGTGAAAGGGTGAAAGCGGGTGTGCAACGCGACTTTTTGTGAGTGCATGAGTGCCTGTGAGGGTGAAAGCGAAAGTGGTACGCGTCGTTCTTGTGAGTGCCTGAGCACCGTGAGGGTGCAACGGTGAAAGGGTGAAAGCGGATGGTACAGAGAGCTGACCCCACATTGCCGTGAGTGTATGTGAGACACTCACAGGGCTTGACTGTATATGATGTTGATATTTTTGACATGCATTCATGTGTTTTTAGATTTTCTCGGATTGTGCATGTCCTGATATCATGATTGATGATATCTTATTTATTACAAGGACTTGGTATGTCATTCATTGTGTGATTTAAGGCTTTATATATATTGTTGATAATTTTTCGATCTTTATGCCTTGCGTCATGTGATTTGTTTTTATTGAGATTACTTTGAATGTATATCACCTGCACAAGCATGGCTTGCTGAGGCATTGCTTTGTTTTGCAATGCCTCAGAATTAGAGCGCGATAGTCAGAAAGGGAAGAAGGTGGACTAGAGTGGTGATCTTGGACAGACCCTGGAGCTTTGGAACTTTCATTATTACGTATCTTTGCAGTTGCAAAAATGTCACCGTGGTTTTAATTTGTGAGCATGCTCAAAATGTTTATTGTTGGTTCTGTTCTGCAGTGTGGTTTTGAGGTGAAATGACCCTCGGGGTTTTCTTAATGGTATTTTTTTTGAAGCTGCGAAAAGTTTTAAATCATGAGTTTTAAGTTCTGGAATCCCATCTATTTTCTATCAATAAATCTTATTACTATTTTCGTATAAATATGGAAAACATTTTGTTAAAACCCAAGGTGTCACAGAAAGGGATAGACCACAAGGGTCTATAGAAGGCAGCCTTATCTTGTATTTTGCAAGAGGCAATTTCCATGCCGTGAACCCATGACCTCAAGGTCACACGACCACAACTCTATTGTTACGCTTGCAAGAAAATAAAAAATATGGAACCAATTTCATTGTAGTTTTTAGAAAGATATTATCAAAGGTTTGAGGGAAATGGGAAGGGATTCTTGTAAATTCTCTCTCTCAATGAATTATATGGAATGTGCATTTTGAGAGAAAGATTTCCTTATAGTTTTTTAGAAAGGGAGTTGACATTCCCATACCCCTTTGGTACTAATGCCACACCCTCTTTTGAGGTTTTATAGTAAAAGTACATGTGGTTCACATTTTTAAGTTATCAAACCGAAGCTATAGATGGGCCATGTCTCAAAAATTTCATATTCTAAACATTGAACATTGATTTCTTTTAGTTGTTTTTAAAACAGTAAAATTTTCTACTATCGATTTTAGAACTTGAAAAAGCAACAGTACAATCATCCAATGTACGCGATTTTTGGGCTGACCTAATATACAACAAAACAGCTAAGATGAATAGCTGAGAATATCATGAAAGTTGTCCTCTTAGGTAAAAGTAGGATGAAATTCCAAAAAAAATGTATGAGATTAGTACCAAAGGGGTGTTGCAATATCAGCTCCCTTTTAGAAAATCTTAAATTTTTATTAGTGTATGTATAACCCTTGACTAATCACTGAACTGCTATTATCAATGTCAGTGTGTAGATGTCATGTCCATTCAAATTTCCTTACTGCATCCAAGTGCCCAAAATCAAGGGCACACAAAATGGATAAGATAACCGTATGAAGGGATCTAGTTTAAAGGTTTAAGAGGTGGAAAAGTATTAAATCATGTCCTCATTACGTCTTGAATTTTTAGAGACTAACAGTGTAAGCAAAATCAATCGTCAAAAATTAAATCAGCAATGACCAAAATAAATACGATAATGGACACTTGAATTTAAAAACTGCAATAATCAAAATAAAAATTTGTAATTTAGATGGACGAAACCAAATGTATGTCAATGGTTATTAAAGCAAAGAACGTACCTCAGGATACGGTGACTACCCATGGGATGTCTTCTATTTGCTTTTTCGTTGTTGTTTCCAGGTAGGTTGGCCTTTCTAGAATCTGCTGGCTGCCAAGGGAACATATAGGAAACATAAGAAAGGCGAGAGCTGATACCTTTGGATGGTTACATTAAACTCGTTGGAAGAAGAAGAAGAAGAAGATGTCAGAGTGGCAAGAGATTGGTCATGGTTAGGTTTTTCCTCTTTCTTCGTTGGAACATGTTAGTTTCATTTACCATATTTTACATTCTTTTATTAAATATTGAAAGGAAATAAAGAAAATTTAATTGACAATTATGTGTAGACGAAGAAGATAAGAATATAAACACCAAATGAAATCTTAATTTACCAATTTATAAGGTAACACTGCTCTCCTCTAGGAACCAAACTCCAACTATTTTGCATAAAATAATAAAGAACAGCAGGATAATAATTGCTGCTAATTAGTAAATTTTCACTAAATAGTCTAATTTTAGCTGCTAAAAGTTGAACAATTACGGTTGAAACAAAAGAATCATAGTGCTCTAAACAGCACTAATGTGGACTGCTAATTTACAAGAATATTAATTGACATTTGGAACTAATTACAAACATGCTCTCATATAACATACTCAACAAGAAGTAGTTTTAGCACTTATAAATGCATAATTTTATAACTAATTAATTAGCTATCGTGAATGGACAAAAAATAACAACCATCCAATAGCTTACACAAGTGCCAATAAAATTCGTGTAGATAACGTAAAACATGACAGCAAAATAGTCTCAAATAATTTCTGTAAACTGCTAGCTTTTCACTGTATAAACTCCACATAAACATTGATTTAACTAATGGAACTTATAGTGAAAAGCAGTCTAAAAAAAAAGTGCAAATCAACTGGCTAGATTTTCTAACTTCAAATCAGATTTAGCTTAAAATTTTCAGGGTTCAAAATAGTCCCTAAATAGGCGTGAATGATGGGCATACTCAGAGAATTAAATTTGATACACATGGGACCCAAAAAAGGCCCCAACGATAACCCTTAAATAGGGTGGCCATGAAAAATGGGGTTTAAAGATTATAATTTCAGGCCAAAATTTGCAGAATAAATGGTCTAAACTTACATTACAGTCTTATAGTTATGCAAAAACATTAGTGCAATTGGGTGATGAAAGCCCTGATTAAAGACCCATTTGGGAGAAAACTAAGATTGGAAAAATCCCTAAAACATATACGTGGGATTGGGTGAAAAATAATTGTGAAATTCAAGATAATCAAAGGTGTAAAAAACACCCTATATAGTTACAAAAAAGGACAGCCCAGTGCATGAAGCTCCTGCATATTTGGGAAAGAAACAAACCACAAAGGGTCTATTATATGCAGTCTTACCTTGCATTTTTTGTAAGAGGTTGTTTCCATGCCTCGAACCAATGACCTCAAAATCACATGGGGACAACTCAGCCATTATGCCAAGGTTCCCCTTATAAAGTTACAATGTTAAACTTTTGAAGAGCTGGAAAACCATTCGCTCTAATACCAACATTCACCCTTAGTAGCTCCTGCTCACGATACACCCTGGCTGTCCTTAATATAACCCTACAAGATCAAGCAATCTCAATCTTCCAACCATCTAATTAGTTTATTAGGCTAGTTATAGATTAAATGATAACACTAAGAGCTCAATAAAGGTCAGCCCCGTGCACGAAGATCCCATGTATGCAGGGTTCGGGGAGGGGCAGACCACAAGAGTCAATAGTAGGCAGCCTTACCTTGCATTTTGCAAGAGGCTATTTCCATGCCTTGAACCCCATGACCTCAAGGTCACATGATGACAACTCTACCTTTGCCCCAATGATCCATTTCCCTTCATGTTTCCAATGGCCAACAACTCAGCCATTGTGCCAAAACACCCCTTCTAAAATCACCCTATATAGTGATGTTAAACTTTTGAAGAGCTGGAAAACCATTCGCTCTGATGCCAGTGTTGGCCCTCGGTAGCTCCAGCTTATGGTACATGCAAAACAAAGAAAAAAGGTAACAAACAAATTACTAATTTGTAGGGGCATTGAACATCCCAAAATCGAAAGTAGAATAGGGATTTAGAGACACGTGAACTAGACTTACCTCCATCTAGTGACGTTGTTTCCCCATGAAATTCCTCTCTCAAATATCTTATACAAGCTAGGTATCAAGAAAGAAATAGAATAGTAATTGTATTTTCCAATTTTGGGGAAACCTTAACCTAAATTGATTCACTTGATCTCCCCTGTACCAAGCTTTTGTTGAGCCAAGATCAGAGCTAGAAAATCATTTAGAGAAAAACGTCCCTAAGCCTCCAAACCAATCCTATATGTTTTTCCTCTTTTCTGCTTTTTGGATAAATTGCACAAAAGAGAGAGAGATGAGAAAAATCGTACAACCGTTTCTCTCTTTCCTCTATAACCAGCTTTTATAACAAAACCCTTTAAGCAATAGAATCTTGGCCCTCCATTAAGCTAATAGGAGATCTAAAGGTCTAACTTTGCTTAGAGAGACTATTACCTACCATCTTAGGTAATTGCTTAGGGAGACAACTCCGCCAATGCCGGTCCCAAGCCCTGATGAAAAAGGAGGGTCTTGCGTCAGGTGCCAGTAGGCAAGGGGGTTAGTTGAAGATGATTCTATTATTTCTTTCTTACAAATGAATATGCATTTGTATATTAGTTTGTGAGGAAGAAATAAAAATCATCTCCAGCTTCTTAAAATACAGCCACCCTAGGTGCAGTGAAAAATAGGCAAGGGTTGTTAAGGCGTTCTCCCAGAAGTGACGCGCTACATCGGATCCCGGGTGTAATGATAAGTGGGCAAGCGCTGCTAGAGCGTCCCCTTGGAAGCGACACATTGCATCAAAACCTAGGTGCAATGAAAAGTGGACATGGGTTCATACCATGGAGGTTGAGAAAAGGTGGTAGTAAATAGGGTATTTTTAGAACATAAGATTCGCATCGCTATATGGAATATAGGGACATTGACAGGTAAGAGTTTGGACTTAGTAGACACAATGAAACGTAGGAGAGTCAACATCGCTTGTATCCAAGAAACCAAGTGGAAAGGGGCTAAAGCTAGAGAAATAGATGGGTATAAATTATGGTACGTATGAAAGGAAAATAACAAAAATGGCGTAGGAATAATAGTGGATAAGGAATTAAAGGATAAAATTGTAGACGTTAAAAGAATCAGTGATAGAATTATAATAATAAAAATTGTTCTAGGAGAGCAGATTATAAATGTTATAAGTGCATACGCACCACAAGTAGGGTTACAAGATATAATCAAGAAATAGTTTTAGGAAGATATGGAGGGAGTGATACAAGAAATTCCCAATATTGAGGGGATATTTATAGGAGCAGACTTAAATGGCCATGTAGGAAAAGATAAGGAAGGATATGATAGAATACACGAAGGGTATGGTATAGGTAAACGAAATGAGATGAGGGAGAATATCCTCGATTTTGCTTTGTCATATAACCTGTCCATTGCAAATATAGTCTTTAAGAAGAAGGATGAACACTTAATAACCTTTAAAAGTGGACTTCATAAAAGCCAAATAGACTTTTTTCTACTTCAGAATAATGAACGATCTATATGTAAGGATTATAAGGTGATACTCGGTGAGAGTTTAACCTCACAACCTAGGTTAATGGTTATGGATATCCATATCAAAAGATGAAACAAGTATATCGGAGAATTAGTTTAGTTTCATGCTTGGGAGGTCTACCATGGAAGCTATTTTCTTACTAAGACAATTAGTAGAAAAATATAGGGAGAAGAGGAAAGACCTCCACATGGTCTTTAAAGACTTAGAGAAAGCTTATGATAGAGTCCATAGAGAGTTAATATGGAGGGTGTTGGGTGGTAAAGGGATTTCTCACGGATATATAGACATAATTAAAGATATGTATGAGGGAGCGATAACAAATGTTAAGACCACTAGTAGTGTGACTGCTAATTTTTCTATCACTGTAGGATTGCACCAAGAATTGGCATTGAGTCCATACCTCTTCACATTAGTTATGGATGAGTTAACAAAACATTTGCATGAGGAGATCCCCTCGTGCATGTTATTTACAGTTGATATAGTCTTACTTAATGAGACAAGGGAGGGTGTAAACATAAAGCTAGAGTTATGAAGAGAAGCATTAGAATCTGAAGGATTTAAAATTAGCCGAACTAAGATAGAATATATGGAATGTAATTTTAGCAAGGAGAGTAGGAGTGGAACACTAGTCAAGATTGATAACTAAGAAGTCCCCATGAAAGACCACTTTTGGTACTTAGGATCATTGATCCATGAGAGTGGATTGATTGAGAGGGAGGCTACCCAGAGAATTCAAGCGGGTTGGAACAAATGGAGATGTGCATTTGGAGTTTTATGTGATCGGCGGGTGCCACTCAAACTAAAAGTAAAATTCTATAAGATGACTATAAGGCCAGCTATGCTCTATGGATCAGAGTGCTGGCCAGTTAAGGAACATGATACTCATAGAATGAGCGTCGCAGAAATGAGGATGTTGAGATAGATGAGTGGTAAGACAAAAAAGGACAGAATTAGAAATGAAAATATTAGAGAGAATTTAGGGGTAGCACCAATAGGTAATAAGATGAGAGAGATTAGACTTAGATGGTTTGGACATGTCCAAAGGAGAGACAATACAAGTAGAAGACTTTAAAAGGGTAAGGGGAAGGCCCAAAAGAACGTGGATAGAAGCGGTGAGGAAAGATTTAAAAACTTTGGGACTAAATGAAACCATGGTATTTAATAGAGTGGAATGAAGGAATAAGATTCATGTGGCCGACCCCTAATTGGGATAAGGTCTTGATGATGATGATGATTAACCCATTCATGCACACCCTGGCTGTCCTAAATATAACCCTACAAGATCAAGCAATCTCAACCATCTCAACCATCTAATTAGTTGATTAGGCTAGTAAGAAGATCAAATGATAATACTGAGAGTTCATTCATATGACTTCATAATCTCCCTAATCCAAGTCCGTTGGATGAGATCATCTACGGGTTGGTCGTAGAGCAGGTTTGGTTATTAAAAATATTGGATCTCTTCATTCAATGAAATCCCTCCAAATTTCATCTTTTCAATGTCCTTCATGTTCCCCATACAACTAAGAAATTGCTTTGTGTCAATTTACTAAAGATAATAACGCATTCTTTGTATTTCATTATCATTTTTTGTATTTTAGGACAATGACATGGGGACCTACAGGCTCAAGCTCCACTTGCGAAAGGATTATATAGGCTTGGCAAGTAAAGGACACCCAAGCCTACATTGACAGCACGCCTATGTACATCCTCAATTCTAATAAATTACCCCATGTACGGTCCAGATCATAAGTTATAGTGTCCACTTGTGCAGCTTGTCAATCAGTCAAGGCTAGTCATTTATCTTTAAATTTTACACCATCTAGAAGTGTGACCGCACTGGAATAATGGAATTAGTCTTTTCTTAGGTCTGGGGCTCGACTCATTTTCTTTTATCTGAGGATCACATGTATGCATTGATATTTGTAGATGATTTTACCGATAAGAACATTTGGGCTTACTCCTTAATTTAAAAAAAAAAAAAAAAAAAACAACTACGAGAATTGCTTTGTTAAGTTTAATTCTCTTGTGAAATGTCAATTTAGCAATGAGAATTAAATCATTGCAAACAGATTGGGCAGCGAATTATGCAATGTTAGCAAAGTTCACGAAAGTTGTGGGATCCACCATAAAATTGCTTGTGCACGCGCACAAAATGGATCTGGTGATAGCGAGACTAAACTGCCCTTTCTTTGCCGGTCCACTCTAGTGTCCTATTTTGCTCATGCCATTTACCTTGGTGCAACGGTAAAAGTTGTAGTCATGTGATCTTGAGTTCACGGGTTCAAAGCGTAGAATCAGCCTCTTGCAAAATACAAAGTAAGGCTGCTAATGTAGACCTTTGTAGGCCCACCCCTTCCCCGGACCCTGCATAGGTAGGAGCTTCATACACTGAGGCTGCCCTTTTCATTGTGCGTTTGATACAACCACTGTCTTATCAATCGAATTTTGGTCCCACAAAGTGGAAATCATTTCATGAAATACTGTTTCGTAAGCTTCATGAATATCGATCTCTTAACTCGTTTAGACGGGCTTGTTATCCATTCAGCCGATCGTGCACTTCTCACAAGTTTGATTTACGTGCTATTCTTTGTATTTTTCTTGGATATGTTCCAAATTGGAAGATGCAGCCCGGTGCATAAACTCCTATTGGGTAGGGTCTGGAAAAGGGCCGGATAACAAAAGATTTATAGTATATAGAGTATGGCCGGCGTTGTAGCCGTCCTATAAAATTTTACTTTCAATTTAAGTGACGTGCGCCTATCATACAAAACTCCAGAAGCACATCTCATGAATTATTGATCTCAAGTATTGAAAGTAGTTTTCTGGGGGAACTAAATCCTAGCTTTAATGTAAATTCAAATTCTTCATTGCCTCCAAATTCAAATATTCTCATTTTGAAGAATAAATTCAAATCTTAATCTTCCAATCTAGCATCCTAAGCCTAATCATTACTCCCAAACTTCTCTTAATTTTTCCTAGACCTAACTCCTCATCTCCTAACTCAAATTTGAATATTGTGTTATCCTCTAATCCTCTTGGTCTAACTACTTCTGTTTTAAATAAAATTGATTGGGGAACGAGGAAAGTAATGCATTTTGGTGACACAATTTTAATAGGTCTTATACTTGGATGATCTAATTCATTCATCATGTTTAGCTTGCATTAGATTGACTAGATGCCAAAATTCATGATCATTGGATGACTCCTATTTTGGATTTATTAGACATGACCATTACAATTTTTACCTAAACAAACTAATAGTCATCTTATGGTTGTGAACTTTTGTAGCTAGCTTAAATGAGCTAGGCTGGACCTGGTGAATGTGTCTAATCATCCAAATATGAACCCTGTCTTGTTGTATTTGTTAGTATGTTCATTTGTTGAGTCTCCTTAGCGGCTCTCTAATTTAAATTCAAAATTTTTCATTCCTCCTAATTCAAATTTGAATTTAATTTTTAGTTAATCTCCTCCTGATTCTTCTCCAATCTTTCATCAACCTTCTCCTCTTAATAATCCAACAACTAATAATCAATCTCTCACCATTACTAATCCTAATGGCCTAGATCTTATTGTTGACTTGCGTGATACAACTGCTCGATCTGCACCACTCAAACCAATTAAGATGCATCATAGGTGCTTAGACATATGAACAAGTCACTTGGGCCCTCAGTGAACCCTACCCTTAAAATGCCACGGTGTCCATAAGATGTGGCAGGGTACAGAGTGTGGAGAGATGCAATGATTGCAGAAATTAATGCCTGGATTAAAAACATTACATGAACTTCAATAGCGAGTGAGGAGGAAGTTCATGAACATAGTCACACACATAATAGGAGACAAGTAGATTTACGTGGTTTGACCAAATTCGACTTACGTCTACAGGTGAGGAGGTTTCTATTTGATCAAATACAATGGAAGAGGAGGAGGAGGGGGATCGGGACCTCCTCCAACCCTCCTCTGTTTCTTTACGTACAAACTTTCACCCACCCACCTACTCACACACCGTAACCCTAATATTACACACACACACACACACACACACACACACACACACAAGATTCTCACTCATATAGGTATAAACTATATGCGGGTTCACCCTAACAATCTCCTCCTCCATGCCCATGGGAGGAGAATGCACTAAATTCTTTCAACTTGATTTAGCTGCCCCAAATTACAAGTATGTCCTTGAATCAGCTCCCACTTTAATAATCGTTTGCGCTTTCTAGCTGCTAGATCAACAATCTAAGCTTATATGTGGTTTCTCTTAGAAGGGTTGTTGTTTTCTCAACACTCTCTATTGAGTTAAAGTGCTAGTTGATTATCAAGTGTACCATAAGCATATAAAAACTTGTTGCCTAAAAGCCTGCCACCTAGAAACTTGCTAATGCCTCTCGCACTCGGCCTCAGTGGTCACTCTCGTAGGCTGCCCTCATTAACTACTCATAAATATCACTCGAAGTGGCCACGTTCACTCGGAATGGGATCACAATGTCTGCTTAGAATGGTCATTGAGTCCACTCGAAATCGTATACACTTTTCACTGGGTCATCTCATCACTATTCACTGGGCTATACACCACTATTTACCGTGTCATCTTACTACTGTTCCTGAGTCATCTCGCTACTGTTCCCAAGTTAGTCCCTACTCGTGGTCACCGAGTCCACTTGCAGTGTCACTATATCCACTTTCTACACTTGTTAACCGAGTTTACTAACCAACTATCATTGAGTTCTTTCTACACTTGTTAACCAAGTCCACTCACTAGCCATCATCGAGTTCACTCTCAGTTGTCACCGAGTTCACTCACCAACTGTCGCCGAGTCAGCCAGTCGTAGCTGTCACTGAGTCTTCTGCAAGCTATCATCGACTTCACTCCCAATTATCACCGAGTCTACTCACCAACATAGACTTTCTTAAACAGGGGTGTCAATATCAATTTCTTGGGAAACTGATTTTGTTCCCTAAGAGTGTTTTTATTAATGTTGGACATGCAAAATTTTCATGAGAAGGGGTGCTCATTTCAATTTTAGGTGTATAATTTTTTTTTCTTTTCAGTTGTCTCCTCTCCCCCCCTTTATCCTCTTCTTTCTTTCTTTTTTTTTCATTTTCTCTCTCTCTCCTTTCCTTTTGCCTTTCTTTCTTTTCTCCTTTTTCTTTCCGTTCTCTTCTCCGTGCATCCCTGTCTGTCACCGATGCTCGTCGGCTCCGCCGTCGACTGCTTCTTTCTTCAAGGGCCAGCATCGTCGGCTGCGTTCTTTCCTCAAGGGTCGTCGTTGTCGGCTGCATATTTCTTCCTAGGTCGTCAAAGTTGCTGGTCCGTATCACCTTCTCTCTACAGTTGTTTGACTGCGTTTTCTTCCACTGGTGATGGGCTCCTTTCTCAAGGATCAATGTGCTACGTTGTCATCGCTCCACTAGCATTCAGCCACTACCGATCTCCTTCCTCCAATCGGTATTATCTCACTAACATGCTCCCACCATTTTATTCGGCCAGCATCTCCCCTTTTCTGTTTTTTATCACTGTGAACAAATATGAGGACTCAGATATGATCACATTTCTGTGGGGGAAACGACTCGGGTCAGATCCTTCTCGTCCACTCTTTTTTTTTTTTCGTTTAGTCTTCTCCTCCTTAACTGCTGACTACTAGCCGCGAAGATCATCTCTGTCTGTCTTCATTTTCTGCCGACTATCCGGAGCATTGCATGTCTAGATCTGTCTTCCCTTGATCTCCACAGTCATCAGCCCTAGCAATCAAGTAAAAAACAACCCGTTTGCGTTGGGGTTTGTAGAGTGCTTTCAGAGGTGGGTTATCTTCCTCCTCTTCCTTTCGACTGCTGGCGTAGTGGTATGGCAGATTGGTTCTCTCCTTTGTCACCGACGATCGAAAGATTGTATTTGGCATGATACGTCTCTTTCTGGGCTTGCTATCATGGGTTCTTCAGCATCTCTTTCATCCCCGGCTCTCTCCGCCTGTTTCGTTTGGCCTTTGCCTTTGACTGGCTGCCACTGGTGGTCATGATATGTTCGGCGTCTTCGGATTCTCCACCTCCACTTGGCCTTTTTTTTTAACAAGGGTCAGTGTAAGTCACAGTGATCAAGCGATTATCAATTCACAGCCACGGTCCCTTTGTTGGTTACGTGATTCAGCCACAATCACCGATCTTTCATTCACGGGTCACACCTACAGGATCCCCCTTTTTCAGCGTCCATGCATCGTCCAACTAACTAGGTCAGACGTCTTCTTCTCAGTCGGTAGCCTTGCCACTGCTTTCTCTGTTGGGCGGCTTGCTGGCCTGGCTTGCCTTATCTGACCTTCGATTGGGATGTGCGATGGGTGCAGTTGTGGTCGTCGTCGGTTCAGAGATCTGATTTGTGTGAAAGAAATCAAAGGTGTCTGATCGTCACTCTAATAGACGATCCGTTTAGAACCCTGCTCTAATACTACTTGTTAGGATTGATTCAGTCACACACAATAAGAGACAAGGAGGTTTATGAGGTTTGGCCAAGAACTTACATTTACGGGAGAGGAGGTTTCTATCTGATAAGATACAATGAAAGAGGAGGAAGAGGATTAGAGCCTCCTCCAACCCTCCTTTGTTTCTCTGCATATAAACTCTCACCCACTCACTCATTCAATTGGGTATGGACCATATGCAGATCCACCCCAACATTGTTGGTGGTAAATGGGTATTCCATTTTAAGTTCAATCCTAATAGCATCATAAACAAGCATAAAGCTTGAGTAGTAACCAGGGGGTACATACACCCAGTAACAAGGTCCTGACTACACTGAAACCTTTAGCTCCATGATCAAGTTCACCACTATAACATCAATATTTTGTATTGCCTAATATACTAGTTGCAAACTATATGAATTGGATGTTAGCAATGCCTTTTCAAATGGTGACCTATCCGAGCAGGTCTATATGGCTCTGCCACCTAACTTCGTGGATGAGTTGTAGCCAAATTATGTATGCAACCTTTGGAAGTCCATCTATATACTTAGGTAGGCACCAAGGGTGTGGTTTAGTAAACTTAGCTCCCACTTTTGAAACTCGGCTTTGGTGGTTCTAGGACGTCCCCTCACTCTTCATACATAAGAAACATAGTGTTATTTTCTACTTATTGGTGCATGTTAGCTATGTACTTTTGACAGGAAACAATCCCCAATGTGATGGATTTAAAAAAGCAAAGTATTGAAAAATTGTATAATAGGAGCAATTAACCTAGTATTCGGGGAGTGTAAATTAACTCAAGACAGTCTGATGGATTTAAAAGATTGGGTCCACTTAAAACCTGACTTGAACACAACATATTACTCTGATGAATCCTTTACATATTCTTTTTTATAAAGTTTGATTCATTAATATTTAATTCACTAGAGAATTTGAAATTTGATTATAATTCACTAATTGACAAAATATCCTTATACTTTATGTATATTTTAGCAATATTTTAAGAGTATTTTTGTAATTAAAAAATATTCACCCTTTCATCTCATGTGCATCTATAATACATTATTTTCTTTGCTTCCATGGTGTATTACTTTGCTTCGTGTATGTCTACATAGGTTAATTATTTTGATGATGGGAATTAAGCTATACTATTTAAATCTTTTTGTTATTGTTGATGATACTATGAGTTCTAACATATTGTGGGTTAAGATTGGCAATCTAAATTTGATAACACCAATAGAGTTGTATGGCTTGATGGGAATTTTTTATGTTAATTGTATAGGTCGATTTTTGCATAACCTTTCTTTCTTTGAAAGTTAGGTTCATATATCTATGCACAACCTCAAACCCTAGTTAACCATATGAGGGATTACTTGCACCACTACACTAGAAGGCTTTGGTGCATTTTTGAATAACATTAGATAGCAAAGAAAAGCTAGTCCACAGAATTCTCTAATTAGAATCGGATTTGATTAGAATCCTATATTATCAATTTGAACTAAATCAGGCTATTTATGACCATAGTACTACTTTTAACCTCATAACCATACTAGCGATTACCTAGTACCAAACAGAAAACACTACCAAATATAGAAAATAAATTAAATGGGATAGTCAGTAAACAACATCGGGAGTTTTAGTCATTGCTCACAACTTATGGCCCAATTAGCAAGGTTGATAAAATCCAATTTAGTAATTATGCCTAAATATTTCATATATTTGTCAAACAATCCTATATAATATCATAAACCATATTAAGGTACGTACTAATTATGGCTTCTTCTGTGTCATCATAGAGGGTGTAACATTTCCTATTTTAAGTATTAGGAAAATTGATTTTTTTGAAAAAGAAAAAATAAAATAAAATAAAATAACATAAACATATATTAAGGTAAGGAAGAGAGAGAGTGCTCAAAACGCACTCTCCTCCCTTTCAAATTCTCTCTGCTTCACATGGACAGTCACGCACTGTGGAGACGGATTTCTCTACCCTTGAACAGCCAAGAACGAGGTAGGATCACTCCACCCTTCTCTTTGCGTTAAATTTTAAGGTTTATTCACTTGTAAATGGCGAAAAAACGGCGTGAACATGTAGTTTTATACAAAAATTCATGCTTTACTATTTTTCACTAAAAAATTAGATGAGACGGTGTCAGATTAAGATCTGGATCGTCATATTGAATATGATGAACAGAGGAAAGGGCCCATTAAATTTCATGACCATCGGACGGCTAGGGACGTCGGAAAACCCAAAAAAACTGTATTATGGGAATTTTTGAAAATGAGACAAAAATCATGAAAAAATGATAGATTTAGGTGAGATTTGTGGAAATGGATGGTGAAAATGGAATGTACCTGAAAAACTGGACTCAGAGGTATAAAAATCACAAAAAAGGAGCACATAGGGTCACTGGCGACGGCGAACCAATCCGGTCGTCGTCTCCGGCAACGGCGATCGGAACGAGAAGGAAATGCAAGGACGAGGGAGTGCCACATGGTGCAATGAGTGCGCACCACGCGGTGCGGCTAGAACACCTGATGCGCAGCGCTCCAAATGCGCGCCATGCTCGTTGTTTCAACCCCACGCGCAGAGCGCTACCACAGATGCGTGCGCCACCTGCACAGGTTCCTAACGCGTAGCGCATCCACAGATGTGCTCGCCACGTGCGTGCGGATGGCATGCGCCATATGGTGGGCCCGTTTTCTTGGTTTTGAGGGTTTTGACCCTTTATTCCTTTAAAACGTGATTTTATAAGCTACAGAGGTCCAAATCACGATCCGAAAGAGGTGTTGTGATCGTCTCAATAAGGCGGACCTAGATTTAAGACAAAAATATAGTTTGGAGTAACTTTTTAATAGCCAAACTACTAAATGCTATTAGATGATTCAGATCAAGCTGATCAATAGATGATCAGGATTTAGATTTTGGTTATGTGCATTAACCATGACATGATTTATGGCATGACAAGTACATCAGGGCATACACCTTGATATCGTTTACACGTTTGTTGGGATAGTGCGATACCAAGGTAGGTGATTTCATTCACAAATTTTTCATGATTCTCAAATGGTGATTTGAGTTTTTGAGGCATGAGATTTATGCCTTACCATATGCATGAGATTGGTTTCAGCATGTAGCTTCTCATGTGCGTACTATCTATCGGGTGGTTATTGCATGCACTATTTTTGATATCTTTCATGATATCCACTTGATTATGGATATTTTTGACATGTGGGAGTTGCTCTGACTTGATATTTGAGACTATTGATCCTGTGGTAGGATGTGATTTTTCACCCCGTGAGTGCTTGAGTGCCCGTGAGGGTGAAAGGGTGAAAGCGGGTGTGCAACGCGACTTTTCGTGAGTACTTGAGTGCCTGTGAAGGTGAAAGGGTGAAAGCGAAAGTGGTACGCATCGTTCCCGTGAGTGCTTGAGTGCCTGTGAGGATGCTAGGGTGAAAGGGTGAAAGCGGATGGTATAGAGAGTTGACCCCACATTGTCGTACGTGTATGTGAGACACTCATAGGGCTTGATTGTGTATGATGTTTGATACTTTGACATGCATTCATGTGTTTCTAGATTTCCTTGGATTGTGAATGTCTTGATATCATGATTGATGATATCTTCTTTATTTCATGGTCTTGGTATGTCCTTCATCGTGTGATTTAAGGCTTTATATTATGTTTGATCATTTTATAATCTTTATGCCTTGGAGTTTACTTGAATGTATATCACCTGCACAAGCATGACTTGCTGAGGCATTGCTTTGTTTTGTAATGCCTCAGAATTAGAGCGCGACAGTCAGAAAGGGAAGAAGGTGGACTAGAGTGGAGTTGGATGGGGGTTTGAGGACAGAGACAGAGTTGTGTACTTTTGTTGGACTGGTATTGGCTTTTTGAAATTCTACTTAGTTGTTGTATATATTGATAGATTAGACCCATAGCACTGTATAGTATTCATATGCTTATATATGGATGACGTGGTGATCTTGGACAGACCCTGGAGCTTTGGAACTTTCACTATTATGTATCTTTGCAGTTGCAAAAATTTCATCGTGGTTTTAATTTGTGAGCATGCTCAAAATGTTTACTTTTGGTTCTATTCTTCAGTGGGGTTTTGAGGTGAAATGACCCTTGGGGTTTTTTTAATGGTATTTTTCTTGACGATGCGAAAAGTTTTAAATCATGAGTTTGAAGTTCTGGAATCCCATCTATTTTCTATAGATAATTTTTTTTACTATTTTCGTATAAATATGGGAAACAGTTTGTTAAAACCAAGGGTGTCTTAGTTTGGTATCAAAGCTCAGGTGTATTCCATCATCACCACTTTAAGGATTTAATTAGCATGATAGCCAATTAGTTGTTGGCTTAGACTGAGAAAGGAGAAATGCTTATACCATGGGTTATGTGTTGTTAACAAATGGCTCATCGACGAAGGATCAGGTCTACCCCCGCTCCACCAGTTGCCACCCCTGTCACCCTGCCACTACACCAGAGCAAGGGGGGGCAGGAGGCAGACATTGCAGCTCGCGTAGTTGAGAGCCTCTTACCACGTCTCACAGAACATATTTTGAGGCAGGTTCGGGCGGAGGTGCAGGCCTTGCACCTTGTCCACCCGGTGGCAACTGTAGCAGTCCCAGAGGACTCAGCAGCACAGTCGTCCCATGTAGCACTGATGGCGCCCACACAGGTAGTTACAGAGGGAGGATCGTCGAGCATGCGTGTTCCACCAGCTAAGCAGCTCGAGAGGTTTCGGAGGATGGTTCCTAGCTTCCATGGGGAAGGAGAGCCAACAGTAGCAGAGAGATGGCTGTTTGAGGTAGAGAAGGCCTTTACGGGGATGGAGATTGCACTTGAGGATCAGGTTAGATTGGCTTCATACTTATTGGTCAGAGAAGCCGGGTCTTGGTGGAAGACCCAGCAGCAGATACGTCTCCCATCTTTAGCACCATTCTCCTGGCAGGATTTTTGAAGGATATTTGACGGGCAGTATATCCCTTCTCATGCTCTGCATGCCATGAAGAGGGAGTTCTTCACATTGACACAGGGGAGCCTTACAGTTCAACAGTACTTGACCCAATTTACTAGGCTGTGCAAATTTTTAGCTACCCCTTTTGCCTTAGAGCAGGATGCAGTAGATAGATTCATTGATAGGTTGGTGCCACAGTTGAGGCACGAAGTACTGATAGCATACCCGACTACTATGACTCAGGCGGCAGATAGGGCTGCGATGCTTAAGAGGGATTCGCGACGTAGTAGAGGAGAGGTGAGTTAGCCCTTCAAGGGCAAGAGACCCTTCGCATCCACATCGTCTCAGGGGGGACATGATTCGTAGTACCCTCCTAAACAGAGGAGAGATCAGGGTTGAAGAGTGTGCCCTTGTTGTAAGGGCCGACATGTGGGGCAATTGTGCCTAGGACAGGGCCGTCAACGTCAAGGCCCACATCAGCCCCACCAGTTTCAGTAGTAGCAGCGACAGCAACCCTTACAGCTGAGCGAGCCATTTAGGTGTTATGGATGTGGCGAGACAGGGCACATGATGAGACAGTGCAAGAGAGGTTTGGGAGACAGACCACCGAGGACTGATGCCACCGTAGAGGCAGCGCCACGCAATCAGGGCCACGTTTTCGCTATCACTTCAGGGTAGGCACAGGCCTCAAACCAGGTGGTGGAAGGTACTTTTCTGGTAGCTAATAGACATGCCAAAGTTCTTTTTGATCCGGGGTCTACCCACTCATTTATTGCATGTACATTTGCATCATGCATTGACTTGCCTACGAGCAAGCTAGCATTCGGGTTAGATGTGTCAATGCCATCAGGAGAGACAGTGGAGGCTACTGAGTACCTTGAGAGGGTATTAGTGGAGATATCAGGTATGAGGATGGATGCCGACCTTGTTTTATTAGACATGATGGATTTTGATGTCATCTTGGGGATAGATTGGCTAGCGATGTTTTGGGTTACTATAGACTGCCGCAAGAAGCAGATTATGTGTAGTGTACCAGGTCGACCAGTGGTTCTAGTCTAGGGTAGGAGGAGTGATAGTGGCCCTTGTATGATTTCCTCCATGAGAGCAACTCGATACTATGCTCGAGGTTGTTGAGTGTTTTTGGCTTGTGTCACAACGACTGATAGGGAGCAGCCACGGATTGAGGATATTGATGCGGTATGGGATTTTGCTAATGTATTCCCAGACGAGCTTCCAGGACTACCGCCACGTAGGGAGATTGATTTTATCATAGACTTGGTGCTAGGTACATTGCCTATATCTAAGGCACCTTATAAGATGGCCCCTGCAGAGTTAAGAGAGCTCCAGTTGCAGTTGCAGGAGCTTTTAGATAAGAGTTTTATTAGGCCGAGTGAGTTTCCTTGGGGAGCACCAGTCCTCTTCATTAAGAAGAAGGATGGATCATTGATGTTGTGCATAGACTACCGGTTACTGAACAGTATTATTGTAAAAAATTGGTACCCTCTACCACGTATTGACGACTTGTTTGATTAATTGCAGTCGGCACAGGTGTTCTCTAAGATCGACCTGGGTTCAGGCTATCACCAGTTGAAGATTAGGGAGGAGGATATCCTTAAGACTGCATTCAGGAGTTGGTATGGCCATTATGAGTTTTTGGTAATGCCCTTTGGGTTAACGAATGCACCGGCAGTGTTCATGGATTTGACGAACAGGGTATTTCGAGCTTATTTGGATAAGTTCATGATTGTCTTTGTGGATGATATCCTGATCTATTCTCCTAACCATAAGGCCCACATGAAGCATCTACGCATTGTGTTGGACACACTTCGTCGTCATCGCTTGTATGCGAAGCTCAGTAAGTGTGAATTTTGGTTAGGACATGTACAGTTTTTGGGGCACGTGTGTCCAAGGGTGGTGTGGTCGTAGATCCGGCTAAGGTAGAGGCAGTTTTGCATTGGGAGAGGCCTACGACGGTGATAGAGGTTCGTAGTTTCCTCGGTTTAGCTAGTTACTATCAGTGATTCATTGAGGGGTTTTCAAAGATTACCTTGGCCATGACCACTTTGACTAGGAAGAATACTAGGTTTGTTTGGACTGATGCTTATGAGGAGAGCTTCGAGGAGCTCAAGCGGAGGTTGACTACTGCACTAGTACTTGCCCTACCTTCAGGATCAGGTGGTTACGTAGTGTTTTGTGATGCATCAGGCAGAGATTTAGGAGCGTTGCTGATGCAGCATGGGAAGGTTATCTCTTATGTGTCGAGACAGTTGATGACACACGAAGTGAATTATCCGACACATGATTTGGAGTTGGCCGTAGTGGTGTTTGCATTTTAGTCCTGTAGACACTATTTATATGGCGAGAATTTTGAGGTATACACTGACCACAAGAGCCTCAAGTATTTCTTCACTCAGAGCGATCTGAACATGAGGTAGAGGAGATGGATGGAATACCTCAAGGACTTTGACTTTACGATATAGTATCACCCGGAGAAAGCTAACGTCATAGCTGATGCCCTACGTAGGAAGTCGAGAGTGATGCTTGCTAACCTCTTGACTCGATCCACGTTTCTTGACAGGATCCTTCAGGCACAGGTGAGCAATGCTGAGATGCAGGACATGGCTGAGAAGGCTGACTTTTCAAGAGGGCTCGATGGAGGTGTTAGGTATAGGGGCAGATTGGTAGTACTTGTAGATGATCAGTTGAGACATGACTTGCTACAGGAGGTGCACCAGTCCCCATATTCTATTCATCCCGGAGGTACGAAGATGTACTAGGACCTTAGACGACACTTTTGGTGGAATGAGATGAAGAGGGATATTGGTGAGTGCATAGCACAATACTTCACCTGTTAGCAAGTCAAGGCGGAGCATCAGTGACTAGCTGGGTTATTGCAGGCTTTAGATCTTTCAGAGTGGAAGTGGGACCACGTCACTATGGATTTTACAGTAGGTTTACCGAGGACGGCCAGTGGGCATGACATGATATGGGTCATAGTTGACAGATTGACAAAGTCAGCCCATTTCCTCCCTATTAGACAGACTCAAGACTATGGACAGTTTGACGAAGTTGTACATCAGGGAGATCGTGAGCCTTCATGGAGTACCATTGATGATTATCTCAGATCGAGACACATAGTTTACCTCAAAATACTAACAGAGTGTACAGGAGGCTTTGGGGTCGAGGTTGAGATTCAGTAAGGCTTTCCACCCCTAGATTGATGACCAGACTGGGAGGACCATCCAGGCCGTGGATGATATGTTGAGGGCTTGTGTCATGGATTGGAGAGGTAGTTGGGATGAGCATTTGCCACTCGTGGAGTTTGCTTATAATAATAGCTATCATACAAGCATTGGTATGGCACCTTATGAGGCACTGTATGGCAAACCATGTAGGTCTCCCTTGTGCTGGAGTGACGTAGGAGAGAGACAAATCATAAAGTTAGAGTTGATTGAGCAGTGTGCAAAAAAAGTCTGACTCATTCGGAAACAATTACTTGCAGCCCATAGTCACCAAAAGAGCTATGTGGATAGGAGATGGAAGGACTTGGAGTTCGAGGTCGGAGAGCATGTATTTTTGAGAGTTTCCCCTATGAAGGGTGTGATGAGGTTTGGTGTAAAGGGGAAACTCAGTCCCAGATACATTGGTCCTTTTAAGATCTTGCGCAGAGTTGGACCAGTAGCATACCAGTTAACCCTACCCCCACAACTAGCAGGAGTACATGACGTTTTTCATATCTCTATGCTGAGGAAGTACATACCAGACCCATGCCACGTGTTAGAGCAGATACCATTGGAGGTACGACCTGACTTGACATTCGAGGAGCGCCCCATACAGATCTTGGATAGCAAGATCCAAGAGTTGAGGACTAAGACCATTCCCCTAGTTAAAGTCCTCTAGCAGCATCACTCGGCACAGGAGGCTACTTGGGAGTTGGAGGATGAGATGAGGTGGACCCCTCCAGAGCTCTTCTCGTGAGGTATGCATATTTTAAATTTCGAGGACGAAATTTTTTATAAGGTGGGTAGGATGTAACATTTCCTATTTTAAGTATTAGGAAAATTGATTTTTTTGAAAAGGAGAAAATAAATAAATAAAATAACATAAACATATATTAAGGTAAGGAAGAGAGAGTGCTCAACACGCACTCTCCTCCCTCTCAAATTCTCTCTGCTTCACGTGGACAGTCATGCATCGTGAAGACAGATTTCTCCACCTTTGAACAGCCGGGAACGAGGAGGATCACTCCATCCTTCTCTTTGCGTTAAATTTTAAGGTTTATTCACTTGTAAGTGGCGAAAAAACGGCGTGAACATGTAGTTTTTACAAAAATTCATGCTTTACTGTTTTTCACTAAAAAATTAGATGAGACAGTGTCAGATTAAGATCTGGACCATTCATATTGAGTATGATGAGGAGAGGAAAGGACCCATTAAATTTCATGACGATTGGAAGGCTAGGGACGCCGAAAAACCCAAAAAAAATCATATTAAGGGAGTTTTTGAAAGCAAGACAAAAATCATGAAAAAGCGATAGGTTTATGTGGGATTTGTGGAAATGGAAGGTGAAAATGGAATGTACGTGAAAAACTGGACTCAAAGGTGTAAAAATCACAAAAAATTGAGCACCTGGGGTGGTTAGCGACGGCGAACCAGTCTAGTCGTCGTCTCCGGCAACAGCGACCAGAATGGGAAGGAAATGCAGGGACGAGAGAATGCCACGAGGCACAATGAGCACGCACCACGCGCGCTGTTTCAACCCCACGCACAGAGTGCGTCCACAGATGTCACGACCCGGGTTTTTATATAATGCAATTTTGATAAAAAGGCGAGATCTCTTGTTTTATAAGTATGAGATGCATGAAAATCTTTTACTTTTCGAAAACAATCTTTCATAAAAACCCCAAGTGTCAAAACACATTCTCAATTTATTTAGCCATGGCAAAGTTTAAATCAATATTATTCCCAAGAAAGTGTTAGTCACAACCCCAACTATTAGAGAGTAACTACAATCAAGTAACATTTAAAGATAAGGTAGGGGTTTACTCACTTGTACTTAGTCTGTGTGTCTTCCTAGCACAAGCGTTCCTTGCCTTTAAGTATTTACTTGGTGTCTGAAAAATGTTGAGGATTGGGTGAGTATATACTATACTCAGTAGGAGCCTATCACTACTAGTTTTATAATGCATGAGATATTTTTAAATCATATGCTCATTCCAAACAGGTGCATGTCTGAATACTCAAGTTCAACATCAATATTAAAATCCATTGTTAAACTAAAATACTAACGATCCAAAATCAAAAGTATTATATACATATATATCATAACACCATGATATGCATAAGATGCTTCATGGAATCCAACTCATGAATCTCTAGTATGTTATGTTCGACCAACCTCATATCATGCCATATGCAATGCACATAAATCCATGAAACCATAGGGTCCCACTATGCCCACGACCTCCTCGCTGTGTGGTCCCCGGGTACCTGAAGACACTCGATCATAGCCTCCACGAGGCCTATAAC
Organism: Warburgia ugandensis; assembly: GCA_035236585.1. Taxonomy (NCBI): domain Eukaryota; kingdom Viridiplantae; phylum Streptophyta; class Magnoliopsida; order Canellales; family Canellaceae; genus Warburgia; species Warburgia ugandensis. Next base: position 43,118,762 of record CP141129.1, read on the forward strand.
ACTTCTTCGTCGTAAATCATGAAATCTATGCAATTGGTTGCAAAACATGCATGAAATGCATAAAATTTGCTCATGCTAGTATTGCTTTCAAAGTCATAACCTTGCTTAGAAGCCTGACAGCCTAGAAGCTTGCCAGCCTAGAAGCCTTGTCAGCTCTCTCTGGCCCGCCCTCATCAGCCTGCCCTCATCGGTCAAGGCTACACTTATCATGCAATATATGCATGTAGCACATGTCTTGGCAATATATGCGCGATGTATTTTTCAAAACCTATCCTCTTTGGGTCCCTCACAACTGCCTGGCCCTCGGCACTCCAGCATCTTGTGGTAACCCTTAAGGACATGCAATTTTTGCAAGAACTAAATCATGTAATGTATGCAATTGTTTGCAAAACATATTTATGCATAATGTATATGCAATGATTTACAAAACATGTCTATAAATAACGCATTTATCATGCATGCTGAATTAAGTCATGCTAAATGAATCATATACTTAAAACATATGTTCTCAAAATAATAACAGTTCTTTTAAAAGAATCTAATAGTGATAGAGCACCTACCTGGCTAGGTCGCGTTAACCCTTTTGTCCTCGGACGCTCTTGATCATGGTTTGGGGAATCAAGGTTAGTTTGGCCTATCTTTTATGGGTTTTAGAGTAATTGGTCTTATTACATAGATATTAGGGGTCCATCCCTATGCCTATGGGTGTCCTAAGGTCCTAATTGGGCCTTGGTATCCTCAGTTTTTCAAAGTTCTAGTGGTCACGCGCCACCAACCTATTCTAAGGGTCATGCACACCTTTGATTGGGCCTTGATCAGGGATTTTATAGTTTGGATGTGTCCGAGTCGTCGACATGGACACAACGCCTTTTGCGGCGCCTCAATCGAAGCTCTAGATCTCAAGTTATAAGCGTTTTAGTATCGTATGTACATATAGTCTTAAGAATGAAAAAAAAAAACGGAATGCTAGGGCGCTGCGCGACTGCGTCGTGCGCCCTGGCTTCCTTAAGGAACAAAAAGAACCCGCAGCACTAGCGCACTGCGCTTCTGCGACGTGCGCCTCAGCAGGCGCGTCTGCAGACACGCGGTACTCTCTGCCCGTCTTCCTCTTTAGCAGGCCCGTCTACGGACGCGCCCGTTGGTTTCCTCTCAGACGCGTTCGATGCGTCTCGTCCGTCTGGGGCGTTTCAGTCATTGGGGGACCGGTGCATCCTTGGGATGCCCTGGTTCATCCCTGAGGAACCAGTGTTGCCCTGGGGACGTCCCAGGGTCCTTGGTGACTCCCTAGAGGCCTATTCCTCATGTATTTTCATGCAAAAACCTAGGGAAACTAAGCCTAGGACTATGGGTGAGATGGGTTTGGGGAGTTTTTGGGCGTCCTGCTTCGTGGCTGGTTTTCTCTCCACGTTTTCTCCTCTTGGTCACTGCTCCTCAATGGTTTTTCTTCAACGTTTTGGGCTGCCAGTAGAGGCGCCCAAGAGCTCTATTTATAGAGCTAAGAGAGGGTTCCGGAGGGGGCTCTCACCGCCTTTGAATGGTGGTGGAGAAACCTCCAAAAGGGCGATGATTTCTCCTCCAATCACCGCCGTTCTGGAACCCTCTAGAGGTTGAAGATGAAGGGGTGCCTGTATCAAAATGGGCCCCTGTGTTTTGCAGGTTAAACCGGTTTTGTAAAATTTATAATTTTGCCCCTAAACTTTAAAGGGCCATATCTTGCTCATTTTAACTCCGTTTTGGGTGATTTTGGTCTCGTTTGATTCCTTTTTCTGAGACGCATCTAATGGAACCATTTTTAGGACCAAATTTATGGGTTCAGTCAAGGTGAATAGGGAAATGGCCAAAATGCCCTTTTCTTTAAAAACTGAACTTTTCATTGCTAAATTTGGAATTTCAATATTACAAAATTGGAGTCATTACAACAGATGCGCGCACCACTCGCACGGGTTCTTGACGCACAACGCGTCCATAGACGCGACTGCCACGTGCGTGTGGACGGCACGCTCCGTATGGCGGGCCTGTTTTCTTGGTTTTTGGGGTTTTGACCCTTTATTCTTTTAAAACGTGATTTTATGAGCTATAGAGGTCCAAATCATGACCAGAAAGAGGCGTTGTGATAGTCTCAACAAGGCAGACATAGATTTAAGACAAAAATATAGTTTGAAGTAACTTTTTAATAGCAAAACTACTAAATACTATTAGATGATTCATATCAAGTTGATCAATAGATGATCAGGATTTAGATTTTGGTTATGTGCATTAATCATGACATGATTTATGGCATGACAGGTACATCAAGGCATACACCTTGATATCGTTTACACGTTTATTGGGATAGTACGATACCGAGGTAGGTGATTTCATTCACAAATTTTTCATGATTCTCAAATGGTGATTTGAGTTTTTGAGGCATAAGATTTATGCCTTACCATATGCATGAGATTGATTTCAGCATGTAGCTTCTCATGTGCGTGCTATCTTTCGGGTGGTTATTGCATGCACTGTTTTTGATATCTTTCGTGATATCCACTTGATTATGGGTATTTTTGACATGTGGGAGTCCCTCTGACTTGATATTTGAGACTATTGATCCTATGGTACGATGCGATTTTTCACCCCGTGAGCACCTGAGTGCCCGTGAGGGTGAAAGGGTGAAAGCGGGTGTGCAACATGACTTTTCGTGAGTGCCTGAGTGCCTGTGAGGGTGAAAGGGTGAAAGAGAAAGTGGTACGCGTCATTCCCGTGAGTGCTTGAGTGCCCGTGAGGGTGCAAGGGTGAAAGGGTGAAAAAGGATGGTATAGAGAGCTGACCCCACATTGCCGTGAGTGTATGTGAGACACTCATAGGGCTTGACTGTGTATGATGTTTGATACTTTGACATGCATTCATGTGTTTATAGATTTTCTTGGATTGTGCATATCCTGATATCATGATTGATGATATCTTCTTTATTTCATGATTTTGGTATGTCCTTCATCGTGTGATTTAAGGCTTTATATTATGTTTGATCATTTTATGATCTTTATGCCTTGCGTCATATGCTTTGTTTTTATTGAGTTTACTTGAATGTATATCACCTGCACAAGCATGGCTTGCTGAGGCAATCCTTTATTTTGCAATGCCTCATAATCAGAGAGCGACAGTCAGAAAGGGAAGAAGGTGGACTAGAGTGGAGCTGGACAGGGGCTTGAGGACAGATATTGTTAGATACAGAGACAGAGTTGTGTACTTTCAATGACTATAAATCTCTCTCTCTCTCTCTATATATATATGTGTGTGTGTGTGTGTAATATTAGGTTATTGTAAGTGTGAGTGAGAGTAAGATACGTAGAGACGCAAAGGAGGTTTGAGCCTCCTCTTCCTCATTGTTATCTATTAGATAGTGCACTTCCTTCTCTCTAGTAGATATATGTATAATAGCCAAACCATATAAATTCATGTCTCTTTGTGTGTGTGTGTGTGTGTCTGTGATTGTCTAATTGTAAATCTAGTATCCAGATTGTTAGATCTCCAAACTATGGGAGATCTAACTATATCCAAATTGTGGGAGATCTAATTGCAACAAGTGGTATTAGAGCGGAAGTGAAGATATCTCACTCCCTCTCCATCACCATTACTGCCGAAGCAAAGAAGGGAGCCTTGATCCGTGCAACTGATTATCACGCCATGGTTAGGGAATAGGAGTGGCTTCGATGGGGGGCTGTAACATCATCTTTATTGGTGGAGTAGCCACCATCAACTGGAAGGGAAGTTGGCAGTCATGGTAGAAGGAGACAATCACGCGAGACAGGAAGGAGAAATCTACCAGCAAGCTACAACATCACCATTGCTGGTGGAGTAGCCACCAATTGACCGAATGGGAAGCAGTGAGCAACCAGTGATCCACTTCAATCTGGGGTTACCGGCAACAAGTGGCTGCAGCAACTCACGCTGGAAGAGTTTGTGCCTATCTCTCACCAGAGTCCCTCTGATCGTGTGACAGAAGGTCGCTGTCCCATCAATTGCCAATGGAGGAGAGAGATGAGCAAAGAGAGTAGCATCTGAGACAAGGGGAATCTACCGACCGTCGATCGAAGGGAGGTGACATGTAGCCAATGATCCTTTCTAATCTGGGGTCACAGGCAATGGGTGGCTGCAACAGCGCGCGACTCCCTTATCAATTGTGAAAGGAAATCTAGAGGAGTAGCCGTAACAGTTGCCGATCGAAGGGGGAGATCGATTGTCTGGGTTGCTACACACACCAGTCAGCAATTGAGCCTCTGAGCACCAGTGAGACAACATAACAAATGAGAAGAGATAGGAAAGAAGACAAAAAGGAAAAGGAAAGAAAAAAGAGAGGAAAGAGAGAAAAAGGAAAGAAGAACGAAAAGATTAAAAGGCATTGAAATGTGGGAGACAGATGAACTGTAGGGGGAGATAATTGAAATAGAGAGAAAAAACTATTTGTCAACCATCAAAATGATAGCGACCCCTTTTTGTGAAGAATTTGGACACTCAAATTTGATAATGGTATCCCAAAAATAGTTAAGTACTTCTAAAAATTGATAACGACTCCCCTTTACAAAAGCCACAATTGGCAAGTAGACTCGGTGACACCTTCATGTGGTGGATTTGGTGACAGATGCGAGTGGTGGACTTAGTGACATCTGGGAGACTTGGTGTCACCTGCGGTTGGGAGACTTAGTGACACCTGCGGGTGGTGGACGCGGTGATGGCTGGTAGTGGGGGACTATGTAGTAGTTCCAAGAAAATAACTGGGTGACTGTTGCAAATGGAAGACTTGGTGACTACTATGAATGGATGACTTAGTAGTGAGTAGATTCGGTGAGCAACTAAAAAAGGTGGCTAAATAAGGGCAAGTGCATGAAGTATTGGCAGGCTTTTTTAAGTGACAAGCTTTTAGGTGCTCATGATATGCTAGACGAACATTAGTACTTTGACTCAATAGAGGATGTTGAGTAGGAGAAGCAACAATCCTTCTAAGGAAAGCTGTACATATATGCAAAAAGCTGATGGAGTTATTAGAAAGCACATATAGTTATTGGACAGGATTAGGATCAAAGCTATGCTTGTATTTTGGGGAGAGCTGAACCAAGTTATTGAAGAATTTATGCATTCTCCTCCCATAGGTATAGAGGGGGAGATGGTTGGGATGAGCCTACATGTGATCCATACCCATATGAGAGTGAAATATCTATATATGTAATGTTAGGTTATTGTAAGTGTAAGTGAGAGTATGAGATGTAGAGACACAGATGAGTGTTGAGGGAGGCTTTGAGCCTCTTCCTCTTCCTCTTCCTCTTCCTCTTCCTCGTCATTGTAATCTAATCAGAAAGCGAACTTCCTCTTTTTTTATGGATCTAGGCATGATAGCCAAACCACGTAAATCTCTGTCTCTCGTGTCTGGGTGTGATTGTCCAATTACAGATCTATGATCTTGATCGTCAAATCACTAAATTATGGGAGATCAAAATGTAACATACTAAAAGATCTGCAAACTCGGATGCAGATTCTTTAGGGAGAGAGGGAGTAAATTTGGAGACCTTGAGAGAGAATTCTGCTAGTTCAGTAGGTGCACTTGTGCTTTAGTTCAAGAGGAAAGAATCTTGAGATCACTTTGATATATTATTGCTTATGAGATGTTCTTGTTTTATTTATTTTTGAAGGAATCTTTTCTGGATTTCAGTATGTGTTGGTTGGCCATATGAATGGATGTGTATTTGGATCATCTTGATGTGATTTCAACAAAATCTCACCATTCAAAAAAAGAAACTTTCATAAAACAGATTATATAAGCCTTGTGAATTGGCCATTAATGACTTACAGTGCCCTACAATGGAGCAGATTTAGAACTTTATCTGGTAGGATGGAGAAAATTGATGAAATATCACTTAGTTTTATGGGAGATGATCTGCAAATAGAAAAATGTGGGTGGACTGGGTATCAAAAGGCTCAAGGAAATGAACCAAACAATGTTCTGCAAATCTTTGTGGAGATTTGCTTACGATGAAGGTTTATGCAAGCAAGTCATAAATGAGAGATGCAGACCTAATAATCCATGATGGTTGAGCCTTGTGAATGTAGTAATGGATCTTTGCAATGGAAACATATAACCAGAGCTTTGGAGTTTTTTAAAGCTCAAGTGAAATTCAAATGTTACTCGGGAAACAAAATAAGATTCTTATAGGATTGGCGGCTTGAAGATAGCCACTTTACCCCGCATGGGAAAGGATTCACCGGGCTTCCTCTAATTCCATTCTCTAATTCAGGATCATTACTGGCAGGGAGGGAACCAAATACATTGGTCGATTCATCTTAGACGGCCTTTGAAAGGGCTTGAAGGGTCCCACCTATCTGCATTAATCAGTACACTGGTTAAAGTGCTTATCGTTGCCAGTAGGAGACAATTATTTAGATGCCTACTCTCTCCAATCCCCTAAGTAGGATTCATAGCCTCCGACCTCTGTTAACTGTCAACGCCTGCTTCACCTAGAGTTATAGTCTTCTGTTGGACCCTAGAACTTAACAAGGTTTTAACCTTTGACAAACTCCACTCTAGAGGACTGGCTGGTTCGTTGATTTGTGTTCTTTGTCAAGTGATTCAGAAACAAGGGAACACTTGTTTCTGAGCTACCCATTTGCTTCACAAGTTTGGTGGCGTATCTTTGATCAATTTAGTATCTCATGGGTCTTACCAAGAACCTTATCCAAGATGGGAGCCTCTGCCATTAAATTAAATTAAATTGAACTTTGATGGGGCCTGCTATTGGCAATCTAGGGCCTAGACTTTGGAAGGATTCATTTTGGATTATAATGGAATACACAGGGCATTGGGTGTTTGAGATTCCATGGAAGATGAAGTACAAGCTATGTTGATGGGGGTAACCTCACTGCCTCAACTTAATCTTCATCCCATTATCATTGAAGGAGACTCAATGTATGTCATCAGATGGCTTGAACACAATTCAGATCCACCATGGAGTTTTTTTTGGGAATCAAATTGACAGAGCAAAATGTATCCTGAGTTCAGCTGATTTCTCACTGAAACACGTCCATAACTCTTCAAACACCAAAGCAAATGATCAGGCCCAGGAAGGAGTCCTACTGGAGGATATAAGAATTTGTTGAGATGCACAGCTCTGATGCCAAATGTTGAGCTCCCCTACCAAATGTTGTGTGAAATGACATGAAACAACATACATATAGAAAGAGAAACACAAACAGAAATTTATGTAGTTCAGCCTAGTCTGGCCTACATTCACGAGAGGAGAGGAAATATTTCACTATAGAGAGAACATTGCAACCGAAGCCCTCTTTAGCCTCTGCCTCTTAACCCTATTTATAGAGATCAAAGGAGAGTTAGATGTATTCAACATGAATACAAACTCTATCTTGATAAGCCTTATCTGCTTATCCTTATCTTCTTAGAATTCTTATCAAAATTGGATTGTCTAATGCTAAGAGACTTCTTTTCTTGATAGGAATCTTCTAGAGAATTCTTGCTTACATGAGGATGGAAATCAACAAGACATCATCAATTCTCCCAGGATTCTTGTGGAAAATTCCTACTTACATAAAGATGGACATTAGCAATTGTCCCCCTCTATCCTCATGCCATACTCCACTAGCTTGAGTTCATACTTGCTATATTCTTACATAGCAGTAATTTCTCATAGCTTACCACTTTAGTCAACATATTTGCAGGATTCTCTTCAGTGTGAATCTTTTTAGCTTTAGCATATGTTCTTCTATCACCTCTCAATTACCTCTTCTTTTCACCTTGAAGACCCACTTGTTCTTCAGTGCTCTTTTCCCCTTGGGAAGTGTCACTAGCTCATAAGTCTGATTTTTCTTTAATGAGCTAATTTTTTCTTGCATAACTTGCACCCATTTGCCCTTGTCTGCATGTGTCAGGGCTTGTTGAAAATTCTCTGGCTCCCCCTCATCAGTGAGCATAATATATTCTGATTCTGGATATTTTTGAGATGGAATTAGAATACGTCCTCTTGTCTAAGCTTTTGGCTAAGCTTTTGCTTCTGGCTGAGGAGACAATTCATTATCTGATGTTCTAACATCTTCTGGTATAGGGGACTGATACTCCATTGGTCAAATTCCTCTGCCACTATTTTAGCTTCTGATGTAGCTTCTGAATCAACTTGTATGGGTGTTGAGTCTAGCACTAGATCTGGAGTACTGATGTCTTTAGCTTTCCTTGGTCCTTCGTAGAACCAATTCTCTTAAAATATTACATCTCTACTTTGGATGATTCTTCTCATCTCAGAGTCCCACAATTTGTATCTGAATTCTTCATCTCCATACCCGATGAAGACATAAGGTGTAGACTTTAGGTTTAGCTTTTGTCTCATTTCTCCAGAAACATATGCAAACGCTCTACACCTGAACACCCTCAGGTGTGAATATGTCACTTTCTTGTTGGTCCACTTCTATTCGGGAACTTTGAAGTCTAATGGTGCTGATGGTGACTTGTTGATCAAGTAGCAATCGGTCTTCATAGCTTCTCCCCAGAATGGCTTAGGTAGCTTAGTCACGCTGAGCATGCATTTGACTCTCTCCACAATGGTCCGGTTCATTCTTTCAACTACTCCATTGTGTTGTGGGTACGTAGAACTGTCTTCTCGTATTGAATGCCACGTACTATGCAGTGTATTTTGAAAATTTTTAGGCTTATTCTCCTCCATTGTCTATTCTGAGACACTTGAGTTTCTTTCCAGTTTGCCATTCCACCATCATGTGGAATCTTTTAAAGTATTCGAATACTTGTTCTTTATTCTTTACAAAATATACCCCTACCCTCTTAGATGCATCATCTATAAAGGTTACAAAATATTTGTTCTCACTTAGTGACTCTACCTTCATAGGATCACATACATCCAAGTACACCAAACTCAAGATTTTATTTCTTTTATTGCTAGAAGACAAGAAAGCAACCTTATTTTGCTTGCCAAATAAACAGTAATTACATGGATTAAGAGCTATACCTTTAGCTAGTTTGATGAGTTGCTTCTTTGCAAGTGTGAACAAATCTTTCTCTCCCATGTGGTCAAGTTTTTTGTGCCAAAGGTTTGGCGAACCTTCATCTTCCACTATGTTAAGACTGTCTTTGGATGTTCTTGTGTGGGTCTTGTACAGAGTGTTGCATATGTGCCCTTTCGCTATGATCATGGTGCCTTTTATCAATTTCCAGGTACTATTGCCAAAGTAGTTGATATAGCCTTATTTTTCAAGGGCTAGGACTGAGATCAGGTTTAGTCTGAGTTCATGTATATGTTATAATTCCTTGAGTACTACTATGCACCCAATATTTGTCTTTATTTGAACATCACATATCTCAATTATTCTTGAGGAGCTATCATTCCCCATCTTAACTGTGTCAAAATCTTCTTCTTTGTAAGTGGTGAAGAAGTCTTTGTGAGGAGTGGCGTGATAGGAAGCTGTTGAATCTATCACCCACTCTGCTTCACTCTTGATTACATGCAGGCATGATTCTTCCTTTGTAATAAGCACTGCTATGTCTTGAGCAATGGTGACTAGTGTCTCACTCATGTCCTCCTTTGGCTTGCTATGTCTCATCTCCCTCTTGAGCTTTCGACAGTCTTTCTTCATGTGACTTGGAATGCTGTAGTGAAAACACTTGAACTGTCCTCTGGGTTGACTTTTTTATCTGTTACGAGTTTGTGATCTCCCCCTTTGTCTGCTCTTACTTCTCCCCCTATGCTTGTCTCTCCCAGAGTGCTTATTTTCTGTAATCAGAGCATGTGCCTGGTCTATGCTAGCTTCTTTTCTTCTGGCCTCCTCGTTGAACAGCACGTCTTTGATCATAGCCATGGTCAACTTTCCTTCTAGAGCTGAGTTGTTGTGTGAGATTACCAATGGCTCCCAACTTTTAGGTAGTGAAATTAGCAGTAGTAGGGTTTGCCATTCATCTCCTAATTGTAATGCCACTGATCCTAACTAGTTTACTAGATTTTGAAATTTACTGGTGTGTTTAGCTATAGTCATCCCGCTCCTTAGTTTGAGGTTCACAAGCATTTTCATCAGTAAGGCCTTTTTTTGAGCGGTCTTAGCCTGATACATATTCTCTAACTTTTTTTAAAGAATATAGGCATTTTCTTCTTGAGCAACATGGTGAAATACACTGTGATCAATCCACTGTCTAATTTGACATATGATTTTCTTATTCATCTTTAACCAGTCTTTTTTAGAAACTTTCTCATATCTTTTTCCCTGATCATCTAAAAGGTCATGGAGCTCTTTGCAGTATAAAAGATCTTCCATTCTAGGTCTCTACACTGTATAATTAGTGGCGTTTAATTTTATCATGGCTCTAACCATGATATTTCCAGAACTAGTCTCCTCCATGTTTTAAACTTTATTTCTCCCTTTTCTGAGCAGAATTGGAAAGAATGGAGTGTACGAATGAGTCCAGAATAGTCAAAAACTTAGAATTAAATACTGTTCGAGGGGGTACTATTTGTTTGTACTGTTCAACCTGCTACGATTCATAAGTCTGACTATTCATGAGTCAACTTAGTCTCTGTTTACGAGTTTCTACGGTTCCTCACTGTAGAACTCGGTACTGTTCATAGGGGATGGCAATATCAATTTTTTTGGCGTGCTATTTCTGGCTACTAGGGTTGATGGAACAACTAAGGACCCTATTGTTTTAAACACAGTATAAAAGGTTAAGTTTAGAAACCCTAACCTGAATTTTTCCCCCTTTTCTTCTCTCCTTTCCTGTCTTGTGTGATAGCGATAATTTGCTACTTCCTGAGGTTGAGATGGCAACTTGTAGCGCTGCTTCCCTTGGTTGAGGCAACATCTTGTTGCCTCTGATGCGACAATCTCCAGCGTGGATGTCTGGTGGGGATCCTTTCCAACTACACAACCTAGTGGGTGGGGAGATTGGAGCTCGAAGAGATGATCGGAGCTCATAGATAAGTCTCTACCCTTAGTTTTTCCATCGACCGGTTGAAACCCTAATCTTCTTCCTCTAAGCTGATTGTCGTAGCCAGTCTCCCTCTCTCTTTCTGTGTTTTTTTGGCAAGAAATTTTACCAAAAATTTATCTGATCTGGATGGTGCGATCTGGGCCATGCGATTTAGGTTGCGCGATCTAGACTACGCCATTGATCTCCGATCTATATGATAGAGTTCATTCTCCAAGCGATCTAGGTCATTCGAGGGTCTGACGATTTGGACCCTTAAATCTAGGGATTCCCTATGATCTAGGCTTCTACTTGATCTGGATGGGCTTGCTTGGTTTTGAACGTAACCTGGGCTTGGCCTAGATGGGCCTAAACTAAAACTAGGTTGTGCCTGCCTGGGATTGAACTGGAACCTAGGCCGCACCTAGCCTGGGTCTAAACTGGGATTGGCCACACCTGGCCTAAGCCTGGACTAGGACTTGGGCCGCACCTGGCCTGGGTTTGGACTGGACTTGGGCCGCACTTGGCCTGGGTTTGGACTGGACTTGGGCCGCACCTGGTCTGAATCAGAACGCGATGTGCGTTCTACTCCAACACATGTTCTTCTCCAACACTCCTGTGTTCACTAGCTTTGTTCCAACAATCCTTGGTGTGAACCAAGGCTCTGATACCACTTGTTGAGATGCACAACTCTAATGCCAAATGTTGAGCTTTGCTACCAACTGTTGTGTGCAATAACATGAAACAATAAACATACAGAAAGAGAAACATAAATAGAAATTTATATGGTTCGGCCTCGTCTGGCCTACATCCATGAGAGGAGAGAGGAAACATTTTACTATAGAGAGAACATTACAACTAAAGCCCTCTTTAGCCTTTGCCTCTGAACCCTATTTATAGAGATCAAAGGAGAGCTAGATGTGTTCAACATGAATACAAACTCTATCTTGATAAGCCTTATCTTCTTAGAATTCCTATCAAAATTGGATTGTCTAATTTTAAGAGACTTCTTTTCTTGACAGGAATCTTTTGGAGAATTCCTACTTACATAAGGATGGACATCAGCAGAACATCATCAATTCTCATCGGAATCTTCTAGAGAATTCCTGCTTACATGAGGATGGACATCAACAGAATTTCCTACTCATCGTATTCACCTCTTAATAGAGGCTTTACTTGAGTAGGAGTCTTACTCGATGATCTTTGAATCTGATTTTACATGGAGTCTTTAGGATAACATTGATTTTTGCACTTGGGTTGTTGGTATTTACGTGGATGCAGGTTTCATCATTGCAGGTTATTGGGCATGGACTATACTTTGCGTTTTGCTGCTAAGTCTCAGACTACATCAGTCTAAACTTCCAATCTTATACCAGCACGGGGAAGGCTTTTCTCCCCCAGTCAATAAAAACTAACCTTTCTTGAAAAAAAGATTTGGCCCTTAATGACAAGGAGGCATTGGGAGTTCCTATATGGTGTCTTCGCTTGTGAATCAATGATTTATGAGCGCTAGAAGTAGATGTAGGCTCAGAGTTTTAGGAATCCAAACTGCTTCTTTTCTTAGCTAGATCTGATTAGATCAGCCATGCACCAAACAAATTCTCCATCGATGATCTTAATCTCTATAATTTTGTTGGAAAGCTAAAAACAAGGTTAGACCACAACACAATTGGAGAGTCAAACATACCACACATCTGAAATGAGAAGCAGAAGATGAACGTATCTGATCATCAATTATCCAGGCCCCACATATACTTGTCGCCAGTCTAAACCCCCGTGCAGGTTTAGATGCAAAGACAGAGTATAACAGCTGGATTTCACCCGTGCAGACAGGATAAATCATTCGTCATTTCAGTGGTTGGGGAACACCAGCATCCTTCGTGACCAAATCCTAACGCACTGTGAATCATGGGGCACTCATAGGATCTCCTGGAAAGGTGATGGCCTGAAGTGCTTGAACTGCTTAGAACCAGGCCCCAACTCAAGGAAGATGTTGATTGTCCCATCATGGCGTCACCAAAGCTTAAATACAGCAGCAAGGACAAGTTTAAGCAGTGAAACAATCCTGAACTTTGCGCATAAAAGATTTTCATTCTAGTGGTGGCTGATGCATGTCATTCCAAGTTGTTCACCTTTCTCAATCCGGGCTTCCTTCAAGGACCTCACTGAGGTTAATTAGTGTTTTTTACCCTTGAGTTTAATGATGCATGTCACCTTATGGAAGTCATTCCACTTCAAACTTGAATTGGTCGGTCGATAGTGTGATAAGTGCACCAGGTTGTGATTGCCTTTTGACTTGGTTTGCCTTCGTTTACTTTTGACTAGGAAGGTGGTACAGTACATTGAAAATGCCATTGTCAAATATTAATGGCTTAGCATTTGGGTTTAGTGCGCAACTCTCGACTCCATGAGTAACGGTTTCGGATAAGCCATCACTTGGAAGAATAGGTATATTAGGAGCTGGGGGAATGCTGCAGATGAATCTACCGCGGTAAGTTTGTTCTCTCTCTCTCTCTCTCTCTTCTTTTTTAATTTTTTTTTAAATTTATTTAGTTTCTATGTTGTGAACCATCAAAGCCTGAACTATTTAGAAGAACTGAGCAGCCGTTCTATCAACGCTCCACCTCAATGCCATTGGGTTACAAGCTCTCGCCAGGCCAAAGAGCCCGGCATATATGTTAATGGCCTAACGCAAGGGTATGATGTTTAGTGGTGCTGCATTTTGGCCCTATCTGAATATTAATGTTGTCTGCTATACATCTAGCATCATGTCAGATTTTTTTGGATACTGATGTAGGTCCCACGATATGACTCATCCTGCGTGCCTTTCCTTAGCTGGTCTCTCTTAAGAGAGTTTAGTTACATGAGAGTTGTTGACAGCTCCATGTAGCTTGAGGAAGTGAACTTTTGAATTAGAATTTGGTTTGCTTGGTGCACACTTCCACTAAAGCCTTGTAGAGCAGTGACACATGAAGTTGTCTCTCACCTGGAAGCCCGAGGCTCTGCATGGTGTGTGTGTAACTTCCAAAATAAAAAGAAATATGTAATTTATTTATGTATAAAACTTGTATGGGATATCAGAAATTGATGGCCCAAAATCTCTGATTTTACCAACACTGGTTATCTAGCTAGTAAGCAAAAATAACGTCAGTTAGAGAAGTGTAACATCCAAAAAGATGTGTTTTGGTCATAGGAGACAAATGGTTTAGATCAACCACTGATGGTTCCTATTATGTAAAATATGCATAGCCTCAAGGTAACTACAATGAGGCTGCAATTTGCTTTAAAAAATGAATCCATTTTTCTCATGATTTGTATACTAGCTTTCTTTGGGAAGTAACATGCTGCATTAGAAACTAGGTGTTGTAGAAAGTATGCATGAGTTCTCACACCATTTGAGAAGTACGCCGGGACATAGGCTAGGTCAAGAGAATAAGATTCATATTACTATATAGAATATAGGCACATTGACATGTAAGAGTCTAGAGTTAATGGATACGATGAAATTCAAGAGAGTCAACATAGCTTGTATCCAAGATACTACGTGAAAAAGAGTAAAACTAGAGAAATAGATGGGTATAAGCTCCAGTATGTAGGAAAGGAAAATAATATAAATGGCACAGGGATGGTGGTACATAAAGAATTAAAACATAAAGTTGTAGAAGTTAAAAGAACTAGTAATAGAATTATACTAATAAAACTGGTCCTAAGAGAGAGGATCATAAATGTTATAAGTGTATACGCACCACAAGTAGGGTTAGAAGTTAGAATCAAAAGATAGTTTTGAGAAGATATGGAGGGAGTCATGCAAGACATTCCCAACACAGAGGGAAAATTTATAGGAGCAGATTTTAATGATCATGTAGGAAAAGAAAAGGAAAGATATAGATAGGATACATGAGTGGTATGGTATTGGAGAAAGAAATGAGATGGGGAAGTTAACTTGATTTGTGTGATGACTTGGGTTTTCATATGTATTTTTAACTTCAAAACTAATTCCTAATGCCGGATTGATTCAAGTTGAAATCATTTTTGTAAAAACAATGCAATGTAGCGGAAAATCTTTTCTTTTAAATTCACTTTGAAAAACCAGAGCGTCATTTTTCTTTTATCAAAACAATGATTATCGATGAAATGAGTGCTCATTTCTATTGAAAATTCAGCAGAGTTTTCTCTATTTTTCGGACATATGACATTTAACGCATGTCATTGCAAATTACTTGATAAACATGCATTCACATTTTTGAAACATAATTAGAGACTCTATCTCCTTTTCAAACATTTGACATAATAAAAATAATTTACTCAAATAAAATACTCCTAGAACCTCAACATCACAACCTAGTCACATATGTCATCTAAACTCCCATAATTACATACAATGCAGTTTCTTTCTCATTTCTAATACAATAACTTCAAATCAAAAACCAATTCTTACCTATCCTAGTCAAAAGCTTTCGTTGGCTCACTTATGTCTAAAAATAGCTCTTATTGCATAGGAATCCTCTGCTTTGAGATATTATAAACAAGTACAATATCTCAGCAAGCTTACACTTGTGTAGGTGTAATAAGATGCAATTATATATAACAAAATCATAATTTTACTATATAGATCAATAATTCATACTCCATCATGCAAAACTATAATCATTTACAACGTAGTCTGAAATATGTCAAGTATTTATCATAGTAATAAATTCATAGTACATTTCATAAAATATAATCCATTTGAGACATAGTTTGTGTACTTCTAACAACAAGAAATCTCAGTGCATCCATACCAGAATAACTTTTCGTTAAATCACAATGTATGCAAATACATGCCATTATTGTTCGTTTTTCGGGAGATGGGATATCCACAGTTACTAGTCATGGCTTTGTTTCATATGGAGGGAGATAGGCTACCCACAATCGACCTCCTCAGAATGTGTCATTCCATAAGCACAGAGGAGATGGGTTACCCACAGTCACTTTGGCTACAATCATAATATTTTCCTCTTTCCGAGAGATAGACTACCCACAGTCACCAATCAAGGATTTGTTTCATACAGAGGGAGATGGGCTACCCACAATCGACCTTCTCAGAACGTGTCATTCCATAAGCATAGAGGAAATGGTCTACCCATAGTCACTTTGGCTACAATCAAAATATTTTTCCCTTTTGGGGAGATGGGCTACCCACAGTCATCTGTCAAGGATTTGTTTCATATGGAGGGAGATGAGCTACCCACAATTGACCTCCTTAGAACACGTTATTCCATAAGCATAGAGGAGATGGGCTACCCATAGTCACTCTGGCTACAGTCAAAATATTTTCCTCTTTCTAGGAGATGGGCTACCCACAGCCATTGATCAAGGATTTGTTTCATACGAAGGGAGATGGGCTACCCACAATCAACCTCCTTAGAACACGTCATTACATAAGCACAGAGGAGATGGGCTACCCATAGTCACTCTGGCTATAGTCAAAATATTTTTCTCTTTCTAGGAGATGGGCTACCCATAGTCACCTATCAAGGATTTGTTTCATACAAAAGGAGATGGGCTACCTACAATCAACCTCCTCAAAATGTGTCCTTCCATGAGCAAAGTACATAGTAGACACAATATTGTCCTCTTTGGAAGAGATGGGCTACCCATAGTCATGCCTCAAGGATTTGTTCTAGCCATGAGATGGGCTACCCACAGTCACTGGTCTTCGACGTGTCTTGTCATGAACAGACAAATGGACTAAAACATCACAACATGCAATGTGTGCTTATATATGAGTAGTTTAATTTACATTCGACTACTACATGCATATTTACTTCGTTGACCGTATAGTCAAAATAAACTCGTTTTAACAATTGAGATTCATATGTATGTATGTATGTATGTATGTATGTATGTATGTATGTATGTATGTATGTATGTATGTATGTATGTATGTATGTATGTATGTATAGTAAAAATCATAGCAAATCTTAATTCCACCTACCTCAAATGGAGATCTCCAGGTTCACTGATGCAATAATCTATTTAGTTCGTGTATGCGCTCCTGATTATTCACATCTCTGTAACAATACAAACACACATTCAGATATACAATTCTAGGACTTCTCTTAGCTTCCATAGCATGAAAGTTTCCTCTAAGTTAGCTCCTGGCACTAGTCAACACGAGGCAAAGTGATAGTGCTTATTAGTGTGCTAAGGGCATTTCATTAGCTATTGGTTAATAGTTAATTAAATGACTAATGGTTACTGGATTTCTAATCTACGCCATTGGCCTTGGATTAGCTATCCACCATTCATCTTAAGTAACTACAAGTTACTTTTATTATTTAGTGGCCTTAAATTTTTTGAGTATCTTAACTTAATAAAGCCTAGGGTACACAAAGGTGACATCTGATCACCAATCAGAAATGGCCAAGTCCTTATTACTTTACTGTTTGATCGGACAGTTTAAGTTTTTCCAATCAATTTCAATATAGATTCTTCAATTTGTGCCATATCCTAACAATTTCAATGCTTTAGAACTTATTTGTGGTGTTTGATCGTCGATCAAACATCACAAAGTTACAATGCAAACAATACCCAATTAGATAGTTGAGATTGTCTAATTGGTTTCTAGCCTAGATCTACAAATTTAGTGTGATTTGAGCTACATTAGGTCCTTAATTACCTATTTCTAAGATTGGATTAGGAATTTGATGGTTGGATCAACCATAAATCTAGATCTATGGTGAAAATACATGGATTTAGCAAAATACTACAAATCAAAAGTTGGGTTTTGTAGATCTTACCTTGTATATGCATTTTTGTGTTTTTTCCTATCTAGAATGAGCTAGATTGGCTTCGATCCATTGTGAAACCCTCCAAAACTAGGTTTGTGACGATTTCCCTTTCAATCTGGCTTTCAATAGATCACATACCGTTCCTACACCTTGGGGCTTTGGTTCATGCTCATGCGCTAAGGAGATGGTTAGCTCGGATAGATGATCCAAGTTGTCACCTTCTTTGGTGATGCCTACTTCCTTCGTCTTCTCTAACATGGAATGTTTTCTGGTGTGTAAATCCTAGCCCTCCTGTCTTTATCTCCTTCTCTTCTCCCCCATTTCTCCTCGTTAGGTTTCTGGTTTGTAGGGTTTGGGAAGAAACAGACCTAATGTTATGTCGGGTTCCCTTAAGTGAGGGGGGTGCTTATATCAAATATGACCCCTTCATTCGTCTATTTTTTTTCTAAGCATTTCGTCTGCTTTTTTATCTTATTTTTACAAAAATTCCCTTCATATTCATATACTCATATGTCCTTTATTCGAACTCTGATTTCTGCAAACTTGGTGTCATTGGAATAATCTTTTTTGAGTATTATCCGATTATGGAGGTAACTTCGCTAATGCCAGTCCCAAGCCCGAATGAAAAAGGAGGAGTGTCTTGCGTTAGGTGCCAGCTGGCAAGGGAGAAGTTGAAGATGATTTTATTATTGATTTCCTTCTTGCATATGAATATGCATTTGTATATTAGTTTGCAAAGAAGAAATGAAAATCATCTCCAGCTTCTTAAAATATGGCAACCCTTGCATCAGGTGCTAGTTAGAAAGGGAGAAGCCGAAGATGATTTGTTATTTCTTTCTTGCTTGCAAGGAAGAAATGGAAATAATCTTCAGCCTTTTAAAACTATGGCAACCCTAATATGACATGAATCGAAAACTGATATTCCCTCAAGCTAAGGTAATCCTCATAAGCGACATGCTGCATCGGATCTCAGGTGCAGTGAAAAATGGGCAAGGGTTGCTAGGGCGTTCTCTCGGAAGCGATGCTCTATATCAGATCTTAGGTGTAGTGAAAAATGGACAAAGGTTGCTAGAGCGTCCCCTTGGAAGTGACGCACTGTATCAAAACCCAGATGCAGTGACAAGTGGACATGGGTTCATACTATGGAGATCGAGAAGGGCACTAGTAAGTAGGATATCTCAAGAGCATAAGATTCGTATTGCCACATGGAATATAAGGACATTGACAGGTAAGAGTTTGGAGTTAGTAGACACAATGAAAAGTAGGAGAGTCAACATTGCTTGTATCTAAGAAACCAAGTGGAGAGGGGCTAAAGTTAGAGAAATCAATGGGTATAAATTATGGTATGTAGGAAAGGATAATAACAGAAATTTCATAGGAATAATAGTGGATGAAGAATTAAAGGATAAAGTTGTGGACATTAAAAGAATTAGTTATAGAATTATAATAATAAAACTTGTTCTAGGAGAGTAGATCATAAATGTTATAAGTGCATATGCACCACAAGTAGGGTTAGAAGATATAATCAAGAGACAGTTTTGGGAAGATATAGAGAGAGTCATGTAAGAAATTCTCAATACTGGGGGGATATTTATAGGAGCAGACTTACATGGCCATGTAGGAAAAGAAAAGGAAGGATATGATAGAATACACGGAGGGTATGGTATAAGTGAATGAAATGAGATGGGGGAAACTATCCTCAATTTTGCTTTGTCCTATAACCTAGCCATTGCAAATACACTCTTTAAGAAGAGGGATGAACACTTAATAACCTTTAAAAGTAGACTTCATAAAAGCCAAATATACTTCTTTCTATTTAGGAATACTGAACAATCAATGTGTAAGGATTGTAAGGTGATACCTGGTGAGAGTTTAACCTCACAACATAGGTTGATGGTTATGGATATCCATATAAAAAATTGAGGAAAAGAAATGAATTTAATAGATATCCAAAAACTAAGTGGTGGAACTTAAAAGGAGAGAAAATGACCTCATTCAAAAATAAGTTTATGGTAGAAGGAAATTGGAACTATGAAACAGAAGTAAATATCATGTGGATTAATATTGCCAAGTCCATTAAAAAAGTGGCAGAAGATGTCTTAGGAGTATCCAAAAGTAAAAGGCAATTAGTAAAGGAAACATAGTGGTACAGTGAAACGGTGCAAAAATTTATTAAAGAAAAACATATGTGTTTTAAAGCATGGAAGAAGACTAAAAATAATGAAAACTATGAGCAATAAAAGAATGCTAAAAATATTGGTAAGAAAATAGTAAGTGAAGTTAAACTTAAGGCACATCATGAGCTATATAATAGACTAGGAGCAAGAGAAGGTGAGAAAGATGTGTTTAAACTTGCAAAAGTAAGAGAACAGAAGGGTAAGGACTTAGATTATGTTAGGAGCATTAGAAGTGATGCTCAAAGGGTATTAGTCAAAGATAATGAGATTAAACAAAGGTGGGAGACGTACTTTCAAAAATTGTTAAATGACAATGGCTTTGAGAACATAGGGATTGAAAATACTATAAAGCTAAATAACATTGGATGTTATAGATATGAATGTAGGATATAATACCTAAAGTGAAAGATGCCTTGAAAAAGATGAAATCAGGAAAGGCCATGGGACTTGATGGTATACCAATAAAGATTTGGAAGCATATGGGAGATATTGGGGTAGTTTGGTTGACCAAGTTGTTTAATAAGATTATAAAATTAAAGAAAATGCCGGATGAGTGGAGGAAAAGCTCTATTGTACCAATTTATAATAATAAAGGAAACATACAAGCTATACTAATTATCGAGAGGTGGCCAAACTTATGAGCCACACTATGAAACTTTTTGAAAGAGTGATTAAGAAGAGGCGATGACATGAGATAAGTGTATCGGAGAATCAGTTTGGTTTCATGCCTGGGCATGGAAGCTATTTTCTAACTAAGACAATTGGTAGAGAAATATAGGGAGAGGAGGAAAGAACTCCACATGGTCTTTATCGACTTAAAGAAAGCTTATGATAAAGTCCCTAGAGAGTTAATATGGAGGGTGTTGGGCGAGAAAGGGGTTTCACAGGGGTATATAGACATAATTAAAGATATGTATGAGGGAGCGGTAACAAATGTTAAGACCTCTAGTTGCAAGACTAATGATTTTCCTATCATTGTAGGATTGCACTAAGGATCAGCATTGAGTCCATACCTTTTCACGTTAGTTACGAATGAGTTAACAAAACATTTGCACAAGGAGATTCCTTGGTGCATGCTATTTGCAGATGATATAGTTTCAATTGATGAGACAAGTGAGAGTATAAACACAAAGCTAGAGTTATTGAGAGAAGCATTAGAATCTAAAGGATTTAAAATCAGCAAAACTAAGATAGAATATATGGAATGCAATTTTAATAAGGAGCGTAGGAGTGGAACATCAATCAAGATTAATAACCAAGAAGTCCTCATAAAAGACCACTTTCGGTACTTATGATCAATGATTTATGAGAGTGGAGAGATTGAGAGGGAGGTTACCCAGAGAATCCAAGCAGGTTGGAACAAATGGAAATGTGCATATGGAGTTTTGTGTGATCAAAGGGTGCCGCTCAAACTAAAAGAAAAATTCTATAGGATGGCCATAAGGCTGGCCATGCTCTATGGATGAGAGTGTTGGGCAGTTAAGGAACAACATACTTATAGGATGAGTGTCGTAGAAATGAGGATATTGAGATGGATGAGTGGTAAGACAAGAAAGAATAGAATTAGGAATGAAAATATTAGAGAAATTCTAGGGGTAGCACCAATAGGTAACAAGATGAGGGAGACTAGACTTAGATGGTTTGGACCTGTCCAAAGGAGATCGAAAATCGCACCGATTAGAAGGAGTGAGTCAATGCAAGTAGAAGGTTTTAAAAGGGCAAGGGGAAGGCCCAAAGAACGTGAATAGAAGTGGTGAGGAAAGATTTAAAAACTTTGGGACTGAATGAAGCCATGGTACTTAATAGAGAGGAATGGAGGAATAAGATTCATGTGGCCAACCCCTAATTGGGATAAGGTCTTGATGATGATGATCCAATTATGGAGGTCTCAATGTTTGATTAGATGTCTATCAAAATTTTCACTTATAAAACTCCAATAATATGAAATTTAATATGTTCTTTTTATCTCAATTTAACATTTTTCAAAAATCACTCACATTGACATTTAAAATTTTTGGGATATTACATTTTTCCTTATCATATAACCTATCTATGGCAAACACATACTTTAAGAAGAGGTATGAACACTTAATAACCTTTAAAAGTAGACCATATAAAAGCTAAATAGACTTTTTTCTGCTTAGAAATACTGAAAGATCAATGTGTAAGGATTGTAAGGTGATACCCTATAAGGTCTAAGTTCTCAATATAGATTAATGATTATAGATATCTACATTAAATTATTGAAGAAAGGAAATAAACTTGATATGTATACAAAAACTAAGTGGTGGAACTTAAAAGGAGAAAAGATAGCATCATTTACAAACAAGTTAGTAGTTGAAGAAAACTAGAATAATGAAATAAGAGTAAACATCATATGGATTAAAATGGCCATGCACATTAAGAAAGCGGCAAAAGATGTTGTAGGGGTATTTAAAGGTGAAAAAGTACAAAAATTTATTAAAGAGAAATGGGTATGTTTTAAAGTATGATAGAGGATTAAAAACAATGAAAACATTAAGTAATATAAGAATGTTAAAAAGGTTGCTAAGCGAGCAGTAAGCAAGGTTAAACTCAAGGCATATGATGATCTCTATAATAGATTAGGATTAAGAGAAGGTGAGAAAGATATGTTTAAACTCACAAAAGTAAGAGACAATAAGAGTAAGGACTTAGACCACATTAAGTGTATTAGAAGTGATGAATAAAGGGTACTAGTCAAAGATGGGGAGATCAAGCAAAGATAGGGAAGTTACTTTAAAAAATTGTTAAATGACAATTACCGTGAAAATATAGGGATTGTAAGTACCAAACCCAAATAGCAATGCACATAATGGATATGACCTTAGGATTAGAATACCTGAAATAAAAGAAGCATTGAAAAAGATGAAATAAAAGAAGCATTGAAAAAGATGAAATAAAAGAAGCATTGAAAAAGATGAAATAAAAAAAGGCACTGAGGCCCGATGGTATACTAATAGAAGTTTAGAAGTATATGAGAGATACTAGAGTAGTTTAGTTGATAAAGTTGTTTAACAAGATTGTAAAATTGAAGAAAATGATGAATGAATGGAGAAAGAGTTCTATTCTACCAATTTATAAGGGCAATAAATTTTTGAGCTATACCATGAAACTTTTTGAAAGAGTGATGGAGAAGAGGTTACGACATGAGATAAGTGTATTAGAGAACTTGTTTGGTTTCATGCTTGAGTGTTTTACAATGGAAGCTATTTTCCTGCATAGACAATTGATAAAGAAATATAGATAGATGAGGAAGGACTTCCACATGGTCTTTATTGACTTTGAAAAAGCTTATGATAAGGTCCTTAAAGAGTTAATATAGTAGATGTTAGGGAGAAAGGGGTTTCACGGAGGTATATAGACATAATTAAGGGTATGAATGAGAAAGCGATAACAAATGTTAGGACCATTAGTAGAGAGACTGACGATTTTTCTTTCACTATTGGATTACACCAAGGATTGGCATTGAGCTTGTACCTTTTTACGTTAGTTATGGATGGCTTAACAAAACTTCTGCACTTGGAGATTCCATAGTATATATTATTTGCAGATGATATAGTTTTGATTGATAAGACAAGGGAGGACGTAAACACGAACCTAGAGTTATAGAGAGATGCATTATAATTTAAAGTATTTAAAATTAGCCAAAGTAAGACAAAGTATATGGAATATAATTTTAGCGAGGAGCAAAAGTTGAGCACCCCTAAAGACTGGTAACCAAGAATTCCCTCTAAAAGAACACTTCTGATACTTGGGATTCATAATTTATGAGAGCGGAGAGATTGAGAGGCAGGTTACCCAGAGAATCCAAGTAGGTTGGAAGAAGTGGAGATGCGCCTTTGGAGTTTTGTATGATCAGTGGATGCCTCTCAAAGTGAAAGGAAAATTCTATAGGATGGCTATAAGGCTGGTCATGCTCTATTGATTAGAATGTTGGGCAGTTAAGGAACAACATGTACATAGAATGTGTATCACTAAAATGCAGATGTTGAGATGAATGGGTGGCAAGACAAGAAAGGATAAAATTAGAAATAAAACATTAGAGAAAACTTAAGAGTAACACTAATAGGTTACAAGATGAGAGAGATTAGACTTAGATGGTCTGGACGTGTCTAACGGAGACCAAACATGGCACTTGTTAGAAAGAGTGACGCAATCCAAGTTGAAGGTTGTAAAAGGGCAAAGAAGGCCTAAAAAAACATGGATAGAAGTGGTGAGAAGATATTTAAAAACTTTGAAACTAAATAAATAGATGACATTTATAGAGGGTAATGGAGGAAATATCCTATCAGCCATTTCACTATCTCGAAATATCAGGTATAAAGGTTGACATTCTTTTTTCCATGATGATATGTACACCTATTTTTTTTCAGCTCAGTCCTCACTGGTAACAGACATGTGCATGCTTCCATGAGTAGCTTGTAATTTTAAAATGAGGAATACTAAATTGGCCACACTGTAGGTACGGTTTAGCAACCAAATTTTGTGGAGCTGCCTTTGAATGATCCAACTCGTACATCTCAATGCTTTATTTATGTCGATGGGTGCGGTCTAGCAACCAACCGGAGAAGCTCAACCCGTTCTGATTGAAAAGAGTGAGGATATCCACTGACCAAAGTACAATTTGTCGATGGGTTCAATTTAATGTCCATGACAAAAATACCCTTGTAAATGGGATCATTTTTCAATCTATTGCCCTTAACCCATTCCCTCTCTATCCGCATACATTGAAGACAAACGCTATCCAGGCCTTACCAGAACCCTACTGTGACAATAGAAATTCTGCCGGCATTAACTGATATGGGGTTTTGCCAAATCTTGTTACTGCCAAAAATCTAGTGCCATTCCCCTTGATCTATGACATCTTCTACTACTGTTGTTTTTCTTTACCTAACCTTCTTGAAAACATGGCATAAAATATAGCTTATCGAAAAGCGAGGATAAAAGATCAAACTACAGAGAACCCAAAACCAGGATAAGAACAATTTTAGCCAGTACAAAACCTGGCAGCCGTGTAGTTTCCGCCGACAATGGCTACACAGGAACTTTGTATTCTTGATCAAAGGAGCAGCATGTCACGGGGTCGCACTTGCAAGTCCGTGACAAGCAGCTATTTCATTCGTAAAGCTTCCATTTTCAACCACCTGGATAAAAGTGAAAAAATTGAATCACCCCATGCGGGGGTTGGTGGTCTTCTTTCATCTCCGGTCGATTAGGAATGAAAAATTGAAGTCTGGAGGAAGAAGAAGAAGCCAATCATGGATTGGGAAAGGAAGAGATGATGTGTAATATTCTGTGTCTTTCCCATGCATTAATTTGAAAGACTATTTTACCCGCGTTAATTCTTGTAGTTGGCAAAATGATTCGTGCCAATATCTTCTCCCTCAAACATATTGGACTTATCCTTTTTCCTTGAAACCCAACTTTCCCTCCCCCTTTCTTCAAAACCCGTTTAATATGTTACATAAAACAAGAGAAGAAGAAGAAGAAAAACAAGTAAAAGAATAACGCAGACCCAACAAATCCAGAGATATGAATAATAACATATTTGTACTTGCTCATTTTAACTTTTCATGGAATAGAAAGATTTTTAAGAGTTTAATTTGTTTTAGTATATTTCATATATTTATGCTCGATTTCTTACGAACCAGGTTCTAACCATGTTTTATAGAATGATCTAAGCTTTTGAAGAAAACCCATTTCATCAGCTTTCGGTCTTTGTCCCCTTGTCTCACCATTAACCCAAATGAGAACACCATGTTATATTAGTTGTTGCTCCTGCTATTGAATAAACGTATCTTATCAGCTTTAGATCTTACTTTTGCAGGGGCCATGGTAATTTTGGAAGCTCTAGTCTGGGCTGACTTGGCTTCTTTATGTTATATGTTGGTCTTGTCCAAGACTTAACATTTAATTCTGGTAAGGCGGCTCGATTTCAACTTCAAAAAAGAAGATGAAAGTGGCGTTCCTTCGTCTAGTTGAAACTCCAGTCTCCCGGAGCTCTACTTTTTCACCCTTTCAGCATCCCCATTAAAAATAGCATTCTACGTAATTCCACAACTAAATGTGAATCTCCTCTAAAAGTCAGGTGACTTTGTACCATCCAGTAATTCATGCTAATGCAAACAGTGAGGGTGCATTATTACTGTTAGCTGCTGACTATTGACTAACGTGTGGTGGCACTCCCTCTACTAGCGGCAGAAATTTCCTGTTCTTTTGGCAAAACGAATTTTCAAGTCAGCAACATGGTCCACATGATTAAGAAGCAGCAGCAGAATCGGCGAAAGATGTAATGATCGAAGACGAGAGGAGGGGGTGGTTATGGGGAATTGGGGGGAGAGGAATAGCAAATGCCTTCTCTTCTTCTCCTCCGCCGACTAACTCTCTCATTCATTGAAGCTCTGTCCACTAAATACCTTTCTCCTCGACCCATCTAACTCATCCCTGCCCCTTCACGACTTCTTAATTTCCCATGACCATTTTGTTAAAGCTCTTATATGATCTGCTTTCACTAAAATCGATTCTGAATGTTGGTCTGCCTTCGTAGTGTGGAATGTGTTGCTACAACAAGTGCAGGTGTAGACCGCATTGACTTAAGAGAAGGATGTTGCTGGTAATGCGGAGACTTCCTTTCTGAGGATGTTGCTGATTATGCCATGGGGCTCTTGATTGATGTGCTGAGGAGACTGATGGGTATGTGAGGAAGGAATTCTGGGCTACCCTCTTGGTTCCAGGGTCAGTTCACCTGCTTGCAGCAAATTGGAGATATTCTGGGTTGCTGTCTCCACATACACATTGCCGGTGTCTATGCGTTTTGGTATTCCTTGTATATCTACTTGATTTAAACTTTACAATACTCCGGCTGTTTCTTCATATGTTAGTACGGAAAGGGCAACTCAGGAATAGAGGAGAATGAGGAGTCTTAATTGTTAGAAAATAAGTTGGGAATTGGAGAAAATTGGAAGGATTATTGCTCCCTAAATCATAAAGACACGATATTTAAGATAGTTTATCATTTGGGTTTAGTTTACATTTTTATCAACATTAAAGACGGAAAGCAGAGGGTCAACAAATCATGATTAAACATTTCACAAGATGCAAAAGGTAAAATATTAGCACCACCCAGATTTCCAACTCTAGACCCCTCAACTCTTGATAGCTTGGAAGATAACACTGCAAGATCAGTAATCAGAAACCAAAATGCGATCACCATGGAAACCTCATAAATACTTCGGTGAATTGCAATGGAAATGATAAATGATCACGGTGTGTGCAGGTTCAAACTTCAAATCCAAAACTTGTTGGCTAAATATGCTACCCAATCCAACTCCTGGAGATGGCTCATGCTCAAAATTGTTGACTTATCACGGCAGATATAAAAAACATGAACTCCTACCATACAGCTTGGAGATGATATTAGGTGTAGTAGTAGAAATGGTAAAATAAGCTATGCTACACTAATCAGTGATAGATAACCAGATCAGGTAGTGGTTCATCCTCCATAGTTTTAGAGCATCACAAAAGCACAACGGGCATGAAATTATTTCTATCTTGGTCTGTGATATTGAGAGGATTACAAGCATAGTTTAACCGATATCACTACAATGAAACTTCAACCACAGAACTATAATGAAACAATGTACGTAATACAAAGAAAAAAAGAAAAACGGTAATCCAAAGTCCTCAATTGTAAGATGTTGTTTGAGTTGCTTCTCTATAGTCGCAAAACGGGTATAAACATGGATTCTGAGATCGAATATTTTCCCTGAGATGGAACTCGTGTTCAACATAACACAGTCATTTGTCTGAGTTTCATTTGCAATTTATATGAATTTCAAAATCATGACTGTCACCAAGATGAAGATTAGGAGAAAGAAAGAGATGCATTTTCAAGATCATAACAGAAATTATAATTCAGATCTCAAGATTGTAACCAGGTTGAGTTTATGATATTGGACAAACGAGGACGTCCTAAGATGAAATTGCTGAACATTCCTTTCTATTCATATAGCTTGAATTTGTGGGAAACTTGAGTTTAGAACAATGGAAGCATCTAAAAAGAAAGTGCCCAAAACTAATCTAATGAGTAACTTGGTCAACCTTATAGATGATTTGAAAGCATAAACCATCTTGCAGGCACTTCAGTGCATGGAAAAGGAGAGAGATTTTGTTAACTTGGGATTCATCTAAAGATGATTAACCTATGATTAATAAAGCATTGTGCAAATAATCATGGGGTCATCGAAGAAGATATTGTTTCTAGAATCTGGTACTAAAGAAAGGAGTTGATTGTTGAACTCAAGATTTGTTCATAGTCGGTCTAGCTGCATTAAAAATCTGAAGTGATCTTGGCTTATACAAGAGGGGGCCATCTCAAAGTTCTTTACACTTTACTGATATTCTCGTTTTGGAGGATTTGGCCTTTTTGTTAAAGTTCAATGAGTTTTTTTGCTAGTCTCTAAGCTATTGTATTTTTTTTCAGAGAACGGTAACTTTTAATTATGGTCTAATTTCTGTACCCAATCATGTTTTTTGGTCCCATTCATGGATCACCTTTTGATGTCTTTATCAACTCAGGTATGTGCTACAAGTTAGTGTGGAGTTATGGCATGATGAGCAAAGTAATCTTTTCAAAGTCATCTCCAGAATGTAGTTATGAAATAATCTAAATGCCACTTGGAATCCTTGTTTGGCTTGTTGACTTGCTCTGGATCAGGAATGGACTCTTAAACGTTGAACACTTCAGAGATCAATTTAGAAGTCTCAAAACTAGGTAAAAGTGGAAACAATGACTCCAACTTCTCTTCCAAACTAACACTTGGGAAGGTCTCCACGTATACCCATCATGTTATTGGTGTCTCAGACCGTGAGGAAATGTTTAATAGCAAAATAGTTCACCGTTTCACTAAAGTGTGGATTCTAGTAGATTGGAAATATAATATAAAAGTCATATCTCAAATGTTTAAATATAGCGGTTGTTCAATTCAAGATCTGTTCATAGTCAGTCTAGCTGCACTCAAAATTGCAGGGTGTCTTCACTTCTGTAAGAGGAGGCATATTCTCGTTTTGGAGGATTGGACTCTTTAGTTAGAAGTCCAATGAGTTTTTTAGCGAGTTTCTAAGCTATTATGTTCTATTTGGAGTGAAGCAAGAAATAAACACTGATTCTTCATAATCAGTGGTTTTGTTAGAGAACAGTAACTTTTACTGATAGTTGAGTTTCCGAAACCGGTCATGGAGTTCCAATCACGGATCACCTTTTGATGTCTTTATCAATTCAAAATTTTGCTAGAACCTACTGTGGAGTTATGATATGATGTGCAAAGGTAACCTTTTCCAAGTCATCTCTAGAATGTTGTTATAAAGTAATCTAAATGCCACTTAGAATTCTTATTTGGCTTATTGACATGCTCTGGATCAAGAATGGACTCTGAAATTTTAAACACTTCAGTGATCAATTTAGAATTGTGAAAACTAGGTAAAAGCGGAAATGATGAGCTATGTAGTCGCAGGTGCGACTAGTTGCTAGGTGCAAAAAAGCATACCACATGCGACTCAATCATGGGTAGTTGCAAGGGGAAAAAGTTGCAATACAGCTAGGCATGACCAGTTGTACATGGCACCTTTCTAGGTTAACTATTGAGTCTGATAGTGAAACTATGCCAATTATTGACACTTTTCTAGATAAGCAACTTATGCAGGTTTCCTAGTTGCCTTGGTTTACCGACATTGTTAATTACTTTGTTACAAGTTAAATGTTATCACACTAGTCCAAATAAGATATATCTAAGTTTTTATCCGATGTAACACTATTAGAATTGGGGTTTTATAATACGGCTAAAAAAAGAAGTTTTAAACACAATTGTCTTATTAAACATAATAAAAGATGATTTCTGAAGAACATCTTATAGAACTTCACATTATAAGAAGGTTTTCAAAAAGCCATCTTATAAAAGATTTATATAAGATGGTTTCTAAAAACCATCCTATAAAATCAGATTTTATAAGATGGTTTTCAGAAACCACCTTATAATATAAAACTTTATGAGATAGTTTTTTGACAAAATGTCTTATAATGAGAGGTTTTATAAGATGGTTATAGAAACTATCTTATGTTACTCAAATAAAATTATGGCGGGAGAGAGGGAGAGGGTGATCTTTAGAAAGAATATAGGATAGTTTTCTAATAACCGTCTTATATTAGAAGAAGGATATAATACGGTTTTTGAAAATCGGTCATACATAGTAAAAAATATAGAAAATATATGACAATTATTCATGAATCATCTTGTATTATGAGTGCTATATATACCCCTCCACGAAAAAATCAAAACCCTCCCTCTTACCTAGATCAGGACTTGTCACATCTTGGTTTTATAAAAATCAATATTTAGAAAATTCCCTTCTTTACTAAAACGATTTTAGAAGAGTAATAATAATATAGATATTTAGAAACTCCCATTTACCAACCAGAATGTCACAGCAAAATCTTCATACATAGAGTAAAATAAGGGAAATTGCGCTAAATAAAATTAAAAAAATTCCATAGGAGTTGCTAGTCACAACGTAAATTACCACACAAACATAATCTTCCATAAGTACTTCAGAATATTTACACTGTATTAGTATCAACCTTAAACTTACAAAAAGAGTGGCTAAATACAATCTATTACAAAATTTAACTCCTAAATTGAGAAAATATTTTGCTGCCTACATACGTCAAAAGGGTCAATAGAACTACTCAATCACTATGGAACCTCCTCTCCAGCCTTGTGCCTCATCAATGGTTCACCTGGAATGACTGTAAGGGGATGAGCATATGAAGCTCACCTTAGAATAAAGGCAATGCTACTAATTCTCTTAATTACAAGACTTTTAGCAATATGAAATATTTGGGCAAATGAATAACTCAATAGTTCTATGGCATGCTATGACATCTCATGACAATTGCAGAAGTAAATCAATTTATCATCTTCAATTTTAACTAAAGTAGGTATAACTACAAATATGACTTAAATTAAATGTTAATCTCAACTCTAACATAAATATAATGATGTATGGAAACATATAAGAATCAAGCACGACATGAGTCCTCACGGAAACCCCAGTTGATAAACCCTCGAAGTAAAGGGAGCAATAATGGTGCTCAAGTAAGGAATGCTAACCAAGATTTTTTTTTTTTTTGACAATCATACTCATAAAACCATGCCACACGGTGCTCGTGTGTAAGGCAGCCATTTTAGTTCTGTTGCAAGGAAACTGGCACACATGTCCTACTATTAGAGACCTCCTTTCTAACACATCACATGATATATTGCCAACACTCTTGGACATCAATCACATAAAAAATCAAATGCTCCTAAAAAGGGTCCAACACTCCTGGACCATGGCCCAACACTCCTAAACCATCATCAAGCCTTACAACTGCATAGTGAGCATATGCCTCAAGGTCTACTTACTCGAGCCACAATCGTGTGGTTTTTCCTAAAATCAAAGCAAAACCTCTGAGGTCTTGTAGCTACTATATGAGTGCTTGCCTTAAAATATCTGATCAAATTAGTAAATCACCTTCCTACTCCAGTATAACTTGATTGATGGAAGAGTTTAGGTTTTGACGCCATCCAATTGAAATAAAACCATCATTTATGAGCCATTTATACAAACATCATCACAATTTTACAATAGCCTTACCCATGTCAATAAGCATTCACATCCCACCATGCATTTCCATTTGATTAGAATATAAGTACAACAATTTTACCTTGTATGATTCTAAACATCACATAGCACAGGTACATAAATATTCAAGAGCATTCTTGTAAATAGGAATGAAACCATTTAGCTTCATGTAAGCAACTATTACCATTCAACAATTAAGATATACACCTTAAACATTCTCCAGTAAAACCTTAGATATGTCCTGATGTGTTTTGTTTGTGCCGATGTCTAGGAATAAGATGTAGATTAATTTTGTTAAATTGATCAAGTGCAAGTTATAATTACCTAAAGATTTAGTTTTGAGTTCTACTCTAGGTCAAGAGTAAACATGATTTCTACTTTGGGTTATATTCCCTCAAGGTTTGTATTTCTTCACTCAATTGCTTTAACTTGTAATGTTATTTGCCTAAGAGTGTAAAGCCATCAAACAGGTTTCCTCCCTAAGCTACCTTTAGGTCTCTTTTCCCACAGGTTTTATGTTGTTTAGTTAGATAAGTTATTGTAACCATTGTTTGAAATTTTCACATGGCCAAATACCATTAGGAAATCAAGCACAATCCTAGGTATCAAATTCCTATTTTGCTAAAGGAAATTTGAGCTCCAAGATTGTTCCCCGCTTCAGTGACATTAGCATGTGTTTCACCACTTTAAAGGTTACTCATTAAGTCCTTATCTTAAGCCCATAACAAACTTGCATTCATGTCTACATACTCTAGTATGCACATGCGTGATTCTTTACTTGTTTTTCATACTTGAAAGTCTGAAAATTTTCTATAGAGAAAACTAAGAGTTCATGTTAATTTTTGTCATTCAAATCCTTTATGAAAATTAGCAGCCATTGGTTCCTAAGTACATACATCACCCACATTCAAGTCCTCAATCATTCAACCACAAAAGAGAAAGGAATGACAGGCATTTTAAGCCATCTTTGGATGTTAATTTTCTGTAGAAATCTGCAGGAAATTGCATCAGAATTTTTGTTTGAAAGCCCTATCATACACTCCATTTACTTATAGGAATCACTTCCACACTTATCTACACTTAAAGGCCAATTCATTAAGAACATTTTTCTTCAAACTTCCCAAGCTTTTCTTTGACCAAAACCCATGCAAATATCAAATAGATCAGGACATCTCATTCTTGTCAAAATAGGACAGGCGTGGGATGTCCCATTCCTTTGCTTGTCTAAGGTACTCCAAAATCATTTCAAATCCATGTCGTCACTTCCCCACAATCATAAACTTACAACTCAACTCTAACCATCAAAATTTCAAGACTTTATCAAGGCAAAAGAAGTTAAAACTCATATGCTTACCTACAATTAGTGTGAATAGTATTGATGAATGACTTAAAAACTTTAACAATCCATTCATTTCATAAAAATTGAAGTTCTCTCAAAGGGAATTTCAACAAAATCAAGTTTTAACACATATAGCTTAGAAACTGAGTTTCCTATAGTCTGGGTGAATAGTGTTTTATCAATAGAGCAAAAATCAATGCTCTTAGAGTTTAACCTCCTATCAACTACCATAACAATCATAATCATTCAAAAAAAAGCACATAATACGTAGATCAAAAATACCTATGTGAAGTTTTAACTCAACTTAAGGAAAAATTTCCAAAGAGTGAAATTTCAAGATTTACAAGTAAATGTTGAGAACAATAATGTAGAGTATAACTTCATGCTTACATCCATAGCAAACATGATCTTTCAACCACAAGTATGTATTAAACAACTAGAGATAACCCATGTAACATTTCATGCAAAATCCAATTACCAAACCCTAGAACATGAGAATCAAAATAAGTCATGTAGGTTAGAAATAGAAATTTCTACAGATTTTCAACATGCTTTTATATTCCAAGTTAGGCAAGCTTGCATTAACCTCATTCCAACTTAAAACACTTACCTTTAGGATGATCAAACACTCCTCTTATTTCTCTCTTTGCTTAGGATACTTGCCAACCCAAAACAAAGTGTATTTTAGAATGCAAAATTCGTGCTCCCTGCAGGTTGTCTCGTCAACCAGTAGTGGCATCCATCTTGCTCAACATTTGAGCCCCAAATCCCTTAGGTTTTATCCCACTTTTTACCCAAATCACAGCCCTCTATTACTCTTCATTTCCCCTAACCTTTGAGCCCCCAAATTACTACATTTTTAAAGAAAAAATGGTGATTTTTCTACACTTGCTACACTACAATTCCTACAGCCCCTAGGTCATACTACTAGCTCCTTGCTTATTGCTAATTTCTCCCATCTTTCATCTCCCTCAAGAAAGAGTCTTCAAGGTAAGGGTGTAGAGTCTTGATCTCCACTCAATTTCCTCCCCCAAGGCTACAAGTTCCACTCTTTTTTCCCTTTCTTCTGGAGCCTTCCATGTTTTCCTCCTCTTTCTCCTTCAAGTCAAAGCATTTTATTTTTTGAAAATGCATAACTTATATTGGGTTGTTCCTTCTCATTTCCTTCCTAGGTTTTGGTTCTTTATTTTTCATTTTCACTAGAGGGCATGGGAACACATGTAAGCTCAACCAGCCCTTCTTAACTTAAATTGCTCACAAGTTGGGGCTAGATTGCAATGAAGATCAAATTGAAAGATTGTTAGTGGAGAGTTTTACAAAGGAATACACACCACTTTTCAAGGAAGATTCACTCCTACTTTCAAGGAAAAAGACATCCCACCTATGTAGAATGCTATTGGCTGAAAGAAAAACAATAAAAACCTAGAGTGGATAAGGAAATCTCTAAGAAATCTAAGCATTCACTTTAAGGCAATCCAATTCAATGGTGGACAGTAAAAAACCCTGAAAAGATGATCTTTTTGGAAAAGATTACTCCAACCAAATCTCCGTCACTCAAGATAGGATGATGATGATTAAGGGATAAGAATGAAGCACTGAAAAGGTAAAGTCTTAGCCTTGTTGAAAAGTCAAGTCAAAGTCCTTAGATCTCCACCTTCCTTAATATTCAATGGATCACATTCAATTCAAAATTAGAAACTCCAATACACTCCTCTAATTTTCCTTAGATCGCCAACTCTTAGATTCTCTCCTAATTTTCCTCCCTTCTTTTCCTCCTAACTAATCACCTTTCCTATCCTACCAAATCATTCTTCTTACCCACCTTATCTCACTTTCCTATTCCAACTCTTAGCCAAACTCCATTCCAAGTCAAATACACCTCCAACATTAAATTTCACTCCTCCCCCTCTCTCCCCTCCCCTTCTCATCATCCAAATCATCTCAATCCTTCTTCCTTTAGATCCTAGCCTTCCATCCCTAGGGCTTCCACTCCTAAAACTTTATAAATATGAGGCAAAGGAGTAGGAAAACCTATATTTTAACTTTTCATAGAATTCAAAACCAAATCAGGGAGAAGAGGAAGATCACCCTCTCCCAACCTCCCATAGCCAAAACTTTCAAAGGTTTCTAGACCCAATCCATTTGCTTATTTATTTTTCCCACTTTTCTTCTTGTTTCCTTGTTCTTAGTTATCTTATGTTCATCCATTATTGCATGCATAGATCACTTAGGGATGCAAGTAGTTTTAAAGCATGCATAGCATCTAAAGTTTCACGCATAAACTTATGCATGTAACTCTCCTTCCAAGCACCCTCTTTCTTCCATCTTCCTTTATTCCCACCTTCATCCATCCCTCTCTTGCATGTTTATTCTACTTTTACATGTTCCATGTTCCATGCATCATTCATCCTTAGATGTGCATGCTTCCTTTTCTTTAGTATAACATGCATCATGCATGTTTTGATGTATGCACCCTTCTTTCCTTCATTTTAATTGCATACACAAGCACTCCTTTATTCTTCTTCTTACACACATCCATATAGGGCTATACTTTATCTTAGGTTTAAATGTTTCATGCATCTTAGTCATATTATTTTGCACTTTTTACCACATGCCTAATTCAATTAGTTTTTATTATAGCATGCATATCATTTAAGCATTGCATTGCCCACCCTTTACATGCTTCCACCATAGTTGCATACACTTAACACATCTATTCATGTAGCTTATGTGTCTTAATTATTACTGCAAGTTCACGACTCTATTGGAGTGTAGATTAGGCAAATATGCGTCGGTCCCATGAGGACTCTTTGATAAACAAGAGTTAATTAAAATTAAGTTGCTTTACACTAACCTAGCCACCAAGGAAAGAAAGGAAGAAGTGTAAACTAAAGCAACTAATCAAAACAATTAAACTAATTAAAGCAATGAAATAAACTAAATAAGGAAGCTAAGTAAGATATAAAGCAAGGAAAGAAAGCAAACTAACTATGAAAAGGAAGATAACATTTTCACTAATGGAGATTAAATTATGAGGATTATAATAAAGAAAAAAGAAAAGAAAAAAAAGCAAATAAAGAATTTTTCATGAAGTGACTGCTATAGGAATCCTTCATTGTGTTACCCAACAAGGCTCTTTACATGTCCTCTTTATCTTTTCTAGGCTTGAACTCTGCTTTGCGGTCTTCTTGTTGTGTCACTCAACAAGTGTCTATACACTTACATTCAACACAAAGTATACTAATCTATAACCAAGATTTTCTCATCTCCTTAACCCAACATGCCATAAACCTAATGAAATCCTCAACCATACTTTAGGTAATAGAAGGGTCCTTAACTACCACTAGAAGGTGTTCTTTCTTTTTCTTTATTCTCAAATCCCAAAGAAAGAAAAGATGGAAAACTAGAAGAGGATGATGATAGTGATGAAGTAGAAGATGGAGGGTATGTAAGGTATAGAGTAGGTTGGATGGGAAATATAATGTAAAGAGTAAGGAAAAAAGAAGAAGAAGAAGATGGGACAAAGAAAGAAAGGGAAGTGGGTATGGAAGAGCTTCCTTACCTCTTCTCCAATGGATTATCATTAATCTTATGGGAGCTTTGCTAAAGGTGATCTCACTCCCTCTATTTCTCATAGATTTAGCTTTTAAGTACAAAGAAAAGGTAAGAGATAAAAAAAATTCTTTGTCCTTCGCATGTTATTTATAGAGTTTGAGGAAAGGAAGCCCTAGGGATGAGTGGTTAAGATCTAAGCCATTTAATTAGATTTGAATGAAGGGCTAGATAATGGGGCCATGTTTTTCATATGGCAATGTGGGAGAGGAGAATGGAAAGAACTAAGATGGGAAAACAAAAAGAAAGAAAGAGGAAAGGCTAAGGGAATAAGTGGGGAAAGGAAAGAAATAGAAAGGAGAAAGAAAGAGGTAGCTTAAGATGGAAGGAAGGGAGGTTGAGTGGAATTAGTAAGTGTATTCAAAGTGGGAAGAAATCTTTTTCAATTTAGAAAAGTGAGATGAATTGGATAGGAAAGTGGAGTGGGAGAAGGAAGGAAAGTGATAAGCTAGTTAGGAAAGTAGATTTGAATGGTTAGAAAAGAAGTTCACTTAATAGGGAAGGAAGAGAGAAGATTAAGAAAGGTGGGTTGACTTTAGTCAAATTTAGAAAGTGGTAGGTGGGGAAGAAAACATCTTTTTCAAGTGGGACTTTAGGGTGAAAAATGGAAAGTGGTGAGATGAAAAATAAAAATAAAAACTTTATGGGAAGATAAGGAATAGTGGGAATGGAAAGAGATGAGAAGGAAAGTAAAAAATATGAGGAGGAGAAAATCCAAGGGTTTCTAGAATTAGAAAGTCCTAAGGAAGGGGTGATTTCCTAATTGGGTGTGCATGTTTTCAGAAACCTTAAAGTAAAGGTGGACCATATGATGATGATGGGTGATTGAGATCTTCCTTTTCTTAGGGTTTTGAGTTGACTTTTCAACGTGGAAAAGGTTGATAGGATTTTGATCTTTTGAATGCTTCATTCCCAGCACTTAGATCATGCTTACCCTATCTTGAATGGATGTGATCCCTTTATAACATATAAATCTTCCCTAAGTTTCATTTTCTTTCCACCATTGGGTTGGATTGAATGACCTTGATTCTTATAGATCTTCATATGCTCATGTGGATCAATTGTGCTTTAATATCTTGTATGGTGAGACATCCAATCTTGTTTGTCATCTTCCTTTGTTTAAATAGGAGAGAGAATAAGTAAAGAGTCTTAATGTGGGCATCCTTTTTTCTTTCTTTTTTTTTATAAGAGGCTTCCATTATATATAATCTCATTGTATGTGAAGTGAACTTCTCTCATAAGCTTCCTAAGGTGGTGAAATGTATGCAAGTACTTATGGATTAGAAATTTGCCACCTTTTCACCTTCATTTGAGTAAGATTTGTGCATGGATTTTCTGATCAGTTTGACTTTGATAGTGGCAGCCAATGATTACTATGAACTTCCAAGATTTTATTTTTAGCATGTACGAGTCTATATAGATTGGAATGTAAAATTGCTCTATCAAGGGTTAAATGGATAATTTTGTGTATTTTTTATTTGTACCCTAGACCTGTAAAATAGTGGCATTAATCATAATTAATGATAATTGAGTGATTTTTTAGGCTAAAACCTTCTAAATATAGAGGCATGTATGTAATATTTGTGTGTGTGTATAACCTCTAAACTTGGATTTTGCTAGTCCTCGAGCAAAACTAAAGAAAAGAAATACAAAAATCTAAGAAAATAAATCCTAAGAACTTTCACAAGTGCTACTGTTTGCATTCAGCATACGCAAAAAGCCTTTAAACCCCTAGATTACCCCTAGTGGATGAGTTGTAATCTCTTTAGGGTTTCTAGAAATGCTATCCATAAACATCTTCAAAGATCTTATGAAGGTCCTTCATGTATCTTAGAGAATCTTCTTGTATTTAGCTTATTAAGATCCTAACTTTAGCACGTCAATAGAATTAAACAACATTTGAAAATCTACCCATATGCTAAAGATATCCCATTAATTCATTAAATCTCAGAATGTGAGTGTATGAATATAGAAAAATTATGTGTGTGTGTGTGTGTGTGTGTGTGTGTGTGTGTGTGTGTGTGTGTGTGTGTGCATATATATATATATATATATATATATAATTATAGGTCTCCAAGAAAATTATAACCTAAATTACCATCCAAATATATGCTTTGACTTGAAATCTCATAGGATATATTGACACTCAGAAAGTGGTAAATCTCTTATTAATATGTAAGTAGAATAATGTTCATGAAGTCCAAAATTCTCACATATTCCATGCAAAAGAATGAAAACTTAGAAAAAATCTAATATTGGTCTTATGAAAGTATATCAATTATTAGGAATATTACACTATACCAAATCCCTATTTTCATAACCATATCCAAGTCATACTTCTCCTAAGATCAAGTTAGGATTTTAATTAGGACAAAACATATACTTAGAGCATGGTTATTAAGAGAATGGGTAAAGGATAAACATAATTGTTTGGAAGATATATAAAGGTCTTCTATGAGTGCATTCACAACTTTATTTTCTACCCATAAGAGTAAACATTTCCTTTTTCATTTGCTATCTTTTTCTTGACTTTTTTCTCCTTTTGATTTTATCAATTGAACTTTTAGTATAGCCTTTCTTTTTATATTTTCTCTTCTTTTATGTTCCTCTCTTGAATTATAATGCTTGTACTTTTCTTCAAGATATTTTTTCAACCATCTCTACATATTTTCAAAACAAGTTGGGCAATACATATACTATAGGGTTTAATAAGGGTAACAGTAAATGGGTTCACAAAGAAAAGAGCTTATTGTAAAGGCTCAAAGGTTTAACTGGTGAAAAATAATGTAGGAAAGGCTAAAGGCTCTAGGTTTACCAAGAATGGCCTCTATCATTTCCTCTGTTTCACATAACTTAAATATAACCATAAACTTAAGGGATAATTGATATAGTCTATTAGATGTTTTCTCAATAGTTGATTAAAACAAAGAATAACAAGACCAACTTGGAAATTATATCCGTTGAAGAAAACTTTGAATTTATATATAACCCTAAAAAGAAAGAATGGCTCTAACTCACATGGGTTATAAGTTTTCACATATCTTCTTTAAGATCTCTAAGTTATATTTTCTTTTTAACTTAAACTACGCATATGTGGCTATATTTTGCAATAATTATTTTCAATTTAACTTTCTATGGTATACTTAAGAAAAAGGATGAAAATAGTGAACTAGTTGTATACAAATCTATTAATAAGCTAAAGTTCAAAAGATAGCTTGAATTGTCAGAAAATCTGAATTCTCATCCTTGTTAAGGAACTTTTCATTCACTACTACAGTAAGCAGATTATGGGATGGTTAAATCAAATTTATAAGATGATTACTAAACCATCTTAAACCCAGTTGTCTTATAAAATAAAGAGCAATATAAGACAGCTCAATGAATCATCTTATATAATAATATAATATAGGATGGTTAAACAAAACTATCCTATATTAAGTGAAATATATAGGATGGTTTTAGGGAAAACACTTCTATATTGGTCCTTCTTTTCTGAATATGGGATGGGTTTTGGAAAACCATCCTATATATTACATAAACTTCTAGCATATGCAAATTCCTATATTTTTCTATTGGTTTCTGTTTGTAAATATTTTTCCTACTATCAAAATATATGCCCGATCACTATCAACAGACATAAAGAACACCCTCATTTCTATAGGTTACAATTATTTCAACAACACTACATGCATTCACTTCCATATCATTCCCCATTGTAACTTCCAAATAATTGAAATAAAGAAGGCACACATATGTGACTTCAATCAAAAGTAAAAAATAAAGGCTTCCATATATACATGAAGTTCTATTTTGTATTTACATTTAATAACATCATTGATCTACAAATTAAAAGCCAAAACATATTCAGTTCATTCCATTCTAATGTCATCTAAATCTAGCTGGGAGTCACTCTTGCTTCCCAAATCAATCTACAAGATATATAACAATGTATTAAATTAGTTAAGACATATCTTGGACTGAATAATTTAGGAAATGTAGAAAACTATAAAACAATGATCATTAATTTATCTTACCTTTCTAAGCTGTGAGATTGTAAGTCCTTTGTGAATGAGGGTTCTCATATATCTCAAAACATAATACCTAAACTTCCAATTGGACTATTATTTAAGACATTGCATGATAAAGACGATAGAAAAAGTAACAAATTTCATGTCTGATTGTAAGTTTATGTTAGA
Source organism: Warburgia ugandensis (assembly GCA_035236585.1). Taxonomy (NCBI): domain Eukaryota; kingdom Viridiplantae; phylum Streptophyta; class Magnoliopsida; order Canellales; family Canellaceae; genus Warburgia; species Warburgia ugandensis. The sequence continues at coordinate 43,159,501 of CP141129.1, forward strand.
ATCAAATACTAAAGAACTTGTAAACCTTATCTTAACCCTTTTCTAAGAGAGTGTTTTATTGGTGGTTTGCATTTTCCAACTCAGCCTATTTATACCATGCATTGCACATATTTATTCTTAGAAAACTATAAAACAATGATCATTAATTTATCTTACCTTTCTAAGTTGTGAGATTGTAAGTCCTTTGTGAATGAGGGTTTTCATATATCTCAAAACATAATACCTAAACTCCCAATTGGACTGTTATTTAAGACATTGCATGATAAAGATGATAGAAAAAGTAACAAATTTCATGTCTGATTGTAAGTTTATGTTAGAATCAAATACTAAAGAACTTGTAAACCTTATCTTAACCCTTTTCTAAGAGAGTGTTTTATTGGTGGTTTGCATTTTCCAACTCAGCCTATTTATACCATGCATTGCACATATTTATTCTTAAAAAGCATTAAATATCAATAAGAGAGTGATTATCACTTGTATAGCTACTATATCAAATAAAATAATAAAGACTTACTTGTTGATCATTTCCATCAATAGTCCTTGGATGTGCACTCCACAAGACTTAAAAAATAATGGATGCCTGCCATGCGCATCCAATGCTAGTAGCAACCAATGATACATATATTTACACGCACATAATCATTCAAATAAATTTAGAAAACTTAACTTATATAGATTTTAAGTTTATTAAATGACATAAGTTAGTAAGTTATTTGATAACTTACCCACTATTATAGGGAATTAGTAAGGCCTACCCTTTCCCACAATGCAAGAACCCAGCTATGATATCTTTTATTTGTTTGTCCATGGGTAGTTGGTCTTTTAGTAAGGAGACTACAGCAGGTCAAGGTCCTTGACCTCTAATATTTTACAATTTATCATGCAAAGACCTGCAAAAACTTAATGTCAAATACTTATCATTCTCTATTAACAAGTAATGTCAATTTGATTCTTAATAGAGTGGTTACATGACATACTCGATATAAATGATAATGTGCATATATTCTAGTTGAGCCATATTACATATGGCTAAAAGGTCTTCTTTCATGACTAGAACCTCAACTATGTCATCTCCAAGTACACCGACCTATATCCTTATGGGTTTGATTTCATTATCTTCATTAATTAGTCTATTACAGTCTCCTCAAGAATGGAGGCATGTTAGCTGGAACCTCCACTTGATCTCTACATTGTGCCTATAATGTTCCTGATATTAAGAATTAATCACATATAAGAAAAGTGATAGGGACATTCCAAAATAGACTTAAATACCTAGGACAGGACGATCATTGTGCCAGAATTTACTATAGGGGAGTTGGTGAGCCTCAATGGCAACTTATGTTGCTTCTGGTTAACAAATAGATGTAGATAAATTTAAAAAATATAGCTGATACTTTAACATTGTTGTTGAAAATGAGCCTATTACACCCTGTACATATCTTAGATAACATTTTTTAGTATACTTTGCCAGCTATACTACTTGATATCCAATTACATCCCTAACAGTATGAATATTGTTTGCTTTTATCAAAAATAATAGGGGCCATCTAGTTGAAAGGCGATTGTGATGCACACATGCTTAGTGTGTGGATGCATCAACCTACAATGTAGCATGACTAATAGTACCTCATACAGTGTTGCTAGGGCAACATAGTTATCAATTGTACGTAGTTAAAACATACCTCCTTGATTGGGATATCTCCCTTGAAGAGTTGCTCCGCTTTTTCTTTGAATAGAGCACTGCAGCTATTGTGCAATGGGGGTGGAGGGGCAACATTCTCATGGAGGTCTCAAGTTCCAAAAGTCCTTCTAAATGTCATTCTTGACCTTTTCATATAACTCATTTAGCATTTTCTCTTTCAATTCTTCCAAGTCTAGCCTTTGCTTTAGGGAAGAATGTGGAAAGAATAACACCATGACCCTGGGCCCTTACTCTACTAGGATGCTTATCCTTATTGCCCATAGCCCTATAAAGAATGTTCCCGTAGTTGCACTTTCTTGAGTCAACTCTTCTTGCATATATAAATATAAAATCATAATCAATTCCATATTATATATAATATAATGGAAGCAATATAAAGCTAGACATGTAAGACCACTTACAATTAATGAAGCAATTATGGTGGCACTTTTGTTAGTGACGGTTTCAGAGTTATGCCCTTTTGAATGCTCAATTTTCTAGACAAGTGAGTGGTAGATGGGGTCGGTGGTTCCAACCTTCTTTTCCTGTTAAGAGAGACGCTAAATCAAAGGTATCAAAGGTAATGATATAAAATTCTACATATTTAGACAAAAAGTGAATTGTCACATGTACTCCTTATTCTTCTAACCATGTGTAACCAACCCTAGAGAGATAGTGTTGCATATGATTAGGCTAACACACCATTTGTCCTACCATCCCTTTTGCCTACACATGAAAGGAACTTGTGATTAAACACAATCAACTTTTATAATAAGAGGAATCAAACTTTAAGCTACTTGAAATTACCTCAAACTTGGAAGATAAGCGAGTTTGTACAAATTGATTCCATGCCTCCTTATCAATGAAGCTATAATACAGCTTAGTGACAATCTGAAGCCTTGATGGATCATGAGCATTTGGAAGTTTGTACTTTCTAGCAATCTCACCCTTCTATTTTCTATATTGTTTACTGGCCCATTGTAAGGAACTCTTCTTACACTTATTAGTGATGGCAAAGGAAGACTACAAAGTAGAAAGAAGCAAGTTAGTCTATATGAAATAAGACAAGATAAGATACACAGTATGTTATATCTAACTCCTATTTACATACCTTCACTATCTCCCATTTTGCATCTTTGATTGATGGTGAAATATGTATCCAATCAATCATATAGACTAGCACCATGCTTCTAACAATGCAATAGATGAAACTAGTATAAGCATGTGTGATGTCACCTTTGCCTACCCTTTGCTGTTAAACTATACTGTCTCTTTTATTCCCTTAGGTTTTCTCTTAATGATATGTTCCATTTTTGTTGGCCCTCTATGCTTTCTCTTAATAGGATGGCCCATCTAGGATTGTTCTTAATCATCTCCACTTCCTTCACCTTCCATGTTTCTTACACAAGTGAAAATAATACATTAGATGACATCAAAGATCATTTATAGCTTGTATATATTCAAAGAAAGACCACACAGACATACCACTTAAAAAATTAATCAAGAAGAGCAATTTGCCATGATTGCAAAAAAAAAAAAAGAACTAGGCACATAAACTTATAGGCTGGAGACTTGAATTAATATGTAATGCATATGTCTAAACATATAATGAATGGTGATATGTAAAGCATACCAAAATGACAAACCAAAAATGCATATCTCTAAATGCAAAAGTTGGACATGTGAACAATGTCATGAACTAAAAACATAATCTAAATTAGAACATAGAACAAACATAAAGTAGGCATAAAGCAAATATGAGCAAGATTCTAAGTGGTTTTAATGCAAATGGATTGAAACACTTATTAAACATGAATCAAATACAATAGAGATGCTAAAGTATAGAAACTAGAAACTTGACTTTAATTAGGAAATAAACATGTAAGAAACTAAGACATTATGTCTAATTTATTTGGAAATATAGTGTAGAATGCTTAAAAGAAAAAGAGAGTAAAGATGCTAGTGTTAGTAATGAATCTTATTTATAGACTGGGAGGTTTATAGCAGTTTGGATAGTATTTCTCGAATTTCAATGACATTGATCTTATGGAATGAAAGGACAACCCTGGTGCACAAAGCTCCCACTTATGTGGGGTCTAGGGAAGGAGCGAACCATAAGGGCTTAAAGTACACAGCCTTACTTGGCAGTTTGCAAGAGTCTGTTTCTATGCCTTGAACCTATGACCTCAAGGTCACACGATGACAAATTTTACCGTTACGGCAAGGCTCCCCTTCATCCTATGGAATGAGTAAAGGTAAAATAGTATATATGAAATTAAACGATAAAATTGAACAAATATAGTATGATTTTGGGCTCTATCACTGTCAAATAGGCCTATCTCTTGCTTTTTTTATCTATGAGTTGAAGCAACTTAGCAACATTGTTGAGGGGCATGTCAAAGCTCAAGCTTTGGATCAAAGTGCCCTATTAACCATCCAATGGTCTATCATTCAACTCCTCTATAGCCTTCATGACTCCTTCAAATTACCTTTTAGTTGTGGCCCTTGCAACATTCCAAAGGGCCTCTTTTATGTCACCTCATGTGAAGTGTTTCTTGGAATTTGTATATAGCTGCCTAACACAAAACCTGATGTCAACTATGGGAATTAAATCTTTGAAAGTCTAAACTAGCCCCTGCACACGTCAAAATCAAGAAGAGTGGAACCGCATGCTTAGATTAGTAGTCACATGGTCCAAGTATTTCTCTGCTAATTATCTGAAAATAACTTTCTTGTTATTGAATCGTAGCCCACAGTTGTTTGGCTCACCAACTATGGACTTTATATGAAAACTAGGTTTATCCATGGTTAGTAAGGCATGGATCCTCCATCCACAATTCATCTTGCATTGTGTTGTCACCCCTCCTTGCCATTCTTTATGTAACTATAATCAAATCCCCTCTCAATTGCATGCCTTTTCAAAGCTTCTTTGAATGACATCACAGTAGTAAACTTCAAGTCCTCTAGGCCAAATCAACCACTTTAGTCATGTCCTAGTAGTGGTCAACTTTAGATTAGTCACATACGCACTCACATGATTGCAACTTATTCCTGTCCAATTTCTTATGAATTCTAGGACATAGATAAATTCAACCACCTTTTCAAAACATGAAGAAAATAAACATGCTAAAATCATTTTCTAAGTAATGGGGTAGCTCAGATAATTTATTGAGCTCATAGAGCAAATAAGAAATCTAGAAATAAAATAGAAAAGTGGAACATAAGAATACGCGAACTACTATTGAAATCCATATCAAAACTGTTGAAATTCACTGGAATGAATATGAAATATGCAAAGAAAAACTTGACTATTTAGAAGAGGAATGTGTTTTCTCCATTGAGAGAGAGAGAGAGAGAGAGAGAGAGAGAGAGAGAGAGAGAGAGAGAGAGAGAGAGAGAGAGAGAGAGAGAGAGAGAGAGAGAGAGAGAGAGAGAGTACTTAAAATGGGAAAAATAGTGTCTTGCAAAGTGGGGGCTCGTGTGTGTTCACTTTCTCTCCCTCTTTCCTCTTCTCCTTCTTCTTGCTCTTCTTCTTCGTCTCCTTCTTCTTTCCTTGCATTGGCTTGTAGAGTAGGATGTGGGGTTTTGTTGCACTGGTGCCCGATTTGGTGCGTTGTCAGGCAAGGGAGAAGCAATTCAGTGAGTTCTCGAGTGAGGGGGAACGGGGAGAAGATCATGAGTTTGGGGGGAGGGGTTGGGCAACTTATATATGTAAAGAAAATATAGGATGGCTTGAGCAACATCATCCTATATTTATTAGTAGTATAGGACGGTTTGGGTATAATAGTCTTATATTTACTAATAAATATAGGGCGGTTGTGCCTAAATCATTCTATATGTTAACAAAATATAGGATGGTTCTACCCAAATCGTCTTATATTTTATTAATATATAGGACAATTTGGGGATAATCATCCTATACTAATTTTTTTGAATAAATTTATATAATTCCTCCCTCTCTAATTTTATTTGAATAACAAAAGACGGTTTCTGTGAGAAATGTCCTTTATGTTTAAATCAGGACCCCTCCCATGTTTTCTATAATATAATTAGTTTCCCCCTTTTTTTGGATCTTGTATATAAAATACTTGCCTCGCTTGAGATGCTCAAATGAACTAATCATTTTGATAACCAATTTGATCGAGGTAAACTAATGGCAATTCGAGGGCATCGATTTTGATGCTATCTTTATTATGTCCTAGCCAATCATACTTAAACACAACCACAAATCTACAAGTATAATCCAATGCCTATATTTCATGATAATTTCATAATAAGTATCATTAGCTACAATTGGGTTGTTGTCCATTGAGTTGGAAAAGTAAGTAGCTTTAACAACTAAGCTAACAACATTACCATGTTGTGCTCTTGAGTTATCGCAATCCTTTGTGTGAAAGTAATAACCATTGATAGCATATCCAGCATATTTTATTACCTCTAGTTGATGTCCCATTTTCATCCAGCCCAAGGCTTTAGAAATATTATGACCTAAAATATCTAGTTGATCTAAAACCTATGTATAATATCTTACTTAAGTGGGATGATTAATGTATTATAAATCAATTAAGTGAATGAAAACATTAATTCATTGTATTTATCTTCTGACGAAGTGAACTAGTGAAGGAACGACAATGCTCATGTTGCAGCCACTTTTATTTCTTTGCATCTCTTGGATACATCTCTTTTAGGAAGTCCATGTGCATGTTATACATGAAGAGATGAAAATTAATTATGTATATGCATTTTCCTTTAACATATATAAGAAATGTGAAAGAAACCTTAAAGAGAGCATTAATTACTTAATGTATGGCTGAACTTCATTAACATTAATGTTTCACAACACATAAAGGTATGCCTAGTCCTATTCCTTACAATCAACAATCGATACACAATTGCAAGAGAGATGTTCACCAATGCTTAGATCATTTAATTCACCTATTCGTTTCTTTTTAGGGATTTCAATAACATCCATTCTTGATAAATACTTTGTGCAAAACTCCACCTTTTCTTCTACAATGTTACATTCGATGATACACCTCTTTGGCTGATTGTGGTTTCTTATATATCCTTTTAACATCTTCATGTACCTCTCGAACAGGTATAGCCATCACAAATAAACCGGTCCACACAACCCAACCTCGTCAATGAGGTGCACTGTTAAGTACATCATGATATCAAAGAAGGATGGTGGAAAGATTGCTCAAGCTTGCATAAGGTTATCATTAGATGCTCATGGATTTCTTGTAATGTTGAAGTATCTACCACCTTCTTGCACAAAGCATTAAAGAAGTAGCATAATTTTGTAATAGATCCTCTAACTTTATCTAGTAGCACTGAACTTATTAATACAGGAAGGAGTTGTTGCATCAATGTGTGATAAACACGTGAGTTCATCCCTAAGAGTTTCAGCTCTTCCATGTTGACAATGTTTCTAAAGATTAAAGCGTACCTATCTGGGACTTTGATCTCTATCAAGGTTTTACAATCTATTCTTCTTTCTTCTTTGCCAAGGGTATAATTTGCTTTAAGCAAGTATGTTCATAGACTACCTCTTTCTTACTGATGCAGCCTTCTCTTCAAATTCACTGTTATAAGATCCATTCAAACTGCAAGTCCATCCTTTATTTTTCCCATCATGTCAAATAAGGTATTAGTCAAGCTTTCACAAACATTCTTTTCAATGTACATCACATCAAGCACATGCGCAAGTGAAGGGATTTTCAGTACATAAGCTCAAAGAATACTGATTTCTTCTTCCAAAAAACTTTTATGGACTTAGTTTCCTACTTCTTCCCCCATGAGACATTAATGTTCTCAACCTTTTCCAATACTTATCATCTAGTCAACCACTTTGGAGGTGTCCTAGTCTCCATGCTACTGTTAAATTTCCCCTTTTTAAAACAGTACGGATGTTTCTATGTAACAGTCTTCTGTGGCCTAGGAATGCTATCTTCCTACCATGCTAAAGCTGTATGGTGCATGTTTGGTCACTACAAATAGGATAAGCATTGTATCCCTTCATTGTGCATCTTGCCAAGTTACCATACGTAGGGAAGTCATTGATTATCCATAGTAATACAAAGCCTAAGGTTGAATATTTCTTGCTTGTATGCATCATGAGCTTTAACCCCTTCCCAAAAGGCCCTAAGACCATCAAATGCATAAACCCCTTCCCACAAGGTCCTAAGATCATTAATCAATGGAGCCAAGTACATATTAGTGTCATTCCCATGTTGCTTGGGACTTGATAATGACATAGTTAACATCATGAACTTTCTCTTCATGCACAACTTTGGTAGAAGGTTGTATCAAACTATTATAATAGGCCTACTACTATACCTGCTGCTCATAGAATCATGAGGATTAATTATGTCTATAGATATTGTAAGTCATAAGTTTCTGGGTTCTTCTCCAAATTCTAGCCGCATGAAGTCTACCAACTTCCATGTCGAGCTATCTACTGGATGGAGTAAGTACTTATCACCTAATCTCTCCTGGGCATGCCAAAGTAGTTTTTTTGTTGTTTCTTGTAAAACATTCTTTGGAACCTTGGAATATGGGAAAATTACTATACGACCTTTGTAGGAACATCTTTCACTTACTGATTAGTTGAATTCTTCTTCAGCTTCCCTCTTAAATGTCCACAAGTTGGGTATGTAGTTTTGTCTTTGTGCTCCTTCTTGTATAAGATGTAGCCATTGGTATAGGCATGTATCTTTTTATACTTTAAACCTAGTGCAGCAAGTGTTTTCTTTGCCTCCTATGTCGTCCTAGCTAGTTTGTTCTCCTTCAGCAACATTTTGCAAATCATTTTCAACAATTCTATAAAACCTTGATCTGAAAAACCAAATCTTAATTTCATGTTGTAAAGTACTATCACTATAGATAACTTCATATAATCTATACACCCAACATATACCTACTCATCGACTTCCTCCAATGTAGTTTGGAATTGTTGAGGATTGTCATGAAAGTCATGGAATGCATCTCAAAACATTAGTGCTACTGGAGCTTCGTGATCATATTCACACTCTGCTCTTACCGAGGGCCTATGATGAGGAATTTCCTTTCCATTCCACATCCAAGGTTGATAGCTTTCATCAACTCTATTGAAGTAGAAATGTTCTCTCAACTCATCTATAGTAACTATTTTTAGGTTTCCACATCTCGAACATAGACATCACATCTGATTACAATCACCACCTACCCCTAAGGGAAAACTCTGTGAACTATTCTATTCCCTCATACTCTCTCGATGATCTTTTCTTGTCATCTAAGCATATTTGTCCATTTTGTCCAAAACTCCAAGTTCAGATGCGTGCGAAGACTTTCTATACATGAAAAAGATTAATCACATTGAGTTAGGCATTTAACCAAACACTTGGCATGCAAAGAATACACACACACACAATTGGAAAAAGCATACATGTTAGAGAGGGCTTGAAATTATGACTATATCATTGCGACAATTGCAAGAAATAATGATGCAAAAATATTATGAATGATTCACACACTGACTATCGATCCATACTCATGAATGATGCACACATAAGACGGGAAGACTTTAGGGAAAAGTTATGTAATCAAGAAATAAAGCACATAGGATATAAAATAAGAAAGAATACATACCCAACCTGACATCAACCACAAAAATTGAAGTTCAGGACAAAATAATATGTAAATCCAACCTGATCTTCAATTTTTTCGTTAAGCAACTAAGAGTAAAAAAATTCAGGGTTACTTATTGGTTTAAAATGAAGATATAAAGGACTATTCTCCAAAATAACATCCTATAATTTGAACATATATAGGATGGTTCTAGGTAACTGTACTATATATTTCAAAAAATATAAGATGATTTTTTCAAACTGTCCTATACTTGAAAATATATAGGATAGTTTGTGAAAACCATCCTATAATTTGAACATGTATAGGATGGTTCTAGGTAACCGTCCTATATATTTCAAAAAATATAAGATTTTTTTTTTCAAACTATCCTATATTTTGAAAATATATAGGAGGGTTTGTGAAAACCATCCTATATAAAAAAATATATAGGATGGTTTTTACAAACCATCCTATATTGTTTCAAAGTATAGGACAATTTTGGTTCACCATCCTTTATATATTTTAATACAAGACAGTTGTGTATAAACCGTGTTAAATTTGCCATCTTATAAGACCTCAATTTTAGTAGTGTAAATTTTTTAAAAATAAATTCAAAATAATTGACTCAAAAATAACCGAGAAAAACTATGAGCACATCAAATTTTGAAATACCCTAGCCCTAGACTTAAATTAAACATTGATGTCAATGTTTTGAAGTACATACCATGGAAAAGTGAAATAATAAACCTGAGAAAGATAGTACCTATACTCCTATGTTAGTGCATTGATTTGTTCAAGTGGACAAAGATGTATGATGATGTAAAATGCAACTAAATGACACCTAACCCAAACTAACAAATCTATTAACCTAAATTAACTATGAAGGAGTTTCTAGATAACTCACTCCATTTTAGAATTTCACAATTCAATGTACATTCTCCACATAAAAATGTATGGTGGTGATAACAATATAACACGATGAACCACCATAAAGGATAATTTATTCAGATTGACTAGAGAAGACTTGGCCCTTGATTGGTCAAATTGGGTATATGGGATGCCAACCTCAAAAAGTAGGAAAGGTTCCACTTCTCATACATCTTCCTAAATGTTAGGGCTAAGATTACTCTGATCTTCCTAAACGGTTCTTCATTTTCATCTTGCAGCAGAGAAGTAGTAAGGCTTATTCCCTCTTGATTTTCTTTTGTACACCCTAGAGCTTGTTGATGTATGGATATAACATCAATTTGCTCTACTTCCTATTCTGTGTTAGACTCTCGGGTAAAAGGCAAGGGATTAGATTAACTAAAATTGTCATAGTATGCATTTTTTAGGATAGGTGATAAGTTTACATCGGGTGTGTTTTCAGCTAATGGCTCAACTGAAAAATCAAGAAATGTGAAGGGTCCTATTCTGGCATTCCATTTACCATTGTTCATTAAGGACACAATATTAAGTAAACCATTCACTTCGTTAATGGAGCTATCTATATGAAAATCATCAAAATTGAAATGAGCTAGATAGTCCTCGAGAGGATTAGTGCTAGAGAATGGTAGAGTGGTAGACTCGGTATCATATTTACTTTATAAACATCCATAGAGGCTAGTAGTCTTGCATTAAAGACATTAAGATTAATATCCATGTTTCTAAAGGACAACTACATGATTCCTTTCCTACAATTAATTATTGCATTTGATATGGTCAAGAATGGTCATCCCAAAATGACTGAAATTTGATTGCCAAGGTCCACTATAGGCTGTATATCTAAGATTATAAAGTCTATTGGAAATAAGAACTTATCAACCTAAACCATTACATCCTCTACCATACCAAATGGAACTTTAACTAACCTATCTACCAATTGTGGTGTGGTGGTAGTACTTTTCATCTCTCCTAAGCCTAATTCCTTATATAGAATAAGGTAATATGTAAACACTTTAACCCTAAGTCAAGTAGTACCTTATCAACTGTGTGATCCTCAATCACACATGATAAAGTGGGACACCTTAGATCATTATACTTTAGTGGGCTATTGTGTTGTAGGGTTGAGGTAGCTAGCTCGGAGAGATATGCTTTCCTCTACACTGATGTTTTCTCTTATTAGTGTAGAGATTTTTTAGAATTTTGGCATAAGATGGGATCTTTGATGGAATTAAGTAATTGAATATTTATATTAACTTATTCAAACACATCCATTCACTTATTAAAATTATTCTCCTTCTTAGCCATTTTTAGACATTGAGGAAATGAAGCCTTTAGAATATAATGCTGTTTAGGAGTAGGGTGAGGAGCAGTTGGAGGTGGTTGTTTCTTCTCTTTTTCCTTCCTATTTTTTTGATGTTCCCTATGTCCTCAACTTTCTTATTTTCCTTAGTTAGCCCTACTTGATTATCTATTGTTCTTCCACTCCTAAGGGTAGTTATGGGTTGGGTATGTTCATGAAATATCTTTTCACTAGAAGTAGTACTAATCTCATGGTGGTCCTTCAAGTTAGGCATAGGTTAACTAAGAAATTGTCCTTATTCCCTATAAAAAAAATATAGCATCTAATGGACCCATTTAGTACTCCAATACCCAATAGATTGCAAGTGGGTCAGCATTGTTTGTCTAGCATCATTATGGTAATCTTCTATACTCTACATAAACAAACTCAAGGTCTCTTCTAAAGATTGTTTCCTCTATTGTGAAAGAAATAACTGATATTGTATTGGTTGTTATGGAGTTGGGGCTTTAGAAAAGGATGAATAGGAGGGATCCTAGATAGTTGTCCCTACTTATTCTAAGATGATGAAAAATTGGGTTGCCTAGCCCATCAATGATTGTATGTCTCAGAATAGGTATAATTGTTTATATGATTTTTTAATGCATTTACTTGCTCCAAAAATTTTCAAGGAACATGGAGTTAGAGGGTATGAAGTGTTAGGGTGTGTTGTACTAGAACAAATTGAACAAACCTCAGGTAGAGGCTGCATATTGGATTTTCTAGCCAATACAACTTTCCCTAATTTTGTAAAAGGGCTATCAGTCTTATCCATCTTATCTGTCAATATGTCTATTTTGTTATAGAGGTTAGGAGTGGCCTTTATCACATATATACCCCTTTCCTTTGAGGCTATGGAAATCTTTCTCTTTAAGTAGAATAATCCTATTTCTAGGAATTCTAAGATACATTTTTAAAGAACTTCCATGCTCGATATCATTCTTGGTCTAGAGTGCCATACTAGCATCAATTATATGTTGGTTTTGTGGGGTTTGACCTTCATAAAAATATCATATTAGCTACCATTTCTAAAAATTTTAGTGTGGACACTTGAGCAATAGGTCCTTCAACCTTTCTCAACATTCATAAAAATGCTCACCCTCTTTCTATTGACAATTTATGATTTCTCTACAGAGGGCATTGGGCTTGTGGATTGGAAAGAATTTGTTTAAGAATTTTCTGGCTAATTGCTTCCAATTAGTTATGGGTCCTATGTTTAATGAATTTAGCCATACCTTTGTTTTACCCTTAAAAGAGAGGGGAATAGATACAACCTAATAAAGTCATCAAAAAAAATTTGGTATCTAAATGTAGCACATATGTCAATGAATTCCTTAACATGGTGCTAAGGATCCTCCTTATCTGACTATAAAAACTTGGCAGAAGTTGTATGACACCCGATTTTAACTCAAAATGTTTTGGATTAGTTGTAGGTAACTCTATATATGATAGGGGGATAAATTGTATTGGCATTGAATAGTCTCTTAAGAGCTTATCTGTAATATCCTCAAAATTTAAATAATAAATTAAATAAATAAAAATAAAAATTTTATGTATAGAAATTGGTCCTAAAAACTCAAAAACAAAAAAGTACACATCGATAGGAATTGAACGATATAAACAACATTGAAAACGGAGTTTGGATGAGTGAGTTATGACCATTTTAAGTGTAAGGGAAAATTGGTAAATTGCCAGGGACCTTAATTAAATACAATCTTTTTGATAACGACACCCCTTTTCCAGTTCCATTGGAGTTCTAATGGAGGAAGGCATTGATCTACCTTCCATTCAGCAAAATCGGGACTTAGCCTATTAAATACAACTTTCCCCTTCCATTCCAACACCAAACAACCAAAGGAGAACCCTTGTTTTCCCCTGTGCAAGTCGCAAAAATGAGTTGAAGTTTGCACGCACTAGAGGGCTCTAATCTCCCATCTTTGGCTCTAATCAGGTAAGTTACACATTTTAACTTGTTATTTACCTTGTTTTCTAACTTTTCCCTCATAGATCCGGGTTAGATCTGATCAAAATGGTCGTTGAATGGCCTATGGATTCAAAACCGTGGAGCATGGTTAGACGCATGTTAAGGATATCTCAAATGAGAAATCTAAGCCGTTCATTGTGATCTTTGGACCCAAAAACCTTAGGAATGGCGAAAAAAAAAATAAAAAATTGAAGCTTCTGGGGCTCTGATCAAGCCAAAACAAGGTGAACGGCTTGGGTTCATTCTCCCGGATGGACAATGAGCCCAAGATGCACATTGAGACGCACAGATGGGGACGCATGCATGCGGGTGCTATGTCACACACGCGCGCTACACGCTCTTGCGCATTGTCCCAAACGTCTCGAACGCACTAGGCGTCTTGGGTGCCCAGTGCACTAGTGTAAGCCAGTGCAAACTGCACCGCCTGTGTAAGTCGATGCACGCGTACCAACCCCTATAAATTAATATATTAGTTTATGAAGTCTTTTCACAAAAAACTTAATTTTGAGAGCTACAGAGGTCCAAATCATGAGCGAAAACATCCATTGCAATCGTATTGACAACGCGGACCTAGATCTAGCTTGAAAACCTACATTTGACTACTTTTAGATTAGTTAAATTATAAAATATTAATTAATAACTTAGAACCGATTGATCAAAGGGTGATCAGGCCTCAAGACTTGAACAATGAGATAAAGTATAATAATAAATAAGGGTTCTAATGGGCATATTAGCATGACTACTCTAGAAATTGATCTAGACCATTGGTCTGAACCAGGTCTTGGGAAATTATTGATCTGAGAATGATCTGACCGTTAGATTAAGGTATGAATGTTAAATACACACAAAAATGAACAGATGGATATGAGATGAGACTAAATTAAGAACCAAATCATAATTAGAGATCTTAGAGGATGATTCAATGGTTGGATCATCATAGATTCTATTATAATATAATAAATAACACGAAATAGTATTGTGGTACTGATAGGTACATCTGAACATACAAGCTAAGAAGATTATATGCTTGAATTGGGTGATCTCACATTGAGGTAGGTGACGACATTTAATGTTTTATTTTAATTTTAAAACCTTGCATTATCATAGCATCATGAGCAATTGTGATTTAAATTGCACTCATTATTAGTTGATGATGCTGTGAGATTTAGAGTTTTATGCTATGATTGCTCTTTGATTTCAATCATGTATTGAATGTATTTATGACCGATGGTTTCATGAGATTGATATTACCTAATTATGCATAAACATAAATGATCTTCCTTATTGCATCACTAAAACTGATGGGTTTTCATGAGAAAGGAAAGTAGAGGCTTGGTGGTTGGTCCTTTTAGAGGTTAACCCTGAGATGAGAGGCGTGCCATAAGAATTGCGAGCCACAAGTACTCTTGGTTTTTCGACATACATGATTTTCATGTTTTGTGTTTTATGACGGGCGCTCTTACCCAGTGGATGTCATGCTAGGAGGGAGAGGGTCGGCCACCCACCCTCTGAGATTTGTGATGTGATATAATAGACACCTGCCTACAAATGGCTTTCGGTAGGGGTTGGTAACACAGATAGTCTACACTACTGGTCCAGGCCTTTCCATGGGGACGAATGTTAAGTCTCCCGTTATGATATCGATGGGGAGCGGCAGTGGTTGAGACCCTGAAGGGTTGCCACTACAGCATGACTATCCATACTCTTATTCTGTGTGCTTGCATGATGAGGATGGAGATGTGATGGTATGCTTGAGTGTGATGACACTCAGAGGTTTGATATGAGTACTCATGATCTGTGATGCTAGTGTATAGGATACTCGTGAGACCCACGTACCTTGGGGGTACCCTGTTATTATTATATGCTCATTTACATGAGATCATATCATGTTTTAAATCCATGAGATGCATGTTTTATCGTATATGATGTTTTGAGATTTTATTAGCATTGCTTAAAATAATTATATTCTTGTAGAAAATTGCTTTACTCATTGTATCAATATGATTATTCGATTTTGTTTCATTGATATACATTAAATGTCTATCTACCTACCAAGCATTGCTTGCTGAGGCATGGCGTTATTGTTGCAATGCCTTAGATATTAAAGAAAGACAGGACATATGAGGAGTTAGAAGAATAGTGATCGAGAAGTCTCATTGAGAGGTATGTTCTGGTTTCAAATGGACTGTGTATGTATATATATGTTATTGGACTTGATTATACTATTATGGGAATGGGGCTGATGACTTGATGAGTCCTGGAATAGTAAATCTATTTTAAACATGTTTACTTGGAAAAAAAAATCTTGTTTTGCATCAATGGTTGACCTCGGGATTTTTCAAAAAAATGAAATTTGATTGAAATTATTTTTTATTCTTTTGGTTTTTATAAAATTGGGGCCCCACCTTTCAAAAAGTTTTATAAAAAAAAAAAAAGTATTGAAAAACCCGGGTCGTCACATTATCTTTTACTACTTCATTGGGCATGTTTTTTGCAAGGGTTTCTAAATCTACTTAACTCATAAGTCCTTGCCTAAGTTGACTCAACTTTGATACAATGAAAGAGTTCCTTTTGTTTCTTTACCTAGTCTAGGAAAACCTAAACTAGAAGATGCAAACTATATGGAAATGATGCACAACTAAAAGGCACATAATAAATCCTAACCCTATGACAAACAAGATGAAATGTTGATTTTTCTTTAATTTCTTTGAGGAAGTAGCTTTTACTTTTAACGTAGGTAGTTCCTCCTCTCTTTCAGACTTCACCTAATGCTTATCAATAAAACCTACCTTGATCAACCACTTTACACCCTCCTAAGTCAGCAGTATTGATCTTATGACTCCCTAGGTTTTACCAACAATAAAATGACAATTTATAAAAACATTCAGGATTCCTGTTAAAAAAACTTTGATTTTTAATGTAATAAAAAACATAACTCAAATAAAAGCATTTATTTTCAAATCTTGGGAGTCATACAACCACAAAACCACAGATTTAACTGTGAAATGAAATACCATTTCTACATAAAATCCAGTAGAGTCTCCTTTGTATTTTAGACCATTGCATATGACAAGTACAATACAAAATAACCCAATAAACATAATATAAGTTATGACATATAGGAGACTCAGTCTCCACACCGATCCACACAATCAAATACTATTTTCAATAAAATGCATACTCCAATAATGGATAAGAAAATCAAGTCATGACAAAATACCCAAGGTCCCTCCATACAACCATCACATCCAACATGAATTCATATCCTTATGCATAGGTCACATTGTAATTTATATTGAAGTATAGTCCATAAACAATGACTAAAGTGAGGTCCTGAGCAAACCTTATCATCTTTAAATGTTTCAATACTTCACTGGGAACTGTAATCACTTTTGCTTGCTCTATCAGTGCATCCACCTGTTGCAACTCTCTATATCTGAGGCATTACAAACAAAGCAATGCCTTAGTAAGCTATGCTTGTGTAGGTGATTAAAATTAATTAAAACATGTGATAAATGCTTTACAAGGATTATCAATATCATGTCGAGTGTCAATAGAGAAAATAATTTATAAGGCAGTTTAAATAATCGAGCATCCATAATAGATAACGCATCAAACTCATAAATTTGAACAAAACACTCAGGTTCAAAACATGCTTTTCGTCTGAGGCAAAGCAATATCAAAGGCAAACATCATGGCATGCGAAGCAGAATCAACACATGAATAAGCATCTGTCAAAACAGATAACAACCCGTGTCCACAAAATAATATGAATGCATGTCATGATAAATAGGGCACCATACAAAAACAAGCCCTAAGAGTGTTCCACGACACTCAATCACCAATAATGAGTACGTATACCTACCTTAAGTCCCTCCCGTGCAGCCTATATTAGCCCCCAGAGTCACTCATGGCCTAAGCCTAGCTTAGCTCGATTCACCCCAAATATAAATGCCACATGAGCATACAGAATAATAGTATGGGCTACTATGCTACAGTGGAACCCACGCTAGGATAAACCACTGCCGCTTCCTGTTGACACCTAAACGAGAGACTTTCTCCATCCCCATAGGAGGGATCGGACTCGTAGGAGGGACTACCCATGATACCACCACCTACATACATGGCCCTGTACCACTCAAGATCGATGTCTAATCATCATCATCACAAAGTCAAAGGGCAGGTGGCCGACCCTACAACCCTCCTAGCATAGTATCCACCTAGTAGAAGCATCCGCCATAAAGCAGCAAGACATGCAATAAATAATGGAAAACTCCTAAGTGAATTAAACCTCAATAGGTTGAATCAAAATACATAATAAAGTATAAACCATCACATGTGAAAATATCGATAATCATATAATCAAATGTCATGCTATTAAAAGTGAAGTAATAAACACGATAGGGCATAAAACACATGCCTCAAGAATTTCAAGTGAGAAGTCATGATCATGAAATCAAAGAAAAATCCCAAATGTAATCACCTACCTCAGATGAAGAACCACTCGTCTGTACCTCTCAAGTCTCAATAAGACTCCAGTCTAGCTCAATCACCTTAATACTCATACATGGATACACAACACATACAGTCATACTCAGAATCCACTTTATTAAACATGGATTCTTAATCACACAACATTATGTTTTCGCATTTCATTACATTGCAGACAAGACAGTCCAATGATTCCCATCACTAGAAATCTTAAGGCTGGGCCCACCCTAATTGGTTTATAATTCAAGTCACACTTAATCGGGCCCACTCATAACCATCTGATCCTTTTCTTAATTACATTCATGCATGTTTCAAAGCTATTAAGCTTAGATCAATATACATCTAGATTAATTTATCATTTAATCCACTAATCGGGCATTACTATGTACATATCATGCTCAATCATATCTAATTGAAATCAAATCACCCCATTAAATGATTAAGATAGTAATCTTACCTTGGACAAGTCAATCTAAATAATATTCAGTTGTCTACTTAGTTAAATCATCCATCAATTGCCTCAATTGTGCCTGATCATCAGATATCCATGATGATCTCATCAAATTTCTTTACTTAATCACCCCAAATGGCATAACACTTTAGTAATTCAAGTAATTTAATCAAATAAGGAATTCTAAATGGTCTGGGTCATCAATTTAGGTCCAATTTCATACCTAGATCTTTAGTTGATCTCAATCGTTGATCATGATCGGCTAAATCATCTCCATAATTACTTCAAATCCAAAATTCTTGTATAGATCATTAATCTACACTTCATGAGGATCATACGGACTAGTTGGATTAGGAAAATGAAGTTAGATCATCATAGATCAACTGATCTAACCTCCGATCAAAGGTCTGGTCAAATCGAAGTTTAGATCTTCCCTGATCAAAGAATGGGAAGCTGAGTATTGTTCCTTGCATTGCCAGGAACACAAGAGTACTCTCAGATCTCTAAGAGTCTTCCTAGATTGTCCAAAATCAAGCATGGAAGTTCAAGGGTTAAATGAGGGGGGTGGTTTTAGGTCAACTCGATTTCCTCAAGACGAGTAGGGCGAGTCGACTCGGCGAGTTGACTCAGCCCTAACTGTCCTGCAACAGGAAAATGCAAGGGAAAATAGGCAGCCAATGGTGGTGCCTGCCTGACCTCAAGGGGAAAACAAGAGGGGAGAGAATCTTGTCTCGCTAGCCCTCCCGTGGGCTGGCTGAGCTGGTGAGGGAAAAGGGTAAGGGAGATTTTGGGTATGGCATGTGGCTGGCCTATGTGCATGTAGGCGTGTCAACTAGTTATGCTACAAGGGGACCTAATCAGAGAGGGGGAAGAGGGGAAACAGATGGAGGATCCTATGCTAGTGTACAGAGGGGGAAAGAGGGCAAATGTTGATTGGGAGAGGAAGCCCAAATCTGGGTTTTCGTTAATGCCAAAAAAATAGGGTACACCCCTCTGTGCTTTTCCAGAGAGGAAAAGGAGAGGAGGGTTTTGTATGTCTTAGAGGGAAACCCTACCTGGGTTTCCATCAATGCCAGAGCCGAGGAAGAGAAATCTACTAAGGGAGGGGCCTATGTGCGCTGCTGAAAAACCCAATCCAAATTTATTTTTTTGTCATCGAAAAGAGAGAGAGAGAGAGAGAGAGAGAGAGAGAGAGAGAGAGAGAGAGAGGGTGCCTCGATGTGGGTCTCCGAATCACCGATGACTGGAGATTGTCGTCAAGTGATCAGATGCAGGGGGAACAGTGCAATAGCTAGGGTTTCCTCTGTCCTGGTTCCCTCCCCCTCGTCTAATCCCATTTTCACTTTCATGTCCCAAAACAAACAAAAACAGGGGGGGGTTCCAATCGTATCAACACGTGCATTCCAAATTTTATAATTCAAGGCCTATAAAGGGGTCAATTTTATAAACTTAATTTTTATGGAATTTAGTTCAAATTCCTTATCCCCATTAAAATTATAATTTAAAATCATGAAAAATGACCTAAATTTTAAAGTTGTTACAGATCTAAGTCATCAAATCTGTTATTAGACTAGTCCTTTAAATACCAATGTGGCTGATCAAGTAGGGGCCACTAGAGTGGCAATAAGTCCCATCTTTCCAAGAGGGTCTTATGAGCTTGTAATCTACTAAGGTCTCTTTTAGATTAATTTTAAATTAACTATTGAGGCTAGGGTTGCACGTAAGTGATGATTAACCTAGGTGGGATAAGGGATGTGGATCAAATCCACCCTTGATCTTGTAGGGGTAAGTGCCCTTACTAATTCAATGGAGCATTCTCACATAGTTTGATCTACATATATTCACCTTAAAGCATGTAAGCATGCCCTAATATGCAAAGACAACAATAAACTAATGCAAAGCCTATAATGCAATAAGTATAAGTGAGTGCATCTATATACTCTATGCTACCATCCAAATGCAAATAAATTAATAATGCAACCTAATCTAAAAATTGGAAAGAAGTTAAGATAGCTTACAATGGGGTCCTGGATTCAGTCTTCTCAAGGGTTGGTCCAAGTACATGCCACCTCCTCTTCCAGGTTTGGATGACCCATCCTTGACCTACATTATTACAACTTTTTAGTTTAAATTTAAATAAATCGCAATGTATAAA
This sequence comes from Warburgia ugandensis, assembly GCA_035236585.1. Classification (NCBI taxonomy): domain Eukaryota; kingdom Viridiplantae; phylum Streptophyta; class Magnoliopsida; order Canellales; family Canellaceae; genus Warburgia; species Warburgia ugandensis. Next base: position 43,180,131 of record CP141129.1, read on the forward strand.
AAGTACAATGTCAATCTTGCTACAATCCACTAAAAAAAAAAAAAAATGAAAACTAACCTAAGGTCTCCTCCAAGTCTTATTCTTCTCCAAATTCCTACATAAATAAGAAGGAAAGTATCAAATTCTTTCAAGAATGAGAAGGTATGCAAAAACAAATGCAATAATTCTACATGTAATACTAAGACTATGAATGGTGGTACCAAAAACTTGATGTGTCTTAATTATCACCACAAGTGCACAATTCTATTGGAGTATAGAATCGAAAAATATAGATTGATCACATGACAAATCTTTGATAAACAAGATTTAATTAAAATTAAGTTGCTTTACTCTAACCAAGCCAACGAGGAAAGAAAGGAAGAATTCTAAACTAAAGTATAACATCTCGGATTTTTGGAAAGATTTATAGATTTTTAAGTTAGAAAGCCGCAAAAATTTTCTTATTTTAGAAAACATGATCATAGTGATAATACATAAATAAATTGGAAAAATACTCCAACTTCCTTCAAGGAGTTACTATTAATCTCCTCATGTATGGAAATTTATTTTTTAACCTAGGCATGGTTAGATATACATGCCATAGGATCACATAGTGTCACATATAGAGTCACACATGCCATTAAATAATTACATTAGTCCATGAATATAGCCATCCCATGCGCCAACAAAATTAAGTTCAGTACAATTCAAAATGAATCCTATGCATAGGCTATATCAAATGAGTAAAAAAAACATGTCTCCATTGATCCAAGTACTTTTGCCTTCCATGTGACCCTTGCCCTCAAGCTACCTAGAGTGTCACGTGAAATGTTAGTTGTAGGAGATGAGCAAAACAACCACTCCTGATAGGAAGAAAAACTAAAAGCTAGGATGCCAAAAATAGGGCATGCAATAGTATATGTATAAGTGTATCTCTCTCTCTCTCTCTCTCTCTCTCTCTCTCTCTCTCTCTCTCTCTCTCTCTCTCTCTCTCTCTCTCTCTCTCTCTCTCTCTCTCTCTATATATATATATATATATATCTGTGTGTGTGTGTGTGTGTACATATAGTTATTGAAATAAGAAAAAACACGATATGTGAGACAAATATCTGTTAGGCAAAAATTGGCGATTTCATGTCATATGCAATTTCCAGAAGAGCTAATAAGCTTGTCAAATCCTTTGTGCTGAAAACAATTGAAATGGAACCAAGGCACAAAGGCCTCAGTCCATAATGCAAAATCCATGCCCACATCACCGTGGAAAATTGATTGCTCCATATCACAGAGGCATATAGTCCTAACATCAGGGAGGATAATGGTTTAAACTCTTTAAAATGACCGGCATACCCAACATGCTAAAACCATACAGATTCCTATGCTTCTGGGGCCTTTTGTTACCCATTGGTGACTACCGTGGCCTCTACATGGGCTCGTGGATACCGCAAGGCCTCAACTTAGCAGACCTCATGGGGGCAACCCAGCTACCACTTAAAGCACTTCCCCATGAACAGCTGCTCCTACTGCCCACCGTCACTATCACAGTACTAGTATTAATCTCATCTAAAAGGATAGTGGCCAACTATACCTCCTAGCATAGGGTCTCTAGGACTTACGACACAATCCCACAACACACCTGTCAAATGATCTAGCAATTTGGACATATCATAGTCGAAAAGTCATCAATAAATGATTATGTTAACATTGGATCATATAATAAACCCATCAACTCTTAGGCAATGATTAGGATCATCTCTAATTAGTGCATAGCCTACCTAGCCAATTAGAAAATCTTGGACCACCATATCATAGCATCTTGGAGGTGACAGTCTGTTCTCATACATTTTCATCTGAGCTAGCTACCTAACAAAGAATAATGTCAATTGATTATATTATACTTAGAAAACATTTTGTTCTACTTCAAATTATGTGATACTATAGGATAATGTATTTGATGCCGAGGATAGACTGATCTTATAGTGGTTGATGGTCCTAGTGGTCAACTAAACCACAGGATTGAACACTACTTACGTAATTGAGTCAAATCACGTGTCAGATTCTCTAATTGGCCACATTTTTCGATCCTTCAGGCTGTAATCACCTGATTGAAGAGGGCCAAGGAGGAGACAAGATCTAATGAGTGCGAACGGGAGCACCAATTGCTAGAGACCAATATAGATGAATGCACGATGGAAAAGCCAACTGTTGACTAGCTGGATTAAAAGAGATCTTCTTCGTCTTTTCAACCCCCCACTCGTACTGATACTGATTGTGCTTTCCGTATTTGCTTTGTCATATTCTGTATTATGGTAGGAATTAGATGATTTGGATGGTTTAGATTATAAGGACACATTTATGTTGATACAAATGGGCCTTGTATTACCTAATTAACTTAGCGTGTAAACCAATTTTACTTATTTAATTAGAATCCTTAGGTCATCATCGGATAATTGGAAGTTAGGATCGCATGTGAAGTACTTACCTAATTAGAAATGTAGAGAGGAACATTTACTTAGTAATTAGTCTATTCTAATTACAATAGTGATTAAGTAAGAAACTAACAATACACACATGCACACACATAGAGTTTTAGAAAAGAGTTGGACGATCAGCTTTCATTGATCCAACCTTGAAGAGTTTGAAAATCTTAGTGCATGCTCTAGAAGATGATATTATGTGAAGTTTTTTGTTGTTTTTCTTGTAAGTTATCACTCATTTCCTCATTTATTTAGCATCTAGGTTCATGTTAAATATTGGTATTTAAAGAAAAAGATCTAGGAAAAACTCCATCAGTCAATGGAGCTAAGGTCTATGTTATCTAATGACTCTAATTTTGTTTATTTGGCTTTGCAAAGGACAAGTTTTTGTGTATATTCTTAGTTCTTTTTACATGTATTGTGATTTGGAGTGTCTAAGATCAACATTTGGTATAAGAGCCCTACGTTAAACACTCTAGATCAAATAGATTTGATCTACATAATATATATATATATATATTGTATAAAAATTTTAGCCATAAATAGGAAGCTATTTTTTAGTTTTATTAGGCATTAATTTCTTCTTAATTATTTAAGACATTAATTGCCCAATTAGGCTTGATTTTGCCTCTAATTTAAGGTGCGATTTAATCATGAGTTTCAAAGCATTATTTATATCATGCTTTTGGGTGTGATTTGTTGCAAGGTTTAAGCATTCATTTGAAGTAGTTTTAAGATTTAATCTTATGCCTATGTTTATCAATCCTAGGGATTGAAGTGTATGACTTTTCTATTCCTATAATTTCTGAAGTGATCAATCTAAATTAAGCCAATTGATTGTTTTAAAATGGAAGTCTATATCTTAGTCGTTTTCCCTGTTAAAAGTGATATATTTATGCAAAATCACTTGACATCTAACATGCTCAATCTAATCTTGAAAGTAATTATTTTTTATTTTAAGTAAATTTTAGAATTAAATTGTCCATATTTTTGTTCTCATATTAGGTAGATTAATTAGAGTTAGAATTAGGTTAGTTTTGATCCCAATGTTTATCTTATAATTGTTCCCTAAATAGGGACTACTATACATGCTTGAATAATTAGTACAATCAATTTGCAAGTTTAGATTTGTTTTATAATCTATTTATAGCAAATTGTTTGAAATTAAGATTATATGCTAAACAGTGATTTGTGAAAAGGCATGTATGATTATTCTTCAACTTCATATTCCAAGATGCATGATTTTAGTTGTCTAATGTTTCTAATTTAGTTGTAGAAAAAATGCTAAACATAGAATACTATGACAACTTGTAAATGGCCAAATTCACTACATCACTACTAAATTAGGAATTTATGTGTGTCAATTAAATTTTAGATTTTAGTAATTGGAAATTGGTTTTATAATTAATAATTTTTTTGAATAGAATAGATTTTACATCTAAACTCTAAAGAGAGGAGGTATACACTACAAATTTCAATGTATTTAAAAACTAGTTGGTCTATATTAATTTTAAAGTTTCATAGAATGATCTAATTAGTCTTGAGTTGTTTGTATATTTTGAAACTCAAGCTAAATTAATTAGTATTCTAGGTAATTACTATTATTTGTAATTGGTTGAATACTTAACTGATAGAAGATTTTTCTTTCTATGTCTCAAAATCTAGTTGCGAAAAGCAATAATGGCCTCCAAAAAGTCACCTCTAAATTTAGTAAAACTGAGAACTTAAATAGGAATAACTTTCCTATATGGAGGACAAGAATTTGACACATGCTTCTGCAAGACTCAATTGAATACATACTCGATGATGTGGTTGCTAAACTACTTGCTGATGCTATAGCATAACAACATAATGCATATCAAAAGTATCAAGAAGATGATAGAAAAGCTAAGTCTACATGTTGATTTTTATGGAACTAGATATTGAAATTGTTTTTGAGACTGCACCCACCTCCTGTGCTTTGTTTAGTATTGTGCATGCAAAGTATGGACAACACTAAATCCTATATCTTTCTTCTATTGAAAAACATAATAGTATGCAAATGAAAGAGTCTAATAATATAATTGAAAACATAAACTATATATTGGTTGTGGTTAAGGAAGTAGCGAGTCAAGACTATTCTTAATTGTTTGTCATTTCTGAGGATTCTACAAGTATTGCACTAAATGTTTTAGGAGCAACTATAACTATAGTGTAACAACCCGGTGGCTCCCCCTACAACAATATTGTATGCTCTAGAAAACTGGCCGCCCATACAACCAACCCCCTCACAATTTTGTTCTTCCTCAATTTCTCAAAGAAAATGCCTTGTTGTAAGGAGAGTCACACACTACTCTTATCAACAGTCCAGCAACTTTTCCCTTAGTGATGTGAGACTAACTCTCTTTTCCTCAGTCATTTTTCATCTACGGGGTATCTAGGCCTTCATATCTTTCCTCCTTAGGGAACATGCGTCCCCACATGTTAACCACAAAACCAAGCGTCCGCGTGCAGCCAGCCACACAATGGGTCAGGGGTTTGCTATGGTACCATCTGTAATAGCCCAATGGCTCCCAACTACAACAATATTGTCCGCTCTGGAAAACTGGCCACCCATACAACCAGCCCCCTCATGGTTTTTTTCTTCCTTAATTTCCCAAGGAAAAGGCCTTGTTGTAAGGAGAGTCACACACCACTCTTATCAACATCCCAGCAACTTTCCCCTTAGCATTGTGGGACTAACTCTCTATCCCTCAACCATCTCCCATTTACATGATAAGTTGAACAAAAACCCCAAATCTATTGGGTGATTCAGGTTGTTTTTGGCAATCAACCAGAGAAGGGATTGACGCTTAACGGACTCGGACATCATCGCTAGAAAAGGATGAGCAATGCAACAAATACATTCAGGGAAGAAGTCCAGAGAACCACTGTGAGGTAGGAATTCCAAAACCCAACTCATGAATTCCATGTTCTAGCTAGATACATATTGTTTTATGCTAGATCTAGGGTTTTAGTATTGATTTATACGTAGATTCTGAAATTTTAGTTGAAAAACATTATCAGACCTTAGATTAGCTCTATTTGGACCAAGATTTCTTGATCTAGGACTGAAGAACAATACTATAGGAGTGTTGATCAAGCCTATCTGAGGTTCCGATCATTTGATTAGAGCTAAGACAGGAATGATTCAACCTCTAAAACCCTTTCCATAGATGATCTTGCCATCAACTACATCCATGATTATTGGATAGAGGTTTACAGTAAGATAAATCGTCGATCTGAGACCAAGCAGGGATGATCTAACCCTTGAATCAAGCCATAGACAATGATATGAGGGATGCAAACCATTGGATCATCAATAAACATCCAAATCAAACATGATGAATACTGTTCATGGTGAATAAATCTAAATATGAACATTAAACTTTGGTAAATTAGGACTTTAAAAAGTTATCTATGGAATTAGATGTCAAAAATGAAAATTCATGGACTGCAGGGATGATCTGACGATTGTTGACCATTGGATCATAATCAAATGTGCAAGTAGGAAACTAATGATATTATTTTCATGCAATTTGATGAAATGTGATTGTAGGATTGGGTTGATAATTGAAAGTAATATTACCATCTAACACATAGAACTTAAAAGTACATATCTGAACAATTATCTATGAAATCAGACCTTGAAATACTACGTGAGATCACCACAACTTATTGGAGTAAACATTTAGATTTAAATGGTATGTCAAGTGGGTTATTCCAAGGAAAAAGGCAAAGCTAAACCGTGGCCCATTAATTGGTGAATGTATGATGGATCTAGGACTACCTAATCATATATTACTCTATGGAATAGATGGTCGGTGAAAAATTAAATGGTTTATGATGATTAAACCGTTAGACTTTGATTAAAATAGAATTTTTATGTATTCAATTATATATGATTCAACATTAACAAGAACTCTGTAACATCAATTGAGAAGATTGGGCAATAAGTCGAGTTGAGGAGGGAACTTAGCTGAACTGAGAATTACACCTAAGAAGTAGGTGGATTTAACATCTATTTGCCAATGAGATTTTAACTATGCAATCAATTTGTAAAGATATGTGGGTTTTAAATGATCAAATTATTTGATGATCATATTTCATATTTGGGGTTTCTTAACTATTATAAAACTTATATTTTCATCATGTTACATCATGTTAGCTTTTAAAGAATGTAATATTTGCAAATGAGGCATGTGAATTATATTTATATATCTTCACAGCCATGATGCATGTTTTTGTATGAAAAACAAAAATGATGTTGTTCATTACATGTAATTGAGTGCTTTTGAAAGAAATGATGATATTTGAAATGCATCAATCCCATGTTTTGAGATAAAGTTAAAGAAATGCATGATCTTACATGACATATATACTATATGATTTAATATCATTTGAGATTGAGATATGTCTTTGTTCAAGCTAATGAGCTTAGTGGTCACTATGTTGAGAGGTTTTATGAGTTTGGCCTCTCAGCCTCTAACAACCAAAGGTGGTAGGTATCCATGCCCAAAGAGGCATCTATTTTCTTGATTGTTGCGGTAGGAACAACCATTAGAGGTGATCACGTCACCCTTTGGAGACGTATTCGTAGTCATCATGGAGGCTACGATGGCTATTCTCTAGATACTAGAGAGACACAATTCAGTGATGCGCTTGATGGTCTTAGATGAGTATACATGACCAACCGACTGATGTGTTCACCAGGGTGCATATGTGCACGTGATGATGTTGTCGATTTAAGATTGCCGACATTCACAGTTTAACCGATGACTACTTTAATACTTTGAGGATCTTATGGTATTTGATTTATCAAGTTAGATGTTTATCTTTCACATAGTTCTCAAGTTATGCTTACTTGTGATTTTGGGATATGTTCTATATTACAACTTACTTGATATTACTATGATGATTCAATCATTTGAAAAATATGTATTTAAAGTTGTACACATTTTATATTCATACTATCTGAAACAATTTAACATGAAACTGTAGAACTGAGATTGAAATATGGCTCGAATCATGTTCCTTATCTTTGATTTGATTATCATATTCTTTAGAAACTACATGAAAAATGATTTGAGATGTTGTTTAGAATTGAATTACAAACTTGGTAAAGTAGATGTGAAATCGCCTACACAAGCGCAAGCCTGCTGAGACATTGGAAATTGTTTACAATGTCTCAGGTTTGAAGAAATAGAATTGGGGAAAGGAAGCAGAAGACTGTGCTAGAGATTTCAAGATGACTAAACAAGTATATCAAAAGGATTGTAATATGGTTGCTGAACTAGTAAATTGAAGTAATACTTTGACTTAATATGACTTTGCTTCATGGATGTGTAGACCTGAAATTGGAGGTCAAGGTTTTGTGGCTGTGACTGAATTGATCCTAGTAAGTATATTTAAAGTTGTGGATGTTTCTTTGGTTTTCATTTAATTTTGATTTTCAAAACACTCAATCATGTTTGTAAATGTGATGGGATGGAGACAGAGTCTCCCTTATTCTTTTATTTATGAAATTTGTGTTTATCAGGTACTTTGCAATGGCATGTTTTATATGTCTAATGTCGAAAAAATAAAGGAAACTCTGCCAAATTTTTGGTAGAAATGTAGCGCTCATTTCACTGATAATCCTTTTTGAGAAAGAAAAATAACACTTGGGGTATTTCAAAATGAGCTTTTAAAACATAAGGTTCTTTTGTTGTTCTTTGAATTTCAAAAATGATTTTAATAGAGATCGATCTGGCATTTTAATCGTCTTTTACATCTAAAAAGTCTTATAAAAACCCGGGTCATTACATATAGATAGTCTTATACCCATTTTAGGAGTTAAAGCAAAAAAAATAGGGGGAGATTTAGGAAAAAAAATTCTATGTATTGTTTTTCATAAATTCCATATGCTCACCTACAACCTTCTCCTTAAATTAGAAAATAATATTGTAGGTTAAAAACAATAGTTGTAGGTGAGCATAAGGTATTTATGAAAAACAATAGTTTTTTTGAGGTAAAGGAATTAGGAATGGTTAGGATTCTGTTTTCTAGTGAGAGGTACTATAACATCCCTAATTTTGTTTAAATTCATTTTATGTGAAGGGATTGAATTGAGGGGGAAAAAAAAGAAGAAGAAAAAGAAAGAAACATGGAATTCAATTTCCAATATTTTAACCTTTAAGGACAACTAATGAAAGACATGGAATTAACCAATTAAACATCAATGTTAGTCTATTTAGAAAAATGAATCCAATGACACTGATTACGTCAAAATTGGAGTTTGGACAAAATTTTGTAATTATTTTAATTAAAGTATTTAATTAATTAAATAAGTGGGTAAAATGGTAAATTAACTTAGATAGGACCTACACTATGCAAGTATGAGTAGACATGTCATCCATAAATAAAAATCAAAACTTTCACGTAATAGAACACAATGATTACCCACATTTATGACATGTAATGATTAATAAAAAATTTAAATAAACATTAAAGCTTTATCCACCCCTATTGATTCTCTCTCCCAAGCTTCGCTTGATCAATGAGCTAACCTATAGCCTCATACCAAATGGTAGTCTAGATACATTTACTAATGGATCAAGCCCACACTACCCAACGACATTGTTGGCGTTAGCACCCCCTCTCCCCTGGTAGCCTTCTCCCTCCGAATCTCCTCCCTTCTCCCTCCTACTACCCTTCTTTCCCCTCTGGTGATCGTGCCACCATCACTGATGTTGACATTGCCCGTCACCCTATCCCAGCTGCCATTTCACTCATCATAGCAATCGTGACATCGTTGCCGCAGTTGTCATCAAGCACTTCCTTGTGATCTTCCTCTAGTTACCTCTATTCTGGCAACATAAGAAGTCTTTCCTCCTTCGTTCTCCTCTCGGGTGCCCTCATCCACCACCAGTCGACCACACTCAAGTACCTTCTTTCCATTCTTCCTCTCCTTCCACTTTTTCTCCTCTAGTTTGCCTGTTGGATTGGTTTTTCCAGCAAGCATCTGTTGGTGAACAAATTCAAATAGACACAGCTAAAACTCCTATAAAAAACCTCAAACTTAAAATCTGAACTATCCGATGGATTCATGAGGCCTCAAAACCTAAGAAATCTCAGTTACGGAGAAATGATTGGTGGTCTAGGTAGGAGATCTGGATGAAAAACAAACAGAAGGCCAAGATCGTGTGTCACAAATGGTTTTCATTATATCTATGACCATACACATCATGCAGATGCACCAAGGATGTGCATGTGTCTGGCACGTTTCCACGGTGCACCGCGCATATGCCACTATAGTAGACCAACTTGGATGCTGATGCATTTTGGGGATCGAGACACACTCTGGTGTGTTCTGGAGACCAGGATGCACTGACATTGTGAAACAAGCATTACATTCCAATGCCTTTTGATGATGTCATTTTATTTACTATTTTGTTTGGATTCAATCTAAACCATTGAAATTTATTTGAAACTTAGATTTTCAATTCAAAAAGCAATATAACTCCAAATTTTGATCATAGATATTCATTGGATTTGTCTAGACAAGATAGACATAATTATGCAATAAAATTTAAGATCAAAACACATCTTAAAATGATCCAAATCCAAAAATCATAGAATAACTAAGATCCATTAGAACAAAAGTAATCAGACCTTAGCAATTAAGTAATTAGATGATTTTATAAAGCAAATAGATTGATCTAATAGTTAGCTCATCCAAAATAAACTTGAATTTTGATCTGAACCATCGAATAAAATGAAAACCATGGATCTGATCAATCAGCATCAGATCTGACCATTAGATCAGTGGATTAAGTACTAATACACAATTGGATCTTAAAAAACAATGAGGATAAGTAGGATCAAGACATATCAAACTCAAACATAGATAATTAAGTCGCCTAAGATAGTAATGATATTGATTTAACAGTTAGATCGTTCCAAAAACCCTAAATTGATTGGACCTTAGAGTATTTGAAAAATATTGATTTGACTGATCAAAGTATCTAGACCTTAATAAATGACTAAATTGATGATCTAACAAGGTAAATGAAATGATCCAGTTGTTATATTGTCTTAGTAAATATATATATATATATATATATAAATCTAGACCGTGGGTTAAGATAAGAAACATAGATCAGACTAGTCAAATTTGAAGTTGACCTCCAAATTGGAGCAGAAACTTGTGAGAGGCAATTGGACTATACCAAACATAGAAAATACAAGCGATCAAGTTAGATCAAACCCCAAAATGGATAATTGAACTAATCTAGTGATAGATAAAAGTTTAAGAAGAGCAAATATGTTAGTTAAATTGTTAATTAGACTAAATTTAATGATGAGATTATTATGATTGCCTTAGCTTAGGAAATTGAAGGTTAGGATGATCTAGAACCATTGATCTAATCGATCAAAACTCGATATGACTATTGGATTAATAGATTAAAAATGAAATATTAAATAGACTATATGCTAGGCCGAGAACAATAGAAGTTGACAATATATGGGTGATCTAGATCATTGATCTTTAATCAATAGTCATGATTTGAGGATATTAAAAAATAAAGATACATACCTATTATTGAAGATCTGTAAAGACAATATCATCATGTTTAAAGATGATCAAAGACTAAATGAGATATATATATATATATATATATGTATTTGTCATAGGAAATTGACATTATATGCATGTATAACTTGGCAGATACGATGATAGATATGACATCGAGACCATTGGGCATTCTTAGGATTGGAATAGTTATATTTGAGGTAGGTGGAATCTAAGGTGCCAACTTTCTAAAATAGCATGATCTTTTGATGTATCATGATGTGATTTCGATAACTTCATGAGATTTGAATTTCATGGTTTATTTATAAAAGATGATTATTATGCAATATTAGACATGTAATATTTATGACATGATTTATGAAATAAGAATGCTATGGTATTATATATGAAAATTTGTTATATTATGAGTCTATGGATTGAAAATGCATGTCAATTATTTAAAATGCATGATTTAAGAATACATTACATGTTTTACATTCACGTGATTTTCTTCGACAACCGAATGAGCTTGTTTTGTACAAGGTACCAACTATGCGTGCAATCATGACTAAGTGATAGTGCCCATGACTATGTGACCTGATGATGTGCTTGGTATGAGTTCATGACTATTATATATAACCAGTGTTGACTAGATAAACATGTGGACTTAGTAGAAGTTGAGTGTATATGGACTAGCAGTAGTTGGATAATTATGATTATATTATTATCATCATCATCATCATCATCATCATCATCATCATCATCATCATCATCATCATCATCATCATCATTATTATTATTATGAGTCTAATATTCTTTAACTTGTATTGCTATTCAGAAGCTTTATTTGATATTCTGATTATCATCTGTACATGGCATTGCATCATTGAATCTATTTATGATGTTTACACATACTCAAAAAGTTTACTCGAGATTGGACTGTGATTTAAATATGATAGTGGTTTAAAATTTGACACTCAAAGTTTGAGATTATCTTAAATTTAATCATGCAAATTATTAATTCATTAAAATAATTATTATATTGAGAAAATAAATAATTTATTTTTGTTTTCATGTGCATCTTATTCCCTTACCAAGCATAGCTTACTGACGCATTATGCTATTTTTGCAATACCTGAGATATTGAAAGACAAACAGGACTAAAGAAGGATTAAGCGAGTACCTGATTGTGACATCTCTTCCTAAGGGTGTTTTAATCATATTTGGACTCTACATATGCAATTGTAGTATTTGGACTTTAATTTGTAATGATGCAAGGACTGTGGCTGTCGATTAGATGGATCTTAAAGAAGTAAAGTTGTTTTTAAAAGGTTTACTTGAAAATGAAATTTTTATTTAGGTTTTTAAAATTAAAAAATTAGACTAAATTATGTATAAACATTGAGTTGAAACTTGACACTCAAGGTTTTAAAATGAATTTTATTGAAAACATTTTCACTATTTTTTTTTCAAATTGATTTCAAACTTGGGGCCCCACTTTTCAAAAAGAACTTAATAGGTGATATAAAAACTTGGGTCACTAGTACCTTGTCTTAATTGAGGTTATATTTACACTGGGTCGTACACACAATCTTGTATCTATTTTGAAGCTCATTGAAAAAGGTCTTGAAAACATAAAATAAGTTATAAAAGGATGTTTAGGTGTGGTTTACTACCTTAGTTGTAGGACAAACTAAATGTCTATGCACATTATTTGGTTGTTAGAGATGGAGAATCTTTTGGTAAAGGAAATTGAGCTAATAAGCTACTTGAGGTTATTTACTAGGTACAATAAATGTTATAGCTCATAGGAAAATGACCTATTTCATTACTTCATTGATGATTATTCTAGGTTCATATATGTTTACTTTACAAGAAATCCAAGATACTAGAGAAGTTTCAATAGTTTAAAGTTGAGGCAAAAATCAACTAAGTAGGAGTATTAAACTGTTAAAGTCTTATAGAAGTAGTGAATACACGAGTGATGTATTCAACCAGTTTTGTAGGTGTGTGAGTATAGCACAACAGCTTACTTTACTCTATACTCTTTAGCAGATGACACCATTGAAAGTTGTATTAGACCCTATTGGATATGGTTCAAAGTATGCTAAGTCATTCTAAGCTAGAAACTCAGTTTTGAGTGGGAGATACATTATAATGTATATCCTCAATAGGATACCTTTAAAACTAGTTAAAAGTGACACCCCATGAATTATGGACTAGTAGAAAACTAGATATATGTGGTCTTAGAGTGGGGATGCTAAGGCTTATATAAGAGTACAGGACTAGAATAGGTCTAAACTATACCCTAAGACTATAAAGTGTAACTTTGTAGGGTCTTGTGATCACTCTAAGGAGTATAGGCTTCTAGTGCATCATTCTGAAGGGTCTGTGGGAGGTATGCATATTTTCTGGAATGTGACCTAGACCCTATGGTTCCTTTAAAGAAAATTAAACTATGCAAGGTAGTAAATTATAAGGAGAATTCTAATGATCCAATTGAGATCATAGATTCATCTCGTAAGCTCGCTACAGCTTTAAGAATTATGGGAGATAGGAAGGATCACTATATAATGTTGGAATGATAGAAGAGGATGCCATACTTGATGATAAACCTCAAATAAATGATGATTCCATAAGTTATTCCAAAGCTATTTATGGTGAGTATGATGACAAATTGTTGGCTTCTATTTAAGAAGAAAAAGACTCCATCATAAAGAACCAAGTCTAAATTTATGATTATCTACTTGAAGCAAAGAAAGCCATTGGTTGTAAATGAATCTTTAAGAAGAAACTAAAATCTAGTGATCTAATAAAAAAGGATAAGTCTAAGTTAGTTGCCAAAGGATTTTCTCAAATTGAGGGCATCAATTATTAAAAAACTTTCTCTTTGATGTTGAAGTATTCCTTGGTTAGGATTGCGATGATGATAGTTGCACACTTGAATGTGGAATTAAACTAGACAGATATTAAGACAAGCTTTATCAATGTTGACCTAGAGGAAAAGATCTTTATGAAGATTTCTAAGGGTTTTCAAGATGAAACATTAGAAGTAAAGTGTATTTGTTGGTTAAATCATTATACATACTAAAACAATTGTAAAACCATGGCATTGTATTTTCCATAGGTTTATTTTGGAGTGTGGTTCTGAGTCCAACAAATATAATCACCACGTATACTCCTTTGTCACTGAGAGTATGTTTATGTTGCTATAATTATATGTTATGAGATATTAATGATGAGCAATGATCTTGATATGATTGTTAAAACAAAAGAATGTTGAAATGAAAGATTTGAGTGATGCCTCTTATATTTTAGGTATTGAGATTGGGAATGATAAGAAAGATAAGAAACTTAGCTCAAAGGCTGAGTTTGTAGCTTGTAGTTTGGTTGTCTCAAAGGCTATTTGTATTCAAGATTTTATAATGGTTTCGAAGCTTGATATGAGCCTAACATTCCTATAGAGCTAAGGTGTGATTACTTAGTTGCTATGTATATGCATCAGAATGATGAGATTAATTCAAACGCTAAGGATATAGAGGTACATTATCTATGCATTTGACATTCTACAAAAGATGATAGTGACTATGAGTCATGCTCTTACCTCTAAGGTATTGGCTGATTTGTTGACTAAGGCATTAATGATGGAATTGTTTTTAAGGCATAGGTATTCACTGAGATTGAGAAGAGACTAATGAGTTTATTATATTCTCAGGTTTAATCAGCCAAGTGGGAGATGATGGTCCTAATGGTCAATTAAATCACAAGATCAAACAACGGCTAAGGTAATTGATCCAGGTCGTGTATCGAATTATCTAATTGACCTGATCAACCAATCAAATGATCTAGATAGTTTAGATTGTAAGGACACCATTCAAGTCGATATGAATGAGCCCTATATTACCTAATTAAGTTAAGAGTTATAAGTGAGTCTCTCTCTCTCTCTCTCCGTTCTTTTGGGCCTTCCCCTTGTCCTTTTAGAATCTTATACTTGTATTGCCTCACTCCTAAACGGTGCCGTTTTTGGCTCCTTTGGACGTGTCCAAACCATCTAAGTCTAATCTCCTTCATTTTGTTACCTATTGATGCTACTCCTAAGTTTCCTCTAATATTTTCATTCATAATTATATCCTTTCTTGTCTAGCCACTCATCCATCTCAACATCCTCATTTTCGCAACACTCATCCTATGAATATCATCATCATCATCATCATTATCAAGATCTTATCCCAATTAGGGGTCGGCCACATGAATCTTATTCCTCCATTCCACTCTATTAAATACCATGGCTTCATTTAGTCCTAATGTTTTTAAATCTTTCCTCACCACTTCTATCCACGTTCTTTTGGGCCTTCTATTGAAGATGATCGGTAAATGAGTTTTGTAAAGTTTTTCATATACGTTGTCACTTTTTCTTTGTTGATTTGATCTTTAGGTTCATGTTCGGAAATTGATGTTTAATGAAAACGATATAGGAGAAACTCCGTTGGTTGATGGAAGTAAGATCTATGTTATCTGATAACTCTTTTTTTTGTTTAATTGGTTGTTATGTAAAATTATTAAAAAAAAAAAAAAGGAGTAATTTTTTTGTATGTATTATTTCATATTTTTTTCAATATAATATTATCTGAGGCATCTGCGAACAATAGTGGTCCGGTCCTGTCATTCCTCAGCCATCGTTGTTGAGGGATAAAAGTTCCTAGAATCTCATCGCAAGAACAGGGGGCATAACGTCCTGTTTTGGCACAGTGTCATAGAAGTCATACTTTACGAGCTCCAAAATGGATGCAGAGGTGCTTCGGTCCAAAAGGAATTGTCCCCTTCATCCTAGCTGCATAATTAGCTAAATGTTAAAGCATCTGTTACTTGATTTCCTTCACTATATACACGGGAAATCTTTGTTAACGTTCCTGCTTTGCTTTGCCCTGATCATCTCCTTCTCTTTGAATCTCCCACAATGTAGATTGCTTCCTCTCGTTCGCAGCTATAACTACCTTTGAATTGCCCTCTTATACTCTTTGAACCATCTTTTACATGGATTACAGGTAGATAAAAGCACAGTCGAATATATGATCCATGGATTTTTGGTGAAGGAACACAGGTAACTTCTCGTCTTCGGCCCCAACAATGTTCTCCTTCTTGATCTTAACCTCCAATAGTTACATGTATTGGACAATGAAAGGATCATTAACAGCTGTAGGAAAACCTTTTCCAAATGGAGGGTTAACTTTATCCAATGAAGGAGTTTTGGAGAATAACATATTCACGAAACTTGGACTAAGTGACGAACAATCTAATTTTTTCCTATGCATGCCCAGGAACCAGACTGCATAGGTTCTAGTGTTGCTCTATGGGACTGCTGCGTACCGATGGGTGAGAGAGAAAAATCTATACATTCATCTACTTGGTCCTACGTAAAAAAATGTCATCCTTTGGATGATTCTAACCCTGTTAGAAGATGTTTTAAGGAAATTTTAGATGCCTCGTTTTGTGATGGATGGCGATTCCTTATGGAAGATCTAGGCCGTTCACTTGCTTGATGTATCATAAAATAGAGAATGTACAAAAAAATTGATGCATTTGTGTGATTCTAACCGCTTGTTTGGGGTCTTTGCACGCTGTAGAGCGCGGAGTCTACCGCGACTCCTTTCTGAAAACTCATGCAACTTGGATGGTATGTTTGCCAGTTCCAGGTAAACAAGTCAATGCAATTGATCATAGCAAAGTAGGTCGTCACTCTGTCTTGAGTGACCTTTAAAAGCCTCTCTGCTAATTGCCTGCTAGAGGATTTCAATGATGCCATGGAAGAAGATGCGGAAAATAGAGGAACAACACTATTATTGGATATGGTAAGTTCTCATAATTCAGTATGTCTTTACTTTCCTTTCAACTATAATAAATTCCTGCTCTTTTCCTTCTCTCCTTCATAATCCATGTTTGGCCAAAACTTAGATCTGATATCTACAATGGATTAATGGTCTTGTTCTTGATTTGCAAAACAGACCCGTTGGCTCCACATTCATCTTCATGGTTACCCATCCGTAAAGATATGCAAATTCATCTTTCTAGCCCATTTTTATTTCATTTTTAAATTATTAATAATGTTGCTAGTTTCCTTATCTTGTAATTCCAAGTTCAATTTCTGATTTCTGTGTTGGATTTTATGGTTTTTTGGTTTAGGAAATAAACCCATCAACGCCAACCTCCAAGTTCATGTTAATGTTTCCCATCTGTGGAGCTGTGCAAACAAAATTCCTTTTTATTCCCCTTTTTTTGAACGGTATGTAAACCCAATTCTTTTTAGTCCACTTTTATTATGGGCGTCTCCTTTTAGAGCAATTGAATTCTTCGGTTCAGATTTCAGATAATGTTTACTTATCCTTTAGCAAGGATTCAAGAATCTATACACGGCGGATGGATCACTTGATATTCGTGGAAGACCTGCTTTAAGACATAAAACTGGCAATTGGCGCGCTGCCGCCATCATTTTAGGTCAGCTTATTTTTCTTTCTTATTCGTTCAAACATGACGTGCAACCGGATCCCAGTTTTGTCAAGGGTTATATATCAGTTTATGCTGTTATACTGTATTATTCCATACTGATTATATTGAACAATATCTCATAATCGTGTAATAGTAAAGTCTTGGGCCAATTGGCTTGGCTTATGTAACCCGATTTATGCAATTTTGTCGGATTATTTCCATATAATCAGTAAGGGTTAATCCAAGAAGCAGACTACAGCGGCATGACTACCGGGATCATGTTTTCTGCATTTTAAGAATAAAATACTTTGCAGGATTTCATATTTCTTCATCTGGTAATGGGACCTGCAATGAATTGTTTCTTGAAATAGGCCATTCCAAGTTCAAATACTAACCTTTCGGAGGTAACTAAGAAGACTTTAACATAAACAAAGGAGTTAAACAGCGGAGTGTGCATATCATTCCCCGTGTATGTATGGTCCTTGGAATTTGTCAAATAAATTCTTACAAAGTAGTTGATTATGTCAGTCTGCCTAACATAGAAATGCATTTAAGGGTTTAATTTCCATCATTTTCATTTAACCAATGACTGAAATTACATCGAGTCATTTGTTAAGATGGGTTAGCCTTTTAGACGTAATTAAGAGGGCACATACATTTTTGGCATTAAAATCAAAGAATGCTTTGAGTTAGTTCACACAAATCTAAGAAATCATAAATGTTAGTCCAATGGGGTTCAATTACTTTCAGAGATTTCATATTTCCACGTACTAAGCACAAGGACTAAAATTTCTCCAAAGAATATGTTCATAGCTATCGCTGTTCCAAGAAGGTTTACTACTTGTCTATTAGAGGTGTCAGATAGAATTTCTGGCATATAATCAAGAATGTTAAAAACACTCAAAAGAAACAGATATTTGTGCATGTTTGCAGGAATAAAAAACATTTGTCATTTCACTCACTAATTCTCTGCCCGCTAGCAACTGATTCTGGTCTATGCACACATTTCCTCACTTGTTTTGATGGAGTTAATAAGTTTAAACATGCAGGCATTAAGTGCTTTGAGGGCCTGGCTTTCTGTGGCATTTTTACAAATCTTGTCATGTATCTCAGCAAGATCTTCCATGAAGGCAATGCCTCAGTTGCAGCAAGCGTTAGTAATTGGACAGGAACTGGCTATCTCACACCCTTCTTGGCAGCTCTTATAGCAGACCATACTTGGAAGATAGCGGATTATGCTTTTCTCTTTTATGATTTACTTGCTTGTGTCTCTCTTGACAAACCTCCGGCTCTTCATTTTATTTTTATTGGAATACTATAGAGTGAATTTTGTGGTCTGAACTCTAAGATTCTCTTACATTTTATTTTCTTCTTCTCCAACTTCCATGTGAGCAGGGATCGATAGCTATCACATTCAGTCTCCCTTACACTGTCTTGTGGAGGAACTTCATGTCCATCAGTTACAAATGTTCAGAAACTGGTATTCTTCTTTGGTTTATATTTGGTTGGCCATGGAAGTGGCGGTACTAAGTCCTCATTGGTACCCTTGGGAGGAGATCAATTTGAGGATGGGAATCCAACTGAGGGAGAAAGGAAGGAGTCTTTCTTCACTTCGGTTTATTTCTGTCTCTAGGTCAACTGTCTTGGTTCAAGCAGTGTCTCTAGGTCAACTGTCGAGGTGAGGGGTAGGAGCTCATACACTCTAGGAACTTGAAAGCTAGAGCACACCGATGAATTCAGGTACTCTTCTCTTCTTTCTTTACCTATCCAGACTTTTCATTTTGAGAACTGGCATGATACTAATCTCATTCTAATCAAGCTGAAGGATCTATTCGATGACAAATAAATCAGGTGAAGTAAAGGAATTTTTGCTGCTGCTTATGAAACTTCTTACCCAGATGCATAAAAGATAATCGGGCTTATTTAGTAACTTCCTAGTGGCACATATTAGGGAATCCCATAACTATAACAGTCAAAGGCTGGTATAGCCATAAAATTGTGTCCGTCATGAAGAAATTACTGTTTAACAGTGTAATTACTATGTGCACAAGCAAATACTAAAATAAATGGAAGTATTTGAATATTGGAGGATATCTAGTTGTATGCCTTATTATAAGGTTAGCCCTCAATCTAGTTTCGGTCAAGTTACCTATAACTGAAAATGTGACAACGAGGAAATTTGACTGGTGGGCTACCAGATCCATGCTTGGATTCTTTTGTTTCGAGTTTCTGAATTGACAAATTGTTTTGGTTTTACATCCCTGAGAAAAACGGAGTTTGCTTAGAACTTTTCACCTCTTCTTAACTGTTTGATTTGGTGGTTTTGATCATAGTTAAAAGAAATTGTTCTAGTTCAAAGAAATAGAAGAATGTTTAAATAACTTCAAATGTCTTTTCAGGTTCTTAGACAAGGGTGCTATAATTTCTAAATTGGACGATGAAGATAGTAACTCCATAGCTCGCTGGAAATTATGTACAGTGATCAACCCAAGTGGAGGAATTGAAGATATTATTTGGTCTACTTCCAATTTGAGCATGTAGTGTAGTCTACTCCCAAATGAACACCTTGTTCTATGAACTCCAGAATAGGAAAATTATCCGTTCCTCCAGCTTCTCTGTCTCAGTTTCATGTTCTGAATATTTATGTGTGACAGTGTTATAGCTGTAATCCGAAAGAGATTTATTGGTGACAGGCTTGGAGTTTCTCAGTTACAGAAGACGGGAATTGGTCGGTTTTTGATGATTGTTGTTACGTCAGTAGCTGCATTGGTGGAAATAAAGAGATTGGAAGCTGCTGGGACTGGTAATACCATGATCATAGCTTGGCAGCTTCCTCGGTATTTCACTTAGATGCTTCAGAGGTTTCCAATAGCATCGCACAAATAAAGTTCTTCTATGGGCAGACCCCAGATACCATGAGAAGTATGTGCACTGCTTTTAGCTTGCTTTCGGCTTCAGCAGGAAGCTACTTGAATTCATTCCTTGTGACGCTTTTTACAAGGGTGGATTCCTAATAATTTGAACGCGGGGCATCTCGACTATTTTTTCTGGGCAATGGCATCCCTCAGCATCTTGAATTTTGGCTTTCATCTTGCATGTGCATGGAGCTATACAAGCTTAAGCAAACTGTTTTTGAAGATTAAAAATCTTCCAAATGCAATAGAAGAGGTCTGAATCTTGCAAGTTCAAGAGGTTACATTCTAAAGAAAGTCATTCTTGAAGATTAGAGATCTTCCTAATAAAAGGAAAAATTCTTATGAAATTGTCTCTTCTTCGCTGTTAAATAAATTACGCTGCAACCCATCTGTAGAAGTCGCTGTTGGATGGATATTGTGCTGTTGGAGGTTGAAATGACGCAAATAAATCCACTAACTTCTTGAGATTGTCGTTGATAGACTCCATAGCCTTGGTTGTTACGCAGAAAATAAAGTTAACAAAGCAAAATTATATTAATTTATATAGAACCAAATCAAGGTTATCAAAACTACTTAAATCTTAACACATTAAGCAGCGGAAAAACGAAATTCTTAAGAATCAATTTGCATAGCCAACGCCTCGGCTGCCCAATCTCTTGGACTCTGAATCCGGCTCCTCCATGTAGCAGTTCTTAACCACCACTTTACATAAACCTTATACATGTTTACCAACTTTCCTTAAATTCTTATAAGAAAAATTAGAAAATGCAATCATAGTAGTCCATGCAGCCCTTATCATTTCCCACTTCAATCATTGGAACTTCAAAGAATCCTTCTCTGTCTGGCTCTCTGCGGGGACTCTTTCCGCCAAGTTAATCTGACAACTTTCAATCCCTTTTGTCATCTATAATTATAACATGGTGTTAGGTGTTAGTGGGCTTGAGATGATGAGGAGATGAGATCTCGCTTGAGATGAGCCAAATTTAGCATGAGATAACTAAAAATATCGTTTGAGCTGGTTAGAGATGGGTTGAGATGAGTTGGAGGAAATGATTTGAGCTGTCATGATATGAAATGATAAGAATCCTAATTTTGATGTGGGGATGGGGGATGGTTGAATTTTGGGCTAAGAAGAAATGGCTCTCTTATACACTACAAAAGGCCCCCATTCAATAATGAAGCTTGAGATTATATGGATAGAGAGAAAGTGATATGAAAACCACTAACAATGAACTGGGTTGAGATTGGGACTTCTCATTTCATCTCAAGCGTCACTAACAATAAATTGGAATGAGATGATTTTCATATCAACTCATCTCAAGCACTAGTAACATTGAGATGAGGAAATATCACTTCATCACAACCCCACTTCAAATGCCACTGAAAATGATGTGGCTCATCTCCTCTCATTTCAAGCCAGCTTAAACCCGTTCATTAGAGCAATAGCCTTCTAATGCAGTGGCGCATCGGTTAACATTCAAAAGGTAAATATAAATAACCACCATTATGAAGTACTAATCAAGAACTTGGAACTTTATCTGAGTATCTAATAGCCCCATAAGTAACAGATTGGCAGGAAAAGTGTCCATTAAGAAAGCGTCACAGCAGCCTTCCTGTTTGGCAATCCTCTTATAGATAACTTCTTGGGAAACACCACGTGGGCGTCCAGGACTACCCAAAAGCTGATCTTAAATCAGGCTTCCCCAACTAAATGGCGGGGACCGCTGCATTGGATGATAGGCTCCAGTGATTCACAGCTCGTGATTTGGAGTCTTGATGGCGTCCTTTCACGGTGCGTCTCTAATTGTAGGAGCCTTTGCTATGGAAGCCCATCGTGAAAATTGCCATAGTTGGGGGGAAGCTAGATGACAGACCAATGACAAATTAGTAGTACAACAACAATGAAAAATTCATTGCTTCTTATATTATGTGCTAAAGACTGATAAAAAAAGTCAGATCAATGCCAAGCTGTATTTTAAGTAATTAGTAGAAATTTCTGGGTTTTCAAAAAAAAAACACAGAACAAATTGGATGGCAAGTACCAGTGGTAAAAAAAACAAAAGAAGAAAAAAGGAAAAGAAAAAGAACCAGGTAGCAGAACGAGAGTACCAGTACTCCACAGTAAAGGTTTGGCCATCCTAGAACCAATCGGCACCTATTGTACTACCTAGAAATCAATTACTTGTTGTAACGATTACCCAGTAAATTGGTAACATAAACAATGGAGTACACTAGACTGACAGTCCAATCCTAACATAAATGGGTAGGTGCCAACATCTAGGACAGGAGAATAGCTAGCGAGCCCGACAGATCATTAGTATCTCTACCTGCTCAATACCGTATGAGATTTTCTGTCGGGGACACCCTTATATTTTCTCTTTGTCAATTAATCTGTTCCTTTTCCAAATAAAAAGGCAATATTGGTGGAAGACAAACTATGCATGCAGGTTGGTAAGCTGATTTACTACAGCCAAGTCGTATCAGACAAACTATGCATGGAAGACAAACTATAGCCAAGTCGCCACTTTTTGCTACCATGCTCAGTAAGTAGGATCAGAAATGATACTCTCGCTATGCTAATATATGCCTCTCTCTTTTTTATCCAAGGCAAAGGGATAAAGATTTATTAAATGCAAGTGACCAAAGAGGTCATAACGTATATGTTCCAAAAGATACACTATTGCAAGCCTCTAGTAATAGAGATCCTTAAACCAGCTGCTTGACCCCCTCTTTGCCTAGAGAATCATCCAAAGAACAAGTTAATCTAGGAATATGATTAATTTTATGACTTCTTGAACCGACTATTGAGAAAAAACTTTCGTCCAAGGATATATCCAAATGTCGATGCAACTGAAACTGTGATCTTTAAGCCAACCAATATATATATTTCCTTCATGCACATCCTTCTCTTAAAACTTTTCTGCAAGCAATATCCGCTCTTTCTGTCTTTTTTATTTTGTTAGGTAAACTGTATAAAAATTTTATACGTAAACCAATATGAATACTCTATTATTAGCAAAGGAATACTTGGCCTAAAGCCCTATACAACACTAGCTTAGAAGTGCCACTCATTTTTTTAAAGATGCCGTGCATCTTTGGATGATCAAACTCTTTCGTGTAATGCGCTAGTCTTGGACATCTGATTGTTCATATAATATGTGGAGTGGATAATTATATTTTTTGAAAAAGACTACTATTTATTATAGTTTAAGAAGTAAAAAAGCTTGACTCTATTTGAAAGTGAGGCGAGTTGAATTAATGGAGGTGCTCATGGGTGACTAAAAATACTTGAGTGAGATCTTTAGTAATATTTTCATTATTTTTAGTTATATAATGAAGCTTTTATATGTGCATAAATGAAGGCCTGGATATATAGTTGTTAGGATGCTTTGTTGTTGTCAAGGTCTTGGGATCAAACCTTGCATAAACAAAGTATATTAGTTATGCAGCGAGTAACTTAGATGAGTTTTTGGAGTCAACTTGTGAGTTTTAGAATTATGGTATTTAATTATTAGAAACTTAATATAAACAACTGTCTAAATTCAGTGCCAAAAAATATAATTCTTTGCTGCTAGAATCATCCATTCATCTTAATTATTTGCCTACTTCATATTCAAGACAACAACAATGAGATGAACAGGCATGATCATCCAAAGGTGGGCCACATCCATGCCAAAAGGACTCTATGAGCAAAGTGGCCTAAAAGGCCTTCAGTCTAGCATCCCTCTTATTAAAAATTCTACTTGAGTCTTTTTCAAGTCCCTTTGGTAAACTTGACTCCTCTTACTTTCAAGTAGAGATCAAGTATTTTGAGTTTTTAAAAGTATGGTTTAGTGGACATGATCTTTGACGTACTACATATCCAATTAGATAAACGGGTCGGATCAACCTCATGTAGGGCACATTATGTGGAAATGGGATGCCTCTTGGCAACTAACCATGGGATCACCCTCCTAGGAGCATCCCTCTATTATATTTCTCAAGAAGCTATAAAAAACCTATTGGTAAATTGTCAATTATCAAAAGAAAGGACTAGATGCCATTTCTCTAAATCAAGGGTTATATGCCAAAAGCGAGTTAGCATACTTGGTTACAAACAATATGGCACCGCTTCTCGTTATGCTTTGAGGAAGATTTGAGGTGGCACTTGTCAGAATGAATAAGTGTTTCTCCTCTATTAGTTTCAATAGTTTTACATCAATTTATATACATGTTTGTTGGTATGATTGATACACCATCTCTTATTTACAGTCTATATAATACCTGTGATTGATACACTATTTCTAATTTACAATCTATGTGCCAATCATGTCTGCGAGAATCTCTCCGCAAGTCTTTCGAACAGTATTGAAGAGATTTCAACTAGATTTAGTAATTAGCTTGTAGCTTGTAGGTATCTTTCTTTATCACAATTTAGTACAATAAAGAAATAAATAAGTAAATAAATAATTCGAGGGTTATATAATGAACGTGCATGCATATTGAAAATATGAGCAGATCGAAGTACACGTAGCGTCCCAACTGTATTTTTGGATTTCGTATCTGCCAAGTCAAAGCATGTTAATCCATAAGTTGCCCATATCCAGATATAAAATGTTAACAAAATCCTAGCCGCTTGCCCGCATTTATTGGGAAGATATGCATCGACTAGGTTGATTACAAACAACTACGACGGACACAGCTGTCAGGACAAGAGGAAATGTATGAGGGATTTAAAACCGTTTAGATTGTAGGTAATCAATTTAACCCACATGGTTGTGATCCCATGCTGATGTCCCTTCTTGAGTCCAACGAAAATCAACGCCTCTATCTTCCGCAAGGAGACCCTAAACCAGGGTTCATTAAGGATCTAGAGCCATCCGATATAACTGTTTGATTTGTCGATTAAACCATGTTATCGTGGCCCACTAGGTCCACAGAATGGCTGTTAGAAAACTTGCAAACTTGAAAGAATTTAAAGAGAAAAAATTATTTATTCTAAACTCATGCCTTAGGGTGGGATCACACGGCTTAGTTACTGTGAGGCGACCCCATTTTTCTTTGAAGGGTCCACCTTTTGTTGATCCAGCCTGTTCATCTCTTTGAGTTCTGACATCTGGTATCCCAAAAACCGTGAGGATTGGACAATTCTAGCATCCAAGATAATGAGTTTTTGACCATGGGCTGTTCCTCATACAAAGTTTTTAAACCCTCGGTTTACGGTGATACCAGAGGGTAATGGGCAGATAGAAGAAGAGCCTGCTTGTTTGACATAATACTATTGAGAATGTAACATTTTTCTGACGTCCAATATGAAGTCCCCATAGTAATATATATTAAGAAACAAACCTTAGAGCAAACAAGTTATTCGTAGCACACACCATTAAAAAACAATTTGAGGGTGAGAGAAATGAAGCTCCATTCAATAGTAGCTAAGTGCTTCTTGGGTCTTCTTGAAGAGCTTGTGGCGCAGGTGCTCACTAAATGTGCGAGGCGGGAACCTAGCTGGTTCAGTTTCAGTGATGAGCTCTGGCAGTGGCTTGAGTATTATCTTGTCTTTCGGTGGCTCACAGAAGACTGCCCATGATATTCTTACCTTCTCCTTGTTTACAAGGCCCCTGTGAAGAACACTCTTATACTTGCCATTGCTAAGGATCTCTAATGTGTCGCCAATATGCACGATCAGTGAGTCTGGTGGGCATTTGGCAGTCACCCACTTGCCGTCATAGTAGACTTGGAGGCCGGGGACCATGTTTGTGAGAATGAAGGTGAGGGAACTCACATCGGTGTGAGCCTCAACACCGAGCGCTAGCTTGGGTTGTGGGCACTTGGGATAGTAGTTGATTTTCATTTGCATCACAAGATCCTCCGTTCCTCCCACTTCCATCTCTAGCCTTCCTTCTTCTAGTCCTAGACCCAATGAAAGAGCCGATAGCACCTTGGTTACTACAACTCGCAGTTGTTTAGCGAACTCGGTCGTCACTTCACTGCACCAACACAAACATGAACCTCAATTTTTTTTCTGCGTACTGTTGAAAGTTCAAATATTGGTGCTACTAAAAAAAAAGTTTTAAAACATTAGCCTCACTTAATAACAATCCTACATCATATATCCTAATATAAATGATATTTTAGCTTTCTGTAGGAGGAGCTGAAGAACGCTAAAACAATATTTGGAAAAGGGGATGTAAACCGAAAGGCAGTCATGGGGAAAATGAGCCAACTCAGCTCGGCTGTCAATGACTCGGATAATTCATATGAAACCTAAATAGTGCTGGGGGATTAAGGCAACAACGCAGATGAAGTCCAAAAAGCAGCTGTGGTGAAAGGAGTAAACTCGACTCAACTGGGCTTTAACCAAGTACTCACAACACTAGCGATTCAGGGTGGTTGTGTAGTGGTATGTGGACTGAGTCACCGGCCGTTAAATTGTTCTAGATAAAACCTAATCAACTCAGGCTAGTCGAGCATTGTCTAGGGAAGAAATAAAGAAAAGAATTGCAGCATCACAAAAAAGCTCTATATTTACGTGTATTCAGTTGGCTGAGTAGGCCATATAGAGAGATCTCGCTTGTCCTCAGGAAAGATAAGGTGGAAGAAATAGTCCTCCCACTCGAGCTGCCCACTGGCGTTGTTAGCAAGCTTACTTCCATAGCCTTGAATCTTCCCAGATGCCTGGTCATTGGCATGTTGTTCCTTCTCCTCTATAGGGAGGTCAAAGAAGGCTTTTCCAGCGGCTCTAAGTCTATCAATAAGTTCCATAGAGATGCCGTGGTTGAGGATATGCAAGACACCCCACTCTGCAGCCGCCTTCGTTGTCTCCTTGATGACCTCCTCTTTAAGGCTTGGGTCCTCTAAATCAAGTCCTTTTAAATCGACAATCGGAATTTGAGGGCCTTGATCACTCTTCTTCACTTCTTCGAACACATCTTCAATGCTATCACGCTCTTCTACTGGCCTAACGTACTCGTTAGGAATGGCCTGAAGTCCACTATTGGCTAACCTCTCTACTCTTGATGCGACTGAGGCCATTGCGACAGTCTCTATTCTTCTTCTTCTTCCTCTCTTTCCCTCTTTCAAACACAGTCTATACGTTGTAGACACTGAGAAGCTACGTTGAAAGACGGACTCGGATTTCTTCCACTTACCGATGCTAATGAAGATTGTGTCCCTTTTATAGATGTGTTGAGTTAAAAACTAAAGAACAGGGAATGCCACGAAACCTTCTTCGGTGGTTGTCCTAGCACGCGACAACTACCTACCTAACAAATTTCAAGAAATTTATACGCAATTTGGTTAAAAAAAGATTAACTTACTGTGATCGTTACTGTTCATGAAAATATAGCAATGATATTTAGAGAAGGTTTAGTAAAGATAGGAGTGTCATTACTAAAACAACGAGACAGAATATCATTTCCCAAGAAGATAAATGAATGATATGGCACTAGGTATGTTGGAATTGCAAACTCTGAAATGCATCGGTAGTTCTAGTAAAATGTAACTTTCGTGGTGAAGTATGGATCTTTCAGCATGCCCACTCTTCGATCATCCAATCACAAGTTCTTAACTTTATGTTTAGGCTCATCCAATTGGCATGATCGTTTACCCATCAGATATTTTATTGCATTCACCCGATGATCTTTATGAAAATACTTGCTTTCACTGCTGATTACATTATTGAAAATGTAGGAGCAGAGTGCCGACATCATTTTCTACCTATTTTCTTGTGTTTATTTCTTCATCATATTGCTCATTTGAGGGCGTTATTTGACCGTCAGTTAGGACTTGCCAGTCACCACGAATGTTTCACGCTTGACACATGGGATTAGAGGATTGTCATGTCATAATGATCAAGATGGGTCCACCAATACAATACAAGGATGCTTTATTAGACATCTATTAAATTCCAACAATTTCGTAGCTACCTCATACGGTTGTTTTTATGCCAACGCTGATGCAGGTCCTACAGTCCCAGACCCTACTCTATGACAGATGTTTATTACTGAATAAAAGCAGAAAATTCAAATAAAAATTGTTCGACATTTATATTGCTTTCTACAACTTTTCCATGGTATTTGCACCTGTCAATCCGTGCTGTTAAACTACTTGCGGTTCAGGACCCCAGACCCAAACTGCTTATCTTCAAGTCGATAATGAATGATCTACCCACTATTACTCTGTAATTGAAACTGAACGGCTTAAATGTTTTATTAAATAAAAAAGTTTATAAAATGGAGTTAGCAGTTCAAAAATAGTTATAAAATAGAAAAGAGTCCCAATAAGAGTGTATACTTAAGAGGGAAGGAGTATAAATTCCTTTTTCATGTCTGGTAAAATATTTTTTTTATAGATCTATTTCTTTCATCATGTTAGAAACGGCTTGGATACAACTGCCCGCATTTGCTAAATTAAGAATTTTCTTTAATTTCTGGGTTTAGTACGTTTAAGTTTAATCACAAGTCGTTCAATTTTTATCAGCTGAATGATGCATCAAAAGCAGAGGAGTTGGCAATTGGGCGTGCATTTGTTGGGAGAAAAAGTCTGTCTGGGGCCAAATGAGAGCAATGTATCAATGGATCATTTAAAAAGAGTCCTACTACCAAACAAAGGCCAATTAAGGTAGATGTACACTTTTTGGGTCCACATAGAGAGATCTATGCGCAGATCATATCACTAAGCTTGTGCACTATTACCAAGCAAATGAAGTATTTTGGATTTTCCGTAATTTCCAACAAAACCAAAAGATGCGTCACATTAAATAGGATTTGTTGGTCACGTAACGCACACGAGTTTCAAAAACAAAAGAGTGTTGATTCAAAGCATATCGAGGCAGGAAAATGGTAGTTAGTGTAAGTTAGCCATGCGATTGGTTAGAATGGACGTTTTGGGACTCGTTGGCTGTTGGACTTCCACGTGAGGATTGGAGGGTGGTGCATGGTCCTCCCACAACAACCATGGAATTTACGTTTTCTGAAAAATTTGTGTAGAACTGACGACTGTTTTAGGAAATGTAGCTCGGCACCTATCCCTCTATTTAATGCTGTGGGGAGCAGATAGAGAGAGAAACAAGGAATATTAGCATATTACGTTGCATGACAACTAGGGTGTATAAATGATCAAGAGAAGAAGAAGAGCTCTGGCCGATAATAAAGAGTAGTAGATATGCAAGGTAAGGTTGCCTACTTTAGGCCATTGTGGCTCGCCCCTTCCCTGAACCCTGCATAGGCGGGAGCTTCGTGCACCGGGCTGCCCTCAGATATGTAAATAGAAATGGGGCCGGAAAGACAAACGGAAAGAAGTGGGTGATGTTTCTTGTTTTAGAGGGATAGTAGCAATAGTCTAACGTGGGGTTTAGGATTTTTAGGAAGGGAGAGATCCTCTCATAACGAGGATCATAGGACTGCAGGGTGGATTTAGGTGTGGAGAGATGGTGATCTGAAACAAATGACACAAGTTGTTTTCCAGACGACTGCGTGGAGGATGTAAGACGTACCTGAATTTATAATAGAGTATGGTACACCAGATAAGTACAGCTGGTTACAAAAGATACAGTGTAGAGATACATGTGATTAAGTGTCTGATAAAGATAAACCGTTATATGAATCAACTGATGGATTAGATAGGACTACTGTAGATTTATGTATTAATGACAGAGCCTTGTCAGTCTAATGAGTTGACTGGTTGACGGAATGTAAGAGTGTTGGTCACTTATATAACCCTCTAACTGTGTATGGGAGGAGCTCCAGTGCCAGTTTCCATCCTACCCATTGGTAAATATCTTTAGGAAGGTACGGGGCGAAAATGTCCGCAAGTTAATGAGTAGAGGGAGCAAAATGAGTGACCAAAGCACGTAATGCCACCTTCTCCCAAACAAATTGATAATTGATAGCAACATGTATTGCACAATGACGGAGTATGGGATTAACAATCATATGAAGAACGCTACGTGTACTCAGTCGTTCGTAGATGCCATGGCTCAATACTTGGCCTCTGTGCTTGAGCAGGAAATAGTACGTTGTTTTTTGGAAGTCCAAGAAATATTATTAATCCTAAAATGTTGCAGAAGCTCATCGTCGATAGCCAAGTCAATGGACATCCAGCCCAATCGGCCGGCTTCCAAGAGGCATAGCGATTGAGAGAACCATTGGCAAGCATATGCATGCTAAAATTGACGGTACCGCTGATATATGGGAAAATTCGCTTAACAGCTTGGTAATGACCGACTGTTGGATCGTGCATATGTTGAGCAATCATATTAATAGTAAAAGAAAGATCGGGCCGATTCATGGTTAAATGCTGGAGCCCACGAACAAGACTGCTATAATGAGTTGGATCGTGGAACAAATCAGATGATGCAGCACCTTTGTATTTGATAGCCATAGGAGTAGCTAAACATTTTTAAGCTTCCATGTGAGCTCCCTTGGGGAGATCCACTGCATATTTAGTCTGTGTAAGAAACAAACCATTGTTGTTATTAGTTTCTAAGTAATGAATGGCCTCAAGATCCTTCATAGAAAACTCGCGCTAAAGGGTCAGCAATAAATGAATCTAATAGAGAGAAACGACAGCCAGTGACGAGAATATTATCAATATAGAGTAGCAAGAACATAAGTCCTTGAAGAGAGGGATAAAAAGAGAAGAATCAGCAGTACAGCAAGTTAAACTAGCAAGTTAAACCATTCTCAAGAAAAAAAGTAATGAACCAAATCAAACCATCTCCGAGGAGCCTGTTTCAGGCCATATAAAGCCCGATTAAGTTTGCACACATATCCACGTTTGGAAAAATCAATGAACCTGGGCGGTTATTCCATAGCTACCAGCGTAGATAAAGAACCATGTAAGAATGCATTCTTTACGTTAAGCTGACTTACCCCAGTCTGAAGACCTACTGAAAGAGAGTGTATGTCGTGAACTCTGAAGAAGCACACAGTTCGCATACTTGAGAGTAAGAAATCGGGGAGTGGACTAAAGGCATCTTTTTTCTTCTGTAGGTTTCTTAATCTTCAATTTTGTAGCATTTGAAATTAAATGTTACCTTTTCATGATTTAAAGCATAATTTTTGAAAAATCTAACGATTATGAGACAACCCGGGTTTTTCAATGCCATTTTTAGTAAAAACACAGTGAGATCGATCTCTAGTTTTAAAACAATTTATGCAGAAGAATGCAAGAAAATTTTCTTCTTTTTCAAAAACATTGTATAAAGAGCCCGAGTATCAAAATGAACGCTCAATGCATAGTGTCATGGGAATTTATAAACCAAATCAAAACAAATAATTACTCCCAGGATTGTTAGTCATAGCTACAGTTACAGCAAATACTTATAATCATAATTACAGTAGTTACCCAAGGAAATCACTAATTGAATCGTACCTTTGCCTACTTGACTTTGGTTCTAATGC
The DNA here is from genome assembly GCA_035236585.1 of Warburgia ugandensis. NCBI lineage: Eukaryota > Viridiplantae > Streptophyta > Magnoliopsida > Canellales > Canellaceae > Warburgia > Warburgia ugandensis. The sequence goes on from CP141129.1 coordinate 43,211,935, forward strand.
CTCCTGATGTTTCTTCTATTTGTCTTTTGTTTGATTTGAAAAATAATGGATTGGGTTGAGTATTTATCATACTCAGTAGATAACCTGATACTACCCTTTTTGAAAACATAGCAATGCATCACACAGAGTTCAAAGTAGTTGCATGAAAGGCATGCTAAATTTGTAATAGATGCGCATATGTATGCATAAAGTGTAAGTAATGTCATCTATTGAAATTCTTTATCAATCATGCGTTAGTATGCAATACCAACAGTATGTCTGAGTTTAGAAAGTCAAAATCAATAGATTCACTATATCCCGGTTATGAGATCTACACCATATGTCAAAACCATGCGTAGTATATAATGATCAGAAAATACTTAAAGTGGTCTTCATATGAGGTAAATGATAGCATCATGAAGTAACATGCACTGGTCTCAAGTCATTTGGTCATGAGTACTCGTTTACGACCATTTTAAATGCTATATGCATATCCATACTACTGAAATCATAGGGTCACCATGCTTGCGACCAGAACCACTCTGGATCACATGTCTCCGGTATCTAGAGACCAGTCCACCATAGCCTCCACAGAGACTATGGATATGTCCCCGAAAGGGTGCTATGAACACCTCCAGTGGTCGTCCCTATTGACCACATCAGTCAAGGAAGGGACAATGCCATTTTTGGTAGCGATACCATTCACCTTTTTTGTGGTAGAGGCCGGGAGGCCAAACCCGTACCCCTCAGCATAGTGCCCACTGGGCTTAATAGCCCAAAACCATACATAGCCCAAACCTCAAATCAACATAAACCATGTGATTCAAAGTATACAAGCATTGCGTAAAATGCCATGAATCTATAACGTGTATAAAAACAGTATTTCTCAACAGCATTCTTCATTTAATGCAAGATTTTTCAAATACATAGACCATGAAAGCAGGTCCCGTATACTTGTATAAGAACAGCATAGTTTAAAACACATGCTCAATACAGTATTAAAAACAAGTAACTTAAAGAAAGTTTGGGATGTATTTTGAAAACAGAGTAGGATTAGACTACCTACCTCGTGCGTTGTTACGGCGCTCGTGCCTGTCTTCACTTCGAGTTCAAGAATATCTTGGTAAGGTCCTGAGTGATGTTCAAACATAAGATCTAGGTGTTATTCTATGATATTTTATTGTATAGGCTCCGAATTTGGATTTTAAAAGGTCGCACCTTAACGAACGACCCAAATGTAGCGCCTAAGGTCTTGCAGGCCACAGTTCTAGAATGCGCACTCTACGGTTTCTAGTATATGCCTGTGCCCTGGTCACAACGCAACCAGGTTGGGTCATGTGCGCACGTCCGAATGGTGTGCCAGGGTGTGCACTCTGGACAGCATTGTGCGGATGCATCTTAGGTGTAGCCACAACATGCTTTGGCTCCTAGGACATCTCATGAGTCCTGGTCGAGCCAAGGAAACCCCTGAGAGGCTCTCCCTCTCTCTCTCTCTCTCTCTCTCTCTCTCTCTCTCTCTCTCTCTCTCTCTCTCTCTCTCTCTCTCTCTCGATCGATCGATCGATCGACGGGTTTTCACCCGTCTGGTTCTCTTCCCAGAAGACTGATGATTTTTGGTCGAAAATATTCCCAGATCTAGCGAGGATCTGGGCTGGGAAGGAGGGGGAAAAGGACGATCATTCCAGGCAGCTAGAATGGCACCCTTGTTAGTGTTTTCGGCTCCCTGCCGAAACCATAATTGGCGGGTTGAGGGTTTTGGAACAAACCCTGCTTACCAAGGCATTCTCCGACCGGGAAAACACTAGATCCGGCCGAACTCTAGGGCCAAACAAAAGGAAAAGGAGAGAGGAATAGGGTGGGGACGAGGAGGTACTTGGACATTCACCGTGAAGCCGTCGTATGCCTGGAATCGTTTTCTCCAAACCCTTTTTGCCGGAGATTTGAACCCGAAAATACCTGGAGGAGAAGGGGGCTTGGGGGGTATTTATAGGAGACGGAAGGCGGTGCCGTCCTTTCCCTTGGCACTGCCTTTGCAAGGCGGTGCTGGTGTTTCCAAAAAACTCAGGAGAGGGGGTTTCTGGAGAAATCGAGAGGAGGAAGAAGACAGGGGGTGCCGTTATCAAAACGGCCCCTGCTGTTTTTGGCTTTTTCGTTTTTAGGTGCATTTTACCAAAATGCCCTCAATCTTCTAACGCCTATAACTTCTTCATACGAGCTCCATTTTTGGCGTTCTTTGAGGCGTTGGATTCCATTTTGCGTGTAGTATCTAGTGGTACTAATTTTATTCACAAATTCCTAAGTTTCCTATATGAATTTAGATCAAACATTTAACCATCTAATAAGACCCTTAAACATATAATAAACATATATTTATTCCAAAATAGTCAAGTTACAAGATCATTAGCACATCACACTATATTTGTTCTTTATACAAAATGTCTCCAAAATGTTGGGTCATTACAGTTTACAATTTGTTTGAATTCTCCTGGATTACCTACATACAGAAAACCACTATATGATTGCATGCTCGTAGCTCATGCATCTTTATGATTCAAATCGGGATAATTTATATTAAAATATGGTTAGAACTGCTCTGTCCATATTTTCTGATGATCCAATGTACAGTATTCAGGTGCTAGAGTTTTCAAGTACTCATAGTTATGGACTAGTCAACGTCCACAGTTAGACAAATGGTGCATTTTGCAAGAGGCTGTTTCTACACCTTGAACCCATGATATCAAAGTCACACAATGGCAACTATACCAAGACCACAGACTAATAGTAGCAACTATTAAACCAATTCAAATAGTTCCAAGTTTTAACCACCGTTGTTAGTATCCAAAAGATCGACACCTTAGAATACCCTTTATCTAAAGTTGAGGTTTGAGATGTTCTAATGTTGCATCAGCATGCAAGTGAGTCTTGAAAACCCACCATGAGCCTATAACATTCATCCATGGCCATAGAGGACAGAAATCCCATGTATCATTAACTTTAAGAGCCCCACATTTTTTGTCCATAGGTGGATATGTTATTAGATAATTTGTTAGAGAAATTATTGGCTAAATAGATCTACAGTATCATCAAGTGATTATACAAAATATTTTCTGCTAATATATTCTACTATAATCACGGCCTACATCTTGGTGCTTATCAACATGTAACTACTATATAATGCAGATTTGTATCTCTTTTTAGAATCAATCAATTCATTAGCAATGTAGATTCTAACATGATATCAGAGCTGGGGTGAAGATCTGGTGTTTTCGATCAGATCTGACATATTTTCGCTATTTCTTCTTCATTGTTTGCTTCTTCTTCTTCTTCCATGACTAATGTCATTTCCTACTACGCGGCAAACCTGTGTCTGCCCTTGTCTTTACCTTAGATCTATCTTATGTATCTTCTTCTTCATTCGAATCTAGAACTCTCTGACCTTTGGTGATTGTCTTGGACAAAGAATTTGATGCAGATTTAGCTTTCCAGTTTTGTTCACTAATCTTTAGCTAGAAAGAAAGATATGGGTTTTCAACTTCTTCTCTTGAATACATTCGACAATCGGTAGCTAGAGGAATAGATCAATATGTTGGAAGAGGATGGAATTTTGCAAAGGTATGAGGAAAGCTTTGGAGGCTAGAAAAGGATTTACAAATGTAGAAGGGACTTGGAGGATTGAAAGGAAGAGAGAGCTTGTATTGATTCTCAAAATTGCTTAATACAACTTGTGAGTAACCATCCCTATTTATACTAATAGCACTCCTTAACCAATGGTTAGGATTGTGCCAACACAGCTTTAATCTTGTGGCTACAATTTGTTATCTAGATGTCACTACAAAAATATCTAGCTCTATTATCAATGTATGTAGATATTTCTAATTAATTTTTGTAACAACATTTTCTAGAAAGTGGGCTTTCTAGAATATGGGCTAGAAGAAGGGCTTTTAATGTGATCCTTCTACAATATGGGCCCTTATTAAATTGGGCCCAAATCAAGTTTACATTTCCAACACCCTCCCTTAAACTTGATTTGTCATCCCAAGCATGCTTCTCATCTTGATAAAGTCTTCGAAGTTCAGTGGCTTAATGAAAATATCAGCTGCTTGATCTTGAGACTTCATATATTCCAGTTGAACTTCTTTTTATTGTGATGCACTCTCTTATGTAGTGATACCGCGTATCAATGTGTTTACTTCGGCCATGAAAGACTGAATTCTTTGTTAGGGCCATTGCAGATTTGTTGTCAACATAGACCTCTGTTGGTTCTTCTTGCGGCACGCCAAGTTCTTTTAGTAATCCTCTTAACTATATTGCCTGACAAATATAAGATGTAGAAGCCACATACTCTGCTTCACAAGTAGAAAGGGTGACTATTGGTTGCTTCTTTAACATCCAAGTAAAAGCAGTATCTCTCATGAAGAACACGAACTCGGTTGTGCTTTTGTGATCATCTAAGTCTCCAGCCCAATCGCTATTGCATTATCCAACAAGCTTACAATCATTAGTATGAGAGTGAAACAAACCAAGGTCGATTGTACCTTTAATATATTAAAGAACTCTGTTTGTTGTCTTGAGATGAGCGGTTGTTGGTGCTTCTATATAACAACTCATTAATCCTATAATATATAGAATATCGGGCCTCGTGCAAGTTAAGTAGCGTAAGCTTCCAACCAAGCTCTTGAAATTTGTTGCATCTACTCTTTCTCCTTCATCTTTCTTAGACAATTTGATTCCACACTCCACCGGCATGCTAATGGGCTTGCAGTAATTCATTTTGAACTTCTTAAGTAGCTCCTTTGCATAACCTTCTTGAGTGATGAAGATGTTGTCTTCCTTTTGCTTTACTTCAATTCCAAGATAATATGACACGAACCCAATATCAGACATCTTGAACTCTTTGATCATTGCTTTCTTGATTCTTCAAACATCCTTAGACTCTTCCAGTGAAGATTAAGTCATCCATGTACAAGCATACAATCAAGATGTCTCCATCTTTGATCTACACATATACTGCATGCTCATGAGGGCATCTTGTGAAATCATTTTCTTGAAAATATTTATCTATTCGACTATTCCATGCCCTTGGTGCTTATTTTAACCCATAAAGAGCCTTTTTTAACTAGAGGACTTTGTATTCATGTCCCTTTACTTTGTAGCCTAATGGTTGTTTGATATAAACTTCTTCTTCAAGAAGTCCATTTAGGAAGGCAGACTTCACATTCATTTGATGAACCTTCCATCTATTTTGAGCAGCTAAAGAAACAATTAATATAATAGTGTAACAACCGGGGTCTACCCATAGTAACAATATTGTCTGCTTTGGAGACTGGGGCCCATAACACCCAGCCCCTCACGGCTTTGTTCTTCCCCTGTGGGGGAAGAGGCCTTGTTACAATGATAGACCACCACCCCTTTATCAACAGCTCAGACACTTTCCCCCTAGCGATGTGGGACTAACTCTCAGTCCCTCACCCTTTCCCGTAGATACCGGTACCTCAGGCTTCACCTCTCCCCCTTTAGGGGACATGCATCTCCGCGTGTCTTACCACACGCGAGTGCCCACATGCGGTTAGCCACCCACACCGGGTCAGGGTCTGGCTCTAATATCACTATAGGTGACAACAATTAATGTTTTATTTTGATTTTTAAAAACCTAGGGTGTGTGAAGCCTCAAGCCGATGAGGGTGGGCTGATGAGGGCGGGCCAAGAGGGCTAGCAGGCTTCTAGGCTAGGGTGAGGGACTGAGAGTTAGTCCCACATCGTTAAGACAAAGGGTGATGGGCTGTTGATAATAGTGCTGAGGACTTTCCTTGCAACAATGCGTTTTCCCCCACAGGGGAAGAACAAAACCATGCAGGGTGTATGGGCACTCCAACATGAACAATATCATTGCAGTGGGTGGGCCCTAGGGCTGTTATAAGTGATATCAAAGCCCAGTCTATTCCATCATAATCTATACAAATGTCTGTTTGTATATGGGTAACAGTCCATAAATTGTAGTTGAAGGGGAACTAGGAGAGAAGAACTTACACATAGTGGTATTTAAATCTTTAACAGATGGCTCCTTGAAGAAGGACAAGGTCTACCCCTACTACACCAGTTGCCCCACCTGCTAAGTCCTTTGATCAAGGGGATCGCGATGCCGAGTTGGTGAACAAGGTAATGTTAGGGCTGATACCGCTCATACAGTAGTAGGTTAGGACTGCGATTCAGGTTATGAACCCTAACCTTGTCACATTGCCTCCAGTGGCACCAATGGACTCGTTTGTTCATTCCACCCACCTCGTACAGGAACCACCAGCATGTAAGACCACGGAGGGTGATGTTACTAGTGATCCAAAGAAGTCAGATAAACTATTAGAAAGATTCCAAAAGATGGTGCCACCTTTCTATGAAAATGGTGATACTGAGGAGGCTGAGCGATGGTTATTCAAGGCAGAAAGGACATTTGACGCCATGAAGATTACACCAGAGGATCACATTCGAGTAGCTACCTACCTACTGAAGGGTGAGGGAGGCTTTTGGTGGTAGACCTTTACATTTACACGACTAGATCCTACAGAGACGATGACATGGCCGGCCTTTAAACAGGCTTTCGTTACTCAATACTTTCTACCCCATGCATTAAATCATTGAAGAAAGAGTTTGCCACCCTGGAGCAAAGAGACATGACGATTCAGCAGTACCTGAACCGATTTTCCGATTGAGGAGGTTTGCCCCTACCGCACTTGCCTCAAACAAGGAGGCAATGGACAAATTCGTGGATGGACTAACACCCTGGCTAAGAGATCGGGTGATTACTTCTCGGCCTATTACTATGAGAGATGCAGCGGACATGGCCTCCATGCTGGAAAAGAACTCTCTTAGGACTAGAGGGAGCGCATACCAGTCCATTAAGGGCAAGAGGCCCTTTAGTGCTATGCAGGCACATAGAGCACCAGGTTATTAGCCACAAACCAAGCCTAAGAGAGACACAGAGAAGAAGAGATGCAATAGGTGCAAGGGTTGGCACCCTGGGCGAGGGTGCAATAGATCTGACAGGCCACAGAATCAGAGGCAGCCCTAACCACAGCAACAGCACCAGCCACCTTCCCAGAGATAGCCATATAGGTGTTTCAACTGTGGAGATGTATGTCATTTCATTAAAGACTGTCCTAAGGGACAGACAAAGAGGCAGACCGAGATGGGTGTAGAGACTGCTATTGCACTACGTAGTCAGGGATGAGTATTTTCCATCACATCAGGACAGATGGTTATGTGGTTTATTATGCTGCCTCTGATAAGGGATTAGGAGCAGTGTTGATGCAACATGGGAAGGTAATTGCCTATGCATCGAGACAGTTGAAGACACATGAGGTAAATTACCCAACACATGATTTGGAGTTAGCAGCAGTGGTATTTGCGTTGAAGTCCTGGAGACATTATCTTTATGGTGAGAAGTTTGAGGTATTCACTGATCATAAGAGCCTCAAGTACTTCTTTACTCAGAGTGATTTGAACATGAGGCACCGTAGATGGATGGAGTATCTCAAGGACTTTGACTTCACCATACAGTACCATCCTGGGAAGGCTAACGTCGTTACAGACGCCCTGAGTAGGAAGTCTAGAGTAATGATTGCCAATTTGTCAACTCGATCTAAGTTCTTCGATAGGATCTTAGAGGCATAGGACAAAGATAAAGAGACACAGGATTTAGCAGATAAGGCAGATTTTGCGAGAGGACCAGATGGAGGAGTCAAATTTAAGGGTAGGCTGGTAGTACCAGCAAATGACGAATTGAGGGGTGAGTTACTTTAGGAGGCACACCAGTTCCCGTATACAATTCATCCTGGAGGTACAAAGATGTATCAGGATCTTAGGAGACGTTTCTGGTGAAATGGTATGAAGAAGGATGTTGGAGAGTGCGTTGCACGATGTTTGACTTGTCAGCAGGTCAAGGCTGAGCATCAGCGTCCATCAGGACTACTTCAGCCATTGGACCTTCCTAAATGGAAGTGGGATCATATTACCATGGACTTTATTGTGGGTCTTTCGAGGACTGTTAACGACCACAACATTATATGGGTCGTTGTAGACAGGTTGACCAAGCCTACTCATTTCCTTCCTATCAGATAGAATCAGACAGTGGATAGCTTAGCGAAACTATATGTCAAGGAGATCGTGAGTCTATATGGAGTTCCCTTGATGATTATATCGGATCGAGATACTCGGTTTACCTCAAAAATACTGGAAGAGCGTGCAAGAGGTGTTAGGATCAAGACTGAAATTTAGCACAACATTCCACCCTCAGACGGACGGTCGAGCGAGAGGACCATCTAAACAATTGAGGATATGCTACAGGCTTGTATTATGGATAAGAAGGGCAAGACCGTTGAGAAACCGTGATAACAGTGGGAGATTCCTTTACTTGATTTGATAGATAGTGACGTGAGTTGATAAACAAGACAACCATTTGACTTTCTGTATGGACTGTATACTTTTATTTATGGATTTGATTAAGGTAGTTATACATATGATGGACATTTAATGGGATGTTATGATGGATAGACCCTGGGCCATATTATGATAGTGTTTTGAATATTTATTGTTTTAAAAATAAAGGCGTTGATGCATTTAACGTTGGTAGACATGTGTATTGTTTTCAAATCTATTATCACGAAACTATGTTATATTTTAAATTACAATTTTGATGTTTGGAAACAGAAAATAACACCCAGAGGTTTTTAAGAAATGTTGTAGTAAAATAATTAATAGAATCTTTTTAACATGGGATCCCGAATACGAATATTATCATATTATAAAAAAAATGTTATAAAACTCGGGCTGTTACAAATCGTTTCTAAGTGAACAACAGGAAAAAATACCTCGTTGTAGTCGATCCCAACTCTTTGACTGTAGCCCTTCGCAACCAATCTTGCCATGTATCTTTCAATTTCTCCTTTAGCATTCTTCTTTGCCTTGTATACCCACTTTACACTTATCGCCTTGTGGTCTTTTAGTAGTGAAGCCAGCTACCATGTATCATTCTTCATGATTGCTTTGATCTCCTCGTTCATGGCATCTCTCCACCTTTTACTTTGTATAGCTTCTTGATAACTCAATGGTTCATAATTAGCAAAGAGGCAAAGTAGAGTGAGATATTCTTGCCTTTTTGTGACCTCATAGAGCTCTTGTAGGCTTCTTGTACATGGTGTCCTTGGACTTGAACTTGAACTTGATGATGATGAGTCTCCATGGTTACTTGAACTTTCACTTGTAGTTGGCGAGCTTGCTGGTGTGACGTTCCCTTGTTGATTTTCTCTTATTTGCTCATCTTCATTTTCAGGGAAGAAGTTGTGACTTTCTTCATGAATATTCCAATCCCACGAGCTTTCTTCATCAAATTCCACATCTCAGCTGATAACAGTCTTCCTATTTCTTGGATTGTATAATTTGTAACCCTTTGAATTGGAATCATAGCCAATGAAGACAAACTTTTCACTTTTATCATCGAGCTTGGTTATTCTTTCGTCTGGCACATGTGTATAGGCTATGCTTCCAAATACCTTCAAATGAGATATCCTAGGCTTTCTTCCACTCCATGCATCTTGTGGTGTCTTTCCTTGTACACTTCTCATTGGCGAGCGATTGGATAAGTAGACTACACATGCTACCGCTTCTGTCCAAAACTCCTTTGGCATTTTCTTACTCTTTAGCTTGCTTCGAGCCATGTCGAGAATGTTCTATTCTTCCTTTTAGCGACTCCATTTTGCTGAGGAGATCTTGGAACTGTTAATGGTCGATGAATTCCATTCTCCTCACGAAATTCTTGAAATGCTTTTGAAGTAAATTATCCTCCTCGATCAGATCTTAAGGCCTTGATCTTGCATCCACTTTCTTTCTCTACTGCAGCTTTGAACTTCTTGAACGTTCTAACTACTTCTAATTTTTCCTTCAAGAAGTAGACCCAGGTTTTTCTAGGAAAATCATCAATAAAGAGAACAAAGTAGTTGCTTTTACCTAAAGAGCTTGGTTTGATTGGACCACACACATCTGTGTGTACGAGCTCGAGCATCTTTTGGGCTCTTGAATGTGACTCCTTGGGGAAGCTCTTTCTAAACTGCTTTCCAACTAAGCATCCTTCACAGAATTGATCGGGATGATTGATAGAAGGTAATCCTCTGACCATCTCCTTCTTGGATAGTAGTTCAAGTCCTCCAAAGTTGAGGTGCCCAAATCTTAAATGCGAAAGCCAAGATGGATCTTGGAAACATGCCTTAAGACACTTGGCAACATCATTTTGAATGTTCAATAAGAACATCCTATTTCTTAACATAGGTACTTTGGCAATCATATTATTTTTATCATCTTTTATAGAAAGACTATAATCTTTCATGAGAATGTTATAGCCTTTCTCTAAAAGTTGTCCAAGGCTCAAAATATTAATTTTCATGTTGGGCATGTAATAAACATTTGAAATAAATTGATGTCCCTCATTCTTTACTTTAAGCGAATCAGAATGTTACCTTTGCCTTTTACTGCTATTTTGGATTCATCATCAAAGGAAACATTACCACTCACCGTCTCATCAAGGTCCACGAACATGCTCCTTTTCCTACACATGTGGTTACTTGTGCCGGTATCAAGGTACCATGTATTTTCTTGGCTTCCTTCATTATTCTTATGTGCTAATAGGAGGGTGACTTCTTCTTGTCTCTTCTCTTCCATGAAATTGACATTTTCTTATACTTTGTTTTTAGGAACTCTACATTCTAAGGCATAGTGTCCAAATTTTTGACAATTATAACACTTAACTTGAAATTTGTCATACCTTGTTACAGAATAGCCTCTTCCACTACCTCTTCTCGAGCTTTTTCTTCTCTCTTCATTACTAGTGTTGAAGCCTCCTCTTCCACATCCATGACTTCTTCCTTGGCCATGACCTCTTTCTCGTTTACCTCTTCCATTTCTAAAACTCTCTTGCTTTGAGTTGAGTTGCATCTTGAGAAGTTGCTCCTCGATTTCTTCTTGATTTTTATGTTTTTCTTCATAGGCTTGTAATGAGCCCATGAGTTGCTCTATAGTCATTTCTTCTAAATTCTTTGTTTCTTCATATGTTACAACAATATGAATGAACTTTTGATCTAAGGAGCGTAATATCTTCTCTACGATCCTCACATCATCTAACCTCTCACCATTTCTTTTTAATTGATTAGAAATGGTTAAAACTCTAGAAAAGTAATCAGAAATAGTCTTGCCTTTCTTCATTGCAAAGATTCAAATTCTCGTCTTAATGTTTGAAGACGTACCTTTTTTACTTGCTCGGCTTATTTAGAAGATATCTCAAGTTTCTCCCATGCTTCCTTTACAATGTTGCGCTTGAAATTTTCTTAAACCCATCTTCGTCAAGAGCTTGATAAATGAGGTAGAGAGCCTTCTTGTCGCTCTTTCTTGAATCATTCAAACTATTCCTTTAGGTTTGGGATAGAGTAGCATCATCTTCAAGTTCATTTTAGCCTTTTACTACAATGTCCCACACATCTTGTGCTCCAAGGAGAGCCTTCATCTTGATGCTCCAATTATCATAGTTGCTCTTGTTGAGCATAGGAGCTTTGAAGGGAACCATGCCACCACTAGCCATAACTCTTGAAGGATCTTCAAACTCTGATACCACTTTGTAGGAAGAGGATAGAATTTTACAAATGTATGAGGAAGGCTTTGGAGGCTAGAAAAGTATTTACAAATGTAGAAGGGACTTAGAGGATTGAAAGGAAGAGAGAGCTTGTATTGATTCTCAAAATTGCTTAATACAACTTGTGAGTAACCACCCCTATTTATACTAGTAGTACTCCTTATCCAATGGTAAGGATTGTGCCAATACACCTTTAATCTTGTGGCTACAATTTGTTATCTAGATGTCTCTACAAAAAATATCTAGCTCTATTATCAAAGTATGTAGATATTTCTAATTGATTTTTGTAACAACACTTTCTAGAAAGTGAGCTTTGTAGACTATAGGCTAGAAAAAGGGCATTTAATGTGATCCTTCTAGAATATGGGCCCTTATTAAATTGGGCCCAAATCAAGTTTACATTTCCAACACAATACTCCTGATTCTCTCTTACTGTTTGGTTCATCAATATTTGGTCGGAAAAGAAAATCTGAGTTATACTATCCAATCTGTGACTGGAAGAACATGTAGGTGATATTTCCCCAACTCACTCTCTGTCTGTCTACTCGTCAATTAGTGGGTAAAAGAAACATCATTATTGTCCGAGTGTTTTTCGATCGAACACCTAACATGTTCTTTGTCCTTCGAGCCCCTGCTCTTTTGAATCAACTGAAGGTTTAGATATGAAGTTTTGCGATTGTCTGACGGTGGAAGAGCGTAGAAAAATTGGATATGGAAAAGAGGATCCACATATAACGGCTGCTACTTCGATAATTGATCTTCCTCTTTCATTGAGATAACTCCTCAAGCAGCTGCAACTTTTCTTCTTCCTCCATGAAAATGACGGAGCCTCTGTTCTCCTGCTTCAGTGACACAAAACCAGCAGCATGTGCCACTGCTTTAGCAGTAGATGCTTCCAAGGGGACGTGTTCATCTTTACCCACCCGGATGGGTGATGTTCCCTTGCGGGTTTTGCTGTAGGCATGCTTTCTGTTCCATATGCCATGGGATGCATGCCATTGCAAGATGCTTCAATTTCACCGCCAATTCCAATGAGTGCTTTCGTTTTAGCTTTGGCAAATGCATCCCTGAGCAGCAGAGAATGATATTGGGGGAGACCTACTCCCCCTTGTCGATGCTACTGGTAATGTTCATGGGCTGCAACCAGCAATTAGTGTGCCATCGAGCACTTTTAACAAGGGTTGGCAGTATCGTTTTCGAGGGCTTACACCTTACACCTTTACAACCCTTTAACGGCCTGATCCTTCTTATGCTCTCTGTCGCTGCACCTCTTCATGATTGCAGAAAACAGTCAGATAAAGCTTGGTATCAGCAATTGTTGTGCCATTGCGATCTATGTTAAAGCAGATTATGGCCGTTATATCTCAATTCCTGACATGGCTTTTGACTGTTCCATGGCATATTGACTATACTCACAACAAATCGTCGTATCGCCACAGGTCATATCTGTAAGCAAGGAAAGGTTTTCCTTGGTCACTGCCGATCTCATGCGATCTACCTCACTCACCAATGATTTCGTCTTTGATCAACAATCCCATCTATGCTGTTCCATCTGAAGGTGGATGCTCTCCCCACACCCAGAATGCCCAAGCTTCACAATTTTGTAGATCGATCACCGAGGTGGAGGGATCGCAGCTCATAGGCATGGGAGCTGTGTCATCTAATTTCCTTTATTAAGAGATTAATCTCATCAAAGTCATTCGAAAAGCCTTCAATCTAACATCTTGTGGCGAATTCGGCCTCAATAATCTGATTATTCTAATGGACAGCCTTAAATCGCTTCAATCATCATTCAATTTTGCGATCAATGTTAAAAGATATAGTGCTTATTACCAGGGATCTTTATCCGTTAAAATGCAATCAAGATCGGTTCATTGAAGAAGACATCATCGATTTCAAATTTACTTCCATTAATAAAGGAAGTATGGATTGACTTGAGATTATGCTCGTTAGGAAGCAATCCTTCAAATACAACATTTAATTAGCTAGCTGATACCAAAATTATCTTTGCATCAGCTTGGAGAGGTGTTATCAGATAATCTGTTAGAAAAATTATTGGCTAAACAAATCTACAGTGTCATCAAGAGATTATACAAAATATTTCCTGCCAACATATTCTGCTATAATCACGGCCTAGATCTTGGTACTTATCAACATATAATTGCTATATAATGTGGATTTGTATCGCTTTTCAGAATCATTCAATTCATTAGCAATGTAGATTCTAACAGGATAACAACTAAGATGGGGAGTCTTGATGTAGTGGTAGAGTTGTCATCGTGTGACCATAAGTTCTTGGGTTCAAGATATGAAAATAGCCACTTGCAAAAATACAAAATAATTAAAGCTACATACTATAAGCTCATGTGGTCCGCCCCTTCCCTTGACTCTGTGTATGCAGAAGTTTCATGCACCAGGTTACCCTTTTTATATGTATAGCAACCAAGATGTTGTAGAGCAGCTCTAATGCTTTTACGTTCAGCTAGAATATGATAATATAAAATAGGCATAGCAGACTTGGGATTAGGCTTAGGCTTCACAATACCGTATTTACTTCAGGTTTGAATGCCAGATGAAGTCGGGGCAGTAGTAGTAGCTGGTGTCTCATCAAGGGCTGGGAAGTGCACGTCTGCAGAAGAAGCTAGGGCTTATCAATGGTTGCTAAGTGCAATTCGTCCGTCATAGCAGCTGGGGCATGAGAAGCAGCAGGAATAATTGAAGATCCAGCAGATAGTGGGACAAGTGGAGGCAGGAATGAAGGATCTAGGTCTACAGAGAATAAGCCCGTAATCTCAACCGGTTGTGGTGAAAATCAGACTCGGAATTACTATCAGATTCAGGAGTCCAATCCGGAAAGGCAAGCAAGTCACGATCGCCCTGTTCATCAACAAAAAGGTGAGAGGGTTTGGCATAGGGAAACAAATTTTCATCAAAGAGTCTGTGGAGTGATATAGACATGTCCAGTGGAGGGGATAAACGCATCTATAGCCTTTGTGTTTGTCACCGTAGACGAGGAAACTACATGGCAAAGATCTAAGTTCCAATTTGTTTGCCGCATAATTTCATAGATATGGAAAACAACGACAACAAAATACTCAAAGATTCTCATGAGAGGGATTCCTGTTGAAGAGTTTCTTGTGGGTAGTGATCATTCCAAGTGCTGATGATGAGAGTTGATTTATTAGAAACACCGTGGTGGAAAAAGCCTCAACCCAGTATTTCACTGGTAAGTGAGCATTATATGTCATAGCCAACCCCAACTCAGTAATATGTGTGTGCTTTCTTTCGGAAACACCATTCCGTTGAGGTGTTGCAGGGCATGAGAGTTGGTGAGAGATTCCATGATCAACCAGATAATCTAGGAGTTCTGTCGAATTAATGCACTCCTACCCATCCATTTGGAAAATTTTAATTTTGTGATCCAATAATTTGCAACCTGCCAATGGAAAGCAATGAAACGCTTGAGGAAATCTGATTTCCTTTTAAGTGGAAACAATCAGGAGAAGTTCGAATTGTCATTAATTACAAACAGCATAATACTTAAATCCTTAAAGTGAAGACATTGGAGATTTGCCCCGCGGGTCGCAGTGAACCTTCTTCAATATTAGTGATATGAAGATGTTCCCCATTTCCAAAAATGACTGTATCGGGTCCTAAATGAGGAACAAGATTGCTTAGGTGACCTCCGTTTATAGTGATATGTGCAGTCTCCCTTGTGTGAGTAAGCCATTCTTCCGTATCTTGTGCAAACTGCATGGCTGTAAGAGCTTCTAGGATGTCTTCAGGCTGAAAAGAGTGATTAAAACGATACCAAGAGTGCGGTGCATCATGGCCTCATTTTTTACAAATCTAGCAAACTTTATCACTAGAAGATTTATTAGCTTTTTTACGATATGAATATCTCCTTTAGGATTGGGAATAGAAGTTCTTGTTGCTCCAACTACTGTGAATCCTTTTCCTTTCGAGCTAAAGAACTGTCCACCCTTTTTTGACATATTCTTAGAACAAGAAAATTTTCCTCCATGAAACTTTTGACCATAAAGGGCTAGAGAATGATCTAGGGATTTAGCTTTGTGGATCAGGTCATGACTCTGAAGCAATGGTAAAATCTCATAATAACTAGGCACTGAAGGTTTGAGCATTGTCGTGGTAAATAATCAGATAAGGTAGACAAATCCTTTTTGAATGATTGCAGTTCATGATGAAAAGCATACTCACAAGCGGGAGAGATCCAGAGAAAATGCGTCCTCCAGGCCCTTCGAAATGTATATAAATGTTGTGAGATGAATGACAACTCCTTGCTAGGACTTCCTAAGATAATGTCCCATTGATCCATGCCTTTAGCAGACTGTCAGTCTTGGTCCATGATAGCAGATTGGGGTTTGAAGTCAAACCACTCCCTTCTAAAGCTTGGATCTTCTCCTCCGTTTTTAGGAGCATCATAGTTGATGATCAGGACCGATTGAGTTTCAATGACAAAAAATTGGCTACGTTGATTTTAGAAGGATAGGGGCACGTAGATGCATTGATTGAAGAAGAGGATGGTACCATTACGAGCAAGAAGAAGGATTGATATTTTGTTTCATCCTATAATTTTTAGGTAGAAGTCTGTTTTCAATTTTTTGTTCATCTTGTTTGAAGTCTTAATCTTACTCTTTGCTTCCCATACTCTTTGCTTCTTTAGATTTGTTCACCATAATGAATTATAATTTCTAAGTTTGAGAGCAGCGAGTTTTACCTTAGTATCTTCTGAGAACTTGTATTTGAAAATGCACTTCACAGTATGCAGCCAGTCTAGGAATTCATCAAGTTACATGTTTCCTTCAAACTCTGTGACGTTCACTTTTACTCCAGATAAATGAAAGTCACTATGCCTCTAAAGTACATTGTTTGATAAGGATTTCTGATTCAAATATCAACTTCTTACAGAAACATAAACAGAATCATCTGAGATGTTAATAGAAGATTTAACATTTGATTTCTCACCTCTATCACCATGGCTACTATATTGTTCTGGACATTCTTCAAGTCATTCTATTAGTCTCCTAAAATCGTCTATCTCCAAATCACGTATGTCTTTCTTCAAATGTCATCACAGCCTTTATCTCTAATAACAAATTGACACCAGATAACTAAGTCAAATAGAATTTGTTATAATAAAAGAAAAGGTTGTCCAAATTTTCTGTGAATACAGAAGGTTCACCACCACAAAATTCAACTAAAAGTTTAGTTCAGCACTCCTGAATATAGAAATACCATCAAGAGATATATAACTAAAGTGGAATAATAGCTCACCATTCCTTGGATATAGAAATACCACCACAGATATACATAACTTTGGGTAGAAAACTAACCCACTACCTTAAGGATATAGATTATTCACCTCCTTGGGGATACAAAGTTAGGCCTTGCACCACTCTTGGACCCCTCCAAGAGATATAGAAAATAGTGTTTGCTAACTATCAATCTAAACTCTCAACACTTGGAAATAAAATGTTCAATTGAATAATGCAATCTAGGGTGTTTCTTTGATTCAAAACAAAAGTATATATAGATGGAAACAACCCTCCCAAATAAGAAATTTACAAATCTATTAAGTAACTATTTAATTATATTAGTTTCATAGGTTAGAGAATACTTTCTAAATACAGGGTACTCGTTCAAAAAGACTTTCTTAAACTTGGTTGCTTCCAAATAAACACTTGCAAAACATTGAATAGTTGCCAAATATATTCAAGTAACTAACAAAATACAAGTATTTCAAGTTTACAAAATTTTAAACTCTTTAACTTCCTAGGCAAGAACTTCCTTTAACCTTGGTAACTTAGATTCTTTGACAAGTCAACACCTTTTGTCCCTTGTCCAAGGAAACTTGTATGAGATGTTTTAACTCATTTTGAGTTAGAAAACTTTGATTGGTCATATGATGGTTTCCAAATAGCAAATCTAGAATGTCCATCTAAGAATCTCTAAGATGTTCCTCAAGATTTGATCCAAGACGTCCACTATGGAACATTGTTAGGTGTCTTTCATTAAGGCCTAAAGACATTCTCTTTGAATGATCTAAACCATTCTAGCACTCTATATTTAAGATGCCCATCCATCCATACCAATCACATTCATAATATCACGATCGAAGATAATTTGAGATGATCTTGACCATCCATAGCTAGATCGTCATGAGCTCCTTTGATCCACCATCAATCTTGGAATCTTAGGACATCCCCATGTCACAATAGATCTCTCTACAATGGAAGAAGCAACTTCAGTCCATCCTCTTCCTCCCTCCATTAATGACCTAAAAAATGTTTGTACGAAATACAAAAGAAACAGCTTCATCCATCTTCTTCCACTATTCATTGAAGATTCAAAAATAGTCCAGCTTTAATCAACATCTTATGGTGCTACTAATTGGAGTAACTAGAGTTATAATTGCCTTAGAGCATTGGGTAGCTTATCTCTACTACTCTAAGACCCCATTGCAAAAAATTAACAATGGATCTCGGTGGGTTTGAACCACCATCCTCTTGAGATATATTCCCATGAGAAAAATCCCTACATGCCCTACCAAAGATTTGAGCTGTAGATATTTAAAACTAAAAACATAAAAGTGATATGGAATTGAGAAAATTCTTTACCACCAAAGTCACATAAAAAATGATAATTTGATAGTTAAAAAAAAAGAGAGAGAGAATTAGAAAAACATAAATCATAGACAAGCATATTACATATACCCTAAATAAGTGCACACAAAAGAATTTTTTTCTAAAAATAAAAGAAGAAACCCTTTTAAGAATCCTTAAGTTTTTTGGATTTCTCATGCTAAGGTTGGTAGTTTTTTTACTTTTATTGTATGTATGAAGAGAGAGAGAGAGAGAGAGAGAGAGAGAGAGAGAGAGAGAGAGAGAGAGAGAGAGAGAGAGAGAGAGAGAGAGAGAGAGACGAAAACAATAGATCTTGTTTTGGAGTTCCTCTCACTTATGTTGCTCATATGGGATTATCATGGTTGGAGAAGGGAAGAAAAATAAAAAACAAAAAAATTTGGTTTTGGGTTTTCTCCATAAGTTGCTGGTAACATGGTTTCTCAAGCAAAAAGGTCATAGATTAACATACATACATACATACATACATACATACATACATACATACATATTAGGCTAACTATTATATAAAAAAAAGACATAATAAATAAAAAAGGGGCTAACTTGAGTTTGGTAAATGTACTCATGTAGCTTGTTAGTGAAGCCTATAGAAACTCTCAGTTAAAAAGAGTAAGAATACCGAGACCACACACACACACACACACACACACGCACTAGTAAGCTGCCCAGCATTGCCTCGAAAAATAAGGCAAGTAGGTTTTTTATATTCATTATTTAAGTATAATTTATTTTAAAATATAATTAATTAGGCTAATAAAGTTTTACAGTTCTAAAACTTGATTATTACTTTCCTTTACCTAGTTCTCTTTTTTTATTAAAATATAAAAGTTATTCCTTCATTTTCTTTTTTTTAAAAAATTAAGCATTTTAAATTGAGAGAGTAAAAACATCAATACCATATGTGTGTGTGTGCGTGAGGCTAATAACTTGCATGTTGTGAATGGGTTATTGGCTTGGATTTCCAAAATACCCACCTTTAAATGCAACCCACTTTCCACATTCCCTTCTCCATTCCCTCTTTTCCCTTCATTCCTCAAAAACCCAGTTCCATTACCATCTCCCTCTGTACCATGTTTGATATACATAGAAGTCATGTCACAATAACTCACCCCTTTCCTTTCTACCTTCTTATCAAATAACCCTCATAATCCAAACTTCCAATACAGAGCAATAAAAGAATTATAAACTGAAGCATTAATCTCAACCCTAGCATCCAGATACCCAAAGCAAGATCCTTCAACTACGAGCACTCATGCAAAAGACATACCATAGTAACCACTTCTGGTCTAAAAATTGGCAATCCTTCCATCTCTTGATACAATCTCAAGCACCCATCATGAAGTCCACTATGAACAACGACATATCATCGCATTAGAGGAAACAACATCTCTTAGGCATCCCAAGAATTTTCTAGCAAAATCCAATTTGCTAGACCCTGCATACAAAATAACTAAAGCAAAGAATAAATTTGAATCCAACCTATTTTCATACCAAATGTGACACTTCAGTTTTTCTAAAACCATTTTTCATATAATAATAATAATAATAATAATAATAATAATATTTAGTAAGATAGTCGAGATCCCTTGAAAATGTAAAACACCTATCAATATAACCGTGATAATCATTTCAAATGAAATGCCAAAAGAAAACCCCGAGGGTCATCTGACCCATAGTAACAAATAAAACCAAATACACTATGTAGCATACTCTACAGAAAAGCTGAGATCATGAAGAAATACTAGTCATGAAAAGAGATATAAATAACAAATGAAATACAAAGAAATCCTAGGGTTCCATTCATCAATCACCACATCCAACTCTAACACAGAAGTTCATACACATAATACAAATAAGAGTCGGGTCCAACTCTATCACCAGAGTATACGTGTGTTTATACAACCCACAAAAGTCAATGACAAGTACATGGATGCATACATCAAATCAGCCTGTGAATATGATAGATGGTCCTCATTGTCCTCACTGTTGTTGCTACACCCTATTTGCCCTTACTATTGTTGCACTCCAAATCTAAGCATTGCAAACCAAAGCGATGTCTCAATTAGCAATGATCGCATTTAATATCGAATCAAATATCAATGGCATGACGTAAAAATACCAGAGTTATGATATGTCTCATAGAGTAAAACATTCATATAATAAGTCACATCATCAAGTGTTTAGGAATAATTGATACATGAGAAATCAAGAATCTATAACAAAGGCAATGATAGTCAAAAGCATGATTTACACATAAATGTAAAGGTATCACAACTAACACCATGGCATGCAAGACATGAATAATGCATGCTTATGCATCAGATAGAATCAAATACAATCAATTTTTATCATCTCAAAATATAGATGCAAGTCATGAGTAAGAGGGCGAGTAAGCTCTGTTGTGCCCCACGAGTGTCCCACTACACTCACATAATCGACAATGAATACTCATTCCAATCCCTAGGCCCCTCACCTATAGCTCGCTCGACCCATAAGCTCGCCCACATCTAGCTACCCACATAATCTTCACCCTTAGGGTGCATCAAAATATAATCATCCCAATGTATATATACTACATGACACACAGAATAAGAGCATGGATTGCTATGCTGCAGTGGCAACAACTTGGGGGTATAAACCACTACTGATCACCGTCAACACCTAAACGGGAGACTAAAGTCCACCGAGGCATGGGCATCGGTTGGACGTTCGTGGGTGGCCTGCCCATGATTACCACAAACTTCACATAGTTTTCCAATATCAAGGCAATGTCTATAATATGTAAACTCAAAGCATGGGTGACCAACCCTAATACCCTCCTAGCATAACATCCGCCGGGCAAAAAGACCCCTCATAAAATGACAAAAACATAAAATAAATCATGAAAAATCCATAAATAGTCCATCTCAAGAAGTTAAATCAATAAGGTGTGCTAATACATCAACAATCATGCATTGAAAAGAAGGTACAAATCATGTGAAACAAAAGATATTATAACATCAACAATGCACATGATGAAGATAGTCTTAGGAAAAACATGAGAGTGACATAAAGTCCATGCTTCAACTACTATCATAAATGAAGCTCTCAAGTAGACACATCATGATCCATGAAATCAGGGAAATACTAAATGTAATCACCTACTTTAACTATGCAGTAGTCCCAATTAGGCATGTAACTACCTCAACTTGTACGCTCTGACGTACTTGTCAAGTCAAAGTACCACATTATGTCATCCACTACTCTAAATGTGCCTCATTGTCTATTTTAATCTTTATCTATTTTACTTGGTGTTCCTTAAATCCCAAGAGTGAATCACTAAGTGTGATAATTTCTCTGATCTGGTAGTTAATCCTATATTAACAGTCTAGATCATTTGATTTATACTTAATTAAGCCAATCCATGACTAAATGTTAGTTTTTCTAACACTAAATAATTATCTATTAGCTTTGATCATCAATCTAAGTTGTTATTGGTTAATTCAATGTCCATTGATCATTAGGGGACTAATCTCTCTCATCTTGCCAAGTTTGAAGGTGATCCAGCCGTTGGATCTTTCTTTATAACTTAAATCTATGATTAGATCACTAATTTCAGTCTTATTCATCATAGTCAGTTCAATTTCTATGTTTATCTAACAATTTAGGTGTATGTCCATGATTGTATGTCAATTTGACGGTTCAATCGTTCTCTAATGGGTCAATTCTAAGGTTCATGATCAAATCGATGGTCAAGATCAATTTTCTTGATGCATACATGAAATATGTCCATCAATTTTACTAATTTATCTCTTATGTGATGCATTTGTTCAATTTCTTAAGTCCTAATCATCACTTGATTGGGCCAATCTAAGTTATTAGATGAGACTTAGTAATTTGATCTAATTTAGGTTTGCATTATTGAGACGGATCCAACGAACGTATCAGATCATAATTTGGACCTCTATAACCTCCAAAATTGCCAATTTACTATTTTAGGTCTATTTCAACGGCCCAGATTAAATAAGGGTCAAAAATCATTAAAAAAAAATTGCATCATTAAGATGCTTAATGCATGTGACACACTTTCAGACACACACGTGCATCTTGGTCACATTATTCAGGCACCTGAAAGTTTAATTTCTCAAAATTTTGAAAATTCAAAATTATGCATATATATATATATATATATATCTCCAAAATGGCAAGTATTACACAAAAATCCTGAATCTGCTTAACCAAAACCTAGATGTAGAAAGGATGAAGACAAAGAAGAATGTAATGCATTTAAAAGAGAAGTAATAGTAAAGTTAAGAAAGAAAGGTTTCATGTAGGTTTCATCTATCAATTTGTCAAAATAGATTTCTCGAGTGTTTCATCTATCAATCAATTTTGTCAAATTTTGGTTTTATATATAAAGAATTTAATAGGGCTTGTGCTTCTTATTTATTGATGAGTTTAACTACATGGGCATTGTGTTTTAGTTTTCTCTTTCAATGTTTTGAGATATGTTTAAGTTGATTGAAGCTTAGAATATGAACAGTTTGAATCATCAACCATCTATGTACCACATTGTACTTTTAACTGCATTTCTTTTTCACTATAGGATTTTGATGTATCATGCAAGTAAGAAAATTGAATGACTTAAAAGAGTTAAAAAATAACGTGATGTATCAAACAATATGAAAAATGAATGAATGAATTGTCTATTCAACAATCAATTCTTTTTTTTAAAACAAAAAAAGAATGATTGAAAGAACTTATTTACTAACATAGAACTAGCTTATGAGCTTAACAAGTCATACAAAGACCTTAATAGCTAACAAATATAGTTTTATATTGTAAAAATATATAAAGGAAATTAGATATAGATGATCTTTTGAACTTAGAAAGAGAGGGTGTAGAAAATTTTAAATTAGAAGAAGATAAATAGGATAACTTAGAGAGGAAGAGAGATTTTAAACATTCAAGTGGCCTACTTATGTAAAAAATAAGCATTGGTGCTTAATACTATAATATGAAATAATATAAGGGTAATGAAATTCCTACCTCGTCTTGAGTCTTAGTCTCACCCTTTTAAGTGGATCGAACCGGAATTATAAGGTATAGAGAAAGATAAGGTGTACTCGTTTGGAAGCAAAGAAAGGATATTTTAGTAAATTTAATTTTATAATTGCAAGAGTAGAAAAGAAATGTATTGAGAGAGAGAGAGAGAGAGAGAGAGAGAGAGAGAGAGAGAGAGAGAGAGAGAGAGAGAGAGAGAGAGAGAGAGAGAGAGAGAGAGAGAGAGAGAGAGAGAGAGTCCCCAAGCACACCTAAACTATGTTGGCAGAGAGAGTCCCCAAGCACACCTATGTTGGCAGAGAGAGTCCCCAAGCACACCTAAACTATGTTGGCAGCACCTCTTTTGCAAATAGGCTTGACCAAAGCCCCTCACCCCACTATAACTATTCTTTTAAATAATGTTTCTTAACCAATTATGGTTATCTGTGCTATTAATTGCGGGTCAAATCTTATCTAAGAAAGCCTAAATGGACAAAGCCAATATTTCTTATGGTATTTTCTAATAAAATTCATTAAGCTTTCATAAATAAAAAAATACCACAACAAAAACTCTATGGATCTCATCATTTAACTACCTTGATTGGCTAATTTTGGCTCTTATTATAAACACTCTACGGATCTCATCATTTAAATATCTTGGTGCCCTCCACTTTTGCATAATGGACCCTATAAATCATGGTATAGATCCACCCATCTGATTTCTATGCCTCTAGATAACTATTGCCAAAAAAGATCATCAATACAATGAGCTTAGAATCTACCTAAATGCTCTTTTGATCAGAGAACATGGATAACAGAAAACCTTACTTGAAGAGTAGTCAATATTCAACAAATAAGAAGCATTATTTTTGTATGTTATATTCATTCAACAACCTTGATGTCTGATATATAAGACATGCCAATGCAACAACATAAAGGGAGTAGCAACTGAACTAATATAAAGGGTTCCATATTATAATAATTACTTAAAGTGGGAGGGAATATCATTACCCATAGAATAATTAGTGTACACAAGTATATACTTTTTTAAAAAATTTGTTTCTACCTAGAACTAACAAATTGACCAATTGTATCTTGGATTACCAAAGTTATTTCAATTACATCCAATTAGTAGATAGAGTAAGATGCTGTCACATCTTTTCTAACATGGGGTATCTACTTTTGTTTTGACTTACTATCATGGATTTGGACTTTTGTAAATGGATGGATATTTTAGTGAAAATTCATTTTAAAATCTAAAAATTTATGGTTAGTAAGCATTTAAATAAATGTAAAAATCATTTTAAAATATAAAATTTTATGGTTAATAAGCATTTAAATAAATGGGAAACACTCCATTTGTAATTAACTCTACAACTGCTTGTCACAAGCCTGAATTAAAAAGGAGGATTTGCATCAGATGTTAGTAAGCAAGTAAAACTTTTTGAAGAAGTTGAAGATGATTTCATTATTTTCTCTTTTTATTTATAAATGAAGACACGCACATGTGCACACACGTCTATTCATTTGTAAGTAAGAAGAGAAAATATTAAAAATCATCTTCAACTTCTTCACTTATGGCAAACCTACGATCATAAGAATTGATCATTGATATTCCCTCAAGTAAGGGAATCCCTTCGTAAGCAACACATTGCATAGGATCTTAAGTCTAGTGGAAAATGGGCAAGGGATGCTAGGGCATTTTTTCAAACAGATGTGCTACATTGAATCCCAGGTGTAACAGAGAATGGACAATGGCTACTAGAGTATTCCCTCAGAAGCAATGCGATGCATCACAATACAAGTGCAGTAGAAAGTAAGCATGGGTTCATGTCATGAGGGTCAAGATAATGTCTTGGTGAATAGACTAGCTTAAAAGAATAAGATTCCTATCATCACATGGAATATAGTCACATTGATAGGTAACAGTCTAAAGAAAAGTAGGGGAGTCAACATCGCTTGTATCTAAGAAATCAAGCGGAAAGGGGGTCAAACTAAAGAAATCAATGGGTATAAGCTTTGGTACATAAGAAATAACAATAATAGAAATGTCATAGGAATAGTGGTGGATATTGAATTAAAAGATAAAATTGTAAATGTTAAAAGAACTAATGATAGAATTATAAAAATAAAACTTGCTCTATGAGAGAAGATAATAAATATTACAAGTGTATATGCAGCTCAAATAGGGTTAGAAGATAAAATCAAGAGATAGATCTGGGGAGATATGGAGAGAGTCATACAAGAAATTCCCAACACAGAGGAGATACTTATAAGAGCAGACTTAAATGGACATATAGGAAAACAAAAGGAAGAATATAATATGGTACATGGAGGATATGGTATTGAAGAATGAAATGAGATGAGAAAGCTTTCCTTGATTTTGATTTGGCATATAACCCAGCCCTTGCAAACACATTCTTTCAAAAGAGGGATGAACACTTAATAACATTGAAAAGTGGACTCTATAAGAGCCAAATAGACTTTTTTATACTTAGGAATGCTAAAAGATCAATGTGTAAGGATTGTAAGGTGATACCTAGTAAGAATTTAACCTTGCAACATAGGTTAATATTGATGACTATCTATATTAAAATATGGAAGAAAAGAAATGAACTTAATAAGTATCCAAAAACTAAGTAGTAGAACTTAAAACAAAGAGAATAGAATCCCTCACAAACAAGTTCATGGTAGAAGAAAACTGGAACAATGAAATAGAAGTAAATACCTTGTGGATTAATATGATCAAGTCCATTAAGAAAGTTGCAAAAGATGTCCTAAGAGTATTTAAAAGTAAAAGGCAATTAGTAAAAGAAACTTGGTGGTGGAGTGAAAAAGTGCAAAAAGTTATTAGAGAAAAACAAGTGTGTTTTAAAGCATGGAGAGGACTAGAAAGAACAAAAACTTGAGCAATACAAGAATACTAAAAAGGTTGCTAAAAGAATAGTAAGTGAGGCTAAACTTAAGGCATAAGATATTCTCCAAAATCGATTAGGATTAAGAGAAGGTGAAAAGGATGTGTTTAAACTTGCAAAAATAAGAGAATAGAAGGTTAAGGACTTAGACCACGTTAAATGCATTAGAAGTAATGGCCAAAGGATATTATTCAAAGATAACTAGATCAAACAAAGGGGAGAAAGTTACTTTCAAAAAGAGTTAAATGACAATTGCCCTAAGAATATAGGGATTGAAAGTATTGTAAATCCAAATAAAATTTAATATTATAAATACAACCATAGGATTAGAATACCTAAAGTGAAAGAGGCCTTAAAAATTTTAGATTAGAAAAGGCCTTGGGGCCCTGTTAAGTGTTTAATTTTGATCAAAATTTCCCTAATTTAGCGTTCAATTAGATCATCTAACCGTTCAATTTTACAAAACTTAGCTTGATTTTGAATATAAATCCAATTGACCATCCAAACCTTAATTTGTCAAAATCAACGGTCAAATGATCATTAGAGCTCATTAGATGACTAATGTACGGTTCAGATGATTCTAATTTAGTCTTTTCTTTTGCAGATCAACCAAAGGACGCACGAATGAATACGAGTAAAAGATAACGGTGCAGATCATCTTAAAGGGCAATGGATGGACCAGATCACCCATGGAGATAGATAGAAATCATGGACAAAATGGAAAGAACATGTAAAGGGCAACTCTTTCCCCCACTTCTCTTTCCTTTTCTTCCTCTTTCCCTCCTTATTCTCTTTTTCTTTCCTTCATTCTCTCTTTCCTTTCCCACTCCTTTTCTTTCTTTTCTTTTTCCTTCCTTTTCTTTTCTTTCTTTTTCCCTTCCTTTTTCTCTTTTCTTTCTTTCCTTTTCCTTTTCCTTCTCCTCTTTCTTTTTCCTTCTTTCCTTTTTCTTTTTCCCTTCCTCATTCTCACGTACCCAACTCTCTCTTCTTATATTCTTTCTCTCTTCTCATTTTTTTAGTCCCTCCTTCTCTCTCTCTCTCTCTCTCTCTCTCTCTCTCTCTCTCTCTCTCTCTCTCTCTCTCTCTCTCTCTCTCTCTCTCTCTCTCTCTCTCTCTCTCTCTCCCACACCAAACCCATCACCGGACTCTCCTCTTTGCCTTACATTCTTCTCTCTACCTAGCACCCTTCTCATCTTTTCTGACACCATCTCTACTTCACCTTCACCGTCCAAATATACGCTTTCGCCTTACCGCACCACCCCAATTCCTCCTACCGCTCAAAGCCCAGCCTAATCTAGTCGCACCCATCACCGGCCCCCATCTCTCTTGTTCTCCTTGCTCACCGCACATCGCACATCCTTTTCCACAGCCCCTACTTCGACCCATCACTATCACCTGCCCGGTTCATCGTTCCAGTCCTATTCTCCATTGGTGACCCGTCACCACTCTCCACACCTTCCCAACCAAACACCACGTTTCTCCTTCTACAGTCCACCACACACCCTTAGTACTCTTAACTTTCCCTCTCTCTCCCTCTTTTATCCATTGCACCACTGCATCCCATTGGCCAAGCAACTCTATAACCAGACGACGCCCAGAAAAGGGCGTCATTTTTTTTACCAGCAAGTACCATCGGCCCGGCATCTGCCCAAGACCAGATGTGCGACGCCCAACTCATCACCAGCCAAGCACCTGGGTTCTTCTCTCTTCACCGGCTGAATTGAGCGCCCAGCCCAACGGCTCTCGCGTTTTTCTCGCCTCCGGACGTCCCGGAGACGGAAACCCGAAACGGGTTTTTTCTCCCACACCCATCTCCTTCTCTTCTCTTCTCTTCCCTTCCTCTTTTCTCCTTCCTTTTTTCCTCTCCTTCTTCCCCATCTTCATTCGTTGGGGTTTCCTGGTTTTTTTTTCTCTTAAAAACCAAATTTTCACAAAATTCCAAGTTTGCCCTCTTTCTTTAAACGAAATTACAATTCTGGCCTTTTCTGTTAATTCCATCTGTGTCCCCAGTTTAATTCCATCTGTGTCCTTCTTTATTCCGGTTTTGTTTTATCTGCGTTTTTCTTATCCAGGAACTGCCTAATCTGAGACAAATCATTTAAGGCCTAAACTCTTAACGGTTTAGCCTTAATCAAAACAAAATCCTTGATTTCTCCTTTGTTTCTTAACGGAACTCAAATTAATTTTACAGGTTCATTCTTAGGACATCCCTAGACATAACCAACGCTTCTGATTTTAGATCTGAAATTCAAAAATCAATCTGAGCCATCCAAATCTTGAAATCACAATTTAGCCTAGATCTTGACCATTTTGAAGAATCTGTCAAATCCGACCGATGGATCACTAATCAAGAATGGGTTGAAGATATCTATAAAGGAGGATCATCTTTTAGAAGAACAGAAGTGAAGATTTTGATGAAAATTGATCTAGGGAAGTAGTTTTTTCTCATTATTTGATTTTGTTTGTGTTCTTTAAGAACTGGAAATTCTGTATTTTTGATAAGTTTATTAGATCTGAACATTTATTCTCATTTTAATAATTTCAATAATTGTGAGTGATTTATTTTTAATTTTAAATAATTAGATTTTATTGAAAACTCCATTTTAAATCAAGTCCTCGTGAGATCGACCCGTACTTGCATAAGCTACCCTACAATAGCCCGTGCACTTGCGGTAAAACAATCAACAGGCCCAATGATATACCAATGGAGGTTTGGAGGCATAGTGGAGATACTGGAGTAATTTGTTGACAAAATTATTTAACAAAATTGTAAAATCAAAAAAATGTTGGATGAATGGAGGAAGAGCTCTATTGCCAATTTATAAGAATAAAGAAGATATACAGAGCAAGAATAATTATCATGAGATCAAACTTATGAGCTACACTATGAAACTTTTTAAAAGAGTGATTGAGAAGAGGATATGACATGAGATGAGTGTATTGGAGAACTAGTTTGGTTTCATGCTTGGAAGGCCTACCATGAAAGCTATTTTCTACTTAGACAATTGAGAGAGAAATATAGGGAGACGAGGAAAGAGCTCCACATCATCTTTATTAACTTAGAAAAAGCTTATGAGAGGGTCCCTATAAGAGTTAATATGGTAGGTGTTAGGCTAGAAAGGGGTTTCACATGGGTATATAGACATAATTAATGACATATATGAGGGAGTGGTAACAAATGTTAAGACCACTAGCAGAGAGCTGATGATTTTCCTATTACTATAAGATTGCACTAAAGATCAGCATTGAGCCCGTACCTTTCTATGTTGGCTGTGGATGATTTAACAAAACATCTGTACAAGGAGATTCCATAGTGCGTGTTATTTGTAGATGATACATTCTTAATTGATGGCAGTAGGGAGGGCATAAACACAAAGCTAGAGTTATAGAGAAAAACATTAAAATCTTAAAGATTTAAAATTAGTCGAACTAAGACAGAGTATATGAAACGCAATTTTAGCAAGGAGATGAGCAAGAGTAGAGTACCAATAAAGATTGACAACCAAGAAGTACCCCCTAAAAGACTACTTTCAGTACTTAGGATTGATGATTCACTAGAGTGGAGATATTGAGAGGGAGGTTACCTAGAGAATCCAAGCAGGTTGGAACAAAATGGAGATGTGCCTCTAGAGTTTTGTATGATCTGGCAAATGCCACTCAAACGAAAAGAAAAATTTTATAAGATGATTGTAATGCCGACCATGTCTCATGGATCAAAGTGTTGGGTAGTTAAGGAACAATATGTACATAGGATGAGTGTCGCTGAGATATAGATGTTGAGATGGATGAGTAGCAAGAAAAGAAAAGATAGAATTAGAAATAAAAAACATTTGAGGAAACTTATGATAGCACCAATAGGTAACAAGGTGAGGGAGATTAAACTTAAATGATTTGATCATGTGCAACATAGACCAAAAAGGGCGCCAGTTAGAAAGAGTGAGGCAATGCGTGGAAGGTTCTAAAAGGGCAAAGAGAAGACATACATGAATATTGACAGAAGTCGTGACAAAAGATTTGAAAACTTTGGGACTAAATGAAAGCTATGGTACTAAGTAGAGGAGAATGGTGAATAAGGTTTATGTGGACAACCCCTAATTAGGATAAGGTCTTGATGATGATTGTGGTGACTCAATTTTGCAATTCCAAATCCAAGTAGGCAAGTCAAAACAAAAGTAGAAATGCCAAGATAGAAATGACGTAATGGTGTCTTACTTTGCCAATTAGGTGTAATTGGTAAGGGTTTTTGTTATAATGTGACCTGAGGTCACAGGTTTGAGGCATGGAAATAGTCTCTTGCAAAATGTAAGGTAAGGTTGCATACTATAGACCTTTTGTGGTTCATTCCTTTGAACCTTGTATACGCAGGAGCTTCTTGCACTAGAATGCTTGTTTTTGGGTATAAGGGTTTTTGATAAAAAATAATAATAATAATAAATTTTGAATTTATCAAATTTTAACAAATATACTATGAATTAATTTTTTAATTTGTACATATCACAAATTTGTAAAGTACTAATAGGCACCACATCGTCTAATGGCCAAAAACTCGCCATTAAAAGGGTCTTGAGTTGGATGCATACGTGGTGAGTCAAGAAGACCTGTTGACTTGCTAAGCTTGCAAAGGCATGTTAATTAGAATGGCTGGAAGATTTCTCCCCGAAATTCCTTAGTTCATCCACTTTTCATCTGAATTCTAATCGAAATATCTTCGTTGATGATTCATCTAAGAAGGAAAATTGAAGAACAGCAAGACCAATATTGCTGTTTTTTCCAAAAGTTTAAGAGGTTTGTAAAATGTATGTCATCATTTGTAGAAAATTCAAATCGGATTGGCAAAACCCATGTCACCATTTTTGGAAAATCAAGTGGATATGCAAAACCCAGTTAAGATTCTCCTTCAAAATCTCTTTAGGGGCATTTATCCGAAGAATCACGTCTAGTAGGGATGAATCCTATTAGAAGGGGATGGTATTTTACAAAGATATGTGAAAGGCTTTAGAGGCTAAAAAAGAATTTATAAATGAAGAAGGGACTTCAAGGCTTAAAAGGAAGATAAAGAGCTTGTATTGATTTTCAAATTTTGCTTGATACAATTAGTTACTAACCACTCCTATTTATACTAATAGCACCTCCTTAACCAACCATTAGTATTGGGTCAACACACATTTTAGTCTTGTACTTACAATTTGTTATCTAAATGACGCTAAAAAAATATCTAATTCTATTTTCAAAGTATATAGATGTTTCTAATTGATTTTTGTAGCAACTCTTTCTAAAAAGTGAGCTTTCTAGAAGATGGACTTTTATCTCTTAAATATGAGCCTTCTAGAATATGAGCTCTTATCCAATTAACTTTGGCTCAAATCTAGTTTATAGTTCCAAACAAATCCAAGCCTTCTCAGCAGCTTCAGGCACATAAAGTACTTACGATGCCAACAGAAATCTAAGAACCCCTTGAATTCCGCCAATTTGCTCAGAGCAAACACCCTAAGCTCTAGGCTTTTGCCTTTCGATAATTAAATCCCTCTTCCACGCACTAAAGATAAGATCGTACTGTATTGTACGAGTCTTTGAGGAATTAAGTGAACGTATGAATAATGCTTCATTGTTCAGAATATTTTTGCTGGGTTTAGGGTTTCAGTTGATGAACGGGATAGTTCTATGGATTCTGCATCTGGAAAAGAATTACAGAATCTTTTAGGCCATAAAACGGTGAGTTGCGGAAATGCGAGGTTTGTTTCTTGTATGAATTGCAATGGAAGTAGGAAGGTTTTTGAAGAGGAAGAAGAGCAGTTGAGAAGGTACCCAGCGTGTAATGAAAATGGGTTGATTCAATGATCTTATTGTTGCGTTTGACAACTGCAGGAATGAAAATTAACTGTCGAAGTTGAGTCTTGTCGTTGAAAATGAGATCGGCATCTTCGCCGGATGTCAAAACGTAAGCACAATGCAAGGAATAGGAAACCTTCAAGAAGACCCCTTTGTTCTGTCGCAAATCTTCTTCTTCTCCGGCAAGGGCCGGCACCAATCCGGTGACTTGAAGGAGCATTGATCTGTGCTCGCTGTTGACTCTGACTTCAGTGTTTGCGTGTTGGGGAAGCTTTAAGATTACTTCAGGGGAGCCGCATTTTGCAAAGAAGAGAGAAGAAAGATTCGAACCCTCAGAAAATGCAGATTCAAGAATGTAGATGCATGCAAAAATTTTACCGTTTTCGTAAGTCAAACAGGTCTTGACTTGCCCTGCATGTATCCATATCAGCACCGTTCTAATGGAGTTAGTGACAGTAAGATGTTTTGGTGCAATTTTTACTGCTTCTAAAATTTAGGATACGTAAAATTTAAAATTTTTTTTTTTTTTGAGGGTATAGTTGTTAAATTTCAACAAATTCGGGTTTTTCTTTGGGGAAAAAACCTTTGGAACAACTTAGATAATCCAGGATATAATTGGTCAATTTATTAGTTCTGGTACAAATGAAAATTTTCAGAAAGTACAGGGATTGTTACTACCTCAAAGACATGCCATTGGTGTGATTTATTATCCCTAGAGATCCAAGGTTGTTACTACAACATGAATGGGCTGGAACATTAATAAGTGGAGCAAGAAGTGGTGAGGTCGCTAAACTTAATATTTGCTCGAGTAGAACATTTACCCTTTCCATCAGACACGTTCCCCAAATAAATAACCACCATCCAAACATTGGATCCTCCAAATAATGCATCAAACAGTAACCAATTACCATAATAAACTAAGAATTCAAACAAACTTAGAGAAAGATCTTCTTCTTCTAAGATAAAATTTTCCACGGAAACGACGGCCTAAACCTTCAAAGTAATATCTGCTTCTTTTCTTCTTTTTAAAATGCCTCTCGAAGTACCTGCAACTGACAGTCAGTAAATGCAGTTTGCCACCATATATAATCCACTCATGTGCAAGAAGGCACAAAGAGAGAAAAAAGAGAAAGAAAATAAGACAAGAAAAAATCAAATAAAATTTTCCCCCAAGTGCTGCTTGGCAGGGATAAAAAATCATGGATAAACGTATCCACGGACCGTGGTCTTATCTCCTAAAATGGCCCTCAACCCTTGTTCTATTTGTTCATAAATAATTTAAGCTATGTTTTAGGTCCTCAAACCGGGAGAAAATCAGAAGTGATGCATTAATTTAGTCCAGAGATTGTCATCCCCATATCAATGACGACAGCACCTACAAAAAAACTAAGTAACCATAAATGAAAATGAGCTGTTTTTGTACAAACGGCCGTCTGAGAGCAAATACCAACTCCTTGCATTCATTAAATTCACCAACAAAATTTACAGGGAAAATCCACACGAGATAAGTAACTCAAAAGCAAATCACAAAGCCTCAGCTACAATCATGGTATCACAGGGCTGAAACTCTTGCAAGCCATTGAAGACTTCTGAACTCCACCTTGACAGAAGAAGAAAGAAGATGGGCATCTTATGAAACAGTTATCAACCAAACTCACTATGGCAGAATCCGGTTTCATGACCAAAAGGGGGCTTGGAATTGGGCCAAAGAGATAATTCCCGGATAGCAAAAGCCTGGAAAAGGGTGCAGTTCCCATTGCAGGAAAAGCTGTTTTAAGCCCATAGAGAGAAGGAATCATGCCTGTAAATCTGTTACTTTCAAGCGATAAAGCTGAAAGTTTGGGCATCATGGCCAGGAAAATTGGAAGAAATCCCTGCAACTGATTGAAGCCCAAATCTAATGCAATCAACTCACTTCTTATACCATAATCTTTAGGAGCTTGGAAGGACGAAAATTGGTTGTGAGAAAGAGTCAATTGTTGCAAAGATGGATGGCCGAAAAGAATTGATGGAAGGGCCCCGCTAAGCTTGTTATGGCTTAAATCCATCACCTGCAAAAAACCCAGTTGCCCCATTGTAGCCGGAATCTCTCCTTCCAACACATTGTTTCTCATCGAAATTTGAACCAAATTAGTAGGGAAACTCGCCGGAATCTCGCCGGAGATCGCATTATCGCTGGCGTCCAAAAACATAAGATTTTTAAGCGAAACCAGATCGGGGAATTCGCCGGAGAGCTTGTTTCCCTGAACTTCCAGCCTTGTTAACCTCTGGAGGTTTGAAAAACTGTCAGAAATGGAACCCTGGAGATGATTGTTGTCAAGATAAAGTTCTTGTAGAGAAGAAATGGAACCTAAAGCGGCAGGAATCTGTCCGGAAAATGAGTTCCGGGAGAGAGTAAGACGCCTGAGACGGCGGAGGTTGGCTAAACTCGCCGGAATCTGCCCGGAGAAGAGATTATCTGCTAAGTCCAGGGTTTCGAGATATGGGAGATTCCAATAAGGGGACAGAGAGAGAGTTCCAGCGTAGCCCGCACCATCTAGGCTGAGTTCCGTGATCCTACTCTGCCCAGATACGTCGGTGTCGCAGCGAAAACCACAAGTAAAACGATCGCCGAAAGCACTATCACAAGGGTCCACCGAGAAATCCCAAGAGCTCAAACAAGAGCCCGGTGTGATCGAACTCTTCTCAACTCCGTTTTTGAGCTGCTTTACAGCTTCAATATCTCCCAAAAATGTAACAGACATTGCTGACTGAGAGACTGCAAGCAGCAGAAGAAGAAACAGACGGGCAGAAGAAGAACCCATTTTTTTTATTTCTTGTTTGGCAATGGAAATGGGAGTTTCTGGGAGGAATGGGCAGAGAGAGTTTTGAGCGGTGGGTTTTACTTGGGTATCTGGGAGCTTATGTTGAAACTTTCACAATCTAGGACTCCGTTTTGATAATGACACTCCTGTTCTTGGGTAGTGTTAGTTGAACGGGTTAGCATTGTGGGAATTGGAATTCGAAAAGCCTCGAACAGCCAGCCAGTCCGGAGCCTTCGGTTACAAGATGGAGTGCCCTTACCAAAATAAGGTGTACTAATTATAAGGCGTGGTCGGCTGAACAGTTCGGTGCACTGGGCCCTTTCTTATGGACTGGAAATCAGTATCACCCAATGTAGATGGTTTAGCGTTGCATGGCTTATCTAAGATGTGACCCAGGAGATTAGCAGCGCCGTGATCAACAAGCATGCAACAGTCCATCCAGAATGAGCACTGCCAGAGATGAATGGTTTGGATCGGTGGAAATCTGAGGCCCATGCGCTTGAGTAAACTTGTTAATTTTAGACGGTCGACCACCATCTATATTCCATTGTTTATACATTTCAAGAAACTTGGAGAGCAGCAACTCTGGCTGTACAAGTTCTTTCCATGCCCCAACAAAATGTCCACACACTATGCCGTAAATGTTTCCTAGTTATCCGTGACTGTTGTGGGCCTCACTTCGCTCTCGTCCATATCTTCTCTGCATCTTCTTCTTTTCTTTGTATACAATACACAAGATGGTGGTTAGCATGCATTCTTTATATTAAGCTATAAAATATACATCTAAAAGTAATCAATTAAAATATTCACTGGATGATGTTATCCCTTTCCTTGATCTACAAAGGTCTCTCGTCTCGATGTTTTGATCAATAGTGCAGATCGCATTCATGTCTCATGTGGGCCAGGGGTGGGGTCCATTTTAGTTTACTTTTGTTTTAGGTTTGTTGAGTTTTGAAGACTAGATGCAAGACTTGGACTAATAGCTACAAGAGAAATACGACAGAAGAGCAAATATTTATCTAGAGCCATTTTTCTTTAAAAAAAGAAAAAAAAATTAAAGTAGCAGTTTGAGGAAACATTTTGTCTTTTTGGCCAGAGTACGATAGAAGGAGATTTTTACATGATTTGAACTGATAAATTTATGAGTATTTATTTGTGTTGTATTGAGTAAGCTGCGGAGGGTAACGAGATGAATGCTAGAGTCCGGCAGGATAGGTCGGATGTTAACGGATAGCAGCCCCTTTATCGTGGTGGGCCATGCCTTTGGTTAATCAAACTCATTCATCTGTATTTTTTTTATTTTTTTTATTTTGTATTCTAGACTGTTCTTTGGCCATTCATGCTTCTAAGAGTTAGAGAAATCAAATGAATGGGTCTAATCAATCAAACATGGTGCCCATATTAGTAAAAGAGGGCACTGGGGAGTCTAGTATTTCTCTAATTTAATATTCACAAGAATTTTCTAATAATTAAATTGTTATTCACATCTTTACTATTGTCTGTGTGTGACCTTAAGGTCATGAGTTCAAAGTGTAAAAATAGCTTTTTGTAAAATACAAGGTAAAATTACATACTATTGACTCTTGTAGTCCGCCCCTCTCTAAACCTTGTATACGTGACCCTGTATACATGGAGCTTCGTGCACCAGGGCTGCCCGTTTTATCTTTACTGCTGATCCCTCCAGATTCAAACTTTTTTAAGTAATGGAAGTCAGGATGATAAGAGGATATATGGCTTTTACATGTACATTGTGTCCTGGAAGTTCCTTTACCTTCACCTCAAGAATTTTTTGTACGTGAGAATCCGGCCATCATATGAGAAAGTCTAAAAGAATAAGATCTTAGCTTGGTGTGAGCACAGCTTATTTACATGTGTGCATCATCATATGGGCCCATTGAATCGATGATCTTGATCAGCTCATCCGATGTTGTTGAGAGTCGACACCTTATGCGATTGCAGGTGAGAATTAATCTCTTCCCTCTACTAGTTTGATGGATCTTGCCATCATCTATTAGATTAACGGATCCCATCATTGATGTGGCACATGGGTGGCTATTAGGAAAAGTATAATAACCACTTTTTTCTAGCTTATTCTTCACAAATTCACAAGTTTATATAGTTTGCTACATAACTTGAGTTATGCATAACTTGAATGGTTCGCAGAGCTGACCCACCGTGGCTGTCAAACAAAGCGGTTCCAACTGGGATACAGGCTTAATGTCACGGGCTTGCACTACAAGGTCCGTGACCAAGGCCTAAAGGCCCTAAGGAAGGCTTACTTAGGGCGTGGACTTAGCCTAAGGGACTTAGGCCCGTTGTTGAAGACCCATGGTACAAGGTCTGAATCTAGAAGGCTTGGATTCTAGAAACCTCCATGTAAATATCTTGAGAGGGGAAAGGTTAGAAAATTGTGTAGAGTAGTGTAGAGTTTTCTAGAGTGAGTTCTAGATTAGTCCTTAACCATTAGATTGTTGGCAATTGTAATAATTTGGACCATCCATTGAGGAGGTGGATGGGGGAGAACTAATATAAATAGGTGAAAGCTCCTCATGTGTAATCAATCTCAGCTTTGGTTAAACTCAATAGAGTAAGAGAGTTTCCTTCCTAAGTTCCTCTCATTGCTTCTAAGGGTGAGTGAGTGTAACCCTAGCAAGTGAGAGTTTGGGGTTAAAGGCTGACTTGTGCCAGGAAAGGGAGTTGTGCACAAGTGCCGCACGGGTTTAGAATAGGTGAAATTGCGACCCTTTGACAGTTGGTATCAGAGCAAGTTAACGTGAGAGTTGCTCAGCGAGTATGGGGGAAAGCTTGTGGCAATGTTGTGGCATTTGAGTCAGGAGTGACCAATATGCTAGCGGAGGTGCAAAAGAAGTCTAGGTGGGAGAAGTCCAAAGACCCATCGTGGAAGTTGTCCTTGGATGCTCGACTTTCTACTTTATATGCGCAGCTCGGTAAGTTCGAACAAACTATGTCTGATTGTTTGAACAAGTCAAGTGCATTTGTGGATGCCTTGAAAAGCCTCAAGGACGACATGCAAAGCATGGTTTACATGTCTAAGGGGCTGGACACTGAGACTGTGAATCAAGGGGAGTGCGTGTCGGGTTGCTTTAAGTCTACGAAAGGCAAGATGGCCAGTCCACATGAGGAAGTGGCTGGGTCAGAGGATATGGAGGTAGCAAAGGAATGCACAACGAGTATGGATGCAGCACAGCTAGGCTTATCAGGCTTAGGTGCTGCAAGGTTGCTTGGATCGGGTGAGCCCTAAAGGAAGCAATGATCAACAAGGGTGTTGACACCATTGTTGGCACAAAGGGGAGTGTGCCACAAGGAGTGGACTCCAAAATGGGTGAATCCAAGCAAAGTGTAGGGAGCACGATGGTGAGTAGTTGCCACACGAAGGTGCAGGAGGCGCAACAGTGTAGTGTAGCAACACAAGGGTGCAAGAGAGGTGACCACGTATAGATGTGCAGTGGTGCCCAAGTGCACAGGGATGCACACACCATGGAGAAGACAAGGATGCTCCCCGAGTTGCACAAGCATGGCGGGATGCATATGTGCAAGGCTAGGAGCAAGGCTAGGAGTCTTAGATGGCTTATGGGGCAATATGGGACGCACCACAAGTCGAAGCATATGACATTGAGGGAGATGCGTCAACAAGGGCATCAACATGATCAGGTGGGGGAGTCTGTCACGAGCTTGCACTGCAAGGTCCTTAACCAAGGCCTGAAGGCCCTAAGGAAGGCTTACTTAGGGCATGGACTTGGCCTAAGGGACTTAACCCATTGCTGAAGACCCATGGTACAAGGTCTGAATCTAGAAGGCCTGGATTCTAAAAACCTCCATGTAAATATCTTGAGAAGGGAAAGGTTAGAGAATTGTGTAGAGTAGTGTAGAGTTTTCTAGAGTGAGTTCTAAATTAGTCCTTAAATGTTAGATTGTTGGCATTTGTAATAATTTGGACCATCCATTGAGGATGTGGATGGGGGAGAACTAGTATAAATAGGTGAAAGCTCCTCATGTGTAATCAATCTCAGCTTTGGTTAAACTCAATAGAGTAAGAGAGTTTTCTTCCTAAGTTCCTCTCATTACTTCTAAGGGTGAGTGAGTATAGCCCTAGCAAGTGAGAGTTTGGGGTTGAAGGGTGACTTGTGCCAGAAAAGGAAGTTGTGCACCAGTGCCGCACTGGTTTAGCAAGGTAAAACTGCGACCCCATGACATTAAGCTCTTGATTAGAGATAAGTTTGGTACAGTTAAAGACATCAAATCATATAACTTACAAAGGAGATCATTTAAACAATGAACCTGCCGAAGTATTCTTTTTTCTAGACGTAAAGATGGAGAGGATATATTAGTGGTTATGTAACCTAGTTTTGCAACTTAATGTTATGCAAAAATTAAAATTAAAAACATCATCACAAACACACACAACACAATAGATTTATGTGATTTGGTCAATTTGACCTACATTCATTGGAAAAGAGAAAATATGATTTTTACTATAAAGAGGCAATTACAAGGGAGGCTCTCAACACTATCTCTCGCTCTAATTTATAGGAGTTTAGAGAAAAACTTATCTTTTCTACATTAATTTAATCTTTATCTGATGATCCTTATTAAGTAATCCTTATATAATAATCCTTATCTGACAGTTTCCTTTGTTTGTAGGTTTCTTCAAGTTGATTTAATCCATATGGGGATAGAGTATATCACTTAATAGCTACCATATTTTGGTAGTTGCATGCATTATCCAGTGCAAATCATTGCTTGGTATATTTGGTCTGAATCTCTACAATTATACATAAAGTTGTTAACTTAGCTGTCCATCTCTCCGTTGACGTGTGAATGGAGTCATTACTGTATACAGCCTGTCTTCCTTTGGGTGGAACCAACTTAATGGCCTTTAACTAAGAGATTCTAATGGTCATTTGGTTGCAACCATAATCATGTTTCTGTATGAGAAGACTAAGAGCCAGCCTGAATGGTGCGCACTTACTTATACGGGAATTAATGTTATACACTAACTCGTGTCTCGTCTGCAGATTACTTGGAATTCACTCAATGTCATCTAGGCACTGACAACATCCCACTATATTTCTTAGGAGTTGAGCCAACTGGAGTAGTAGTGCATTCTCTCACTCCCTTAAGTGAATGTAAAGTTTGAAATTTGAGCTTCTCAAAATCTTCGGTGGCCTTTAGAATTGGCCTAGTTCTGAATTTTATAGAATATAGAATTTGAGTTTATTTATAATACGGCTTTTTTTCTTTCGCCCCAAAGTCCTGAGTTTAGGAACGAATTTGACAAATTATAAGGCCCTCAAAACTGTCTGCAAATTGGTCCTTCCTCTTTCCCTACTTCAGCTGCCATCTCCCCATCTCTGTTCTTCTCTCCCTTCGCCCCTCTTTCTCCCCTATTCAACACCCCGGCACTGGCACAAAACTAGTCCAGGAAAAGGTACAAAGGTATGGAACCCCAGAGAGAGAGAGAGTAAAAAAAGGTCTGTTGGTCAGCCATTGTCATGAAGTATTGGGAATTAACAAGACCCGTTTTAATCGAAGCTTGTGAAGGTGTAACAACATGTACCTAAATTCATATAGGCACCCCTTCCCTAAATATCTCACATAAATTCAAAATGTTATAGGCATTCCTTTAATAAATTCTGAAAAAATTATTTGAAATTATAAATTCTAACTAGATTTTCACTTAAAATTATTAGAATCCAGATTCCAAACTCTAAAACTCTACAAGCCCTTATAGAGGTAAATTGGGTAGATGCCACCTTGGAGAGTCAAGCTGAAATGTCAGGGGCCTTTGGGACTTGGTATTTTGAACCACCATCTTTTTAATGTGACGCACTGTAAATATGATATGAATGGCATTAAGGTGCAGAGATTTAAGTAATTTTTATCTAGTAGTAAATTTTAAAAAGACCTAAACTTTATTTGACTTAAAAAAAAGAAGAGAGGATGTACTATAAACTAGCTGCTAACCAAAAAAAAAAAAAGAAGGAAAGTGACAAGTAATGTGAAACGGATGGTAAGAGGAAAAAATATAAAAAAGGTGGCTTGCACCCTAGTTTTCTTTGATGCATACATATGTGTGAAAGATATGAGGGACAATAATGGACGAGGCGTTGACTAGAATTGATGAGGCTCTGTGATAGGTTGAGATTGTGAGCCCGTTGATTTGCGGGACTTAATCTGAGTTCTGATGTTGTTTTTGCGTATGCAGATCAGTGTTTGCAAGTGATAAAAGTACATGTCGGTCCAAGACGTTTTTAGTGATATGAAGCAACAACTTATCTTTTGCAACACATCTTGGTTAATTCCTGCACCAAGTTCACCCAAGAAATAAAAATCCATGCAGCAAACTCATCCTTAGAGATGATTTGAACTACCACTATTTGATGTTTAACATCATCCAATGGAGAAATCGTGGGAACGTGGCATACCCATCATGTTGGCTAGATAATGAACAATTTGTTATCCACACTCATCTAAGCATAAGATGTGCTTTTAGCCCAAGTAAACTTATTATTATTCTAAGTAGAGCTAACTTGTGATATGAGAGATAAGGGGAGCACTAATGGTATGAGATATTGGTTTAAGAAATTGACTTGATATGTTCCAATAGTCTTGGTTTTTGGTTAAGTTGTTAACATTTGATACTTGAGCAAGCACCGTAAAGGGCGACCTGTGGAAAGGGCTACTTGATGGTAGAGTAAAAGCTACCACAAAAGTGAAGAGGGCTACCTGAGTCACCCAAAATAGGCTATAGTCGATGTCTAGAGCAAAAGCATGGTGCCCAATGGTATGAGACAATATTTTAATAAATTGACTTGACACATTCCATCAGTTTCTAACATATTAATCAAGGTCTTAACAAAATTCTAATGTTTTAATCACAAGTCTAACACATAGAGTGCTTATACCCGCGCATGGGTTATAAGTAGGTATAATGAGAGAGCTATTATCATATCTGCGATTGACAACACCGGGTTTTCCAAATAAGCGTGTTTCCAAGAGGCTATTATTATACTAGTTTTGGCTGATAACAGAAGCGGAATGCCCATTCTTTGCTCTTTTTACTCCAATAGTATAATAAGCCAGGAAAGCAAGCACCATAATCTGTAGGAGAAGAGTTCCAACTGCAGGAAGTGGGTTCAATGGTTCTTTCCTCTCCCTTTATATGCCTCCCACGTACCAAGATCTCTCTCCAACCCTCTACAACCCAAATCCTAGAGAGAAACCCAGGTTTATCTCCCTGTTTTGCTCTCTCTCTCTCTCTCTCTCTCTCTCTCTCTCTCTCTCTCTCTCTCTCTCTCTCTCTCTCTCTCATGAAAACCTCTTCTAACATGTCTGTTTCTTTCTGAAATAGGCGGTATAGTCTAAGTCTAGTTCTACTTCATATCTAGCTCTCATTAGAATATGAATCACAATGAAAGAATGAATGGATTTATTCCCCTCCACGATCACCACGTAGGCTGTAATAACCCAAATAATTAAATAATAATAATAATAATAATAAGGGCAAATTGGTAAATACGCGTGGATCTACAGGGCATGGGACCTACGATGAGGCTATAAAACACACTCTATCTCTTTGTACGGCCAAACTATTCATCTCGGGTTCTGTGTTGACGTGGAACTCCCCTAGCCGTTGTTTTAACGCCGGAAAATGATGTGGATTGTCGTTTTTCGATAAACTAGTAGGCATTACTATTCTTGTGAAAATAAACAAATAAAACGGTATCAGATTGTGATCTGAACCATTCATCTTGTGCGTGGTAACATGAAGAACAATCTCATGAATTTTCATGGTGATCGGACGGCTAGAGATGCCGTAAACTCATAAAACAGTAGATAGAGAAATTTTAGGGACGTGACAAAAATCGTGTCAAAACACTAGAAAATGACAGAGTTGGTTGAAAAGGTTCTTAAAAATGGGATCTATGAGGAAAACTAAGCGAAACGGTGCAAAAATCGCACCATTTGGACACCTGAGCGTTGCCGGCAGCGACCGAAGTCCGGCCGTCTTCTCCGGCAGCGGCAACTGGCGGTGACACGCGTCACCCCTATCCCACGCCACGTAAGCGCCACACAGACGCCACATGTGCAGATGGCACGCGCACGACGCCACGTGCGCAGCAACCGCGCGCCACGCAGGCTACAAGCAATGCCACATGCACAGTACCAACACCCGCGCACACACGCGCAGCGCACCAACGCATGCCCACGCATGAGCGCGCACGCCAGCGTTACACTTGCATGCAGCGCGCCAACCAATGCCCGCGTACACCTGCTGTAACAGCTCGAGGGCCCACACCCTACAACGATATTGTCCGTGCCGGAGTGCCCATACACCCCGCACGGTTTTGTTCTTCCCCAGTTGCCCAGGGAAAAGGCCTCGTTGCAAGGAAAGTCCTCATCACTCTTATCAAGAGCCCAGTAACTTTCCCCAACGATGTGGGACTAACTCTCAGTCTTTCACCTTGCCTAGAAGCCTGCCAGCCCT
Source organism: Warburgia ugandensis (assembly GCA_035236585.1). NCBI lineage: Eukaryota > Viridiplantae > Streptophyta > Magnoliopsida > Canellales > Canellaceae > Warburgia > Warburgia ugandensis. The sequence continues at coordinate 43,255,323 of CP141129.1, forward strand.
CTTGGCCCGCCCTCATCAGCCAAGGCTTTACAACCTCTCCCCCTTAGGGGACACGCGTCCCCGCGTGTCTTACCACACACGAGCACCCACGTGCGGCTAGCCACCCACACCGGGTCGGGGTATGGCTCTGATACCACTTTTAACAGCTCGAGGGCCCACACCCTACAACGATATTGTCCGTGCCGGAGTGCCCATACACCCCGCACGGTTTTGTTCTTCCCCAGTTGCCTAGGGAAAAGGCCTCGTTGCAAGGAAAGTCCTCATCACTCTTATCAAGAGCCCAGTAACTTTCCCCCTAGCGATGTGGGACTAACTCTCAGTCTTTCACCTTGCCTAGAAGCCTGCCAGCCCTCTTGGCCCGCCCTCATCAGCCAAGGCTTTACACCTGCGGTACATGGTCGTGTAGTGCACCAACGCACGCACGCGCAAGAGGACGACGCACACGAGCGCGCACGAAGTCAACAAGCGCGCACACGTTGCAATGCGTGATTTTTGGATTTTAGTGTCTTTTAACCCGTCCATTTATAAAAACTTGATTTTTAGGAGCTATAGAGGTCCAAATCGCGATCCGAAAGAGGCGTTGCAACCGCATTGACGGCGCAGACCTAGATTTGTCTTGAAAATCTAAATCTAAATTCCTTTTTTAGGGTTAAACCACTGAATGTTGTGAGATAATCTCAATCAGGCTGATCAATGGATGATCAGGCCTTAGATCTTGATGGTATACATCAAATGTGAGATAACTTAGGGGATTATAGGGTTAAACATCATTGAATTACTAAATGATGGAGAATTTATAATATAATAAGTACGTCAGAGCGCGCAACATAATACTTCCACTCACTTGATTGGAGCACTACATTTATTAAGGTAGGTGATTTCATTCAATTACTTCGTGATTTCAATAACCATGAGTGGTTTTTTAAAGTTTTGAGACACGTGTTTTATGTCTTTTCATGGCACATAAATAGATCCTTATTTTCGTGTTGTAGCATGACTTTTCAATTGGTTAATAATTATGTTCACATGTGAGGCACTATCTTGACATGGGCTTTGATCATATTTATTGGGATAATTTATAATGTCTTTACATAATTTATATCTTGTTGATTATTTATGACGGGTGCTTTTACCCGGTGGGTACTATGCTAGGAGGGTTGTAAGGTTGGCCACCCGCCTTCTGACTTTGTGATGATGATGATTAGACACCGCCCTTGAGTGATACAAGGTCAGGTACGTAGGTGGTGATATCATGGGTAGTCCCCCCTACGAGTCTGTTCCTTCCCATGGGGACGAAGAAAGTCTCCCGTTTGGATGTCGACGGGGAGCGGCAGTGGTTCAGATCCTAATGGGGTTACCACTGCAACATAGTAACCCATATAGTTATTTTGCATGTTCATATGGCTTTGTATGTGGGGTGAACCGGGGCAAGATGGGCCTAGGCTATGAGGGACTCCGAGGGCTGATGCGGGCTGCACAGGAGGGACCCAAGGTTAGTATGGGTACACATCACCGGTGATTGAGTATATTGGAGCATTTTGGTATAGTTTTGATACAGTATTTTGTTACCTATGATTGCATGCATTTTATCCTATGGATATATACTAGTATGGTTTAGATGTACTTACCTTTGTATTTTGATTATGCCTTGCATGCTATACTAATTTAACTTGATATCTGTTTTGTGAAAGTTGTAATTATAAGCATTTGGTTATTTAACATGTCTTGGGTATGTTTCCTTTATGAGAATCCTATTGTAAATTTTTGTTAAACTTTATTTGAGTGTAATCACCTACACAAGCATAGCTTGTTGAGGCATTGCCTTATTTTGCAATGCCTTATATTTAGAACTTGATAACAAGAAGGGAAAGCAGACGGAGTAGCAAGGATTTGGAAGAAAACTTGAAGACTGTTCATCTCATTTCCTTATTCGGATATAGTTTAGAGTATGTTACTTGGACTAGACTTTTGAGACTTTCTTAGATGTGGATACATTTTTATAGATTGGACTCATATTATGGTATGGAGGATTGTTAAAGTTTAGATGGAAATAGTGTGGTGGTTATGGATGGAACCTGGTGACGTTTGATTTGATTTATTATCATCTTTAATTAGCCCGTGTATTTATTGTGGTTTTTAATCGAGCATGCTCAAAGTATCAAAGTTTTAATGTTATTTATTATTACAGTTTTGAATATAGTTGACCCTCAAAGTTTACGCTTTCAATCAATTCATTTAAAGCTGCGCTAATTACAGGGATCCCGTCTATTTTCTTAAAACGTATTATTATTTTTATTATTATGGGAAAAAGGTTTTGAAAAACCAAGGGTGTCACATAGGCTCTCTGTTTCTATCGCGGCAGATTGTTTATTTCTATCACTTAAAAGCTATCTCCACTTCTATTTTTAGCTGCGGTGTAAGTAGTACTGCAATCAGGGGCCAAGCGCATTCTTATTTTACAAATTGGGCTGCTAGCAAAGAGGAAAATCTTTTTCCAATTGGAGTTCTTATGTATTGTTTACACTCAAGCATACAGATTTACAGATCTGGTGTAGTACACATAACCAAGATGTCTATTGCTCCAAGCCGTCCATCCATGTTATGAAAATATTCTTTAGTTGAAGATGTTACACTTTGGAGCTTCCTCCACAACTTGCTACCTGGAAGAACAGTGTATAGCCAGGCTAGCTTGTGAGCTTGATCCATTACAAAACAAATAGTCGATTTCGCATATAATAACAAAACACTATAACATGGATAAATGGATGAAATAAGCCCTGAAATTTTAGGGTTTAGTTTTATCTAAGGCTGCAAATAGAAGAAGAAAAAGTCACCATCCAAGGATTGCTATTTCCATGCTAGACAAGCCCAAAGTGTTCAAGATGGCTTCTGTTGCCCATCTCTTTAATTTGCTATTCCTTTTCTTATTTGTAGATACAATAACACATGCGACATCTCTTCTATTGGCTAATTTAGACCTTAAGAGAAGTTTATTTGTATACATGCAGAAAGAGATATTTTGGTGTACAAGGGAGGAAATAGATTGGGTTAGGAGATCACGTCCTCCCATTAGTTAGTCAAATTAAGATGAGTTCTTTAAGGATTTCAAAGGAAAGCACATCATTTTTATGCCTCGGGAGTTGTTAATCTGTTACTTGTATATCCCCATTCAACCACTTTGTCACCACCAAAATCCACTTTTGATTTGGAAGATTTTCTATAATGTGGGGAGAGATCCATTGGGGAGTTACTTCACATGGTAGAGTGGTTAACCTTTGCGTTCTAATGTTAGAAAAGGGGGGGGGGGGGGGGGGGGGGGGGGTGAGAGAGAGAGAGAGAGAGAGAGAGAGAGACTTGTTATTAGGGAAAGCCACTTATATTTCTTTTTAATGATATAGACATAATTAAGAACATATATGAGGGAACTATAACAAATGTTAGGACCACTAGCAGAGAGACAAATAATTTCCCTATCACTATAGGATTGTATTAAGGATCGGCATTAAGCCCGTATATTTTCACTTTAGTTCTGGATAAGTTAACAAAACATTTATATGACAAGATTCAATGGTGTATATTATTTGCAAATGGCATAGTTTTGATGATAAGACAAGGAAGGGCATAAACAAAAGGCTTGAGTTATGACGAGATTCAATGGTGTATATTATTTGCAAATGGTCTATATTAGATTAGAGAATTTATAAGTTAAATACTATGTTATTCACTATTTCTCACTTATACCTCAAACAATAATTTCAATCAAATATACCGACACTTGATTACTTCTTTCAATTATGTGATAGAAGCTAATGCTATTACACTTTTGATGTGGGTAGTCTACATGTATGCTGATATGCTAAGCTTTTGTTGACCAACCATCAGAAAAACTCAATATTGGTGATCTCTCTCTCTCTCTCTCTCTCTCTCTCTCTCTCTCTCTCTCTCTCTCTCTCTCTCTCTCTCTCTCTCTCTCTCTCTCTCTCTCATTTAGTGAAGACTAAGTTTTGTTTTGTGTTTTTGTTCTTTGGGTCATTAGTGGTTTGTTGGTAATGTAGGTTTGTTGTTTTTTATTTGTTTACTCCTTGGTTTAGGGTTTGAGAAATTGCACAATCAAGTTGTTTACTCCTTGGTTTAGGGTTTGGTATTGTTTGCTTGGGGCTTAGAGGAATTGCAAGATCTAGGTAGGCTTTAAATCATTAGAGGTTACTCAGCTTACTAAGGTTACTTGATGTGCTTGACATTAGAAAAAATTTAACTTGTACAAATTGAATTCTCTAAACCTAGCTTACATGTGCAATCTAAATGCTATTTATTTATGATAGTTGATGACTACCAAATGTGTAAGGATCTCAACAGCTTTATCTCAAGGATTTAACCACACCAAACTCAATCTTTCGTCTTTATTGATTTGCACTACTAGACAAAGGCCAGCAATTTAGGCTTCAATTTATGAATGCCTTTATAAAAAGTAAAAATTATTGGATCTCTCTTTTTCTATCTATAGTATCTTTATGTATCAAATAGTATGATTATTTGGAAAGCACAATTAGTACTCTCTTATTTCCCACAACAAATCTAGAAGAGATAAGTACCTGCCAATATCAAAAGTATGATGATTTGAAAAACACAATAAGAACTCATATTACCTTAAAGAAAAGATCATAGATTAAGAATCTAAAGTTTTATTGATCAACTAAATAACAAGAGCATGCCATGATTAGCTAAACTCATACAAACAATAAAAAATTTACAAGACCAATAACTCTAGACACTTGAGTGCTAAAAAGAGACACTCTCATATCTCCTCTCTCTAGCTTGAACTCTAAAACTAGAGAACTTTACAAGTACAAGAACCTTTTAAAGAGAATCATTCTAGCTTTGCAAACTTTAAAGAAAGTGTACAGAGTGTCTCTAACTGAGCAAACTCTAGAAAACAGAAACCAGAGATTAGAGAGCTTTGGAGAGAGAGGAAATTATTTGGTGCTATGAGAATGGCCTAAGGGTGCCACTTATGTAGGGGTCACAGATAGCTGCCTTCTAAAACTAAAAAACAATAGCACTACAATGGTTAAAATCGTTAAATGAATTTAAACTTAACCATTATAATGAAAAGGTAAAATGTATTAACAAAACTAAAAACTTTAGTTGTTATGTAATAAAACATATATAGGTATACATTCATTCTCCTATTTATGCTATCCATAAAGACGGACTAAAGTAAAATCTCAAAAATGCCCTTTCAAAACTTAACTTAAAATACTAATACTAATAATAATAATAATAATAATAATAATAATAATAATAATAATAAATTGACATTTGATAAATAGGGTTCAAGGGTGTGAAGAGTTGAAGATATACACATCAAGGACGACAATCAATCCAAGTAAAAAAAATTATATGTGCTCAAATTAACATGGTAAGAATGGATGTGAATATTTTTTATGAGTAGATCAAGGTCTTGGTGGGACAGATGACACTTTTGATGTTGCAACGCAAGTAATTGCAAAGGTATTTGCTCCAATAGCTGCAACTTATATGCCGAGACAAGTAGTTGCTCCCAAGTGAAAGAGTTGCAAATGTAGGCATTGGGTGGTTGTTGAATAGGTTTATCAATACCATATATGTTGTCAATATTAGCTATCTCTTTGTTGTAATCTTTGTTGATTTTACAAATGAAATAGGCAGCAAACAATGTATTCCTAAGAAATGTAATTCCTTCAAATTCTACTTAATAAATAATAATGTTTGTTGCTCCTTGTCTCTACTTTCAACTCAATTTAATATGTTTCTTTCTCCCTATTAGATGACCATGTAACATCCATTACCTAGTATGAAAGCATTGAAAGAGAGATTGAGAGCCATTGGATGTACTCTGTGTGTGTTAATTATCAAAACCATTTGTAGGTGTACATGCATGTGCCTTCACTGTAGCTTCCATTAAATTGTATGCAATTGGATACCAATACCATGAAATCCAGTAAACTACATGTTTAATGAACTTGTGTGTTTCCTAACATAGTTGGAAACTCAAGGCCAATGCTAGACCTCCTTTGTGCAGGAACAATTCAGCCTTTCTATTTAGCCTATATCCAAAATGAACTTATCTATCACCTCCTTTTTATTAACTAAAAAATGTCTTTATTCCCATTTTTTTCTCTTAGGTTTGCTAACAAAACATTGATTGAGAAAGATAGAGCTACTACGTGTAAAGTACATTGATGGCTAAAGATTCTTATTGGTGATGCCATTCTTCATTAATAGCTTTGTCAAAAGCATATCTTTTTGTACCAACTAATTAGTAACTAACCAATCAAGTGCATTAATCAAAATGCTTTTACAATTCTTCATGCATATGAAACTACAGATAGATTCACTGAACTCTGTCATTATTACTGATAATTCATGTATATTATTACCACAAACTACATTATCACTAATTCCTCAACAATCTGCACCAAGAATGTTGACTAGGAGAGCCAGCCTCACTTTCTTGGATACCAATTTGACCTTGACTTTGAGTTGCAAATCCTTGGCTCCTTGCAATTAAGCCTTTGTTAATTGTTTTCCACAAGTGCAGATGATATTGTAATACATCTTATGCAAGTATGGTCTATCCCATGGGGACTCAACTTAATAAAAATGAAGTTTAAATAAAATTTAATTACCCACTAATTGAAAATATAACAAAAATTAAATAATAATGAACTAAAAATTCAAATCTATTGCATTAATCAAACTTACAAAAAAATTTACCTAAAAAGATAGAAAATTAAATGGAGCAACTAAAATCTACTTCCCTAGCTTGATCATAAAAAATTTCTTCAAATCTGATTTCATTAGAGTCAATAAACCTTCATCAATCTCTAACTCATATTTTTTATTAAAGATTCAATGACTAAATTGTTAATATTTTTCAAATTTTTTATGATCTAAACTAAGAAAAGATTTTTTTATTTTGGATGGCATAGGTGGAATTTTTGGATGAAAAAAGAAGAGGGTCTTGCATCAGGTGTCAGCTGGCAAGGAAGAAGTTGAAGATGATTTTATTATTTTTTTCCTACTTAAAAATGAATATAGATTTGTTTATTAGTTTGTAAGTAAGAAATGAAAATTATCTCCAGATTCCTAAAAGTATGGCAACCCTAACATGACATGAATCGAAAACTGATTTTCCCTCAAGATAGGGACTCACCCACAAGCGACACGCTTCATCGGATCTAGGGTGTGGTGAAAAATGGGCAAGTGTTACTCGAGAATTCCCCTAGAAGCGACGCGCTACATTGGATCCTAGGTGTAGTAGAAAATGGGTAAGGGGAGTTAGAGCATCCCCTCGAAAGCGACGCATTGCATCAAAATTGAAAGGGTTCATGACATGGAGGTCGAGAAGTGCACGGGCAAATGGGTTATCTCAAGAGTATAAGATTCATATTGCCATATAGAATATAGGACATTGATCAGGTAAAAGTTTAAAGTTAGTAGATACGATGAAACATAGGAGAGTTAACATCACTTGTATCCAAGAAACCAAGTAGAAAGGAGTTAAAACTAGATAAATCGATAGGTATAAGGTCTGACACATAGGAAAGGATAATAACAAAAATGACATAGGAATAATAGTAGATAAAGATTTGAAGGATAAATTTGTGGACACTAAAAGACTCAGTGATAGAATTATAATAATAATAATTGTTCTAGGAGAGCAGATAATAAATGTTATAAGTGCATAATGCCACAAGTAGGGTTAAAAGATATAATCAAGATACAGTTTTCAAAAGATATGGAAGGAGTCCTACAAGAAATTCCCAACATTGAGTGGATATTTATAGGAGTAGACTTAAAAGGCCATGTAGGAAATAAAAAGGAAGGATGTGATAGGATACATGGAGGGTATGGTATAAGAGAATAGAATAAGATGGGGGAAACTATCCTCAATTTTGCTTTGGCATATAACTTGGTCATTGCAAATACATACTTTGAGAGGAGGGATGAGCATTAATTACCTTTAAAAGTAAACTCTATGAAAGTCAAATAGACTTTTTTCTACTTAGGAATGCTGAAAAATCAATGTGTAAGGATTGTACGGTGATACATTATGAGAGTTTAACCTCACAACATAGGTTAATGGTTATGGATATCTATATTAAGAGATGGAAGAAAGGAAATGAACTTAATAGGTTTCCAAAAACTAAGTGGTGGAACTTAACAGGAGAGAAAATAACTTCATTCACAAATAAGTTGATGGTCGAAGGAAACTTGAACTATGATACATAAGTAAACACCACGTGGACTAATATGTTGAGTCCATTAAGAAAGTGAGAAAAGATGTCATAGGAGTATCTAAAGGTAAAAGGTAATTAATAAAGGAAACATGATGGTGGAGTGAAACGGTGCAAAAAGTTATTAAAGAAAAACTAGTGTGCTTTAAAGCATGGCAGAAGACTAGAAATAATGAAAACTATGAACATTATAAGAATGCTAAAAAGGATGCTAAGAGAATAGTGAGTGACGCTAAACTTAAGGCATATGATGACCTCTATAGTACATTAGGATCAAGAGAAGGTGAGAAAGATGTATTTAAACTTGCAAAAATAAAAAAAACAGAAGGTAAAGGACTTACATCATGTTAGGTGCATTAGAAGTGATGATCAAAGGGTACTAGTCAACGATGACGAGATCAAACAAAAATGAAAAACTTACTTTAAAAAATTATTAAATGACAATGGCTCTAAGAATATAGGGATTGGAAATGTTGTAAACCTAAAAAATATTGGACATTATAGATATGAACGTAGGATTAGAATACCTAAAGTGAAAGAGGCCTTAAAAAAGATGAAATCAAGAAAGGCTATGGGACCCGATGGTATACCAATAGAGGTTTGGAAGTATATGGGTATGGAGTAGTTTGGCTAATGACATTGTTTAACAAGATTATAAAATCAAAGAAAATGCCAGATGAATGGAGGAAAAGCTCTATTATACCAATTTATATTACCCCTAAATCTAATTCCTTAATCTTGTCAAAATATCTATGTATTTTAATTCATTAATTATGTTGATGAAAGTAGGCCAATTGAGTTTATAAAATTGGACTATTGAAGAAAAAATTTGGTAATGTTTTAGTATTTTTTCCTTATTCATTAATATAGGATTATTCCTTGGGTGTAAACCTTAAAAAATGGTCAAATTTTGATATTTTCACACTAATGAACCATTGATTCAATATGTGATGACAAATTGATCCCATCCCTATGATTTTTCCCTAATGTGATTATCCTTGTCTTTGATACATGAAATGCTATGTAGGATTTTATAGCAAAATTAGGCTATTGATCTTGGTTATATCTATCTTCCGAAGGAGATTACTACTTTGCGTGAGATTAGGAGGATCACATGGGTCACCATCAATGTTATAAAAGTTCAATGGCTACAATCAAACCCCAATTTCTTCATGTGGGGCCAAAAAGTTGACTATAATGCTCAATCTCACAAAAAGTTAGAAAGAAAAAATGAGAAAAAATCATTCATAATCTAAGTTTCCTTACATTGGTATGCTACAAAAATCTTATCCATTTGGATTATGCTACCTTGCACTACATTCAACTCTAAAATAGTGCTTTCATCATTATGTCCCATAAAAACAAAAGGTGTGATCATTTAGTGGAGAAATTTTGGGTTATGTCCATCTTATTTAGCTTATGTATATAACAATTTGGATCTTACAAATTCTGAAGTTCAAACCCACTTGGATTTTTGGTATGTATGATCAAAATGCCTTTATTTTTTCTTAATTAGAGGGTTTTTTTGTCTCTTTTCATACGTAATTTAACTTTTTCAAGTCAAGGGGTAACATTATTATTTTTAAAAAAAAATGTTCTATAGAGTTTATGACACATGATTAAGTTGGATATTTAAGTAATCTTTTCTCATAACTTATATTCAGGGCAATAATCCCATTTTAAGGGCTTAAAAGTAAATATAATCTAAATTTGGGATTTTACATTAAAAAATTGTAGAATAAAAGAGCAAAAACTTAGCTAATATTGAGAGTGTTACATAACATTGAAGGGGGTTAAATCTACAGTTGTAAATGTCTTTAATGTTCCATTGGAAACAATGCTTTTCCTGAGATGGGGAACAACTTTGTAACTTTGAATAAACTTAATTGAAGACCTCAAAGTTAGAAAATGACAACCAATGAGAGGGTTATCTGAACCTTATGAGTTTAAGGGCAAGGGGTCCAACTAAAAGCTATAGATTTCTTAGTAGTCCCATTAGAAACAGAATTTTCTTAAATCAAATAAGTTGAATAAGATTCTACATCTTTTGGCATTTGAGTTGATCCTCTTTTTTTCCCTCCGAGCTTATGTCCTTGACCTTAATTTCCTTCTTTTTCATTGCCTTAGACTTTAAGAAGACTACAACCATCAATTCTTTCAAGTGATTTCTTATGCTTTTGTAGATCAACTATTTATTCTTGTGGCAAAATGGGGCATCGCAAATGACATTGTGTTTATGTGCCCCATGAAATCCTTTTTTTGCTAGGAAAACACCTCATCCAAGTTCTTCGTGATAAAATATGTTGGTTTAACATTTGACCTATAAGCTTAAACTATACGAAGTGTGCCAACTACGTACCAAGGCCTTCCAATGCAATAGCACAAGGAGAGGTCTTTCACTTGGGTCACTAGGGTTCAAGATTGTTTATGGGTGGGTGGATGTCTAAGTTTTAGAAAAAAAACATATGAAGTAGGCTAACTATGTTTACATGTGTGACATCTCGGGTTTTTCTAACACTTTTTTCATAAGATCTTTTGCAATTGCGAGGCACCGAGTTTGAAAAACTATTTAAAAACCAAATATAAAAAAACATGCTTCATGAGAAGACCTTAAAAATCCTAAACATTAATTTTCTTTTCAAAATTAAGGATTTTCAAATAAATGAATATTACATTTTTATCAAAAAATCAGCAGAGTCTCCCTTGTATTTTGGACCCAACACATTTCACGCATGCGATGCAACAACCTGATAAATACAATACATATGAAATAACAAAAGAGATTCCATCTCCCTCCAAATTACATGCACACACATGTCTATTCACATTTAAATAAAAAGAAACATTTTGTAGTGCCAAAAGGCTAAGAATTGAACCAACATCTCCAAGACCACTCCAATCACAGCCGCATCACTATAACTCCAATTTACATACCCACACATAAATAAAGCAAAGTCATATTAAGTTAACATTACACCAATTTACAAGATCATCAACTATATTGCAAACCTGTTTGTTATACCTTTAATGCTCTTCTCTTTAGATCCCTATCACAATCTTCTGCTCCCATATCTCATTTCTTCAAACCTGAGACATTGTAAACAATTTACAATGTCTCAGCAAGCTTGCGCTTGTGTAGGTAGTTTCATCATCGAGATATGAAGTTTATGCAGTTTCAAATCCAAAAAGAATACACAATCATCAGTTATGTAGTTGAGTGAAATATGATACATAATGAGTAGTATAACAAAACTCTAAAATCTCAATCATGCTATATAAATCAATGTCATGCTAAACCAGTTCAAATTATCATTTTTAATATTCATGCATATTATTTCGAAGACAATAACAACCTTTGCAAGTTATTTTACAAGATGTGAAAGATCACCACAACTCATGGCAATGCCTGATCTGAAAATCATGGAACCATTAGGTTTTATGATTCATTGCTAATCAACTACCAAAATCACACAATCTCAACCATTTAGGTTATTGATCTACTCTCCACATCATGGATCATTGATCAATGATTCATTAAATGCTAGTATCTTTACTAAATAAAGGTCACTATATATAATGGTGCCATCAATCACCGATCAGGCATTGCCAGGTCCCTATTCCTTTACTATCTAATCGGATGGTTTGATTATGAAGTCAATTTTTATCTAGATCTTTTATTTTATCTTTCATATACTAGATAATTCAATGTTTTAAAACTCATTTGTGGCATCTCATCATCTATCAGACCTCAAGGAGTCACTGTTTAAACAGTGACAAACCGGATGGCTAAGATTGTTCAATCGGTATACAGCCTAGATTGACAATCTCAGTTAGATCCAAGCTATATTAGGTGTTTATTTACCTATTTCTAAGTTTGGATTAAGAAATGGATCGTTGGATCATCCATAAAACCTAGATCTAGCATAAATCGTACGGATATAGCCTAAAATTTTAAATCAAGAGTTGGGTTTCATAGATGTTACCTCTTAGATGTATTTTTGTGCTTTTTCCAACCTTGAATGAGCTAGATTGGCTTCTTTTTCCAGTGAAACTATCATGATCATGTCGTATGCTACTCTCCTCTTCAATCAACGGCCAGTAACGACATAAATCATCCATTTTTCTTGGGATCTTGGTTCTTGCTTGTACACTAAAGAGATTGATCTGCTCAGATCGACAATCTGAGTCGCCATCTTCTCCAGCAAACCTGGAAACCCTATTTTTCTCCTCCACTAGCATGCCAAGTTTCTCCAATGCACACGATTTCTATCCCCTTCTCTCTTTCCTTCCTCTTCTCCTTCTCCTTCTCCTTCTCCTTCTCCCCCTCTTCTCTCTTCTTCTCCCATTGATTCTCTCTCTCTCTCTCTCTCTCTCTCTCTCTCTCTCTCTCTCTCTCTCTCTCTCTCTCTCTCTCTCTCTCGATAAAAAAAGAAACCGAATGATATTTTTGTTTGGTTTAAGTGCAGAGGGCTGCTCATATCAAATACGATCCCCTCTATTTTAGGCATTTCTTCTTCTTCTTCTTCTTCTTTTCTATCTTAATTTTACAAAAATGCCCTTAATATTTTAAGTATCATAACTTTTTCATTTGTACTCTAATTTTAGTGTTCTTTATGTCATTAGAATCATATTGATGCGTACTTTTTATTTTTGATAGTTCTAAGTCCAAAGTTTTAGTTTTTAAAGAGGTCATTTTCATAGAACTCAATTTTATTGAATTAAATTCCTAATTTTCATCTTAATAACAATATAATATATTTTACGAAAAAGAACCTGAAATTGAGGGTTGTTACAACATGTATAACATAGCCTCTCAAGTGAAGGCCTTATTTTTGGGGCAATAATACCATGATAAATTATGTTGGTTTACCATTCAACCTAAAAGCCTAAGCTAATAGGAAGCGAGCTAGCAATATTTATTTGTCTAACAATAACTATGTTGGTTACCATTTGACGTAAAGACTTATAGCTAATGAGAAGTGAGTTAACAATATTTATATGTTTAATAATTTGTGATCTTCTGTTGTTATTGTTGTTTCTCTTTTTTCTTTTTCTTTTTAACAAGAGAAGAATTACATAGCAGATTTCTCACATCCACACACTCTTAATTCTAATTCCTGGCCAAAGGAGAAAGCAGCAAATCGAACCGGCAACCAAGTATATTTCATGGGAGATACCAAATTATTTGTAACTAACTGAGCTAGATATTTGTTGCCAATTCATAGTCCTCCATGTTCTATTGAATTAGAGGATATAATATTTTGCACAACACTAGCACCTTGCTGTGTAGTGCCCCAATTTTGCATGATGGTCCCCCTCTAGTTGATCAGACTTGTCCATGTGATTTCTCGAGTTCAAATATATCCCCAATATCAAGGTAATTGGATGATTTTAACATTTGAAAACTATATTTCTTACTCATTAATTATTGGACCATCTTTTAAACAATGTTTCTGACCATTCAAGTGTTATGATAAAAAATACATTTCTTCATATTCAAGACTCATCTAGTTTTTACTACTTTTGTCCAGTAGTCATCCAAAGTTGGAGAAATGAGAAGGATGGGTCTGATCAACCAAAGATCTATTCGTCCGGAAAAAGTGGTGTGGGGTCCAATCCCATTTTCAAACATTACTGCACCAACGCGGCACCAAATTCAGCTGTTGCCGCCGTTGTCAACAGTTGTGGCCACTGCCTATGACTAATGTGTAAAAGTTATTGAAAATTAAGCTTTGATCATCCTTATAAATAGGGATGATATGAGGAGCAATGGATTTAGAATACCCATTTCCTATATTCCCTCTTGTAAATAGCATGTAATTCTTCCCGTTATAGTGAAATTGCTCCTCTCTGTGGACGTAGGCATCTTGGCCAAACCACGTTAAATCTGTGTTCTTGTACGTGTGTTTTTGTGTGGGTGAATTATACTGAGCGGGGGCTAAAAACCCCAACATTCTGGTTCTCAAAGCAAGGTGCAGTGCCATAAAACACAAGAAGAGAACGAGAGTTGCATAGTTGATGATCAGCGAGAAGGAAGAAGGAAGAAACTATAGCAAATATAGCATTGCTACAGTGAAAAGAGTTTGCTACAGTAAAAGTGTAATGATTATGTCTGCTACAGTATAAAGCATAATCATTCTGTTGGCTATAGTGTCTATTACAATACTGAGTTGTAACAGTGCAATAGAGGAAGGTTACAACAGTCCCAGTTTCAACAGGTACGAGTTACAACAAGTCGAATTGCAATAGTGCAGAGTTGTTACAATACAAGTTACAACAATACTCATTACAACAGTAATAAATTTGTAACAGTCCAAGTTCAATAGTAGCAGAGTTGAAATAATAACGAGTTGCAATAGTGACTAGACTATACCAAGCCTATTTTTGACCAATTTTCAAGGGGGGATAGATTTGAATGCAGTGGTGTTCTCAAATTTGTGAGATTCTCTCCTAAAATTGTTGTAAGTACTCTATCTTTAGCTATGTTGACAGTGGGCAAAAGATAATGTTTTGAATCATATTCAAAATGAGACACATGCTAGAACTCTATGGATTAAGTTAGAAACCTTGTACGCATTGAGAACTGGGCATAATAAGTTATTCCTACTTAATCAAGCGATGCACCTGAGATACAAGGAAGAGAGTTCTATTTTCGATCACTTGAATGAGTTGAGCGAATGCTTTCTGTAACAGACCCAAGGTTCCAACAGTCATAATATTGTCCGCTTTGGGTGCAGTCCCCACGGTTTTGTTCTTCCTCAGTTTTAACGCATTATTTCATGTATCAAAGTGACACAGAGGAAACAATATTGTCCTATTTGAGTCCCCTCAGCACTATCTTGGGTCCCTCACCCGCTACTAGGGAGCACCCTTAAGACGCATTATGACTATAAGAGCCATTCGGACTCTTATCAACCAGCCCAGATCTCCCTCCCCAAGTGATGAGGGACTAACTCTCAATACCTCCCCACCCTTGTCCCCTCAGACCATCTTAGGCTATTACCTCATACTATCTTGGGTCATCCCCCTCAAGCCATCTTGGCTCACCCTCAAGCCATCTTGGCAGATGCCTATGGGTTCACCTTTCCCCCTTTAGGGACACGCATCCACGCATGCGGCTAGCCCACCCCATCAAGAGGAAACTGGCTCTGATACCACTGTAACAGCCCGGGTTCGACAGTAACAATATTGTTCACTTTGGACGCAGCCTGTATGATTTTGTTCTTCCCCAGTTGCCCAGGGAAAACGCGTTGTTTCATGTATCAAAGTGACACAGCAGAAACAATATTGTCCTCTTTGAGTCCCCTCAGCACTATCTTGGGTCCCTCAGACTATCTTCGGGCATCCCCCTTAAGCCATCATGGTCAACCCTCAAGGCATCTTGGTCGACCCTCAAGGTTTTGTTCTCTTTGGGCCCCTCACCCGCTACCAGGGAGCACCCTTAAGAAGCGTTATTTCATGTATTAGAGTAACACAGCGAAAACAATATTGTCCTCTTTGGGTTCCCTCAACCTATCTTGGGTCCCTCAAGCCATCTTGGCAGACGCCTATGGGTTCACCTTTCCCCCTTTAGGGACACACGTCCACACGTGCGGCTAGCCCTCCCCACCACGAGGGAACTGGCTCTGATACCATTTGTAACATACCCGGGGTTCCAACAGTCATAATATTGTCCGCTTTGGGAGTAGCCCACACGGTTTTGTTCTTCCCTGGTTTCCTAGGGAAAACGCGTTATAACTGTAAGAGCCATCCGAACTCTTATCAACCCGCCCAGATCTCCCTCACCAGGCGATGTGGGACTAACTCATAGTACCTCCCCACCCTCATCCCCACAGACCATCTTAGGCTATTGCCTCAGACTATCTTGGGGCATCCCCCTTAAGCCATCTTGGCTCACCGTCAGGCCATCTTGGCAGGTGCCTGTGGGTGAGCCAAGATGGCTTGAGGGGGATGCCCCAAGATAGTCTGAGGCAATAGCCCAAGATGGTCTAAGGGGATGAGGGTGGGGAGGTACTGAGAGTTAGTCCCACATCGCCTGGTGAGGGAGATCTGGGCGGGTTGATAAGGTTCCAAATGGCTCTACAGTCATAATGTGTTTTCCCTGGGAAACCAGGGAAGAACAAAACCATGCGGGTTGGGCCCAAAGCGGACAATATTATGACTGTTGGAACCCCGGGTCTGTTACACTTTCAACAACTATCTAATGTTGGCATCAGGTTTGATGATGATATCATGGGCTTGTGGCTTTTATATACTTTGCATGACTCATGGAAAAAATTTCATGCATCTATGGCCAATTTTACTCTAGGTGGCACTATGATGTGGGAATTTGCAAGAAGCTCAGTTTTAAATGAAGAAATGAAGCGATGAGCTCAAGTTGCCACCACATCATAGTCTGAGATTCTGATATCAAAAAACAAGGGGAGAAACAAGATCAAAGATCAAGATAAGAATAACAGCGGCAGGAGTAAATCCAAGTCTAGATACAAGAATCTAGAGTGCAATCATTGTGGCAAGAAGGGTGTGACACCCTAGGTTTTCTAAATCTTTTTCCATTACATATAGTAGTAGAAATAATTTTGTTTTTATAAAATAGGCAGGATTCCTAAAATAAAACTCAAAATTTATTAATTTTTCACAACGTCAAGAAAAAATACCCAATAAAGAAAACCCAGAGGGTCATTCACACCCCAAAAACTACAATGATGAACAAAATCAATTTCAGACATTCTGAGCATGCTCAAATATTGAAACCATGATAAATTTCATAAGCTGTAAAGAGACAATGATAATAAAAGTCTCAAAGCCTCAGGTTCCATCCATAATCACCACATCATCCATGTGTGAGTATATGCACACTATACAATGGTATTGGTCAAATCTATCAAAATACAAAAACATCCAAGTAGAGTTCCAAAAGTCTAATACAATTCTAAGAGACATACACTGCTATGTCTTTGAATACAAAAAGTAGATGGTCCTCAAGTCCTTGTCCAAGTCCACGCTAATCCACCAGCTTCCCTTTCTGATTATCGCAATCCAACTCTGAGGCATTGCAAAACAAAGCAATGCCTCAGCAAGCTATGCTTATGTGGGTGATTCACATTTAATAATAAATATAAATATAATCAAAAGGCACTAAGCATCATAATCATGGCAAAATCTCATAAGATAAAAGTATAAAAGGCAGGTGAAACCTCAACATCTATAATGAATAATTCGAGAAATCATGCACTAAGCAAAATCATCATCAAATCTGAATATCATTACTTGTAATGCATGAAATTCATGGATACTCATCTATCAATATCACCAAAGTCTATATCCACAAAAATAATGCATGTCCTAATCATAGAAAGTCATACACAATTAAGTCTTATGAGTGCCTCAACTGCACTTATGATGATGGTAATTAGTACTCATTCCAACCCTGGGTCCCTCACGTGCAACCCGCATCAATCTATTTTTCAACGGAAGCCTGTCAGCCAAAACTACTGGCCCACCCTCAAATCGGTACAAGACCCGGCTTATCCCGCTTCACCCAATACAATATGACACTAAGCCCTCACTTGCAGCCCACATCAGTCTATTTCTTGACGGAAGCCTGAAGCCTGTCAGCCCAACACTCCTAGCCCGCCCTCAAATCGGCACAAGACCTGGCTTACCTCGCTTCACACAATGGTCTCAGTCAAGATCCATGATAAATTGTAATTCCATCACATACCAAACATGGATACTCATGAAATCAAATGTCACGACAACAAATATAAAATACTATACACATGCAACAAAATACAATAGTGCATAAGACATATGCCTCAAAGATTGTAGATAAGTCACAATCGATGAAATTAAGAGGGAAATCCCAAATGTGATCACTTACCTCAATAATCGCGATACTCCAATCAAGCGCGTAGATAATGTCACATCGTGTGCCTTGACGTACTTGTCACATCATAAGTCATGGGTCACGTGGTATTCTCACATCTCAAATAACAAGTCCAAGTGATAACCTCCCTGATCTAGTAATTAATCCTAGATTAATGGCTCAGATCATCTGATTAATCCTTTATTAGGGAAATCCTGAGCTAGATGTTAGTCTTTTTAACATCTATTGTCATATGTCATCATTGATTATTAATCCTACTCATTTTCATCACAATCCATTAAATTTTTATTTGTTTAGTAATTCACATGTATCTTTGTGATCACATGTCGATCTGATGGTCAAATCACTCTCTGATCAGCACATCCTAAGACACCTATTTAGATCAACCTTCAAGATCATTTTTCTTGGCAATTCAATGAGATCTACCCTTATAATCCCCCAAATCATTTCATGTTTGATGTATACAAACAAGGTCTAACGCTTGATCATACATTGATTGGCTTGATCTAGGTCATCTAATATTATTTAGTAATTTAACTATTTAAAAGGTACTCCAAGCTAGATTTTTATCTTAAATCTAGGTCCATGTCATCGAGACGATCACAACGCCTCTTTCGAATCATGATTTGGACCTCTGTAGCTCCCAGAACCACCTTTTGTGAATGGACAGTTAGAAAAAACCCAAAAATAAAGAAAAAAGAAATCGCTGATCGTGTGATGCCTAAGTGTGCCGTATGCGTACATGCACGTGTGCGCTGCAGACGTGCTGTGAATGCGATGTGCGCATGCCTTCCACGTGCGCGCACTTATAGCCCTTGTGCGCCCATGTGTGTAGCACGCATGTCTCACCACGTGTTGCAACGCATGTTGCATGCGTGGCCCACCACATGTCACGCGCATGTCACACACGTGTTGCATCGCGTGTCATGCCTGTCGCACTCGGTCGTGCCGTGCCTAGTCATGTCGCATGTCGCACAAACATCACGCATGTGCTCACCGCCCGAGCATCACTGCCGACGAGCCACAAGTGTCCAAATGGTGTGATTTTTACACCATTCTGCTCCATTTTTTGTGTACATTCTATTTTCAAACTCCATTTCAACAAATTCCATCATTATCTGCCATTTTTACATGATTTTTATCATGTTCCTAAAAATCTTCCTTACTGTTTTCTTAGTTTTTTGGCATCCCTAGCCGTCCGATCACCATAAAAATTCATGGGTTTGTTCTTTGTGTCATCATGCATATGATGAATGGTTCAAATCAGATCATCATCTGACACAGTTTCATTAAGTTATTTCAAAAAGATCAGTAATACTTAAAACTTATCGGAAAACTGCAATTCCACGCTGTTTTTTGGTGTTAAAAGAAAACTAATTTCCAAAACAATGTTGCAAAGGGGAGGGGAAAAGAGGGGACAGTCCTACCTTGATCCAGCTAGTTGGAGGGGGAGAGAAATCCGCTGCGTGGGTCGTTGCAATCACTGGTGGCTTGCAAAATGAACGGTCTGTTCACAGGAAACGAGAGGGGATGTGCATTTAAGGGGGGGGGCTTTTCATACGTGGATGTTTGTGATGACTTCATGGGCCCCACTTTGTAAAATGACTATTCTGCCCCTCTAGATAATTTTAATTAAATATGAAAATTAAAATAATTAGCCATTTTTACGCCGATTTCTAATTTTAGCATTTTTAGGGGCGTTGGATTCTATTTTTTTAGCACATCTCAAATATTGAGGTTTTAACTCGAGATTCTATCTCCAAATTTCTCAAATTCTCAATTTTACATAATTCATAAAATTAAATATTCTGAAATTTAAAATGGCGGATATTACATCCTACCCACCTTATAAAAAATTTCGTCCTCGAAATTTAAATCATACATACTTACAGAGAAGAGCTCTAGATGGGTATGCCTCATCTCGTCCTCCAACTCCTAAGTAGCCTCCTACGTCGAATGATGCTACCAAAGGACCTTGACTAGAGGAATGGTCTTAGTCCTCAATGCCTGGATCTTATTGTCTAAGATATGTATAGGGTGCTCCTCGAATGTCAATTTAGGTTGTACCTCCCATGGGATCTACTCTAATATGTGGGGTGGGTCCAGTACGTACTTCCTCCACATGGAAATGTGAAAAGCGTCATGTACTCCAGCTAGCTGCAGGGGTAAGGCTAACTGATATGCGACTAATCCAACTCTGCGCAGGATCTCGAAGGGACCAATATATCTGGGACTGAGCTTTCCCCTGACACTAAATCTCATTACTCCCTTCATAGGAGAAACTCTCAAAAAGACATGCTCCCCGACCTCAAACTCCAAGTCCTTCCATCTCCTATCGGCATAACTCTTTTGACGACTGTGTGATGACTGTGAGCTGCAAGTAATCATCTCCGAATGACTCAGACTTTCTCCGTACACTGTACAATCAACTCTGACCTCATGACCAGTCTCTCTCCCATGTCACTCCAGCACAATGGAGACCGGCAGGGCCTGCCATAAAGTGCCTCATAAGGTGCCATGCCAATACTCGCATGGTAGTTGTTATTATATGCAAACTCTATGAGTGGCAAATGCTCATCCCAACTACCTCTCCAATCCATGATGCAGGCCCTCAACATATCTCCACTCTCTGGATGGTCCTCTCAGTCTGGCCATCTATCTGGGGGTGGAACGACGTACTAAATCTGAACCTCAACCCCAAAGCCTCATATACACTCTACCAGTACTTCGAGGTAAACCGTGTGTCTCGATCTGAGATAATCGTCAATGGCACCCCATGTAGGCTCACGATCTCCTTAACATATAGCTTCGAGTGTAACATTGAGCTACTCTTATGGCTGAGATAACACAAGGGCCACTAACACTCCTCCTGCCCGGAACTACGACCACTGGTCGATCTGGTATGCTACATATAATCTACTTCTTATGGAAGTTTATGGTAACCCAAAATGTCGCTAGCCAATCCATCCCTAAGATAACATCAAAATCCATCATGTCTTATAGAATGAGGTCAACATCCATCCTAACACCTGATATCTCCATTAGTACCCTCTCAAGGTACTCAGTAGCCTCCACAGTCTCTCCTATTGGCATCGATACATCTAACACGAATGCTAACTCACACGTGTGCAAGTCAATGCATGATGCAAATGTATGTGCAATAAATGAATGGGTAGACCTCGAGTCAAAAAGAACTTTGGCATGTCTATCAACCATCAAAAAAGTACCTTCCACCACTTAGTTTGAGGCCTATGCCTGCTCCAAAGTAATGGCAAAGACGCATCCCTGGTCTATTGGGACGCTGCTGGTCTGGCCCCCCCTAAGGCTGCGTGGACGTGAAGGGCCTCTTGCCCCTAAATGCCTGACTCATCTCTCCTCGGCTCCGTACCAAATCTCTCTCGATCATGGAAGCCACATCTGTAGCCTACCTCACCGTGGTTGGGTGTGCAATAAGTACCGTGTGCCTCAACTATGGCACCAACCCATCAACAAATCTATATGTCGCCTCCTGATCTGAGGCAAAAGGTGTAACTACAAATCTGCGTAGTCTAGTGAATTGATTCAGATACTGCTGAACCATCCTACTCCCCTATGATAATGTGGTGAACTCCCTCTTCATAGCATGAAGGGCATGAGGAGGGAAGTATTTCTCGTCGAAGATCCTCCGGAAGTCCTCCCATGATAGTCGTGCCGAGGATGGGGGGTGCGTCTACTGCTAAGTTTTCCACCAAAACCCAGCCTCTCCAATCAATAAGTACGTCACTAACCTGACCTGATCCTTATGTGGGATCTTCATCCCCTCAAAGGCCTTCTCTACCTCAAATAGTCATCTCTCTGCCACTACTATATATCCTTCCTTATGGAAGGTTGGCACCATCCTTTAAAACCTCTAGAGCTGCTTAGCTGATGAAACACGTATGCTTGAGGATCCTCCCTTTATAGCTCCCTACATAGGAACTATCGGTACTAGGCGGGACGACTATACTGCTGTGTGTCCCTAGACTGCTGCAGTCGTTACCGGGTGGGCAGAGTGCATAGCTTGCATTTTTGCTTGAACCTGCTGTGTGATATGCTTAGTGAGACGTGGCAGGAGACTCTGAACTACACAAGCCACTATTTCTACCTCCTAATCCCCTTGCCCTGGTGTTGTGGTAGGGGTAGCAACTGGTGGAGCGGGGGTGGACCTAGTCTTTCATCGAGGAGCCATCTGTTAACAACCCAATAACACATTGTATAAGTGTTTCTCTTATCTCTGTCTAAGTCATGAACTTATGGTTTGTAACTCTAATTAGACCCTTAAAATGGTGATGATGAAATAAACCTGGGTTATGATACCAAACTGTGACACACCGAGTTTTCTAAATCTTTTTCCAATACATATAATAGTAGAAATAATTTTGTTTTTATAAAATAGGCAGGATTCCTAAAATAAAACTCAAAATTTATTAATTTTTCACAACGTCAAGAAAAAATACCCAATAAAGAAAACCTCGAGGGTCATTCACACCCCAAAAACTACAACGATAAACAAAATAAATTTCAGACACTCTGAGCATGCTCAAATATTGAAACCATGATAAATTTTGCAAACTATAAAGAGACTGATAATAAAACTCCCAAAGCCCCAGGTTCCATCCATAATCACCACATCATCCATGTGTGAGTATATGCACACTATACAATGGTATGGGTCAAATCTATCAAAATACACAAACATCTAAGTAGAGTCCCAAAATTCTAATACAAGTCTAAGAGACGTACACTACTATATCTATAAATACAAAAAGTAGATAGTCCTCGTCCAAGTCCACTCTAATCCGCCCACTTTCCTTTCTGACTATCGTGCTCCAACTCTGAGGCATTGCAAAACAAAGCAATACCTCAGCAAGCTATGCCTGTGTAGGTGATTCACATTTAATAATACATATAAATAAAATCAAAAGGTACTAAGCATCATAATCATGGCAAAATCTTATAAGACAAAAGTATACAAAGCATGTGAAACCTCAACATCCATAATGAATAATTCGAGAAATCATGCGCTAAGCAAAATCGTCATCAAATCTGAATATCATTACGAGCAATGCATGAAATTCATGGATACTCATCTATCAATATCACCAAAGTCTGTATCCACAGAACAAATAATGCATGTCATAATCATAGAAAGCCATACACAATTAAGTCTTATGAGTGCCTCAACTGCAGGAGAGATGCCAAATTGTCTACAGCCAACTGCAATAAACATTTGTTGGCTAGTAAGTTGAGTTTTTGAACTATCCATGCACGTTTGTACCAACAGAAGTGAGGTAGCTCCCTCATGATGACCAGGTATATGACAATGTGATAATAATAAAAATTCTTATCAATTTGATGTACAACATACAACACTTTCTTGCCAATTCCTTCAATATTAATGCGTAAAACTAGCTTATAGTATGGTCTACTTAACATGCATAAGACCTACATTATGAGGCGCTAACCACAATCATAGTACCAGAGACCAGCTGTAAATTTCTTCTGCTAGTTTCTTTTTCACCAATAAAATACGTTATCAAAATCTGCACATCGATTGAGTAAAATCTTAACAAATTTCACCCACCATTTCTTTAATTAAAAACACTATTAAAAGTAGCAGAGGCTGCTTAGTAGGAAAGCATGTCCTTATCGCCTATTCACCTGTTGCCCAGGGAATTAAGATGGTCGCCCATGAGCTGACAACTTTCTCAGTTATGAAACCTTCGGGAGCCTTCTATCTTTCTCGATAAAGTGTTGACCATTAAAATGAAGCGTTAAAAACCTCCCATGCCACAATTGCAGCAGCAGGGATAGGGTGGGTCAAGTTGGAGGGTGACTTTACAGGTCTCGACCGAAGTCAGAGACGGCGTAGGAGATGCCCATACTCTCCCCTCTGACTAGCTCGATCTAAACGCTTTGTCCAATCACCATTGCCATCCTTTTAAAGTAGTAGTACATTTCATGAAGTAGGAAATATGATAACCAAGCAGTTTCCATATTTGATAGTTGCACCAATTTAAAGAGCTAGGATAGTTAGCTTTTTAAAGCTTTTGTAATTCTCAATATGAGTTTTCTATATGGTTTTCAGTAAGTTACTTGTTCATGCAGTTAAAAGTAGATTCCTCCTGTATATGAGGGCTCGAACTCTGAAAAATCAAACCGCGGGTTAAGTTCATCCAACCGGTGAATATTTTGGGTTGTTGTCTATGCAGGAGCAGCTAATAAGATGAATACTTTGAATCTCCAGTCATCGTGGCCCTACATGTTCATTCAGTTATGCTGCTCTCTCTTAGAATAGTTACAGGCATCGATATATTGTTGAAATTGAACAAAGTAGTACCATCATCAAAATGTGCGTGCAGGGCTATAATTTTGCATGTAGTACAACCGAAAAATAAAAGAATACAATAGAAAGATAGGCAGCTTCCTCTTTGATCGACTCTGTCCATTATTTTAAGGTTAGCGAGATGTGTAAATACATAAATATTAATGATCAAAGCCCGAGGAATGGAGAGAGATAGATTTCAAGAAATGGTTCACCATTTCTCTCTACAGGCCTGGCAGACTTCAGACTCGAGAGCATAAAATCCGAGAATCCTCTGCCATTTTCACCATCTTCCCTCCTCCCTCGTTCCTATTTCATTCCACCAACTTCACCTTCTCGAGAGTTCTTCGTCGTCTTCTCTTCTCTAACTAGACTATAATCAGCAATTTCTGGCAAAGAATGAAGATCCAGTGTGATGTGTGCAATAGAGAAGAAGCTTTATGGTTTTGTTGTGCTGATGAGGCTGCTCTCTGTGAAGGTTGTGATCGCAGGGTACATGCGGCAAACAAGCTCGCTAGTAAACACGATCGCTTCTCTCTCATCCGCCCTACTTGCAAGGAAGCACCTGTTTGTGATGTTTGTCAGGTAACTTTGATACGACGATTCTCTCTCTCTCTCTCTCTCTCTCTCTCTCTCTCTCTCTCTCTCTCTCTCTCTCTCTCTCTCTCTCTCTCTCTCTCTCTGAGAGGTAACTTTGATACGATTATCTTGTGCTGTTTGGCACGAGATAAAAGGCAGCCATGGATGGTAATCCTCTCCCTTTGTATTTAAACTCTTTTTTCCTATTCATTTTCCATTTTTTCTGAAGTTGTCAAACATTGTTTTAAAATCACTTAAGAACAAAGATCCCACTACTTTAGCCTTCTAGGCTTTTGTGTCCGGGATTTCAACTGTTGTGGCCTCAAGATAATAGTCCATGCTCTGAGCTATCCATGGATACCAATTGTCTTTCCTGCCATTTGCAGCTACCTAGAAGAGTCAATCTATGGATAGTTAAATTCGCAGATATTTTCCATAATCATTTTAGTTTTACCCTTTTTTGGTATTTGTGACCATTTTATTCTTGTTACGTAGGAGAGGCGCGCATTTCTCTTCTGTCAGGAGGACCGAGCAATTCTGTGTAGAGAATGTGATCTTCCCATTCACACATCAAATGATCTTACCAAGAGACATGACAGATTTCTCCTTACCGGTGCAAAACTGTCCTCACCTGCTCCTGCTGCTTCATCTTCCTCTTCCTATTCATGCACCTCCTCCGCCAGCTTTGCTGCCCTTGATCATAAGGTAGAGATACGTACACCTTCTATGATGACTGACACAACCAAGTTTGTACCTTGTGAAATGGGTCCTGCTCCAGCAACGGGAAAGAGCGAAGAAGTGTGCACCAGCAGCATATCCGATTACCTGACCAAGACCTTACCAGGATGGCACGTGGAGGATTTACTCGATTCCTCTACATTAAATGGTTTGTGTAAGGTTTGCAGACAAACTTGCCTTCGAACTTGCTCTCATGATTTCACTGATTTTCATTGAAAATTGTTTCATTTTGCTAGTATTTAAGTTTTGGTAGAAATGTATCTGACCCTTGTGGTCTGCCCTTCTCCGGACCTGCATATGCTGGAGTTCTGTACACCGGAGCTGTCTTTTTTAGAAATCTATCTGATTTGTGTGTATGGGTACTGATTTTCTCTGCAGAAGGATGATCTTTTCCCGTTTCTAAATACAGATTTTGATCACAATTTGGATCTGATTTCTGAAGATTTGCCTATTGGGTCCCCCAAGTGCCTCAAATTGCTGCCATTGG
Source organism: Warburgia ugandensis (assembly GCA_035236585.1). Classification (NCBI taxonomy): domain Eukaryota; kingdom Viridiplantae; phylum Streptophyta; class Magnoliopsida; order Canellales; family Canellaceae; genus Warburgia; species Warburgia ugandensis. The sequence goes on from CP141129.1 coordinate 43,281,638, forward strand.
TTCCCAAACTGGAATCAAGGATTTCAAAGATTCAAGCAATCTGAAGGTTAAGAGAAGGTGGAACAATTATGTTTTGGCTGTTCCTCAGATCAGTCCACCATCCAAGAGATCAAAGCCTTTCGGTAAACAGGATGAGAATATGGCTCTGGATTTTCTTGCTCAATTTCATGTTTCGAACCTCTCTCTTTTTCATAGAAGGTCTGTCTTCTGATTGAAAAGTTGTATCAAGTTCTGTAAATAATTAACGAAGAATCTTTGGTTTTTCGTTTGCCTTTGGGAATGAAAGAAGGGAAGAGAGGACTGCAGGACCATTATTATAGGGGCTGTTATTCATGAATAAAAGGTGCACTAAAGAAGATTCTTCTTTAACCATTTTACACAGATGTGACTATAAAGGGATAAGCACAGATTTTCGTAAGGTTGACTATTCTCGTTGCAAATAGCTCCCTGTTGTTCATTTTCCTTCCATTGAAAATGAGAAGTCTTATTGCCTAGAAAACCCAGAAATTGCAGAAGAATTGGACACAAAAGTTGGAGCCTTGAAGGGCTGACCAGCAAAACGTTGGCCCCATTTGTTACTTTTGGATCTGACTTGAATCCTTTATTCAGTCATCAATTCATTAGGCCGCCATCTATAAACTGAAACTCGTAGCGCAATTTGATTGTGATATGCCTTCGGTTTTGATCAAAGAAAAAAACCGGTCTTTTTTTTTTTTTTCATTTTATGTTTAGGTGCGGATTATGCTTCGAGGTGAGAAACATATGGCAAGAAGGAACTCGGCGGTACTTGGTAGTATTTCTACGTTTTCAAAATGCTAAAAATACGGTAGGTTGTCAGGGGGGAAGGCTATTTCCTAACAAGCATTTGTGGGCTCTACGAGCACACAAACACCCACGCTGGGCTTTGAACCCTGGCTACTGAGAGACTTTTCTTATGCCACTGCACTGCAAAGTACCTTCAATGTAGCGTTGGGCTTCAAAGAAAAACGCAGGGATCCTTTTCATGTTCTCCTCGATTAATAATTGAGAAATACGCATATGTTTAAATGCAAACCTAGGGAGTTCATTTTCAGGTTAGATACCCATATAGAAGTTCTCCATGTATCTTTTGCTTCGCATACAATAGAACTTGTTGACTGCTTTGCCTTATCGTGTAGTTAAATAACACTTGTGTTCATCAGGCTTCCTTATAGTGGCTTCGTCATTATAAAAATACAACGAATTGGTGTCAAAGCTAGTAAGTAGCAAAGATGAGTATCTAATCAGTGAAGCTCACAATTGCTTTTGTACCTGCAGAGATATTCATGAAATATATATATATATATATATATATATATATATATATATATATTAGCGACGCATGAAGCTCTCTCTTTTTTTAAGAAATTGGAATAAAAAATATGGATATCAAAATTGATGTATTTTAAGGCCTACGCCCTTATTAGTTTGGATTTCTACACTAGGAAATAGTCAAGATAAGATTTCCCAGAAAGACTGAAACTCATTATATTTATGGGGTCTTCTTCTAGCTTTGTTGTTTCGGTTAGTGATCACCTGGATCTTTTATTGGTTCAAATGAACTAAGGCAAGGTGATCCAATATAAAATTACCAACTTGCTACCTGTATGAACTTTCTCTGCTTGTTGAGAATGTCGTTGAGGGGGCTTCTCTTCAACCTGTGTATTTGCAGGAACCAACCTCTACTTTGCCACTAACTATATGCAAATGATATAATGGTTTTTGCAAATGCTTCTTTCTAAAATTGTTTTGAACTTTCCTTGGTTTTTGCAGTTCGTACGTTCATACTTATTTATAAAGGAGATAGAAGGGCTAGCTTCTCCTATAACTAATCTTCCAGCCACGGATGAAACTTAAAGAAAATGTTTGACTGGTTTCTGTTTTTTTAATGGGAGATTCTAAAGGATCCCAAGGGATAACTATAGAATCATAAATTTGTACCTAAAGCTAATCAAATGATCACCTATTCACTGGCCTATGTAGTTTTAATAGTTTTTACTGTGCCTTTAATATGTTTTACTGGTTTAGATCTCTTGCCCAATGATGAAGGAGAGTTTGCAGCATTATCAGCCAATAAAGAACTCAAAAAGAGTTAACTACTTTCCATAAAAGTGTCTGATTATCAAAATAATCCCTCGCTAGCCATTTTTTATCACCATGCAATTATCATGTTCATATCCTAGCGCTGCACTATTTACCAATTTGATGATGCCAACAAATCAGAACTATTCTTACCTATACTTTTTCCTACTTGGAATTTAGTCCCACATTGCTCAAATGATTTAGAAATTTGAAATTTCAGGACTATATAGGGAAATTACTTAACAATAACAAATACAACATTGAATGAGATCATAAGTACTTTGAACTCAACAAAATAGTTAAGCTACTTCGTGAAAAGTAGAAAGCTTTCTTTTTAAGTTCTAATTGGTTGATTGAGTGAAAAAGACTTCTTGGAACTGAAATTTGGGAAAAGCTTGAAGATTTATAGGTAAGCATATGGATTCATAAGTAATTTCTTTGGTAATTATTTATTTTGATTTATATTTAGTTTAGTTTAGTATGGTTTACTTCAATAATGTTTGATTTAGTCTATTTTATAGTTATTTTACTTCAATTTTAGTTTAGTTTTATTTTGTTTTTAAAAGTATATTTATTTCTTCATTAGTTTATAATCACCACATATTTGTATTTTGGACTTTAAGCTAATATTAGCATTGCGCAATTTTCCTCTGAGAGAATTAGCACTGTGCTAACATATTTATCTTTTGTTAGATTCTTAAACTTTTGTTTACAATTATCTAGCCTATACATGGCCTTCATAAGGGACACGATTGATCCACTGTGGAGAGAGTAAGGATGTAGAAGTCTGGTAATTAATGTTGACAATAGAATTTTTGTCCTTTTCCACAAGTGGTGAAAGTTGTAAGACTTGTTCTATTAATAGGTAAGATTATCATCATTTAATCAATAATGCCTATACTATCAAATAACGAGTCCCTAATATGCCACCATGTTATAAACTTATCTTTTATTGTGTCTAATACAAAATCTCAAAAGTTCATGTGATGTGCCCAAAGGGTGTTACAGTAACATAATTGATCTTTGACTAGTTTGGCAAGGAATATGTGAAGCCTTGAGGGATGAATCCCAAGACAAGTGAGATACTGAGAGTTAGTCTCACATCGCCTAGAAAGAAGGAATTGATCGGTTTATAAGAGTTTGGAAAACTCTCTTAGTAACAAGGCATGCCAAGGGGTGAAGCCCAAGAGGGATGATGGACCCAAAGAGGACAATATTGTCTGATGTGCACTCCGATACACACGAACGAGGCCTCCCAATGGGTCAAATTCAAGAGGGGTGAGGGACCCCTAAAGAAACAAAATCTTGAGGGGTGAAGCCCAAGAAGATTGAGGGACCCAAAGAGGACAATATCATCCACTGTGCACTCTGATACACATGAACGAGGCCTTTTTCCTCAGAAACTGAGGAGGAACAAAACCATGAAGGTTGTATAGGCACCGCAAAGTAGACAATATCATTGTTGTGGGACCCCGGCTATTACAAATAGTATCAGAGACAACCCCTGACCTGGTGTGAGGCTGGCCGCATGCGGGAACGCGTGCTCCCTTAAGGGGGATACGGCGACATGGGATAAGCCGGGCCTATAGGGGCTGAAGCGGGCTGCACGTAGGTTCCTAAGGTTAGTCCCACATCACTAAGTGAAAAGTGATTGGACTATTGATAAGAGTTAGAAGCACTTCACATGCAACAAGGCCTTTTCTCGTAAGGGAAGAACAAAGCCATGAGGGGGCTAGGTGATATGGGCCCTAGTCTACAAAGTGGACAATATTATTATGTGTGGGGCCCTCAGGCTATTACAATGGTATCAAAGCAAGTTCCCCTAGTGGTGTAGTGGCTAGCCACACGCAGACGCTAATCGTGGCTATCACGTGGGGACACCTGTTCCCTGAGGGGAGAAGATGTGAAGTCCTAGGCTGATGAGGGCAGGCTAAGAGAAGGCTGTCAGGCTTCTGGGTTGGGGTGAAGGACAGGGTTTGGCTCTAATATCATTTGTAATAGCTGGGGGTCCCATAACAACGATATTGTCTGCTTTGGGGCGCCCATGCACCCCTCACGATTTTGTTCCTCCCTGATTTTCCAGGGAAAAGGCCTTGTTCATGTGTATCAGAGTGCACAGCGAATGATATTGTCCTTTTTAGGTCCCTCACCCCTCTTGGGCTTCACCCCTCAGGAGGCCTTATTGCTTAGAGAGTTTTCCAAACTCTTATAAACCGCCTAGTTCCTTCTCCTCAAACGATGTGGGACTAACTCTCAATACCTCACCTATCCTGGGATTCATCCCTCAAAGCTTCACATAAACTCGTTATGACTGCTAGAGTTCCTCGAACTCTTATAAACAACCTAGTTTCCTCTCCCTATGTGATGTGGGACTAACTCTCTATCTTTCACTCTAGCCTAAAAGCCTGCCAGCCTTCTCTTGGCCCGCCCTCACAGGCCTAGGGCTTCACATCTTCTCCCCTTAGGGAACACCACGGGGGAACTAGCTCTAATACTATTGTAACAGCCCAAGGGGCCTACACACAATAATATTGTTTGCTTTAGAGACTGACGCCCTATCCCCCTTAAGGGAGCACGCGTCCCCCGTGCGACCAGCCACACACCTGGTTAAGGGTTGGCTCTATTGCCATTGTAACAGTTCGAGGGCTCCACACACAATAATACTATCTACTTTAGAGATTGTGGGGTCATATCACCACCCAGCCCCCTCACAACTTTGTTCTTCCCTTGTGGGAAAAAGCCTTATTGCATGTGAAGTCCTCCTAACTCTTATCAACAACTCATTCACTTTCCCCTTAATAATGTGAGACTAACCTCAGGAACCCATGTGCAGTTCGCTTTATCCCCTCTAAGCGCTTACCCCGTGTCCCCCTATCCCCCTTAAGGGAGCATGTGTCCCTGCGTGCAGCCAGCCACACACTTGGTTAGTAGTTAGATTTGATACCACTTGTAATAGCCGGGGATCCTACAGCAATGATATTGTCTGCTTTAGGGAATCCATACACCCCTTATGGCTTTGTTCCTCCCCGGTTTCCCAAGAAAAAGTCCTCGTTTGTGTGTATTAAAGTACACAACGGAGGAAATTGTCTTCTTTGGGTCCCTCACCCCTCTTAGACTTCACCACTCAAGGTTTTGTTCCCTTAGATCCCTCACCCATCTTGGGCTTCACCCCTCTGGAGGCCTCATTCGTGTGTATCAGAGTGCACAATGGACGATAATGTCCTCTTTAGGTCCCTCACCCCTCTTGGGCTTCACCCCTTGGGAGGCCTAGTTGTTAAGAGAGTTCCCCAAACTCTTATAAACTACCCAATTCCCCTCCTAGTGTGGTGGCTAGCGCATGCGGGCACCTGGTTGTGGCAATCACGCGGGGACGCGTGTTCCTTAAAGGGGAAAGATGTGAAGCCTTGAAGGATGAATCCTAAGACAAGTGAGGTACTGAGATTTAGTCCCACATAGCCTGAGGAGAGGGAACTGGGCAGTTTATAAGAGTTTGGAAAACTCTCTTAGCAACGAGGCCTCCCAAGGGGTGAAGCCCAAGAGGGGAGAAACAAAACCGTGAGAGGTGTATGGGCATCCCAAAGTGGACAATATCATTATTGTGAGACCCTTGACTATTACAAAATATGTGTTGAAAATTACTCCTAGTGAATGTGATGTAGTTATCTTGATATTCATAGCTTCTCTTATAATAATTTGAGCCTCCCCTCTTCATATAGAAGATCATCTTGTGAAAACCTTCAATTATGAAAAAATAATATGATGAGAAGATTAACTACCAAAAAAGAGGGGTTTTGTCCAAAAAGGTGTACTCTTATTAAAGTAGTAACTTCATGTTTGAAGAACTACACTATGCAAGGTTGTGCCATTCCAAAAAAAAATCTTAAATGATTGCAAGAAACTCTAAACATGCTTTTTAGAAAAATAATGACAATTCTCATATTGTAAATGCATGCACAAGGTGGGATGGGATAAGCTATGCATTAGCAAGTTATATGGTGGATTGGGTTTGAGAGATCCATTAAGCTTAATTCTATTTTTCAAATGAAGTGGGGTTAGAAAATTATCCTTTGACCTAGTTCTTTACAGAAGAATTATCTCTGCAAAATATTTGCATGGTAAAGCCTTATTTAAGTTAAAAACACTAGAGAAGCATTAGAAATGTCAAAAGAAATACTAAAATCCATACTATATTTGTTCAAAGGAATCAGGTGGGTGGTAGGAAATGGGAGAGATATCTCCTTGTGGTATGATAATTGGAGGAAACTAGAAATGTTATATATATTAGCACTTAGAAAATTTGTATGTTTTATTCAAACCCATGTTTGACCATCGAATAAAGAATACTAAATATAATTTCGTTGATGTTCATACGAACCAAGATGAGGGAAATTCAAATTTCAATTTAGTATTTGTATGTGTATACGACAATCTCTTTCCACAACTAGGGGATGTAGCTGTGATTTGGAGAATAGGAAAATTGGATCCTCATCATTTATCATCTATCTTCATCATCATCAAAAGTAGGTATGCTGACCTATCTCAATAATAAAAAATTTCAATTTGAAAATCCAACCTAGATTCAACTACGCATGTTCATGCATTTGATTTGTCAATTATTTTGTACTTAAATTATTTGTTGTATTTACGAGAACTTCACATCCTACATGTGTTTGTAATATTTTTGCATTCTTCTTTAAACACATCCTAAATGCGTTTGATTCAATTCTTATGAGGACTTGACATCCTAGTGAAATTCATGAATAAAATGCTAGGATATCATGAAGAAATAGGACATTTAACAGCTTTTAGCAAAACTATCTTTTCTAAAAATTTGAGTAGCCTTGCTAGTGGTTGCTAAAATTCACTTAAAAGTCAAATGCAAGGTACGTATCTTTTGTAAGATTTTCCCTAAAATTCTTATATTTTATATTTGTAGATTTTATATACTGGTTGGATTATCTAAATAATAAATGATTGTAAGTTCAATAGAATCTCAAGTGTTTGGTCCATAGAATTAGGGATTCATATTAATAAATCAAGGAGATATCAAAATGGCAAAATCAAGTACTTGGCTAATTTAAAGGTCGTGTTAATTTATTTATTGGATAGATTACCTCAATATTCAGTAATTACTTGTCAAAGCATCTCTTGATGCTCTATTTATGTAAATGTGGCCTTAAAGCTAACTATTTCTAGCATATATGAGTATACCAAAAGGTAGATTGAAAATACAGAGTCAGTGACCAAGTATGGTAAAGAGCTTATTTTAAAAAAACTCAGTTAGCTTGAATTAATGATGAATCCATCATGTGATTGCTAGAAACTTCAAGCAAGTAATGAACTAGATCATTTATGTGATCCCACTGTTAGCCATGAGAATTGCATTTCCTTACGTGACATCTAAAAGAACTCTTCTTTGCTACTCATTTGATATCTTAATCTATTGGCTTCTTAACATTATACACATTGAGTGAAAACTCTTTGTAGAACACACTAACAAGACATATACAAAGAATAAAAGAAAATAAGCAAACAAAGAAACATGAAAATTTTGCATGGTTAGACAGTATTCCTCCTCCATAAAATCATTGTATTCTTCACTATGTAAAATAAAAGAAAATCAAGTACAAATACCTAGTTTGGTTACAATCTTAGAAATAAAAAACCTAGCTTCTCTCTCTCTCTCTCTCTCTCTCTCTCTCTCTCTCTCTCTCTCTCTCTCTCTCTCTCTCTCTCTCTCTCTCTCTCTCTCTCTCTCTCTCTCTCTCTCTCTCTCTCTCCAAAACCTTTAAAGAAGAACCTTAAAAACTAAAATAGAAGAATATGAATAAAACCCAATTTCCACTTTTTCTTGAGGCTCTCGTTCTATTCCATCCCTTTTATGTTTTTACATTAAACCAAGGAAATCTTTCTCTCTTAGTATTCCTTGAAAACACATTGAATTCCTAGGAGATTTGTATCTCCTACGAAGCTCAATGAGTGGATTCCACTCTATGTATGGCCATGAATGAGACAAACCACACAATAATTTCCACCTTGGCTCATTCTTAGACACTTAGAAGATGTTTGTAATCATCTTCCTACCTCTGAAGATATGTTCAAGTCATGTTTTTATTTGATCAAATATTTTAGATTCATCAGACCGTCTGGGTTCATTTACATGCTTCTTCATTTTTCAATAGTTTTTACAATTGTTACCTCACATTTTTCAAGTTGTCATATTTCCTATGATCTTACCCTTTTCTTCTCCTCAAAGTAGAGCTGCTTATTACCCAAGCAAGTCTCCCTTATATATGAGGTGAGTCTAAGCCATCTTCTATAGCTCTCAAGTGTCCAATTTTTTGTTCTCAAGTATTCTTCTACTTGTGAATTTCTATAGCTTTTAGAGTTATAGTTGGAAAGTTGATAGTTGAGAGTATCATTCTTCTAACACTAGTTTCTAGAGTTTTTAAAGTTATGATGTTCTTCTAGTGTATACTGTCAACATGATCTTGATATTCTCTTTGATATCAATTTCTCATAGAGACTTTGTATTCTTAATCTCTTTAGATCTTGTTTCTAAAGGTGCTCTAAGTTTTGATTTGTTTCTCTCTTTTTGAGAATTTATTTTAATTTAATGATAAACTTTTGAAAGATGTTATTTTAAGACATTCATTTGAGAGGCAAAGGTACAGATTGATTCTGATCATGGAAATCAATTAAGGATAGATTAATTCTGGCTTAGATGAATCCTATATATAGAGTTACCATATAACTTGCACAACTTGGGAGGTTTCAACTATCTTCAAAAAGTACACTTTGACACATACTTCTAAGATAAGGTTCATTTGAACTCAATTCGTACAAGACACTAAATTTCTTACAATTCATGTACCTGCCACTCAGCGTTCTCACAGTTAGTAATGAGTTCTTTTGTTGTTGTCTAGTGTTTGAAAGGTTTTGATCCCATTGGCAAAAAGTTTGTTGCAATTATCAATTAACTCCTAAATTTACTCTTTAACAATGTGAAATGGATCTTATGTTGAAGATGTATTGACAACTCTCACATCCCCTTTCCTTAGAGAGAGATGGCCATAGATATTTGTGTAAGGCTGATTACTAGAGAAAGATAGATGGGTTTCGATTGTAGATTCTTGGACCATTCCTTTTTTTTGCTCCACAATCCACTCAACAACCTTAGAAAACCCCATCTTCTACCTCCTTCAGCCTCCCAAACCAATGGTTTCTCTCCACCCAATTCAAAGCTCCACTCTTTTCTACATCATGTTCCAATAGTTTCACAAGTCACAAAACTACAAGGAACTTCAACAATGGGAAAGTGGTATTAACCACAGTAAAGAGGATGATAATATTAATTGCATTTTAGAAGCAAGAGATGATATTAAGATAGCTTTGGAATCAAAAGATACAATTTAGTTTGACAAGGAAGCTCAAAGTGCTTGAGCTGCAATGAAGATTGTAATTGCATGTGTTTCAACATTTGTTGGCAAAGTTACCTAAAAATAAAAAGAGAGCATTATAAAGATCTATGGGGTTGAAATAGAGCAACTGGAGGTTGAGCTTGAATTGTTGAATAATTGATGAGGTCACATTAGCATGCATGAGAGATCAATTACATAAAGAATGGGTCTAGCTATTGACAATTGGAAGAAGGAAATCTTGTGGAGGAGTAGACAAAGTTATATTGACACATATTTTCCTTTATCTTAAGTTTTTTATTTTCCCACATTTTTTATCATAACCTTGAAAAAGAGCACATGAGTGGACCCATGACAAGTTTTCATCTAAAGAACTCACTAGTCCATCAATGTTCAACTCAAAAGGTCAAGGCCTTTATGTGTTCAATAAGAAAAGATAGGCCCTGCAAAAGAATTTATGACAACTATAGGTTACCAATAAAGAACTTTTCCTTAAAGAGAAAGGGGATTAAAAGCTAAAGAAGGAAGGAAAAACGTGTCCCCAAATAATCTTTCATGGCTGATAGAAGACATGCATTTGAATGAATCTTCATTTGCCAAACAACTTAAGAAATTAGACAAAAGTAAAAACAAAAGAAGACAAAGAAAGAAAGATGGAAAAGATTCTACCATTCTGATTGGTTGCCAAAAATGATCTTGAGTAGTAACGTATATCTCCTAAAAACCTTTGGCAACCACATACCTCTCAACGAAACCCAACAAATTGCCCAACAATGCCATCATCAAAGAGTAAGTTAACTAATAAATTAGAAAAAAGTAAAAGAAAGACAAAGAATGAAAGCGAAAAACATCCGACCACCCTAATTGGTTGCCAAAAATGTTATTGCATAGCAACCATGATGCATCTAGAAAACTTCTTTTGCAACCATGCACCTCTCAACAGAATCAAATGAATTGCCAAACAATCTTATCATTAAAGAGTAATTTAACAGCTTACTAAAACAAATAGAAAATAAAAATACTACGTATATATGTATATATTACAAACCCTCACAAAAAACCTAATTGTCTTCTCAACAATAATAATATAATAAAATAAAGATAGTTCAAAGAATCAAAGTAGTACAAAGGAAAAAGATGAACAAAATTATTTAATTATTGCAACTTCTCAAATGACCCTCAAATATAGAGATAGCTTTATAGAAGTCCATATAACAGAGCATTACTAACATTCAAGACCAAAAACTACAACACAAATACTTGCCCCATATTTTATAATTTGTGCATGATGCTTTGCACACAATCACACAATAACAATATCCTTTTGTGTGTATGTAGTGAGATGCATAACACCACTGAGAATAGATTTTACATCCCTTTGGTCATTTGATGTTAAATGAGAACATGCATATCATTGACCAATCAATATCACAATATGTCTTTCTTCAAATATGTTATGTGTGACTAAGATTTCCACCATTTAGGATTTCAGAGTTGATAAAACCATTCCAATTAAAACCCTTTGTTGTTTTGGGGCTTTCTTCATCGATGGAACTTGTCTGGTTAGATTCCTTGATTTCTAGGACTCTTTAAGTAGGGACTATGCTAAAGTCCTTAATTTGTGAAACTTTTTTAGTTGTAAAGCCTATCTAACCAGTATTATTGTTTTTTGGGACTCTTTTAGTTGCGAGGACTATTTGGCAAGAGTCCTCAATTTCTGAGACTCTTGGAATTGCAAGACCCATTCAGCTAAAGTCCTTAATATGTGGGCCTCTTTGAGCTGGGTGGATACATTTAGCTACGATCCCTGTTTTATAGGACTCTTTAAGCTATAGGGCTTATTTGACTAGAGTAGTTGCTTTTGTGGCACTCTTCGAGGTGTAGGGTGTGTTCAACTACAGTTTCTTACTTTATAAGACTCTTTGAGATGCATGGAAAGTTTGGCTAGAATCCTAAATTTGTGAGATTCTTTGAGCTACGAAATCTATTTGACTAAAGTTCTTATTTTGTGGGACTTTTTGAGCCATAAAACCCATTGAATTAGAGTCCTTAACTTGTAGGGCTCGTCAAGCTAACAAGGCATGTTTGTCTAGAGTCCTTGTTTTTTTGGATTCTTAGGTTGTTGGATTCTTAGAAGGGGAACCTTGGCGCCATGGTAAAAGTTATCATCATGTGACTTAAGGTCACAGGTTCAAGGCATGGAATTAGCCTCTTGCAAAATGCAAGGTAAGGCTGCCTACTATAGGCCCTTAGGTCCGCCCCTTCCCTGGACCCCGCATAGGCGGGAGCTTCGTGCCTAGGGATGCCCTTTTTTTTAAGTTGTTGGATGCATGATTGTTTCAAGACTCTAAAGTCACCAAAATCTTGGGCTATGAGAATCCATCATATTTTAGAAGTCTTGGGCTTTTAGGCCTTGATTGGATTTAGGTTGTAATACTTGACTTGTGACTCTTTAAGCTATAGGACCTTGGTGGAGTTTAGAAGTCTTAAGCTATGAACCCATTTTGTGTTTTTTGGATTCTGGTGGGATGGATAAGTGAGCACCTAGTTTTCATATCAATTGGGGCTAGATTACTTTCTTTTTTTTATTTTGACTATTTTTAGGAGGGTAGGTTCTTGGGATATCAATTGGGGTCCACTTTAAACTATTTGGAGAATCAAATACTCTAGAGATGAATTGGGACCCACTTTAAGTTATCTCAAAGAAGTGATAACCCTAAACATGGATCGAGGCCCACCATAACTTATTTTCAAGAGAATGGTGCCTTGCCTAGTGAGCGGGATCCACTACAAGTTGTTCTCAAAAAGTTGGGACCTTGTGTAAAAACCTTAAATTTTTAAGCTTCATTTCAAAGAACTATGAATTTCTTTTAATGAGTGTAAATTGGAAAATGTTCATGTTTACGTTCCAGAGAATTAACCTTTTAATAAACATCAAATCAATCACTGAGACTCCATAATTGGATTGTACTCAAAAAGATGATTCAAACGACACTAAGTTTGCTAAAATTGGAGTTTAAATGAAGAAGTTATGACAATTTAAGTAGGAAGGGCATTTTTGTAAAAAAAAATGAAAAGGTTTAAAATAGAGGGGGGGCGTATTTGATACGGACACCTCCCATTTAAGAAAATGATGAACAAACTGTTAGGTTTGTTCTGAGCCCGATCGAGGGAGGGAGAGAGTGAAGAGGAGGGGGAGAAGAGAAGAGGGAAAAGAGGAAGAGAGAGTGGGGGAGAAGGAGAAGGGAGTTAGAAGAGGAGGATCCGACCCATCCTCCTCCTTCCATTTGCCCCACGGACGGCTGGAGAAATAGATCAACAGTGAGGGGCTTTACGCCAGTCACTAAAAAAGACAGAGAGAACGGAGTCGTTGATCGATGATTGGAGCTGTTCACCTTTTTTCCCTAGCTACCACAAGCAAAACCCCTATGGTTGCTCGTTATTCGAGCAAGTTTTTGGAGAGAAAAAAGGGGGGAAATAGTATGGGACGACGGAATTTGTCGGTGACGAAAAATCAACAACAATCTCCTTCTACGACAACAATTGGAGGTTGAAGACACGCCTTAAAAGTAAGATTTAGGATATCCACCTCTTGAATCTTGGTATTTTGCAAAAATCTATGCATTTTTTACCTAGATCTATAATTAGGGATGATCCAACCGTCCAATCCCTAATTTAAGCTTAGAGATGAGTAATTGAATACCTGATGTAGTTTAGATCATACTAGGTTTACATATCTAGGCTGAAAACCAATCAGACAATCTCAGTCATCCGATTAGGTATTGTTTGCATAGTAAATTTTTAATGTCTGATTGATGATCAAGCATCACAGATGAATCCTAGGACCCTAAATTAGCTAAGATGTTATAAATAAATATAAAAAAAAAAATTGTGGTATTTGGATAAAAACCTGATGGGAAACCTTAGTCATCCGATTAGATAGGTGTGGAAGACAAACTTTGCATCATCTGATCAACGATCAGATTCCACCATCATGTCTCCTAACTCTTAATCAGTAAATACACTCTAAAAACATATGGTTAGGCTACAAACCATGGGAATGGATTGATGATTTGGCAATTTTGATTTGAAATGAGTAAATTTACTTAGAATTGTGAATATGTGGATTTATATTGATAATGAATTCAAAATTTGATTTGTTTAGGTAATTGATAAGTGATCGAAGGAGGGATACAACAAAATTGTGAAGCACGATAAGGGAGGTAGGTAGTTTGAACATCAATATGCTTGCTTAAACTAAGAAAAACCACTGATAACTATCCTATTATATTTAGAATTGCTTGAAACTTGAGATTTTAATCTTTTGATTTATGCAGCATCATAATTGTATTTTCATGCAATCTGTTTAAAATGACACGTTGTTTTACTATCAAATTGAAAACTGGTATATGAAAATATATTGAAAACTACACGTACTTCATGAGTCAGGAAATAACGAAAGAGGAAACCTCATCTCAACCCGAATTGAAGATTTCCATTACATTGTTATATAGTATTATGATATCTAAATTTTATGACTTAAAGGATGCATGAATTTTAGGGATTTTATTGGTTATATCGGCATGTGATGATGCCTATTATTACCATGTTATAATAGACATATTGAGGCCGATGGATGCTATGATATGAAGATTGAGGACTGATCATCCTCTTTCTTCTGAAATTGTGTATGTGTGGTAGATATTTAGCCGGAGGGGCCAAATTCAAGCTCATGTCATCATGGACAAGTCAAGGCTTGTGTATCGTGTTTTCCATGATCACGGTGCAGGGAGTCTATCCGCTTTGTATCACCGTGATAGCCACGGACTTGATTGGTTCATGTTCGACGCAAAGAGTCCATTATTTTCAGGTTCATATGTATATTGCGCAATAGCGCAAGTGTAGGGCACCTTGGTATTTCAGGCTATAATGAGTATTCACGACCAATGGCAGGTGGCCAGATTCTAGTGTTCCTATACTCATAAAATCTCGAGGAGATTCAGAATGTGCGTGTGTGTGTGTTGAAATACTTTATTTGCATTTAAACATTTCGTGGTTTAAATGCATCTCTCTATTGATTTTGATGCATAAAAAGAGTTGTGACTATCGTTTATATCATATAAATGTTTTACAAAGGTTATTATCATTATTTGGAAACAGCACATATGGATGTTAAACTGATGATTTGAACTGATTGAACATGGAAATCATTTGAAATGGCATGGTAGGAATTTCGGAATATGTCACACTACTTATTTAGCATCATATGCTACAAAATTATACAATGTATGGTTAACTGTTCCTTTAAAAGTTAAAACTACATAAACTTGTATGTTGATGATGAAACTACCTACACAAGTTAAAGCTTGCTAAGATATTGTACTTGTTTACAATATCTTTGATTCAAAGGACTTGAGCAAAGGGAAAGGCACAAAGTCTTGACTTGGGAGCTACAAGGAAGCTATTTTGAGTTAAGGTGAGGTATAGGTAAAGACTTCTGAAGATTCTTACAAATCTTAAGTAATTAAATTTGTTTTATGGCTCTATTAGAAATGGACATGTGGATGTGTATTTATTATCGTTTGAGAGAATGGTTGTGACTGGAGTGATCCTGGGTATATAGGTTTAATTCCTAGCCTTTTTGGCATTACCAAAATATTTCTTTTATTTAAATTAAAAGAAATGTGTGTGGTTGTGTTTGGAGGGATACAGAGTCTCCGTTATTGATTTTATACATACATTGTGATTATCAAGTTGTCACATTACATGCGTTAAATACACATGGTCCAAAATATAGGGGAGACTCTGTTGAATTTTCTATAGGAATGTGTTATTCATTTCTCTAAAAGTCCTTGTTTTTATAATATTAAAAAAATGACACTTGGGATTTTTAAGGTCTTCTTTCCAAACTTATTTTTCTGTTGTTTGGTTTATAAATAGTTTTTCAAACTCGGGGCCCCACAAATAAAATTTTTTATGAACAAAGTGTTATTAAAACCCGGGATGTCACCCCTTGGGCATGGATAAGGGTGCACTTTTGGTTGCTTTGAGGTCATTCTGAGGAAGCAAGCACTTGAGATATCTATCGAGGCCCGCTTTTATCCTTTCAAGAAGAGCAAGTTTTGGACCATCAAATAGGGTTTGCTTTATGCTTTTAAGAAAAGTAGTTGTCCAAGACTTCACTCAAAGTTCACTTTTATCCTTTTAAGGAAAGCAAGTGCCCGAGACATCAATATGGACCTGGTTTAGGTAGTTTTTCAAGTGACTTTAGAAAAGCAGACACCTTGGGTGACCTTGGAAAAAGCATGTGCCTTGGGCCCCATTGTGAGTGAATTTTTGAAAAGCAAGCACCCTAAACATGAATTAGGGCCTACTCTGACTAGTCCTAGAAGAGTAGGAGCTTGAGGCACGAATTTGGGCCTTTAGTTGACTTTACAAAAGAAGGCACCTTGGACATGAATCAAGGCTTGTCTTACTCTCTCTTTTACTTTGATTTTACTTTTAGGGGTTAAGCAAAGAAGTGGGGCTCAATTTGATAGAGAGCAAGCTAAGAACAGAGAAAATAGAAAGGGGCATGCTCAGAGGCATGGCAAACACTACCTTAAATGAGAGAGAGAGAGAGAGAGAGAGAGAGAGAGAGAGAGAGAGAGAGAGAGAGAGAGAGAGAGAGAGAGAGAGAGAGAGAGAGAGAGAGAGAGAGTAACTTTTTTTGTGGATGCTTAAATGGAACTCTTGGAATGCTATTCTTCTCTTCAAACTTGTAGGGCTTTGCTCTATATTTTTTCTCTCTATCTCTTTTAAAAGGGGAGGGAGATATTTATAGACTTTATAAGAGGTTGAGTGAGTTGAAGATCATGGGGTATTAATTAGGCGAGAAAGTGAGGAGGAGAAGTTAGTAGAGATTAAGAGTTGTGATTGGCTAAGGATGAGAAATGCAAGGAGAATCCTAGAAAATGGAGGAGAACGTGGGTTGATAAAGGTAGAAAAGAAAGCATGGGAAATAAAAGGGCTGAAATGGGTCCACTTGGACTAAGAAGGAAGAAGAGAGAAACAAAAACGGAAGGGCTGAAGTGGTCCCACCAAAAATAGAAAGATGGAGGAAAAGATTGAAATGAGTCCCATTTGAGAACTTAGGCACCCAGTTTATAATGGTGGTAGGCCCTATTTCACTTGTTTGGTATTTAAAACTTAAGTTTCTCCCATAAGAGAATTAAACTAAAAGACCAAGTGTTATGTATGTCTCATTCTTCACCCTTTCATCTTGCTTTTAGGTTTTAAACAAAAGGAAGCCTCTTGAGGGCATTTTTTTGATAAATGGGTCTCATCTAGTGTGGGTCCCATTTATGGTATTTGAGTCTTAAAACCTTAAGGGATTTCTCTTATGAGAATCCTAAATGATTTAAACAAGAAAGTCTGAATAGGGACATTTTCTTTGCCATTTTCTTTTGAAAGAATTGGGCCCTCTTTGTAGATAAAGTGGGTCTCATTTATAGGTTTCTTAAGTTGCTTCAAGGGAGTCTTAGGATTTAATAAATTTAAGAAGTAGAAAGCACCATGAACTCTACTTGAGAGAGTAATAAGTCATCTTAGGTAAGAATGGACCCCATGAGAAGTATTTATTTGAAAGAAGAAAGAGGTGTTTTTTGTCAAAAGCACCTTGAAATAGTATGACTACACTATGCAATGCACTACAATGAATAATTATATACACTTTAATGTCATTTTCATTTACTTAATGCATTATAATATAAATAAGAAAACCCATATTTGAGTCTATTAAAAATAATCTCAAGATCTAATTCCAAGAGGGAGAAAAGTCAACCTTTGGCTCATAGTATAAAATTAAACTTTTGGAGCTTTGATCAAATTTCTAAAACCCTAGTTCTAAGTGTATTAATTTGATTTTAAATGCTCAAAGTTCTAAAATAATATATTATTACTAAAAATAAAATGTTTGATATAAAAACTCCAAGTTTAAGTCATCTAACAAATAATTTTATCAACTAGTAGTATTGCTGTAATTTAAAAAAAAAAATAGTCTAATAGGATGTCCAAATCACCTCATTTTTTATCAAAACTTTGGCATGACCTTTTGAACACTCTATTACATAAAATAATCACTCTAAAAGCATGGTTCAAACTATATTTGTTGACCACTGAAAGTGTGAAAATTTTGAAGCCAACAATAAGACTAAACCAACAAACAAAAACTAATTAAATTATAGAATGATTAACTTAGTCATGCCAAATTTCATAATCCTCACTCCTATTGACCATCAAGAGATGTTGTCCTAATTAATGAGGGTTGACCTTTGAAGAGTTTCACTATGATAATTTTCATCTCAGTAGCTTCTCTTTCATTAACCTCTAACCAACTAATTTTAAAGTAATTTAACTTTCAAATTCTTACTATTGCTTCTAAAAGTGTGTTTAACTCTCAAGCAAGATGTCAAAACTTAAAATGCAGACACAATGCAGACTTTGCAAAAATAAGTGACCTTGGGGTTAATATGGTGAGTACTTGAACGATATAGAAAGTACAAAAAATGTAATTTAATATTATCTATAAAAAAAATGTAACTCAACAGGGTTCCGAGTTAACTCGCCACATTTTGATATTATTAACTCTAGCGACCTCTTCCCTTTTCCCTTGAGAAATGCAATTATATCTTTGTCGTCATTCATTACCTTTCACTTTTTGAAAAGTGAAAAGCATTGAAATGCTTACCTCCAATTCTACAACTAATAATTTTCCATGTTAGTACCCCTTATTTGTTGTGCTTAGGGTGGTTCTCTTTAACCAAATAATTTTAGGTGTACTATATAAAAAAACCTAGTAATTTTTTACCCTTAATGACTATGCCGAAAAAAATTTAATAAATTTTTAAAATCCTCAAATTTAATTACTCTTAATAGTCGAACCTACCTAAATTTTAGACGTTGTTGACAAAAAGTGACATTAATGAGAAAGGAAAATGATCCAAAACACCTGGGCCACAGTTTAGATGATTCGATCCATTCATCACGTTTGACATGCCCTAGATTAGTTATCTTCCAAAATTAATGACCATTGGATGATTCTACCCATGAAGTTTTTTGTTTTTTAATTATATACATAATCAAAGATCTAATATCTAGAAGCTCCAATGGACATGTATTTTAGTGCACAACCAAAATCGAGCAAGGCAAACGAGATAAACAACCCATATTGGGATCTATGTGAATATGTCATGTCAAACATCTTTCTCCAACAAAAGTAAAGTTGGATTAGATGCATCCAAATATATTCTAGTTTTGGTTGATCTAAACTATTCATCTTGTTTGCTCTACACTGTTTTGGCTATGTACAAAAATTCATGCCCATGAGACGCTTTTAAGAACTAGATGTTTGATTTTAAAAAAATAATTTAAAAACAAAAAGATTGCATGGCTAAAACCATACAATTATCATATATTTTGGTAGATAACCAATCTAATGCATGCCAAACATAGTGAACAGATCAGATCATTCAAACATTTTTCTTCCTCCTTAACATCACTTTCTGTTAACGACATCTAAAATTTGGATTTAATTGTTAAGGGTAGTTAAATTCAGAGAGTTATTAAAATCAATTAAACATTTTGGGTATAATCTTTAAGATTAAAAAAGTATGAGTTTATAATGTAAAAAACCCAATTAAATTTGATAAAAGGGTCTATAATTTCACAACCATGGTCCCTAATTATAGATGCTATTTTAGTTTAGAATTATTGCACTTGGGTGTTAAAGTCTTTCTAAAGTTTTTTCCGAGAAGGGGCAGCTTCACATCACTTTAGTTATTTTTCCTTGAAGACAATAATGAAGAGGTTGAATGTGTTCGTGTATCCTAACATTGGTGATAGAAACACCTACTCTCTTTATGGTACAACTGATTAACACTAACTTATGTTCTACTAGCTAAGACATAGCAAAGATAACTTACTTCAAATTGATTGGGAAATACTAGCAACGGCATGGGTTGGGTTGGGCTGGATTTTTTGCTGACCCTGACTCAAACACTTTTCTTCTAACCCTAATTGGACCCTAGCCCTCCTTGGTTCAAAGATTTTTTTACCCTAGCCTTCATCCGTACGAGTCAGACAGGTCAAGTCCCCTAATTTGACCCACTCTCTTGCACGCACACACACATAGTTTTTTCATATCAACATATATCAATAGAAAAGATAACAAGAAGCATGCATTGAAGAATGATCCAATACTAAATTGACTAATAGGATTGATTTGCTAAATGTCATATATTGATGTATAATCCTTAAGCTTAGTGCTTTTTCTCCTTTAACCATGCATTCTTACAAACATGACCCAATAGCCATCTCCGAGCAAATAGACACTGTGTCAATGTCATGTTAGATTTTTGGTCCATGACCCTCAGGTGTCATTAAGGTGGGGTCTCTTCAATTGACCTGACCCATTGCCATCCCTAGGAAATACCAAGCTTCTTATTCTATAATTGCATATATACATAGGTAAAATTTAGATTAGTTCACAAATGTCAAGATTAATATCTCAATATCCTCACATACGCATCAAACTACAAATGAAAATGAGAATATATATATATATATATATATATACATATTATTTCTTTCACTAAAGATCTAAATATTTCAAGCTTAAATCTCTCCAGTTTCTCCTTCTTCAAAATTCCAAGTGGCTTTAACAATTGGCACCTTTCAATCCTCCTCTGATTTTGGGTGAGAAGGATGCATTTATGTGCCGATATGTCATTATAGAACTAAAGATGGATGATCCACTACATCGATGAAGTATCATAACTCAAAAAGGTTTAAAAATATGCAATGTTTCGAGCTGTTCAATTTTACACTCAAAATTATGGTGGTCAGGTTTTGAAGATTAGCCTATCTAAAGTGTGTCTAGGAGGTCTGCTCACACACAAAAAGTGCACGCAAGGCCATTCTAATTTGGTGATCTAGACCATTCATCTCTAAGTGACTTCTTAATCTACCATACAACAAAGGTTAAGAATCACAAAGAAAAAAAAAAATAAAAAAATTAAGATAAAGCATCTAATGGGCATTGCTTTGGTACTCAGCCTATTTAAGTCGCTCCCAAAATAATGAATAGCATAGATTTACAAAAGAGACAAATAAAGCGTACTTAGACTAAAAATGAAATACTTTACTTGGCTGTGGAGGTGGAGGTGGGGTTGCTGCCTCCCTTGGTTTTGTTTGAAAAGGATCCTAATTTTTTATAAGTCAGCCTTGCTTTTTATTAAAGTTCTTGGAGGAGCTTGGTAGAAGAGGATGAGTGGCTGTTGCTGCCTGACAGAGGTAGAAGCCTGAGTCACCAGAGCTATTTGTGTCGTGTGCGTTGATTGAAAGAGGAGGTGAGACAATCCAAATACTAGCACACGAATAAAAAGAGTCGTGCCGTTCAAAGTGAAATTTTCTAAGCTTATTCAAATTTAATTGCAACCACCGGCAACTGGTTGAGAAGATGCTCAAACTATGGATCTTGCCTCTAGCCTAGACCTTTCGCAGCCTCTTTGCACCTTTAGGGTTAATTAAGCTGTGCAAGGAAGATGAAAAGTAAATCCTACACATACATATAGGGTATATGGTAACAATCTACGGTAAATCATACAAATGAAAATTTGTTTTCCTGCAATGCAGAAAAATAATAATAATAATTGAAAAACGATTTTTGGCGGAATAGTTAGCAGCAGTGAATCAAATAACGTTCTAACCCATATCTCTTTGTTTTGTGGCATGGACCATCCCAATGAATGATCCAAGCCATCCGTTTGTCTCTCTAGAATAATTATGGCTAGGATCAGCGATGGCGAAGAATTTTCATTTTGACAAATCCTGGATGTGATCCAAAGAATGAGTGCTTGCACCGACACACCGAGATGGGTGCCAGCTCAGGCGCCCGTTTGGACAGGACGCGTGACCTGATGCAGGATGCGAGGAAACCTTTCCGTAGGACGCGACAACAAGATAGTTACCATGGTTGGGCCCCATCTTCTGCTGATCCACACCGTTATCTGATTTTGGGCCAAAACTTGTAATGACGGATGATTCCAGAATCTGCAAAAATGTATCATCGCCAAAAACCACGAACAAAAATTGGAAGCCACAAGATATCGAAAATCAGATTGAACGGGTGCGATCAATCCGATGCCGGGTCCTTGGTGCAAATAATAGAAGATGTGCTGACACACACGATAACTTACCATGCTATAGCGGTCCACGATGGCATTCGTCTTTTCTTATTTGAAATTTGAAATTTGAAATACATAAGTGGGCCCCGCTGTAAGCAGCAGCAGGCCATCGCCGGACTCAAAAAGAAAGTTAAATACGAAATAATACGTCCTTTTAAAGGCCGCTACGTTCAGTTTGCTTGCTGCCTCTCCTCTGTCTCACTGCTTCAACGTATTTTCTTTTTCTTTTCCAATTTTATTCATTGTTCATTTGTTCTTCTTTCCTAGATCTGCATTTTGATAAGGACAACCCATTTTCGCAGTTGTAATCTGTTTATTTGCTGTGCAATGCTTTCCAGATAGTTTGATTCGTTAGTGAGAGATGGGGAGAGGCAACAGCAGCGGCGGTGGACAGAGCTCTCTGGGCTACCTTTTCGGCGGTGGGCCAGAACCATCAGCACAGCCTGCTCCTCCTGCGCCCAGGCCGGAAGTTGAAAGTGCTCCCAGGCCGGCCAAGGTCCCCGATGTACCTGCTGGAGTTTTGGGCCGGAACTTTAACAACTACAAGAGGGCAGATGGTCAGAACACCGGCAACTTCATCACGGTAAATGGGATTCTTGGCCTTCTTCTGTTTATCACTTTCTTTCCTTTTTTTGTTCTGCATGTTACTTGTTCGATGGAGGGACTGACCGGCATTTCCAGTGTTTCGTCTCCTTTCTCTGTGTTAATCTGTATTTTCCATGAATTGATGAAATGGTAGATATGGGTTTGCATTTTTTTTTTCTTGGTTTTGGTTTATCAGTTACATGTTTGATAAAATGTCTGAAAAAAAGGTTAAAACGGATTTCTTTTCTTGTTCTTGTTTTGGTTGTGCCGATGAAATGGTCAAATGATACATGAAGGTTTCTTTCTTTTGATTTATGTCATGGCTGGAAAACACATGGAGGGTTTCTTTTCTCCTTTTTCATTATATTTTCCGTTTGATGAAATGGATAATTTGCACACAGAGAAGGGGTTCACGTTATTCTTTCCTTTGGTTGGTTTGAATAGTACTTGCTTGATGAAATTGCTCAACGGCATTTGCCTGTTATAGGACCGGCCTTCTACCAAGGTTCATGCGGCTCCCGGTGGTGGTTCCTCTCTGAATTATCTTTTCGGTGGCGGAGGAAATTGATGAGGAGGACCGTGGCGAAGAATAATCTCTCCTCCTTGTTCTGCTTTTAATTTCTTTATTCTCTTTCTTTCCTTCTCCTTGATCTGCTGGTGATCAATCTTTTCCATGAAATTAATAGAATGTAATATTTCTGGTGATCAATCTTTCCTTCTCCTTGCCTTCTTCTCCTGTATTATTACATGGGTTACATAGATTTGATTAATTCCTGGACGTCCCTTGGCCCTATTCTGGATTGTTATTAGGACTGGACGGTTCAAGTTTTAGAATTAAATAAGAGAAGATCTTTTGGAAGGTCACCCATGCCGTTGTCGGTGATTGGATCTGTGAGTTTGGTGAAGTTAGGCCTATTGGATGATGCATGTGACAGGCAAGGGATAACACCCATTTTGGGTCCATACCGCAGATTTATTTCTCACGCTTGCAACGAACGGGTCTTTACAAAAGTTTCTCTTACGGCAGACGATTCTGCCTTTGGCTTTTAGAGGCTTTCCTGATAAACTGTGGACCATTTCTTTCCAGTTTTCTGCAGTAACACTAGCATGTAAATGTGACCACTATGTTGAGGT
This sequence comes from Warburgia ugandensis, assembly GCA_035236585.1. Classification (NCBI taxonomy): domain Eukaryota; kingdom Viridiplantae; phylum Streptophyta; class Magnoliopsida; order Canellales; family Canellaceae; genus Warburgia; species Warburgia ugandensis. The sequence goes on from CP141129.1 coordinate 43,305,099, forward strand.
ATAACATATTTCAGACGCTACCAAGAAGATTAATAGACTGTTTGACATGCGTAGAAGCCAATAAGTTCTCTCCTAGTAGGCATGGCTGTCTATCGAAGATCCAGCATACAAAATGGTCTGGGATGTTGTACAAGTAACCCTAGCGAGTTTGAGCTGCATAAGTTTACTTGTGTGTGGCAGTGTTTTTTGAAGGGGAGCCTTGGTGCTGGTAGGGTTGTTGTTGTGTGTGACCCTAAGGTCATGCATTTAAGGTGTGGAGCGGCTTTTTACAAAATACAAGGTAAAGCTGAGTACTATGGACTCCTGGAGTCTGTGCCTTTTCCAAATCCTACATTAAGGAAAAAGCTGTTCTTGTTGATCTTTTGTCGATGTTGCAATCGGACGGATTGGATGTCATTATTGATAGGTTAGACCCATATGTGTTGCCCAGTGCCTTTTAGCTACCAACATGATATTGTCTTGCTAAAAAGGGTAGTCTCGGTGCACAAAGCTTTTGCCTATATGGGGTCCGGGCAAGGGTTAGTAGGCAGTATTATCGTGTATTTTGCAAGAAGCTGATTCCATGCTGTGAACCTATAACCTCAAGGTTATATGATGATAATTTTTACCATTGAACCAAGGCTGCCTAGAGTGAAAGCGCTCATCCTGATGTGCAGAATGGGTGACAAAGTCAAATAACAAAGTAAGTTTATTTTACCTTGGCAAATCCGTCTTCAAGTTCGGTTTTATTTTCTGAGATGTCTACCCATGAACATAAATAGGATTATTTGCCTCTTTTCGAGTCGGATGAAAAACAATAGGTCCTAATATATTAACTCAATTAATGTCAAAACAAGTCTGTCACAAGGAACAAAAAAATTTATTTGTATTTAGATTTTCTATTCATGAGCAACAGAATGAATCAAACGGCTGGATGCTTTTATAAACTTGTTGTAGATGGCTCATTCTATTGACTAATTGATTGATCGTAAAGAAATGCTGTAGTTAAAGGGTCGGTGTCCAAATTTTGTAAAAGAAAAAGTGTGCGCGTGGGAAGATTGTCCTTATAGAGTAGGGTGGTTTAGTCATTTTCTTATCTTTTTCCACCACCTTCCCTTCCTAGCATGTGATATACTTTAAGGAAAGGGATTCCACACCTCATCCCAGGCTAGAATTCAATGGCTAGGTGATAATCATTTTATGATAGAACGTTATGTCGTTCAATGCCCTAGTATAAGCCAAGACTCATTTCTGCATAAACTAGTCAGTCCTAAGTAGTTACTAATTGACCCCCAACCCCAACAAAGAAGAAGATGCATAGCTCATACCTAGGCTGTAATGTGTAGCTCTGACATTTTCCAAAAGATCCTGGTAAATTCAGATGCAGCTACAAATGGGACTTGTGCTGATAATCTATCTCTTTCTCCCTATCCTTAGCAGCCAATGGCAACAAGTGAAGGGCTTATCCTGCATTACATCTGTGAGCTTCAGTTTCTCAAGATTTGGATTTATTTGATATATGCCATATTATGTTTTTCAATTGTAACATGGCTGTGAAGATATGGGCCAACTGTATCCGAGACGATTCTATTTCCATGACTAACAATCCAAATCAAGTGGATTGGGGTTCTGCATCCAAGTGCAAAAGATCGAATTCTTGATTCTTAAATTCATGGAACTTATTTTGTAACCTGCCTGACTAATTGGCTCATATGTTTATTAGCAACTTTGCATTTATGCAGTGTCTGAAACACCTGTGGTGGTGTCCCCTAGAGCCTTGGGGTCATTGTACCTATTTGGAGCCCAGCGGCCACAATTCCCCTTTTGTGTGCTTCTGTTGTGCCTTGTTCATTTGAGGCTGTCGGTGGTCCCCCACTACCATGGATTACTCTCTTGGAGTTTCTCCACTTAGGGAGAAGAAGAAATTCTTGGTTGAAAGTGAGGCAAATAATTTAGTTTATAACTTCGGTGGTATGTTCTGTTAATTGTTGAGCATCTCTATCTAGCAAGACCTTTAAGCCTGAACATATCTTAAGCCTACAACTTTTCTATGAACATTACTTCATGAAACAAGCAACTTTGCCTTACAATAATGTTGGAAAAACTTGGGGAGGGAAAGTGAAAACGGAGTGGAAAAATATATTTGTATGACTCATTAGAGAATCAAATAAGCCTTGAGTGTATACAACTAAACCTTCTTTAACGTATTATTAATTACCCCTACTTTGTAAACAAGAGAATGGTTATGAAATCTCGTAAACCACTTCAAAGATACTATGTGGACTAGAGTAAGCAATTTCCTAAGACCCACCCAGAACTCTTACCACGTAGGCAGCAATCTAACAATCTAGATGGAAAAAAATTGCTGAGAGAGAGAAATATTGCAAGATATATTGTCCCAAATGATCGATTTTTATTTGATCTATAGATTTCCAACAACCCTTCAACGTATGTCTGAAAAGTCACTTTAATAGTCAAAATGGTTACAAACGATCATTATCTCTTCCTTAATATGCATAAAGACACGATCAACTACTAATTAGTTTCATGCTTTAGTTATCTCCTATGAATAGGCACACTACTATGTTTTAAATAAGATTCCTTTCTAGAAAAAGGGTGCACTTAATAAAGATTTTTTCACTTTGTTCTCTCTCCTCTTTGGATCCCCACCCTTGTCAAAATGAAACTTCTAATGTAAGCTCAACTAAAGCAATGTGAGACTAAAAGTTTTAGTGACTTTCACTTTGAAAATTGGAGGAAAAATAAAAGACTTTGGTTTATACAAAGATTCAGTTAAAAAACTTAAATCCTGTGTTGTGAACTTTTAGAAATAACAAAATGCCAAATTACTTCCAATTTGCAAAATAATATAGAAATAAAAATAATATTTTATTTAATTAACAAAATATCCAATAAGTAATTCTTAGTTGTCAATTTCATTCCATTTTGACCAAAATGATTGAAATTTTTGTTTTGGTAGGAAAACTGGAACAAAATAAATTAGAAAACATTTCATTAGATTTTTTGCTATTATTCGACCATTTTGGTGATTTTAGTCATTTTGTAGTGTTTCGGTGCTAAATATATAGTTCAGCCTAGATTCTCAGAAAATATGAAAAGACTACAAAACTGTAGAAGGAATATTTTTCTCCTTTTTTATCAATGTACCCTTGAAATAACCCATGACTTGTAGTGAAATTTATGGTTTTAAGATAATTTTGCATCCAAAATTGATTGAAAAGTAAAAAAGGAACAATTTGGGGAAGATTTTTCATATGGTTTTACACCTCATGGGCAGGATTGTTCCTTTTCATCATTCCATTCCCAACACCCACCTTGCAGATAATGATTTTGGGCTTGGTTTTTTTAATTTTCTTGAAGTTAAAGGTTAAAAAAACAACATTAAGACAAAGGTTGACTCTATTTGAGGGATTTTTTGTGCAGCCTTTTACAAGTACGAATCATTTGACTAATTTCTCTATCTTTCTCTATTTCTCAAGTCAAGGTTCTTACCACAGCTCTTTATTTGTCTTCATCTCATTTGAACAAGATGAAGGGATCAAAATCTAGCTAGGTGACACCTGTAAGGAATCAAATTGGTTTATTTCCATCACTTGTAAGGAATCATATTTTCTTTTCCTTTTTGGTTTGGATGTCTCCAACCTTTTGCATGGTGCCTTTCAAATTTTGAAATTACGATCACAAGTTTGAGGGGACAAGGGAGCAATTCAACCACTAGGAATCAAGCTTTTCCTTGAAGTATACTTACAGTGTCGAGTTCAATGGGGTTGGCATGTCAAGAACTTGGTTTTGCTTCCCATATTTTTGTGTTTAGGAGAAATACGCCATATTAGGCTGGCTTCAATACGAGAACTTATCCAAACTTTATGAGGTTATATGGGAATGGCCAACCAATTTGCCTTCAGCTCTTTCAAAAGTGTTACTCTTTTTTGCCTTTGTAACACCTAATATGATAGTGGTCTTTCATGGCTAACCAAGTTAGACTTGGATCTTTAACTAAAGCAGCTTATGTTATTGTGTATCAGCTCTAACAGAATTAGCCTCTTACAAAATGTAAGGTAAGGCTGCCTACTATAAGTCCTCGTAGTCCGCCCCTTCCCCTAACCTCACATAGGCGGGAGCTTTGTGCACTGGGGCTGCCCTTTAGCTCTAACAGAATTACCTTTATAACCAAATTTAGTTGATTTGTATATATCATATATATATATGAAGTATTGATATATTGGGTATCGCAGTGTTTGACATTGGATTTTACTAATTTTGGATTGCTTGATCAATCTATCACATTGGTTTAGTTAACTACTTGTGGATTGCTTAATTAGTGTATGACATTGGATTTTACTTTTGTATGGCAAAGCTTTGTGTTCATTATATTGGATTATGTTATCGGACGTCGCATTTCATGATTATATGGCATTAAAATTTTCTTTTGAGTATTGATCCCCAATGCTTATTAGCCAATGTTATTAGATCTTATTATTACAAACTTTATACTTGATTAAATGCATTATTTGCTAGAATGACTGTATATTTTATTAATTTAATTTCTTAGTACTTTGCTATAGAGCTCTTTAAAAAAAAGTTGGGGGTTTATTTAAAACATTGTTGTCTTTTTCAAAAATGTCAAAACGGGTGAAAAGCCAAAGTATTCTGTTCCAGGAAGCAAAACGAAACAGCCATCAAAACGGAATTGACAACTATGAAGTATTGACTGATCTGGGATGTTTAATTGTACTCTTTTCATTAAGAGTTTTTGTATCTCTTCAAAAGAAAAGAAAAAGGAAAAAATGAGTTACCGTATTTTATCATTTGACTTCTATATGCTTGAAATCAGTTCTTGTGCAAGTAACTAACTAGTCGAAATGGGTTATTAGGGTCCTCAATTAGATCAGTAACTCAACTTGTGCTGTGTTATCCTTTTACTTCACGATTTCGTTAAAATTCTCCATGCTGATGATATGAATGTTGATCGTCCACAAGGTCCTGTGCTTTCTAGGAAAGGGTTCCATAAACAGGATGAGCCCAGTGCAGGTGACCAATGACTATGAACTCTCCACTAAATAAGCTAGCAAGAGATCTGCTAGAGGACGTAAGCATGACACTGCAGACATGTCATCAAGGAATTCAGGTTCAAGTTCACAAAATTATCACTTATACCTTTCAGAAGGAGAGCCTTGGCGCAACGGGTAAAATTGTCGTTGTATGACTTTGAGGTTAAGGGTTCAAGGCGTGGAAATAGCTTATTGTAAAATACAAGGTAAAGCTACATACTATTGACTCTTATAGTCTGCCCCTTTCCCAAACCCCTTATATGTAGGAGCTTCGTGCACTGGGACTGCCGTACCTTTCAGAGCTCAAGGATTCTATGCGCTTTGATATTCAATGCTAGAAATGTCTTTCCCCATGAACCACTAAGCATACGCGGGCATTGCGAGGGATGAAGTTTGCCTTTCCATCACTACAGGCCCTGCAGAAGTTGCCTCGACTGTTGGAGGCAGTGGTTGCCTGACCTTGGCACAACTCATCAGTACTCCACCTTGCTTGTGCTGCCCATCCCGTCATCTTGATTTTATTACTTCACTGGAAGTCACTACTTACTAATAGGGGGACTCCGAATAAGAACGAGAATCACTATATCTGCGGACCTATTGTTTGACCATAGATGCGAACCGATCGACCGGTATCTAAGAGAAGATAAGTAATTCTTCTATCCCGTAGCGACTTGCCTAGATCAACTTTCTTTTGTAGTGTTTTCCATAAAAAAAAGTATAGTATTAGAGGTCGTTCGGGTCCACCTCAGTGACTTGCATCAACGGGTGTGCATGGTTCGGTTTAGTCTGGTCTCAGAGGTCAAGGTGGACTAGACCAAATTTTTGCTACCATCAGGACGGAGACCGAACTGGACCAAATTGGGTGGGGCAAAGACCGATTAGTCAGTCTTCAGAAGGGTTCTCGGTCCTGTTTTGTCCATATGTATTGAACTGGTTCTGGATTGAAAGGCAACTCTTATATAGGCCTATGAACCGAGATGATTCCTAGGGTTCTTAAACTGAAGGTTACCTTCATGATGTTGTTTGTTTTGGTATGATGTCTACTTGGTGCCCAAGTACTAAAAGGAGATCACCAAGCCTGCTTGGAGATTTTTGCATAAGATGTATCCTGACAAATCTCCATGTCTTTCACCGTCCAAAAATAAGTACACTTTTGGGTCTACATGTAGAGATCTCTGGCATACCAACGCGGTTCGTGTGTCCCAAAATGTGTACTTCTTCTTTAAGCAAGCAAAAGTGTACTTCTCAATCCAATCATTCTCTTTCCGGGGAAGAACAAGAAATAACATATAGTTAGATCTAGCATGATTCTCAGCCTTCAGGCCTACCCATCTAGGGTTTCGTCATGTAATCTCAGGAATCCACGACAACCATGGAAATTGAAGGCGCTTCTTCGAAACCCAAATCCGGATTTGGGTTTCCAACGCCAAAGCCCAAGTTTGAACCTCTGAAAGCACATGAGACTTTCAGATGGTTGAGTTCAGTTCTACAAGGTCTCCATTCCTGATCATCGGTTTACTCCCCTCAAAAAAGATTGGATGCGAATTTACACTCCCTTAAATGAGCAGTCGTATCCTAACAAATCTAAACTAATGTGCGCATATTTAAGCGAAAACAACAGATTGAAGGGAAGGAGAGAAAATCAGAAACAAGTGATCAGAACCATACTTAACGTCAGAGGCATAAAGACAAATTCTTAGTTACCAAAGATTTCCTGGGCACAATGCAAGGGGTTTATTTTCATGGTATTAGAACATAGCATTTATATATCCTCAAAACTCAAAGCCTTGTTCACCTAAAATGGCAAGTTCTACTCATCAAATACCTTATTGCAACCTTTGTCTCTAGAAACTATTAAGAAAAGCTACCTTTCCTGGAAGCGACAAACAACATGGATGAAGACTGAAACCCCCATTGGTTTCACTGCAGAAACACGGCAATGAATTGGATCAATCAGCAGAAAAGAACAAGATATGGATCCAGATTTCACCAAATAGATAAGCACTATTTCGCTAGTAAGTTGTGAATAACAGGACCCGAGAGGCACGTGGTTAGCTGTTGAACTAGCAACCCCGGGCTTAATTGAATCAAAACATTTGGTCGATTGAAGCCAAAGCTGTTCTAGGAAGTACCACCAAAAAAATAAAGAAAAAAAAGGAGAAACATTGACAATTACTAAAGTGTAGAACAATTAGATCACAAGGACCACCGTTTGTATAACCAATCATCAAGGTTAAAATGCTAAACAATAGCTGTAGAAGTAGGAATAACGGCAATTGCCATCAATACCTACTGCAGGAGCAGCAATAAATGCGGTAATGCATCCACAAGTTACAGTCAATAAAGCTGGGATCATCAAAACACCAAACCATCTAATATAAACTACCAGAAAAAATGGGGGGTATCAGCAAATCCATATTTAAGTTATATACCAAATGAACAAATATTTGAATAAATCAATTTCCCCAGTATTGTCATCTACAACTTAGTAGGGCTCTGGTATCAAGGTTAAACTTAAGAGTATTGGGGGTTGGTGCAAGTCTAGCTGCCTTTGCACTTGCTAGATTAGTAGATTGAAGATGGGCAACATATGAGGACTAACATACTTCTACTTCATGCAGGTCGTTTTAGCTCTTTTCTCCTCAATTATTCACTAATACAGTTTCTGCTAGTGAGGATGCAACACCAACCCACACATTTAGCAAGCGAAAACTTAATGCATGTACATTTTCCAACTAAGAGCAACACCAATCCCCCTTACTAAATCTGCATATTGGTCTTGCACGTTCGAATCATAACAGCCAAAATGCTGTCACAAGCACGTGTTTCCCAAAGGAGGGCCCACCAAAGGCAGGTGGCAAGGAATGGGTAATTCTTCTGATAAGCTCCCTGGCTTCCACATGTCTAATTCTCTCAATTTTCTTTGCAATCCAGATTCAGAAATAGATCAGTACTTGGTCAAGCTTCCGGATGATGTGCATTAGAATGACCCCACTAAGCCTGAAGCTTTTCCGCATATAATCAGTAAAGTATAAATGACAGTTTAAATTTTAACTAAAAGAACAGAAACAGCCACAAGCAATACAACTTCACATACAAATCTATGCAGATCTCTGAATATATTCTATACATAAGTTGGGAGTTACAGGACATACAAGATGTTTCCTTGCATTTTGAACATTAAGATGAGTCTTTCTCATTTTTGTCCTTTTTCCTTTATCAAACTATACAACCTTTCGGGGAGACTTTCAGACAACAACTAGATACATGCCAATTAATGAAAGAATCGCACTAGATTACATTGAGGAATGGAAAAGCTGAATGTTGTAGTCATTCCCTGAGAAAATGCAAAGAACCGTTATAAACCTAGTTAAATTACACTCCAATTAATCCAATTAAAGAAAATCAATCTTATGTTTTTAAGTTGCATGGCAATAGATGAAGACCTTCACAAGTTTGATTAGGATGTGAAAGCAATGATCCTGTCAGCAATCTTTCTACGACAAAGGGGACACTCGGAGCAAGCTAGTGAGCAAGGTTTACACACTGCAGCACGATACAAGCTCAATTAGTGTCAGAACAGAATTGCACCATATTTTCCATGGAAATGAACGACTAAGAACAACATACAGCAAAAATGGCGGCAGGGGAGAAGCACTGCAGCGGTTGGTGCTTCAAAGCATACTCTACAGACATGAGAATTCACATCCCCATTCCCCAATGTTTCAAGTTCTTTCTCTTTCATCTCCTGCATCCGGGCCTGCAGGCATGCAAACTCAGAGCAAATAGTATCCCTACGGCTCATACATTTTACTAGCAAACAACTTATTCACCCAAGTCCATCATGTAAGAGACATCAGGATCAACAACACTGTCTTGATGAGCATTAAATTGACAGAATATCATGAAAAGAAGCACTATCAGATAGACGAGAATTTGCATCCATCTCCTCCTTTTGTTGGAGCTTTTCTATCCCAGGTCTTGCATTACTTGCACGCATGGAAATCCTGGACAGGGAACCAATTTTTCTTGGCACCAAGGCTCATGTATGATGTACCACTGCCACCACTTATCAGTGTGATGGCTGCCACAAATTCCTAGCCATTACAAGACATCGGGTGGCAGCTATAGAGAGATCAAGGAAAAAAAAAAATTCTAAAAGCTGTAACGATCTCTGCAACTCAAGTTCCACTGCTGACGCCTCCTTCAAATGCACTACTCAGGCAGTCCTACACTCCTTCATTATATGTTACCTCCAAGAGTTAGTTGGTTAAGGATTCTTGACCGAGAAGGAAAAGATATGGTTAGGTGTGAGGTTGTTTCTGTCATTAAAATGAGTGATAATGACATTCATTATCCTTATCTCCAAAGGACCAAAAAAAGAACTTTTATATTTCTTTTTTAAAACTGCAATGGGGATAAATTCTCTAAACATAATCTGGGAAGCTCATAAAATTATAATGTACTGGTCATCCACCAGATGTCCTTGTGCAAAATCTACATCTACATGCACATATGCAGCGATAAACAGGCAGATAGATTGATTGATAGCTAGAGAAATGTGAGGGCCTCTATGCCTGCTCTCAATTCAACTTATAAATAAGTTCTTCTCCAAATGAAATAAATAAACAAAATAAAATAAAAGATTAAGCACAGAGCCATGATCCAGCTAAGATAAAATAGCAAGGCAGTGAATATAATCAGGTTGGTAAAGTCCTTGTGACCAGCGAAACAGATAAGGACATCTACCCTACAAGATAGCTAAGAGATGAAACTACATGAATGCCCCACTAACTAACAAGCCATATAAATAGTGAATGACGCCCCATGCATGTGAACTATACACTTTTAACAACTCTTAGAATGGTAATAGGATCAAGGATTACCAGATAGGGAATTCCAGAACAATACTTAAATTCGCTGTACAGTAGGCACAAAAACCATGTAGATGAAAATAAACAGGGATGATACACTTTACAATCAAAGGAATGTGAAAATTGGAGAAAAAGATCTGGAAATGACATTGAAATAAACAGTATGATAACAGAAGGATTCTACCCAAGATCAGAAGAGATGAAGTTTACCAGCCCTATGCATCTTAATTTCAGAAATTTACCTTCAAGCGAACAACCAGAGGTTCCACTTCTGCACCCTGACTCAGTTCATCGTGAAAGGGTTTGGTTAGATCATCTGATACTCGTTTTTCTTCAAGAAGACTGTCCTTATTGTCATTAGTATTTGTTATCAGATCACCCACAGGATCTAATCCGTGATTTGATCTCTCATCAACATTCAGCTCAGCGGTGGATCCTCCATCTTTCTTCAATTTAGCAACAAGCACCCACATGCCTGCTAAGTCATTTTCCAGAGATGCTTCTCTTTTCTTTGCGTCATCAACTTTCTTTCGGTATTCGTCTTCCACAAGCTCTTTTTCAGCTAAAGCAGCCTCAAGAGCAGCTTCTCTTTGTTTCCTTGCCTGCAGCTCCATCCTCATGTCATCAGGATCAAGACTCCAGAACTCAGCATCATCATAAACTTTGCCCAAAATCTCATTGCCCCTACTAGTCAGCCTTCCTTTTCTCCCTAGTCTAGCACAATCAATCTTGCTATCAGAATATTTATGGATCCCACCACTAGCAATTTGAGCATTAGAACCTCTAGAATATGCCATTTCTTGAGCAGCCAACAATTCCTTTGCTTGTCTTGCATTTTGTAATGAAAGCTTGGTGATCTCACCTGCCAAATTTTTCAGTTCAATGGCAGCAGCAGATGCCAATTCCTTTGCATAAGAAGCTTCTTCTGCCAACTTTTTGTTCTGTGCAAGCAATCCGCTGTTCTCATCCATAAGTTGGACATGTTCTTGCTTTAGTCTCTCATTCTCAACCTCCTGCGGTAAATGATTAAGAAGTAAGTAATAGAAGACAGCAGCAAAATGACCTGATTATGCAAAAGATCTTACACTGCATAGATTCAAATCCCTTTTGTGCCTAAGTGTGAAGATTGGCCTCACATTAAATCTTTGAAAGCTTCCAATGGGTCATGGTTCAGTGGAAAAAACATGCCAACTTTGTGAGTAATAGAAAATGTACGGCCACTTTTTTTATCTAAAATGAAGTCTAAAGAAAGCCTCAAGTTAAGGGAAGAAAAACTAAAAAAACAAAAGAAAGATCTAACCAAGGATACTAATTATATTGGATATTATCAGACAGAATATATTTTAAAACCAGAAAGAAATTTTAAGAAAGCTTAGGAACGGTAACATTTTTTATACAATGTGTTAAAAGAGTTGATAGAGAGTGTAGATTCCATACAATTTGAAAATATCAAGATGCATAGATGAATAGGCAAAGTATATACATTTTTGTAATAGACAGAAGACTAAAAACTGCTAAGAGAGATTTTAATTGATCGGCTTCCTTTTTGAGTGTTTTGGAAACTTATTTTCATGATTCAGTATCCAGTAATAAATGTATGTAGCTCACGTAATCAATTTTAAGGTTAGAAATCAATCAACTAATGGTGTATGCAATTCAAGTAACTCATTTCTGCATCCCTCTAGTATGCCTTTGCTTTGTACTGCCTTTACTAAATTCAGCTGTCCTTGAAACTCCACATCAAAATATACTAGCCAATGTAGCCAGCTCCAGCACAATACAAGCTTGGATAAAACCTCAGACAACTGAAGGACGTTAAAGTAGTAATTTCATTAGTAACAATACAATCTTTAGGGTATTAAACTTCACAATGCTAGCAACAGATATGCATTTGAATGGTGAAAGATACTAATAATCACCTGAAACAGCATTCTCCTTTTCAATTCATCAATGTATTCCTCTGAAGCACAATGTTCAGAAGATATTGGTGACTTTTCAACCATACTAGAACTCAGTTGTTGCTGTAGAAGTAGCACTTTCTCTTGTAATTCTTTATTCTCTGCACACTGCAAGCAAAGATTATTGTTAAAAACATCGTCTGAAGGATGGTTCAAGATTGATTTGTACTCAAATTTCAGGAAAGTTTCTAGTGTAAAGGTTCTCAACCAAATACTCTTTCACTTTTTCCCTTTCTGAAACACTATTTTAAATATAACGTTTTCTTATTGGTATATAAGCCTGGCAATGCAAAATTGACAAACAATCTTCACAGGTTACATCTTATTATAAAGGAATAAGCCAAACAAAGGTGGCATTATTCACCATATTCTGAAGCTGTTCCTGGAGGATACGATTGTCTGCTGATTTTATCTGCATCAAATAAGTACCCAGAGTCAAATGAAATATTTGAACTCATTATGCTAAGATGATGGTATTAAAACAGTAGCACAAAACAAGTCATACTGAAAGGCTTCATAGAGAATTTTCAAATGTATTCAACATGCTTAAAGAAGCCTTATGCTCAAGAGATATTCATTTATGTAAACTCTGCCGAAACCAGGAAATTTGAGTCAAGAACTCACCTCTAGCTCAAAAGCTTTCTCACTGAACTGAGTCATCAACCTTATGACTGTCTGTTGGAGGAAATGATCAAGATAGGTTATATAATTTTTTGAGGAGATTGAAGGAAATTGGCACCTAATAATGGTGTCAATAAAAGCAAGCAAAAAGAAAATGAGTAAACCAACAACCTGCTGCATATCAACTAATGATGCGTTGGCCATTGAAGCCTCACCGCCCTCCATGATACGATGCTCCAGAACCGTCATTTGCCTTTGTTTTTCTTGGATTTCATGTTCCAACTTCTGTATCTGTGTTTTATAAAGCATCAAGCTTCCGAAAACCCCTCAGATGGAAGAAGCATTACAAGCCAGTAAACATGCTTAAATAAATTAAGCCATATTACTCCATCCCCATATCTTGTTAATTAGCCCCTAATACAAGATTTACCTAGGCTATGAATTGTTATTATTTTTCTTCGTTGATCATAAGGAATTGATACAATGCAAGAATGACAATGTCATTGTATCAGAATTCATCCTTAATCCTACCTGTTACAAAGTAATTAAGCTAAAGCTCGTGGCTTATTTATGCTGGGTTTTTCATCAGCAAAATAATTGGCATCATAGCAGACATTTTCGAAAATCCATGTGCCTCCAGAAAAGAGGTTATACTAGAACGTGAGCACAAGGACTGAGTCCAATTATCCAATATAGCTTAAGTTCGAAAATCAAAAGCACAGAACTAACTTCCTGTATTTGCTAACTGGATATGAGCTCTTCACAACAAAATGAATTGACTATATGGTCCAAAAGGGTAAACTTCTAAGAGAAGATAAACATAAAGAAACATTCAGGAAATATATCATATGACAGACTTCTGAGTAGTAAATCACATGAACTATGTGCCACTATATAAGAGATAAATTAATGTAAACAAAGTGATAATCCAATCAAAATCCAACTGTTAGAAAAAGGAATGCCAGGTGCATAAAAATCCACTGGTAACAGCCCAGACTGTGATGTCCTTAGAGAAATGTGTCCAAGGCCTTTGACACATAAAAGAGGGCTTCTGCATATGCAGCATTATATCCTGTATCTGAAAGACAGATACATTGATATAATAGTGCTTGAAATCTGCATCAATGTCAGTTGAAATACTCAACAACTTGCAAGAAGAGACATAAATAGGATGGAACCATGAAACATGACACATGACACATCAGCAATAGAAGAAATCGATGTTGCTGTTGAGTAGTTTACTAACAAGATAAGTTACTTAACCATTGTAATTGTTTTGTGAACACAATTATATGAAGTTGTCAAGAAGTCATTTGCAGCATTCATCTCCTTGCATTTACATCTAGGCAAGAAGTATCTGTGTAATAAAGCATATATAAAGGGTACAAAATCTATACTTGTGTCTGCGAGCCATCAGGATCATTTGCTGACTGCTCCATTAATCGTTTTAGGGTACTGGTGCTGAATGCGATCTCACCAGCAAGCATCTTGACCTGTTCAACAAGTAGATCCATTTGATCTGACATGGTAATCCCAGCCTGTTCTCCCACAGAGGAAAAACAGAAGGCATAAATCATTGGAAAGAATTAATGGGTCCAAAGAAAGCAATAAAATCCCTCTACCAATATGATAAGTAATTGCATTGATAGTACAGCCAGTCTCTCCTGGTCCTGGAAGATTATACATGATGCATTGTGTAGACCGCTTCATTGACTAGCAATATAAACCATAAGGCAGTAGCAGAAATGATGTATGAACTACACAGCATATTGATGGAAAGTCCAATATGAGAAACACAAACATTATTATCTTTCCTTTACAAAACATGCTATAGAAATACTTGAACAGAATAACAAAATTTGAACAAAAGAAAAAGAATGTACATGAGAAATTGCAAAATGAATGCTACAAACATTTATGAATCAATGAATATAAATTCACATATATTAACTTATATCAATTCATAGAAGGTCAAACATATGATGCAAGAGTTATAACAGGGTTCAAGAATTTGCTGCAGACACTAGTACTTGATGAAACTTTGAAGCATTTTATGCAGGCAGAGTGTGTCATTGGGTTTTCTAATATACTGAGACCTCTAGGGTAACTGAAACTTTTGTGAGAATATGTATATCTAGATACCTAGTTGTTTTTCAAAAAAGTACATAAACACAAACCAAGAGAACTGTTTTCCATTATACCAGGAATACATTTTTCTTGGTGAAAGATGATTTAAGCTGCAAATGCCACAATTTCAACAACCATGTCATATTATAGGGTGCAGTAAGGGGTACAGTTTTTTTATGTTTGCAAATAAAAGCTGAGTATCTACTCAGCATAGGAAGTTTTAGAGGAAAGGTTGAGATTCAGGGGTCTCTAGAGCTGGAGGCTTAGTTACTTAAGTTTAGAATCTAATATAAATTTACATATGGTGCAAAGTTATACGAGAAATATATGGAGCTATGAAGCCTATCTCTAGGTTTCCTGAACTTGCTGCAATTTCAACTTGCTTAATCCATCAAAGATGTGAAAAATATTGGACCACAGACTTTTCTTCTTTTTATTACCAAGCAGAGATGCAAAATCAGGAAACAAGATTTAGAGAAAGGATCAGAAACTAGATGAAGACATGCAAGGATAGGGTAAGGGAATGGAACATAGAGTTGGTGAAAATATTGTGGTATTCATTGAGTGGCATATATAATCACCGGGACACCAGTCTTTTGAGAAAAGCAATTTTCTGTATGATAGATTAACAAATGCAGTGGGCTTATTTCCATAAACAAACAAACTTACAGCATCTTCTTCCCATTCTTTTAATTTATATGGGCGTGGAACTTAAAATGTGAAGGGCATAGTAAGGGAACCTACAAAAAGCGACTTGCTCAGTGGGAATAAATAGATGGTAATTGGGAATAACCTTATCTCAGTGGTAGATGCTTGATCTGACAACCAGTAGGAATGTGAGTATAAGTCTGGTCACCGTCCAAAAAGAGGCTAGTTCCTAGATGCCACAGTAGTTAGCTAACTTTTTAAATTACCATTTTTAGTATTAATCTGATGCCATTACAAATCATGAAAAACATAAAAACACTAAACTTCTACCTGTTCAGCCAAATAGATCCTGGGATGTATCAACTTCAAGTTCCTAGAGATGGTAAAAAGAATAATGACCTAGGGGGAAATACCACCATTTCTGACAACTTGCTACCGATAATTATCCAGCAGATGACAGTAACAATTTACCACATTAATGATGCAATACTACAGAATTTGGGACAAAGAAGAGAACACACAAATATCCAAAAGATTGTTTGATAGATGATAGCTGGTAAAAACATACTGATGTTACCAGCTTCAGTCAACTCACTGAATTACTGACCAGGGATTGTTCCTCATTCAACTGGCTTGATGATCTTCGATGTTTAGGATCATTTGACGACTCCGAAGAAAGTGGTGGAGAGTCTCCATTTATATTTTCCCTGTTTAAAAGCAAAGGGGAACCCTCATGCAATACATCCAGTTTCTGAAATAAAATAGAACAAACCACGATCAAATAGTGTTCTCTTCATTAAAAACACTGCCAATAAGAAGTTTCTCTTAGTGGGTAATGAAGCAACTAAAATAGATTTTACATTGTTATATGAGAGACGCTAGTAAATGTAAGCAAGATGTTTTCTAATGTAATCAAGGGAAAAAACAAGGTTTAAATGAGTTTAAAACATTGGAAAAAGAACAAATCAAAAGCATAAAGCTGGATAATGATTTCTTTCAGCCAAAGGATGGCACAAAAGAGGTGTTACAGAAATGCAAAAAAAAACTTCAACTCAAACATTGAAATGCTTCTATGGAATTTAATCTCAAAGACAGGTAAATATCACAAAATAATGAGTTGCTTAATAACATAAACTTTGTCCACCACCATATTTTATTGATTTGTTGGTACATGTTAACTACATTATGCACGCCAGCAATCTTTAAGTGTCTTGAAAGAGAATAAAGATAATGTCCTGGTGTATAATCACTTAGTAACAAATGATTTATGCCTACAGTAACAAGATAGAGGTTTTCTTTATCTTTTATTTGAAGGATGACAAAAAATGAACTAGACGAATCAATGGACTACCAAGACTAGTACAATAAAATTTAAAAGAAATAGGATGCCCCAATATATTTTGAACAACTAATTAATTAGGTGAGAATAGAGACAGACCCATTCTGCAACTAGAAACAGGAGAAAACATAAAAGAATTTGGTCAAAAGATGAACACAATAGAATAGAATTTGTAGAAGAAAGAAAAGATCAAAAGCAGATTGATTGAGGAAATATTGGTCATCCAGAAATGCTTCAGGGAGGCATGATCTCACAGCAAGTTACAGTGAACACCCTACTCCTAAATAACAGACGCCAGCTTTGGTTGACCTGGCCTGGTCATCTGATTTCTCTCAGTTTGGATTATTTAGGAGAGCTAAAATCATGCTGGTTGGACGATTCCAGAAACCAAGTACCTTTTATTGTAGGAATTGGAGATGAGAAACTTTCCGAAAGCAACTATCCACATCCAATGACAAAAAGAGCATTTCTTCTGATGGCAGAATCATCAAATTGGCATATTTTTTAGATCCTAGATATCCACATTAGAGAGTTTCAGATAGATTGATAGTGCATACTTGTTCAGAAGAGGATCTCCCAAATGGTGGATTCACAATTCTGGATAAACTTCAATATGAGCATGTAGTTTCTAAGAGAAAATCAAGTTTGTTACTTGCCTCACATGTTGCATATCTGATCAAGGTTTTTCCAATATGTCCTCCATTTTATCTCAAAGAAGTAAGCAAAATATTTAACCAAGCACTGTTAAGCCTTGATTGGCTCAATTTATTATCCAAGTTAAAAATCAAGAGGACTTGACTAAGCATTAACCAAGAGACTTGACTAAGCAGCAGATCAGGTTCCAGATGGACTATCTGACTATATTTTGAAACTCAAGAACTTCAAAAATGTCTCTGAATTTTAAATCTTGGATCACATCATAATTACAAGTTTCAAATACTGGGTCATGTGTTACAACACATAAACTGAGGCATTGATAACTGAAACCAAAATCCACATTTGATGTCAGACAGATCTAAAAGGTTGGATGTTGCAGCTTCAACATCAACTTAAGCTGAAATGGCAGTATTAGCGTAGAATATCAATACATGCTACTAAAACTAAGAAAGGCTCTAAATAAGGAAAGAAAATAACAATAAAACATGTCAAGGGTAAAGTTGGAAGAAAACCAGAGTTATGCACGTATGTCTGTTTCACTGTGCATTGAAACTCTTGAGTACCAAAAAATATTGCTTTTCTGTGACATGGTTGGGAAAAGGTGGGTTTATAACCTAACAAAATAGTATGGGTGATATCATAGATGATGCACCACACTGATAGAGATAAACCCGTTGGCAATATTTTTGTTTCTAGGGATCAAGATCAAGGACAAAAACTTACATCATCTTCATTAAAAGAATGCCGACGCTGATGCCCAGATACATCATTCAAACATCCAGGAATTGTGTTCTTTGTGGAAACAAGAATGAGTTTGGTTAGCCTCTGGATTCTACCCATGAGAGCTACCTTTGCTTCCTCTTCTTCCTCTAATCTTGATTGCATTTTCACTTGTCCTTCTTCTAACTGTTGGGAAGCACCGGAACAAGTGACATTATCACTAACAGAAGCCATGGCCAAAAAAATTGCAACTAAAAGGCAAGCATGAGCACTTTTGTTGGAGAAATGAGACCTACTGCAAATTTAAGGCATGCAGTAACTCAAACAAGTACAACAACAAAAAATAAGATTCTTCATATAAAACCTTCTGTCTCAAGGTAATGATCTCCTCGTGACTTGCTCCAGCAAGCACACCCCTCTTTAGGTGCTCAAGCTCTTGTTTCAGACTAGATATTTCACTTTGATACTTCTTAATCAATGATTTCTCATCAATAATCTGCAAGGTCAAAAGGGGACAAGCATTAAATTGAAGATGCTGTGCCTTTCAATCAAATTGCCTGCTAAACTTTTATGCAAAACAGGGTTAATAATTACCCTATTGCGTGAAGCATTAATTTCCACTCGCTTTGCCCTGCTAGCAAACTTCAGTGTGTTGTGTGTTTCATCCATATTACTTGATGCAGGTGTAACTGTGCAAATGAGCTGCAGACGATTCACTAGTTAACATGCAACATTATAACACAAGGATAAACACAATGAACCACAAAATAACAAAGTTACAGATGGATGAGACCACCATGGCAAAGTGAAGATAGAAAACTATTTGAAAAAGCAGAAGAACATATGAACAAATGTACATAGTTGCTTTATAAGATTGCCAAGACAAGCCAAAATCAGAGAACAAATAGGAGAAGAAGCTATAAATTAGTATTCAGACAAACCATATCACTTCAAACTCACCGATACATGTCCATGGCCGCTTAAAGAGGATTGCAAAAGGCGAGTAAGCTTGGAATCACGATATGGGACATGTGATGCCTTCCGTTCACTCAGCTTGCCAATTACCTTTACATTTATGGTAAAAACAAATATTAGCTAACACTTTTCAGATCGAGCGCGCACAGCAAAACACAACAATTCAGTGTAAAACATGAATTTACAGTTACAATGACAGAATGAATGCCCAGTTTGAGGAGCTGCAGAAGCAAACAAGTTTCCAAATAATAAGATTGTACCAGACACATTTCTGTTATTATTACCAAATTTTGGCAATTGTTTCAGCAAACATTAAAATTTCTTTCATCCTTTACTAGGTAGGACAGTTTAGTCTTTGGCTGAGAAGAACATTTTAATGTCACAGTTAAGATTCACTTTAGATAGAACCTAGAATAGAAGGTTTCATTGATTACAAGAACTGCTTTCTTCAACCACAGTTAAAATAATGATTTTTGTAACTCATACATGGAGATGTTGAACATAGATACACCAATTGTTGATTGCAACAAATCGACTGGGAACTTCTCTGCAAAAGAGTTGAAATGGCAGGGTTCAAGACTTCAAGGTACATTATCTTGCCCAGAAAAGTCACATATTTGCACTATCTTCCATGCACAGGGATATTTGCCAGCCTATAACAGCCATCTTGGCTTAATGCAAGCGAATATTCAGCAATGATAACTGAGGCCATATGTATTCCAGATGATGTTTAAAAGTATGAGCGCAATCTGCTGAATCTGTCTCAGTAAACTAAAAGAGACTCCACATAAGTTGAAGCAAGCACCAGGTCACACTGCAGAGGTGCGCCTAGGCACTAGGCGCATGAACTGCACCTGAATTTTGTAAAGACGCAGAGGTTTGAGGTGCCAGGGCCTACATTGTGCCTAGACCCTGTGTTGAGGCGCACCTCCAACGTCCAGGCACAGGTGACGAGTTGTTAAAATCCCAAACTTCAATGTTTTTTCATTTTTTCATCTTCCAACCCTATTTTCTCCTCCTGAGAGCTCCAATTGTGGAACAACTATTACTCTTCAAGCTTTTACAGATGTAATCAAAGAAAAGGTATGGATTAATGAATCTTCCACCTTAAACCCTATTTTTCTATTAAAAACGTAAAAGTCCGTACCTTTTTCTTCTCTTTTTTCATTTCTGGCTTACTATTTTTAATAAATCTTGATGGTTTCTCATTCTATAGGTAAAAGCAAACATTCCTTCTGATTTTCTTGTTTGTTTTCCATAGATTTAACTTCTTTTTGGTTTTCTTCCAATTTTTTTCATTTTTTCTGAAAAAAAGTTGTAGAAATTTAAAATAATTTTCGTCTTTTACATTTATTCGTTGAAACAGATTTTCATTTATATATATATATATATATATAGCTTCCATTCATAGAAATTAGCATGTTTGAGTAATATTTCATCATAGAATTATGTTTCTATGTTTTTCTTACTTTTTTTTGGATTTTTTACAGTTTTTAAATATTTATTTCTGTGTCTCATGATTTAGGCACGGTTTATTTCTGCATCTCATGATTCAGGCGCGGCCTAAGAACGCCTAGGCCCTCCAGGTTCCAGGCGCACCCCTTGCAACTCTAACTACATAGGATCAGATAATTTCAATTAGTTAAAGCTCAATTCTAACAAAGTTTAATCCATTCACCTCTCAAAAATACAACTATAGCACTCATGATCAGTCCCAATTTAAGAATCATGGTTTCTGTGGTACTGGTCTCATTGAAGAACAAGAAGCATGGCTCTGCTGATTCTAGCCCAGAAGCTGAACAAAGAGCCAATTATGTTTAGACACTAGCAATTAGGTGAATACCAAAGTCATGTTAAATATACTCTTTTGTTTTTGCACTCATCAGAGACAAGGGTCCCATCTTTCGTTCCCTACTCCTAGCACACTAAAGCTGCAACCAATCAAAGCTTTCATGAGCAAATCAAATCTTTCATGAGCAGACCAGCATGCCAAAGGTGAATTGCCCTTTTCCTCCAGAGTAAGTACCCAATCCAGGACTATTAAGCAAAGTGCTAATAAGCTCATTAACATCTTGACTGGACTAGGTAATCTATTATAGCAACAAGCTTATAATCGACCCAGTGAATCAGTTTGAAGGAGCCTATCAGTTGCGTGTTTCACACAATCACAAAAGATATCTCAAATGTACCTTATTTTCATTTCCTATGTTTCAGTGCTGTTAACAAGGGATCAGTTTACCACATCCCTTTTCACAATTATAATTGAACAGAACCTGTGCAGCTTCTACGTTCGTATTCTACTCCTAAGCACAGGCCATACCATTGGCGAAGAAAGAAAAAAGAAGTTTCTTGAAATCATAACTAACAATCTCGCCTTTGGATTAAGGAGTCCAGTGCGACCAAACAGATTTAGAATGCATAGAGTTGGGAAATCTTCTAGGATGTCATGTCACAAAGTATGTTAGTTAAAGTGATAGCTCCTGGATAAAGGATGATGACACAAAGAAGAATGATGGAAATGATTAGAACTTCAGAAATTTCAGTAACATAAAAAACCATTATTCTAAAGGACATTGAATAGACAATTATTATTGAACTTCACCAGTTGAAATTAATATGTAGAATTTGCCACTCGAAATTAACAATGTATGACACGGTTTGCACCTACAGTTCCGAGAGTTAACAGGCTCTTGTTAATGTAAGAACCTTCCTTTCTCCTCAATCCAGTTGTTTCAGCTTTTGAGCTCTCAGACCCTGCTAGATCAATCAGATTCTACAAAGAAAAGAAGATTGCAATATGAAAGGGTCAGGTAGTCTATAAACAGGAAGAAACTGTGAGTCTATACTTAAAGTTCAATTATCAACGTACCAGTTGAGAGAATATTACTCCATATTCGTCACCATGGGTACTGCTCTCGATAATCTTTGAGGAAATATAAAAGGTAAGAGAACATAAATGGCAGCAAAGTCAGAAAGTTAAATAAAAAGTGGCATACTTAACTAAAGTGGAAGCGTCCAAAATGTAAACAGAACAAGCCCATG
The DNA here is from genome assembly GCA_035236585.1 of Warburgia ugandensis. NCBI lineage: Eukaryota > Viridiplantae > Streptophyta > Magnoliopsida > Canellales > Canellaceae > Warburgia > Warburgia ugandensis. The sequence goes on from CP141129.1 coordinate 43,327,111, forward strand.
CGACAAAACAGTGCCAATTAATCAGCACACTGGGAGGTAAGCCTACAGAAGAACAATAAACAAAAGTAATGTGTACAGTCATAAATGCTTTTGTAGTCTGATTCATTTCATAGGATTTTCTTTGCTTAAAACTCATTGAAGGGATCCATCTGGTAATCCACTTAAGTCATTACTTGCAGCTAAAGCTGGTTATCACACGTAAAAACTGTAATCAATTTTATTTTATTTCCTGTTTCTTTTTATGCAAAGTCACTTAAGAACCATTGCTGGTCAGATTAGGAGGGTTCAAGGGCTTACATTGCTTATATGATTACAAGAATGTTTGTGGATGAGACTGTTCTGTAGAAAAGAGACTACTTACAGATTCAAGAATTGAAGAAGGGATTTCTCCCCTGAGAAGCTATAAAAACAGAACACCATATTTGTTACTTTTTCCTGATTTTTGCTCTATTTTTTCCATGTATTCTCTCAATGTGCTCCTTATATGATATCTGTACCTCTCTTGCACTCATCAAATCAGATCCACCACTCTCTTCCATGGCATCATTTGTTATCAAGTCAATAGTTTTGTTCCTATGAAAGAGGAACACAGCTACAAATTCTTCAGAATCTGTGTTGGAAAGAAAAGCATTACCTTTGAATCAACAAATAAACAGTGTCCCTCGGTTCTTAACCATAAGCCACTACAAATTCTGGGATCTGTTCCAATTACATCACTTCTTGAATTCTTAGAATTGCGTTATTTTCATTGATATCTTATGGTAGCTAAATTATTTTTCCTTACATGAAAGTCAGCAATATTGAATACCTTTGGCATCTTTTCACTTATGTTCAGTGTCACTAAGACCCATATCATGACGTATAAAGTGATGTAGAAATGGAGATAATTCTCCATTCTTTCATAATTATTACTATAACAGCACTTTTAATTACAATTTCCAAGTTGAAACATCCAACCACAATATTAACAGCAAAACAAAGCAGAATATATATATATATATATATATATATATATATATATATATAGGGATACTTTCTTGCTATTATATTCTGTAGTTATGCACTAAAGCACCTGCATGCTATGCCCTTGTCAACACCCACTTTACTGATCATATATTAAATGAACTTCATATAATTTAACACAATTTTGGTTTGCTGATATATTCCCCAAACTGTTGGGTGCAAGAAATTGCAAACTCATGTTCTCAAGTTGGGAAGAATTTGACACATAAGATTCGAGTACTGTTCAAAGAGAAAAAAAAAAACAAGCATATCATTTTAGTTGTCTTTCTTTCGTGCATATTTATACCTTTTTCTTTTTCACACTTGATTAATTGACTTATCAAGAGCACTATACTATTTTCACCTCCAGATGAATAACACTACAGATGTGGAGGATGCTTCCACTCTCAGCTTGTCCTCCTCTGCAATAAGCTTTACGTACATTACTTTCAATCAAATATCATTTAAGCCCTTGTGATGCATAAAGTTCTTATAATTCTAGAACCCAAGAATCTAGAACTCAAACTAAAACACTAACACCATTCGGGTGAGTTTTGTCTTAAGCACGTAATACCCTATGTCTTGCTTGTACTTCACAAGTCTGCAGATGACCTTCAACTGCACTTCAGCAGTTTACTCATTTATTCAAGGAGGAAAAGTTCCCCTTGCATAAGAAAAACAGGACACTTCTTAGACGGTTAATGTCAGATCCATCCCAATTTATCCATGCAATTACCTTTTTATTGTGTGATCTATCATTTATTTGAAACAATCATTCAAATTCAAATCCATAAGATTAAGGGCTGAACATTTATTTAATTGAGAATTTAGGAGTTAAGCAATGGTTTTCTTGGTGGGTCAAAATTGATGAGAAAAGAGTGAAAACCAGTGTGGGACAAGGACAAACTGGAATAGAAAAGGTCAAATTTTCAGCAATTTAGATCATTCTAGTGCTTATCCTAGAAGGGAGGGTACTTTCGTCATTTCAAGATAAGAGAAGAAGGAGAAATATAGCCTGCAACGGAAGGAGGTCGATTCTCTCCAACCCAAGGAAGAAGGAAGGTGGGAGCTATGGTTGTGAGGCTCCTCCACCTTGTACACCTTTTCTTATGAAAAAAATCACAAATAAACCCCCTAATCCCCCCATGAAAAATCCATTCCCATCTTCATATCTCCCCAAATCCCAATCCTAAACTTCTATAAACCCTAGTCCCTTTCATTTTTTTGAAAGAAGGAAATCAACTGGGCATGATTGATTTTCAAAGGAAAATGAGAAAGAAGCTTGAAGGGAAGATCTATGGAGCTCTAGAGAAGGTGAATTAGATTTGATCTTCTAGTGTTAAACTTTCTAAGAATGGCTTAGGATGCATAAGATTGGGGGGGAAATCTGTTGGGTTGTGTCAAAAAGACAGATTTTGAAGGAATCATGTTTTCTTTTACTATAAATGTTCTAGGATAGCAGATTATAAATGTTATAAGTGCATACGCACCACAAGTAGGGTTACAAGAGACAATCAAGAAACAGTTTTGGGAAGATATGGAGGGAGTCATGCAAGAAATTCCCAACACTGAGCGGATATTTATAGGTGCAGACTTAAACGGCCATGTAGGAAAAGATAAAGAAGGATATGATATGATAGAATACACTGTGGATATGGTATAGGTGAACGAAATGAGATGGGGGAGAATATCCTCGATTCTTCTTTGTCATATAACATATCCATTGCAAATACACTCTTTAAGAAGAGGGATGAACATTTAATAACCTTTAAAAGTGGACTTCATAAAAGCCAAATAGACTTTTTTCTACTTAGGAATAATGAACAATCTACATGTAAGGATTGTAAGGTGATACCTGGTGAGAGTTTGACCTCACAACATAGGTTAATGGTTATGGATATCCATATCAAAAGATGGAGTAAAAGAACTAAACTTAATACACACCCAAAAACTAAGTGGTGGAACTTAAAAGGAGAGAAAATAACCTCCTTCAAAAATAAGTTGATGGTAGAAGGAAAGTGGAACTATGAAACAGAAGTAAATACTATGTGGACTAATATGGCTGAGTGCATTAAGAAAGTGGCAAAAGATGTCTTAGGAGTATCTAAAGGTAAAAGGGTATTAACAAAGGAAACATGGTGGTGGAGTGAAACAGTTCAAAAAGTTATTAAAGAAAAACGGATGTGTTTTAAAGCATGGCAGAAGATAGAAATAATGAAAACTATGAGCAATATAAGAATGCTAAAAATGTTGCTAAGAGAATAGTAAGTGAGGCTAAACTTAAAGCATATGATGAGCTCTACAATAGACTAGGAACAAGAGAAGGTGAGAAAGATGTATTTAAACTTGCAAAAGTAAGAGAACAGAAGGGTAAGGACTTAGATCATGTTAGGTGTATTAGAAGTGATGATCAAAGGGTATTAGTCAAAGATGATGAGATCAAACAAAGGTGGGAAACATACTTTCAAAAATTGTTAAATGACAATGGCCCTGAGAATATAGGGATTGAAAATACTATAAATCAAAATAACATTGGATATTATAGGTATGAACGTAGGATTAGAATACCTGAAGTATAAGAGGCCTTGAAAAAGATGAAATCAGGAAAGGCTATGGGGCCTGATGGTATACCAATAGAGGTTTGGAAGCATATGGGAAACATTGGAGTAGTTTGGTTGACCAAGTTGTTTAACAAGATTATAAAATCAAAGAAAATGCCTGATGAGTGGAGAAAAAGCTCTATTGTACCAATTTATAAGAATAAAAGAGACACACAGAGCTGCTCTAATGATAGAGGGATCAAACTTATGAGCCACACTATGAAACTTTTTGAAAGAGTGATTGAGAAGAGGATGGGTCATGAAACAAGTGTATGGAGAATCAGTTTGGTTTCATGCCTGGGAGGTCTACCATGGAGGCTATTTTCTTACGAAGACAATTGGTAGAGAAATATAGGGAGAGGAGAAAAGACCTTCACATGGTCTTTATCGATTTAGAGAAAGCTTATGATAAAGTCCCTAGAGAGTTAATATGGAGAGTGTTGGGTGGTAAAGGGGTTTCGCAAGGATATATAGACATAATTAAAGATATGTATGAGGGAGCGGTAACAAATCTTAAGACCACTAGTGGTGTGACTGGTGATTTTCCTGTCACTATAGGATTGCACCAAGGATCGGCATTGAGTCCATACCTTTTCACATTGGTTATAGATAAGCTAACAAAACATCTACACGAGGAGATTCCCTGGTGCATGTTATTTGCAGATGATATAGTCTTACTTGATAAGACAAGGGAGGGTGTAAACATAAAGCTAGAATTGTGGAGAGAAGCATTAGAATCTGAAGGATTTAAAATTAGTCGAACTAAGACAGAATATATGGAATATAATTTTAGCAAGGAGAGTAGGAGTAGAACACCAGTCAAGATTGATAACCAAGAAGTCCCCGTCAAATACCACTTTCGGTACTTAGGATCAATAATTCATGAGAGTTGAGAGATTGAGAGGGAGGTTATCCAGAGAATTCAAGCGAGTTGGAACAAATGGAGATGTGCATCTGAAGTTTTGTGTGATCGACAGGTGCCGCTCGAACTAAAAGAAAAATTCTATAGAATGGCCATAAGGCCGGCCATGCTCTATGGATCAGAATGTTGGGCAATTAAGGAATATCATACTCATAGGATGAGCGTCGCAGAAATGAGGATGTTGAGATGGATGAGTGGTAAAACAAGAAAAGATATAATTCGAAATGAAAATATTCGAGGAAATTTAGGGATAGCACCAGTAGGTAATAAGATGAGGGAGACTAGACTTAAATGGTTTGGACATGTTCAAAGGAGACCAACAACAGCACCGGTTAGAAGAAGTGAGGCAATACAAGTAGAAAGTTTTAAAAGGGCAAGGGGAAGGCCCAAAAGAACGTGGATAGAAGTGGTGAGGAAAGATTTAAAAACTTTGGAACTAAATGAAGACATGGTATTTAATAAAGTGGAATGAAGGAATAAGATTCATGTGGCCAACCCCTAATTGGGATAAGGTCTTGATGATGATGATGATGATGATGATGATGATGATGATGATGATGATGATGTTTTCTAACAATTTCCCCATCATTTTTCGTTGTATTTCTCTCAGGTAGCTAGTGTTATGCTCGATTCTCTTTGGGATTGTGATAGGGATTCTGGGCTGTGAGCAGAAATTTCTGCTGGAATTGTCCACTCAGTAGTCTTACCTTGATTTAGGGTGAAAGATGCCCCAGGAAATTGATGGATCTAGTTTGGACTTTTCTTGCAGAACCCAGCAGGTTCGGTTTTCTTTTATTGTGTACTGGTGTTTTTGGTATGGAGCACCAGGAAATTTTCAGAGCTATTATTGATAATTTCCAATCTATTATGATGGGCAAGTTGCAGACTTAAAGAAGGTATCTATAAATGAAATTTTCAGCAGTGAAATCCACAAAAAATTTCCATAATTTTACTGCTGAAAATTAGTGGGATGTTAGAAATGATTTCTTTGAGTGTTTTAATGGAGCCATTGGAGGCATCCCTTGTTATTTGGGAATGTTTAAGACTGCATTGTTAAATTTACCCCATTGGACTTCCCACTCACCCCCTAGTTCCTTTTATAGGAGAGTCGAGCCACCTTGTCCCTCCTCGTGCGAGTTCACAAGCTCCTTTTGCATCTTGAGATTGCATGTGCTTCCATCCTCACAAAACTACATTAGTATTCATGGCATTTCATTTTGGGGCGGACCTGCATTCTTATTTGCTAATGTGTAGTTATTGGACATATAGATAACTCATGGTGAAATATATTTCCACTGTTCTTTGTCATGGGTAGACTTGATTGCATATTGGAAATTTTCCAGCTTCATTTGTTTTGTGATGTCATGTTACTCTTTTTTTGTTGTTTACTTGGGTTGTGAATGTGTAATGCACGGGAAAGGAATGTATAGCATATAGGTGACCCCGATTTATGGGGATGTAGAGATTCATACTTGGGAAGAGGATCTGCCCAAGGGATAGGTCGTTACAGGTAAGCTTACAAAACTCAATCATATTAAGAAAAATTAGCATGAGCTTTGTATATCCAAAGAGTTGAAATAAACAGGTGACAATCCATCTATATGAAATGATAATCTATCACATAGTATAAGAATTTCTTAACAATTCCTCTATATTAAATGATCATATCACATAAGATTGTGGTCCAGCTTCCATACAGATAACAATCAGCTTGGGCAATCACCTAAGGCATTTACTACACAGAACGCAATAAAGATTCAAAGATAGCATTGTAAATCAAGAAATAGCACTCATAACATCCCAATTGGAGATAAAAGTTCTGATGGTTCATTGAGTGTGCATCATGGATGCAATTTTTGCATGATTTATTCAGGACACCAGTCAGGAAAAGCATTTCAGATCACAGTTATCAATCAGCATCTGCAAAATGCTAGTAAGTCGAACATCCAAATTGACACTAGCAGGCATAATAAAATAAAATGACAACAAATGATCGTGAACAACTGTGCTTCTTCAGGGAGAAGGGTGTACCAAGGTAAAGATGGTGTGACTTCGGCTGCTGAACAAGTTAAAGTTATTTGACCCAACATGACGATGTTCTGCTCATAAGAAAAGATCACAAGTTACTCTGTATCCAAACATGTTTTTGAGGCAACGCACAAATCTATGGAATATAAGAGATAGGTAAGTGGAGAGCAGTTATAAACATACCAAATAAGTTGAAAGAATCAAAACCTATAGGATGCAATTATCATGAGGTGGAAGAATGAACTTCATGATGAATCACGCATAAAGATTTTGTCCTGGCAATGTCTTATCTCATCAATACAAGGTTTTTGTCATCATCACCATCTCATATAATGTTATAGGCTGTTGTGGAAATGGTCTTTCATTTACTTAAAAGTCTAGATAGCAGAATAATAAGGTTTACGAATACCCTAAATTAAAACAAAATTAGAGAAGAGATGAACAGAAGCTTGTTCTATTTCATATGCCCAGATGACACACATACCAAGATCAGAATCAATTAAGTAAAAATTTATGCCCTTCTGCTCAAGTCCTATGCAAGGTGATGATATATTTATAACAGTCCGTAGACTACTTGTTCATATCATGCAGATGAGGAAGGGTCACTGTGATGTCGCAAAAAGAATTGAAATTTGGGGAGTATGTTCTACGAGTCAAGTTAGGAACTATCATTTTTGTCAAAGGGTACCATTTAAGATAGTTTGGTGGTTTATTTATCACAGTAGGTTTAGGAGTCGATAAACACTCCCAATCTATATACATAATCTATTCATGATAACATTTCTAGCATTTAGTTGCAGCATTATTTTTATAATCAGAAAGCAGCACTGAAGAAAGGACCTCCTTAATGATAGAGGCGTTAAAGACAAAAAAGGAACTTATTAGTTTGAAACCAATGTTAACAAAAACATTATTACCTTCTCCAGCAGCAATGAAAGAGAGGGCGTGACCAGGAGATAAAACAATTTCCTCCTTTATGCCCTCAACATAAGTTCCCTGCAATAGTTCAGCAAACAAAAAAATATAATACCAAACAGTGCAAAATTGCTGCAAGAGAAATATTTCAATCTGGTCAAGCATTAAATAAAATAAAATAAGAGAGAGAGAGAGAGAGAGAGAGAGAGAGAGAGAGAGAGAGAGAAGGTTGCCATCATTGTGCCATGGTTGCAGAAACATGTTACAATAATTTATACAGATTAAACAAGTTGTTTCAGTAAGGAACATCTCCATCCACCATGGGTAGATGATTACTGATAGACAATATATAGATGAGACATGCTGTTCAAACTAACAAGCTTGTAAGCACTGTCAAGCAACCAGCCAACAACAAGTCTATGTCTACTTTGCACCCCACATATTGAACACAGCAAATTCAAAATGAGTTTTCAAAAAATAAGAAATAAAAATAAAATGTTGAGTTCTCAAAAACAGACCCAAAAAGTTAAAGATCTGCAGTTTCCGGTAATCCACAGGCTCCTTCACAGCTTAACTACTAGAAAGTTAGAAAAAGAGAAAAGAAACCTATGACATCTATCCATCAAACTATCAGGAGAGAAATTACAGAGCTAGAGTGGACACAGTAAGAACAGAACGGTTCGCAGAAAAGGTAGTAATCAAGCATGACATAAGATTATAAATACTTTGAGCTTAGATGAAAGCCACAAACTATGTGGAGAAAGAATTCTGCAATGCTGTAAATCACTTCAGTTAGTCAACCCATATGAGCGATGATGATGCAAAAGGAACCAGATTGGAGAATGTACCATAAAAAAATAAACAATAAAAAAAAAAAAAAAGAGAGGAAAAAGGGTGTCAGTTTGGAAATACACAAAATTAGAGGTATGAAGTATGAACTCTAATAGTGACAAAATTTGTAGATGTCACTTTAAGGATTGTTGGAGTGAACAACAAAAGAAAAGATCAGAGTAGCTTCTGCAAACCTGTGCATCTTCTCTAACACGCAAATTTTGTCCTGTTGGATCAAGCAAGTCATTTATAACCTAAAGAGATACAAATTAGCTCAATTAGATGCCTCTTTGAAAACATGCACGCAAAAGTTTAAATGAACAAGAATAACAACAATTCATATGTAACAAGAATATAATGGATAGACCAATATAGTTCAAAATTTTAATGCAGAAATGGAGTCAGATACTTTTAGAACTCCACCAAGGGCACCTCAGTACCATCATAATTATGGCACTAATGAGAAGTAGTCCCAATTAAATAGTTAAAAATGTTGTTTCAGAGGATAGTACTGACCTCATTATAGATTTCAAGATATGACACACGAAGCAAAAATTCTCTTCCTGGAGTCTGCAAGTGATACAATAAAAATTATCTCCTTAACAAAATCAGAAACTCATGAACAGTTCTAGTGTCACATAAATCCTGTCTCTTTCTAGAAAGCACTATCTTTTTATGCTTGGAAGTATGAATCACGGATGAGAACACACTAAGACAAAGACAGTTTCATAAAAGAATGAAATAGGTCATTCAACTCAACCACGTAATAGATAGCTGTTGCCTTGGGAAGCAGCTTATAAGATGCTTAGAGGATTTAACTGGTACTTAAATGTAAAGATGTTGATATTCGGTAAAAGGCCAGTCGGATAAAAACCAAGCAGGAAAATCTCTATTCATCAGTTTGTACAAGAAAGAGAAAGTTAATCATCAAGAATATATCCACTTCAATGCAGCAGATGCAACATAGTGTGAACTTTACCAAGAAGACTGAGTATTGTACATGTCATGCCAGTCAACCTATAAACTGCTAATTCAACGTAAGGACAACTTGCCTGAAGTAGTAAGTGAAAGAGACTAAGGATATCATATGCTCTAGTTAAGAAGACACTTAGCATTTCCACTCACATCTTGAATAATACTAAAGACATCCTTGATCGCCAAAGGTATGATTCCTGGCGATTGTTGATCTCCCTGAAACATTAACCAACGAATGAAAAAGATAAGATACAAGAAGTCATGATGGACAATAGTTACCAATTTCCATTGATAGATTTGCTTGTAATATACATAAAATGAATCCAGGAATCAGTAAATGAAACAAAAGTAAATATTAAATATCAATATAAGAATTAAAGATGACCAGCACACAATTAATATGAATAAATAAAAATGTGTCCATATAACCAACCAAAGAAATGGAGAAAGATTATCAGGAAGTGGCAACTTGTGAAGTACTCCTACATGAGCAGCCTGTCAAGCATAAAGCAGTACAGAAACAGGCATGTTTTTCAGTCACAAATTTACCATTATTATTTGACTCATAATTAATCATCTAATGCCATGTTTTGCACAGTTATGGATAACAAAACAGAAATGCATATACCTCATTTTGTAACAGAAAGCCAGATCCCAATAAAGAAGAAGAAGAGAACGTAAAGAGCTATCTTACCCATCTTCTCATGGCAACCACGGGAATGTGGTTCTAAAACTCTAATTTGATTGATGCTTGTAGATTTTATAATTCTAGGCCCATCACTTAAGTTAGACTAGAGTTTAGTTATAAACATTAAGTTAGAGGTCCATCAGTAACGGGTATTCATCAATATCATATGCCTAGAATTTGCATGGGAAGACAACACAGATAAATACTCTCCTTCTTCTTTCAAGTATTTTCCTCTTCCTTCTTTCTCTTTCCCCTTTTACATTGCTCTTCTACGCAACCTTTGACATCGTATTACCAGCCTTAGCACCTCATGTTTCTTCTGTTTCTACTTTATTCTTCTCTGTAACTCCTTACATATAATTTCTTTCTAGATTTGATCTTGCAATCTAATCCTTTTAGTCTTTGGATCAGTTTAGTGAAGCAATTATTTTGGCTATTTGTTGTTAATGTGTGCTGCTTTCACAGGGTCTTTATTTCAGATTACAGCCAAAAGGGCAAGTGATATGCTGGGTGCAATATTGGGGATGAACCTTCCTTCAATCAAGTCCACAGGATGAATCCCCAAAATTCATTGACATATTATTTGCTAATCTTTGATCAAGAGATCTTTCTAGTTATCAAACAAAGTTATACATACTCTTTCAATGAGAACTAGAAACTTGCCTGAGATAAACCTGCTATATAACAGGAATAAATTATAGAAGTACTTCAAACCACATAAATACTCCTCTAGGCCTGAAATTTAACTCTTAACAATTAGAATCAACTAGATATTTTACCCAGTTGAAATCATAGAAAGTCTGGAGTCTCTTATGGCATTCTTTATCGTATCTTAACAGTTAAACAATTAAGAAAAACAAAGACATAGCTTTGAGTCTTGCGAACTTACATGCATGGTATGTGTCTTCCCACTACTGGTAACACCATAGGCAAAAACAGTCCCTACAATGTGCGCATGTAGAATTGGTTAGTAAGCTTCACAATCAGAATACTGAATCCCAATAGTATTCACCTAGCAGAGACTAACCTAACAAATGGAGAGTAATGGCAATGCCAGAAAATAATTTTACTACCAACCAATTTAATCAATGCTTCAAAGTTTAGCCAAAAGAAATTTGTTCATGGATATCACATAATTGAACATTGCAGAAGTTTCGAGTTTGTTATCAAGTAATCATTGGTAGGAATTTTTCCAAAAATTAATATTTTTTTAATATTATTATTTGATTATTTTTAGAGGGAGATTACCTAAAGAATCCAAGCGGGTTGGAACAAATGGAGATGCGCCTCTGAAGTTTTGTGTGAATGGAGGGTGCCACTCAAACTGAAAGTAAAATTCCATAGGATGGCTATAAGGCCCGCCATGCTCTATGTATCATAGTGTTTGGCAGTTAAGGAACATCATGTATGTAGGATGAACATATCCGTAATGAGGATGTTGAAATGGATGAGTGGCAAGACAAGAAAAGAGTGAGGCAGTGCAAGATAAGTGAGATTAGACTTAAATGGTTTGGACATATTCAATTGAGATTGAAAATGGCACCAGTTAGGAGTGAGGCAGTGCAAGTCGAAGGTTCTAAAAGGACAAGGAGAAAACCCAAAAGAACGTGGATAGAAGTGATAAGCTATGTAGTTACATGCGCAACTAGTCACCAGGCGCAAAAAGGCACAGCCTTGCAACTCGACTAAGGTCAAGCATAGTGGGTTTAAGGCGCAATGTGACTAGACACGCCTAGTCGCATGACTTTCTATGCCTTGCACTTTCTGCACCCCCGACTATAGACGCACCATAAGTGATATAAAACCGTTATTTTTCCCTTTCTTCTTCTTCTTTTTCTTCCTAGACTTCCTTTCTTCTTGCAATCATCCTCATCTTCCATTGGAGATTGAAGCTTTCTTGAAGTGATTAAAGGTAAGAAATTATAGATTTTTGTTGGGTATTTATCTATTATTCTTTTTCTAAAACAAAGTAAAAACAGTGTCGTTTTTTCATTTTTAATGATCAATGCTTGATTTTTGTCTAAAATGACAACATATCTACACTCTAATGCTAAAATCGAAAACACTATTTCATTATATCCATTTCTTTTCATAGATTTAATGTAGTATTTATTGTTTTTTCAATTTCCTATACTTTTTATCTAAAATTGCAATATATATATATATATATATATCATTATTTTTTTCTCTAATTTTTTGTGGAATGCATCCATAGGTTTGCATTATACATCTAAAATCGACATTTCCATGGTCATGTTTCATTTTTTTACCTCTTTTTTCTTTTTCATTACTTTTCAGTGAAAACAGTAAAACACAGTATACAGTAGGGTTTTATTTGTTTGTGTTTGTTTTTGTAATAAATGTGTAAATATTTCCATTATAATACTAAAATTGACAATTCTATATCAATGTTTTAATATTTTGCATGTTTCATTTACAATTTTTTTGTTTTCTTGTTACTTTCTTCTAAAAAAATATGAAATACATCACCGTTTATATGTTAATTCCAATACTAATGCTAAAAAAATCAATCTAATAGTAAAAAATGACAATTCCACATCATCCTTTTCATAATTTGTATTTTTTTTTTACTTTTTCTTGTTACTTTCTTGTAAAATTCATGAAATACACTGTTTTTTTGTTAATTTCAGTAGTAATAGTAAAAAAAAAAAAAATCATTCTAATGCTAAAAAATGACAATTCCACATCATCCTTTTCATAATTTCTATTTTTCTTTTACTTTTTTTTTTTCTTATAAAATTCATGTAGTTCAATCTATTTCTTACATTACAATATAATAAAAGAAACAAATGTATGTTGTTTCCATTCTAACACTAAAAAGTGATAAAATTTTGGATTTTTTTGTAATTTTTTAGATTTATTTTTTCTTTTATAAAAATTTAAAATTCTTAATTTTGAGCCTTGACACCTAGTCGCCAGACTAGGCGCGCCTAATCCCTCTAAGGGCAAGTCGCACCCCTTGCGCTTGCGACTACATAGATGGTAAGAAAAGATTTAAAAACTTTAGGACTAAAAGAAGCTATGATACTTAATAGAGGAACAAGATTCATGTGGCCAAGCCCTAATCAGGATAAGGACTTGATGATAATGATGACGATAATTTTTTTGGGTATGAGGTTAAATAAATGACACATACCATTGATGCCTTCCATTGCAGCCTTGACCACTGGCCAAGCAGCTACTTCATACACAACCTTAGAAGTTGTAGCTGATACAAAAACTCTATCTGCAAAAGTACAATTTTGGTCAATATCATTGAATATCAAATGCCAAACTGAAACTGTGCATGACAACTAATATAGAAGAGGATTGCAACTTGAATCAGATTATATGTAATCCAGATCCCATCCCGTCCCAATAGTCAAAGAACCCAACCAATCCTGAAATTTGACCTACTTCCCAATCCCTAACAAAAGGCAATTTACTTTTGACTGACTGGAAATTCACATCAGTTCACGAGGTTAAAGTTTAGTTGAAATCCTCATCAACAATCAGGTTGAGTTGGTTAATATACGGAAAAACAAAAGATTAAAAGGGCAGCCCCGGTGCACAAAGCTCCCGCGTATGCAAGATCCGAGGAATAGGTAGACCACAAGGGTCAATAGTACGCAGCCTTACCTTGCATTTTTGCAGGAGGCTGCTTCTACACCTTGAACCTGTGACCTCAAGGTCACACAACAACAACTCTACTGTTGCAGCAAAAGATTAAGCCTAAATAAATAATAAATCAGAACGCTAAAGGCAACATTTATATATCATAAATCAGAATGTTATAGCCGAAATTTTTTAAATATTACAGTAATTACACCAAAATAGTTCAAACACACCACAAGAAAAGTATATAAGAAAGATATCAAATGATTCCAATGCAATGAAGTTGCCAGGTCAAATTTTTGGGGTTGAATTCACGTTGAAATAGAGCTAGATAAAGATCCAAACCAGACCATTTTATTAAGTTGACAGAACATATCCTAGCCAAAACACAAACTCATCTGACTTAAACTTCTGGGCAGCCACACTAGGTTGAATCCCGGCAAAGTAGAATCTTAAATAGAAGTACAAAGGAAACTTTGACCACCTGGGGACAAAACCGACTTAAACTTTAACAGCCATGTTGCTGAGATGTTGCGCCATTGGATAAGTCAACAACTATGATAAATCTCCTGGATTGGCAAACCATCAACCTTTATGGTCGCTGAATGTCCAAATTTTACCTTGGGTAGTTCTCTTCTGGGTCCATGTTTGCCTGCTGGGTCACTCAGAAGTTCCTTCAGCTCATCATATCAATGAAAATTTTGTTATCTTAATCATTGATTCAAGACAACTAGGTCTAACTGTAGCAAAGCCCTCGTCTAAGACAAAGTCATAAAGTACTTTCACCTCCTATCATACATAATACCAAAGAGAAATCAGTGTTCTTACCTTCAATATCACTACAAAAAATGGTTTCTATGAGGATATTGACAAAAAAAGAACATTTCCTCTCGAAAATGAAACTTTCTTAAGGAAGAAAAACATATAAAAGAAAGAAAGTGGGAAAGGAACCACAAATTCTCAAGATGAAATTAAGACTATGGAATAAAGGTAAACATTCTTGTCATTAATCCAAAAAGAACCCAAAACTAGTGATGAAGTAAGCTTCCTAATGAATATGAGAGGATATAAGTTACACATTTCAAAATTCTTAACATCCTTTTCATTGCAGCATCCTCAGCAAATCTTGTCACATGAGAATTGATTGTGACATTCTCAACGAATATTATAGGTTCACATCACGCTAAAGATTGATAGCATCACCTTCATTCCGTAGTTGAGAAACAGAGAAAGATGTCAACAACAATGGTATTACCTTTAATCCCAACTAAATTAACTTTAAATCCATCAAAGAGTACTTTTGGAATTGCTAGTTGGAAAAGAAACTTGCATGCATGCTTTTGGTTGTCAACTATTTAGTTCTGCAAATCATGCACCACTTCCAGCCCAGTGATTCATCATATTTACATAGCCTTCAAAATAGTAAGGTTAAGAATGTAATTTCAGTTTCAATGATCCTTGATAATGCAAATGACATAATGTAAACAGTGTCTAAATCAGAAACTATAAAACAAGGTCAAGAAATATTTTAAGGTCTATCATACCAAAAGAAGCACAGTGAAACCTGAGACAGGGTGGTATGGAATTTCAATAACCATCCATATAAAGCAATGGCTAGTTACAATCATTATAAACCGCCCCTTTCCCCAAGTAAGACATGTTTAGAAGCTTAGGCTTTGTTGTGGAAAACTGTGCAATGAAATTCTACATTCACCTATGAAAAAATAAGAAATGGAGGAAGCGAGCTAAACTTCAACTTTATTTTCCATGTTTTTTGCTGTTCTGTTGTTTTTGTGTGGACGAATCTGCCTCAGAGGCAACTTATCCATTGTTTTCCCATTTTCAGGCTCTTGCTTTCTGTTTGTCTTTCATTGTCTCCCCTTGATTGTGAGACTCTGGACATTGAAGAGCTGCTCAGCTGGAACAACCTGTGGCTTAACCTTGTTTTCTCTTTCTACTGCTTGTTCTTGAGCAGCTTGAAGACCTCAATCAGATCATTTTAAGTATTTCTCTCCCTCTTTTATAAATAATATCCACCATTTAGAAAAAGGAAAGGAAACGGAAATGTGAAAATTGGAAAGGAAGAAGTGATCATATCTAATTTGACTGAAATTTAAGGAATTGTCAGAATGCTGATATTACTCTTCCAAATCATGGAGAAGGAGCACGTGCAAGAATCAATATATCTCGAGGAATAAAAGTTATCCAGAGTATTGTTAATGCAAAATGAACTCGTCACAATTGCTGCAGGTAGAAATTTTCCGACCATTGAAACGGGAATTGCAAATTATGGACCATAAGGCCCATAAATGGTGCTTTTCCATAATGAACAGTAAGAGTTCCAGTTAAATAGCCAATTAAACGGCAATAACCATGACCATTCTCCATCTAACATCTAGATCAACGTCTCGAGAAACCCAATGAAAAATGCTCCAATTCTGAACTAAGGAAACAAATTTCTTACCGCACATCTCTGCCCAAGCACTAATAAATGCAAAAATGCACAAATAATAGATCATAGCTCAGCTGAAGCTTTTTATTTTTTCCAGCATTAATCCAAAATATTCAACTTATCAATCGTAAATAAGAGTCGTACCAAATGCATATGCCGTGGCAGGATTATACTCGCTCCGGACCAGCTTATCCCCATCCGGATACCATGCGATATCATCTCCTCTTTGAAACTCCCGCTCGCTACATGACACAGTTCACAAACACCCTTCATCAGATCCACAAACCCACACTGCAATCGGAATTCACACCAAGCCAGCTTCTGCAATGTCCAAAACCACAGATCTACACAAATTCAATCAGATCTATCCATACCTCAACGGCCTAAAACGGACCGTCACAGAAATGCTGTCTCCAGACCTAGGTCTCTCAACTTCGTCCCCAACCATCATCTCCGGCGAATTCCGGCTCCCGTGAGCCCTGGAAAACGAATACTGACCGGAATCACTCCGCGCGCGACCAGGCGTGCTGGATCTGGCGGTATACCCACTGGCGGAGCCATAAAAAGACGAAGAGACGGAGGAAGAACAAGATCGAGGAATGAGTCTGCCGTTCATGAAAGACGAAGAGGAAGAAGAAGAGGAATACGAGGCGGAAGGCTTCCGATAGCCGAACGGAGAACTGCTTCTCCCTCGGGAAGAGGACGCGGCCATTGATCGAGAAAGCAACGGCTCGCTGTTCCCTTGCCTGGAGGAGAAACGAGAAAGGGGAAAAAGAAGAAGATCAGTCGGCAGTCATCACATCGACAAAAGAGGAGCAAGGATTTCGGCTTTCGGTTTTTTATGTTTTTTTAAAATTCTCCCACCGGGTTTTGGCGCCTTAAAGCGAGTCGTCGTCAGAGGGAGGACGAGGGAAGTGCCATTGCAGGTTGCCTGCTTGCAGGCACAAGTCCATCACCATGGAAACTCTTGCTCGCTTGCAGAGGGGAGGTGGAAAATCTCTCGCCCTCGGTGAGGGGGAATTTGGGGTTTTCAAGTGAGGTGGCAACGATTGCTGACGTGGAGCGGAGTTGCTTGGAGTTTAAACTTGGGAAGGGGGCCGTTACCCGCGCTCATTCTATTCCATTAGCACAAACTTGAAAACTAAACCGGTATTTAATGGCGGGATTTCGTTCTTTACCCAAAATAAATTATTCGCATCCCCTGGTTTTGATAATGGAACTCCTGTTTTCCGGTTCTTGACTTTCTCTTATCCGATGGTTGTATCGGCCAAAAGACGCAACTGGGCCCCACTTTCCAAATGATCCAAACCGTTGCCCAGTAGATCTCCCATAGATGAATCAGTCGTATAATATAAAGCCCTTCATTTTTTCCTAACTATTTGTTATAAATACAAACGATAGGATTTTGATTTTCGAACCCATCAGTCAGCGGGCAAAAGAAAATCGGAGGCACCCAATGTTGATAGCACGACCCACGAAACGGACGGTCTGGATCGTCAAAGGGCGAGCCCTACTTCCCTGCTCCCCTATTGTGGTAAGCAGAGGCGGGTTTTAATAATGAAAATCTCATAATGTCTCCTTGCATGTACCACGCGTTCCCAACTTCCCATCTAAGTGGCAAGTGGGACCCAGTTCAGCGACCACAACAACCATTCGTGTTGGGGCCCATTTCAAGAGTGGTTCAATTTTACGCGTCAGAGGCTAATCCCTAACTCTATTTTTGTGACATCCTATCTAAGAGATAATAAGATACAAAATTGGATGGATGGTTTAAAAAATGTCTATCTAATCACATGCTCAATCTTTTGGTGATCAAACCACCGATCTGTTGGGTCCCATCTTTCATAGGTTAACCCCCGGAAATCTTCTCAAATTCGGACGACCTAACTTGTGGCCAAGCATTGTAAACACACCACGTGATGTGTTGTTTAAGAAGATCAAAAGTCAATTACGTAAGTATTTAATAGAAAGAGTGTCATCATCAAACCAAAGGTGGAGACGTGTTAAGAAGACGCAGGGTCCCGAACGTTGACTTCTCAACCGTTGATACAACGCCAACAAAATGGTAATTTTCTCTAAAAATACCAACTTAACCATAAAAACACAAATAAATATGCTTGTGTGGGCATTGCAGTCAAAGCAGCTTGGCATCCTATGATCAATTTCTTAGAAGTCACATAAAAGGAATACTTGGGGCAGTGCAGCTAAGCATGCAACTTAAATTATCATCGTTCGCTAGGAAGAACTTATGTTTATTAGGGGTTGGTTACATGAATCTTATTCCTCCATTGTTCTTTATTAAGTGTTGCGGATTCATTTAGTTTTAAAGTTTTTAAATCTTCTCTCACCCTTTCTAACCACATTATTTTGAGCTTTTTCCTTGCTATTTAAGAACTTTCAACTTGGATCGTCTCACTCTTTCTAACAAGTGCTGTTTTCAGTTTTCTCTTACCTTGTTACCCAATGATGATATTCTTAAGTTTCCTCCAATAATTTCATTTGTAATTCTGTCTTTTCTTGTCTTGTCATTGATCTATCTCAATATCTACATTTTATCGATACCCATCAGTAACAACCCAATACTCTAATACATAGAACATGTCCGTTCCTGTAGATATCTTATAAAAAATTTCTTTCACTTTGAGTAGCACCTAACAATCACACAAAACTTCAAATTTGCTTCTCCATCTGTTCTAATCTGCTAGATTCTCTGGGTAAATCCAGATGTAGCTTAATACTATAGTTAATAGAATCATTGTCCATTTCATTGACTGTATATTAGATCTCCAGCTTTCCAAATATGTTATCCTCGTTTAATGTGAATAGTCATTGATCAGCAAATGGAAATGAGATGAACGGTGACGATCAATCGAGGGTGGGCACACTACATTTTAATAGACATGCATGCCTTGTTGTCCTAAGAGAAATGCTATACAACGCAGACATGTTCTCTAATACAAGTACATTGATTGCTGTCCTGTTAACTACTACTATCAGGGTCCACTTAAACGGACTGCCCCGATTGTGGCTGAATGGAAGGCGTTAGTGTAATTGCAGAGTGCCTGATGAGGCAAAAAGAAATAGCTATTTTTGGAACGTGGGGGCCAGTTCATTTGTTGGATGTTATTCATTCATCCATTAATTTATTCCAAAAGCTTTTGCCGAATATTCCTAGATTAGAGTACCCCCCAAAGGTGACAGCTTTTGGACGGTGGGGATGGAATCTTGGTCTTCCATTGCAATCCTCCGATGATCCTCACCCCCATCCCACGCCTTGTGCTGTCTGCAACCTGCTGGGACGGGCAACTTTACACCTAAGACAACTAATGTTGTGATGGTGACAGTGCCCAAAGTGTAGCACTTGCATTTACTACCTGTACGCGAGTATGGGACGGTTGCCTGCAATAACGTCTCTAATCAACAGCATATCAACTGGTGTGGGCCCCCGCAAGTACGTGCATTTAACAGCACTGCGCGCTCGAGACGGGTGTCAACTGGCGCTGATTTTACAGTAAAAAAGGCACTTCCGATGCACGAAATTCTCGCTTAGTTTGAAAAAAAGGACAGGCCACGAGGGTCTGTAGCGTACAATTTTACCTTGTAAGAGACTGATTCACGGCTTTAACTGACGGATAACTTTTACCGCCAAGCGTCCTTTTGACTGATTTGGCAGTCCTTTACTTAATTTGTAGCTAATTAAATGCATGGGAGTATAGTCGGGCCCACTTAGGAATCCATCTAATAAATGGAAAAGTGAATCTTAAATGACAAATCATTTGAGAACGTACCATTGGACACTACGACAGTCTTCTACTTGCCATAATTAAACACAAAACTACAAAATTAACGGTCAAATGGCTTTTTAATTTTTACTGAAAATCTAACAAATTTTTTTTAATATTATAGACCAAAGCATTTAATGCATGCAATGTAATAAGTGCCTAATATATATAGTAAAAGTATAAACACATAATTAGGAGACTCGATCTCTGTAAGCATCTATCTTGATCATTTAAAAGCGCCAACCAAATATATACATCAATGATGAAAAGCAAACTAAGAAAATAATATGCTTAAGATTTATCTATCGACAGCCATCACATCCAACATAAACATGTTTATATATCCAAGTCATAAAAAGAGTAAACCCTTTTATATATATATATATATATATATATATATATATATATATATATATAGACACACACACAAACAGTCCATTTACAATGTTTAAAAGCAAATTCCTAATAACCCAAATACATCGACGAGATCTCCTTTAAAATGCTGCTGAATATCACCAATGCCCTCACCTATTGTTTGCCTTTCTTACCGTCTCTCTCAATATTTGAAGCATTGCAAAATATCACAATGCCTTCACAAGCTATTTTTGAGTATGTACATAGATATTTGATAATAACTTGTGAATATTTAACATATAATAAACAGCTTAAATATAAAATCTCCAGGGGTATACCATAAACAGCTTTCTCATGAAATTATCTCTAGCGTAATCACTTAATAAGGGAAAATAATGGTGAAGTATAACATGAATGTCCTATGAAATCAATTACATAAAGGTGTTATAAACCAAAGCCTTAAAGCTTGTAAAACTGCCAAAATTAGGTAATGCAACCACATTGTCGACGTGTTTTCAAAACATGTTGAGCGGTTGACAAACGAAATCTAATGAATAGTGAAAGATTACTTAATCGAAAGCAGATCGGGATAGAACCTGTTGATGTACAGTCTTACTGACCCCCAAGGCTTGTGAAAATGTCAAACTCAAGTGGATGCAACTCATGCTACCTGTATGACTGAAAAACGTGCCAAGTGAATTGAGTCATAAGGCTCATGAGTACACTAAAACCAAGTCAATGTAGAGTGTTAAAGGCCAAAAAAAAAAAATTTTAATCTCAAATGAATATGCACATCATCAACAAGGGGCATCTTAACATATGGGTCACGCAAGTGTCCTATACACTTGAATGTCTAGTCATGGTTACTTGCATCAATCCTCCAAAGTCTTCAAGCCTTGGTTACGTAGGAAAATGTCCATTATTGTGTGCTCACAATGTGATATAACAACACTAATCATCAAAACTGTATGAACCACTATGCTGCAATGATAACCAACTCTAGGGTTTATCAACTACTTGGGGGGCAGCCGGGTGCATGAAGCTCCCACCTATGTGGGGTCCAAGGAAGGGGCAGACCACAAGGGCCTATAGTAGGCAGCCTTATCTTGCATTTTGCAAGAGGCTGATTCCACGCCTTGAACTCGCGACCTTAATGTCACATGAAGATAACTTTTACCGTTGCACCAAGGCTCCCCTTGGTTTATCAACTACTGCTCCCTTTTAACATCAGAATAAGAGACTAAATGTTTGTTACACATAAGAAGAGAATGGGATTCATAGTGTGGACTACTCATGACATCACTCCTTACAAAGTCTGCCTATCGATGGAGTGAGTGTTTATCATCTCATAAGTCAAAGGGCAAGCAGTCAACCCTATAATCCCTCATAACATAGCATCCTACAAGTCTCCTCCACACAAAATCATGGAAATCAATCCATATCTTAAAGTCAAGGAAATGGAAATGAAATTATTTGGTGTAACAATGCAATTCAGGATGGCCTGTAACTCGTATCCTAAGTACTGTCCCTGTCTGAGGATTGGCCTCTCAAGCAACAACCACCAAGCCTCCTTAACCAGGTCTAGGGAGAGATAAAAAAGGTCATAAGATAGGGCATTCATGTTCCTCAATATGCAATAGCTACTATAGTAGCTATTTAATGACTTCTATAGGTCTTGGAATTGTATTTGGAATTGTATTCAAAACCATATGCTTTCAATACCGCTTGTGTAATGTGACTAATCATAGATAAATCATGTGTTCCATGAAAAAATGAGAATCAATGCAAGCATGCACACATGCATTACTCATAAACAAGATAGATGTCTCAATAAGGATTATAGTAAAATGATACGTACATGGTATTCATTCGTAAATACTAAGCTAGTGCAATGAAAATCTACAATTTCAGAACAGGAACATGTCCATATTAAATGTCGTCACTTACTTCAAATGAAAAACCACTCTTCTGTACCTCCTAAACCACCAGTTGGACTCAACTCTAGGATTGATCCACCTAAGTCCTACTACCCAAACACACATCACATCCAAATCTAATTTAGAATTCAAGCTTTTCATCTAAGTTGGATTTTTGGTAATAAAGCAATGATTATATCTTCAACATGACTCGGTGATTCATAGCTATGGAATCTCAAGCTAGGGGAAAAAAAACTCACTAGTTTATCTAATCATTGTTTAGACATTGCCAAGTTGCTATTTCAATAATATTTGATCAGACAACTAAGATTGTTTAATTGATTCTCAGTTTTGGATCAAAATCTCAGTTCAAAGCTGAGTTAATTGAGGTCTGACACACACACACACACACACACACACACACACGATATATATATATATATATATATTCATAGGGATGAATTAATGATCTATTGCAAATCTAATCGTAAATCTGATAAGGAATGGTCGGATTAATAGATCCGAGGTCCACATTGACGAATTGATACATACAACTGTGAATAATCATTGGATCTTGTCATATAGGATCTGATTTACCCTAAGATTAACATGAATGATGAGGATCAATCAAAATCTCTATTATTTTACTTGTCCTTGATTTAAAACATTTTTTGGATTGTTTTTCAACAATTAAGACTCTAGTCATTAAATTTTCAAGGTTTCTTTATTTAGTGAAGGTAAGGGAATACAATGGTGGCATCTGATCATCGATCCGAGATTTTTGGTATGATCTAGCATGAAATCGTGTAGATTTAGCTCAAAAATGAAATTCATGAGTTTGGTTTCACGCGTCCTACCTCTTGTGCATGTCTCCAATCTTCTTCCTACGCTAGATTAGTTGAATTGACTATTGTTTTTTGACAAAGCTCTCTAAGTTCGTCGCCCACAGATCTCCCCTCAGATAGACACGCAAGAAAGGCACAGATCGCCTTTATTCCTTATGGCTTTGTTTCATGCTCTTGCACTGAAGAGAATGACCAGCTCGAATAGACATTCCAAGCCATCATCGTCTCCAGTGAACCTTGTGACTCCAGTCACCCACAACCCTCTTTTCTTCTTCTTCATCTCCGGCGTGATAAGCTTTTATGCACAAGCAAGGTTTTCTTAACACCCCCCACCCCCCTTAGCTAGACACGCAAGAAAGGCACAGATCACCTTTATTCCTTAGGGCTTTGTTTCATGCTCTTGCACTGAAGAGAATGACCGGCTCGAATTGATGGGATGGCGTTATTTGAAGTGTTTTGTACTTGAGTGAGAGTTTTTAATAACCAGCACGTAGATTGTCCCTGTTATGAGTCAAGGCCAAAAATGAAGTGCCAAAGTCAGATAAAGAATCTTGCAAATTCAGTAATACCTCTTCCATGGAGCCCCAACTAGTACTTGCATTTGACGGTACAACACTTTCGTTTGGATGATAGGGGTGTCTACAGCAGTGGGCTTGGGCCGTGTGCCCATAAGCGTTGTATGGCAACCTCCCTCCTCCCTCCTTCCTCCGATTTTCGCAGACCCTTGCTCTGGTAAGCGCACTCTTTCTTTGTTAATTTGTAGCTGATCATAAAGTAGGAAATTTCCAATGGGAGCATAGTGGGGCCACTTATATTCTTAGATTACATTACATAGTGGGCCCACTTATGACAAATAATTTGACAACGTACCATTGAACTGTAGGCCAGTCTTATTTCTAGTTAAGCCTTCTCCCTGTCGTACATGAACTATGCTTGTTCAATCTAGGTGAATTTGAGATTTGAGATGTTGCTGGTAGATATATGATTCAGATCAATCCTAAACAGAGGCCAATTTGTGGAAGCAGGCAGGCTGCATTTTATTAAAAAAAAAAAGTATGATTACCAAACAAGGCACTTTCCCAAATAAAAAAGAAATGCATATATATATAGGCTAAATTTTTGAGTATAGGCTGCATGGATCAGGAGCCGATCTTCAGTTTGCTCAAGGATGGCCTTATCTTGGACTTGGTTGTCCTTGCTCTAGTAGTAACAGCATCCCTTTGGGGTATTAGTCCACCTTAGAACGAAGATCTTGTTTGTTTAAGGTATTACTTAGTTTGTTTCATGCCTAATCTATTTGATTATACTAAGATTTAATTGTTGCGCCTGTTAGTATCATATTATGTGTTATTCTGTAAAATTTTCTGCCACGTCGCCTCGGCGTTTTTCCCCGTTTGCTGAGAGTGTTGCGTTAGGGGTCTCTATGGCTATGGTTGACAGGCATGTTTGTTTTGTAGTAGTAGCATGTGGTGGGATCTCGCTGTAATTCGCAAATGACTTTATTTTGGCATAATCTCTGTTGATTAGCATGAACCATGCATGTCTAAGTTTATACTTTATACTTACCCTGTTTTATGGTTATTTGGTCTATACTACTTGCTCATCTCTCTGCTTTAATCTTAAGGCAAATAATTTTGATTTTCATGTTAAGAATTCTAGTCTGGTTGAATATCCTACAGACTTTGAATCTTTATTTAATTGGACTCTCCCTTCGGTAAAATCGAAAGAAGTTTATAATATTAGGAAATTTGATTTCTCTTCAAACAAAATAATAAAAAACATGGAACAAACCATCAGTCTTGATAATACCTAAAAGATAATAAATTTGTTTTTTGAAAGTGATTTAAAACCTTATATTAACTCTGGTAAATATAAGTTTCTTCATGTCGGTTTAAATCAAATCGGATTCAAACCTTTAACCCTTAATTGTCTTAATGCTTCTATCCTTGCAATCCTTAGAGATGCAAGATGTCTTGATTGGGCTCCTTCCCTAATGGGAGTAATTCAAACCATTCTTTGCCATAGACCGGTTTATATTAATGTTTTTCCTGACTTCACTCTGTCTTTAATAGATCCAAATATCTTTGATACTTTAAGTCTTTATATTAAGACTCTTGGTTATAATTTCAAACCAAGATCCAAGACAATAGCTCTCACTTACAGACTCCAATTTAAAGTTTTGCCTACCTTGGATACTAAAGCCAAGCACAAATCTCCCAAAGACAAAACGATTTTAATAGAAACCAATATGCTATCTTCTAACATAGCAGTCAATAGAACTCTCAAATGGGAAGAAATAGATTTCCCTCAATCCTGGCAGCTCTCATAAGCTGTTCCTCCTAGAAGATGAACTGATCAATGGCTTGATCAGATTATCCAAACTGATGACGGAGATGTTGAAATCCGTTTTGACAACAGGCTCTCATTCCGCCTTCCTAGAATTACTTCTTGCTCCTCTAGTTCATCTCGATTCTCTGTGGATAATAGACAAGACACAGAAAATAAACTTGAATCAAGTTCTGTTGAAGAATTAAAAATTTTGGATAATAATATTGTCCATCCAATTTACAAAAATACTTCTCAAGATACTACTCCTACTCCATCCGAGATGGCTTTTCATTTGTAACTTGTATGGATTTTTCTCCTGGGAGTTTACTGAGAAAAGCAATTAGTGATGAATTTCAACTTCCTAGAAATCAGAAATTTCGGGAATGGTATTTTAAAACGTTTAATAAAAACGACATTACACATTATAAAGATCAATTCTATGCAGACCTATTTACTAGACAAACAATTGAATGCTTCGCACCATGGTTCATAAAAACCTATATCCAAACCCAAATTAACGTTATAAAAAATTGGGAAACTACTAAAGGTGAAACATTAACAGGAGAATATCCTCCGACATATCCTCTTAAAGGGAAAAATGAATATAGAAGCAAGAGTGAACAAATTCTTGAACTCTTAAAGGGAAAAATGAATATAGAAACCCTTTCAATTGTTGCTTCAGATGTTGAACCAGATCCAGCTGAGGATTTATCTTCTATAGATAATGAAATAAGTGAACCTAAAATATTGCAGATTCAAAATCAATTTGCGCAAATTAATAAAATTGAAAAAGAACCTAGAAATTTCAGTAGGTTCTATTATAAAAGACCAACCCCTGTAGATGTCTTAATTGAAGAAAATGATATCTATCTGTAGAATGAATATCGGGCAAATTCTATCTATGAATGAAACATAGATGGTATGATAGATAATCAAATCTATCAGACAGTTCATCATTTCCTCATGTATACTACTGTCTGTAAAGCTCGAGGTAATATTGATAAGCAAATTGCTCAAATGATTACTACTGGTTTTACTGGTAATCTTAAAGGATGGTGGGACAATGTCCTATCCACTACACAAAAGGAAGAAATCTTTAATACTGTTAAACCTGAACCTAATACTAGCAAAGGAATTGAAGATGCAGTCTATACTCTAGTCTGCACTATAATACAATACCTTACTGGGAGTATTGAATCTTAGTTTGAAAATTCTAGGGCACTTTTGCAGAACCTTAGGTGTCCCTCTCTTACTCATTTTCGCAGGTATAAGGACGTTTTCCTTGCCAGAGTCCTCCACCTTGGTGACGCAGGACATGCTTACTAGAAGCAAAAGTTCATTGAAGGACTTCCATATCTTTTTGCTACTAGGGTTAAGAGCCTTCTCAAAACTCAGCATAGCAGAGAAACCCCCTATGAAGAATTGTCATATGGACAACTAATACATTCCTGTACTAAAGAAGGAATTTCTCTGTGTAATGAAATAAAATTACGCAATCAACTTAAGAAAGAAAGACTTACAGAGAAAAATCAGTTAGGAGAATTTTGTCAACAATTTGCACTTGACATGCCAAAGGTTAAAACACCTAGAAAAGAAAAGAAACAATATATCCCAAAGAGGAAGAAACGATTTTCCAGAAAACATAATGAAAAGGTTCAAGAAGTTAAAAATCAAAGAACTGGAAAAACTTCTTATAAAAAGGATAAGTCCAAAATAAAATGTTTTAAGTGTGGCAAACTTGGACATACAGCTAATAGATGCTGGACTCAAAAGAAAATTTCAGAGCTTCAAATTGATGAAGAAACCAAAGAAAAATTATTTAAAATAATATTAAATTCTCATGAGTTTGAATCAGTTGAGTTTGTTTTTTCTAATTCGAGTTCTAAAGATGAACCGTCCTGTAATCAGTGTAATACACTAAATAAAGATGCAAAATATTAGAAATCTATTGTAGACATGAATAACCTGTCTCTTAATGTTTTAACTCAGTCTCACTCTGATCTTTTTGATATTATCACAAAGATTGAAGATAAAGAGCTCAAAACTTTGCTTCTTGAACAGTTAATAACTCTTTGCAATAAAGAAGACAAAGAACCCTCTGAGAAAATAATAGACATTAATAGTGTTTACAGAATGTCTAAAGTTACTAAACGACTTGGTAAGAAACCTGTGTTTAGTTCAAATATTTCGACACAAGAATTAAAACACGAGATTAATAATCTTAAAAACAGAAATTACTTTGTTAAAAAATGAAAATCACTTTATCAATAAGAGAATAACTCAGTTGAAAAGCTCCAAATCAGTAATTGATCAATCATCAAATAGTGTTGATGCATTTGATCCTGAACCCCAATATCTTGACCTAATTAGGCAAGTCACTTCACAAAAATGGTACATTAATGTTACTATATCTATTGCAGGTGAATGGTACCTGTCTGATTTAATTGCACTCGTTGACAGTGGTGCAGATATTAGTTGTATTCAGGAAGGTCTTGTTCCTACAAAATATTTTGAGAAGACTTCTCAAAGCCTTACTTCAGCTAGTAATAACAAGCTGAAAATAAACTTTAAGCTTAATAATGCCCTGGTTTGCAATAATGATATTTGCATTCCAACCCCTTTCCTGCTTGTTAAAGACTTACATCATCATATGATCTTAGGAACTCCTTTTCTTCATATTATGCCTATCGACAAAATTGATCCAACAGGCATTTATTTCTCTAAAGAAAATTGCCAATTTGTTTTAAATTTGGCACTGACCCTAAAACCCATGTGCTCAATGAAGCTCGAAGAATCATGTTAAAAGAACATCAGATTAATTTTATTAAAGAAGAAATTGCTTATCAAGACGTCCAGAATAATATTCAGGACAAAATGTTTCAACAAAATGTTAGAAACCTTCTCCATACTTTTCTTGAAAACCTTTGTAATGATCTTCCAACTGCTTTCTGGAATCGAAAAATACACTGTGTCTCCCTTCCTTTTATTGAAGAATTTTCTGAAAATAATATCCCTACTAAAGCTAGACCAGCTCAAATGAACTCTCAATATATAGAGTTATGTAAATCTGAGATCTATGATCTTGTTGAGAAAAGATTAATTCGTAGTTCATCCTCGCCCTGGAGTTGCACTGCTTTCTATGTTAATAATACAGCAGAAAAAGAAAGAGGAAAACCTAGATTGGTAATTAATTATAAACCTCTTAATAAAGTTTTGAAATGGATAAGATATCCTATTCCTAATAAACGTGATCTTCTTAAATGATTACAAGACTCAGTTATATTTTCTAAATTTGACCTGAAATCAAGATTTTGGCATATTCAAATTCATGAATCAGATAGATACAAAACTGCTTTCACTGTCCCTCTTGGACAATACGAGTGGAATGTCATGCCTTTTGGTTTGAAGAATGCCCATTCTGAATTTTAGAAGATTATGAATGATATTTTTAATCAACATAGCCAATTTATCATTTCTTCTATCGATGATGTTTTAATATTCTCGAATTCTCTTACACAACAATTTAAACATCTTGAAGTTTTTTGATGGCTTATTCAGAAAAATGGCCTTGTTTTATCTGCTTAAAAAATGAAGCTTTTTCAACCTGAAGTCAGATTCCTTAGACATAATATTTTTCAAGGAAGGATTGTTCCAATACAAAGAAGTATCGAATTTGCTTCCAAATTTTCTGATGAAATTATTGATAATAAACAATTGCAAAGATTTTTAGGATCTTTAAATTATATCTCTGATTATTATCAGAACCTTGCTGAAGATACTGCCATTTTGTTTAATAGGCTTCGAAAAAATGCAAAACCTTGGTCTGAAGAACATACCAACATAGTTCAGAAAATTAAGTATAGAGTTAAGAGTCTTTCCTGTTTAAATCTCGCCAATTTTGAATGGTTTAAAATTGTTGAGACAGACGCCTCTGATATTGGTTTTGGAGGTATTCTGAAGCAAACTAATCCTTCTTCTAATAAAGAAGAACTTGTTCGATTTACTTCGGGAAAATGGAATGATACACAGAAAAAATATTCAACGATTAAAAAGGAAATGCTCTCAATAGTAAAATGCATTTCGAAATTTCAGGATGACTTGTTAAATCAAATTTTTTTTACTTAGAATTGACTGCAGTGCTGCAAAACAAATAATTGAGAAAGATGTTAAAAACATTGTTTCAAAACAGATTTTTGCCGGATGGCAAGTCCAATTATCGGTCTTTGATTTTGATATTGACTATATTAAAGGAGAGTATAACTCTCTCCCTGATTTTTTAACTCGTGAATTCTTGCAGGGATCATAAATGATCCAGGAGAATGGCATACCCCAGGCAATACCCGTAGGGGTTGTGGACGTGGTCGTGGTAATATCCAAGTCCGTAAAGGCAAGCAAGGTCAATGGCCTATGCTTCAGGATTCAGCTTCTAAACCAAAACTAATTACTTTGGGTAATACCCCTCAATCAGGTAATACTTCCATCGATGACGAAATTCCTTGTCAACAGTTTACCTTGCAGAAATCTGAAAGGGAAGTTCTTACTATGAGTGTAGAGCAATATTTACTGCGTAAATATTAAGACGTACTACTTCATCTTGACAATCCTACTCTTAGGGGAATTGATCCTCAAGACCCTTATGACATTACCTATAAGCATTGGCAAAATCATAACTATCCTCCGCATGTTGGGCGAAGTCAATTACTTATGGAGAAATTTCTCCAAGAAATAAAAGTTGTCAAAATAAACCACTTCTACAATCATGACAAATCTATCATTAATTTCAGTAAAATCCTTATCCATAAGGTCCTGTGTCCCCAAGAATGGGATATCAATCCTAGACAATTCAAGTGGATTGAGGCCAAGGGCACCCGCTATTCACACAATTGGTGAGATTACATTGACTCAATGAGTTCTGTTCTTTATCTTGATAATAACTTTAGAACATTCATGGTTCATTCGAATCAATTCCAAAATATTAAAAGGAAAATATCTCACCATGGTTTTACCACTGGTGGCGAAGGTTTGGACCATCTTTGGCAATTTTACCAGACAAGCTCAAGGAGCTTTATAATACTTGGGTTGAATATGCACCCGAAATCAATTCTATTTCTCCTGATCAGTTAATAACAGGTCAATGTGATGCAATATTTTTTTTTATCAAATTTGACATCCCTTGGATTTGGAAATGGTCAATGACCATAAGCAATGAAGAACTTAATATCCAGACTCTTAAACGAATTTATTTTGTCAAATGATGGACAAATTTTGATTATGAGGGCAAGGCCCGAGAAATTGAAAATATTATTTAGCTTAATAAGACTGCTTGGGATAATAAGCCAAGTTAATAGTCTTCAGCCTCCATCAACGAAATAAAGAAGATGCTGCAACGAAAATATCCAATTGACAATGAAGGACAAATCCTTGTGAAGTGTATGGACCTCATGAAAGACCAAGTTATGCAATCTTTCAATATTTCTCTGGCAGAATCCTCCTCCGCCAAAGTAATGTCTGAAGACAATGTTCTCCAAGACAGTCAAGATCCTAATGAAGATGATAATTTTGACGATTATTGGGACGCCTCCATGATAGTTCTCTCCCAATTCTTGGAAGCAAAGAATCAAGCTAAGAATGAATGAGCCAATCCTCCAAAGGAGATTCTTCCTCCTGATGGTCAGTTCAAGAATATTGTTGACGCCTATGACAAGAAAATGAAAGGCAAATTGAAAGCCCTTCAAGATGATGAAGATGAAGACCTTCAATATTTACCATCTATGACCATCAAAAGTACATGCTGGCCCCACCAATCATTTAGTCCGACATAACGGGCCCACAAGAGAATATCTTTTTGTAAAGTTCCTCAAATTATTGAAGAATCTCCTTTTTCTTTTTCTTTATGTCATTTCTTTTTTTTCTTTTATCATGTCTACTTTTACTTTAAGTCTTTTCATGTCTTTTGAATTATTAGTCTGGATTTCAAACCATGTTAAGTCCGGAATCCAAATGTCTTTAAATATCGAGTCTGTTTTAGTCCTTGGGCATCGCTTGCTTGGTTGCTTCTTTTGCGCCTTGTTTGTTGCCTTCTCCTCTATGCAATCTTCCTAGTTCTTAGTAATAAAATCTCTTCGGGGTCCTTTCTATAATATCGAGTTTTACCAATTGTCTTGGATGAGCGTCGTTCTGTAAGTTTTATCTCGCTTTAATTTAATTTAATTTTTGTCAATGCATATATATATGGGAGTGGTAATTTCAGCAAGGAGTTGCAGGTGTGAAGTGCCGGTGATGTTTAATTGGCCAAGAAAAAGTTTTTAACTGCCATCTCTTTTAACTTTTTTTTTTTCAGCCAATTAAACGTCACCTGCTTCTTGTACCTGCATGAAACATTTAAAATTAACACACCCCTATGCATGTGCGTGTGTGTGGATCCATACCGATAAACATACACGCTATTAATAACTGATTACAAGGCTCTAATGCCATGCCAAAGATTGGATGGGCTTTGTTATTATTTGCTAGATGAACATATTAGATTATTCTAACATTACACATGTAGGATTTAAGAAGTGTAATTCTTCCTAGAGTAAGGAAAGTTCGAGAACTCATTTTATTTTGAAAAAACTAAACAAAACATAAAACCATACATAATGATAAGTCTTGCCTTTTTTTGGACTAATTAAAATATGAAGATTATAAATTTTCTTTTAAACGTGCCATTTTAATAGAGTTGTCGTTGTGTGACCATGAGGTCATGGGTTCAAGGTGTAGAAACAGCATCCTGCAAAAATGCGAGGTAAGAAAAGGTTGGGAAGAGCCTAAATGTGAAATTTTACCTCATAAAAAAAGATCTTAGAAAAACTCATCGGATGCTTCTACTTACTAGTTTTTTTAGTTAAAAGATTCAATATTTATAATTACAAAGTCCAAAACAATATCGAGTTTATAAATATTTTACACCTTTAAAAATGCATGCGAATCACATGCCAAGTCACTCTATAAAATGAATAGTTGTCATTACTTGTCCAATATATCTAAGTCATTCCTAACATGATGAATAAATTATCTTGACAAAAAATTGTTTAATCACGTGTAAAGGAGTGCCTACTCTTCCAATCCTCTTGCGCTTGTACTCCTGTCGAGACTCTTTTAATATATTTTGCAGAAATTAGCTTGGCCCTAAGGGAATTTCACCCAGTGATTCCCATCTTTGTTTCAAAAGCTTTGCTCATTAGATCAAGTTGCCTAAAACCCAACCAGCCCAAGAGAGTACAATTGTAGGAGTGCCAATTTTAAGTATCTTAAAATTCATCTAATATATGGTAGCACAAATAAGATAAGCACCACAAATTTCCATCAGAAATCCAAAACCCCATATTTTCTCATTTTAAATGGATAATGGGCCCAATTAGGAATGAGCTCATATACAATTCTGTTTTTATCAAAGGGGAGCCTTGGTGCAATGGTAAAAGTTGTTGTCATGTGACCTTGAGATCACAAGTTCAAGGCATGGAAACAGTCTCTGGCAAAATACAAGGTAAGGCTGTGTACTTTAGGCCCTTGTGGTCCACCCCTTTCCTGGACCCCGCATAGGGGAGAGCTTCATGCACTGGGACTACCCTTTTTTTTATTATTAGATTATATCGGATATAGTCCAACAAACCACATTATATAAGCTTGCCAATCAATTAGGCTGAAATGAAAGATCAATAGCAGTCTCCATTAACCAACAAAGTTTCTATAAACTAGAACGAGGAGACCTTCAACAGTAGAAGCATTGGCTCACAACTCATCCATATTAAGCCTAGTCAATAGTGACCATTGAACATATCATATTGCAAGCATGCTAAAGGTTTACACATGGATCAAGTTCTTCTACGTATTAGGAATTCAAATAGAAAAAAAGGCAGCCTTGGTGCACGAAGCTCCTGCTGATGCAGAGTCTGGAGAAAGGGCTGACCACAAGGGTCTATAGTACTCAGTCTTACTTTACATTTTTTAAAGAAGTTGTTTCTACGCCTTGAACCTGTGACCTCAAAGCATATACTTTAATTGGCAAATGTTTCCAGCAATATCAGGGTTCAAACGAAAAAGATATTAAAGTGCCTCTTGATGTGCATATGTTTGGACAAGGACAAGTCTAAGTCTGGAGAGAAGTGCATCATAGACCTTGAATTGTTAGAAACAAAGTCTAGCTTCCAAATGAAGGATAAAAAGAGAAGGTTTTTATAATGGAATAGCTTCTGAGAAAGGCATTTGCATAGAGCAAACTATTGTCACCGAACAGATTATAATTGGTTAAAAACACCCTTGCCTTATAGGAAAGGTTGAGTTCTCTAGCCCAAAAATCTTGATTTGAAATGGCCAATAGAGTTTCAGCACACAAGACAAATAGGTTAAGGAGATGGGATTTTAACTTGTTGGTCCTCCTAAAACTCTTAAACTACACTGCAATGTCTAATTGAAATTCTATTACATGGTAGTCACTATTCTAATAAATCAATTTCAATTTAGTCTCTACCATGATTAAAACCCATAAGAATGGAATTATTCCATGAAATGGCCTTTCTTTATGTCACCTTATCATACTTAACTTCAGATACTCACTTTTACATGATGGTCTCACTGTGATTAATACAAACCCCACTTTAGATAAATAATTATAGCGACATTTAACCCAATAATCAGGTCAACTAGTCAAGTCAGCACCTGACAAAATGTATTTTAGTTATCAGACATAAAAAATAAGTCTACCCTACATTTTTGGAGGTCTATCATATAACTCTATAATCAGCAAAGAGATTGGTCGCTTAGATCATCAAAAGTGGAGGGTGGGCTTTATAAAATCCATTTTGGCCAATTTTATCTACAAGAAAATGTATTTTGTCTAAACCTCAAAAATACAAGTGGGGCACAAATATGATTGGTGTTTGGGCTATTATATATCCAATGTGGGGTTTGGATCAACCACAAGTGAAGCCCACCATGTAGAAGTCCTGAATTTGTGGATGTTTTCTTGATGAATGCAGTATCGTTGCTCTTTTATCAATCATACTAAGTAGAGTGTAGAACGTTGCAGTTGCTGGACGGTGTTGAATCTTCTGTGAATTGTTCATCCACTGTGGTGTGGACTCCAGTGGTTAAAAAGAGTGTTCATTACCATAATGAACGCAAATTACAACCCCATACAACTTTTACCCATCTGCATATCTTATTAGAGACAACATAAATCCAGGTAATGAAAAGGGCAGCCTGGTCCGGGTAATGAAAAGGGCAGCCTGGAGCAGAAGCTCCCGCATATACAGCATTCAAAGAAGGGTCTAACGACAAAAGGTCTACAGCATGCAGCTTTACTTTGTATTTCAGGTAATATGAAGGAGATAAAAAACATTTCATCATGACCAATCACCGTAAGAAATCACATTGCACTACTATTAGCCAAATAGCTCCTTAATGTAGATTTACAGCTTGGCGTCTCCAACCAAAATATAATATGAAAGGAGCACCACCAGTTAAAACTCGAAAACCCAAGTTGATAAAAGGGAATACAACACATTCGGGGAAATACAATACAATCGAGATTGTACGATTTCAGACACTGGCTAAAATAAACTGTTGTACTGGCTGGTGAGTGAATTTTTGAGATTTGAGTAGAGCCCGTAAAGAGAGTACTGCCGGAGATTGGAAACCTCATACCATGAATTAAGAACAGCTTCATGCTTGTCTGTACCCGAGAAAGCGAGCTGAATGCCAAGGCTGCAGTCAACGGAGCCCCCTTGGTTTTTACAGCTTGAGCTTCTGATTGCACAGTCTTGCTTGTTAAGGCAAACAAATGATGATTTCCCTGAACATGATGCACATCCATCTCTCTTCCAATACAAGTTCTGGAGTGTACCCTTCTTAAATTCAAATACCTGCAAAGAAGCAAATGGATGACGAGATCAGACAGAAAACTACCACCCCAGTTGTACAGGAAACCAGAATAGCTGTCTTACCAGTGTAAAGCTCGTTATAATGTAGGTGGTGTTTCCAACAAAAGTAGGAATGGACCTTGCAGCATACTTTCGACCAGCAAATGCGACCATGTAGCCACCAACTGTTGCCTGGAAAAATACCAAAAGATTACCAATCCAAAGATTGAATTATACCATAGAATGGTACAACCATTTTAAGACAATACAGAAGTCAACTCTTGCCAAGATAAAATGAGCTTAATGGCGCTGTTTGGGACGGGAATATCAATCCATAGATTAAGTTATTTCTCGAATACTCAAATTCTTTCCTGCTATTTGCAGCATTGGAACAATGATGAAATTACTCGAATATAGGAGAAATGGTGTTAGAAGCTTGGGTCATTTTCCTTGAATAATTTTATATCTGTGGTAAGGGGACAAACACCAGGAGAAAAGCATTACTCCAGAATAACTTGATCTGTTGATCCTTATTCCCAAACAGCCTCCATGTTTGGAGTTGGATGGATGGGAAGACAATATTAAGGGAAAAGTACAGTAATCTCCCTGAAACTACTACTTTCTGACAGTTTAGTGCTTAGACTTATGTTTGCAGTTTGGTCTGAAACTACAAAAATTTGTGATAGCCTTTGGTCCAGTTATATATCCATTAACTTAACTGGTTTCTGGGCCCATGTGCCATATTTTATTACATATTAATGCTGTGCTAGTATTTAAAATAAAAATAGAAATAAAAAAAGAAAACCATTATCACGGAAATGCCATCGGGTAGTTTCCGTAATGTTGTAAAGAAAAGAAGGGGGTCAAAAATTTTCCCCTTCTTCTTCCCTTTTATCTGGCTTCTCCTCTCCGGCATGGCTTGACTATCTTCTAACTGTTTGTGCTTCTCTAGGCAGAAACTGCTATTTCCTTGCAATGCCCTGAAGAATCGAGAAGGTGGTTCGTTTTAATCTTTCTAAGTTATTTGTTTTGATGATGAGCTCCAAAGATGGGAGCTTCATGCAAAAGTGGCACTCTTCTGAAGGAAGCTAACCTTCCTTCTCATAGGAAAGACTGCAAGTCCCACGTCTCATGGAGAAATCAAATCTGAAATAGCAGTAGAAACAATCCATGAACAAACGCGAAAGAAACTCATCTCAATTCACCAATCCATCAAACAATCACTATTTCAACTATCCAAGATTCCTCCTCTGCCTTCAAACGCAAACAAAAACCCCACACAAAACAAGCTAAAAAACCCCTTCAAAAGCCCAAAAATTCTCATCATTTCTCAGCCAACTCAAAGAAATTGATGACCCAGAATCCGCATTGCAACTCTGCCACGATTTCTACCAACAGTCATCTTACAAACCTCATTATCCTTCTTACTTTGCTCTTATTTACAAA
Source organism: Warburgia ugandensis (assembly GCA_035236585.1). Taxonomy (NCBI): domain Eukaryota; kingdom Viridiplantae; phylum Streptophyta; class Magnoliopsida; order Canellales; family Canellaceae; genus Warburgia; species Warburgia ugandensis. The sequence goes on from CP141129.1 coordinate 43,363,712, forward strand.
CTAGCCTGAAATTTAAATTCGAAGAAATCTAAGTACTACTTGGTCACATCAAAGTCAATTATATCCATTGCAGAAAGACACTTTTCATTGCTCTCATGCAACAATATACAAAAGCTAACTTACCCAATAATGCCATTGATCTTGTCTTTAAGATTCCTAGTTTTAATCACACATACATTATAGCTTTTCAACTTTCTACTTGACATTTTGATAAAGCATGATCACTTTTTGAAACAATTGGAATATTTCGTCGATCTTCAAAAATGGATTTTCCTTTGAATTCGCTCTCGTTCAATATAATCATCAAAGGATACCGTAAGAGGGATGAGTAGGAGAAAGCTTGTCAAATGTTGGATGAAATGCATGAAAGAAAAGTTTGGCCTTCACTTATTACTCACAATATCTTAATTGGTTTTTTGAGTAATAAGGGTGACTTGGCTAGAGTGGTGAATTTACTTGAAGATATGAGCGCTAAGGGAAAAGATCCGAATGCAGAAAAAAAGAAGCCAGGTGAAGGGGAAGAAGAAGGAGAATTTTTTTTACCCCTTCTTCTTTTCACAACTTTAATGGTTTTATCTTTTAATTTCTATTTTTTTATTTTAAAATACTAGCAAAACTATAAAAACATTGGAATATAATAAAATATGGCATATGTTCCCAGAAACCAGTCAAGTTAATGGCCATAAGACAGAAGGACCAATTGTTGTCACAAATTTCTATAGTTTCAGGACTAAACTGCAAAAGTAAGTCTCATGACTAAACTGTTAGAAAGTGATAGTTTAGGGAGGTTACTGTACTTCTCCCTAATATTAATTATAACAGATCTATGATTAAAAAAACTTATTCAGAATCATATAGTGTTGAAGTGTTGCAGAGCCTCATGATCTACCTACCTGAGAAATTGAGGTCCCCATGTACCAAACAGAAAAAAGCTGACATTTGTGTCAACCAAAAAGTATTGCAGAGTAACAATGATTTAGACATAAAATACAATGGTCTAGCATTTCTAAATCCTTTTAACATTGAGCTAAGGCAACTTATAAACTATTCCAACGTCATAAACCATTGTTAAAGGTATCTTTCGTGAGCTAAACTACAGCTGCATATTCAAATTAAAATGCGACTGTCCAAGAGAACATGGAATTTCTAACACCAAGTTTCTAACCTAATGCTTTTTTTTCCCCATCTTTGATCCATGGTTTGGTTTCTTAATATGGCGTTTATGATCAGTCATACAGTTTCTTAAACTTTTCCTTGACCTTATGTTGCCCGTTTTGGAAATACACTTACCAAGAAAAATTTCTGGAAATCTTGAGCTTGTATGAGACTCCTGTGCGGTTGAGAAGCATCAATATGACAACATACACTGTATATGGTTGTGGCATGTTTCAGTTACATGCACCAACATCACCTCCTACAGCAGCTCATTGAAAAACTACTCCCACAATCAGTGCAGTATGTCTATGCTTACATGCAAATATTAACTATAAACTTCCTGGTAATACATATCCCTCATCATATGTCTCGGGACATGCAAGCATTTATGGATAGACACCAATGTTTACTGATATTGCAGCAAATGATGGAGTGGAGAAGGACCTCTCAGACAGACGTGTGTTGACATCTCTTTGTTTAAGATCAAGGGTCAGGTAACGCAAAGTTTCTTCATTTGTTATTGGCCTTCATACAATATACTTCATACTGCTGTATATAGCTTTTATAAGCTTAAGTGTTTCCCCTGCTCTGTGGTTTTTTGGTATTGCTCCAAGGGAGCTATACAAGGAAATGCCGAGGCTTATATGTGTGCCACATGCGGGACCGACAAGTGGTCCATGCTGGACCCTGAACCACCCTAAGCAAGGTACTTTATGTGCGGTGATCAATTACTTCATCATGGCTTTTATCTGCAAAAGTTTCCTTCATGAATTTAACACGTGCAGCATGATCCGCATGACTCTTTTTGGCATGAAAATTTTTGGTAAAACATTGTTTGACAGCAACTCAACTCTATAGCTCAAGATGCATCCATGAGAACCGTTATTTGGAAAAATAGTTTATTTTACTTTTTGTTTATTTTTATCATTTTAATTTAAAATAGCTAGTTAAAACTCATGCTTGCTAAAATACAGAACAAGTTCATATCTAGATTTATAAGTGACAAAACTCCTTATAAATCAACTGTATTCAAAATGTTCTTGAAGGAATCATCAGTGTGACTGCCAATAGTACAAACAATGGCATGCTTTAAGTGAAAGTAGCACCGCTTTTGAAAATTTCTAATTGTAAGTTTTTAAAAAATCCATGTTATGAGTCATATGTAGCTTCCATTGTTCACATAATACTATACAAATAGTACTTGTCTTGTCATGTTAGCAACCTGTGCTCTTCATGATGTAGGACAACATGCAAAATGACCTAATCTATATGTTAAGATTAGATCAGAATTAACTTTAACAAGAAAACATAAACTAAACTACGACGTGCACTTTAACATGTAGAAAATTAGTCAATAGCCCACAATGAGTTACATGATCTTCAAACTACCCCAGATTTCTACAAATTAAGATAACATCGAAGTTTCAATATGGATCATCCCTCTAATTGACAAACCGTTTTGATTAATTTCAGATCTAGGTTCAAGAATTTTATGCAGGATAAGAATTCTAGATTATTATAGACACAAATCACGTAACCACACATAGCTCAAAAATTGTCCTTTAGAAGACAAAGTAGAAAAGTACTAACTTACAGAATAGGATGAAACAATAGTGATTTGGCCTTGTACCAAACACGGCTTTACACCCTCAAGAAGGAAGCTAGAACGAGGAATCCACCAAGTCTAACAAAATTTTCATTCCTTATTCATCAAAAACTATTTAATGCAAAAGAGGAAAAGATCTTAAGTACGCAACATCCAACCCTAATCTAAAAAAAAGACAAAATTGCCCTACCTAAGTCACAACACACTAAGAAACCTAATACCCTTAGCAGTAAATATCCCAAGTAAACTAAACTATAACATAACATAAAAAAAAGAAAAAGAAAAAGAAAAAGAAAAAAAAAGTGGGATGATGATCCTCATCGCTTCTCCTTCCTAACAAAGGAGAAGAAACAAACAAAAACAAAACTGAAATTAGCCTATGCTCTCTCTTCACCTAAGGAAAAATGGAGATGCAAGTTTAAATAACAGAGCAGCACAATAACCCTGAACCCTTTTACCAGCCTCAGATGTCTCTCTAATCCATTGATGCTTCATATAGTAAAAGAAATGGAGTAATAAAAGGGACTAGAGTGAGATTGGCGAGCCCAAAGTTGGGCCATATTTGAAAGCCCAAAAGAGTGACCAGTTCCAGCAAGCCCACTCTGGTGGATAGTTGACCAGGTTACATATATCTCTACAAGATTTGTCAGATATGTTTACATATTACAAACGTTGACCAGACTTAATTGACTTAGTTTCTATAATAAGTGTTTATGCACAACAGCAGTAGAAAATTGACCATTGATTGGCTCTAGTTTTTTAGCTTTCATAAATGCCCATGACCCATGAAGAGGCTGTTTCCACACCTCGAACCCATGACCTCCAAGTCACACGGTGACAACTCAACCATTGTGCCAAGGCTTCCCTTCTAAAGTTTCTGAAAAGGATATGTATTAAAATCTTTATCAGTGATGGTTTAGATTGTCTGATGAAGGAATTTTCGGATGGTTATTTTAATAGCATTCAGAAAAAAAATGTTGTATGTTCCAGTGACAAGATTTCATCCAACTTCTTTTTCTCAACCTTAATTTACTGAAAATCTTGTCATCAGACTATACTGTCATTATTAAAGAGAGGGGAGAGCAGATAGCTATATGATGCTTCAGAAAGATGCTGTAGTTGAGTACATTACTTTTGGACTGTGTGTACCATGCTTTATCATGGCTAGTCAGCCAAATTATTTGAAATGAATGTGTTCCCACACTTATTGGACTAGTTGCAGTGTTTGTCTAGAAGATTAATTGTCTTTTGTCATATTGATTCTATACAATGCAACATCACCGTGGATTGCTGATTTGCTCTATTGGTCCATGGAAAATGTTATGGTTTAAACACTTTGCTGAACTTGTATGCCATGATAACCTAATCCTTTATCTTCCCCTGTAGATTACTGATCTATTATCCTTTTTTTTTTTTGGTAAGAGATCTGAAATCCTATTACTGCATGAAAGGTGATATCCACGGATAACCATTTCAAAAAGTGGCACTCCACTCTTTACCCGTCTATGTTTGAAGTTAACCTTGCCGGACAATTGTAACAGCTAATTACAGAAACATAAAACATATAAAGTGATCACCGTACTATCTTCCTTAACATTGTGGTTTCTGTAGTCATTCTGTTTTCCATCATCAAGTGTCTACATGAAGTTTTGTTTCAGAACTTTCACATTTGTTTCACGTATCCAGTTCTGTTCTCTAGCATTACTGAATTTCAAATTTTAGAACTTATTTTCCTTTTTTAGCAGGAAGTTTTCATCATTGACTTGAGTTGATGAATTTTATCTATTCTTTCTTCCTTATAGGCCCAGCAAAATGCCAAAATGACACAAGCGGATTGGATTTAGTATACATGTGGTATGTGCAAGTATCAAAAGCAATTAGTACGGAGAGACAAATAGGTAAATCCATTAAATTCAATGTTTGCATAAGTGAGACCATCAGGCAATGGCTTTCAGTGTCCTACTTATGCATGCGAGATTCAATTGAGATTGTTGAGTTACTGTTGCATTCATAAAAACAATGCAATCATTTCAACTACTAAGCATACCCTACTTTCCATGCAGCATCAGCTCCAACTTATGAATGGGAGGCTCTACTTATTATTCAGATGGACAATGGTACCAAACCAAGCATATGAAATTAGTACTATTAATACTCCTTTGTTCTAAACTCTTTTAGCAATTTGTAGTTTGTCATATTGACCTTTCTAAATTCTTCTTTGTTGGTTTTGCAGGACAAGGAAAATGTTGAAGGGTAATGCACAATAGTCACACATAATTTTGGCCCATCTATATACAAACAATACAATGCCCTACAGCAGAGCCAAATCCATAGGTGAGTTATCCATAAGTTTCCTCCATGGCATTCAATTGTTACTATCAATGTGATTCAGTTATATCCTTCATTGAAAATATTTCCATATGTAAGCCTTAACTTGACCAAACAAATCACCACCTAGAAAAAAAAAAAAAAAAACCTAATGGAAACCCCACGACGAAACCAACTGACAGAGATTTCGCATTCAAATCCATGACATTGGATTCTGATATGCTAGATTTTACCCTCAAATAAATTCAAAAGTGCATTCCCCAAAAGGATGAAAACTGTAGAATCCACTATAGAATTCAATTCCATCTTCACGAACGGTCCCTATGCTCAGCAGTAAATTGTCCGTCCTACATGAAAAAATTCCCATCTCTGAACCTAATTTGACCAAACAAATCACCTTCTCTCAAATCAAAGACCCAAAAATTAAACCCTAGCACCACGTTAACAAACCCAGCACGCAATCAATCAATTAAAAGGAAAAAAACAAAAACACGATTTTGAAGACAGGACAATTCCAAAACTGATAGAAAATTTACCGGATTAAAGGTCGACGAGTTGACTGTGAGGAGAGAGATCTCATCAACCTTGGGCCGGAAAAGTGCGACTTGAGCGCTGTTGGCGAGATTAAGACGCCGATCGCAGGGAGAAAGCTGCACTTGATTGCTGAAAAAGGAATCTCTGCTGGAAAATGCGATTCCGAAGGTGAAACCGTCCCATCTCTGGATCTTTGCATCTGCACAAGGATTAAAAACGTGGTTTGTGTCACCTGCATTTGCTACGATGATCGCCGTCGAGATTAACACCAGGATAAACGGTGGCACCATCGTCACTCTTCTATTGTTGAAACCCTAATTTCTCTTTTCTTGCTGCTGCAGTGGTCGCTATAGATTTTGAAGCGCGCCGGACGACGTACAAAGCTCCGACCTCCGGGAATTCGAGACACGGTGATTGAGCTGTATATGTTCGTAATGGGTGTTGCCAGTTGGCATGTTTAGGACGGTCTACCAGTGGACCCCAGGCCGAAATCTGATCCCTTAGGAAAATATCTCCACCGTTCTTCCGGGGTAGAAGCGTCTTCGACCCACTCTATGGACGGTTAGGTCCCTGTTAAGGAGTTCTAGCGATGGAACACCCACGTTGTTTTGCTTGGGAAATGCACCGGCTCGGGAAGGCGAGTCGACTTAACTCAAAGCGAATCGTTGTTTTAATAAAAAAAATTATTTTTATACAAAATTTTATTTTATTTATACAAATTAAAGCTAGTTTAATTGGTTAAACTGTTTTACTATATTTTCCTTTAGGTAGTAGAAGTTTAAGTCTCAACTTTCTTCGTGAGCTAAGAATTACAAAGCCAATCACTCTCGCACTCTCCTAAATTTAATCCCCAACTAAAGAAAAAAGCTACAATTTAAACCCGTTATCAAATATATTTCAAAAAAGATGCAGAGTTGTCTGGGACTAGCTAAGCTAAACATTTGTTGGCATTCTTCTCCAAAACAATATGTGAATCATCTAGAAAGAAATTGATATCGGTAAATTATACAAAGTAAAAAATTGTTAATATAATAAAACCTTATTAAAGAGAAAACTATAATTTATAAAAATTAATGGAGCTGATATCCGCAAGCAGATATTGGATAGGTGCACGGAGCAATTCGTTGGCTAGTGAATGTTACTGACTTCAAACCCTAAGCTCCATAAAAGAGATTAAAAACGAAAAATAAAAATAAAATAATTGATCAAAGAACCCCCAGCTGCTAAACCTACGTATATAATCCATAGTACTAAGAACCCACGATTTTATTTTATTTTTTTAGCAGCAACGGGCAGCCCCGGTACACGAAGCTCCCTCTAATACGGGGTTCGGAAAAGGGGCAGATCACAAGGGCTTATAATAGTCAGTCTTACCTTGCATTTTGCAAACGATTGATTTTATGCCTTGAACCCGTGACCAAGTCACATGACGATAACTTTTACTAGCAACATTAATAAGAAAAACATACAAAAAGAGATAAAGTTGGTCACAATAAAAAAAGGTCAATATAAATCTGCCATTGAATCAAAAGCACCATCGTTGGAAAAGAAAAACATCAAATTCATACACAAACATCCTCCGAAAAGTTTAAAATAAAAAAAGGCAGTCTTGGTGCACGAATCTCCTGCATACTAAGATTTTGAAAAAAGGGCGAACTAAAAGAGTCAATAGTATGTAGCCTTACCTTGCATTTTGCAAGACGATGTTTTTATTCCTATGATCTGTAACTTCAAGGTCACATGACAACAACTCTACCTTTGTGCTATAAAATTAAAAATAGTAACTTCAAATACCCAATATCCCATCACAGGCTACGTAGAAATCCAGACACTAAAGCACAATAAAGTGAAAAAGAACTGCTGATGAACAAAGACAGGTTTCCTTGTTCCTACAATATAAGTACAGAGCCACTTGCTTCTTCCCTTCCAAATTCCCACCCATCACTAAATTTTATACTTTGAAAGGCCAATATGATTTCAAAACATAAAACAAGCTATGAAAACGCCAAAAGATGAAGGTCTGGATCACTGAAATCAAAGGCCCAGATTTGCTCCTCAATGTGCCATATTCTCTCTCTCTCTCTCTCTCTCTCTCTCTCTCTCTCTCTCTCTCTCTGCCCATAAAAGCACTTGGGAAATTTAAAATTTTAGAGATGAAATTACGAACTAAATCCTCAATATTTGGAATGTACACCAGAAATGGAATTTAATGACACTAAAAATGATAAAATCAAAGATCGGATGAAAATTGGCTAATTATTTTAATTTTTATATTTAACAAATAAATAAAAGGAGTAGAAATGTAATTGCACATGTGGGGCCCATCAGCATTGAAATTGATGATGAGATGGCCATTTAATAAGCATGGTGATGATTACCAGCATTAATGGCTTATAGTCATTCTTACATTTAACAAAAATAAAATTTTAAAAATCATAATAATGGGGGGGCTTTAAATGTGCTCCCCCTCCTATGAATGCCCACTTTGTAATTCTTCATTGCCATTACTCCTCTTCGTTTCTCGTGCCACCTACAACCACGACGACAATGTTGGCCAATGATGCAGCACTCTTTTTGTGTGCACATGACGGATCTTCCCTCTCCCCCAGCCAGCCTGACCTGAGGTAGAACATCATTTTCCCCCTCCCAATTCTCGGCTTCATTCCATTGAATTTACCATTTTTAACTTCAAAAAATGGCGTGAATTGTCATTTTTCAGTGACTATTTATAGGCTTATTGATTTTGTGAAAATAAACAAATGAAATTGTGTCAGATAGATGATCTGAATAGTTCATCTTATGCATGATGAAACAAGGAACAAACTCATAAAGATCCAATGGCTAGGGACGTAAAAAATGTAAAAAAATAATAAAAGGGGAATTTTTTTGTAAATGTGAGAAAAATTGAGTAAAAACCTTAGAAACATGCAAAATCAGTGAATAAAATTGCTATAAAGTGAATTTACATGAAAATCCGGTCAAAATGGTATAAAAATCACAAAATATGGGCAATGTTGTTGTCGTTGGCGGCAACCAGAGTTCGTTCATCCTCTTCGACGATGGTGATAGCGTTGGGATGCCTAAAATGCAACTAAAGACACGCATGATGTAACGCGCATGCATCGTCTTTGGGAGCTACAGAGGTCCAAATCATGATTTGAGATATCCGTTGCAATTGTCTCGATGACGCGACCTAGATTTGAGATAAAAACTTTGATTTGACAAGTTTTAAATTTGTCAAATCATAAAATACTATTTAATAACCCAGATCAGGCCGATCAATGGATGATTAGGCCTTAGAAATTGATTGTATGCATCAAATGTGAGATAATCTAGGAGATTAGAAGAGTGGATCTCAAGGGATTGTCAAGAAAAGTATTTTTACTTGTTAATCTAATCAGGTGCTTTAGGATTGGCTGATCAGAGAGCAATCTGACCATCAGATTGATGTGTAATCATGGAGATACATGTAAATTACTGAACAAATATAGAAATTAGGTGGATCATGATGAAAATAATTAGAATTGATGATCAAATGTTAATTATAAGTGATAAAGAGTGATCCAACGGTTAGATCGTCTCCAAACATTATGAGATGAAAGAGACTAGCCTCTTATTGATTAAGAGACATTAATTGAATGAATCATGAACAGGTTGACGATCAAAGATGACGGATGATAGTCTGGATGTTAGAAAAACCAACATCTAGTTTAGGTTTGCGATGATAGAGGGTTAATCAGATGATTTGGGTTATTAATCTAAGATTAATTGCCTGATCAGGGAAGTTATCACTTGGATTTATTTATTTTTAAGGTGTGAGAACACCAAGTGTTCGATGTCTTATGATGTGACTAGTATGTTAAATTGCATGACGTGATATAGCTTAGCACTTGATTGGAGTACCACATTTTGAGGTAGGTGATTACATTTGGGATTTTTACATGATTTCATAAATCATGATGTATTACTTGAGAACTTTGAAGCATAAGTTTTGTCCTATCATGTTTGCATGAGATTACTTTTTAGCATATATTGTTGATAGGTTTGCTACTCCTTTTGTATATGATTTATGCACTGTTTCGTGATACATTTTATGTTGCATCAATTTGAGTATTTGAGGATGATATACACTAATTTTTCGATGCATGATGTTGATATAATAAATTACTCTCTCGATTTGGTTTTATGGAGAATGATTATGCACAGATTTTGTATTCTTAATTCATGGTTTGTTGATTTATGACGGGTGCTTTTACCCTGTAGGTACTATGCTAGGAGGGTTGTAGGGTTGGCCACCTGCCCTTTGACTTTGTAATGATGATGATGATTAGACACCTGCCCCTCAAGACGACAAGGTACTTAGGGGTTTTATCATGGGCAGCCCACACTAAAGACCGTCTCCTCGTTTGCGAGACGAAGGAAGTCTCCCATTCCGGTGTCGATGAGGAACAATAGTAGTTGAGACCCTGGAGTGGTCGCCACTGTAGCATTGTAGCCCATACTCTTATTCTGCATGCTCATGTGACATGGATATATTGGGTGATGCCTTGGTGGGCAATCAGATGTTGGCAGGCCTATGGCTCGGTGAGCTACCTGGTGTGCAAGCTACAGGCTAGGACCTTGGATGTTGGATTGAGTACTCATTGCCCCGTTGCCATTGCCAGCAATATAGTTGAGACACTCATGGGGCTTGATTGTGTACGGTACCCTATTCATCATGACATGCATTTATAATATGTGTGGACACAGATTTTTATTGCTTTTGATGGATGTATTGCCATGTATTGCTCATGCCTTGCATGCCATGATAATTAGTTTTGATATCGATTTGTTCAGACTTATGATTTTCATGTGTTATTAATTATGGAATTCTGATGATTTGATGCGTCTTGTACATGTTTTATTTTATGAGATTCACATGACATTGATATTTTTCGCCATATGATTTTATTATTCTTTTATTGAATGTGATCACCTACATAAGCGATAGCTTGCTGAGGTTGGAGCCCGATAGCACTAAGGAAAAGCAAGTGAAGTAGTGTTGATTGAGTGAAGACCTCGAGGACCATCTGCATTTTATATTTCAAAGATTGATTTAGTGTATGTCTCTTGGACTTGTGTTTAGACTCCTTTGGGCTATACGTGGATATTGTTATTTTAGATAGATCGGACCTACACTTTTATATAGTGTGCATTTACTTGCACACATGTATGGTGTGGTGATCATGGATGGAATCCTGGAGATTTTGGACATGCTATTATTACTATCTTTTTCATGACTGGCGTTGATTTGTCGTGATTTTAGATTGAGCATGCTCAGCTTATCAATGATTTGATTTTTATTTATTGCCATGGTTTTTTTATCTTGGTTGACCCTTGGGGTTTTCTTTTTAGACATTTCTCTTGAACGTTGTGTTAATTATGTATATGCGAGTTTTTTCTTTCAGGGATCCTGCCTATTTTATAAAACATATTATTATTATTATTATTATTATTATTATATGTATTGAAAAAAGGTTTAAAAAACCCAGGGTGTCATATATGGTGGATGGAACAGGAATGGCTCAGTGGCTTATTTGGTGCATGATGAATTCTCTCAAGGACAGATGACTTTGCACTCCTCCATTATGCTTTAAGGAGAGGAGTTTAGGTTCATTGAGGTGGCTCGGTAGGCATTTTGCTCTCAAGAAAACCATGGTTTGCCTGAGTTCTGTTACTTTTAACATGAGATATGGCTTAGGAGGCAGCGTGGTTTGTCAGAGGTCTGCTACTTTTGGCCTAGGATGCTCTGTTGTGTAGGGAAGGATGTCTAAAGATGCTGATTGAAGCAGTGGCTTTGATCTTCTATCACCATGTTATATTCTTGGTCTTCCTAAGCTGAATCACTGATGTTCCAGATTCCTTCAATGGGCCACCTATCTACTTTTATCTTCATCACCATGAATGAACATCCCAAGGTTTGGATATCGGATCTCCTTGAGCATCTTTTGAGGACCTCTGTCAAACAAGACAGCTCCCCCTCTCACCATATCAAATAAGATAGTTCACTAACCACATACATGCACAGACAGTCTCAAACCAGAATTACATGCTATCTAAACTTTGAACCGGCTATTTCAGCAATATTAGACATTGCTGGTTCTTATTCTGGTCTTTGATAAGAAAACAATGAAAATCTAGCCAGACGCGGTTTACATTGGTATACCCTGCTTGTGTACAGGGGGAGTCACAATTGCATGCGTTAAGTACCTCAGGTCTTTGTGATGTTTTGGGAGTTTCACCAGTTGTTCAAGAAATAAGAATGTATTGGTCTTCTGTGAGCTTAGGGGAATATTGTTCTACCCTTATCATCTCTCTTCCAGATATAAACAAAGTTCTTCCAAGTAGCAAAATGCACCTGTCAGTTCCCAGTAGCGTCCATTTAATGCATTTTACATAAGTTTTTGTTGAAGCAATGTCTATCCTACAGAAACTGCTTCAGATCCTGCTTCTACTGCTGTCAAAATGACCTGTATGAAGATCACATCTCTGGTTGGGTTAATAGAAGCTTGTTTCTGATCGACTAACTAGTCCTTGCAATAATGCAACAGTTTAAAGTGCACAATAATTGTGCCAGTGAGCTGTTTGACGAGGTAAGACCATTGGAGGGAGTGACTGGATCAGCGGCTGTTGGTCAGATTGGTAGATCCGAGATTTCTTACAGGCCCAGTCTCAACGAGATGAAGGCAGCTGAGAAAAAGAAACAGCACCTCCAGAAATTCAAGAAAGGATTCACATTGAGACCAAAGGGGCCAGTATATATTTTACTCTTTGAGTACTAAAATTTCCACACTGCATTTTCTTATAAAACTCTAGAAGGGATTTTCTTATAAAACTCTGAACCTCGTCTTGAAATACAGAACTGGAGCATTACCAATGTTATCTGGTTGTGGCCTCTGTGGAAGTAGCAGGGTTAAGTAGAGCTATCTATGCAGTTTCATCTAAATTGTGTGGAAGTAGTGCGGAAAGCTTGATTTGGTCCGGCATCTGAAGCAAGCAGTTGAGGGCATTTGGCCTTCCTGTACTTTGGAGGACTTCTTGAGATGATCCTTATCCCACTGGTTCTGCTAAGTTAATACTGCAGCAATATTCCAACGATTTGTAGTGTCTAACTTGTACGAGTTCCATGTTTGCTTTGTTCTTATAAGAAAGTGTAGGGTCTTTGCCCGATAAAATGAATTGCTTAAGGAGTACATTCTTTCCTGACAGTGAGAATGCAGAAACTGAAGAATTTGCTTCCTCGGATTCTTTGGATTTGTTATCTTGCAAAGCTGTTATCTAATTGTGCAGGCTAAAAGGGCGTGCAAATCGGTGGGCGGACTTCATGCATGGCTAAAGGTGCACACAGACCCCCAGACTTTGGTCATCGGGAGGAACCCCTCTTCCCGTCTGCCTAGATTGGTCATGCCCCCAAACCATCTCGATTGTATGGTCCTAACCACTAGAAATTAGAAAGAAAGTAACCAGTGAGAAGGTTAAACTGCATTCAGTGAAGAAGATATTTGCAGTATCACAAATCTAAATTGTGGCCCGAACAAATATTTGGGATCACAATCATTGGTCTAGCACTGATTCACACTATATGAGATATCTTTACTTAAAAAAGTCTCACCTGCTCCATATAGACGTTGACTTGCAACACTCACATCAAGATAGCTGTTATTTAAATCTTTTGTGCAGCTACCAATGAAATGTAATTAGCTGAGAGAATCAGTGAATCCTGATATATTCTCGATGCTAATTTTGTGGTGGTTGCCTGAGTTAGGCGCAAAGTTTACTCCATTGACCAAGCACAAGTTAGCCTTGATCTTTCAATCAAATGGTCTCCATGATATATAACTTTCGAAAATCTTAGACATAACTATCAGTGAGACGAAGCTCTGATACATCTGCACTTGGATCACTTTGACAAGTTTAATTTGTGGAGAAATCCGGGGGCATGGATGTGGGGCTCTTGCAAGGGCCATGCTGTATGCTGTATCTGTCATTTCAAATTTTATCTTGAGTATATTCTCTTTGAAGCCTCCATTAGCAGAATTATCAGTAGGCAGGAGATAATCTCCCCAATTTCCCTCTGTTTCTACAGGTAACCCTATTAAGTTGGTTCAGGCAGACACCATTCAGATCAAACTCTTGTTGTTCATTTCTTCACGCAGGCAGATTCGTGATCCGTGAAAGCTTTCGGACTTTTCACATGACTTGAGTTTTTACAGTCCCTTTTTCTTTTTGTATTTATTTTGGCCTTTGGCCCTTTGCAATAAAACACGGACGTTGGCCAAAAAGGCAAAAAAAGTTTCAGGTATCAAGGTCATATGGTAAAAGGAAGATCAGCTCTTCCTTTCTACTAATCTAAAATTTTGATTTTTGGCTTCTGCAGACTAATATTTATGCAGCCTACTACAATTACTGTCCATTCAAATACAATGAATTTCGTGTGAATAGAATGTTGTCCGCAACAGGGAAGAGACGTTATTCAGGATTTTCCAGGGACCCGAAGGTCTGATAGCAAGGGGTCTGAAGAAAGCTGACCAACAGCCTGATATATTGAACAAATACCAACAAAGCAGTTGTTTGAGACCAATAACATGACGAAAAATTGCCAATTAGCAATATCGAACTTCTGAAGACCTTCATACAATCTGTTCAATTTGCAGTGAGGTTTGCTTAACTAAGCCTTTTGGATTTCACGTGTTTACTAATCGCCGAGGACCTTCAATCCTTGCTGTGGACTTACAATCAATATCACAACAATCCCATAATACAAACCTGGAGGGTTGCTGCAGTTGAAGGGGTTATATGACTGCAAACACAAATATCGTCGGGGAGTGCAATCATCACAATGTCAAGTTCAGCCATACCAGGCTACTCTTCCCCAAAATACCTCAAGATCAAGGAATACATGAGAGACCACCTAGCTGTCAGCTTGCTACGTTGCTGTTGGTTGAACTTCCGCATGCAGCACACCGTGAGGGGAAGTGAGCCGTTGTAGTGCAAGTAAAAACCGAGCCTGAAATCAGTATCTTGTTCAATCAATCAGCAAAAAGGAATTACAAAATCAAATTGAGTTCCATTATCCTGCTAGTTATAGATGTACTCTTACAATTCTTGTGGAAGACATCTCAAAGTGAAATATTAACTTCCACAAGCATGCATTTTGACAGATGCATTCCCAGAGGAACCCATGTATTTCTTCTTGTCCACAATCTTTTATAGATGGCCATGGAAAAGAATGAATTACCCATTGAAAAACTGCAAGGGTGCACCAGCAGCCTAACAAACCAACTCCTCTACTGCTCAAAAGCTGAAAACCAAAAGGAGATTAAGAATTAATATAATACATGAAACTCATAAGAGTCATTTCACCAAAAACAAGAATATAGTTCTATCTTTCATACATTTAAGGTCCAAGAAGTGTATAAGAAAGAACTTGCTCAAAAAAACAGAGCTAAAGATACTATCCATGAAAGCTTAAAGTAGTCCATTCAAGGGAGCATACAGTTTTCATATAGGAAAGATTGCCAGCTTTTTTCTTGGAAAAGAGATTTCCAGAAGTAATGCTAGAAATTCACAACACAGAGAGGATATTTATAGGTGGGCATGTGGGAAAAGAAAATGAAGAAAAAGAAATAAGATGGAGGAAATTATCTTCAATTTTGCTTTGGCATATAACCTAGTTCTAGCAAACACATATCTTGAGAAGAGGGATAAACACTTACTAACCTTGAAAAGTGAATCATATAAAAGCCAAATAAACTTATTTCTATTTAGGAATACTGAAAGATCAATGTGTAAAGATTGTAAGGTGATGGCTGGTGAGAGTTTAACCACATAACATAGGTTAATGGTTATGGATATTTACATAAAGAGATGAAAGAAAGGAAATGAACTTAATAGGTGCCCAAAAACTAAATGGTGGAACTTAAAAGGAGAGATGATAACATCATTCACTAATAAGTTGATGGTAAACGGAAAATGGAACTATGAAACAAAAGTAAACATATGTGGACTAATATAACTCCGCCAATGCCGGTCCTAAGCCCGGATGAAAAAGGAGGAGGGTCTTGTGTCAGGTGCCAGCCGGCAAAGGAGAAGTTGAAGATGATTTTGTTATTTCTTTCTTACAAATGAATATGCATTTGTATATTAGTTTGTGAGGAAGAAATGAAAATCATCTCCAACTTCTTAAAATATGGCAACCTTTGCGTCAAGTGCTAGTTGGCAAGGGTGAAGCTAAAGATGATTTTGTTATTTCTTTTCTGCTTGCAAATGAATGTGCATTTGCATATTAGTTTGTAAGGAAAAAATAAAAATCATCTTCAGCTTCTTAAAACTATGGCAACCCTAACATAACATGAATCGAAAACTGACATTCCCTCAAGCTAGGGTGTTCCCTATAAGCGATGCGCTGCATTGGATCCTGAGTGCGGTGAAAAATAGGCAAGGGTTGCTAGGGTGTTCTCCTAGAAGCGACGCGCTATATCGGATCCCAGGTGTAGTGAAAAATGAGCAAGGGTTGCTAGAGCGTCCCCTTGGAAGCGACACGCTGCATCAGAACCCAGTTGCAGGGAAGAATGGACATGGGTTCATGCTATGGAGGTCGAGAAAGGCGATAGTAAATAGAATATCTCCAGAGCATAAGATTTGTATCGCTACATGGAATATAGGGACATTGATAGGTAAGAGTTTGGAGTTAGTAAACGCGATGAAAAGTAGGAGAGTCAACATCGCTTGTATCCAAGAAACCAAGTGGAAAGGGGCTAAAGCGAGAGAAATAGATAGGTATAAATTATGGTATGTAGGAAAGGATAATAACAGAAATGACGTAGGAATAATAGTGGATAAGGAATTAAAGGATAAAGTTGTGGAGGTTAAAAGAATCAGTGATAGAATTATAATAATAAAACTTGTTCTAGGAGAGTAGATTATAAATGTTATAAGTGCATATGCACCACAAATAGGGTTACAAGATATAATCAAGAGACAGTTTTGGGAAGATATGAAGGAAGTCATACAAGAAATTCCCAACATAAAGGAGATATTTATAGGAACAATATTTAATGGTTGTGTAGGAAAAGAAAAGGAAGGGTATGATAGAATACACGGAGGGTTTGGTATAGGTGAATGAAATGAGATGTGGAGAATATCCTCAAATTTGCTTTGCCATATAACCTGGTCATTGCAAATACACTCTTTAAGAAGGGGGATGAACACTTAATAACCTTTAAAAGTGGACTTCATAAAAGCCAAATAGACTTTTTTCTACTTAGGAATAATGAATGGTCTATGTGTAAGGATTGTAAGGTTATACCCGGTGCGAGTTTAACCTCACAACATAGATTAATGGTTGTGGATATCCATATCAAAAGATGGAAGAAAGGAAACAAACTTAATAGGTATCCAAAAATTAAGTGGTGGAACTTAAAAGGAGAGAAAATAACCTCATTCACAAATAAGTTGATAGTAGAAGGAAATTGGAACTATGAAACAGAAGTAAATACCATGTGGATTAATATTGCTGAGCCCATTAAGAAAGTGGCAAAAGATGTCTTTAGAGTATCTAAAAGTAAAAGGTAGTTAGTAAAGGAAACATGGTGGAGTGAAATAGTGCAAAAAGTTATTAAAGAAAAACAGATGTGTTTTAAAGCATGGCAGAAGACTAGAAATAATGAAAACTATGAACAATATAAGAATGCTAAAAAGGTTGCTAAGAGAATAGTAAGTGAGGCTAAACTTAAAGCATATGATGAGCTCTATAATAGACTTGGAACAAGAGAAGGTGAGAAAGATGTGTTTAAACTTGCAAAAGTAAGAGAACAGAAGGGTAACGACTTAGATCATGTTAGGTGCATTAGAAGCGATGATCAAAGGGTATTAGTCAAAGATGATGAGATCAAACAAAGGTAGGAAACATACTTTCAAAAATTGTTAAATGACAATGGCTTTGAGAATATAGGGATTGAAAATACTATAATTCTAAATAACATTGGATATTATAGATATGAACGTAGGATTAGAATACCTGAAGTGAAAGAGGCTTTGAAAAAGATGAAATCAGAAAAGGCCATGGGGCCCGATGGTATATCAATAGAGGTTTGGAAGCATATGAGAGATATTGAGGTAGTTTGGTTAACCAAGTTGTTTAACAAGATTATAAAATCAAAGAAAATGTTTGATGAGTGGAGGAAAAGATCTATTGTACCAATTTATAAGAATAAAGGAGACATACAAAGCTACACTAATTATCGAGGGATCAAACTTATAAGCCACACTATGAAACTTTTTAAAAGAGTGATTGAGAAAAGGCTATGACATGAAACAAGTGTATCGGAGAATTAGTTTGGTTTCATGCCTGGGAGGTCTATCATGGAAGCTATTTTCTTACAAAGACAATTAGTAGAGAAATATAGGGAGAGGAGGAAAGACCTCCACATGGTCTTTATTGACTTAGAAAAAGCTTATAATAGAGCCCCTAGAGAGTTAATATGGAGGGTGTTGAGTGATAAAGGGGTTTCACAAGGGTATATAGACATAATTAAAGATATGTATGAGGGAGCGGTAACAAATGTTAAGACCACTAGTGGTGAGACTGGTGATTTTCCTATCACTGTAGGATTGCACCAAGGATTGGCATTGAGCCCATACCTTTTCACATTGGTTATGGATGAGTTAACAAAACATCTGCACGGGGAGATTCCTTGGTGCATGCTATTTGCAAATGATATAGTCTTACTTGATGAGACAAGGGAGGGTGTAAACATAAAGCTAGAGTTATGGAGAGAAGCATTCGAATATAAAGGATTTAAAATTAGCCGAACTAAGACAGAATATATGGAATATAATTTTAGCAAGGAGAGGAGTAGGAGTGGAATGCCAGTCAAGTTTGATAACCAATAAGTCCTCGTAAAAGACCACTTTCGGTACTTAGGATCAATGATTCATGAGAGTGGAGAGATTGAGAGGGAGGTTAACCAGAGAATCCAAGAGGGTTGGAATATATGGAGATGTGTATTTGGAGTTTTGTGTGATAGGCGGGTGCCACTCAAACTAAATGGAAAATTCTATAGGATGGCCATAAGGCCTGCCATGCTCTATGGATCAGAGTGTTGGGCAGTTAAGGAACATCATGCTCATAGGATGAGCATTGCAGAAATGAGGATGTTGAGATGGATGAGTGGTAAGACAAGAAAGGATAGAATTAGAAATGAAAATATTACAGGAAATTTAGGGGTAGCACCAATAGGTAACAAGATGAGGGAGATTAGACTTAGATGATTTGGACGTGTTCAAAGGAGACCAACTATGGCATTGGTTAGGAGTGAGGCAATACAAGTAGAAAGTTCAAGGGGAAGGCCCAAAAGAATGTGGATAGAAGTGGTGAGGAAAGATTTAAAAACTTTGGGACTAAATGAAGCCATGATACTTAATAAAGAGGAATGGAAGAATAAGATTCATGTGGCCGACCCCTAATTAGGATAAGGTCTTGATGATGATGATGTGGACTAATATGGCCAAGTCCATTAAGAAATTGGCAAAAGATGTTCTAGGAGTATTTAAAGGTAAAAAGCAGTCAATAAAGGAAACTTGATCGAGTAAAAAAGTGAAAAAAGTTATTAAAGAGAAAAGCGTGTATTTTAAAGCATGACAAAGATTATAAATAATGAAAATTTTGAGCAATATAAGAATGCTAATCTCTGTAATAGATTAGGGTTAAGAAAAGGTGTGGAAGATGTGTTCGAACTTGCAAAAATAAGAAAACAAAAGAGTAAGGAGTTAGACCACGTTAAATGCATTAAAAGTGATAACCAAAGGGTACTAGTCAAAGATGACAAGATCAATCAAAGGTGGGAAAGTTACCTTCAAAAATTGCTAAATGACAATTGCCCTGAGAATATAGAGATTGAAAGAATTGTAAACTCAAATAATGTTGGAGTATATGGATATAATTATAGGATTAGGATACCTAAAGTGAGAGAGGCCTTGAAATAGATGAAATGAGGAAAGGGTTTAGAAGTATATGGGAGATACAAGAATAGTTTGGTTGACAAAGTTATTTAATAAGACTGTATAATTGAAGAAAATGCTAGATGAATGGAGGAAAAGCTCTATTTTAGCAATTTATAAGAATAAAGGAGATGTACAGAGTTGCACTAACTATCGTGGGATCAAATTTATGAGACATACCATGAAACTTTGGGAACGAGTGATTGAGAAGAGGCTATGACATAAGATGAGTGTATCGTCAAACCAATTTGGTTTCATGCCTAGGAGGTCTACCATGGAAGCTATTTTCCTACTTAGACAATTGATAAAGAAATATAGGGAGAGGAGGAAGGACCTCCACATAGTCTTTATTGAATTAGAAAAAGCTTGTGATAAGGGCCTTAGAGAATTAATATGGTGGGTGATGGATGAGAAAGGAGTTTCACGGGGTGTATATAGACGTAATTAAGCATATGTATGAGGAAGTAGTAACAAATATTAGGACCACTACTGGAGAGACCAATGGTTTTCCTATCCCTACAGGCTTGCACCAAGGATCGGCATTGAACCCTTACTTTTCACATTGGTTATGGATGAGTTAACAAAACATTTGCACAAGGAGATTCTATGATGCACGTTATTTGTAGATGACATAGTTTTGATTCATAAGATGAGGAGGGCCGTAAATATAAAGCTAGAGTTGTGGAGAGATGCTATTGTCTAAAGGATTTAAAATTAGCCAAACTAAGACAGTATATGGAATGCAATTTTGGCGAGGAGTGGGAGTGACGATTAGTAAAGATTGATAACCAAGAAGTTCCCTCAAACAATCACTTTTGATACTTAGGATTGATAATTCATGAGAATGGAGAGATTGAGAGGGATGTTACCTAGAGAATCTAAGTAGGTTGTAACAAATGGAGATGTGCCTTTGAAGTTTTGTGTAATAGGCAGGTGCCCCTCAAACTTAAGGAAAATTTTGTAGGATGACTGTAAGGCCATCCTTGCTCTGTGGATCACAGTGTTGGGCAGTTAATGAACAACATGTACATAAGATGAGAGTAATCAGAATGAGGTTGTTGAGATGGATGAGTGGCAAGGGACCAATAAATAAAATTAGAAATAAAAATATTAGAGGAAACTTAGGAGTAACACCATTAGGTAACAAGATGAGAGAGGGTAGACTTAGATAGTTTGGACATGTCCAACAGAGACCAAAAACGGCATTGGTTAGAAGGAGTGAGTTGATCCAAGTCTAACGCTCCAAAAGGACAAGGGGAAGGCCCAAAAGGGCATATGCATAGAAGTTATGAGAAAAGATTTAAATACTTTTGGAATAAATGAAGCCATTGCACTTGATAGAGGGGAATGGAGGAACAAGATTTGTGTGGTGGACCCCTAATCGGGATAAGGCCTTGATGATGATGATAATGATGATTTTGTAGTTGCACAACAAGTGAGCAACTGATGCTTGAAGAATGACACACTAATGCATGTAGATAAGGCCTTGATGATGATTTTGTAGTTGCACAACAAGTGAGCAACTGAAACTTGAAGAATGACGCACCAATGCAGGTACATGATGCTAGCTATTCATATATACAAGTCGTTAAGAGATGTACAGTAATCTTTGTTGCTCATGTAGAAGAACCAAAGAAGAAGGGAAGAAAAGAGAAGCAAAGAGGAAAGCAAGGAGAATTTTTTTGCTTCCCTTAGCAAGTCAAAAGCTGCATCATCTTTATTTATAACAGGTTCTGTGTATAAATTTACAAGCCAAATAGGATTAAGTAACTGATATACTGCAGGTCAACCTTAGTCCTGCATGTTATGACTTTGTCAATCCAACGTCCAATTTATCACCTTGACAATGACTTACCACTTAAAAGCTCTATAAGCAAACACCAATTAGGATTAGGTAAATACTTATGACTTTGTCTGTCCAACACCTGACTTATTACCTTAACTACGACTTACCACTTAAGAGCAGGTGGGGCTTATGATTTATGAGTAAACACTAACTATGATAAATGTAAAGGGTATTTAGTGACAGGCTGTTGTTATGTAACTTTTGAACTGCCCCTGAAGTTGCAGCAAGATGCTATGCTTGTCCAACTTGTCTAACCATGAGAAGTTTGGTGGCATTCAACTATTTGGTAAGTACATTAGCAAAGTTGAATACTTTAAACATGGGAAACAAAAATAGACCTTGGGGAAAATCTTCTCTCATATGAGGCGGCAACTTTCAATGAGCTTCACACATTTGAGGAGTGATGGATTACTGGCAAATATGACAGATGGCCTCGTATAAGAAGTCAAGTTAACAGATCAACTCTGAAAGAAGCCAAGTTGACCCATTGAGATTCATGGTAATATTAAGACATGCTACGAACAATGCATTTATATTCTGCTTCTGCAAGCAACAATGACCTGCATCTACTTTTCCTGGTAATATAATACCATCTTTTATGTCTAATATGTAAAACGGGGTTCTGTCTATTCATTTTGTCATTTGTTTGGATTGAAACAACTATGAATGATGGCTTAAGGAGTTCATACACAAATTGCAAATGATGATGCTTATAAATCTGTGTGATAAACACAACTTGATGGTGATGTCCAGTGCTTCAAAAGATTGTACAAGAACATTTTTTACTTTGATACATAGATTCAAAGAGATGAACACTGAAAACTGATACTTACAAAGCTAAAGGTTGCACATAAGACTGAAGAGAGTGATGCTTATGAACACATGGTTGCTCAAGATTGTAGAGGTACTCGTTAAAGGTAAGATGTCCAATGATGATAGAGAAAATGCTCCACTGGAACTCCTTTTGTGTTGGCTTTTAGTGCTTGTTACAAGTGCCAAACCTAGGCACAAGATATATCCTCTCAGATAGCTAAATTAACCTTAGGAAGGCACATATGAGTACTGCTGAGCCAAGCCAAAGATGCATGGGGATAGCCTCATTAAACAGGGTCTTCTTATCTATGGCTGAAAACCCTTCATAGCTTAGTATCTACCCCAAGGGATCGACCCTTCCTCATTCATGATGACCTTTCCTAGTTCAGAAGAACTTGAGCATAGATGCAAGTCACTTCTGTCCTGTTTTTGTGTTAGACCAAGCAACAAACAAGGACACTGCTTATTTCCTCACGTTTGACTTTAATCCACCTTCACAATTTAAAGTGCTTCAGAGTCTTCCCTTGCATATGGGAGCTGCTCCATTGCACTGGGCAGAATTTGGCTTTTCAAAGCCTTGCTGATTGGCAGACAGGGCTACTGATAGGACCTCATTGAGGAATCTGAGCAGTTGGTAGTTCCATATTTTCAATCCCACAGGGTTGTTTAAGCTGCTTTTTGTCTACCCTTTCTCTCCCAGGAGGGTTGGTGCTCCTTCACATGCATTTATAGCAGCTTTCAAGGTCTCCTTGATTCAATGAACCATTGGAGATACATTTGTAGTGCCATGGAGTGTGTCATCTCATGAGGCAATCATGCCTTTGCTATTTTGATCCCACCAAATCAAAATACTCATAGTTTCATGCTGACAAGGACAGGTATCAAAATGGCTTGCCCATGTTCTGGCTCTCGATCTGTTGCCCGTCCTGTTACTGACACTAAAAAATCCCAAGGTTTAGTTACTCCGGTGACTCACTTGGGCCCTGGTGCCTCCTCTGTCGAATTGCCATTCAACTGGGCTATTCACTTTTCAGGACAATAAGGTGAACAAGTCATAATTACAGTCAAAGATTTTCTGGGAAGTGTGTTCTATGAGGAAATGCTTCAGATGCAAAATGCTAATGAGGATAGCCTGGAAAGCCTAACATCCCTTGGAGTAGCCTCCATGACCAGTGTCAGGGAAGTGGTAGTTAAGGGTTCAACTCTTCCTTTGGAGCTACCAATTTCTTCTGACCTACCTATGTAAGGCAAAGCTACAATAGTAAGCTGCCACAGACTGTTACATGAGCTACTAACATTGTTTTACTCAAGTTGCAACCAGAAGAAAATAGTAATCATTCTAGCAGCTCTTTCACTTCCCCTCCATTAGTCATCCAAGTTCCCTTCTCTTTTCTTCCCCCACATCACAGCACAGAAATCATAAGTAGCTCAGCTCTGGCACAAATATAGAAGTGAAAAATATATTTATCACTTATTATTGTGCCACTTGAAGGGGAGCCTTGGCGCAATGGTAAAAGTTGTCGTCATGTGACCTTGAGGTCACGGGTTCAAGGCATGGAAACAGCTTCCTGCAAAAATGCAAGGTAAGGTTGTGTACTATAGGCCCTTGTGGTCCGCCCCTTCCCCGGACCCCCCATAGGCGGGAGCTTCGGCTGCAATGTTCTCACTATGACTTCCTTCATAGATAGGAGATATCCTCCCTGGTTTCCCATCGAGACTAGAAGTTTTTGGCAAGCTTTATAAGGTTGACCACTATATAATCCCCATTGGTAAACAAACACAACAATGTAACCTTGCATTGTCCCCCATTAGCCACAATTAGTAAGTTAAAGTTCCATTGCTGCTTCAAACTGTAACCTTTGCTTGCAACAGAAACACTTGTATGGCCAAGACAGATCCCTAATCCCGAAAGGTTAAGGGGTTGATCATAAGGTGAAGAGCTGTATGCCACAGCTTTAGTTTTGCACACCAAAATGGCCCAATTATTATGAAAGCATTCTCTACCATAGAATTCGGCCTTCAGTGTCAACCCAGCTGTAGTGCAACGGAAATATGTCTTGAGTGGTGATGGAATGCATCTCATATTTGCAGAAGGAAAAAGAAAAGAAAGTAAGCACAAGATGCTAATAGGGTCATGAAGAGCAAGCCCTTTCATGTCAAAATGGTGCCTGTTGCAAGAGCCACTTGATCAGTTCATGTATCGCTTAAACAACTTTTCCAAAAGAGGTGTAAGAAGGGCAATAAAAGAGAAATAGACTAGCAGAGGATTAATTATATCTTGGGTGGACAGATAAAAGGATAGATCTAGGATTCTGAGTTGGGTTATGGTATGAGAGGAAACTTGTTTTACCCCTTCTTATTGAATGGTAGATATATTAAGAACAGGATACGTAGTTGCAGGCTAAGAAGATATAGGATTTTGCAAGGTGGGTTGGGCATGGACCTTGAAGGAATACAAAGGCAAGATCTAGAGGGAAGAGGAGGCAAAGGAAACCAGGAACTGACTAAGAAGCAGGAGAGTTACCAAACTTGCTCTAATACCATGTTAGTTTCCTAAAGATAACAATTGAAATAGAAGAAGAAACAAAGAGAAGGAAGAAGAGGGAGAAAAAAGCAGAAGTAGAAGAAGAAGAAGACAGGAAGCAAGAAACAGGAAATTTATGAGATAGAAAAAGCGTTCATACCACTTATTTATGCACTTCCATGGTACTATCTTATAATAGTTCTGTCAAGGAGAGAGAGCAGATATAGCTCATTCCTCGCAGCATTATAACTTGCAAACTGAAGAGAAACAAGAAAAAGAAATTTTTTACTTCTCGTTCTACAATCTAAATGAATCACCTAATGAGGTTAACAGCTCCTTTGACTTTCGGTTGCTACAAAAAAGGAAGGAAAAACTTTCCTTTTAAAAAGAATAAAATTAGTAACAAATAAAGAACCAAAACCTATAAACATGGAAACAAAATATTGACCAACTAAACTAGGAAGAAATCCTAATTTTCCTGAATGAAAATAATGGAATTCCACACTACCCCTCAAGTTGGGGAGTATATGTCAATCATTCCTAGCATGGATAGATCATCATCATCATCAAGACCTTATCCCAATTAGGGGTTGGCCACATGAATCTTATTCCTCCATTCCACTCTATTAAATACCATGGCTTCATTTAGTCCCAAAGTTTTTAAGTCTTTCCTCACCACTTCTATCCACATTCTTTTGGGCCTTCCCCTTGCCCTTTTAGAACCTTCAACTTGTATTGCCTCACTCCTTCTAACTGGTGCCGTTGTTGGTCTCCTTTGAACATGTCCAAACCATCTAAGTCTAATCTCCCTCATCTTGTTACCTATTGGTGCTATCCCTAAATTTCCTCTAATATTTTCATTTCTAATTCTATCCTTTCTTGTCTTACCACTCATCCATCTAAACATCCTCATTTCTGTGACACCCATCCTATGAGCATGATGTTCCTTAACTGCCCAACACTCTGATCCATAGAGCATGGCCGGCCTTATAGCCATCCTATAGAATTTTCCCTTATAGTTTGAGTGGCACTCGCCCATCACATAAAACACCCGATGCACATCTCCATTTGTTCCAACCCACTTGGATTCTCTGGGTAACCTCTCTCTCAATCTCTCCACTCTCATGGATCAATGATCCTAAGTATCGAAAGTGGTCTCTCATGGGGACCTCTTGGTTATCAATCTTGACTGGTGTTCTACTCCTACTCTCCTTGCTAAAATCACATTCCATATATTCTGTCTTAGTTCGGCTAATTTTAAATCCTTTCAGTTCTAATGCTTCTCTCCATAACTCTATCTTTATGTTTACACCCTCCCTTGTCTCATCAAGTAGGACTATATCGTTTGCAAATAGCATGTACCAGGGAATCTCCTCATGCAAATGTTTTGTTAACTCATCCATAACTAATGTGAAAAGGTATGGACTCAATGCCGATCCTTGGTGCAATCCGACAAAGGACAGAAAATCACTACCACGCCACTAGTGGTCTTAACATTTGTTACTGCTCCCTCATACATAACTTTAATTATGTCTATATACCCCTGAGAAACCCCTTCACTACCCAACACCCTCCATATTAACTCTCTAGGGCTTTCTCTAAGCCAATAAAGACCATGTGTAGGTCTTTTCTCCTCTCCCTATATTTCTCTACTAATTGTCTTAGTAAGAAAATAGCTTCCATGATAGACCTCCCAGGCATGAAACCAAACTGATTCTCTGATACACTTGTTTCATGTCGTAGCCTCTTCTCAATCACTCTTTCAAAAAGTTTCATGGTGTGGCTTATAAGTTTGATCCCTCGATAATTAGTGCATCTCTGAATGTCTCCTTTATTCTTATAGATTGGTACAATAGAGCTTTTCCTCCACTCATCAGGCATTTTCTTTGATTTTATGACCTTGTGAAACAACTTGGTCAACCAAACTACCCCAATATCTCCCATATGCTTCCAAACCTCTATTGGTATACCATCAAGCCCCATGGCCTTTCCTGATTTCATCTTTCTCAAGGCCTCTTTTACTTCAAGTATTCTAATCCTACGTTCATATCTATAATATCCAGTGTTATTTAGATTTATAGTATTTCAATCCGTATATTCTCAGGGCCATTGTCATTTAACAATTTTTGAAAGTATATTTCCCACCTTTGTTTGATCTCATCATCTTTGACTAATACCCTTTGATCATCGCTTCTAATGCACCTAACATGCTCTAAGTCCTTACCCTTCGGTTCTCTTACTTTTGCAAGTTTAAACACATCTTTCTCACCTTCTCTTGTTCCTAGTCTATTATAGAGCTCATCATATGCTTTAAGTTTAGCCTCACTTACTATTCTCTTAGCAACCTTTTTAGCATTCTTATATTGTTCATAGTTTTCATTATTTCTAATCTTCTGCCATGCTTTAAAACACATTCGTTTTTCTTTAATAGCTTTTTGCACTATTTCATTCCACCACCATGTTTCCTTTGTTAATAGCCTTTTACCTTTAGATACTCCTAAGACATCTTTTGCCACTTTCTTAATGGACTCAGCCATATTAGTCCACATGGTATTAACTTCTGTTTCATAGTTCCAATTTCCTTGTGCCATTAACCTATTTTTGAATGAGGTTATTTTCTCTCCTTTTAAGTTCCACCACTTAGTTTCAAGATGTGTATTAAGTTCAGTTCTTTTACTCCATCTTTTGATATGAATATCCATAACCATTAACCTATGTTGTGAGGTTAAACTCTCACCGGGTATCACCTTACAATCCTTACATATAGATCGTTCATTATTCCTAAGTAGAAAAAAGTCTATTTGGCTTTTATGAAGTCCACTTTTAAAGGTTATTAAGTGTTCATCCCTCTTCTTAAAGAGTGTATTAACAATGGATAAGTTATATGACAAAGCAAAATCGAGGATATTCTCCCCCATCTCGTTTCGTTCACCTATACCATACCCTCCGTGTATGCTATCATATCCTTCCTTATCTTTTCCTACATGGCCATTTAAGTCTGCTCCTATAAATATCCCCTTAGTGTTGGGTATTTCTTGCATGACTCCCTCTATATCTTCCCAAAATTGTCTCTTAATTATATCTTGTAACCCTAATTATATCTTAATTATATCCTTCCTTATCTTTTCCCAACATGGATATATGTGTATCAAATATAACTCTAGGCACGGCTTTGGTGAGGATGTTTGCTGTCTGATGTCGTGTAATTGTATAAACTGCTTCAATGATTCCCTGTTCTATCTTCTCTTTGATGAAGTGACGATCTATCTCGACATGCTTGGTCCCATCGTGATGCACAGGGTTCTTTCCAATGCTTATAGCAGCCTGGTCATCACACTGTAACTTCATTGAGGTTGTAGTTGGGAATTGGAGTTCTGCCAAGAGTCTTCTTATCCACATTCCCTCGCATATTCCATGTGCCATAGCTCAAAACTCAGCTTCTACACTACTTCGTGCTACAACTGATTGTTTCTTACTTCTCTAAGTAACAATATTACTCCATACATAAGAGCAGTATCCAGAGGTTGATCTCCTGTCTGTTAGTGAGCCAGCTCAATAAATATCAGAAAAAATTGCTATGCTTCTACCTGTTCCCTTCTTAAAAAGTATTCCTTTTCCTAGAGTCATTTTTATATACCGAAGTATTCTGTACATTGCATCTTAGTGTTCTTCAGTAGGGTTGTTCATGAATTGACTGACAACACTGACTACGAAGCTAATATCACTTCTTGTGTGAGACAAGGGGATTAGTTTACCTACGAGTCTTTGATATCTACCCTTGTCAACAGCAATTGAGTCTTCTTTTGAACCAACCTTAACCTTGTTAAACAGATCCATAGGAGTTTCAGAAGGTTCGCAACCCAGCGTACCAGTCCAAAGTATATTTTCGTTGTGACACTGAGATGCCCACACGTGACCGTGCTACCTCCATTCCAAGAAAGTATCTCAAAGCTCCAAGGTCTTTGATCTCAAACTCCATAGCAAGAATACCTTTTTAGCCAAGTCATTTCTTCTTCGTGATTTCCTATCAAGA
This sequence comes from Warburgia ugandensis, assembly GCA_035236585.1. NCBI lineage: Eukaryota > Viridiplantae > Streptophyta > Magnoliopsida > Canellales > Canellaceae > Warburgia > Warburgia ugandensis. Next base: position 43,392,591 of record CP141129.1, read on the forward strand.
TTATATCATCAACATGGACAATAAGTATAGTAATCTTATCTCCTAAAGATCTCTTGATAAACATAATATGATCATATTGCCCTTGAGAGTATCCTTGCTTCTTGATGGCTTTAGTAAATCTCTCAAACGAGGCTCTTGGGGATTGTTTGAGCCCATCGAGAGATTTTTGAAGTTTGCAAACTTTATTAGCATTACTTGGCTTCTTAAGACCAGGAGGAATTTCCATGTAGACTTTCTCCTCAAGAAAACCATTGGGGAAAGCATTTTTAACATCCAATTGATGCAGGGGCCAATCAAGATTAACTGCTAAGGATAACAAGACCCAAATTGTGTTTAATTTTGCAATTGGAGCAAATGTTTCTAGGTAATCAAGCCCATAAGTTTGTGTGAACTCTTTTGCAACAAGTCTTGCTTTATACTAGTCTATGCTGCCATCCGCCTTGTTTTTAACATTGAATATCCACTTGCATCCCACAGGGTGTTTTCCTTGAGGAAGTTGAGACAGTTCCCATGTACCATTCTTCTGTAATGCCCATATTTATTCATTTACTGCCTCTTTCCACTTAGGTTGTTTTAAAGCCTCTTGTATGCAGCTTGGAATATCTATGTTGCTAAGGTTGATGGTGAAAGCACGATGGTTAGGAGACAACTTCCCATAGGAGACAAAGTGTGTGATAGAATGCTAAGTGCAAGACCTGACTCCCTTTATTTGGGCAATAGGAATACGAAGATCATTAGTAGAGCACAAAACATCTATATAGAAGCATGAATCTGTGTTACCTTGGATAATGGTGGTAGGAGTTGAACTTGGGGCATCTGCTTGGCAAGGCTTAGGAAGCATGAGCTGGTCCACCTATTTAGAATCTTTCTGACGTTTTGAGTAGACCTTGAGTTCTTTATTTCCTCCATGAGGATAATGAATTATTTCCTCTTTGAGGATAATGAATAGGAGTGGGCATAAAAGGATCATCCAAGTTGTGAGGATCGGATGGGGATATAGGAACTTGAGCATTAATAGGAGACTTGTTCATAGGTGAGTGAGGTGTAATGGCAAGGACAGTGAGAGGATCTTGTCAAAATTGATATTCTTCTTGTGATGTAGGAATCTCCCCTGAATATGAGTTTTGGAGTAGTAAGGCACATTTTCAAGAAAGGTCACATCCATGGTATTGTACATTTTCCAAGTTGAAGGAGAGTAGCATTTGTAGCCCTTTTGGTGAGGAGAGCACCCTAGAAAAAGGCATTTGATTGATTTTGGATTAAGTTTACTTCTCTGATGAGGTGAAACATGAACATAGGTAGAGCATCCAAATACTTTAGGAGGAATATCCGTAATGATTCAACTTTGGAGGTAAGTTTTAGAGAGAACCTAACAAGGTGTGTCAAATTGCGGGATTCTTGATGGCATTCTATTGATAAGATAAGTTGCATTGAGCACAGCTTCTCCCCAGAACTACTTTGGGACATTGCTTGTAAACATAATAGATCGTGCCACCTCCAAAAGGTGTCTATTTTTCCTCTTCGCTATCCCATTCTGTTGTGGGGTATCAACACATGAACTTTGGTGAATGATGCCATTATCCAAGAGATAATTTTCAAGAACAGAGTTGAAGTATTCCTTCGCATTGTCTATTCTTAAAACCTAAAATTTGGCCTGAAATTGATTTTGGATCATGGAATGAAGTTTTTGAATATAGATCCTGTCTCTGACTTGTCTTTCATGAGAAACACCCATGTGGTTCGGGTATGATAATAAATAAAGGATACAAACCAGCAAGTACTGATGATATTAAGAACACAAGAGGGACCCCAAATGTCATTATGAATAATTGAAAAGGGTTGTGACGGTTTGTACTTGTGAAGAGGATAGGAATGTCGACAATGCTTAGACAATTGACAAATTTCACACTGGAAAAAGTTTGGATTTTTATTGATGAATAATAATGTAAACAACTTTGCCAAGTACATGAAATTTGGGTGACCTAGACGAAAGTGCCACAACATAATTACACTTTTTTTTATTGGAATTAGAAAACCAATTTATACTCCTAAAGGAAAAATTATTATCTTCAGAGGAGGAAACTTGATGGGCTCGAATAGTCTGATTGTTAAGATGACCATTAGTTCTAATACAGTAGAGACCTCTGCTCTCCTTAGCATTGCCAACTGTCTTCCCTAAATTCAAATCCTGAAAAAGACAATGAGTGGAAGAGAATTTAGCAACACAATTCAAGTCTTTAGTGATTTTACTAATGGACAATGAATTGCAAGTTAAGTTGGGAACGAAAAGAACTAATTCAAGAATTAGTGTCTTTGAGATAATCACTTTCCCAATACCGCTCACCATGGAAAGGGATCCATCTGCTATCCTGACTTTGTAGTTTTTGTTACACATGCTGCACTCATGAAATAATGAAGCATCCCCAGTCATATGATCTGAGGCCCTAGAGTCGATGATCTAGTTGGATGAGTTCTCGATCTTGACATGGAGAGCATTCAAGAAGGTACCTTAAGCAGTGGAGACAACAGGAGTAGCAGGTATTCCTTGAGATTGATTAAACATCTTGTGCAGCCATTCAACTTGTTCCTTGCTGAAGAGAGCAAGTTCATTGGTAGACTTTTCTTTTGAGGTAGCCACAAATCCTTGGTTCTCCTTCTCTTGGGCGTATTTATTTGGCTTCCAATCTGCTGGCTTCCCATGTAATTTCCAACAAGTTTCTTTGGTATGACTAGATCGGCGACAGTGGTCACACCAAGGTCTGCCCTTTTGGTGTCAATTGTCATCTGTTGAGTTCATCCCTCGCGAAACAAGGGCTGAAACTTCTGGTACAACTGAGGGTGATTGAGTCTCCATCATGAGTTTCTTCCTACTCTCTTCTCTACGAACTTCTAAGAAGGCCTCTTGAATTGATGGAAGGGGCTTGGTTCCAAGAATTGTCCCCCTAACTTCATCAAGGGTTTGGTTCAACCCCAACAGATATTTAAAGATTCTTTCCTTTTCTATAATTTTCTTATACTTGCTTGCATCTCCAGGGCACTCCCAATCAAGGCTCTCAAAGATATCAAGTTGCTGCCAAAGCCAGCTGAGGGAATTGTAGTATTGAGTCACCGATAGATCACCTTGTCTAAGGTCATGAAGGTTGCTTTTGATTTCAAAAAGTTCAGCCGTATTTTCATTGTTGAAATATGTTTCTTTGGCAGCAATCCATATTTCATGGGCAGTTTCGTAGAACAGGAAATTTTGCCCAATCTCATTATCCATGGTATTGATTAACCAGGACATCACCATATTATTTTCAGATTTCCAACCTCTGAATTTTGGATCATTTGTCTTTGATGGAACATCAACTCCAGTAAGGTAGTCGTCTTTGCCTTTCCCTGAGACAAACATCATCACGGATTTTGCCCATTGAAGATAGTTTTGACCATTTAATTTGTGTCCGGTGATGAGGAGAACAGATCCTTCTGATCCGCCATGATTCATCAGTCCCAGTCCAGACGTGGCACTGGAAGGACTACTCTGATCAGATGCCATGGCTGTTCAACAATTAGAGGGAAAAGAAATGGCCCAGCGAGTGCTCTGATACATGAAGAGAAACAAGAAAGAGAAAAAATTTATTTCTTGTTCTATATTCTAAATGAATAACCTAATAAACATAAAAGGAGAGAATCCTAATGAGGTTAACAGCTCCTTTGACTTTCGTTTACTACAAAAAAGGAAGGAAAAACTTTCCTTTAAAAAAAATAATTAATAACAAATAAAGAACTGAAACCTATAAATATGGAAACAAAATTTTGACCAACTAAACTAGCAAGAAATCCTAATTTTCCTGAATGAAAATAATGGAATTCCACACATACCATAAAAACGATTGTAGAAGAAAACAGTGTAGAAGAGACTTGTTCCATCTTTTCTCTTCATTCTCCATTTCATCTTTTTCTTCTTCTCATGGCTTCACAAATGGAGATTCACCTCTGGAATTTTTTGTGATCGACAGGTGCCACTCAAATAAAAGGAAATTTCTATAGGATGGCTGTAAGGCTGGCCATGCTCTACGCATCAGAGTGTTGCACAGTTAAGGAACACATATACATAGGATAAGCTTTGCCGAAATGCAGATGTTGAGATGGATGAATGTCAAGACATGATATGATAGAATTAGAAATGAAAACATTAGATGAAATTTAGGAGTAGCACCAATAGGTAACAAGATGAGGGAGATTAGACTTTGATGGTTTGGACATTTCCAACGGAGACCAACAATGGCATAGGTTAGAAGGAGTGAGGTGATCCAAGTCGAAGGCTCTAAGAGGACCAGGAGAAGGCCCAAAAGAATGTAATAGAAGTGCTGAGAAAAGATTTAAAAACTTTGGGACTAAATGAAGCCATGACACTTAATAGAGGGGGATGGAGGAACAAGAGTCATGTGACCGATCCCTAATCAGGATAAGGTCTTGATGATGATGATGGCTTCACATCAATGAATTCAAGTAGCATTTCATTTCACATTTTCTTTTTTATTTCGTTTTTTTGGGAATATACTTCATCTGGTGAAAAATAATATAATGTCTTCTAAAACACTTGCGGTTCTTCATTTAGAAAAGGATTCTCAACTAATATGTCCTGTAGCTGTTAAATGATGAAAAAGAAAAAAAGAAAAAAAAGAGTAGCTTAAACATTTTAGTTGTTAATAGTGAATCATGGTTTGCCATAATATGCATCACACTTTTGGTCTTCTTTGCTCATAATGCAAATGCTGAGACAGAATATGAAAAACATACAATAGAAAAATTCTATAAGGAGAAACAGACTGTTCAGTAAGGAATAGTTTATTGTGGGCAAGTTCATCAAGCCAGGAAAAATCTAATTGGTCCTAATTGTATAAATGGGAACATGGGATAAGCAGTTACAGAAGGCCAAAAATGACCTGTTACATCAAATTGGATAGCCAAAATCATACCATGAAAAGTATAGATCTCCCATGCATTCTTGGTATTCAACGTTATTATTTATTTATGCTACCAAATAGTTTTAATACTAGTGGACCTAGTAAGGTAAACTCATACCCATAATAAGAGGACGCCAAGGCAAAAGCATCCAGTCATTGATAAACTCAAAAACCTAAGATCCCTGCCAGCCTGCATGGTAAACAAACATTTTACCGTAAGACATACAAGACTTGGATAATATGGACAGACACTCCTCTAATGCACTTGCTCCAATGGCAATACAAATGCAGCTAGATATTCTTGTTCTTAACTTCAGACTTGGCACTTTTGGCCATTATGAAAGATTAATACAGCAACTTCAATTGCTCAATGTATGTTTACCCGTGGATTGCATCTGTAGCAGGTCTCACATAACTTCATCTATAAGTAGATGACACTGTGCTCAAAAGATAAAGCATGAAGTTGACAGGATGGTAACTTACTAAACTCAGAGAATTTATATCTGAGCACATAAACTAATATCCCAGAAAGCAGGAAGTACTAATAAAGTGTAGTTGAGAGATGATTCTCAAAACAAAGGTGTATTGAAAAAGATGATTCATGAGGAGAGTAGGTGAGTTGAGAGAGATGAGACTGACATTCAGTTATTCACATATTGGTTACACATATTAAAGAAGTAAGGTTTCTGAGTTGTTGACAGAACTAAAATGAAAAAGAGAGAATATAATAATATAACAACAATAGAAATACACTGTAGGTTATAACAATATGGAAAGATAATATCTTTTATAGCAAAATAAAAAGATGTTGAGAGATTTCCACATATCACGTGATCAGTTCATGTGGAAGATCGTTTTAACAGTTGGACTCCTTGCACTTATAGCAGATGTAGTTGAATCATGTTACTATAATGCAAATTATAGGCACCAACACCATATTAATTTATAGAGTGTTTTCAGTAAATGATACATTAAGGTTTTACTGTACATCATTCTAGCTTTTTCAAAGAAATCGAACCATGAATGTGTATGTTATAACAACTACATGTGTGAACCATGATTTGGATAGATGCTCAGGTGCTTCTCATTAATGCTTGAGGGTAACTAGATTGTGATAACCAAGGCAAAGCCCTCTTTATCTAGAAAATAGAACTACAAAACTCCAACTATGCAAGCAAAAATTGGCAGAAGCCTGAAATATCTAGATAACTTTCTAGGCCAAAAAATGCTACATCTAATTCCAACTGGTACTGACAGCAATACACTATTCAAATATTTGGAACTCTCGCACAACCAGTTCTGATGCTTCTTGGTTGGTGTTGCAAATTTGCAATGTCAACTTTAAATACTGAGCTCACAGATGCTGCACTGTAGTGCATACAAGATACTTGGTTCTTTGTTTCTTACTTATGGGCCTTATTTCATATCTCATGCATGCAATATTTGTACCCATATCAAACAACAGGTATCTCACCATTACCTGATCCGTGTCTAACTGCCCATGTGCCTTTGCCCATTGTTCTGGCAATTGCAATTTGCCCAAAATTATGCCAAACTTCAAATCTATTATATGACACCCTTACCATCTAGCATTCAACTGGAGTGGTACAAATTATTAGGTTTCATTTATTGATTGCAAGTATATTCAATAAATCTTATGCAAAATTTGCTTCCAGAGATGAAGAAATGCTCATATCCACAATACTTGAAGTTTCATTTATCTTATGCTTAAGATGTGACCTTATTTCATGAAAAAGTTTAATAAAAAGAAAAGAAAGATGAATATTTTCAAATGATTTGTAAAAATACATTAGAATGGAAATATTAAACAGACTCACCATAAGTGTTCCTTCGAGGCTATGCGTCTGAGGTGTGACACTCAAAGCAACAAAATATGGAATCAGCACTTTATGCATCTGCATCAGTACACCATACATATGAAGAATGAAAAAAGGACAGGAGGTAGCAAAGAAGAAACCAAAACAACAGTTTCTTGAATAAGAAATTTACTTAATATTCAATCAATTAATTAAGTTTGGATTTGAGTTGGATGAATTACAATCAATGGAAAACTATGAAAAATGCCAAAGGTTACCCATCATTGTGCTTTACAGTTTACAAACACACCAGCTAAGTTAGCTTAACTAGAACGTGACTTGGTTGAATTACTTCAACGAATAGAATGAGTCATAATTGTTCTTTCCAATTCAGGAGAAGTTCAAAACAAATAAGAACTTGAAAATGAGAAGCTGCAGATATATGTATCCAATCATTCACTGATACTGACTTCAGTGGCTTGCGTGTGTATCATTGTCTTCTATTTTCAGTTGTTCAGGAGGCTGCTTCATTTCACTATGTTCAACTTTCCATGTAGTACAGGATTCAACACTTCAACTCCATAAATCATATATTTGATACTAGATAATGCTAAACAAAACAATCTGGATTAGTGGTTTTCAAGGAACATCTTTACCGTTGCCCAATTTTATTGATGAAATTTATATTAATTGATGATAACGAAAGAAAATGCTTTACGTTTCATCGAACCATGACACTTACATTTATCATTTTATAGACCAGTCAGTTCATGTTTCATTTACTTTTCAGCCTGAGAAATTAATCTTTTTGTTATCTACTATTCTATGACTCATTCCTGAGAAATCAAAACCACTTGTTGGCTTTGTTTCCATTTCAGAAAAATAAACTCCACATCTAGGGGGAAATTCAGAGAATCAATGAGAATTTTCCTAGCAGCAGAGACACCTATAAATTTACTGAAATCATGTTTCTCCCAACAGAAGTACCCTTTGGCAACTGTTGCAAAAACAGTACTATCGTACCATGTGAACAGTAATGGAGTTATTGAACAGTGCTCAACAATCAAAATCCTTGTAGCCACATGTATTTCTAAAGTTAATTTCCCAGATCTGAGTGTAGCAACTAAATCTTCTTCTTTGTCTCTTAAGTTTTAGTTTTTTGGATGCTCAAATCTCTCCAGAAACTAATCTGCTGTATTTAAGATGGTTCTAGTTGACTCCACCGCATTTCTACTCCGCCGTATTTGAAGTATTAGTTTATGCTAAATGTAAGAAGTTGGTGTGTCATCCATGATTTCAATTTTTATTTTCATATTCTGTGTCTAATGAGAAAATTATAAAATATGTGATGCTACATATGAAGGAAAACTAAAAGGAGAAAAGAGGAAAAAGATCCCCTGAAATACAGATGTGCTGCCTAATTGCATAAGAGCAGCCTGTTCACAAACTTAACAAAAAATTACAGAACTAAACTATCCCTCATTATGTAAGCATCTCAAAAAAGAGGAATGGAAATATAGTAATAAATGTGATATATTTTCAAAACTACCCATCAAGCTGGATGTATGTATTGATGCAAAGAAAATTAAAAAAGAAAGTTCATATCAAACTATTCAGGAGAATAAGTGGGTCAACCAAGTAGAGAATCTGATCGTGGAAGTGGAATGCTAGAAGTTGGTTTTTCGTTTTCATGAACAGCAACTTCTAAGAAACTTTGTATTTCTTATTCTGGATCCTCTAAATGAGGAACTATTGACCTAGAGGATGAACGTAATTTGCAACGATGTCTAGGACCAAACAGTTGTTAAGGTGTTTTGGGCCTTTACATATGAAGCATTAGCGTACTGCCTGCATGTGTCCATACTGTTTTCAGTTTTACAACCTTCTATAATCATGTCTTGATCAAATCTATCATCTTTGTGTCTCTCTCTAGATTTTTTCTTTAATTATTATTGGCCATTTGTATAAAATATATCATCCTCTAGTAGGTCTTCTATTTCTGATGGGTTTTAGTAGATTTAATTGCATCAAAACTGGAATCATACCATGGCAAGTGCATTTGCTGATTAGTAAGGCCAATGAAGAATGATATTTATCTACATGAAAAGATTGATTGCCAGAGGATATCCTCAGAAAGTAAGCAAAATTCCATCCAATAAGAAACGAGAATGGAGATGGTGCTGACAAGGAGTCAACTAAGGATGCACCAACATATAACCTTTTCACCTATGTTTACTCTGCTATTCATTAAACAAATCATACTCTATGCTGTTAATAAATACTGATGTTAGAATTGTTTCACTTTTTCTTTTTATTTCTCAGAACATATAAGCAGCTTAGAAGATTTCAGGTCTGGTCACATCCATAGAGTTACCCCATATATGAATAGATTGGATCATCGACCATTTGAATTGAACTGAAATTGAGGTAAAATAATTATATTACTTCGAAAGATTGGTACAGCTTTATACAAGAATTCTGAAATTCAAAATATAGAATCAAAGTTAATACATGTTAGTAATATATTGACAAAATCTGCCATAGTTAAAATCCCTAACCTTCCTAGAATAGATCCCCTCAAGTATAGGGATTTGACCAAATTCATACTTCCTGCCAATATGGTAGCTAACAGCAGTCAGATTAGACCAAATCTCGTAACTTTTCAACTCTCCCCCTCAAGTTGGTGAGTAGATATCAATCATCCCCAACTTGCTAATAATAGACTCATAGGAGCTATGATTCATCCCTTCTGTAAGTATGCCCGCCAGCTGCTCCTTTGTCGGAACGTATGATGTGCATACCTCTCAAGATTCAATCTTCTCTTTGATGAAGTGTTCGATCTACCTCAATATGTTTGGTGCAGTCACGATGGGCAGGATTGTGGGCTATAGAAATAGCAGCTTTCTTATCACAATAAAGCTTAGTAGCTCCACATGCGTTAATCTTCAAATCTTGTAATAAATTTTTTATCCAAAGTAACTCACAAATTCCAAATGCTGAAGCTCTAAATTCAGCCTCCACACTAGACCAAAATACCACCTCTTGCTTCTTGCTTTTCCAAGTAATTAGGTTTACTCCAAGAAATGTGCAATACCTGGTAGTAGATCTTCTATCATCATCATCATCCTTAAGACCTTATCTCAATTAGGGGTCGGCCACATGGATCTTATTCCTCCATTCCTCTCTATTAAGTACCATGGCTTCATTTAGTCCCAAAGGTTTTAAATCTTTCTTGACCACATCTATCCACGTTCTTTTGGGCCTTCCCCTTGCCCTTATAGAACCTTCTACTTGCATTGCCTCACTCCTTCTAACCGGTGCCGTTTTTGGTCTCCTTTGGACATGTCCAAACCATATAAGTCTAATCTCCCTCATCTTGTTACCTATTAGTGCTACCCCTAAATTTCCTTTCATTCCTAATTCTATCCTTTAGAAGGGGAGCCTTGGCGCAATGGTAAAAGTTGTCGTCATGTGACCTCATAGGTACAAGGCGTGGAAACAGCCTCTTTGCAAAATGCAAGGTAAGGCTGTGTACTTTAGGCCCTAGTGGTCCGCCCCATCCCCAGACCCCGCATAGGTGGGAGCTTCGTGCACCAAGGCTGCCCTTTTCCTAGTTCTATCATTTCTTGTCTTACCACTCATCTGTCTCAACAACCTCATTTCTGCGACACTCATCCTATGAGCATGATGTTCCTTAACTGCCCAATACCCTGATCCATAGAGCATGGCTGGCCTTATGGCCATCCTATAATTTTCCTTTTAATTTGAGTAGCACCCGCCAATCACACAAAACTCCAAATGCACATCTCCATTTGTTCCAACCCGCTTGGATTCTCTGGGTAACCTCCCTCTCAATCTCTCCACTCTCATGAATCATTGATCCTATAGACCCTTGTGGTCCGCCCCTTCCTCGTACCTTGCATATGCGGGAGCATCATACACCAACCTGCCCTTTTTAATTATAGGGATTTGAATAAACTCAAACTTTTGACTAATATGATAACTAGCAGTAGTAACATTGGACCAAATCTCGCAGCTGTCCAACTTGACCAACTAGCCCTGTCTCACATATTTCAAAGAAATATATAAGGGTCATATAACAGCTGTTTATATGTCAATATATGCTATGCAAACAGAAGAAAATATATGCATGCTGCCAAGTGGATATGTGTCCTTGGACTTCTATAGAGCAAACACCTTTTAGCACAATGGTGCAAAAAGCAGCCTCTCCCAAGGTAGCTAATGGTTCAGGCTGCTCATGCATGTCAGTCTAATATCCAATGTCTATATGTATGTAAGTATGCATGTATTTATGTACATACATATCATCATCATCATCATCATCAAGACCTTATCCCAATTAGGGGTCGGCCACATGAATCTTATTCCTCCATTCCACTCTATTAAATACCATGTCTTCATTTAGTCCCAAAGTTTTTAAATCTTTCCTCATCACTTCTATCCACGTTCTTTTGGGCCTTCCCCTTGCCCTTTTAGAACCTTCAACTTGTATTGCCTCACTCCTAACTGGTGCCGTTGTTGGTCTCCTTTGAACATGTCTAAACCATCTAAATCTAATCTCCCTCATCATGTTACCTATTGGTGCTATCCCTAAATTTCCTCTAATATTTTCATTTCTAATTCTATCATTTCTTGTCTTACCACTCATCCATCTAAACATCCTCATTTTTGCGACACTCATCCTATGAGCATGATGTTCCTTAACTGCCCAACGCTTTGATCCATAGAGCATGGCCGGCCTTATAGCCATCCTATAGAATTTTCCTTTTAGTTTGAGTGGCACGTGCCGATCACATAAAACTCCAAATGCACATCTCCATTTGTTCCAACCCACTTGGATTCTCTGGGTAACCTCCCTCTCAATCTCTCCACTCTCATGGATCAATGATCCTAAGTACCAAAATTGGTCTTCCACGGGGACTTCTTGGTTATCAATCTTGACTGGTGTTCCACTCCCACTCTCCTTGCTATAATTACATTCCATATATTCTGTCTTAGTTTGGCTAATTTTAAATCCTTCAGATTCTAATGCTTCTCTCCATAACTCTAGCTTTATGTTTACACCCTCCCTTGTCTCATCAAGTAGGACTATATCATTTGCAAATAGCATGCACTAGGGAATCTCCTTGTGCAAATGTTTTGTTAACTCATCCATAATTAATGTGAAGAGGTATGGACTCAATGCCGATCTTTGGATGCAATCCTACAGTGACAGGAAAATCACCAGTCATGCCACTAGTGGTCTTAACATTTGCTACCGCTCTCTCATACATATCTTTAATTATGTCTATATACCCCCGAGAAACCCCTTTACCACCCAACACCCTCCATATTAACTCTTTAGGGACTCTATCATAAGCTTTTTCTAAGTCGATAAAGACCATATGTAGGTCTTTCCTCCTCTTCCTATATTTCTCTACTAATTGTCTTAGTAAGAAAATAGCTTTCATGGTCGACCCCCCAGGCATGAAACCAAACTGATTCCTCAATACACTTGTTTCATGTCGTAGCCTTTTCTCAATCACTCTTTCAAAAAGTTTCATGGTGTGGATCATAAGTTTGATCCCTCGATTATTAGTGCATCTCTGAATGTCTCCTTTATTCTTATAGATTGGTACAATAGAGCTTTTCCTCCACTCATCAGGCATTTTCTTTGATTTTATGACCTTGTGAAACAACTTGGTCAACCAAACTACTCCAATATCTCCCATATGCTTCCAAACCTCTATTGGTACACCATCAGACCCCATGGCCTTTCCTAATTTCATCTTTTTCAACGCCTCTTTTACTTCAGGTATTCTAATCCTACGTTCATATCTATAATATCCAATGTTATTTAGATTTGTAGTATTTTCAATCCCTTTATTCTCAGAGCCATTGTCATTTAACAAATTTTGAAAGTATGTTTCCCACCTTTGTTTGATCTCATCTTCTTTGACTAAGACCCTTTGATCATCGCTTCTAATACACCTAACATGATCTAAGTCCTTACCCTTCTGTTCTCTTACTATTGCAAATTTAAACACATCTTTCTCACCTTCTCTTGTTCCTAATCTATTATAGAGCTCATCATATGCTTTAAGTTTAGCCTCACTTACTATTCTCTTAGTAGCCTTTTTAGCATTCTTATATTGTTCATAGTTTTCATTATTTCTAATCTTCTGCCATGCTTTAAAACACATCCATTTTTCTTTAATAACTTTTTCCACTATTTCACTCTACCACCATGTTTCCTTTGCCAATAGCCTTTTACCTTTAGATACTCCTAAGACATCTTTTGCCACTTTCTTAATGGACTCAGCCATATTAGTCCACATGGTATTTACTTCTGTTTCTTAGTTCCAATTTCCTTCTACCATCAACTTATTTTTGAATGAGGTTATTTTCTCTCCTTTTAAGTTCCACCACTTAGTTTCAAGATGTGTATTAAGTTTAGTTCTTTTACGCCATCTTTTAATATGGATATCCATAACCATTAACCTATGTTGTGAGGTTAAACTCTCACAAGGTATCACCTTACGATCCTTACATATAGATCGTTCATTATTCCTAAGTAGAAAAAAGTCTATTTGGCTTTTATGAAATCCACTTTTAAAGGTTATTAAGTGTTCATCTCTCTTCTTAAAGAGTGTATTTGCAATAGACAGGTTATATGACAAAGAAGAATCGAGGATATTCTCCCCCATCTCATTTCGTTCACGTATACCATACTCTCTATGTATTCTATCAATCCTTCCTCATCTTTTCCTACATGGCCATTTAAGTCCGCTCCTATAAATATCCCCTCAGTGTTGGGAATTTCTTGCATGACTCCCTCCATATCTTCCCAAAACTGTCTCTTGATTATATCTTGTAACCCTACTTGTGGTGCATATGCACTTATAACATTTATAATCTGCTCTCCTAGAACAATTATTATTATTATAATTCTATCACTGATTCTTTTAACGTCCACAACTTTATCCTTTAATTCATTATCCACTATTATTCCTACGCCATTTCTGTTATTTTCCTTTCCTATGTACCATAAATATACCCATCTATTTCTCTAGCTTTAGCCCCTTTCCACTTGGTTTCTTGGATACAAGCGATGTTGACTCTCTTACGTTTCATCGGGTCTATTAACTCCAAACTCTTACCTGTCAGTGTCCTTATATTCCATGTAGCGATGCGAATCTTATTTTCTAGAGATACCGTATTTACTATCGCCTTTCTCGACCTCCATGGTATGAACCCATGTCCACTTTTCACTACACCTGGGTCCTGATGCAGCACGTCGCTTCCAAGGGGACGCTCTAGTAGCCCTTACCAACTTTTCACTACACTCAGGATCCGATATAGCGCCGCTTCTAGGAGAACGCCCTAGCAACCCTTGCCTATTTTTCACCGCACCCGGGATCTAATATAGCGCGTCGCTTTTGGGGAACGCCATGCTTTAGGGAATGTCAGTTTTCGATTCATGTCATGTTGGGGTTGCCATAGTTTTAAAAAGCTGAAGATGATTTCATTTCTTCCTTACAAACTAATACAAATGCATATTCATTTGCAAGTAGAAAAGAAATAATAAAATCATCTTCAGCTTAACCCTTGTAGGCTGGCTACTTGATGCAAGGGTGGCCGTATTTTAAGAAGCTGGAGATGATTTTCATTTCTTCCTCACAAACTAATATACAAATGCATATTTATTTGTAAGAAAGAAATAACAGAATCATCTTCAACTTCCCCCTTGCCTGCTGGCACCTGACGCAAGACCCTCCTCCTTTTTCATCCGGGCTTGGGACCGGCATTGGAGGAGTTTTTTATGTACATACATATGTGTATGTATATGTGTCTATTGATCAGTGTGTGTGTGTGTGTGTGTTGGCGTGGGTGGGTGGGTGGGGGCAGGGAAGGAGGTTAAACAAACACTGTGGAAATGCCCAAGCTTTTTGGATGAAAAGGCTCCCGTCCATCTGATTGCTCCAGCTTTGGATGTCTAGTAGATTAAAAATAGAGAGTTTGGATGATTCTAGCATCTGAAAGATTGTACTCTTGATTGTATGTAACAAATGGACGGAAACTTTGCATAAACAACAGTTTAAATTCAACTCCAAAAAACACAACTTTTAGGATACTAGAATTGTCCAATCAACATCAATTTTTGTCTGTGAGATTGAAAGCATAGGCAGTCAAATGAACAGATAAGATCACCCAAAGATGAGGACCCTTGTAGCGAAAAGTCCAGGTATTTTTCTGAACTACCTCACACAAACTGCTTATGGGTGAGTGTGTGGGGGTGTGTGTGTGTCTGACCTTCACAAAATAGAAGTTATAGGTGAGAATAGTTTCTACCAATCTTTCTTGTGTAACCTCCATTCTCATATGATACACATGCACATATGTGCATCCAAAACCACATTTAATAGGTTCATTCAAAATGTTGGTTGTTTTAGTAATGGTTAATTAACTAAAACTGTAGATTTCTGTTACACTGAAAGATGTGAATATCTATGTTGAATATTTTGCAACTTAAAAGATTTACAGCATGATAAGAACATGCAGTTCCTTTGGATTAAAAAAAATTCAATTAAGGAATAGGCCCTGGTATACTGAATGAGAAAGTTAAGGTCATGCACACCATGTTCCTAACCAGACATGGATGGCTGTAGTGTGTGTTATGAGCGCGGAGCTTGATTGGCTTGATCCTGTTGTGCCCATATCGAATTATGTTGTACTATGAACAAAGGGTTAAGGGGCCGGAGCCCCCTGTGCAGGTCGAGCTGTGTGCATGACTTTGTTATGCATGTATGTATGTTAGAGGTGGAGAAATCTTTGGTACCTTGTGGAGGCTATTTTTTGGCCATAGAGATGGTGACACTGGCGTGATCCTGTGGACATACCTCGATTCAAAGGAAACCACATAAATATATACATTTCTTGTTTTTCATCTTTTTGCATCTTCACAACAATTTGACTTACAAAAAGTTGAAAAATCAACTAATATTTTTTACTGATGGGGGATAAAAACATGTTCATCTACACAAAAAAAAATACAAACAGAATGCAGCATGCATCATTAACAATATTGTCACTTTCCAATGGTGAAAAACAAGAAGAAATACTTTGCTACATAAGATAAAAACTGACCTCACGAATAACTTCATAGTCAGTTGTAAAAACATGTGGAAATAGCCAAGGAACTGTAGTCCCAATAGTTCCCAATACTAATCCACTTATAGCTCCAATGATCACAAGGGACTTCAAGAGCATCCTTGCCTGGTTTAAGACATTGAACATTAGGACATTTCCTTGAAAGGGAAGCACTTACTGATAAATGACCGTGCAACAGTTATTTGAGAATAACAAAAGGATCATAAAATAAATTGGTGAATCCCAATAAAAGTAAACTCATATCAACTCTAGATACAATTCATGGATGGAAATGAACTGCAAATTTGTAAGTCTAGCACAAATGTCAATTATAAAATTCTTTTAAAAAACGAGAATCTTCAGAAGTGAACTGCAAAGAGTATTGTGGAAAATGTGAATTTGGATAGATTCCAGGATGGCTGTTTCTGGATATAGTTGATATCCAGTTTGCAATGATTCCAGCATTAAACTATTCTGAGCGACAAATGGGAAGAGGGGCTTATACAACAAATCTTCTGCAGAAATCTGCATATAGAAAATACAGTTTAAGTACAAATAATTAATAGCTTTGGCCTGGAGGTTTTCAATTTACTTAGCAGGATTTTGTTTTCATAAAAAATTATTCATAAATTAATATAAATGGGAACCTTGTTTATATTATTTTATCGAGAAACTCTAAGACCTATCTATGTCTCTCTTCCTTTCTTGCTCAACATGCATTTATCTTTATTTGCTCCTAAGTTTTCACCAAACTTCTAATTCTCTCTCTCTCTCTCTCTCTCTCTCTCTCTCTCTCGCACGAATTTTCATCCCAATGTAATCCATGAGCCTTTAAGGAAATTTTGAAAATGTATTATTTTATAAGTTCAATGAGATTATGAATTTACCATGTTGGCCCCAGTTGGGACCGGAGGCATTATCAGTCATTAATTTATTAGATGTTTACTGTAACTGCTAAATGTTTCCTGGTACATCTCCAGTTTATTGGATATAATGGCATTAAATTATCCCAAGAAGCAAAAGAAAGAGTGGAAACAACAAGACTGTCAATAAGAAAGCATGAACTTGCAATTCTACTAATAGTTCAGCAACCAACTCATAAAAGGCATATACGAAGGTAAACAGGCTGCAGAAGACTTCTCATGAGAAATACATCTGTGGCACATGACAACCTACACAATTCAACAATAATAATTGAAAGTTAAAAAATTGTAACTCTCCGCAGCTAAAACTGTAAGCTCACTGAACACGTCCTTACGGTCTGAAATTCTGAAGTTTGTATCTGTTGTTACAACTGAAGGAGTTGTGACTTTGTTCAAGAGAAATCCAATGATTTGAAATAAGAATCACAAAGAAGAGGGGAAAGAAAGCTGAGAAAATTTCTGGGAAAAATTGTTAGAGTGTTGTTCATATGTTCCATCTTCTCTTACTCTCACAACTAACAAATAAATGACAAGATTATCCCCATTTAAACGAAATAACATATAGGGAACTATTCTCTGTCAATATAGGCATATACATTGACCATCATCGTCGTCATCATCAAGACCTTATCCCAATTAGGGGTCGGCCACATGAATCCTTTTCTTCCATTCCCTTCTATTAAGTAACATGGCTTCATTTAGTCCCAAAGTTCTTAAATCTATCCTCACCACTTCTATCCACGTTCTTTTGGGCATTCCCCTTGCCCTTTTAGAACCTTCTACTTGCATTGACCATGTGATGCAATAATATTATCAATTTCGGACATAATGCACTCCCTTTATGAGAAAAGAATTTTGTCCTCTGATCTTACATAAGGCAAACATACTTTCCCAGGAAGCAACTCTCTTTAACAGAATGTATGCCAACTTCAGTGCGTTTTGTCAGTCATGCTCAACTGGGGTTATGAGCAATATATTGCAGCTTTTGTTATAATATAACTCGACAACCTTTTTGAGTTTTGACTGTAATACCCAACGTCAAATAGAATTTTCATCCAGAAGAATTCAGCAACTCAGGAGCCTTTCATTGCTACTCAGTAAACAAAAGTGATTAGCTTATGAGAGTTCATGTGTGTGAGTGTAGAGGGATTCATGTATGCATTGAACCATATTCAGCTCACAGACATGCGTATAAGTTGGCCCTTGCCATGCTTCTCATGATTAAACTAGAAAATGCCTTGTAAGAACGACCATGTAAAAGGACTTAAATTTATACGATAACATAACATGTAATCCTCCAACTTATGCCTCAACTTTATCAATAAAGAAGTGCTCAAAAGCTGGATGTCTTCAAGTTTGAAATATGAAAACTTTTCTATATCCTAACACTATGAGCGAAGTCACAAATAAACTTCATTAGTCATTTCCCTTGCTTCCTCAAGTATTCATGATCAGAAACAAAGAACGAACAAGAACACAATTGATGAGTGGGAAGAGAAGACTTCAAACACTTGCTCTGCATTAACCCAACAACACATAAAAATGAAACCAGTGCACCAAAGAAGTCAGTAAAAGTTTGGTGTGCTCATTGAAATAATAGCACCATTGACATTATAACTGTTGAAGCTTTTCACTGTGTGGGCAGATTTAGACAGGTATTATATTTAGAACGATCAATTGCAGCAACTACAGGACCGAACTTACACAGATAAAGGCAGCACTAAAAGAGCATGAAAAAATTGTACCTTTGTGAGACTTCGATTAACTCCATATATCAACTCCGGCATAAATGATTGAGCAGTTTGTGAGAGAGGCTCAGCCCATACGGTACACATGCAATATACCCCAATCATAACCTTGAGTGGCATATGAAATCAGTAAGTCCTTTAGGAAGTTGCTTACATAAGAAAGCAAATAACTGCAACTGAAACTTGAACAAGATGCATAAAACTGACCTGGTGGGCTGCAACAGTCATTGTCCCCATAGATGTAGCGAAGTATATAAGAAGTGAATAGAAGGCCACCTGAATGTTACCAAGTCTTAGGTTTGCTTCAATTGTCACGTATTATTAAATGAAGAATATAAAGAAGGTATAACCAAACCTGCGATGTCATTGTTACAAACACTGGAGCTGCAATCTCATATATCTTCAGAAGTTCATTGGTAGATGGAATAGACAGAGAGAAAGCATTAAAACCTCTCTTGTTTAGAGTATTGATCATCATAAAACCTGCAACTACCTGGAACATAGAGTAATAAGCTATCAGAAAGAATAGATCTAAAAATTTACACATAGTGACAAAATTGTTTAAAGTATAAGCCCATGAGAGGTAATAAGATTGCCAATTTCAGTCTGAACCAAAGTGACCCACAAGCCACAGACTTGCCCAGGGCCATATGCAAGTTTGCAGGTTATGGCTACCACTTTGCAGCATACATATTGCAAACTGTATAACATCATTATACATTTGCAGGTAATCTCAGAGGAGATCACTAATTTCATTCCTCCACTGTCAACTGCAAAGGGGTTCTTTAGAATAATATATTTGATCTTCAAAGCTTCTCAGCAACTTCGTACAATATAAATGCCTCCCGTTGTACTCAGAAAGAACCAAAAAATACAAGAAAGTTTCTTCCACTTGGTAAGTGTAACTTCTCATCATGGCATTTTTGTAATTAATGTGATTATAACTACAAGACAGACAGAAGGAGGCTACTATGTTTCCCTTCCTTGCTAGATCCTTCTTCTTTAGAGAAGAAATACTGTGTCAGACTATGTTCTTTCCCTTCTAGCTGACCAGCCAGAACTTTTCTCTTTTTCTATGCTTCCTTCTTCACAATTAACAATAATAATATTCATTTTTTCCACTGCTTGGGAAGCCTTTTTTTAGGGATAAATAAGGAAGTTGAAAAGATGCTAGGCTTCTCTATTGTAGTTATCAAAGAAAGTCTTCAAGGCAGTATTTGACGCATTTACAAAGTTATTGGTGCAATATTGAGCCAGGATGGGCTTCCTTTTGTTTTCTTAGTAAAACATTAGACATGACACCTGTCCGTACTCAGGTATGATTTTGACTTCTTCCCATTGTTCAGGCTGTCCTGCATTAGAGACATTACCTGATTCAAAGAGGATTTACTTTGTACGGATCATGTGGCTCTGAAGCACACTAATCAGCAGCATAAGTCAGGTAGCCAACATGCTAGATGTCTGCACCTTATTTGTCATCATCATCATCGTCATCAAGACCTTATCCCAATGAGGGGTCGGCCACATGAATCTTATTCCTCCATTCTACTCTATTAAATACCATGGCTTCATTTGGTCCCAAAGTTTTTATATCTTTCCTCACCACTTCTATCCACACTCTTTTGGGCCTTCCCCTTGCCCTTTTAGAACCTTCTACTTGTATTGCCTCACTCCTTCTAACCGGTGCCGTTGTTGGTCTCCTTTGAATATGTCCAAACCATCTAAGTCTAGTCTCCCTCATCTTGTTACCTATTGGTGCTACCCTAAATTTCCTCTAATATTTTCATTTCTAATTCTCTCCTTTCTTGTCTTACCACTCATCCATCTCAACATCCTCATTTCTGCGACCCTCATCCTATGAGTATGATGTTCCTTAACTGCCCAACACTCTGATCCATAGAGCATGGCCGACCTTATAGCCATCCTATAGAATTTTCCTTTTAGTTTGAGTGGCACCCGCAAATCACATAAAACTCTAGATGAACATCTCCATTTGTTCCAACCCGCTTGGATTCTCTGGGTAACCTCCCTCTCAATCTCTCCACTCTCATGGATCAATGATCCTAAGTACCAAAAGTGGTCTTTCACGAGGACTTCTTGGTTATCAATCTTGACTGGTGTTCCACTCCTACTCTCCTTGCTCAAATTACATTCCATATATATCATCTGCAAATAGCATGCACCAGGGAATCTCCTTGTGCAGATGTTTTGTTAACTCATCCATAACTAAGGTGAAAAGGTATGGACTTAATGGCGATCCTTGATGCAATCCTACAGTGACAGGAAAATCACCAACCATGCCACTAGTGGTCTTAACATTTGTTACCCCTCCCTTATACATATCTTTAATTATGTCTATATGCACCTGAGAAACCCCTTTAGTACCCAACACCCTCCATATTAACTCTCTAGGGACTCTATCATAAGCTTTCTCTAAGTCAATAAAGACCATGTGGAGGTCTTTCCTCGTCTCGCTATATTTATCTACTAATTGTCTTAGTAGGAAAATAGCTTCCAAGGTAGACGTCCAAGGCATGAATCCAAACTGATTCTCTGATACACTTTTTTCATGTTGTAGCCTCTTCTCAATCAGTCTTTCTAAAAGTTTCATGGCGTGGCTCGTAAGTTTGATCCCTCGATAATTAGTGCAGCTCTGAATGTCTCCTTTATTCTTATAGATTGGTACAATAGAGCTTTTCCTCCACTCATCAGGCATTTTCTTTGATTTTATAATCTTGTTAAACAACTTGGTCAACCAAACTACCCCAATATCTCTCATATGCTTCCAAACCTCTATTGGTATACCATCAGACCCCATGGCCTTTCCTGATTTCATCTTTTTCAAGGCCTCTTTTACTTTAGGTATTCTAATTCTATGTTCATATCTATAATATCCAATGTTATTTAGATTTGATATTCATATCTTTTTCATGGTCTGCAGCTTATTTGTGAGAGTTAAATTTAATATTCCAAACAGGACGTGTATTCTGAACATGGTGGAAAATGAATTGAGCTTTGTGCCAGATTAATTGATTTCTAGATGATGCAAAAGTTATATATCCAGAAGACTGATCTAAGATTGAATGCAATGTCAGGACAAAGTTGTGGATAGTTTTCTAATGAGAAATGTTTGTCTCTTTAAAGTGAACTGGACTTTGCAGCTCAACTAGCTCATGAAGAGAGGGAACTATATTTGACCTCAACAGGAGGAGTTTACAATAGAGTCAAGACTACCATCTTTGCAGAAGAGAAATATTATTGACAGAAGATGCATAGAGATATAACTGTTAGGTTAAGCCAGGTAGCCGAAGATCAGAGCCACAATAAATAATTGCACATCCATTGTCAATTCCTCAAGTACCAGAAGGGGTGTCGAAACAAGATTGATGTAAGGTAGAAGTTCCTTTTTTATTGGACCTCTTTTCTGATTTTCAGCAGATACGAAGGTATAGGTTAAATGCTTTTGTTGTTATTCCTTGAGATCCGACAGTGGGAAGATGATAATATATTATAAGTCACCAACCAGAACCAGTGATGGTAACTGATCTGGGAAAAGTTCCTGAGTCACTTTGGAAGGACTTGTAGAGGATGAAGGCCACAGAACTGCAGCGTTAGCAATCATAAAACCCTCATACAAACTGCTAACTAAGATAGAACCAATAGTCATCATAACCATATTGCCTGTAGCAAAAAAGGCAGTATGCTTTAATGCTACCAAATCCAAACTTTTCCTATAAGTGCTCGAACAGCAGATCTACAGGGCATTCCCTAAGATGTCTGTGGAGAAACCTAAAAATCCGCTTAATTTAGCTCTTTTGGTTAAATATGGGCAATACTAGTAATAATGTAGAGGATATAGTACCACATGTAAGGGATTATCCATAAGTATACATGCATGAGAGTAGAACAAAGCAAAAGTCAAAACAAAATAAAGTCTAAAATGACTGGCAACATCTGGATTTTCAATACAGTGTCTAGTCATGGTCTATTTGTGCTATGTTGAAGAAGTATCAAAGTAATTTTTGTCATAAACTTACTATACCTAGGTGTCCTACATATTTGGACTCTCTGAACTATATAAGTACCATGACAAGGAATAAGCATGACAGAGCAGTTCAGCTGGAGGATGAGTTCCCCTCCAAGTTGGAAATTTACACATAAAGAGGTCTCACCATTTTCATTTTAAGCAATCATAAAGAGCTGCTTGAATTACCTTGTTCATTTACAGTTTAAAAACTGTTTTAGGAATTAAAATAAAGGAACGTGTTTACATGTGCAGTACTGCTTTAAGTGATGGAATTTTCTGGTTATTGAAGCAACCATCTCTGGGAAATAAAAGAGGTAAGCAAGAAACTGAAAAAAGTCAGATTCTCATTAATTTGTCTCTTGTGCAGCTCAACACAATCAAGGCCATAAACATCAGGTGCATTTTGTCTTCCATAACATTGTAACTCACAATCACTTTGACGTTATTTCCAAACTTCTGTAACCTTGTTTTCAGAAACCATTTTCATCCTTAGACAAAGCAAAAGCAGAAGTTAGTCATAGATGAACAGGTGTAATTCCACCCAAAAATGAAATGGAGGAAATAGACAATGAATGAACAATTTTGATGGTTAACTAGCCTTCATTATTTAGACTTAAAAACTGACTTGATAGATAGATGTTTTGAATCCTATAAATTTTTCCATCTCCATGTAATGACTAAACCAATTAATACTGACTGTTTTGTGGAATCAATTGATTAGCAAACATGATTTGGATGTATGGCTGTCACATTAAGATGTTCTATGAAATTTAGTTTGCATTTTCAGTGCTACTTAATTTTATTGGCTGCTGCTTACACCGCATTTCCTATGCTATTAAATTTTCTCTGTCAGCCATAGCTTAAATTGCATTTACAACTATTACAAACTTTGTTCATTATCTCTGTATATTAACTTGTACCTTGATTGTTGTAGTTTGAGATTTTGGTTTCATTATTATACAAATGCTTCTTCATTTTTCTATAAATCCTTCTTCATGCTGTCACCTTAAAAGTCATATTCCAGAGGTGTAGTGTGATCTAAATATCTTTGGTGTTTTATTCATGAGGTTAGTTCCCTGTTCTGTTAGTTTAATAGTGGTTGTTAGTTACCCCTTCTGTTAATCTTAGTTTGTAATTCTTACAATTTAAAACTATTACTTTTCCTTTTGTCCACCTGCAGGAGCCACAAATTCTATACCTTCACCAAAACATTACTGACTTGCCCTTCCTCATACCCTTTAGAACCATGGTTCAAAATACATAAAACACCTGTGAAATAAGTATTATCCAACAAACAATAACTTCAGAAAAGCAGTCGGCAGCACACCTGGGACAACATGGTTGCCCATGCGGCACCAGCAATACCATAGCCCAGAACAGTGCATAGCAGAATATCACCGAAGACATTCACAAAACTAGCTACTACCAAAGCCTTCAAGGGTCCCCAAGAGTCCTTCATACCTAAACTGTGGACCAAAAATAATGGATGAGATATACAGAAACTAAACAGTTAGCATATCCCTCTACATATTGCAATAACTGGAATTTCATCAATATGGAACTGTTTCCTGAAAAGTGCTCCACATAAAAACATGTACATCAGATTAAATACAGAAACTAAAACAGAAGTATAACAAGTCTAATAGTGTGAGACAGTTATGTAAATTATACTGAATAATGAGAAATTTCTTACTGAATTGACAATCAGGTATCACTGTTGATTATACGAACTTGCTTATACATCTTAAAGTGGAAATATTCCAACCTAATTCATGCAATGCTTTCTTAGTAATTTAATGTTGCAATGCTCTTCTGTTTGTCTTACAAAAGGATAATAGAAGTTCCTCTGGTTTTTTAATTTTATGCGTGCTCCATGGATTCTCATCCTGAAGCTGTTCATGAACATTTGAGACATCAATTCTTGTCATAGATGTATCTTATTATCTCAGGGGTGAGCATTTATAAGTAAAACCATTGATGATACAAGTTAATAGAAAATTTGAAATCAAGTTAGAATATTACATCATTACTAGAGGAAATACCCTTACTTAGAAGTCAAGTGCAGAGGCTGAAGAGCTACACCGCATGCAATATACAAATTAATTTGGTTTAAGTTTCTAGTAATGAAACTAGAATTCCCAGTGAATATTCTAGGGGAAGGTATACTATGATGGTTAGACAGTCATGCCTAGTATCAGATGTATCAATAGTAGCATGCTCTGACTTTTCATAATTGATATTCCATGCTCTAGCAATGCAATATGCTCCTGCTACTCATTCCTCCTACTTTCATAAGGAAATATCCATCATTAAATGGCTAAACCAATTCAGCACTCATTTAAAGTAGCAGAAGTGACAGTTTTACTGTCAACAACTTGTTAAATTGGCGACAAGTATGATCATATTCATATCATTCTAGAGATTCAATTTCATGCGTTCCTATTAAAAGTCACAGTAGCTTGACATCTCAATACATCAAGCATAACAGGGTAGAGTTTTATGGCAGAATCAAAACTTCATTCAGGAAAAATGTATATATAGCACAAAACCAGTTACTTCACTAGGCATGCTAGCATAGCTGATATGTTGCCATGAAAAGAATTATTGTCTTCCATTGATAGAAAAACAAACAAATAAAGAAGCACTGACAGCTAGGGAAAAAGAGGAGGAAAAATATGCTAAACAATGATATATCAGTTACAGGTACCTCGCACTTTGCGCAACCATACCAACAAGAAGTGCAGGCCATGCTAAGCCTCGAATCTACAAAGAAATAAAAGAGTTTGTCAATCAAAGAAAAGCTTAAGACTCAAATGAAGAAGCTATTTCCGAAGCAAAACTATTCAAAATAATTAATTACATTCAAATGAACATCTAAGGCTAGAAAGATGCACCTTATTAGACCAAGTAACAATTGGAAAGCTAAGATATCGTTAGATATTAGTACCAAGTTATGATATCTTTAGTTATCATATTTGGAAGATTTCTAATTTGGATTATTGAGATAATATCATATCTCCTTAGATCCCTCAAAGATAAATAATATCTCCTTAAATCCCCCTCAGATCCACAATTAATTGCCTCAAATCATAGCTGTAGATAACAGCTGACTCACTTACCTTGTATAATTTGATTTTATTTAATCATATCTTGTATAGTCAACCCTTGTATTCCTCTATAAATTGAAAGACTGTAAACAGCAAAATCAAGAATTTCACCATACTTCCGTTAGTTCAACTTAGTATCAGAGCCTCTATCCTGCATCTACCACTCTAAACCCTAGAAACTATCCTTTACTAAGCAGCAACACCACAAATCTAGCACCCTAAAACCTCAATTCCCAGATAGCTAGCACAAAAATTCCCTCAGATGTAGTGTCCCACACCCTGACAATCAACAACAATTCTACCAACCTTCCTATGGTGTTTGAAAAACTAAGCCTACATAACTACATTAGTTGGGCTTAGTCAGTCAACCTCACCACCAGAGGAAAAGGAAAGTTTGGTTATCTTGATGGCTCAAAGAGAAGATCTGAAGGAGATGCTGCAGCAATGGAGAAATGGGAAGAAGACAATGCATTGGTATTGTCTTGTTGTCTTGGCTAATTTAGACCATACAACCAAGCATTGGGAAGAACTACTTGTTCATGGAAGGCGCAAATGAGATTTAGGAAGCAGTAAAGGAGTTCTACTCGAAGGTGGGAAATTGATGGACAGGTGTATGAGATAGAAAACCAAATCCAAGACACCAAACAAGGTGACTCGGATGTGAATTCATAGTAGAGCACCTTAGGAGGACTCTGATTGGAGTTAAACTGCTACCAAAGCCTCAAATTAGGTGATGTCCAAGTCCCTACTCAGGTTACTGGAATGATGGAGAAAAGACGAACATATAAATTCTTGGCTAGCCTAAAACCCGAGTTTGATAACATCTGCTCCTTAGCCATAGGACAAAGCCCATTTCCCACTTTAAGTAGGCCTTATCCATAATGAGTGAAGAAAGCAAAAGAAAAGCCATGGTAGGAAGAGAAGCACCAAAAAGGACCATGGCAGCTAGAAAAGAATGGAAAAAGAACACCAAAAGCAAAGGGAAAGGGAAAGGGAAAGATCCTAAGGATGATCTATGTTGCATGCATTGGGATAAACCAAGACATGGCATCTCAACTTGCAGGGTATTCCACAGCAAGAAAGGCAAAGGCAAAAAGGAGACTCAACACATATAGCAACCACAAATAGAGGAAAAGCTAGGATTTTCAGGAAAACAAATGGAAGAACTCAAAAGGATTCTGAAGATGGAGAAACCCAAGAGCAGTGCTTCTACTAATAATTTAGATGTACCAGTGGCTTTGAGGAAAGGATCCAAGACTTGTATAAGGCACCCGGTATCACAATTTCTCTCCTACCATAGGCTGGCTCTAAATTTTAGAGCTTTTACCTCTAAACTCCTGGATGTTGCCTTCCCAAAGGACATTCGTGTAACCCTTTCACAGCCAAAATGGAGGCAAGCTGTCCACGAAGAGTTGAGTGCGTTAGAGAAAAATCGGACTTGGAAATTGGTAGATCTTCCAAAGGGAAAAAAGGTAGTGGCATGCAAGTGGGCTTTTACAATGAAATACAAGGCTAATAGGGCCATAGAAAGGTTTAAGACAATATTGGTGGCAAAAGGATATACACAAACTCAGGGTATTGATTACTTTGAGACATTTGCCCCTATAGCAAAAATTAATACCATTCAAATATTGTTGTCACTTGCAGTGAACACAGAGTGGTAGCTTCATCAATTGGATGTGAAGAATGCCTTCCTACATAGAGATCTAACTGAGGAAGTATACATAGAGGTACCTCATGGATTGAAAAAAAAGACAAACTTAGAGAAGGTGTGTCACTTGAAGAAAGCTTTGTATGGCTTGAAACAGTCACCTAGAGCATAGTTTGGGAGATTTGTAAGGTTTGTGCTGAATAGTGGCTATTGCGAAATCCTAAGAGACCATACATTGTTTATCAAACATAGTGTGGAAGGAAAAATGATTATACTAATTGTGTATGTTGATGATAATGTAATTACAAGAGATGATTATGTTGGGACTGCTAAACTGAAGGAGAAGATGGCACTCGAATTTCAGATCAAGGACTTAGGAGTCTTGAAATACTTCTTAAGCATTGAGATAGCAAAGTCTACGAAAGGTATATTTACATCAACGAAATTATATACTTGATTTGTTAAATGAGACAAGGCTGTTGGAAGGCAGACCAGTGAACACTCATGTAGAAGCAAACCTTAAACTCAGACTATGCCAGGATGACAAAGTGGTAGATAAAGGAAGGTAACAAAGTCTCGTGGAGAAACATTTATTTATCCCACACTAGGCCAGATATTGCATTTGTTGTTGCCTTGGAAGCCAATTCTTACAATGTCCAGGAAAAGAATATGTAGAAGCAATTCACAGGATATTGCAATACTTAAAGTTCATCCCAGGGAAAGGGATTGTGTACTCCAAATAAGACCATATGGATGTAGAATCCTATAGAGATTCAGATTGGGGCATGACTACAAGTGACCGAAGGTCTACAACCAGGTATTGTACATTTCTTGGGGGAAATTTGATCACTTGGAAAAGCAAGGAGCAGAAGGTGATGGCATGGTCCAGTGCAGAGGTAGAATTTAGAGCACTGGTGGTCGGTATCCATGCAACCCAATTGCACCAAACATATTGAAGTGGATCAACATTTCATCAAGAAAAAAAAATAGAGTCCTAAGAAATTTGCATACCCTATGTACCAATCAAGAAGCAATTGGCTGAGATCCTCACTAAAGGAGTTGATCACAGCTCCTATGAGACTATCATTCACAAGTTGGGAATGATTGATATCTACTCACCAACTTAAGGGGGAGAATTGGAAAGCTAAGATATTGTTAAATATTAGTACCAGCTGGGAAGAATCTCAAGACTTCTATTATGGCCTCCATTCTATGAATCTAAAAGATGCCTTCCTCACCAGCTGCAGGTCTATCATGATATCGCAATGCAAAAGAAAAAGATGGGGAGCAGCGGTCGTAATTCTACCAAGAAGGGCAGTGGAGTTATCATATTTGAAGGATTTCTATTCGGGAATTGAGACAATATCGTATCTCCCTAAATCCCTCACAGATCCACAATATCCCCTTAAATTTCTATCAGATTTACAATTAATAGCCCCAAGTTACAGTTGTAGATAACAGCTGATTCACTTGCTATGGCCCATCTATAATTTGATTTTATTCGATCTTATCGTATATAGTCAACCCTTGTATTCTTCTATAAATTGAGAGACTATAAACAACAAAATCAAGAATTTCACCTTACTTCCATTAGTTCAATTGTAAATATCTTATTATCCAAAAATAACTAGAGAAAAAGTTTAGCAATGTATTGACATGCTTGAGTAGCTAATCAATTTATAAAATAAGTCTTTTGAACAGATGCAGTGAAAGTGAAGAAGATGACAAGTAGTTTCATGTGGAGTGGAGGAGGATTTCTATGAAGAAAATAAACTGGCAAGCAAATATAAATAGAAATGAGGTTGCACATGCATGTGCATGCATATCTATTCACTAGGACTTCAAAATGATGATATAAGAGTAAGACTAAGCTGCCCTTGTTAACAATAGTACACATATATAATTTAGCCTAGAAGAGCATCCTCCTTAACCACGTGCTCATCCCATACAACAGCACGAAATCATTTACTAAATCCTCCCAAACACAATTGCTTATATCTCTAGTGCTTTCAGCCAAACTTGCCTAATGGAGAAGCTTTTTCAGATTCTTGAATTAAGAGAACATCAGGTCCAACTTACCCATAGAATTCCAAACAACCCTTCTCTTCATGCCTCCAAAATTCCAACAATGATATGTTCATTCCAACTGTTAATGCTCCATACCCTCCTTTCTCAGCCATTCAGCTTAATTAGAACCATAAAGTAATTCAAGAGACCAGGTTATCCAACTTCAGAGAAAGCTTTGTCTAGCATCTAAGCACAGGTTTAAGCTTCCTGGTAATCTTTCTCTCCATACTATTTCAAGCTTAGGAAAATGAGTTTCATTTGGTTTTTTAGATGTTTCCGTACTCAAATGCTTATAACCTTTCTTACATCCAGCAGCTTCAAGGGAGGATAAGGATCTTCTTTGAGTCATTTAATCACCATTGACCTATATCTTGATCGTACAAAAAGAAGAAAGGCATACTCCCACCACATGCAGCCATTGCTCCAGCCATTATAACTTAATTTTGCTGCAATAGCCATTGACAAAACCACCTATATTTAATATTCTTGCTTGGTCTTCCAATTCCAGGTTTATGAGATAGTTTTGAAGTTTAAGCCATCCAACAAGACATTCTGTAAATATGGGGCTACAATTTTAAGTGTAGCCACAATGGTTAGAGCAATCATTACTCTTGTCTTGTTCTCATATTTCAAATTTTCCACTTCATTGATTGTGCAGATTGTCAACCAAATCAAAGTATGTTACTACTTAAGGACACATAAGATTATGCTACACAATTATCTTCACAGCAACTAATTCAACCCAAAATGCTTCTGGAAATATTTGCAGTTATAGTAAGAAAAAGTAAAAGAATAGGGGTTTTAGTTGTAACTAAACCTGAACATATGTTCTTGCAGCAGGTACCATATGAATGTTCTTTGGTCCGGTAAAAGCTGAGACAAACAAGTAAGAGCACAGAAGTAAGACGTTAGTTGTTGAATAATGATGGCTGTACATAATGAAATCAACACATAAGCATAGCACAACAAAGGAAATATCTTGAATGTTTAAAACAACTATGCACGCAATAATGATCTATAATCAGTATACCAATTTCTTAACCACAAACCATATGTCCACCATACATTCAGAGCTAAAGGATTGCCCAAAAAGAACTTTGACTCACATGACAGATGTGCATGAAACTTATTCTTAGGTTGCTTTCTCAATTTTATGAGTATCCAAATAAAAGTTGTGTTAGGTGTTGTTAGGAACATTAGTTGCTTACTGAGAAAGTTAGTTTGTGAAGAATCAGAAGCAAGTTCATCAGCGTATAAGCTAATTTGGGTTCAGCAGAGAAGTGCAAACTAGAAGTGCAGTTTGAATAGTTCAGCTTTCTAGCTTTGAAATACTTAATTGTTTTTCAGGAATACTTGCAGAATTGTTGCTGTTACCGTTAAATGGAGACTTCATGTTCACATATAATTATTTCTGGACAACATCTATAATTGAAGTAAATCTTAAGTTCTTCCATTCTTTTTACTTGGTTGAGATTTTGGCATCCAATCTCTTTGCTCTACATTACCCGGTATTACAGCTTTGTTTAGGTACTTGATTTTAGAACTTGGATCTACCATGGATGATGAAGCCAAGTATCAGGGATATGTGCTTGGAGGAGCAGGCAGGCAATGGGAATGTTTATCAAGAATTGCATCCAGTAGATAAAGATTTTCTTAGATTCTGTCAAGGGTCTAGTCAAGTAGCAGCTTTTCAATTTAACACTAACAACTCTTCTTTCACAATATGGACATGACAAAGAGATGCTTAGAACCCCATGATGGCATAAAAATGTCTTGAACCAACCAGAACTTCACTGACATCAATCATCCAACATGAACCAGAATCAAACTCTTTACAAGCCAGAACAATTGCAGAAACTTCTTAAGTGTTGAGAAAGAACTCAAGTCTTATGAACTTAACCTGTTTAACATTTGGAAACTTGAAACCATTAAAGCTTTCAACAAATATCTGAGACTTCAATTTTATCATTTAAAACTTTAAAAACTGCAAATATGGTCGGGTATACTCATATATACAAGATGTAAGAATTTTCATTGCTGAGCTGAATTCTTTTTCCACACTAACAATGTAAAATGTTCACACATCAGTCCATATTCTTTCTTACTTATGAAGTCATCAAAACAATTCATAATTTTTAAGAATTATATTTTGAGAGGTGCAGGATGGTCATACGGTAAACATCAAGCAAAACTAAACAAAAAGGATAGAACGACACACAATCTTCACATGCAAAATGACCGAACTCTGGAACCACAGGAAGTAGGTACTATAAGATTCAACAAAACCCTTATATCGACACAATTGAAGGTCCATGCATACAGAATGAGTCAGAACCTCATGATGACAATATAAATTTCATCTCAGCCAGATCTATTACCAGCTAGTATCTGTGTGCTCAGGAATTTTGTGAAAAAAAGCATCCCCAAGCCGCAGACAAAAGCTACAAACAGCAAGATGGAAATCTGATGTTGTGCTTCACTTTTATTCTGCACAAATGTCGCCAATGTGAGTAGAGAAGCAGTATCACTTACAAAGATGTGTAGCATTGGATAGCTGATAAGCTGCAGAACCAAGAGCTCATCACTTACAGCTATGTTCCTCACCTAGATGAAACCGTAAAGACATTGTTCTCCATTGACACCGAGAGAAATTCAATAAATCAGGAAAGTCAATAAAAGGCAAAACATAGCAAGGATTATCAGTAATGACGTCTTCAATCCTTAACCTATTATTATCAATTGGCAGCAGTCTTTAGGCCATGCTCATAGCAGCTTGGAAAGTGAGTGCAGCAACTCTCTGTTCAGAAGCTTTCCACCACACTACAAAGGTATGCTTGCAAGATACATAGACTTGTTTCCCAGCAATCATCCTCTTGGGTCATATATTCATGTGCATCTGCTTGTATGACAGATTGCTCGGTTGCTTGTGCTTTGCATGTCTGAATTACCATCTGTTTTTCTTGCTGATGATACCTATTCTAATATTAGCAGAGAAGGTGTCAATCAGGCTACGTCTTCCATAGCTTGTTGTCTGTGTTGTATGTTTCCAAATTTCAGTTAGACTTATTTGAGTAAGTAAATTGACCAAACTTGGAACTGTTATACAGCTTTTGAAATTTTCTGCACTTTCCAGGTCCCCAGAAGGAGCACAATAGTAGGGCATGAAACTAATGGATTGTACAATCTCGAGGGGCAACTCGAGCTACTACTGCTACTGTCCACTCAAACATCTCTCCACTACGACAGGATTATTAAAAAATTTCATCCCACTTCCTCAGAGTATCAAGCCAATTGCTCTCTAGTTTTGAGTCTGACTACGTAATTGGCAAGGCCACTAACTGTCAGTCCGGTATCAATGAGAAGAAGTTCAATCATTTTCCTTTAGTTTAATTTGATGTCTGAGTCCTTGTCTATTTGGGTTCAAGAATTTCATTACTTTCACAAAGAAATAAAATTTCAGTGTGGTTCAAATATGACTGTCATTTGCTGGGATACTACTTTGGACTGCATGTAAAATGAACTCTCTTTTTTTTTTGCCAAAAATGGAGTCATTCATCAAACTTTGGGTTCTCCTAGCCCTGAATGAAACAAAAATGCTAAAAGAAGAATAGCACATGTTAAAAGTTGCTCGCGTGATGATGATTTGTGTGAATCTTCCAAAAGACTATTGGGGAGAGATTGTGTCCAATGTCTATGATCTTAAAATAACATCTCCTCTTCTATTTTGAATGATCAAATTCCACATTTTTAGTTTATATCCAACTACCCTTGCTTCGTATTCCTCCTCATATCTTTTGAAATGTAAGCTTTACTCAAGGAGTCTAAATTTATATGCTAAACAACGAGGTTTTCTTGGTTATTCTCTCAGATAAAAAAAATGGATAAAAATACCTTGCCCATTTACTCATACACTGTGGTCAGGGAAGATGTCACAATCTTTAGAAGCACACTATATTATCCACTGAAGATGAGGCTATTCACTCTAACACACTTACCTTCCCTTCAAATCTTTTGCTCCTGCTCCTTCACCAGTTGCTGCTGATAGCTCCTGATTCTTTGGAGAAGCTGAGGTTACATTCTTTCAAAACACTCTCGGGAGTTCACTTCACCTCCAACAGGAACAGGCATTATTGATTATTGTGGGGTGCTTACAATAAAGTATCAATCACAGGCACTAATTCAAGTCTGATGGTCTGACTTGTTGTCAAAAGGTATACTCAGACTATGCTGATCATTATTTTAAGCTATCTTCTTCAATTGCCGCTTGAGTTTGGTATCTGTACTTATCCACTAGCAATGAATCAGCATAAGCCACAACCCATCTTGATATTAAAAATGCATTTCTTTATGAAGATTTGTGAAGGAGATGTTGCTGAAGCAACCACCAGTATTCC
This sequence comes from Warburgia ugandensis, assembly GCA_035236585.1. Lineage (NCBI taxonomy): Eukaryota > Viridiplantae > Streptophyta > Magnoliopsida > Canellales > Canellaceae > Warburgia > Warburgia ugandensis. Next base: position 43,426,424 of record CP141129.1, read on the forward strand.
TTGCTCAAAGGGGTGACTGGTAAAGTATATGACCTGAAAAAGGTTGTGGACCTACTAGTGTGCTTTCTTTAAGACCATATTCGATGATGATGCCAGGCACTATAACCAAGAAATCATTTACATCATCAAGAATATAGCATTAGACAATAAAGCAAACATGTTGAGGTGGACAACCACTTCGATGATTTCATGTTATGGGTTCCAAGGTGGGCATGGGTGAAGACATCTACTGCTTGAGAGAGACGTTTGATGCACGGTAGATTAGTTAGTCTTTATGTTTTGTGTGTGCACATCCTTTTTTTACTAGATCAGTTCATAAGATACTTGACAATTCAATTTTGAGTGAAATATGATCAGACCCATCATATAAAGGAAATTAAGTCGTTGATGTATTCTTTCACTTAAGCTATGCCTAAATGTGCGAGAGTTATTAGTCTTCTTCATCTTCTTTTCCAACATTTTATCTTCCAAAAATGTTCTCTTAAAGAGACTGGCTGGCACAGATATAGTTCCCAATTTATTTTTTATCCAATCTTAGAATGATATAATGTCTTGACACAATGAAATTATGAAAGATGGAAGAAGTAGGCAACTTATTATAGCGAAATGATATCCGCAGACCTATTTTCTGACACTACCACACCTTATTTAGTACACTCTTACTCCGTTGATACCGGTCCCAAGCCCAGATGAAAAAGGAGGAGGGTCTTGTGTCAGGTGCTAGCCGGAAAGCAAGAAGTTGAAGATGATTTTGTTATTTCTTTCCTACTTGCAAATGAATATGCATTTGTATATTAGTTTATAAGTAAGAAATAAAAATCATCTCCAGCTTCTTAAAAGTATGGCAACCCTAACATGACATGAATCGAAAACTGACATTCCCTCAAGCTAGGGTGTTTCCCATAAGCGACGCATTGCATTGGATCCCGGGTGCAGTGAAAAATGGGCAAGGGTTGCTAGGGCGTTCCCCTAGAAGCAACATGCTACATCGGATCCTGGGTAGTGGAAAATGGGCAAGGGCACTAGAGCCTCCCCTCGAAAGCGACACGATGCATCAGAACCTAGGTGCAATCAAAAGTGGGCATGGGTTCATGCCATTGAGGTCGAGAAGTGTGCAAGTAAATAGGATATCTCAAGAGCATAAGCTTCATACCACCACATGGAATGTAGGAACATTGACAAGTAAGAGTTTAGAGTTAGTAGATACGAAGAAATGTAGGAGAGTCAACATCGTTTGTATCCAAGTAACCAAGTGGCAAGGGGCTAAAACCAAATAAATCGATAGATATAAACTCTAGTACGTAGGAAAAGATAATAACAGAAACAACGTAGGAATAATAGTAGATAAAGAATTAAAGGATAAAGTTGTGGATGTTAAAAGAATCATTGATGGAATTATAATAATAGAACATGTTCTAGGAGAGCAGATCATAAATGTTATAAGTGCATACACATCACAAGTAGGATTAGAAGATATAATCAGGAGATAGTTTTGGTAAGATATGGAGGAAGTCATGCAAGAAATTCCTAACACTCAGGGGATATTTATAGGAGCAGACTTAAATGGCCATGTAAAAAAAGAAAAGGAAGGATGTGATAGGATACATAGAGGGTATGGTATATGAGAATGAAATGAGATGGGGGAAACTATCATCAATTTTGCTTTGTCATACAACCTAGCCATTGCAAATACATTCTTTAAGAAGAGGGATGAACACTTGAAAACCTTTAAAAGTGGGCTTCATAAAAACCAAATAGACTTTTTTCCACTTAGGAATACTCAAAGATCAATGTGTAAGGATTGCAAGGTGATACCCAATGAGAGTTTAACCTCACAACGTAGGTTAATAGTAATGGATGTCTATATTAAAAGATGGAAGAAAAAAATGAACTTAATAGGTATCCAAAAACTAAGTGGTGGAACTTAAAAGGAAAGAAAATAACCTCATTCACAAATAAGTTGATGGTAGAAGGAAAATAGAACTATGAAACAGAAGTAAACACCATGTGGATTAATATGGCTGAGTCCATTAAGAAAGTAGCAAAAGATGTCTTAGGAGTATATAAAGGTAAAAGGCAATTAGTAAAGGAAACATTGAAGAAAAACGAGTATGTTTTAAAGCATGGCAAAAGACAAGAACTAATAAAAAGTATAAGAATGCTAAAAAGGTTGCTAAGAGAATAGTGAGGCTAAACTTAAGGCATATGATGACCTCTATAATAGACTAAGAACAAGAGAAGGTGAGAAAAGATGTGTTTAAACTTGCAAAAATAAGAGAACAAAAGGGTAAAGACTTAGATCATGTTAGGTGCAATAGAAGTGATGATCAAAGGGTACTAGTCAAAGATGATAAGATCAAACAAAGGTGGCAAACTTACTTTAAAAAATTGATAAATGATAATGGCTTTGAGAATATAGGGATTGAAAATACTGTAAACTTAAACAACATTGGACATTATACATATGAACGTAGGATTAGAATAACTGAAGTGAAAGAGGCCTTGAAAAAGATGAAATCAGGAAATGCCATGGGCCTGATGGTATACTAATAGAGGTTTGAAAGCATATGAGAGATATTGGGGTAGTTTGGTTGACTAAGTTGTTTAATAAGATTATAAAATTAAAGAAAATGCCAGATGAATGGAGGAAAAGCTCTATTGTACTAATATATAAGAATAAAGGAGGCATACAGAAATGCACTAATTATCAAGGGGTCAAACTTATGAGCCACATTATGAAACTTTTTGAAAGAGTGATTGAGAAGAGGTTATGGCATGAGACAAGCATATTGGAGAACCAGTTTGGCTTCATGCTTGAGAGGTCTACCATGGAAGCTATTTTCTTAGTAAGACAATTGACAGAGAAACATAGAGAGGGGAAGAAAGACCTTTACATGGTTTTTATTGACTTAGAAAAAGCTTATGATAGAGACCATAGAGAGTCAATATAGAGGGTGTTAGGCAAGAAAGGGGTTTCAAGGGGTATACAGACATAATTAAAAATATGTATGAGGGAGCGGTAACAAATGTTAAGACCACTAGTGACAAGATCGGTGATTTTTCTGTTATTATAGGATTGCACCAAGGATCGACATTGAGCCCATACCTTTTCATGTCGGTTATAGATGAATTAACAAAACATCTATATAAGGAGATTCCATGGTGTATGCTATTTGTGGATGATATAGTCTTACTTAATGAGACAAGGGATGGCGTAAATACAAAGCTAGAGTTATGGAAAGAAGCATTAGAATCTAAAGGATTTAAAATCAGCGGAACTAAGACAAAATATATGGAATACAATTTTATCAAGCAAAGTAGGAGTGGAACACTAGTTAAGATTGATAACCAAGAAGTCCCCGTAAAAGATCACTTTAGGTACTTAGGTTCAATAATTCATGAGAGTTGAGAGATTGAGAGGGAGGTTACCCAGTGAATCCAAGCGGTTTGGACCAAATGGAGATGTGTATCTAAAGTTTTGTGTGATTGGCGGGTGCCACTCAAATTAAAAGAAAAATTCTACAGGATGGCCATAAGGCTGGCCATACTCTGCTGATGAAAACTGAACTGGTAGAATCTTGACCACTGATGTTGTCAACAAAATGTTTCCACGCCTTACTAATGTTGTCAACAAAGATCAGGATTGCACATGTGATATAAAAGTTCAAGTTGGAAGAACCACATATGCAAATTGACAACACCACACAGTGATTCACGGCCCTCCATTCAGCTTTGTGCACAGTGCATGGCCTTGTCACTATGCGCTGCTTCTTTGTGGAAAAAAGAGATTATTGAGATTCACAATTCTGCATCAGCAATGCATCACCGACGAGGAACGCACTGTGACCATGCTCAATCCTCTTAGGGTTTTGGATTATACAGTGGAGAGGATGATATGGGTTGACGATCTGAGCCATTTATCGTCATCTCCATAGCTCAAGGAACAAAACCCGTTTCGTTATTCGACGATCATAGAAAGGTTCCGTGGAACCTGGAGAAAATCCTTGTTCCGTTGAGGATTCGTCATCCCCAGTGACGCATTGAGCATGGAATTAAGTGCATCAGGTAGAATATTTCATCGTTTCTCTGAATTTCAATTTCAATAGCATGTGCAAGTTGATCTATGTATTCTGTGAATTTTTCTTTGAAATTAGTCATGATTCCTAGTGTCAAACGTGAAATCCAGTAGAGGAAAAAGGTAGATCGAGGGGGATTCATGTTGTTGATTGTCGATCTAACCTCCATGGCTAGATATGAGTTTTCGACCGCGATTAACCATTGAATAACGGTCGAAAACTCATATTTGAAACCTGTAATTACTGGTTTTTGTATAATAAATCAAAATCTAAGCGTTGGATAGCCGGAAAAATAGGAATCCGACCACTAACGACTGTCGGTTACAAATGTACCGTAGATCTGACCACCATAACTCGGACCTGGTCATTGATCGATGGTTAAGGTTACTGATCCACGAAAACAGTACCCTATAACTACTCGTATCGGTAATTCCAGAAGTATATATGATGATTTGGACCATAGATCAGCAATCAATGGTGCAGATTTTAGATTCCAGTGATCGTTGGATATCTAATTGTTATCCGTAGTTGGGAAAATTCCGACCAGCAGCCTAAACGGTTGCGATCGCATCATTCTATACTAATTAGTGAGAAAAAGTGATCTGCGGTCAGTCTGACCCATGGTTGATCATAGAAGATCTCAAATTGTGAATTTATAGCGAAACGTTAGTAACTTACAATATATGTATCTCAGGTTGATCATGAATTGTCGACCGATACACGGATCGGATATTTACTAGTCTTGACACATTTGAACCGTCTGATCAGATGTAGGCGTATTTAAGATTGCCATGTCTTCGGTTAAGATGATTTAATATTTGTGACGACTTATTTGAAAATTTAAATTATGAGCAAATTTACTATATGATCTAAAATTTGCTCTATGATGTGAAACTGTTTATATTCAAATCATGATGTTTGTTTTAAAGAGAAAATATATGTTTTGGAAATATAACTGATTTGTATATTCATCTCTGAAAGTTTGATGCATAATTATGTTTTGATTCATGAACTGCATTTATATATATATATGATCAAAGATTAATTCGCTATCCATGTTCTATTTATGATTTAAGATTATATGTTACCATTATTTATGGTCTTGACCAAAATGTAATATAATTTTAGATCAAACTTTGTTTTTTTTTTTTTTTCTTTAAACAAATTTGTTTATTTCAAACTTTCGAATTTACTCCCTAACCCTTTTTTATGACATTGCAGTTCGGTTTTTGAATATGGTCTGATTATGATTACTAATGTACTTTTTTTATCACTTGATTGAAAAATCAAGGTGATCGCCTATAAGCTTTTATGTCGGGTGGGTATTGAAATACCCTGAGATTTCATATTTTATATAAGCAATTGGTGATGAACCTGATGGACGCTATGTTAGGAGATACGGGTTGGACACCTGCCTTAGAAATTAATATTATATTAGATACCATGCCCATTAAAGGGCTGTTATCGAGTAAAGGAATCACGGTTACCCTATTTATGAATATTCGTAATCCTCATAAGGATGTGGTATATGTCTTGCTCGAGTATCAAATGACTCGACTTATTCTAGATTGGCAGGTTAATGAGCAAAGTGAAGTCCCATTTGTTATGTTTTTCCAAGTATGGAAGTTGGTTTTGAAAGAACCTATTTTGATCGATATGAGTATTCATGATCGGATGAGGAGATTTTACACTTGTTTAATTATCTTATGAGCTTTGGACTTTTTTAATGCATCATATTCTTTGGAATGATTTTGCAACCCACATAGATTTGTATTGCTATGAATGTTCCGTAGATTTTTTTACTAATGTTAATGTTGTACATGCATAGACTTAATCCTAGATGAGATTTTATTATAATAATATATTTTGCAAGCTTATGAGTCTCAAGATACATCTTTTTTTATTCAAACTGATTTGCAAATAGCATGATATTACTTTAATATAGATGCATTTCAATTTTATACTATGATTGTACATGACTTGGTTTCATCCTAGATTGGATGTATAACTTAGGTTATGACTCTACAAATGCATTCCTATTTCGTTTAGAGCTGATTTAAAACTAGCTTAGATTTATTGAATACATATGTATTACGGGATTTACGCTTATATAGTAAAATTATGATTTTTCTTACAAATGCATCATGTCTCACCTACACAAACACAAGCTTGCTGATATATTGTATTTGTTTATAATATTTCATATTTGAAGAATTAAAATTAAAAGAAAAGCAACTCAAGTTAGAAAGCGATGCAAATAAATTATTGATTTAGCAACTGCATGAATAAAGTTTTCCTGAGTTAGTACAAGTGAGCTTCATTAAAATTTATAATTTACTTTACTGTTAAACTCAAAATTGTAATCGTATGTACTTTCAAGTTGTAGAGCTGCGCCGTGACTATTATGCAATGTGAAGTATAATTGTTATTGAAAGCTTTGCAAATTGTAAGAAATCATTTTTTTTCTTTGTCTTAAATTAAAACTGCTTTGAGAACTATTTATCAGGTGTTGCGCATCACATGAATTAAATGAGTAAATATAAAAAAGAAAATAAATAAAATTTAGCCAGATTTTCAATAGAAATGAGAAGCTTATTTCACAAATGACATTGGAGTTTTTAGATAATTATTTTCAAAGAAAATTATTTTCATTGTTTGTTTTCAGAACGAATTTGCCAACTAGAGACCCTGTATTCTGTAAAGGTATTTAAAGTTTTGATTATAAAAACCCAGCTCATCGGACGAACACCAATAAGTCAAAGCATCTGAAGACATTCAACCAAACAGTCTTATAACCACAGATCATGATCTCACGAGTCAACCTGCTGATCACCTTCGAGTGTAGTATCGACAACTTAAAGCAAATGCGACGGTTTCCCATTATAACTCGATGAAAACTCAAACCTAACATCCAGCGCAGGTGCTAAACAACAATTCACGCTTCCAATCGAAAAGCTCACAACCAAAAGCAAGAGAAATTCAACCTTTCTGTAGAAACTGACCTGTTTAGCGAGAGAAGTAGCCACCATGTTCGAAGTCGCAATCGACAGGAACATAAACGCATAACTCAAATTATCGCAAAGAACCGTGCCAGGGCCTTCTCATCAGATCCCAGTCCAGCAACAATTTGAAGTAAGGAACAAAAATTCAAACAAGACAAGAAACAAAAGAAAGACCGAAACTCGAAATTACCTAATGCAGCAAGTTCCAAAGAACTCCCCTGACCAATAACGGCAGTATCAATAAGACTCATCAACGGTCCAACGATCCACATACCGGTGGCAGGACCAGCAAAGCTGACAATCTCCTTCACCTGCCGCCAAATTGTGTCGGCGTCCGTTGCCAATTCCTCGTCAGATTTTATGGTGGATGACTCCACTGTAGGAAAAAGAAGAACATCGTCGATTTGATCTTGGTTTTCCGATGAGGAAACGGAAGTAGCGCTGGGGATATCGAGAGCATTTTCTTGTGCAGAGGAAAACAAAGTAGGGCTAGGGATGTCGAGTGCATTTTCCTGTGCAGGAGGAAAGCAGAAAGTCGTAAAACTGCAAGACCTTGTAGAAGAAGAAACGGAGGGAAAGAGAGGAAAAGATGGAGAAGGATGGGGGAAACGTTTCCTAGGGTTTCGGAAACGGATTTTGAAGGGAGAAAGTCTAAAGTGGGAAGACGAAGAGAGTATTCTGACGTCCATGGGAGGAATTAAGTAGCAGAAGATGAGCGGAGGAACAGTTTCCGACGCAACTGGAAAGGAGAAGAGGGAAGTGATTTTCGCGCGGGCTTTATATGGCGGGAGTTCGATTGCGTGACGTGTAATTCTGACAGCCTTTTGAACGAAGCAAAAGGGGTGGGACCGCGGGAATATCAAATGCACGATAACACAGAAGAGGCCGGCTTTTATTTATTTATTTATTATTGAGGGGTGTTTGGATTTTTGCGCGGGGTTCCATCTTTGAGGGACTACCTTTCCTGAACACGTGTTTTAGGGTTTCCTGTCCGATAGAAACGATACGAATAGTGCCTGACGTGCAACATTTTGATCCAGACGTGTTAATTTATAGGAAAATGACTTTCGGACGCATGAATGGACGATATTAACGGTAGCCTTGTGCACTATGCGGGGTCGAAGCTCCTGCCTGTGAGGAGTTCAGGACGATCAGGTAACCTTATCTTACATTTTATAACAGTTTGATTTTATGCTTTGAACTCGTAACCTCAAAGTCACATGACGATGTTAACGATGATTTTCAATTTTGCTTTTTGATCGTGTTGATTGGATTTTTAAACTAGAAAGGCTGGTATCTAAAAGTTTCCAATGGAAATGATTTTTGAAATACTGTCTAAATAGGACCGATTAAACGTGATAAATTTTCAGCTTTTTATTGAAGGAGAGTCTTGGCCTAATGGTAAAGTTATTGTTGTATAACCTTCCCCAAACTTTGCATGTGAGGAAGCTTGGTACTAAACTGCCCTTTTGCTTTTCAGCCTCCGCGTACAAGAACTCAATATGTATGTGTAAACAATGGATCCAGGTTTATCCAATCAAGGTGAAATCAGAAGTAGAGGCTTGCGTTCACTTGTTAGATTAATGGGTTCGACCCCGTGTCCTTGTGGCGCGTGTGAAACCCAGAAGTCACTACCTGAAACATGTTTAATTTTAGTAAATTTGTATTGGATTTGAAACGTACAATTTAAGAATAAATTGGAATATCGATTACTATAAAATGTTAAAAGCTTATAAACAAAATATCAATTACATAATTGGGCCTATGGTATAGAATTAACTCATATTATAAAATCGATAGTGTTGGAGATATAGAAAACTTGCACAAATTCAAACGAGCAAAAATTAGCTTTGAGGCATACATCAAAATGTGCTTTTTGAAGATAGTTGTCAATAAAGACAACATGCATGGATGGACCATTGGTTGCCCACAAACATTTAGAGTTTGTAGCTTGATCAGGGCAGTAGCGATTTCTCTATAAAGTTTATTTTGAAATCAGATCAGTGACGAAAAGATGTTCGAGATGCATTTTCATAACTATGTTTCATAGACGGCAGATGAGTAACGGTTAACTAGAGGAGTGTTTTCTCAAGTATCTCATGATTCAAATGGGGCTCAGAGGCAAATGGGTTGGCTGGATTATGAATTGTGTTGAGAACTCATGGGGGTCTATACTTGTTAATGGGCGCCCAAGGGCTTTTATAAGGCTTCTAGAGGTACTAAGCAGGGAGATCCCTAGACCCCCTTGTTGTTCACAGTGGTAGTTGAGTCTTTGTAATGGAATGCTCTCCAAGGCATGTGATTTTGGGTGATTTGCAGGTTTTAGACTAGGTTGAAGCTTACTGCAGATCACTCACCCTCCTATTATTTATACGTCATGAACAATTTCAGGCGAGGAAGCTTAAGTGTATCATCAGGGCCTTCAAAGCAGTATCTGGTCAAAGGATTAATCTCAGGAAAACAATGCAATGGGTGTCAATATGACTCCTGAAGATACAAAAGATTAAGCCCATTTGGCTGGTGTTAAATGGGGAAACTTCCGTTGCCATATCTAGGCTGCTTGCTGGCACGGAAGCTGCCGCTTCAAAAATGAATGAAAGAAGAAAGCATTAGCATTGGAAAGCCTACAGAAGCATTTGGGACCGACTACAAGACTACGACTACGATTGGGTGTTGGCATAAATGGATCTGGAGATTTAGTATCAATTGGCTACATTATGGGTGGCATTACAATGGATGAAAATGAGATATCTCTGCTAGAAGTTGCAGTCTCACGAGCTGAGAAATTTGGTATTATGCTTGCAGAGAAATTAAATGCAAGGTAATGCTGTATGTTATAGACTCTTGTGGTCCACCTTTTTCTCAGATCTTGCATATGCAGGAGCTGCATGCACCAAACTGCCCTTTTTTTGTGCTTGCAGAGAAATTCGGGAGTTTACCCTTGATGATAAAAGGGGATTCGGGTCTGTGACTGGTTGTATCAACCATCCAAATTCGGTTGGTAAAGATTCTCTAACACAATGCACAAGATTTGTTCATCTTTGTAGAACAGAGATTTTCAGGCGAATCATGTTATAGGAAATGCAAATCAAGAGGCTGATGGGTTGGCTCAGGAGGTTGGATGTGTCCAAGGATTAAGGATTTCTCATCTTACCAAATGTTTGTGTTTGTTTGCCGGTGTTGAGTTCTCTTAGCCTTGTACTTGTTTTTTTCATAACCTCTTTATCATGTCTAATAAATTTTCAAGGAGTGGAATCAGCCTCTTGCAAAATGCAAGGTAAGGTTGCCTACTATAGGTTCTTGTGGTCAGCCCCTTTCCTGAACCCCGTATAGGTGAGAGCTTCGTGCACCAAAGCTGCCCTTAAAAGAAAAAAAAACACATCATTGGCCAGTAGTACCTTATTTTCTTTAGCATATGAATTGTTATTGGATCTTTTCCTAAAGTTTGCCCTAATAAGGATGAGAAAATCACTCCCACCATTTTATGACTGATGAAGATGAGAAAATCACCGAGGAGCAAAATGGCCAGTGGGGTGTACGAAGCTCCTATGTATGTGGGATTTGGGAAAAGGGTGGACTACAAGGGTCAATAATATGTATCTTTACCTTGCATTTTGTAAGTGGATGTTTTTACGTTTTGAACTTATGACTTCAAGGTCATACGACGACAAATCTACCATTGTAAATGGCTCCACTTAATAGCTCTTCCTTATCCTTAATAGTTGAACTGATTTCTTTTCTTTTTAGTCAAATCTTTGTTCTTTGTTTTCATTTGACGCCTTTACTATATCTTTTATGAATTCCTTCCAAATTAAGAAATCAATCACATTGAGGGATGTCTCCTCGCTTTTGTTGACAACGAGGAAAGAAGGATGTCTTCCTATTTTTAGTGACAGCAAGGAAAGGAGATAGAAGGGGAGCTTGGCGCAGTGGTAAAAGTTGTCGTCATGTGACCTTGAGATCACAAGTTCAAGGAATGAAAATAACTTCTTGTAAAAATACAAGGTAAGATGAAGTAGAGGTGTCCTTTGTCTGTTACCACTTACGCTAGTGCATTTATAGTTTATACACCAACTAGTCATGCAATGGGATCAACCCTTGGGAGCCTAGAGAATGCCCTCCAATAAGGAGCCAAGACTGTCTGCTTTTGTTCTTGAAGAGGCCCATCTGATTGATATCCGGCCGTTCATCTTGTTGGCTTGCAAGGCATGGACCGTAAGGCCTCCAATTACCCCTTAACATGTTCTAGGGACATTCAATAGTATCATATCTTAGGGCCTTTTGTCACAGGTTACTGTTTTTTTATGCGAATCTCATGTGACACTTGGGCACAACTCCTTTGCAGAATACAAAGTCAGCCTTCTACTAACACTCTTACTTACTAGGATTACACTCACTTACCCACAGGATCAATGAGATAACTCAATATAACTCAAAACGGGACTTACTTGAATAGAACTTATATTGGAACTCAAATAGCTTTCTTTGTGCTACAAATGAGGGACTCTCCTCTGTTTATAGGCTTAGAGAGTAACAAGTAACGGTCTATATTATGAACAAATATCACTTATCCAACGTATTAAATCAGTCTACATTATTGTAGACTATTCTGCTAGAATTTGAATCAAGCTTTTCATAAAGGGTTGGGCAAGAATTCCCTTGCAGTGACAACTGAATTATGGGCATGTTGGGCGTGCAGTGAAATTGGGTTTCATGTCACCCAGCTTTGGATAATTGGTAGATATCCACTCATCTTCGGCGTCCCCGTCTCCTTTGAGATCCAACCGGAGTCATATCGTTAATCCGTGCCGTTCACTAGTGATAGAGCGGGAGAACACTCCATCACTTTTGGGTTGTGGGCCCCGCATAGCGCTCCATCCCGTCCGTCTGAGTTGCTAATGTGGTGGCCGCAACAGTCAGATGAACGGCAACGATCGATATACGTGGGGCCCACCACAGAGAAGTGGCGGAAGAGCTGCATCGCTAAAGGGGAGTCCCTCGTACTTGTCATACCTGGAATTCATGGTCGGAAAGTTCGAAACAAGATATAATAATCTGGGAGACGACTCGGAAGAAACTCAGAATGTCGTTGTCGTTGGAAAAACATGACTTGTGGGTCCAAATTAGAAAATCTATCGAATCATCCGTACCGCCTACACTCGGGGACGCACCCAAGAGGCGACCCTACCACGTAGTCAAAAGGATATCTATCCGCAAGATCTTGTCCGACAAAAATCAACGGTCCCAACGCAATCCTAAAACATGCTTTGTGGATCGAGATGCGATCAGAGAAAGTGTTTTGGACCGTTCATCTCTCTTACGGCATTGGGGCCCAGCAGATGGACGGTCCTAATCACCCAAACCACGCTCGGCCACGTGTATATCTCCGGCCTTTGAACCCAAGTTTTTTTGAAAGTCTTGTCTGTACACGATAGCTCTCTCTCTCTCTCTCTCTCTCTCTCCATTTCGAGTTGTGTTCGAACCGAATCTCGCCAGTCCGGGGACACGAACGGGCGTTTGGCGGTGGCGTTAAGCTTTTGGCTTGGTGAATGGACGCGATCAGGAAGCAGGCAACCAAACTAAGAGAGCAGGTCGCTAAACAGCAGCAGGTACTTTTCCCTTTCCATTTCTCCCTGGCAAGATCTCCTTCCCTCACAGAATCCGAATCCTCTCTCCGTTCCCGTCCCATGCCCTGCTGATCCATGGAATAAATGCTCTTTCTTTCCTTCTGGGTCTCCCGATTTCCTGTTAATCAATGGACACTTTGAAACCTTTCTTTTATTATGGGCGATTTGGTTTAGGTTTTTGGTAATATATGTGGTTGAGATTATCTCGTGCTAAATCTTAATAGCATTTCGTGATGGGTTACTGCAAGGTATCTGGATGTGAAATTTGAGATACCCAAACTGGTTGAGTTTTGATTCTGGATCATGCTTAGATATTCTGTCTGATGCGTGGGTTGTGATTCGCTGATGCCATACATTGTGCTAGGGTAATTGGAAATTGACTTAAGAAATACATTCAGAAGAATGAAATGCACCCTGTTGTTATTCCAGAGAATGCTTCGGAAACCAAGAAAGGACTACAGGTATTATATGTCGTGGCACTTGAATTGTTGAAAGCACCAGGCAATATTCTGGGTCTGTGCATCGAGTGTTATAGTCGCTATTTAAGGGGTCAGTGTTTGCCTTCTTTCCATGATATCTTGATTTTTACGGTGACCATGAACAAGTATGCTGAGAAACCTGTGACCTCCAGGTGGGTTTTGCAACAGAGGAAGAAAAAAAAAGAGAGTAATTTTACATGCGATGTTGGAGTTCTGTTTTTATGAGTAGTACCTTGTCCCGTTTGTTTCTTAATCAATAAGGATTTAAGAAGAAAACCTAGGCACTTTTAAAAAACTAACTATTACTTAAATTGCATGGAAATTGTGCTAAAACTCAACATAAATCCGTTTTATGAAAATGATAGAAAAACCATGAGAATTCAAGCGGGTTGGAACAAATGCAGATGTGTATCTGGAGTTTTGTGTAATCGGCGGGTGCAACTCAAACTAAAAGGAAAATTCTATAGGATAGCCATAAGGCCGGCCATGCTCTATAGATCAGAGTGTTGGGCAGTTAAGGAACATCATACTCATAGGATGAGCATCGTAGAAATGAGGATGTTGAGATGGATTAGTGGTAAGACAAGAAATGATAGAATTAGAAATGAAAATATTAGAGGAAATTTAGAGGTAATACTAATAGGTAACAAGATGAGGGAGATTAGACTTAGATGGTTTGGACATGTTCAAAGGAGACTGACAACGGCACCGTTTAGAAGGAGTGAGGCAATACAAGTAGAAGGTTCTAAAAGGGCAAGGGGAAAGCCCAAAAGAATGTGGATAGAAGTGGTGAGGAAAGATTTAAAAACTTTGGGACTAAATGAAGCCATGGTATTTAATAGAGTGGAATGGAGGAATAAGATTCATGTGGCCGACCCTTAATTGAGATAAGGTCTTGATGATGATGATGATGATGATGATAGAAAAACCATGGAAACCTCTTCTCTTATAACCCTGGCGTTGCATGGTGTATTTGCAACATTGTTGAACTCTTCATGAATGTGGTGAAAAGGAATAATGCATGCTTAGGTGTATCAAAGAGATACTCTCCTTGATAGGCTTTTTTTTAAAAATAAAGTTTATTCAATCTTTATTCTCACTTTCGTTGCCATTTGATCGCAGTAGGACAATCACCTTCCACCTCCAATGATCTTAAAAAGAAATATTCATTGCCTAAATGAGAGCTAATATTTAAACTCAGTAGGATCCTTCATGCTTAAGGAACTGGGACTGCTTGCCAAATTCATAAGCCTTTCATTCTCAGGCAGACACAAAATGTAAAGTAGGATCCAGCAATCTCAGATTTTGAAAGAAGGATTAACAAGAGTGCAATGCCAGAGATGTCAGACAAAGTTAAATGCGTCGCAGCAGCACTTCATACACAGTCTAGAAACTAAAGTCTGTTAGTCTCAAGACAGCCACCAATTGTCCACTATATCTTTTGATATTGGACATCGCAAATGGGGAAATACAAAGTTGAAGAGCACCGGAGTGTGTAATTTAGTAGCAGACAATAAGTTGAGAGAAAAACTAGTCACATGGAGAACTGAGGACAAGGACCGGGAGAGGTAGGAGAAATTGTACCTCTACCCAATATTGATGGCATGGATCATATGCAAAGAGTGGTAGAAGTGTTTGGAATAGATTTTTGAAGGCAATAAATTGTCCAAGTACAATAGGGTCTGAGGCTGCTGTATCAATGATTTAGGGAGTGACCTCTACGAAACATAGGGCGCAGGTACATGAAATTAGTCCCTGCTGTAGAGGGATGTCTAGTGGACTGTAGAGAACTTTTACTGCTTCTGCCTCTTCCTGGAAAAGCAATGTTGGTCATCATTATCAAGGCCTTTCTAGGAAAAGATAGAAGCAATGTTGATTCTTTTACAAAATTATCTTACTGATTTATTGCAAAATGCTTGATTGTATATCTTGACGATCTATCTTGGACAGAACTTGATGGGCTCATTGTGGCTTGTCAGACTTATTGCAAAAATTGGATGAATTTTGATTGTCACTACCAAGCAGCACATTCTTAATTCATGGCCTTACCGTGTTAACAGCATGGGAAACCTAGCTTCTCTCTCTTCCAAATGTATTTGTCTGATCAGCTTCCATGTTTCCATCTGTCTGAGTTTCTTTTTCAATAAAATCACTTAACAAATCAATAGGACCCAAAGTAATGTCTGTTCTTTACTGCTAATAGCTGCAAGACCCAGAGTTCTTGACTCAGTCCTACTAAGATAGCCTATTAGGCTCTTGGAACTGATGAACATGATTGTAATGCCTAGTCATTGTTAAGATAATGGAGCCATTCACGTAGGGATTGGTCTTCATCATGCATAGGCAAACCCAAATCTACTTCCATCAGTGGGGTAGCTAACTTGGAAGATTCTTCTCCTTTTTTAGGAAATTGAGATGAAACCTCCAAGGACTGCAATAAACATTTTTGATGGTGGCCTGTAGTTTCTTCTAAACTTCCTAGAGAAGTTTCTCCTACTCTAAGTCAGTTGGGTGGGGGTGAGGGGGAAGATTTGCCTTTTGGAGGTTGGAATGGAAAAGATAAGCCCTCCATTTGCAGAACCTAACTAGGACAAATAGAAAGATAAATCTTCTTGTTGCTCCCACTTCCACGACAATCTGAACCATTCATCTTAATGGTTTTGGAGCAAATGAGCCCTCTTCCGAAAATCACGTACATTACATGACTTTACCGTTGCTTTTTTGAGTTCTAAAAATGGATAGTGGGCAAACTAACAGTATTAAAAGCACCTAAAGAAATTCAATGTTCTGATTATTCAGAGTATGTGATTTTTGAAATTTTGAGACTTGGCCCATCTATGGCAAGGTGCTTAAGATGAGTGGTTTGATCACTGAAAGAAGTGGACCCAACATCTACTTTTACCATGAAACCCCAAAAGAGGGTGTGGCATTATCAGTTCCTCAAAATTACTTAATTCTTATATAGTTGCATATTGGCCATGTTGACCAATACAGAACAATAATAGAATTTAAGATCATTTTACTGGTGCTTACGTGGTGTTTTATATCAATGATAAATACTAGGATGTCATACCAGCCTTGATCGTTACATATATGCATTGGTTGACATGGTATCTATATTTTATTCTATTGTTATTGCAGAGGTACTTGTCACGATACGCATGACGTTCAATGCCAATTATTAACAGGAATATTTAGATAGTTGAGCAAGTATTATGTTGCTACCGAAACTGCCAGAATTTGTGATGTACAAGGAGAATATTCTTTTCTGGAAATTGCATAATGACTTATCTACTTGCATGATAGCCTCCTCACGTAGATGCTTGGAAGTTAAAACAACCATAACTCGCCCACCTGCTTATGTTATCAACGACAACGGTGTAAGGTGTTTGCCTGAGTCACAATTTTGGATTGATAACCTGTAAGCATGGTGGTTTTGACTTAATCTGGCCAAAAGCTTTAGTTGAATCTCAAATAGAGTAGGTTAAACTCTTTCATATATACCATTGCAAGAGTTGTGATCATAACAGGGTCACATGGTTGTTTTTATGCTTGCAATCTGTTTCTCCGTCACTGAAAGCAACTTTTCACTTTGGGAATATTCAATGTCAGGCTGTTTTCAAGCAATTTATAGGCGGATATGGAGGTTCAGATAATGTTGTCACTGATGATATCGAGCTGCAGCAGCATCAAAAGCTTGAGAAGCTGTATATATCTACTCGTGCCGGCAAGGTTACCTATTTTCTTAAAGTTCTTATTGTGAATTTGTTTATTTCCCTTCTTATTCCCTGTGGCCATTGTTTTTTCCCAGCATTTTCAAAGGGATATTGTTCGTGGTGTTGAAGGTTTTATTGTTACTGGATCCAAACAAATTGAAATTGGTAAGCTAGTGAAAGTATGATATTATTACTTTCTGGTCATAACATGCTCTTAAAAAATATACTTCTTTCATCCAGGTACTAAATTATCAGAAGATAGTAGGAAATATGGTGCTGAAAATACTTGTACCAGTGGCAACACATTATCAAAAGCTGCACTAAATTATGGACGAGCTCGTTCTCAAATGGAAAAGGAGCGTGGGAATCTACTGAAAGCCCTAGGCACACAGGTATTAAACAAGTCTGTTTCCTCCTTACCATATTCTTAAAGCTTGGAAGAGATTGACAATAAGATATAAGATGATGAATACTTTTCTTATTCAGTCTTTTGATAAGATGAGCAAAGACCAGAAAAATGTGCCTCCCCTTAGTAGGGTGGGGGTTCGAGGTAGTTACCTTCATCTGAATAGGTGATGTGATAGTGGATCTGACATGTATGTAGAGTTTAGGAGGCTTTGCATGAGTGTAGAAATTACTTAAATGAAGGAAATATGTATTGTGACAAGATCCAAGATAGATGAATTATTTCTCAATTTCGAATTTGAACTTAAAATCTGCCTAGTTCATGAACATATTCTTATCTCATGTTATCATGCTACATTTCTTTATCATTTTATTTCTCAGTGATATAGTAAATAGTCTTTTGTCTTGTTTAATGGTGTGGTTTTTCTGTTTCTTAAAGGTATAAATATTGAGAAACATAAAAGTTGGGAGTCTTTATTGAAAATGTAGATTGCACACACGTTTGCAGGTATCTGGTGACTGTTATACAATTGAAGTACATTTTATATTATTCTAGAAAGGAGACATCCAGATTGAGTCCACTTGTTCAATATGCCAAACCATTAATTCAGTGGGCCTTTCTATTGATATGACATAAACCAGAATTTTCCATCATTCGATGATTTAACTCTCTGGGTGTGGGGGTCTCTCATTGGCAGATATAGACCTTTGGGTCTTTTGTTTCAACTGTCTATGTATAGGCCAGAGTTTTTGGTAGGCTTAGAACCTCTGTTGATTAGAGGAAAGGTCATAATGTTTGGCCTTTCTGCCTAGAAATGAGTACAAATCGTAACCCAGCACTAGACTTATCAACTAAGTGTTCAGCACATGGTCCCAATTCACAGTATGTTGCCAGTCATCTAATGCCTGTTGTGATGTATCTGATAATTAAAAGGTTGTATATTTCAGTTAAGTTGGTTCTCTCTCTCTTAAAGCAAAGAGTCATGAAGCAAACTGTCTGGAACCTAATTATCCTAATTCCTAAATGTACTTGAATTCTCTCCAAAAGGGGATGCCACCTCGGACCACCAACCAAGCGTAACGAGGAGAGGTGCCATGTTGTCTGCAACCAATTAAGTTATTGCATTGATAGTAAAATTATTTCATCTTTATTATCTTTGTTACATAACCATATGCATAATACTAGTTGTCAGTGAATAAAAAATGAAGTTACATTTGCTAGAAGAAACATTCCTGTACACGGTCATGGAAGGGGGGGAGCCTTGGCGCAATGGTAAAAAGTTGTCGTCATGTGACCTTGAGGTCACGGGTTCAAGGCGTGGAATCAGCCTCTTACAAAATGCAAGATAAGGCTGCCTACTATAGGCCCTTGTGGTCTGGCCCTTCCCAGGACCCCGCATAGGCGGGAGCTTTGTGCACTGGGGCTGCCCTTTTTACCCTATCACAACTAGAAATCTTCTCAGGAGGCAGGTCAATGTATTCTTTTGGGGTACTTATGAGCAGGCAGAGTTATGGAGAAAATTTGCTCTCCATGTCCACTTATACAGCAACATTTTTTATGGGCTTTATTGAAGAAGGAAAAAGTTACAAATGACAACAGCCTATGGGACTGTTTGTTAAGTCAATTGCGTCATATATTTTTTTTACCGTTGCGCCAAGGCTCCCCTTCTAATTGCGTCATATATAGATGAGGATATTAACAGGCTGTGCCACTTTTTATTTTCCATGATAGTTGGATATGTTTCATTGTAAATGCCCTTTTGACAAATGGTGCTCTACTTGTTACAATATTGTTTAAATTGAAAATAATTTAAAAATGATTGCCAGAGCAGTTGTTAGAACTGGAAAACATTGACATCCATTCTTCATCTGTTAATTGTTTGTTGTTTCACATAAAAATGTAATATGTGTGGATGTGAAGATAAATTATGATGTATGGCATCTAATATGTAATTCGAAGCACATAAAAGTCTAATTATGTCAACCTGTAGATTTACTGGCATTCGTATTTCACACTACCTATTCCAACATTCCAGACCGGTACAGGTATCTGCTGGTATTGTGAGCTTTATGTATCATGTCTATGATGCATACTTTGAGCAGAGTAAAAGATAGCAAATCTGTCATGCTTGTCTTATTTTGTTACTCTGGAATTTGTAATAGCTAAAAGTGTTACTTATTTTGTTACTCTGGAATTTCTAATAGCTAAAAGTGTTACTGTCTAGGTAAAAAGTACATCTGGGAATAATTTTGGTTTTTTGATGAAGAACTCTTTCCAACCACTTTCCTGGATTGGAGTATCCCTGGATAGTATGGCTCAGACTGCTGTCCTCTCTTGTGAGAATATTCTACCATTCACCCCCTTTCCCCAAATTCATGCTCTGAGAAGTGGATGGTGGAATAGTGAATATCTAGGAAGGTAATTCTTGTGTATGTTAGATAAAGAATTTACAGATGAAAAACCAGCAGGCTATAAATCATGGTTTTCCTTGAATCTGGACAATGTGATCGAAGTTGCTTTGCATTTGTGTTGCTACTGTGTTGGACAGGAGATTTCTTGGTTGGATTTTGCCTTGATTGTAATGATGATCTTATTGAGCAATTCAAGATTTTTTTGCTAAATTAAAAGCAAATGCGAATATGATCTCAGGTTGTTATTTTTGTTTGGTATGATATATGTTTACCATGCAAGATATTCTAGCTGCTGTTATTACTTAGCTAACTAGTATTGTCTAGTTCTTGTTTATGATAGACAAGTATTATGTCCCAAATGCTAATGCCAATAGTCAGCAGGAGATATCTGTTAAAAAGGAAATGTTTACTTGATATTGGATTTCTTTCCATATTCTGATACGTTCTAGCTGGCACAAACTGTGGCAGGTGTTTCTGCTCTTCCTAATCTTCAAGTTGGTTTTTATCTGTATCTTATTATTCTGAATTTATGCTTACACTAGCTCGTTTTGAAGTTTTCTGTGCGCATCTTTCATGTTTCTGGTTGTATCAATTAGCTGTTATCAACCTCCAGCATGTACGTCTGCTTGAAGAGGTAAATGTATCCCAGTGCGCATACTTTACTGGTTAGTATGAACATGTGTATGATGTCCAAAAGAAGTTGAAAAAACAAGCAAACAATGGATATACTGCCTTCTGTAACTGACATGCCAGATAGTCATTGTTATGCTTTGATTGATTTGCCAGTCAAGGAAATTTTCTGATTTTTAGGGTTTAGACATCTCAAATATTCTTGTGATTTCCTATGTGTTTCTCTTTACAGTCCTTGCTTTTGTGAATGTTCTTCATAAATTGACTCATGGAGTGGTTAAATGCCTTGAATTTTCCAGGTTGCAGAGCCATTACGTGCAATGGTAATGGGGGCTCCACTAGAGGATGCTCGACATCTTGCTCAACGCTATGACAGAATGCGGCAAGAAGCTGAAGCGCAGGTGATTTGGGAAATGCTTTAAGTACTTAACAGAGCATATATGTTGAGAATGTGTTGTGTGTACTCATTTTCAGTTATCACATACTAATCTTTCATACAACTTTATGTCCGTTTGTTATGAGTGTTCAATCAGCAATATTCTTTTCGACCTTGTTTTTCTTCACTGTCATGTTCTCTCAATTTGTATTTCCTTATGACTCTCTGTTTTCATGTTCCATTTTGGAATGTAAACAGGCTATTGAAGTTTCCAAACGCCAAGCAAAAGTGAGGGAAGCCACGGGCAATGTTGATAACAACTTAAAGCTAGAAGCGGCTGAAGCTAAACTCCAAGAACTGAAGTCAAACGTGGCAGTGCTGGGCAAGGAAGCTGCTGCAGCAATGGCTGCTGTGGAAGCCCAACAACAACGATTAACACTCCAGCGACTAATTGCCATGGTATTGCATCTTTCACTTTCTACTGGTTTTGATCCTATTTAGTAAAGGTTTGCATGTCATTCAGTACCAAGGGTTGGTTGGCATTTGAAGATAATATGATGCTTGTTTTTCCTTTCTCCTATATCGAAGGTTGAGTCAGAACGCACTTATCATCAAAGAGTCCTACAAATCCTTGATCAGCTCGAAGGCGAGGTACATACTCATTTCCCTTAGTCTTTTTCTGCTATTAGATATGCTATTTTTACATCTGAGCCAATGTGAATACTCTTACATGCTCGCATGTGAGTCTGTGTCTATATACATGTGAAGGATATCAGCTTCACAAAAATTTGATCGACTAATTTTACCCTTGCGTTATGGTGCTATTGTAAATATGTTGTTAGTTTTTTGGTCTTTTACATTTTAAAGATGATCTAATATTCTTTTACTTTTCAGAGGCGACAGAAGCAAAACATTGCTACTCTCAGGACCCTAATGTTATATTAATTTTACAAAAAGTGCCATTAGACCTGCTTTCTCTATGTCTGCCATCCAACTCCAACCACCCTTACGGACAGAGAGAGTGTTGATGCAGTTGTCAAAGACTAGAAATTGGCCATAAAATAATTGGCCTCAAGTACTTTATGGTTTATTTTCTGTTTACCAAAAAAAAGTAGGATTTTCCCCTTCTGATGATCTTTTTTCATTATAATGGGTTTTGTTTATTTGTGAATATATTTGGCACCATTTACAAACAAACCTCTATTCTATAGTGGGGTGAAATTCAATTTTGTTTTTGCCTGATTTAGAATTAAACATATGCTTTGAAATCACAGCAAGAAAACAAACAACCCCCTGAAAATGGCATTCTGGACTAGTGTTGAGATTGGGAACATAATCAGGATACATCTGATTATGAGGTGAGGCTACCGATGGACGATAATAGATATGCCATTGTTTGCTTCTCTGATGGCAACTTGGAGTCCATGACAGAAGGCCAGATCAGAATTGGAGCACTTATTTTTAAGGAGAATCAAGGCAGATCTATCGGCTCGGACTTTCACTCAATATATCTTTAATTTGGGCCAAGACAAAGCATCATTGTGGAAGATAGATATGCATATCCATGGAATCATGGCTGGTAAATTTCACTAGGTTTGAGAGGGAAAACAGAGGAGGACGAAGGATAGAAGGTTTTTCTTTTATATTTTAAGGGTTGTTTTGTCATATTACAAAATAACAATATGGTATCAGCTTTCACAATTATGCAATAGTTATCCATTGTGGGGAAATGACAAAAAGACCTATGTGTAATTACAAGTTTGCCATGCACTCAAGGATAAAATTAGTCTATCAAATTTTTGTGAAGCTGCTAATCTACAGACAATGTGTTGTAGGTTGTCAGCCTCATAAACGTAAGTATGATGTCTTAACTGTTGTTTGGTTTTCCTCTTTGTGAATTACAGATGGTGTCAGAGCGCCAGAGAATTGAAGCTTCTCCTGCCCCAGCTGTGGAGAGTCCTCCACCACCTCCATCATACGAAGAAGCCAATGGAGTGTTTGCTTCTTCAATATATGATGGATCTACTGATAGCATGGGATACTTTTTAGGAGAGGTATCTTTCCTTTCTTTTGATGAAATGTTTGAAGCTCCCATTTTACGTTTCTTTGTCTTCAAATTTGTTTCTTTTCTTTTTGCGGCAGGTTGTGCATTCTTATCAAGCTGAGTCGGATATTGAACTGAGCTTATCAGTCGGTGATTATGTTGTTGTCAGAAAGGTTTTTGTATCTTCTTCATTTTGATGCTTGCAATTTACGAATGATTTTGGGGAGATGATATTCCCACCCCATGTATTTGCCCTACTCCTGCCCCTCAATGGTTTTTTGGGCAATTAGTTGTTCCAAGTGTTGGCTTTCAAGTTAGGAAACTGAAAAGAGAGCAGTAAATTGCCCCCCAAAAAATAAAAATAAAAATCAAAGGAGCAGGAGCAGGAGCAGGAGCAGGAGCAGGAATAAGGCAAAAGTTCAGGGTTTGGGAATATCTTTTCCCATGTTTTTATATAGTATATTTTGCTTTGTTTTATATCCAAGTAGAATGTCTTAAATTGCGCATCTCCAATATGTTGAAGCCTATAGAGACCGCCATGAGTTCATAAGTGTGCTGGATGGTGAAGTGTTGACCCCCTTGGCCACCACTTTACCACTCTAACAAACAAAAAATTCTAGACAAAAAATTGTTGGTCTTGGATCTCTTGGTGTCCAATTTATGGAAAGCTTAGAAGTGTAGATTGTAGGCTGGAAAATATCCTTCTTTCTTACTAAGAACTACCCATCGTTGGTTACATAAGTGATTACAAGCTTTATCCTGTGCGCTTTCGTGAGGACTTTTCACATCAAAATATTCTCCTGTTGTGCCTGGGTAATCTTGTTGCAGCCACTATGTTTCATTTAAATATGTGCTTTTTCCAACTGTGAAGGGATATTCAGTAATACCTGTATCTTTTAGTTCATCCTAACTTCCTTGTACTAACAGCAGGTGTCGAATGGTTGGGCCGAAGGTGAATGCAAGGGAAAAGCAGGCTGGTTCCCCTTTGGGTACATTGAAAGACGAGAGCGTGTTCTTGCAAGCAAGATAGCGGAAGTGTTCTAAAATCTTTCTGTTGGGAGGGGGAGATAAGGGATTGCATTTGTTTGTACGTGAGAGGTTGGAATGCGTTTGTGAAACTTGCATAAGATTGTTGAGCCATCATAGATTATATTAATTTAAATTTCCATGTTTATCATGGTGTGAGTGATGAAGTCATTGTTATCCAGTATGGCTTGATTGAATGAAGTATTCATTTTGTTCTGTTTTACTTCTGAAATCACGCTTGGGTGATTTGTATCTCACATAGCAAGTGATGTGAGGACCAAATGTTGGTATTTTGCTGGAATAAGCAAAGTCTCGGGAGAACGATGTCGACCCGCTGGACATTCTAGGATGATATTCTCAGTCCCTTGTTTTGATTGTGTTCTTCGAACTTCCTGTAGTTGCGCATGTTTATAGCTCTTGGTTGATGGGAAGATCAATGAATATAAACAAAACAGAGCAGTATAATTGGACAAAAGGACACAATGGTTATTAGATGTTGGTTGCAAGAGTGCAAGTCAACACGTGAGCGCCAGATAGTTGGTGTTTTGAACCGTTCATCCTCTGATCCACAACTTAAATCTGCAAAAGGCTTCTAATTTTTTCACAGAAGAATATCGTTAATTCTCAAGTGACTAGAATTTTGTTTGTCTTTTACTCTCTAGGCCGTCACAGCTAAAGAAAAAAGAAAAAAAAAGAGAACTCTCTAAGCCATCTATCTTCTCCTACGGATTAATGGTGGTCAGGTCATCTGTGGGATATGATTTCGGCTCACGCCACTTATATGATTTAGCCAGTGCTTCAGATCACCAATATTCTGGGCCTTTAGGTGTCTTTAGTTCTGTAAGTGCATGTACTGGTTAACAGGAGCAGGTACCATATTAGCTGCAGAGAAACTACAGGCGAAAATTCCAAGGATAAAAGCTAATGGCCAAAGGCAGCACAACACAATGTTTCAAAGGCAAACAATAAGTTGGGTGCATTTGTAACAAAACCCATCATTTGAGGATCTTACCAGTATCTTGTTCTGGGATGTACAGTGGATGGCTTATTTTGAGCAACCAATGAGTCTGAACTGTCCATTGCATGAGATTTGGCCTGTAATAAATCTACCTTTGATTTTCCTACATGTATCCCGGCTGGGTTATACATACCACTACAAAACGTAGTGATTTTGTAGCGAAGATAACATCTCCAACATTTATCTCTCTTCCTATTCTTGTTTCTCTCTCTCCCTCCGGGAACTTGGATAAGGAGTTAGATGAGCTAGTCCTTTGAGGCTTTTTCCTATAAACTTTCGGTGATATTCAGTAGGGAAATGATACACTGGTAGTGGTATAAAGTCCACAAATGCTATCGGGACACACACAGCTGGATTGAGTCCATGACCCTTTTATGGAAACCCCACTTTTGGACGATCTAATCTATTCATCTTCTTCGCACTCTTTTAAATAGACTTGTGTTCATTAGTTGCTTCTAGCAACTAGTTTTCTCTACTTCTCTCTCTCTCTCATGAAAAGTCCAAAGATAATTATGAAAATACTTTTTAATTAAAAAACTAGTTGATAGAAGTATCCCACGGACATGAATTTTTAAGGACGAAGGAGATAATGGATTAGATCGTCCCAATGGCTTGGCATGGATAGAGGGGTCACAGAGTCGGTCCCAAACTCGTAGCATTTCTGTATGAAGTAACATGCCATCTCAGAAATTATCAAGCCAAAGGTACTGACAGAACCTAACAGGAAACCTGCATTTTTCTGGGCACTGCTAAACGATTGAAATGACCCATAGAAACCAACCAGAGGTACTGTACTGCCTACATGTGACTAGTACCTGTCAATGTCCACTACACTTTCCTTGGATAAGGTCCATTTCTTCACAGGACTTCCACTGCACCAACCTGTCCAATTTTCTAACCAAAGTGGAGCAATTCTGCCTTCCAATGTCACTCGCATGTCATTTGCTCTCTTTCAAGACCCAAGTCAATGCTCCACAGAAACTTTGTTTCTCTATACTAGTTATTTACATCTTGATTTTGGCGCATATACACTTATGGTGGAGCAGGTATGCGCTGTGTGGACCACCAAAGGGAAGCCACAAACTCCTACCATTCCTTAACCATTCTTGTCAGTATATGTGATTCATTGTGGTTTTGTAGGAAGGAAACATGGGTCTTGCCTACCTGTTGCTGGTTATTGTTGCTCAGCTTCATTTGATCATCTTGCCCACATATGCAAGCAATGTGAGCTTCTGATGTTTTGTTCTTTGTACTTTCATGGGTTGTCCAAGTTGGGAGACGTTGGAGGTTTTCTGGAGATAATTTTGCCTTTGCTTTTGTATGGTTAGTGGTTTTTCTTTGTTTCTGTAGGTGTACATTGTTTACATGGGAGAGAGATGCCACAAGGAACCAGAACTGACTCAGGAGTTGCACCATGGAATTCTCTCCTCTGTTCTTGGAAGGTTCAGTGATGCTTAGATAACTTAATTCTATTAAACAAATTTGAATGAAAAAGATAAAAGAGAGATAAACTGAAGGTGCATAACTTCCAGGCACGTAAGATTGAAACAAGACTGATTAGTCTGTTCAATTTCATTTTTGCAGCAAAGAAGCAGCTGAGGCAGCGATCCTGTACAGCTACAAGCACGGTTTTTCAGGGTTTGCAGCCGTGCTAACAGAATCTCAGGCGAAGCTAATTGCCGGTGTGTCAATGATCTCTCTTTCGTGATGTAATAATAGTTTCTTGAGAGTGGAGAGCAGAAGTTTGTCTACTGTTTTTTTTTTATGTTTCTCTAATCGGAAAAGTGAATGCAGATTTCCCTGCAGTTGTTCGCGTCATGCCAAATCATATCCTTAGCCTGCATACAACTAGAAGTTGGGATTTTCTGCATCTGACTCCCGACCCTTCTTCTGGTCTTCTTTCAAGGAGCAGGTCCGGAGATGGATCAATTATTGGTATTATGGACACTGGTAAGCTAATAATTTTGGCATGCTTGTCAGATTAGAATTGGGCTGATTACACAGATGATCATAATCTAGTTTTCTGTTAGGAATATGGCCTGAATCCGAAAGCTTTAAGGATGAGGGGATGGGGGAAGTTCCATCTCGCTGGAGAGGGATTTGTCAGGAAGGAGAGCAATTCAACTCTTCCAGTTGCAATAGGTCAAAATTACTTCTCTTTCGGCTTTTGGATTTAATTTCATTTCCTTGTCTAGCTTGTGTTGATATGTCAGTATACTGTAATATCATAATTAATGATATTTGAAATCAAAGTCTATGATCCTGTCTACAGTAGTTGTGTATTCACCTCTTTAGTTCTATTTACTTCCATTCGTGATTTTCATCATGTTCCCGTGACTACATTGTTTCCTCTAGATGTTCTAGAGCCCATTTGTGCACTCTATAGTTGTGTAACATCTAGTTGCTAGCTGAAGAGTTAAATGATATTTTCTGTAACACCCCGGGTTTTACCCAACAATTTAATAACAATTTATAAAAATAGTCGAGATCCTTGTTTTAAAAACTTAAATTTTTTTTTTTTTAAGTGACAAAAAACAAAGCTCCAATAAAAACATGTATTTCAAAATCCCGGGAGTCATACAACTACAAAACCATGGATTTAATGGTGAAATAAAATATCATTTCTATCGAAAATCCGGCATACTTTCTCTTGTATTTTGGACTATAGCACATGACAAGTGTAATACAAAATAACCTGATAAACATAATATAAGAGATGACATATAGGGGACTCAGTCTCCACACCCATCCACACAATAGAATACTATTTTCTATAAAATATATATTTCAACAATGAATAAGAAAATCAAGTCATGACAAATTACCTAGGGTCTCTTCATACAGCCATTACATCCAACATGAATTCATATTCTTACGTCCAAGTCACATTGTAATTTATAATAAAGTAAAGTCCATAAACAAAACCCCAAGTGAAGTCCTAAACAAACCTTGTCATCTCTAAAACATCCTCAACACTCCATTGAAAATTGTCATTACTTTTATATGCTCCATCAGCGTATCAACCTGTAGCAACTCTCTGTATTTGAGGCATTGCAAACAAAGCAATACCTCAACAAGCTATGCTTGTGTAGGTGATTATGAGAAATAAAACATGCAATAAACACTTGCAAAGAGTACCAATATCATGTCAAGTATCAATAGAGTAAATCATTTATAAGGCAAATGAAATCATCAGGCGTTTAGAATGTAAAGCTCATGAATGTCATAAATCTAAACGAAACAATTAGGATCAAAACATGCTTTTCGTCTAAGGCAATGCAATATCAAAGCAAAATATCATGACATGCAAGGCATGATCAAAATATGGATGAGCGTCCATCAAAAGCAATAAGAATCCGTGTCTATATCGAAATATAATGCATGTCATGATATAACAGGGCACCGTAGAAAAACAAGCCCTAAGAGTGATCCATGACACTTAATCACCAGTAATAAGTACTCATACCAAATCCATGGGTCACTCCCGTATAGCTTGCATTAGCCTCCGGAGTCACTCACGGCCTAGGGGCGGCTTATCCCGGTTCACCTCACATATAAATACTATATGAGCATACAGAATAAGAGTATAGGCTACTATGCTGCAGTGGCAACCACACCACGATCTAAACCATTTTCGCTCCCCGTTGACACCTAAATAGGAGACTTTCTCCGTCCCCAGGGGGAGGGGAACAGATTCGTAGGGAGGAACGGACTCGTAGGGGGGACTACCCATGATACCACCACCTATGTACCTGGCCCTATACTACTCAAGGGCAGTGTCTAATCATCATTATTACAAAGTCAGAGGGTGGGTGGCCAACCCTACAACCCTCCTAGCATAGTACCCACCGGGTAAAAGCACCCGTCATAAAGCACCAAAACATGCTATAAATCATGAAAAACTCCCAAGTGAAATAAACCTCAATAGGCTGAATCAAAATACATGATAAAGTATAAACTATCACATGTGAAAACATGGACAATCGTATAATCAATGTTATGCTATCACAAGTGAAGTAATAAACACGTTTTAATAAATATGCTAGGGCGTAAAATACCTGCCTCAAGAATTTTGAATGAGAAGTTATGATGATGAAATCAAGAAAAAATCTCAAATGTAATCACCTACTTCAGATGAAGAACCACTTGTCTGTACCTCTCAAGTTTCAAAAAGACTCCAGTCTAGCTTAATCACCTCAATACTCGTACTTGGATACACAACACATCTAGTCATACTTAGAATATACTTTATTTAACCTAGAATCTTAATCACACAACATTATGTTTTTGCATTCCATTACATTGTGCTCAAGGCATTCCAATGATTCCCAACCCTAGAATCTCAAGGCGGAGCCAGCCTTAATTGGCTAATAATTCAAATCCTACTTAATTGGCCCATTCATAACCATTAATCCTTATTCTTAATTATGTCAATGCATATTTTAGAGCTATTAAGCTTAGATCACATCAATCTTAGGTAGTTTATCATTTAAATAAACTAATTGGGCATTATCATATGAATCTCATGCTTAATCATATTTAACTATAATCAAATAAATCCATTAAATGATCAAGACAGTAATCTTACATTGAACAAGTCAATATGAATAATATTTAGCTGTCCGCTTGGTCGGATCGTCCACCGATCGCTTCAACTGTGCCCAATTATCAACATCCACGCTGATCTCATCAAAGATCCTCACCTAATGGCCCCAGATCAAATATCAATTTAGTAATTATAGTCAATTAATCCAATTAATAACTCTAAACGGTTCGTATTATCAAATTGAGTCCAATTTCATACCTGGATCTTCAATTGATCTCAGCCGTTGATCAGGATAGGCTAAATAATCTCTATAGCCATTTCAAATCCAAAATACCTTGCATGGATCTTAATCTAAACTTCGTGAGGATCACAATGTACTACTCGGATCGAAAAATAATGTCAGATCATCTCAGATCAGGTGATCTGAAATTTGATCAAGGGTCCCGTCAAATCGACGGTTGGATCTTCCCTGATCAAGAAACAAGAAGACGGTTATTGTTCCCCGCATTGCCACGATCGTGGGGGTTCTCTTGGATCTCAGAGATCCTTCCTGGATTGGTCAGAATCGTGAGTCACAGATCAAGGGGGTGAAGGGGTCTCACTGAGTCAACTTAGCTCCCCCAAAACAAGTCAGGGAGGGTTGACTCGGTGAGTTAGCTCAGCCCTAACTTGCTAGAAAGGGAAATCAAAGGGAGGAGGGTGACGATGGCCATTGGCTGCCTGCTAGCTCACCGCCTAAACCCGGCGAGGAGGAGAAGTAGGGGAAAACCCTGGTGGTGCCGGTGGTGGGGAGAGACGAGCTACGGGACAGAAAGAAGGGCAGCCTGTGTGGCAGCCCCGTGAGCATGGCAGCATACTGGGCTGGCTGCACTAGCCGGAACCTGACAGAGAGAGGAGAGGGGAGACCAAGGCAAGCTGGCCTGTTCCATGGCCAGGCCATGCCGGTGGAGGGTAATGCAAGGCCAGAGAGGGAAAATACCAAATCGTGCAGCCAATCTATGCACAGGCGGTTCAGATCAGCTGTAGGGGCAGAGGAACCCGACGAAATGGGTGAAGAGGGGGTGCGCGGCTGGCCTATTACGTGGGTTAGGCTGCGCAGGTGTGGGGATTTCATGTCGCCAGAGAAAAACCTGAAATGAGTTTTTTGTCAGGCACTTGCAGTTGAGCATCATTGCCATTATTATCAGGAAGGGATCGGACTGAGGGGGAGATGAGTGCGTGGCCGGCCTGTGCTTACAAGCATGCTAAGTCGGCTACAAGAGAAAACCCCCAAATCTGGGTTTCCATCATGCTGGAGAGAGGGAGGGAAGGTCGCCGAGAAAAGAGGGGTTTCTGGGGAGAATGGGCCTGCGCACTAGAGAAACCCCATCACCAGAAAGAGAGAGGGTCGTCACATTTTCTTTCCCTTATTCCTGATAGTCATTTGTAAAACTTCATGTTATGAACATAGGGCAGCCCATTGCATGAAGCTCTCACGTGTGCAGAGTTTGGGGACGGGGCAGACCACAATGGTGTATAGTATGCAGCCTCACCTAGAATTTTTGCAAGAGGCTGTTTCCACGACTTGAACCTGTGAAGTTCACTTATAGTAACAGGGATTCCCATTATACATTGATTGAGGTTTCTTTTTCTTGGAGTCAAAAGTAGAGTGGCTGTTTGGAAAACTTGTCTCACCCAAACTGGTACTAGAAAAGGTTGTGGAAGATGTCATTTGACTGAGGTTTGGAGTAAATTCTTGAGTTGCATCTGCAGGCTTCTTGCTTCAAATTCTAGGGCAATAAGAACTTTGTTGAGAAGGAAAGGTTGCCAAGTTGCATCTGTGTTGGCTGCATTTGGTTATTAAGATTGGTTGTCCCCCATGTATCTCCTTTCAAGTAACAAATGATAGTTTCCACATTTGATTATCTGGCATGCCTCTCACTTGACTTGGATCACAATTTTTTGGAGAAGATACTGTGGGTTATAAGTGAATTCTTGTTAACTTATAACAGTCTTGTTCCGTTTTATCTTCAATATTTGTTTTCTAAATCTCATTCTATAGTTTCCAGACCTGCAAAGGAAAATCAATGCATGGGACCTGATCATCAAGCTGATAAATGCACATTAATCGGACTGTCTTCTGTTCCTCGATTTCCAACCTTCTAGTCTGAATGTCTTATTAATTCCTAGTTTGAAATGAAAAAAAAATAAATTATTTCTCAATTTGCTGTTGCTCTTTTTTTTGCAGGAAAATTATTGGTGCTCGTTGGTACATAAAAGGATATGATGCTGAATTTGGGAAGTTGAATACAAGCGACATGGTTGAGTATTTATCTCCCCGAGATGCAGTTGGTCATGGTACTCATACATCATCTATTGCAGCAGGTGCTTTTGTGGAAAACGCAAGCTTTATGGGGCTTGCTGAGGGTGTGGCAAGAGGCGGTGCTTGCAGTGCGCGATTGGCCATGTATAAAGTCTGTTGGGGTACTGGTGGTTGTAGCTCGGCTGACCTTCTTGCTGCTTTTGATGATGCCGTTTTTGATGGCGTAGATGTGCTTTCAGTTTCCCTGGGGTCACCACCCCCTCTGGCCACTTATGTTGATGACGTATTGGCCATTGGATCCTTCCATGCTGTAGCTAAGGGAGTCACTGTAGTCTGCTCGGCAGGGAATTCTGGTCCTTACTCTCAGACAGTTATAAATACTGCTCCCTGGATTATAACAGTCGCAGCAAGCACAATTGATCGGGCTTTCCCTATTGCAATCACCCTTGGGAACAACCAAACTCTTGTGGTATTTCTCCTTTCTTCCTTTCACCTTATACTCATACTTCACTTATATTTGTGTGCTTGTGTATGCATAGGTGCTTGTTTGAATGTTTTTCTGTCTTCCTAAAAATTTGAATATTACCTGAATTTATGCATCCCTGCATACTTTTTTTGGTACTAGCTTCCCTGCATCCTTGTGAGCATATGACAATGGCCTTCAGTGTTATGTATAATATCCATATCAATACTTGAGTTCATGTTCAGTGACTAGTCTATATTTTGCCATGGAATCAAATTATAGAGAAGATCTGTGGATATTAGCATTTTAATTTCTCATACAGGGCCAAGCTCTGTATACAGGAAATCATATTAACAAGTTATACCAAATAGTTTATGGTGAGGATGTTGCTTCCAGTAGTGCTGATGAGGATAAAGCACGGTATGGAGTTGGCTTGTTCTTATCTGCTGCTTCTATTCCGTATTATTGCAAGCATTTTAGGAGAAAAGCTTATACTTTCTAAATTGGCTCTTCCTACAGGAGCTGTGATTCAGGATCTCTTAATGCTACTTTAGTGAGGGGGAAGGTGGTTCTTTGTTTCCAGTCACGGTTCCAGAGGTTAGCTTCTGTTGCAATGACAACCGTATTGGAAGCTCAGGGTGTTGGACTGATGTTTGCTCAATTTCCAACGAAGGATATTACCCCATCCTTTGGTATCCCATGTGTCCAAGTTGATCTTGGAGTAGGAACATCTGTGTTGACATACATGGATAGCATGAGGTAAATCCTGGATTCTTATTGGATTTCATCAGCTGTAACAATTTTGTTGTACATTTAGTAAAATTTTGCATATACATAGTGACAAGTTATCTGCATGACTTTTGCACTTGAGATTAGAATATCAAACAGTGGCGCATCTTCCATTTTGAAGTATCAGAATTGTATGCCTTCATACTAATACCCTCAAACATATTCCTTAGGGGTTGTTTTCTTAGGGGTTTTGTGGTCTTTAGAAAGGTAAACTTGGAAGTGCTAACAGATGGCTTTCATTTCAGAAATCCAGTTATTAGATTTAGCCATACGAGGACAGCTGTTGGAGCATTGTTTGCCCCAGAAGTGGCATACTTCTCTTCACGAGGGCCAAGTTCCCTGTCTCCCGCTGTCTTGAAGGTGCTTATCTTCCTTGTGCGAGATTTCTCTCTCCACAGGAGCACGTTCTTTCTTTCTTTCAAGACAAGAGTTTCCATGAGTAATATGATTGGCATTGGTATTGGTGTGATTATATTGGTCCTTTTCTTTTTATGGTGCTCATAAATAATTTATTCTAATTGAATATTTGTGCAGCCTGACATTGTTGCCCCTGGTGTCAATATCTTAGCATCATGGTCCCCCGCTCCCACTTTTTCATCAGACATGGATGACCACCAAATTCCACTTAATTTCAAAATTGAGTCAGGGACCTCCATGTCCTGTCCCCATGTATCTGGTATTGTGGCACTATTGAAGTCTATTCATAAAGACTGGAGTCCTGCAGCAATAAAATCTGCTTTAATCACAACAGGTAGGCGGAAAATATTCACCCTTATTCATTTGCTTCATTATTCTGCATGATCAAAGTGCAAATCTCATTCATGGACCTCTCCACCAGCTTCAATAAAAGATGAATACAGTCAGAATATGGTGGCGGAGGGAGCTCCACACAAGAATGCTGATCCATTTGACTATGGAGGTGGTCATGTTGATCCTAACAAAGTTGCAGATCCTGGCCTCATATACGATATGGAGGTCTTAGACCATGTGCATTTCCTTTGTTCCATGGGCTAT
This sequence comes from Warburgia ugandensis, assembly GCA_035236585.1. Lineage (NCBI taxonomy): Eukaryota > Viridiplantae > Streptophyta > Magnoliopsida > Canellales > Canellaceae > Warburgia > Warburgia ugandensis. Next base: position 43,460,349 of record CP141129.1, read on the forward strand.
AACAACTCTGCTATTAGCCTAATGATGCGAGATCCCACCACTTGCAATAAGACATCTATGACACAAGGAGACCTTAATCTCCCTTCTATTTCTATTCCAGAACTGAGAAAGAACTTGACTGTCTCGAGGACAGTTACCAATGTTGGCCCAGTCACATCTGTGTACATTGCTCAGGTTGAGGCTCCAACAGGGGTGAGAGTATGTGTTGAACCATCAATCTTATCGTTCAATTCCACAGTAAAAAAGTTACAGTTTAATGTAAGTTTCTATTCCCATTTGAGAGTGCATGGAAGATACTCTTTTGGAAGTCTGTCCTGGACAGATGGAGTGCATCTAGTGAGAATCCCATTGGTGGTTCGAATTGTAATGGATTTTTGTCTGGATAGATGAGCCAAAGTTGAAATATTCTTTGACTTAGATGTTGTACATTAGTTTTATTGATGTGTTGACTGTCTCTTGGAAGGTACACAAAAATATCAAAATTGAGAAAGTTTGAGCCAGAGGCATTCAATTGCAGAGATGCTGCCTTTACAAAGCTGTTACATTAAGAAAAGATATTGTAGTGAATAAGAAGAAACACAGAATTATTTCTCCAGTAAAATGTGAGAAAAACTGAGAAGTACTTACATAAATACATACAGGGAAAGTTATCAACTCCTATGTACATATAATACTAATGAGTAGCTGTCAAAATGCTGGTCAGAAAATTGAAAGAAAGAACTTCGTGCTTATTATGTTTGACTTGCAAGGAACATCAGGTGATTAAGTTTCACATTTTTGGAAAATTGTAGTGACTGCTTTGAAGTAATGTTGCAAAAAAGGACAAATTTCCTGATAAATCAAAACAAAACCAGGTAATGGAAATACTTTGACAGCTTCAAATTGAAGATCTTCCGTGATAGAAATGTTTACTTCTGGGGGTTCAATTTACAAGAAAAATCATAAATCTTCAGCAAGCACAGGCAGACTCTTTTGTTGTTTCTCCATCTATGGTTTTATGGTTGACATAACACAATGTGTAAGAAACCCTCTTTTGATTTAGAAATCTATTTCAAATTATCCATCACTATCCTTGTTAAATCTAGCATGCGTTACTTTCTAGTTCCCACTAACCTTGCCATAATATTTATACTTGAAAAACTGTGGTCCATGGCGTTCTATCATCCAGCCCTTCGTCTAGGTGGTAGATATAATATCTTTCTTGAAACTTATGAACTGGATTGGATCATATATTTTCTTCTCATTCTCTGGTTCTAGGTCTGCAATAGTCCATGTTATCTGATTGAAACTCCTGCATCTATTTGTTTGAGCTTTTCATCCATAAACACAGGTCCTTTGTTCAACATAAGATGAGTTTGTACAATCCAGTTATCAAGATAATCTTGTATCAGTGTTCTTCTTTGAAGATTATACTTTTAGAACTCTTTTGATGTATAAAAAAAGGAAAGCCCAGTGCATGAAGCTCCCGCATATGGGGGTCCGGGGAAGGGGCAGACCACAAGGGTCTATAGTACGCAGCCTTACCTTGCATTTTTGCAAGAGGCTGTTTCTACGCCTTGAACCTGTGACCTCAAGGTCTCTTTTGATGTATAATACATGAAAACTGGAATGAATTTTGAGGGCCACTGCCCAAATTTGTGGCCAACTTGACCAGTTTTAATTTTTTTCCCTCATTAGGTCATTGAGGTGTTAACCACCTCACAGCCTTCACATTTGTAACTGAATTTTGTTTTTAGTGTTGGAGCTATAAGTATATTATCCCAAGGTGGAACTATCTCTTACATTGTTTATTATCTTCTTCATTTAGTTTCTGGCCTCAGTAAGGAAAGAAATAAGAACATAAAGAAAATCAACACTGCAAGAGGATGAGGGAATATATATCAGTCTCATAGTAGGATCCTTTTGTGGATTTTCTAAAGAATACTTCTTGTGTTGATCAATGTATTATTATGTTTCCAAAGTTCTGCATCTGGATTAGTATGATTTCAGTGCCAATGAGAGGGATGTTCTCAGTATTATGTTTGCAAACTTTGACGTGTCGATTAGCATGATTTTGGGTGATTGATTTGAATGTTCTTGTTCATTAGTTGATGATGTTTCTCAAATTCACGCATGGAGTAAGATTTTCAGATTTTGTAATTTATAACAAAGTTTATGATGTTTGATTTGTAGCCTGGCGTTTTGTGTATTTTTCGTCAGTCTAGGACAGAGTCTAGATACAGTTTTGACCAAAAGATGAACCTTCTGTGATTCAATCTTTCTATTTAAAAATCTTTCAAGCCAATGGTAGCTCTACACACATTTTTAGAAATTCCTTCTTTTGCTCCTGGTAGACTATGGATGAACAGTTTGATCATTGTCTGCGTAGGCTTTGGAAGAAACCATGATTTTTTGCAGAACTTTTGAACAGAATTGATTGTCAGCGAGAGAAAAATAATGGAAAATCTGTTAGAGCAATTAGAAGGATTTGCATGGAATAAAAATGACAGCAGATCAATTGAACCAAGCTCTAGATTGATAATATGGGAGCTTGTGGTAAATCTCTGCAACAGAAGTTGGCTCCAGGATAAAATAACAAATCACCAAGAATGCAATGGCAGGGATTCCTTGCAAAAGCAACTAGAGTTTCAACCGAAATGGATAGTTTTCCTGTTGAGAATAAAAAATTTTGGAATATAGAATTGTTCTGAGTTAATATTCAAACACTGTTGTTTTGAGGAGAGGGAGAAGGATTGTTCAAGACATCGAACAAAGATTTATTCAATGATTCAGCCAACATTATGAATGAGGAATTTCAACAAGAAAGCAACAAATTATGCAAGCTCTGAAGACTTTTATTTACTGGAAAGCTATATGATCCATTTATTTGATAAAGAGTTATCACCCTTGTATGTTTCTTGTCCTCTTTTTGTTCACTGGTAAAGAGAAATGGATTTGAGCAGTATATTCCTTATTATTAGATGTTTGCTAGTGAGTTTAATTCATAATTTGGCTAGTTTCCCGGTGGACGTAGCATCTGGCACTTGTATGGATCTCTTCATGTTCCCAGACTATTGCTTAGTTATCATGTACACAGTCTACTGCATATCATACTTCATTGTTGTCAGCATCATCTCTAGGATAATCTTCAGACCTTATGAATGGTAAGACTAAAAAATTCATCTCTTTCATCATGCCTTAACAAAGATGATGCTAAGATTACAGACAAACTTAAAGGGCAACCCGGTGCACGAAGCTCCCGTATGCGGAGTCCAGAGAAGGGGTGGTCTACAAGGGTCTATAGTACACAGCCTTGCCTTGCATTTTGTCTATCCTGTTACCAGTAACTGGTCGAATTCTACCAATTACAATGTCATGCTTATTCCTCCATACTATGTTCCTAGAATTTGAAAGCAAGGAAGATAGTAGTTGATGATCATGGAGTGGTGTCTTCTACATCCATCAAGATGTACTATCTACTCTGATGGTTCGTCATAATAAATTAGTCATAAATAAAGAGGTAATATTATGACATTCTTGACTTCTTGATCACCTTTTGCCCTGTAGTTTCTGTATGTCTTTTCATTTCCAACAATGTCAGTGTCATACTCTAAATGCCAAATACTTCGTATGTCTATAGAAAGATATGCAGATGCTGACTGCACTGGTTCCATATTACACCTTCCCCACCAGTGGCTACTGCCAAAAAAAGGGCAGTGCGGTGCACAAAGTTTCTGTGTATGTGGGGTCTGGGGAAGGGACAGACCACAAGGTCTATAGTATGCAATTTTACCTTGCATTTTTGGAAGAGACTGTTTCCACGCCTCAAACCCGTGACCTTAAGATTACACGACGACAACTCTACAGGAACTACTGTGCATTTGGTGAAATAATCTGTTACAGGGAAGAGCAAGAAAAATTAGCATTTTAGCAAAGATTGTGTGCTGACACTGAAAACAGGGCTGTAGGTAGTTGTTAGATGTGGTGGCTCCAAAATCTCCTAAACAGAATGTGGGTGACAAATGACCCTTGTGAGAGAACAAAGCATATTGAAGTTTACTCACATTTTCTGAGGAAGGTGGAAGCAAAAGAATTATAACACATTAATAGATTATCTTGCTGATATTCTTGAATGTTGAACTTAAACACCCATCAATCTAACTGTGCCAACAAATGGCTAGCATAGTTGGTCGCAGACAACTTAGCATCTCTTCTATAATACACTGGCTGCAGGTTCGATTGACCACTTGTCTCTTTGGCAAAGGTCTAGGTTGAGCAGTATACATTAGTTACATTAGCAAGAGTGCGAGTGATTTGCATTGTAATTCTTCCTTGTTAAAAATAATAAATAAGTAATCTCATTATAAATTGAAGACAGCACATGAGATTAAAGATTAAATTCCTCATGTATTCTCATAAATCTAACCACAGGACAGGAATATACATGTAGGGCCCAGATTTATCTTTCAATTGCTGACATGCACAGTCATTGTTGAACTTCCTAAAGCATGCAATTCTTCTTCTTATTTTTGGACAGGAATTCTTATTCACTGTCATTCCACCTGTCCTTCTGCTCCTGTTTGCCATTTCTTGAAAATGACTTCATTTCAACCCTAGAACATATCCTGTGTTGAATGATCTAGGCCGTCCAATTGGTAAAACTTAACTATCATTGGTGAGAATGTTTTAGACGTCTTCACAACACAAGATAATGGTTGCAATCATCCAATGCAGGAGATAAATGCAGGCCACGCATTAGATGTCTACAAATTCCCCAGATTATCCTGCGTGGCCTAAGTCATACGATGCTATGACCCACCAGATCAAACGGCTAAACCCGCCAGATCGAGTCCTTGAATGTTTTGAAAAGTCAATAATGGAATTCAATTCCATTCCATTGCGTATAGGCAAGGACAGCACTGCCACGCCAACACACAATCCAGTCTGTGTGATGTGATCATTTGACACATGGTGGGTCCTACTTTAGACAGGCAATAATCAATATTACTTTCTTTTAATGGACACGATAATGCGGTCAGGGGCAGAGCTACACACACATGGACGGCTCTGATAAAAATATATAAGATTAGCCGGCTGTACTTCTTATAGATAAGTCCATGGTGACTGTCAGGACCCACCACAATGAAAAGGTTCAATCTTTGTTACGGCCACGTCCATAAGATAATATAAACCATAGAGCATAGATTCATATTCTGTAATTTTTAACCATTTCATGCCGAAAAGAAGAAGGGAAGCCTTGCACAATTGTCATAAGGTGACCTTGAGGTAAGGGGCTTGCAAAATACAAGGTAAGGTTGCCTACTATGAACCCTTGTGGTCCGTCCCTTCTTCAGACCCTGCATAGGCGAGAGCTTTGTGCACTGAGACTGCCCTTTATGATGAAAAGAAGCTAGCCACAGGATCCTAGCCCTTCTTTTATTGTCTCCCAGTGATCCTAGCCAGTTGATCCATCAAGTCTAGCTCGACTCACAAAAATGTACATGTGGAGTCCATCTGTTTGGTGATCTAAAATGCTTATTTATTGGTCTCGTGTCAGATCTCAAACTCCGCAGGCCAGTAGATACTCAGCTTAAGGTTTAGTACGATCCAGATTTTATTAGTCATAGTCTATACATTTTATTGGAAGGGAGCCTTGGCGTATAGTAGAATTGTTGTTGTGTATAATTTAAGCGCTTTGGACCGATTTAAGTGGGCTCGCATCCCGCTGCCCACTTCTAGATGATCCAACGTTCACTGCTTTTGCTTTCTTTGTGTGGTAGTTCAAAAGCCCTTCAAAATGGATGATTCTATTGTCTTAAAATTTTACCTTTAGTCATAGGAGAGTAACAGGCTAGAAGTTTTGTATGAACAACTTTTTAATTCAACTTGTTAGGAACACAGAAACGTTGCACAAAACTAAAATTCGATGAACCTTAGCTTAGAGGTGTGTCAATAACAGTTTTTTAAAGATAGTTGAAGCCTCCTAATAAATGCAAAAAATATAATAGTTCTATATCCATCATCATCAAGACCTTATCCCAATTTGGGGTCAGCAACATGAATCTCGTTACTCCATTCAATCTATTAAGTACAATGGCTTCATTTAGTCTCAAAGTTTTTAATCTTTTTTCAACACTTCTATCCACATTCTTTTGGGCTTTCTCCTTGCCCTTTTAGAACCTTCTACTTGCATTGCCTTACTCTTTTTAATAGATGCCATTTTGGGTCTCCTTTGGACATGTCCAAACCATTTAAGTCTAATCTCTCTTATCTTGTTACCTATTTGTGCTACCCTTAAGTTTCCTCTAATGTTTTCATTTCTAATTCTGTCGTTTTTTATCTTGCCACTAATCCATCTCAACATCCTCATTTTCGTGACATTCATCCTATGAACATGATGTTCCTTAACTACCAAACAATTTGGTCCATAGAGCATGGTTGGCCTTATGGCCATCATATAAAATTTTCCTTTTAATTTGGGTGGCACCTGCCGGTCACACAAAATTCCAAATGTACATATCCATTTGTTTCAACCCATTTGAATTCTCTGCGTAACCTTCCTCTCAATCTCTCCACTCTCATGAGTCATTGATCCTAAGTACCGAAAGTGGTCTTTAACGGAGACTTCTTGATTATCAATCTTAAATGGTGTTCCACTCTTACTCCTCTCCTTGCTAAAATTGCATTCAATATATTCTATCTTAGTTATGCTGATTTTAAATCCTTTAGATTATACTGTTTCTCTTTATAACTCTAGCTTTGTGTTTACGCCCCCCCTTATCTCATCAATTAATACTATAATTTGCAAATAGCATGCACCATAGAATCTCCTAGTGCAGATGTTTTGTTAACTCATCCATAACCAATGTGAAAAGGCATGTGCTCAATGCCGATCTTTGTTGCAATCCTATAGTGATAGGAAAATCACCAGTCTTGCTACTAGTGGTCTTAACTTTTGTTATCGCTCCCTTATACATATATTTAATTATGTCTATATACCCCCACAAAACCCCTTTCTCACCCAACATCGTCCATTTTAACTCTCTAGGGACTCTATTATAAGCTTTCTCTAAGTTAATAAAGACCATGTGGAGGTCTTTCCTCCTTTCCCTATATTTTTCTCTATCAATTGTCTTAGTAAGAAAATAGCTTTCATGGTAAACCTTCTAAGCATGAAACCAAACTGGTTCTTTGACACACTTGTCTCGTGCCGTAGTCTCTTCTCAATCACTCTATATCTGGGACTCAAAAAAGACAAACTCAATCTGTACCTCAACTAGAGTACATAGCCTTACCTTGCATTTGCAAGAGGCTATTTCCACGCCTTGAACCGGTTACCTCAAGGTCATACGACGACAACTTTTACCTTGTGCCAAGGCTCCGCTTCCAATTCTCCACAATGTGAGTTGTTTTTATCTAAAACATTTTCTACACAAACATGGATTTTAGAATGCTACATTCTTCCAATCATCATGATCTTCATCTACAAGACATCCAGTGAGGGGGAGAGAGAGTGAGTGTGTGTGTGTGTGTGTGTGTGTGTGTGTGTGTTTGCTCCTTTGATTTTCATTGAAATAGTATATAGCTAGGCCAAAATGAAAGGGCAGCCCTTGCGCATAAAGCTCCCGCATATGTGAGGTCTGAGGAAGGGGATGACCACAAGGTCCTAGAGTAGACAACCTTATCTTGCATTTTTGCAAGAGGCTAGGCCAAAATGAGTAAAGTTAAATATCCAAATTGTCATGTTTTGAGCGCCAACTCTGCCATTTGAATATGTGAATTCAACAAGGAATCACAGTTCCAGCCATTGCAGTTCAATCCAGCTTGATCAAACGATTCTGTATCCTCCATTCATTCCAACCTACTTCTACCAAAGAGAGCTGCCTTCAATTTTTTTCAGTCCTTGAGTAACTTGATTTCCAATAGTAGGAATTTCACAGAGTTCCCTAGTAAGGCCTTCTGGTGTTAGTTATTAGATTGATCTAGCTGATGATCTTCTGCCTAATGATCAGGACTCAAAAATAAAAATAAAAAAAATCTCAGGGTAAATATGATTCCAATAGGAAAGGATAAGGCCACTACCTTCAATGGGACAGCCCAGTACACGAAGCTCCGGCGTATATTGGTCCAAGGAAGGGGCAGATCACAAGGGTCTAAGTGATGAATTCCTACCATAGTTGCAAAATGGGTGTGAAACTGCACTCTTGTTTGCCTATCTCTTGATTGAGAAATTAGACTTCCCATTTAGATGCTGTTTGCTTAGTAAAGAAAATGTGAGGACAGGGAAAAAGCTTTAATAAAGAAAAAAGAACGTTATTAAGTATAAAGTAGCTCTCCCCACCTTATGTAGCCAAAATAATAATAATTCAATTTGTGTGTCCACGGGAATTCTCAACTGAAACAACTGGTAATTAATGGGCACACCGCAGTCTAACTTAGAGACTCGACAAGATGAATTAGTCAGATCATCCAAAAATGGACCTGGCCAGAGGGGTCTTAAAGTCCGTCAGTCTGGATAACATTTCTTATTTTTCCTAGGCTGCATGCTGGGGGAAGGGGTCTCTGCCGGTTCTCATGTTTCTATTTCTGCGGAAATGGAAGAAATGTGTTTGGGAACAGGATTTTGTTAGTAAATATTTTTTTAGCTAACCTCAAAAAAATACTAATAAAATGAAAAAAAAAACTGAGAGATTATAATAATCTTAATTTTTAAATTCCATTTTAAATGATTTTTGAATAAATTTTGATGAAATGCAAATTTAAATTCCATTAAATCAACAAATCTGCACCAACCATGCCTCCCACACTACCATTTTCTTTGCTGGGATAAACTTGTCTGGTTAGTTGACTTCTGCAGGTCACCTTTAGCAATTTAAGGGCAACTATATCCTAAACTAATGTGACTTCCCTAATAGGGACATGTGGAAAGACCCCCCCTGCATATACACTATTAAATAGTATTGACCAAACAGTAGACTTTGAAATCCCACAAAATTTAAGGATATGAACCAAACAGCATAAGTTTTTCTTTAGTAATAATAAAATTCACAAAATTATTAAACCACTTCGAAAGGCCCAGTGCTATGTTATTTTAAAGAGAAGTGCCAAGATAAGGCACTTATTTCAATGAGGTCCCAATAATTCTCTCTCCCAAGGAGCCACATGTCCAGCAGCACATAATTTGTCAACTTCTGTTGGGTCAAAGACAAAAAAAAAAAAAAGGCAGCCCCGCACAAAGCTAACGTCCATGTAAAAGGTTATTTTTACGTCTTGAACTTATGATCTCCTTAAAGTCACACGACGACAATATAAGATACAAATCACAAATACTAACGACCCTCATTAGTAAAATTATGCACGCAGCTCGGACGTAGGAGATCAAAGGATTCATTCTCTGGGGCCCTCGTTAGACAAGCATGCAATAAGAAATTGAAAATAAAAAGATTTTAAACTGAGGGTCAGGATTGTCCGGTATTATCGAGCTGCATGTCCTGTCGAAGATGGTTTCAATAATGCAGATGAAAGTCTATGCCCCGCATAACCGATGTATGCAATTGGAAACGAATTCCGATTGCATAACATAAAATCAACGGATAAGATCATTCCACGTCGTTGGATCTAGCATTAGAAGATAGATATTCCGATGAGTCGATAGAAGCGCGTTTTATCGTCGTTCCACCTGAACAACGTGAAGGAATTGAAGCAGGGCCAAAATTTGAAATCTCGTCGTCGATCGCCTTTCATTTCTATTTCCAATGGTTGATAGCGACGTGTCTTTCCTCCTGCCGTCCATCGTCGGTTGCAAAAAGTCAAGCCGGCTTTCCAGAACTGCACGCGTCTTATTGATAGAGTGTATTTGAAACAAAAATATAAAAATCTTAAGTTGGACGCACGCCCAGGATGCGGGCCCCAAAATGTAAAAATCTCTGTTTAACTTTGAGATGAAAATGAGAGACGGCTAGATTAAGTGTGAATGGTGGGTCCTACCTTCTATAATTGCATTGTAAGAAGATTTTGCCCCAAAGGCTAGTAACAGAGAAGAATTAGAAAGATCAAATGTCTACCGTTCATGTTCAGCAAGAATATCTTGATGGATGGAGATGGAGATCGCTCCTTATCCGTGGGGGGTCAACAAGTTGGATGGTCTGGATCGATGAACAAGAATCTACGCCAGTGTACCCGGCCTGCCCCTTATATTTCTCCGCAAAACTATGACCAGAACATCCACACACGTTTTGACTAGAGAAAGGGATGGTTGGTTCAGCTTGGTCGTCCATGAATGTGGAGTCCGCATCAAACGGATGGAACTATTAGTGGTGGGACCCAAGGGATGAATGGTCTAGCTTGGTGGTTCAACTAATGGATCTAACACGTTATTTCTAAATAAAAATGGAAACATCTGCTTCTATATTATGTAAAAAAAAAAAAGAGGAAAAAAGGCAGGGGATGCACGAAACTTTCTGATATACAAGGTCAGAGGAAAGAGAGAACCACAAGGGTCTATAATACATAGTCTTTACTTTGCTTCTAAAAAATAGCCTTTTCCTTGCTTTTAAGAAATGACAATGCCTCCACGAAGAACTGTCCCTCTGATCTACATTTCTTACGGTCTAGATTGCGTACTTGATCAGCACTGCCCCATGGACTGCAAATAACTTTCAAATCTTCCGTGAATTTGCGGTTAATATGGCCCATTCATCGGATTGTTAGATTGTTAGGTTATTAGATGTTTGTATGCAAAAAATCACAATGATTGGAGAATTCTAAGGTCCTAAATACAAACAATTTAAAAGAAATTTGCTTATTATTTAACTTAAATATGTCAATTATAATTTTTAGACGCTAAAGTCATCCAATCTACCACCTTTTAAAGTTACAAGGTATCTAAAAATAGAGCAATCTAATAAATGAGTTATATCAAAAAAAGACGAGCTCACTCATTTGTGGTCTACGGACGCTCTTATATGGAGTGTTAATTTAGTTTCTATCAAATTAGGAGTCCGCTACATTAATCTTATTTTTTTCATTCCTCTCTGCCAAATGTGCCCATCAAAAAATTCTTGGATGATCTTGTATAATGGACCCACAACCTTTGGTTGATCTGGCCCGTTCATTTAATTTATTTGCCTTTGGATACATATAGTAGCTCAAGAATCATTGCTTTGATGAATATCCCAATCGTATTCGGTCGTTGCATTTGGAAAGGAAGTGTCTTGCTGTCCGTCCGTGTCTGACGATAAAAAACTAAGAACAATTCTTGGGATGATAGAATCGTCCGATTGGTCTGGCGACTCACATGAACGGGCTGGATCGATATTCAATGGTGGTGCCCACTACGCAAAAGTGTGAACCCGCCCTATCTGGCATTCCTCCGCTAAGATTTTGATCAAACTATCAACAACGAGATGACCATCAACTGGGTGGTGGTCCAATTAATTAATAGGGTGGGCCATACCAGTTCCCCAAATCATCCCCGAAATTAATGCCGGATTTATCGGCCAATTCGCCAACCCAACTGAATCCTCCCCCCACCAGTGATCAGCAACCACCCAATAGGAGAAAAAGCAGATACATTTGCCATCAGAATTTGATAAAAGAACTACCAGAAAGAGCGCCAATTAAAGCAGTGGTATCCCAAGAGAAGCAGGCAACTCTCAATTTCATTATCGATTGATCCTACCGTTGATTTTTCCCACTTTGAATATCTCTTATGTTGAAGTCCAGATTGGTAGCCTCATAACTTTCTAAACGTACGTTATCCGATGAAATCTGTTAAACGGGTGGGATCAACCAAAAGTGGGCCCTTCATGCAAATGTGGCATTCTATCGTAGTTTTGCCCCACAGACGAGGGCATAACGGGAAAAGATTAAAAAGCAAAGGAAATAGACAGAAAATGTGGCAGCTTCGTGGGCATTCGTTTTGAAACCTTCTGGTCCGGCCTGGCAGGCCGCCCTCTGATCAAAGACTAGTCGTGGCGGGCGTGTCCTTATCAAAATTGGGGGTTCAAACTAGCGGTTATGTTAGGATTTTTATTGAATTTAATTGTAAGAAAGAGCAATTGTTTTGCCCGCGGACCCTTTCAACTCTCATTCAATGCCTTACCAAACTCAACCCATTTTCTTCGCATTTCACCCCTCTTTCTTCTTCCGCTAGACCAACTTCGCTTCTTCATCTTTCTCTTCCTTCTTCTCCCTCTCTGGTAAATCAAAAAGAAGTTTTTTCTGGCGATTTCTTACCTGTTGGTGTATTGTTATGGTTTTTATTAACTGGGTTTTGTGGATATGTAGGTGAAAGATAAAAGTATGGAGTGTGTAGAAGCAGCAGATTTGAAGAGTAGTTTTTTTGGGCCAGAAATGATGGTGATGAAGAAGGCCGAGCAGGTTTTTGACGAAGAATGGACAGCGGGGAATGGTGCAGATGAGGAGGAATTTGTCGATGATTTTCTGGATTTTTCTAACGAAGATGTTGAGGGGTTTGTGAGAGGAGAAGTGGAGGAAGAGGAAGAGAAGGATTTTTGTGGGTCTTTGAGAGGGGATGGGGTGGAGAATGGCGATGACCAGTCCAACTCTAGTGTTTCCGTCAAGGAGGAGTTTGCGTCTGAACTTGGTGTTCCGGTAAGTGGTTTTGTTTATTAACTGTTCCTTCTTTTCTTATCCGAAAGATTTTGATTTTCGTTTTTTCTTATTCCTGGTTTTGGTTTTTGAGAGTTCTGGGTTTTTGGTCTGTGAGGGGCTTGAATTGTGGGTTTTGGTCTTTGTGAGGTTTAAACTTCTGGGTTCTGTTGTTCCACTGTTTTGGAGGTTAGCTGACAGTTTTGCATTCTTGGTTTGGTTGTTTGACAGTTTTGAATTCTGGGATTTGTTCTTTGAGAGTTTTGAATTCTGGGTTTTGTTCTTTTGAGAGTTTTGCTTTCTGGATTTTGTTTTTTATAGAGCTCTGAACTTCTCCACTCAAAAGTTATCCTGGTAAAAGTTTGAATTTATGTGCTTTATCTAGTTTAGAGCCTTGAATTTCTGGCTTTACTACTCTCTGCAAAACTAATTCCCGCGAAATTCTGGGTTTCGTTCTGTTTAGAGCTTTCAACTTGTGGCTTTTACTACTCAAATGTACTCGTCAAAAAATGCTTGCTTTTTCCGGTATTTATGATTTCTCTAGTTTTCATTGACTTTCCAGTAGAAAGAGAAAAATAAAATAAAATTGCCTGCCTTTTGTTTTCTAGATTTTGAAATTTCTGGGTTGGTCTGAAATTTATCAAATTCTTTGTTTTTTTTTATTATTACAGACGGACGATTTAGCAGACCTGGAATGGTTATCTCACTTCGTTGAAGATTCATTCATGGAATTCCCCTCTTCCAGCCACCCTCTTCCACACCACCACCAACAAACCAAAACCGAAAACAAAGAAAGCGAAAACCGACCCCGCCCATGCAGTTTTGATATTGGCACCCAAATTCCGGCCAAAGCAAGGAGGAGCAAAAGGTCAAGAAGTGGCGGGCGAGTCTGGTCATTCCGTGGTGCCGCTTTGAACGATTCATCCTCGCCTTCTTCCTCTTCTGCTTCCTCCTCGTCATCGTCGTCTTCTTGTCTCATCTTCACAAAAACCGGCCAAAATCCTGACCTCTTTTACCACCTCGGAAAACCACTTTCGAAAAAACCAAAACCGTCCAAAAAACAATCAAAACTGCCGGTTTCCCAATCAGAAACCGGTCAACGTCGATGCACACATTGCTTCGTTCAGAAGACCCCACAATGGAGGACGGGCCCACTCGGTTCAAAAACTCTTTGCAACGCTTGTGGTGTCCGCTACAAATCCGGCCGTCTATTACCGGAATACCGCCCGGCGGGAAGTCCAACATTCTTGAGCGAAGTTCACTCCAACAATCACCGGAAGGTGCTTGAAATGCGCCGGAAAAAGGAGCTTGTTCCCCTACTGGAAACCGGTTTAATCCCGGTTTGAAAACCTTTGAGAACCGGGTCGAGCCCCGTTCCTCTTGTACATTGGGAGCAGTTCTAGTTTGCTAGTTTTAGGATGCCGTTTATTAACGGATGTAGGCACGTCCGTTTTAGTTTTGACAGCCGTTTCTCCTTGTAGTTTCAATTGATTTGCAGTAGTAGGTTCATTCATTTCTGACTCTTTCTACTTTTTAGAGATGGAGAGAAAGAGAAGAGTCTTCTGATTAATGGAGAGAGAGAGAGAGAGAGAGAGAGAGAGAGAGCATGTTGTACTGTGCTGTGATAGTTATCCATAGCCAATGGGGGTGTTGTTATCAATTTAAAGGAGAGGATGAGCTCTGTTTGTCTACCAAGGTCCCACATTTCACAGTCTTTCTCAACCAAATCAAACCAACTTTACCTAAACACGGAAACCAACTTCAAAAATTTGAGTTGAAAGAAAGAGAAGAAAAGTAGTGGTTTTCATGCCATGCCATGCATCCTCAATTCATGAATTATGTTTTCCAAACTTTTTCAACCACTTTGGGATAATCTGGAAACATATAAAAGTCATGTTTCAAGTGCAGTGTGGGAGGTGGAATGGGTTTAATAATGGGTTTGAATGAGTCAGTCATGGGGTTGTGGGGTTTGAACTGGCTTTGCTTTGTTGGGTCGTGGTGGTGGTGGTGGTGTTGGGTTCCACTTGTATCAGCACTCATTCACTACAAGTGGAATTTATCTTGTTGGGTCTTTTGGATAGCCTCTGTAGCTGTAGTAGGAGAGTGGCGCCGTATTATTGCATTCATTTTTGCACGATGAATCGTCTAACAAACTGAGTTGTCGTCGTGTCACTTGTGGTCATAGGTTCAAGGTATAGAAACAGCCTCTTATAAAATACAAGATAAGGCTGCATACTATTAATCTTTGTGGTCCACCCCTTTCCTGGACCCCGCATAAGCACGAGCTTTGTGCACCTGGGATGCCCTTCCTCTAACAAACTGTGTTTTAAATTCAAATCTACATTTGTCGTCAAAGAGATTAAATGAATGGGTTAATGAAAGACTGGTTCTTCATGTAAAACTTAGAGCCATGTTGTGGATCTACTTTCTTTCTTGACTTAAGATACATCTGGCTAGTGACTTGTCTGCCCCTGATATAGAATAGTTATAGAACTTATATCCGCCAATATTTTAGTTAGAAAAAGGGTTCGAGTAGATTTGTAGATCTAATTCGTTCTTCGTGTTTAAATTGTCTAAATAGGGTAGATATCAAATTTCATGTTTATTGGATGTCTTTAGCATATATTTTCATGAGCAGAAAATAGTACCCATTTATTATTATTAATATTTTTAAAGACCTGAAATAAGTAGCTAGAATCATTCAAATATATTGATTTCTACGAGTAACCTACTTTTGGCATGGAGAGAATACGATGAATAGCTTTAATCTAATCAAAACATCACACATGGACTGAGAAGGGCATCTAGGCAACGCTAGTCTTCTTTTTTTTTTTAATATGAAAGCAGGTAATTGTTTCTGTGATTGTGGGGCCTTGGTGCAACGATAGTGTTGTCATCAAATGGCCCACAGGTCACGGATTGAAGGAGTGAAAATAGCCTCTTGTAAAAATACAAAGTAAGGATGTATGTTATAAATCCTTTATAGTCCACCTTTCCCTGTAAGTGGCATACACAGAAATTTCATGCACCAAGCTGCCCTTTTATTAGGAAGAAAAGCCCTACCCGTGGCTGTAAAGTGAACTAGATGATCACTACATTGTTAAATCAAAGACAGGATGAGAGAAAACACTTTGGAAGAATGATGGGAGCATATCTATGATTTTCCAATTTATCGGGCTCCAAAACTTGGGAGGATGAACCCTTCACGGGCAAGCTTACCTTCGTCCTCATCGGTTGATTTAGGGGAGTGACTGCAAACAAGACAGCCCTGGTGCATGAAGCTCTCGCGTATGTGGGGTCTGAGTAAGGGACAGACCACAAGAGTCACTACAGGCGGTGCCATGGGTTGCAGACCACTCTAGCATGTCCTAGATGTTATGATCTTGGGACAGAATCTGATAGCACTATTTTACAGTAAAGATCACATTTGGGCAAGCGACCACGCCAAGGCTCCCTTCACACCATTCTTCTTTGGTACAAGGGTGACAAAAGATGCATCAGTATGCTTATCCAAGGAGTCAATAGAGTAAAAGGCATTAATAAAATGCCAACATACGTGAA
This sequence comes from Warburgia ugandensis, assembly GCA_035236585.1. NCBI lineage: Eukaryota > Viridiplantae > Streptophyta > Magnoliopsida > Canellales > Canellaceae > Warburgia > Warburgia ugandensis. The sequence goes on from CP141129.1 coordinate 43,476,501, forward strand.
AGAATTTCAAACAAAATCTATCCGGTCCCTGGCTGCGACCTCCATGCAACCGAAAACTGCATCTTAAACCTCTTTCTTTATAGAAGGGGCATCTGGCTCAAAGGTAGTATCAAAATCGATTTGATTACAAGGAAAGACCCTCCGGAAATGGACAGTACGAGTCCTCTAAAGAGTGAAGTCGCCTGTAGAAACTCACCAAACGATAAGAAACGTGGTTTTTTCTTCTTCGTGCATTGGCTATAGAGTGAAAATACTGTGTGCTTCGATAAATTGCTTCAAGCCTCTTGGTTTAGGAACGTTATTTCCATTTTATTTCCTCCTGCAATTGCATAGAACTGAACTCTTCTTCAATTGGACTCTGTTAACAGTAAGCCTCTTCGGTTAGAGGCTCCACTTCCTCTTGTAGGTTCAGTTCACGAGCTCACTTCTGAGCCTTTCTAGCATTCCATCTGCCCCTTGTTGAAGATTTTTGCCCATTTCTTTAACTGAATCTTAACATACTTCATCTTTAGTGCTAATCTAGTAACTGCATTGTAGTCACTTGGAGGGCTGAAGCCAGCCTACTACTAGCATCAAAATTTTCACACTTACTGAACATAGTTTTGACCATGCTCTTGATGTGCATGAATATGCAATAAAGTGTGCAAAGGGTTCTGAAGACTGTGCTTTGCAATTTTAACATGCTTTAAACTAATGTTGGAAAGTTTCAGAAGAAAAGAAGCAAACGTAAGTCTATTTTTTATTTTTTTTAACTATGCTAATGCCACTAGCCAACAAAATTATTTTTCAAAGGATCTAAACTTAGAGTTTTCTTATTAGACTCTCGAATTTTTAGTAATAACATGTCATTTTAGAAAATTTTAAATATTTATGATTAAAGAAATACCATTAACATTTGCATTTTAAAATTTTAACATAAGCTCTAAATTTTTTATTTCATACTAGAAGCCAAGTGTTGAAATTTTTTCCTCTTAGAATTAAGTCTTGTGACTTTTTTTATTGAATTCAAATGGTGGATATTTTCTTATTTATAATATAATGTCTTAAGAAAATAAAATAAAACTATATTATTTACTTAATGATATTGTAATGTATATAAGGTACCTTTTTACAGTATAGTGCATGATGTAGACATGTTGCTTTAGGGATATTTGAGACAAAACATCTCAATTTTCTCTTTCAAACATGGGTCCATTTCTATCGAAGATGACTTAGGACCCTCTTGCACAAAAAGCACTTTATGTTTGGCTTTCTAGATATGTTTATCTACAAAAGAATTCCTTGAAATTTCATAACCTTGGGACTCTCCTAAACAACCTAGATTAGGACCCACCATAGTTACAAGTAGGGCCTATTCTCATCAGAAAGAAAATGCTCTTTGGGGCTTTCTTAAAATAAAAAATTGCATAAGACTCTTTTGAAGAGTACATATCCTTAATTCTAAATATTTCTTGCAAATGGGGCCCACTTAGTTTGCAAAATGTGGGAACCATTCCCATTATTTTCACCATCAATAGAAAATGCCCCCATGGAGTTTAAAACATTTAGGACTATCCCAGCAAGAGTCCTATGTTAGCAAGTCATTTTGAAGTTTTCTTAAAATAGAACTCACTTTGTTCAAAACAAGTGAGACATATTTTCATACCTTATCTTAAGATCCTTTTCAAATAAGATCCCAACTTGCTTATAGGTAGGACTCATTATTATATAAAAAATGTCCCATATATTTCCCTTAGCCTTTAAAATATTTAGGACTCTCCTATAGATAGTCTTTTATAATAGGTCATTCGATGAGTCCATGTTTAGCTCTCTCAGAAAACTTAAATGGGACTCACCACAATGACAAGTGGAACCTATCATCACCCAAAAATGCCCTATGAGGCTTTTCTTATTTTTGAGACTCTCAAGAAAGAGGGATCTCTTATGTTGGTAAGACTCAAACACTGTAAATGGGGCCAACTCTGATTAGCAAGTGGGATTCATTTATAAAAATGCCTTTATAGGCTTCCTTTCACCTCTAAAACCCTTTTAAAATGGGTAGCTTGGTGTACGAAGCTCTCATGTATGCAAGATTTGGGAAGGGGTGGACCATAAAAGACTATAGTACACATCCTCACCTTACATTTTTTAAAGAGGTTGTTTTCATGCCTCAAAATTGTGACCACGAAGTTAGATGGCAATAATTCAAGCATAAGCCTCCCCTTTCCCTTAAAAGGTAAAAAATGTAAAAATTTGGTTTCATAAAACTAGCCACCCCATTTTTCCTAAAAGGCTTTAGGGAAACAAGTAGAATAGACTCCACTTAGGATCCCTATCCTTCAAGACTCTTAAACATAAAAGCCAAAAAGGGTCCTAGCATGGGTAACTCATTAAACTGATAGCCTAGGAGTTTCGAGTGAGATCCATTTTCTGTGTTTTCCCTAAAGGTCTTAAACTAAGAGGAATGAACCCCACTTAGAGCTCAGATAGTTAAACTTTTAACTTAAAACTTAAGTTCCAAATGCCAAAAAGTAAAATAGGGCCCACATTTGGTTGCTTATTATAACTAGGGACCTAGGGTCTCAATTAGGACCCATTTCCCCCCTTTCCTTCCTCCTTTTCAATTTCAGCCTAGTGGAACTCATATTAGCATTTTTCCTCTAGCTTTTTCTTTCATTCTCTGATAGCTCTCTTCTTCTAGCCCACTTCTTCTCTCTCTCTCTCTCTCTCTCTCTCTCTCTCTCTCTCTCTCAACCATCTTTTCATAACTCCCTACCCCACTCAACCTTCTAAAAAGCCTATAAATACCTTCCTATAGTTCCTAAGAAATAGATGATGAGAACTCATATTAGCATTTTTCCTCTAGCTTTTTCTTTCATTCTCTGATAGCTCTCTTCTTGTAGCCCACTTCCTCTTTTTCTCTTACGTTTCCATTCTTCTCTCTCTCTCTCAACCATCTTTCCATAACTCCCTACCCCACTCAGCCTTCTAAAAAGCCTATAAATAGATGATGAGAATTTAGTGAAATTCTACAATTTTAAAGAGACAAAACCTTATTTCCATTCTCTCAAGAGTCTCACAAATATTGGAGTCTAGTCAAGCATGCCTCATAGCTTAAAGAGTCCCAAAAAATATGAACTCTAGCAGAAGCTCGAAAATTTCCCAAAAACGTCAAAACTAGTAGAATGGGTCCTACCAACTCAAATAGTCCCAGAAAATGAGAATCTACCTGAATGGGCCTCGCCACTCTTAGAGTCTAAGAAAACATGATTTCTAGCCAAATGGGCTTTATAGCTTGAAGAGTCATAGAAAATTTGGACTCTAGCTAAATAGGCTCGCAAATTGAAATTTTTTAGAAAACATGGGTGCTAGCTTAATGGGCCACACTAGTTTGAAGAGTTTGAAAAAATGGGAACTCTAGTCAAAAGGGCCCCACAACTTAAAGAGTCTAAAAACTAATGGCATTGGTCAGGTAGGCCTGCTCAACTAAAAGAGTTTTAAAAATTAATGACTTTAGTTAAAATGCCTTGCCAACTCCTAGAAATTGAGGACTCTAGCTAGGTGAGTTCCATCAACCAAGAAAAACCTCAAAACAACAAAGGATCCTAATTGAAAGGATTTTGATATCTCATAAGTACTAAATGTTGAAAATCCTAATCATATATGACATTGTATTTGAAGAAGATATATTATAACTTTAACAAAGTTAAGTCAAGTTCTCTCTTGATGTTGATTAGTCAATGGCCATACATGCATTCATGTTGAATTATAAATGTATGCAAAATCTATGTCTAATGCTGTTACACATCTCTCATACATATATAAAAAGGATGTTGCTATGCACTTGAGGTTATAACAACGCTACCTACCAATCTATAAGAACAAAAGAGAGATACAGAGTTAGACTAATTATCGTGAGATCAAACTTATGAGTCATACCGTGAAATTTTAAAAAGAGCAATGAAGAAGAGGCTACAATATGAGACAAGTGTATTAGACAACTAATTTGATTTTATGCTTGAGGTCTACCATAGAAGCTATTTTCTGACTTAGACAATTAATGGATAAACATAAGGAGAAGAGAAAGAACCTCCACACGGTCCTTTTTACTTAGAAAAAGCTTATGCTAGGGTCTCTACATAGTTAATTTGGCGTAGGACAAGAAAAGGATTTTATGGGAGGTATATAGACATAAAATTAAGAATACATATGAGGGAGCGATAATAAATGTTATGACCACTATCGTAGAGATTGTTAATTTTTCTATTACTATAAGATTGTACCAAAGGATTAACACTGAGCCTATACCTTTCAACGTTGGTTATGGATGTGTTAACAAAATAGTTGCACGAGGAGAATCTATAGTGTATGTTATTTGTAGATGACATAATTTTGAATGATAATACAAGAAGGGTGTAAATACAAAGTTAGAAATTGTAAAGAGACATTATATAGTTTAAATGATTTAAAATTAGCTGAACTAAGACAAAGAATATGAAATGTAATTTTAGCAAGAAGAGGAGTATGAGTGAAATGCCAATAAAGATTGAGAACTAAGAAGAGCTCCCAAAGACCACTATTGATACTTGGGATCAATAATTCATGAGTGCAAAGAGATTAAGAGGGATGTTACCCATATAATTCGAGTGGGTTAGAACAAATGGAGATGTGCCTAAGAAAAATATAGTTTGCAATACTTCTTTTTTCTCTTTTCCTCGGCTTTTTATCCTTTAAAACAGAAATTAGTATTCTCTTTTTCATGGCTTTTTATTCTTTAAAACAGAAATTAGCTTTAGATCGGGATTGGAAAGAGTATTTATATGGTCTATGATCATCGAATTAAGGTTGGACCATCGGAAAATGGCTGGAATTAGTTCAGATATCAAATATGCAAACTAATGTAAATATTAGAATCATCCAATATGCATGATTTTTGGACGGAGAAACATGCAAAGTGGATCATCGCGGAGGTGGACAAAAATTTGGAGCGCTTTTAGACAAAGCGCTTACAAGCCCTTCGATTTAGAAAAAATCGAAAATGATCACCCAAACGCTGCTAATGGGTGGATATTAGTAGCCTTTTCCGGAGATAATTAAATTTGTAACTTTTCATGCTTTAAGGGGGATGGATTTCTCCAGCTAGAAATCACCTGCAATCGCAGGGGAGATTACACGAGAGCGATGGAATCATCAGGAAGCATAAGGAAAGAAGATGAAGGAGATCAACAACAGCAACAGCAGAACCCCATCAAGGGTTCCACGTCCAAGGGAAAATCTTGCAAGGGTTGTCTCTACTATTCTAGCATCCGAAAATCAAACTCCCGAAACCCGCTCTGCGTCGGTGTCAGCAGAACCCTACCACAAGGTTTGCTTTTCGTCTCTCCCCTTCTTTCTGTGCATTAAGGCTTTCTTGATTCTTTCAGAAGTACTGTATTTATGACAAGATTTTAATGAAACAACAAGGTGATTTTCGTTTGTGGTTGCGTTTATAGGTCATCTCGAATAACCCTTGAGCCAAAATTTCATTTTCTGCTGTGGGTGCTGATGGATCTATTCTGAATTCTATTTATGTGTTATATTAGAACGAGCCATGTGATTATTATGCTTATTTTTGTTCTGGGTCTGCGTATGTGTGCCAAAGAAGGGAACTTTTTACTGCGTTGAAGTTATGCTTGCTGAATGTAGATCTGATGAGCCCTTTTGGATCTTAATTGATTCTTCGATTTATCGAAACCGTGGTGTTTCAGTTTATCGATTAGGACGTGAGACTGAGAATGACTTGGACAATCCGGGCCAGTTAGGACATTGCGAGCATCCAAGTAATGATGCTTTCTTCACTTTTAAAGGATTCCACCCTTTATTAGAATGAACTCTTGAATTCTCATCGAGGTGAAATCTGGGTTCAGGAACATTAACAAAGATATTGGATTACAAGAAGAATGCATGATAGGTGGATTTCACCTACAGGTGAACTCAAGACTGCAGTCCATGAAAGGGTTTGGCTCACAATGGGATTCAATTCCATCCTCACTGACAGCCATTGAGTGTGCTAAAAATGAAGACCAGTCTTATCATTAAAACACTTTTGTGAATTTAATGTAGGCAATTCTTATCATTTAGACACTTTTGTGAATTTGATGTAGCTATTAATTCTGCTGGATTTTCATTTCGTGTTTTATCCTAGTACAGTTCTTGTCACCAATTGCACTCGTTTGACACTACTAAAGAGAATCTATAATTGATTTGGCACACATTCAAAGGTCTGTTGACTCAAGATTTTCAAAGACAGATGGCTGTCAAAAGATTAAGAAGTCATTGTTTTTATGGTTTTTGTTTCAATTTTCAGAGCATTTTCTTGAGTTATGGTAAGTCCATGTTCTGGAAGTGGTGGGACTTCATTTAGATGGGAGCCTTTTAGGTCTGAAGCTGCAAAGTTACTAGGATTAGGACTTCTGGAAGGTCGTGAAGTAATTAGAGAGCATGTTGTTCTATATGGGGGTTCTTTAGACTGGTGTTGAAAATATTATGGGCTTGTAGTTTTATTATGAAAGTGTTTTAATGTTTTCTTTGGTTTTCTCTTTGAGGGGTCACCATTTATTGCTTCTCTTCTCATCTTTCATTGATCAATATGCTTCGTTTTCTTTTGGCATCTGATTAAGCTTTAAACTTTTGCTTATTATTTGTCTTTCTATGCCAGCACTTACATATTCTCTAAACCATGGTTTAGGAATCAATCATTTGGGTCAATTTACCCCTTTTAGATTATTAATTATTTTCATATGCCTCATAATAAATTATTGAAGACAAGATGGTTTGAGGAGTCAACTTTTTTTATTCTCTGCTCTGGAATAAGGTTTTAGCTAACTAAAAAAGTGAATTACCTGGTGAAGCTAGGTGAATTATTTTATTAGTTTCTTTCCCTAGATTTATAATTTTGTTCCTTGGCCTACTTCATGTGGTCTCCTGTGTTGTGATAGTGCCAGAGCTGACATTTCAAGGTTGTTGAGATGGTTAGAAATATAGTTACAGAAGCTTTCTTGTTGGACACTCACTTCATAAGCCAAATTCTTCTAATAGCTTCCAAATTTGGTGGAAACTACCCTATTACTCAGTTCCACTTCCCATTTGCCAACTCTTGAGGGTCATATCTGAAATTTAGATTCTCTTAGATGAATTCTAGATGGGTGTACTGTCAAAACTTTAAGTAAAGGTCATTTTAGTTTCCAAATAGAACTTCTGTTAAAATTTCTTTAGAGACTTACGAGTCTGAGGTAATTCTTGAGGACAATTAAATTTTTATCGAAAGTGAATCTAATTAACTGTGAAATCCTCTTAACTTTTGATTTATGTCACTAACCTAGTTTGTGTTTGACCTCCCTCCCTGAACTTGTAGTGTTTTGGTTCACTTTGAAACTTCCAATGTATTTCTTGTTATTCTATGTTATGTTTCCTACACATCTTCTCTTTGCTTGCATAGTCCTTTGCTTCCCATGTTTTCTCATCTAGTATATCTTCTGACTTCCCATTTTGGCTTTGCTTTTCCATTTGCTTCCATCTCTGGCAACTACGGTTCAAAACCTTTGTGGGAGAGTTCTGTTCCTCCTGATTATGGCATGTCATGAAAATTGTACACATGTCGTGATACAAGTTATTGATACCAGAGGTCAAATTTTATTTTATGCAGCCTGTGTGTAATCATATAACAGTATTCTTTGTTTATTCTGAATGCCAAATTACTTTTCAGCTTAGCTGCTTCACCATGATAGATCTCTTTTCTGTAGGACTTTGTAGAGTTTTATCTTAAAGAATATTGTTAGGATATTTTGGGGCTCCTTACTTCATAATAGATTTGTCATGGTATCTTATATATTAGCAACATCTTTATCTTCTACAAGTTTTATCTGGAATGAGTATTGGTTTGATGTGATAGCTTATCCTTTACAACTTTCCATACACTGGCTTGTTAACCCTGGATTAAGGCCCTCTATAGAAATCTCTGTGATCTGTAGTTCTTTCCTCATATGATAAAGATATCTCTTAGGTAGCGGCTGTTACTTGGATCCATACAGGGCTGTATCTATTTTCATTTATTCAGTTATTACAGGTTCATTGTGCAGGGAGCATTATTAGCAAACAGACCTCTGTATATCTAATAAAGAAAACTTGGGAGCAGAATACATGACTGTTATGAAGTTAAATTCTTTACTTAAAAAAGATACCTGAAGTTAAATTCTATTAGAGATGAGAAGTTTTTGCAGTAAGATTTACATGTTGGAACATTAGAAAATCATGCATAGATAATAGGAAATACCAGCCTAATGAAAACCAGAATTCTGGTTTTGATTGTATGATGTCCTGTTCTTGGCTTCAATTAATCTTCCTTGCTTTCAGTTTGATGTTAGAATGTGCTTTTTTTTCTATTGAAATATTTATTTTTTGGTGTATGGTATCATGTGCTGGCTTTAATTAATTTCCTTTCTTTTCAATTTCAAGTTAGAATGTGCTTTTTTTTATTGAAATAGTTATTTGTTGGTGTCTGGTATTATGTGTCAGTTTTTGTTTTCATAGAAAATTTAAGGTTTTACTATTTCCATATGTGTTTGCTAATGCCAAGAACCCATTTGTTCTTTTAATTTTCCATACTTTTAACTTATAGAATCTTGCTAGGAGTACAATCTCTAGAGGAGAGGAAGGTGTACACACCCGTTTATAGATCTAAGCTGTTCATCATGTTAGGAATGGTGTAGGTTTTAGGCTGTGTTTCTTCAGGTAAAAAATTATGCCCATCCATTTTTAGTAATTTTTACAAGGACCCAAAACAAGTAGTCAAGATCGTCTGAATGCTTTGATTTCTTATGATTACCTATTTTTGGTATTCTGAACATGATGAACGGCTCAGATCTACCAATATATATATATATATATATATATATATATACACACACATGAAAAGTTTAAAAGAAAGCTGCTGAATGATGAATGGGTTCTGGGCAATAGCAAGTCCATTAGTGGAAATAGCAAAACCCAAAATTTATCTTTTTTCTTGTCTTTCTATCCTAAATTAAAAGACAAAGTCGCTGTAGTTACCATAAAAATGCTGATCTTCATTCTGAACAGTTCCTAACTACATTGTTGGAGAATCAGAGGTGGAAGCATCTAAAGAAGGCCGCAGCTTGTCAGATTTCAAGTATGCTTGTGTTGGTTATTCAGTTTTTCTCAACAACAAAGATAAGTCTGACAAACAAGAGAAACAAGCAGAACTTCCATTCTGTGTTGGCATTGAGGTTGTTCTCTAACCTGTTCTTTCTTAGTTTTTGGACTATGAATTGTAATGTAATGGCTGCTGCATCGAATATTACTCACTTTCATCTGTAGTATGAACCCTCTTAACTTAAAAAGTCATACATTGTTATTGTTCTTATTGTGTTAAGCTTGAATTCCTTGCCATCCTATGATTATTTACCGAGAGGGACAGAGAGAGTTATCAGTCAGGAGCTATGTTCTAATATCTTGTACTTCTAATAAGTTTCCAAGAGTTCTTTATATAATCAAGCTGTAAACAGAAGTTTTTTGCTTTATGAGATTCTACATAATTGGAGTAAATTTGTGTAACTTACCATTTAACCAACGTGAACTTGCATTGTGTATCTTTCTTTTGCAGCTTTTGGTAGACAAAAGGGCTTCAGCTTCAGCTTCAGCTCCTGGTCATGTTCCTGCTCATTCTCACCACAAGGAAGGTATTGTAAAACATGAGAATCATCTGGCATATAGGACTGGAACTCAAGGACTTCTTTTCAGTTGTCATATGTAGTGGATAACATTTTTGTATTTGTCAAAAGAACATGCAGTTTTTGCTCCATGGATCTTCTTTCTTAGAGTGGTCTTGTTTTTCTTACCTAATAGTTCACGTACTTCCTGAAGTTAATTCAGTTGTAAATATTTGCTGATGCATAACTGGAACAGAAACAGCTTGACTTAATGGGACAAATTTGCTCTGATTTACGCAAATATTTTTTTTGTATGTTTAAATGAAGCTTCAATTAGATAACTTAAATATAAAACTTGAAGCTTCTTGATATGTCTAAGGGCAACCCCGCTGCACGAAGCTCCCGCCTATGTGGGGTCTGGGAAAAGGGCGGACCACAAGGGCTTAAAGTACACAGCCTTACCTTACATTTTGCAAGAGGCTGTTTCCACGCCTTGAACCCGTGACTTCAAGGTCACATGATGACAACTTTTACCGTTACGCCAAGGCTCCCCTTCCTTCTTGATATGTCTCAGTAAGAAAAATCATCTCTAGTATTAGGTGTTGCTTGTATTGTTCTGAAAAAGGCTCACCATTAAAACACTTATTGTTTGTTGTTGAACGCGTCCATCAAGTGAAAGAGGTCATATGTCTGGGCCAAATAGATCATGCTTGAAATTTTTTTGCTTTTCTTTTGGTATTTCTTCATTCACTTCCCTATAAAAGGGAAAATACTAGGCCTGACCAGTTCTGGAGAATTAATGTTGAGAAGTTCACTTTCTCCCCTTTTGGATGTGCTTGCTTTACCGCAAATGGATGTCTATAAGTTAACTGGACAGTTGTGATAATAATTGTGTTTTCTGAAGACTAAGCCGGCTCAACTGCTTGTGCTTTTGGTTACACTTTTAATCGTGAAGAAAAGGATTTATCAGGATTCACAACAAGAAGAGGCAAAGCTTTATGTGGCTATTTTGCAAAAGTATGTTAAAGCACATTCACTATGATCCAAGTTTTCCCCAGGTAAGAGGAATTGATGAACCACAGTAATGAATACTAATCCCTTAGAGCATCATTTCAGCCAGAAAGAGAGGAAGCAGGATTTTTAAAACATAGCCTTTTGTTGATACATATGGTGTCCTCAAGCCTGCATCACGAGGAAAGAAGAGGCAGTGGAGGGACATGCTTTTGATGGACATGAAAATCAGGGAAAACCTAGTGTTTCTCCATATACTGGGGACTGCTACTTAGTTTAGTTGAACTTTTGGATGAATTTTAGGACAGTTTCATACTGTTTGGGTGCTTTGGATTCAAAATTTTCCATTTTTGAGGGTTACAACCTGACTGAAGGTGAAGAGAGTTGTGGCCTTTTTTAGTGTTAGAAAGTGTTGAGGGTGGTAGTCTCTCCATTGAAATGAAATATTCAACAGTGTAGTTTTCATAAACTGGTTTCTACTTTATACTTATTATTAGATGAGGTTTTATACTACCTGGACCATGCTTTTGACTTAGTTTCAAACTGAAAACCAGAATCTCTCTTCTTGCTTTCTCTATCAATTGACGTTATCTTTAGTAATCTCTAGCTTTATTTGGATTGCCTAATGCTGTAGTTGTGATTTACTCCTTGCTCCAGTTATAACTGTATTAAATCAGGATAAAAAAGTTTACTCGGGAAAGCTGTTAGCTGCTTTATTTCTCACAAATCTGAATCTCATATTAGGTGAAATAGAATGGGATACTTAGACTTATTGAGCATGAAGTCCTTTGTTTCATTTAATAGAACAAAAAACTAAAGTAGTTTGTTTATGAAATGCAAGAGCCCTTCTGCTTGAGCCATTAGCCCCCTTCCGGTTTATTTATGAAATGCAGGATCCCTTCTGCTTGTGCCATTAGTCCTGTTTCTGTGAACACCATGTGCAGCGGGAACCTGAAACTTGTGACTTAGAGGGTTTATTCAGGGAATAGTGGCGGTGTCTTCTAAATCTATCTACAGGGGAAAGGGAAGGTGCATTTAAGCCTGTGTTTTTGGATGTTGAGCTCTCAGTTGTAATGAAGAAATTTAATACTTGGACAACGTCATGAGCAAGAGATCAGGTCATACTCTGACTGTTTTGAACAAGACTTGGACTTCTAGGTTGGATTGGGATGCACAATCAAAAAATATTTCCTGCATGTTGGCTTTATATGTTTGTCTGTTCACATAGAAAGGACCATGTAATGTCCAGTAGCTCAGATGGGCTGCGTGATAATGGAGAACTTTAGACTATTAAAGAACAAAGTACATCTGTACATAAAGTAGCTTCTTTCTTAGGTTGGATGGTTGAATACAGGGATCACATATTTCATCCTCCTTGAATCAATCATGTTCAAATTAATATGCATTTTTTATGGTACCTGATGATGTTTCAAGGAGCAAAAGATCAGCAGAATGCAAGTAATACATCGGGACATCATCATTTTGTTTTCTATCCTATTCTTATTATCTTTTCTCAATAGATGGGGTTGTCTTCATTGAGGCTTATCCAAAAAACTTTTCACAGTTATCCAACATGTCCCACTTGTATGCCTTCATAGCAGGTGCACTGCCACATTTTTGAATCTACGCTTCTTGTCTTTTTCTGCATACGTTAGAGTGATAGTCCAGCTCTTGATACTGTTGAGAGATAGTCTTCCTTTGAGCCAGTAACAGCAGCTTCCCTTCCGTGGTTGCCTGTACCTCTGGTCATGAAATAAGAGATTGGTTTAGTGAGATCAATTGACATCTTCATCCTTTTGAGGGTCTAATCCTCAAGAAATAGACCTTGCTCTCAGAAACCACATTCCTGGACTTTTCTCTTACCTACTCGCAACAAATCCTTATAACACAAGCAGAATCCATTTTTCCAGAGATTCAGATCATATGTGGGCTGATCTTCTGATTGCTGCATTATCCTGGCTCTATCTTCCAGCTCCTGCAGAAAGTGGATCCAGTAGCAGTAGGAAGAGGTCCGTCCACCTATTAGTGGAAAGGGGCTCGTTAAAAATTATAATCCATTGTGGTCCAGTCTATTGGTATCATCCTTCCCCGAATTCAAAGCATTACGGAATTGGAGTTTGTCTGAATTTTTGCCCATAAGTTGTTAGGATGGCAACTGCTATCTGTAGGATAGCTTAGCACCTATTTTAAATAATATATCAGGACATATTTATGGGTACGCAATGAGCATACTTGATCAAAACAGCACGGAGGGACATGATTAGCATGGTGACTTTCAAAATTTCCAGCAGAGCTAAAGCTCTAGATTCTAACTAAACAAATTTGTAGTATTTTCTCATCTTAACATGCATTCATCAGGTTTCATTGGCTTTGTAGTGCCCGGTGTCAGAATTTGATACTGGCCATTTCTTCGAAATGATGGGAAAGTATAGTTGGATAATTGCTTGCCTGCCATCCTCTAATTTTTTCTTGATCCATGATGGTTAGAATTCTTTCTTGATCGTCCCTTTTTGTGGATTGATTCCAACACTGATTGGTGTGATATTTGGGACTCGTTCTTTGAAACCATCACTCCTAGCGGTTCTGCTAAGTGTCTAGATATTTACTCATTTATCTGTTATGGGATGTATGGCCTGCACTTTAGTTGCTGCCATTTAGTAACAGCCGTAGTCTCTTAACCCAGTGAGAGCCACAAGCTATGTCACGGTTATCATTGATCTGTTGCTGCTAGAAATATATGGATTGACTACATAGTTTGCTTTTGGCATTTCTCTAGAAGCCACCAGTCCACTGACTTGTAATCTTGGTCTCTTGCAGATGATCGTACCTTCCCTCATCCTCAGCCATACAAACCTCAACCACATGCCATGGGAGAGGAATTCTTAAGCAGGTAAGTTTTTGATTTTCTACTCTCTTTTCTATCATTCTCAAGTTATGTGATTATTTTCTGTTGGAAGTAGCAAATTCTGAAACGAACGTGATTTGCAGGTTTAAGAGAAATGCTGGGTTGGTGGCCTCAGGTGTGGCCAGAAACATGCACAGAGTATGCAACTATGTCAAAGATAGTTTTGACGACATACTGTACCCATACCGCCGAAGGCCCAAGTAGACACGGAAGATGGCAATAGCTAAACCCCAATTCCAATGATTGTGTACTTGCAATAAATAAAAGAACATATTCGAGGGGAGGGGAGCTGATCTCCACTGTTAGTTCCTGTCTTGCCTTCAGTTTTTGTTTCATCTGTTGTTGCTTATGGCAAGATATTTGGATTACTGAATTCTGCTATTATTGTGATAGAAACTGCTTTGGAGATGCAAGATTTTGTAAAGCTCCTACAAATGCCAAGTTTGAAGTTTTAATGTTGCCCTCGTTTCATTCTTCAGTCTGCTGTCACTCCATTCGGTTCTTAGTGTTGGTTCATTGGTGGCCGAATAGGCAACTTACATAATCCAGTTTATAAGATTATACTGGATCGTTCACATATCAGATGCAATAATCCTGTATTATCACATGAACCGGATTACCTAACCCTTACAATTAAAGGGCAGCTCTGGTGCATGAAGCTCCCATGTATGTGGGGTTTGGAGAAGAGGCAGATCACAAGGGTCAATAGTATGCAGCTTTGTATTTTGCAGAAAACTGTTTCCATGCCTTGAACCCATGACTTTAAGGTTACATGACGACAACTCTACTGTTGCGCAAAGGCTCCCCTTCTTATTTATCAACTCTATTAAAATCTTGGAATTTCTGGTAACAAATCTTGGAATTTCTGGTAACATGAGATAAATTTTTTATTGGTTTACGAGTTGTGACTTTCCAATCAGTGGCTATCAAAATAGAGGGGAAGCTGCTCTGCCGCCCATAAAATAGGTGCTTACCCGTTTTCAGTTTGTTCTATACTGGCGTATTTTACCCCTAAGAAACATTTACATGGCTCCAAGTTCCCGGTTCCCACATTCGAAAATACTGGTTGGTGGCCGTGGCTAAACATTCTGTAGCGATATGCTAGATTTTGGAATCTAATTCTGTAAAATATTTTCAGTAGGAATCTAATTCTGTTGGTTGTTGCTGAAGTTAAAACAGGTGAGAATGGATGACAAAGTTAAGTTGACACTGCAAGTGAAAATGGGAGACCCATAATTGTTAGTAGTTACAAGATGAAAGGTCAAGTCTGTATATATTTCTGGAATCTATCGTCACGGCTGCACATCCTTGGTTTTAGTTTGTTAGGATTATTCCTAACAAAGTAGACAAAATGGTTAGTAGGTAGGGACAAATTCCCATTGTCCATTTATTACGTGGAAAAGTCACAATGCTCAGAAGATGCACATTTCATATACGAGGCCAAGGCCTTCAAGAAACCACCCCCTTTAGCTGTTCTTGATTGGGCTTGACTAGGACTGATGGATCAAACATATTGAATAATTTAGCGAAAGGTGGGGTCAGTCATTGGATAGTCTAGTCTAGATGTCTGAGTGTGGTGCAGTGCCATAAGAGTGGGTCTCAATTGTGCAGGTTACGACTTTTAAATCTGATCTTGAGTATTTATCCAACACCGACAGTTAAAATTTGTCATCAGACAGTTGGGACCTATTAGATTGGTGTTTCCAATCAGCTTTGTAGGGACCCAAGAATGAGTGAGAGAAATGGTTGTCCTTATTTTGCATTGCAAATCATCTAGGAAAATTCTAGTGATCGTTTCTGTTGAGGTCAGCTGTATAGTTCGGTATGTTACTTGAATGAGTCTCAGTACGCATTCCCACTCTTGAGAGTAACTCTATTTTAAAACTTTGCTCTGTAGATCTA
This sequence comes from Warburgia ugandensis, assembly GCA_035236585.1. Classification (NCBI taxonomy): domain Eukaryota; kingdom Viridiplantae; phylum Streptophyta; class Magnoliopsida; order Canellales; family Canellaceae; genus Warburgia; species Warburgia ugandensis. The sequence goes on from CP141129.1 coordinate 43,492,005, forward strand.
ATCTATTCATCATGTTTAAAATGACTTAGATCATATTTTATACCTATGTTTTTTTAGTAGAGACTGGTGACCACGCTTTTTAGTAGAGACTGGTGACCACCTATTTTTATTAAAAATTTTATTCCAGAAACAAGTAGTTAGCATCATTCAGATGCATTGATCTCTGTTGGGATAACTTTTTTGATATAGAGAACATGACGAATGACTTAGTTCTACAAAAATAAAATAAAATCATATGATATGCTGTAGTTCCTCTATTTGATATTCCTCTGCTCCTTATGCCTCTTTAGATATGCTTGAATTATTTCTTGTACATTTTCCTTGATCATTTTCTTCATTCGTAGATCTTTAAAAGCTTCTGTCATTCTGGGTAGTGCTGAAAGTACTTTTGCCTTTAAAGATATCATGATCATAAATGTAGAGGATGTCCTTTATCTGACCTAGTTTGTCAATGCTTACTTGTTGGGGTGTGTACTCTATTTTTCTATGATTTTTCTTGTTGTTACAGATTGTATTTAGTTGTTCGAGGTTGTACTCTCCCCATACATCTGGTTGCTTGTCACACAGTTGTTTGAATCTGATCTCAGTTGGGTTATAGTATACAGTCTAGATGTGGAAAGAAGTTGGTTATGTTCAGACACACCTTAGCCTAGCTGAGACATTTTGTATTCGTAGCTCCGTGCAAAGATGAAGCTTGTAGGCTGTAGCGAAGAAGTCCATGATTTCTAAGCATTTGATGGGCTTTGAACTCTAAATACAACCAACCATGTTATGCGCTTGTGGCCTGGATACAGTCCATTACAACAAGAAAGCAGTTGGTACATTTGATCATCCTCCAGCCCACTATACACCTTGACTGAATGATCCAAACTCCTTGATCAATATTAGGCCTTCCAGATGGATGGCTGGATGGTTGGAATTACATAAGCAGTTCCATTTTCTTATTTTTCTTTATGGGAAGAGTGATAGAACTGAACAAGTTCATATTCAAAGGGTAGTCCCGGTCACGAAGCTCCCGCTTTTGTAGGGTTCGGGGAATAGGCAGACCATAAGGGTCAATAGTACACAGCCTTACCTTGCATTTTGCAAGAGGCTGTTTTCACGCATTGAACCTGTGATCTCAAGTTCACACTATGACAACAACTCTACCGCCAAGGCTCCTTCTGAACAAGTCCATGCTCCACAGCCACAAAGGCATCCAATTATATCTCAAAGTCGTCCAATTAACCAAGAAAGGTGGCAACCTATCAGACAGATGAGATGGTATCAGGTCTGTTAAACAGGGGGCCAAGCATTGCTCCTATTAAGAAGATAAGGAAGTGGTAGAGGTGAATCAAAGCATTTGTCATTCATCATCATCATCAAGACCTTATGCGAATTAGGGGTCGGCCACATGAATCTTATTCCTCCATTTCACTCTATTAAATACCATGTCTTCATTTAGTCCCAAAGTTTTTAAATCTTTCTTCACCACTTCTATTCACGTTCTTTTGGGCCTTCCCCTCGCTCTTTTAAAACTTTTTACTTGTATTGCTTCACTTCTTCTAACCGGTGCCGTTTTTGGTTTCCTTTGAACATGTCCAAACCATCTAAGTCTAGTCTCTCTCATCTTATTATCTATTGGTGTTATCCCCAAATTTTCTCGAATATTTTCATTTTAAATTCTATCTTTTCTTGTCTTACCACTCATCCATTTTAACATCCTCATTTCTGCGACACTCATCCTATGAGTATGATGTTCCTTAACTGCCCAACATTTTGATCCATAGAGCATGGCTGGCCTTATGACCATCCTATAAAATTTTCCTTTTAGTTTGAGTAGCACTCGTCGATCACACAAAACTCCAGATGCACATCTCCATTTGTTCCAACCCGCTTGGATTCTCTGGATAACCTCCCTCTTAATCTCTCCATTCTCATGAATTATTGATCTTAAGTACCGAAAGTGGTCTTTGATGGGGACTTCTTGGTTATCAATCTTGACTGGTGTTCTACTCCTACTCTCCTTGCTAAAATTACATTCAATATATTCTGTCTTAGTTCAACTAATTTTAAATCCTTTAGATTCTAATGCTTCTCTCCATAATTTTAGCTTTATGTTTACACCCTCCCTTGTCTCATCAAGTAAGACTATATCATATGCAAATAACATGCACTAGGGAATCTCCTCGTGCAGATGTTTTGTCAGCTCATCCATAACTAATGTGAAAAGGTATGGACTCAATGCCGATCCTTGGTGCATTTCTATAGTGACAGGAAAATCATCAGTCACACCACTAGTGGTCTTAACATTTGTTACCACTCCCTCATACATATCTTTAATTATGTTTATATATCCTTGCGAAACCCCTTTACCACCCAACACTCTCCATATTAACTCTCTAGGGACTCTATCATAAGCTTTCTCTAAATCAATAAAGACCATGTAGAGGTCTTTCTTCCTCTCCCTATATTTCTCTACTAATTGTCTTAGTAAGAAAATAGCCTCCATGGTAGACTTCCTAGGCATGAAACTAAACTGATTCTCCGATACACTTGTTTCATGACGCAGCCTCTTCTCAATCATGCTTTCAAAAAGTTTCATAGTGTGGCTTATAAGTTTGATCCCTCGATAATTAGTATAGTTTTGTATGTCTCCTTTATTCTTATAAATTGGTACAATAGAGCTTTTCCTCCACTCATCAGGCATTTTCTTTGATTTTATAATCTTGTTAAACAACTTGGTCAACCAAACTACCCCAATGTCTCCCATATGCTTCCAAATCTCTATTGGTATACCATTAGGCCCCATGACCTTTCCTGATTTCATTTTTTTCAAGGCCTCTTTTACTTCATGTATTCTAATCCTACATTTATACCTATAATATCCAATGTTATTTTGATTTATAGTATTTTCAATCCTTATATTCTTAGGGCTATTGTCATTTAACAATTTTTGAAAGTATGTTTCCTACCTTTGTTTGATCTCATCATCTTTGACTAATACCCTTTGATCATTGCTTCTAATACACCTAACATGATCTAAGTCCTTACCTTCTGTTCTCTTACTTCTGCAAGTTTAAACACATCTTTCTCACCTTCTCTTATTCCTAGTCTATTATAGAGCTCATCATATGCTTTAAGTTTAGCCTCACTTACTATTCTCTTAGCAGAGGTGAATCAAAGCATTTGTCATTTCCTGAAGAAAAGTAGAAAACAAAAGCAACTGCAAAAGCATACATCCATACGCCTGGAAGAAAGCAGAATTCACACGCATTCATCTAATTTGACCCATGTATGCACAAAGATGTTATCCATTAGATGAAAAACTGTGAAAGTGTTCACCATCCATTGGATCAAACCTCACTTGTGGTTTCTGATTTCTTTCACTTTGCAGATTTACTAACCCAAAATCATGGCAATTGGTCAGTCCTAACATCCGAATTCTGTGATCTAGTCATTGGATGTGGGCTGATGCTTGCAGAATCAATCGTCCATTCCTGCCAATCATCAAAATACAATCTTTTCGGTTGCAATTATTGTCCAAGTGGACGGACATGATTTTCCATTTTGTCATTCAAACCAACAAAACTACCATTTCCTATCTCTCAGCAGCATCTGTCTCCCATCCGCCCTTAATTTCATATTGAATCCCTTCTCCCCTTCAAGCCAATGCCCTTTTTCTAATTTCGCTCCTTTGAGGCCATTTCTTTTTATCCGCTCCTTCATTCCTATTTTTCTTATTGCTCAAGTCACCAAACCAACATCCGAATCGCTTTTTCTTGCTTATTTCCTTCCCTTTTGCCTTCAGATTGTAGAATTGCGCGTGTTTGACTGGATATATCTCGTAATGAAGGGGTTTGAACCGGGTGAAATAATACGGCTACAAGTAGATTCCCATTCCATTAAATAATCCCAGGTCTTTCTTCTTTGTTTCCCTTTTCTTTCGTTCACAAGATCGCAAGTTTTCTTCAGTCCAATCGATTATCGAGTAACCCATTTAGTCCCTTGGGCGATTCACAAGAATTAAGCTGAGTACACGTTTCTGCGCCAGTTTGTGGGTTGAATTGTGTTTTAGCTTGTCTATTGAATAGTATAAATGGCTGCCACCGTCTGTAAGCGGGTGACGCTTTTGGGCCCGAATTCGATTACGGGTTGGAATGGATTACGGGGTAGTAAAGCTTCGATGGACAGGTTGTTATTGGATGAATCAATAAGGTTGTCCCCTAATGATCAATACACCAGATTCTTTGGTGGAGAGATTTCTCAGCTTGTAAAATCTAATGGGAAGCGGGTGTTTCTTGTCGATACGTTAGCTTTGGTAATTACCTTGATCACCATATTCGTCTCTCTGTATATCTGTTGGAATTTTGATCAGCTTTAGTCGCTTATCATGTGTTTGATTAATGGCCTGCATGAACTTCTAGGTCAGAAGATTAGAATCTCAGGGTGTTCCTTCGAATCAAGCTGAGGCAATAACCGCAGCTATTACTGAAGTTTTGAATGATAGTTTGGAGAATGTAGCTCAATCTTTCGTTTCCAGAGGGGAGATGCAGAAGGTAAGTTGTTCCTGTTGAGTTTTATCCTTTTGTTTTTCTCCGAGCAATCATCTCTTATAAAACTTATTGTCGAACAGGTTTATTATCATTAGACTGTGCCAAACGTGTAATCTTATATGGTCATTATATTTTGTGGGTGCCACAGTTGGTTCTTATCTTTTATTGTGACCCTTTGTTGGTGTAGAGTGAAATGATTCAAGAAGCCAACATCTCCAAATTCAAGTCTCAAGTACAGAGCTCCCAGGTACCAGACTTCTTCTTTCTCTGTTTCTTCAAGCAACATTATGATCTATTTAATATGTTTATTTGGTAAGGCTTCTGGTTTGAATGGGTTGGTTTTTCTGGTAATACATACATAACGTTGTAGTTTCCTCAAGGCCATAGACAATTTTAGTTAAATGCTTTCTATATATTCTCATTGTAACTTCTAGTGTTCATCAGAGCCTTGTCTTTTGCTTTTTATAATATTTGTTAAGGTCACTGCATCATGCGGCAACTGGTTTCAACTAGAACCAATAAGAAGGCAGCCCGGTGCTCCCATGCATGCGGGGTCCGGAGAAGGGGCGGACCACAAGGGTCAATAGTGTGCAGCCTTACCTTGCATTTTGCAAGAGGCTGTTTCCATGCAACTCTACCATTGCGCTAAGGCTCCCCTTCAACTAGAACCATTGATTTCCTGAAATTACAACAACTATTCCCTCTCAAATCCTACATTTTGATACCCCATATTCAAGCTAGTGGACAACAGTTTTCTCTCCCATTTCCTTGACTTCTTTATCTTTCACTGAAAACCATCCACCTAGTCACCATTTTCTATCTTACAATTGTAACTCTTTTCTTCATTCTACTCTCACTAGTTAACCTTCAAAGTAACTTCCTTTCTTCTCTTCCTCATTTAGCTGGTTTTTCTCTTTTTTTTCTTCCCAGCAGTGGTGAAACTCTGTGTCATAATTTGCTTGGAAGGGATCTTGTGTCATCTCAATAATTTATCTAGGTCCCCAATAGCTTCATCACAGAGAACACAGTTAAAGGAGAAATGAGAACTTTACTCTAGGAAGAGAAATACTAATAGAGAACTTGGAGACACTTTGCTTGATTCTTGTGCTCAATGACGTGAGGTTCTTCTTGTGGAGTTTGGATTGAGTTGCAGAATTGCAGAAGGCTCATTTTTATCTCAAGACTTCTCAAATCATATGAAGGGGTACTTGAGCAACTGGGTGGAAGAAAAGAGCCAATGGATAACTATTTAGAAGTATGAAATGCTCTTACTAGTCTTGCTGATGATGAGAACATGCTTATCGCTTTTCTACTAACACTTTTAGCCATTGTACCTAAAGTTTTGAGTACTTTGTCAACATTTGCTTTCTTTTACTGTTTTACATGAAAGTTATGGAGAAGTAGTGGCTGTTAGACAGTAGTATGAAAGTTCTTTACTCCTTAAAAGCTAGGCACAGGTGAAAGTGATGGTGGAGAAGTGTTAGCAATCTTGGAAATTATATGTCAGTGGCAAGATTAAGCATCCAGCTTTACTCTTGCAACCCTCTAATTCATTCATTTATGACTTAATTATTGGCATGTTTCACAGTGACCTTCTAGAACTGGGAATCCATCTTTTCACAAGTCCTCTGCTGATATTGTATCTCAACATTTAGGGCCTTTTTCCTACTTTGTCACCATGCCTCTAAATCTTCCTTGCAAGGAGTTATATTAGTTGTTAGTTTTCAAGCTTTAATGAGCATGAGTACCTAAGCCAGTAGTAAAGTGCTGCATTCTTCACCAGCCATAGGTTGTGGGTTCAGGTTTGCTCTCCTATCAACTTCTTGGAAATGAAAAATTAAGCTTTAGTTGTGTTGGATTGAACTTTCAAATGTTTGGCAAGCAAAGGAATACAGCCATGTGATTAACATACCTTGTTGACCAATGTATACTTATGGTCCTTCAATTAGTTCTTGTATTTTTTTGGGTGGCTTCCTGTTTGAATTACGATTTTGTATTTATGTAATGGGATGATAGCCCGTATTTCTTTTTCTTGGATCTAATTTTTGAAACATAAAGGAAAAAGGATATTCTCTACATTTTCATACTCTCTTTCTACCTTTGTTCCTGATTAACTACTATGGTTCATCAAATGTCTAACAATGGGTGGCGGATGTCTAAGAAGTGATGTTGGCTCATTCCTCATGCATTTGGCTTGTGTGGTCTACACAAAGGATCAAGCAGCAATTTTCTATACATGTGCCATTGGAGATAGTTTAGGCTTTTTGTGATCTTTGACAATAATTTCTCCACATTGTTGGTGGATGGAAGTGGTCCATATTGCTGATTATGTTATTTGTTAACAATGATTGTCTATGATGATGCTTTGGTTCCATACGAAATGTTAACTGCTCAGATTTCTAAGACTCTAACTTTACTAAGAATCATGGGGATGTTCCATGGTTGGATATTAATGACTATGAATAAGATTTGAAGTATAATCTTGTTTCAGATGTTTCTTTGTGCTCCTTGAATTTTGCACTGTGTTACTTATGATGAGTATGCATTTCTGATCTATTACTAGATGAGTGTAAGATTATGGTTAAGATAATTATCCATCTAGTTTAGCTTTGTTTCATCTTGTTATTTCTCTTAAAGTAATTGACAAGAAAATTAATTTTGAGGAAAAGAAAAGGGGCAGCCCAGTTGCACGAAGCTCTTGCCTATGCGAGGTTCGGGGAAGAGGTGGACCACAATGGTCTGTAGTATGCAGCCTTACATTGCATTTTTGCAAGAGGTTGTTTCCACGGATTGAACCAATGACCTCAAGGTCACACGATGACAACTTTACTGTTACGCCAAGGCTCCCCTTCAATTTTGAGGAAAAGGTGATTAGCAAATTATTATAATGACGAACAGTAACATCACAGTTGAAATTAGCAAGCCTTTCAATTTGAAGCCAAGAGTGATCAACAATGACTAGGGTTGTCCAATGAAACATTGTTGATTGTTTTACCGCAAGTGCACCGACTATTGTAGTGTAACTGATGCAAATACGAGTCGATCTCACAAGGACTCAACTTAAAATGATGGATTTTCAATAAAATTTAATTGTCTAAAACTTAAAAGAAATGATAAAAATTAACTAACAAAGAATTATAAACTAAAATCTATTTAACTACTGAAAATTACAAAAATCTAAATTAAAAAAGATAGAAAATTAACTAAAAGACACATAAAATCTACTTCCCTATCTCGATTATGAAAAAATTCTTCCCATATAATATCAAAAACTTCAATTGGCCTTCATCAATCTCTCACTGGTACTTTTGATTAAAGATTTGATGGCTGGATTTAGCAGATTCCCCAAAATTTGAAGGATCTGGGTTTTGGACGGTTTAGATCTGATTTTTGGATTTCAAATTGAAGAGCAAAACTGTTGAATAAGCTAGGAGATGTCCTAAGAATAAGACTTGAAAACTAATTTGAATTCTGAGGTGAAATAGATTAGGAAATGTAGAGATTTTTTTTTGTTGAGCCTAACCTTTGATTAGGTTAAGCTTAATCAAAATTGATTTGGATTATGCCATTCCTAGATAGACAAAACAGAGATAAAGAAAAATTGGAATAGAATAGGGACACAAATGGAATTAAATACACATAAGGAATTTTATTTAATGTCTATAGGGTAAAAACAGAATTTTTCGTTTTTTCTGATTTTAATTGTAAAACAGACAAATGTTGGAGAATCCGGAGGAGACAACACAGAGGGGGAGAGAGATGCTGGTGAAGGAGAAAATGGAGAAAGAGGAGAAAACCCTGATCTTGTTGGAATCGGTGAAGATAAGAAAAGAGGGGAAGTGGTGCTGGTTGGTTCTGGCTGGTGAGGTGAGATGGAGGGAAGTTGGCTGGCCGAGTGAATGAGACAAGAGAGATGGGGAGAAAGAGAGAAGGGAGAAGAGAGAGAGAGAAGAGGGAGAGATCCCCCAGCCTTTAGCTTCCAACCCCTTTTATCTTCAATTTCCTTCCCCTTTTATGGATCTTCTAGAGGAGTTTGATTTTGATTCAAACTCCTCTTGTTCTTTCTTATCCATCTTTGTTTCCTAATTATCTCAGAATTCTTTTAAAAAAAGGGCAGCCTTGGTGCACGAAGCTCCCACCTATGTGGGGTCCAGGGAATGGGTGGACCACAAGGGCCTATAGTAGGTAGCCTTACCTTGCATTTTGCAAGAGGCTGATTCCATGCCTTGAACCTGTGACCTCAAGGTCACATGACGACAACTTTTATCGTTGCGCCAAGGCTCCCCTTCCTCAGAATTCTTTTCTTTACATGCAATTTTCTTATTTTCAATCTGGTCCGTTTGATTTCAATTTGGTTGATTTGTAAAATATAAGATTAGATTAGAGTCATCTACCCGTACATTACACCTTTAATTGGATCTGATGATCATCTAATTGTTAAATTTTGCAAGTCAATGGTGGATGGTTAATTAGAGCTGAAATGCAAAATTTTATGCAATATTTCAAAATTGATTGCTTAGATGATCTAATTAGATGCTAGATTAAGGATATTTTGGCCGAAATTTAATACTTAACAAACATTTTCATAATCTTATGTCGAGGAAAATAAACAAAGGAAGTCTTATTGAAAGCGAAAGTGAAGTAAGCAAAGGTAGTCCTTGTAGTATCAACCCTTGCGAAATTGAGATGATCTTTTGGCTAGCATCACCCCTTGCAAAACTTAGATGATCTTTGGCTAGTTTAAGTGTGAAAATTTCATAAGTATACTTAATTCAAAAAATATAGTAAAATGTGACAAGTGATTGATATCATGGTGGAATGAGTATATGGTTTCTTACAAATGATGGATGATATATCAAAATTAGATTCATCATCGTCATCATCAAGGCCTTATCTTGTTTAGGGGTCAGCTACACAGACTTGTTCTCCCATGCCCCTCTATCAAGTGTCATGGCTTTATTTAGTTCAAAAGTTTTTAATTCTTTTCTCATTGCTTCTATTCACGTCCTTTTGGACCTTCCCCTTGCTCTTTTAAAGCCTTCGACTTGGATCAACTCACACTTAACTGTTGCCTTTTTCGTTCTCTGTTGGACATGTCCAAACCATTTATGTCTCCCTTTCCTCATCTTGCTACCTATTGGTGCTACTCCTAAGTTTTCTCTAATGTTTTTGTTTCTAATTACGTTCTTTCTTGTCTCGCTGCTCATCCATCTCGACATCCTCATTTCAGCTACACTCATCTTATGTACATGTTATTCCTTAACTGCCCAACATTCTGAACCATAGTGTATGGCTGGCCTTACGACTATCTTATAGAATTTTCGTTTTAGTTTGAGTGGCACCTGCTGATCACACAAAACTTTTAGAGGCACATCTCCATTTGTTCCAACCTGCTTGGAGTCTCTTTTTAACATCCCTCTCAATCTCTTCGCTCTCTTGAATTATCGATTCTAAGTATTGAAAGTGGTCTTTTTTGGGAGACTTCTTAGTTATTAATCTTTATTAGTGCTTCATTTCTACTCACTAAAATTGCATTCTATATACTCAATATTAGTTCGGTTAATTTTAAATCCTCTAGACTCTATAGCTTCTCTCTACAACTTTAGCTTTGTATTTATACCCCTTATCTTCTCAATCAAAACTATGTCGTCTGCAAATAACATGCAATACGGAATCTCTTGTGTAGATGTTTTATTAAGGCATCCATAACAAACGTGAAAAGGTACCAATCCTTGGTGCAATTCTATAGTAACAGGGAAATTATCGGTCTCTTTGCTGGAGATGTTAACATTTGTTACCACTACCTCATACATTTCCTTAATTACGTCTACATACCCCTATGAAATCCCTTTCTTGCTCAATATCCACTATATTAACTCTCTAAGGACCTATTATAAGCTTTTTTCTAAGTCAATAAAGACCATATGAAGGTCTTTCCTCCTCTTCATATATTTTTCTATCAATTGTCTAAGTAGGAAAATAGCTTCCGTGGTAGACCTCCCAGGCATGAAACCAATCTAGTTTTCCAATACCCTTGTCTTATGTCACAACCTATTCTCAATTACTCTTTCCCAAAGTTCCATAGTATGGCTCATAAATTTGATTCCATGATAATTAGTGCAACTCTGTATGTCTCCTTTATTCTTATAAATTGATACGATAGAGCTTTTCCTCCATTTATCTAGCATTTTATAATTTTTTTAAACAACTTTGTCAACCAAACTTCTCCAGTGTCTCTCATATACTTTTAAATTACTATTGGTATACCATCGTGCCCTAGGGCCTTTCATGATTTCATCTTTTTCAAGGCCTCTTTCGCTTTAATTATCCTAATCTTTGGGTCGTATCTATATAGTCCGACGTTATTTGGGTTTACGATTCTTTCAATCTCTATATTCTTAGGACAATTGTCATTTAACAACTTTTTAAAGTAACTTTTCCACCTTTGATTAATCCTTTCATCTTTGACTAGTACCCTGGGTCATCAATTTTAATGCATTTGATGTGCCTAAGTCCTTACTCTTCTGTTATCTTATTTTTGAGATTTTGAACACATCTTTCTCACCTTCTCTTGACCCTAATCTATCATAGATATCATCATCATACATATTGAGTTCAACTTTACTTACTACTATCTTAGCAACCTTTTTAGCATTCTTATAATACTCAAAGTTTGCTTTATTTCTATTCATTTGCCATGCTTTAAAACACATACGTTTCTCTTGAATAACATTTTATACTTTTTCACTTACCATCAAGTTTCCATTATTGGTTGCTTTTTACCTTTAGATACTCCTTATACATCTTTTACCACTTTCTTAACGGACTTGGGCTATATTAGTACACATGGTGTTTACTTCTATTTCATTGTTTCACTTTCTTTATGCACATCAACTTGTTTATGAATGATGTAATCTTTTAAGTTCCACCACTTAGTTTTTGAATACCTATTGAATTCATTTTCTTTCATCCATCTTGTAATGTAAATATCTATAACCATTAACCTATGTTGTGTGGTTAAACTTTCACTGAATATCACTTTATAATACTTACACATTGATCTTTCGGTATTCCTAATTAGAAAAAAGTCTATTTGGCTTTTATATGATCCATTTTTAAAGGTTAGTAAGTGTTCATCCCTCTTATTAAAGTACGTGTTTGCTAGAGCTAAGTTATATGCCAAAGCAAAATCGAGGAGAGCTTCCCCTATCTTATTTCTTTCTCCAACACCATACCCTCAATGTACCCGATCATATCCTTCATTTTCATTTCTTACATGATCATTTAAGTTTGCTTCTATAAATATTCTCTTTGTGTTCGGAATTTCTTGCATTACTCTCACTATATCTTCATTGAACTATCTCTTGCTTCTATCTTCTAACCCTACCGTGGAGTGTCTGCACTTATAACATTTATGATTTCTCTCCTAGAACAAGTTCTATTAGTAGGTTCTTTTGACATCTACAACTTTATCATTTAATTGTTTATCTACCACTATCCCTATGTCATTTCTATTACTTTGCTTTCTTACCTATCGATTTCTCTATTTTTAGCCCCTTTCCTCTTGGTTTCTTGGACACTAGCTATTTTGATTATCTATGTTTCATCTTAACTACTAACTGCATACTCTGATATGTCAATGCGCCTATATTCCATGTGATATATGAATCTTATTTTCTTGAGCTAGTCTCTTTACCCGCACACATTTAGAATGGCACTTGAATCCTTTCCTACTTCCCACTCCGCTTGGGTTTTGATGCAGCATGTTGTTTCTGAGGGAACACTTTAGCAGCCCTTGTCCATTTTCAATTGCACCTAGGATCTGATGTAGCGTGTCACTTACGGAAAACGCTTTAGCCTAACGGAATGTCATAGTTAGATTCATGTCATAGGATTTGCCAAAAGATTTTATGCCATCTGGCAACGTGACACAACTCTCCTCCTTTATCTTGGCTTGGGATCGGCCGTGAGATCATAAAATCACATAGGCGGAGTTATATATCAAAATTATATTGTTTGGAAAACATTGGTGCTTGTTGAGTAGATTTGAATGCACAGCCTCTCTTTTTTTGATAAAAAGGCCCTTAACCAATTCAGGTAAGTGCTCGAAGACATTGTTTCTTGTAAGTGGGTGTCACATTTGAAGCAAAGTCAGTTGGTAAGCATCACTATAAATCTATAGAAAATGGCTGGTACAGAAGTATATGGGTCTGTAGTGTGAACTAAAAAATTGCCATCTACACTTTAAAAGTAATTACTGCTTTGTTTGGGAGTTCTAGAATGACTCTACTAGAAGATTTTCCAGTCACTCACAATTTCTCAGACAACACTTATACTCTGATACCAGTTTTACTTAATTTTGGTCATATAATTATAACTGAAGAAGACTGTGAATCATAAAACTAAGAGCAAAAATGAAAGTTCTTGGCAATCCTTAGTACTTTTTAGCAGTAGAAATGATACAATCGTTTAAGGTCTTGTCACGTTGTCAATTTGCTTCAAACTTGTCCGTATCTTTCTCAAATCTATTACCATAAAAATTGCATCTGATGTTCAACTATAAGCCAATGGGCATATGGCTATTTAATAAGTGAAGCAGGAAACAGTGGCAGCAAGAAATGGGTTCACTTGAAGAATGCACAAATGGGTTTACTTGAAATATAAATAGGTCTGTAGTTCACACCTTAGAGCAAGCTTCTTAATCTCAGGTCAAAATTAAACAGGAGAAGAGAGGCACAGAAGAAGTTGAAGAAAAGAGTCATCTCAAAGGCCAAAATACATAACTAGACATTAAACAATATTTTGCCAAGGGCTGTGGAAGAAGAACCAGAAAGAATGGTTGCTTCAATAAGAAAAGTTCATTAGCAATTGTTATTTGGATCACAATGCTTTGAAGGGGAGCCTTGGTGCAATGGTTGAGTTGTCGTTGTGTGACCTAGAGATCATGGGTTTGAGGTGTGAAAACAGCCTCTTGCAAAATGCAAGGTAAGGCTGCATCTATAGACCCTTTTTGGTCCGCGCCTTCCTTGGACCCTACATACGTGGGAGCTCCATACATTGGGTTGCCCGTTTGATTTTTTATCTGGATTATAATGCTTTATTTACAAAATGTGTGGTCATGCATTCTAAAGGGTTGCCCATATTAAGGGAGAAGATCATCAGTCTAAGAGGTGAATAAATCCTACTTGTCGTCAAAGATATCCTTGATGTCTAAGGATGAAGCTAATTGTTCAGAGGAAAATGATTTCATATTGACCTTTTTTTTTTTTTTTCCTTAATGATCGAGTCCTCCACAAAAATAATAAGAGATTTGGTACTTGATTAGTGGACATAGTGATCATATGACAGAAAATTGAAGCAACTTTGTTTGTCTAGTGGAATAAGTAACTTCACAATTCAAGCTTTGGGATTGGAAAGCTACAAAATTTTAAAGAAACAATAGTTGAAACAAAGGGATGTAACCCTGAACATATTCATAATACTCTTTAGGTTCTGCCTTGACTATAAATATTAACTGCTAAGCCAACTTAAACAAAAAGAGTATTTAGGCAAGCTGGTAAATATGAATGCATGATTTTGGATAGTTAATGTTTGAGGGTCATCTTTTTTTACGATTTGAGCATTGGGGATTTTCTCGCTCCAACTTTAGCAGCTTTTATTACCCAGAGTGAGTTTCTAAAAAATAATAATGGCAGTTCATCCATGTCTATTTGAGAAAGGCCAACTTGTCTCTGAAGCTCCCTAAAAGGGAGGGTAGATATGAGAGATCTATGATTTAAGCACCTGAGCTATGGGTTTCAAAAGTTGTCGTCATGTGACCTTGAGGTCACGGGTTCAAGGCGTGGAATCAGCCTCTTGTAAAAATGCAAGGTAAGGCTGCCTACTTTAGGCCATTGTGGCCCGCCCCTTCCCCGGACCCCGCATAGGCGGGAGCTTCGTGCACCGGGGCTGCCCTTTTTAGCTATGGGTTTCAAAAAACTATTTCATTAATACATGCTATACACCTTCATTAGGTTCCTGATGATCCATTAAGTTAGAGTTTTAGATCTGCTTGCTCCTCCTAATTGAGGCACGTTGTGCATGGATTGGTGCTGCATTATGGTCTCCAGATCAAGGTGCTAGAGATCTTCTCTTGATTGATAATCTCGAGAAAGCACTTTTAAACTAGTAGTACTGTTTCTTTGGTCTCCAAAATAATAGAGGCCTGCAAATTGCATGCTGTCAGTGATATTTGAGATCCTTTTGTTGGTATAAATGTGGTCTCTCTTGATGATAGGTTTCTATTGTCCACCCTCATTTGTCCTGTGTTCCCTCTGCATGTGTAATTTTCTGGTTGCTTTATGATCGATCTTTCATTTCTTTGGAAAGAGAAATCTTCAATCTTCCTTCAGATTTGCAGTTTTGTAAATATCTCTGCCTTCATTCTGCGGATAACTTTATGGACGCACATGTCATGTATACTTTTCCCTCTGAACTCGAAGGAAATGATCTCTCTCTTTTTCCTTGTTCTGATTAGCTGTTATACCATTTCTAAGATCTATGAGTAGATAATAGGCTCATCTGGTCTCACTCTGTTGCACCCAGATGGAGTTAATAGAAAACTTGTTAGGAGAAAATCACTCATTTTAGAGATGCAATTCAAGATTGACTTTGGTTAGCCTAAGTTTCTCAATGCTCATGGAAACAGCAGGTCCTTTTGATTTTTAATTTCCTGAGTGCTGAGCAGATGCTTCTATTTAGTATTTGCTTTCGCTAAAAGTACTTGTGCATTCCACATGCAGGAGCACCATTTTTCTTTGTTGCAACGTGAGACGGAGAAACTCCGAAATGATATAGAGAAGATGCGCAGTGAGCTGAGGTCTGAGTTTCTGTCTATAAATTTAACTCTTGAAATACTAGCCTGACTTGTAAATCAGACCCATCTGGCTGTTTTGATCTGGAAAAAGCTTCAATTTATGACGTAGGTATGAGATTGACAAAGTCACTGCAGGACAGCGCTTGGATCTAAACCTTGAAAGAGGGTGAGGAAAAAGGTCTATTTCTTCTTGTGTTTCTTGGTTACAACTTGTGGGCTTGACGTCACCTTTGCCATCTTGATTTGTAATAGTTGTTTGCTTCTTTAGCGACATCTGATGTTCATGTTAGCCTCATCATTCCGTAGAACCGCTTGTGCCTCTTAGCTAAGTTACTTGGCTGAATCTGAAATGAAAGAAAAAGAAAATGCAGATTTTTTTTTATTGAACTAAACTAATTCAAAAGCGAACACAATGTAGGGTTAAGTAATGCACCCATGAATGATTTTATCGGTATGAGAATCTTTCTTATTGCTTCTAGCTTTTGCTTGTTTACTTGAGGATGCATATTGATTTCTTTGTGCCGTCGTAATTTATTCTTGACTTCTATTCACTAATAAATTCAGTCGAATTCGTGATGAACTAGCCAATCAAAGTGCAGAAACGTCCAATCTCACAAACAAGCTTGACAGGGTAAGGTCCATTGATCTTTAGCATCTAATATGGGTATTGGTTGATAATGAGCAAGTTCTGTTCTCAATATATGCAAGCGTTATTCTTAACAGTAGTTCATTTTATGTGCAGGAAATCCACTCATTGAGAGCCCAGCTGGAAGCGGCAAAATACGATGTGATAAAATACTGCATAGGAACGCTTGTCTCCATCTCTGCTGTTGGTCTGGCAGTAGTCCGCATTCTGATATAGGAACATTATCATCTCAAGAAATTCAGAGGTGATACAAACAAAAGCAATCAACAATATGTTCATTTTTTTTTTTGCCGAGGACAATGGACGCTGAAAAATTGCATTGTTTTTGGCAGTCCATCCCTCGAAGTATCCCAATCAGTCTGAAATTGAAATATTCATTTTAGCCTTCTCATTCAGCTGTTTTGCTGCTGCAGTTACTCCTTGTACCCGTCAGTCATTTACATTTTATCATGTTGTAAGACGATAAACCACAGATGATGTTTTTCATGCCATAATGTATCTGGAGTTATCTGTGTATACTCTTTCTTCCTTGTAATTATAAAAATCTGAGCATGGGAGGAAAAGGGATTCGACAGCTTGTGAGGGTCTTCTGAGCTACTGTAAGTGAATTGGATATGCGGCTGAGGCACACTAGATTTGAAGCTGTGACCACTCAAATGGGTGGTGATCGAATGATCGAAACTGGTTGATCAGTAGCTTAAGGAATGAGCAATTCAATGGACCAAAAGAAACATTTTGGGTACTGGAATTATCTGATATTATTGTCTTTGGGACCTTTGAGGATTCAACATAGTGGAGGGGCCAAAGATTAGTGATTATGTGATTTTCAACTTGTGTGGACAATATCGTCGGGACCCGGTCTGGCGGTCAGCTGCCCTGCTCACATGGTCTTGCGCTACCTGATCAAGTTCAAATTAGAGACCACAAGATGCTTCTAGCCTTTTGACCCTCTGAAAGCTCAATGGCCATTCAGAGGCAGCTTGTCCTTATGGGCCTGCCAAATTCAGCTTCATTGCAGATCTGCATGGTAATGAACTTACCTTTCCCCCAATGGAAGTTGAAACTTCGTTAGTCAATGAGGTTGAAACTACATTAGTGGTGGGTCAGTCATATGATTGGGTCAAGAATCTTAAACAATAATTCCATTTACATATAATAAAATATAACATAACTAAAACCAAAGAAAACTAAAATAATGAAAACATTATTGATTAAAATCTATGAACCAAAGAAAGACTGGACAAGATTGGCACATATCAACTCATTGGAAACCCTCAATGGAAAGCCGGACTGTATTTTTTACTTTTTGTTTTCCCTTTTCTTCAATGATGTTACTATCCCACTTAAATGAGCAGTTACTTCGTTCCATATTCTCACTTAGAAAACAGCAAGCACATAGATATAGGACAAGGTGCCAAACCTTTTGTAATAATCAAAGCTATCTATGCATGCCTTAGAAGGGGAGCCTTGGCGCAACGGTAGAGTTGTTGTCGAGTGACTTTGAGGTCTTGGGTTTAAGGTGTGAAAACAGCCTCTTGCAAAATGCAAGATAAGGCTACGTACTGTTGACTCTTGTGGTTTGCCCCTTTTCTGGACACTGCATACGCGGGAGCTTTGTGCACCGGAGCTGCCCTTGTTTACTCATGGCCTTGTTTCGAGCACTTGATCTTTCAAACCAAATACATAGGTATGAGAGTATTTAGATGTAATAAGGCAGCTAAACGTCAGAAGCTTGTACCTTTATGTTGTTATTTAGAGCTTTTTCTCCCAACCTTTTTTTTTATTCATCTCATGAGCCAATACAATGCTCGTACAATACCTTGGATAGTTCTGTTACTAGTAAATTAGGGGGCCGATCTCTTATAACTTGCTGTATGACTCAAGTGAATTAAGTACATGAAGTTCATGGATCACTATTGGATAGTCAATAGGCTCCATCCAATATGAGTGCTTGATGGTCACCGCTTTCTTGGTACATTTGGTTCACTAAAACTGGCATTTAACCAAGTGGACCGCTTTAGGCCCAGATTAAAAAGGGCAGCCTGGTGTTTTTGCCTATGTGGGGTCAGGGGAAGAGGTGAACCACAAGAGTTTATAATACGCAGTCTTAATTTATATTTTTGCAATAGGCTGTTTCTACGCCTTAAATCTGTGATCTCAATGACACATGACAACAATTTTTACCACGTTTGGCCCAGATAAACACGGCTAAAATAATTCGATTTATGAGGTTTTGCCAGATTATTTCATATGTGATTATATGGTATTATCTAACATAACCGGGTATATCGGATTGTATAAAAAAGTAGAATTATGGCGCATAGTTTAATGATATAAATGAAACTGCAGATGCGATGAGACTATAACGACGTGCCTACAACCGTGCGAGGACAAAATACAATTTTGAATAAGTAATTAGAGGTTTGGAGAGTTCCAGCTTAGTTCTTAGAAAAGAATGGATGGATACCTGTTTAATCCTATTCATTTATTGAGTCCCCATCTGTTGCTTGGTTGATCCCAATTGAAGGGTCATAGTTTTTCTCAGTGATTCAAACTTTTCATCTGCTGGGGCCCGTCTTATAATATCATGCTCTGAAAATCTTCTATTTTAGTCTTTTGACGGTTTAAGTATAAAATGACGGCTAAGAAAAGCCTCTCAAGTAGCAACCAACAACGAGAGAATCTTTTGACGGTCAATTATGATGAAACTAGTGAAAGCAGACAAGATTAGGCCCAAAGATGAACGGTTTGGATCGTCTGAAATCTGAACCAAGTTTGTACTTTATAGCTGGCCACACCATTCTCCATGGTATGACAATCAATGTGGACGAGGGTGACAGAGAGAATCCATATTCTCTGTTAGTAGACTTGGGCGTTTAAAGTTAAGGAGCAGACACTAAATAAATTACCATAAAAAGATAGGCCTTTGCATTGAATGAACAGCTATTTCGACCCTTTGTTGAGATATTTCCGGTCTTCACACGGCAGACCAAACGGAGAGAATTCATGTCCCTACTTCGCCTACCACACGCCCACAGCATCATTTTGCCCATAAAATCCCACGATTATCCCGTGTCCGTGGCTGAAAGACACTCTGCCAGGCTATATAAATAAGGGTCTACGCACACAAGACGGCCAAACTCACAGGCCAGTCTGTGTGCATACAAACCCACATTCCCACAATGGCTTTCACAGAGCAACAAGAGGCATTGGTCAAGGAATCATGGGAGATTATGAAGCTCAAAATCCCAGAACTAAGTCTTCAGTTCTTCACTACGTACTCTCTCTCTCTCTCTCTCTCTCTCTCTCTCTCTCTCTCTCTCTCTCTCTCTCTCTCTCTCTTCATTTTCTGTTAGAAGATTTTGATCTTTTATTTTCTGGTTCTGATGTATGGTCAGGATATTGGAGATTGCTCCTGCAGCTAAAGGATTGTTCTCATTTCTCAAGGATACCGATGAAGTTCCCAAGAACAATCCCAGGCTCAAGTCCCATGCTGTCAAGGTCTTCAAGATGGTAAGATTAATTTGAGAACAAGCCTACTGTTGCTTGATGTGTGTGCTTGTGGGGGCTGGATGAATGGCTGACGATCCGATTGTTGGCACATTCAAAATGGGCAGTATTTCCAAAAATCCTCTCTGATTGGTTCATCTTCGCTCTCGGATTGACTACATTTCACTACCGTTGTACTGCAAAATGCTGGCTAAGATGGAGCAGTTGCTTCTTCTGATCTCATCGAGCTTGCTAATTTATGTTGTTTTTTTGATACGGTGCATGGTTGCAGACTTGTGAAGCAGCTGTTCAACTGAGAGAGAAGGGTGAAGTTGTAGTTGCAGAAAACAGTCTCAAGATCTTGGGATCCGTCCATCTAGCCAAGGGAGTCATTGATCCCCACTTCGAGGTACGTTTTCTTCTACATGATGTGATCTGTGCCTTCGATTAGAAAGTGGGTCCCCATCTTTAGTCGATTGAAGTTTTTCATCTTGAGGGCTCTACCTGATCTTCATTAACTTGAACACCATGCTGATCGAATGATTCGTTTGAATCATTAATTTCTTAACACTAACAAGTCATACATGTTGAACCCAGATGATTGGTGATCCATATCATTCATATTCCAGCACATATATGGTCATTATCCTGGAAATCTTCCTCTCTGGATGATCCTAACCCTCTGTTTGGTTCAGATTTTCTCACTGCTGCACTCTTTCAATATCTCCAAGCCGTCCATTTTGACCTTAGAGTAGTTGGTGACATGGTTTATCTAAACATGGCACAATATTAGCAGTTGGATCATCAACTATTAACTTCTGATTTCGAGATTTTAGTACAAGTGTCATCTATATCTTGGATCTTGCACTTGAAATAATAACCCGAACGGTTATGATTATCCAATAGGAAGAACTTTTACTGCGTCTATTGGACACAATGAGAAGCCACAGATCAATAATTTGGCTCATCAAGCAAGTTATCCCCACACTTAAGGCACCCTTTTTGCCTTTCGATAAGTGGATCCCCACACCCAACAATTCCTCGTCTCACTTATTTGTATTTTTATCTGTGATTTCGTCAATTTTCGGTGGGTTTTTTTTATTTATTATCTGATTGTGAAGTTCTCAAGAATCAAGATACATTTTCTTATCTATTTATGGGGTCAACCGATGGGTAGTACGTCTTTTGATAATGACACTCCTTCCCTCTCTTACGCCAATTTCTTCTTCTTTAGGTGGTGAAGGAAGCTCTGATAAGGACGATTAAGGATTCAATGGGGGAGAAATGGAGTGAGGAGATGCGTGGAGCGTGGGTGCAAGCGTATGACGAGTTGGCTGCTGCCATTAAAGCTGCCATGAAAGAAGCAGCCTTTACATTGCCTAAAGACGGCACAATACCTGAAAACTAGCTAAATCCATGTTATCAATTTATAAACTGGGTTCCTAGCTCTCATGGTTTTTGATCGGATAATTGTCCAAAGTTTAAGGATTTTGGCTGTAAAACCTTGGCAACTGGCAATAAGCTTTTGCCAAACGTTACAGACTTGTAATAAAATCCATTATCATTCATGTGATGGACTCCTATATGCAGTCGTTTTGGTCTTTATCTTAGATGTTAGTGAAACAAGATCAACGGTTCTGATTAATTGTAATAGTTACATTATTTGACATTATGGGTTTTCAAGTATTCTATTACCAATATAAATATAACTTAATCTCTCATTTATTATTGAGAGCATTACATTCATTTTCATGGTATCAGAGTGGGCTGAACCTGCTTTTCTCCTCCAAAAACTTTCTTTAACTTGATCGACCATCGTCTTCTCAACTCCTTTTCTTCCCTTTAACCTTCATGGATCATGAAACAATCTTCTGCGTCCAACAATACTTCCAGTATTCCATCCACAACCTCATCATCTTCTCCATCTTCGTTTTCCTTAAACTTCTTCCACAAAGTTCAGAAGGATGACGATTCGGTGACCACCTTCCTCCACAAAGTGAAGATATCGACCAATGAATTAGCCGCAGCCGGCTAAACCACTTATCCCTTTAGAATTCAACATATGAAGATATCGTCGCGGCTTTGTCAGTATTTACACCTCTCTCATTCATTCCGTGACCTTCATAGCATACTTCAAAGTCATGAAATTCGGGTGAGGGAACAACGATACAATCTCTTTAAGTCATTGCCAACTATGCTTGTTTAGCTTTACTTTTAATGAAAAATGCATGGTTTATGGAAATGTTATGGACTACGATATACATAGAGCTATAGTAGATTTGTTTAGCTTTGTTTTCAATGAAAAATATATAGTTTATGGGAGTATTATGGGTCGCTATATACAGAGCTATAGTAGATTTGTTTAGCTTTGTTTTCAATGAAAAATATATAGTTTATGGAAGTATTATGGGCTGCCATATACATAGAGCTATAGTAGATTTGTTTAGCTTTGTCTTCAATGAAAAATATATAGTTTATGGAAGTATTATGGGCTGCTATGTACATAGAGCTATAGTAGATTTGTTTAGCTTTGTCTTCAATGAAAAATATATAGTTTATGGAAGTATTATGGGCTGCTATGAACATAGAGCTATAGTAGATTTGTTTAGCCTTGTCTTCAATGAAAAATATATAGTTTATGGAAGCATTATGGGCTGCTATGTACATAGAGCTATAGTAGATTTGTTTAGCTTTGTTTTCAATGAAAAATATATAGTTTATGGAAGTATTATGGGCCGCCATATACATAGAGCTATAGTAGATTTGTTGAGCTTTGTTTTCAATAAAAAATATATAGTTTATGGAAGTATTATGGGCTGCTATATACATAGAGCTACAATAGATTTGTTTAGCTTTGTTTTCAATGAAAAATATATAGTTTATGGAAGTATTATGGGTTGCTATATACATAGAGCTATAGTTGATTTGTTTAGCTTTGTTTTCAATGAAAAATATATATTTTATGGAAGTATTATGGGCCGCTATATACATAGAGCTATAAAAGATTTGTTTAGCTTTGTTTTCATTGAAAAGTGCACTGGAAAGGGAAAGATATACGAGGTCCAAATCCCAATCTGCCACAATTACCTCTAGTCCATTCAAATCAAATCACTCTCGTTTTCCTCCATTTGCTTCCTAAGCTCACATATCATCATTTTGATTAATGTTATGTTAAGCTACGATCTACCTACCACTTGTACACATTCTCAGCCTTGTTCCAACACATCTCATTCAATGGCAAACTATGCGCAACGCAATCAACCTTCTCAAGATGAGTTTCATACACGGTATCACGACACAGGGGGATGCCACATTATATAACAGTTGATCTCAATAATCTACATATACCGACAATGGCTTCAATCAACTTCGAATGCGAAGCTGTGATAGTTTACACATCCAATCTTGGTACTTCTTTCGTCTAATGACAACTACTTTCATCTTAATGATGTTCTTCATGTTCCTCGTATTCAGAAAAATATGTTGTTGCTCCAGAAGTTTTGTAAAGATAACAAACATAGCTTTTGAATTTACTGACAACTATTTTCTTGTGAAGGGGAGCTTGGGGCAATGGTAGAGTTGTCGTCGTGTGACTTTGAGGTCACGGGTTCAAGACGTGAAAACAGCCTCTTGCAAAATGCAAAATAAGGTTGCGTACTATTGACCCTTGTGGTCCGTCTCTTCCTTGGACCCCACATACGCAAGAGCTTCGTGCACCGGGCTGCCCTTTTTTGTTTTCTTGTGAATGACAAAACTATGCGAGCTCCACTTCTTCAAGGACTCACTGAAAATGGGCTTTACAAGCTGTCTTTAACAGGATTGTCTTCTACTAGTGCAAATAAGTTGTCTTTTTTTGGGAGAAAAAGTCAAGAGTAAATAAGTGGCATGACCATCTAGTCATCTTCACCCTCGCTCAGTTCAACGTGTCATTTGGAACAATTATCTTCCATTTTATGAACTCAAGTCCAATTTTGATTCTTATTCTTCGTGTAACATTGGAAAATTGACCAAAATTTTACTAGGCACTACTGGACCTCGAAGTACTAATCCACTAGATTTAACCTTTAGTGATGTCTGGGGACTCAACCCTATTGCTTCAACGAATAAAAACAATTATTTTGTTATCTTTACGAACAATTGTGTGAAATATAATTGGATCTTTCCACTTGTTTGTAAATATGATGTTGTGTACGTTTTTATTCGATTTCATACACTTGTTGAATGTCGGTTTGGACTTATATTGAAGCAATTCCAATTAGATTGGGCAGGGAATTTCATTTCGTTAACCCCCATTTTCAATGGTCTGGCATTCTACATAGAATAGCCTATCCCCACACCCATGAACAAAATGTGTCAGCCAAAAGAATGATTCAGCATGTGGTAGATGCAAGTCACAACTAAGTGGATTTCCACTTCTTGTGTGACCAAGTTGCGAAACTAGTGCATGACCACTGCAAACATATTACCAAAGCTCTTCCTTCCGCTCGGTTTATCCAAAATACAAGTTAGTGATTACCTGCAATCCACCATCAACTTGAGGGGGTGTGTTAGTGAAATAAGAGTCAACAGTTCTAATTCATTGTAATATTTACTTTATTCAAGATATGTGACTCTTCTCTTTAAGTAGGATTCCAGCACCTTCTTTTATGGCCACTGATTGCATGTTATCTAGAAACTATAATAACCAATAAAAAACCAAGAGGAGGCTTCTTAATAGCTTGTAGGTAGCATATATTATGAGCTTATCAATAGTTTGATGGCTACCCTCCCTTGTTTTGCAGTTGAAAGCTAAAATTGATTAATGAAGTATAAAAATTTATATAATTTGGTTGGGTAAATCAGCTCTATGAGGAAAAAATTATTGTAGGGAACCAATTTAAGAGTAGAAAAGCTTATGAAAACAACTTGGGAGTTGGTTTCCCTTGGTTTACATATTCTTTTACTAAGAGATAGAAGAGCTTGAGAATAAATCAATAAGTGGAAATTAGCAATCACGAGAAGGAATGCAAATGGGATATTTTGTATAAAAGTTTGCAATTTGAGTCAAACACAAAGCATAGACTTGCCAAAATTGCCTTTAGTTATGTCACTACATTGAGTATCCAAGTTAGCAAATGTATCATCAAGTTGATTGTTTCTTGGTATACCAAAGACTTCTAGCACATCGGCTATATTTGTAGGGGTGTGTGTGAGTCTACCATTCAAGTTTCATGACCAAAAGAGTTGCGAAGAGTCATGGAGTACAACTTTGTGTTACTAATTCATTTTGTAGCAGTCAAAGATCACTTGTACTTGAGAATCTAATAAGCCAAAAGTTCAAACCTTGTGGGGCTCAAGTTTTTTCTTCTTTAGTCACATTCTAACTATATTGTTGGAAAATCCAAAGAACTACTTTCTAGAAAGCTCACAAAAAAATGATCAATTCAAATACAATTCATGAGTAACATAATATATAAAAATTGTCCAACACCATCCACACCCATATGCATATGTACAGATTTTGATTAGGGTGATATAGATATTTAGATACTCATTTTCTCCATACTAAAGTCCAAAGTCTTGTTAGTACCCAAGGAATGCCCAAGCAACATCCAAGTTAATTTGTTCCCAACTCAAGTCCTAATTTTTGAGAACTTGGTGGAAAAGCATGATTACCAACACAATTTTAGCGCCACACTAATAGGATGAGAGCTCAATATCCAAGGGGACATCATAAGAATAGTAAAATAATGGTATTTTATTATACAATTGGAGACCAACTATGTCCAACATTTCTAGAGAGTGCTACATGTTACCTAAAAATGTTTTACCTATGTGCCCCAACTAAGGGTTGTCCCCTAAAAAAGCTACATATTAATATAATAGGCCCTTTTCTCCCTCCAAAGATAGCCAATAAAGCCCAAAATCATTATTATTTCTTTTAAGTAGTCATGAGACTTGGCATAAAGGAGATGACATTATATGAATGATATCATCAAGGAAGGAAATTACTATGTGAATGTTGCCATGTCAACACACCTTTTATTGTAAATAGAGGAGACAAAGATGGAAGAAAAATATGGGAAAAGCACCTTAGAACAACTAGAGAACTATAAATAGTTTTTGTTTAGGAGAGGGGAGCCCCTAGGGTTTTACCATTTTATCTCTAAGGTTCTTCCTCTAACTTCTCTCCCTCTCTTTTAACCTTGGAAAAATAGGTGTTCCCCCAAAAGTCTTCTAAGCCTTCCACAAGTTGTAAGCACCCACAAAGAAGCCTAAAACCTTAAATGTAACCCATTTATTATTCTTTTTCTACTTGTTGTATAAAATTCTGTACAGGTGGTAAGCCCGTACCACCAACTATGTAAGACAAGAACTTCTATGTAATTTATTCATTTACAAAAATAGAATTATGGCTTGATATCTTATCTTCATGGCTCTTTATGCTAGTTCTTTATTCCTAACCTCTATTACCAAAAAATTTTTGGTGCATGAAAGCTCAATGCCATGTGAAAAAGAAGAAGAAAGCCACTGACCCTATGGGTGGCCTTTGGGCCTATAGATCCTCACATGTAACAACTTCCAATGATGCGTAGTTGTGTAGGTGATCTACCATAGTATATATATGCTTTCTCGCAGATTCTCTAAGCATTTCTTTTTCTATGTTTGTAAGAGAAGTGTAAGGATATATCCTCCTTAGTAATGTAGAATAGGTCATTTCACTATGCTCACCTCTAATAACTCAGCTAAGCAGTATTTCTTAAAATTTAATAAGCTAGTCATCAACATGCCTTAAGATAAGTAAAGACCACTTCATAGACAAAATAAATGCAACCCTATAGTTCTTTCCCACATGATAATCGAGGAAAAACACTAATCTTTGGAGGTACATGAACCACTAAGTGCGTTATTTAATTTTCTACTAATTTTTTTAAGGCAAGTCTATTTAAGGACCAAAGGCTCTGGCCTACTGAACCATTAAGCTTGCCCTTCAAATTTCTCTACTACATTATTTGGAAAATACTTGTTAAGGTGATTAATATGCTGCCGACAATAATATAACTCCACACATCTATTAGCCACCTTGACCCCCAACATCATATGCTTCATTTTGAATTCTACAAATTTACCTTTTTTTTAAGGAGATCTAGTTAAGGAACCAAGGGTCATGGCTTGGACGGACCACTAAATCTCCACAATTTATTTTCTTCAATCTAGTTAGTCCAGAGCACCTAGTTAAGGACCAACAACTTAAAAATACTAATTAGCTAATAACAACCTTAAAGAGTAGACAAGTGGCACCTCTTTACTACCATATAGCAAACAGTTAACTAAGGAAATCTTGTCAGCCCAACTTGGCATCTTAGCTTAGGAAAAAGAAATGCGTGGCGACTCCAAAACTTCCCTCTTATCCCTAGTGGAGCAACTATACCACTAGTATGTGTGTCAGCCTTGTGGACCCCAAAATCCACATCCCATATACTTATAAGATAATTGGATGCATCAAAGGCTACTATGAATATAAAGCAAACTGATGGTGGTATTCTTTATGAATCCCAATTCTATCCTTAGATAACTTAATTGATTATTCTATAACACAAATCATCTCTATCTATCCTCTCTTATTGCCATCTCTCCCAACCCCACTGAGATCTTCAAAACAAAAGCCCTCATCTCTAAAAGTTACTAACTTTCTATTGCACAGATTGAAGAATGAGCATCGCAGGATACGAAGGAGATAAATTAATAACATAAACATTTTGTTTTGTAATCACCAAGGGGAAGTGATATCATTTTGGAGACATTTAAAAATAGGAAATGATAAATTATATACCTAATAGAAAGATTGAACATTATTGATGAAAAGCTATATACTTAATAGAATCAAAAATAAAAAACTATAAGCCTAATAGAAAGATTGAATGTTATTAATGAAAAGCTATATACCTAAAATAGCTCAAGTCAACTCATCGGAACCCACAATTGAAAGTAGTAAGATATGTTCACTATAAGAAACCTATAATGGTGGGAAAAAATTACCCCCCATGGAAGGCAAAGCCACTTTTAAAATATTAGATGACTGGGCCCCCGTCTTAGACTTTTCAGTGGTTTTCGAATCCACTATAATTAATAATGGTGGTTAGAAACCACCAATGTTGATGTACCACTACCACTACTGAAAGTATTAGAAATTGGCATTAGACTTTGTTATCCTCACTTTAGTGGTGGATTTGCATATGTTGGAAACTACTAATAAAAGGAAAGTAAAATTGTTTAAAAAAAAATATATGTTATATATTTATAACTACCAAGATTTTTTCTTCAATAAAAGAAATAATTGAGATTTCATTGCAAGGGCTTAAACTTGGGTTTCTCAAGTAAGGTAAGAGCCAAGTATTGTAACCAAATAGACTACAATGGATCAATTTAGAAATTCAACCACCTGTCATGTAAGAGAGAACAAAAAAATTACCGAAGCTAAAAAATCACTAGAAGAAAGAAAAACATAAAGAGAAAGAAATGAAACATGGCTTGTTACTTTGTATTACTTATTCTGTAATTGGAGAATATAGAATATGTCTAAATCCTAGCAACAAAAAGAGAAAGAAATGAAACAAAATCCTCTCACTTGGCATTACAAACGATAGACAGATTCAAGATAAAGAAACACAACAAGCAAAAATGCTCGACATAAACAAAGAGTCTAACTCGCCTAGGCACTAGAGTGCGTATAGCAAGTTTATATATAAATAGATAAACTTAGGAACATTGTAAGATGGCTTTTCCATAAACCAAAAATTTGGAAAGTAGACGCTAGCTCTAGTTGGGATACTAAATTTTGTATTAGTTAGAGGGATAATTAATTTATTGTATATTAATTTAGGAGGTTTATTGTATTAGTTGCATCTTAGTGTAACTAATATGTAGTGCATAATCGTCTCTCAAGTGTCCTACGTACCAAAGAGAGCAAGGACAGAGCTTGATGGGCTGACTTGGAGCTCAGCATGACAGCCGCATGGTTACGAAGCTAAGAGAATAGTAGACTTGTGACAACTCAGATGTCTGCTTTCGAATGCATAATTAATTGACCATTTGGTTTATGCATATAATACTTGCAGTATGCACTGCAGGCGAAAAGTTTAATTGAGTGGTGGTGAGATAATCTCGTGTGCTAAATGACTCAAAATACTTACTTTGAGAGTCGTTGATTTCACTACCACTGGATAGAGATGAGTTCAGAACCAATTTGGCAAGGCTGGTTAGGCATAAGCATACTTGTGATCATAGGGACATATGCCACAACTTGTTCAAGATTCTAATAAGATAGAATTACAAAAACAAGAAGATAGAATTCAAAATGATATATTCTACATAAAGAAGAGAACTAAAAGAAGCCAATTCCATAGGGCACACAAATGAAAATTGACATATTTGTTTTGCTAATAAAAAGTGATAAACTTGTGATCATGTAGGAGTTAAAGAAAACTGATAAGGAGAAGACACTTGCTTACTTGAGGAAGACGTATAGTTTTTGGGGCCCACATGTTTTGCACTAGAAATGGCAATGGGTCGGGTTAGGCCAGATTTTTGGTTGACCCTGACATTTGCCCTAGTTCTTTTCTCTTGCCCCTAACCTGACCCTATGCTACTCAATTGGATTAAGAATTTTTTGCCCTAGACTTGCTCCTTATAGGTGAATTGGTTTGGGTTCCTTTATTAACCCTAGCTTGCTACTGTTGATTGTTTAACTGCAGGTGCTCGGGCTATTGTAGTGTAGCATATGCAAGTACGGGTCGATCCTACGAGGACTTGATTTAAAATGATGGAGTTTTCAATAAAATTCAATTAATAAAAGAATAAAAATAAAGACTATACTAGAAATAAACTAAAATCCATATTTATTCAATTGTTGCAATTTATAGAATTATTTATTCCAAAGAAAATAGAAAATGCAACTAAATAAGCTGTTCTAGAAAAGCCTATCCCTAGATAATCAGAATGAAGATAAGGTAAAACCAGGATATTCAGGGACACATAATTAAATAAACTAGGAACTCAGATGGAATTAAATCAGGGACTCAGATGGAATTAACGAAAAAGGAAAAAATTGTAATTTCTTTTAAAGAGTGAGGTTAAAATTGGAATTTCATGAAAACTCTGGTTTTTAAGAACAGGGAGAACCCGATGAAGAAGGGGAAACTGAAGAAGATGGAGAAGAATGGAGGAGAAAGGGAGGAAGGAAGGAAGGAGGAGGAGGAGGGAGAAGAAAGAGGAGAAAATGGGAGAAAACCCGATATATGGGTTTTCTCTCCCTGAGCCGTTTGGTGAAGAAGATGGAGGAGGAAGAAGAGGGAAGCATAGGAGAGAGAAGCAAGGGGAATAAGAGGAGGATCGGAGAAGATAGGCGCAGATGCTGGTGATTTGGGCTGCCAAGCGATGTTAGTTGTGTCCGATGGAGAGGTGCCCAAGTGCTGGTTTGACGCCTGGGATTCTGTTGCCTATTGTGATTACCAAGCTATTTGGCAGCCTGGGATCACTGTCTAGAACAGTTAAGGATGCAGATGAAGAGAGAAAAAAGAACAGAGTGGAAAGGGAGAGAAAGAACAATGAAGAGCAGGAGAAAGGGCGATCCAAGGTTTACCAACGTTGCCGTGCTAAGGTTGTGCGGTGCCCTTGGTCATTTTGGTTTAGATGGGGCAAATGATGATGACAGGGTGAAGCACAACAAGAAAGTGAAGGGGATAGGTTGGCTAGAGAGAGAGAGAGAGAGAGAGAGAGAGAGAGAGAGAGAGAGAGAGAGAGAGAGAAGTGATGGCGTGAGAAAGAGATGGTAGGGACAAAGGGAGTTAAGGAAAGAGAGGTGGGGAGGAGAAGGGAAAGGGTGGAGATAGAGAAGGAGGAGCTTGGGTTGTGCGGACAGAACAAGGGGAAGGAGAGGAAGAGAGAAAGAGGAGGAGAAGGAGAAGGAGAAGGAGAAGGGAGAAGTGGGAGAATGGAGATAAGATGGACGTGAGGAAGTTGTGAGAGGAAGGAGGGAATGAGAAAAAGATTAGGAGAAGGAGAATTGTGAGAGAGGGGAGAAACGAGATGGAGAGAAGAGAGGATAGGAGAAAGTCAGCCAACCCATGAGAGAGGAAAAAAGACCGTCCAGAAGAGAGAGGGGAAGGGGAATTAAAAGGAAGAGAGAGACGTGTAGAGATAGAGAGATAAGAGAGAAAGAGAAAAGAGAGGAGAGAGATAAGTGAAAATAATAATAATAATAATAAGAGAGAGGGAAAAGAGAGATAAAAGAGAGAGCGGGGTCTACTAGAAGTCTAGACTTGCTAGAACTCTGCAAGTCTTCAATTTTGTTCTATCCTAGGAGTCTTCAAAGTCCTTTCTTTCTATGAAACTTCATCATCCTCATATGATATCCTTGATTTGATCTGGAGCGTCCAAGCCTAAGTCGATTAATCTGTAATGCACATGACCTAATTAGAATTATCTGAACCGTTTAGTATTCCTCTGACTAGCTTTAATGATCATCTGACCACTAAATCTTTCAATTCAATGGTTGATGGTCAATTAAAGCTAAAATAAAATATTTTGTGTAAAATCTTAAAATTAATGGCCTAGATGCTCTAATTGAACACTAAATTAGGAGTATTTTGACCAAAATTGAACACTAAACGACTACAATATTCAAAAACATTTGTCAAATCCATATCATGATGTACTTTCTTAACATACAAATATAATTTCTAAACCTACACTATAATATACTTCTACATAAAGTCTTTGGAGTTTTGATCAACTTCTTGTTATTGTATGATGACAATTTACTAGTTTAAATAGATTTTATATGAGGGTGTTTCTATTATTTGAAATAAACTGTATACATTGCTTTGGTTCCCTAGTTTTTTCACCATTGACAGTGGCTTGACCTTGGCCCTCCTTGGGTTATTGATTTTTTGACCCTAGCCTATTCAGGTCATAACCATTTTACCCCTAGCCCTGATCCTAATAGGTCATTAGGGTGTTCTCTCAATTGACTTGACTCTTTGCCATTCCAACTAAATTTGTTTGAATTGAAAATTCCTTAAGCCCCATCCAAATACCATATGTAGGGTTTTTCCAAGGAAATGTGAACTATTGGTCTTTGATAAAGTATAATGTGCCGATAAAAAATCTGTTTGTCTTGGGATGAGAGCCATTTGGTTTTGTTGTTAGCTGTGTGTAAGTTTATTGATATGATCTACATAAATTTTTCCTATGTGGACACCTAAAATTTACTCTTTCCTTGATATGGGGAAGCCTTGTTTAATAGCCAGACTCCAAAGAAAGGCCATATAGCCAAGCAAAGATCAAACTAGAAAGAAACAACGTGGCTCTTATTTAAGTTATATAGCCCACCTAGGTTAACAAAGTGGATTTTAAGATTGACTGGTACTATGCATTGGTTCAAGAAATTGTCAGGAAGAAAGGTGTTCTTCACATTTAATTATCTATTATATTACCTCTCAAACAAATTATCTAATATTCAATCATTTGATTGTGGAATAGGTTAATAGTAATTATGATGCTTACTATCCTAATAAATGGGTCCAAGATCTTTAAGAGAATAGTTTTTGTATATATTGTTATACCATAGTTGGTGGCTTAGGACCTTAGGTCGGTTAAGCCAGTAATCGAACTCACCAATCATGTTCATTATAGGTGAACCAAGTGCAATTTTCCATATAAAATGAGGAGCAAGAGCAATCATTTCTTTAAGTACACTTTACTACCTACAACCATTTACTTATGATACTTTGGTCCTAAAAGTTTTAGAAAAATAATTTAGTCCATGGAACTATTGGTTTGGGTTGTACTTTAGTCCTTTTATTACCTTTTCAATCAACAGAGCTAATAGTTGGGCCCTATAGGCACAAGTATTATTTTCTAAAAATGAAAAAAGGACACTTTCATCCCTAGAGTTATTTACTTATGATGAAAAATTAACAAAAGGACTAAAGGGTAACGCAAACCAAATATTTCCAAGTACAACTATTTTTTCTAAAAGTTTAAGGACTAAAGTATCATAAATGAATAGTTCTAACGGACTAAATTGAACATTGCTCTTTCTTTTATCACCTTTCATGCTTCAAGATGATTTTTCAATTTGGGCCTTATGGGTGAAGGAAATAATATTCTTGCACCCCTTTGAGACTATCGCCATACCTTCATTTCAGGTTTTGTAGTAAAAGTACTATTGGGTCACCCCTTTTTTAATGGAACTATTCATCTTAAGCATGGTATTATAAATTGACCCTATCCTCAAAAGTTACATACTTTGGACTATCTTGCCATTAATTTTTCTAATCTATTCCATATCTTGTCAATTTATACTACAATCTGATTTAGAACTTGATGTACCTAAGAGAAAACAATGATAAGATCATCAATGATATGTAATTTTGGGATATGGTCCATTTATAGAAAGACAGTTGGGATAGTTTTTCAAATTATTGAAAAAGGTGTCCTTGCTTGCACTAACAAATTCCAAATGAGGGTGTAGCATTGGTCCTTAATGGAGTGATATTGTAAATGCACGCCCGCACGCCCGCACACACACACACACACACACACACACACACACACACACACACACTAGATAAACATGAAAATCAAAGGTGCAAATTGTTTGAAGACAAAAAGTGTTTTCAGAAGATTAAGGCCCAAGAAGATGGAAATTGTCACCTAAACTTGAAATTTGCATATTAAACTTTTAACTTTTTAGCATTAATATTACATCATAAAATTTATAATATTTAAACAATGGAGAAATATCATTGTATTTGATATTTAAAAACCTATAAAATTTTGGTTCTACACGTGGATCAAGTAGATGACTTTTTATCCTTTTGTATTATTTGCATTACGACGTCTTTAGATTATTTATGTTGAATTTAAATAGAGTATGGAACCTCATTGGCTTGATGTTGTTGTGCCCATGCTAAATTATGTTGCAATAGAAACCGAGGGTCTGAGGGGCAAAGCCCCCAGTGCTGGTTAAGCTATTTTCTATTTATAATATGGGGGGTAATAGTGTCTTTTGTCAGGATGTGTGTGTGTGTGTGTGTGTGTGTGTGTGTGTGTGTTCACACGACCTTGGGATTGTGATGGGGTAAAGAAATCTTATGTACTTTGTGGCAGCTATTTTTGGCCATGGAGACAATGAAACTAGTGTGAGCCCATGGATATTTTCATTTTCTTGCATTTTCATAATAGTTGTTTTCCTATATACATTATAATGTGTTAAGTTACCTAAATAATATTATAATTTAAATAAATTTACTTTGTATATAAGCACACTATAAACATGCTAATTGTATTAGTTATAGCATGGACACTAGTGCACACCATCTAGCATTGTTCACAAGTTGCATCAATTAACTCAGATAAAAGGTGGTGGCAGTAACCATCATTTTCTTCAAAAGCAATGTCCATCAATCTCAAGTTACTCCATAAGTGGCATCAATCACTCATGTTCCCTCCTCAAATGGTGTCGGTAGATCTTATTTCCCTTCAAAGTTGTGTCAATCAATTTGGTGTAAGAGTGGCGTTAGTCACTTTCATTTGCCTCAAGAATGGCATCAGTGAATCTGCTTCAAAAAAAGTTGAAACTAGACAAATGAGAGTGTTTAGTGCCATCCCCTCTTGGTCATAGTTACATAATTTCATTAGCATCTCTAATCACTACTAGGCGATTCTTTGAATATGAGCGTCAATCTCTACTTTATATAGTGACCAACACTGGTCAATTACAAAAGTGTTTTTGACTAGCTCATCCATTGGTGCAGTTACCAATTTGGTGTTTAAAATTCATTGGTTGTCCAAAACAACTATCTGAAAAACCAAAACTATAAAATAGAGGTTCTATCCTTCATTCTAGGCAATCAAGTCTCAGTAAAGGTCATGTTTACTTTATGCGAAAATAAAGTCTTACTCTTAAAGCAATCTCTTTCTCTCTCCTACTCTCAAGGTGACAAACTCTGCACTTCTCTCACTAGTTTAGGGTGTTCAAGTGAAATATAAGCTTAGATCAAACCTCATCTTGGATTTTGAAGGGATCATATTATGACTTGTTTCTAGTTTATGCCTTTAGTTTTGAAATTCTAACTCAGTCTTGATTGTTGGAGATCAAGCTACAACTCATTTTTTATTTATGCTCCCAGGTCCAAGCTTAGACCATCTAGGTCGTTGTCCATTTATGGTGATGTCTATGGCTAATATCAAGCTCATCTTGGATCATTTGTTCCGAGCCATGGTGCTATTACCTAAGGGATTGACTAGCCAGGCTTGGATCTATTTGTTCTAAGTAGACCATTGGCTTAACACTATGTCATGGTTCATTCTGACATGCTATCCATATAACTAATCCTAGGACTCATCCCTTATACCTGAATAGATACTCTATCTAAAAAGGCATGATTAAGCTATAGTCCTCAAGTCACTTGACGTGAGCACGTCCTGGTCCACATCATGTGGTCTTATGGCGCTATCATACTTGAGAACCATGTGATATAGTACCACTTGAACCCTTCCATGGTTAGTTATAACTAGATTTTGGTTCCCTTTGATTGCTTTAAAGGGCAGCCCTGGAGCATGAAGCTCCTACCTATGCAGGGTCCAGGGAAGAGGCGGACCACAAGGGCCTATAGTAGGCAGCCTTACCTTGCATTTTTTGCAAGAGGTTGTTTCCATTCCTTAAACCTGTGACCTCAAGGTCACATGAAGACAACTTTTACCATTGTGCCAAGGCTCCCCTTCGTTCCCTTTAATTAAGGAATGCAATGAATAACAAAGATTTTGTCTTTAAATATTGACATATAATTAACTCAAATGGTTGGAGATATGTGCTCACTTTTACTTGATTAATAAAAACCACATCCAAAGAGTTCTATTATGTTCTTTATGCTTTTTCTTATTGAAACTATATGGAATAAGCATTTTCATTCATACACAAACACACAAATGGACAACAAATTTTATGTGATTAGGCTATATGATGCATACATTCACAAAGTAGTGATAAATATATTCTTCCCCGATAGTCAAGGTGTTTACAAAAGTGAATCAAAGAATAAAATCTCTTACAAAACTAAATGAAATAGCTTTCTCCTTGTAGCTAATACCATATATTCATATCTACCAAGTTCTCATGACCAAAGCAATACGCAAAATGCTTTTTCACACCCTTGCTTGTCTTATACACAGTTCCCACGTAGAATAGTCACATGTCATATAATAACATGGATCTCTCAGCTTTACCTCAAACTTGAGTTGCATGTGGGCTTCATTGAATTAACAGAGATGTGTATAGAGTTTCTCTTTGTACCAAACTAGTCTTCATATAAGAGAAAACCAATTAACAAACATCCATTTAGGTTAAACTAGTCTTCATATAAGAGATAACTTAATAGGAAACATCCATTTAAGTGGTTGTTTCCTACAGGGCACACATCTCTAACAAGTCGAAATATACATGTTAATCCTTTCAGAAAAAAAAGAACAAGAAAAAGTAAAATTAAAGCAAGAATATTTTGGATTTGGTTTTAAATTCTAGTTTTCTCCATTGTGTTCATCCTATGTTGATAATGGCTTGTTGAATGCTAGAAATTGGCAGCTCTATGTTATTGTATTAACGTCTCCTGCAACACTAAGCTGATGCAAACATTATCATGGGATGGGCACATCTACACATGGACATTCGGGTTAGTGCACAGTTGTCGGCCCACTATAATCAACAAATTTCCCTAGGTTGATTAGCACCTATGCAATGTTGCTAGTTTAATTGGTGGTGGTCTAGTAGAACATATCATGTGTGAAGGCCTAGGTACCTCGTAGATGGGAGATAGCTAAGGGATAGAGAGTTGTCCCACATCGCTAAGGGGAAAGTTGCTAGACTATTGATAAGAGTGGTGTGTGACTCTCCTTACAACAGGGCCTTTTCCTCGAGAAACTGAGGAAGACCAAAACTGTGAGGCGGTTGATTGTATGAGCAGTTAGTTTCCTAAAGTGGACAATATTGTTGTATGTAGGAGCCACCAGGCTGTTACAAATGGTATCAAGGCCAACCCCTTACCTAGTGTGTAGCGGGCCACATGCGGGCACTTGGTTTCGTGGTTAACACGTAGGGATGCGTGTTCCCTAACGAGGGAAGATGTGAAGGCCTAGGTACCCCATAGATAGGAGATGGCTCAAGGACAGAGAGTTAATCCTACATTGCTAAGGAAAAAGTTGGTGAGCTATTGATAAGAGTGGTGTATGACTCTCCTTACAACAAGGCCTTTTCCTTAGGAAACTAGGAAGAACAAAATTATGAGGGGGCTAGTTGTATGGGTGGCTAGTTTTCTAGAGCGGACAATATTATTGTATGTGGGAGCCACTGGGCTGTTACAAATGGCATCAGAGCCAACCCCTGACTCGGTGTGTGGCTGGCCGCATGCGAGCGCCTAGTTTTGTGGTTAACACGTAGGAATGTGTGTTCCCTAAGGAGGGAAGATGTGAAAGCCTAGGTACCCAGTAAATGGGAGACGGCTCAAGGACAGAGAGTTAGTCCCACATCATTAAGGAAAAAGTTGTTGGGCTATTAATAAGAGTGGTGTGTGACTCTCCTTACAATAAGGCCTTTTCCTTGGGAAACCGGGGAAGAACAAAATCATGAGGGGGCTGGTTGTATGGGCTGCCAGTTTCCTAGAGTGGACAATATTGTTGTATGTGGGAGCCACTGGGTTGTTACAGATGGTATTAGAGCCAACCCCTGACTCGATGTGTGGATGGCCGCACATAGGCACCTAGTTTCGTGGTTAACACGCGGGGATGCATGTTCCCTAGGAGGGAAGATGTGAAGGCCTAGGTACCCTGTAGATGGGAGACGGTTCAGGGACAGAGAGTTAGTCCCACATTGCTGAGGGAAAAGTTGTTGGGCTATTAATAAGAGTGGTGTGTGACTCTCCTTACAACAAGGCCTTTTCCTTGAAAAACTGGGGAATAATAAAATCATGAGAGGGCTGGTTGTATGGGGGGCTAGTTTTCCAAAGCGGACAATATTGTTGTATATGGGAGTCACCAAGTTATTATAGATGGTATCAGAGCCAACCCCTCACCCAGTGTGTGGCTCACCACATGTGGGCACTTGGTTTCGTGGTTAACACGCGGGGATGCGTGTTCCCTTAGGAGGGAAGATATGAAGGCCTAGGTACCCCGTAGATGGGAAATAGCTTAGGGATAGAGAGTTAGTCCCACATCACTAAGGGGAAGTTATTGGGCTATTGATAAGAGTGGTATGTGACTCTCCTTATAACAAGGCCTTTTCATCGGGAAACCAAGGAAGAACAAAATCATGAGGGGGGCTGGTTGTATAGGGACTAGTTTCTTAGAGTGGACAATATTGTTGTATGTGAGAGCCACTGGGCTATTATAGATGGTATCAAAGCCAACCCCTGACCTGGTGTGTGGCTGGCCGCACGCGGGCGCTTGGTTTCATGGTTAACATACGAGGACACGTGTTCCCTAAGGAGGGAAGATATGAGGCCTAGGTACCCCGTAGATGGGAGATGGCTCAAGGACAAAGAGTTAGTCCCACATTGCTAAGGGAAAGTTACTGGGCTATTGATAAGAGTGGTGTGTGACTCTCCTTACAACAAGGGCTTTTCCTAGAGAAACCAGGGAAAAACAAAATCATGAGGGGGGCTGGTTGTATGGGAGGCCAATTTCCCAGTGCTAACAGTATTGTTGTATGTGGGAGTCATCGGGCTGTTACAGATGGTATCAGAGCCAACCCCTTCGTGGTTAACACTCGAGGATGCGTGTTCCCTAAAGAGGGAAGATATGAAGGCCTATGTACCCTGTAGATGGGAGATGGCTCAGGAACAGAGAGTTAGTCTCACATTGCTAAGGGAAAAGTTGTTGGGCTATTGATAAGAGTGGTTTGTGACTCTCCTTACAACAAGGCCTTTTCCTGGGGAAATTGGAGAATAACAAAATTGTGAGGGGGCTGGTTGTATGGGCTGCCAGTTTCCTATAGCAAACAATATTATTGTATGTGGGAGCCACCAGGCTGTTACAAAGCTCTTATACCAATTGTGACGACTCAGGTTTTTAAATCACATTTTCATAAATATTTGCAAAGGCAGGGCCTTGATTTTGAAACTCTTTTAAAATACAAATAGTGGAAACATATTTTCTTTGAAATTGATTTGTCAAAAACCCAAGTAAAGGGCAGCCCTAGTGCACGAAGCTCCCGTTTATGTGGGATCCGATGGTTCACATATACAGCCATGGTAGTCATTACATGCCTTGTCCAAATATTATAATCCATATTACAAAACAATCAATACAATCTTTCTCAAATTAAATACCCTGAGCAGTAGTTCGGTGATGATTATCCTCAAGTCTTGAGCTTTCAATCTTTCTTAACTATATTTGAGATATTGTAAACATTCAAACATTTACAATATCTCAACAAGCTATACTTGGTAGGGGATTTAAGAAATATATTCAATATATCTCAAAATTAATAGTTCATTATATCCATGATATAAATCAATTTATACAATTGGATAACCATTTTATCCTTCACTCATCATATGAATTATATATATATATATATTACATATAGATAAAACCACTGAAAATTGTGAATATGGTCAATATCATCAATAATATCTCATTTCCAAATTAATTTCAATATTAACACTAGGTGTTAATATATAATCATACTGTATTGGGAATCATCCTCCAATACAACATTGGTAATAATTTTTACTAGCATCTCATCATACCCTAAAATAAGGCATCTCATCACGCCATAACATAAGGCATCTCATCATGCCATATCTCAATTGCATCATAATGCAAAATAATCAAAGGACTACCATGCCTACAATCTCAATCCGTACAACGCACATGGATAACTACTTAATACTCCACTGATATCACGGTGGAAAATATAGATCCATGTTCGTATGGGGGAACCATGGCTGTCATAGTGATGGCCTTCCCATAATTGCCCCACCCAATGTTTTACCTCTCTTTGGGCATGGTATCATCATCATAATTAGTTTTGGAGAGCGGGTGGCCAAATCCTCATAACTCTCCTAGCATTGGTATCCCTAGGAATAAGCCTGTTTTAAAACAAAACCACAAGCTTCCATGCTTATATAAAAAATAATATTTCCTACTTACAGATTGTGTGTCGGGTTATAATAGGATATGCCTATAACTTATTTCCTTAAGATTTGAGGGTCCAACTTATATAGTTTAAATCTTCTCATTCTATCCATTAAGTAATTTCATAATTACTTAATCAATACCTTTGTATTCATTTCCACATCATTTGTTGCCTTAAGTAATTTCATAATTACTTAATTAATCACCTTGTATTCATTTCAACATCATTTGTTGATTCATAAACAATTTTATGGAAAACATCATCAATCTATGGTTATCAAGATATGATCATATGTAAAATACTTGTATATTGTATATTGAATATATTCTTAAGGTCTACCTACCTTTACTTTGAACACTTCATTTTCTTATTGATCTTAATCATCATATCCTTCGTGTATCTATCAAATCATATATATATATATATAGTCATTCCTCAACTCATTTATACTTTCTAGTTGTTCTTTTGATCATCCTTACTTAGGATTATTTGGATCTTTTTTCTTGGATTATATTGATTAAGGTCTAATCTATTGATCTATATATAAATCTAACATTCATACTAATTCAACAAACATACATACCAACACAATATTATGTTTCTTATTAATCTTGATCATTCAAGATCTCCCTATGAATCTTGTTTAATCTTTGATTATCTTAATTACCATTTTTATTAGGATTGGATAGTATACTATCCTTTTATGATCTTATTATTATTCAACCAGTTTATATCATACTGGTTGAAGATAGTTTATTTCTTTCCTAACAGTAGACAGCTCCTCCTTTTAGAATTGACTAAGGCTTACTAGTTCAAAGCTGCTCACAGAGTGGTTAATTCAATCCTCATGTAAGGAGGCGTTTAGACCTCACAAACGTGGCCAGAAGGTGAGAGAAGAGTGAGGCTCTATTAGAGAACCCCCTTAACTATCATGTTTAGCATTTACTAGGGTGACCTTAGCTCAACCTTTATAAGGTTCCTATGAGCATTAAACCTAAGTACTCTTGCTATTTGATTTTAATTAAATCCATGAACATTTAAAATGTCATTCATGGGGTTTATTATTCTCCTAATTTTGGCCAAGGAAATGATATTCCTTATATTGTCCTACAAACTATAGCCCTCGCTATCATTAAGTCCATGTCCATATTCATTGTAAATTTTCATCAATATTTATTTTCATTTAATTACATTTTTTCATGTAATTATAT
Organism: Warburgia ugandensis; assembly: GCA_035236585.1. Lineage (NCBI taxonomy): Eukaryota > Viridiplantae > Streptophyta > Magnoliopsida > Canellales > Canellaceae > Warburgia > Warburgia ugandensis. The sequence continues at coordinate 43,532,917 of CP141129.1, forward strand.
AACATGAACATTAAAGCGTAAATAAATAAATTTAACAATTACATCTACTAAGAAATATAAATAAAATTAATAGTAGAATATAATAATTCACATGCTCATTTAAGTATATCATATTTGTCCATTTTTATCCAATGATCATATTTTGATTTCTATTCATTTTTCATCCCATTAAGGGTTTATCTTTTGATCTTTCATTTTTATTTAGATTTTTCACATTATCTTAATGTGATATCATCATTAAATCATTTATTCATCTTATCAAATGATCTGCTCTTTCTTGATCTAACCGATCAAGAAGATCTTAAGTCATTTTATCAAAATTAAGGGCATAGATTTCAATCTATCCGAAATTAACCACATCAGGCTAATTAATCCATATGATCTTATCTTTAGATCATCATTCAAATTGCTTTTAATGGTCTGATCATGCTTGATTACTAAGATCAAGTAGATCCATGATCATTTTTTAAAGATTTCCCTTCCATTAAGGGTACATTTTTTAATTCCTCTTAGATCAGTCATATGTAACCCTTGATTCCATATTCTCTCATCACTAGATCACTTATGAACAAAAAATTCAAGGTCTGCTCATGTCAGATTTGACTAATCTCGAAAATTAGTACCACTTTTTGTAATTTATACAATTTTATAGTGAATAAAACATAAATTTTATATTTTGATTAGATTCTACTCTTCATCAGTAATCCAGAGCTTTTTTCGAATCTTGATTTGGAATTAAAATGAGCTCTGAATTAGATTTTTAAATTTTAAATCAAAACAAGGGCCCAGATTCAATCTGGGTAACATGGATCGATGAATCGATTAGCGACCCACCCCCACCGCCTTCCACCGGTGATAGATGGTATATGGGGAGGGTACTTGGGATTGGCAGGATGGTCCAGATTTGGACTGTCGAATCACTCATTCCCCAATCTTCTAGATCTGAACACGTTGAGGACCAAGATTTCATACCTTAGGGTTTTGGTACCCTCTAAATCCATCCAACGGTTCAAAATTCACAAAAAAAATATGGTTTCACTAGAGTTTTCAAGCTAGATCATCGGTACTGGATTCACTGAACAAATATAACCAAAAATACAGTTCGATGATCTTCTTGCTCTAAAAATTACCGGAATAGATAATGGAGGATGAGAGGTACCTACCTGTAGTGTCCAAAATGGAGAATTATAGCCAAAAAATTAAGAATCATGCCGAAAAATCCAAGGTCGCTAGAGTTACTGTTTTTCGGTGATTTCACCTGTGAATACCTCTCTGATCATCATAAAATTATAGGGCTTTTGAAGCTTGTGAAATTTCGAACAAGATGAATGGTCAAGATTGTGTTTTGATGACTGAAAATGGATGCTTAATTGAAAAACAGTACCAGAGTGAGACCCTCGATCTATAGGGGATGATGCGCTCGCCAGATCTGGGGGAATGTTCCCCTCAGGTGCGTCCGTAGACGTGCATGTTATAATATATATATATATATTTCTTGTATGTAATTGACAACAAAATAGTTAAATGCCCTAATGGCTAGAGAATGAATGGGGAAAACTCTAGAATTAGAGTTCAAGTCTCCAAAGACAACCTTTTTGGAGAAATTCCCTACCCAAAGCCAGAAGTGTCTAGGTGCAATGAACCTAGAGAATCCTGGTTTGTTGGGAAAGGATGGGGATAGGTACTTAATTAGAATGAGATATGGGATAAGAAGGAGAATGAGATAAGAAGGAATTAGGAAAAGTGGAGGATACTTAACAAATTAGATAAGGATAGGTAGGAGATGATAGGAAAGAAGAAGTCTAATGAAAATGGGATAAGAAGGGGACGAGAAGAAGGGATGCGTGAAACACAAAGAGAGAGAGAGAGAGAGAGAGAGAGAGAGAGAGAGAGAGAGAGAGAGAGAGAGAGAGAGGAGGCTGCACCAAGGACCAGCCATACCATGCATCTTGAAAAGGAAGACAGTAGAAGAGTATTTTCACTTGTAAGAGGTAGGCGATTGTTGAGGAATTGGTCTAAATTAGCTTGACTTTTAACTTAGGTTAGGAAATCATGCATGTGTTTTGATATGAGAAAATAGTATTAATGCATGAAGTTTTTTTTTTTTTTTATCACAGATTTGTTTTGAATGAATATTGGGCATGATCAGATTTGGTTTCACATTGACAGGCATACTTGTGAATGATGCATGATCCTGTTGATTTTCACATCTATTGGGTTTGTCTTTACTTTATTTTTGTCACTATGAAAAAGAAATATAGACTATGTCAAGGTAGATCAAATTTCTAGGTCATTGGATTTGATAGGTGACTCATACTGCTATTATGTTTTGAATTATACCGTTCAGTTATTGGACATGGATTGACATGTCGGTCATCCTCAAGGATATTGACCATTACCCAGATGGGTTTGTGGTAGGACGCTACCACTTAGTGATATAACCAATTGTGATAAGTCATTCTTTGATAAAAGTCCTAATGGGCATATATGTATGATAATTAAAGAATATGTGGAAAATTGTTAGAAACATTAGATTTCTACAAAATTATAATTATTCATGATGTTTGTATCATAATTAGGATTGAGCCTGTAATTATTTTCACTATTTAATTTATGCTAATACTCTGGTCGCGTATTTCAAACGGCTTGTTTAGGCTTGTTCCTATTGAGTCGTTGTACTCTCCCCTACAAAACATTTCAGGTGAAACAAGAGATGACTAAGCAGTCGACTGAACCAAATTAAATAAGGAGAAGAAGAGAAGTATGGATAAGTAGTTAGTTAGATATGTTATTTGTTATCTTTCATTTAGAAATAATGAACACTTGAGGATGAATGTAATAAGATAGGCGACTTTGATATATTAAATCTGAACATTGATTTGAACCTAAATTACTTATTGTTTGGGCTGTGACCAGGGAGATCCTGTAATGATATATTTATATTTTGCTATTATATGTGAAGGTTTTACTATGACACTAGGTTGAAGGGGAAATTGAGAAAAATAAATATGTATTATGTATTTCAAATGTTTAAAAAAAATAAATCCTGCAGGAGAGATAAAATTTTCAAATTTTATTTCAAAAATCTTTTCTTACAAAACCAAAGTCACCACACTTGGTATCAGAGCACGGTTCACTCTGCTCACAGCCAAATAATAAAATAATAAATAATGATAGAATAATAAGTCTTAGTTACATTTGCTAAGTAAAAGCAAAAACTTACTAGGATTTTGATTATTGACATTCAGGTGGCACCTAAGAGGCGTAGGGCTGCAAACATAGTTGAGTCATCCGCCTCTGAAGCCCCAGAAAACACTAAAGCCCAGCATGATACGGTCGAGGATGTTATAGGGATCCTTTTACAAGAAATGAAACAAAGGCTGGAGACCCTAGGGCAAAGAGGAGAACTCAAGGCAATGGCTAGAGATGATGAATTGGGGGCAAAAGGTGACACGTTGCTTGAGCGATTCAAAAAGATAGCTCCAAAGTTTTTAGGAGAAAATGGATTAGAAGCAGCCAAGACTTGGCTTTGCGAGGTGGAGACGATTTTTAAAGCTATGAATATACTAGAGGACAGGCAAGTACTAGTTGCTACCTTTGTGCTGACTGGAGAGGCCCTACACTGGTGGCCAACAATTGCGAGGACCTACTTCAATGATATGGAAGTAGTGGAGTGGGAAGACTTCAAAATAGTCTTCATTGACAAATACTTTCCACCTTATGTTAAAGAACAGAAGGAACAAGAATTCCTAGGATTGGTGCAAGGTACCATGATAGTGGAACAATATGAAACTAGATTTGTTAGATTGAGGCATTTCACTCTAGAAGTGTGTCCCACAGAATTGAGAGCTGCACAGAAATTTGTCAGAGGATTAAACTTTCACATCAAGAGCAAGATATTGATAGCTCAGCCTTCCTCATTGTCTAAGGTTGTGGAGTTGGCAGCCATTGTGGAATGGGAGTACAAAGCTTCCAATAGAGACAGTGAGAGATATGGTGGAAACAAGCCAAGTTGGAAAGGGAAGAGGCATACTGAACCAATGAAGTTTGCTCGGCCACAGAAACCAGCACTGGGAAACTTTAGAAGAAGAGAGAAAGAAGATGCCACATGCCCAACATGCCATAAGTACCACCCCGGCAAGCCTTGCTATGTCCGTGAATGACGATGCTTCATTTGTGGTGATAAAGGTCACTTTCTTAAAGATTGCCCGAAGAAAAGAAAGGATGAGCGACCAAATCTAGGACAGGTTCAGCGGAGTCAGGGAAGAGTATTTGCATTGATCATTGACCAAGCACGCGCTTCAAATTCCATTGTTGAAGGTACCCTTTAGATTTTTGATAGATTTGCTCGTGTCTTAATTGATCTTGGTTCCACACACTCATTTATAGCATATGACTTTGCATCATGCATAAAATGTACAAAATACAAATTGGGTATTTGTTTAGAAGTTAGTACCCCAGTAGGAGAACCAGTTCTAGCATATGAATTCTTACAAGAAGTACCTATACATCTATCAAAACAAGAACTTAGTGCATACTTAATACTATTAAACATGTCAGACTTCGATGTTATCTTAGGCATGGATTGGCTAGCATTTCATGAGGCAATGGTTGACTGTGGGAAGAAAAGAGTCACACTCAACAACCCTAAAGGGGAAATCATTACTTTTCAGGGAAGGCTAAATGTCCCAGGAATGACCATTATATCAGCAGTGCAGGCATCACGACTTATAACTAGAGGATGCCCAGCCTATTTAGCAAATATAGTGACTCAGGGGGAGTCAGGGCTAGAGATTCAAGAAATAGAAGTGGTACGGGAATTCCATGATGTTTTTCCAGAGGAATTGCCTGGGTTACCACTAACAAGAGTGTTGGAGTTTTCTATCAAACTGCTACTAGGAAAAGCTCCAATCTCTAAGGCCCCTTATTGCATAGCACCAGCTGAACTAAAGGAGTTAAAGGTGCAGTTACAAGGATTTATTTGACCAAGTGTCTCACCATGGGGAGCCCCTGTGTTATTTGTCAAAAAGAAAGATGGATCTATGAGACTATGCATAGACTATCGATTGTTGAATGGGGTCACAATTAAGAACAAATATCCATTACCACGCATTGATGATCTCTTCAACTAGTTACAGTCAGCCAAAGTATTTTCAAAGATAGATCTAAGATCTGCTTATCATCAGCTGAGGATAAAGGATGAGGATATCTCAAAGACAGCATTCAGAACTAGGTATGGTCACTATGAATTCCTAGTTATGCCTTTTGGACTAACGAATGCACCTGCAGCTTTTATGGATTTGATGAATAGGGTATTCTGAGAATATCTTGACAAGTTTGTCATTGTATTTGTCGATGACATTCTAGTATACTCCAGTAGTAGAGATGAACATCAAGAGCATTTGAAAATCGTGTTGAGCACACTCCAGACTCATAAGTTATATGCAAAATTCTCAAAGTGTGAATTTTGGTTTGACCAAGTGTAGTTTCTTAGGCATGTTATCTTTGCAGACAGTATTGCAGATGATCTTAAGAAGATAGAAGCAATCACCAATTGGGAAAGGCCAAAGACTATATCAGAATTCTGTAACTTTCTCGGGTTAGTAGGGTATTACCAGAGATTTATTAAGGGATTTTCTCGTATAGCACAACCTATGACCCAACTGACTAGGAAGGAGAAAAGATTTGAATGGACTGATGAATGTGAAAGGAGTTTCCTAGAGTTGAAAGGGAGACTCACCACCGTGCCTATTTTGACCTTGCCAGTAGGTAGTGGAGGATTCGTGGTATACAGTGATGCCTCGGGCAAGGGACTCGAATGCGTGTTAATGCAACATGGAAAAGTGATTGCTTATGCCTCTAGACAGTTGAAGACCCATGAAGTAAACTATCCCACACATGATTTAGGGTTGGCTATTGTGGTTTTCGCTTTAAAGATCTGGAGACATTATTTGTGTGGCGAAAGGTTTGAAGTCTTTACAGATCATAAAAGCCTTAAGTACATATTCTCACAGAGTGATCTCAATATGAGGCAATGACGTTGGATGGAATACCTAAAAGACTATGACTTTACCATCCAATACCATCCTAGTAAGGCCAATGTTGTAGCTGATGCTCTTAGTAGGAAAATGAAAGGAAGAATAGCAAATGTCACTGTAAGATCAGCCTTCACAGATCATATATTGCGAGCCTAAAAGGAGTGTGAAGAAACTTAGGGCATGAGTAGTAAAACTAGATTCTCAATGGGTATTGATGGAGGAATACGCTTTTAGGGTAGACTTGTAGTGCTAGTAGTAGCCGAACTAAGACAAGAAATATTACAAGAGGCACATAACTCAAAGTTTACCATTCACCTTGGGGGTACAAAAATGTATTAAGACTTGAAGAGGAATTTTTGGTGGCAGGGCATGAAAAGAGACATTGGTGAGTGTGTGGCAAAATGTTTGACTTGTCAAAAGGTGAAGGCAGAGCATCAGAGACCAGCAAGACTATTATAGACTTTAGAACTCCCAGAATGGAAGTGGGATCACGTTACGATGGACTTTGTAGTGGGATTACCCCGAACCTCTAATGGGCATGACATGATTTGGGTGATAGTAGATAGACTTACTAAATCCGCGCACTTCCTTCCTATTAGACAGAGACAATCACTGGAGAGTTTGGCAAAGTTATACATTAAGGAGATTATAAGTTTACACGTAGTGCCTTTGACCATCATATCTAATAGGGATAACAGATTTACATCACATTTTTTGCAGAGTGTACGGGAAGGATTTGGCACCTCACAAAGATTTAGTATAGCTTTTCACCCACAAACTGATGGACAGTCTAAGCGAACTATTTAGATGCTTGAAGATACGCTCAGGGCTTGTACTTTAGAGTGGAAAGGTAATTGGGATGAACATCTTCCCTTGATAGAGTTTGCATATAACAACATTTACCACTCTAGCATTGGCATGGCACTGTACGAGGCATTATATGGTAGACCTTGTCGAACACCAACTTATTGGAGCAATATTGGCGAACAACAATTTGTGAAGTCGGAATTAATCGAGCAGTGTGCAGAGAAGGTACGAATTATCCAGAAGCGGTTATTGGCTGCCATAGTAGACAAAAGAGCTATGCGGAGAGGAGGCACAGAGATCTTGAATTTATAGTTGGAGATCATGTTTTCTTGAAGGTCTCACCAACTAAGGGAGTGACAAGGTTTGGAAAAAAGGGCAAACTGAGCCCTAGATTCATAGGACCGTTTGAAATTCTGGAAAGAATTGGACAAGTGGCATACCGACTAGCACTTCCACCACAGTTATTAGAGGTACATAATGTATTTCATGTGTTAATGCTTAGAAAATATGTTCCTGATCCTACCCATGTGTTGGAGCAAGTGCCAATTAAACTGCAACCTAATATGACTTTTGAAACGAAGCCAGTACGAATCCTAGACCAGAAGGAGAATACTTTGAGAAACAAGACTATCCCATTAGTCAAAGTCTCATGGCATCATCATACGATTGAAGAAGCTACCTGGGAAGTGGAAAGTGACATGAGACAAAGGTTTCCAGAGTTGTTCACTGTATTACCTTGAAATTTCGAGGACGAAATTTTCGTAAGTAGGGAAGATTGTAATAACGTGCATTTTATAATATATATTTCTTGTATGTAATTGACAACAAAATAGTTAAATGCCCTAATGGCTAGAGAATGAATGGGGAAAACTCTAGAATTAGAGTTCAAGTCTCCAAAGACAACCTTTTTGGAGAAATTCCCTACCCAAAGCCAGGAAGTGTCCAAGTGCAATGAACCTAGAGAATCCTGGTTTGTTGAGAAAGGATGAGGATAGGTACTTAATTAGAATGAGATATGGGATAAGAAGGAGAATGAGATAAGAAGGAATTAGGAAAAGTGGAGGATATCTAACAAATTAGATAAGGATAGGTAGGAGATGATAGGAAAGAACAAGTCTAATGAAATTGGGATAAGAAGGGGAAGAGAAGAAGGGATGCGTGAGACACAAAGAGAGAGAGAGAGAGAGAGAGAGAGAGAGAGAGAGAGAGAGAGAGAGAGAGAGAGAGAGAGAGAGAGAGGAGGCTGCACCAAGGATCAGCCATACCATGCGTCTCGAAAAAGAAGACAGTAGAAGAGTATTTTCACTTGTAAGAGGTAGGGGATTGTTGAGGAACTGGTCTAAATTATCTTGACTTTTAACTTAGGTTAGGAAATCATGCATGTGTTTTGATATGAGAAAATAGTATTAATGCAAGAAGATTTTTTTATTATCACAGATTTGTTTTGAATGAATACTGGGCATGATCAGATTTGGTTTTACATTGACATGCATACTTGTGAATGATGCATGATCCTGCTGATTTTCACATCTATTGGGTATGTCTTTCCTTTATTTTTGTCACTATGAAAAAGAAATATAGACTATGTCAAGGTAGATCAAATTTCTGGTCATTGGATTTGATAGGTGAGTCATACTGCTATTTTGTTTTGAATTGTTGAACTTTAATCTAAATTGTATGGAACACACACTTATTAGAATTGTTTAGATTGAATTTTGCATCATTGATCTTGAAAATGCGTTGTATCCCCACATAAGGTAGGATGAGTTAGCATAAAAGAATGGGTTGTAAGGCATATAGAATGTTCGGCTAGACAAATGGAGAAGACACCATGGAATGGCTTAGATTTACCATGTATGATGTTATCAATGTGCATATGCTTTAAGGATAAAGTATCTTCAACACCCTTGCATGGGATTGTGAATGTATGGCTTTGATGTTTTCACCGTGTGTGAAGGACCTTTGGGTATGTTGTTCTGCATGAACTAGGTTGTTTGAGCATGGTTTATGTTATCAACCATGTGCATGATAGGAACAAGATTATGTATTACATGCGCATGGTATAAGATTAAAGTGTTGTCTAGATTCAATGCAAGTGGACATTGGATAAATGAAGAATGACCATATACCTTTACGCACAAAAAGGGATTCACATCTAAGAACTACTAAATTTATGTTGCTAGTGTCATGTCCAAATGACTTTCAATCTCGACCATTTAATCATTGTTTCAGAATGAATCTTAAACGTAGCTTTAAGATCATGTATTTTAGTGGCGATCTAAGTCACATGGGAAATATTTTCAACTCGTTAAACATTATTTTCTTAGCTTAGTGAATGACGCCATTTCATTGTTCACTCACATGTGAAAATGCCAATCTGTGACATTAAGTTCTCCAACGTGAAATGATACTTTGAATTGTATATTTTATGATACCAGAAGGATGCTTTTGACTCGCATGTTTATAATACCATAACAGATAAAAGATTGCGCATGCTGTTCATTAAGGGCAGGATGCACGTTCTCCGAGTCCTCTTCTGGATTGGGAAGTCTTCGGTTGTTTTTTTTTTTCATCATTGACTCCAGCAATGCTTCGGTTGGTGTCATTCTGCTACACAAGTTGTGCACAAAAAAAAAAGAAAAAAAACCTAGAACTCTGCATGTCCTTAGCCAGGAAGGACATCACCTGCTACTGGCATTGCGCCATCCCCTGAAGCCGCTGGCCTACGGTTTGCAACTGATGATCAGTTGCCTGTTGCTGTTGCTGTTGCCTTAGCCCAAGATTTCCATCTTGTGGACAGGTCACGCTCCTAGCACCTGATACTTGTGCAACTTGCTCAGCATTAAGACGTTCACTCTTAGCGCATAGCATCGAGTGGATGGGCAGGCGCTCAGCACAGGGGGGAATGCTTGGCACTCAGTGCATAGACATCACACATGGTACTCCAGTGCTGGTATGGCATGTCTAGAATCCAGCACATGCTTATTACCTATTTATGATACACATAAGTACTAGGCATAGTACCCACTTGTATGGTCAATAGGCATAGATGTATCCCATAAGAATCACTGCATGCAGTCCACATAATTTCGATCAATATCATAAGATTTTACCTGCTTAGGGTCATGGTATTTGCATGATAAAACAATTGTATGGTTTAGATCATTTCATGTTATCGCATGCGTATGGTCAAGTGTTTTCCATAAGTTGGACATATCTTTTCATTTGTACATATGATTTTGAAAGTTTAATTCATGAATAAATGTGTATGTGCATATATAGTCTTTGATTTATAGTAAGTGTGACTTGTAATTGAGATAATTATTAATTGATGAATAATTGAAATAAAGCAATTATTTTCAGCATTATATGTGGTATGTATAGTTGATGACTTATGCCAATTGAACTATGGCTTGTGAATGGAGAAGTTGGTGAATGCTTATTATGATATATTGAACAATGCAAAATGATTTGATAAATGAAAACTAGGCGACTCTGGAGAGTTGTGCCTAGCATAAAATTAGACGACTCATGTGAGTTGAGCCTAGCCTAGGGCAAAGTAATAAGCCCACCTGGTTGCTATACTAGGAAGTCTAGTTAGCCACTAGCTTCTAAAATGAGATACCTGCCCTAAGAGGCGATTGTAGAGAGTATTGTATCATGGGGAGACTGCTCTCTTGTGATCCAGTGCCCCCATGAGGACTGGTGTAGCTTGTGTGGTATTCACGGCCGAACGTAGTTGGATGTGAGTCCTCTACATGCATAGTATACCATTTAGTTATTGGACATGGGTTGACATGTCGGTCATCCTCAAGGATATTGATCATTGCCCAGATGGGTTTGTGGTAGGACGCTACCATTTAGTGATATAACCAATTGTGATAAGTCATTCTTTGATAAAAGTTCTAATGGGCTTATATGTATGATAATTAAAGAATATATGGAAAATTGTTAGAAACATGAGATTTCTACAAAAGTATAATTGTTCATGATGTTTGTATCATAATTAGGATTGAACATTGATTTGAACCTAATTACTTATTGTTTAGGCTGTGACCAGGGAGATCCTGTAATGGTATATTTATATTTTGCTATTATATGTGACGGTTTTACTGTGACACTGGGTTGAAGGGGGAATTGAGAAAAATAAATATGTATTATGTATTTCAAATGTTTTAAAAAAATAAATCCTGCAGTCGAATCACTCATTCCCAATCTTCTAGATCTGAACACGTTGAGGACCCAAATTTCATACCCTAAGGTTTTGGGACCCTCTAAATCCATCCAACAGTTTAGAATTCATAAAAAAAATATGGTTTCACTAGAGTTTTCAAGCTAGATCACTGGTACTGGATTCACCGAAGAAATCTAGCCAAAAAATGCAATCCGGTGATCTTCTTGCTCTAAAAATTACCGGAATAGATAATGGAGGATGAGAGGTACCTACCTGTAGTGTTCAAAATGGAGAATTATAGCCGAAAAATTAAGATTCATGCCGAAAAATCCAAGGTCATCGGAGTTACTGTTTTTCGGTGATTTCACTGATGAATACCTCGCTGATCATCGTGAAATTATAGGGCTTTTGAAGCTTGTGAAATTTTGAACAAGATGAACGGTCAAGATTCTGTTTCAACGACTAAAAATGGATGCCTAATTGAAAAATAGTACCAGAGTGAAACCCTCGGTCTATAGGGGATGACGCGCTCGCCAGATTTGGGGGAATATTCCCCTCAGGTGCGTTCGCAGACGGGCTTTGTGGCTGTAAAGGGAAGAGAGAGAGAGAGAGAGAGAGAGAGAGAGAGAGAGAGAGAGAGAGAGAGAGAGAGAGAGAGAGAGAGAGAGAGAGAGAGAGAGAGAGAGAGAGAGAGAGAGAGAGAGCCTTAGAGATTTGTGGAATTTCGTGAGAATGGTGGGAGGGGTATTTATAGGGCTATTTTTTAATTAAAATTTTAATTATTTTTATTTTAAATAATTTTCTACTTTTCTTATAAAATTAAAAGCATATTCCTCACCATGTTTATTTTTCATTATTGATATTCCCTGAGCTGGCTATCTACCAACTCACCTAACTTTTGTGGACCCCACACAAAAGTGAAATAACCATTTTACCCTTATGCGTAAATGTAAATTCATAAAATAAAAAAAAAATTTGGGAATTTTCACCCAAGCTCAACTTTTAGCGCGCTTACAGTCATTCTGGCTGGTTTTTCATGAATGATTCCAAATATCTATGTTTCAAGACCTAGTTCTTTTTCTAAAGATTAATATTATATTAAATATAATATTTCACCTCAATTTTCTTAAAAATTCCAATTAATTCCAAAAAAATTGGGGTTTTCACATTCTTCCCCCCTTATAGAAAATTTGTCCTCAAAATTTAATATAACAACTCACTTATGAGTTATCATCATCTCATTTATAATTTTGCTCTTATAGCTTGTTCTATGAAGTATTGACACTTAAGAAACTCTTTTATTCCCTTTCTAATTCATCAATGATATTACCTTTTCCTTAAATGTAGAATTTTTTTAAAGTCATAAAACTTGTTAGATAATTTAGCCATTCAAGCTAAATCATAACGACTATCCTGACATTTCTTAACATTTAAAAAATGACTAAATCTTGTGAGTAATCCTCTTATTTATACTTCACATTTCCTTTGATTGGTGTCATCAATCGTTTCTTTACCAATTGGTAATTCTCATCATATTGTTACTTCCCATTTCATTCAAATAGAAATACTCCTTAGCATAACCTCCAAGGCATGGATAGTTCTTTTACTATCAACTAAGGGTAAAATGTTAAATCTCAATTGAAGTAATTTATGTTCTCAGTATAACCTTCCAACCTTTGGAAGTAAACATTTCATCTCAATTCAAAATATTCATACTTCTATATCCTTTTCTTCAAAAAATTTCCTTTTGATGATATTTCTTTCCTCAAATTTTCACTATCATCTTGTCATAACTTTTGTAAAATCTATTCTTTTAATATCATTGAGTCATATCAATATTCTTGAGTTTCTCATAATTAGTGATTTGCTTTTTTACTGTATAGGTATCACTACTATTACAATTTCTAAAATGTATACTTAAAAATCATTATGAAGTATCCACAATGACTTTTCTATATCTTTTCTAAGTTCTTATATGAAATAGTAACTCTCTTTACTCTAATTTAGAATCAACATCAATATTATCCTCAAATGTCAAAGAAATTTACTTTCTCTAGAGTGTCTTCACACTTACCAAATTTGGTAAACATTTTAATTCATGATACTTCAAAGTAAATCCATATATCTTCAATACACACTATTTCTTATTTATCCAAGAAAACTTTTCTTCATCAAATTCATAAATATCATTTATCCCAAAAGTATAACTCAAAATTTATATTGAGTTTTGAATGATGTCTCTCTTTTCTATCTCACATTTTATGCGAGTTGAGGTTACTTAACCTCCTAAATAACATTATTCAGCATTTCAATTAATGCGTAGTCACACTAATCCATCCTTTTTCTAATATTTATTGTGTTTTCCAAAATAACTTGTTTGGTTAAATAAATCCTATGTCTAATAGTCCTTATAATTGACTTTTCAACTTATTTAGATCATCTTATGCCATCTTCTAAAAGACCATAAAGAATTAGGTTGTAATAAGGAATAATTCAATAATAACTCAATCTCAATTAGATTGAAATCTTGAAAACTCCTCAATATATCTTGAAATTTTCTAACTATATCCTTCTTCATAATCTTGAATTACTCATCTTCTATAATCACCACATTTATCCAAATTGCTTGACATTCAAAATAATGTGTATAGCTTCCTGTATTTGTTTACAAGGTCTTCTTTCTCATATACCATGACTATTTCCTCATCAATGTGAAAAAATATATTTTTCTTTTTACTATAGTTCATAATTATTCCAAAATCAATCATATCAATAGTATAAGATCAATATCCATCTTAATTCTCATGAACTCTTATATTAACCCATCCACTGAGTTAGCTTAGTAAATTCAACAAGGATGCAAAACCAAACCAGTTGTGAAGGCCTAGGTACTCCATAGATGGGAGACGGCTCAGGGACAGAGAGTTAGTCCCATATCGCTAAGGGAAAAGTTGTTGGGCTATTGATAAAAGTGATGTGTGACTCTCCTTACAACAAGGCCTTTTTCCCAAAAAACTAGGAAAGAACAAAATCATGAGGGGGCTGGTTGTATGGGCGGCCAGTTTTTCAGAGCAGACAATACTGTTGTAGGTGGGAGCCACCGAGCTGTTACAGATGGTATCAGAGCCAACCCTTAACTTAGTGTGTGGTTGGCCGCACATGGGCTCCTAGTTTTGTGGTTGACACGCAGGGATGCGTGTTCCCTAAGGAGGGAACATGTGAAGGCCTAGGCACCCCGTAGATGGGAGACTGCTCAGGGATATAGAGTTAGTCCCACATCATTAAGGGAAAAGTTGCTGGGCTATTGATAAGAGTGGTGTGGGACTCTTCTTACAACAAGGCCTTTTCCTTGGAAAATTGGGAAAGAACAAAATCATGAGGGGGCAGGTTATATGGGCGGCTAGTTTTTCAAAGCAGACAATATTGTTGTATGTTGGAGCCACCGGGTTGTTACAGATGTGAAAACCCCAAATTTTCTGAAATTATTTGGTATTAATTGAAATTTTTATGAAAATTAAGGTAGAATATTATATGTAATATAATATTAATTTTTTAAAAAAGAATCAGGTCTTGAAACATAGATATTTGGAATTATTCATGAAAAACTAGTTAGAATGACTATAAGCACGTTGAAATCTGAGCTCGAGTGAAAATTTCTTATTATTCTTAATTTTGTGAATTTATATTTACCCAAAAGGTAAAATGGTCATTTTACTTTTGTGTAGGGTCCACAAAAGTTAGGTAAGCTAGTAGACATCTAACTCAGAGAATACCCATGATGAAGAATAAACATGATGAGGAATATGCTTTTAATTTTATAAGAAAAGTGAAAAATCATTTATAATAAAAATAATAAAAATTTTAATTAAAATAATTTACAAATAACCTTATAAATAGCAGTCCTACAGTCTTCATGAAATTCCATAGATCCCAAGACTCTCCCCCCTCTCTCTCTTTCCTCCTCTTTTTCTCTTTCTCTTTCTTTTCTTTTCTCTCCTCTCTTTCCAGCCTTAGCGGCAGTCCCCACATGTGCTTGGCACAAGAACTAGCCTGTCCCACTTGCCTTCCAGCTCAACACGTCTGAAGAACTACCGGCTAGGGTTTGTCCCCAGCCCGACAATTTCTCCACAACACTCCCCTTTCCAGCAAAATCACTGAAACTAGAACCTAGATTCTGGTTCCCCTTACCTTCCTCTTCAAAATCCCTCTTCCATTTCTCTTCCTCGACACTAGCAAGCACTCCGGCTACACGCATTTATAAAAACCCTAGCCGTCTAGCCAAGGCTTCAAAAATCCAGCAAGAAACCCTCTCTCCAGCTCATTTCTTTGCTCCAAACCAGATCCAGGTAGGTCCCCTCCTTTTCCCTTCTATTTTTTGACCAAACCCCTAAGGATTCACTATTGAATTTGCTTCGCAGGCGACTGGTTCACCGGTGAAACATATCTAGAGAACCCTAGCGGGCAACTAGTTATACGCAAATCAGAGAGGATCAGGGAATGGATGATTTGACGGTTTAGATAGGACCATCCCATGAATCGTCGATCCATGTTACGTAGATTAAATCTGGGCCCTTGTTTTGATCTATAAATTAAAAATCTAATTCAAAGCTCATTTTAACTCCAAATCAAGATAAAAAGAAGAAGCTCTGGATTCTTAGTAAAGCGTAGAATCTATTAAAAACATAAAATTTAGGTTGTATTCACTATAAAATTATATAAATTATAAAAAGTGGTACCAATTCCCAAGATCAGTCAAATCTAACATGATCATACCTTAGATTTATGATCCATCAATGATCTAGTGATGAGGGAACATGGAATCAAGAGTTAGATGTGACTGATTTAGGATGAATTAAGAAATTTAACCTCAATGGAAGAGAAATCTTAAAAATGATCATGGATATACTTGATCTGAGTAATGAAGCATGATCAGACCATGAAAATCAGTTTGAATGATGATCTAAAGTTAAGATCATATAGATTGATGAGCTTGATGTAGCTAATTTAGGATATATTGAGATCTATGCCCTTAATTTTGATAAAATGACTTAAGATCAACTTGATTGGTTAAATTAAGAAGGATCAGATTATTTGATGAGATGAATCAATGATCTTTCACATTAAGATAATGTGATAAATCTGAATAAAAATAAAATATCAAGATCTAAACTAAATAGAAATCAAAATATGATCATTTGATCAAAATGAGTAAATATGATTATTCAAATGAGCATGTGAATTATTATATTGTAAATGTTCTTTTATTTGCTTAGTAGATGTAATTGTTAAATTTGTTTATTTACGCTTTAGTGTTCATGTTATGTAAATTACATGGAAAATGTAATTGAATGAAAATAGATATTGATGAACATTTACAATGAATGTGGATATAGACTTAATGATAGTAAGGGCTATAGTTAGTAGGACAATATGAGGAATATCATTTTCTTGACCCAAATTAGGAGAATAATAAACCCCATGAATGACATTTTAAATGTTCATGGATTTAATTAAAATTAAATAGCAAGAGTACTTAGGGTTTAATGCTCATAGGAACCTTATGAAGGTTGAACTAAGGTCACTCCAGTAAATGTTGAACATGGTGGTTAAGAGGGTTCTCTAATAGAGCCTCGCTCTTCCCCCACCTTCTGGTGATGTTTATGAGGTCTAAACACCTCTTATATGATGATTGAATTAACCACTCTATGAGCAGCTTTTAACTGATAAGCCTTAGTCAATTCTAAAATAAGGAGAAGCTATCTAGAATTAGGAGTGCATAAATTATCTTCAACCAGTAAGACATTAACTGGTTGAATAATAATAATATCATAAAAGGATAATAAACTATCTAATCCTAATAAAAATAGTAATTAAGATAATCAAAGATCAATAAGGAGATCTTGAATGATCCAGAATAATAAGAATCATAATATTATATGTATGTTTTGAAGTAGTATAAATATTATATTCAAATATAGATCAATAGATTAGATCCTTGATCAATATGATCCAAGGAACAAGATCCAAATCATTATATGTAAGGATGATCAAAAGAACAATTAGGAAATATAAATAAGTTGAGGAATGACCATATACATATGATTTGACAGATATATGAAAGATGTGATGATCAAGATCAATGAAAAGATGGATGGTTGAAAGTAAAGGTAGGTGAACCTTAAGAATATATTCAATATAGAAGATACATGTATTTTACACATGATCTTATCCTGATAACTATATATTGATTATGATCGCCTTAAAATTGTGTATGCATCAATAAATGATGTTGAAATAAATACAAAGTGATTGATTAAGTAATTATGAAATTACTTAACATAACAAATGATGTGAAAATGAATACAAAGGGATTGATTAAGTAATTATGAAATTACTTAATGGGTAGAATGAGAAGAATTGAACTATATAAGTTAGACCCCCAAATCTTAAGGAAATGAGTTATAGGCATGTCCTATTATAACTAAACACATAGTTTGTAAGTATGTAATATTATTTTTCATATAAGCATGGAGGCTTGTGGTTTTGTTTTAAGACAGGTTTATGCATGGGGATTCCAATGCTAGGAGAGTTATGAGGGTTTGGCCACCCGCTCTCCGAAACTGATTATGATGATGATACCCTGCCCAAAGAGTGGCAAAACATCGGGTGGGGCAATTATGGGAAGGTCTCCACTATGACAGCCATGGTTCCTCCCATACAAACATGGATCTGTATTTTCCATCATGGTATCAGTGGAGTATTGAGCAGTTATTTGAGCGTGTTGTACGGATTGAGACTACAAGTATGGTAGTCCTTTGATTATTTTGCGTTATGATGCAATTGATTATAGCATGATGAGATGCCTAGTAAAAGTTATTACCGATGTTGTATTGGAGGATGATTCCCAATAGGGTATGATTATATATTAACATCTAGTGTTAATATTGAAATCAGCTTGAAAATGAGATACTATTAATTATATTGACTATATTCACGATTTTTAGTAGTTTTATTTATATGTAGTATATACATATAATTCATATGATGAATGAAGGATAAAATTTTTATGCAATGTATAAATTGATTTATATCATGGATATAAAGAATTGTTGATTTTGAGATATATTGAATATATTTCTTAAATCCCCTTCTTGTTGAGATATTGTAAATGTTTGAATATTTACAATATCTCATATACAGATAAGGAAGATTGAAAGCTCAAGACTTGAGGATAATCATCACCAAACTACTGCTCAGGGTATTTAATTTGAGAAAGATTGTATTGATTGTTTTGTAATTTGGATTGTAATATTTGGACAAGGTATGTAATGATTACCGAGGCTGTGTATGTGAACCACTAGATTAATCCTGATTTTAATAAAAGTATTTCTATTGATATTCAATAGAAATTTTATTTTATACAAAAATTTATGTATGATAAGTAATTTGAGGTGGCACTTGGCTTTTACAAATTAATTTAAAAGAAAAAATGTTTTCGCTATTTGTATTTTAAATTTTTTTCAAAATCAGGGCCCTACCTTTGCAAATATTTATGAAAATCTGTTTTAAAAACCTGGGTCATCACATCATGCACCATCTTTAGCTACATAACTTGAGGATGTTGATGGTGGCTCTACAACTTCAAATGGGATTATCGACTCTATTTGTTCCGTAAAATGGAGAGCTCTCATTCCACCCAGTCTAAAGCTTTAATGACAAAAGTACTGAAATGAAAAAATTTCTCATTGCAGTCTAACATGGCAAGAAATTGAAACTTCTAAAAGTGAGGACAAGGCAATGCACATGAGAAAGAAAAATGAAAAGAGAAGATAATGCCTGAAATTCATGTGGAAGTATGAGAGAGAGAGAGAGAGAGAGAGAGAGAGAGAGAGAGAGAGAGAGAGAGAGAGAGAGAGAGAGAGAGAGAGAGAGAGAGAGAGAGAGAGAGAGAGAATTGATGGCCTTCCTACAACCAGTGTCCCTAGCCATGTGTGGCAGAAGATAAGAAGCCCACTTGTTGACATGTTTTTAAGTGGATTGTCTCCCACTAATGTTAAGCCCAATTTTTAATAAAAGATTCCTTTTGTCATAAATAGAGTCAACCTAGAATGTGGACCTAGCTAGTTTTTTTTTTTTTTTAATTGTTATTTTAATGCATTGAGGAAATCTTAGACGTTGATACACCTGCCTACTTCACCACAACTACCATGATCATAGCTGTCCCCACTGGAGTCAAAATCTTTAGTTGGATCACTACCATGTAGGGAGGTTCGATACAATACAAAACACCCATGTTATTTGTTGTAGGTTCATCTTTTTGTTCACCATTGGAGGACTCACTGAGATAAGAGAAGAAATTAGCTTTGTCAATGCCTTATCAGGCAACATTTGAATTATATAAGCAAAAAACTTTTTAATTTGAAAAAGAATAAACGTTGTGATGAAATTTTTAAAAATTACTAATGACATTACTATTGATGCATACATGTCATATGTTAGTTTTTAAATTAAAATTCTAAATTTTATATTTAACATAAAAACACAAAGAAGATAAATTCTCTTAAAATCTATGATTTATGGACACAAATTTAGATAATCAAAGTCATTCATTAACTTGTGCTGAGATTTAGATAGTTTTAGCATCTTAAAGGACCTTATTTTTTACAAGTGAGTAGTTGAATTTAAATTGTTGTTTTATATGAAGATCATCCATTTACCATGATCAAAAGTAGAATTCTTGAGATGTAGAATCATCCTTGCTTTTTAAACTATCAAACGTCCAAAGCAAGAGAGAATAGATACATGGGTTAGTTCATCTAAAGGTAAGACCTGTAGGTAAAATTGAGAGCTAGCTTTAGTTTAAAAACTTACAATCAGGAGTAAGAGTTTGAGAAAAATGAAGGTTGAACATTAGAAATTGATATCTGCATTCATTTTTAAATCAATGAAGTTTGATATTCACACCCATTTTCAAGCAAGAAGATATTTACATGATGGACCTTAGAAGCTATCCATACTTGTTTTTAAATAAGAAACCATTTACGTGATAGGCCCTAGAAACTATCCACACTCATTTTTAAATAAAAGATGTTGTATGTAATAGGACCTAGAAGCTATTCATATACATTTTAAATAAGAAGCTATTTATGCAATGAGCCCTAGAAGCTACCTACACCCATTTCAAATAAAAAGCTATTTACATGATGGCCTTAGAAGCTATATATGCACATTTCCAAATAGAAGCTATATACATGATAGGACCAAGAAGCTATTTACACGCATTTTCAAATAAAAAACTATTTACATGGTGGGCCATAAAATCTATCACACCCATTTTCAAATGAGAAGCTATTTACTTGGTAGGGCTTGAAAGTACCTATATATATATATATATATTTTTTTTTTTTCACATGGGGGGTCATAGAAGCTATCCACACCCAATTTCAAATTAAATGCATAGGCTTTATAATATGCATGGTTGACCCACACACATGTTCCATCATTAGCTAAGAGGGCCACCAAATAGGCTACATTTTATGCATGAAGGACCCATAAATATGCTTCATGGTATGCATGAAGGGCCCATAAACATGTTTCTTGCATGCAATCTAGGCCCATAATTATGTTCGTGTTGGAGGCTATTATTTTAAGCCCTCAAAAGTCATTAGAATTAGGCTAGAAAGTAGATTATTATTTTTAATATTTAAATATTAATATAAAATTCAAGTCAAATATGGTCAAACTCTCCTCAGCTCAACTAGCTCAATATTGGGCTAGATCAATTGAGAACAAGATTTTATAGACTCAACATCTAGCTTAATTAGGGTAGGTTTGGTCAATCCAAGGTAGAGCAAACTCAAACCAAATTGAGTGACCTCAAACTTGACTAACATATTGTTATTTTTTCTATAAAGAGAAAGATCCTATGTTTTCTTTAGTTTTTCAATCACATTTAATGAGTCTCACATTGATATATTCATATACATATACTACTTGTTGTTTTAAATATGTAATGAGTTTGAGTGGTTGTTCTTTAAATGACCTTATTATTGTTACATTAAATGATAAACAAGGAAAGGTAACAAAAGAAAAGAGAATAACATACATTTACAATTTTGCTCTTATTGATATAAAAAAAATATGCCTTTTCAACTAAGGCAAAATCAAGCCAACAAATGTCCAGGTATAGTTGGTCGTGGATGGCTTGGTTACAAGTTCGAGTCATTATTTCTCCTTAGCGATTGGATTTAGGAATATGCATGAGCGAGAGTGTTTGCTTTGCTATGTAATTCTTTGCTTATACTAAATAATAAAAATATTAATATTAATAGCAATAATAACAAGGAAAAATAAAAAATTGAAAGTATCTTTAAAAAAAATGCTTAGCATAAATGTACCAACTGATATGATGTTGATGTTTTTGAAAAATATTCAAATATTGGATGGTATTCTGATATTTGACAAGTACTTGGTGAATTTTGACATTGTTCTTTTAACTAATACTGCACATATTGAAATATTGGCTAGTACATTGCATTATTGACAAGACTAGAAGAAACATATCCAAGGGCAATATAGAGTAGGACTTGACTTGGATTGAAACATGCATATCTCTATTTTAGAAAGTTGAATAGAATTGATTCTCTTGTCATTGGAAATCAAAGAATTGAAGACAATGGAGCTATTGTCAACCACACTTGATTACTTTGAGAAGATTTCTGTAGTTTTCGACCTAAGCTTAAATTCTCCAAGATTAACAACAATTCAAAGCACATGTTGGTGACACCTTTTTCTGCTGAGGAAGTGAAGGGGAGCAATCTTTGAAAGTGATGGATTCAAAGCTAGTAGGCCAATGGTTTTTGTGTGAAAATGATTCAGTAATGCTGGAGTTTTTGTTGATGATTTCACGAGCTTGTTTGAGAACTTTTATTATAGAGCCCTTATCAAGGCTCACATGGGAGTCTATTTCATTGCTTTCATGCCAAATAAGTAGTGGGCAGAGACTTTAGGAGAGGTAATCCTATTATTTTGGCAGGTATTTGCTATAAAGTATTGCCCAAGACCCTTGCCAATAGATTGAAAAGATGCATGAATAATGTGAATACTTGAGCAAATTGTTTCCTTGATGGTTCTTTTGCTATTACTGTGTGGATAGTATGCACAAATCTGACATGGAAGAAATTCTTTATAAATTGGATATGCAAAAAGCATGTGACAAGGCTAAATGGTGTGTGATTCTCAAAGTGATGAGAAAAAGGGATTTCTTAAGAACTAGTATATGTAGATGCTTGCTTGCATGAAATTTCCAAGGTATTTAGTGCTCATTAATGGGTTTCCTTTTGGATTATTTAATGGCTCTACAAACTTTAGACAAGGTGAGGCTGTATCTCCTTATCTCTTCACCATTTTAGCTTAAGTCTTCAACCCATTGATTGAAGTGGCAATTGTGAATAACTTGTTCAAGCCTTTGAAACTTCCTTGCTTTGAGTTAAAGGTGTCATATTTGTAATATGCAGATGGTACACTTATCATTGGTGAGAATTGTGCTAAGGAAATTAGTAGAATCAAGGTTATCTCAAGGGTGTATGAGATGATTATGGGTCAAAAGGTAAATTTATATAATTTTTAGGTGATTGGGGTGAAGATGGATGAACAGGTCATGACTCAAGTGGCTCTTGGCTTTGGATGCTCTATTATTTCTTTACCCATTTATTATATTGGTTTACATTTTGTGTGTGGGCAAACCATAGTTTGAAAACTAGAAAACTCAAAATATACTTGAGTGCAAACTTGATATGACATGAGAATGTATTTCAATGTCTAATCAATATAAGAAAATCAAAAGAAATGCATATTAGAGGATATAAAGTTATAGATATATATTCCTCTATTATTTTACAATTCTATTGCAACTTTTCTAATAAGAAACATTTTTTTTTTAATTTCTTGAAATTATAACAAACTTAATTAAAGAAGATGAAAATACAATATGTACATAGATTTCCCTAATCGAAATGAAAAGAAGAGGGATCAAGGTTAAGGTAAAGAACATAATTAAAGAAGGGAATTAATTACTTTTGTTTAGATGTATTAATTCTTTATGCAAATATAAAGTAACAAACAACAATTGGTAGTTGGTTTGGAGAAGAACTTACTTGCCAAAATATTGAAACTATTAGTAATTTATAAATAGTATTAACTAATACAAACAAATTAACCATAAAAGGAAAATCATCGCTCCTACTGTCTTTAAACAAACTAGACCTGGCCCATATACCAATACATTAGTCTAGTACTACAAAAATGTCTCCCTTTTCTAGTTCACATTTTACACTCTCATTGCACCTAACAAAGGCATATTTGAGCTGATAACTATTCACTTGTTGAACAATAGCTTTATAGATGTGCATCTTAAGGAAGATATCCAATGAAGTAGAGCATATAACTCCATTGGGTGAAATAAATGCATTTCTTTCACTTCATATATTCTTCTTAGTAATTTATGCATATACTTACCAAGAAGTCTACTAAGGTGAATGTAGCATGGAAGTTTCTTACATGAGATGAAAGCACCATTGTTCATAGTTGATTATGTTAGTGTATTAGCATAGTTGTGGTTCTTCCTATGTCAAATAAAATAAAGGAAACTTGGATGAGTAGATTTATCTCGTCTAAGGTTCATGTACAATAACATTATTGTTTATTTCCATTATAGGCTTGTTGGTAAATTTTGCTTACAAGTGTTTGAATGGAAGCTAGGGCCATTATTCAAGAGAACACAAAAGGGACCTAACTATTCCCATGTGTGTATGAAAAATGAAGAGCTATGGATTTTAAAGGTTTGCAAGGAAAGTCACACACACGCACAAATCAAATATAAGTCCAACAAATCCCATGTGGCCATACAACTAACATTATATTTGATTTAACTAGTATTAGCCATGGAAGTACATAATCTAGTTTACCACTGATAGTTTAAAAGTGGTATAAAGGGTGCATATACTGGGAGAAGTTAATTGCAATATATAGAGCCTTTGAGTGAAATATTTATTCACTACTTATTAACTAAAAATGAAGTAAAGGATGCTAATTTATCCTACATAAGTAGTTTCTAGTATACCAAAACATAATCTTAAAAGAAAACTCTACTTTTTAGCATGAAACTATAAGAACTGTTTGGCCATTATTATCAAGTAGGTCATAGGAAAACAAATTGAAAGATGAAAAGAAAAATGCATTAAATAATTATTTATATCATAGGACAATATAAAGCTATCAAGAACTGCAAAAACTATAAAATAAAAATGTAGATACATCAGGATTTTGTGTTTAGAACAAAGGTAGTAACAAGTAACAATACTAAAAAATATTATAATAAATAGAGATGTTTGCAAAAGAGTAGGATTTGTACTTGAAATAAGAGGAAAACACAAGAATTTAGAAGAAGAAGAAGAAGCATAAGGAAATGAAGTGGGTATACCTAGGTTTTGGAGAAGAGAACCAACATGTGCTTTGAAAATGAAGAAACTTGAAGTTTCAACTTGGTAGAATAAAAAATCTCAGGTAAGCATAACATTGAAGCTGCAACTTAAATAAATTCATCACAGAAGCTCAGAAATTGAATTAGGATTTGCTATTTGCCACAAAAACCTAATGGTAGAAAAAATTGTAAATTACAGTGTGAAATAACAAGAGACCTCTTATATTTAGGAAACACCCTCATCTATGATTGAAACTTAGGGCTAAAATTGTAACACTCCTTCAATACATCTTTTGAGGTGAAATTGCTTACCCAACGTTGAAATTCCATTTTTAGCAGTATCTACACACCTTGAAGTACATTGATTTTATTAAAATCCAAATTGTCTAGCAGGAAACTAAGAAAAACTTGAACTAAATAGAAAATAACTTGAGAGAAGCGAGTTCCTAAATGAGTCAACTCAATTTTAGAGAGTTGAATTAACTTGGATGAATAAAAGGTCTCAATGGGTAGAACAGAAGCTAAGTGGAGTTTCGCAGGCCATTAGAGTTGTGAGAACGGCAATTTACAAACACAAGTTGTACGAGGTCTTCTATGAAATTTCGGCAATCTAAAGTATTTGATTAAAGATAAAAATGGAACATGAAGTCCCACCCAACCTAAATCCAAAAGGATGAAAGTTCCACCTACTTGGGTCAAACTTACAAATTGATTCCCCTTTGTGGCACAACATGGCTGCAAGGTGGTCCCTAGCTCTTCCTGTTTTGCTCAATATTGCCTCTATTCACCGTATCATAGCATGGACATCTAGACTAGCCAACTGTCGGCGAGACAACTTTGCCTGAAAAGAAGGCAAATAGCCACACTGCAAAGAATCATTCCATGCATGCTTGGCCGTATATGCACATTAACAAATCATTTATGAAAAACGGGAAGCGCTTCATGAGAAGATCCATAGTTTTTGTTCAGCAGAAACATGCATTGTGTACCTAGCTAGCATGAGATAGATCCTTCAAAAAGAGCTGCAGGACTCATTTCCAGTGGCCAGTTCAGGACATCGATATCTATTGTTTTGTGTACATACATGTTTGCGTTTGTGGAGCCAAGGCCTCCTCACCTGAATGATATGAGAACTCTCTCCCGTGGTAGGTTGGGGATTTGAGACGGCCAGCCGACGTCTAAAAAGGCGGCCCGGTGCTTGAAGTTCCTGCCTATATAAGGTCCAAGGAAGAGGCAGACCACAAGGGTCAATAGTACCCAACCTTATCTTGCATTTCGCGAGAGACTATTTTTATGCTTTAAACCCGTGACCTTAAGGTCACACGACGGCTGGCTGACGTCTGCTTTTAACTATTTTAACCAAGAGAAAAGAAGAATGTGGTGCATGTGGTGGCTGCGCGGATCCTCACGTTTGCCTTGTGCATGCATCAGTTTATCTAGCTAGCTACTTCGTAATGTATGAATATTACTCAGGTTCTTCGGCCGACTTCTACGAAAGCGAGTGCTTCTGTAAGCAAGACATGTATATCCTTTGTAAGTGATGATCAACCCGTAAACTCAAATACTAAGTGCATACTATACATAGATGGAGGAGTAGACTTCTACTTTGCAAGAAGATATGGGGGCACAGATTAAAGAAAAGTCCTCAAAGAACGCAGGTGGCTTTCAAGATGTGAGCTAGGAAAGAGAAAAAAGAAAGGATCGATCCACTTTGAATATTGAGCAGCTGATGTGGAGTCCAAGCGTTCAATGAATGTAGAAGAAAGGACAATGGATGATAAAGAGACGACTACTATGGACCAGCTAGGCACCACGACATGATCTCTCAAATGGTTGCTTTATAGGGATTTGACTTGGGGTCTTAGGTCACTAGCTCAGGCTAACAGCACCCCACAAGGCTAATAAACCTAAGGAGACGCAGAGCACCGGATTTCATAAACCATCAAATGAAATTAGTTAGAAAACTATTGCCAAAGTATAAAGAATTTAGTTAGAGAACTGTTGCCAAAACATAAAGAAATTAGATAGAGAACAAGGTCCATGAAATTTCCTAAGCTACTCTAACATATATCTTAATCGCCAACCATAATAAGTTCATTGTATTTACCAGCTTACAAGGAGAATGGCCCCAGCAACCTAATTGAGTTCTGGAAATTAATTAGGATATAGCTATTGGAAACCATGAATGAACATATATAATTAATTAACACTAGGGAGATTTATGTCTTCATTAACTCTTCGATTGGTAATAGCACCCTTTGATTTTGGGTGCTGATATATTCACCTCTTTTGAAGGAGAGCCTTGGTTCAATGGTAGAGTTGTCATGTGACCTTGAGGTCACTAATTCAAGGCGTGGAAATAGCCTCTTGCAAAATGCAAGGTAAGGCTGCGTACTATTAACCCTTGTAGTTGACCCCTTTCCTACACCCTACATATGTGGGAGCTTTGTGCACCAGGGCTGCCATCTATGCATTCACCTCTTTTCTTTTCCTCAGCCAACCACTTTCTCTCTCTATCTCTTTCTACAAAAGGGATCACCAAGGGAAAGGAAAGGGGTGAATATATGAGCGCCCAAGATTTAATATATTAGAAGTTTTTCTAATTGTGTCATGAGAGCTCCTGGACAATTAGAACAGGTTGCTAGCGTTGAAAGAAAAAGTTAAACCACATTTTGTTGTCCCAATCTTATAATTTACATGTGATTTGACATGGGAATGGGTGCATATGGAATTATGGATCTTTCTTGATGGAATAACATAGTAATATGTCCCGGCATGAGCCCAAGTGGTTGATTATCAGCCTTGATCCCAATAGATTCCTTCACACAGTAGGTCTCCATAAAATATACGTCTGCATTCCACACACACATGATTATCACCATGTCGCTATTATATAATGTATCAGATGGAACAAATGGAGATGTGCATCGGGGGTTTTATGTGATCGGCGGGTGCCACTCAAACTAAAGGGAAAATTCTATAAGATGGCTATAAGGCCGGCCATGCTCTATGGATCAGAGTGTTGGGCAGTTAAGGAACATCATACTCATAGGCTGAGTGTTGCAGAAATGAGGATGTTGAGATGGATGAGTGGTAAGACAAGAAAGGATAGAATTAGAAATGAAAATATTAGAAGAAATTTAGGGATAGCACCAATAGGTAACAAGATGAGGGAGATTAGACTTAGATGGTTTGGACATGTTCAAAGGAGGCCAACAACGGCACCAGTTAGAAGGAGTGAGGCAATACAAGTTGAAGGTTCTAAAAGGGCAAGGGGAAGGCCCAAAAGAACGTGGATAGAAGTGGTGAGGAAAGATTTAAAAACTTTGGGACTAAATGAAGCCATGGTATTTAATAGAGTGGAATGGAGGAATAAGATTCATGTGGCCGACTCCTAATTGGGATAAGGTCTTGATGATGATGATGATGATGATGGACATATAGAAAATGGTAAGAGGAACCAACCCCTGGGACGCTGATTAGTTGTCACAACCCTCGGCCTCTTTTTAACTTTTCTTATTTTGTAATTTGGGATATGGCTCTCATGTTAAAATTTGTCTTGATTTTGGGTGCCCCATCTCCTGTTGACACGTCAGGCAGCAGGTATCCTAAACTCCCACCTCTCTCTCTCTCTCTCTCTCTCTCTAAACATGTATATTATAAAGCATATATGTATATCCCAGGGTTTATGTTGTTTAGAAAGTAAGATTGGGTGGATGATCTTGTAATGGATCAGGGTACACAAGCTACCAATGCTGTATAGACAGTAAACAGTGCGGGATTGTTCCTGTTGATTTTATTTGCCCATATCGGCCAGGAAACTGAGAAACAATTAGTTAATAGTGGGAGTAGGTAATTTCAGTTACTTCAGCCTAAGAAATGGAGAGCACAAGCCATGATCAATCATTTATTTTGTCTATGAAGAATGATCCTCCCACAACAAGCGTAAGTTACCCGGCATTTGGTCAACTCCTTCTTCTATGTAATATGACTTCCGTGGATAATGCAACCTTTAACTTGCCCCTTGGAGTTGCTCTCTCTCTCTCTCTCTCTCTCTCTCTCTCTCTCTCTCTCTCTCTCTCTCTCTCTCTCTCTCTCTCTTGTATATATTGGTAGTTTACCACAAAAGAAGTGGAATAAAGTGAAAACAAGAGTCACTCTCAGTTTTCAAAACTCGTAATACGACCAACCTTTTTGATGCATATGCCACCTAACTCTGTATATAGTAAACTCCTCATCGGCTGGGCCAACTCATCATAAGTTGTCCAGCCAATGAAAAGGAGTAGAAAAAGAAAGGGAATTTATATAACCAGACCAAAATAATTGACATATTAAGGCACTAGAATATATATTTTTATTTCTAGTACAAAACAGTGTAGGTAGATGGAAGAAACACGGATTGAAGAGGTAGACAATATTAATCAATTGTGGACATACAAAACGTCAGCTACGTAGCCTAGTACATTTAAAGATAAATATAGTAGTTTCCTTTCGAGAGAGAGAGAGAAAGGGTTGAATTTTGGGAGTGGGGGAAGTCTGTAGTCCCCACCCCGTGCTCTCTGACTAAACCGTGTCAAGGATTTCATGCAGCATGGAACAAGTCCTTGGGATTGACCAAACCCAATCCTGGTTTCTGAAACTTGGCACTGTTGTCCTTCTCTCTTGTCAACTATAAATACACCCCCTTACATGCGTTGTTTCATCGAAGTTTTAGTGGAAGAATCAAGTTCTCTCCCCTCATTTATTTTCCTTCAGAACAGCGCTGCCATTAGGTATACAAACTCATTCCCATTTATATTGCTTTCTCTTGAGTTCTTGGTAGAGATAAACATCTAATTCTCTCTCCCTCTAGTAGAGAATACTTTCTTTTGATGGCAATGACCATGGGAATGGCAGTGGAAACACAAAGGGAAAATGATTCATTGGAGAAATGTTACTTGAAAGGAGTGAGACATCTCTGTGATAGTGGAATAACAAGGGTCCCAAACAAGTATATATTTCCTGTACCTGATCGACCCAAGACAAAAGGAGGAGCAAGGAAGATGCCCGACCTCAATCTAAAGCTGCCAATCATCGATCTTGCTGATTTACGAGGAACTAATAGGTCACAAACTCTTAAGTCCCTGGCAAAAGCTTGTGAAGAACATGGCTTTTTTCAGGTACGAATATTTTGTTAATAATGTTTCGGGGAGCATAAAAATGAAATTTACGCCAAGTGATGGTTTGTGCAGGTGATAAACCACGGCATTCCTTGTGATACTATACGTGATACAATTGACGTTGGCCAACAGTTCTTCGAGCTTCCTTACGAGGAGAGAGCTAAGTACATGTCAGGTGATATGCGTGCACCAGTTCGATATGGAACGAGCTTCAACCAGAACATGGATGGTGTATTTTGTTGGAGGGATTTCCTGAAGCTGAACTGTCACCCTTCGTCCAATGTCCTTCCTTATTGGCCATCTTCTCCAGCCAACTTAAGGTTACCTACTACTTAATCTAGATCAGATCTATCTCATTTGCCTTAAAATATTAGATTAAAAGCTAAGTCACAATTGAAGTAGCTCTAGCCATTTTTAGTAAACAGCAATACTATGCCCAAGCCTTGGCATGTTGCGTTTAGTCATATTGTCCCTAATAATCTATTGCTACTTGGCACCAATGTCACCACTCTTTTTCAAACCTATTTGTAAAATGTGCTCTCTCTCTCTCTCTCTCTCTCTCTCTCTCTCTAAAGAGGTGGCTTGGTGCAATAATAAGGTTGTCGTCGTGTGACCTTGAGGTTACGGGTTCAAGCTATGGAAATAGGCTCTTGCAAAAATGCAGAGTAAGGTTGCATATTATAGACCCTTGTGGTCTACCCCTTCCCTAGACTCTACATACACAGGAACTTCATTCAAACGTTCATTTGTTGATAGATTTCAAATCATCAATAACCAAGTTTGCTCCAATATTAGATAATCTCAACTTTCTGATTGATTAAGATCTTACGACCTCTATTTTAAGAGTTCTTGTGCAACCGGTTTAGCTCTCTAGAAGAACAATTTGTATGATATTCAATGAAGAAGTTGGTTCATTGTCAATCTAGATGTTCACTTGAAAATTAGTAGTTTGGATCAATAAGCTTTAAGGGGCTTGCGTATGTTTTTGTTGCCCATGAATCTTTGAACTAGTTCATATTATTATACATGTAACTTTTTATGGAATGGTGAAATACTATATATAGAACATGTATATATATATATTATAATAAAAGTACATCAAAGAGTAATATATAAGGGATTAGGAAGCCTTGCCTATGAATAAACTACCACTGAATTCGCAATAATCACTTGTTTAAACAGGGAAAAAGTTGTCTCTTATGCAAAGCATACGAGATCGTTGTTCGTCATGCTGATGAAAGCAGTCTTCGAGAGCCTTGGATTGGTGGATGAGAGTACCCTAAGTGAATTTGAAGATGGGAGCCAGCTAATGGTTATCAACTGCTACCCGTCGTGTCCTGAACCCGAGCTTACCCTCGGCATACCTCCCCATTCGGACTATGGCTTCCTCACATTGCTCCTCCAAGATGGTGTCCAGGGTCTCCAAATCATGTCTAAAGGCGAATGGCTAACGGTTGAACCACTCCCTGGTTCCCTTGTCATCAATGTCGGCGATCATCTTGAGGTCAGTAAATCAAACCCATATAAAGGGAGCAGTTTTGGTGCACAAAGCTTTCACATATATAGCAGCAGTCTTACTTTGCATTTTTGCAAGAGGCTGATTCCACACTTTGAACCCATGATCCTAAGGTCACATGACGACAACTTTACTGTTGCACCAAGACTCTCCTTCTAAATCGAACCCAAATCATATTACTAAAAGACTTGGTTTGATTATCAACGGAGAATTGATTAAGTTGACGTGGTTTTTGGTGCAGATATTTAGCAATGGAAGGTACAAAAGTGTGCTACACAGGGTTCTTGTGAACCCTAATAAGTCTCGCATCTCCGTCGCTTCTTTGCACAGTCTTCCTTTCGAGAGCGTAGTCAGCCCTTCCCCTCAACTGATAAGTGAGGAGAGTCCAAGTCTTTTCAAGGAAACAGATTTCGCCGCTTTCATTGAATACATTTCTTCGGTGGAACCAAAGAGCAAGAATTTTCTGGAGTCAAGGAAATTGACCTGAAGGAGTAAACGTCGTAAGAGATACTCTTGTGGTGGTTGTGCAAGAAAAATGAGCAAACTGCCTTAGCGAACATTAATGATATGGAGTGGAACTTTACGCAGCCATGACCTAGCTGTTATATATTCTCTCTTCTACTCTATTTCTGTCTGACCAATGCATGCAAGAAGGAAAAAGTAAGAAGAAGATGACTTTGCTTGTACGCCTATATATTTGAGTACGATTGGTATTGGTACGGTGGTAAACTTTCTACGCACATATCACTAAATGCATGTGTGATTTTAACCATTAAAATTGAACACCAAGCGCATGATTCCAACATTCATCTTCTCTACTCCAGCGACTGTAACCACTTACTTTGATGGGTAACGTTCAAAACCTTGACATATTAAAGTCAGATTTACAGTTTAGATTTTCCTCACCTAAAATGAAGGAGAGCTTTGGCGCAACGGTAGAGTTATCGTCGTATGACCTTGAGGTTACGGGCTCAAGGCATGAAAAAAGCCTATTGTAAAATGTAAGGTAAGATTACGTACTATTGACCCTTGTAGTTCGCCCTTTCCCAAACCCTGTATACGTAGGTGCTTTGTGCACTGGAGCTGCCATACTTTTCTCACGTAAAATGTCATGGGTAAGGGGACTAGGATCATCTGTTTTAAGTTAAAGTCAGCAGCACTAATGGAACGAACTTTCAATCGCCAGTTTAAATTAACTGATCATTTGACCTCTTCGGAAGGCGTGGCATCCTTTGTTGACACATAAATAAGAAATGCAAGTTGAAGTGCGTCTCACTCCTAATTTGTTGGTCCAAACCATTCATCTTCTCTACTATTTTTCTAGAAAGACCAAGCGCCAAAATCTTGAACAGTCACATGGTTTGGAATGTCTTATTCATAACATCTAGGAACTTGGTCTTTCTAAGGATCAATTGAGGCGCAAATCCTTGTAGCCGCCGGAGTAAGTCCCATCATAGAATATATAGTACGTACGGCTAAATTTCTAGCACGGCCTTGGATTTTGATATCCTTAAAGCCCTCTCTTGCAATTTGTTATTGGTAATTGAGATGCATTTTGATACATTTCATCATAAAAAATGTATGTCTTTTGACTGTTACCTCATGTTAGTATTTATAAGTCACAGTTCACTTTGACTTTTCAATTTCTCATAGAATTTATGGGATTGAGTCAGGTTAAGATGAGGGAGATAGTTGAGATGATATAATATCCCTCATTTCTATGTCAAACAAAATACACGCATGGAGCTGAATTTTAGGATGAAAAATGACAATGAGATGGAAGTGAGCTGGGATGAGATAGTTTTTATCTCAATAGATCTCAAGCACCACTATCAGTTCATCTCATCTTTGCTCAAGTACTACTAACAATGATCATTTCTAATCAAGTCGTATTATCTCATCTCAAGCATCTCTAATCAAGTCATATTATCTCATCTCAAGCACCACTAATACCCAATTAGATAGAGACATGCCATGTCCGTAAATCTCATCCCACTGGTTATCCTTGCACTTGGTTTGACATGTTCTTTTGAGTTTTTCACACGAGAGAAATTATTTTGCAGTCAAACTCATAGAATGCTCAAAAGGGAACGCTTAGGACCTTTAACGAATTCTAGAGCATCGGTTGTTTAACAGTTTAAGACAGAATTTAGACAATGAATGGTTCAGATCAACCTGAAAATTGGGCTACTCATGTAAATTTAGTAACTCACACCACCAGAGACACATTATGTCTGTTCCCTTTCTGTTGCTGCATGGTCTTCCCATCTTATCGTTCGTATGAATTGAAGAGTAGGTGCCAAATTTCTGGTACTTGTCCATCTTAGTTGTGTCTTAGATAGGCCGTGAAACTGGATCTTTCTATCTTTTGAGTTGGATGGAAAAAAAACAGAGCAGCCCCTGCGCACGAAGCTCCTGGGTATGCAGGGTCTAGGGAAGGGGTGAACCACAAGGGTCAATAGTACGAATATCTTGAAATGATGCGATTAAGCTTTCATGTATGTCTCATAGCATGTACCCCTCATTCTATCAGCTCCCTCGAAACAAAAAATCAAAGGAGGTTTATGTAACTGGATACTTGGCAGTTTCTGCTGACATATCTTTCGTGACATCTCTGGTGATATATGAGATATGCGTCATATGTTGTGCGATATTTGAGATATGTTTTTGATATTTTTAGTGATATATGAAATATATTATGATAGATATTTTAATATTTTAAACCAATCAAAATGTAATAACCTTCAAAGTATGTATATATCAGAGCTGTCAATGTGAATCGAGAATCATCCGATTGTCATCAACCTCAAATGAACGGCCAGCACATGATGTAAATCTTCACAGACCATTCATATGTGTTTAGGTGGGCTTAAGCAAATTTTGTGCAAATTTACTTTAGATGAGCCCATCTATGAGCAATTTGAGTCATTCTACATAATTTGATCAGTTATTTGATGGTAGTATAATTTTCTTTCAAAACATGAACATTAAGCATCACGAACTATAATCCAAGTTGACTTGCAATTCTTGAGTAGTGGTGAATATGGAATCATGGTGATTTAAGCTTGTGAAGCCTTGAGGGATGAATCTCAGGATGGGTGAGTTACTGAGAATTAGTCCCACATCACTTGAGGAGAAGAAATTGAGCGGTTTATAAGAGTTCGGAGAACTAACCTAGCAATGGGGCTTTTTCCCATAAGGAAGGAACAAAACTACAAGGCTGTATGGGTAGTAAAACAGACAATATCGTTGCTATGGGACCCTGGTTGTTACAAATGATATCAAAACCAGTTCCCCTTGTAGTGTGGTTGCTAATTGCACGTGGATGCTTTATTATGGCTATTACGCGGTGACGCATGTTCCCTAAGAAGGGAAGATGTGAAGTCTCGAGGGATAAATCCTAAGACATGTGAGGTACTGAGAATTAGTCCCATGTTGCCTGGGAAGAGGGAATTGGGCGGTTTATAAGAGTTCGGGGAACTATCTTAGCAACAAGGCCTTTTTCCATAAGGGAGGAACAAAACCGTGAAATTGTACGAACAACAAAAGTGAACAATATCGTTACTATGCGATCTCTCACTGTTACAAAACTGTCATCAACTGTGAGCCCATCCCTTATGGTCTCAATCTCCTTACGAAAAACTTACCGTGCAATATGATGTTCTCCGTCGAGGTAATTATCAGCCGTAGATTCTTTTACCCCGACTTCCTCTTCTACTATAAATGTTTTATCATCAATTGATTCTTTCACCTCCTTTTTCTCTTACAAATGTTTGAGTGAAACCAACTGCATGTAAGAATAAGAAGTTCATGCTGGTATAACTCAAAGTCTCAAACAGGGCAGTTGATGTCATGATATGCATTATTTCACTCCAAATGATACAACCCATCCGTCTAGCATGCTATGCTATTATATGAGTCATGCACCGGATATTCTAACCCATTTGATAATATTTAACTGAAACGCCCAACAAATGCAGTAAAATAACCCCCCAAAAGCCAATCCACTTTAGAAGAAATGTTCCATCTCTTTTGGCACTCCCGGTATCCAACCAAGATAAACTTCCACCTTATCACTGCTTACTCTCCCAAATTGAGAAGAAGGGAGAGAAGCCTTCTCTCTCTCATATGAAATGGCTTCTTCTTCCTCTTCTGTAACAACTTCTTTCTATCCTCTCAGAAGCCCACACGCCAAACACCTTACAAAGCCCCCAAAACATCTCCACCAAAGAAACCCAAATCCTCTTCATTTCTCCACCATCAAATCTTCCTTAGAAACCGATTCTTCGAAGAAGAAAAACCCGAGCAGTAGTAATGGCTCATGGGTTAGTCCAGATTGGCTCACATCAATATCCAGGTCAATAATGAGTGGTATCAGTACTGATGATTCAGGCATACCCGTTGCAAGCGCTAAGCTGGATGACGTTTCCGATCTTTTGGGTGGAGCTCTCTTCCTCCCTCTGTTCAAATGGATGAATGAGTATGGACCAATTTATCGGCTTGCCGCGGGACCCCGTAATTTCGTTGTTGTCAGTGATCCGGCTATTGCGAAGCATGTACTCAGAAACTATGGGATGTATGCTAAGGGACTTGTCTCCGAGGTTTCGGAGTTCCTCTTCGGCTCCGGATTTGCCATTGCTGAAGGGTCACTTTGGACGGTACGAGTTGAATTGTCATCTCGGATTTTGAATTCATACAGCTGTTGGTTCTTAGTCTTAGACACACTATTCGGTGACTAGAGTCTAGATGGAAAAAAGAACTTTCTTGTAGTTAGAGAGAATTAGCAATGTATAGCTTATTCACAGAATCACAGTTCGTCTATTTGTTTTGCAGTTTTAGAGTGTGGGAAGTAGTATCTACTTTATCATATCATAGAATTACTCTACTTTTCAACTTAGACCAATGTGATTACCTTCTGGAGGCTGTTATGATTCTCAAGGGAGCTATCAGCATCTGTAAGTGTTTGAAAGAGTGGGTAGTGACATCATCCGAGTACATGAGTAGGGTGGCGAATTGGGTTGTGATGTTACCTGAAGATAGGAGTAATGTATCCGTTGCATGGAAATTATGGGGATGTAAGGTAAGAGGACTTATCTCTGAGGTTTTGGAGTTCATCTTTTGGTATGGTTTTTGCCATTTGTAAAGGGTCACTATGGATTCTATCCTTTCAATTCTCATAATGAAGTTGGAATCATAGAGCTGTCATTGTTACTCTTCGACACACTGTTTGGATGACTAGGTTTTAGATGATAAGCAATAAGAACTTTCTAGTAAAAATGGCTGCACCAAGCTCCCAACTATGCGGGGTCCAAGGAAGAGGCGGGGCACAAGGGTCAATAGTACGCAGCCTTACCTTGCATTTTGCATGAGGATGTTTCCATGCCTTGAACCCATGACCTCAAGGACACACGACAACAACTCTACCGTTGTGCCAAGGCTCTCCTTCAAGAACTTTCTAGTAATTGGAAAGAAATGACATAACTTATGCATGGTTCATCTGTGATTTACAATTTTAGTGTGGAAAATGGTATCTATATTGCATTATCGTCTCTACCCATCAATTTGGACTAATGTGAATAATTTTTAAGAGCTTTCATAATTCTGACAGGAGCTATCAAATGTTTGGCATAGGTTGCAGTGGCATTATCAAACTACAGGAGTTAATTGTCGTTTTTCTTTATTTGATATTAGTTTTGTAGCGATTAGCTTTTCAGGTTCAATTTCTGTGATTGAAGCAATGAAACACAGAGACCAGACAGTTTTAGGTTTATGGACAAGCAGGGATGAATACCAGAATGATCTTACAGAGCTAGTTTGAGAAATAAAATCTTGAGAAATATTAGTTGCTAAATTAGCTCATTTTTTGTTTTACTTATATGAGTATGTGAGATTTACACAATCATACTCTACCAAAAGGATAATATAGATATCACAAGTATGTGAAACATTAATATTTATGGGTGCTGGAGTTGGATATTGTAAGCATGTCAAATAAGTATCTCTTGTTAGATGGTATTTGAAGCCTTAAGGGCATTCAGTTACTCTTTCACTAATGTTTTCTGGCAAAAACTCCCTCCTAATAATGGATATGGCATTGTTTTCTTTTCATAGTATCTAGGACAAGATTCTAAGGACTAGTTACACCAACAGGAAGTAGGTTACTGACTGAAACAGAAAATTTTGCTTGTTAATGAGGTGCAAATTCCTACCCTTTTTGAGTTATTTAGATCTTCCTGCCTTTTGCACTGTCCTCCCAAGTGTGTGATTTATAATTCCAAGATTCTTCATATTAAATTCCTATAGGCAATTGAGCCTTCAACATTAAAAAGCATCAATTATTCATAGCCTGCGACAAGCATGTCATCCTTGTAGAATAACATGATCTTAAAGTCATCAGTACCAAATAAAGAAAATAGGTATAATAATTGCATCACAAGGTTACTAGCGAAAGGAGCGCCCACCATATTCAAAGAAACCATATATAAAGAGAGCAGAAATTGGGGCCACATTGTGTTCTGTCATTGACAATAAAATCTAGTTTAACATCAAGATTTCATGATATAATATGTTCAATATAGGCACTATATTTTGTAACTATAAAAAGTGCTGCATAATTAGTAGTAGTTATTTTCTACCTGTGTAGAAGTTGGTCTGTTACGTTGTTTAGAAGTTAGTATGGGTGGCAAGTTAGAGTTCCTGATCCACTCTGTTGCATTTAGATCTGTATTGTGGCATTTCTTCAGATCTATTTAGTTTTCATCAACTTCTTATATATTTTTCTTCCGAATTGGTCTACAAAAAGATTTTGGAAATGGTATACTGGGTGCATTGCTTTGGATGTTGAGCCATTGCTGGTGGAACATCTTTGATCTAATCATAAGTAGTTATCCTTTTACTTTCAATGGCAAAAAGCATAAACTAATAATGCACAATTTACTGATCATAACTATGGGGTATTGTGCTCTTAGTTCCATTTCCAATTGCTTATAACTATTGTTAAATGCTGATTTCTCTAGAGTTTCTCCATGGTGTATGCACAGGCAAAGTCCAAGAATTTATAACTTTTGTTTGCTTGGTATGTAAGAGTGGCTGTGCCATGAAGATCTTCTATATTGAATAACACTAGCCACTATCACTCCAGGGTGTAAATGGCCAGCTCAGAAACTTAAA
Organism: Warburgia ugandensis; assembly: GCA_035236585.1. NCBI lineage: Eukaryota > Viridiplantae > Streptophyta > Magnoliopsida > Canellales > Canellaceae > Warburgia > Warburgia ugandensis. Next base: position 43,571,261 of record CP141129.1, read on the forward strand.
AAACTGGGTCTAACATCGAAAATATTCATATAGTTCTAATAAAGTGTTTCGATTGTTATTTTCAGAAAAAGAATGTCTTTCAATTGTCTGATATTGGTATTTTTGGGGCATGATCTATGGAAGACTAGATCTAGCAGAGGATTGATTGGAATCAGTATACAGGGTCCTCCAAGTGCCTCTTCTTACACATGTAAAGACATTTTCATGCACAGACACCATATAATTGTCTTCCTTGTAACCTGCAACCTTCAGATCGTCGAACTAGAAACTTTGATAGCTGAATAATGATTGTCTTTTTTCTTCTTAATATTGTGTCATATTTCTCTGATTAATAAAAAGTTGAAATGATGCAGGTACGGCGCAGGGCTGTTGTTCCATCTCTTCACAAGAAGTATTTATCTGTTATTGTAGATAAAGTATTCTGCAAGTGTGCCGAGAGAATGGTGGAGAAGCTCAAAGCAGATGCCTCCAGTGGTGCTGCTGTGAACATGGAGGAAAAGTTTTCCCAGTTGACACTAGATGTGATAGGTTTGTCATTGTTCAACTACAATTTTGATTCGCTTACTTCCGACAGTCCTGTTATCAATGCAGTTTACACTGCACTGAAGGAGGCTGAGGCTCGTTCCACTGATATTCTACCATACTGGAAGGCAGGTTTTTTTGCTCTTCTTGTTTTCTTTTGTGCTATCATTGTTAAATAGAAGGGGCAGCCCCGGTGCACGAACCTCCCACCTATGCGGGGTCAGGGGAAGGGTTGGACCACAAGGGCCTATAGTAGGCAGCCTTACCTTGTATTTTGCAAGAGGCTGATTCCACACCTTGAACCAGTGACCTCAAGGTCACATGACGACAACTTTTACCGTTGCGCCAAGGCTCCCCTTCTGCTATCATTGTTTACTCAAATTAAATAAACCATGTAAGAGGAGGAACAGGTCTACATGTTTTCTTATTTCTAATCTATAGAAGTTCATACCTGTGATTCTTGGGCTTCCTTTACTCTCTAGTTTGTTTGTATTTTGGAAGCATTTCTAATTACTCTGTGGTACAATATCATTTTAGTTTCAAGAATCTTGTGATGTTGTTGCTTCCTGCTACTTTGCTCATCTCCATCAAGTCTTCTTGATGTGACTAGATTCTCTGCATATTGACTGTCATGTCTTTGCCATGAGTAGGTCACAGTTCCTGTTTAATTTGTAGAGATATTTCCCTTACTTATGATATACATGCATTTGCTTGTCTTGAAGCTTAGTTAAGGTAGAACCAAGTTTGTTCAAGTCAATGTCTCCATGATTGGTGTGGTCAATCTTTTATTAAAGGCATGCAAACCAAAGAAATTCTGTTACCAAAAAGGCCAGATCAGGAGTTGGATGAGAGTTATTAGCTGATCTTAATCCTTGCCAAATTCCCAGTTTATTGCACTCTTTGGGATTTTAGAATAGTGGGCCCAGGAACATCCCAATTACAATACATGCTGAAAACAATAAAACCAGACTCAGTACTGCATTTATCTCTCAGGCCCAATTCTAGATTCTGTTCTGAATTGGCTCATCCACATCCTCAATAGTCAATGAGAAAAACTACTGACTGATTAGTCTTGGGCCTTATGCCAAGATCCTCCCTACTGAACATTTGTAAACCTTTTATTTTGGTAGGCCTTCTTCTAGAATGGCATATTTTCTTTTTCCTAGCATTTTCTATTTTATTTTTTTTCAAATAATTATATATCATTATAAATTCATTATCAAGCTGAAAGTTCAGATGCATTCTCTGCTGACTTCTCTTTACAAGATCCTTTTAATTTCTTGTTTCTTATCATATTAAGTTCATCTGTTCTCCTGCTGCTTGGAGTAGTTAATTTATGCCTGTAGAAATTTATATTATATAGCTATTCTTGTCACAGGTTAAAGTTTTGTGCAAATTAATTCCAAGACAAGTCAAAGCAGAAAAAGCAGTTTCTGTGATCAGGAGAACAGTTGAAGAAATTATTATGAAGTGCAAAGAGATTGTGGATGCTGAAGGTGAACAGGTTGAAGGAGATGAGTATGTAAACGAGACTGATCCAAGTATCCTGCGATTCTTACTTGCTAGTCGAGAAGAGGTCTGACAAGTATTTTTGGACTTACAGCACTTATTCAGCTTCTGCTACTTGTTCATTTGGTGAAATAGTATATGGCCATGATTGTTGTTGATGATTTTATCATTTGGAGTGATTAGAAAGGTGCTTGTATCAGTATATATATAGATACCCAATTTATGCCTAGATCAAGAGCTTGACAAGCCAAAATGCCTATAATTTCATTACCTTTCCAAAACCATTACTTGTGCTTTATAGATCACTTCTTCAGATATTTAGAGTACTGATTTTAGAAGCTACTGAATTGTATTAACTGGTTTGGAAACCATAGTAGCTGGGCAGTAAGTTGGAGACTCAATATGAATGAAATCAGTGTAGGAGAGTATGATTATTCCCACTATTCTTATATGGTTTCTTTTTTGTAAGATCCAGACCTTTGGCATCGTCATGATTTCACACTCAGAAGAAACCTCCTTCAGACTTGTTGCAACTTACATAGTTGCCAGAAAAAAGTAAAACCTATCAAGACTTGTTTTAGCCAAAACGATTTCTTAAGAAAATGTTATAAAAGACATGAAATATATTGATAATTAGATAACTAGTGTGTTTATTGCTGCTACATGTAGAACTTTATTAAGATTTATCTATGTGCTAAAGTTTGTTACATGTAGAACTTGATCGAAGATACCTAATGCATTTATTACTGCTACATGGAGAACTTTAAGTTTGTGTGCGGATCATTTTCATTCACACTTCTTTGTAGAAAATACATATTCCAAGAAAAGTTGATATCAACTTATTTAATTGACATTTCATGTGATATTTTTTTGCCCTTCTGACTTTCTTTAGTTTTATTTATTGACTATGTGGAATATTGTTTTTCCATGTATTTCAGGTTACTAGTGTGCAGTTACGTGATGACCTTCTGTCTATGTTAGTTGCTGGCCATGAGACAACTGGTTCAGTCTTGACGTGGACATTATATCTTCTAAGTAAGGTACACATCGAGGTGTATGAAAAATGTTTGAATGTTCTGTTGCATGTGATGTGAAGGTGAATCCTAGGTTATGGAAATGGAAAAGAAAATGAAAAAGACAACTGAAGTCCTAGAAGGGATGAAATGACTGCAAAGAAATTAAACTGGCCCATTTACTGCTTGTCTGGTTCGCATATCAACAGATAATAAATATCAAGGTATAACCTTCAATTATAAGAGAATAGTTTTGAACCTTATTGCCACAATGTAATAACAAAGATACAACTACGGTGCAGAAGATTTTACTAATCTTTCCTCTTTAGGGAACATGGTAATCTCCTCTGGCTTGCTTCCAGTTGACATTTAAATCTTAGAAGCTGCAAATTTTTGGACTAGCCTGAACTTGACAAATATGCCAAGTAATAGTTGACACAATTTGAAAAATAAAACAAAATGATTGAAAGCATGTCAGATCTATGTTAGGGCCAAAGTAGGCCATGACCTTCCAAGATTTTGAGATTTTTTATTTTCATATATGTTTCTGCAAACATATCTTACTTTTAGCACCCAAAGGGGAGCCTTGGCGCAATGGTAAAAGTTGTTATCGTGTGACCTTGAGGTCACGGGTTTAAGGCGTGGAAACAGCCTCTTGCAAAATGCAAGGTAAGGCTGTGTACTTTAGGCCCTTGTGGTCCGCCCCTTCCCCGGACCTCGCATAGGCGGGAGCTTCGAGCACTGGGGCTGACCATTTTTTTATCTTACTTTTGGCACCCCACCCCTACCAAAAAATAGAATTTCCACCCTCCAAATTCGATCTGACCCCTCCCAAATTGAGTCCTAGCTCCGTCCCTGATTTAAAATCTCAGCTTTACTTCAAAATACAGTGTTGCACTTCAATCCTTCCTGTCTTACTGTATTTCAAGTATAGTGTTGCACCTAATCCCCTTCCAGCAGCTAGAGACAAAGCAATGGGTTTCATCCGTGTTCTGGAAGCTTCTGAGCTGTCAATTTGATGTGGGATCTTTGCCTTAGTGTTCACATTGTTCAGGTTACAACTGACTTTTGGTGTGCTTGGTCTTCACAAAATATCGAATTTGATCACTGTTCTTACATAGCATCACACTGGTTGTTCAGTGGGGAGGAGTTGTCATGGTTTGTGCTTCATTAAATTTGGTAGCTTCTACAATTTGTCTATTTATTTTTCCGCACTTCATTAGTTTGCTACTTTGATCTATTTCAGTTCCTGTTAGATGTTATGGAACCTCACACATTTGTCATGTGTCCCATCTCTTCTTTGAGGATTGTATTTATTAATGGACATTGTAGCATCATGTTGCTAATCTTGATATGGGTGTCTGTAGTAGAGAGATAATCAGATCTTGTGGGACTACTGGATGGTGAGTGGCCCATCTGAAGCATTGGATAGTTGTCATCATGGATGCCTCATTTTGGTGCACAGTACATCAATTGAGGCAATCAACCCATATGGTTGCTGGTCTTGAAAAAAAAGGGCAGCCCCAGTGCATGAAGCTCCTGCCGAAGCAGCGTCCGGGGAATGGGCGGACCACAAGGGCCTAAAGTACATAGCCTCTAATTAAATAAGAAGGTAGTTATTCATAAGTCACCAGTCTGGTGGTTAGGAGCTTTTCTTTGGTGTGTATATTAGATTTCCCCTTGTCCAAAGCAAAAGTATCCATTATGTAGTGAAATAAGCTGGAGATGATATCTTTAGAGGAGAACAAGTATTGGTTAGAATTTCAGTTTGTCCTCAAAAGGTACAGGACATGATTGGAGTTTTGCCAGTTAAAGTAGGCATAATTTTGATAAAAGAAGATGAAGATTCTTTCAGGAAGATCGTAATTTGTAGATAACTCCCTGTTACTCTTAAATCTCTTTGTCAATACAACGTAAGAGAGATGGACCTATTTTTTTTTTGTTGGCAAACAGGCTGCATTTGTGGCTTCAGAGTTCTGAAAATGTACAAACTCTACAAATCAAACTGCAAGTGTGATAGGCAATCCACAAAGAGAACTAGAAAAAATTGCCACCCCTTTCATCTTCAAGCAGTAAGAAAATGCTTCAAAACTGAACTTTTTCATATTTGTGTAGAAATCCCATGAAACTCTTATTGGATTCCCCAAATATTGGGAAGTATTATTTCAAATCTGTAAATTTCATGATCTTTGATTCGTGCTGTTTGGCTGTATGACACGAATGTGAGCTCAGTTCACATGCTTTTCTGTATTACAATGTAATGTGATGTTTTACTGGAGGTTATTGACCATGAAAGTCCTAGATCAGGGGTTTGTTTTAGCACCAGATGACCAGCATGAAACATGAAATGAGACAAGAAAAAACTAGAGTTTCAATATTGGTTTTCCTGCATGTTCAACACATTTATTTTATTACCTCTTTAAATGACTAGTTATGAACTATAGCATTACCTGTGAGTATGTTTGAGATCCTTCAGGTGTAAAGTAAAAGCACACATCTATTATGTCATGCTACTTTCTCAACTTTATATGCATCTGTTTATTTTAATCAGCTTCTTTAAATGAATGCTGTTTCCATTAATGTATCCACTTGTTCTTCTTCCTAACTTCTTTTCAGGATACAGCCTCTATGATGAAAGCACAGGAGGAGGTTGACAGAGTTCTTGAGGGAAGAGCTCCCAGTTATGAAGATATAAAAGAGCTAAAGTACTTAATGCGCTGCATAAATGAGTCAATGCGTCTCTACCCACATCCTCCTGTAAGTCGCAAGCTTTATCTTTTACTTAAAGGTTAAGGAATCAGAGTTTCTGTTTACTTTGACATTTTTCTCCATAGTTGCCTAAGTCTACAATTTGTAGGTTTTGATAAGGCGGGCTAAGGTTGCTGACATCCTTCCAGGAAATTACAAGGTCAATGCTGGTCAAGATATAATGATTTCTGTCTACAATATTCATCGCTCCTCACAGGTATCAGATGACATTATTTTGCTTGGTTTTTCTTCTCTTATGATATTCAACTTAACACATGATTTAAAAGGTACTGTAGTCAATTGACATAAAAGACACAGCTAGATGCTTAAATGTTTACCCAGTTGTGTTGGAAGATAATAACGGTTTAAATAGATTGCTTCTAATAAGCCCTTTGCTTCCTCCATTGGGAGATAGGTGTTAGAGATGTCCTTGACCAAATCTGCAACTCTCAATATAACCTACACACATTTAGTAGCAGTTTTGAGGATTTCAGTTATTTCTGTCCTTGGTACATAAATCATTTTATGAATTTCAATTCACTTGCAGACTAGTCCATACTACAGATTTAGTCTACTGATTTGGAATTATGAAAGCTGTGAATAAAATCAATCAGCTATGTTATCTGAATTGATTCCAACTCAGAAGTTCATGGAGATAGATCATTTATCTGTTGAATCTAAATCCATTGAGATTAAATATAAGGGTCGAGTCAATTCATAAATAGGTGCCCTAGCTCCTGAACAGAGATTCAGAACAGGATCATGTCCTCTCTGACAGCATTCATTTCTTTTAAGGCCTACAGAACATTAGACTCGAGACATTCAAATGTAGAAATCTGGCATTTATTGCTGCTAGAAAACTTTATTGTGATAATAAGAATTTGAGTTTACACTGCACATAACAAGAAAATTCTTGCTGAAGGTAAAATAAATGCATAGCAACATGATAGAGAAATTACTACGAATCTTTCTAATCATTATGAAGGCATGCGTTATGTCTTTGTTCTTTGATTTTTACTTACAGACTACCAAGGAGGATTTATTTTGGCTTGCTAAGCTTATTCTTGAGTCTTTGTTAGATCTGTCATTTATTTCATGGTACAGGCTGCAAATGAAGAAATAGTTCTATACTGTCACATACAACTTATACCATTACAGATCCATACTGTCTATTGGTCATAAATTATACAAACAATGTCAGAATACATGAAGTTGGTCTTGACACAACTGAATTATCTTTCTGATAACACCAGCAATCAAGCAAAACAGACAAAACTTAACCCCTAGAAATTAGGCTGAAGTTCTTTTCTTTTGAAGAAATTAGGTTAGAAGCTAAGTGAAGAACTTGTGACCAGAACCTGTGGAGTGATCAAAACTCTATTTGTGGCTCGATTGTTATGAAACTTTATGAGATAATCATTGGTTGGATAAACTTTTACTGGACAAAAGTTTCATGAGGTATCTGGCTGTCAGACAAGGAGATTTTGAAGTTTTTGCAGCTATCCAAAACTTATGATGTTCAGATAAACAACTTTTATACTTATAGAAGCCTCTTCATTTTCAGAACCTCAACTTAGACTATTGGACGTGCACTTGCACAAGGTTCCTCCTTTCTGACACATAAGCCTAGTTTTTCTTTAGTAATAAAAATCACACATAGCACCATGCATAGCACCATACAAGCAGGATTTTCAAGTTTAGTAAGAAAAAAAGGGGACAAGAAGCTGCAAGCTACCAAGAACTATTCTAGTGCCTATAAATGTTGTGATTTACTAACTATGTAGTCACAGGTGCAAGAGCAACCAGGCACAAGGTGTGCGACTTGGGGCTGGAGCTACTAGGTGCAACTGGTTGTGAGATATAGATCCGGGTGCAAAATTAAAGAAAAGAAAATTTTAAATGATAAGAAAAGGATATCTATATATCTCTATATATATATGTATGTATGTATGTGCATATATAATATAGAAAACGTATGTTAGATTTTTTTTTTCTTTTATGTAAAGGGGGATAGAGTTGCTAATGGCACCCCATTCTTAAAAATGAAAGTCTCTCAATTTACAGAAAAAATGAGAAACCCAAAACCGAAGAGAGAGGAGAAGGGAAAGAAACCCACCTGGTAGAAAAAGTCAGGAAAGTCACAGTTGCAGCCCAAAACTAGAGAGAGAGAGAGAGAGAGAGAGAGAGAGAGAGAGAGAGAGAGAGAGAGAGAGAGAGAGAGAGACTGACTAGTAGAAAAGTCAGAAAAGTCACAGCGGAGACAACAGAAGAAATGGCTGAGAGGAAGCAGAAACGACAGAGACGACAGCTGAAAGTCTTTTTGCAAAGGAACTGTGTTTTATAATGAATTAGCATTTTTCACTTGGAGATAACTTACTCTTTTGCTGAATGCTTGCAAGGGGAAAAAAAGAGAAAACAACAACTTCTTCATTCGGCATCGCATAAAGTTGTTATCATGTGACCTAGAGGTCACCGGTGAGGCGTGGAAACTGCCTCTTGCAAAAATGCAAGGTAAGGCTGCATTCCATGGACCCTTTGTGGTCTGCCCTTTTCCCGGACCCCGCATACATGGGAGCTTCATGCACCAGGCTGCCCTTTTTAAGCATCACATAAATTTGATTGTGTCCTTCTCATTGATTTGGAAGAGTTGCATACATGTTTTGCTTCCTTAGATCTTTTCAGAAATTTCCACTTATAATCTCTGCAACAGCATGCTTTTCCCTTGTAAAATTCTTCTATGGTTTCTCACTCTGACATAGCACTTTAACGTTCTTCTTCTTTTTTTTTCCTTCAAATTTTCCATTTCTAGATGTTATCTTCATGTTCAATAAGAAATATAACTCTGCATTATGATAAAAAAAGGCAGCCTGGTGCACAAAGTTCCCACGTCTGCGGGTCTGTAGTAAGCAGCATTATAACTCTGCATTATGTTCGAAGGTCCAAATGCTGCAACCTAGACTCGTTTTTGTATAGCTAAATTCACTTCTGGACTTCATTCAACATGTTATCTTCAGAGCTAGCAGGTATAAAGTCCATTATCATCTAGGTGCCATAATCTAAATTTTGAAGGCTTTCGGTACTTGTAGTTCCACCTCCCTTTTTCATTGTTCTTATCAATCTACCATATTTCAAACAGGACTTTGGTTCAAAGGGAATTCCATCTTCCAATCTGCCATATTTCCTGACAGTCATTGAACTATGACTTGAGAAAAATCTCTTATTTTCCATTTATCATGTGGACAATCGCCATGGAAAGGTTTTCACTTTAGCTTTTATAGCATAATGGACTACCAATCATCTCAGTTTCTCTCTGTGCCTGAATAATTCTTGAACATCTTTATCTCTTCAGATGTTGTAGCAGACCCCTAATTTGGATAAGGCTTTGATGATGATGATGATGATGTAAACAGGATATTGGCAGAGTCTAGGTTATTGACCCCTTCTAGCAGGCATGAAAATTTCAGATGTACAAAATCTAAAATTAGGAGCTGGCTTATACACCACCAATCATGGAAACATAGTATAGACAGATGCATTAGGAATTTTTGGATACATTTCTCTCGTTCTTCCTGCAGCTTACAGGTTTTCTGTTGGTCATATGATGTAGTCTTAGTAAACGGAATGAGATGATGAAGTAAACATCAAAGAAGAACCCGGAAGGGTGAATGTTAAAGTAGAAAAAACAGCTCTGCAGTTCTAGTTTCTGAATCCAAATATCAATGGGAAAAGAAAGGGGTATATGCCAGGCTCTTTTTCCTGTGTAGTAGCTTTCAATAACTAAAATTAATCAAAGCACTCTCTGAAAATGTAAAGCTATTCACTAAGAGCTCCCTGGTTTCTTATGGTGGTCAAGACTTCTAGATATGCCCTTGATCTGAAGACTCAATTAGAATATGAAGTTTCTAGTTTCTGTTAGAGATATAACTATTGTTGGCCCATTTCCGATCAGCTTAAGCTTTTAGGTTGAATGGTGATCCAACATGGTATCAAAGCTTTATTGAAGCGAAGGTCGTGAGTTCGAGTCTTGAGACCTCTCATTTATCAACTCCATGTGCAAGATCCTGAAAAATGGTCTTCCATGTGAGGGTGTGTGTTAGAGATATAACTTTTCTGTCTATCAGCTTAAGCTTTTAGGTTGGATGGTAATCCAACAGTTTCAACTTAAAAAGATCAACTAAATATAACTTTTCAGCAGCCATCCAAAAGATGCAATTTGGTAACTTCTCAGTTTTAAAATGGCACCAAAACCGCCCATTCTTGGGTCATTTTGACTAGTGACTGGGTAACCTGACTTGATACATTAAGTACCTATATGATTGAAAATCACCAATGAAGAGAGTTTTCCCAGGGAGTTGGATGACATGGCTTAGCAAATTTTGTATATAATCATCATATATAATTCCTTCTTTGAGAATTAGTTGCACCTCACTGGGGAATATTACTTGTCTCAATATTTTAAGTTTAGTCTACCTTTTTATTGCATTGTCCTAGGTGTGGGAGAGAGCTGAAGAATTTGTGCCTGAACGATTTGACCGGGAAGGACTGGTGCCAAACGAGACAAACACTGATTTCAGGTATGCTTTTCATTGTTATCTTCCTATTATTTCTGCACTGTGCATTTGACACAGGTATTTTTATCACTCATATTAGTAACTGAACAATAGCAAAAAATCATCCATATTGTCTAGTGACCAGTGGTTAATCATTTGATTTGTTCCTTTTCCCCTTCAAACTGGTTTCAACTAATTTTCCCAGATTTCTTGATAACCTGCTTTTCTCCTATCCTATCTTCTTCTTGTAAAAGCATTCTACATGTTTGAAACTTCATTTCCACACATTCTAACAAATTTATCTCTTAACATGAGAGAAGTTTCTTTCTTAGAAAAGGCATTTTTCCATTTTGGTTAAAAAACTCCATATTGACAACATGCATACACACACACACATGCACGCACGCAAACACCCCTCTTCTTATTTTTTCTGTCATTTGGCGACTTCCACTGTAACGTCCCCAAAGGGCCCACGCCTTGCAATTATATTGTCCGCTTTGGGCCAATGGCCCGCACAGTTTTGTTCTTCCCTCACGCGAGAAAAGGCCTAATTGCAAGGTAGAGTCTTCAGGACCCTTATCAATAGCCTAGGAACTTTCTCCCTAGTGATGTGGGACTAAACTCTCAGTCTCTCCCGTCCCTCAGATTATGTTGGGGACCTCCCCCTCAAACCATTTTGGCGACGGTTCACCTTTCCCCTCCTCAGGGGCCACGCGACCACGCGTGGGGTTAGCCTCCACACCAGGTTGGGGTCCTGCTTTGATACTACTATAACGCCCCCAAAGGGCCCACGCCTTGCAATTATATTGTCCGCTTTGGGCCAATGGCCTGCACGGTTTTGTTCTTCCCTCACGCGGGAAAATGCCTAATTGCAAGGTAGAGTCTTCAGGACCCTTATCAATAGCCCAGGAACTCTCTTCCTAGCGATGTGGGACTAAACTCTCAGTCCCTCCCGTCCCTCAGATTATATTGGGGCACTCTCCCTCAAACCATCTTGGCAACAGTTCACAGGGCTATCGTTGTTGCCAAGATGGTTTGAGGGGGAGGTCTCCAACATAATCTGAGGGAGGAAGGCGGGATGCGCTGAGAGTTAGTCCCACATTGCTCGGGAGAAAGTTCCTGGCCTATTGATAAGGGTCTGGGTGGGCTTTACTAGTAATGACGCGTTTTACCGTGTCGTGGGTGAGAACAAAACCTGGTAAAACCGAGACAATATTGTTACTGAGGAGCCCAGACCCGGGGCGTTACAGTGGTATCAGAGTGGGACCCCATCCCGATGTGGCAAGCTAACCCCATGTGTGGCCTCCAAGGAGGGGAGAGGGCTACCGTTGCCGTCGCCAAGATGGTTTGAGGGGGAGATCCCTAACATAATCTGAGGGACAAAGGCGGGATGCATTGAGAGTTAGTCCCACATCGCTCGGGAGAAGGTTCCTGGGCTATTGATAAGGGTCTGGGTGGGCTTTACCAGTAATGACACGTTTTACCCTATCGTGAATGAGAACAAAACCGAGTAAAACCGGGACAATATCATTACTGAGGAGCCCAGACCCGGGGCGTTACATCCACCTTGTCTCGCTGGCTGTTTGTAATTTGGACACATTGTGCCATGCTTACATCCTTCCAAACTCTGAATATTAACAATGTCTATCATATTATGACTCATAATATGTATTTTTGATTCATTCCATTAAGTATTGACAGCAGACACACACATGCACACACACACACACACACACACACACACACACATCCCCTCTTCTTATTTTTTCTTTCATTCTGTGACTTCCACCTTGTCTCGCTGGCTGTTTGTAATTTGGACACATTGTGCCATGCCTACATCCTTCTGAACTCTGAATGTTAACAATGTCTATCATATTATGACTCATAATATGTATTTTAGATTCATTCCATTCAGTGGAGGGCCACGCAAGTGTGTTGGCGATCAGTTTGCCTTGCTGGAAGCAGTTGTAGCTCTTGCAATTTTTCTGCAGCATATGAACTTTGAACTTGTACCCAATCAGAAAATCAACATGACTACTGGAGCTACCATTCATACAACAGATGTAAGTATTATTGCACACCACTCTGTAATGTATCAGTTGCAATTCCACGTTGCATATGCACATGGCTATGCTCACATACACACAAACAGGAGTCTGTTCTGAAGAAAAATTTTCACTCAAGATCATGTTTTACTGTTGATCAGAAGTCCTTAAACATCTTCGTATTGTTGCAGGGTCTGTTCGTGAAGTTAAGCCAAAGGAATCGGAAGCTTGAAGTTGCTTCAACTTCATAGGCAACTCTTACTTTTTGTATTCATTTATTCATTGGCTTATTATTATTTGAGTGCAGCACCCGCAAATTGAGTTGTTTTATGTATAGAGAAACAGATTGTTCTGTGGCCTGAAATCCAACTGAAAGCTAATAACCTATGCACATTGTACAAAAACCATAGTTACTAGGACAAGCCCAAAGGATTATGTGACATCTAGCCCTACTTTTCCATTAAAAAACTATAAAATGGGTCATATAAAAGTGGACATAACTTAATGATCCAGACCCCTAATTTAGTAGTCTTCCATAAAGTGATAGAGCTAAAAAAAAAAGGCAGCCCCAGTGCTTGAAGCTCCCGCATATGCGGGGTTTGGAGAAGGGCCGGACTACAAGGGTTAATGGTACACAGCTTTATCTTGCATTTTGCAAGAGGCTGTTTAACTCTACCATTGTGCCAAGGCTCCCCTTCCATAAAGTGATAGAGCTAGTAAATGTGATTCTAAGACATGGAACATGTGCATGAGAGGTTAGAGGTGCACCTCGGTTATGGGTCATTCATAAAAAGCCCAGCTCATCTACCATAAAATCGTTGGGGTCACTGCTTGCTTAAAGAAGGCTAGAGAACATGAGCACGGCCAGGACAGCATCAGCTGGTGCATTTGCCACTCAATAAACATGGATGAATCTCCTCTACAGGCAAAAAATCCACTCTTCAATCTTGTCAAGTAACCCCTAACAATCACGTTGTATTAGTAAGGTCTTCTTGGATGAACAAGGGCAAATGGGATACAATCTCTAAATATTTATCTTGGAAGATTAACAAGTGCAAGGCCCTTGAAAGAATGACTCGTAGCAGCCGCCCTCGCCAGTATAAAAAGGTACACTTAACGACCCCTTGGTTAAGTCCTCGGTAGAAATAATTTCAACTTTACAAAGACGTTTTAGAGTTTCTTTCCCACCTGTCAATGAGCATAAAATCACAAGTTCTAATAAATTTCTCTATTACAAGGCATTTTTGGATGCAGTTTTCATGGAATCCACCAAGTCCGTGGCGTACGAAACTGAAAATTTCAAACATAGTGTAATTTGGACGTCCCATGCCCACTTCTCCAAAATGCCACTTGATAGCAGGATTGAGTTGCTGCTTTCCTCTTTGGTCCGAGATTAGATTTACGAGAGTGTGAGAGTGATTCCATTTGTATTTTGACCTGTTCATTTATTAGGAACCAACACAAGTTCTTGGCCATTTGTTAGCCCTTGCAATTTAGTACTGCGTATGAACTCTGAGCTCGTATAGAATCAGAACATCAACATGAACACTGGAACTAACAATTATACTACGTACAAACGTAAAAGTGTAATACGACAGAACAGTGAGGTCCTTCAGATTCAGCTTCTTAGGAAATGCACACTCAGAGTGCCTGTTTGGTTGGTAGGATTTATGGAATTGATTTTCACAAAAAAAAAAAAAAACAAGAACTCCTTGGAAAGGGTTTTAAGCCTTCGTATTGAATTAAGTCAAAACCCACACATAGACATAATTCAATTTGAAGGCATAAAAAACCTCCCACAAAAAATTCCTTTTTTCATGGAAGTCAATTTCTTTCCATTTCCTGCTAACCAAACCAGCTGGAAAGTGTTCTCTAAGTAACATTTTGGCTTCAAACTATATGTCTGTTGCTTAGCTAAAAGTTCTTAACCGGCTTCCTCTTGTTACTAGATCATCATCAAGACCTTATTCTGATTAGGGGTTGGTTAAGGCCAAGAAATATGGAGCTTGAAGTTGCCATATCTTTGTAGACAAATCTTACTCTGATTCATGTATTCATTATAGCACTGTTGTTATCAAGATGATATTTACATATATTTTTTTATATCTTAAGTTATATAGTGAAAGATCCTGTTCTATGCACTGACACACAACACTTAGGATTAGTTTGATTAGCAACAAAGACCTTTTCTATGGAAATGAATCTCTCATGAAAGAAATCCATTAAGTAGTTTTCAACACTTCAATGAAACTTAAATTTTATGTTTCAAAGTGAAATATATTATCTATAATGATAGACAAATGAAAGACATCCTTATAATTCTTATTCAACTATTTTGATATGATATTTTGAATGTGAAAAAGGGTTAGTTGAATTTGAAAATTCACTCATTTAATGAGCAAAAGCTTAAATTAGATTCAATTGGTAGTACCAAAGAAATAAAGTATTAACTCTTATTTCTATTTCTTATTGAATTAATCAATGAACTTGCTATCAGACATTTTCTATTAGATAATATATGCAACAAAAATTTTGATATTATTATTATTATTATTATTATTATTATTATTATTATTATTATTATTATTATTATTATTATTATCAATCCTACTACTTGGGGTTTTCACACTTGAAGGAAAAAACCTTAGGCATACTACTCAAATCATTGGTTGAGTACTAAATTTAGCTTTTCCTCTGGAAATAATGCCTAATATTTAAAACGCATTGGTAGCTAAGGTTTGAAATATTATTAGTCATCAAATTAATGTGACTTGTAATGTAAAACAATTATTAGGAACTAATCGAGTGAGAGTTGCAGCTATTTAGACTTCTGGTTGTTTTGACAACATAAAAGATTCTTTGTCCTATGTGGGCTTTTCCTACTGTTTCATTGCCAAGTCTAGTTATGATTTTTTTGGCCAATCTCTATGTTCAATAAATAAATGGTAGCTCCATCTATCAATATCTACAGTCTTGGACCATCAAAAATGATTTTTCCTAAAGAGTTTTGTTACTTGATTGACGCACTTGGTTCTATTATATCAATATTAATCACTATCGTAGGAATCATATGGTTCCTTTTGTCCATATATTTCATTTATGAAAAGGCAGAAATGTATTTGTCTAATCATCGAGTGCATTACAACCAAGGACCTAAATGACATATGGTTTGTGCGATAAGGTCTGATAAACTAGATTATAGAAGCCCTCAAATAGGAGCCATAAGAGACCTTAACTGAAAATTATATTGGAATTTGGAGAAAGAACAATGGGAGGTAAACATTCAAAAGAAAGGGTTAGAAGGAGAGCAAGATATAGTTAAATGTTCTACTCTTTATACTATCACCTAAGGACAAGTTCATAATTGTACAATGAGTACAACTACTAACTAGTAAGCAAGGCACTTGTTGATCAAGGAAGAAATGTATATTTTGAGCTCAGGTGAAAAATCTCTAGTGAATTCTATCAAAAAGTAGAATTTAGTTTGTGCCATTATGGACAAGCTTTAGTGTCATACCAAATGAATATTTTATTGGCACTCTATAATCCATCAAAAAGCAATGATTCACATTTTCTTGGCAAATTCCAAAACAGGACTTTTGGATGATGGGTCTAGCAATCAAAACAAAATCAGATAAATTTGATATGATGGGCTAGTCATATCTGTCAGATTATGGATTGAATCATGCTGGTATGGTGCATAAAAAAAAAAGAAAAAAAAAAGGGACAGCCTTGGTGCATGAAGCTCCCGTGTATGCAGGGTTTGGAGAAAGGGCTGACCACAAGGGTTAATAGTATTCAGTCTTATCTTGCATTTTGTAAGAGGCTATTTCCACACTTTAACCCGTGACCTCAAGGTCACACGACGACATATCTACCGTTGTGCCAAGGCTGATGTGCAGCATGTGAACATTAAAATGTGTATTTCTTCCTCCAGTAGACAAGTGTGCTTCTCTTTTATCATTTCTTTTGTAAACTATTTCTGGAGAACAATGGAATGAGATGCTTGGAGAGTGGGCATCACCCATCAGTCTAAGTCTCAATGTTTTCTTTCTTGCTTTGACATCCGAAGACTGAATACAGGATCGCTAGAACAAGAATAGAACAGATTAATTATCCTCTAAGTAGTTTTGCTTTGGACTTTAGGAAGTTGGGACCTTATTTATTTTAGGACTCTGTGTTTGGGAACCTTGTTTTGTGTTTCTCTCATTTGTGTTTGTGGAGAAACACTAGAAACAAGTTTGGAAGTTTTTGTTTTCAATGTTTTGTGAGAATCACTGGTGTAAATCACCGGAGAATATAGATAAATGAGAATTTGCGTCTCAGTTTCTGCTTATTGGCTCGAGATACGAAAAGGAAATATAATTGCCAAACACTGCACAAGGTCCCCATTGTCTAGGCTTATATAATTTGATTTATTTGATAATACTGCATTATAACCGGCTGCAGTAAGGAATTATCTGCCATCATCGCATAAACCAGGTTGTATAAGCCTTGCTAATTAGGCGAGCTCCTACTGATTGATTAGGTTTGACTGATTATGATATGGTGGCTAACTGGAAATGGAAGCTAACAAAGTAGAGGTTTAGTAGGCTTACCTGGGTAGGGGGATCCAGTAATCTAAGGTTCTTTTTCATTTCATTGGGTAAGCTTGGATTGAACCTGCAACCTCAAGGTAATGTTTTTGTATCTCACCTACTTAATAAAGAGCAGCCTGGGTGCACGAAGCTCCAGCCCATGCAGGGTCTGGGGAAGAGACGGACCACAAGGGTCAAATAGTACGCAGCATTACCTTGTATTTTGCAAGAGACTGTTTCCACGCCTTAAACCTGTGACCTCAAGGTCATACAACTACAACTCTACCATTGCGCCAATGCTCTCCTTCATCTCACCTACTTGAATAACAGTGCTAATCCCTGGATATTTATGGATGAAGTTGAAACTATTTTTCAAGGGACTGAGATGGAGGGAGAAATGGTTGCCGGCACCATCAGTTATCAACAGTCTGTTTTATATCTTTTACCTTAATTGAATCTGGCATTTCGAATAGGAATGAGTATGGTGAAAGAGAATGACAAGATGCAAAATTAAAGGTGAGATAAGATTGAACGTGTGGAAGGTGTCTACATCGGAGAGATGGAAAAAAGGGGTATCTTTGATATTAACTGTAGAGAAGAAGACTTATAGAGGAAAAGAGTGGGGGCATGTATTGCCATGTTCTTGGTTAAAGTCATTTAAAGGAGAAGTGCATGTGAACTTGCTTTAGAGTCATTGACTAGGACTTCTATATCTTTATATGTATTTGGCAATGTTGATAGGTTAGTTGGGACTTCTAAGAATCATTTGGCAATAGAAAAGATCATATTTGGCGTTTTTTCTTTTTTGGGTGCAATACTGTTTGGTGCCAATTGCCTTTTCTTTTTTGCTATATTCAATTTGGCAACTCAGAGCAGTTTATCAGCTTTGATTAAATGAGCAGTCCAGTTCACAGAACTCCCCCTTATGCAGGGTGAAGGGAAGGGCCAGACCCCAAAGGGTCTATAGTACATAACCTTATCTTACATGTTGGCAAAAACCTGTTTCCACACATTGAACCCGTGATCTTCAAGTCACATGGCAACAACTGAACCATTGCACCAAGGCTCCCCTTCTCTTTATCATCCTTGATTGCATATGTTAATCTTTTGTTACCCATGGCTCTGTCAAACAATATTCACCTATGACTGATGTCCTTGGGTCCATGGGATATGGCAATTGTGTGACTTATGTCTGATGTCCCAAGGTAAAACTTTTGTCCACCAAAGGGCCTTGGTTCCCTTATCTATGTTTTCTGCCTCTTTTGTACCCTCAATAATTTAACTTCGGCCTTTACTCTCTTAGAAAAGACAAGTTGAGTTGAAAGACAAATCTGGGTTCATCTGCAATCAGTGCTTCCATCAAGCAATCAGCAGAACAATCAAATACAAGATCCTGTTTAGCATCTTTTCAACATTACACATACATAGTTCCTTCTCATCTATGTTCCTTGTCACCTTCCGACATACATACTGTTTACAGGAAGATCAAAACATTGGAGTACACTTCAGAGAGAGAGCCGTATATAGTAACATACAAGGAAAATTCATGAATGTATAGGGGTGGATCGATCGAGAGAAGGAACAGTCCAAATTCAAACAGTGTGAAGAAGAACATTATCAGTAGGCGCCATTGATGTGAGAGGTAGAGGCGAGTGCCACTGCTTGTGCCCATACCTTAAGCCTAGCCTTAACATCTCTCGGATCGTCACCTGAATGCAATATATTGAGTTAAATCCGAGGTTAAATTAGGTGACATGAAACTGTTCATATTCAACAACTAAAAATGCCCAATTATCAAGCAGTTTCGATCGTCCAATATTTAGCGAAAAGCTCATTGAAGATCCAAGAAAAGACATTACAGTTGGATAGATCAGATCAACCATAGTTTTGTTCCACTGTGTAATATTGAGTAAATTAATATCTGAGCCCGTTTTGGTTGACTATCAGTTTCACGTACATTTTATTGTGGACCTCAAATCACATATTAAGATCCCATTATGAGAGAAAATGACCTTTTACCTTTCTGATTACAAGCGATGGAACGACAGACATGCCACTATCAAACTTTGACCATCAGCTATGGACTGTCCATAATGGGTCCCCCTTGCATGTTCGTGGACCACCATATTCTGGATGTTATCAATTAAATATCACAAATTTTTCCTTCTCAAAACCCATACAAATAGGATCATCACCCATCAAACATAACAACCGGGACAATTATTTCCTCTTCAATTCCTGATTTTAATTAAAGCACCTAACAAAAAATTCAATGAAAAAGGGAAAATAAAAAAGAGAAAAAAATGTTTTGTTCTGGTGATTAATTCCTTCCAAAAAAGGGGTTAATTATTAGATGTTCATCAATTTAAAAAGGGAGATGATATCAACAATAAGAGAAATCCTAAACCAAAGCGCTCAAAGAAAGTAACAAAACCAGAGCACCTTTTTTCTTGCCTAGAAGGACCCACCTTTATTACGACGCCTTTGCACTTTGGATGTCTACTTTAACATAGCCAAAAAAAATTTTCTTTTTGTGAAAGATAGACAGTAGAATTATTATTAAAACAACGATCCAAAAATTTATTTCTTTTTAATATGTCAGAATCCTCTAGAGTTTGCAAGTTTGCACGTAAGAGATATCTAAAGCCAGGCAAATAAAATGAACGGGTCAAATCATCCAAAGGTAGGGCCCCTCCATGCAAAAAAGGGTATTTTGATTTTGACACTTGGTTTGAGAACTTTAATTTAGCATTCCTCCAATAATAAATAATTTCTTACGACGTGCTGATTATATTACTGCAGGTAAATGATAGTCTTTTCTAGTAAATTATGAAAGCACAAAATAAAGAGGGGAGTGTCATTATCAAACGTGGACACATCCTCTTTAAAAATTATAACGGGAGATACTCCCCACTCTCTCTTGGACACAAAATTCGTGGAAAGAAACTGATTTACATTCATCTAATATTGCAAAAAATGAAAAATCATGTCCCTTGCTTAACATGTTTTTATCACCTTATTGTACCTGAGAATACTCCTTGTTTAGGGGTTTCCTTTCTCAAAATCATGGGCGTATTATGGGCAAGCACAAAAAATAACTGTTCCTCATTATTTTCAGTTAATAATTCGGATAATTTCAAGAGACAGAGAGAGAGAGAACAAACCAGGGCTAGAGATCCTCCAGATAGCGTTTGGTGAGTTCCAGCCACCATCGGTGTCGACCGTCGAGCAAGAAATCCTCCTCGGAATCTCAACAGTCCATTCATGGTGCAGCTCAAACCCAAGGTCTGTACAACCCTTGACTTCTTCCATGTCCATGCACAGGCTCCTCCTCCCACTTCTACGTCTACTCTCACCATCCTCACTGTGATTGTCCATCTCTTCATCCATAGCTTTGTACTTCCTCATCTCCCAGAACTTCTCTAGCCATCTCTCCTTCAATATCGCTCTTGAAGTCTTCCTCCTCCGAAACCCATCTTGACCACTGGATTCACTTTTGCTCCCGTACTTTTTAATCTCTTTGAATTTCGTAGAAGATTCAGGTGGAGTCATCCGATCGGGCGTTGCTGGGGGAGAATACCAACCCAAATCCTTATCGGAGTCATGGAATAAGCCGGAGATCTCCTTCACTTCTTTTTCATCGGAGAACTCCCCGGCGGCGATGCCATCGGATCCTTCGTGGACCAGTAGGTCTGACATGTTGATCATGGCATCATCATACGTAGAATGATCGGTGTTCCATGTGCAGATGGATAGCTTAGACATGTTGTAGTGATGGTGGTGATCAATATCGCACTTGTCTGCTTCTTCATGCAGAGAAGAATTAATGTTCATAGAATCATGGGAGCCATGGCTCTTCTATGTGTGTGTGTGTGTGAGAGAGAGAGAGAGGGAGAGGGAGGGAGGGATTTAAAGGAAGTGCAAGGTGTGAAACTAATGGTTTTAAGGCCCAATGGACAGAGAATCACTCGTGGAGCATCACTTTTTTGGGTTTTGCGATAAGAAAGTTGATTTAAAGGTGAAAGAGAAATATACAATTTGTTTTGTATAAAACACACGTTTTAAGTTTCAGAGTGATGCACGTATTTTCCTTTGGAGGACATGGGCAAGCTTATTGGATAATCTAATCTATTAATTGGTAAGCCATGTTATATCTGAGTGGAAATAGCTTTGGAGCAATGGTAAAGTTGTTATGATCTTGAAGTTATGGGTTCAAGGCGTGAAAATAACCTCTTACAAAAATGCAAAGTAAAACTCTATAATATAAACGCTTTTGGTCTACCTCTTGCCCGAAGTCAGCTTTTTGCACCATGGCTATCTGACAGTTTCAGTTAAGCACTTGTGGGCTTTAGATCAACGGTTAGAAGATCAGAAAAGCAATGGTCTAATGTCTGTCAAGTAAGCCTCCAAATACCAAAGGCTTAGAATTATTCAATGAGGGAGAATTTTGGTGTATAATTCATTGAAAACAAAGTCTAGCAAGATTTTGACGTCTGAACCGAACAAGTGGGATGCACATGATCGTTTTTTATTACAAAAATAATAGTTAATTTCTCTCATTCAAAAAATAAAAAGAAAAAATTGTGACTTTGGTTATCCCATGAGAATATTATTGTTGCATGGTGATAAGGGTTTTGAAGATTTGGTCCACCTAATACTCTCGACCCTTAATGAAGCTTTTGCCCCTTAAATTTGCGTACTGATTACACACACACACACATATATATATATATACTATCCTAATTCCTCAATTGACCTAGAAATCTCAACCTTGAACCTTCGAGTGTAATGAGGAGAGATACCTATCTACGACCAACTGCCTAGACGGCTCCATACAATTTTTTTATGTGTTCAAATTAAGAAATAAATTGAATTATATTAGATATCTGAATAAAGCTATTTAGAATTATTAGTGGCAGAAAATATGCGCTACTTCTGGTTAAACTTGGTCAGAGGTTTAAGGTGGCACTTCCCTTCATTAGAGAGATTTCAAGTAGAATTATGAATCCGGATAATAGATTCTAGTATTCAGCTTCACAAATATTTGCTTAAAAAAAAAAAAAAAACCAGATATCTGACTTTGGCAAATTGATTGTTATATGCTTAGTTAATGGCTATAGTTAGGGTTCAGGATACTCGGGACTTGACTCAAGTCGATGTTCGAACCTGCTGATACATGATCCGATAACATTGACATGGTGAATTGGTTTAATTCAGCCAGTATCCATTTATAGAGAAATAAACTAAATACCAGCAACATCATAAAAGAGGGTAGCTCTGGTGCACAAAACTTCTGCCTATGAGGGGTCCACGGAAAGGGCGGACCACAAGGACCTAAGGTATACAGCCTTACCTTGCATTTTGAAAGAGGCTATTTTCACGCCTTGAACCCGTGACCAGCAACAACATGCAATAACAAAAAAAAAATGCCGCTTTTTAATTACCTGTGGCTTCGATGTGGGTATGCATTTCTTTCAACAAATAGCTTTCTGGGGCCTATTAAAAGGACCCAGTGGGAAAGTGCAACAGATTGGTCTTCATTTACCAAGGAGTCAGTTGTTTCTGGTTCATCTTTGATTTGATTTTTGTTATCTTTACAAATCAGGAAAAGATTTCTTTCCCAAACTAGGATTTAGTTTGGTAAGTTTCCTTGATATTGGTATAATGACATGATAATATCCTTTTCATTGGAGAGGCTACGCTATCAGAAGATCTTACCCACTACATGCATGATCCTGGCCGTTCATCTGAGGCCAGCACATGTAGCTGACATATATAATGTTCCAATTCAAACACTTCTACGATCCAGTAAACGATGTGAGAGATGCTGATGAATTGGTCTCAGGTCAGCTTCTTGTCATTTCACATTTTATTGTCACAAGATACAGTTTGGCAGATATGAGCTAAAAGCTTGGCTCCACATTTGGATGATCTAACCCATTCATCTTCTTCATACTTCCTTTTAGACTACCAACAAATTGAAAACTCATGCCGAAAGGATGCATATTACATGATTCTGATAACTGCAGCCTTTATTTGTAAAAAAATAATAATAATTAGGGTAGAAATACTAGCTAGCATATGCTTCTAATAAAAATTAAGATTTGGATATGAGATTTCATTTTTGTCTGTTTATTTGCTTCATTAGTTATTCTATATGACTACAATTCGGTGCTATTTTGTATAATGATTCTATTTATTTATATTATCTTCATCAAGAACTTATTCCGATTATGAGTTAGTCACATGAATCTTGTTCTTCAATTTTCCTCTATCGAGAATCATGGTTTCATTTAGTCTCAAAAATTTTAAATCTTCCCTCACCATTTCTATGTATGTTCTTTTGGGCTGTCTCCTTACTTTTTTTAAAATGTCCAACTTAAATCACCTTATTTCAAATATAATGTAATGACATACATACATACATACATACATTAGGAGATATAATTTTAGCTATTTAATTAGGTGTAAAGTGTAGGTAACATGTGATTGGGTAGAAAAAAGTAAAAAGCAACTATTTTCTCTAACTTTTTTTTCATTTTATTTTTTTTTTATTCAATCACATGTTACCTGCACTTTACACCTGTATTAAATAGCTTAAATTAACACTTATATATATATATATATATATCAACTTTATCAAAAAAATCCAAAGATAGCTACCTTCTAAGTTATGAACTCTGAGCTTGTTTACTTGAGAGAAAATAGATGACAATTGATTTTCACAAAAGGAGAATTGTACATGAAAAGTGTTTTATGCCTCTAAATTAAATCCCGTCAAAGACCCACAAAATTTTCATGGGAATTCTACGTGGAAAGCTTTCACGCCTTGAAATTGAATAGCGTAAAAGAGCCACAAAATTTTCATGGCATAAAACTTTTAGGTTTTTGCGTAATTAATTTCAAGGCCTAAAGCAGTTTCCATGAAGAATTCCTTTTTCAGTCCCAGTCAATTCCCGTCCATTTGTTGTCCACAATCATTTTAAAGATAATCAAATAATATTTCCTTTTACAGAAGACAAGAGGGGCAATGCCTTTCGAACAAGACATGTACGGTTATGATTTGACTTGGAGATTGGGTGTTTGATTGATGGTCCAAGATCCCCCTGTGATGCTACAAGACTTAATTTCTTTAACCAATTTTATTATGGTAAATAAATCTTGATCAAATTTATATTTTCTTAGATAATTGGAAGATCGATCTCTATGGTACATTAGTCCTCGTTACAATAATAGAAGACATTGAATATTGATATATAATCATGTGAAAGTCACAGGTTTAAGACATGAAAATAGCCTCTTGCAAAAATATAAGGTAAGGCTGCACACTATAGGTCCTTGTGGTCCGCCCCTTTTTCGAAACCCACATAGGGAAAAGTTTCGTACACCGAGGCTATCCTTTAGTCACATGAAGGTCTGTTTTATTAGTATTAGCTTTATTAACACTCCATCGTCCAGCAATAGGTTAATTGGTCATGTTTCTTCTTCTTCTTCCTTTTTATTTCCTAATTATTTTAGATAGCTAAATCTTTCTTTTAATTAATAAATGAGCGGTTGAGATCTCCAATGATCAGGATGTTGTGATAGATTTTTGGCTTTGCTCACGTAGTCCCCATACAAATAACTCCATTCAGGAGGCATATGAAAGCTAGCAGTTTGCCCTGTCAATCCTCTAGGACCCAAGTAACTCGATTTTCGCCCATGAACTATTGTGTCAATGGATTTGTTCGATCCAAAACTTGAGATAAAGGGTGTGGACCGAAAATAATTCATAAGTAGTTTTAATGGAGTTGAAGTTATCAAATTCTGAGGAGTTGGCATTAATTTATGCCTGTTTGCTCTACATAGAGTTCCTCAAACTGCGATTTTTAAACGAACCAGAACCAATCCGAATTAATCCAGTAATAGATCTACTATAGAAAGAATTCATTTATTTTTCAAATGATTCATATTATCAAGGGCGCTCATTTCAAATTTTATTCTAATCAAATAATCCGCAACAGCCAATATATCTTATGGTAACAAAAATATATTTTCCTAAGGTTTATCAAGATTTACTTTCCGGTTCATATTTTGTCGACCAATTTTTCCTAATTCACATATTTGTTGAATTTTATTTTTTTTTGTAATTCCTTACATAAGGACTCGAAGAATACCAAATCCTCTGCAAAACCGAGTCTACCTAATGCAGGGTTCAAATCATTCTGATATCAAGCACCTAGATGAACTTCTTAATTCATAGCAATTTTAATCCTTCTTCTTTTTTTTTCCTTTGAAGGAAATAGCAATTTTAATCAATTCACAATAAAATTTTAAAAATAGATATTAAATAATTTTATGCAACAGTGAACTGATGGATCAGTCCAATGAATTGCACACTCAGTAAGCATATGGCCGCACACTTGTCCCCATCTCTCCATCAACACACGAGTAAAACGTGTGGGCCCACAACATAAAATGGTGACCACATACCAAAACACTGCCATGTATAAGAAAGGAAAAAGAAAGTTGAGAAAGCAGAAGCCTCCCCCCATGCATGAAAACAACATCTCAAAGGAAAAGAAGGGCCCACCTCATCCTAAGTCTAAGGAGATTCACGTTTGCTCGTGCCAGCACACAGAATGTGGGCCCACTTATCTTCTATCATTTGAGACTGGGGGCCAGTTGAGAAAAATGCATTTTGGACTTCGTGATGGAAAATGATGTCGAGAAGGGCAGGTCTACGATTGCTGCTCACACCTTTCAAGGGGACAAATGGACGGCTAAAAATACAACTGGACCCATCATTTGCAAAATTGCATGATTTGGCGAGAACCAGAAGATGTGGGCCCTCTCTTTATCTATCAGTCCTTTTCTTGTCCGGAATCTTGACCAGTAACTACATTCTCCTGATGTCTCCTGGATTTTACGGTCAGGATTCATTTCCTTGTTACCAGAGATCAATTTAATCCTCACCGTGGGAATCATCTTCTTCAAATCCTTATGCAAGTTTCAGAAGGACGCTCGACTAGATCACCACCTTCTTGCGTGAGGCCAAGACGATTGCAGATGAATTAGCGTTAGGCGGCTAATTAACCTCTCGTTTCTCAAGAGTTTAATTATATTGTTAACAGCAGCCTAGTCTATGAGTAAAAGGGTCAGCCCAAGGCTCCCGCTTATGCAGGGTTCAAAGAAAGGACAAACTACAAAGGCCTATAGTATGCAACCTTACCTTGTATTTTACAAGAGACTGTTTTTACGCCTTAAACCTGTGACCTTAAAGTCAAGCGGCGACAACTTTTTCCAACATAGTCAGTGAGTATGATGATATTATCACTGTCTTATCGGTTCATTCGATCTGTAGCATATTGTGGGCGCCCCGTTACCAGGGTAAACACAAACGCCTCTGGCCTCTTCAGCCAATTGATGTTTCCACACTTGTGTCCTTTTATCTTGGTCCCATAATTCTTGAACTTAGAGTTGTCATTTGGAGAAAAGGCTCTATGACATATAATTAATTCAGATATTAGGTTTATAGCTTGATTACGGGGTTTGAAGTTGTTAGGCACTAACTCCTAGTCTCTATTAATTGAGTCAGAAGTTGTCTTAGATTACAAAATGTAGATATATTAACTATTTATTACTTTTGTCTTACAGTAAATTTTGATAATGCAAAGAGAGGATTGTATATTTAGAAGATATGAAGAAAGCATGTACTTAAGATATTTGTTGCCTGGTAAAGGATTTATTTGCTATGTAAAGTAAGTCTTTTTAAATAGGCATTTCTAGTTAACTAAGAGCGAAACCCTTTAGGCTTCATACTGAAAAACTCCCCCTTTACTATAGAGAAAGGAGAGCATCCCAACCCAGCTTAGAGGATCTTAAAAGATGAAGAGAACTTGGGTTCCCCCCTTTCCTTTTGCTCTGGGGAAAACTCTACTCTACTGTGCAATGAAATTATTCTACTAGAGATCAGGAAGAAGATTAAATTTATATTATGCATGAACTATCCTAAATGCAATAAAAACTAAAAACTTAAAGAGAAAATAAAAAAAATACCTAACACTGCAGAGAGGAAATAAAAATAGAAAACTAATATAAAGAACTACTCTAAAAATACTCCAAAAGAGACTTCTCCTTAATAAAATTTGAAATTTAGCTCTCATGTGTTATCTAGATTTTCCTCGGACTATATTTACTCTTTTTTTGGGTACACGTTTATTCATAAACTGCTTGCTTTAGACTACTTATGGAGTGGGCATCCAAGTAAGTTTGTTTTCTAGTATTACTCTTTCACTTTCTAGTGGAGTTTTGCCAACCTTCTTAGGCTATCAAAACGTAAAGAAAGAAGTTGAAGAGGGAAGCACCTTACTCGCAAAGAATTTTCTCTTTTGCCCTCGAAGGGCACACCTTTATATAAGCTTCCAAAGGATACCCAACCAATTATATTGCAATATCTATATTTTTTTGCTAGCTATCTGGATCATGCAATCTCATGAAACATGAAATTGTCGCATGACTTCTTACTAGGCGTGTGCAAAGACCAACTGAACCATTGGGTTTTCAGTGGATCTGAGCACTGTATTGGTCCAATAATATGCAAGACTAAAACATTCGGTTCGGTTTTAGTCCTACAATTCAACCCAACTAGACTGGTCCAAACTGAACCATACACACCCAAAAATAAGAATGGCAACTTTGGCATTCGATACCATGTTGGGACTCAAGACCCCACCTCCCACTTCCTCACACGCACACTAACCCACACTGCCCAAGCCTCCAAAGAGAGAGTGCAAGAGAGAGGGAAAAACCAGGGAAACCCTTAAAATATTAGATGTGCTGCAGCAATCTAAGAGATAGAAACTTTGCTCAAAGAAAGGTGCAGGATAACGATATTTCTCTTCTCCTTCTCTATAGAGATATCGATTGCTCATCACACTGTGGCGACCTGAGTTCTTAAAATACTGTAAATGGAAACATTTCACAAAATCCAAAATTGCAATGGCTGGGATCTTAGATAAAAACGTCGGCAAAAACGTGTGAATTTTTTTTTTTAAATAATGATAATAAATCATCCAGTCCATTAAAAACATTGAGCGCCATAAATGCCTATCTCATGTAATAAACATGAATAAAAACTTGCTCCACATTTAAACCCCAAGAACATAATCATAATGTAAAAAACTTATGCTAAGGTATGTCTGTCACAATCCATGTACTCTTTGTGTAAAGGTAAACATTGTCATAATGGGGTACAAGGACCATGAGTTATAAATTAACTAATAAGAGTCTAACATAAACCTAAATTGAGACATCTTCTCACTTTCTCTAACTCCTCGTAGGTGGGAACACTGACTCACTCCTCAACCTTTGCATTTCCTCAAGGATTTGTAAGGTATCATAGATTGAGTATTTCTACACATACCCAGCAAATAAGCCCGAACCACTCAAAATGTAGCAACTAGCATACATGATTTTAACAAAAATCATGATATCACTTTATCAAAATTGTGTGACTCCTTACCTGAGCATTCTCATGGCGCATACAATCATGCATGTATAATATATCATACATCAACGTATAAACAAATCATATCATCAATCAATATAGCGAATCGAATAAATGTGTACTCATAAGTACCTTGGTAAATAATCATACTAATACCACATCATCCATATAGTTATTCAAACCTTAATTACAATATGTACTCATACAATATCATCATCAGAGAATACATTGGGTCCATACATTATATCAACTCTAATACCACAAAATATGGGATATATATGCTATGCTTACGTCCAGATTATTGCATCATGTGTTTTTCAATATCCTGAAAAGACTTCTACTGCATCCTCACAGAGACTATGGCCACCCTCGAAAAGGTTCCGTGAATCGCCAACTACAGTTCAACTACCAATCAAGAATGTGCCCTCTTTTGTGACGGAGGATATCATGTCACCCTTAGGTGGTTGGAGGCTAGGTGGCCAAACCTATTACCCTTTTTAGGGCTTCATACCAAAAAAACAAATCAATTTCATTTCAAAAGCATAATTACATCCATAATAATGTTTAGTTCTTAGTCAAGTTAACATATTTTGTTTTTAGATGATCTCGATCCAGACATTAATTTCACGCCTGATCTTAATCTAGATCAATCCATGATCTGTACAGTTGATCTTCTCAAATTAAAGTCATAAACCACTCATCTAGGCCTAGCCAGGCCTTAATCATGTTCTCATAAGGTTACAAACTAAATCTACAGGTCGAATTTTAAGAATCAAGTTCTTTCTAAGTAGCACATTATCCAATAGTCGAGATCAATCTTTGATCTGATTGTTGATCACACTACCAATCTAAGTGTCAATCACATTTCTTATGCATTATAAAATCATCTTACAATCAACTTGTCAAGTCTAACCTCAAATCAGATGCATTCCAACCATTGGATTTTGGTTGGTCACTTTAGATCACTGTGAATTAGCCGTTGATTTTAAGGCATCTACAACACTAGATTTCATACATTTTTCTAGAAATCAAAATCTTATATTATACTTATAGTAAAATCCCTCAATCAAAAGATCTAACAATCTGATTGTGATCAAGCCTTCAATGGATTGGCCTATCCAATGCAATCAAATAGTTCATTTAATGGGCGGTTGAGATCAACGGTGCCCTTGACATATAATACTTCATATTGTGCAGGTTTTGGGTGCTTACACTAATATAATCTTGGACAATTTAAGATTTGTGGGCTACAATTAATTCATCCAAAATCATATCGTTAGTCACATGACAATGTAGGCTAATCGAACCATTGATTTTCTAAAATTTAAAAACTTAGAGTTCTTCCATAATTTTAATCATCTACTAGCATGGATCTACTAATTCTATTTGATCATGTGTCTTCTAGGTGTCCTTATCCTTTTTAAAATTTCTAAGTGATTTAGTCTCTTTCTAACTCCCTTCTTAGAATCAAAGTATTTCGACATTTTCTACTAAAAACTATCCTAAAAATACCAGGATTCCTCTCCAAGGTCGCCATGTCTTTTCATATATTGTTTTTTAAAGTTAAATTAAAGTTCAAATGAGGCACACATTGTACAAGGTCTGTTGTTATCAATTTGAAACATTATTTTAGTCATAACTTTTATCCTAGACATAGGATTTTAATGATCTTATAGTAATTGGATTCGTCTTTTCGCAATCTATCCATTAATAATAGTTTCAATATCTGATTTTATATTTTGAGATTATTGTTTTGGACCATTGGATGAATCATAATCTTTATTAAAATTTTGAAGTCAATGCATAATTTTTGGCATGTATACTGAGAATGATTGATTACTGATCGTATGTAGGGAAGATAGCATCTCAAGATAGATCTTGAACAATCTATGTCCGTGGAGGAAGAAAAGAAAGGGTGGAAACTAGGGTTTTCTTAAGGTAAATAAGGCCTGACTTGAAAAGGTAGTTGAAGTTGAGGATTATCTTCTTCTGTTACTTCTCTTTAGATTTCTACAGTTTTGGAATTTGTAGATCAATGTCTGTGGAATCTGGTTCAACAATTGATTTTTTGGGTGAGGGGAATGAAGTGTAAGTTAAGCGTAATAGGTTTGTATACAGATGATACTTGATTAAGGAGTTTGTTTATTTTTTCTCTTAACTTGTGTTTCTTAATTAAATCTGGGATCAATACTAGAGTGGCGAAGAAATCAATTCCCTTATTGGGTAGCTTATTAATATGATTTGAAGCTACGGCAAGAGATAATAGCGTGAAGAATAAAGGTCTGCAAGTTTTCTCAATTGGCCATTCTTGAAGATTACTCAAGCTAGAAAGAGCAAGGAGCTAGCATGTTATTGATATTCTCATATGGTTCTATCAATAATTAACTAGAAGTAATAGAAGGGGAAGTTCATATTCCTCTTGCTCATATTCTTTTGTGAGGATAAGGTAGGAGTAATTTTTTTGTGTCATTCCAACAGTGAAAGCTGGCTAGCTGTTACTGGACCGAAAAAGTGGTGATGGGAGAGGTTGGATCGAAGAGCCTCTTCTCTTCAACTCTGAGGAAGACCATACTAGAATAGGCCTCCTTAACTCAAGAAGGGAACAAAAATTCGTGCATAGCAATAACATTGCCACAAACATCAGTGGCAACAATAATAACACCGAAAACCAAAACCAAGAGAAAAACAAAAGCCGTAAAGGTGAACTGGAACTAGAAGACTGAACCATCGACCAAGAGATGGAGGACGTGGACCGGACCGAATCCAACTAAAGACCAATCAGTCAATCTTCACCTGACACAAATTGGTATGGTACGATGGTAGGAGACTAAAAAAGTTCTATCTCATCTACTTTGAACCCTGAAACTAGACCGGACCAAACCATGTACACCCCTACTTCTTACATGTCACATGACTTGATGCAGCCGCATGGTCACATAATAATCATCTGATGATTTGTCATCTTATATAGAAGTAGGACGGATCCAAGGTCCTTAGCTGTACGCTCGCATTTTTTGCTTTTGTGGTCATGCGGCCCCATCTTAGTGGACACATGATCATGGGACGTGTGGTGGCATGAGGATGTTAAGTGACTGCAGGACACGTCTTTATCTGAGATTTCCACGTTCTTTTAGAAGGGGCCACATATGGGTGATTCATAGTTTGTGCATTTGCATGATCACTTCTGAGACTATGTGATCACTCCATATCTTCCTTAAGGATGGCCACGTGTTTAGGTGATGCATTTATAAGATTTTTGTCATGCAACCACATGAGGTTATCATGGACTGAAAGCCATTTCTTTCTTAGCTTGGTATCTTTCATGCTCTTAATATTGCAAGGTTTTCTATGGTGCTTTCCTTTAAATTTTAGATAAATGGGGTATTCCATGAGCAACTGCAGATCATCATCAAGGATAATATTGCAAATCATCATTGGAAAATAAAGTTTTAGCTCATGACGATCAAGGTAAGTCAAAATTTGATGTCTACAGACGGCCTTCTTTGGGTGAGGTATGGCAATGATTGATGGCCTTCTTTGGGCGAAAGCTGAGTAGGAGACTTTTGTACTCTTGATGATAATTATAGGTCAGCATCCTTAATTCCTTTGGGAAATTACCTTGATGTGGACTCTCTCGTCGACATTGAGGGATGCTCTTATTCAACAACCTCCAAAACTTCATACCTTCTAGAAAACTTTTTTGAAAATCTTCTTCAGATTACTAGGGCTCTTTAGAAGACTTGATGGTGTTGAAATCTTTAGACCTTTGATGATTTTCCTAAGAGTTCCATGGTTTGAGAATTTTTGGTTTTCTATGATGCTCAGAATACTGCTCAAAGTACACCTTGGCTTGACGCAAAGTGCTTTAAGGACCATCTAGAGTACTCTCAACTTGATGCAAGGTGCTCTAGGGATAAGTTAAAGTATACCTTAGCTTAATGTGAGGTGCTCTAAGACCACTCAAAGTATGCCTCGGCTTAATGCAAGGTGCTCTAAGGACCTCTTAAAATATGCATTGACTTGATGCGAGGTGCTTTGTGGACCACTTAAATTTTTCCATGACTTGATGAAGTGCTCTGAGGATCGCTTAAGGTATATCTTAACTTCTCGCAAGGTGCTTTAAGGACTGCTTAAAGTATGCCTCGACTTGATGAGAGGTGCTTTTAAGATTGCTTGAAGTATGGCTCAGCATAATGTAAGGAGCTCCGAGGACTGCTCAAAGTATATCTTGGTTTGATATAAGGAGCTTTGAGGACAACTCAAAGTATGTCTTGGTTTGATATAAGGTGCTCTTAGGACCACTCATGTCTCGGCTTGATGTGGGATGCTTTGAGGATCACTCAAAGTCTGCCTTAGATTAAGGCAAGTTGCTCCATGGACCACTCAAAAGTATGCCTCACTTTGAACCGAGGTGCTCTAAGGACATGTGACAACCCGAAGTTTTACACAATAATACAATACAAAATTTTTAAATGTTGGGATCCCTGCTTTAAAACTTTAATTTTAAAATTGACTAAAAACAAAAACATGAACAAAAATCATTCATTTCAAAATCTCAGGAGTCATAGAATCACAAAATTATAGATTTTGACAGTGAAATGATATTCTCATTTCTACCGAAAATCCCACAGTCTCCTTTGTATTTTGGACCATCACATATGACATATGCAATACAACGTCACCTAATAAATATAATGACATAATACAACACCTAGGAGACTCTGTCTCCATGCCCATCAATCCAAATTAAATACACTACTTGATAAAAACATATATGCCAATGTTGGATTAAAAAAAATCAAGACATGACAACATTGTCTAAGGTCTGTCCATACACAACCATCACATCCAACATTAATACATATCCTTATATCCAGGTGACAAAGTAAATTATACTAATATACATACCATAATTCATAACCGAAGTATGGTCTGAACAAGCCTTATGGTTTATAAAATACCATAGCATGCATAGCATGAATGATGTATGCTCATGCAACTGGTAAAGTCAATTTCAATCAAATCTATCATAAAAAGGCACGAATACATATCATGAATAATAGAGAATCCAAGCCAACCTTGTCCCTTGAGTGTCCCACCACACTCTCATATCTAGTCATGAGTACTCATACCAATCCCTGGGTCCCTCACCTGTAGCTCACACACAAAGTGGCTCACTTAGACCTTAGGCGCACCCACATAGGCTTCACCTTGAGGGTATCAGGATATAAAAACCCCTTGTGTCATACTACATGAGCACACAAAATAAGTGTATGTATCACTATGCTACAGTGGCAACCACTTAGGGGTATAAACTATTGCTGCTCGTCATTGATGCTGAAATGGGAGACTTGTGTCCGCAAGGCATGATAGTCGGTCGGACATGCATGGGTGGCTTGCTTATACCACAAACTGCACACAATTGTCCAATATCAGGGGGGTGTCTATAACCTGTAAATTTAGAGCGCTCATGGTCAACCTTAATACCCTCATAGCATAGCATCCACTAGGCAAAAACACCCATCATAAATTAGCGAAACCACGAAATCAAGTATCGGTAATCAATGCATAACCATCCTCAACAAAATCAAGTCGATGAAGTATTTTAATGTATAAAAAATCATGCATCAAAAAGCCATGTATAACATCCTCAAATAATCCAACTGATGCAGCATAGAACATATCAAGAAAAAGTGCATAAATCACGCACATAAAAAAGGTAGTATACATATGGGCAATACATGCTGAAAGTAATCTTAAGGAAATCATGGGTTTGGCATATATATCCATGCATCAAACTGTAAAAAACCCCAATTTTTTTGAAATTATTTAGAATTAATTAGAATTTTTATGAAAATCGAGGTAGAATATTATATTCAATATAATATTATTTTTTAGGAAAAGAATCAGGTCTTGAAACATAGATATTTGGAATCATTCATGAGAAACCAATCAGAATGACTATAAGCACGCTAAAATCTAAGCTCAGGTGAAAATTCTTTATTTTTCATAATTTTTATGAATTTATATTTACTCATAGGGGTAAAATGGTCAATTCACTTTTGTGTGGGTCCACAAAAGTTAGGTGAGCTAGTAGATAACCAACTCAGGGAATATCAATGATGAAGAATAAACATGATGAGGAATCTCTTTTGAATTTAATAAGAAAAGTAAAAATAATTATTTAAAATAAAAATGATTAAAAATTAAATTAAAATAATTCAAAAACAAGCCTATAAATACCTGCCCTAACATTCACACAAAATTTCCAAGTTTTCACTCTTCTCCCACTCTCTTTCCTCCTCTTTCTCTTTCTCTTTCTCTTTCTCCTTCTCTTTCTTTTCTTTTTCTTTCTTTTCTCTCTCCTCTTCCTTTACAACTGCAGAGCGCGTCTGTGAATGCACCCAGACCCAGGGTTTCACCCGGTACTGTTTTTCAAATAGGCATCCCAATTTCAGTAGTTGAAATCAAGATATGGACCATTCATTATGTTTGGATCATTCCAAGCTTCAAAAACCTTATGATTTCACAATGATCAAGGATATATACACCAGTCAAATCACTGAAAAACAATAAGTCTAGCAACCCTATATTTTTTGGCATGGATCTTGATTTTTTGGCGATATTCTTCTATTCTGGACACTACAGGTAGGTGCCCCTCTAGCTATTTCGGTAATTTTCCATGAATAAAGATCACCAAACTAGATTTTTTGGGGAGATTTTTTTTTATGAATCCAGTATCAGTAACCTATGTTAAAATCACTGGTAAAACATGATTTTTTTTAGAAATCTAAACTATTGGATAGATTCAGAGAGTCCAAAAACCCCCGGATAGGTAATCACAATGAAATTTTATTCCATCTTACCCTAAATCTAAGAATCTAATGAAAATATAAAATATAAGTTTTATTTACTGTAAATCACAAAAAGTGATACTAATTCTAAGATCAGTCAAATCTGACATGATCAGACCTACGATTTCTGATCCATTAGTGACCTAATAATGTGATAACTTGAATCAATGGATTGGATGTAACTGATTTGGCAAATCTTAAGATCTTGACCATTAAAAGTAACAACATCCTTAAAAATACATAATAATCTCCTTGATTAGATTGATCAAGGATGATCAAGAACTATGAATCAGTATGGATGATGATTTAATGACAAGATCACGAGAAATGAATAGCCTAATGTGGCTAATTTGAGATAGATTGAGATCTATGCCCTTAATTTTGATAAAATAGCTTAAAATCTTCTTGATCCGTTGAATAAAGAAAGATCATATCATTTGATAAGATCAATCAATGATCTAGAGATGAGATTATAAGAGATGATGTAACAAAAATGTGAAAGATCAAGATCTAGGCCTTTGATGGGATGAAAACCCTAGATCTAATGAATAAAAAACAAAGAGGATCATGATGAAGCATAACATGAACATTGGAATTACTATTATTTGAATGTCTTTATTTGCTTAGTAGATTTACTTGCTAAATTTACTTCTTTATGCTTTCCTATTATGTAAATTACATGAAAAATGTAATTAATGAAATATAGATGGACATTTACAATAAATGATGGGCATGGACTTAAAGGTAGTAAGGGCTATAGTTAGTAAGATAATATAAGGATTATAAATCCTTGGCCAAAATTAGGAGAATAATAAACCACATGAATGACATTTTAAATGTTCATGGATTTAATTAAAATCAAATAGCAAGAGTACTTAAGGTTTAATGCTCATTGGTACCTTATGAAGGTTGAGCTAAGGTCATCCTAGTCAATACTGAACATGGTGGTTAAGGGGGTTCTTTAATAGAGCCTCGCTCTTCCCCCACCTTTTGGCAACGTTTGTGAGGTCTAAACGCCTTCTTACTGAGGATTGAATTAATCACTCTGTGAACAACTTTTATCTAGTAAACCTTAGTCAATTGGAAATAAGAGAAGCTGTCTAGAATTAAGAGTACATAAATTATCTTCAATTAGTAAAACATTAATTGGTTGAATAATAATAAGATCATAAAAGGATAGTAAAGTATCTAATCCTAATAAAAATGGTAATTAAGATAATCAAAGATTAAACATGATCCATAAAGAGATCTTGAATGATCAAGAATAATAAGAATTATAATATTGCATGTATGTTTTGGAGTAGTATAAATATTAGATTCAAATGTAGATCAATAGATTAAACCCTTGATCAATATGATCCAAGGAAAAAGATCCAAATCATCCTATGTAAGGATGATCAAAAGAACAATTAGGAAGTATAAATGAGTTGAGGAATGACTGTATATATATGATTTGACAGATACATGAAGGATATGATGATCAAGATCAATGAAAAGATGGATTGTTGAAAGTAAAGGTAGGTGGACCTTAAGAATATATTCAATATAGAAGATACATGTATTTTACACATGATCTTATCCTAATAACTATAGATTGATTATAATTGCCTTAGAATTGTTTATGAATCAATGAACGATGTTGAAATGAATATAAAGTGATTAATTAAGTAATTATAAAATTACTTAAGGCAACAAATGATGTGGAAATGAATACAAAGGGATTGATTAAGTAATTATGAAATTACTTAATGGGTAGAATGAGAAGATTTGAACTACATAAGTTGGACCCTCAAATCTTAAGAAAAGAAGATATAGGCATGTCCTATTACAACCAGACACATAGTTTGTAAGAATGAAATATTATTTTTCATACAAGCATGAAGGCTTGTGATTTTGTTTTAAGACAGGCTTATGCCTAGAGATGCTAATATTAGGAGAGTTATGAGGGTTTGACCACCCGCTCATCGAAACTGATTATGATGATGATACCATGCCCAAAGAGAGGCAAAATGTCCGGTAGGGCAATTATGGGAAGGCCGCCACTGTGACAGAACATGAATCTATATTTTTCACCATGGTATCAGTGGAATATTGAGCAGTTATTTGGGCACGCTGTACAGATTAAGACTGCAAGCATGGTAATCCTTTGAGATTATTTTGCATTATGATGCAATTGATTATGGTATAATGAGATGTCTTATGTTATGGCATGATGAGATGCCTTATATTATGTCATGCTGAGATGCCTTATGTTATGGCACGATGAGATGCCTTATTTTATAGCATGATAAGATGACCGATAAAAGTTATTACCAATGTTGTATTGGAGGATGATTCCCAATATGGTATGATTATATATTAACACCTAGTGTTAATATTGAAATCAGTTTGAAAATGAGATATTATTGATGATATTGACTATATTCACGATTTTAAATGGTTTTATTTATATGTAATACATACATATAATTCTTATGATGAATGAAGGATAAATTTGTTATCTAATGTATAAATTGATTTATATCATGGATATAAAGATTTGTTGATTTGAGATATATTGATTATATTTCTTAAATCCCCTACTAAGCATAGTTTGATGAGATATTGTAAATATTTGAATATTTACAATATCTCAAATACAGTTAAGGAACATTAAAAGCTTAAGACTTGAGGATAATCATCACCAAACTACTACTCAGGGTATTTACTTTGAGGAAGACTGTATAATTTGGATTGTAATATTTGGACAAGGTATGTAATGACTACCGGGGCTGTGTATGTGAACCACTGGATTGATCCTGATTTTAATAAAAGTATTTCTATTGATATTCAATGAAAATTTCATTTTATACAAAAATCAATGTATGATAAGTAATTTGAGGTGACACTCAAGTTTTTAACAAATCAATTTCAAAGAAAATATGTTTTTGCTGTTTGAATTTTAAAAATTTTCAAAATTAGGGCCCTACCTTT
Organism: Warburgia ugandensis; assembly: GCA_035236585.1. Lineage (NCBI taxonomy): Eukaryota > Viridiplantae > Streptophyta > Magnoliopsida > Canellales > Canellaceae > Warburgia > Warburgia ugandensis. Next base: position 43,609,540 of record CP141129.1, read on the forward strand.
GCAAATATTTATGAAAATGTGTTTTAAAAACCCAGGTCCTCACACAAACAGTCCATATAGATAAAACCATCTAATAAATAATCATGATTTATAAAATCATAAAATACCAAATGTAGTCACCTGCCTCAGACGAAGTATCACTCGTCTGTTCCTCCCAAATTAATTTGACCCAACTTTAGCATAGTCCACTACAACTCCATCACCTCGTACAAGTAAATCTGAATAACATCCAGCTATGTGCTTGGCCAGATTGTCCATCGGTCCCCTCAACTATGCCCAATCTTAGATATCTATGATGATTTAATCACAATTCTTCACCTAATCACCCCGGATCAATAATAACTTAGTAATTCTAACCAATTAGTCCAATTAAGAAATCAAAATGGTATGGATTATAGAATTTGATCCAATTTCATACCTGGATCTTCAGTAGATCTTAGCCATTTGTTAAGATCGACAAAATCATCTCCATCAATGTTTCAAATCCAAAACATCTCATATGGATCTTGATCTACACTTTGTGAGGATCATAATGAATTATTTAGATAAAAAAAAACATCAAATCATCTCAAATCAAACGATCTTAAGTTTGATCAATGGTCTGATCAAATTGATAGTTAGAACTTTCCTAATCAATTAATGGGAAGATGGGTATTGTTCCTCACATTGCAAATATCATGAGGCTTATCTCAAATCTTTGACATCCTTCCTAGATTAGTCGAAATCGAGGATTTAACTTCAAGGTGTAATAGGGCATACTATGTCAACTCAATTCCCTTAAAACGAGTCAAGAATGGGTTGACTAGGGAAGTCGACCCAACCTTAACTCGCCAGAGTGAAAGGGGAAAAAATGGGAAGAGGTGGCTGGCTGTGGTTGTAGTGAAGTCACCACTTGGACCCAATAGTAAGGGTAAGACAGGGGAAAAGGGGTCCTAGCTTGCTAGCCCTCCCATGGCTTATCTGAGCCAGTGATGGGAAAAGCAAGGGGAAAACTGAACGCATGGTTGGCCTATGCGTGTCAGTGTCTCAGGTTGGTTGTGCTGCAATGACAACCAATTGTGGAGGGAAAGGGGAGAGGAAGATGTGAGATCCAACGTTGGTGTTGAGTTTTCATATCCTCAGAGTAAGTAAAAAAAGGGAAAAGGATAAGGGCTGGCAGTGATCGCTACTTGGTCATTGTGCCTGCACCGAGGAGGGTGATATGTTCCCTATGAATCACCTATAAAAACCTGATTAGGGTTTCTATCATCACTAGAAAAAGGGGGGTTCTAGGGGAAAAGAAAAGAAAAGAAAAAAAGGAGGTGCTAGAAAATCTTATAGGGGAGCTACGTGCCGGAGCCAAAGGAGGCTACTTGCCAAAGAAATAGGGAGGTCAAGGTGAGAGATCGATTGGGAAGAAGTGGGGGGGCGAACGCTAAGGTTTCTCCCCTTCTTCTTTGATGTCCCCCTTGTTTAACGTGCCCTACTTGCCGCAGCCAATTGCTAGGGAGATGGACTGACGCATGGCTACTAACAGTTCGTGTGTCGTGCCCACTCCTCGCGTGGCGCTACACTTGCAGTCCACAAAACAACAAAACAAGGGGGTATCCTTATCAATTTTAACCCTCTTTAATTTAATAAAAAAAAATTAGACTTTTTAGTCCTGATGTTCGTTTTGCACAAAATTAGTGTCATTGGAAACGTATCGATTTGTACATTCTAAAATTGATAGTTCTAAGTCCAAATCTGAGTTTTTAGAGGGATCACTTCCACAGAATTCAATTTTCATGAAATTAAATTCTTGATTTTATTTCCATTAAAAGCATAGTATAATTCATTGAAAATGACCTAGAATTGAGGGTCGTTACCAGACAACTCAAAGTATGCTACCACTAGATGTGAGATACTTAGCGAATACCTCAAAGTACGCCTCAGGTTGATGCAAGGTGTTCTAATTAGATCTCCATTAAGATATAAGACTTGATCTTTAAACTTGGATTAGATCTCCTTTGAGATTCAATACTTAATCTTAGGCTTAGATGAGATCTCTTTCAAGATCTGAGACTTAATCTTGAGCTTCTATCAGATCTCTTCTGAGATCCCGAACCTTGAACTTGAACTTGGATGTGATCAAATCTCCTTTGAGATGCTAATCCTTGCCTCTGATCTTACCTCTTCTAAGATCTGATCCTTGATCTTAACTTTGATCAAACCTCCTCTGCGATTTAATCCTTGAACTTGAACTTGAACTTTGATATGGTTCTTCTTTTTACTCAACAAGAGTTGGTTGAATGACCCTAACTTTTGTGACATGATACTGTTTTTGTTCGACCATTCAACCTTGAAAAAAGATGGCTTGACTTGTACAGGTCACATCATGTAATATATGACTTGATTAGTGCTTGGGCTCAAAATTTAGGCCTCGCCTCTTTTATTTCATTCTGTCTCCTTTCCCTTCTTTTCTTCTCTCTTCCTTGTTTGGGAATGGTGATGATGTCTTGCCTCTCTTTGTTGGATCAGTGTTGGAAGATTGGATCATGTTGTTTTGGAGTATGACTTCTCATGACCAAGATCATAAGTGAGAGGGAGGTGCTTTGAGGTTTGCTTAAAGTACACCTTAGTTTGATGCAAGGTGCTCTAAGGATTGCTCAAAGTAGCTTAAGCTTAAAGTGAGGTGCTTTGAGGACCCCTAAAAGTATTCCTTCGCTTCATGTGAGGTGCTTTGAGGACTATTCAAAATATGCCTCAACTTAATTCAAGGTGATATGAGGAGCGCTCAAAGTATGCCTCAGCTTGATGGGGGTACTTTGAGGACCAATCCTAGTATGCCTCCACTTGATGCAAGGTGCATTGAGGACTGCTAAAGTATGCTTGGCTTAATGTAAAGTGCTATAAGGACCACTCCAAGTACATCTTAGTTTGATGTGAGGTTCTTTGAGGACCACTCAAAGTACATCTTAGCTTAATGTGAGGTGCTTTGAGGACCACTCAAATTGCATCTTAACTAGATGTAAGGTGCTTGAAGGTCCACTCAGAATATGCCTCAACTTGACGTGAGTTGCTCTAAGGATTGCTTAAAGTATGTCTCACCTTGATGCAAGGTGCTTTATGGACAGCTCAAAGTATGCCTAGCTTGATGTGAGGTACTTTATGAACTACTCAAAGCACGCCTCGGCTTGATTACAAGGTGCTATGTGGACTGCTCAAAATATGCCTTAGCTTGAAACTTTACACTAGGATTAGATCTCTTTTGGTATATGAGACTCAATCTATGAACCTAGATTAGATCTCCTTAGAGATTTGAGACTTGGTCTTGGGCTTTGATCAAATCTCCTTCAAGATCTCAGACTTGGTCGTGAACTTGGATCATATCTCCTTTGAGATCATGATCCTCGAGCTTGAACTTAGATGTGATTAGATCTCCTCTACGATATTAATCCTTACCCTTGATTAGACCTCTTCTGAGACTTGATCCTTGATCTTGACTTTAATCAGACCTCCTTTGAGATCTAATCCTTGAATTTGAACTTTGATCTGGTTCTTCTAATGACTCAATAGGAACTGGTCATATGACCCTGATTTTTGTCACATAGGCTACATTTGTGTGACTACTCAACCTTATAAAAAGGTGATTTGACCTCTCTTTTGCAGTTGCATGATGTGGGTTATGTACTAGAATTCATGTCATCACATGACTTCACATGTGTTTCACCTCAATATTTGAGCCTCGTCCATTTTATCTCCTTTCTCGTCATTTCTTTTCTCTTTCTTGTGTGGAAATGGTAATGTTGTCTCACCTCTCTTTGTTAAATCAATGGTAGAAGATCATAGCCTACTATATTGGAAACCTTGAATTGAAGCAAAAATTGGTTGTGCCCTTTCATATAAGAGGACAACTTCTCATGATCATGATTAGAAGGGATGGAGCAATTGATAGGTGCTCGTAGAACCACTCAAAATATGCTTGGCTTCATAGAGGGGTTCTAATGACCACTTAAAGTACACCTCAACTTGGCTTGAGGTCCTTTAATGACCTTTCAAAGTATGCCTTTGCTTGAAACGTTACTTGGATCAAATCTCCTTCTAGATCTAAGACTTGACCTTTGAACTTATATTAGATCTACTTCAAGATTCGAGACTCAATCTTGGGCTTCGAACATATCTTCTTCAAGATCTAAGAATTGGTCTTAAACTTCAATTAGATCTCCTTTGAGATCTTGAACCTTGAACTTGAACTTGGATCTAACCCCATCTCCTCTAAGACATCGATCCTTGCCCTTCATTAGGCCTCTTCTAAGATCTGATACTTGATCTTGACTTTGATCAGACCTCCTCTAAGATCTAATCCTCAAACTTGAGCTTTGATCTTGTTCTTCTTTGACTCGACAAGAGCTAATCACATGACCCTAACTCTTGTCATATGATGCTATCTTTGTGCGACCATTCAACCTCGAAAAAAGATGATCTTGACCTTTCTCTTGTACGAGTCTCATGATGTGGGGTTATGCAATGGAATTGGATTGCATGACTTGATGTGTGTTCTGCCTCAAAATTAGAGCCTCACCCATTTTATTCTCTTCAATATTTTTTCTCCTTATTTGGAATGGAGATGACATCTTTCCTCTCTTTATTAGATCAATGTTAGAAGATCAAATCTCATTGTTTCGAAGCCCTTACACCAAAGTAGAAACTAAGCGTGGCCTTTCATATACAAGGACAACTTCTCATGATAAAGATTAGAAGGGATCAAGCATCAAGGGCCTCTCCAATGACCAATTATCTAACTTGCTAAGTCTTGAGGCAGCATTGCTTTGGTTGCACTTTTGGCAAGATTCAGCCACATGATATTGTTGCATTTGCTTTGCTCATTTGTTCACCCATCACAAGGTTCAAGACCAATTTCCAAATCCCAAATCATTCTATAGTAAATCCTTTGACCATGTGATGGGCAATCAACTGTGAGAGCTTGGACTATGCCATGGTGCACAGATTGTGCAATCAATGCCTTTGCAAATAGCCTCCCATTGGTCTTATGATGGGACCAAGGATATATACAGGATTATGTGACATATCTTTTTGTTGATGCAGCCATGGGTCCTTAAAACTCTGGAGCTTGTTGATGCTCTCTCTATTCCATAAAGATGCTCGTAAAAACATGATCATTAGTTCTTATGGGAGCTACTCATTGAGATGCAACTCTTTCACTTATACATATCGTTTGATTCAGATTTTTTTCCCCCTTTTTGAGTGGTGTTTTTCTCTTGTAGCTCTTTCATATGGATCTTTGTATCTTCAATTTCTTTATGAATGGAAATAAATTTATGACATTTTGGACTCCTTTTTTGTCGATGGATTGTCTTTGGTAGAAATGGCTTACTTTGGTCGGATTGTTTTCTTTCATGAGAAAAATAGTCCAACTTTTTTGTTTGTAAACCTAATGCCAATAATGTTAAGTGATCGCACCATTAGGGATCAAGTAACTACATCATTTTCTTACGGCCTCATGCTATCTTTCCTCCTTTTGAATTTTCTCACAGTACTTTGGACATCAGTCCAAGGATCATGCAACCATATTATGCAAGTCATGCAACCACATGATGTGCTAACGATTTTCCAACAAGCCTGATTTTTACTAGGCATAAGGTGTTTGAATCACTTCTCTAATCATGGATTGAGCCTCTCTTGCCCAAAACTTCATTTGTGAATCTATAAATGCCTTGTTTTCTTTATGAGACTCACTTCATTCAATTCATGGCTCCTATTGAGGATGATTTCCCTTTCTATGACTTCCAAAATTAGTTGGATGATTATTCTAAGCTTAAAATGATAAGCTTTCATATTTATGGCCTAAAATATGTGTTGTCACTTCTCAATCTTTGAAACAGATTGGGATTTCATGAGAGCATGTTGTCACTTTCAGGACTATGATGCCTATGTTTTTTGGTTCCCTTTTGGTGAGATTTGTCCCTTGATTGACAAAATTTTCAACCTTATGGATGTTCGAAGTTGGAGGCCTATGGTTAAGTTTTCCTTGAATCATTTTCAAGAAAATTTACTAGATTTTTTTCTAGATATTTTCCCTAAGGAGGTTGAATGGCTTTTGGGAGGCTAATATCTAAGTGTGAATAAACTAATTTCTCATTAGGATCACTCTACTCATGATATTCACTCTCTCACATGTGATAATGCATTCCTCCTTTGCTGCTATGCTCGCCCTTTCTTTTTTAATAGAAGGTGGCATGGGTGATGTATGCTTGACCAAAGTGGTCAAAGGCATTCAAAAAGGTGGAAAGCTTGTTACCTTGGTATTGGCTAAAACTCTTGATAGCATGGATGACTTCAAAGTTGGAGACTGCAAACACTTTATGGCAGTCCAGACCCTCTATTCGTGAGTTCTCAGTCTAGACTCTCTATTCATGAGTTCTCTTTCTTCCAATTTTATTTTGACTATCCTTTTTCTTTACGAGAGTCCTTATTTCCTCTTGTATGTTTGGTTGAGATAACATATTAGATTGATTTCTTTTCTGGACCCACAAGCTCAGCCTTTTGATGCTGCAGGAATCGCTGACTCAATATTATATGACTTTGACACTCCTTACAAGTGGGGGAGTGGCTAGATTCTCTTATTTAGGAGGATGTTCATTGGCATTAAAAATACGGGCATCTTATGACCTTCCATTATTTTTCTGAGTGGCCCACTACTATTTCCTTCTACAGTCTTTGTTATAATTTTTTTTTTTTTTTTTTTCACTATTCCAACCAGAATCTTGATCAAATGGGGGCTCCTCAAATAGTCCTTGATGATTCTAACCTTCTTAAAGCTTATCATCTAACAGTTTCTCGAATGTGTAACTTGTTGAAAGCTTCATTTGACCTGAAGGCATTCAAGACAACTGAGAATGGTGACTCCTTGTATGCTAACCCTAGGGAAGATTAATTGAATTGGCTTTCTACCCTTTACCATTACTATCCTTGAATGGGAACCTACCTTATGTGTTTGCTTTCCTTAGAATGAAGAACTTAAAAACTTTGAGTAATCCTTTTTAATGAATAATTGTCAATTAAGTAGAAGTCTTAATACATTAACCAAAAGCGATAACCAGTGGTTACAAAGGTATCAATCTTGGTCTACCCTTACTTAGATGCTAGAGCTCCTCTATTTTTTTTTTAGATTGCACCTAAGACATTGGTGCCCTACATATTTATCTTAATGCAATTAGGTCTTACATTGTTCCATATACATGGCTCTACTTACACTAGAACTTCTTTAACTTGTCGAGATTAATAGGCCATGTTAACTCAATACTATTCATTCTTTGCAATCTGATAGCTCCTCTAGTCATGTTTTGCTTAATCTAGAATGGTCATTCCCATTTCCCATGAAACTTGCCCTTAAGGTCATGGATGTGTGGTCTCTTGTCTCGCAACACTAGATCTCCTTCTCATAGAGACTACGATGAACTGTTTGATGAAGGCCTTGGCTATAAGTGTTGGCATCCTTATATGTGACACATAAGAGAAGCAAGTCTTCTTATTGAAGCTTGATCTTTTCCTCTTTAGTTAGTTTCTCTTCCAATGAGACTCCCAAGGATGGCAATGTTAATTCTATAGGAAAAATTGCCTCTATTCTAAAACACCAATTATAATAGAGTGGCTCTTGTTGAGATCTTAGATTTAATGTGACATAACCATAATATCTGTGGTAGTTTCTTTGACCACTCTTTTTTTGTTTTGATCATCTTGCTCAAAATTTTCTTTAAATTCTTGTTAGTTGCATCTACTACTATATTCATGTATGGTCAACATGATGAAGCTTAGTGTCTTTTGATTCCCATTCTACACACAAGGAGGAGACCTCTTTCTTGAAATTAGATCCATTATCTGTGATGATCTCATGAAAACCCCATAATAATAGATGATGCTTGTTCAAATGAATCAAACCACATTTGCAGCTTTGAGCCCCCTGAATGACTACACTTCAAACTACTAGGAGAAATAATTGATGATAGCTAATATGAATTCATGCCGATGGAAGATGGTGGGGTAATATTTCCAATGACATCAAGTCCCCAAGCGGCAAAAGGCTAAGAGGAAGGCATCGCACTAAGATCTAAGAGAGGTAGGTGATCAAGGTGTACTTGTACCTAACATTATTGACACTTGTTTGCATATTTGATGTTATTTTTGTGTATAGTCAATCAATAGCATCCTTGAGAGAGTATCTTTCAGGCTAGGCCTCTACCTCCATGTGTGGTCCACAATCCCCTAAATGAATTTTTCATAATAGCTTTTGCACTTCTTCGGTGTTCACTCATCTCAACAAAATTTTGTTAAAAATTCTTCTATATTATACTATGTGCTTATTACATATTCTTGGGCCTTTCTCCTAATCAAGTTCTTTTGTTGTGGATTTACTTTCTTAGGGAAGTTTATATGTCGATTGTAGTACCAAATATCATAATACCATGATTTTCCCCCCTCCTATACTACATGTATGCTAAATGCTATTAAAAATGTAGAACAAGCATAACTTGGTGCCTTCCTTTATTCCACTAGAATATGCTTTATCTTTGTTGCATGAGGTGAGTTTATGATAGAGACCAAAGTAACTAGGGCATCCACAAAATTGTTGTTAATTCTATTCACGAAGGTGAAGGTGATTCTATCAAACTTAGTTATCAAATGGTCTAAGTGCTCTACGTCATATTTCAACCTTTCTTCCTTTATATGTTATTCTCCTTTGGTTTGGCAGATGATGAGCATGGAATCTGTATACACATTGAGCCTCCTAATCTCCAAAGTTAACACAACCTCTAATCCGACACTGATGCCTCATATTCTTCTTCATTATTATTGCAAGAGAATAACATCTTTATAGAGAGGAACGTGATAATTTTTAGGAGAAAACAAGACCACTCCATTTTGCTAAGAATTTGATTCTCATAACCATAAAAACTTCTTTATCTAGAAACTCATCTCCTAATAGGTTTGATGTGAGAATCAAATTCTTAGCAAAATGATCTATAGCTACTCTCCCCTAGGTAGCTTTCTAAATAACATATTGGATAACGAACTCTGAATAGCAATAAAAACTACCTTGACATCCTTTCAGTAAGGATTGGCTTCTCAAAAAGATATTTCAAGGGATTCATTTGCAACACTATTTTCACTTCCCTAGTGATCTAGTAATGTCAGAGTTTTTGCGTAGCCCTTACTGTGGCAAGATAGCTATTCTCTAAGGTAAGAAAACTTTGTTCATACTCCAACATCTTATTACCAAGGCAATATATTACTCTCTCCTTCCCTTCAAAATCACTTTGAGCTAACATACACCCCATGGTTGACTCTTGAACAGACAAGTAGAGTTGCAATAGCATATCCAAAATGGGTGGTATTAAGACTAGAGGGTTGGACAAGTTCCTTTTAATCTTTTTGAAGCCCTCTTGATACTTCTAATTCCATTTTTCTTCATTTTTTTTCTTCAGTTACTTTAGAATAAGATCGCATGTGATAATGAGATGTGAAACGAAGCTACAGAGAAATTGCACTCTTCCGAGGAAACCCCAAATCTCTTTATTAGTTTTTGTTTGATGCATCCCTTATATTGCTTTTATTTTGTATGGAATGGCTTCTATGCCCCCTTGTGCTGACCATAAAATCGAGTAGGTTTCTTGAGGTTACGTTAAAGACACATACCTAGGGGTTGAGTCTCATCTTGAATTACCTTATTCTCTCAAAGGACTTTTACAATACTTCAAAATGTCCTTCTCACTCTCTTTATTTTAGCACTACTAAGAATGAGGTTTTAAAAGACAACAAAGTTAAGATGGTTTAAACATAAGCATCCTATTAAAAGTAATAAATTATGTTTTTTAATGACTGTCATATAAAATTTAACTTAAGAAAATAGTTTTTTCAAATCATCCTATAAAATATATATATAAGAAGATTAATAATAACCATCTTATTTTTTCAAATAAAATAAGATGATTTATTATAACCATCCCATTTTTCCAAATAAAATAAGATGATTTATTATAATTATCTTCTTCTTTTTTTTATAAGAAGAGGATTATTTGGAACCTCTTATATTTTTTAAACTAAAGAAGATGAATTTTTTGTTAGAAACTATCCTTTAAATCTTCATTTTCAAACAATCTAAATGTCAACCTATAATTTTTTACTCTAGCTTACTTCAATAAAAAAAACTCCAAGCTTGAGTTGGATTTACGTACTTTTTGTTCTCAAATTTGTATTTTCTTGGTTGATATCGATTTGGGTATTTATTATCTATTTTTTCATATATTTAATTTATTTGACTAATTATAGGCATAAAAAAATTTCTCAAAAGTTTTCATTTTTTGTGTTGAACATTCATGTGTATGGATTAGTGTGTGAATCATTCATTATATGGATCAGTCATGTTTTCGCATCAATCTTTCTTTTCCTAATCATAGAGTTGAAATTTTGAGTGTTCTAATATATATGTTTTTTCCAATAGTATATGCATTTTCAGTGCACACCAAGTGTGTGGTTAGATGCCTAACCAAATGTTATTAATCTTTTTATGTCTAGAAAGACTTCTCACACATCTAAACTTCAATTTTTTAACAAAATTGATAAATATGTTTGGATGAATGTGGAAAGATCATTAAGATATGAGGAGGGAATAGAAAAGTTCAAAAAGTTTTCACTTAAGGCAGGTGGTAATTATAATCGCATGTGATGTCTATGCTTGAGATGTAGAAACATGAAAAAGGTTACTATAGGTGAGTTGAGATAACATTCGTACTTCAATGGAGTTGATGAAAGCTATTTCCATTGAATGTAGCATGAAGAGGGACTCCCCATGGGCCCTCATGAAGCCTTTATAAGAAGTATTGCATATAGTTATGTTGCATTGATGTTTTAAGATGCATACAATGACTTTCCAGATGATCCTGAACAATTTCAAACTGCATTGGACAAATTCGATAACCTGTTGTACATTGGGTGTAAATTTGATAAGCCATTGTATGTTGGGTGTACAGATTATATTAAGTTGCCTGCAGTGACAGAACATTACAACATGAAATTGAGATTTAGTTTTTTAGATCAAGGTTTTACATAATTATTGAAAATGACTGGTAAAATTCTGTCGAAGGAGAATAAATTAGTTAGATTGACATGGGAGGCAAAGAAGACTCTAACTACACTAGGATTGAAGTATGAGAAGATATATGCATGTTCTAATGAATGCATCTTATACAAGAAGAAGCACAAAGATAAAACTGCAGATCCAACCTATGAACATTCAAAATGGAAACTGAAGAAGAATTCAACTGGTGGCAATTGAAGGATGTTCCTACAATGGTCTCTTGATTTTTTTTCCTCATTCTAAAGTTCAAAAGAATACTTTGTATTATACAAATAGTGAAGAAATTAGTATTGTAATATATGTAAATATTCATTTATAATAAATTAATTAATTACAATTACAAAAAATGGGGTAATTTTTTTCTTTTGTTTTCATACCGATCTCATAGTTCTAAACACTCCTAATATCATTAATGAAATAATCCAACTAGATTTTGTAAAAACGCTAATTTCTAAATTTTATTCCATGTAATTTTTTAATTTTATTTTGAATGACATGTAAATTGAGAATTTTGTGTTTTGAGTTTTATATAATTGACCTTTTGAAAGATACTTAATTGACCCTCAAAACCTTAATATTTGGAATGTGCAACGTTCATACTATTCAACGACACTTATTCTGCAAAAAAAAACGCAGTTAAGATGAAGAAGTTCTGATGTTTTGAATATGGAGGGTATTTTAATAAAAAGAAGATAGAAAAAAGAAGAAGAAGAAATGGCCTAAAATAGGGGGACCATTTTGATAATGGCACCTCCCACTTAAGTAAAATGAGAATAGACCGTTAGGTCTGTTCACAAACTCGACAAACACACAAAGTAAAATCAAATGGGTTAAAAAGACAAAGAAGAAAGGGAAGAAGAGAGGAAGGCAAGAAGAAGGAGAAAGGAGGGAGAGAAAGAAAGAAGACAAGCTTCTAGAGAGGGTCTATCATGCTAAGGAAGAAGGATGGAAGGGTTTTTTACTGTTAGAGTTGTAGATCGTCACCAGAGAAAACGACAGCTCAGAAATCTTCTACGCATGAGCACGAACCAAAGCACCACGTTTGTTAAGAAATCCATGCTATTTTGCCGATCAATCAAAGAAGGGACCGATGCTTGACAGACTTGGAGACCATCGTTGGAAAATGACAATCAATATGACCCTTTTGTTGACAAACGAAGGTAGGAGATACAATGTCAAGCTTGGATTAAACTGATTACTTTTGTTAGATCTATGAAGATACACACTTAGATCTAGGGTTTCATCAAATTTTGTTAGATCTTTGGAACTTTTAGCTAAGAACAAGAGATCAATTAATGGATGATGATATTCGGCAATTGTCAGCCATCAGATGTCTCAAATATGTATGGATGATTTATGTTCTATTATATCTAAACATTCAAAATCAAATTAGGTTCGGATCTACATCAATAACATCAATTAAGAACCTATAATAATGATTTTATGGTTAAATCATTGTTAAAAATGTAAATCAGAAACATTGAATGTTGTTGCTATTAATTAGAGCTAAATCTAACTGTCCAATTAGTAACTCAAGCTTAAATATAGGAAAAATACCTACTTATTATAGTTTGAATTTGACTAGGTTATTTATATAAGCTAGGAAACTGACCAAACAATCTCAACCATCAAAGCTTCTACTATATAAACATTGTCTAGCAATGTCTGATCGATTGTTAGATGCTATAGGTAAGTTCACTGTCCCAAAAATTAATAGAACAACTCAAGTTTTATGATCTTGAACTGAAATAGATGAGATGATCTAGGCCGTTTGATTTGTCACTATTCAGACAGTAATCGTATGATGTCAGATAGTTGATCAAGTGTAACAGATGATTGCCGACCCTAAATTTATTTAGAAATGAAGAAAAGTTCCATATTAGAATGTATAAGATGCAATATAATCATAGATTAGTGAATATGCACCTAGATTCAAAAGTGATTCAAGTGTTCATCTTGATTGGACCATAAATCTGTCACCAAAACTTAGAACAACAACATATTTCCTAGGATCTGACCTTTGTTCAACTATCTCATGCTAGATTCGTGAGTTCAAGTACCACATCTCCTTTTGATCTATAGTGGTTCCGTGGTTGCAGAGACAAATTAGCAGACCCTTAATTTTTGGTGCATCAATCAATGGCAGAGGCACAATTAGAGACGTCCATTTATAGATCAACAACCAGATATATAGATTGGTCAAAGAATAAATCAAGCCAAAGGAGGTACATGTGATTTGAGGATGAGCACCACACAAAGTAGGTAGATTAAGATTGCTATCTTAGAAAACTAAATAATTTATATGTTTTGGTATAAATGAATTAATTCAAATGATTATTTACATATACTGTCTTAGATTTTAAATATCATCGAAGCATGTGAAACTTTGTTATCATCTTGTGATACATTTTACTTTATCAAATTAGGATATTTGTGATCTTTCCATGTTGTACCATTGTTATCTTTAATTATCTTGATTGACTATGCATTTAAACTCTTTCTTATGTATCTGAGAAATTCCATTGGATAGCCAGAAAATATGTAAAACTAGTTGTCAATGGACAAGTACGTTAACAACACATGAGATGTGTGTCATTGAATATAAAGTATTCAATAGCTAGTAGACAAAAGATTAACTAACAACATGAATAACTTGAGAAGGAGTAACTCCATTTTACTTGGCCATATTTGAGAACAATAGATTAACTAAAGTAGAGCATAAAAGAAGGATTGAATAGTGAACTGAAAACTTTGTTGTCACATTACTCAAGGATATCAACTAAGATAGAGCTTGGATAACATGTTTACTATTATTAATAGAGATAGTTCAGTTCATTATATGTATTTATAGATTGTTATAAGACTCATCTTATATAACCATTAGACTTGAATATATGGCTGATTTATGTGAAACAATAGAAGATTCTGCATTATACATAAGACAGTAAATAATTATGAGTCATGAACAAAGTATAAATGATTGAATTATTGTGGTTTTGTGAAAAGAAATTGGGATGCCTAATTTTGAATATTAAATGCATTATCAAATAAATATGAATGCATGACTTAAAAAGCTAATGGAGACTATGTTTCATAGCTTGTTGATATGATGTGTTAAAGGTTTTCATACCTTGAAAATGAATGAATTTGAAGGGTTACTTGAATCATTGTTATTCCATTAATATTTCCTATTTAGTAGCACCCACGTTTGTGTATGGAAGTGGATGTAACTTTTGATGTTTGGGATTCATACTTATATTTTTAGTCTTACTTATGACCATAAGTAAGTAGGAAGGACATGTGGAATATAGTAAAAAGTTTGCTATTTGTAGGACTTTGTTTGTGGAACTGTGACGATGCATAAATCATGGCTCTTACATGGGAAATGCTGCACTTTGAAATTATTTGAGATTTCTCACTTATGCATGAGATGTATAAACTAGAACCTTTTTTTATTCAAGTTATACTTGATTTAGAAAGTGATTTATTGTTTTGTTCAAATGCTTTAAGGCAAGCACTCACAAAGTAGTTGTAAGGGCTGAGAGGTTTAGATTTGATTTTAGGGAAAACCACTCGACTGTGGCTCAAGTAGGTAAACCCTGAGGCATGTGCTCACTGAGTAGTTGTAAGGCTTGATGATGTTCCAAGAGTGTTGGACATTATATGATGTGTGATTTATGTCCAAGAGTGTTGGACTTGTCTAAGAGCATTAAGTAGCATGTGATGTGATAGAAGGGAGGCCTCTACTAGTAGGACGGATGTGTCAATGTCCTCTTGACAGGAATAAAAGGGTCACCCCCTATATATGTACAGGTACTTGCATGATTTGGCTAGCATATTTGTAGAACCTTGATTATTTTCCTCATTGGAGCATCCCTTATTGTACTTTCATTTTCGAGGATTCATTGATCAAGCTCATTATCAAGGATTCATCGATCAAGGTTTTACTTTATGAGGATGTGCTCAATGAGTAGCTATATGTAACATTTCTTATATTTTAAGAAAAAATAAAATAAATAAATAAATAACTATATAATATAATATAATATAATATAATATAATATAATAATCAAATATAAGGTAAGGAAGAGAGAGAGTGCCCAAAACGCACTCTCCTCCCTCTTCATGGTTGTTTTCTCACGTGGACAGTCCCGCACTATGGCGAAGGATTTCTCCACCCTTGAATGGCTGGGAACGAGGTAGGATTACTCCACCCTTCCCTTTTGTGTTAAATTTTAAGGTTTCTTAACTTGTAAACGTTGGAAAACAGCGTGAACATGTAGGTTTTGCAAAAATCCATGCCTTACTGTTTTTCACTAAAAAATTAGATGAGACGTGTCAGATTAAGATTTGGACCATTCATATTGAGTATGATGAGGAGAGGAAAGGACCCATGAAATTTCGTGACGATCGGACGGCTAGGGATGTCGAAAAACCCAAAAAACTGTATTATGGGAGTTTTTGAAAACGAGACAAAAATTGTGAAAAAAATGATAGATTTAGGTGGGATTTGTGAAAATGGAAGGTGGAAATGGAATGTACGTGAAAAACTAGACTCAGAGGTGTAAAAATCACAAAAAGTAGAGCACCTGGGATCGCCGGTGATGGCAAACCAATCTGGTCGTCGTCTTCGGCAACAGCGACTGGAACGGGGAGGAAATGCATGGATGAGGGAGTGCCATGCGGAGCAACGAGAGCGCGCCACACGCACTGTTTTTGTTCCCCATGCGCAGAGCATGTCCACAGATGCGTGGGTCACCCGCACGGGTTCCTGACATGCCCACCACATGCATGCAGATGGCACGCGTTGTATGGCGGGCCCATTTTCTTGGTTTTGAGGGTTTTGACCCCTTATTCCTTTAAAACGTGATTTTAGGAGCTACAAAGGTCCAAATCACTATCCAAAACAAATGTTGTGATTATCTCAACAAGGTGAACCTAGATTTAAGAAAAAATCTAGTTTTGAGTAACTTTTTAATAGCAAAACTACAAAATACTATTAGAGGATTCAGATCAAGCTGATCAATAGATGTTCAGGCTTTAGATTTTAGTTATATGCATTAACCATGACATGATTTATGGCATGACAGGTACATCAGGGCATA
Source organism: Warburgia ugandensis (assembly GCA_035236585.1). Lineage (NCBI taxonomy): Eukaryota > Viridiplantae > Streptophyta > Magnoliopsida > Canellales > Canellaceae > Warburgia > Warburgia ugandensis. The sequence continues at coordinate 43,625,761 of CP141129.1, forward strand.
CACCTTGATATCGTTTACACGTTTGTTGGGATAGTGCGATACCGAGGTAGGTGATTTCATTCACAATTTTTCCATGATTCTCATATGGTGATTTGGTGAATTGAGTTTTTAAGGCATGTGATTTATGCCTTACCATATGCATGAGATTGATTTCAGCATTTAGCTTCTCATGTGCGTGCTATCTTTCTGGTGGTTATTGCATGCACTGTTCTCGATATCTTTCATGATATTCACTTGATTTTTGGTCTTCTTGACATGTGGGAGTCACTCTAACTTGATATTTGAGACTATTGATCCTATGGTAGGATGCAATTTTTCACCTCGTGAGTGCCTGAGTGCCCGTGAGGGTGAAAGGGTAAAAGCGGGTATGCGACGCGACTTTTTGTGAGTGCCTGAGTGCCTGTGAGGGTGAAAGGGTGAAAGCGAAAGTGGTATGCGTCGTTCCCGTAAGTGCCTGAGTGCTTGAGTGTCGTGAGGGTGCAAGGGTGAAAGCAAATGGTACAGAGAGCTGACCCCACATTGCTGTGAGTGTATGTGAGACACTCATAGAGCTTGACTGTGTATGATGTTGATACTTTTGACATGCATTCATGTGTTTTTAGATTTTCTCGGATTGTGCATATCCTAATATCATGGTTGATGATATCTTATTTATTGCAAGGACTTGGTATGTCCTTCATTGTGTGATTTAAGGCTTTATATATATTGTTGATCATCTTTTGATCTTTATGCCTTGTGCCATGTGATTTGTTTTTATTGAAATTACTTTGAATGTATATCACCTCCACAAGCATGGCTTTTTGAGGCATTGCTTTATTTTGCAATGCCTCAAAATCAGAGCGCAACAGTCAGAAAGGGAAGAAGGTGGACTAGAGTGGAGTTGGACGGGGGCTTGAGGATAGATACTGTTAGATATAGAGACAGAGTGGTGTACTTTTGTTGGATTGGTATTGGCTTTTTGGCATTCTCTTTAGTCGTTGTATATATTGATAGATTAGACCCATATCACTGTATAATGGTTATATGTTTATACATGGATGGCGTGGTGATCTTGGACAGACCCTGGAGCTTTGGAACTTTTATTATTACGTATCTTTACAATTGCAAAAATGTCACCGTAGTTTTAATTTGTGAGCATGCTCAAAATGTTTATTGTCAGTTCTGTTCTTCAGTGGGGTTTTGAGGTGAAATTGTAATGACCCCGAATTTTTGTAAATTATTAAGGAAAATTAATAAAGTTTGAATTTTTAGAAATTCTGGGCTGGAATATTAGGTTATTGAAAAATTCTCTTTTTATAGATATTATATTATGAATTAAAACATAAAAATTATGAATGTACTTGGAAAACTGATCGAAACAACATTAAGTACGTTCAATTCTGAGTTAAAATGAAAATTCCTTAATTTTTCCATTTCGAGGTAAAATGGTAATTTTACCCATATCCCATATCCAAGAAATAAGACCTCAATATTCATGAAGCACTTAGAAATACGATTCCAACGCCACTAAGTATGCTCGATTCTGAGTTCGGACAAATATTGCCTATTATTCTCCAATTTTGGAGTTAAAAGGGCAAAAAGGTCTTTTCACATAAAAGTGGGGCCCACAAAGTGGGCCAACATTCTAGAAGCACCAATAATTGCTCAGTGCATTATTGCTGGTAGTGGCGATTGTAGTGGGAATGGAGAATGCATTAGTAATTAAAAATTCTAAAGTAATAAAATATCTTATCAAAAGAAATGAAAAAAAAATCAAACTTGGCTATAAATATGTCCCAAAAATTTTCACAACCTTAACCACAAAATTTCCAAATCTTCCCTAGAATTTCGGCCCCAAATTCCCCTTCATCCCTCCCCAAACTCTCTTTTCCTTATTTCTCTCTCCTCTTTCTAATTGGAACAAGAGACCTAAATTCAATTAGGCACTCCGTTCCAGAAAGAATCTCATCAATTTCACCATCCATAACATCCTCTACTACCGTATATACAAAAACCCCAAATCAATTTCAAGATCCAACGGTTCCAACAATAGATATCACAAAAAGGTGGACAATCAGGCTATATTATCATCAATTGGTAATTCTCTCAAATTAGGCATCAGTTATATTGTTTTTCTCCAATCAGGTAGGTGGAACTACTTCTCATACATATTTATTATGGTTTAGTGTAATTTTTATTTTTCTGTAATCTAATTTGAATGAAAAATGGTAAAAATAAAGTAAATACAAGAGCCTTCAATTTCTGGTGATAGAGAGCTCAGATGGAAATTCTAAGCTTTCCAATCGATCCATAAGGGTCGAAAATCCCTAGGGTACAATTTGCAAGAAAATCTAACAAGGTTTGGACTCTCAATTGAGAGAGCTTAATTATGTTGGGCCTAGATCAAATCTGGACCCTAGGAACGACTGTAAACTTCAATTTAAGATTGTGGAGTCATATGAACTCTAAATTGAGATCGAAAAGAAGCTATGGAAATCTTGTAATGTCTAGTTTCTAATGAAGTCAAAATATTTTTAAAAATTATTCCTGAATTATTCTGTATTTTGGAAATAAGTGTCCGATTTCTAAGATCTTCAAGATCTGAGGTGATCAGATCTTGGAAATTTATTTTAATGATGATATAATACTGTAATAAAGTAATATCTATGGTTAATTTGGACAGATCTGAGATAAATTAGGGGATCTACCCTTTATGGTAGAAAAACCCTAAAAATACAAAGGGACCCACTTGATCAATGAGATCAAGTATGATCAGATCCTTGGGATGTATTAAAGGGATAATATTATGATTGAATCCAGTTAGATCATGGATGAAATGTGACAAAATCAAGTGGATATGATTTTTGGATCTTAATGGATTAAAAGCCCTAAAGGTAATTAAAACCCTTAATCTAAAGAAAAACACCTAAGATCTAATGGTTGGATCATAATTAAAGATTTATATTAATCTTAATAAAATTAGTTTAATTATCTTTTATTGGATATAGAAGTGTAAATGTAATTTATATTCTAAGTTAGAAAGCATGATAGTGTAATCTTTAAATTTTAGTATGATATGTCCTAAATGAGTAATTTGTTAGTAGATTTGATTATCTTAGGATCATGTTAGCGTAAATTAGGATTTAAACATGATTTCATTATGATAGAAGATGTGTTTCATAACTTAGGATCATGTTAGTTTTATTTCACTAACTTAAGTTACATTCATAAGAAGAATATTAGTATATAGTTGTTAAACTTATATTTGATTTATGCTTTCAAGTTGATGATTTACTTATTGTCAAATTTTATTCAATTGTTAAGTAATTGTTAAGATATAAGGAGCATAAATCACCAAAAATGTAAACTAATGAAATATAGAAATTCATGGACAACTAAGATGAATGAATGATTTTGACTTAATAAGGGCTATAGTTAGTAGGACAATATAAGGAATGATTTATCATTTCCTTGGCCCAAAGTAGGAAAATAATGAACATTCATGGATGACATTGTGCATATCCATGGAAATTAATTAAAATCAATTAGAGAAGGGACTTAAGGTAAAGAGCTCATATGAACCTCGTCAAAGGTTGAGCTAGTACCACTGTAGTAGACTCTGAACATTGTGGTTATAAGGGTATACAAGAGCCAAGTGCTTTTCCCTCACCTCCCATTGACGTAAGAGAGGTCTAAACGCCTCCTTACATGAGGGTTGTATTAACCACTTTTTGAGCAGACTTTAACTGGTAAGTACTAGTCATCCTGAAATAAGGAAGAGTTATCTAGTGATAGGAAGAAATAAATTATCTTCAACCAAGTAAGACACTAACTGGTTGAATAATAATAAGAACATAAAAAGATAGCAAATTATCTAACCCTAATAAAAATAGTAAGTGAGATAAGGATGATCAAACAAGATGAGATCTTGTATGATCAAAAATAATAAGGAAAAAGAAATATCAATGTAAATTAGATTGTTATGTATGATGTAGATAGTATTTGTATAGATGATATTAAACCCATGGATATATGATATTTAAGGAAGAAAGATTCAGATCATCCTACATAAGGATGATGTACCCTTGATTAGAAAAATAACAGTATACATATGATTTGACAGATATATGTTGATCAAGACTATGGCAGATTTCAAGGAGTAAGAATACCTTATTGAGGTAGGTGGATTATTAAGAATGCCTTTACATGAAGATACATGTCTAATACATGATCTTATGTTTTGAAGTATTGACATGTATGATACCAATATATTAAGGTAAATACCTCAAATTGAAATATGATCCAACCAAATGATGAGGAAAATAAGTATTAAATGGTCAAGTTGAGAATTGAGAACAACCCTAAGTGAATAGGAAAGTAGAAAATATTTCAGTCCTAGATAAACAATCAGACAGTCTTATATGTATAAGTATTATTTTACATACAAGATTGGAGGCTTGTGGTTTTGTTTTAAACAGGCATAAGCCTAGGGATGCTATGCTAGGAGAGTTAAGAGGGTTTGGCCACCCACTCTCTGAAACTTGATGATATTGAATACCAAGCCTAAGAAAGGCTAAAAGTCAGGTGGGGCATTTATGGGAAGGCCACCACTGTGACAGCCATGGTCCTCCCATATGGACATGGATATTGTAATTTCCACTGAGAATGGTATAAGTGAATTATTGAATAGTTATCCGGGTGCGCTGTATAGATCAGACTGCAGGCATAGTAGTCCTTGATTATTTTGCATTATGATGCATATGAAATTGGCATAGTGAAATGCCTTAAGGGATGGCAAGATAAAATGCCAGGTAATTGTATATTACCAATATTTTTCCCAAGAAGGGAAATTCCCTGTATAGTAACTAGTTAAGATACAAATCTCTTATAATGAAAGGAGTTGATCAGCTTTGTATAGAAATGATTCTTGAATATTTTTACATTTTTAACGGATTTGTCCTTATACAATATGTATGTATAAAGGTGAACACAAATGACAAGGAAATGAGATGTCCTTTTAACTAATAGTTATTAATGAATGTGTTTATGATAGAACGAATCATGGGATACTTGAATATTGAGATTATACTGTCACTAACTTACATTCTTATCCCCTACCAAGCATAGCTTGTTGAGATATTGTAAATATTCGAATGTTTACAATATCTCAGATACAAAGAAGGAGACTTAGGAGCTCAAGACTTGAAGAACAATTGAAGAATAAGTAATAACGGTATATCCCTTGAAACATTGTATTAGAACATGTATTGAATTTTGAACTTTGTAATTTGGATTGTATATTTGAACAAGTATTGTAAGGATACAATGGGCTGTGTACTATGAACCACTGGATGGATCCTGAAGTTTAATAAAAGAATATTCCTTCAATGGAATTTTATCTTATACAAAATTCTTCTTATGTTATGTATGAGGTGGTGACTTAGGTTTTACAAAAAAAATTCTAAAGAAAAGAATTTCTGCTGCTTTGGTTTGCGAAATTTTTTTACTCTAAGGGCCCTATCTTTACAAAATGTATTATAAAATGTGTTATAAAAACCCAGTTTGCCACAGAAATGACCCTCGGGGTTTTCTTAATGGTATCTTTCCTGATGCTGCGAAAAGTTTTAAATCATGAGTTTTAAGTTCTGGAATCCCATCTATTTTCTAGCAATAAACTATTATTATTTTTGTATAAATATGGGAAAACAGTTTGTTAAAACCCGGGGTGTCACTCTATAAGACCTGATTTGATAGTCCACGAGTGTTGGACCATGGTATAGGAGTGTTGTTGATATTTAGGAGTGTTGGACAGTATTGTGCTGTAACAGTAGGGAGGTCTCTATTGATAGGATAGGTATGCCAATGTCCTCGTGACAAGACTAAATTGTCACCCTATATGTCATGTATGGGTACTTGCATGATTTTACGAGCATATTTACGAAACATGTTTCATTTTTCTTACCTGAGCATCTCTTATTGTGTTCTTTGTTATCAAGAGTTTATCAATTGAGGTTTTACTTGAGAGCCTATATTTTGAGAAGATTTTTGAACATTTTCAAGTATCATGTTGATTATGCTAGACTTGAAATCATTATTAAACCTAAGCATACCTATGATCATATATGCTCTAATGAATTCATGTAAGCTTAGTTCCTATTGTGTTTATGTTCTTAGACCATGATTTTAACCAATTAAAATGCATAGAATTGTCCACTGATCTGTTTTGTACATGTGAATTAATTTCTTAGAAGGTATGATTTGAGAACTTATGATTTTTACTTGAGCATATGTTTTAAGACATCATGATTCTATTTAGATATGAATAATTGTCAAATTACCTTGTTTATGAAAATCATGAACTGCATGCCAAAATAGCAACATTTTTCCACCTACAAAAGCGCAAAACATTGTAATTGTTTACAATGTCTTAGATTTGAAGAATTATAATGGAATGACAATAGGTTGAGCCGAGGATGTGAAAGCAACTGTGGATTGGTAATTATAGAAGATTGGGAGCTTTAGTATTTGAGGAGTGAGCCTTACATCTTGGGATTTGATTTATGAGTTATTAGAGAATGTGTATGCCTATTTGCTTTGATGTAGTGGACTCCTTTTTATTTTGTAGATTGCATTGTGATGGGATTGTGACTAGGGATTTTGGGATGTGATAAGTTGTATTTGTTTTCGAAACAATGAAAATTATTTGTATTGTCTATCAAATGTTTCGCATGCATGAGATAAATTTTTGTCAAAAAAATAGAGGAAACTCTGTTGAATTTTTTGTAGGAATCACCATAACATCCTTGTGTTTGTGTACTTTTCAATGAACAAAAGTTTTTATATATTTATTTTAAAAAGGAATTTTCAAACTAGGGCCCTGTTTTTTAAAAAAGTATGTAAAAAGTATTTGTGATGACCCGGGTTTTAGAATGCAATTTTATAAAAACACAGGGAGATCGATCTCTATTTTTAAAACACTTTATGCAAAAGAATGTAGGGAATTTTTTCTTTTCTTTTTCAAAAATCATTGTATAAAGAGCCCCAGTGTCATAATGAACTCTCAATGCATAGTGCCATGGAAAATGATAGACCAAATCGAAACAAATATTACTCCCAGGATTGTTAGTCACAGCCACATCTATAAATAAATACTTACAACCAAGATTATAACAGGTACCAAAAGAATCACTAATTAAGTCTTACCTTTTCCTACTTGACTGTAGTTCTAATGCCTCCTGATACTCCTATTTGTACATTGTTTGATTTGAAAAATAATAGATTGGGTTGAGTATTTATCATACTCAATAGGTAACCTGACACTACCCTTTTTGAAAACACAGTAATGCATCATACAAAGTTCAAAGGGTTTGCACGTACGACATCGGGATGCTTAATTTGAAATAAGTGCACATTTGTATGACAAAAAATGTAAGCAATGTCATCTATTGAAATTCTTTATTAAACCTCAGTATACAATACTGGAAGTATGTCTAATTTCAAAAAGCCAAAATCAATAGAAATCAATATATCCATGTCATGAGATCTACACAATACGACAAATCAATGAGTCATAAATAATGATCAGGAAATACTTAAAATAGTCTTCATATGAGTCAAACGATAGCATCATGCACAGGGTCTCAAGTCAATTGGTCACGAGTACTCATTTACGACCATTTCAATGCTATATGCATATCAATATCACTAAAATCATAAGGTCACTATGTGTAATAACCTGGGGTCCAGTGTGATATTGTTCGCTCTGGGCCGAGGCCCGCACGGTTTTAAAACGTGTCACACTAGGGAGAGTCCACCGCGACTCTTATCAATAGCCCAGGAACTTTTCCCCTTCCGATGTGGGACTAACTCTCAAACCTCACCTCACCTTGCCTAGAAGCCTGCCAGCCTAGAAGCCTGCTAGCCTCCCGAGCCCGCCCTCATCAGCCTGCCCTCATCGGCCAAGGCTAGCCCTCTCCCCCTTAAGGGCCATGCGACCTCGCGTGGGGTTAGCCATCCACCCTCGGGGTCGGGGTCTGGCTCTGATACCACTGTAATAGCCCGAGGGCTCGCGTGTGGTAAGACACGAGGGGACGTGTGTCCCCTAAGGGGGAGAGGTTGTGAAGCCTTGGCCGATGAGGGCGGGCCAAGAGGGTTGGCAGGCTTCTAGGCAAGGTGAGGGACTGAGAGTTACTCCCACATCGCTAGGGGGAAAGTTACTAGGCTCTTGATAAGAGTGATGAGGACTTCCCTTGCAACGAGGCCTTCTGAGGGGTGAAACCCAAGAGGGGTGAGGGACCTAAGGGAACAAAACCTTGAGCTGCTACCGTTGCCTGTGGGGAGGGATATGCAAAGGGGACAATATCGTAACCGCTGTGCACTCTGATACATGGAACGAGGCCTTTTCCCTGGGCAACTGGGGAAGAACAAAACCATGCGGGGTGTATGGGCACTTTGGCACGGACAATATCGTTGCAGGGTGTGGGCCCTCGAGCTGTTACACTATGCTCATGACCAGAATCCCTCTAGATCGCATGTCTCTGGTATCTAGAGACTAGTCCACCATAGCCTCCACGGCAACTATGGATATGTCCCCGAAAGGGTGCCATGAACACCTCAAGTGGTCGTCCCTATTTACCATGCAGTCAGGGAAGGGACAATGCTATTTTTGGCAATGATACCATCCACCTTTTTTGTGGTAGAGGCCGAGAGGCCAAACTCGTACTCCTCAACATAGTGCCCACTAGGCTCAATAGCCCAAAAACATACATAGATTATCCAAATCTCAATCAACATAAGTCATGCAATTTATGCATTTGTTTTCAAAGTATGTGAGTATTGCATAAAATCTACTCATGCTAGTACCTTATGCAATGTCATGAATCCGTAACTCATATAAAAACATTATTTCCCAACAACATTCTTAATTCAATGCAAGATTTGTCAAATACATAAATCATGAAAGTAGGTCCCGCATACTTGTATAAGAATAGCATGGTTTAAAACACATACTAAATACAGTAATAAAAACAGGTAACTTAAATAGAGTTTGGGATGCATTTTGAAAACAGAGTAGTATCAGACTACCTACCTCGAGTGTTGTTTCTGAGCTCGTGCCTGTCTTTAATTCGAGTCAATACCTTGGTAAAGTCCTGAATGACGTTCAAACATAAGATCCAGACGTTATTTCTAGGTTTTACAGGGCAAAGGTTAGATTTATATGATTTGTCAGCTTCTAGGGGTCACTTTATGATATTCTTGGGTTGATCTAATCTCTTGATCCTAAATTTTTAGTGTATCATTAGGTCCGCATTGAAAATACAGACGCAATGGTTCTTTCAGACTGTTAATCGGAGTCCTACAGCTCCTGTAATTGTCTTTTTAGTGTTGCAAGGTCACAGACAAACCAGGATCATCCCTATAGGCCCGCGTGTCACAGTTCCTGGGACGCCCGTGCATCCCAGTTAAGCCGTGACCACGGTTGCACACGGGCGCATACCCGAGTGGTGCTACAGTGCGTGTCCTAGGAGATGTCCTGCGGATGCGTCCCCGACGCGAGTGGGATGCATCTTGGCTCCTAGGATGCCCCATGCGTCCCAGTTGAGCCGGGTTTCCACCCACACGCGGTGCATGTGCGAGGACCGCCTCTAAGAGTGCGTTTTGGGTGCGCGTCATGCCTGAGCATCCCTAAGATTGTCTGGTTTGATGGGTCGGGAGACCCATTGCGCCTGGGGTTTTTCCCTAGTGATTTTTAGCCAAAAAACACCCAAATCCGGTGTGGATCTAGGTGGGAAAGAAGGGGGAAAACAAGGAAAAGGTGGGAACTCACCTAGCAGCCCGTAATGGTGCCTCTTCCAGTGGGTGCGGCCCCCTTCCTATGCTAAACCCTAGCTTGCCAGATGTTTTTGGGTGAGGACATCCAGAGAAGATGAGAAGGAGAGGGAGAGGGAGAGGGAGAAAAGGATGGTTGAGGAGGAGGGGAGAATAAGGATTTATAGCCATGCTAAGGCAGTGCTGCCATTTCTTCTGGCACTGCCTTACAGAGGTGGTGCTAGAAGTTCTAAAAAAATCAGGAAAGGTGGCTGAAGGAGGAAGAAGACGGGGGTGCCATTATCAAAACAGCCCCCTGCGTTTTTCGCCTTCTCCGTTTTTAGATACAATTTACAAAAATGCCCTCAATCTTCAAACGCCTATAACTTCTTCATACGAGCTCCATTTTTGGCGTTCTTTAAGGTGTTGGATTCCATTTTGAGTGTAGAATATAATGGAACTGATTTTTATTACAACTTCTTATGTTTCCTATTTACTTTAAAATAAAACATCCAACTACCTCTTAAGACTAGTAAGCATATCTTAATTCCCAAAAAGAGATAAATTACAACATCAGTGGTAAGTGGGAAACATTATATTTGTTCTTCATACAAAATGTCTTCAAAATTTGGGTCATTATAGTATTATAAAAACCATGGGTGTCACAAGTATGGCATATCAAGGAGAGAGCATGTGATAACTATTTATGTCATTCAGTGCGTAACCCCCCCGCATGGAAGTCCGTAGACTTCATATAGCATGATTTGAATGCTCATGGTTATATAAGCAACAAGTATAGTTATTGGCCTATTATAATAGTTTGCTACAACCTTTCATCATTGTTGTACATGAAGAGAAAGCTTATATTGTTAACTATGTTAATATTAGGCCCCAAGCAACCTCGGAATGACATTGATGTGTACTTGCCTTTATTAATCGACAATCTTAAAATATTGTGGGAGGTAGGGGTTGAAGCTTATGATGCATACAAGAAAGAGACGTTCACCCTTAAAGTTGTACTAATTTGGACAATAGATGACTTTCATGCGTATGGTAATCTCTCAGGATGCACAGTGAAGGGATACAATGCTTATCTTATTTGCAGTGACCAAACATGTATTATACGGCTTCAACATGTTAGGAAGATGAGATTCCTAGGCCACAAAATATGGTTGTATAGAGATCATCTATATTGTTTTAAAAAGGGGGAATTTTATGATAATACATACACTATCTTATATTTTATACATTAACGTTTGTATAAAATGGTTATACCTAAACTGTCTTATATTTTATAGTTATTAGATAGTTATCTCCAAATTGTCCTATATATAAGAATAAATATAAGACGATTAGTTTTTAACCATCTTATATACTCCAAATGAAATTTCAAACAAGTTAACCCTATTCTCTCCCTCTCTTCCTATTTTAACACATATAGGAAGGTTATTGTTTAACTGTTCTATATATAGAAACGTATATAAGATGGTTATTCATTAACCGTCCTATACTTGACGTATTATAGAAGACGGTTTGAATGAAATCGTCCTATGTTTTAACTTCTTTTTGGTAGAACCATCCTATATTCTCTCTTTCTATATTAACACTTGGTGAAATTTTGAACAATTACCCCTGTTCTATCTCTCTCACCCTCCCTACCATTTTGTTGCTAATTTTCACTTGTTCACTCCCTCAGTCACGTCGCCAATAGAGGAGCTTTCATCAAAGACTGAATCATCCTTACTCAAGTACCAGTCTTGGGCGTAACCTCCATTGAAACTCAGATCCCTCTCTCTCTCTCTCTCTCTCTCTCTCTCTCTCTCTCTCTCTCTCTCTCTCTATCATTACCAAATCCTAAATTTTTTTAAATGACCTAGAAGTGTGAAGACCCGGGTTTTTCCATGCATTTTTAAATGCAATATCTAATTCCTAAGGCAGGATGCATTCCTATTTGAAAACCATTTTATAAAAACCATGCAATCCAGTGGAAAATCTTTTAGTTTTAAACTCATTTTTGAAAACCCCGAGCGTCATTTGCTTTCACAACAACCAAAGTAGTTTTTGAAAAGCTTTAGAAATCATAAGTGTTTTCCCAGGTCTTTCCAGTCACAGCTCACAGTCCAACTGTAAATAAATACAAGTACATGTCCAAAGGGTAGAGTATTTACTTACATGTATAATTGTCTCCCTTTGATTTTCCTTGCTCGTAGCACTAACATAAGTGTCCTTTACTCGTGGATGGAACTATCCTGAAAAATGTTGAAGATAGGATGAGTATATACTATACTCAATAGGAGTCTATCACTACTAGTTTTACAATGCATGCTATGTTTAAAATCATATGCTCTTTAAAACATGTGCATGTTCAATCAATCATGTTCAATATCGATATTAAAAACCACTGTCAAATCGGAATACTGACGACTTAAAGAAATAGCATAATCCAAGTCGAAAGTATCATATATCATAAACATAATGATATGCATAAGATGCTCAACTGAATCCAACTCATGGATATCTAGTATGGTATGGTCAACTAACCTCATGTCATGCCATATGCAATGCAAGTAAATCCACGAAATCATAGGGCCCAACTATGCCCACGACCTCGCCGCCGTGTGGTCCCCGGGTACCTGAGGACACAACGTCATAGCCTCCACGGGGCATATGACACATCGACCCAGTGCCGTGACACCAGTGGTAGCCCCCTGTACCACATGCAGTCAACATAGGGACGTTACCCTTTTTGGGCGTGGTACCCATCCACCTAATAGTGGTAGAGGCTGGAGGCCAACCCAAACCTCTCGGCATAGCGCCCATGAGCTTATCAGTCCAAATCATATCAGATCAAACAAGCAAAAACCTCTTTTTCAAAACCTGTCCTCTTTGGGTCCCTTACAACTACCTAGCCCTCACAACTGCCTACCTAGCGTCTTTTGGGCACTCTAGCATCTTTTGGTAACCCTCAAAGACATACAATCTTTTTTAAGAACTCAATGCTCACAAATCATGCAATATATGCAATTATTTGCAAAACATGTCTATGCATAATGTATTTAATCATATGCATTTTGAATTCATTTATATGCTAAACAAGCCATAAAATAAGTCATGCTAAACAAGTCATATAATTTATACTTAAAACATGCATTTAAAACAATCATGGCTCTTTTTAAAAGTCTAGTAGCGACAGAGCACCTACCTCAAAGTCTCCTGGAGTCGCGTCCTTTATCACTCAACCCATCCCTGGGTCTCATTTATAAACTCTTAGGTATGAATGGATACAAAGAGTCCTTATTAATTTCAATTCATCTAGAAATTAGATCTCTAGATCTACCTTTTAGGGTCTATGGTCCTTCCCTAATTCATTGTCAGGTTAGATCCTATGATAGGGATCTACTATTCAATGGCTAACTCTATAAATTGTCCTCTAATCCTATTTTTAAAGTCTCATTAGGTCCGCGTGTCCCAGTTCCCAAGACACCCGTGCATCCTGGTTGAACCGCGACTATCTCACGTGCGTGTGCGCCTAAAGGCCGTGCCAGGGACCGCGTTTTGCACCACACATGCATGCTCAAGTGACGCGCTATGACGCTCATCATCTCATGGACGCACCTTGTAACATGGCGCGTCTCAGCTCCCAGGGCACTCCGTGCATCCTGGTCGAGCCAGGACCCGTGCCCCATGTCGTGCATGTACCCGAAGGTCGCACTTGGGACAGCGTACGCACTGTCGTACGCCTGGAACCCGTGCCAGGGACCCAGTCCTAGGCGCAGGTGGAGCATGGCGTCCCTGGGACGCCTGGTTCGTGCAAGGTCGGCCCAAGCCGGCTTGGAGCCTTTTCCGGCCAGGAACCCGGCTGGAAAACGACTAGAAAAGACCAGATCCGGCATGGATCTGACCTGGGGGAAGCAAACGGAGAGAAAGGGAAAGAGAAATGGCTTACCTGGGCAGCCTGGGGATGCCCTTTTTCTGGTGGTGGAACCCTCATTTCTACTTGATCCTTACGTTGCTAGGAAACTCAAAGAAGGGGAAACCCCATTGCCAAATCCGAAAAGAAGAGAGGGTTATGGGGAAAATGGCAATGGCCGGCCCCACTTGGGCTTGGCCGTTGCCGAAAAACGCAGAGGAGATGGGTTTCCGATTTTGCCGGAAACCCCAGTCTGAAACGACTAGAAAAAACGTGATTTTGAAGAGGGGGGAGATGGGGTATTCATAGGGGAAAGAAGGCGGTGCCCCTCAATGGCAGTGCCGCCATTTCCCTGGTGTTTTCTAGAGAAATCATGAAAGGAGGGTTTTCTGGAGAAATCTGGAGGTGGAAGATGATAGGGGTGCCGTTATCAAAATGGCCCCCATATGTTTTTCGTCTTTTTCGTTTTTCTGTTTAAATTCCAGAACTGCCCCTGATCTTTAAACGACCATAACTTCTTCATACGAACTCCGTTTTGGGTATTTTTGAGGCGTTGGATTCCATTTTTCAAGTAGAATCTAATGGTACTAAGTTTCCTCACAAATTCCTTCATTTAATATTTTAAATAAAATCAAATATTCAACACAGTTCATTTCCCATAGAATGTCCAATTTTTGTTTAAAATAGCATAAATTCCTCGAGCATTACATTATTACCCCCTTAAAAGAATTTTGTCCTAAAAATTCCATAAATTATCATCTTCAAGGTATTTTGTCTCTTAGATAACTTTTTGGTGAATGCATTCTCCCCTTAGGAATCAAATCTAGGCTCATCCTCAATTTATCATTTTTATTGTTCCTTCTACGAGGCCTTACCTTTAAGGGCTGCTTTCGCTGCGTACTCTGATGCATACTCTCAGACGTGCCAGTTTAACAATACCTGGTTTCTAGCAGTAATTCATTTATCTTATAATCCTTAGATGCCTATACTTTTCTCATCATGTATAGGATAGTCTCCTCGTAGGATAATGCTTAAATTACTCCATACTTCTTTGAGATCATATGATCTTATTTTTCCTATTTCATTTTGAATATCATAGGATGATCCCTTTTTCTTCTTGTCTTTCATCTAGTGATCTCTTCATCATCCATATCTCCTTCTAATGGTTGGTTATATGTCATTAGTAAGAGTCCAAAAATTACCTTCTTTCTATTGTGTCTAACTTTGCTTCTTATCTTTTATATTTGTCCCCAAGATACTTCAATAACTGATATGGTATCATGTGCTCTACAGCCAAACTCTTAATTAACTTCGAATTTCAACTATCTGTCATTTTCCATATGTGACTTTATTCCTCGACCAAAGTTACATTCAAAATAAAATCATGAAAACCAATTAGTAGCATCTTTCATTGAGGACCTTATCATATACTAAAAGTAAAATGTCCTAACTCTATATCCAGTTTCATAACTATTGAATTCATTAAACGCTTTTCTCATGTCAAACGTTAATGGTCGATTTATCATCATGGGTCAAATGTTCTCGTCCAGAGGCCTATCTCACCATTCACATCAATTTGTCATTAGGATCTTCAATAATGTTCCCATTTATGCAAAGCAAAAAGTCTCTTATTCATAACCGAGTACCCTTACTAGGTCATGGTTGAATCCTTTGTCATCATCCTCTTTGTCCTTTCTTTTCTTGATGGTTTTCTTCATGACCTTTCAGTCCAAAAGTTCTATACTCAATCCAGTAGGGTTAGTCCTTAGGAAATTCCTTCAATTGATTTTTATACTTGGTATATAACAACTATCTTTTTATCTAAAGGCAATGTAACATTAAATCTTCACCTTATAGTGTGCTAGCCATCTCACCTTTTCTCCTTTCATAAGTATTGATTTTCTCAATTTCTCAAAATGTATCCTTCAAGTGCCTCCTCATACTTAGCTTATAATAGCAGTTCTCATTCAATAACTACTTCATCAAGTTATACTGAAGCTATTAAATCATCAAATTTGAAAAACATTCAGGTAAGCATAGAACATTTTCGTAGACATATAGAAAGACTTTATTTGATTACCTTTTGATCTCTTTCCAGATATATCTTTGTCATAAGCTCAAGGGTCTCTAAATTGATCGGTACTTATCTACCTTTCTTTTCAATCCAAGTCAGCAATATTTTTCAAACTCAAAGTAATTTCTTCACCTTGTCATGGTAGCCATTAAGGTTTGGAAAATCTTTCACATTGGTTTAGATCACTTCTTATTTTTGCTCCCATCTCAGTTGCAATTGTCTTCATCAACTGACCTCATACCTTCAAATGACTTAGTTTAACAAGTACTTCTTTCAAGGAAAACTCAATAAATACTTATAATATTCCTCTGAGTATATAACTTCGACTACTAACTCATAGATACTAACATACTTGATTAGGGTGGGATACCTTTATTTAGTCAACAGTACTCTAAAGGTAATGACTAAATAATGGTCTTAAGATTTTCTGGTCTTCCAATCTATGATAGTAAGATCTCAATTTGATCCTTGATGGTACCCTACTTGCTAAATGGACAAGTCACTGTCCCAGCTTAATTCCTTTTTCAATATACTTTATTGGCAAGGTGGGATATTATGGATTATATCCATTGGTGTTCTCCATAAGCTAATGAATCCGATAAGAATCTAATTGTAATAATTGATATCAAACCATTTGTAGAATTTGATTTCTAGTTGGTCACCATTCCTCTTAGAAAATTTCTTGTTGCATAATCTCCTGAAATTCGATATTCTACTCAAAGCCTTAAACCTCATATGCTTTCTCTCTTTTATACTCTTTTTACAATAAGATCACCTACTCATCTATCATCATTTCTTTGCATTTGTTTGATCTACCTTCCTATAGGATTCAAGATGATAGAATTGTATGTATCTCCGTAAAGTCATGATCTTCTTCTTTTGAATATTCAATATTCATTGAATACTGAGTTACATCTCTATCTCTTTCTCTCTTTTCTTCAAAATCCTCATTTTTGTCTACCTAGATCAATGCTTTCATTTAAGTGGTTGCATATATTTGATCTACGCGGCAGTCAAGAGAAACTTAATACTTCCAGGAAATGTTGAAGTTTTCTAATATCATCAAAATCCTTAATTGCCTATAGCCTCAAAAAAATTCATACAATGTCTTAATAATGACATTGATGTTTTGATCATGCTATACTTCTCTTACAAGTTCATGTTAGGATCAATATATTATCACCCTTAGTATTATCATCAAAATCTTTTGTTAACTCGGTCGACTTCATTTCCCTATCATATTCGTGTTATGTCTCTCTTAATCACATAATATGTCACTTGTATACATCTTCTGTCTTGCTCCATAATACTCTGGTAGTTATTATTCGATAGCACTTCACTCTTCATAAGACTCCAATGAAGTTATCAAAAATTGAGCTAAGTGCTTCAGGATCCATACCTTTGTGATCTAGCACGAGTCACAGTTATCTCCTAATATCATCTTGCATTTTCATCCCTCTTAGCTTATCATCAACATTTTCTCAAGGTCTGTCTTTTACATCCCCTATCATACTCATATCATATCCATGTGATAGTATACTCATATTTTGATATTCTTTATGATGGTAAGATAGCCACCTAGGTTCTTTGATTTTCTCACCTTTGATGAGAGTACTTTATTGCAGGTCAGAACTATCTACTAAATAAGTTGACTAACATCTTCATTCATCATTCTCATCATAAAATGATCCTTATATGAGATTTCATCTTTGCACCACTGCACAATAATCCTTATTTCCTATGATTTTGATAGGATTCAAGCAATCCAATATCTAAGTATTTGTTATACCCATCTTCTTTTTCACCTATTTGTTTATGGTCAAATGCCTTAAGCATTAATATTGTAATCCTCAAATAGAAGTAGTCATCTCTACTACTTCTATATATGCTACTTCCTCTTGATTTTCTCTAGTGTCTAGGACCCTTGGACATGCTGGACTGGCTGTGAAAGGATAAAACCTGGGCTTTGATACCAACTATGACGACCCTGGTTTTTCCATGAATTTTTAAATGCAATATCTAATTCCTAAGGCGGGATGCGTCCCTATTTGAAAACCATTTTATAAAAACCATGCAATGCAGCAGAAAATCTTTTAGATTTAAACTCATTTTTTAAAACCCCGAGTGTCATTTGCTTTCACAACAACCAAAGTAGTTTTTGAAAAACTTTAGAAATCATAAGTGTTTTCCCAAGTCTTTCCAATCACAGCTCACAGTCCAATTGTAAATAAATACAAGTACATGTCCAAAGGGTAAAGTGTTTACTTACATGTATAATTGTCTCTTTTTTATTTTCCTTGCTCGTAGCACTAACATAGGTATCCTTTACTCGTGGATGGAACTATCCTGAAAGATGTTGAGCATAGGATGAGTATATACTATACTTAGTAGGAGTCTATCACTACTAGTTTTACAATGCATGTTATGTTTAAAATAATAAGCTCTTTAAAACATGTGCATGTTCAATATCGATATTAAAAACCATTGTCAAATCGGAATACTGACGACTTAAAGAAATAGCATAATCCAAGTCGAAAGTATCATATATCATAAACATAATGATATGCATAAGATGCTCAACTGAATCCAACTTATGGATATCTAGTATGGTATGGTCGACCAACCTCATGTCATGCCATATGCAATGCAAGTAAATCCACGAAACCATAGGGCCCAACTATGCCCACGACCTCGCCGCCGTGTGGTCCTTGGGTACCTGAGGACACAATGTCATAGCCTCCACGGGGCATATGACACATCGAGCCAGTGCTGTGACACCAGTGGTAGCCCCCTGTACCACATGCAGTTGACGTAGGGACATTGCCCTTTTTGGGCGTGGTACCCATCCACCTAATAGTGGTAGAGGCTGGAGGCCAACCCAAACCTCTCGGCATAGTGGTCACAAGCTTATCAGCCCAAATCATATCAGATCAAATGAGCAAAAACCTCTTTTTCAAAACATGTCCTCTTTGGGTCCCTCACAACTGCCTACCCAACGTCTTTTGGGCACTCCAGCGTCTTTTGGTAACCCTCAAGGACATGCACTCTTTTTCAAGAACTCAATGCTCACAAATCATGCAATATATGCAATTGTTTACAAAACATATCTATGCATAATGTATTTAATCATATGCATGCTGAATTCATTTATATGCTAAACAAGCCATAAAATAAGTCATGCTAAACAAGTTATATAATTTATACTTAAAACATGCATTTAAAACAATCATGGCTCTTTTTAAAAGTCTAGTCGAGATAGAGCACCTACCTCAAAGTCTCCTAGAGTCACGTCCTTTATCACTCAACTCGTCCCTGGGTCTCATTTATAAACTCCTGGGTATGAATGGATACAAAGAGTCCTTATTAATTTCAATCCATCTAGAAATTAGATCTCTAGATCTGCCTTTTAGGGTCTATGGTCCTTGCCTAATTCATTGTCAGGCTAGATCCTATGATAGGGATCTACTATTCAATGGCTAACTCTGTGTCCTCTAATCCTATTTTTAAAGTCTCATTAGGTTCGCGTGTCCCAGTTCCCAGGACACCCGTGCATCCTGGTTGAACCGCGACTGCCTCACGTGCGTGTGGCCTAAAGGCCATGCCAGGGATCGCGTTTTGCACGTGCACATGCATGCTCAAGTGACGCGCTATGACGCGCATCATCGCACGGACGCACCTTGTAGCATAGCGCGTCTCAGCTCCTAGGGCACCCCGTGCATCCTGGTCGAGCCAGGACCCGTGCCCCATGTCGCGCACGTACCCGAAGGCTACACCTGGGACAGCGTACGCACTGTCGTACGCCTGGAACCCGTGCCAAGGACCCAATCCCAGGTGTAGGTGGAGCATGGTGTCCCTAGGACGCCTGGTTCGTGCAAGGCCGGCCCAAGCCGGCTTGGAGCTTTTTTCGGCCAGGAACTCGGGAAAACGACTGGAAAAGACCAAATCCGGCATGGATCTGGCCTGGGGGAAGCAAACGAAGAGAAAGGGAAAGAGAAATGGCTTACCTAGGCAGCCTGGGGATGCCCTTTTTGTGGTGGTGGATCCCTCGTTTCTGCCTGTTCCTTACGTTGCCGGGAAACTCGAAGAAGGGGAAACCCCATTGCCAAATCCGGAAAGAAGAGAGGGTTATGGGGAAAATGGCAATGGCCGACCTGACTTGGGCCTGGCCGTTGTCGGAAAACGCAGAGGAGACGGGTTTCCAATTTTGCCGGAAACCCCAGTCTCAAACGACTGGAAAAAACGTGATTTTGAAGAGGGGGGAGATGGGGTATTTATAGGGGAAAGAAGGCGGTGCCCCTCAATGGCGGTGCCACCATTTCCCTGGTGTTTTCTAGAGAAATAGTGAAAGGAGGGTTTTCTGGAGAAATCTGGAGGTGGAAGACGACAGGGGGTGCTGTTATCAAAACGGCCCCCTACATTTTTCATCTTTTTCGTTTTTCTATTTAAATTCCAGAACTGCCCCTGATCTTTAAACGGCCGTAACTTCTTCATATGAACTCCATTTTGGGTGATTTTTGAGGCGTTGGATTTCATTTTTCAAGTAGAATCTAATGGTACTAAGTTTCCTTACAAATTCATTCATTTACTATTTTAAATAAAATCAAACATTCAACACAGTTCATTTCCCATAGAATGTCCAATTTTTGTTTAAAATAGCGTAAATTGCTCAGGCATTACAAGAAGTTTCTCCCTCTTTAGAGGATTCATATGCTTTTTCTTCCAACATCATGTTTTTTCTGTTCATATTTGAATTCAATTAGTATTTTTTCATTGTATCCATTCTTGGCCATCTTCTCCCTTTTGTCTTCTATCGTGGGGATGAAGAGCTAAAAAAATTTATGGAAGAAGTGAAATCGGACCTATTATAGTGTTTTGAATTTGCAAATAGTTTAGGTTTTTCATTTCTTGGGTTATGTGATTAGTTGGTACTTCGTATTAAATTTGATTTGACTTTGTTTCTTTTTAGTCAATTTTGTTGTTGTTTTTTTATAAATAGTATATGTTTATATTATTAATTTTTGTATCTTTTGGGGGTGAGAAATGATAGTAGGTGATGTAATGTTGATTTAGATTTACCTTTTGAATGAAAAGTTCTATTTTGATACTCAATATTCAAATGGAGGATTTTGTTTCACTAGAGAAAAGAATGCAAGTTCACTTATGACAGTCATGGATGCTTCACATAGACACAGAGTATTCAGTTAGAAAATTTGTAAAAGCATTTTCTTGTTTGCAAGCTTATAAGCAATTCATTCAAGATCCTAGAGACTTTTCCTTTTAACTTAAGTGCTTTCTATGGGCACTAGATGCCATTATTTTTTATATTCACTGAACTTCAGAGTAGTATCCTATCTCGATCTTGTCAAATTTTCTCTTACAAGTGGCTAAAATGGAATTAAGCTCCACGATAAGTATGTGTAGTTCTTCTTTAATAGAAGAGAAGGTTGAGATGACAATTTTTATAGTTTGTAAATGATCCCACAAGCGACCAGCAAGAATTAGATAGGGATGTATATGCATTAACCATTGTGATATCTTGAGGAGGTATTTCCCTAGAGCAATTTTTGAAAACCTTATTAACGGAATTAACTTGATGTGCAGGGAACTTAGGATAAGTTGATTGAAGCCATTATCAACTTAATGAATGTTAGGGACGCAAGAGATATAATCTAATATGGGCTTAGGAACAACATTTTGTGCCTACCTTTCTTCTCAACTTATGGTAATTCCTTCTCATTCTTGTCTCTTTTTTTGTCATGTCATTGAAATTTAAAGTTCAATGTGAAATGTTGGAAGTAAATTTATGTACTGGTGAATGTGTCAAATGTGAAATGTGGAAGTTAAAGTTTTTATGGTTTTTGCATATAGGGAATTTCAAGAAAAGACAGGGAAGAAAAGAAAAGTTGTCTTACTACTTTAAGTTTTCAAGAGGACTGGTGTAAGGATGGATATGAAAGATGATTTGTGTTTGAAGATTGCAGAAAGATTAAAGGCCATAAAAATGAAGTTGAAGTGAATGTGAATTCTTTTGTCTGTTAATGGTGACTGTTGAATGTATTTTGAACTATAAAAACTGTAGGAAGAATATGAAAAAAAAATCAACAAAAGAATATAGACATTGCAGGAATAATGTAACATCATAAAATAACAAAAGAAGGCAGTTTCACCAAACTGTCCTTTTACTATGTATAAAATAAGACAAATTTTAAAGAACCGTCTTATGGTTCAAATAAAATAGGATGGTATCAAAGAAACCATCTTATATTTTTTATTAAATAAGAAGGTTATTTATAAACTATCTTATATATTTTACTATAAAATAAGATGGTTTATGACTAACCATCTTATAAAATCCACACACAAAAAAGACAGTTTTTGTAACCGTCTTCTTTATTTCTGAAAAAGTAAGACAGTTACCTGAATGGTTTTATTTTATTTATAATATAAGACAGTTGTGAAACCATCTTATCTTATATTTTATTTATAATGTAAGAAGGTAATGAAATCATCTTATTTTTGTCTGAATGTTATAAGACATCTAGGTATAGGATGATTTGTTAATCGTCTTGTACATACATTTTTAACAGTCTCAACAACCATCCACTATATTAGTGTATAATCATATCATTCACGTAAACTTTAATTTCCTTATGCATCGTATCATGCAAGAGGGTAGTGGCTGTTCATTGATACATAGACTTGACGTTCTTTAAGTTGAAGGATATAACAACATAGCAAAATGTTTTCCAAGGTCCAATAAAGGAAGTCTTTTCTTGACCTTCAGGAGCCATGCAAATCTGATTATATCCTGATTCACACCAAAATTTACAGTCCACTTCCTAATAGATGCATTTTATCTCGCATTATTGTAAGTAATTATTCTCACACCTTTTTAGCAATATTGTTCAAATAGGGAGCAGAATTAGGCACCCATTTTCTATTGATGTAGTCCGTTCATCTATTCACCAAACTTCGAATCTACCATATACTAAAGAAAAATAGTCAGCCACTCAACCTCTTTATTCATATGACATGGTTTTTCTTCTTTTATTTTTTGATCTTTTTCTCTTTTTATGAGATTTTTTACTTTCTTTTTCTAACGTACCCTCTCTTTCTCTCCCTCTCAGGTTTTCTTGATCGACCCTTTTCTCCTTGCAAAAGTGACAGCATTTCTTACTTTTCCATATGCTTGCGGAAAGAACTAACAATTGTGACTCTTTCTCTTTTCTATAAAATCTCTCTTTTAGAATGTTTTCCCTTTCACTCTGTCTCTCCCTTAAAATTTTCTTAAATCTCTCTTAACTCACATCTGTCCGTTCCCAACAAATCTCTCTCTCTCTCTCTCTCTCTCTCTCTCTCTCTCTCTCTCTCTCTCTCTCTCTAAATATTCTTCATCTCCTCAAATCTCTCAAAAGTAAATCTTTATGCTAATATTTTTTTTTAAAGGTACTCTTTATCCTAGTATTGTCCTCCTCATTCCACACCCCCACGTACAATAA
This sequence comes from Warburgia ugandensis, assembly GCA_035236585.1. Classification (NCBI taxonomy): domain Eukaryota; kingdom Viridiplantae; phylum Streptophyta; class Magnoliopsida; order Canellales; family Canellaceae; genus Warburgia; species Warburgia ugandensis. The sequence continues at coordinate 43,649,030 of CP141129.1, forward strand.
TTATATAAAAAGTTACATCCACATCCATTATTTAACTCTCTCTCTCTCTCTCTCCCTCTCTCTCTCTCTCTCTCATAGTACTTTTATAATCTCCCTTTGACTCTGTCTCACTCTCTAATGTATTCTATAACTTCCCCACGTGACCTTCACTTGAAAAATGGTAGGGCATGCTATTGAGGAGACATTCGTATCCTACTTAACAATGTTAGACTCTCTGATTTTTCTCATCTTTAAACATATGGTTAGAAAACAAACGCAAGGGTCACCTATGGGCAATGAAAATGATTCCTTTACATTTTTCTCGGAGAAACTAAGCGAGCCTTTGTGGATCAAATCGCTTAGATTGACAAACGTGCCCCCCTCCTCAAGGTTTTCCCCCAAAATACTAATAGATGGATGCTGTAAAAGTACTCTAATGATTTGATTTGTAGGTCCCAACAAATAAATTTGATAAGGTGGCTGATAGTGACATCCTCAACCGTAGGTCGGTATGATGGAACCTATAATTTGTCCATATATGTGACATAATTAAAATAAAATCAAAGAAGACAATTGCTTGACGCGATGGGTGCATGTACCGATTTCTTGTTGAGTTAATATCTTTGAAATGAACGGCTCGGATTGGTCGTTCTATTAAGGATAAACAGATACGATCTTATCAAAACGTTGCTGATTTACTCTTGCAAGAGTCAGAGATCATTATCCATGGATAATTTTTACAATAATTTTTTTTTAATCTTATATCAAATTATAATTTTTTTAAAGAAGAGGGGAGCCCTGGCGCAACGTTAAAATTGTTGTCGTGTGACATTGAGGTAATGGGTTCCAAGCATGAAAATAGTCTCTTGCATAGGCAGAGTTTCGTGCACCAGGGCTGCCCTTTTTTTTAATCAAATTATAATTTGTAAGATAAATTAAGAATTACAAAGCAAATAACTCACCTCTCTCCAAAATCTAATCTCCAACCACAAAGGAAAATAGAAACTTGAACCTACAACAAAGAGTAATGCAGGGGAGATGCCAATTTATAGTTTAAAAACTCTAAACTCAACTTTAGTTAAGATTCCTGCAAGTAGGTTTGTATTCAAGTGTGAAGAGCATTTTTTGAAAGATCTAAGTCTTTCGTCATGTTAGAAGAACAAACAATGATAACTTTTGAGAAACCAATGCATTTGTAAGATTTTAGCCACTTATTTTAAATCTTTAAAAATTTTAAAATCAAAGATTATGATTCTCAACTAAACCAAATATAAGTTAAAATCTTCCAATGTTCATGAATACATTTGGTATGAATTCAGGAAATATAATTTGTGAAATTCACCATTAATCAGTAATTCATTTATTGAAAATGTCCCAAATTATTTATTGGGTAAAATTTGTTAAAGAGCTAAATTGACTTCCAACAATAGGTAGAGATACCTTTCTCTTCATATGCACTTTGTGGCAGCTTCGAGTTGTGCTTTTTCATTGGCCAAGACTTAGATTCAGTAGAGGAAAATGCTGGGCAGCTGCCCGGTGCACAAAGCTCCCGCCTATGTGGGGTTCGAGAAAGGGGCGGACCACAATGGCCTAAAATAGGCAGCATTATCTTGCATATCGCAAGAGGCTGTTTCTACGCCTTGAACCTGTGACCTCAAGGTCACAGGATGACAATGGTGGGCTCAAAGCCTTATATGACCCTTTCTTAAAAGTGCCCTTCATTTTTGGGGTCTACCTTTGAATAAGTACCCTTCATTTGATCGATCTAGTCCTAAATATCTAATAAACAAAAAAATTATAATAACTACATGATCGTAGCATCTTAAAATTTATGCTTTTGAAACTTGAATTTGGACTTTTGTTTATATAAAATTTGTAAAAGTTCATTACTTATCATAAGAAGCTACCCACTTTCAGATGCTAGAATTATCTAATCTGCCTGCAGTTTAAAATACGTAGATATCAAGCGCTACAGCAAGAAGACGAACGAGTACAATCATTTAAGAGCCTTCGGCCTAGCAGCGAGAGATTTGCTTTGCCTCCTTGCATTTCCCCACAACCACTGTGATCCACCATTTAGCCAGAGATTTCTATAGATCATTTATCAGAACCTTCAATTAATAAAACTCCTTCAAATTGAAAACTAGCATCAAACTTATGGATTTCTTTCAGCAAGACAGAGGAACAGATTTGGTCGATCCAAACAAATATGCACCATCCCATCAATCACCCAAGATAAAAGGCTCCGATCAACCCAATTCTCTGATCTCATTAAAATCTACTGGGCAAGCAAGAACGCAATTCCTGATAGCTCCAACCCCTACCAACATTTCCCTTAAACAATAATATCCATTTCCACATCAACACCTCACCCAGACAACAACACAACCGCCAAAAGCCTCCCAAGTACCCCAACAAAAAAACAAAACCAGAACGCTCAAACCTGTGTTATCTGTGTGCCAACGCCACCTGATAAGTACCCAGTCGGCATCTTCTATCCCATTTTTTGTTCCTTCCCCTGCTCAAAACCCTCTCGCGACCCCCTCCTTTCCTTATCCATTTCCCCAAACAAATCAAAACCCATCTCCCAGACATCCCAATCAGAAAAACCCAGAAGCCAGAATCATCAAACTCCAATGAACCGAAGATTTCTCAACGATGTCGACGTCTTGGACACCTTCACTGGACAATCTTCAACAAAACATTCCAATACCACTAAAACCACCAATAACACCGTCCATCTCTACCAAAAACCCATCACACATTCTTCCACTTTCGATTCTTCAATGGCCCTAACAGCCTTAGTCCTTCTCACCGCCTTATTCTTCATGGGCTTTTTCTCTGTCTATATCCGCCACTACTCCGAGGCAAACGCAGCTATCGAGATGGCTCACCGTCGGCGCCGGCAAAGGGCTTCCTCTTCATCTCTTTCTTCTTCATCTTCTCAAGGGTTGGACCCTCTAGTAATTCGTGCACTACCAGTTTTGGTTTATAAGAGGATTAGAGAGGGGGGCTATGACTGTGCAGTTTGCTTGACTGACTTTGAAGAGAAAGAGAAGGTTAAGATGATTCCAAACTGTAAACATGTTTTTCATCCACAGTGCATTGATATGTGGTTTTCTAGTCATGTTTCGTGTCCTTTGTGTAGGCGCACACAGCTCTTTCCTCCTTGTCCGAATTCCTTTAGAATCGAGGATATTTGTTTGGATATTTTGGGAGACGAAAAATGTGTTGGAGGGAGTGAAGATGGTCGTGATTACAGAGAAGAAACTTCTGGAAATGGAGATGTGTTAGAAGAGAAAACAGGGGAGTTGATGGTTTTGAGAAGAAGTTACAGTAGCAGTTGCTGTTTGAAGGATAGAGAGAGAGTGGGGTGGAGGAGGTGTTGCAGCTTTTGAGTGACATTTGGTTCTAGACAAAAGTAGAGATTAATATAGTTGTTAAAAGGGGCAGCCCCACTCCACCACACAGGATCCTCCATGGGCCTAAAGGATACAGTCTTACCTTGCATTTTGTAAGAGGTTGTTTCCACGTCTTAAACCCATGACTTCAAGGTAACACAATGACAACTTTTACTGTTGTAAATATGATATTATGAAAGAGGTTTGTGTTTGTAGAATGAGTTGTCCTGTGTAGCTGTTTGCCATTCTTATCCAAACTATTTGTTTAGTAGGACCACAGGGATGAGTTTGCTCATTCATTTTCTTCTTTGTCATCTGTATACTATACATAAAGGAAACTCTCTCAGTCTAAAATTAACCTACATAGAGTGCAATTTAAAAAGAGGCAGAAAAGAGTAGATGCCTTGTTAGAGAAATTAGATAACCCATGAGAAATCAACGTATTTATATAATCCATGAGAAATCAACTTTTGCATGATTTCAGAAATTACCACTCTCATAAGCAAAAGCTAAATAGCACATAATGGGCATGAAATTTGATATAGTGTGAGTCATTTCCAACATGATGAATGGTATTGATTTTTAAAAAATTATCAATATATGTGAAAGTCTAGGCTAGTAGATGCTTGTGATCTAAAATGTTATCAATATATATATATATATATATATATATATTCCTTTTAACTATGGTTTAAGCTATATTCATAAGCCAATCACTAAATGTTACGAACAACTATAAACCTATAACTTCAGTTGTTTCTAGATTTTTGAATATTTGAACTATCCATAATATTGTTCTTGACTCGAATAGATCATGATCTAAAATTCTTATCCATTGGATAGTCCAAGCTACTATTTTTTAAGATGTAATAAGATTCGTAAAAGTCTTCACCGTTCATCTTAGAACTACCAGTGTAATTGGTAGGATGATCTCATGAATGAGAATTTTATATTATGACTCTAAGTCAAGGGTAATATTAAGAATGGTTCGGATCTTCTAAAGTCTTGACCCATCAACACTTATAGTAGTTCATGTCATTGAGAGAGGGTCATGTGAAAACCACATATATCACCACTCTATAATTATACAACAATTTTTTATTTTTTTTTATGGTGGCTATTTTTGGATTTTGGAAAGAAAAGTCATACCCTCTTTCTCAAAGAAAATTACTTTATTTGGTAATAAAGTTAAAGTATAAATATAAAAAAAAAAAAAAATGGAAAGCATCATTCTCTCTAGAATTTCTATCATGGAAAACTTTCCATTGAAAAGATGCACATTGAGACCACCACTTATGTGTTTTCAGTGATCTAAACACTTCATATACGTCATGCCATCTTAAATGCCCTACATATAGAAATCTCATTTATTAAATGTCCCTAAGACCATACTAGATGGACCTTTTGGGGTTATGAAAATTGCATTTTGGAATGAAAAGTCACACCCTCTTTCTCAAAGAAAATTACTCTGTTTGGTAATAAAGTTGAAGTTATTAATTGTAACAGCCCCGAAATTTGTAAATACTATTTTGGTCGTTATTATATGAAATTAGAATTTTTTTACCAAAAATAAATAAATTTTTATATAGAAATGGAATTTAGAGTGAAAACATGAATATTTAGAATGTATTCGAAAAATCGAGTCTAACGACATAAAGAACACTAAAATCGAAGTTCGAATGAATTTTACCCTAAAATTTTACTATTCTATGATCATATTATGAATTTTCAAGAACTATATCTTTTAATAGGATAATAATTTGGAACTAAAACTGAAATCATTAGATAGTACTCAGAAAATGGAATCCAATAAGCCAAAAAACGCTGAAAACAGAGAACAAACCTGACAACCCTAACCTTAGCACCCACCATTCTACCCTCTTTCCCCTTCCATCTGGCATACCTTTTCCCCACTCCTCGACCAGTCACCGTCGACGGCTTCAAGCTCGACATAGCGGCTTGAGCTTAGCTCACCGGCTACACATGAAACCCCAAACGTGTGACGAAATAGATGTGGGACGCCAGAGAAAATAGAGAAAACCGGCATCCACCACAACCCTTTGCTCAGATCTTCACGGGACGAGGGAGAAAACCACTCCCTCTGTCTCCTCTAGGGATTACAACCCCTCTTGCTCCCTCTTTATCATGAAACCCTCCTCTTCGGACTAGCAGAAGAAAACCTAGAAGAAACCCCCTTCTCTGACATCTTTCTAGCCACCCACGAAAAACCCTACTCAGATTTGCTATTGACGACCTCCATTTCACCTTGATCATCCACCGGCGATTGAGCAAACCTTTTTACCCCCTCAGTTCCTCTTTGGTCTAGCTCTGGGTAGTGATCGATGCCAAGGGTAGCCGGCCACTGTCGGAACCCACGCCTTTTAGTCCCTTTCTTCTCCCCCTCATGTCTCCCTCCTCTGGCCGGTGCTGCACATGGTGTGCCAACCTCCTCCTATCTCCCATCTCTCTTGGTCTACTAGTGAAGCTCAATAGGCCTTCGAAGGGTAAACCCACTTCCCCTTTTCTCCATCTTTGTTCCTACCTTCCATTTCCATCACCTACAATAGAAATGTAATGACTCCAATTTTATAATATTGAAATTCCAAGTTAAGCAATGAAAAGATCAGTTTTTGAAGATAAGGGCATTTTAGTCATTTTACTATTCACCTTGACTGAACCTAGGAATTTGGTCCTAAAAATTTTCCTTAGATGCATCTCGGAAAAAGGAATCCAACGAGACCAAAATCACCCAAAATGGAGTTAAAATGAGCAAGTTATGGCCCTTTGAAGTTCAGGGGCAAAAATGTAATTTTATTAAAAAACGAATTTACCCTGCAAAAACACAGGGGCCCGTTTTGATACGGGCACCCCTTCATCTTCAACCTCTAGAGGGTTCTAGAATGGTGGTAATTGGAGGAGAAATCACCGCCATTCTGGAGGTTTCTCCACCGCCATTCAAAGGCGGTGAGAGCCCCCTCCAGAACCCTCTCTTAGCTCTATAAATAGAGCTCTTGGGCGCCTCTAATGGCAGCCCAAAACGTTGAAGAAAACCAGTCATGGAGTAGTGACCTAGAGGGGAGAACAAGGAGAAAAACCCAGCAACGAGCCAGGTATGCTCGAGATCGCTCAAAACCCATCTCCACCATAGTTCCAAGAACAATTTCCCTAGGTTTTCGCATGAAAAACCATGCAAAACGGAGCCCAGGAGAGCCACCAAGGACCCAGGGACGTTCCCTGGGCCGCACTGGTGCGACAGGGTCGAACCAGGGTGTCCTGACGACGCCCCGGTTCCCCAACGAGCAAAACGTTCCAGTGGGAACGTCCCACGTCGTTCCGTTTGAAAAACCAAATGGGCGCATCCCGCAAAAGAGAAAGTCGGGCGGAAAACCCGGCGTGTCTGCAGACGCGCCCGCTGAGGTGCACGCCGCAGACGCGCAGTGCGCTAGCACTACGGGTTTTTTTGGTCCCTTAAGGAAGCCGAGGCGCACGTCGCAGACGCGCAGTCCCCTAGCATTCTGTCTTTTTATTTTTAAGACTCCTATGTACGTACGACACTAAAATGCTTATAACTTGAGATTTAGAGCTCCGATTGAAGCGCCGCAAAAGGCGTTGTGTCCGTGTCGATGACGCGGACACATCCAAAATATAAAATCACTGATCAAAGCCCAATCAAAGGTGGGCATGACCCTTAGAATAGGATGGTAGCGTGTGGCCACTAGAACTTTGGAAAACTGAGAATACCAAGGCCCAATTAGGACCTTAGGACACCCATAGGCATAAGGATGGAATCTTAATGCCTAAGTAACAAGACCAATTACTCTAAAACCCATAAAAGATAGGCCAAACTAACCTTGACTCCCCGAATCATGATTAGGAGTGTCCGAGGACAAAAGGGTTAGCGCGACCTAGCCAGGTAGGTGCTCTATCACTATTAGATTCTTTTAAAAGAACTATTATTGTTTTGAGAACATATGTTTTAAGTATATGACTTGTTTAGCATGACTTAATTCAGCATGCATGTGATAAATGCTTTGTATGTAGACATGTTTTGTAAATGATTGCATATACATTATGCACATATATGTTTTGCAAACAAGTGCATACATTGCATGATTTAAGTACTTGCAAAGATTGCATGTCCTTTAGGGTTGCCAAAAGACGCTGGAGTGCCGAGGGCCAAGCAGTTGTGAGGGACCCAAAGAGGACAGGTTTTGAAAAGAGGTTTTGGCTTATTTGATCTTATGTGATTTGGGCTAATAAGCTGGTGGGTGCTATGCCGAGGGGTCTGGGTTGGCCACCCGGCCTCTACCACTATTAGGTGGATGGGTACCACGCCCAAAAAGAGGCAAGTCCCTACGTCGACTGCATGTGGTACAGAGAGCTACCACTAGTGTCACGGCACTGGGTTGACGTGTCATAGGCCCCGTGGAGGCTATGACTGAGTGTCCTCAGGTACCCAGGGACCACATGGCGAGGAGGTCATGGGCATAGTTGAACCCTATGGTTTGACGATTTATGTGCATTGCATATAGCATGATATGAGGTTGGTCGACCATACCATACTAGAGATCCATGAGTTGGACTTCATGAAGCATCTATTGCATATCATGATGTTATTATATATATGTATATGATACTTTCAATTTTGGATTATGTGATCCTTTACGTCATTAGTATTTCAGTTTGATAACGGATTCTTATATTGATATTGAGCTTGAGTATTTAGAGATGCACATGTTTTGAAAGAGCATATGATTTTAAAGCATCTCATGCATTATAAAACTAGTAGTGATAGGCTCCTACTGAGTATAATATATACTCACCCAATCCTCAACATTTTTCAGACACCAAGTAAATACTTAAGAGCCAAGGAACGCTTGTGCTAGGAACCATCCAGACTAAGTACAAGTAAGTAAAACCCCTACCTTATCTTTCAATGTTACTTGATTGTAGTTACTCTCTAATAGTGGAAATTTGTGACTAACACTTTCTTGGGAATAATATTGATTTAAACTTTGCCATGGCTAAATAATTTGAGAATATGTTTTGACACTCAGGGTTTTTATGAAAGATTGTTTTCCAAATGAAAAAGATTTTCATGCATCTCATACTTATAAAACAAGAGATCTCGCCTTTTTATCAAAATTGCATCATATAAAAACCCGGGTCGTGACAACCCCGGTGATGGTGAATAATCCTAAGGAACAATGCGCAGAGGTGAAAATGACACAGATCAGTGATCTAAGCTATTCATCACGTTCCTCTTGACATCATAGACAAAAGCACTTCAGCGATTCGATGATCGAAGCTGATCTAATGAAGATCCTGACACAATAATGTTGTACAGCCATGATCAAGCAGATCCATGGCCATCCCACAGTGATCTGATGTTCTTAATGATCTATTAGATAGGACCCAGTTTAACCCTTGACCTTCAAACCTAGATTCTAAGCAATCCAGAAGGAGTTTTGGAAGTCCGAGAGTACCCTAGTGATCCTTGTGACGTGAGGAACAAAACCCATGTTCCCAAATATCAATCTAGGAAGATCCAACCATTAAAATTATCAGGCCTGTGATTAGAGGTCAAGTCATCTGATCAGTGATGATCTGGCTTCACTTTTCCTGTCCAAATAACCTATCATGACCATTAAGAAGTGTAGATCAAGAATATGATGAGAGATTTAAGATCAAAAGCTCGATTGGAGAAGATTTCTTTGATCTTGATTAATGGTCGAGATCGATCTAGGATCCAGGTGTGGAAATTGATCAAGTTCTATGATTGTGATTAATGTAGCTTATTCAATTAGATTGTTTAGTTAAAAGTTACTAATTGATTGTTTGATTTGGAGGGTCCAGGTAAAAATGAGGATTTTATCAGCATGAACGGATGGTGATCAATGCTTGTGGAATTGAAAAATGCGTCACACGAGGTAGGTGAAAATTTAAGATAGCATGTCTAAATAATAAGATGCATGTTCTAAACATGGTCTTATTTCTGATTATAGATGTCATGAAACTCAAATGGCATGATTGATATTCGACATACTTTAAATTGTAATGATGAAAATAATGTTAATTAAAAGAATTGCATGTTATAATTGATGCTTATGACTTGTACATCATGTATGTGAATTGTGAAATTATGTTTATAGTACATGAGTACTATGAAAACTCCAATTTTTTTGGAATTAATTAGAATTTTTAAAAAACTCTAGGTGAAATATTATATTTAATATAATATTAATTTTTAGAAAAAGAATTAGGTCTTAAAACATAGATATTTGGAATCATTCATAAAAAAACTAGTCAAAATGACTATAACCATGTTGAAATCTGCGCTCAGGTGAAAAAGCCCTATTTTTCATAATTTTTTAGAATTCACAATTACCCATAGGGGTAAAATGGTCATTTCACTTTTGTTTGGGGTCCAAAAAAGTTAGGTGAGCAGGTAGACACCCAGCTCAGGAAATATCAATGATGAAGAATAAACATGATGAGGAATATGTTTTTAATTTTATAAGAAAAGTAAAAAATTATTTAAAATTAAAATAATTCACAAATGACCTTATAAATACCCCTCCTTCAGGTTGTACAAAATTGCATAGATCCCCAAGGCTCTCTCTCTCTCTCTCTCTCTCTCTCTCTCTCTCTCTCTCTCTCTCTCTCTCTCTCTCTCTCTCTCTCTCTCTCTCTCTCTCTCTCTCCTTTTTTCTGTTCTTTTTTTCTTTTCTTTTTTCTCTCTCCTCTCTTTCCAGCTGTAGCAGCGGTCCCCACACATGCCCGACACAGGAACCAGCCTGTGCTAGGCTAGAGCGTCCCAGGATGTGCCTTCCAGCCCAACACATTCGAAGAACTACCGGCTAGGGATTTTTCCCAACCCAACAAATTCCTCCATCGATCTTCATTTTTCGACAAAATTGCTGGAACAATTAGAACCCATATTCTGATTCCTCTCACTTCCCTCTTCAAAATCTATCTTTCATTTCTCCTCCCCAGCACCGACAAGCACCTCAGCGGCAAGAAATATACAAAACCCAAGCCATCCAGCTAGGGCTTCAAAATCCGACAAGAAACTCATTTTTTCGGCTTCTCTCTCTGCTTCAAATGAGATCCAAGTAGGTCTCCCTCAACTCCTCTTCAAAACCCCATTGTTTTTGGTTCAACGATGAAATAGATCCGGTGAAGGCAATTGGGGATCCACATATAGACGGCTCATACGGAGAAATTGAGCCGTTAGATGAGTTGGTGGGAACCCAAAACCCCCAAATTTGGGTTTCATAGAAAGATTTCATTAGGATCTAGCTATTGATCTAGGAGGAGCTGATTTGACGATCCAGATCAGACCATCTCGGCTATCCTAGGTCACCCTTCCTGTTCCACCGGCTATCACCGGTGGAACGAGGTAAAGACGGGCCGTTGATTGACCCGTCAATTTGGTGAACCTAGATTGAATCTGAGCCCTTGTTTTGATTTGAAACCTTAAAAATGAAATTCAGAGCTCATTTTAACTCTAAATCAAGATTGAAAAGAAGCTCTAGATTCCTGATGAAGAGTAGAATCTAATGGAAATATAAAATTTATATTTTATTCACTGTAAAAATCTATAAACTCAAAAAAATGTACTAATTCCCAAGATCAGTCAAATCTGACATGATCAGACCATGGATTTTTTATCCATCAATGATATAATGATGAAGAAACATGGAATCAAGAGTTAGATGTTATTGATCTAGGATGAATTAAGAAATTTAACCTTAATGGAAGAGGAATCTTAAAAATAATCATGGATTCACTTTATCTGAGTAAATGAGCATGATCAGAAACTATAAAATAGTATGGATAATGATCTAATGATAAGATCATAAGAAATGAATGGCCTGATGTGTCTAATTTGAGATAGATTGAAATCTATGCCCTTGATTTGGATAAATTGACTTAAGATCTTCTTGATTGGTTGGATCAAGAAAGATCAGATCATGTGATGAGATGCATCAAGGATCTAGAGATGATATCACATGAAGAGAATGTGATAGATCTAAATAAAAATGAAAGATCAAGATCAAAATCCTTAATGGGATGAAAAATGAATAGAAATCAAAATGTGATCATTTGATCAAAATGAATAAAAATAATGTATACAAATGAGCATGTGAATTATTAAATTCTATTGTAAATGTTCTTTTATTTGCTTAGTAGATTTAATTGTTAGATTTATTTATTTACACTTTAATTGTTCATGTTATGTAAATTACATGAAAAATGTAATTAAATGAAAATAGATATTAATGAACATTTACAATGAATATGGACATGGACTTAATGATAGTAAGGGTTATAGTTAGTAAGACAATATAAGGAATATCATTTCTTTGGCCCAAATTAGGGAATAATAAACCCCATGGATGACATTTTAAATGTTCATGGATCTAATTAAAATCAAATAGCAAGAGTACTTAGGATTTAATACTCATAGAAACCTTATGAAGGTTGAGCCAAGGTCACCCCAGTAAATGTTGAATATCGTAGTTAAGGGGGTTCTCTAATAGAGCCTCGCTCTTCTCCCACCTTGTGACAATGTTTATGAGGTCTAAATGCCTCCTTACATGAGGATTGAATTAACCACTCTGTGAGCAGCTTTTAACTGGTAAGCCGTAGTCAATTTTGAAATAAGGAGGAGATGTCTAGTATTAGGAAAGAAATGAACTATCTTCAACCAGTAAGACATTAACTGGTTGAATAATGATAGGATCATAAAAGGATAGTAAACTATCTAATCCTAATAAAAATGGTAATCAAGATAATCAAAGATCAAACAAGATCCATAAGGAGATCTTGAATGATCAAGAATAATAAGAATCATAATATTGTATGTATGTTTTGAAGTAGTATAAATATTAAATTCAAATGTATATCAATAGATTAGACCCTTGATCAATATGATCCAAGGAACAAGATCCAAATCATCCTATGTAAGGATGATTAAAAGAACAATTAGAAAGTAAAAATGAGTTGAGAAATGACTATATACATGTGATTTGACAGATACATAAAGGAAATGATGATCAAAATCAATGGGATGACAGATTTTTGAAAGTAAAGGTAGGTGGACCTTAAGGATATATTCAATATATAAGATACATGTATGTTAGACATGGTCTTATCCTGATAAATGAGTTTTGATTATAATTTCCTTGGAATTATTATGAATCAACAAATGATGTTGAAATGAATACAAAGGGAATTGATTAAGTAATTATGAAATTACTTAAGACAACAAATGATGTTGAAATGAATACAAAGGGATTGATTAAGTAATTGTGAAATTACTTAAGACAACAAATGATGTTGAAATGAATATAAAGGGATTGATTAAGTAATTATGAAATTACTTAGTGAGTAGAATGGGACAATTTGAACTATATAAGTTGGACCCCCAAATCTTAAGGAAATAAGTTATAGCCATGTCCTATTATAACCAGACACACAGTCTATAAGTATGAAATATTATTTTTCATACAAGCATGGAGGCTTGTGGTTTTGATTTAAGATAGACTTAGGCCTAGGGATGCCAATGCTAGGAGAGTTATGAGGGTTTGGCTACCTACTCTCTGAAACTGATTATGATGATGATACCATGCCCAAAGAGAGGCAAAACGTCGGGTGGGGCAATGATGGGAAGGTCGCCACTGTGATAACCATGGTTCCCTCCATGCTAACATGGATTTTGTATTTTCCATCGTCGTATCAGTAGAGTGTTATGCAGTTATCTAGGCGCACTGTATAGATTGAGACTACGAGCATGGTAGTCCTTTGATGTTAAGTGTTCAATTTTGGTTAAAATACCCCTAATTTAGCATTCAATTAGATCATCTACCTGTTCAAATTTATAAAATTTAGCTTAATTCTAAATTTAGCTCCAATTGACCATCCAAACTTTAATTTTTCAAAATCAACAGTTAGATGATCATTAGATGATTAATGTATGGTTCAGATGATTCTAATTTGATCTTTTGTTTTGCAGATCAACTAAAAGACGCATGGATGGCTACAATTAAAAGTTAATGGTGCAAATCATCTTAAAGTGCATTGGATGGGCCAGATCACTTATAAAGATAGAGGGCATAGTTTCCTAAAAGACAATTGAGCTTAAGTAGGTATCATGGGAAAAAAGGAAAAACATGGAGAAGGCAAGTTTCAATTATAAAGAAGTTTCTAAAGGGGGGAGAACCAAATTAGTAAAGGGAAGGCTTTAAAGAGGCATGCAACTGTAGCACACTTTCTGTTCCCCTACTCCCTCTTTCCCTCTCTCACGTTCTCCTTTTTCTCTTAATTCCCTCTCTCTCTCTCTCTCTCTCTCTCTCTCTCTCTCTCTCTCTCTCTCTCTCTCTCTCTCTCTCTCTCTCTCTCTCTCTCTCTCTCTCTCTCTCTCTCTCTCTTCCAACACCATCCATCACCGCTTATGCCTTGTTCTTTTCAACGCCCGAACTCCAATCCTCCTCTGATCAGACCAACACATCTCCATTGGTCACCCCTCTCCTCAGCTACTACCCAGTTGACGCCTAGACCATCTCATTCTTTCTTCATTCCAACCCAACACCTAACTTCCAGCATCAGACGAATCTCCCTCTCACCTTTCCTCCCTCCCACTATCTCTTGTTTTCTCCCTCTTCCCATCATTCACTCCCTCTGCTCAGTTTTTGTTCACTGCACCCTTCTATGTCTTATTCTCCACCGGCGGCATCCTTTTTTGGCATCTCCACAATCTAGTACCTCCTCTTCTCCCCATCTGCCCAAGCAAGAAGACAGATGTGTTTCCACCACTTCACCGCCCAGACCAATCTAGGTGGCTTGAACCAACTTCCTTGGCCTGGCCAAACTTGCCCAGATTGCCCAGCCGGCAAACCCCTCTGCTCTCTCCCATTTCCAATTCTCCCTCACCTCCATCTACAACCCAAGCATGGCACCTCTCCAATCCACCCGACTAGCACAGCCCCATCTTCTCTTCTACAGACATTGCCTTCCTAATCTCTCTCCTCCTCTCTACGACTCATCTTTCTTTTTTGTTTTTCGGCAAGCTAGGGTTCTGGAAAAACCCATCTCTCTCTGCTCTCTACCCTCTCCTTCGACTCCTCTTTCTTCTCCGTAGATTATCTCCCAATTTTCGTCTTTTAATTATTATTTTTTTCAAAAATCCCAATTCTGCCCTTGGTAGATCTGATTAATTCCATCTCTGTCCTCTTTTTATTTCTGTCTATGTCCTCAATGTGAATGGCATCTGTGTCCCTGTTCTATTCAAGTTTTATCTTATCCATATTCTGATAGTACTATCTAAGGACACTGCTCTCCACAAATAGTGTAATTCATGGATGTTTAAATAGTTTTATTTTATGTTTTCTGAACTTAAAATTTATGTAAATTGCATCATTTGAATAAAGCTAAATATTTACTTTATTGTTTGTTTAATTTTGTTATTTTCTTTAAGTTTTAGATAATTAAATTTTATTTAAACTCCTTATTTTTAAAGCGAGTCCCTTTGGGATCAATTCATACCTGCATAAGTTACACTACAATAGGCCATGCACTTACGGTTAAACATCAACATTTGATATTTTGTATTATGATGCAATTGATTATGGCAATTAATGTATTTGATATTTTATATACATATAATTCATATGATGAGTGAAAGATAAAATGATTATTCAATTGTATAAATTGATTTATATCATGGATATAATGAACTATTGATTTTGAAATATATTAAATATATTTCTTAAATCCCCTACCAAGTATAGCTTATTGAGATATTGTAAATATTTGAATGTTTACAATATCTCAGATATAGTTAAGGAAGATTGAAAGCTCAAGACTTGTGGATAATCATCACTAAACTACGACTCAGGGTATTTACTTTGAGAAAGATTGTATTAATGTTTTTGTAATTTGGATTGTAATATTTGGACAAGGTATGTAATGACTACTGGGGCTGTGTATGTGAACCACTAGATTGATCCTGATTTTAATAAAAGTATTTCTATTGATATTCAATAGAAATTTTATTTTATACAAAAATCTATGTATGATAAGTAATTTGAGGTGACACTCGGGTTTTTGACAAATCAATTGCAAAGAAAATATGTTTTCGTTGTTTGTATTTTAAAAGAGTTTCAAAATCAGGGCCCTACCTTTGCAAATATTTATAAAAATGTGTTTTTAAAACCTAGGTCACCACAAGTAACATGTCAATATTGATGATGTATGAGTCTAAGTTTATAAGATACATTCTTGGTGGGTCATCACCAAATAAGTAAGGATACTATTCTTGTTATGAGATATATGAATAGGTGAATTGTCTGCTATTATAATTATTTTACATCCAGGCATAGAGGCCTGAGAGTTTTGTTTTAGACAGGCGTAGGCCTGAGGATGCTATACTGGGAGAGTTATGAGAGTTTGGCCACCCGCTCTTTGAAATTTATTATGTTATGGATACCAAGCACTATGTGTTGTTAAAAGTTGGGTGAGGCAATTATGGAAAGGCGGCCATTGTGACAGCCATAGTCCTCCCATATGAACATGGATATTTTGATTTCCACCAAGGATAGTATAGGTGGATTATTGAGCAGTTATCCGAGCGCTATACGGATTCTGACTACATGCATAATAGTCCTTATATTAATGTACTATGGTGCTTATATGATGGCATTATTAGATGCCTTATATGATATGGCATGATGATATGCGTTATATTGTTTTTTCAGCGATGGCTGGAGGATTGTGGACCCCTGTATAGTGAGGGGCATGAGGATTATAGTGATATACCAGCAGAGGCTGGATGATTATGAACCCCACATGATGAGGGGTATGATTCTGAAACCCAGTATAGTTTGGGAATATAGATTAGGAGACTTATTGATTATATTCATAATTTTGTATGTCTTTTAACAATTTTCATATATGTGTACTTATGCTATATGTATATGATTGAGGACGTAGTTTCATATAAGTTTCATATGGGTATATGAATGGGTAGAACTGTTATGCAGAGTATGGTTCATGGAATTGGATTAGTTTATTTAGATAACAAATAATAATTAAAGATGTTTAATAAATGAATAGATTTCTTATAATTATGAAACATGAAAATATTTAGTTTATAAATGGATTATTGAAATGTGAAACATATAGTAAATCTCATACAATAAAATTGCTATAAAAATGAATATTCTAATTACTATGGAATAATTAATGTATCTTAAGATTTAACATGCTTCTTAAACTCCCCTACCAAGTATAGCTTGCTGAGATATTGTAAATGTTTTATGTTTATAATATCTTAAGTACAGATAGATAGGAGAAGATGTACACAAAAAGAGGAATCGGGCAACCATACTTCTGTGCTTAGGTATACATTTTATTAAAGCTTTTGTATTATGTAGTTAGTCATTTGAATTGTGATATTAGACATTTAATATAATGTTATAAGGGCTGTACAAGTGAACCGCTGGATGGGTTCTGTTTTTTTAAATGAATTTCTATCTTCTAGAAAACTATGTATATATGTATGTATGTATGTATGATATGTATGTATGCATAGTGTGAGCATAAAGGCGATATCAGGGTTTTTGGAAAAATGAATTTCAAAGAAAAGTCTTCCGCTATTTTTGTATTTTAAAATTTAGAGGCACGCCACCTTTTGAAATAAACGCGAAAAAAAATTTCATGAAAAACCCAGGTAGTCACATTAATGACATTTTAAAAAAATAAATGGAAAGCAACATTCTCTCTAGATTTTCTATTTCCATGGCTTTCCATTGAAAAGATGCACATTGGGACCACCACCTATATTTTTTCAATGATCTAAATTGTTCATTTAATTTGCGACGTCTTAGATGCCCTAGTACAAAAGTCTTATTTATTAGATATCCGTAAGACCATACTTGATGGACTTTTTGGGTTGTGAAATGGATGGTGAAGTACTCAAAGCTATCCATTTCACAACACCAAAAAGTTCAACAAACATGGTCTTATGGATATCTAATGCATGTTATTTGTAAGGCATCTAAGATAGTTCAAATGAGATAAATGATTTAAATCAATGAAAAAATATAAGTTTTGGGTTCAACGTGCAATTTTTTAAGTGAAAAGCCATGGAAAGCTTTCCATGATAGAAATTCTTCTCTCTCTCTCTCTCTCTCTCTCTCTCTCTCTCTCTCTCTCTCTCTCTCTCTCTCTCTGCCAACATGTGTACATGTTAGTTACTAGTTGATTTATAAAGAGTTTGTTGTCGAGACACACAATATCTATCTTGCTCTCATTAACTATAACCCAAGTAAACAAACCTTTCTAGGGATTATGAAGCACATTATGTCTATATTATAGGGCTTGAAATATCAACTTTTATCACACACAGATAAAATCCCAGCTTGTTAAATCTATTATAGAAGGAATGACGAATTATGCATTTTACTATATCAAAGTCCCCATCTCAATCCTCCACTAACATAAACAACTGTAGAGAACTTTTCTTGGCAATTGAGAGAGAGACCAATAAAGGAATGCATATGATCACATGGGAGGATGTTTTGCAAAGTAGGAGTGCAAGACAAATTGGGGTGGAAAATCCTCTAGGGGTAGGACACCATCCAAACAACCTTTATAAAATCCAAATTCTTGAAGAATAAGATTTTATATGAGTATAAATCAAAACGCATAGACTATATTGCCTGTAAATCAATTCTTCAAACTAGAGAGCTCATTAGGTTTGAAGTTTGGATGCTTCCTAGGTTTAGAGAATAGATTTACTATTGGAATGATGTTTGGATTGAAACCAACAAATGGGAAACCTTGTGGGGGAGCATTTCTTATCCTCAATTAATTGAAACCTAAAGGTTAATGAGATTATGGAGGAAGGCAGTACCTAGAATTAGAACTGCTTAACTCCTAGCCCCCACAAGTTAATCCTTGAGCAAAAAGTCTATAGAGAGTCAATGAGACAATTTGATGCCTCTATAAATCTAAGGAATTCACAACTAAGTCAATGTATTTATGGGGTTAAAGTCAAACACATATTTGCACTTTGAAAATTCAAATGGTTATCCCACTGCTCACCTCAAGTTAAAACTTTCCTATAGCTTTGGGCTTGTGACACTTGTGGTTTCTAAACACATTTTAAAGTCATTTTTCAAAAGTTAGGATCCTTGATTTGAATTTAAAACAAAAAACAAGTAGCAGGAACATTTTTCTATGAAAAATACTTTTCTAAAACACTAGGTGTCATATATTTCACAAAAACTTGGATTTAATGGCGAAATGGACATCTCATTTCCATTAAAAATTCGACAAAGTCCCCTCTATTTTACAAAAGTTCACATTTAATGCATGTGACATGACAAACGTAATAATCACATAGATGGCCATCAAATATATTTGGAGATTCTATCTTCACATCAAGGCATTTAATGTCTTTGAGACAATTTGTTTTAAAAAAAAACAACATTTTCAAGACAAGTAATTTAATAGCAACCTCACTATTTACCCCAAAATTTACTCAAGTCACAATCCACCATGTAAATCATGTGTATACATATCCAAGTCATAATAAACAAAACATAATTATATAGTCCATTCACTACTTCTATAAGGCAATAGTAAATATTTACATAACGTACTTAAATAGCAAGTTGTACTTTTATAATTAACATTCAAGAATACTTCTTCAACTCAAACTACCTTTCTGTCAAGTCACTTCTTCAAAATTGAGATATTCTAAACAATTACCATATCTTAGCAAGATATCACTTGTGTAGGTGTCTAACATGACATTTAATTGTTTTCATGATTTTAAATGAAAATGAAATACAATATCATAAGTCATTCATTAAATCATTTCTAAAGTGCATAATTCTTTCGTGAGATTATAAACACATGGGCATGTCAATATAATCAAGTCTTATAAAGGAGAAGATATATCCAAATATGCTTTAAGTAAAAAATTACAACAAATTCATGTCAATGTTATATATGCTCTTTACAAAACCATTTATGTCTCTTTAAATACTTAAATAATATAAAATCCAATCATCAGTGGGGATATACTATATCATAGGGTCCCACAAGTGGTAAGTGCCTCAACCACTTGTAATCCGGTCATGAGTACTCATACTAAAATCCAAATATTGTCATATCATATTAGCATATTGTAGCACCATGCCTCCTCAAAATTAACACAGTTGTTATCACTCAATTGTGATTATAGCACCGTGTTACCTCAAAACATATAGATCACTATGCATTTGTAGCCCTGACCCTATCCCATCTGTGTGCTCAGCCTCAATACCATAATGGGGAGGCTTTTGTCTGCATCAATGGGAGCACATGAACCCCTACGGTGTGTCATTCACATGCTTCTCACACTATGATAAGCCTATCATGGCAACATCAGGTATCTAATATCAAAAGGTAGGGCAACAACCCCTACAACCCTCCTCGTATAGTGCTCACTAGGAAAAAGTGCCCATCTAAAACAAATTCATGAAAGATAAGCTCCAAATTTGATACCTCTATACCCAATGTGACTCATTAGCTATATACAAATCATCCATGAAATCATGACGCAAATCCCAAATCCATGCTATGCATAAGAACCATATATGCATCATTATAAATCATGTAACATTTTTTATTTCAAAATCATGCCATATCGTGGATCCAAAGCAATGTATAAATTAGATATAAGCATTTCAATGCAATTTTGATGTATTAAATAAATACAATTCACTTGCACGCCAATCATGATGAAAATTCCACAAAAGGCCTCATAATCAATCTAAAATATCACCTGAGAGTCTATAATTCAAGCAAACAAGTTAATTATGCAATAAGACACCTACCTCAGAAGGAGAAATTATTAATTATACTTGCCTCTAATACAGGAGCAACCAATCAGAATCCAAATTGAGAATGAACTCTAACTACGCACCAAAAACTTGGATAGCATGGAAAAGTGTGACACCCTAAGTTTTACACATCATATAAGCACATATTTTTCAAATGTTGAGATCTCTGATTTAAAATTTTTACTTTTAAAATTGACTGAAAACAAACCTTTTAAATGAAAAACACTCATTTCAAAACCCTAGGAATCATACAACCCACAAAACCATGGAATTAATAATAAAATGATCTTCCCATTTCTACTGAAAATCTGATAGAGTCTCCTCTATATTTTGAACCAATGCATTTAATTCATGTGATATGACAAATACCTGATAAATACAATAACACATAAATACAAAAAAAAAAGAAAAAAAAAGGAGACTCAGTCTCCTTAACCATCCACCCTGATCATTCACAAGTTCGAACCAAAACATATACATCATGAATGAAAGATAAATCTATAAGCAATGACATATCCTAGGGTTTGTTCACACAGAGCCAACTTATCCAACATAAGGGTATTGATACATCCATGTCATAAAAGTGTAAACCATTACATATATCCAAAGGCAAAGTTCAACAAACCACATATGTCACTGAAATCTCCTCTGCACACAGTTGAAGGTCACCAATGCCCTCACTTGCTCTCTATCTGCTTGCCTCTTTTACTATCTTTTTCAATATCTGAGGCATTGCAAAACATCGCAATGCCTCAACAAGCTATGCTTGTGTAGGTGACGATAATAATAATAATAATAAATTCATGAACATTTGATATATAATAATAGTTTAAGTATTAAGACTTAGAGCATTTAAATACAACTTTCTCATGGAAAAAATCTCTAATATGATCTCGATAATGAGACAATAGTGATAAAGTAAAGCATCAATAGCATGAAAAACCAACCAAATCGACATGCAACAAGTAAGGCACCAAAGCTCATAAAATTGCTAAAAAGAGGGCAATGCATCCATGCCACCCATGTGTTTCTAAAAACATTTTGAGTATATAGAGCCTCTTATGCTCACCAAGATGCTAATCTCAAATCAATGCACTCACACTACTTGTGTGTATAAAAATGTGCCAAATCAATTGAGCTTCTCAAGCTCACAAATATGCCAAAACCACATCAATGCAGAGTATAAAAAGGTTGAAGATATATATCAATGAATATACATGTCATCAAAGGGGGAACACTCACACACAGGTCCCAAGTGTTAGAAACCACATCGATACAAAGTGTCAAAAGCTCAAGGAATATTTCAATGAATATGTACATCATCAATATGAGCACCCTCACATACGGGTTCCAAGAGTGTCAAAACCACATCAATACATGACGTTAAAAGCTCGAAGAATATCTTAATGAATATGTGCAACATCAACAAGGGCACCCTCACACATATGTACCAAGAATATCCCATACACTCGAATCTCTGATCATGAGTACTCATACCACTCCTTCATGCGTCATCATACCAAGGCCACATAAGGGTATATCAATCCTAGTGTGCTTATAATGCTACATAAAAATGAATAACGACTATATGGATCACCAAGCTGCAGCAGTAACCAACTGTTGGATCTACTACTGCCACTTCCCATCGACACCAGAACGGGAGACTATGTGTAAGTCATGCAAGGGGGCTGATCATACTCATAATGTGGACTACCCATGATACCACTCGAGGTTTGCTCATCTTCGGGCTGGTGGTTGGCCTTAAATCCCTTATAGCATAGCATCCACTGGGTAGAAACATCAGTTATAAATTCGTAAATAAATAAATAAAAATCACACAATATCTTAAAAACCATAGATAAAAGGAAATATCTAATGCAAAAAACACAGTAGCACCTATGGCTCACCATCCAAGATCACTACCCTTACTATGAGGTCAATCTCTTAAGGACTAGCCATTAAGCCTTCTTAGTGGGTCCACAGATAAACATACATGATAAAATAGATTATCCAATCATATAAATATATAATACAAATCATGCATCCATAGAAACATCGAAATCAAGGTAATCATGATTATATGAAAGGCATACATGCTAAATAATAATATAAGTGTAGTCATAATGCAACAATAAACTTGTGTCATATAGAACCAGTACCATGATAATCCATGATCTCTTTATAAAAGTCATGTCAATATTAAATATTTTCACCAACCTCAAATGAAGAACCACTCGTTTGTACTTCTTAAATTACAGTCGAACTCTACTCTAGTCAATCTGCCTCAGTCCCATTACCTAGATGCATATCACATCCAGGTCTAACTTTGAATCCAAGTTATCTATCTAAGTTAAATTGTTAGTTATAAAGCAAATATTTTATTTTCAAATCTTAATTTACTGTGTTGTAATCTGATCCAATGGTTCACATTTATGGATCTCAAGCTAAGACTCGCCTTGGTTGGCCAATAATTTAGATCACGTTGAATTCGCTAATAATTTAGATCACGTTGAACTAGGCCCACCAATAACTATCAGATTTACCTCTTAATCATATCATAACATATTTCACAGTTATCAAGCTCATATCAGGTTAATTTTAGCTAATTTATCATTCAATCAAGAAATTAGGCACGTTTATATGCAAATCATAGTCAATTTTAGCTAATCACAACAAAATCCATGAAGTTAAATGGTTAGAATAAAAAAACTACCTCATGTAGGTAAATGTGAATGATATTTGACTACCTGTGTTGCCTGATCATTGACTTATTGTCTCCAAGGTGCCAGATCTAGGCTATCTGTAGCGATTTGACCAGACTCATCCACTTGATCGCCCCAAATAGATGAATATGTTAGTAAGTCTCGTTAAATAATCTTAAAGAATCATTTGAATAGTGTGGATCATCAAATTGGGTCTAATTTTATACATGTGTCCTCGATTGATCTCAACCAATGATCAAGATTGGCCAGATCACGGTAACAAAACTCCATATCAAGGATCTCTAATATGAATCTTGATTTATACATCACAAGGACACAATGGATGGTTTAGATCATGATGTAGTGTTCGGTTGACGGTTTGATCATGATCAATTATCAAATCATCTTTAATCAATGAACGGAAACATGAGTCTTGTCCTTGTATTGCAAGGATCATAATGGCTATCTCGGATCTACGAGAGCCTTCCTAAATTTGATAGTAGAAGAGGTCAAGGTCCAAGGCTCAAGGGTGGCTGCTAGTAGTGGGGCCCACCGTGCCAATTCAGCAAAGAGTGAGAGAGAGAGTGTGTGTGGGAAGGTGATGGTGGTGGCTTTGCCGCGTCAACTACAGAGTGGGTCATGCTATGCCCAAAAATGGAAAAAATAAGGGGGATCCAAGGACGCCGACTGGCTGGAAGGCTCAGGTCATGATGAGGTATGGGGGGAATGAGCCAGTCCGTGTGGCCAGCCTATGCACACAAACATGTCAAGCTAGCTGCATTAGAGGGAACCCAACATGGGAAAAGCGGAGAGAGGCAGAGGGGAATGTTGACCCTGCTGTCCAAATTTGGCATCGCGTTAGTAGGTTGCACCAAAGAGGAAAAATAGAGGAACAGTTGCCATGCCAGTGTGTTTACTCGGATGGGTGCATGAGCCGAAGAAGAAAGGGAAGAAAGAGAAGCATTTCTAGCATGGGGAGCTTGATCGACAAGGGAGATTTTTTTAACGTTGTTAGTGAACAGAGAAGAGGTCACGAAAGGGGGGGTGGAATGCTATGTTTTCCCCTTTCTTTGGCGTTCCCCTTCTTTTTCTGTATTTTTGGTGGTCGCCAAATATGTGAAAATTG
Organism: Warburgia ugandensis; assembly: GCA_035236585.1. Lineage (NCBI taxonomy): Eukaryota > Viridiplantae > Streptophyta > Magnoliopsida > Canellales > Canellaceae > Warburgia > Warburgia ugandensis. The sequence continues at coordinate 43,673,136 of CP141129.1, forward strand.
GGTAACGTGTGGTGGGTTGACCTACCACATGTCGAGCCTGCTCCTCTCCTAGCATGCCCTTCTGCAAGGTCATATTTAAACCAACGTGGGGGTGCCGTTATCAATTTTGTCCCCCTCCCACATTAACAAAACTTGGGATTTTTTTCTTTATCCTGATCTCCGTTTTATGTAAACTTAGTGTTATTGGAATCGTATCAACGTGTACATTCTACTTTTGACAAATTTTGAGTTTTCAAAGAAGTCATATCCTTGGAATTCATTTTCCATGGAATTCAATTCCTAATTTTTATCCCCAATAAAAATATAATATAATTGCACATAATTAACTCTAAATTGAAGGTTGTCACAAAAAATCTAGCTAAAATTTAGGATGCAATTCAAGTGTTCAAATCTAGATAGTGTGTTAATATAATGATTCTTCTTAATTGTTAGTTTACTTAGATTCTACATCGATTGACAGTTCAAATCTTCTAAGATTAGGTAGGAACTAATATTGCTTTATCAATCATCTCAATTGTTCAATTTCATCGATTTGGTTTTCTAACTGTTTTGAACATTCACCAATTGTTGGACTTTAGATTTGCACTATTGGTTTTGGGTCAACGACTCAAATATATTAGTTGACTAATTTGACAACTAACCAACATAATTTTGTCTATCTAGGCCTATTACATCCTAGATTAGAGATTGTAGCATGGGTTGTAGATGAATCATGTGCATGCATTACACAAAATAGTGATCTACAATATGCATGCTATAAAATTAGAATCCAAAAGAGATTAGTGAAAGATCTCACCTGATCTAGCATGATTTTATACTCGAAAGGTTGCTAAAGATGGCAGATCATTAACGGATTGCCACGATGCACCTTGATCTAAGCAATGTGTCTCTACTGTGCTTGGATCTCTTTCGAATCTTCTTCGATCAATGAACATGTTTAGCAGTTTTGTTCCTCACATTATGAGGATTATGATGAACAGCTTGGATCTTTGATCAAGTTATATTCATCCTTGTGCGTCACTGTAACTGGATGATTGATTATAGTCGCCCGAATTTTGTTGCTGGTGATGGAAGGAAAATTGGGAGCCAAAGCCTAGGAGGAGGAAAGGAGCTAGGTCGATGCCGAAGGAGTAGAGATGGAGAGGAAGAGGGGACTGGTGTGGATCAGCTTGCTCAACAAGTGCGTTGGTCGGGCTATACCAAAGGGAGGAGAAGACGGAAGAAAAGGGAAAGGGAACTAGCTGTCACTACCAGCCCTAGCTCGGTTGTCGCTTGGGACCAAACCCGTTAGACAGAGAGAAGGAGAGGGTTTTGCACTGGTCAACCTAAGCAATGGTGATGGGTCAACTCACGCCAAAGAAAAACAAAGGGGAAAGTAGAGAGATAGTCTAGTGCCACTAGCCACATTGTGTAATCATGCTAGGTCGATTGCATCAGAGAAGAAACAAAAAATGTGCCGGCCGTATCAAGCTGGCTGCACTCCCAGTTAATGGAGAAAGACAGAGATGGGATTGCATGTGGAGAAGTGAAGATTGCACTAGGGAAGAGGAGAGTGCACAGAGAGAGATCGAAAAGGGGTTTCAAGCCGCCCTCTATCTAGCTTACCCCACCTCTTTTCTCTATCTCAAGTCACCACCTGATACAGGGAGGCCAGGCGTTATGTGCTGGGTCAATCCCTCTCCCCCTTGTCGAGCCTAGCTCCATAGATGGAGGCTCGTTTATTGAGGGTCTATGGGGGTGTCAATTTTGACCCTCCTTCCAAATTTGTCAAATTTTGGGATTTTTTGTCATTACCATTGTTTCATGCAAACTTAGTATCATTAGAATCATCTCAACTTGTATATTACAAATTTTGATACTTCAAAGTCAATTTTTGAGTTTTTAAAGAGGTTATTTTTTATAGAATTTAATTTCAATAGAATTCAATTCCTTATTCTATTTAAATTAAAAAAAATATATAACACAAATACATGAAAAGGAACCTAAAATTGAGGACTGTTACTGGGCTAAAGCTAGACTTCCCACCTGAAATGTCACCCTATGGACCCTAATGCCATCCTCCGTGGATGTGCTTTTTTGTCAATGTTAATAGGAGACCAACTTTCATATTATTTTCTCATGTGGTTGGGTTTCTCCTCTTTGGAGAAAATTTCATAGCACTTCAAATCATTTCACCAATTTCGGTGAAGTCATCTCTTTTCTTCCGCAGTAGGCATTTCTTTGGTAGGCAAGGCATTTTGTTCCTAGCCTTGCCGGGTCCTATCTTACATGGTCCATTTAGAATGCAAGAAATTCCGTTGTTCATTCCTCCTCTGGATTTGAACAAAATCATATCTGGTCTTCTACTATTCTATCGTTTAGGATATTGCCAACTCTAGAAAATATATGTAACTTGCATACCCTATCACAAGAGGGGTTATTGTGAAGTTAGAGTCATGTAGGGCTGAAATTGAATTGTCAGTGGTTTGGGTTAAATCTAGGCCATCACCAAATGATTCCTTTAAGCTAAACTTCGACTGGGCTAGCAAAGAAAACCCGAGGCTAGTTGCTGCAGGAGGAATTATTCATGATTCTACAAGCAGAGTGGTTACAGCTTACGATGTCTTTCTCTTGGTTATAGCTTACAGTGTCATTCTCTTGGAGTTAAAACAAATAATTCGGAATGGTATGATCTACTATTTGGATTAAATCTGGCTAACGATCTTTGAGTGGAAATTTTACAAGTCGAAGGGGGCCCTCAATTTGTAATCAACCTATTGCATTCTCTTCGAGTGCGGACAGTTGGGATGGAAGAGATGGGCGAACCTTCATTTGAAAATCAAGAAGATAATGCAACCAGATGGAAGGCCCTCCGCTGGGCTTCCCCCATCAAGGTGGACCATGTTTTTAGAGAAGGAAATCAAGTAGCTGACCTTTTGGTGAACTTTTTTCAGTCTTGTTCCCAGGAACTTTTGTATGGAGAATTCTATGCCAAACTTTTTATTTTCATTAGATGCTTCGTTTTCTTACCTAAAAGAAAAAGAGAGAAAAGATACATACGATACCTTATTTTTGCTTTTCTAAGCTTCCTTTTGAAAGCCACAAACGAGAAGGCAACAATGTTTGAAGGAGTTTGAATTTTGTTTCACAGTTCGTCCATAGTATGGCCTACAAGACTGATGGTTTGGATCATTTAAAGCAATAGGCTCCATTTACACAGGACTCCATTGCTATTCTTCAAACCAAAAATACGGGCGTATGAGAATTCTATTTCGAAGTTGTTACATAACGTGAAGAATCATAAGGTAAAAGTAGCGGCCTAGTTCCTAAGGATCCTGCAGATCATCTTGTATGTGTTGTTTTACATAGACCATGCCCAAAAATTTCATTTATTCGATGATCATCCGAATCTTTGTCTATTGTGAGTTTGGATTTGCCCAAAAATTTAGATCTACCTTTGGCTAGATCTATGGCCGATCCAAGCAGCTGATGTCATTTCTCCTGCAAGTAGGATATACAAATAGATCTAAAACACACCGTTCGGACCAAGCTTGCATCTAACAAACTGTATCTTCATTCATCAGAAATGATCAGTCAGAAATTTTAACTTGTGTAAGCAAAGGTCCACATTCAATGACCAACTACAAAGTGCCAACATGAGAATGTCCAAACAGCAAGATTTTTCGGCTTACTGGACATCCAATGTGGGAGAGAGGAGAAATGAAACGAAAGTCTTGGATCTACCACAAATGGCTCCTTCGTAGGATTCTACCCAGCAACTTTATATGTGTTATACCACTTCGATATAAATATATCATATTTAGGTTGTTGATCAATGTTAACCACGAAGGAGAGCGTTGGTGCAACAGTAGAGTTGTCGTCGTGTGACCTTGAGGTCCCGAGTTCAAGGCGTAGAAACAGCCTCTTACAAAATGCAAAATAAGGTGCGTACTATTGACCTTTGTGGTCCGCCTCTTTCCCGGACCCAGCATACGTGGGAGCTTCATGTGCCGGGGCTGCCCTTTATTCATGTTAACTACAGGCTTGCTTGATGAGAGTGCCAAGTTGGAGGTTATATTGAGGGATTTTTTGATGACACTGAACTTGCAGTTGCAACAGGCTTCAAAAGAAATCGGTTTGTTTCCACTGAAACGATAATTAGGAATTGTTAGACAGTAACAGCGGGCATGATAGGGTTCCTGATCTTGTTAAGGATTTTGATTGGAATGACTCCAAAGCAGCTACGAGGAGGATGGAAACAACGTCCTTGGATGAAAGAATTTTGTAGAGAACGTTATGATGATGTGAAAGATAAATGTAAATAGATTGAACAAATATTCTACAATAAATTCAACTGCACACCCCATAATCTTGCACAGTTTTTGGGTTCTCTAGTTGTCAATTTTGTCATGGTGGGTGTTTTGTTTTGCCTATTGGAAAGTAGCATATTGGTGTTTTGGCCATATTGGTGCTGTATTTCAAGGAAATTTGAAAAAAAGAAAAAGAAGAAGAAGAAGAAGAAGAAAGTGGTGAAAATATCAGTTGTTTGCCTAACATGGGCATTTTTATCATTTAAAAGATAGCACAAACAAATAACCAAACCAAAACTAGTAAAAAGTAATAAAAGAAGAAGATTAGTTGTTTATGTCATCAAAAATCAAATTTCTGCTCGAGACGAAAAAAAAAACAGAGAGAGAAAAAGGAGCAAGCATCGAATTTGAGTAAATAGAAAATATCTCTTTTGCCCAACATAAAAAAAATCTGAAAAACTCAAAAATGTCAAAAATATCGTGAAATTATTGCCAAAACAATACTGAAATAAGAAGTTTAACTCTCTCTTTTTTTTGGATGCTATAACAGGATAATTGGCGCAAAAATTCCTAGCTGCAGATATGTCAAAACTTAATTGGATATAGGTTTCAGGAGGTGGTAGCCACTTACTAGGGACAATCTTGGAGATTGCTAATTTCAGGTGGCTTGGCGCCAGCCTTGAAGGATGGATAATTGATTGGGTATGTGTGTGTCAACTACGCTGCAAAAGCTTATCGGTAAGGCTTTTACTTTGTTCTTGATTTGGTTGTTAGAAGCAAGATGATATTGAAGGGCTAAAGTATGCTCAGTTTGCATACACTGGATAACAGTCGGTGATAGAAATAAGTTAGTATAGTCGATGCTTAGGATGTTGAAGCATTGACCATTAATCGGTTAAAGCACAACTTTGATAGAGGTTTGTTGGTCATTCAGACCTACTAGTATGGTAGAGCATTTACAAGGATCCCGAGCGGAGTTTTTCTCTTTCATGCTGGCACCACTTGTTATATAACTATTTATTCATTTTGAACCTTCTTGATTATCTACTTCAATCATTTATTTCTATAAAATATTTAATTTGCACAGACTAAATTCTACAAATCTAACTTAGATTATTCTAAATTTGCAAGGAATTTTAGTAGCTCTATGTCTGTATTCGACCAAGCCAGACTCAATATATAATTCAACTGATTTGGACTGTCAGAACTCATATCATTTTAGAAACAAAGTCAAAGAATCAAGAATCCAAAGTTTAAATGAGAAATTGAACAAAAAGAGAATTTCAAGATTTGGTAAAATTATATGAGCAAGAAGAACTTCACAATATTAGAAACTCTAGAAACTAAGGTTGTGGAAGATTATTGCACTCAAGTCTTCTCTTTCTAACAAGAAGTCTAGAACCTGAGAAGTTCTTAAGTGGAAGAACTCCTAAAGAGAGAATGCCGAAACTGATAAACTTTAAGAGAACAAAAAAAAAACTAGAAGAGAGAAAATTAGTAGTGCGCATTTCCAAACTTAAAGTGTGTAGAAATGGTCTGTATGTACCTTTACATAAGTATTAAGGGGAGTAGCCTCATAAACCTCAAAAATTGTTACGCATGTAATTGACAAAGACTTTAAATTGATCTAAGACTTAAACATTGCAATAAAATGATAAAAATGAATTAATTAAATCAAACACTTTAATCAATATATAATGAAACATGTATTTGCTTTTACACTCTCACTCTCACATTTATGCAATCTGCAGACAAGTGAAATTTAAAATATCTAATATGCTCTTTAGCAACTTTAATTTAAAAATAATTTCTAACAATCTCTCACTTATTTATAAATTGAAATCAATAAAATTTAGGCATTCATCAAGATCATTGTATAAAAGAAAGTGTCTTCTAGAGTTGAATGTCATCTTAGTATATACAAATCAATAAATATCAGAGCATATGGCAAACAAAGTCTTGAATTAATTTCCTTGATGATAAACTTGAATTTTATCACACACGCGCGCACGTGCACTCACGCATGCACACACACTTCTCTTTGTCAAGATAGGTGCACTCTTAAGCTCTGCATCTTTCTGCTGGGCTATGCACTTAATCCTATTATCATCATCAAGACCCATCCCTATTAGGGGTAAGTGACATGAATCTTGTTCCTTCATTCTTTGTTATTAAGTGTTATGACTTTATTTAGTCTCAAAGTTTTTAAATCTTTTCTCACCATATCTACCCACGTTCTTTTGGGCCTTCCCCTTGCCCTTTTATAACCTTCAACTTGGATCACCTGACTCTTTCAAACCAATGCGGTCTTTGGTCTCTGTTGGATATGTCCAAACCACCTAAGTCTAAATTCCCGCATATTGTTATATATTGGTGCCACTCTTAAGTTTCATCTTATGTTTTTATTTCTAATTCTATCCTTTCTTGTCTTGCCATACATCCATTTCAACATTTGCATTTCGACAATGCATTTCGACAACGCTCATTCTATGTATATGTTATTCCTTAATTGCAAAACACTTTGATCCATTGAGCATAGCTGACCTTATAGTCATCCTATAGAATTTTTCTTTTAGTTTGAGTGGCACCTTCCAAGCACTCAAAACTCTAGGGGTGCATCTTTATTTCTTCCAACCTACTCAGATTCTTTGGATAACCTCCTTCTCAATCTCTCATGAATGATCAATCTCAAGTATCAAAACTGTTCTTTTAGGGCAACTTCTTGGTTATTAATCTTTACTAGTGCTCCACTCTTACTCTTGTCCTTGTAAAATTGTATTACATATATTTTGCCTTAGTTTAACTAATTTTAAATCCTCTAGATTCTAATGCATCTCTCCATAACTTTAGCTTTGTATTTACACCCTCCCTTGTCTTATCAATCAAAACTATATCATCTGTAAATAACATGCACCACCGAATCTCCTCATGCAAATGTTTTTTAACTCATCTATGACCAAGGTAAAAAGGTACAAGCTAAATGTCGATCCTTGGTGTAATCCTATGGGGATAGGAAAATCATCAGTTTCTCCACTAGTGGTCCTAATATTGGTTACTATTCCCTTATAGATATTCTTAATTATATCTATATATCCTCATAAAATCCACTTCTTGCCTAACACTCCCCATATTCACTCTCTAGGAACCCTATCATAAGCTTTTTTAAAGTCAATAAAGACCATGTAGAGGTCCTTCCTCATCTCCCTATATTTCTCTATCACTTATCTAAGTAGGAAAATAGCTTCTATGGTAGACCTTGTAGGCACGAAACCAAACTAGTTTTCCGAAACACTCATTTGATGTCATCGCCTCTTCTAAATCATTCTTTCAGAAAATTTCATGGTATGGCTCATAAGTTTGATACCCCGATAACTAATGCAACTCTATGTGTATCATTTATTCTTATAAATTGGTACAATATAACTCTTTTTGAATTCATCTAACATTTTCTTTGATTTTACAATCTTATTTAACAACTTTATCAACCAAACTACTCTAGTATCTCCCATATACTTCAAAACCTCTATTAGTATATCATCGAGCCCCAATGCCTATCCTGATTTTGTTTTTTTTTTAATGCATCCTTCACTTTAGGTATTCTAATCCTATAGTCTATCTATAAGTCCAGTGTTATTTGAATTTATGGTATTTTCAATCCTTATATCCTCAAAGTAATTGTTAATTAGCAATTTTTGGAAGTAACTTTCCCATCTTTGTTTGATCTTATTATCTTTGACTAATAACCTTTGGTTATCAAGTCCTTACCCTTCTTTTCTGGACGAGGCCTGTAGGAAAGCTTTTGAAAGCATCAAAGCATACCTCCTCAAGCCACCAATACTTGTCACTCTGATACCCGGTTAACCACTTATTCTCTACGTCATCGCCCAAGAACTGTCGCGTTGGGCTCTACTTGCCCAGGAAAATGAACAGGGCAAGAAATAGGTTTAAACACTTTTTTTTTCACCTTTTCTTGATTCTAATCTATTATAAAGATCATCATATGCTTTGTGTTTAGCTTCACTTACGACTCTTTTGGCAACCTTTTTAGCATTCTTATATTTCTTAAAATTTTCATTATTTTTAATCCTTTGCCATGTTTAAAATGGACTTGTTTTCTAACTTTTTGCACTTTTTCACTCTACCACCAAGTTTCCTTTGTTGGTTGCCTTTTACCTTTACATACTCCTAGGACATCTTTTTTCACCTTTTTAATGGACATGGCTATATTAGTCCACATGGTATTTACTTCTGTTTCACTATTCCAATTCCGTTCTACTATCAACTTGTTTGTAAATGTTGCAATCTTCTCTCCTTTTAAGTTCCTTTACTTAGTTTTTTAGCATCTCTTAAGTTCATTTCCTTTCATCCTTACTTTAATGTAGATATTTATGGTCATTAATCTATGTTGTGAGGTTAGACTGTCACCATGTATCACCTTACAATCCTTACATGTTGATCTTTCTATATTTCTAAGTAAAAAAAAGTCTATTTGACTTTAAGTTTATATGATATACTTTTAAAGGTTATTAAGTGTTCATCCATCTTCTTAAAGTATGCTTTGGTTATAGCTAGATTATATGCTAAAGCGAAGTTAAATATAGTTCCTTGTCTTATTTCTTTCTCTCATACCATACCCTTCATGTACTCTATCATACTTCCTTTTCTTTTCTTACATGACCATTAATATATGCTTTGATAAATATTCCCTCTATGTTAAGAATGTCTTCCATGACTCCTTCCATATTGTCTCAAAACTATCATTTAATTCTATCTTCTAACCTTATTTGTGTGCGTATGTACTTATAACATTTATGATCTTTTCTCTTAAAACAATTTTTACTAGTATAATTTTATTGCTTATTCTTTTAACATCTACAAATTTAGTCTTTAATTCTTTATCTACTACTATCCCTATGACATTATATTATTTTTCTTTCCTACGTATCAGAGCCTATACCCATTTATTTCTCTAATTTTAATCACTTTTCACTTGTTTTCTTGGATACAAGCGATGTTGACTCCAACCATTAATTTTATAGGCAGCAACCTCACTTCCTGTGACTACTCGGGTTTTCAAATGAAATTTTAAATACAAACTAATTTCTAATACAGAATCGATCTAACTTAAAATATTTTTTGTAAAATAGTGCAATGCAGTAGAAAATCTTTTCTTTCAAATTCACTTTGAAAAGCCCCGAGTGTCATTTTTGTTCTATAAAAAACAAGGATTCTCAGTGAAATGAGCGCTCATTTCTACTAAAAATTCGACAAGTTTCCTCTGTTTTTCTGACATATGACATTTAACGCATGTCATTGCGAAGTAATTGATAAACATTGTTGACAATTTTAAAATATAAATGGAGACTCTGTCTCCTTTTCATACATATAATAAAACAAAGACAGTTTACCTCAACATAACACACCCAGAACCTCCACAGCACAACCTAGTCACATAAGTCTTGCAAATTCCCATAATTACATACAATGCAATCTCTTTTTCATTTCTAATACGACAACTTCAATTCAAAGACCAATTCTTACATGTCCTCTTCCCAAGCTTTTGTTGGGGCGCTCCTGTTAGTAAGCAACTCCTATTCTTTAGAAGTCCTTTGTTCTGCGATACTGTCAATATGCCAAACCTACTACTATTCTCTGTATCTGAGGTATTGCGAACCATAACAATGCCTCAGCAAGCAATCACTTGTGTAGGTGGAATAAGGCTCAATGTTTTATATAAACAGAATTCATGATAATTATATATAAATCAATTTAGCCATGCTGAATCATGTAAACAACAATTCAATTATCATTTAACTTGAAATCATTCAACATTTATCAAAATCATGAATCCATGCCAAGATGGAAGAAACAAAACATGCATCAGTACAAAACATGTTCTTTGAAAAGCAAGGTATGCAATCGCATGTCAAACTTACAAGTCATTTACTTTTTCTAATACCAGTCTTCGCTCTTACAAGCAATTTCACATATCAAATACCAACGCATTGTTGTGTGTATCAAGTACACAGCAAACAATATTATCCTCTTTGGCATGGTGAGTCGGCACAATGGGTTAACCCAAAGACGCACAAACTCAAAGACACACCTCAAGGCTTTACTCTTGAGAAACAGGTAGCTCGTCCAGCCTGAAGGACCGCCCACATCATAACGACTCCGTGGCCCACCCACATCGTAACAACCTCTCAGAATGTGTCAAACTCCCCAAACAATGGGGCCAAATTTCGGGGACCAGTAGCTTGTCCACCCAGGAACTGGTAGCTAGTTGAGCCCGAAGGCCTGCCCACATCATAATGACTCTGTAGCCCGCCCACATCATAACGACCCCTTTCGCTCTTACGAGCCATTTTACAATTTTCTGATATCAGTCTTACATTTCTCACACTTTGTTTACAATAATGCATAGCTTATGCATAAACTGTTTATTCATTATTCAATTTCAGTATGCACATTCATCTTATCTTTCATATAAACATAAAAGATTCATTTCAATACTTGAAATTCATATACACATGCATATATAGCGAAAATCGTAGCAATCTTAATTCCACCTACCTCAAATGGAGATTTTTAAGTTCTCTGAAGTAAATAGCATATGCGCTCTTGATCAATCACACATCTACAACAATTCCAACACTCATTTAGATATACAATTCTAGGTCTTCTCTTAGCTTTTCTTGTAATGACCCAAACATTTTATACCCTTTTTTACTAAATTTAGAAATTAATATGTGGGAATTACTATCCTAAATGTTTTAATTTATATAAAATAGGAAATAAATGAATTTATGAGAAATATTTATGTCATTAGATTATACTCTCAAAATGGAATCCAACGCCTCAAAGAACACCGAAAATGGAGTTCGTATGAAGAAGTTACAGCAGTTTAAAGATTAGGAGCAATTTTATAATTTGTATTTAAAAAACGAAAAAGGACAAAAATCGCAAGGGACCGTTTTGATAATGGCACCCCCTATCTTCTTCCTCTCGATTTCTCTAGAAACCCCAGTTTCCAGAGGTTTTCACCACTACCAATGGCGGTGCCATTGGCAGCACCACCACAGTATGGCTATAAAAACCCACATCCCCCTCTTCCCCGATTATCTTATCTCCGGCTAGCTCAAGCAAGGGTTCCAGCAGTTAGGGTTCAGTGTGGAGAAACCACACCCTCCGGCAACAAACTGCTCAGGTAAGATTCTCCTCTTCTCTCATTCCCTCTCTTCTTCCCCTTCGTTTCCTCCCAGAATCCGGCTGGAGAACACACTGGGGAAGATGGGTTCATTCCAGAACCCTCAACCCAATGACCAGGAGTTTTCAGCGGGGGTAGAGGGAGCTAAAGCACTGCCAAGGGCACCATTCCAAGCTGCCCAGGTCAAACCTCACCTTCCCCTCTCTTCCCAACCCAGATCCTTGTCGGATCTGTATTGCTCGGCCAGAAAACGAAGGAGGGAAACCCGACTCGATGGGTCTGTCGACCCATCGAGCCAGAAGCGTCCCACCAACGCCGCTCACAATGCACGCCTGGCACATGGTCCCTAGGACGGACTTCGGGCACGCAAGGTGGAGCACTGGTCCTGGCTCGACCAGGATGCACGGGTTGCCCTGGGAGCAGGCTCGACCAGGACACACGGGGTGCCCTGGGAGCCGAGATGCACTGTGCTGCATTGAAGACACGTCCGAACAGTTTAGAATCCGCTGTAGCGCCGCTTGTGTAATATCCTTAATTTTAAAGATAAAAATAGGAAATTATTAAATAAATTAAAATAAAAATTTATAGATGAAATTATTTCCTGAAAACATAATAATTAGAAAGTGCTCGTCGATACGAATCCAACGCCACCAAGAACGCGAAAAACGGAGCTCAAACGAGGGAGTTATGAGCCGTCAAAGTTGTAAGGGCAAAATGGTCTTTTGACAGAAACGTGTTACACAGGGGTCCAAATTGATAACGGCACCCCTGTCTACACACGTCTCTACCAGTCCGGCGAAATCGCCGGAGAGACGTGGGAAGAGACGTGTGGGGAAGAGTTTCTCTTCCCAAGACTCTAAAACCACATATCTATGCTCCTCAGAGCCAAAACGCTCCACTTTCGAGCGTTTTCCATGAATGCTACGCAAAACCCTAGATCTGTAAGAAAACTTGAATTTTCCGGCGAGTGGAGCCCCGGCAACACGAGCAACTCCGGCCAGGTGCAAGGTAAGCCTCAAAACCTATGTTTTTCTGTATTTATTAATTAGGAAAACGTTTAAAAATTTTGGAAAAAATCAGATTTTTAGGAACTTTGTGCACGCTCATCGTTGGAGTGTGATTTCACGGATCAAACCTTGTCCGTTTGAAAATCGCACCGTCCAACTAGTGCACAAGAGACCCAAGAGCATACCCTTTAAATTTGGGAGTGATCCAATCAAGTGGAATTGCCCAGAAAACTCAAAAACCAGTACCTAGAGAGGTTTTTAGGAACTTGGGAAAAATCATTTAAAAACCATGGTTTTTGAGAAAATTAGTGAAAAAGGAGGGCATAAATGGATTCTAGAGAGAATTCTGAAGAAAATGGCGCAAAAATCACGCAAAACGGAGCTCTGTAGCTCCGCCGGAGGCGACCGGAATCCGGTCGTCTTCTCCGGCGTCGTCAACGGCGTCGGCGCCCAAACCACCTTATGGTGGTCCGGCAGGCCCCATTTGAGGGTAGTTTTCACTAAAACTTGATTTTTGGGAGCTAGAGAGGTCCAAAACACGATCCGAAAGAGGCGTTGTGACCGTATTGACGACGCGGACCTAGTTTTAACTTAAAAACTTAGAAATGACCACTTTTTATTTAGAAAAATTTTAAAATAGTGATGTGACATGTACAGGTGCACTTGAATATACCAATTAAAGGGAGTTATTGGCAAGCTAGTGATCTCACACTGAGGTAGGTGACGACAACTAATGTTTTGCCTTGATTTTAAACCATGTTTAAACATAGCATCATGTGTGATTGTGTTTTAAATTGCGATTTTATTTACCATGGATTTCATGCGACATTGCGTACAGGATGGTTATTCCAAATTGAAATCTTTTACTGAATAAACTTATTTCAAATGCTTTTACAAGCATGATGTTAATTTGTTATGCTTACTTAGAGACTTATTTCTTATTATATATATAGAAAATGCATGGATTTACATGGAAATGAGAATAGAGGCTTATTAGCTGGTCCTTTGATAGGCTAACCCCAGGATGAGGGGCATGTCTTGGGGATTGCAAGCTATAAGTGCTCTTGAGTTTTAGCATATACATATGATTTCCGTGTTTTATATTTGATGACGGGTGCTCTCGCCCGGTGGGCGTCATGCCTTGGAGGGATAGGTAGGCCACCCACCTTCCGAGATTATGATGTGATGAGTTTGTGATATGATAGACACCTGCCCATAGATGGCATTCGGTAGGGGTTTGGTAACATGGATAGTCCACACTACCGGTCTCGAGCCTTTCCATGGGGACGGACGCTAAGTCTCCGTTATGGTGTCGACGGGAGCGGCGGTGGTTGATACCCATGGAGGGTTGCCACTGCGCATGATGACCCATATTCTTGTTATGTGTGCATGTATGATGAGCATGGTTATAGATGGTATGCACAGGTGTGACGACACTCGGAGGTTGACTATGTGTACTCCTCGATCGTGGATGTTCGTGCGATGTGGTGGGACCCATTACCTTAGGGTGCCCTTATTCTTGTTGTATGCTCCATTTATTGATTCATGTCATGTTTTAACTCCTGAATTTCATGTTTTTAGCATATGGAATAAATTGGCATTTATTTGAACATGGCATTATGATATCACTATTTCCATAAATGTTAGACTTTTCATCAATCTTGTTCATTATTTCTGCATTTATTACATTAATTGTCTATGTACACACACAAGGATAGCTTCTTTGAGACATTACTTTGTTTTGCAATGCCTTAGATCTCGAGCGCGACACCGAGGAAAGGAAAAGCGGTTGATAAACCTTGAGAGTCTTGAAGACTAGTTTCCACTATAGTTTTAGAAAGTAATGTGAGTCAGTAGAGTGGATTATTGTTTGAATTTTATTATGGACTGCATACTTTATATTTGGATGTGATTTAGATCTTTGGACATATATTGGACATTTATATGGGATGTTATGATGGATAGACCCTGGGCCATATTATTACTGTCTTTTGGACGTTTATTTGTTTAAAATAAAGGCGCCTATTTATTTGACGTTGATTTATACGCGGATCATTTATTTGTGTTTAAATTACATGTACGCCATTTTGAGAAAGGAAAAATTAACACCCGGAGTTTTAAGATAGGTTTAGTAAAATGTTAAATAAATCTTTTCTCATGGGATCCCAAATGCTCTTATTTAAATTGTCAAAAAAAAAAAAAATTGTCTTAAAAATCCGGGGTGTTACAGCTTGGGTATGCGCTAGTGTGCGATCGCGATCGCAGCTCAACAGGGACGCGCACGCGTCTTGGTAACCACGACACATGGGCCCTATGTGGACGATCCTGGATCATCTGTTGAGGCGTGACTTTTAAAATCCAAGTTCGGAGGTTATATGACTCCGATTGACGATCCGAAAGGACCATTGCGTCCGTAATTTCAACACATACCCAATTATATAATAATACTTAGGAGAAAGAGACTATTAAGGGTGAATATAGCCTAAAAACCATAGAGATCTTATGAACCCATAAGATCAACTATGGCCAAACCTCAAGAATAAATCTAAGAGAGGCCTTAGGACATTCTTAGTCCAAGATTGGACCAGGACTTATGTAAATCAACTCCTAGAAAACCTAAATCATATAGATCTAGCCGTTAACCGGTGAATCTAGAAATCATGATTAGATTTCATGTTTAAATGATATACAGGACCCATAAAGGTACTCTAGGACTCGACTGAAAGAGGGACACGAGCTAAGTGACGACAATCGAGGTAGGTCGTCTGATACTGCTATATTTTTAATGCATGTCCAAATGTATTTGATTTGTAGGTCGTCTGATACTGCTATATTTTTAATGCATGTCCAAATGCATTTGATTTGTAGGTTGTCTGATGCTGCTATGTTTTACAAAATACATTCCAAACTTTTATAGTTACATGCTTTTATTACTATATTGAGCATGTGTTTTAACTCATGCTGTTCTCATACAAGTATGCGGGACCTGCTTTCATGACTTATATATATATGAAAAATCTTGCATTGAATGAAGAATGCTGTTGAGAAGTAATGTTTTTATACTAGTATGCAAACATGTCTTCATGTTTTATGGCTTTAAACACAATACTAGCATAAAGTGATTTTTATGCATTGCTCGCACGTCTTGAAAAGAAATGCATAAATTGCCTGATTTACGAAGATTGAGATTGGATCATTTGGATAACTGCATATCCTCGAGGGTTGCCAAAAGACACTGGTTAGGCAGTTGTGAGGGCCAAGCAGTGTGAGGTACCCAAAGAGGACATTGAAAATGATTGCATAAATGGCATGATTTACTATGAATGAGTACATAAACTGCATGATTTGTGATGATTGAGCTTTGGCTTTATCTATAGATGCTTTTGGGCTATTGAGCCTGATGGGCACTATGTTAAGTAGGTAGATCGCCGAATGAGGCAACTTGCGTAGGGATAGTGGGTAGATCACCGAATGAGGCAACTTGCATAGGGAATAAAAACCTGAGTTTCAAGTGGGCAGATCGCTGAAGGAGGGAGCCTATGGTAGGAATAAAACCTCAAGTTCCAAGTGGGTAGGTCGCTGAAAGAGGCAGCTTGCGGTGGGAACAAAACCTCGAGTCCTAAGTGGGCAGGTCGCTGAAAGAGGCAGCCTGCGGTGGGAACAAAACCTTGAGTCCTAAGTGGGCAGATCGCCGAAAGAGGCAGCTTGCGGAGGAGCATAGTGGCCCTATGATTCCAATATGATTGATATACATATAGTATTGAGATGGTCGTATACGAGTACTCGTGACCAATTGGCGTGACATGTACGCCGAGAGACTCATGTGCATGATACTAGCATATGTTTGCGTAATAACTATTTTAATATTTTCATAATGATTATTATATTTGACTCGTGGATTTGTCGTATATGCCGAGATTTTATTACTTAAACCTATGGATTTCTACTTTATGATTTGCAGTCGAATCCATATCATTGAACACTAGATTTCAATAAAGGATTTCCATGGTTGAACTTGCATCAATAAACTTATGTTTTCAATTTGTATGAACTTACTTTGATGCATTAATATGCATGTTTATGCAAAATGAATCATTAATGTTTTACATAAAAAGCTCTTGGAATCATGCATGATGCATACCGTGTTTTCAAAATAATAGTATCAGATCACCTACTGAGTATGGAAAATACTCACCCAACTCTATTATTTTTCAGGATAGCTCTACTCACAAGTAGAAGAAGCATCAAGACCTGTTAGTATTACAATCAAGTAATGAAGAAAAGACAAGCATGAATGTAAGTAAACTCTCTACTCTTTTAGACATGTATCTGTATTTATTTACAGTTGGGCTGTGAGTTGTAACTGGATAGACCTGGGAAGATATTTATGAGTGCAGAAATTTTCAAAAACTACTTTGGTTGTTGTAAAAGCAAATGACACTCAGGGTTTTCAAAATGAGTTTAAAACAAAAAGATTTTTCCACTGCATTGCATTGTTTTTCAAATAGGGATCCTGCCTTAGGAATTAATTATTGCATTTGAAAAATGCCTGGGAAAACCCGGGTCGTCACATTTCTAGTATGGAAGCTCCCTCTAAGTTAGTCCTCGACACTAGTCGTAATAAGGTGAAATGATAGTGCTTATTTCTATGCTAAGAGTGTTTCATTAGCTATTGGTTGATAGCTAATTTAATGGCAAATAGTTATTGGATTTCTAATCCACGCCATTGGCCCTGGATTAGCTATTCACTACTCTTCTTAAGTAACCACGAGTCACTATCACTATTCAGAGGTCTTAACCCTTAATTCTTAACCAGATCAACTCTTAGTTTTGAGCTGGGTGTTATTTCTCATGCTATAGTCTTCAATACAACCTATAATTGTATTCTTAAATCAGACTAATATAATGAGCATCATGAATAGTTCATATCACTCAATTTCTTTCTGTTAGTTGATCCAAATTCCATGCTTTATTTCATATCTAAGCTAATTCACAATTCAGGAATCCACCTGTGACCTCTAATCATTGATCCGACATCACAAGGTGTCTGGTCAAATAGTGATAGATCAGACGGCCTAGATCATCCAATCTGTTTCACTTCAAATTCATATAATTCTAGTCATCCTATCATTTTTTGATGACGAGGAACTCATCTGTGGTGTCTGATCGCCAATCAGACATCACGAAGTTATTGTATGAACAGTACCTGATCGGACAGCTGAGATTGTCTAATCAGTTTTCAGCCTAGATTGACATTCTCAGTTAGGTTTGGCTAACATTAGGCACTTAATTACCTATCCCTAAGTTTTGATTTGAAAATGGACGGCTAGATCGTCCCTAAACTTATATCGCGTGTAAAACCCTACGAATTTATCCAAAACTCAAAATTCACTAATTAGGTTTTTGTAGATCTCACCTTCTAGCTCCATTTTTGTGCATTTTCCACTGTTAGATGGGCTGAATTGGTTTAGATTAGTCGCGAAACCTCCAATCTTTGCCATGCGACGTTCCCCTCTCCAATCGATGGTCAAGATCACGACAGATCCCCCAATAACCTAGGGGGTTTTGTTTGTCTCGTCATGCTGGACAAAATGACCGGATGGATCGTCAATCCGAGCTGGCGATGGCCTGGAATCCGGTGACCCAGGAAAACCCTCGTTTTCCCTTCTACGCCTGCACGCAGCTCTCTCTCTCTCTCTCTCTCTCTCTCTCTCTCTCTCTCTCTCTCTCTCTCTCTCTCTCTCTCTCTCTCTCCGGCTATTTCCCCCTCAGTTCGTTCTTTGTTACTGGCGCGACCTAGGGTTTCCAGGCACCGGGTTTCCCCTTCTCTTCTTCTTCTTCTTTTCTTCTTCTTCTTCTTCTTCTTCTTCTTCTTCTTCTTCTCTCTCTCTCTCTCTCTCTCTCTCTCTCTCTCTCTCTCTCTCTCTCTCTCTCTCTCTCTCTCTCTCTCCTAGCGTCGTCTTCCTCTTCTTTCTTCCTTTTCTTTTTTTTTTTTCTTCTTGTTCTTCGTTGATGTGGGAATAGACCCGACGTCTGTTTTCGCATTTTGATATGGGGGTGCCGATATCAATTTGCCCTCCCCCCCCCCCGCCCCCTTATGATTTTTTATTTTTCCAAAATACCCTTTTGTCTTCTTTTTTTTTTTGAAATGTTACACTTCCACACTTGGAGTAGGTGACTCTATCAATAATGCATTTGTATATAATACAACCCAAATATCTATAATTTATTGAGAAATAAATATCAGCCTCATTACAATAGAAAATCTACTTTATGTTGGGACACCACTATCCTTGAAGATTTTGGTGTCAGGCTGTCAGCTTGGCTCTATAGTATGGATAGAAAATCTAACTTCCTGCAACCATATGCCAACGATACAATGTAAATCTTGACATTGATCATCTTGGCTTTTCCTTCAAATTTTTTGTTAATTTTGTTCTTAGTTTGAGATCACTAGGAGTTATTTCTACTCGTGGAACTTACCGAGCATTGCTGTTTCATTGTAAATAGTTTGAGATCAACCAGGAGTTATTTCTACTCGTGGAACTCGTCGAGCATTACTATTTCATTGTAATAAGGCATTGTTATTATTTCTTCTCCAGTTTTTTGAAATCTGTGAAGAACAATGGAGAAACAAAATTTACTATGCCAATGTCTCTTTGACACTTGAAATGAACCATAGTTACTAGCTTCTCTCAACAAGTGAAAATTTTGGAAAAGTTTCGTCCTCTTGCTTCCAGGCTTAAAATAAAAACAATCGTAAACTATAGCACCATCCAAAAGACATATAATCAAAACTAGAGCACTGTGTTTGGCTTAACAAGTTAAACAGAAAGTTGCTGAGTTTAACGTGAATTTCTTCAAATTTCTTATACAATATTTGTAAATCTTTCTACTAAATTCTCTCAATAATTAAATATGCTTTGGAAAAACTCGTCTTTTTGGGTTCCAGATTGATTGGAGAATCAATATTTTCCGAATCCTCCAAACATTTACCGTGCAGATTTGTTCCCATACCTGAACTTTGTCACTTTGAACTGAAGCACACAAGAACTTCAGTTTCAATAGAAACGCTGGAACAAGTGACAACAACCTTTCAGAACTGCAATTCTTTTGCCAAGGTGTATTTAGGAACACTTAGAATCAGCCCTATGAGAAGTAGCAGTTAACAGCTGGGAGCTGCAGTTGTCTGCTGGCGAGCATTCTTGGTTGTCAGATCTTCAAAACTGAAGTATTCGGTTGCAACAGCACTTTAAGCCTAATAAGTAATGGGCTTAGGGGAAGTTTGCCCATGCATACATAACTGAAACAGGCTGACTTGGCCCATTTGTGTATAACAGGCCACCAAAATGTACCTTCATATATTCCTATCAGGAGTTCATCCTGTCAATCTGTCTCATGTCTGGCCAAGTATTATTCCTAAGTTTGTCTTGATATGCCCTCACCACTATGATGGCTACCATGAAAGAAAAAAATTGATATAAATTAAACTACTATATGAAAAGTGCTAGTAGTTAATGCTAGTGCAATAAAAAATTGCTGCGTGATATTAAAGAGAGAGTTGCCAGCTTTAGTATGAACTAATAAATTTTCAGAAAAAATAGAACATAAGAGAAGCTTTGGAAACCTGAACTGATCTCAATAAATCCTGGCAGTACTAGGAACCCTAGAAGTAATGTTTCGCATACCCAGATTTGAAATATAAAAACCGGAATCAATTTTTCCAATGTTTTGACGTATAGTGATCTCGAGACTTGGTACTGGCTGAAATTCAAAAAATCCCTGCAGGAGAAAAAGGAAATAAAGAGTATTTTACATAAGATGAAATGAGTTTTTAAGCTAAAAATTTCTACTTAAAAAGAATACGTATTCGTTGTTTACTAGGTACTGTTAGAAGTGACCTTCTCTGTTAGCATCTGCTATGTCAGCAAGGGTACGTAATGACCTGCCCACCACAACCAGTTTCAGGTCTCAATTTATTTCATATATGTTGGGTATTATCCTTGGAACCTTAGAGTTTTGGATGTATGCTAATTCTTCTTGCTATGGAGAGAACTCACTGTCGAGTTTTCAATCTTTGAAGTCTTCACAGATTTTGATCTTGTTCTTACAGTGGTCGTCGAAGGTAATCCGCATTCTGTCCAAGAAGATATCTCCTTCCATTAGACAAGTTAGTGACAGATTTCTTGGCTCTGATGTTGTGATATTGCTGAGAATTTATAAATAACTCTCCAGCTTCTTCAGAATAGACATTTATACTTAGTCATCTGGTTGATTGATAGATTTCTCCCTGGAGCTTGTACAGGTTAGGATTCTATCTCTGAGAGTGTGTTCTTTCAGCAATTCGACCTTATTCCATTTATCACTGAACTTTTTTAGTCTAACAAAACTATGATATTAATGAACAGATACCATCACTTTGTCTGCACCGACAAGTGTCTCTCAGATGCAAATACTTGCTTAGTATATAGTACTTGAAATGAAAACCTGAATGTTTTGTCATTTATATGACTGGACTCCATCATTTACCCGAAGAAGGCATCGGCATCAGCATCTTCACTGTAATTATCCTCGACCATGCAAGACACCAAGTCTGGACTTGGTTCAGATTCCTTTCATACATAATCCCAGATAGTTCTTTGGCCCATAGTTTTCTTTACCAAAATATTGTTGCGAATTCAGTTCAGCAGAGAAAATCCCATTGGTTGACTTCTTAACACTTCTGCTTCTACGTTTGCCAAGGCTTTGTTTAATCTGTAGGGTTTAATCTCCATTTCTTGATGACTTGAAACTGAGAAATAAATTTGGTGCACGTTGACTTGCAAAACATTCTACAAAAGTTTTATGTCATAACCTTTCTATTGTAATCTAAATTTGGTCCTAGTTACTCTTCGGGATGGAGTGGAAGAAGGGAGGAGATTCTTGAACGAGGAAAAGAATCCAAAAAATTTCAAGGCCTAGGTAATCTTTTGTAATGCTTTTTGAGTCCTTTAATTGACATAGACCCAAGCCCTCTAGTAGAATGGTAGTATGTGCATAATATTTTTAAGCGTGGAATATGCTTGAGTAGATTCATAGTGTTCTGGGTTGAATTAAGTTAATCCCCCATACTGGCAATGCAGAACAATATTAGTACTGTATTCAGCTGATACAAGGTGTATGTTGACTATGGCAGCTTTTTGGATGATACAATAGAGACATGCCTCGTGCAGTGCTTTGTGCGTCAGTCATTTTTGTGGGTGATTTGGTTCATCAATAATTTTAATATTTGGGCCTCCTTTGAGATAGTTTCCTTCGGTAGAAGGGTACAGGAACCATATTTTCGATGTTTTCTAAAACGAAGGCAAAAACATGGATCGGTAGTTGAAAGGGATAAAACATTTGGGACTATATTTGAGGTTAATGATCTATTTTCTCCTCTTGTAGCTAGGACAAGCTATTTTCATGGAAAACTTGCATGATTCACTGAACATGCATGTTTTGGTGAAGTTCAACGGTTGCTTATTGTACTTATTATTCCTTATAATAATTTGCTCTTTCATTTGTACCATCTTTAAACGCCTGTTTCATTTACTTATTTATTGTTTCTACATGCTTGGAAGCTTAGTTTTGTATATTTCTGGATCAAGTCTAACATTATTTTCTTTTTCCGTTTACTCGTGCAATATTTCCATGTTTTCTTCATGTTCACAAGCTTGACCCAGATAGAATTCCTATTTTGAGTTCACAGAACTTTATGTACTTCACCTGGTAGGATTTTTGGTTCTGCTTCTATACACACCTTCAAATGGGTGTAGATTACTTGCAAAGCATATGTTGGTTGAGCCGTTTTTTTACAATTGATTGATCGTATCAGGTTCCAAAAGGATGTGGGACAAGCTTTTTGTTTCTGTTACCTCCGTGGAAACTGGGAAGACAGTTGCCAAGTTGAGCAAAGCAGCAGTACGGAATGGACATTGTCAATGGAAAGAAGCTTGGACGGAGTCCATCTGGATCTCACAAGATGAAGCTTCAAAAGAGCTTGAAGAATGTCTTTTCAAGTTTATTGTTCCCATGGCCTGACTTCTGCTTTGCCATGTGTGATAGTTAGCTAGAGTAATTAAACTTAATGAATTTATTTTACTAAACACATCATTTATCCATTTAACATCTTCTGTTCCTTTATCTGAACTGATACTGAACTCACAAATGACCTTAGTGTTGCAAGGAATAGGCTAGATCTGGTATTCTTGGTGAGGCCATCTTGAATCTGGCAGAGTATACAAGAACTTCAGTTACTGTCGACCCACTGCCATTGAAGAAATGCAGTTATGGAACAATCCTGCATGTGAGTGCTTCCCAATTTTAACCATATTAGAAAGGTACTGATTTGAGGTCAGTTATATTGCTTGTTAGCCTTTTCCCTTTTGTGAAGGCAGTTTGTGATGGTTCTCTAAGTGATTTAAGAAGTTTGATTCATGTGCTTGAACTGAGCCTCAACTTGAGTGTAATACCTCACATCTCCTATTTCAGTATTAACTTTAACGTAAAAAGAGAGGTCCTTTGCAAACCCTGGTGGAGCTGTTTGGCATGGGTTAACGAAGTGTATACGAATTATCCATGGATAGTTTTGTTATTCCATAGAACCTTGGCGCAATGGTAAAAGTTGTCGTCATGTGACCTTGAGGTCACGGGTTTAATGCGTGGAAACAGCCTCTTGCAAAATGCAAGGTAAGACTGTGTACTTTAGTCCCTTGTGGTCCCCCGTTCACTAGACCCCGCATAGGTGGGAGCTTCATGCACCGATGCTAAGGGCACATAAAGAAGTGAAACCTGATAGCCACCGACTTATTAGCTTTTCCTGAATCACAACTTTTTGGTTATTCCTGATTTATCCAAAAGAAGTGATCCCAATAAGCATTATAACATATTGAGTTCCTTAATTAAACGAAGAGTAATACTACAAAGATTAATTGGTGGTTGCCGTTTGTCCTGCAGCTACCAACGCACTAATTAGGGTGATAACAACCCCTTAAATTTCTATTGACCATTGTTCAAATGTATCTCAATTATCCTTTGTTCTATGCATATCAACAGGTAAAATTACTATTGACTTAGGTATTACAATCTGAATAATGTCGCTCCACATGATAATCCATAAGGTAGCATGCCAACTGCTACAAAATGTCTCTCTCTTTCTCTCTCAACTATATTTTACTTTGCAAACTACAACAAAATAAACTGTATCGATGCCTGAAAGCCCATACATGAGTGATGAAAGCCATTCATCTTTGGGCTCTTCCTCATATATGCCAAGCCCCAAAATTTCACCCATTAGACGATACTTAGCCATGCACTTGGCAGTTTAATGCTTAATTAACTCATGGGTCATTGCTTATATGAGACAGTACTAAAAATGAATGGTCTGGATGGGAAGAATATGGATCCCCCACGTGTATTTTTAGCCATCACTTTCGTGGTCTGTCAAATTGTGAGTGGAACTGAGCCCACAATCCTGATTGTGGAACAAGGCACTTAACCAACTAGGCTAGTTTCACCTCTCCCTTGCTCTTCTTCTTTGACTGATTTGATTCATCCATGTACCCTACTGGTTGATTTTCAAGATCTATCTAGTGACAAAGTTAATACATCAGTTCACATGTAGACAGAAGAAACCATGTCTAGATATCGTTTTTCATACAAGAATCCTATTCTCTATCATCTTCCAATGTGGCACTGTAATCATGCAGTTCACTCAAGTTAAGGTGGGGCTGTTCTTGATGCACTCTCCTCCTCATATAAGTTCCTCAATAAGAGCACGCTCTTCTCCATTATTCCATTTAAAATAAGTGAAGGATAGATGTTAATTGTCTTTATTCAAGCCATTGAATTGAGGGAACCACCAACTACCCTACGGTATCTCAATTACACGGATATGGGGTTGATGAGGAAGAAAACAACAAGCAGATGGATGAGTCCCTACAAACTAGTTATGAAGGGTACTTTTTGATGTTCTTAGTGTCCTTTCTAGCCTAAGGAATATGTGGGTTTTGCTGGCAGACCAGGGTCCATTTATCCTGAAAATGCTCCTGTTACCAATTAGATTGCAAGTTTGCAATCTTACCAGAATGACCCAATTCTTGACCAAAATCCATTGTACAATCTAGTCCAATTATCCCTTGTATTAATTAGATTGAGGATTAGTTACTATCCTCTTGCTATTGGCATAAATATTTCCAAATTCCAATGCCCTTTTACTAATATCTTTTAACCCTAATTTATATACTGAAACAAAGAGAGTTGGTGAAAATAAAGAGTCATATTAGGTTTTATGCACCCCTTGGAAGTTCACTTGATCTTACAAAAGTCATTAGTACATTCATTTCAATTCATTCCCATCCTATGAATGTGTTTTCCATGTCTATCTAAACTTGGGTTTTAAAGTATAAGGTTAGAAAAGAAAAGAGCAACAATTAACTTACATAAAATAAAGCCTCAAACAAATGCTCCAAAGCCTTCTAGTACAGTGGTAAGAGGAGGAGTCTCTCACTTGGGTGACCAAGGATCTACGCTTTGCATGGGTATATGTTTGCTAACCTTCAAAACAAGCAAACAAACAAAGCCTCAGCAAATTGAAGGATCAAAAAAGTCAAATGACTGAGAGATGTTCGCAGCAAAAACTTATCCATTAAGCCTAAGCAAATCAATAATTTTGATTGTCAACTAGATTCCAGTTATAGTGTTACTGACTTTTTTTGGTATAATCTTTTAGTACTCATGTGTACTTAGCAAAATTATAAAAAGGGAGGAATGCTAAACCAAAACGCCAAAACTAAAGTGCCACTTTTTGCATCAAGGGGCCCTACTTAGATGTTCTTACCAGTTCATCTGATTTCTCTTGGCTTGGAGGTTCCTAACCAGAAACATATGAGGTTTGGATGATTCTAGCATTTCCAAAAATCTATTTTTTAAGTCATTGAATTTAAACAAATGTTTACTAATATTTCTAGCCGCCATTTAATTTTAACAAAGATACTTGTTATTGGATGTTAAAATCATCCAATCAATAATATTTCTTTTGTAGAAAAAATCCAAAAAGCAAGACGTATGAGATGAACCAGTCGATTCCTCTAAAATCGGCCTCCTCCATGCAAAAAGTGGCACTTTGTTTGAGCACTTTGATTTAGCATTTCTCTGGAAAAAGAGCAAATTATCCCTATATATCACACCTAAAGTTCTATTAGACAAATTAAAACCTTGCCAGTAATGGGTAGAAACACTTTTAAATTGTATGTTCATCTGAGGATGGCAATGGAAGTTTACAAGCTTTGCAAAAGAAACCATTTATGTCCATTTATAACCATTATTGTTTTCCTGTTTAAATTGATGGCTTAAAATGTACTAGAACAGTGACATAGGATTATAATTGTTTAATGCATGTGGGTTCTTAGGTATGTGAGTGTGGCATAGTAATGCAAGATTGAGCTCTTAATCGTAAAGGTTACTGAGTTTGAGGCTCCTCGAAGGGTGTGAGTGAGTGCTTGAGTCTACCAATAAAAGAGCAAGCATGTGGGGTTCTAGGTTATGGATGAATGTTTTTGATTGCCAAACACTAGTCCTACTCATACTTTTAGCCACGCGTATATCTATATAATTGATTGCACATGGACAAATACTTATGTCATTTCTAAAAATTGAACACTATACTCATCAGTCACCAAAGCATCAAGCCCAATCATATGTAGTGCATTTAGTCGTAGACAACTTGGCATCTTCCCTAAAATATGCTTAGTTGCAAGTTTCAGTTGCCACTTTTTTGTTTGGCCAAGGATTAGATTTACGATTAGATATAAGAGTATGTGAAAATGATTTCTCTTGTAATTCTTGGCTTGTATAAAAAAAAGAAAAAAGAGAACAATACCAAAGCATTAATAACTTGCTAATGGAACATAATTGAATTCTATGATGGATTACACCCTTTCACGGAATGCAACTTGAATTCAACAATGAAGGCGAAATCTACCACATAAACAAAGATTTCAGATTCTAGATAGAATCTACCACCTTTGAATTCCACTTATCACACCTAAGATGGATTTCACATCTAAAGAATTCAAGAGTGCATTGCTTAGCAAGAAAACAAAAAGGTGTATACCATGAGAGGGTGCAATTTCATTTTTTATAAGAAAATGTAGGACGTACCACCCATTTTCCATATACTTCTAGGGAAGTGCTATGAGCACTTTCTTAGTTTGATAATGACAATCATTTTATTTATTTCATGCTTTCTAATTAGATATTATGTACTTGTTTGGTGTGCAAGAAATGAGAGGAAATTGATTTCTATGAAAAAAGAAATGATCCATGTCTAACTCCGTGTAAAACTTTTGAGTAGAAATCAACTTGAAGGCGTAAAATACTTTCCATGGAGAATTTTTTTTGCCAAGAAATCAATTTCTGTCTATTTTTTGCCAACCAAACAGCCCCTAATCCCCTTATAACTCTCCAAACACTTAATAAAAAATTCTTACAATAATAATTAAATAAAAGGAGAGATTTGCAGATATATTTTCTTGTAGAACCACCTGCAAGCATAGAGGGAATACAATATGATGTTTGTTCTCAAATTCCTAGCATTTTCCACACCCACTTTATGTTGAAAAACCCCAGCAACGTGCAAAATCTAGTCGCTTTCAGAAAAGGCCAGGAAAAGTAGATCAACATACTCTATGGTACATTATACGTACGGACAAAAGCACGACATCCAAACCGTTCATATTCTGGACCGCAGCTTAGATATGCGATCCCTCAAAATTCTTCCCAATTCGGATGATTTTAACCCTCTAATTTGAGAAGATCCCTTGGTCTATCCCAGCCATCCATCTTTATCTAGAATGGCCAAATGAGACGATTTTCGGTGGGAGGAAAATAATAATGCTGAATTCAACCTTAATTTAGCAAAAGCAGAATTAGTGATGATTAGTATATGATGGCACTCCCTTAAATTAGAAATGGCACCCCTGTTCAGTTCGTTGGACGTCATCGAAAAAGGCTGGCCAACGCGCTTTAGTTGGCGTGAGAGCGAGGGAACCGCTTGCGTTCCTTTTTCTTCTTCCTCGCTACCTTTCTCTTGCGCCCAACCCTTAATTCACCTATAATACAATATTTACCAAAAGATGTTCATGGAGATTGGCCCCCACCACATTTTGCTATGATCCAAGGGTTTACATTCAATTAGCAAAAGTTGATCATTTGCTGGTTAATCTCGTTCGTCTATTTAGTTTTTGATGTGCGGCTCACATTCATCGCTCCTAGTAGGGGAGTTATTAAATATAGGAGCAGTGGTTTGAGGGAGAAAAAGAAGAAGCTAGTGGGTCCTACCATAATTGACTAATACTAGATAAATTGTGTAATTATACTGTAGGGAAGATCTAATAAAGTATGAGTTGGACCCATTATAAGACAATTCTGATCAAATAGGTCTTTGGCCCCATTGTCAAGTGTCCGATTTTGGCAAAATTGGCATTAATTCTAATCGGATCATCTGATTAACGGCTCAATTCACACCATCGATCCTTTTTTCTTCCTTTTTGGGGTGCAAATTCCATTCAAAGAGTTGACATGTAGCTTAGCCACTTAAGCCCGTGTCATTCGATCACGGACTGTCGCACATCCGAACCTTTTATCCTTTTGGGCCCCATCTTAGCTAGATGATCACCAAAAATCTTCTCATCAGGATGATCGTAACCCTCCGATTTGTTTAGAATTTTCAATTTCACTCTTAAGTCTTGTTACGGTCATCTCTTGAAATCCGTCTTGCGAACGTGGCATCTAAGGTGAGCCTTAGAATATGAACGGCTTGGATCACCAAAAATCTTTTGCCCGATATCTAATTTTACCTCCTCGTGTAGACCCCGTGTCGACTACACGCGCAGACATATCGATAAAATCCACTCTAATCACCGCTAGACATAAACAAACAAAAAGCTAACCCTTTTTATCATCGTCACAAAGATAACTAAGCGCAAGGGTGTTTACGTAATTTCGTACCACAGAAACCGACTGCTGCCACGCGGCTTCAGGCGGTGGTTCCCGGAAAAATATGACGTGGACGGTGAGAGGTATTTAGACGGTGTATGACGTAATTTCACTTTTGCCATTTTGCTCTTTGTATTGTAAATCCCCCTACTCTTCTTCTTCTTCTTCTTCTTCATTTCTCTCGCTGGATTTCTTTTTCTCTCTCTCTACCCTTGTAAACAGAGGCAAGAAAACTAGGGTTTTTCTCTATCTCTCTCCTTTTGAGGAAATGTATCAAAAGCTGGAAATCTATGAGGTAGCATTCCTTGCTTTCAATCTCTGTATATTCATTTCTTAGGTCGAAAAATTCGATCTTCCAACTTTCTCTTCATTTCTGGAAAATATAGGTATTTGTTGTTGTTTTTCTTTTCTAGAAGCCAAATCTGTGTAAAGTTACCGGAAAGAATCAAAGATTTCGTCAGTTGTTTTGATTCTGGTGCGAGAGGCATTTATAATGGTGGGAGATTTAGGAAAGGTGTGGTTTTGACGGACTTGGGGAATTTGAACGGGATTTAGGGTTTCTGGGGTGAAAGGAATATGACAGATTTCCAACAGTTGCAGCAAAAACAAGAGACGAATGATGTTCATGCCGAATTCCGGCGAGGTTTGGAGGAGTTAATGAGGGGGCATTTGGACGAGTGTATGTCTCTTGCATCTTGTAGTTCTACAAGGGATCTGGATGATGATGACGACGAGGGCGATCAGCTCGTTCGCCGAAGACGCCGGTCGGATCTCGAAGGGGATGATCTGGCAGAGTCTTCAGCAGCGAGGCGGCGCCACTCGAGAATTCTGAGCCGGTGGGCAGCTAGACAGGCTCAGGAAATGATTACAACCATTGAGAGGCGTAATCGTGAATCTGAACTCATGGCTCTTGCTGGGCTTCATACTGTTTCGATGCTTGATTCTTCATTTTTGAGAGAGTCGCAGTCTCCTACTTCGCGGCGGCAGGGGGCAGTTGAGAGGCCTAGCACACAGGCGTCGTCACTGCTGCAAATGTGGCGGGAGCTTGAGGATGAACATATGATTAATTCCCGTGAAAGGGCGAGGGGGATGTTGAGGCAACAGAGAAGCGTTGGATCGGGTAATAATGTTTCAAGTACAAACGTGTCAGAGAGGGGTGTGAGTGAACAGCGGGGTAGTTCTGAGGATGCTAGCGAGAGTGAGATTGAGTATGGTCCTTGGTCACAAGAGCAACTGGGTTCAGCAAATGAACGGGAGGATCGTAATTCTAGCAGGGAACAGTCTCCTGACCTTGGAGAAGGTGAGAGGGAGAGAGTGAGGCAGATTGTGAGAGGATGGATGACTGATAGTGGCATCAGTGATCATGCATCACAGGTGTCGCAGAGGAGTAATGGTCAGAGGGCAGAATGGCTCGGTGAGACTGAACGTGAGAGGGTGAGACTTGTGAGGGAGTGGGTCCAAATGACAGCTCAGCAGAGAGATGCCCGTGCTGCTAGAAGGCAAGAACAAGCTGCAGGACCGCAAGTTCAGCTTGAACAAGTTCAGGAGGGGCTGGGTGGTGATCATGATGAAGGCCAACCAGAGCACATCAGAAGGGACATGCTGAGGTTGCGTGGCAGGCAAGCACTCATCGATTTGCTTGTTAGGATTGAGAGGGAACGGCAAAGGGAGCTTCAGGGCCTGTTGGAACATCGTGCTGTTTCAGACTTTGCTCATCGCAACCGCATCCAGGTCAGTGTCCTCTAACTGGTGCTGTCTCTTCCTGATTTTATTGCACCAGTATGTATCCCTCTGCGCATTTATTTTCTTTGAAGTTTTAACCAACTTCTAGTGAATCATACAAACTGTTTTGGTAGTAAACTGGATTTACTTTTTAATTTGCATGCAAAAATAAGCTCCCAGCCTGCAGTCTTTCACTAGATAGGAAATTTTCTTGTGCTGCAGGATAAGTGGATCTGCCCTCGTCAGATCAGAAATATTATAGCTGCAAGCAAAATGGATCTGCCGTCATGACATAAGAATTTTAACTGTAGTTATGTATTAGCAGATGTACCTACCTTTGGACTGAAAATTAAGAAAGCATTTTCTGTGAGACTTAAACTTCCACTTAACCTATTTCATATCTTTGCTAAAGCTTGCTTTTTAAAGTTACTTTGCCTTCACTCCCCATAAATCTGATAAATTTACCACCTTCCATGAACAAGACCTTGGCCTCTTAACTTTCTTCTAGGTATATTTTGATGGTGAACTACAGCTGACTTTCTCATTCGATGTTCTTTACACTTCCAATTTTTGCACTTGGATTTCAATTTTGAGATGACATGAGCAGATGTCTCTTGTTCTGTTCAATAATGACTTATTTTGGGCCAAAACAGTCTCAGGTATGTTTTGTTCTTTCTTGAATGTGGTTTTGCTGGGATGGTTAGGAAGGAGCTCCTTTGTGAATCTCTGCCAGAGCATTTTTGTTCATTGAAACCAATGTTATTATGTTCTTTTGTATTGCAAAAAATTTTGTTGAAATTTCTGTACCAGTAAAAAAGGTTACGAAATGAGCCCTTTCTTTTGTATCGGTCAAAATACTGATCGTACTGCTAAATATCATGATATTTTTGTTGTATTATAAATTTCAGCTGAAGTTAACAATGTTATGAAATATGGTTTTCCTGTATTTTTGAGAAAATGACCAAGGAGACGTTAATGTACAGCCTTTTAAGAGGGATTTTGAGAGAGTTTTTTTTAGTAAAATAATCCTCATTTCTCTCCAAAAGAAACATTGCTTGTGGTTGTCTCTATCAAAACCCTAAATGGAAGCATTTGGAGCTGATAAAATTTAAAATCTGCAACTCGTCTTCTTCTTTATAACATAATGGAACCCTTTTTGGAGGAGGGAATCTGCTCCTTTTTCCCTTTTGACTTTTTTTTTTTTTTTTAAACATAGTTATAGTTATCATGTATATACATCATCATCATCATCATCATCAAGACCTTATCCCAATTAGGGGTCGGCCATATGAATCTTATTCCTCCATTCTACTCTATTAAATACCATGGGTTCATTTAGTCCCAACGTTTTTAAATCTTTCCTCACCACTTCTATCCACGTTCTTTTGGGCCTTCCCCTTGCCCTTTTAGAACCTTCTACTTGTATTGCCTCACTTCTTCTAACCGGTGCTGTTATTGGTCTCCTTTGAACATGTCCAAACCATCTAAGTTTAGTCTCCCTCATCTTGTTACCTATTGGTGCTATTCCTAAATTTCTTCGAATATTTTCATTTCCAATTCTATCCTTTCTTGTCTTACCACTTATCCATCTCAGCATCCTCATTTCTGCGACGCTCATCCTATGAGTATGATGTTCCCTAACTACCCAACACTCTGATTTATAGAGCATGGCTGGCCTTATTGCCATCCTATAGAATTTTCCTTTTAGTTTGAGTGGCACCCGTCGATCACACAAAACTTCAGATGCACATCTTCATTTGTTCCAACCCGCTTGGATTCTCTAGGTAACCTCCGTCTCAATCTCTCCACTCTCATGAATCATTGATCCTAAGTACCGAAAGTGGTTTTTAACAGGGACTTCTAGGTTATCAATCTTGACTGGTGTTTTACTCCTACTCTCCATGCTAAAATTACATTCCACATATTTTGTCTTAGTTCGGCTAATTTTAAATCTTTTTAGATTCTAATGCTTCTCTCCATAACTCTAGGTTTATGTTTACACCCTCCCTTGTCTCATCAAGTAAGACTATATCATTTGCAAATAGCATGCACCAGGGAATCTCCTCGTGCAGATGTTTTGTTAACTCATCCATAACCAATGTGAAAAGGTATGGGCTCAATGCAGATCCTTGGTACAATCCTATAGTGATAGGAAAATCACCAGTCACGCCACTAGTGATCTTAACATTTGTTACTGCTCCCTCATACATATATATTTAATTATGCCTATATATCCCTGAGAAACCCCTTTACCACCCAACACCCTCCATATTAACTTTCTAGGAACTCTATCATAAGCTTTCTCTAAGTCATTAAAGACCATGTGGAGGTCTTTCCTCCTCTCCCTATATTTTTCTACTAATTGTCTTAGTAAGAAAATAGCTTCCGTGATAGACCTCCCAGGCATGAAACCAAACTAGTTCTCCGATATACTTGTTTCATGTTGTAGCCTCTTCTCAATCACTCTTTCAAAATGTTTCATAGTGTGGCTCATAAGTTTGATCCCTCGATAATTAGTGCAGCTTTGTATGTCTCCTTTATTCTTATAAATTGGTATAATAGAGCTTTTCCTCCACTCATCCGGCATTTTCTTTGATTTTATAATCGTGTTAAACAACCTAGTCAACCAAACTACTCCAATATGTCCCATATGCTTCCAAACCTCTATTGGTATACCATCAAGCCCCATGGCCTTTCCTGATTTCATCTTTTGCAAGGCCTCTTTTACTTCAGGTATTCTAATCCTACATTCATATCTATAATAGCCCTTGTTATTTAGATTTATAATATGTTCAATTCCTATATTCTCAGAGCTATTATTATTTAACAATTTTTGAAAAGTATGTTTCCCACCTTTGTTTGATCTCATCATCTTTGACTAATACTCTTTGATCATCGCTTCTAATATACTTAACATGATCTAAGTCCTTACCCTTCTGTTCTCTTACTTTTGCAAGTTTAAACACATCTTTCTTCCTTTCTCTTGTTCCTAGTCTATTGTAGAGCTCATCATATGCTTTAAGTTTAGCCTCACTATTTTCTTGGCAACCTTTTTAACATTTTTATATTGTTCATAGTTTTCATTATTTCTAATCTTCTGTTATGCTTTAAAGCGCATCCGTTTTTCTTTAATAACTTTTTACACTGTTTCACTTTACCACCATGTTTCCTTTGCTAATAGTCTTTTACCTTTAGATACTCTTAAGACATCTTTTGCCACTTTCTTAATAGACTCATCCATATTATTCCACATGGTATTTACTTCTGTTTCATAGTTCCAATTTCCTTCTACCATCAACTTATTTTTGAATGAGGTTATTTTCTCTCTTTTTAAGTTCCACCACTTAGTTTTTGGATGTGTATTAATTTCATTTATTTTTCTCCATCTTTTGATATGGATATTCATAACCATTAACCTATGTTGTGAGGTTAAACTCTCATCGGGTATCACCTTACAATCCTTATACATAGATCGTTCATTATTCTTAAGTAGAAAAAGGTCTATTTGGCTTTTATGAAGTCCACTTTTAAAGGTTATTAAGTGTTCATCCCTCTTTTTAAAAAGTGTATTTGCAATGGACATGTTATATGACAAAGCAAAATCAAGGATATTGTCCCCCATCTCATTTTGTTCACCTATACCATACCCTCCGTGTATTCTATCATATCCTTCCTTATCTTTCCCTACATGGTCATTTAAGTCTGCTCCTATAAATATCCCCTCAGTGTTGGGAATTTCTTGCATGACTCCCTCTATATCTTCCCAAAACTGTCTCTTGATTATATCTTGTAACTCTACTTGTGGTGTGTATGCACTTATAACATTAATAATCTGCTCTCCTAGAACAAGTTTTATTATTATAATTCTATCACTAATTCTTTTAACATCCACAACTTTATCCTTTAATTCCTTATCTACTATTATTCCTACGCCATTTCTGTTATTTTCCTTTCCTATGTGCCATAATTTATACCTATCTATTTCTGTAGCTTTAACTCCTTTCCACTTGGTTTCTTGGATACAAGCGATGTTGACTCTCCTACGTTTCAGCACGTCTACTAACTCCAAACTCTTACCTGTCAATGTCCCTATATTCTATGTGGTGATACGAATCTTATGTTTTGGAGATACCTTATTTACTATCGCCTTTCTTGACCTCCATGGTATGAACCCATGTCCACTTTTCATTGCACCTGGGTTTTGATGTAGCGCGTCACTTCCAAGGGGACGCTCTAGCAGCCCTTGCCCATTTTTCACTACACCCGGGATCCGATGCAGTGCATCGCTTCTGGGAGAACGCCCTAGCAACCCTTACCTATTTTTTACTACACTTGGAATCCGATGCAGCGTGTCACTTATAGGGAACGCCCTAGCTTGAGGGAATGTCTGTATTCGATTCATGTCATAGTTTGGGTTGCTGTAGTTTTAAAAAGCTGAAGATGATTTTCATTTCTTCCTTACAAGCTAATATACAAATGCATATTCATTTGCAAGCAAAAGAAATAACAAAACCATCTTCAGCTTCCCTTTGCCGGCTGGCTACCTGACACAAGGGTTGCTATATTTTAAGAAGTTGGAGATGATTTTCATTTCTTTCTCACAAACTAATATACAAATGCATATTCATTTGTAAGAAAGAAATAACAAAATCATCTTCAGCTTCTCCCTTGCCGGCTAGCACCTGACGCAAGACCCTCCTCCTTTTTCATCCGGGCTTGGGACCGGCATTGGCAAATTATCATGTATATACCTAAGTCTATAAAAAAGGCAAATTAGTGGCACTACTTTTTGACACTAACAGCCCCAAGATAACAAACATCCCTCTTTTCTGTACTAATAACCCTCGTGTTTTTGTAAAGTTTTGATACTATCAGGCCTCTGCATATACTTAATAAAAAGTTCAAGACATTAAGAATCTACAAAAATTATTAGAATTTTCCTTTTAGAAAGACCTTTTGTGGTCTGCCCATTCCCTAGACCTCACATGCCCAAGTTCTTTGTGCATCAGGCTGCCCTTCTTCTTCATAAATTTGTATAATTTTTTTAAAATTATTATTTTTATAATTTTAAAAATTCTGGAAAAAAAAACGAAATGAAAATGAAAATTCTGTTTCTATACCTAGACCGACGCAATTTCCAACACGAAATTGGCAACTTTGGTGAAACAGAGGGCAACTCTAAATGATGAGAAACTGTTTCTTTTTGTTTTTCATGGTTATCTGGATTTAAGCTTCTGCTTATAGAAGTTGCTTTTGTACCATTATTTATTGTTATTGGGTGATAACCAACGGTAGGTTTCTGCATGTAAATGGATACTGATCTTTTGTAATTTTCAGAAAAGAAGAAAACAGTATTTTACCTTTGAGAATTAGCTAGATGCAGAAATTCGATGTGAAGAAGAACTCTATCAGGACTTCTTAATTTCATTTTTTGTCATACTTGGTTAATTTCCATTATGTAGTTTATTTGTCTAGTAGTAATATGATTATGGATCTGCCTTTGAAGCACCAAGAAGGTTGAACATTATGCCGGCATTTCCTTTATCAAGCAAACATGTGGTTGCATTGGCATACTCTTCATATGTAAGTAAAATGCTGCATCTGATGAAATTCTGTTTTTCAGTCATTTCTCAGAGGTAGATTCCTACGCAATGAAAGATCCACCGAAGAAGAGAGACGGCCTTCACTAGCTGCAAGGGAACTAGGTCAGCTAAGGCAACGGCATACCGTCTCAGGTTTAAGGTGAATGTTATCTCTATGCCAGCTCAGCCCTGATATCCTTATTTTATTTGGAATAGTAGATCTTTTGTCCTCTCTTTTTGGAATCAATTAGTTATTTGCTTGTGTTTTTTCCCAAGAGTTGTAAATTGCAGCCTCCAGAGCATTTTCATTGAAAGGGAAACCTGGATCTACTCAAGCATGGCTTTGGGATGACTAGCCGGACCTTATTCATTTCGTTTTCTTTATCTTTTGATTAGACGGGGATTAATGTTTGTTAATTTTCTCTTTCTGCGGGTCCATTCCAAGAATTAATTTTCTGTTCTGCGGGTCCTTTCCAAGAATACCTTCTAGGACTGGGGACAAGGAAGAGATAACCTAGTTCTATAGAGTAATTGATGGAAGTTCAACTGATCACATTGGAAGTAATTGAATGACCATATTCAATTATTTGCAAAACTGTTTATGATTGAGTAGAAAATTGATATTGGTTTTACCTGATAAAATGCATTCAGCTATTTTCTTTGTCAGGGGTAATAAACATATCAGACAGGAAAAAGGAAGTGAAGGCAGTAAATGTGTCTACAGATGAATGCCAGTAAAGTAAAAATAGGTTCCCTTCGAACAGTCTTACATCCTTTCTCCAGACCATTACTTGGCAGTGTATCTTCCAGTTTCATGGTAGCCTCACAGACGATCACTTCTCATGGACTGAAATACACTTTTATCAACATTTGGAGGATTACTTGTTTCCATTCTGTGTGATATGAAAGATAAACATCCCACCTTTTGTGACATTAACAACAGTAGTTCTTTTTTTGGGGAGGTGGAGGAAGGGTTCAAACAACGGTAGCTTGAGCAGGAAAGTATTCACAGATGGATGTGTTACAGTCATGGATCTAATTCAGACAGGCATGGTATCCTTAGCTGCCATAAGTATATGACCAATAATGATGCATGCTTGTCAAATATCAAATATGCATTATGAGATCGGCACATGTGGTTTGGTTTAGTAGAAGTTGTACCTATTATGTTAATGTCCTTCTGAGGATTATGGTCAGGAACTAGAAATTACTCCTATCCGAAATTCTGTCTATTTACTTGCTAGGGAACTATTTGACAAGGACTTCCCATATGACCCACAGTTATTCTTGCTTTTATTAGAAAACACCACAAGTTCCCCGAAGAATTGGCAACTCAGTGGACTTGGTAATGCAGTGGACCCCAATGTACTATATTGAGTTGCCCTGTTGATTGTAGCTTCAGGCTGGCTTCCCTACAGGACTGTTGGGAGGGCGTCCTAACAGTTAAAGAATGATTAAGAGAAACCTAGTTGCACAAAAGGTCCTTGGGTTGAGAGCACAGAATCCATGAAGAATTCACAATGAGCACAGAATCAATGAGATGATTCATTCAAGGGCCAAAACCAGAAGACTTTTCACACGTATGGATCACTAAAGTGGAAAAATAAGAACGAAGAAAAAGAATTGGTAGATAGTTATGTTTCTGGATAACTAAAGGTAGAGAAATCAGATCAAGTACAATTTACTTGCAAATCTAAAATAAATCTAAGAGTCTAGGACAAGCCAGTGAAATTCTGATGTCTTCGTAGTTCAAACAAAAAGTACTAGATGCATTGAGAGATACCCACAGTCTACTTGTTCTTCAAAGGATTTTCATTAATGAGCACCTTGATATTCAACCTGCACTTGCTTTTGCGCTTTCAGAGCTTGATCTTCATCTAGGGGATTGTAGTGATTCTTTATATTAAAATCCTGCACAGAACTTGGAACCAACATTTCACAACGAGGCCATCTGATTGTTGTAGGCCTTTGATTCTTAGACTTCAAAGAGACGGTCGAAAAAGAAAAAGAAAAAAATCAACAAAACCACCACATGTAAATTGCTTATAATCATCTAATGGTGGATGCATTTATTGTGGATGCATTTTATTTCTCATCCATTTTGAGCAAGACCAGATAAATATATTGGATCATTGAAACAGTGAATCCCATTTGTTCTTTGGCCGATACTTTCCAATTGAAAATATGTACATACATCATATAAACTTTTCTCTCCTCCCTTTTTTCTGCTGCCAAGCTGTGCTTCCTCTCTCTCTCTCTCTCTGGTTGAGTCGCTAGTGAGCATTTTCTTGTGAGTTTCTCTCTGTTTGCTCTTGATCAATGTGTCTTGTTTTTTGTTTTTCCACCATGGATTGAAGATCTAACCACTAAATCTTGCTTGAAATCTGATAGATGCTTCAATCGAATTCAATTTCAACAAGATTTTGATACAGAGTTTCAATTACAATCAAAACAAAATGCAGAACTATCTTGGTTCTGTTCTGGATATGTTTTATTCTACTAATACAATTCTCTAGCTTTCGAGGAGCTAGAACCTCCACTTCATTCCTTCAAATAATCCTCCCTTTCTTTCTTCTCTCCTTCCCTTTATATTCCCTTCTCTCCATACGTAACTGCCTTTTCTTTCTCTCTAACTGATGTAACTGTCCTTAATAGAAGTAAAGTAATGTAAAACTGAATGCTGTTTACACTTTGTCCTTACCTCTTCTTGTATAATACTTGCCGAATCTGCCTTCCTTGGATTCAGTTGATGTAACAAAATCTAAGGAAATGCACTTGAATGTCATCATCATCATCATCATCATCATCATCAAGACCTTATCCCAATTAGGGGTCGGCCACATGAATCTTATTCCTCCATTCCACTCTATTAAATACCATGGCTTCATTTAATCCCAAAGTTTTTAAATCTTTCCTCACCACTTCTATCCACTTTCTTTTGGGCCTTGCCCTTGCCCTTTTAAAACCTTCAACTTGTATTGCCTCACTCCTTTGAACTGGTGCCGTTGTTGGTCTCCTTTGAACATGTCCAAACCATCTAAGTCTAATCTCCCTTATCTTGTTACCTATTGGTGCTATCCCTAAATTTCCTCTAATATTTTCATTTCTAATTCTATCCTTTCTTGTCTTACCATTCATCCATCTCAACATCCTCATTTCTGCGACCCTCATTCTATGAGTATGATGTTCCTTAACTGCCCAATACTCTGATCTATAGAGCATGGCTCGGCCTTATAGCCATCCTATAGAATTTTCCCTTTAGTTTGAGTGGCACCTGCCGATCACATAAAACACCCGATGCACATCTCCATTTGTTCTAACCCGCTTGGATTCTCTAGGTAACCTCCCTCTCAATCTCTCCACTCTCATGGATCAATGATCCTAAGTATCGAAAGTGGTCTCTCATGGGGACCTCTTGGTCATCAATCTTGACTGGTGTTCCACTCCTACTCTCCTTGCTAAAATTACATTCCATATATTTTGTCTTAGTTCGACTAATTTTAAATCCTTCAGATTCTAATGCTTCTCTCCATAACTCTAGCTTTATGTTTACACCTTCCCTTGTCTCATCAAGTAGTACTATATCGTCTACAAATAGTGTGCACCAGGGAATCTCCTCATGCAGATGTTTTGTTAACTCATCCATAACTAATGTGAAAAGGTATGGACTCAATGCCGATCCTTGGTGCAATCTGACAGTGACAGGAAAATCACTAGTCACTTGAATGTGCTTGTGGGATTTCCAAATGATATTCATTCTGAATTTCCGATTGACAAAGCCCGCCCAAATAATTTGTGAATGTGAATGGAACTGGAAATTCAGTTATATTTCCGAATTTTAAAACCCTACATGTTCCTGAAGCCTAAAATGAAAATGGAAGACTTATATATTGTGCCTCTCTCTGTTTACATGCTTTGGCATGCTGAAGTGCTGCTGAGGACTTAGTCTGAAGATATATTCCATTCTATTAATTTTATTAGAGGAATTATATGGTGCTCCTAGGGGTACCAGGGAGCATATGTTGGGTGGAGAGAAAAGAAGCCAGAGGGTCTGCTTTTTTATCCTTTTTCTTGGACTTGAACTGTTAATTAAATTCGGCCTCATCTAGATGCCCTGGATACCAAACCTCACATCTAAAAATGATTGCTGAGGCATTCTTTACTGGTCTCTTGTGGTTGAAGGTAGACAATACTTCGAAGAGCAGGACTTTTTTCTGTTTTACATCATGTACCTAAAGATGATCTCTAAAGCCTTATTTATTGGGTCCCTTGTGGTTAACAGTAGACGGTGTTGTGAAGGGAGGGACTGTTTTCTGTTTCACACCATATATTTTCAACCACAAGGGCTTAATAAAAAAAGACATTAGAGATCACCTTTACATGTGAGGTTTGGTATCCAAGCCATCTAGTTGAGACCGGATAAAATGGAAGGTTTAGATTTAGGAAAAAGGACAAAAAAAGTGGGCCTGCTTCTCATTTTCACTCCATCTGACACATGCTCCCGAATACTCTCCAGAGCACCATATAATTCCTCAGTTTTTCCTCTGAGTTCAGGAAAATGTTGTTGTAGAAAGCAAATTAAAGCATTCATCACCTGTAGGAAAAGGACAAATTTGGAGGCTTTCCTATCCATTTCTTGGAAGTATTCAACAGACTAGTCACATACGCCTGCTTGTCTACACTGGTATCACCCCATGGTATGGCTCCTAAGTGGATATAGATAGATAGGTACTAAATTTATCCCCTGCTGTTAAGCTGGGTTTCCATGTTTTAACACATGCATCTACTGTGCCAATTTGCGCAACTGTAAAAGTTGTCGTCATGTGACCTTGAGGTCACAGGTTCAAGGCGTGGAATCAGCCCCTTGCAAAATGCAAGGTAAGGCTGCCTACTATAGGCCCTTGTGATCCGCCCCTTCCCCGGACCCTGTATAGGCAGGAGCTTCGTGCACCGGTGTTGCCCCTATCTGATGTGCCAATTCTGTAGTTTGGTTGGGCGTTTTTCATTGAGCACTTATTTTGTTAGTGGTAAATAATAATTTAGTCACAACAAAACAGACTGGCTTTGACAGGTTTCCAGCAAAACCAAAACCTATTAGGTTAAGCTAAAGTTCTTTCGGCTATGTTTACATGAACTGCCTGAAACATTTAAATGTAATTATAAAAAATGTACTTGAAATGCAGCTACCACTGTCTCTGACTACCATTTGCGTCATTTCTCTGAATCTCATGCTCAGTGGCTGATATGTATTTTGGCTCTTAGTCAAAATGCTAGCCAAATCTGATATTATATCATCATCATCAAGACCTTATCCCAATTAGGGGTCGGCCACAAATCTGATATTATATCTCAGACAAAAATAAGTGGAGATGCCAATACATAATCAAATTGTTTTGTTAAGCTGGGGAGCTAAGGTCCCAAGGGACTTGAGTTGGCTAACTTATTGCCCTCAAAAAGAGTTACAGAAACTAAAAATATCATGAAACAGGGATCAAGCGATCTAGAAAATTTTTAATTTTTACTTTTTTTGTTGGACAGACATACCCGTGTTGGGAAGAAATTCTGGTGGGAAAATTTTGATTCTTTCCCTAATATGATGATACTTGGTGCTTGGGTAATCCTTCCTAGATTGATAGTGATGAGTTCTGGCAACGGTTTGTTTTGGTCATGTTTGTTGCATAGTATATAAAAGTGGAGAATAGTGATGGAAATTAGACACGTTTGTAGCAACTTTTCATCAATTGGCTAGAATAGGTGCTACCTGCCTGTAAGGAATCTTGAAGAGGAAAGAGGTTGGGGTAATTTGCTAGTGTGGTGGTTACTGGGAGTCGAGTGATTTTTTTTATATTAATAATGATAATTCAAAGAGTGTTTTGTTTTCTGGAGATCTTAAGCTTTGGGAGTGTTGGGGTTTAGAAAACTTCCTGTTTCAATAGCTCCTCTCTTGATCTTATTGTGTTATCAATCACAAAAATGGGGAAAAAGCAAGAAAGAAAAACAAAAAGCTATGGGTGAGAGTGTGAGTGGATGCTCTCCTTCAGCTTGTAACCTATTCTACAAATGTATTCTTTCAGTTGTAATATATTGTTTAGTTGAGACATTCCTTTTAGGATCCAGTGTAGGCGCATAGTATCAATCCTGGGTTTTGTTCTCAATGTTAACAGGATAATATCAATTTCAGAAAGTTTGTAGACCTTGAAATTAACAAAATCAAGGTCAGTCCTGGGATAGGACTGAACTCTAGCCTTCCAGCTAGCAGTCATTCAACTCTATGATGTTGCTGCCAGTCAGCAGAAGGCAAGTGACTAGCTCTCAGCCTGCTACATGAAGGTTACAAGAGAAGCAGAATTGAGAAATGGAGGGCCCAGCCAAAGGGAACTTTGATGCCAATGATAATGAAAATAAACTGTGTGAAGGTTCAGGAAACACTGATGGGTAAAACGAATTTGTTTATGAAAATTGCTTTCTTCAGGCTTTTGCATGTTTCCTCTGCCCTTGACACAGTCTGGATTATCTGTCTTGAAGCAATACTTGCTTTTTTATTGAGAGAACCAAATAAACATTTCACTTTTGTTGTGTATTTCTCAGGATATGATATGATTTTCTCATATGTTCTTGTTTGATTTTGTGATTTATTTAGTGCGATATCCTTGGCGAAAGATTTTAGCCCAGCCTATCCATTCTCGATTTGATGTTCGTGTTTCTCATGAGCTGCTTATATTGGTTATTCTTTGTATCTGGCTCTGGTTAAAGGGTTTTTTTTAACTACATTTGTGCAATGTTTTTCTTTGTACCTGTAGGAGCAAAATGGATACATGTTTTGGAATCTCATTATTTAGGATTTTATTTAATATTAACTTTGTAGAATTATTATGTATATAATAGCATTCTTGGTAACGCACTTGTTTCTGGAATCAGAGAGGGATTCCGCTTCCGATTGGAGAACATTGTTCGTGGTCAAGTAAGCAGCCATTCTGATACTTCTGCAAATCATAACAGTACTGGTTCTCGAAATGATCATCGTAACAGTGGTGGTTCTCGAAATGATCAATCTCAAGCAAGCACTTCTCCAGAGGTGCCAGTTGAAAACAATGATCTGTCTCAGCCTACAAGTCAGGAAACTGATGTTCAGCGAATGTTGGAGCATACAGGGGACTTGGACAATAGCACCCCTAGAGAGAGTATAAATTGGCAGGAAACCAGGCCCCAAGGAGGCAACTGGCAGGAGGAAGTTACAGAAGATGGAAGAAGGGACTGGCAACAGTCTACTGAGGTTGGTATTAATGAATGGCAAGATGGTGCTGGAGAAGAAATGGATGGAAACTGGCAAGAGAATACTTCCCAGGATTGGCCTCGGGAAACTACAGAAAGCGAAGATGGGGGACATAATCCTCTGCAGGAAGCTCATGAGGGGTGGCGTGAAGATGATGCACAGGAGGCTGTAGAAAACTGGCAAGGGCCTTCTGATCCTCCAAGAACTCGTAGGACTACTCCCATTAGAAGGATCAACAGATTCCACCCACCTGATGATGATGATAATGTGTATAGCATGGAAATAAGGGAACTACTTAGCAGGTCTCCTCTTATATTTGAAGTTGTTTTATTCTGTTTATTTTATGTCATAGGCTATGTAGGTTCCCAATGATGGTTATTGCTGCTGATGCAGGAGAAGTGTCTCTAATCTTCTTCGGAGTGGGTTTCGTGAGAGTTTAGACCAGCTGATACAATCATATGTTCAAAGGCAAGGCCATAGTCCAGTTGACTGGGATCTGCACCGGAACCTGCCTACACCTGCTTCACCAGATCAAAACCAAGAGCAGCAGAGAGATGATGAGGATGATGACCGGCCAGACCCTGTTCCCAGGCCTCCACTTGTGCTGCCATCTCCACCTGTTCCACCACCACAGCCGCTTTGGCACCAGAACTTGCATCACACAAACTGGCCTAGGCATGGTAGCATACATCGTTCGGAAATTGTGCGTCATCTTATCTTCGATCTTTTTCATTTGAAACCTAATGGAAACTTGTGAGAGATTTGTTTGTTTTTGTAACTGGTCATATATTAAGTCAAACTTCAATATTTCTGCATATCTATTGTGTGTGAGTGCATAACTACTTAAATCGATTTGGTATGAGCACATCCATATATATGTATATATATATAAAGGGCAGCCCCAGTGCACGAAGCTCTGGCCAATGCGAGGTCCAGGGAAGGGGCGGACCACAAGGGCCTATAGTTGGCAGCCTTACCTTGCATTTTGCAAGAGGCTGATTCCATGCCTTGAACCCGTGACCTCAAGGTCACACGACGACAACTTTTACCATTGCGCTGAGGCTCCCCTTCAAATATATATATATATATATATATATATATATATATATATATATATATATATATATATATATATATATAAGGGCAAGGCGTGGAAACAGCCTCTTGCAAAATGCAAGGTAAGGCTGTGTGCTATAGGCCCTTGTGGTCCGCCCCTTCCCCGGACCCCACATAGGCTGGAGCTTCGTGCATTGGGGCTGCCCTTTATCCAGATGAGAGCTTGGTTCTACTTCTTTTAGGTCCTTCATCTTCTTAATGATTTTCTACAGTACACTTCTGTTATGAGAGGTTCCATTTTCCTTGCAGTTTTTAGCAAGTACCAATGCTGGCCTCACTCAAGGAATCATAAATTAAGATCACTGTATATCTTTATTTCTTCAGTCTGTCATATCTGAGGCTGTCATATTTAAGGATTCTGTTTTCATTTATTTTTCAAGTTATTCTAACTGGATGTTTTGGTACAGGAGTGGGAGATTATTAATGATCTGAGGGCGGACATGGCTAGGCTTCAGCAAGGAATGAGTCATATGCAGAGGATGTTGGAAGCTTGCATGGATATGCAACTTGAGTTGCAGCGTGCAGTCAGACAGGAAGTATCTGCAGCTTTAAATCGATCCGCCGGTGGTCAAGGTCAGCAACATTCTTTCTGAAATAAATTGATCACATGCTTTGTTATTTGCAAAAAATGACATTGATATTAAAAATGATATATAACTCTATGGCTAGATAAATTACTTCTTTTTTAT
The DNA here is from genome assembly GCA_035236585.1 of Warburgia ugandensis. Taxonomy (NCBI): domain Eukaryota; kingdom Viridiplantae; phylum Streptophyta; class Magnoliopsida; order Canellales; family Canellaceae; genus Warburgia; species Warburgia ugandensis. Next base: position 43,718,038 of record CP141129.1, read on the forward strand.
ATCTTCTTTGTCATTATGACTGTTGGTTTGCAGATGGCTTTTCCTTTTTGCTTAGCTGTTCACTTAGTTTAGTGAAGATCCATGTAATCTTATTGTGTAGTAGTAGTTAGGAGCTTCTCCAGATGATATGCAAAAATTAATCTTCTCTTCATGCTTTTCTTTTAATGCAACTGAGTATCTTCACATTCTTGACTTGCTATTAGAGTTGGATATGAAATTACTGTTTCTCCTGTTTATATCCATCTGAATCTAGCTTTATGTTCAATTCTAGCACGTCTGACTAGGTCAAAGAATCAAAAGAGGTTATAATTGCTATAATTACAATTTTTTGATTTAACATAAGAAAGAAAGAAAGAAAAGGTAGAAAGAGGTTTCTTCTTGAGGCTAAGCTTCAAAATGACTATTGGCCCCTTGTGATTTTGGTTCTGTACCAGAATGGTGATCTAATTTTTGAGTAAATTCGAGAAAAACTAGATATGGAGTTCTTTATCAATCCCAAAGCCTAGGGTTGCCACGTATTTAACACTTGATTTCTGTATTAGAGATTAAAACCTGTGGATTTGGTTGTCAGGGTTGCGAGGATATGATATGACAGCCATGTTCTTCTTCATCTTAATTTGTGTAACAGTTTGATCATATTTCCTTGGCTTCCTTAGAAAGCCTAAAATACGTCAATGGCATCACCATATTTCTGGTTTTCTCTGCCTCATATGGTTAGGAGATCTCCTTGAGTCTGTATGTTTGATCCAGAGCATTTCAGACCCAGGAAAATACCCAAGAACATACTTTGTCATAAGCTTCCAACAAATGGAGATCCGCAATCTGTTTGGTCCAGAGCATTTGAGGCCCAGGTATTAGGTTGGTCGCAAAATAACTGGAATTGCCATCATTCAGGTGTGCTCCCAAGAAAATCACCTGCTGGAGAGTGCCAGCTGCGTGAGGAGAACATGAACTTCTGACACGGGGAAAGTTCTTTGGTTGCTTGCTAGGCACGCAACATCTGGGGGTGGCTGAGCAATTATTAGTCCACAGTTCCTTATTGCTTGAAGAATGGGAAGATCATAGGAGAAAAGAGGGGCTTCGAATCTACTTGGTGTTGGATCCAAAATGTTAGTTTTCCTTGTGGGCTCTAGAGCACTAGAGGAGAGTCAGTCCTAAGTTTGAAGTTTATGAGTTATAGGTAGAGGGAGCATGAGCTTTGCTTAGAAAGAAAGGTTGACATATTGGCAATGAGTAGAATGCAAAATATAGTAAAGGAACATGTTTGCAGCATCATCCATATTTGAATCGCTCATGAGGTTCATGAGATTTATAATCAAAGTCTGCATATTTGAATATCTCATGAGATCCATGAGATGAAATAAGTGCCTGTACGTGATTATTTTAATGCGTTAGTCATTTACTTAGATTTATTTAACCAGTAAACTCTGTGAAAACACTGTAGATTATGCAGCATTCCTCTTTAAATATATTACTAGATTTTAATAAGCTGGAAAAGGTGTGGAGTAATTAATTTGTACATTATCATCTGTACCAGTTGAAAAGAATGGAGACAGAAAACAGAGAACTGTAACCATGGCAAAGAAAACAGCACTGAGTAATTAGCGTGTATGTTAACATCTCTACCTGTTGAAATGAATAGAGGTAAGAGGACAGAGAGAGCTGTAAACCATCATTAATAAACATCACATGGTAATAGGATTGCATATGGCGATCTGCATGTTGAAATGAATAGAAATAGAGAACTGTAACCATCACGTGGATACTTACATTATTTCAGAATTCAAGGGTAATGACTGATCTTTCAGAAGATTAACTTGAATTATGGATTGTGGTTGCAGGGATTGGGGAAGAGTCATCAGAGGATGGATCAAAATGGGGTCATGTGAGGAAAGGCACTTGCTGTGTTTGTTGTGATAATCATATTGATGCTTTGTTGTACAGGTCTGTACATTTGCTCCACCTATCATGAACTTATCGTTCGTTTTTTCTTTAGATAAAAAAGGGTTAAACTATTGTGCTGATCTTTGATGGGGTCCTCTCTTGCAGATGTGGGCACATGTGCACTTGCTCCAAATGTGCAAATGAGTTGGTCCGAGGAGGAGGCAAGTGTCCATTGTGCCGGGCTCCCATTGTCGAGGTGATCCGTGCTTATTCAATACTGTAAATAAAAGGAAAAAATAACAAAAGAGAAGATGAAGACGATGGAGCCTGTGTTGCTTGCTGAAGGACTTTGCCTTCCCGTCTGGTCTATACATATTGGTGTTCCCTGTTGTTCTTGATTATTTCTGAAACATTACAGTTCTATGACTGGAATAACAACTGGCAAATGACACTTTTGATTCATCATTCAGTCTCAATAAAGAAATATTTAATCTATAGCTGAAGCTTTGTGGTTCTCTATTGGGGTGATGAGATTTTAGACGGGCCTTGTGGCACATGACTTTCGGGCGAAAGCAGTTTGGGCTTCTGTTGCAAGTAGTTCTACACTGGTTGAATTATCTTGACCATCTGAGATGAGCAATTGAAAACAATTCTTCAGATGGATGGTGAGATTCCCGAATACATCCTTAGAAGCGTCCACTGCTACTCAATTTTGCTCACCTATCTTTCTTGATCATCACCCAGTTGAAAGCGGCTGTTGACGACGTTGATAAAGGTCCCATTGATGAAAGTCCCGGTTACTGTAAATGGGTGTTGTTGGCCTATTGGCCCATGAAATCTATGTCTGCACGCATAGATTCCGTGTGGTGCTGGTGCGCCAAGGATGGAAATGTTTTAAATGTGACTGTGGGTAGTGACACAATGGAAAACGACATATGGAGAGTATATTCGAGTAACATTATGAGTGCTGCTCAGTCAAAAGTATATCTGGGTTGTGCTAATTTCATACGAATTAGTACTGAGAAGCAGGTTCCTCTCACTCTAGCAATGCACCGAAAATGAAATAGGACTCCTCTCACTCTAGCAATGCACCAAAAATGAAATAGAGAGTCCTGTATCCTCATAGTTAGTAGAGAACAGCTATTGAATCAGATTTTTTATAAAATTGAAATTCTTTAGTTTTCCTTTTTCCTTATCAGAGAGAGGCCCTTAGCTTAGTGAGCGACGCTTATTTAAATGAAACCTTGACGTACAGTTCAATATTTTTATGCTCCTCTTTTGGATCGGGTTGAAATAGTCCATTCAGCCTTGGAGGTCTGTGTTTAGAGAGGTTATGGGGTAGATTTTGATCCGTTGCTTGGCAGTAGTAAATTTATCCATAGGACGTAAACCCCTTGCCAAACAACCCCGAAGTTACATGGGCAACTATATTGAAAAGGAAGAAGGCTTCTAGTTTACCTACAGGAAACCATGGGTTCAGGCCCCTGTTATCCTGAATAACATAAGATCATCATCTCTAAGATATCTGCTCAAAAGCACTAGGTAAGCGGGGGAATTACGCCATCATGTAGAAGGTGAACGAAGACTCCGGGACACTTGTCGAAGTTCTTGTTTCCCTTATCTTCTTAGTTAAGGAAACAAAGGCCAAATCATCAAATTTATTATCGATTAGGTATAAGATAGTATCATAATGATATTCAACAGTGAAAGTGATAACGTAAAGTAGAATGCGGATTTGCTATTCCTCTGCGTATCTTTTTGTCCCTTGGAGGGTGGTTTGTTTCCCCAGGCTTAACTATTACACTTCAATAGAGGGCTCACCCTTAACTTCAACTCCTGGATCATTTTCAGCCAATACAGTAACAGTCAATCGTGTGTAATTCATGGGGTAAAGAAGAAGAGTTCTTACAGGAGGTTAGTGGTGCTTGAGATGAGATGATATGATCCATATCATTATTAGCGGTGTTTGAGCTGAGATGGAATGAAATAGTATCTCCTCATCTTACTGTTAATGGTGCTTGAGATAAAAATTATCTCATCTTAATTCCCTGTTAAATTGTCAGTCATCTCAAGCCAGGAAGTCATCTTAAGCTAGATTGCATATCATATAATCTCACGCCAGCTCATTTCATCTCAAGGACCACTAACACCATGTTATGCATATGCTCATCTTCAGCATCCTGTTTTTGATAAGATAAAAAGGTCAGCCCCAGTGCACAATGCTCCCGCCTATGCAGGATCTGGGGAAGGGGTGGACCACAAGGGCCTAAAGTACACAGCCTTACCTTGCATTTACAAGAGACTGTTTCCACGCCTTGAACCTGTGACCTCAAGGTCACACGACAACAACTTTTACCGTTGCACCAAGGCTCCCCTTCTAAAAGGCCAGCCCCGGTGGAAGGAGCTCCCGGCTATGCGGGGTCTTGGGAAGGGGCGGACCACAAGGGCCTATAGTACGCAGCCTTACCTTTTATTTTTGCAAGAGGCTGTTTCCACACCTTGAACCCATAACCTCAAGGTCACATGACGACAACTTTTACCGTTGTGCCAAGGCTCCCATTTGTTATCCCGTCTTCGATAAGATATGCCCCAAAAATCCTTGATTGCTTGAGATTCTTATGTCTTTCATGTGTAAAAACATTTTGAACCATTCATTTTACACTTCAGAACAGCAATGGCTAGGTTCAGATGATCTTTCATTGGAGAAGATTTCTGGGATACAACCATCCCCGACTAGGCCCACAAGATGAATGACTCGGGTCGCTATAAACATGGCCCTTACTAGTGCTTCTAGCCATCCAAATGGACTTGTACTTCCTGGTCTGGCCACAACCATATAAAAAAACCAGTAACGAAGTACGGAGTGTCATTATAAGTGAGTGTCGACATCATTCCCCTGCTACAAAGATAGGGTCTTTACTCACCTAGCAAAAGAAAGAAACATTAGGAATTGGCGAAGGAAAAAAGGCATACTTGAAAACCAAGGGGTAGAATATAGAATGATGCCAAGAGACACGAGAGAAAAAGCAAAGGCATTGTCAGCAAAATGGAGGTGCTCACAGCATATCCTATGGAAGATGCGTTTCCACAAGACTCATTTCCTTCTCACCAAAAGCCACATGAAGTCATCTATCTCATCTATTGCATTTAAGACCATCTACTTCGCCTGAACAACATAAAACCAACCAGACCGACTTCTCTCTCTCTCTCTCTCTCTCTCTCTCTCTCTCTCTAAGCCTCTTCCTCAATCATGTAACAAGCTCAGAGGCTGATTCACCCCTCATGCGCGACAAGGGCTTACTTCCATGCAGATGGAGAAGGGGTGGTCATACCAATTGTGTCACAATCTTTCGCTGTTTCTCTGAAGTGGGTGGAGACTCGCTCCTCCATTTCATAGGGCAACTTGCATCCTTTGGCATTTTCTCCCTCTATCTTCTCTTAGATCTTAGCTATGGTCTTGTTATGGTTTTCTGCTTTTCTTCGTTGTAGTAAATAATGGCCACAGAGCTGGACTGTGGAGCTACTTAATAGATAAGTTCTCCTTTTACATTGGCCTGCTATGGATCTCTATAGCTTAATGTTTTGGGAGTTCTGAGGATTCATTTCGTTTTGTATGTAACCTTGATTATTTGTGGCATACTGTTTCTCTTTCTTATTTAGTTGGAATGTGTTTTCTAGATTAGGGGCTTACTGTTGAAGTCCCATATAAGGATTGTCTCACTGCTGCCGGACTCCATAGCATATCATGGTTTCATCTAACTGGATTTATATATGCTTTGCTCTCTCTTAGAGGATTTTGAAAGGATAGTTAGAATCACTTTGTTATGACAAAAATATTGGCCACAAACCCATCTAAGCCGTGGTCTGCAATATGAGTGGTTAGACCAGTCATGGCCGGCCCCATACTATACATAAAACTAGGAAGACTAGCTTGTTATAGTTATACTATGCAGCCAAGGCATGAGATATTATTATTGTTCTTTTTTTTAGATGCACTCAATACAACTTCTCTGCTCATTTCAAGTTAGCTACCAAGAGATATTAAATTTCCTTTAAATGGCAAAAAAAATAAAGTATATTAAAATTGCCGGTAAAATAATTGAAAATTGTCCAAAAATTGTTCATTAGAGTATGAACTGTTATCACGAAAATAGCCAATCAAGTTTGTAAATATTCTCAAAATTTAGACACATCCATATAATTAAGTGAGAGGTGTGTGCACTGCATACGTAAATGTGTGTATAAATTTATATGCAAATGGATGCTCTCTCTCTCTCTCTCTCTCTCTCTCTCTCTCTCTCTCTCTCTCTCTCTCTCTCTCTCTCTCTCTGATTAACTCCTTGTTAATTTGTTAGTTTGATTAAGTAGGAGAGAAGATGTGGAGTGCCAAATGGCATCTGTATTCCATTGCTTTGCTAATGGTACCCGTCACTTTAGTTCAACGAGTAAGGGCATCTGCATGTGCATGCAGGAGGGCAGGGGGAATTGAAAATGAAACACTTCAGCTCATCTCATAGCTGGAGAAAAAATAAGGGAGAAAGGTTTGAGGCTAGTGATATCAGAGAATACACTTGGGGGTTAAAGAGAACATCCAGGATAAAGAGGATGTTGCACTGTAAAAGAGAACATCAAACGATTCAAACCTTAGGATACTCAATTTCATGATCCCCCACAAGAAAAGTTAGGATTTCTTCTCTTATAATATATGGTGAAGTTATAGAAATTAATTACCATGTGCAAGACACTTGTCTGGGAGTAATTGGCAGCATTAACTAAGTGTCATCCATTAGGTCAGAATCTCTTTATAAATATAGGGTTTAGATCTTGCTGACTTCATGCTCGTGATCTGGAGTATGCTTCTCAAAGTATCATTCACGCAGCATGGATTAATAATATAGTACCAAAGAAAAAGAAACGAGGCTTAATAATATATACAAACATAAATACATTTGCATCTGCCATCTGTAAGTTCACAAAATATCATAAGACTAATATCACAAGCGTTGTAATTGCAAAAAGAGCTAGAAAACAGAAGGCCCTAAAAAGGCCGATGTTACCTAGTTTGACACTTTTTAGGGATGTTACCAGCACAATGGTTCTTGTCAACTTATTAAAATTAAACTTTTTGGTTGGTTTTATTGGAAAAGAAATAAAGAACAAAGAAAGAAAGGAACTCTAATCTTTTCTTGGAATACACTTGGTCATAGGTTTGAGTCCCCGCTTTTTCCTTTGGCTGGAGATTAGATCTAGGAGTTTGTGTGAGTTATTTGCTTTGTGTTTCTTTGCTTATTAGGAAAAAAGAGAAAGAAACAAAGGAATGCTTTGGTTATATATAAATAGTCTTAATTATAAAACAGTGAGTGAAGATTAAGTTTCTCACATACAGATCGTATGGCGAGAATTGTACTTGCAGCTTTACAATGGCTGCAATGAAGGAGTTCAGTTACAAAGATAATTACAAGGATAATTCATATGTAGAAATATCAAGGAGTGATTCAGAGGGGGATTATTAGCAGTCCCATAATTTCTGGTTGACTGTTGCATCGACAGAAATGTCTAGCTAAGAGAAAGACTCGTAGTTGATTTGCTAGGATTCCACAGATTGAAGGTTATCATTGATGAGCCATAGTATGAGATTGCTGCTAATATAGAGTTGAAGAGGGAAATTTTTTTCTCTTTTGAAGAAAAAAAAAAAGAACTAAAAGGTAAACTTCATCAGTAGGCTATCTTTTTAAGAAAAAATATAAAGTTTACGGGCTAACATACTTATATATTTGGAATTCATATCACTTGATACAACTCTATTAGACTTCTTAGTTTTTTTCAAAAAAAGTGTCTTATGTTTTGAGTTTTGAGCATATGCAAACTCCAGGGACACAGATACTCCCATCCTAAAGGATCGAATATTTAAATGTCAATCTTTGCTAACAAATGAAAGCTGTGATTAGCAATGAGAAGATGATAGAAGCACCTTAATGCAAAAGCTATTTAGGTCATTACAGAATAATCCAAGACAAACTTAATGAGAAGCAAAGTTCGTTTATTCCTACAAGTCATAATCGGTGCTCTACCATCAAAGAAGAGAATTGTGGGTATAAAGGCTGAACTGATGCAGAGGATATAGCTGATTTGGATGAGCACGATTTTCGTCAAGTACTGTATTCCATTCTTTTTTTCTCTTTCTTTTGAATCGCGCTGTGTATTCCTTTTAGGAGGTTACCGTTCAAGAGGCCATTTGACTGATGAGATTCCTACAACGACTTCGTGCTACAGTTCATTTTAATGACCCATGATGTTGCCATTACTATAATTTAATCCATCACATTATGATTTAATTATAATTAATACATAAAGGATCTATTACATTCTGTGAGAAAGCGAAGTACATTGATATTAGTTATCACTATGTTGAGAGAGAGAGAGAGAGAGAGAGAGAGAGAGAGAGAGAGAGAGAGAGAGTTGGATTACCATTTAACCTAAAAGCTTAAATAGATAAGACGTGAGCGGATATGTCTAACACACCCCTGCAAGTGGAAACCCTTCTTTAGGCTCTTGCACATGGACCTAAGTGTCGATTCGTCTATTTGTTTTAGAAATCAATATGCCAGGTCTCAAGATTCGAAATTACGGTCTCTTGATCAGTAAAGTTTTTTTATAACATGTTTGATAGTCATTTGACCTAAAAGCTTAATCTAATACAAAGTAAGCTAATAGTATTAATATGTCTAAGACGCACACACAGGTAAGTCCTTTGGAATCCATTGCAGATTGTATGTATAGAATAAGTTTATGCTCTTGGAACTCGACTCTCTTTTACCAAATTTAGATTAGTGAGTGCAGCAGCTCAAAACCACGAGTTGTCGCTCATAACGAGTCTCATGATTAGTCACCAAGTAGAAACCAAAGTGGCATGTTATTAACCCACCACATCAATTCATATCTTGCCTTGAAATTTGCTATTTTAACTAATTAATGCCTAGAAACCATCATCGTGTACTTGCACCAACATTACCCATATCCATTAACGTCAAGTAATAGCCAATAGGTCATTGTTTGCAATAGAAATCCTAGATCCAGAAGTAATTTGCGTCAACTATACCTCATTGCATATATATGAGATCGAGAAAAGTTGCCGGAGAAAAGATGCTACAAAGAACTCAAACGATATGTAGGCTGAGTGAAAGGAAGGTAGAAATCCATGATTATGACTGATCACGCTTAGCTTAACCAACATGTGCATCACGTATGTCATTATCAAATTTGATATTCACATATATACAAAAGCATACAGACACATGCACATATAGCATGGGAGAGAGGTTCTGATTGACTTCAACTACAATAAAGTAAGGAGTTCGTGGAAAAAGAAAAACTTCAAACACTGGTTTCTGTATTGTGTTTCTTTGTTTTTTGTCTCTCCTTATCATAAATGTTAAGTTTGGTAAAGGCTCAGGCATTTCAAATTCTAAAGAGCTGACCTATCTGACATGCCCGATCATGTGACCACTTTCAAGTAATTGGATTGCCAAACCCCAATGAACATGGTTTTAGATCTCGCTTTAGGAATAATTCAGTTTTATTAGGGAATACGTGGTCACCAGCTGCGTTTAGTTGACATTCCTCGTATTTTCTCAGTCATTCTCTCTTTGATTGGAAGGGGAGCCTTGGCACAATGGTAGAATTGTCATTGTATGACTTTGAGGTTATGGGTTCAAGGTGTGGAAACAGCCTCTTGCAAAATACTAGGTAAGACTGCATTACTATTGACCCTTGTGGTCTGTCCCTTCCCTAAATCCCGCATGCACGAGAGCTTCATGCATCGGGGCTGCCCTTTTTATTCTCTCTTTGATTCGGTTACAGATTGTATAACTTGCCATGGTTACTCCTATTGAGGTTTGGCCTTATTTGTAATCCTCTATATAATGAGAATCGATCTCTCTAATGCTGAAAGAATTAGTTGGCTCAACTTGGTATCAGCGCAGGCGAGATCTGCAATTTTCGTACAGCCTTCTCCTCTCTTGTTATCATATTTCTCATGCATTCCAATACTCTCTCCACCTGATCCACCAACATGTTTTCCAATAGTTCCTCCAACACCATTACATCTCAATCGGACATGTCTATTAGCTTCTCTCCAACCATGACGCTAAATAATACTACCCACTTCCCTTCCATGAAACTAAATGGAACAAATTATCCACTATTGAGCATTCAACTTTTGCCAATCTTGGCTGGGCAGCTTGGATTAGCGCAAGGGACCGATCTCTGTCATTCTTCCATTGTGGTTGATTCATCCACCAATGCTACCACTCCAAACCCGGAATACACTTCTGGGAGCAGAAACAATTAGCTCTTGTTGAGTTCGATCATAAAATCTTGTTCTGAGGAGGTTTTGCCATGGTTCTATTCCTGTAGGACAGGCCATAACGCAGGGAGAACACTTGCAAGAAGCCTTTAGCGCCCTCACATAGGCTCAGATTCTTCAGATTCATGTGCAGTTACGGCAACTAAAAAAAGGTGAACTGTCCGTCGACACTGCCTTCTTACAAAAATTCAAGTTCTTGGCGGATGAGTTAGGAGTGGCTGGTCAACCGATCTCATCGTGGGAGCTCAACTCCATCATCTTTGCAAATATTGAATGAGATTTCAACAACATAATTGTGGCTCTCTGTGTCCGAACACCAGTAGTTCCACTTTCCGAGTTACATAACATACTCTATATAAAGGGCAGCCCTGGTGTACAAAGCTCCCACCGCCTATGCAGGGTTCCGGGAAGGGGCAGACCACAAGGGTCTATAGTATGCAGCTTTACTTTGCATTTTTGCAAAAGACTATTTCCATGCCTTGAACCTATAACATCAAAGTCACATGACGACAATTTTACTGTTGCGCCAAGGCTCCCCTTCATATATGTATAATCATGAAATGCTCATCAAAGCAGCATTTGAAGAGTCAATCTCCCCTTCTCCCGTATATACAAGGAAAGGTCGAATAACCAAAAGAAAGGAGGATTTTCAGATGGCACAACAGACAACAAATACAATGAGCCTAAAAGCAGTAAGTGTGGATCCATGAGGACTAATATAATGGTGATATTCCCAGTCGCATGTGTCACGGGAATAATCACACAACCGATCCTTGCTTTTCTAGGCAACACCGTCAAACTCCATCATCAGGGGATTATGCGGATGGCTCTTTCAATGGGTCTGAAATGGATGCTTGATTTCCAGACGTGACGCACCATAAACTCCTGATCTAGAAAACCTAAGTATCTGATGAGTATCACAGGCAAGACAAGGTCAAGGTAGGGAATGGAGCAGGTTTGTCTGTTGGGCATCTTGGTTCATTTGATCTCTCTTTTAAAAAATGGGCAGCCACAGTGAATGAAGCTCCCACATACGCAGGGTTCGGGAAAGGTGTAGACTACAAGGGTCAATAGTATGCAGCCTTACCTTGCATTTTGCAAGAGGCTATTTCCACATTGCTTTCTCCTCCATCTTCAAATTTTTATCAATCCAATTAGTTGCATGTACCGCATATAACTAAAAACTTACTCTTACTCTTTGTTTACCGGTTTTGTAGAGATAATAATGTCCTTATCGAATTCACTGACTTTTCTTTTGACAAATCTGTTCTGAATCTGAATATGCCGAGTTCTGCTGCTTACTGTACCGGCTTGTTTATCGGTTTGCTACAGGCTCTTCTTTTGTTGTCAAGGGTCGAAGATTGAGGCCGGCACTCCTTCGAAGACAAGATGAAGGGGGATTGTATAAGCTCGCCCCATCTTTGGTTTATGCTCCATTTACCTTTTTGGTCGAGAAACTGGATCTTGACTGTTGGCATCAATTAAACACTAGGATATTTGAATTCTAAGTCCACTAATACAGTAATAAAAGAGTATAATCTCAAATGTATCTCATCTAGATTAGCTTTTGAGTCATCATTGAGTTGGAATAAGGGGTAAGGTCTCTAGGTTGTCTCTTTCTCTTACCCATTCTATTAGTACGAGGCCTGTAGAACTTATATTTAGCGATATATGGGGACCTGCCCTTATTCCATCCATCAAAGGACATTGTTCTTTTGTCATTTTTATTAACGACCTCTCCAAATTTACCTGGCCTTTTTCGAATAAAATGAATTATGAGGTTCAGGACATATTCATTAAGCTTCATCTCATCGTAGAAAACAACTCAATCTTTCGTTAAAAGAATTTCAATCTGATTGGGGTGGAGAATATCGTTCCCTCACTCCATACTTTGAATAAAGTGGCATATTCCATTGCTCATCTCCTCGTACACATGAACAGAATGGTGCAGCTGAAAGAAAGATTAGGCACATTGTTGGCATAACTCTTTGCCTACTCAGTCATCTATGCCCTTAAACTATTAGAACTTTGCCATCTCCAACGCTACCTATCTCACCACTAGGGTTGGCCTCTCTACCCTTCAATTCAAATCACCATTTCAACAATTGTACTTGCTGGCCCTGGATTATAAGTTCATAATGGTCCTTTTCTTTAAAAGATAGTTCTTATTTAAAAGTCTTCGGTTGCTCAGTGTTTCCTTTACTTAGGCCTTATAACAACAATAAGTTCCAACATAGGAGCAAGGAGTGTGTTTTTCTTGGTTACAGTTTCGATCATTTAGGATACCTATGTCTAGACAAATCCGATGGTAGGATCTACATTGCTAGATTTCCTTTCTCATCACCAACTGATTGCTCTTCCCAAACGGGCACAATGGAGTAGAGACACCATGGTTAGCTATTACAACTTCTTTCGGTCACTTTAGGAGTGCACCAACTCATGTACTTCTCACTCCTTCCCTTTGGTTTCTGTTTCTACTAATGCTAACAATTATGTGTCTAATTCTTGAGTGAAAACCATCCCAACTGTTATTCCATCTCATAGTATTAAAGACTCCTCTCGTTTTTCTCCTTCATCCACAAGGTAATATCTCCAATTATTCCTTATTTGATCACCACCACTCATCTCTACCTAGTTCGATGTCTGACAGTCCTAACATATCTTTCCCCACCTCAACTAATTCTCCAAAATTTTCATCGCCTATCTGCAGTCTCATGAAATTCTTCTGTGATATCTATCAGTAAAAAGGGCAGCCCCAGGGCACGAAGCTCCTGCCTATGCTTGGTCCGGAGAAGGGGTACACCACAAGAGTCTATAGTACATAGTCTTACTTTGCATTTTTGCAAGAGGCTATTTGCACATCTTAAATCCGGGACCTCAAAATCACATGACGACAACTTTACCATTGCACCAAGACTCCCTTCTCTGTGATATCTACGAGTGTGCCCCTCAAATTCAACCTTCCACTATCGGTCCTAACCAGGATGATGCAATTCCACACCCTGCACACAACTCACCAGCGACCTTTCTTCATGACTTAGTTCGGTTGCCATCAAAGTTTGCCAAAGATCCACCACCCGTCCGCAGTGTACTCATGTTATGAGACTCCAACATATGGAGTGTCGATTTAGTGTGCCCTCTTCCAAATAGGGACCTTCTTATAGCAGAAAGATGACACTGAGCATCTTCTCCAAAACCCAGCCCACTACTTACCGTCAAGCGAGAAGTATTGTGAATTGTGACTGGTTATATTCGATTAGATTAATGCATTAATTCATTATTGAACTTGGGTATCAGTTCCTATTTCTTACGAATGAGTTTATTTGGTTTGACTAATGCTCCTTTAACTTTGCTAGCAGTTATTAACGAGTTATTCGTTGTATTGTCTTAGTTTTCTTTAATCATATTTTGATGGTACGCACACTACAGCTACTTGCTGTGGTGCACCTCACTTTTGCACAATGGGTCTCACAAATCATTGATCAGACTGTCCATAAAATCTCTATGCCTCTAGAGATCACTATTGCCTTAAAAAGAGTAAGGATTGGTTGAGTTTAGAATGTAAGCAAACGTTCTTTGATCACGAACGGTAAGAAACCTTGTTTAAAGAATGGTCCATATTTAACAAATAGGAAACACAAATTTTCAGATGTCATCTTCATTCAATAATCTTGATGTTTCGTAGACAAATGATGTAAAGCCATGCAGCTGTGTCACGCCACAGGATCTCATCATTCCTCTGGAATATTTTTCTAATCATAAATTGTACGCAAAGATGTTCAAATGTATTTGTGGGCAAACATTTGCCATTTATTCGGGAATCTCTAACCAATATTTGGCAACTTTGTGGTTTTACTAGGCCTAAAGGATATTATTAATGCTTTGTGCATGACTATGAAAAAATAGCCACTCATCTTGCTGCGCTATTAAAGAAAGATGCATTCTTATGGACTGAACAAGCTACTCAGCTTTTAAAGGCCAAGCAGGCCGTGGTTTCTACTCTAGTGTTGGTATTTCCTAGTTGCTCTAAAAAAATTATTCTCAAGTGTGATGCAGTATAACAGGCATTTGAGCCATGCATATGCTAGATGAAGGTCCTATTGCTTATAAGAGTCACAAAGTTCAACCTAATCTAGCAATAGTTCTTCTTAGAGTCTCAAAGTTCTTCTTAGAGTAAAGTGTACTAACTATGCATCCAATAATAGTGAGTTTCAAAGGTTTTGGGTACGATTATGAAATAGTGTTCAAAGAATGATGTGACAATTTTGTTGCAGATGCTTGCAACGCTTTATTTCGTGTAAACATCTTCGAGTTTAGCAATTTCAATCCCTTAATTTATTATCTGGATGATATTTGGGGTGAAAATCAACATAATGTTGGAAATTTTAATATGGGACAACAGTTGAGCAATGATCTAGATTCATCGCCAGACTACAGAGATAGGGAAGTAGGGATGACAATAGGGTGGGTTAAATTGGAGCATAACTCCAACCTGCACATACTTGGGGCGGAGCAAGGCAGGAAATCAGTACCCTGGGCAGCAAATCAGTGACCCTCACTTGCGGTGGAGGAATGAGTATGTCCATAGCGAGTGTAGAGCGGTGAGGAAATCTACTAACTCGATCTGCGATCCACACTCTATACTTATATTATACATACATATAGATAGATAGATAGATAGATAGATAGATAGATAGATAGATAGATAGATAGATAGATAGATAGATAGATAGATAGATATAGAAATGGCAATGGGCTATTAGTGTTACAGTTAAAAAAAGAATAGCATTTTTGTAAATTCAGTTCAGACGTACAAAAGGGCTAAAAAATTTCCAACCTAATACGACCAAGCCATTATACTGCCAATGCATAACTTTGCTATAATTCTCAAAAGTTTCTAAGATATTTTCTACTATTACTTTATGTAGCTTTACTTTGGCATAAAATAAAAAAACTCAAGAAGAACTGAAATCTTTCCACCGCATGTCCACCACCCTAAAGCTCTAAATTAACTTGACTCCTTTCCCACAACTATGAACTTCAACCTCATTTGCATCAAGATCTCCTTTCAGGACATCTCATTCCAATGTTATTGACTTAACTGGGTGGTTACATCTCTTAGTCTTAGCCAGGTTTTGGAGGCCTGTGGGATCAAAAATAATAAAATTACTCTGCTTGACAGTCTTTGGAAATCAGTATGCTAATTCTTATATTCATGCACCAATTCCAAACATTTTGAATATTTTTATACTAAATTAAATCGGAATGTCATAAGGATTTTAGAGTTTGAAACATTTTCTGAAGCACTAACTAGATATGGCTAGATATTTGAGACTTCTTTAACCCATGTGACTAACTTTGTTCACTCAGTCCTTTCTAGGGCATTTAAGTTGTTACATAGAGAATTATTTGCTGGTTTGCTTTTTCTGTTACAGATTATTGAATACCATCTAGGGATAGCCTTATCCCCACATATAGACACCATTCAGCATTTAATGGACAAATTGTTCAGCCTTTCATCAACTACGCCTTGATATGATGTGTTAAACCAAAATTCTTGCTCAGAGATTCTAAGCATTCAAGTTATTAAAGCTTTGCTGGTGGACGTAATCTGTTTCTTTGTTTTCTAGCTATCCATTTAAAGACTACAACTTAAAGCAATATAAATGAAATGAGGTCAATTTTTAATGCAAGGCTCACTGTAACATTGCTCATATTGTCTAGGAATTGTTTAAGTGAAATTTTACTAATTTTAGATAAATTAATCGAGGTGATAGAATTAAGCATGTGTTCAGCTTATTTATTTACCCCAAAGAATGGTCAATTTTGGTAAATTGGTGATTGTTTACTATAACTAAATAAGGGGAGCCTTGGCGCAATGATAAAAGTTGTTGTCATATGACCTTGAGGTCACGGGTTTAAGGCATGAAAATAGCATCTTGCAAAAATGCAAGGTAAAGCTGCGTACTATAGGCCCTTGTGGTCTGCCCTTTCACCGAACCCCGCATAGGCTGGAGCTTCGTGCACCAAGGCTGCCCTTTTTACTACAACTGAAATTGACACACCCCACCCACCGTGGGGTCCACAGTAACGATATTGTCCCGTACAGGGCCCGTAGGTCCCACGGGTTTTGCATTCACCCCCTTACAGGGTAAAAGGCCTCGTTACTGTGAGGAGTGTTCCCACTCCTTATCAACCACCCCGACTCCCTCTCGGGCGGTATGGGACTAACTCTCAACCGTCACCCCCCTCGGCCTTCGCCGCTTCGCTGCTTCGCCGCCCCCCTTGAGGTCACGGTGCCTCACAGTACCTCACGGTACCTCAGCCGGCAAGGGCTAGATTGGCCACTGCAGGTGCGAGATGGCCGAGGGTTGGCCTTGTGAGGGGACCCAAGTTGGTCTCGAGGCGGACGCAGGAGAGTTAGTCCCACATCGGCTAGGGGGGTGATGGGCCTGAGTTATAAGGGGGGTTCTCTCCCTTCACAACAAGGAGGCCTTTTCCCCTGGACGCAGGGGAGGACCAAAACCCGTGCGCGTGCGCACGGGACAATATTCTTGTTGTGGGTTCGACGGGGGTGGTAACAAATGGTATCGAGCCAAACCCCGACCCCGAGGGTGGATGGCTAGCCGCACCGTCGCTCGTGTGGTGACACACGGGGGCGTGTGTCCCGTAGGCGGGAGATGGCTACCGTGCCAAGATGGCCTGAGGGTTGGCCTTGTGAGGGGACCCAAGATGGTCTGAGGGCGGGACGCGGAGAGTTAGTCCCACATCGGCCAGGGGGGATGATGGGCCGTGAGTTATAAGGGGGTTCTCTCCCTTCACAACAAGAAGGCCTTTTCCCCGGACGCGAGGAGAATTCAAAACCCGTGCGCGCGTGCGCACGGAACAATATTCTTGTTGTGGGCCCGACGGGGTGGTAACAAATGGTATCAGAGCCAAACCCCGACCCCGAGGGTGGATGGCTAGCCGCACCGTCGCTCGTGTGGTGACACACGGGGCGTGTGTCCCGTGGGCGGGAGATGGCTACCGTGCCCGAGATGGCACGAGGGTTGGCCTTGTGAGGGGACCCAAGATGGTCCGAGGGGCGGGACGCAGGAGAGTTAGTCCCACATCGGCTAGGGGGGGTGATGGGCTGTGAGTTATAAGGGGGGGTTCTCTCCCTTCACAACAAGAAGGCCTTTTCCCCTGGACGCAGGGGAGAACCAAAACCCGTGCGCGTGCGCACGGGACAATATTCTTGTTGTGGGCCCGACGGGGTGGTAACAAATGGTATCAGAGCCAAACCCCGACCCCGAGGGTGGATGGCTAGCCGCATCGTCGCTCGTGTGGTGACACACGGGGGCGTGTGTCCCGTAGGCGGGAGATGGCTACCGTGCCAAGATGGCCTGAGGGTTGGCCTTGTGAGGGGACCCAAGATGGTCTGAGGGCGGGACGCAGGAGAGTTAGTCCCACATCGGCTAGGGGGGGTGATGGGCTGTGAGTTATAAGGGGGGGGTTCTCTCCCTTCACAACAAGAAGGCCTTTCCCCCGGGCCGCAGGGGAGAACCAAAACCCGTGCGCGTGCGCACGGGACAATATTCTTGTTGTGGGCCCGACGGGGTGGTAACAAATGGTATCAGAGCCAAACCCCGACCCCGAGGGTGGATGGCTAGCCGCACCGTCGCTCGTGTGGTGACACACGGGGGCGTGTGTCCCGTAGGCGGGAGATGGCTACCGTGCCAAGATGGCCTGAGGGTTGGCCTTGTGAGGGGACCCAAGATGGTCTGAGGGCGGGACGCAGGAGAGTTAGTCCCACATCGGCTAGGGGGGGTGATGGGCTGTGAGTTATAAGGGGGGGTTATCTAGCCTTGCCGGCTCAGGCACCGTGAGGTACCATGGCCTTGTGAGGGGTGGCGAAGCGGAGAAGGCCGAGGGGGTGACGGTTGAGAGTTAGTCCCATACCGCCCGGGAGAGGGAGTCAGGTGGTTGATAAGGAGTGGGAACACTCCTCACAGTAACAACGCGTTTTACCCTGGGAAGCCGGGGTGAGAACAAAGCCGTGCGGGCCCAGTGGGCCCAAAGCGGACAATATTGTTACTGTGGACCCCACAGTGGGTGGGGTGTGTCATTTGGTATCAGAGCCAGTCTCCTCGTGGTGATGGGTGGCTAACCGCATGCGTGCCTCGGTCACACGAGGGCGTGTGTCCCCTAAGGGGGAGAGATCTAGCCTTGCCGGCTCAGGCACCGTGAGGTACCATGGCCTTGTGAGGGGTGGCGAAGCGGAGAAGGCCGAGGGGGTGACGGTTGAGAGTTAGTCCCATACCGCCTGGAGAGGGGAGCTGGGCTGGTTGATAAGGAGTGGGAACACTCCTCACAGTAACAACGCGTTTTACCCTGGGAAGCCGGGGTGAGAACAAAGCCGTGCGGGCCCAGTGGGCCCAAAGCGGACAATATTGTTACTGTGGACCCCACAGTGGGTGGGGTGTGTCAGAAATAAATTCTAACATGTTATGTTCAATGACTCATTTCCTTAACTATGAAATTTTCTTATTCTTTTTACCTTTTTTCAGTCTAAAAGAAAATTAAATACATAAAAGTAGTCCTACATATGTCTAGGTTTACAGTTGCCAATACAGTCTAAACATAAAAGGTCAAGAAGAAAGTTTGTACGGCTATTTAGCATAGTACATGGCCCTTATTTTTAGCATCGTAGTGGGCCAAGGCATCAGCTACTTGCTTCCCCTCCCAAGAGATGTGCATCATGGAGCAGTTGAACTCTTGTTTATACTTTTGAAATGTAACTCTATATACTAAGTGGGTCATTGACTTAATGGTAAATATATGTGCCCCATATAATAAGTAGAGTGGCCAAAGAAAAAGACTAAAAAGAAGATCTTTTGTCTCATGGTAGCTATTGAATGGTTTTACCGCAAGTGCATGGGCTATTGGAGTATAGCTAATGCAAGTATGGGTCAATCCCATAGGGACTCAACTTAAAGGATAAAGTTTTAAATAAAATTTAATTGATAAAAATAAATAACAATAATTACTGGAATTAATATCAAAGTTCAGATCAATTCAATTTATAACAATTACAAAACTTTCAGTTCAAAAAGAAAGAAAATAAACCAAATAATATAAAAAATAACTACTTTCCTAGCTTAATCACTATCAATATCTTCAAATATGGTCTTCTTGAAGTTGATCATCCTTTATAAACATCTTTAGCATGCCCTTGATTAAAGATCTGTTGGTCAAATTTGTAAGATTCCTCAAATTGTAAAAATCTAGAGTAATTTGTGATTTTGGGATTTGGACAGTCTAGATCACTTTTTGAATCCAGATCAAAGATCAGAGATGTTAATTAAGTCCAAGGATTTCTTAAGAATGAAATTGAAAAGTTAATTTGAAAGCATATAAGAAAAAGAGGAGAAATAAGACATTATTGGTGATTAAGGCTAACGCGTTGATTGATCGGGTAGGATTGGACAATTCTTGAATAAGCAAAACAAAATAAACTAAAACTTGAATAGAACAGGTGGTACTAAATTGGGACAGAAATGTAATTTATAAAATAGACCATAGGTAAAAGCAAAATTTGAGGAAAAATCGGATTTAAACTAAAAAAAAAAAAAAACATGGAACCCGACAAAGAAGAGGAAAGGAAGTCGGAGGAGGAGAGAAGAGGAGAAAGAGAAGGAGAGGAAGAAAAAGAAGGGAAACCAGTGTCTGGTTTTCGTTTCCAAGCCAATCGGTGAACAAAGATTTCTTGGTGGTGCAAAGACAAGGAGGGAACAGAGGGATTCCAGCTAGTGAGGGGGAGACCGATGTTGGGCAGTGAAACTGGTCAGTCCGATGCGGAGAAGAGGAGGTGCTGGGCAGACCGGCATTGGTGAGGGAGATGCAAAGGAGAATTGCCGACTGGAGGGGGACCTGGCGTTGGGTCTGGTGAGAAGTAGAGGTGGGGAATTTGCGAGAGCAAAGAGTAGAGAGCAGAGAAGGAGAAGGAGAAGGAGAAGGAGAAGAAGGAAAGGGAATTGAGGGGTTGGTGATCTACCTTGCCTTGCCAATGTCGGATGGTGAGGCACAATCAGGTATGGGGTGAACAGAGAGAAGCAGAGGAGAGAGAAGAAGGGGGAAGAAGAGGAGGACCTGAGAAGAGGCTGCAGACAGGGGTGCAGTGTAGTGATCTGGTTTAGGAGCCACTTGGGATGGTGTCGCACTAGGAGGAAGAGGAAAAATGGGAAGTAGGTGGAGAAACTTGGGGAAAAGGTAAGCTTTTGGGGAAAACCCGAATTGGTTTTTCTTGCGGGTAGACAAAGTGACAAAGAACGAGGGAGAAAGAAGAGGGGGAGAAAAAGAGGGAACGTGGGCGAGGAGGAGAAAAGAAAAAGAAAGAGGGAGAGAGCAGAGGAGACCTTGGGATGATCCAACAATGGAGGGGGGAAGCAGAGAGAGAAGGAGCGGAGAGGAAGAGAGTGAGCCTGCCGAGAAGAAGAGGGAGATGTAGGAGATAGAAGGAGAGAGTAAGGGACATGAAAGAGAGAGAAACGTAAGAGAGAGGGGGCAATAAAGGAAGGGAGTAGGGTGCTTGCCGGCTGGTGTGGTGAAGAGGGAACGGACGAATGCGGGAATGAAATCGTCTTACTAGTCGACTGAGAGAAAGAGGATAGAGTAAAGAGCAGGAAGAGCGAAGAGGCAGAGAAAAAAGAAATGAGATGGGGAGCGGTGCCGATACCACGCAAGGATACGCGTTGGTCTGAACAAAGGGAGACGGTGAGAAAGTGAGTAAGGGGGGTTTATTTAACAGCATATGTTTGATGTTTTTGTTGGCACATCTCCTGTGATATCTCTTGCGATATCTTCTGTGATATCTAAGATGTGTCATATATTCTGTGATATCTGAGATATGTGGCATTTGTTCTGTGATATCTCTGGTGATATTTCTAGTGATATCTTTGGTGATATTTGAAATATGTGTGTGAATTGCATGTCAAAGTCTCTGCTAATGGACCTTACATGCATCATGCAAATACTCATATGACACACTCTTGCTCTTTAGAGGAAATCTAGAAGAATGTTTTAACATGAAAGGCCACTCTTAGATGTTATGAAGACGTGACTATGCAATGAATTAACATACAAAAATTCTCATTGATGGGTGCTAAAGTTAAAAATGATTTCTTACATCAATGTGCATTATGCATAACACGTGTCATCTTTTGATCCTGGTTTGGGTAAGTCATGGTCCACAAGTATCACAAAGATATTTTAAACTTTTTAAGCCATCCATTTGACATCCCAGAGCATGGTGAATAAATTTCATCCTTTGCGTGAATGATTTGGATTGCTGGATACGATAGTCCCACATGTAAGTGCATATTTATTTAATTTTACAAGCATTCAAAGTATACAAAAGGCACTCTTTCTTAGTTGATCTTTTTTATTTTATTTACTTAACGGACTGATACTACAAGAATTCCTGATTTGGAGAGGCTGAGTTGAAAATATATTAGCATAGGCCATTCTTTAATGATCTTTGTGGTTATCCCACCTATCTAATCAAATGTAAAGATATAACTAGTATTCAAAGAAAACATCATTTTGAATTGTGAACTCAGCAAGAGAGAGAGAGAGAGAGAGAGAGAGAGAGAGAGAGAGAGAGAGAGAGAGAGAGAGAGAGAGAGAGAGAGAAACGAACAAACATCCCATTTAAATGTTTGATTCAAACAAGTACTCAATTTTGTAACAAGAACAAAGATAACATTTCTGAAAAAGGATGATGCAATAATTCCAATATTCCACTGCATTTGTACAAACTAAATGAATGGTCTAAAGCTATGTATTTGTAATCTTCCAATACATTTGTACAAACATATGGTCCAATGAATACAATAAATTCTAGGGAGTGCAACGCATTTCTGCATTTGTAATCTTCCACGCCAATCTGTTCATTTCGTGCCATTGAATTATTGGTATCATGGAGGATAGCATATATATTATTTGACTTGTAGAATGGAGTATCAACAAGAACATACTGCAAGAATGAGAACACAATATTTGCATCAACGCAAACATGGTGCACGGCTGTAATTGTATATGTCAGAGGTCCCCTATTTAATAGGAGGAGCACCTTGTAGTTCGACAAACACCCAGCCCAAATCTATTAGATGAGTGACTTTCCAAAAGTTAGCTACTTCTAATTGATACGCACTGCCCTGCCATTCAGTCCAACTTGCCCACCAAACAAGGCCTGCTATTTGCAAAGTTGGGTAGCAGTGTCCTTTGTGACATTCGCATACTTGTAGATCTAGGTAGCAGTGTCAGTTGAGAAGCATTTACCCTTGTTGTGGTTCCATTTGCTTTAGGTAGCTACTATCTATTAGGAAAAGGGAAATAGACATGGAAAATACTCACTCTACTGTTAGTTCCTCAAATCAGCTTGTGTATAGTCAGCAATTACCATAAGAACTTTTCTGGGCTCCGATGCACTATACAAGCCCTTCCATAGGAACTTGACATCTTTCAGGTAAGTAGCAAACATTAGAACTATGATATAAGCATGGTTCTTCTTCTTCTCCTCCTCCTCCTCCTCCTCCTTTGTCCTTGTTATTCTGTAATTCACCTTGGACCAGAGAGTTCCATTGCCTTGACGAGTAGTGAAGAGTCATCCCTAAGATCAGAGTATCATTCGGAGGAGGAGAACTCGTGGCCTCTGTACTTTGGCCCCTCAGCTCTTTGCGAAGCTTCCCATGTGACGACCTGGGTTTTCTCATGCATTTTTAAATGCAATATCTAATTTTCTAGGTCGGGATGCATCCCTATTTGAAAACCATTTTATAGAATCCATGCAATGCAGCGTAAAACTTTTTAGTTTTAAACTCATTTTGAAAACCCCGAGTGTCATTTGCCTTCACAACAACCAAAGTGGTTTTTGAAAAACTTCAGAAATCATAAATGTTTTTCCCCAGGTCTATCCAGTCACAACACACAGCCCAACTGTAATTAAATACAAATACATGTCCAAAGGGTTGAGAGTTTACTTACATATATAACTGTCTCCTTTTTAATTCACTTGCTCGTAGCACTAATATCTCCTGAGGCGTCATCTATTTGTGAGTGAAACTATCCTGAAAAATGTTAAGGATAAGGTGAGTATATACTATACTCAGTAGGAGTCTATCACTACTAGTTTTATAATGCATGAGATGTTTTAAAATCATATGCTCATTCAAAACATGTGTATGTTTGAATACTTAAGTGCAGCATCGATGTTAAAATCCATTGTTAAACTGAAATACTAACGACTTAAAGGATCATATAATCCAAAATCGAAAGTATCATATACATATATATCATAACATCATGATATGCATAAGATGCTTCATGGAATCCAACTCATGGATCTCTAGTATGGTATGGTCGACCAACCTCATTTCATGCCATATGCAATGCACATAAATCATCAAACCATAGGGTCCACTATGCCCACGACCTCCTCGCCGTGTGGTCCCTGGGTACCTAAGGACACTCAGTCATAGCCTCCACGGGGCCTATGACACGTCCACCCAGTGCCGTGACACCAGTAGTAGCCCCCTGTACCACATGCAGTCGACGTAGGGACTTGCCTCTTTTTGGGCGTGGTACCCATCCACCTAATAGTGGTAGAGGCCGAGTGGCCAACCCAAACCCCTCGGCATAGCACCCACGGGCTTACTAGCCCAAATCACATAAGACCAAATAAGCCAAATCCTCTTTTCAAAACCTGTCCTCTTTGGGTCCCTCACAACTGCCTTGCCCTCAGCACTCCAGCGTCTTTTGGCAACCCTCAAGGACATGCAATCTTTGTAAGTACTTAAATCATGCAATGTATGCACTTGTTTGCAAAACATATATGTGCATAATGTATATGTAATCTTTTACAAAACATGTCTATGTACAAAGCATTTATCACATGCATGCTGAATTAAGTTATGCTAAACAAGTCATATACTTAAAACATAGGTTCTCAAAACAATAATAGTTCTTTTAAAAGGATCTAATAGTGATAGAGCACCTACCTGACTAGGTCGCGCTAACCCCTTTGTCATCGTACGCTCCTGAACATGGTTTGGGAACTTAAGGTTAGTTTGGCCCATCATTTATGGGTTTTAGAGTAGTTGGTCTTATTATTTAGGCATTAGGGGCCCATCCACGCGCCACCATCCTATTCTAAGGGTCATACCCACCTTTTATTGGGCCTTGATTAGGGATTTTATAGTTTGTATGTGTCCGCGTCATCGACACGGACACAACGCCTTTTGCGGCGCCTCAATCGGAGCTCTAGATCTCAAGTTATAAGCGTTTTAGTGTCGCACATATATAGGGGTCCAAAGAATGAAAAGACGTAATGCTAGGGCGCTGCGCGTCTGCGTCGTGCGTCCCGGCTTCCCTAAGGAATGAAAAAACTGCGTCGCTAGCACGCTACGCGCCTGCAACGTTCGCCTCAACGGGCGCGTCTGCAGACGCACCTGGTTTTCCGCCTCTCTTTCTCTTTTGTGGGCGCGTCCCTGGACGCGCCCGTTTGGTTTTTCAAACAGGAACGTCCTGCTCGTTGGGAAACCGGGGCATCCTCAAGACACCCTGGTTCAACCCTGTCGAACCAGTGTGGCCCAGGGGACGTCCCTGGGTCCTTGGTGAGTCTCCAAGGCTCCATTTTGCATGGTTTTTCATGCAAAAATCTAAGGAAATTGACCTTGGAACTATGGTGGAGATGGGTTTTGAGGGATCTTGGGCGTACCTGGCTCGTTGCTGGGGTTTTCTCCTTATTTTCCCCTCTAGGTCACTACTCCACGACGCGTTTTTTTTAACGTTTTGGGCTGCCATTAGAGGCGCCCAAGAGCTCTATTTATAAAGCTAAGAGAGGGTTCTGGAGGGGGCTCTCACCACCTTTGAATGGCGGTGGAGAAACCTCCAGAATGGCGGTGATTTCTCCTCCAATGACTGCCGTTCTAGAACCCTCTAGAGGTTGAAGATAAAGGGGTGCCCGTATCAAAACGGGCCCCTGTGTTTTGTAGCTAAATCCATTTTTTAATAAAATTATATTTTTTCCCCTAAACTTCAAAGGGCCATAATTTGCTCATTTTAACTTCGTTTTGGGTGATTTTGGTCTTGTTGGATTCCTTTTTCCGAGATGCATCTAATGGTACTATTTTCAGGACCACGTTTCTGGGTTCAGTCAAGGTGACTAGTGAAATGACCAAAATGCCCTTATCTCCAAAACTGAACTTTTCATGGGATTTTAATATTACAAAAATTGGGGTCATTACATCCCATCTTTCTGCAAGGCCATCACCTTCTAGCATCCATACTACTTTCGACATCTTTGGTCTCTGTGTAGGATGATACTGGGTGCATAAGAGTGCCACTAGAACCATTTCTTCAAGCTCAATTTAATCATAGTTGTTATTAATGTCCTTATCGATGAGCACATCAAGCTTCTTTTCTTGGTGGATTTTCTTCACCTGCATCAGAAACTGCTGTCAGATGAAGTTTTAAACAAAATGTCAAAAGAACCTTGAGAAGCCAGTGATTTAGAGAAACATACACAAAACATGGTTGAATATTGTTGTTGTACATAATGTATATAGAACCACCTTTTCAGCATATATAGTGGTTCCATCTAATTTATGGAGTTTCAGCCAACAAGAAAGCATGAAAATGTTTACCTAGTCAAGCATGGCTCCTTTCTGGTTTGTAGCCTTTCCAAATTCTAGGGCGGTCTAGCCAGTGATCAATTCAAGGAGGATTCCAAAACCAAAGACATCTGTTTTCTCTGAGGACTGGCCTATGGACAAATATTTAGGAGCTATATGCCCCACAGTACCTTGCACTGCAATTGTTATGTGCGAGTCTCTGTGATTCAAAAGCTTTGCCAAACCAATGTCTCCTACTATGGCTTCATAGTAGTCATCAAGCAATATATTAGCAGCTACACCCAATGCAGTTATCTCTTGTGCCTACATATTTTAGAAACATAGATCCTTATGGTTTGTTTCTTCATAAACAGCAAATAAACTCTATTTGGCTATGGACATGTCTTGTGCACGATTCTCTATTTCTTGATGAAGCTAATAAAGTGTGGTATATATATGGTAGATATCTTTTGCCATACAAAGAAAACTGATCTACTGATGTTAGGCTTCATGATGCAGTAGCCATTCCATCACAATACTTTCCTTTACCTTCCACTCTTGCAGTGGTTCTCAAATCCTTTTATTTGCACCGTCCATAGGATATTCTTTCAATAAACATCTAAATAACTAGTTATGGTTCAACACAACACTACACAGCTTTCTTATTTTACCTAGCATACTTTCTTCACGAGCACAATCAAGCTCCACAAAAAGATACTCTCAAGTTTTAGAACATCAACTCTATGAAAGCAAATCGAACCACTTGTTGAAGCATGAGCAAGGCCAAAATCTACAACCTGAAATGACCATCCAAGCCTATGAGTTAAAAATCACAATGTTTGATAGCCAATGAAAAAGTTATACCTTTGCTACAAAATTCTTATTCAAGAGAATGTTGCTGGACTTTATGTCTCTCCTTGTTTTGAAACTTTACTCATTCGTTTCACAACTGCCACAAAACCATTATTGAATTGAGCCTTGTAGATAGTTCCAAATCCCCCCTTCCTATAATAGTGCTGAAATTATCTGTTGCCTTCTTTGTTTCCTTGTAGCTGAACCGCCGGAATATGGATGATGGGCCTGTAGTGCTATCCCTTACAAGTTACATATGTAGCTGTTGAGAAGGGAAGGAGAAAAGGAGGCTAGTTATGTATTTTGGGATGTACAGAGCATAAAATGAAATATCCCAAGTAGACAAACCTTCATGATTTTTTCGAGATGGCTGTGGAGGGAAGGCTTTCCAAGATGTTCCGATTTGACCATGTGAAGCATGCATAGGATGATTTTGTTAGAGTCATGCATGCTGTGTATTCATACATGGTGTATGTAAACTGTTAAGCACATAGTTCTTAAACATTATAAAGAAAACTGGAGTCAGTGCATGAAGGTTAAATGCATTATCCATGTGACAAATTATGGCATTCTAGCACGGTGGAGCAAGGACTCTCTCACCTGGGTCACCATGGTTCAAGGCAGTGCATGGTTGTGTGTGTCTCGCATTCAAAAAAAGCAAGATCCCTGCAACAAGAAGACTATGATAATAACACTTGAACTTTACCCAGAAAATTTCACAAAATCTAACATAAGCTTAGCATAGTCTTTGAGAACCAATTTGACACAGCACCTATTTTTCAACATGAAGGTCTCACCCACAATTAGCAGTCAACATGTCTTGAATAGCATAATGCAGCCACTTCCTTAAGCATCTCAACATTGAATCTTAAGAACTAACGACATTAATCTAGCAACCTCTTGGTATCTGAAATAATATAGCCATCATATTTATAAAATAATGATTCAAAGCTTTTTATTTCCATCCAAGAAACGGAATTTCCAAATACAAGAAACAGAATGGAGGCTGATGAGAGCCAAATCTACAAGAGGACATAACAAGAAAGTATGCAGCACAGATATTTCCAGTAGTTCTCAACAAAATGATAAAGCTATTAGCATAGCAGTTTCAAATGAATTATAAAAGACATGTCAATTGGTCAATTCATTACTACATGGTAATAAAGAGCAGTAAAACCAGTGTGCCATTGAAAATGTCTATAGAGATGAACAATTTCCAACCACACCACTTCTACCATTTGTAAGTTGGCAAACTAAAGTCCCATCTTTAATCTACAAGAACAATATCCAAGAAGCAGAAAATGGTGTGCTCCTTCATCAGAAAATCCCAAACATATGCCATTAAATGAGTTTAATCACGGAGAACTCAGCTAAACTGAATAAATTCAATAATGATCCATTAGCTCCAAAGACATAAAGTTAAAGAAATAATAGAAACTTGTATGGGAACAAGAAAGACAGTACTACCTTACTTGGATTCAACTTCCTCTCTCAGCCATGTCAAAGGCCCGATATGAAGTTCATAGAAGAGCACCAATCAACATTCATATGGTCACACACACTCAAATACATTATATGAGATAGAAAAATTATCATATGTAGACATTGTTGGAAATCAAATCCCTCAGGTGGTAGTGAGAGAAAGAAATCGCAATTAGAAGGTAGATGACTACAAGCAAAACTAATTGCAGGAAGGTTACAAAATGAGTTTTACATAAACAAAGGCACAATCACAAGCATGATAATTACAAGTAGAAGTCCACCAAGGACATAACTACATTAAATGATGAGGAGGGGCATTAAATACAAGAGAGACATGGTCGCAGCCTCCATCTTGTAATGCAATAGTGGGTGTTGACACCACATTTTGATCAAATCCCCCATCCCATTGTTCCCTTCAGCGTTGTCGTCCCAATTGGTGGTAAGGGTGGTAGCTCAACCGGCATGTACTCATCAAGCCAGATAAACAATCCTGTATGTTGTTCGTTTGTTGGACAACGTAAGTACCACTTGCCACGATTGGGCTTCAACTGTACTTGGAGCAACAGCATAGGCCCTCGGCTGCATGCACATAAGGGGTGGGGGTTTTGCTCCATTCTTGTAATAAGATATCATGTGCATATATTTTGCGCTATTAGCAATATATACAATTCATATAAGCATTCAAGCATCAATTAAGTCAAGCAGTCAAGTAATACATCCTAAAATAAAGTTTTAATACATCATTTTTTGGCACATGAACGCACATCTACTAGTTATTTCTATGAATATAATCAAGCCACAGTTTGTGTGCTATGGAAGCATGCCAAGCAGCAGCATCTTGACAGTTTAGATGGATGATTGGATTGGGCTTATGCATGAAAAATTGCATTTTGAATTTGTTATAATATCATAATGATATGAAGTTGGAGATTTATTTGGAGATTAATCTAAAACGAAATTGAGAAATGCAATTTAACTTACCAAAATAATATAAATATAGGAGAAAAAAAGAGGAAATATACACTTATTACTTGTAAGGAAGGCCGGCCGGCCAAGCACAAGCACAAGAGGAAGCTTATTTGCAGGTTACCTCGTAACATTCAAGATATTAGAACAAGAAGAAAATCATAGCTCAAATCCATCTGAACGAATCTTGTCAATGACAAGATTACAATCGTAGATTCAGCTTGTTGTTTCCCTAATCTTTCGAGCAAACATCGTTAACTTGTTTACTGAAGATTGGGTAGCAAAATGATCTTAAGATGATTTTCCTTCAATGAATTTTCAGCCAGATAGATCTGATTAGAAAACGAAATTTCCCATCCCATAGATCGCCTATCGAAATATCAAAGCATCGAAGCTCGAAGCTCAAAGCTCAAATGTGCCGAAGATAACGCAATTAAATAAACTCGATATCTCAAATATGGCGAAGATATCATAGTTAAATAACATGCACATTTGAGATGTGTCGGCATATCTCAAAAACGTATAACATGTGCTATTAAAAAAACCCCATAAGACAGGGGAGAAAAAGAGATCGGGATCTGAGAGAGAGAGAGAGAGAGAGAGAGAGAGAGAGAGAGAGAGAGAGAGAGAGAGAGAGAGAGAGAGAGAGAGAGAGAGAGTGGAGCATACGAAGAAACCTAGGAAGTTTTAGATGCCCTTCCAACACTATACTAACACACTTATTTAGTGAGAATATTTTAGCTTTTATAATATTGTGCATAAGTTGCAAACTGTGGAAATTGTTTTGTGAGTATTACTTTGTTTGATTGCGCTTTGTTAATTTATGTTAATGATGAATTGTTTAATTTGTTCCTTATTGGTCGGAAAAAGGACCATGCTGCTGTGAGGTTCCAAAGTACAGCTATTCTCAAAGAGAAAAAGGTAGAATTGTATCCTCAAAAGACGTCTCTAGATATCAATCAGACTTCCGGATAGTGTCGATTGATTGTCATTCTTGTTTCTGTAAGATACAAATTAAGAAAGCAAATCAAAGCAAACACTCACCTGGATGTGACTTTAACCTAAGACCATCTCACAGCCATATATATAATCTTACCAAACTGAGTCTAAGAGTAGATTGGCATCTTGTTTTAGTCAACAATAGGTCAGCCAGATAGTCTGATCTAGGATAAAGCTTTCCACAGTAATCCGATTGCTCTTGGACGGGATCTTCTTGAAATGAGCAGCATAAAAAAGGCAGCCCAGTGCACGAAGCTCCTACGTACGCAGGGTCATTGAAATGAATAGCATACTCTTTAATATTCTGAACCCATACTGAATTTCAATCCCTTGCCTGTTGTACGCATTAAGTTATGTTCCATGCCGGAACTGAGTTAGAGCTCAATTTGAGGGGGGCCAATATGAATTTGGAGGGTGAAGATCAAATTTGAGAGGAACACGGAAGTAAGATATGTATGAAAATGAGGTGGTGAAACACAAAAATACAAATGACAAAAAAATTTCAAAATTTAGAGAGGGGTCATGGCCTACTTTGGCCTTAAGTGGCTCCGTGCCAGACTCCATGTGCAACTCCAACTCTCTTAAGCCAATTGTTGAAGATTAAGTGCAGCTCAAAACTTTTAAAAGCGATCAACTCTCGAGTCCCAAAGTGGCATGTTATTAATTCCATCATATCACTTTATATCTTGCCTTTGAAATTTTGCTTATGTGGCTTTGGTTTTTCCTTTTTAGTTTTGGAAAAAATTGAAGAATTACAAAGCAGATCACTAGAAAATCTGCTAAATCTGGTATCTGGCCAAAGAAGAAATCGGCGGCTCAAACCTGCAACTAACTACACTAGATGTAATTAATTAGCCTCTAGAAATAATGCTGTACTTACACCACTGTTACTCGTGCACCAAATAAAAAAAAAAAGGACAGCTCCGGTGCACGAAGTTCCCGCCTATACGGGGTTCGGGGAAGGAGCGGACCACAAGTGCTTAAAGTACACAACCTTATCTTGCATTATGCAAGAGGCTGTTTCCACGCCTTGAACCCGTGACCTCAAGGTCACATGACAACAAATTTTACTGTTGTGCCAAGGCTCCCCTTCTGTGTAATAGATCCAAGTAATAAATCACTGTGTAATAGAATCCAGAAATAATTTATGCAACTATACCCTTCTGCAGTTGGGAGCCTTGGCGCAACGGTAGAATTGTTGTCATGTGACCTTGAGGTCATGGGTTCTAGGCATGGAAACAGTCTCTTGCAAAATGCAAGGTAAAGCTGCATACTATTGATCTTTATGGTCCGCCCTTTTCCCGAACCTTGCATATGTGGGAGCTTTGTGCACTGAGGCTGCCCTTCTGCAGTTCATGTCTATGCCAAGCAAGCAAATTTGTTAATTAAAGAACTCAAACTGCACGCTATATGATTCATAGGAGACGGTGGGTAGGCACAGCTTAACCTACGTATCACATATATAGGCAAATTTGCAGAGAAGCGGAGGCTGCTGATAGCAAAAGAGTCTCAACAACACTAGTCAGAGTGATGGGAATAGTTGTTTCCCTCCTGCACTTCTTTTTCACTTTTGAATGACCTTAGAGGATTACTGTATGTGAGGAGAAACAAACTCCATTAATATTATCTTTTGTAAACTGTTTTCCTTTTATTAAAAAACCACACACAGCAAGGAGTTGGTGGAAAAGAAAGGCTTTGCAGGTAGTAGTTCTTGCATTGTGTTTCTTTGTTTCCTATCTCACCTTGTCTTAAAGGCTAATTTTGGTTGAGGCTTAGCTGCATCCAATAAGACCACCAACAAAGCAGATGCACTGCACATCAAATTCTAGAAGGGCTGATGCCAACTGTGTCCAGGTTTAGTTTACATGCATCCTTGGGTAACTACACACATGCGCTTGCTTGATCATAATTGGAGTCCCAAACCTAAAACAAAACGGTTTTACATGTGACTTTAGGAATAACTTGGTCAGAAGGAAAGACGAAAGATATAGGAAGGGGAAAAAAGATGGAAAGGAAGGATTGCTTACAACCCAATCCAGTCCGGGAAGAGTAAAGCAACCTCTCTCTTACCATAAAAGTTTAATACACAGATGAAAACTTATTCTAGAACAGCAACTAATGATAATACAGGAGAGAGAACAATCATGAAACTTTCGGTTCCTTTATAATCAAATGTGGTATAGTCTGGCATAATCGCGAAAACCACATCATAGCCAGTCAGGTCCTTAGTATTTTTGTTCGAGCAGTCGGCCACCACTGGGCCGCATCGCCTGTTAGCACAAATGCGCCCACTGCAACTCGGTGATCCTTAGGCACTATCATCACTGTTGAAGAAAATTTTGAATTTATTTATAACCCTCAAAAAGGAAGAATGACCCTAATCTCACATGGGTTAATAAGTCTCCGCAAATCTTCTTTCTATGAATATATTTTCTATTGTTTTTATGATTACTGCTAATAGATAACACATAATTGCACGTAGTTAAAAGTTGCAGTCAGTCCATAACCATTCCATGAAAGACAGACGCTGGTCACAAGGTCACCTGACCAAGGACTAAAAGTTTGCTCTAGCACTTAAGTAACCTCGATTTCCGACGATCAAAACCATTCACTTGATGAGCTCGTATTAGATGGGTCATACCTTAAGATCTTCTACATTAGACGACCCAGTCTTTATTGTTCTAAGTATGAAATGGAAGAATAAGAATCTTGAGCAATCAGGGGATTAGATTGTCTAATGAATGACATTTTCGGTCATCACCTGTCCAAGATGGGCACAAAAGATATACAGTTTAGCTTGCAGGAAATAGGGATCAACTTATGTATTTATTTTTTTTATTTTTCAAATAAAATTTCACAACTAAATGCTCCAGAGTGGTAAGACAAGAAAGGATAAAATCAAGAATAAAAATATTAGAGAAAATCTAGAGGTAGCACCAATAGGTAACAAGATGAGGGAGATTAAACATAGATGGTTTGGTAACATTTACTAATTAATAGATTAGAAAATTTTGATTTTTTGAAATAAAGAAAAAATAAAAATAAAACAAAACAAAAAATGAAGCATATAAGGTCAGGAAGAGAGACAGAGTGCTCAAAACGCACTCTCCTCCCTCTCAAATTCTCTCTACTTCACGTGGACAGTCACGCACCCCAGCGACAGATTTCTCTACCCTTGAACAGTCGACAATGAGGTAGGATCACTCCACCCTCCTCTTTGCATTAAATTTTAAGGTTTATTCACTTGTAAATGGCGAAAAAAACGGCGTGAACATGTAGTTTTTATAAAAATTTATGCTTTACTGTTTTTCACTAAAAAATTTGATGAGACGGTGTCAGATTAAGATCTGGACCGTTCATATTGAGTATGATGAGGAGTGAAAAGGACCCATGAAATTTCGTGACGATCAGATAGTTAGGGACACCAAAAAACCTAAAAAACCTATTATGGGAGTTTTTGAAAATGAGACAAAAATTGTGAAAAACAATAGATTTAGGTGGGATTTGTGGAAATGGGGGGGTGAAAATGGAATATATGTGAAAAACTAGACTCAGAGGGGTAAAAATCACAAAAAATGGAGCACCTGAGGACGCCGGCGACGACGAACCAGTCCGATCGTCATCTCTGGCAACAACGACTGAAACGAGAAGGAAATGCAGGGATGAGGGAGTGCCACGTGGCGCAATGAGCGCACGCCACGCGGTGCCGCTAGAACGCGTGGCGCTCCGAACGCGCGCCACCCGCACGGGTTCCGACGTACAGCGCGTCCACAAACGTGTCTGCGGACAGCACGCACCGTATGGCGGGCCCGTTTTTTTGGTTTTGAGGGTTTTGACCCTTTATTCCTTTAAAATGTGATTTTAGGAGCTACAAAGGTCCAAAGCACGATCTGAAAGAGGCGTTGTGATCGTCTCAACAAGGTGGACCTAGATTTAAGACAAAAATCTAGTTTGGAGCAACTTTTTAATAGCAAAACTACTAAATGCTATTAGATGATTCATATTAAGCTGATCAAAAGATGATCAGGCTTTAGATTTTGGTTATATGCATTAACCATGACATGATTTATGGCATGACAGGTACATTAGGGCATACACCTTGATATCGTTTACACGTTTGTTGGGATAGTGCGATACTGAGGTAGGTAATTTCATTCACAATTTTTCCATGATTCTCAAATGGTGATTTGGTGAATTGAGTTTTTAAGGCATGTGATTTATGCCTTATCATATGCATGAGATTGATTTCAGCATGTAGCTTCTTATGTGCGTGCTATCTTTGTGGTGGTTATTGCATGCACTGTTCTTGATATCTTTTGTGATATTCACTTGATTGTTGGTCTTCATGACATGTGGGAGTCGCTCTGACTTGATATTTGAGACTATTGATCCTGTGGTAGGATGCAATATTTTACCCCGTGAGCGTCTAAGTGCCCGTGAGGGTGAAAGGGTAAAAGCGGGTGTGCAACACTACTTTTCGTGAGTGCCTATGAGGGTGAAAGCAAAAATGGTACACGTCATTCCCGTGAATGCCTGAGTGCCTGACCGCCTGTGAGGATGCAAGGGTGAAAGCGGATGGTACAAAGAGCTAACCCCACATTGCCGTAAGTGTACTTGAGACACTCACAGGGCTTGACTGTGTATAATGTTTGATACTTTTGACATGCATTCATGTGTTTCTATATTTTCTCGGATTGTGCATGTCCTAATATCATGGATGATGATATCTTATTTATTGCAAGGACTTGATATGTCCTTCATCTTGTGATTTAAGACTTTATATATATTGTTGATCATCTTTCAATCTTTATGCCTTGCACCATGTGATTTGTTTTTATTGAGATTACTTTAAATGTATATCACCTGCACAAGCATGGCTTGCTGAGGCATTGCATCAGAATCAGAGCGCGACAGTCAGAAAGGGAAGAAGGTGTACTATAGTGGAGCTAGACGGGGGCTTGATGACAGATACTGTCAGATACTAAGACAGAGTGGTGTACTTTTGTTGGGTTGGTATTAGCTTTTAGGCATTCTCCTTAGTCGTTGTACATATTGATAGATTAGACTCATATCACTGTATAGTGGTTATATGTTTATACATGGATGATGTGGTGATCTTGGACAGACCCTGGAGCTTTGGAACTTTCACTATTACGTATCTTTACAGTTGCAAAAATGTCACCGTGGTTTTAATTTGTAAGCATGCTCAAAATGTTTACTTTTGGTTCTATTCTTCAGTGTGGTTTTGAGGTGAAATGACCCTCGAGGTTTTCTTAATGGTATTTTTCTTGACGCTGCGAAAAGTTTTAAATCATGAGTTTTAAGTTCTGGGATCACATCTATTTTCTATCAACAAATTATATTACTATTTTCATATAAATATGGGAAACAGTTTGTTAAAAACCCGGGGTATCACAGGTTTGGACATATCCAAAAGAGACCAAAAACAGCATCGGTTTAAAGGAGTGAGGAAATGCAAGTAGAAGGTTTTAAAAGGGCAAGGGGAAGGCCCAAAAGAACATGGATAGAAGTAGTGAGGAAAGATTTAAAAACTTTGAGACTAAATGAATACTTAATAGAGAGGAATGGGGGAATAAGATTCATATAGCCGACCCCTAATTGGGATAAGGTCTTAATGATGATGATGATAAACTAAATGCCCCAACTTATAAAATTGATGAAGGCAAATAAAGTTGCATTTCTTACTATGTGATCACAACTGCTGCAGCATTGATCCTCTAAAAACTAATTATAAATCGATAATCAAGATCAGGTGTTACTAATACTTTTGTTTCTAATATTACTAATTATTTAGCAAATTATCTGGAATCTATTATACTAATTTTTAAATATACTTGAAATCTTTCCAACAAAGAAAAGTGCTAGAGAAGGTCATCTTGTTTGCGACAAACTATGCTACAGACAGTTTTTAGCTACTATTATTACTTTATTTATTACCACTGTTACTACATTGATCAGCCAGTATAATCTTAGGCAAACTATGCATTTTTCAAGTTCCAAACGAGTTTTGGACTATAAAGCTTTCAGAGAAAAAGAAAAGAAAGGAACCGAACAAGTACCGCTAAGCCCCTCTACTCAAGCAATCTGATACCTTGACCTTGTAGCATCCAATGTCTCTTCCAATAAACGCAGTTTTAATCCGTGACCTCAAGATCACATGACGACAATTCTACTATTGCATCGAGGCTGCCCTTCTATCCAACGTCTCTTCCAGTATCTCCTATAAAACAACACTTGGAAACTTGATCTAGCAGCCCACTCTTCCAGTGTGTCTGAAATGGATGGTTGATTTCCAAACATGGGTGAACGCGCCATATAACTTCGGATGTAGAAAAGCTAAGTATTGCTTATGAGTATCGTAGACAAGACAAGGTCAAGGTAGGGAATGAAGTAGGTTTGTCTATTGCACATCTTGGTTTAGTTTCTATCTCTTCTCCATATGGAAATTTTATCTATCCGATGGGTTGCATGTACTCTTTGTTGATTGGTTCTGAATACTGTCCTTTTTGAATTCATTGACTCTTCTTTTGTTGTCAAGGATCGAAGATTGGGGGCACCCCTCCTTCAAGGACAATATGAAGGGGATTGTATAAGCTCTCCCCATCTTCTTTGGTTAAGAGAAAGTGGACCTTGACTGTTGGCAGCAAGCACTAGGAAATTTGAATGTTAAGTCTACTAAGATAGTAATAAATGAGCATAATCTCAAATGTGTCTCATCTAGATTAGCTTATGAGCCCTCTTTGTGTTGTAATAAGGGTAAGTTCTCTAGGTTATGTCTTTATCTTACCCATTCTATTAATATAATAGAACTTACATTTAGTGATATATGTGGACCTGCCCTATTCCATGCATCAATGGTCATTGTTTTTTTCTTTTCTTTTCTTTTTTTGCCATTTTTGTTAATGATACACCACTGGGTTTGGCTGCCATCAAACTTTGTCAAAGATTGCCCTTTGCTCGCGAGGTTATGTTCAATGAGATTATTGCATTAATTCCCATTGGAACTTGGGTATTGATTCCTATCACTTATGAATGAGTTGATTTGGATTGACCAATGCTCTTTTAACTTCCCAAGGCAATTTTGAACGAGTTATTTGGGCCTTTTTTTCTTTGCTTTGTCTTAGTTTCTTTAATGATATCTTGATCCCAAAGCTGGACTGCCCATTTAGAACACTGAGAAATGATGGGATGGTGCACGCACTACAACTGCTTGTTGTTGTGTGTTCACTTTTGCATGATGGGCCTCACACATCAATTATCAGACTGATTCATTTCATTTCTATGTCTCTAGATCATTATTGCTCTAAAAAAACAAGGATAGGATGAGCTTAGAATCTAAAGAAATGCTCCTTTGATCACAAAGCATAGACAGTTAGAAACCTTGTTTAAAGAATAGTCTACATTCAACAAGTAAGAAGCACAATTTTCAGATATTATATTCAATCAATAACCTTGATGTTTGGTACATAAGTGATCCAAAGGCATAGAAATCAAATGGACATATCTAATGAACAACTCATGGGACTCATCATGCAAAACTAGGGCACACCATTCCATCATTCCTCTAAAATATTCTTTTTTACTATTTTTCATATCATAAAAAATCATAAATTGTATGCAAAGATGTCCAAATGTACTTTTGGTCAAACATTTGTCAAATTCTTTGGGGATCTCTAAAATTGGAGTTGCACTAGATACAAAAATGATACAAGGTTTGGTCAATTGGCCTTTGCCAACTAATATTCATCAACTTTGTTATTTTTATGGGATTACATGATATTATTGAGACTTTTTGGTGGGCTATGAAAAAATAGCCACTCCTCTTCTTATTATATAAAAATGCATTCGTATGGATTGAACAAGCTACTCCAACTTTTTAAGCTCCAAGTAGGCAATGGTTTCTACTCTAGTGTTGGTGCTTCTTGATTACTCTAAATAATTTATTCTCAATGTGATGCAGTAAAAATGGGCATTGGAACCATGCTTATGCTAGATGAACATCCTATTTCTTTCTTTAATTGGACATTACATACTCATTATGTGCCTCTTTCAACATATGAAAAAGAGATATTCTTATTATTCTTATTGCCTAACTGTGATACACATATCTACTTGGATGGAAGTTTCACATCCATACTAATAATAAGATTCTCAGGTTCTTCTTAAAGTAAAGAGTACGCAAACTATGGAACAACAAAAGTGGGTTTCAAAGGTTTTGGTTACAATTATGAAGGTGTACAAAGTATGACATGACAGTTTGTTACAAATGCCTCATGTGAGAAACATCTTCACAATTAGCAATCTCAATGCCTCAATTTATTATCCTAGATGATATTTGTCATGAAGATCAACATGATGTTGAAACTTTTAAGCTTCAATAATACTTGAGCAATGATCCAGATTCATTGCCAAACAATGAAGACAAGGATGTAGGGATGGAAATGGGGCAAGTTAAACTAGAGCACAACCCTAACCTACACCTAGTTCCGATGGAGCGAGGCAAGAAATCAATGACCCTCACCCATGGTGGAGGTGGATCTTGAGCCAATGCAGAGCAGTAAGAAAAGTCTATTGACCCAATCTGGGATTCACTCTACACACAGAGAGAGAGAGAGAGAGAGAGAGAGAGAGAGAGAGAGAGAGAGAGAGAGAGAGAGAGAGAGAGAGAGAGAGAGAGAGAGAGAGAGAGAGAGAGAGAGAGAGAGAGAAGAAGAAGAAGAAGAAGAAGAAGAAGAAGAAGAAGAAATGCCCATGAGCTATTAGTTTTATGGTTAAAAATAAGAGCATTTTAGTCAATTTGATTCAGACATAAAAATGAATAGAAAGTTTCTATTAGCTATTAAGAAGCTATCTACTTTCTTTTGTTGGACTCCTTAGAGCCTAAACAGACTTGAAATTTATTTGATGAATTGACTTGATTACTCATTTCTTTATTTTCTAGTTTTCTTCTTCTTATTATACTTGTAGTTTTCTTCCTTTCATACATTATTATATCTTTCTTTTGAATTTTCTTTAGAAATTGCTGCTAGAAAATAACAAATGCTGATTTTTGAAGTATCAATTGAGATTTCAAGAATTATAGGCATTTTACCTAAGGATTACAAGCCTTTCTTTCAAATAATTATATCTATTTCATCAATCCTACCCCATCACTCCACACCCCACCCTGCCTATAACAATTGATGGAGCAGGTGGGTCAAGATGGGTTCTTCACATTTTGCCTTGCCCTATAATGAAGTGAGGATGTTGGTGATTCATGATAGTGCATGACAGGGTGGGGATGTCAATGGTACGTGGTTGGATAGAGCAAGGCAAGTGAACAACCTCCCCGCCCCATTTTCCTCCCTACAAGGATGGTTTATTGTAGTTCAAATGATGTTTATTTTCGTCATCCACTTCTGGTCTCAAACAACAATTTCTCAATGAGTTCTTTCTTCTCTGGTCAAGGATATTCTAGATACTTCAAAACATTTAGAAAAATATCTCAAAGCCTCTAGTATAAAGACCTCTAGGCAAATGTAAATGCTTGCTTTAGAGTACATAATTTGTGACGGAATTAAGTATGAGACTCTTACTCTAACAAATTTGCTTCAACCACTTCCAATTCATAATGTATGGGAAGGCATCTATGGGGATTTTGTTAAAGAGCTATCAAATTCCTTTGCTAATAGTAATTTTTGTTATCATTAATCAAAACTCTAAGTACACTCATTTTTTTGAGCTTTCTCATCCATACTAAGCTCACTCAATTGCAGAAGTATTTGTTAGGGATATTTCAAAAGTACATGATATGCCAAAATCAATTGTGACTTATCGTGATCTAGTATTATGTAAATAAATATTAAAAAGAATATTTTAAGTTACAAGGCAATCAAGATGAGCATTGTATATCATCCCCAAACAGACAATCAAGGTGAGATATTAAGTCATTGCCTTGAGACTTATCTTACTTGCTTTGTTATGGATAAACATTCAAAATGGTATTATTACTTACCATGGTTGGAGTATTGGTATTCATGGCTTTCCAAACAAATGCCAAAATGACACCATTTTAAATTCTCTATGGCCCTCCTTCACTATTAATGCAATCATATATGCCAGGATTTTATAAAGTGGCACATGCGGATAATATGTTCAGTATCATGATAGTGTTCTATGCAATTAAAGTAGAATCTCATAAATGCACAAAACCAAATGCAAATCCAACATAACAACCACTATTCAAAATGTGAGTTTTTAGGGGGAGATTGATTATATTTAAAATTACACCTAGATCATCAATCTACAATAGCTCATCATGAAAAACATGAATTATATCTTGAATCTTTTCTTTCAAGTGATTGAACAAGTTGGTAAAGTTGTTTACCATTTGAAGCTACCAAAAGAATGAAATTACATCCTTTTTCATGTCTTCATCTTTAAAATCCTTATTGGTCATCATGTGCTATATATTCCTATACTTCTGCACTATGTGATGATGGTGTTCTTCAACCAATACTTCAAGAAATTTTTACTATCATTGGATGAAAATTGGTTTGGACATGTTCAATGGAGACTGAAAATGGTATAAGTTAGGGTGAGAGAATCCAAGTTGAAGGTTCTAAAAGGGTAATTTAAGAACTTTGGGACTAAAATGAAGCCATGATACTTAATAGAGGAGAATGGAGAAATAAGATTCATGTGACCCACCCCTAATTGAGATAAGGTCTTAATTATGATGATGAAAATTGGTTACAAGTTCATTTTAGAAGCTTTAGTTGAATAGACAGACAAGCCAAAGGATGATGCCACAAGAAAAAGTTATGATATATCCAAGTTTAAGCATTAAAGACAAAGGTTCATCTTGAATGGGGGCTGAATAATAGGTCTACTACTATTTCAAGCTCATGCATCTTACGTAATTGGCCTTATTTCTATTTTTTGGGTGTTAGAATGTTTATGAAAAAAGTCTTAGATTACCAATAGCATTAGTTTCCTATTTGTAAGTTTTTTCTAATTTTTTAGTTTTAACTTGTCTATTTATACTTCTTAGGGTAATAAAAAGAACTGAATGGTTTTTTTTCCCAAAAAAAGCTTTGCATTATGAGATGTGGTACTTTTTAATTGAACTAAATCTACACTAACCATAGGAAATTCAGTTTTTTATAGTTAGAGGCTTCAAAATCCCATCACTGAAGATCAGGTTTGATGAACTCAAATTGTGAATTTGAGATGATTCTATGGTTTTCTTATTATTTATTTGTGATTGTTGACTATTTTGATGTTTTATTATGGTAGCAGTAGTGGGTTTTTGTTGATGTTTTTTCAAGTTTTTTCAAATGGTTTTGGTGTGATTTTGGTTAGGATCTACATGCAACGGCAGATGATAAGCCTTCAAAGAGTCTTTCAAAAAGAATGATTCAGCATTATGGTTATGAGTTCTTGTATGAAATAACTGCAGTCTCTTTTGTTTAAGAGTTTATTTGTGTTTGCTGGGTACTTGGGATCCCTTCATTTATCTCAATTATTTAGATAGCTCTTAAAGCATGTTGGAAGATTGCATGTATACTTGCACCTACATGTTGCATTGATGTCACACAGAATTGATTCATGCTCATACATATATTCATATTCATAGACACATAAGGAGAGAGTAGACACAATTTATATGATTGTTTTTTATCCTACTTGGAACTTTGAAGGCAAATCATGAAGTGATGATCATATTCATAACTCCTTTCTGATTTGTCTTCATGTAATTGTGCCAAAGAATAACATAACTAACA
The DNA here is from genome assembly GCA_035236585.1 of Warburgia ugandensis. Taxonomy (NCBI): domain Eukaryota; kingdom Viridiplantae; phylum Streptophyta; class Magnoliopsida; order Canellales; family Canellaceae; genus Warburgia; species Warburgia ugandensis. Next base: position 43,760,025 of record CP141129.1, read on the forward strand.
TTGTGTAGTTCCTTTCTACTTAAGGGAGATATTCCAATAAGGTGGAATAGAGTATGAGAAGAAAAGGGAAACAAGATGGACATAATCTATGTTGACACTGTTTGATGTCATGTTCTAATCATTTTTATTTTTTGAAATTTTATTTATTTATTTGCATATTTTCCCTACAAAGACTATTAGATGAAAACTTGAATGAAATAGGGGAGGAGGGGGAGGGTTTAATGCCACCAACAGGACTTACACAATGTTGACTTGAATGGTCCTTGTCATGACATTAGCAAGTAAGCCTTATAGAAGTAAAATAAGTATTTACACTTCCCAAAATATGCCATTGACATAGGTAGACGATCACCATCCATTCCAAAATATGTCATTCCAAAAGAAAAATGAGATGCTTACTTAGAGAAATGATAGATGATTATATTTGACACCCCGGGTTTTTCATGAAGATTTTTCGCAGTTATTTCAAAAGATGGTGCCTCTAAATTTTTGAAATACAAAAACAACGGAAGTTTTTTCTTTGAAATTCATTTTTCCAAAAACCCGGATGTCACCTTCATGCTCACACTATACATATATATATATATATATATATATAGTTTTCTAGAAAATAGAACTTTATTTCTGAAAACAGGACCCATCCAGTGGTTCACTTGTATAACCCCTATAACATTATATTAAATGTCTAATATCACAATTCAAATGACTAACTATACAATACAAAAGCTTTAAATAAAATGTATACCTGTGTGTAGAAGTATGTTTGCTGGATTCCTTTTTGTTGTGTACATCTTCTCCTGTCTTTCTGTATCTGAGATATTGTAAACATAAAACATTTACAATATCTCAGCAAGCTATGCTTGATAGGGGAGTTTAGGAAGCATGCTAAATCTTAAGATACATTAATTATTCAATAGTAATTAGAATATTCATTTCCATAACAATTAGGTTAAATTTAATTTACAATATGTTTCATATCTCAATAACCCATTTGTAAGCCAAATATCTACATGTTTTCATCATTATTAATAATTCCATTGATAAATCAGATATCTTTACTTATTATTTATCATCAAATAAATACTTTAATTCCATGAACCATACTCTGCATACAATTCTACCCATTCATTAACCCATATGAAAACATATATGAAACTACTCCCTCAATCATATTAATATAACAATAATACACATATATGAAAATTGTTAAAGGACATACAAAATTATGAATATAATTAACGTCACCTAATTTGCATTCCCAGACTATAATGGGTTTCAGAATCATACCCCTCATCATGTGGGGTTCATAATTATCCAGTCTCTGCGGGTATATCAACATAATCCTCATGCCCCTCACCATACAGGGTCCACAATCCTCCAGCCCTTGCTGGGAAAATGATGTAAGGCATATCATCATGTCATATCATATAAAGTATCTCATAATTCCATCATTTATGCATGTCTCATGGGTAGAATGCACAACGAATACAATATTTTCCTCTTTGAGTCCCTCACAACTGCCTAACCAGCTTCTCTTGGTAACCCTCAAGGATATGCACCATAGTGCACCAAATATAAGGACTACTATACATGCAGTCAGAATCCGTACAGCGCGCCCGGATAACTGCTCAATAATCCACCTATACCATCCTCAGTGGAAATCACAATATCCATGTCCACATGGGGAGGACCATGGATGTCACAGTGGCGGCCTTCCCATGATTGCCCCACCTGACTTTTTGCAACACATAGTGCATAGTATCCATAGCATAATAAATTTCGGAGAGCGGGTGGCCAAACCCTCATAACTCTCCTAGCATAGCATCCCCCAGGCCTATGCCTGTCTAAAACAAAACTCTCAAGCCTCCATGCCTGGATGTAAAATAATCATAATAGCAGGTAATTCGCCCGTTCATATATTTCATAACAAGAATAACATCCTCACTTATTTGGTGATAACCCACTATGGATGTATCATATAACCTAAACTCATACATCATCAATATTGACATGGTACCCATGTACCATAAACATCATTTCACAATTCACATACATAATGTACAAGGCATAAGCATCAATTATAACATGCATTCTTTTAATTAACATTATTTCAATTTAAAGCATATCGAATATCAATCATATAGTCAGGAATAAGATCATGTTAGAACATGCGTCTTATAATTTAGACATGCTGTCTTAAATTTCCACCTACCTCATGTGGACGCGTTCACTAGATTCCACTATCTTTAATTGCGCTCTTCTTCACAACCCCCATGCCCTTCAATTCATTATGTGCCTTTCCAACAAGCATTGATGTGAGTACCTCATTTAGGTAAGATGAAAGCCTAACAACACTAAGATGTGACCTACTAGATATCATTCAAAGTTTTTCACCCATATAAGCAATGACAACAGACATGCACAAAATGACCAAGGCTGAAATAAGTAAAAGAATAGGATTGATCATCCACACCTGAGTTGCCATTTCAGCTAACTGGAGGGTATTTGGCATGATACTATTCAAAACAGCGTAAAGAGTATCCAGATTGTCAAAAGCCTCCGCGGTAATTCTATGCGCAATGTCTCCAGCCAAAACCACTCCACTCCCTTCAAAGAAGCCTAACTCTCTGCAACACCCTTCCAAACGCATCCACCCTGATCTTGTACTCCTAGTTCAAGGGCGCCTATCAAAGGAACAAAACCCATCTTTGGGAAATCCGTACCCAGCTAATGCAGAAATCGTATTGTTCCAAGAAACACATCCCAAACAGACATTTTTTCATCAAAATTTTCAGGCAACTATTCATGCATGCACTGTTTCCCTTTTGATCCAGCATCATTCTTCATCTGATCACAATGGAAACAAAGGGATTTTGATTGTGCCCTTCTATAGGTCTAATCCACCAATCGGATTGAAGATCAGGGCCTTCATCGTCTCCGATGAGCTCTGTTTCTTCGATGACCTAAAACCCGAAATCCAAGAGAAATAGAGGCAAACGGGTTTTCTACGATGGCTGACCAGAGGAGGGATGGAGAGATGGTGACCTGCATTGGGGAAAAGACACGCTGCAGGTGAAAGGCAGCCCAGACAACCGGAGATGGTAGGGTTTTAAGGCTGGAAGAATAGATCGTGGGATCTGTTCTTTCTCTCGCCAGTGGGAGATCTGAGCAAAAGGGAAAGCCCTCCATGCCGATGGAAGATCCGACCAGGGCAGCCCCAAGTTTTGCCTTGGAGAGAGAGAGAGAGAGAGAGAGAGAGAGAGAGAGGGGTTTGAAGCGAGAGGGGGGTGCCAATATCAATTTGGCCCCCTCCCGTTAAATGGTGTTCTTTAGTTTTTTTTTTTTTTTTCTTCTTTCTTTTAATTATCATATTACCCTTGATTTCAAAGGCCCATAATTTCTTCATACGGGCTCTGTTTTAAGCGTTCTTTGGCTTGTTGGATTCTGTTTTTCGAGCACTATCTAATGGTTTTATTAGTTTCAAATTATACTTCTATAAAAGGATATAAAATTTTGGGGTTGTTACATTATAGAAGATGAGAAATGACGGGAAGTGTTGTTAATTTTCACTATTTTCTTTAAGTGTTATTATTGTCTATTTCTTTGTATAAACAATGGAACACATACTTGAACTTTGTTTGTGTAGAAAACTATTTCTTAACACTTGGCAATTGATGAATGTAATGTCCTTGAATTTTATACAACATGACTTGCAGAACCTTTCTCCACTCCTCTACACAGACAAGAATGTCAATATCAAATAGATCTTAGGTGAATTTCCATCTTTTGTTTCTCCCATACTTGAGAAAATTCATCACTCCTAAACCTTGGTGACTCTGAACATCATGTCTTGGATCAATAGACAATATACGTGTGGTACTTTTCCAAAAAGTTATGAAGATGATTAACAGTTATCTTGACTAGAAAATATTCTCTTTCTAACATTACCTCTATTCTTTACCTTGCATCAAAAATACAGATATTTTTTAGTGCAAATTAAATGATTGGTACTTTAACAGTTAGCCTTAATGATGTAAGACAACATGTAAAATTACCTAATCTCTATAGTGAGATCATATCAAAATCAATTTAAATAAGAAACCATAAATTAAACTATCACTAACACTTTTAACATGTAAAAAAATAGTCATAGTAAGCATGAAATAGCTTACAATGAATCATAGGATCTACAAATCATCTCAGATCTATACTAATTAAGATAAGATCAAAGTTTAATTTGGATCATTCCTCTAATTGATGAATCATTTCAATTAAGCTGCGGATCTAGGGTTTTCAAGGATTGGGTGCATGATGATAATTAAGGATTAAAAAAACAACACATAGTATAGTCAAACGTAGCACATAACTAATAAAAGATAAAGTAAAAAGAATATTGAATGATAGATGGGAATAAAACAGTATTACCTTAAGCTTAGGGTTTCACACCCATGGGAAGGAAATAATAACAATGAATCCACTAAGTCTAAGTAGTCTCTATTCATCATCCTTCAAAAACTCCTAATGAAGAAGAGAAAAGGATCTTAAGTAGGGAACATCCAACTTTAGTCTAGAAGAAAAGATAAAATTGCCATTCTTAAGTCACAACACAATAATAAACCTAATATCCTCAATGGTAAAGATTCAAAGTTAAATATATAAAAAAATCCTAAACTATAACATAAATCATAAGGGGAGAAAAAATGGGAGACAGTCCTCGTCACTTAGCCATTTATTTCTTCCATATCAATAGATTTGTTTAAGTTTATTTGTTACTACTTTGAAGGTACTCAATTATTGATTAATGTTAGAGGATAAATTTTTGAATAGCAAAAAATCCAATCCGCTACTTTAATATGTATCTTAGGCTTTGAGTATCATGTTATTATGGATATTTTTGAGAAGTTCATTCATGAAATCCATTTCGCATAAATATTTGAGGAGCTAGGAAGATGGAAAAGTTAACTCCCACTCATTTCCCAAGTGTGTGAGTTATATACACATCTTGTTCCTTTTAACTACTATTCTCTAGCAGTCCTTGCACCTTTAGTTCTATTATTAACTTCATTTTACAGTTAAGAATCAAACCTTATTAAGAAGAAACAAACAACTGCTAGAGAATAATGGCCCATTAAGCCCCCTAATAAAAGGAAAAGCCAAGCGTCGACATGGTCCAACTTAATCTGACCAAGCTATATATTAGGCATTATAGAGCCAACACACAACTTTACTCTAATCCATAGAAGTTAAAGGTATTTTCTACTATTACTTTACGGAGATTCTACTTTGGCATATAATCTAAGAACTCAAGGAGCAATGAAATCTTTCCACCATATGTCCACCACCCTAAAGCTATGAAGTAACTTGACTCCTTTCCATCAACTATGAACTTCAACCTCAATTGCGATAGGATCTCCTTTCGAGCCATCGTATACCAAAGTCATGACTTAACTATGTAGTTATATCTCTTAGTCTTTGCCAGGACTTGGAGGCCTATGGAACTAAAAATAATAGAACTACTATGCTTGATAATCTTTGGAAATTAGTATGTAATTCTTATATCCATTTGCCAATTCTAAACAACTTGAATATTCTTTGACTAAATTAAATTAGTATGTCACAAGGATTTTGGAGTTTGAATCATTTTTTGAAGTGTTAATTAGATATGGCAAGAAATCTAAGACTCCTTTAAACCATGTAACTAACTTTATTCAATCGGTCCCTTCAAGCACATCATAACAATTGCATATAAAATTATTTGATGGGATGATTTTTCTATTTTTAGACTTCAAGACTCTAATTAGACCTAACAAGTTTGCTATAGATTGTTGAATGTCTGCTCAAGGTACGCTTATCTCCACATATAGACACCATTCAGCATTTGGTGGACTAATTGTCTAGCCTTTCATCAACTAGGCTTTGATATGATGGGTCAAACACCCAAACTCTTCCTCCTAGATTGTAAGACTTCAAGTTGTGAAAGCTTTGCTAGTAGATGTAATCTATTTCTTTTTTTTCTAGCTATCTATTTAAAGACTACAACTGAGAGCAATATAAATGAAATAAGGTCTAATTTTAATGCTTTAGATCACTGAACCTTGCTTGTAATTGTGTCTGCCCACGTTAGGAGTTCCTTTGCAAATAGAAAGGACTGAGAGGCACACAATTTCTAACTTGCATTGCCATAGGTTGATATTGTAGGTGGTCATGAGATTAAGAGAGGTGGAGAAGAATGTCATTCACATTCGTAAGGTTAATTTTGGTTTATCTCTAGTTCCTCATACTATCTATGAATTGTTTTAGTAGAAGTTTACTAATTTCAGATATATTAATCGAAGTGATAGAATTAAGCATGTGTTCAGCTTATTTATTTACCTGAAAGAAATGGCCAATTATGGTAAATTGGTGGTTGTTTCCTCATAATTGAAATATATTCTGGCATTTGAGTGACTTATTTTCGAAAATTGAAATTCATTTTTTATTCTTCTTTTGGTTTAAGGATAATAAATAAAAGTAGCCCTACATGTGTCTAGGCAGATAATTGCAAATAGAGTTGAAATGTAAAAGTTCAATAAGAAAATTTGCAGCTATTTAGCCAAATAAAGATGTCCTCAATTTCAAAATCATAGTTGACCAAGGCATCAACTACTTAGTTTCCCTACCAATAGATGTGCGACATGGAGGGGTTGAACTCCATCTTCTTTATACTTCTACAATATAACTTTATATGCCAAGTGGTTTATTGACTTAATGCTAAATATGTGTGCCCTATATAATAAATAGCGTGGAAAAGAAAAAGACGAAGAATATACCCATTCAAAAATGTTCAGCTTGGGATAGATGAAGAAACTTAGGAAGTTCTAGTTGCTCTTCCAACACTATATTAACAATCTTGTTTATTGAGAATATTCTAGCTTTTCTAATGTTGTCCATAAGATGCAACTTGTGGAAATTGTTTTTGAGCATTACCTTGTATATTGTGCTTTGTTAATTTATGTTTAAGCTAAATTAAGACAAATTATTTAAAATTTATTGTTATGCACTAATTACTGTGGGATCAAATTTATGCGTCATACCATGAAACTCAGAAAAAGTGATTGAGAAGAGACTACGACATAAGACAAGTGTATTAGAAAACCAGTTTGATTTTGTAGTTGGTTGACCATGGAAGCTATTTTCTTACTTAGACAATAAATAGGGAAATATATGGAGACGAGTAAGGACCTCCACATGATCTTTATTGACTTTAAAAAAGCTTATAATAGGGTCCCTAAAGAGTTAAAATGATGGGCATTGGACAAAAAAAGGGTTTCGCTGGAGTATATAGACATAATTAAGGATATGAGTGAGAGAGTGATAACAAATGTTAGGACAACTAGCAAAGAAACCGATAATTTCCCTATCACTATAAGATTGCACCTACTATCGGCATTGAGCCCATACCTTTTCACATTGCCTATGGGTGAGTTAATAATAGTTGCATGAAGAGATTCCATGGTGTATGTTATTTTGCGAATGACATAGTTTTGATTAACAAGACAAGGATAGGAGTAAACACAAAACTACAGTTGTAAGGAGGTGCCATATAATGTAAAAGATTTAAAATTAGCCGAACTAAGATAGAGTATATGGAATGAAATTTTAGCAAGGAGGACAATGGGAGTGAAGCATCAATAAAAATTCATAACCAAGAAGTCCCCCAAAAAGACTACATTCAATACTTAGTATAGATAATTCATGAGAGTAGAGAGATTGAGATGGATGTTAACTAGAGAATCCAAGTTGGTTGGACTAAATGGATATATGTTCATTTGGACTTTTGTGTGATCAGCGAGTGTCACTCAAATTAAAAGGAAAATTCTAGAGGTTAGCTGTAAAGCGGGCTGTACTCTACAGATCAAAATGTTGGACAATTAAGAAACAACATGTACATAGGATGAGCATAACCAAAATGAAGATGTCAAAATGGATGTGTGGCAAGATAAGTAAGGATATAATTAGAAATGAAAACATTAGAGAAAACTTAGGAGTAGTACCAATAGATAACAAGATGAAGGAACATAGACTTAGATGGTTTAGACATGTCCAATGGAGACAAAAAACAGTCCAATTAGGACGTCTGAGTTGATCCAAGTTGAAGGCTTCAAAAGGGCAAGGGAAAGGCCCAAAAGAATGTGGATAAAAGTGATGAGAAAAGATTTAAAAACTTTTGGACTAAATGAAGCCATGACACTTGATAGAGGGAAATGGAGGAACAAGATTCATTTAGCAGACCCCTAACCTAGATAAGGTTTTAATGATGATGATGATAGGTCAAGATTGGACCTTATTGTTGTGAAGTTCCAACGCACTACAAATTTCAAAAATAAAAAGGTAGAATTTGCACCTAAAAAGATTTCTTCAGATACAGATTAGAATTCAAGATAGTGTCAGTTGATTGTCATTCTTGTTCCACTAAGGTACAAAGAGAGAAAACTAAAGATAAAGCTCATTTGGATGTGACTTAACCAAAGACCATCTCAGAGCCATATGTATGGTCTTACCATGACTGAGGTGAAGAGTGGATTGGCATGTTATATTAGTTTGAATAATCAACAATAGGTCAGCCAAATGGTTTGACCTAGGACAAAGCTTCCTACAGTTATCTGATTGCTATTGGACGGACTTCTTGAAATGAGCTATATAATGTATTTAATATTTGGAACTTGCACTGAATTTCAATCCCTTGCCTATTTTATGTTTTAAGTAAGTTATGTTCCATGTAGGGACTGAGTTGGGACTCAATTTGAGGAAGACCAAATTGAATTTGAAGGGTGGAGATCAAATTTGAGAGGAGGGCAAAAGCAAGATGTGTATAGAAATGAGGTGGTACCACACACAAAAAATAATTATATGACAAAAAAATTTCAAAATTTTGGGAGGAGCCATGGCCTACTTTAGCCCTAAGGTAGCTCCATCCCTGGCTCCTTGTGCAACTCCAACTCTCTTAATCCAATTGTTGAAGATTGAGTGCAACTATTAAAAATGATCTACTGTCGAGTCCCAAAGTAGCATGTTATTAATTCCATTACATTATATCTTGCCCTTGAAATTTTGCTTAGAGTAAGGAATTGATCAAAAAAAGAAATGCTTTGCTGGTAGTGGTTCTAGCTGTTGTGTTTGATTGATCATAATTGGATTCCCAAACCAAAACAAAATGGTTTTGCATGTGGCTTTCGGAATAACTTGATCCGAAGGAAAGAAGAAAGACACAGAATGGGGAAAAAGATGCAAAGGATCGCTTACAGCCCAGTCCATTCCAGGAAGAGTAAAGCAACCCTCTCTCTTTACCAAAAAAGTTAGATACACAGATGAAAACTAATCCGAGAACAACAACTAAAGATAATACATGAGAGAGAACAAACATGAAACACTCCATTTCTTAATAATCATATATGGAATAATCCGGCATAATCGCCTAAAGCAGATCATAGCCAGTCAGGCCCTTAGCATTTTTACCTCTTCCTTTTGCTGATAATTAACTGTATTTTCTGATTAAATACGGATATATTTTCTATTGCTTTTGTGATTACTGCTAATAGATGGGACTGCTAATAGATAATACACGTATGTGCACGTAGTTAAATGTTGAAGTTGGTGCACAACCATTCCATGAAAGACTGGCTGGTCACCAGGTCACCAGACCAAGGACTAGAAGTTAGCTCTAGCACTTTAGTAGCCAAGATTTCCCACGATCAAAACCATTCACTTTCTTGCGCCCGTATTAGATGGGTCATTCCCTGAGATCTTCTACATTAGACAACCCTAATCTTTATTCTTCTAAATGAGACATATACTTTACTTATCTTCCTATTATTAATCAAACTGCATAGAACCTTTTATCTTAATTTTTATATATATTTGAGATCTTCCTACCAAAGAAAAGTGTCACCTCAAACCTCGGAGCAAGTATAACAAAAGGGAGCCATATTATCTACGACCAACTACACTAAGCTTTCAGCTACTATTATTACTTTGTTTACTGCCACCATTAATATATTATTGATCAGCCAGCATCATCTTGGGCAAACTACGCCTTGTTCAAGTTCCAAATGACTTTCGGACAGTAAAGCTTTCAAAGCAAAAGAAAAAAAAGGAACTCCCCCACATCTTCTTTAATCTTCACTAAGCCCCTCCCCACAAGCAATCTGATACCTCGACCAACTAGCATGAAACGTCCTCTTCCAGTATGTCCCATAAAACAGCACTCACAAACTTGATATAGTACCCACAGTTAGCGCCATGGCTGGTCCTGGTCCTGATCCGGGTGCAATAAAGACGACTCCAACCCGAAGACCGAGGAGACCTCTCCAGTGGATCGGAAGCACCATCTTGGCATTAATCATATTGATTGCTCTCGTAGTGCTTATCGTATGGCTTACACTCAGGCCCAAGGAACTCGTCTATTCGGTTGAAGAGGCCTCCGTTCATGGCTTCACCTTGAACGATAAATCTCTCAATGCCACATTTGCTCTAACTATAAGGGCCTACAACCCCAACACCAGGATTGGCTTATATTATGACTCAATCCTTGTGTCTGTGCAGTATGAGGATCAAATGATCGCTTTCACATATTTGTCACCTTTCTTTCAGCATCCCCGAAATGTGACCCACTTACAGGCCAAAGCATTGGCTCAATCTACGCCTCTACTGCAAACGGTGTCTAAGGGTCTTAAACAGGATAGGAAGAAAGGAGATGTCGAATTGGAGATCAAAGTGAAGGCCAGGATTCGGTTCAAAGTTGGGGTATGGAAGTCGGGCCACCACACTCTAAAGGCCTCTTGTGAAAATACGGTGGTTCATTTCCATTCTTCCAAACAGTTTGATAGGACGTTCTGCCACGTAGATATCTGATTGTGCCATAATTTTTCTTGCTTGTTTGATTGGATGTGAAGGAAGGGGAGCCTTGAGCAATGGTAGAGTTGTCATTGTGTGACGTTGAGGTCACGGGTTCGAGGTATTGGAACAGCCTCTTGCAAAATGCAAGGTAAGGCTGCATACTATTTGACACTTATGGTCCGTCCCTTCCCCAGACCCCGCATACACTGGAGTTTCATGTATTGGGGCTGCCCTTTTGTTTGATTGGATGTGAAGAATGCTTTTCTTGATTGTTTTCAGTGAGAGAGTGATTTGAAGCAGCTTGAATTTGATTGTGCGTCTTGGTTGATATTCTTGTTTTCAGTTTATCAGAAGATGACTAGTTATTTTAGTTTTTGAACAATTGTGTGAATTTGTATTGTTTTAAGCTAATGAAAGCAGGTTGTCTTCTTAAATGATCGATGTGTTACGGATGAGAGATACATAAAAGCCCGTGGAAAATTCTAAGCCTACAAAGGCAGTAAGCACTGGAGATTGAGAGGATTAGAGAACATAAATGAATAGCTAAAAGACCGATAGGATGGTCAGGAAAGGGTATTGCTGGTACAGATCGATTGAGAAAAAAGAACAACGATTAATAGGATGCCATATATGTCTCTTCATTCTCGTTCCATGGCCGATCATGACTTCTAGGTCTGCCCCTCCGTATTCCTTTGTAGTAATTCCTCAGTTATCAAAAGATTTACTTCTAATTTCGGAATATTCAAAATTTTCCTATGATCTGCACTAACTACAGTATCATTATTATGTCAAATAAAAGGGCAGCCAGTGCACAAAGCTCCCACTATGCAGGGTCCCGGAAGGGACAGACCGCAAGGGTCTATGTACTATGTCAAATATAACCTGCAAAAGAGAGGAACAGAAAAAACAAAGGCAAAAGAGATTAAACACATTATTAGTGACTTGAAGGCCTGACACAGCTAAATTGAACGAATTATTTGTGTTTTCCTTAATAGGAGATGGAGCTTCATGCTGAACTCAACCGTCCATATGCCTAGCGAGAAGCATCATATACACTTTGAATACAAAGGCACTGTACAGATTGAAAGGTTATCAACGGAAATCAAATATAACAAAAAATTTATTCTTAATTACCTAATACTAGTGGTACAAGTCGAATCACTAAGTAAATAAGCCTCAAATGATGCAATTACCTAACAAGAAACATTTTATAATAATGCTAAGAAGTAAGTGTCTTTGTGTGTGAAATTGACTAATTTGCATTTAGTCCATACAACGAGCTGTCTAACCTTCAATATTAAACCTCTATGCCAGAACGAGCTGTCCGCCAATGCCAGTCCCAAGCACAAATGAAAAAGGAGGAAGGTCTTGGTTCAGGTGCTAGTCGACAAGGAAGAAGTTGAAGTTGAAGATGATTTTGTTATTTATTTCCTTCTTGCAAATGAATATGCATTTATATATTAGTTTGCAAAGAAGAAATGAAAATCACCTCCAACTTCTTAAAATATGGCAACCCATGCGTCAGGTGCCAGTAGGCAAGAGAGAAGCTGAAGAGGATTTTGTTATTTCTTTCATACTTATAAAGAAGAAATGAAAATCATCTCCAACTTCTTAAAACTATAGCAACCCTAATATGACATGAATCGAAAACTGACATTTCCTTAAGCTAGGGAGTTCCCCATAAGTGGCGCGCTGCATCAGATTCTAGGTGTAATGAAAATGGGGAAGGGTTGCTAGGGCGTTCTCCTAGAAGTGACGCACTACATCGGATCCTAGGTGTAGTGAAAAATGAGCAAGGGCTGCTAGAGTGTTCCCTTAGAAGCGGTGCACTACATTAGAACCCAGGTGCAATGAAAAGTGGACATGGGTTCATGCCATGGAGATTAAGAAGGACGTTGGTAAATAGAATATCTCCTGAGCATAAGATTCATATTGTCACATGGAATAAATGGACATTGACAGGTAAGAGTTTGGAGTTAGTAGACACAATGAAACGTAGAAGAGTCAACATCACTTGTATCTAAGAAACCAAGTGGAAAGGAGATAAAGTTAGAGAAATTGATGGGTATAAATTATGGTATGTAGGAAAGGATAATAACAAAAATTGTGTAGGAATAATAGTGGATAAAGAATCAAAAGATAAAGTTGTGGACATTAAAAGAATTAGTGATAGAATTAAATAATAAAACTTGTTCTAGTAGAGCAAATAATAAATGTTATAAGTGCATATGCACCACAAGTAGGATTAGAAGACATTGGTATATGACAATGCCCACGTCAATAAGATACCACTAGATGTGTCAGTGGTATGACCAACTTAGTTGTTGATGAGGTCATCAAAGACTGCAATAGTTATGAGAAGAAATGACAGGGGTTCGAGGGCAGCACACCCAAGGAGCAGGGTCCGGGGCAGTAGCCCCGATAGGGGTCCAAGGGGGCAATGCCCCATGGCAGCAGGGTCTGGGGGTTGTAGCTCAAGTTGCAGTTCAAAAGTTGTCAAGTGTGAACACAGGAAGCTTCCAGTAGCTACTCCTTTGACCCATACTACAGCAGCCATGTGGAAGGTGTGCTACAAGTCCAATTCGATGGGCTAGTTGGTGAAGGGTTGGTGAAGTCTCAAAAGTTATAAATAGGAGTGCCACAAGCCTCTCAATATAGACAGAAGTTCTTTGTTAACTTGTAGTCCTGCTTTCTTGTTAGTTTCTTCTTGTTAGTTCAGAAGCCATTGAAGCTCTGTTAGAAAGCACACGGTGGGACGATCATCTGTTGTAAGTTATTAGATTAAAAGTTTAAGTAGTATTGTCGACGTTTCTGGTGTAAGTTCGTCTGTTTACAGAAGATACAATCAAGAGACAGTTTTGAGAAGATATGAAAAAAGTCATGCAAGAAATTCCCAACACTAAGGGGATATTTATAGGAGCATAATTAAATGGCCATGTAGGAAAAGGAAGGAAGGATATAGTAGAATACATGGAGGGTATGGTATAGGTGAACGAAATGAGATGGGGGAAACTATCCTCTATTTTGCTTTGACATATACACTCTTTAAAAAGAGGGATGAGCACTTAATAACCTTTAAAAGTGGACTTCATAAAAGCCAAATAGACTTCTTTCTATTTAGGAATACTGAATGATCAATGTGTAAGGATTGTAAGGTTATACCCGGTGAGAGTTTAACCTCACAACATAGGTTAATGGTTATGGATTTAGGGCAGCCCCAGTGCATAAAGCTCCCACCTATAAGGGGTTGGGGGAAGGAGCAGACCACAAGGGCCTATAGTAGGCAGCCTTACCTTGCATTTTGCAAGAGGTTGATTCCACACCTTGAACCCGTGACCTCAAGGTCACATGACGACAACTTTTACCGTTGCGCTAAGGCTTAGGTTAATGGTTATGGATAACCATATCAAAAGATGAAGGAAAAGAAATAAACTTAGTAGGTATCCAAAAACTAAGTGATAGAACTTAAAAGGAGAGAAAATAACCTCATTTAAAAATAAGTTGATGGTAGAAGGAAACTAGAACTATGAAATAGAAGTAAATACCATGTGGATTAATATTGTTGAGTCCATTAAGAAAGTGGCAAAAGATGTCTTAAGAGAATCTAAAGGTAAAAGGCAATTAGAAAAGGAAACATAGTGGTGAATTGAAACAGTGCAAAAAGTTATTAAAGAAAAACAGATGTGTTTTAAAGCATGACAGAAGACTAGAAATAATGAAAACTATGAATAATATAAGAATGCTAAAAAGGTTGCTAAGAGAATAGCAAGTGAGGCTAAACTTAAGGCATATGATGAGCTATATAATAGACTAGGAACAAGAGAATGTGAGAAAGATGTGTTTAAACTTACAAAAGTAAGAGAACAGAAGGGTAGGGACTTAGATCATGTTAGGTGCATTAGAAGTGATAATCAAAGGGTGTTAGTCAAAGATAATGAGATTAAACAAAGGTAGAAGACGTACTTTCAAAAATTGTTAAATGACAACGGCTCTAAGAATATAGGGATTAAAAATATTATAAACTTAAATAACATTGGATATTATAAATATGAACGTAGGATTAGAATACCTGAAGTAAAATAGGCCTTGAAAAAGATAAAATCAGGAAGGCCATGGGGCCCGATGGTATACCAATAGAGGTTTGGAAGCATATGGTAGATATTTGGGTAGTTTGGTTGACCAAATTATTTAATAAGATTATAAAATCAAAGAAAATGCTTGATGGATGGAAGGAAAAGCTCTATTGTACTAATTTATAAAAATAAAGGATATATACAGAGTTGCACTAATTATAGAGGGATCAAAATTATGAGCCACATTATGAAACTTTTTGAAAGAGCAATTAAAAAGAGGTTACAACATAAGACAAGTATATTGGAGAATTAGTTTGGTTTCATGCCTGAGAGGTCTACCATGAAAGCTATTTTCTTACTAAAACAATTGGTAGAAAAATATAGAGAGAGGAGGAAAGACCTCCACATGGTCTTTATCGACTCAGAGAAAGCTTATGATAGAGTCCCTAGAGAGTTAATATAGAGGGTGTTAGGTGAGAAAGGAGTTTTGCGGGGGTATATAGACATGATTAAAAATATGTATGAGGGAGCAGTAACCAATGTTAAGATCGTTAGTAGCGAGACTGGTGATTTTCCTATCACTGTAGAATTGCACTAAGGATAGGCATTGAGTCCATACCTTTTTATGTTGGTTATGGATGAGTTAACGAAACATCTGCACGAGGAGATTCCCTAATGCATGCTATTTGCAGATGATATAATCTTAATTGATGAGACAATGAAAGGTGCAACCACAAAGCTAGAGTTATGGAGAGAAGCATTAGAACCTAAAGAATTTAAAATCAACAGAACTAAGACAGAATATATGGAATGCAATTTTAGTAAGGAGAGTAGGAGTGAAAGACCAGTCAAGATTGATAACCAAGAAGTCCCCATAAAAGACCACTTTCGTTACTTAGGATCAATGATTCATGAGAGTGGAGAGATTGAGAGAAAGGTTACCCAGAGAATCTAAGTGAGTTAGAACAAATGGAGATGTGCATATGGAGTTTTGTGTGATCGGCGGGTGCCGCTCAAACTAAAAGGAAAATTCTATAGAATGGCCATAAGGCTGGCCATGCTCTATGGATCAGAATGTTGGGCAATTAAGGAACATCATGCTCATAGGATGAGTGTCAGAGAAATGCAGATGTTGAGATGGATGAGTGGTAAGACAAGAAAGGATATAATTAGGAATGAAAATATTAGAAGAAATCTAGGGGTAGCACCAATAAGTAACAAGATGAGGGAGATTAGACTTAGATGGTTTGGACATGTCTATAGGAGACCGAAAATGGCACCGGTTAGGAGTGAAGCAATGCAAATAGAAGGTTCTAAAAGGGCAAGGGAAAGGCTCAAAAGAACGTGGGTAGAAGTGGTGAAGAAAGATTTAAAAACTTTAGGACTAAATGAAGCCATGGTACTTAATAGAGATGAATAAAGGAATAAGATTCATATGGCCGACCCCTAATTGGGATAAGGTCTTGTTGATGATGATGATGATGATGCCAAAAGTGAGAGCTAAGAATGCAATTGATTAAAGAGGATGTGTTTGGCCAACAAATGTCTAGCATAGTTGGCTGCAAGCAACTCCGCATTTCCCCTCAAATACACTTGGTCATGGATTCGAGTTGCCATTTTGCCCTTTGCCCAAGGGTTAGATTTAAGAAAGTGTGTGAGTGATTTGCTTTGTAACTCTTAACTTGTAAAAAAGAAAAAGAGAGGAACAATTGGAAAGAGTAATTGTCATGAAATTCAACAAGCAAGAGATATCAACAACCCATGCATAAAATAGCGTCAGCCGAAATATAATAGAGATGCTATTAACTCTTCATATATCAAGATTAAGTCATATAACAAGTTAGGACTATAGAAATATAAAGAGGTTGCAGACATAAACTGGCTATCAAATACATAAAAAAATAGTAGAAAACTTATGGGTTAATAGTTGTCCTGAGATTAGAAACTCAGAACAAGGAATCAATGACCCTGAAAATATCGAAAGAAGTGGCAAAGGCCAAGTTGCATAAGCAGAAATTGTTACTAGGAAATTTAATGTAAAGGAACAGCCTAGTTGAGAACTTATAACTTTGTAATATGCAGCAATGCAATGAATTTGACCTGCTGGTCGAGTTGGAGGTGCAATTCAAGAAGATTACACATGCTGCTCCGAACATCCTGTGCAAAAACCAGAAATAACACTGCTTCAAATAACAAATGCGAGCTGGAACATTAAGTTTGAAGCAATGGCAGTATAGAAGCACTGATGAAAGCCCATAGTCATCAAAGCAGTGCCACAGGTTGCAGATGAATGCCACCAAATGGTAGTAGAGCAGGTTTAATCAGAAACTGAACACAATCATTACAAACAAATGTAGAAAATTCTTGTCTTTAATTCACACTTAACAGAGCCTCCTATCCTCTCAAGCCCTACAGCATACAGAAGACTACAGTACATGGAAGCAGAACTTTCTTTAAATCCATAAGCACAAAGAGCTACCATAGTTTTCTCTTGTAGACAACATAAAGTCTCTGCAGTCTGGTACCATCTAAGCTTGCAAAGCTTCATACTTTCTTAATCTATGAGAACCTTTTGAGGGTGCCTTGTGAATGTAGGACTCTGTTGAATGGTGTGCCTCCTCTAGTTGTTTCCACTCTTGAATCATTTTCAGCAGCTGTCAGGGTACCTCAAAAACACATTTCAGACAGTAACTGACCCATCTTAATATCATCCACTTTGCAGGCCTCCATCAGTAGATTGGCGTCTATGACATCCTCCACATTACCCCACTCAAATTAAGGCCTTGCCTGAAAACTAAGGAAATCAACAAAGAACTTAAGAGATTTATTTTGCCTTGAATCCTCCAATGGTAAAATATGTTTAAGGAAAATAACCTAGTTCATAATAAAGACATTTCAACCAGGATACTTATAGAGTGCCATTTGTATTTCACTTGAAAGAATAATGCATCAGAATGTGGGTCTTGTCTATCTTTATAGGTAAGTTTAGGGAAGGCGTATTTGACCATTTAGATCACATAAACATACAGTTTCCACATTTGGTGATATATTTTCATAAAAGAGCAGAAAAACAGATAATCATGCACCCTCTCAATGGTATGATAATTTTACTGTTTTCTGGTTGCATCAGCTGCAGACCTAGCAGCCACTAGCTGCAAAAGTATAAAGCCAAAGCTAGGACATCACTGAATGGAATTAGGTGACAGCATCAATTTATTAGCAATGGATGCACCTTCATTAGACCTATTAAGCATTAACTACTTCTCCAGCATCAGATACCAATATATCTTACTTCATACAATAGCTTTCTTAAGCAACAAACACTGCCAGTTACAGCATTGTTTCTAAAGCCAGCTAAGAAGATGGTGCAGCTCAAAGTTTGCAGCCGAAGAAGAGTTTGTACCAGAGGATCATGGAGAAAAGGTATTAAACAAACGAGTTGCAAGAAGGGAAAGCAACAAATTGCCAAATCTTAGTCTACTTGTTCCTCTCAAGCATAATATGAGGACCAACCAATTAAAGAGCATCCTTCCCTTCATGGATTCAAACAAACAAGACCAGATTAATCAGATATTATAAAATTGTAGACGAACAGTGCTGTCATAGAGCCAGGCAATGAGATGCACCACTACTTCTATTTGAAATCACATACTTCTTGGATCATGTATTTGAATCACTTGAAAAACAAAATAGGACACCAAGTATGAAAGAAACCAACATCTCTATAAAATATGGTCTGGAATCTATAAAACAGGAAGAAATATATTCTAAAATATGAGAATGTGTCAGAAACTCATGAATAAATTTAACAAGCTGCACCAGAGATCTCATTCTGACAGTACTGTAGCATTTTCAACAGTTCCACAGTACTGAGGGAGGTTGTCAGAATCTATATACATAGGACCACCCTAGTGATTGCCCATCTCATTTATAGTAGTTCCTATATTGATGTTCTACAGCATCAAAATTCAATGGAGAAAAGTAAATACCTTCTAGCTACAATAGAACTCTCTCCTATGGATAAGCAAGGGGCTACTAAACAAAATTACAGCCACAAGCCCATCACTAACCCAATGTCCATTCTTCTTTTGCTAAAAAAAATTATTTTAAATGTTGATCTAATGATAAAAAGGGGCAGCCTAGTGCACAAAGCATCCACATAAATGGGGTTCGGGAAGGGACGGACCACAAAGGGTCTACAGTACGCAGCCTTACCTTGCATTTTTGCAAGAGGCTGTGTCCATGCCTCAAACCAGTGACCTTCCAGGTCACGCAGCGACAACTCAACCGTTGCACCAAGGCTTCCCTTCTAAATGTTGATCTAATGATCTCTTCCCAAAAATAGAGCAAACAATGGCCAAGTGCAAGTACCCAAGCTTCTTTTTTTTCAATAACTATTAGCTTGTAGCTGAAAAGAGAAAAGGGAAAAGGTAACAAACTAGTAATTGAAAGTTGCCCACATACAAGATTAGCAGTTACACCTTTTAATAATTTTGTAAAGAAAAGGGTGTGTGAGTGTTGCGCAATGGTCCAAGAGTGAGCTCTCAATTGTGAAAGTCATGAGTTCGAGGCTCTTCAAAGGGGGGAGGAGTGGGTGCATGAGTCCACCATCTAAAAATAAAAAAATGTAAAGAAAAACAAAAGTGGATGTTTACTTAAGAGTGATGATAGATGAGCCCTTACACACACCAACTTATTGCTTCACCGAGTCACTAGGAAACTTAGTCACACAAACACTAAATTTGGCATTTGTGGAAGGTGCATTTATCATCTTCCTCCTTATGCAGAGTTTCTCTGCGGTGGTAAGCAGAAAAAACGTTAAAGCTTACTTTGGAGGCTAAAAGCACTAGTGAAGTTTGGTATTTAAATGACCTAAGTCATTCATCTTCATGGCTCCACTGGAGATATGGTACAACTGCAGCTTGGCTCGTTAATATTTCATGGATCAGGCAATTCTAACCTGCTGATTCCTCAAGAAATCTATACGATTTATTGAGAAACTGTCTAACAATTTCTTTACCCCTCAAAACAATAAGGGGCTGATTGAAACACATATAAAATAGCTCCAAAACATTGTTGAGAACAGCGTATCAATGCTACTGATTTTCTTCAACCTGTTCTGTTTTGATGCAGCTACAACACTGTACCTCCTACACTGAAAGTTGCATAGGTTTGATTAAAGTCCAGAAAATACCAATCCTATGTCTGGAACTTTTAGTTCATAATCCTAATTCTTCAAAGTTGGCTTTTGAAATCAGTTTCTTAGAAACCAGGAATTGTTAATTTTATGTCTCTGAAAAGAATTCAGCCATGTTAGGTACAACTTACCTCCGTTCATGAATACCACATATATGCAGACACATCCACATACACATGACCGCCACAAGCATGCAAGCAGAACAGGGCTCAGAAATTCATTCTTACTAACTACGAAGCTTACTTCTTTTACATCAAACCCATTGATAGTAAGTTCCACTAAACCAAAAGCTACATACACCAGATGGAAATGGCATAGGACTGAACCTAAATTCAACAAACAAAAGAAAAATCCATCAATATACAGAATGCGGAGCAAATCATTAACAAGAGGATTATCCATGAGATTCTAAGAGATATTTTGAAAAGAATTAAGGAAAAATTCATTAGGATAAGTTGGCTTGTGGGCCAATAGGATGAGACTCTTCTATTTTTCATATTTTTTCACTTTTTTCTCACTTTCCACCCCATCACCAAATATCACTACGAATTTCACTTTCCATTGAAGAGTCGTACCATTCTAAGACTCCACCTTCCTAAACTCCAATCCCAACTTCCTAGAAATCACTTAGCCAATCAATCTTTTCCACCTTACCTCACTTTCTTATCCTTTTCCTACCCATCTCTTTCCTCCCACTTTCCTCTCTCTTTCTTATCTTATTCCATCCACTTACCATAATTGAATGTAGTCAACAAATTTTGAAGGGGGGAGACGTCTCCACCCAAGAAAATGACATCTCCCCACCTACATGCAACCAACGGCAGCCACTTATCTTATCTTATTTCCTCTTTAAAAACCATAGCTTACCCACTATCCTAGCCATCCAAATTACTTGTTTTTCATCTCCACCACACCTTTATCTTAGGTTACCCTAGAAAATATAGTTGAAAAGGTATAAAAGACCCAAAAAACATCAAAGTTTGGATCTCTTTCGTTAAGAGGAAAAAGATGCCTCCTCCACTTGGAAGAGGGCTTCCTCTTCCTTCTCCCTTTCTCCAACCTTTTCCCCCTAAACTTTCTTCTTCTTTTGGGTGGCTGATGTTCTTCCAAGGGTTGTTGCATCTTCCCCAAGTGTTCCATGCCTTGGTCTGGTCCTTTAAATCTCTTGTCAAAGGTTAGTTGTTTCCCTTTTTAATCATCCCACTTTGTTTGATTTTACTTCCTTTGTTGATTAGTTTAATTCCATTGTTCTTTTTTGCTTGTTTACTTAAGATCCAAGGTTGGTTTTTTTGTTGATTTGATAGCCAAGAGAAGTCATCTTGAATCTAATCTTTGTCCTTACTCTTCATTGGCCATTTAGATCTCCTTTAGTTTCATCACTTTGTTAGCCTTAAGTTTAGTTTTATAATTCCTAAATCATAATCCCTTGATTTAGGAATTATAACTCTTAGGTAGTGACAACCAAAACAGAATAGATATTAGATCAAAGTCTTTTTCCTTGAACTCTTATTGATCCAGTTTTCTTGATTGTTGTTTTGTTTGTTTATGTTCCTTGTTTACATTTTTGAAGTTCCTTTAGCCAAAGCCTTAAATCCTTGAGTTAAAAGGCCACTAATCTCTTGAGTGACAGCCAAGAAATAAGAACCTTTAGATCAACTTATTTGTTCCTTGAAATCCTTATCATCCTTGCCTTACCTTTGCTCTTATTCTCATATGCACCATATGTTTTTCTTGCTCTCTTTTAGATTCACATGCTTTCAAGCCTAGATTACGATACATTGAGGAAGAGTGAAGAAGTTACTTGGCTGATTATTGACTTTTCTATGGTGCACACACCCCTTGGAGGGTGCACACCTCACTTTGTAAATTTGTTATTCAATCAATTATGTCTTTATTTCAATGTTAATGGTACAAATTTCATGAATATATACTTGCTTTATATTTTGTGTTTCATGGATATTTAAATTAGTTCTTCATGTTCAAGTCCATGCATCATTCATCTCTTAGTTTTGAGGTGTGATACCTTTAGATAGTTTCTTATTATAGTTAGAGTTTCTTTTCATACATTTCATAATAGTTTAGTTCATCCCTTAGTTCATAAACCCTTTCCATGCTTCTTCCATGCACTTTTTTCGTAGTTATTTCCATGCATAACTCTCATATTTCAATAATATCATGTTTTGCTTATTTGTTTAGTTCATTTTAGTCCTTCATGCTTTAGGATTAGTTGCATACTAAGATAGGTCCCATTGTGTCAATTTTTTTAGATAGTTATAATTTTATAAAGTTTTCATTTAGGAATTTTTTAAGTTTAGCATGTTTACTTTTAATACAATTCTATCCTTCACATCTTGCACTTGTTTTTAGTTTCTTATCATTAGTTTAGGTTAAAAGATCTCCTTAATTTTGGATGGGTGATAAGTGTTCAATTTTGTTTAAAAAGTAACCAATTAGTAGCAATGTGTTATAATTTATAGTGTTAAATTAGGTTTGTTGGCCAAAATTTATAACACATGCATTTCTAACCTAAAAATTTTAAATTTTGATATTTTGCAAGTTCAGATGTTAGTCTAGAGTAAATATGTGAATGATCATAATTTGATAGGATTTAATTGAGTTTTTATTCTTTTATAGGTGTTGATAAGGTAATCCAAAGGTTGGGATTGAGTGAGATGGAAATTGAAGCCATCATGAGGTTTCCTAACCTAACTAGGAAACCTAAGCAAGCCAAAGGCTAAAAGTCATCAAACAAAGGTGTAATCAAGGTTCAATATCATCCTATGGCAAGAAAGAATGTAATTGAAGAAGCTAAAGGTGACTAAAATAGGCCCATGAAGTAAGCAATGCATTTTCACCACCTTTGCATGGGAGCCATTCAAGCTACTTAGCCATTAAAGCCATAAAAAAGGGTGACAAGCTATACAAGCTACTCAAGCATTGAAACCACTAAATCCACCACGGAATGAGCCATCAAAGTGAGCCATGGAGCCAAGGTGAAGTGCCACATGGAGCCACACTATTGGAGCATCTATTTAAGCAACTTTCATACTTTAAAAGTGTGATTTTAAAGGGATTTTGAGAGATTAATGTAAAAGGTAGGATGATCATGCATTGAGGGACCCACCCATCAAGAGCAAAAAACCCACTTTCCTAATCCATTTCCAAACCCTAATATACCCATCTTACTAGGGTTCCATGTTTTTGAGTCAAGGAGGAAGCAACCTGTGACACCTCAGGTTTTTCACAAAAAAAAAATCGAATTTATTTTTCAAAAGGGGCCATTCCTCAAATTTTAAAATTCAAAAACAGAGGAAGATTTTACTTTGAAATTCATTTTTCTAAAATCCTGGATGTTACTTTCATGCTCACATTATACATATATATATATAGTTTTCTAGATGATAAAAATTCATTTCTTAAAATAGGATCCATCCAGTGGTTCACTTGCACAGCTCCTATAACATTATATTAAATATCCAATATCACAATTCAAATGACTAACTACATAATACAAAAGCTTTAATAAAATGTATACCTGAGATATTGTATCTATATCTGTATCTAAGATATTGTAAACATAAAACATTTACAATATCTCAGCAAGCTATGCATGGTAGGGGAGTTTAAGAAGCATGCTAAATCCTAATATACATTAATTATTCCATAGCAATTAGAATTTTCATTTTCATAGCAATTATATTGAATTGGATTTACTGTATGTTTCACATTTCAATAATCCATTTATAAACCAAATATCTACATTTTTCATAATCATTAACAATCCATTGATAAATCAATTATTAATATGTTTCATAATTATAAGTAATCCATTGATTTATCAAACATCTTTAATTATTATTTGTTATCTAAATAAAGTAATCCAATTCTATGAACTATACTCTGCATAACAGTTCTACCCATTCATATACCCATATGAAACTTATATGAAAATACGCTCTCAATCATATACATATAGCATACATACACATATATGAAAATTGTTAAAAGACTTACAAAATTATGAATATAATCAATAAGTCTCCTAATTCACATTCCTAGACTATACTGGGTTTCAGAATCATGCCTATCATCATGTGGGATTCATAATCATCCATCCTCTACTTGTTTATCAATATAATGCTTATGCCTCTCACTACACGGGGTCCACAATCCTCCATCCACTGTTAGAAAAACAATATAAGGCATATCATCATGTCATATCATATAAGGCATCTCATAATGCCATAATATAAGCACCATAGTGCATCAAATATAAGGAATACCATGTTGCATTCTGATCCGTACTAGCATGCTCGGATAACTGTGCTATTCACCACTGATACCAAGGTGAAAAATAGTGTCACTGCCCATATGGGGAGATAGGACTTTCATAGTGGGGCCTTCCCATAATTGCCCCACTCAACCTTTAGCCTCTCATAGGGCAAGGTATCATCATATCATCAAATTTCGGGAAGCGGGTGGCCAAACCCTCATAACTTCCCTACCATAGCATCCCCAAGCATATGCTTGTATAAAAAAAAAAATCTCAAGCTTCCATGCCCGGATGTAAAATAATCATAATAGTAGGCAATTTGTTTATTCATATATTTCATAACAAAATAATATCCTCACTTATTTGGCTATAATCCACCAATGATGTATCTTATAAACCTAGACTCATACATCATCAATACTGACATGGTACCCATGTACCATAAACATGATTTCACAATTTATATACATGATGTACAAGTCATAAGCTTCAATTATAACATGCAATTCTTTTAATTAATATTATTTTCATCATTTCAATTTAAAGCATGTCCAATATCAATCATATCATTTAAATGTTATAACATATATAATCAGAAATAAGATCATATTTAAAACATGCATCTTATCATTTAGACATGCTGTCTTAAATTTCCACCTACCTCATGTGATGCATTCTTCAATTCCACTAGCTTTAATTGCCCTCTTTTCCACAATTGATGACATGCTTATTCCCTCTAATGCAAGCTTTATTGCAATACCAATGGCTTTTATGCTGACAACTATTAATGAACCCATCAAAGAATAGATGTCCAAGTAAATTTCTTCTTTCTCCAATTCCCTTTCTTCTTTGTCTTTACTTTACTTTTTTCAACCCCATACTCACTGTCCTCAATCAAAACATGAAAAATCTCCCTCTTATTCTCATTTCCATTATTCATAATACATTTGTAGTTGAAGTTGATCCCTTGAATATTTTGACAAATCTAAAATCCCTTCCATAGGCTTGCTTTGTATAGCTTTTGCCCTTGCAAGATTGTATAGTTCGAGCGTGTAATGCTGATACTGTAACATAACATAAATTCTCCACTTTATGCCTTTGTAGAAGTGTTATTGTAGTGATCAAAAAACCCCTGAAGCTTATTCGATTACTCTGATTAAGCACAAACCCACTGCCTTTATTAGCTATGACCTTTCTATAATTTTGATATCGCCCATTTGGGAAAGACATTTGACTCAACTCAGAGAAAGTAATTGGGGAAAGAGTTTTGTTCATAGCCAATGCACCTCTATAGCCTGAAATAGTATGGCAATCCATAACAGTAGCTAAATGGAAAAGGAATCTCAAGCTTTGCCTCTTTATCATAGCTATTTTTGCATTCCAAAAATCAAAAGCCCCAAAAATAAAAAAACCTAGAATCCTAGGAATCTGAATAACTAAACCCAAATGGGCAATCAAACTACCAACAAAAGAATGAATGAGAGTTTGCTCCAAACCACCTAAACTCAAAAATCATAGTAGGTTATCCAAACATTCCTACCTATGATTTCGAGAAATGAATATTACTGAACCAAAAATATTCCCAGCAATGACAAAAGACTGTCGTTTCTCCTAAAAAACAGAAGAGTAGAGCAACCTAAATTAACCAATTTTAGATGAAAATGAATTGGTTTCCCCAAACATCACCTCCTAATCCAAAATCCCAGATACCAACTTTAGCAAATCAAATCTTGTCCATCAAACAACAACTATCCAAAATGTAGATATACTCCACTGTCTTTCAAGGAAAGTAATACGAAAAAAATGAACAAAAATATAGTAAAAAGAAATAAAGTGTATTTCCTAAAGGACGACCAAATATT
The DNA here is from genome assembly GCA_035236585.1 of Warburgia ugandensis. Lineage (NCBI taxonomy): Eukaryota > Viridiplantae > Streptophyta > Magnoliopsida > Canellales > Canellaceae > Warburgia > Warburgia ugandensis. Next base: position 43,786,305 of record CP141129.1, read on the forward strand.
GTATGTGTCTTTCCTGAACCCATTGGTCCCATTGCCATTAACAGCCCATGCTTCCCTCCAATGAAATCCATCACCAATGGATCCATTATCTTCTCATAAACTTCCTCTTGAACAGAATCGGATTCTTCGAGGCTTGGAGAGGGAGTAGTAGAATGTCTCAGATAAGCGACGAAGAGAATGAGACTTTTGGGTTTCGGTTGATGTTGGGGAAGAAGGTCGAAAAAGGTTTTTGCATTGGTGCCAAAGAGATGAAGAGGGATGGTTGCCACCTGGGATCAGACCTACCGAGTGATCAGCATCCTCCATCACCACCGAAGAAGATATTTCTCTTTTAAAATTTTTTGGCAACCCTTCACATGTGCACTATTATCATTTTGATCCAGCATCAATCCTCATCCAATGACAAAGAAAACAAAGAGCTTTTGACCACCCCCTTAAGTAGATTATATTGAATGGTTAGATTGGAGATCAAAGCGGCCATTATGAACTGCAATCTCTGTTTCTCCGATGACATAAAAACCCAAAAATCCCCATTTTCAGACCAACATGGCATTTTCTAGTGTGAGAGCTCCCGCTCCTACTCCCTTCTTCTTCTCCTTCCCCATTTTCTCTTTCTCGCCATAGGATTCCATAGCTCTATCAGGTTCTGTTGAGTTTTGTGAATAGACTTAGGTTTGTTCGCTACATTTTTTCACTTAAATGGGGGTGCCATTATCAAAATGGCCCCTCATTTTTGTTATTTTATTTTTGTTTTGTTTTATTTATTTTAAAGTTTAATAATGATGTCCCAACTATTCTGAACACTATGATGCCAATCAATGAAAATGGTAACCCTTACTAATGATGTTCTTCAACTCCAATGACTGTCAAATTCTAACTCTTACAAGTGGGGCCCACTTAGTGAAATTATAAAAATACCCTTTTGTAAGAAATTTTCTATTTATTCGTCCGAACTCTAATTTTAGCAAACTTAGTGTCATTCAAATTGTATTGATAAGTAGCATCTAGATTTGATAATTTCAAATCCAAGTTATAAGTTTCTTTTCTTTTCTTTTCTTTTTTACTTTTAATTACTAAAATGCCCCTGATTTGAAGTTCCATAACTTCCTCTTTCGGACTCCATTTTTAGCTTTCTTTGGGTCATTGGATTCCATTTTCTGAGTACAATCCAATTATGTATACTTCAGTTCTTGATTATAATTCCATAAAATTTTATCCTCCTAGAAAACTAATACCTCATTCATCCAATACCCTAGATCTAAGTCCATGTAAACATATAAAAACACAAGGTTTTCTTCTAGATTTTTCTCTTTGTTTCCTTCATTCCTCCCACCATTCAAATTCCATCCAATTAGGAGAGTAGAGAGCCACTTTCCTTTTATGGAAAAGGATGCATTCCCCCCTTTCTAATTTAGAAACCAGCCTCCTCATATTTATTTCTTTCTCGTATGCCTTCTTTAATGACATCATTCCTACCTAAATTTCCTCCTCCTAACCTTTCTCATTAAATATCCTAACCCTAAGGCCACTTTCCTCATGTTTTCACCCCCTCCTAAGTTAGGAAACCACTCATCTATATATAACCTGATATTCCATACGAATTTTCCAAGTAGAGATGGGTGACACACCTCAAAACCAAGATTTCATTTGGTATCATTTGCTATTAGACTTTGGTATTTCATATATGCTTTTCTCCCTTTGGATTTCTAGTTATTTTCTTGGTTATTTCTATCCAATTCAGCAGCTTTCTAATGCAAGATTAGTTTACTATACCTAAGTACCAAAATCTAAAAGTTGGTTTTTCCTTAACATTGTTCTTTAATTCTAGTGACCAAAACATCTTCTTTTCCTGAATCCTTAAGTACTCATTTAGATTTTGATGTTTTTTATTAGATTCCATAGTTATTTTTCATAGTAACTCACTATAGGTGCATTAAATTTAACCATTTTTAGGACTCTAGAATCATGCGCAAAGTCCAAAAACCATGTGCATGGTTCTAAATCCCATTCCTTTTAGATATTTGCTTAGTTTAGTTGCTTAATTTAGTTTTAGCATAATTAATTCATTTTTTGCATCTTATTTCAGCTTTATAAAGTTTTCTTTCTGAATTATAGGAATTTCCATCTTTAAGAAGTTGTAAGATTTAAAAAGTGTTAAATTTAGAAAGTCTTTTTAGTTTCCATTCATATGCATGTTTTTAATTTCTTGTTAAAGTTAGTTATATCTCATTGGTTACTTGTTTTTGCATGTTAGTTTAGTATTAGAAATTTTTCTATTTTGGTTTTAGAATGTTTCTAATTCCGGTTTAGGAAAGTGGTAATTTAAGAAAGGTTTCATTTTAGTAGTTTCCTTAGTTTATGTTTCCTAGATTAATTTATTCTTGTCTTGCATTTGTTTCCTTTAGCTAAATGCATGTTATTTAGGTAAGTTTCCATTCTTATTTCTTAACTTTAATTTTTAGAAAGTTGCTATTAATTCTAGTTTCTAATTCCATGCAAGTTTTCATTTCATGTTACTTCCTAATTTAATCACATTTCTATATATTTGCTATGTCACTCAAAAAAGGTCACCTTCAATCCATTCTAAACTACACTAGCACCTTCAATCAACAACTAGTTGATGTCTTTATACTTGTAGTGTCACTCAATAAGAATAGAGGACATCACCCAACCACCATAAACCTGAGGATAGGAAATCACTCACCACTCAAAACAGCTATTGCATGCAATTCAATGAAAGGAATAGAGAGAGTAAAGCATGTAGGAAAGAATCAAGAAAAAAAAATGGATAATAAGATGGATGAGTTAGATGAAAGAACAAGTTGAATGGTAAGGGGGATACATGGAATAAATTGAAGGTGTGTAGAAAGATGCATGTGAATGGATGAGAAAAAGGATTCTCTTACATAAGTGGGAATGAGAGTGATAAGAGAGAAAAAAAGATAAGATAGGTGGCTTGTGCATTGAATACACTGGATGAAAAAGAGAGTACTTAAAGGACAAAGAAAGGCGGGTAGTGGTGTATGTGTGACGGCATGAGGGGATGAAAGATGGATTGTGTTAGAAAGTAAGGAAGAAAGAGACTAGTGATAAGGGAGACGTGTGTAGATGATAATAGAGAAAGGGATGAAAATTTGCATTAAAATAAAAGATGGAAAGATGCCTACCTCTCTTGTGAAATTCATATATAAACATTTCTCATATTCTTCTTTCTTCTCCCCTCCTCCCTCTTCCAACGTCGAAGGTATCTCCCCCTTCAGAGATTCAGCACCAAGCTTAGGATGAAATGGAATTCTTTGGGCATTCCATTCTCCTTTCTTTTCATCTCCAAACCTCCTCTCTCCAAATAACAATAAATCTTCTTTTTTTCCTATTCTTTGCTTAACCAATCACTTTCCCAGGAAACCTCCTACAAGTTATCCTTTTATCCAATCACTCTCCCAAAAAACCTCCTACAAATTATCCTGATCCTCTCTATTTTCTACTCTATGATTCTCTTTTCTTATCTCTTATTTCCCCACTTGGATTTCATGCATAATCCTCTTGAAAATCATGCATAAAACTTCAAAAAATATCCTTCCTCTTCTACAAATCACATTCCACTCCTCCTTTCCACTTTTTTCATCTCTTGTTCTAGCCCTAGGATTGCTGCTCAACCCTAGAGAGAATGACTAGGATTGTTTCTATCTTTCCTCCCTAGAAAAAACATATTTTTCTCGCTCTTCTATTCACTAGAAAAAACATTTTCTAACTCCTTAATTCTCTCCTCAGCCCATCATTTTTTCTCCTCCAATGACCTTCAACTTTGCATTTCAGACCAACTCTAATCTCTCCTTAAAAACACATTTTCAAGAACCCTTAACTTGACGTGTATATTCCTTGAAAAATGGTGGACAATCCACAGAAAATATCCCCACCAATCACCTTCAGTTCTAGCTTTCTTTTGCATGGTTCATTATCATTGGCCCACCCTAGAACTCCTTGATTCTCCCTTACAAATCACTTCTCATTAGATGCTACTAAGAGAGCCCTAATTGAGGTTAGATCTTGGCATTGTTTCATTAAACTACTGGATGAAGGTGAACCATAGATTTCCCTTAAATTCCATTCTCCATTACCTATTTTTCATCCTTAATATTCTCCTCATTTTTCTCCACTTTTTTCCATATGTATTACATGCATAATATAAGGAGTGACACTGTAACATCCTAGGTTTTTCAAGCCTTTATTGATTTTAAATTGGAAAGTAGTGGAAATTGCCTTGTTTTAGAAAATAATATTAGAGTGATAATGTATATGTAATTTTTAAAATTCATCAACTTCTTTAAAACCTCCACATATATATAAAATACAAATTTTCTAACCTATGAATGGTTAGAGATACATGTCACAAGATCATCCATACTATCACAAGTAAAGCTACCCAAGCAATTTGAATAATTATTGCAATTCATATTGTAGTCATCCAATATGTCAACAGGAGTTTGTCATATACAATATCTCAAAAGGTAATCCTATACATGGATTCTAACAAAAGGAACTATACTTAAATCATAATCTCCTCACATCTAAGTAGATCTAGTTCTTTCACCTTCCCTTTATCTCTTACTCTTGAGCTACTTAGATTATTGCCTGAAATGTTGGTCGTAGGGATGAACAAAACAACCACACACAGTAGGGTGAAAAACTAATACAAGATGGAATGCCCAAAACAGAGCATGCAATAACATAACTATAAGTGTATGTCTATCCACTCATATATACATATATCTAAAAAGCATGATCAATACATATGGAACAAAGATCCACAAAGACTCTTGATTTCAAATAATCCATAATGTTCGAAAGTAACTGACAAATCTATCAAATCAATGTGCTCCAAACAAATGATGTCAAACCAAGGTGTATAACCCTTAGTCTGCAATGCACAAATCCATGCCCACTTCGCTGTGGAAAACTAATAACACCAAATTATAGTGGCACACCACCAAGGACCATTAGTGGCATATTGTTCTACCACCGAAACCATCAATGGCATATTGTACGACCACTAGGGACCATTAGTGGCATATAATCCTACCACCAGGGACCATCAATGGAATATCATCCTACCACTATGGACCATAAATGACATATAGTTCTACCACCAAGGACCATCAGTGACACTTAGTCCTACCACCAAGGACCATCAATGACATATAGTCCTACCACTAAGGACCATCAGTGGCATATAGTCCTACCACCAAGGACCATCAGTGGTTATAGTGTAATGCCCGAGCAATTTACACTATTTTTAATGAAAATTAAACATTCTATAGGAAATAAACTGAGTTAAATGTTTCACTTTATTTAAAATAGTAAACAAAGGAATTTGTGAGAAAATTTAGTCCCATTAGATTCTGCTTGAAAAATGGAATCCAACGCCTCAAAAATACCCAAAATGGGGTTCATATGAGGAAGTTATAGCCGTTTAAAAATAGGGGTATTTCTGGAAATAAAATAAAAAAACGAAAAAGAACGAAAAACGCAAGGGGCCGTTTTGATAACAGCACCCCCTGTCGTCTTCAACCTCTAGACCCTCCTAGAAACCCATTTTTTTACGATTTCTCTAGAATACACCAGGGAAAATGGTGGCACCGCCATTGAGGGGTACCGCCTTTCACTCCTCTATAAAACCCCCATCTTCCCCCCTCTTCAAAACGGGTTCTTTCCAATCGTTTGAGATTGGGGTTTCTGGCAAAACCGGAAACCCGTATCAAACCCATCTCTCTGAGTTTTTCGGCAATGGCCAGGCCCAAGTCAGGCCGGCCATTCCCGTCTCCCCATTCCCCTCTCTTCTTTTCGGTCTTGGCAATGGGGTTTTCCCCTTCTTCGAGTTTTCAGCAACCAAGGGTTTTCAGGCAGAAAGGAGGAGCCGCACCACCCGGAAAAGGGCGTCCCCAGGCTACCCAGGTAAGCCCCTCCTTTCCTTTCCTCCGTTTCACTTCCCCCAGGCCAAGATCCATGCCAGATCTGACCTTTTTCTAGCCGGATTTCTAGGCTGGAGGACGTTCCCAAGCCGTTCAGACGGCCCTACACGAACACAACGCCCCAAGCCAGGTCTAGACAACCTTGCACAAGCCAAGCGTCCCAGGGACGCCTTGCTCCATGTGCACCTGGGACAGGGTCCCAGGGATGGGCTCCGGGCGTATGACAGTGCGTACACTGTCCCAGGAGCGGCCCTCGGGTGCGTGCGTGACATAAGGCACAGGTCCTAGCTCGACCAGGGTGCACAGGGTGCCTTGGGAGCTGAGACGTGCCATGATACAAGGTGCGCTCGTGCGATGATGCGCGTCATAGCACGTCACCTGAGCATGCATGTGCTCATGCAAAAACGCGGTCCCTGACACGGCCTTTAGGCACACACGCACGTGAGGGAACTGGGACACGTGGACCCAACAAGACTTTAAAGCTAAGATTAAAGGACAATTTACATAGTTAGCTATGGAATAGTAGGTCCACATCATAGGATCCAACCTGACAATGAATTAAGAAAGAACCAGGGACCCAATAGGCAGGGCTAGCAGTCTAATGTCTAAATAGACTGAAATTAATGAGGACTCCTTGTATCCATCCATACCCAGTTGATTATAAATGAGACCTAGGGACGGGTTAAAGTGATAAAGGATGTGACTCCAAGAGACTTTGAGGTAGGTGCTCTATCGCTACTAAACTTTTTAAAAAAGAGTCATGATTGTTTTCTGCATGTTTTAAGTACAAATTATATAACTTGTTTAGCATGACTTAATTCAGCATTCATATGATAAACGCTTTATGCATTGAAATGTTTTGCAAATAATTGTATATACATTATGCATAGATATGTTTTGCAAATGATTGCATATACATTATGCATAGATATGTTTTGCAAACAAATGCATATATTGCATAATTGGTGAGCATTGAGTTTTTAAAAGATTGCATGTCCTTAAGGGTTACCAAAAGACGCTGGAGTGCCCAAAAGATGCTAGGTAGGTAGTTGTGAGGGCCAGGCAGTTGTGAGGGACCCAAAGAGGACGGGTTTTGAACAAGAGGTTTTCGTTGGTTTGATCTAATATGATTTGGGCTGATGAGATCATGGGCGCCATGCCGAGAGGTTTGGGTTGACCTGCAACCTCTACCACTATTAGGTGGATGGGTACCATGCCCAAAAAGGGCAATGTCCCTACATCGACTGCATGTGGTACAGGGGGCTACCACTAGTGTCACAGCACTGGGTCGACGTGTCATAAGCCCCGTTGAGGCTATGACCGAGTGTCCTCAGGTACCTGGGGACCACACGGCGGGGAGGTCATGGGCATAGTTGGAGCCTATGGTTTCATGGACTTATTTGCATTGCATATGGCATGATATGAGGTTGGTCGACCATACCATACCAGATATCCATGAGTTGGATTCAGTTGAGCATTTGATATATATATATATATATATCATTATGTTTATGATATATGATACTTTCGACTTGGATTATGATATTTCTTTAAGTCATCAGTATTCCAGTTTGGCAGTGGTTTTTAATATCGATATTGAACATGATTATTCGAACATACACATGTTTTTAAGAGCACATGATTTTAAACATAGCATGCATTACAAAACTAGTAGTTATAGACTCCTACTGAGTATAGTATATACTCACCCTATCCTTAACATTTTTCAGGATAGTTCCACTCACAAATAGACGACACCTCAGGAGATATTAGTGCTACGAGCAAGTGAATTAAAAAGGAGACAGTTATACATGTAAGTAAACTCTCAACCCTTTGGACATGTATTTGTATTTAATTACAGTTGGGCTGTGTGCTGTGACCGGATAGATATGGGGGAAAACACTTATGATTTCTAAAGCTTTTCAAAAACTACCTTGGTTGTTGTGAAAGCAAATGACACTTGGGGTTTTCAAAATGAGTTTAAAACCAAAGGTTTTCGGCTGCATTGCATGGTTTTTATAAAATGGTTTTTAAATAAGGATGTCCTCTTCATGGTGTTAAGGTCTAGATCTCTTGTTGCTAGAATGCATGTCTCTGACCTTATGGTCCTTATGTATTAGGCGATAGCATTATGATTCTCAGGTCTTAGTTAATACTCTCGCAGTGTCTGTTATAATACAATGTCTCAACAAGTCCATTCTTGGAGTTAGCACAAGAAGTTACATCAATGGAACCAACTTGGTATTTCTAATTACCCAAAATCCTAACCTAAGGACAACTTGGTAATTGTGAAACCTCGAATTTTTCACAACAATATAATAATAATTTTAAAAATGTATCAAGATCCTTATTTAAAAACTTTGATTTTTAAATCAACCAAAAACAAAACTCGCATAAAAGCATTTATTTTAAAATTCTAGGAGTCATACAACTACAAAACCACAAATTTAATGGTGAAATGATATTCCCATTTCTACTAAAAATTCGATAGAGTCTCCTCTATATTTTGGACCATCGCACATAACTTATGCGATACAACGACCACCTAATAATTACAATGATATAACACAACACTTAGGAGACTCAGTCTCCATACCCATCCATGCAAATTAGATATAATACATGATAAAAACATATACTCCCATAGTAGATGAGAAAATCAAAGATATGACAATAGTACATAGGGCCTGTCCATGCACAACCATCCATCCAACATGAATACTTATCCATACCTCCAGGTCACAAAGTAAATCATATAAACATATAGTCCATAAGTTCTAACTGAAGTGAGGTTTGAACAAACCTTATATTTCTTGAAATATCCTCGATACATTGCTTGAAGCTATCATTGCCTTTGCTTGTATTGTCATCATGTCCAACCTATTACTACTCTTTGTATCGAAGGCATTGCAAACCAAAGCAATGCCTCAGTAAGCTATTTCTTGTGTAGGTGACAACATTTAATGTAATGAAATTATGGCATAAAAAGAATAACCAAATAGCAAGAACTGATATGAATGTAGATCACAATATCTATGAAATATAAATGCCATAAATAATGTCAATATGAGTAGCAAAATATCATGTGCAATAAAATATGGGTCTAGTGGATGGAAAGCATGATTTGATGAAATCTCACATAAGCATAATGCCAGCAAGCAGGGCACCCCAAGATACGCAGGTCCCATAACTGTCCCACACACTCGTACAACATGTCATGAGTACTTACACCACTCCTCTGAGTGCCGTCACTCCTAGGCACACAGTAGTAAATCAATGCGCATTGTGTATGTACAAAGAATAAGAGTATGGATTATCATGCTACAGTGGTAACCATACTCCTGGGTGTATTAACCGCTGCCCCTGGTCGACACTATAATGGGAGACTCGTTGTCCGTCCACATGGGTGGGACCAAACTGGTAGTGTGGACTACCCATGATACCAACCCTTATCGAGTGCCACCTGTAGGTAGGTGTCTATCATCCCATAAATTCAAAGGGTGGGTGGCCGGCCCTAATCCCTCCTAGCATGACATCCACTAGGTGAAAGCACTTATCATAAATCACAAAAGAAAAAAATCACGTATCTCATAAAACCAGGAGCAATCGTGGCCCACCATCCTAAGGCACACCACTCATCTTGGCATTAGCCTATCAACGACTAGCCACTAAAGCCTTCTCATAAAACCAGGAGCACTTGTGGCTCAACATCCCAAGGCACCCCCCTCATCCCAGGGTTAGGCTCTCAATGACTAACCATCAAGCCTCTACCATCAATTCTATGGAAATCATCCAATCTCAGTGATGTAATAAAGAAGAGATGTTTACAATTCATATAGTAAATCCACAAGTATTAATACCATAAAACAGATCGATCATAAAAATCCATTGACAACGCTATCAAAATCTCATATCAAATCATAGCATAATAATGTATAAGTCACGAGTACACATAATAAAGAAATCATGTTACAAACAATCCATATCAATCAAGATGCTATGATAATGCGAGATTTTATAAAAATAATATGCAATATTAAATGTCGTCACCTACCTCAGACGAAGTACCACTCATTTGTATTTCATAATTAGTTGGACCCAACTCTAGCACAGTCCACCATAGTTTCATCACCTGGATACATATCACATCTAATCATACTTAGAATCCAACTTGGATTATTAATTACACAACATTATGTTTTCATATTCCAATATATAGTGTCCAACATTCAAATGATTCTCAACCCTAGAATCTTAAGGAAGGGCCCACCTTAATTGGCTTATAATTCAAATCATACTGAATCAAGCCCACTTATAAACGTCTGATCCTTCTTCTTAATTATAATATTACATATTTCATAGTTATTAGGCTTAGCTCATATCAATATTACACAATTTATTGTTTAAATCAACTAATCAGGAATTATGATATGTAAGAAAGAAACTCCACCAATACCGGTCCCTAACCTAGATGAAAAAGGAGGAGGGTCTTGCGTCAGGTGCCAGCTGGAAAGGGAGAAGTTGAAGATGATTTTGTTATTTCTTTCTTACAAATGAATATGCATTTGTATATTAGATTGTGAGGAACAAATGAAAATCATGTCTAGCTTCTTAAAATATGGCAACCCTTGCGTCGGGTAGCTAGCCGGCTAGGGTGAAACTGAAGATGGTTTTGTTATTTCTTTTCTGCTTGTAAATGATGTATATTAGTTTGTAAGGAAGAAATGAAAACCATCTTCATCTTTTTAAAACTACGACAACCCCAACTATGACATGAATAAAAAACAGACATTCCCTCAAGTTAGGCATTCTCCATAACTGACGCGCTGCATCGGATCCCGGGTGTGGTGAAAATAGGCAAGGGTTGCTAGGGCATTCTCCCATAAGTGATGCACTACATCGAATCTTGGGTGTAGTGAGAAATGGGCAAGGGCTGCTAAAGCATCCCCTCAGAAGCGACGCACTGCATCAAAACCCAGGTGCAGTGAAAAGTGGACATGGCTTCATACCATGGAAGTCGAGAAAGGTGATAGTAAATAGGGTATCTCCAGAACATAAGATTTGTATCACCACATGGAATATAGGGACACTGACAAGTAAGAGTTTGGAGTTAGTAGACGTGATGAAACGTAGGAGAGTCAACATCGCTTGTATCTAAGAAACCAAGTGGAAAGGGGCTAAAGCTAGAGAAATAGATGGGTATAAATTATGGTACGTAGGAAAGGAAAATAACAGAAATGGCGTAGGAATAATAGTGGATAAGGAATTAAAGGATAAAGTTGTGGACGTTAAAAGAATTAGTAATAAAATTATAATAATAAAACTTGTTCTAGGAGAGCAGCTTATTAATGTTATAAGTGCATACGCACCACAAGTGGGGTTACAAGATATAATCAAGAGACAGTTTAGGAAGATATGGAGGGAGTATTGCAAGAAATTTCCAACATTGAGGGGATATTTATAGGAGCAGACTTCAATGGCCATGTATTGAAAGATAAGGAAGGATATGATAGAATACATGGAGGTTATGGTATAGGTGAACGAAATGAGATGGGGGAGAATATCCTCAATTTTGCTTTGTCATATAACCTGTCCATTGCAAATACACTCTTTAAGAAGAGGGATGAACACTTAATAACATTTAAAAGTGGACTTCATAAAAGCCAAATAGACTTTTTTCTACTTAAGAATAATGAACGATCTATATGTAAGGATTGTAAGGTGATACCCTGTGAGAGTTTAACCTTACAACATAGGTTAATGGTTATGGATATCCATATCAAAATATGGAGAAAAAGAATTGTACTTAATACACATCCAAAAACTAAGTGGTGGAACTTAAAAAGAGAGAAAATAACCTTATTAAAAAATAAGTCAATGGTAGAAGGAAATTGGAACTATGAAATAGAAGTAAATACCATGTGGACTAATATGGATGAGTTAATTAAGAAAGTGGCAAAAGATGTCTTAAGAGTATCTATAGGTAAAAGGCTATTAGCAAAGGAAATATGGTGGTTGAGTGAAATAGTGCAGAAAGTTATTAAAGAAAAACGGCTGCATTTTATAGTATGGTAGAAGATTAGAAATAATGAAAACTATGAATAATATAAGAATGCTAAAAAGGTTGCTAAGAGAATAGTAAGTGAGGCTAAACTTAAAGCATATGATGAGCTCTACAATAGACTAGGAATAAGAGAAGGTGAGAAAGTTGTGTTTAACGTTGCAAAAGGAAGAGAACAGAAGGGTAAGGACTTGATCATATTAGGTGTATTAGAAGCAATGATCAAAGGAAATTAGTCAAAGATGATGAGATCAAACAAAGGTGGGAAACATACTTTCAAAATTTGTTTAATGACAATGGCTCTGAGAATATAGGGATTGAAAATACTATAAATATAAATAACATGGGATATTATACATATGAACGTAGGATTAGAATACTTGAAGTAAAAGAAGCCTTGAAAAAGATGAAATCAGGAAAGGCCATGGGTCCTGATGGTATACCAATAGAGGTTTGGAAGCACATGGGAGATATTGGGGTGGTTTGGTTGACTAGGTTGTTTAACAAAATTATAAAATCAAAGAAAATGCTTGATGAGTGGAGGAAAAGCTCTATTGTACCTATCTATAAGAATAAAGGAGACATACAGAGCATCACTAATTATTGAGGGATCAAACTTATGAGCCACACTATGAAACTTTTTGAAAGAGTGATTGAGAAGAGGCTACGACATGAAACAAGTGTATCAGAGAATCAGTTTGGTTTCATGCCTAGGAGGTCTACCATGGAAGCTATTTTCTTACTAAGACTATTAGTAGAGAAATATAGGGAGGGGAGGAAAGACCTCCACATGGTCTTTATCGACTAAGAGAAAGCTTATGATAGAGTCCCTAAAGAGTTAATATGGAGGGTGTTGGGTGGTAAAGGGGTTTCTCATGGACATATAGACATAATTAAAAATATGTATGAGGGAGCGATAACAAATGTTAAGATCACTAGTAGCGTGACTGGTGATTTTTCTGTCACTATAGGATTGCACCAAGTATCGGCATTGAGTCCATACCTTTTTACATTGGTTATGGATGAGTTAACAAAACATTTGCATGAGGAGATTCCCTGGTGCATGCTATTTGCAGATGATATAGTCTTAAGTGATAAGACAACGGAGGGTGTAAACATAAAGCTAGAGTTATGGAGAGAAGCATTAGAATCTGAAGGATTTAAAATTAACCAAACTAAGACAAAATATGTGGAATGTAATTCTAGCAAGGAGAGTAGGAGTAGAACACCAATCAACATTGATAACCAAGAAGTCCCTGTTAAAGACCACTTTCGGTACTTAGGATCAATGATTCATGAGAGTGGAGAGATTGAGAGGGAGGTTACGCAAAGAATCTAAGCGGATTGGAACAAATGGAGATGTGCATCTGGAGTTTTGTGTGATCGATGGGTGCCACTCAAACTAAAAGAAAAATTTTATAGGATGGCCATAAGGCCGACATGCTCCATGTATTAGAGTATTGGGTAGTTAAGGAACATCATACTCATAGGATGAGCATCGCAGAAATGAGGATGTTGAGATGGATGAGTGGTAAGACAAGAAAGGATATAATTAGAAATGAACATATTTGAGGAAATTTAAGGATAGCACTAATGGGTTACAAGATGAGGGAGACTAGACTTCGATGGTTTGGACATGTTCAAAGGAAACCAACAACGGCACCGGTTAGAAGAAGTGAGGCAATATAAGTAGAAGGTTCTAAAAGGGGAAGAGGAAGGCCCAAAAAAACATGGATAGAAGTGGTGAGGAAAGATTTAAAAATGTTGGGACTAAATGAAGCCATGGTATTTAATTGAGTGGAATGGAGGAATAAGATTCATGTGGCAAACCCTTAAATGGGATAAGGTCTTGATGATGATGATGATGTTCAATCTTATCAAATTACAATCAAATCAACCCATCAAATGATTAAGGTATTCATCTTACCTTGTATAAGTCAATTTGAATAACACTCAACTATCTGCTTGGTAGGATTGTCCACTGATCGCTTCAACAGTGCCCGATCATTAGATATCCATGCTGATCTCATAAAAAATCTTCACCTAATCACCCCATATCAAATGACAATTTAGTAATCCTAACTAAATAATCTAATTAAAAAATCTAAATGGTTCGTATCATAGAATTTGATACAATTTCATACTTGGATCTTCAATTGATCACAGCCATTGATTAATATCATCTAAATCATTTCTGTACATGCTTCAAATCCAACATATCTTATATGTATCCTGATCTACACTTCATAAGGATCATACTGTACTATTTAGATTAGAAAATAACATCGGATCATCTCAGATTTGATGATCTAAAGTTCAATCAATGGCTTGATCAAATGGACAATTGGATCTTCCCTGATCAACAATTGGGAAGATGGGTTTTGTTCCTCACGTTGCAAGGGTCACGTGGGTTATCTCAAATCTCCACGATCCTTCCTAGATTGATCAAAATAGAGGTTCAAAGTTCAAGGGGGTCAATAAGGTTCATCAAGTCAACTCAAGTCCCTCAAATGAGTCAAGAGCGAGTTGACTCGGTGAGTTAACTCAACCCTAACTTGCCAAAGAGAAAATAGGGGAGATGGGAGAGGAGGTTTTGGTGGCCGGTGATAGCTATGAGGATGTCACAGCCATAGCTGGACCTCAGGGCGAAAGAGAGATAGAGGGGAACTGGGGTCCTAGCTAGCTGGCCCACCTATAGCTTGGCTGAGCTAGCAATGGAAAAGAAGACAGAGGAATAGCCAACCTATGTGCACAAGCATGTCAGGTCGTCTATGGTGAAGAAAACCTGCTTGGGGGGGGGAGGGGGGAGGAGATCTGGGTACACCAGCCTACCCAAGGCCTTGGCTATATCGGTGACCAAAAGAGGATAGAGGCAATGGGGATTATTGGGTACCCCCTGCACAAGCATTCCCAATCTAGCAAAAATCATTGCTAAAAAGAACGGGGGAAACCAAATCTGGTGCTAGTGGTGTTAGACGGGAAATGGGTGGCCGGTGTGTGACGACTCAAGTTTTCCCATGCATTTTTAAATGCAATATCTAATTCCTAAGGCGGGATGCATCCATATTTGAAAACCATTTTATAAAAAAAGTGCAATGCAGCGGAAAATCTTTAGTTTTAAACTCATTTTGAAAACCCCAAGTGTCAGCTCTCTCTGGCCCGCCCTCATCAGCCCGCCCTCATCAGCCCACCCTAATTGGCCAAGGCTACACTTATCATGCAATCTATGCATGTAGCACATGTCTTGGCAATAGATGCGCAATGTATTTTTCATATGCATGCTAAATTCATTTATAAAATTAAGTCATGCTAAACAAGTCATATAACTTATACTTAAAACATGCATTCTCAAAACAATCATGGGCTCTTTTTAAAAGTCTAGTAGCGATAGAGCACCTACATCAAAACATCATGGGTTCTTTTAAAAAGTCTAGTAGCGATAGAGCACCTACCTGGTTTGGTCATGCTAGCCCCCTTGTCCTCATACACTCCTACTCATAGTTTAGAAGAATAAGGTTAGCTTGGCCTATTTCTATAGGTTTTAGAATGGTTGATCTCACTGCTTAGGCATTAAGGGTTCATTCCATGCCTATGGGTCTCCTAAGGTCCTAACTGGGCCTTGGTATCATCAGGTTTACAAAGGTTTAGTGGCCCCGCATCACTATCATAATTTAAGGGTCATGCCCACCTTAGATAGGGCCTTGATTAGGTATTTTATGGTCTGGGTGTGTTCGCGTCATCAATACGGACACAACACCTTTCGTGGCGCCGCAATCGGAGCCCTATAACCCAAGTTATAGGCATTTTAATATCAAGTGTACATAGAAGGCCATACGAGGTGGAAGCCCAAGATGCTAACGTGTCTCGGGTGAACAACGAGCACCCCAACAGGCGCGTCTGCAGACGCACTGGGCTTCCGCCCATCTTTTTCATTTGCGGGTGCGTCCACGGACGCGCCCGCTAGTTTCTCTCTAACGTGGTTGACGTATTTTCGTCGCATGGTGACCGGGGCATCCTTGGGACGCCCTGGTTTGACAGGTCAAACCAGTGCACCCCAAGCACCGTCCCTGGGTCCTTTGTGGCTCCCTAGAGGCCCGTTTTGCATTGTTTTTCATGCAGAAACTTGGAGAAACTCATCCTAAGACTAAGGGGGAGATGGGTTTGGAGGGGCTTTGGGCATACCTGGTTCGTGGCTGGGTTTTTTCCACGTTTTCTCCTCTTGTTTGCTTCTCCACGATGGGTTTTTCCTAGGCTTTTGGGCTGCCATTGGAGGTGCCCAAGAGCTCTATTTATAGAGCTTGAAGAGGGTTCTGGAGGGGGTTCTTACCGCCATGGAATGGTGGTGGAGAAACCTCCAAAATGGCAGTGGTTTCTCCCCTACACACCGCCGTTCTAGAACCCTCCAAGAGGTTTGGGAAGAAGAGGGGTGCCCGTATCAAAACGGGTCCCCGTTTTCTCAGGCCAAATCCGTTTTTGAATTAATTTACACTTTTGCCCTTAAACTTCAAAGGGTCATATCTTGCTCATTTTAACTCCGTTTTGGGTGATTTTGGTCTTGTTGGATTTCTTTTTCTGAAACACACCTAAGGGTACTATTCTTAGGACCAAATTTCTGGGTCTACTTAGGGTGAACGGTGAAATGACCAAAATACCCTTATCTCCAAAAAGGGAACTTTTCATTTCCTATAAAATGTCCAATTCATTTTTGTTAAGCATAAATTGCTCGGGCATTACATTATTACCCACTTAAAAGAATTTCGTCCTCAAAATTCCACAAATCCTCTTCTTCAAGTCAGCTGTCTTCTAGATAAGACATATTCAGGACTCCCTCGAACTAAGAAAATTCCCATACTTCTGTTGTCGACGAATCCATTATTTCATTATCCAATACTCTAATTGGGTTAATACTTGGAGTAATGTTGTCCTTAAAATACTAATCATACTATCTTGTACCCAATCCTAGGCACGTTCTCAATTTATCCTTGTTATAATTCCTTCCACAAGGCCTTACACATATATATATAGCGTCAATATATCTCATCCGTTTTCTTATATATGGGCCGCTTCCGCTGCATACTATGATACATAGTCCCATGCGTGCCAGTTTATCATTACAGGTTTCTATCTGTATTACCCATCCTTAGATGCTCATATTCCTTTTGATCATGTATAGGATAGTCTCCTTAGATGACCATACTCTCCTACTCGTATAAATTATTTCATACTTCTTTGAGATCATATGATCTTATTCCTCCTATTTCATATTGAATATCATAGGATAATCCCTTTTTCTTCTTGTCTTTCATCTAGTGATCTCTTCATCATCCACATCTCCTTTTAATGGTTGGTTGTATGTCATTAGTAAGTGTCCCAAAAAAATTACATTCTTTCTATTGTGTCTAACTTTGCTTCTTATCTTTTATATTTGTCCCCAAGATACTCCACTAGCTAATATGGTATTATGTGCCCTACAGCCAAACCCTCGATTAACTTCGAATTTCAACTGTCTATCACTTTTCTACTATAACTTGGGTCCTCAACCCATATTATATTCAAAATAAAATAATTCAAGTAGCATCCTCCATCACTAATACTATCTCATATTACGATTAGGTTACTCGAATTGTACATCAAGTTTCATAGATGTTGAAACCATTAAATGCTTTTCTCCCTAAAGAGTTTATGCAAACTCATGTCAAATGTTTTATGTTTAATTCATCATCATGGGTCAAATGTTCTCGTGTAGAGGCCTATCTCACTATTCACATCAATTTGTCATTAGGATTTCCAACAATGTTCCCATTTATTCAAAAAGTCTCTTATTCATAACCAAGTACCCTTACTAGGTCATGGTTGAATCCTTTGTCATTATCCTCTTTGTCCTTTCTTTGCTTGATGGTTTTCTTCGTAATCTTTTAGACCAAATGTTCTATACTTGATCTAGTAAGGTTAGTCCTCAGGAAATTCCTTCAATTTATTTTTCGTACTTGGTATATGCACATAACAACTAACTTTTTGTCTAAAGGCAACGTAACATCAAATCTCACCTTATAATGTACTGGCCACCTCAACTTTCCTCCTTCCATTCCCTATATCAATATGTTTTTCAATCTTTTATTAATGCTTTATCATTAACCATTCGGTCTTAATTGTTGGGGGTATCATCATCATAAGTAGTGATTTTCTCAATTCCTCAAATTTTATCTTTCAAGTGCCTCCTCATACTTAGCTTATAATAGCAGTTCTCGTTCAATAGCTACTACATCAAGTTATGCTGAAGCTGTTAAATCATCAAATTTTAAAAATACTCAAGTAAGCATAGAATATTTTCTTAGACATAGAAAGACTTTATTTGATTACCTTATGATCTCTTTCCAGATATATCTATGTTATCAGCTCAAGGGTCTCTAAAGTGATCAGTACTTATTTGCCTTTCTTTTCAATCCAAGTTAGCAGTATTTTTCAGACCCAAAGTAATTTCTTCACCTTGTCATGGTGGCCATTAAGGTTTGAAAAATCTTTCACATTGGTTTAGATCACTTCTTATTTTTGCTCCTATCTCAGTTGCTACTATCCTCATCGTACTCGTAGCTCCTTCATGATGTGGCCTAATCAATTGACCTCATACCCTCAAATGACTTAGTCTAACAAGTACTTCTTTCAAGGAAAACTCAGAATATTCCTTCGAGTTTATAACTTCGACTACTGTCTAATAGATACTAACATATTTGCTTAAATATGGTGGGATACCTTTATTTAGTCAACCGTACTCTAAAGGTAATGACTAAGTAATGGTCCTAAGATATTTGGTCTTCCACTCTATGATAACAAGACCTCAATTCGATCCTTGATGGTACCCTACTTGCTAAAGAAAGACAAATTGACAAGTCACTGTCCCGGCTTAATTCCTTTTTCAATATACTTTATTGGCAAGGTAGGATATTACCAAATTTTCCTTTTTATGGACTATATCCATTGGTGTTCCCCATAAGCTAATGGATCTGATAAGATTCTAATTGCAATAATTGATATAGACATCAAACCATTGTAGAATTTAATTTCTAGTTGGTCACCATTCCTCTTCAAAATTTCATATTGCATAACCTCCTGAAACCCCATATGTTTTCTCTCTTTTATACTCTTTAACAATAAGATCACCAACTCAACTAGTATTATTCCTTTGCATTTGTTTGGTCTACCTTCCTATAAGATTCAAGATGAAAGAATTGTATGTGTCTCCATAAAGTCATGATCTTCTTCTTTTGAATATTCATTCTTCATCGAATACTTATAATTACATCTCTATCTGTTTCTCCCTTTTCTTCAAAATCCTCATTTTTGTCTACCTAGATCAATTTCTCTTATAAGTTCCTGTTAGGATCAATCTATTGTTACAGATCTATCATCCCTAGTATTATCATCAAAATCTTTTGGTAACTCAGTCGAATATATTTCCCTATCATATTCGTGTTATGTTTCTCTTAATCACATAATATGTCAATTATGCATCTTCTTATCTCCTCCATTATACTCAGGTAGTCATTATTAGATAGCACTTCACTCTTCACAAGACTCCAATGAAGTTATCAAAAATTGAGCTAAGTCCTTCAAGATCCATACCTTTGTGATTTAGTATGAGTCACAGTTATCTCCTAATATCATCGTGCATTCTCATCCCTCTTAGATTAACATCAAAATCTTCTCAAAGTCTGTCTATTACATCCCCTATCATACTCATATCATATCCCTTGTGATAGTGTACTCATATTCTGATATTCTTTATGATGGTAAGATAGCCATCTAGGTTCTGCGTTGTTCTCATCTTTGGTGAGATTGATCTATTACAGGTCAGAATTATCTACTAACAAGTTCACTAACATCTTCATTCATCATTCTCATCATAATCTAATTTATATATGAGTTTCCCTGTTTGCACCACTACACAACAATCCTTATTAATAAGATTTAAGCCATCCAATATCTAAGTACTTGCTACACCCATCTCCTTTTTCACCTATTTGTTTATGGTGAAAATGCCTTGAGCATTAATATGCTAGTCATCTCTACTATTTCTATTTCTATTACTTCTTCTTAATTTTCTCGACTGTCTATGACCCTTGGACATGTTGGACTGGCTATGAAAGGATAAAACCTGGGCTCTTATACCAATTGTGACGACCCGGGTTTTCCCACTCATTTTTAAATGCATTATCTAATTCCTAAGGTGGGATGCATCCCTATTTGAAAACCATTTTATGAAAACAATGCAATGTAGTGGAAAATCTTTAGTTTTAAACTCATTTTGAAAACCCCGAGTGTCATTTACTTTCATAACAACCAAGTAGTTTTTGAAAAACTTCAAAAATCATAAATGTTTTTCCCAGGCCTATCCAGTCACAGCTCACAGCCCAACTGTAAATAAATACAAATACATGTCCAAAGGGTAGAGTGTTTACTTACCTGTATAATTGTCTCCTTTTGATTTACTTACTCGTAGCACTAACATCTCCTGAGACATCTTCTACTCATGAATGGAGCTATCCTGAAAAATGATATATTTGGGTGTCTTCTGTCACGGGCATATCTTGTCCTTAAATGCTTACTTGTGTCTAAAAAATGTTAAGGATTGGGTGAGTATATATTATACTCAGTAGGAGTCCACCACTACTAGTTTTACAATGCATGCTATGTTTAAAATCATATGCTCTTTAAAACATGTGCATGTTTGAACACTCATGTTTAATATCGATATTAAAAACCATTGCCGAATTGCAAAAATGACGACTTAAAGAATCACATAATCCAAGTCGAAAGTATCATAAATATCATAAACATAATGATATGCATAAGATGCTCAACTGAATCCAACTCATGGATATATGGTATGGTTGACCAACCTCATGTCATGCCATATGCAATGCAAGTAAATCCTCAAAAATATAAGGCCCACTATGCCAACGACCTCCTCGCCATGTGGTCCCGGGTACCGGGGACACTCGGTCATAGCCTCCACGGGGCATATGACACTTATTCATCATAAATCATGCAATTTATGAAATTGGTTGCAAAACATGCATGCAATGCATAAAATCTGCTCATGCTAATATCGCATTCAAAGTCATAACCCTACCTAGAAGCCTGACAGCCTAGAAGCCAGCTAGCCTAGAAGCCTGTCAGCTCTCTCTGGCCCGCCTTCATCGGCCCGCCCTCATCGACCCGCCCTCATCGACCAAGGCTACACTTATCATGCAATCTATGCATGTAGCATATGTCTTGGCAATAGATGCGCAATGTATTTTTCATATGCATGCTAAATTCATTTATAAAATTAAGTCATGCTAAACAAGTCATATAACTTATACTTAAAACATGCATTCTCAAAACAATCATGGGCTCTTTTTAAAAGTTTAGTAGCGATAGAGCACCTACATCAAAACATCATGGGTTCTTTTAAAAAGTCTAGTAGCAATAGAGCACCTACCTGGTTTGGTCACGCTAGCCCCCTTGTCCTCATATGCTCCTGCTCATAGTTTAGGGAAACAAGGTTAGCTTGGCCTATTTCTATAGGTTTTAGAATGGTTGATCTCCCCACTTAGGCATTAAGGGTTCATTCCCATGCCTATGGGTCTCCGAAGGTCCTAACTGGGCCTTGGTATAGTCAGGTTTACAAAGGTTTAGTGGCCCTACGCCACTATCATAGTTTAAGGTTCATGCCCACTTTAGATAGGGCCTTGATCAGGTATTTTATGGTTTGGGTATGTCCGCGTCGTCAATACGAACACAACAGCTTTTGCGGCACCTCAATCGGAGCCCTAGAACCCAAGTTATTGGCATTTTAATATCAAGTGTACATAGAAGGCCATATGAGGTGGAAGCCCGAGACGCTAACGCGTCCTGCGTTAGCAACGAACACCCTAGCGGGTGCGTCTTCAGATGCACTGGGCTTCCGCCCGTCTTTTTCTTTTGCGGGCGCGTCCACTAACGCGCCCGCTGGTTTCTCTCTAATGCGGTCGATGCGTTTTCATCCCATGGTGACCGGGGCGTCCTTGGGATGCCTTGGTTCGACCTTGTCAAACTAGTGCGCCTAAGGCATCATCTCTGGGTCCTTTATGGCTCCCTAGAGGCCCGTTTTGCATGGTTTTTCATGCAGAAACTTGGGAAAACTCATCCTAAGACTAAGGGGGAGATGGGTTTGGAGGGGTTTTGGGCATACCTGGTTCGTGGCAGGGTTTTTTCCATGTTTTCTCCTCTTATTTGCTTCTCCACGATGGGTTTTTCCCTGGCTTTTGGGCTGCCATTAGAGGCACCCAAGAGCTCTATTTATAGAGCTTGAAGAGGGTTCTGAAGGGGGTTCTTACCGCCATGGAATGGTGGTGGAGAAACCTCCAGAATGACAGTGGTTTCTCCCCTGCACACCGCCGTTCTAGAACCCTCTCAAAGGTTTGGGAAGACGAGGGGTGCCCGTATCAAAACGGGTCCCCATTTTCTCAGGCCAAATCCGTTTTTGAATTAATTTACACTTTTGCCCTTGAACTTCAAATGGCCATATCTTGCTCATTTTAACTACGTTTTGGGTGATTTTGGTTTAGTTGGATTCCTTTTTCCAAGACACACCTAAGGGTACTATTCTTAGGACCAAATTTCTGGATCTAGTTAGGGTGAATGGTGAAATGACCAAAATACCCTTATCTCCAAAAAGGGAACTTTTCATTTCCTATAGAATGTCTAATTCATTTTTGTTAAGCGTAAATTGCTCAGGCATTAAACAATGACTGGGGTCTAGGTTTGTCCTAGGTCTCTGTCAGTACTAGTGATCGAAGGCAAATAGGGATCTTCTCAGGAAGGGGTTTCATGCACCAAGTATCAGAGGCAATCACCAGTGGGGAAATAGGGTTGTGTGTTGCAAGGGAACGTAGATCACTAAGGCGATCGAATGGAGGGAGAGATGACATAGGTCGCTAAGGTTTTCTGTCCCCTACGTTGCTCGTTTAGTCTCATTCATAAGTTGTATCCAATAACAGTCCAAAATAGTGTGTGCCATTATCAATTTTGGCCCAACTCTAATCTGGTAAAACTTTTGGGTTTTTCCACCCCGATCTTTATTTTGTGCATAATTAGTGTTCTTAGAATCATATCGACATGTACATTTCAAATTTGATCATTCCAAGTCCAATTTTAGAGTTTACGAGGAGGTTATTTCCATAAAATATAATTCACATGAAATTAAATTCTGATTTTTATCTCCATCAAAATTATGATTTGATACATAAAAAAATGACCCAAAATTGAGGGTCATTACATTATTCCCTCCTTATAGGACTTTTTCCCCTAAAATTCTTTCCAAATTTTCATTCAACAATTTAAAAAAAAAAAGAAGAGAAAACATCCCCATATTACCAAATCTATAATCATAACAAAATTTTCCAAAGTCAAGGCTAATAACAATTTCATGCCATGTCATCCCTTCAAATTGCAACTCATATATATATATATATATATATAACCAATGTATATTTCAAACCATTCCAGATTCAAATAGCTCATAATATAGTTAGAATGTGTCATAACCACATACAATGCATTTATCATAAACTATTCTCTCATCTAAGAGCTAGTATAAGTAAAACACTATCTTAATAAAATTTGAAGTATCTGGACTCACATATAGATAATTCTATGCCAAATCTGTTCCAGAGCACATTACCTCCCCAAGAAACAATGTATATCAATCAAACCATATCATATCAACTCATGAATATGCAACGTATGCCAATAAAACCTGAGCATATCTTTTCACTTACAGGCAATCTATGCCAAACAAAATTAGAGAACACTAGCTCAATAACATGCGGCTATATGCCACTCAAAATTGGAGCATATCAACTCACTAGAAGGCAATCATATTCCAATCACAACTAGATTATACCAGCTCACTATCAGGCAACCATATGCCAATCACAACCAGAGCATACCAACTCACTATTAGGCAATCCTATTCCAATCAAAATCGGTCCATAGCACAATCATACTATAAGCACTTAGAAGCTTGTTGCCTAGAAACGTGCCACATAGAATCTGTCACTGCCTCCCACACCTGCCCTCATCAGTTGCCGTCTTAAGCCGCCATCATCAGCTACTCACAAGTATATGTCATAAACCAATTTCTAATTACACATAAGAAAATGATTTATACCAAATACACATCCCTGTCACACTTCTCCTCTAATGAGAATTCAAACTCATATATATGAAACATAAACAACATCCATATCACTGCTATCTTAAAGAACTCCATAACTTAGCAATATCAGTTTACCAAACTAAGGAAAACTATTAACCTTAGTCACTAGTTTGGCTAATCCCAGTTCCTTACAGTCTCAATAATCTGTCTCGCTATCAACAGAGGTATCTCAGTCAAGAAATTTCACCTTCTTTGACCATAATTCATACTTACATGAATTTACCCCAAGATGAGTCTTTAATATATTTAGAATAATGCACCAAGATTTCTTGTACTCTGCCAAGCCATGGAATATACTAGAACTTCATTTACTAACATAATCATACTAATCCAAGTAACCTTTAAAATAATTTAGTCCGCCATATCCATATAAACTGTTAGTGCATTTGTTTCGCCAATTGATATCACCCAGAACTAGTAATAATCATAACCAATTATAATAATCATCTTTAAGATGTCTTACTCCACAATCCTCATTTAGTGGAAATCATATTTCAAATCAATCTCCATAAACGTCATGCACCAACCACAATGGATCAAATAGATCATTAGTACACAATAGAGGATATTAGTTATCTATTGTTGTGGCATCAAACAAATGAATCTACTAGTAATAATAAGGATCTGTCCCTCTTTTATGAAGAGGATAAACACATTCCATGAAGACCCTCTAGGTCTAAACAAAATCTTGTTAGTCAACTTTTATAGCTGGAACTCTTCCAGCTCAGTTGGGGTCATTCTGTATAACACCATAGAAAATGACACTATGTCAAATGCCAAATCAATATCAACATTGACATTTCATAGCTAAAATCATTTATCTTTTGTCAATTCATGTGTCAATCCATCTACAATTCTATCTATAGCCTCTTTACTCATAGTGGGGTTGGGACAAATATCCTTAACCATGTAAACTAGGTCAATACCATTGAACCATCTAATTTCTCTACTCTAAACTTGCAACCTCTCTTTGTATCACCCGTTGCTCATAAGGCAAAATATACTAATCATTACAGGCCTTTCCAAAAGCCTTCTAGGTAAAAGTCTAATCAATAGTGGAACACATCCTCTCTAATGAGCATCTTAAAAATCCTCTTAATTCATTTTAAGTGTTCTCACTTCCACCATCATATTTCCTTTAACTAATAGATTATTTCATGGTCATCTCAAAAAAATCAACTATAACTCTATCAATCTCAAATCTAATGAAAGTGACTTTTAATAATATCCTTCCATGGTTATTAGGAATCACTTCCATTGCTGGATGCAAATAAATTATAATCAATTCTATCTTACCTCATTCACTTCATCTGTCTTTCTTCCTAGTTGATTTATTACAACATCATCGCTGTTTAATAATTGTTCTTATAATTAGTTTCCATGTCTTCCCTTCAATATGCACTTCCATTCATATTTATAACCCCCAAAATAATTCATAACATTTACTTCTCATTGATGGCTAGCTATCAATATTTTGGTATATACAAACTGTCATTAGTTTTCTCCTCAAAATCAAATATTTTTCCCAGAGAACATTTAAAATCTTATTCTATCAATTTGATTCTTCAACTCATTTAACCATGATTTGACTAACACTAAGATTCTTTAAATTTACCCAAATTCTCTTTGATTGTTATTAATTTTGACCCTTTGTCATTATTATCTCACTCTTTTCGTACAATAGTCATTATGCCTCTTCACATGTTTATACACACCATCCAATTTAGGACATGAATTCTCATAGGGTAGTCTATGTGAATGGATCTTCTATCATATAATAAGGTTCTCATTTGAAATTATCAATTATAATCTTTATTAGATTCTATACTATAAAAATGACACACTTTCCCTGAAAGTTCATTTTCTTGTACTCATACAAGAATTAAGGTCTCATCTTTACTAAAGAAAGTATGCCAATTCTCATGGAATTAACTATTTTGCAGTCATTAACATCCCCTATATGAGCTATCTCTGTAATTCATATTTAAGAATTCACCTCACTCAATGGACTGTATGTGACTTTGGGATGTATTGGAGTGATTGTGATGGATTAGATTAGGCTCTGATACCAAACTATGACACCCCAAGTTTTTCACAGTAATATAATAATAATTTTAAAAATGTGTAAAAACTTCAATTTTTAAATCAACCAAAAACAAAACTTACATATAAAGCATTTATTTCAAAATCCTGGGAGTCATACAACTACAAAATCATGGATTTAATGGTGAAATGATATCCTCATTTCTACCAAAAATTTGACAATCTCCTTGGTATTTCGGACCATCCTACATAGCATATGTGATACATCAGTCACTTAATAATTAGAATGATATAACACAACACTTAGGAGACTCAGTCTTCATATCCATCCATCCAAATCCAATATAATACTCGATAAAAACATATACTCCCATAGTACGTAAGAAAATCAAAGATATGACAATAGTACCTAAGGTTTGTCCATGCATAACCATCTCACCCAATATGAATACTTATCCATACCTCCAGGTCATAAAGCAAATCATTCTAATATGCAGTCCATAAGTTATAGCCAAAGTGAGGCCTAAACAAACCTTATATTCCTTGAAATATCCTTCGTCCATTGCTTGAGGCCGCCGTTACCTTTGCCTGTCTTGTCAGCATGTTCAACCTGCCACTAGTCTCTGTATATGAAGCATTGCAAACTAAAGCAATGCCTCAGCAAGCTAGTGCTTGTGGAGGTTACCCCATTTAATGTAATGAAATTACGGCATAAAAATAATAATCGTATAGTAAGAAATGATATGAAGTTACATCACAATATCCATGAAATATAAATGTCATAAATCATGTGCAATAAAACTTGAATCTTGTGAATGGAAAGCATGATCTAATAAAATCTCACATGAGCATGATGTCAACATGCAGGGCACCCCAAGATAGGCAAGTCCCATTAGTGTCCCACACACTCGTACAACATGTCATGAGTACTCACACCACTCCTCTTAGTGTCATCACACCTTGGCACACAATAATAAATCAATACTCATCATGCATACACATAGACCAAGAGTATGGATCGTCATGCTATAGTGGTAACCATACTCCCGGGTCTATCGATTGCCTCTCCTTGTCGACGCCGTAATGGGAGACTCGTTGTCCATCCACATGGTAGGACTAGACTGGTAGTGTAAATTACTCACGATACCAACTCCTACCAAGTGCCTTCTATGGATAGGTGTGTATCATCCCATAAATTCAGAGGGTGGGTGGCCAGCCCTAATCCCTCCTAGCATGATGTCCACAAGGTGAAAGCACCTGTCATAAATCACAAAATATGAAAATCACATATCTCATAAAACCAGGAGCACTTGTGGCTCACCATCCCAAAGCACACCCCTCATCTTGGGGTCAGCATATCAAGAACTAGCCACAAAAGCCTCCTCATGAAATAAGGAGCACTTGTGACTCTCAAGGCACCGCCCTCATCTTGGGGTTAACCTCTCAAGGACTAGCCATCAAGCCTCCACCACTAATTCTATGGAAATGATCCAATCTCTGTGATGCAATAAAGAAGAGATGTTTATAATTCATATAGAAGATTCACATGTATCAATACCATAAAACAGATCGATCATAGAAATCCATACAATGCACTATCAAAATCTCATATCAAATCATAGGATAATAATTTAAAACAAATCGATCATAGAAATCCATACAATGCACTATCAAAATCTCATATCAAATCATAGGATAATAATTTATAAATAACGTGTACACATAATAAAGAAACCATGTTACAAACAATCCCAATCAATCAAGATGCTATGGTAGTACAAGATTTTAGAAAAACAATAGGCACATTAAATGTCATCACCTACCTCAAACAAAGTACCACACATATGTGTCTCATAATTAGTTGGACCCAACTCTAGCTCAGTCCCCCATAGTTCCATCACCTGGATACATATCACATCCAATCATACTTAGAATTCAATTTATCTAACTTAGATTCTTAATTACACAACACTATTTTTTTGTATTCCAATATATAGTGTTTAAGATAACTAAATGATTCTCAGCCCTAGAATCTTAAGGCAGGGCCCCCCCTAATTGGCTTATAATTCAAATCACATTGAATCAGCCCACTTATAAACATCTGATACTTGTTCTTAATTATATCACTACATATTTTAGATTACTAGCCTCAGCTCATATCAATCTTGAGTAATTTATTGTTTAAATCAACTAATTGGGAATTATGATATGGATTTCAGGTTCAATCCTATCAAATTACAGTCAAATCAACCTATAAAATGATTAAGATAGTCATCTTACCTTATATCAGTCAATTTGAATAACACTCAGCTATTTGCTTGGTGGGATCGTCCACCAATCGCCTCAACAGTGCCCGATCATCAGATATCCATGCTGATCGCTTCAAAATTCTTCACCTGATCAGCTTAGATAAAATGACAATTTAGTATTCCTAACCAAATAATCTAATTAACAAATCCAAATGGTTCATATCATAGAATTTGATATAATTTCATACTGAATCTTTAGTTGATCTTAGCCGTTGATCAAGATTGGCTAAATCATCTTTGTAAATGCTTCAGATACAACATATCTTGAATGTATCTTGATCTGCACTTCATAAGGATCATAATTTACTCTTTAGATTAGAAAATAACATCAGATCATCTCAAATTAGATGATCTAAAGTCCAATCAATTGCTTAATCAAATTGACAGTTGGATCTTCCTTGACCAATAATTGGGAAGATGAGTTTTGTTCCTCATGTTGCAAGAATCATGATGGTTATCTCAAATCTCTAACATCCTTCCTAGATTGATCAAAATAGAGGTTCAAAGTTCAAGGGGGTCAATAGGGTTCATCGAGTTAGCTCAAGTCCCTCAAATGAGTTAGAAGCAAGTTGACTCGGTGGGTTGACTCAACCCTGACACGCCAAAGAGAAAACCGGAGAGATGGGAGAGGAGGTTTTGGTGGCCGGTGGTGGTTATGCGGATGTCACTACCATAGCCAAAACTCAGGGGGAAAGAGAGACAGAGGGGAACTGAGGTCTTGGCTCATTGGCCCACCCATGGCCTGGCTAAGCTGGAGGTGGAAAAGAAGATAGAGGCACAACTGACATATGGGCGCAAGAATGTTAAGCCGTCTATGATGAAGAAAACCCAATCTGAGGGGGGGGGCAGCGGGGTTTCTCCGGTGGCTGAACAAGTCAGAGAGGGGAGGAGATCTGGGTATGCTGGCTTGCCCAAGGACCTAGCTGTGCCAGTGACTGAAAAAGGACAGAGGGAACAAGGATTATCAAGTACCCTCCTCACAGGCATCCTCAACCTAGTAGAAATCATTGCCGAAAGGAAGGGGGGAAATTGGATCTGATGCGAGTGGTGTCAAATAGGAAATGGGTGGCTGCTGACTAGGGTCTAAGTTTGTCCTGGGTCTCTATCAGCACAGGTGATTGAAGGAAAATGGGGATCTTCTCAGGGAAGGGGTTTCATGCACTAAGGTATTAGAGGCAATTGCTAGTGGGGAAACAGGATTGTGTGTTGTAGGTGACCGTAGATCGCCGTTGGGCAATCGGATGGAGGGAGAGACGACGCAGATCACTAGGGTTTTCTATGCCCTGCATCGCTCGTCTAGCCTCATTCACATGTTGTATCCAACAACAGTCCAAAAGACGGGGGGCCATTATCAATTTTGGCCCCCTCTAATCTAGTAAAACTTTTGAATTTTTCCACCCCAATCTCGTTTTGTGCATAATTAGTGTCGTTGGAATCATATCAATGTACATTCCAAATTTGATTGTTTCAAATCCATTTTTTGAGCTTATAAGGAGGTTATTTTCATAAAATTCAATTCCCATGAAAATAAATACTGATTTTTATCTCCATAAAAATTGAGGGTTGTTACAGTAATTTCACATTTTCTAGCCTAATTTACATTCTTCATATTACCACTTAAGTGTGCAATTTCTCACTTAACAAAGATAAGATTTTTCAAAGTTTCATATGAATGGAATTTGAAAATTGCAAAAATCTAGGTCAGTGAAGTTTAACACATAGAAATCAAGGAACCGAAATTCAATTAAACCCAAGAATTCTAGAACAGCGTATTTTTCTCCTTGAAAGTCCAGAAACTAGAATTCCATGAACTCAATAATTCCAGACATCATCTTCTCCACTCGACTATAACCAATAGCTATATGCTACTAT
Source organism: Warburgia ugandensis (assembly GCA_035236585.1). Classification (NCBI taxonomy): domain Eukaryota; kingdom Viridiplantae; phylum Streptophyta; class Magnoliopsida; order Canellales; family Canellaceae; genus Warburgia; species Warburgia ugandensis. Next base: position 43,816,800 of record CP141129.1, read on the forward strand.
TCATTTCAAATTCAAATCACTTCCAGATTAGCAAAGTTAAGTTTTTCTTTTTATACCCACTTAGTTTTCCTTCTTCTGCAACATTTATATATCTTTACAACAATTAAAATTTCTAAATTAAGGAGTTTGAATACGTCTTCTTTCATTTTTCTTGTGCAACTATACCAAGAATGAATGCCTTTGTTTTGTCATTCTGATTCTTATTGTTCTGGTGAATTACTTAAAATTAATCTCTATAAATTGAAGATAATGAATATGTCTCATTAAAAGTTACAATTTGGTTTAGGTGAATCCACAATTTTGTAAGAAAGTGGCGCCATTTCCTCCACACATGGTGGAGGAAACAAGGTTGTTTCTTGCCTGTTGGCACTTCATGATTTGACCCAAAACAGAGATTTGAGAAGGGGGATTTGCTTGTAGTATGTAGTTGACCATGAACTCTCAACGAACCATGTCCCATTTTGGCTTAATTGGGTTAGAAACAAGAGTTACATAGGTGAGAGTGCATGCACCTTGCCTACCTATGTGTGTAGGGAAAGCTGGGTGCGCCTAGTCCCTATTCCTACTTATCCACAAAAAATCCAAAGGTAAGTGCTTCAAAAATCCAATTTGAATTCATCCATAGTAAGTTTAATCAGTAAGGAAGATAACCCAAAAATAGATTTTAAATATATGAAGATTTAAGAAGGTGGTTGGCATGACAAATAACTGTTGTTCACCACGAACCAGCAATGATAACCAAAACATAACATGCATAAGTTTCTCAAAAATTGATCCACATTTAACAAAGACTAAGTATCATTTGAGGTGTACATCCACTAGAACCATGTATTAAGATCATACATGAAGGATAAACTTGAATTACATCAAGAATAACTCAATCAAAGTAAACATTTCACAATCAATGTACAGGGTGGTTCAACTTATAGGAACTAGTAAAATCCACAATTTTTTAATGAAAATAATGCTAATTTGGCTTTACTAGTCCAAGTCTATATTAGTATTTCATCCCACTTTAGATCCCCTACCTTATATCAGGATCTAAAAGACGGGGTTTCTAGTCATGCTCCTCTGAGTTACAGGCTTCCTGCAGCTTGCGTGGAGCTCCAACATAGGCTGGGATCCTCAATGTCCCAGCTCACTCTCTCCTCCTTCAAGCTCCTTGCCTTCCTCCTCCTCAATCCCCAGTTTTCTCACTATTTTTTCCTTGCTCCCAGGGTCTCCTTCTTCCTCCTTTGTGCTCTCCCTCTCTTCTTCGTTTAGTGGCTGGAATTTTTTCCCAACCTAAGTTTGCATTACTTTTATACCTATGCTATATTACATGTGTATGCTAAGTGACACATGGGGTGCTTGTATATGACTTATGTCCCCAATGTGGAAGGTTCTAATTTAATCTATCAGGGCTAGGTCCACCGATGTTAAAACTCAATTAAACCCCTCTAATTGACTAGCTTGTTTTCAATAATATCCTGTTCTGGGTACATTTTGCAATTGTACCTTGAGCAGTAGTATTATATTCATTTTAAAATTTCTAGCTAATTTCTTAAAATTTCATCAAGGCTTTGAATGGAGTTCAAGCTAAGGCCTTCACCTATTAATGGCCTACCAAACTTCTCAATTTAACTCCAATTTAGGTTTTATTTTCTACTTTTCTTTTGGAAAATCATTTGAGGTTAAAATAATGTGATTTTTTAATTTCCCCTTTTCCTTGGAAACTATGTTTCTAAAGATCCAAAACAACTTAGCAATCAACTTTAACCTAATTTCTCAATGCGCTCATTCTATTCTTCTCCTTTACCCTTAAAACATATACTTAATAATTAAAATAAAAAAAAAGCCCTATTTTTTGTAAATCTATGGAATTACTTATTAGAATTATGTATTTATAGTTACTGCAATACATCCCCACCCTTAAAAAAAAAAAAAAACAACCATATAAACCTTGTCTAATCCCTCTCTGGTCCGAGGAAGTGAATGAGAAAGTCAAATTACTCTACATGTGAACCCTACTTTTGACTTGTTCTACTTCAAAAATAGATCATATACATGTGACTCATTGTTAAACACTTTAGCTTCCCTCAGAAGCTCCCTAAGGGAGTAGTTTGCATTCATGCATGCATGAGAAGTTGGTCACCTTATATTTTGGTAATGATAGCATATATATATATATATATATATTACATATAATACATCTATATTTAGCAATTTCTAATCCTAAAATTAGCTTAAATATCACTAATTAGGGATAATTTCACATTTCATAGGATTTGGCTACAACTAAGAAAAATCACATATTTTTGGCAAGTGTAACCCTCAAAGAGATCAAAACCATCATCCAACAAAGTTGGTCATGGTCCCACATGCCAAATATCAAGCCTAGAAGTTTAGAATGCAATACAGGTGCCGTTATGTGTAACAACCTAAATTTTTAAGCTTTCTTATTGTGTTTTTTATGAAAATTTGAATGGAATGGACATGCGAATTTGAAAAATTGAGTTTTAGAAGTAAAAGTTTTGATGAATATCAAATTGAGTGTTAAGACATCTATAATTGAATTGTACTCAAAAAAACGATTCCAATGACACTAATTTCACTGAAATATGAGTTTGGACGAATAAACCGTGATTTTTCTCGCGATGGGTATTATTGCAAATTCTTTAATGGGCCCACTTGTAGGAACCTGGGCCGGACGATAAGGTGTTTAGAAAACACCATGAGTATCCATCATGATCGTTGACTAGATCCATGGTGGTGTGAAGATGGTGAAAACATCATTATCACTTGCTTTAGTTATATTAAGAAAAAGAATTTTTTTTATTAAAGTAATTAAAGGGAGGGGCCAAATTTGATAACGGTACCCCCCCACACAACCTAAGTGGGACAAAAATAGATGTCGAGTTTGTTCCTAAGCCAAACGTGATTGAACGAGAGAGAGAGAGACAGACAGACAGACAAAGAGAGATAGAGAGAGAGAGAGAGAGAGAGAGAGAGAGAGAGAGAGAGAGAGAGAGAGAGAGAGAGAGAGAGAGAGAGAGAGAAGGACAGGGGAGGAGAGGAGAGGAGAGTAGAGGAGAAGAGACTGCTAGCGCCAGAGATCTCGTTTTTCACCTGTGGAGAAGAAAATCCTTGTCACAGGTGAAACAAAGTTTACTGGTGACGATGGTGATCCCAATAGGATATCCAACCATCCAATCATCTCTTCAGGAGTTGGGGAATGAAACCCCACTACTTCCACCCCCATTAAATAAGAAACAATGCCAAATTGAAGGGGATAGTAGCGTATGTGGGGATCGTTGCCGGAAAAGTGTCATCCTATTGGCTCTAACTACATTCAGCCATTATAGGCACCCACAGAGGTAGGTTCTCCATGATTCTTTGTTCTGTTTGTGAGTTAAATTGCATGTAAAGTAAAGAACTAGGGTTGTAGCTATAAGGTGAAGAATCTAACTCTAATGATCTGATTAAACCCACAACCACACCCATACTGGTAGGATAGGATCAATGGTGACACACATCACCTTATTTGAGCTAGGATCATGCATCTAGAGCTTAGCCAGGGACGATCCAACCTTGAACCTATCCATAGTGATGATTTGAGCTTGGAATCAACCCATAAAGGGGATCCATGAATCAAATACCATCCTTGACCAATGGACAGAGATTGTCAGGGTCGTTGTTTGCCCCATCTGTGGTTCTGATCATCTGATCGAAGCAGGACAGTAGTGATCCGATCCCTGCAACTTCGATCAGTCGAGGAATTGGCTATCAATCTCATCCATGGTCATGGATAGGGACTAACAATAGCTTAGCTCACCCATCTGAGATCAGATGGGGATGCTTCGAGCCCTGGATCAATCCACAGAAGACATCTAGTTGTCAATCTCGTCCATGTTTAGTGGACAGAGATGGACATGGACTTATATTAACCATGTGAGATCAGACAGTGAATATCTAACCATTGAGTTGTAAAAGAATTCAACTATTAGACCTTAAATTGAAAATTCTGTAAAAATTGTAGGATCTATGATGGATTGGAACGTAGATTGCATGTGTATTACCTTAGGGAAATCAAATCTAAGGGACTCACAATGTTGGATCATACAAAATAAAGAGAACTAATCATTTTCAATCAATGTCAGCCATAGGAGTATCTTTAAAAAAGGCTGACTTGATTATCCAAATTAATAAAAATTCATTATAAACAACTATCATGAAAATAGACACAAATTCCGTCATTAAAAGTGTTTAAGGATAGAGAAAAATTAGAATTAGGCCACTTTAGACCCTTAGGTGACTAGTGAAGAAGGTGAATAGGAAATCATAGGGCCTAATACTATTCTTGATGGTTAACTAATGATCGACTATAAAACTTAATTAGTAGGTGCAAATAAAAGAGATCCTTAGATCTCGAAGGGAAAACAAGATTAACATACCAAACCAAGTTAGGTGAAGAAGTGTTTAGATGGTTTAACTTAGGCCACAGCAAAAGCAAAGATTGAGTGTTGTAAAATGGTAATTTACATGGACAATGATTTGTAATCAGGCGTATTACCAGAAACTGAAAAGGAGGGTATGCCATTAATAAGTGTTTCAAACTTATAGCCTAGGATCAATGACGAATCTAAAACCTAAGGGTTCCATGATCCTGGGCTGATCTAGACCCTTAAACCTTGAAAAGGATGAAATTTTAAGTTATGTGTATGTGGATAGTATGGAAATGAGAACTAACCATAAATACCTTGGGATTAGACATTGAGTAGAGTGAGGTGCAGTTAATTCTGTCATTTAGCATGATTGCGAAGGCTTGAAAGAAAGGCGAACCTACATAAGAGGTAGGTGATCTAACAGTGCTAAGTTTTCAAATAAATTTCAAAGTTGAGATAGTCATTGGTGTGATTTCAGAGTTTAGAATGTATTTATGTGAGAATGGTTGTGTTTACAATGTTAGCATGCATGATTCTATTATAAATTGGCATTGATATGTTTTAAAAACAATTGTGCATAAAGTAGGCTGCAACTAGCATGAAAACTAATCTTCATGACTCATATTACCAATTGAAAATCCTATCATAGCTATATCTCATGTTTTATTGTTATTTTGGGATTGAAAATGACAACTTCATGTATGCCTTCATTTCATGATTTGAGATATATTTCATAAATAGCATGATTTTGATCATGCTGAATATTACAAATTGTATGTTGATAGCATTGCAATATATGCATAAATTTACGTTTGTTAGGCTAATAAGCCTAGTGGGTGCTATGCTAAGAGGTTGTACGAGGTGGCCTCTCGACCTCTAACCACCAAGGGTGGTAGGTATCCATGCCCAAAGAGGCATATATTTTCTCGACTGTTGTGGTAGGAATAACCATTGGAGATGGTCACGACACCATTTCGAGATTCATCAGTAGTCGTTGTGGAGGCTACAATGGATGTTCTTTAGATACCGAAGTGACATAATTTAATGATCTGGTTATGAGCATAGTAGTCCATATGATTTCTATTTTGTAACCCCACATAAGGGTGAGATTGCGGTCTTTAGATGAGTACTTGTGACCAAGATGGCTAATATATGGCCAAGTCTCCTATCTGTATGATATCTATAGAAGGAATGAGAATGATTGAGAAGAGATTTGATAGACTACTACTTTAAGCATTCTGAAGTTAGTATGGTGCAGAGTTAGTCGACAAATTCCTTTGTTGGATTTTGTTACATGTAAAGTGTAAATATGTAATTGAGTGTTTTTGATGCATTGCATGAGATAGCCTAGATAAGGTTGTCATATGTTTTCCTATCACATGAAAAACCTATTCCTAAACTTGCATGTATGCTCTATGCTTTGTTTTTTGTTTTGGTAGTGTTAGATTTCCTACTGAGTATGTGGAATACTAAACCTACTATTTTTATTAAAGGTCATTGCATGCAAGATAAGCAGAAGCAATAGTGAGTTTGGGGTTTTCGTCAGGATAAAGAAAAGGTAATATTTTGATTTGATTCATAGAAATTATAGTAAGGTGTGTGAGAATTAAATGTAATAAATTTGAAACTGTGTAATTTCTTGACTTGGACTGTGATTGGCAAGTCTTGGGGCCAGACCATAGTAAGTCTTCTTTATTTCTTAAAACTATTAAATGTATATTTATCAGGTACCTCGCAATGACATGTGTTAAATGTCTAATGTCCAAAAAATAGAGGAAACTCTATCAAACTTTTAGTAGAAATGTAGTACTCATTTCACCATTAATCCCTTTTAAGAAAAGAAAAATTAACACTCGGGGCTTTTCAAAATGAGTCTTAAAACAATAATGTTTTTCACTGTCATTTGATTTTCAAAATATTTTTGATAGAGATTGATCTCGCATCATAATCGCCTTTTGCCTTTAAAAAGCATTATAAAAACCTGGGTCTCTACAATTGGTATCAGAGCCTAAGTTCAAGCCATTCATAGTCAAGTTATGAATAAGAGCTTAAAAAAAAATAGTTTACATAATCAGGAAAAACTTTAAACTAGCACGACAAGAGCACTCAAACAAATCAAACGACTTTTGATAAAACAGATGCCACCTAGGAGGAGAGGAGGTACAGCTCCAAAAACCACTAATCCCTCTACTAGTTCTTTTGAATATGGAAATGGCATGGCTGAAGCTTTTCAGTTTTTTATCCTAAGGATGGAGCAGATTGCAAATAATCAGGCACAAGCACTTGCGGCAAGGGCAACGTCACCAGAGAGGGTTGTTGACCAAACGGAGGCCTGGCTTGAGTGATTTTAGAAGATGGCTCCCTCATTCTCTACTGAGGAGGAGTCAAACGTAGCAGAAAAATGGATACACAACATTTAGAAGCTGTTCAAAGCTATGAATATTGCTAAGGAAAGAAAAGTTGTTATGGCAGCAGCTTTTATTTTCAAAGGTGAAGCAGACTTTTGGTGGGAGATGGTGGAAAGGACATACTTTGAGGAGTGTGAGACTATTCTATGGAAGGATTTCAAGACCATGCTTAATGAGAAATACTTTCCATGACACGTGAGAAAGCAGAAAGAGAAGGAGTTCATGACTTTGGAATAGGGAAGTCTATCGGTAAACCAATATGAAAACAAGTTTATAAGTCCTCGAAGATTTGCACCCACTATTTGTGCCACCGAAGAGAGTGCAGTAAAGAAGTTTATTGATTGGTTGACTCCTGGGATGAGAAACATGGTTATTGGGTTCCAATTAACCACCATGGCTTATGCGGTGGAAATGGCATCTATTTATGAGAAAGATTATCAGAGGACTCAGGCGAACAGAAAAGAAAATGAGAAAAATACTAGCACCAATGGGTGATTCAACAAAGGCAAGAGGCCCATTCAGTCTTCTCGACCCCAATACTCATTCAAGTGACAATTCAACAATAGAGGTAGAGCACCGGAAGATAGGAGTTGTCCCCAATGTAAGAAGTATCATCCAGGCAAGCCATGTACAGCTTACTTCAAATGCTTCATCTATGGACAGGGTGGACACATAGCCACTCATTGTCCTAAGAAGAAGAAAGAGGAAGAGCATAAAGGAGATCAGATTCGGCATAACTAAGGATGAGTATTTTCCATTACTTCAAGACATGCCCAGACATTGAATGCGGTGGTAGAACATACACTTCACATCTATGATAGGTCTGCTAGAGTGTTGTTTGATACTGGTTCTACACATTCTTTTATGTCTTGTGAGTTTGCTTCTTACATTGATGATATGGTTTAGAATTTAGAATTTTGTTTAGAAGTCATGACACCGTTAAGCAAGTCTATTGGCACACAAACGTACTTTCAGGAGGTACCAATTGTAGTTCAAGGCAAGCATATGCACATTGACCTCATCCACCTAGATATGACAGACTTTGATGTCATACTTGGGATGGATTGGTTAGCCTTACACCATGCAACCATCGATTATCGAAGAAAGAAGATCACCATTAACATTCCTCAAGAAGCAGAGATATCATTGCAGGGGAGAAAGTATTCTTTAGGGGTATGTGTTATTTTCGTATTAAAGGCAGTGAAGCACATTGCTTAAGATGCCAGTTCTTCCTAGCTAAGATAGAAGCTATTGAGGTGGCAAAGCCTAAACTAGAAAAAGTGGCAGTAGTTTGTGAATTTCTAAAGGTGTTCCCTGAAGACTTGCTAGGGTTACCACCAAAAAAGGAGATAGACTTCAGCATCAATGTGATATTTGGCACAACTGCTATCTCCAAAGCACCATACCGAATGGTTCCAGCAGAGCTAAAGGAGTTGAAGACTCAACTCCAGGAGTTGCTTGACAAAGGATTTATCAGACCCAGGGTATCTCCCTGGTGAACCCCAGTCCTTTTTGTTAAGAAGAAGGATGGATCAATGAGACTTTGCATTGATTACTAAATACTGAATAGGGTTACCATGAAAAACAAATATCCTCTACCACGAATAGATGACTTATTCGATCAACTTCAGTTGGCTCGTGTCTTGTCCAAATCAACTTATGGTCTGGATATCACCAGCTCAAAGTCAAAGAAGAGGATATTTCAAAGGCATCATTCAAAACTAGGTATGGACATTATGAGTTCAAGGTGATGTCATTTGGGTTGACAAACACCGCAGCTACATTCATAGACCTCATGAATGGAGTATCTAAAGACTACCTAGACAAATTTTTTATAATATTTGTCGATGATATTTTAGTTTACTCAGAAAATGAAGGGGAACATCAAGAACTCTTGCAAAGGGTGCTACAGATGCTTCAGACACACCAATTGTATGGAAAATATAGTAAGTGCGAATTTTGGTTGAAAGAAGTGAACTTTTTAGGACATGTTATTTCTCAACATGGCATTGTAGTGGATCCATCAAAAGTTGAAGCAGTGGAAAAATGGGACACACCTAGAACGGTAATAGACATAAGGAGTTTTCTAGGGCTTGGAGGATATTACTGTAGGTTCATTGAAGGCTTTTCACCCATTGCCTTACCTTTGACCAAGTTGACAAGAAAGAATGTGAAGTTCATATGGGATAATGCATGCAAAGGAAGCCTCAAAGAACTAAAGAGGAAGCTGACCACTGCACTAGCACTCACGTTACCATCAAGTAGTAGAGGCTTCGTGATCTATAGTGATTCCTCAGGGAAAGGTCTAAGATGTGTACTCATGCAAAATGGGAAGGTGATTGCCTACACTTCTCGATAACTGAAAAGACATGAAGTCAATTACCTTGTACATGATTTGGAACTTGCTGCAATAGTTTTTACCTTGAAGATCTAGAGCACTATTTGTATGGAGAAAGGTTCGAGGTGTTCACAAGCCACAAGAGTTTTAAGTACATATTTTCATGGCAAGAGCTGAATATGTGACAAAGAAGATGGATGGAGTATTTGAAAGATTATGACTTCTCTATTCAATATCATCCATGGAAGGCAAATGTAGTAGTACATGCCTTGAGCCGAAAGATGGAAGGAGTGTGTACAAGCTTACTTTCTAGGAGATGGAAGTTGCTACAAGAGGCTATAGAGTGTAGACCTAAGGTAAGTCAGGAGGGATCTTTTATAGCAAATTTAATTGTGAAATTCACTATCATTGAGAAAGTTAAGCCAATGTAGAAGGATGATGCTAAGGTGCAAGCTTTAGCTAGAAAATCAGGGTTTGTCAAGAAGACAGATGGCAGTGTGTATATGCAAGGAAGATTAGTAATGCCAGCAAATGATGAATTGAGGAAAGAAATTCTTTGAGAGGCACATCAATTGTGGTATACTATTCACCCTAATGGTCCAGAGATGTATCAAGATTTAAAGGGGCAATTCTGATGGAATGGTATGAGAAAAGACATAGGAGAATTTGTGGCACAATGCTTGACTTGCCAACAAATTAAGGCTAGGCACTAAAGACCTCCTGGACTGTTACAACCACTCAAACTCCTAGAATGGAAGTGGGATCATATAACTATGGACTTCATAGTGGAATTACCCAAGACATCGAGGGGAAATGATATGATATGGGTAATCGTAGACCAATTGACCAAATCAGCACACTTTCTTCCAATTCGACAAAATCAGTCCACTGATAGCTTGTCCCAGTTGTATATTAAGGAGGGGGTGAGTTTACATAAGATACCACTGAGTATCACTTCCAATAGAGACAACCGTTTCACCTCACAATTATGAAAATTAGTATAGAAGTCATTGGGATCATCACTGAGCTACAGTATAGGCTTTTATCCACAGACTGACGTCCAATCTGAACGTACAATTCAAACTTTAGAAGATATGTTGAGGGCATGTGCGATTGACAGAAAGGAAAGTTGGGATGGAAGCTTACCCTTAGTCAAATTTGCATACAATAATAGTTTCCACTCAAGCATCGATATGGCTCCGTATGAAGCCCTCTATGGAAGGCCTTGTCGTTCACTGGTGTGTTAGAATGGAGTGGGTGAGAATAGAGTAATACTATATCATATTTCTGGTTTTTAACCAAAAACCAAATGAAACCCATTGAGGAGAAAATCAGAGAAACAGGGGGAAGAAGGGAGAAGAGGAGAAAAGAGGGGAAGAAGAGAGAAAAGGAGGGGATGAGGAAGAATGGGAAGAAAGGGGATAAACCGATCTGGGTTTTCTCCTTAGGCTTGCCAATGACGGTGATCATTGGTTGGAGATGGAGAGAAGGAGATATAGTCAGAATAGATGGGATGGCTTGGGTGGAGGGTTCTGGCATCCCACGATCGGACGTTGCCTGGTCGTAGCACAGTGGAGATGGGCGTCCGGTAATGGGCTATGCGGCCTGGCCATGCAGTGATGAAGAAAAATGACGCCTTTCTGGGGGTCGTCTGGTTTAGGTAGTGGAGAAGAACAAGAATAGAGAGAGAGGGAGTGAAGGGAACGGAAGGGAAGGGAAGGGAAGTGAGGTGAAGATGGTAAGAGAAAAAACACAATGCCTTTGGTCTGGGCGTCGTCTGGAACGGAGAAGCCTAGGCAAGGATGGTTGGCTTGTGCTAGAGGATATGGGTGGTGAATTGGGTTTCTGCATTAGATGAAAGAGGAAAGGGAGTTAGGCCATGAATAGATGAGAAATGAAATAAAGAATGGGCTGGGCAGTGGTGCTGCCTACCAGGGAGATGATTAGTGGGAAAGAGATGAAAGAAGGAGATAGAGCCACGGAGAGAGAAGCGAATAATGGGGACAGTGATGGGTGCAAACAAAAGAAGCTTCAGAGCATTGAGGGAGAGCAATAAAGAGGCAATGGTTAGAGTGCTTCTAAAAGGTTGAAGAAGTAAGGAGTTGTTGGCGCGGTGATGAGGAACTGATGAGAGAGAGAGAAATCCGGAAAGGGAAGTAGAGAGAAAGACAAGGAGAGGAGAGGGGATTGGGAATTAGAGGGAGCAGAGAGAGAGAGAGAGATGCATGGAAGAGAGTTGAGAAGAAGAAAGATATGGAGGAGGGAAGAGAGAGAGAGAGAGAGAGAGAGAGAGAGAGAGAGAGAGAGAGAGAGAGAGAGAGAGAGAGAGAGAGAGAGAGAGAGAGAGAGAGAGAAACGTGGAGGTGAAGAATTTCACCCAACATGAATACTTATCCATAGCTCCAGGTCACAAAGCAAATCATACTAATATGCAGTCCATAAGTTATAGCCAAAGTGAGGCGCAAACAAACCTTATATTCCCTAAAATATCCTTCGTCCATTGCTCGAGGTTGCCATTACCTTTGATTGTCTTGTCAGCATGTCCAACCTACTACTAGTCTCTATATATGAAGCATTGCAAACCAAAGCAATGCCTCAGCAAGCTAGTACTTGTGTAGGTTACTGCATTTAATGTAATGAAATTATGGCATAAAAATAATAATCGAATAGCAAGAACTGATATGAATGTAGATCACCATATCCATGAAATATATATGTCATAAATTATGTCAATATCAGTAGCAAAATATCACGTGCAATAAAACCTGAATCTTATGAATGGAAAGCATGATCTGATAAAATCTCACATGAACATAATGTCAACATGCAGGGAACCCCAAGATAGGCAAGTTCCATAAGTGTCCCACACACTCGTACAACATGTCATGAGTACTCACACCACTCCTCTTAGTGTCATCACACTTAGGCACACAATAATAAATCAATGCTCATCACGCATACACATAGATCAAGAGTATGGATCATCATGCTATTATGGTAACAATACTCCCGGGTCTATCGATTTTCGCTCCTCGTTGACATCATAACGGGAGACTCGTTGTCCATCCACATGATAGGACTTGACTAGTAGTGTGGATTACCCATGATACCAACCCCTACTAAGTGCCTTCTGTGGGCAGGTGTCTATCATCCCATAAATTCAGAGGGTGAGTGGCCGGCCCTAATCCCTCCTAGCATGATGTCCACAAGGTGAAAGCACCTGTCATAAATCACAAAATATGAAAATCACAAATCTCATAAAACCAGGAGCACTTGTGGTTCACCATCCCAAAGCACACCCCTCATCTTGGGGTTAACCTCTGAAGGACTAGCCATCAAGCCTCCACCACCAATTCTATGAAAATCATCCAATCTCTATGATGCAATAAAGAAGAGATGTTTATAATTCATATAGAAGATCCACATGTATCAATACCATAAAACAGATCGATCATAGAAATCCATTCAATGCACTATCAAAATCTCATATAAAATCATAGGATAATAATTTATAAATCACGTGTACACATAATAAAGAAACCATGTTACAAACAATCCCAGTCAATCAAGATGCTATGATAGTACGAGATTTTAGAAAAACAATATGCACCATTAAATGTCATCATCTACCTCAGACAAAGTACCACATGTTTATGTCTTATAATCATTTGGAGCCGACTCTAGCACAGTCCCCCATAGTTTCATCACCTAGATACATATCACATCCACTAATACTTAGAATCCAATTTATCTAACTTAGATTCTTAATTACACAACACTATATATTGGAATAAAAAATATAGTGTTCAAGACAATCAAATGATTCTCAACCCTAGAATCTTAAGGCAAGGCCCACCCTAATTGGCTTATAATTCAAATCATATTGAATCGGGCCCACTTATAAACATCAAATACTTGTTCTTAATTATATCACTACATATTTCAGAGTTACTAGGCTCAGCTCATATCAATCTTGAGTAATTTATTGTTTAAATCAACTAATTGGGAATTATGATATGGATTTCATGTTCAATCTCATCAAATTACAATCAAATGAACCCAACAAATGATTAAGATAGTCATCTTACCTTATATCAGTCAATTTGAATAACACTTAGCTATCTGCTTGGTGGGATCATCCACCGATCACCTCAACAGTGCCCGATCATCAAATATCCATGTTGTTCTCTTCAAAATTCTTTACTTAATCAGCTTAGATCAAATAATAATTTAGTATTCCTAACCCAATAATCCAATTAACAAATCCAAATGGTTCATATCATAGAATTTGATATAATTTCGTACTGAATCTTCAGTTGATCTCAGCCGTTGATCAAGATTGGCTAAATCATCTTTGTAAATGCTTCAGATCCAACATATCTTGAATGTATCTTGATCTGCACTTCATAAGGATCATAATGTACTATTTAGATTAGAAAATAACATCAGATTATCTCAGATTAGACGATGTAGAGTCCAATCAATGGTTTAATCAAATTGACAGTTGCATCTTCCCCATTCAACAATTGGGAAGATGACTTTTGTTCCTCACATTGCAAGGATCTTGATGGTTATCTCCAATCTCTAGCATCCTTCCTGGATTGTTCAAAATAGCGGTTCAAAGTTCAAGGGGGTCAATAGGGTTCATCGAGTCAACTCAAGTCCCTCAAATGAGTCAGAGGTGAGTTGACTCACCAAAGAGAAAACCGGGGAGATGGGAGAGGAGATTTTGGTGACTGGTGGTTGTTATCTGGATGTCACTACCATAACCAAACCTTAGGGGGAAAGAGAGACAGAGGGGAACTGAGGTCCTAGCTCATTGGCCCAACCATGGCCTGGCTAAGCTAACGGTGGAAAAGAAGATAGAGGCATAGCCGACCTATGCGCACAGGCATGTCAGGTCGTCTACAATGAAGAAAACCCAATTTGGGGGGGGGGGGGGGGGGGGAGGGGGGGGAAGGTTGTTGGGGTTTGCCAGTGGCTGAGCAAGCCGGAGAGGGGAACAAGAATTATCGAGTACCCACCTCATAGGCATCCTCAACCTAGTAGAAATCATTGCCGAAAGGAAGGGGGGAAATCGGATCTAGTGCGAGTGGTGTCAAACAGGAAATGGGTGGCTGCTGACTAGGGTCTAGGTTTGTCCTGGGTCACTGTCAGTATTGGTAATTGAGGGGAAATGGGGATCTTCTCAGGGAAGGGGTTTCATGCACCAAGGTATTAGAGGCAATTGCTAGTGGGGAAATGGGATTGTGTGTTGTAGGTGAACGCAGATTGCAGTTGGGCAATCAGATGGAGGGAGAGATGACGCAAGTCGGTAGGGTTTTCTATGCCCTACATCGCTCGTCTAGTCTGATTCACATGTTATATCCAACAATAGTCCAAAATAGGGGGTGCCATTATCAATTTTGGCCCCCTCTAATCTAGTGAAACTTTTGGATTTTTCCACCCCAATCTCTATTTGATGCATAATTAGTGTCATTGGAATCGTATCAATGTGTACATTTGAAATTTGATTGTTCGAAGTCTAATTTCTGAGTTTACAAGGAGGTTATTTTCACAAAATTCAATTCCCATGAAATTAAATTCTGATTTTTATCTCCATAAAAATTATGATTTGATACATAGAAAATGACCCAAAATTGAGGGTTGTTACAATAATTTCATGTCTTCCATCCTAATTTACATTTTTCATATTACCACTTAAGTGTGCAATTTCTCACTTAACAAAGATAAGATTTTTCAAAGTTTCATATGAATGGAATTTGAAAATACCAAAAATCTAGGTCAATGAAGTTTAGCACATAGAAATCGAGGAACCAAAATTCAATTAAACTCAAGAATTCTAGAATAGTGTATTTTTCTCCATGAAAGTCAAGAAACTAGAAATCCATGAACTCGATAATTCCAGTCATCATCTTCTCCACTTGACTATAAACAATAGCTATATGCTACTATTCATTTCAAATTCAAATCACTTCCAGATTAGCAAAGTTAAGTTCTTTTTTATACCCACTTAGTTTTCCTTCTTCTACAACATTTATATTTCTTTAAAACGATTAAAATTTATAAATTAAGGAGTTTGAATACATCTTGTTTCATTTTTCTTGCACAACTGTACCAAGAATCAATGCCTTTGTTTTATCATTCTCATTCTTATTGTTCTAGTGAATTACTTAAAATTAATCTCTATAAATCGAAGATAATGAATATATCTCATTAAGAGTTACAATTTGGTTTGGTGAATCCACAATTTTGCAGGAAAGTGGTGCCATTTCCTGCACACATGGTGGAGGAAACAATGTTGTTTCTTGCTTGTTGGCACTTCATGATTCAACCCAAACAAAGATTTGAGAAGGGGGATTTGCATGTAGTATGTAGTTAACCAGGAATTCTCAAGGACCTATGTCCCATTTTGGCTTAATTGGGTCAAAAATAGGAGTTACACAAGTGAGAGTGGGTGCACCTTGCCTGCCAATTTGTGTAGGGAATGGAGGGTGTGCCTAGTCCCGGTTCCTACTTGCCCACAAAAAATCCAAAGGTAAGTGCTCCAAAAATCCAATTTGAAATCATCCATAGTAAGTTTAATCAGTAAGGAAGATAACCCAAAAATAGATTTTAAAAAGATGAAGGTTTAAGAAGGTGGCTAGCATGACGAATAACTATTGTTCACCATGAACCAGCAATGATAACCAAAACAAAACATGCATAAGTTTCTCAAAAATTGATCCACATTTAACAAAGACTAAGCATCATTTGAGGTGTGCATCCACTAGAATCATGTATTAAGATCATGAAAGAAGGATAAACATGAATTACATCAGGAATAACTCAATCAAAGTAGACATTTCACAATCAATGTATAGGCTGGTTCAACTTATAGGAACTAGTAAAATCCACAATTTTTTAATGAAAACAATTCTAATTTGGCTTTACTAGTCTAAGTCTGTACTAGTATTTCATCCCACTTTAGATCCCCTACCTGATATCAGGATCTAAATGATGGGGTTTCTAGTCATGCTCCTCTTAGTTACAGGCTTCCTGTAGGTTGCGTGGAGCTCCAACTTAGGTTGGGATCCTCAATGTCCCAACTCACTCTCTCCTCCTTCAAGCTCCTTGCCTTCCTCCTCCTCAATTCCCAGTTTTCTTACTATTTTTCCCTTGCTCCCAGGGTCTCCTTCTTCCCCAACTCTCTCTTCTTCCTCCTTTGTCCTCTCCCTCTCTTCTTCGTTTAGTGGCTGGAATTTTTTTCCCAACCTAAGTTTTAATTACGTTGATACTTATGCTATATTACATGTGTATGCTAAGTGACACGTGGGGTGCTTGTATATGACTTATGTCCCCAATGTGGAAGGTTCTAATTTAATCTATCAGGGCTGGGTCCACCGACGTTAAAACTCAATTAAACCCCTCTAATTGACTAGCTTGTTTTTAATAATATCCTGTTCTAGGTACATTTTGCAATTGCACCTTGAACAGTAGTATTACATTCATTTTAAAATTTCTAGCTAATTTCTTAAAATTTCATCAAGGCTTTGAATGGAGTTCAAGCTAAGGCCTTCACCTATTAATGGCCTACCAAACTTCTCAATTTAACTCTAATTTAGGTTTTATTTTCTACTTTTCTTTTGGAAAATCATTTAAGGTTAAAATAATGTGATTTTTGAATTTCCCCCTTTTCCTTGGAAACTATGTTTCTAAAGGTCCAAAACAACTTAGTAATCAACTCTAACCTAATTTCTCAATGTGCTCGTTCTATTCTTCTCCTTTAACCTTAAAACATATACTTAATAATTTTAAAAAAATGCCCTATTTTTTGTAAATCTATGGAATTACTTATTAGAATTATGTGTTTACAGTTACTGCAATACATCCCCACCCTTTAGAAAAAAAAACAACCATATAAACCTTGTCTAATCCCTCTCTGGTGCGGGGAAGTGAATGAGAAAGTCAAATTACTCTACATGTGAACCCTACTTTTGACTTGTTCTACTTCAAAAATAGATCATATACATGTGACTCATTGTTAAACACTTTAGTTTCCCTCAGAAGCTCCCCAAGGCAGTAATTTGCGTGTGTGCATGCATGAGAAGTTGGTCACCTTGTCTTTTGGTAATGATAGCAGAGATATATATATATATATATATTATATAATACATCTATATTTAACAATTTCTAATCCTCAAATTAACTTAAATATCACTAATTAGGGATAATTTCACATTTCATAGGATTTGGCTCCAACTAAGAAACATCACATATTTTTTGCAAGTGTAACCCTCAAAGAGAGCAACTTCCAACATCCAACAGTGTTGGTCATGGGCCCACGTGCCAAATATCAAGCCTACAAGTTTAGAATGCAATATAGGTGCCATTATGTGTAACCACCTAAAATTTAAGCTTTCTTATTGTTTTTTTTTTGAAAATTTGAATGGAATGGACATGCGAATATGAAAAATTGAGTTTTAGAAGTAAAAGTTTTGATGAATATCAAATTGAGTGTTAAGACCTCTATAATTGAATTGTACTCAAAAAAACAATTCCAACGACACTAATTTCACTAAAATCTGAGTTTGGACGAATAAACTATGATTTTTCTTGCGAAGGGTATTTTTGTAAATTCATTAATGGGTCTCACTTGCAAGAACCTGGGCTCGATGATATGGTGTTTAGAAAACACCATGAGTAGTCATCATGACCGTTGACTAGATCCATGGTGGTGTGATGATGGTGAAAACACCATCATCACTTGTTTTAGTTATATTAAGAAAAAGAAAAAAATATTAAAGTAATTAAAGGGAGGGGCCGAATTTGATAACGGCACCCCCCCACTCAACCTAAGTGGGACGAAAACAGATGTCGAGTTTGTTCCCTAGCTAGGCGTAACTAAATGAAAGAGAGAGAGAGAGAGAGAGGAGAAGAGACTGCAAGTGCCAGAGATCTCGTTTTTCACCTGTGTAGAAGAAAATTCTTGTCACAGGTGAAACAGAGTTTGTCGATGATGACGGTGATCCCAATTGAAGATCCAACCATCCGATCATCTCCTCAGGAGTTGGGGAACAAAACCCCACTACTTCCACCACCATTGAAGAAGAAACAATGCCAAATCGAAGGGGTTAGCAGCATATGTGGGGATCATTGTCGGAAAAGTGTCAACCTATCAGCTCGTACTACATTCAGTCGTTGTAGACACCCACAGAGGTAGGTTCTCCACGATTCTCTATTCTTTTTGTGAGTTAAATTCATGTAAAGTAAAGAACTAGGGTTGTAGATGTAAGGTGAAGAATCTGACTCTAATGGTCCAATCCCTGCAACTTCGATCAATCGAGGAATTAGCTATCAATCTCATCTGTGGTCGTGGACAGGGACCAACAATAGCTTAGCTCACCCATCTGAGATCAGATAGGGATGATTCGAGCCCTAGATCAATCCATGGAATACATCTAGCCATCAATCTCTTCTACGTTTAGTGGGCAGAGATGGACATGGACTTATATTAACCATCTCAGATCAGACAATGAATATCCAAGCATTGAATTGTGAAAGAATTCAACTATTAGACCTTAAATTGTAAGTTTTGTAAAAAATGTAGGATCTAAGATGGATTGGAACGTAGATTGCACATGTATAACCTTAGGAAAATCAAATCTAAGGGACTCATAATGTTGGATCATACGAAATAAAGCGAACCAATCATTTTCACTCAATGTCAATCATAGGAGTATCTTTAAAAAAGGCTGACTTGATTATCCAAATTAATAGAAATTTATTATAAACAACTAATCATGAAAAAATACTCAAATTTTATCATTAAAAGCATTTAAGGATAGAGAAAAATTAGAATTAGGCCACTTTAGACCCTTAGGTTATTAGTGAAGAGGGTGAACAGGAAATCATAGGGCCAAATATTCTTCTTGATGGTTAACTAATGATCAGCCATAAAACTTAATTAGTAGGTGCAAATAGAAGAGATCCTTAGATCTCAAAGGAAAAAGAAGATTAACAGACCAAACCAAGTTAGGTGAAGAAGTGTTTAGATGGTTTAACTTAGGCAACAGCAAAAGCAAAGATTGAATGTTGTAAAATGTTAATTTACATGGACAATGACTCGTAATCAAGCATATTATCTGAAACTAAAAAGGATGGCAGGCCATTAATAAGTGTTTCAAACTTATAGCCTAGGATCAATCACAGATCTAAAACCTATGGGCTCCATGATCCTAAGTTAATCTAGACCCTTAAACCTTCAGAAGGATGAAATTTTAAGTTATGTGTATGTGGATAGTATGGAAATGAGAACTAACCATAAATACCTTGGGATTAGGCATTGAGTAGAGTGAGGTGCAGTCCATTCTATCATTGAAGACGGCTGCGAAGGCTTGAAAGAAAGGAGAACCTTCATAAGAGGTAGGTGATCTAATAGTGCTAAGTTTTCAAATGAATTTCAAAGTTGAGATAGTCATTGGTGTGATTTTTGAGTTTAGAATGTATTTATGTGAGAATGGTTGTGTTTACGATGTTAGCATGCATGATTCTATTATGAATTGGCATTGGTATGTTTTAAAAACAATTGTGCAAAAAGTATGCTACAACTAGCATGAAAACTAATCTTCATGACTCATATTACCAATTGAAATTCCTATCATAGCTATATCTCATGTTTTATTGTTATTTTGGGATTGAAAATGACAACTTCATGCATGCCTTCATTTTATGATTTGAGACAAATTTCATAAATAGCATGATTTGGACCATGCTAAATATTACAAAATCATATGTTGATAGCGGTGCAATATTTGTATAAATTTACATTTGTTAGGCTAATAAGCCTAGTGGGCACTATGCTACGAGGTTGTACGGGGTGGCCTCTCAGCCTCTAACCACCAAGGGTGGTAGGTATCCATGCCCAAAGAGGCATCTATTTTCTTGACTGTTGTGGTAGGAACAACCATTGGAGGTGGTCACGGCACCATTTCGAGATGTATCAATAGTCGTTGTGGAGGCTGCAATGGATGTTCTTTAAATACCAGAGTGACATGATTCAATGATCTGGTCGTGAACATAGTACTCCACATGATTTCTACTTTGTAACCCCACATACGGGTGACATTGCAGTCTTTGGATGAATACTCATGACCAAGATGGCTAATATATGGCCAAGTCTCCCATCTGTATGATATCTGTAGAAGGAATGAGAATGATTGATAAGAGATTTGATAGACTACTACTTTAAGCCTTTTTAAGTTAGTATGTTGCAGAGTTAGTCAACAATTTCCCTTGTTGAATTTAGTTACATGTAAAGTGTAAATGTGTAATTGAGTGTTGTTGATGCATTGCATGAGACAACCTAGATAAGGTTGTCATATGTTTTCCTATCACATGAGAAACCTGTTCTTAAACTTGCATGTATGCTCTATGCTGTGTTTTTGGTAGTGTTAGATTTCCTACTAAGTGTGTGGAATACTCAACCTACTATTTTTATTACAAATCATTATAGGTAAGATAAGTAGAAGCAATAGTGACTTTGGGGTTTTCATCAGGATAAGGAAAAGGTAATATATTTGATTTGATTCATAGAAATTATAGTAAGGTGTGTGAGAATGAAAAGTAATAAATTTGAAACTATGTAATTTCATGACTTGGACTGTGATTGGAAAGTCTTGGGGCCAAACCACAATGAGTCTTCTTTATTTCTTAAAACTCTTAAATGTATGTTTATCAGGTACCTCGCAATGACATGTGTTAAATGTCTAATGTCCAAAAAATAGAGGAAACTCTATCGAATTTTTGGTAGAAATGTAGTACTCATTTCACCATTAATCCCTTTTAAGAAAGAAAAATTAACACTTGGGGCTTTTCAAAATGAGTCTTAAAACAATAATATTTTTCGCTGTCATTTGATTTTCAAAATATTTTTGATAGAGATCGATCTTGCATCATAATCGCCTTTTGCCTTTAAAAAGCATTATAAAAACCCAGGTTGTTACAGTTGGTATTAGAGCCTTAAGTTCAAGCCATTCATAGTGAAGTTATGAATAAGAGCTTAAAAAAAATTAGTTTACATAATCAGGAAAAACTTTAAACTAGCATGATAAGAGCACTTAAACAAATCAAATGACCCTTGATAAAATAGATACTGCCTAGGAGAAGAGGAGGTGCAGCTCTAAAAAGCACTAATCCCTCCACTAGTTCTTCTAAATATGGAAATGACATGGGTAAAGCTTTTCAGTCATTTACGCAAAGCATGGAGTAGATCACGAATAATCAGGCATAAGCACCTATGGCAAGGGCAACATCACTAGAGAGGGTTATTGACCAAACAAAGGCCTAGCTTGAGCGATTTTAGAAGATGGCTCCCTCATTCTCTAGTGAGGAGGAGTCAAATGTAGCAGAAAAATGGATACAGAACATTGAGAAGTTGTTCAAAGCTATGAAGATTCCTAAGGAAAGAAAAGTTGTTATGGCAGCTTTTGTTTTGAAAGGTGAAGTAGACTTTTGATGGGAGACAGTGGAAAGGACATACTTTGAGGAGGGTGAGACTATTCTATGGGAGGATTTGAAGATCGTGTTTAATGAGAAATACTTTCCATGACACGTGAAAGAAGAAAGAGAAGGAGTTCATGACTTTGGAATAGGGAAGTCTATCAGTAAACCAATATGAAAACAAGTTTATAAGTCTTCAAAGATTTGCACCCACCGTTTGTACCACCAAAGAGAGTGCAGGAGAGAAGTTTATTGATGGGTTGACTCCTGAGCTGAGAAACATGGTTATTGGGTTCCAATTAACCACCATGGCTAAGGCGGTGGAAATGACATCTATTTATGATAAATATTATCAGAGGACTCAAGAGAATAGAAAAGAAAAGGAGAAAAATACCAACACCAATGGGTGATTCAACAAAGACAAGAGGCCCAGTCAGTCTTCTTGACCCCAGTACTCGTTCAAGTGACAATTCGACAATAGAGGTAGAACACCAGAAGCTAGGAGTTGTCCTCGATGTAGGAAGTATCATCCAAGCAAGCCATGTACAGCTTACTTCAAATGCTTCATTTATGGACAGGGTGGACACATAGCTACTCATTGTCCTAAGAAGAAGAAAAGGAAGAGCATAAAGGAGATCAGATTCAACGTAGCCAAGGATAAGTATTTTCCATTACTTTAGGACAAGCCCAACATCCAATGCGATGGTAGAAGATACACTTCAAATCTATGATAGGCTTGCCAAAGTGTTGTTTGATACTAGTTCTACACATTCTTTTATGTCTTGTGAGTTTGCTTCTTACATTGATGATATGGTTCAGAACTTAGAATTTTGTTTAGAATTCATGACACCTTTAGGCAAGTCTATTGGCACACAAATGTACTTTCAGGAGGTACCAATTGTAGTTCAAGGAAAGCATATGCACATTGACCTCATCCACCTAAATATGATAGACATTGATGTCATACTTGGGATGGATTGGTTAGCCTTACACCATGCAACCGTCGATTGTCGAAGAAAGAAGATCACCTTTAACATTCCTCAAGAAGCAGAGATATCATTGTAGGGGAGAAAGTATTATTTAGGGGTATGTGTTATTTCCACGTTGAAGGCAGCGAAGCACATTGCTCAAGGATGCCAGTTCTTCCTAGCTAAGATAGAAGCTATTGAGGTGGCAAATCCTAAAGTAGAAGAAGTGGCAATAGTTTGTGAATTTCTAGAGGTGTTCCCTAAAGACTTGTTAGGGTTACCACCAAAAAGGGAGATGGACTTCACCATCAACGTGATACCTAGCACGACTGCTATCTCCAAAACACCATACCGAATGGCTCCAGTAGAACTAAAGGAGTTGAAGACTCAACTTCAGGAGTTTCTTGACAAAGGGTTCATCAGACCCAGCGTATCTCCCTGGGGAGCCCCAGTCCTTTTTGTTAAGAAGAAGTATGGATCAATGAGACTTTGCATTGATTACCGAATACTTATTCAATCAACTTCAGTTGGCTCGTGTCTTGTCCAAATCGACATATGGTCTGGATATCATCAGCTCAGAGTCAAAGACATCATTCAGAACTAGGTATGGATGTTATGAGTTCAAGGTGATGTCATTTGGGTTGACAAACGCCCCAGCTGCATTCTTGGACCTCATGAATGGAGTATCTAAGGACTACCTAGACAAATTTGTTCTAATATTTGTCGATGATATTTTAGTTTACTCAGAAAATGAAGGGGAACATCAAGAACTCTTGCAAAGGGTGTTACAGATGCTTCAGACACACCAATTGTATGCAAAATATAGTAAGTGTGAATTTTGGTTGAAACAAGTGAACTTTTTAGGACATGTTATTTCTCAACATGGCATTGCAGTGGATCCATCAAAATTTGAAGCAATGGAAAAATGGGACACACCCAGAATGGTGATAGACATAAGGAGTTTTCTAGGGCTTGCAGGATATTACCGTAGGTTCATTGAAGGCTTTTCATGCATTGCCTTACCTTTGACCAAGTTGATAAGAAAGAATGTGAAGTTCATATGGTTTGATGCATGCAAAGGAATCCTCAAAGAACTAAAGAGGAAGCTGACCACTGCACCAATACTCACATTGCCATCAAGTAGTAAAGGCTTTGTGATCTATAGTGATGCCTCAGGGAAAGGTCTAGGATGTGTACTCATGCAAAATGGGAAGGTGATTGCCTACGCTTCTCAGTAATTGAAAAGACATGAAGTCAATTTCCTTGTACATGATTTGGAACTTGCTGCAATAGTTTTTACCTTGAAGATCTAGAGGCACTATTTGTATGGAGAAAGGTTCGAGGTGTTCACAGGCCATAAAAGTTTTAAGTACATATTTTCACAGTAAGAACTAAATATGTGACAAAGAAGATGGATGGAGTATTTGAAAGATTATGACTTCTCTATTCAATATCATCCATGGAAGGAAAATGTAGTAGTAGATGCCTTGAGCCGAAAGATGCAAGGAGTGTGTGCAAGCTTACTTTCTAGGAGATGGAAGTTGCTACAAGAGGCTATAGAGTGTAGACTTGAGGTAAGTCAGGAGGGATCTTTTATAGCAAATTTAACTGTGAAGTCCACTATCATTGAGAAAGTTAAGCTAATGCAAAAGGATGATGCTGAGGTGCAAGCTTTAGCTGGGAAATCAGGGTTTGTCAAGAAGATAGATGGTAGTGTGTATATGCAAAGAAGATTAGTAATGCTAGCAAATGATGACCAGAGGAAAGAAATTCTTCGAGAGGCACATCAATTGTGGTATAGTATTCGTCCTAATGGTATGGATATGTATCAAGATTTAAAGGGGCAATTCTGATGGAATGGTATGAGAAAAGACATAGAAGAATTTGTGGCACAATGCTTAACTTGCCAACAAATTAAGGCTGAGCACCAGAGACCTGTTGGACTGTTACAACCGCTCAAACCCCCAGAAGGGAAGTGGGATCATATTACTATGGACTTCATAGTGGGATTACCCAAGACATCGAGGGGACATGATATGATATGGTTAATCGTAGACTAATTGACCAAATTAGCACACTTTCTTCCAATTCAACAAAATTAGTTCATTGGTAGCTTGTCCCAATTGTATATTAAGGAGGTGGTGAGTTTACATGGGATACCACTGAGTTTCACTTCTAATAGAGACAGCCATTTCACCTCACAATTATGAAAATCAGTATAGAAGTCATTGGGATCATCACTGAACTACAGTATAGCCTTTCATCCACAGACTGATGGCCAATCTGAATGTACAATTCAAACTTTAGAAGATATGTTGGGGGCATGTGCCATTGACGGAAAGGAAAGTTGGGATGAGAGCTTACCCTTAGTCGAATTTGCATACAATAATAGTTTCCACTCAAGCAATGGTATGGCTCCATATGAAGCCTTTTATGGAAGGCCTTGTCGTTCACTGGTGTGTTAGGATGAAGTGGGTGAGAACAGAGTAATATCGTCAGAGCTAGTAGAACAGTGTGAAAATAAGGTGAAACTTATTCGGAGAAGACTTCTTATAGCCCAAAGTCGACAAAAGAGCTACACTAACAAACGACATTGATATCTAGAATTTGAAGTTAAAGACCACGTGTTCTTGAAGATTTCTCCAACTAAGGGTGCTATGAGATTTGGCATGAAGGGGAAACTCAATCCTCATTTTATTGGTCCATTTGAGGTTCTTAAGGGAATTGGTTTGACTGTATATAGATTAGCATTGCCACTACAGTTAGCAGAAGTTTACAATGTGCTCCATATATCTATGCTACGTAAGTACATAGTGGATCTCACACATGTACTCGAGCAAGTACCAGTTGAGATACAACCAAGTCTAGCTTTGGAAACAAATCTAGTTCGGATTCTCAATAAGAAGGTCAAGAAATTGCAAAACAAAGACATTTCACTAGTTAAGATTCTGTGGGGCAATTCATCTGTTGAAGAGGGAACATGCGACGCAGAATTGGAAATGAAAGATAGATATCTTGAACTCTTTAATGGTAGTAATAAATGGAATTTTGATGACGAAATTCTTTGAAGGGGGTAATAATGTAATAACCTAAATTTTTAAGCTTTCTTATTGTATTTTTTTGAAAATTTGAATGGAATGGAAATGCATGAATTTGAAAATTTGAGTTTTGAAAGTAAAAGTTTTGATGAATATCAAATTGAGTGTTAAGACCTCTATAATTGAATTATACTTGGAAAAATGATTCCAATGACACTAATTTTGCTGACTGAGTTTGGACGAATAAACCGTGATTTTTTAAACAAAGGGTATTTTTGTAAATTCATTAATGGGCCTGACTTGCAAGAACCTGGGCCTGACAATAAGGTGTTTAAAAAACACCATGAGTAGCCATCATAACCGTTGACTAGATCCATGGTGGTGTGATGATGGTGAAAACATCATCATCACTTGCTTTAGTTATATTAAGAAAAAGAAGAAAAAAATTTATTAAAGTAATTAAAGGGAGGGGTCGAATTTGATAACGGCACCCCCTACTCAACCTAAGTGGGATGAAAACAGACGTCGAGTCTGTTCTCGAGCCCGATGTAACCGAACGGAAGAAAGAAAGAAGAGAGAGAGAGAGAGAGAGAGAGAGAGAGAGAGAGAGAGAGAGAGAGAGAGAGAGAGAAGGAGAGGAGAAGAGACTGCCAGCACCAGAGATGTTGTTTTTCACCAGTGTAGAAGAAAACGCTTGTCACCTATGAAACAGAGTTCGCTGGCGACAACAGTGATCCAATCAGAGATCCAACCATCCGATCATCTCTTCAAGAGTGGGGAACAAAACCCCTCTGCTTCCACCGCCATCAGAGAAAAAACAACGCCAAAATTGAAGGGAATAGCAGCATATGTGAGGATTGTTGCTGAAAAAGTGTCAACCTATCTGCTCTGGCTACAATTAGCCATTATTGACACCCACAGAGGTAGGTTCTCCATTATTCTCTATTATTTTTGCGAGTTAAATTGTGTGTAAAGTAGAGAACTAGGGTTGTAGATGTAAGGTGAAGAATCCAACTCTAATGGTCGAATCAAACCCACAACCACACCCATACTGGTAGGACAAGATTAGTGGTGACACTAATCACCTTATCTGAGCTCGTATCATTCATTTGGAGCTCGGCCAGGGACGATCCAACCCTGAACCTATCCACAGTGATGATTTGAGTTTGGAATTAACACAAAAAGGGGATCCATGCATCAAATATCATCCTTGACCAATGGACAAAGATTGCCAGGGTCGTTGTTTGCCCTATCTATGGTTTTGATCATCTGATTGGAGCCAGACAGTGGTGATTTGACCCCTACAACTCCTATTAGCCGAGGAATTAGTTGGCAATCTCATACATGATCATGGACAGAGATTGACAGTAGCTTAGATCACCCATCTAAGATTAGATAGCGATGATTTGAGCCCTAGATCGATCCACAGAGGAGATCTAGCCATCAATCTCATCCATGTTTAGTGGACAGAGATGAACCTAAACTTATATCAACCATCTGAGATCAGACAGTGAATATCCAACCACTGAGTTGTAAAAGAATTCAACTATTAGACCTTACATTGTAAATTCTGTAAAAATTCTAGGATCTAGGATGGATTGGAATGTAGATTGCACGTGTATAACCTTAGGGAAATCAAATGTAAGGGACTCATAATGTTGGATCATATGAAATAAAGGGAACCAATCATTTTCAATCAATGTCATCCATAGGAGTATCTTTAAAAAAAGGCTAACTTGATTATCCAAATTTATGGAAATTCATTATAAACAACTAACCATGAAAACAAACTCAAATTCCATCATTAAAAGCATTTAAGGATAGAGAAAAATTAGAATTAGGGCACTTTAGACCCTTAGGTGACTAGTGAAGATGGTGAATAGGAAATCATATGGGCTAATACTGTTCTTGATGGTTAACTAATGATCAGCCATAAAACTTAATTAGTAGGTGCAAATAGAAGAGATCCTTAAATCTCTAAGGGAAAAGAAGATTAATAGACCAAACCAAGTTAGGTGAGGAAGTGTTTAGATGGTTTAACTTAGGCAATAGCAAAAGCAAAGATTGAATGTTGTAAAACACTAATTTACATGGACAACGACTTGTAATCAGGTGTACTACTTGAAACTGAAGAGGATGGTAGGCCATTAATAAGTGATTCAAACTTATAGTCTAGGATCAATGACGGATCTAAAACCTAAGGGTTCCATGATCTTGAGCTGATCTAGACCCTTAAACCTTAAAAAGGATGAAATTTTAAGTTATGTTATGTTGATAGTATGGAAATGATAACTAATCATAAATACCATAGGATTAGGCATTGAGTAGAGTGAGGTGCAGTCAGTTCTGTCATTGAGGACGACTGCGAAGGCTTAAAAGGAAGGAGAACCTTCATAAGAGGTAGGTGATCTGACAGTGCTAAGTTTTCAAAAGAATGTCAAAGTTGAGATACTCATTGGTGTGATTTTCAAGTTTAGAATGTATTTATGTGAGAATGGTTGTGTTTACGATGTTAGCATGCATGAGTCTATTATGAACTGGAGTTGGTATGTTTTAAAAATAATTGTGCATAAAGTATGCTGCAACTTGCATGAAACTAATCTTCATGACTCATATTACCAATTGAAACTCCTATCATAGCTATATGTCATGTTTTATTATTATTTTGGGATTGAAAATGATAACTTCATGTATGCCTTCATTTCATGATTTTAGACAAATTTCATAAATAGCACGATTTGGACCATGCTGAATATTGCAAAATCGTATGCTGATGGCATTGCAATATATGTATAAATTTATATTTTTTAGGCTAATAAGCCCATTGGGCGCTATG
Source organism: Warburgia ugandensis (assembly GCA_035236585.1). Classification (NCBI taxonomy): domain Eukaryota; kingdom Viridiplantae; phylum Streptophyta; class Magnoliopsida; order Canellales; family Canellaceae; genus Warburgia; species Warburgia ugandensis. Next base: position 43,845,292 of record CP141129.1, read on the forward strand.
CTAAGAGGTTGTGCAGGGTGGCCTCCCGACCTCTAACCACCAAGGGTGGTAGGTATCCGTGGCCTAAGAGACATCTATTTTCTCGAATGTTGTGATAGGAACAACCATTGGAGGTGGTCAAGGCACCCTTTCAAGACGTATCGGTAGTCACCGTGGAGGTTGAGGTGGCTATTCTCCAGATACCAGAGAACAATTCAGCGATCTGGTCGTGAGCATAGTAGTCCATATGATTTCTATTTTTTAACCCCACATAGGGGTGAGATTGTGGTCTTTAGACAAGTACTCGAGACTAAGATGGCTAATATATGGCCAAGTCTCCTATCTGTATGATATCTGTAGAAGGAATGAGAATGATTGACAAGAGATTTGATAGACTACTACTTTAACCATTTTGAAGTTAGTATGTTGCTGAGTTAGTCGATGATTTCCTTTGTTGAATTTAGCTACATGTAAAGTGTAAATAGGTAATTGACTATTGTTGATGCATTGCATGAGACAGCCTAGATAAGGTTGTCGTATGTTTTCCTATCACATGAAAAACCTACTCTTAAACTTGCACGTATGCTCTCTGCCGTGTTTTTGGTTTTGGTAGTGTTAGATTTCCTACTGAGTATGTCCAATACTCAAGCTACTATTTTTATTACAGATCATTACAGGCAAGATAAGGAAAAGTAATAGTGAGTTTGGGGTTTCCATCAAGATAAGAAAAAGGTAATATATTTTATTTGAGTCATAGAAATTAAAGTAAGGTGTGTGGGAATGAAATGTAATAAATTTGAAATTGTGTAATTTCATGAATTGGACTATGATTGGCAAGTCTTGGGGCCAGACCATAGTAAGTCTTCATTATTTCTTACAACTATTAATGTATGTTTATCAGGTATCTCACAATGACAAGTGTTAAATGTCTAATTTTTGAAAAATAGAGAAACTCTGCAGAATTTTCGGTAGAAATGTAGTACTCATTTCACCATTAATCCCTTTTAAGAAAAGAAAAATTAACACTCAGGATAGGTTTTTCAAAATGAGTCTTAAAACAATAATGTTTTCTGTTATCATTTGATTTTCAAAATGTTTTTGATAGAGCTCAATCTTGCATCATAATCGCATTTTGCCTTTAAAAAGCATTATAAAAACCCAGGTCGTTACATTATGATATTTAACATTGTCAGAAACCCTAGAGAATGGCCAAACCTTATTCGCACAAAAGAGGCTATCACTATTAAAAGATAAGGTGGTAGAACTTCCATGAATGCTTCTACCACCTTTGATGATCTTCTATGTGATGCTTCTATACCATACATGTCAAGACTGCATGTATGTGAGCTACTTAAAGCCTGGAGCCCACAATACACCATGTACATTCACTTTCTCTATCTCTTAAACATCGAGAATGGGACCACCAGAAAGCACCACATGATTTTCCCATGCAAGGTGGTGAAGTCACACTCCATTTTACATTTTTGCACAAGAAAATAATTGAGAGAATAAGTGAAAAAATGCAATAAAGAAAGAGTAGAATAAATGGGATATCTATTGCCAATAGTGATCCAGAAAAGTGAAGAAAGAGTGGCCTACATTTATATTATTTCTTGACTATTCTAGAGCATCCAATAGGAAGTTATTTAAGGATAGACCAACATGGAGTAGCCATGCTTGTAGATAAGTTTTTGAAGTCAAAGGGTAAGAATTGCATAAATCGGTTGAGAGAGAGAGACAAACAGACATTACTTACAGACCCCCTTCTCTTGTAAACCCACAAACCAGAGTGTTATATGCAACCCCATCTGGATCAAGAACCTTGCTGGATGATGAGACCCTCAATCTATTAGCATCTCATATTCTTCCAACATCATATTATGTTCAAATAATACAATTGAAGGTAACACTGTGGAAGAATACCATTCTTCAACACTTTTTTTTCATCAATCTAAATGCCGAGTCTATCTTCCTTATGTTCTTCAAACCTTCAAACACTGTCGTGCAGGCCACCACAGTAGGAACATTGCTCTTCTCCCACAATTCATTTGCAACCTCCAACCCTTGCCCACAAAGCACATCTACAGTATAAAAGCAATCAAACCTACCAGGAACAGCTCCTTTCTCGTAGAAATCATTGAACAAATCACAAGCTTCATCAACTCGACCTTCTCTAAGTAGCCCAACAAGCAAAATCTCACAAGTTGAAACAGAGAATCCACAACCCAAATCAGGCATTTTGATAAGCAGTTCTGATTCCCTCCCCAAACTTCCTCTACCTTATTAACCCTCCAATAAGTGCATTGCAAGTAACAATATCTAGGTTACAACCTTTAACTCTTTTTGCTTTTCCCGTAAACAGCTTCTAAGGCCAACTCAAACATCTATTGAGATGAACAGCTTTGAAGCCAAATGTTTAGCTCTGTTGCCAATTGTTGCGTGCAATAATGTGAAACAATACACATATAGGAAGAGAAACACAAGCAAAAATTTACGTGGTTCGGCCTAGTCTAGCCTACGTCCATAAGAGAAGAGAGAAAACATAAATTGTATTTATATATATCAGAGGAGAGCTAAATGTATTTAACATGAATACAAACTCTATCTTGATAAGCTTTATCTTCTTAGAATTCCTAATCAAAATTGGATTGTCTAATTCTAAAAGACTTCTTTTCTCGCATGAATCTTCTGGAGAATTCCTGCTTACATGAGGATGAACATCAGCAGGACATCATCAATTCTCCCGCTCCATCCTCATGCCATACTCTATTAGCTTGAGTTGACATGGACAATGAAGATAGAGTGCTTGAGCGAAGTGGAAATTGACATCCAGATTTTTTTTGTCTTTTTAATTGAGTTCTGCAGATGGAAAAGCCATTGAAAGGGTTTGTCAATGAAAAACCCCACCAAATATACAAACAATAATATTTTTTTTAAAAATCATTATGTCTATGCTACAGTACTTGTACAGTACTGATACAATAATCGCTACAGTACATCTATAGCTACAAAATTGTAATGATTACAGCTACAGTATACTCATGATGATATCGGCCACAGGACAAAATGTCAATGCTATAGGAGACTGAGTTGTAACAGTATAAGTTACAACAGTACGCAAGTTTCAATAGGTGCGAGTTGCAATAGTGCAAAGTTGTAACAGTATGAGTCGCAACAGTATAGAGTTGCAATAGGAATGAGTACAAACAGTGGCAGGGTTGCAACAGTATACGAGTTGCAATAGTAAAAATGTTGCAATGGTAGTAATAAAGAAACACCTTAAGAAATTGATAATAACACCCCTATCTAGGAAAATTGAAAATAGTGAGTTTACTCGGTAATAGCTAGTGAGTGGTCTAGTAACAGCCAGGAATTGACTTGGTGAACAAGTGCAGAAAGTAGACAAAGTGACTACTGTGAGTAGGCTGAATTGGGAACAGTAGTTGGATGACTCAATGAATAGTGGTGGGATGACTCAGTGAATAGTGGTGAGATGACTCAATGAAAGGTGGCTGCTATTTCAAGTGGACTAGGTGACCATTCAGAGCAGACCCGGTGACCATTTCGAGTGAACGTAACCACTCCGAGTGATATTTATAAGCACCTAATGAGGGTGGACTATGAGGGCGACCGATGATGCCGAGTGCGAGGCACTGGCAGGCTTCTAGGTGGAGAAGCTTCCAAGTACTTATGGTACACTCGATGACTGATTAGCACTTAGACTCGGTAGAGAATATTGAGCAGGGGAGTAGTAACCCTTTCAAGAGAAGTCACAGATACGCGCAGACGGTTAGTGGAGCCATTAGAAAGCGCAGATGACTATTGGAGAGTGAGCTGGATTGAAACTATGTGAAAAATGTGGGGGAGCTAAATATGGTAGCAATGTCTTTTAGTGCATTCTCCTCCCATGGGCATGGAGGGGAAGATTGTTAGGGTGGACTCGCTATGGTCCATGCCCATGTGATGAAAATAGCTAATATCTAGAACGTCGACACCGTCCCAATGGAATTCAATATTGACAACCAGCGACACAGTAGGTTGAAGACTTTACCGCCTACAAATCTTGACATACACACACTAGTAACTCCTATAAATAGGAGATTTCAAAGCGTGAAAGGGTGAGAGATGAGAGAGAAGAGATGTAGTGTTTGTATGAGTAGAGTTAAGAGAAGATATGGTTTTGATCCTCATCCTCCTTTGTAATCTAGTCAGATAGTGTTTTTTCTCCTTTCCTGTGGGCGTAGGCCGAGATGGCCAAACCACGTAAATCTTCTCATCTCTTATTATGTGTGTGTTATTGCATAAGTCTCGAATCCGAAGATCTTGGTTGCCAAATCCATGAAAGATCTGGCACAACAAAGTGGAATCGGAGCGATCCTCATCAAGTGGTATTAGAGTTGCGCATCCTCAACAACATTGAACTCTGATAGTAAGTACTGATCAATACAATAAAAGTGGAAACATCAGGTTTAACCTGATCCTTGACCATTTGACTTGTGCAATTCTACCATTTTTATGCATTTGTAACCCAACAAAACCCTCTCATCAAAACATTATACAAAACTACTTTGGTTTCCCATCAATCTGACTTGCGCATTCTTTTGAATACGATAAATGTATAGTCTAATAAATTAATCCATGACAAATACAAACATGGTTATTATCTGAGGGCATAAAAAAAATTCTGTCATCAGAACAGGGGAAGGACTGGAAATCAAATTGTCATTTACGGATCCAAGAAGGTTGTAGCGATCGGTGATTGTTAAGTTTGTAATCATCATTCGTAAACATGAGTAATCATGTCAAAATGAATCAATCTTGGATGCCCATTGGATGATATGGAGGTCGAATTGGGTGAATGTTGGGTGGTGGTGGAGCTTGTTCTCGAGGAAATGGAGGAATTGTTGATGGGAGAAGACGAAGGATTGAGATGCTGACAACATTTGAACATGCAGATCAATGCAGTGGATTTCGCGAGCTAAAAGATTGTGCACATTGGAATCTGTCAATTGCCATGTGGAAGGATCTTATTGGTTAATGTGATGAGGATGGGGCAATATGTCAGCTCCAAAAGTAGAGGTTACCATTAGAAGCCCGCGTTCAAAAGTTCGTGGAGAAGGCGGGAATAAGCTAACCCTTTTGTTGTACTTCTCTTGCCCTTTTCTACATGTTGCTCAGACATAGAGCAGTCAAGACACTCACTTAGGACCCCACATAATCTCCTTAAAACAATAACAAAGTGCCATTTTAATTGACAATAATGCCATTATCTACGTAGGTACAAATTGCAACAATTATTTTCATAAGCTATTAGAGTATTTGCTCATCTAATGTTGAAAGATGGAATGGTGTTCGGTAACTTATATCCATTGCAGGTGTCATGAAAACTTGTGTAACTTCTTTCTTTCTTTCTTTTACTTCGAAGACTTATAAGTAAACTAAGTGGAGTCTATTATAATTCCTAAATTTACTCCCCATTTAGGAAAAAGTATCACCTCAAACTTCTGACCAAAGAAAGATGGCATGGCAACCCTGCTCAAAGGCTTTCAACAGAAACTTGTTTACATGGTCTCTCTCTCTCTCTCTCTCTCTCTCTCTCTCTCTCTCTCTCTCTCTCTCTCTCTCTCTCTCTCTCTCTCTCTCTCTCTCAAAAATAAAAATAGAGTGTTGGAAAGTATTTACATAAATTAGCTTACATGTTGCATTTGGTAAGAAAAATTAAACTTTGATTATCGATCACATTCTTTGGTTATATGCTATAGGCCTTAAGCTATATTGAACCTTGTAAAGGTATTATGAGAATCATGGGTTGATTATGACTAGCTATAAAAAGGTCCAAATGATAGTGTGTCACAAGGTTACCAAGATCATTAAGAAATAAGTCTGTTTGATGAAAATAAGCACATACCCTAAGCATTGATGCCTAGGGAATCATATCTTACACATTGTTAGGTATAATGGCCTAGTCATATCCCTGATTGTGTGGACAATATGTCAACATAAACCATGGCTTAGTGTTTTATCCAATGATCAACTGAAACATACAAAATGTAAGTCGAAGTGGTCAATCCGTTAGTGTCAATGTTTTTCGCAAGTGCACAGGCTATTGTGGTATAGCTAATGCAAGTACGGGTAGATCCCATAGGGACGCGCTTTAAAATTTTGGAGTTTTAAATAAAATTTAATTATTTAAAATTCAAATTAATTGACAAAAATTAACAAAAAAATTTAGACTTCGTCTTTAGTTTAATAGTGAAATTCTAGAAGTCTAATTCTAGGAAGAATAGAAAAAGAAACAATAAAACCTTAATTAAAGCTAAAACTAGAAAAATTAAGAAAATCCTAATTCCCTATTTTAAGTGTTGTCTAATTTCTTCACTTTGGGTATCACAAACCTTGATCAGACTCCATAAATATGTTCAACATGTCCTAGATTAATGATCTAACTGAAGGATTTGTTAGATTCTTCAAGTATTTAGAGATCTAATCTAATTAAGAAATTTAAGATTTAATGGCTTAGATCTGATTTCATAACCGAATTTGAAGATCAAGAACAACAATTCAATAGGAAATTATCCTAAAGACAAGGTCTAAAAATTAATTAAAATTCTGAATTAAAACAGACAAGAAATTAGAAGTTTTTCGTGATTAAATCAGAACATTTGATTGAGTTAAACAGGAAAGGAATAACATAGAATGTGAATAACTCAAAACAGAATAACATAAACCGAGAATAAGAATAGTAAAGGACAGCAAATGTAAATTGAATTATTCTCTCAAGGGTAAATTTGGAAATTTGCTCAAAACTTCCCAAAACTACCGTAAAAGAGATTTGCCACTGGAGGAGATTAGCGGAAACAATGGAGATGTATAGATCCTGGGCGGTGTGATCTTGGTTGGGCGTCGTCTAAATCTGATCTGGGTAAACTTCTTCTGCCGTGTGGTGGTGGAGAAGCAGGGGTAGACAACGTCGCCCAATCCTGGAAAGCTCTACACGACCGGGAAGATGAGGAGGGGTTGGCCTACCTGTGTCGGGCTGCCAGAGGCAGATTGGTTCCGTGCTTTCCATGGTGAGCCAGATGGAGGTCGGTGAAGAGGTTGGTGTGCTGGTTCGTCTGGACTTTGTCTGGAACAAAGCCAAATGATCTGGGCTTCTGTGCGTTAGGCTGGAGTGAAGATGACGAGCCTGATAGAGAGAAACAAATGGGGGCTACGGTGCTCTACTGTGGAAGTGTGACTAGTGATGGGGGGAGAAGGTGATATGGGCTGTGTTCGTGATGAAACAGAGAAAAAGAGGAGAAGATGATGGGGATGAGGGGTGAATTGGCAGAGCAAGAGAGAGAGAGAGAGAGAGAGAGAGAGAGAGAGAGAGAGAGAGAGAGAGAGAGAGAGAGAGAGAGAGAGAGAGAGAGAGAGAGAGAGAGAGAGAGAGAGAGCTGGGGTTGGAATGTTGAATGGAAACAAATGTAAAAGGTAAGGAGAAAGAAAATTTAACAATGAAAGCAAAGAGAACAATGAAGAATTAGAATGGCAAGAAAAAACAAGGGAAATAAAACTAACTCAAAAGGACTCCCCCAAAACTCCAAAAAAATCCAAACTCCAAAACTCTCCCAAACCTCCATAGTTCTCCCTCTTTATAATAATTTTTTTTTCTTTCCTCATCTTCCTCCACCTCTTTCCTTTAAGAGGTAGATTCCTATTAGGACTTTCTCCTTTTCCAAATTAGGACTCCTCTTCCAATTAGGAATCCTTTTAGGAATCCTTCATCCCTTGCCTTATTGATCTTCAACTAATCTGCACCATTGAAATTAAATATGACCCATCCAACCCTCCTTTAGTTGATCTGCAAAATAAAAGACTAAATTAGAATCATCTAAACCCACATTAATCATCTAATAAGCTCTAATGATCATCTAACCATTGATTTTGAAAAAATAAGGTTTGGATGGCCAATTTGAGATAAATTTAAAATGAAGCTAAATTTTGCAAATTTGAAAGGTTAGATGATCTAATTAAATGCTAAATTAAGGTTCTTTTAGCCAAAATTAAACACTTAACACTTCGCTAACAAATCATGACTAAAACTAGAGTTGAGTAGGGCTCATGATGGTTAGACATAAGCATCATCATAAGTGGATAAGGACCTAGATGGTTAAGTTTAGGGTTCAAGGGGATAATCATGGTCATAGCCTTGTTCCCCAGAGACCAAAGTTAAGTACATGTATCAAACCAGGATTATAGACAATAGCAGTTCTAACTATAACCTCTAGAAAAGAAGAGTAAGGCTAGATCTAGGCTCATCATCTCTCCTGAATACCTTAAAATATTATAAATAAAAAATCTCATCTTGTGAATAGGGGATGCATAGAAAGAAGACTTCTTAAGCAAGAAATATGAAGAGATACTATAATTCAATGTTAATTTCATGAGTTAGAATGGAAAGGAGAACCCTTATTTATATATTTATGCACTCATGTCGTTATTTTGGGCAACCAATAAGGCTAGGACACCAAATCTATAATTACCTTAACTATGGCACTAGGTAGAAATGCCCTTGTAACTATTAGGCTCCATTAGTCAAATAGGTTAGTACCAAATAAGGATAAAGTGGTAAAATCTTCTTGTGTAGTTACAAAACCATCATTGGGGAAAAGTTTTCATTTGTCAAATTTCATCTAGTTTGAAAGCAAAGCATCTGTCATCATATTGTTGAAGACATTGTTTGGTGCCACTTCATGAATGTCCAATGCCAACATTGAAGTGGAACTTCTCTGAAGCCTACTGATGCATTGCCACTTTAAGTGAAATTGCTTATCCATTACCACTCGTGCCAGACTCCATTTTTTAAAGTAAATGAAAATGTTTTGCACCATTAGTGCCAAACTCTGTGTTGTGATTGATAAAGATTATCCAATGCTGCTAGTGTTGAACATTAGTTTAAAGCAAAGTACAAGTGTTTGGCACTAGTGGAGCCAAAGGTCATTGTTTGAGTGATATCAGGAGCGTCCAATGCCACTTTGAGTCACAAATCGATGTTCTAATGCCACTCATTCGATGCCTCCTTGGTAAGCCTAATGCCGAAGTCTACTATCTAAGCCACTTTATAATTGAGACTTTATCTTTCATTTAAACAAGTATATGTAGCCAACTAAAAATGACACGACCTTTTTACTATTTAAGTAAAGAAGTGTGGCTTCTCTAATGTGCCTATCTTTATAGCTTGTTTTTTATTGATCTTTCGTAATAGAAGTTACCATTTTTGCACATGTAATCTAACTAAGCAGTTGTGTCCCGATATTTACATTTGAACCTCATAAAATAAAGTAGTTCTTGATATTAGAATCTCTTTAATTAGCTTGTGTACTTATCAAATTAACGTCATTGCCTTTTCAAAATGTGAACATTGGTTGTTCAACTATAACAGTTGTAATCTAATCTCTTCTAATTTTTTAATAACAACCTTCATTGTTCCAACCCCCACTATTCTTTACGCCTTGCATGGTTCTTGTCTATTATAACACTAAGTTTGATAGATTTTATCACTCTGTCTTGTTTCAAATGTAACATGTGTGATTTCCATTGTAGTGTTCATTTTATATTTTTTTATTGGTAATATTGTTATCACAAACTAATAAGAATGGTAGAGACACACTTTAAATTTCCATTATCAAAGAATATACTCACCAATCAAGTAGTAAATTTTTAATATCTTGTATCTTTGTGTTCTTCTATCAAATAGTCCAAGCAAACCTTCTATCATTTTTCAAAGTAGTATTTTATTTTTCGTGTTCTATTCTTGAAAATAGATTCCACATATCAAGAATCTTTCAAGAGATATAAACTTCTATTTTCTTTTAAGTAATTTTGGGACCATCAACAATTTATGACCTATATCTTTTCTTTTTCAAAAAATCTCATAAATTTTCTTATATTGAGTCCAAGTCTTTTATCAAAGAGTCTGGCATTGGTTCTTCTGAATCCCATCTGTGAATTTGGTAAATATAAAAAATACCATCTTGTTATTCACAAAAAACTTTCTTTTGGAGCTTTTGACAAGAAACTTCATTTTTAAACTTTTCACAAGATTGAATCTTCATTCTTTATGCGGATACTTTCTTCTCTCTATATATATCTAACTTGGCAATCACAATGCTTATTGATAAGAAATTTCTCTTTTACAGTGCTTGAAAGTTTCCATTCACACATATAGCAAAATCAAAAGCAAACCAAAATTTCATTGATCGTGTATCATATCATGTTTTTTTTATTAGAAACTTTTTCCCATCAAATTTGTGGATCTACTATTTTTAGGATGTATTAAATCATAATAGATAGGGGTGGCAATTCGGGTTGGTGGGTCGTGTTTATTGCAACACGAACACAACCCGATAAGAGTTATGAGTCGACACGAACACGACACGATTAATAGTTGTGTCAAAAACCTATGACTCGTACACGACTCGGTTCTTAAAAAATTGACACGACATGACTTGCATAACATGATTATTGACTGAGTTGTGTTGGATACAAGACACGAAATGATATAACACGACACAATACGACATAACACGACTCTATTTTCCTATTACGACTTAGTAAAAAAACTACTCCCAAGTGGATGGAGCTATTGAGAGAACACAACCACAAAACATAGGATGGTTATTTTTCAACCGTCCTATATGATATGGGTTTTATACTTTTATAGGAAGGTTGTGAAATAACCATCCTATATGTTACGTTTTATAGGACGATTTTGAAATAACCGTCCTATATGTTACGTTTTATAGGACGGTTTTGAAATAACTGTCCTATATGTTAGGTTTTATAGGACGGTTGTGAAATAACCGACCTATATGTTACGTTTTATAGGACGGTTGTGAAATAACTGTCCTATATGTTACGTTTTATAGGATGGTTGTGAAATAATCGCCCTATATGTTATGTTTTATAGGACGGTTGTGAAATAACCATCCTATATGTTACGTTTTATACGACGGTTGTATCATAACCGTCCTATAAAGTGTAAACATAACATATAGGACGGTTATGAGATGAACCGTCCTATATTACACTCAGTAACCGTCCTATATTATATTTGATAGAAGTCCTCCAATGAATCATCCTTCCAAATAAAGACGAAAAAAACAAAAGAGCCAACATAGATGATTAAGTAAACTGCAACATGGACAACTACTCAGACTCCTGTAGATCCAAATCCTCCCATGCCTCTCGTCGTAGCATCAAGATCTTCAACTTCCAAAACCTCGAGCGTCATTATCCTTTCAATGATCAACTAAGCAATCTGATCTCCTTGCTTCACATCAAAATCAACATCAGAATGGTTGAACAAAATCACACCCATTGAACCTCTATAATCAGCGTCAATCATGCCTGCACCCACATCGATCGAATGCTTCTAAGCCAGACCAGATCTCTGCGCTGCAAATAACAAGCTCATCCATGAGTATATCATCAAACACATCAAAAGGTTTTCTATTTCGAGCAGATACCTATGCGAGCATAGGTTCCTTCGGGTATTCCTATGCTTAAATCAATAAGAACAAGGGCTTTTCCTCTAGCGGGAACGGTTGTTGACGCATAACTGGAAAATAAACAAATGATGGAAGATTGAGATGGACATTGCTCAAAATCACTGATACCCAGATGGATTAAAGCATACATTACCTTAAAAGATCATATCCTGCTGACACAGAGGAGAACCTTTTGAAGGCAAACTGGCATTCTCAGAGAGCCTTTTTACCCTCAAAAGAAAGAGAAGGTTTGGAGAACCTGCGGATACGCCATTTTGGTTGGTTTTCTGAAGTTTTGGGAGGGCTTCGTTGGTTTCAGGGCTTGTGATTTGATCTTGTTTTCTCATTTTTTATTGAAAGCACTAAGAATTCAGGGAAAGAAGGGGACGAGTGGAAAATGAAGGCAAGAAGAGAGCCTTTAATAAAGGGAAAATGATTTGAAGAGGTTGCCGAAATTTGGGTGCCATTTTTTCCTGCAATATTTAAAACGTTTTTCATTTGAAAGGAAAGGGGGAGAAAATGAATCCACTACAAGGATGGGTAGGCATTTTGAAGTGAATCTACTTCAGCAAAAAGTAACATGTAATATTACAGGACTAAATGTAATATAAGAAAGTTCTAGATGAACCATCCTATATTTTAATATAAGATGGTTTTTGAAGAACCGTCTTATAGACCTGGCTGGTGGTTGTTTACTATAAGCGTATAACTATAAGTTATAACCTAAGACTTAATTACACCTACACACTGTCTCTAATTTTCTTATCAACCATTTTAAGATTAGCTACGCATTGTTAGTTACAAATTTACAAGTTACACTTAGTAGAAAATTAGTTAACCAAGTTTTGTAACTTGTACAAGTACAAGTGAAGTGAGAGACTAACTAACTGTCATATATGGTATAAAATTATAAATGCTAATGATTTTCTTATGTTAATTTCACATGTCATCACCAAACACCAATTGATATAATATATCTCTTTTTTTATCAAATTCATGAATATCATGTATCCAACTCATATAACTCAATATTTGTTTCTTATTTCTAACTCCCAATTGATGATAATAGATTGAGAATAACTCATTCATCCATGATCCACCATTCATGTAGAGTAAAATTTAGTAACTCCCTTAGTAATATCATTCAACATTTGTGTTAATTCAACACATAACTCCCATTCTCTATTCTCATTCTCACCTCACCTAAATACCTAATGAGTTAATTACATAACTAATAACTCTTCCCTTCGAACCCTTCCTATAATCATTATCCACTAATGAGATAATTGCATAACTCTTTCTATACTCATTTTCAAGCTACTGAGTTAATTACATAACTGTTTCTATTCTCATTCACTCATTCTTACCTGATGAGTTAATTACATGACTCTTTCTTTATTTATCCTGATTCCTCAACAACTTTTGAATTGAGTATGAGTTAATTACATAACTTTGCTTTTTAAGCTGATCCTCAACTGAGATCAGATGAGTTAAATACATAACACTTACTTTACTCATCATCAACCTCAACAAAACAACTATTGAATTGAGTATGACAGTATGAGTTACTTACATAACTTTGTTTAGTTTTTAAGCTGATACTCAATGGAGATGAGTTAATTACATATATGCTCTATCTTTTTATGTGTGTAGAGCATGGTATAAATGGGCTGAGAGGGAAGGCATTACCACCCACCAAAACTCAACTGGAAGAAGGCCAAGGTATGGTATACTAATTATTGATCCTTAGACTCTTTGATATAATTTTAAACTTGAACTTATTGGAAATTATATTTTGAACCTTTTCTATTGTCTTTGGTGGCATTGTTCTGTAGTGACCTAAACAAAAATCAAACTGGGAGTGTGGATATTATGTTCTTAGATACATGAGAACCCTCATTCGCAATGGAGATTCAGTCTCACAATTGAGAAAGGTAACACTTGGACAGTTAGACTTACTAACCAATGTTATTACACTTTTGATTTGTATATTTCCTGACTGAATCCAAGATTACATGTCTGATCTCTGAACTAAGTTATTATATGTTTCTTGCAGGAGGATTTGGGACCCAAGAGTTACTCCCAGTTGGATCTAGATGATATTAGAATGGAATGGACAAATCATATTATGAATTTTAATTTGTAGTTCAGTGATGTAAATGAATGTATATTATCATTCATGTATATACATTTTACTCAAATATGATACAAAGATTAGTTCATTTCAATGGATGTGTTTTGTTTTTCTTTTGATTGAAGTACATTGTTTCAATGTATGTGCTATCTTTGTTTCAATACTGATCTGCCAACTCTATGCAAAGGAGTACGATGGCTACTTTTAGTTATAAAATAGACGATAAAAATTTTGACAATTTATTTTACCAATGAAGAAATCAATGGCTAGAATTACTGAATGGAAGATAATTTTGGAGCACAAAACGTCTAATTCAAGGAAATCCGAATCTTGATATAGGACGGTTCGGCTAGAACCGTCCTATATTCACAAGTAATATAGGACGGTTCTGTTGGAACCGTCATGTTTAGTCATTAGTGTCTTTATGAATATAGGACAGTTCTAGCAGAACCGTCCTATATTACTTGTGAATATAGGACGGTTCTTTTGGAACTGTCCTATATTGTTAAGTCCCCAACCGTCTCGTCACACACGAAGCAATGAAAGAGGCGGCCAACTCCGCGTGGTATAGCAATGAAAGAGGCGGCCAACGCCGCGAGGTACAGTGACAAAGTAAACAAAGACCACCATTGTTATACCCAATGGAGAAATTACTTTTTGTGTTTACCTGATTGAAATGTTTCGTAGAAATGATTCCAACACTTTTTAAGAAGACACTAGCCTCGAAATCTCAACCGCAATTCTTCAATTCATGGGATGATAATTGGGTCAGTTTGACCACAAATTTGTTGTATTTTAGTCGTTCAAGGAGAGGGCGCTCGACTTCCATGTAGTCAAGCAAAGTGGTGGACCCCATGAAGGTCCTGCAGTTCCTTTTTTTTTTTTGTAGTTTTGGGGTTCATTTTCTAATTAGAAGGATATAGGACGGTTCGAGAAAGAACCGTCCTATATTACTTGTGAAAACGTGAATATAGGACGGTTCTAGAATAACCGTCCTATATTACCTGTTGAAGAATATAGGATGGTTCCAGATGAATCGTCCTATATTGCATCTAGTATATGACGTTTACAGATGAATCGGAAGTTCGGAACCGTCCTATTTTCAATAGTAGGTTAGACCTTAGACGGATCAAGCATCAAGGTGATGAAGATGAATAAATAGGTCGCGTGTCAAACAGGTCGACACGACAGGTCACATTAATTGACCCGAACACGACACGATTTTTGCGGTGTCAATTTCGGGTTGACTCGAAAATGACACGAACATGATAAGAGTTGACCCAAACCCACTAAATTCGTGTCGGGTTCGAGTCGTGTTATCGTGTCGTGTCATATTTTGCCACCCCTAATAATAGACACTAAACTTGACACATTATATTAAGAGTTTTAGGGATTTTAGTTCTTGCAATTGCTAAGTTCAAAGGATCTATGAAGAAAACATATCTTTAATTTTTAGAAATAATAGAAAACTTAAAAAATTAAATATGATGAACCTTATCTTAGAGGCACATGTCAAAATGCACTTCTTAAAAATTAAAGCATCCCAATAAGAGCAAGGGATATAACAACTTTATCTATGAGATTCAACCAATCGAGACTAAATCTACAACTCTACTAATTTATATATATCTAGTCAAATAATCAAAATAGATATCTTACAAATCGACAGGGAAGGAAATCTTGGTGACAAGAAAAATCTCAACCAGTCAAGACAATAATTATAGGTCTTGAAAGATGATAAGAGGAGAGAAATTTTAGTTAATCAGTCAAGACAATCAAAGGTCTTAAAAGATGATAATAAGATAAAATCACAGCCAATCAATCAAGAAAAAATAAAGGTCTTGAAAGATGACAATAAGAGAGAAATCTCAATCAATTAATCAATCGAGATAATAGTAAAGGTCTTGAAAGATGACAATAAGAGAGAAGCCTTTGTAGGACAACTGTACAACAAGAAAAAGAGAGGAGAAAATGAATGGTGTGTTAAATAATGGCCTGGTTGCAAGCATCTTTGTTTAATACTCCAGCCCCTCTAAGACTACTTGGTAAGATGTTGAATGTGGAAGGAAATGAGTTTAGGTGAGAAGATCTATATAGATCTAGTTTCTTTTTTATAGGATACCAATTTTAGTTTTTCATTTACATAGATATTGTTTCCTTATCCATGTAGTATGATGCAAGTTTCCTATTCATGTAGATCTAGTTTGCCTTTTGAGCTAAGATAGGTCCCACCAGTGTATTTAACTTAAAACAAATTCTAACATCTCTCGTTTTCTCCTTAGGAACCATACTTCCAATTAATGCGAGTTTAAAACTTTAAAATCTAGCTAATTAATAAGTGGAGGGATCTTAATGCCTAGTTTGATTAAGGATAGACACTACATCATGTCCAAAAGTAGAAGTTACTTTGAAAGAGGACGACATTCAAAAATTTGTGGAGGTTTGGGGAATATTTCTTGACCTTTGCTTCTTTCACCCTTTTCTAAATGTAGCTTAGAGTGGGCAGGACACTCATGTGGACCATGTATCTCCTTAATTCAATTAAATAACAATGTATCATTTGAATTGATAAAAATATCCTTACCAACTTAGTTACTCAATTAATTTAGTTTTGCATCACACTAAGAATATGATATAACTCTCAAGTTCTTCAATATCAAAAATCATTGAGAAGAATGGTGAGGGTTTCACCCTTGCCATCCCAACTTGCTCTTAATCCTTAATGATATAGGCCCACCTTTTATGATCACACATTAAACACAACAAATCGATCTCTTCATCAACTTTTTGTATTGGGTAATCACATGAAAATTTTGATCATTGG
This sequence comes from Warburgia ugandensis, assembly GCA_035236585.1. Classification (NCBI taxonomy): domain Eukaryota; kingdom Viridiplantae; phylum Streptophyta; class Magnoliopsida; order Canellales; family Canellaceae; genus Warburgia; species Warburgia ugandensis. Next base: position 43,861,760 of record CP141129.1, read on the forward strand.
ATCATGTAACCATATGCAACTATTGATTTGAACTTGTCATCATCGTCGTCGTCAAGACCTTATCCCAATTAGGGGTTAGCCACATAAATCTTATTCCTCAATTCCCCTCTATTAAGTATCATGCCTTGATTTATTCCCAAAGTTTTAAATCTTTTCTCTTCACTTCCATTTATGTTCTTTTGGTTCCCCTTGCCCTTTTAGAATCTTCTACTTGCATTGCCTCACTTCTTCTAACTAGTGCTATTTTCAGTTGTCATTGGATATGTCCAACTTATTTAAGTTTAATCTCCCTCATCTTGTTATCTATTAGTGCTACCCATAAGTTTCCTCTAATGTTTTCATTTCTAATTCTCTTATTTCTTGTCTTGCCACTCATCCATCTCAACATCCTCATTTTTGCTGCGTTCATCCTATAAACATGATGTTACTTAACTGCTCGACACTCTATTCTATAGAGTATGCCGAGCCTTCTAACCATCCTATAGAATTTTCCTTTTAATCTGAGTGGCACTTGCCGATCACACAAAACTTCAGATGTGCATCTCCATTTGTACCAACCCGCTTGGATTCTCTAGGTAACCTTCCTCTCAATCTCTCTATTGTAGTGAATCATCAATCCTAAGTACTGAAAGTGGTCTTGTGTAGGGACTTCTTGATTATCTATCTTTATTGGTATTGCACTTGCTCTCCTCTCCTTTCTAACATTGCATTCAATATACTCTATCTTAGTTCAACTGATTTTAAATCCTTTAAGTTCAAATGCTTCTCTCCATAACTCTACATTTGTGTGTACGAGCCCCCTGGTCTCATCAATTAAAACTATATCATCTACAAATAGCATGCTCCATGGACCCTCCTTGTGCAAACGTTTTGTTAACTCATTTATAACCAATGTGAAAAGGTATGGGCTAAATGCCAATCCTCGGTGCAATCATAAAGTAATAAGAAAATCACTGGTCTTTCCGCTAGTGGTCTTAACATTTGTTACCTCTCCTTCGTACATATCTTTAATTATGTCTATATACCATTGCTAAACCCCTTTCCTGCCCAACACCCTCCATATTAACTCTCTAGGGACCCTATCATAAGCTGTCTCTAAATCAATAAAGACCATGTGGAAGTCTTTCCTCCTCTCCTTATATTTCATTATCAATTGTCTTAGTAAGAAAATAGCTTCCATAGTAGACCTCCTAGGCATGAAACCAAACTGGTTCCCTGATTACTTGTCTCATGCCGTAACCTCTTCTCAATCACTCTTTCAAAAAGTTTTATAGTATAACCTATAAGTTTGATCCCTTGATAATTAGTGCAGCTCTATATGTCTCTTTTATTCTTATAAATTGGTACAATAGAGCTCTTTTTCCATTCATTCGACATTTTCTTTGATTTTATAATCTTGTTAAACAACTTAGTCAACCAAACTATTGCAGTTTCTCCCATATGCTTCCAAACCTCTATTGGTAATACCATCGGGCCCCAGGTCCTTTCTTGATTTCATCTTTTTTAAAGCTTCTTTCACTTCAGGTATCCTAATCCTATAGTCGTACCTATAATGTCCAATGTTATTTAGGTTATAGTACTTTCAATCCCTATATTCTCGAGGCAATTGTCATTTAGCAATTTTTGAAAGTAACTTTTCCACCTTTGTTTAATCTCGTCATCTTTGACTAGTATCCTTTGATCATCACTTCTAATGCACTTAACATGGTTTAAGTCCTTAGCCTTTTGTTATCTTATTTTTGTAATTTTAAACACATCTTTCTCGCCTTCTCTTGGTCCTAGTATATTAAAGAGATCATAATATTCCTTGAGTTTAGTCTCACTTATTATTCTCTTAATAACCTTTTTAACATTCTTATATTGTTCATAGTTTTCATTGTTTCTAGTCTTTTGTCACGCTTTAAAAGAAATTCATTTTTTCTTTAATAACATTTTGCAGTGTTTCACTCTACCACCATGTTTCCTTTACTAATTGCCTTTTACCTTTAAATACTCGTAGGACATCTTTTGTCACTTTCTTAATGGACTCGACCACATTAATCCACATGGTGTTTACTTCTGTTTCATTGTTTCAGTTTTCTTCTGCCATTAACTTATTTGTGAGTGAGGTTATTGTCTCCCCGTTTAAGTTCCACCACTTAGCTTTTGGATACCTATTAAGTTCATTATCTTTCTTCCATCTTTTAATGTAGATATCCATAACTATTAACCTATGTTGTGAGGTCAAACTCTTACCGGCTATCACCTTACAATCTTTATACATTAATCTTTTGGTATTCCTAAGGAAAAAATTTGGCTTTTATGGAGCTAACTTTTAAAGGTTATAATGTTCATCCCTCTTATTAAAGAATGTGTTTGCTGAGCTAGATTATATGTTAAAGCAAAATCGAGGATAGTTTCCCTCATATCATTTCCTTCTCCGATACCATACCCTATACGTACCCTATCATATCCTTCTTTTTCTTTTCCTACATGGGTATTTAAGTTCGCTCATATAAATATTCCTCTGTGTTAGGAATTTCTTACATGTCTCTCTCCATATCTTTCAAAAACTATCCCCTCGTTATATCTTCCAACCTTACTTATGGTATGTATGCACTTATAACATTTATGATTTGTTCTCTTAGAATAAGTTTTATTATTATAATTCTATCGCTAGCTCTTTTAATATCTACAAATTTATCATTTAATTCTTTATCCACCATTATTCCTATGCGATTTCTTTTATTATCCTTTCATACGTACAAGAGCTTATACCCACCGATTTCTCTAGATTTAGCCCATTTCCAATTAGTTTACGATGTTGACTCTCCTAAGTTTCACCCTATCTACTAACTCCAGAGTCTTACTTGTCAATGTTCCAATATTCTATGTGGTGATACGAAATCTTATGCTCTTGAGATAGCCTATTTACCCATGCACTTCTCGACCCCCATGACATGAACCCATGCCTGCTTTCCATTGCACACGGGATCTGATGCAATGTGTTGCTTTGAGGAGATGCTCTAGCATCCCTTGCCCATTTTTCACCACACCCGAGATTCGATGTATCACATCACTTCTAAGAGAACGCCTTAAGAACCCTTAGTCAGTTTTCACTGCACCCAGGATCCAATATAGCTCGTTGCTTATAGGGGATGCTTAGCTCGAGGGAATGTTAGTGATTGATTTTTCTAGATTTAGCCCTTTTCTAATTGGTTTATTGGGTACAAGTAATGTTGACTCTCCTTCGTTTCATCGTATCTACTAACCCCCACAACATGAACCCATGCCTACTTTCCACTACACATGGGTTTTGATGCAACATGTCACTTTGAGGAGATGCTCTAGCAGCCCTTGCCTATTTGTTCACTATACCTGAGATCCGATGTAGCATGTCGCTTCTAAGAGAATGCCTTAGCAACCCTTAGCTAGTTTTTACTACACCCAGGATCCAATATAGCTCGTTGCTTACAGGAAATGCCTAGCTCGAGGGAATGTCAGTGATTGAATTCTCTAGATTTAGCCCCTTTCCAATTGGTTTATTGGGTACAAGCGATGTTGACTCTCCTACGTTTCATCATATCTACTAACTCCAGACTCTTACTTGTCAATGTCCTAATAATCCATGTGGCGATACGAAAACTTATGCTGTTGAATTAGCCTGTTTATCCACACACTTCTCGACCCTCATGACATGAACCCATGCCTGCTTTCCACTGCACATGGGTTGATGCAACGTGTTGCTTTGGGGAGATGTTCTAGCAGCCCTTGCCCATTTTTCACCTCACTTGAGATCCGATGTAGCACGTCGCTTCTAGGAGAATGCCTTAGCAACCCTTAGCCAATTTTCACTACACCCAGGATCCAATATAGCTCGTTGCTTACAAAAGATGGCTAGCTCGAGGGAATGTCAGTGATCGATTCCTCTAGATTTAGCCCCTTTCCAATTGGTTTATTGGGTACAAGCGATGTTTACTCTCCTACGTTTCATCATATCTACTAACTCCAGACTCTTACTTGTCAATGTCCTAATATTCCATGTGGTGATACGAAATCTTATGCTATTGAATTAGCCTATTTACCCACACACTTCTCGACCCCCATGACATGAACCCATGCCTGCTTTCCACTGCACATGGGTTGATGCAACGTGTTGCTTTGAGGAGATGTTCTAACAGCCCTTGCCCATTTTTCACTTCACCTGAGATTCGATGTAGCACGTTGCTTCTAGGAGAATGCCTTAGCAACCCTTAGCCAATTTTCACTACAACCCGAATCCAATATAGCTCATTGCTTACAAAAGATGGCTAGCTTGAGGGAATGTCAGTGATTGATTCCTCTAGATTTAGCCCTTTTCCAATTGGTTTATTGGGTACAAGCGATGTTGACTCTCCTACGTTTCATCGTATCTACTAACTCCAGACTCTTGTCAATATCCTAATATTCCATGTGGTGATAAGAAATCTTATGCTATTGAATTAGCCTATTTACCCACACACTTCTCGACCCCCCTGACATGAACCCATGCCTGCTTTCCACTGCACATGGGTTGATGCAACATGTTGCTTTGAGGAGATGTTCTAGCAACCCTTGCCCATTTTTCACCTCACCTGAGATCCGATGTAGCACGTCGCTTCTAGGAGAATGCCTTAGCAACCCTTAGCCAATTTTCACTACACCCCAGATCCAATATAGCTCATTGCTTACAAAAGATGGCTAGCTTGAGGGAATGTTAGTGATCGATTCCTCTAGATTGAGCTCCCTTCCAATTAGTTTATTAGGTACAAGCAATGTTGACTCTCCTACGTTTCATCGTATCTACTAACTCCAAACTCTTACTTGTCAATGTCCCAATATTCCATGTGGCGATATGAAATCTAATGCTCTTGAGATAGCTTATTTAGCCACGCACTTCTCGACCCCCCATGACATGAACCCATGCCTGCTTTCCACTACACATGGGTTATGATGCAACATGTCGCTTTCAGGAGATGCTTTAGTAGCTCTTGCCCATTTTTTACTACACCCGAGATCCGATGTAGCATGTTGTTTCTACGAGAACGCCTTAACAACCCTTGCCTAGTTTTCACTGTACGCAGGATCCGATATAGCTTGTTTCTTACAAGAGACGCCTAGCTTGAGGGAATGTCAGCAATCGACTCATGATGTATTAGGGTTGCTATACTTTGAAGAGCCGAAGATGATTTTCATTATCTTCTCTTCTTACTTACAAACTAATATACATATGTATATTTATTTACAAGTAAGAAGAGAAAACAAAATCATCTTCAACTTCTTCAAAAAAGGTTTTACTTGCTAGCTAGAACCTGATGCAAAACCCTCCTTTTTGTTTGGGCTTGGGACTAGCATCAATGGCATTATTGATTTGAACTTGTGATAGATGCAAATTTTGCATCATGTAACTCAACGACAATGTTCAATAATTTGAATAGTTTGGATTGTATTGGAAGAAGCAAACAGATTTGAATTGAGCTTCTAATTCCTAACCACTTTTGGGTTTCTTACTTAGTTTGCTGTTCCCATAAGTGACATAAGGGATGAAACCATTTACTAGATGCTTGCCAGAAGGAAATACCAGTTATGAGAAGTCTAGACCAAATTAGACAAGTCAAGTTGTTTATTTGGTAGGTCCCATTATAGCCCGTTTACTGCATTTTTGTCGAAAAGAAATACCAGTTAGGAGAAGTACAGTTCAGCTTGACCAATCAGATAAGCCAAGTTGTTTATTTGGTAGGTCCCATTATAGCCCGTTTCATATCAAAACCTACTGGCTGTCCGTTTGGTAGGTCTTACTGTGAAATGTTTCATATTGGGACCTGCCAGCTGGTTGCGCTGGTTGCAGACATCAAGGCCATAGCCAGGGTTACAAATGGCAGGTACTAGTCGAGTAGGTCCCATTCGACCAGAACCTTCTACTGTTCAGTCTTCTCGGGGATATCGACATCCAATTAGCATTTTCCATTGATTTTATTGAACAAAATATGGATCAATATGCCATTTTCTAGCTCTAGAGGCATGCTCAATCTCCATCAATGGACAACCAAGGGTCCTGATGATTGAAAAGGGGGTCCACCCATATACTTCTCTAAGAACCAACCCAGTAATGACCTAGTGTTACATGACTTAAATATACTTATGATTTTCCTAAAAATATTGAGCGCAATTTAGTCAATACAAAGAAATACAAAGAGGGGGTTGTAACTAAAAAAAGGCAACCCGGTGTTTGAAGGTCCCGCTGTGCGGATTCAGAAAAGGGGCAGACCCCAAGAGCCTAAAGTACAGCAGGGGTTGCAACTCTACGTTCCAATTTGCGCTTTCGACCCCCGTTGCCAGTAAGCCCTTTCTTCGTTATCCGTCTATCGCAGTTTCCCATGCTCATCTTTTTCTCTCTCTTTCAAGAAACAAAGAAACCGTGGACTTTGCGCCTTCTCTCTCTCTAACCCTCTCTCCTTCTTCGCATGCGATTCTCGTTCAAATCAAGAATCCAGAGAAATGAGAAGATGATTTAGGGCATCATCCTCATCTTCTTTTTCAATCTTGTGAATATTTCTGAGAGATTTCCTTCTCCAATGCTTGCTTTGTAACAGATCCGTAAACCTTTCGATCATTTCGTTCGTAATGGCGAACGGTGTGATCGAAATACCCTCACCAGATTCAACGGATGAGTTCGTCTTCCGATCCGGTCCAAGATCGGGTCTAAAACGGGAGTTTGCCTTTGCACTGAAGGCGCAATCTGAAGTTTCCTCTTCTTTGCTCGGTAGAACTCGTTCAAACAAGATTCAGGCGGATAGACTTCCAACTCCGGCGAATAAGCGACAAAAGACTGTCTCCGAGCCCGGCAAGAAGCCGGAGAAAGTATCGGAAAAGCCGGAAGAAGCCTCTGATGCTGATCGAAGCAGCAAGGGGTTGGAAAAGGGATGTGACGTTTCTGATAAGAATCTGAAGACATATTTTTCAAAAAATTCAAAACTCAAGCGTTCTGGTGATGTTAATGATGAGGTGTTGAAGAGTCAATCTGAGAGATTGCTTCGACATCGAGCTCGTACTGATTTGAAAGACAAGCGAATGCAGGGTTCTGATGCTGCTGATATTGAGGAGCTGAAGAAGGATTTAGCCGATTCAAGCAAAATAAGTCTTAAGACTTCCGAGGGCGACACTGTTGTCGATGAAGAATCAAAAGAAAATCCGGGTAATGCAGTTTGTACGAACTCTGGTAGTGAGGAACTCGAGGCCGCTGAGAAAATAGAGAGAAATTCAGCCGAAGCTGATGGATTTCTCGCTGATGCATGCAATGGGCAAGTTAAGAGCTCAGAAAGTGAAGCAGCTGAAGATTCAAAGAACGATTTAATTGAGGTTAATGAAGTTTCTGAGGTTCCCATGCAACTTGGGTGCTCTGAAACCGCTGCCTTGGATGATTTAAAGAACGAATTAGTGGAGCTTAATGGAGTTTCTAATGTTTCGGAAGAATTCAAGAGTTCTGATTGTGATTTAGTGGAGCCTTTGTCTACTGGAATCTTCGCAATTTCAAATGTTGAGCAAGTTACGAGCCCCGACGTGGAACTTATGGAGGAGTCAGATAATGCTTCGGTGAAAATTTTGAGCAAGGAAGGGTCTAGTGTTGGTACCTACTCGATTATTGATGAGAAAGTTGGAGTGATTCAGAATTGTTCTTCTAAGAAGGAAAAACCTCAACCTCCTCCGAGAAGATTCACTAGGTCGGCCTTGAAAGTTCAGGTGAAGCCTGTCGAGATCTCCGGTAAGACAACTGAAAATGAAGCTAAAGATGCTGAAGGAGGTGCAGTACTCCTTGATGCTAGCGAAAAGGAGACGACCTTGAAAGAGGTGGAAGTGGCAGATGTTTTTAGCCCATTGAGATCAGCGACTCCCAAGAAGAAGATGGAATTAAAGATGTCGAAAAAAATAGGCTTAAACAAGTTCCCAACCAATACCAAGGAGCTGCTTGCGACTGGTTTGTTAGAGGGATTGCCTGTCAAGTACATTTACCACCGAAACAGGGTAAATTGCAGCCTTATGTTTATACTATTTGTTTCATTCATGATTTGAGATTCATGTTCTTTAACTATTATTGTAGGAAACAGGACTAAAGGGAACGATTAAAGATTGTGGATTCTTATGTTGTTGTGCTGATTGCAAGGGGTTAAAGGTGAGTTTATTGCATTTTTATTTTGATGTGCGTAATTAACTTCACATGCTTCTATGGCTGAAAATTTCTGTACTGGCTGCAGGTTGTGACGTCTCTTAAATTTGAGCAGCATGCTGGTAGCTCACATAAACGTGCACCCGAGTATATCTACTTGGAAAATGGTAATACCATACGCGATATATTGAATGCTTGCAAAAATGCTCCCTTGGACATGTTAGAGGCGACAATTCAGAGTGCTGTTGGTTCATTACCTGTCAAGAAAGCTACAGATTGTCAGAGTTGTGGAGGTGAGGACATTATTGGTATGTTGAGTCGCCGAGGTTTCTACAATGCTGATAGCTAATTGCTGAAAACCATATATGGATTAACGGATCTGTTTTGATATCCAGGGTCATTGCATCCATTGCAAGTTGGAAGATCAGAGTTACTGTGTGATACGTGCTTGGAGTCAAAGAAATCCCAAGCAAGCCCAGCTCATCGGAATACTGCTAGGTAAGCTTTGCTTAAGTATACCTTTATGATATTCAATCTATGAGGTGTAATCCTCTTAATCTGGATTACCTCTATAGCATGCATTTTGTTGGCATATCATAAAATTTCCAATGATATGATCTTTGTGGAAAGGGTAGTATCTGCATCAGCTTGTTTATTGATAGAAGGCAATAAAGATATGTACTCCATCATCAATATGTATTAGCCCTACAGGAAACACCCTGAGGACCAAGCGATACTGATCTTTGGTCCCATTAATAGAGTTGTACACACCACTTTTTCAAGGATATGTTTGTGTTTACTTGATGTTTTCTTGATTTTTTGCATTTTTGTTTGAATAAATTCTATCACTAAAATATATCTAAGGATATAATGTAGCAAGTTTAAGATAGCAGTTGATATTGTAGTCTTTCCTTCTTTTGCCCTGTTTTAGGCCTTTATATTTGGATCTGGATGGAATGTTGTTTGTTATTGGTTTCCACCACAAGAGTGGTCAGAGTGCTTTTGTGACCAAAGCCTCTGATTGAGTTGATTGAGACATGCTGGATGACCAGAGTAGGAAACTCGCTTCATAGGTAAGTAGTTTTTTAAATGAAAACAGTAACTTCTGTTAAAATGGGGGGAAACTTATGGGAAACACTAGGGAAACTTATTGGGAACAATGGAGACACATTGCAAACCTTTTTTGCCATTTTTCTAGGATTATTGTATACTATATTTGCAGATAGTTCTTATTTGTTTAATGTTTCAAAGTGATTTTTCTGCAAAAGTGTCTTCATCCGGGAGACCCCTTAGCTCCATTCCTGCCTTCTATGCTTGAGGAAGTGCTTAGTTAGATGAGGCTCTGAAAAACGTTGGGTGCTCAAGGAATTTGTATAAGTCTCAGTTTGTTTTGTTTTTCTTAAAAGCTTTACGGCATCTATATAGAGTGGCTATCATGTGGTATATACAGGAGAAAAATAGTTGGTGCTTGAAGACAACTGCTTCAATTGACGTTGTCTAGTGGGACAAGCAGCCAAGTCATTGATTGAGCCTGCAATTATGAGCTATTTTCTAGGGTTTTTCTTTGGGATTTGTGATAATCATGGGAATGCTATCTTGATAATATGGTTCTCAAAAATCAGCTCCTGACTAGTTCTAGCAGTCTTTGGATCTTATGGACTGAACTTTGACAGTTCATCATTTTGTTACCATTCATCTTAACTTCTTACTATGCATGGTGCACAAGTTCCATATACTCATATGCATTTTCATTTCTCAATGGTGGTGGGGTATTTTTTAGATCTTCAAAGGCACATTCAGTGCTGACGTCCTCTAACAAAACCCCAAAGCATGACTTGCTGCAAAAGAAGGATGACTTGCTGCAAAAGAAAAGTCAAGCCAAGATAACAAGAAAGTTGGTATTTTAGTGAATTAATTTTTTTTATTGCAATCTGTTTATCATTTTGTTCTGTTAATCATTAAACATTGCCATGTTTAATTTTCCATTTTCAAGGGATTTGGGACTGCATAAATTGGCCTTCACAGAAGATATCCTTCCTGATGGAACTGAAGTAGCTTACTTTGTGCGTGGACAGGTTGTTTGATGAAGATTTCTGTATTTGTTCTTATCTTTTGGTATTTATTGTTGATCCTTTGTTCAACTAACTGATTATCTTTTTCTGGCAGAAATTGCTGCAGGGTTATAAAAAGGGATTTGGAATATTCTGTAGTTGCTGCAACTCTGTGGTATAACTCTTACTTGGTGCATCTGTTGGATCTGAATGTTCTTCTGTCAGATTTTCAAAATTTTAATTTTATGAGCAGGTTAGTCCCTCACAGTTTGAAGCACATGCTGGTTGGGCTTCACGACGCAAACCGTAAGCTATTATGTAACAATTGATATTTAAAGCTGTGCTTATTCTTTTGTAGTTGTTCATTTCCTAAGTGTTTATTTCTTTATTTCTTCTTTTTTTTTCCAGTTACATGCACATCTATACTTCCAATGGTGTTTCGCTACATGAGCTAGCAGTTTCCCTGTCAAAAGGCCGAAAATTTTCTGCTACTGACAATGATGACCTTTGCACTATTTGTGCGGATGGTGGAAATCTCATACTTTGTGATGGCTGCCCCAGGGCTTTCCACAATGGTAAGTTTCTTTCTACAAATGTTGGGTGCTGTGTGTAACTAGTTATTTCCGTTTAGTTTGGATTACTATATATTGATAAAAGTTTGAATGTCTATTAAACAAATGCAACTCTAAAATCTCAGAGCAGGTGATGTTGATATCTTTGATGAACAACTGATGGCTTGCGGTGCTTGTATATTCTGCAAATATTTGTAGAAATTCAGTCAGCAATCAGAAATTGATACATATGAGAAAGTTTGAACTACCTTAGAATATAAACTATTTTCTTATTTTGGTGTCATTTAGTCGGTATTCTGCAGCGTTGCTAACTTTGGTTGTTTATCGTGGTACATGCATGTGAATGAAAAACAGGATTAGCCTAGTGCAGCAAGTTGGTAAAAAATGAGTTTTGGTGAAAACTTCCTCTGAAACAACTTGGTAAGAGTCAACATGTGAATGTAAAACAAATGCAGTACATGCATTGACATTTTTAGTTATCGTGATGTATATTAGTTGCACAAAGCCGGTGTAACTGGTAGCTGGTTTAGGTGCATGAGCAGGGAAATGACTTCATTCACACAGGAGGGGCTGCTATTCTCTGGTCATTTTAGCATTGATTTAGGATTTGGTGGTAATGCTTGAAGGAGAAATCCCAAATGAGAAATACATGAATTGCCAAATGGACCAAACTTTTAGAAAGGAAAAAGAATCCAAAACTTGGAAGCATGTTCAAACTCAAAAGACTTACTTGAATAGCATTTATTCCTTGTGACTGTAGTTTGGATGTGGCATTAGGTTTGAAATTTCATCTTACTTGGGAAACTGGAAGTTTGACCGAGTCATCTCACGTTTAGTTCTTGGAATACAATCTTGAAAGTATTCTGTGGCCTAAAACATACATTGTCACTCTTTTCAAATGCATTGACAAAATGTTTTGTCAACAATTGCTAGATTATCTCTTTGGAGACATCCAATAAAATTGGAACAATGTAGAGAAGATTAGCATGACCCCAATACAAGGAAAAAGAATCCGAAACTTGGATGCATGGTCAAACTCAAAAGACACTTGAATAGCATTTATTCCTTGTGACTGTAGTTTGGATCTGGCATTAGGTTTGAAATTTCATCTTACTTGGGAAACTGGAAGTTTGACCAAGTCATCTCAAGTTTAGTTCTTGGAGTACAATCTAGAAAGTATTCTGTGGCCTAAAACATAATATTGTTGCTCTTTTCAAATGCATTGACAAAATATTTTGTTGACAATTGCTAGATTATCTCTTTGGAGACATCCAATAAAATTAGAACAATGCATAGAAGCTTAGCATTGCCCCTACGCAAGGATGACATTTACAAATTAAGAAGTGCTCCATTTTTTTCAAACCAATGCCAGATTGCAGTGAGTCTTATTTTATTCTTATGCACAGATCCAATCTTTCCATTTGAAGAGAGCTCTTTTTGGCAGTTCACTAATATAGATTCCAGGATTGGTGCTCTCGTGGGATATAGAAGCTCTTAATAGGATGTCATATCCTTTCCTTATGTGGATTCATAAGGAGATAGATGCGCATGATATGATGTAATAGCCTTTGATTGTGAACGAGAAAGAAGATGAGTTTTCGATCCAAATGCATAGGACACAATAGCCTCTGATAGTGAACTAGAAAGGAGATAAATATTTTACCCAAATGGACTACATAGATGCATACATAGGATGCAATAGCATTTAGTTGTGGACTAGAAATCATCATCATCATCATCATCATCATCATTATCATCAAGACCTTATTCCAATTGGGGGTCGGTCACATGAATCTTGTTCTTCCATTCCCTTCTTTTAAGTGTCATGGCTTCATTTAGTCCTAAAGTTTTTAAATCTTTTCTCACCACTTTTATCCATGTTCTTTTGGGCCTTCCCCTTGCCTTTTTAGAACCTTCAACATGAATCTCCTCACTCTTTCTAACTGGTGCCGTTTTCAGTCTCCATTGAAGATGTCTAAACCATCTAAGTCTAATCTTCCTCTTCTTGTTATCCATTGATGCTACTTCTAAGTTTCCTCTAATATTTTTATTTCTAATTCTACCTTTTCTTGTCTCGCAACTCATCCATCTCAACGTCCACATTGCAGCTATCCTCATTCTATGTACATGTTGTTCTTTAACTGCCCAACACTTTGGTCCATAGAGCATGGCCAGCCTTACAGCCATCCTTTAGAATTTTCCTTTCAGTAGAGTGGCACTAGAAAAGAGATGAATATTCAACCTACATGGAAGACCTTGATTCTAATGTACTTCATTGATCCATTTGTCTATTATTATAAATGATACCAATTTCTCATGCATTGCCTTAAGCCAGGATGATCCCTTGCCAATTTCTTTTTTACCTAATACTTTAACTTTATGGAACTCCGCCAATGCCGGTCCCAAGCCCGGATAAAAAAGGAGGGTCTTGCGTCAGGTGCCAGCCGGCAAGGGGGAAGTTGAAGATGATTCTATTATTTCTTTCTTACAAATTAATATGCATTTGTATATTAGTTTGTGAGGAAGAAATGAGAATCATCTCCAGCTTCTTAAAAGATGGCAACCCTTGTATCAGGTAGCCAAGTAGGCAAGGGGAAGTTGAAGATGATTCTATTATTTCTTTCTTACAAATAAATATGCATTTGTATATTAGTTTGTGAGGGAGAAATGAAAATCATCTTCAGCTTCTTAAAATATGGCCACCCTTGCGTCAGGTAGTGGCAAGGGTGAAGCTGAAGATGATTTTAATGATTTTAATGAAAATCATCTTCAGCTTTTAAAACTATGGCAACCCCAACATGACATGAATCGAAATATGAAATTCGCTCAAGCTAGGGCGTTCCCCATAAGCGACGCGCTGCATCGGATCCCGGATGCGGTGAAAAATAGGCAAGGGTTGCTAGGGCGTTCTCCCAGAAGTGACGCGCTACATCGGATCCCGAGTGTAGTGAAAAATGGGCAAGGGCTGCTAGAGCGTCCCCTCGGAAGCGACGCGCTGCATCAGAACCCAAGTGCAGTGAAAAGTGGACATGGGTTCATACCATGGAGGTCGAGAAAGGCGATAGTAAATAGGGAATCTCCAAATCATAAGATTCGCATCGCTACATGGAATATAGGGACATTGACAGGTAAGAGTTTGGAGTTAGTAGACACGATAAAATGTAGGAGAGTCAACATCGCTTGTATCCAAGAAACCAAGTGGAAAGGGGCTAAAGCTAGAGAAATAGATGGGTATAAATTATGGTACGTAGGAAAGGAAAATAATAGAAATGGCGTGGGAATAATAGTGGATAAGGAATTAAAGGATAAAGTTGTGGACGTTAAAAGAATCAGTGATAGAATTATAATAATAAAAATGATTCTAGGAGAGCAGATTATAAATATTATAAGTGCATATGCACCACAAGTAGGGCTATAAGATATAATCAAGAGACAGTTTTGGGAAGATATGGAGGGAGTCATGCAAGAAATTCCCAATACTGAGGGAATATATATAGGAGCAGACTTAAATGGCCATGTAGGAAAAGATAAGGAAGGATATGATAGAATACACGGAGGGTATGGTATAGGTGAACGAAACGAGATGAGGGAGAATATCCTCGATTTTGCTTTGTCATATAACCTATCCATTGCAAATACACTCTTTAAGAAGAGGGATGAACACTTAATAACCTTTAAAAGTGGACTTCATAAAAGCCAAATAGACTTTTTTCTACTTAGGAATAATGAACGATCTATATGTAAGGATTGTAAGGTAATACGCGGTGAGAGTTTAACCTCACAACATAGGTTAATGGTTATGGATATTCATATCAAAAGATGGAGTAAAAGAACTGAACTTAATACACATCCAAAAACTAAGTGGTGGAACTTAAAAGGAGAGAAAATAACCTCATTAAAAAATAAGTTGATGGTAGAAGGAAATTGGAATTATGAAACTGTAGTAAATACCATGTGGACTAATATGACTGAGTCCATAAAGAAAGTGGCAAAAGATGTCTTAGGAGTATCTAAAGGTAAAAGGCTATTAGCAAAGGAAACATGGTAATGGAATGAAACAGTGCAAAAAGCTATTAAAGAAAAACGAATGCATTTTAAAGCATGGCGTAAGATTAGAAATAATGAAAACTATGAACAATATAAGAATGCTAAAAACGTTGCTAAGAGAATAGTAAGTGAGGCTAAACTTAAAGCATATGATGAGCTCTATAATAGACTAGGAACAAGAGAAGGTGAGAAAGATGTGTTTAAACTTGCAAAGGTAAGAGAACGTAAGAGTAAGGACTTAGAGCATGTTAGGTGCATTAGAAGCGATGATCAAAGGGTATTAGTCAAAGACACTGAGATCAAACAAAGGTGGGAAATATACTTCCAAAAATTGTTAAATGACAATGGCCCTGAGAATATAGGAATTGAAAATACTATAAATCTAAATAACACTGGATATTATAGATATGAACGTAGGATTAGAATGCTTGAAGTAAAAGAGGCCTTGAGAAAGATGAAATCAGGAAAGGCCATGGGGCCTGATAGTATACCAATAGAGGTTTGAAAGCATATGGGAGATATTGGGGTAGTTTGGTTGACCAAGTTGTTTAACAAGATTATAAAATCAAAGAAAATGCCTGATGAGTGGAGGAAAAGCTCTATTGTGCCAATCTATATGAATAAAGGAGACATTCAGAGCTGCACTAATTATCAAGGGATCAAACTTATGAGCCACACCATGAAACTTTTTGAAAGAGTCATTGAGAAGAGGCTACGACATGAAACAAGTATATCGGAGAATCAGTTTGGTTTCATGCCTGGGAGGTCTACCATGGAAGCTATTTTCTTACTAAGACAATTAGTAGAGAAATATAGGGAGAGGAGAAAAGACCTACACATGGTCTTTATTGACTTAGAGAAGGCTTATGATAGAGTCCCTAGAGAGTTAATATGGAGGGTGTTAGGTGTTAAAGGGGTTTCTCAGGGGTATATAGACATAATTAAAGATATGTATGAGGGAGCAATAACAAATGTTAAGACCACTAGTGGCGTGGTAGTGATTTTCCTGTCCTTTGTCGGATTGCACCAAGGATCGGCATTGAGTCCATACCTTTTCACATTAGTTATGGATGAGTTAACAAAACATCTGATTGAGGAGATTCCCTGGTGCATGCTATTTGCAGACGATATAGTCCTACTTGATGAGACAAGGGAGGGTGTCAACATAAAGCTAGAGCTATGGAGAGAAGCATTAGAATCGAAAGGATTTAAAATTAGCCGAACTAAGACAGAATATATGGAATGTAATTTTAGCAAGGAGAGTAGGAGTGGAGCACCAGTCAAGATTGATAACCAAGAGGTCCTCATGAGAGACCACTTCCGATACTTAGGATCATTGATCCATGAGAGTGGAGAGATTGAGAGGGAGGTTACCTAGAGAATACAAGCGGGTTGGAACAAATGGAGATGTGCATCGGGGGTTTTATGTGATCGGCGGGTGCCACTCAAACTAAAGGGAAAATTCTATAAGATGGCTATAAGGCCGGCCATGCTCTATGGATCAGAGTGTTGGGCAGTTAAGGAACATCATACTCATAGGCTGAGTGTTGCGTAAATGAGGATGTTGAGATGGATGAGTGGTAAGACAAGAAAGGATAGAATTAGAAATGAAAATATTAGAAGAAATTTAGGGATAGCACCAATAGATAACAAGATGAGGGAGATTAGACTTAGATGGTTTGGACATGTTCAAAGGAGGCCAACAACGGCACCAGTTAGAAGGAGTGAGACAATACAAGTTGAAGGTTCTAAAAGGGCAAGGGGAAGGCCCAAAAGAACGTGGATAGAAGTGGTGAGGAAAGATTTAAAAACTATGGGACTAAATGAAGCCATGGTATTTAATAGAGTGGAATGGAGGAATAAGATTCATGTGGCCGACCCCTAATTGGGATAAGGTCTTGATGATGATGATGATGACTTTAACTTTATGGGTTCTGATCTTCTTATTCGTCTGGTGGTTAATCTCAGCACATTTTAGTATTTTATTTTAGCACAAGCTTCAACTGATCATGCTCCAATTAGAAATGCTATAGTTGTTGCAAATAACCAGTAAAAAATGAAGAAAACAGAAAAGAAAAGCAAGTGCTTAGTAGTTGAAAGTTCTGAAGTGGTCCTAGCTAATCTTCCTAAAGTTCCTTGGATCTCCTTGATGAATTGAAAACTTGGGACCTCATGTTAGAGTCCTAGGCTGGCTAGTACTTATCTTTACAGGGAAGATGACCCTTTAAAGACATCACCAACTAATAACCAACACACTTCTATATATCCTTCTATTATGGTTAATAAAATTGAGCAAACTCTGAAGAACATAAAAGCGGCAGCTCCGGTGTATGAAGCTCCCGCCTATGCAGGGTCTGGGAAAGGCGCAGACCACAAGGGCCTATAGTAGGCAGCCTTGCCTTGCATTTTGCAAGAGGCTGATTCCACGCCTTGAACCCGTGACCTCAAGGTTACACGACGACAACTTTTACCGTTGTGCTAAGGCTCCCCTTCAAACTTTGAAGAACATAAGAATACATATTTGGGAAGGCTCGCTGAAATAGTGTTGTTTCTGAAAGCAAAACAGGAAGGTTTCAAAATTATGCCCTAAGTGCAAAATGTGTAAGAGGTTGTAGATTAACCAAAAAAAAAAAAAACAATCGTGATATATTCCTCCCACCACCTGTCCCGAGGTGTTAGGTGGCTGAACCATGCGTTAAGGGCACCAACTCGTTGTTTTCTCTTTTCTTTTCACTCACATGTCAGACCCACAATTCTTTGAGTTGAAAAAAGAAAAGAATTGGCAGTTCTCTCTTTCTAGCTCATGTCACACTACACCCTTTCGTACCTCCCTCTATTACAATCATGCTTTGCCTCTCCAATAACATACTATGCGAACTTCCATCAAGTACCTCGTCATTTGGAGAATCCAGTTGGTCTGAAATTTTGGCAATCTTCCACTAATGTTTTACTTAGAGAAGTGACCAAGCAGTTAACACCAGGTATACATTAAAATCTCCATTTGCCCTTCCAAACCTCCCTGCCAATTTCACTTTCAGTACCTTCTCAAGTAAGCCCATTACTAAGACTTGCTATGTCCTCTTCAGATGCCATCAAAAGCATCTTAATTGCCAAATCCTAGAAAGCAGTGGATCCAGCTGTATATATGTATGTAATATATAGCTATATATTATGTGTCTTTACTGAGAATCTCTGTGACCCTGTTTTAGCATGTGTGACTCTGTTTACTTCCATATTTTCTTCTTTATCTTAATGTCTGTTTGCATTGAACAGTTCCTCTCCATGTGGCTTTGGACATTTGGTTCTGGTAACTGTCTATATTGCTGTAGACACTACAACTTATGACCTCTAAATAATGGTGTTTGATGCTTACTTTTCTGAACCGTTTGTGCTTACTGTGATTTTCATTTTCCTGTTGCAGATTGTCTGGAACTGTCAACCATTCCTTCGGGTAAATGGTACTGCAGATATTGTCAAAACGTATTTCAGAAAGACAAATTTGTGGGACATAATGCCAATGCATTGGCGGCTGGAAGAGTTTTAGGAGTTGACCCTATAGAACAAATAACTAAGCGATGCATACGTATTGTTAAAGATCCAGAGGCTACTCTTGGTGGCTGTGTGTTATGCAGGTGGGCCACTCAATGAGTGCTTATGGATTTATCTGTGTTGTACTGTAGGATAAATCCAGTTTGCTAAGCAGTGGTTTAATTTATAAGGGGTCCCTTTGGTTATTATGTTTGTTTGTATCCATTTTAACTAGAAGGATGTTCTCTTCATTCTTATATTCCTCTATTGTAGATTCAACAACTAAGTACTTATTTCTGTCAACTGTGTCATTCCAATCTTAGCTCAATTAATTTTCTTTTTATCTTCTTGTTGCTTAGGTGCCATGATTTTAGCAAATCAGGATTTGGTCCACGTACAGTTCTTCTTTGTGACCAAGTATGCTTTCTGTTCTCTTTCTACTTGACCTCTTTCTGCTGCTCATATGAGTTGCAGATTTTTTGTATATGTGAATTCCAAAGTACTCACACATGGCATCTGTCTTCAGTGTGAGAAGGAATTTCATGTAGGATGTCTGAAGGAGCACAAAATGGCAAATCTAAAGGTGCCAGCGATATAGTTAGTTGGATTACCTCCAAGTTTCTCTGTTCTTGTATCATTCTAACAATTAGTTCTTATTGTATCCAACATTTTTTTTTTCTGGATGTCAAAATGTTAACATCATGAGTAACAGGAATTGCCAGAAGGAAAATGGTTCTGCTGTGCAGATTGCAGTAGGATTCATACTGCTTTGCAGAAGTTGCTTCACCGTGGACCAGAGAAACTTCCAACTTCACTCTTAGATGCTATTAAGACAAAACACGATGAAAAAAGTTCAACAAGTGATGGTGATCTTGATGTAAGATGGCAGCTTCTTAGTGGAAAACATGATTCTTCAGATAGTAAATTTCTGCTTTCTAAAGCTGTCACTATCTTTCATGTAAGTATTTCTATCAAGCCAAATCATGTTGTTTGGTTCTTGGACCAGGCTTTGTTGTGGTCTTATCAGCATAATAAGTTGTGATGTATATGTGACACATATATTGTGTATGCATTGCATTGTAGCCACGAAGAGTTCTCTATTTTCCATCAGGTCCTCATTAAGGAGACCACAATTTACTAAAATGCTTGAGTATGTACTAAGATCTTAAAGGATCCCTTTAGTCTTTCATATTTTGTGTAAGAGCTAAAATCTTTCATAGTTGAAAGAAATCAAATATTTGGTTCAAAATTTTATTAGGAGTGCTCAGTCAACTAAAAATTTCAACCTATTATGATCCTAAAGAATGTCCTGGATGCAAGGGTCTCATAGCCCTTCAATATCTTGAGGAGCATCTCGGGTTAGAAACTTTAAGGGGTTGACTCTTTATGAGTGTACAATTTTCTAGTTGGCATAGATGCACATGTAACAATATGGAGAAATAAATCCCAAGGAACTAGATAGTAAATTTTGGCAAAATCGTGCAAATCAAGAAATTTAATTATGAAAATGAGAGTTTTTCCGTTTGATAAAAATAGAAGTGGAGAGGAAATAACAAAAGTAGGAGTCCCACAAAGGAGAAATTTTGGTGTTTTAGCCGTTGAGCTTCATCCTCTCATCTTCGTACTTCCCACCCCTACCCAAGCTGAGAAAAAAGATGAGTATATCAATCCTGCACCAAAGAGAAGAAACAAATAAGAATACAAGTGGCAGAGAAGAAACACGGTGATAGTTTCCTAACATCCTCAAGATCTTTACAAATAAGAAAGACTTTTAGAATGAAATGTTATGTAGCAACTCTGGATAAGGAGACCACAAACCCAGGATAGTAGGAATGAATAAGAAGGAAGCACTAGTAAATCATTTTTCTTTTGTTTTTTTGGCAGTTCTACTTTAAGTAGAGGAATCTTCTTCTAGAGAGGATGAAAATTTCTTCAAGAAAGGTAATCTTTGTTTAAAAGAAGAAATTTTCTCCAGGTGAGAGAAAGAAGGCACATAATTGAGAGAAAAGAAGATATCTTCTCGTGGATGGAAGAAGAGGTCTCCTGTATATTTTCTTTGAGCTACAACCATCAAATTGCATACCCCAAGTTCTGCCAACCAACTGACCCCCCTCATTTTAGTGACCTTATAGAGTATTATGTCTACGTGGAGGAGCTATTAACTGAAAACTTTCCTCTCTGGTACCAAGTCCTTCATAGTTCCTGTACATTTTCTCTTCATCCCGCAGAGGTTACTTTGGTTCACCCCAGCAAGTTGCAGCATTGCATCATTCTTGCTCTTTCAAGCTTTGTCCAGTAATTTGCATTTCAACCAGCCTTTTATAATGTTGCACCTGCACACTATACTTTGAGAAATTCAGAATCATCTAGCTGCCCTGTGCTAGGCTGGACACAACCTTGTAATGCTCTCCAAATTGATGAAAAAAGAGATTTAAAGCTGTTATTTATTTGCCTCTGTTCTGTACATAGTTTTCATTTATAGAAAAAGTGAGTTTTCTATTTATCCGTTTTGGGTTTAAGGGTTTTACACCTTGATCTTGATCAAAAATTTGATAAGGGTCCTAGGATGTGCTTCAAGAGTGGCATTATCTCCGGTCATGTGTTGAATTTGAAATTACTAGACATAGTTACATTTCTCTGAACTAGCAAGTGACATGTTTTACTATTTATGTAAAAAGTATTGCATTCAGCATGAAGTAGATCTATTTTTCTTTTCTTAAAATGTTTGAGATAAAATGTTGTGCTGTTTAACTCAGTAAATAAAAGAAGAAGAAAACAAGGAATAATGTAGTCAACCCCCTTGTTTATCTATTTGGCTGGTTGAAGTTTGAACATATGATGGTTTTTATATTAGAGTCTAGAAAATATTGTCCATCAATGATGTAGATCTGTAAATTATAGCACTTTTCTTGCAAAGTTAATCTTCTTACTTCTATAGATCACGTCTCAAATCAGCACAGATTAGTTCTGGGTGAAATGGCCTCCTGAAACTTTTGAATTGCTTGTTGATGTCGCACAGAATAGCTATTTTGCTGCATTATGGACGATTTTGTGCTTGCACTACCTAGATTTCTTACATATTCTGCTGCTGGTTGCTGATTTTTCTTTTCTCCTGTAGTTAGGTGAAGAAAAGCTTTTTACTTTTTCTTTTGCACTGTCCCTCAGGAAAGCTTTGATCCTATAATTGAAGAAAAAGTTTTTTACTTCTTTTTTTTTTCTTTTGCACTGATGCCCTTCAGGAAAGCTTTGATCCTATTGTTGATTCAACAACAGGACGTGACCTGATCCCATCCATGGTTTATGGGTGAGAAAAGATCTTTCAATTCATGCCACATAGCTTGTGATCATTTGCTGTTTCTTCTTGCATGATAAAAATTGTTAGATCAACTTCAACTTCTCAATATTCTGCAGAAGGAACATGAGAAACCAGGAACTCGCGGGGATGTACTGTGCCGTGTTGACAGTAAAGTAGGAATCATTCAGCAAGTGAAAATTTAGTGTTTAATTCTTGGTGGTGTTATATTATCATGTTCTTATTATGTTATTTATCATGTAGTTCATCTGTAGTATCAGCTGGACTTCTTCGGATCTTTGGACGAGAAGTTGCGGAACTTCCATTAGTTGCCACAAGTAAAGAGAATCAAGGACGGGTAAGTGTAATAAAATAATGCATGACATCATCTCTTTCTTTCTGTGTTTGGTTTTCTGTTTTTATAACCTTTTAAAAAATGCACCAATGCCAACATTTCTTAGTCCCCAAGGTTATATTTCTTTATGATACAAATTTTCATAATCAAAACATTCAGATACAGTTTAATCTTGAGAAATAATTACTTTAAATTATTACACCACATCTGTTCCCAACTTTCAGCAGCCACAAGAAACTAGAACCCTCAGCACACTTGTAATGATGCATTTTCAAACCTTTACATATGGACTCTGTTACTATGTAAATTAATATTCCAGGGAGTGATTCAAAAGTATGAAAAAAGGGGCTGTTGAGTCGATTCTTGTTAAAATAATACAAGACATGGGTGTCCATGTTGTATTAATTTATTGAATGTTTCAATATAGTAGTTCATTGCTCAGTTAGTATGAAACATTGATCCAAAAGGTAGTAATTCATTAGGGCCTGCGCTGGTGCAATGAGAACACATGGCTTTTCACTATTCACTTAACAGAGTGCTATTTTGTGTCACAAGCCAGTGACCAAACTTAAATAATTTATTCATTTTGTTGATAATTTGTTCAGTTCTGTAATCTCTTTAAGATTAGCCTTGAAGAGTACTCATTATTTAGTAATGTATATCTTGGCTTTTAAATGGAGGAATGTGTTTCCCCTAGCCTAGGAAAGTAAAGAAAAACTGAAGGAAAGTCTCAGAAATAAAGCAGAACTACTAGAGCATTATTTGTTGTACAAATTGGCAGATGATCTACCTGGAACGTTTAGCTGCTTACTTATTATCTTTGATAAGTTAATTAAATTGTCTGGGACCAAGTGCTAAGTTCCTAGATAAACTTTTAAACAGTTTTGGACGTAAGTAGATTGATTGTGCGTGCTCTTTGTAACACTGCCTGGATACATCCCCTCTTTCCATCACTTCTATTTTATGTTAGAAAAGTTGAAGATGCATTCTGGATAAGGGCTGACAAGGTGATAATTTTTTTTATGGCAAAATTGCAAAAATAAAATAGAGATATTTTAGAGCAGAAAAATAAAATCATGGCAGTTGGATGGTATGGAGAAGCAAGCTTAGGGTACTTCTAAAAAATTTAGGGATTTAGAATTTGCTGGTGTATCTCTCCCTCATTCTGTTGGATAATGTGCCTCTACAGTCTACACACTTGACTACTCCATATTCATATTGCATGAGTGTGGTTGTGGGGTTTTTCTAAATACACATAGTTCGTCAGTTTGTATTTTTTATACTCTTTATCCTGTACATTGGGTTTCTAGATGGATCTCGGGACTCTTTTGGTACTCTTTGACCATGGCTCCTTTGATTCTTTTGATTGGTAATTTAATTAGTGGTTAATAATTTTGTGTTGATATGTTTTAAAGTTAAATCTTGTCTTATGGACTAATGTTTTTATGTAAATTTACCCGCTGGTTTTGTCCATACTGATGGATTCTTTGCCGCTAAAAGTCACTTTTTCACTTAGTTGATTTCCACCACAATTTTCCCTTTCCCTGATACCTTCCACTTTTCTGTATTTACAGTTCTATTGGCACAACCTGTTCTAGGAGTACCTCCAACTTTGTCTATTTCCTAGTGATGGAAGGAGAATTATTATATTCCACTTAGAGAGAATGGGAGTCAACATTATATAATAGTATGATAAAATCTCTTTTTCCTTTCTTTACGTACTAGCCATCAGCCAATAAAAATTTGTCTTCCAGTACTGTTTGAGGGCCACTGCTCTGATTCTTTTGTTAAGATAAAATATCTAATGGCTAAATACGAGCCATATGTCTTTTCTGGTTGTAATATGACCATACTGTTGCGTAGGCATGTTACCTTTAGCTTACCTATTTAATTTTTGTTTTCTCGGCTTCTTTTCAAGTTATTAAACTAGATATCTAAATGTCAGTTGTGTGTAGAGCTACATCAATCTACATCTCCTAGATCTTGTGTTAGTTGATTTGCTCCATTCAGCAACAGATGCTGCAGATTTTGGTTATATGTTTTTTTTTAGATTTCTTGAGGTGTCCAATGAAACGTGTTGTAGCCTATATAAATAGCTTTGGCTACCTATGGTTGGACCTGTCTCTGCCCATATGCAGTTATTTCAGTATTGTATTTGCTTATAACTCGCCTCATGCATCAGCTTCTAAGTCTTCACAGCCAATGGTTCCCTCGTGGAGGAAAAGTTAGATAAAAAGAACCATTTCTTATGGATGTTGATCTTGCTGCACTTTTCTGTAGGGCTACTTCCAGTCCCTATTCTCCTGCATTGAGAGACTGCTTGGTTTCTTGAATGTAAAAAATCTTGTGCTTCCAGCTGCTGATGAAGCTGAATCCATCTGGACCAAAAAATTCGGTTTCAAGAAGATGGACCTGGATCAGGTGGGTACTTTGAACCTTTGTGACTTTGTTCTAGTATTAAGACTTCACTGTTAATTGCAGCCTTCTGTTCATGCAGCTATGCCAGTATAGAAAGGATTCTCAGTTGATGACTTTTCAGGGGACATCGATGCTACACAAGCTGGTTCCAAAGTGTCGCATTCTTCGTAAGTCGACTGAAAGTAGCTGACAGGAAGAATGCTACTCTTTTTTCCGTTTTTTTCTTCTTTTATTTTTTTGTTGAATTGGAAGAGCCATTTTTTGCAGCGCCTTTCAGGTGAAATGTACAGGGGAGAATGTGTAGTTTTGGTCATGTACAGAAAAGAATTTTTGCTGCTCACGGGCATCTTGTCTGTAAGCGTCCCTGGCTACAATACAAGAGTTAAATTAGTATGTAAAATATGAAATTTTGAACAAATCGAGAATGGGAAACAACCTTCAATTGATGCATTATGTTGTCAGAAAATGGAGCGAAGAGTTGCTGGGTCTTGAATACTTTCGTCTCCCATGCTGCCTTACTGGGAAGGGACTGTTCTCTGAGGTGTTTAGGTCCATTTTTTGAGGGGTGAAGTTGTTCACATGTCATTCGTGCTGGAAGGTTCTGCTAGACGGCGTAAGAAGTTTTTGTATCTCGCAACTGCCGCCGGTGTATTACCTCCAGACAAAAATGATTTTTTTTTTTTGCTTGGCTGATCTTATGATTGCAAATATGAGAGAGAGAGAGAGAGAGAGAGAGAGAGAGAGAGAGAGAGATTTAATTCTTGAAAACAAAGTTTTTATTTATATTAGATATTCATTCATTGTGTTTCTTCGTAATGAAGGTAAATATGATGACATGAATAATATGAATATTTTAGATCTTGTGATCTTCATCATCATTAAGATCTTATAGCAATTGGAGGTTGGTCATCTTAATCTTGCTCTTTTGTGTCAGTATCTGTAGAAAGATCTTTTCCTCGTATTCAGCTACAGCGGAAACCCTTATCTAGAGTGGTTTGGTATTCCAACCTGAGTAGTTCTTGTTTCTTGTTTCTAATAAAAGGTGCATAAACTTCGTATCGAACTGTAAACAAGCGAGTACGGGCCGGTCCACCTGCAATTTTTGCGGGCAGGGTCAAATTTCTATAGGGCATTAATCAGTAACCCTTGACCCGGTTAAACAAATGTGGGTTGCGGGTCACGCGGGTCGTGGGCCAAAGCTAACATCTCTACCCACAACCCAGAATTCTAATATCTTGATCATCCATATTCGATGGCTATTAAGCATTTACATTCAGTATTAGAGGTGTCTGATTTATACGATATTAGTGCCATAAAAGATCCAATACAGTAGCCGTTGAATGGACGGTTTTGGTTGGGCAAAGGTGGGCCAGGATACGTGTAACCAGTCGAACCCGTACTGTTTAGGAGGCGGTCCTCAATTAGCGCCTTTCCATTTGAAATTTGAAACCCAGAATGAGTGGACTTCTAGAAGTGTCAAGTCGGATCGAAATGCAAGTTTAACTTAAACCCAATTAGATCAAATCTCAGCCCTACGTTCAAACTGCAAAAATCCCATTTATTTCCCTCACCCTCGCCAACCTCTCTCACCTTCTGCCCCATTGAATTTCTTACCGAAAAGGCACTCACAGATCCTGCAATTTGATCGAAGGTACTCTTCAACTTGCCCCCATCTTTCCTTCTTTGGTTCTGCTTTCAGTTAAGAATTTTCCGTGATTTGTTGGTTGCTTCTCTGCAACAATCAAGAAGAAGGAAAGCAAAATGGGTCAGATCCAGTACTCTGAGAAATACTTCGACGATACTTATGAATATAGGTAATCAACGGATCTTCAACTATCATCCTTGCCTTTTCCTTCTTTTTTTTTGGCTGAAGAAACCCTAAAATTCTGCCTCTCTGCTCCTGAGTTGTAATCTTCTTCTTGTTATTTCTTTCCTACGATTTTTACAGGCATGTGGTTCTTCCCCCGGAAGTAGCGAAGCATCTCCCCAAGAATCGGCTTCTTTCTGAGGTAAATCTAAATGCATGCATCGCTGCAAGGGATTCATTATTTTCCCTTTTGGTTTTCAATTTTTTTGAGTGGTTTTTGTCCTTTTAATTTGCGAGAAGCGTGCATTTGTTTTCCTTCTATGTTTGGGAAACAGGAAATTGAATAGGATATTTCGTTGTCTTTCTTGGTATTTTCGGTTGTTTACGGGGCAAATAGAAAATTTGCAATTAGGGTTCAGCATTTTCCTATATTTGGTGCTTCATGGTGATTTTTTTTTAATTATGAAAAATTGGTAGTTATTCATGTGATATATCTGGAAAAAGGGGAAAAAATCTATTTTGTTTCTGACCATTTTTTAATTTTATTTACTGACATGGGCATTTTACGCCCAAAAAATAGTCGATTTTCTGTTTCTGAGTTAATTTTACCTTTTATTTATGGTATATGGATTATTGATGTCAGATAAAAGGAAAGAATGATTATTCTGTGTTTCTGGGTTCAATTTATTTCTGCATGCCGGGACTGGGCATTACGGTTCAATATTTTCCCAGATCTTTTCCTCTACTTTTTGATTATTATGTCTTGTTTACGAGAATTGGCCATTTATGACTGCTTCTTTTTTTTTTCTGTAAAATTCTGCTGGGAAGAAAAGAATGAATCATTTTTGTGTTTTCTTGGTGATTTTGTTTTTCAATTACTATAAATGGGCATTTAGGATCTTATGTCTTGAGGTGGACTTATGTACTACTTGGTGATTAGTAGACATGCCAAATGGGTACTTGTTTCAGTGTTTTATCCGGCAAAATTTCTAAAAAGATGATAGAAGAGTGAGAATCTTGTGTTTCTTGCTGATTATACTTTTAAAGTCAAAGGAAATGGGCATTCAGAATTCAACATTGTCCCATATGGTTTTGTGTAAGTAGGTAATTCCTTTGTTTAGTTATGGAAATTGTGTATTTATTTGTTTGATTCTTTCATGGGAAAAAACAGAATGAATGGCGCGCCATCGGAGTCCAGCAAAGTCGAGGTTGGGTTCACTATGCGATTCATCGGCCAGAGCCCCACATAATGCTGTTCAGGAGGCCTCTCAATTACCAGCAGCAGCAGCAGCAGGAGAATCAGAACCAGCTCAATCACATGATTGCTGGAAAATGAGTTGAGATTACCTGTTTGGAATCTCCATTTTCTGCTCCTGCTGCTTTCTCTTTCTTGCTGAAGGAGATGGGCTTTCTGAAGTAATGCTCGTGTATGTGTACTTGTGATGATGTTGATGCATGATACTTTGTGGAACAGAGCTTTGATGGACTGTTTGTCATAGTCTGCTTCTACTTCTCTCTGTCAAAGTACTGGGATGTTGTTGTGTTAGCTCATGGCATTCCTGTTGCTTAAAATGATAATAGGATTTGGAAGATATTCTAGGTAAATTTCCTTGCTTCCTGTTTTCATGTGGTCTGGTTGGCGAGTAGCTGTTTTACATGTTCAGCGATTTCATCTTTTTAGTTCTGTTTTGGGAATTTCCAGATCAAAATGATGCACTGTGAAATGATTTCGTTTTGCAATGCCCTCCAATGAAGCTTTTTGGTGGGATGTGGGGTTTTATTATGATTGGGGGTGTGGGATTCTGAGCTTTTGAGGTTCTTATTATCATCTTATTGCGATGATGTATGTTGTGGATGAGATGGTATCTTTTTGGATCATTAAAGTTTGAGCAATTTGCCCATGAAATTATGCCTCATTCTGAAGAACTTTGGTTCGTTGGCAAGGATTTTGCTGCTGGTGTAGGCTTTCTTTTTAACTGTGAGTATTGAATGTTGTGTATCTGTGTGATGGTGGTGATAGAGATTTTGACATGGTGTGATGATCAGAGTAAGCCTTTAGTAAATTATCTGGGGGAGACAGTCCAACAACGAGGTACTTCTGCAATATTAGCTATTGGTCGATTTGGACGCCTCCCATATGGTTGTTTTATTGGATATTCATTGCCGAAAATTCGTTTACCCTATAGATACTAATATTGAAAGGGGAGTCTTGGTGCAACAGCAGATTTGTTGTTGTCAGGTTTACAAAATGCAAGATAAGACTGTGTATCATTGACCCTTATGATCTGTCTTTTTCTCTAACCTGCATACATGGAAGCTTCGTTTGTCTTTTTCTCTAACCTGCATACATGGAAGCTTCGTTCATGGAGCCTGCCGTTTTTATACTACTAATTTTCAGTTAGATGTAAATTTGGTTTTAGTAGCGAACGGGTTATAGTTACCAATGGTGGTGCTGAATGCATATATGCGTAATGAAAACAGTGCTTCAGACTTTGGGTATTGAACCAGATGTGACATAATAAATTTGCAAATGCTTGAAAACAAGTGAGGTTTATCAAAGCTATCCATGTCAAGAGGCCCTTTACCTTCACATAGACATGTATGCCATCTAGATGACAGACAATTTACACGCATGACATGTAGAGAACAGACTGGTGAGGTGAAATGGTATTGTGCCGAATATTCTCGTAAATAAGATGCTGTCAATATAAATTTATAAGCCACGGATTTGTTCGGAGTTAGATCACCTCTGGCCCACGGCCAAGAATTACAGTCTATTCATTTTTTAACAACTAAAGATCCAATTCTTTCATCTTCTTCTCCACATTCTATGTTCACCCATTATGTAACCCAAACCTTTACTTTTCCAAGTCTAACATGCATACTGATCAAATTTATCCTCTTTATCAGGAGAAATCACTTGAAATATGACTGTATTGATCTCCACAGTGGTGCAGAATTACACCTTTTAGTCGATCATTTCAATAGGCTATGTATATCTAGAGGAATGAAGTCTAAGAGTGCGTTAATTGCCTTTAACGTGCCTCTTTTATACATGTAGGCTGTTCATCAAGTTAGGAATGACTTACAATGCGGTAAAATACGATTTTTCTTGCTCATCACGTACTTTTTTTTGTCTATCATTCTTAACTTAAATAAATATAATATAAATTATGGCTGTAATTTTCAACCTAAAGAAATATTGGATAAATTATGTAATTGTTATGAAATTTGCTACTTTAGCCATCTAAGCCATTCCCAACCTGATGAATGATAAGGTTTAGACCTGTAAAAGAGACAAGTTAAATGGAGTTATCATTCTTCCTATATTGAAATAGAATGTTTGATGTTCACATGAAACTCTTTTCTTAACTTGAACTATTTGAGCCAATCAAGACACATGCTTTATGTTAATTTCATTAGATTTCTTTGAGTTTTATGTAAGCCACATCACTTTCTCTCTAATTAATAGTTTCCATATCAAAACGTAATTTTTTTTGAAAAATCTATTTATTTATAAAGATAAGACAACTACTGCATTCTAGTAATGATTTATGATTCTATTTTATTTATATCTAAGATAAACTATTCATTATATAGATCCAAGACAACTCAGAGATGGTTTAGCACGATGAGAGTTACCAAAATCAATTTATTAAAATTTCTGTTTTTACATTACAAAGATTTCTTCAAAACTAAAAAAGAATAAAATTCCCTCCATAATATAAGCAATCAGATGAAATCAATTTCCCTTGATTGAGCAACGCATGGAGTGCATGATTGATTGTGTGACCTCTGAGATTTTAACATCGGCAAAGGACAAGTTTTTCCTTGAAGCATTCTATTTGAAGCTCTTGACTAGGATATTGTAGATCTATGTTTTAATCTCAAATATCATTAAAAAAGAACAACACTATTGGGCATGGGACTTGATACCAATAACTCTTGACTAGGATATTGTAGATCTATGTTTTAATCTCAAATATCATTAAAAAAGAACAACACTATTGGGCATGGGACTTGATACCAATAAAACGATTTTAAAAAATGATGAAAATAGGAAAAGTTGGAGGCATAATAATAATAATAATAATAATAATAATAATAATAATAATAATAATAATAATAATAATAATAAATCTAATCAATGATTCTAATCACTCCCTACTCACTAAAATAACTTAAAAGAGTCCTGATAAATGTAGATGCTAAAAAGGCATCTTCCAAGTAGACCTACCTTTACCTTTTCTTTTCTTTTTTCTAGTTCGAAGTGGTGTACCTTGTTTAGCCCCTCATATTTAGACCATATGTAAAAAATCACTCTCATCTGTTATTTCTAATCTCTTATGTTTTTATTTTTAGTTATAAGTTGGCTTTGATTTAAGCAAGAAAGAAACATAGGCTACAAATATCCAATGAGATTGATTTTTTGTATGTAGGTAATCTAAGAGACTCCAAACAAGTTGCATGGATTGGATCTTCCAGAACTTATGCCTAAATTCAAAAAATGTAGGCGTCTACTAGAAGATACTTTTTTAGCATCTACACATATGATGACTTAATAACTTGAGTTTCGCATGTACAAAAATTACAGGGTATCCGTCAGAATGAAGAATAAAATGCACTTTTAGTTCAATATTAAAACAATCTTGAATATTCCAATTCAACAGATCTAAACACAGTCACTTGCTGTATTAATAGTTCTATTTGAGAGATTGAGTATGAAGACAATCTTGAATATTCCAATTCAAAAGATCTAAATACAACAACTTGCTGTATTAGTTGTTCTATTTGAGAGATTGATATGATGATCTGTTAAGTGTTAAATTTTAGTCCAAATACCCCTAATTTAGCATTCAATTAAATCATTTAACTGTTCAAAACTGTGAAATTTAGCTTGATTTTGAATTTAGCTGCAATTGAAAATCCAAACATTAATTTGTCAAAATTAATGGTCAGATGATTATTAGAGCTTACCAGATGATTAATGTACAGTTCAGATGATTCTAATTTCGTCTTTTATTTTGCAGATTAACCAAAAGAGGCATGAATAGCTAAGATCAAAAGTTAACGGTGTAAATTATCCTAAAGAGCATTGGACGGACCAGATCATTCACAAAGATGGATGGATAGTTTCCTAACAGATAATTGATCTCAATTGGGAATCATGGAGAATATTTTATCAAAAGAGAATGTTGCATTAAAAGAATGATACAAGTTTCCAAAGTAAAAATGACTCCACTTTAAAGAAAAGTAAAGACATGATAAGAAAAGAAAAACCCATCACCTATAGATTCTCTCTCCTAACTTCCAATTTGGTGTTGGATGTAGGAGGGAGACTCCCTCCTATATTTTCTTTCTATCTTTCCTTCCTCCTTCCTGGCTCCCCATTCCCTCTTCTCTTCTCTCCCTTAGTTGGGCCGCATAGGGTAGACCACCACCTTCATTTTCTTCTCCCTATCTCCTTCTCCTTCTTTCCTCATCTCTTCTTCCACCTATCTCTCCTTCACCCCCTAGGCTGGACCCTAGGAGGCAGGCAACCCCCCTGTCCTCTCTCTCTCTCTCTCGTGCACGTTTCCCCTTCTCATTCATTTTCTCCCTTTGTCTTCATGCAGCCCAGCCACCTAACCCTCATCTTCTCCTCTGTTAACCGGCTATGTCACCCCCTACTTCACTGTCAGGCATGAACAGCATCGCCTCTTTGTTCTTCACCTCCTAGATCATCACCGCGGAAAGCACGGACGACAGCCTAGACCTTCCCAGCCACCGCACCTTCTCCTCTCCCTGTTCTCCGATTCTGGTGAGATCAAAGGAGAAAAACCCATTTTCTCCTTCCCAATTCCTCCTCTCCTTTCCTCATCTCCGGCATCCCCTTCCTCACGTGTCTCTCTCCCTCGCTTTCTCTAGGATTCCCCACCACCGAACAGCTTAGGGGAGTAAATCGGAAACGAGTTTCCCTCCTTTTCTCTCTTCTCCCCCTTTATTCTCCTCCTTCTCTTCACTTCTTCTTCCTCCCCCATTGTCGGGTTTTCCTTTGGCTTTTTCGTTTAAAACAGAAATCTAGAAAAAATTCTAGATTTACCCTTAGTAAAAAAATTGAAAATTCCATTTGACTCCCTATTTTGTCTTTTCCCTAATTCTGGTTTATCTAATCTAGATTATCTTATCTGTGTTCTATCTTATTCTTACAATAATCCAAGGATAGTGTTATCTAAGATTGATTATTTAGTTTCATTTTTTGTTTCCTAGAATTGAAATTTCTGTAAATTGCATTAGTGACATAAATCTAGATTTTTATTTTATTGTTAGTTTATTTCTGTTAAGTTCCTTATTTTTATTTTTTAAAACAATTAAATTTTATTTAAACTCCTCTTTTAAGTCAAGTCCCCTTAGGATCGACCTATAATTACATAAGCTATACTATAATAGCCCGTACACTTGCGGTTAAACATATCAACATAATTGTGCGGTTAAACATATCAACATAATTGCTTAAAAGTTCTTGTTGTCCTTATTTTACATCTTAATATAGCATCTATAGTTCTTTTAAACTGTGGGACTTGATTAGTTTGGGAAATTCTCAAAGACATAGGTATCCCAGGGAGACCATCCTTGTAATTCTCTGCTTAATTAGGAAGCCCTTGCATCTTCTGTTCAATCTATAATGAACTTCTAAACTAAGTCATAGGATGAAGGAATTATATATTTTTGCATGCTCATAATGAATCCAGTGTGCCACTATGACTAATCTGATTCATTGACCTTCTCAATCTTGGTGACTTTAGCATAGTATCAAGTAGGAGACTTATCTAGCTGGTATTCAATTAGATTAGCGCTTATAATTGCTTTTAATACCTAAATTGGTTCTTCTAGGACTCCTTTTCTTAGATCATATATGAAAAGTTGCTTGATGTCAAATGCTATTATTCTGAATATTTAGGAATTATCTATTCTCAATAATTCTTGTTGGTCCAAGCCCAACTTAAATGGAAGTGTTACTTTTGCTGATTTTTCTAGTCCATTTTAGAATATTAGACTCTTGGGCTTCTTAACATTAATAGAAACCATCTAACATCATCAATTATTTTCTTAGTGCGACATCAAATCCATGTGACCATGCTTTCATTTGGCTACTATTCCTTGCAAATTGCTCCTCCTTTAAATTACCCTTTGCCATGTATTTTGTAAGGTTGCATGAACTTTGGGATGGTTTATCATGGTACCATAACTACTTGGCCTTGGAAAGTTACCCATTTAATGGGCCTGGAGCTTGAGACTAATTTTATTGTTTTCATTTAGGTTTGCTGAAGAACCAAAGAATGACTGTATTAGTAAGCACTCTATTGCTGGATCTTTGCCTTCTACTTCAAATAAAGCTAAATTTGAAGTTGTAATCAATAGTGGTGCTTGTATAGCCTAAGAAGTGTAGTGTGGGCTAAAACTGATTGCCATGTGTGGTGGCCTAGGGAAGCAGGTTTGTTTACTTCCTCATGTGGACTATTTATGATGGTTTCTTCAGCATCTTCAGTTCCAGTACTCGTGTTGTTCAACACTCATAGATCAAGTTATTTTGTTTATTTTGTTTATTGAACATCTTCAGGTTATGGATTCAAGAGGAGCTTTATCAAGTACTACTGTACTAGTAATCAAGGTATTGATGGACTTCTATTGGTGCAATTTTATAAGAACCACAAATGGTAAGTCTCTAGTTGTCTCCAAATCATGAACCTCCTAATTTTGACATCTCAAGTTCAAGATTTTTTAGTCCTATACTGATATTTAGTAGAAGAGACTGAAGCTGTAGTCTTTTGTTTTGGGTTGACGCAATAGGAGATCTCTCACAGTTTGATGATGTAAGTATCAACAAGTCTATGCAGTGTCATACATCAGCTTATAACAATTTATATTTGCAGCACTTTCTGAGCTAATATGCTTACCTTCTAGCAGCTTTTAAGTAGCAGAAGACTTTGGCAACCCGCTATTCCCCAAGTTGACTTGGTTTGGCTGTACTAAATCAATAGAAGACTTTGTTTGTTCACCCAAGTGAATTTAAGCCCGGGGCACCAATCAGTGATTTGGCTAACCCAATTCAATTTCCTCTTGTGCAAATTCTTGTTAGTTTGAGCTTCTAAACACATTCAAAGTCTTAAATTGTTCTACCTGTCGACCTTAGTCATGTTTTATGCAGATGCATTATCTGGTTGCAGTGCAACCGGAGGTCTTGAGACTTGAGTATTTGTCCCAAAATAATAAACCTTGATCACCAACTTGATCACTATCATTAATTGCACCTAAAGGTGGGTGTAAGAGCCATCTGACACTTTAATTGTGAGTACTAAAACTTGCACCCATAACAAATGCTTGTGTTCACAAAAATAATATTGTTCATCTCTGGGAAAAGTAGATCAAGTAATGTGGCTTGTGTTTGTGTTGTAATCAGTTTCTCTCATGCATTAAAGCCATTGCTCTGTATTTGACTATTCTATGACATTGCTTTACCTCTGGAGAAATCTAGATAAGTTTAGAGTAAAGAGATCCATTCATTGATAAGAAAAAGAAAACATGAACGGTGATTGGATTTATGAG
This sequence comes from Warburgia ugandensis, assembly GCA_035236585.1. NCBI lineage: Eukaryota > Viridiplantae > Streptophyta > Magnoliopsida > Canellales > Canellaceae > Warburgia > Warburgia ugandensis. The sequence goes on from CP141129.1 coordinate 43,896,577, forward strand.
AAAATACAATCCTAGGTTGTGAACAGTGATTCCATTGATGATGAAGAAAGAGAATTCTTGGTTAATTTGAAGATCCAACATTGGAATTGATGTCATTTCATTGATTCCTCCTGAAGGTTTCATTTCTATTGAAATTTGGTTATTCATGATGCACAAGGATCCCTTTTCATTTGTTTCGAGAAAGTTATCAATCAATTCTGATTCTTTCTTTTTCTATTGATTCTTTTCTGATCGAGATGTACGAATCCCTGGATCTATGTGTTTATGTAGTCCTGTTCATGGATTAACAAAAATGTGCAAAAGTTCTATTTGGCTCTTCCATTCTATGAGTCTCTTCCTTTTTACGTATGGCATCACCACTCCCTTTGGCAGCATCCACTAATTTGGGCTGATCACTATTGGCTTTCTTAGAAATTGACATATTTGGACACTTTTGTTGCTGAAATATTTGAGGTAGAATGTCCAGCTTTGGTTTTTAGAACGCTTACCTTTGTTTCATGAGCTATAAGGGCTCAAATCTCATATGAACTCAGTTTGTTGCCTGGAAGAAGTGCTTATCTTGATGCACATAGTATGGAATCTCACTTTAGCCAATTATTACTACTTTTGATTGCATGGAAACGTGTGGCTTTAGTGCTCCACATGGTCTGAAAAAGATACACATTTAAATCCTTGTCAAAGTTTCCAGAATAATCATCTTGTGCACGTGTCCATCTCTATATACAGCTCCATAGGACTGGTACTTTGCCAGAGTCTCCATGAAGGTCACAAATCACTGTTAGCATTGGAAAAGCATTAAGGATATTCGTTTGTTTGCTGTGAACTTAATTAATTGTTAAATAAATCTAATGGCTATTTGTGCTCGATGATATGTCATAACTCTTGAATGTGCAGCTATACATGGGAATTTTGCCTGCATGTATCTAAAAAATCTGTTCTCGATGTTTTATGCTATTCAATGCTTTGAAGAAAGAAGCTATAATCCTATGAACACGTTCTAAGATGATCTAAAACAAGTATATCTAACCCATTTTCAATTCAAACATGTTGCTCTTAATAATCTATTCTGATTGTGAAGTAGAGTGAATGTGTCTATTAAATTGCTTCATTCTTCTCTACTTCCAGGCCATCCATAGAAAGGAGCACTTAAATTCATGCACCAATGATAAAATTACTAATGACCTACAAAGCCCACTACAACATGATCAATCATCTAGTGTGCATTCTAATCCACACTCTTTATAATTTCCAAACTAAAGGTCCAAAAACTCACTTTGGTTCTTTTTATACATAATCTTCATCGAGATATTTATGCTAGACAGTGGAAGAAATTGTGTTTATGGTCCATTTTGTGGATGAAGTAATGACTATAAGTATTTTAGGAAAATGACATCTTCACCCCATATTTTGATAATGACAATACTTGAAATATCCATTGAGTATTATTACAGCCTTAAGCTAACCATTGATAATGATATATGCGCCTCTTAGACTCCTACAATGGCCCCCTTAAAGCAGTAATCTAGTAAGTTTGTATCCCAGTGTAACTATGTGGCTCTATAGCTTTTGAGAAGGGTAATTCAGTAAGTCTTGTATTTCAATCTAACCACGTGGCTCTATAGCTTTTGAGAAGGAAGAGGTCAATCTATAGGAAACATACTCTTATCTCTCATTTGGTACCCTCGTCTTTAACTTCTAGACTTAAAATTATTCTCTTGCTCTCTTTTGAAAGGGAGCCTTAGCACAATAGTTGAGTTGTCATCAAGTGACCTGGAGGTCACAGGTTCAAGGCATGGAAATAGCCTCTTGCAAAAATGCAAGGTAAGGCTACGTACTATAGACCCTTTGTGGTCTTCCCCTTCCCTGGATCCCACAAAGGCAGGAGCTTAGTGCACCAGGCTACCCTTTCTCTTGCTCGCTTATCTCTTACACCTACTTCCAAAGTACAGTAACAAGGGCCAAAACATACAACTAGAAATCAAGTTTTGGGGATCTAGACTGTCTTTTGGCATGTCTTAGATAAGGCCCTCTTAAAAATTCTCATCCATCCAACAATCATATCCTTTGTTTTCTTGAGCTCTAAAGTAGTGGACAAAAGTTCTAGTGTTCATTTTACACGCAGAGATCACTAGCTCTGACCACTCAACAGATAGGCCATAGCTTATCTAAAACAAGGCCAAGAAAATGAACTGTCTAGATCACCTGACAGCTAGGGCCTTCTTACATATTTGAAATAGTCATTTCATACTCTCTCTCTCTCTCTCTCTCTCTCTCTCTCTCTCTCTCTCTCTCTCTCTCTCTCTCTCTCTCTCTCTCTCTCACATTCTTCCAACACTTCTTGTCCTGTAGACCTCAGTTTCAACGCAAAATATCAAAGGGATTGGTAGGATGTATTGAACAAACATGCCAAGGGAGAGGTTGGACAAGAAACTAGCCCCATTGACGAGGGAGAGAAGCAGAGAGAACTGTGATGTAGAAGGGAGAGGGAGAACATTAATCATAGGAGAGAAAGTGGGAAGGAAAGAGAAATGATTAAATTACTTGTGGGGCCTACAAAAGGTAAAAGTTACCGCTTGAAGGATGCAAGGGGAATTTCAAGGGGTGCATATACCTAACCACATCATGCGAATTGAAAATTTGAATTTCATTGTCAATTTTGCTAGCATGGATATCATTGGTTCTAGTTTAGTATGTGGTTCTTTGAACTTCATTTTGTAGCTTGTTCATGTTGTATTCAGCCCCCTATCAAACTTAATTATGTGTCTGATTCGTATTTTTAGATAAATGTAATGCATCATCTTCAAGTAGAACAGAGGATGATAATTGTGAGGGAGGTAGGGGCAAAAGGAAGTGGAAGCCAAAGGTTTATTTTGATGTAAGTTCTAACTTTCATTTCGAATTCATATTCCACCTTTTTTATTTGGGTTTCTTGTAAAAGCGCCACCATTAAGTTTTTGCATATTTGCAAAGAAGTTCAACATTTTATGAGTTTTGCATATTTACCTCCAAGTTTTGGTGACTTTTACAAAATTTCCATTCTTTTAGGTTGCCATCATCCTTCCTTGTTAGCTTTTACAAATTTCAATATTATACTTCTTTAACAGACCTACTACCTCACAGATACATACGTGATTAAGTTACCAACGTTGCCACTAAGTTCAATGACTTCTGGATGAAAAGTTCCAGTGAAACTTTATATTTAGCACAATTTAATAACAAGGAATTTGATGGTAGAGTTAGATTTCAAAAAAAAAAAAAAAAACAACCAATAGTAAGATATTCAATAAAAAATACACCATGCTCACCAACCTGCACGGAGTACCTACTACCTCACAGATGTAAACGTGCTTAAGTTGAGAATTTTGGCAACTAAGTTCAATGACTTTTTGATGGAAAGTTTCAACAAAACTTAGTATCTACTACAATTTGATAATTAGGAATCTAATGGTATGATTATATTTTAACAAAAATTAGCCAATATTGAGATATTCAATTGCAAACATACTATGTTCACCAACATGCGCAACAGTACCTATTACCTCACAGATGTAGTCGTGATTAAATTGTTGAATTTGATTACTAAGTTCAATGACTTTTCGATGGAAAGTTTCAGTGAAACTTAATATCTAATATTATTCGATAACGTGGAATCTAATGATATGGTTAGATTTCAACAATAATTAATCAATAGTGATACATTCAATTGCAAATATATCATGTTGAACAACTTGCCCAATAATACCTTTCAACAATTTAAACTTCCATTTCTCCCTAAAAAATTATATAAAACTATTACTAACATAAGGTGTAGCATAATCAATGCTTTGTATCAATCATAGACACAATAATTAAATAAAAAATCAAGTTTAGAACATAAGCAAAGTGTTATTACTGTTCACACGAACAACAATGAGTAACAGATTTTAAGCTCTTAGTTCGATGCCTTTATAAATGAAATTTAAAAATTTAAGACTTGGGTCTTCTTCTTCCAATGCCTTTTATCTATCAAGATTTATTTTAGAGATTTTTGTTAATTAACGAAGCAAAAAATTACACACAAAATCCTCAACTTAATCACTTTTGAGGATGTGAGGTAGCTAGTACTGTGCACAGGTTGGTGAACATGGTATATTTGCAATTGAATATCTCACTATTGGTTGGTATTTGTTTTAAATCTAACTTTACCATTAGATTCCTTTGTATTGAATTGTGTTAGATACCAAGTTTCATAGAAAGTTTCCATTAGGAAGTCATTGAACTTAGTGGCCAAAGTTAGTAACTTAATCATGTCTACGTCTATGAGGTAGGAGGTTTGTTAGAAAAGGATAATATTGGGATTTTGTAAAAAATAACAAGAAAGGAGGATTGAAACCTAACAGAATAGCAATTTAGCAAAACTTACCAAAACATGATGGCAAATTTGAAAAACTCAAAAAGTGTTGGACTTTTTTGCAAATATGCCAAAACTTAATGGCATTTTTGCAACAACAAAAAAAGAAACCTTTTTTATTTTACCTTTCAATGTGCTAATGTGACGACCCGGGTTTTTCAATGCCATTTTTGGTAAAAACGCAGCGAGATCGATCTCTAGTTTTAAAACAATTTATGCAAAAGAATGCAGGAAAATTTTCTTCTTTTTCAAAGAATACTTTGCTCCAGGTTCATGAATTCTTTTTCCTTTTGTTTTCGTATATGGCGGAGATAGTATTTTTCATTAAATACTACTTTAAAGTCTTCCCAATGTATAACATTATTCTCTTCAAAATAGATTCTCTCGGTCGTTTCCCACCAAAAGCCTGCCTCGCCTTTTAGTACGAAACTGGCCATGGCAACTTTCCTATCCTCTAGGATTTTCATAGCCTTGAATAATTTTTCGACATCAAAGATCCATTTTTCTGTATTGCAGACTCATCTTCCCCTGAGAATGATGGGGCCATCTTCTGAAATTGTTCTAGCTAGGCCTCTGTCCTATCAGCAATTCTTTCTGGAGAAGAGGCTCTTGCCGCGGGTGCTTGTTGTTGGTTCTGCATGAACTGCCCTATGTGTTGCATGAATAGATGAAAGGCTTTAGCCATTCCATTACCAGCTCCAGCAGAGGCGGCTGGAGGATTATCAGGTCTTGGGGCTTCACCTCCTCTTCTCCTTGGTGGCATATGGTTTAAAGTCAATCTCTACCTTTAGGGGACTCTTACCCTATTTGTTTGCCTATTAGTATATCTTGATTATAAGTCCTTTTTCATAACTGGGCTGTGAATAACATGAACCTGGGCTCTGATACCAACTGTGACGACCCGGGTTTTTCAATGCCATTTTTGGTAAAAACACAGTGAGATCAATCTCTAGTTTTAAAACAATTTATGCAAAAGAATGTAGGAAAATTTTCTTCTTTTTCAAAGAACATTGTATAAAGAGCCCGAGTGTCAAAATGAACGCTCAATGCATAGTGCCATGGCAATTTATAAATCAAATCAAAACAAGTAATCACTCCCAAGATTGTTAGTCACAGCCACAGCTACAACAAATATTACAATCAAGATTATAGTAGTTTCTCAAGAAAATCACTAATTAAATCATACCTTTGCCTACTTGACTTTGGTTCTAACGCCTTCTGCTGTTTCTTCTATTGGTCTTTTGTTTGATCTGAAAAATAATGGATTGGGTTGAGTATTTATCGTACTCAGTAGGTAACCTGACACTACCCTTTTTGAAAACATAGCAATGCATCATACAGAGTTCAAAGTGGTTGCATGAAAGGCATGCTAAATTTGTAATAGGTGCACAAATGTATGCATAAAGTGTAAGTAATGCCATCTATTGAAATTCTTTATCAATCACGAGTTAGTATGCAATACTAACAGTATGTCTGAGTTTAGAAAGTCAAAATCAATAGATTCACTATATCCCGATTATGAGATCTACATCATATGTCAAAACCATGCATAATACATAATGATCAGAAAATACTTAAAGTAGTCTTCATATGAGGTAAACGATAGCATCACGAAGTAACATGCACTGGTCTCAAGTCATCTAGTCACAAGTGCTCGTTTATGACCAATTTAAATGTTATATGCATATCCATACTACTGAAATCATAGGGTCGCCATGCTTGCGACCAGAACCACTCTGGATCGCATGTCTCCGGTATCTAGAGACCAGTCCACCATAGCCTCCACGGCGACTATAGATATGTCCCCGAAAGGGTGCCGTGAACACTTTCAGTGGTCTTCCCTGTTGACCACAGCAATAAGGGAAAGGACAATGCCATTTTTGGCAGCGATACCATCCACCTTTTTGGTGGTAGAGGCCGGGAGGCCAAACCCGTACCCCTCAGCATTGTGCCCACTGGGCTTAATAGCCCAAAACCGTACATAGTCAAACCTCAAATCAACATAAACCATGTGTTAAGTGTTTAATTTTGGTCAAAATTCCCCTAATTTAGCGTTCAATTAGATCATCTAACCGTTCAATTTTACAAAACTTAGCTTGATTTTGAATATAAATCCAATTGACCATCCAAACCTTAATTTGTTAAAATCAACAGTCAGATGATCATTAGAGCTCATTAGATGACTAATGTACAGTTCAGATGAGTCTAATTTAGTCTATTCTTTTGCAGATCAACCAAAGGACGCATGGACGGCTGTGATTAAAAGATAACGGTGCAGATCATCTTAAAGGGCAATGGATGGACCAGATCACCCATGGAGATGGATGGAATAAAAATCATGGACAAAATGGAAAGAACATGTAAAGGGCAACTCCTTTCTCCACTTCTTTCTTTCCTTTTCTTCCTTTTCTCTTTTCTCTTTTCTTTCTTTTTCCTTTTCCTTTTCCTTTTCCTCTTCCTCTTTCCCTTCCTTTTTCTCTTTTTCTCTTTTCCTTCTTTCCTTTTCCTTTTTCCTTTCCTTTTCTTTTTTTCCTTCTTTCCTTTTTCTTTCTTTTTCCTTCTTTCCTTCTTTACTTTTTCTTTTTCCCTTCCTCATTCTCACGTACCCAACTCTCTCTTCTTATATTTTTTTTTTCCTCTCCTTCTACTTCTCTCTCTCTTCCCATCTTCCTCTCTTTCCCAACCGTACCTAGCTCCTCCTCTTGCTTTCTTTCTTCTCATCCTAAGCTCTCTCTCTCTCTCTCTCTCTCTCTCTCTCTCTCTCTCTCTCTCTCTCTCTCTCTCTCTCTCTCTCTCTCTCTCTCTCTCTCTCTCTCACGTTCTTCACCCCCTTGGCTAAACCGTAGGAGGGCAGCCTTCATCCAATCTTCTTCTTCCCATCTGCTTCCAGCACCACCACTTTCTCTTCTCCTTCTCCATTCTCCCTTCTCCCTTGTTCTCTCTTTCTCAACCGCACCACCCACCACCCACCATCTTCATCGCATCCTTCCCCTTCCCATCTCTCTCTCTCTCTCTCTCTAGCGCATGCACTATCCCTTTTCTCTTCACTCTGTTCCAGTTTCTTCTCCTCCCATCTAAAACCCACAGTATCATCGCCAACCTCCAAGCAATGCGACGCCCATATACCCAATCTTCCATTGCTCTAGGAGTCGTCTTCCTCAGAGCGTCTGCCTCTGCTCTAGACGACGTCTAGACGAACTGGACGTCGTGTCCCTCCACCTAAACCAGTCCACCGCATGAGACCACCTTACAAACTTCCCCCAATCCTCCATCTTCACCGTCCAAAACCCAGTCTGACGCCCCATCTCTCCAGTGTCCTGCTTCCACTGGCCAATCGAGGGACTGCTTGATTTTCCCAGCAGGCGACATGTGCCCTCCACCACACTAACGGCCAGCCCAGATTGGCACACTTCCCTCATCTCCAACCAGTCCAGCATAGCCCAAATCATTGCCATCTTTCACCGGCTGGATTGCGCGCCCAGCCCAACGGCTCTCGCATTTTTCTCGCCTCCAGACGTCCCGGAGACGGAAACCCGAAACGGGTTTTTTCTCCCACACCCATCTCCTTCTCTTCTTTTCTCTTCCCTTCCTCTTTTCCTCTCCTTCTTCCCCATCTTCATTCGTTGGGGTTTCCTGGTTTTTTTCTCTTAAAAACCAAATTTTCACAAAATTCCAAGTTTGCCCTCTTTCTTTAAACGAAATTACAATTCTGGCCTTTTCTGTTAATTCCATCTGTGTCCCCAGTTTATTTACATATGTGTCCCAGTTATTCCGGTTTTGTTTTATCTGCGTTTTTGTTATCCAGGAACTGCCTAATCTGAGACAGATCAATTAAGGCCTAACCTCTTAACGGTTTAGCCTTAATCAAAACAAAACCCTTGATTTCTCCTTTGTTTCTTAACGGAACTCAAATTAATTTTACAGGTTCATTCTTAGGACATCCCTAGACATAACCAACGCTTCTGATCTTAGATCTGAAATTCAGAAATCAATCTGAGCCGTCCAAATCTTGAAATCACAATTTAGCCCAGATCTTGACCATTTTGAAGAATCTGTCAAAACCGACCGGTGGATCACTAATCAAGAATGGGTTGAAGATATCTGTAAAGGAGGATCAGCTTTTAGAAGACCAGAAGTGAAGATTTTGATGAAAATTGATCTAGGAAAGTAGTTTTTTCTCATTATTTGATTTTGTTTGTTTTCTTTAAGAACTGGAAATTCTGTATTTTTGAGAAGTTTATTAAATCTAAACATTGATTCTCATTTTAATAATTCCAGTAATTTTGAGTGATTTATTTTTAATTTTAAATAATTAGATTTTATTGAAAACTCCATTTTAAATCAAGTCCTCGTGGGATCGACCCGTACTTGCATAAGCTACCCTACAATAGCCCGTGCACTTGCGGTAAAACAATCAACACCATGCAATTTATAGCTTTGTTTTCAAAGTATGCAAGCATTGCGTAAAATGCCATGAATCCGTAACATGTATAAAAACATTATTTCTCAACAACATTTTTCAGTTAATGCAAGATTTTTTTCAAAACAAGTAACTTGTATAAGAACAGTATAGTTTAAATTACATGCTTAATATAGTATTAAAACAATTAACTTAATGAAAGTTTAGGATGCATTTTGAAAACAGAGTAGGATCAGACTACCTACCGCGTGCGTTGTTACGTCGCTCGTGCCTGTCTTCACTTCGAGTCCGAGAACATCTTGGTAAGGTCCTAAGTGATGTCCAAATATAAGATCTAGGCATTATTCTATGTTATTTTATTGTATAGGCTCCAAATTTGAATTTTAAAGGGTCGCGCCTTAACGGACGACCCAAATGTAGTGCCTAGGGTATTGTGCGCCATAGTTCTAGAATGCGTGCTCTACGGTTTCTAGTATATGCGTGCGTCTTGGTCGCACCGCAACCAGGTTGGGTCATGTGCGCACGTCTGAATGGTGTGTCAGGGTGTGCACTCAGGACAGCGTTGCGCGGACGCATCTTAAGCGTAGCCGTGGTGTGCTTTGGCTCCTAGGACATCCCATGAGTAGTCGAGCCAAGAAGACTATTCGCACGCGACACATGCATAATGATAGCCCCCAGGGAGCTTGGCACGGGTGTGTGTCAAGCCAGGCACCCCGTGGACCGCGCTGTGTGCCCCTGGGAGGCTCTCTCTCTCTCTCTCTCTCTCTCTCTCTCTCTCTCTCTCTCTCTCTCTCTCTCTCTCTCTCTCTCTCTCTCTTGACGGGTTTCCACCCATCTGGTTCTCTTTCCAAAAGACCGGTGATTTCCGGTCAGAAATATTCCCAGATCCGGCGAGGATCTGGGCTGGGAATGAGGCGGAAAGGAGGGTCAGTCGGGCAGCCTGGAACGGTACCCTGGTTGTCTAACCCTAGGGTTTTGTAAGGAACCCATCTTCCCTAATGGGTTCTCCGGCCGGGAGACGCCAAATCTGACCGGATTGTGAGGGACAATGGAGGGGAAAGAGAGGAGGAATAGAGTGGAGACGAGGAGGTACCTGGACATCCACCGTGAAGCCGTCATATGCCTGGAATCGTGTTCTCCAAACTCTCTTTGCCGGAGATTTGAACCCGGAAATACTTGGAGGAGAAGGGGGCTTGGGGGGTATTTATAGGAGAGGGAAGGCGGTGCTTCCAATGGCGGTGCCGCCATTGGCGGTGGTGGAAATCTCTGGAAACAGGGGGTTTATGGAGAAATCGTGAGAGGGATGGAGGACGAAGAAGACAGGGGGTGCCGTTATAAAAAACAGCCCCTGCTGTTTTTGGCTTTTTCTTTTTTAGGTACATTTTACCAAAATGCCCTCAATCTTCTAATGCCTATAACTTCGTCATACGAGTTCCGTTTTCTGCGTTCTTTGGGGCGTTGGACTCCATTTTGCATGTAGTATCTAGTGTTACTAATTTTATTCACAAATTCCTAAGTTCCCTATGCGAATTTAGATCAAACATTCAACCACCTAATAAGACCCTTAAACATATAATAAACATATATTTATTCCAAAATAGTCAAGTTACAAGATCATTAGCACATCACACTATGTTTGTTCTTTATACAAAATGTCTCCAAAATGTTGGGTCATTACAACTAATTCCTCTGTGTCAAGAGGTAATGTTTTCGGAGAAGTCAATGAAAAAAGTGCATCAATTGAGGATAATGCGGTACATTGGTCTTGCAGCTCCAGTTGGATCTCCCTTTCCTATTACTTCTCATGTATAAATAGGTTACAAGTCCTATGGAGTCTTTGATGTTTAATTTTTTCATCTTTTCTTTCACCCCAATTTTCATTTCCTATGCCAGTGAAGAGATGATGCAAGACTCAATTAGCTAATTTGCTAAATAACGTAATTATCTATTGACAGAGTATGTTTCTTTGATGAGTATGCTTTACCTAAACAAGCTAGCATATTCCATTTGAATGTGTATGTGTATGTTCATGGTTTCCCATCCATCTTCTTGGATGATGCCTATTAATATCTTCAATTGTGTTGGACTTGTTTTGTTTTTATCCAATTCTCGAGAATTCTTTTACCTATTTAGTTCAACCAACAAATTGGATAGGGGTGAAGTCTATGTGAAGATTTCGGATTAGCACCCAAATATGGCAATCAATGTTGAAAGCAAGAACCTTGGTGCAATAATAGAGTTGTCATTGTGTGATTTAGAGGTCATAGGTTCGAGGGACGAAAATAGCCTCCTTCAAAAATGCAAGCTAAGGCTGCATCTCATAGACCCTTTGTGGTCCGCCTCTTTCTCAAATGTTGTATATGCAAGAGCTTCATGCACCGGGCTGCCCTTTTTATAAGAGGGAGGACTGGGTGGATATTCTCAAACAAGATCTTTGGTTTTTTATTAGACAATTAAAGTTATGTGACTAGGATGAACTTTGGTCTATGAGAGATTCAATGTGAAAAAAAATAAACAAATGATCAATTTAAGTGTTTAACATTACCCATTTTCCCCCACTTTTTGTGAGCTAAGTTCCTTGAAGATTGTGGATGCAACAAAGGTGGACTTCAAACTTCAAATAGGCTCGGGTCTAAACCATTTGAAAAAAAAATGTTATAGGAGATGCTATTTTACTACCTATTTCTGTTAGTAAAATATAAAGAGTCCAATAATTATGAACACTTTAATTATGCCTTTGGGAGACTTTTTATTCGAGCAACATATGGCAGCTTAAACTCATGTAAGTTAACCTCTTTTTTATCTGTTTGTCTAGATTAAAAGATTGAAAATGAATAAAAAAAACTAAACAAAAAATTTCCTTTTTCTCCCACTTTCTTCTTTTTCGTCTTCCATCTATGAATAAAACAAGTACACCATTCATATCTAGAGTCATGATATTTGCAGATGATTTAACTATATCTTTTGAGAGACTCCTTTTGAAAGTAACACATGGCAGCCCAAACTCAGATATGATTAGCCACTTTTTGTTTGCCTTTTGACTGAAATGAAAACAGTAATAAACATTTAAGCTTTACATGCTCTCTACTACAAGAAGCCCACCAAAAAAGGAAGTTGCAACAAAAAAAACTTCTTAAGAGATACAAAATTCTATTTATCATATTCTTCTTAGTGACTTTGCCAAGCACATTGAACCAAAAGCTACCAAGGCCATTACAAAGTTCAATAGTTCTTAGATGTTTTATGGACATTTTGAGTTTCTATATTCGAGGGTTTGTTTGGGATTGTAAACTTTTCAAATAACCCCACAAATTTTCTAGTATTGTTAATCAAATACACTTTTCTAAATAAACTAGGATTTGGTAATTTTCATTGCCTTAATATATCTTCTCATCCATTTACAATTGCAATTTGTATTTTTGTGAGGATTACTCTTCTTCTTCTTTTTTTGGTGGACTAACACATCAAAAGTTGTTGATTTTCTACTTTATTTGAATTAATTTAACCAACCCTATATGATTAGTTAGATTATTTTGGTTAATAGTGAAAAAGGACCAGGGATATGTAAATTTTGTGATTCATGATTTCTATGATACAGATGTGGGGGTGAACTTGCTTTAAAACCTTGAAGATGTCAATCATAGGAAGTTTATGAAAGACTTTCCAAATCTTTCCATGTTGAAACTCTTTGACCAAAATCTGAATGGTATCTTTGTTTTATTCACAAATGGAAGAAGAAGGAGGAGAAGAAAGTGAGAGAAGAGGAAATTTTCTTTTGGCTAAGATTTTTATTTTTTCAATCTTTTAATCTGGTCAAACCAATAAAAAAAAGTTGTCTAAACTGTCATTTGTTGTTATGAAAAAAAGGTCTCACAAAAGGTGTAATTAAAGCATCCACAATTATTAAAACTCTAATATTTGAGTCTTAATACTCGTAGATGGTTTAACTGTCTTCTAAGAGACTCCTTTTATGAGTATTATGTGACAAGCTAAACTTAGGTATGGTTAACATTTTTTTTTTCACCTTTTGATTAAAAAAGAAAAGCTAATAAAATTTTAAGCTTTCAATGCTTGCTGCTTCAAGAAGCCCACCAAAAAAAAAAAAAAAGGTTGCAACAAGAAAAACTTCTTGAGAGATACAAACTTCTATTCATCTTATTCTTTTTGGCTACCTTGCCAGGCACAATGAACCAAAAGTGTGACGACCCAGGTTTTTCCATGCATTTTTAAATGCAAGATCTAAATTCCTAAGGCGGGATGTATCCCTATTTGAAAACCATTTTATAAAAATCATGCAATGCAGCGGAAAATTTTTAGTTTTAAACTCATTTTGAAAACCCTAAGTGTCATTTGCTTTCACAACCACCAAAGTAGTTTTTGAAAAACTTCAGAAATCATAAATATTTTTCCTCAGGTCTATCCAAATACAAAGACACAAATTCAACTGTAAATAAATATAAATACATGTCCAAAGGGTAGAGAGTTTACTCACATATATAGTTGTCTCCTTTGTTTATTCACTTGCTTGTAGCACTAATATCTCTTAAGACGTCTTCTATTTGTGAGTGGAACTATCTTAAAAAATGTTAAGGATAGGGTGAGTATATACTATACTCAATAGGAGTCTATCACTACTAATTTTGCAATGCATGCTATATTTAAAATCATATGCTCTTAAAAACATGTGCATGTTCGAACAATCACGTTCAATATCGATATTAAAAACCACTGTCGAATTGAAATACTGACGACTTAAAGAATAGCATAATCCAAGTCGAAAGTATCATATATCATAAACATAATGATATGCATAAGATGCTCAACTGAATCCAACTCATAGATATCTGGTATGGTATGGTCGACCAACCTCATGTCATGCCATATGCAATGCAAGTAAATCCACGAAACCATAGGGTCCAAACTATGCCCATGACCTCGCCGCCGTGAGGTCCCCGGGTACCTGAGGACACTCGGTCATAGCCTCAACCAGGCATATGACACGTCGACCCAATGCCGTGACACCAGTGGTAGCCCCCTGTACCACATGCAGTCGACGTAGGGACGTTGCCCTTTTTAGGCGTGATACCCATCCACCTAATAGTGGTAGAGGCTGGAGGCCAACCCAAACCTCTTGGCATAGCGCCCACGAGCTTATCAGCCCAAATCATATCGGATCAAACAAGCGAAAACCTCTTTTCAAAACCTGTCCTCTTTGGGTCCCTCACAACTACCTACCTAGCGTCTTTTAGGCACTCCAGCATCTTTTGGTAACCCTCAAGGACATGCAATCTTTCAAAAACTCAATGCTTACAAATCATACAATATATGCATTTGTTTGCAAAACATATCTATGCATAATGTATATGCAATTATTTGCAAAACATATCTATGAATAAAGCATTTATCATATGTACGATGAATTAAGTCATGCTAAACAAGTCATATTCTTATACTTAAAACATGCATTCTCAAAACAATTATGGCTCTTTTAAAAAGTCTAGTAGCGATAGAGCACCTACCTCAAAGTCTTCTGGAGTCGCATCCTTTATCACTTTAACCCATCCCTGGGTCTCATTTATAAACTCCTAGGTATGAATGGATACAAGGAGTCCTCATTAATTTCACTCTATTTAGACGTTAGATTGCTAGCTCTGCCTATTGGGTCCAAGGTCTTTGCCTAATTCATTCATCAGGTTAGATCCTATAGTGTGGATCTACTATTCAATAGTTAAACTACCTAATTCATTGTCAAGCTAGATCCTATAATATGGACCTACTTATTCAATAGTTAAATTCTATAAATGGTCATATGATCCTAATTTTAAAGTCTCATTAAGTCCGCGTGTCCCAGTTCCTAGGACACCCATGCATCCTGGTTGAACCGCGACCGCCTCACGTACGTGCGCGCCTAAAGGCCATGCCAGAGACCGCATTTTGCACATGCACATGCATGCTCAAGTGACGTGCTATGACGTTCATCATCACACGGACACACCTTGTAGCATGGCGCGTCTCAGCTCCCAAGGCACCCCGTGCATCCTGGTCAAGCTAGGACCCGTGCCCCATGTCGCGCACATACCCGAAGGCCGCACCTGGGATAGTGTTCGCACGTGCACAAGCATGCCTAAGCGATGCGATATGATGCGCGTCATGGATGACCTCACGCGAACACACCTTGGCATAGTCGAAATGTGCCTTGGCTCTCGGGCCGCCCATGCGTCCCGGTCAAACCTAGACTGTGCCTGGGACACACCAAGGCCACACCCATACACAGTCGTGTGCCCTCGTGCACAATGCGCGTGCCTAGGGTCCATCCATGGGCTCAATCGGGTGTGCATCACGCACCATGCCCAGGATCATCTCCCTCGTTGGTCCGGTCCTGGGTTCTGCAATTTCCGACCGGAAAACGCTAGGTCCGGCCAAGTTTTTACCTGGGTAAGTGGAAGGGAAGGACAGCTTACCTAGGCAGCCAGTGATGGCCTCCCCCTGCCTAGTAGTCCTCCGTTCCGGTTCTGAGAACCCCATGCCACCGGGAAAACTCGATGAAGGGGGAATCCCATCGTTCCGTTGCGACCAGATGAAGAAAAGGGGAATGGGGAGATGGGTAAAGGAATGGCCGGCCAGACTTGGCCTGGCCGTTGCCGGAAAACACAGAGGGACGGGTTTCCAATTTTTGCTGGAAACCCTAATCCAAAAGTTGTCGGAAAAATGTGTTTTTGGAGCGGGGGAGATGGGGTTTTTATAGAGAGGAAAAGGCGGTGCCCCTCAATGGCGGTGGCAGATCTCTCTGGAACAATCGGGAGATGAGGGTTTCTGAAGAGATCTGAGGAGGAAGAAGACAAGGGGTGCCGTTATCAAAACGGCCCCTGCATTTTTCATCCTTTTTCGTTTTAAACGTTTTTTGTTTAAATTCCAGAAATACCTCTATCTTTAAACGGTTGTAACTTCTTCATACGAACTCCGTTTTGGCTGATTTTTGAGGCGTTGGATTCCATTTTTTGAGTAGAAACTAATGGTACTAAGTTTCTTCACAAATTCCTTTGTTTACTATTTTAAATAAGGTGAAACTTTTAACTCAGTTTATTTCCTATAGAATGTTCAATTTTCGTTAAAAATAGTGTAAATTGCTCGGACATTACAAAAAGCCACCAAGGCCATTACAAAGTCTAATAGTTCTTAAATGGATTTTGGGTTTCTAGTATTATGGGGTTTTGTTTGGAGTTGTAAACTTTTCAAATAACCCTATATTTTTTCTACCATTGTTAATTAGATACACTTCTTTAAATAAACTAGGATATGGTAAATTTTCAATACCTTGGTAGATCTTTTCTTCCATTTACAATTTCCATTTGTATTTTGTGAGGATTACTTTTTGTAATTCGGGGGACTAATATGTGAAAAGTGGTTCATTTTGTGCTTTCTTTGAGTTGATTTTTCCATCCCTAATCACCTAGTTGTTAGATTATTTTGACTAATAGTAAAAAGGGACAAGGGATTGGTAAATTTCACAATTCATTATTTCCATAGTACAGATGTGGGGTTGAACCTACTTTAGAACCTTGAAGATGTAGATTTGAGGAAGTTTTTTAAAGTTATTCTAAATCTTCCTCTATTGAAACTTTTTGACAAAGATTTGAATGTCATCTTTATTTTCTTCACAGATGGAAGATGAAGAAGAAAAAAGCGGGAGAAGAAGGAAATTTCTTTTGGCTGATAATCTCATCTATATATGGTATCTCATGTGTTTATTTTAATCATCATAAAGAGTAAAAGTAACCTACTATCTTTAAAGTTTTGGTCACTACACAACTAACATCAATGAGACTAGTTTCGCAAATTGTCTATTCTTGGGCTCAATCTAATGGGTTTGTTATTGAGGAGGGAGAAAGTGAAGTATTGTTCAATCTTGTTCTTTTCCTTAAAATACATGCTTTGCATAACCATCAAATTTGTATATCCACAATCAAAGTGCTCACCACCTTCAATTAAATTTTCTTTCTTTTCTTCTGAATACAAAAAAGGGTAGACACTGCTTTTTATTTTTTTATGGTGGCCTCAACTTTCTCTATAAGGGCACTAAATACTCCTAGGTACAAGAGACTAACATGAATAGGATTAAGCACAAAAAATTTCCTTAAATGAAAATATATAGGCACAGAGGTGGGAGGCACTAGAAGTCCTCTAAAAAGGAAATAAACATGCACAAAGGTTTAAAGCATTGAATGATTCCTATAGTGGAAACATATAGGCACAAAGGTGCAAAGCACTAAACATTTCATAGAAGAGGAACATACAAGTATAAAAGAAAGCATACGCTGAATGTTTCCTAAAACCAAAAACAAACATGCATGAGAGAGGGAGAGTAGGGGAAGGAGAGATGAAGATATGAAGAAAAGAAGTCAAAGACCCACTATTTTAACCATTCTCAAATTCTCATTCTCATGTTTCTACTCCTGTGGAATCTCTAAATTCTCTTTTTCCACCCTATTTTTCAATCTTTCTCCAACATGTTTTCAACTTTTTCCAATCCCACAAACGAACTACAAAAGAGGTTTTTATAAAAGGCTTTTTCTTAAGGTTGGAGATATTGTGTTAGAATTAAGGGAGAGGAAGAGACATGTTTAGGAAAGTGGAGGCTAGCAAAGAACATGTAAGAATGGGCTACTTATGGGCCCCACTCTCTTTTAAGAAGATTTTAAGAAGAAGGAAATAAGAGAGAGATAAGTGAGGGAGGAATGTAAGATGATAAGAATGAAAGAGATGGAGATGAGTGTGTTTAGAGAGAGAGAGAGAGAGAGAGAGAGAGAGAGAGAGAGAGAGAGAGAGAGTAAGGATAGTTAGCGTGCCCCACTCCTCTGTAAAGAAAGAACATGAGATAAAGGCATAGTGTGGTTGGCTTGGGTGTGGGAAGAAGAAGAGAGGAAGGGTAGGAGTAGGCGTGGGCGTGTGGCTAGCCTAGAATATGCACACACACACACACACACACACACACAGAGAGAGAGAGAGAGAGAGAGAGAGAGAGAGAGAGAGAGAGAGAGAGAGAGAGAGAGAGAGAGAGAGAGAGAGAGAGAGAGAGAGAGAGAGAGAGAGAGAGAGAGAGAAGAGTTGGTTTAGGGTGGGCATGGGAAGAAAGAAAGAAAGAAGAAGAAAGATGGGGTGTGGCTTGTTTGGTGTGGGCACTAGAGAGTGATTTATGGAAAGACAGAGAGAGATGGGAGTTAGAAAGATGGGACGTGAAGATAGAGAGCAAGAGATTGTAGGAGGAAAAGAATAAGAAAATAAAGGAGGGACTGAGAGATGTCAAGGAAAGAGGGAAGAAGAGATGGAAAGAAGAAACAGTGGAAAGAAAAGGGAAGTGAGGCTCACCCTTTTCGTGCTACACTACTCCTTAGTACAAGAGAGAGAAGCATCATTTTTTTCCACTGCCTCTTTTATGCATCACATTGGAGACAGAGAAGAGGGAGCAAAGAAAAGAATGGTGGTTCCCTTATTTATACTTACATTATACTGTAGATTCTCTTTCTTATGATCTTGACAATTTAATGGTAAGGATTAGCCCATTATTACACACTTGCCTTTGGGATAAAAGTCTTTAAGGGTATATGAAAATAATCAAGCCTTCTAAATCATAGATGACTGCAAATTTCTTTCATATATTTTGTTCTCACTTTATTTCAATGATCCTAAATCATTGATCCTCTTAGCCTTTTATGAGTGTTATCTCATCAATGGTAATATTCAATTAATTGTGAGATTGCAATGTCATGTCATAATACCATGAATTTATAATTTATGGAATTTCTCATTCAAACCAAAATTAATCAATAAGTGATAATGTCATGTGTCTTAAATGTGTCACAATAAGCATATGACTCTAATTTAGTGGTTTTTACCAAGTGGGACTCGATCGTGCTAATTGGCAATTGATGACTTAGATAGTTATCAATTTTAACAATCTCTAAGTAGGCCCATTTTGTGCATGTAAAAGACTAACTCTATTAATACATGGGCCATCACTAAAAAAGTTTAATGAAATCCTAAAAATTGATTCTAATTGGGAAAGGGGTTTTATATATATATATATATATATATATATATAAATTCTCCTTAAGCATGTCTCTATCTCTTCAATGATTTTAAATTACAGTAAGAAGTTTTTCTTCTCTTTAGATCAAATTTAAGAAAAGCTCGAATTTTTCTACTTACACAAGAATCAATATTGGTTTTTCTAGTTATACAAATATTGAACTGAGTTTTTCCAGTTAGAGAAGAAGCAAGGGGTCTTATTATTATTATTATTATTATTATTATTATTATTATTATTATTATTATTATTATTATTATTATTATTATTATTATTATTAAATTGCCAAAATCTCCACTTTCTCCATCAGAAGCCAAAGTAACACTTAAAAGTGGTTGACTCTAGGTGCACAATGCAAAGCACCAATGCTTGGTCCCTCAATTTGGTGATTTGAGCATCCGATTTGGGCAAAGTTTTATTTTATGTAAGCCTAGAAACCCATGCTTTTTCCTCTCTAACTTCAATTTGAAACATATGGAAGACAAAAGAGTTGAGGCCCTCAAGGAATCCACTCAACTAGAATTACTGTTTAAAAGGTGGGAAAAGAAGTAAACTGGGGCCCATTTAGAAACTTCATATAAAATTTGATAGGAAACTAGATGGAAGGACTAGATCGTACAATTGATGGTAGTTGTGGTCAAATTAATTTTCCAAGTCCTAGACGGGGGGTGGGGTTAGTTCATAGGGCCTGACAATTTGGGGGTCCATATCATATTTTTCCTCGTTAATATGCATCCTAGCAAGTGTAAATCCTCTAGAGAAGAGAAAGGCATGCGCTTTCCATGCAAGATAAAATATTTGCAAGATAAAATATTTATGAAGGATTTAAGTCATTCATAATAATATTATGACTAAGGTAACTTGGCTAGACTCAAATATCATGCCCATTGAATGCCTATATTTTCTAGGTAAAAAATATGATCATCCATTTTTACTAATTATGTCAAATACTCAAAACCAATACTAGGATCATCCATACACATTAAACAGCTTAGATGTACCAAAAATAGTTCTACCTTAGCAAGGCAAAGTGAGCGTGTACGCCTCTCTCGTCTTGAGCGTGGACGCTAGCCGGGACTATTAATATGAGCTACACTGGAGGACATTTTGCTTAAAACAACCAGCAATGTTTTCGAAACGGCACCCCCTTTAAGTTCTCTGACAGAAGGAAAAACCGCCCCAAAACCCTACCTCCCGCCCGGAAGAACAAAGCCACCAAAAGGCTCACAGGTAGTCCTCTCTCTCTCTCTGAACAGAGCAGCCAAAAAGCTCTCACGTACTCTCTCTCTCTCTCATCTGGTTCCCTTGTATAATCAGCTGGACGCATATTGCTTTTTTACTGTCATACCAAGCTCTGCATGCTCTGCATTTTTACACTTAGTTATTTTTCTGGCATTTCTTTAAAATGATAGATGTTGGTCTGCAAATCTGTTTTTTCTGTTGAGAAAAGAAATGCAATCCGTCTGCTCCTAACTCTGTATTGTTTCGAAATAGAATACAGGTCTAATTACTTCTCTGTATACAGCAGATTGGCCTTTGAGTTTGCCACTTTGAGGAAACATGTATATCAGTTAATTTGATATATTTGGAACTTTATCTCGGATTATTGATGGGTTAGATATAATTTGAGTATGGAAGCAACAGACACGGTAGTCATTGAATTTTTATTTTTATTTTTCAGGTTACCATCTTCAGATGCAAATTATTGTTTCTTTAGATTTAAGTGTTTTGGAGAAAAAAATTTCCAATTTTTGAGATGTGATTTAGATGGCAAATTTTTATTTTGTCAAGGCGCAAATAAGAAGTCACCTTACTTATTTAATTTAATGTGATTTTGTCTTGCAATTATTACTAGTTTCAAAATCTCTATCTATTTTATGGTGTCATAAAATAAAAGATGTCAATTTCCCTATTCAAACCATTGAGGTAATACTTTGCAGTTATTGTTTAATCTAAATTCCCTTGCAGTTAATACTTTCCAACTGGTCTAAACTAGAGAAATTTAATTTTCTCTGAGAGTGAGAGAGAACATATATAGTTTATACATAAGAGAACACCATGAGAGGCCTCTTTGATTGGCCCACTGACAAGAGGTCGACATGATCTAGGATGTTGACCATGAGCACATTAACTGAAGAGCAAGTCATGAGAAGACCATAATCATTTCTCAAATGCTTATAGTTTGTCTGCTCAAACTTAACATAAATTAACAATGATAAGATTATACTTATATTGTTCTATGAGCCAAGTCACAGAGCTGCCCATGTTAAACGTGAAAAAGTCTCACTATAAGTAAAATGGCAAGAAAAATTGGGGTCGAACGGAATGGTAATGTGGAAAACTGTCTACTACTTTCTCTTTTTCTCTTGCAAGCATGCCATCACATAGTTGCTACTAGTGATCTCCCTTAACCATTTCAAAGATAATGAGAAGTAGTAGTCTCCTTTGAATCCTCTTGTGCTTCCGTCTTCTTTCCTTAGGATTTTCGTTATAGAACTACTGTAGATTGTTGTTTGGAGCACCCACCATGACTGAAGCAAGTTTGCTCACACCTTTTATCAGAATTTTCTTTTACTAGCTTATTTGAATCTTATTTTTGAATTTTTGTTTGTTAAATTTGATTCTCTTTTTGCTTGGTTTTCTTTCTATTCTTCTCTCCTTTTTGTGTCATGGAAACTAAATATGACCTATTGTTGCATTTTATTTTGCCAATTAGTGTCCATTCTCGTTCTTATTGCAGCATTTTGAAATTATGTGGATTAAGTTACTTTAATTTCTTCTTATATGATCATTACTAGGTTGAGAGTATATTTTTGCACATGCAATGGGCACTAAAAGAATTGGACGTAAAAGGATTGGTGAAGGCACCACCAGCAATGAGGTTCTGCTTCATGCTCTTTCTTACTAATTGATGACTTCACCGTCTTCTGTTATTAAACTTTGATGAATTACCTACTTTGAATTTTCTTTTCACTTATTTTGTTTTTATAATGTTGAAAGGATGAGGAAGGCTTAAAGTATCCATCATCGGCTGTTGATGATTCAGGTTTCTTTTCCTAATTAACAGTGACTTTGTTTTCTGAAATGATGTCGAGTTTCTGTTTTCAATAGAGATTTGGTGACAACATTTTGCTCCGTTTCTTAAGTTGATTTGCTTTGATTGATGATCAGATAAAAGTGATAGCATGTCAGAAGAGAATGCCTCCCAATCTCGACAAAAAGCAAGAGAACATATGAAGCAGTTGCAGGGACTCCAAGAGAAGGTAATTTTGTTATATTTTAGCTTCCCATGTGCAGAGTAGTACGCAGAATTTCGATGGCAATGCCATTAATATCTGGCAATCCCATGTATCATATGTCACAATTGTCATTATTCGGATTTGGTTGTTTCTTCATAATCTGGGAGGGCACCCTCCTTTTCCTATCCAAATTCCAAAGGTGCATTTTTATGATAATTTTTTCAATTATCTTCATGTATCCCTCATAAATTAACATAATCTTCAACTAGGGCTGACATATCAATGGTAGGACATGATGATTGCAACTAGTTTGAGTCTGCTCAATCACCTAAGGGTAAAACCATTTTTGTACAATTCAAAATAAAAATTGTTGTCAACAGAGTGGCTCGGCATCATGAGCATGGGTTGGCAAGAAGGGGCTCCCTTTTGACCTGGTAAAGTGCCATCATGTATCTAGCATTTAGCGATTTTCTATGACCGTCCTTCCAGTTTCAATATATTGCTTATAATAGGATGTTGTCCTCCCTCTTGGAGTGGAATTATGACCGAAGAGAGGACAGAAGACAGAGCAAACCAAATCAGAACAAGAACTAAAGCCAGAAAAAAAGATGGAAATCCAAAGCGGTAGCTAAAACTGATATGGAACTGAGATTTGATAGTTTTAGGGCTTAGAATCTTAAATATCTTGCATACGCTATATAAGTGATATAACTGATGAAAGAGCAGTCTTACATCATGTTTTAACTTATTTATAGCTGCCATAAACTAGGGTGAGGCCCTAATCATCATCTTGACCTAAATATGCCTACGATGGAAATCCATGCCCGCAAAGTAGGAAAGCCCAAGACAAGGCCCCATCCATGTGAAGCCCATTTAGGCCCATGATTAATGGAGTTCAACCACCAAATAAAATTATCGAAGTCCAGGTCCACATCTTTAGTAATTTGACCAACATGTAATATATCTATTATGACTTGGCTAGCAAATAAATTAAAAAGGATCTCACCATTATTGAACTGCTTGGGTAGCAAGCAAATCAGGTAGGATATTTTTCAAGACATACCATTTTTGAGTTGCTTGGATAGCAAGAAAATCAAGAAGCTCAACTATATATTAGTGTTGTATCCCTTTTTCAAGATCATTCAAAAAATTAGTAAAATTTTCTGAGTTATATTTCTACTTTGTGTTCCTGGCTTTTATGCCTTGTTTTGACTTCTAGTTGAAACTTGTTGAAGTTTCCAGCAAGGTTACCCTCAAGAACAGGGAGATCTTGCTCTTAGATCTAGCCCCTTAGTTTCTTGATTGGAGAACTAAAGCATGGTTGATCAGTTATTTCTTTCTTCGGTTTCCTTCTTCGGTCCAATGTCAAATACATAGGGTTTCCCCTTTGCTGTCTGGCATCACCCTGACTTTAAGTGAATGACATTGCATTCTCATAACACTCGTATGAGAAACACAAACTGGCATGACTTCTATTGACAAGACCAACTGAAAGAACAATCAAAAGCAACAAAGACAACCACAAGCAACATCTACCACTCAATCCTGGAGTGAGCTCACCAAATCATGCATCAATAGGTTTTCAGCCAAGAGTAACCTAAGAATTTTGCATAAGGATAGTTGTCAAGATCGGTGTCAATAGTTTCCTTGGCTGGGCTCTTGAAAGATTATCCCGATATTTGTATTTGCAATGGCAATGTTTATTTGGTGCAGACCAGGATAGGGAGAGACCTCTCCTTTTTCCACAATATCTTTAATTCTTGGTTAGATAGAAGTTAGTCGAATAAGAAATTTCCCAATTTCTCCTGTCATTTCGATCAGCAGTTAGTGCCTTAGAGATGTACCTTTGACCATCCAAGGTCTGGAAAACCAGAGACAGGTTGTGGAGGTGCTAAGGCTACAAGGATCTGCTGTTTAGATCTTTTGAATTTTTCACTTTTTATTTCGTATCCTTCGAGTAATCACACTGGATATGGGGCTTGTGGATCTGCCAAACACTTTCAAGTTAAATTAACTATTAGGTGCACTCTTCACTCATCCAATCAGCAAGTCTGTGCTTGACTTATTCACGTCAGGAATGAGTTGAGGTCATGTTCGCAATGCCATTAGCCCCTAAAATTTCATGTCAAATTCAGGTTTGTGTATGTTATTTCAGTAGATTGCTTCCTCAAGTTAGCTGACTGCATGGGGCTGATATAATCTTCATTTCATCTGTCAGGATCCAGAATTCTACCAGTACTTAAAAGATTATGATAAAGAGCTTCTAGACTTCAACGATGAAGATTTTGATGTGAGTATATAAGCAACATTTCATATTCCCCTGAGTACTAGTTGCATTCCATTTGAGATGAGAATACATGTTAGCTAACGTATATTTTCAAAATGTGCCCCAGGAAGATGCTGAAACTGACTTGCATGAAGAACCTCTTGCTGCTGAGAATGTAAAAAACCCAACCATAAAAGTCATTACAACTGCAATGGTTGATTCCTGGAACAAGACAATTCAAGAAAGTGGAAATTTAGCAGCAGTCCGTTCTCTTATGAGAGCTTTCCGGACGGCATGCCATTATGGTGACACTGATGAAGATGATTCATCTGTGAAGTTTAGTGTCATGTCTAGTGGTGTCTTCAATAAAATTATGTTGATTGTTCTATGTGAAATGGATAGAATTCTCCGAGACTTGCTAAAATTTCCTACCTCTGGAGGGATGAAAGAAACTGTTACAAACCTCTTGAAGACCAAAGCATGGAAGAACTATGGCCATTTAATGAAGTCGTATCTTGGAAATGGGCTCCATATATTGAACCAGATGACTGACAATCAGATGATCTCATTCACCTTAAGGCGTCTCAAGTATTCAGCCGTATTTTTAGCTGCATTCCCAAAACTCTTACGCAAGTACATTAAGGTACACAAACATAAATATTATACTGATTTCCTTTTTCTTTTCTTTCTTTGTTTCTTTGTCTTTTTTGTTAGAAGATGCTAGATTGAGCATTTCTTAGGTATCATTGTTACATAGTCCAAGGCTATGTAAACATTAGATGTTATTTTATTTTCATGGACTAATAATTAACAGAGCTGATTTGTCATTGAGCTTGTCGTTTAAGATTATCAATCTCGTCACAGGTTGCCCTGCATTTCTGGTGCACTGGTGGAGGTGCCCTTCCAGTTGTTACATTTCTGTTCCTGAGAGACTTGTGCATTCGGCTTGGTTCTGATTGTCTAGATACAATCTTGAAAGGTATATACAAGGCCTATGTATTGAACTGCCAATATGTAAGTGCGTCAAAGTTGCAACAGATTCAATTTCTTGGGAACTGCATCATTGAACTTTATGGCGTGGACATAACTAGTGCATATCAGCATGCCTTCATCTTTATTCGACAGCTAGCAGCGATATTAAGGGATGCGCTTACCGTAAAGACAAAGGTAACAATTTATCATTTATTCTTTGCAAGCAATCAGTGGTGACAGATATGTTATTTGTTTGTTATTCTTGTTGGTTCATAAATTTAGTTGTTGCAGTTAATTTACAGTTCATTTGTTATTGAGTTAATGACCACTAACATTTCCTAGAACTTTTGAAATACTATTTCACCACTAATAATTTCGTGGCGCCACTTTGCTGATTTTTTGAAAATGTATATTAGATGTCCACTTCACTGATCTTTTTATCTGGAAATAGGGAGCAGACATGGAATTTTCTCTTATGGCGTGACACAATTGCTTGAGCTTTTTGCATAAGTTGTCAGATCTCAGTGTATTGCACTTTTATTCATCTAACTAGTTCTTAATATTACTAATCGCTGATGTCAATCTCCTGCTCTGAGGTCTTACAGACATCATCCTTTAACTATCTTCATTTGCAAATGTGAAAGCTGGACTTTATTTCTTTATGTCAAACTTGTTTGGTACTTGTGTTGTTTATTAGCTTTACTTCTGACTGGATAGGATGATTCTAATTCAAAGACTAACCAGAAAAGTTTTTTTTTATATCTAGAAATGCGTGGTGGGTTAATTAGATCCTCTCCGACCTTTCTTCCACATCTTTGGTTCAATTTGAAACTCGATTAATTGATTAAATTCTCCCCTTAATGTGTTGTTGAATGGTTTCTTTCTTCCAATATAAGCGTTTGAAAGCATATATGTAAATCAAGAATTTTCTTCAGAGATTTTAGTTATAGGAATTATATGGTGCCAGGCCCTCTTGTGCCGAAGAGAAATAACAGAAATCAACGGTACAGGTGGGACTGCTTCTTCAGCATCCCTAAGTTATCATTTGTTTTATCCTTTTGGAGCAGACCATACCCCAAAAATCTAACCAGTTGGAACTTAACTGGATTCTAAAGCAGATTGTCTGATCAATTGTTAGTTTCCTAGCAAATAAAATTTGGATTATCGGCACACTGGATGTCATCAGTGTAGTATCAAATTGCTGTGTGTCGGCTTGGAACTTGGTCGAGTTGATGCAGTTTTAGACTTTCTGCGCTTTGCATATCGGACTTGCTGCATTTTGTTGAGTCGGGGGAAAATACTTTTACTGCCAGATATTTGCCAGGGGACTTGCTGCATTATCCAAGTTCTCTGCTGCAGTAATCCCAAGTTGACTTGTTTTTGCAAAGTTCACATTGTGCCCTCATTTTGATTTTTGACACCTTGGTCAACAGTGCTTTTGCTGATGCTATGCATAGTGTCATGGGCTGAGATTTTCAGACACCCATGCGGCACTTAGTCTTGTAATGCACTCAAAGCACCAAGGCTAAGTTCAGCCTTCAACCCCTCAAACTCTCACTTGCTAGGGCTTTCAATCACTCACCCACTCAAGCAATGAGAGGAACTCCAGAGAACTCAAAAAGGAAACTTCCCAAATGCATTAACCTTAAATGAGTTGAACCAACTTGAGCTGAGCTCTGAGCGTCGAGCTTTTGAGCTTATCTGAGCTTGATTACAAGGGAGGAGCTTACACCTATTTATACTTGTTCTTACCCATCCACCTCCTCAATGGATGGTCCGGATTATTACAAATGTCTACAATTCAACGGCTAAAGACTATTCTAGAACTCTATCTAGAAAACTCTACACAAGTCCCTAACCTTCCCTCTTTCAAGATATTTACATGGAGTCTTCTAGAACCCAGGCCTTCTAGAATCAGGCCTTGCTCCATGGATCTTCACCAATGGGTTAAGTCTCTTGAACCTTGTCCACAAGCTAAATGAGCCCTCCAGGGAGCTTGCAAGCCTTGGTCACAGACCTTGCAGTGCAAGCCCGTGACAATAGGCACCATATAAAGTGAGCATCTGCCTAAATTTGGCTGTTTGAATACTGCTGTCTAATTTCTTCGGCTTTTTATTGGTTTTCTAACCAACTACCTACTCCTGAATTAGCAGTGCAAAACCTGAACTTGATATATGGGTCTTTTACATCGTTGTCCACTGAGAAACATCCATTAGTCTGGCAGTCAATCATTTATTCAGGGGATTATTTTGCTTGGATTTAGTTAGATATCAGGAGAGGATGACAGGGAACCATGTTGACCCATATGTCCTTGTTACTACTTTCCATCTTTCTAAGAAACATAAAAGTGCCATCTCTTATTGTAGTCTGAGAGCAGCATGTTATTTGCCACATGTTATTGTACCATGAGTGCATATGTATATTCTTATCTATCTTATCTGCTAACCTTTGCTGAGATTTCCTCAAATATTCTTGATGGCAGTTGCTAATTTGGAGTATTTGCTTTCTTGGTAGGAAGCATTTCGCAAGGTTTATGAATGGAAATACATAAATTGCCTGGAACTTTGGACAGGGGTAATCTGTTCCTACAGTTCTGAGGCCGATTTTCTGCCTCTAGCATACCCACTGGCACAAATAATTTCTGGGGTTGCCCGCCTTGTTCCAACTGCACGGTACTTTCCACTTAGGTTGCGGTGTACTAGAATGCTCAACCGTATTTCTGCTGCCACTGGTACTTTCATACCTGTTTCCTTGCTCCTTCTTGATATGCTGGAGATGAAAGAACTAAATAGACCTCCTTCTGGAGGAGTGGGCAAAGCTGTTGATTTACGTACTACACTGAAGGTGGAGTTAATTCTGATCTTCTGCATGATCCAACTAGAAAAGCTTGTGTTGTTGACTGATGGAACACTTTTGGCAGGTAAGCAAGCCAGCACTGAAGATGCGTGCATTTCAGGAAGCATGTGTATTTTCTGTGGTGGAACAACTTGCTGAGCATTTTTCTCAATGGAGCTATTCTATCGCTTTTTTTGAGCTGTCATTTATTCCACTTGTACGGCTGCGAAGTTTCTGTAAATCTACCAAGATTGAAAGGTTCCGCAAAGAAACAAGGGAGCTCATTCGGCAGGTATGTTGATAGTTCTTTCATGGTTCTGTTCTTGCCCCTTTCCAATTTGTAATCTCCAAGTGTCAGCTTTGCCCTTGCAGGTGGAAGCCAGTTCCGAGTTTATTAATGAAAAACGCATGAACTTTGGATTTTCACCCAATGATCCTGCTGTTGCATCATTTCTTGAGGTTTGCATCTTTGCTGTTTGCCTACTTTGTCTTTTATGTATTTTCCTGTGTACCTTATGCAGAATATCTGTGGTAAGGGAATTAGTTATAACCAAGTCGTCCACACACAAAAAACCAAAGAGCCATGAGAATTGTGAAAGCCTATCATGCCCATCTCTTTTGATGTAAGGGTAGTATTCTTCAGAATGTAAGACTAGAGCACCTTACTAACAGGGGTCTTTGAAGCCTCCTATTAGCCCTTTTATAACAACCAAGCTTGTGCTGCCTCCTTTTTTTAATCTTTTAAGTAAAAACTAGATAAAACTTTTAACAGTAATCTACTCTTTATGTATTTTGAGTTACTTGCTACCTCCATGTCAATGTCTGGTTTTTACCAAGTAGGATTTCAGTCAGGTCCTGAATGTTAAGTTGAATTCTGATCAGATTCACTATGACATGATTTATTTTTTTTAATTGGTGCTAGGCTGAAAAGGAAGCTAAAGTTAGTCCTTTGTCCAAATATGTTGCTACGCTACGTGTAAGAGAACAACAAAGGAATAACTCAATTGTGGAATCCAGGTTTGTGTTCATGTCACTTTTTACATCTATACTATCCATTTTCCGATAAAAAATCCTGACTTCCTTTTTGAATTCCAGTGTTCTGGTGGGAGAGAAATCTTCAGTCTTTGGTAGTAAGATATCAGAAAATGATGAAGAAGATGATGTTGAAGACACAGAAGATGGGACTGCTGTATTTAGCTCACCTTGGTTGCCTGGAAGTGATTGCAAGTATGATGCTATACTATATATTTATAGTCTATTTATACTTCACTTTCTGGTATTAGTTGTTAAGACATAATATTGGAATGCAGGACCAAAAGTAAGAAGGCTAAAAGCCCAAAGCAGCAGCAACAGGAGCATGAGGTGGGTCTAGACGAGGATATAGTGGAAGATTTGGTCTTTAGTTCAGATGAGGATGAGCCCATGAACCACTCTTCTCAAGAAGACAAGGATCGTGAGAAACAAACACCTATAAAAAAGGAGAGTCGGAAGAGAAAATCACTAAATTCCTCATTGAAGAAGAGGAAACAACCTGGAGCAAAGAAGCCCAAGAGGAGGAAAACAGCAACTTGATGAATAGCAGAACTTATAGCTGATTATTTTCTGTTTCTGCTGTAGAAGAGAAAGGCAACTCCTGGAACCGTATCTATAGAGTCCTCAAACCTATCTAAACAAGCTCCAGGTTCACTGAGGCAGGAGAACTGCACAAGTGACTACAATTCACACGGAGGAGCAAGGCTGCAAGTATCATTTTTGTCATGCAAGTGTCTTAGTCATCATATCAGTTGGAAGGCAAAATTGTTGTTGACGTTCAGAATTTTATCAGAGGCCGCCACTTCTGGTTTTTTTTCATTTTTTGATAGAATGCCGCCACTTAGAGGGGGGTATCGATGTCCTCTCACATAAGGGGAAGATCTAAATCACTTAAAGTAATTTTAAGTTACTAGAAAATCATATCCTAGTCACTTAATTTTGAATGTTCATTCAACGGTAGTGTAAAATTTCGATGCATCTTTATTAATGAAGTTTGTATGCGATCGTCATTTTTCTAGATGAGCAAAGATAGCATTTTCACTGCAATCCTAGCTTAGAGTTGTTTTATTACTACCCGTGGACTAATGGGAACGCTAGTTGGAAAAAAAAGTGGGGGGACTTTCATAGATATTCAGGTTTCAGCTCAGAACTTTTCTGTTTGGTGCAATAATGATTTAATTACATAAAAGCTATCCTGAGTTAGTTATCTACACGTCAGTGCCTATTACATGTTTCTCACAAGTGTAATGCAAACAGGAATTGTTTCAACTTGTTGCAGCTTATTGTCAATTATGTTGGTAAGGTTGCCTCCCACAACATGTGATACCATGCTATCGCCCAAGCTGATGTTCGTATCTGGCTGTTATTGGCCAAACAGAGGTGATCACCAGCAATCAAATCTGAATGAATACCATATACTATCCATTCTGCTATGCTGTTTCTTTGACCATGGAGGGTTGTATTATTTGCTGCAAAGTTCTGAACAGCCTACTAATCCGTAGCTTTCAGCTGAAGTTCACATTCTCCACCATTTACACTATCCTAATTGGTTGTAATTAACATGACATGTTAGCCAGAGTCGCTCAAGTATCCTCATGGACCCCATCAGAAATACATACCCTCTCTGATCCATCCGATACTCCACTAGAAGGGTTAGCTTTGGTTCACATTATGCAAGATTAAATCTCTATTAACCCAGTCATCCTCAGCATTGTTCATTGAATTTCCAGTGCTCCCCTTGTTCCATCTAAAATCTTATTCCTTAACACCATGTTGAGATTCGGTGGGGTGGTAAAGCCAATCTCTTGCCATTTGTAGCTTCCCTTCTCTTCTCAAATGTGACGCATGGAAGAGGAGAGATGGAGTCGAAGGTAATCGATACACTAGCAAACATGAGATTGTGACCCACAATTCAATTTCTCGACTAATTCCAAGTCTTTAAGCATTTGACTTGGCTTATAGTGGTAGGTTGAGGTGCTTACAGAAAACTTGCTGATAATGAGCATCGATGAAAGACTAGACATTCAGAGTGTCTCAAAGTAATAATTGTGTTTAGTAGTGGCCACTAGACATTCCACAAAGAGACCTGCTAGGCAGATGCCGGAAGACACGGCAAATGGCACTCTAATTGAGTGGAGCCTACCACTCAATGCAGAAGGTCCAGCTAATGAATCAGGATGGGCAGGGCAATGATAATCTATAACTACCATAAAAGGGAGGAGGCAGGCAGTTCCAAGTTTGGTGCTGCTCAATAAGCACAAATGTCTACCACTTGCTTAAAGACATAGTAAAACATTTAAAAGTTTGTTCTATCCCTCAGTCTCTCCTCTTTTTCAGCTGTCCCTTTTCTTATACCAGTGAGAACTACCTCCAGCCCTTATTGTTCAGCGCAGCCACTGGCCTACATCCTTTATCTCATTGGTAATACGAAGAAAATAGTGGACTGCCAAAATACAGACAAGATTTGCTAATACAATTTTGCGCTTGATGTTTTACAGCCTCTGTAGTTGCTTTTTCTCACTTCTTGCTCTCCCTTTTCGCAAAGTAACAGAAATACCCTCTTCACAGACTTTTGATCTCTTGACTATGTTACCTCTTTTTCTTTTTCTTTTTTGTGGGACATGGTTTTTAGAGTTGTCACAGTGTGACTTAGGAGACACGAGTTCAAGGCATGGAAGTAAACTGTTGCAATATGTAAGGTAAGGATACTTACTATATACCCCTTGTGGTCTATCCCTTCTCCAGACCCTGAATACGCGAGAGCTTCGTACACCAGGCTGCTTCATAGTTTCTTGAATTGAGATTTAATATGCAATGTCCATATTCAACCCTCCTACAGCTAAATCCGTAAAGGAAGACTGTAGAATTTCTTTACACGGATGTGCATAAGGTATGGCTTGAATATCAATAGCTTAGGTCACCTACCATCTGGACCCTATATTTATACTTACCCCTATGTAGTCATCAACAGATGAAAGCATAGACCAATCAACGTAAGAGGTATTTTAACTGAACAGCGGCTCTTAACTGGCTTATTTATTGAATATGTTTAAGGTGATAACTGTAATAGTATTCTTGTGAGATATTTCAGATCATCCTGTTCTAGTTATGCTCATATAAGGCTTTTCCTTGAGGAACTTTAGTTAATGGTTAACTAACCGGCAAAGCATGGATAAACTTCCAGGATAGTGCCATACTACTGGAGTACGACTACGAAGCTAGCATTAGCTTGATCGAGGAAGGTAGGCACTCTTTTTCTTGAAATTTCTTATCTGTGCAATCTTACTCTTTCCCATCAATGTCTCACACGTGTGCGCAGCGCACGTGCATTCCATTAGTAGTTCCAAGAGGCATTAAAAACATAGACTCGGATATGCACAAACAACAACGTGAGTACAAGTAAATGAACAGCGAAACAGGTCCTGTGAAATGATGAACTTATTTGAGCTAAAGCATTAGGTAGGTCATAAAATCTCTAGCGAACTAACAAGCAGCCGCGTACAAAAGAAGGAATAAAACAACAAAAACAATAATAATAATAATAATAATAATAATAATAATAATAATAATGAGTTACACTGTCTATGAAAAGTAGTACAACCACCTCTCCGTACTAGATTTTGCCCACTGGAGCCTCAGAAAACCAACCTTAATCAACACTATCACTGGCAAAATCCTCTTTTCCTTTGACATAAATTGGCTGCAGGAAGCTTATCTCCTGACACCGAACCACCCTTCCATCGAATGTCACCTTTTTCCTTCTTGCTGTTAAAATCTTAGACTTTCACTATAACAAAATTTATTGGGAGAATTGCTGTTTGAACTCTAAATTCATCGAGATTGAAGGCCCATGTCCAGGAGGAGAACCACACTGGGAAAATGGAAACGTTTAACTACTGTACCATAGTCAAATGTTCATCACCTCTCAGCATTAGTCGAGACCTTGTGCTGAATCATAGCCTCTGCTGTACGAATTGCTGCCTGTGACCCTGTGATGGTCACTTTCCTGCAAGGCATCCCCAAATCCAACTTCAGAACATTCAAGTGCACAAGCAGGCAAATGTCTACGAGCTTCAATACCTGTCAGATGTCCCAGTCATGAAATCACCTCGATCTGATATCTTTATCCTGGCTCCACTAGCCTGCAGAAGTATCATGATTAGCAGTTAGGACAAAATTATGGAACTGGTAGATTGAAGGAATAAGATTTTGACACATGCACCTGACTAATCTCCATTATGCTCCTCCCACCACGACCAACAACAGCCCCAATATGCTCGTCTGCTACACCAATTGTCATTGAATTGCCACGATCTTCATGAGATTCAGTGGGTGGCCTTGTAACCATTGAGGGCATCAGACCCTGAACAGAGAAAACAAGCTTCAGAGAACTGAATGGATATTGGTCTAAAAAGAACTGAAGAGTTGGAATAGGATCGTCAAAAGAAAGTGAGACTATTATAAGTTAAGATAGCTTCCTAACCAGCACAGACATCATTAAGTTCAGACATGTTGAATTCCATTCTAAGGTGTGATTCAATAAATTGCCTACCAGCAAGAAACTAAGAAACAATGAAGATAAGATGAGGCATCTTCCAGGTTCATCTTGTAGTGACTTAACAGATCTCACAACCTCCTTAAGTACCCTTCATTTAAGAAAGCAACTTACATAAAGGTTGGATAATATGCTGGTAGCAAAAAAATCCCTTGTTGTCCTTAAATTATGCTAAGAATGGACAGGATCAGTCCAAGGCATATCTCTAACTTAATCCACATTTGGCGGCTCGTGAGAGACCAGGCTAGCCATCTCAGCCACCAAAATCCTAGACGGATCAGTCTTGCAAAAGTTAAGCTTGCCAGCATCCAGATTGACTAACTGCAAACTGAGGCCATCCTTCTTTATTTAGTTGAGATCATAGCCAACATTGAAACAAACTGCAAATTGTTATAACATAGAGATAATGCTCCAGGTCCTTGTTTTAAACTTAATCAAAAATTTCAACCTTATTTAGTACATATATCTAATAATCAAAAGACCAGTTGCCATTCTTCAACCTATTAGTCAGATGTTACATCACCAATATACCAGACCTATTTTAGAAGAAGGAAGCAGTTACAAATGATGCAGAGTTGTTACACACGTCTGTTGAAAGATGCATTTCCAGTCAGTTGAGGGGGCATCATGCAGTTACAATCCAGTTGGTTAAGAGATGAAGTTAGAAGAATCCAATCTGTCGAGAGATGATTGCAGAGTATTAGGTAGTTACCAGCTAGAGATATACGGTTGAGGAGGTTGGGAGGTGAAGATAAAAGGGAGGGAATTGGCAAGGGAGAGAGTGCGGGGGGGGGGAAGGAACTGGGTAAGTGGAAGGTGCTGGGAGGAACTACGGTTCCTAGTCCTTTTGGTCTATTCCTTAAGTCTGTTCATGGTTCCTTTGTCCATGGATCCTTTGTAATTCAAACCTTTATTCAATACACCTAGCTTCACCTTCCTTCTCACTGGGGGTTTTCCGCAGAAATCTAACTAGTAGATCTATCAATGGTATCAAAGCCAAGTTCTGTGGTGGGGGTATGGTAAGAACCAGAGCTAACAAGGAGGAAACGATGGAAAAGGAGGTGGAGATCATGCGAACAAAGTTTGGGAACATGAATGAGGAGGTCGGCCGGTTACAAACCAATGTAACGGCCGTTGGTGACTACTTGATGGAGATACGGAGTTGGATGCAGCAAAAGGAAGAGGGAATCGGAAACTTACCTGAAAAAGGAGGACACCAGATGGCTGAGGTACGGGAATCGTCGAGTGGGGACAACCACAGCCTGCCTGCAGTGACTGATAACCCTAGGATCGAACCCCAGAGGTTGGATCTTCTGATATTAGGTGGAAAGTACCCGCACGAGTGGCTGTGCAAGGGCAGAATGCTACTTTCAGTTGAACCGGCTCACCAACGGGGAGAAGGTGACGGCGGCGTCGATTTGCTCGGAGGGAGAAGCCCTCTGCTGATTTCTCTAGTCAAATGCAAGGACACCGATCCGATCGTGGACCATCTTCTGGACCACCCTCCTCCAGAGGTTCCTGCCATCGCAATCCGACGACGACTACGAGGCTTTGCTGTCGTTGCGGCAAGGCGCCTCTATCACCAACTACCGCCAGAATTTCGAGCTAATGTCGGGCCCCCTAGTGGATCTGCCCGATAACCTGTTAAAGGTGGCCTTCCTTAATGGGCTGCAGGAGGACCTGAAGGCTGAAGTAAAAATGTTTCGGCCCGCTTCCTTAAGTGGGCTCATGGATTTAGCCCAGAAGATTGAAGAGAGAAACAAGGCCTTCGATCGAGTGAGAGCCCATGGAAATAGAAGCGGGCTTGGGCCTAAGTTGTCTGGGGCCCAGGGACCTTCAATAAAGAGCCCCATATTCGAGTCTGGCCCATGGGCAAATTCGTAATTTTCACCTGCAAACCCTAACAAGGCCGCCGGAGACGACGAAGGAGGTAGGGTTTCGGGGAGAATGTTCCTTCCCTCGCACCATAGAGTCTTCCCCGGGCCAGCGCAACCCTTTCCAGTGACTATCTGAGAAGGAACTTCAGCAAAAGCGTGCCATGGGACTATGTTTTTGGTTCGACAAGAAATACTCGCCGAGACACCAATGCAAAAATAGTTAGCTCTAAGTGCTGATTCTGGGGGAGGAAGAAGACGGGGAGGACCAGGAAAGCCCGAACATGGAGGAAGCTACTCCGCACGAGGAAGAGACGACCCGACTGGAGCTATCGATGCAGGCTATCGTCGAGATGTCCGTCGCCAATGTCATGAAGCTGCAAGGAACTCTGGGACATTGCAAGGTTATGGTCCAAGTAGACACCGGGGCATCCCACAATTTCATCGCCTGGAAGTTGGTTGCTGAGTTGCAGATTCCGATGACCAACACCAAACCCTTCGACATGCAGGTAGGAAATGGGTATTGCGTCCGGGGAGATGGGGTCTGCCAAGATTTCGTCTTGCTCCTTCCTGGACTAGTGATTCAACACCACCTCCACCCTTTCGACCTGAGTGGAACCGACATTGCCCTCGGGATGGCATGGTTACGAACGATCAGGGAGGTTTACGCCAACTACCGTGAGCTCACTATGCAGGTCTTAGTGCAAGGCAAGAGGGTAACCATCAGGGGCGATCCATCCTTGTCAAGGTCGTCCCTGTCTTTCAAAACCCTGCAACGACTCATACCGAGCTCAAGCGCAAGTTATGTGATTGAGTACCAGGGCCTGCAGACCGACAAAGAGCCGCACCCACCTATGAGCAATCCCCGACTGACGGCCCTCGTAGAACAGTATGCACATATCTTCGACCAGTAGCTCCAGTTACCGATCAGTCGTCCGCATGATCACGCCATCTGCGTTCAGGACAATACCCCACCCCCTAATATCTGGCCTTATCGATATCCACACTATCAGAAGAATGAAATTGAACGGATTATCAAAGAATTGTGGGAGGCTAACATTATTCGAGCTAGCACGAGCCCCTACTCAAGCTCGGTACTATTGGTCAAGAAGAAAGACAGTGGTTGGCGTTTCTACGTCGATTACCGTGCCCTCAACAAGATCACCATCCCCGATAAGTTTCCCATTCCGACAATTGATGAGCTATTGGATGAGTTGGGAGAAGCCACTATCTTCTCCAAGCTAGATCTTCAATCTGGTTACTACCAGATCCATATCAAGGAAGAAGACGTTGCCAAAACCGCGTTTAAGATGCATGAAGGCCACTACGAATTCCTGGTCACGCCCTTCAACTTGATAAATGCCCCCTCCACCTTCCAAGCTCTTATGAACGACATCTTCCGCCAATATCTTCGTAAGTTTGTTCTAGTTTTTTTTTACGACATACTTGTTTATAGTACTGACATTGATCTACATTTAGAGCATTTGGCAACCGTGCTGCACCTGTTGGGATCTCATAAACTAGTCATTAACAAGAAGTGTTGTTTTTCCCAAACCCAAATAGAGTATCTAGGCCATGTAATATCGGCAGGCGGGGTAACAGCAGAAAGCTCAAAGGTGAAATGCATGATCAGCTGGCCCATTCCACACGATGTTAAAGCATTAAGAGGATTCTTGGGGTTCACGGGTTATTACCGCAAATTTGTTAAAAACTATGGAATTATTGCCACTCCCCTCACCAATCTACTTAAGAAGGATAGTTTCCATTGGACCCCAGAGGCACAAATAGCATTCGACGAGCTAAAGAAAGCCATGACCTCTGTTCCTGTCCTGGCTATTCCCAACCTTAGTAAGCCCTTTATTCTGGAAACAAACGCTTCAAGAAAGGGTATTGGAGCGGTTCTCATGCAGGAAGGGAGGCCCATTGCCTTCTTCAGTCAAGCTCTCGCCCCCTGCGCCCAATCTAAGTCCATGTACAAGAGAGAGCTTATGGCTATAGTGCTAGTTGTACAGAAATGGCATCATTATCTATTAGGCAGGAGATTCACTATCCATACATATCAAAGAAGCCTTCAATTCCTAATGGATCAACAGGTTCTTAACAGTGAACAGCAAAAATGGCTAATCAAATTAATTGGGTTCGACTTTGGCATCCAATACAAACCTGGAAGGCAGAATCGTGTGGCAGATGCTCTCTCTAGGAAGGCTGACCTTGGCAACACTGACGGCTCTGCCAACTCTCAACCTGATTGTCCAGCATACCTGGAATACAACTACAACCTACTGGCCCTCTCTACAATCCAATGCCAAGGATTTCAAGGACTAGAAGATGAAATCTGACAACATGAGAGCCTACGCCCCATCCTACAAGACCTTCTGGTCAATCCGAGCTGTCACAAAGGCTTCTCTTTAAGACATGGCTGCTTACTATTCCATAACAGATTGGTCATTCCTAAAACTTCCTCTAGAATCCCCACCTTACTCAACGAATTCCACTCCACCCCAACTGGTGGGCATTCAGGATCCTTCAGAATCTACAAGACCTTCCGGTCAACCCGAGCAGTCACAAAGGCTTCTCTTTAAGACATGGCTGCTTACTATTCCATGACAGATTGGTCATTCCTAAAACTTCCCCTAGAATCCCCACCTTACTCAACGAATTCCACTCCACCCCAACTGGTGGGCATTCAGGATCCTTCAGAATCTACAAGACCTTCCGGTCAACCCGAGCAAACCTTCAAGAGGCTTTCCAATGTTGTGTTCTGGAAGGGAATGAGAAAGGACGCCCAGAACTTTGTGGCTTCTTGCGACGCATGCCAGAGAAATAGTTACCAAGCACTCAAACTGGGAGGGCTTCTTCAGCCTTTACCTATTCCAAAACAAGTTTGGGATGACCTATCCATGGACTTTATTGGGGGCTTACCTCGATCTCAAGGGATGGATACAATAATTGTGGTAGTAGACCGTCTCTCTAAATACAGTCATTTCCTTCCCTTAGGCCACCCATTTTCTGCTCAAGAGGTTGCTACTCTCTTTGCTAAAAACATAGTCCAGTTACACAAGTATCCCCATTCCATAATCTCTGACAGAGCTCTCCTCTTTGTCAATCAATTTTGGACAGAACTATTCAAGTTAGCTAGAACAAAGCTGAAGATGAGTACTGCTTATCACCCACAAACGGATGGACAAACGGAAGTAGTCAACCGATGCTTGGAAACATACTTACGCTGCCTCACTTCAAACCAGCCTAAGTAGTGGCGCCGGTGGATTCCCTGGGCGGAGTTCTGGTATAACACTACATTTCAAGGGGCTGCTGGAATGTCCCCATTCAAGGCCCTATATGGAAGAGAACCTCTTACTTTATTACGGCTTTCAGATGAAGGGTCTGTGGTGGAAGCAGTAAACCAACAAATCCAGGACAGAAATGTTATCTTACACGAACTAAAAGGTAACTTATTAGTGCCCCAAGCTAGAATGAAGTCCCAAGCAGACAAAGCACATAGAGATGTTCAATTCCAAATAGGGGAATCAGTCTTTCTGAAGTTACAACCTTTTAAGTTCAAGAGGTTGGCTAAGAGACCCAATGCGAAGCTCAGCCCAAGGTTTTATGGTCCTTATCCAGTCTTAGAACGGTAGGAGAAGTCGCCTACCGCTTGGATTTACCACCCACCACGAATCCATCCAGTTTTCCATGTTTCCCAACTCAAGCAATCCCTGTCAAGCGCTGCCCAAGCTCAGCCACTGCCTACTGGTCTGACTGAATAATTGGAACTCGTGGTGTATCCAAATCCATCGAGCAATTCAGAACACTACCAAATGGCCAGAAGGAAGTCCTAGTGAAGTGGAAGCATCTGCCTGAATGTGATAACACTTGGGAACTCTATCATGTGTTAGACACTCAATTTCCCTCCTTTCACCTTGAGGACAAGGTGAAACTACTAGGGGAGGGTAATGTTACATCACCAATATACCAGACCTATTCTAGAAGAAGGAAGCAGTTACAAATGATGCAGAGTAGTTACACAGGTCTGTTGAAAGATGTGTTTCCAGTCAGTTGAGGGGGAATCATGCAGTTACAATCCAGTTGGTTAAGAGATGAAGTTAGAAGAATCCAATCTGTTGAGAGATGATTGCAGAGTATTAGGTAGTTACCAGCTAGAGATACACGGTTGAGGAGGTGAAGATAAAAGGGAGGGAATTGGCAAGGGAGAGGGGGGGGGGGAAGGAACTGGGTAAGTGGAAGGTGCTGGGAGGAACTACGGTTCCTAGTCCTTTTGGTCTGTTCCTTAAGTCTATTCATGGTTCCTTTGTCCATGGATCCTTTGTAATTCAAACCTTTATTCAATACACTTAGCTTCCCCTTCCTTCTCACTGGGGGTTTTCCACAGAAATCGAACCAGTAGATCTATCATCAGACAACTAAAAAACCAGGAATACCATCTAGTCCCGAAAAGTTGGAATTCATTTTACTTCTCGTTACCATAAGCAATTTCACCTTTGTGTGAATCTTTATAATACCATTCGATGATCTATCCCTGGCCATACCTGGGAACCAGAGTCAAACAATACTCAAATAACCAGTGAAACATGGCTAGTGCAGAATTATTTCCAGTAAATTCTGCTGGAAATGTTGGGTTCGATAAATGGTAGAAAATTAATTTGTCTTCAAGTGAGAAGTTGAATTATGTAAGGGATAATACTGTCAGCAGGCACATCTGTCTTTTGGAAAATTCAAGCATTTCTATGCAAAATTGAACTTAAGCATATAAAAGCTTCAAGGAAGTTACATATAGCATTCAATGTTATCCCATTTTAATGAAAATTATTTACTTCAATCTAACATGAGCTTTACTTTCCCCTCATTATTCCATTATTTTTATTTCTTTCCTACAGATGCATAAAAAAATTTAATTCATTTGGAAATAAGTCCCATCGTGGTCCAGGTTTATCCATTTGTACCTTCTTTCTTCTCTTTTCTTGCAAACATGATTTTGAACACATGTTTGAATTCTTTTATGCATTTGTCAGTCCACTAATACTAACTCCCATATGCTATAGATAAATAACTGAATTCTTATATGCCATTTGCAAATGTAAACCGGTGCATGTAATGCATGGAATAGAAGATACATATGAGCACGAATGAACCGATAATCCAAGCCATTCATCTTGTAGTCTATATCTTAGAAGTACAATAGCCAAAAAGAACATTCTGACATCCAGAAAGAACATAAGAATTTATTTTTATTAACGAACTTTAATCAAACTCTAGTCGATTTAGTTAAAAAACTTACAGGACAAAAATGAATGAAAGATGTCTCAGGGCAAGATTACATTAGTTAACTGAATTTGAGCTGATTTAGTTATTACATGAAATTTTAATCAGATTTCAGCAGAGAAACTATGGTCAATCCCCTCAACCATATTCTACATGAAATCCTAGTAAAAGCAAAATAACTCCTATAACAAGGGTAACCAGCTCACTCGTATACTACATGAAGGAACCGACTGTACAATGTGCAATTGCTGTAGTTATGCTCACTATGGAGGAAACGGCAGTCCGCGCAGGATAGACAAATCCAGAATGTTATGGAATAACAGTTCAATGACAAAGGATAGTTACTAAATATCAGAGACCATTGGCATGACAAAGATACGAAAATAGGGAATCAAACAAACCTTATTGTTCTGAAATTTTCCCCCTGTTCCATTTGGTCCAAAGTTTACCACATTGTATGCTACTGTTCCGACAGAAGGAAGCACATACCCAGCCGGAATACCATGAAAACCAGAAAAATTAACACCTAACATTCAAATTGAAGGAAAATACAAAACATCAAACTTCAAATATTATACTTCTAACATGAATAAATACCTCAACCATAAAAAGTAAGGGACATGATGCATGAGCCATATTTCATTGAAAATCCAATCATATCAAAATCTTAGGAACAAAGATGAAGTAAATAATATCCCTACATACAATTCCAGGTTATCAAGGAACATACAAGCATAGGTAAATATACAACAGCTCACTTTAATACACACCATCGATCATTTGACTTGAAGGAATGAGGCATGGAAAACCATGAAACACCCCACGGAAGTCAACTCTAAGAATTGCTGAAGTATTGACTACTAAAAACCTGGCACTTTTAATTATCTCCTCTTTCAAATATCCATGCAAAATCAGCAGCAAATGTGACAATACGGCATACACTAGATGACCAAGTAAGACTTGAAGCAATAAGTATAAAACTCAATCAGCAGAATTGCACGATTATTTGGACAAAATAGTGAACAACAATTGAACTCGATATGACACAGAAACATAGGTTACATTGACATAGAACTGAACTGCCAGAAGCTCCCAACCAGATGCCAAACATCATTAATTAGGAAATTACACCACCATCAACTGCTATAAGCAGCTGAGAGACTATCAGCTCATATCTTGAAGGAACTGAGCATGGTCATCCTCCACCAGCAATTGGAGCCTCAGCCTGGACCTTCAATCAGAAGAGGCTCTGCAGAAGGATTAGTTCAGGTGCTCAGCAAACTCAAAATCCTTAAAGAGTTCCGTCACCTAAATCCCCTAATGCCTTGTTATGTAACCCTCCCCAGGAGAAAACAATTATTAACAATGAAAGATTTGAGACAAAACAGAAAAGCAATTAACACTATCAACGAGCCCACAAAAGAAACCCTTTACAGTGGCAGCAAATCTTAGCTCAAACACTTAAAAGTCTTGGAAGTAAAAATGACTCTGCAGTTCAAACTAAACTAATAAGGAATTAAAGGTCCATAATGCACCTTATACCAGTGGTCTAAAGAGAAGGCCATGCAAAAGCCTTGTGAACTTAGCCTAGTTAGTTCAGTGCCTTGACTTAGAGACGTCTGTCACCAATGCTGCAAAAAATATTTAGACTCGTTTTATCCTCAATCAATGGCAAGTTTGTAATTGTAAACATGGTTTTCTGGTCAGTTGGAAGAAAGTAAAGGCAAAAGCCTTGTGAACTTAGCCTAGTTAGTTCAGTGCCTTGACTTAGAGACCTCTGTCACCAATGCTGCAAAAAATATTTAGACTCGTTTTATCCTCAATCAATGGCAAGTTTGTAATTGTAAACATGGTTTTCTGGTCAGTTGGAAGAAAAGTAAAGGTATAAGTGCCGTCATTTTATTTATATGACTAAAGTACCCATCAAAGGAAAAGGGAAAGGAACAGAAAAGCTCCTCTATAATCTCTTCTTCTTCCTCCAAACCCATAATCATCAATGTACCCTTTCCATCACTCTATATTTGCAGATTTTGGTTAGAGGTGGGTTGCGATTAATTTCTAGGGTGTTCTTCTTGTTCTTTTTGTAAGGGCTTCATGAATGAGTTCTACAACAAAAAATTAGCATTATTTATACCTTTGTGATTGTTGGTTTTGAGGGCTTAAGCACGGTTACTAATATAGATTCTATATGAATTTGCAGTTAGTACTAGTTGGCTACTGTCTTAAATCACAAAGAAAAAAAGGGTCTGTCATTTGCAGAATAGAAACCAACACAGAATCCAGAACCAGCCGAGTGCAAAGATCCTCATTCACACCAATTGGATCTTGAAATGGCATGATGTATGAGAAAGAAAATGATGACATTCAACGGTGAAAGAAACTAGATTATTTTAATTGGAACAGCTTGGCAAGTTGGGAGAAATTAGATAGTAGCAGGTGCAACTATGAAAAGAAAAGGAAACCAAATTCGGCTTGCATGTCTGGAAATCATAGAGATCCCAGAATTCCAAGGGTCCTTTTGCTTTGTTTCTTTCATTTATGAGACAAATTTCAGAAAGCAAATTCCCATTCTTTTTCTTTTTACGATATACAGTTGTAAGAGATGAAAACTAGAGAGATTCGCTGGCATAGGCACAATGGGGTTCAGTGAATGGCGGTCCAACAACTGAACAAAGTGGGTTTATAGGTTTCTTTGGGTTGATTGACATGGAAAAACATTCTCCCCACAATTGGTTTTAAAGATGAGAGCATTCTTGTCACTAAGCTTGTTGGTATTTTTGTAAATTTAATCATCATCATCATCAAGACCTTACCCCATTTAGGGGTCGGCCACATGAATCTTGTCCCTTCATTCGCCTCTGTTAAGTATCATGCTTTCATTTAGTCCCAAAGTTTTTAAATATTTTCTCACCACTTCTATCTACATTCTTTTGGGCTTGCCCATTTAGAACCTTGAATTTGCGTTGCCTCACTCCTAACCGGTGCCGTTTTCTGTATCCAATGGACATGTCCAAACCATCTAAGTCTAATCTCACTCATCTTGTTCCCTATTGATGCTACTCCTAAGTTTCATCTAATGTTTTCATTCCTAATTCTATCCTTTCTTATCTTTCTACTCATCTATCTCAACATCCTCATTTCAGCCATGTTCATCCTATGTACATGATGTTCCTTGACTGCCCAATACTCTGATCCATAGAGCATGGCTCACCTTACCCATCCTATAGAATTTTTCCCTTAGTTTGAGTGGCACCCACCAATCACACAAAACTCCAAAGGTGCATCTCTATTTGTTCCAACCCACTCAGATTCTCTGAGTAACCTCCCTCTTAATCACTCCACTTTCATGAATCATCAATCCTAAGTACCAAAAGTAGTCTTTTAGGAGACTTCTTCATTATCAAACTGGTGCTCCACTCTTACTCCTCTCCTTGTTAAAATTGCATTCCACATACTCTGTCACCTTTACCAGGGCAAAATATATTGAATTTAATTTTGTGGTTCTGCTAACCTACACAGAATATGTATATGAACATTATAAATATATATATAGACACCCACACATGCAACACTCTTGATCATGATAAGAAGTCCACACCATTCTTTTTTCATGCATGATAATTTTCTATGTAGATCTAAGCTGTTCACCATTTTCTCCATACCATAAATAGGTAACCGAACAAAAATCAATGCAATTCGATAATCC
Organism: Warburgia ugandensis; assembly: GCA_035236585.1. Lineage (NCBI taxonomy): Eukaryota > Viridiplantae > Streptophyta > Magnoliopsida > Canellales > Canellaceae > Warburgia > Warburgia ugandensis. The sequence goes on from CP141129.1 coordinate 43,941,227, forward strand.
TAACTACTTGTTCTAGGTCATTGAAAAAATTAACAAAAATGAATTGTTAGTATTTTCTACTAATGAAAACAAACTAAAAGCATCTAGTGAACATAAAATTTGACCTTTATCCTATCTAAGACATTTTAAACATGATGAATGGTGTAGATCTACAGAGCAATGTTTCACCACATATGAAAAATAGGGCATGTATTGGTAGGCGGACACATTCGAGGACGTGTGAAGAAGTCCACAACTTCCTTTTCATGCATAGTGAAACTTCATTTTGCAGTCTAAAATTCATCATATTTAAAATGGCTTAGATAGGATAGAGATCAAACTTTGTGCCCATTGGATAATTTTTCCTAAGTTTCCTTGAAGAAAAACCGTGACCATCTATTTCTGTTATTTTTCCAAATACCCAAAAGAATTAGTTAGGATCATCTAAATGCATTGATTTTTAGTGTGTTCCCTATTTTTGGTACCAAAATATATAATTAACAACTCAAGAAAAACAAGGGCACGGACTTCTTCACACGCCCTTGAGCATGTACACTTAGCAGGACCATATGTATAAAACTCACAAAGCATATTCATCAGTCAAACACACAAAGGCCTGAAACTCAAAGGATATATGTAGAATAGATAATGAAATGAAGAACTGAAAATAATTACAAGGGGTAAAGTAAAACATTAAGTAAATATAAACAAAATTTAGAGGACAACTCAAGTAATATTACAGCAGCTCCAATGAGAGTCCAAAGTCCCACATGAAAATAGTACTTAAGTTGGATGGTTGTTGGTATGTTTGCAATCCACACAAGTGCCGATGGCATCAATGTCGAAAAGTGTCAACCAGGGTTACCAGAGGGAAATAGAAGTGTCAATAAATCATAGACTAAGACTATGGGATTAAGAAAGACAAGGGCAAACCACAAGGATGCACCAAAATACTCTCTAGGCAGTAAATGGCAGAAAACCTTAATACTTTCCTCTGCCAGATGGAACATTCTATCCTTGATCATAATCCACAGAAATTTTGATTTCTGCTTTAAAAAGAATTCTTAAAGCCTCATATTAATCAAAATCCTGCGTAATTTGCTACCACTGTCATTCTTCGCCCTCAGTCTTTGGTTTTATATCAGATTCAAGGTACAAGGCAAGCAACTCAAATTCTGATTGGCACCATATTCTATCCTACATGATACATACACATGAAATCATCCATATGTCTCCTAGAAACGAATAGGACAAACAATAAACACACTTTGTTATGTATGCCATCCCAATAGATGGTAGAGTTGTTGCCGTGTGATCTGGAGGTCACGGGTTATAGGCATGGAAACAGCCTCTTGCAAAAATGCAAGGTGATGCTGCATAGTATAGATCCTTCGTGGTCCACCCCTTCCCCAGACCCTACATATGCAGGAGCTTTGCACACCAGGCTGCCCTTTTACCATCCACTAGATAATTAAGACATATCGGATGATGTAAATCATTCAATCATTTACTCTGTGGCATCATGTAATTCAAAAAACTGTCATATAAAAATTGTAAAGAACCATATAAAACGGCGGCCCAATGCACTAAGCTCCTACATATTCAAGGTCCAAGGAATGGGCAAACCACAAAGGGTCTATAGTATGCAGACTTACCTTGCATTTTTGTAAGAGGTTGTTACCATGCCTCAAAACCCGCAACCTCCAGGTCACACAATGACAACTCTACTATCGCACCAAGGCTCCCCTTCATGTCCGCACCAACAACACTGGGCAAACAATCTACTGAGACTTAACATATGATAACCAATACCCTTGAGCTTTACAAATGGTGAAGGAACACAGGCATAAAAACTCTACATATAATCAAGAGTTAATCAAGGCAATAAAGCTTTAACAACTATCACCTACATCACTGGATTCACTTTGTTCACTTTATACCAAATCCTGCTCCTCCAAATACAAATACAGAGGACAAAGTCCAACTCCATTGGCAGCTTTTTACAAATCCAACTTCAGATCCGTACTAGCAAAATATGAGCACCATAAAATAGACTAAAGTCGAAACAGAACCTAGTTTCTGGAAACTCTTTGCTCATTTATCACATTTAACAAACAAATTATGTTGCAACAAATTTGAAGATCGTAACTTTCCTGCAAAGAACCCCTGTAGACACCATGAATCAGATTTTCTGAAATATGCATTACACAAAAGGCAAGTACATTCAAAGGAAATAACAAAAGAGCCAAAAGGAAGGGCTATCACTCATTTTTCCAATTTGAAAGCACACCAGATATCTCAAGATCTGATCAGACATGCCTCTGCTCCATGCAAATGAAATGTATAACTGAGTCACAAGCCAATAGTTCAGGATGAAACATTCACCATACTTGTCCCATACCACATATACCACCACAACTAGATTTTCCAAATGTTTAGTATTTCTTTTAATAGGTGGGGCTTTTAGCTTCCAAATCCCCCCACCCCAAATCTTCCTTTCGTATTAGTTGTTGCACACAAGTCATTGACCCCTCCAACCAAATAAGTCTATCAGCAACTGGCAGACATTGACCAACAACCACACCCCCTCCTCATCCCTGACTTAGAAAGGAAGGCAAGCAATATATTCTTTCTATCAAGGGACAAAGGAGTCTATATCCCAGATCCTAAAAGCATCACCAAAAGAATCTGCTAGAACACCAATATCATATTCACTTGCAACCAATCACATTCAGGATCGAATAAGCAACAAAAACCAGCAAGAAAGCACTCTTTGGACTTGTCAGAAATCATAATACAAGTAGGTGGCTAGTATATTTAAATAACCTCCCACTCTTCATCATAAATGCTCCTCCAATCAAACCCCAATCTCCAGTTTCACAAACACTGGAAAGTTTCTTTTAGGAGTCAGGTGGAAGTGTCTTCAACCTCATCTCTCTTTTCATAATAAAAGGGCAGCCCCGGTGCACGAAGCTCCCGCCTATGCAGGGTCCGGGGAAGGGGCAGACCACAAGGGCCTATAGTAGGCAGCCTTACCTTACATTTTGTAAGAGGTTGATTCCACGCCTTGAACCCGTGACCTCAAGGCTACATGACGACAACTTTTACCATTGCGCCAAGGCTCCCCTTCTCTCTCCTTTCACAATCAAATCTCTAAAATTTGTTTCCATTTTCTAAAGAACCAAACTCCTCTAATGCCATCTTATTACCTACTCCTATGTTTCCTCTAATGTTTTCATCTTTTCTATCCTTTCTTGTCTTGCCACTCATCCATCTCAACATCCTCATTTCAGTTATACTTATCCTATGTACATGTTGTTCCTTAACTGCACAACACTCTGATCTATAGAGCATGGCCAGCCTTACAACCATCCTGCAAAATTTTCCTTTTACTTCGAGTGGCATCCGCCAATCACATAAAACTTCAGAAGTACATTTTCATTTGTTCCAATCCACTTTGATTCTCTAGGTAACATCCTTCTCAATCTATCCGCTCTCAGGAATTATTGATCCCAAATATCGAAAGTGGTATTTTTGGAGGAATTCTTGGTTATTAATCTTTATTGATTCTTCACTCCCACTTCTCTCCTCACTAAAATTGCATTCTATATATATTTTATCCTAGTTCGGCTAATTTTAAATCCTTTAAACTCTATAGCATCTATCCACGACTCTAGCTTTGTGTTTACACCTTTCCTTGTCTTATCAATCAAAACTATGTCATCTACAAATAGCATGCACCATATAATCTCCTCGTGCAAATATTTTGTTAACTTGTCCATAACTATATCATCTTATGTCAAAAGTAATTTTTTCATACTAGTTTCTCTCTTCATTTCAGTCACAACTTCATCTGGATTTTTGTCCAGATATGAATCTGCTTGCTCTGATGCTGCTGATGGCTAGTAGCCAATTTAAGATACTGCTACGGAACCCTATGAGGGAGAGCCTTAAGAAACAAGGGAAAGGAAAGAGAAAACTATGTAGTGAGCTTCTTTTCAACAAAACAGCAAAGACAGTTGCATATGGACCAGTTAACCACAGGACCTCCCCTGTGCTTTCATAATCAAAGCATCTAAGACATCTTTCTAGAACCAAAATTCCTTCAGCGGTGCCCATTCCACAATGGAGTTTCTGCTGCGTGAATAATTTTCCATAACCATTTCCTTAGATGAATGGTGAAAAGTAGTTCGATTTTATAGGTCAATGCTCTCGATTTTCCTAAACAACAAGTTATAAAGGTGATTCGCTAGCACACCTCATTTCTCATAAATGATTCAGTGTACAAGGGTGAGATAAGTGCCCAAACCCTTAATGTAAACAATCGCAATCATTAGAGTATTACGTTGATCAAAAATAAATAATTTACCAATCACGTGGATGGCATGTTTAAGGGCATAGCAAATAAAACCGACAAGTAAAAAACTAGTAATAGGCAAAAGGATATATTGATGTGAGAAAGATGCACCTGAATAAGAAAATGGAGAATTTATAGATTGTGAGTAATAAGTATCTTCAGCTAACTTGGACAAAATGAGAGAGATTGCTCGCATTTGTTCCTCTAATGAGCCTGTCAACGTCACAAGCCTATCATTCAATCCCACGTAATTATGATCCTGAGGGGAGATCTTGATGCCAGCTTGGGAATCCTCAATAAATGACCTGGCCATATGCAAAAACGTAGATAGGATTAGCTGTCAAGACATAGCCCATTTCCATTGCACACTTCCAAGTAAACAAACAGCCAACAATTTGGTTTATCTTAAAAAACAGCACAAACATCAAAAGGAAAATACGACCCAATAATGATTTACAAAGATAAGCTTCTAGGAAAGAGAATAACACAGTACAATATCTTCAGTGTGCAGACCGGTCAAATGTAAACATATTAACAAATGGAACATCCTCATGGTTCACAGTAGAGCTTTCCAAACACCATGCAAGTTGGAAGTCGTAGATAGCAAAATAATCATCACATCAATCAATTGTCACAATATCCATCAAATAAGAGATTTATTTGTCAAGTACCCTTTTTTCATCAATAATGAGCTATATTAACCCAAACAAACAAAGGCAATCCAACAACTACATGCCTAGACTAGTAAAAGGTAGCATTGAAAGGAAGTCATAGCCATAGTGATGGAGGATTCTGCAGTATAAATATCATATACATACACATATATTACATATTACTATCATTAAGAAAGGAGATATCATGTATTTCTATTTGAAAAATTAAATGACAACAATATCACTCAAATTCCCTTCTGCACCCAATATACATGGTACAGGGTTCATCTTGTGTCACAAAACAGTTCCAACTATATAGTCTGACAGAAAACAAACAATCCAAACATTTTCTTTCGAACTTCACTCAATATTATTATCTGAAGAGCATGAACGAATTAACCAGATCTTTGTTTAGTGGGACTACCCAAGTGGAACTTGTGGTGTTCCATGAGCAGTTACGATCAAATTTGTGTGCTATGTGTTAGTAGGCATAGCACAAGGACATGAATGATACTTGGAGAGTGAAATTTAACATGCATAACAAATGCGCTCTATATGTATGATTTCCCAATATAACAATCAATTCTAATGAAGGGATGTCCACATTCTTTCAAAAGGTTCAAGAATCTCCCAGCTTCTTCATTTTGGACCGTGATTACCTACACATTCATGTGGGAAGTTGTCAATTGAGGTGGCATGAGTGTTGAGCTTGCCACTTTAATGATGAGACATTTGATACATGTGTTTGCTTCAATCGAGTTCCCTGAGAAACAGATGAAGCAGTAAACCCTTCCGTGAAAGATTGGTGCATCTAGACCTGCATTTAGTTTGAAGAAATTTATCCAACTTTTAGAAGTTAATTTCTTTCTGCTTGTGTCCAACAAGCTCTAAATACTTCATACCTGCTACTATATATAACAACCTCATCAACCATAGGAACTAGATCAATTAGCAAAACCTAACTAAGATCTTATATTCTTAAAGTTTCTAATCAGTCCATATTTCTTAGAATGGTTGACTATTCCATGTTCAATACAGTTACTGCTTTGTTGTTGCCCAGGTGTTTCAAACCAGTTCTAAATAACAGAACACATGTTGGTCGTATATCCACCATGCAACTAACATCTAAATGCCTCCTAATCACAGTGGGCAAATAAATATGAAATAAAACTCAGTCATGGATGAGGTACAAATGGACTGGGACTTGGACATGTCTTAACACAGAATCATGCTAATATTGACAGCGTATTCTGAATTTGCTAAAGCACCTAAGAACAACTTTTTTCCCATAACTAATCCAGACAACAGTCTATTGAAGTCAACATACCTCCTCAATGAACCAAATGAGACATGTTAGAAACTTTTCAAAAAAACAGTAAAACTCAAATGACAAAGGAGAGGAAGAATAGTGCTTCTGAAACTTTGGAAGAAGAGAAGCAGATATGACAAAGTTTTGGTAACAAGTATATTGACAAATTATACTGGAAAACCACAACACAAAATTATCTAAAGCTATGACGTCTTAAAGATAATGCCGTAAAAGTACTTTATAGTAGATCCTCCCTTCCCAATTATGCCCCCACAAGAGCTATTTGGAACAACGAGTCTCACTTTTGATCTAGGGTCAACGTCATCACCATCTTCGGCATGCACCTGCCAGGTGCAACAAAACAGCAGTCTCACGCATATTGCGGAAAATAACAATTCAAATAAATAATAATAAACGGTAAATGCAAAACTTACTTCACTAAGTAATTTTGCAAGGATAAGTTCTGTTGCCATGATTATCTCATGGTATGCTCCAGAGACCACTATTATCCTGTCAGATGTTCCTGGAAAAAATTCATGGCTACGTGACAACTGAATGCGTGCTCCAGACTGAGACTGGAATTCTGTGATTGTTGAACCACCTTTTCCAATGACAGACCCAGCAGCCGCATTTGACACAAGGAACTTAATATATGTATGTTCCTCCTTATCATCTGAAAAAGCAACAACGGATGGCACAGTTCTTAGCCTCAAAGGAACAAGCTGGCTTTGTAAAAGAATGGCATATACACATACACACACAAACGCATGTATAGAAACAGAAAGAGAGTTTAAAGAAGAGAAAATGGAGCTGCTGGAACAACTCATGTCCTGTCTACATGAATATGGCATTATGGCTTGGTAAATGTACCTAGTCGAACAAACTGAACGAGTTCAATGTTCAAAAACCTAAAAAAGAAAAAGGGAAAACAAGTCAACATACAAACCAAGAAAATTAAGGGTTTTTTTTATAATCACAAGAAAACTAAGTTTGCTTGGTTTCAATATTCTGAAAACCAAAACTATTTCCTACTCAAAAGTATCCATGGAACAGATAAACTGATCACTGTAATGGTCTACTGTTTCTCTAAAGTTCAAGTTTACGTCTATGACTTACACATGGCCCATGAATTTAGAATGAGCTTACGCAAATTTTTCTCCTTAGCCATCTGAAGCTAGTAGCAGGTAGATTTAAACCTAGTTGTAGGACTATAGAGGAGGAGTCATTATCTGCAGAAGAGGTTTTTTTCATTTGCATTGGCTGTTTAAACTTTGACTAGTTAGAGCCCCTCAAAAGCCTGCAGGGAGAAGGATAAATCCTGAGGTGCTACTCAATCAGTACTTTTATCTTCAAATTCTTTGATGACGCATTCAACCTCTCCTAACTCTTTTGAGCGTCAACCACAACATGATGGACTTATTTGGTTACCAAATTGGAGAAAAAAGCAGCTCTAGTTCTTTTATGATTTGAAGTACATTGGTTAATGGTGCTTAGAGATTTAGCAAAGCTCTTGAATCAAGAATGTGGGAAGTGTTGAAAGGAATTATATAATATATGCAAGGAGCTTTCATGAATATTCACCAAGTCCTTGATCGTTTGATGGGGCTCAAGTGGCACATGAGCATAACAGTTACAGGCACAAGCAGGCACTTCATCATAGTTTGCCAAATAAATTGAGAAAGAGTAAAGCTATGCTGACTGGTAAACCATTAATTACCTCTGGAACAAGACAAGGTGTGGAAAGAACTTGAGGAAAATTGAAGTTCAAAACAGCTAACCTAACAATCTAATTTCCTAACATTATTCCATTTATATTCTTTTATCTCTAGAAGGAGAGCCTTGGCACAACGGTAGAGTTGTTGTCGTGTGACCTTGATGTCATGGGTTCGAGGCGTGGAAACGGCCTCTAGCAAAAATGCAAGGTAAAGCTGCATATAGTAGACCCTTTGTGGTCCAACCCTTCCCCAAACCCTACATACGTGGGAGCTTCGTGCACCAAGCTGTCCTTTTTATTCTTCTATCTCTCCTAGAAGGGGAGCCTTGGCGCAACAGTAAAAGTTGTCATCATTTCTATCCTCGATTTTGCTTTGTCATATAACCTGGCTTTCTCCCAGAAGCGACGCGCTACATCGGATCCCGAGTGTAGTGAAAAATGGGCAAGGGCTGCTAGAGCGTCCCCTTGGAAGCGACGCGCTGCATCAAAACCCAAGTGCAGTGAAGAGTGGACATAGGTTCATACCATGAAGGTCAAGAAAGGCAATAGTAAATAGAGTATCACCAGAACATAAGATTCGTATCTTCACATGGAATATAGGGACACTAACTGCCAAGAGTTTGGAGTTAGTAGACGCGATAAAACGTAGGAGAGTCAACATCGCTTGTATCCAAAAAACCAAGTGGAAAGGGGCTAAAGCAAGAGAAATAGATGGGTATAAATTATGGTACGTAGGAAAGGAAAATAACAAAAATGGCGTAGGAATTATAGTGGATAAGGAATTAAAAGATAAAGTTGTGGATGTTAAAAGAATCAGCGATAGAATTATAATAATAATAATTGTTCTAGGAGAGCAAATTATAAATGTTGTAAGTGCATACGCACCACAAGTAAGGTTACAATAGATAATCAAGAAACAGTGTTGGGAAGATATGGAGGAAGTCATGCAAGAAATTCCCAACACTGAGCAGATATTTATAGGTGCAGACTTAAACGGCCATGTAGGAAAAGATAAGAAAGGATATGATAGAATACACGGTGGATATGGTATAGGTGAACGAAATGAGATGGGAAGAATATCCTCGATTTTGCTTTGTCATATAACCTATCCATTGCAAATACACTCTTTAAGAAAAGGGATGAACATTTAATAACCTTTAAAAGTGGACTTCATAAAAGCCAAATAGACTTTTTTCTACTTAGGAATAATGAACAATCTACATGTAAGGATTGTAAAGTGATACCTGGTGAGAGTTTGACCTCACAACATAGGTTAATGGTTATGGATATCTATATCAAAAGATGGAGTAAAAGAACTAAACTTAATACACACCCAAAAACTAAGTGGTGGAACTTAAAAGGAGAGAAAATAACCTCCTTCAAAAATAAGTTGATGGTAGAAGGAAAGTGGAACTATAAAACAAAAGTAAATACTATGTGGATTAATATGGCTGAGTGCATTAAGAAAGTGGCAAAAGATGTCTTAGGAATATCTAAAGGTAAAAGGGTATTAGCAAAGGAAACATGGTGGTGGAGTGAAACAGTTCAAAAAGTTATTAAAGAAAAACGGATGCGTTTTAAAGCATGGTAGAAGATTAGAAATAATGAAAACTATGAGCAATATAAGAATGCTAAAAACATTGCTAAGAGAATGGTAAGTGAGGCTAAACTTAAAGCATATGATAAGCTCTACAATAAACTATGAACAAGAGAAGCTGAGAAAGATGTGTTTAAACTTGCAAAAGTAAAAGAACAGAAGGGTAAAGACTTAGATCATGTTAGGTGTATTAGAAGCGATGATCAAAGGGTATTAGTCAAAGATGATGAGATCAAACAAAGGTACGAAACATACTTTCAAAAATTGTTAAATGACAATAGCCCTGAGAATATAGGGATTGAAAATACTATAAATCAAAATAACATTGGATATTATAGGTATGAACATAGGATTAGAATACCTAAAGTAAAAGAGGACTTGAAAAAGATGAAATCAGGGAAGGCCATAGGGCCTGATGGTATACCAATAGAGGTTTGGAAGCATATGGGAGACATTGGGGTAGTTTGGTTGACCAAGTTGTTTAACAAGATTATAAAATCAAAGAAAATGCCTAATGAGTGGAGGAAAAGTTCTATTGTACCAATTTATAAAAATAAAGGAGATATACAGAGCTGCACTAATTATAGAGGGATCAAACTTATGAGCCACACTATGAAACTTTTTGAAAGAGTGATTGAGAAGAGGCTACGTCATGAAACAAGTGTATCAGAGAATCAATTTGGTTTCATGCCTGGGAGGTCTACCATGGAGGCTATTTTCTTACTAAGACAATTAGTAGAGAAATATAGGGAAAGGAGGAAAGACCTCCACATGGTCTTTATTGATTTAGAGAAAGCTTATGATAGAGTCCCTAGAGAGTTAATATGGAGAGTGTTGTGTGGTAAAGGGGTATCGCAAGGATATATAGACATAATTAAAGATATGTATGAGAGAGGGGTAACAAATGTTAAGACCACTAATGGTGTGACTGGTGATTTTCCTGTCACTATAGGATTGCACCAAGGATCGGCATTGAGTCCATACCTTTTCACATTGGTTATGGATGAGCTAACAAAACATCTACATGAGAAGATTCCCTGGTGCATGTTATTTGCAGATGATATAGTCTTACTTGATGAGACAAGGGAGGGTGTAAACATAAAGCTAGAATTATTGAGAGAAACATTAGAATTTGAAGGATTTAAAATTAATCGAACTAAGACAGAATATATGAAATGTAATTTTAGCAAGGAGAGGAGTAGAATACCAGTCAAGATTGATAACCAAGAAGTCCCCGTCAAAGACCACTTTCGGTACTTAGGATCAATAATTCATGAGAGTGGAGAGATTAAGAGGGAGGTTATCCAAAGAATTCAAGCAAGTTGGAACAAATGGAGATGTACATCTGGAGTTTTGTGTGATCGACGGGTGCCACTCAAACTAAAAGGAAAATTCTATAGGATGGCCATAAGGCCGGCCATGCTCTATGGATCAGAATGTTGGGCAGTTAAGGAACATCATACTCATAGGATGAGCGTCGCAGAAATGAGGATGTTGAGATGGATGAGTAGTAAGACAAGAAAAGATAGAATTCGAAATGAAAATATTCGAGGAAATTTAGGGATAGCACCAATAAGTAATCAGATGAGGGAGACTAAACTTAGATGGTTTGGACATGTTCAAAGGAGACCAACAACAGCACCGGTTAGAGAAGTGAGGCAATACAAGTAGAAAGTTTTAAAAGGGCAAGGGGAAGGCCCAAAAGAACGTGGATAGAAGTGGTGAGGAAAGATTTAAAAACTTTGGGACTAAATGAAGACATGGTATTTAATAGAGTGGAATGGAGGAATAAGATTCATGTGGCCGACCCCAAATTGAGATAAGGTCTTGATGATGATGATGATGATGATGATGATATAACCTGGCTTTTACAAATACACTCTTTAAGAAAAGGGGTGAACACTTAATAACCTTTACAAGTGGACTTCATAAAAGCCAAATAGATTTTTTTCTACTTAGGAATACTAAACGATCAATGTGTAAAGATTGTAAGGTGATACCCGGTGAGAGTTTAACCTCACAACATAGGTTAATGGTTATGGATATCCATATCAACAGATGGAAGAAAGGAAATGAATTTAATAGATATCCAAAAATTAAGTGGTGGACCTTAAAAGGAAAGAAAATAACCTCATTCACAAATAAGTTGATAGTAGAAGGAAATTGGAACTATAAAACAGAAGTAAATACCATGTGAATTAATATTGTTAAGTCCATTAAAAAAGTGGCAAAAGATGTCTTAGAAGTATCTAAAGGTAAAAGGCAATTAGTAAAGGAAACATGGTGGTAGAGTGAAACACTGCAAAAAGTTATTAAAGAAAAATGGATGTGTTTTAAAGCATGGCAGAAGACTAGAAATAATGAAAACTATTAACAATATAAGAATGCTTAAAAAGTTGCTAAGAGAATAGTGAGGCTAAGCTTAAAGCACATGATGAGCTCTATAATAGACTAGGAACAAGAGAAGGTGAGAAAGATGTGTTTAAACTTACAAAAGTAAGAAAATAGAAGGGTAAGGACTTAGATCATGTTAGGTGCATTAGAAGCAATGATCAAAGGGTATTAGTCAAAGATGATGAGATCAAACAAATGTGGGAAACGTACTTTCAAAAGTTGTTAAATGACAATGGCTTTGAGACTGTAGGGATTGAAAATGCTATGAATCTAAATAACATTGGATATTATAGATATGAACGTAAGATTAGAATACTCAAAGTGAAAGAGACCTTGAAAAAGATGAAATCAAGAAAGGCCATGGGGCCTGATGGTATACCAATAGATGTTTGGAAGCATATGGGAGATATTGGGGTAGTTTGGTTAACCAAGTTGTTTAACAAGCTTATAAAATCAAAGAAAATGCCTGATGAGTGGAGGAAAAGCTCTATTGTACCAATTTATAAGAATAAAAGACACAGACAAAGCTACACTAATTATCAAAGGATCAAACTTATAAGCCACACTATAAAACTTTTTAAAAGAGTGATTGAGAAGAGGATATGACATGAAACAAGCGTATCGAAGAATCAATTTAGTTTCATGCTTAAAAGGTCTACCATTGAAGCTATTTTCTTACTAAAACAATTAGTAGAGAAATATAGGGAGAGGAGGAAAGACCTCCACATGGTCTTCATTGACTTAGAGAAAGCTTATGATAAAGTCCCTAGAGAGTTAATATAGAGGGTGTTGGATGATAAAGGGGTTTCACATGAGCATATAGACATAATTAAAGATATTTATGAGGGAGGGATAATAAATGTTAAGACTACTAGTGGGGTGACTAGTGATTTTTCTGTCACTATAGGATTGCACCAAAGATCAACATTGAGCCCATACCTTTTTACATTGGTTATGGATGAGTTAACAAAACATCTGCACGATGAGATTCCCTGGTGCATGCTATTTGCAGATGATATAGTCTTACTTGATAAGACAAGGGAGGGTATGACCATAAAGCTAGAGTTATGGAGAGAAGCATTAGAATCTAAAGAATTTAAAATTAACTGAACTAAGATAGAATATATGAAATGCAATTTTAGCAAGGAGAGGAGTAGGAGTGGAACACTAGTCAAGATTGATAACCAAGAAGTCCACGTAAAAGACCACTTTCGGTACTTGGGATCAATGATTCATAAGAGTAGAGAGATTGAGAGGGAAGTTATCCAGAGAATCCAAGTGGGTTGGAACAAATGGATGTGTGCATCTGGAGTGTGTTATCAGCGGGTGTCACTCAAACTCAAAAGAAAATTCTATGGGATGGCCATAAGGCCGACCATGCTCTATGGATCAGAATGTTGGGCAGTTAAGGAACATCATTCTCATAAGATGAGCGTCACAGAAATGAGGATGTTGAGATGGATGAGAGGTAAGATAAGAAAGGATAGAATTAGAAATGAAAATTTAGGGGTAGCGCCAATATGTAACAAGATGAGGAAGATTAGACTTAGATGATTGGGACATGTTCAAAGGAGACCGACAATGGCACCGGTTAGAAGGAGTGAGGCAATACAAGTAGAAGGTTCTAAAAGAGTAAGAGAAAGGCCCAAAAGAACGTAAATAAAAGTGGTGAGAAAAGATTTCAAAACTTTGGGACTAAATGAAACCATGGTACTTAATAGAGAGGAATGGGAGAATAAGATTCATGTGGCCGACCCCTAATTGGGATAAGGTCTTGATGATGATGATAATGTGACCTTGAGGTCACGGGTTCAAGGCGTGGAAACAGCCTCTTGCAAAATACAAGGTAAGGCTGCATACTATAGGCCCTTGTGGCCTGCCCCTTCCCTAGAACCCGTATAGGCAAGAGCTTCATGCACCGGGACTGCCCTTTTAGAATGGCCAAATCACTATCATGCAAAAAGTTATTGCATAAAAAATTGATAACCAAAAAGAATAGAAAAAGGCCCTGTTAGACTTCAGTCTATTTGATCACTATGTAAGCTGAATATCATGTTTAACGGCAATGGGCCTTCAAAATTATTCAAGTCTCAAAAGTTGGCTCTAGATTTAGATAGTTAACTAGCATAGATTCTCTCTCTCTCTCTCTCTCTCTCTCTCTCTCTCTCTCTCTCTCTCTCGTAGAATATCTCAATATCAAGTTGTTCTAATTTGACCTCTGGAAGTTCCTTGAACTCAAATGAACTGCCACCTGCATCTATAGGTGTCTTCATTAGCAACCTCGACTTAGTATTAGAAGATGAATGGTTCCGGATAGCATTAGGATTGAATTCCACAATTTGAAGAATCTAGGTAAGATCTTTTTGGCTTTTGAATAAAATCTTTATTTTTCTTTTTCTTTTCTTTTTTTGCAATATGATGCTCAAAAACCTCTTATGTTGTGATTTTTATATGCTACATAGCCCAGCTGGTGTGATGATGTTCATATAGTATCATAGTAAGCTTAACTCATCTAGAAGCAACTTTAGATAGCTTTTCAACTAGAAACGGAGGACTTCTCCCAGATCAGGCATCTTTGAAGTTATACTCTCTGAAACCACCTCTTGGCAATAGATCTCAACCAGGATAGAACCCAAATGAGTCAAGATTCCCAAACTCAGTAATAAAACAATGGAAAGAAAAATGACAGCCAGAAATGACCAAACCTAATATTCCCACCAAAGAAACATCACAAACCACCTTCCAGTTCATTTCTATTGTAAGACTCCTCAACTCTTCTTCCCTTGTGACTCACATACCTATATTGGGTCAAGTAAGAATGTAATACGAGAATTGACTAATTAAATTATTCACAAACTTGAAAACCATTAGACCACCAATCTCAAGGCATCCTCAAGATGTCTTGAGAATTCACATCTTTGAGAGGGATTTGGGAGGTAGTTGGTGGTTGTGGAAGGAGGGGACTTAAACTTTATAAGTATGTCATCAAGTGCCATCCAAGATTATCTTCCACAGAGATAAGAGACTGATTAGAAAGATCGTAGATTCCAAATATAGCTTTAATTAATACAATACATTGCAATATATAGACTTTTATGCCATCTTATTACAAGACAATAATATATTCTGGTAGAAGTTCAAATACAAACATAAAAGCTCTCTATTACGAACACATAACTGATAACTTGTCTTTGTGACTATGACACAAACTACAATCGGCTGGGCATCCAAGGTTTGTGATTGGGAGATGGGCTCTTCAATTCTCTATCTTTGACATGAAAAAACACCAAAAATGATTCTCCAAATTCAATGTTAAAATAAGAACCACTTCAAATCACCTTTCAATAGCTCAAAGATTTTATATGCATTTCATCCTATCCTATCACCACGAATCTAAGAACTACCCATGATTTGCAAATGAGAAGCAGTAGTGTGTGTATTCTCTCACCTTGCCCTATCATTTAAGCCTCTCCACACCTATTGTGGAAACAGCCTCTTGCAAAAATGCAAGGAAAGGCTGCATATTATAGACCGTTGTGGTCCACCCCTTTCCCGGACCCCGCACATGCAGGAACTTTGTGCACCGGGGCTGCCTATATATATATATATATATATATATATATATATATATATATATATATATATATATATATAGGTGTGGGGTTGGGGTGGCACGATGTACCCAAATACCAGAATCAGCTTGCCACCAAAGAGAATTGCAATAATTTAACACTTTTGGGATCTAGTACTACATTCTCAGGAAAATTTGCTCCCAGAGAAATATTCCCTAACCACATTGCCTTCACAAGAAACAGATTTGTTTCTCATGCTATGTCCTTCTCAGTACAGATATATAAGCACATTCAAAATGATATCGGCAAGAAGCAAGCCTAAAGAACAGTCAATGATAAATATAGCCGCGGAAACTCCTATCATTGTGGTGTTACCAATTTCTACCAACACGCCCACTTTCTCGTTACAACAAACAAAAATTACAGAATTCCTTGAAAATGGGGTAAATATCAGTTTCGCCTCTAATTATTCAGAAAATCAGCTCTCTCCAATTCTTCAGATAATCAAGTTTTTAGCCATTCATCCAAATGCTGGTGAATTAGAATAACCAGATGAACAGACCAGTAAGTTCTTCATTATAATTAGTAAAACCATCAGGTCAAGAAAATGTACTAGGGTTTCAAATCCACAATTGAGTCAACGACAATAAAATAGCCATAAAAGGGGAAAAAATAACACATTTATTTAGGTCAAGATCTCACCATAGAAATGCATCTTCGACACCATAAAAACAATGAAATGATGATCGTAAAACATAATAAAATGAGAAGAAGAAGAAGAAGAAATCAGCTTGATTCTGACCCGCTTCTGCTGCTGGAGATTTGGGATGGTGATTATAGGTCGATGAAGATCGCCTTGGAGGTACTTCTGGAGAAGACGTATATGCTGCGTCTGGGGACCCCATTTCTTCCTCTTCTTCTTGTTACTGTGTGCTTCTTCTCGATTTTGGTTTCTAGGGCTTGCTCTGGTGCCGTTGCCGGGAAACCACTTTTCCTTCGCTTCGCTTTTCAGTGTGCTGTTATATACTGATGACATGATGGCAGCAGCTTCGGTCTACCCAGCGCGTACCTGGTCTAGTCTCTACTTTAGGTAGGTCCCACAGATAAGATATTATTTCATTCCATGCAAGAATGTGTACCGTTGGGTAGATCTATTGTCAGATGTTTGTGCTTGTGGGTCAGAGCTGGTCATCATCCAAGCCGCTTAAAGAAGATAAATTCATTCAATGATCCAGACCACTATTTTACTCTGTGGTGCAAAAGTGAGTGAATAAATGCTACTTGTTGTGGTATTGTAATAAATTACTTTAGCTGTCACCAATGAACGCAAGTGAGCTAAGTACTTTATTGGATGAAAAAAAAAAATTTTGAGCAGCCCGTAAGTTCTTGTTTATACAATGTCCGGTGGAGTAGACACAAAGGATCCACAATATGCAGCCTTACTTGTCTCTCTTTCGAAGTACTTTATTAGATCTATCAAAAATTTCAATTCAATAATGTGCATACCTTGTTGGAGAAATAGTTTGAGATAAGATGAGATTTGACTTGAGATGAGCTGAATTTAGCATGAGATGATTGAAAACATCACTTAAATTGGGTTAAAGATTATCTCAATTCGTCTCAAGCACCACTAATAGTGACATGTCCCATCTCATCTCATCTCGTGTCAGCCTACTTTGTCTTAGGCACCATAACACCCTTGCAGTCGCTTAATATACAATAGCGAATCTCAATTTTGAGAGATGTAGACCTGACACTTGAGAGGTTCATCTTATATCTCTAACAGATCATCGATCGTCTATCAATGATCAATCAAAGTATTCAACGATTGAGAAACACATTTAATGGACTGGTAAGATGTCTAATTGACCATCTAAACCAGCCAAACATGAGGCCCGCTTTGCACATTGTAATTGATGTTTAATTGACTCTTATCTTGTACTTAGAATGACACAACTGACTTTAAAAAAATGTACAGAAAAGATAAAAGGCGATTCTTTGGATATTTATAAGAGTTAGCACTTCAACTACAATGGCAATATTTTATCCCTTTTGACTTAATATAGGTAATTGCCTCAGCTTTTGAGGTGCATATGCTTTTAATGTATCACCTTTTTCTCGACGAAAGAGCACATCTTACTATTCAAGTTTTTTCTGCAAATGCAACCACGTCCGTTAGGCTTTATTCATGATTTTGTGTTTCAAGTCTCTCAAGACAATGCCTCTTCAGTATTCCATCAAACACTTAGTGCATTCACATGACCTTAAATGACTCTTAGATAAAGGCAAGACTACTCTATCCCAATTGATGCGTTTTTACAAGATGCAGAAGGGAAAAGAAGATCCTATGCCATGTAATTAGGGGTTTCCTCTTGCTATTGGAGTAGAGGAAACTCATAGCTAGCTATAAAGGGGAGATGGTCTTAGGGCAAGGAGTCCTTCCTCTTTCTTCTAAGAGGATGCTACTATGCTATTGTATACGCTAGAAAATTAAGTAGTAAATCTATTCTATAAAGCAAGAGATCTAACATAAGAAACAACAAATTATCATCAAATCCTAATCTATATGTAAGAACTAATGCTAAATATAAAAAAGCTAAGAAATAAAACAAGTTGAAAGGAATAAATTATACTTGACTAGGCAAGGAAAGAAATAGCAAGAAACAACTCCTCAGCGAGAGAAAGTTCATGCTTTCTATGCCATCAAGTAATACAAGGGCATAGTAATCACTAACTTCGTGCACCTCAATATTTTTTTAATCTAAAACCTTTCATAAAAAGGATTTTTAAGAGTGGAAAACCTCACCATAAGGATTGGTTGCCTTCGCTTTTAGAAGGGATCCCTTAATATAGTATGTCTAAGGATACCTCTAGTTAATTGGCTTGCAACACATTTTTTTCTACACCTATATAAGATCGCATGGCCACGTGACCAATGGTCAAGCGGTATCTTAAAAGCCATGCAACCACATGATAAAGTTGATGATGAAATGGTTCCGCAATCTTCTGTAAATGACGGATATTACTAGTCATGCAAATACATTATGGTCCCAAGTGGAGTAGGGGGTTGGAGTGGGACTTTTTTTAAATTCAATGAAAGTTTTAATAACTTTTTCTCAAAGGCCTCTCACTCTTTTGAAAATTAATGATTTAATCCTACAAATAAATGAATGCTAGATGGAGAATGAGAAGACAAAAATTATAAAATGTCTGGCTAGCCAATAAATGGCACCTATTTCCTCTCTCTATCTCTCCAAGCTATCCTTGCTTTGAGTTTTTGCTCAACTCCTTCTAAGACTTTACAAACCCCAATTGATATAGCTTTTTTCACTAGCAAGGACAGAACACTTGCAAAAGCACCTCTTTTTATGATCCCTATAAGATTTCCTGTTAGTTGATACAATGTTGGGCACTAAGTTTAAGAACACTATAGCCACCAAAACTTGACCCCACTTTGATCATCACAAATAAAATAGAAGAGCTCCAGTGATGTGTTTGCTTTTACTCTTGGATATCTTAAATATGTAGCAACCCAAATGAATCCCAATCAAAAGGCATTGAAAAAAAAAAAACCAGAGATTAAGGACAAAATGCTTGTGGTGCGATGACCCTTTCTCTACTTTCTCTACCACCACAGAATAGGACACATGTACATGAGCTACAACGACACAACCCAAGAAGCCCCAGACATGTGTCCCTTTTTGGAAGGGCCTTAGCACTACCATAGGAATGCAAATGCATATCACTTGTACACCACATGACCTTAACATGGTGTGACTGCATGACGTAGGACATTTTAAAAAAAATAAAAATTTAAACATTGCAATATGATTTTGTTAAAGTATTCGTTGGAATGCCATATAAGAGTGTACCTTCCAGGAGCAACAACAAGCAATTCTGATGGAAAGATTGCTTCATTTTTTAAAATCTTTCTCAAAGAGGTCTCAGAACTTTTTAAGCTTAGAAACCCAGGAAGAGGATGAAAGACTATTTATCTTGCTAGAGTTATTCCTTAAGAGAATACTACTTGAAAATTTCTATTATCCTAGAGGAGTTATCTTTGGAGCTTTCTTTAAAGGATTATTATAAGTATTATATGGTTTTATGGACCTTCAATGTCTATTTGGTCAAATATAATTCCCTTTATTTCTCTTATTTAATTTTCAACATTTGGGTAGTTTGCATGTAGAATAAGAATCTAGAGTAATTTTTCTACCTTTATAGAGTTGTCTTCTTAGTTTCTAGAGTAATTTCTCAACTTTCTGATATTGCATTTTTGTTAGGAAATGGAAAGGAGATGAGTTAAGCTCTCTCATTCCCCCAAGGATCTTCTCTCCTTGAGCCTCATTAGGGGGCTTTGTCTTCTTCCATACTAGGAGAAATCTTATTAGCAATGGTTTAAGAATCTCTATAATCTCATGCACCTTACATGTTCATAGAAATGCATCACTCGGAACATACTAAGAATAGAGTAATAGAGCATTTATTTGAGATATATTAGAACCTTGTCAATATACTAGGTGTTTGATGGAAAGCCAAAGTATTCTCTCATAGAATCCTCACCCTAGCATCCATGAACTCAAATGCACTCTAATTGTTCAATTTACGTTCATAGTTTGCGTATCATGTCTTTGTGAACCACTAATTACATCTTTCAATCCACTATATCTTATCTAGACTATTGGAGAACATTATATCTCATAAAAATGAGTATAACAACTATTAGAGCTGACTACATGCCCTCAAAACTATTTTAAGTTTGAAGTCTAAGTATGAGCAGTCAACTCTTGAGAATTCCTCAAGGCTACACTTTGAAGAGTCAACACCTGAGTCAAGAGTTACTTCATCTTTATTTTTTGACTCAGAAGTCTACTTGTGCATCCTAAGAGTTGACTCCTCTCAAGTCTTTTGTAATTAAACTTATCACCTTTAGAAGGCTATATCTTGGTCACATAACGTTGGATTGATGCAATTTTTTGTGTGTTGAAAAGGTCTTTCCATGCTCTACATATTGAATCCTTGAGAAATTTTAAGAAATGATATGCAACATCTTGAACTTCTTAAAATATTGAAGTAATGACTTGCCACTTTCTAAATACATGAAAAATTTCACGTAATGACATGCATTTCCTTGAACACTCAAAAACTTTCCAAATGGGACTTATAGCCACATGCGTGTTAAGGGAAGAAAGTTACACCCCAAGTTTTCTCACTTTTCTTTGAAATGTTCTTTCCTTTATTTCATTCATTTGTTATATTGGAAAACTTCTATTTCAATATTAAGTAGTTTCCTTAATTGTAATCATTTGTAACCCTAATTTTTCTCTGTGCATTGAAACCTCTATAACCACAAAGGATATGTAGAATCACCCCAAACTCTCTCATCTTTCTCTTTCTTCTTCTTTTAATTATTGTCTACACTCTTTCATGACATGAGAACCTTACTAATCTAGAGTTTGTGAGTTTGAATCTTAAGACCCCTCATGTTAATGATCCACATGCAATAGTCCAAAAAAGGACAAAGGATCGTTGCATGAGGGGATGTGTTAAACAAATAACTAATTTTAGTGCCCACTTCCTATTAGCTTAAGCTTTTGGGTTGAATGGTAATCTAACAAGGTACCATTTTAGCTTCACGTGCATGGTTCTATAATTTTAGCTTAGATATTCATATTCATGAAATGATTATTAGTTGACATGACTCCTACCTATTTTATTGCCACTCTTCTTATTGATGCACATTTTTGTTACCCTATGTTGATGATATAGTGATAATAGGGAGTGAGTCTAGTAGTATTCAATCCTTGATATATTTTTTATTCTAATGATTTGTTATGTGTGATCTTAGCATCTTATCATATATTATTTTGATGGAAGTCTCTCACAACTATGATTCTATTGTTCCCACTCAAACCAAATATGCTAATGAACTTCTTTGTCATGCTGAGCTTTTAGATCTCAAACTAACTCTACCTCTTCTACACTTGGCTCTAAGCTCTCAATTCATGATGGTGATCCATAACTTAAATTGTCATATCACAGGTTAGCATTAGCTTTGCAATGTTTGACAATGGTTCATCACAATATCTCTTATTTGGCTAATCAAGTCTATTAGTTTATGCATTGCCCCAATTCAGTCCATTTGGAGATTGTTGATCATATTCTCCTATACATATCAAAGGCATAGTTACACATGACCTTTACTTCAAGACTTGCAAGAATGTCTCTGTTAGTGCTTTTTTGTGATATAGATTGCATAGGGTCTCCAAGTGATCAACAATCCCCCACAAGGATATGCATCTTTATGGGCCCTAATTTGATTTTATGGGCTTTCACAAGCAACCAATAGTTTCCATATCAAGTATTGAAGTTGAGTATCATGCTCTTGCCTCTTCTATTGCCAATATTTGTTGGCTTAGATTTTAGTCGAGGATCCGTGGAATGCCAACACTATTTTGTGACAATATTAGTGCCACTTGCAGTATTGTCTATCCTATCTTATATGCTATGACAAAACACATTGATGTTGACTGCCATTTTCAGAGAGATGGGGCTAGTAGTGGAGCTATTTGGTCTTTTCTTCTTTTTTTCTTAATCTATATAACGAGTTTATAGATGAAATGAGAATAAGGGATTATTAATCAACATTTTGTTTAGTTTTATGGAAAATTTAATGTCACATTTATGTTAAGTTTGAGGAAAGGTGTTAAGAGGCAAACTTAGGCTCCAAGTTTTGTCACTTTTCTTTAAATTATTCTTTCATTTATTTCATTCAATCATTATATTGGGAAACTTTTGTTTTTATATTAAGAAGTTTCTTAATTGTAATATATTGTAATTCTAATTTTTCTTTATATATTGAAACTCAACAATCTTAGAGGGTATGTAGAATTGTTCCAAACTCTCTCATCTTTCTCTTTCTTCTTCTTCATGTTTACACTATTCCAATGAACACTTGAATTTCCTCGATGGATAACTTTTAGCATCTTGAATGCTTGGAAATCTTCAAGGAGCAAACTAATAGTTTTGCAATGATTCAATAGAATGACTTATAGCTTACGGCTTCAAAGATTGACTTCTAGTGATCAATTAAGTAATTATGTTGGGTCACGACACAAACATTTTGTTATAAAAAGGAGTTGCCTCAACAAGCATGACCTTGGTGGGTTATGCAACCACATCTTTTTAGAGCCAAGCCACGCGCTTCTCTTATGAGGTGGCATAGTGAGGATCATGTCACATCTCTCAGGTTATATGACAACATCACTTTCTATATAATGTGCTATCTTTCTCTGTATTTCTTATCCCACAATTTCTCTTGATTGTTTCCTTATGAATTCTAAATAAATGAGATATCAATGAGTGAAAAGTAGATCATCACTTGGGTTTAGTTTGGCTTGTGATGATCTATGTGGGGTCAAAATTTTGGTATTTATAGTTTGGTATTTCTTAAGTTCTCTTTATTTATTCAGCTGTAGAGGGAGATGATAGTAACAACTTTGTGAACCACTTGCTTGGTTCAAAATGATGGTAATATTTACTAGAAATGGGCTCTAAGTTAGCCATACTCTATAATTATATGATTTTTCATATTGTGTGTGATAGTTCTTGTCTTTATTGATTGAATACGTATACTCATGGATAAAATCATTTCCTCTACAAGTTTCACATGTGACTACGGGAACAGGATTATGTGAATCAATCAGCCTTGTCACCTCCCTTCCTTTTAAGGAGTCGTCGAGATTTTTATGTTCCATGATTCTCAAGTTAATCATCTTCTAGTTGAGGAGGTACCTTTACTAGAAGGTTTCATGCTATCAATACCTATAATGGTAGTGTGAATTGCCTCTTTCTTTTATTGAATCTCAAGAGAAAAGATAACAATATTATTTTTAATCTCCAACTAATTTTTTAAGCTCAACTATTGAGATCTCTTGTTAAAGACTTCATATTAAGAAGTCTTGATTTTTTCCTTGAGAGGATTAAATTATGAAGAAAGATCACCATCCTTTTACTAATATATGCTCAACCCAATCTTGAAAATTATTTTTCCTAGCATTATCATATAAAGGAACTTCTTCCACTGTAAATCTTGGGTCATTTTTAGCACGCACATCTTCCTATTTAGACACATTATCAATGCCATCTTTAAGAGTGTCTTCTTTAATGTCATCAGTCTAAATTGTGCTCTCATAGGTGTCATTGGTCATTATCAGTTCAAATTCAACAATTTTATTGATTTCATGATTATCCAGAATGTTGAAAATGGCAACTACAGATTGAGTTTATTTTCTAAATTGATATGATTTAGAATATCATTTTTGTTGAGTTTTAGGCAATCCATTTTTGCTTGCCTTTTTGTGAGACTTTGGTAGAAGCCATGTTAAAAAAAAATTCTTTTTTTTTATTAGTGGAAATTGGCTAGTCTATAGAAGAATGATAGAAATGCATACGATGAGTACATGCTAGAGGTTTCCATTAGTACTCAACATTTTTAGTTATGCAACTATCCAAATAAGTTAATTCAAGAGATTCTAGAAGAGTCATTTCAACTAATTAAGACTTTGACAAACTCTAACACAGGATATTCATGATCTATTTTGTGCCTGTATACTATTCTACCCAATATTTTAGGAGAGTAAGTAATATAGATCAAGATCTAAAAGCTTAATCCAAATTGGTATTAGTTTCAACTTCAGTCTTTCAAACTTAACTCCACATTGCAACTTTCGAAGGTGAGTGGAGGATTCCATAGAAGTAATTTTGTTTCAATACTTTTATATAGTCTGCACTATTAGAGAATCCAAACAAAAAGAGTCCCTCATTCACTATATTCATATTAAATGAAACTCTAAAATTTGATTTTCTTTTCAAAGCATCTTCCTCGCCATGTAATATGGCCATCTAATCAAAAGGTACTAAACAATAATATTTCTCCATTCATTGACTGCGTCCACAATTTTCTCTTTCAAAATGTTCACCATAATTTTTGTAATTTTTCCACATTGACTTTGCAATAATCATAAAAAATTTAAAGATTGGGTTATCTCAAAGTTTCTTGTATAGAAACCTAATTTTATCCATGGTTTGGTTCAATATTTCCATTAGGAGCTAAAATAGTTTTCTCTTAATAGTTATAGTCATAAATTTGGATACTGTGAGTTATACTATTAAATCTCATATTTGTCTTAAAACAAGTTAGTGCCATAATAGTGTTTAGGTATGATTGATCATTCATTAAAAAATGAAAATATAATTTTTGATATCCAAAAAGGTAAGATATTTTTGAAATGCCTGAGTAGCGACGGTGATGAGATGAGAGAGAGGGCACCAATCCTCAAAATTGAAATCAAAGGGACAATTTTATATGAGTTTTAACCATTAGCATAAAAGGAAGCTCATTAAAAATATGAAAATATTTGAATGGCTTAAGGAAACAAAGTCATTATTTTTATATTTGAAATAACCAATAAAACAAGAAAATTTGGACTTTAAAAAATTGTGAAATTAGTATTTAGTTTCCATTTTTGCTACTCTTATGTACACTTTTATTATCATGATTCAATT
The DNA here is from genome assembly GCA_035236585.1 of Warburgia ugandensis. NCBI lineage: Eukaryota > Viridiplantae > Streptophyta > Magnoliopsida > Canellales > Canellaceae > Warburgia > Warburgia ugandensis. Next base: position 43,966,369 of record CP141129.1, read on the forward strand.
TGATTTCTTTATTTATCTGAATTTTAACCATTGGCCTAAAAGGAGATTAGTTAAAAATATGAAAATATTTGAATGGCTTAAGGAAACAAAGTCATTGTTTTTATATTTGAAATGACCAATCAAATAAGAAAATCTAAAATTTGAAAATTTGTGAAATTAGTATTTAGTTTCTATTTTTGCTACTCTTCCATACACTTATTATTATCATGATTCAATTCTTTATCTTTATTTATTACATTTTTGCCACTTCCTTCTTTCTTAGATACATTTATATTTTCAAGTCATTTGGAGTGTCATCTTGTTTGAAAACTTTAGACTCTCTAAAAACATTGACCTTTTGAACTATTAGGAGGATGAGTTGTAAGAGATTTTCTAACATCATCTAACATGCTTCATGAACTCAAATAGCATTTAGATCTTAATGTGGAATAAGGATGGAATGAAATCACATACCTCCAGCCATTGCAGCACAATCCTCCTTTTCTTGCATGTATATTTGTTGGGCGGAGACTCTTCCAAAACCTCAATCAATCTCCTTCAATGGTGTACAAACTAAAAGTGAGATTGCAAGCTTAGGGACCTCATCGACAATGCACTGATTTTATGGTTTGTTTTACCCATCATAGAGTTTACCTATCGTGCACCCAAAATATGCATTCAGTTTTCTAAACATTATCAAAGTGGGCAGTTGACTTATCCCTAAAATGGTGGAAATTAAATGGACCACTAACTTCTTTAATTGACTCTGTTGTTACTGAGTTTTAAGGAGAGAAATACCAACATTCTCCCACTTGGTCCATATATTTCATCATTTATCATGGTAAGAAACAAAATATATGAATCATGGTGATAGGTTACTCTATAAAGTGAGTATTTCTTCCATGTATCACAATGCATTATGTTTCTTAAACATGTACCCACAGTCCTTTATGAATAAATCCTATGTTTATTCTAGGTCCAGACATTAGTGATATTTCTCAAAATGAATCATTGTGCACACAAGGAAAGTTAAATGTGAGAAACATCATAAATAGAGTTTCATTGAAAATTACATCCGTTCTTATAACAAAATTACATAGTGGAACCAAGTCCCATTCTAACTATATGATCCTTGAACTTGAATGGTGGCATGCCCTTAGTCAAAGGATCAACGATCATCAATTCAACACTAACATGCTCAATAACTACTTTCTTTTCCTTAACACGTTCTCTTATGGCTAAATACTTGATGTCGATGTGTTTGCTTCGATTACCATATTTGTTGTTCTTAGCCATAAAGACAGCAACTGAATTGTCGCAATATTTTCTCAATGGACTAGAAATAGAATCTATGATTCTAAGCCCAAATATGAAACTCCTTAACCATACACCATGTGAAGTAGCCTCAAAACAGGAAACGAACTTAGCTTCCATAGTGGAAGTAGCAGTTAAGGTCTGTTTAGCACTTCTACAGGATACAACTCCACCAGCTATCATAAAAATATATCCTGATGTTGCTTTGCGTGAATCAACACAGCCAGCAAAGTCTGAATCTGAGTAGCTAATTGCTTCCAGATTTGTTGTTTGTTTGTAAATAAGCATGTAATCTTTGGTTCCTTGAAAGTGCCTCATCACTTTCTTTGTAGCTCTCTAGTGATCTATATCTGGATCACTCTGATATTGTCCTAACATTCCTACAGCAAATGCAATGTCAAGTCTTGTGCATACCTGAGCATACATCAGGCTTCCAACTGCAGAAGCATATGGAATGTTCTTCATTTGTTCCCTCTCAAAATCATTTTTACGGCATTGGTTCAGATTGAATTTGTCTTCCTTCACAATGGGAGCTACACTTGGTGAACAATCTTTCATTTGAAATCTCTCTAAAACTTTATCAATATAGGCTTCTTGAGATAGACCCAAAATACCTCGTAATCAATCTCTATGGATCTTAATGCCAATGACATAAGATGCCTCACTCATATCCTTCATATCGAAGTTTTTAGAGAGGAATTGTTTCACCTCATGTAGCAAACCCTTATTGTTGGTTGCATGTAGAATGTCATCCACATATAAAACAAGAAAACAGATCTTACTCCCACTAACCTTCTGGTATATACATTGATCCAGAATGTTTTCTACAAATCCAAATGAAGAAATTACATCATGGAATTTAAAATACCACTGACATGACGTTTGTTTTAAACTGTATATGGACTTCTTGAGCTTGCAAACCAATTGCTCACCATTATTAGAGGGGAATCCTTCAGGTTGTTTCATGTAAACCTCCTCCTCTAGATCTCCATTGAGAAATGTCATTTTCGCATCCATTTGTTGCAATTCCAAGTCAAAATGGGCTACTAATGCCAACATGATGCGTAAGGAATCTTTCTTAGATACAGGAGAGAAGGTCTCCATATAATCGAATCCTTCCTTTTGAGTGAATCCCTTTGCAATGAGTCTTGCCTTGTATCTCTCAATGTTGCTCAATGAGTTTTTCTTTGTCTTAAAGGCCCATTTACATCCAATGGGTTTTGTACCATCAGGCAACTTAACAAGATCCTAGATGTCGTTACTCTTCATAGAATTCATCTCTCCTTTCATGGCATTGTACCATAACTCTAATTCTCTGCAACTCATGGCTTGTGAAAAGGACTCGGGGTCATTTTTGGCTCCAATGTTGTAGTCAGATTCTTGTAGATACACAATATAATCACTAGGAATTGCTTATCTCTTTGTTTGAGTAGATCATCTTAATATCGCACTATCATTTTCTTGAGAAATATGTGGTTCAACTGATTGTTCAAAAGTTATTGACAACTCTTGAACTACCTGATCTACTAGAATGTTGTTAGCAACTTGTGGAACTTCAATAATTAGTTGTTCAATACCAATTTGTACTTGAGGGGTGCTGTGAACAATAATCAATCTATCACTTGAGGTGGAAGGTTGAGATTATAAATGATCTTTTTTAAAAATTGTATTTTTGGTTTGATCGCTCCCACTAATTAAGTTATTTTCAAGAAACTTTGCATTTCTTGATTTCACAATCCTAGTGATGTGAGATGGACAATAAAACCTATACCCTTAGACCTTTCAGTGTATCCAATGAAATACCCATTAATAGTCCTTGGGTCCAACTTCCTTTCTTGTGGATTATAAATTCTTACTTCAGATGAGCATCCCCAAATGCGCATATGTCGCAAACTTGATTTCCAACCTTTGAATAACTCAAATGGTGTTTTTGGAATAGCTTTAGTTGGAACTCAGTTTAATATATACGCTGCCGTCTTAAGTGCTTCAATCCACAATGATTTAGGAAGATTAGAGTTGCTTTGCATACTCTGCACCATGTCCAACAATGTTCTATTTCTTCTTTCTACCACACCATTTTGGTTTGGTGAACCAGGCATGGTGTATTGAGCAACTATCCCATTTTCTTAAAGAAACTTTGTGAACGGATCATGTGCTTGTCCATCTTCTGTGTATCTACCATAAGATTCTCCACCTCTATTTGATCTCACATTCTTAATTTGCTTTCCTCATTGTTCCTCTACTTCAGTCCTAAAGACTTTAAAGGCATCTAATGCTTCATTCTTGTTATGAAGCAAGTAAGATACATGTATCGTCAGTAATCATTTATACAGGAGATGAAGTATTTCTGACTATGTGAGTCCATGTCAGGACTACATATATCAGCATGAATAATCTCCAATATGTCTGAACTCCTATTAGCACCTTTCTTTAACTTTTTGGTGTGCTTTCCCTTAATGCAATCCACACAAGTTTCAAAATCAGTAAAATTAAGAGTACTAAGTACCCCATCATTTACTAATCTCTTAATTCTTTCCATGGAGATATGTCCTAGTCACCGATGCCATAACATGGAGGAATCTTTATTAATAACACATCTTTTAGTGCCAGTATGGACATGCATAGCATTATAAATGGTATCATTTTGTAATTCAATACAGAAAAGATTATTAGACAATGTACCATTCCCAACAACATTAGATTTATAAGACAAACTAAAAGATGTTTCTAAAAAATTAAAGGAGTGACCTAAGGGTAAAAGTCTTGAAACTAAAATAAAAATCCTAAAGAAACTTGGAATGTAAAATGTCTTTTTCAAATTCAAAATAAAACCTCCACTTAGAACTAAACTGCATGTTCCAATAGCCTCCACATGTGAACACATCTTGTTTCCTGAATAGATGCCTTGTTCACTTCTCACTGGCTTCCTTAGGTTTCACATACCTTGCAAGGTATTTGAAATATGAATTATAGAACCAGAATCAATCTACCATGTGTTATAAATAACATCAACCATATTGGATTCATAACAAACAAACGAGATTGGGTTACCTTTCTTCTCAAGCCATTTCTGAAACTTGGCACATTCCTCCTTCGTATGTCCCTTCTTTTTACAGAAGAAACACTTGGATTCCTTCTTAATATCAGCTCGAGGAGGTATTTTACCTTTTCCCCTTTTATTGGCTTGAGCTTTATCCTTTCCCCGTGTTGCCAGCATTGCACTTCCTCCCAATTCTATTACCAGCCTCTGTTCCTCTTAAACACATATGGTCATGAGTTCATTGATTGACCATTTGTCCTTATGTGTGTTGTAGGAGATCTTAAAGGGTCTGTATTGCTGTGGGAGAGTATTCAAGATATAGTGCACAATGAAGGATTCCGACATCTCAACCTCGAGATTCTTCAATTGAGCTGCAATGTCCCTCATTTGCATGATGTGCTCACGCACACCTCTCCTTCCAAATGGAGGAGAATTCTCTCCTTCCATACTATATAGTTATCAACCTTCAGTTCAGGAATATCACCCTTCCATACTTTATAGTTATCACCCTTTGTAGTTATCACTCCCATTGTTCATAAAACGCAATTTGTTTTGAAGTGCTGGTAGTAGTAACTGCTGGTGGTTCATTTTTCCTAATAGCATAATCAATGTCCATTCACCCCCAATGGAGGAGAATTCTCTCCTTCCATACTTTATAGATATCATCCTTCAGTTCAGGAATATCACAACGAATATTAGAGAAATTTGTAGGTTGTACAATTGCATAAATACATACATATATATATATATATACATGCTCATGTTAATTGAGGCATAAATGAATTTCATGTTTTACTAATGTAAATCATGCAAAATGAATCTAATGACATAAAAATTACCTGTGGGCTAAATTTTTAATTCAGGTAGATTTATGTAACCATATGACAGAATTATCAAATTATGTACTTAATTCACAATTTTGAGAGAAAATAATAATAATAATAATAATTTGATATTCTATCCCGAACTTTATGATAAAACTATTAAATTGTAATCCATAATTCCTATGGGTAAATTATGAAAAATAATTTAATACTCTATCCTAATTAATTATATAAATATAATAAAAATTCCTGTGGGATAAAATATATTATATTAAGTATAATTAATTACAACTAATGTCTATAATTTTTTTATGTGATCCTTAACTTAGCATAATATAATTTTATTTAATTAAAGATGCTGTGGCTAATCTCTAATTAAATAAAATTATATGGATCACTAGACATTATTTTGGTAAAAATTATAAGAATAATTATCTATTACATAATTTGACTATAATCTTGAAGTATAATATTTTATGCATTCCTATATATTCCCATAATTAATTAGCAGGTTAGGTGTACCTTGCGGTGCAGAAAAGGATGATAGATGGAGCTACCCTTTGTTGGTGACTGGATAGGCACTGATTTGTCTTTTTCAAGTTTGTTGTGCCGAATAGGCAAAATCTAGCTACTGATATGCAATCTCCCTAATAACACTCTGTGAAGCCATCCAACTTACGCATGATTCAATTTGATAAGATGCATTCTTAAACTTGAAACCATAGTCCAACAAATGCCAAAAGAAAGGTCCAATTGTGTTAACTGATTCGTGTTAAAAGTATGTCATTTATCACCATACATATGAAGATTTTGCCACCATTCACCTAAGCACTTAATTTTTATGAACCCATTCAGTAAAAGTCTAGGTAAGTTTCCTCTACATGACAAGGAAGTGGATATTTTGGCATAGTCTATATCTAGTATCTCCTCACTTGGCATGGTTGCTAAGTTCAGGTAAGTGCCCATTTTCTACTTCAGCAGGCCAAAAAATTGACCAATTAGCAATCCCAAATGGATTGAGACCCACTTACACTAAAATATACAACAATGGATTATAGATAAAATTCTTACTCTCCATTGTTTTTTGTTTCTAATAACGGTGAAGATTGAATCCCTCCCTTAACCAGAAAATTACAAGCAAGAAACAGGTGAATGGTTTCTAACCCGGCCTAGCTAAAGGAGAAAAAAAAAACCCAAGGATCTTGCATAGCCATAGGCTATGCTGGAGGAGGAAGAAAAACCAAAAGCAGAGGTTTTGCAGCCATCTTGTTGGGTTGGTTGCACCAATCGGGCAAAAGCAAATGGGACCTTCTTCCTTCTATCCTTTAAACCAACAATTTCTAATTTCTTGTGGTTCTCCTCGAGGGGAACTTGAAGAAGCCCCCAGTACATCACTCCATAGTTATGCTTCTCTGAAACTGAAATTACAAACTGCTAGGCAGAGGAATCAGGCTCTGATACCAAATGTAAGAGATTTTCTAACATGCTTCATGGACTAAAATAGCATTTAGATCTTAATGCAAAATAAGGATGGAATGAAATCACATACCTCCAGCCATTGCAACACAGTCCTCCTTTTCTGGAATGTATATTTGTTGGGTGGAGACTCTTCCAGAACCTTAATCAATCTCCTTTGATGGTGTATAAACTGAAAGTGAGATTGCAGAATTGGGGACCTCACTGACAACACACTGATTTTATTGTTTGCTCTACCCATCATAGAGCCAACCTATGGTGCACCCAAAATATGTGTTTAGTTTTTTGAACGTTATCAAAGTGGGCAGTTGACTTATCCCTAAAATGGTGGAAATTAAATGGACCACTAACTTCTTTAATTCACTTGGTTGTTACCGAGTTTTAAGGAGAGAAACACCAACATGAGTAGGAGGACTAGAATTTGATCGGATTATTGGATTTGGAGATGTGACAGGTTATGTGTGACACCCCTGATTTTTATAACAATTTTTTTATAATAATAATAATCATAGTCAGGATCCCATTAATTACTTATTTAAAACATTTATTGAAAACCTTTAGGTGTTATTTTCTTTTTCCAAAACATCACATTTATAATTTAAAACATAATTAAAATTTTTTGTGGTGATACAATTGAAACAATACACATGTTAAACCAACGTCAAAACCATCGGCGCCTTTATTTTCAAAACAATAAATATCCAAAACATAATAATAATGTGGCCAAGGGTTTATCCATCATAACATCCCACCTAAATGTCCATAATATGTATAACTGTCATAATCAAATCCATAAAATAAAAGTATACAGTCCATAAAGAAAGGTACTCCGTTTATTAACTCACGTCATCGTCTATTAGTCAAAGTAAAGAAATCTCCCACTGCTATCACTATCTCTCAACGGTCTTGCCCTTCCTATTGTTGCACTCGAGATCTAAGGCATTGCAAAAAAAAGCAATGCCTCAGCAAGCTATTGCTTGTGTAGGTACGTAGACATTTAATGTAATAAAGATGGAACAAATCGAATGATAGTGATGATATAATAAGAAGATCTATCATCTATGAAAATAAAATCATCAAAATCAATGCCAACATAATCTCAAAGCATCATGTACAATAAACATGCATCTTATGGGTTTAAAGCATGATATGAACTATTGTCAATAAGCATACAGTAATAATAAGACACCGTAAGGTACATGGGTCCCATGAGTGTCCCATGCACTCATGTAAACAAATCATGAGTACTCATATCACTCATCTGAGTGTCGTCACACCCAGGTATACAACAATATCTTCATGCTCATCATGCAAGCATACAAAACAAGAGTATGGATCGTCATGCCGCAGTGGTAACCCTCCAGGGTCTCAACCACCACCACTCCCTGTCGACACCATAACGGGAGACTTAACGTCCGTCCTCATGGAAAGGCCCGAACCGATAGTGTGGACTATCTATGTTACCAAACCCCTACCGAAAGCCATCTGTGGGCAGGTGTCTATCATATCACAATCACATCACAAATCTCGAAGGGTGGGTGGCCGGCCCTACTCCCTCCTAGCATGACATCCACTGAGTGAAAGCGCCTGTCATAAAACCCAAAATAAGAAAAATACGTATCTAAAAAACCAAGAGCACTCATGGCTTGCAATCCCCAAGGCACGCCCATCATCCCAGGGTTAGCCTCTAAAAGGACCAGCCACCAAGCCTCCACTTTCCTTTCTCATGAAAACCATCAGTTTCAATGATGCAAAAAGGAAAGAAAATTTCTAATTATGCATAAATATGTAACATCGATCTCATGAAATCATTAATCATAATCCATTCAATATATTGTCGAAATCAAATATCAATCATAATATATAAAATTCTGAGTTTCGCAAAATTTTTACTAATTTAAACAATGCAATTTAAATCACTGTCAATCATGATGCTATGATGATGCAATGTCTTAAAATCAAAACAAAACATTAAATGTTGTCACCTACCTCGATGTGAGATCACTCAACTCGAGTGTATAATCCCTTTATCTTGTACATTCCGATGTACCTGTTAATACCACAATACTATTTGATGTTATTTATTTCATCATAAGGGAATCTACGGTGATCCAACCATTGGATCATCCTCTAAGATCTTTAATTATGATTTGGTTCTTAACTTTAGTCCCATCTCATATTCATCTGTTCGTTTTTATGCGTATTTAACATTTATTCTTAAATTTAACAGTCAAATCATCCTCAGATCAATAATTTTCCAAGATCTTGGATAGATCAATGGTCTAGATCAATTTATAGAGTACTTACATTTAATTTACTCCTCTTTCCCTTCTTTACTTTCATATATTTTCTATTTGTTCAAGTTGTAGGGCTTGATCGCCCTTTGATCGGCCAGATCTAAGTTATTATTTAAATATTTTACAATTTAACTAATTTAAAAGTGGTTAAATATAGGTTTTCAATCTAAATCTAGGTCTGCGTCATCAAGATGATCACAATGGATGTTTTTGATCGTGATTTGGACCTTTATAGCTCTCAAAATCAAGTTTTTTATAAAAATATTTCATAAATTAATATTATTAATTTATAGGGGGTTGGGCGGCGCGTTTGCACCAGTTTACACCAACGGCACTGATTTACACCGAGTTACACCGACGGCCCCGGTTTACACTAGGTTACACAAGCGCCAAGTTTGCACCAGTTTACACCGGCGGGCTAGTTTGCACCAAGTTACACTTGCGCGAAGCAGAAACCGGCGCCGGGAAAGACGACTGAAGTCCGATCGTCGTCAATGACCCCATAGGTATCCAAATTTCATGATTTTTGCACCATTTTGCTCAGAATTTCATGTATTTTCCATTTTCAACATTCCTTTGGCTTGATTTTGCCAAAAACTAAGGTTTTTACTTAATTTTTCTCATGTTCCTAAAATTTTCCTATATATTGTTCTTCACAATTTTCGATGCCTTTCGTCATCAGATTTCTCTCAAACTTAAAAGGTTTGTTCTTGGGTACCTTATACCCTAGATGAACAGTCCAATCTCTAATATAACACTATTTCATCAACCTATTTCCACAATTTCTGTAGGGTACACAAAGTTCCTATATTTTACAGATCCGACGGATCTATTTTCACCATCGTTTAGCTGACCATGAAGAAAGATCTGGCCTGTATCTGGGTAAAATGTGCTGGAACAAAATTGGAGAATGCAAGAGGGGAAAACTTACCTAGATTGTCATAGCATTGGATCTGGGTCCGATGATTTTCGCCGTGCTATCTCTACCAATGTCTCTTCATAGTGGAGATCGCAAGGAGTAGGGCAATTGGAGGGGGAAAACGTGTTGGGGAGGAGGAAGGAAAACTCTCCCCTTATACACCTTCCCTCTGACCAATTTTTTGGCAAAATTGTCATATCTGATAAGGGAAGATGGAAAGGGGTGCCGTTATAAAAACTGCCCCTGTATTTTGGCCCATCTAAATTACCAAACTACTTTTACAACTTCAACGGCTCATAACTTCTTCGTTTGAGCTCCATTTTCTGTGTTCTTTATATTGTTCGTTGGGATTCTATTGATGTGTAGTTTCTAGTTGTCAAGTTTTCAGAACCAAATTCTATGCATAAATTTTTTAATTTAATTTATTTAATTTATCACTAATTTAATATTAAAATTGAGGATATTACATTATGAATTGGATGTCAGAGAATCAATGGGCATAAAAGCAACTTGAAAGAATAAAATAAATAAAAATTTCAAAATAAAGAAGAGTGCAAGTAATTAAGAGGGTAAAAGCAAAGGAAAATAAGAGAAGGTATAGAATACCACCCACTCCAAGTCTTATGCCGCATTTGATAAACTCTAAGAAAATTATTATTAAAACTCAAAATAGGAACATTGAAAAACTCACATATTAAAATTGTAGAGATAAATTCAATAAAAATTCATAAAGAAAAGGAACTTGAAGGTTTTTGACTCTTTATAATCAATGTAAAAAGTCATTCTCTCTCTCTCTCTCTCTCTCTCTCTCTCTCTCTCTCTCTCTCTCTCTCTCTCTCTCTCTCTCTCTCTCTCTCTCTCTCTCTCTCTCTCTCTCTCTCTCTCTCTCTTCTTTTCTTAGATATTTTCAAAAACACTGATCATCTATTTATCTCTAGAACTAGATATAGTTTGGTACTTATGAATGGCAAAAGAAGCTCAAAAGTACACATTTCATATTGCTATTAAAGAAAAATGTCACAAAATTTGAGTATAAACCAAAATGGCATATCCGCATGTTCTTCAAACCTTCTCTTTCTTTTGAGGGTAAAAAGGCTCTTTGAGAATGCCAGTTTGCCTTCAGAAGGTTCTCTTCTCTTAGCAGGATATGATCTTTCAAGGTAATGTATGCTTTAATCCATCTGATTATCAGTGATTTTGAGCAATGCCCATCTCAATCTTCCATCGTTTGTTTATTTTCCAGTTTTGTGTCAACAACCATTCCTACCAGAGGAAAAGCCCTTACTCTTACCGATTTAAGCATAGGAATACCCAAAGGAGCCTATGCTAGCATAGATATTTGCTCGAAATAGAAAACCTTTTGATGCGTTTGATGATATACTCATGGACGAGCTTGTTATTTGCAACGCTGAGATCTGGTCTGGCTTGGAAGCATTCAATCGATGTGGGTGCAGGCGTGATTGACGCTGATTATAGAGGTTCAGTGGGCGTGATTTTGTTCAACCATTTTGATGTTGATTTTGATGTGAAGTAAGGAGATCAGATTGCTTAGTTGATCATTGAGAGGATCATGACTTTCGAGGTTTTGGAAGTTGAAGATCTTAATGCTACGACGAGAGGCATGGGAGGATTTGGATTTACAGGAGTTTGAGTAGTCGTCCATGTATCAGTTTACTTAATCATCTATGTTGGCTATTTAGTTTTTTTCGTCTTTATTTGGAAGGATGATTCATTGGAGGACTTCTATCAAATGTAATATAGGACGATTACTAAGTGTAATATAGGACGGTTCATCTCATAACCGTCCTAAATGTTATGTTTACACTTTATAGGACGGTTATTTCACAACCGTCCTATAAAACGTAACATATAGGACGGCTATTTCAAAACCATCCTATAAAATGTAACATATAGGACGGTTATTTCACAACTGTCCTATAAAAGTATAAAACCCATATCATATAGGACGGTTGAAAAATAACCGTCATATGTTTTGTGGTTGTGTTTGCTCAATGGCTCCATCCACTTGGGAGCAGTTTTTTTACCAAGTCGTAATAGGAAAATAGAGTCGTGTTATGTCATATCGTGTCGTGTTGTGTCATTTCATGTTTTGTATCCAACACGACTCAGTCAATAATCGTGTTACACATGTTGTGTCGTGTCATTTTTTTAAGAACCGGGTCGTGTACGAGTCATAGGTTTTTGACACGACTATTAATCTTGTCGTGTTCGTGTTGACCCATAACTCTAATCGGGTTGTGTTCGTGTTACCAAAAACACGACCCGCCAACTTGAATTGCCACCCCTATTTTGTGATATCTAAGATATGCCATTTGTTCTGTGATATATTTGATGATATTTTTGGTGTTATCTTTGCTTGTAGTCAACATATGCAATATCAACAATTTTTTAGTTTTTGGACAATGAGAATTTAAACTCAAGCAATTAAAAATACTACTATCATTTTGTAATGTTGTTGGGACAGGGAGAAAGAGAGATCATATCTGAGCAGTTTTCGTGTCTACCACTCTCCCCAAAATAGCGGTGCAGTTTGTAGTTTCACTTTTGTGGGCCAGGAAGGAAACCTCCCGCATAGAGTTTGATTCCTCCTGGTGGCTTCTCCCACTCGGAGAACAACCAAAGAAACACCAAAGCATAGAAACGAGATCAGGACATTCACTCTCACAGTTCCAGAAGCAAAACACCCTCCCTTGCCAGGCTATCTACATCAAGAGGTAGCAAATCGCCTGACATGGGGAAACCAAACTTGCAGAGTAAGATTTATGTTGGAAGCATCTGAAATTCAATCTCACCGCTGCATCATTCATCCTCTCAAAATTTGATAATGTTGCCCCTTCTAACACGAGAGCTATTTAGCCCATATGAACATGGGAAGGAAAACCGTATGAAGCCCATTAGGTATTGATATTAAGCTCATTGTTTGAATCTTGACACCAGCCCATTCGATTAAAAATAAGACAGAAAAGTGCAACTACTACTACATGTTCTAAGAGGGATTTTATACTTCGTTAACAAAAAATATGACTGATTGAAAATATAGTGGCCACTTATTTAGTGATCCATACCGTTATTTAGGAGACCTTACTACAGATGATCCATGCGCTAATTCTCAACCGCCCAAGGTAACTCAGCCAATATTGGAAACTAATAAATACTAAATGGATTTTGTGGGATCCATAAAAAGGATCACCTCGTTTGAGATTGGAGGTAATCTGGCTTTTCTGATTCCTTCGAAGTAGCGATTGCAACAGCTTTTCTATTAAGTTGAGAAATCACACTGGCCTTCTCTCCCTTAGGCACTAGGACCTCAAGTGGGTTTTTGTATCTTTCGTCTTGGTTTAGGTACTTGAAATCATTGATTGTGAACTTCAGGTTTTTGTTGTTTGAGATAGTAGATGGGAAATTCTAGTTATGGACAATAAATTATGTGTCTTTTAGAGGAAACTTGAAGCTTGTACTACCCTAGCTCTCTAATATGTCGCCCCACTGATACAAAATCCTGGCTCCACTCTTGGATGATGGGATGGACTACAGGCAAAGATTTTACCTTCAAACATGTGTTTCAATTGGCAAATGAGGCTGCTAATAATCTAGCTAGACAAGGAGTGGTAAGGATTGATATCAAAGTTACACACTACCTGGTTTTAAAAGGAATGAAAAGCAGCACAGATTAGATTTCAACAGTCAATTTCAGTTACAGTGGCTCCACATGTTTCTCTGTCGACTGTGCAGTTTCGCCATTTATGGATTTGTGATCAGCTATGCATTGCTTTCAATCCAAGTGAAGGGAACTGCCACTTCGGTGTGGGTATATGCTAACACATCAAACACCTGAAAATCAAGGAAGTGCAATCACAAAACATCACAGAAGAAAGTGAAATTCAATATAGTGAGACAGAGACTGAAAAGGTTCATCAAGACATGGCACGTAAGTAATGCAAGATGCAATTTGCCGCATAATGGCTTCAATCTCTCTCATATTTCTTTATAACTCTTTTCCCTCGAGCCCCTAAACAATGTATCCCACCACCAAATCACATATAAAGACTTTCTGTCTGTATCCATCCCTAGTCACCTGAACAAATATCTTCTTTTTCTCCTTATCCAAATCCTTGAATTGCAATGACTGTCTATAGTCACTAATTGCAGTAATAGTAACTGCCAAGAGAATGCTTAAAATAAGATTCCTAACCCATCATACATGCCCTTTGGCTACGCTTCAGTCGCAAGTCCAACACCAATGGAAACCACAACACAAACCATGAGAATTATTAGAGTCAAGTCCTGCAATGCTTCCCATACAAACATCCAGAAGCTTCAAGGAGGTTTCTCAACATATCTGTGGAAGCCATAAATCTTCTGTCTGTGAGGTATATCACCTATACTGACACCATCTTTCAGTGAAACAGAGACTTTCTGTGCTATTCCCTCTACTCTGTAATGGTGGTTGAAGCTCTTGAGATCATGCCCACGGACAATAGGTGCAAGCTCATTAGGGTCAATGCAAAAACCAGCTTCTGCAACCTCTACAGAAAGCTGGGTTTCAACTTGACTACCAGCTGTATAGAGCAAACATGAACACAAAACTCAGGAAAATATACCATACATTCAACCCTTCGGGTATATAGAATGAGTTGTGAAGATCATGCCATCGATAAAATGAAGTGCTGCTTTTCAGACGTATAGAGCAACGCGAAGTTTTTCCTGGTAGAAGATCAAAGCAATAATAAGGTTAGGGTAGTAGTAATAAGTTCACTACTTTCAATTTTTAGAAAGCAATAGAAAACTTTGCTTGATGGGATTCTTTCAAGAAGGGGTTGTCATAGATAAGGTAGTAGTGAAATCACAAAACATGGCAAGTAAGTAATGCAAGATGCAATTTCCCGCATAACAGCTTCAATCTCTCTCATATTTCTTTATCACTCTTTTCCCTCAAACCCTTGAAATTCAAATCAAACAAACACATGTAAGAAGATTAAAACAAGGCTTTAAAGAGTAAAGATTCACCTTTTTTTTTTTTTCCTGGTAAGTAGAATATTACCTGTTTTCGACAGACTCTTTGTCAGTCTCCATATTGAAATTCCATCTCACAAACTTCACCAAATGCCTTGGTCTATAGTCAGTAGCGTTAGAAGGTATGTTGCGATGAAGGTTTTCACAACTTGGTCTATAGTCAGTAGCATTAGAAGCCCATATTTCTTTAACTTGGTGAAACTTCCTTTCGCATACAATGAGTTCTTCAATTAGCATAGCAATATCTTCGTAGATGAAGTAAATGTAGTTTTTAAAAATAAAATTAACATAGTGACAATCATTAAATGATAATAACAAGTAGAAGTCCATAAAGGAGATATGCTATTGCATTGAATGATGATGACGGGGTGTTAAATACAAGAAAGACATGTTCGCTCCCTCTATCTTGTAATGCATTAGTGGACTTTGACACCACATTTTGATTGAACCTCCTATCATCCAACAGCTCTCTCCGACGCATTGTAGTCCCAATTGGTGGTAAAGGTGGTAGCTCAACTGGCATGTAGTCATTAAGCCAGATGAACCATCTCGTATGTTGTTCGTTGGCAGGGTAACGAAAGTACCAATTGCCACGGTTAGGCTTTGAATGCACCTGGAGTAATAAAATAGGCCCTCGACCACATGCGATCGACTTTGTTCTAACATTTCTTTATTGGAGGCTAAGTTCTGCTTAGGAGAGCTATACTACTCACACTAATACGTTACTTGTAGTTACATATATTAAATTTGTTAGCTTGTGGTATCACTATATACTTTGCCCATTTATCATGTTCTATTTGATCCAACAAATGATTGCTTGTTATATAAGCTCCTCCACATATTATGGTTGTCATGTTTTTGTGCTCTTCATGTTTTCTGATCTGAATGTTATTTTTTTAATGATTATAGGTAAAATGTTATTGGCTACATTGTTTTTGTTTAGTTTTGTTTTAGTGGAAAGAAATAAAGCATACCTTGCACGATTTCACAGAATACGATTCATAAGATAACAAGCAGTTAAGGCACTTATATTAGTGGAAAGAAAGAAAGCATGAAGCTACAAAAGAACTTCATCTGCAGATTGATCAAGTAAGCCCAAGTCAAGTAGCTACATTGATCAATAAATGAAACAAAGACATTCATAATATAATAAGGATCTCATTTTTAAGATAATATAAAGACATGCCTTTTCAGAAGATGCTGCAAAGGTGCTTGTTTATTCTTTTCATCTTTATCCTTTTAATATTTTCCAAAAAACTTTCTCTTATAGATATCTCTGTGCCCTCTAACTTGGTTCTGCATTGAATAGAATCTGAAAATAAATTCAGCAGTGAATATCATCTTACAAACTCATTCAGTGAATAGGATCTGAAATAAATTCTGCAGTGAATGTCCTCTTACAAACTCATTGTCTCATCACAACATATTATCAAGCACAACAAAAGGAAAAAAAGGAATATCTGTGGAACACAAATTTTCAAGAGGAAAACCATCACTTTTGCCTTTCTTAGAAATCTATGAACTTCCAAATCTGGGCTGATAGTTACTGGATTTTGATTTATCATTTTTCTTTTTATCAATGGATGAATTTTATTACAAGATGGCAAATTTACTTCAAAGCAATGGCTGATGACCACATTGTCCCATCAAATCTTGACAAGTTGCATTTGAAATAAGGAGAAGCAGGCTTTCATTCTACTAGCTAGTTCTGTATTCATCTGCTTGGGAGTAACCCTGCTCGGCCTACAAACTAGGGACCGTGTTTGTTTTCCCATATTTTGTTGCTTTGCGTTGACACTATGTTCAAATAAGAAAGAGTTTCATTTCACTAATTAATTCTGTGTTCATCTATTTGAAAGTATCCATACTTGTCTTACAAATTGGGGACTATATGTGGTTTCCCCAAAAAACCTTAGTTTTCATTTGATTTTTCTCTCTCTAAAGAGGAACAAATTTTGCACTGAAATAGGATTTGGCATATTTGAAATAACACCAGGCGTATCAAGATGACAAAAATTAAATAAATTTAATATTTCAGATATATCGAAGATAAAGCGATTAAATAAATATGATATTTCAGATATACGAAAAATATCTTAGTTAAATAAACTTGATATATCAGATATGCCATGATTTCTCCGAAACGCTAAATATACTCCATTAAATAAACCCCCTTAAGTAGTCTAAAATAAAAGGCTTTAGAATCATCCACCGGTGGAGAAGTTCTACTGCACGTGACGTGACATGACCAAAAGCATGAAGCACATCAACAGTTAAGATTGTCCTACAGTAGGCCCCAGTAATCACATCGCTTCGCCTCCAGTGAATGTTAGGAAATTCAAAGATGGAAACGGGTAAAATATCCGGAGACAATCTGGGACCCCACAAGGAAAGCAAGACTCATCTAACCGGGCAATCGACTGGCAAATTTCCACAAATATTTGATACCTCGTCGAGCAGAAGTTATACAATCCAAGTCGTGCTCGTCGTGGTAAGAAACAGTGTTCTACGCTAACATCTAAGAAGGCAGCTGCAAAAGTGGACCCTCATCGGCACAGGCCGCACTAAACTTTTGGTTGATCTCGCCCGTTCATCCTACCTCTCCAGCTTCCGATGTCTTCTGTTGCAAAATCGTGTGGATTGGATCATTCTAGCGTTTAAAGAATTGCTTTTGATCACAGGAAATAGAGAGTTGAAAGCTTTACATAAACAACGGTTCACATTCAACGACCGCAAGCAATTTTTTTTTTTAAAATTACTATGAGAATGATCAAATTATCTTAACTTTTGATCTGTGATCTGTGAGATGTCGTAAAAATTAGATGAACGGGTGAGATCAATCAAGGATTAGGCCTTGATGTTAAAGTGGGCGGACTCCGAGAAACCTATCATGTGGTCGCGCCTGCGGGAGCGTCCTCGAAAGCGAAAAGATAAAATAATTCAATTTTGATTTCGAACCCCATCGCCAAAATTTCAACCCGCTTCCGCCCCGCTAAAAGAGAAAATCCATCCTGACCCTTGATGCCTCGCATTCCCTCTCTAATCAACGACCTTTATGCTCGATCCGTGTCAAACAAAACCAACCAATCACGTCTCATACCTCACTTTCTATATAACTACTTCCACCCCTCAACCAGAATTCATCCCAAACCATCTTTCCTCCTCTTTCCGTCACTAAAGCTCTGCAGAAATGGCACCAAAAGCCGAGAAGAAACCCGCCGAGAAAAAACCAGCAGAAGAGAAGAAGGCTGAGAAAGGCCCAGTAGCGGAGAAGAAACCCAAAGCAGAGAAGAAGCTCCCCAAAGAAGCTTCGTCTGCGGACAAGAAGAAGAAGCGATCGAAGAAGAGCGTAGAGACCTACAAGATCTACATCTTCAAAGTCCTGAAACAAGTTCACCCAGATATCGGAATTTCCAGCAAGGCCATGGGGATCATGAACTCCTTCATCAATGACATCTTCGAGAAACTTGCTCAGGAAGCTTCCAGGCTTGCGAGGTACAACAAGAAGCCTACGATCACTTCTCGGGAGATCCAGACAGCTGTCCGATTGGTTTTGCCTGGGGAGTTGGCGAAACATGCTGTTTCTGAAGGGACCAAGGCTGTTACCAAGTTTACTAGTTCTTAGGATTAGGGTTTGGTGAAATTAGGGCATGGGTTATGCTGTTTATGTGATTGTTCATCGTAGGTTTGCTGCTTTTGTATTTTTTGATGGGATGGGAGCTAGGGTTTTAGGGAATGTAAAGATTTTCTGTATCTTTTTGTTACTTATTTTCATGTATTTTGGATGAAATTTCAGTGCTTCTGAAATGAATTCAACTTTGTTGTGCAATCTGGATCTGGGAGTTGTTGGATTTGGATCTGCTTTGTGACTTTTGTAGAAAAATGAGAACGAAGATTTGGTAAAATTTCTGTCTGCTTGTCGTTTCGGACAATTTCGTCCCCGTGGTTTTCCGCCTCGGCGGGTTTTTGTTCCTTGAGATGGGGCGAAATACCGGGCCCACCTGCGCAGGCTGTCGTTAGTTTTGTTGAAAATATCCTGCTGTTTGATCTCAAGTCTTCACTGGGCTGCCCACTTTTGATAAAACCACCCCTTTTCGGATGCTTTCCTGATGTTTGTTGTGGCATTATTAGTTCGTCCAGTCCTGGCCATCCTTTTATTTAAAATAAGTGGCTAGGATTTAATCCCTTGAATTTCTCTATAGAAGTGATGGATCATGCCTCAACGTAGGCGTGGAGTCTTTTCTTTCTCTGTTCTTCTCTCTATTTTTTTTTTTATAAAAATGCAAGATAAGTTGTGTACTATAAATCCTTTCTTAGATTTGCATTAGGAGTTTCATGTATTGGAGCTGCCTTTTTACCATTTCAAACCTAATCCAGGCCTATATTACTAAATTCCTAGTGCTTTTATTTTGCCTAAAAATAGATGCTACTTAATTAGTTTGCCTTTTGTGTGGTGTTTATTTCAGGAGGAATGCTGACCTGATTGTAACTTCGGTCTAGCAACATTTTAAAGCAACGACATTTTATGGGCCTAGATTTAACCCATTCATCTTGTTCTTCTAGAGTTGGGGATGTCTTATAGAGTAGAAATTAGGATGATATTAGCTGCTATAAAATTATGCAATTTTTAACGGGTTTTTGTTTTAAAATTTGCCATTATATTTTGGCATTTTTGCAATAATATTTAATATATATATATTTGCAAATTTATCATTAAGTTTTTATGTACTTTGTAAATTTATCATTTTGTTAAGTTTCCATCTTCCTTGTTAGTTTTTGCTAAAGTTTTCATATTACCTTTGCCTAACAGGCATTAAACAGATGTGCTATAGCCAGAGAAGGTGTCGAAAGATAGGAATTGTGACTTGGGAAGCGAAGTTGCCATAAAAAATCAGGGGCAAGGGAGAGGGTGGGGGTATTTGACAATCCACGGGGGTGGTGAGGCAACGACTTCGTGGGCGGACAAGGTGGGTAACATTGATGATCGGTAGGGGAGGGACGATGACACTATTAGGAGGGGGGATCTCGTTACTGTAGATTAGTAGTGCCAAAAAATGTGCCAAAAACAAGGACTACTGAAAGAGCAAGGTTAATATTAATATTTAATGAAAACTAATAGGAAAAAAGGATATAAAACTAATAGAATGACAATTTTGCAAAGTTTTTGAAAACTTAATGACAAATTTACAAATAAAAATATTAAAAAAATTTTTTGTTGTAAAAATGGCATTACATTTAAAAAAAAAAGGCCAAAATGTAATGGCATTTTTGCTAAAATCCCTTTTTTTAAAGTTCTTAGATTGTCTATTTGTAAGCACTGTATTTTATATGCTTTTAGGTTAGAGTCATTCAAATCACAATTTTTTTTATTCATAACACATCTAAAGATAAATTAACAAGATGATTGAGTAGGATCATTTAGAGATGGGTCCCATAAAATATGGTGGCTGAAGGGCATCTTTAGTTTAGTACTCCTAGTAGATCTATTGAGCACAAAGGAAGAGAAGAATGCGTACATTGTGATGACTCGGGTTTTTCACATGCATTTTTAAATGCAAAACTAATTCTTAAGGCGGGATGAATCCTTATTTGAAAACACTTTTAGAAAAACTATGCAATGCAGCGAAAAAATCTTTTATTTTAAATTCACATTTTGAAAACTTCGAGTGTCATTTGCTTTCAAGATGGACAAGGAAATTTTAAAAATAAAGAAAAATTATAAATATTTTCCAGGTCTATCTAGTCATAGCTCATGCCCAACTATAATAATTATAGGTACATGTCCAAGAAGTAGATCATATCCTTACCTTTATACTTGTCTTCCTTTCATTCTCTTGAGCGCAATACTAACATTTTCTGATACTTCTTCTAATCCTGTGTAGAGCTAATCTGTAAAAATAATATATTTGGGTGAGTATTCCTTATATTCAGTAGGTGATTTGATATTACTATTTTGAAAACACGGCATGTAATATAAATAGTTTCAAAGAGGCTTTTCATGTGAAACATCATGCAATTTCTCTATGTAAACATACATTTTTTTATGCATGAATCATAAGCTTGTTTGTACATTTTCAATCATGAAAGCTTTTATTGAAATCCAAAAATCAATGATATAACTATGGACTGCTTTACTGAGATCTAGTATGTAATAATATAAATATGACTAAATTATAAAGTAGTAATCGATCAGCCCATGCAAGAAGATATCGGTAAACACATCAAACCAACGAGTCAAATATAATAATCAGGAAACTATTAAAATAGTAATTATTCAAAGCAAATGATATCATCCCTATAGATATCATGCACATGGTCTTTCGGTTTTGTTCCCACTGCAGGTTGTCTCATTCGGCGATCTGCCCACTTGGAACTTAAGCTGATGGGTCGGTAAACACATCAAACCGACTGGTCACGAGTACTCGTATACGACTATCTCAATGCTATCGATAACACTGAAATCATATGACCAACTATGCTCACGATTAGCACACAGCTAGAATCGTGTGGCTTTGGTATATAGAGACCAACCTACCATAGCCTCTACGACGACTATGGCGTCCTCAAAAAGGGTGCTATGAACACCTTTAGTGGTCGTCCCTATTTACCACAGCAATCGAGGAAGGGACAAGCCTTTTTTGGTAATGATTCCATCCACCTTTTTGGAGGCAGACGCCGGGAGGCCAATCTCGTACATAATAACCTCTCAGCATAGTGCCCACTAAGCTTGATAGCCCAAAAAGCATATATAGATAAATCCAAATCTTAATCATTGAAATCATTCAATTTATGTATTTATTTTTAAACATGCGAGCAGTGCATAAAATATGCTTATGCCAGAAATTGTATTCAAGGCCGTAAATCATGAAGACAATTCCGCGTGCTCGTATAAGAACATTATATCTTAAAAGCATACGAAATACGATAATAGAGACAAGTAAATCACTTAGAGTTTGGGATGCACTTAAAAACTTAGTAGTATCAGACTACCTATGTCGATGTCTCTTGGATGCTATTTCTCCTCAATTCGAGCTCTAGATCACCTTTGTGAAGTCCTGGGTATTATTTGAAAATAAGAATCCAAATATTATTTCCTATTTTACAGATCAACGGCTAGACCCATACTAAACGTTATAGATCTTTGATTTATGGTTCTCCATGTTGAATCTCACTTATAATGGTTGATTTATATGATTTTAGGTTTCATCTAGGTATATTGATCTCCTAATATACCTAATGGATCAATTTATGAGAATTGATCATCTTTGAGATCGTAGATCTATGAGATTTTTATGGTTTTTAGGCTATAGTCACATGAAATAGTCCAATGATTCAAATCTCAATCATGCAATTTATATATTTATTTTCAAATATGCGAGCAATGCATAAAATCTGCTCATGCCAGAAATTGTGTTCAAGGCAGTAAATCATGAAGACAAATCCGCATGCTCGTATAAGAACATCATATCTCAAAAGCATACGAAATACGGTAATAGCGGCAAGTAAATCACTTAGAGTTTGGGATGCATTTAAAAACTTAGTAGTATCAGACTACCTACCTCGATGTCTGTTGGATGACATTTCTCCTCAATTCGAGCTTTAGATCACCTTTGTGAAGTCCTGGGTATTATTTGGAAATAAGAATCCAAATATTATTTCCTATTTTACAGATCAACGGCTACATCCATACTAGACGTTATAGATATCTGATTTATGGTTCTCCATGTTGAATCTCACTTATAATGGTTGATCTATATAATTTTAGGTTTGATCTATGTATATTGATCTCCTAATATACCTAATGGATCAATCTATGAGAATTGATCATCTTTGATCTCATAGATCTATGAGATTTTTATGATTTTTAGGCTATAGTCATATGAAAAATAGTCTAATGATCCTAAATATTATAGTATCATTAGGTTCGCGTTGTCATTACGAACGCAACAGTTCTTTAGGATTGTCAATCGGAGTTATATAGCCTTCTTAATTATATTTTTAGTATTGCGCATCAATAGACGAACTAAAATTGTTTGCGTAGGGCTTGCGCATCACGGTTCCTAGGACGACAAGTGCGTCCCGGTTGAGTCGAGAACCTGCCTGCATGCGACGCGTGAGCGCGATGGTCATCCTAGGGAGCGCGTCACGGGCGCACGTCACGCCCGTGCATCCCTGGGATGCATCGTCTTTGATGGGTTATCAACCTGTTTGGTTTATTCCTCGAAAATTCAGCAATTTTTGGCCGAAAAACCTATCATATCCGGTCGGGATTTGGGGAAAAAGGGAGAGGAAAGAGAGAGGAATAGAGTGGGGAGGATAATTGTACCTGGGGAGCCCCCAATGCTGCCCGATTAAGGTCTTGAACGTGGTTGCAAACCCTTGTTGCCTGATCTGTTTTTGGGAGCAATTGGAGAGGAGAAAGCTTGATTTTGGAAGAGGGGGTGGAGGGAATTTATAGAGTGGAGAAGGTGGTGCCGCCATTTTTTTCGGCTCTATACAGGTATGGTGGTGCTGTGCACTGCCTGGCCCGAGGAAGAAGACGACGCAGACCCCTGTGTTTTCGGGCCATTTAGATTTTAAACATAATTTACAAAAATACCCTCCATGTTCAAAAGCCCATAACTTGGTCATACGAGCTCCGTTTTTAATGTTCTTCGAGGCATTGGATTCCATTCGAGTGTAGAATCTAATGATACTGATTTTTCTCACAATTTATTTTATTTTATATTTTAATTAAAATAAAACAGCTAACCATCTATTAATATCATTAAACATATATTACTTTTCAAAATAAACAATTTATAACTGATTGGTAAATGATAAACATCATGATTGATCGTGGTTGTAAAGGTGATATAATAATATTAAAAAATTTGAGCCATTACATACATGTTCAATATTTTATACAAGGTAAAACTTTTTTGGTAGATGTGAGCCGTTTGTAGTATTCAAAATGCCAAAAATAAGTAGCCCATGTGAAATTTATGCATATGGATTATCCTAACCATTTGTTTTAAGTCCACGTGAAATTTATGCATTTAGATTATCCTGACCATTTGTTTTAAGTTATTTAATTTTTTTTAGATGATTGTGATTTTTACCTAGTAAAAAGTAGGCTATATTCATTGAATGGGAATGAAATTTGAATTTTGCAATAAATTTTTTACCTTGCATGGAAAAAAGGGCATAAGTCGTGGACATTTTACTCTCTTCTTGTGCGTGTACGCCATACATCCTCTACAGACCATGTTCGTGGCACTCTCCTTGGATATTAGCACCCATTTGTCTTGAACACCACGATGATTTGGACATTGTAACAGCGAGACCAGAGCTGCCAGAAGGCTACAGTATGAACAATGGCAGCTGAGTTCCTCCTCAGTTTGCCGTTTAAGCTCCATTGCTTCCTCAATTCCTTCAAAGCATCTTAACATCTCTTCTTCCCTTTATATCAAATGCCCTCCTAGACCTTCTACCTTCCCTCCATCCCGTCGCATTTCGGCAGATTCTACTCCCAAAGCTCGCTTCGTAGCGAAACGCACTGACTCCACACCTGTTAAACGGCTCGAAAGACATATTGGTATCAGAAAAACCCAATTCACGAACATGGTTTTCCGTTATTTTGAAAAAAAAGTGGTTTTTGTCATTTCGTTCTTGAAAATTTGTTTTGTATTTGCAGTTGAGTGCCGAGCTTCCCTGATAGCCAGTGTTCAGTGTTAGATGCTGAGAATCGAGCGCGTCGATGATAACACTTTCCGGTGTTATGTATATAGTCTTAAGTTCTTCTCACTTGAAGCTTTCCCAGTTTTGTTAGTTTGAGTTGAATAAGAGCCTAATGCGTGCTGCATTCGTCCACTGTCTTGCTGTTAGCTCATTACCAAGGTATTGACTTAATGGCAGAATATAGAAACAGGGGAAATGTTAGAACTCAGACCTTTAGCTGCAAGAGATCATTTATTTTCATTTTATAACATATTCCCTTTTCTAAATTTTTCGTTTTTGGTTATGGTAGTTGGAGGGATCCCCAGTTGTGGTTGCCCCGAACGATAAATTCTCTGGTGTGACTTGTCTTCCCTGGTCTTTGTTAGAACAATTACTTTGATGTAGGTAATTTTGCACACTCTTCCATTTGTATGAACTATTTCAGGGAATCTGGTCTTATGCTACATGGTTCTATGCTCTAGGAATAGTGCAATAGTGTGGAATTTGCTGCCTTGCCTTGTATATCCACATCTTAGATTGACTTCAATTGCATCTTCCATTTGCTGATATCATCCCATGCTCATGTCTATTTGCAATGATAGTTAAAGAGAATTTTTAGTTTGTGAGAGGCTGAAGGTATCGAAAAGAAGGAATTGCAAGACTAGGTATTTTATAATATCTGCTCGTTATTCAGAGATTTATCATCTAAAGAACAGATGGTGATGAGAGAATACTTCAGGAATGATAGGTTTTGGTTCTGCTGAATGGTTGTGGATATTATGAAAATACTGGTCCTCCAAAACTAGTGTTTGAGAACTCTTTTTCTCATATGCATGTGTGATAGTGCTACTACTACGGTAAAAATCGTGATTTTCACATTTGTAGTAAAGCGCTGAGGATAGGCATACTTCATATGCTGATGTGGTCTGAGTTTTTGAGGTATTGCATCTATGGCTTTTTGAGTTGTAGCACCTCAAACTGTTTTCAGCATATGTAGTCTAAGGTGTTGAACTTGTTAAGAGTACAACATGATGGGTTTTTTTTTAATAATCAAAAGTGGCATTTTATAATTCTGACTATCATGAATTAAATTGATATCATAGATTGAATATTGACTACACAACAAGCTAGACCTCTGATCTCTCTGCTCTTACAAAATTTCTCTTCTTAATAATCATCATGATTTTGTTTGGAAGAAATCAAATTTGACACAAGAATACTGAATTTCTGTGGAAAAAGACTGACAAACTATTCTCAGATACAACTTTTGAAAGAGCTTTCTCCTTCATTATGCAGGTTGTAATGACATTTAGAATTTATTGTTTAATTTGAAACAATTGAGTGAAAGATTGCCCCAACAGAAGAGTTTGATATTCCACTTCTTTCTTAATAATTTTGTAATGAAGTGATTCAAATCAATTCATTTGTCATAGTCTTTTGTAATTGTAATGAAGTTATTCAAATCAATTCATTTGTCTGAGTCTTTTTGTGCTGGAGGCAAGTATGTTTCCCTTTACTTTCCAAAGTAACTGGAAAAACATGGGATTGAGTCTTAGACATATTGGTTAGTGTTCTAGAAGTTTCTTTTATCTTCTTCTTCTGTCTGAAGATAAATCTGGCCTTAAGGCCACTAAGTGTACAAGTGGGTTATTCAAGTTCCTAAAAAGGTAAAATCTGTAGAAGTTTCTTGTATCTTCTTCTTCTTCCTCAGGCCACTAAGTGTATAATTGGGTTATTCAAGTTCCCAATAAGGTGAGTGCTCTAGAAGTTTCTTGTATCTTCTTCTTCTACTGTTCCAAGTAAATTGGCTCTCTTGCTGGAGTTGATGACGAGGTACACTTGTTGAAAAAGTGTTTTGCAGTAGGCCTATTCTCATGACCTTCAACTTGGAATCGCCTCTGTGGCATTCGTCTGGGAATTCCTTCCTTTTTGGTTTCTATTTCAGATGTTCCTTTTATCTTGGTTTCATATTGCCTCACAGGAGAGTCAACATTTACATACTGAGCAACCCACTAACAATTTGTTTTTGTCACTATATCTCCTTGCTATTGTGCTTTCTTTTTCTCCAGCTCATCCATTAGCACGCTTCAAGCTTAGTAGATGCTCTGGCTAATCTGAAGTAGTAGGAAGCTGTGCCACAAGAGATGAGAGCCTGGAAGATGCAGAGCTTGTGAAAATTATCATAACTAACCCTTGGTGAAGAATGCAAAAGGGTATACCCTAAGGAGAATAAGGGAAAAGATCTATGGAACAAGCAGTTTGTCCTGGAGCTAGGGATTTCAATCAAAGTTATGATGTAAACAATTAATACATATTTTCTCTATGCAGTCAATCTATTTTAGCAGCAAATCTATCATATCCTTGACCAACTTCATGTGAAGAGAGTATTCCTTCACAAGGTGTCTATTTTTCTTGCTTTTCTACCTATAAGAGTGTAAGTGAAGGTTTGCAGGATTAAGTACATGCTATATATGGAATCAAGAAATCATGTTATGCATGGGTTGCTTCAAGCTATCACATTGTACAAGATGTGACAGGTTACCAGGTAACGCCCCAGTTAATTTCAGAAGAAGCATGTCGATCATACTTTATATGTGAACAGGAGCGACGAGTAGCTGTTCTTATGGCGTATGCTGGTGACATTGTTGTTATGGTTATAGTTCTCAAGCAACTTCACAAGTTGAATGATTTTCTAAGAAAATATTCTGCTGTCAAAATTTTGAACCTCTCAGTATTTTCTGGAAATAGACGTGACCAAGTACAAATGAATATTTGCCTCTAAGAGCAAACACTTCTATACCATTTGAAGGAAACACAGAAATTGCTGGTGATGTCATAGATACTCCAGTGGACCAAAATCTCCAATTTCATTAGAAGAATATGCTCTTAAAGATGTAAAAATGCATGTGAGCCTCACAGAGAAGTTGATATTTCTTATGATCACTCTCCTGACTTAACATATGTTGTTAAAACCTAATTGGTTTATGCATGATCTATGGACAAAACTGATGTAGACAGATGTTGTGGACAATTTTATGATGCACATAACCACCTCAGTGTTTGCTAGTTCTTTCCATACTACATTTAATTTAGGAGCTTACAGTAGTTTCCTTTACTGTTGTTATGCTTTCCTAATTTTCATGGTTTATATCTTTTGTCTTTAGCAACTTGGTTTGTGTCCTATTTTATCTTGTAGCCACTTAGGGATTTTGATATAGAAAACATCTTGTAACCAAAAGGCATGGTTTTTATCCTCTTTGGAAGAAATGGAGATGTGCCTCTCAATTTTTGTGTGATCAACGGGTGCCACTCAAACTGAAAGGAAAATTCTATCGGATGGCTACAAGGCCAGCCATGCTCTATGGATTAGAGTGTTGGGCAGTTAAGGAACAACATGTACATAGGATGAGCGTAACCAAAATAAGGATGTTGAGATAGATGAGTGGCAAGACAAGAAAGGACAGAATTAGAAATAAAAACATTCTAGGAAACTTAGGAGTTGCACCAATAGGTAATAAGATGAGGTAGGGTAGACTTAGATGGTGTGGACATGCCCAACGGAGATAAAAAATGCGCCGGTTAGAAGGAATGAGTCGATTCAAGTTGAAGGCTTTAAACGGGCAAGGGGAAGGCCCAAAAGAATGTGGATAGAAGTGGTGAGAAAAGATTTAAAAAACTTAGGACTAATGATGCCATGACACTTAACATAGGGGATTGGAGGATTCATGTGGCTGATCCCTGATTGGGATAAGGCTTAGATGATGAGGATGGAAGAAATTCATCACATTCTCCCTTCTTCCCGAGGATTCAAGAATGAATTGGAGTTCTCTCTTGTGATTCAAGATGTACGGGGAGAAGGTGTTCATTTCTCTTGATCTTTGATATTTCGTGTTTCCACTAAGTTATTGTGGACAATTTCTACAATGCACCTGGCTGCTGTAGGGCCAGTCAAATCTTTCCATGGTAGATCTAATTTAGGATTTTACTTTCCTTTACAATTTTTAGAAGGGGAGCCTTGGCACAATAGGTAAAAGTCGTAGTCATGTGACCTTGAGGTCATGGGTTCAAGGCATGGAAACAGCCTCTTGCAAAATGCAAGGTAAGGCTGTGTACTTTAGGCCCTTGTGGTCCGCCCCTTCCCTGGACCCCACATAGGCGGGAGCTTCATGCACCGGGGCTGCCCCTTTTACTATCCTTTACAATTTTAATGCATTTCTAGTTTTCTTTCCTAATTTTCATAGCTTATATCTTTTGTCTTTAGCAACTGGGTTTGTTTTCTATTTTATCTTTTAGGAACTTAATACATAAAGCTTCTTGCAGCAAAAAGGTACAGTTTGTATCATCTTTGGAAGAAAAACTTTACATTCTCTTTTCTTAGTACTGATTCAAGGACGAATTGGAGTTTTATCTTGGAATTTTGAGATATGCTTGGACATATGTGTTATAAATGAATCCCTTGAGGTATAGCTTATAGGTTCTAGGTTGGACAGAATCTCTACTTCATGCTACTTCTTTGGTAAAATCCATGCACACAGGCAATTGAGACGAGTTTTTTCATAGCACAGTCAAGTGCAATAGCCGAGTAGAAGCCCATGTCTGCATTTCACTTGTGAAATGATCTGGCAAAGGCGCTTGTCTTGGAGCTAAAGGTGTCTATTAAATATCAAGTGTGTATATTTTTTAACCATGTGGCAATCTCCATTGCCTTGAGCCTTGTGTTCCATGAGGGACCAAACATGTTAGCATGCATGCCACTTTGTCGAGGAGGTAACACACAAGGATGCTACTGCTTTCAGTAAGTCAGAAGATTACCTTATAGATATCCTTCTGCTGTTGCCGAAGGCAATTAGTTTTTCTGTTTCCAGCTCTGGATGCATAACCAGAGAACAGCTCTGTACCAGCTTGAGGGGGATCTTAAGAGTTCAATGTAATGGTGTATTTGTCTTGTAGTCAAAATGCCATTCTGTCGTTTTAGGCTTTATAACTTGAATAATAGAAACTAGTGGAGGATTAATATTTACACACACTTTTGTCTCTCTATCCTAGGAATTGCTCCTCCATTTTTATTTGTCACAATATTATACAAATGGTCCTCCAACCTAAAGGTACAATGAGAGAATTCAAACCCATAAGTGAAATTCAGTACTTTAGAGCTTAACCATGGTTACTGGTGACTTCTTACTAGGACCACAAGCTTGCTTCTGAAGCTAAAACTGTTTCACTTCCAAAATTTACAAGCTTCTTCAAACATTGCTTCCCCTTAGTAAAAGATATACTTCCTATTATCTTGATTTTTTCTAGAGGATATTTTGTTTGAAACTTGAAATGGCCCGAACTATTACAGTTGGATTATGCTATTTGTTCATACCGTTGTTTCTATTGCATGTAACAAACATAAGGGTCCTTTGGCATGTCCTGACAGGAGAATAAATTGATTGCTAACTGTATACTAATGACATTTTTCAGTTACATGCAGCTCTGCCATGCTTTATTCTTCACGTTCACAACAAGGATTCCAGTGTTCATAAAGCTTGCCGGGTACACTGCCTTCCATCAGTTTTTCCCTTTGAATTGATTTTCCAGTAGCCTTATCCTTTCTCTGTTTGAACAGAATACCCTTAGGCCGATTGCACCCTAATGGAAGTGGATGCCAATGACCCCCCCCCCCCCCCCCCTTTCCAGCCATTATTGGCACATATGGATGCTCAAAATTGGCAGTCCCTGATGTTAATGTATAGACATTTTGATCAGTTTGGGATACAGTTAACAGTGAAGGTTGTTTCTTTTTCATAGAAGCGACTATGAGAATTTTGTGAGAGATATTACAAAACTTTGTCATAAAATTATAGCACTAGAGCTGATACTTATTTGGCATCAGCTATCCAGGTTTGTGTCTAATGAAAATGAATACTATTGCTTATTGTGATCCGCTCTTTTGCAGGCATTTGATGGTCCTCGGTCATTCATCCAAGCGAATGCTGTTTACTTCACAAGCAGCATGCTGTCGCTTTTTGATGACAACTGCTCCTTAGTTCCATATTTGACCCAGGTCTCCAAGTCATTTGCAGTGTTTATTTAGAGAAATGAAATATAAGATTTCAGTATCTTATTTTTGCTTAACCATGACAAATCAATTTTCTACACTGACAAAATCCTCTTTCAGGTTTTCCGGATGCTAATAAGTAAAATGAGCCAAACACCTGATTCCATTGTCCGTGCAACATGCTCATAATCTGCAGGCCTTTTGCTGAAGAACCCCAATTGTCTAATGTGGACATTGTCCCAATCTGACTAGTTTCAAAGCTTCAAGATCCCACAAGCAAGTGTACAAGTAAATGTATGCAGTGCAAGAGGAAAAGAAAAAGCAAGCCTTGAGTAGGGGAGGCTTGAATCAATAGAGGATGAAGCTGCAATAGAATACTTAGATTGATTGTGGTTTGGCTTCGAGACCCATTTAGTTAAATCACTGTTCTTATGTATAGTTGGTGTGTATACTGTATTGTGCCAGATCTCTGGCTATTGGCAGATCTAACAATCAGGATCTTAGGATTTGAAAGGACACAAACACATGCACAATGGAGACACAAAGAGTATCGTTGTTCAGCCAAACTCCGCCTTCCCTGGTTTTCGCTGGTGTGGTCCTCCACCGTTGAGTGACGATTGGCCAGCACATTTTTTGCTCGACTCCAAAATTAGTGTCTCCTCCATTCTGGCAATCTCCTTTTGCTGCCCGTGATCAAGGGATCCTCCCATTTTTTTTTTTCCCTCTCAATTTTCCTTCCGTTGTCATCTTCGACAGGCCACCGGTGATCTACTTCACATTGTCGATTGGCCACAGCAGCTCAACCAATCGAAGGCTGCTCCTTCAAAGCCTCGCTAGTTGATCTCCTTTTTTCGCTCGAATTCAACCAGCAACCATCTCCTTTTCTCATTGGCGATTGCATGGATCTCAGCCTCTCCCTCTGCAGGCTGCTTCTATGTCGTTCTCGGTTCCACCATTAATGGCCACCCTCTTCATCGCGGCCATTGCCTTGGCCAAATGTCTGCTAGTTCCAAGAAGCTGTTCCAGTCGCTGGGGCTCGCAATCTTTGGCTTCACTCTCTTGCATCCGGTGAGTCTCCTATATCTCCCTTTCAATCTCTTCCCACCATTGACGATCGACTGATCGCTCCATCAATGGGTTTTTGAGATCAATCAGATTTTGGATTGGCAGATCTGACAATCAGGGTCTTAGGATTTGCAAGAGCACAATCACATGCACAATGGAGACACAAAGAGGTACGTTAAACTCAGCCTAAATTCATGTTTCTCTGAACTCGACAAATATTTAAAAATTATGGGGCACGCAGGAATTGCTGAATGTAAAACCTTATCAGTTTATTCAAATGTAAAATCAATGTAAGAGTTGCTGAATGTAAACGAAATAAGTTCAACCAGAGTGTAAAACCAAACGAATTTCTCCAGTGAATGCAAGTTGTTGATCTCTTTTCCACAGTTCAAAATTTGATTTCTTTCTGCGACTCTCTCAGTCGCTTTTAGTAAAATTTTTCTGCTTCTCAGAAAAAAATAAATTCAGAAGACTATCTTCAACATTCAATCAGTCATGCATCATACATAAGCAAGAGATTCAGTCATGTATCATCTTGTAGGTTGTGTATGCCCATCGAGATATTCACAAAACCACAAGAGCTAAGCTTCCTTTGCTGGCGAACAAGTAGTAGTAGATATATTTGTTCTCATCATTTCTAGTGTCCATTTTCTTCTCTATATTTCTATGAATCATGAGCAAACGTTTGTATACGTTTCATACTTCTTATATGCAAAGTTTAGGGTCAAGTACTTACGATCTTGTGAGATTCTTAGGGCATTTGATTTATGTGGATCACTATGATTTTGTTGAAGGGGAGCTTTGGTGCAATGGTAAAAGTTATCATCATGTGACCTTGAGGTCACGGGTTCAAAATGTGGAATCAGCCTCTTGTAAAATGCAAGGTAAAGCTGCCCATTATAGGCCCTTGTAGTCTGCCCCTTCCCTGGATGCGGAGGCTGTCCTTTAGTACGATTTTGTTATGATGTTCATGAACAGTTCCGTCAAGATAATGGTTAAAAATACTACTTAGTTATTCAGTAAGATATTTATGAAGACACAAAATTGAGAAGTTCAATAATTCCACTGTCATGATGATTTATACATATCCATACTAGCGTAAAGAAAGAGTTCTTCTAGCAGAGGCTGAAAAGGATGCAACCAAGATAGTCTCCAGGTTTGAGTGATTTGAACTATTCATTATATTTGGCTTGCCCTATTTAGGCTAAACGGGTAGTCCCGGTGCACGAAGCTTTCGCCTATGCGAGGTCTGGGGAAGGGGAGGGCCACAAGGGCCTAAAGTACACAGCCTTACCTTGCATTTTGTAAGAGGCTTGCCCTATTTAGGTTGTATACTAGATATCACACAAATGAGAGGTTTCTAGATACTAACTTCTTTTAGTTAAGAATTTCAGTGGACATGATTTACAAGCAAAAAAGGCATGGCTAAAATCATCCAATGATTATGAAATTAAGTTGCTAGTCAATCTAAAACACGACAAACATGATGAATGAATCTAATAATCCAAAGGGGTCCCAGGTATGTAGTATCCTTTTTTGCATCCAAAATATCATTTTCCATAAAGAAAACACCCTCCTTGGAATGAAAGACAGATTTACCAAAGAGTCTTAGTATTTTCAAATGCCAAAGCCAGTGTCTTATTTACAGGTGTCTTCGTTGTTCTTCAGCCTCTTATTTTTGCTCTAGTCACTAAAAATCACACTAGTCACATGACTCTAACCACTTTGCTTTTTTGTTTTTAAATATCAATGGTTAAGATTTAGACCACAAAGAAAAAAACAACTTGGCACACAAAACTCTTAAGTATAGAGAGTTCGGGAAGGGTGCAAATCATAAGGGTATATAGTATGCAGCCTTACTTTAAAGTTGAAGTCACACAAACTACAATAGGGGTAAAAAGCATTTTATTGGAATATCTAAACAAGATAAAGTGATATATTTGTAAATATAAAAAACTAAAAGGGACACGTAAATGCCCGCCTGTAAATTTGCCGGTAAAATTTTTTCCCATTAACTCTACCTCTAAACCTCGCTTTTCCAAGTCACACAAGTGCACGTGCTGGTTACTAAATTGGAGAAACGAAACCCTAGCTCCCGATGCATGCCAAAGAAGAGCTCTATATATGGCCCCTAAGAACACTTAGGGTCTCACAATTCCATTCCGATCCCTCTGTAACGGCGGAGCGATTGTGAAAACTGAAAGTACTGTCTCATTCCATTTCCTTTTATGCTTCCTTGCTGCGATTTACTGGGTGTTTTCGTGTTTTCCTCGACGGCCTTTGTGGTCCCATCTCTGATGAATGCATTTCAGGGTTAGGGTTGCACCATTTTTTCCAATATCTTGGAAGATCACAGGCTTAGATCAGACGACAGGAGCTGTTGAGTCGCTTCACCTTGAACAAAATCAGGTGCAGCGAATAATATCCTGTAAAATTTCGTTACGTATTTATTCACCCTTTGTCGTCTTGTTGTATACTTCACGTCTGGGTCCGATGATGGCATGTAATCTTTGAGACCTGATTTCTTCTGATGAAAATCTAGGCAATTTCTCTGAGGACCCAAACAACATCTTAAATCCTATTTCTTTTCAGAAATTGATGTCCGTCTTACGGATTTAAACCGCAGACGATGCTTAGTTTTATGATTTTTGTGGGTTATTTACATTGATGGAGTGATGTAACGCACTGGGCTCCGAGCAGGTTCCTGCAGAAAGTGATGGAAATGCATTGCCTAGAAAGCATTATCTGACCCTACTTTTAATTTTTTATTTTTTGGGTTTGAATTTTTTTTGTTTTAATTTTGAGTAAATGAGAAAATTCGGTGGTATTTTAACAGTTTTTATATGTTACTCAGTCTGTCATCCCCATTACACACAAGCTTCTTTGTTTGTCTTTAGAGTTATCAATTTGGGGGTATTTTTTATAATGCACACTTTGTCATTTTTTAGCTTGAGTTTGATATCAGCACCTAAGCTCACTCAAATTGAAGCAGATTTATCAGCCATGGATCAGTGTAAAGTGTAAGTAAATACTACCCATAAAAGTGAGCTATGATCATCCACCATTTCAAAACCTTTTAATTTTTTTTAATGATGATAAAGACACTAATTTTATTGAGAAAATGGCTCCACCTAGCCCAGTTAGGAATAATAAAGTGTAGAAACTTGACTTTTTTATTAGGAGAGAAACAAGAGGTGAAAAAAGGAAAGAGAGAAATAAGAAATAATTTGGAGAAATTACATAAGAAAAGGTTAGGATCACACTTAGGTATTACATTGAAAGGGCAACTTTACAGTTTATAACTTAGGAAACTAGTATTAGAAATAATATCCTAAAACTAGGGGTACTAGAGATATATTGAAATTAAGGACTTTCTAAAAAATGCTATTATGTTTTGGTATTTTTGCAAAAAATGTTCAATATTTTTTGAGTTTTGTACATATGCCATTAAGTATTAAGAGCTTTGTAAAATTATTATTCTCTTAGTTTTTTTATTATCGAACCTTAACCTGTGATTAGAGGTTCAATGACTTAAGTTCAATGAAACTTATATCTGAAACAGGTTGATAACAAGGAATCTGATGGTAACAATCTAAAAATTGACATAAAACTCTTCTTTTAAATTATAATAAATTAAAGAAAAATTCAAGGTCAAATCGTAAGCAAAATATGCTTGTAATCTTCTTCTTTTTAATGTCTTCTATTTAATATGATCAATTTCATATATTTGTGTTAATTAATAAACTAAGAAATTACAGGGCAAAGTCTTTTTGTTTAATGTACTTGGTTTGCTAGAAGAATAATATTGAAATTAAAAAAAAAAAAACTAACAGGAAGCAGGATGGACAACTAACAGAATGACAATTTTACAAAGCTTACAAAAAATTAATGATAAATTTGCAAAAT
This sequence comes from Warburgia ugandensis, assembly GCA_035236585.1. Classification (NCBI taxonomy): domain Eukaryota; kingdom Viridiplantae; phylum Streptophyta; class Magnoliopsida; order Canellales; family Canellaceae; genus Warburgia; species Warburgia ugandensis. The sequence goes on from CP141129.1 coordinate 44,001,965, forward strand.
TTAAAAATATTGGAAATCTTTTTTATAAAAATGTTAAAATTTAATGGCATTTTTGTAAAAATCTCAAGAAATAATATTCCTAAAGGTTATCATTCCTCCAGCTTTCTTTAAGTGGAAGGGCTACTCCTTTCTGTTGGTTCGGTGTGGCGCTGTGAATTTAACTATTCAGGCTATCCCAGGCAACATATTTTGTTTCATTCTGTCTCAGACATAATGTACTTCTGACTGACTGATCCTGGAAGCTCTAGACTATAATGAACTACAAATTTGACCGATTCTGTCTAAGAACAAAATTGCCGGCCGGCCGTGTTTTGTTGATAGATCTGGAAGAAGATTAATTGATGCTTGAGAAAGCGTGCCTACTTGCTGAAGATTTCAAGGTGAGGTGGTAGCTTTTGTTGGGTCCAGAGAGGAGAACAAGCAAAGAGAGTATACTCTCAAGGCCCTGTCTATCTTTTCTTGGTGATGGGTAATACAGCACTGTCCAAGGAGGACTATTCCCCAATCTTGAGGCTCTACCTGTATGGCAAGGAGGCACCATAAATCAATGAATCATTAAACAGGAGGCTCCAGCTGCTCATTACGTAATTATACTTCAAGGCCTGATATATTTGTTGCAAATGCTTGCTCTTATGATTGAAATAGAAGAAATATGACTAAGAGAGACAAAAAGGTAATGCTTCCATCAACAAGAAAACCAACACTTCATCAATCAGTAGTTGCTTCCTTCACTAGGGGAGTCATCGCTTCTATCTGGTTCCTCGCACATAGGAGGTGTGAAGTAGAAGGTCCCAACATCATACTTGACCAGATCTCGATTAACCGAACAGGGACGACCCAGCTTCTTTCCCGACTGGCCTCCGGCGAAGTCGGTGAGAATGTTGCAGGTGTGATCCGGTGATGATATGAGCCTCACTGAGCACCCCTCGGCTTTCAGCTCCTTCCCCTTGATTTGTTTCTCAACAAGCATCTTAAAATCACCCTCTTCGTCAGTCTCATCACTGCCGTAGTAGACCACTCTGTTCCTCTCGTCCGCGCACATTATGGCCACCTTGCACCCTACAATGTAAAGCTCTACATCAATTTTGGCAATTTTCTTTTACACAGAGGAGCTAATTAGTTACTTTCTATCCATTATATAATATATTGATTTGTTTTTCAAATTTAGAATGAGAGCCTTGCTGCAGTGGTTGAGTTGTAATGTGATTTGGAGGTCACAGGATTTAAGTGTAAAGACAAGTCTCTTGTAAAAATGCAAGTTAAGACTGCTTACTAAATACCCTTTGGGGTCTGCCCCTTTTCCAAACCCTGCACATATGGAAGATTTGTGAAGCGGGCTGTCTGTTTTTTTTTTTTTTTTTTACCCAAATTCTTGAGGCTTTCGTTTAAACATCAAATAATTAATGATAATGATCTGGATCATCCAACGCAGGTGTTTGGCGCATGAAAAATGTATGGGTTTGATCACCAAACAGCTGAGAAATGATGTAAAGGATTACCTTGGATAGGCCTGAGGCCGTGAGCCCATTCATCATAACCCTGACTGCAGTCTTGGCACATCACCTTCCCGCCCACATGAATAACTCCTGCAACATCTTTCCAAGCTTCCATGCCATGGCACATCATCAGCAGGCATACAGCAAATATGAAGAGCATTGTCTTCTCCATCTCTCTCTCTCTCTCAAATGGATATAAGTTGCATCTTATATACAATTAGAAATGTGTGTCTAGTCAAAGGGGACAACGTGAAGGGGTACTAGTTTAAATGCTGCTGCAAATTGGATATCTCGTATCAAAATTGTACGTGCCTTCAACGTGACTGCACGTATTGGGGCTGTGAATTTCTCCACTAAAGTCATCAATCATTGTAACACAATTATACAATTTATGCACAGTAGTGGGTTCCAACCTTTCTTCAATTATATTATTCACATTCCAAGAACCTACCTGCAGAGAGTCTTCTTCTTACGCCACTGCACTTGCCCTGGAGTTGTAAACGCGGTGTCACAAATTTACTTGGCATGGCTAAAATTACATGCAGCAGCCAGCTTTCTGATGATCCAAACCGTTATATTTTGAGCCCATAATAGCTAGGAAATGCCTCCAAAATCTCATCTTTCAGACAATCCTAACCCTCTGTGGCTAGTGTTTTCATGGAAATTTCTCTAGCTTTTTGAGCCTCCAATTTAGACCTAAGAAAACCAAGAACTAGGATCTCTAGTAGATAAACGTGATGTGAATGAACTTTATCATCCTTCCCATACATCTGATGGGAACTTGAAATCCTTCCCATACATTGTGCCGAACCCCAATGAGTCAAGAGACGACTCAGGTTGACCCAAATTTACTTGAAGCTCTGCTCAGCTGGGCTTGATTTCTTTGGAATCATGTTATCAAGTTTAATTTCTATGTCCATAATGATTTACTTGAATTGGTTTCACTCTGGTAGCTCCAAGTCCGGAAGGTTGTCACATCACTTGTTAGATAAGGTGGGTATCAGTTTTTGCCAATAAACAAATTAGCAGCAAAGTTAAAAATTAAGAATTTCTTGGCATGAGTGGGTGGCGAAATCAGCTCCGTATAAGGGAGTTTTGAATACAAAGTTCAGGTGTAATTGACAACATGTCTACAGAAATGGTTTCAGTTGTGTAAGGGTCCAAGTAGTTACTAGGTTATGGCTATGCATTAGGCTAAAATCAGCCAAAGGAAAGTTTTGTAAACTGAAACTAGAGTAAATGCCAAGCTCTTGGCATGCCTTTTTGTTACTGAATGACTACATCATTTTGGCTGTTCATATAAGATTTGTGTTACATATTGATGAGTTGTACCAGCTTGCAATGCCAAAAGTTACTCATCCTCCATATAATCTACTACAAATTCTCTGACCTTTTATCGTTCCTCTTCTGTGAGAATGGTGTCATCATCCATCAACCGGCTCCTCTACTCCCTGCTCACAGTGTTACAATCGTCGCTATCAACCTGCGAGAAGTACAAATCAGAAAAATATCCTTGTTCAAGATTTGTTAATTTAGTAAACTGAAGGTTTAGAAAGGATAGCTGACATCAACATAATTTTTTATATGGCCATCTTTGTTTGGTTTTGTTTCCAGCTCATATGTATTGCAATATTCCCAATCTACAATGTGCTTGTATTCACAGTGTCCTTCTTGCATTAACGCGCTTTAGTAAAAACTAGCACCTTATACAGTTGAAGGAAATTTTTTGCTGCATATATTTCAATTTTGGAAGAATTCACAGGGCATATTTCTCTATTCAGAATTTCTTAATTATGATACTGATATACTTTGCAAAGACTTCTCTTGCATCCAATATGATATGACACTGAACTCGTACTGGATATTGTGAATTCTTCTATATTAAACAAGTATCATTCCTCAATCCATTTGAATTAAACTATCATGCTTTTTGCTTGTTCATCATCATCATCATCATCATCATCATCATCATCATCATCATCATCAAGACCTTATCCCAATTAGGGGTCGGCCACATGAATCTTATTCCTCCATTCCACTCTATTAAATACCATGTCTTCATTTAGTGCCAAAGTTTTTAAATCTTTCCTCACCACTTCTATCAACGTTCTTTTGGGCCTTTCCCTTGCCCTTTTAGAACCTTCTACCTGTATTGCATCACTCCTAACTGGTGCCGTTGTTGGTCTCCTTTGGACATGTCCAAACCATCTAAGTTTAATCTCTCTCATCTTGTTACCTATTGGTGCTATCCCTAAATTTCCTATAATATTTTCATTTCTAATTCTATCCTTTCTTGTTTTACTACTCATCCATCTCAACATTCTCATTTTTGCGACGCTTATCTTATGAGTATAATATTCTTTAACTGCCCAACACTTTGATTCATAGAGCATGGTCGGCCTTATAGCTATCCTATAGAAATTTTCTTTTAGTTTGAGTGGTACCCGTCGATCATATAAAACTCCAGATGCACATCTCCATTTGTTCCAACCTGCTTGGATTCTCTAGGTAACCTCCGTCTTAATCTCTCCACTCTCATGGATGATCCTAAGTATCGAAAGTGGTCTTTCACAGAGACTTCTTGGTTATCAATCTTGACTGGTGTTCCACTCCTCTCCTTGCTAAAATTACATTCTGTATATTTTGTCTTAGTTCAGCTAATTTTAAATCCTTCAGATACTAATGCTTCTTTCCATTACTCTAGCTTTATGTTTACACCTTCCCTTGTCTTATCAAGTAGGACTATATCATTTGCAAATAGCATGCACTAGATAATCTCCTCATGCAAATGTTTTGTTAACTCATCCATAACTAATGTGAAGAGGTATGGACTCAATGCTGATCCTTGGTGCAATCCTACAGTGACAGAAAAATCACTAGTCACACCACTAGTGGTCTTAACATTTGTTACTGCTCCCTCATACATATCTTTAATTATATCTATATACCCCTAAGAAACCCCTTTACCACCCAATACCCTCCATATTAACTCTCTAAGGACTCTATCATAAGCTTTTTCTAAGTCGATAAAGACCAAATGTAGGTCTTTCCTCCTCTCCCTATATTTCTCTACTAATTGTCTTAGTAAGAAAATAGCTTCCATGGTCAACCTCCCAGGCATGAAACCAAATTGATTCTCCGATGCACTTGTTTCATGTCGTAACCTCTTCTCAATCACTCTTTCAAAAAGTTTCATGGTGTGGCTCATAAGTTTGATTCCTCAATAAACTCTACTAATTGTCTTAGTAAGAAAATAGCTTCCATGGTCAACCTCCCAGGCATGAAACCAAACTGATTCTCTGATACACTTGTTTCATGTTGTAACCTCTTCTCAATCACTCTTTCAAAAAGTTTCATGGTGTGGCTCATAAGTTTGATTTCTCGATAATTAGTGCAGCTTTGAATGTCTCCTTTATTCTTATAGATTGGTACAATAGAGCTTTTCCTCTACTCATCAGGCATTTTCTTTGATTCTATAATCTTGTTAAATAACTTGGTCAACCAAACTACCCCAATATCTCCCACATGCTTCCAAATCTCTATTGGTACACCATCAGGCCCCATGGCCTTTCCTAATTTCATTTTTTTCAAGGCCTCTTTTACTTTAGGTATTTTAATCCTACGTTCATATCTATAATATCCAATGTTATTTAGATTTATAGTATTTTCAATCCCTATATTCTCAGAGCCATTGTCATTTAACAATTTTTGAAAATATGTTTCCCACCTTTGTTTGATCTTATATTCTTTGACTAATACCATTTGATCATCGCTTCTAATACACTTAACATGATCTAAGTCCTTATCCTTCTGTTCTCTTACTGTTGCATGCTTAAACACATCTTTCTTACCTTCTTTTGTTCTTAATCTATTATAGAGCTCATCATATGCTTTAAGTTTAGCCTCACTTATTATTCTCTTAGCAGCATTTTTAGCATTCTTATATTGTTCATAGTTTTCATTATTTCTAATCTTTTACCATGCTTTACAACGCGTCTGTTTTTCTTTAATAACTTTTTGCATTGTTTCACTACACCATCATGTTTCCTTTGCTAATAGCCTTTTACCTTTAGACACTCCTAAGACATCTTTTGCCGCTTTCTTAATGGACTTAGCCATATTAGTCCACATGGTATTTACTTCTGTTTCATAATTCCAATTTCCTTCTACTATCAACTTATTTTTGAATGAGGTTATTTTCTCTCCTTTTAAGTTCCACCACTTAGTTTTAGGATGTGTATTAAGTTCAGTTCTTTTATTCCATCTTTTAATACTGATATCCATAACCATTAACCTAAGTTGTGAGGTTAAACTCTCACTAGGTATCACCTTACAATCCTTACATATAGATCATTCATTATTCCTAAGTAGAAAAAAGTCCATTTAGCTTTTATGAAGTCCACTTTGAAAGGTTATTAAGTGTTCATACCTCTTCTTAAAAAGTGTATTTGCGATTGTAATGACCCCAAATTTTGTAATATTAAAAGCCCATAAAAAGTTTGGTTTTAAAGATAAGGGCATTTTGGTCATTTCACTAGTTACCTTAACTAAACCCAGGAATTTGGTACTAAAAGTAGTTCCATTAGATGCGTCTCGGAAAAAGGAATCCAACGAGACCAAAATCACCCAAAACGGAGTTAAAATGAGCAAGATATGGCCCTTTGAAGTTCAGGGGCAAAACTATAAATTTCACAAAACGACTTAACCTGAAAAACACAGGTGCCCGTTTTGATACGGGCACCCCATCGTCTTCAACCTCCTAGAGGTTTCTGGAACGGCGGTGTTTCAAGAAGAAACCACCGCCATTCCAGAGGGTTCCCCACCGCCATTCAAAGGCGGTTAGAAACCCTCCAGAACCCTCTTTAAAAGCTCTATAAATAGAGCTCTTGGGTGCCTCTAATGGCAGCCCAAAAGCCTTGGAGAAAACCAGTCGTGAAGCAGTGAGCAAGGGGGGAAAACGTGGAGAGAAAACCACCAACGAAGCAGGTACGCACAAAAAAAAACCCCAAACCCATCTCCACTATAGTTCCAGGAACGATTTCCCTAGGTTTTTCCATGAAAAACCATGCAGAATAGGCCTCCAGGGGAGCCACAAAGACCCCTGGGACGTCCCCAGGCCGCACTGGTTCGACAGGGTCGAACCAGGGTGACCTGAGGATGACCCAGGTCATGAACAAGCGGGATGATCCAACAGGACCGTCCCACGTCGACGCAAGTCGACGCCGTTTGGAAAAAAAACCAAACGGGTGCGTCGTTGGACACGCCTGCTAAAGAGACGACGAGTGGCTTTGTAGAGCGCGTCTGAAGACGCGCCCGCTGAGGCGCACGCCGCAGACGCGCAGCGCACTAGCGAAGCGTTGTTTTTTTGGTTACTTGAGGATGCTGGGCGCACGTCGCAGACGCGCAGCGCCCTAGCATTCCTCCTCTTTTTGTCTTTAAGACTCTATGTACATGCAATGTTAAAACGCTTATAACTTGAGATCTAGAGCTCCGATTGAGGCGCCGCAAAATGCGTTGTGTCTGTATTGACGAGACGGACACATCCAAACTATAAAATCTCTGATCAAGTTCCAATAAAAGGTGGGCATGACCCTTAGAATAGGATGGTGGCGCGTGACCACTAGAACTTTGGAAAACTGAGAATACCAAGGCCAAATTAGGACCTTGGGACACCCATAGGCATAGGGATGGACCCCTAATGCCTAAGTAATAAGACCCAACTACTCTAAACCCATCAAAGATAGGTTAAACTAACCTTGAGTCCTCAAACCATGTTCAGGAGCGTACGAGGACAAGAAGGTTAACGCGACCTAGTCAGGTAGGTGCTCTATCACTATTAGATTCTTTAAAAGATCTATTATTGTTTTGAGAACATATGTTATAAGTATATAACATGTTTAGCATGACTTGATTTAGCATGCATATGATAAATGTTTTGTACATAGACATGTTTCGTAAAAGATTGCATATACATTATGCACACATATGTTTTGAAACAAGTGCATACATGGCATGATTTAAGTACTTGCAAAGATTGCATGTCCTTGAGGGTTGCCAAAAGACGCTGGAGTGCCGAGGGCCAGGCAGTTGTGAGGGACCCAAAGAGGACAGGTTTTGAAAGATACATTGTGCATGTATTGCCAAGACATGTGCTACATGCATAGGTTGCATGATACGTGTAGCCTTGACCGATGAGGGCGGGTTGATGAGGGCGGGCCGACGAGGGCGGACCAGAGAGAGCTGACAAGGCTTCTAGGCTGGCAGGCTTCTAGGCTGGGTTATGACTTTGAATGCAATACTAGCATGAGCAGATTTTATGCATTTCATGCATGTTTTGCAATTGATTTCAAAAATTGCATGATTTACGATGAATGAAGTGTCATAGGCCCCGTGGAGGCTATGACTAAGTGTCCTCAGGTACCCGGGGACCACACGGCGAGGAGGCCGTGGGCATAGTGGGACCCTATGGTTTCGTGGATTTATGTGCATTGCATATGGCATGATATAAGATTGGTCGACCATACCATACTAAGAGGTCCATGAGTTGGACTCCATGAGGCATCTATTGCATATCACGATGACATCATATATATATATATATATATATGATACTTTCACCTTTGGATTATGTGATCTTTTAAGTTATAAGAATTTCAGTTGATTTTGGATTCTTATACTGATGTTGAACCCGAGTATTCAAACGTACGCATATTTTGAATTTCAGTTGATTATGGATTTTCATACTGATATTGAACTCGAGTATTCAAACATACGCATGTTTTGAATGAGCATATGATTTTGAAACATCTCATGCATTTATAAAACTAGTAGTGATAGGCCCTACTGAGTATATTATATACTCACCCAATCCTTAACATTTTTCAGACATCAGTAAGCACTCAAGGACAGGATACGTTCGTATATATATCATGGTTCAGGACAACTCCACTCCCAAAGAAGACATCTATGTTAGTGCTATGAGCAAGTGAATCCAAAAGGAAACAAATATACATGTAAGTAAACTCTCAACCCTTTGGACATGTGTTTGTACTTAGTTACAGATGGGCTGCGCATTGTGACTGGGAAGACCTGGGGAAAAACATTTATGATTTTTGAAGTTTTTCAAAAACTAACTTAGTTGTTGTGAAAGCAAATGACACTCGGGGTTTTCAAAAATGAGTTTAAAACTAAAGGATTTCCGTTGCATTGCATGGTTTTTTATAAAATGGTTTTCAAATAGGGATGCATCCCACCTTAGGAAATTAGACATTGCATTTAAAAATGCATAAGAAAACCCGGGTCGTCACAGCGATGGACAAGTTATATGACGAAGCAAAATTGAGGATTTCTCCCCCATCTCATTTCGTTCACCTATATCATATCCTCAGTGTATTTTATCATATCCTTCTTTATCTTTTCCTATATGGCCATTTAAGTATGCTCCTATAAATATCCCCTCACTGTTGGAAATTTTTTGCATGACTCCCTCCATATCTTCCCAAAACTGTCTCTTGATTATATCTTATAACTCTATTTGTAGTGTGAATGCATGTATGACATTTATAATCTGCTCTCCTAGAATAATTATTATTATTATAATTCTATCACTGATTCTTTTAACATCCATAACTTTATCCTTTAATTCCTTATCCACCATTATTCCTACGCCATTTTTTTTATATTTTCTTTTACTACGTACCATAATTTATACCCATATATTTTTCTAGCTTTAGGCCCTTTCCACTTGGTTTCTTGGATACAAGTGATGTTGACTCTCTTACGTTTCATTGCATCTATTAACTCTAAACTCGTACTTGTTAGCATCCCTATATTCCATGTAGTGATGCGAATCTTATTTTCTGGAGATACCCTATGTACTATTGCCTTCTCAACCTCCATGGTATGAACCAATGTCCACTTTTCACTGCACCTGGGTTTTGATGCAGCGCATCACTTCTGAGGGGACACTTAGCAGCCCTTGCCCACTTTTCACTACACCCGGGATCCGATGTAGAGCGTCGCTTCTGGGAGAATGTCCTAGCAACCCTTGCCTATTTTCATCGCACCCGAGATCCGATGCAACGTATCGCTTATGGGGAATGTCCTAGCTTGAGGGAATGTTAGTTTTTGATTCATGTCATATTGGGGTTGCCATAGTTTTAAAAAGTTGAAGATGATTTCATTTCTTCCTTACAAACTAATACAAATGCATATTAATTTGCAAGTAGAAAAGAAATAACAAAATCATCTTTAGCTTAATCCTTGCCGGCTGGCTACTTGACGTAAGGGTGGCCTTATTTTAAGAAGCTGGAGATGATTTTCATTTTTTCCTCATAAACTAATATACAAATGCATATTTATTTGTAAGAAAAAAATAACAAAATCATCTTCAACTTCCCCCTTGCCGGCTGACACCTGACACCTGGCACCTGATGCAAGACCCTCTTCCTTTTTCATCCGGGCTTAGGACCTGCATTGTCGGAGTTATGCTTTTTGCTTGTTCCATTACATATTTGTAGTTCATGGCTTGAGTGTGCAAGTCATGTAGATGTTACTTAAACCTGGCACATGCATGCAAGTTGGCATGAGGTTAAGGTTAGTTCCTCCAGTAATATGTAGTCTTTTATTCTTATTCCACCAAATTTCCTCTTGTAGAAACTGTTTAAGTTTCTAAATCTAAAGATAACAAGTTGTAGGACAGAGGGTGCATTATCACTAACATGCACATACTTGCAGACGGGCATATATATGCCAACTAAACCTTATCAACTCTCTGCCTCAGATACAGCTATAATAATTGTCAGGAAGCAATTGTGGCAGACAAATACAACATGTATTCTAGTATTGCAGTTATAAGATTACAAGAGAACTACCTCTTCATGGTCCAAGGCACTTTGCAGTCTAGAGATAATTTTACCAAACTCTGGTGACAAATGTTGATTGACATGTAATAAGACTGTTAGGTTATCTGTGCATTTTAGTTATTGTAGATCTTTACATCATGAGGTGAAGGATCTCTTTACACCCTCAATAACTAGTCACGAATCAAGAAACCCATGGTAGGACACTATGCAAGTGTAAGTGGATGACCTAGTTGTAAAATCAATGCTTGAAGTTCCAAAATGGGTACCACATTTGCACTATGGAGACACTAAACACTTTGTATAAATTATTGGATAGGTCTTGGTGTGTTACTGTTGAGTATTCTAGAACCTTGGAGGATATAAATTTCAAACCATACTTCAAAGTTAGTCTTTGTCAACTTTCACAATGAAAGGAGAAGGAGAGATCATTTGTTGATTCATTTTTGGGACTTTTGATGGAATATTTAATAATGGGTCCACTCCACATAAGGTAGTTTCAGCCTTTCAGCTAAGAATCAAGCAGGAAGTGGTTTTGATTGATCCAGGAAGCTGTACAGTACTAAGCCAGTATAGTAGGTGTACTCTTAAAACCATAAATTGCAGAAAGATGAAAAATGATTTTTGAAGGACTATATTCAATTTTCAAGAAAAAGGGAATGACTATATTCCTTAGGAAGAGAATAAACTTGAATGGAGTAGAGATCGACCATATACAGAGCACCAACAAGTATATCCTGCCTTGCATTTAATTGATCATCCAGAACTTAATAACAGTTCATTTAAAGCTGACTGAACATGAAAGTGATGAAGAAACATAGAAACTTGAACCAACGTAGGTTTGTGTTTAATAAAACAACTAGAAAAGAAAAGTGTTGGCTAGAGCTTGCAGGTACTTCACCACACTCTTGGTTTATAAACTTGTAATAGATGTAGACGGCAAATATTAAGTACTTCGAAGCAGACACCTTATGCATGACTCACCACGTGAAAAGAACTCACAATTGATGATTGAGAAACAATATTTTCACCCCCTTTAATCCAATCGACCACTTTTATACAATTTTACTTGCAATTATGACTAGAAAAAATGACAAAATCACCTTCTCGATTTTCTTGCTATAATTGGAGAGAGAGAGAGAGAGAGAGAGAGAGAGAGAGAGAGAGAGAGAGAGAGAGAGAGAGAGAGAGAGAGAGAGAGAGAGAGAGAGAGAACAAACACTCATGTCTCAAAGAATACAATCAAGGGGTTGATTTCAGAAATTTGGATTAACTTCAGATTCAACATTTATATGATTTTCGTGGAGATTTGGGGTTTTGGAATCGAATACTAAAATCTTTACATCCAAGAAGAACAGAAATGAAGAACAAAATTATACAAGATGGCAAAAATTTAAGGAAATTACAGAGCAAGTCATGAATAGACAGAAAGAACTGACAAAAATCCTCCCAGAAGGAGATCAGTGAGATCAAGAAAACCCAGATGTTTGCTGTTAAACCTTGCAATCCCTTAACTCCTGTTATTTGAGAGTGGGGCACCCATAAATGCCAGCTTATATATAGTAATGTTGAAAGCACCAATCTTCCAAACAAACCGCCCAGTATGACGTGCAGATATCATGCTCATACCTCTGCTGTGGCACCATTAAAAGACCACGAGTAAAAGGAGCCAACTTGGTTTTGCTCGGCCAAGTACTCGGTCGACTCAGAACAGTCCTGAATAATGTGGTTAGTTCAATATTGTAAAACTTGGCCGTGTGAAAATGATACACACTGGGGGGAGAGAATTTAATTGGAAATTATGAAACAATGAGACATAAATATGTATAGCATTAAGTTCACACATCCAGAACATTTTAGCCATGAAACATGTCACAGGGTTGCAGTTTCCTTGTGCTAACATGGACTTAAGTCTCTCGGACACATCCACAAACTAAACATGCCTTCCTTGGAGCCTGTAGGCCTTGGGCACAGGCCTTGTAATGCAAGCCCATGACAACTAGCTCATGCTTTTGTATAATCAAATTATTAATTATTGATCATCAGTTAATACTAAACATTACACTGTTGGAAAAATGATTTGGCAAAAAGTAAACCACTTGAAACATCCAAACTGTGATTGAAGCTAAAAGGTGACGGTTACGTACACCAGGAAGTTAAAAGTAGGATATTTTGCATATCCCAAGTGCTTATTGCCTAGAAAGGGAATTCTATCGTTTTAACATATATTAACCAAGATGAAATTGCAGGCTTTACTACTTAGAAATAAAATGTTGCTACAGTCATTTCTAACTGGAAAAACTTCAGTATACTTATAGGTAATTCCCTTTGAAGACACCACATGCCTTGTCTTTTATCAAATTTCAACTGAATTCTCTACAAGGGCAAAAAAAGAGCTAAGTAGTCATTGAAGAAGTTAGCATAATTCCAAAAATCATCAAGCATCTTCATGAGATGCAAAAGTGATGAAGCATTCCTCTACTCTCCTGGATAAATTGCTTCAAATTTGTCTAATTCTCTTCACATTTTGGACTAGTGTATGAGCTCTCCTTGGTTACAATACGATGCTACAAACAAACCTTTTAAGGACCATGAGTAGAAAAGCTAGTTGAAGATTGAACACAATCACTCTCCACCACCTTAACTTGATAAGCAGTCACCTCTCTTGGAATACGCTCCAAATGCCTCTGCCCTTCCCAAACCAACCCTAATGCATAGTTGTGCACCAGGGGCCCCACGTTTTATGATATTATAGCATAAATTTGATCCAACGTTGTAGAAGAAGTGCAAGCTCTTTGGAGCCCATCAAGCAGGAAAGGAATAGGAGGCAAGTCTAGGCATAAAAATTAATTAAAGTAGATTGTATAAAAGAAAGGGCGACGGAACCTGGACTTGAGACTCAATCTTTGAGGTCATTAGAGTTTGGAGACAAGCAAAGAAAATTGGATTCTTCATTCATTTTTTTTTTTTACTCCAATTTTTCCTATTCTAAGTCAGGTAATGGAAACATAATGGAAAGAAAATGCCTGCCTTAAATTACATAACATATCACTTTTCTATTACATACCATGGAAGGTATTTTCTTACCAAGACAATTAGTAGAGAAATATAGGGAGAGGAGAAAAGGCCTGTACATGGTCTTTATTGACTTAGAGAAAGCTTATGATAGAGTCCCTAGAGAGTTAATATGGAGGGTGTTGGGTGGTAAAGGGGTTTCTCAGGGGTATATAGACATAATTAAAGATATGTATGAGGGAGTAGTAACAAATGTTAAGACCACTAGTGGCGTGGCTGGTGATTTTCCTGTTACTGTCGGATTGTACCAAGGATCGACATTGAGTCCATACCTTTTCACATTAGTTATGGATGAGTTAACAAAACATTTGCATGAGGAGATTCCTTAGTGCATGCTATTTGTAGACGATATAGTCCTACTTGATGAGATAATGGAGGGTGTAAACATAAAGATAGAGTTATGAAGAGAAGCATTAGAATAGGAAGGATTTAAAATTAGCCGAACTAAGACAGAATATATGGAATGTAATTTTAGCAAGGAGAGTAGGAGTGGAAAACTAGTCAAGATTGATAACCAAGAGGTCCCCTTGAGAGACCACTTTCGATACTTAGGATCATTGATCTATGAGAGTGGAGAAATTGAGAGGGAGGTTACCCAGAGAATCCAAGCGGGTTGGAACAAATGGAGATGTGCATCGGGTGTTTTATGTGATAAGCGGGTGCCACTCAAACAAAAGGAAAAATTCTATAGGATGGCTATAAGGCCGGCCATGCTCTATAGATCAGAGTGTTGGGCAGTTAAGGAACATCATGCTCATAGGATGAGTGTCGCAGAAATGAGAATGTTGAGATGGATGAGTGGTAAGATAAGAAATGATAGAATTAGAAATGAAAATATTAGAGGAAATTTAGGGATAGCACCAATGGGTAATAAGATGAGGGAGATTAGACTTAGATGGTTTGGACATGTTCAAAGGAGACCAACAATGGTACCAGTTAGAAGGAGTGAGGCAATACAAGTTGAAGGTTCTAAAAGGGCAAAGGGAAGGCCCAAAAGAACGTAGATAGAAGTGGTAAGGAAAGACTTAAAAACTTTGGGACTAAATAAAGCCATGGTATTTAAGAGAGTGGAATGGAGGAATAAGATTCATGTGGCCGACCCCTAATTGGGATAATGTCTTGATGATGATGATGATCACTTTTCTATTACATTTCTTACTCTTTCTGCTTCACAAGAGCCTCTTTTTTTTTTTTTGGTGCGTCGGGTGGATAGAGGGAAGGAAATTGCTAGGTTTAAAGAATTGAGAAAGAGAGTCAGAAATGAAATCTTTGGGTTGGGGTGGGGAAGATTTAAGAGAGAGAGAGGAGGTTGCCAGCTAAAAGTGGTATGGTTGAGATGCGGACAACAAAGATATGTATACATGATGGTGTTAATCTCCTTTGATTTACGATCCTTACAGCTGAATTAATCCCCTATGCGTTGGGACTTGAATAATGTGCTCTTCTACAGCTTCTTTGCTCATATCTACCATTTATTTTTAAAAGAAGTAATCTTTCTCGACTAACTAGGACAAGATTGTAACCTTGGAACCCCATTACGAAAGGTGATGGGTTAACCTTTAGGTGGAAACTTTTATGCTATTGCCGTGGTGCTGATAGATTCACTACTTCAGTGCTGTTATAGGACATTATTGGCTTGTGAGCTCTTTCTTCTCAAAAGGAAGGGGAGGGTTAAGTAGGGGGAATTGTTGGTCAAATAAATGCCTTAGAAAGCTATCTGGCATTGGATCTCTCGTAGTCTCATGTATGCTTTGCCTTTTAAAGAAGGTTGTGAAAACAACAATTTGGGCAGTGGCTGGTTTGGATCAAATAAGAGAGAGAGAGAGAGAGAGAGAGAGAGAGAGAGAGAGAGAGAGAGAGAGAGAGAGAGAGAGAGAGAGAGAGAGAGAGAGAGAGAGAGAATGCTGGAGGTTAAAAAGTTAGTTCCCAATCTCATCTAGTATGCTCATGTGATCAATTTCTTCACATAACTATACATATATAGGCATAATCCAAATGCAAAAGAATATATAGCATATGGATTTTTATACTTTTAAATATTCAACATCTATTCTATGTGAAGTAATCTTAACATTTTTTTTTTTTTTTTTTCAAGTAGCAGACACTTTATTCAGTTTTGTGTGGTGTTTTTATATATAATAGAACTTTTGATATTGGAATACATTTTATGTATGTATCTCGACAACTCCGGCCTCCAAGATGTTTGCCACATTCCATATAATATATGATAGAATAGCCATTAAAATATCTTATATTAGAAATTACTTATGCAATGAACTTGATCAGAAGAAGGGACAATAAAACTGTGTTGTTCTTACTCATGAAAAAGATCCTGTAAGACTAATGCTGTGGTGACTAGTGGAACTTTTGCAAATACTCTGCAAACATATAAAAAGAAGAGGTTGAATTACACGGTAATATCTCTCAAATAAAATTTTCAACAGCATAATTGATCAGAGTGAGTTCCTTAATGAGAAAAATTTAAGACAAATTTAAGACTAATGCTGTGGTGACTAGTGGAACTTTTGCAATTACTCTGCAAGCATATAAAAAGAAGAGGTTGAACTACACGGTAATATCTCTCAGATAAAATTTTCAACAGCATAATTGATCAGAGTGAGTTCCTTAATGAGAAAAATTTAAGACAAATTAATATGCACATAAATCCAAATAATTCAGGACACTTGTAGTCTAAACTGTATCTTGAAATTTTGGTTATTAATTGGTTAATCATGGTTAGAAGCTCTTGTTAGCTCAAAGGGCTGCTTCTTTTGCTTTGGATCTCTAAGCAGCCACAACACTAGGATTCAACAAAAAATTTAAAATGCAAAACCAACGTCATCAATAAATAAAAAATGAGCACACAACATATCTAAACAAAAAGAAGCAATTCTTCTAGCCCCTATAGTCCCTTATGTGCTGTTAAAAGGGAAAATTCTTTGAAAGATGGACCCAATAAGGAGGAGCCTCTCACCTGGGTAGCCGGGGCTCTAATCTATTTAAGTGTGCAGATTTGTGTACATTATTTCTCTAAAATGTATAAATAAACTCGCAAACCAGAAGAAATATGAAGAAAAATTTCCATAATTACTTAGTGATTATATTTGTTCAAACAACTCAATTTATACACAAGTACATGGAAAGTGTTAGAAGAATTATTTCACATTTATGATAATAGAAGCCACACATTCTGAATCATGTTCAAGGAAAAATTAAACTACGAGATCTCTTGAAATTTGAATAGGAAAAGTTTGTTGTATTGGCTTGTAGAATTTTGAGGAAGTAATAGGTAATCCACTAAACCAGGAGCTTCAAATCATACTTTCAGGTCGACATCTAAAAGAAAAGGCAGCTTGTTGGACTAAGCTCCTGTCATGTGGGGTTTGGGAAGGGGGAGACCACTAAGGGTTTATGGTTCATAGCCTTACCTTGCATTTTTGTAAGAGACTATTTGCATGCCATGAACCCGTGACCTCTAGGTCACACAACGACAACTCTACCATTGCGCTAGGGCTCCCCTTTTAACAAAAGTAAATGTTTACAAGGTGAGAGAAGCTTGCTTCAATAAAGTAACATATTTTAGTGGAGTCCTGCTAGTTGTCTGGCACTGAATCATGTTAAATTTTTTGAAAGATCTAAACCAATGGCGATGTTGGACACATAAAATATATGAGAAATCAGTGCATTTAGATGATCCTAATTGTGTCTAGATATCCAACTCAAAGAAACATCTAGACAAAAGAACCCAATGGCCATAAAATTTTACATCTAGCTAGGTATCTAAGACATTTTTGACATGATAAATGGATTAGATCTTTCAAACAATTTCACCATACATGATAAAAGGGGTGTTGGCTTCTTCAAACTCTTAAGAGTTTGACTCCTACTAGAATCATTTATGTATAATGTTACTTAACCTCTTAAAGGATGTCAATACTTAAAAGTAATACATGTTAAAGAGTGAAGTTTTTAATTATTTTTTCCAATTAGAATTTCTTCTATGGAGGTTTTTTAGCGAATTATTTTTACATGATGTAACCAATGAAGTTGGATGATCTAATGAACCTATTGAAGGATTTTGAGCTCAGTTCTATCATGGTGAAATTTGCCACCTCTAATGGCACAATTCATAGCAATGACTATCTTACTAGCAAATACTTTATTCCATTTTTAAAAAAAATTCTTTTCTTTTTGTAGCTAATGGACCATAACTAGCAACACAAAATTATGTCTTGTCCATGCTTTGCTATTTTAGTTTATGGTGTCCTATGTGGCCGGCAGCCCATAAAGTTTGTTCCAATGATCTTCTTATCTTACAAATTTTCCCTTATACTACAATGATATGACATAGGAAAAAGTGAAAAACTAAAGGGACAATTTAAAAGTATGTAAAAAATAATCCAAATAGGCAATATAACATAAGGTTTTTATTTAGATTCCACCATTTTAATACACACACACACATAAGAAAATGGTATGGAAAACCTGTATCTGTCTATTTTTTCATTTACACCCTCAGTTCTAAAATTCATAAATTGCATCCCTACTTTAAAGATCCAAATAAATTGCACCCCCACTTATTTTCATAAAGTGTCGATGTGGCATTTGACTGCTTACTTGGCAATTGACCACTACCTCCTCCATCCTAACGAACAAGTAGAGAGAAAGTACTAATGAAAGAGAGAACTTTCTCAATTTTACACAAGATTGATTAAAAAAACTAGGTTACTATCTTTACAGGGCTCATTTCTTGCACTCTCGCTCAACTTCTTTCTCACTTATAATTGAGGAGTGCTCATACATTTATACTTGATTTTCACTTACAACCTCCTCAATGTCTGGTGAAGATTGTCCCAAATGTTTATTGTCCAATGGTTGACACTTTCTAGAAGCTACACTAGAATCTCTCTCACAACTTCTCTACAAATTTCTAGCCTAGATATTTCCTAAGGACTAATCTAGAATCCTTCTAGAACATTTAGATATTTACATAAGATTTTTCTACACACTTTCTAAAATACAAGCCTTCTAGACTATAGGCCTTTTGTGTAGGCCTTAGGTCCAACTCCATAAGTAAAATAGGTTGAGATGGGCTGACCCATGTCATTAGCCCACATATGGACTTTTGGTTTATGTTCAATAGAAGAAGTACAAGAAAAGAGAGAGTCCAAAATCAACTCCCTAGTAATTGTGGATCAGATTGCTTTGCTCACCATCATGGCATGCTTGATCTGTAGCCTCAACACTTGTCCAATGAAGCACAAAATATTCTGGTCTAAAGAGCTTTGGAAATGGTGATTGATGATTCTTTTGAACTTCTTATTGAATTCCTTAAATAATGAACTTTGATGTCCAGAACAGATCATATGAGAGATGTAAAGGAATATAATGATAGTAGCCAGGTGGAAGTCATGTATGATTCATCAACATTAAGGTTTGGCAATTAAATAGCTTTGATCAACAGAATTGTTACAAATGTTAGTTAGATGAAATCTTTGCAACTCAAGACATTTGAAATGAGTTAAATCAACAGTATGGATCATGAAAAAAGAAAAGAAAAGTAGGTTTGCCACTCTCATTTTAGGACGCCTATGATGCAACCTCAATGAGACCAGTTGCAACATATAATTCCTCCCCTCTCTCAATTATTTGATACAACGGTTGTATGTTGGTTGTACAAATAAATAGTGAAAGTATAAGTTGGCTCTAATTGCTAGATTTTTCTTTTTTGATCCAAACCATTTAGTGATCCATAATGCATTAGGTGGCTTAAGACACAAAACTCTCACATAAAGTTCAAGGTCATGACCTTCCTCTCTTGGATTTTTAAAGTCATAAAATGAATGGTATAACAAAAGTAATCTAGAAACACACTAACCATTTATTTTACAATAAAAAGGCCCACAAAAAGCAAATTTTTTTTTAATGTCTATTTACATGAGAGTTTTGGGTTTTAGGGAATCTGATGCACGCAATTAGATCCAACAAGTAGGGCCAACTTGCATTTTTCATTGTTTTTTTAAAACAACCACCATACAATTGATTGTAACAAAGAACTTAGAAATTTCAGATAGATGTGAGTTTTGGTATAAAGGACATTTGTTTGAAGCAAAATCATATGAACATTTTAGATTGATAAAACATAAAAAAAGGGCTCAGATCCCATTTTTCTTCAATACATATCCATATATACATGAATGGAATAAATTATCCTCTTTTGAATTTCTTCTATGAACACATGTTTATTGATAAGTATTGAATAAAAATGAGGTTCGATCTACATTTTTGTATTTTTCATCGATTCAAGATATTCATCTGATTTTGCTTGTCAGATGCTTTTTGTACAAATATCATTTCTAATGGAAATATCTAAGGCCTTCCTTTTTGGGCTTGTGGTTATATAATGGATGGTGTAAAATGAAAAAATTTCTTACCATTCATTTTATGATCATAGAGGGCTAAAGAAAAGAATAACTTAGAAATTTCAAATAGATGTGAGTTTGGTACCATGAGCATCTGGTTGAAGCAAAATCTTATGAATGTTTTAAATTGATGAAAAATATAAAAAGGTGGGCCCAAATTCCCTTTTTCTTCAATACATATCCATACATATATACGTCTGGAAGAAAATCTCCTCTTGAATTTCTTCTCTACATATGTATTGAAGAAAAAAATGAGATTTGAGCATATGTTTTTGTATTTTTCTTTAATCTAAGACATTCATTTGATTCAGTCTCAATCGAATGCTCTTGGTACAAAAAGCCATTTCTATTGGAAATATCTAAAGCCTTCATTTATTTACCTCTTATGTTCATATAGTTGATGATATAAAATGAAAAAACCTCCTACCATTCATTTTATGACCATAAAAAGCCATGAAAACGAAGAACTTAGAAATTTTAGATAGATACGAGGTTTGGTACCGAAGACATTTGACTGAAGGAAAACTATATGAAAGTTTTACATTAATGAAAAAATATAAAACAGTGGGCCAAAATCCCATTTTTTGTCAATACATATTTAGGCATATATATGTAGGGAAGAAATTTTCCTCTCTCTCTCTCTCTCTCTCTCTCTCTCTCTCTCTCTCTCTCTCTCTCTCTCTCTCTCTCTCTCTCTCTCTCTCTCTCTCTAATATTTGGTGCTTGTTCATCTGGGTCAATAGAGACTGTAAAGTAGACAATATTTGAGGAAAGAGAGCACCACTGTCCATCTTACAATCATAATTGATTCAAAAATGAAGCTCTTAAAGGTATCCAATGTTTGCAATTATTTTCACCTATTTGGTTGAGGCCGAAGAAGTTGAATGTCTTGGATCCATGAAAATGCTCTTGAAAGCAAACCAACACTTGACTTTAGCACAACTCATACCCGTACCTCTAGAAGCAACAAATATAAACTTCTCTACCAGTGTGTGTGTGTAAAACTAGAGATATCTGTGAGCAGGTTAACTAATAGATTACATTAGTTGTCTAGATTAGTTATTACTTTGGGCTATAACACCCCTTCTATAAGACAAGGGTCATAAGTGACCAAATAGATAAAGTATAATATGAGCTAAAACAAAGCCCAATCCTTTATAATATTTTATTATATAATAGTGGACCACCTTAATTCCTACTAGCTACCTATGATCTATTCTCTTATACAAAATTTGGTCAATCTTGGTTATATTCTAATTATGTAAAAAAATTATCTAAGATCTAGTAACTTCAATTGCTAAATCTAGTGAAAAGCTCAAACTTCATGCAAAATTTGTCAATTCAAGATCTAGCATGCTTTGGATAAAGCGTTTTTTGCAGATTTGTCATTATTTTATTGTATTTTTGCAGAAAAACCTAGCATTTTCAACTATTTGCAAATTTGCCATTATTAAATTCCGATATTACCCTTATCTAACAGACGTGGGGTCGTCGGAAAACAGAACTGGTAGCCGGGGGTGGGGGGGCGTGGTTTGTGGGTTACCGGGGAGGGAGGGAACTGGGTATCGGGGAAGGGTGGGAGGTGGGAGGAAGAGTGGGCGGTGGGCCGGCGTAGCGGAGAGGGGGAACAGGAGGCCGGGAAGGGGGCGGCTTGGAAGAGGGGCCGGGGAGGGCGAAGCGGGGTTGGGAGGGGTGGTGGGAGGTTGGGACGGGGGGGCGTGGTGGATTGGGGTGGGGCGTTGCCTCGGCGTAGCGGGGAGGGGGAAGAGGGACAGGAGACGGGGAGGGGGTGGGCCGCTGGTACAGGGAGGGGCCGGCGTAGCGGGGAATGGGGGGCCGGTGTAGAGCAGGTACACAGGGGGCTGAGGTAACGGGGAAGGCGGCCTGGGCAGCGCCGGCTGGGAAGGCAGTCTGGGTCGCGCCGGAAAATGGGCCGGAAAGAGGGCTGCCGGAAGGAACAAGGGTAACATTGGTATTTAATAAAAATTAACAGCAAAAATAGACGAAAAATTAATATAATGGTAAATTTGTAAAGTTTTTTAAAACTTAATAAAAAATTTATAAAAAGGTGAAAATGTTAAAATTTTCCGAAAATACCATAAAGTAATGGCAAACATGAAAAAACCCTTGGATAAATCCGGTGTATTTGACTAACATGCTAAAGTTTACAGATACTGAAATCAACCAATTCACGTGATTTTTGGTCTGCAAAATATCCAAATGTCAAGCAGTGAGATGAACGAAACGGATCATAAAAAGTGGAGCCTTAGAGCAGATAAGTTAGAGCGCTTTTTGTCCTAACGCTCAAAGGCGCGCTTTGATTTAGCATTCCTCTTCATTGTTTGGGAACTTCACCTGCCAAGGAAACTATTGGCTCCAAGTCAACCTTCTCCGATGCCCCATTTGCAGACAATTCAATCACTAGAGTTGCTGGTTTGTTGTTGGAACCCTTCAATCTCTGGCCCCCTATAGTTGGTAAACAACCCAAAAGTGGAAAAGGTTGATTTCAATTTGGGAGAATAAGCAGCACGAGAAGAAACGGGAAGAAGAGGCAAAAGATAAAATGAACAAGGAAGATCAACGACTCTTGCATAGATGGAATGATTCAGGTAACTATACCATCCTTTCTTAGTCTTCTTTGGTCTTTCTCCAAGGGTCAGAGTTACTTCGAATTTTATGGCGTCCATTAATTCAACGATCGGATTGAGACAAAACTCAAAAAGACCAGCCTCTTCTGATCTCACAGAAGCAGCTTCTGACCTTATTCTATGGGGCTGCTGTTTGGCTCGAGGTAACAGCCGTGGACTTAGTTATCCACAGATATTGATATCCTCCTTTGCCATTTGCAACCTTAAAGATTAATAAAACTTAAGCATACATAAAATAGCTTTGGAAATTATAGTTGTTTGTCCTTGAACAAATTTGATATGCTTCCAGAGGCTGCAAATATTCCAGGAGAAAATCGCTATCCACGGATTGTTCATGCCAAATAGCCCCATCATCCTTCTGCTTGGTTGCTTTGCTTTATTTTCACTAGTGTTACGAAGTGTTTACTTGTAACATTCTAGTTTGTTTTCTCCCGCTAAGAACTACAACAACTGTCACAGAGAAAAGAAGAGTGCATAACATCATATGGACTCAACTCCCCAAGGAAATCATATGGCTCATCTTAGAGCACTTGAGCATGGTTGATTATATGCGGCTCGCTGCTGTCTGTACTAGATGGAGATCCATAGTAGCAGAGAACTTCCACAATTCCCCTCTTGTGTTCCACTGGATCATGCTCTCTTTCAATCCTAGAAACAGCATTCGTGGGTTCTTCAGTCTCTCGGATGGCAAAGAATACAAGCTAAATTTACCGGAGGCTCGCGGTGCCCGATGTTGTGGATCTTTACAAGATTGGATGATAATGAGACATAAAGAACAAGGAAACTTTCTGTTGAACCCATTTTCACGAGTTCAAATTCAACTTCCAAACTTCTTTACAAGATACAATAAGCCCAAGTGCGATCTAGACCATATTAGGAAAGCCATTCTTTCTGCTGTCCCTACTCCCACGAACATGAAGGAGCGCAACTGTTTAGTTGTGGCCATCTGTGGTTGTTTTAAATTGGTCTTTTGTAGACCAGGAGATGAAACATGGACTACCCTTGGAAAACCTTACTATGATACCACATTTTACAAGGGACTGCTATACGCCTTGAACAGAAATGAAGTCATGGTTTGGGAGTTATCTCCTCCTGTGGTGTGTAATAATATCCTTCCACCCGTAGGTGTTGAATCTTTTCATTTTTGGTCAGTCTCCTTGGTTGAATCTCGTGGGGAGTTAATGATGGTTATGGAGGTCCCCGGCATGAGCTTTGCTCAGAAAATCAGGTTTAAACTATTCAAGCTAGATCCAAATGCTTCCAACTGGCTTGTGGTGGAGAGCCTGGGTGATTCCAGTCTGTTTTTGGGCTCAACATATAGTGGTTCTCACTTTGCTATGAGTTCTATATCAGTTAAGGTTACCACCAACTTGTTGGCGCTAGGGTTCAGACAAAACTGCATCTACTTCAGCCAGGGGTCAACTGCATGTGGAACCTATGCCCGTTCGTGCACATTTCAATTAGATGAGAAGATTGCTGAAGATCTACCAAGCATCTATCGTTCATTTCAGTTTACACCCATTTGGGTTACTCTAAATCCATTGTAGGTCGGATTGCTCTCTCTATATGTTGTCTTGCTTGTTAATTTACAATCAGAGTTTTACTTGGATAAGGTTTGGGTGCTTGAATCTATTAGTCTTGACTTTATCCCTTGTTCTGGGATGGGAGAATCAGTACGCTCTAGTTTCAATCAGTTTCCAATCGTGTAGTTCTTTTCCTGAGATAGTAACCCTTTTGTTCTTCTGCATCTGATTCTGTATTATTAGACGTATCAAAGCATGAGTTTTTTAAGAGCAAGCCCTTTGGAATCCAAATGGACTATGGCGAGTTGGTTTAAGTCGTGAATTTGCTCCCGTAGACCCAAGCTTAGTTAAAAGAAACTCCCAATAATTGAATTTTTCTGAAAAGGTCTGAACTTTTTGATCTCTTGACTTTGTTTTTTAAATAATTCATAAGTTATTACATATTTTCGGTTCTAGGTAAATGCACTAAATTAAACATGAATTTAGGAAATGAAACTCAACTTGAAGAATAATTTATCAAATATTCAAATATGATTTGTAATTCTATTGGTAAATTCAAATTAAAAGATTATAGTCATTGCCTTATGGTTCTTTTGCCCAGACTTTCACTTAAATTTTTTCCTAATGACTTTTGAATTTTATAATTTTTTTCTTTGTCAACTTATTCCTAGATAGGAGCTTTGTAATCATGACCCAAGTTCAAATTCGACATTCCCACTTATGGAGTTACCTTTCTTATTTTTGAACTTGTGACTCACACACCCTATAGGTCTTTGTATATACTCCCTTTCATATGTATCCCCCAAACACTCTCCAACATACAAAGGCCCCTTTTTACCTCCTCTAAAAGGATGTGATGCACCACCTTGAACCCATGACCTACTTGTAGGGTGAGGCAACAGCTTAATCATTGGGCTATTAGCTTTTGTGCCATTACTCTTGAATTTACTTTGATGTATGTGGTTTATGGGTAATTGTTTTTCGTCTGCAAGGATTAGTCCCACCTCATTGTGGGTGGGAGCACTCTACGATATGAAATAAATAATAAACAAATTCATGGACTGAAATGCTTGGTGGAAATCGCTTGATAGTACTATGTAGCTTCTTCTTGTTCTTTTCCATGTGCCAAAGTCATCTCCAATGCTATTCGACATGGGCTGAGCTAGATATTGTCCATTAGTTAAAGAATCCTTATGGTATGACTCACGTAATTTCCTAATACTCTTGTTTGGATCAAAGAATCCACTAGATGGACTATCGACCAATCATTCTTCATTTTATTGAATGTTGGGGAACCTCAAAAGAAATGGTCTCAGAATCATAGGTCTATGCCTATGATGTGTGCAGTGGGAGAGGATAGATTTGTCTAGCTAGTTGATGCTCACATTAAAAGAGTTGATCTCCTCTTACTATGTATGCTTTACAATCTTGAGATTTGTCTAGTAGCCTATGTAGGTATGCAAGATGAAGATTTTGGAGGTCCACAAGGCACACACCTAGCAATGGTTGGTTGTTCCACTAAAGGGAAGGGGGTTTGTCTCGTTGGGTTCAGGAGGTTCCTAGGTTGATTATATATTTTATTATTAGTTCAATCCTTACTTATTCATAGGTCCATTTTGTTCATTTTTGCATACATCTTGAGGCTCTTTTTATCTAGTTAGGTGTTTTAAGAGAATGGGTCCTTAAAAGACTATTTGCACAAACTAAAGCCAATATAGCCCAATGGTTAGGTTTAGGTGCCTCTCCCATAAGGTCATGGGTTTTAGGTAGTGCATTATAGTCATTTAAGGGATGTAGGAATGGTGTTTTCATGTTGAGATGGGTGTCCAAAGGATGCATTTGGGAATGTTATATGCATATAAAGACCTATGGAGGTTTGTGTATTATTAATTTGAAAAAAAGAGAGAAGAGGATGAGTCATTAACCAAGTATTTTGAATTAATGTGACTCAAGAAAGATTAAGGAGAAGTTTAGTGGTCCATCAAGCTAGTAAGACACAAGTCCTTAACTACACTTCCCTGAAAAAAGGTAAGGGAATTTTAATGTGAGACACATGATGCAAGGGAAGATCAAGATGATTAATAGACATGTGGGGTTATGTGGCCATTGAAGGCCCACTAATCACCTTAAAATATGTAAGCATAGGATGATAGTGTCAAATTTTAAATAAAACAGAGAAATTGTGAGTAGGCTTAGTGGCCCAATGGGCCATTTGGTCTTGGATCCTTAACCAAACACATCCTAAATTAAGAAAAAAATTATAAAAATATAAATAGAGCACTTAGTATCCATAATGCTTCCAAAGATTAGGATTTTGTTTCGATTACCATGTTGGAAGGAATAAAAAAGGTTGCACTATCTCGGCCCCATATAAGTGTTCTCTACTTATCCCATGGTATCTCAATGACAAATAAATAAAGTTTATAGGGGATTGCTTAACCTTTTAGTCAGTAGTGATGACACAAAGTGAGCCTAAACTATATGAGGAATAGGACATCTTCTTATAAAAGTGTAAAAAGAGATGCAAAGAAAACTAAAAGCAAAACACATATACCGCCTTAATGGTAGTCTGTACCCTGCACATCATTGGATGTTGTAGTGTAAAGGCTCCTAGGGTTAGCTCTTTGCTTCATCCACCCTCTATAATGCATTTATCTTGCATACATCCAAAGATTTAGAAAAAATTTGTGAGAGACAGGGACACCAGACAAAGAAAGCATGAATCAATAAAAAATGTGGTGTGGTCTCATTATGTAAGGTCTCATTCATGTATTGATTTTCAAACAATAGAGATCATAAAGATAGAAGTATTTACTGATTGAAAATGATATAGACATGCCACTGTTATGGAGGCTATAATCTAAAATGGTAAAAATGATGAAGGAGTAATTTTCTTAGGGATTTGAGCTTCTTCTTAGACGTTTTATAACTTCTAGAGGTGTTACAAGAACTCTAAGAAAGGATGGGAGAATAGTAGGGGTAATATGGTAAAAATCCTTAGAGGTTTTCCCTTCTAAAAAAATCTCTGATTGTTTCTCACATATTTCAAAGTTTTTTCAAGGGTTTAAAAGGTTTTCAAACCTTATCTCCCATAGGAGTGCTCTCCTATTTATTGAAGAAAGTTTCCTAAAGTGGCACTTTTTGTTGACAAGTAACATTGTATCATTAAAGTGGTAGAAGTTAGCAAGGAGACTACATCCATCCCAACAAACTTTGGTTAAGAAATTACTTGTCATAACTAATGTGACAGCTATGACCTTGTTCTTACTATGTGACATGGTATCTTTAAGTGGCTCATGAGCTGGCTACAAACTAGCATTGAGTAGGCACTAGGCTTGTAGCAAATTTATATAACTTCATCACTTTTTATTGACATAAGCTTGATGATGTCATTACTCATTGTGGTAATCTCATTATTCTTGGCATTTAGTGTTTGTTTTAGCAGAGAGAGAAAATGAGTGTCCCATGGGGGTATCTTGGTGGACATGTGTCATTTCACATTAGAAGGATAAAGGTAAGAATGGGAAAAAAGAAATTAGATAATGCTCCTTTCTTTGGTGTGGTAGGCTAATTGCA
This sequence comes from Warburgia ugandensis, assembly GCA_035236585.1. Lineage (NCBI taxonomy): Eukaryota > Viridiplantae > Streptophyta > Magnoliopsida > Canellales > Canellaceae > Warburgia > Warburgia ugandensis. The sequence goes on from CP141129.1 coordinate 44,029,566, forward strand.
TTTGGGCCTTAAGTGTTGCCTTTCTCCATTTTTTGGGAAGAAAACTACACTACTGAGGAGGTCGGGTCCATGCATGTCATGGGACTCCAAACCATTAATTCTTTATCTTTTAGGGTATAAACCTAAGGATAAGTTAGGACATTTTCTTAGTATTTCTTTAAGGATAGAGGTGTCTACATCTTAAATGTGGTAAAAATAGAAGTGTTGAGAGTTGTTCACTTGTACTAATAAAAACTCCAACAAGCCAATCTTCTAACCTTTTTTTTCGAAAATACTTTTGACACTCAACTTAGGTTAGGCTCCACCTTTGGATGATTATACACATTCATCTTGTTTGGGCTCTCCTCTTTAAGATACCTAGAATGATGCACTGCTCTTAACAACTAATTTTGTCAGTTGAAAATTCCAATGGTCATATTTAAGGTCCCAAAATGGAATAACTTAATTTATCCAATGATAATAATTTGGTGTATAGCAATCTAAGGAACTCTAATCAAGATGAATGGGTTCGATCATTAAAGGTGGGGCCCAACTAGATTGAGTCCTAGTAGAACTCATTTTTTGTTGCCCACTTTTTTGTACTTTTTTAGCTATCCATTCTCTAATATAGAATAATAGTAGTTAGAATCAAATAGAGAAGTAGCTCCAATAGTTAACAAGATGAGGGAGATTAGACTTAGATGGTTTGGGCATGTATATTGAAGATCGAAAATGATATTGGTTAGGAGTTAGGCAATCCAAGTCAAAGGTTCTAAAAGGGCAAGAGGGAGGTCCAAAAGAATGCGGATAGAAGCGGTGAGAAAAGATTTAAAAATATTGAAACTAAATAAAGCCATGATACTTAATAGAGGGGAATGGAGGAACAAGATTCATGTGGCCGACCCCTAATCAGGATAAGGTCTTAATGACGATGAATCATTCAGAGGAGATGGGAGACACATTAAGTAATGCATATCCATAACTTTGCATGCAAACTTGTCCAAGAGTGAAGATGAGCTTGTAGTAGAAGGGCATATAATATGTTGGCAAAAGTGATTTGGTCTCAAAATTCACTTAAAGATAATTTGTAGAACACTATGCATTAATCAAATAGATGAACAATGGATTGTGAGGAAATTGAAAAAAATAAAGGTTTTGCAAAAGAATGCACTCAAGCTTTTTATCAAACACTCGATAAGAATAATGAAACTCAATAAGTTTTAATCAAAACATGAACAAATGAAGCATCAAGAAAACAATCAAAAGACAAAGAGATAAGGAATTATAGAGGTTTGATTAGCCTACTTCCTCTATATCAAGGATACCCTCTCCTTGAGTCTTTTACTAATCCTTGTGAGATTTTATATTTAAGTTGATACAATGCTTGGTCACTTAAGATTGAGTACATCACAAATTTTCAATCTCTTTTAAATGAAACTCCTTAGAGAAACCTTCTCTAGAAAAAAGTACGAATAAAATGAAGAAATAAAAGAGTTCCACACAAGAAAATCAATAAGTTACTTACAAAATAAATGTGAGAGGAAAATAATTGCAACAAGATAGAAAGAATTTCAGCTCATGTTCAATGTGAGAGAATCTTTTTTAAGAGCTTAGGCTGGAGCTTTAATGGCTTTATGAAATAGTAATCACTTACTTATCCTTTCTCTTCTTCTAAGGGATGCTTTTATATTGCAACCCAAAATTGGCTGTTGTGGGCTTCTTCTCCTTTGATTGGTGAACAAAATGGCTATTGCAAAGCTGTCTACTATTTATTGGGTGATGAAAGAGCCATTAGAGAATCCTTAGCTTGAATTGGAGTAGCTAAATTGTTGTTAAGAAACTCCAATTACAACGGAGTAGAAATTTTATTACTTAATATTTCAAAATGATGTTTAAAAACAACCAAAATGGGCCTACATGGAAGCATACTCAAAATTCAAAATTTTAAATTTTTTGGTCAAATTTTGAATTAAGAAAGAAAGATTCATTTTCCACGATTTAGGAATCATTTCTTTCATTTGGAGTGCTTGGAGGGAGTCGATTCCTCTTTGGGAGACAGCTCCTATGAAAGGGTCCTTTGAGGGAGTCAGACTCCTGAGATAGGCTGAATCCTTCAACAATAAAGAAAGAGGGAGTAGACTCCTTGCAAGAGGGTGCCAACTCCTTCACTTCGATTATACAATGGAGGAAATTGGCTCCTTGGGAGGGATACATCCTTTGGAGGGTGTTAGCTCTTCCTCGGGACATTGACCCCTTTACAGAAGCTTCTCCTTAGAGGGAGTCAACTCCTTGGTGAGCAGTGGCTAATTGATTCCAACTTTGAAAATCAACTTCCAGGTGTTGGTTGACTTCAAAACTCGTCAATCTTAGGAACACTTTTGCATAAAATTTTTATTTTAAAGATGAAAAATTTTCATTTAAACATTGAAAACAAGAATTTATTCTTTTCAACACAAATTTTCTTTTAGACTTTTGAAGAAATTAGAATAAGCACTAAAAAATAGCCATATATTATATTCTCAATTAAGAACCTATTGGACTGGTCCCGATCTCCACTCCCATCAATGTAGAGGTAAGTTAACTTTTAATGAACGAATGAATGATTCATTGGAGAACATATGAACCAACTTGCTTCCAATCACAAAGTCTAGAGAGGTAATTGTTCTTAATGTCCTGTCTCAATTCTCTCACTAGTCTAATTAACCAAAAAAATCTGCACTCGGTGATTATTAAATCAGTCATCCAACTAACCTATATAAGAATTTTTCAGTAGTATTTTGGTCTGGTTTCTCTTTGATTTTCATCCTAATGATTTGCAATTAAAATCCTAGCGTGAAACTTTTAGGCGTTCATTTTACAACTAAAGAAAATAGTGGCTAAGTTTATCTAATGAATGAGAAATTTGGATCATATCTCATCAAGTCAAGGGCATCATTTTGAATGACTCAAATCCTACATTGAGTTATAGTCATTGGCATGGAAAATCATGTTTTTAGTAGTTGAATTTGAACCCTTAACTTTATACAAAGTTCTACAGTGTCGGTGTTCCATAATAAAAGTTTAACTGTTTGCAGATACTGAAATCATGCAATCCGCATGACTTTTCATCTAACAAATACCCGAATTTCAAGCAGTCAGATGAACTGTGCAGATCATTGAAAGTGGGTACTTCATGCAAAAAGTTGGACTGTGCTTTGAGCCTTGTTTAGCATTCCTCTGTTCATTGTTCTGGGAACTCTACTTCCCAAGGAAACTATTGGCTCCCACCCTCCACTTAGTGATTTATAAAAACAGCAAAAATTCAACTTGCTTCGATGCCCCACTTGCAGACAATTCAATCACTAGACTTGCTGATATGTTGTCAAAAGATTGGAACCTTTCAAGATGGTAAATCACCCATAATTAGAAGGGGTTAACTTTGGAATGAAGAAACAGGAAGAACAAGAACAAGAAGCAAAATGCAAAATGAACAAGGAAGAGCAACGGGTCGTACACGGATGGAATGATTCAGGTAACTACATCATCCTATCTTACCAGCCTCTTCTCATCTCAATAAACAGATTACGATCTTATTCCATGCCCGCTATTTGGCTCGGGGATAAGCAGCCGTCGGCTGAGTTATCTAGAGACATGATTTTCTCTTTTGTTATTCTCAACCTTATAGATTAATAAAATATAAGCATGGATAAGATAGATGTTTGTCGTTGATGCATTGTTAGGTGCTCCATTTTTCCATTGAGATGGAACCTAAACCTGTACTCGAAGAGATAGCTGTCCATACACTTATAAGGGATTTATGAATTATGAATTCTCCGAAAGGGAGAAAATCACTATCCATGGATTGTTCCCTGTGCCAAATAGCCCCATCATCCTTCTACTTGCTTTGCTTTGTTCTTACTAGTCTTACAAAGTCTTTTGCCTTAAAATTCTAGTTACTGCTAGAGAAAAGAAGTGTGCATAACAGCACGTGGACAACTCCGCACGGAAATCATATGGCTCATCTTAGAGCACTTGAGCATAGTTGATTACATTCGGCTTGCTGCAGTCTCTACTGGATGGAGATCCATGGTAACAGAGAACCTCCACCATTCTACTGTTGTCTTCCACTGGATCATGCTCTCTTTCAATCCTACAAACAGCTTTTGTGGGTTCTTCAGTCCCTCGGATGGCAAAGAATAAAAAGGGAGGCAGCTCAGGTGCATGAAGCTCTCACCTATGCGAGGTCCGGGGAAGGGGTAGCCTACAAGGGCTTAAAGTGCACAGCCTTATCTTGCATTTTGCAAGAGGCTGTTTCTACACCTTGAACCTCTAACCTCAAGGTCACACAACGACAACTTTTACCGTTGCACCAAGGCTCCCCTTCTCCTCGGATGGCAAAGAATACAAGCTAAATTTACCAGAGGCTCGTGGTGCCCTATGTTCTGGATATTTACAGGACTGGACGATAATGACACATACAGACCAAGGAAATTTCTGTGGACCCCATTTTTCGGAGTTCAAATTCAACTTCCAAACTTCTTGATAAGAGACAATGAGCCCAAGCGCGATGGAGACCATACTAGCAAAGCCATTCGATGCGCTGCCCAGACACCCACTAACATCAAGGCCAGCAATTGTATTAGTTGTGGCCATCTATGCCTGTTTTAAATTGGCCTTTCGTAGACCAGGAGATGAAACATAGGCTATTCTTGGATAACCTTACTATGATACCATATTTTATAAGGGATTGTAGTTACAGTCTGCGAGTTATCTCCTTCTCCGCTGGCCTGCAATATCCTTCTCCCCCTAGGTGTTGAACCCTTTTTCTTTTTGGGTCAACGTACTTAGTTGAATCTTGTGGGGAATTACTGATGGTGGAGTAGTTCCCCATTGGCATATACAATGTTCGGAAAACCAGGTTTCAATTATTCAAGCTAGATCCAAATTCTTCCAACTGGCTAGTGGTCAGTAAAGCTTTTGGAAAGGATTTTACTGCTGAAAGCCAGGAGGGCAAATTTTTCTCTGATGAAAATAGTAACATCAACAAAACAACAATAATTACAACGTAAACAATAAAGAAATGAAAAAATCTACAAACCAAGAAACAGGCAAGTAAAGCAGGGCTGTTCCTAATTTCCCTGCTTCTGTTCCTTTTTAATCCACACCTTACTCTGTCATGGTCAAGGAAAACTATTCTCATCACACGTTTCATCTTCTCACCAGCAAATGATTCTCAAAGCTTCATTATTCTACCCAAAACTTGACAAAGGCAGTGACAAATGACTTTATTATGGCAAAAAAAGGATTTGTCTCAGCCTTAGCAGATTCTTCAGTTGCTTTTCCAGACGAGTCACTGCAACAAACAACACGAGTAAAAAGATCAAACTACAGAAATCTAGTTAGAATAACAAAATGAGCAGTTGGGAAGAGAACGAGTCTTTCTAAGTGGACAATCAAAATGTGAATGCTTTTCTTGAAAACCTGGATATACAGATAGGACAATGGCATATGTTACCATTCAAATTACGGTCCAAAAGAACCAAGACAAGAAATGAAAAAATTCATTTGGAAGAACCACGCGAATGTGGCTAAACTAACTGAACTATCTTTCAGCTCCTCTCCAAGAAAATATGCATGAAGCACTGGCCTAATGGAAGAATCATGGAATCATGGCTCATGTTTGTGTTGTCCCTTGTTGAGTTGACTGGAGCTGAGTCTCTCAACTCAGACATTTCTAAACTTGTATATGTCGATTTCTCAACTCACCAAATGTAAGACATATCCTCTAGCTTCCGTCAATATGAACCAAGTAGTGGTTTTGAACTTAGATGTGTGACAACTATCAAAGTTGGGTATAGACTTTAACCTGCTTGCTCCATCTAAGACAGAGCTAGAGCTAGTTCCACTCCTAGTACTGCTTTTTATAATAACCTCATCTTCAGCTTCAAGCTCATTTACATCTTTAATTTCTGGAGCTAGTGATTCTCCACCATTATTGCTGGTATCAGAAACCTTTTCTATCTGCACATATTAGGAGCAAGCATCAGCCAAAGCAGCATAAAAACTAGAATGCAAGGCACAGACCTGTAGAGTTTCAGGTTGCATAAACCAATCCGCTTACAGGGTCTGACTTATAATAGAAAATCAAAGGAAAAGCAAGTGCATGAGCTGTAAAACATATAACAATAATAGAATTACAAAACAGTGCAGTAACATCTGGAGACCTGCAGTGTGGAGCCCTAGTGGGGAAAAACAAAGTGCTCGATGAACAAACCTAAGCAATACCCAAGTGAGGCTCATAATATTGATATCAGTCATTAGAGACAAGCGAACATTAGGCTATTTGTGGTCCACAGTGCCAGTATGCTTAGTGCAAAAATAAACACAATGCTTAAATGTCTTCAGTGTTCATTTTGATTTTTCATACATTGGTATACATATCTCAACTAAAACAATGACTTAATAATTTTAATGTGGTATAATAAACTTTAGATAATGTTGACAGGTGTATAATCCATACATTTGTTGCTTCTGTGTTAAGGATTTTAATGCTAAATGAATTAGGAGTACAGAAAGATTGATCTAAGAAAAGAAATGATTGAATAAGCATGACAATTAATAGGTTATTATCATATGCTTAAGATTGTGAACAAAAATTATTAACCTACAGAACTGCAAAGACAAAAAACTATAAAAATGAATGACATATATGAAGTGATATATTGAGGCTCTTTAACCAGACCTCGACAACATGTGTCCTATTTAACCCTAGTAAATGGTTACTGCATGTAATCTCTCATAGGGAGTTAACCAGAGTTGCAGGTTAAATGGGACCGGTGGAAGGCTGAGATAGAGCCTCAGATTGATGCTTGGTTAAAGGACAATTTCAAAAGTGAACGAGGAAAAGTTCACAGATAATGGGTACATAGACGAAGATATGCTGATCATGCTTTAGCATTCAAATCGACTAAGATATGTTGATCATCCTTTAGCATTCAAATCCAACTCTATAACAATTGTGCATAGCACCATTGCCTTCTAGCGCAGTGGTATAAGGAGTCTCTCACCATGGTGACCAGGGCTCAAGGCCGTGCCTGTGTGTATGTGTCTAACTTTCAAAAGAAGAAAAAAAGTGCTTATAAAACGAGTAACCCATCAATTACCATTATATTAAAATTTATTTGGATTAAGTTTCTATTCCTAAAGGTTGTGTTTGGTTGAACTCTCAATCCAACTCCGGTTGGAAGTTGAAACAACCATATGATTTGTTTTAAAACAACAAAAAATTCTCTTCCATTTGTTTCTCCTTTTTAATCTCTTGCTCCAGTTGTAACAGCCAGATTCTGAGAAATAACCCAACAATAAGCTACTTCAGGTTAAGAACAACCAAAAGTCATCAAGGATCTCCTAGTGTGAGTTTATAAACATGTTAGGGCTTCACATCTTGCCTCAAATTGCAGTATATTCATCTTATTGAGATCCTCTTCTTGCTTTTGTTCTTTGTTATCTTTCTCTATGTCAAGATCACTTTTAAACACTTCACTAGATGTCCCACCCTCTTTGGAAAGCCCTTGTTTTACTCTCTCACCATAGAAGAAATATGGTTTTGATGAAAACCAGTGGATATAATTTAGTTCTGCTGAAAATTTGATTATAGAGGAGGAAAAATGAAAAGAAGTTGTGAAAGTTATTTGGGGTTATAAATTGAATAACAGTGAAGTACAAGTGAATATTGAAGTTACTGGTAAAGCAAAGCTGAAGAAAAACATCCAACTTGTCATCCTGTCCATGCTGTTTAGAAGAGTGGTGGATAACATAGATCTCCATGCCTTGGCTTGTTCTGCAACTCAGTTGTTGACAGTAAAACATGCCCTTCTACTTGCACTGCTGGCAGCCCGGTGCAGAAGCTCCTTCTTATGTGGGGCCCAGGGAAGGGGTGTATGCAGTGCTTCAACCATATTTTCTTTTCAAATTAACAGCCATACATGAGAAACTTGGAAGGGGAGCCTTGGCGCAATGGTAAAAGTTGTCGTCATGTAACCTTGAGGTCACAGGTTCAAGGCATGGAATCAGCCTCTTGCAAAAATGCAAGGTAAGGCTGCCTACTTTAGGCCATTGTGGCCCGCCCCTTCCCTGAACCCCGCATAGGAGGGAGCTTCGTGCACCGGGGCTGCCTCTTTTTACATGAGAAACTTGGAAATAACTGTATATCAAAATCATGCTATTACCTAGTTAGTTTAATACACAACTACACAAGAAAATGGTTGATCAGGTTTCAAATAAAATGAAAATAAAAACAGAAGAAGTAAAATGGGATAAATTATAATTAAAATGACAAAATGCAAAAGGAAAAAGGAAAAAGGAAAAAAGAAAAGCAAACGTGAGTAATAGAACAGGCCAAAATAAATGCACAAAATGATCAAATAATATGTTTACCCACATAATTCTATAACCCATAAGATGGAATGTTAATGAAAAAGTTATAATAAGTCTTCTTCTTCTTCATCTAGGCCTTATCCAGATTAGGGATCAGCCACACGAATCTTGTTTCTCTATTCCCCTCTATCAAGTGTCATGGCTTCATTTAGTTCAAAGTTTTTAATCTTTTCTCACTACTTCTATCCACATTCTTTTGGGCCTTTCCTTTGCCATTTTAAAGCCTTCGATTAGGATCAACTCACTCTTTCCAACTCATGCCATTTTCGGTCTCCGTTGGATATGTCCAAACCATCTAAATCTACCCTCTCTCATCTTGTTATCTATTGGTGCTACTCCTAAGTTTCCTCTAATACTTTCACTTCTAATTATATCTTTTCTTGTCTTGCTACTCATCCATTTTAACATCCTCATTTCGGCTACACTCATCCTATGCACATGTTATCCCTTAACTGCCCAACACTCTAGTCCATAGAGCATGGCTGGCCTTATAGCCATTTTTTTTTTTTAGTTTGAGTGGCACACTCCTATCACGCAAAACTCCAGGGGAACATTTCCATTTGTTCCAATTTAGTTGGGTTTTTTGGGCAACATCCCTTTTAATCTCTTCGCTCTCATGAATTATCGATCCCAAGCATTGAAAGTGGTTTTTTTGGGGGACTTCTTGGTTAACAATCTTTACTAGTGCTTCACTTTCAACCCTCTTCTTACAAAAATTGCATTCCATATACTTTGTTTTAGTTTGGCTAATTTTAAATCCTTTAGACTCTATGATATCTCTTCATAATGCTAGCTTTGTGTTTATGCCCTCTCCCGTCTTATCAATCAAAACTATATCATCTACAAATAACATGCACCATGAAATCTCCTTGTCCAAATGTTTTGTTAACTCATCCACAACCAATGTGAAAAGGACGGGCTCGATGTTGATCCTTAGTGCAATCTTATAGTGATAGGGAAATTGTCGGTCTCTCTGTTAGTTGTCCTAACATTTGTCACCGATCCTTCATATATATCCTTAATTATGTATATATACCCCGTGAAATCCCTTTCTTGCCCAACATTTACCATATTAAATCTCAGGGGACCCTATCATAAGCTTTTTCCAAGTCAATAAAGGCCATGTGGAAGGCCTTTCACTTTTTCCTATATTTCTCTATCAATTGGTAGGAAAATATCCTCTATGGTAGACCTCCTAGTCATAAAATCAAACTGGTTTTCTGATACACTTGTCTAATGTCGTAACCTCTTCTCAATCACTTATTCTCAGAGTTGTGTACGGTATGACTCATAAGTTTGATCACGCGATAATTAGTGCAACTCTTTATTCTCTTTTATGCTTATAAATTGGTAATATAGAGCTTTTCCTTCATTCATTTGGCATTTTCTTTGATTTTACAATCTTGTTAAATAACTTTATCAACCAAACTATGCTAATATCTCCCATATACTTGTAAACCTCTATAGGTATACCATCGGGCCCTAGGTCTTTCCTACTTTCATGTTTTTCAAGGCCTCTTTTACTTCCGCTATCCTAATCCTATGATCGTATCTATATAAGATGAAATGTTAATGAAAAAGTTATAATAAATATGCACGAACAATTCAAAAGTCTTCAAATCCATTTCCAATTGACAATGCACGTCACAGATAATCTATAGAATAGATCAGAACAAATACTACAAAAAGAGAAACCCATAAACTTAGTTAATCCAACATTGATCCATTGATTCACACTTCACGTCTTGTTTTCTAGTGATTGAATCTTGTAGATATATGTTGATTTAAGCCATGCATCAGGGAAGAAGCTGAAGCCTTCCAAAATGGCCAGAAAAAGGAAAAGATAAGAGAAGTCAAATTAAATAAAGCAAGAAATTGAGGTATTCACGACATGACAGAATGCAGATTCTGCATTGGCATATGAGCTGTATTGGCTGATACACTTAATGCTGTTGGCAGCATTGACTAGCATATTTTGTAAACTTGGTATTCTGTCCCTATCTTAATAAATCTTGCCCGCTAAGTACATGCGTTTGCAGGTAACTCAAACCATGTATGCAAGAAAGAAACAACTCTAACAACTACCTAAATGAAATTAAAGGTCAAGAGTATGGAAGAATGATTAAAATGGAAAGACATGTAAATTTTGGGTCAGACTACACTTGAGGACAAAACAACAGTGAAGTACAAGTGAAAAGTTTTAACAGAAAACAAGGCTGGGTGTTCACACTATAATGCAGGAACTTTTGTTCTTTGTAATCAATTTCTGGGATGCTAACTTTGTAGCTGCAAGTTCTCTTATCTTAATAATGACCTTTAACTCAGTAGAAGTATTTTTAGGGACTACTGTAGCACAAGAAAAGAAAAGCAGTAGATGCAGCTGATGGACCATCTAGAGACACACAAAATTCTAGTTTTTCAACCGTAAATATGCTCAGAAATCTTACCAGTTACCACCATTTACTTTTTTCTTTGTTCTAGACAATACTTTGAGAACTAAAGTTATATGTTAAGAATGAGAGACTTGTCTAGTTAACAAGTGAATACTGTTGATGTAACTTCATAATTAAAACTAAATTACCAAAAATGAGCAGAAATATGGTCAAAGATAACTAGATGAGAAAAAATATAGAATAATAAAATATATACAGTCTAGGATAAAACAAAAGGATACAACAAGCCATAGTATGGAGCAGAACTAGACTTGCCTCAACTCTCTTAAATAGCTGGCTCTGATCAAGTGTTTGTGGGGTTGAGGCATTGCTGTTAGACACATCAACTTCAAGACCTAGATTTGCAGTTTTCACCCTTGCTTTCTTGTCTACAATATCATCAGACAGGCTTTCAGGAGTGTCCTCCCCACTCAAGGTGGAGCTTGAGTTAACGTGCAAAAAAGCTACTTCCATTTCCTTTGGGAATAAATGAGTTTCCCGAACTTGCAGAGCTCCAGAATCCTGTACATCTTCAGGCCTTCCATTGGGGCCACAAGATGGGGCAGCAACAGGGGTCAATGGGGTAGCCTCTCCAACATAAACAGTAGGTGAGAGCTTGCTGGTTTCAACATTCACTTCAGTCTTGGAAACTGTGCCACCATCTACAATAGAATTCACTGCAGCTGCTTTGCTGTCACTTTCTTTGCCAACATCCTGGTCTATCACACCGCCATGCTTCTGTGGGTCGAGTCCATCACTTGGTCTTGTATCATTCACAGTTACTGGAGCCCCATTATTCTGCTGTAATTGAGTTTCATCTTTGCAAGAGTGAAATTCATTACTGTACAGCACGGAAGACACCGTAGCAGCAGGTGCTCCCACCAAATTTTCTGCAACCTCCCGTCTTTCACTAATGTCAGGTTCAGCATGTATGAGTTTATCCTCTTGCATTTTGATTTGTCCTGGTTGTGATGGTTGCCTTTCTTCACCTTCATCATTTTCACCAATATATTTTTGACTGAGGAAATGGTCATTGTCAAAATTCTGCTGCAGATCATTATTAGATTCCCCATGCTTATGCTGCGAAATGCAAATATCATTTGAATCAGATAAAAGTATTTTCTCTTCTTTGTATTCATCCATTTCCTGACATTTTTCAACAGATTCCCCACTCGAAGCTGTAAACAGTTCCTCACCAATACTATATTGTCCATTAGATAGGAGAATGATATCCTTCTGTTTCTGGTCAACTGTATGTCTAAATGTTGAGGATAAAGACAAGGGACTTTGATGTTTGGAGGACTGCAATTCCAATGCAAATTCTCCCGAGAAAGATTCAATACTTTGTTCTTCTGAAGATGAACTAGCAGGATCCAGCACTCTGTTCTCCTGAATTATTTCTTGAAAAATTTCACGTACAGTATAGAAAGATCCACCTACTTCCTTATGTGTTAAATTAAGTGAGGGAAAACTCCCATTGTTCAAAGTTTGATACCTGAAAGCATGTCACAATGCAATTAAAACCATACCCAGTCTAGAGCATGAACTAGCATAGGATTATCCTTTGCTGCCAGAAAGCATGTCCCAATGCAATTAAAACCATACCCAGTCTAGAGAATAAACTAGCATAGGATTATCCTTTCCCAAACAGAAACTTCAAAAAGAAATGCCAGCAGTTCTAATCACCAAAAACATAAGCTTAAAATAGTAATATATTATGGTGTAAAAACTTTTTACTTCTTTATGAAGGACTCAACCATTGTCTTCCTCTCCTCTTTTGTTCGCCGACTCCGGGGCTTCTTACCCCCAGAATCACTGCATTTGGCTAGGGCAAATGTTTGCCCAACCCAGCTAACTTTTACCGCCTGCATAATGCTGAAAGTTCACTGAATTTTCAGAATGAAACCTACGTATATCACAGCAATTTGATCAGCTGACAGTACCATGGATAAACATTTAGCAGTTCCAGCTATGGCTCGCAGTTTAAAGTCTAAACAGCATGAATGGCTTACTTTTAGAGATTACCTCAGTTATTTATGGAACAACAGACATGTCCATTAAAACACCCCAGCACAACCATATTTGTCATAGATGTCATCACATCCAACAGAACCTGCTCGTGAATGTGCAAACATGTTTGTACCTAGCATAAAAATGCTGTGTGTTAGAAGCCAGTTGATCATATGATAGAAGAATGACAGAGATGTAAAAACATAATGAGGACCAAATAGATAGGATTAAAAAGAGAAGATTAAGGGGTAGATTAAAGCCCAACATATAAGAACACAAAAATAGTCAACTTATTACTCTCCTATTTCAGCAGTCTGTAGTCTTTAAGTCTCTAGCACTCCGGGTAACAATGAATTGAATTAGAAATGAAACTAAGAACTCTAACCAATTACTTGAAATCAAAGTACTAACTTCTGTGATGTTTTACTGAATGTGCTCGCATAACAATTACAGAAGGGATTTCTCCAAGGTACATCATTAGAAGAAAAGACACCCAAGCCCGACACGACAGGAGTTGCAACATATGAGTTTTTGCAGCAATAGTATGAAACTATAAGGACATACATACCATGGATATTGATCCTTTGTTTTCCCTAATCATTGATACTCCAAAATTCATTGATAAAAGAACACAGACAAGATTCTAATACCCACTTTTAAAAAGAGGAAGAAATCAAAGATAAAAGAGAATCTAAAAGATGGAGGCAAAACATTCTAAAATGAGGACAGTTCTTCTTCCCTGTCCAGAGAAACCTGTTCGTCATGATTTTCTCTACCTTAGAACTGGAAAGACAATCTTTTTATCCCTCCGAACAAATGTCACAAATTCGAAAGAACCTAATGGTCTTTATTATGAAATAAACAAAGGAAGAAGAACCAGGTTTACGGCAGACTTTGGGATTCCTCAACCAGTACCAACTACTATGTCAAGGATTCCAAAGAAAACAGTAAAAGAGAAAGGTGAGGAACAGGGGAAGAAGACTAAACATTGACAATGACTAATCTTCAAAGGAAAATGGTTAGAACCAGCCCAATAATACGACCAAACCACAGTCGCGTTTAGCAACTCCATGTACAATAAGAAAGGACCAAAACTCAATGTAATGCGTATCTATTCACTAAGAAGAGGGAGAAAGCATATCCAGACTATTTGAGTCCTAGAATTCGATGTAACGTTCCCCTATAAAGAAAGAGCAAAAGACCCAGAAGCAGAAAAGTAGTTTTCTACTAAAAAGATTGAATTTTATGATAATTCCACGTATGTATAACTAGAGAAAAGGAGACGAAATACAGTAAGCAACAGAAGGTGAGATGGGTCTAGAGAAAACAGGTAAATAAAGACAGTAAGAATGGAAATGCAGCGTTGCAGAGCTGGGTATTACCTCGATGACGATTGGAGAAGCGGAAAGAAGGAGATTGGAAGGACAAATCCTCCTTTGCTGAGTTCTCTCTCGGTTATGAAGGGGGAATACCTCAAGGCACAACCGGGGAGCAGGTCACAGACTGGAACTGCTTCAGAGTCAGTACAATGCTAAGAGTGTGCTTCAGCAAAGAGCTTTCACTGTCATCATTGACGAGGACGATCACTTCCCATTGGATGAGATATGTATTTTCGCTTTTATTTCTTCTTTTAACAAAACGAGTTCTTATACGGTGGATGCAACGGTAAAAGTTGTTGTCCCGTCACCTTGAAGTTATGGGTTTAAGATATGTAAACAGCCTCTTATAAATGCAATATAAGGCTTTGTACTTTAGGCCATTGTTATCAACCTTTTTCTCAAATCCTACATAATAGAAGCTTTGTGCACTGGAGCTGCCTTTTTTTATTTTTTATTTTATACAATGGTAGATGCACATATTTTAATTGGAAAAATAACAGTGCAAAAGTACAGGTAGGGATAACATTTCCCGATAATCAAAGCCGTCTATCTACTACATTATTCTGCAGAGAAGCCATGCACCAAAACTTGCATTCATCTCTGCACTTTGATAGTTTAGCTATTCTAAAATGGGGACTCTACTTATAGGTAGATTATAATTTGAATGGTTTTAAATCTTCTAAAATGTAGACTCAACCCTTACGTGGCTTATGATTTGATCGGGTTAAATCTTAAAAAATATAAGCCTAACTCTTGCATGTACTATTATTTGAATGATTTAAATCTTTCAAAATATAGATCGAATTCTTACATGTCCTATGATTTGCATAGTTTAATATTCTAACATGCATCCTTGCATGCCCTATGATTTAAATGGTTTAGATCTTCTAAAACCATTTAAATCATGAACATTGTAAGATGTAGGTCCACATTTTAGAAGATCTAACCCATTCAATTTTAGTCAAGTCCCTATCAATTAAGTGATGGTACTTGCGTTTCATAATTTCTCCCACTTATACTGAAGGGATATTTTTCAAACTCAATGGTAATCGAGGGAGTCTATGACTAAATTTCCCTTACTTTTATCATACACACTTTGTTTCTCTAGTTCATACATCATATAGGCCTAAGTTACAGCGGTGAAAGACGACACAACATGATAATGTGACTCAAACTTAGGATGGACTTGGTTAGGGTCGAATCTTATCACTTTTGTGTTATTTTTAGGTCAACCCAAAAATAACACACTAAAAATCATATCATATTTGGGCCAATTCGTGTAACTCGAAAATAACATGGATGTGACTCATGTAATTAAATAAGTCGTATTGACCCATATGACCAGTGACCTATTAACCCAATTATATTATAAAGCACATAGATAATTGTGTTACATTAATTGCATCATGTTGTGTTACCCAAACACAACTTATTTACATAATCATGTTACACGAGTTGTTGTCGTGTTGACTCGTTTAATAAACAAGTTATATCTGAGTCACAGGTTTTTGACACGAATAATAATTGTGCCATGTCTATGTCTACCCATATACTGTAGGGAGTTAATCTCGACATGACACGTACACAACTTGCAAACAAGATTTACCACCTTGGTGTTAACTGCTATATATTTTTAGAGATGCCACTTTGTATATTATAATAATCAATAACTCATGTGAGCATTATACGACCATGGGCGTTGTGAAAACAACATTACAAAACGCAAAAGCTCCATCATAAATCATCAGAAGACCTTCATCTTCTTCCTCAAACTCATTGAAAATGACATCCTGCAATTATGTTCTAACTACGCCCGTGTTTTAATCTAAGAGTCTCCCATGTTTCTTAGAGAATGACACCAAGGTCAGTAAAGCGGCTTAAATATGTCTTTCCGCTTTAGGTCAGGGGTTCGCAAGGCCTTTTTTCTATTTAACCTATGTCATTCTTTTCATTAGTGCATAATCCATAAAACCCATGACTCATAAGCCCCTTGAAACCATGATCTAAAGCTAAAAGGGCAGCCTCGGTGCATGAAGCTCCTGCCTATGTGGGGTCCGGGGAAGGAGCGGACCACAAGGGCCTAAAGTACACAGTCTTATCTTACATTTTGCAGGAGGCTGTTTCCATGCCTTGAACTCGTGACCTCAAGGTTACATGACGACAACTTTTACGGTTGCGCCAAAGCTACCCTTCAAACCATAATCTAAAGCTCTTAAATATATTATTCTACTCTTAGAAAGACGTAAAAAATAACACTATATCTATCATTCGGGATAACCAAATGATTGGAGAAAGACAACAAAAAATTCTTCATAGTCAAATAGGATAATGAGATTCGTAAGAATGTTTTTGATATCGGCAAGAATCCTCAAGAGCCAAATAGAACAAGCAAAAAAAAAGAAGAAGATAGTAATATGTGCACCCTTTATTTTTTCTCATGATTCACTCGCTAAATGACCAGAGTGGCTATAACTCTAGATGCACCTCATGTTATAAAGATCCAAACCATTTACAATGTTGTAATTGACTTAGATAGCCCATATTCTCAAACTTTCATTTATTTTATGATCCTAGCAAACTCGTGCTTTTAATTGTAAAATGGACAAAGAGACCTTTTTATTTTTACCATCTAGTTTGGAACACTTTTACAAATTCAAGTGACTTTCTGAGAACTTAAAAAAGTTTAGACGTGTTTTTGCCCTTATCAATGGCATCTCGCATCAATGTGCTTGGGCTTAAAATGAAAACTTGAATTCTTGCTTAGACTAATGACACTTTGAGTATCAAACTAAGTTCTTGTAAAAACCTCTTCATCCAAAAATTCCTTGCTAGCTTCAGTGATAGCAATATACTTGACCCATGTAGTAGAGAAGGCCACACACTTTTGTAAAATAGACTACACGACGCCACTCTCCGTTAGAAAATGAAAAAGAATCTTAAAGTAGACTTCCTAGTGCCAATATGTCCAGCCATATCTACTTTGTGTAGCCCTCTAAGACAAGCTTAATACCTCCAAAGCATAAGCATGTTAGAATTGTTTTAAGTTAAATTTACACATAAATTTTTGGACTGTTATAATTGTATTAACATAAGGATAAAATAAATATGATAGTTATACACATTTGATGAGAAATGTTTAGTATTTTCTAGCATAACAACTTTGGTTTTACTACAGTAGTTGTTATATTGAAATGGTTTTGTTTACTTAATGTTTCAACTGGTGTCACATTTTTTGGCTTTAGGGGGCAGCAATCTATGATCCATATATTAGGGGGTGCCTCTAGGCGAGTGTCATTGCATCTTCTCCTCTTCTTTCCCTGGTGTTCTTGAATTCTTCTGGTCTTTTAGAGCCTAACTGTTTCAGCATTCTCTTCCGCATCTCTTATAATCAGCTTGTTTTGTGCATCTCTTTTCAAGAGCTCACTTACGAAATTCTTGCCTCTAGAGTTCATGCTAGAATGATGAGACCTATGAGTGTTGATCTTCTATCACTCTAGTTTATAGAGTTACTGATCTTGTAAAGTTCTTCTTACTCGTATCTTATTATTCATTTTATCATTGAAATGTTAATTCTTGATCTTTGATCTTGTTTCTAAGTTCTAATTGTGTTTTTCAAATCATTACTCTTTGAGGTCTGAAGGTATATATCTTTAGATATTTGTTACAAGAAAAAGAGAGATCTGAATTTTCTAGTTAGTAAATTTTTTGTCTTACAAGTTAGAGAGTAAAGTACTGGGCCTTAGTCTAATTATACATATCAGCAAGGGCAAAAGATTGAATTTGGCTTGGTTGAATTCCAAAGATAGAGCTATTGAGATCCCTTCTATATTTGGGAGGAATCAACTATCTTTAAAACATGGTATTTATAACACAAATCTAAACTAGGTTCAAATAATTCAGTTTATACTAGTTAAATATGCTTTGGAAGTGCCTCTAAGATACTCATAATCCAGTTTACAGCTGCCTAATGCCCTTTGCTAGGATTGACATTCCACCTACTAACCATACCTACTGTATGAAGATATTATTTCTTGATTATTTTCTGGATTCAACCTTTACCCAGATATGCTAGTGTTCGGGGACGTGTGATATGATAACGCAAAGAAAGAAAAATAGACTCGAAATATTATTCTAAGACCTGCCATAGCTTTTCTCGAGCAGTGGTGGCAGACATAGACACCCTGTTTCTACGGTAGGTCATGGGGTCGCAATTGGCATTTTCATCCCACAGTGGTTCCATCCAATCGAATAAATATGGGACGCGGTCTTGGATTGGTGGGCATCTTGGGGCCTACATTTGATGAAGAAAAACAGACATGGCTAAGATACATAGGAATTTAAGAAGTAATACAAACAAAATCCCACAGGCCCACATTGGAAAGAAAAAGATAAACTGTAATCCAGGTGCATATAAGTTTATTTAGATGTTCTCACCATTTCCACCCGCACAAAAGACACTAAAAAATGTAAGGCTTATTCCCACCACACAGACAAGGAGTAAGAATCAGCCAACTCATATTCTCATTGACAAAATTGCCTCCAATATCTGGATGTACAACAGTGCATGACTGGATATTACAATGGGCTTCCATGGTCATCAATCAAGTAGAATTCAATGAATATGAAAATAAAAGAATCACGCCAAACGGATGAAGCGGAAGAAAATAGAACAATATAAAGGAAATTTCCATTTTCGGGGCCCTTTCTATATCTAGCCGTTTCAAGTCCTGAAACAAAAAAGAGAGGATAAAGCCACTCTGTTAGTCGAGCTCTCCCCATCCTGTCCGTCTTCCATCATCCAATTGTAGTAGAATGACATCAGGATCAAAAGAATACACCAAGGCTTAACCGCATCCTTGGTGAAGTCAGCCGGGTTTTTCTCCTTAAACCTTCTAAGCCATTTTTTTGTTTAAATGAGAATCGGACCAGTCAGTGGTGTTTCACAAGCAGACGCATATGGTTAGACTTCTTCTAGAGACTTGTTTTCCTATCCTCCTGCCAATGTTTTCTGTCTGTACCCATATCTCTGCCTTTCCAATAGCTTCTCCTTAGTCTTCCTCTTCTTATCCATCTTTATTCTGTATCTTTCTTCTCTCTCCCTCTCATAAATCCCTTGCCAATGCACCTCGCCAGTTAATGGCCACAACCATCTCTCTGTTAGATGGTCGCCATCATCTGCTTCTTCTGCCAGATCTTCATCCATACTCTTCAGTAGTGTGGAGTTGAAATACTTCACCCACATTAGCCCTTGGCGTAGCTCCATGGGGTGCTGTTCTTCCAGGGATCCAGAGCTTGGGTTGATGTAAACCATCTTGCGGGCACTGTGGTAAGCCCAAACATTGACCAAGAGTTCCAATATCCGGCAGTAACAGTGCTTTCTCTGTGTTTCAAAGAATAAATTAGGAAAAAAAGAAAAAAAATGTTGACAGTGAACATCACAAGGACTCTGATAAAGCTTAGGCCAGTTAGCATACCTCAACTTCTGAATTGGACTTCATCACAGCGCCATGGCATATGGGACTCATTGCTAAAACAATTTAGCCCACACAGAAGCCGACATTCCTTGTAAGGCTACTGCCATTATTAGCTCCTAACTCCTATCAAATCCAATTCTACCGAGAGTAGGTTCCACGATTAAAATTCTTTGAAGAATAAGGATGCCGCTGTCCCATTTATCCGCTAATTAATTAGAATATACAGCTTAATCCCCATTCAAGAAAAACTTAAATCCTAAAATAATTAGTTTCTAGCACACAATTATAAGTTGCACTACATCGTCAAAATCATTGGCCCTTTGAAATATTATCTTTTACGTCTTTGTTCTTTAGTATCTATGATCTTAAGCTGTTGATAATAACTAATAGAGTATGACTACTATGCTAGCACTGGAGCTTGAGCTGGTCCACATAGGAAAGTCTGGGGATCAATACCATTAAAATTGCAGACAATTAGAAGGGAACCCATGAGATTTTTCTCCATGCCAAATGCATTTCTTCTCGTCATGACGTGGTGTTCCGCTGTGAGCACTGTGTAATTTACATGAACTTTCCTTCCACCTCGAACCACCATGACTAGGTGATGCTCTTGTTGCCGCCAGCAATCGGATAGCAGCGGACGGCACCCACCCGGAGGTTTGAAGTTCTCATGAAATGGACGTCACTGCGTTTAGTTCACAGTTCTCTCACGAATAGCGAAATCTCGCGCTAGGCCGGGATAAGATTCCCTTATCCTATAATTGAAGACGTAAGTCTATTCTAGAGATTCTTCATTATCATTCTCGAATTTCTGATAAGTAGCTGAAAAATAGAGCATTTCTGAAAGTGTTTATTCTCGGCCCATTCCAGTCGGCCACTTTGTCTGGAGATGTGTGGAGTGGGATATAAATAGAGGTGTGCCTCCATGCTGTAACCAAGTCAATACAATCTGGAGTTCTTAATTTCTTCACTTTGCTCCACTACTCTCTATCTTCCTTCTCTTCAACATGACTCAGATTCAGACGCCTCTTGTTCTTGGAAACCAAAACACACTCATCTCCAGCGACGGCCTAACCTCTGAAGAACATCAGTTTCTGACTGCCCTTGGTGATGGCATCTCAGTTGAAGAACAAAAGCTAGGCTTGAACCCTTGGATACCAGTCAACCCATGTGACCCACACGTCATTGAAATCGGAGCATTTGCCGTCTTCGAGTACAACAGAACCCATGGAACCCATATCGAGTTCAAACGTGTGGTAGGCGGAAACTACCTGCCCATCGGTAGATTCACACTTTATCGCCTTTTGGTTGAAGCCACTGACATCCTGCGACCCATCCTCACTAATGCGTATGATGCTACGGTTCTTGAGGTGCGTCTTTTCCCACCGTACAAGAAACTCATCTCCTTCGTGCCGCGTCTAAGGAACTAATTACAATTTCAAGAATGGACGATCGAGTATACGTATCGTCAATGTAACAGGACAACAGATATATTACCATCTCTGTAGGCACCCTAGTGCCAGGATATATGCAGCTGCCCCCATATATAAATAAATAAAGTCCTGACCTTAAAGCTCTCTCTCTCTCTCTCTCAAAATTGAAGAGAAGCACATATACAACTCAATTGAACATTAAGCGCCAACCAAGATGAGATTTTCAAAACAGAGTCATTTAAGAAAACTTCTCTCTCAAGTGGTGAAATTTTGATTCTTTTGAAAAAAAAATTAAGAAAAATAATTTTCTCAAAGAAGCTAGTAAACTTTTTTCCTTTATGTGCAAATCAATGGAACACCTGCAAGCGTATCATATAATACATAGAAGCATAAATTAAAGTAAGCAATCAAGATCAAGACACCAAAAATTTTAAGCAGAAAACTCCTCATGTGGAGAGAAAAACCAGAGGACCTAGTCCAAGGAGATCTCTACTAACTGATAATGAAAATAAAAAGATCTTCTCTTGTACCCTAGCGAATCCAATTTTAAAGAGACAACTCTTAGAATAACAAGAATCAAATGTAAAAACCTCTCTGATTAGAGCCACCACAAAAATCTTTGAAAGACATTTTTGAGAAACACACTGAGATCATAAATATTGTGTCACGAAGCCGAAGATTATTGAATAAGTGGTTATCATGAATGGCGAGGAAATATCATAGTGAAATGCATAAAGGGTATTGTCTCCTTCTCCTCTCTCTTTCTTCTTCTCTTTTCCCCAAAGAGGCAAAAAACCCTAAAGAAAGCTTTCTTAATTTCTCTCTCTCTAGCTAGCTTGTCTAGGAAATTCAAGAGAGTAAACCCACATGTACAACTCTCTCTCTCTCTCTGTCTCATCAAAAGAAGAAAGGAAACCCATATGGGCTCTTCAAGCCAAATTCTTAGTGGGACCCACTCCTTACAACCAATTCCCAACAAACTTCCTCTACGACTCATGAGGAGGGAAATGTCATATCCATGTCGTCTTCCATGGATCTACAAAATTCATGTTTATTTGTAGGTAAGGTCTCTGTTATCATATGCAATCCATTCTTGTTAGTGTGGATCTTCTCAGGATAAAATTCTTCTCTTCTAGTGCATCCCTTATCTAAGGAAAAAACATGTCTTAATTGACAACTTTGGTAAAAGTCTTAATATAATTTGAAACTTTTTTATTTATCTGCATGTACTACGTGGCATGTTACCAGTTGAATTGACAATTGACTAGCCAATTTGGAGCCACTCTGCATCTTAGAACCATTTTATAATAATTTTTATTCTTTTTTTTTTTTTGGTTGTAAATTTAGTAACTTACTTAAAAGAAAAAAGGAAAGAAAAAATGTAAGGCCTAAGCCCTTTTATCACTAGCAACATTTATAGTGTCACCACACACACACACTCAGAGAGAGAGAGAGAGAGAGAGAGAGAGAGAGAGAGAGAGAGAGAGAGAGAGAGAGAGAGAGAGAGAGAGGACGTTCTTTTTCTTTCTCACCTACTTCTCAAACCTAGATGAAGAACAAAAGAAAAAAACTTTTGCATGGTTAATTTCCTTACTTTGAGAAATCATATAAAAGGCCCAAGTAGAAATGTGATGCTTTGATCACAACCTGCAAGTACTTCAAAAGAGAAGACTAAAATGATGAGGAAAATAGTTTTAGTCATTAGTTTTTACATAAATTTTGGAATTAGAATTTTGTTACATTTTTTTTGTCTGGGATATGCATTTGGGTCTATTGTAAATTGATGGAAATAGGACTTTTAAGTTTATGTTTTGGGATTAAAGGAATTTTGTTTTACTGTGTTTTACTTTAAGAGGATCATTTTGATTGTCTCTCAAGGGGTTGTTGAATCATCAGTTGGATCAGCGAGATGTTCTCATCATCCAATTTTTTCTTTTGCTGTTTCTCATGAGGTTTTGTTCAAGTCTAGTTTAAGTAGCTGCTAGATAGATACTGGATTGCTCATTTTCACATAATATTGCTCATATTTATTGCATAAGAAAAGTTTTTTTTATGAAGGAAAATGATAAATTGAGGCTCTTTAACCTACCTCAAAGTGAGGCTCCCTCTCAAGATGCCACATTTTCCATTTAACCACAAACTCTTTTGACTACCTTTTGTTTGGTAAAATGCACTAACCATACACTTGGGTTAAATGAGACACATGTCATCTTGAGAGGGAGCCTCACTTTAAGGCCTAGTTAAAGAGCCTCAATATATCACTTCCCATTGATGAATCCTTTCTTGAGGAGTTGCATATGGAGATGTCTTGCATCATTCAAAATGTAGAATGTCTAGTATTGATGCACAAGTTCTTTATAAATATCAAAACTTCAAGGAGAATCAGTGGACTGCATGTTATACAATGCTATTTCTAAAATGAGTACTCTACTACGGCTGAAATAGTTGCTTTGTCAGGGCTAAAATGACCAAATGCCTCTCTTCTGCTATTGCAAATTTAGATCGCAAATAAGGGATTTTGGCCTTTTCTTTCTTTTCTTTAGCTTTTTATTTTTAGTAAACTCAAAAAATTACTAAAGTGAAAAAGAATATAGAAATTATACTAAATTAATCAATTGTCACATAAGCAGGATGTGCTATGTCGCAACCCCAACCCCCGAGGCCACGATTTGACTTAATCAAGCATCGTGATTGGGCTGAGCAAGGCCTACGTAGCCTTGCTTCTCTCTTTTTCTTTTTTTCTATACCACACCGGAAGTATTGAGAGAGCTAAGCGCTCTTATCCTATACACTTATGCGTTTAACTAATAAAATTTTCCTCTCTTTTAACTACTAATTTCTACCGAAATTTCGGCAGAGCCTCCCCTATTTTTCGGACTTATGCATTTAACGCATGCAGTGCGGTTTACCTTATAAACAATATGACAGTTATAAAACCTTAAAGGAGACTTAGTCTCCATGCTATTCATCACAACACATCATTAACACTTGCTTGATAACTAGGAGTTCAAGTAAGCCTCGTACATGCCCTATCAAAATAAAACATATAGGAAGCATAAGGCTAATTGTCAAAAATGAGATATAACTCATACTCGGCGTCAGCACATAAATATATACAATACAAAATTTTGCATCTCCAATCAGGATTTCTTCATTTCATTCAACCACCTTTCTCTTCTTGGTTTGACTGGTACCTGCAAAATAATAAGGTGAGCTGCAAAGCCCAGTAAGGGAAAAGAACTAAACCCATGTCTATCCAATCATTCTTGTTGGGCTACGCGCAAAAGAACATTCAAACCCAACATTAGAACATTCATTTCCATTTTGATCGTTCATCTACAAAGTAGTTAGCATGTACTATCAAGCAAGGCATATGGGTATTAGAACAGAATTGCAGTTTATTCCTATGATGACCCTGAATTTTTGTAACTTATTAAGGCAAATTAATAAAGTTTGAATTTTTAGAAATTCTGGGCTGGAATATTAGGTTATTGAAAATTCTCTTTTTATGGAGATTATATCATGAATTAAAACATAGAAATTATGGATGTACTTGAAAAACTGATCGAAACAACATTAAATACGTTCAATTCTGAGTTAAAATGAAAATTCCTTAATTTTCTCCATTTAGGGGTAAAATGATAATTTTACCCATATTCCATATCCAAGAAATAAGACCTCAATATTCATGAAGTACTTAGAAATACGATTCCAACGCCACTAAGTACGCTCGATTCCGAGTTCGAACAAATATTGCCTATTATTCTCCAATTTTTGAGTTCAAAGGGCAAAAACGTCTTTTCACATAAAAGTGGGGCCTACAAAGTGGGCCAACGTTCTAGAAGCAACAATAATTGCTCAGTGCATTATTGCTGGTAGTGGAGAATGTAGTGGAGAATGGAGAATGCACTTGTAATAAAAAATTCTAAAGTAATAAAATATCTTATTAAAAGAAATGATAAAAAATTCAAAATTGGCTATAAATATGTTCCAAAAATTTTCACAACCTTAAACAAGAAATTTCCAAATCTTCCCTGGAGTTTCAGCTCCAAATTCTCATTCATCCCTCCCCAATCTCTATTTTTCTTATTTCTCTCTCCTCTTTCTAAGTGAAATAAGAGACCTAAATTCAATTAGGCACTCCGTTCCAGGTAGAATCTGATAAATTCTACCGTCTATAACCTCCTATACTACAGTATATACAAAATTCCCAAATCAATTTCAAGATGCAACGGTTCTAACAACAGAAAATCACAAAAACGGGGACAATCGGGCTATATTATCATCAACCGGTAATTCTCACAAATTGGGCATCAATTATATTTTTTTTCTCCAATCAGGTAGGTGGAACTACTTCCCATACATATTTATTATGTTTTAGTGTAATTTTTATTTTTTTGTAATTTAATTTGAATGAAAAATGGTAAAAATAAAGTAAATACAAGAGCCTTCAATTTATGGTGATAGAGAGCTCAGATGAAAATTTTGAGCTTTCCAATAGATCCAGAAAGGTCAAAAAGCCCTAGGGTATAATTTTCAAGAAAATCTAACAAGGTTTGGACCCTCAATTAAGAGAGATTAATTCTGGTGGGCCCAGATCAAATATGGACCCTAGGAACGGCTGAAAACTTCAATTTAAGATTGTGAAGTCATATGAACTCCAAATTGAGATCAGAAAGAAGCTTTGGAAATCTTGTAATGTCTAGTTTCTAATGAAGTCATAATATTTCTAAAATTTATTTCTGTATTTTTCTGTATTTTGGAAATAAGTGTCCAATTTCTAAGATCTTCAAGATCTGAGGTGATCAGATCTTGAAAATTTATTTTAGTGATGATATAATAATGTAATAAAGTAATATCTATGGTTAATTTGGACAGATCTTGGATAAAATAGGGGATCTACCCTTTATGGTAGAAAAACTCTAAAATAAAAATAAAAAAATACAAAGGGACCCACTTGATCAATGAGATCAAGTATGATCAGATCCTTGGAATGGATTAAAGGGATGATATTATGATGGAATCCAGTTAGATCATGAATGAAATGTGACAAAATCAAGTAGATATGATTTTTGGATCTTAATGGATTAAAAGCCCTAAAGGTAATTAAAACCCTTAATCTAAAGGAAAACATCTAAGATCTAATGGTTGGATTATATTTAAAGGCTTATAATAATATTAATATAATTACTTTAATTGTCTTTTATTGGATATAGAAGTGTAAATGTGATTTATGTTCTAAGTTTTAATTGTCTTTTATTGGACATAAAGGTGTAAATGTGATTTATGTTATAAGTTAGAAAGCATGATAGTGTAATCTTTAAATTTTAGTATGATATGCCCTAAATGAGTAATTTTTTAGTAGATTTGATTATCTTAGGATCATGTTAGTGTAAATTAGATATTTAAACATGATTCCATTAAGATAGAAGTACAATTTTATGTATTTCATAACTTAGGATCATGTTAGTTTTATTTCACTAGCTTAAGTTACATTCATAGGAAGAATGTTAGTATATTGTTGTTAAACTTATATTTGATTTATGCTTTCAAGTTGATAATTTGCTTATTGTCAAATTTTATTCAATTGTTAAGTAATTGTTAAGATATAAGGAGCATAAATCACCAAAAATGTAAACTAATGAAATATAGAAATTCATGGACAACTAAGATGAATGAATGATTTTGACTTAATAAGGGCTATAGTTAGTAGGACAATATAAGGAATGGTTTACCAATTCCTTGGCCCAAAGTAGAAAAATAATGAACATCCATGGATGACATTATGCATATCTATGGAAATTAATTAAAATCAATTAGAGAAGGGACTTAAGGTAAAGAGCTCATAGGAACCTTGTCAAAGGTTGAGCTAGTACCACTCTAGTGGACTCTGAACATTGTAGTTATAGGGGGTATACAAGAGCCAAGTGCTTTTCCCTCACCTCCTGTTGACGTAAGAGAGGTCTAAACGCCTCCTTACACGATGGTTGTATTAACTAC
The DNA here is from genome assembly GCA_035236585.1 of Warburgia ugandensis. Classification (NCBI taxonomy): domain Eukaryota; kingdom Viridiplantae; phylum Streptophyta; class Magnoliopsida; order Canellales; family Canellaceae; genus Warburgia; species Warburgia ugandensis. The sequence continues at coordinate 44,056,688 of CP141129.1, forward strand.
TTTTTGAGCAGACTTTAACTGGTAAGTACTAGTCATCCTGAAATAAGGATGAGTTGTCTATTAATATGAAGAAATAAATTATCTTCAACCAAGTAAGACACTAACTGGTTGAATAATAATAAGAACATAAAAAGATAGCAAATTATCTAACCCTAATAAAAATAGTAAGTAAGATAAGGATGATCAAACAAGATGAGATCTTGTATGATCAAAAACAATAAGGAAAAAGAAACATCAATGTAAATTAGATTGTTATGTATGATATAGGTAGTATTTGTATAGATGATATTAAACCCATGGATATATGATATTCAAGGAAGAAAGATTCAGATCATCCTACATAAGGATGATCAAAAGACCATGTAGCATGTACCCTTGATTAGAAAAATGACATTATACATATGATTTGACAGATATATGTTGATCGAGACTATGACATATTTCAAGGAGTTAGAATACCTTATTGAGGTAGGTGGATTATTAAGAATGCCTTTACATGAAGATACATGTCTAATACATGATCTTATGTTTTGAAGTATTGACATGTATGATACCAATATATTAAGGTAAATACCTCAAATTGAAATATGATCCAACCAAATGATGAGGAAAATAAGTATTAAATGGTTAAGTTGAGAATTTAGAACAACCCTAAGTGAATAGGAAAGTAGAAAATATTTCAGCCCTAGATAAACAGACATATAGTCTGATATGTATAAGTATTATTTTATATACAAGCTTGGAGGCTTGTGGTTTTGTTTTAAACAGGCATAGGCCTGGGGATGCTATGCTAGGAGAGTTAAGAGGGTTTGACCACCCACTCTCTGAAACTTGATGATATTGAATACCAAGCCTAAGAAAGGCTAAAAGTCAGGTGGGGCAATTATGGGAAGGCCACCACTGTGACAGCCATGGTCCTCCCATATGGACATGGATATTGTAATTTCCACTGAGAATGGTATAAGTGGATTATTGAACAGTTATCCGGGCGTGCTGTACGGATTAGACTGCAAGCATAGTAGTCCTTGATTATTTTGCATTATGATGCATAAGAAATTGGCATAATGAAGTGCCTTAAGGGATGACATGATGAAATGCTAGGTAATTGTATATTACCAATAATTTTCCCAAGAAAGAAAAATCCCAGCATAGTAACTAGCTGAGATACAAATCTCTTATAATGAAAGGAGTTGATCAGTTTTGTATGGAAATGATTATTGATTATTTTTACAATTTTAATAGATTTGTTCTTATATACTATGTATGTATAAAGGTGAACACAAATGATAAGGAAATGAGATGTTCACATAAATAATAGTGATCTGTGAATGTGTTTATGATGGAATGAATTATGGGATAGTTGAATATTGAGATTTTACTGTCAATAACTTACATTCTTATCCCCTACCAAGCATAGCTTGCTGAGATATTGTAAATGTTCGAATGTTTACAATATCTCAGATACAGAGAAGGAGACTTAGGAGCTCAAGACTTGAAGAACTAGTGAAGAATAAGTAATAAGGGTATATTCCTTGAAACATTGTATTGAGAGCATGTATTGTATTTAGAACTTTGTAATTTGAATTGTGTATTTGGACAAGTATTGTAAAGATACAATGGGTTGTGTACTGTGAACCACTGGATGGATCCTGGAAGTTTAATAAAATCATATTCCTTCAATGGAATTTTATTTTGTACACAAATTGTACTTATGTTATGTATGAAGTGGTGACTTGGGTTTTCAAAACAAGTTTTAAAATAAAAGAATTTTTGCTGCTTTGTTTTGCAAAATTTTTTTACTGAGGGGACGCCCTTGCCTTTGAAAAATATATTATAAAATGTGTTTCAAAAACCCGGGTCGTCACAATTCCAATTTAGATATGACGCAATAGCCACAGCATGCAAACAAGCACACCCTATAAGAATTTCCCATTCATGTCCAACCACAGGACATTCAATAGACGAGTAACTAAGTTATAGACCTCATTCTAAAGTTAAAATGCAAACCATAAGCATAAGCATAACCTTAGAAGTCAATGAGCCCATTTGCAATGGAGACATCTGTTTGGATCCCCAATCAAATAATAAATCTTTATAATTGGGCCCCAAGCTAAAGATCAGAATAGTCAGAGCAGGTATTCAGTAACGTGCAGAACGTTATTGAATTTGGCTCATGACTAGCGCGTCGAAGTTTCAAAAAGTTAGCTACCGTATCAACCTTTTTACCTTCAAGGATAGCATTAGTAATAATTGCATTCCAAGTAGCAATATTCCATTTGGGAATTTTGTCAAACAGCTTCAATGCATCTTCTCGCATGCCAGTTTTTAAAATACGTATCAAAGGCATTGCAGGTTATGAAGACATCAGAAGCGTGACTCACCTTGACAGCAAGAGCGTGGAGCTGTCTCCAGGTCATGGTGTGCGAAGCGCGGAAAAGGCCAAAAAAAAAACAAGGGAAAGTGAAGTCAATGGGTTGTATTTGAAGCTGTTGCATTTGAGAGAAATGTGAGAGGAGGGTTATGGATTGAGGAAGGAGGTTGAGTTTGGAGTGGATTTGGTGAGGTGATTGGAGAGGAAGGTGGGAATGGTGGGGAGGGTTTTGATGATTTGGGTGTGAGTGGCGCAACCAAGACGGGTAGACAGAGTGGAGATGGCCGATTCGACGAGTGAGGCGAGGGCTTGGGGTTGAAGGGTGAGCATCTCCGACGACGTTCACGGCTGCTGGGTTTGGAACATGGGGAGAAGATAATCAGCTGGTCAAGAAATCTCCTATTGATTCGTGAGGGTAGGGGAGAAGGAGAAACGAAGAGAGTGGGGGGAAAGCCGTTCGGTGATCGCTCTCTCTCTCTCTCTCTCTCTCTCTCTCTCTCTCTCTCTCTCTCTCTCTCTCTCTCTCTCTCTCTCTCTCTCTCTCTCTCACATTTCTCCTGATACAGATGCGTGGGGGTGGAAGGGGCTGAGTCTGCATGGGAGTCTAACTCCCACGTGTCGACTCGCTTCCCTATGACATGAGTTAGTCAGGGGGTGCCATTATCAATTTGGACCCCCTCCCCCCTTTATTTGTAATTTTTTTTTGGATTTTTGAGTCACAATCTCCATTTTACGCGTTCTTAGTGCCGTTGGAAAGCTTTCATCGAGCACAATCCAAAAATCAGCCTTTCATCGCCAGATTTTAATTTTAATTTTTTACTTTATAATTACTTGAATTTCCATAAAATTTCCACTTTCAAATAAGTTTGCTCACATTTTCCTATGAATCCAAATGAAATTTCAATTCATCTAATCCTTACAAGATATACAATTTAACAAGTTCTAAGGATTCAAAATTTACCCAAAACTGCTTCAATTTGCAACTGGACTCATGCGGGCCCACCTGCTCAATCCCACCTTGGTTGTCCTGTTTCATAGAATCTGACAAGATTAATGAGTTAATTCTTGTTTTAACCTGATTGTAGGACACGGGTGTGACATGCTGGCAGCATCCTAATGAAGTTACTCATTTTAACGGACATAGAAAATGGGGGTTTTATGAGATGGCAAAAAAAGACAGTTTAAACACAACCGTCTTATTAAAAATAAAAAAGACAGTTTTATTGTCTTATAAAATATGACATTATAAAAAATGTTTATAAGACGATTCTTGAAAACCATCCTATATTTTTGGCAATATTATAAGACGATTGTCAGAAATCATCTTATGAAAAATAAGTTTATGAGACAGTTTTTGAAAACTGTCTCATTTTATGTGACATTATAAGATGGTTTTTAGAAATATCTTATAAAATTTATTTATAAGACAGTTCTAAAATTATCTTATATTCTTTATGACATTATAAGATGATTTTCAAAAACCTTATATTATTCAAACAAAATTAAGGCAGATAGATTGAGCGGGAAACATTTACGAATAATATAGGACAATTTTCAATTAACCGTCCTATATTCAATTATTACATATAAAACCTCACCCCCACTCAAAAAAAAAAAAACTTCTCTCACCAGATCAAAACCCAAGAGGAGAAGAAAAAGGAGGAAGATGAGAGAGAGAGAGAACACGTGCACCCCAATCTTGCTCTTCACTGGATTTCTCCCTTTAGGTAGGCTTTCTCTCTCTCTCTTGATTTTCTTATGTACATGCTTCTATTTTTCTAGAACACTTTGTACATGATTTTTAGCTTTGTTAATCTATGAAAATCTCTAAAATTAATCGTGCTAGAGAGGGAACATTGAGAATAAAAAGACCCAAGTCTTAGATTTTCAATTTTCATTCAAAAAGGCATCTAACATAGAGTTTAATATGCTATTTGTTGTGTGTGAATAGTAACATTATTTTGCTTATGTTCAAGAGTACTTTGTGTATGATTTTTTGTTTCATTAATTAATGAAAATTTGTAAAATATATCACACTAGATAGAGAACATTGAGAATAAGAAGACTCAAGTCTTATATTTTTAATTTTCATTCAAAATGCATCCAATGTAAGTCTAAAGTTTGTTACTTGTCATTATTCGTGCAAACAGTAACGACATTTTGCTTATGTTGAAAAGCAATTTGTGCATGATTTTTTGCTTTGTTAAGCAATGAAATTTTTTGTAAAATTGATTGTGTTACATAGAGGATATTGAGAATAAGAAGACCCAAGTTTTAGATTTTCAATTTTCATTAAAAAAGACATCCAACGTAGAGCTTAAAGTCTATTATTTGTTGTTCGCATGAACAGTAACAGTATTTTGCTTATCTTCAAGAGTACTTTGTGTGTGATTTCTCACTTTTTTAATCAATGAAAATCTATAAAATTGATTGTGCTAGATAGAGGATATTGAGAATAAGAAGACACAAGTCTTAGATTTTTAATTTTCATTCAAAAAGGTATCTAATGTAGAGCTTAAAATCTGCTACTTGTTGTTGTTCGCATGAATAGTAACAATATTTTGCTTATGTTTAAGAACACTTTGTGCATGATTTCTCACTTCGTTAATCAGTGAAAATACATAAAATTGATTGTGCTAGATAAAAGACATTAAGAATAAGAAGACACAAGTCTTAGATTTTCAATTTTCATTCAAAAATGCATTAAAGTAGAGCTTAAAGTTTGCTACTTGTTGTTGTTCCCATGAATAATAATAGTATTTTGCTTATGTTCAAGTGCATTTTGTCCAAGATTTTTTGCTTCGTTAATCAAAGAAAATTATAAAAATTTTCATTCTAGATAGAGAACATTGAGAACAAAAAGATTTAAGTATTATATTTTCAATTTTCATTAAAAAAGACACCCAACATAGAGCCTAAAGGCTTCTATTTGATAGCTTTATAAAAAAGGCCTTTTAAAAACTGTCTTATATTTGACAGGTCTTATATTTTTACATTTTATAAGACATTTTAAAAAATCATCTTACATTTGACAGTTTTATAAGATGATTTTTCAAAAACTTATATTTTACAGTTTTATAAGACATATACTTTTAATGTAAGACGGTTTCTGATATTAATACAAGATGCTTTAACAACCATCTTATATTAGCAGTATTATAAGACAATTTCAAAAACCTTCATATGTTTGTTTTTATTTTATAAGACGACCTAGCATAAGACGGTTTTTGAATTGTCTCGTATATACATTTTTAACTGTCTTAAAAACCACTCGCTGTAGTAGTAGGAATAGGATTAGTTTGGAACACTTTTACAAATTCAAGGGACTTTTTGAGAACTTAAAAAGTTTAGACGTGTTTTTGCCCTTATCAATGGCATCTCGCATCAATGTGCTTGGGCTTAAAATGAAAACTTGAATTCTTGCTTAGACTAATGACACTGAGTATCAAAGTAAGTTCTTGTAAGAACCTCTTCATCCAACAGTCCCTTGCTAGCTTCAATGATAGCAATATACTTGACCCATGAAGTAGAGAAGGCCACACACTTTTGTAAAATAGACTACCGTGATGCCACTCTCCGTTAGAAAATGAATAAGAACCTTGAAGTAGACTTCCTAGTGCCAATATGTCTACCCATATCTACTTTGTGTAGCCCTCTAACACAAGCTTAATACCTCCAAAGCATAAGCATGTTAGAATTGTTTTAAGTTAAATTTACACTTAAAATTTTGGACTGTTATAATTGTATCAGCATAAGGATAAAATAAATATGATAGTTATACACATTTGATGAGAAATGTTAAGTATTTTCTAGTATAACAACTTTGGTTTTACTACAGTAGTTGTTATATTGAAATGGTTTTGTTTACTTAATGTTTCAACTGGTGTAACAGGTTTTTGGCTTTAGGGGGCAGCAATCTATGACCCATATATAAGGAGTGCCTCTAGGCGAGTGTCATTGCATCTTCTCCTCTTCTTTCTCCAGAGTTCTTGAATTCTTCTGGTCTCGCATCTCTTATAATCAGCTTGTTTTGTGCATCTCTTTTCAAGAGCTCACTTACGAAATTCTTGCCTCTAGAGTTCATGCTAGAATGATGAGACCTATGAGTGTTGATCTTCTATCACTCTAGTTTATAGAGTTACTGATCTTGTAAAGTTCTTCTTACTCGTATCTTATTATTCATTTTATCATTGAAATGTTAATTCTTGATCTTTGATCTTGTTTCTAAGTTCTAATTGTGTTTTTCAAATCATTACTCTTTGAGGTCTGAAGGTATATATCTTTAGATATTTGTTACAAGAAAAAGAGAGATCTGAATTTTCTAGTTAGTAAATTTTTTGTCTTACAAGTTAGAGAGTAAAGTACTGGGCCTTAGTCTAATTATACATATCAGCAAGGGCAAAAGATTGAATTTGGCTTGGTTGAACTCCAAAGATAGAGCTATTGAGATCCCTTCTATATTTGGGAGGAATCAACTATCTTTAAAACATGGTATTTATAACACAAATCTAAACTAGGTTCAAATAATTCAGTTTATACTAGTTAAATATGCTTTGGAAGTGCCTCTAAGATACTCATAATCCAGTTTACAGCTGCCTAATGCCCTTTGCTAGGATTGACATTCCACCTACTAACCATACCTACTGTATGAAGATATTATTTCTTGATTATTTTCTGGATTCAACCTTTACCCAGATATGCTAGTGTTCGGGGACGTGTGATATGATAACGCAAAGAAAGAAAAATAGACTCGAAATATTATTCTAAGACCTGCCATAGCTTTTCTCGAGCAGTGGTGGCAGACATAGACACCCTGTTTCTACGGTAGGTCATGGGGTCGCAATTGGCATTTTCATCCCACAGTGGTTCCATCCAATCGAATAAATATGGGACGCGGTCTTGGATTGGTGGGCATCTTGGGGCCTACATTTGATGAAGAAAAACAGACATGGCTAAGATACATAGGAATTTAAGAAGTAATACAAACAAAATCCCACAGGCCCACATTGGAAAGAAAAAGATAAACTGTAATCCAGGTGCATATAAGTTTATTTAGATGTTCTCACCATTTCCACCCGCACAAAGGACACTAAAAAATGTAAGGCTTATTCCCACCACACGGACAAGGAGTAAGAATCAGCCAACTCATATTCTCATTGACAAAATTGCCTCCAATATCTGGATGTACAACAGTGCATGACTGGATATTACAATGGGCTTCCATGGTCATCAATCAAGTAGAATTCAATGAATATGAAAATAAAAGAATCACGCCAAACGGATGAAGCGGAAGAAAATAGAACAATATAAAGGAAATTTCCATTTTCGGGGCCCTTTCTATATCTAGCCGTTTCAAGTCCTGAAACAAAAAAGAGAGGATAAAGCCACTCTGTTAGTCGAGCTCTCCCCATCCTGTCTGTCTTCCATCATCCAATTGTAGTAGAATGACATCAGGATCAAAAGAATACACCAAGGCTTAACCGCATCCTTGGTGAAGTCAGCCGGGTTTTTCTCCTTAAACCTTCTAAGCCATTTTTTTGTTTAAATGAGAATCGGACCAGTCAGTGGTGTTTCGCAAGCAGACGCATATGGTTAGACTTCTTCTAGAGACTTGTTTTCCTATCCTCCTGCCAATGTTTTCTGTCTGTACCCATATCTCTGCCTTTCCAATAGCTTCTCCTTAGTCTTCCTCTTCTTATCCATCTTTATTCTGTATCTTTCTTCTCTCTCCCTCTCATAAATCCCTTGCCAATGCACCTCGCCAGTTAATGGCCACAACCATCTCTCTGTTAGATGGTCGCCATCATCTGCTTCTTCTGCCAGATCTTCATCCATACTCTTCAGTAGTGTGGAGTTGAAATACTTCACCCACATTAGCCCTTGGCGTAGCTCCATGGGGTGCTGTTCTTCCAGGGATCCAGAGCTTGGGTTGATGTAAACCATCTTGCGGGCACTGTGGTAAGCCCAAACATTGACCAAGAGTTCCAATATCCGGCAGTAACAGTGCTTTCTCTGTGTTTCAAAGAATAAATTAGGAAAAAAAGAAAAAAAATGTTGACAGTGAACATCACAAGGACTCTGATAAAGCTTAGGCCAGTTAGCATACCTCAACTTCTGAGGATCCTAGCAAGCATGTATTGCCATTGCTTGAATTGTGAGTCACTTTATCAAGTGAATCAGCAAACATTCTGCATTTCCATATAATTTTTTGAAAGGTAAGTACCTCAAAATGGAAGGGTAAGCTTAAAGGAATCTGAACCGTACCTTGAGAACATTATGAATTCGAGAAAGGAAGGTGTCGGCATTGCCCAGCTGTGCATTGAAGACCAATAGCCACCATCATCAGGCATAGGAGGTAGGGCTTCCAATTCCAACGGTAAACCATACATCTCTAGAAAGGTATCCTCAAAGACGGCTCTGCAAGCAAATGGAGATTTAGTAGTCTGAAAATCTTGGCATGCATTGGAGGTGAAATGAACTTATGCCTTCCATGATGAGGTTTACATCGCCCTTCAATATCCACCAAAATAAGCAGACACTATCACAGATTGGAGTCTAGGGGAAAACAGCAACTACTAGTATCTTCTATGAATCAGAATTGAGAATAACTTGCCAAATGTGGTGGCTTGATTTATATACATAAAAGGCCAAGAGAAGAGACTCATGTTTCTTGCTGATCTTTTCTAAAACGCACCTGCAATGTCCACCATTTAAGATGTCACATATTGACCAAAAATTACGATTTTCACGTGCTTCTGTGACTGTTGGATACATATCCAACTTTGCCCAATAGTAGATCACATCTCCTTTTGTCTCAGACTGTGTAGCATCTTCCAGTACCTTTTCAGCTTGGATAGACAAAGAAACCTGTTCAAACAAAGAATACAACATTAAACCTCAAGCCCATAAATCCATTCATGAAAGAGTAGAACAGCTACATGTTGAAATTTTACCTTATTAAGGTAATAATAGAAAGCTGGTACAGCTATATTAGCATAAGTAATCAACGCAGCAATGGAAAATTGAGGGGAAGGTAGAAGCAAAATTTAAATCTCTTTGTATTCTTCTGGCACAGCTTGATACATGGTGCTTTAGAGTAATCACCATCAATAAAGCAGATTTCATATTTTTATTTAAAAAAGCAAATGTTCTTTTAGACCCTTGTGCTCAGCCCCTTCCCTGGACCCCACATATGCAGGAGCTTTGTGCACTGGGGCTGCCCTTTTTTAGCAAATGTTCTTTTCCTCTAAAATGTTATGGACCCAATCCAAATAAAGCCATCTTGTTTCCTAGATGTTTCCTTGACTTGTACAGTTTGAACTTTGCAGATGTTCTTAAGACCTCTACAAGAATAGTAGCAAAAACCATGTCGCCCTAGAGCACTAGTAAATCATGCTGTTACAGTTACAATGGGAAACAGGAGAGAAGTATGACCAGAATCCAAAGCCAATATCTTGACAATAAGCAGATCCATTCTGCGAGGATGTGGATAAAGGCTTTTAGTGTTATATTGTTTCTGACGATGAATAAGCTTGGTTCATCAGATATTGTTATTTGCAATATTTGTCTGATTCAGTGTCCTCAAGATGAAAACATTTCATCAAAATGATGTAGACAAGCACTTGTGCACTATATGGATCAGCTAGACCAATCAATGTCTAAGAGAGAACTGTAACAGAAGCAGATTTCTCAATTTTCCTTTATTTTCTGTTAATTTAACTAATTACTATTTTGGGACATATTTACCCTTCATTGGTTGCTGCAGGGAGGGGTATTTTAGTCTTTTGGTTAGGGTTTGGCTTATATAAGTGCTTTATTGACATGTAAAGCAGTAGGTCTCTTTTCTTAATGATATTACACAGCTGCTAGGCTGTTTCTATTCCAGACTTTGCTCTTTCCTTGGGGTTTTAGCTAGGAAATCCAAATGCTTCGTGCTCGTACTGCATCATAAACAGACAGATTTCTATCATTTCTATGGATTCGATCCTAGTCATTTGAAACAAAGAAATTACGTAGGTCTTTCTCATGATTTCCATTCACCTAGTTTGATATAATATTTTCTACACAGGGCCGATCACATATACCAGAAGATCAAACTAAGAGTTCAACATAAATATGATACAGATACTACTCGAATGCATCAGGCATGTACTAAACTAAATTAAATAGATCCAGTAAATAATGTTTGTGGAAAGTTTAAATGACACCTCAAGGACATGAGGTTTGCATGATTGTCATGGAAAAAACAAGCAGAAAGCAGTTTCCCAATCCTAAGCATGTTTAGAATCCATAAAACATCAAGCATATACTTCTGGAAGTTTCCACCAAATAGCAATCATACTATTACACAAGTTTAATGCTCTGTTGCAAAAATGATTACTGTGCTGATCAGAATCCCACAACACCAAGGAGATTCTACATTTTTCTTAAACAGTCAGACAATGTCAAGCGTTTCCCAAGGGAATTTTTTTTTTTCCCCTTTTTCCTGAAATGGAGGAGATTTTATTGAATTGAGAAAAGAAATTTACAATGCATAGCTGAATGAGATGATCAGCCAAAATCAAAGCAAGACCAACCACCATCCAAAGGAGGGCCAGCAGGTGATGAAGATCGTGCAAAGAAAGAGCACTTCACATGTTGTGAAGACCTTCCAACAGCAGTCAAAATAAACGACATTGCCACGGTAGCCAGATACAAAAGCAACAAGCAGAAAAAACTTAGATGGTCGAAGAGAGCTAACACCAACCGAAAAGAACATGAGAAAAGCTCAATCTGACAGAAATCAAGAAAGCAATGAGAGGTCCTCAACAAACTCCACTAGGAACATATTGGTGAGTGTCATGGTCATGGACTTGCATCAAAACCAATTGCATCCACCTGTTGAATACCTGATTAATGAAGGCTGTGCATATCATTGAACAATTTTGAAGGTTATATATTCTTGTGAAGTGCATTTCATCCACGGAGAGTTGTTAGATGACATTTTTGGCCACATTTTTAGACTAGCTAATACTATGTGGGGGAGCCATATAAAGTCCCAGCACTTTGGACGAAAATTGACCAACTGCAAACATTCAGACTCACACTGAGAGATGTTCAAGTTGTTTAGCATTGGCAAACCTCAGGAATGCACTTCAAGAAACATAAGCACTCCACAAAGTAGCCTTATGATAGCCAGATGTATTGACTGAACGTACTGCATCAAACATGATATAACAAAAAATCAAAGGCTTAGGATAGTCAAAGTAGGGGGATTTTTGAGGTATGACACATCTATACTAAACCATGGCTTTGATCCTTGAACAAGTAGGCTCCACTGGGTGCTCTCAGCTTATGTTTAAAATTATGCTCATCTACCATATAAGAACCCTGTTAGATGATCTTATTCATTTACTTAATTCTTGAACTTTCTACTGGCAACTACCAAAAGAGATAATATACTACATGGCAGGTCTACTTGACTAATCAAAGGACCAGTAAGCTGTGATAGTTTTATCCACGTCTCTGAGTAAATTAGCATACATACAGTTATCAGTCAAAATATCTCTTTTATTTTGGAGATTTCTTAATGATCTAAGTTAAACATTCTACTGTTTTGAGCCTGCGACTGCAATACTCACCTAGAGGAGACAGGTATCTGGGGTCACTACATTGTGACTGCTTACAGTAGATTGAACATAGCATATTTGGATATAAGGTCTAATGAGAATAACTGAGACTTCACTAATATAATGGTTCATGGTAGCAGATTTGAATACTAATGTTTTAAGCCTGTGGCAGCATTACTCTCCTAGAGAAGAGATGGCAAGCATCTGGAGTCACTACATTTTAACTGCCTACAGTATATTTTACTTAGCATATTTGGATAAAAGAAATGAGGGCTAATTAGAATAACTGAGAATGGCACTTCAACAAAATAATGGTTCATGGTAGCATATTTGAACAGGAGAATGTAAAATTATTAAAACATTCTAAACAAAGCACTCCATTAAAAGAATTGAGCATCCAAATTCCTGAATATTGCAACTAATAACGATGACTGGTTAACCCAAACTATGACAGTAAAGCAGTTGCAAAATAATTTTAGTCGAGTACAATATTTGCAAGTACCTCCCAAACCTAATGACAACATATACCTGTCTTCCAGCTGCACGCCATGACTGAAATCCAATCCATGGGATCTTGTGAATGTTATCCACCTGTCTAGCTACAGAAAACATGCCTCCCATCTCACAAAGAAGATCCCTGTAATATGTATCATTCAACACTTGAAGCCGGCCAACTGCATCCACATCATCAGATCTGGGTCTTCTTCCTCGTATAGACTGAAAATAAGAAGGTTGTATGGTGAGCTACATCAATGGGACAAGAACAACTACATCATGCAGCAAATTGTTTCATTATTGCTAGTTACAAAGAGGAACTAGAGATACTAGCATGGCACAAATTTGAAACAGAAACTACATTAGGACCCGTCCTAGAGAACATATAATACTAGATATGCATGGTTATTACAATGGCATGAGCCCTTTCAAATCTAAACAATAAGTAAACCTAACTAATATACTCTCCTGAGGTTTACCAAAGGTATTGCTTTTAATTCACGTAAATGCCAAAATGCTTAAGATATGAGTGCAATCTTACACACTAGAATGGGTATTGAAATATAAGCCATACAGCACTTGGTAACCTTTTTCAGAATTTTGACAAAACTGACAATTTCAGCTTCTTGTGGTGCAAGACAAAACAAAATACCTAATGCTTTGGAAAGACGTTGCACATGGACACAAAATTAAGAGTGCAGATCTGTGTTGGGCCAACTTGATCCAACTAACTAAATGCAGAAATTTGACAAAAATGACAAATCCAGCTTCTTGAAGTGCAAGGTAAACCAAATACCTGATTCTTCAGAAAAAAACTTTGCAAGAGCTGGTATATTATTTCAGTGGAGAAAACTGGGGGCAAAATTGAAGACATGGAACTGCTGAAGAAAACATGAGGATAGCCCACAATTAGATTTTTTCTCTTCATACTTCTTTGGCCAAAGGAATCTCCTTTCCATGTCAGTCATAAGCCAACTTGCACTTGTCCTCGTTTTGGATTCCTGAGGTTCTTTTGAAGCACAAGATGTGAAGCTCTAAGAGACTCCTAGGTCAACTTCACCTCTCCTTACCTTTCACAAACTGTCACAAGGTGGAGAAGCCATTTGATGCAATGGGAGAAGGGATACTAACAGGAAACTGTACCCAACTACTCACTCTGCATTTGCCATAGATTATGTCCTTTATCTGCTCAGCACACTGGTGGCCATTAGCCAGCAGGCGTCAAATGTGTGAAGAACACAGGTTCATATAGTTTGCTCTTCTTTCATTAATCATGCTCTTAAAGAATGGTAAAAACTATAGAAGAATAAATCTCTTTCCCTACAAAAATAAAACCCCAGATGTCTTTTCAAGTCAGAAATATCAATGCCATCCCCGTCCAAAAGAACATACATCATGTTCCAAGTTAATTTCAACTTAGGAGAAACACAAAATCACATCTCATACATCATAAGTAATGCCCAATTGACTACCAGCACATATTAAAACCAAGTCTATCCCATTGCAGCTAACACCAAAACCAACCGGCATGAGAGCAAAACCGTTTGGGCGATTGCTTTGCAAGCTTAAAGTGGCAATCACATTGACATTTTCCCATGTGAGCCCGAAAGTCAGTGTCTAACATGCTCTTTCTTAGGATTTGTTTTTGGGGTCCTCATGATACATGTGAGCACAGTCAGACCTGGCAGTAGCACATGACATCAAGCCCAAGCCAACCAATTGCCACGGAGTTTACCTTCATGGCATGAGCCTAGGCCTTTGATCAATGACATAACTTTTATGGTCTCATCTGCAAACTTATTATGTTGATTTTCATGATATTTATCTTGCTTATATGACGTCTGTTCGGCGTGAGACCAGAATCCCTTAGTATTTTACAAAGTCAATGGTGGGGATTACCCAAAGATTTCCCCTTGTGGGCCTGAAGGACAACTATTTCTCTCCCTTAAAATAATTTTGTGTGCGTGAGAGAGAGAGAGAGAGAGAGAGAGAGAGAGAGAGAGAGAGAGCTGCTCCTATTAGAATTGATAGAGAATCAACCAAAGCCTGTAAGATGCAACATGTATACTATTTGCCTATTTATGTAGTTGAAGGCACGGCTAGTCGCTAGGTGCAAAAAGGTGCAGCCTTGCCACTCAACTAAGGCCAGCGCAGTGCGACTAGTCGCGCGACTTTTTGCGACCTGCGAATTGCGTTTTCTGTGCCCCTGACTTTAGGTGCACCATAATTAATATAAAACCATTATTTTTCCCTTTCTTCTTCTTCCTTTTCTTCCTAGGCTTCCCTTCTTCTTGTTGCAACCATCCTCATCTTCCATTGGCAATTGAAGCTTTCTTGAAGTGATTAAAGGTAAGAAATTACAGATTTTCGTTGGGTATTTATCTATTATCCATTTGCTGAAAAAATCAGTAGCAACAGTGCCATTTTCTCATTTTTAATTATCAATGCTTGATTTTTGTCTAAAATGTCAACATATCTACACTCTAATGCTAAAAACAAAAACACCACTTCTTCATGTCCATTTCTTTTCATAAATTTAATATAGTATTTACTGTTTTTTCAGTTTCCTGTATTTTTCTACTGAAAATTGTGATATATATCAGAATTTTTTTCTCTAATTTTTTGTGGAATGCATCCATAGGTTTGTATTATATAGCTAAGATCGACATTTCCATGGTCTTGTTTCATTTTTTATTTTACTTTTTTTACCTCTTTTTTCTTCATTACTTTTCAATGAAAACGTAAAACGTAGGTTTTTTTTTTTTTTTTTTTTTGTGTGTTTGCTTTTGTAATAAATGTGCAAATGTTTCCATTATAATACTAAAATCAACAATCCTATATCAATGATTTCGTATTTTGCATGTTTTTTTTGTTATTTTCTTCTAAAAAAATGAAATATATTGCTGTTTATTTGTTAATTTCAGTAGTAATGCTAAAAAAATCATTTTAATACTAAAAAGTGACAATTTCACATCATCCTTTTCATAATTTGTATGTTTTTTTTTAGTTACTTTCTTGTAAAATTCATGAAATACACTACTAATTTTTTGTTAGTTTCAGTTTGTAATACTAAAAAAATCATTCCAATGCTAAAAAATGACAATACCACATCATCCTTTTTATAATTTGCATGTTTTTTTTTTTTTTGGTTACTTTCTTGTAAAATTCATGAAATACAATAGTTTTTTTTTTTTTTTAGTTTCAATAGTAATATTTAAAAAATCATTCTAATGCCAAAGAATGACAATTCCTCATCATCCTTTTTATAATTTGTACTTTCTACTCTTTTTTGTTTTTGTTTTTTTTTTACTTTCTTCTAAAATTCATGAAATAAATTACTGTTTTTTTTGTTAATTTCAGTAGCAATACTAAAAAAATCAGTCTAATGCTAAAAAATGACAATTCCATATCATCCTTTTCATAATTTGTATGTTTCTTTACTGTTTTTGTTTTTTTATTAGTTAATTTCTTCTAAAATTCATGAAGTATAGTCTATTTCTTACATTCTTATATAAGAAAAGAAACGAATGTGTATTGTTTCCATTCTAATGCTAAAAAGTGATAAATCCACAACATATTTTTCATATTATCTATATTTATTTTAACTGTTTTTTACTTTGTTAATTTCTTATGTTTGTTAACTTTGTTTACAAGGTTCAGCTTAGGTTTCCATTCCACAAGACATAGACTATAATATGTCTTCATCAATGGGTTCCAATAATGCATCATCAAAATCAATGGATCCAAGATGAGAATATGGAGAGGCAAGGGATTCAACAAACAAAAATTTATTTGGTGCAAGCTTTCTAGGAATCAAAGAAGAACAAACAAGGGAGATGGGAAGGCCGAGAATTTATTTGGCTTGCACGATGATGATGAGGTGGAGGAGATTGATAGTACTAAGGCTGGTAGTATTTCCATTGGAAGCAAGAAGAGCAAGGAAAATGCACCCACCTAACAAATAACAAAGGGGCCTATTGACCATCTGTTTGCTCCCAACACTGAGGCCCAGGGTAAGAGAAAGGCACCCATGCAGCAGACGACAATAAACAGAGCTTATAAGGAGTTTAGGACAAGAGCATACGATTACATCGCCTCTTGGTTCTATGAGAATATTCTTTAGAAGCAAGTAAAAAAGACAAAAGACTGCATAGAACAGCATAAAGCTGATTGGATTAGGTACGTGTTCAATGTTATTTTTCACACCCTTGTATATTCCTCTCAAGGTAACAATAAAGTGACTGAATGACTTACAAGAAATTTTATTTATGCTTTTAAGGTATGGGTGCTCTATTATGTCAGACTGGTAGACCGACAGCAAGGGTTGCACCCTTGTCAACTTTTTGATAAACTGTTCAATCGAGACAGTTTTTTTTAAATCTATTGATGGATCTACGAATGTCACAAGAGCAAGCTTAATACTTGACATGTTGGAGAAGGTAATTGATGAAGTTGGAGAGAACAATATAGTTCAGGAAATTATTTAGTTTTATATCTATAAATTTTTTTAAATATTTAGCTTGTTTATGATGCAAGTTCACCCTATATAATTTTACCTTTTTTTATTTTAGGTTATAATTGACAATGCCTCCAACTATATGGCTACAGGAACCAAGTTGATGTTGAGGAAGCCACATTTATATTGGACCCCTTGTGCGGCACACTACATAGATCTGATGTTTGAGGATATCGGCAAATTGCCAATTGTGAAGAAAACTGTGGCAGAAACCAAGGTGATGGTAGTGTTTATTTATAGCCACACACATGTCCTTCATCTTATGAGAAGATTTACAAAGAAAAAGGATTTGATCAGACCTGCAGTGATGTGCTTTGCCACCAACTTCCTCAGTTTAGAAAGCATTCACAACTTCAAGATAGAGTTGAGGGCAATGTTCTATTGTTTAGAGTAGAATAAATGGCCAAAAAGGATTGAAGGTAAAAGAGCTAAAAGAATTGTGTCGCATACCAACTTCTAGAATCACATCCTCTTTTGTTTAAAGATTATGGCTCCACTTGTAGAGATTTTGAAGGTGGTAGACAGTAAAGAGAAGTCGGCGATGGAATACATTTTGGAGGCTATAATCAAAGCCAAACAAAAGATTCAAGCCAATCTAGCAGGGGATGAGTGTTAGGCGACCCATATTTGGAGGATCATAAACAATAAATGGAGTTCTCAGCTTCACCAACCTTTGCATATAGCTAGATATTACCTTAACTTATCCTTCTACTACAACCATGACATTGAAATTGAGGGGCAACAGTGACATCAGGAATGGTCTAATGCATGCCATTAGTAGGCATATGATGGAGAGGAAGCTGACATGGTGTTAGATGAGATATCTACTTATAGACATGCTAAAGGCTTGTTTGGCAATGATCTGGCAATACGTTGGAGAAAAAACCTAGCCCCTTGTAAGTGTTTTATATTGTTCTATGTTTTAACTTCTAAATTTTATTTTTATACTATTAGAATTTTTTTTCTAACTTTAATTTTCTTCAACTTTTGTAGGTGAGTGGTGGATTAACTTTGGGGTTGAAGCTCCACATCTTCAAACATTCGCCATTAAAGGTCCTCTCCCAGATATATATAGTGCATCTCCTTGGGGGTGTAGTTGGAGCATCTTTGAGAAAGTAAACTACTTAGATACTAAAATTTAGTACTTATTAGTTATTAGTTATTTAGTTATTACCTTTATGTTCATTATTTTCTAAATTTACAAGTGTTTTTTTTTTTTTTTCCCAAATCCATACTAAGAAGAGCAATAGGCTGCATGCTAAGACATTGAACAATCTAGTGTACATTCAATACAATCAGCGCCTTCATTGTTGACATGAAGATGGTTTAAAAATGCAAACATATATAAATCCTTTTCTGTTATGAAAGGTCAATGAAAGTGATAAGTGGATTGTTTAAGAAAATGCTAGAGATGATTTGATACATCCACACAATGACCTCACCTGGGTTATATATTGAGCATGCTGAAGGATCAAGTGAACATGATGCTCCATTTACTAGGCAATACCAGAGGCGAGGAAGGGGGCAAAGGGGGAGCTGTATTTCTTAGTCTCAAGCAGAACCAAAAGAGGATGTTGGAGAAGAGCAGGACGATGACATTGATGAGGAGATTGAGGAGGAGGATGTTTATATCTCTCAGGAAGATGATTCTGATGATGATCTTGAACTTCTTGATAAGAAAAAGGTGTAGGAAGATGACTCTTAAGTCTTTAAGTCTTAATAGTTAACTCTAACATTCGCTTTACTTTATTTATGTAACCGTTCCTTGATTGTTTATTGTTCCTAAATTTACAAGAAGATGGTAGCAACGATAACAAGGCCAATAGAGATTGAGGGAGTAGCAGGGAGACTAGTATTATGATAACATCACTATCATTGTATTTGTATGTTTTTAAACTTACTTCTTTGTGTATGATTGTTTGGTTTAACCTTAGGTTGTTGTTGTTGACAAGTTGATTTATTAATTAAAATTCCATTTCACTCATTTAACAAGTATTTATTCATATCTTTATATTTCTATGTTTTCTTATCTTTTTAGATTTTTGGGATTTATTTTTATTTTTTTCTTTTCTAAATATTTAAATTACTTAATTTTGCACCTTGACACCTAGTGCCTACTCCCTCTAGGCGCGAGACGCACCCCTTGCACCTACAACTACATAGTTGCCTATAATAAGAACTATGTAGATATAGGCTCCAAGACCCTTTACATAACAATAATTTACAAGAACGACAATGAGAAAATGAAGCAGGCAGAAGTTGTTCACCATTCTCTACGATGAGGTAGATCTAACAGAGAAATGCACTAAAGAAACAAGATAACACTGAACATGACAGATCAGATTATCTAGAATAAACAGAACAAATACCAAGAACACACTAAACATAGGTAGAAAAAGCACAGCCCAGTGCACAAAGCTCCAGCTTATGTGGGGTTCGGGAAAGGGACAGACCATAAGGGTCTATAGTACGCAACCTTCCCTTGCATTTTTGCAAGAGGATGTTTCCATGCCTCAAACCTGTGACCTCAAGGTCACATGACGACATAAGTAAGCTGATTAGTTCATAGATGCATCAATAATAAAGTAACAAGTGGGTGGAAATATAGAAAATAAACTAGGACCCTGTTTTTGGTATATAAGCTGTGACTTTAACCCACAACCTCTTGGTTGTGAGATGAGGCACTTAACCAACTTGGCTAGGCACTTAACCAACTAGGCTAAGAGCTCAAGTGTCTAGGAGAACCTCCTCAGATCTATGATTGGCATTAGCTGTATCAGCTATGACAAGGCTGAGAGATACAACAAAAAAATGAATAAGAGATACAACAGGCAAAAGGCGTGCTTGCAAAGAATTGGAAGTTATGGAAACTCACAAGACTTAAGCCGCGATAAAGAGAACCATGGTGTAAGAATGGCCATGCACCTGGTCCACTATAAACCTCATAAATACATAGTGGCTGCCCTGTCCTTTCTAGCTCTCCTTCATCCCTTTCATTTGCTTCAGATTTCAGCTTTTCAGCTTTTCGAGCATTGCGGTATATCTCATCCCATGATCCATAATTTTTCTCCATTCTTTCTTCAATCTGCACAGTTTTATATTACGTCAATAGGTGTTCAACAAACATGGTCTAACACAAGGATCTTCATACCTGCTCCATTTCTAGCCTCTCGAATTCTTCAGTGATTTCCATTTCCTTCACATCATTCCAGTCCAGCTTGGTTGGTCTGTCCTCTTTCATCGTTTCATTCTCTGAGGCATTCCTCATACCCATGCCACCAGACAACTCTTCCTCAAGGGCATATACAATGCTGGACTTTTGTGTTGAATCACTGGTTTGATCAAAAAGGTCCATTTCATTGAATAAAGCCCATTCCCATGTGTTTTGTTGAATTTGAGAAGTAGAACCTGGAAGTATGGTATCAGATGGAAATTGGAGTACATCTTCTAGAAGATTGGCATAGCCAGTAATGCACTCCAATGCCAGCAAGTCCCTAGCAAGCAGCTTTCCAGAGGAAGCAACTAGATAAGCAAATTTAGACAACTTCATGTCTGACAGTAAAAGAGAAAAAACTCTAGTTAATGTCTCAGGATTACGTGCCCGAAAAATCAAGCCATGGACTCCATCAACAACCTGTGGTAACACAATTTTGTTTAAATGAACAACATGGAGAATAACTCCAACAAAAATGGAAAAGAGATGGTGCAGTAAGTAATCTCACATATTTCTTTATGATAGCCAAATCAGGAGCAATGATAGGGATTTCAAAGGACATGGCCCGGATTAGCAATGGAGGAAAACCTTGTTCTTCTTGGAAGGATCCATAGAGAACAATATCAGCCATTAATAACACACCATTAACATCACTATCCATTCCATAGTGCCTTACAGAACCATCAGGAAATCCTAGACGTGAAGCAATATCCTGCACCGGAAACAAAGGAAATTAATGCACCCTTTACAAAATAAAAATAAAACTGATGGTTTTTGAAATAAATTAATCCTGGGATACTCTATATACGAAAAATAGACTCGTTTCGAAGATGGTTTTGGAAGCTCATTGGAACCCTTAGGAGACATTTTACTAATCTTTTTTCTTCTAAAGTTTTTCGAGCTTTTATCAGGTAGATCTTGGTGCTTTCTCATGTTATTATACATTCATAACATTTTACCACAAATCCTTGCAGTTCTCTCTCTTTTCCTATAGTTTCTTTGTGAGACTGCATTAAGAGGTAAATACAGCCTTCCCCATCTTAAATAAATCTGAAGACTGACATGTAACATTGGCATGCAAAATGGATGAAGATGAAGCGTAAGACTGATGGGTACCTGCAATGCATCACGATAGGCATCTGTGGAATTTCCGCACAAGAAAACAAATTTAAATGATCCCTCAATTCCTTTTGTTCTCATGAGCTTCATTAGCAGAGGTCCTATAGCATGCATAGCCACAGCATAGTCCCATGGCAACTCGTTGTAGAACAAAGAGCTTCCAATAATAAGAATCAACAGATCATCTTCATTAAATCCACTGATGCTCCGTAGTTGATATTTGGAATGGGCCATCTGGTAGGTTTCTGCAGCCCACACATCAACTGGGGATCCAGAAATGACAAAGAAGTTTCCACTATCAAGAGCAACGTGTAACATCTGACAGAGCAAATAGTAAATCAAAATCATATAAAAGGATAAACAAAATAACCACATTGCCCACCAACTCAGAAAAAAGAAACAGGATACGGGAATAAGATTTACTGGAAGAGTAAAATCTGGAAAAACCACAACATCAGCCCTCATAAAAGCACTTCTCCACTTCATAATGAGATCTTCCCAACCCAACAGCATGTAAACTGGAAGGCGCTTTGCGAGGGTATCTTCTTGGATGACCCATATCACCGGTATAGAAGAAAAAGGCTCCTGCATAAGGCTGCACACCATATAATACTTACTAACCATAATATGCCATTAGAGTTCCCGTACATATACACTCAATAGTAGACTACACAAAAACATTCATAACATAGGAAGCACTCTGTAGCACCAACTGGATACAGCTGGTGAATACTGAATAAACAAAGAATACATGCAAAAACTTGAGCACTCAAAACCAAGATTTCTCTAGCGTGAAGTTCCAGTCACATATTCATTCTGGAATCACCCTAAGCACCCTTTTCACAAGATCTGAAGTTTTGTTGCCAATTTGTTTGCATGCAGAGATCTTAAGAGAAGGAAACAACTGAAAGAAATAGATTAGATAAACCAAGGACACCCCATCCCCATACCTTGACATAGCACATTCAGCTTCAAGGGAGCTCAAAATGATACCTTCAAAGCTGCAACAATGGAAAACAACTATCAGCTAATACAGGTTTCCGAAAACTTGCATAAACCAAAAAGCTGCACAGCATTTTGATAAGATGTCATGAATTATCTCAAATTAACTGCTCCTGAATGGAACTGGACAACAATGGTTTAGAAATATTTCCAATCAAAATGGAAGTGCCCCCAGAAATAACACATAACCCTGTATGTAGAATGAATCTAGAGAAGAAATATTTCTCATCTGTCAGACATACATTGACCAATCAACATGGCCTATACTCTCAAGACCTAAAATAGAAGGTTGATAGCCAACTTGTTTCCAGAATGAATGTGCTTCACCATCCTCCATGGCATAGACCTGTTCCAAAATCAAAGTAAATCATGTAAACAATTTTAAAAAGAAAAAACTATGAAAATGATTATGTTGTGGAAGTTACAGAAAAAAGGTCACATGTGCACAGCATTAAATAAAGATACTACAAAGACAAAATATTAGAATAGGAGAGGACTTATTTAAAAATGGACAAGATTAATAGCATTCCAACTCTAGAACATGCATCCTTGGCTATGAGGAAGTATCATTTCCCGCATACAACATCCATATAATACAACAAGCCAAAGGACCATATAAGCCACAAGACCGTGTGACTAAGATCTCTATTTAGAGTTTCAGAAGCTTAGAAGTGCACATATATTTGACAATGTGCCTTACTTTGTGAAGAGAGCTGTGTCCTTTCTTACATTTCCAGTCCAAGTGGGAATAGCTTCTGTGAGCTATTGGCACTAGATTTAAACTTTTATTGCAAGTAAGATGTGTCCGTCCTCTCCTCCTCCTCTTGGTTTCTGTCAATTTCTTCTATCCATTAATTTATTCTTACTCTGAACTCATGAAGCAGCACCAGACTTACAAAAGGCGCAACCTTGGAGACTGCTTTCACTCTTGAACTAGGGCTTAGACAATAGTTTGAATATCATTTTTGAATGCTGGGTTTGACAAATTGCCTGAGATTGTGTTGTCCTCTTCCTTTTTCTACATAGCAACAAATTGGTGTTGTTGATATCAAAACCTGGATACGAATCATATAAGCTTCATACAGTTATTAGAAGGAATCGGGGCAGAGGTATTCCTTAAAGCCCTTTCATGAAGGCTAGAGATGAAGAGATTGAAGATCTAAGCATGCCAAGTCAACAGTCAAAGACTCAAGAATGGATTACTAGTACTAAAAAGGGCAGCCCTGGTGCACGAAGCTCCTGCCTATGCAGGGTCCATGGAAGGGGCAGACCACAAGAGCCTATAGTAGGCAGCCTTACCTTGCATTTTGCAAGAGGCTGATTCCATGCCTTGAACCCATGACCTCAAGGTCACATGACGACAACTTTTACCATTGCGCCAAGGCTCCCCTTCGAATACTGGCACTAGTGCCTTGGAATAGCTGGATGTCAGCCATCATGCTCCTTCAGCTGAGCCAGATGGAAGAAATGAAATCAGATTTGGTTGTCATATGGCAAGATGTTCATGGGGTTTGTATGTGGAGGCCAGCATCCCCAATTGAAGTTACAAATGATTATGTTCTGGGAATTACAAATGAAAATGACTTGGGGTCAATCACATAAAGATACCATAAACTACTACAGCACAAGAAACGAGTTATCTCATAGATAGTCATCCATCCTTATAAAGTGATTGTTTTGGCAAAGTATGAATTTTCTATGAGCAACATCCTTATGATGATGCATGTATGAAACCATGACAGACCAAGAAAGGAAAAATGATACTATAAGCACAGGATCTTATAAGATACATGACCATGGCATAAACAGCTTTATTTAGAGTTCAGATGCCAATCAAGCACCTTCACTGATTGGATAACATTTATAAGTATCATTTCAAGAGTAAACCATGAGGTTAATCAACCTTGGAACCTGAGTTTTCGTTTTCAACAAATTGATAATTTCCTTGGTTCAATTTATTTTAGTATTTTATGCCCACTAGGAGGCAAACTTTCAGGTAGATAGGAGCAAAAAGTAGCATCACATAGAAATGATTTGTCCATTGTTCTACCATTTTGAGAATTGGGGATATCCGCTGCTGTAGATGGAGGTATCTCAGAATGAGTTGCCTGTGCTCCTGTCATATCAAGTATTGGGTTCTCAAATGACGTATGAGTTGCTTTTCTCTTTCTATACGATACTTCTCCAATTTCCAGAAACAGACTCAAATTTTGAAATCAGGCAACATATTCAAGGATATATTTTTAAAATAGTTCATAAAAATAGTATATTCCACTTTTTTCATTCTAGCTATTGACATGGGAAGGGGTGAAGAATATTAGAGACACAACAAATTCATTGTGACTAATCCACCACCTTTTCGGTTCTTTAGGATAGGAAGGAAAGAGAAAGAAGAACGAAAAGTGGATTGAACCTCAGCGAAACTCGGGTTCAGGAAAGAATTAATAGAGGAAGAACAAAAATAGAAATGTGGGTCTAGGGCAGGTTGTTCAAGATTGTACAAGATAGTAAATGATACAGAATGATCATAATGCAGCCAAAATATGTATGCACAGACCTGAGGGCAAAGGATGAAAGGGATTATGAAGTGTTAGAAACCGTACAGGAAAAAAAATGCACCTTACAACGGAAAATCACCAGTATAAAAAAGTTGCTAATTCCTGTAGAGGCAACTCACCTTGAGCACATAACCAAGCCCCTTAAGACTTTTAGCCACAGTCAAGAGCATTAAAGATTGTGGATCTCTCTTCATACTCCCCAACACCTGAATGTACAGGGGCAGAATGATATTAGAAACTATTTTTGTCAAAAACATGAACGCAGCTGGTCCACTGCCCAATAATATAACAACCAAAAGTCATCAAGGACATTCCAAACACTAGATTTGGTCATGGATATTTCTGAATTCTCATTTTGAATCCAAGTTCATCGTTTCCTTTCAAAATTACTAAGGCAGCGATTAAGAATTAACCTAAGTAATGTGAATGAAGAACATGGTACAATGCAGATTCTAATGCATTTATATTCAACAATGAACTGCTTACAATGCATTAAACAGTCTCCTGACTGAATAACATATAATTCTAGGCCGTGGCCTACTTAATATCCTTAACAAATGCATGAGCGGAGTGAACTATATAGTACTAAAGGTGCAGAGGACTTCCAGAAAATATTTCCCGGAATATAATCGAATCAAACATAAGTGTTGTATAGCAAGTTGATTGGATAATTCGATAAGAAATAGAAATGAAGCCAGTGTTCCATTTTGTCCATCGGTCCAACCGAATTCAATTCAGCTCTTTACTCATTCAATGAGTTAATCTTCAAATTCAACCAACACTCGTCATTTTTTCAAAATATCACATCAAAGCTGATGAATGGAATCAAATTCAGTTGGGATCACAAAAATCCATTGACACTAGAAGTAAAACATTTTCAGCTAGATCCCATCGCACCAAAACAAAAACGGCGAAAGCAAATCAAATTCACTTACAAGAGCCAATCTCGGCTTCCGCACTGCAACTCTGACATCACTTCGCAACCGGTCAAGACCTCCATGCTTTCGAAACCTCTCCCAAACCCTAAACGGCACAAACCTCAACACGTTCCCAAGCATCAATTCCCTCCGCGGATTTATCTCTTTCTGTCCATTACTCCACGTCTGCGAGCTCTGCAAAAAAGTAGCTGCCACAACAAAAAGGAAAACTGCGGCGAAAACCGCACCGTAGAAAAGTGACGATCCTTTGATGGAGACACCCCTCCGGCCACTTCGGAATAGATGAGATCGAGGCCGCCATCGACGTTCCGATCTCCGATCTCGATCCTCCGTTCGATTGCTTTCGGCGTGAGCGTTTCGTTTTACGGGGAGATTCGGGGTGCATCTGATGGCGTGGTAGGATAGATCCCCATTATCTTCTGCCGGAGATGGAATCTCCGGCATTGAATTTCTGTACATCTCAGCTGGATGCTTTCTGTCTGCCTTTCAGTTTTGAGACGAAAATGAAAACACGGAAATAGGCAGTTTTAAGAATCTAGAGAGAGAAAGCGCTAGAGAGAGAGAGAGAGACAACCTCGGTTTAATTCAGAGACAGTGATTTGGGAAGTAGCGATCGAGTGAGACTTGACCTTATTTTCTGGCGAAAGAAAGAAGGAATTGTTTGGCTGCCAAGCCAAGTCAAAAAAAAAACTCCCAAATTTATCAAGCAGGCACACCCTCCGATCAGTGTCATCCTCAAGATATTCGGTGAAGATTACTTTCTCGACCAACAATAGAATTTTGGCTGGCTTCTGGGCCCGCCCTAACCGGACATCCCAATCCCAAGATGTAACTTAACAGTTGGCATTTCGCTGGCGGAATGGCAAAAACGTGGCTACCGGATCAAGGGTCTAGGATCATCCGATCAAGCTAGATTCGGGGTCCATCAAGTTAGTGGATCAGATCATGCAACTTCCCACGCGTGAGCCCTTAAATCATATTTGTGAATCTATTTGGGAAATGGGCAGTGGCCCCACCTCCTGTCAAAAAAAGACGGTGGCTTAAAGAGTCCGTGATCCCGGTCGCTTTCTGAGCGCAAAATGTCCTACGCGGATGTGATGAGTCCTATGATATAACAATCGATTTCTAATTTGTCAACAGCTCGTTGATTTCCCCTTTGCTTAATGATCGTGGGCCCTCGATCCCACAATCTCACAGCTTGAGCCGACGACACCAGGACCATAGCGTTGTACAACTCCTCCACTTTTCTGTCTCGGGCCCAGTATATCATTGATCTACACCGTTCATCTGACTTGTCTACCTTTGGATAAAGGATACATACTGGCCTAAAAATACCCCAATGGGCATATCTGGCGTTCAAGAAATTGTGTTTTAATGGATTCTGTAGGGCTTCTGAACGTATGTGGGGCCACCAGAGAAAAGTGGAGGAATTGCATCACTGGGTCCACTAGTGAGGCAATCACGGCACTTGATCGGCATGGATCGGTGTGGACCAATTGACCGGTAACATGGTGTTCTGGGGGTCAACACTGGCATGGGACCCATGTAAGTGGTGATCAGCAAGATCAATGGTTAGTTTGTACTTCTCCTTGGCAAGAGGACTGTCAAACTCAAGTAAGGGTTTGGTAATCTTTTCCAAGATGAAACGCAAAAAAGATTACGTCAACAGATGGGAAGCATTACCAAAAAATCAGATGGTGAGCAATTTTCAACAATCGAAAGCCAAACCCAAAAAGGTAGAACACATTTGTCATTTATTGCGCATTTCATGCCCAATTCGGGCACGACCTTGACCAAAATATGAACTGCATGAGTCTCGATTCAATCAGTTTGACAACAACTTTTGATCAGATTTGCTCCACAAGAACAATCTGATTAGTATTCTACTGCAGTCTCAATGACACGCTAAGCTACACTTGAATTGCTTCTAAGCCAAGGTAAAAGGCAATTAGTAAAGGAAACATGATGATGGAGTGAAACAGTGCAAAAAGTTATTAAAGAAAAATGGATGTGTTTTAAAGCATGACAGAAGAATAGAAATAATGAAAACTATAAACAATATAAGAATACTAAAAAGGTTGCTAAGAGAATAATAAGTGACGCTAGACTTAAAGCACATTTTGAGCTCTATAATAGACTAGAGACAAGAAAATGTGAGAAAGATATGGTTAAACTTGCAAAAGTAAGAGAACAGAATGGTAAGGACTTAGATCATGTTAGGTGCATTAGAAGCAATGATCAAAGGGTATTAGTCAAAGATGATAAAATCAAACAAAGGTGGAAAACATACTTTCAAAATTTGTTAGATGACAATGGCTCTAAGAATATAGGGATTGAAAATACTATAAATATAAATAACATTGGATATTATATATATGAACGTAGGATTAGAGTACCTGAAGTAAAAGAGGCATTGAAAAAGATGAAATCAAGAAAGGGCATGGGGCCCGATGGTATACTAATAGAGGTTTGAAAGCATATTGGAGATATTTGGGTAGTTTGGTTAACAAAGTTGTTTAACAAGATTATAAAATCAAAGAAAATGCCTGATGAGTGGAGGAAAAGCTCTATTGTACTAAGTTATAAGAATAAAGGAAACATACAAAGCTGCACTAATTATCGAGGGATCAAACTTATGAGCCACACTAAAACTTTTTGAAAAAAGTGATTGAGAAGAGGCTACGACATGAAACAAGCGTATAGGAGAATCAGTTTGGTTTCATGCTTGGGAGGTCTACTATGGAAGCTATTTGCTTACTAAGATAATTAGTAGAGAAATATAGGGAGACGAAGAAAGACCTCCACATGGTCTTTATCGACTTAGAGAAAGCTTATGATAGAGTCCATAGAGAGTTAATATGGAGGATGTTAGGTGATAAAGGAGTTTCTCAGGGGTATATAGACATAATTAAAAATATGTATGAGGGAGCGATAACGAATGTTAAGACCACTAATGGTGTGACTGGTGATTTTTCTATCATTGTAGGATTGCACCAAGGATCAGCATTGAGCTTGTACCTTTTCACATTGGTTATGGATGAGTTAACAAAACATCTGCACAAGGAGATTCCCTGGTGCATGCTATTTGCAGATGATATAGTCTCACTTGATGACATAAGGGAGGGTGTAAACATAAAGCTAGAGTTATAGAGAGAAGCATTAGAATCTAAAGGATTTAAAATTAGCCAAACTAAGACTAAATATATGAAATGTAATTTTAGCAAGGAGAGTGGAGTGGAACACCAGTCAAGATTGATAACCAAGAAGTCCTCGTAAAAGACTACTTTCGGTACTTATAATCAATGATTCATGAGAGTGGAGAGATTGAGAGAGAGGTTACCCAGAGAATTCAAGCGGGTTAGAACAAATGGAGATGTGCATCTGGAGTTTTGTGTGATCGGCGGGTGCCACTCAAACTAAAAGGAAAATTCTATAGGATGGCCATAAGGCCGGTCATGCTTTATGGAACAGAGTGTTGGGCAATTAAGGAATATCATACTCATAGGATGAGTGTCGCAGAAATGAGGATGTTGAGATGGATGAGTGGTAAGACAAAAAAAGATAGAATTAGAAATGAAAATATTATAGGAAATTTAGGGGTAGCACCAATAAGTAATAAGATGAGGGAGATTAGACTTAGATGGTTTGGACATGTTTAAAGGAGACCAACAACGATATCAGTTAGAGGGAGTGAGGCAATACAAGTAGAAGGTTCAAAAAGGGCAAGGGGAAAGCCCAAAAGAACGTGAATAGAAGCGATAAGGAAAGATTTAAAAACTTTGGGAGTAAATAAAGCCATGGTATTTAATAGAGTGGAATGGAGGAATAAGATTCATGTGGCCGACCCTTAATTGGGATAAGGTCTTGATGATGATGATGATGATGATACATATGTGTGTGTGAGGATGAAGTTTTGAAGGCGAGTCTTAGCGCAACGGTAGAGTTGTCGCCATGTAACCTGTAGTTCACAGGTTGGAGGTGTGGAAACAGCTTCTTACAAAAATGCAAGGCATGCTGTATATTACAGACCCTTTGTAATCTGCCTTTTCCTTGAACTGCAATTAGGATAAGTATACTTGTTTATATTGCAAAGGCTATAAACAATTCCTTGTTCCCATTAACAAAACATACTCTTTTTCTGCACTCTTCTAAAACTGCTACATATGTAGGAACTTCATGCACTGAGCCTGTAAGGGTGAAATTTGAATCCATGACATCCTTTAATATTCCAAGATACCTAGCTACCCCACAATACTCTTCAAGGAGACAATGACTTTGAAGAAAGCTCTACTCTGGGGTGTGGCTCATTCAATGGAAACTGTATGATGTTTGCACATCACATGCAACTAAAATTACATTGACTGAATACTTTTGGTTGTAGCAAACCATTCATATGCAAGACACCATTCTTGGAAAGGCCACACCTACAATGTAATGCATTGAAGATTTTCATTAGCATTCTATGTTTGTGGATTTTCTAACCATTTATTTTATACACTATAATTTTTAGGATAACTCCGTTGCTGTCGGTCCCAAGCCTAGATAAAGGATAGGGGTTTTGAGTCAGGTGCTAGCTGGCAAGTAAAATCCATGACAAATCTCATGCATATTTTTTAGGATCATTTAACGTTTAAGAGTTTTGATGCACAGACCTATTTGAGACAAAGTATAATAAATGAATAATTTGGATTGCTAAACAAGTATTTGAAGAAGAGCCTTGGGGCAACGATAGAGTTGTCATCGTGTTCCAGGCATAAAAACCACCTCTTGCAAAAAAGCAACGTGAGGCTGGTACTATAGACCTTCATGGACCACCCTTTTCTGGACCCCATATGCAAAGCTTCATGCACCAGACTGTCCTTTTTAAACAAGTATTACTGCTATGTACGTCTGGTTACGCATCCAAATAGGTAGATTGTACACAACAACTATCTTGTACAAAGCTCAAAACACTATAGCTAGGTTATTTTCAATGGTTCAGAACATTCCGCTTGTTTAGTATGATTTAATTTATTGATCTATTGATTATCCAAGTATCCCTTGTGTTCTAAATTCTGTGTCAACAGGAAAAACCCAAACAAATTTCTCTAAATGTATTGTTGGCAGCAAATGTTCATTATATACTTGTATAGTTTTTTAGTGTCTCAATCATTCTGCCCATTGAAGCTTTTAAGTTTTTTTTTTTTTTTTGAAAGGTAAAAGGAAATTTGCACCAGCTAGGAATTGTAATTTTGGTGACTAGAATCAATAACTTAATAAGCACAAATTATATAAACCATGAGCAAAAGTAAGCCATTGAAGTGATGATGACCATTAAACAATAAAAGGAAATATATACTTGCAGAGGATCAAGTGAAAGGAAAGATAAAAAGTTGACAGTATTTTTGCATTACTTTCCCATAAACCAAAGGTACAATGGTTTTAAGTCCCATAGTTTGTCTGGTTTGGACATAAATTCATTCAAGGTCATTTAGTTGGACTTAGTATAAAGGTCTCTGCATAAACCCAACATTCAAGCCAAAGTCAGTCCGAAATACAAACCTCAAAGCTCAAGTCAATGATTGTTGATGTGTTGATTGTGGAAAAATTGTAGGTTGTTTATTTGCTAACATATCCATGAGATGCCCATCAAGTTATTTAAGTGATCAAATTGTTATTAGGACTACAGTAATTTATAATGGATGAGAGAAATATTTATTTTGAACAACTAAAGCTATTTCTTGGCCAGTCCTGATCTTTTCCCAAGAAAACCATTTTAAATTGATAACATCGGTAGAATAATAAGAAGAGAAAGAGGTACTTTGAAATATTATAATGTGCTTAATCATAGCCTACAATGCTTGCAGTATGTTGATACATTATTTTAATGTTTAAGGCAATTGAGATGTATGCTGTTGTACTTCATAGTATCAGTAAAATGTTTAATAGATGCATTATTCATAGCTTTGATGTACTTCTCAAGCTTTTGATGGTCTTATCTGAAAATGAAATTGAAAAGCAGTTAAATTACAAGAGACGTGAGTCTTTATCACAGTTTGTATTGTGGAGATAGGGAAGTTAGTCTGATCCATTTACTGTAGTCGCAACAAACTCAAATGGATGAATGCTACCTCTGATGGAAGTTGGAAATGTATTTATTTCATTGGTGAGTAAAGGGGGAGATTTAGTGTGGCACCATCATGAGTGATTAGCAGATGAATTGGACCTAATATTACTTATGCATCTCTGTCAATATCTATATGGTTCCAGCAAGTTATACCTGTAGTCAGACACACATATGATAGGATATATTCAAGGGCACCCTAGATCATGGACCATTTTGTTGAGCACCTAGGAGAATGCCAATAAGGGAACAATGTTCAAGCATTGATTGGGCTGCTGACCCATAAATACATGCATTCTTTTCACTCTTGAATGTGATGCAATGCGTAAGTAAGAAGTGGGTTTATCAACCAGAAATTAGTTTAGTTCCAATGAGTGCTTCTCTTAACATGTTCAGGGATTTGTAGTCATGTTGATATGTGCAGAAGAAAAACCACTCCTAGTCTGTACTTCCCCACTAATGAAGTGCCAATCAATTTCACTGGACTTGTTTTCTATGTGAAATATAAGACTAGGTGAAACCTTTATAGCACATACTGTTGAATAATTGAATGAATAAATGCATGTGAAGGTCCCCAAGTAAACTTCTTCCCTAAGCATCTTCACGATTTAGTATGGATTTCCTTGCACCTCCCCTGGCACTAAATATATTGTAAGAACTAATAGGATGTGGACTCAAGATTTTCAGACTGTCTCACTAAATTAGCAACATTTCTGATGTAGAATATTTATGCCTGCTGATTCTGAGGAATACTAAATTAATCAACAAGGTATAGCACTAACTATTGGAACTTCTATGCTATTTATCCTTCATTTGGCCCAACTGTGGTCATACTTGCTCAAGGCTATTTGGAGATTCATTGATGATGAAACAAGAAAGATGGAAAGTCTTATGGAAATTCAAAATTGTCGGAAGCAAGATGGTTTAGGTTGCAACTCAATCACCCCCTTAGCGAACATAATCTAGAAAGGCTAACAAAGGAAATATTAGGGATCTTCTGAAAATAGTACAAATGGTTGTCGTTAACCATATTGCTTATAAATTCAGAACATGATAAACTTACAGCCTTGATGTGTCCTAGGTACTAGGATAAAATGAATATTGCTCGAGTCTTAGCAGACTGAGCTAATTCCTTACTTTCTACTGGCTTTCTTTGAGGAAACTACTAGTTAGCCAATTGAGAAGTCTCTCTCTGTCTGGACTTGGGACTGATATTGGTGTTTGTATTTTAGTGTGGAGGATGCTTTTCATTAAGTCTTTGGGCTGCTTGTGGAAGATTGTGGCCTTAATCTCACGAGGTGGATCAGGCGGTTAAAAGATTGAAAGAAAGTTTGGAATATGAACTAGAAAATGATTACCCTAGGAGTATCTTGATCAAATTTTCCTTCTTACCTTCTGCCATTCCTCAGTGTCCTCTTGGTTATTGCATAGATGATAGAGCGAATGGGAATTTATTTCCCCTAGAACAAAGCCACATTTACATAAGTTTCAAATGGCACAAATGTTCATTTAGCTACCTGATGTCCAGCATGCTTTTTGAGATATGATGGTGAGCCAGGATTAGGTCACTGAAACACTACCCGCTAAGGAAATGGTGATGAAGACTATTTTAATTTGGAAAGGCCCATTGGCTTGAATACTCTTTTCGAAGTAGCAAAACGTGGTATGTTCTGGATATTGGGTAATGATCTCTTCAAGTCTCTCTTCAGAGGCATGGATTATTATAGGAGATGGGGCTACTACTTCATTTTGGCTCTATATTCCTGCTGAGTTAGTACACATGCTCAACAAGGCTACCTAAGAAGAGCTTAGCAAGCTTTTGTTGGTATCTGCTAAGTTCCCAAAACATGCTTGATAAGGTTACTATTGTGCATCAAAAACTGAACTTCAATCCCTCGGATGGCATTTTGAAATTGTTGAAACCCAAGTTTGAAGAGGGTCATTACTCAAATACTCTCTGCTAACAGTCCCTCCTCAAATGTTAAGATTGTTGAAAACAAAGTCTTGGAAGGGCCATTGCTCAGATACTTTTATGGGTAGCAAAAATGTGGTATGTTTCTGGTGATTGGGTAATTGATCTCATCACATCTTTCACTGAGAGGAATGGATTACTTTTCAGTTTGGCTGTATAATCTTTCCAGGTTTAGTTTCTACTGAGCTCTCAAAATGTGCTTAACAAGGCTACCCATTCAAGAGTTTGATAAGGTTATACTGGTTTCTGGTAAGTTCCCGAACAAGCTAGCAAGGTATTATCATAAAACTGACCTTCAATTTGTCACGACCCCAATCCCCAAGGCCGCAATTAGGCTTAATCAAGCCTAACGATTAGGCGAGCTAGGTCTACGTGGCCTTGCCCTTTCTTTTTTTTTTTTCCTTTTTTTTTCATAATTTATATCACAGCGGAAGTGTTGAGAGAGCTAGGTGCTCTTGTCCTGTGCAAGTCACAGTTTACTAGTAAAATATTTTTCTCCTCTAACAACCGAGTCCTACCGAAATTTCGGCAGAGTATCCCCTGTTTTTCGGACTTGTGCATTTAACGCATGCTATGCGGTTCACTTGATAGATAATATAGCAATCATAATTTACTAAAGGGAGACTCAGTCTCCATACTATCTATCATAATAAGACATACATGATGCATAAGGAATCAGTGTCAAAATAAGACATAGCTCGTTTACAGCATTAGCACATTATATACATGTATTTATATACAACTCAAAATTTAACGGCTTCAAGCAAGCTTTCTTCAACTCACTCAATGACCTTTCTCTTCTCTGCCTGACTGGTACCTGTAAAATAATAAGGTGAGCTGCGAAGCCCAGTAAGGGAAAAGAACTAAACCCATGCATATCCAGTCATTCTCATTGCTACGCTTAAAAACACATTCAATATAACATGAGCATTCATTTCCATTTTTAACTAGTCGTATACAACGTAGTTAGCCTGTGCTATCAAGTAAGATCTATGGATATTAGAGCAGAATTACAGTTTTTTCCCAAATTCAAATATGACACAATAGTCAACGCATGCAAACAAGCACACCCCATATGGATTTCCCATTCGTGTGCAACCACAGGACATTCAGTAGATGAGTGACTAAGTCATGGACCTCATTCTAAAGTTAAATGCAAACTATTAGCATTACGTCTAACAAAGCTGCATACTCATTGATGATTTTCTGAGTAATATTAAACATGCCTAGCATTACACCAGGATTCAATAGTCATCTCCTTCAAGGATTACCATCTT
Organism: Warburgia ugandensis; assembly: GCA_035236585.1. Lineage (NCBI taxonomy): Eukaryota > Viridiplantae > Streptophyta > Magnoliopsida > Canellales > Canellaceae > Warburgia > Warburgia ugandensis. The sequence continues at coordinate 44,091,861 of CP141129.1, forward strand.
GGGCGGCCCACTATGTATATCATCATCAAGGCAGCCAGACCCTCAGGATTTACCATCTTGGGCAGCGCCAAAGTTATGTTCTCTCAGGATTTACCATCTTGGGTGGCTCCACCTTAGTCGAAGTCAACCGGCAGCCCTTTCCCTCAGGGTTTACCATCTTGGGTAACTCAATATGCCAACTCATCCCTCAAGGTTTACCATCTTGGGCGGCTCCATTGTGATCCCAAAAGACCAGGCAACCCTTTCCCTCAGGAATTACCATCTTGGGAGGCTCAATACCTGACAGCTCATTCCTTAGGGTTTACCATCTTGGGCGGCTCCACCATGATTCCAAAGAACCAGACAGCCCTTTCCCTCAGGGTTTACCGTCTTGGGAGGCTCAATACCAGACAGTCCAATCCTTAGGATTTACCATCTTGGGCGGCTTCACCTTAGTTGCAAGCAACCAGGTAGCCCTTTCCCTCAGGAATTACCATCTTGGAAAGCGTCATCATAGCTTACCGGGCGGCTCTCAGGGCTTACTATCTTGGGCTTGACCATTTTATAACAGTTTGCATCATCACAGCAGTTAAGCATAGCAAATCATACTATAACATGACCTTTTTAATAAGAAATTACAATTCTATCATCCATTAAACCAAGGTGGCAATATATACATTTTACACATGCATAAAGTTAATTTTCAGAGAGCAGATCAACAAGAATTTAAGGAATGAAAGGGTTCAGGGTCCTTACCTACTCGCCACGTACAATTCAAAGTTCTACTGCTAGAGTTGTTCACACTGCTCTCAAACCTCTACAACAAGTGCTAGTTCTAAGTAAGTTTTAGAATTTCATGCCAGTTCCTAAAATCACTTCTAGCTCTACTTTCCCCATGTTCTTAATCTAACCTCTTACATCTAGATCAAGGATTTGCACACCAATTGGTAGCTATCCCAATTTACTTACATATCTTTAAATGGCCTTCGTTGGCAAGTAATTAATTGGTATCAAAATTCTCAAACCAGTCTAGTTTATCAATCAAACATGAGTAGATAGGGGAAGCTCCTGGTTAGCTGATTTGATTGGAGAAGAAATGACACATACAAAGTTAAATGGGAAAGTGAACTGCACTTGTTAGTTTAGTAACTTGAGAATTTGAGTGTGCAAGAAACAAAGATGGATCTGCATGTAAATAAGTTTTAATTTTAAAATGTTATTACTATAAGAACAAATTCACTACATTAAGCAGTACACCATGCATCAGGTCTACCAGCCTATCATTCCACATACATCAAGCAGAAAGACAACCTAAAGCCTGTCAAATAGCTTGGGAAAGAGAACAATATTCAACTGCAAGCGATATATAGCACTTAAATAGTGATGTAATGCAAGAAGTTAATATATGCAAAGATGTTAACACGGTGAGTTCTCTCACTCATGACGATTCAGCTGAAAGGGAAGGAGGTGGCGACAAACCTAGTGATACTAAAACAACAGAAGAAACTTGGGAGCTGAAATCAACTCAAGCTGTGTCTACACATAAACTTCAAAAACTAGAAAACTGAATCCGAATAAATGAATGCCATGGATCTCCAAAGAACTACAGGACAAGGTATAACACGCACAATTGAAATTATTGAATCTTTATAGTTTGGTATCATCTGTAACCTTGCCTAAAAGAAAGCAAATGATCTTCTTTGTCTTCTTCCTTCTCTATTATCTTCAGTTTCTTTCACTTCACAAACAAATAAACCATTTGAGCCATAATAGTAAAACAAAACAAGGCAATTATATGTTGCACTTAATAAGCCATTTTCTGTATCCCATGATATCCAATTTCAAAAGTAATGGAGATGCACCTAATAGGTAGAAGGGAAATAGGAGCTGATATCTTAGGGAAAAACATTGCATATTAGATGATAAAGGAGGAAAAACGAAGCCTTATCAGATGGGTACCTTGTTGTTAATCCAAAACTCGCAGGGAGTTGGCCTGGTGAAAACCCTTGCCGTGTAGTACCTAGGAGATGAATCTGCCAACAGGTTTTTGTCTTTTTGAGAGAGAATTTCCTTCTTCTTCTTCTTCTTCTTCTTCGTATCAGGGTCTAGGTATTAGAACCTAGGGCAAATCTGTTATCGATTTTTGGTTTCGATGGAAGGCCCAAAATTGATACGGTAGTACTCAGTGATTCACAAACACGGGTTGTTGGAAGGGAGAATCCCCGTCTAGTTGCTCTGTTCCGGGTGGAAGGGGGTGTCAACAGCAATGGGTTGGAGAGAGAGAGAGAGAGAGAGAGAGAGAGAGAGAGAGAGAGAGAGAGAGAGAGAGAGAGAGAGAGAGAGAGAGAGAGAGAGAGAGAGGTGATTTCGTCTTCGGTCCTTGTCATCTCCGGCGTCGACTTTCCTGGCACCGGAGAAGGATCGGGGAACCAGGAAGACGGGCTCTGGGGAGGGAAGAGAAGTGCCCGGAAATCCCGTGGAAGGGGAGAGAGTGTCACTGGAAAAAATGAGGGGAGAGGGTTGTCGGCTTGGCTCCCTCTTCCTAGTGTTGCAGACGCGTGGCAGTAGAGCTCCATGCGGTGAGTTCCACTCCCGCTTGTTGAGTTCCTCCCACATGACCCTTTGGCTTACACGCGTTAGAGGGGGGGGTGCCATTATCAATCTGGACCCCCTCTACCTCAGTGGTAAAATCCCTGGGTCTGTCACTCCCGATCTCTGTTTCACGCGTTCTTAGTGTCGTTGGAAAGCTCTCTCCGAACACAATCTAATGAATGACTTTTTCATCATTGATTTCTAATGTTCTTAATTTTTACGTTTTAATCCACTATTTAGGACATGGGCGTGACACAATCCATCCTCAGATGGCATGTGAAGATTGTGGAAACTCTAGTTTTCAGTAGGTCATATATGTTTGAAGTCTGCACTTAATATAAATAATATGTCGTACAAAGGGAAAAAGAGTATAATAGTGCATATATTTCTTACACAGAATTAGTTTTGGGGAATGATATTCCCACCCCTCTCACTTAACATGTCCCTACCCACTGTACTAACATTTTCATTTTTATAATAATAGTGTGAATGACTAAAATACCCTCAGAAAAAGCTCTAATTTGCAAAATAATACCACAAGCTTCTACCATCTCAACAGTCTACTTCGGCCTCTGCCGCACTTTATCGGTGCCTCCATATCACCATTCTCATGCTAATCTTTACAGTCTGCATTAACAAAACTAGTATGGACACCCTTTTCCCCCTCCAAACCCAAAATGACTATCAAATCTGCAACAAACTAAACCCACTAAGCATAAAAATGGATCTTATGCTTTCTTAGCTTGACTTTTTTGCTATTTAATGGGGTTTCGGAGATCTGAATTGCTGTTAAAAGGCTAGAATTTCTGCATATGTTTGAGTTTCTTTTCTCTGCAACTTCTGATTTGCGGTTTAGAGGAGAATTGTTTATTCATTACTGCCTAGTTGTTTATTGTTTACAGTGAAAGCATTGGTGTTTTTGCATCTAAATTGCCCCTTTTTTCGTTCTCATTTCTTCTGATTTCAAGCAAGTTAGAGGGACTTTGTAAACCCATTTCCTTTGATCGAAGCAGTAGAAAACTCTCTCTCTCTCTCTCTCTCTCTCTCTCTCTCTCTCTCTCTCTCTCTCTCTCTCCATGCATTTCAAGCCCCCAGTGCAGCGTTTTAATAGAAAGTTGAGTTTAGATTTTACATAAAAAAAAGATCGATAAAAAAGGGCAGTTTCAATGCACGAAGCTCTTGCATATGCGGGGTCCAGGGAAAGGGGCAGACCACAAGGGTAAATAGCACTCAACCTTACCTTGCATTTTGTAAGAGGTTGTTTCCACGCCTTGAACCCATGACCTAGATGCCAAAAAAAGAGAGTAATAATAATAATAATAATAATAATAATAATAATAATAGTAAACCTTCAAAGATAGATATGAGAAATGATGCTCACTGATCTCTAGTTACATGAGTAAATATAGGTTTTAGCTATAAACTTATTCAATACAATATGTTTGGCATTTCTATTGGCACATCTCATGCGATATCTCTAATGATATTTTATGTGATATTTGATATATGTGTTATATGTTCTGTGATATTTGAGATATGTAAGAGATGTGACATTTGTTCTGTGATATATTTGGTGATATCTTTGGTGATATTTTTTATGATATCTGAAATACATCATGGAATAGAAGCTAAGATACAGAGGAAATTAAAAAGGGGATGTAGATGGCATTTCAATTAAAGAGGAGAGGCTAAACTTGAAATTTGAAGATTTTTTTTTATCAGATTTAACAGAAACAGAAACAAAAACAAAAACCGATAGATGCAGAGGAAGGTGGAGACGATGAAGATGGGTAAAAGGAGAAAAAGAGGAGGAGAAGAGAAAAGAAGGAAAAGGGGAGAAGTCAGGAGGAAAACCCAAGTCGGGTGGAGGTGGAACCATGCTGTGCTGCCGGTCGGATGTTTGGCAGAGAGGAGGGAGAGCCGTAGTGAGTAAGCAAAGGGAGATCGAGGTGAATCATCGCTGATGGAAGACGACGCCGCCAGGTGGTTTGGACAAGGGGATTGCCGTGGGAGAGAACGAGGAGCAGATGAAGGCAGACACCCGAGACCAAGGTAGAGAAATCTGGGTTTTTGCTGACAACTAAAACCGAACTGCATAGAGCATTAGCTCAAGCAGCTCCAGGTGGCTATCGTGGGCAGTTGACTCGCATGGTGCTTCAGAAAGAAGAAGAGGAGATAGAGAAAGTCTGAGAGAGGGAATGAGGAGCAGATGGGTGATGCGAGATGAAAAGGAAGGGGGGTCTGATGAAGCTGGGACAGAAATAACCAGAGAGAGGGCGGTGCATGAGAGACAGGAATGGGCAGAGAAAGGAGAAGAGGAGGACTAGTGTTGGTTCGAGTCATGCGGGAAACAAAAAAGGTGCATGCCTGGGTGCTGTCCGAACTGAGGTGGAGCGGCGATGTCGGTGATGGGGTGGAAGTGAAACAGATATGGGAAATGGTGTGGTATAAATGGGAGGAGATGGACTGTATGAGAGAAGGGGGAATGAAAAACACGATGCCCTGCATGATGTCCTGTTTCGCTCTCTAAAAAAACAATGGTTTTCATTTGATTTTTCTCTTTCTAAAAAGGAATAAATTTTATACTACAAACATAATTTGGCATATCTGAAATAATACCAAACTTATCAAGAATGACAAAGTTAAATAAATCTGGTATCTAACATATGTCAAGATATTATCGTTAAATAAACTTTGATATCTCACATATGCCGAAGATATTACCGTTAAATAAACCTAATATCTCACATATGCTGAAGATATTTCGGTTAAATAAGCTACATTTATGAGATAGGCTATGATACCTCAGAAAAGTCTAACATATGCCTTTAAATAAACCCCCTTAGTATTTTGTCTTTTGTTAAGTACTCAAATTTTGCTTTGTTTGGACCATTCACCAAAAATGTATCTTGCAACCATTCATTTTTGGAGGTATCTTAGGTGAATTTGAGAACTTTTAAGCTTCTTACCATCATCAATTTAAAAGCCAGAAATTAGAAGCTTATGACTGTGACGTACAAAGGGACCAACCTTGAGGTTGGCTCCTTTTGCTATCAGTGCCAGCAAGGACTAAAGAGAGTGGCATTAACTACAGGGATGTACCTACCATAAGAAGTTGAGTTGTCCACGGTACTCATAACCTGCAGAGAATTGTTTTTGCCATATTCAAGCTGGCAGAGCTACAGTTGAACTTAAATGGATTCATGCAAATTTCACATGGAAGCTTGGAAGAAATTATGGTGCCAAATTAGCACCTTAGGCCCAGATGTTTAGCTTATTCAGAGCCAAGAAAGCCTGGAAGAACTACAATCTCAAATCTTGGTGATGGTTACAGTTCTTGTCACCAAGATCCTTACAGTTTCAATATGAACAACATTAAAAGGGAGCATCCAGAAGGTGCAGGATGCCATTGTAGATATGCGAACATCAACTCATAGTTGTCTTTCTGGTACCCTGGCCGAATTATAGATATTTGTTATTGGAACTGATCCATAAAATGCTTATTTGCAACTATGTACCTTGTGATAAGATTGTGGATTTGCTTAGTATTGGAGATAACTTCTCATTTGCATCTCTGCTCATATAAGTTGTTCTGATTGACTTGTCTGATAATGTTCTGCACGTATATAAGGTGAAACTTTCCAGGGAAATCCCATCATCATTTATGTCAGAAACTGTTGAGAATATATCATAGAGCTTACAAAACCCATTGACATAAATAATTCATCTTGGCATAGAACTGAAGGTTATTTCGTTGTGCATGCTTTATGTTTATATCCTGCTGTCAGAGAGATCTTCCTTCTGGTATGCTCTTGAACCTCTGTTTTCATACAAAACTACCTATTTATCATAAACATTATGAGATATGCCAAGGAGAAATATAACATAGGATTATATTGATAACGCGATTACCGTTATCCCTTTAACTTGAGATGACACTACTGTTTTCAATAACTCACTTCCATATTTTATTTTATTTTCATTGCTGCAAACAAGCTTACTGGAAGGGGAGCCTTGGCGCAATGGTAGAGTTGTCGTCATGTGACCTTGAGGTCACGGGTTCAAGGTGTTAAAACAATCTCTTGCAAAGTACAAGGTAAGGCTGTGTACTATTGACTCTTGCAAACAGGCTTACTGTCTTCCTGAAACTGAGTATGTGCATTGGCTGCGTGCTCATCCAGTAAGCACTAATACCTCACTCTGAAAATGTGGGAACTTGTTAAACTTCAGGGACAATCCTTATCCAAACTAAGTCATGCATTATGACATTTCAGGAATACAGTAAAAATCAAATCATAGTGTTTGTCAACCTTGTTGCGACAATGAAAAGTTGGAAACGGAGAACAAGATTGGAGGTGCTTGAATGGATTGAAGGGAGCAACGTGTAACAGTGTGTTTTGCCTGCAGTCTTGGTAATTGAAGCCCGTCGCTAATTCTTTTCTGAGTGTAGATTATGCAATCGCAAATCTGAACCACATCAGACATCATTAGATGAATATGATTCTAGTTGAGTTCGAAACAGAGAAAAACTTTGCAGTGTTCACTCTTTACATGGTAAAAGTATTGATTTTTTTCTATAACAACGCACTGCTGTCAACACACAGGGAGAAGGTGAATTTTGTTGTTAACTGGGTATTAGTGAAGCCACATTGAAGAAACAGAGACGAAGCTCCTGTCTTACCTTGCAATTTTGTAAGAGACTGTTTTTACGCCTTGAACCTGTGACCTCAAAGTCACACTATGACAACTTTAACGTTGCACCAAGGCTCCTCTAGTGAAAGCCTTATACAGCAAGAAATTGAAAAGACGGCATATCATTCAATTTGACAAAAAAATGTAGGCTTAGGTAGTCATATTAGCAAATTTAGTGAAGTTTTAGAATCTTAACAAAAGAAAGAAGAAGAAAGAAAAGGAGCAAAGAAGGTGCTTTCACCGTATTTTTGTCCTTGCTCAATGTAAACCATAAATAGTGCCCATCCAGGAGCCGCATGCTTTCCCTTTTTATCTTTTGGAAAAAGTTCAACTATTTTTCTTTTCCTTGTCAGTCACCAGGAAGTACCTAAAAGGGCAGCCCCAGTGCATGAAGCTCCAGCTTATGTGGGGTCCGGAGAAGGAGTGGACCATAAGGGCTTATAGTAGTCAGCTTTACCTTGCATTTTTTGCAAAAGGTTGTTTCCATGCCTTGAACCCGTGACCTCAAGGTCACATGACAACAAGTTTTACCGTTGCACTAGGAAGAACCTAAGAGTTCCAAAATTTTGAAGCACCAAACGGTAGATAGAGGACGCGCTGACTTAACTTGGACAAAACAAAATTAAGGACAGCAAATAGGGTGGTACCATCTCATTCTTACTTAATACTTGACATCGAGTAAACAAAATTAAGGATAGCAAAAAGGGAGGTTCTACCTCATTCTTAATTAATACTTCCTCAGTCTTTGCCCAAAATCATTCTCTTGAATCATTGGCGCTGCTTGTGGGTATTCTTATTGACTGAGGTCGGGTTAGAGAATCTACAGTGGTTTTCGGTTCATCTCTGTTTCTTGCTTAAGATATCTGCCTCTCTTTCTTGTCCTTTTCTATTCTTTTAATGGATTTCGGCGTATAGAGTGAGGTTGGGAGTTGGCACTTCGAAGAAGGTTGTGCTTTGGTTGGAAAAGAAATGGGCTCAAAATCTAGTTGAAGCCTTCAAGTTATTTTCAAGTGGCTTGTGGAGCAACCTTCGCCTTCCAAATTATCCTCCGAATTTTCCCACCTGCCAATGAAAACTCTTTTCTCTAATATTTACATAAATCAGAAACTAAAAACGGAAGCAAATAAATAGGAGAGCAACCTTTAGCAGTAAATTTGATGTAGTTTGGAGGGATCTTCTGATTCAAAACAGTGCACGATAATGGCAAATAACAATGTACCTTCTGCCTGAATCAGAGACCCCTTTAAACAAAAATTAATGGTGGTTAATGGCAGTTATCCTTCCATATTTAAACTCTATCTTTTTAAGTCGAGTTCCTGTAGGATCGACCCGTAATTGCATTAGCTACACTACAATAGCCCATACACTTGTGGTAAAACAATTAACACTCATCTTGTTACATGTTGGTGTTCCTAAGTTCCCTCTAATGTTTTCATTTCTAAGTCTTTTATTTCTTATCTTACCACTCATCCATCTCAATTGTATTGGAAAATAACACTTGTACTCACAGCAAAGGGCTGCCCCAGTGCATGAAGCTCTTGCGTTTGTAGGGTCTAGGGAAGGGGCAGACCACAAAGATCAATAGTACGTAGCCTTACCTTGCATTTTGCAATAGGCTATTTCCATGCCTTGAACGGCAACTCTACCATTGTGCCAAGGCTCCCCTTCATAACACCTGTACCCATAGTAATTTTGTTAATCGGACGAAGTGGAGCTCCCTTACATAATGGAGATCATTCTTATTCCATTTTACCAAATGCATTTTTTGAGAGGTCGACTCATAAAACACTTGATTATATATCAATTTATCCACACTCGGCGAAACGGTTGAATAGTCATCAGAAAGAGAGCATTAGGAGGATTCAAGCGTGCAAATATCAACCCAGTTTAGCAGAAATGGCTGTCAACGATGCGCAAGCAAGTTCATGCTTTCTAGATCAGCATAATTATCAATGATGTGCTAGCGCCTTAAACAAATTCTCTGGCCATGTTCTTCCCAGTTTTATGGTTTTACGGAAGCTTACAGCACCCAAAAAAGAATATTTTCTCAATAAGAAGCTGCCAACTTGTCTTCGAACAAATAATTTTGATTGACACGTCAAAGTTAAGATGGACAACGGCAGGAAATATATACACAAGAAACATCATTCAACTTCAAATATCTACACAACAAAATAATCCATTCGTATGCATCATTCGTTGGTTATCAGGACATGGATGTCTTGGAAGCAAGATGTAGAAGTGCTCTTTGATGATATAGTGCGCGCAGCTTCTTATACTTCTGCACAAAAGCTGTCGGTTTGATCTCCTTGTCGAGTAACTGCCTGTGAAGGGTTTCAGATTCTTCTTCTACTTTATCCATTGATTCTGCAAGTCATTCATCATTGACATTACGAACAGATTCATGCTATTTAATAATTATCCATTATAGAAATAACAACCAGCTCATTCAATGCATGGTGAACTCAGACTTGTTTACCATGAAAATATGCAGTTTACATGGTTGTGAGCACCAAAATGGTGTATAAGTTACTGTATTTGCAATTGCACTAGCACGAGTAGTGGGAAAAAAATATTCCTGAAGCAGTTATCTGGCAGTCCCAACTTTCTCCGAAGGAGCATCAGCTCTGACAAACTCCGATTGGAAAAACAGTTTTGCTCACCTTGCATTCTTTGGAGCATCATTGAAGGAGAATAAGACTTGAGGATATCATCCTCATGCCTCTCCAGTTCATTTAATTTCTCTTGAGCAGCAGCCAACTCGGTTGTCCAAATAATTCTACACTGAAAGCTCAAAAAGACAAGTGTCTAGGCAGTAAGATATCAACTTTTCAGAGAGCATGCCAGGAGGGAGAAAAATGATCCTAAAAATTCACCTGGTTTCTCAGCTCCAAAATCCTAGGCTCTTTCTCCAAGTTTGCCTCTGTTTAGCAGATGTATTAGCATTAGAACAACGTAGAACAAAGATATTCGAACAAGACCATAAAGAGAAGTACTCACTTGCTAGCTGCACCATTTCCTTTCGAAGTTCATCCCCCAACTGAAAACAGGATCAAGAAAAATGACAAGTTAGAAGAATGAGAAACTAAAACATTGATAAGCCATGCCATGGCACCATGTTCATACCTCAAAAAGCAAACAAACACTACAATTTGCAAATTCAAATTAAAGACTTTCCCAAATGTCCTTTCCTTGACCTATGTGAGACCTAACAAACTTGAAAATAACACCAAATTCTACAACATATGAAATTTATCTAAAACATTGGCGTGACACTATCCCCACTGCCTCTCATAATAATCTTCCACGACCACCCTTTAGAAGTAACCTAGCAAAGTCAAGTCTACCTGAATGATTAGCGCACCATGCATCCACCTAATGTAGTGGCACAGTCAAATCCCAGAATATCTATTATTTCTCTTACAGTTAGAATTTCTGAGTGCATATTCCAATAAAGGAAAACTACATGAAGGATGCTCCAATAAAAGATAATACGACTGATTACATTTTTTAGCTGACTGGGTAGGCTCCAATTCCAAAATTAGAAAACATTATACAAGCTAGTTATGAAATTCAAGGAAACAAACCATAAAAGGGCAGCCCCGGTGCACAAAGCTCCCGCCTATGCGGGGTCCAGGGAAGGGGCAGACCACAAGGGCCTAAAGTACACAACCTTACCTTGCATTTTGCAAGAGGCTGTTTCCATGCCTTGAACCCGTGACCTCAAGGTCACATGACGACAAGTTTTACCGTTGCACCAAGGCTCCCCTTCCAAGGAAACAAACCATGTGGAAGAAAAATATTTTATCTACAACTTACATTATTTTGAAGTTTAACTTGATCAAGGGAATGGAAGAAGGCATTGTACGCATCCTTTTCATTCAAAAGCTTCCATAACTCCTCAACACTAGGCATTCAGAAGAAAAACCAAAGAATTAGTTGTCATCAAGTAAAGATATGTAAGATGGATGAAATTCCACAGTCAACCAACAATAGTTTAAGATAGAATCCTAAAGGCAATCAAAACTAAAATATGCATCAAATTTCAATGACTTTGAAGTTCATAAAGGAAAAAAGTAGCAAGAAATTTATAATGCAACTTCTACAGATCCGTAAGATTTTCCCACTAGAAGATGTCTGGAAGATAGATTTCCATATATTATCTTGGTTTCTTTTGTTACAATGAAAAGTTTATCTTGGTTTGCTTTGTTACAATAAAAGATTATCTATGTCATTCCATATTGATATTATATGCTTCATGAGGGTGTCCTACAGCATGGAACTACCGTGATTAGAGAAAATTATAGAACAAAGGTAGATATGGATATCCTGCACATCCTCTAGTTACTAGTATTATGTAAGCATATGGATGCATGTGCATATGTACATATATATACAGAACAACACATAATGTTTGGAAGGCATCTTAGGTGGAGGGACGGAGGGAGCTGATCATTTGAGCTTCCCATCTGCATGCTGCCTAATCTCTCAGATACATGTTGAGAGTCATTATTGACCTAAACCATTCATTTGGTAAACCAAATCTTGGTGTGCTGTTCATTTCCTAGAATCTTTTGACCCAAAGATAGAAACATGAAATGGTCCTGATTCAGTTTCAAAATGGCCAATAATATGGGATCATCCAATAAAGTGGCGTAGTAATTATAAGGGTAGTGAACATGGTGAAGAACTTGCTAGCAAGGCAGATTGTTCAGCTGTCATCCAATGCCTACAAGAGTTTTCACCATCATCCAGTGGCTGCATGATGTCAAAAGCTACATTGAAGGCCAAGATTTGTCCACAGCAAACCCCATCAAAACTAGTCTATCACCATTGATGGTCAGGCAGCAGATCTATTATGGTGGTCAAGTGGATGCCGCGGCACCAGCTCATAGGTCTGCTTGATATCTAGCTGTTGTGAAAGCGTAGGGGAGTCATTAAAATCCTATACATTGCAAGTTTTCAAAAGAAAGAAAAGAGGATCTAACAACCAGCTTAGGGCATGGACTAATTGGAACCAACCAAGAGGTCACATAAGGATCTTGGTCATCAGTCATGCCCTGGTACTTACTTCAGCCCATGTTAAGCCAAGATGATGAAACTCGTGAAAATAGCCTATATGGACTGTGATTATTGCTTCATCACAACCTCTTACAAGGATCCATAAAAGCAAACGTCAACCCCATAAATCTCATGTACCAGAGAGTTTATTTAATCTGTGGACTATGATCAAACAAAATGACAATCACTACAAGTTCTTAACATATATTCATCTAAAAACTAGATCACAAACGAGTGAAATTCTAAATGAAACAGTCTAAAAGAGATCCAATGTAATACTAAGTATGAGAAAATTTCAGAAGTTCCGCTCTCAATCATTGGAAAAGAGTTCTGGAAGTAATCATGTTATAATGTTGTGAATTCAGCAGGAGTTACATCTCCCAGAGTACCATACCTTTGATGCATGATGCTAGATCAACCAATAAAAGAATCTGAGATGCATCCACTAAGAGCTTAGGAGTCCTAGTGTGTTGGGCATGACAATCTATACAGGCATTTCAATTGAATGTAGTCCTTATAACATCAACAAGTCATGGTCCGCCCCTTCCCTGGACCCTGCATACGTGGGAACTTGGTGCATTGGGCTGCCATTTTTTCAGCAAAAGTTACACATTAACAAATGAAGAGAAACAAATAGATAACTTACTCTCTTTATCCTTCAAGAGAACAACTATGCTCCCGGTAGGTGAATGCTGACCATGTGATGGAGACAGTAAACCATCTGAAGCTTTTTGATGTACATTGAGGCTAGACGAAGAGCTCGGAGTAGAAGGTTGGGAAGAACTTGGTGATGAAGTACTCACTGCTCGTGGGTACCACCACTGTGTTGGAATCTCTTGCAGATTCGGCCTAGCTTGTTGCTCTTGAGAACCCCTGCAAGAACAGATAAATAGGAATTTAGAAACAACAAAATAAATCAACAGACAAAATCAGGGATGAATTGCAATAGTAGCAAGATTCCAAATAAACATGTACATATGGAAAGGGAAAAAACAAAGAAGAAGCCAAATCTAAATAAATTACAGCGTAAACTAATTTAGAAGATGAAGTGTGTAATGTGTCTGCAATAGCCAACAAGAGCACTCCTTGCCTTCTACCATAATGCCATCCTTCCCTGATGTTATGCATTTGACACAGACTCTCTTCCCATTTTGATGCTCTTGATACAACATTTTCACTTGAATGATAAAGAACCACAGTGCCCTCATAAAAAATTGCTGCAGTCATTTTATCAGCTCCATATGTGAGCATATATGTTTGTACTATACATAATGAGAAGTTGGTAAAAGTATACATAATGAGAAGCACCCTTCATTTACAAGGGACTCTGTCAGAATCCAAATTCCTTGCTATATTTAAACATGAACCCAAAACCTCATTTCAAGTCTTAGAACAGTATTGCAATCTTATTAAACTTAACTAAGTATAATTGCCCTTAAAAAAAAACTATCTTACCATCTCTGGGTCCCATTTTGCACATTAATAATTTCCTAGTGATCAGTTATTTATGAGCCTCCATCCATCTATCCCCACCTAATAGTGTCATTACAAACAAAAACTACTGATAATTTTATCAACACCAACATTTGATAATTTCCTTTAACTGAGCCATTGTAAAAGACCACAAGTGATGCTCATTCTACATAATAGCATCTTGTCTTTACAAACTAAAAGTACTGGTGACATTAAGAGGCAATGCTCTCATTGATGACAGCTTTAAACGAATCTCTCTGTTCCAGCCATCCATTGCTTCTGTGCATTTTTACGTAGTTGCTTCTAGGCATTTTTGACATGATCATGGAACTAGGGGTGCTCAGATTATGTACCTTAAAATGATTTCATGCTTTTCCAATAGCAATGACATCTTGGAAAGATCTTGTACAACTTATTTTGCTGGTAAGGAAAATAGCAGTGGCAATTTTCTAGACCACCTGCCACCAACTTTTCCATGAATGTGAATAAATTATCTTCACTAGATCACCATCCGCTGATCTAAATGTGTACCACTGATCATGAATTATAAATTGCAACCTTCCTTTTTTTTTCCCTTTTTGAATAAAATTGTGAACGGTATCCTTAAGAACAAGGAATCCCAATATATTGCTCCTAGTGTCCTACCTAGTTGGCATATTTACGTAAGGAAAAAGTACATATTCAAGCTTAGATGGTAATTATTTTGATTAGAGAGATGTTTCTTAAAACCATCCTTCCAGATTGGATTTCCAGAGTTAGTATCATAAGCCCAACTACGAAGAGATAAGCATGAAATTATGAATACTTTCCTAGTGCATTTTGCAGCTCATGAAATTATGAGTACTCTCCCAGTGCATCATGCAGAGCAAGCATTTATGAGTACTCTACCAAAATCAATGAGGAAGATAACAAGTTTCTTCCTTTAATACCTCTTGCACCCTAATGCTTTGAGAGAAGAAACCCAAAGAGGGACCCATTGAGGCCTTCCCAATCTCCCAAGCAAGCATTGAAAAAGATTATTCTTTCTTGTTATTTTTATTACCAAACCAAAAGATTCATCATCTCACAAATGAAACTTCTACACTGCATAGAGGTTTTTATTATTGCATTTTTTCATCACAATTAAGTCCTTCCACCTTGCTTCCATCTGTGTCGGGATTAGTCAAACCTACCAAGAACCAATATTCCAAAAGGAGCACCACGCACCCACCCATTTGTTTTCCTTTCCATTCTTTTTGTTTGTTTATTTTTCAGCTAGTACTGCTGCACAGCCAGTTTTTATTTCGTAGTGTAGGCAAGCCCATCATGTAGGAGATCCAATAAACAAAGGAAGCAGAGGTTTAAAATGGAAGAAGTAAACAAACAGGAAACAATACCTATAAGGCACAAATTCAAGCAACTAAAAACACCGCAAAATTTGTTGATTTCTGAAAATTCCAGAAACTATAAGCAGCAGACTTTTATAATATGACACCTAAGAGTCAAGATGCAAACAATAGTCCCATATAATCTGAAAAACCCTTCTCCTACTTGACAGCAACCTTCTAATCAAAGAAAATCCCTAAAGAAGGCCAATTTTAGAACCCCGGCAGGCTAAAGATATGGACAGTGTAAGCTTTCACAAAACCCATAAACCATGCAACTTCAAGATTTAGACAGGTCCATCTTCTTCAACATGGCTCGTTTCTCCCTTCACAAAGGAGGTTCCAAATAGATAACGCTTCAAAAAAAAAAAAAAAGGCATCCGATCATGAGAGTTTGCAAAAACATGTCATTTTCTTGAAGTTCATAAAACATACGTGAAGTCACATCAGAAACCATAATAATTTGGAAGTTACAATGATTACTTGTTTCTCTCCCTATGGAAAATCATGCAGTGTTGAGCCATGTCAATATGTCATAACGCCTTAGCCAATTCTCATCTTTCTTCCCCAGTATTCTTCATTCATTTGTTGGATCCAAATACTTGATCGATACAAGATACTATTGACTGTACACAAAAGTTTGGTACCAATCGCAACCATATCAAACAATATATGCAGCAAATGAATTATAAGTTGTACAAAAAAGAAGAGGAAGAGATAGCATAAAGATGGACTATTGAACTGGACACTCCAAGAGGTTAGAGTTCCGTTCCAAAAGTAAACTTCACCCACTCTCAATCCAAAATGGTGCTCCCAGAAAATTCATACAAATCATCCAATGTGGTATGAACCCAACCGCCCCATTCAAAACAAAAAATGCATGCCGATGACCTATGACTTCCAAATATTGAACAAACCAATTGAGTCCTAGTTGTACGTTGGAGTTTGCCAGGCTCACCAATGGGTTCATGCAGAACTGGTTATCCAATAGTCAACAAATAAAATTCATAGGCCCCCAAGCTAACCAGAAAAAGAAAATTGTTCGAGTCGTTTCAAGGAAGCCAGAGACAGATTTAACCAACACAGAGAAATATTACATCATAAAACTGATTTGTACCGTAGCATAGATCCACTCCACTACTTATGCATCACACTGATAAAATACCATTAGACTTACAACATAAGCAAGACAGTTAACTGCACTATAAAGCAACTAAATATGATTAACAATTATATTCAGCAGTTAAAGACACATTATAGCCATAGATTCTGTATAAACTGAGTGAGAAATCAAAGCAACAGATCACCATTATTTTACAGTTCAACCCAAGAAGTTAAATCAATGAACTCGTATGCAATCATCAGTTATCATAATCAGATAACATCAGTCACCAACATAATCATAAGTAATAAGCCTAAAACCTGAGAAGAAAATAACTCACTGAAAACAAAGAAATACTTCACCGCGCAAAATTAAGAAAGAAATTATACCCAATAATCAACGCAAAAATTGGAGCAGGGAACGCCCTAAAAAAGCTCTTTTGTATAGAATTTAAGAAAAAGCATGTTGTGATAAGAAATCCCCAACTCTCAAATCTGAACAAACATGAAAACAATAAAGTAGCCATGGAAAAAGTAGCCATGGAATAAAAGTTGAGATGCGAGAAATACCAGAAGGATCTGAACATGGATGGATATTAGGACTTGAGAGAGAAGAAATGGGGGAAAGTAAGGGACCCCAAAGAACAGGAGAGACAGAAGTTTGACTCCGTACGGAAGGTTGGGTCCTTCTACTTCAATAACCATACCCTGTTTCTGCACGCAATCTCCCCAATTGCCCTTCTTTATTCCCAGATAAAAGCCTACCAAACACCCAAAATCAAAGACCCAGAGTAGAAAGTCTCCTTTTTTTTTTCCTCACACCAGTCTAAACCACCGTTTCTGATAGTCAATAATCTTGTTTTTATCACCCCTTTCTATTTGTCGTTCTTTTTCTTTGTTTCTATTGGTTGCATAAAGAGAGGAGTTCCCAAACAACACGTTTCTGATACTCAACAATCTTGTTTTTATCAACACTTTCTATTTATTGTTCTTGTTTCTATCGGTTGCATAACGAGAAAGGAGTTTCCAATGAAAGCAGTCTACTGCTATATGTAATTCAATAGTTTTGAAGATGTATCTTGTTGGTTTGTTTCCAATGGATAAATCTTCTTTCATTGCTCTTATTATTGTGGTTTGTCTCTTGGTTTGCCATGGGAAAGTTGGAATGGCAGCTGGATCTGCAGATGGATCAGAAGAATGGGGATACGTTGAAGTTAGACCCAGTAAGGATAAAGTTATATTTTGAATTTCGATCTGTTTTTGTGATTTTTCATTCTGGGTTTTGTTGGATTGTTGATAATGCAGAGGCCCACATGTTCTGGTGGCTTTATAGAAGTCCGCAAAGAGTTGAAAGTCCTTCAAATTCATGGCCAATGGTACTATGGTTGCAGGGAGGTCCTGTAAGTCTTTTTCAACTAATAAAGAACCTGTACTTGTTTTGAAATGAAAATATCATTTTTGTTGACTCTTTCAGATGTTATTTTTTACTTGTTGGGGGGGAATAGGGAGCCTCTGGAGTGGGCATTGGGAATTTTGAAGAGATTGGACCATTGGACCCTGATTTGAAGCCTAGAAATTCGACGTGGTTGCAGAAAGCTGATCTTCTATTTGTGGTACTTTTTTTTCCTTTGTTACTGTCTTGTTTCCTTTCGTTCTAATGAAACTAATCATAAACTGAAGCTGAGAAGAAAAATGTTTATGATTTTTTGTTTTCATTCTAGTGAAACTACTCATGAATTGCAGCCGAAACTTAAAAATGTCGGACTTTTTTTTTTCTTCACAGTAACGAAACTAATCATGAAAATGAGCTGAAAACTGAAATCTCTCTCTCTCTCTCTCTCTCTCTCTCTCTCTCTCTCTCTCTCTCTCTCTCTCTCTCTCTCTCTCTCTCTCTCTCTCTCTTTGTAGGATAATCCAGTTGGAACAGGGTTCAGTTTTGTGGAGGATGAAAAACTGGTGGTGAAAAGTGATGAAGAAGCAGCAACTGATTTAACAACATTGTTGAAGGAGCTCTTCAATGGGAACCTCACCCTCCAAAGAAGCCCCTTGTATGTTGTAGCAGAGTCTTATGGAGGAAAATTTGCAGTTACCCTTGGATTATCAATTTTAAAAGCAATTGAAGCTGGAGAATTGAAGCTTAAACTTGGAGGTATTTTGTATTTCATTTTTCTTTTCACAGCTCTGAAAAGGAACTTGATTCCTCTGTTTCTACAAATAAAGCAAAAGGTAGATGAAAATTCATGGTGAAATACATGTGGTACTCTGCAAAGTGCATAATTCTTTATTGAACTGCCATTCTTCAAGTTAGGCTATTAGGAGATGGATTTGGGCTCTACAAGTAATATTTGCTAACCCAATTTCTCTATGAAAATTATCCTCAATTCTCTGCAAACCATGCTCTTGAACTAAAAAACTAGGAGATCCACATGGTTTAACATTTTCTTTTTGCTGTTCTAAATTATGTTTAACATTTTCTTTTTGCTGTTGTTCTAAATTATGTTCACAGGGATTGCTTTGGGAGATAGTTGGATTTCTCCTGAAGATTTTGTGGTGAGTAGTCATTGTCCTTTCAAGTATTGCTCAAAATGGATTGTTCTTTGTGGCTAAGATATCAAACTTGGGTGGCTTTTCTTTATGGCTAAGATATCAAAACTTGGGTAATAATGTCTTGGAAAATCAGTAATGTCTTTTGTTTAAAGAACTAAGAATTCCAACCTCAATTGCAGTTCTCATGGGCCCCTCTACTCAAAGATGTCTCAAGAATTGACGTCAATGGTGCTGATCGGTCAAATAGGTAGAAGCATGTCAATTTTGAACAAAAATTCAAAGAAACAATAGTGTGTCTAAGAACATTTGAGTTGTCTGACATACCCATTTCACTAATGAGCAGTTTAGCTCAGAAGATTAAGCAGAAAATTGAGCAAGGTCTGTATGGAGAGGCAGCGAGCTCGTGGAGTGAGCTCGAGAGTGTAATCAGTGCCAGCAGTAATTCTGTGGTAATAGTCTTCTCCCAGTAATTCATTATTATTGGTAAACTAATATATTTGATAGTTGATCATCATTCGACTCACCAAATCTTATTATGGGTATCTGGGTACGCAGGATTTCTATAACTTCCTGTTGGATTCAGGGAGAGACCCTGTTTCAGTGACAACTGAGGAATTGGCCCAAGGCATTGCAATGAAGTACTCTAGATACTTGAGTTCTAAAGCTTCATCAAATGGAGATTTTTCTGGATTCATGAATGGTGTGATTAAACAAAAACTGAAGATTATTCCAAAGGATGTAAGGTGAGTTCTATATCAGAAAACAAACTGATAATTATGTGCAATTTGTTTTCTTCTCTTGATTTCCTTATTTTCTTGCCTTCTTACTGTGCTTTGATAACTGTTACAGCTGGGGAGGGCAATCAGATCTTGTTTTCTCAGGTTTAGAAAATGATTTTATGAAACCAAGGATCAATGAGGTAAAGGCCTATGCAGATGCTTGAATATATATTTTTCATGGCCCATTTAACAATTTGTATTAGTGATGCTGTCAAATGATCAGTTCTGGGAGTTCCACAGTTCTGACTGACTTTTCTGGCTACTGCCAATATATCAAAGAGGCTTAGATCGAAGCTTGGTTTTGGTAAGCTTTATCCTACAAGGCTTGAACATTAGTATGATTCTAAGCCTTCATTAAGCAAAGAGGATCTCTGATTGGCACAAGGGAATATGTCAGTAGATGCACCATCCTGATAACCAAACAAAATGCCAATCTGGATCTTCGATCAACCAAACCTGTTTGGATCTGTACATTGCTTCTGATCTTAACTTGATAGGATGCTCTTAAACCCTTGATCTAAATTTCAAGGTTGGCTACAAAGTTTCACAAAAATCTTGAATTATTGGTGTGATCTCAACTGAGTCCAACTGTTTTGCTCAAGTAGGTGGTTGTTCCCATTGATTGGTCCATATCACCAAACGCATGTAGCAATGTACTATAAATTGAGTATCATTTGCATTTACTCCGATGTAACAACATCTGAAATTGCTATTATAACTTTGAACAGGTAGATATGCTTTTATCCAAAGGCGTAAATGTGACTGTGTACAATGGTCAGGTATGGTCTCTCTCTCTCTCTCTCTCTCTCTCTCTCTCTCTCTCTCTCTCTCTCTCTCTCTCTCTCTCTCTCTCTATGCTACGTTGAAATGTTAAATTTCTTTATCTTCTGGATATCAAAAATAGAAAAAAGTGGTTATCAGTATATGTTTTTTTGGCATATAAGCCGCGAGTTGAATCCATAACCCCTATAGTGAGACAAGGCACTTATCCAACTAGGCTAATAATCAACTCAAAGTTGTCCATTTTAAGCTTCAAAACAATGAAGGCCGGGATTATCAGGTGGGAAGATCCCAACTCAGGCTGAAGCAGATGAATGGCCTTGATCACAAATCCAAGGAAACAGGGTGAAAATCTTGTACTTCTGCTTGACCAGCTGCCACAAAAAACTAAGGAAAATGCTTCCCGGATGCTGGACAAGGGTGCAAACTAGTTGGGGCCATTCTTTAATGATTTGATCCGTTCATCATATTTACATGCTTTAGACTGGTTATCTGCCAAAGTTTATGCCCGTTCGGTGATTTGGGCATAAATTTTGGTACACAATTGTAATTAGGCAGCCCAAACAAGATGTACTGTTGAGTTCATCTAAAATAGAGACTCATTTGGTTGCATCTAATCCAGGGTTGTTTCTAAAATTCTACTACAAGAACTGTAAAACTAAAATAC
This sequence comes from Warburgia ugandensis, assembly GCA_035236585.1. Lineage (NCBI taxonomy): Eukaryota > Viridiplantae > Streptophyta > Magnoliopsida > Canellales > Canellaceae > Warburgia > Warburgia ugandensis. The sequence continues at coordinate 44,112,896 of CP141129.1, forward strand.
AATATGCTCCGTACAAGTCCAACCAAGCGTACACACCTTGAGGAGGGAAGAAGTCCACGTCTTCCCCTCTCTCTCTCTCTCTCTCTCTCTCTCTCTCTCTCTCTCTCTCTCTCTCTCTCTCTCTCTGTATATATATTGTAAATTTAAGCTGTTCAACATGTTCTTCGTACCAAAAATAGTTAACCTAAAAAAAAACGCACTATTTTTTATCAAAAAACAAAGGTTTTGATCTCTATCATTATATTTATAGAAAAAGCTTCCTTGTCCTTCTTCTCCCCCAAGTGCATGTGCCTACTGGGAGTCTGGGACTCGGCTTTGCACATAAACCTACCCCACATGTCACATGTTGCAGAATATATTGGGTGAGTGTAAGTGTGACTGCAACCTTTGCACTTAGCATGTGGTGGTTAATGGTCAGTGTCATATGTCCTGTCTTTCTAACATGGTCCAACTATTGATTTCCATGGGCTACTATGTAAGGATAGATTGGTGCAGGAAGCTCCTATATATGCGGGAGTGTCTACAATACACAGTCTTATCTTGTGGCGTCTCTATCATACATTGGTGATCCAAACCTTTCACTTTATACGTAAGAAATCTTATCTTTCAAAGTTAGGTGAAGAGTTTGTTTATCGCACAAAGTCAGGAAAATTTTCTCAGGCCCCTGCTCAATATGACAAATGACATGGGTTGCCACTGCCTTGTCTAGGCAGTAACATGATTCATGTCAGATAATGTGTTCTATTAGGTTATAACAGAGAACATAAGAGTTGTCCGTCACCTTCGATAGCCACCACTGGATCCTGCATTGGCCACAATGATGATCAAGATTATTGATTTTGTGATTCCTCATGGCACAGTTTACATCTACGCCCATCTGAGTCATCAATACCTACAAAAGTTCATTTGATTTTCTTGTCCAAAGATGTCTCCTTATCAAGCTCATGAACAATTTTAGCTAGTCTCTAGTTGTAATGGATTGAACTTGTGGTTGTCCCACCTACTTTGTTAGATTCGAACATCTTCACGTGGCATGCATGAGCACCTTGCATTGTCTTGCTGTCGGAGCATCTTTCTTGCCTAAAGGCCATTAGACTTCTAGCAGTGGCATTCTAAGTCTAGAGGCCGGTGCATTAAGCTCCTGTATATACATAGTCTAAGAAAAGAGCACACTACAAGAGTCAATAGTATACAGCCTTATCTTACATTTTGTAAGAGTTTGTTTCCATGCTTTAAATTTGTGACTTCAAGGTCACATGACAACAACTCTACCATTGTGCCAAGGCAGGCCCCCCCGGTCTTTGTCTCTCTACAAGAGGAAACTATTATTAGATTAGACTGTAGCAGTGTTTTTATTAGAGGACATAACACCCACACTCATGGGATAATAGCACTGGTCCCCTCGGAGGAAGTCATACCCATCAGGTGCCCCTTATTTGCTCTTAAAAAGATAAAATTACCCATAAAAATATCTAACAGATATTTCAGTCCAAATTCATCCCAAATAGCGAATGGTAATCCGTTCCTTTCTATAATTTTTCTCACCTCTTCTTTGTTTAGAATCCTGTTTCTATCTTTCTCTCAAAAGCCACTTCCTAACTCTTCAATTTCAAATTAAAAAAAAAAAAACTTTAAATAAAAGACAATTTTAGTTAGTAGTAATTGATTAGATTTTTAGAAGGGGAGCTTTGGCCCATGTCATGTGGCCTTGAGGTCACAGGTTCAAGGCGTGGAATTAGCCTCTTGCAAAATGCAAGGTAAGGCTGCCTACTATAGGCCCTTATAGTACGCACCTTTTCCGGACCCTGCATAGGCGGGAGCTTCATGCACCATGGCTGCCCTTTAGTAATTGATTAGATTTTTACAAGGGCAATTTTATCTATTTAAGAGCAAGCTGGGATATTGAGAGGGTCAAAAGGCAGCACTGTTATTATCCCCTTTAATTTAAGCATATAAGTGTTATTTTCTCTTATTATTATTAGTATTATTATTATTATTAAAACTAGTAAGGTCACGTGCACGTGTATATGCAATTATGCAGGTCTTTGTGCGTGAGAGAGAGAGAGGGAGGGATAAGGAGAGAGGAATTATGGTTGCATCATGTATGGCTTGTAAAATGAGTTATGGGGCCAAATGTTTAGTTTTTCAAGGATCCATACCGTTCATCTTATTCAGCCTATCTTAAATGGCCTAAGTACTAAAAGTCTCATCTTTTGAGTAACTCAAAAGACCTTAAGTTTTGGAAGCTTTCTAAGTTATAAAATGTACGGTTAACAAAGAAAAATCCAGAGCTCACAAATACAACTATACAATTGCTAAAAACAAGGAATACGAGTTATTTAAAAGATTAGACATCTTGGCACCTAGGCCATCTAGGATGGGCTGAATAAAATGAATGGTCTAGATCCTCGGAAAACTTGAATAGGTGGGCCTTGAGCTCATTTTAGTTACATACAAACTACATATATTGCAATTGTAATGAGACTAGTTACATCATATAATTAAGAGAGAGAGATATGTCCCTCGTGTTTGCTTTATATGTAGTATATAATATTATTATTATTTTAAATATTTTTGAATAGTGGGTGGGTTTTGAATTATCAACCTCCTAGTTTATCTAACTCCGGCTTGATGCTTGAACCCAACTAGACTTTGAGGATTGTTGGCATGAGGTGCTCTACTCTTTTCTTTTCTTTTCTTTTCTTTTTTATGGGAATGTGAAAGACAATTTATTTATATTAGAACATAAATTTTCCTTTTTTTCCAAATAATTTTTTATAATGCTATAAACTTAATAGGCATCATATGTTTTATAATTTATTCATAACTTCACAGAAATTTATTTATACATGGTGCATAATTTTTAAATTTATATATGACAAAACATAGAAGGGGAGCCTTGGTGCAATGGTAGAGTTGTTGTCGTGTGACCTTGAAGTTACGGGTTCAGGGCGTGAAAACTGCCTCTTACAAAAATGAACGGTAAGGCTGCATACTATAGACCCTTGTGGTCCACCCCTTCCCCAAACCCCGCATATGCCATGCTGCTCTCTTTTCAATTCAAAGGTGCTAAGTCTTTTAGTTGCTTGGTTGTGGTTCAAGTACTCACCACAAATATACATGTAAGTCCTGGTAGGAGTATACACACAAAGTGTGGAGAAGTACATACCCCTCTTTTGGATCGAGGGGAATAGTTTTTTCGTTAGATCTAAGCCATTCATCATGCTTGGAAGTTGGAATGGCTTAGATATACTACATTTATACTCATTGGATGCTTTTAGCCTATGTTTCTTTGAGTTGAAAATCATAACTATCAGATTTGTTTTGAAAAAAATTCAAAGATCCAAAACAATTAGTTAGAATCATCCAATTGCATTAATTTCTAGTAGGTCAACTAATTTTTGTATGTTAAACATGAAGAACAGTGTCTACCTTCCAAAATAAAATAAAATAACTCTAGAATGGTGTCTCCCATAGTTTGGAAACTTGTATATCAACTTGGAAACTCATTGGAATCAACTAGACTCAATAGCGAAACGTGTAGCTTTTGAGGAATTGACTATAGGTCGAAACTCTTAAAGCAAGAGCTGTGTTTTGATCTTGAGACCTTGTGGATAGTAGAAAAGCTCCTAGTCAGCTCATCTACAGCTGATGTTTTATGAGAAAATGAAATTTTTGCATCTATCTAGGTTCTAAGCTAGTCTTCTTGTAAATCCCACTCGAGTTTTTATGAGTCACCATCAATCCTCTCTGACTTAACTAGCCTACTTGGAGTACATTTTCTCATGCCCCTTCATTGTATACTTCTACCAGAATTTTTATACGAGTTCCAATAGAAGTACACGCTCAAGAATAGAGGGAGTACACATCTCCTTTTAGTTGCAGTTGATGCTTTTAGCTTATATTTTCTTTAGTGAAAAATAACAACCTTCTATTTTTATTAATTTTTTCAAAGACTCAAATGAAGTGGTTGCTATCGTTTAAATGCATTAGTTTCTCTTTATTACTAACATTTAGTATTTTAATGATGATAAAAAGCTTACTTATGCCAAAAAAGAAAAGAAAAAAAGAAGAAGGCTTTTTACTAGTAAAACTTGCACTCTTGTATATAATTTTGACTCTTCACTATTGATTTCACTAGTATTAGTGATCCATAATGGAATAATTCCTTCATATTCATAGAGATAGGGGACATAAGTCACGTGGATATAGTAAGTCTTGCTTTTTTGAGTTTTCAGAATTTTCAAAGAAAGAACAAAATGGTTTATAAAGGTCTCAAAAGAAAAAGCCTGATGGAGCAATGCCGCATGGAGGTAAAATTCAGGAGGAGCCTTGGCACAACGGTAGAGTTGTAGTCATGTGACCTTGAGGTCATGAGTTCAAGGCGTGAAAACAGCTTCTTACAAAATTAAGATAAGGTTGTATACTATTAACCATTGTGATTCATCGCTTATCCGGACCCTGCATACATAGGAGCTTCGTGCACCTGGGCTGCCCTTCTATATACTATTCTAAAATATCTTTTTTATAGCCGAATAAATCTTCTAGAAGGAAGGAAAACTGTTCTAAGGAGAGCTGCTAGGCCTAACTAACTAATAATGTAATGCGATGACTTTAGTACGTACACAAAAGTAGATGTTAGCTGTAAACTTTTGCGCATCACATGCATATTCAAAGCGATTTAATGGCTTGGGAACCAAAAGTCCAGTTGGTTTTTCTGGATCCACCATGACTGGATCAGCATAGAATCTTGACCAATAATTAAATAATATGGCACAATCCTATAAACCGGATTATTTATAACCCTTGCCAAGCTTCACATCACATGCACAAGCATGGAATCTTTAGAAATATGAATTAAAAAACAATATGAAAAATGAAATAATATGCAATTCTCTTGTTTAATAATCACATTTTTGCTTCTAAATAATTTTATTGGTCTTCTTAGCTTAATTTGTTATTTGCATCTTAGCTTATCAAATTACATGCTGATATTATTGACACGGTTTACATGGTGTATGATGTAGCTTGATCTTATATGTGCCACCAAGGGAACTGAAGCATGGGTCCAAAAGCTCAAGTAAAGCTCTCACAAGTCCCAATTTCCGTATTTCCAATAATGGGAAGATTAGTTTTAAACCCTGAACTTTAATGAGTTTTTCATTCAAATCCTGAATTTTTTGAGATATTATTTTCATCATGAACTTGCCAGACATTTTCATAATTATCCAAAACTACTTGCTCACTTGACGGTGTTAAATGAATATTAGCATGTTCGACCCACCCAGTAGTTGACTTGAAATTAATCTAGATAGATCTCAATTTATGGGATCTAAACCGTTCATCTTGTTCAGCCAACCCTATTTGGGCTATTATCTAAAATTCATGCCCATTGGAGACTTTTAGATACTACTTTATCTTTTTTTTCTTAAAACTTTCAAATAATTTGATTTGAAAAAGAAGAAGAAGAAGAAGAAGAAGAAGAAGATATAACTCCAATTATTTGAAAGTCATGAAGTTTGGTGGCTAGCCAATCAAAGACCGTCTAAATATGATGAATGAATCAGATCATCCAAAAAAGACCCCTCAAAATGGATCATATCAGATTTTGTTCCTTCACCATCCAAAAATGCTCTGTAACTCTTAGTTAAAGAGGTTATTCCTTTTGAATGATTTAGTCCATTCATCATATTTAGGCTGCCTTAGATTGGGTAGCCATCAAATTTTATATTCTTTGAATGATTTGAGCCATGCCTTTTCTTTTCTTTATTTTTTTTTCAAATTATATCCATTGAAAGTTTTAACCACAAATCTAGCATCTAGAAGAGCTTTCAATGGACATGAATTTTGGTTTATAACTTAAATAGGGAGGGCTGAACAAAATGAACGATTCAGATCACACAAACTAATATTTTTATAGGTTGTGTTCTAGTAAATTGTCACGGAGACACGTTGGCGGTTAGGAGTTAATGATTCTGGGTAATTTTGAAAATGTCTTGCAAGTTCAGGATGAAAATAAAATCTCTAAAAGTTGAGGATTTGAATGAAAAACATAAAAGTTCAAGGTTTACATCACGATTTTCCCTTTCAATAATCAACTTGAGTTTGAGATTAACAAGCCACCTTTTGTTTCAGATGGGAAGGGCTAAAAAATTTCACTGGCATGGACCGAACCCCTCTTTATTGCAATGGTGTGTCAGCTGACACCAAAGGCTTCACAAAGTCGTTCAAAAACTTGCATTTCTATTGGATTCTTGGAGCTGGCCATTTCGTAAGTAGTACCGTCCTCACAGTTGATTTCACATTTAACGCGTCCAAAGTATCCTGGTCTGAAGAGAACTCCCTGCACTTCCTGTTGCACCTTTCTACTTCATGTCAAGATGGACAGCACCAGGAAAGGTTTGATAAACTTAGAGAGTGCTGTTAATGAAACTAGTAATATAGAATCATTCCACTGTGAACTTTGGTGATGCAGACATCTCATTAATTGCACCTCATTAATTGAGAAGTCAATTCTCACTGGAGGTCTGTAAGATGAGAAAATTGAATTCCACCCGCGAATTTAATTTCTAGTCTGTTTTGCTGTCCGACCAGTGCAATCTAATTCTTGGCCCTGGAACTAGGTTCTTACTTTGAATCTATGTGCACCCCGGCCTGTGTGCTAATGGTCCTTAAATGACCCACCTTCCCCATTTCATATTCCGGATTGGTTAATTTGATCACATACTTGGAACTTCTCATGCATTTCAAGGCAGAAAGCCCCTCGTTTTGAAATTTGCATTCTCTTCTGTTGAGTAGGCAAGCTCTGGTGCACAAAGCTCCCGCCTTTGTGGGGTTCAGGGAAGGGGCGGACTACAAGGGCCTATAGTAGGCAGCCTTACCTTGCATTTTGCAAGAGGCTAATTCCACGTCTTGAACCCGTGACCTCAAGGTTACATGACGACTACTTTTACCGTTGCGCTAAAGCTCCCCTTCTGACCTGGTTCAATTCTCTAATAAAATATATCCAAAAATCTGTTAGTGAGGTCTACCACCGGTTCGCCCTGTTGGCAGCCTTCTCTCTCTCTCTCTCTCTCTCTCTCTCTCTCTCACACACACACACACACACACACACACACACACACACAGACACCCACATATACACAAAAGTAATATGATTTCAAAACTGTTTATTAGTATCTAATAACACATATTACATTGTGATTGGGCAGGTACCTGTGGATCAGCCATGTATAGCCTTAAAGATGTTGGGAGAAATCACCCATTCTCCTGTCTCTTCAGTGTAAAACCCATATGCAATTTGGCAAGCTTCAGCCAGTCGGAGACAAACCTTACAACTAATAATAGTAGCAGCAACTTAGTGTCCGAGAAAGATACAAATAATATCTGCCATTCATTCTTTGTTTATTGTTTTCTTCTGGGATGTATAATCCATTCTTTGTGTTGATTGAGGAAATATAAGGACGTGATTATGCGAAGAAAGAAATTACTGGTGATTATTACATATAAATAAGGATAAAGGGGCCTTTGGGTAGCCAAAATCTAATCTGTTAGCTGGTTCTAACTCTTACAGATTTCTTTTAGTTTCTGCGCATGAAAGGCAAGATAGAGAGTTTATGTAGAGGGTGTTGATATTATGACAAAATAGAATAGTTACTTTAGGCTAAACGATGCCAGTTTCTTGAACGATGGATGCTAAGCTTGTCAACCATGCTACTTCTGAAGCAGTAGATGACATTGCCACACTCGGATTTCCTATTAAAGCATGCAACAATGGATTGTTTCATTGTTGGATGATAGCCATCTTAATTTCATTTTTCTTTTCCCTTAAATGGACTTGGATTCACACGCACGCACTCACCAAAGGCAGTATTGAACCCCCGACCTTCTATGGGAAAGCTCCTTCTTGCACCTCTACCTAGACATAGGGTTTCTCTGTCAGCAGCAACGAGGGACTATTAGTTTATATCCTTGGCATAAAATGCAAAATAAGCCAAGAACATCTTTCAAAGCAAAAGCACCTACGCCTTGCAGAAGCATGAAGATTTGGTGAAATACTCTCCATGATGTGACATATAATGCACTTGATTAGCTGATAAAGTTTCAGAAAATGCACTTGTTACAGTGTCCAATGAATAGCACATGTCAAGTATGGCTGTAGTCAAGTAATGGACTGACTGAGCAATTAACTAGCGCCTGCTTCTCAAACCAAACTGTTGCAGGTTCAAGTTCGTTCACCAACCAACTTTCATAAAAAGAGTAGTGAAATGGCTGAGAATATTGATGTGAAAGAAGCACAAACGCAAAGACGGTTCAGTCAATGAATGATTGGTTTAGCCCAAGGACTTGGAGATGCATTTAGTCACTCATTAACAAATGCAATACACAGAACAACTCTGAAATCTTTTTTTTTTTTTTTTGTATGCAACAACAGCTAGTCTTCAGATAAGCTCTGTCAGTCACTGGATCTACCTTATGCGCAATTTCTAGGCCCATAGGTCTGGGACATTATATATATATATAGACACACACATGTCGGCATGAAAATAGCAGCCGGGACATAATTGAACAATGCAAGTTCTAAGGGCATTTTTATGGTCCGATGGGCAAGGTACCAGTGCGGCCCTCTTTCTAGGACCCAAACCACACAAAATTCTTGGGCCCTTATGGGAATGTCTTAATTGGAAGCTCACGTGCACCAAACGATCCTAACCCTATGAATGCTCAAACTTTAATAACATTTATATTCTACTTTACAAGCCATCCATTCAAGGAAAATTATGAAAAGGGCCAGCTGTTTGGAAGCTCACATGCACCAAACAGTTCTAATCCTATGATGCTGAAACTTTAATAACATTTATTTTCTACTTTACAAGCCATCCATTTTACACTTCAAGGAAAATTATGAAATGGGCCAGTTGTTTGGAAGCTCACATGCACCAAACAATCCTAGCCGTATGAATGCTCAAGCTTTAATAACATTTCTTTTCTACTTTACAAGCCATCCATTTACACCTCAAGGAAAATAATGAAAAGGGCCAGTTGTTAGGCTGCTTCCCAATGGTCACTTTTTGGAGCAGCAAATGCCTACTGGTGGATTATATATATATATATATATATATATATATATATATATATATATATATATATATATTTTAAATAATATAATCATGAAACAAACTGTCTAGAACCTATTATCCTAATTCCTAAATCTACTTAAAATTTTCTGGACAAGGGTGAAAGTATCACCTTAAACCTCCTAACAAGAAGCCTAGTAAGGAGAGGTGTCTTGTTGTCTGTGGCCAAGTAAACTAGACGGCTTTAGGTAAAAGAGTTTACGTTGGTTAACAAGCCACCGTGTGCCTATTTAATTGCCTCTAGTTTAGCCTCTATCATTTTCTTGAAAGATGCAAGAATGATATAAAAAAAGAGTACAAAATACCAAATAGAAGGACGAGAGGTCCTAATTGGCTAAACTTAACTACATTGATGTTGAGATTACAAAGCAAATTGTGGTAGTATCAAAGTGGGAGGCTGGAAGCATGTCATTGTCGTTTGTTGTCCGTTAGCCACCTCTGAGAGTGTGAATGATGTTTTTTACCTTGATCCGGTCCTCAATTTCTAATGCTAAATTGTCCAGCATCAAAGCACTTTTGTGGGGTTATGAAGCCAAGAAATAACAGAGCTGCGTCTCCTTTAATGATTATATGCTAACTGTTGATGTTTTTCCACAACTCAAGGCCTTGGTGAAGATTTAAGCTCCCTGCTCGTTTCTCAGGACTTTTCTAATACCAGCGTTCCCCAGATTTTTAAGGCTGGAACCATCAAAGTTAAGCTTGACTGCTCCATGAGGTGGAGGAAACCAATGTGGTGCTTGTTTAGTGACGGAGGCTGAAAGATGTAGGATAGTGTTGAAGTTTCTTACAATTCCCGGCATTTCTTGTCAGAGATAGGATTGTCATCAATCTTGATTGATTGAGGAGACTCTATTACACGGACTCTTATAAAGATCTTTTCACTTATTCATTATACTAGAAGTCCAAGTCACTATTTACTAATAGACGGTTCAGAATAAGAACGAGAATCGCTGCCGTTGTGGTGCTACGAGATGGGAAAAACTGGAGCATTTTCTGCATCGATGGATAAAGAGTCGTGAACATAATGTGGGGTCTAGTCCCTTTTAGTCAAAGAAGAACAGCCACTGACAGAATCAAATTTTGTCGGCAGTCGTATTCAAATTTTGCTGCTGTCGATGACAGCTGCCGCTGTCAACTATTACAGCACTGACAGAATTTTTTCAACAATTATAAAATTGTCATTTTGAAATAGAGCTATGAAACTGTCTATAAATAGAAATGATCTGAGGAGCAATGTAAAATACCATCATAATTCCTGTCATCCAAAAATCTGTAAATATTCCTGTAATACCTTTTTGTTGTATATTCTCATTTTATAGTGGATTGTTACTCTGCAATTATGGAGGTAGGCATTTTTGGCCGAACAACGTAAAAATGTATTCTTTTGCATGTATTCTGTGTATGAATAATTCTGAGAACATAAGAATTTAAGAATTTCTGATTGGCCATTTTTCCAGAAAAAATATATTTTCTTTTCATTTGAAAAACGAAGAGGAGAAACTGAAGTGGCTGTACATATAAATCCATTTACAGGTCTATATGCTCCGATTGGATCTGGTGGCTGATATACCACAATGAAACTTCCTTCTTGCCTTGCTTGCTGCTACTTTGTGAAATTATGAGGTGTTCCTATCACCTTCTTTGTCATTTTTTTTTCTTCCAATCTCCGTTTTCACTTCTACCTACTCAATTGCAAGGCTTTTTAAGTTATCATTTTCCTGATGTCTTCTTGCCGACTCCTGTTGTGACAGAGCCTGTTGCTCTTCTAGTCTATTCATTTCTTCTATGATGGCTTTGTTCTGGGTGACAAATATTTGCCTACCATTGCGAAGAAAACTATAGTGGTTTTTTCTTGCTTACATTTCTCGCCTCTCTTCCGTTGGATCTTTCCAAAGAAATAATTAAAAACTCATTCTTCCCCATATTAAGCTCCAACTATGCACCCGGCTGTAATCAATCTTTCGTTAATGGAATATACAAATCACTTGTTAGAAATTGGAGTTTTGAAAATCTAAAACAAAGGAATGGGGATTCACATGGAAGTTGGTATGCATCCTAGTCTATTTGAGCCAACGACGAAAATTAATAAAGGGTAATCCCAGTGCACAAAGCTCCCGTCTATGTAGGGTCCGGGAAAAGGGCGGGCCACAATGGCGAGGATCAATGCTGGTGATAATTTATCCTTGTGTTACTGAACCGAGGAAGAGTGCAAATCAATTTGTGCTTGCAGAAAGAATTCATTCTAATACAAATAAAGGTGATGTTGGTGTTGAAAGAGATGGTCAAGAAGTTAAGAGAAAATATGACCCTGAAGAAAACCTTCATCCTGACACAAGGAAAGATGATGCCGATGTTGAAGCAAATGTTTTGCTTAAGGAGCTATATGATATTCGTCAAGGTTAGTCTTGAATTATCATTCAGGGAAGCTGTTCAAGGGTGCATAAGGAACCCGAGATTTGAAACTGCTTTACCTTGCGCGATGATTGAGGTGGAATTTGTTGACATTTTTCTCCTACATTTAAGTATTTCAAACAGGAGTATTTGAAGGTTGATTTTAAATTGAGTCCACATTAGAAAATGGGAAGGTTGTTTCCTGTTTATATAAAATGATAAAAAAGGCAGTCTGGTGCACTAAGCTCTTGCATATGTGGAGTTTGAGGAAGAGGCAGAATACAAAGGGTCTTTAGTAGAAAACTTTACCTTGCATTTTTGCAAGAAGTTATTTCCACGCTTCAAACCTATGACCGTAAAGTCACATGATCACAATTCTACTGTTGCGCCAAGGCTCCCCTACTAATATATATGAGCTTATGTAGCAGACTCCCCTTCACACGACAACTCCACTTCCAATTTACATATGATAAGTAAATCTTCGGCTTATGTGCCATACATGAGCTTATCGTGGGTTGCTTTGTGTATTCACCTGTGGACCGAGGCCTTAAGGTCTGGTCCTTAGCTTTAATAGTTTATTTTCATTTTAGGAAAAATTCCCTCTCTAGGCTTTACTCAGAAGTTTTGTCTAGAGGGGACCCATTGACCATTCTTTGCCTGCAGAGGGTCCTCCCCAGAACTAGTTTGGACTATATTGACTTGCTTTGGTGATTTTGTCCATGCTTGGGCTATTGTTTGGGTCCAAACTGTTCTCGACTCCCACTATTGCAATATCAAGGGGCAAGGAAAGAACTCTACAATTTGTAGAGGTTGTAGTGGGTGCTCAAGAACCGCTATTTTGGTCAGATCAGGAAGTGAATCCTGTGTAAGTCGATCTAAAAATGGTTGATTTTGGGACATCTGGATGTGGTTTCTGTCACAATCAGCTAAAGAACTACTTTTTGGTCGTATCTTAGGTCTATGCACTTGAATTTGTCAGCAACAAAGGTAACTGACAGTTTAACTCCTCCAATGCCAGTCCCAAGCCCCGAAGAAAAAGGAGGAGAGTCTTGTGTCAGGTGCCAACAGGCAATGGAGAAGTTGAAGATGATTTTGTTATTTCTTTCTTACAAATGAATATGCATTTGTATATTAGTTTGTGAGGAAGAAATAAAAATCATCTCCAGCTTCTTAAAATATGGCAACCCTTGAGTTAGGTGCCTGCTAGAAGGGTGAAGCTGAAGATGATTTTGTTATATCTTTTCCGCTTACAAATCAATATGCATTTGTATATTAGTTTGTAAGGAAGAAATGAAAATAATCTTCAGCTTCTTAAAACTATGGCAACCCTAACATGACATGAATCGAAAGCTGGCATTCCCTCGAGCTAGGGTGTTCCCCATAAGCGACACGCTGCACTGGATCCCGGGTGCAGTGAAAAATGGGCAAGGGTTGCTGGGGCGTTCTCCTAGAAGTGACGCATTACATCAGATCATTGGTGTAGTGAAAAATAGGCAAGGGCTACTAGAGCTCCCCTCGGAAGTGACGCGCTGCATCATAACCCAGGTGCAGTGAAAAGTGGACATGGGTTCATGGCATAGAGGTTGAGAAAGGCGATAGTAAATAGGATATCTCCAGAGCATAAGATTTGTATCGCCACATAGAATATAAGGACATTGACAGGCAAGAGTTTGGAGTTAGTAGATGCGATGATACATAGGAGAGTCAACATCGCTTGTATCCAAGAAATCAAGTGGAAAGGGGCTAAAGCTAGAGAAATAGATGGGTATAAATTATGGTATGTAGAAAAGGATAATAACAGAAATGGAGTAGGAATAATAATAGATAAGGAATTAAAAGATAAAGTTGTGGACATTAAAAGAATCAATGATAAAATTATAGTAATAAAACTTGTTCAAGGAGAGCAAATTATAAATGTTATAAGTGCATACGCACTACAAGTAGGGTTACAAGATATAATCAAGAGACAATTTTAAGAAGATATAGAGAGAGTCATGTAAGAAATTTTCAACATTGAGGGGATATTTATAAGAGCAGACTTAAATGACTATGTAGGAAAAGAAAATGAAGGATATGATAGAATACACAAAGGGTATGACATACGTCAACAAAATGAGAAGGGGGAGAATATCATCGATTTTGCTTTGTCATATAACCTGGCCATTGTAAATATACTCTTTAAGAAAATGGATGAACACTTAATAACCTTTAAAAGTGGACTTCATAAAAGCCAAATAGACTTTTTTCTACTTGGGAATAATGAACGATCTATGTGTAAGGATTATAAGGTGATACTCGATGAGAGTTTAACCTCACAACATAGTTTAATGGTTATAGATATCCATATCAAAAGATGGAAGAAAAGAAATGAACTGAATAGGTACCCAAAAATTAAGTAGCAGAACTTAAAAGGAGAGAAAATAACCTCATTCACAAATAAGTTGATGGTAGAAGTAAATTGAAACTATGAAACAGAAGTAAATACCATGTGGATTAATATTACTGAGTCCATTAAGAAAGTGGCAAAAGATGACTTATGAGTATTTAAAGATAAAAGGCAATTAGTAAAGGAAACATGGTGGTGGAGTGAAATAGTGTAAAAAGTTATTAAAGAAAAATGAATGTGTTTTAAAGCATGGCAGAAGACTAGAAATAATTAAAACTATGAACAAAATAAGAATGCTAAAAAGGTTGCAAAGAGAATAGTAAGTGAGGCTAAATCTCTATAATAGACTAGGAACAAGAAAAGGTGAGAAAGATGTGTTTAAACTTGCAAAAGTAAGATAATAGAAGGGTAAGGACTTAGATAATGTTAGGTGCATTAGAAGCGATGATCAAAAGGTATTAGTCAAAGAAGATGAGATCAAACTAAGGTGGGAAACATACTTTCAAAAATTGCTAAATGACAATGGCTCTGAGAATATAGAGATTGAAAATACCATAAATCTAAATAACATTGGACATTATAGATATGAATGTAGGATTAGAATACCTGAAGTGAAAGAGGCCTTGAAAAAGACGAAATCAGGAAAGGCCATGGGGCCCGATGGTATATCAATAGAGGTTTGGAAGCATATGGGAGATATTATGATAGTTTGGTTGACCAAGTTGTTTAACAAGATTATAAAATTAAAGAAAATGCCTGATGAGTGAAGGAAAAGCTCTATTGTACCAATTTATAAGAATAAAAGAGACATACAGAGCTGCACTAATTATTAAGGGATCAAACTTATGAGCCACATTATGAAACTTTTTGAAAGAGTGATCGAGAAGAGGCTACGACATTAAGCAAGTGTATCGAAGAATCAGTTTGGTTTCATGCCTAGGAAGTCTACCATGGAAGCTATTTTCTTACTAAGACAATTAGTAGAGAAATATAGGGAGAGGAGGAAAGACCTCCACTTAGTCTTTATTGACTTAAAGAAAGCTTATGATAGAGTCCCTAGAGAGTTAATATGGAGGGTGTTGGGCGATAAAGGAGTTTTGCAGGGGTATATGACATAATTAAATATATGTATGAGGGAGCGGTAACAGATGTTAAGACCACTAGTGGCGAGACTAGTGATTTTTCTGTCACTATAGGATTGCACCAAGGATCGGCATTGAGCCCATACCTTTTCTGTGAAGCCTTGGCCGATGAGGGCGGGCCAAGAGGGCTGGCAGGCTTCTAGGCAAGGTGAAAGACTGAGAGTTAGTCCCACATCGCTAGGGGGAAAGTTACTGGGCTCTTGATAAGAGTGATGAGAACTTCCCTTGCAACGAGGCCTCCTGAGGGGTGAAGCCCAAGAGGGGTGAGGGACCTAAGGGAACAAAACCTTGAGGGGTGAAGCTCAGAGTGGCGAGGGACCCAAAGAGGACAATATCATATCCGCTGTGCACTCTGATACACGGAACGAGGCCTCCCGATGGGTGAAGCCCAAGAGGGGTGAGGGACCTAAGGGAACAAAACCTTGAGGGGTGAAGCCCAGAGTGGTGAGGAACCCAAAGAGGACAATATCATATCCGCTGTGCACTCTGATACACGGAACGAGGCCTCCCGATGGGTGAAGCCCAAGAGGGGTGAGGGACCTAAGGGAACAAAACCTTGAGGGGTGAAGCCCAGAGTGGTGAGGAACCCAAAGAGGACAATATCATATCCGCTGTGCACTCTGATACACGGAACGAGGCCTTTTCCCTGGGCAACTGGGGAAGAACAAAACCGTGCGGGGTGTATGGGCACTCCGGCACGGACAATATCGTTACAAGGTGTGGGCCCTCGGGCTGTTACAAGTGGTATCAGAGCCAAACCCCGACCCGGTGTGGGTGGCTAGCCGCACGTGGGCGCTCGTGTGTGGTAAGACACGCGGGGACGCGTGTCCCCTAAGGGGGAGAGGTTGTGAAGCCTTGGCCGATGAGGGCGGGCCAAGAGGGCTGGCAGGCTTCTAGGCAAGGTGAAAGACTGAGAGTTAGTCCCACATCGCTAGGGGGAAAGTTACTGGGCTCTTGATAAGAGTGATGAGAACTTCCCTTGCAACGAGGCCTCCTGAGGGGTGAAGCCCAAGAGGGGTGAGGGACCTAAGGGAACAAAACCTTGAGGGGTGAAGCTCAGAGTGGCGAGGGACCCAAAGAGGACAATATCATATCCGCTGTGCACTCTGATACACGGAACGAGGCCTCCCGATGGGTGAAGCCCAAGAGGGGTGAGGGACCTAAGGGAACAAAACCTTGAGGGGTGAAGCCCAGAGTGGTGAGGAACCCAAAGAGGACAATATCATATCCGCTGTGCACTCTGATACACGGAACGAGGCCTCCCGATGGGTGAAGCCCAAGAGGGGTGAGGGACCTAAGGGAACAAAACCTTGAGGGGTGAAGCCCAGAGTGGTGAGGAACCCAAAGAGGACAATATCATATCCGCTGTGCACTCTGATACACGGAACGAGGCCTTTTCCCTGGGCAACTGGGGAAGAACAAAACCGTGCGGGGTGTATGGGCACTCCAGCACGGACAATATCGTTACAGGGTGTGGGCCCTCGGGCTGTTACATTTTCACATTGGTTTTGGATGAATTAACAAAACATCTGCACGAGGAGATTCCTTAGTGCATGCTATTTGCAAATGGTACATTCTTACTTGATGAGACAAGGGAGGGTATAAACATAAAGCTAGAGTTATGGAGAGAAGCATTAGAATCTAAAGGATTTTAAATTAGCCAAACTAAGACAGAATATATGGAATGCAATTTTAACAAGGAGATGAGTAGGAGTGGAACACCAGTCAAGATTGATAACCTAGAAGTCCCCGTAAAAAACCACTTTCGGTACTTAGGATCAATGATTTATGATAGTGGAGAGATTGAGAGGGAGGTTACCCAGAGAATCCAAGCGGGTTGGAACAAATGGAGATGTGCATTTAGAGTTTTGTGTGATCGGCAGGTGCCACTCAAAATAAAAGGAAAATTCTATAGGATGGCCATAAGGCCGGCCATGATCTATGGATCAGAGTGTTGGCCAGTTAAGGGACATCATCCTCATAGAATGAGTGTCGTAGAAATGAGAATGTTGAGATGGATGAGTGGTAAGACAAGAAAAGATTGAATTAGAAATGAAATTATTAGAAGAAATTTAGGGGTAACACCAATAGGTAACAAGATGAGGGAGATTAGACTTAGATGGTTTGAACATATTCAAAGGAGACCAACAACGGCACCAGTTTGAAGGAGTGAGGCAATACAAGTACAAGGTTCTAAAAGGGCAAGGGAAAGGCCCAAAAGAACGTGGATAGAAGTGAGGAGGAAATATTTAAAAACTTTGGGACTAAATGAAGCCATGGTACTTAATATAAAGGAATGGAAGAATAAGATTCATGTGGCTGACCCCTAATTGGGATAAGGTCTTGATAATGATGATGATGATGATGATGAAAGGTAACTGACCATTTGATTGTAAGCAATCTAAGTTTGGTAGAGTCCTTGGTTTGTTTTAGGGTATAATTTAGGACATCGCTTAGCTCTAGATGAGCAATTTAAAGGGATGACCATTGAAAGGCTTTGAAGGGGAGCCTTAATGCAATAGTAGAGTTGTCGTCATGTGACCTTGAGGTCACTGGTTCAAGAAGTGGAAACAGCCTCTTGCAAAATGTAATGATGAATTCTTATTTTCCTCATTTTTTGATTCACATATTCTCATTTTTTTCATCTCTCTCTCTCTCTCTCTCTCTCTCTCTCTCTCTCTCTCTCTCTCTCTCTCATGTGCATCTGCATGTATGCCTTTGCTACTATGTGCATGTATATATATATGTCTCCTTGGTCAAAGATTTTAGGTGACATTTTTCCCTTATTGGGGAGTAAATTTAGGAATTAGGATAGGGTCTAGGTAGTTTGCTTATGACTCTTTTTCTGTACAAAAAAAAAAAGAAAGAACGAAACCTTCTCCAAGTAAATTTTGTTTCCTATATATAAGTTATTGTAACTCCTTGAATCTCTACTAACTTTGCTTTCACACTTTTGGTTTTATCTCTCCCTCTTTCTTCTTATTGTGGCTCTTAAAAATCAGCTACAACTATGTAATCCTTCTTTCCCACTTTTAAGGGTGATTAAAACACTATATTTGCTATAGTTTTAATAAAAAAAAATTTAGTGTGGAGGTCCTCCCTAAAGAATATATTCTTACTAAATTTTTTCTATTTTCAATCTTTCAAATCTTCTTTAAGTACAAGTTGGGTCATAAATATCAATTATTATTATCCTTGAATCTTTGCTTTATTATGACTCCTCACTCTTTGCTTTATCTTCTCCTATTTTTATCTCATGTTTTGTTTTATCTCGCTCCCTTCCTATTTTGGCTCCTAAAAATTAGCTATCATAATTTTATTCCACCAATCTTATGTTTTTGCTTGCCCACTTATCGTCTTGTTTTGTTGTACAAAGCAACACACACTTGTCATACTCCAAGTGCCACTTGTCTTTTTTGTAGATCTAATCCATTCACATTGTAAGGAATGCCTTAGATAGGCTTAGTCCTAAATTTCAAGCTTGTTAAATAATTTATCCCATTTTTAAGTTGAAAATTATAGCAATGTATATTTTACACTATGTTTCTTAAGTTAAAAGTTACAACAACAAAAACATAAGGTAAAGTGTCCAACTGCCTTGAAATTTGGAACTTAACCTATTTAAGTCATTCTTTACATGGTAAATGACATAAATATAAAAGAAGGGCCAGTTAGAGGTAATTAAAGTGGCACTTGGATTAATACATATCTATGAAACAAATCTCCTTTATTAGATTATTCTAACCCCTCCATCCCTCAGGCTAATATTTATCAAGCAGACTTAAGCTGTTGATTCTTTTGCTGGAATTACTGACTAAGTGCCATGTCCATTCTAAATGGAATAGCTGAGTAATCTCTTGAGGGAACGTCTAAGGTCAGGAAAGCCAAACTTTCAAATTTGGTGCACCATACTAGCCATAGGATCATACAGTTTATATTCTTTTTATTCTTTCTCAAGCCACAGGTAACTACGTTAAAAGAAAAGGAGAAAAGCGTTAACGTAGAAAACTCCCAAGATTAAAGTGCCATTAAAGGAAACGATAAATTAGAAACAAAGAAAATGGGGAAAAAAATAGAGGAGAGATACCAAAACAATGAAGGAGAAAAACTCTAAAAGTCCCTTTTTGCCATGTGGCACAATAGAATTTATTAATCTGACAAATGATGATAAATCCATCCTACTAACACTGATTTTGTCTTGACTGGATGCCTGTACGCCCTTCATACATATGCCCTCGTTTAGGTCTTCATGGGATTAGAACATTGATTTTATTGGCCTCTGTCTTGCGGATGAGATATCCATCTGGCAAGCCTGTTGATGTTCTGCTACTTTCTATATAGAAGGACTCTCCCACGACACTAAGTACGTTATTGTTTTATGTTAAGTCATGCATATGCCTTACTGTTTAGTGTTTTCATGATGTTTACAGTAGATCGTTTTAGTGATGTTTATAATAGATCCTCTCAATCTAATGTATGCAAAGTCGCATATATTTTTACATGCGACGAGGGCTGTTCTCCTCCAAGCAATAAAATCACATTTGTTTCAAAAAGAAAGAGAAACTCCCCTCCACGAACGTAAAAGGAAACTTTGTCTCCTCTTTTTTATGAGTTTATTAAACTATGAATCCCATGATCTCATATAAAATTAACCAAGCTGACTGTTTGGTGTGATGTAGAGAGTCCTCTTTTAGCAGTTTCTATGCAAAACTATCTCACTTGGATATTTATAAAAGGAGACCTCCACTTTGAAGTATTTGTAAAGAAAGCCTTATATATAAATATAAATATATGTATAGATAGATAAAGCTTAGGGATAATTTTTAAGTAGGCCGGTCCATGGATATAGTTTATTTAAAAATTATATTTGATTGATTGAATCCAAAATTATAAGTATATGGATATCAAATCATATATGATAATTTTTTTGGATGTTATTTTAAATATCTAAAAAATATTGGTTAGGATATGGTTTATGCATTGGATATCTAAAACCAAAAATAGTTGAAAGTTTTTGTGTATACTTAATAGGCAGATCGACTAATTACCCATTCATTATATGTTGAATTTTTTTAAAGTTAGGTAAATAAAAAGGATAATTTATTTATTTACTTCTTCTTCACATTATTCTTCAACTTCTTTCATTTACTTTTCTCTTTGGAAAATCTAACCTTTTTCTCACATTCCACTCTCCCTTTCTTTTTCTTTTTCTTTTTTCATTTTTGAATGACTCTTTGTCTTATTGTTTTTTTTTTTTTTTTTTAGTACTTGTAATATGATACTATCAATTTATGTCTCAAAATCCTTAATAGTTAATAGTTAAAAATTATTATTTTAGAAACTGTCTAGTTGCATACATACATACATACATACATGCATACATACATACATATTAGTTTTATTAATTAAGTTTGAAAAATATTTGAAACCAAACCAAACTCAAATTTATAGGTTTTGGATATGGAGAGTAAGTTCAAATAAAATCCTAATCAAACCAAAAAACCATGAGAATTTGGATGGATAGGGGATGGATATGATAAAATCCAACTAAATCTAATAGATTGATAGCCTTATTTGTCGGAATAAATTTATGCTTAATTTTTAATAGAAAAATATTGAAATTACCCTTTGATGTTAGCAAAGACTACTAAAAACGACATGTGCATTCCTTCTTAAACAAAAAGGACCTCGCAATGGTTTGTGCCTCCCTCTTTTTTTTTTTAGGTAGGCAAATGAGTTTTATGACTAACCCTAAATGAATGAGCTATTTGAACTCGTGACCTAGCACAAGAAAGCCGCTTCTTATGCCATTATTAAAGAAGGTCAAGACTCAGCTTTTACTTCTTTCTCTTAAGTTAACTTTGTACATGAAACCCCATGATATTGAAATCTTTGGTCTAATAGTAATCAAAGAGTATAGGTTTGTTGATGGAATATGGTCTCTCCACAATAGCAACATGCTTTTATTAGGAAGTAAAATGACAAGTGGGAAAGAAAGTATCAAATTTGGTAACATGGAACTTATGAAATTTCATCTAAAAGTTCATTTTATACATAGAGACACACACATGCAAAACTCATTGTTGTTATATTTTTTTTTTCTCAAGAGGAGGAGCTTGTATCACTTTTAACAATTCTTTTATTATCAAAGATAATTTTGATATTTTTATTGTAAGTTAAGTATAAGTCTACCATTTATCTCTAAACTGCAAGCCTCTATATAAACATAAATAAATAAAAATTACTTTTTTTTTATAAACATTAAATAGTAGAGATCTCTTTTTAAAAAATATTTCCTATATTTTCATAGGCACTTCTACTATAAATACTCTGTCTCTCTTAGGTATCATTCATCTATCATGTTGTAAATAACAAAAGGACAGAAGAGGTAGTAGGGACAATTTTTTAGTATCTTCTCAACAATCTAAGCTATTCATTTAATTCAGCCTCAACCAGGTAGCCCAGGTACCAAAATTCACATGTAATGCATATTATATGGCCTTCTTCCATGGTTCTTGTTAAGTGTTCAATTTTGATCAAAATAACCTTAATATAGCGTTCAATTAGATCACTTAACCGTGCATATTTGTAAAATTTAGCTTATTTTGAATTTAGCTCCAATTGACTATCAAAATCTTAATTTGTCAAAATCAATGCTCAGATGATCATTAGAGCTCATTAGATGATTAATGTACTGTTTAGATGATTCTAATTTGATCTTTTATTTTGCAGATCAACCAAAAGCCGCCTGGATGGTTCAGATCGAAAGTCAATAGTGGAGATTACACCAAAGATTAATAGTGTAGATAGAATGAATTATTGAAGGAAACTCTGTTTTAAAGGAAAGCATGGAGAAGGAAAGCTGCTAAGGTGAAAAAGTTTTCAAAGTAAAACGGACTCTTCACTTTAAAGGAAACCCATGGCTTGACCAGGGAGAAAACCGGTAACCACCCCTTTCCTTTTCTCCTCTCTCTCTAGGCCCGCTCTCTCTCCACTCTCCTCTCTCCTCTCTTGCCCTCACCCCCGTCTAACTCTCTTTCAATCTTTGCTTCACCGGCTCAGGCTCCACCCCAACTCTACCGATGTCGTCTCCTTTCCCCAATCACCATCCCAGCACCTCCTCTTCTCCCCATTTGCCCAAGCCAGGCCAGACCGAACAGCGTCGATCACAGGCTCTTCCCCTTACCCATCTCTCTCTCTCTCTCTCTCTCTCTCTCTCTCTCTCTCTCTCTCTCTCTCTCTCTCTCTCTCTCTCTCTCTCTCTCTCTCTCTCTCTCTCTCTCTCTCCACCAGCCTCCCTTCTTCTTTCCCGCTTGCTCTCTCATCCTCTCCTCTCTACTTCCCACCAAACCCGTTGCCTCGGTCCCCACTCCTCTCTTTGTCCCTCTCATTTGCTTCGTTCAAATCTCATCTCTCTCTTTCGTTCCTTTGTCACGGCCGAATCAACGACATTGCACCCATCACTGGCCGGACCCTCCTTTGTTTGATTGCTGACTTCACTTCCCCAAGCAATTTCTTCCCATGACAACCATTCCCGACTTCCCCCTCTGTCTCCTTCTCTTCGGTCTCGCCTCCTTCTCCCGTTTTTCAGCCAACCCTCATTCCTTTGTTTCCGATCTTCCTCACTGCTACTTACTCACCATCTCCGGGCTCTTCACCATTGAAAGCCTCTCTCTTCGGCTCTGGAGTTGTCACCGAAGATCCCGGAGAAGGAAACTCGATCTGGGTTTCCTCACGCATCTTTCCCCCTTCTTTCTTCTTCCTTCTCCTCCTTCCCCTTTGGTTCATCTTCTCCTCATCGGATTTCTTCCCTGGTTTTCATTTAAAACCAGAAAATCAAAAAAATTCCAAAACTACCCTTAGTGAAAAAATTGAAATTCCACTCACATCCCTATTTTGTCTTTTCCTCTATCCTTGTTTTACTTTATCCATGTTCTATATTATTCTGATAGTAATCCAAGGACAATGCTTATCCAGGGACAGTGCTCTCCATGGACAATGTAATTTAGGGATGTTTAATTAGTTTTATTTTATGTTCTGGTCTTAGACTTTCTGTAAATTGCATCATTTCAATAAATCTGAATATTTATTTTACTGTTAGTTTAATTATGTTATTTTCTTTAATTTTTAGAGAATTAAATTTTATTTAAACTCCTTAATTTTTAAAGCGAGTTCTTGTGGGATCAACCTGTATTTGTATAGCTATACTACAATAGCCCTTGCACTTGCGAAAAACTCAACAAGGTTTTGACACCATTGTCGGGGACTTGCAAAGGAGTTTTCATAAAATTTAATTAAAAATCCAAAAAAAATTCAAAAAAACCCAAAAATAAAAATAGGAATTACAATTTTTAGGATTTTAGGTGCATTTTTCAATTTTTTTTAGGGTATAACCACATTGTTTCTTGAATTTGGTACTCATTTCTAATTTTATTTTTTAGAAAATTGAAAAGTGGAGGAATTTGGCAAGTGGATCTTCACTAAAATAAAAGTTTTGCCGCTTTCCTAGAATAGGAATTTTTTTTTGCTTTTGAGTGAATCTTGTAGTGAGGATCCTTGTAAATTGTAATTTTCATTTTAAATTTTAAAGGGTTATATAATATAGGGCCAGTGTGGGATAAGGTGGCCTACACTTGATCTTCATTAGAAACCCCACTGTAAGTTTTCTCACTTATTTATTTTCTAGATTAGCGTTTGTATTTAGAGTAATTTTGTATTGGTTGATAGTTTAATTGCATATAGAAAGCATACTTTATATTTGTTGCATTTTAGGGTTTACATTAGTTTATTGATTTTAATTGCATCTTAAGACACATTTAATACAAGGTAAATTATATGCTGATCGAATTGCCATGGTGTATGAAAATTAATTAATAAGGGCACCCAACCCCACAAGATCAAGGGTGGATTTCATCACCACTCCTTAGCCCACGTAGGATAATCACTTCAAGCGCACAACTCCATCACTCAGATTAAGTTAAAATCAATCAAAAGAGACCTATAGGGTCATCACTTGCTCATAGGACCCTCTTAATAGGACACGATTTATTCTCACTCTAGTGGCTTTTGATTACTGAGGTTATTGGGGGTTATCTAATAGAGCCTCGCTCTTCCCCCACCTCTTATTAACGTTTGTCGAAGTCTAAATGCCTCCTTACATGAGGGTTGTATTAACCACCTTGGGCAGAACCTAACTGGTAAGTAGTAGTCAACTCCTAAAGAGAGGAGGAGCATTAGATTAGGCTAATTAAAAGCATTGTCCTCATAGAAAATCAAGAAAATCACAATATCTATGCTTATTAGCCTTAAGAGATTGCTTGATTGTGTCCTTGATTGTGCATCATTCTAGGAAGTTAGATTTCATCATTTAGGTTATTTTTTTTCCAAAAAAAATAAAAAAACAAAAAGAAAGAAAAGAAAGAAAAGAAAAGAGAAAGACATGATCAGTTGCACCTAATGAATAATTTAAACACTGATAAAAAGGGTAATTTATACCCCACATTAATAAAGAAGGTATTTCCTCGTGGAGAAACAATCCACTCTTTAATGATGATGAACCACCTTTCATCTTGGATAATGATGATGTTTCCTCATGAATGAGCAATCCTCTCTTTGATGCTGATGATCCTCCACCTCTATTTAATGATGATATACATCAATGGAGTAATCATTCTCAACCACATGGAAATAGGAGAAAGGATCAACATAAAACACATGAGGATAATTGGCATAACCAAAATCCTTGTGGGAAGACACTAAGAGACTATTTACAGCCTAATTATACCAACACACTTTCATGTATACTTTTACCTCCAAATACTGGTATGATTGAAATTAAGGTGGAGGTAATTCAATTACTTCCTAAATTCTATGGGTTGGATAGTGAGAGTCCTTACATGCATTTAAAAGAATTCGATAAAGTGTGCATGACCCAACATACACAAAACATTGAATTAGATATGGTAAGACTCAAATTATTTTCTTTTTCCTTGAAAGAAAAAGCTAAGATGTGGTTTCATTCACTGCCACCAGGTTCCATACAATCATAGGAAGAAATGACTAGGAAATTCTTAAATAAGTTCTTTCATATACATAAGACAAATGCTCTCCATCGAAATATAATGAATTTTACCCAGATAAATAATGAAACTTTCTATCAGTGCTGGGAAAGATTTAAAGAATTATTGTAAACTTGTCCACATCATGGATACAAACTTTGGCATATCATTAGCTTCTTTTATGAAGGACTTAAATCTGATATGCGTCAGTTTATTAAAATGATGTGCAATGGTAATTTCTTAAACAAACAACCTGAAGAGGTGCAAGAGTATTTGAAATGGTTGGCAGAGAGTGCACAAACTTGGGCTGATTCATAAAAAGTAGGTTTCTCAAACAAGCCTAAGTCCACCACATCATCCTTTAGGGGAGAAAAATATACAACGACTGAAAAAGACGAAATGAAAATAGCATCCCTAGATAGAATAGTTGAGGCCATGAAAATGGAAAAATGTCTCTCTAAGAAAGTCGAATAGGTGTGTAATATTTGTGAAAGTAATACACACCCCACTTAGGAATGTCCCATTGCTCCTGCATTTCAGGATGCACTTCATGAATCAACACATTATTATGAGCAACATTTTTTCCCATTTTTAGAGATATATAATTCCAACTGGAGTAATCATTCCACTGTCACAAATGAATACAATGCTAATGTTTCACAGAAGGCCCAACACCAACCTTATTACCAAAAACAATGACCACTTGCTCTTAGACCTTACCTTCCTCCACATAAGAGGAAAGTGGAGGATAATTTCCATCAAGTCATGCAATACCAGGAGAAGAAAATTGCTCAAATTAAAGCCTAATTAAAAGAGAACACAAATTCCATGACTGCATTGAAGGACATGATATCTCAAATGCTACAGACCATTAATAAAGAGAAATGTCCTATCCCACCAAATGAATATCTTGATAATATGAATGTAGGAAATGAGATTAATTCCTCATTTACAGACATGGAACAAACAAAGGCATCTACCATTATTCATAGTTGTAGCATAATTGAGCAATCTGGTCCTAAAAAGGCTAAAATAGTATCGAAACCTGCCAGAAAAAGAGATGAATTTATTGATCAGGAAAATGTCACACCCACTGAGCAATATGACATCCTTGTTCCATTTCCCAAAAGGCTGCATCAAACTCTCACAATTGTCTCTAATTATGTGAAGCAGCCTGAAGATAAATTTATCTTGCCCTATAATAAAATGAAAATTTTTAAATTGCAAGATAAATTTATACATCATTTCTTTTCAGAGGCCTATCTAGCTCATTTTGTATGGGACTTAGGAAAGTTTCGAACTCAGTAATAATTTTCCTCTGAAAATTTTCATCTAAAAAAAGTATGTAGCTAAGTTTTTATTTTTTTCTTTTTCTTTTTCAATTTTTTTTCTATATCTCTCTTTTTTCTTTTTGCATTTCTCAATGCATTATCATCATCCTACTTTTAAACATTGAGGACAATGTTTCTTTCAAGGTGGGGGGTGTAGAATTCTAGTAAATTTTAGTTTTTTTTTAGATTTTTAGGTGATTTTCTTGATTAAAAAAAAATTTTATGAAAATTTTTACGTCATTTCCTACATTATGATGAGAATTGGATTTTCTAAAGTATAATTTGGATAACTTTAGCTTATTAATGAAATTGAATATAATTAATTCATCATTTTACTCATTTTCTAAAGTATTCTATGAAAGCAAAGTCTTAGATCACATCTGTACACGCAGTTGCATATAGATAGTCTATGTTGATAAGTGACAATAACTTAGAAATTCAGAAGAAATTTAGTAGAGACCTATAACCTAAATGAGTTTTAGAGCCATTCATTCATTTTGACAGGTTATAAATGTTTATAATTTTCTTCAACGCTAAGAAAATTGATCCTAAACTCTTAAATTTGGCTAATTACCTGAACAATTAGAGTGTTATCTTTAAAATTCTGGAAGTTCATTGAATTTGATAGATTATAGGAAACCTAGAAAATGATTTAGGCCGTCATTGTTGTTAACCTAGAGACATAAAGCCTACCCAGAAGTATTTGTACCACTAGTCAACCAACTTGAGCTTTCAATATAAGCCTTTTCTTTTGTCACCAAAATTACCCTTTACCCATATTAACCCAATATAAATTATCCATTACCTATTTTCTTTGAAAAATAAGTTAGAGATGAATGAAGGAATATCTTTTAGTTAGAAAAGTGAATATCAAGAAAATAAATATTCTTCGAAGTGATTCAAAAGTGTGAAAAGAAAGAAAAGTGTTAAAGAAGAAAAAGTTTGAAGAATGCAAAGAAAAATGAAAAAAATAAATATTCACTTCAGCAAAGAAAGAAAGAATTATCAACTTTAGAAGACATCTACTTATTTTTTGAAGAAATTTTGAATACCCTTATACCCTCTTTGGTACCTTGTCCTAAGCCTACATTTTATCCCAGTTAAAGACCTATTGTTCTAGGATGAATATAGTCTTGATGAGGAAATGAATGGCTAGGATCTAAAAGGGTGGTATTTCTAAATATTCAAAGGTAATGGCACCCATTCTAAAGGGATCAAAACAATTAAAATTCCTTAGTAACTCTCATTTTTTATGAGTATATGTGAGATAATTTAGTTTTTATTGACTCAACTCACATAGTTAAAAGAGAGATATGATTTGACCCTTCTATTTGAGAGATGTTGTTTCTGAGTGTATGTCTATTAGTGAGGATTGAGATCAAAACATATTTCAGATGGAGTTTAAAAGTTAGAAATCTACTTAGAGATGAAGATTATTCTATATGTAGACTGTACAAGCACACACTCACTCTGAGATTTAAGCTTAAGTGGAATGACTTTGGCATTTGGGTAGGGTTTTGAATTCTTCAGTCATTTTTATTAGTATGCTAAAGTTGATATGATATATTGAAGATAATTCTCTGAGGAAAAAGAGGAGTTGACTTAAAAATAAATTTTGAAACCTTGAACATTGGTTTTCCACATGTTATGCTCGAGACTAGCAAAATGCTGGTTGGGGGGTTTGTTAAGTGTTCAATTTTGGTCAAAATACCCCTAATTTAGCATTCACTTAGATCATCTAATCGTGCAAATTTGTAAAATTTAGCTTGATTTTGAATTTAGCTCCAATTGACCATCCAAACCTTAATTTTTCAAAATCAACGCTCAAATGATCATTAGAGCTCATTAGATGATTATTGTTCTGTTCAGATGATTCTAATTTGATCTTTTATTTTGCAGATCAACCAAAAGTGGCCTAGATGGCTCAGATCGAAAGTCAATCGTGGAGATTACACATCAAAGATTAATAGTGCAGATGGAATGAATTATTGAAGGAAACTCTGTTTTAAAGGAAAGCTGCTAAGGTGGAAAAGTTTCCAAAGTAAAAAAGACTCTTCACTTTAAAGGAAACCCATGGCTTGACCAAGGAGAAAACCCGTAACCACCCTGCCCTCACCCCTGTCTAACTCTCTTTCAATCTTTGCTTCATCGGCTCAGGCTCCACCCCAACTCTACTGATGTCGTCTCCTTTCCCCAATCACCAACCCAACACCTCCTCTTCTCCCCATCTGCCTAAGCCAGGCCAGACCGAACGGCGTCGATCACCGACTCTTCCCCTTACCCATCTCTCTCTCTCTCTCTCTCTCTCTCTCTCTCTCTCTCTCTCTCTCTCTCTCTCTCTCTCTCTCTCTCTCTCTCTCTCTCTCTCTCTCTCTCTCTCTCTCTCTCTCTCTCTCTCTCTCTCTCTCTCTCTCTCTCTCTCTCTCTCTCTCTCTCTCTCGGCCGAATCAACGATGTTGCACCCATCACCGGCCGGACCCTCCTCTGTTTGATTGCCGGCTTCACTTCCCCAAGCAATTTCTTCCCACGGCAACCATTCCCGACTTCCCCCTCTGTCTCCTTCTCTCTGGTCTCACCTCCTTGTCCCGTTTTTCAACCAACCCCCATTCCTTTGTTTTCGATCTTCGTCACTCCTGCTTGCTCACCGTCTCCAGAAAATAGGCAAAAAGTCTAAAACTGCCCTTAGTGAAAAAATTGAAATTCCACTCACATCCCTATTTTGTCTTTTTTCTCTTTCCTTGTTTTACTTTATCCATGTTCTATATTATTCTGACAGTAATCCAAGGACAGTGCTCTCCACGGACAGTATAATTCATGGATGTTTAATTAGCTTCATTTTATGTTTTCTAGACTTAGACTTTCTGTAAATTGCATCATTTCAATAAAGCTGAATATTTATTTTACTGTTAGTTTAATTCTGTTATTTTCTTTAATTTTTAGAGAATTAAATTTTATTTAAACTCCTTAATTTTTAAAGCGAGTTTCTGTGGGATCAATCCGTATTTGCATAGCTATACTGCAATAGCCCGTGCACTTGTGGAAAACTCATTAGGCCTCTTGTAATTGGAAAACAAAAAGACACACACTCTCTCTCTAGACAATGCCCATTTTCGAACTACAAGAGGCCCATGGAATAAGGCCATATAAGTATCTGTTTGGTCAGATTTTTTGTACCTAAGCATGTGGTTAAGTCTGAATTAGGTGAATGGTTTTGATCGTTATGTAAAACTAAAAAGTAGGCGCGCACACACACTCTCTCTCTATAAATAAAATTCAACACGTCATAGATTTCTCATAATAAAAACGATAGCAACCACCACTACTTTCCTAGAAAAGCTTTAATAGTAAAAGAAACTCGAGTTAAAGCAACTAATGATCTCAGATTTAACAATAATAAAAAGCAAGTGCCCAGAAATAAACAACTGAACATGAAAGAAATATTAATTAATTGCCATCGGAATGCCACTGCATCACTATGTGTTGATCCATACCATCAAGCATCATTAGGAACGACCCACATAATTTTGGTCCAATATCAAACAGATATACCTTTCACATTGAACTACATCAATGGTCTATAATTTTTCCATAACCTAAACATGGTTTTGAGGAATTTTCCATGATGTTGATGGTTCCAATAGTCCCTTCTCAGGAAGGGTTTGTCATGAAGCATGACAATCAGTGACCATCTTCTCACTAGTTTCTTATCATGATGTTAGTAGTTCTTGAGATGAAATAAGTTGATGTGAGATGAGATGACATGAGTTTTAGTTTGAGATGACTTAATCTAACTTGAGATGACCAAATCTGATGAAAGATAAAGTGAGATAACTGAAAATTCAATTTAATTATGAGTTAATTTAAGACTATTTCCATCTCAACTCATCTCAAGTACCACTAACTGTGAGATGATGAGATACTATTTCATCTCAGCTCAGCTCAAGCACTAAATGGTTCATATTATTTCATATCAGGTCAGATAATCTCGTCTTAAGCACCAATACATAAAAGTAAACTTATACTTTCCGATCACGCAACGTACTAAATCGCACTAAATCGCTTAGTGGATAATGCATAACCATCTCCCTTCAAGTCCTAATCTCTCTCTCTCTCTCTCTCTCTCATGCTCAAAGTCCAAAATCATCTTGATTTCCACGTTCATGCACTTAAAGCCCATTTGCCTTTCAAGTACTACCCAATGAAAAGCTAAAGTTAAAACCATCTCTTTTGATTGATGTAGAGGAGGAAGGCCAGGCCTCTATAACTAATTAATAATTCAACCTTCTTGTTTTATTATCATCATCATCCTTTCTTTAATCCTCTCGTTGAAGTCGAGGACAGTAACCTTAGATAAAAGAATAACAGCATTTCATAGAAAGATAAAAAGAGTAGAACAAGGAGTCAGATCTACCAGCTCTCCATATAATTTTGGCAACAACCACTACACCCATTTTGCGTCACCTCCCATTAAACCATAGACCTGCTTGTGTCGCCTTCTCATATCCACAGCAACACGCAGATGGAGACAAAAACCCTATTCCTGCCTGGCCAGTTGCCAATGTGCCACATAGCCAATATCACACACCAGCGATCCAAAAAGGTCTACAGTTATGGAGCCCAGATGTTTAGTGATCCAAAACTGCTTCTCCATTGGATGATCTTAAACCCATAATCAATTAAGATTAAACAGTCATTCTGTTTGAACCTCGTCCATTTTAAACTACAGAAGAGAACAATGGTAAGGTCGTTCAATGCAGAAGATTTTGTTGGATTGTCAACCTAAGATGTGATAAAGGAGATGATCAGCTCTTGTTGGATTGTCAACCTAAGATGTGATAAAGGAGATGATCAGCTCTTCGGATCACGTATAAAAGCTCAGTAATGAATGCTGTTTTATTGTTAAGTATCCATTTGTAGAACACTTGGATGATGAAATCTAAAAGTGGCTACTAGTTTATCCACATAAAGGGTCCCAATGGAAGCATAGCCAGATCACCACCCAGGTGGGCACCCACACAAACCACATGGCAACACTTTTATTGAACGTTCAATGTGATGGGTGGGCCCAAATTTAACTATTTATAAGAGATTCCACTAAGACAAGCTTTTACTAATAAATCAAATGCGTACATTGCAACCTCCATCAATAATTCAGCATCATTGTCTGTCCAAGAGAGAGAGAGAGAGAGAGAGAGTTGTATGGATGTTCTCTTTAGGACCCAAAAGGAGCTCTATGAGGAATGCCTTTTCTTCTCCTGGGATTTGAAGGAGCAGGAGGCGTGGGAGGATAAATGTCGTGTTGAACACCTTCACGCAATTCTTCTTCTCTTCCTGAAATCCCTTCTCCTCTTCTTTCTGCCTTGTCATCTAAGATAAAGCTTGCATCACCATTTCTCTTTATTCCTATAAGCTACATAAAGAGAGTAAAAAAACACAAGGCAAAAAATAATTAAGAACAACAGAGAACAAGTAAAAATTCTGAAGATCATGATCATGAAAAGTGGGTGAAAACAGAAGATGAAAAGCCAACCTTACAACCCAAAGAGCAGAATCTGAAAGGATCCAAAAGGCTCCTCCCACATATTTCACAGGAATGGGCAACTCCTTTACCAGTTCTAGGCTGAGGCCTCTCGTTGAGGAACAAAACTCTGGCACTGTTAATCACATAAGTCTGCACACCACTGATATCCAAAACCTTCTGTATTTCAGCCACTCTCACCACATCATGATAAGATGATCTCCTTATCTAATATCCCAAAAACCCAATTCAAATTCCACAAAAACAAACCAAAATTCAAATGCAAATGCAAATGAGAGGGCAAAAAATAAAAAAAATCTAAATTCGAGAAGACCCACTTGAATAACTTGATGATCTTTGTGCCTGGCTGACCGGCAGTAGTAGCAAAATGAGTCTCCGGCACAATCTAAACAGAACATATTACACTCACTCCTTGTAGCGTCGGTGTGGGTCCGGCAAACAGAGAAAAATGCAGTCGATAGCAGTGAATCCAGCCATGGAGGAACCAACATTGATGAAGAATTCTGCAAAAGAAAACGCCCATGAAACAAACTGAATGAATTGAGCTACAAAATGGTTTCAATTACATCCACCCAACATTTGTACCGTTGTCAATGCCGATCGCGTTCTTGGTGGGCGAATTTCAGCAGTCGGATAGAGACGAAAAATTTGCTGAAAAGAGACATGGAAGGAAGGAGAATAGAAAGAGAGCTTGAGAAGGAGGAGATGCCTAACCGACCTGAAACTTAGAATTCAACAACACAACAACGCCTCGACAAGGGACAAAAGACATAAACTAATGTCCTAAACGTCGTCCATCCAACGGTCGAGATCAGTGCTGGTGGCTGAAGTGATTTTCAGGCCGTCAGATTTGGGAGAAGAGAAGTGTTGTTTGCCCGGCTTACGCTACTTTGGCCGTTCTTTGCGTCTCTTCGTAAGCAGGAGGTCGGCAACTAGGCTACGTATGGGCAAGGGTCTATATTTATGTTTGAGAAATTGATATGCTGACGTGGAATCATCTTGACCATTCAACTCTGTTCTTCGAGTTTCAGATGGATCATCTATGGTTAGCGATTTAAATTCACAGCATGGATGCGAAAACCAACGTTGACATCATGGAAGCCGAAATTACGGAACTGCCCGTTGGATCTTTTCCTTATCTCGAAGCAAAGAAATCTACTGACAATGGCTGTCATACTCTTTCCTGACGACCCTTTTCCGGGACCACGTATTCCATGCGAACTAGATCTAATACGTTAGTCTAAAGATAAGCACCAGATCAAGCCTTAATCAGATGATCCGAACCGCTTGTTCATCAAACCCCATTTAGGGCGACATCGGAGAACGTCAACCGTTGACTATGGAATGGCCTATGTCTTGCCAATCGCATATCCCTGCAGTGGGGCCATGTGGGAGAACTACGAATTAATCATAAACTAAACGGTATGGATCACACTTAGATTTGTCCGTGCGGGCCCAAGAAACTGAGCGTCCCGCTAGATATGGACAGTCTTCTCCACGTAGACAGTCTCTAGCACCAAAACAAAGGCGAGAAACATGCTATATGAGGTAAAATTAACTCAACGGCAGGCAGGATTTTAGTATTTAATTATGATATTTTAGATTATTATTATTATTATTATTATTATTATTATTATTATTATTATTATTATTATACTAAAATGCATTAATTAATAGGCATCTAACGAGAGAAAGAAAATTAAGATATATATTTTAGTTAATTTAATATCATGCACTGGTATTATATTAGAAAAATGTCTCATAAGAGAAAATTATGGAATATTTTAAGAGGCAAAATTTATTTTTATGTTACATGCTGTTTCTTTAAGGCGTTAATTACTCTAATATGGTTCGGGAGGTATGTGTGCGAGTACAATCATTTGGGTCAGTCATTTGAGGAAGGGGAGCCTTGGCGCCAAAGTACAGTTGTGGTTGTGTAATCTTGAAATTATGGGTTCGAGGTGTGAAAACAACCTCTTACAAAATACAAGGTAATGCTGCATATTATAGATCTTTGTGGTCCACCCCTTCCCCGAACTTTGCATACGCGAGAGCTTCATGCACCGAACTGCCCTTTTATTTGATGACGCTTGATGTAGTGCCCTTAAGTGAAGGGGTTAGGATTAACTGCTTAACGTGGGACCCATCCATAGCAAGGCGTTACCAATTCCGAGCTACATCACACAAACATGTGCCTGAAATCGGAACGATAAAGGCGTGTAGTTAAATATGGGGGGTTAGGCAGCACCTCGCATGGGACATTTACTGACAAACCTTCACCATTAGATGATCCTAGATACTAATTTCTTAGAACTCATAGTGGATGATTGAGAAAGACAGACTGCGGTTAACCAACGGTTAGGATCACCAAAAACATCTACTCCCTACATTTAATTATAATCCAACTATTTCCTGGCTAAAGTAATCTGACCTTGTAAGTTTCTCTCTCTCTCTCTCAAAAACTTAGATGACTACACCAAAGATAATATGAAGGAAAGTCTTGGTGCAAAGGTAAAAGCTGTCACCATGTGACCTTGAGGTCATTGGTTGAAGGTGTGGAAACAGCCTCTTGCAAAAATGTAAGGCAACGCTGTCTACTATAGGCCCTTGTGATCTGCCCCTTCTTCGAATTCTGCATAGGCCAGAGCTTTATGCATTGGGGCTGCCCTATTATGAGAAAGATAATGGAGATTTTATGGCCATGAATGATTTATCATTAAAGGGTAGTTTGGGTGCAATAGTAGAGTTGTCGTTGTTTGAAATTGAGGTGAAAGATTTGAGGTGTAAAAATAGCCTTTTGCAAAATGCGAGGTCACTATACTATAGGCCCTTGTGGTCTGCCCCTTCTCTAGACCTTACATGCGCGGGAGTTTCGTGCACCTAGCTACTCTTTATTTTAAAACATAGAAACATATTAACACAACAATGTTGAGAACTTATAAATTAGAATTAAAAACGAATTGAATTAGCAACATTTTCAGACAAAAGCAGATTGAAGAGCTAGCATTGGAAAGCCCTGGTGCATGAAGCTCCCGCTTATACAGGGTCCGGGAAAGAGGTGGACTACAAGGGCCTATAGTAGCTAGCCTTACCTTGCAATTTGCAAGAGGCAAATTCTATACCTTGAACCCATGACCTCAAGGTCACATGACAACAACTTTTACCGTTACGCAAGGCTTCCCTTCTATTGAAGAGGTAGCATGTACTCATGATATAGGTGATAATTAAATATATAAATTGAACCTTCCGTTGCCACGAGATATGATTTAACGGTCACCATAAATACTTTCTCTAATGAGTTTTATTCTTATTTAGCTCCGGACTGCTATATAATCCGTTTATGTGATTATGGCGGATAAATCCATATAGATTTACAGGAAATAACCCGGATAATCACATAATGGATTATGCTAGTTGAAACTTTAATTTTGTAATTGAACCGTAATTGCTTCGAATCGTGAATCACCCTCAGCCATCAATTTTAGTGGCTTGAGTGAGTGATTTTCTTTGTAATTATTTGGGTTGACCCTAATAAAAAAAAGAACGCACTCAACAATAATTATAATTCATAGTCTAATCAGTCGTGCTTTTGAGCGAACTGATTAAAGCTTGTCTCCTCTCCTAGGACTCCAAAATTCTAAGATGAACAGGGGAACCCCAACTATGCACATTAATTTCGCTGCAATATTAGTTGGGGTAGGGCCTAACAGTTAGGTCCAACTTAATCCACCGTAATTGCTAAAACTTTGCAAGATTTACAGCTGCATAGAAAAGTTGGATGCAAGACCATCTGTTTGGTAATCCAAACCGTCTGTCTGCTGGAACGGAAACTTTCTGTGCTGTGCCGCCAGACTCAATTTTTGGATCACTAAACATTTGGGGCCTACAAAAGCTAGTCAGCAGGATCTCTAGCATGAGAGTTTTGAGCACCCACCTAAGATGTGGCCCAGAGGCTTTGAATCGCCAAATACTGGACCCACATGTAAGTCTTCTTGGACTTGAATTTCTACGTGGTGGGACCAGCCAGCATTGGATTTGCTAGATTTGGTATATGTAATTAATGGCGAAGCAGTCAATAAGGTGATGGAAAGTCCCAGTCACATCAACGCAGAGGCTGAAAGCATCTTGTTCCAGCGTCTTAGGAAAAGAGAAGCAAACGCCTTTTCATGCATCTTTTGCAAACTCATCGCAACACGCAGGCTGTATGATGATGTGGGGGTCCGTCTGCCTCCTTCGTCCTTGCTTTACACAAGGATTACGACGGCTCCAACAATCTCTTGCTGCATTCTTGTATTCCAGTCCAATTTAGCTTATGTGATAAGATTAGTTCAAGCGATAATGTGCATGAGTTCGATGGAAAGTACGAAGTGCTGAATTTCTATTTTAGGTTTGTTGCTAATGAAGGTTTTCATGGTTGCCCAACTAGGGAAAGATTCTATCGAGCCCTTCCATTGCAACGGCGCTAGAAGGTCCTCTCCTGTGCTCAGGTTCAAAAAAATATCACAAAATTTAAAAAACATTTTGAAAAAATAACAAAGTCCAAAAAATAATAATAAAGGGATATGAATTTCATATTTGTATTTGTATTTTTTACAAAAAAGGAGAGCCTTGGCACAACGGTTGAGTTGTTGTCGTGTGACCTAGAAGTCACAGGTTTAAGATGTAAAAACAACATCTTGTAAAAATGCAAGGTAAGGCTGCCTATTATGGCCTTTTGTGGTCTACCCCTTCCGTGGACCTTGCATATGCGGAAGCTTTGTGTACTGGTGTGACACCTCGAGTTTTCTAAAACCATTTTCTATGTATATAATAACAATAATTAATAAGATAGTCAGGATTCTTAGAAAACGAAAAAACTTATATCTAACATAATTGCGATAATCATTTCAAATGAAATGCTAAAAGAAAACACCAGGGGTCATCCTACCCATAATGACAATTAAAAACAATACACTATATAGCATACTCTGATCAAAAGCCAAAAACTTAGAGTCATGAGAAGAGATATCGATAATGACGAATATAAATAAATCCCAGGGTTCCATCCATCAATCACCACCTCCAACTCTAACATGTAAGTTCATACACATAATACAAATAAGAGTCAAGTCTATTCTCTCACCATAGTATAAGTGTGTTTATATTGTCCATACAAAAAGTTAATAGCAAGTAGATGATTGCATATACCCAATCGGTCTTTGATATAGTAGATGGTTCTTGTGGTCCTCTCTCTCTATTGCTGCTCCACCTACTTGCCCTTAACACTATCACACTCCAAATCTGAGTCATTGCAAACTAAAACAATGCCTTAACAAGCTATTACTTGTATAGGTAATCACATTTTATATTGAATAAAATATAAATGGTATGGCATAAAGATGTCAAAGTCATGATAAATCTCATCTTGTAAAACATTCACATAATAAGTCAAATAATCAAGTATCCAGAAATAAATGATACATGAATAATCAAATGTCTGTAATAAAAGCAATGACAGTTGAAAGCATGGTCTGCACATAAATGTAAAGATATCATAACGAATTATCATGGTATGCAAAACATGGACAATGCATGCTTATGCATTTGATAGAGTCAAATACTATCAATTTTTATCATCTCAAAACATGGATGCAAGTCATGAATAACAGGGCGTGCAAAATCTATCGTGCCCCATGAGTGTTCCACTACACTTGCATATCCAGTGAGTACTCATTCCAATTCCAAGATTCCTCACTTGTAGCTTGCACAGCCTGTATGCTAGCTCACATCTGGCTTCCCACATATGCTTCACCCAATATATCTATACCACATGAGCATAGAGAATAAGAGCATGGATTGCTATGCTGTAGTGGCAACCACTCTGGGGTATAAACTATTGCCACTCGCCGTCGACATCAAAACGGGAGACTAGTGTCCACTAAGGCACGGGAGTCAGTCAAACGTGTGTGGGTGGCCTGCCCATGATTACCACAAACCGCATGCAGTGCCCATTATCAGGGCGGTGTCTATAATATGTAAATTCAAAGGGTAGGTGGCCAACCCTACGACCATCCTAGCATAGCATCTACTGGGGAAAAAAACCTGTCATAAAAAGGCAAAAACACAAAATATAGTATCGAAAATCCATACGTAATCAATCTTTAGAAGATCAAGCCAATGAGGTATTCTAATACATCAAGAATCATGTATAGAAAATAGGGCAAAGATCATGTGAAATAAAAGGATGATATAAACATCAACAATACACGCTGAAGATGGTCTTAAGAAAACATAAGATTAACATACGTGTTCATACATCAAATTGCTACTGTAAATAAAACCCTCAATGAACACATTACGATCTATGAAATTAGGGAAATACTAAATGTAATCACCTACCTCAAATGGGCAGTACTCCTAATCAGGCACATAACTACCTCAACTCGCGCGCTTTGAGGTACCTGTTAGACCATAATACCACACTAAGTCATTTGCTACTCTAATTGTGCCTTAATTATTCATTATAACCTTCATCTATTTAGCTTGATGTTCCTTAATCTCCAAGAGTAAGTCAATTCATGTGACGATTCAACTGATGTGGTAGTTAACCCTAGATTAACAGTCTAGATTGTTTGCTTTACACTTAATTAAGCTAATACATGTCTAGATGTTAGTTTTTCTAACATCTAAATGATCATCTGTAAGCTTTGATAATCAATTTAAGTTGTGATTTGTCAATTCAGTGCCTCTTGGTGATTAGGAAACTAATTTCTCCCATCTTGTTAAGTTTGAAGACGATCCAACCGTTGGATCGTTCTTTATTGCTCAAATTTACAATTTGATTTACCAATTCAAGTCTTACTCATCATAATCAGTTCAATCTCTATGTTTATCTATCAATCTAGGTATATGCCCATGATCGTATGTCTATCTGACAGTCAGATCATTCTCTGATCGGTCAATCCTAAGGTTCATGATCAGATCGACGGTTAAGATCAATTTTCTTGATGGATACTTGAAATCTGTTCATCAATTTCACTAAATGATGTAGTAGTTGATGTATTTGTTAAAGTTCTAAGGCTTGATCATCATTTGATCAGGCTGATCTAAGTTATTGGATAAGATTTTGTGATTTAATCTAATTAGAAGTAGTCAAATCAAGGTTTTGATATTACATCAAGGTCTGTGTATTACAACTAGGCTGCTTTTTTTATAACTTTGTTTATGAATTATATTAGGCATAAAAAATGATATAATCTAATAATCATATAGAGCAATTGATCTGTAGATCTCATTTATCAAATGAATAAATGCATTGATAAAGTATAGTCCATAGTGATAATAGTGAATGTGAGTGGAGATGATAAATCCACCCATCGCAAGGGCAGGGGGACTTGCCTAGATAGAAGGGTAGGGGACATGATGGAGATAGGAGAGCGACTTTTGTGTGTGTGTGTGTGTGTGTGTGTGTGTGTGTGTGTGTGTGTGTGTGTGAGAGAGAGAGAGAGAGAGAGAGAGAGAGAGAGAGAGAGAGAGAGAGAGAGAGAGAGGAGTGGTAATTTAAGCAAAGAAAAAAAAATTTAACTACCATTTCGTTTAACTTTTTTTGTTTTCTACTTTTTGCTGGTCAATGAAATATCACTTGCTCAATGCACCTACATGAAAAGGAGGGACTTTCCCATTGATACTTCGTTAGCACCCTCTGTGTCCTTAGTGGATGGATAGATCCAAGAGAGTATATGAGTGGTTTGCTTATAGTATATTTGGAAGACAAATATTCATAAGAGCTAGTGAGTTGATAAAAATAAGAAAAAGAGGAGAAGACATGGTAAAGTCTATCACTATCATGCCATTTTTCGTCAATTTTAATCATCACCACTCTCCTCTATTGTCCTAGGGTGTCCGTAACCTTTCGATTCCCAATTCTTACCAAATCTAGTTAGCTAGAACCAGCCCGCATGGGTTGTGTGTTGATAGACCTTGCATGACACCAATTCTATGCCTGTTTTTTTTCTTTTTTAATCTTTTTGAACACCAAAGAGTTAGAAAACAAGCTACTTAGGAGCATATCCTATTTCTTAAATCTACATGAAAGCTTTCCAATAAAGGAAAAATGTGTAACATTCACCATTTTAGAATTTTACGATTTTATTTTTATTTTTAAGAATAATAATAAAATAATAAAAATAAAATAAAAACGAATAATAATATATGGGGAGGGGGGTGCCTTAAATGCACTTCCCTCCCTCCCTTCTCTTGTTTTCCCTCCTCTCGTTTCTCGGAACCAGCCATCAAAAAATGCATTTCCTAGCTGCAATCCGTGACGAGGACACTGCAACTCCTATGTGCATTGGTGATGAACAGCCAGAGGTAAGCCATCCCTGTTTCTTTTCCCCATGCTTATTTCTTGTTTAGTGCCGGAAAACGGCGTGGACTGCTGTTTTCCAGTTAGTAAGAGGCATTACTGTGCCCCCTGGAATAAGTTGATGAAATGGTGTCAGATGGGGTTGGACCGTTCATCTTGGACGTAACAATACAAGGAACACACCCATAAAATCTCAAGGTGATCGGATGGTTAGAGACCCCGAAAAACCCCAAAAATAGTAGGTAAGGCTTTTTAGAAACGAAAAAAAAAAATCGTGAGAAAAAGGTGAAAATGGAATGTACGTGAAAAACTGGACAAATAGGTGTAAAAATTGCAAAAAATGGAGTACCCGTGGTCGCCGGCAACCGGATTCCGGTGGTCGTCTCTGGCGACGGTGAACCAGTCCGGTCACCGTCCCCAGCAACGGCGACCCACGGCACGACGGCGAGCATGCTGGGCGGTAAGTGCCTTAAATGCACTTCCCTCCCCCCCTTCTCTCGTTGTCCCTCCTATCGTTTCTCAGAACCGGCCATCGAAAAATGCATTTCCCAAAGACAATCCGTGAGGACACCGCAACCCCTACGTGCATTGGTGACGAATTGCCAAAGGTAAGCCGTCCCTGTTTCTTTTCCCCATGCTTATTTCTTGTTTAGTGTCGAAAAACGACTTGGACTGCCATTTTCCAGTGAGTAAGAGGCGTTATTGTGCCCACTGGAATAAGTTGATGAAACGATGTCAGATGGGGCTGGACCATTCATCTTGGACGTAACAGTACAAGGAACACACCCATAAAATCTCAGGGTGATCGGATGGCTAGAGATGCCGGAAAACCCCAAAAACAGTAGGTAAGGCTTTTTAGAAATGAAAAAAAAAATCGTGAGAAAAAGGTAAATAATGAATGAATTTGTGAAAATAGAGGGTGAAAATGGAATGTATGTGAAAAACTGGGCAAATAGGTGTAAAAATTGCAAAAAACGGAGCACCTATGGTTGTCGGCGACCGGATTCCAGTGGTCGTCTCTAGCGACGGTGAACCAGTCCGGTCACCGTCCCTGGCAACGGCAACCCACAACACGATGGCGAGCGGGTCGGGCGGGAAGCACGCACTCGACACGCGTCCCCCTCGTCAACACGCGTCACAGCCAGGCGCGACACGTGGTGCGACGTGCGCGCCACGCGCCATGCGGTGCTGCAAGCGCGTGCCATGTGGGGGACAAGGGACGGCACCCGTGCACGCCATGCGGAGGAGGGAGGTTGTGACACGAGTGCGCCACGCTGCTCGACATGTGCGTGATGCATTGTGCTACACGTGCAGACACACTCGCCGCATGTGCGGCGGGCCCTTTTTCTCATTTTGAGGGTTTTTTGACCGTTTGTTCATAAAAAACGTGATTTTGGTAGTTATAGAGGTCCAAACCACGATCCGAAAAAGGCGTTGTGATCGTCTCAACAAGGTGGACCTTGATTTAAGACAAAAATCTAGTTTAGAGAAACTTTTTCATAGCCAAACTACTAAATGCTATTAGATGATTCAGATCAAGCCGATCAGTGGATGATCAGGCCTTACACTTTGGTTGTACACATCAAACATAAGATGATGTAGGAGATTTGAAGGGCAGATCTCATGGAATTGCCAAGAAAAATGATCATGACGATCAAATTAGGTAACTACCTTAGGATGTGCTGATTAAGAGTGATTTGATCATCAGATTGACATGCGATCATAAAGATACGTGTGAATCACTAAACACAATAAAAAAATTTAAGAGTCATAATGAAAATGAGAGGTTTACCAATCAATAATGACTTATGGTGTGACAAGTACATCAAGGCGTACAACTTGATATCGCCTACGCACCTGATTGGAGTGAGCATTATCAAGGTAGGTGATTTCATTCGCGATTTCCCATGATCTTGCAAATCATGATTTTGTGATTGAAACTTAGAGGCATAGGTTGTATGCCCTATCATGCTGCATGGGTCATTTCAGCATGTATTACCTATAAGTTTACTACTATCCTTGCATGTCTTATGTGCTGTTTTTGTCATATTTTAATTACATTGTCTGACTCTTGAGATGTTTGACATGTGAGAGTCTCTATGCCTTGACGATTGAGACTATGAGGCTTGGGAAAGGGTGCATTCCCCTTCCCCCGTGAGTGCCTGAGTGCCCCTTGTGGGTGAAAGGGTGAAAGCGGGCGTGAAACGCGTCGTTCCGTAAGTGCTGAGTGCTTGAGTGCCCGTGTGGGTGAAAGGTGAAAGCGGAATTAGAACGCGCTTTTCCATGAGTGCTTGAGTGCCCATTGTGGGTGAAAGGGTGAAAACGGATGATATTGAGAGTTGACCCACATTGCTGTGAGTGTGCTTGAGATACTCATAGGGCTTGATTATGTATGATGTTCTGATGCTTTTAGTATGCATTCATGTGGTTCTTTGGAGATTGACTCACGTAACTATGGCTTACTTGTATCTGTATATCTTTTCGGATTTTTCATATCTTGACACTGTGACTTATGTTGCCGTATTTATATCATGGAATTGGTGTATTCTGCATCATATAAATATGAGATCCTTGTATC
This sequence comes from Warburgia ugandensis, assembly GCA_035236585.1. Taxonomy (NCBI): domain Eukaryota; kingdom Viridiplantae; phylum Streptophyta; class Magnoliopsida; order Canellales; family Canellaceae; genus Warburgia; species Warburgia ugandensis. The sequence continues at coordinate 44,155,802 of CP141129.1, forward strand.
ATGTTATTTCTTATTGCTTTATATTGAATGTTAATCACCTACACAAGTTTAGCTTGCTGAGATATTGCCTTGTTTTGCAATGCCTCAGAGTTGGAGCGCGACAGTCAAAAAGGCAAGAAGGTGGATAAGTGTGGATCTAGACGCGGAGCTGAGGACCCCATACTTTTGTCGTCAGAGACAGTAGTGTCTTTTTGAGGCTGGTATCAGACTTTTGGGTACTCTATCTGGATATTGTATATTTGATATGTTATCCCCATACTACTTTATAGTGTCAATACACTTACACGTGGATGATGTGGTGATCTTGGATGGACCCTAAACCCTGGAGCCTGGGATTTCTGTTATTATCTTCATCTCTTTGCAGTCATAGAATTTCTTGTGGTTTTATATTTGAGCATGCTCAAAGTGTCAAAAAGTGCTTTTGGTTTAGCCTTGTGGTTTTGATTTGTAGATGATCCTCAGGGTTTTCCTTAGAAGGTATTTTTCTTGACGTCGCGTAAAATTTTTAATTATTTGAGTTTTATTTTAGGGATCCTGCCTACTTTATAATAATAAACTTTTTATCATTAATATATGTAGTGGAAAAAGATTTTTGAAAAACCTGGGGTGTCACAAAATGTCACTTCAAACTTTCAGCTTAGAAGAGGCAATCCAATATCTACTAGCACCCTTCAAAAGAGAAAATATCTACCATCTCCCTCTTTCACCAAATCTCATCCGCTTCAACCATCGAATACTGAGCAAATCCTTGTCCAGATGGCCATTTCGATGGTGCTTGCCTTATTCTGAATTTATAAAGCAATCCCGTGAGTATGGTTTTGTCAATTCAACTAACTACATTCTAAGTTGATAGAATACTTTAGCGCTTCATTATCCTTCCCACATCGTTTAGCTCTTATTCTATCTGCCCAGCTTCTGTCTAGTCTGTCTAAGTAGGAATGAGCACTCTGAACAATGTGCAAATTAGAAAATTAAGGGACTTAAAAGGACGTGAAAGTCCGTGATGGCCCCAGGTTAATCTCGACCACTCATTTTTGGCAACTTCTTACATACTGGAGGCGTCAATTTTGGCCTGCAACCCGTGCAACTCGTGACTCGTACCTGCTTATCCACCGGTGACAACTCGACACATTTCATAAGCCACCAAACTTTTATCCACCGGAAGATCAGCCTTATCATAAGCCTTAACTTATCCTTTAACATAATAGCGGGAGAATATTGAAATATAGCCAGTGCGAATGTGGCCTAGAAGAAGATGGTCATCATCCATCTGGGCCTTTACATGTACTCTTTTGTGGGGAAGGACATAATATGATTCACCTGAATCCATGACCCACTCTATCTGCTGTCAATTTGAAGCATTGTGACATGTAACGCTCTTCGTTCTCTCTTTATTGTATGACTGCTCCTTCAACATACATTCTTAGTTTCTTACTTAAACCAGTACTAGCTTCTCTTTGTAGCTCTTCATTTATTAGTCACACTTTTGGTTGGCTTTTGGTAGCTTTTTGGCAATTGAAACGGTCTTTAACAGCTAAGTCTAGAACCGCAAACCAGGCGATTGCTATTGCTAAAGAGGAATGCTATATTAGAGCACCACAACAAGGCAAGTAGCCAAGCAGTCGGCCACTTAGGCATGAAGGGGCTCATCTTCGGATGATCCGACCCAGTCATCCATATAATTTCTCCAACATTGTTTATCTTGTTAATAAAATCATGATGATTGAATTCTTGAGTGTCCTAAAAACTGTAAGTTTGATTGTTTGAATGTAGACCGTTTAACATACAAAACTTTCCAAACCAGCCGTTTCTCACTATCAAGTAAAACTTTGCAGATGCTAGAATCATCTCATGACTACACAGGACATCTAAAGTCAAAGTAATTAGGTAAACAAGTAGTCATGAAAAGATGGGCAGATTGATGCAAAATTGGGGCGACTATGCGCATACTGTAGGGCTCTAGGATTGCATTCCCCTGGAGAACCAATTACGAGAGAGAGAGAGAGAGAGAGAGAGAGAGAGAGAGAGAGAGAGAGAGAGAGAGAGAGAGAGAGAGAGAGGCATATAGTATATCATTCCTCATTATTAGTAAGGATGAACTCTCACGCAAAGCACCCCAAATGATAGGCCAGGTCTTTTGTTGATGAGCATGTTATCTTTGTGAATTAATTTCATATATGTGCCTAAAGTTGTCTTAGAATCTCGCTTGAGGACCCATGTTTGGAAAAGCTGGCAAAAAGGATAAACGGCTCAATTCTAATCCGATCTGTCGTGGATTTGAGAAATGAATTGGACACTTAAATTCTTTGGTAAATAAATTTAAAAATACCAATCTACATCGAATTTGCGTCCTTATAACCGATTCACAGGTAATCTGTGATAACAAAATCAATAAATAATAATAATAATAATAATTGTTTCCCTTAATGATTTTCACAAGTAAATTCATAGATAACTGTGATATCTCGGGTTTTTACGCAATATATAATACCAATTTTTAAAAAGTTGGGATCCCCGTTTTAAGAATTTTGATTTTAAAATCGATTGAAAATGAAAACTCGAATAAAAATAATTCACTTCAAAACCCCAAGAATCATACGAGTACAACATCACACAAATTTAATGGTGAAATAACATTTCCATTTCTACTGACAATCCGACAGAGTCTCCTCTATATTTTGGACAATCACATATAACACATGCAATACAACCACACCTGATATATAATAAATATAAATACACAACCTAGGAGACTTAGCCTCCATACTCATCCATTAGATAAATTACAATTTTGATAAAACCATATACCTCAATAGTAAAGTAAAAATAATAATCAAAGAGATAACAACATTGCTCAGGGTTTGTCCATGCACAATCATCACATCCAACATTTCACAATGTAAGCCATATACATATATAGTCCATAATTAATAGTTGAGGTAAGGTTCTAAACAAACTATGTCCATTTTTGAAATCTCCTCTATGCATCGCTGAAGACCACAAACACCCTTGCTGCTATGTTAGCATGTCAAACCTACTATCTCTCTCTGTATTTGAGACATTGCAAAAATATTGCAACAAGCTATGCTTGTGGAGGTGACCATAATAATAATAAATTCTTATGATATTTGATATAAAAGCAACAGTTTATGAAAACAATCTCAGGGCATGTAACATCAACTTTCGCAATGCAAACAACTATAATATAATATCTATAATAAGACCAAATAATGATGGTATAGAACATAAATGATATGCAAAATCAATCAAATCATTATGCTATAGCAAAGGCTCAAGGCTGTTGAAAACATAGCAATGCATTTATGCCACATGTGTGTCTTAAAAAACATGCCAAATCAATTGAGCTTCTAAGACTCATAAATATGCCAAAGTCACTTCATAATAAAGTGTCAAAACCTCAGAGAATAAATCAATGAATATGCAAGTCATCATAAAGGGCACCCTCACATGCAGTCCCAAGAGTGTAAACAAAAATCACATTGGTATAATGCGTCAAATGCTTTACAAATGTCTTAATAAATATGCACATTGTCATCAAGGGGCGTCCTACTATCCGGGTCCCATGAGTACACCACACACTCATATATTAGGTCATAAGTACTTATACCACTCTCTCACGCTTGTTCCTTTTGGGGTTGCCCGCGGCACAATCACCTCTTAGGACATGTTGTCACATCGTGGGTACATAGGGAATATCCATCTTGGTGAGCTCTCTGCGCAATATGACAAAACCAGTCATTAAGAAGTGTATGACCGCTATGTTGCAATGGTAACCAACTCTCAGGTCTACCAACTGCCACTTCTCGGCGACACCAAATAGGAGACTAAGTGTCTGTCATGCATGGGGGCCAATGGGACGGTAGTATGGACTGCCTATGATATCACTCCCTACATAATTTGCCCATCAATGGGGCGGGTGTCTAATCATCTTATAAAGTTTGAGGGCGGGTGGTCAGCCCTACAACCCTCCTAGCATAGGGTCCACCGGGTAGAAACACTCATCATAAATTTGCAAAAATACAAATAACACATATCTCATGTAGATAAAATGGATACAAAATCCTTTAGTAAAATAATGAAAATTAGGAGCACTTGTGACTTGCCATCTCAAGGAACTATCCCTCAGCCTGGGATTAGCCTCTCAATTATTAGTCACCACATCTACAAATAAATAAGCGATAAAAATTGGGCATCCATATGCCTCAATACCCCACAGTAAACATAATCACTATGTAATGACTTTACTGGTCCTAAAAGAGTATTAAAATCATGTAACATCAATATTGCTTATAAAATATGACTGAATCATGATCAAATCATGCATCTATGGATAAATACTAATCCATGAAATCATGTGCATGTGCATTACTAGTAAATAAGCTCAATATCTTAACATGAAATCATGTTATAATAGTAATATGATGTCATGCATGTATGTATGTAATTTAAAAACAGAAACATGCCCATTATTAATTGTCATCACTTACTTCAGACAAAGAACCACTTGTCTGTACCTCTCAAATTAGTTGAACTCTAGTTTAGCTTAGTCCACCTTAGTCCCACCACCTAGATACACATCACATCTAGGTCATACTTAGAATCCAAGTTATCTAAGTTGGATTCTTAATTATAAAATAACATTATATTTTTATATATGAATATATCATGTTTCAATACAATCCAATGGTTCATAGCCATGAAATCTCAAGGTGGGGCCCACCTAAGTCAGTTGATAATTCAGATTATGCTAATCTGGGCCCACCAATAACCATTGAGCTCCTCTCATAATTATGTCATAACATATAACAGCGCTATCATACTCACATCAGGTCAATCTCAGATAACTTATTATTTAATCAGCCAATCAGGCACTATAATATGCAATTCATGCACAATCTTATCTAATTATTGCCAAATCAACCAAATGAAATAGTTAGGATGGTAATCTTACCTTGTACAATTCAATCTGAAGGACATTCAACTACCTATGTGGCTAGATCATCAACCGATTGCCTCAAATGTGCCCGATCTTAGATATACGAACTGATCTAGTCATAATTCTCCACCTGAGCTGTAATGACCCGGGTTTTTATAATAAATTTTTGTAATTCTTTTTGAAATGTCGGGCCCTTATTTTACAAAAATATTTATAAAACAAATAGTGGAAAGTATTTTTCATGAAAAGACCCTTTTAAAAACACCAAGTGTTAATTTTCTTTTCTAATAAAGATCATTGATGAAATGAGAGCTACATTTCTATAGAAAATCGACAGAGTTTCCTATGTTTTTTGGACATTAGACATTTAACGCATGTCATTGCAAAGTACTTGATAAACACAATTTTGATAAATAAAAGGATAAGGAAGATTCTGCCTCTATCCCATCACATTTATATACAAAACTTTGTATTTTGAAAATCAAAATTAAATCAAAACCAAAGAAACATCAACGACTTAAAATATACATGCCAAGATCAATCCAGTCACAGCAACACAACCATGATCTCAAGTTACATGTCTACATATCTATAAAGTAAAGTCATATTAGATCGAAGTGTTACTTTAGTCTACTATTTAAATTAATCATAATGAAAACCTATTTGATATACCTGATTAGTCATCTTGAACTTTCTAACACAGTCCTCAGCTTCATTTTTCCTGTTATATTTCTTCAACCTAAGACATTATAAACAATTTACAATGTCTCAGCAAGCTTGCACTTATGTAGGCAGTTTCACATCTATTTTACTAAGTTTTTCATGCAATTCTAAATAATATCTCAAATCCTTTTTCATGCAATTTCTAAAGCATATGGTAAACAAATCAAAGATAAGAAACATGATTAAAGTTGTTTTTCAATCTCAATTCCATAGTTTCATGTTAAAACATGTACAACTTTAAACATGCATTTTTCAAATGGTTTAATCATCATAGTAATCTCAAGTAAATTTGCAATATAGAAAATATCCCAAAATCACATATGGACATAACTTGAGAATTATGTGAAACATTCAGTATCTAACTTGATAACTCAAACATCATAAGGTCGTCAAAGTATTAAAGTAGTGATCGATTAAACTGGGAATGCCGGTGATCCTAAACCGACAACATCATCATGTGCACATATGCATCTCGGCAAACACATCTGCCAGTTGGTCATGAGTACTCATCTAAAGACCATCATCAAGCCCATCTACGTGGGTCACAAAACAAAAATCCTATGGCACATTATGCTCATGACCAGATCACTGAATTGTGCCTCTCCAGCATCTGGAGAATAGCCACTGCAGCCTACACGGTGACTACAGATACGTCTCAAAAGGGTGTTGTGACCACCTCTAATGGTTGTTCCTACCACAACAATCAAGAAAAATGATGCCACTTTGGGCATGGATACTTACCACCTTTGGTGATTTGAGGCTGAGAGGCCACCTCGTTTAACCTCTCAGCATAGCGGCCACCGGGCTCATTAGCCCGAACCAAGATATATCTCAATCTCAAATGATCTTAAATAATATAATATACTTATCTTATGTAAAATCATGTGTTTCTTTATCTCATCTCAAAACATGGGATTGATGCATTTCAAATATTGGCATTTCTTTTAAAAACACTCTACTACATGTTATGAACAACATCATTTTCGTCTTTCATATAAAAACATGCATTATGGCTATGAAGATGCACACACGCACACACATATAGTTCACACACCCCGTTTGCTAACATTACATTCTTTACAAACTTAAAACAAAGTAACATGATGAAGTGTAAGTTTCATAATAGTCAAGTAATCTGAAATAGAAAATATAATAAACTAAGATTTGATTATTTAATATCTCAAGGGTAAATAGATGTTAAACCCACCTACCTCTTCAGCGAAATTCCCAGTTTGGCTACATTCCTTCTTTAACTCGACTTATAGGTCAACCTCCTCTGTTGATGTTACAGAGATCTTATCAATGCTTAATCATATACAATTGGGTACATAAGAATTTTGTTTTAATCAAAGTCTGATGGTTTCGGCCATCATAAACCACTTAACTTTTCACTGGCCATTTATTCTATAGAGGAATACATGATCAGGTAGGTCCTAGATCCATCATCCATTATCAATTAGTGATCCACATTTTTAGATTTGCACTTACTATTCACTTAACCCCATTGATAGACAATTCTAGATCCGAAAGTTTAATCCAATAAATCATGGTAAACTGATTTAGGATTTCGAGGTCTAATCCTATGTTCTCAGTTGTTAATTATAAACTCAAGGCTGTGATCATAGCCAGGGTTCTTGATTTAATGATTTTTCCTTAACAATCCATGATGTTCAAGTGATTGAGTTGGCTATTACGAATTAAAGCTCATTAATTAGAATCATAGAAGGCTACTAAGTTCTAATCATTGACTAAACAATTTATGTAATGGCAATCAACACTCCTCATTTCATCCTCCAACTTTCTAATGATTAGTGCAATGATCATTTAGAAATTTCAGAGTATCTTTACTTAGTAAAGGTTAAGGTACATAACATTGGCATCTGATCTCACCAAGTTTTTGTTCCCCACTGTTTCATCGGATAGTTTAGATTAATTGATAGATGCTTATCCAAATTCCACAATTTTCATTCTATCTAAGTCAATTCAAAGTTCAAGAACTTATTTGTGACATCTAATCATTGACCAGATATCGTAAACTCCCTATTTAACTAGTGACAGATCAGACAACCTAGATCATTCAATCTATTTCTCTTCAAATGCATATAATTAAAGTCTTTCTATCATTTTTAAAGATGAGAAACTCACTGGCAGCATCTGATCATCAATCAGATGTTGTCAGTCACTGTTCACACCATAATAGATCAAATGGTTCAAATTATATGATCTTCTTCTTTTTCTTCTTTTTCTTTTTCTTTTTTTTCTAGCACAGATAATCAATTTATCAAATCCCAACCACCATAGGAATGTATTTACCATTTTTAAGCTTAAACTATGATTTTGGACAATCAGATTTAGCAAATCGGGACTTAAGTGTCGGATCACCACTATCTGAGCTCTAATTTGAAGATCAAAACAACAGACAGGTCAATCAATGAGCCTAGCAATCCCTGTCCACTACTCAGTGACAAAGTTTGATTCATGGATCCCCCCTTGCGGGTTAATTCAATGCTCTGATCATCATTGTGGATAGGTTCAGGGGTCAGATCACTCCAATCCTGGCCCTAGATGGGTGATCGGAGCTTTGATAGGAGTATAAGAGTTCTCGTCGATCTCTCTTTGTTAAACAAAGATGAGATCAATGGTCCGATCTTGTTTAGTGATGGATCCGTCAAACCCTGCTCTAAAAACCCTATATCTACTAGCATCTACACAAAATCAAGACAAGACAAGGTTGGGTTTGCAGAAAACCTACCTCTGTGGTGCCACATCGTCTGATTGTTGCCGAAGAAGACGTTGTCTAAAGATTTTCTGGTGACTGTTTCATGCATTCCTCTTTTCCCTTCCAATCATGTGTCGTTCCTCATTTGATGGTAGTGGAACCAAAGGGGTTTTGTCCCTTAGGTCCCAAAGACTTGCTTGAATGGCGGGATCTCTAATCATAGCTGCCATTGTTGCCAGCGAACCAGTTTCACCGATGACGATAGATTTCTCCTCTACTGATAAAACTCGAGTTCTTTCCCCACAACCGACACTCCTTCCCCTCTCCTCTCCTTCTCTCTCCCTTCTTCTCCTCCTTCATGACATTAGGTTTCCATTGCCCAAGGTTTTCTTCCTTTTTCTTTTTTCTTTTTTCCAATCTGTCAGGTTTGGGAAGAACAGACCCGACGACTATGTCGGGTACTCTTTAGCGTGTGTGTGGGGGGTGCCCGTATCAATTACGACCCCCTCTGTTTAAGATTTTTTTTTCTTCCAAAAATGCCTTTTATAGTTAAATCCTTATATCTTCTCCATATGAACTCCGATTTCAGCAAAATTAATGTCGTTTGATTCATCTTTCCAAGTACAATCCAAAAAGGAAGGTATTAGGGTCCAATTTAATGTCATTCAAAAGGTCAATTGAATTGAACCTAAATATAAAGATTCTCCCATTATATTTTACAAAATTCTATTTATAATCTTTTAAAATAGAATTTAAAATTTTGGATCATTACATGAGCATCCCAAATCATATAACAAAATAGTACATCTAATCATATAATCCCAATAATTCATCTAGTATTAGTCTAATTTCACACCTAAATCATCGATTGATCTTAGTTGTTGATCAAAAGGCAATGTAGATCTGAGTCTCGCCTTCACTTCTCTAAAATTTGGCAGAGATCTGAAGTCATTTGAAGCTAAAAAATGCCATAAATGGGTGTTGGTCTTTGGATTTTTGCCATTCACCTGTGTCATCTTCTACAACCCGATTTTTCCTTGTTACTTGCCTTATCGCACAATCGTGTTAAAGAGAATGATCGGCTGGGATTACATATCTGAACTATCATTGTCTTCGAGGGCTCCCTATAGTTTGGCAATCCAAAAAATGAAAATTTTCTCCCTTGCCGGAGTCGCACACCATTCTTGACTGCTAGCCTGTGTGCGCATTCTCCCTTTCTCCTATTCCTCTTTTCTTCTCTTTCTCTCTATTTTGGGTCAGCGTCGGGTGACAATCATCAATTGTCACCTATCAAAAGAAGCGGGGGGTGCCATTATCAAGACAGCACCTCCTTTTTGTAAATGTTTGTTTTATCCTCTTTTTTTACCAAAATGCCCTCCATATTCGAATCATCATATCTTTTGCATCTGAACTCCAATTTCAGTGTTCCTTATACAATTGGAATTGTCTCGACATGTACATTTCAAATATGATTGTTTCAAATTCCAATTTTGAGCTTTTAGAGGGGCTATTTCTATAGAATTTTATTTTCATTAAAAACATAATATAATACACTAAAAATGACCCAAAATTGGGGGTCGTTATTGTGACGACCCAGGTTTTCACATGTATTTTTAAATGCAAAACTAATTCCTAAGGTAGGATCGATCCCTATTTGAAAACACCTTTAGAAAAACTATGCAATGCAACAGAAAATATTTTGTTTTAAATTCATTTTAAAAACCCAAAGTGTCATTTGCTTTCACAATGAATAAGGAAATTTTTGAAAAAAAATGTAGGGCATCATGAATATTTCCTAGGTTTATCCAGTCACAGCGCACAGTCCAACTATAGTAATTACAGATACATGTCCAAAGGGTAGATCATATACTTACATTTCTATTTGCCTTCTCTTCATTTACTTAATCGTAGCACTAACATGTTCTTATGCTTCTTCGAATCTTGTGTGTAGATAATTCGTAAATACACACACACACACATATATATATATATTTGGGTGAGTATTCTTCATACTCAGTAGGTGATCTGATACTACTATTTTGAAAACTCATCATGCAACATGCATAACTCAAGGAGCTTTTCATGTAAAACATTAGTGATTCCTTTTTGTGTAAACATGCATATTTGTGCATAAACACATAAGCCCATTGAGGCAATTTCAATCAAGGAATTCGTATGCAAATCTAGTCTTCTAAATAAAATCATAGAGTAGAAATCAATAAATCCATGTAATAAGATCTCGAAAACACATCAAGCCAACGGGTAAAATATAATAATTATGAAACTCTTAAAATAGTCATCATTCAAAATAGATTCTATCATCACTATAAGTATCATGCACATGGTCTTTTGATTTTGTTCCCACCGCAGGCTTCCTCATTCGGCGATCTCCCACTTGGAACTCAAGTCGATGGGTTAGTAACCATATCAAACTGACTGGTCACAAGTACTCGTTTACGACCATCTCAATGTTATATACATATAAATACAACTGAAATCATAGGGCCAACTATGCTCATGACCAGAACACCTATGAATCGTGTGTCTCCGGTATCTAGAGACCAGTCCACCATAGCCTCCATGGCGACTATGGATATGTCCCCGAAAGGGTGCCGTGACACCTCCAGTGGTTGTCCCTATTTACCACAGCAGTCAGGGAAGGGACAATGCCATTTTTGGCATTGATACCATCCACCTTCTTGGTAGTAGAGGTCGGGAGGCCAATCCTATACATAACAACCTCTCAACATAGTGCCCACTAGGCTTAATAGCCCAAAAAGCATATATAGATAAATCCAAATCTCAATCATCGAAATCATGTCATTTATGCATTTATTTTCAACCATGCGAGTAGTGCATAAAATCAATTTATGCTAAGATCACATTCAAAGCCATAAAACATGAAGACAATTCCGCATACTCGTATAAGAACATCATATCTCAAAAGCATACTAAAAACGGTAATAAAGGCAAGTCAGAGTTAAAGATGCATTTATAAAAACTTAGTAGTATCAAACTACCTACCTTGATGTTCCTTGAATCGTGTTCTTCATTACTTAACAATGAGTTACCTTTGTGAAACCCTGAATATTAATTAATAACAAGGATTCAAGTATTATTTTCCAACCTTTATGGATCATTACTTAGACTTATAGATTAACGATTAGATCTGCCTTTTAGGATCTATAGATCATTGCTTAGCACGCTTCTAGGCTAGATCTCACTTATAGATCCAATATTTAATGGTTAGATCTCATATATCGCATATCCCAATGCTCAGAACAGGTCTGTATTTGATTTAAAGGGCCAGCTCTATCCTTCAAGGGCTAATACATGTACCTTGGGGTTAATCCTGAGCTATTAATCCCCTAACAGCTCTAATGGATCAAGTAATGAGATATGATCATCTTTATCATGGTAGATATATGAGATTTCTATAGTTTTTGGGTTATAGTCTATAAAATAGTTCTTTGATTCTAATTTTCATAGCCTCATTAGGTTTGCGTCGTTGATACAGATGCAACAGTTCTTTCGGATCTTTAATCGGAGTTATATAACCTCCTTAATTGCGTTTTAATGTCGTGCATCAATGGACGAACCATAATTGTCCGTGTAGGGCCCGCGCATCACAGTTCCCAGGATGCGTGCATCCTAATCGAACTGAAGCTGCATTTGCATGCGTGCGTCCTTTTTTTGGTGGGTGCGGTTTCCTCTACCCTTGCCGGAAACCCTTTGTCATCGGGACATCGCAGTGATCGGAGTAGGGAGAAGGACAAGAAGGAGAAAAGAAGGGAAAAAGGAGGAGAAGAAGAAGAATAAGAGAAGTGGGTCAGCACCGGAAAAGGGGGTTTTTTGATTTGCAGGAACCCTAAGCTTGAAACCCCGGAAGAGGAGAGGAAGGAGGAGAAAAGGATGGTTGGGGTGGAGGGGAAGCAGGTTTTATAGCCTGCGAAGGCGGTGCTGCCTAATGGCGGTGCCGCCAGTTCTTCTGGTGCAGCCTTGCAGAGGTGGTGCTGGAAGTCAGTGGCTGGAGGTAGGGGACGACCTGGGGGTGTCGTTAGTAAAATGTCCCCCTGTGTTTTTGGGCCTTAGCCATTTTGTAGTCAAATTACAGATATGCCCTCCATCTTCAAAAGCCCATAACTTGGTCATATGAGCTCCATTTTCAGCGTTCTTTGAGGCATTGGATTCCATTTCGAGCGTAGAATCTAATTACATAGATATTTATCATAGATTACTTTATTTTATAGGTTAATTAAAGTGAAACAACATCCAACCACCTATTAATAGGATTAAATATCTTATTAATCTCCAAAATTGTCCAAAATAAACAAGCTATAACTAACTAGCACATATTGACCAACGTGATTGATTTTGGTTATAAAAGTGATATCCTAATATTGAAAATTTTGAGTCATTACAATTACATAACATTACCCAAATAAATCAATCAAAAGTGATATCCTAATATTGAAAATTTTGAGTCATTACAATTACATAACATTACCCAAATAAATCAATCATGTCTTACAAAAATATAAACATGATTGGGGATTGTAAATGATTTTAGAATAAAGATATTCTCATTCTAAGTGTTGTCCATTCTTATCTTTTCTTTATAGGCTCGAAGGATTAGTAAGCAAGTAAATGAGTATTCGTGGATAAATCTATGGGTCATGAATATAATGAATTGGTGCATGAATATAATACACTGAAAATGACCCAAATAAATCAATCATGTCTTACAAAAATGTAAACATGATTGGGGATTGCAAATAAATCAAACATTACCCAAATAAATCAATCATGTCTTACAAATGTAAACATGATTGGGGATTGCAAATGATTTTAGAATAAAGATATTCTCATTCTAAGTGTTGTCCATTCTTATCTTTTCTTTGTGGGCTCGAAGGACTAATAAACAAGTAAATGAGTATCCATGGATAAATCTATGGGTCATGAATATAACGGATTGGTTCATTCTTATCTATATATTATACAAATCTAAATTTTCAATTCTAAATTTGCCTAATTTTGGTAGATAATAAGTATTAAGGATTACAATCTTATCTTGCTGGCTCTATTCATTAGTACTTATGATTCAAGAAATCATTTTTCTCATAATCCTTCCAACTTATTTATCTTTAGCAGCAACAATTTTCTCTTCTTGCACTTTCTTTTTGTTATCATCTTTAGAATCTTCATAATGAACCATAAAGGTATCGGCCTCTTTCCTTCCTCTGGTTTTCCAAATAGATGGAATAGCCTATGTTGGCCAGAAACCCAATCTAATCACACACTCTATCATCAAATCCATTGGAAAAACCTATCAAATTAAACTCTCTACTTCTTTTGTCTCTCATCTTAGCAAGTTCATTGCAAAATTTGATGAAGCTCTACCTCTCTTTTTCTCTTTCATCGTACATAAAGAAAATTCGTCGACAAATTCTCTCTCTGACATGATGCGAGATTACCCCTTTCTTTTTCTCCACCAGGATTCCAAAACATTGGTCATAAATTCTCTCTCTCTCTCTCTCTCTCTCTCTCTCTCTCTCTCTCTCTCTCTCTCTCTCTCTCTCTCTCTCTCTCTCTCTCTCTCTCTCTCTCTCTCTCTCTCTCTCTCTCTCTCTATTAAGACGCAAAGAAAGAGGATTTTTCTCTGTTTTGGCTGATATTGGATCCACTCTTGTAGTTCTTTTTTTTAAAAGAAAACTAACTCATTTTTCTCCTCCACTGCATTACATTACTCGAAGTTCTCATGGAAAACATCCTTCCTTTCCTCCTTCACCTTGGGCCCAACAAACTTTGAGACTCCATTCTTCATCTCAGCTTTGATATGATTTGTCTTGTACAGATTCATTGCCAAATTGACCTTGCTACTATACCTCATTCCACTCTCTAGACCTTCTAATTCTTTCAAATTCTCTCCTTTGATCACTAAAATCTCTTCCTTAATTGAAACCCCAACTTGTAATTCTTACCAGAAAACTCTAAATTTACAAAATGGGTTTTGTTCAAAAGATTGAAAGTTTGGGAGAGCATTGGTCATGTTGGCCAAGATGTGGTTCTCTTGGGAAGGGTTTGGGGTTTCTTTATGTTTCAAGAATGACAAATTTACACTTACAAATTCATGAGAATGACAAGTGACCTCAACAATAACAAAAACAAACGGGCTGTCAATGATAGCTGTACAAAGGAACACTTAGAGAAACTTAGGACCTTCGTGTGAACTTTTTCGAATGTAGGATCCTCAAGTGAGAGTTTACGACAGCATAATTTATGATATATATATATATATAATTATTATCTATATTTAGTCTCAGTAGGAGTCGGATGCCCTCTTTGACTTGTATGGCCATGGCAAATATATTTGGAATATCAAAGTCATTCATCAAGTTTAGTGTAGTAATAATAGGTAATATGTGAGAAAGTAGTGCATTCAAATGATTGTAACCACTTACTTTAGGTCTTTGGGAAACTAATAAATTTAGGATGGTTTAAATTCTCAATTCAAAGAAACATAAGCTAAAAAGATCCAGTGGCTATAAAATTTTCATTTCCAACACAAGAAATGGCTTAGATCATCCTAAAAATATCACATGCGAGTCCTCAAACATGTATACTTTTCATTGTTGGACAATTATAAGAGGATGCTAAATCGAAGTGTAGGTAAGAACTTTGTGTGAAAGTGCTCCTAGTTTTTGCATGATGAGGTCCACCTATAGATGATCTACCTAGTTCATCTAATTCCTTTGGCTTTAGATGTTTCTTAGTCCAAAAATCATAAAGATTGGATAGTTGTAACATCTGAAGCAATCTTTTTTCACAGATAGCCAGAAACTTTCTAACCAACAGTATATGGTCAGAAACAAAAAGCATGGTTTTTAATACTAACAGACATTCAAAGCCAAAGGAATTAAATGAACTAGGTAGATCGTCCATAGATGGACCCTAGCATAGAAAAAGTAGGAGCATTTTAACATGAAGTGCTTACAAGCACTTTGATTTAGCATTCCTCTTATAAGAATACAACTGCCAACTAAGCAAGGGACTTTACTTGGTCAAGGGAGATGGTCAATCAGTGAACACCACCAGACCATTTTTCCTTTTTCTTAACTAGTTTCAAGAAACTATTATAGCAAAATGCATTCCTAAAAAAGTATCAAATGGCTTTTATTGATTTGTACATCTTTCTTAAGCAAGTACAATTCTGCTTGTGATTTTAATAAAATGATAGGGTGAAGTGCACTTGCTTGCTTAAGGCAAAAATAGAAATCAATAAATACTACTAAGCATTCTTTTTTCTTGGAATTTGTTCTTTACTCTACAATTTTTTAAGAACTAATGAAAAAGTTACAAGTCGAAAGAAAAAAAGGAAGTGTGGCTACTAAAACCACAAATTCTTTTGAAAAGATGTAATTTGTATTAATGAAAAATTAATACAAAAGTGAAATGATCAAGCTGATCATTGAGAAAACCAAAAACACCCAAAGATCTGCCATTCAAAAGAAAAACCAAAAAACTTATCACCAAAAGGAACAACAGTACTTGTATCTCCCATACACAAAAATAGAACCCCCTAACCCAAAACTCTCACCATTAATTGAATCACACAGAAACTATCAAGCAATCTGATTCCAAACTCAATCCAACACAATAGCTAATGCACCAATGTCATAAAACTAGAAAGTGAGTAACCTTGTCTCCTTCATTAGCCACTTCTTGTCTAGCAACCTCATCAACTTTGTCATTGGCTATTCTAGATGTATGTTGAAAACTGAAACACCTATTTTGGGTTCATTCTCGTATGAGCTCTCCTTGATTTACAAATCTCCATAGTGACTCCTTCTGCACTGAAATCCATTGCATCACATTTGATGAATCTCCTTCCACTATTAATAACAACACATGAAATTTCCTCCACACTTTGAAACATTGGAAAACAACAACCATCTTTGCTTCCAAATAATTAGCCTAATCAAGATATTCATTCGTCTCAACAAAAGTGATTCCACATTCATTTCTTAGAATTCCCCCAAATCTTGCAGGCCCAATATTACCAAAACTAGGACCATCAAAATTAAGTTAAACAAACCCTCATGTGGAGAAGACCAATTCTATTTATATTTTGAAAGCTGATTTTTATGATATAAAATGGGATTCCAATGTGAAAGGAACTGGGAGAAGGTGAACTCTGTTCCAATTTTGTGAGATTTAGCCCACTAAATGATTTGAGATTGATCCGAAAAATACAATAACTTGACACAAAAATTGGAACCTTGGAAGCATATGTTTTTCCATTTCTTCCATAGGTTCCACTAGATATAGGCAATGGTGGTAGTCCACATAAATTTCTTTGTTTTTGGTCCTACTACATTAGACCATTGGATGACTAAATAAAAAATTAATCTTAGGCAAACCTAATAAACACCAAAGAGTTGAAGGAAAAGAGCCAATATTTTCCAAGAAAACTAATAGTGAATTGAGATATGAGAAAGAGACTCAAGGGACTTTTTACAAAGGAAACATTGACTAGAAAGAGACCAACCCCTCTTTTGCAAATTGTCAACAATTAGATATCCGTTGAGACATGCCAACCACATAAAAGAGAGAATTTGAGGTTCCACTTTGAAGGACCTGATGCAATGACCTTGAAATAGTTCTTGATATCCACAAAATATAGTTAAAACATTGATTTGTTAGATAACTCAACTGAGAGTTAGGGGATCCTAGCTTTTTTAGCATTTTTCTTGGAAACACTTGAGCTATGGATAGTTTGGTCATCAATGACTGAAACAAACTCTTCATAGGAGAAAAGCTATAACCTCAAATTAATGTTCTATAGCATCCTTCCATCATCGAGTTAATAATAATCTAATACCATTTCCTTACCATCCAAATCTCCTCGAAAAATATGTGGAAACTTTGTTGCTAAAACATCATTGCCCATCCACCTATACGTCCAAAATCTTGTTCTTTTTCTATCCCTAATAAAAATTTTAATTTTTTTTTAACACAATCATTCAATTGCATGATCTATTTCTAGACCTTAGAATAAGAAGTCACTTTTGGATTAATACGTCCCCAAGTAGATCTCTCAAACCCATACTTTTCATCAATTATGCTTCTCCAAATGCTTTCTCCCATATCACTAGCACCATTTTCCTAGCAGAGCTTGGTGCACTCTTCCACTCTCCTAATCTCCACTCCTCCCCATTTCCTTGTCTTACAAGCTTTATTCAACCCCACCGGGCGAATCTTCTTTTTTTTTTTTTTAAATGTTCATTCCACATGGAATTACATTGGATTCTCTCCAGCTCCACTTCAAATATTTAGAGATAATGAATGGGAAGGTTTGAAAGTAAGGCTTTAATCAAAGTGATGCTTCCTCCTAAAGAAGAAAATTTCTGTTTCCGTGTTGCAGGTCTCCTTTGCATCTTAACCAACACAGGTGCCAATGTTTTCTTCTAATAGATGCAGTAATGATGCGCAAATCTATATAAGTCAGTGGAACTCCCATTGTAAAATGAAGAAGAAAAGCTTCAATTCCTAAGGATCAACATTAATCCCAGCGAGAGGTCACCCATCCCAATTAACTGATTATTTGAAACCCACTTATAGACTTGAATGACTCTCTTCAAATTCTCCACCTAAAAAGTGCATGGCTCATAAAACACCAACGTGCCATCTGCATGAAGCACATGAAATACCCCTCCACTGCTACTGCTCATCTTAATTCCTCTAAATAGATCTCCTTGAGTGGCTCTTTGAATCGTTGTGGTGAATAATTCTCCCACAAAAGTGAACAAGAGAGGAGAAAAAGCCCCCCTTTTTATGCCCTCTCTCCGATTGATAGTTCCCCTTGGGTGAACCATTCACTAAAACAGAAATCTATAACTTTTTCAAAATAGCCAACACCCATTCTCTAAATTTAACGCCATTCTTCTCATAAGATACAAGAGAGAAGACCAATCTGCATGGCCATAAGCGGTTACAAATTAATCTAATTTCACAAATAATCCTCCTTTCTTCAATCTGTCTGCCACTTCTATAGCAACCAAGAGTCCAGCCAAAATCAATTTTCATTTGACAAAAGCTGTCTAACTATTTGAAGTAACCTTATGAAGAACAGGGCCAATCTATTTGCCAAAATCTTGGAAATAATCTTGGCAGTACATGTAAGAAGACGGGTCTAAAGTCAGACACTTCCATGGCACCATCTTTCTTAGGAATAGGAACCAAGAAAGATGAACCAACTCTTCTGTCAGTTTTGTTTTGAAAGAAATCATTGCAATGCATCAAAAGGTCAGATTTAACAATCCCAAAATGTGTGAAAGAAGTAAAAATTGAATCCATTAGGGTCACAAGCCTTATCATTCTGGCACCAAGGGACAACCTTTTCTAACTCCAACGAAATTGGGATATCAGGCTTTCAACTTCTTCTTAATGAATCGGATCAAACTGAAGTTCCTTAAGAAGAGGTCTGTACCTGCGATCTTCTCTAAAGAAATTACAATAATACTCCACCAAAGCTGTTGAAATGACTTCTGCATTGTATAAAATCTGAGTGCCAATCTTTATCGATGAGATTCTATTTTATTTAGTTCTGAATTTGGCTATTTGGTGGAAAAGTTTCGAGTTATGATCCCCCTCTTTGAGCCATGTAGTGCGAGATCTCTGCTTCAATGGCATCTTCCCCAACAGATTTCTTTCACCAGGAACTCATTGAATTGGCCCCTCTACCTCAGTTCCTTGTAAGAACACCATCTTCCTCCTTTCAATTCAGCTCCTTGAGAATCATGCCATTCTTCTCTATCCTTCTTGATTTTGGTTAGATAATCCCATTCTTTGAGCTTCTGTTCGACACAATTTTGCGGGAACAATACTCTCCTTCCTATCTTACATAGGCGTTTGAGCCCACCAAATTGGTACCGTTTGTTTTGGAATTTGGAAGGCCTATGTCCTCAGGTTGGTGGTCTAACGTCCGGGCTTCACTGCTCCATAATCTGAAACATAGCAATGGAGCCTTTCTTGTATTAGAAATGGGAATTATGAGTGTTATAAGTCTGACTTTGTTGAGTGAAAATAGTCAGTCCTAAACCGCATCATAGATGGATGGGGCAGCCCTAGTGCCTCTCGCGTATTCAGGATTCAGGGAAGGGGCTGACCATAGGGGTCTATAGTATGCAGCCTTACTTTGCAATTTTGCAAGAAGCTGTTTCTACACTGTGAACCCGTGACCACAAGGTCACATAACGACAACTTTACTGTTGCACCAAACCTCATCATAGATGTATGATACCCAAAAATCTTCTCCACTGCATTGATACTTCGAAGTTCTATTTGACTGTGTAAGTCTTTGTATCTTTACATCATTAAAAGCCACTCATATTCGGCATCTGTAGGATTCAGGCTTTACGAACTTGCAATTGGGGGACTGGATTTTGTCAAGAAACATTTTTAAAAATAACCACAAGAAGCTCTAAAATAAGAATCAAAATAGGAGATACTTTCGTTTCTACTGAAAATAAAAGGTGTTTTTTTGGGCTCTAGAAATATAAAGAGAAGGATCCGTTGCTCACTATAGCTTCAGTCATTTATCGTATTCAAAATGGGTTAGATAAGCCAGAGACCAAGTTTTATGCCTGCCCATATGATACTTATGTATGTTTCTTTTAGTTGAAAATCATAACTTCTCATTTTTATAAAGTTCTCTAAAGACCCAAAATTACTAGATTTGATAATCTAAATGCATTGATTTCTGATGGGTTTCATAATTCTTATAATCAGATCGAAATGATCTTGCCCATAAAATATTACCTGTAGATGAAAAAATGGCGTCAACTTATTCACACACCCTTGACCGTTAATATACTTTTGCCGGGACTCTTGATCAAAACTGTTACCACTGATGGAGCTTAAGACTTGGGAAATGTCAATGATCAATTCATGTCATGTTAGGGTTGACATACTTTAAAAAAGCTGAAGATGATTTTCATTATCTTCACTTCTTACTTACAAACTAATATGCATATGCATATTCACTTACAAGTAAGAAGAGAAAATAACAAAATCATCTTCAACTTCTTCACAAAGGTTTGACTTGACGGCTGACACCTAACACAAAACCCTCCTTCTTTATCTAGGCTTTATCTAGGCTTAAGACCGGACTAGCATCAACAGAGTTGATGGAGTTTAAAGCTCTATTTTTAAAATTTGAGGATTTGCTCAAGCAGCCAAAAGTCCATCCTGTCCATTTGTTTGCTAATTCAGAAGTTTATCTTTTGGGTCTCGTAGATGGGCCCCAAAACTTTGCCATTGTACTCTCACAACTACTCATACATGGGCCCTAAATGGGCCAGCATCAAGGAAAGCTCGACAGTGACAATGATAAGTCTCCATTAAACAAGAGGGTAAGGATTTGTCGCTGATGAAGCTTTGTACGAATAGTTATCTAACATGAGATTGCAAATTGTTTGGATCACCAAACGCCAAGTCTCACATGTACTTTAGTATTTGGGATGTTTGGCACGCAAGACTTCAATGTAATTCCTAGTGATAAATATTTGCTTCAAAACTAAGTTATAAAAATTAGAGTAAATGGGTTGACACAAACACGACACGATTAATAGTTGTGTCAAAAAATTTTGACTCGAACACGACCCAGTTCTTTAAAAATTTACACGACACGACTTGTGTAACACAATTACGTTACTGGATCTTGTTTGGATGACACAACAGGACACAATTCACATGACATGATTTTGCAAATGATTCGTGTTTAGGCTACACGACACGACATGATTCGTTAACACGACCTATTTATTAAACAAGTCAACATGGCCTGACTCGCTAACATTATAATTAGTGACATGTAACGATACGGAACGACCCATCTAACATGACACATTTTAGTATTAGACTATTAGTAAACCCTGATCCATATTCCATACCAATAAGGCAATAAAGTTCATGTAATGTTTTATTTAGAAGCAACACCAAAACTTTACACTACTAATAAGGTCCTAAAAGAGGATAATAGTATTCAAGAATCAAAATTTGAAATGAATCAAATAACCGTAATAGTAGCAAATGACTAGAGACTAACTAGCACCTTAGAGAAATCCACTTCCATGATTCTATCAATATATCAAACACAACAAATTAATATAAGTTATGAAAATTATACAAGTAGAAAATAATCAAAATTGAATTGTTCCAGAGTCTTCAGTTGGTTGAGGTGGTCCTGCATTGTTACTCATGCTTATAATGTCCTCAACAAGCTCATCCATGGCAACTGTAATGGCAGAGTCTATAATCACATAGAATAAACATGTATTAGTCATTACTAAGCTCTTAAAAATATAATATATATGTATCACATAAAATATAGTTTAAATATAGAATCATAAATTATTACCTTTCACTTCATATAGCCCATCTCTTACACTACTAACAAGGTCCTAAAAGAGGATAATAGTATTCAAGAATCAAAATTTGAAATGAATCAAATAACCGTAATAGTAGCAAATGACTAGAGACTAACTAGCATGTTAAAGAAATCCACTTCCATGATTCCATCAATATATCAAACACAACAAATTAATATAAGTTATAAAAATTATACAAGTAGAAAATAATCAAAATTGAATTGTTCCAGAGTCTTTAGTTGGTTGAGGTGGTCCTACACTGTTACTTATGCTTATAATGTCCTCAGCAAGCTCATCCATGGCAACTATAATGGCAGAGTCTACAATCATATAGAATAAACATACATTAATCATTACTAAGCTCTTAAAATTTTAATATATATATATGTATCACAAAAAATATAGTTTAAATATAGAATAATAAATTATTACCTTTCAATTCATATAGCCAATCTCTTACATAAATCAATGCTTGCACTGTATCTGGCTTTAAAGCAGTTCTATATTGGTCAAGAACTCGACCACTAACACTAAAAGTAGACTCTAATGCAAATGTAGATATAGGAATGCTCAAAACATCATAAGCCATGGTAGCAAGTTTAGGATACCTAAAATCAACATTTTAATCAAATATACATGTAAATAGGATTATAAAAAATATTTTTTTTATGAGATAAGAGATTAATAATCAACCAACCTATATTAATTGCCTTTTAAGAATGTAAGAATGTCCAGCTTTGACTCTTGTAACCTTGGTTTATCCAAATAAAGCTCAAATTATGATTTTTGCATGGCCAAAGAACATTCTTCACTTTCAAAAGAATCAAATTCCTAATGCAAATGCAATTATATTAGTCAACTTAATGTAAGATAATTCATAGTAAATTTTAATATCTTAAGTGACATATAATGAAAGATATAATTATAAATATAATGACCTTCATGAAATCTAAAACCTCTTGACTATATAACAAATTCTGTTTATCATCAACATCAAGAGCACTACCTCTAGTCATAGGGGACGATGAGGAAGGATTAGGGGAACTCTTAACCATATATTCATTGAAGAGAGAATAACTTTTCCCGAACTTGAGTAAACTCCAAGCAACCATTACCAAAGAATTTCTTGTATGAGAATTCCACAAAAGAGAGCTTATATCGAGGATCCAACACACATGCAATTGCCAAAATGGTGCTCAATTCATACCAGTACTTAAAAAACTTGGCAAACATTTGTGTGGACATATGCTTTTTATAGTCATCATCACTTCTCATGTATTGTGTTAAACTCAAATAAATTTCAAATGCTGCACGAAAGTAGAGATTTGTTGTAAGATACTTTGATCCAAAAAATATGCAAGTAGCATCATAAAAAATAACCAACAACTTCACAATTTTTGCAGCCTTTTCCCATTCATCGATAGGACAGTGCTTATAATTTAAATCACTTAGTTCTAAGTGACAAAATGCACATTGGTAACAAAGAGCACTTTCAAGCATCATATGGATTGAATTTCATCTTGTAGGATAATCTTGCCTTAAGCCCCCTTTTGTCTCAATTGATATGTGATTCGCACACTCTAAAAAAATTTGTTTTCCACCTTGTGATGCGTTGACATACTTGATACTCTCTCGAATTTTTTGAATAGCATTATTTATTTCTTTCAAACTATCTTACACAATCAAATTCAAAACATGACAACAATAATGAAGATGAAGGAACTCTCCACCACAAACAAGAGTATTTCTGATGTTCAATTGATGCCTTAACAGCTCAATGGAAAAATCAT
This sequence comes from Warburgia ugandensis, assembly GCA_035236585.1. Taxonomy (NCBI): domain Eukaryota; kingdom Viridiplantae; phylum Streptophyta; class Magnoliopsida; order Canellales; family Canellaceae; genus Warburgia; species Warburgia ugandensis. The sequence goes on from CP141129.1 coordinate 44,179,421, forward strand.
TAGTAGAAGCATTGTCTAAAGTGATTGAAAAAATCTTTTTCTCAATCTGTCATTCCACCAATAATGAGTATACCTTTTCTGCTAATGATATTCCATTATGTGGAGGTGGTAGGAAACAAAAATTTAATATCCTCTTGTGTAAGACCCACTCACTATCTTGAAAATATGCTGTGAGACTTATATAACCATTAGTAATACAAGAAGTTCACAAATCAGATATCAAACTTATCCTACCAGGTGCCAACTTTAACATCTTTTTTATCTTTTCTTTTTATCTTTTATACATTCTCAGAACATCTGCTTTTACTGTATTTCTACTAATCAAATATAAATCTACACGCAAATATTTTAGTACAGCTCTAATTCCATCATACTCAACAAATTGGAAAGAAAAATCATGCATAACAACTACAACTGCTATTAACTCATGAAAAATTTCAAGACCAACCTTATCTGAACTTAGTGACATACTCTCTTGATGTTGAGATAAAAGTAACTAGCCTATATCACGAGAAGAGCTCCACTGAAAAGTCTTTATATGACGTTTTAAATTACCTGTCCCAAATTTGCTGTGCAAATATATATATATATATATATATATCACAATGCACTTCTTGCATTTACACTTTTGCCTTCCATCTTCTGATACCGGAAGGTGTTTAAAAAAATTCCAAAATGGAGACTTTAGCTTCCTATACTTTTTACCTCTATTGGATTTTGAAACTAACTCAATGTTCTCCAAATCAGCATGCTCATCATCGTCATTGTCATACAGGCATCAAATTATTAGAAATATCATTGCTCCCAACTTGTGCTTATATTGCAATTGACAAGTAAAATTTAGTTCATAGTAAACACTAATTATCATAAGGGAGTGAGGAATGAAGAGAGAAATAGAATGATAAAGAAATAATAAAAAAGAAACACATACCTGTGGTGTTGTAGGTGTGCTGCTCATTGTGTAAGAATGGTTGAAGATATGTGGGAAGAAAAATCTGAAAGAGATGTAAAACCAGCTAGGACTTTTATCATTTCATGCAAAAGATCTAAGTGTAAATGTATTATTCCTCTCTCTCTCGCATTGAGTTAGTAAATAAAAGGTAAATAAAAACCCTAATACAGGATGGTTCGACAACAACAGTCCTATAATAGCACAAAATAAAGGATGGTTACTACATAACTGTCCTATATTATTGAAAAAGTAGAAGGCGGATAATGAATAACAATCCTATTTTAATTAAAAATATAGGACAATTAAAACATAACAGTGCTATAATTTGGAGAAACAAATAGGACAATTAATGAATAATGGTCCTATTTTAATTAAAAATATAGGATAGTTAAAACATAACAGTCCTATAATTTGAGAAACATGTAGGATGGGTAATGACAAATCATCTTATATATATTTATAAATATAGGACTATTATGTCATAACCACAATTTGTTAGTAATATAGGATAGTTAAGAAACACTCGTCCTATATATATATATATATATATATATATATATATATATATACACACATGTATATAAGACGGATATTTGAAACATGTCCTATATTATATATTGTTATATTTATCTAGTATAGGACTATTATGTACAAACTATCCTATATTTTTTAAACATACAAGACGGTTCATAAAATATAGGATTGGTATTTCTGAACCGTCCTATATTTTTAAACATAAAGGATGGGTATTTTGTACCTGTCCTTTATTTATGTTACTCTATGTGTGTGAGTGTGATGTGCCTGTGTCATTGTTCGTGTCTGTGCCAGACCGCCTAGTTGCTAGCCCTCCTAACAACCTCCTCCAATTAATGAAACATGTGGTCCTTCATTTTGATGTCTGATGTGTGGACCCCTTGCAGTGGCGGAAAAATGTAAAAACCTTAAAAGTTAAAAGTTAAAAGCAATGTAGGTGTCAGTCAGGCAAACGTGTACATTGTGCGATAGAAAAAACTTGTCAGGGAGGTGGATTGAAAACTAGACTTCAACTTTGAAATGTTGAATTGGGGACCACTTAACTACACTTGGCTTTGGTCATCTAATCTTACACATATGACTCTATTAATATTACTTCCTCTAATCTACATTTACACTTGCTAGATAGTTAACAAGTTTTGTAAGTGTCGTACATTCTGTAAATGCTCATGATTTTCATATACTAATTCCATATGTCATCACCAATTGATCCAATATATCCCATTTTCATCAAATTCATGAATATCATTTATCCAACTCATATAACTTAACATTTGTTTTGATTTCTTACTATTGTTTCTCATTTCTAACTCCCAAGTCCCAATTGATGATAATAGATTGGGAATAACTCATCTATGTAGAGTAAAAGGTACTCACTCTTAGTAATATCATTCAACATTTTTATTTTTTCATGATCATTTTACCATCAATGCCAAATATACTTTTTTTCACTATAGACTATAGTTCATAATTATTTTTAGTTTCACCAAAGTTATCATATCAATATCCCTATAATTCTTGATAAGCTTTTATGTTAATTCAACAATTGAGTTATTATACCAATATAGTTTATAACTTGGTAAATTCATATGTGTTGCACCATATGTATGAAGTAGAATTTGTTTGCTAACCAAATATTATATAGTTTACTTGTTTTTCATAATAAGTATGGGATTTTATTTTCCCATTTCCATATATCTCTATATCTCATTTTCTTTGTCATTTTATTCAAAATTTAAAGATCATTTCTTCATGCTCTAAATTTTTATCATATATTAGTTATCTTTGTCAAACTTTTCTCCTTTACTAAACGTATTTATCTCCTAAAATTCTTCCCAAGTAATGTCATTCCTATTTTGAAAATTTTGCTATATTACTATCTTTTATGTAGAAATTTTAACTCTTACATTTATATTCATTATTATCATTTATTCCTTTATTATTATTTTCAAAGTTTATAATAACTCTAATATTTTTCATTTATTTCTGACACATATTCCTCATAACTTTCTATTTTACCATTCCTATAAAGGTTGGAGTTTATCCTTCTACATTATTTTCTTCATATTTTGTAATTTATCACTTCTTTCTCTTAAACTCCACTATTTCAATTAGTAAAGATCACACACACACACATATATATACTATTATTGGTGTATTTTATTTCTATACATGTATGTTTACTTAAGACTTCAGGTTGGACCTGAATATTATAAATTACATCTTTACCTATTGTAATATTTTTCTTGTTTCTTACTATTCCTTGTATCGGGATTCTTAACTTATTAAGTAGTATCCCTAGTTATTTCACTAAGTAATACCTACTTATATTCTACTATTCCTTCATGAGTTAATTACATTAACTCTTTTTATTCTCATTCTCACCTAATGAGTTAATTACATAACTCTTTTTATACACATTTTCTACTAATGAGTTAATTATATAACTCCTATTGTAACACCCTAGATTTTTAAGACATTTTTTTTTTTTTTTTTGTAATAATAATGGCATTTCAATAAGAGCATTTGGGATCCCATGAGAAAAGTTTTATTTAACATTTTATTAAAACATATCTTAAAAAATCAGAGTGTTATTTTTCCTTTCTCAAAATGGCATACATAAAATTAAAACATAATTAGATTTAAAACAATACGCCTATCAATCAACGTCAAATAAATTGGCGTCTTTATTTTAAATCAAATAAATGTCCAAAACACAATAATAATATGGCCCAGGGTCTATCCATCATAACATCCCATAGAAATGTCCAACATATGTCTAAACATCTAAATTAAATCCATAAAATAAAAGTATTCAATCCATAATTAAATTCAAATGATAATCCCATTCATTGACTCACATCACTATCTAATATTCTAGGAAAAGGATCTTCAGCAGCTCTCACGATTTCTTAACAGCTTTTTCTTTCCTGATGTCGCGCTCAAGATCTAAGGCATTGCAAAACAAAGCAATGCCTCAGCAAGCTATCGCTTGTGTAGGTACTTAGACAATTAATGTAATAAAATGAAATAAATGAATAACAATACTGATAAAATAACAAGTCTATCATTTATGAAGATAGTGGTATCATAAGTCATGTCAACATAAATGCCAATTTATTTCATATGCTAAAACATGCATTTCATGGAGTTAAAACATGACATGAATCAATGTAAATGAGCATACAACCAGAATAAGGGCACCCTAAGGTAATGGGTCCCACGACATCCCACTAATATCACTGATCATGAGTACATAGCTAACTTCTGAGTGTCGTCACACCCAGGCATACCATCCATAACCATGCTCATCATACATGCACACATAATAAGAATATGGGCCGTCATGTCGTAGTGGCAACCCTCCATGGGTGTCAACCACCGCCGCTCTCAGTCGACACTATAACGGGAGACTTAGCGTTTGTCCCCATGGAAAGGCTTAGACCAGTAGTGTGGACTATCCATATTACCAAATCCCTACCGAATGTCATCTATGGGCAGGTGTCTATCATATCACAATATCATCACATCACAATCTCGGAGGGTGGGTGGCTGGCCCTATCCCTCCTAGCATGAAGCCCACCGAGCGAGAGCACCCGTCATCAAATATAAAACATGAAAATCATATGTATATGCTAAAACTCAAGAGTACTCATAGCTCGAAATTCCCAAGACATGCCCCTCATCCTGTGGTTAGCCTATAAAAGGACCAACTAATAAGCTTCTATTCTTATTTCCATGTAAATCCATGCATTTCCAAGATATAATAATAAATAAGTCTCTATTTAAGCATAATTAATTAACATCATGCTCATAAAAAAATTTGTCATGAGTTTATTCAATAAAAAATTTCAATTTGTAATAATCATAATGCACTCAAAGTCGCATTAAATCCACGGCAAACAATAATTGCAATTTAAAACACAATCATGCATGATGCTATGTTTATGCATGGTTTGAAAATCAAGGCAAAGCATTAATTGTCGTCACCTACCTCAATGTGAGACCACTTAGTTTGCTAATAATCTCCTTAACTGGTATATTCAAGTGAAATTATACATGTCACATCACTATTTTTAAAATTTTCTAAATTAAAAGTGGTCATGTATAAGTTTTTAAGTTAAAACAAGGTCTGCATCGTTAATACGGTCACAACGCCTCTTTCAGATCTTGATTTGGACTCCTTTAGCTCCCAAAAATTAAGTTTTAGTGAAAACATACGTAAAAGGGGCCTGCCCAACCACCATAAGGTGGTCTATACTGGCGGTTCTACTTTTCGCTGGTTTATACCGATGTAAACTGGCGTCACGAAGACGCCTGCAGCCGAGAAGCGCCGCGTGCATTTTCGACACCATGATGCACCGCCGCATGCATCACAGTCGCCAAGACGCAACGCATCCCGACCCCACTGAGACAGCGAATGCTGTCTCTTCAGTGCACCTGACATCGTGTACGCGTGCAATGCCGACGTCATTTGACGTCATCTTTTGGGCGTCCCGCTGTGCATCCCGGCGTCTGTGCCAGGGCGCCGACGCCGTTGCCGACACCGAAGAAGATGACCGGATTCCGGTCATCTCCGACAAGTCTACAGAGCTCCGTTTTGAGTGATTTTTGCCCCATTTTTCTTATAATTTTCTCTAAAATTCATTTATGCCCTCCTTTTGCACTTATTTTTTCAAAAACCATGTTTTTTAAATGATTTTTCCCAAGTTCCTAAAAACATCCCTAGGTACTGGTTTTCACTTTTTTTAGAGAAACCCACCGTTGGATCTCTCCCAAATTTTAATTTAATTTATTTAGAATTTTCTTAATTTATACTAAAAATTAAGGATATTACACCTATTCTCATTCTCACCTAATGACTATAGGTTAAATCAATTATTCAATTTTCTATATTTATAAACTATGGGACGGTTAATACAAAATCGTCCCTTATAACATAATAATATAAGATGACTATGTAATAATGGTCATATATTTTTATACGTATAGGATGGTTATTTACTAATTGTCTTATATTGTGAATCTCATGTTTGTTAGTTATAGGACAATTATTTTTAAATCGTCCTATGATTATTACTAAATAAAGGACTATTAATTAATAACCGTCCTATATTTATCATAATATAGAATGGTTTTCGTAGAACAGTCCTATATTGTTTTGATAATATATGACTGTTATCTTGGAACCGTCCTATATTTATCTTTCTATTATAAATTATAAACCTTTCTTTCTCCCGCCTTTCACTTTTTCACTTCACATTTGTGCTCTAACCCCTAAGAAAATTCCTTCGCAGTCCAAGCTCCCAAACCCCCTTCAACCAGAACTAAAGAAAAAACAAAAAGACTGAGAAGAAGGAGAGAGAGGGAGAGAGAAAGCGTGCTAGGCTGCTAGCCAATTAAGGGGAGAGAAGAATTAGAGAGTGAGAGAGCAAGGGAGAAACTCAGAAATTGACCGCTCACCGTTGCTTAAGTGCCTACTACACCTCAAGGTCCTTAAGTAAGAAGAAGAAGAAGAAGGAGAGAGCGACAGGGGAGAGAAGAAGAACTGAAGAAGCAGACAAATATAAGAAAAATGATAAGAGGCAATGGAAGGAGGTTCATCAAGTAACTTGGTTCTGCTCTCGGAATCTCTATATCGCCATTTTTTGCTCTATTTTTGTTATGTAACACTCTTATTATAATACATCTCACAAGATAGGGTTACACCGTTAAGGTTAACAATAACAATATTCTCCATCTGCAATTGGCATGGCTGCAAGCTTATACAACTGTAATCTGCATCTGCATGATTCATGATTGCATCTGGCATGAGTTATTTCACATACACTTTTCACTTTTCTAGCTACAGTCATTTCAATTTTCATTTGTGAAGCAAACATGTAACATGAAAAAGTAGTACAAGAGCACTTAGAAGAGGTAGAAGTAGAATAAGAACAAAACATAAAAGAAGAACAATCGAGGTTATCGAGCACATGTCTACCAGTAACACCACCTGTCAAGAGAAAGCCTAGGGGGCCAACACAAATGAAACATATAAATAAGAGATCATCAAAGGAAATAAAAGAGACTGTACAATTCAACAGTAGAGATCATCCAATAGGTGGTAGTGCATATGCTTATGCTAGCTTCATATGTTGCACTGTTAGATAACTAGTGCTAGTCTCAGTGACTGATTGGAGACTTGTATCGCCAACAGTCATAGATGCAATATGGAAAATGGTCAAGGTATGTAAATTCTTCATACATATAACATAATATATTCCTTATATATATATATTTACATATAATACACTAAGTCATTAAGTCACTACTCACTAATCAGTAATCAATAACTTACTTCTTTTGTTTTGTAGTCTGCCTTTGCCGTATCTAATGAGTGCAAGAAGTTGGTGAACAATGGAGGAAATGGAAGAGTGAGCTTGAAAGGAAGTACATGCTTCCAAATGCCAATGATCCTTCCAGGCTTTGATGTCTAGGCAATCTCCTGATATTGAAGTAATCACAACTTGAACTAGCCAAGCTAAATTCTGATTCTTGTAATTATTATAGTTGATTATATTTTGATTACATTATTTTGACATATAGGCAAAACGTATAAAAGGACAAATGGTGTGTGCAACTAATCATATGCAGCACCACCTTTCAAGGGTTGGTTACGCATGATTAGAGGCAAAAGAAATAAGTATATCATGTGACATTTCATTTTTGTCTAATTATAGTAGATTTTTATTTTATTAACTCTGACTTAGTGTCTCTCTTAACAACAAAAGAAGGCTGGGACAACAGAGCCCATCGACTATACTCTTCTTTGGAAAATGACACATTCAAAAGGGTGTAACTCCCAGACCTTTACTAATAAAACAACTGCAGCAATTGCATCAAGAATTGTAAGTGGTTTAAGACTTTAAGTTTTATACTTTTATTTTATGTGCCTACTATCTAGTTAACTAGTTTTATACTTTTACACTCTTGCATTATATAAATATTATATATATAATAGGGATTTGATCATGTTATGATATTTACATGTACAGAAAGAGTTGACCCAAGAAAGTGCAACTACTGGGACTCTTAGCAGTACTGCTGCAAAGGGGAATATCCTATATAGGGCAATGGGCAACAAGGATGAGCACCCTGGCCGAGTAAGGGGCCAAGGTTGCGATGTTGTTCCTTCCAAGTTCTTCCCTAAATAAAAATCTCCTATGCTATAAGAATTGGAAGAATGAAAGGAGCAAGCTATTGTGGAGATATATAGCAAGGTGAAGGATCATTTGTTGAAGGAACTCTAGGGTGGCAGAAGAACCTCATGTCAAGATGTTGCCCTTCAAGCTTAACCTCAAGTTAAACCACCCCAATTTGACAATAACTGCACTCATTTATCTGACGAAGAGGTGGCAGAGCAAGTACTTGAAGGTGATGTCGCAATCAGTAAGGTATGTATATTGACATGTTTACTTTTACAATGTTTAATTATTTAGTAACCTTTTCAGTTTACATCACTAATCATTATATATATGTTATTTCTCAAATGCAGGTGGGTCAGTGCATGTTGCAGCTACATACATCTAAGAACTATGTGGCTGTGACAACACTGTATGTGGTTTAGCCCATGACTTCCACCACCTTGCATGGCAAGTTGATGCATCCACACACTAATTCCATGTGCATTACTATCGCCATTCAACTAGATGCTCCCCTTCCATTTCAGGTATAAGAGGATGATATTCAAACTATTAGGGATGCAATTGGATATCATGTCAGTTGGTCAAAGGAATTTATCAAACCAATGATATTCAATTCCAAGGTATATATATTCTGATTGCAGTCATGGCATCATTTTCTGCTACCTTTTTTAAGTCATTCTAAATTGTTAATTGATTAATATTGTCTGCAACATGTCAAATCATTAGAAGCAATACAAGGCACAATTGAAGCAAACCTCCGAGCCATCGAATTCTGGCGTAGTGGCTAGTGTAGCCCCATCCCATCCTTCCTAGGTATTTTTATAACAACCCAAGTTCCAACAGTCACAATATTGTCCACTTTGGGCTTAGCCCTCATGGTTTTGCTCTTCCCCCTAAGGGAAAAATGCTTTATGGCCGTTAGAGTTCCTTGAACTCTTATAACCAGCACAGCTTCTACTCCTCGGGCGATGTGGGACTAACTTCAATACCTAGCCCCCGTCCCTCACCTGAGACTTTTGGCCTGCTTCAGTCGGCGTTTGACCTCACCCAGCTTAGTCGACCGCAGAGCGTCACCTCTCCCCACCTTATGGGACATGCGTCCTTGCATGGCCTTTTGACCAGACGCAACCACATGCGGTTAGCCCACACCACGAGGGGTAATCACTCTAATACCAATTGTAACAACATAGGTTTCAATAGTCACAATATTGTCCGCTTTGGGCTTAGACCTCACGATACCCCTCGTGGTGTAGGCTAACCGCATGTGGTTGCGTCTGGTCAAAAGGCTATGCGATGACGCATGTCCCCTAAGGTGGGGAGAGGTGATGCTCTGCAGTCTAACAAGCTTAGTGATGTTAAACGCCAACTGAGGCAAGCCAAAGTCTTAGGCGAGGGATGGGGGCTAGGTATTGAGAGTTAGTCCCACATCGCTCGGGGAGTGGAAGCTGTGCTGGTTATATGAGTTCAAAGAACTCTAACAGTCATAACGCATTTTTCCCTTAAGGGGAAGAGCAAAGCTATGAGAGCTAAGCCCAAAGCGGACAATATTGTGACTGTTAGAATCTAGGTTGTTACAATAGGTGACGCTCCATGATCTAACAAGCGGGGTGAGGTCAGATGCCGACTGAGGTAGGCCAAAAGTCTCAAGCGAGGGACAGCGGCTAAGTATTGAGAGTTAGTCCCAGCTCACCCAAGGAGTGGAAGCTGTGTTGGTTATAAGAGTTCAAGGAACTCTAACAGTCACAACGTGTTATCCTCTTAGGAGGAAGAATAAAGCTATGAGGGCTAAGCCCAAAGCAGACAATATTGTGACTATTGGAACTTGGGTTGTTACAATTTCTATATACTTGCATAGTTGCATCATGCTACATGACGACAATGTTTACCGTTACGCCAAGGCTCCCCTTCTATAGCAAGCCTAAATGGACTTTAAAAATGTTCAAGTTTTAAAGAATGAAGTGTACTAACAAGTCTAAAATGACTTGAAAAGTGTAGCAAGTAAAATTAGACTTAAAAATAAATAAATTTTTTTTAGCAAGTTCAGAACAATTAAGTGTAGCATGTCTAAAAAGACTTGAAAAATCTAACAAGTTCACAAGAACTTGAAGTGTAGAGAGTCTAAAAATACTTGAAAAGTGTAGCAAGTCCATGTGGACTTGAACAATGCAACAACTAACAAGTTCAAAGTACTTAGAATGTAGTAAGTTCAAAAGAACTTTACAGGTGCAATAAGTCCAAGTGGACTTGAAAAATACAACAAGTCAAGGAAAATAAAAACGCTACACTCATTGTAAACATTTGTTAGGTGCCACAAGCACAAAAAGTTTTGTTATATTATCCTAGGTTAGAATTTGTAATCTTACTTGAAGTAATGATTAGATCTCAAAAAGTTTTATTATCTTATCCTAGGTTAGAACTTGTGATCTTACTTGAAGTAATGATTAGAAGTGTTTTATAGAATTCATATGTTTCTTTTAACTTTCATCATCATGATAATTAAGACCTTATCCCAATATATGATAAAATTTGATCTCACTGTTTCTCTTCTTTTATATATGCTTGTATACCAGTATATGTTGTATATATTCATTACTAATTTCTGAAATGTTACATCTACAGTGTAGAGATCAGGTGGAGGTTCCACCTAACACGCCTCCATTCCTAAGGGTACTATACATACTAGCCAATGAAGATAAGAAAATCAGCCCCATAAGGATAGAGGGAGGTGTGCTTGAAGACGATGTGGTTAAGGTTTCACTCTTCAAGGAAGATCTCTTAGCCATGTGTAATATGGTTTAACTGGAATACATGCACATCGTCGTCTATAACGGGTATGTTGTCGTGTAACTGCTCTATTAAAGTTAGACTATTACAAATCAAAATAACATTACTTACTTTTTTAACAATACTTAATAATTATTTGACATTTACCCATATTTCTAATGCAGGTATTTGCATGATAAGTTGCAAAGATTAAAGGTCAAGGACATTTACAAGTTCCTTGACCCTTTTCTTGTCTTTCGATTGGACCATTTGCCCATAGACAAACAAAGAGAAGATATCATTCCTGGGCTCATGCGTTGTGCGAAGGGGTAAGCCTTACTAATTGCCTACAATAATTGGTACGTTATAACATATGTTGCTAAATTATGTCATTTCGATTTCATAATTCATACACATGAATATCTATATCAGTTAAGATTTGAGAAGTTATAATTGAATTATTGTTTTTATAGGTCACATTGGATGCTGCTATCTTTGGATGTGCATGGTGGCCGTGCAATGTTTTTCTATTCTTGTGGAACGCACATTCAGGAATACCTGACCAAAATTATAAATATATAAGTCTTTATTATTTCTGTCATTATAATATAACTACTCAACTGATAAGTGGCAATTATCATAATATTCATAATTTAATGCTTTTCAATTATATGTGTATAGTGCATGGTATATATGGACTGAGCAGGAAGGTATTGACCACTCAGCAAAACTCAACTAGAAGAAGGTCAATGTAAGGTTTACTAATTACTGCTCTTTAGACTCTTTACTATAATTTTAAACCTGAATTTATTTGACATGATATTTGAACCTTTTCTGTTATCTTTGGTGACATTGGTGTGCAATGCCCTAAACAAAAATTCAATTTGGAGTATGGGTATTATGTTCTCAGATATATGAAAACCCTCATTCGCAATGGATTTCCAATCTCACAATTGAGAAAGGTAAGACTTACTAACCAATGTTATAATTTTGTTTTGTATATTTCTTGACTAAATCCAAGATTACATGTTTGAACTAAGTTATTATATGTTTTTTACAAGCGGATTTGGGAAGCAAGAGTTACTCCCATTTGGATCTAAATGATATTAGAATGGAATGAACATATTATATTATGAATTTTAATTTGTAGTTCAGTGATGTAAGTAAATATATCAATCATGTATATACTTTTTACTCCAATATAATACAAAGACTAGTTTATTTCTATGGATGTGTTCTATTTTTATTTTGATTGAAGTACGCTATGGGTCAATGTATGTGCTTTCTTTGTTTCAAACTTTCAATGATGGGATTGGGAAGTTGGTGTCTTAAACTAAACATATGATATGGGATGTGGCTGTCCATCAAGAAGAGTGAATGTATCATGTATGGGTGATTGTGTATGCTTTTATTTATTCAATTCAATGTAAATTGTATGGAGAAGTTATAGAATGTTGGAAGTGAATGTGTACAATGATTATAAATATAATAGGTTGCAGAAGTAAATGTGTTATTTTGTCACATTAGTCCATTTCTATGGATGTATTCTAATTTTCTTTTAATTCAAGTATGTGTCAATGTGTCTGCTTTCTTTATTTCAAATGTTTAATGATGGGAGGTTGGTGTGTTCAAGGTTTCAAGCAGACATGTGAGATTGTGTATGGAGAGAATTGTGTGTGGATACTGGACAGTAATACTAGAATGGTTATGTTTTTAACTAATATGGGATAGGTATTTAGTATCAATCCTATATAACTTATTAAATATAGGACGATTAAAAAATAGCCATCTTATAGAACCTTAAAATATAGAACCTTATTAATTGTCTTATAGAACCTTAAAATATAGGACGATTACTTATTAACCGTCTTATATAACGTATAAAAATATAGGATAGTTAATTATTAACTGTCTTATAGAACCTATAAAAATATAGGACGATTGATTATTAACCATCCTATAGAACCTATAAAAATATAGGACTATTAAAATCTTTAAATATATAGGATGGTTAATAAGTAACTGTCCTATATAACATACAAAATATAGGACGGTTATTTATTAACTTGCCTATATTAGTTAAAATATAGGACTATTACTAAGAAACCATCCTATCTAATATAAAACAATATAGGATAGTTATTCAGTAACCATCCTATATTTATAAGATGATTCAGCACGACGGTTTAACATGTCATGACTAGCGAGTAGAACGAGTCAACGCAATGTGTTAATAGATCATGTGTCATACGGGTCAACATGAAGTTTTACCAGGTCGTGTGTCAGACGGGTCAACAGGACAGGTCATAATGGTTGATACGAACACAACACGATTTTGAGCTTGTCTTTTTCGAGTTAACCCGATAAATGACACGAACATGATAGGACTCAACCTTAACCCCGCTAAATGTGTGTCGTGTTATCATGCTATTTGTCAACGTGTATTAAATTAGATTTAAAGCCAATTTAGGGGCTATTTAGCATAGCTATCACTATCTTGGATTAGCTTCTGTAGATGATAATTAACCTTTTCTTAGAAATTATTTAGAGTTTATATATCAAGGCTCAAGGGTATAGGATTTACATGTCCATGAAAACCTTATCCATGCATGGATAGATTTCCTCGTAAGCCATGCTAGACTTCAGTTTACTATTTTATCCACAGGTTTAGTCATACCTCAGTGAAAAATTGAATTCCTTAGAGAAGTAACTTGGAAGAAAGGAAAATCATTCATCTTTTTAGCATTTCCTTAGCTAATATATTAACCAACATGACCCATTGTTGTTTTGCTCTTACAAGGAAAAGGGAAGAAGACCAGCAAGAAAGAGGGTTATTTGGTGAATTAAACTTCTTTCTCATGTGAGCTTGCCCTCCTTCCAATTTTGAGTCCTTCAATTCATTCATCAAATTTGCCGCCTCCACAGATGGGTAAGTATAAAAAATCTCATCTTTTGGAGACCTCTAAAATGACCCCTTCTAGTTCAAAAATGTACCATTAAAGATAGAACTACTTTCTCCTTAAATTATTATCTATTTCTAGACCATTAAAGTTCCAAAAAGAGTGTGTCCACCATTTTATTTTCAACTAGTAACTCGCATCTTATAAGTTTTCATATATACATCCTCCACAAGCGTACCCTAGAACACCTACATATTGTGCAAATGCCCTTTCCAACATATCCTAGAGGGAACTCATGACCTACTTATTGGAGAGAGAGAGAGAGAGAGAGAGAGAGAGAGAGAGAGAGAGAGAGAGAGAGAGAGAGAGAGATTATGATAGTTATCCATAAAGAAGATTGAGAATGGAACTAAACTCAAATCAAACATAAATTCATGAAACTAAACTCAAATCTTGAGAATAGTTTGTCAAATTTGTTCTGAGATAGTGGACTCACCCACTTACATACCCATTTTGAGGAGTTTCAAACAAATGACCCTCTCGATTGAGAGCTCATTCTTGCGCCACTAGACCACAGTCACACGCTGAAATATTTTTTCAAATTCCCAATTACTCTTTGTAAATGTAAGTGCAAACACAAATGAAAAGATTAAATTTGGATCTTTATAATGCTTTTTCTCCAAATTATTTTCAAATATCAACTGACTTATTCCCAAATCCTAACTCTGTAACAGGAAAAAATTGTACCAAAAACCTCCTTTCTTTTTTTTTAATTTCTCAAACTTAGCTTGAACTTTATTTTACAGCAACTGCACCCTCAACTATTGCACCCATTTCAATTGCACCTATTTCTAAAACAACATTTGAGTCGTTAACAGCATCTCACTCGGAAGAAGTCTTAACTGGATTCTGACTTTCCAACCAGTTTCTTGAACACTGCTGTGATAATCCTGATTATTGTCATGAATCTGATTCAATATTCGACGATGATGAACCATCCCGCTGGTGCGCCGGCGACATCTATGACCAACCTTACCTCTCCGAACATTGCCAAGCCGACCACCAACCCCGTCTTCCCAGCACCCAGATCTCTCCGTCATCGACAGCCTCCACTGGATGGTGTCATTACAAAACAGATAGTAAGAAATTATCGTTCCTAAAGAATTGGTAGTAATGAGATATTACGAGCAGCTAAAAACTTTTAAGGAGTTCTTATTGGTGATTGTGCGATTCGGGTCACCTCAGGAGGAATCGAGGATGGTTTTGGCCATAGGTTGGGCGGTTTTGTGGTTTTGGATGGATTTTGGTGGGTTTGGTAGATCAGAATGGGAAAGCCCACCTTCGTATTAATCAGGAAACCGGGTTGCTTCGTATGATAAGTCGATTTTCAGTGGGAGCGAAAGCGGTTTTGGGGTGATGGGTTTGTGGGATTTGGTGCGATACTGTTAGTTGAGAGAGGATAAAGGAGAAAAGTAAGGAGATGAGGGTGAGAGAGAGAAGGAACGCCATGGAAATGGAAAGATGTTTCTGGACAAAAATGCGGTGGGGTTTTGTGCGTTTCAAATGCATGGTGGGAAGTTTTCGCTGGATTTGAATATTAGTGGTCATGAATGAAAGATAATTGTTATGATTTTGGAAGCTTCCGTGGACAGCTGGTAATGGTGGATGTGAGGAGTCACGGACATGACAGTCCAATATGGGATTTGGTGAAGCGTTTGGCTGGAAGAAGAAGTGGAAGCAGCCGCATTGTTGGCCAGAGGAGGGAAAGGGAGAGGAACAGCCAGCTGAATCAGATCAAGAATGCCACATTAGTGTTCAAATAACAGGTTAGTTAGTCAAACGCCATCCACATGAGACTGCCATTAACGACGACAAATGTTGTCTAAAAAATAGGTGCAATTGAAATGGGTCGCTTAAGTGGAGGGTCAATTGCAGTGAAATCAAATTCAGGTTAACTTTAAAAAATCACAAAAATCAAATGTTTTCGTAGAATTTTCCCTTGTAACTATCCTAAAACCTTCTCAAGTCATTGGACTAATTCCACCCGCCTCAACGTACAAAGTCCGAACTGCTATTCAAAGCAAAAAATTTAAAGCAGTTGATTTGGGCTGGCCTCATAGAAACCAACGGATAACTACCTCATTGGAAAGTAAGCTATTCATCTACCTCATTTAAGACATTTGGTCCCTAAATTCACTAACAAAAGGAGCCATGGCCTAGCTGCAGAGTTGTCATTGTGTCATCTTAAAGTTACGGGAATTTATAGAAAAAGTATCTTGCAAAATATAAAATAAAGATGTATACTATAGACCCTTATGGTCTGCCTTTCGCCAGTGCACCAAGCTACCCTCTTTATGTCACCATTGAACAAATACAAGTTAATTCAACTGTGGATGACTCACTTAGTTCTGGTCCGGTGGTTGTATTTGTACATGCTTGCCGGTGGAACCCGTAAAAATACTGCTTCACAGATCAAAGGTCTAAGACAAGACGAGCAAGGTAAAATCAGAGGCAATGGAAGGGGTGACGCTCAAAGCCAATCTCTCCTACGCTAGATCTGGTCTAACAAATATGGAAACCCGTCACGGATATCTGTTGCAAAGAAATAACTGCAAAAAAATACAAGGACACATGTTACCAGCCACTCCTGTCACATGTGTTGGATCCCCATGGATTGGCACTGGAAAGCCAAAGTCTTATAAATAAATAGATGCACCGCAACACTTCGTTGGACCATCCTTGTCTGAAAGATGAAGACTTTTGTTTGGTGCTAGGCCGGCCACTAGCTAAAAGTGCAAAGTGGGTTCTTGTATATCCAAACCATAAATGTTATGGATAGCAGTGGAATCCTAACTCTATGGTTATGAGTAATAATATGATACAATCGGTATCAATGTGTCTTGTAAGCGTTCCTAAAATTGAAAAGCAGACCCACTTTTTATGTGTTTTAGCTATCTAAGACGTTCATTAGATTCACCCGCATCTCAAAGATGATCTAGGTATAAAATTTCATGTCAAGATATGTATATAGGTCCTCCATTTGAAACTTTTTGTAGCCAAAAACAGATGGTATGTTGGAGCTTTTGCATGGATATACTATATTTACTGTCTTTTTTTGGCTGCAAAAGCCTAAAAAATGGCGGACCTAAAGACATTCAACTGATGTGGCATTATGTAGCTCGACTATCTAAGATGTTGTGATCATATGAACATCTTAGATTGCTAAAATTATGAAAAAGTAAGCTGCTTTTCAATTTTAGAAACACCTATAATGCCACCTTAGTATAATCGATTCTATCATATAATTACTCTGTGGTTATTTAAGATGTTTAAGCCATAATGCCTAAATTTTTTATCTTGGACTTTCATTCCTAAAATACAAACCTGGATAAGACTTCTCAACATGTTACTCAACCAAGCAAATGAATGGCTTGGAGATAACAATGATTAGTTGTAATCCAATCTAATATTAGTTGGAGCTTTGGAAGGCGCAAGCAGAGAGGACGAATGCTGGTATAAAGTGCGACACCCCAACAATGGTGCAACTCAACTTTTTCAACGGGCAATGAGCTCATATATCATTGATTTAAGCTGCTCATCCAAGTTTCTTTGACTTTTGACTTTGGATATCTCATGGCCCAACAATTATTTTAAGAAAAATTCAGTAACAACTAAAAAATTGTGTTTGTGTTTTAATCTGTTGAATGCAAACTGTTGTTTTTGAGGAGCTTCTAATTGTTCCACGCATCCTTTCGCGGATTTTAATAACTTTCTTTTAAAATGATTTGTTGGGCTTCTTGAACAACAAGTCTGACAACAACTATGGAGTTGCTCTACTTTTGGGTGTTTTTTCATTTGATCAATGGTGGCATGGCTAAGCCAAGTTTAGTGAAAAGTACTTTAAACTGTATTACCAGTTACTTTAATTCCTTTTTGTCTGTTGTTTAAGCTGTATAAATGCCTTTTTTGTTTAAATATAATGCTATTTTCTAACCGAAAAAAAAGAAAAGAAGAGAACTGTTGAATTACTTATCAGCTAACTATTGTAATTAGAATTAAAAAGGTAATTAGTTGAATGACTCTTTCTTTCTTCTCTCTCTCCTTTTTCTTTCCTGCTAGCTAAGAAGAGGAACTCCACACCATGAAAAACATACACATGACCCTTGATTAAGTTGTGGCCTACCAAAATTGAGTTTCTATGCAATCTAAGTTCATCTTCTTGGCTTCCTACTGTTACATAGGTCACACCCCATAAACTTCTACAGTAGAGGCTTACAGGTTAATGGTTCAGACGAGCAATGTGTGAGAGTTTTAGGCGCCAATAGCTAAAACCAATGGTTCAGATGAACAAAAACTTGGGGCCCACTTTGGTTCCATCTGCTGGAGTAAACTTACATATTCTAATGGGCCGACTATCAGTAGATAAATCCAAGATCATCAAGGGCATTGTAGTCACTGAATTCTAACCAAATTGCAATAAAAATAAGGCGAAGTGCCCAAGTCCCTCCGGCGGGGTCACATCCCTCCGCGCCATCATGTGACCCCTGCACAGACGGCCCCCTTCCCTCTCTCTCTCTTGTAATCCTAGAAGAAAGAAAAAAATGGAAGAACAAATCACCAAATCCTCCACCAGACTCAAGCCATAACCAAAATCCACACCCCCAAGAGAGAAAAAAATGAAAAAATCCCAACAACTCATCTTCGGTTCATCTTCCTTCAGGTCCACTCCAATCCTTACCAGTTCCCGAAAGCCTCATCCCAACTACCGTAGGTAATCTCTTTCTTTCTCTCGAACTTCCTCTTCGGGGCTTCTTTGTTTTAAATCAGCAAACCCAGAACTCATCATGTTGAACAATCATAGAAGTTCCAAAAACAGAGGTTTCTCCGTCAAAATGAAGCTACTTCGTAAACCAAGAGACGAAAGAAACATCTTTTACAAGTACTTCAAATGGCTTCTCTGGTTTTTCCTCTCACTCTACTTCTTCTCTTCTTACCTCCTTACAACATCAACCAAAGCTACCACCCTCTCCATTTCTTTCCCAAAAACCACTATTTCCACTCCAAAAACCACTGTTTCTCGTGCTCTGATAGAATCGATTGAACCAAACTCAACCCAATCCTACAAAGATTTAGTACAGCGAGATTTGAAGGTGTATATCTATGATTTGCCGTCGAAATACAACCGTCATTGGTTATCTAACGAGCGATGTAGTACTCATTTGTTTGCAGCAGAAGTTGCCATCCACAAAGCCTTGTTGGGTAGCGATGTTCGAACTTTCGATTCATATAAAGCCGATTTTTTCTTCGTACCTGTTTATGTATCGTGTAATTTCAGTACTGCTAATGGGTTTCCGGCCATCGGGCATGCTCGCGCTCTTTTGCAATCTGCGGTGACGACTATTTCATCCCAGATGCCGTTTTGGAATAGAAGCGATGGTTCCGATCATATCTTCGTCGCCACCCATGATTTTGCAGCTTGTTTTCATACTATGGTAAGGCATTTGTCCTTAATTTTCTTCACTTTTCTTTGCAGTTTGGAACACGGATTAATGTAGTTACGTTGTTGTTTTTTATTTTGAAGGAGGATGCTGCGATTGCTGACGGGATCCCGAGTTTCTTGAAGAATTCCATTATATTGCAGACATTTGGTGTTAAATCACAGCATCCATGTCAGGATGTTGAGAATGTGTTGATTCCACCGTTTGTTTCGCCGGAAAGGATACAGTCGACGTTAGAAATGGCGCCGGAAAACGGCGAGAGGGATATCTGGGTGTTTTTCAGGGGAAAGATGGAAGTTCATCCTAAGAACATCAGCGAACGGTTTTACAGCAAGTAATTACTTTGCCCGATTTCTTTACTCCATTTTATGATCTCCCCCCGTGGACCCTACGATCGTTTATCCACAACCATCCATCTTATCTTTATCTTCTCAGCCCCCGTCTTAATGGGCGCTGTCTGAAGAATCTTATCCAATTGGTGGACATTTATGGGTGATGAACAACGGTTAAGATCATCCATTGAGTAATTATTTGCACAGTTGCTTAATCGAGGGTTCAGATCACCAAATTTGGGCCCACTGTGCCCCTTCCTGCTAGATTAGTAGTTTATGATCGGGCGACTTGCTTTTGGTTGATCCACCCGCCGTATTCTTTATGTCGAGCTTTTTATTGGTTTGTACAACTCGTTGAGAATTGTGACTATCAGTAAAAGTGCTTTGAAAAAATGAGCGGGTTTGATGGGACCGATGCAGGGGTGTCAGTATCAAAACAGTACCTTTCTCTTACATCTTCGTTGTTTTCTTGTACAGGGGAGTCAGGACAGCAATCTGGCACAAGTACAATCGCAACCGTCGATTCTACATCCAACGCAAAAGATTTTCCCGTTACCAATCCGAGATCGTACGGTCCACATTCTGCATCTGCCCTCTTGGATGGGCTCCATGGAGCCCTAGATTGGTAGAATGTGTGGCATTGGGTTGTGTTCCCGTCATAATAGCCGACGACATCCGACTTCCGTATCCCGAATCCGTTCCCTGGCCAGAGATTTCACTGAGAGTGGCTGAGAAAGACGTCGGAAATCTGGAAAAAATCTTGGAACGTGTGGCGAAGACAAACTTGTCGACCATCCAGAGGAATCTGTGGGACCCATCTAATCGACGGGCTCTTCTGTTTAATGATCAAGTTCAAGTGGGAGACGCAACGTGGCAGGTTTTAGATGCTTTATCTGGGAAGCTACACAGATCATTCCGGCGATATGGGATTTCGGACCATTGAGATCCTGACACGTGGAGATGAGAGATTTGATTGAATCTTGGAACAGCTGGTGCTCCACTTATTTAGCGTGGGTTGCTGATGCTGGCAATAATGGACGACAGCTGGCATCTCTGCCGATCGGGCCGTGGAGAGAGAAAGGGGTGGGGGTGGGGGGAAGACAGATAGAAGAAAGAGATAAAAAGAAGCTCATGTGGGTGTCCTACATGAAATCTGATGCCACATGTATCATCTCTTGACGTGGCATCGTATGATTGGATCATTTCGGCTTATTCGCTATCAACTACTCCGGTGATTTGTATTCTTTGATATAGTGGTCTCAACAAAGGAAATTCGAAGTTGAGCATAAAGATGAGAGAAATGGGAAGTCGTGGTTCGTTAGTTTTGATAATGGCACCCCTCACATTCGTGATTTGAAGTCGTTAGTTCTCCCAAACGGACAATGGCCACTGAGGAAAAGTGTAAGAAAGTGAGGAGGTTCGGTGTTCGAGAGAAGTAGGTAACGATATCATTGCCCATTTAAAAAGAGGGTAGATTCCTTTAATTGTGTCAGAATGGGGAATAATAAACAATACCAATAAAAAATTTGTAATTTGAAATCCCATCTATGTTTTTACTGTAAACTATGCGAGGCTCACATGGGAGCATTTTATTGGTTTTTTTATAAAATCAAAATTAAAATGCCAAGAAAAGAGTATTTGCCTTTTCGGTTTCTGGGTGCTGAGGCTGTTTCGGTTGCCGGTGGGGGTGCCGTTAACAAACATGAGGGTAGTGGTCTTAGTTTATGGCGCTTTTGGGGAAGCATAAATGTCGTCGGAGGAGAAATCTAAGGTGGAGGATAAGTGCCAGCGAAAATGTGTCGTAGGAAAAGGGATGAATTAAGGCAAAGATGAGTAGCCAAAAACTTCATTCGTTTCGACCTCTTTCAACCGTACGGAGGACAACTTCAACCATTGCTCTCAGTTTAGGATAATCTATCTTGACTTCGAATAACAACTTTAAATGGCATAACTCGTCTAAAGAAAGCAGAATATTAACTCATCAGATATGAATTTCTTGCAGCGCCCATTAATTAAATAGGCTTTCACGTCACTTTGGGAGGGAGGGGAGTAACCTGAAACGTGGGACTTGCTACAGCAAGTCTGGAAGGCCGTTTCTCATTGGAAGTCATGTTTATAAGGTATCATATCTTAGATATTTTTGCAAAAAGAATTTCTAAAGATCTTTATGTTAGTGAAGAGCGTATCATGGATGCACAGACGTAGGAGAGGATGACAAACCGTAGATAGTAAACAGTTGAGGAATTAACACAGCATTCAACTGCTATAGGTACTTGTGGGTCCTAGCTAGTTTGCTGATCACAATCATTCAACTGCTAGAGGATGCCTACAAATTAACCCTCTGGTTGATGGAGACATTATCACTAGGTTTGATTTCTTTACAGTCTAAAAATAGCGGTTTGGATCCAAGAGAACTTGTAGATTTTTGCATTCTTGGCTAGGTAAATCCTCGGCTTCTGACTCGCACCTTTGGATATGTAGCTTCTTAAGATCAGTTCGGAAGGATCCATGACCCATTTGTGTGAATAAAATTGTTGATTTGGGAATTCCATTTGGGATGGGACCAACACATCGTGCCATCCTTTGATGGTTCACAAGTTCAGCAACTGCATGCATGGCACGTACATTTGACGCATGGTTAAATCTAGACGATGGTCTCATATTAGAAGGCAAAATGGCCGTAGCTATCAGGTTCATTACATGAAAGCCCCTTTTCCGGCGACCTTACATTGTTGATTCTTAAAGCTTTATTTTTTTGAAGGAGATTTTGGCGCAATAGTAGAGTTGTCGTGGTGTGAATTTAAGGTTATGGAATCAAGGTATGGAAAAGGTAAAACTCCGTACTATTAACACTTGTAGTCTGCCCCTTCTTCAGACCCTGTATATGTGGGAGCTTCGTGCATCTAGACTGCCCTGCTAATGAAAGGTAAGCCATTGATGACTATGGCATTTTACACTAGTGGCACAAGAAGTCTCTTCCGTGAAGGTTAGGGGTTACGTGGTGTGGGTGCTCTTGTTAACTCTCACAGCAAAGGCCAGCAGATGATTTGTTGTGCTTCATATTGCGGAGGAGATGACCATTCGGCATGGGATCGGAACCATGTCGATCGCCAATTATCCTACAACTTCAACTTTGGTGGCCCTAAGTGCACATAGATATGAGTTCTCCTAGCAGGCCACGGGCGTAACAACTTAGGTCCTAATTTTGGATGTTTTGAACCGTTCATCTTGTTTGGCTCGCCAGTTAAGGCTATGTACAAAAATTTATGCCCATCGAAGTCCTTCAGATACTAGTTCATTTTGAAATGCATAAAATTTAAAAACAAAAAAGGGCATGACTCAAATTATCCAACCTTCATGAAGTTTTACAGATAGCTAATCTAAGACAAGCAAACATGATGAATGGATCAGATCATATAAAGGAGGGCCCCATCTAGTATACATCCCCGACATTCTTTTCTGCATTGGAAAAGCATTTTTCCATTCACGTTCTCATCTTATTTCCCATGACCAATTAAAGAAAACTTTCCCTCATGATCCAGCCCATCGATCAACTGATCTACCGGTTACATATTACGTTTACGCATGATCCAGACGTTTAATATTGTGGACCATAAGTTGCAAGTCCAACAAAGTTGAAAAGAGTTCATCTCTTTTCTTCCCGGAACCGCAAACTAGGTTTGATGAATCAATTGCCTACGCAAACGAGATTGGCTAATCAATCAAGTTTAGGAGTAAGAAACCATGGTATCTGGTGTTAGGAAGTTGCTTTTTTCTTTGAAAACTACACTTTGATGTACCTATTGTTGCTCTCTAATCTGATTCTTTTCAAAGAAATACATCTGAATAATCATTGCAGTTGTCAACAACAGCTAAGGCTAGCGCAGTTGGTCACATACAACTCGTCATCTCTTCTAGAATTGCACGTTTGAGTCGTTTTACCTTTTGATAGGAGTTCAGAATTAGCACTAGACTAGGAAGACTGTATCAGGGATTTGCTTTGTGATTCTTCCCTTATAGAATGGAAAAAACCATTGCAGTTGCCCTTATACTTTCATATATCGTAGTTGGTTTAGAGACGGGAAAGTGGACCTCGGAATTGATTTTTATTTTTTCTTGGATTATGCTTTACGATATTGCAATTGAAGCTTGAACCTTAAAGGGGAGCTTTGGCATAACGGTAGAATTGTTGTCGTGTGACCTTGAGGTCATGGGTCTAAGGCATGGAAACAACTCAGCATCTCGTCTAAATTGCACTGCTTGGTTGTACATTCGAATTGTCCCTTTTCACCTTGGCCAGGATTTAAATTTAAAAGGAAAAGAAGAAGAAATAAAGTAAAAGATAGTACATTTTTTACATCTCTCTCTCTCTCTCTCTCTCTCTCTCTCTCTCTCTCTCTCTCTCTCTCTCTCTATATATATATATATATATATATATATATATATATATATTTACGTATGTCTGGACTAGAAAACACCATTTTTTATATTTATTCAAATTATCAACAAATGTAGCTAGAAAACACCATTTTTTGGTGAAAATTGCATGTCTGGACTAATCCTGAAACTTCAAATGGTTCACTTTGCTCTCTGAACAGAATCTACAAGAAAACCCTCTTTGTTTTTCTATTTACAGCTACTTCCTCTCTTTCCCTTGGCCTAATCTCCATCTCTGTCTGATATTTGCCCTAACTTATATGAACCAAGAGATCTTTGAGATTTTGATAAAAACTTCAGTTACTAAGGTGGATCCTTGAGATTCGATGGTGAAGATTCCGACTGGATAAGAAAGCCGTGAAGAAGAAGCCCGAGTGGGTGCATCTATGTCTACCATCTCCTTGACATGCAAAAAGGTACTATTTTGAGTTTCTTAAAAGGGCGAGAAAAACATTGCCAAGAGTAAACAATAAATTCGAAAACAAAAATGCACAAGCCTCAACCGTAGATAAACCAAGGAACGGAACAATCGAAATTGATTGATAATGAGATCAAAAGTGTTAAGAAATCTACAATTTGTCTCTAATAACCAGCACATTCCTAGGTACATCATTGTTGTAAAACCAATTGGTTTTGCTATTGATCAATCCTGGGATACCCATGAAACAATCGCTGCAAAGATTACTTATAGAATCACTTGCAATGTATGTAAGAATGTCTGGCAGTTTGAAGCTGGATTCTTTAACCAAGCCATTGCACCAGCCAAATCACATTGAATAATCAAGGGCCATTATTTTTGGAAGGTTAGACACACAACCACCTTGAAATTCTCCTCTTTGCACCATGCACTGGAGCATGCATTGGTGCAATCAAGGGCCAAACATTGGAGGTAATTAACCTAAAGGAAAATTAGTTTTAAGGACTAGATAATATTTGATATTTCTTAGGAAAGTGGCTGGGAATTTGAAAAATCTCTCTCTCTTACTATCTTTTCTTTCCTAAAAGCAAAGTGGTGAGTAGATTAAAACTAATGCATCTTACCAACTAGGTGGCACGTGCTTGTTGAGATGCCACATGCTTTATAACTATGTCACACTTGTGCAATGTGTTTCCTTTCTATGCTAAAATAACTTTTCCAATTTGAAACATAAATGGAGAGAATCAAACAAAATACAAAACATAAACCCTAGGCATGCTTTTACTTTTGTTCCATTCTTTCTTCTTCTCAATTCTCCATTATCCATCTTCTTCTATTTTTTTCACTCTAATATTCTCCCTATGAATGTAGGTGTTCATGCATCACAAGTAGAGTGGAGTACAGTGCCTAGTCCTTTCTCAACTAATTATTTGCTATTGAATTTTTCTTGCCTAGAGGCTCTCATTAATTCAAGGTATAATCATTAATAATTTTTCCCCCGACTCCATTTTCATTTTGGAAGTTTTTATGCAACATTGTCTTTTAATTGATTTTTTAATACTTAAATAATATATGTATCCACTTATAGAAGACATTGTCATCCTTTAGAGTTATAAGAAAGTTGATCTCTTTGTACTCTTGGTGCCAAATGAATATATGACCTTGACACTCCGTAAGTATACCTTCCCATTGCATTTCATACTTTCTAAAATATTTCTAGTTATATTCATTATTATTTGTAAATGTGTCTTGCATTTTTTCAATTTATCTCAAACATTCTTTAACCTTCTCTTCAAACATTTTCTATAGAATCTCTAAAGTTGTCAAAGGGAAGGGTTGATTCAAAGGGCTAACCTAATAGTAGATCATGATACAGAAACTATTAAATCTAATTTTATATAGCTTTAATGATGTGATTTTAGTTCTTATTGAATCTAATTATATGTTTATTCCAATGTTGGCGAATCCAACCTGAAGCAGAATTTCATTATAAAGATTAAAATATCCTTATTTTAGATATTTAACTAACCTTTATGTAGATGATAAAATTTATAATTTACTCTTTTTTAATCCTATTCGAGAGACTTCATACTAGTTTTAGTTTTTCCTCTTTTTTCTCATTCTATAAAGGACAAAGTGAAATTCTAGCTTTGTGAAACACCATATGAGCTAATCCAATAGAGATCAATCTTTTTATGGTATCAAATAAAAGGATCTGATGTCCTTTCCTCCTCAATTCTCTAGAATCCTTGGCAAAATTTTGCCTATTCTTGGAAACAAATGTATGGATATGGACCTATGCATATCAATGACTTTGTAGAGGAAAAGAATGAGGAATAGCTATATAACTGTCATTGTTTATTATTTTCTCTTGATTCCTTTCTTCTCTCAATGCTCAGTTGTACTTCTAAATAGAGCAACACTTATATCAAACAAGACGGAGTTACAACCATATAATGACCACCAAAACAAAAAGAAGACTTAAAGATCTAGGGTCAATGTGAAGATTGTCTAGATTAATGTAAACAAGAGGAAAGAGATCCTTATCATGTAAAAGGACGTGTTCTTTGGCAAGGGTATCAACATATTTGTTAGTGCTTCTTAGAACATAAGCAAAGTTGACCTACTTGTGATGGGTCTAAAAATATATTTCTTTAATCCTATTGGAGAGACTTTGAGGTGTATTCACAAGGTTTTTTAACCATATAACTACTTTTATAGATTTGGTTTCAATATGATAGAGATAATAGATTTTTTCTTCTAGATCTTGACAATATTGTGATAACATTAACTTTAACCAATACTAAATTATGAAATCTAATAAAGATAATCATACTCTTGCAAAAGAATCCAAATGATCATGAAGTATACCTCCAAAGTCATCTAGACCAAAACTCTTAAAGCTTGGGTCATTTAAAATTGCTTGGAAGAGGATATGCTAGAAACAAAAAAAGGAAAGAAGAAAATGTTCACAATGGACTATGAATTTCTAATGCATTCAACATAAGAGTAATCTCAATTAACACATAGTGAATGAATGCAAAAGATATCTAAAAATCCTAGCATTCCCCTCCCTTCAAATTGTCCAACAGTGAAGGAAAGCAAGGTGGAGGTACAAGGCAAGAGTTACTTTTGGTCCTTGCCATGTCAAAAATCAACTAGTCAACCAAAGATTGAGTAAAAGTTAAGTTATAGAATTAGCAGGTGTTAAGTACCAATTTCACCCAATTGAAAGATTGATCTAAACTATAGTTGCAAAAGTCTTGAGTTAATGAAAGAGGAGAATTGGAGAGTAATATGGAAGATTTTGATGAACAAATACAAAACTTGATGTCTAAGTGTGCAAGATATTTCCCTAGTATTGACTTAATGATCTTGATGAATTCCAACTTCTTTCACCTCATGGAATGATGAGAGATACATCTCAATGTAAATCTTCATGATGTCGAATCTAGTGTGATGAGGATAGGAAGATTGTTTGCTTGCCTTCTTCAGAAAAAAAGTTTAAGAATGAGTACAATTAATTCCTCAAGCTAATTCATTTGTAATAGGAAATGGTCTTCCTTTTATAAAATTTTGAAGTCCTTAAATATATGATTTTGAGTAGAATTGGTGGTTAATTGACTACTATATAAATATCTCATCAAATCACATTTAAAAGCTTGAAATCAAGGATTTCAACCATCTAGCATACTAGGCGATTAACTTGTAGATGTGAAATTTGAATTTTTGTAATCTATACCAAAAATGGAGTGGCCTTAGCTGCTGATTGGATTGATTGAAGATTTGGTCAGCTTATGTGCAAACTAAAAGTGTTGCATACGTGGTCCATTGGAACAATCATTTTTGAAAATTCCTTAGTAATTTGGCTGATTATAGAGAAGGTGATGACCTATGATTTTGTGTATAGTAATTCAACATGAGGTCTTTTCAAGGACTTTTAAAATGCTTGTGGATTTTGGTCATGGAATTCTTTCATAATGTTGTCTTTCTAGGTTATTCACAAAGGGTTTTCCCATCCACTACCTTTAAGAGATCATCATTAGGCATAGGTGTGCAGGAGTTCTAGAATGATAAAAATAAAATGTCTATTAGGTTTTCGTAAAAACCTTTTGAGATTGGAACACGATGATAAATCATATTGAGCAACCATGTCAGACATAGAGAAAAGAGAAGAGCAAGAGACATCAAAGAGAAGTTCTTCAATCTACCAATTCTATGGTGGATCAGGTAGGAAGGAAAGTAATTACTCTTCAAGATATTTGAATTAGACATTTTTCTCGTCTTTAGGATATAAACTATCATATGAGCATTCGTATCACTTTCCCTCTAACCTTCCATGTTTCTTAGTCTAGGGTGATAATAGCAACCAAGACATCCATTGAACTAGTTTTTTAATTTTATATAGGTCCTAGCTTGACCCATGGTCAATTTACTCTTTGTTCTTTATGATCCACTTGATTGTTTATTATTGAAATTCTAATTTTCCAAAAAGAGAAAGAGACACCAAAGAGCAAACGATCAAAAGAAGATATAAAATGAGAATAGAGAAAAGATGAAAAATCATATTAGCATAATACATTTACGATAAGGAAAAACTCTATTCTCCCACCTTGGACTCTTCTTGTATCAAAGTAATACTTGCTTTTTAGCCATTGAAATTTCTTTAGCATTGCATGTTCCCTTTAAAATAAGCAAACATATGAATTGCATTGATGGTGTTCCTTACTATGTCAACTATAACAGCTTCATTAGGGGCCAACCATACTTTATTATGGAACTAATCACCACAAATTTCATTGCTTTAGCTTTCTTGTTTATTTGACCTTTTTCTCATTCTTAATGCACCCACTTATTAGGTTGTTGTTAGTACCTTTTTTATGAAAAATGAAGTCATAAGCCTATCTTTTTCCCTTTGCGAAAATTCCAAATTTGAACAAAAACCAACATGGGTATAATGATTGGCGATTTTCACAAATTTGAGGGTTTTTATGGATTTTACCAAAATCCAACGTAGTAGCTGGTAATGTTGGAAATTTTGGTCAAATTTCCATGATAGCAATTTCATGTGTTAATTTCCATGGATTTTAAAGATGAAAGCCATGAAAAATTGTAGGCATGAAAATTGTATGGTTGAAGTGTAAAAAGTTGACTTTTAGTGAGAAAAAAAATGCACTAAAAAAGTTGGCTTTTAGTGAGAGAGAGGCTAAAGTTATGATGGTCGTAGACAATATAAAAACCACTTTCTACTAAGAGAGACAGGGTAATAGAGTTATGTGAGTGAAAAGTTGACACCAATGGGTTAGTCCTATGAATTAACTAGATCCAGTTATGTATAGATGAAATGGTCTAGCTTTCAGTCATCCCATTTATTGTTATTTGATAAAGGCCCAAAGTATTAAAATATATATTGTTATACATCATTAATGGAAACTTAGAAGTTATAGTTATTCTACTTATAGGAGAGTTATATTCCACTAAGTTTCAATTTGAGCCTTTTATATAACCTTGTTGTTAACCTAGAGACATAAAGCTTACTCAAGAATATTTTTACCACTAGTTAGCCAATTTGAGCCCTTTATATAACCTTTTTCATTTCTTACCCAAGTTAACCTTTACCTGTATTAACCCAGTATAACATATCCATATTTTCTTCAAATTATAAGTTAGAGAAGAATGATTATATACCTTTTAATTGCAATAAAGGAAGAAAAGTGAATATCAAGAAAAGAAATGTTCTTCAAAAGAGAGTCAAAAGTGTTAAAAAAAAAATGAATGAAGAAAGTAGAAAAGTGGAAAAAGAAATATTCATTTCAAGCAAACACAGTAAAGAAGAATTGTCAACTCTAGAAGACCTCTACTCATTTTTGAAGAATTTTTGAATATCCTTTATACCCCTTCTTTTTGTACCCTATCCCAAGCCTTCATT
Source organism: Warburgia ugandensis (assembly GCA_035236585.1). Taxonomy (NCBI): domain Eukaryota; kingdom Viridiplantae; phylum Streptophyta; class Magnoliopsida; order Canellales; family Canellaceae; genus Warburgia; species Warburgia ugandensis. Next base: position 44,209,369 of record CP141129.1, read on the forward strand.
TAGTCCCAGTGAAAGACCTAATAATTTTAGGATGAATATAATCTTAATGAGGATACGAAAATTTAAGATTTAAAAAGTAATATTTCTAAAAGTTCAATGGTAATGGCATCTTATTCCTTCTAAAGGGATCAAAACTACACTCCTTAGTAACTCCCATTCCTTTATGAGTATATGTGAGATAAATTTGTTTTTATAGACTCTGCTCACATGTTCAAGAGAGATATGATTTGAACCTTCATCTAAGAGATTTTATTTCTGAATGTATGTTTAGTAGTGAGGATTGAGGTCAAAACATATTTCAGATGGAGTTTAAGAGTTGTACTCTACTTAAAAATAAAAGATCTATTGTATATGTAGATTGTACACACATAACACCCTGAGATCTAAGCCTAAATGAAATATCATTAGAATATGAGTAGGGTTTTTGAATTTTTTATTCATTTTTATTAACATGCTAAGGTGGTAAATTAAGTATGGATAGAAGGAAAGTCTCAAAGATAAATATAGGAACTGTCTTTTATGAATTTTATGGGTAAATTCTCTGCAAATCCTCACGAGGCTTAACTTGTCCACTAGGGGTTTAAGGGCTTGTTGCATGTGCTAAATGCAACCGCGAGTACCTATGAAAATGGCAATTAGCATAACTTTCAATAAAATGGTTTTTCGCAGGTTTTGTTAGGGACTAGCAAAATGCTGGTTGGGGTGTGTGTTGAGTGCTTATTTTGGATAAAATACCCCTAGTTTAGATTTTAATTAGATCATCAAATCAATCAATTTTGTAAATTTTGGCTTAAATTACCATTTTAGTTCTCTTTAATCATCAAACCATTGATTTGTAAAATTTAATGGTTAAATAATCATTAAGAACTAATTAGGAGATTAAAGTATGATCAAAATGAATCTAATTAGGTTTTGTTTGGTGTAGATCAAACAGGTTGGGCGTTGAGTTGCTTGGATTGAATCAATGGACTAGATCACAATCAAGGAACAAAGGGATATGTGGGCCCCGCTTTAAAAGATGGATATGCACATGGAATTTTGCAGATCTTGAGAGTGAGGAAAGTATAAATGATGGGATTTTTTTTTTTCTAAAATGGTGGGTTGCATGTGCACAGAAGACCTGACACCGAATGAAGAAAAAAAATGTAGAAAAGAGCAATGAAAGGAAGCCAGTGAGGAAAGACCAGGAGGAAGGACTGGAGGAGGCTCTCTGCAGAGGAGAACCAAGAGAGAGGTAACCGCAGGGAAGAAAGATTGGCCGCATCACCCATTCTCTCCTCTCTCTTCTGCATTCCTCCCTCATACGGAGGAGAGGTAGAAGGACAGTTCCTCCCAACCTCTCATGTTCTCGCTCTCAGACTCTCTTCTTGATATCTTTATTTGTATCTATTCTTATCTCTATCCCTCTCACTCTCTAATCTTCGTTGCATCAGGAAGCACAACACCCCCTGCCTTTCCTGCACCGTTCCCAAGCCCACCTACAGCCACCATCTCAGACATCGCCCACTGGAGAAAACCCATTTTCCCTTCATTCCGTCCGTTCTATCTCTCCCGCAACACTCAAATCTCCCTTCTTCCTTGTCGCATCTAGTCTACTTCACCCCATCGGTCTCCTCAGCTCCATCTTTCTCCCCCTCTATCTAACTCCTTTCTCTGATTTCATCGGCCTTTCTCGCCACCACCTAGCATCACTCAAATTAGATTCCCTTCTCCATCTCACTCTCGCATTCTCCCTCAGCCAGACACAGACTGGCAAAACCCCCTCACCTATTCACCCAAACTAGCATGTGTTTCTTCATCCATTCCCTCTTCCTCAATGCCTGCTCTGTTTCCTCCAATTTCTCCTTTTGCTCTAGCTCTTCACTTCTCTCCTGTGTCTCTATCTCCCTCATTTTCTCTCCATTTCCAGCTCTAACACCATCTTCTTCTTTGCAGGAGAAAACCCAATCTGGGTTTCTCTCTGTTTTTCCTTATTTTCCCTATTTTTTCCTCAAAATCCAGTCATTTTCTTCATCCCAATCTCTCTGTTCTTTGTCTTCTTCATCGATACTGTTCATGAATAGTACATTAGTACTTTTCATAAATAGTATTTTACTATTTAAAGAATAGTGACTTTACTATTTAAACTTTAGTAATTTTTAGTCAAATTCCATTTCTGTTCTTAGTTGTCTTGTTTTAATTCCAGATGTATTCTGTTTTTGTCTTTTAGTTTATTTTGTCTTATTCTTGTCATTGTTTTTCTTTATTTCTACTTTATTCTATTCTCTATTAACTCTTGGACTATGTAGTTGAGTTCCTCTTCGTTGCGTGACACAACAATCAAGACAAAGAAGTTGCATTTGGATTATTATTGTATTTAATTTCATTTAAATTTAGAACATTCTACTTATTGGTTGGTTAATGAATTTGAATGTTATTTTTGATAATTTGTAATTTAAATTTTATATAAACTCTACATTTTCAAGTAGAGTTCCGGTGGAAATCGACCCGTACTTGCACTAGCTAGACTACAACAGTCGTACACTTACGAAAAACTCTACAAGCATGTCAATCTCAAGAAAAAGGCTAGTCAAAACTCCCAACAACTACACCCCTAAAAATATCGATCAAATTATTTGCTAGTCCTAAAATACTACCCAACCTTGTAAAAGTCTTTAGTTTTTCATTTGGGCACAATTCACATGCCTCTTTGGACCTAATATTAGTTTCATGTTTAGAAAGTAATCCCAAGTCTGGCTTTTGTCCAAAATCTAGGTGGATTTGAAATTTTAACTTTCTTTTTTTGTGTATTAGATTTAATATTTATAAAATATTTGAACTACATTTGAATGAGCAAGAATTTGAGGATTAAGGATAGGATTCAAAGTATAACTACACCAAATTTGAATAGAAAGCAATATGAATAATATTGTTTATGACATGGGTAGGATAGACTTGGAACTTGACGAATTGACAATGTACTCATTTCCTAGAGAGATATTTTCATTTTAATTCTCTATTTTCTATTGTTGTTTTAGATTCCAAACTACTAACTATCTGTAATTTATACCATTTATCTTCTAAGAATATTATTGGTTATGTCATCGAGTAAAGAAAATTTTGTTCTTCCCCTAATCAAGTTTCAAATTATATGATGTATCCTTCAAATGACAGAAGATATTGGAAATTAGTGTACCTTGAAAAACATTAAATTTCTTGAATCTAAGCTTAAGAGGCATAGAATCATTGAAGATAGTGGAAGCCTCTCAAATTGTGCAAGAGATTTGAGTATCTCTATCTCTAGAATTCAACTAAGCTAAACTTCTACGTTAACTAATTTACAAGATTAGAATAAGGTCAACTCTATAGACTCCAATTGTTGAATGCCTTAAAATCTCAAGAAAAGGAAATAAAATATCTTTATTATTGCATCTCACATTTCTCAATACACACTCTAGATTTATCTAGATATTTCATATTGTAAATTTGAAACCTACAAGTTCATAATTTGAAAGAGACATAAATCTTTAGAGAGAAAACCTCAAAACTTAAGATCCTTAGAAAGCATCAATGTTGATCTTTGAATTTGAAGTTAACATTGCATCCTTTGTATGTCTTTTAGTAGTTCCCAAAGAAATAATGCATTCAAGACTCAATCATGGAGAGGGTTAGTAGTCCAGAGCTTATAAGAGAATCAAAACAAACAAAACCCTTTCCCAATTAAAATGCTTTCTTGGATAAATAAGAAGTGCAAACTCTTCTTGACATCTTAAGCAATATGACATCAAGATCAAGCCAAATCTAATGAATGGTTTGGATCTTTGTACAATTATAAATAAAAAAAAGTGGGCTATTATAGCCCCTTTTTATTCTACCTGACATAAGCTTCTTAGTAGTCCTTTCGGCACCATAAAATTCAGATAGAGAGAGGAGGGGTTGAGATAACCCTAAACCAATTAGATCATTATTATTTTAAAATAGAAGAAAAAGCGATGGATGTGTAATATGTGGAAAAAGTTACCTTCTCTGTGTCCCTTAAAGGTAGGAGGAAAGAGACATCATTACTCTTAGAGTTTTCTATTTTCTATAATACCATTCTACCTCTCAAATTTACAATATTGACCACCAAAGTTTATGAGTATATTAGCAAACAATATCGTACTTGGTCTAACCTATTCTTTTTGCTACCCGTATTCTTCTCTTAGTATATAGTAATATAGTATAATAGATTCTCACACATAAAAGGTTAGTGGGAATATACAGTCACGTTTCTTGACTCCCCTATCACATAGGTGATGTGGGATTAATCCCACTAACTTTTAAAATAACTCTAGAAAAGAGACATCTATATCAATCAATATTTATGGAACAGCCAAATAGCGGCCCAAAGTGTTTTTATTTTTTCTTTTACGAGAAATGTTCTTATAAAGGAAAATAGTAAATGATATGAAGTTTGCACGAAACTCCCACATATGTGAGATTTGGTGAAGGGGTGGATTATAAAAGGTCTATAGTACGCATCCTTACTTTGCATTTTTTACAAAAGGTTATTTCCATTCCTTGAAGCCGCGACCTCTAGGTCACTTGACGATCACTCTACTATGGCAACAAAGGCTCCCCTTCACAACTCTCTTACATTCTATATCAATATATTCGTGTGATCATGGTTTGGGTTTTGGGGAATATAGAATTGACAATTGATTACTTGTAAATTTTGTTGCATTAATACCTTAATTTTTAAGATGCTTACTATACTTTTGGAAAGTTGTTCTTTTTCTTTTTCTTTTTTTAATATGAATTTTAGAACGTTTTTCAAGGTTTACTTTATATATATTTAACTCAAGGATCTATACTAGCTAGCAGGGAAATAATGGATGATGCTCTAATTCCAAAACTGCCAAATGATGTGTATGAGAATTCTAACAAAATTATCACATGGGTATCATGGAGTGCTGGAATATGTTTCTAAGAGATGGAGAAGTGTACTCAAAAGCTCAAAGTATGCCAAATTAAAAGCTACAGAAGGATGGAGTGGAGACTGGTTGATTATCTCAACTGCAAATAAAAATGATTGGATTGCATATGATACAGAAGCCAATGGATGCCATCCTCTACCTAGGATGCCAAATGCTGGTAGCAACTATGAGCACCATGAATTTGCTTGTCTAAGTGTTCAGAGAAAATTTCTCTTGGTTGATAGATATTATATGTCAAGGGATCTAAGTAAACCAAGTAAAGAGCCAGCAGCAAATGAGGTTATACAGTTTAATCCATACAAGAACCAGTGGAGTCAAGTCACCTGTAAGCGGATGGCGTGGCATCACTTTGCTTATGAAGTTGTTGGGGATAAGGTTTATGTAGTTGGAGGATCTAACTCAGGCTATAATGTTCTTGCTAATGTTGAAGTTTATGATACATTGATAGACAAGTATGCATTAATAAACCACACGTATCTGCTTATGGTATTTGATTATGACATAAATCTGTGCTAATTATTCATCGTTATATAAATTAAACTCTTTCATGGCATATCAATTATTCAAAAGGAGCTTTGCTCAATGGTGAAGTTGTCATTGCATGACCTTGAGGTCACGGGTTCAAGGTATGAAAACAGCTTCTTACAAAAATGTAAGGTAAAGTTGTGTCTTGTAAAGCCTTGTGGTCCACCCCTTCTCTGGACACTGCATGTGTGGGTGCTTCATGCACGAGGCTGCCCTCCATTGTCTATGGAATTCATGTTAGAATAAGCAAAAGGGATTTCAAGAAATTCCTAGTTTTTTAATTATTTGGTGCTTTTAAGTTAAATCAATGAAATATAAACTTGGCCTTTTTCAAAAAAACTTCCAATTATTTGGATAATGTTATCCTTTGCATATTATTGTGTGCTCTTTCATGTGTATGACACGTCTGATCCTTCCATGTCTTAATATCAAGTTCCAAGTTATTTGCAAAATTTTGCTACTTAAAATTTTAGGGTTTCTGTTCTTAAATAGGTGGGAGGATTTGTCACCACTGCCCATGTCAGAAAGATACTGCCATGGCTTGTCATATGAAGGCCAATTCTATGTTTTCAAAGGAAAAGTGGGTCAATGGATCATTTCCCAAGTATTTTATCCATCAAAGAAAATGTGGCAAATTGTAGAAAAACTTTGGCCACTTTCATGGCCAATTGACTTCACAATTATACCGCAAGGGAGTCGCTTATATGTCATTCTTGGTTTGGCCATTAAAACCAAAGATGAAGATCAGTAAGAGTGGAAAGATTTAGGCTCTCTTCCTCCAATGATTCTTCCTGGTCAATCTCAGCCTTTAGAAACTTATACTTGCGGTTTATTTGCAATGGAAAGACACTTATAGGGGGGCATGCTTGGAAGATTACAAAACGATCACATCTGTTCGAAACTGTGGATCTAGATTTGTTGACAGTTTGTGATCTGGCAATTATGCCTGAACCATGTGGCTTGATGAGAAGATGGAATAAGACTTCTAATTTCATGTCTTTTATTTTATTTTTCCTTTCTTTTTCAAACTAGTATTTGTCTTTAGCTATTTTTAACACTTATGTAACTTTTAAATACCATGGAATTGTGTCTTTGAATTTGGAGTAGATGGGGATTCTAAATTTGATATTTTCCAAAGATGGATGCTATTGAGGAACACTAAGTTTACATAGGTGAAGATGGAGAGGATCTAGGTGAAATATCAAAGCCACCCATCAAAGAAGCAATCCCAAAGGGAGAGTATGAGTGGGGTGCAATGACACAAGAGTGAGCCTCAAATGGATAGGTCACGAGTTGGAGGCCAGCCACTCAAGGAGTGTGTGTAGCTATGAATACTATCTAAAAATGTCAACATTCATCATAAAACTTTTAATGAAGAGCATTGAGCAAAATATTATCAATCCTTGAGCATAGAATGAAGACAATAGACCTTAAAACTGGCATTTTTCAAACTAATGCTGGTCTAGCTTGTCTCTAATAGTCCTTTGTTACACATAAAAGACCATAAGCTGAAACATGAAAGGATTCTGAATTCTATCAATTTAATATATAGAAACCATTGATCAATCAAATGAGGAAAATTAGCAGGCATAACTAAGATATTGTTAAAACTATATGCCTTGCAAAGCCAATTATATGATAATTGTCATAAGATGATATAAATAAATATAATATTTTCTTATCATGGGAAGCCAATTATACAACTAAAAGTAATCTTTAATAAGATTTATAGTATGCTAACAAGATATATTTGAGAATCATAAGATCATCTCAGGACTTTTAGGCAACATAGTAAGAGTTTCATAAAAATGTGGTTGAGAACCATGGGAATAAAAAATAAAATATCAATTTTATGCAAACTTGAAATAGTCGTCAAGTAAAAATATAAATAGGGAACCTAATTCTAGAATGTTTTTTGAATGTGACGGTTTCATAAGATGTAGATAATCAATTCTTAAAACGTCTAAGATAGAGACCTTGAATGTAATTACAATGTTTAAAACTATTTTGCATATAGGACACAACCTCAAGTGCGCAAAATACTTAATATTACTAGATATACATAACCATTACTATCTATGGACTTGAGAAATCTACATTTCTTATGAGACACAATATTTGTCTTTGGTTTATAACATGATGAGATCTACTTAGGGTTGATTTAGTTTTAAGTACACTAGGACATATATAAACTCATAAAGATATAGAATGTCTCATTTGAGAACCATTTGTCGCAAGTCTCTATGCAATGTGATATAAAAAGAAGCACTAAAAAAAAGCCTATTGATTTTGCAAGTTGTCAAGCGGAACTATAGATAAAACCATACTATCATCAAAAGCGTTGTCATCCTCAACAAGATTACCTTGGGAATTCTTTAAACTTGATGGTTGATCAAAACGGGACTGTTACTAATATGTTTTAGGGATGTTGCAGTCCTTCCACATGCAATGTATCTTCCTATAGTTCCAACACTTCCCTTTTTTACACCTTTTTTAACTGTCTAATTTCTCCAACTATTATTTCTTTCATAAGATTTTTCTCTCATTGTCATTGCATCACTCGAAAAACCTTCAATTGCTTATCTATGAGATTCTCCTCTAAGCAACTCAGAGATGGTATTGTCTCAGTCATTGTTCTATTTATTTATTTATTTTCTTTTTTGTTACTGATATTCATAATTAGACTATCCCAAGAGTCAGGTGTAGAATAATAAAAGTAAAAAATTTCATCTTCTTTGATCTTTAGCACAGTTGACTATAGTTTACCAATCAAAGTATTGAACTCACTAGGATGTTGCCATAGGGAAGAACTATCTTTTATTTTGAGGTTATAAAGCTACTTCCTAAGATGAATCTTATTTGGCATAAATTTTCTTCCACACTTACTCTACAACTTTCACAAAAATCTTTGGTATTCGTTTGATTGGAAATATTGGATAAGACAAAATCATCTAACACAAAAGAATATTGGCCTTTGCCAAGTTATTTTCCTTGCATTGATAGCATCTATCATCTCCATAAGCTTCATATATGCTTAATTGCAATTGTACAATCTTCCTTTACCAATACTACATTTATTTTTAATTTTCAAAATGCATACGTGAAACCGATAAATTTTACAACCTTGAATTTTGCAGAACTCAAATTTTGATCTTGCACTGAACTGACCTCTTGAACCGTGAAGATTGTTAGAAGCATAGGTGGAGTATCTTGATCTTCCATTTCAGTCACGTGCAAGAATTACTATCTTGATCTTGCACAGAACTGACCTCTTGAACCGTGAAGATTAGAAGCATAGGTGGAGTATATATAAGATCAGGAAATTACTAAAACAGAAAATTGCAAATATGCCAGAAAATATAAACAGAGATTTACATGGTTTTTCTTCGGTTGCATACTCCACACATTGTAGTAATTTCAGAATTCTTCACTATAATCAAAACTAGAGTACAGGAGTTACTAATATGAGAGACACACTCTAGAATCCACTTCGTAACCCACTCCAAGAGCGAGTACCAAAATCTAGAGCAAATCTACAAAAAGAATTGTGCCACTGAGGCTAACAATAAAGAACCCCATAAAAATCTCCGAGGCTACTTAGGCCTACTTATTTCGTTGCTCTTTCTGTCTTCCTTCGAACCTAACCCATGTACAAGTCCTAATCAACTTGTCTTCAGTGGTGGTTGTAGGTGGCTCGTTAATGAGCATGTGCGATGATTCCACAATAAGAACAAAATGTTAGAAAAGTTGCACGAACTCCACCGGCGAGCCTTGGTGTTAGAGATCCGCCTAATAACATTCTTAGAATCATCCTCAACGAAAAGACGTTGAAACCAAATTTTTGAGAGATGAAGTGAACCCATGACCGACTGACCTAAGTTCAACCATATGAACTAAGCTGGACATGCAAAATCCAGCAGAGTTACTCCACTGGAATTCCTAACTAACCCACCAATCCTAGTGGCATCTGGGTTCAAAGCACGCCCAGTCAAAGTTTCCAATCCTAGTGGGACCTGGATTTCTAAAGCATGCACCATCAAACTTTAGCTTGAGCTAACCTTGAGGAGTTACAGACCAAGCAAAGTTTCATGAATTCTTTTCTGTTCTTTGATAATCTGCATTTATCCCATCCCCTTCTAATTCCCTGAGTTATGAAGCAGAAAAACTTGTGTGGAAAGGAGGCCCGCAAACAAACCAGGTTCAAGATCTTATCAATCACATGAAGCCGTAGAATGATCCTACAATCAAAGCACCTTGAACAACTCTTTTTCCAAATACACCACACGGTAGCCAAACCTAGAAGAACTCATTATTCAGAGGAGTGCTACGAGTGAGCCAACACACGATAAGTTGCCTTCCGACGGGCCTCACTTTCCATGAAGGGCCTTATGTTTGGTTCATCTGATCGACCAAAGAAGGGCCCTTCATGCAAAAGGGCGCCGCACGGCACCCACTTACACTCAGGGTGTGGTATAATAGGATTCCTCTCTTACTAAAACCAGTTTTAGTTTGCTGTTGATGACTTTTTAGGAAGGTGTAGTGGTTGAACAAGAAATTACCAAAGTATTGTTTTTTTATTATGGTAATAACAAAAGTTTGTTCATGGAACATATATGTGGTGATCTAAGCCCTTATAGGGTACTACATCTCAGGTTAACATTCCACCATATCTTCTCACGATGACAACCAGCAATATGGAAGAATAGCCAAAATGATGACAAAATCTTGGCCAATTGGGGAGTTATGATTATCCTCTGAGAAAGACTCCTGGAGCTTGCCTATTGAAATGTGGTTTGAAAACTACTTTCATATAGCAACGATAGCTCCACGAATCAAACGGTTAGAATTGTCAAATGAGGGCAATTTTTGGGTGCAGACAATGTGAAGCAGGAACGATGAAGTCAACTTTTTGGATCAATGAAGTAGTGAGCTCCATTTGTATTTTAGCTGCCATTTTTTTCCAAGATATGCAGATTCATATATACTCTTATATAGAACTAGAGATAGCATCAAGATGCGTAAATCAATGGAGAGATTTACATACGGACCAAAGGTATTTGTGGGGCTAGATGATGGTGAACCCAATAGGCCATGGATTACATCATTTTTTATCTTTTTACAGCAAAGAGTTACAAAGCAATAGAAGCATAATCTGATTCCTAAATCTATTTAAAATCTCTTAATAAGGACAAAGTGGTACCTCGGACCTTTTAGTAACAAGGAAAGATGTTGTGATGTTTGTGACCAACACACTAGAATGGCCATGCAATAAAAATCTTCTTTACCAGTAGTACTTGAGCACTCAGTCAAAGTTGGTTAAGGCCCTATTTCTACTAACAAAGACAGCAAAGCCAACGTCTTTCTAACTATAAGGAATGCTAAATAATATCTGAGCGACTTTTTATGTGAGAAGGTCTACTTATAGATAATCTGCCTAGGTCATCTAGTTCTTTTGACTTTGGAGGTCTCCTAGTATAACATTTATAATAAATAAAAAGTAGAAACCCTTTGACACAAAGCATACAAGTGCTGGATTTAATATTCCTCTTTAACTATTTTCACATGTTTCTCTTATATTGTTTTGGATTTTGCACACTCTCGTCATGATGCTTTTTCCTTTTACAACAAAGAGTTACAAAGCCAACTACCTAGAAGAATAACCCGATTCCTAAATCTACTTAAAATCTCTCAAAATGGAAAAAAAGTAGCACCTCGAACCTTTCACGACTAATAGTAACAAGGAAAGGTGCGGTGATGTTTGCGACCAATGCAACAAAAATCTTCTTTACTAGTAGTACTGGAGCACTCAATCAAAGTTGGTTAAGGGTCTATTTCTACTATTAAAGGCAATAAAAGTACAAGTGAGAATTATACTTTTGGATGATCTAAACTATTTGACCTACTTTATTGTTATCGTTGAGTGGGGTCACAAAAATAATAATTGGGATGATCTTATCACTGGTTTTATTCTTCCTAGAAATTTCTTGGAGACTTGAGTTTGGGTTGGGACTAAAATCAGAACCCTACCTAGCTAATCCCCACATTTGAACAATCTAATCTATTCATCTTTTTTAGCCTTTCCTATTTAGGTCACCTACGGAAAATTATGCCTAAGTACTTCTAGCTATTAGATATCTGAGTTGAAAGATTTAATCATCACCATTAAAATATTAAAATGGCATGGCATAGCTAAAATCATCCGTGGGACATGAATTTTGGTGCCTCGTCCCCAATCTAAGGGAGGCCGCAGAAGATGAATACTTTGATCATTGAAAGGTGAGCATTAGCCTGGCAAGGTTTCTGGGTGAGTCTCAAACTTGGTTTAGATAGCATTTTTTGTTTTTTTTTTCCTTTTCATGTTGTATTGATTTTTCTCTTTGATATGTGCTGATTATTATAAAGGAAACCAGTCATGCACTCTCTTTGATCTGTCCGTCTCCTGATGCAATGGAGGGTGCCAAACCAGCCACCTAGCATCAGAGTGAGAAGCATCTCCTTTCGTCAAATCACTAGGCTCCTTGGCTTTTTGCGAGTGTCATCCATTTCATAACTAAAAATGGCCGAGGAGAAACAATAATGGGACCATCCAAGCTCTAAAGTGTGATTTGACTTGGCTCTGCTAAGACTTGCTGATTAGACCAATGGTTATATTATGAAAAGAGGTAGGCCCTCTGGCTAAAGCCCCATAAAAGCCCCAAACGACTGTCGCTTTAAACGGGCATGGAAATATCCTTTTCCATTGTCAAATTAGAACACTTGAGTTACTAACTTCTGATAATACAAGAGGGCAGCACGGACGGTCGCTGTTGGCATTTATTTCTCAAGCTGCCCCACTTTAATATGACTCACTGAACTGAAGGACGGGTGTCAAGGGAGAAAATGGTTAAATTAGGATAAATGTACAAGAGTTTCATTTCATCTGTAAGCTGCATCCATGGAAATGATTGTGGGTTTGGAAGAGCGAATTGAGGAGCTGAGAGATACTTTTAAGAGCGGGAGGACAAAGAATGCTGGATGGAGGAGATCTCAATTGAAAGGGATTCTGAAACTCCTTCAAGATAATGAAGAGAAGATTTTCGAAGCCCTTCATGAGGACTTGGGCAAGCACCCTGTTGAAACTTTTAGAGATGAGGTTAGAGAGAGAGATCGAGATGGTTGAACTATTCCTTTTCCATTTGTTGTTGCAACTTGTTCGCCATAGCTCTGATAGTGTATTTTTGATGTTATGCTAGGTGGGGGCTCTGAAAAAGTCTGTCAAGTTTGCTTTGGAAGGTTTGGATAAGTGGATGGCCAGCAGAAAGGTGAGTTCTCATTTTTGTTTGTGGAGTATGTGCATATATAAGACGAAGTTAGTTCTCCTACTTATGTACCTCTAACATTATGTACACTCCGGCACTACCTCCTGTGGCTGAGGAGCATGATCCCGAAAATCCAAAAAGACAACAAATAATTAAGATGAAAATTAAGAAAGTTGCCAATAATTTAGACAAAATGATGATGCTTTTTGGTGCCAAACATCCTCAGGTGTTATTTGAAGACTGTTGGAAATTTAGCCTTGATAGATGGTTCATCCACAAGACCATGTTCTCCAGCCGCAATTTTAGGGGTTTGTTTGTCTTCCACTCTCTAATTTTAAGGCAGAGTTTTCTATTTGAACAAATCACTTATACATACTCCTAATCTAATCCCCAGCCAAATGAAAAAACAACACAACCAAGCATATTAATTAGTGAGCTCTACCATGAAACGGATTTTATAACCATTAACTTATCATGGGACGGGCATGTTAGGGTCGGTATATGTCCTTAATAGGTCAGATGCCTGTAGGCCAAAAATCACCCTCGCCTCATTGACATCCCTAGTTGAAGCCCATGTTATTGAAAAACAAATCACTACTTCTACAATCAGAAATTTGGAATGAATGACAGTGCTTCCACAATGTTCAAATTTTCACACATTGTATCCAAACCAAAAGTTGGACCAAGATTTCTTCTACTTAGGCCTGTTTTGATCCACGATTTCAGGAATAGAGCTTCTTGCGAGCATAGCATGTAGTCTAAATTGTAATTGTCTTCATTCCGGCTGAAGCCTGAGTTCTAATTCCCTGCCTATCAAGGACAAAATTCTCATCTCCCACTCGAGTAATGTCACGGACCGGTTAACTAGCTAGGCTTTACGGAAATGAAGTTAGCTGCACTAATATGAGCTAGAACATGCTATTTTGAAGGCAGTCGGGGAGAAGAAAGCCATGTATGGATGGGCTCACACAGTTGCCTACGCAGATCTAATGGCAAGTAGTCAAGAAGGAACTGGAACTCTATGGTAGATTTCACCTTTTCTGTGTAATGCACTCTTGAATTCACTTGTAGGTGAAATCCACCTTACTATACTCCACCTGCCATGAGTTCTACATGGAATCCGAAGTCTTTGTCAACATGGTGAGTTTCACCTATCAAACAGGTCGAATGGTAGAGTCATGCTACCAGGGCTTTAATGGCTAAGAGGTTGGGAGTTGGAATCTTGATACCTCTCATTTATCAAATCTACATGCCAAAAAATACGGCCTTTCACATGAGGTAGTGTGTCAGATGTTACTGGCCCACTTCATAATTTTTGGTTAAATGGTAAACTAAGGTTGAATTCAAGAATGCATTCATAGTAAGTGGAATCATTGAAATCTTCCATAAATTAACCCAAAACCAACCTGTTTGCCGAAGTCTATCTTTCCTATATGATCATTATACGTCAATTATGGATCGTTAGATTTAAATCCTTCAACTGTCCATATGTTACTTCAAGCAGCTCATAATAGGAGGATGTATTGTGGAGAAAAATAGACATTATTCTAACTAAAGTGAGTGTACTTATTGCAGGTCAGTATACCGTTGCTGGCATTTCCAACCACAGGAGAAATTGTACCAGAACCTCTCGGCCTGATTCTCATATTTTCCTCTTGGAATTTTCCCATTGGTGAGGCCAAGATTAGTTGCTGCCTTCTTTTAGCATTTTTTTCTTGAAAGAAATTACATGTTCTCCACAATGTGGGTCCAAATGGTTGGTCATCTAAGCCGTTCTTCTTTGGGCAACATTTTATCTATAGATCATCTCCTTTGATGATCTTCGTCTTCTCATTGGTTAAGATTCAATTTGAGCCATCAGTTTTACTCTCCAAAATAGAGCATACGATTATTCAATACAGGAGCTCTCTCGGCAAGCAGAACCCGCTTTGGGTGATCCGAATAGTTCATCTTCTCACCCGGGCTGTCTCAGTAGACGATGCCTTAAAGTTCTCATGCATTATATGATAGTAACCCTTTGTTGTTGTTACTGTAATCGTCCAGATTTAATTTTACTGTCATGATTAATCGAAGTCACTGTGTCCATGATTGAAGGCCTTGCCTTGGAGCCATTGATCGGAGCCTTATCGGCAGGAAACCCATCGGTGGTAAAACCTTCTGACCAGGCTCCTGCATCCTCTTCTTTACTCGCCAACCTCATTCCCCTCTACTTGGATAAGCAAGCCGTAATGATTGTGGAAGGCGGTGCACCCATCTCTCAGAGACTCTTAGACTGTAAATGGGACAAGATTTTCTTCACCGGTAAGCTAAATTCAATTAACAGGTGCAGTTATGAACGTAATCACTTAAAAAAATAAACATAAGATGATAGATGGACCAAACATTACCAGGACTCATTTGGCTTTGATCTCTTGACAACATAATTCAGGAAGTGTCGGAGTAGCCCGTATCGTCATGTCTTCAGCTGCGAAGCATCTGACCCCTGTTACCCTTGAGTTGGGAGGAAAATGTCCTGCTATTGTTGACACACTCAAAAGCCTAAAGGACAGAAAGGTAACTTCACTTCAGCCGATAATTTCGAGCACCAATATGGCTTTAATCTAGAGGAAGTACATTAGTATAGCTTCATCTATTAGGCCATATGATCAGATGGTTAAGATACTTTATTGGTATATAATGTGTCCTCAACTATCTATTACATTGTCTCTTACTTAATTAATTTGGTGATACTTGATTAGGTTACAGTGAATCGAGTAGCTGGAGGGAAATGGGCACACTGCAATGGCCAAGCTTGCATAGCAATCGATTATCTACTCATTCAGGAGAAATTTGCATCAACTATGGTATTTTAGTTGGATCTCGCTTTGCACCATGGGTGGTCTATATAGGAAGAATGGGCTTTGGTCATTAGATGGACAATATAGACAGCCTAGAACTGGATTCTCTTGATTGTTATGTGGGTTTTCTTTCAACTTTGGTTTGTGATTTCAGGTAGATTTGTTGAAAGGCTGCATAAAGAGACGCTATGTGCCAAACCCAAAAGAGTCCAAGAACATCTCTAAGATTATCAACAAGCATCACTATTTGAGATTGAAGCAACTTCTAAAAGATCCTAGAGTAACAGCATCTATTGTTCATGGTGGTGCGGTCGATGATGACAAACTGTAATTTTTTGTCCAAGCCTTCATTTTGTCATGTTAATGGGGAAAACAATGATGTTCTAATCGCTCAGTTCTTCTATAGGTACATCGAGCCAACAATCTTGCTGGACCCTCCACTTGATGCTGAGATCATGACTGACGAAATTTTCGGTCCCTTGCTTCCAATAATCACTGTGAGATATCTAACCTTGTAAAACTATCCAAATCTTAGACTGTTATCAATAAAGGAACACTAGAGGTTGAAGGATAAGAACAACTTAGGGGACTATTATATTAAATGATTTTTTAGTATCACTATTGTTTCAATATCTTTTACCTATTAGTCATCCACAAGTGACTATGCATATGTATAACTTTGGAGAGAGAGAGAGAGAGAGAGCTAATAGGGTTTTATTTTTTCAAAAGAATGTCATTAATTATAATGGGAAATATTTTCTTTTTCAAGAGAAACAAATTTTCATTTTTTTATAAGCACATTACTAGCCACCTATAGGGCCATATATTAGAGACTTTGAGTTATAAATATTTATGGTTGATATAAATTATAGAGTATAGTAGATATAGATAAATATTATGGCTCTCCTAAGTCGATCCATTTTCCGCTTAGAGAGTTTTCTTTTTGTATAGTATAGATTTTGATACTATATTTAAGTAGCTATTATAGCATTTTTAGAAAAACTAAACGTCACCTTCTTCATAATAAAGCTATTGCTATTAATATCATTTGAAGTAGTTTGTATTGGACAATTAACAGCCCTAAATACAAGAACTAGTCGCCCTATAAAAGGAGACCGCTACATTGCTACCTGTTCTTTTTTCATTTTTTTAAGGGTAAATTTGTTTTGTCACTAATACCAAAATTCCCTCCAAAGAGAAATACAACTTTGGAGTGTGAGATTGAAGTGATCTTACAACTCCTGGCAACCACTATTTGCTTTATATAGAAGATACAATTCTAGTTCTTTTCTCTTCAAAGTAAAACTTTCCTCCCTGGCTAAGTGGTTAGCTTTGTATTGGCACTTCAGAGCACATGAGAGAAAACAACTTCCTTGTTTCAACTGTAGCTCTAATCTTATTAATCAGATGCCAAAACCTCCATGGCCCTTTTCCTCCCTTCTTGAACGAATTTATTATATTTTGAATCCCCTTTGATGATAGTAGGTGATAGACCCAACTTATCTCATTCTGCCACCCTAATGGCAATTGCTAACATTAATTCAGCCTCAATTGCATCACCGTATCCAACTGGTCATGCATGGTCAAGAATGATTTCTCCTTTGGAGTCTCTGATTAAGCTTCCATAACCACTAGCCCCCTAGCTTCACAAAGTAAGCTCCATACAAAGTTGAGCTCAAAACATACTAGTCTCTATTGGAGTACACCTTAGTTTCTTTTCGTTCTTTGGCAAGATATTTGAGATAATTGGATTCCAGTGGATTGTAATCTCCTCTATAGCATAGCTCTTGAAGTATTTTCTTATTGTTGCGCTTGTTGCAGCTGATCTAAATTATAGAGTATATGATTATTTGGATTGTTTTAGTATTTTCTTGTTGTAGCCTTCTTGCAACTGATCTGATTATAGAGTAAAATATTATTTGGATTGTTTTACTGCTGCCGTAAAGCAACTCTCATTTTTCCCATTTCATATGGCTCCTATTGAAGCTATGAAGTAGCAATTCCATAGTTTTTTGGCCCATTGGTTCATCCTTTCCCCCATCCATTGTAAAATATGCTCCTTCTATTGCAAGACTCCAAGATAGACTCAATTTGTTAGAAGTTCATGTTCCAAATTCTAGCTAAAACAGGGCATTGTAGCATAAGATGACTTCTTGTTTCACTACTTGAGCAATGGAGGTAACACCATGATGGTCCATGATACCTCTTTTCTGAAACTTATCATACGTAGAGATCTTGTTTAGCATTAGTACCCATGAGAAAATCAAGATTCTTGTGGGTGCTTCAATCTTCCAAATCAATTCAAATAGCTTTCATTCTTCTTCTATATCTATTACGGATTTAAATGCAGAGGCCGCAATAAAGTCACCATGGGTTGTAGCAGTCAGATGAGCCAATCTTTTCTTTCAGGATTTAAGATTTGTTGGTTGAGAGTGCTCAACAATTCAGTAAAATTTTCTTCTTCAAAGCCTGAAAGTCCTCTTCTGAGTGATATGTTCTTGTTGATGGTGTTAAGTTCTAAAGAGCACCGTCTTCGACCTGTGCTTTCTTGTCTGTGACTGCTTTGCATTTTTTGTTGTGAGATTTGATCCACTGGTCCTTAAAGAAATATAACTTGTCACTTGTGTAACATTTCAACTTAATGTTGGCATTGAAGAAGTCAATGGATTTTATATCTAAATTCTCTTTGGCCTAAGATTTCCATGCATTTGATTTTTAAGGATTTTTCGGTGGATCTAGACCTTTGATCTTAAACTTTGTGACCGTTGGTGGCAAAATAAAGGCTTAGATTGTAGCACAGAGGCCTAGAATATAAATCATGACTTGGATTATCAAAAAAGGATTAGCAATATGTGTGCCCCTTATTTTTTTCTCAAGAGCTCCTCACTAGATAGTAAAAAATGTTATAACTCTAAGTGGGCACAGATTTCTAAAGATCTGAATTGTTGATAATATTGCCCTTGATTTAGATGGGCCATGGACCAAAATTCATCATCATCAAGACCCGATCCGAATTAGGGGCCGTCCATAGGAATCCTAATCCTCTATTCGCCTCTATTAAGTATCATGTCTTCATTTAGTCCTAAAGTTTTTAAATCTTTTCTCACTACTTCTATTCACGTTCTTTTGGGCCTTTCCCTTGCCCTTTTAGAGCCTTCGACTTGGATTAATTCACTCCTAATTAGTGCTATTTTCGATCTCCATTGGACATGTCCAAACCATCTAAGTCTACTCTCCCTCCTCTTATTACTTGTTGGAGCTACTCCCAAGTTTCTTCTAATGTTTTCGTTTTTATATTTATCTTTTCTTGACTTGCCACATATCTATCTCGACATCCTAATTTCGACTAGCTCATCTTATGTACATGTTGTTCTTTAATTTCCCAACATTCTGATCCATTGAGCATAGTTGGCTTTATAACCATCCTATATAATTTTCTTTTAGTTTGAGTGGCACACACCGATCATACAAAACTCCAAAGGCACATCTTTATTTGTTCCAAGTCAATTAGATTCTTTGGCTAACCTCCCTCTTAATCTCTCTACTTTCATGAATTATTGATCCCAAGTATCAAAAATGTTCTTTTATGGGGACTTCTTGGTTATCAATCTTTATTAGTGCTTTACTCGTATTCACTAAAATTTCATACCATATACTCTGCCTTAGATAGAATAACTTTAAATCCTTTAAATTCTAAAGCATCTCTACATAACTCTAGGTTTGTATTTACACCCTCCCTTGCCTTGCTAATCAAAACTATATCATTAGTAAATAACATACACCATGTAATCTCCTCGTGCAGATGTTTTGTTAACTCATTCATAATCAACGTGAAAAGGTACATGTTCAATGCCGATCCTTAGTGCAATCCTATAGTGATAGAAAAATCACATGTCTCTCCGTTAGTGGTCTTGGCATTCTTCCTACCCATTATACATATCCTTAATTAGGTGCCAACCGAATGAAAAAGGAGGGTCTTACGTCAAGTGCCAACATGCAAGGGGGAAGTTGAAGATGATTCTATTATTTCTTTCTTACAAATGAATATGCATTTGTATATTAGTTTGTGAGGAAAAAATGAAAATCATCTCTAGCTTCTTAAAATACGGCCACCCTTGTGTCAGGTTGCCAGCCGACAAGGGTTTAGTTGAAGATGATTTTTGTTATTTCTTTTATGCTTGCAAATGAATATGCATTTGTATATTAGTTTGTAAGGAAGAAATGAAAATCATCTTCAGCTTTTTAAAACTACGGCAACCCAAACATGATATGAATCGAAAACAGACATTCCCTCAAGCTAGGGCATTTCCCATAAGCGACGCGCTGCATCGGATCCTATGTGCGGTGAAAAATAGGCAAGGGTTGCTAGGGCATTCTCTTAGAAGCGACGCGCTACATCGGATCCCGGGTGTAGTGAAAAGTGGGCAAGGGCTGCTAGA
Source organism: Warburgia ugandensis (assembly GCA_035236585.1). Classification (NCBI taxonomy): domain Eukaryota; kingdom Viridiplantae; phylum Streptophyta; class Magnoliopsida; order Canellales; family Canellaceae; genus Warburgia; species Warburgia ugandensis. The sequence goes on from CP141129.1 coordinate 44,229,423, forward strand.
GCGTCCCCTGGGAAGTGACACACTGCATCAAAACCCAGGTGCAGTAAAAAGTAGACATGGGTTCATACCATGGAGGTTGAGAAAGGCTGTAGTAAATAGGATATCTCCAAAACATAAGATTTGCATTGCTACATGGAATATAGGGACATTGACAGGTAAGAGTTTGGAGTTAGTAGACGCAATGAAACGTAGGAGAGTCAACATCGCTTGTATCTAAGAAACTAAGTGGAAAGGGGCTAAAGCTAGAGAAATAGATGGGTATAAATTATGGTACGTAGAAAGGAAGATAACAAAAATGGCATAGGAATAATAGTTGATAAGGAATTAAAGGATAAAGTTGTGGACGTTAAAAGAATCAGTGATAGAATTATAATAATAATAATTGTTTTAAGAGAGCAGATTATAAATGTTATAAGTGCATACGCACCTCAAGTAGGGTTACAAGATATAATCAAGAGACTGTTTTGGGAAGATATGGAGGGAGTCATACAAGAAATTCCCAACACTGATAGGATATTTATAGGAGCAGACTTAAATGGCCATGTAGGAAAAGATAAGGAAGGATACAATAGAATACACGGAGGGTATGGTATAGGTGAACGAAATGAGATGGGGGAGAATATCCTCGATTTTGCTTTGTCATATAACCTGTCATTGCAAATACACTCTTTAAGAAGAGGGATGAACACTTAATAACCTTTAAAAGTGGACTTCATAAAAGCCAAATAGACTTTTTTCTACTTAGGAATAATGAACGATCTATATGTAAGGATTGTAAGGTGATACCTAATGAGAGTTTAACCTCACAACATAGGTTAAAGGTTATGGATATACATATTAAAAGATGGAGTAAAAGAATTGAACTCAATACACATCCAAAAACTAAGTGGTGGAACTTAAAAGGAGAGAAAATAACCTCATTCAAAAATAAGTTGATGGTAGAAGGAAATTGGAACTATGAAACAAAAGTAAATACCATGTGGACTAATATGGCTGAGTCCATTAAGAAAGCGGTAAAAGATGTCTTAGGAGTATCTAAAAGTAAAAGGCTATTAGCAAAGGAAACATAGTGGTGGAGTGAAACAGTGCAAAAAGTTATTAAAGAAAAACGGATGTGTTTTAAAGCTTGGCAGAAGATTAGAAATAATGAAAACTATGAACAATATAAGAATGCTAAAAATGTTGCTAAGAGAATAGTAAGTGAGGCTAAACTTAAAGCATATGATGAGCTCTATAATAAATTAAGAACAAGAGAATGTGAGAAAGATGTGTTTAAACTTGCAAAAGTAAGAGAACAAAAGGGTAAGGACTTAGATCATATTAGGTGTATTAGAAGCGATGATCAAAGGATATTAGTCAAAGACGATGAGATCAAACAAAGGTGGGAAATATATTTTCAAAAATTATTAAATGACAATGGCTCTGAGAATATAAGGATTGAAAATAATATAAATCTAAATAACATTGGATATTATAGATATGAGCGTAGGATTAGAATACCTGAAGTAAAAGAGGCCTTGAAAAAGATGAAATCAAGAAAGGCCATGGGGCCTGATGGTGTGCCAATAGAGGTTTGGAAGCATATGGGAGATATTGGAGTAGTTTGCTTGAACAAGTTGTTTAACAAGATTATAAAATCAAAGAAAATGCCTGATGAGTAGAGGAAAAGCTCTATTGTACCAATCTATGAGAATAAAGGTGACATTCAGAGCTGCACTAATTATCGAGGGATCAAACTTATGAGCCACATCATGAAACTTTTTGAAAGAGTGATTTAGAAGAGGCTGCGACATGAAACAAGAGTATCGGAGAATCAGTTTGGTTTCATGCCTGGGAGGTCTACCATGGAAGCTATTTTCTTGCTAAGACAATTAGTAGAGAAATATAGGAAGAGGAGGAAAGACCTACATATGGCCTTTATCGATTTGGAGAAAGCTTATGATAGAGTCCCTAGAGAGTTAATATGGAGGGTGTTGAGTGGTAAGGGGGTTTCTCAGGGGTATATAGACATAATTAAAGATATGTATGAGGGAGCGGTAACAAATGTTAAAACCATTAGTGGCGTGACTAGTGATTTTCCTGTCATTATAGGATTGCACCAAGGATCAGCATTGAGTCCATACCTCTTCACATTAGTTGTGGATGAGTTAACAAAACATTTGCACAAGGAGATCCCCTGGTGCATGCTATTTGCAGATGATATAGTCTCACTTGATGAGACAATGGAGGGTGTAAACATAAGCTAGAGTTATAGAGAGAAGCATTAGAATTTGAAGGATTTAAAAATAGCTGAACTAAGACAGAATATATGGAATGTAATTTTAGCAAGGAGAGTAGGAGTGGAACACCAGTCAAGATTGATAACCAAGAAGTCCCCGTGAAAGTCCTCTTTCGGTACTTAGGATCATTGATCCATGAGAGTGGAGAGATTGAGAGGGAGGTTACCTAGAGAATCCAAGCGGGTTGGAACAAATGCAGATGTGCATCTAGAGTTTTATGTGATCGGCGAGTGCTACTCAAACTAAAAGGAAAATTCTATAGGATGGCTATAAGGCCGGCCATGCTCTATGGATCAGAGTGTTGGCCAGTTAAAGAACATGATACTCATAGGATGAGCGTCGCAGAAATGAGGATATTGAGATGGATAAGTGGTAAGACAAGAAAGGACAGAATTAGAAATGAAAATATTAGAGGAAATTTAGAGGTAGCACCAATAGGTAATAAGATGAGGGAGATTAGACTTAAATAGTTTAGACATGTCCAAAGGAAACCAATAACGGCACCAGTTAGAAGGAGTGAGGCAATATAAGTAGAAGGTTCTAAAAGGGCAAGGGGAAGGCCCAAAAGAACGTGGATAGAAGTGGTGAGGAAAGATTTAAAAACTTTGGGATTGAATGAAACCATGGTATTTAATAGAGTGGAATGGAGGAATAAGATTCATGTGGCCGACCCCTAATTGGGATAAGGTCTAGATGATGATGATGATGATGATTACCCATGTGAAACCCCGTTCTCACCCAACACCCACCAAATTTGTGATGACTTGGGTTTTTAAATGACTTTTTCTCAATTCTTTTTTAAAAATGAGGCCTCTAGTTGAAAATTTATTTTTGAAAATAATTAGTAGAAACATTTTTTATAAATATATTTTTACAAAATTCTTGAGTATCATCACTTGTTTACAAATAGGGGTCTAATTGTAAAATGGTCAATTTACACTTATAAAAAATTAAGCAAAATTTTCTCTATTTCTCGGATATCACACATTTTTCTTATGCGATGATGTATCCCTAGTAGACATCAATTACACACACACACACACACACACACACACACACACAATAAAGGAGACTCTATCCATCTCATCACCAAGTACATCATTAGTTTGAACATAAAAATATTTTTCTTTTAAAGAACTATTTTGAAAACAAACTTTATCATAGCTAGAATCTATCCATTCACAGCCATTATTTCGTACACTTATAATAAATGTCCACATATCCACATGAATATAAGTCATATTGTGATGATCTGATATATCAATTGTAAAATGAAAATTCATGTCTTGATACTTAGACGTCACTGTCGCTAATCTCTTTTGCAACTCTTTGTATCTTTTGCTTTCTTTCTTCCATTTTATTTCATTAAATCTGAAATATTGTAAACAATTATAATATTTCAGCAAACTTGTGCTTGTGTAGGTGGAACAAGATGCATATATATATATATATATATATATATATAATTATAGTTTTCTATGTATATCAATTTCCTACTGTATCAAGTAAAATTATAACTATCAACACTCACCTTAAAATTATACAAGGCATTTATGAAATCACGAACTCATGATACAACGTCAGATGACAATATCCCATCTGGGACTTAGTTTCTATATGCCACTAATAAACAAAAATCTCGTTGTAGCCAGGTCAATGCATTTTACTTGAATCACAATACATACATATATATATATATATACATATATGTATATATATATGTCAAATTTTCATTCTAATATGAAAATCACAAACATGCTAAAAGATAAGAGAAATGTCAACTGTCACATGTATACTATATACATAGCCTCATCCAATCTCAGCATAGAGGCGTTTTATTATCAGTCACAACAAAACAATTTGTAGACGATTAGGACTAACTCTTATGAGTTGCTTGATTTTTATCACACCTATGAATTACACAGATCACATTCTTTAAATGGGCTAAGACTAACTCACATGAGTTGCCTGATTTTAACCATTTTAATAAAACACAGATTATATATAAGGTAAGACCAACTCTCGCGAGTCGCCTACTTTTAAATGTGTTTGTAATTACAATTTAAACATTTCTTACTAGGCTCACTACAAATAACATGCAGTTTTTCATAAACTATCCACATTGCTATCTTTTACATATCCTAGAAACTATTCTACCTGTGTGGGTATCTAAATTTCTCACCAACCATTACTAGTTGGATGCTACTTAGAAATAGTTGTTCCTTATTCAAATAGTAGCTTATTGTAATGTCATCTAGATTTTCATCATGCAAGCTTGTGGTTTGCCATATGAAATTCTAAATTTGGAATAACTTCGAGCATTCTAGTTTGCTATTGATTTAGACTCAAATTACTTTCTCCTTCAAAAGGAGACATTAGTGTTTCAAATGGTCTACCTTTTAACTTTTAAGAACTATATTATCATGTGAGGAATTGGTCTTCAAAAGTGTATTGTTATCCTCAATTCTTACTCCTTTTTGGTTGCTTCTTAGTGTCCCATTCAGGGGCCTCAATTGCCTTCATTCACGTATTCTTTATTTCATAGAGTTACGCGTCACATCTTCCCTATTACCATCATTTTGATGAATGTTCAATCCAACTTTAATATCCTGTTTGAGTGGGGAAACTTCATTCTTTGCTCATGGACAACAATCCACTTTCATTGGATTTTTTTATTTTTTATTTTTGCTTGGTCATTTTGCTCAAATACATCACATAATGTTTCCGAATTATCATCCTTTGAAGCATTATCCTTTTGGCTATCTGAAACCTATTTTTCCTTTCTCATTATCCTCAAATAATTGTGGCATAATAATTATTATGCTTCACAAAACTCTATACATATCACCCAACTTAGGGTTTGAAGTCTCAAGTGGTCATCCATGTCAATAGATATCTCTTCCTATGACAAATTATCAATTAGGGATGCCAATTTATGTAAACTTATACTCTTGTTCTTTACCTTAAGATTTACACCAATCCCATGGGGATGCTTTCCTTTGATCTTGATATTCCATTGCTTCGAATTTCAAAAGATGATCTATGCCTCTGTGTTATTTCCATCAGCTTTAGCTTCTTTAGCCTTTTGAATAGAATGGGTTCAATTTTCATAAACATTTAGCTATAACGATAGTTGTAAATGGGCTATTTGAAGTTTAACATTTTAGAGTTCTTTTTACCAGTCTCAATGTTACATAAGTAGCCAAACTCTTGGCTAATCAAATTCCATTAGTCACTGAGATAAATCTTACCCGTTTGAGATGCTTTCCTTCTTGTCACATTCTTAAAGAGAATTATTTAATCTCAATAGAACTCCTTTTACATTTTATACCATATAATTATGACCAACTATTCACAATTGAATCATGCCCAATGACCATCTTAATCAAGGCAGAAAATTTGAATTTTCATTAAAACTCAAATGGTTTCCCAAATGTTTAGGCTTGTCCTAAGCTCTCTGTCAAAAGATTAATAGATCTATGTCTATCCTCTTGAACAATTTATGATTCAATTTCAGTAACAATCTCTTTATGAGTTATCTCTATAACTCATACTTGGTTAACCAACTATCACTTGTTGGTTATATATGAATTTTGGACATGTAATACTGACCGTGCGTGGATTAAATTGAGCTATGATACCACATGTGATGACCTAAGTTTTTAAATGATTTTTTCTCAATTATTTTTTAAAAGTGAGGCCTCTAGGTAAAAATTTCTTTTTGAAAACAAACATCAAAAATATTTTTCTACAAAAAGATTTTTATCAAAAACACCCAGCGTCATCACTTCTATACAAAGAGGGATCTGACGGTAAAATCCAGTAAAGTTCCCTCTATTTCTTGGATATCACACATTTTTAGCATGCGATGAGGTATCCTAATAGATATCAATCATATATATAAACAATAAAGGAGACTCTATCTTCGTCTCATCACCAAATACATCATTAGTTTGAAAACATTTTTTCTTTTAAAGAAGTAATTTGAAAACAAACTATTGTAGTGAGAATCCATCCAGTCACAGCTATCATTATAACACATGTCCACAAGAATATAAGTCATAAAGTGACGATCTGATATATCAATTCTAGAATGAAAATTCGTGTATTGATACTTATACATCACTGCAGCTGGTCTATTTTGCAACTCTTTGTATCTTTTGCTTTCTTTCTTCCATTTTATTTCATCAAATCTAAAATATTGTAAACAATTACAATATCTCAGTAAACTTGTGCTTGTGTAGGTAGAACAAGATGCATATATATATAGAAAATTATAGTTTTCTATGTATATCAATTTCTTATTGTATTAAACAAAATTATAACTGTCAACAACCTAGCTTAAAATTATACAAGGCATTCACAAAATCATGAACTCGTGATACAACTTCATATAGCAATATCCAATCTAGGATTTAGTTTCTGTATGCACCAATAAACAAAATGCTCACTGTAGCCACGTTAATGCATTTTACTTGAATCATAATACATGCATATCTATGTCAAATTTTCATTCTAATGTGAAAATCACAAACATGCTGAAACATAATAGAAATATCAATTGTCACATGTATACATATACATAGCCTTATCCAATCTTAGCATAAAGGAGTCTTATTATGAATCACAACAAAATAGTCCATAGACGATTAGGACTAACCCTTATGAGTTACTTGATTTTTATCACACCTATGAATTACACATATCACATTCTTTAAATGGGCTAAGACTAACATATATGAGTCGCCTAATTTTAACCTTATCTATGATCACATAGATCATAGTCTTTAAATGGGGCAGGTTCAACTCTAGTGAGTCACCTACTTTTAAATGTATATGTGATTACAATCTTAAACATTTCTTACTAAGCTCACAACAAACAACATGCACTTTTTCATGAACTATTTAATCTTTTTTCAAAAGACAGCATCCATATTTACTTCATTAATCACATATCTGATGAAACATCATAAAATTCAAAATTCAAATATACTGAAAAACATAGCAATCTTAGTTTCACCCACTTGGAGCTGTGGTCCCAAAAGCTTCCAAAATCAATCGAAGCAGTCAATCTCGATCCCTATTGCACAAATCTGATCAACGTATCTCCAGCCTTCGTCCTTCACTAAAATGGGTTGGATCAATCGTTGTTTTTCGATGACGATGATCTCTCCCATCAACATGCTCTAATCCGTCCCCTGGTACCTAGTAGACTGGCTAAACAACTTAGATCTTCTTTATTCTTTGGGACTTTCATAGTCTCGTGGATGTGGAACACGATGATGATGACCAATGGCTGTTCGATTGATGCCTTCCCTATGTTCAAACTAGTGAAACCCGATGGTCTCCACTATTTTCTATTGCCGAATTTCTTCGTGGCTGTTTTTAATGGCTCTCTCTCTCTCTCTCTCTCTCTCATGCGTCTAGTAACAGTCAACTTTCTTCAAAAAAGGGGGTTGCTATATCAAAACGATCGCTCCATTTAAGTAAATATTTTTCATTTTTTATTAACCTAAAAAGTATCTTTTTATTATATTATTGTATGTATAAAGATATATATTACTAAAACGTAATCATTCTATTTCTGACTTCTAATAACATAATGACTTTCCACTAGTCTGTTGCAGATTTTTATAAGTGGAGCCCACTTATGAATTTATAAAAATACCCATTTTAAGGAAAATCCTAACTCTTTTTTTTCATGTAGACTTCGATTTTAGCATTCTTAGTGTCATTGGAATCATTTTTTTGAGTACAATCCAATTATTGAGGTTTCATGGGTCAACTAGGTGTCCTTCAAAAAGTTAATTCTATGAAACTGAAAACATGAAAATCCAAACATGCATTTCATTAAAAAATAACTCATAAATTATATGAAATGGAATTTAAAAATTGGGGTTGTTACAAAATTAACTCTCTTGGGGACTCTATCTTAGGCTTTTTTTTAAGTCAATAAGGACCATGTGAAAGTCCTTCCTCGTCTCTCTATATTTCTTTATCAATTATCAAAGTAGGAAAAATAGCTTCCATAATAGACTTCCCAGGCATGGAACCAAACTAGTTATCCAATACACTCATTTTATGTAGTAACCGTTTCTTAATCACTCGTTCAACAACTTTTATGATATGGTTTATAAGTATGATCATATGATAATTGATGAAACTCTGTATGTCTCTTTTATTTTTATAAATTGGGATAATCAAGCTCTTCCTGAATTCATCCATCATTTTCTATGATTTTATAATCTTGTTAAACAACTTTGTCAATCAAATTACTCAAATACCTCTCATTTACTTCCAAACCTCTATTGGTATACTATCAGTCCTCAGGGCCTTTCTTGATTTCATCTTTTTCAATGACTCTTTTACTTCAATTATTCTAATCCTATGGTCGTCTCTATCATGTCCAATGTTATTTGGGTTTATGGTACTTTCAATCCCTATATTCTCAGGACAATTGTCATTTCGCAATCTTTGAAAGTAACTTTTCACCTATTTGATCTTATCATCTTTGACTATTACCCTTTGGTCATCACTTTTAATGCACTTAACGTAGTCTAAATCTTTACCCTTCTGTTCTCTTATTTAGGAAAATTCAAACACATTTTCTTTCCTTCTCTTCGTCATTATCTATTATAGAGATCATCATATGCCTTAATTTTAGCTCACTTACTATTCTCTTAACAATCTTTTTAGCAATTTTTATATTGCTCAAAGTTTACATTTTTTTAGTCTTTTACCATGCTTTAAATTACACTCATTTCTCTTTAGTAACTTTTTACACTTTTTCACTCAACTAACAAGTTTTCTTTTTAGGTTGACTTTTACCTTTATATAGTTTTAGAACAACTTTTGTAACTTTCTTAATGGACTCGCCATATTAAGTCTATATGGTGTTTACTTCTATTTTATTGTTCCAATTAACATCTACCATCAACTTGTTTGTGAATGATCATATCTTCTCCTCTACTAAGGTCCACCACTTAGATTCGAATACTTATTAAGTTCATTCCCTCTCTTCCATAACCGTTAACCTATGTTGTGAGGTTAAATTCTCAATGTATATCACCTTACAATCCTTACACATTGATCTTTCAGTATTTAAGTTGAAAAAAATTCTATTTTCCTTTTATATGGTCCACTTTAAAGTTATTAAGTTCTCATTACTGTTCTTACAGAATGTTTTGTTAGAACTAGGTTATATGCCAAAGCAAAATCAAGGATAGCTTTCCTCATCTCATTTTTTCTCCAATACCATACCCTCAATGTACCCTATCATATCCTTCTTTTTCTTATCTTACATGACTATTTAAGTCTGCTCTTATAAATATCCCTTATGTATTAGAAATTTTTTGCATGACTCCCTCCATATCTTCCCAGAATTGTCTCTTGATTCTATCTTCTAACCCTACTTATGGAGTATATGTACTTATAACATTCATAATCATCTCTCTAAGAACAAGTTTTTTTAATATAATTTTATCAATATTTCTGTAATATCTACAACTTTATCATTTAATTCTTTATCCACCATTATCCCTACGTCATTTCTATTATTGTCCTTTCTTACATACCAAAATTTATACCCATCGATTTTTTCTAGTTTTAGGCTCTTTCCACTTAGTTTTTTGGATACAAGCTATGTTAGCTTTCTTGTGTTTCGACGTATCTAGTAACTTCAGACACTTACATGTCAATCTGCCTATATTCCATGTAATGATAAGAAATCTTATTCTCTTGAGTTAGCCCATTTATTAACACTTGTCCCCATGCCTACTTTCCACTACATCTAACATCTGATATAGCGTGTTGCTTTTTAGGATACGCTCTAGCAGTCCTTGCCCATTTTTCACTACACTTGGGATCCGATGCATTGTGTCACTTCTCGATAAATGTCCTAGTAACCCTTGTCTATTTTTTACTATACCCGAGATCGATGTGGCAAGTCACTTACAAGGAAAGCGTAGTGTGAGGGAATGTCAATGATCAATTCATGTCATGGAGTTTGCCATAACTTTTCCTTGTGGGCTAGCACTTGACGCAACACCGTTGTCCTTTTTATAGGGATTGGGACTGGTAGCAGTGAAGTTTGAACCAAAATTATAATCCTTTAAATGATCCTAGCAACTATTACTTTTAGTTGTACGATGGATGCTAAAGTATTTTATTGTACATTTTGCAACCCAAGAAAATAGTGGCTAGGATCATCTAATAGATGAGAATTTTGGAGCATGGCTCATCTAAAAAGAGGGTAATTTCAAGAACAATTTGTATCTTAATATATCTAAGCAGGCCTGGAGTTATAGCTATTTGTACTATTTATTAAGGCCTTTATAAGGAAGGATAAAGAGCTCATATATCACTACCCTTAACAAGGTGGGCCGCAATTGTACTTCCTAGCCATATTCTTGAAGTTTTATTTTACTTTCCGAATGACAATTGTACCCTATTCTTCCAAAGACAAAATGGGGAATTCATGAAGTAGAACTCTACCTTATTGTAATAAAATGAAGCACGTCCATTATCTCTGCAATAGCCTGACTTTAATTTTATCGATCTAAACCTGTTGTCTAATAATAGGCATCGATCCAAATCCTTTACACAAGAAATATATAATATCTAGCTGCTAGTTATGCTACTAGCTCTGAGTTTTCTTTGCTTGTCTCTCCTTTGGTCTTGGGGAGTAATTTGAATTTTTGAGATCTTCTTATATCTATTAATGAATCTTATCTATTTTACCTTTCAAACAGAACAAACTTTGCTTTTCTTTTTATGTTGAACATATATACCCATGAGCACCTCGAAACCGTGACCTACTAGGCACCACCGGAGAAGCCTTTCTTGCACAATTGTGCTTGAAGGCTTATGCTCTCTAATGAAGCGAGTTGAACATAAGTGCATGGTCAAAATTACATATGAGCCGCAGATCACGGCAGCTGGACAAAACTGCATGTTAGAATAGGCCAACTAACTCGGTTTATGGGTTGTGGAAGACGTAAAATGTGGTGCGTAACAGTTTGGATCAACAAGGTGGGTTAATATCATAATGGGGATAGACTGCGTACGGGGATATCACATGGTAATTTTATTACAACAGTTTGGATCCAAATTAATTTGATACCTTTCTTCGGTGCCTCTTTTCTCTTACTTTAAAGTGAAGATATGGTTCTCATAATTACCCGGTTTCTTTTGGATTACCATGTGCTGTTTCACAGCTGAAGAAGATCGAAGACAGCATTGAGTTTATAAACTCAAGGCCTAAAGCCCTTGCCATCTACGCCTTCACCGAAGATGAAGCATTCAAGAAGCAGCTTATCTCCGGAACATCTTCAGGAAGTGTAATGTTTAATGATGCCATTATTCAAGTAATGTTCCACTAACCATTTTCCCATTCTTTCAATCATCTTCCATCTTAACTAAAATATGTCCAAGATCAGTCACATTCTTCATTTTGTACATGTAGTATGCCTGTGATACAGTACCCTTCGGAGGCGTCGGAGAGAGTGGTTTTGGAAAGTATCATGGCAAGTTCTCCTTTGACACGTTCAGCCATGGCAAAGCAGTTGTGAGGAGAAATTTTTGTGATTTCAGTTTCAGGTATCCCCCATGGAATGATACGAAACTGAGCTTAATCCGAGCGGCATATAACTATGATTACTTCGGGCTGATACTACTACTTCTGGGCCTCAAGAGATGAAAACTATATCACCTATATATGGAGGACATAATTAATAAGAGTGATGAGCTTCTATGTATTGAGAAGGAGAAAGTTAATGGGATGTATGTATTGGAATTCAGTATATTAAGGAATTAAAGTAAGAATCTTCTGCTGTAATAGTCTACTTGTATGACTTACTTTTATCTTATATAGAAGTTATAGAAGTTTGAAAAATGATAGTCGCAAATTAACTGATCCAATGGATGACCAATTAAACGAGCTAGCACCTTCCATTCACAGCACAAACTCATTTTTCATTCTGAGGTCCAACTCCACTACATTTACTTTCTAGTAACCCTTCCCCTATTAGTATATAAATCATCCTACTACGGTCTTCACTGACGCCTAAAGCAGGGATGGAGAACAAGAGATTATATCCATTCATTTAACTTACCTTGTTATCCGAACCAGAGACCAAAACCCAGAAAGAGTTTAGGGGGACAGATAGTTGTTTATTTCATCCCCTAAGCCAAGATGAGAATTCAAGATTCCTCACAATCTACAGCACGCCATGTTAGATGACAATCATGTCTTGGAACTAGGAGAAAAGTTTTCTCCCAAGTTCTAAGACAATTGCCATATGGCATTCCCTCATTTGACTAGCTTGCTCAACCAAGCTGGTGACTAACTTAGTAGTCGTATTCTAAAACTTCATAGGATTAGCTTAAGCCAAAGGTATAGAGTAATCTCGCTCTGAAAACTTTTAAATATGACTCGTCTACACCTAGCTCTGTTATAAAAACGGTTTCGATCATTGAACTAGTAGGCCTCACTTGCACTCTTACGGTGCATTTTAAGTGAAACCATACGTGCATACCCCTCATAACAGCTCCTTGAACTCTAACATGGGGAAGCGTTTTGAAGATCCAACCCCATGTCTATGGATCTTGGATATCAGGCGTCTAATGTAATGTTCTTGGACAACAATATTTGTCTTTTTGTTTCGTGGGCCATTTTCATGGACATCAGTTTTTATCTTATTGCAGACATCAAAATTGAAATAATATTTAATTTTTGACATTTGCGGCTAAAAAATATCTAACAATTTGTTTGTTTTTAGATTAAAATGATGATAATTAATGTGTGAACCCAAGAAATTATGTCACATGGCATAGCAAAATAATAAAATATTATATGAGATGGGCCATATTGCTTACACTTGGACCTACCCATACAAACAAATGCTTGCCCCACTGTCTCTACATTGCGAAGAAGTTTGGATCACCAATTCCGCATTTGTTCTTCTTAAATCTGAATATCCACAAATCACTCGCGTGTATGGTAATCAGAGTCATTGGCTTAGTGACCCACCATTGATACTGATAATTATCTTTGCGACATAGTTTCTTTAGTGGAAAGCTAAAATTGCCACCCATTCTGTGTGGGCCATATATAAACGGCCATGAATCAGGTAGAACTCTCTTAGCATAATAATCAACAATTGCTTAATATTGGTTGAAGTTGAATGAAAAGATCTACAGGTTGGATGGTTTAGATCAATGGACAGACCCCACGTTTGCCACCGTTTCAATTTCGGAAATAGCCAAAGACAATCCTCTCCATGCCATTGTACTTGTAGAGTCTGATACAAAACAAGAGGAATAGAAAGCAAAATAACAAAAATGAAGAACAAAATTACATGAAGCGCACTTCTATTAATTGATAAAAGTCTATAAATAGACATTACAAGAGTAGTTAAACAACAAACTAATCTTTCCCACTAACTCCACTAACTTTTATAAAACAGCCACTAACTTTTACCACTAACTCCCATAAAACAACCACTAACTTTTACCACTAAGTCCTATAAAACAACCACTAACTTTCAAATAACTAAATCTTAACACCCTCCCTTAAACTGATATATGTAGAAATCAGTTTAAAAAAAAAAACTTTCCACAATTCTGTTATGGCCTCCCTTGAACAACGTCATTTGAAGAGTATACTCCTAGCATTCTTCGAAGCTTCACAAACACAGCTTTCTTGAGTGGTTTAGTCATAATATCAGCCACTTGATTTTCACTTTTACAGAACACCAAATCAATTATACCATCATTGCAAAGATCACGCAAAAAATGATATCTAACATCTATATGCTTGCTCCTTCCATGTAAAACTGGATTTTTTGATATCTTGATTGCTGAAACATTATCACAATGAATTGTTGTTGGACCTTGCTGGTGATTTTGAAGTGTTTCAAGCAATCTCCTCAACCAAATAGCTTGACATGAACAAGATGTTGCTACAACAAATTCGGCTTTTGTAGTTGACAAAGTAATAATTTGTTATTTCTTTGATGTCCATGATACAGCTCTAGAACTCATCATATAAACAAAACCAGATGTACATTTTCTATCATCAAGATCTCCAGCATAGTTACTATAAAAAAAAGCAAACAGATTTTCTTTTGCTCCTGTTTTATACAAAATTCCAAAGTCAACTGCACCTTTCAAATAACGAAAGATCCTTTTTGCAGCTAAGGACCATGTGAAAGTCCTTCCTTGTCTCTATATTTCTTTATCAATTATCAAAGTAGGAAAAATAGCTTCCATAATAGACCTCCCAGGCATGGAACCAAACTAGTTATCCAATACACTCATTTTATGTGAGTGATGCATAAAATCAGTTTATGCTACTATCGCATTCAAAAACATGAAGACATATCAACATACTCGTATAAGAATATCATATCTCAAAGCATGCTAAAAATGATAATAAAGGCAAGATAGAGTTTAAGATGCACTTAAAACCTAATAGTATCAGACTACTTACCTCGAGCGTCGTTACTTAGCTTGTATCCTCCTTCAATCCGAGTCCTAAGGTACCTTTATGGGATCCTATATGTCATTCAAATATAAAAATCCAAGCATGATTCCTAGATTCACCAGTTAACAACTAGATTTATATGGTTTGGGTTTTCTAGGAGTTTGTTTACATATTTCTTGATTCGATCTTGGACTAAGAATGTCCCAAGGCCTCTATTAGATCAATTCATGAGGTTTGATCATAGTTAATCTCATGTATTCATAAAATCTCTATAATTTTTAGGCTATAGTTGCCCTAAATAGTCTTGTGATCTTAAATGTTATTATATAATTAGGTCCACGTCAAAATTATGAATGCAACGGTTCTTTCATATCGTCGATCGGAGTTATATAGCCTCCTTAATTGCATTTTTAGTGTCACCCATCAACGGACAAATCAAGATTGTCCGCATAGGGCCCGCACGTCATGGTTCCCAGGTCACGTGAGCGTCCCAATCGAACCAAGACCCCATTCGCACACGTGTACACGCCCGAGCAATGCGTGTAGCACGTCTTGGACTGCCTCATGCGAACGCATCCTTAGTGCAGCACGATGCGTCTCGCCACCCCCATGCATCCTAGTCGAGCCCGGCTCCCAAGGTACCCTATGCGTCCTGGTCAAGCCAGGTGTCCGCTTGCACGCAATGCGCCATCTACGACGAGTTTCAACCCGTCTGGTTTGTTTTGGAAATTCGACGATTTTCGGTAGGAAAACAAGCCAGATCCAGTCGAGATCTGGGGGAAAAGAAAGAGGGAAGAGAGAGGAGTGGGGTGGGGTGGTGAGAGGATCGTACCTGGAAAACTCTCCTCATTGCCCGATCAGAAGCCTCAAATTGATCTGCAAACCCTAGTTGCCGGATCCGTTTTTGGGAGAGATTGGAGTGGAGAAAGCTTGATTTGGAAGAGGGGGAGTGGAGAAATTTATAGGAGGGGGGAGGCGATGTCGCTCCATGGCGATGCTGCCATTTTCTTCAACTCCGTATAGCTATGGCGGTGTTGTGCATCGCCTGGCCTGAGGAAGGGGATGACACAGGGGGTGTCGTCATCAAAACAACCCCCTGTGTTTTCAGATCATTTTCATTTTAAGGATAAATTCTAAAAATGCCCTTGATCTTTAAACGTCCATAACTTGGTCATACGAGCTCCGTTTTCAGTATTCTTTGAAGCGTTGGATTCTATTTTGAGTGTAGCATCTAACGATACTATTTTATTAAAAAATCCTTTGTTTCATATTTTTATTAATATTAAACATCTAAAACATATATTAATTTTCAAAATTAACCACTTTTACAAAATATCTTCAAAATTTGAGTCATTACACTATATCCACATATCAAACATCTAATTCAAGTTCCTTGTTTTCATGGTAAGCCATCAATAAAGTTTCTACTTCTTTATTTTCTACAAAATTTGATTTCTCCCCCTTTTCTTTGTCGTTAGGCAATTTAGTATAACATTCAAAACAATAATGATCAAATTTATGACACCTGAAGCACTCTACCTTGGATTTGTCAAATTGTTGATCTCATCCTTTGCCTTTGCCTTTGCCTTGAAATTGATCATCATTAGCTTTGAAAATTTGACATTGTCTACTTTCATCTCTGTTGCCTCGACCTCCTCTTCCTTTACCTCTACCTCTACTCCTTCCTCTAGAATTTGAGAATTAAGTAAAAGTAGAAGCCTTTAGAGCTTGCTCATCTGTAGTTGAACTTCAGTTCATCTTTTGTTCATGGACCAATAAGGAGCTCTTGAGTTCATCAAGTAAGAGTTCATCTATATTTTAGATTCTTCAATTAAGCAAACAACATAATCATACTTTGATGCTAAGGAACGTAGTATCTTTTCAACAATAGCAATGTCTTCTATTTTCTCACCATGGAATCACATTTTGTTTATTATCCCCATAGTCCTTGCACAATAATTGGTAATAGACTCACCATCTTTCATCTATAGAGTCTCAAAATCCCTCCTCAAAGCTTGAAGCTATGCACGCTTCACCCTTGACGAACCTTGATATTTTTTCTTCATTGAATCCCAAATCTGCTTGAAAGTTTCTTTGCTGAGAATTGTTTCCAAGATAAACCGGTCAATTGCTTGAAAAAGATAATTCTTTACCTTCAAATCTTTTAACTTCAAAGCTTCTAACTCTGCTTTTTGTGCACCTATCAAAAATGTACCAACCGCTGGCTCTGCTACACCGCCATCAACAACCTGCCAACATTCTTTGAACTTTAAGAAGTTATCCATTAGCATGTTCCAATGGTCATAGTGATCATCAAAGCGAGGAATAGCTGGTTGCACAAAGTTTTTTGAAGCCCTAAATGAATCATTGCTACTGCAATGGAAGAAAGTTACTGTTGTACTTTCTCACCTTTTTCTTCACTCACGGATTTCACTTCTATTTTGACACTCACAATTTTTTCTTTGCACTCAAGCACTCTCTTCCTTCATGGTGGCTCTAATATCATTGATACAAAACAAAAGGAATAGAAAGCAAAATAACAAAAATGAAGAGCAAAAATACATGAAGCACGCTTCTATTAATTGATAAAGGCCATAACTAGACATTATAAGAGTAGTTAAACAACAAACTAATCTTAATCTTACCCACTAACTCCACTAACTTCTATAAAACAGCCACTAACTCCCATAAAACAACTATTAACTTTTACCACTAAGTCCTATAAAACAACCACTAACTTTCAAATAACTAAATCTTAACAGAGTCCAGCCATTTCTATCTTGTTATGATCCTGAAACCCAATTAAATGACGCCATTGCCAGAGAAGAACGAAGGCGGTGAGGGGCTTTGGTCACGTGGAGAAGAACCGCAGATTGGGTTTTTGCCTTTTCTTTATTTTGGAGGGAGAGAGAAAACCACCTGTTTTCGTGGATGTTGGACTTCCAAAAACTAGTCTGCTCTAGCAAGTTACTATGTTTTGTATGTGATGGATATCTAGTCAATGTATGTGGTTGACAAAGGAAGACCTTTAAGGTCCAAATTTAGTATTTAGAACCACAAACATAGATCTTAAACGGTATAAACAATGATCTTTCTGATGTCCTAGACCTTCAATTGGATCTTTCAACGTCCAGAATAGAAGCCAACCAACTTGTTAAGGAAGCAATATGTCAGCCTGCCTATAGACGGCCGTCATATCAGCCTGTATCTCAAGAGCATGTCCAACTACTTACAGGTCAGTAAATGCCGGTGCTATAACAGGCACTCTCAAGAATCATTTCCTTGAGCTTAACGGTATCATATTCTAGTAGATAAATAAAGTGGAAAAGACTTTTTTGCATACTACTAAATTAGAATCTCTCCAGGAAGATGAAGGATATAGATTGGCAAACCATCTGTGAACAAATAGAAGATAAGGTCATCCATTGGCATCGTATCCAGACTATATTTTTTCCATTTCTGAATGGCGGAAAATCTTTGTTGATTGCGGTCGAAAGACCAAAAGAATGCAAACCTATTTACAAATTGCATTCGAATGTCATAACTAACCCGCTAAGAATGTTCATATGTGCTTCATCAATTGATTGGAGCTGTGCCGAATACTCAACGACCAGGAAATCAGATTGTGATTGCCTTCTGGCCAATTTATCGGCCTCAGCATTTCCGGATCGCATGGTGCGAAGAAATGAAGCGTTAAAGTTTCTCAGCAGAAATGTGGTTTCGCCAATGAGATGCGCTAGTTCCCATGGTGATGAATGGTTGAGCCAAGTAATGGTCTTTGTGGAGTTACTTTCTGGGTTTCAAGCTGAGAATTGCACGGATTCCAGTCAGAACTGCGAATGTTTCTGATGTGACTGCACCATAAGGTCCATTAAAGTTCAAGATTGATCTGTCTTCGTGATCCTCAAGCAATACTCCTACACCAAATGGCCCTTGTGGTCCCTGACTTGATCCATATCCGTACTGAGTTTCAGTGTACCCATTGGAGCTGACCATTCTGTCTTTGAACCATTCTATCTTTTGGTTCAAAGACATGAATATCTGCTTCCAGTTTGCGTACATCCTTTCTGTTGGATTGAGTAGCTGGAAACAATTCTTTCAGGATTGCCCATGGTGCTTGCATTCTTAGTTTTGACGTAGACCATGAAGTCTGACGCTTCTTTATTATAAGAAATTTTTTGGCCCTTCTTACAGAATTTTAACAGGCCAAAGGAAGCACTACTTTCCAAAGAGATTCATTTTGGTGTAACTTGTGAAAATTTTCTATTGCACAAACATCTACTGAACCTCATTTCGACATGGTTAAAGAAGAATTCCACATGCTCATTGTTCCTGATATCTTAGCGGGCTTTACAGAGAGACTAGAACATGGTAGAGTTTGGGGGTTTGTCTTTCATTGTTCAACAATTTTAAGCCTCGTTATATAGATGTTTGGGAGACGAAGGATGACTATTGGCACAATGAAGTGAATATTGGAAGGGTATCTAGGAGTTGAGATGTTTGTGATTTCCCTTTAGCCATACAACAGCAGTGAGATTTTCTTCTCGAGTAAGGAGGATCTCTTTACGTATGAAGCTAAGGAGCTCAAACGGGGTGGTCACAAGCCATGGACTAGCAAAAGAGAAATGTAGCTGGTACCTGTCAATGATGTGGGGAGTCTTCTCTATCTCAAGACGGCTGCCTGGAGATGCAAGGATGACAGTGGAACAGCATGGAAATCGATGAAGAACAAGGAGATCTTAATGCTATTTATCCACTCGTCTCTCCTCTTCTATAAGTAGTACAAGAATTCCTAATGAAATAGCGTCATTTTCCTGTTCGGAATTCCTTTTCTAGAGTTGAAATAGTCACCGCATCATTTGCAATGCCAAACAATAATTGCAGCTATGTGTCAAGTGGTTGAATCAATTTACAGTCGAGTCCCTGAACTTACACGCTCTATTTTTCATGTAGTTCATCTGTTATGTTTGAGGCTGGAACACTGCAGTGATCTTTCTTGTAGTTCCAAATTCCGGTACAAACCCTTGCTTTTCCATCTTTCTACCCTAATCTTCTATCTAGTCCCAGTAAATACTTCAACTGTTGCCATTTTTAGGTTTTCTGCCCAACCATTGGGGGTCCTAAGCCTTTGTTTTGTGGGTTTTCTTTTGATGAAATATAACTCTCTCTCTCTCTCTCTCCCCCCAATTTCTGACTCGACAACAAGCTTCATCTCGTGCAACATTGCACAAATTAGAGAAGACCCGTTTCCTAGCAGCCCCTGTATGCTTCTATGTAATGTGCGAGGATATGGGGGAAATTATGTCTGTCATGTAAACCTTAAGATTTACGCATGTGGAGCCCTAAGTCCTCTATGATGAGAATCGTTTTAACCATAAGCCCTATCACTACGAAATCTAAATAGCCCGTAAGCCCTAGCACTACATTGACTGTTGGGACTTCATCATCACTTTTACAGTGTTCTAACCTGTCCACTTTACACCCGAAGAAATAGTGGTTTAGGGAATGTAATGTTCTAGGTGTATGCCCTATATAAGATGTAACCAAAGATTAAGTTTACCCTATATGTATTTCTGTCTGGAGGACCAATCCATGATGGGGCTGGGTCTACTAATTAGATTTTTTTCATGTTATCTTTTGGGTAGTGGTATATGTACCCCTTGTTTATTCCTATGAGCCCTCACTAAATGGTAAGAATGGCTATAACTCTAAGTGGCCTCAAGTTTCCAGAGATCTGAACTGTTCATCATGTTGCTCTTGACTTAGATGAAATGTGCTACAGAATTCTCATCTATTGCATAATCCTATAACTCCTGATATTAGTCGCAAATGGATGGTGAAACTTTTTACTATCGTTTTACAAATCATGAGAATAATAGCTGGGATCAGCCAATGTATGAAAATTTCAAACCATAGCCTAAGTCAAGAGCAATATTGTGAACAAATTGGATCTTGAGAAATATGTGCTCATCTAAATTCCAGCGGTTCTTACAATTTAGTTGGGGTCCACAATTCACAATACTCCTGGTCGCAGTGATACAAGTGAAGATACAAAATAAGTCTTCTAAAGTCGCCAGCCTCGTTTTTAGCTCAAAGTGAAATCTAGGCTGGGCATGCAATACCAATTAATTCGTCGGCCTTATTTTGTAGTATTTGCTTGGCATGGTACAACTGCCACATGCTTCCAAGGATATGCATTTCAAGAAGAGCATCGCCTCTTCACATAGATGAAGTGGAGGTGGTATATTGTGTATCTTCTCACTAATAGAGAGGGACAGTTATCCCTACTATTCCCCCAGGTTTTGTAGGATGCTCATGGGCATGTAAGTGGTATGGCATAGACCCACAAGGAATAGCTTCTCTTATTTCTACTCCCTTAGCCACCCAGCAGATGCTCCTTCATTTTTTTACGATGATATCACATGGATAACGTTGTCATGTAGCCATCTCATGTGATGTATGAAGGTGCCCCATTAATGCATCCATCATGTATGTCCCCCTTGTAACTGAGGAGTATCTATTGTAGGTCCAAAGGAAGCAAAGTGTTAGGGACTACCATTTAGCGTTCTTCTAGAAACAAAAATGTACTGCTTATGGTCTTTGTAACAAAGATGTGAATTCCTCGGATGATCTAAGCGTTTGAACTCATGTAGCTGCTGTGGTGTGTTCCAGTTGGACCAGTAATTTCTCTCACTTTCGGGTATGAGCTTTGGGGGCAGATTGAAATGTTCTCTTATGCTTTTTGGACAATAATATGACTTTATGGTGGCAAAAATAGGCATATCCACGACCTACTATTCTTAAAGAAGACATAGATAGATATCCTTAAGAAGAAAGTTTGCTCTCCTCCGCTCCTTACATCTCCTGAAATAAAGTAAATAATGGAAATTATCATCCTAACACATTTAGGTTTCTTTAATCATCGTTCTATTAATATAGGATTGTGTATAACATTGTATCGTCACTTGCTCTTAGCTAGCCCAATCCAACTTAAACAAATCATCAACCTCCTTTGCTAGATGGTGGCGCAAGAAGTAAACAATTAAGTAGGACAACCATGCAAGGCTTCAAGAAGATACTTGATGTATGTATAGACAATATCAGCAACTTCAGCACCTCTGTTAGGACTGTTGAAACAATTTTAACTCCATACTAACATGGCCGTTTTACTTTCATTTCTAAGTTGAAGCTCCTCCACAACACGAACACCCTACAAAAGGCAATGCTTCTTTTGATGACTGTTGGGCCTATTTTTTTTCATACTGATCCACGGCGACCACTTACGTAGACTCACTCTCTTCCCTCAGAAAAAGCTAGCCTTTTCCTCCCTAAACCCTTAGCTTGTGGGTATCACAGACGGTATGTTTTCTGTTTTCTAATCCATGTACTTGTAGCAGATAAAACTAACCTTATTTTATAATTCGAGGTTCTTGCAGTTACCTACTAATAAAGAGTCATATTAAGGTTCCACACATTCTTTGGCTATAGAAATCCCCCTATATGTATATGGAAAACCAGATAGACAGACGGGTAAAGAGAGGTGCTTAGACAGAGAAACGGAAACACAAAAGATGGATGAACGGGCAGATAGAGTGTAAAGCACTGAGAAGTGTTTAGCGTCGTGATAATCATGTAGAAGAACTATTATTGAGTTGTTTGCTAGAAACCCCAAAGAATAATGTAAATCAGGTCGAACATATCCTTAATCTGAACCTGCAAAACTACATTGTATGTGATGCTTACTAGAGGCCTCTAATGTTTATATGAGGATAGACAGCCAGAAGATGACAAGATAGATAGATAATTTAGGTACTCGAAGTATCAAATGTGATGATAATCATGTAAGAAGTGAACAGTTTAACAGATCCATGATGAAGATCAACTACTAAGGCAATCCTAGTCCATGAAATTCTCTTATGAATTAACAGATCTACACTACATAAGATGCAAGTTAGAAGCCCCCAATATGAATGCATATGGATAGATAGTCAGATCTTTAGATATATATATGTATATATATATAGTCATGGAAATATACTGATAGATAATACAAACCACCTGGAAGGCTCTGGCATGATTATAATCTGGAGCATACTATCGAAATCAAAGATGCATACTACTGGGACTAGCTTTGATACTAGTTGAAGTATAATTCAGTCTATAGAACTTCGAGTGGATTTCTCAAGCAAGACGCAGCTCGTGGAAGTTGTAACTGGTATCGTGAAGATTTGGCTGGCATGGCTGCACATGAAATGCGAATATGTGTGACCCTCCATTCGCCAATGTGATTGCTGATTCATATTCCGTTCCACAGTTAACTCCAAGCCCATAGTCCAGAGTCTCATCTTTTTCCTCCTAAAGTCACAAAAGATCATTCAATTGCAAATGTTAAAAGAAGACCTTATTATCCCTAATTCAAACCCATAAGATCAACAACATCTTCTTACCAGGGCACGTAACAGATTGGCTTGTGTTTCTTCTAAGCTTCGTAACTACATTCAACATGTTAGAGGAGAAGCAAGAGGGAGAATAACTACAAGAAATAGAAGCTAATTTACGCACCTTTTTCTTATAAGTTTCTGTCTGAGTGTTGATCACATGATACTGTGAGCAATAAGAAAGTGTTTTAGTATTCTATGTTAATAATAGAGAGCATGCCAGATATTCCCTAACCCCTTAAATTTTGACATGATACTGTCCCTTCATTCACTTTGAACCTTTCCCATTGGCTGCTACAAATACCCCAACTAGCTAGTTTTAGTAGCTAATTCAGAATTAACAGAGGGATGTATCTGCCCAAAGAAGGGGTGCAAATTAATATCAGTTTTCTTAACCAAAATTTATCGAAACCGGGAACTTTTGTAGTGACCAAAAACTGCTTAGATCTTCATTCCCATCTTTATATCAATCACAAATAAGGATTTTCATCTGTTTGGGACAAAATTCTTCGAGGGTGTCCTCTCCCTCCACCTAAAATCTGAACTTCTATTTCCTTTTATGCTTGGACAACGCAAAGACCCACTAGCAAGGGTCAGCTTGGATGCAAATTATAGAGAACTGTTAAAGGTTGTCTCTACTATCAATAAAATCCGTGATTTTAGAAAACTGTGTTATTGGACTGTTCGGTTAATTCACTGATGTATATATTTCATAAAAAAGTGAAAGAAAAAAAAAATCCAAATTTTGAGTCTTTTGCCTGTACGGTTTACCACTAGCAACAATAGATTGGTGTTTACATGATTTACCGGTGCTAATAGGCATAATGCATCCATCAACACCTGAAGATGCAAAAGACTTGGAAAGCCCCGACAGATGAAAACAGTTTAGTTTCCAACTCACCTTCCTATCCCTGACAACTTTAATGGAACTCTCTAAATTTTGCTCAAGACCGCGCAGTTCTTCAATTTCTAATTCGTTCAAATCTTCGCCCATCCTCTGCCTGAAAAGCCCATATTCTCAGAAGAAGTAACTTAAATAGATAAAAATTGGGACTGAAATGATTAAAAAACATTAAAAAAAGAAAAGACCCAAATCACCTTATCTCCTTCCGAAGATTATTGTTATCCTCTTTCAGCTTGTTCAGATAGTTTTGCATTTTCTACACATCCACCCACACAACAAATTAACCCCCGGTTTTATACCAAAAGAAAACATTTCAAGACAGTAAACAGAGCCACTGAAAATGTAGAGAGAGAGAGAGAGAGAGAGAGTGCCTCATATTGGGTGTTCCATAAATTAATCCCTGAAACTTGCTGATAACGATCAAATATCTTCTTTGTCCTGAAAACAATAAAACAACAAACAGAAGATACCAATTATCACCAAAATAACTTTTAAAAAAAAATTAAAATAGTTAATGAGTATTTGGAAAGACTAAAAAAATGGGTTTTCGGAGAAACGGAAAGCAATGGGACTTTCAGAGGGTAATTACGTGGTGGAAGGGCTGCAATACTCGCAGAACTTGCCAGTACTGGAGAACATGATGAGCGAAACTTCAGCATCACAAAGAACAGTGAGCTCTCTAGCTTTCTTGAAAATCCCTCCTCTTCTCTTCGAATAAGTGACCTGCCTGTTCGTCGAATTCTCTATCCTCTTTATCTCGATTTTTCCACGACCCATTTTCTTCTTCTTCGCCTTCTGATCTTCTATGAGAACTGCTGCAATGAAGAGGAGAGTGGAAGAAAAAGTGGTTGTGAATTGGAGAGGAAGAAGAGAGAAAGAGGAGAGAGGGAGTTCCATTTGTGGAAATGGGCATCAAAAGCGAAGATTGCAGAAAATGGTATGGATTTCCAAATTCGTGAAAGTTTGGCAGGTACGTCTAACGTGCAGTGCCTTACCAGTTTAAGAAATAGTCGCTGTCAAACCTCACAAGCACTTTTATCTTGATTTTCTTTTTCCCTTTTTTTTTTGGTATTCAATTTTTGCCATCGATATATACATGTATATGAGTCCATATACAGGTAACATATGTACGATACCTCTCTCCTCCCAGACAACAACAAGACTGACCAACCTGCGTGGATAAACCTATTCATGGACAGTGTTCTCATCCTTGCAATTGGCAGCAACAATTTTTTTTCTTTTTTGAATGGTGATGGATGAAATTACTTAAAGGATGTACACGAAGGGTGGTGACATGACTTCATGTGGGTTCAGATTTTTGAACATCTAAACCATTGCAATTTTGCCCTTGATTAAGATGGGTCATGCTCCGAAATTCTTATCTATTGGATAATCCTAACAATTACTACTGCTAATTGTACAAAGGACGATGAAATTTCTTACCGTTGTTTTTTTCAACTGAAGATAACTCTAAGATCATATAGTGAATGATAATTTAGAAGTATGATCCATTTGAGCAAAAAGAGAAGGGGAGTCTTTGTGCAATGGTAGAGTTGTCGTCGTGTGACCTTGAGGTCACGGGTTTAAGGCATGAAAACAGTCTCTTGCAAAATACAAGATAAGGCTGCACACTATTAATCCCTGCTCGAACCCAGCAAACACGGGAGCTTCATGCACCGAGGCTGCCCTTGTATCCATTTGAGCAAAGGAAAACATTGTGAACAGTTCAAATCCTTAGGCATCAAGGCCCACCTTAAATTGTAACCATTCATATCATTTATTAAAGGCTCACAAAAAAATATTAAGTGGCACGTATATGACTGTCCTAAATAAAATAGCTATTGAACCTTTGGGTTGTTTATTCTTGATTTTATTGATGTTTTAAGTATTAAATAGATGGTAACAAGATCACTCTCCATGGATATTAGAATCCCTGGGCTGTTATTCATGTACCAAGTAACATATGATTGATCTCATCTTTCCATCTGATAGCATATGGTAGGTATCCAATGATCCTTGGGACCCCACGATTCAATCGTAACTGCAAAACAGGCAGATCGATCTTTGGTACTGACATATGATGGCTAACAAGCATACCTGGAAGCAAGAATTCTTCACAATCAAATTACATTTAGATGGAAATAAGAATGGTGGATTGGCATGATTCTACGACATTTGAGATCTAAATATGGAAATATTCGTAAGTGGTACCCATTTTGTGAAATTGGGTGTGAACCATTTTGTCCAATGAGGTTGCACCTCCTAAAATGAGGTTGCACCTGGCCATACGAATTTATTCAGGGAATTTTCAGGGAATTTTTGTCACTTTGAAGTACTTCATTGACACGTTAGCCTACCTCTAGTATTGCCTACTTTATTGGAACGGGTAAGGTTAGGCATTTTATCACTTTTTTTCCTTTTTCTTTCAATAATACGTGTTTTTCCTTTGTTCTGGGGAAAGGGAAGTTTATTTACTAGGGTGCCGCGGGACCCCATGGTTCACTGCAAGCAAGTAAAAAAACTACAGTACTTTCTCGTTAGGAGGCGCATATAAAGTTAGGTGAATTTTTTAATTCACTTAGTACATTATCTAGTGTTCCCTGCCTCTTTAGCTATGGTATCAGTATCCCCAACCATGTTTCCTTCTTTTTATGGTAGGTGGAAAATTAAGTCTCTTATTACATGATCTAGTGTTCAATGCCTCTTTAGATTTAGCATCCGCTACCATGTTTTCTTCTCGATGGCTATGCTCTGCATGCCAGAAATGGAGGAAAATAGTGATCCAAAAACCTTTTCTTGTTGTTTATGCCATCTGATTCATATCTTTCACTAGAGTGTATTCAAACATTTAATCATCACTTTTTGAGCTCTCATTTACCTATAAATATAACAAATAAGTTCCTTGTTCATTCTTACATAAAAAATGAGTACCTGGCTGATACAGGAGTTCATTAAACTTTAGTTATTCTGAAAAGAACAAAACAAGGAAATCTAGAACAAAGGACCTAGAGATATCGTTTGTGTATTTTGAAGTCCTGAATCCATCAAACTAAGGGAATTCTTACAGGGGAGAATTTTAGAATGTTCATAATGGAAAGAATCAAATGCATGGAAACATTGGAAAGATTGGTGGGTTAGTTCCAAACCCTTTCATTCAAAATCACTTCTCATTTTCCTTTGTGAACTTGAATGAGAAAGTTATAGAAATTGATTCTCATATAAACTTGATACCTTTTAAGAAATATTGGCACTAATGTTAAGGAGAAGGTTGCAAAAATTATGTTTCTAAATCTGATTAAAAAAGATGAGCTTGTATGAAATCTGGAGAAATCTAGCACTTTCATTATCAAAACTGCTTATGAGTTACCAAAGATGTTCATATGCAGCAAGATAATAATATTCTAGGAAAATATTTGTGAATGTAAAATTCAAGATAAGGTTAACCACTTTCTCTGGCAGCTTGCACTAGATAGTTTACGTAATTCCAATATTTTGGTTTGGCTTCACATCTGATTATCTATATAAGGATTGTTCTTTTTATGGTCAAAGCTGGTTTCTATGGTTATTTTCCTTGTCCACAAGTGACTTCACCTTGAATAAGTTGAAATCTAAACTCTTGGACTATTGAAGGTAATTTCTCAAAAGAAATTATCATGAATTCTATTTTACTTTTTTTCATAGAAAGGCATGATAAAAGACCATTAAATTGCAGCTCATGCAAGAACAAGGTACATCATATAATAATCCCAAATAGGTTAGAATAAGCATGGATTATTGAATTGTGAATCTTGATTATGTAAATCCACTTGATCTACCTAAATCTGGCTAGCACATTTGGTCGTAGACAACAAGGTGCCTCTCCTCAATATCATTAAAGCTCTATATCACCCCTAGAAGGGATTTTTAAATTGAACTTTGGTGGGGTATCACAAGGAAATTTATTTCTATTTAGGATTAGAGGATTTTCTGGAGACCATTAAAGAAATTTTATTGCAGCATATAGTTGTTTCATACTGGAATAAGCTAACTATGATGCATGAAGTGGACTCTAACTTGTGGTCTCCTAAAGTGGAGAAGCAAAAATAGTGATCAAGAGTTTGAATGCAATCCAGACCCAAGAAACAAATTGGATGTGGAGGACAAGGTCTCTAATTTTGTATGTGTAACATCCATAACTGTTAAATCTCTTATTTGGTATGTGTAACATCCTTAACTTTTAAATTTCAATGTAAGTAAATTCTGTATTACGTTAAATTGAGATGAAAAGAGAATATTGAATTCCTAGTTTTTGAGTTCTAGAAAATGAGATTTTTATAAATATCAAACCAAGTATCCAAATCTAATATTTAGATTTTACTTGAAAAATGAATTGAATGACACTAAGTATGCTAAAACTAAAGCTCGAAAAGTTTTGAATTGTATAAGTGAATGTTATTTTGATAAATTTACTTAGTAGGTCCTACTTACAAAAATATGTAATGGACATGTCAAACTACATTATTGTTGTGCATGACCACCATCATGCCAAATTTAAAAAAGAAATGATTGCATTTAAAAAAGAAATAATATAATATAAGTATATATAATATAATATATAAGAAATGATTATAACTTAAAGGGAAGGGTTGATTTTGATATTAGCACCCCCAACTTAGGTAATAGATCGACTGATAATAGTCTAGTCTATCATCAAAGAGATCAAAAAGGAAATGAAAGAAAAAAGAGAAGGAAGAAGGAAGTGAAAAGTAAGAAAAATAAAATGAAACAAAAATACTTCATATTTTGGTATATTATGTTTATATCATATGGGATTTTTACATAATTGCTCCTATTACAATTTTTTGACATAATTGCTCATATTACAATTTTTTGTATATTATGTTTATATCATATGAAACTTTTACATAATTGTTCATATTACAATATGTTTCATGGAGTATTCCTCTACTAAATTATTCATGCATTGAGCATATTCATAGGCATTAAAACAATATTCCCGATGCCTTAGTTGAAGAGGTTGTTTCTTCTAGAATTTGCAATGAATGGTTATCTAATCCACCTAGTTTTACTTTGAAGTTTTTATTAGAGGATGAGTATGGCCCTCCTTAATAAAGTTATTTAGGTAGTCGTTTGTGAAAATGAAAAAGAAAAAGAAAAAGAAAAGTAGGGAGTCTACTTATATCAATCATTGGTAGGCTTCCTTTTTACACCATAAAAAAAAAATGAAAATAATAATGATCTCTAAAATACTACTTCTGAATCTCACATTTAATTTATTTGGAGCATCCATCTATTAACTCATAGATTGATATTAAAAGCAAAAAGTTATGCTATCTAAGAAAACTTTTGGTAAAATTATGTGTATTTTTTATTATTTGATAACTATTTCACATGTTTAAAAGGTTTTAGCAATGTCCAACCATGAGTTTTGGGCCATCACATATTCAACTACAAGGTCATAAACAAACATTCTAGATCAACCAAAGGCTAGTCAAATACCTAGGCATATGAAAAAGAGATAGATCCCTTGTTTAGGCATTCCTCACATTGTAACACTTAGCATGGTAGCTAAACTCACTATCTTTAAACCTATTGGTTTTGCATTATGAGACTTACCTATTTGAACATTGTATTGTATGTGATACATTACAAACTTTACAAGGTGACTTGAAAGTCCTGACTTAACTCATACAAAACCTAGGTGTCAAAAATGGTACAAGACAATATAGCAAGAAGTTGTTGGTTAAGGGTTTAAGCACTTAAGAATTTGAGTTGGTTAAATGTCATTTCTCATGAAAAGTTTTTGTGGCCATGGTATCAAAAAGTAGCTCTCTGACTTAAAACTTGATCGAGTCAATAGTTTTATGCTTTCTCACATTTTGCATTTTGGACTTGCCGAGTTTTTCCAAGTTAAGGAAAAGACATCTTTAGATATGGAAGTGCCTACAAATATATTTAATTATAGGGAAGTAACAGTCTTATCCTTTTTAATTTACATTAAACCCCACCTCGTAGTAGTTCTTTTTTTGGTACTTTAGTGATTTGAGGTTCAGCCGATTGACTTTAATGTTAAGGATAATCATAATGCCAACAAATGTCTAGCACAATTGGTTGCAAGCAACTCTTTGGTTTTATTTTTAAGTTAAAGGACTGTTAGTCCAACATAGCTATTCTATTCTTATAAGAGAATGTAGAGACATAGACTAATAATCACATTGCTTTTGATCGAAAGACTAGAGGAGAGGAATCCCTATATAAAAGGAACATTTTTCCACGTTATTTAACTTTCAAGTCTTTGAATTCTCTATGAAGGTGCTCTTTATTTTAATTTTCAAGTCTTTGAGTTCTCTTAGAAGGTGCTCTTTATTCATTCAGCTTTCAAGTCTTTGAATTCTCTACAAAGGTTCTCTGCTAGCATTTTTTTTAGCTAGCTTTTTTTTCTTGGTTTGAAGAGTGTCCCATACTCTTTAAAGATCAAGATTTCTTCTCTCTAATTTTCTGAAGTTAGAAACTCTTGGAGATCTTTTCCTTTACCTGTTCAATGTAGGCTCTCTAATACCTTCATTCTTTCTAAAGGTCAGGCTTAGCTAGGGGAATTTCCGAGTCAGGCCCCAAACTCAATCACGATAGCGTTCTCATTCTTAATCATATTTTCACTTTTTTAGCGTTATCCT
Source organism: Warburgia ugandensis (assembly GCA_035236585.1). Classification (NCBI taxonomy): domain Eukaryota; kingdom Viridiplantae; phylum Streptophyta; class Magnoliopsida; order Canellales; family Canellaceae; genus Warburgia; species Warburgia ugandensis. The sequence continues at coordinate 44,260,202 of CP141129.1, forward strand.
GGTAATCGTTGCATTAAGATCGAGTCGTTTTGTCATGAAAAAGTTCCGTGCTTGTCCGCGGATTGAGTTTGACACCTTGGCTGTTGCTTCAAATTCAAATACCCTAATGACTTGAAAAGAATAACTTAAGCCATTACTCCTTCGGCATTAAATTGAGTCCAGTGACTTTGGGTTTGGCCCCCATCCTCCTTTTACTACACTGATCCCAAGTATGCATATCATGTACTGGGCCAAATGAGTACATACCTCTCATCTGCTGTATTTTGCACATAACCCACGTCACAAAGTACTTCTCATGGAAAAAGGAAATAATATAAATACGTAAAACAAAATAAGGAAAGTGGTAGAGTGGCCCGGACTTCAAGAGGTGGGACTCCAAAACCCAATTGAAGAAATTTGCTTTCCTTTGAACACTTTCATGAAAATGGCAATATAAGTTGGAGAGTGCGGCAAAACTAACTAGAAATAGCTTCTAACTTTTGTTTACACAGGCTTCTGAAAACAGATAGTTTCAGGCTACCACTTTGATTTCTTCGCTTTAACGCGTAACCCCATCTAAGCTCAAATGTATATCAATCATGGCCTGCACTCCAATGGATTGAAACACCATTTCCATTTCTTAGTTTGGCATGGTTAGAGTAGAGTTGGGAACTGTCTGCAACACTTTCCTTCTTAAAATGGGCTTTGTTTTCACCATCGTTCTACGACAAGGGTGGAGGAGAGTAAACATCCCCTGGATACCTGCGGATTTACTGCTGCTTGCCGTCGATGTCATGTCCCATCGCATCTCACGGGCACCGACGACTGTCAGGATACGATTCCATCGTTTTGCGGTTGACAGTAACATGCATCTCTTTTGTATTGTTCGCATTTCTTTTGTGAGTGCACGAGGGCTAGCTTTATATGGTGGTCGATCCACCAAGTGCATGCACCATTGGTAGCGTACAAGAGGGACCCATGTTGATAGATCCGGACAGTCTGCTGGCAACTTTTAGTCATCAAAAGCTCTGTAACTAGATCTTCTCAGTTGGATGGTCCAGATTTTATTGCTTTGAGGTGAAAAAATGAAACACTCGATGATAATGGTATGACTAAGAGTACTTGCTCAAGAGGAATGTAAAGAGTATGGGCTTCTTAATCTTCTTTGTAAAACTTATTTTTAGATGAAAGGAGTTCATCATGTTCAGATTATCAAAAATAAGTAAAAGGGCAGCCCAGTGCTCGAAGCTCCTACATATGCAGGACCTAGGAAAGGGACGGACCACAAAGGTCCATAGTACACAACCTTACTTTGCATTTTTGCAAGAAGCTATTTTCAAGCCTTGAACCCGTGATCTCAAGAACACACAACAACAATTTTACGATTGAGCCAAGGCTCCCCTTCATTATAAAAAATTAGTAACCCCTAAAAAATCAATATATTTGGACAGTCATACCTTTTGTTTTGGGAGTTTGAAGAAAGCAGTTAAAATGAATGACCATGAAACATAGGCTAAAAATATTCACTGGGCATGAAATTTATTGTTCAACTTATATAATATATTTCCTAACACCATGCATGGGTTAGATTAGTACAAAAAAAATGTTTAATCATGCATGAGCATGCACTCTTAGTGGGGTTCTCTATGCGTAAGATATCGTAGCATATACAGGGTTGAATAAATGCATGGTTTGGATCAACAAACTCTAGAAAAAAGAGGCCAAATATTTATGTCATTGCACATTAGGATTTTTCTAGTAGATCGATGTTTGGGACATAGGTGACCCAAACCTTTGGAACAATATCCTGAGATGATGTACGCTCTAGGGTCATGATGGCACGCTGATATTGTATTAAAATGCGATGGGCTTCATTTTTAAAAGTTAAACACACCTCTACCATGCACAACTTCAAACCTTGGTCACCCAAGTCAGACAACTCTCGCACCACTCTACTAGAAGGCTTTGTTCCATGAAGCATCATTTATTGCAAAGGGATCTTGATACATAATCTAAGTGGCAATAAGACAATCATTTTTTCATGTTTCTATGCATATCATGTCCATCAGATGAGAAGATTAGAAAAACCAAGCCTAGATTTTCTTGATGGATCAAGGGGGTCTGTTATTATTTTAAGTGAGGACAACTTGTGGTATGGGACGCAAGGAGACCACCAATGCTATGGGACAATGGTTTAAGAAATTGACCTGATGTGTTCCATCAGTCCTTGGGCTTTTGGCATATTGGTGAAGTTCTTGACAAGGCAATATCTTTGTGAAGCTAGGGTCAGCGGAAACGGCCAGACATCTACTTGCAGGTTGGTTCAGTGAATAAAACCATATATGAGTGGTTACATGAGAGCCAAAAGTTGTTATTGAGAAAGAGCCTAGCAGCCATCACCGTCCTTTTAACATTTTAGCTTCTTCTTTCAATCATCAAGTAGTACCAGTACATGTTAAGCTTCCTATATGATGTTGTGTTTTGTAAAGAACATACGTGGCTCGGGTGGTTGGTGATCCAACCATTCTCTTCTGGGCCATGCCTCAGTTACTTGACACCTCTAGCTTGAATTTGGCTAGCTTTCTACTTTCCTCTTTTGGACTCTTTTTAAGAAAGAGAAAATAGAAAAGTAGACTTAGACCATATGTTCTTTTCCTCAGTTAATGTATAAAATTTCCATACAAATGATTACCAGTACAAACAACACGAAAATTTAACATCCTGCAAGAAAAAATAAAAAATTAAACAGTAGAGAAATGAATATGAAAAAAAGCAAAAATCCACAAAAGATGTTTATAAAAAATGGAAAATGATTTCCAAAAACACTTTCCTCGTATCGAAACACCTGCAATTACTACGCATACATGTAAAGAAAACCACGACTGCTGGTTAAATGGTCGGTGCCAAAAAAATAAAAAATTTACTATGTTTCTTTAGAAGCTACAGATTACCCCTATGGAAAGCAAGAGTGACTAAATATGTTAATGCATTGAATCATTAATGCACGTTATATAAATAAGAACATCTTAATACGCTAGCTAAGTGGTGGCAGGTTAACATCATCAATCAGGGTATTACTCATTTCATGCTTTGATGGATCTGCCCTTGGTAATCCAGGCCATGCTTGTGCTTGTGGTGTTCTCAGAGATTGCCAGGGGTATTTCATCACTGGATTTAGCATATAGTTGGGTAGATTGACACATAATGAAGCAGAACGGCTTGTAGTATGTACGGTTGAAACTTGCTTTTGACTTGGCAAAGTGTTTTGAAGCTGCAGAAATGTAACTCAAAAGCAGTAATCAATATTATGCAGAAGGACTTTACCCCATAATTCGCGTTAAAACGGATTGCCAAGGAATGCAAGAGGATGATGAAAATCATCAATGCAGCAGATCGATTACCAAGGAATGCGAAAAGATGATGAAGAGCCTCTCACATACTTACGGGCAAGGAAATGAAACAACTAACAACTTAGCCACCAGAGCTTCAGCATTGAGACAACCAGTGGTTTGTTGGGTTTGGAAGGAATTTCCTCAGTCCCCCTTTTCTAAATTGCACTGTTTTTTATGATGCTTTGGGATTTATAAAGCAAAGGAAATGTAGCTCAATCTTTTGTATGGTTTTTTTGTTTGCCTAATGAATCTTCATCGTTGTCAAGACCTCTCGAATAGGGTTCAATAACATAAATTTTGTTCTTCCATTCCTTTCTATTAAGTGTCATGGCTTTAAAGAATCATCATCATCATCAAGACCTTATCCCGATTAGGGGTTAACCACATGAATCTTGTTCATCCAATCTCCTCTATTAAGTATCATGGCTTCATTTAGTCCCTAAGTTTTTAAATCTTTTCTCACCACTTCTATCGACATTCTTTTGGGCCTTCCTCTTACCATTTTAGAACCTTTGACTTGCATTGCCTCACTACTAATTGGTGCTATTTTCGGTCTCCATTGGACATGTCCAAACTATCTAAGTCTAATCCTACCCATCTTATAACCTAGTGGTGCTACTCCTAAGTTTCCTTTAATATTTTTATTTCTAATTTTATCCTTTCTTGTCTTACCACTCATCTATCTCAACATCCTCATTTTTCCGACACTCATTCTATGAATATGATGTTCCCTAACTATCCAACACTCTGATCCATAGAGCATGGTCGGCCTTATAACCATCCTATAGAATTTTTCTTTCAATTTGAGTAGCACCCGCTAATCACACAAAACTCCAAAGGCTCATCTCCAGTTGTTCCAATATGTATCCTCTCCCTCAATCTCTCCACTTTTATGAATTATCGAACCTAAGTATCGAAAGTGATCTTTTAAGGGAACTTCTTGGTTATCAATCTTTACTGGTGCCCCACTCCTGCTCCTCTCCTTCCTAAAATTGCATTATGTATACTCTACCTTAATTTGGATAATTTTCAATCTTTTAGGTTCTAATGCTTCTCTCTATAACTCTAGCTTTGTGTTTACGCCTTCCATTGTCTTTTCAATTAAAACTATATCTTCTGCAAATAGCATGGACCATGGAATCTCCTCATATAGATATTTTGATAATTCATTACCAACGTGAAAAGGTCTAAGCCAATACCAATCCTTGGTGAAAATCACTAGTCTTCCCACTATTGTTCTTAACATTTTTATCGCTCCCTCATACATATATTTAATTATGTCTATATACCCCAACTAAACCCCATTCTTGTCCAACTCCCTTCATATTAACTCTCTTGGACCCTATCATAAGCTTTCTCTAAGTCATTAAAGATCATGTGAGGGTTCTTCCTCCTCTTCCTATATTTCTCTATCAATTGTCTTAGTAAGAAAATAGCTTCCTTTGTAAACCTCTCAAGTATGAAACCAAAATGGTTCTCCAATACACTTGTCTCATGCTGTAACCTCTTCTTAACCACTCTTTCAAAAAGTTTATGTAACACTCCAGAGTTCCAACAGTCACAATATTGTCCACTTTGAGAAGCCTATACACCCCTCACGGCTTCGTTCTTCCTTATTTTCCCCAAAAAAATGCGTTGTGACAGTTAGAGTTCCCCGAACTCTTATAAACAACCCAATTTCCTCTCCCCAAGCGATGTAGGGCTAACTCCCTGTCGTTCACCCCAGCCTAAAAGCTTGTCATTCTTCTTTTGGCCGACCTAAGGCTTCACATCTTCTTCCCTTAGGGAACACGCATTCCCGCATGGTCTCAACCATCGAGCACCCCCGTGCAACTAGCCACCACAGCACGAGGGGGAACTAGCTCTAATACCATTTGTAACACCCCAGGATTCCAACAGTCACAATATTGTCCTTTTTGGGGTGCCCATACACCCCTCACGACATTGTTCTTTTCTGGTTTCCTAGGAAGACATGTTGTATCCATTAGAGTTCCTAAACTCTTATAAATAGCCCAGTTTTCTCTCCCCAAACAATGTGAGACTAACTCTCTGTCCTTCACCCCAACCTAGAAGCTTGCCAACCTTCTATTGGCCCGCCCTCATTAGCCCAAGGCTTCACATTTAGGTGGAATTTAAGATGTGAAGCCTTGGGTCGATGAGGGCGGGCTAAAAGAAGGCTTCTAAGCTTGGGTGAAGGTCAAAGAGTTAGTCCTACATCGTTTGGGGAGAGGAAACTAGGCTGTTTATAAGAGTTTGAGAAACTCTAACAGTCACAACGTGTTTTTCCTAGGAAACCGGGGAAGAACAAAGCTGTGAAGGGTGTATGGGAGCCCCAAAGGAATAGTATTATGATTGTTGGAATCTCGAGGTATTACAAATGGTATCAAAGTCAGTTCCCCTCTTGGTATGGTGGCTAACTGCACGCAAGCACTCAGTGGTTGAGACCACGCAAGGACGTGTGTTCCTTAAGAGGAGAAGATGTGAAGCCTTGGGTCAATGAGGGAGAGCCAAAAGAAGGCTAGTAAGCTTCTAAGCTGGGGTAAAGGACAGAGTTAGTCCCACATCGCCTGGGAGAGGAAAGTGGGCTCTTTATAAGAGTTCGGGAAACTCTAATGGTTACAACGCATTTTGCCTGGGAAACCGAGGAAGAACAAAGCCATGAGGGGTGTATGGGCGCCCTAAAGCGAACAATATTGTAACTGTTGAAAACATTCATTTTGCAATTCTAGGAGTTATATAAACCTAATTTTTTATCCAAAATATCCATTAGAATTGTCTCGACAATACGAACATGATTTTAGTATAAAATCTTAATCTGAGCACATCTAGTCAGATTAAACCTATGAAATGTTATCCAATAACTTAGATAAGGCTGATCAATGGATGATTAAGCCATAAAACTTAAATAATTAGATGATCCTATAGATGGATTGATGTATTCAATGATAAGATCATGTATATTCATCCTAAAAATTGATATAGACCATTAATCTGACCTAAAAGTTTAGATTTGGTCAATCTGAGAGCGATCGGATTGTCAGATCAAGACATAAATCGTGAATATACACTAGAATGGTTAGATGAAAATGACATTGAACTGTTGTCTGATAATTAAGGTTGAAATTAGTGATCTATTCATGAATTGAGACTTTAAGGGTAGATCCAATGGTTGGATAGCCCCAAATTCCAATGAAATGGAATGATTAAGCTTTTTGATGATCAAGATGCATCTATTTAGCCAATCATACCTTAGATTGACTTGAATAAGTTTAAATCCATTGATCTAAACCATTGATCTTTAATTAATGATCAAAATTGATAGATATTATGAAAATAAAGAAATATAAGAAGGATTAAAGGACAGTAAGAGAAAGATCATCATAATTGATGATGATCAAAGACTATATAAGTAATGGATGAGGAATTGTGAATAAGTAATTAACTTGAGACGTATGTATGACTTGACAGATATGCCGATTGATGCGCAATTGAGATCGTAGACTGTTCTAAGGATTTGATGTACGTATTTGAGGTAGGTGGAATTTAAGATGTTAAGTTTTCATAAACTGCATGATTTACTTATATACTCATGATGTGATTTTGATAACTATATGAGATTTGAATTGTATGAATCATTTATAAAATGTGATTATTATGTTATAGTATACATGCGATATTTATAGTATGAATTATGAAAAAAAAGAAAAAAGACATGGTTTTGTATATGGAGGATGATCACGCCATTCATTTAAAAAGGCATGTTTTTTATGGTGCATGACATGTTTTATTACCACATGATTTTAATGTAAAAGCCATGTAGGCTTGATCTGGTATAGGGTACCAGATATATACATGATATAGTATTTTTCATGGGTTGATATAAGATAGGTGTTAAGTGTTCAATTTTGGTCAAAATGCCCCTAATATAGTGTTCAATTAGAGCATCTAGGCCATTAATTTCAAGATTTTATATAAAATATTATGTTTTAACTTTAATTGGCCATCTAACTGTTAAATTGCAAAATTAACAGTCAGATGATCATCAAAGCTAATTAGATGAATAATGAATGGTTCAGATTATTCTAATTGGGTCCTATGCATTGCAGATTAATTGACTCAAACGTGGATGCTCTAGATCAAATCAAGAATATCAGATGAAGAGGATGAAGTTTCATGGAAATAAGATGGAATTTGAAGAGTCCTAGTACAAGACAAAGTTGAAGTCAGAGTTCTAGCAAGACCAGGAAACTAGTGGACCCCACTCTATCTCTTATCTCTTACCCCTCTCTTTTTTCTCTCTTTCTTATCTCCTCTTCCTTCTCTTTCTCCTCTCTTTTCTCTCTTTTTCTCTTATCCCTCTCCTTTCTTTTCTCTCTCTCTCTTTTTCTCCTTCTCTTATCTCCCTCTCTTTCACGTGTCTCTCTCTCCCACTCCTTTTTATTCCCCTTCCCCTCTCTCTCCAAAGGAACATTTTTTTCCTTTGGGGCTAGCTGGCTCACTCTTCCCACTTCTTTTTCCTCCTCTTCCACTTCTCTCTTATTTCTTCTCCTCCTTATCTTTCTTCTTCTCAACTCTATTCCATGCATATATTTCTCTCACTCTCAATATCTCATTCAATCCCCAACACCCTCTCTGCTCTCTCTTATTTACATCACTCGCACAACCCATCTTCCACCTCTGTACTGTCTCCGTTTCCAGGCCAGATATCCTCCATCACACAACACTCACCCCACTACCCAGAATCCATACACGATCCACTTGTTTCCATCGCCCATTCCCCATGCTCCTTGCGTCTTCACTCCAGCACTAGCCAGATCCTTTCCAGTTCCACTCGCTCTCATCTCCCTTAGTTGACACAGTCTGAACACCCCAAGCTTCTCCACGTCCAGTGCTTCACTAGCAGCACCTATCACACTCCACTCGGCCACCATCAAACCCAATTCACCACCCAGTCCTAGCCCTTTGTTTTTGCTTTGTCTCCCTCAGCTAGACCAACCCCCCACGTCTCTTTTCTCCCTCTTCTTCCTTTCTTTCTCCTTCCTGCTCACTCTCTCTTTCTCCTTTCTGGTTCCTGTAGCTTTGTCTCACTCTCTCATTCTATTTCTTTAGGATCCTTCTCATTCACCACATCCCACCTCCCTCTCTGTTTTCTTTCCCTTTCTCCGGTGTCATCTCTATTCACTAGCTAGCCCAGAGAAAACCCAAGTCGAGTTGTCCTCTGTCTTTCTTCTATCCTCCTCCTCTCGCGTTCTCTCTTCCTTTTACCCTTCACCTGCCCTTTGCTCTGCCATCTCTGATTTCATCGAACGGTTCGAAGACGGAAACCCGAACCGGGTTTCCATTCTTTGCCCCTCCTTTCTTCTCTTCTCCGCACTTTTCTCCTCTTCCATCTTCTCCTCCAGTTCCTCTTTCTTTGCAGACTTCCACAATCACCGGATGTCCCGGGGAAGGAAACCCAAGTCAGGTTTCCTCCCGCGTTCCTTCTTCTCCTCCTTCTCCCTTCTTCCCCTTTCTTTCTTCTTCCTTCTTCTTCTCCACGTTTTCTTGGTTTTTTTCGTTAAAAACCAGAAGCCCCAGAAATTACGAATCTGCCCCTGACAAATCTCAGTAATCCCATCTGAGTCCCTGTTTTAATACCAACTCTGTCCTTTTTCAGAAATCCCATCTGTGTCCCCAGTTTAATTCCATCCATGTCCCTAATTTAGTTCCATTTGGGTCCCTATTCTATTTACATCTATGTCCCAGTTCTGTTTTATCCTCATTTTGACTATCTAGAGACAGTGCAATCCAGAACAGGCTTATCTATGACTACTTATTTTGTTGCATTTTCTGTGTTTTAGGAATAAATAATTGTGAACATTGCAACAATTGAATAAATATGGATTTTATTTTATTGTTAGTTGATTTTTGCTATATTCTTGTTTTGATTCTTTTATTTATTGAATTTTATTGAAAACTCCATCATTTTAAATCAAGTCCTTGTGGGATCAACCCGTACTTGCATAAGCTACACTACATTAGCCCGTGCACTTGCGGCATGATTTTGATGTAAAAGCCATGGAGGCTTGATCTGGTATAGGGTACCAGATATGTACATGATATAGTATTTTTCATGGGTTGATATAAGACAGGCATGTAGCCTAATACTATTGTTTTATATCCAAGCATAGAGGCTTGAGGATTTTGTTTTCAATAGGCTTGATACCTGGGGGATGCTATGCTAGGAGGGGTATAGGGTCGGCCACCCTCTCTCTGAGATTATGAGATGATAGACACCCGTCCATAGATGGCACTCGATAGGGGTTGGTATCATGGATAGCCCACACTACCAATCTAGTCCCCACCCATACGGACGGATGATGAGTCTCCTGTTTCGATGTTGGCAGGGAGCGATAGTCGATAGGCCATGTGTTGATTATCACTGCAGCATAGCAATTCTTTGTATTTTGTATGCGGTGTTGTAATGACGCGGAAGTGATAGCATGTGTACTTGGTTTTCTTATAAGATCAGGGTGTTGTGACCACTGATGACTGTATGGCATGGTGATATGCTTGGTATGAGCTCATGACCATTATGGATTGCCAGTGTTGACTGGAGGATTGTGGGCCCTGCATAGCAAGGTTATAACCACTGATAACTATATTCACTAGTTTAAGAGTTTAACATTGTTTAACTCATTTACACATTCAGTATCTTGATTCTTTTTATTTGAATTGTGGTTGGACATAATTTGGCATTTTCTGGATCTATTTATGATGTTCATATCTATTCATAAAGTTTACTTGAAATATTAATTTGAATTTGGATATGATGTTTTATGGTTCGATTTATTTATGATATTCATATGAAATGCTTTGAAAATTATATTGTAAAGTCTTGGATTATTGTCAAGTTAATCATGCAGAATATTGATTGTTGAATAGAGAGTTAGTCCAATATCGTATGGGAAGAGGAAACTGGGCTGTTTATAAGAGTTCAGGGAACTCTAATGGTCACAATGCATTTTTCCTAGGAAATCAAAGAAGAACAAAGCCGTGAGAGGTATATGGGTGCCCCAAAGTGGACAATATTGTGAATGTTGGAATCCAGGGGTGTTACAGTTTCATAATGTTGTTCTTAAGTTTCATGCCTCGATAATTAATGCAGCTTTGTATGTCTCTTTTATTCTTATAAATTAGTACAATAGAACTCTTCCTCCATTCATCCAGCATTTTCTTTAATTGTGTAATCTTATTAAACAACTTTGTCAATCAAACTACTCTAATATCTCTCATATGCTTCAAAACCTCTATTAGTATACTATCAGGCCTTAGGGTCATTCCTAATTTTATCTTTACTTTAGGTATTCTAATCATAAGTTCGTATCTATAATGTCTAATGTTATTTAAGTTTAATTATTAGAGAAAAAAAAAACCCTAATTTTATCTTTTTAAATGTGAACACACACCCAAGAGCACTTGGAAGCCTTGACCTATTGTGTACCAAGGAAGATACATTTTTTTCACCTATGGCTTGTCCTCTGCATTCCAAAAGATTCAAGGATTTTTCCTCAAGCTACAAGAAACATTTTGCTAATTGGTTGTCAAAGAAAGGACCCCAAATTTTGAAGTTGTCATGAACATGATCAGCCAATTGACAATGCTAATAAAAATGAGCTAACATATTATCAAACTTAGGAGGCACAAGGGGAATGAATTGTTATCACAATGTCATGTTTGCTCAAGGAGATGACCAAGGTAGAGAATGTTTAGCATGTATCTAAGTAAGATTTTACCTCTATGGAAACAAATATTATAGGGAGTTAGTGATGGTTGAGATGAGATGATCTAATGTGAGTGAGATGATATGGACCAAGTCACTCTTATCGTGGTGCTTGAGCCAAGATGAGATAAAATAATATCTCCTTATTTCACTGTTACTGGTACTAGTGATGAGGGAAGATAAAATCATCTCATCTTATGCTACATTCTAGAAGGACGAATCGCTTCTGAAAAGGAATCTATTGATTCTCTCCCAATTGGTTACTCACAATGAAGTTGAATTTTCAGTCATCACATGCCAAATTTGGTAATCTCAAGCCAGGCTAAGTCATGTCAAGCTAGATCTCATATCAGCTCATTTCATCTCAAGAACCATTAATACCATTTTAGGAATTGGAATAAATCAAGCTCATAAATGATGCTTGAATTGAGCAATAGTGTTACACCCCAAGTTTTTTTTTGCCACCTACCCAAAATTGGTGATTTTTATGCCCTTTTGATCAAAATTTCATGTACATTCTTCTTTTACACACTCCCTTTGATTGATTTTGCCAAAACTAAGGTTTTTTCTTGATTTTTCTCATGTTCCTAAATTTCTCCTACATACTGTTTTTCTTGATTTCTAGGGTCACCAGCCATTGGATTTTCCTAAAATTTAAAGGGTTTGTTCTTGGGTTTGTTATACACAAGATGAATGTGTGATCGTTGGTTTGTTGCTATTTCATCAACTTATTCCTATGACTACAGTAAGGTACACAAAGTCCCTGGAAGAACGACGAACCCACATCATTCTTCGACGATGCTAAACTCAACGTGTATGCTATAAATGGAAGGGGGAAGAAGAGATGAGACTACCTCAGTTAGTCGGGCTGTCGTTGACACTGCGGGGACTCTAGTTGCCTGAAAAGTGAGATGGCAGAGGGTAAGGCCGGATGAAACCAATTTTGCGATGGAGAAGATGAGAGGAGAAAGTCTGAGGGAGAGAGAGATCGTGATGGGAGGAGGAAAGGAAGTTCTTCCTTTAACACTAATCACCGACCTTCTCCTCCAGTGGCATCGGCGTCGAAGACAGAGGGGGTAGAAGAAGAGGGGGTGTCGTTATCAAAACAACCCTCTCTGATTTGGGTCCTCCTCGCCTATTTACCAATTTGACCTTAAACTTAAAAAGTACATATCTTCCTCACATGAACGCCGTTTTTGGTGTTCTTTATATTGTTCCAATTCTATCAACCGTATTTTCTAATTTTAGTAGTTTTTAAGTCAAAAATATCTTTAAAAATTTTAATTAAATTAATTTATTCTATTACTAATTTAGGGTTAAATTTTGAGGATATTACAAACAGCTTTTTATCGTAATGGTACAAAAAGTGTCTCGACTCACTAGTGTGATTGTGTGTGGTTGGTGTGATTGTTCTGTTCAGCGTTCGAGTTGTGCTTTACGCTTACGAGTGTGCATGTTCTCTTGTAGGAGATCTGAATCATAATCGAAACTTCCTCATCTTCTGTGGGGCTAGTGGTGCTTTATGTGGTGTTTATCTAACTCTCCAGTCTTGGTTGCCTCAGTCGTTTCTAGAATTAAGAAAAAAAATCGTTCATTTGACTAAAGTTCATGTTTTTGCTCCATCTATTTCTTTCTCAGAATTCATTTCTACTGGAAAGATGTTGTTTCCCAGTCAACCAACTCAGATAAACCTTCACCTAAATGGAGTCCTCCACCTGTGGGTTCGTTTAAACTGAACTTTGATGGGTCTAGTTTGGCTAACCCAGATCCCTCCAGCTATGGTGCAGTTCTCAGAAATTATGAGGGGAAAGGACGTTTGAAGTCAAAGGGCATCTTGGCACACAGAACTCTACTGTTGCAGAAGTCCTTCGCAGCGATCAGCACCATCAATTCGATTTCTGGCAAGTCTGTGTGCAATGGAGAGTGATGAACTGGATCGACAGGATGAAATAATGGATGAAGTTCTAATAATAATAATAATAATTATTATTATTATTATTATTATTATCTGAAAGTTAGATACAAACCCACCCATGTACAAACGCATGCATCGATGATCATTGAACAATTAAGGGAATCAGAATAAGTTTTGGCTACAGACAACTCTTGGTGGGTTCCTCTTGATGGATGGTTTAGATGGATGCCAATCTCCGGTGTGAATCATCTGCCGTGACATCTGCTGCATGGCAGATGGCGGGATGGAGCTCTATGAATTAAGATGTGGGGTTTATCATTCAATCAATCTGAACCTACTCCTTTGATCAGTGTGGGACCCATATGCTGTCCTCTGAGGTTTGGGCCTTGGGATATTGATGTAATAATAAAGCCTGGCCTTTTAATGCTGAAAAATGAGAGAAAAAGGAAAATCAAACTATAAAAGGATGAGTTTTCTTTCTCCAACTGGAAAACGTTTTCCGCTTAAATTGCTGATTCTACGTTAATCCAAACATTTGACAATGCTTGTCCCTCTGTCGACCTTTTTCTGATTCCACGTCAAGGGCCCCACTTCTGATAAAGACACTGCCTATTTCATCGCTAAACTCTATTTTTAAGAAACTTAATTTCTTCTAGCCAAATGTTTTGCTTGATAAAAGGTTTTCCTTCTAAATACAATCTTTAGATGTAGAAAAAATTGTATGAATTTTAGATTTACCGTTGCGCCAAGGTTCCCCTTCTAAAGACAATCTTTAGATGTAGAGAAAATTGTAAACTTCAGATTGAGGAATAAATTGCCAAGGCAAATGTTCAGAAAGCTTAGGGAAGTTGGGAGCAAGGCATTATTAGGACATGAATTTAAATTTTAACTTGGAGTCATTTATTATATTTACAAATAATATTTGACAAATTTGACAAATTATTACCAAAATATATAACAACCAATGTTTGCCACCTAACTAATCTACAACTAAAGTGAAGAGAATTATAACAAGTAGATTTTTCTTTTTTCTTTTTTTCTTTTTCTTTTTTTAAACCATAATCTCCCAGGAGAGAAGCACTAGAAGGCCTTTGTATTATAGATTTCTTTTTCTTTTTTTAATGTGATAAATAAGGATATGTATTACAAATAGTTAATTCCTTATCAACTAGTCCTCCGAATTACTACATAAATAAATTGAGGCAGTTATAAAGAAAGAGAACCAAAAGTGCGGAGACAAAAAAAAAACCTCAAAAAAGCAAGACATTATTAATAACTGCACATTAGAGACCCACAATGGTAAAAATTGTGATGGGAAACCTTGGCACATCGTTAAAAGTTGTTATTGTGTGACCTTAAGGTCACGGGTTCAAGGTGTGAAAATAACCTCTTGTAAAAATGCAAGATACTATAAGGCCTTGTAGTCTACCCTTTACCTAAACTCCACATAAGCGGGAGCTTTATACCTGCCCTTTTTACTGGAGCCCTACATAATTCCATACGAGACCCAACAAAAAAGACAAAGATTGTCATTCTCTTTGAGTGTTTGGTCTAGTAGGAAACTATTGCATCGGCTACTTAATTTGTTTCTTTCTTACACTATAAACTTTCAAACTGACCCTACTCCATTTTTCTCTGGTATTGCATTTACTGTTTTACAAAATTTTGTATGATCCAGCTGCCTACCAGAAAATATCCTCCATACACCACCAATAAATATAAGGATGGCAACTTGGAAAGATCAAATAAGGTGGAACAATTAAGATGCCACTAATAGATTATTTACTATATAGGTTAATAGAAGGGGAGCCTTGGCGCAACGGTCAAAGTTGTCGTCATGTGGTTCAAGGCATAGTAACAACCTCTTGCAAAAATGCAACGTAAAGCTATATATTATAGGCCCTTGTGGTCCGCCCAACATTTTTGTCTATTTAAGAATTTATTTTTAAGAAAAATACTAAATCAAGGTGTGGCTATACCTTTTGCATGATGGGTCTACCTGTGATGATTATCTAGTTCATCTAATATCTTTGGTTTTGGTGGATGATTCTAACATCTAAAGAAATCTTCTTTTCGTGAACGGTTAGAAACTTTCTAAATAACAATCGACATCTAAAAATAAAAAAATATGATATTGTAATAATTTTTGCACCAATAAGATGAACTAGGTAGATCAAAGAATGAGCATTTTGACACAAAGCACTCATACAAGTTTTTAATATCACCAAAAATGATTTGATTTAGCATTCCATAGTTTTAAGGGCAGCTTCGGAGCGAAACTCCCACCGGGAAAGGGGCGGACCACACGGACCCATAGTTTTAAATATTACGAAAAAAGAAAGAGACCGTTCTGATCCCGTTTCTCATTATACTAATAATCCCATCCAAGTTTAGAGTACTATATGCAATAAACAATGATAAAGTTTTTCCACAAGTGCTATAGTAGAACGTGACAACATGTAGCCCTGTGGTCACCCACTTTTGCACAAAAGACCCATCTTTAGATGATCAGAGCAGCTCATTTGATTTCTTTGGATATCTTGCACCCACATTTAATTTAAAATATTAATAATCAAAGTCCGAGTAATTAGGTGAATAAGTCAGATTATCCAAACGCGAGCAATTCATACAAAAGTGGGTGATTATTAATAGAGTTTAATTGCAAACTAAGGCACTCTTTCCATCAAGGAAGAAGTATAGTTTTCTTAGGCCACATGAAAAATCTAGAGGTGGGTGAGTCCAAACTCACATGGCTTTAGTCTCATGCCAGACGGATATTTCATCTGCATGCTATAAATTTACCAAAAAACAATGCTTTGTATTTTCCTAGCAAAACTTTAAACAAGGAATTAAATGAAGGATCTAAGAATATCCAATCAATACAAATTCATTATCTATGGTTGAATGCATCGTTATTTACCAGATTAACGAATTGGATCATGCATACTTGACACATGTGGGTCTGGTGAGGTAAAGTTGCATGCTGAACATGCAAGTGCACTTCTCCTTATCATTTCAGTTATTAATAATAGTCCGGTTCTTAATCCATCTTGTCCGTTACTGTTATTCTTGTTTCGCGTCCCTCTCTTACTCTCTCCCATGCCTGTCTGCTTCTTAGTCTCTCTCACCCCCTATTCAACGGGATCTCTCTCTCTCTCTCGCCTGGCCACTTCTAATCGTCATGTTGGATGCACTTCACATTTACCCAGCTCTTTCTGTCTCCCACCACTCTTTCACACAGCTTTTCCATCATTCACACTGTCACTGCCTTTTCTTCTTCTTGCACTGGTCATAGAAGAAGAAGAAGAAGATAAACACAGCCATCATGGCAAAGAATCGTCCGGGTAAGCGTTCTTCTTCTTCGTCGTCGTCATACGGTTCCACTATCATTACCGTCATCTTTGTAGCTTTCTGTATTTTTGGTGTATGGACGTTAACATCCTCTTCTTCAACTTCCCTCCTTTCTGGTAGAAGCCAGTCAACGAGAACCCAAACTTCTTCTCCTAGATTTGAGAATACAAAACAAGATGCTCCTGCCTTTGATGATAATCCTGGCCGACTTCCTGATGATGCTACAAGAGGAGATGATAGTAACAATGATAATGACGATACTGAGATTGTTTCTAGAGTTTCTAGTCATGATTCTGGTAGGGGTAAATCTGAGGAGGAAAAGATTGAGACCCAGCAGGAAATTGAAAGAGATGAGGCAGATAAACATCTGGGTTCTGTTACAGAGAACAAAAATAACCCAGAAGCAGAAGATCAAGGGAAGGAAACACTGGAAACCCAGAACGCGGAAAGCGTTGAAGAACATGAGGACAGTGAAGAAAACCACCAAACACAGTTGGCTAATGAGGAAAAAAGTGAAGAAAACCAGCAAGATCAAACGACTGAAGAAAATGTCGAAAATCAGGAGCAGTCAGAGACAAAGGAGCAAACAGATGAGGGGGGAAATGTTAAGAATTTGGAGAACGTTTCAACTCAAAAACATGATGGAAATGAGGAAACCCAACAGCTATCTATCCAGTCGGATAATAGCGAAGAAGAGCACCAGCAATCCGAACAGCAGACAGGGGAAGAAAGTAATAATGAGATAAATAACCAGTCGCAAGTTACGGATGAAGAGACTTCTGATGCCAAGACTCATGAATCACAGCAAAACGAGGAGACAACAGCTGAAAACCAGGAACCCCAACAGAGAGAGGACAACCTTGACCATATGAGTGCGGATGCATTATTAGATGGGGCTCGTACCAAGCAACCTAGTTCTTGGTCAACCCAGGCCGCCCAGTCCGAAAATGAAAAAGAGAGGCGGCAGGAGGATGCCTCGCAGACGGAAGGATCAGGCGGTGGAGAAGGGGGTGATATATACAATAAGTACAATTGGGAGCTATGTAATGTCACAGCAGGTCCAGATTACATCCCTTGTCTTGACAATGAGAAGGCCCTCAAGCAGCTTCACAGTACCAAACACTTTGAGCACCGAGAGAGGCATTGTCCCCAAGACGGTCCCTCCTGCCTTGTTCCTCTTCCAAGGGGCTATAAGCAACCCCTTGAGTGGCCTATAAGCAGAAACAAGGTAAAAAGTTGTATGATCCCTTCAATTATAGATCACATCTTTATACAACGTCTTAGAGCTTCTTCCTAAATCTTCACTTCTCATAATTTATCTCTCTCAAATTATCATCTTGCAGATATGGTATTTCAATGTTCCTAATACTAGGCTAGCGATTGTTAAGGGACACCAGAATTGGGTGAAAGTCGTGGGACAATTCCTCACCTTCCCTGGTGGTGGAACCCAATTCATACATGGCGCCCTCCATTACATTGATTTTATTCAGCAGGTCTGACCTTCTCACCTTTCAAGCCGTTGATTATATTGTCTCCGCCTTTTAAAAGCAACTGCACACTTCCTTTTGTAAGTAGGCATAAATGGCTAGATAGAGAGGACCTTGCTGGCTTTCTATTACTCGTTTCAATGATTAGCTTGCAGATGCTGAGGTCCATCTTGAGTAATGAATCATTAGGAGTCCTCAGCAGAGGATCAGGTTCTAGTTTAGTTTTTTACGTGATGAAAGCAACATGCATACTGTGAACCTGATTGTGATTATTTACTTTCACTGCATAAATTGCAAAGTATGCATGTTATAATATTCTAATCGTGTGTGCTGTTGGGTGATCTGTAATTCAGAACTTGATTTCTAAAACATGAAAGGACCAGTTAAATGTTTGATGCGTGAATGATCCTCTGAGTTTCCGCTTTCTCTTCCCATATTGATTTTTATCAGCATTCAGTTCGGTTCCATAGTGATTTATGAGTGAATGGCTTATAAAGAGCCCTACTTTCTAGAATCTAGATTGGTAATTCCAAATGGAAATATGAATCACATCACCTAACCACTTGGATGATTGACCAAGTATGAAGTAGATTTTTTCTGTTTTTTCTTTTCCTCTTTGAACTGATAACTTAAGCTAATTTTAGAATCTTGCAATGTGCAAATAGATAAGAGAAACTTTAGTATTAATTCTTCTAACTTAAAAGTAAAAGAAACGTTTCAGGCTTTAGGTTCCTGCATTAATTTTGGACTCATAGAAATATAAATTAGGTTTTTTATAGGTTGGTTTTAGGGCTTACATTGATCCAAATTGAATAGTTCAGATAAAATTGGACCTTTTGGGTTTTAAGACTGTGGCTCATGCACTTCTGTGGAGATCAATGAATATATATGTCTTTGTTAGTTTTAGAGTTATGTTGACAGGTAGCATGCTCACATCAAATTTATTGTTATTTTAGTCTCTCTCTAGCATTGTCTGTTAAGAACCATCTACCTCTTTATTTGGATGTGCATTTTAATACTAAGTTTCCTGCTTTTAGTACATCCAAATATCTACTTCAAGCTTGTATTGGAGCAGGCTGTATGTGACAAGAGATCATTTCAGAATTTGCTATGCCACCAAAAACGTTTCTGCTTATCCCTATGAAAGGATTATTAAGAGAGGTTGTAAATGCTAGATTGAACCAGATGATTATGGACACAGAATGAGTAGACAGGAAAGGAGGTGGCACCTAACAGTGAGTTGAATGTAGGTGCACCATATCCACCAATGTTATTGTCTTAGGCAGTAAGTAATATTTGTGTCCGGCTGTGATGCTTCTGATGAGACCTGATTTGGTTCAGGTCAAGAGCATATCAAGACTCTTGACTGAAGGTAGTAATGTTGAAATATACGATACATGGGCCTGCAGAGAGGTATTCTTTAGCTCTTTCTAGATAGTTCTTTCCTTCTTGTCTATGCCCCATGAACACTTATATAGAGTGTCCTAGTGTCTCTTATGTCTGGGCTGAAAGTTATCTCACTTGGAAACACAGTGACAGTTATAGTGCTTTGCATAACACGCTGGTTTCTGTTTCTCCAATCTTGTAGGCCATGGATGATAGCAACTTAGGTAGAGTAATGGTAACTTAAGTTGCATGGTTGTCTATTGCATGTAATTTAAGTGTAATGACATGATAAATCTCAGTCATGTGATATAGGTTTTCTTAGTTCCCTCTCACTTTCCAGATGCTGATCAAGCTTTCCAGGTTTTGTCATCTCTTTTCTACTGCTTTAGAAGTTTTGATCTTGATCTCTGTTGTTAATGATTGCTGGTGCCCCAAAACCTGAGGGTTCTGCAAAGTTATGAGTTTGATAAGGCCCCTTGATTCGTTTTAAGTGCAATCAAAGTAGACTAAGAGTGCTTAAGATGTTTCTCACATCTATGTCATGGCCCAGAAGTCACCGAATGGGTTTCTCAGGGGCTCAGTAGCTTACCTTAGCTTATAAAATAATATAGTGAACTTAAGTGGACGTGAGAAACATCTACAGAATTATTCTGGACATGTTTCTTAAACACAATCTAGATATTAGAATACAATTGGATTTGATGAGTTACCTCTCCTGATTTTGGTAGTGAGGGGCCTCTTGCTGCGTGCATATAAGGTGTTGCAAGACACCTGGAAGCAGATGACTTTGTTGAAATGAATCAGGGAGTAATAAATGCGGTTGTGAGGTTACAACGGGGCTTTGTCTTGCAACTGAGATGAATTTGGGAGTTGCCCTGGGTCTGAAAGATCCCAACTTGTAGATCTTCCTGCTGGAAGTTATAAATTAGTGGTTCCTGGACTTGCTGTTGGTAGTGACCTCCTGCAGGAGATAAATGTTCTAATGGTGCATAATTTGAGAGACTAAATTTGTTGGATGTGGTGATCAAAGAACTATCAATTGTTTAAAGCAGATCAAGTCTTGAAGACCATGCATCAGGTTGGAAATTTGACTTCTTGAGTCCATGTTCTTGGCCCTCGACATCCTAGTTACATGAACTCCATTATCAGTTGTGGAAATTTCTCTACTTAAGGATGTCATAACATTGTTCAAGTTAAAAAAAAGAAAAAAAAGAAAAAGAAAAGGATTCAGAATACGACCAATGTTTTTTATAATGAACATGACAAAGTTGAAGAGTATTTAATGGATTTTTGGCTGTCTCAGTTTGTGGCTCTAATCTTCAACCTCAGTCGCATGAATTCTGTTATGAAATCTGAAATCTCTCGATATGAGGACGGCTGCACATTATTCTTGGACCGAAACACTGGCTGCTTTTTATGCATGGTTCTTTGTAATGTTGGGTTTGTACTGATCTTTATGTTATTGAAGTGTTTTGAAGTTACCAAGATAGAGAGGAGAAACGTTGGCTTCTTTGATTACCAGAGTAGGACTGGTGTTTTGTAAGTGAACCAAACATAGTTGGCTCCTCGCAAGTCCACTATAACATCCAGAGGGGAATGAAAGACAAAGTTCTTCCCAGCAGAAATCCCCCTTGTGGAAAGTTTAATTTGATTCTATATATGTTATTTGCATGTGTTGTACTCAGAGTACTCCAGGCCCCAATCATGTGTAGCTCTGTACAGAATCTCCCCTGCCGAGCAGTATTTCCTTGCAAGGTGACACCTGTCATAACATAAGGTGTCATAGTCAATGTTTCCAAAGTAAAAAAAAGGGCAGCCACGGTGCATGAAGCTCCCGCCTATGCAGGGTCCAGGGAAGGGCAGGCCACAAGGGCCTAAAGTACGTAGTCTTGCCTTGCATTTTGCAAGAGGCTGTTTCCACACTTTGAACCCGTGACCTCAAGGTCACACAACATCAACTTTTACCGTTGCGCCAAGGCTCCCCTTCAATGTTTCCAAAGTGCTACTTGGATTACAAGTAAGACCTACACAAACCATAAAACAAGAAATCTTTCCAGAAGGTAGATTTATGTAGTATTTTTGGTTTTTGGGAAGCTGTTTATACTTCATTTGGAAGTCTATAAAGACTTTAAGAGCTCCAGTTAGCTGTGTTTTTTTTCTTTACTTCTCAACGTTAAAAGAAGAGATCTAGTTAAGAAATCAGCAAGTTTAGGTCGTTAAAGCCGGATAAATCTGAGTTAAAAATAGTTCATTTGATGCCAACTTTTGGGTAGTGTACGAGGTTGACCTAAAGAATATGTAAATAAAGGCTTTGGGTTACCCCTCTAGAGGCAAATTTCTATGTTCTCTTCAATTTTAATGGTTTAACCATTTTTATGTTTGTAGTTTGCACACTTGAGCTCCACTGTGCTGTTTTCTCCTTTCTGTGTGTTCTGTTGTTACACTTCTTACCTCTTTGTATATGCTGTTCACAGGCTGATATTAAAATACACTTGAACACTCTCTCACCTTTACCGGTTTTCCAGCAGTCAAGGTTTTCTTTAGGAAAAATATGGACTTTCAATCTAATTAATGCCTTAGATAGAACTAAGATCGTAGTTCCTGTTAACAGTCTCACTTGCATCGCAAAGGAACTTAGTTTTGCTAAAGGGAATAGCCAGTCTTCTAAGTTACAGGTGCCAATTTCCTCTATGTTATTGTGGGTGATTTGACATAGGTAGTAATCTTTGTGTTTGTCTCGAAGCAAATGTAGAACATCTTATGTAGCTTAAGCAGGGTTGTCAAGACGTCTTTGAAGTTTCAGTTTTGTCTTTCTGTATATCACTATGGTGTCACTTGTGTTTTCTCATCCTTCTTATAACACCTCTGCTACTAACATAAAAGTAGAAAGTGGAACGAGATATCTCATCTTAGATGCCCTCAACTATTGTCCAGATTAAGTATGGTCCCTGAATTCAGGGAGATTGAAGGCTCTTGGACTGAATAACTACACCCTTCACCTCTATGGAACCATTAAGTGCTCGAAATACCATTGAACTAATGATTGCTTTTTCATTGTTATATGCAAAGTGTTTTGCTAAGGGGAAATTCATGATATTGATGTTATGAATACTTTGTGATGGTCTTTCATGATCTGAACAATTATGTTAAGTTCTCCATATTTATTCTTGTATTTCTTTTTCTTTTTTTTTTTGAATGATGAAAAAATTTCCATTCTTCTCACCTTAACCCTTTGTCAGTTGCTCGTGTTTTTCATCAATTCATCATTACTAGGTAGTCATTTGTTGTCCCAATAGCATGTTACCCAAGTAATATGATCTCATAGAGGAGTTGTAGTATATCCTCTCAGCACAGAAGATCAATAATGTGCTACTCGGTACTGAGTCAATGTCATGGGCTTTGGATGCAGGCTGTACCTAAGATCGCATGGGGCAAGCACACTCGAGTCGTTCTTGATGTTGGCTGTGGGGTTGCCAGTTTTGGTGGTTATCTTTTTGAGAGAGATGTCATTGCTATGTCCTTTGCACCAAAAGATGAACATGAGGCACAAGTTCAGTTTGCTCTAGAGCGAGGAATTCCAGCAATATCTGCAGTTATGGGTTCCCAACGCCTTCCATTTCCAAGCAGGTTGTTTGATCTCATACATTGTGCTCGTTGTAGGGTTCCTTGGCATGCTGAAGGTTTTGTTTCTGCCTTCACCTTTTCGATAATTTCTTCAACTGGGGACTATAATCTTGCAAATTGTGTTAAGGTATAAAGATATTGGAACTTCTTGGCAGGTGGTACTCTTCTTTTGGAGCTGAACCGTGTTTTACGACCTGGTGGCTATTTTGTCTGGTCTGCAACCCCTGTGTATCAGAAGTTGAAGGAAGATGTGGAGATCTGGAAAGGTAGGATTCCAGCATTTGTACCCCTCTATATGCATTTGCTCTTACAGACCTGATAGATTTGAGTTCCTTTCATCATTTCAGCAATGAGCGCTCTTACCCAAGCCATGTGTTGGGATCTTATTACTATCAAGAAGGACAAATTGAACTCTGTTGGTGCCGCAATTTATCGTAAACCTGTTTCTAATGAGTGTTACAGAAGCAGAAAGCAACACGAGCCCCCTATGTGCAAAGAAGATGATGATGCTAATGCAGCTTGGTGGGTTCATTACATCTATCTATTTCTTCCTTATCTCTCAGGTGCTAGTTTCCGGCCATTCCACTCTTAAGTTTCTGCAACTCATTAATTTAATCCATTTTCAGGTATGTTCCTCTTCAGACTTGCATGCACGCTGTACCAGTTCACTCCACTGAACGTGGCTCTCAATGGCCCAACGAATGGCCACAGAGGCTGCAGGTGCCTCCATTTTGGCTAAACAACAGTCAGACAGGAATCTATGGAAAACCAGCTCCTGCTGATTTTAAAGCGGATTATGAGCACTGGAAGCGAGTTGTGAGCAAATCATACCTCAGTGGTCTTGGCATTAGTTGGGCAAATGTTAGAAATGTTATGGACATGAAAGCTGTGTATGGGGGGTAAGGAAATCATCTTGGTTGCTGCTTTGCCGTAGGAATGTTATTTCTTATTCGTCCACTCCAACTCACCTATGTGGATTACAGGTTTGCCGCAGCACTGATCGACCTTAAATTATGGGTTGTGAATGTGGTAAATGTAGATTCTCCTGATACGCTTCCTATCATTTATGAGCGTGGCCTTTTCGGCATTTATCATGATTGGTGTGAATCCTTCAGTACGTACCCAAGAACTTATGATCTCTTGCATGCTGATCACCTGTTTTCAGACCTGAAGAAAAGGTAAATAACATAAACTTCCACATACGCATCTGTTAAGCCTGTGATCTTGTTTCATCTAATAATTGGAAGCCCTTTGGTACTTACAGGTGCGATATCGTGCCTGTAATGGCGGAAGTTGATCGGATAGTGAGGCCAGGTGGTAAGATAATTGTTCGTGATGAGTCTGGTACTGTCAGTGAAATTGAAACCTTGTTGAAATCACTGCACTGGGAAGTTCGTTTGACATTCAACAAGGCCAATTTAGGAATACTCAGTGCACAAAAAACGCACTGGCGGCCAACGTCTTATATAGGTTCTTCCTGATGAAAGCTTCACAGATGCAGCTTTCGACATGTTTACATAGCGCAGGTTGTGTAATTTTTTGTAGCGCCAGTTCATTTTGCATTAATCATTTGATTTCCTTCGAGGTCTCTTTCTATCTTCTCCACAGATGCTTGTAACTGTTAATATGCATAACTGAGAGCACAGCCGTTTCTTTTTGCAACATTGCAGTGCTGAGCTCTCTCTGGGTGTAAAGCATGAATTGCTCCTCCCCACGAAAATGTTTAGTAGTCTGCAGAGATATTGATAGCTTAAAAGGTACAGGTTAGTTCCCTCTTTATCCAAACTATGCATCTTCTGGGCACTACTACCTCAAGACCATGCACCAAAAACTCTTCCGCTGAATGATCCCGGCCCATGTTGTTGTGACGGCTAGGGACAAACCTATACTTTTGGAACCAGCAAAGCGCACCAAATATGTGGCATCTATGCAGAGTAATCAGGGTCGTTAATTTGAGGAAAGAAAATAAAGCTAATGTTACTACGACGTAGCATGAAATGGCTAGCAAGCAACTGAGTTTTAATACTTTGGACTCTATTGATCGGAGTCAAGGTTGTTGCTATTAAGGTCGCATTTAATACCTAGCATTTTGAAGGGGAGCTTGACGCGTCGTGTGACTTTGAGGTTATGGGTTTGAGGTGTGGAAACAGCCTTTTGCAAAATGCAAGGTGAGGCTGCATACTATAGATCTTTGCGATCCACCCCTTCTCCAGACCCTTTTTGTTTGATTATATGATGCTAGCACCTTACTTTTATACTAAACCATTGATTTTTCTAGTTTGTTTGGGAATGATGTCGGTCCAGCATGTTACCAGTGCATGCAGGTTCCTCTTGACGCAGTTTGCAACACATGCTCACGATTGACATGCATGCCTTTTGTGTCCAAATGTTACACTTTATATGAAGCGATAATACAGCAGTGAAGGCGTTACAAGCATAGTATTTATTTATTTTCCTTTTTTTTTCTGATTGTTCAATGCAAGCACCCATGAGCAACCTCGAACCTGTGACCTCCATGAGGGAGGCTCATCCCTGCGCAGGAAGGCCTTTGCTCGTTGGTATTAACTACGTACTTTTGTAAAATACTATCATTCCATAGTAGTAACTTCACATTAAGTATTCAAAGATTATCGTCCAACTGATCCCCTCAGATTATAGTTTCAGCCAAACTCAGCTAATTTCTGTGGCAGAGATTCCATTTGCCTTTTCCTTAACTGCTTCAACCAGATACTACTGACAGTCAATGGTAAAATCTCCTTTTCCAGCCATTCAAATGACAGTTATTGGGGGTGAGTCACAAATGAATAGTATTGGTTATTCATGGATGAACTGGTGATGAAGGTCACTGGATAAGAAAAAAACGAAATAGATTCCACCTTTGAGTATGTTCGAGCAGTCGGGTTTCTTTCTCAGGCCAAATTACGTCTTAATACTCGACTCCATTACCTGAAGGGGAGCCTTGGCACAATGGTAAAGTTGTCCTTGTGTGACCTTGAAGTCACGGGTTCAAGGCGTGTAAACAGTCTCTTGCAAAAATGTAAGGTAAGGCTGCGTACTATAGACCTTTGTGGTCTACTATAGACCTTTGTGGTCCGCCGCTTCCCTGAACCTCGCATAGGTAGAGCTTTGTGCACCATGGCTGCCCTACTCAACTCCATTACCTTTAGGGATCAAGGAAACCTGCCCCCTTCATTCTTCAGATATATGCAACACATTCGTAATCAGGCAAGACTGAGAACAAGACAGACCAGAACCTGTAAAGCTCTTCCTCCATTGAGCCACAAAGGCAACATCAAAATGCATATATGATAGGCAACATACGTGATTGGATAAACAGAATACATCTTTCTTAAGATTTTGCCTGGGTCATCATCTGCAGTTGTTTCCCAGTTCCAGAGACCATTCACATCGTCATGTCCCAACATTTATACTGCACATCATCAACTCTTACCTGGCAGGTCATGCAGTTGACCGTTTGCCAAAGCTTTCAATGTATATGGCCAGTTTGAAATGAAGACAGAAAAAAATATTTAAAAAATGGTAAGAAATTGTCATTCATGGATTGGGCAGAGTAAAATAATAAGAAATAAAGTTAGGTACTAACCATGGGAGCCACCAATGTGCTTGCCATTCACAAAAACTTGAGGGACAGTGTATTTGCCAACAAGATCTAGAAGAACCCCCTGAATTTCAGACCCATCGTTTGTATCTCAGAACAACGAAGATTCATGTCAATGGGAAAGACGTCTTATTGTACAAAACCTCTACTACCAACTGAAAAACTAGACGCAGCACTCTCCAAATTCCATATTGTTGAAACAAAGCAATTTTCCAGCTACAATATGCAATAGATATACACATAAACCCTCATTCTGGATGTTTCTGGAATGGCATCTGTGCCAATAATGGTGGAAATCTCATTACGCATATGGGATTTGACAGGCAATAGCCAATGCTCAAAACATAGGGCTTAGAGCTACCATGATTTTAGTGGACAGGGGTGCCCAATCCCATCTACCTGGCAGACCAGAAGCTGGAAAAGCAGCATACAAGTCATATAGCATCTAAGATCATGGTACTGAATATGACAGCTGATACAAAGACAAGCTGTGCAAACATTTCTAAGAAGTTATCCATGTTTTTCTGAAGCATTATTTTAGTTTTCGTCCATCATGTGATAGGTTTCCACCATAACATGCTTTATCTGAGATAACAGAAATAATGTGCTTTGGACGGCTGCAGCTAATACATGCCTGGCATCGGATAGTATATAAACAACAGTAGTCCACACTATTTATAGATACTTTTGATAACACGCAAAAATTGATCAACTAGAGACCGTAATTAGCTCTCCGATTTATAAAGACAATTGTTCTATCAAATCCCAATCAGGTTAGATTCCATAAAATAAGCATTTCTCACATGACAGTGAAAACTGCTGCACCCTAAATATAGGCAGCATGCAGCACACGCTCTTGGCAACCAAGTCCCTCATCTAACATAACTGCAGCCACCCATAAAATATGAATTACACAATTGAACAGCTAAGCAGGACAATAACATAGGGTCTAAAAATGATGCAGCCTCTCTTAGTAAACAAATGTCGAGGACCACATCTCAGGCTCTTTACACGGCTGTGTTCCCAAGGACTAGGAGCTTTACAATCCGTTACCATCGAGATCATTGGCACGTTATTGTCAGAGTGAGGAATTCATTTGCTACTGAGTTAGTTGCAAAGCCAAAATGTGAGGTGAACTTGCAAAATATCTTTTCCTCTAACCATTATGCCGCAGTTGTTACATATTATGCAGGGGCTTCACTTCTTGAAACTGCCAAGGTTATTTCTCATAATGAAACATGCTGGAGTCTATCACTTACAACAAACAATAGCGGATGAATCGATGAAATTTCATTCTGATTGGTGAGAGCGGGAACATTACTCACCACTCATTAATTCACTGTGCTCCAGGAATGATGAGAAGAAAAAGAAGAAGCAAGTAGAACAAAATGAAGTTTGAGGTACAGGCTGAATTGAATCCAGATTCCACATTGATCAGAGTTAAGCTATTGGCAAGTTAAATTTTTCCCCATATTTGTACAATTTTATCTCTGAAGAATGAAGAGAGCTAGAGGATTAACATAGAACAATCACAAGTAACTAAAGCTGAATGCTATAATTAATTTCAGACTCTGATATGGAATGGTGGTGGTGCCTATAGCAAAAGGTGGTTTTCTGTTGAAAAGAACAAGGATGGACTCTGGAAAAGAATATATGGTGCTCAATTGAGGCAAGAGGAAAATACCAAATGAGATACTTGGGCCCTCTATCGACATGTAATATCTTCCCCAGACTTTTGCCTTATATGTTCCTTCATTCTGCTCACCTTATATGTTAGTAGTCTTGCCAAGAATATGTATTGAAGGAAAGGTAATCCGTCCTACGTGTTCCAAGGCAGAGAACCAGGAAGATGATTGCTAGGTTTCACAATAATCAATAGAAGTTAATGGTTGTCACCTAAACACCGAAGAAACATGCATTCCTGAACTCATTCATTCTCCTATGCCACAAACAATACTGATACTTTAACATCATGTATTGGTGTTCTGTTAGGTATTAGTTTATTTAGTTCCCAATTTATCTGTGACAAGTGATGTAGTATTCCATCTCAAGTCTATGAAAAATCCTCACCAAATTACTACAACGTAGGATTCTTTTCCCAACTATGCACTCTGACTATGGGGGGCCTTCCAACGTACTCTGCACCATATTTGTATTTATGAATCAATAGACAAGGCTGCTAGGAACTTTAGGATCTTCCAATAAGATCAGGTCCTATTCATAGGGTGTTTCTTATCCTTGAATACTAGACCTTTTGCAACAGGAGAAAATATTCACTCTAATTGTGGAAATTGTAACTAATCTTCCACCAGAGCCTTAGTTTCAAAAGAGAATAGTATCTATTCTTTCCTGTGAAGTATATGGAAGCTCAGAAGAATCTTCCTCGGATCTATTATCCATGAAAGGACAGGCGTGTTTTAATTTGTCAATACATGTAATACCTTCGTTCATTAATAAGCAAACATCCTTTACTATCTCCAGAAAGAGATAACTTTTCATTCCATCACTGGAGGAGGATAATATTGCTAGTTAATTTATGGAATGATGTTAATCACAGAAGAAAGAATGAACTAATTGTTTCCTTAACCGTCTTCTGCCCATATCGACCAGTGATCACAACGTATGGGTATTTTTAGCTTCATTTACTTGCGTAATGTTGCAATATTCCACAAGAAATGAGTAGTGATACAGGTTTTGTGATCAACATTTCACAGGTAAAAAGGGAAACAAAACAACCGCTTTGCTGTGGAAGCAAGAACATAGGACAATCCTGAATCTACCATTTAGGAGTACAATTAATTATAGTTCTGCGAAGAAATTACTCATGGATGGATAAACAGACTAAACATCACCATTCAAAGTTGCATTATAGATTGACCTGGTGTCTTTTTGTACAGGAACAAGTAGTGAAGTAAATGAGAGAAACTACCCACCAAAAATTAAAAGATGAAAAACGCACACACATCAGAGACAGAATTGTTTAGGAGAAAAGTTACTAGAAACGCTATAATCCATTGATTCTATGCAGATATGGAGGTAGAGTCAGCCCATCATCTCCACCTTCATTTGGGTACACTCCATATTTTTTTATCAAATGTACATCTACGACCTGCCCACTACTGAAATGCAAAGGGGTCTTGTTCAACAACTTGAAAGCAGGAGCCTAACAGTATTCATACGGCTTAACAGAAAAAATCCTAGATGCCCAATTCTGTAAATAAAGAAACCGACTCATAAACAACCAAACCGGTAAATTTGGACTCACGCAAACCAAATTATCAATCAATCAAAACCAGAGGCACATGAACAAAGGAAGAAGCATTTACGAAAGAAAAAGAATCTTAAAAAGGAGGGTTTAGGAGACTTGCGGGCAGTAGGATTTGGAAAAGATGGCGATTTTGTTGGAGTAAACGATATTCTGCCCAAACGCTGGAGCCGATTTGGAAGCATGGGCCCGAAGCAAAATAGAAAGAAGAAAAAGTAGAAATGGATTTCTGGTGTTACTCGAAAGCATTGCCATCTCTCTGTCTCTCGCTTTCCGATTTTCTACTTGGAAATTGAAACGAATATGCGTCGTTCTGTGCAACGTTTTGTCCTGCTTCTCCTACTCCCATCCATGAATGGTTTTTCTGCATTTAGTAGTTATAAGCTTGGACTTTGAGACCACGGCTTCGAGGCGTGAAATCAGTCTCTTGCAAAATGCAAGCTAAGACTGTCTAGTATAAATCTTTGTGATCCGTCCCTTTCTCGGACCTAACATAGGCGGGAGCTTCGTGCACTATAAAACTGAAAAAGTTAACCTTAAATGCAAAAGAAAAGATAAAGGGGCGGAGGTATGTCAATTTGCAGGGGTTGGGATGTTTTCCTGATTCCTGCGGGGTGATGAGAGGGAGACTATTCTTCCACATTGGTTTTTTTACGTTCAGGCCCAATTTACTTAGCAAAAAAATAAAAAAATGACATGTCCCTTGATTTTCCTTTTTCCAAGAATTTTTAGCAAAGGAAAATTCTCTTTACATGATTTTTTTCATTTGTCACTTTCCTAGAACTAGTCTCATTCTGTGATATATTTTATATTCCTAAGCTAAAATCTCTCTCAAACTATCCAATATATTTTCCCCTCATATGTTAGGAGCAATGAATGGCTAAACTAAGAACTTAAATATATATGATACAACAACTTTTAAAGGAAGGCTTAATTCCTCTCTCTCTCTTCTATGATGCAAAACCTTGCATTATTTCTACATTGAAAATTTGCTTGCTAGGCCATTTTTCACATTTTAGTCATCCAAGCCTTTCTTCTGATTTTGGATGTTCTAGATAGCCCAGGTACCAAATCACTCCTTTATTTGATACCTATAAGACATTGTTTCTTGGACCTCTTTTGGTTGTAAAATAGATTATTTTAGGCTTATTTTGTGTTGCACCATTTATTTTACACTTGCAAAATGTCCAGAAAATATGGTCTTATAGGCATACAAGAGAAAAGATGTTTGGTTCTTGGATATCTAGGATAGGCCAAAATCAGATGAACAATTTGGATAGCTAAAAAAATGTGAATACTAGGCAATGTATATATTTTTTAATGCAAAATAATGCAATTGTGTCGTACAAACTCTCTCTCTCTCTCTCTCTCTCTCTCTCTCTCTCTCTCTCTCTCTCTCTCTCTCTCTCTCTCTCTCTCTATACGCGTGCGCATGTGTGTGAATGATACGCGGTACAACCAGTTAATATCATTGGGATTCCTAAAATTGAAAAGTGGGCCTACTTTTTTATGTTTTTAGCAATCCAAGAGATCATATGATTTGTCTAATTTAAGATAGCCTAGGTATCATATCACATGTAAGTTGGATGTCTCTATGTCTTCTATTTTTTTAGAAGAATATCATCTATTTTTTTGCTTCAAGAGGTAAAAATTTGGAGGAGCTGGAGGCATTCAACTAACATGAGATTTAGTAGATAGAGGTTATCTTAGATGAGGTGAATCGTATGAATGTCTCGGATTACTAAAATAAAATAAAATTAAAGTCGGCCTTTTTTTTCAATTTTAATGGATATCAGTTAATGTCTCTCTCTCTCTATAGTGCTTCCAAGAGTGAGTAAACATATGTCGTACAAAGAGAAAAAAGGATAGCAAGCCTACTATTTTATTTATCCTTTTTCTTATATTTAAGCCCCCCTTCTATTACTCATCGTCAAAAGGGGTGTAAAAACCTCTCTTCTTCTTTCTTTTTATCCTACAACTAGGAACTCATACTGAATTTTGAACCCATTTTTAATTTTCCATTCTCAATGGGAACTAAAAATAATCAAATAAGACCTTCTATCTCAACTCTCAAGTAAAAGTCATACACCCTTTTACCCTATTTTTCTAGCCCAAGCAAACACAAAATAATAATAATAATAATAATAAACAAAAAAGGGAAAGTTAGAACAAGAAATTCTAGGTGAATGAATCCATCATCTATCGTCCAAAATTAATTTTTGCCTTTTTTTGAGGAGAGAGACTCTACACATTGGTAAGCATAATTGTAGTGAATAGGCACTAGATAGAGAGGAATTATTTGATAATGACACCCCCAACCATCCCAATAACTATTAGATTAAGTTCTACTCATTACAAAAGTAGGCCAAGTAAATCAAGGATTAAGAATCGGCAAAGCGGGTAATTTATTAAACTTTGGGGGCAAATATATCACAACCCTTATATTATATGCTATATTATATAGTATATATTTCCAACACTTCTTAAGGAAGAATAATAAACCAGGGCTCCTTTTTAAGAACTCAACGGAGGCTCTAATCTAATCATGTTTTCTGGAATATCTATACCATATGTCTTGTTTGTCTCCCTGGATGGGCTACCTTTATATTGTTATGTTAGTTAGTGGTTAAGATTCCATTACTATTTTATTTTATTTTTATTTGATCTATCATGTTCTCTCTATGGTGATGAAAATTCTAAAAATCTAAAACCCTAGCATCTAATGTAGTATTTGCCTTTGTTATTCTTCTAGTGTTTTGGCTTTTATTGGAGTTCTTGACTAAGTGATTTTACAAGTGCCAATAAGTATACAAAAGCCCTGATGGTTGTAATTCAAACGATCTCTTGTGTTTCTTTTATCCTTACTTTTAAGGAGTGAATTTTAATAATATTTTACAAAAATCGTATGAGTTACATGGGTTATTGTCCAATTTGTAGATGGCAAGCGGATATCGCCCTTACTAATAATGTCTAGTATAGTTGGCCATAGATAACTCGTCATCTCCCCTAGAATACTTAGTTGTAGGGTGGAGTTGCTTTAGCTAGAGATCATATTTAGGAGAGTTTGTTAGTGATTTGCTTCGAATTCTTCGATTGTAACAAAGAAAAAAAAGGATAGTCCCCTTAGAATTAAAGTTACTATGGAATAGGTTCATATAAAATATGATTAGGCAAAGTATGTCACAATTCTATCAAGGATATATTATGTTTGGTAGGTCATTTTTGTAGATGATCTATAAGTCGGAATTCAATGGTATCTCTCAATTATGGACCTATGATTGCAGTTCTTACATGTAAGTTAGAGAGTGAAAAACAATGGTCTACATTAATCAACAAACCCTTCCAAACAAATATTTCCTTCAAAACAAAGCAGCTATCCTCTTCAACCATTAACAAAGTAACTATCCTCTTTGACCATTAGCATGACCATGTGTTAGGCTCCACAAGTATAAGAATTTAGGATGGCCATGACTTTAAGAGGCAAATGAGGTGAGAACCTATAAATAGTTTCAACATCTAAAAATGCCCCTAAATGGACATATAGATAATTAAAATGTAGACAACAAAATCCTTAGTAAATCAAAGGGCTAAAATCACTAGATGGTGAATAAGTTTTTGTATTACCCTTCTGTAGCAACTTAAACCAAATAAGAGGCTTCCATCATGGAGCAATGGGCCTCACTTGCACTCTTCTAGCTCATATCTTTCCCTACACAATGCATCGTCAACATCCGACCCATTCATTTGATTGCTTGCGCTTTGGAGTTTGGATGTTTGAAAACAAAAGATCGCGATGATTGAACAATTCTAGCATCTTAAAAACTGTGTTTTGGGTGTGTAACTTAGACCGTTGTTAACCCTTGTAAGGATAAAAAAAGGGGCAGTCCCGGTGCACCAAGCTCCTGCCTATGCGGGGTCTGGGGAAAGGGCGAACCACAAGGGCCTAAAGTATACAGCCTTATCTTGCATTTTGCAAGAGGCTGTTTCCAAGCCTTGAACCTGTGACCTCAAGGTCACACGACAACAACTTTTACCTTGTGAATCTAAAATAACCCTGATCATATCGATGGCTAGGTGAAGGAAGAAGCCTATTTGTTGTGAGTTGCCTGATTGTTCCACCACAAGGTCACAGGTTGTGACCAACTAAGCATTCTTGATGGTCTGGAATGTAGGTAAACAACAGGGCCGATTCCATAGAAAATGGTCTCGACCAAGAGTTTGCATTAGGCATCTTGCCACTTAAGAGCCTCTTTGGTTTTGTTGGCAGGAAATGGACCAAAATTGATTTCTATAAAAAAAAAAATACAATTCATTTCCAAGCATAAACACTCTCTCTACTTATTGATTGCTTTTTCCGTGAAAATCAATTTTTGTCCATTTCCTGTCAACCAAACAGGCTTTAAATTTTTACCATGCATGTTCCGTTTTACTCCTTTCTATTATATCAAATGCACCAACTTTGGCAGATCCAGCCCGTTCATCCGATTTCTCCTTCTCTAGATTACTCACATCCCATAATCATGACAATGAAAAGAAAATTGTGGTTTTAGTTGTCAATTGTGGGCCATTGCTTGATCTTTCCTGTGATAAAACTACATTGATCCGCATGGTTTCTTGATTAGTGGATCAGATGGATGTGCCGGATCAACCAAAGGTAGGGCCCATCGTATCAAAGTGGGACCTGATCACACATGCCCTACAGTGAAGTCACTTCCCAGTTAAGCATTCATTCATGATGGTTTAGCATGTAAGTGGAGCGACTCGGCCGGTTCGAGATGGTCTGGCCGCGTTGTGCATCCTCTCTTCATAAGAACAGAGGAATCTGCGCTTACCCTTCTATTTCTCTTCATTTCAATTCCAGCCCCCTCACTCCCCCTCTCTGAAAGAAAACACACTCCTCGTACAAACGGGGGGCGAGATCTGCACAACCCCACAATTCCCCCTCTTAAATGATATCCGCACCCCCTTTGTTCTCCCTCTATTAAAAACGACTGATCAGAAATCATGTTCCCGAATCACAAACGCTGCTGAGAAGTTGATGGATCTCCATTGATCCGGCCAAATTCTTTTCAGATCTGAGGTAACTTCTTCTTCGTTTCCCCTTTCCTTTCTGTATTTCGCATCTTCGCATCTTTTCCACGTAGATCCGCGTATCTACATATCTGGATCCAAAACCCTAACGTTCATTTCCTCCTCCGCGATTCGAATTGGATCTTTCACTTTCGCTTTCAAATTTTTTCTTGTTTTGAGATTGTATTTCTTAGGTTATTGTAGTTCGTTGTTTACAATGTTCCTTTTGACCTCCTTCCTATCAACTTTGGATCCGGTCTGGTAATGTCTTCCGTAGATCTCAATTGCTGTACTGTAATTACAATGGAAATTCAGTTTGTCTGCTGGAATTTGATCTATATTTTCATAGATCTAAAGTAGGTTGGAATCGCAAAGGTTTTTTCCTTTATATTTGTCACTTGGATGCATTTGGTGGGTTTCTATGCCGGTCTTCTGTTAGATGTTAGTACACCAGTAGTAATCACACGTTCTTATCTTCTTAATTAGGTTTAGATGCTATCGTATGGATTTGTTATTGTCCAAATCCGCTGACGAAGATCTGATTTAAACTCCGTACTATTTGCTGCAGAATGCAGAACAGTTACGTTACAACCAGCTCTCTTTTACTTGATGAAGTTTTTGTGCGTGCGGTCTTTAGTCTTTCTCGAGTAAAGCTGTTCCTAGATTATCTTTGGTCTATCTTTTCAGCTTCTTCACACATGTTTGAGTTTCTCAGTTTTCTATGGTTCCTTGAATTAATGTATTTCAAATGAATTGGTTTTCGTGTTTGATATTGTGATGTTACCAGTAATGGTGATTTTGAGTATATCACTTTATTTCATACAAGCTAGAAAATTCTAATCATCTGGAGAAGAAGAAAATGGCTGAGTAAGCAATACTGTTAGATAACTGATAGATGAAGTATTGGGAACTAACTTAAAAGACTTTTTCATTCTTAAACTGATCTGACAAAGAGAGATTACAACTCACTTGGGCCACATAGGAAGGGACTTTGGTCCGGAGAATACAATTGTGGGCTTAGAATACAAATCTTTTCCGCTAGTGGGTTTTGAATTTGATGAAGGTGACATTTTTATTATTTGCTCATTCATTTTCTATTTGTTTGATTTGATGCAGGTTCTTATCTGTTCGGAGTTCACAGATAAGTTTGTGAAAATGCTGACAAAATTTGAAACGAAGAGTAATAGGGTTAAGGGGCTGAGCTTCCACAGTAAGAGGCCATGGATCTTAGCCAGTCTCCACAGTGGTGTGATCCAGCTGTGGGATTACAGGATGGGAACCCTCATTGACAGGTTTGATGAGCATGATGGGCCTGTCCGAGGTGTACACTTCCACAAGTCACAGCCGCTATTTGTCTCTGGAGGTATACGAAATCACTCAGTTGAATGTTTCTTTGTTTCAAACAATCCCAATTTCAATCTGTTGTCTTTCACTTATGTGGCAATTGAAAGTTGGTGTTACAACTTCTTCTTATGCACCATCTGCGATGGGATATGGTCTTCTTCATGGTTAATGCTTGTCTTCTTGCATTACTTTCTTTTAGGCCAGGTTTGGTTTTACCCATCCTTTCTCAAGTTCTAACCACTGAAACAGATTTGTGTGGGAGTCCTCCATTCTGACGCATTTCCAAATCAAGCCCCAGTTTCCCAACCGACTATTACATTAGATGCGGTGAAAAGCAAATTTGAATGAAGACCTCCATAATAGGCATATTAGTAATGTAACCTTGATATCTAAAGGGAGTTAAACAGGATTTAGTTTCATTGAAGAAGTGAACTGCTTGTACCACTGGGCATTTTGGGTGACACTGATCAATTTTTTGAATTGGTTTTAAATAGTGTCTCAAAATTCCTGTTTGAAAAGGTTTTATGGACTGGTGGTACACTAAGCTCATTTTCTTTCTTTTCAATTTCTATGTTTATACTCTTTAATGCTACAGTTCTTGTATGAATTTTTTTTAATGTTAAAACAGAAGTTGGAAACATTCCCTTTTTATGACTAGAGAAGCTAGTCTATTGGTGCTAGACTTATATACACTGGGCTGGAAATCCTATTTTTGTAGGTTTACATGGAATTATTTGTATTTAACACCCTCTACTTTCTCCATTATATCTCAGTTTTGGTGTGTATGGATGTACATCATGATTGCACCCAAAACATTAGTTTGGATGAAATGCAACTTTTGTCTTGTATAAAAGGGCAGCCCCGGTGCACGAAGCTCCCACCCATGCGGGGTCCGGAGAAGGAGCAGACCACAAGGGCCTATAGTAGGCAGCCTTAGCTTGAATTTTGCAAGAGGCTGATTCTACGCCTCGAACCCGTGACCTCAAGGTCACATGACGACAACTTTTGTCTTGTATGTGGATTGCAATTTGCAAAATTGCAATTTGAATGACTTTTTCAGGTTTATATTCCTCCACCTGAATTTTTAATTCTTCTTGGATTATCAGATTCATTGAGAAGAATAAAGTTGGTGGCTGAGCTCTGTT
The DNA here is from genome assembly GCA_035236585.1 of Warburgia ugandensis. Classification (NCBI taxonomy): domain Eukaryota; kingdom Viridiplantae; phylum Streptophyta; class Magnoliopsida; order Canellales; family Canellaceae; genus Warburgia; species Warburgia ugandensis. Next base: position 44,297,541 of record CP141129.1, read on the forward strand.
TGAAAGCAGAAAAATGACATTACTTAGATCCACCTATGGAAGACCTAGATTTGATTTGATTTTTTTATTTTTTTTTCCCGAAGGGGAGCCTTGGCCCAACGGTAAAAGTTGTTGTCATGTGACCTTGAGGTCACGGGTTCAAGGTGTGGAATCAGCCTCTTGCAAAAATGCAAGGTAAGGCTGCCTACTTTAGGCCATTGTGGCCCGCCCCTTCCCCGGACCCCGCATAGGCGGGAGCTTCGTGCACCGGGGCTGCCCTTTTTTATTTTGTTTCCCCAACTTTCTCTTTTACGTGTCAGAACTAACTCACTTACCTCACTCAGCAGGACAGATTCACAGGTCTACTTTGTCCAATTTCATCGTTTAAGTACACGCTCCTAGGAATAGTTTTACTCAACGAACGATATGAGTTGATGACTGTTAATTTTTTATTCATTTCCTTTTTTGTTATGCAATGTATTAATCTCTGTAGGAATAACTTTTTACTAATTTGTGTTATTAGTCTTATTTTTGTGCAATTTCTTTTGTATTGTTCATGCTAGTCGACATGTTTCACAATGTTTCCTGGTTAATATAGTTATATATACACACCAATTGCTAATATCTGTATGATGACATGTCATTGGAAAGAAGACTGAGGATCAGTCATCTCCCTTATGTGTTGAAACTCTTTAGAGTGTAAACCCCATATATTAAGCTATGAAGATGAGGTACAGTGTAGTTATGTACTTTAGACCTTTCTTATGATGCATTTTGGAGTTTTTACTTGATCTCTTTAAGATACACTTTGGAACTCTCTACTTAGGATGCACCTCGATATATAAACATACATACATATAGGTAGATGTATAGATACATAAAGCTATGCCCATTCTACGAATGGTTCTAATAATTTCCCTTAAGTTTCATTTGCCCTTGGAATGCGCTTACACTTGTTAATGAATTCCTTATTATCTTGTTTTGATCTTAGTCGTTTGTCCACTACTTGTTAATGGCGAGGAACATATGTTGAAGTCACTTGGCAACTGTCCAGTGAATACAGATGTTACTGCATTGTAGCCAACTTCTATTAAGCTTCTGCACTAGATAAGAATACATTTTCTTACTGCTACAGGATACTAAGCAGCCTTTACCTAATAATGTTATCCAATTACTAATGTTCTGGATACAATCCACTACTTAAATGTAATCCTTTCTATGAGTTTTAAACTATAAATCTGTACTATATGGTGTCTCTTATACCTTACAAGTCACTTCTTTTTTTTCCTTTCATTTTTTATTAATACTACTTGGATCACGGGTTGGGCTTCATCATCTAATTTTTCTAAAAGTTCAATGGCATACCATTTTTTAGCGTAGCATAGATCTCCTAATGTCTGCATTAAGTAACCAGAGTCCCCATGATCTTGGTGTCAAAGTGTTTTTTTTTTTTTTTTTCAGATTAACTTTGACCCTTCAAATTCCTTTTTCACCCTTAAGTTACTAGATTGTCATTAATGTAGATCAGTATGGCTATGGTGGCTAATCCTCTTTCTGATGAAATAAATTTGTCATATCTTCATGCAGCCTATTTCTTTAATCTTATATGACTGATATAATCTCCAAACATGCCTTAGTTGCTTTCTTAAGCTTGTAGTTTGCTTTCTTTAACCTGCAAACTTGTGGACTCCTATTGGTGTCTATGATCCCTTTGATTGATTCATGTCTTTAAGCCATCCATATATGGTTGCACGTTTCAAATCTGTTTGGCTAAGAAGCCTTCCAAATATGGTTTATATAGCTAAAGACTAGCCTATTGTTCTAGTCTTGTCTACAGGACTAGAAGTTTCTTTGAAGTCATAACCTTTTTGGTCACAATATTCTTTTGCTACATGATCAGCCTTGTAGCTATTCATACTTCCATTAGGTTTTTGCTCCAACTTGTAACCCACTAGTAGCATTCAGCTAAAGTTTTACCTTAGTCTAGGAGCCACTTATGGTAACCACTAGTGTGAAGACAATTTATCTTTATTAATGTTCTCCTCCTTTTCTTGTATGTATAGACTTGGGGGAAGTGGTTTTCGCTTATGTGAAATCCCATCACAAACACATGAATACATGCATAGTATCATATTTCAATATAAGTTGCGAGTTGTCAATGTTTTTCAACCAAACCAATAGGAAAGTCAAAGGTGCTTTTCCTCTATGGAGGTTTCATCATGTTAGTCATTTCATTCCTTTCGGATAACCTCTTAAGAGAAGGGTACAGCTGCCCTGAACTCGTTCCCTAGGGACTGTATTATGGTGAATTACTATATTTGCCCGTTGGGTCTAAATTCCAAGAGCATATTTACACAAATTCTTTATTCTTGGAATTTTTAGGCATATCTCTTGGTGCAACTCTCAATATTTAGGGAGGCAAGACATGTTAAGAACACCTAAATACCTAACTGGAGCCCTTGAAAGCCAAAACCTTTATGAAATTCATCACTCATTACTTCCACCAATTGTTATTTTTCTTTATTGCCTTTCATTAAAGGGTAAACCTCATCTCAAGGGCATCCAGAAGTCATTTTTTTGAAAGAACCATATATCTTGAGACTAGTTGGAAATTTACCATTCCCAAGCCCATATAAAGGAAGGTTTTGTGTCAAGTGTCAACCAGCAAGTAAAACTCATGGCAAACCCATGCATGAATCAATTTTGATAGTCCCTTAGGCTAGGGCACTCCCCATAAGCGACAAGCTACATCAAATCCCATACACAGTGGAAAATGGACAGGGTTGCTAGAGTGTTCCCGTAGAAGCAACACGTTGCATCGGATCCTGGATACGATGGAAAATAGGCAAGGGCTGCTAGAGCATTCTTTTGGAAGTGATACGCTACATTAAAACATAGATGCAATGGAAAGTATGCATAGGTTCCCGTGTTGTTTGGGAAGTGCGCGGGTAAATAGGTTAGATCCTGAGAATAAGATTTGTATCATCACATGGAATATAGACATATTGACATGAAAGTGTCTAGAGTATAAGTACGATGAAATACGAGAGTCAACATTGCTTATATTTAAGAAACAAGTGGAAACAGGCTAAAACTAGAGAAATCGATGGGTAGGAGCTCTGGTACATAAGAAAGGACAATACAAAAATGGCGTACTGATAGTGGTGGATAAAGAATTAAAGGATAAAGCTGTAGATGTCGAAGAACTAGTGATAGAATTATAATAGTAAAACTTGTTTTAGGAGAGAAGATCATAAATGTTATAAGTGCATACGCACCACAAGTGGGGTTAAAAGATAAAATCAAGAGACAGTTTTGGGAAGATATGAAGGAAGTCATACAAGAAATTTCCAACATAAAGGAGATATTTATAGGAACAATATTTAATGGTTGTGTAGGAAAAGAAAAGAAAAGATATGATAGGGTACAGGGAGGGTATTGTATTGTAAAAAGAAATGAGATGTGAGAAGCTATACTTGATTTTGCTTTAGCATATAAATTAGCTATAGCAAACATATACTTTAAGAAGAGGGATGAACACTTATTAACTCCTAAAAGTGGACCATATAAAAGCCAAATAGACTTTTTTCTACTTAGGATTACCGAAAGATCAATGTGTAAGGATTGTAAGGTGATACGTGGTGGGAGTTTACCTTCACAACATAGGTTAATGGTTATGAATATCTACATTAGAATATGGAAGAAAGGAAATGAACTTAATATGTGTCCAAAAATTAAGTGGTGAAACTTAAAAGGAGAGAAGATATCATCATTTACAAACAAGTTGATGGTAGAAGGAAATTGGAACAATGAAACAGAAGTAAACACCATGTGGACTAATATGACTAAGTCTATTAAGAAAGTGGTAAAAGATGTTTTAGGGGTATCTAAAGGTAAAAGGCAACCAGCAAAGAAAATTTGGCTATAGAGTGAAAAAGTGCAAAAAGTTATTAAAAAAAAGAGAGTGTTTTAAAGCATTACAAAGGAATAAAAATAATGAAAACTTTGAGCAATATAAGAATGCTTAAAAGAATGTTAATAGAGTAGTGAGGCTATACTCAAGGCATATGATGATCTCTATAGTAGGATCAAGAGAAAGTGAGAAAGATATGTTTAGACTCGCAAAAGTAAGAGAAAAGAAGAGTAAGGACTTAGACCATGTTAAGTGTATTAGAAGTAGTGACCAAAGGATACTAGTCAAAGATTTGATATCAAACAAAGGTGGGAAAGTTACTTTAAAAAATTACTAAATGACAATTACGCTAAGAATATGGGGATTGAAAGTACCATAAACTCAAATAACATTGGATATTATAGATACGACTATAAGATTAGAACACCTGAAGTGAAAGAGGCATTGAAAAAGATGAAATCAAGAAGGGCCCTTGGGCTTGATATACCAATAGAGGTTTGAAAGTATATGGGAGATACTAGAGTAGTTTGGTCGACAAAGTTGTTTAACAAAATTGTAAAATCAAAGAAAATGTCGCAATGAATGGCAGAAGAGCTCTATCCTACCTATTTATAAGAATAAAAGAGACAGAGAGAGTTACACTAATTATTGGGGGATCAAACTTATGAGCCATACAATGAAACTTTTTGAAAGAGTTATTAAAAAGAGGCTACAGTATGAGACGAGTGCATCGGAGAACCAATTTGGTTTCATGCTTTCGGAGGTCTACCATGGAAGCTATTTTCTTGCTTAGAATTGATAGAGAAACATAGGGAGATGAGGAATGATTTACACATGGTCTTTCTTTACTTAGGAAAAGCTTATGATGGAGTTCCCAGAGAGTTGATATGTAACTGTTGCGCGAGAAAGGGGTTTCACAAGGTATATAGATATAATTAAGGATATGTATGAGGGAGTAGTAAAAAACATTAGGACCACTAACGAAGAGGCTGGTAATTTTCCTATCACTATAGGATTGCAGATCAACATTGAGCCCCATACCTTTTCACGTTGGTTATGGATCAGTTAGCAAAACATTTGCATGAGGAGATTCCATGGTGCATGGGATCGATAATTTATGAAAGCTGAGAGATTGGGAGGAAGGTTAGCCAAAGAATCCAAGCGGGTTGGAACGAATAAAGGCGCGCATTTGGAGTTTTGTGTGATTGGTGGGTGCCACTCAAACTGAATGAAAAATTCTATAGGATGCCTGTAAGGGCAATCATGCTCTCTGGATCAAAGTGTTGGGCAGTTAAGGAACAACATGCACATAGGATGAGTGCTGCTGAAATGTAGACGTTGAGATGGATTAGTGGCAAGATAAGAAAGGATAAAATTAGATATAAAAACACTAAAGGAAACTTAGGAGTAGCACCAATAGGTAATAAAATGAGAGAGGTTAGACTTAGATGGTTGGGACATGTCCAATGGTGACCGAAAACGGCACCAATTAGAAGGAATGGGATGATCCAAGTCCAAGGTTGTAAAAAGGGTGGGGGCAAAAGTACATGAATAAAATTGGTGAGAAAAGATTTAAAAACTTTGGGTCCAAATGAAGCTATGACACTTAATAGAGGGGAATGGAGGAACAAGATTCATTAGACCTACCCCTACTCGGGATAAGGTCTTGATGATGATGTTATTCCATCAGACATGTAGCTAGTTATAGGTTATCAATGTCCGGATGATAGGATCATTGGATAATGGTGAATGAACTTATTTGTTCATGTTTGTTGTCCAGTATTTATGAATTGTGTGTTCTGTTCCTAGCTATAACTAATATTATGATTGCCATAACTCATGATGTAGTTTTAATGGCTGGCTTTTTCTATCTTGAATTTTGTTTTAGATGTTATTAATATGGAATGGAATGATGAATGACATACATATTCTTTCTATTGCAAGATCAGTGGATGAGGAATGATGAATGATTTCATATAGTTTAGTCATTTAATTTGAGGGATAAAGATCTTTTAGTTTCATTTAGCTCCTTTTTCCCCCTTCTTGTTACCTCCTCTGACTAATTATAGGTTTTTACAGGTGATGATTACAAAATTAAAGTCTGGAACTATAAGATGCATAGGTGCCTGTTCACTCTCCTTGGACACCTTGATTACATCCGTACAGTTCAGTTCCACAGTGAGTACCCATGGATAGTGAGCGCCAGTGATGACCAAACTATCAGAATATGGAACTGGCAGTCGCGCACTTGTATTTCTGTCTTAACTGGACATAACCATTATGTCATGTGTGCTTCATTCCATCCTAAGGAAGATCTAGTTGTTTCTGCTTCATTGGATCAGACCGTCCGCGTCTGGGACATAGGTGCCCTCAGGAAGAAGACCGTATCTCCAGCAGATGACATTCTGCGGCTCAGTCAGATGAACACGGATTTATTTGGAGGAGTTGATGCTGTTGTCAAGTATGTTTTGGAAGGTCATGATCGTGGAGTCAATTGGGCTGCATTTCATCCCAGCTTGCCTCTAATTGTGTCTGGGGCAGATGATCGCCAAGTAAAACTTTGGCGGATGAATGGTAGCTGAAAAAAAGACACCTATGCTTTTGTACATTAGTTTCTTTCCTTTCATTCCTTGCCTTGTGTTTTATGATATTCAACAAGTTCATTTAGCTGCATTGGGATCTAATGCCAAGTTATGCATTTTCTTTTTCAGATACAAAGGCTTGGGAAGTGGACACATTAAGAGGACATATGAACAATGTGTCTTGTGTAATGTTCCATGCAAAACAGGATATTATTGTGTCAAACTCAGAGGACAAAAGTATTCGTGTATGGGATGTTACAAAACGGACTGGTGTTCAGACGTTCCGTAGGGAGCATGACAGGTTCTGGATTCTGGCAGCACATCCAGAAATGAACCTCCTAGCAGCTGGTCATGATAGCGGAATGATTGTCTTCAAGTTGGAGAGAGAGAGGCCTGCATTTTCAGTGAGTGGTGATTCTCTGTACTATGTCAAAGACCGTTTCCTACGCTTTTTTGAATTTTCGTCTCAAAGAGACAATCAAGTGATTCCTATACGGAGACCTGGTTCTACCAGCCTAAATCAAGGACCAAGAACAATGTCTTATAGCCCCACAGAGAATGCTGTCTTGGTATGTTCAGATGTGGATGGTGGATCCTATGAACTTTATATCGTACCCAAGGACAGTGTTGGCAGGGGTGATACTGTTCAAGAAGCAAAGAGAGGCATTGGAGGATCAGCTGTTTTCGTGGCTCGCAATAGGTTTGCTTTGCTTGACAAAAGTAACAATCAAGTGTTGGTCAAGAATCTCAAGAATGAGATTGTTAAGAAGAGCAGCCTTCCTATTGCTACTGATGCAATTTTTTATGCTGGGACAGGCAATTTGCTGTGCAGGGCTGAGGATAGAGTGGTCATCTTTGATCTCCAGCAGAGGACCATCCTTGGGGATCTTCAGACTCCATTTGTTAAATATGTTGTCTGGTCAAATGACATGGAGAGTGTTGCATTGCTTAGCAAACATGCAATCGTGATAGCCAGCAAAAGACTTGTCCACAGATGTACACTTCATGAGACAATTCGCGTCAAGAGTGGTGCCTGGGATGAAAATGGTGTTTTCATCTATACAACCTTGAACCACATTAAGTATTGTCTTCCAAATGGGGACAGTGGAATTATCAGGACTCTTGATGTTCCTATATACATCACAAAGGTTTCTGGGTGTACTATTTATTGCTTGGATCGGGATGGAAAGAATCGTGTCGTAGCAATTGATGCAACTGAATATGTCTTCAAGCTATCCCTAATTAAGAAGAAATATGATCATGTTATGAGTATGATCCGAAGTTCTCAACTTTGTGGACAGGCCATGATTGCCTATCTGCAACAGAAAGGGTTCCCTGAAGTTGCATTGCATTTTGTCAAAGATGAACGAACCCGGTTCAACTTGGCACTAGAGAGTGGTAACATCCAGATTGCTGTTGCATCGGCTAAAGAAATCGATGAGAAAGATCATTGGTATAGGTTGGGGGTCGAGGCCCTCCGCCAAGGTAATGCTAGCATTGTAGAATATGCATATCAGAGGACAAAGAACTTTGACAGGCTTTCCTTCTTATATCTCATAACTGGGAATATTGATAAGCTGTCAAAAATGCTGAGGATAGCTGAGATTAAGAATGATGTGATGGGTCAGTTTCACAATGCACTATATCTTGGTGATGTTCGTGAGCGTGTCAAAATCTTAGAGAATGCTGGCCATTTGCCTCTTGCATATGTTACAGCTGCTGTGCATGGGCTCCAGGAAGATGCTGCCAGACTTGCAGCAGAGTTGGGAGATAACGTACCTTCTCTCCCTAAGGGCAAAGTTCCTAAGCTTTTAATTCCTCCTAAACCTGTCCTATGTGGTGGAGATTGGCCCTTGCTGAGAGTGATGAGAGGCATATTTGAAGGTGGGCTGGATAATGTGGGTAGAGGTGGAGCTGAGGAAGATGAAGAGGCTGCTCCTGCTGACTGGGGTGAGGATTTGGACATCGTCAATGTTGATGGCATGCCAAATGGAGATATTGGAGTAGTAGTTGAGGATGGAGAAGTTAATGAAGAGAATGAGGAGGAGGGAGGATGGGATCTTGAAGACTTGGAGCTGCCACCTGAACTGGATACTCCAAAAGCCACTGTCAGTTCCCGCTCCACTGTGTTTGTTGCCCCTACGCCAGGTGTGCCTGTGAGCCAGATCTGGATCCAGAAATCATCTCTTGCCGGTGAGCATGCAGCTGCTGGCGATTTTGACACTGCAATGCGGTTACTGAGCAGGCAACTGGGAATAAAAAATTTTGCTCCATTGAAACCTATGTTTCTTGATCTACATAGTGGGAGTCATATATATCTCCGGGCCTTTGCTTTAGCTTCAGTGATCCCACTGGCTGTTGAGAAGGGATGGAGTGAGTCTTCTACACCCAATGTGAGGAATCCCCCAGCTCTTGTTTACAAGTTCTCCCAGCTGGAAGAGAAACTTAGAATTGCTTACAAGTTCACTACAGAAGGAAAATTTTCTGAGGCTTTGAAACTTTTCCTCAACATCCTGCATACGATCCCACTGATTGTGGTTGAATCAAGGAGAGAGGTTGATGAAGTGAAGGAGTTGATCATCATAGCGAAAGAGTATGTGCTGGGTTTGCAGATGGAGGTCAAAAGAAAGGAAACTAAAGATGATGCAGTTCGCCAGCAGGAGTTGGCTGCATATTTCACCCACTGTAACCTTCAGAGGATTCATCTGAGGCTTGTGTTGGCAAGCGCCATGACTATATGCTTCAAAGGAGGAAACTACAACACAGCAGCCAACTTTGCCAGGCGACTCTTGGAAACAGATCCCACCAATGAGACTCAAGTAAACAGGGCCAGACTAGTCTTGCAATGCTGTACAGATAGGGGCATGAAAGATGCACATCAACTGAATTATGACTTCAGGAATCCATTTGTTGTTTGTGGTGCAACATATGTGCCGATATATCGGGGACAGGAAGATGTATCATGTCCATATTGTGGTGCTCAGTTTGTGCCGTCCATCAAAGGACAAATCTGTACTGTTTGTGATCTTGCAATAGTTGGAGCCCAGGCATCAGGTCTGCTATGTTCACCTTCGCAGGTAAGATGATGGAAAGTAATGGCTGTTTCACCAAAATTCCAGCTGTCTGGAGCTGCTGCAGCTGCTGTCTCCCATCTGTGATGCTTGGAATATCATTTGCTTTTCCTGGAGCTGCTGCTGCATTTTTTTTCTCTGCAAACAATGGTAGGAATTTCATGCCGTTTAGTTTCGTCAAAGTGTTTGTTTTTCCCTCTTTTTTCCTCCTAATTTTTATTACGATTCTACAGTTCCATCTCCTGTAATAAACAACTTGTTTGGCAGAGGATTTTGGCTGTCTATTCTTGTTATAGTTAGAACTATGGACAAGAGTGGGAAGCACCTTTTTTAAGTCAGTGGTAGGTAAAGGACTCGGCTGAATGTATGTATTGAAGTATGCTTTCGAATTTGTTCGCGTATACCCTGAAACTTATGTTGGCTTGGGCTTTCATTGATAATAGAGGTCTATCACCCTTTTTTTTCTTTTTTTTATTACCTCTCATCTTGAGCGCCCGATTACCCTGTCTTTTTCTATCCAGCTTACAGGATTATGTCATTTCATTCATTTCTGTTTGAGAGAGAGTATCACATGCCTAACCTAGGGTGAGGACTTGGAACTGGTAGGCGGTGAAGTTAGTGGATGTCTGTGGTTGAATACAAGTTCTACACCTGGACAAGGTATTTTCTGATCACCACATCTTCAGTCCTAGTCTGTTTCCAGGGGTTCTCTTTGCCGGGTGGGTAAGCTTTTTTGTTGTGCTATTCATTTGTCTATTGCATTCTATGTAAATGATTGTGTTCTTTAGCGTTCCTCTCATACCATAATTGCTCGCATATTCTAGCCCATTAGTCTCTTTATTCGTCCATTCATTTATTGCTAATAATTATAGTACAATAGCGGTAGTAGTAGCAGTTGAATGGTCTGCTGCCGTCTGTTTTCTCAAATGCTACTCGCCTAGTCCAATAACTGATACCGATGCATTGTGATTTTCAATGAGGTAGACCTCTTTTCTTTTATGGCCTGTTTGGTTATCAGCAAAGCGGCTTCTGTGGAAATGCAGTCTCAGGAAATTGATTTCCTCGTCTGCAACTTTTCCAGAAAGCATTTAATTGTTCGGTATGAGAACTTGGAATGGGAGGGCCAGACTATGGTTTGTGGGGACCTAAATTTTCTACTGGATGTGGCTTTCCATGAGAAACCAAAAATTTGGATTTCAATATCCTCAGACTTCCTGCTAATCAATCAAGTTGGAATAAAACACATGGTCATGGTTTAACCGAAGCTAGAGGACCCACATAGGAGTCGGCAGGCAGTTGCATCGGTAACAACACTGGCGTGATCATTAGCAAATCATCATCAAGACCTTATCCCAATTAGGGGTCGGCCACATGAATCTTATTCCTCCATTCCACTCTATTAAATACCATGGCTTCATTTAGTCCCAAAGTTTTTAAATCTTTCCTCACCACTTCTATCCACGTTCTTTTGGGCCTTCCCCTTGCCCTTTTAGAACCTTCAACTTGTACTGCCTCACTCCTTTTAACTGGTGCCGTTGTTGGCCTCCTTTGAACATGTCCAAACCATCTAAGTCTAATCTCCCTCATCTTGTTACCTATTGGTGTTATCCCTAAATTTCTTCTAATATTTTCATTTCTAATTCTATCTTTTCTTGTCTTACCACTCATCCATCTCAACATCCTCATTTCTGCAATACTCAGCCTATGAGTATGATGTTCCTTAACTGCCCAACACTCTGATCCATAGAGCATGGCCGGCCTTATAGCCATCCTATAGAATTTTCCCTTTAGTTTGAGTGGCACCCGCCGATCACATAAAACCCCCGATGCACATCTCCATTTGTTCCAACCCGCTTGGATTCTCTGGTTAACCTCCCTCTCAATCTCTCCACTCTCATGGATCAATGATCCTAAGTATCTAAGTGGTCTCTCATGGGGACCTCTTGGTTATCAATCTTGACCGGTGCTCCACTCCTACTCTCCTTGCTAAAATTACATTCCATATATTCTCGTCTTAGTTCTGGCTAATTTTAAATCCTTTCGATTCTAATGCTTCTCTCCATAGCTCTAGCTTTATGTTGACACCCTCCCTTGTCTCATCAAGTAGGACTATATCGTCTGCAAATAGCATGCACCAGGGAATCTCCTCATGCAGATGTTTTGTTAACTCATCCATAACTAATGTGAAAAGGTATGGACTCAATGCCAATCCTTGGTGCAATCCGACAGTGACAAGAAAATCACCAGTCACGCCACTAGTGGTCTTAACATTTGTTACTGCTTCCTCATATATATCTTTAATTATGTCTATATACCCCTAAGAAACCCCTTTAACACCTAACACCCTCCATATTAACTCTCTAGGGACTCTATCATAAGCCTTTTCTAAGTCAATAAAGATCATGTGTAGGTCTTTTCTCCTCTCCCTATATTTCTCTACTAATTGTCTTAGTAAGAAAATAGCTTCCATGGTAGACCTCCCAGGCATGAAACCAAACTGATTCTCCGATACACTTGTTTCATATCGTAGCCTCTTCTCAATCACTCTTTCAAAAAGTTTCATGGTGTGGCTCATAAGTTTGATCCCTCGATAATTAGTGCAGCTCTGAACGTCTCTTTTATTCTTATAGATTGGTACAATAGAGCTTTTCCTCCACTCATCAGGCATTTTCTTTGATTTTATAATCTTGTTAAACAACTTGGTCAACCAAACTACCCCAATATCTCCCATATGCTTCCAAACCTCTATTGGTATACCATCAGGCCCCATGGCCTTTCCTGATTTCATCTTTTTCAAGGCCTCTTTTACTTCAAGCATTCTAACCCTACGTTCATATCTATAATATCCAGTGTTATTTAGATTTATAGTATTTTCAATCCCTATATTCTCAGGGCCATTGTCATTTAACAATTTTTGGAAGTATATTTTCTACCTTTGTTTGATCTTAGCGTCTTTGACTAATACCCTTTGATCATTGCTTCTAATGCACTTAACATGCTCTAAGTCCTTACTCTTCTGTTCTCTTACCTTTGCAAGTTTAAACACATCTTTCTCACCTTCTCTTGTTCCTAGTCTATTATAGAGCTCATCATATGCTTTAAGTTTAACCTCACTTACTATTCTCTTAGCAACATTTTTAGCATTCTTATATTATTCATAGTTTTCATTATTTCTAATCTTCTGCCATGCTTTAAAATGCATTCGTTTTTCTTTAATAGCTTTTTGCATTGTTTCATTCCACCACCATGTTTCCTTTGCTAATAGCCTTTTACCTTTAGATACTCCTAAGACATCTTTTGCCACTTTCTTAATGGACTCAGCCATATTAGTCCACATGGTATTTACTTCTGTTTCATAATTCCAATTTCCTTCTACCATCAACTTATTTTTGAATGATGTTATTTTCTCTCCTTTTAAGTTCCACCACTTAGTTTTTGGATGTGTATTAAGTTCAATTCTTTTACTCCATCTTTTGATATGAATATCCATAACCATTAACCTATGTTGTGAGGTTAAACTCTCACCGGGTATCACCTTACAATCCTTACATATAGATCGTTCATTATTCCTAAGTAGAAAAAAGTCTATTTGGCTTTTATGAAGTCCACTTTTAAAGGTTATTAAGTGTTCATCCCTCTTCTTAAAGAGTGTATTTGCAATAGATAGGTTATATGACAAAGCAAAATCGAGGATATTCTCTCCCATCTCGTTTCGTTCACCTATACCATACCCTCCGTGTATTCTATCATATCCTTCCTTATCTTTTCCTACATGGCCATTTAAGTCTGCTCCTATAAATATTCCCTCAGTATTGGGAATTTCTTGCATGACTCCCTCCATATCTTCCCAAAACTGTCTCTTAATTATATCTTGTAGCCCTACTTGTGGTGGTGCATATGCACTTATAATATTTATAATCTGTTATCCTAGAATCATTTTTATTATTATAATTCTATCACTGATTCTTTTAACGTCCACAACTTTATCCTTTAATTCCTTATCCACTATTATTCCTACGACATTTCTATTATTTTCCTTTCCTACGTACCATAATTTATACCCATCTATTTCTCTAGCTTTAGCCCCTTTCCACTTGGTTTCTTGGATACAAGCGATGTTGACTCTCCTACGTTTTATCGTGTCTACTAACTCCAAACTCTTACCTGTTAATGTCCCTATATTCCATGTAGCGATGCGAATCTTATGATTTGGAGATTCCCTATTTACTATCGCCTTTCTCGACCTCCATGGTATGAACCCATGTCCACTTTTCACTGCACCTGGGTTCTGATGCAGCGCGTCGCTTCTGAGGGGACGCTCTAGCAGCCCTTGCCCATTTTTCACTATACCCGGGATCCGATGTAGCGCGTCGCTTCTAGGAGAACGCCCTACCAACCCTTGCCTATTTTTCACCGCATCTGGGATTCGATCCAGCGCGTCGCTTATGGGGAACGCCCTAGCTTGAGCGAATTTCAGATTTCGATTCATGTCATGTTGGGGTTGTCATAGTTTTAAAAGCTGAAGATGATTTTCATTAAAATCATCTTCAACTTCACCCTTGCCGGCTGGCTACTTGACGCAAGGGTGGCCATATTTTAAGAAGCTGAAGATGATTTTCATTTCTCCCTCACAAACTAATATACAAATGCATATTTATTTGTAAGAAAGAAATAATAGAATCATCTTCAACTTCCCCCTTGCCGGTTGGCTACCTGATACAAGGGTTGCCATCTTTTAAGAAGCTGGAGATGATTCTCATTTCTTCCTCACAAACTAATATACAAATGCATATTCATTTGTAAGAAAGAAATAATAGAATCATCTTCAACTTCCCCCTTGCCGGCTGGCACCTGACGCAAGACCCTCCTCCTTTTTTATCCGGGCTTGGGACCGGCATTGGCGGAGTTGATCATTAGCAAAACAGGAAAAAATAAATACCAGGGCATGGTATTGAGAAAGTAAAGTCTACGGGAAGACGAAGAGATCCGATCAGTGTAACAGGGAAAGCTTGCCTCACAACCTTATGTGTCGATGGCATAGCAGATTCTGTGTTCATACAATCAACTGCTCTTCACGATCCTACTTCACAATCAACTTAATTAACAGAAACGACTTAGATGGGAATCGCATATAAAAGGGGCCTTGGTTGGACACAAAGCGGGAATGTTTATGGAGCTTTAGATTATCCGCCTCTGCTTCCCACGCTTCTCATCTTTTGGTGACTGTCTTTTCTTACAACTGTGGACAAGGTGCTTGGTTTTCGGAAACACTATGTTCATCGAGCAGAACTTCTAGGGGCTGGTTTACAAAGGTAATAAGAATCATAGATTAAGCTTTTTCTGGAATAGTGAAAATGTTTCTGAAAAATAGCCACGAAACGTCTTCACTGGTCTGGGAAAGCTTAATCTTTGCTAACAGCCCCTTAATGTTCGTTCCCAGTCAAAATTTCATGAATGTCTTTCAGGAAAAGTATTGTGTAATTTAAGTGATACAACTATAAACTATTTCCCAGATTTGAAATGTAACTACAAGTACTGGATACTCTTGGTTGCTTATTCCAACCACAGGTTACCCCTTCTGGCCAGGGATTAGATTCATCATCTTTATGAGAAGAGACTGTGAGTGGGTAGCCCAAAGGAAAGAGTATTGCAATGCTAAGTAACTTTTTACTTCCAATTTTATCGGTTGTCTCCAAAGACACAAGTACTTACTGATTCGATTCAAGCTTGTACAACACCCGGATAATACAAATATTGCTTTACGAGGCATATTTATGAAAAGGGTCTTATAGCAGAAACGAATACGTAAATCAATTTTATTGTATTTCTTCGATACAAAGCACTGCCCACTGTAACCCCCAATGCAAAGGACACTTCTTCCCTCACTCGTGCGCCGTGCATGTCAACAAGATAAGGATCTTGGAGTACAGTGGGTCGCCATGTCTTGCATACCCAGTCTTGACAAGATTTTTTAAGGGCATATCGCGTGGAGTTGACAAAGGAAAGAGCTCTGAATTTCTGAGGGCCGTGAGTAAAGAGGGAAAGATAACGAGTGTTTGAAAGAGGCAGCTAAGCGGAGGATCAAGGAGACAGATATTGAGTAGCAGCATGTCTACTAGTGACTATAAATTATAAAAGCCAATTTCATGTTGTTAGTGGTGCTCAGATGGAATGAGCTACCTTGAGACGAGATGAGATCTAGTTTGAGATTACCTAAGTTGGGTTGAAATGATTTGAATTTGGCATGAGATGAATGGAAATATCACTTATGCTGGATTGAGAAGATTTGAAGGAGATGGGACGGGATGAGTTTGGAGGAAAAGTCTCCAAATTCAATGATGAAGCTTGAGATGATATGGCTTGAGATGCAATCATCTGCAAACCACTATCAATGAGTTGGGTTGAAATTGGCATCTCAAGTAACCCTAATAATGAGCTTAGATGAGATGATTTTCAACTCAACTCATCTCAAGCACCATGCTATGGTTAGATGAGGATATATCATTTCATCACAATCGAGCTCAAACAACACTAACACCCTGTTAACAAGTAGAGTTGCTCATTTTTCTGGGGTAATAAGTTCCTCAGCTTTTAATATATTTGAATGTAAATTTGCACGCAAAAAATGAAAACAATGTACTAGAATGTAAATACAAACATATACAGAGACCCATCCTAGAGAGAGATCCAAGGCATGAGCAGTATCAAAACCATGGTATCTAAATGGCGTGGTTTTAGACTTTCTACAATTTGGATTTTGAACCAGCAATGTTTTGTCGAGTCAGGGATATTAGAATTGTTTTAAGTTAAATTAACGTTCGTTTTTAAATGTTTGGACTTTATGGTTTTATTATCATATGACCAAAATAAATATATGACGTTGTACACAATTGATAAGAAATGTCAAGTGTCTTCTTATGTAATGACTTTGGTTTTATTAGACTAGCCATTATATTATAATGGTTTAATTTACTTAATGTTTTTAACTGTAATTAGTATAACAATTTTTTGGCTTTATGGGGTAGCTACCCATGATCCCTATATAAGGGGCATACCTAGGCTATTCTCATTGTACCAACTCCTCTTCTCTGCCCAAAACTCTCAAGTGTCTAGTTTATTTTCACCATAGTTTGCCTAGCTAGAGGCATTCTCTATTCTCTTCTTTTCTAGACTTTTTCCAATTAGAAGCATTCTCTACTTTATTATTTAAGAGTCTACACTGTTAGAGGCATTCTCTTTCAAGAGATTTTCCACTTGCAAAGTTCTCTGGTTCTGGAGTTCAAGCTAGAAAGGCAAAACATACTTGTATTAATCTTCTAGCACTTTAGTTTCTAAATTTACTAATCTTGCAAAGTTCTTCTTATTCATATGAGTGTATCTGGTTATGGTATTCTCATGAAATTTAGTTTTTCATGAAACTTAAGATTATTGATCTTTGAATTCTTTTTGAGATAATATAAGCTCTAATTGTTTTCTCATATCATCTTACTCTTTGAGATTTGAAGGCACTCATATCTTGGATATTTGTGACAAGAAATGAGAGCAATGATTTTTAGACTTTATAAGTTTTTAGTTTTATAGAGACATTCATGAGTTGAAGACTAAAGTATTGGCCTTAGTCTAATAATATAAATCAATAAAGGCAAAAGATTGAGTCAAACTTGGTTGATCTTAGATATAGAGTCTTTGAGATCCCTTGTACATTTGGGAGGCATCAGCTATCTTTACAAGTGACATTGCAACATGCCTCTAAACTAGACTCAAAGAATTATATTTGAGCAAGTTAAATAATATGTAATAGAGGAAAAGGGCCTTTTAACAATAGATAATACTAATTATATTTTCGCACTATCCTAGTACTCCATTGGATTAGCCCCAAATTGACTCATTTTGGCAAAGCCTACATAATGCCTGCATTTTGAGTCTTGACACCTTGTTCAAATCACTACCACCATCTACATGCAATTCTTTTGTCTAACAATGAAGACATAGATTTTTCCAGTGTCTCTGTGGAATAGAGGAAAAACTAAAGGAGAGGGCTGCAGTAGGAAGGATATTCATTAGGTAACACCCTCAAGGTTTCTATGGGTAAAGTAAAAAATTAAGTGAAAAAGGGAACTCATATTAAAAACTATTAACCCCTTTTCTCATGTAAATGAGATTGATTTGGTGTTTTGGAAAGATTATTTTGTCAATTACCAAAAATTAAAAAGTAGATCCTATGCAAGTGTCCATAAAAGTATAATCTTCAAAGATGAGAAAAAGTATTTATAATATAGAAGCTTAGCACCAATATTGTCTCCATCAATGGAGGCATACTCAAATCTCATAATTTTGCCTCAAGATTCACTCCAAAGCACATTACAAAGAAGTACAGAAAATATGCTGAAGTTTTAAATTTGTCAAAAGTATCCGATCAAAGCAAGTGCTCAAGTAAACCATATATTTGCATGCACACAACTGAGACATAGTCAAGGTCTTGAATAAACTAGTTAGAAATGTATGAAAAATATGCAACTTGAGGGTAGAGTTTAGATCATGATTCTTACATAATTTTTGACCCAAGCTTCTCGTGGGCTGTCAAAGGTCTAGTGCTTCTCTTGTTAACATTACCCCTTGTAACCCAATATAACTTCAAGAAAATGAGAAGTATTGAAACTCCAAATAATATTTTGCATATATGTTCTAGCTTTTCAAAACCCTTAACCAAAATAAACCAAATAATGATGACCTGAAATTAGAGCCAACATGCAAGAAAATCAAAGAGGAATAGGAAATATGAGAAGGCAACTTTGAAACATTCTTCTACTTAATTCTTTCATTGTAAAAGGCTTGAAGTTTATTGTACGTTTGAAAACCATTGGCATTTTTATTTTATTTTTTGAATGGTAGTTTTATTTAGAAGAACATTTAAAGACAAAAGAACAACAAAGCAGGGGCTCCAAGATATACATGTTGTGTAGGCCTGCATGGGTCCATATCCATATGAGTATGAAATCCCTGTATATATATATATATATATATATATATATATATATATATATATATATATATATATATATCAATGTTAGTATTTTTTGTAAGATTAAGAGAGTGTGAGAGTAATGTAGAGCGATGGGATGCAAGAGGGAGACTCTCCTCTTCCTAGTCTAAGCTCAAGGATGAGGGAGGGAGGTTCTCCTCCTCTTAGTCTGTAATATGATAAGATTTGTGAATATTTTTTTATCCTCTCTCATGGATTTAAATCAAACAATCAAACCAAGTAAAACTTTGCAATTCTCCTTAAATGTGTATTTTCCTCTTTTTCTATATTGTTTTTCTTTGATTTCTTTGAATGGTATCAGTGACAACATTCTTATACGCCATTAGATGATCCTTGACTTACGCTACAATCATTGATGTGGCTTTTATCCCTAACATATGCTATCATAGTTACAGCGCACACAAAGTGTTTGGTGAAATTCTCAAGTGAGGTCTTAAGACTAAAAGTAAGCAAGATGTCAAAGATTTCAGGTGCTAAGTTCAAGGTAAAGAAACTTAATGGCAAGGAAAACTTTGGATTATGATAAAGGAGGGTGAAGGACCCCTTGATACAACAAGGTTTTCATAGGGCACTTAATGCAAACCTTCAAAACAATTAAGAACAAGTGGATTAGGTGATAGCTGTGAGGGGACTCGGTGACTACTACGAGGAGACTCAGTGTAATGAGAGGACTCGGGGGGAGGGGTAGTGAGATGACATGGTAAAACAATGACTCAATGACCATTAGCGAGATGACTTAGGGACTAGCGGCTAGCAGGCTCGGTGATCTTATGAGCAAACGATACTCATTGAATAATAGTATTTTTTTACTCGACAGAGGGTGTTTGAGCCGGGGAGTAGCAACCTTAAATGTGAAGTCGAAGATATGTACATATGGTTGATGGAGCTGCTGAAAAGCATTGATGGAGCTGCTGAAAAGCGCAGACTCCATTGGAGGGAGAGCTAAATCAACCCTATGCTTTTACTTTGGGAGAAGTTGAATCAATCTTGAAAAGATTTAGTGTATTCACCCCCCCATGGGTATGGAAAAGTGGAGGATGGGATATAGAATACCAGAGAATGCTTGTGGATGGGTAGGTAAGTGTGGGAGAAGGATGGGAGTCTTTGAGGAAGCATGGGTGAGTGGGGGTCTACGTAAGGGAGATATTTAGAGTTATGGCTTTGGTGGGATTCCAAGGTGGAGAGGTGGGAGATTAGAAAACATTGAGAGAGAGAGAGAGAGAGAGAGAGAGAGAGAGAGAGAGAGAGAGAGAGAGAGAGAGAGAGAGAGAGAGGAGAATCCTTAATGCTAAAGGGAGTTTAAGCACCCCATCTTGATGATTGGGCACCTTCTAATTTCAGAAAAAGTAGGACCCTTGAAAGTCTTGGAAGCTTGAACTCTCAAAGAGTTAAAACTTCTAAATAGTTAATTCTCTAGATCTTTAGATAGGCCCTCATTTAAGAGTGGGTTTTATCTTTTGAAATAAAGTTCCTGAAAGTTTGATAAAAGTAGGACTCTTAAGTAGACCCTACTTGTCTACAAATCCCTAAAAGAGTTTGGCATGCTTTGAAACAATACTCTAGGTAGGAGACCTAAGATTGAAATGTCAAGGATAATGATACTCATAAGTGGGCTCCTATTTATCCATTTGTATGTCCTAAAAGAATTGAAAAATAAAATTCTCATAGAAAACTCAGAATGCACCTAAAGATAGGACTCTTGAGTGAACCTGGTTAGACTTTCCTTTCTTTCTTCATTTCTTTGAGTCCTGGAGAGGTTCAAAGAGCATATGAGGAGCCCCATTTAGTTTCCACAAAATCCTAACTCCCTAGGACACTTTGGTTTGGTAGTTTCCAATGTATTAAGACACTCACAGAGGCCTAACAAGTTTTTCTCAAGAAAGGACTCTATATATGAGTGACTCTCCAAGCAAGTCCTAAACAATTTTAAACTAAACTAAACTAAACCACATGAGGGGCATTTTCTTCACTTGGAGGGGGCTCTTTCATAAATAAAGCGAACCTCATTTTGGATTGTATAAATAAGAATCCTAGGTTTTCTAGAAAAAAAAATTTTGGGAAGTCCTACTACAAATGGATTTTCATGTATCCTAAATAAATAGATCTTTTTTTGAACAAAAATGGACCTACTTGTTTGGATAAAATGGATCTCAAAAGCCATGAATGAAACGGTCACTTAGGAAGCAATAAATAGAAAGGACTCTCTCCGAGTGAGTCCTAATGTTTCCAAAACACAAGAGCCTCACATGGGACATTTTCTTATTATTCTTACTACTACAACTACTACTATTACTACTACTATTTTATTTAAGACATTAAAATGTAAATAAGAAAATACCATCCATTTGAGTTGAATAAAAGATAGCCCCAAGACCCAGTTTCAAGAGAGAAAAAAGGTTAATCTTTGACTACTAGTACAAAATTAGATTTTTGAAGATTAGATCAAAATTTTAAAATTCAAATGCCAAGGGTATTTTCTTTATTTTAAATGCTACAAATTATAAAATGACATATTATTACTAAAAACAAAAAGTTTGCTAAGAAAACTCTAAGTTTAGGTCATCTAAAAAATAATTTTGTTAATCAATGGCATTGTCATAATTTTTCAAATTTTTTTTATTGCCAGACAATATGTCTGAATCCCTTTGTTTTATTTTGAGACTTTGTGATATTGGTTTATAGTACTTCATAATTTCAAAGAATGATTTTAAAGACTATTTGGACACCCCATTACATATTCATACACATCTAGAGTATGGTTGAAAATTTTGATGCCAACAAATCAGTAATTCAAAAAAAGAAGTATTATATTAGGAATTCTTCTACTACACCAATTTACTCTATTTATTCAATGTCTAAGTTATACGGCTGATTATTACTAATTCAAAAAAGGACAATATTGCATTAGTAATTCTTCCTTTACATCAATTTTGTTCTTTTATTTCAATGTTAAAGCTACATGCCCCATTATAACTACGAATTCAAAAGAGGATACTACTACATTAGGAATTCTTTTGCTACCCCATAAAAGGAGATACATCTTGATAAGTTGCTTTAGCATATTTTCTACTTCCCTCAACTTCAATGCTGTTGCAATACTTCCATTAGGAAAGTTTAATTTTAACTATCTATGCCTAGGATATCCATAAAGAAACTACCTAAGTTAACTTAATCATCACAAGAAAAATAATCATTATCACGTAACATCCTTGAGATTTTGCTACCATCTTTGCATGTTGAGCAACAGCCTTACACGAGACAAGGCCGCATTAACAAGTACCAATTATTGTTCTTCTGCTAGCCCACGACTTCGAACTTGTCTGAGATGTTCCTTCTTAAGGACATACCTAAACAGATCCTCCTTACTCAAGAGGAGAATCTCAGCTCCTTTCTGCATGGATAGGGGGCAATAAGAAATGTCCAAACTCCCAAGAAGCTTTCTAATATTCACTTGATTACTCCATGCAACATTCTTTATTACCCAATTTTTTGCGCAACCAAGTTTATACCTATTGAACAGGGAAAGACAACCCTAAACTCTACCAACAACCAGTGCCCTTCACCAAACCCACCAAGTCGTCAAGAATAATGAACATGTGGAATTTTTCTTCTACCATATCCAAAGAAATGATCGTTTGGGACTCATAACACATGCTATAAAGAACTTCATTCAGATAAAGAGCTCCTCTCTAAACTTGCAAGCTATGAGGATATGCAACCTTCCTCCATGAATCTGTACCTATAGTGTAAATTTCACACATTGCTAGTTTGTTTGGCTCATGACAATCAACTCCTATACATACCACCTTGTATTTCTTAGATATATGATCAAGTCCAACTCCAAATTGAATCCCATATTGCTCTAGGACAAGTATTGGAGTATCTTTTGGGCAATAGGAAATATCTTCAATAACAGGATTTCCTAAGTAGGTGTATCCAAGGTGTCGAGTGCAAAACAATCCATTGCCAGAGGCCATCTATTTTGGACCCTTGTAAGTTAAATGACCAATCTTTCTTAGGATAGCTAGAGGATAATTTTCACCACCTCCTTGTGATTCAACTCTACTAAATATAGTCTATGTTGGCTATTGGTAGAGATGATAAAACTAGGATCTCAATGGCAGGTAATGTTGCATAGAAACAAAGTGAGGATCCCCAACTATACTGTCCCATGTCTTACAGATAAACCTGCATTGGGATAGAGTCTTGATGGGAGCCTTGAGAGTATGTTTCAGAGCAAATGATGTGGAAAGTTATCCATCAGCAGCAGGGGGAGGGAGGGAGAGCTTGGTTTGTGAGTTCTTGAAAGGACTAAAAGAGAAACCAGACAATGGGTAGAAAAATTTCGATTTGTTTAATAGATAGGGAAAGGAACAGTGCCCTTTGAGGCGAGTTTCTTGGAGAGAAAAGAAAGTCTCTCTCTCTCTCTCTCTCTCTCTCTCTCTCTCTCTCTTCTCTCTCTCTCTCTCTCATTTGTTGGATTTATGAAAGTGGATGCTCATTTACAGGATTTGTACAAAATGAATTGATGAAATTATAGAGTTCTTTTTCTGTATTTTTGTTGAATTCTATTATTGAAATGGATGCCGAGATTTTAGTTAACTAAGATATATGGGAATAATAGGAGAGAAAATGCTCAAAATTGACAGAAAAATTGTTAAAGTAGGGGGAAAAAAAGGAAAAGATATTGTTCAGAATTTAACATTTCAGATAGTATAGATAGCATAAATGAGAAGTGGCAACAAGAAGGGGGCTCCACCATATTTTACAATTCAATTTTGTTTGACCATATATGGACCATGGTTCCTAAGGTCATTGATTCTTAAGGGCATTCTTGGTTTCTTCTATTGGCCCCTCCATTACCAAGGTCTCAATTGGCAAGACTCATCTAACAGGAAGTTTTGTTACTTACACAAATGAAAAATGTCAGACGAACCAAAAAATTAGGTTATGGTCCTTCAATTAGAAAGTATGGTGAATTGAACCAAATTAAATTTGGTCTAGTGCTAATTTCATTCCAGAAGAAGTGGACTAAAATTGAAAATCGAATCATTAGATTATAATACCAATATTAATCTCTATTTAACTTTAGACTAATAATGGACAATGTAGTCTTTTAAATTCAATCTCTATATGATAAATTATGCCCTCAACATAGTCTTTTAGTTAGAATTAATGAGGAAAAAATAAAGATATGATCACAACCCCCACACCCCACCCTACTCCCCAAAGCCCTAAATTAATCCCTCAAATCTTTTGCTCTAATTTTTCTCTCTTTCTCTCATCAACACAGTTGAATGCCCAAACTCAAAACTCTTTACTCTCACCTTTTTATGTCTCAATTCAAAGCTTGGAAATTCTTTTTCTATCTTAAACCAAAACACTATAGTTTGATTGTTGAAATTGGTTGCTTAATGACATTATATTTTATACACCATGTTTAGTTGGATGATGGCACGACCTTAGTTTGTTTATTCTTTCTTGATCAACTGGTAATTGTTACATAAAATTGTAACTATTTGTCTTTATTGATATTGTCAAATTGTGAGTTTCAAGGTCCATGTATAGGTAAAGAACTAAAGTTTAACTTTTCACTTGTAATTTCTTTAGATTGTTTAGTGACTATGCATGAATGACATTTGATCTTAAGTAACCATAGGAAGAACAAATAATATATTAATTGAGCATGTATAAGAGGTAAATAGGTTCTTAAATTATTATCATAAATGTGGATACATTATTTTGGATATATGGCACTTTGAATGAATTCACCGGAACAACCTACATTTTCATGGTAGTAATTGTTACCATATCCACTTTGCTTTAACTTAAAAATATATTCTAGA
The DNA here is from genome assembly GCA_035236585.1 of Warburgia ugandensis. Lineage (NCBI taxonomy): Eukaryota > Viridiplantae > Streptophyta > Magnoliopsida > Canellales > Canellaceae > Warburgia > Warburgia ugandensis. Next base: position 44,321,975 of record CP141129.1, read on the forward strand.
ATTAATTTAACATGCATAACTGATGACGACCAAGAACCAAATTGAAACCAAACAATCTAGTTTTGGTCCTTCAAGCTATAACCAATCTCCATAATCATTTTATTCCAATCTTGCTAAATTCTTTATGGTGCAATTTTAATTATGAGAGGAACTAACTAAAACAAAACCTTTGATGCCCTTAGGCAACCTAGAGGGACCCATCGTCTAATCAAAGTTAAAACAAGGGTATGGGCACATTTGCACTTAATGGTTTGAATTCTTCAACTATCTCCCTTGCACATTTGGTTTCTTGTAAAACCCAACTTTGTAATAACGATTAAGATAATGAATAGGAATGAGAGTCCTTGTATTGGCCATACACCTACTAACACATTCAATGCTAGATAAAGATTATTACAAATAATACTTTCTTATAGTGCACCCACTTTTGCATGATGGACCCTACAAATACCTAATCAAAAGCATTCATCTAATTTATTTGGCTCTAGATAACTTGTCTACTAAACATCAAGGTGATTGTATGAATATAATATCTAAAAATTGTGCTTCTTGTTGAATATGGACTATTCTTCAAACATGGTTCCCGCCGTACATATGTTGTGATCAAGAGAACACTTATTTTGATTTGTGGGTCATCCAATCCTTACTCTTTTCAAAACATTGGTCATCCAAAGTCAGAAAAATTAGATGAATGGGTATGATCAACTAATTGTGGCCTCCATCATGCAAAAATATGCAACCATTCCTGTACTAGTTCACGATTTTGCTAGATGGACATGAGTATGCTATGTTTCACATTGGGAATGTATGATTGGTTAGCGACCATTTAGCACTGAGCTTGGTCTATCTTGATTTTCATTTGGGATAATATATTATGAGTAGATATTTCATGGTTTCATGTAGTGGGCCCATATAAAAGAAGTCCTCATTAGGTGTCAGAAGGCCTGAACAATGAGATGAAAGGTCACATTATCCAAAGGTGGGCTCCATCATGACTTATAGGAGCTTCATCCTGCCATTGCTCTTGCTAGTTTGAGACTATGTACTTGTTCTCTTCCATGTGCAAAATGTTTCAAATGCGAAAAAGAATGCCACCTACTTGGGCACTCCTTTTTAAGATTGGAACTATTTATCATAGGTCTTGAATTAGATTGGTTAGATACCAAATTTCATAACCATTGGATGATTTTATCCATGCCTTTTGAAGTTTTAAATTATTTCAATTAAAAAATTTAACTAAAAAAGCTAGTATTTAGAAGCCTTCCATGGACATGATTTTTGGTATACAACCTAAACAAAACTGACCCAATATGATGAATGGTTCCTATCACCCAAATCTAGGGCCCACCTTGGCCGTTTCCTTTTTCAAATCTTGCTAGAAGAACTTCAATATATAATTTTGTTACATTAAAAGTAAAAAAGTCTTGCCAAGTAATTTGTTTTGTAATTCTTTACTTCTAACAACTAAGAAAAAAGAAAAGGGTCTACAAAATATGAGGGAGGCGTTCAATAGTAGATTGACCTTCAAAATTTCACTTGTAGTTGAATTTTGGCAAAATAGCACTCTACTATCAATCTAAATGTAAACTTTTACTGCTGCAAAACACCATGTACTCCGATATTTGTCGAGATTTATATGCTTGACTGAAAGTGCACCATGCATCTTTAACGATAATCTAAAGATTTTATTTGTCGTGCTTAGTCTCATCTTAGTTTTGTCTAGTGAATGATCCTAAACAATACTATTTTAAATCTATTAGGACAGGATTAAAATTAAATTATTCATGTCTTATTCATTTAGATGGCTAGGATTGTCTCCTATTGGATGTATTTTTAGCTGTGCTGCCTAAAATTGCTATGGCTTGCATTCTTTGGACAGCATAACCTAGGCCCTATAGCCATTTTCTAGTATATATACCCTTTGCTTAGCACATAAGGAATGGGTTTGGGCACTAAGAAGTAGACCCATCCATGAACTCTCCTTACACTTGGGAACCATGAGTCAAAATGTCATGTCCGCTATTTTCAAATTCTGAAAATGCATGATTTTGTGGAAATTTGGAATTTTACAAAAATTGAGGTAATTATGGAATTGAGAATTTTAGAGATTAAATCACGAGTTAAAACCTCAATAATTGGAATGTACTCGAAAAATAGAATCCAATGCCACTAAGAATGCTTAAATCAAAGACTGGAGGAAGAATAACTAATTAATTTAATTTTTGTATTTAATAAAACAAGCATGAAGGGTAAATTGGTAATTTCATATGGGGGCCCCCAAAACCAAACACAAAGGGAGTATTTATGGGGTGCCTTAATTGCACCACCCCCATCGAATTCCCTCGTTTCTTCCCCCTTTGCAAATTGTTAGGTGTGCTACAGACGGTTATGACGCTGCAATGCTTGATGGAACACACCTCCAGCCAGCTTGATTCGAGGTAAGCCTCATCCTCTTTCCCACATTCTCCATTTCCAATATGTGTGCGGAGTTTTGAGTTTTTTTTTATCACGGGAAAACAACGTGGAATGTCATTTTTCGGATGACTGCATGTAACTTATTTTTTTGCAAAAATAACTAGATGAAACGGTGTTAGATGGATGATCAAACCATTCATCTTGTGTAAGATGAAAAAAGGAACAAACCCATGAAATTTCATGGAGATTTGACAGCTAAGGACACCGAAAAACTAAGAAAAATAGTAAGAGAGAGATTTTTAGAAAAGTAATAAAAATTGTGTAAAAACGCGAGATAATGATAGAATTTGTTGAATGGAGCTTAAAAATGGAATGTACACGAAAAATGGAGCAAAACAGTGCAAAAAATTTGCACCATTTGAACCACCAGGGGGTTGCTGGTGGCAACTAGGTCCAGCCATCTTCTCTGGTGACAGCGGGCTAGCCGGTCGTTGCTCTTAGCGACAATGACCCAATGGGCGGTACGTGCATGTGGGTGAAGCTCGGGAGGCAAGCTCACATGCACGACGTTGAACTGCACATGCGAGCAGCACAAGCGCAAGTTGCACACACACATCATGTGCGGCGCAATTTAAAACCCCTTTTTCTTGATTTTTTTTTTTTTTTGGATTTTCTGAGCTGTTCATTCACAAAAAAAATGTGATTTTAGGAGCTATAGAGGTCCAAATCATGATTTGAAAGATGCGTTGCGATTGTCTCGATAATGTGAGCCTAGATTCAAGATAAAAACTTAACTTTGAGCACCTTTTAAATAGTTAAATCACCAAATAACATTAGATGACCTAGATCAGGTCGATCAATGAATGATCATGCCTTAAAATCTGATTTCATACATTGAATGTGAGATGATCTAGGAGATTAGAAGAATAAATATCATTAAATCTATAAAAAGTAATCTTGACCATTGATCTGATCAGGTGCCTTGGGGTTGGCCAATTAGAGAGCGCTTTGATCGTCAAATTGAGGTATAATTATGGAGACATGCTTAAATAACTAGATAAACACTGAAATTAGAAGGATCATGATAAGAATAATTAGAATTGATGATTAGATGTCAATTATGAATGTTATGGAGCTATCCAACGGTCAGATCGTCTCCAGATCCCACGAGACATTAGGGACTAATCCTTCATTGGATAAGGGGCATAAATTAAGTGGATCATGATATAAATTAATAATCAAAGATTACAAATGTTCATCTAGGTGTTAGAAAAACCTACATCCAGTATAGGATTGACCCGATAGAGGGTTAACTAGATGATCTAAGCCGTTGATTTAGGATTAACGACCAGATTAATGAAGTTATCACTTGGATTTGTTTACTTTTAAATGTGAAAAGGACAAGTGATAGATGACTTATGATGTAACACGTACATTATAGTGCATGGCGTAACATTGCCCACGTGCTTGATTAGAGTACTACATTTATCAAGGTATGTGATGACATTCGAGAATTTTTCTTGATTTCATGATCATGACTTCTCAATTGAAATTCTTAAGGTAGATGTTTTACGCCCTATCGTGTTTATTACTTTGCTTTTGATAGTATGACATTGATTATACGATTATCCATGTTTTCACACGTGATGATTTATACTTTATTATGTATTTTGATTTAGCCTATTGAGGTTTATTTCACGTGGGAGTTTTTCACGATTTATAGCATATTTTGCTACTTTATGATAGGTGCTTTTACCCGATAGGCACTATGCTAAGAGGGTTGTAGGGTTAGCTACCCACCCTCTGACTTTGTGATGATGATGATTAGACACCGCCCTTGAGTGGTACAGGGCCAGATATGTAGGTGGTGGTATCATGGGTAGTCCCCCCTATGGGTCCGTTCCTCCCTATGGGGACAGAGAAAGTCTCCTGTTTAGGTTTCAATAAGGAGCAATAGTGGTTGAGATCCTGGTGAGGTTGCTACTGCAGCATAGTAGCCCATACTATTATTCTGTATGCTCATGTGGATTTATATGTGGGGTAAACTAGAGTAAGCCGAGCCTAGGTCGTAAGTGACTCCGGGGGCTGACAAAGGTTACACGGGAGGGACTCGGGGATTTGGTATGAGTACTCATTACAGGTGATTGAGTGTCGTGGAACACTCTTAGGGCTTGTTTTGTACGGTGCCCTATTTTATCGCGACATGCATTATATTTCGATGTGGATATGGATTTTATTGCTTGTGATGGATGCTCATCCATGTTTTGATCATGCCTTGCATGCCATGATATTTTATTTTGATATTGCCTTGTCTTAGACGAAAAGCATGTTTTGATCTTGATTGTTTCATTCAGATTTATGAGATTCATGAGCTTTACATTCTGAACGCCTGATGATTTCATTTGCCTTATAAATGATTTACTCTATTGATACTCGATGTGATATTGGTACTCTTCGCAAGTGTTTATTGCATGTTTTATTTTTCGTAATCACCTACATAAGCATAGCTTGCTGAGGCATTGCTTTGTTTGCAGTGCCTCAGATACAGAGAGTGACAACATGTTGACACGCTGATAGAGCAAGTAAAAATGATAGCAGTTTCTTAATGAAGCATTGAGGATGTTCAAAGATGACAATGTTTGTTCAAGACCTCACTTTGGGTTTTGAATATGGACTGTACTTTAATTAAAATTGCAATGTGACTTAGAGGTAAGAATATGAATTCATGTTGGATGTGATGGCTGTATAGAGGAACCCCAGGTATTTTATCATGACTTGATTTACTTATCCATTATTGGAGTATATACTTTGTTGAAAATAGTATTTGATTGTGTGGAGGGGTGTAAAGACTAAGTCTCCTATATGTCATGTCTTATATTATGTTTATCAGATTATTTTGTATTACACTGGTCATATGCAATGGTTCAAAATACAAAGGAGACTTTGTTGGATTTTTGATAGAAATGACATTTCATTTTACCATTAAATCCGTAGTTTTGTAGTTGTATGACTCCCTGAATTTTGAAAGAAATGCTTTTATTTAAGTTTTGTTTTGGTCACTTTAAAAATCAAAGTTTTTAAAATAGGGATCCCGACTGTTTTTATAAATTGTTATTATATTGTTGTTAAATCCCAAGGCGTCACATGAAAGCACCACTTTCCTTCTCACTAGCATGGAAATCTTGCGAGGGTGTTTGTAAATGAATAGAACATTGTCTAAGTTGATGTTTGTGGACATTGGACATCTAGCTTTGTCCTTATATGGATATTCAGCCGTGTCCATGAACATCTAGTTTTGTATTTATGTAAATATTCAAGTTATTATTTTGGCATTTGTGACATTGCATTTTTTATTTTTAAATAATTATATATTTTTATACTAAAATAATATTTTTCACCAATGATATTAATCATAGTAAATTAATAAATTATTATGCATCGTGGGCTAGAGTTGTTAAATTGGGTCTAATTATTTCAAGAACATTAAAAATTAGATAAGTAAGAATGGCATTTTGGAGAGGTGATCGATGTCAATAAATACTCAAGATTAATTAATAATCAATTTTAACTCTAGCTAAGACCATTGATGAGTCCATTTGCTTACCTGTCATCTCGTAGCACCCAAGAATAAGGTATCACATGCAATAAAAAAACAAAGCATATTATCATTTCATTAGATACAATAGAGAGAGAGAGAGAGAGAGAGAGAGAGAGAGAGAGTTATGTCATTTAACAAATATACCATGTAAGATGCTATTACACTAACTAGTGTTATCTTATTTCATCATACTTTGCATAACTTGTTTTATGATTCATTGCCTTAAAGCTAGAGAATGCCCAAAATGTAAATATAAAACTAAAGGGAGAGAAACATTCTAGAAAGATACAAAAAATTCTATTCATACAACAATGAGCACCAATTGATAAACTGAATTGCACATGGAAATGCTCAAATAGAGCAAGCCTCACGTGTGGAAAGAAAATCACCAACTGAAGTGATTGGTATTATGTCTAAAATATCTTGTTGTTGATAAAATGGCCCTAGAACCATCTTGTAATAGAGAGAGATTTGTTTATATTAATATGAATTATTAGAAAGACGATTTTGATCATTAAGATAATGTGTGATTGCCAATTTAAAAAGGATATAATATTAAGAGATTTTACGTAAGGTGCTCATAAAATAGAAAGAGATAGAGTCAAAAAGAGATTTTTATGAATACTTTTCAAAAATTAAAAGGAGAGATATTAAGAAAGGTTAGAGATTCAAGGAATTGACATGTAATTGAAAAAGAAGAAGAAGAATACATTGCATTGAAACCAAGATCACACATCATTTTATGTGGTTTTTATAAAGGTTTTTACATGAGTTTTCAAAGAGAGATCAAAATCATATGCGTGAGAGATCAATTGAGAGAGAAATGATTTTGCTTATGGGATTTCTCATGTTCATAGAGGGTTTGGTTGATTTCCATAGATATAGAGACAGAGTTGTTAATTTGGTTTTTTAAGATCAAATTGACTAAAATAAAGAAAGGTATTCTATGTGAAATTAAAATTTATATTTGAATTTGACCCAATTTTTTGAAATCGCCCCATTTTGGGGATGCTAGCAACTTTTAGAGAAAGCAAACATAATGAGGGGAGTAGCTAGTTATTGGTTTACCTTAACCACGTGTCCCTAAGAGAGGCATGCGTGTGTAGGGCTACTAGTGGAACTAGCATTCCTTTAAAAAAAAAAGCATGGGTGTGGCGATTTATAGGACTGTGAATTAGTAGGGATCGAACAAAATCCACCCATTTTACAATGCTAAGCATGGGGGATTCCAATTAGTATATATTCTAGTCAGACAAAATTTTTGATTTTATCATTAATGTTCTAATCCTAATTCATCCATAATTGGATAGAATGTCGGATGAAGTTATATATAATACACAAAACAATTAAAGGGTCCTAGTGGGAGTAGACGATCCCGAGAGTTTACTAGCATAGACTCTACTTCTAAAGTTTGTTTTTGTAAGATACAAGCTATTCATGGGGATAAAAAAAAAAAGGCAACACATGATAAAATAGTACATTTGGATTATCTGAAGCACTTGTTTTCAGTCTTTTAAAAAAAATGATGGTTCTAATTTTCAACTCAAAGAAACATAGGCTAATAACATCTGAAGAGCATGAAATTTTAGTATGTAGCCTAAGATATTCCCAACATATTGAATGGCTTAATGTCAAAAAATCATCACAATATATGAGAGTCTATGCTAGGAAACACTCGTGAGCGTCTACCCTTATCGAGATTTAAGATTAAAATATTTACAATCATATAAATAAAATACTTACTATCATAAAAATTGACATAGAAACTTTTCACCTTTTAACATACCATGCCATCAAACTCTTAATGGGTAGGCTATTTATGAAATCATTTTTCATAAAACAAGATCTTCTAGAGGCCCAAAAGAAAAAGGAAAACATAACTAGTAATTTATACTTAGTTACCCATATTAGTATATTAAGGTTTTGATAAAAATTAAGAGCATTTTAGTCTTTTAAAAAACTTAAGTAAGATTTCAGATTTATCTCACATTTTTTGACCATACTCGCCAAATAGATATTAGATCATAAAACACGATGAGCAAATTTCAAATCATGATTACATACTGACCAAATCTATTCTGATTATTAGGATCTGTTCGGACCATCCTCACCAATGGACACCCCTACCAAATTTAATCCAACTGCAGTGTAATTTTGGCCGTCCGTGTAAAATCCTAAAGAAAGGAAAATTAGCTAAAAATTCGGAAGAGTTAAAGGACACATCGGTAATTAATGAAAAGTATGTCGATATTTCCTGACCTTTGGAGCAATCACTCGTGTGGTCTCTCTCTCGTTCGCGTGACCGACCAGCATTTCTCACTTCAAGAACTTACCGATAACAAACGAAAAAGACAGAGAAAGAGAAAAACAGTAGAAATTCCACCAATTCCCTCCTCTGTAATGAATTGGTAGGAATAGCACAAAAACCAGTCGCAATGAAATTCTAGGGTTTCCAATTGTCTCATTCTCTCTTTCTCTGTAGCAGCATCAGCAGAAGAAGAGATGTCAGACGTTTGCGAACCTCAGCCACCCGAACCTTCAACCGAGGAGAAGTTGCCGGAGGTAGAAGAAGAAAGACCTAATCTTCCTCAATGCGAAAATATTGCAGAAATGGACGATTCAATGCTTCTTTCTATGGAAAATACTGAGGAGAAGCTGCCGGAGGTAGAAGAAGAATGCCCTAGTCTTCCTCAATGCGAAAATATTGCAGAAATGGACGAGTCAATGCTCGTTTCTATGGGAAATACTGAGGAAGTGGAAGACCCTGCTTCTATGGCGGAAATGGAGGTGAAAGAGGAAGAGGAAGAAGCTGGGGGATCGAGTACAGGAAGTGGAAGGAAAAAACGAGGCCGGCCTGTGAGGGCTTCGACCAGAGCTCCTCCGAAAAGGAAGAAGGAAGAAGAAGAAGATGTTTGTTTTATTTGTTTTGATGGAGGAAATCTCGTGCTATGTGATCGAAGGTGGGTTTTGGTTTTGTTTTGTTTCTAGGGTTTTGCTTGGTTTTATGACGAAAATTTTGATTATTTATGACCTTGTCGGGGTTTTAGGGGTTGTCCGAAGGCGTATCATGCTCAGTGTGTTGGTCGTGATGAGGCGTTCTTTAAATCAAAAGGAAGGTGGACCTGTGGTGAGTTGGAATAATTTTTTCTCTGTTTTGGTTCCCATCTCTCTGTAATCTTATACTGGTTTGGGTTGTTGTTGCTTGAATAATGAGGTAAATTATTGTTTGTTCTGTAATGTCGATTGTTCAATTCTGCCATGCTAGTGAGGTTTTGGTTAAAAGCAAGTCCATAGTGTCATTCTTATAAAAACCTAACTGGAGTTATCATTCTACCTGCTTTATTTATATTTTCTGTATTTTTTCCTACGCTTTGGTTGTCATTTACTATAGAACCCACTTTTTTCTTCTTTCATACTTTCAAAGTTTTCTCTCTCTCATTTTTATTATTATTATTTTTTTCACTTTCAAAGATTGGACGATTCAACCTAAAATGCAGAAGTTACTGAAGAGGCAACAGAGAACAATTTTAGCAATTAGGAAGAAGGGAATTGGCAAGATGGTTGTTGTTGTAATTTGTTTCCTTACAATTAATTACCTCATAATTCCTTGCTTATAAAATTTTCAATGACTCCATGTAGTAGTTGCATGCCAGCTGATTGAAAACAATTCCTTATGGGGGGTCTCCTCTCAGACGTTCGGAAGGGTGACCTAATGCGTAAAGTTGTGTGAGTTTACTCAACCATGCCCTGTTTTGGCATGGTATTACTCTGACTTTGATACTTCAATTGCGATTTGACGTTGAGTTACCTTGATAGACACTGGTGTGCAATATGGCATCTGTGTTTGAAGAACTTAATGTGTTTACAATCATGATTCTCTTGATACCTAGTATGTGTTGATATTTTAAGTAAACAGCTCCAACTCATGCCATATTCTTTAGAGGAGGAGGGAGATGTTGTGTGCTTGATTTTACCAAGATACATTTGTGCACTTAGATGTCGAAACTGATGTGCAATGACCACTGTTGCTAGTTTTTTGCAAGGAACTAGCATATGGAGGAGGATACAGATAATTGGAGGGAACACTATCTACATTTTACTATAAGGATAGGCAGGGATTCACTTAAAGTACCTTGATAGGAGAGTAGCGGAATTTTGGTGGAGACTGGCTCCACAGTTGGCATATTGCTGTTAAATGAAATAATTTTCAGATTTCTGTCAATCATATTTAGGGAGAACTGAATTTGGAAGCCAATTCCTTAGAAAAAGGAGAGAGGGGGGTTTGGGTCAAGAGTGGAAATTTAATTGGGTTTAGATGCCCTTGTCTTAATGTGTTTTCTTGTTTTGAGGGTGAGTATATGATCTTACTTCTTTCTCTGTTTCTGTTGCCTTTCTCTATTCTTTTATGAAGATGCTTAGGAAAGCACTAGAGGTTGGCAGGGTGCTAATGTTTGACTTGCTAACTTCGCTTGTGTGAATCTTCACTGCAAATGGATCAATCTAATGGAGAAAGGGTGATTTGCTTACACTAGAATATCTTCTTCGAAGCGAATAATGTAGGGAAAGTAGAATGACAGGATTTAACATAATTAAAGGTGGAAAAAGGCAGCTACAAATGTTGCTAATTGATTAATAGGAGTATATAAATGCTAAGAAAGAGTATAATACCCAAGAAATAAGTAGGTTAAGAGGAAAAGACCCTCCCAAACTTTAGGGGATGAAAAAGAATGAACAATTCCATGTCAAATTGGCAGCTGTGAACAATTTGGTTGGGCCCCATGGTTGGGTTTAATTAAGTTGCCTAATTGGCAGGGGATGTAATATGTTTGTAAAAATTGTTGGTTCTTTGTTCATTGCTGAAAAATTTGTATTATTACATATCGAATGAACAGCGTCATAATGACAAAGTTAATGAGATTCAAGTGGGAGGTCTATAGGTAGAAGAAGTTTGCTTTCACTGAGAATAACGAAATTTAGTTGTGGGTTTCTGTTAAAGGTCATATTATGCTCCATATTTCACTAACTTCAGAGTAGCTTTGAAAAAGGAAATCTTAATCTATTATCCCACCTTAACTAATGTCGCTTCTCCGTAGAAATTGAGTTCGTTGTTAAAGAGTGATCATCACAGTAGTTGCTGATTAGGTCATTCATATGGGTCACACAGTGTTTTTTTGTTTGTTTGGAATTCGATATATTCAATTTAAAAAGACATGGAGAATGCAGTAAGTATGTGTCCTCTTTTAAATGGTTTCATCCTCTCCAGCAACCCTAGATATTTATGAATGTTGTCCTTCAGGTTTGGGTTCTTGCAACTTCTTCCATACTTGATGTTTACAAGGAATGCCATATCTTTATGGCAAAACTTTGCAATTGCAGTTCCTAGGATAAGGATTATGATAAAAGTTGTCAGCTGCTAGATGTTTGACATTCAGATACCAAAAGGAAAGAAGAATCATTTCCTTATGAAGATCCTCCCTCGGACTAGCTCTGGAAAGGATCTTGGTCAAGCATGATTTAACAAATGTATCAGTTGGCAATCTATTACTACAAGGAATTAAAATGATTGCCTGATGGATGGACATGTGAGATAAGGGTGGGACAAAATTTTGATTAGTATGTCACAGTGATTGTTTTTTCGGAGGAAGTCTCGTAGCTTGACTTTTTTCTGTAAAAGAAATGGAAGAGTTGGTAACGTTTGGAGGGTGGTTGATTGCTTCAAATGGTGCTTTTTGGCTGTTTGAAATCCCAAGTGACATTTATAAAGGGACATGTGGTCTGAATTGGCAGATGTTAGATTTGAGCTCTATCTGATTTGGATATGCCAAAATGTTTGCAGGCGCCTTTCATAGCTGCATATGTGAAAATATATTGTCCATACATGTTTCTTGTTTGGCAGGCATCGTGATAGTTTAGCCATGTCAATTACCTTGAAAGATAAAACGACAAATACTGCTAGAAGGAGTGCTTGAACAAATAATTCCTCCATGCTGCTTATTTAAAGTTTTACCATAGTGTTGGGGCAAGAGCATTACTCTGGAATCAATTTTTGGTTATTTTGTCTATGTTTGAGGTGTCCCCTTTCTAACTGCTGTCCAACTTAAAGGAATAACTTGTTGGGTCCTTTAGCTGTATTTCTTTTTTCTGTGTTTGAGGTGTCATAACATATGAATTTAAACCATAGTATTATGACAAGAGCATTACTCTGGAATCAATTGTTGGTTCTTTTGTCTGTATTGAGGTCTCCCCTTTCTAACTGCTGTCCAATTTGAAATAGTAATATGCTGTATTTCTTTCACATTCATTTCTTTCTAGTTCTGTCTGTGCTATATACTGGAAAAGAGCATCTCACATGTACCAAGTAATGTCTTGCTTCTGCAGTAGCTGATGGGACAAAGTATCCTTGCTCATTGTTCTTTAGGCATCATGATGTGTTTTTCTTATTCTTAATGGTAATGTGGTGTGAGGATAAACTGCAAATTAAAAGGAACTCAAAGGGGATTTAATTAGGCAAAAAAACTGCTGGTTTTGGAAGTTTTTCAAGTGTAAAATCCAGAAGATCTTAAGGGAAAAACTTGATGGCTAGAAAATGTTTCTTAACCAGATAATTTATTCGAATTGGTATGTGACCAAGTTATCTCCATTACAACTAAAATGAAGGGTTTGCTACTAGGAAGAGAAGAAGAAAATAACAGCTAGAGAAGATCTCAAGAAAATTAATATATTCTTCAATCAAGACTGATTGCAATAGAGAAAAACCCTTCCCATGTATTATAGACTTGAGAGGAGCAGTTACTGGACTGGTAAGTATGCTAGTAGTTGCTTCCTAAGTAACCTAATGAAAGTATAAGAAAAACTATTTTAACTTGAATAGAGGCCACACTAATCCCTTTGATATTTACACCCTTTTCCTACAAAAACATGTTTTAGAATGGCTCTGTGGTGGTCCCCATCATTACTTCTGTTCTTCTTTGTGAGAGTTTGAATGAAGGGATAAGATGCTGTTGCATTGTAAGGCATCAAGTGGCTTGTGATGGCCTTTTTGTCCTTGAGATTTTTGTGATACTGCTGTCTTGTTAAAAATTAGAGTTACATCTGATCTTCCAGTTGCCTTTTTCATTCATGTTCACTTGTAGCAAGGACAACATCAAAGTCTCAGGTGATATTTTTCTTTGTTATTTAATATGTTCACATTGCAACTTTGCATTTTTTTTTAGATGTTATGGAAGTCACGGTTGTCTTTGTCATATTTTTCTTTTGTTTTTATCCTTTGGACTGCCGTGCTTCTTAACTTGTTCTTTATGTGACATTTTTCTTTGTCTATGGCTCAGTATGATGCATTCAATTCTGAAATATAATTGTCATGCATTGCAGGTTGGCATATATGCAGCATCTGTGAAAAGGCTTCCAAGTACACGTGCTACACTTGCACATTTTCCCTGTGCAAAGGGTGTATAAAAAAAGCTGGTTTTTTCTGTATTAGAGGAAACAAAGGCTTCTGTGAGACTTGTATGAGAACTGTAATGCTGATAGAAAAAAATGAGCAGGCCAACCCAGAAATGGTATGCTTTCTCCAACCCTGGAATACCATGTTCATGTGAGGAGCTTCAGTTTTCTGGGGTGATTAGTGAAATGGTTAGATTTGTACTGATCTGTGTTCAAGTTGTTATAGCAAAGATCTGTGTCCGACTTTATGTCTTTTTATATGAATCTAGCAGTTGGGGCATGTTGTTATAAGTATTCTCTTGTTTTCTGATTGGTACAGTTGTAGAACAAAAGTTAATTGAATTGAACTGCAATTCATCTTCTTTTGAAGTGCTAATTTCTCACGTATTCACTGAGGTAAACCTTGCAGACATTTTGATGTGGTCATATTGATTGATTAGAATAATTTTACTAGTGCATCATACTCATCCTTTTGTGGACAAAAATTAACTACGTTTATCATTGAGAAGAAATGTTGATTTGGCTTCACTATTGTGCTAGGAAAGATAGCTATTTGTTTGATCTCCAACTGATTAGGTTGTTTGAGTTTTTGCCACATATCCACCTTTTACATTTGGTTTCCTTCATTCTCATGTAACTTTTGTAGTCAAGGGAATTTCCTTTAATTGGTTTCCAAGTTTGTAGAAATTTCATTTGCCTTTTCTTATGTAATTTTTAAAGTCAAGAGAATTTACTATACCTGGTGTTGATGTTTTCCGCAAGTGCACCGGGTATTGTAGTATAGCTATGCAAATACAGGTCGATCCCACAAGGACTCGCTTTAAAAATAAGGAGTTTAAACAAAATTTAATTATCTAAAACTCAATGAAAATAACAAAATTAAACTAACTATTTAGCTTTATTCAATTGATGCAATTTACATAAATTTCAAGTCCATAAAACATAAAATAAAACTAATTAAACATCCTTGAATTACACTATCCGTGGATAGCATTGTCCCTGGATAATACTGCCAGCAGATGGATAAAATAAAACTTGAATAGAGCAGGGACACAGATGTAAATAAAACAAGGACACAGATGTAAATAAAAAGACGACACAGATGTAATTAAGGAATAAGGACAGACATGTAAGTGAATTTAAAAGTATAAGGGCAAAACGGAAATTAAATTAAAATCTGGTTTTTAACAAAAAAGACCAAACGAAAACCCAACGAGGAAGGGGGAGCTGGAGGAGGGAGAAGAGGGAAAGGGAGAAGAGAATGTAGGAGGAAACCCGTGTTGGGTTTCCTTCTCTGGGACGTCCGGTGAAGAGAAAAACGCCGGAGCCGACAATTTGCGTCTCTGGGCATCTTCCAATTTTTGGGTTTGTGCCTATGCTGGATCGGTGGTGTTGGATGTTTGCGGTTCAATCGTCGGAAAAAGATAATAGGGAAACAGGTGCTTGGAGTTCTGTGGCATTGCGGTCGGCTGGGGTCACTTGGGTGGTGGCAAGGTGCTGCCAAGGAAGCCATCTGGTTTAGGCCGCCGGAGTTGGTCTGGGTGCAGAAGACGATCTGGGTAGTGCGCGCCTAAGCTTGGTTAATGCATTGATGGGAAATTTTGCAGAATAAAAAAACAGAAATGGAGGAATGTCCCGGCCAGTGACAGAGGCAAGTGCGTGGTGAAGCAGAAAGGTGTGGCTGGTAGGAGAGAGAGAGAGAGATGGGTCGGTTCTGGTTGATGCAATAAAGATAGAGGCAGTGAGAGATGGATGATGCGATGCTTGGACAGAGAAATGAGAAGGAGCAAAAGAAGGGTTGGCTGGGCTTGTCGAGTGCGAGGCAGTGTTGGGTTGTGAACGTGAAATAGAGAGGGTAAAGAGGAAGAGAAGAGGAAGGGGGCTGATGCAGTGAATGGAGATGGGTAGATGTTAGGGAGAGTGGAAGACAATAGGAAGTAGGGGAGGTAAAGGAACGTCGCACGGTCTTGGAAATTGCAAATAGAAGAAGGGTGGAGGGGCCGATGTGAGCAGAGGAGGTAGAGGGAAACTAGATGAGTGCGTGGGATGGGAGGGGCTGTGAAGATAAATATGACGCTTTTTTTGGGCTTCGTCTGGAACAAAGTCGGCTCTTGCCTAGCTATGCGGCGGTTGATGAAGAGGGCTGGGTGGAGAAGGTGGTGCTGGGGATGATGTAGTAAACAGATGGAAAGGAAGAGAGGGTTGTTAACGTGAAAGAGATAGTAAACAAGGAAAACTCCAAACAAACAAGGAAGAGGAAAGTGGCAATAAACAACTCTAAAAAACTCTAATAACTCAAAACTTCTTAGGCTTGTACGGTTCTCCCTTTTATAATTGTTCTCCCTTTCTTATTTTACTCAAACTCTTTCCTTGAAGAAGTAGATTCCTATTAGGAAACTCCTCTTCTTCCCATTTAGGACTCTTCTTCCTTTTAGAACTCCTCTTCCTTTAAGACTCTTGCCTTATTGATCTTCACTTGATCTGCACCGTTGAACATAGATCTAAGCCATCCGACCCTCCTTTAGTTGATCTGCAAAATAAAAGATTAAATTAGAATCATCTGAACTGTACATTAATCATCTAACAAGCTCTAATGATCATCTGATCGTTGATTTTGAAAAATTAAAGTTTGGATGGTCAATTTGAGCTAAATTTAAAATCAAGCTAAATTTTGCAAATTTGAACGGTTAGATGATCTAATTGAATGTTAAACTAAATTAAACACTTAACACCTGGTTTTCAATTTTATAGAAATTTCATTTACCTGAAGATCTTCTGATGCCTGTCTCAATAGCCTGTCATCTACCTGCCAAACCTGCAAAACCAAAAATAATAGATCCCAACTTTTGGTGCTCCTATAATGGGAAAATATTTGCTGGATACCTGGATATAGTTCTAGAAGGAACAGAATGGAAACCTTATCCATTTGATGGGGGATTGGATGATTAAGGTTTCTTCTTTTGCTTGTTATCATCTTGTCCTTTGTTCAATCGTGTGATTGTAGGAAATGTGTCTGATACATGATTTGCCTTCTCATTTCTTTGCTACTTCCTGTATTTTTTTTCTTTTCTTTATTTGTTGTTTCTGTATTTTTGTGTTCAGTTCTTTTATTTCTTTTCTCCTAGACCTGTGTTAGATCATGTTCGCCTCAATGTGTGTACTCTGAATACGCGCATATCTTTCCTTTTCTTATTGCTGCAAGTCTTGTAAGCTGAAGTCTTTCACTGATCGAGGCCCTTCATGGTATGTTTAAAGGTATTGTGAATTTTGACTGTACAAGTTTAAATTCTCTAAAGGTGAAAGCTGTTTGGTATTTTTGCTGCCTGTAGTAAAATGTGATGATTCTTGGTCTCTTTCTTCTAGTTTCTTTTCGTAGTGATTGAATCCATGCTCTGAACAGGGCAATCAGTATGCACTAGGGTGTTGCTCCATTATTTGGCTTCTTTTCCATGGTCATGATGCATCTTTGATGTTTTATGATGTATGAACCTATTCCCGTGGTTATTCATGCAGGCAGGAGTAGATTTTGATGACAAAAGTAGCTGGGAGTATTTGTTCAAGGAATATTGGTTACATCTGAAAGGGAAGTTGTCTGTGACTTTTGAAGAGATTAACAAAGCTACTAATCCATCGAAAGAATCTGCTCCTGCAGAGGAATCTTCTGATGAACTATATGATGCCAATGATGATAAAGGTTCCAGTTCAGACAGCTCTTTGGGACATCTTGATGGTAGTAATTCCACAAGAAAAAGGTTAAAGAAACGGTCAAGAGCTGCTATCGTTGAGGAAAATACTTCTGGTGCAATAAAAGCAGCTGCTAGTGAATCAAAATCCGTGGCAGAGGGTACAGAATGGGCTTCTGAAGCACTATTGGAGCTTGTTGCTCACATGAAAAACGGTGATAAATCCGTTTTATCTGAGTTTGATGTTCAGGCTCTTTTGCTAAAGTATATTCAACAAAACAATCTTAGGGATCCACGTAGAAAAAGTCAAATAATATGCGACTCAAGACTTGAAAATATATTTGGCAAAGCACGAGTGGGACATTTTGAGATGTTAAAGCTTCTTGAGGCACACTTTCTTGTAAAAGACCGCCCTCCAGTCTTTGGGGACGATAATCCAGGAGGTATTGCAGATAATGATGGTCTGCAAGTGGAGCCTGAAGGCCACAATGATTCTATGCCTAAGAGTGGATTAAGTAAGAAAAAGAAAACAAGAAAAAAGAATGAAGATAGAGTACCACAGACTAACCTTGATGATTATGCAGCAATTGATATACACAACATTAACTTAATTTACTTGCGACGTAACTTGATGGAAGATTTGGTTGAGGATATGGAGAAGTTCCAGGACAAGGTTGTTGGGTCCTTTGTAAGGATAAGGATTATGGGTGCCAGTCAAAAGCAAGACATGTACAGGCTTGTACAAGTTGTAGGTAAATATTTCTGGCACCGTTGTAGTAGTTTCTGTTCTTACAGGTATGTTTTATGCTCTGAAGCAAATGAAATTGTGAAGGCTTACAATTTTCCATACAGGTACGGGCAAGACATCGGAGCCATATAAGACTGGTAAAAGGACAACAGATGTTACACTTGAGATATTAAATTTGAACAAAACGGAGGTTATAACTATCGATACAATTTCAAATCAGGATTTCTCTGAGGTAATTATGCATCAAAGTTCATGTGCATGATTTTAGTGCTCATTCAATTCATTTCTTATATGTTCAGTCTTTATGTCAGTTTGTACATTGTTTAATGGTTCTGCAGAGATCTGAAAAGTTTCTTTGTTTCGTACATAGTCATCGCACTAAAGTCTGCATTAGGTTGTCAAGCATACAAGCAAACCCCCTTTTATGTTATTCTATGTGAATGGTTGCATAATGTAAGTTGTCTAGCAGCTTGTTTCTAATGATTTGTAGTAATGATCTGAAGTTTGAGATACTCAAATGCATTTGCTAGCTCAACCTTCCACATATAGCCCTTGTATAACATGTGAGTGTTTCCTGTGGTGAAGCTTCTGAAGGAGGAACTGAAGCTAATTAAATGTTAGAGGGATTCAGTTTTTTGCAGTAATTCATGTTGTTCAAGACCCAAATGCTTCTTTGGCTTATGTTCTTTTTATTCCTTTCCATTTTCTTTATCAGATTTTGTGCTAAGTTCACTATTCCAGCTATGAATCTTACGTTCTGGTGTATCTGGGGAGAAATTGCATTTCTTTCAGCTCAAGTTTTGGAGACTGCTAGTTTTTAACATCATAGCTGTTTGTACTTTGGCGCCTCTGGTTAGGCTTTTGCAGCAACCCCTTTTTTTATGCAGCATCAATGTATTTAGCCTCATTATATTCTACCTTGTTTTACTATTTTGTTGGATCACAAGAAGCAAAATATAGTGGAATTATATTTTTTTATTGATTTGCTTTTTGTTAATTTAAGGAGATGCATGAGAGTTAAAATTAGCTGAGAGTACCATTTCCTCATACGACTAGTGCTGAATAACAGTGTTAGATTTCAGATCCTATGATTATTCACTGGATATGGGGAACCTGGAGGCTGCTGCCATTGCCTTGCCTTGCCTTCCAATGATGATTTCAAGTCTATACCCTTTGGAAGAAGTTTCATGAACATGGTGCAAATTTCTAACTTCTATAAGCAATCATCTGATCCATAAATGGGTTCAATCAATAAAGTGGTTGGCCTCAAACAGTAAAGTTGTCACTATCTCAGAAATGGGCCTACTCATTTTGGTTCAACTTAGGGTTAAGTGGTCTTGTCGCTGGTTTTTCTTTTTCTCTCTTGATCCAAGATTTTAGGTCTAGCTCTAGCAAACACATGCTTTAAGAAGAGGGACGTACACTTGGTAAATTTTAAAAGTGGACTATATAAAAACCAAATAGACTTTTTTCTAATTAAGCATACCGAAAGATCAATGCGTAAGGAAATGTAATACTTGGTGCGAATCTAATCACACGACACAAGTTAATGTTTATAGATATGTACGTTAAGAGATGGAAGAAAGGAAATGAACTTAAAAAGTGTAAAAGAACTAAGTGGTGGAACTTAAAAAGGAGAGAAGATGATATCATTCTTAAACAAGTTGATGGCAGAAGGAAAGTGAAACAATGAAATAGAATAAACACTATGGGCTAATACGGTTTAGTCCACTAAGAAAGTGACAAATGATGTTCTAGGAGTATCTAAAGGTAAAAGGCA
This sequence comes from Warburgia ugandensis, assembly GCA_035236585.1. Classification (NCBI taxonomy): domain Eukaryota; kingdom Viridiplantae; phylum Streptophyta; class Magnoliopsida; order Canellales; family Canellaceae; genus Warburgia; species Warburgia ugandensis. The sequence goes on from CP141129.1 coordinate 44,341,642, forward strand.
ACCATAAAAGAAAGCTTAATGGTGGAGTGAAAAAGTGCAAAAAATTATTAAAGAGAACTGAGTGCTCTTTAAAGCATGACAGAAGACTAGAAATAATGAAAACTTGGAGCAATGTAAGAATGCCAAAATGGATGCTAAGAGAGTAGTAAGTGAAGGTAAACTCAAGGTATGTGATGATCTCTATAGTAGATTAAGGTCAAGAGAAGGTGAGAAAGATATGCTCAAGCTTGTAAAAATAAGATTATAGAAGAGTAAGGACCTATGCAAGTAGAAGGTTCTAAAAGGGCAAGGGGCCCCAAAAGAACGTGGATAGAAGTGGTGAGGAAAGTTTTAAAAACTTTGGGACTAAATGAAGCCATGGTACTTAATAGAGAGGAATTGAGGAATAAGATTCATGTGGCCGACCCCTAATTGGGATAAGGTCTTGATGATGATGAGAAGAGTAAGGACCTAAATCATTTTAATTGCATTAAGAGTGATGAATATAGGTACTAGTCAAAGAAGATGAGATCAATCAAAGATGGGAAAGTTTTACTAAATGACAATGGCTTTGAAAATATTGAGATTGAAAGAACTATAAACTCAAATAATGTTGGATTATATTGATACAACTGTAAGATTAGAATACCTGAAGTGAAATAGGCCTTGAAAAAGATGAAATCAGGAAAGGGTCTGGGGTGCGATGGTATGCCAATAGAGGTTTGGAAATATATGAGAGATAATGGAGTAGTTTGGTTGACAAAGTTATTTAACAAGATTTCAAATTCAAAGAAATTGCCAGATGAATGGAGGAAATGCTTTGTTGTACCAAATCTATAAAAATAAAGGTGACATACAACATTGCACTTATTATCATGGGATCAAACTTATGAGCCATACCATAAAACTTTGAGAAAGAGTGATTGAGAAGAGGCTTTGACATGAGACGAGTGTATCGGAAACCAGTTTGGGAGGTCTACGATGGAAGCTATTTTCCTCAGACAATTAATAAAGAAATACAGGAAGAAGAGGAAGGACCTTCATATGGTCTTTATTAACTTAGAAAAAGCTCATGATAAGGTTCTTAGTGAGTTAATATAGTGGGTGTTGGGCGAGAAAGGGGTTTAACGGGGGTATATCGACATAATTAAAGATTTGTATGAGGGAGCAGTAACAAATATTAGAACCACTAGCAGTGAGACCGGTGATTTTCTTATCATTGTAGGATTGCACCTAGGATTGTCATTGAGCCTGTACCTTTTCTTGTTGGTTATGGATGAGTTTACAAAACATTTGTATGAGGAGATCATGGTGCATGCTATTTGTAGATGTTATAGTTTTATTTGATGAGACTAAGGAGGGCATAAATACAAAGCTAGAGCTATGGAGAGAAACATTATAATCTAAAAGATTTAAAATCAGCTGAACTAAGACATAGTATATGAAATGCAATTTTAGCAAGGAGAGGAGCAGTGTGGAGCACTGGTAAGGATTGATAACCAAGAAGTCCTCCTAAAAGACCACTTTCAATACTTAGGATCAATGATTCACGAAATGGAGAGATTGAGAGGGAGGTTATCTAGAGAATCCAAGTGGGTTGGAACAAATGGAGATGTGCCTCTGGAGTTTTGTGTGATCGGTTGGTGCCACTTAAACTGAAAGAAAAAATCTATACGATTGCTATAAGGCTAGGCCATACACTATGGATCGGAGTGTTATGTAGCTAAGGAACATCATGTACATAGGATGAACGCAGCTGAAATGAGGATGTTGAGATAGATGATTGGCAAGACAAAAGAATAGAATTAGGAATGAAAACATTAGAGGAAGCTTGGGAGTATCATTAATAAGTAACAAGGTGAAGGAGATTAGACTTAGATGATTTGGATATATCCAATAGAGACCAAAAATGGCATCGGTTAGAAGGAGTGTGGTAATTCAAGTTGAAGGTTCTAAAAGGGTAAGGGGAAGACTCAAAAGAAAGTGGACAGAAGTGGTGATGCAATAGAGACCAAAAACGGTATCGGTTAAAAGGAGTGAGGTAATGCAAGTCGAAGGTTCTAAAAGGGCAAGGGGAAGACTTAAAAGAAAGTGGAGAGAAGTGGTGAGAAAAATATTTAAAAACTTTGGGACTAAATGAAGCCATGATACTTAATAGAGGGGAATGGAGGAACAAGATTCATGTGGTTGACCACTAATCGAGATAAGGTATTAATGATGATGACGAAACAATTGATGGAGAAATATAGGGAGAGGAGGCAGGACCTTCTCATGGTCTTTATTGACTTAGGAAAAGCTTATGATAGGGTCCCTAGAGAGTTAATATGGTGGGTGTTGGGTGAGAAAGGGGTTTTACGGGGATACATAGACATAATTAAGGATATGTATGAGGGAGTAGTAACAAATATTAGGACCACTAGTGTAGAAACCTATAATTTGCCCATCACCTTGGGATTGCACCAAGGATTGACATTAAGCCTGTGCTTCTTCACGTTGGTTATGAATAAGTTAACGAAACATTTGCATGAGGATATTTCACGGTGCATGTTATTTGTAGGTGACTAGTTTTGATTGATAAGATAAGGGAGGGCTTAAATACAAAGCTTGAGTTGCAGAGAGATGCTGTATGGTCTCAAGGATTTAAAATTAGCTGAACTAAGACAAAGCATATGGAATGCAACTTTAGTAAGGATGGGAGAGGGAGGGGAGCACCAGTAAAGATTGATAACCAAGGAGTATCTGAAAAAGAGCCCATTTAATATTTGGGATCAGTAATTCATGAGAGTAGAGAGATTGAGAAGGATGTTGCTCAAAGAATTTAGGCTTGTTATGGAGATGTGCTTCTGGAGTTTTGTGTGATAGATGGGTGCCACTCAAATTGAAATAAAAATTTTGTAGGATGGTTGTAAAGTCGGCCATGCTCTATGGATTAGAGTGTTGGGCAGTTAAGAGGAATAACATATACATAGGGTGGGCATAGTAGAAATGAGGACGTTGAGATGGATGAGAAACATGACAAGAAATGATAGAATTAGAAATTAAAACATTAGAGTAAACTTAGGAGTAACACCAATAGGTAATAAGATGAGAGAGGGTAGAGAAAATGACTACTACTTATTTTGATTGTAGGTAAAACTATCCCTTGTAACCTACTTCTAATTAATTTGTATCAATATATTTTTTGGTAGTTTGGTTGCCAACTAGAGTTTTTATGTTCTTTTGACGATTCATTTGACTCTTAGAAGAGTTGTTCAAGGTAAATTCTTGTTATTGATCATGAGAGGATAGACCTATCAGTAAGTGATTGGGAATATTGGCAAGACAATGGATGAGATTTGGGCATCGGCAGAGTAGCTTGTCATACATTGCATGGTCTAGTAGCTTTCAATGGTTATGATGGTGCCTTTGAATAGCAAAAAATGGTCTTTGATGTTAGCCCCTTTCTAAGCGCGATGTTACAATTAAAATGCTTTCAGTGTAAAAATTGAGACATCTAGCTTATTTTGGATTATTTGTCTGCCCTAGTTGAACTAGGATTCCCTGATTAAGATGGTGGTCTTCGAGTTGCATGGTAGAGTGTAGGTGGAGTCTATGTAGTTAGAGGCGCAACGAGCACCGAGGCGCAAAGGAGTGCGCCTGGAGCCTGGGGCGCCTAGGCACGCCTGAATCATGAGGTGCAAATTATGTTTTTAATAATTAAAAATTAGCTAAAAATTAGCTAAAAATACATAAAAAACATGAAAAATACATCATACATGAAGACACAAGCATGAGTAAGCTATATATGTGGATAAGAATAGGTATTAACTAATAAATAAAAAAAAAACAAAATTTTTTCTAATTTTTGTAACTTTTATTTTCAGAAAAATTGAAAAAAATAACACTAAAATACAAAAAAAGCATGAAAAATACATCGTACATGAAGACACAAGCATATATGTGGATAAGAATAGGTATTAACTAATAAATAATTTTTTTTCTTCTAATTTTCGTATCTTTTATTTTAGGAAAATTAAAAAAAATAACCCTAAAATACAAAAAAAGATGAAAAAATTATCACACATGAAGACACAAGCATGGGAAAGGTATATATGTGGATAGAAATACATTTCAATGAAGAAATATGAAAAAACGAAGACTTTTTTATATTTCCGTAACTGAATTTTTTGAAAAAATAGTAAAAAACCTAAAAACAAACTCAAATTTAGAGCAAAGAAGTATAAAACTCAAATGGAATGTTTTTTATACATATAGAATTAGAACCCATCAAGATCTATGGAAAATAGTTAACAAAAAACAAAATTTGAAAAAAACGGTATTGGTTTTACGTTTTTTACAGAAACTGTAAAAAAATGCTAAGATTCGTAAACCCATACCATTTTTTGCTTAGATCTATGAAAGATCGGAGAGGAATGGTTGTTTTCACCTTCTCAGTTGGTTGGAAGATTGAAATTAGGGTTGGAAGATGAAAAACGAATTTTTTTTTGAGGTTTATAATTATCAGTTAAGTAGTATGTGCTTGGAGTCGGGCGTGCGCCTGAAAGGCCTGTGCCTAGGCGCAAGTCGATAGGTATGCGCCTGGGAGAGTGCAAGGTGTAGAGGAAAAGATTGTTTAGATTGTTTCCAAATGCAATACTTGATGACAAGAAGTTGGAGATGGTTGCTGTTGGATTCTTGAGATATGAGTTAATTGAAGAAGGATCAATGGAGGACGTTGTTGCCATGGAATAAGTGTCGACAATCATGGGTATTAAAGAGTTTGAAAAGCTGTGATTGAGTAAGTTATATGAATTAGAATAGTCTTCCATGTTATATTGTGAATTTCATTTCAAACCACCTGCTCCCTGAAGACTTGTATGGGGTGAGGAAGATGCTTATCACCTTCTCTGATGGAGGAAGGACTCTTCTTTGGGTTGTGAGATGTGCTATTAGCTCCCATGAGTCCAATGCCACCAAAATTTAAGATGGGTGTTTCGTAGAGAATGATCTTGTCAAATTCAACCAATCTTAGGCATGTGATATAGGTAATTGTGAGCAAGGAAGAAGTTAATGTTCCACTAAATCACTTTAAGTGCTTTTTTGGTGTTACTGAGGCACATCTGTTGCAGGAATACCTGGAAGAAACCAAATGACCAATTTTTTTCCTTGTAAAGTGGCGACTTGAACCCACAACCTTTGGTTGTGAGACAAGGCACTTAATCAACTAGGCCAAGTGCTCAAGTTAAACCAATTGCCTTTGTGGGAGAGAACAAGCAAAATAGTCTCGTTTAAGGTCTGAGCTGAGGGGTTAGGTCTTTGAGGATGGAATAAAAAGCTTGGTAGACTAGAAAAGTATAATTTATCTTCACCAAGAGGTGTAAATGAACAAAATTGCCATATGCTAAAGTACGTTGTGTGAGAGCTGTTTGCCATAACTTTTGATGCATCTCATGAGAACATGTCTGCTTGGAGATGGTTGGTAAATTAAAGGTGAAAAAAGCCATCCATGACCTTTTGTGACTGGTGACTCATAGGGGTGAAGTTTCTTTTACCGTTTACTGTTTATTTCTCTTTTCCATGGAAAATAAGGAGTTATTTCTGGTGTAATTAAGGTTTTAATGAAATGCCATGGCATGTTTGCTTGGATGACCAAGATTTTGCAATAAAGGTTTTGGTCATGAAGGGAACAGTTGCGTTTCTGTAAAGGATAGCCATAGCAAGTGAGGATGACGCAAACACTAACCTTGAAACGAGGATGGGAATCTCTTAAATGTTTTGAAGTTTGTTGAGGGCGAAAAGGAGATGGGTTCAGTGCATGTTTTTCCAAATGAAAAAGAAATGCTCTCAACCTATTTCTAAATCCTTACAACTAATGCTGCAAGATTGTGAGCTGGATTTTGAAAGAGTTTCTGGGAAGGCTGCTGCTAAGAAGAAAATGTATCCTTCAAGTATTTCATTGGTTAATTTTGTTACAGATAGAAAAACACAAGATGCTATATATATATGGTTTGCTGCAGAGTAACATGCATACTGTATATGAAGCATGACTAGAATCCACCAACTTCTTCAGTTGACCATAATGCTCATAAGAAGGTCAATAGACGCAGCAGTTCACCACTTCATCAGACATTCTCTAGGTTGGTACTCACTGCTATATCAACTTCTGGTTTAGAAATGTGCTGAAGTGACAAGAGTGCACAGGACTATAGTGGTGGATGGAGATGCAAAGTTTCACGATCACTTGTTAAGGACTTTCTGGAGTATGGCGATGCAAGTTCCCATATGGCAGTGCTTACCAGCCTAGAGAATGCCGGATGAAGTGGTGAACTGCTGCGTCTATTGACCTTCTTATGAGCATTATGGTCAACTGAAGAAGTTGGTGGATTCTAGTCATGCTTCATGTATTGTGTGCATGTTACTCTATGCAGGAGACCACTCCATTTGATGTGATGTATGGGAAGAATCCCAACAACACATTTGATCTTGTGCCTTTGCCTGTTTTGGAAATGTGATTAGTGATGATCCAAAAGAATTGGGGACACTCACTGTGGAGAGCCATGATCAAGAGCACGAGGAGTTAGAGCAATTCCAAGTATCAAAGCATGCTAATCAGCTGGAGATACATGAAGGGCTTTAGGAAGATGACTCAGTCATGGTCTATTTGAGCAAGTAATGATGTCTATTAGGTTACAGCAAACTCAACAACAATAAAGCTTTTACAAATGGATCAACAGCTGAAGTGATTGACTTGCTCTTGAGCATGGAGACTTCCCATTCATTCCACACAAGTAGTACCATGGTGAGAGTGGCTGACATTGAAGTATAGCTCTTCACCAACTAGGAATGGTGGTGCATGTGTAGTGGATGGGATGCATGGGGGGTTATGTGCCCATGAAGAGGCCACTGTGACACTCATAAGGGAGTTTACTTTTGATTGGTAGTATTTTATTGTCTTTCCTCTTGTATAAAAGTTGTTCTAGTCACAAATAAAGAGGGTATTGATTTGTGTTAGCTGGGGACTGAGTGAGGGTTCATTGTGTATTTTAACCTGACCATGTGATAGAAAGGGGATTAAGCCATACAAGTTTTTTGGATTTCTTCTATAAAGAGAAAATATAGAATTAAAATTTACACCTGTACTTAACTTTGTGGATGGGTAGACAAAGGTGTTCAACCCACATATTTTTTATTTTGTTGGGTTTTCTTCTATAAACGATTTCTCTTTTCCATTTATCTTTCGAGCCGTAATATTATCCCCTTCATTTCTTTGGTTATTTGGGTTATTCTTCTTCCTTTTTCTTGAAAAGGGAAAGAATATTGTTATATTGCTCAAGAAATTATATCCTGGATTTATAAACTTCCCGACCTTGGCTACCTTTTTCCTGGAGTGGGAGAACGCATTTCCTAATTTAGAAACCTTCTTCTTCAGCGAAAACTTATACCTTTAAGAATTTTATTATTTAATTTAGGCATGCTGTAAATAGCTGCCTGACGTTGGCATATTTATAAGTAGGCACTTGAATTTTGGGTTATTTTAAAGTACACTTCTAGTTTTGATGTTATTGTGAAGTACCAGTTTTATTAATAAAAAGACTAAACTACCCTAGATTAACTAATGGTAAAGACAGTTTGGCGCTAAAATCAGTCTTTGAATCGTTTCCATCTGTTGTTCTTTCAGCCAGTCAAAATCAGTCTTCTGCATGAGAACTATTTTCCATCTGTTGTTCTTTGACCCCCTTTCATGAACCGCTTCAAGGTCAAACCTTTGTTGGCAGAAGGTCCTGGGAAACTGGGGAAATTCTCTATAGCACCTTGGAAGTGGGAAAAATTAGGGAAAACTGCATCTAGCAAGATTGAAGTTTGCAATCTTAATGTTTTTTGGCTTATTTCTTGATATTTCTCCAATTTTTCTTCAATTTTTTGCATTTGCTGTAATGTTTCTGTAAATCCTTTTTGCATTGTGACGTTCCTGGTTCCCATCCTTAAATCATTGGTCACTTTCTGCTCCTGCTCCTGCTCCTGCTTCTGGTTCTCATTTCTGCTTGCTGCTCTTGTAACTGTGTTAAATCACCTTGCTTCTCAAACAGAGGGATTGAGATACATGAGAGATCATGGTGTAACACTTCTCTTGTTTATTCTAACAGCACAGTGGGAAGTATTTTCTCTTTCTAGTATGTGAATACTTTTCTTTTTCCATTTTCCCTTTCTGTTTTCTCTCTGGAAGGTTTGCTGTATCAGGAATGGTAGAAGAGGATTCTTTAGGGATTCTCAGTAATTTCATCACAGTACTTAGAAGTGAAGAAAGAAATTGACGTTGGAAGTTTGCTGAAGGTTAGTGGAATTTGATTTTTGAGCCACCTAATCCAACAGATTAGATGATGGTGTTGAATTTGTATTAGTCTATAACTGTAAAAATTCTGCATATTTACATGTACTGGTAAAAGGGTGGTCTGGGGCCCATCTGTTTGGTAATCCAGACATTCATCAGATGCACCTGTTATAGATGGTCCATGGTGCAAAAATGTTCTCCTTTGGATGATCATGATCACTTTTCTTCTGGGATGTAAAGTGGATGGCTAAAATCTGAAAAGAATGACAATGAAACCTTGGTCGTTGAGCTGCTTTGCTAACTCTGGTTGCATGTAGCTGGTGAGTGAGGCCTAAGGTCTGATATGAAGGTGCTAGTGAGGGAGTTTGATACTTTGACTTACAGAGAGAACAAGAGCGGAAATGTCATTTTGAAAGACTGATTTAGCAACGATGTCTTACCATTAGTAAATCATAAGGTAGTTCAGTTTTTTTATTCAGATAGTTCACAACTGAATAGAGGTTTGGAAGTATATGGGAGATACTGGAGTAGTTTGGTTGACAAAGTTGTTTAACAAGATTCTAAAATTGAAGTAAATGTCGGATGAAGGAAGAGTTCTATTGTACCAATTTATAAGAATAAAGGACACACAAAGTTCCACTAATTATCGGGGGATCAAACTTATGAGCCATGTCATGAAACTTTTGAAAGAGTGATTGAGAAGAGGCTATTACATGAGATGAGTGTGTCGGAGAACCAGTTTGGTTTTATGCTTGGGAGGTCTAACATGAAAGCTATTTTCTTGATTGGACAATTAATAGAAAAGTATGGGGAGATGAGGAAGAACCGCCATGTCGTTTCCATTGACTTAGAAAAGCCTTATGATAGCGTCCTCAGAGATTTAATATGGTGGGTGTTGGGTGAGAAAGGGGTTTCACGGGGATATAAGATATAATTAAGGATATGTATGAGGGAGCAGTGACAAACGTTAGGACCACTAGCAAAGAAACTAGTGATTTTCCCATAACTATAGGATTGCTCCAAGGATCGACATTGAGCTTGTACTTTTTTATGTTGGTTATAGATGAGTTGACAAAGCATTTGTAAGAGGAGATTCCATGGTGCATGTTATTTGTAGACGATATAGTTTTAATTGATAAGACAAGGGAGGACATGAACACAAAGCTAGAATTATGGAGAGATACATTAGAATCTAATGGATATAAAATTAGCCAAACTAAGATAGAGTATTTGGAATGCAATTATAGCAAGGAGAGGAGCAGGAGTAGAGCATCGGTGGAGACTGATAACCAAGAAGTCCCCCCTAATAGAACACTTCCGATACCTGAAATCAATAATTCATAAGAGCAAAGAGATTGAGAGGGAGGTTACCTAGAGAATTTAAGTGGATACAAATGGAGATGCACCTTTGTGGTTTTGTGTGATTGGAGGGTGCCACTCAAATTAAAAGGAAAATTCTATAGGATGGCTATAAGGTCGGCCATGCTCTATGGATCAGAGTGTTGGGTAGTTAAGGAACAACATATACATAGGATGAGTGTCGCCAAAATATGAATGTTGAGATTGATGAGTGCCAAGACAAGAAAGGATAGAATTAGAAATGAAAACATTAGAGGAAACTTAGGATTAGCACCAATAGTTAACAAGACGAGGGAGATTAGACTTAGATGGTTTGAACATGTCCAACGTTGACAAAAAATGGCACCGGTTAAAAGGAGTGAGGTGATCCAAATTGAAGGTTGCAAAAGGGCAAGGGGAAAGCCAATAAGAACAAGGATAGAAGTGGTAAGAAAAGATTTAAAAATTTGGGACTAAATGAAGCCATGACACTTGATAGAGGGGAATGGAGGAACAAGATTCATGTGATAGACCTCTAATTGGGATAAGGTCTTGATGATGATGATGATGGTTCACAACTAAGATCAACACTAAAGGTACCTTTTATGGTACCCCAAGCTTCAAGTGCCTACTTACAGATATGACAAACTTCAGGCAGCTATATATACTTATCTCTTTAATTTACCTTGGCTATGAGTTGGTAGCCTAACTTATAAAATGTTAAATGTAGTAGTAGGGCAGCCCCGGTGCACGAAGCTCCCCCCTATGCGGGGTCCGGGGAAGGGGCGGACCACAAGGGCCTAAAGTAGGCAGCCTTACCTTGCATTTTGCAAGAGGCTGATTCCACGCCTTGAACCCATGACCTCAAGGTCACATGACGACAACCAAGAAGTAAGATCAACTTTATACAACTTATGCATAATAACGTACATAAATACATGGTCATGATACTAAGATGAAGATGAATGACATCATGCTGAGAATTCAAATGAAATGAAAATGCCAATCTATATCTACTTGATACAGCTATATGCCAGTATGCATTTAGGCAGGTGACTGCCAGATATACACTAAACTATTCATACATTATAAGGCCACTGGAGAGAGAGATATATGCTTACCTGTCATGGAGGAAGTAAGACTTTAGATAGCCAACAAGACATGGCCTCAGATTGGGGCAGTTCACATCTTACATTTTGCATGTAATGCTCCAGCGTATGATTGGTCTCATCCATATTATCGTTGAGAATTGTATCTTCTGCCAGTTTAACAGCTGCATATTGAGATAACTGAAAATTATAAGCCACACGTTGGAGCTTCCTTGCAGTTTCTTCATCGGCAAACATTACAAGGGCATTTACTAAGAATTTAAGTTCACGTCGTGCCCCAGCAGTTAATGACAAGCTCTTTATATGAGAAGGAAACTTAAATCTTAAACTTTTAAAAACTAAACAATGTGAAATCTAAACAGCCATTCAACAAAACATATAGCATATGGAAAGGAAAAAAAATGCATGGAGATACTCTATAAGATATTATCTATTTATAACGGATATCATAATGCATCAAACATGTAGAACATATTGACCTAACTGTCACATAGAATTATGTGACAACAAGTCAAGTAATATGTAACATCTTTATTAATAAAATGATGATTTAGAGGTACATTACATGAGAAAATTTTAGTCATACACTTGTGCTTGAGAGAAATGTAGATTGTAATGCAAGATTCTTGACTCTTTAGAGACTGATTTTGTTGTCAATTATATATCTAATATTGAATAAAATCAATTCTATCTATGTGCTGTTGTCTTTCTCCATTGACAATCTCTTTTAATGCCTTGATTTTGCTTCCATATGGCAGTGTGTTGCCATCTTTGTAAGATAGCTACTCATTATGGGCCTTCAAATTTTAGTCTCCCAATTTAAGTCTGCAAAGGAAGGTGCTAGAAGATATTGTTTATGCAAGTAGTTATATTTCCTCCCGGAAACAGTATTAATTTGAAATGGTATGGGAACTTCTTTAGGGACCCCACATTCATCCAACATCAATTTTGAATCTCAGTCCCCACTTCGTGTAACATGGTTCCACCACTCATCTTGGTCTGATTAGTCTATAAAACCTTTCCAAGGACTCAAACCATCCATTTGTAGTAAACCCTCTAACAAACAACATGGATAAATGTTCACTCCATTTAATTGTGTGGAATCTTGCAACATATCAAGTCATAGGTTTGTATACCAAACTCAGAGATGCTTGACCTGTACCATAAGACATAACCAAAAGGGCATTTTGTTCTATGCTAATATTTCATGAGGTTTTATATGGTGGCTACCCTACCATTTCCATGTGGTTTACACAACGGCTAAAAGTATGAAGCTATGTAGTCACAGGGGGGAAGTTGCCATGCGACTAGGCACAACTAGGTGCTTGTGTCGTCAAGCGACTTTTGCGCCTCCAATTTCAGGCACAAAAAGGTGACTTTTATGCTGTTGACTTCATCGTTTCGCCATTTCCACCATTGTTTCTGCAAAGAGGCCTGTCATGTTCATCTGTGATCTGTCATTTCTGTCTGTGAAAATGGCAGTGAGGAGGGGGGTGGAGTGTTGGTTTCTCTCCCTTCTCCTTTCCCTGTCTCTCTCTCTTCTCTTCCTTCTTCTCCTCTCTGTCTATTTGGTTTTGGGTTTCTTGCTTCTTCCGTCAATCGTTAGATCGAGAAAGGGGGTGCTCTTATCAATTTTGGCTCCCATGTATAGAAAAATCTAACATATATTCATACATTATATATGTATATGTACATGGAATTTTCTTTATTTAATCATTTGGATATTTCTTCTTCTTCTTCTTCTTCCACTTCTTATTTATTTATTTTGTGCTTGGGAAATAAGTCCACGACTAGGCGTGCTTAGTCCCTCTAGGCACAAGTCACACCCCTTGCGCCTACGTGCACCTTGTGCCTGTAACTACATAGGTACGAAACAAGGAATCTTTTTGGTGATCTAGACAATTCTCTATAGTTTCCAGCATCCCTTGATAGCTTCCTCATCGATAATCCTGGCCGTAATGTTATGTAGTGTTAAGTTGACATAACAGTATGGGTTACTCGAGCAATCAGAGAGTCAGAAATATCTGTGCATGAGTGGCAAAATAGTGTCCATGATAAAGCGTAAGTGCTTTTCACTTGTAGTGCTTTCCTACCTCCATAGTTGTCATGAAAATCATAGTAATGGTTTTCTTATTTGAACTTTAAGGCGCCATTGTTCAAATATGAAAACCATTACTATGTTTTTCACAATAACTATCAAGGTAGAAAAGACTACAAGTGAGAAGCACTTATGCATAATCATAGGCACACTATTTTGAACTTTGAAGTGCCATTGAAGGGGAGCCTTGGAGCAACAGTAGAGTTGTTGTTGTGTGAACTTGAGATCACGGGTTCAAGGCGTGGAAATAGCCTCTTGCAAAATGCAAGGTAAGGCTGTGTATTATTGACCCTTGTGGTCCGCCCTTTCCTGGACCCCGCATATGCTGGAGTTTCGTTCACCAAGCTAACTTTGAAGTGCCATTGTTCCATGTGAGTAATTGATATGTGGTACTGAAAGGGTGGTAAAGATTAGAGCACTGATTTACTAAGAAATGACACACTGGGTAAATAAAGAAGGTAAAGATTAGAGCACTGATTTACTAAGAAATGACACACTGGGTAAATAAATGAAGAAGGAGCAAATAAGAGTCTAGGTTATGCGTGTGTATTTGATGAGTTTGATCTTAAGCATTGGCATTTGCTTGACCTAGCTATGATAATAGCAACTGTTGTCTCCTTCGCATACACTTGGCTCTACATATTTCTAGAACTAACCCCTGTCCGGTGTCTGGCAGAGCTAAGAGGGGCTTCAATCCTTACTCCTTATCCATCATGCTTGTAAGGAGCACTTGTTATGTGACTGGAATTTATCTTGTATGAATTCTTTACCATTTAGTTGTCATTTGAACATTCTTTTGTACTGTAGGATGAAGTACTTTCCGATCCAAACTGAAACAGTTAGGTTGTTTGATGCTGGACCATGAATTTTATGTTGCTTTCCACTAAATAAAAGAAAAAGTCTGTTTTCAATTTTAGATTAGTGATCTAGTATTGTCTTCTCAAGTATGAATGCGATATCCGGCTGTCCTACCTAGCTGCAATATCCATGTGCATATGATATGGTTTGGTCTACTTGTTTATGTGATGCATATGGATTCTGCTTTAGATGCTTGTGCTACAGTGGTGGCTTTATCAAATTTATGCCCTTGAAGATTCTGCATGGTTTTGTTTCATGTATGACCCACAGTTATAGTGCTTGTGTTTGTGTTCAGGTCTCAGAGGTTGAGACACTCATGAACATGAATGCACACAATATGTGCATGTACTTATTGATGTGTGTATTTACATACAAATGTATAAAACATACATGCACATCAATGCATGGATGCATGTGGTACATACATGCACTTAAGTATGTGGATGTATGTGTGGGTTAGTATCATATTTAATTTTATACGCATATGTCATTGTGCTTGTGCTTGAGTGCATACCAATAAATGTATCTACGAACTAGCTCCACCTATACACACATACAAACACATGCATGGATATATATGTGGTCATCAAACCATGACTGATTCAAAGAGGTAGCTTTCTGTTTGCATTTTAGCTAGTGTAATATTACTGGAATGCAAGTCAGCTAAGTTTTAATGTTGATATTGCCGCTAAATCTGTGCCTCGCTGTTTATTTTCCTGATGTGACTTTTTTTCCTTCCTTTGGCCCCCAGGAAGAGTGCAAGCGTCTACGCCAGAGTATAAAATGTGGACTGATTAGTCGACTAACAGTGGTAAGCATCTCCTTACTTATGTTTTCAGGATAACTGTGCCCCATTTTGTATCTTAGGAGGATTTTGTTCTGCTTTTTTGTAGGGAGAGGTTCAGGAGAAAGCCAGGGCACTCCAGGCAGTGAGAGTCAATGATGTTAGTACTATAACAAAGTCTTTTGTTTTTGTGTATATGTATTTGTTTCTGATAGACTATTAACAATGGACCCACAGGCAAATCAATCAGAACTTTTGTAATAGATAGGTGCTGATTCTGTGGATTCTCAATTTTTAGCCAACTTCTGACTGGATCCCCACTGACGCCATCAGATTTTGTCTTTTGGTTACTTTATGCTTCTTATACACTGCTTATCTTTCATGCATTTAGTTTCTACAAGTGGTTTATGTACTTCTGATCTGTGATTCTTGAGACGGTGATGCAGTGGTTGGAAACAGAGATATTACGGCTAAGTCATCTTCGTGATCGAGCAAGTGAAAAAGGCCGTAGAAAGGAATATCCTTTCATATTTAAACTATGTTGGTGATTTATAAGTTCCTCATACGATAACACTTTTGATGTTAAAATTATTTCTTGTTTTCCATATGAAAATTTGATATTATTTTGTAATCTGCAGCACTTATGCCATTTTTGTTTCTCTTATTGGGGATGGAACATAGGAGTGACTGCACTATTTAACTGCTTTTTAGCTTATATCATAGATTCTCTGAAATATTTCTTTAGCATGTGGACAAGCTGTAGATATTATCTTATTGTTAGCAACATTATATGATTGTGAAGTATGTACACTGGCTTGCGTAACTATCTCCTTTCCTGAAGGAAGATGAAGAAATTGAACTGCATTGTGGAATTTCGTTACCTTCTAGTTCATCATCATCATCATTAAGACCTTATCCCAATTAGGGGTTGGCCACATGAATCTTATTCCTCCATTCCACTCTATTAAATACCATGGCTTCATTTAGTCCCAAAGTTTTTAAATCTTTCCTCACCACTTCTATCCACGTTCGTTACCTTCTAGTTAATGGTCTTATATTGTCATTGCTTTCTCTTATTGGTTCAAGATGAAAGACTTTGTTTTATATGTTGTTAGCTTGTGGACGTGAGATAAATGGGCTTTTCATGTTCATCTGCAACTTCAGCAGAGAAGGTTGCTTAAGATTAGGGTATACCTAACAGTTTTAAGTTTATGTTACCCTGTATGCACACCAGTCTAGTTTCATGTGAAAAACCTAAATGTCTATCTCATGGCTGTACCAGCTGATACACCAAAATTCTTGGTACTTGTTGGATGACTGGTACAAAAGCAACTGTTTCAGTACTGGCAATGTTTTAGGATTTTTCAGTCTGCTTCTGTCTAGTACCAGGCTGTATTTGCTGGACTGTAAAATTTGCAGAGATGGGTGAAATTGGAAACAAGTTGACCCAGCTAAGGAGGGGTGAAACCCAAAAAAAGTTGAAGAAAACCAGCTTCTATGTTTAATAACCTATAATAGGTCAAATGTAAACTCTTTCCTGCCAGCTGGTAGATACTGGTCTGAGAGCAAACTGGCATGCTCGTTGGTACAAAACTTATTAGTGAGGTGAAAATGCATGAATGTTAGAACAGTTAGTCAACTTCAGATCCAGTGTTGCATAAATTGTTTAGTAAAATTGACTTGGTCTCCGCAGGTACTCTGTGCCATGTGGAAGTATTGGATGATCTTCTGAGTTTTGATAGGAGGTTTTGTTTTTGTTAAAGTCCTCTATATTTACTAATAGATGGATTTGTTTCTGTTCTGGTTGAAGATGTGTTTCTTCTGAAAATATTTTTTCTGTGGAAATTGTGGTATATTTAGCTTAAAAATTAGCCTATCATTTGAAGTTTTCAAGTTGGGACCAGATCCACAGAAGTCCATTTTCTAGTATTAGTTATCGTGGAAGGAAAACCTTTTTGAAAAGTTCTCTAGATAAGGCAGTGTCAAACTCCCAGTTGTATTAGGGAAGGAAAATTCTGGGAACCTTTGATGGTTGACTTGTTATGACAGGCGAACTGGTCTGCAGGCATTGATATAATGTTGCTCATGTTGGATGGCTGTTGGGAACAATATTAGTCTGATTGTCCTGGGAAATGTCATATAGATTTTTGCATTTTGCTACTTTGCTAGCAGCAGCTTTTGAGGTGTTCTTGGAATAACTGCCGAACTTCCTAAAAGAAAATACAGAGACACACCCATTATCATGGCCTAAATGTATTAGATATTGGTAAACCATACAAATGTGAACCTATGATTTATGGACACAGCAGTTTTTTGCCTGACATGTGTTGACACATGCAGACTCATATGTGGACATGCCAAACCCATATTTCCTTGTGTTTGATTGTGTCTGTTGAGTTTTGGATTTTACTGGTACATCTTTGAGGGGGTATGGTTTTGAAAATTTAACCTCCATATAAGGGTATTAAAGCCATTTAAGTCATAACCTTTTATTTTCCCACTGCCTTTCCCTGCGACTTTACTTTCGGGACTTATGTCTCTTTCCTCTTGATGATTTCCTTTCCTCTTTTCAAGGGAGGACTCTCTTAACTGCATTAAACAAAAAAGAAAAAGCTAAGGTGACATCATTCAACAACCTTACCCAAAAAAAAATAAAATCTATCAACAAAGTATTCCTCAAAGTTAATGAGTTAAAATCTTGGGATGAAGCCTTCTACCTCAGTGTGCTAGAAGGGCCTATCCTGTGCTTAGGTCATGGGTTCAAGGCGATCATGGGTTATCCATAAAATCCCAGCTTGCCTACCAAAAAGAATAGAGAATTAAAATCAGCCAAAAGTAGAGATATTTTATGTACAAACTATCCTTGGTAGTTTTTTTTGAAAAACATAAAATACTTAAACTAATCATAATAAAAGCTGTTAGACCAAAATATAATAGTAAATTTAATAAAATGTTTTTATCCGGTGTGGTAAAATTGGTATCTGTATCATTGTTTCTCGTACATAAGAATCTGTAACTGTTTGGATTTTAATTAGGACGGAAATATGTAATTTCTTCTGTTTCTTTTGTTTTAAATTTATATTTTCTTGATATTTATTTGCTTCATCCCGTGTCTAATTTTTGTGAATTTGAAATATTGGACACCTGTGTCTGTGTCTCCATATTTGTGTCCACAGATCACAGATGTTAACTCATGAACTTGTGATGACAGAAGCAATGATTCATTGGTTGATGGTGACTTATACCCTATTTAAGATCTTCCCATAGTTGTATTCTTAGGAAAAGCAAATTTGCAGTGACATCTAGGCTCGTCTAGCAAATGTTTAGTCTACTCATATATGTCCACTTATCTGATTCACTAGAAAACATAGGCTTAGTTGTTGGAAATGTGCAAAGCTGCAAGTTCGTCTGGCTGTTGTTTAACTTTACAATTCCTGTTGCCATAAGTCTACAAGCCAAGTTTGTGTGCCTGAACTTGTGGCATGGCACATAGGCGTGTCAACAAGGACCGAAGAACCGGACTGTACCAGACCAAAAATTGAGTTGCAAAGCTGCAAATTCATCTGGCTATTGTTTAACTTTACAATTCATATTGCCATAAGTCTACAAGCCAATTTTGTGTGCTTGAACTTGTGGCATGGCACATAGGGGTGTCAACAAGGACTGAAGAACCGGATTGTACCAGACTGAAAATTTCTGGTTCTTTGCCATTGGAATTGAATTAATTTTGGTCCAGTTCTAATTCTATGCTAGAAGCGCATACCAAATAATTAGACTATAATACCCCAATTAATTTATACTTAACTTTAGTTTAGCTAAGGGTAATTCAATCTTTGTACCTTAAATTTTGCAAGACTAAAAATACCCTCAATTTTATTATGTTGCCCATAAAAAATAAGGTACATTAGGCATCTAGCTTAAATACAATGGACCATAAATAAATCATCATCATCATCATCATCAAGATCTTATTCCAATTAGGGGTCGACCACATGAATCTTATTCCTCTCTATTAAGTAACATGGCTTCATTTAGTCCCAAAGTTTTTAAATCTTTCCTCACCACTTCTATCCATGTTCTCTTGGGCCTTCCCCTTGCCCTTTTAGAATCTTCTACTTGCATTGCCTCAATCCTTCTAACCAGTGCCATTTTCGGTCTCTTTTGAACATGTCCAAACCATCTAAGTCTAATCTCCCTCATCTTGTTACCTATTGGTGCTACCCCTAAATTTGCTCTAATATTTTTACTCCTAATTCTATCCTTTCTTGTCTTACCACTCATCCATCTCAACATCCTCATTTCTGCAACACATCCTATGAGCATGATGTTCCTTAACTGCCCAACACTCTGATCCATAGAGCCTGGCCGGCCTTATGGCCATCTATAGAACTTTCCTTTTAGTTTGAATACCCGCTGATCACACAAAACTCCAGATGCACATCTCCATTTGTTCCAACCTGCTTGGATTCTTTGGGTAACTACCTTGTCAATCTCTCCACTCTCATGAATCATTTATCCTAAGTACCAAAACTGGTCTTTTACGGGGACTTCTAGGTTATCAATCTTGACTAGTATTCCATTCCTACTCCTCTCTTTGCTAAAATTGCATTCCAGATATTCTGTCTTAGTTTGGCTGATTTTAAATCTTTTAGATTCTAATGCTTCTCTCCATAACTCTAGCTTTATGTTTACACCCTCACTTGTCTCATCAAGTAAGATTATATCATTTACAAATAGCATGCGCCAGGGGATCTCCTCGTGTAGATGTTTTGTTAACTCATCCATAACCAATGTGAAAAGGTATGGGCTCAATGCCGATCCTCAGTGCAATCCAATAGTGACAGAAAAATCACTGGTTTCGCTACTAGTGGTCTTAACATTTGTTACCGGTCCCTCATACATATCTTTAATTATGTCTATATACCCCCCTGAAACCCCTTTTTCGCCCAACACCCTCCATATTAAGTCTTCAGGGACCATAAATAAATAAGGATATATTAATTATTTAGCTTAAACATAGTGGGAAACAAAAAATGTTCACTTTGATTACCCCCTAAATTCTCAAACTCCCTAATCAAAAGCTAAAGGTCTTGAATACTCAATTCCATAAAAACCTTTACACAATACATTTTTTTCATGATTAAAAGCTAAGTTTACGAGATAAATGAAAGGACTGAATTATAAATGCACCCTCCCAATCAAATGGCAAGGCAATTTAGTCAATGAGATATGGGGCTTTTGTCTAGGTTTTCTTTCTTTGTAGAAGCCCTACTGTGCATATGGAGGAATGACAAACTTAAGAAAATTGGCTTGAAAGCGAAGAAGATGGAGGGCTTTAGGAAGAAGAGTAAAAAACCGATCATATCAAATGCTCTCGTGATAGATCTCTACCGAACTTTGTGATCTCAATTTTCTACTATCTCAACACCTATCATCTTTATATGGCTTAGATGCTAGAATTACTTAAGAGGACCGAGAACCATATTGGAATAGAATAGTTTGGTCCTGGATGGAACCTAACTTCGGGTTAGTCTGGTTTTGGTCCTGCTGAAAAAAGAACTGTCCAGTTTCAATTTTGGGTGGAATCAGACATTGACAGCCCTGGGCACATGTGATGAAATATGTGATATGTATGCTACATATTTCCATATACACATGAACTTTTGCAATTTTGCCGCTACTATTTGTATGCACCTACTTGTGAGTCAGATAGTTTATCTACATGAATCTGCTGAATTCAATGATTGGGGTCAATTTAGGAAGCACTAAGTGATGGGGTATTGTGGTGTCTTGTGGGAAACATCTTTCTTGGAAACTAGATTCTAGTGCTTCTTGGTGTAATATGTGGACTGCTTGCAGGGAACTGAAGTGCAACTTGTTCATGGGATTGCCTTAAAAGTCTTTAGGCAACTTATTAGTTTTCTCATGAACTTCTGGAAAAGACATGACAAAAAATACTAGAAGCTGAAATTTTAAAGTGCTTGATATGTGCAAGGCACGCACCATCCTACTCGTCTATGAGCCGTGATTCCAAATAGGCCAACTTTGGAGGATGCGAACCATTCACAATCTTGTCCACATCCTAGGTGAGCTATGTACCAAAATCTTATCCATTGTATACTTGTACTTGCAATTATTGTAGTTGAAAAATGGATGGCGAAGCTATTTAACATCCATTTTAAAACTCAAGAAAACAATGGCTAGGATCATCGAATGGATGATATTTTCTGTGCATAGCACATCCATGCTGCGAACAAGATTGTGATATGTGAATGGATAGGATCTTTGAAAATGTGGGCCTGATTGGGGGTTATAGCTTGTGGAAGAGTGGGTTGGGTGTGCAGATATGAAAAATAAGCATTAACTAATGGAAAACATAACTGCACATTTTTTGAATCTATCATTTATTAATATCTTATTAATCTATGTAAAATGCTGACCCCCAAATCGGGATAAGACTTTGATGATGATGATTAGTCTATGTAAAATTAATGTATTAGATTTTTGGAAAAAGTATGGTTTGACCAGGCACCAACTACCAGTGCTTTTGGAGGAACTCCTCTAACAAAACATTGGTCAAATTATTGGATGGCATCTACCATTGGGGTTCAATCCTGGCCTTCCATCTCATTTTTCGTTATATGTAGTGATAGATCTGACATGTGGGGATTATGTGAGACTCACCTTTTTGTCATGTTAACTTAAGGAGTACCAATATCAAATCAAAGAACTTTGACAGGGGAAGCTCCTTTATTATAAAAAAAAGGGGTGCTAGTATCATTTTTTCTAAGAATTTAAAATTGTAAAAAACGGACAAAGCTTTTGCATTTTTCTTTCTTTCTTTCTTTTTTCTTTTTTTTTTATGGCTGGAGCAGTTGCAGATCAATGTTCCTCTTCACAACCACATTCAGGCAGAAAATGGTGATGCATCAAAACCCATCTCAAACATAGTTGTAAACTCCTTTTCGACACAGAACCACCTATTTTTCAACCATTTTTCCAGGATATCAAACCATCTTCTCTCACTTTCTGCTGGTTCTGCTCTAGCAATCTCTTGGTCCCTCCACCCATGGTCCTCACATCTATTCCCAACCAAGACACGATCCTGACCCAAATAGTTGTTCATCTTCGTAGCTAGATGGTTATTTCAAAGTAAAGTGAGAGAAGATGGTTTTTCAAACAATCTGAAACCAACTTCTTTCATTCTTGGATTTCAAAATCGATGACCAATTTATTGAATGTAAGATGGATTTTTTCTGATGTGGGGACGAAAATTGAATTGCAAGGGTCTGGTTGAAGGGAGTTATGGTGTGTGGTTGGGTGAGGAGGTTTGAGAACAGATGGATGAGATTTGAAAATTTGATATCATTGTAGGGGTATTTTTGTCATTCAAGCTAATATGATTACATGCTGGGTCCCACATGGGCCCCCGCATGTCAGGTTGGTGACTATATTTACCAAAAAATGAGATGGAAGGCTAGGATTGAACCCTCCACGGTAGTTGGGGTCCAATAATTTGACCCATGTTTTATAGGGGGGGTCAAACCATTCTTTTCCCCCAATGTTTTCGTAATATTCTATTTTAAAATTTTGAACTATTGAAGGCCTTTATGTACTTGCGAGATGACTTTCAACTGAAGAGGTCCTTACAATATCTAGGCTTTCAAAAGATTGGTAAAAGAGCTTTTAGTATAAAGGAGCAACTAGAACAATATTAGAAGAAATTGCACTGACCAAATGATTGTAATAGAAGCCAGATTGTTCCGATACAGTTTCTGGTGAAATTGCATTTTTTGGAAATTTCATCTGGACCCTGATGGGATAGCTCAACTTCATATCTCTGGTATGTCTTATATGCTGCTGAAGCATTTATGTTAACCATAAGATGTTTTGCTTATAGCCAGGTTTTACTGGTAAAGGACAGCCCCGGTGCTTGAAGCTCCCGCATATGCAGGGTCCGGGGAAGGGGCAGACCACAAGGGTCAATAGCACGCAGCCTTATCTTGCATTTTGCAAGAGGCTGTTTCCATGCCTCGAACCCGTGACTTCAAGGTAACATGACTACAACTCTACCGTTGTGCCAAGGCTCCCCTTCTGCCAGGTTTTATTGATATCTAGCCGTAAGTAACTATTTTTCACAATTTACTAAGCCTTTGGATGGGTTACGTTGGATTTTTCTGCCATTTCCCCCCAGAATCATTCTAATTCTCAAAATGAATTTTTTTTTTTTCCTGTTTGGAAAGATGTCAGGTTGATGGTCTATTTTCGTCATTCAGTACCTGTATTGGATATGAGTAAACATTTTTGAATTGTCTTTAGTTACCCTTGACCTTGTTCACGCTTAGAGAATGTGTGGAGAAACTGCAGCTATTGAACACTCCTGAGGAGCGTTCTCGCAGACTAGAGGAACTTCCTGAAGTACATGCTGACCCAAATATGGATCCAAGTCATGAATCTGATGAGGATGAAGGAGATCCAGAAGATAAGAAACAAGGTCTTCCATTTTTTATGGAATTTTCAAAATAAAACTTACCTGGAATTAAGTTTTATTTTGGTATTCATCATGATGTATTTCCTACTTGTATTGCATGTTGTGCAGACTACTATATGAGGCTAAGAGATTCTGGATATTCTAGAAAGGGAAGAGAGCTGCCTTCTCCAGGTAAGGGAGGTTTGGCTCCCAATGATGCCTGGACTAGTTCACGGAATACTTCAACAGCGAACTGGGAATCAAACAGGAATGCTCCGACAAGGGGAGTGGATTGGGACAAAGGAGGAAGTGCTACTGTTGCTGGTGAGAAAACAAGTGAACCCTCATGGAATCAAGGACTGGATGCACTGCAGACAAGCAGTTGGGATATGTCAAAATACCAGGCTACTGCAAGTACTTTGGATACTGGTTCTTGGAACAGTCAGGCTGTGACAAGATCTGCTCAGCAGGAAAAGATCAATGTCTCTGACAAAATCTGGCACTATCAGGATCCATCTGGGAAAATCCAAGGACCCTTTTCCATGACACAGTTGTGTAAATGGAGTACAACTGGATACTTTCCAGCTCATCTGAGAATATGGAAAGCATCTGCGAAGCAAGAAGATTCCATACTATTGACTGATGCCCTTATTGGAAAGTTCCAGAAGGAGCCACCCATTTGGGAATCTCAGCAGGGAAGTTCTTCACAGCCTCAGGTTGGCAGCACTGTCACTGATAGTAGAGAAACTAATTGGGAAGGTGGCTGGAAAGAGAAGAGCAATACAGCCTGCATGGACAAACAGAAAAGTGAAGGAAGCTGGAATTGGAAAGATACAGGTGGTGCTGTCAATATAAATGCTGAACTAGTGAAAAATGATGGGTGGGGAACTCAGTCATCCACTTGGGTTGCATCCACTACAGAAGTGGACAATCCCAAGGATGGATGGAGTGGAAGTTCTTCTCGAGGATTGGATGCATCAAGAGGTAGCGGTGCTTGGTCCAGCCAACCTCCCAGTCCTACACCAAGATCTACACAAATTTCTGGGAACCTGTTTCAAATGCCCTCTCATCAAGGACGTGAGGGTCGAGGAGGA
This sequence comes from Warburgia ugandensis, assembly GCA_035236585.1. NCBI lineage: Eukaryota > Viridiplantae > Streptophyta > Magnoliopsida > Canellales > Canellaceae > Warburgia > Warburgia ugandensis. Next base: position 44,365,680 of record CP141129.1, read on the forward strand.
AGTAATGCTTCTCATCAAGGAAGAGAAGGGCAGGGTGGTGGGAATGCTGGTAGATGGAACTCTGGCCAAGACCATGGAAATACTTGGAATACAAACAGAACCACAGGGTTCCAGTCTAGTAATCATGGTTATGAAAAATTATCTAGCAACTGGGGATCTTCAGGCCAATCATCTGGCGAAGGTTGGAACATGCAACCAGAAAGTAAAATATCGAAGGACTGGGAGAGACCGTCCCTGGTGTCAGTCTCTCAAATGTCAGATGGTAACAAAAATGACTTTTCAAACTTGCCTACTCCTACCCCAAAACCAAGCAGCGGAGGGTGGTCAGGGGCACAGGATGCAGAAAAGACATGGTCCAGCGGTTCAGCTGTTTCTTCTCAGTCATCAAGCTCTGGATGGGTCTCTGCTTCAGATCCAGGAGGTAATGTGACACAAAAGTCTCTTGGTGCTCGCGATTCTAACAGAACTGCTGGTTGGGGTAATCAGCAGTATCCACCTTCACCGACGCCCACAGCTGGGGGATTGGGCTCAAACCAAATGTCTAGTTCTTCTCAATATTTGTCTGAAACTACCAGTGGTCATGGTGCTGGTCAACCATCCCCTATTATTTTACCAGAACCAGTGGCTGCTGATGAGGTAGGCAGAAAGGATTTGACAAACCTGCCCACTCCCACTCCAAATGCAAGCAGGGGAGGTTGGGCTGGGTGTCAGGGTGTTGAAAATGAATCTGCTGCCATTTCAACTGCTTCTGTGCAACCAGCTACCGCTGACTGGGAAAGTGCTCGAGATTCAGAAAATAGTGGTGCAAATCAACCTTCTGCCACGGAAAGCGGACGTGCCAAAACAGCTGCTTCTTGGGACAAACAATGCCCCTCGCCTACAAAATCTTTGGAATGGGATTCTGTGTCAACTTTTAGTCCTAAGACAACCGAAACAGACGGTCCGCACCCTTATCAGGTTCCACCTAACTTTGTGGCGGGTCAGTCAATTTCTGCACCACCTGCCAAGGATGATTTTGTTGGGGGAGTTAATGTAGAGACAGGAATTGACTTGGATGCTGGCCGTGGCTTGGAAGATAAGGAACAAGCTCCTTCTGAGATTATTGCAACAGATCAGCACCCAATGGTGCCACAAAGTGACTTTCTTGGGCCAGAAAGTAAGTTGACTGAGGAAAGTGCTATTAAACCTGCTGCAAGTTCTGGGGCAAATGACCCAGCATCTGATCCTCCATCAGGTGTTGCCACATTGGGAGAAACTGATCTCCCCACTGCTGATGCTCCTCAAATTGGTGAGCAAGTGGTAACCGATGTATCAATCTTGAAAAGTGTTATTTCTGGGAATCAAACTTCTGGAACTACCCAAACTTTGGTTTCAGCTGGTACAAGCCTCAAGCCTGCTTTTGAGTCTCATGGGTGGGGCTCTGCTTCAGCTCCAGAATGCCAAGTGTCTGGTTCAGGTATAAAATTGGTCTTTACATCTGGTGACCCATTGAAAACTAGTTCAGTTTCTGAGGCTCCCTTGGGGAACACAGGAGCAACAGCAAATCCAAGTACAGTTTCCGCAACAACACTAGATGATTCAAACAAAAGTTGGACGACTCCCGAGGAAAATGTGAACACAGAATGGGGAACAGCAAACCGAGGTAATACAAGCATGGTTTCGGGAGCCACTCCACAGGGAAATACAAGTGCGGGCTGGGGAGCCACTCAGGGAAATATAAGTACTGGGTGGGGAGCAACTCTGCCGGGAAATACAAGTTTCGGTGGAGGAGCAACTTCGCAAGGAAATACAAACAAGGGCTGGGGAGCAACTCCACAGGGAAATGCACGTGCAGACTGGGAAGCAACTCCACAGGAAAATGCAAGTGCGGGTTGGGGAGCAACTGCGCTGGGAAATGCAAGTGCGGGCTGGGGAGCCACTCAGCAGGGAAATGCAAGTGCTGATTGGGGAGCAACTCCTCAGGGAAATGCAACTGTAGGTTGGGGAGTGGGATCACAGGGTGCCAACATGGGTATGGACAAAACTACCGGAAGTTCAATGTGGGGGAGTCAACATAAATTCAATGGAGAAAGGTTTTCTGGGCAGGGGGAGCGAGGATTTCAGAGTAACAATTCTGGGCATGGTGGTGGTCGGCCATCATGGAATAGGTCATCCTCCTTCGGAAGAGGAGGATCTTCTGGGCCACCACCTAGAGGTCAAAGAGTGTGCAAGTTCCATGAAAGTGGACACTGCAAGAAGGGAGCATCATGTGGCTATCTACATAATTGATGAGAGAAGAAGACTGCTTGGAGCAGTTTGCTTTTTGTACAGGCATTTTTGTTCTAGCACCTTTACTATTAGGCTCATTGGCTTTTATGATGTAGAACTTGTGCAGTTAGCAGCATATAACGCCGTTCCTTTGCTTTCTCTTCTGTGATGTTGCTCTGGTATGTTTTGATCCTATTGGTTGCATGGTGTGATGCTTTTTTCCAGAATGGTTAGATTGCCTGGTCAGCCTAGTTGATTGGGCTGGTGCCTATTTAAAATGGATCAAGTGCCAGGCTATCTAGATTTCGTTTGCATCCATGCTCAATGGGTGTCAGATAGAGCTATCTAGAATTCTTTTGCATGTCATGCCTTGTGAGTGTCAGATACAGCAAAATGAGCACAGAGAATATCCTCTGTAGTGAAACCGTAGCTGTTTTGACAGGAGACATGACTACGAAATGGAAGTGTGTAGTACAAGGTGCTGACACGATCAGCATCTGATTTCAGATTTGCTGCTTGTTTTCAGTGTGCTGCTGGTTTGTTGAGTTGTAGACTTATTTTAGCTTGGAACGTTAGGGCTGTCTTTTGCTTTCCAACATTATTCTGGAAGCAGATAACTAGATTAAGGTTACCAGATATGATTCTGGTTGCAACAACAGAAGCAAATATTCTGAACAGCTTTTACCAAACAACGGAGTTAATTTTCGAGAACAGATGTGAGATAAGAACTTGAAGGGGAGCCTTGGTGCAATGGTAGAGTTGTCGTCGTGTGGCCTTGAGGTCACAGGTTTAAGGCGTGGAAATAGCCTCCTGCAAAGTGCAGTACTATTGACCTTTGTGGTCTGCCCCCTTCTAGGATCCCACGTATCCACCCCTTCACTGGACTCTGCAGGATCCTGTGTATCTGCCCCTTCCCTGGACTCAGCATGTGCTGGAGCTTCGTGCACTGGGGCTGTCCTGTTATGTTAGATAAGAACTTACCAGATAACAGCTTGTAAGTGTTGCCAGCGCCTTTATATCCTGTTCAGCTGACTCAGGTTGGAGACTGGGGGTGTCTCTAACTCTAAAAATAAGAAAAGGAAAAGAGGTGGGAGGCCTATGAATTTTTCCATTGGAATCAGAATAGTTAATATTTTTATAATGTGCAAATTTAGGAACCAAAATTCTGACAAATGAGATCTGAGAACACGTTGAAATACTCGTTGTAGAAGGACAGATATAGGTGACCCTTTGTTTTCCTCATAAGCCCCTCATTAGACGGTACAGACAGCTAGAAAACTAGGTGGGCTTATATTTTCTGAAGACCTAAGCCATTGATTATGTTACACTTAACTAGGCCTCCAAAATTCTAATCCATTGGGTGATCATAGCAACTACCTATTTTAGTTGCCAAATAGACAGGAACAAGGTTTGTACTTCATTTCATTACTCAGGAAGAGAGTGGGTAGGGTCATTCAATGGCTGAAACTTTTGGAGCATAGCCCATCTAGGTCAAGGGAAACATTGCCAGGGTTCGCAAAGGGAAAATGAAGGGGCGCATATATCCCTATCCTTACAAAAATGCTGTTACATATAGCACTAGCAGATATAAGTCATGTAGTTCGTCTTCAATACGTGGAACTCTAGAATTGTCAAATTCTCTCTTGAGAACTAAGCCTTTGATTGTATAAACGGTATTGATAGCCGTAGACGACTGCTGAAGATATTCTTTTTGGATTCTTCGATTCATTCATGTCAAATGCAGCGCTAATGACAGAGCTGATGAGCTCGCCAAGGAGGGAGCTCTTCTTCCTGACCCATGGTTGAGATTGACTGAAATTGGATAGGTCCTTCTACCTATCACCTCTATCTGTTCAGAGGAACCTAGTGCAAACTACTAGGTTTCTGTGATGTCCCTTCATTTTTGCTGTAATGGGTGAACGCTTGCGGTTTGTTTCCTCTGTCTGTTAAGACTTTCAGAGGAGCCGTGGCAAGATCTGCCTTTGTTTTTGTGATGTCCCTTGATGTGCAGTTGTAATGGGTGGACGGATGTTGTTTGTTCCTTGTGGAAGTGGCTTCGGATGGTTGGTGCAGTGCTAATCATCTCGATCTCAATAAATTTACCATTAAAAAAAATTTAAGTCCTCTATCGTATATAGAGGACATAGATGGCTGCTCTTAAGGGGAGCCTTGCACAGCAATAGAGTTGTCGTCGTGTGATCGTTCGAGATTTGGAAGCAGCCTCTTGCAAAGTGCAAGGTAAGGCTGCATACTATAGACCCTTGTAATTTACCTCCTCCTTCAACCTACATACATGGGAGCTTTATGCACGGGGCTGCCTTTTTAGATGATTGCTTTTCTATTTTCCCATGGATCTCCACAATTTGATTTGTGGAGGGTGTTGATGAATCTAAATGGCCCTTTCTTATTTTCTAACTGCCTATTGATGATCAAATTGTTCAGATAAAATTTTTCTTGCATGGCTTATTTATACATAGCCTACAAAATAGATGAGATCTGGATCACTGGACAGAGCCCCTCCTGGTATGTATTCTATCCTGCACCCAGTGAGAGAATGCACTTGTCACACATAACATGGGCTTGTGAAAATACAAGCAGCAAATCTACAAATAGGCTTAATTTCCCCAATGATCCCGATAGGATTAAATTTTGATAATGGATCCTTCATAACACAGATATGATAAATGATTTGGATCATTAGAAAAAGAGCCCCATCTGTCTTTCTTCTGCTGGAAATATGACATCCATCACATCCGATCCCATCGAGAGAACATAAGATTGATTATTTTGTGCACTCTCATCTATTACATATTAAGCAAATAGGGTTCTTCTTAACCTTTCAAAGTCACTTTTCCTTGAGCCACATAGGTATTCTCTTGAACCCAATTTTCCTTGAGCAATATAGATATTTTTAAAATTTTAAAATATTTTAAATTTTATCATGTTTCATCGGTGAATAAGGAGGCTGCTAAAATGATTTAGTTATTTCATTACTTGAATAAATGGGCCCAAAGATTTGTTTTATTGTTGTTTGTATATTTATACGAGAAAAAAGTATAATTACTTTCTCTAAACTATCTTAAAAAATAATTTAACCCCTAAACTACCCATTCAATAGTCGCTAAACTATTGATTTCTTTTTTTAACTATTAATCCTTTCGTCAAGTTTTTGTCGACAGAAATACCTTATGGACCACACTGTTTACTCTTTTAATAGTTTCATTTTTTTGTTATTTTTAATTAATTGATTATTTTATTTCAAACTTTCTTGGTCGGCCAATTTAGAAAGAGAGGAGGAGGAGGAATTATATGGTGCTCCGGGAATATTAAGGAGCACTTATTAGATAGGCTGAATATATGAATGGATTGGATTTCTAAAAAGACACCAACTGCACCTCTTTCTCTTTTAATCTAGCGAGTGCTGGCTAATACTTTGAGGAGCAATTATACATGGGAATTGGTAATTTCAGTCATTTATTGAAGGAGGAGTAGTTAACACCTATTGGCTGAAAAAAAATAAAAAGCTATTATTTCTTTTGCCTTTTTTTGCTTTTTACTTTTTCTCAGTCAATTAGGTATTAGTTGCTCTTTAAATTGCAGCAGCTAACACCCATTTCAGTAAGGAGTTGCAATATGTGATTGGCTTGAAAAAAGTTTTCAACTGCCATTTTTTCTGTTTTTTGCTTTTTTCTAACCAATTAAATGTCATCTGCTCCTTGTACGTACATGAAATAGAGAGAGAGATGATGACGATGATAAAATACCGACGTGCTTAAAGGTTGAGATCAATATATTGGACGCTAAGTATTTTTATTTGTATTTACAAGCATCACATAGTCTTACTGAAGGCTCATGCATAGGTTCAATGATCGAACCCATTCATCAGCTATGCCTTGTTATAAACTTCTATTCATTAAAATTTGACCTTCATTGGAGGGTTCTAAATTTTGGGTTAAGAAGTGGGAAAGAGAGAAATGGGAAAGCTGAAATGGGAAACATGGAAATGGGAGAGCTGGGAAATGGAAAACCCAGATGGGTTTTGTCTGCAGCTGGCTTCAACCCCAAGGTGGGGTTCTCACCAGGAAGAAAATGTAAAAAATTCTGAAATAAGAACATTCTTTTATTTAATTTTATGTTTCATATTCTTAGTTTCCACAAATTATATTACCGAAAAACCCTGTGTCCACACTATTTTTTCTAGTACACGATTTTCAGCATAGTAAAAAGTCCACGCCTTATTTTTTACAGGTTAGAACTTTGTTTTGTAGATCTAAGCTGTTCATTATATGTAAAATAGTTTAAATATATTATAAATAAAATTCTATATTCATTAAATACTTTTAAACTATATTTTTATGAGTTAAAAATATAACAATTTATTTTTATTTATTTTTTTAAAAGCACAAAAGTTAGATCATACAAATGCATTGATTTCTGTTGGCTGGCTATTTTTTATGGAAACCCTGAAGAAGTCATGTTCAGCTTAGATCTGAAAGAGAAGTAATTACGAGGAAAAGAGCGGCGTGGACTTCTTCTCACGCTAAGAGTTGGATTTGGAAGAGAAATTGATGCTCCATTTTAAATGAAGAGCGATTTCTTTTAGAATATCTAAACCGTTCATTTTATTCTGCTTACGAAAATTAAGAGGCTAAAAAAAAATCGATGCATTCGAATGATTCTAACCTCTTGTTTGAGGTATTTGAAAAAAGTTAAAAAAATCAGCGGCTGTGATTTTGATTGCATATAAATAGGCTACGGACTATAAGCATCCAATGACAGTGAAATTTGGTATCAGCCCATCCAACAAGATGAACGGCTTCGATTTCCAAAAAGAAAAAGAAAGAAAAAAATCCCTCCCTCTCAAAACGTAGCGTGGACTTCTGTACACGGCTCAGAGCACCGATTCTTACTGTTTACGATCAAGGCAGCAGACGGTTTTTCCAATAAAAGTACAAACGTTGACGGGTTAAACATTGGACAGCAACAACCAACGCCTTCACTTCTTCTTTCTACTTCAATAACGGTAAACAAATCCATAACTTGTCTTGAAGACGATCTACTCCTCGTTTGGATCGAAAATTAGTTTCCCAGAAGCAAAACCCAAAGCCCATTTCCATATATTAGCCTAGAATTGAAAATCGAAGAAATGATCTGAATTGAATTGCTCCTCAATGCTCAATATAGCAGCGAAGGCTGCTGGTTGACTGCGCATCAATCATGTCAATCGCTGTACTAACACCAACCCAGAAGTATGCAGCAGGAGCTCTTTTTGCTCTTGCTCTTCGACAAGCTCAAATCCATCAAACTCATCCACTGGGCTCTGCATTCCCAGAAAGTGACGATGATGAAAGAGGAAGTTGTGTCAGCGAGAAAGGAAGAGGAAGTGTGGCCGGCGGGAGTGGCAACAGTTCCAGCGGCGAATATTTGATTCCTGAGGATGAAAATCTGCTCTGGAACCACTCCTCTTGCGGTTTGCTTCGACCCATTTTCAGGTTTTCATTTTGATTTGACAACTTAAGATGTGATGGGAAGAGATATTTGGGATCGAATCCTGTAGCTATATGGGTGGTTAAATTGTTTAATTTTGACATGTGGTTATATGTTATTTGGTTGATCTTTTTTCTGCTTTGGACTTTTGGTTTGGATATCAGCTTATCCCTTTTAAATCTTCAAATGAAAATTTTGATCGAAAAATATAGGGCTTTGAATGTTTTATTGATATGGGTGGTTAATGTTTAGGCATATGGGTGTTCATTATTTTCCGGATTTTCTCCTGGTTTGAAGTTTTAGTTCGGGGATGAGCTTATCCCTTCTTAATCTTCAAATCGAAAGTTATGGAGAGATATTGGCTTTTACATGGTGTAGAGGAAGTTGGTGGTTTAATTCAAGCAGGTGGCTGTGCATTATTTTCTTTTCTTTTATTTTTTCTGGTTTGGAGCTTTTAGTTTGAAGATGAGGTCAACATCCCTTCTTAATATCTCAACTGAAGAATTGATGGAAAGATACTGGCGTTTAAATGTTTCGGAGAGATGATTTATGATAGTTGACTTTAGGCACATGGATATCAGTATTTTGTTAATCCTTTATATGCTGGAATATTAGTTTGGATATGAGCTTATTGGATGAGTGATTATCTGTGAAATGGTTTCTTTTGTGGTCTATACTCTTTCCTTCTTAATCTTGAAATGGAAAAAATTGATGGAAATATCTTGGCATTTGAGAGTTAATAACTTAATTCAGGCATATGGTATGCATAGTTTGCTTTATATTTAATACTCTTGATAAATATGCAGGTTCTTACAGATTGAATCTAAAGCATGGAGCGGACTTGAGGAAACTGCACTCTTTTTTCCAGCAAAACATCTTGTTGGGGCTGTATGTGTCTTGTTTGTTCTCAGACATTCTTTATGAACCTATCAAAGAGATGTTGCTTTGGCTAGCTTGTAAATTGCTTCGCTGATATATTGATTATTCTTGTTCTTTGCATATTGAGGAGTTGCCGGAGCATTGACCAGTCAAAGATTATATAAATCAGTAGGACTAGGGAGAACGTGCATGAATGCTTGTAGAACAGAATCGTCGTAAATACTTAATGTGAATGATGAATTCATAATCATTGAAACATTAACTCACATACTAAACAGAATATTTCCTTCCAGAAAGGATCTGACTTATTTATATTTCCTATTGTTTTCTCAATTTCCATTTGTTTGTGATGTGCTAAGGTAGCAAAAGGAATTCTGAATGTACTTGGGGTTGAAAATATATGTATGTTATTTTAGAGCACACATTCCTCTGAAATTGTATTTTTTAGCTGTATCTCAACCAATTTTCCTCTCCATCATTTTAGTCTTTGCACTTCACAACCTATATACATTGAAATGTTATGATGGATGAGTATTTTTTGTTCTTCTTGCAAGGTAATAGTTTTTTAATCTGTCCTGATTTAGGGTTTGTAGTTGTTCTTAAGCTGCATATATCGTGGAATTATCCATTGACAGAAATAGAAATGGCGTAGGGATAGTAGTAGATAAAGAATTAAAGGATAAAGTTATAGATGTTAGAAAAACCAATGATGGAGTTCTACTAATAAAACTTATTCTAAGAGAGAAGATCATAAATGTTATAAGTGCATACTCCCTATAGGTAGGGTTAGAAGATAGAATCAAGGGACAGTTCTGGGAAGATATGAGAGGAGTAATGTAAGAAATTCCAAACACAGAGGGGTTTTTTAAGAGCAAACTTAAATGGTCATGTAGGATAAAAAAAGGAAGGATATGATAGATTACATGGAGGGTATATTGTTAGAGAAAGAAATGAGATTGGGGAAGTTATCCTCAATTTTGCTTTGGCATATAACCTATCTCTAGCAAACACATACTTTAAGAAGAGGAATGAACACTTACTGACCTTTAAAAGTGTATTATATAAAAGCTAAACAGACATTTTTCTACTTAGGAATACCGAAAGATCAATGTATAAGGATTGTATGATGATACCCGATGAAAGTTTTACCACACAACATAGGTTAATGGTTTTTTATATTTACATTAATTAAGAAATAGAAGAAAGGAAATGAACTTAATTGGTGTCTAAAAACTAAGTGGTGAAACTTAAAAGAAGAGAAGATAAATTTATTCAAGAACAAGTTGATGGTAGAAGGAAAGTGGAAAAATGAAATAGAAGCAAACACTATGGACTAATATAGCTTAGTCCATTGAGAAAGTGACAAAACATGTTCTAAGGGCATCGAAAGGTAAAAGACAACCAGGGAAGTAAATTGAAGGTTGAGTGAAAAAGTGCAAAAAGTTATTAAACTAAAACGAGAAATATAAGAATGCTAAAAAGAGCTATGTAGTTAAAGGCGCGAGACGCATCGAGGGGCAAAGGGGTACGCCTGGAGCTTGGGGCGCAAAATTATATTTTTCACAATTAAAAATTAGCTAAAAATAACACTAAAATACAACAAAAGCATGAAAAATACAGCATACATGAAGACACAAGCATGGGAAATCTATATATGTATATAAGAATAGGTATTAACTAATAAATATAAATAAAATATTTTTTTTTCTAATTTTAGTAAGTTTTATTTTCGGAAAAATTGAACAAAATAACACTACAATACAAAAAAAGCATGAAAAGTGCATCATACATGAAGATACAAGCATGAGTAAGCTATATCTATGGATAAGAATAGGTATTAACTAATAAATATAAAAAAGAACAATTTTTTCCTAATTTTTGTAAAAAAATTTTTGGAAAAATTAAAAAAATAACCCTAAATTACAAAAAAAAGATGAAAAAATTATCACACACGAAGACACAAGCATGGGAAAGCTATATATGTGGATAGAAATACGTTTCAATGAAGAAATACGAAAAAACGACGACTTTTTTTATTTCCGTAATGATTTTTTTTGGAAAAACAGTAAAAAACCTAAAAACAAACTCAAATCTAGAGCAAAGAAGTATAAAACTCAAATGGAATGTTTTCTTATACATATAGAACTAAAACCCATCAAGATCTATGGAAAATAGTTAACAAAAAACAAAAAAATTGAAAAAACAGTACTGGTTTTTACGTTTTTTACAGAAACTGTATATACATGGTAAAATTCATAAATCCATACCTTTTTTTGCTTAGATCTGTGAAAGATCGAAGAGGAATGGTCATTTTCACCTTCTTAGGAGGTTGGAAGATTGAAATTAGGGTTGGAGGGTGTAAAACGAAAAAAAAAACGAGGTTTATACGTTACCGGGTTAAGTGGTCTGTGCCTGGAGTTGGGGGCGCGCCTAAAAGGGGCGCCCAGGTGCACCCAGGCGCTCGCCTAGGCGACCGCGCCTCATTTCCTCTGCGCCTGGCCCCCTCCCAGGCGCTTACCTGTCGACTAGCGCCTAAGCCTGCCTTTAACTACATAGAAAAAGACTGCTAAGATGGTAGTGAGTGATGCTAAACTTAAGGTTTATGATGATCTTTATGACATACTAGGGTCCAGAGAAGATGAGAAAGATGTGTTCAAACTTGCAAAAAGAAAAGAACATAAGAGTAAGGACTTAGACCTTGTTAAATGCATTATAAGTGATGACCAAATGGTACTAGTTAAAGATGACAAGATCAATCAAAGTTGGGAAAGTTACTTTAAAAAATTGCTTAATAACAACTGTCTTGAGAACATAGAGATTAAAAGAACCATAAACCCAAATAATGTTGGACTATATACACATGACTATAGGATTAGGATACCTGAAGTGAAAAGAGGCCTTGAAAACGATGAAATAAAAAAAGGCCCTTGGGGCCGATGTATACCAATGGAGGTTTGGAAGTATATGAGAAATACTAGAGTAGTCTAGTTGACAATGCTGTTTAACAAGATTTCAAAATCGAAGAAAATGCTAGATGAATGGAAGAAAAGTTCTATCGTACCAATCTATAAGAATAAAAGAGACACACAGAGTTATATTAATTATTGTTATCAAACTTATGAGCCATACCATGAAACTTTGGGAAAGAGTGATTGATAAGAGACTATGACATGACATGAGTGTATCAGAGAATTAGTTTGGTTTCATGCCTTGGGGGTCTACCATGGAAGCTATTTTCCTACTTAGACAATTGACAAAGAAATATAGGGAGAGCAGAAAGGACGTCCATATGGTCTTTTATTGACTTAGAAAAAGCTTATGATAGGGCCTCTAGGGAGTTAATATGGTGGTTGTTGGGTGAGAAAGGGTATGGTGGTTGTTGGGAGAGAAAGGGGTTTGATGGATTATATAGACATAATTAAGGATATGTATGAGGGAGCGATAACAATTGTTAGGATCATTAGTGGAGAGACAAATGATTTTCCCTATCACATAGGATTGCACCAAGGATCGAGATGGAGCCCATATCTTTTCACGTTGATTGTGGATGAGTTAACAAAATAGCTGCACGAGGAGATTACATGGTGCATGTTATTTACAGATAAACTAGTTTTAATTGATAGGACAATAGAGGGCGTAAATACAAAGCTAGAGTTGTTAAGAGATGCTACGGAGTCTAAATGATTTAAAATTAGCCAAATTAAGATAGAGCATATGGAATGCAATTTTAGTAAGGAGAGGAGTGAGTATTAAGTACTAATAAAGATTGATAAATAAGAATTTCCCTAAAAAGACCACTTTCAACATTTAGGATAGATAATTCATGAGAGAGGAGAGATTGAGAGGGATGTTACCATATAATCCAAGTGCGTAGGAACAAATGGAGATGGTCCTTTGGAGTTTTGTGTGATCAACGTGTGCCACTCAAACTAAAAGGAAAATTCTATAGAATAGCTGTAAGGCCGGCCTATTTCTATGGATCAGATGTTGGGCAGTTAAGGAACAACATGTATATTGGATGAGTGTAGCCAAAATGAGGATGTTGAGATTGATGAGTGACAATATAAGAAGGGATAGAAGTAGAAATGAAAACATTAGAGGAAACTTAGGAGTAGCACCAATTGTTAACAAGATGAGGGAGCGTACACTTACATGGTTTGGACATGTCCAATGGAGAAATGGCTATGGTTAGGAGTGAGTCGATCTAAGTTGAAGGTTCTAAAAGGGGAAGAGGAAGGCCTAAAAGGATGTGGATGGATGCCATGAGAAAAGATTTAAAAGCTTTTGGATTAAATGAAGTCATGACACTTGATAGTGGGGAATGGCGGAACAAGTTTCATGTGGGAGACCCCTAATCGGGATAAGGCTTTGATGATGATGAACTTTCAACATTTTTAATGTTAAAAAGAAGATAAGCTTGTATTTGTTATCATTCATATTTGTTTTTTTTGTTCTGTTTATTATTTTTTTGTTCATAGTTTGTATTTATGGTTACTTATATTTCTATTATTTCAGACAACAAAGATCTAGCAATTGAACAAAATATTTTTAAGAGTAGAAGGTCGGAAAGAAGCATTTTGTTTCCTTGATACACAACAGGAACCTTTATTTTGAAGTTGGTTTTTCTTGATCTCAAAAAATGCAGAAGGATTTATCGGTTTTGAAGTTCTTGTGAGGCCTTCACCTCTTACATATTATTTGCAGAAAGAGTGAAGGTGGTGTGAATTTTTTTCCTCAGTAAGTTAGAGCCTTCATCCGCTCTGGTAAACACTTGTTTATTAGTTTAATCAGAACATATTCCAGAGAAAGGCCTTTCTGATGAAAAAGGAACATTTAACTGTGTTGTGTTATGACTGTTATACTACAGTTCTAAGCATCATGGAGTTTAAGAATTGCCTCAGCACAGATGAGAGATTTTGTGATTTTGAGAAGCTGCAACCTTATTATTCCAAGTGGATATCTTTTAGTTACCTCCCATTTTATCCTTCCTCTTGCCATCAGGAACCTTTTCTTGTGGCTAAATTATTTCGTTCATGTTATTGAAATTCTTGAAGATACTCAAAGATTATTTCATTTGATTCACAGTTTTTAAGGATACTTATGGAAGAGAACGAAGAAGCTACTTCAGAAAGAACGGATCAGGAACTTGCTTTAGCCAAAGTTGTTGACGTTATGGAAATGAGCTTGGAATCTTCTCCTGTTTCATCTAAGACAGCTAAAAAGAAACAATACGAGTATGAACGTCATTGTCGTGAGAGAAATTCCACAACCAAGACGCAATCTGTTGATATAGTGGCAGATATGGCCTCTGAAGCCATGGAAGTAATGAATATTAAGATGCTTTCCAGTGTGAAAGAGGAACGCGATGAGAAGTCTGTCCTAGGGGAATTGCACTTCACCTATCTGCGGAAAGTGGCAGCTTTGTTTGAGCTCCTGTCCGCCTGTTTGGCAGATGCAACTAAAGAAGACATAAGATGTTCTCAACTGAGAAAAGGCTATGACTCTCGACATCGTGTTGCTCTTCGGCTGTTGGCAACATGGCTTGATATCAAGTGGACAAAAATGGTTTGTCTACTCAAACTAGTAGCTATTATGTGAACTGAGACTCTAATACCGTTTAATTTCTGTTTATTGTTTCATGAATTTATTGACATGGTTGAGCAGTGTAATGTATTCATGTTGGTTGTTTTGACATGGGCTAACGAGTCGGATAGAGTATTTGTTACTTCTAGCTTTCTTGACTGTGCCACTTGAATGGACATGTGGAAAGCGGTTATGAAACTACTTAATTTTCAATTTCACAATTCTTATACAGTTTATTCAGTTTTCTCAAAATATTTAGTTTGGTGCTCCAATAATATGAATTATATTCCAACCATTCAAAGTAAATGAATTATATTCCATTGTCATGTTAACTGTCATCTTTGTCTTCATCTTAGGTTAGTTTTGCCTATTATATCAAAATGTACATTGCATGATTTGGACCAATTTTTTCTATCTTTAGTGATGGAGTCAACTATCGATATATGTAGATGAATTAGGAAACTCTTTATTTTGTGACCTTAAACGAGGAGTTTAGATACATGAAGTCTAGTCTTGTAATCTCATAGATTCATACTGCTGTGTAAGTTGTTTAAACTCATTTGCTTATTATGCATGTGGAGTCTTGCATAGATCTAACAACTAAAGGGATAATGTTTGGAAATTTAAATGGCTAATCAGGTTTTGTATGCTGTCAATGGAGGTGAAATGCCAAGAAATTTTATATGGCAAATTTTTCCTACTAACTCGAAACACCAACCTCCCCAACCAGTTCAGAGACAAAAGTCTGATTTTGAGAATGCCTATAATTAAACAAAGCATCTTCCAGGAGTCAATCAAACTTTGGTCACAACCTTGCAGTAAATGATATGATGATTGAGAGACTTCTTTCCTAGACATAGAAGTGTATGTTTCAAGTCAAAACTTACTTTCTGTCTGAAGTGTGTGGAAGTCCATTCCCCTTATAAGAACCAATAGAAAGAGGTCTAGAACATGTGCAGGGCAACAAATGAGAAATGTTGATGATCTTGTAATGTTTTAAGCTGACAACTACCCCCATTTCAGGGTCAATGTTTCACAAAAATGCCTCACATGTACATCCATCTCTGGCATTCATTTCCTGCAGTTGTTTTGGATCTTGTACTTCAGATTATATGAAGCTGAAGAAGGATTTGACTAGAGAAAGGTGGTATTGTGGATTTCACGAACACCACCTAAGATGTGAAGTACAATTTCAATTGTCCTTTTGCTGTCTGGCAGACACTGACCTGCATTGGCAGCCAATGAGGCCAGCTAGCTTTTGTTGCAGCTGGCTGCTGGAGATGGCGTCGTAGACTATGGATCAGTTGAATCTGTAACCCCAGATAGGGCTACTTGTGTCATTTAATATTATACCATTTGTGCAAACCTATACTCTTATAGTCTATTATCATTTTGAGATTTACACTGTTGATCTTGTAATGTAAACATTACCCATCATCAAATGACATGCTGGAAGCTCTTAATTTTGTTTTTGAAATTGATGGATTACTAGTTTATGCGAGGTTAATTATAACGTATTACTTACCAAAAAAGAAAAGAAAAAGAATTGGTCATCAACTTTGTCTTTCTCAAACCTCAGACGTACTTTCTAGAGATCCAAATAACTGTTAGTGTCACTCATAATCAGACCTTGTTGTCAACATATAGGTTTATGATAATGGAGGAACTCCTTCTGTAGGAATCTATGGAAATAATGATTGCCTGCTCTGCTATTGCTGTGGCAAAAGAGGAAGCCCACACAGAAGAAATTGATTCAACAAAAGGTACATGGTCCAAATGGAAACGGGGTGGCATCATCGGGGCAGCTGCATTGACTGGAGGAACCTTGCTGGCCATTACTGGAGGTATTAAGCCCTTCAGATTTTCTTTCCAGAACTAAGAAATAACTCCTTTTTATCTTTGAAACAATCTCTGATTGCATGAATTCTCTAATTTTGGAGTTGCATCTCTTTCTTGGAAGGTCTTGCTGCTCCAGCAATTGCTGCTGGATTTAGTGCCTTAGCACCAACGCTTGGCACCCTTGTCCCTGTTATTGGGGCGAGTGGGTTTGCAGCAGCAGCAGCAAGTGCTGCAGGATCTGTTGCTGGTTCTGTTGCTGTTGCTGCATCATTTGGAGGTAACACAATATTGACACCTCTATTATATTCTTTAAACTTCTTTGCACTTGCTGATGATGATGATGAAACTGCTTTGCACTGAGCACATAAATTCACAGCTTGTCTAAGGATCACTTAATCCCATTGAAATGTTGCTGAACTGAATGGAGAACTTTAGGCATGTTTTGTTAGTTACATGAGTAGTTAGTGTCATTCCCTGAATTACTGCCATAAAAATTTCAAATTAATGCATCTCCCAGTTCATAATGAGATGGGAGATAGGTGCACCATGCAATAGAAGTGTTAAATAATGGTTCCTTTTTAGTTAAAAAAATTTCATGGACTTAATATTTTCATGTTGGTTTCAAGTATTGCGGTGCTGAAACTTTTGAAATTTTTTTACCTTAAAAATCCAAACAATTATACCTTCCCTCTAGTTGCCACTGCTCATGGGAGGAAACTGTGATCTCTCTATTGGAGGAAGAAAATCTAGTCTTTGACTGAAGGAATTTAAAAGAAGTTGCCACTATTGCTTAAGTCATAGTCTGCTATGGCTCATCGGAGGATCTTGATCTACCAATTTCAGCTGAAATATATGAATCTTGTCTTAGCCATGGTTGAAAAATCATCCAACAGATATCTTTATTACCTTGTTCACATTTGATTCAGGGGATGCCATGTAATCTGAATGCTCCTGATCAAAGGTGTATCAGCACTGTGCTGCTGATACAGAAGAGTGAAGCTTGGCCGGTATTCTTCTTGTATTAGGCTTGTTAACACATGATCAGATGAAACATCAGATACGCAAAATTTTGCAACTTAAAATTTCATTTTCTTGCATTGCTATTTCCCAATTTTAACATGTTTTCTCAAGGATTTATGACCTTTGGTGTAACCTAGATCCACTAGAATTAACCGGCAGAAGTAGATTTAAAGAACAAATCAGTCAGTGAATAGACTAAGTTTATGAAAGTGGGGATTGTATGTTTTAGACATTCTCCTTTCAATTTTTATTTATTGTGTTCTGTAATAAATCAAAAACATGCAAGAGTCATTGGATATGTATGGCTTTTACATGGTTCAATTATTTATGCATTTACATTGTTTTTCCCTTCTTTACTATTTCAGCTTTTTTGGATAGTTCTATCTTTTCGTGCATTCCATATATTTGTGTTGTATTTTTTAACTGGTTTGTTAGTTTATGGGGCCATTTTTTGGTTGGCTGGGGCTATATTATGTTATGCATGTGTTTTATTTTTTATTCAATTTTTTTTTTTTTTTTCTAATGTAGCTTATACAGTTGAATTTTAAGCTGTAGTTTATACATTTCCATATTAAGTTTCTAGTTTTAACATATTAATTGTTATTGAGCTAGATCTACATATCTTAAGCATGAAAGGCATACTGTGCACCAAATATTTTGTTCAATGTTCTTTTAGTTGCTTCTGAATTTTCCACTGTCTTAGAGTTTTAATGTTGTTGTCTTTTCTTGTGTTTGATGCATCTTTGGATCAGATCTGGATAAATTCTGGTGCTTTTTTCTATTTTATGTTTATTTATTGTTTTTTCTTTCTTTCAGATTGAGTTCTGGCTAGAAATCTTACAAGACAGATATTAACTGTTGCAGAAATTGTTCTCCTAGAATTACAATTTCCTTGAAAAACTGCTAATTAAGGAGGTAATTAATTCCTGATACCATTTCACAAAGTGGCAAACCTACATGGCAGTTAATAAATTGATTTACAGTATTTCTTAGCCTCGTGAACAATGTGAAATCCAAGAAATGATACTGTGTTATTGCATTCTTGTTCTGATCATATCCATTATATCTACCCAAAGTTAATATAAGTTTACTTCTTCCATTAAGTTTGGAAGCAATCTCTGTTTTTCTTCTAACCCATTGTAAGAATTATATGCTCCTGTTATATTATTGAAGGCATTTCTCTTGGCTGTCAAACTTGTGCTTGCTAAGCTGGAGGGTTAATTGCTCATCTTTTTAACTTAGATTTCCTGACCCCTTTCATTCATTTTAGCCTTCTTTATTTTTGAACTGCAGCTGCTGGAGCTGGACTTACAGGCAGTAAAATGGCTCGCAGAACCGGAAGCGTAGATGAATTTGAATTCGTTCCTATTGGAGAAAATCATAACCAAGGGGTAAGTTTTGCTTTATTTGTAGTTCTATCTGGCTTTTCCCATGAAGACTTGCTTTTTGACATCATGAAAGAAATTGTGCACTCAACCACTGCCTTGGAGATGACGTTTGTAAACTTTTAATGGATACTGTCAACTCAGCCCAGCAGTTTGTAAATCTTCTTTCTTTTCTTTTCTTTTCAGCGTCTAGTGGTTGGCATCTCAGTCTCCGGTTTGGTTTTTGAAAAGGAAGATTTTGTAAGACCTTGGGAAGGACAAGAGACTAACCTAGAGAGGTATACCACTTATATCTGTAACACCCCTTTTTTTTATAACATTTTTTTTATAGTAATAATAATTATAGTCGGGATTCCAAAATCAAAAGATTCTATTAATTATTTTATTAAAATATTTACTGAAAAACCTCCGGGTGTTATCTCTTTTTTCCAAAAACATCACAACCACAATTAAAAGATAAATACAAGTACGCATCAATAAATTTAAGACAATATTAGTATCAAATCCAACATCAAAATCAATGACGCCTTTAGTCTGAAAACAATAAATATCCAAAAAGCATAATAATGTGGCCCAGGGTCTATCCATCATAATAATTCACCATATTTAAAGACAAGTCCATAATATATATATATATATATATATGTCATAATCAAATTCATCTAATAAAGGTATACAGTCCATAAAATAGGTTCAAACAGTAGTCCATCTAACCACTCACGTCGAGCTATCTATCAGTCAAATCAAGTGGTTCCCATTGTTATCACTGTCCTTCTACGGCCTTGCCTTTTCTGCTGTTATGCTTGGTATCTAAGGCATTGCAAAACAAAGCAATATCTCAACAAGCTATTACTTGTGTAGGTACATAGACATTTAATGTAATAACAAGAAAAACAAAATCGAATAACAATGTTGATATAATGTGTAAGTCAATTATCTATGAAAACATAAGTATCATAAGCAATGTTACTATAGTCTTAAAACGTTATATGTAGTGAAACATGCATCTCATGGATTTAAAGCATGATGATCTCATGGATGTAAAACATGATATGATCCAATGTAAATGAGCATAAATAACAAATAGGGCACCCCAAGGTACGTGGGTCCCATGAGTGTCCTATTCACTCGTATAACAGATCATGAGTACTCATATCAATCCTCTCAGTATCGTCACACCCAGGCATATCATAACATCTTCATGCTCATCATGTAAGCATACAGAACAAGAGTATGGATCGTCATGTCGCAGTGGCAACCCTTCCAAGGTCTCAACCACTACTGCTCCCCGTCGACACTATAATGGAAGACTTAACATCCGTCCCCATGGAAAGGACCGGACAGGTAGTGTGGACTATCCATGTTACCAAACCCCTACCGAAAGCTATCTATGGGTAGGTGTTTATCACATCACAATTTTGGAGGGTAGGTAACCGACCCTACTCCCTCCTAGCATGACATCCATTGGGTGAGAGCACCCATCATAAATCACAAAACACGAAAATTGCGTATCTCGAAAAACTAGGAGCACTCGTGGCTCACAATCCCCAAGGCACACCCCTCATCCCGGGGTTAGCCTCTCAAAGGACTAGCCACCAAGCCTCCACTATCAATGTTATGAAAACCAATCAATCTCAGTAATCCAATAAGGAAAGATAATTATTAATCATACGTAAGATACGCAGTATCAATCTCATAAAACAAGTGATCAGGAAAACCCATTCAATATACTATTGAAATCTAATATTTATCATAGCATAAAATGTTGAAGTTCACAAAATCTCAGAATACATAAACGAATGACAATCAATCATAATCAACCATGAATGCTATGATAATGCAAAGTTTTAGAAATCAAAACATAACATTAAATGTCGTCACCTACCTTAATAAGAGGTAATCCAAATCAAGCGTGTAATCCTCTTAGCTTGCACGCTCTGATGTACCTGTTAGTATCACTTACAATTTTGTGTTATTTATTTCATTTCAATTGAATCTATGATGATCCAACTGTTGGATCGTTCTCTAAGATTTCTATTTATGATTTGATCCTTAATCCCAACTTTACTTATTATTAATTAGTCCTATCTCATATTCATCTGCTCATTTTTTTTTGTGCATCTAAAGTTTACCCATTGATTTGATGGTCAGATCATCCTTAAATCAACAATTTTCTAAGATTTGGGTTAGATCAATGGTCTAAATCAATTACTAAAGTAATTACACCTAATCTGACCCTTAGGACCCTCAGTTAGTATCATATATTATTTAGTTGTTTAAGTCCTAGGGCCTGATCACCCTTTAATCGGTCGTATCTAAGTGATTTGGCACTATTTTATAAATTTGACCTGACTAGATGTGATTAAATCAAGATTATAATGCTATAATCATGTCCGCATCGTCGACATGGTTCCCACGGACCTTTCAGATCGAAGATCGGGCTTCGTAGCTTCCAGAATCTCAAAAAACCATTCCCGATAAAAAATCAGATAAAAAAACCGATTTTACACTGGTTTGCACTGGTGGAAAGGGGTTTACACTAGTTTACATAAGTGTAAACAGATGTCATGGACGCTAGAACGCTGCACCCATTTTGGCCGGTCGAGATAGCGAGCGACGAGCTCCCGCATGCACCGTCCATCCCTGGGCGTCGCAGTCGATGTCTCGGGCGGACTGTCCATCGAGGAAGATGAACTCGAGCCATCCATCTTCTTTTAGCTTGATCGTAGCCCTAGATGTTCCAATTTTTTTTATCTATTTTTGCCGTTCCTAGTGTTTTTGGGTCCAAAGATCATAATGAATGGATCAGATCTCTCATTGGAGGTGTCTTTAAGGTGGGTCTAGCCATGCTCCATGGTTTTGTCTTCCTAGGCCATCGAAAGGCCGTTCTGCTTAGATTTAGCCCGAATCTGAGAGGGAAAAGTTGGGAAATGATGTGAAAAACAAGTTAGAGTGTGCGGCTTACCTGATTAGAGCCAGAGATAGGAGATCGGAGTCCTCTAGTACGTGTGAAGTTTGGTCCAAGCTTGGAGGAGAAAGGAGCAAAGATTGCACGATCCCAGAGTTGTTTTGCAGAAGAAATGAAGAGGAACTAGTTTTTGTAGGTTTAGATCTAATTTCCTCCCAAGGAAAGGCAGATCACCGCCTTCCTCCATTAGAGCTGGAATCAGAATGGAAAGGGGGGTCGTTATCAAAACGGCTCCCTCTAATTCACGTCCCTGGCAATTTACCAATTTACCCTTGTAAATTAAAATGGCCGTATCTCACTCATCCAAACTTCGTTTTCAACGTTCTTTATACTGTTCAATTCCTATCGACATGTACTTTCTAAATTTAGTGGTTTCAAAACCAAATTCTATGCATAAATTTTTTAATTTAATTAATTTATTTTGTTACTAATTTAGGGTTAAAAATTGAAGATATAACAATACCACCCTCTAGTTTATGTAGGAAGTCTTTTATCTGTTTCCAATATTTAACATAGATCAGTGGCTAAATGCTTGCGCAACAAATTTATGTTTCATTTCCATTTTCATATTTCTGTCAATTTCGGCCCGTGTAGAACCACAATGCAAACTGTAGCATTTTTCTTTGAATGCCTCTGATTTTTAGTAGGTCGTAGTGAGGCTAGTCCTGAGTGTGGGTATGATTGTAATTCTAGTCAGCAACTTCACCGAATTGTTCACTTCCTGGGGAAAAACCTAGGAAGAGACTTTATTTAAGTCAGAAGCTTATATAGAACCAAAGCAATCAACAGGCATGAGATGTACATAAGTAGGTCAGAAACTTATACAGAACCAGAGCAACACAGGCATGAATGTAATTCTAGTCAGCAACATTACTGAATTGTTGCACGTGCTGGGGAAAAACCTCAGAAGAGACTTTATTTGAGTAAGTCAGAAGCTTATATAGAACCAGAGCAATTAACGTGCTTGAGCTGTACAAAAGTAGGTTGCATGTCTAAGCAAGCTTCTCACATTCAACCACAGGAAAACAGAGTAAAAACCAAACATTGGATGCAGAAATGAGTGGTAGAAGAGGAGAAGCGCAAGAGAGAGAAGTGAGAATCAAAGTAGTTTTCATTAACATTAATTCTCACAACAATATACATATAGTCCTGGTAACTGTAGGTTCTTGTGTGGAAGTGGGCATAGTTTTAGGGAGATCTAAGCCATTCATCATTTAGGTCATGACCATTAGATGATCTTCAGCTATATGAGTTGTAACATCATGACCGTTAGATGATCTAAACTATTGTAAAAATCATGATCATCAGATGATCTTAGCTTATGCTACTTTGAGTTTTAAAATCACAAGTATTGGTTTCTTGCAGCTTATAAAACAGTGGTTAGAATCATCTAATGGTTGTGATTTTTGGTCCATAGCCTATTACCTATAAAATTTGAGATTGAAACAATAAATGGCAGATATGGGCTTTTTACAATTTATTCTCTCTAAAGGAGCCTATATTTATACGTGTGTGCCCTGGTGGGGAGGTCCTTATTACAACACAATATCTTGCACCCAAGCAATGCAAATTTTTTCTTGACCTGAAACGCCCATATTATAGGTACCATATTAGGTAATTAGTAAATTTGCGAAGGATTTGTGGTCCTTGGAAAGTTAGTGAAGCATAATCTATCAATTACAAAAATGCATCCTTTTTTGGTTCCTAAATCGCCTCTTCTATTTAAAACACAAGAAAAGCCCTATTTGTCATATTCCATCTCCCCTTATCACCTGCTCATACCCTTCATATGAACACTGGAGCCTACTGCTTGCAATGAACTGGGTCAATAATCTGTGGATGAAGAGAAAACACTGTCCTTGGAAAGGTCTCAATTTAATCAAAAGCAAGAAGAAAAAAGAACCCAAAACTAGACCAAGGTTGCCTTAAGAGGGTTAGAAATGTTCTGGACAAAATGAATCATGAGGAATAGCAAGCCCTCTTCACAGCTAGAACAGGAAAACTCAGATGAAATACAATAAATGAAAGGTCTTGGGCTCATCAGCAAGATAAAAATAAAAAAACAAGATCCATCTTTTTCTCTTTTCTGCTAGGAATATTTCCAAATTTTGTCTCATTGCCTCTGGCATTTCTCAGTAATGCTCTATCCCATATGCAAGCAAGCTCATCATGTCAATCAAAGTGAGGAATGCTTAAACCTTCCCTCATGGTATAGACAGCAGCCAGACTTATTGTATCATGAAGCATTGTTTTAAAATATGTCATGTTAGCATGTCCTTTTCGTCTGCTAGTTATATAAAGCACTAGGATCACAAACTTCAGAGGAGATCCATCATTGTTCCTGATTTCTACTTAAGCTTATACATATGATAAATTATGTTCATGCTTCTAACTTTCTTCACTTCATTAGCACTTTAGTCTTGGACCTTTGCTTATCCCACGTGCAATGTCTCTTAAATCTTAGTACTGGTGTGGGTGCTTTACCATGTTATGTGCTCAAAGTTTTCACTGAACTTTTAGGTATGTGCTGCAATGGGAGTCTAAGAATTTGATTGCTGTGAGTTCTGCAATCCAGGACTGGTTGACTTCAAGTAATTGGCTTGGGCTCTATAATGCTTACTAGTATTCCTTCTGGCCACTGCCACAATTACTTCAGATGTTAACAATATTCATCATATGCAGGTATAGCAACGGAGTTGATGAGACGAGGTGCCATGATGACTGTTCTAAGCTCCCTATTAACTGCATTGGCCTGGCCTGCTACATTACTGGCAGCAACTAGTTTCATAGATAGCAAATGGACAATTGCCGTAGACAGGTTTACTTGTCACATGGCTGTCAAATAGAAATAATATTATGGTTTATTAATGCTTGCTGTTAAAGCATATAATTAATTTTATTTGGCATTATCCAGATCAGACAAAGCTGGAAAAATCCTTGCTGAAGAGTTATTGAAGGGATCGCATGGGAAAAGGCACACTGATAAGAGACTCATTTTACTTCTTTTAGATTTTAAGTTGAACGAATTGATGGAGTCATTTTTTATGACTTGTGTAGGCCTGTGACCCTTTTTGGTTTTTCCCTGGGAGCTCGGGTTGTATTCAAGTGTCTGCAGCATCTAGCTGAAACAGGAGATAATGGTAGTCTCCGTTGATTATCTTGTAACATAGTTGACTATAGGCTGAATCAATCATCCATCCTAATGGATTCACACTGAATTTTGAGATCAGGACTTGTAGAAAGAGTTGTTCTCCTCGGGGCACCAATTTCGGTCAAAGGCGAAAACTGGGAGATGGCTAGAAAGGTAATCATGATATTTGAGATAATAACTTAATTGTTTTCTGCATGATATTCATATGGAAGGATATGATGTTTTGAATGATTGTTTTGGCCTTTCAAATTTATTGCATCTGTTGGAATGTCAGCTCCTGGGATAGATAAGCTTTGTTAGAATCAGGTCATTCATTCATCCATTTTGGCCCAATGAGTGCATATTTTATTCACGTGTCTGCATGTTTGCACTGCAAGCATGTCTTATTGAATACAAAATTCCATACTGTGTATCAACTAAGATTACATGTTTAGCATTTGGTTAGATTGTTGGTCGAATCTAAATGTTGAGAAAGAGAATAGGTTAGTCTTCAGAGATTTCTCATGCAGAAATGTTCTCAATGACAACTTCAACACTTACCTCCAATTTCTGAAAATGTTTTATCAGGAGTCAAGACCAATGTGATCCCTGGCAAAATGGCTTCGTCATGAGAACCATTCTGAATTTTAGATGATGTTCGGTGGATTCCATAATGTTCACAAAATATCAGTGTTAATAATGGCCTTTCTTGCTTGATGGAGATTGATGCATATTCAAGTTGAAGGCAGACTGCATAACCATAGTTATTTCTAATCTGGTTATCTGGCTGGAGGCTTCCAATTACTTGAAACACTAGTTTTATTCAAATTCAGCATATGGGCCCTGTTCTTTGATCACACTTCATTTTGATTATACTTGTGAAATATCAGGAACTTGTATTTGTTAATGGTTGTGTCTTTAAGACATCATTAGAAATCAGAACTATTGGCCCTTATGATCTGGTTTCCATATAGGCTAATATTTTTGACATGTCTATCTGAAAATTTGCTGTTAAACCTGGTCATTGTTTGCAGATGGTTGCTGGTAGATTCGTGAACACTTATTCTTCAAATGATTGGACAATTGCAGTTGCTTTCCGTGCAAAGTATGTTTTTCATGGGAAAAGTGTATCCTTTCTGCATTTTCTATTTATTCTCTCTAGTTGTCTCTATATTGCAGTCTACTTACCCAAGGATTAGCTGGAATTCAATCAGTTGATGTTCCTGGGATAGAGAATGTAAGTATATGCTTAGATATTGAGAATACAAGTAGAATATCCTCATTCAACATTTTGGACATTGAAGGGTTTTTCCTCTTTCTTTCTTGTTCCAGGTTGATGTGACTCATCTCATTGAAGGACACTCTTCATATCTTTGGGCTACACCGCAAATCTTGGAACAACTTGAACTAGATACCTACTACCCTGTTTTCTTAAACCCTCAAGCTCAAGCTCAAGCTCAATAGGTATGCTGGAGATACTTGTGATTTCAGTTGCTTCTGGCAGTTAATGTGCAAGAAAGTGGTCTCCATGTTGAACATTGATGCTTCTTGCAGAAGGGAACCTAATTTTGGGAAGACAAATGGTCAAACAAAGCAGTTCAGAGTTGCAGCTAGAAGTGGGGTGGTTTGGCAGATATGTACAAATTGCTTCCTTTGCCCCACTGTTTGCTCTTTTTGGTAATTTTTGTTTTCATTTTTCTATTAGAATCTAATATGTAGCTTTGTCATCATAGACAATTGATTGTAAAGGTACAGGCCAACACAACCACATTACTGTGTGTCATCAGACCCTTTTACTGAACCTGAACATTCAGATAGCTTCTTTATATGAAGCCACTCCTAGCATGGCACGTCAGTAGTGTTGTGCCCTTTCCTGGCTCTTTCTACTCACATTTGCGAGTTTAATCCTGAACAGAGGGACATGTTTCATCAAAGATTTGATGTGTATTATCTGTAACTTATTGCATAACTTGTTTCCGAAGTGCTTCATCAATGGAAGTTATGAGTGGAACATATCACAGATGAGAAATAAGTGACCACTCTTTATTGACATTGGTACCAGTTTGGCCCACATGAGACCTTTTAACAGTGAAAGAATTTGAACTTGTTCTGTATAGAATTTGTGCATTCTCAGAAAGAGATTTTATGCTCCCATGTGTAATAAATGTAATTGGTCAAGGATCACAGTCAGGGTATAAATGTCACTAAGTAATCATCAATAGAAAAAATTCATGGGTTTTAACCAGGAAGGAGATGCAAAAGGGAGGATGCATGTCCCCTGTATAAATTCAAAATGGAAAAACTGCACACTCAAACATGTATTATGTTTCAGTAGAATTTCTTTCAGGTTTCGCTACTGGAATGGAATTCGCATGGCATCTTGAACAAAATGGATTTAGCAACCAAGGTGGTAAATCTCCATACCCGAAGCATCTATTTCCTCCCACCCCACCTAAGGGCAGGCTAATTGAAAAATAATGCTTCCCCCAACACTTCTTTATCTAAATATCAGTTGTCTCCCTTCTTATGAACTAAAGACCTAATTTTGCAAACATCTATCAATTACCTTGCTTCTTTTGTTTGCTAGTTCCTATTTTCTCCAACCTGTCCTACAAAACTGCATTACTATACTAGTGATCATGAAATATTGTTTGCTTGTTGAGGTCAAAGTTTCATAAAGGGGATGATACCTGTCCTTTTTTGGTGAGCCATAACTCCAACTGAGCCCACTTTTTTGGAAGATCCAAACCATTCACTATCTTGTTTGTGTCCTACATTCTTTCATTTGAAAAGAGACAGTTAAATTGTTTACTGTCCATTTTAAAACTCAAGTAAATAATGGTGGTTAGCATCATTTAATGGATGAGATTTTCAGTGCATAGCTCATCTAGGATGTGAACTAGATCACGAATGGTCCAGACATTCCAAGAGGTAGACACTGTTGGAGTTATTGCTTGTGGAAGAGTGTGATGCACGTGCAGCCCATTAAAAGGGGCGTGTAAATATCAAACACCTTCACAATACTTTCTTGGTTGAAGAAATTGTGAGTGAAAGATTCCATGACATGGAATTTGGCACATAAATTTAATAAATGGTGAGAATTCTTGATCTCACACTTGTTAGCCTCATCGTAGAACAAATATACAATTCATGGACTAACACCCTTATTGGCTTTGCCAAATAGATGTCCTCTTTTGACACTGGACTAGACATTCCATTGCGCAATTTCAACATGTAAAATGACTTGCCTTGTGAGAAAAATAAGAGCAAAAAATGGACAAGTCATTCTACAAGTAAAGCCTAATTAGGATTAAAACTTAGCTTAACACATTCATCAATCATTGAATGAGTTAAAGTTAGATAATGTACACTTGTAGCCATTACATGAATGCATACAATAGAACTATGGCCTACAGACTGACAGTTGAAGACTACAAAATGACATGCCTAATAGATTGGTAAAGAGGAGTTTGCCATGCAAAAAACTCCTACCTCTACCAAAGTGCTCACGAGGGCAGTGCAGAATTACATACTGATACAGACTTGTGGACAAACAAAAACCAAAATAATGGAGATTAACCTGCCTTGGTTGCTATAGTTGCTTCATACTTCCATCAAGCTGGCCCTTGATATAATACTCAAAATTGTTGATGCTGTGCACACTCTGTAGGCATTGCTACTGGGGGGGGAAGCCTCATTGGGCAGAGTTGGTGTATTTGTTTTCCTGCTGCCCACAGTCTCTGCTTCTCTGCATCCCTCGAAGTGAAGAGAACCAAATTAGCATCATATCCAATTAAACCCTGGCTAATGAGGTTTCCTGTGTCAACATTATATATGGATATCTTCCTTGATCCTTGCCCTGGTGTAGCTATAGCCATCCCATTGTCTATAAATGTGGGCTTATAAATTTGATAGCATGTCCTAACATTTGATTCAACATGGCCTTGGAGCTTGTGAACAGGTTCAGTGGAGTTTCTAACATCATACAGTAGAACTGATGGATCTTTACTGGCAGAGAGAAGTAGAAATTGGTTGGATGGACACCACTCGACTGTGTTGACACCAGTAGAATGGGCAGAATCAATGGTGAGAATGCAAGGCTGAGGAACCCTAGTGTCAAGGATACAAATACGACCATCTGCTCCACAATCAGCAAGGATTTCCTTGTTATCTCTGTGAATTTCCGAGGATGATAGGGATCAGAAGAAACCAAGGATGATTATATGTGAATATACCAGATCAAATGGCCATAACTAAGTGAAAAACTAAATTTGTGACAATTAATAAGGTGCAAGGAACACATAAGACACGTTAGCAAAACATGATTAATCTACGTGAAAACAAGTCATCACATGGACAGAAAGTCCTAACGCACATAAATTCATTGAGAAACATAACTCATACAATCACATACTAGGAGATCATTACTCTGGCTGTAATATGGACAGCTTAGAAATTTGAGCAGAAGAGTAACAAATCTTGATTGAACAGAGGTTTAAGATTATTTGATGTATCAAAAATTTCCAGGCATGGGTTGTGTAATAGGATCCCGTAGCTAAATGGTTTGGGTAACCAAACAACTGGTAAGAACCTGTAGCTTCAGCCATATGTATAAACCACTGGATATACACATGCAAACACCACACCTCCTAAAAGATTGAAGTTGGGTTTGGCTTACTAACTGCAGAAAGCAAAGAGAGCACTTTATGGGAATAAAAGTTTCCGAAGGCTCATAAAAATAAAATAAAAAATGGAACATCAATAAAGTAGAATGAAAAGGCTACTTCAAATGGAATAAGACGAGAAGATTAAGATTATGATAACAACCAAGATTTCAGAACTGATGTATTACGTAAGTAACAGGTAACAAAACATTGAAAAGGAATTTTTAGCACTCCAAATTTTGAATAAATAAGCAGTGGCACAGTTACATTAATTACATATGGTTTCTTAAAGATAAATCCAATAGAATATGGTAGAAGAAATATTTGAAGCAGTTTAACTATGCAAGAGTTACCATCCATGGTAGGATAAGTTTTAGTCAAGGCTTTCACGTCTATACATATAACTACACCAAGTTAAAATTCAAGCCCACTGATCAGAGCTACTGATGCACAAGATATATTTGATGATGTTAAATTAAGCAGGAAAGAATTGCACAATTACAACCTAAAATATCAATAGTATCCCCAGATAATTTTCCATATACTTGGTGAAATTAAATAGTGATTTGTATAGATCAAAAGGAGAAACAAGGCATTACTGCAGAGATGCAACATTCATTTGGTTCAGGAAAATAAGCAATAGCTGATAAGATGAAGGACAAATTTACTGTATGCAGCTTTAAATCATCCATAACAACATTCGTTTTGGTTCAGTGAAGTAATGACATTATAGCTGATAAGATGATGAAGAAATTTACCTATAGAGAGCTGAAAATCAACTGAAAATGGGGATCAAAATAAGAAGTTTTGATAGCATAGATAACCAGATTAGTTGTTCAAGCAATTCAGACCAATAAACCAACGCGGAAACCTACCTGAAACAG
Source organism: Warburgia ugandensis (assembly GCA_035236585.1). Classification (NCBI taxonomy): domain Eukaryota; kingdom Viridiplantae; phylum Streptophyta; class Magnoliopsida; order Canellales; family Canellaceae; genus Warburgia; species Warburgia ugandensis. Next base: position 44,395,766 of record CP141129.1, read on the forward strand.
ACTCCTCTAATAACACCCAAATGATGACCATCAATTCTCCTTTCATTAACCAACTTCCCTTCACTTGTAACTCTGCAAACTCCTACTGAAGAATCCTTCGAAGCTGTAGCAATCAACCCATTCATCTGATCCATACAGAAAATTCCATTTGAATGCAACCCTTTTGATTCCTCAACAATAGGTGGGGACATTGATGATTCCTTCCCAACATCCCAAACAACAACTTCCCCATCATTTGAGCTAGAAACCAGAAACATAGGATTTTCCTCCAGAAACAACACTCCAGAAACCCAACTCTTACTACTCTTCCAAGACATTAAAGGCCTCTGAATTTCTCCTTCTTCATTTTGTTTCATGAAATCCATTCCATAAATAGAAATAAACCCACCATGACCACCTGCAGCAATCAAGTTGCTGTTTTTTTCCCGGTTTTTGAAGGAACACACATCTAGGGCATAAATCTTTGTCAAGGAAGGATCTTGCATTGACTTTCCAGTTACTCTAAAACCAGAAATGGGAAAATTAGAAGTCGAATGGGAAGAAAGGCTAGGGTTGTCGGTATTTTGGGAAAAATCACAAGTGTACTGGCAAACAGAAGAATCAATGTAGGGGGTTTCTTGATGGGTCTCATGTCCTCCTTGTTCTTGATAAGATTGACATGGGCTTTTAGGATTTGGGGAAAATTCACAAGTATACTGTAGAACGGAAGAATCAACATACTGAGCTTCTTCATTGGTACCATTTTCTTCATTTTCTTTAAGTGGGTTTGGGCGCTTCCGAGTGCTACGGCGAACAGGGATTGCAGGGGCAGGAGGAAAAGAAGAAGTCTTCCTTGAAATAGGTTTTGATGACTTGTGTTCGGGATTTGTGGTAAGGGGCTTGCTGATTCCAAGTTTTTGGAAGAATTCTTGGTTTCTCCGGATGTTTTGGAGGCGCACAAGCTCGTAACTGGAAGCAGAAGAAGGAGAGGGAGAGGGAGAGGGTTTTAGTTGGTTTGGGAGGAGGAAAGAATCTATGGAGGATTGTTTTAGTTTTGTTGCAGAAGTCGCCATGACATGGAAATGCAGAGAAATGGTGATGAAAGAAGGAAAGAGAGGGAGGTGGAAATGCTCGAACCCGTAGCAGAAGAAAAGGCGCGAAATGTTTGTTTTTCTTGTTTAGTAGGGGAAAACGGCGGGAAGCTTTGATTGAAAGATGGCCGTTGGTTCTGCCATTACATTCTAGCCGTTCATATGGTGGGTCCAAATGCATCACGTGATCAGTAGCATCAAATAGATAAACGGATTGATCCTGTCCAATCCAAGCATATATTGGATCGCGGTTTCTAATCTACTTGGATTGCAGATAATTTTAAAAAAATACCCAATCCATATCTGATCTGGTGCAAATCACAAATTTGCGGATTATACAAATCCATCACTTGTAGATTTTGAATTCTTAAAGCGTTATGTTGTAGAAGTTGAAAATTAAAACTTATAGTCTCTATGTTTTCTAATTTTAAGAAAACAAAACAAATGGTTAGGATCTTCTAAATGAAATAATTATTTACAGTTCGTATATTTTTGAAATGTCGAACAAGATTAACGGTTTAGATCTTTTAAAAGAAGTCAACATCTATGGTTCACATGATTTTCTAATTTATTTATCTAAAATAACTTAGACATATATCCTCAAATATATTCATAAAGATTGCGGATTTAATGCATTAGATTAATTCAATCTGTTTTTATCCTTGTATTTAAATGGACAAATAGATATATGCAGATTTTTATCTATTTTGCCGGCTGTAGACACAATTGAGGAATTTCTATGCGGAGAATGCTCAGATTTCATGAGCAAGTAAAAGGACAAGTGTGATCCACTCTTTCAATGATCCAGGCCATTTAAGTTGGGTTCGGCACTTGATGGGTGTGTGTCTAACTTTCAGAAATAAAAATAGGAGTGCCGAATGGTGAGGTTGAGATTTTGGCCAAACGAATCATGGGAAAAGATGCTTCACCATATTCATCAACAAAAAGGACAGCCCCGATGGATGAAGCTTGCACATATACAGGGTCGAGGAAAGGACAGACGACAAGAGTTTATAGTATTCAGCTTTATCTTGCATTTTTGTAAGAGATTGTTTTTACACCTTAAACCCATGACCTCTCATCAACAGCAGCAACAAAAACTTTGACTCACTGAATTGAAATGTGATCAGCAGACTTTTCATGAAGTGTCTCAGCTGTAGAGCTGCTCAGGTGGAGTCTCAGCTCTTGCTGCGTCCCCACCCAGAGCTGAGACCTCCTTTACCGTCAACAGCCATCTAGACAGGAACTTACCACCATCTTGGTCAGTTCTTGTGGAACTGGTTAAGCGAATGGCAGCTGGTTTGGTCCTTCTTGGTTCGTAGCTTCTCTAGGCTGGAGGTTTGGTTCCGTGTTGTCTTTTCCTAGGCCCCCCTTGCTCTCCCTTGTGGTTGGGCCAACCCTAGGCTCATGTTTGTGCAGAGAGAGAATTTGGTTTTGGCTCAGGATTGGTCATTGATACCCCACCCTGAATGCAGGGTGCTCAGATTACCTCAGTATGACTCTTTGTAACTAGTATCTCTTTCTTAACGAACCACTCCAACATTCAATAGAGAAAATTGTATGTAGAAATATAAAACTAGACAGAAATATGATGAGATGGAAGTATAAGTGCGGCCTAACTTGTTTAATAATCTGAACCATTCATGTTTGAAGGCCAGTTCCTAGATCAATCATATACCAAGATTTAACACTATCTTGCACTTTTTCTAATTATGGGATGGACCTGCTGCTGAGAAGGGGAGCCTTGGCGCAATGGTATAATTGTTGTCAGTTGACCTTGAGGTCATGGGTTCAAGGAGAAGAAATAGTCTCTTGAAAAATGCACGGTAAAGCTGCATATTATTAACTCTTGTGGTTCACCCCTTTCCCAAACCCTGCATATATGGTAGCTTAGTGCACCGGGCTACTTTTTTTACCGGCTGCTCGGTAACCAACCTCCAAATTACGATTCATAGCAATCGGTGAGGCGAGCTTATGATGTTTTTCTGCCACAATTGGGTTAGAAGGCCTTTGGTAACCTTATTTGATTATGGCCTTTAAATGGTCGGCAAGCAAAAGGAGACGTTCATCAACAACGTCCCAAACGAACGGATGAGATGGTTAATTGGTCGAGAAAGAAAGGAGTTAACAAAGAACAGTATCTTCTACGTATGGAAGACCCGTGGACAATGCAGTCTAATGCTAAAAAAAACCAAAAAGGAGCAGCCCAGTGCACAAAGCTTTTGTGTATGGGCAGTCCAAGGAAGGGTCGGACCATAAAGGGTTAATAATATGCAGCCTTGCCTTGTATTGTAAGACGCTGTAAACATGCTTTGAACCTATGACCTCAAATCACATGACTACAACTGATAAAGAAGATAAAAAGGTAGGAAACTTAGACTACATAATAGCAAACAATGGCTTCGAAAAAACTTGTTTGTGTGGAGTAAACAACAAAATGAAGCAAACCATTAGAACCTTTAATGGCGGGTGAACACAATATACAGGGAAATTGAGAAGGCTTATATAATTGGGTTTATTGGATTGTGCCTTATATTACATGGATAAGAGGGCATATATATAATAGAATAAATTGGATTGAATAAAAAAAGTAGCCTGTGTGTACTAAGTTCCTGCATATACAAGGTTTGGGAAAAGGGCAGACCACAAGGGTTAATAATATACAACTTTACCTTGTATTTTGTAAGAGGCTATTTCTATGCCTTAAACTCATGACTTCAATTACAACTATACTATTGCACCAAGGCTCTCCTCGTAATAAATTGGATTGCTTGAGCCTTGCAAATAGGGTCCGCAGCGACTGAATTTGCGGAATGATGCTTATCTGTTACTTGCAGTGCCACCGGTAATGGGATGTGACATGGGATTTATCTCTATCCAGTCTGTTTTTCTTTATCATGCATTACTGCTTGCCCAGCCATGCGCAACTGTCGGCAAGCAAGACCATCTTCATCTCATAAATGAAAATGCACCCTTAGCTTAGGATAACGGATAAGGACATGCATTGGAAAATCAGGACGATAAACTACACTTAATTTAGGTACGATGACGTTTGGATATGTGCCCCAAGGGGCAATATAAATAACTAGTGTTTTATGTCCTAGCTAGAATGGGATGCTATAAGGGACCTGCCTGAAATTTGTTTAATTATAATGAACTAAATTAATCATTAAATAATCTAGACTCTTGATAAATGTAGTACTATTAAGATTTTACATTTCTTTGTACCATATCCTGTAACACCACGTGTAATGCCTCAAGCATTTTCTCTATTTTTGCATCCATTATACAAAAAATGAATTAGACATTCTATATGAAATTAACTATATTAAATATTTTATTTTATTTAAAATAGTAAACAAAGTCATTTGTACGAAAAATTAGAACCATTAGATTCTATGTTTAAAATGGAATTCAATGCCTCAAAGAACGCTGAATAAGGAGTTCATATGACTAAGTTATGACCATTTGAAGATGAGAGATATTTCTGTAATTTAAATAAAAACGAGAATGGCCTGAAAACACAGGGGGCCATTTTACTAACGGCACCCCACTAGGTCATCCCCTACCTCCAGCCACCGCCATTCTTGACCCTTCCAGAACCACCTCTGTAGGGCGGTGCTGGAAAGGATGGCGGCACCACCATGGGACGGAACCGCCTCCCTCATCCATAAAAACCCTCTTCCCCCTCTTCCCCGACCATCTTCTTCTCCTCTTTTCTCCGACTGTTCGAGCTAGGGTTCCGGCAAAATTGGAAAACCCCTCCTCTAGTCTTCCCTGCAATTTCCGGCACCGGTCTAGGTATTTCCTCTGGGCCAGTCATTCTCTTTTTCCTTCCTTTTCTCTTTGTTCTTCTTCTTCCCTACAGCGTCATGCTATTTCTGCATTTCCGGACGACAGGGGTTTTCGGCAGGCGTGGAGGGAAATGCACCACTGGAAGAAGGGCACCGTGTTGGGCTGCCTAGGTAAGTTTTCTCCCCCTTTCTCTGGTTTTCTCCTTCCCCAGGCCGGATCTGGTCATTTTCCGGCCTGAAAATGGCGGACTCCTGATGGGTATGATAACCCATAGAAGAAGACGACCCCGAGGACGCCATGTGTGACGCGCTTCCTGGGGTGGTCTTCGCGTGCAGTCCCAGGTTCGACCTGGACGCACGAGCGCCCCGGGAGCCAAGGTGCATCACACCTGCACCAAAGACACGTCCGTGCGATGCCATCTAGGACGTGCGTCATAGCATCGCTTGGGCATGCACGCGTGTGCGAATGTGGTCCCTAGTGTGGCCTTTGGGCACGCATGACGTGCGGGCGTTGGTCTTGGTTCAATCAGGGCACGTGCGCATCTTGAGACCCATGACGTGCGGGCCCTATGCGTAGACAAATATAATTCGTCTGTGATTTTGCGACACTAAAATTTCAATTACAAAGGTTGTAAGACCCCGATTGACGATCCGAAGGAACCGTTGCGTCCGTATTGACGATGCGGACCTAGTGAGACTATAAAAGTTAGGATTAGAGGACTATTTAGTATAACTATAGTCTAACTACTATAGAGATCACATAGATCTACATGATCAAACTTCGTAAATTAATTTGTTGGGTTTATTAGAAGGCCAATGTGCCTGGCTCTAGTCTAAGTTAAACACATCTACCTTGAACTTATAGAGCTGATTGTCCAAATTAAGTACAAACCTGTTCTAGGAATCAGAATAGGCGACTTAGGAGATCTGACCCTTCAATGACACAATCCTGATGACATGAAAGAGATTAAAGGCAATTTAATTATTAGATGTTAATACTATACGTGAGATCTAGCCTAGAAGAGTGCTAAGCAAGGACCTATAAATCCTAAAAGGCAGATCTAGTCATTAATCTATAAGTCTAAGTAATGATCCATAAAGGTTAGAAAATAATACTTGAATCATTGTTATTAATTGATATTCAGGGTTTTACAAAGGTAACTCGGGATCGAGTAATGAAGAATGCGTTTCAAGGAACATCGAGGTAGGTAGTCTATACTGCTACATTTTTAATGCATTTCCAAATATACTTGATTTGTAGGTAATTCCATACTACTACGTTTTTAATACGCATCTTAAACTCATACTTGCTTTATTATCGTGTTTAGCATGTTTTTAAGATATGATGTTCTTATGCGAATATGTGGACTTGTCCTCATAATTTATATCCTTGAAAGCACTTAACGCTATCACCAGATTTAGCATGCTTTTTGAGATGTGATGTTTTTATACAAGCATGCGGAATTGTCTTTGTGTTTCATGGCTTTGAATACAACATAAACTGATTTTATGTATTGCTCGTATGATTGAAAAGAAATGCATAAATTGCATGATTTTGATGATTGAGATTTGGATTTATATGTTTTTTGGGGCTGTTAAGCCTAGTGGGCACTATGCTGAGAGGTTGTGATGATGTATGGGATTGGCCTCCCGGCCTCTACCACAAAAAAGGTGGATGGTATCACTGCCAAAAACGACATTGTCCCTTTCTTGACTGTTGTGGTAAATAGGGATGATCACTGGAGATGTTCACGGCACCCTTTCGAGGATATATCCATAGTCACCGTGGAGGCTATGGTGGACTGGTCTATAGATATTGGAGACACACGATTCAGATAGGTTTTGGTTGTAAGCATAGTGACCCTATGATTTCAGTGTGATTGATATGCATATAGCATTGAGATGGTCGTATACGAGTACTCGTGACCAGTTAGCGTGACGTGTATGCTGAGAGACTAATGTGCATGATACTAGCATTTGCTTGAACGATGACTATTTTAAGAGTTTCATGATTATTATATTTGACTCGCTAGTTTGATGCATTTGCCGAGATCTTCGTATATGGATCTATTGATTTCTATTTCATGATTTTGATCATATTTATATCGTTGAATACTAGATTATGAGAAAGGATTCCATGATTGAAATTGCATCAATAAGCTTATGTTTTATGTATAACTATGCATACTTACACAAATTTTTTTTTACTGATGTTTTACATGAAAAGCTCTTGGAATCATGCATGTTGCCTACTGTGTTTTCAAAATAGTAGTATCAGATCACCTACTAGGTATGAGAAATACTCACCCAAATATATTATTTTTCAGGATAGCTCCACTCAGAGTAGAAGAAGCATCAGGAAATGTTAGTGCTACGATAATGTAAATGAAGAAGAGACAAGTATGAATGTAAGTAAACACTCTACTCTTTGGACATGTATCTGTATTTATTTACAGTTGGGCTGTGAACTGTGACTGGATAGACCTGAGAAGACATTTATGATTACAGTAATTTTCAAAAACTACTTTGGTTGTTGTGAAAGCAAATGACAGTTGAGGTTTTCAAAATGAGTTTAAAACAAAAGATTTTTTTGTTGCATTGCATTATTTTTATAAAATGGTTTTTCAAATAGGGATGCATCCCGCCCTAGGAATTAGATATTGCATTTAAAATAAATGCATGGGAAAACCCGGGTCGTCACACCACGGGATTCTAACAGTCATAATATTATCCGCTTTAAGGTGCCCATACACCCATTCTATTGCCCTGCCCTCATCGACTAAAGGCTTCACATCTTCTCCCCTTAAGCACCCTCGTGTGGTTATACCCCACACCACGAGGGGAACTGGCTCTGATATCATTTGTAACACCTTGGGGTTTCAAATGTTAAAATATTATCTGCTTTGAGGTGCCCAGACACTCCTTACGGCTTTATTCTTCCCTGGTTTCCTAGAAAAGATGTGTTGTAACCGTTATAATTTCCCGAACTTTTATAAACAATCTAGTTTCCTCTCCCTAGGCGATGTGAGACTAAATCTCTATCCTCCACCCCAGCTTAGAAGCCTGCTAGCCTTCTCTTGGCTCCTCCATCGGCCCAGGGATTCACATACCCTTTTGGAGTTCAGCTCCTAGTCCAAAATCTATTCTTGTAGTATCGGTTCAATTCTCAAGTATTTTGTGGTTCTAATATAGACAAAAAAATGCAAACAATTAAGATACTGAAAACTAGTTTATGCATTATTTTTGTTTATTTAGTTCTTTATATGCCAAGTAATCATGCATTTGTTGTTCAACTACTATATAGGCAAAGGCAAGTAGGAATACAACATAAAAAATAACATAAATGTTAACAATACATATCATGCCAGTACTTATAGTATATAAAAGTTAAGTAAGACATGAATTCAAAATACTTAAAAGACTAACATGATTGCTTATGGTTTCAATCTACTTAAAGAATGTCAACTATATTCTTTAGAAGTAATGAATTCGAGAAGCAACATATAATTGAATTAAACTTCAAAAAGTTACAATGGATTTACAAGAACCAAGAGTTGGAGCATTGATATCTAACTTGCTTAGACTGTTTCAAATTTGTAGTCCAAATATCCCTATATGTAAAAAATATAGTGTAATAGATGTGTAAGAATGAACCTTCTTTAGAGATTCAATATATAATCTTATGATGAGGTAGCATAAGAAAAAAATGGTACAAACATGCATGGAAAACAAACTATTTTAGACTTTTCAAACTCCCACAATTATAATAGATCAAAATCACACATTAAGCAAAATGCATAATTGAAATTGCTAAGATACATCACATTCACTTGCTTGGATACACCCACTAGTCACTATGCCTATTTAAAAGTTCATATTTGTATATAGATGAACCATAATGGGCCATTCATAAAAAATCTTTATATAATTGCTAAGTTAAACTTAAAATAAATTAAATACAAAAATAGTATAAAGAGATAATTTATTAGTAATAAAATTTATTAGATTAAAAATACTATACTACCCACTAATATACTAAAGTTTAAAATATTATTATAAAGGTATTTCTATATACTAATTAATATCTCCTGGTTCTTGGTTCTGATCTGGGTACTCGGGTGTAAAAACTAAGATTATGCCAATAAGATTTAGTTCTTTAAAACAAAAATTAATACTGTATTGTCAATTCTAATTAAATAACCATACCCTAATTTTATGGTCCTGTTCTTGTTGATTTTGTAGTTTTGGGTAAGCCATTTACACGCCTAGTCTATAGGTAGACTCTTTTGGTTTTTTTTTTTCTTGGAAATATATTCATAAGATCTTATCCATGCAACTTGGTCGTGCTCTCTTGATTACGGACATGCCCATGTGAGGAAACCTGCCAAAGATAAGGATAAGAATCAATAAGGATTAATTAAGATAAGGATCAATCAGATAAGAATTAATCAAGATAAGGATCAATCCATATCCAAGTGAAGAAAATACTATATATATGGTGTTAGAATTTGTTGTGTGTGAGGGTGTAAAAGAGTGTGCTTAGAGAAAGAGAGGAAGGCCTCTTCCTAATCTATGTAATCTGATCAGATAATAGTGGAATTCTCTTCTTCCATGGACATAGGCCGAGTTTGGCCAAACCACGTAAATCTCCTTATCTTCTTTTGTGTGTGTATGTTTGTTCAAAAGATCTGTGTGGGTTTCAAGAGGCTTGGATGTTTCTTTTCCAAGAGAAAAGGTTTCAGCTTCTTTTTCTTCTTCTTCTTTCACGACAGAGAAACAAAACCTTACTCCAGCCTCTCAATCAAACGAACTTAGAGAAATTACAATGAAAGGAAAACTAACTAAAGGAAAAGCATAAAAGAACTCATGGAGGGTTGCTGGTTTTGTTTGTTAAGTAAAATTATGTTAATTTCTAGAAAATTGCTTTGAATTAGAAAATATTTTAGAAATTGTTTTTTGGTTCAAGAAAAAGTGGGGACTTCTTCAGAAAAAGTTTCAGTCATTCAGTGAATTTTGTGACTATGATTTAATGGCAAATCACAAAATACTCAAAGAGTGAGAAATTTAGGAAATGGAAGCCACTTCACGTTTGATGCATGGTTGGTGGACAGAATGAATGGATTGGAATTTTGTTGTTGATGACGTAGAAAGTTTAGGAAGCGGCTGGCCGGTGAAACTAAGCACATTGAATGGCAATGACAAAATCACAAGGCTGACTCCTATATTGTTCTCATCTCACTTCAAAAGGAGACTAATTAAAGTTAATTGTCCGTGGGTTGGATGGTTGGTTGTGGGCCATTTTTTCTCTAGTATAGGATGCCAGATTATAGAAGGGGAGTCTTGGTGCAATGGTAAAATTGTTGTCGTATGACCTTGAGGTCACGGGTTCAAGGCGTGAAAATAATTTCTTATAAAAATGCAAGGTAAAACTGCATGCTATATACTTTTGTAGTTTGCCCCTCCTCCAAACTCTGCATAGGCAGGAGCTTCGTGCACTAAGGCTGCCCGGCAGATTATAGAAAAAAATCAACTTAATGAAACAAATTAATTAGATTGGACAGAAAATTTCTCTTTGTTAGAACCCAAGCACCTAATTAATCGTACAATTGTTCGTGGGGTCACTACCACGAAAGAAATCTACTAAAAGAAAAAAAAAAAAAAAAAGTTTGACAAAGTGTAAGGACAAAAGGGGAGTTACCAAATCAATGTTTGCATGTTTTCTGCAGCTAACCGGGACCCACAGTTGACAAATTGAATATTGACGGTCCCTTTCCTGTCCTTTCAACATTTCCAAATCGGTCCGTAATCCAATTTTTCAAAATTTCTCGTGGTCCAAACATTGGTTGATTCATACCTGTTGGAACGTGCAGATCGATGACCCACAAAATCTGGAATTCCTTAATGAATGGCTACTTTGTCATTGACTGGAAATGCAGAGATTCGGGCCCCCCATTTTCTTCTAAATTAGACATGCAAATCCATGCGCTGATCAATCTACACCTCTGCAAACACAATGCCTTCTAAACAAAGTTGTGACAAGATCGAACAAGTATGGAGAGATGACCTGGCTCAGTAGGAGAAAGGTAAACGTTCCGTGTGGAATCAAACTCTGCATATGTGAAGCTTCCTGCACCGGGGCTACCCTTTAACGACAGTCTTCACAGGGTCATGGTGATGTTATTTGTCCTAGTAGGTAGAACGAAGATTGTCAAGGCCGTAGAAAGCTGTTTAATCCTCGAAAGTTTCATGCTTGGAATTTTTAAGAGTCGCCACCTAGCTTCTATGCAATTCAGATTCACGCTTATGATAGTGATCAACTGAGGGACTTTTTCTTTTTGCTGGGTATTCTTAAGTCAAAATGAAATGATACCATAATTTATTTGTGATTTTGACACTGTTTTATTTTATTTTTTTAAATAATTTTTACATTGAAGAAATTCTAGGTTTCATGCAAAGTAAGGGATCAAAGATAGGATGCTTTAGGCCAATAAAAATGCAATATATATAGGAGCAGTAATAACAGCAAATTATTGCAGTCACGAGTAGCAGCTATGCCTGATTGGTCAAAAATAAAATGAAATAAATATGTGTGTGTGGGAGCAGTAATAATGGCAAATTAGTGCAGCCACGAATAGCAGCTATGCCTTTATTAGTCCAAAATAAAATAAAAATGGCTCAGTTGAATAGAAGACATTAATGGGTTTAATAAAATATTTATATATTTGAATTATGTAGGGTACGAAAAAGGGGTAGACAACAAGAATTAATATAGTATACAGCTTTATCTTGCATTTTGTAAGAAGCTGTTTTCATGCCTTGAATCCATGACTGACGATAACTCTATCATTGCACCACGGCCACAAACCAGAGTTTGATTCCACACGGAACGTTTACCTTTCTCCTACTTAGCCAGGTCATCTCTCCATACTTGTTCGATCTTGTCACAACTTCGTTTAGAAGGCATTATGTTTGCAGAGGTGTAGATTGATCAGCGCATGGATTTGCATGCCTAATTTAGAAGAAAATGGTGAGCCCGAATCTCTGCATTTCCAGTCAATGACAAATAGCCATTCATTAAGGAATTCCAGATTTTGTGGGTCGCATGTGAAAGACATTGGCAATCGATCTGCACGTTCCAACAGGTATGAATCAACCAATGTTTGGACCACGAGAAATTTTGAAAAATTGGATTACGGACCCATATGGAAATGTTGATTCAATTTGTCCACTGTGGGTCCCGATTAGCTGCAGAAAACATGCCAACATTGATTTGGTAACTCCCCTTTTGTCCTTCCACTTTGTCAAACCGATTTGTCAACTTTTTTTTTTTTAGTAGATTTCTTTCGTTGTAGTGACCCCACGAACAATTGTACGATTAATTAGGTGCTTGGGTTCTAACAAAGAGAAATTTTATGTCCAATCTAATTAATTTGTTTCATTAAGTTGATTTTTTTCTATAATCTGCTAGGCAGTCCTAGTGCACGAAGCTCCTGCCTATGCAGAGTTTGGAGAAGGGGCAGACTACAAATGTATATAGCATGTAATTTTACCTTGCATTTTTGCAAGAGATTATTTTCACGTCTTGAACCCGTGACCTCAAAGTCACACGACAACAATTTTACCATTGCACCAAGACTCCCCTTCTATAATCTGTCATCCTATACTAGAGAAAAAATGGCCCACAGCCAACCATCCAACCGACAGAAAATTAACCTTAATTAGTCTCCTTTTGAAGTGAGATGAGAACAATATAGGAGTCAGCCTTGTGATTTTGTCATTGCCATTCAATGTGCTTAGTTTCACCGGCCAGCCGCCTCCTCAACTTTCTACGTCATCAACAACAAAATTCCAATCCATTCATTCTGTCCACCTCCCATGCATCAAACGTGAAGTGGCTTCCATTTCCTAAATTTCTCACTCTTTGAGTATTTTGTGATTTGCCATTAAATCATACTCACAAAATTCACCGAATGACTGAAACTTTTTTTGAAGAAATCCCCACTTTTTCTTGAACCAACAAAAAATTTCTAAATAATTTTCTAGAAATTAACATGAATTTACCTAACAAACAAAACCAGCAACGCTCCATGAGTTCTTTTATGCTTTTTCTTTAGTTAGTTTTCCTTCCATTGTAATTTCTCTAAGTTCGCTTGATTGAGAGACTGGAGTCAGGTTTTGTTTCTCTGTCATGAAAGAAGAAGAAGAACAAGAAGCTGACACCTTTTCTCTTGGAAAAGAAACATCCGAGCCTCTTGAAACCCACACACATCTTTTGAACAAAATATTAAAGGGCATTGTTTGCTGCTATTAAACTATTGCGTGTTTGTAAGAATTTTTTATTTTTTATTCTTGAAGAAATTGTTGTGCCAGATTTTACAGATCTGGCAACCAGGATCTATGCAGTCACACACAAAAAAAAGAGAAGATAAGGCGTTTAGAACAAAATATTGTAAACAAAACTTGTTGGCATTCTAAAGAAGACTCTTAGAGATTGTGGGGATAAACACCAATTACAAGGAATGACACGACCCAAAAGTCACTTGTTTATGATCAAATTTGTAAGCCTACTTGGGTATTGAGCATTTACTTATAAAAACTAAATTCCTTGCAAAGGATAATTGCAACTCTGTAAAATTGAAGCTCGCAAATATTTTCTTACAGAGAGTCATATATGTGTCTATTTGTTAACTCTTCTCTTCCTTTCATTTTTCATTATCCCACATTGATAGAAACGGACGGATTCATCAGCCCGAATCATTCCATATCAATATTAAAATTAGATTGATCCAATTGCAGACAATTTTTGTCATCCGTTGTATTGAATGAAATCAAACGAAATGGAAAAGGCTCTCTAGATCATAGTTTTTTTGTTTAAGCGCAGGCTGATTTTCTCATTGGACCTAAGAGGCCATGATATGGCATAGGTGTTGTCAAGTTAATCATCCGTCATATAATTATGAGTAGCCATCGATCACTACCCTTTTTCTTTGTATTCATCCCTAATTGGGAATGATTAATTACTAGGGTTTTAATAGTGCTACAATGGCTCCCTAACTGTGCGACCAACAGCCACTAGGATGGGCTTATTAGAAGCAAATTAACCCACTAATTTACCCTTATTTTATGATTAAAACTTGAAAACGTATACTTTCACCTCCACTGTCTGTAAGTCAGAACTGAATGATCGGTAAGAAGAAACTTCAGATACAGTCCTGAGCGTGGAAAAAAGATGATGAAAAGATATAAACAAAGTGGAAAATGAACCTTATCAACATAATCTTGATCTAAAGTTTGCTTTTTGCCTTTTCTCCTACTCAATTTATTCCACAAACTACAAACCTAGACATGGGTGTTGGTGGGAGTTGGAAGGAGCCAAATTGATTAAGTAGCGAGTTTGCTTTAGGAAGCCTAGTTCTTGGTCGGAAATGAAAAGAGACTGCTTGACCTGGAAGTTAATTAAGATGTTAAAGGAAAAGGCCAATATGAACCCATGATTTTGATGGCCAATGGTGTTGGGGGGATCCAAAAACATGGGCAGGATAGAAACAAGAATAAAGTAAGACCATGGGTATTAATAAATAAATTAATGGCATTAGAAGACAAATTAGATGGCCTGTATCTACCTAATCCCTTAAAAATATGTTACTGACTATACTATTAGGTTCAGTATTCCTAGTTTTTTCCTTTGGATGTACTGCCTAAACTATATTTAGACTCATATTCTTACTTGCATTTAAAATTTACAAATATTATCAATCTGGGGGGTGAGCTAATCTTCATTAGTACAAGTTAGTCAAATTGCTCGAATTTTGAAGGATCAGGTTTTTTTTTTTTTAGAGGATTTAATGAGCCAATCTTGGTACAACAAATTTCACTTTTCATAATTATTAATATATTTCTATTGTACTTGCAAATTTATGCGTACAAGTAACAGTAGACAGTGTCCTCAAATTTTTTGGTGGGTTTGGATGAGACATTGATATCCTAATCCAGAACTGCAAAACCAATGAACCTAGATTTTCTTTGTTTTAACTGTAAATTGAAGCTCTTAGTGGCAACCATGTCTAGTGAAGTTGGTTGGCAACTTGGCTAGCTTTTCATTTTTTGGAGGAAAAATATTATTGAATAGGGGAGGAAAAGCCCGCCCTTTGGCCATACAAGAGTATAGCTAGAGACTGGTTTTCTTTAGCTCCTATTAACTCAAATATATATACTACAAACACTTACAAGTTATAGGCTCGATAGACTACCTGGCATGTGAATAACTAAACTTCGATCTGCAGTACAAACTAGCGTTGGATATCCAGAAGAAATCTTACTCTACTGTTTTCCAGTAGAACACCCTCCCTGGCCATTTCATTTGCTTAACAGTTTGCAGATCTGTAAGTAAAAAAGGATAGCCTCGGTGTATAAAGCTCCTGCCTATACGGGGTCTGGGGAAGAAGTGGACTACAAGGGTCTATAGTATGCAGTTTTACTTTGCATTCTTGCAAGAAGCTGTTTCCATGCCTAGAACTCGTGATCTCAAGGTCACACGATGACAACTTAAAACTATTCCCTGTCTGCTTCTATTTTCTTCTGTTTTACCTAAGAAATTATCCGACTTATATATCAAAGCAAATTCAAAGATATTGCATATAATATAAGCCTTGTGCCTTTCTTTGTAGGCCTCCATCGGACTTTTCAAAGCAGAGCAAATGCGGAAACCAGTTTTCCACAGGAATCAATATAAATTGGCAAGTTGGAAACATGCTTTTCTCTCCAAGGGAAGGTGACTTATTCTAATCAAATCGTCAATGTCCAAACTCCCTATTTTCTTTTATGTCTCTGTTCCACTGTCCTTCTCAAGTCATCAACAGGCTTGAACAAACTCAAAGGTAATTTATAGGCAGGGGGATAATGAGTGGCAGAAATTTGCATCTGGTGCCATGGGATATTGTTTACAATTCAAAGCTGACAGGTGGCCTGGGCATGCAGAAATTAAGAGACACGAATATGGCGTTACCATGTAAATGGCATTGGCTTTTTGACACGGACAAATCTCTATTATGAAGAGGCCTTTTGATGGAAAGATATCTGCCCAGTGGCAGCTGGTAGGTTAGCTAGGATGAAGCAAGGAAAGGCTGTAGACCGTGGCTTGACATATTCAAATACTTGTATTTCTTTTGGTAAATATCAAGTTTCACCCTAGAAAAGGGAGAGCCTTAGCACAACGATAGAGTTGTCATCGTGTGACTTTGAGGACATGGATTCAAGGTATAGAAACAGCCTCTTGCAAAATGCAACGTAAGACTCAGTATTATTGGCTCTTGTGGTCTGCCCCTTTCCCGAACCCTACATATGCAGGAGCTTAGTGCACTAGGGCTGGCCTTTTACCCTAGAAATAGCAGCGAAATCAGGTTTTGGTCTGATCTATGGTAAATAAAAAAGGGCATACCGATGCATGAAGCTCCCACGTATGCGTGGTCCGGAGAAGAGGAAGACTACAAAGGGTCTATAATATGCAGCTTTACCTTGTATTTTTGCAAGAGACTATTTTCACACCTCAAACTTGTACCTCTAGGTCATGCCTCGACAACTCTGCCATTATTCTAGGGCTCCCCTTCATCTTTAGTAAATAAGAAGTTAAAAACTTCTTATCAAATGGTCCTTAGTCCAGCTGATGATGACAAAATCATTTGGACTCCTTGCTCCAAAGGGATCTTCTCAGTCAAATCCTGTATATTTATGGTCTTCTTAGTAATTCTAGTAACGAGTGGGATCATGTAAATTCATATGGCAGCCATATATTCCTCCTAAAATGGCATTGTTTGCCTGTACTCTATCGTGGGATAAAGATTTTGACTTATGATAATCTTATCTCCAGAGGTTGGAACGACCCTTCATGGTGTTATATATGCAAATCACAGTCGGAAGATAGAAACCATCTATTTCTATATTGCTGGATCTCACAGCAAATTTGGAAGCCATCCTCAGAAAGTTTGAGCTCCTGTGGGTCCTCCAAACTACTTTCCAGAGTTAGTATATCAGTAGCTCTTCCTATCCATCATAAAGAAGGGACATATCCTTCAGAGTCTTTCCTCTAAAGCTGCAGTCCGGATAATTTGGAATGCAAGAAAGAAAGCAAGCTTCGAAAGTAAATTATGCATCTCCTCCCTGGAGAATTGTACGCTTAGATATGCATCTCAATGAACTTCGGTTTTATTTGAATTCAGTGATTTCTCTCAAAATAAAAATTTGTATAATTGGGAGGCGGCAATCAAATGCAAGAAATTGGAAGGACAGGGTTTCACCCAATTGGAAGCCACCACAAAATGGGTCTTACAAAAGTAAATTTTGGCAGCTCATTGCTTGGAAACCCAGGTCTATCAGGTCTTAGTCGGGCCCTTAGAGACCATGAGAAACAATTCATTTTTAACTTTGCAGGCCCTTGTGGCATTGGCATCTCCACTAAAGTAGAATTAAAAGCAATATTTAAGGGGAAAGACAAGAAAAGATAGAATTAGAAATGAAAACATTAGAAAAAATTTAGTGGTAGCACAACTAAGTAACAAGATAAGGGAGATTAGACTTAGATGGTTTGAGAGACCTAAAAAGGCACCAGTTAGAAGGAGGCAATGCAAGTAGAAGGTTTTAAAAGGGCGAGGGGAAGGCCAAAAATAATGTGGATAGAAGTGATGAGAAAAGATTTAAAAAGTTTAGGACTAAATGAAGCCATGACACTTAATAAACGAGAATGGAGGAACAAAATTTATGTGACCAATCTCTAATTGAAATAAGGTCTCGACGATGATGATGATCTAGGGCGATTTAGCTATGGGCTTGTAGTAGATGGGAAACTTTGATAGTTGAGGGTGATTCTTCAATCGTTATTGCCTGGCACTCTAATTCCTCAACCCCTCCATGGAGTTTGGCATTTGATGGATTGGATTCGGATGGCAATTGGGAATGGGCAGGTCTCGTATGTACGCACTCCAAGAACAGCTAACGACTTGGCGGGTGAATTGGCCAAGCAGCCACACTCCAATAAATTAAGAAATAGACGATATTAATTTTGTCTCGATTTCTTATATAATTGCTTTTTAATTTTTCTGATCACCCTAATCGCACTTGTATGGGCACAGAGACGGCCATTATTTCACTACTAATAAACTACCCTTTTCCTTTTCTCAAAAAAAGAAAAAGAAAAAGAAAAGGGCTGACCAAGTAGGCAATTTGGGTTGGCGGGTTGTGTTGAGACTAACCCATTATAGTACATGTGTCGACAAGAACACGACCCACTTAATAATTGTGTCAAGAACCTATAACTCGAATACGATACGATTATTAAACAAGTTAACACCACACTACTCGTGTAACACGCTTAAATAAATGTAAAACAACTAATATAGGACAGTTTCTAAAGAACCTTACTATAGTAATATAGGACTGTTTCTGATGAATTATCCTATATTTTCAAGCAGTTAGATGGGTTAACACAATGAATTAATAGGTCGCGTGTCAAATAGGTTAATACGACAGGTCAACATTGATTGACCTGAACACGACACGATTTTTGGCATGATAAGACTCGACTCTAACCTGCTAAATCCATGTCGGGTTCGAGTCGTGTTATCGTTTCGTGTCATATTTTGCCACCCCTAATTCCTATAAATATAGGCCAAATTTCTCTCTGATGCACAAACCCATCTTTATCTATGCTGCTAACTCGCACCGTGGTTTGAATTCTGGTTCATTTTGTTACTAAACACAAAGGAAAAACTCTAGGGGACGACTCAGCCCTCCCCTAAAAATGTTTCTTCATAGGTTAGAGTTTTCACTTTCCCCTTTGACTTTATAATTCTTTGCTTGTCCAAGGAAAAAACAAACTGTTCTTAGTCATTTGAATATAGGTTTCAGCTTCTACACTTGTAAAGAGGAAGAGATTTTGCCCTTCTTTGCAAAACAAAAACCGATAACTTGATATTGCAGGCAGCATTTTATTTTTTATTTTTTAACGATGGATGTGAAGGAGAACTTTGGCGCAGTGGTAGAATTGTCATTGTATGACCTTGATGATAAGACTGTGTACTATTGACTCTTGTAGTCCACCTCTTCCTCGGATCCCGCATATGCAGGAGCTTTGTACACCGGTGCTGCTCTTTTTTTTTAATGATGGACACATACCCTTGAAGAGTTTTGAAGTTGTGACCTTAACAATTGAGACTTGTTCTTGTGCCACTGCGCCCCAGTCATGCACCCTTCTAGACAGTCTCATCTTGGTGATGTTTATGCCTACAACATAAAGGAATGCACTCATATTATATATTTGCAGCTGAAGGTACAAATTTAGTGATCCAAACTGTTACACCTTGTCTTAGGTAGGCCATGGATCAAAATATATTTGATTTAGTGATCCTAGCCACTAGCACTATATATGTACGTATAAAACGGCTGAATGGCAGAAGAAGTTGGAAGATGACCGATTATACCATCTAACTACTCAGCTGGTTGAGAAGATGAATTACATATCAGATAGAGATGATATATAATTAGCAGAAAAAGAACATAGGGCAGAAGATGAACACACTTTGGATCACTAATCATATAGTATCGACATGTACTTTTGTCTTCGTGCAAGCCATGCAAAATACTAGATCAATTTTTTCTAATATTGAATATAAAATTTATATGAAAAAAATAAATCAAGAAAGCATCTCACAGAAAATAAAAAGGAAGAGAAATTAAGAAAACAAAGGGCGGTCATGGAGGCAATGGTCGTATTGAATCAAATAAATTATACGTGCGTGTGCATGTCTATGTTTTATATGTGTTAAAAGAAAAATTAATTTAATTTCTCAAATGATGAAAAGATCAATGCCTTGGGATTAACATTTCAAAACTTCTCCTATTATTTTCTTAATTCTTTGTGGTTTCTGTCTAAGAGCTAACGCATCATTTGAAGCATCCTTACCCTGTGCAGGAATAGTCTAACAAGCAAAAGATGATCAGCCACCCATACATACAGAGATTTCAATTTAGAGTTAGGTTTATACCGATGGGGGAGCCTTGGCATAACAGTAGAGTTATTATCGTGTGACTTTGCTATCACGAGTTCAAGGTGTGGAAACAGCCTTTTGCAAAATGCAAGGTAAGGCTTTATACTATTGACTCTCGTGGGTTTGCCCCTTCCCCTGACCCCACATAGGTGGGAGCTTCGTGCACTAGGGCTGCCCTTTTTTAGTTAGGTTTTTACTACCTGATTATAATGGATTTGAGATGGCTGCGGATTGAGTGCAATTTTTGTGAAAACTTTCCCTAGAAATAGAAAATTTTAACTTTGCTTGTTATACAAAGATTTTGAGTTTTCATTCTTAATGAAAAAGGAATGTCATAGCCGAATTTAAGAAAGAAAAAGAAACACAATTTCATTTCATTTTAATAAGGAATTTGTACAATTTAGATTTTCAAATTGCCACCTAGAAGCTAGTTACAACAATTCTTTCAAAGCTAAGGATATTCAATTTTAAGAGATGTCTAATGGATTTCATTAAGCAAGATTACCATGAGAAAGTGGAGGGGTGTGAATATATATAATTTATTTTAGTAACAATTCTTTCACTATTTTACACTTTTAAATGCCAATATAAATGTATACGTACCTTGCTTTTCTGTATGTATGCTCTCTAATCAACTGGATAATTAAGAATGTCAACAACAAGATAATTACGCAGCAGGCTGGTTCGAACAAACCCTTTGTTTTAGGTGCCTTGTTGTAATATCCCTAACTTTTAAATTTAAGTGAAGCCCTAAGGGATGAATTCCAGGATGGGTGGGGTACTAAGAGTTAGTCTCACATTGCCTAGAGAGAAGGAATTGGGCAGTTCATAAGAGGTCGGGAAACGCTCATAGTAACAAGGCATTTTCTTGTAAGAGAAGAACAAAACTGTGAGGCTATATGAGCAGCCAAAGAGGACAATAACATTGTTGTGGGATCCCTGGTTATTACAATTTCTCGTGATGTGGTGGCTTAGCTTCAATTTGGAATATTTGGGGCAGCACCTGGGTAAAATTAATCTATATCATTATACGTGCGCGAAAACTCAAAGTTCATCTTCTCATTTATTGGTGATTTTAGTTATCTTTACCAAGGCTTTATCATAGATGTAAGTGTTATCAAATAAGATCTATTCGAGAAACTATTGTCTAACTAGATCTACATTATCTTTGGTGCTTATCAATATGTCACTTCCATACAAGCATATTTGTAAAGATGTAGATCCGTTTAGTTAATAATTTCTCCAACAGATCTTATCTCATAACATAGATCTTATATGATAACAGTAAGCCCATTACCACACCATAGCTTCAACCATCTTCAAAAAGCACTATGCATACTCCCAAGTTAATTAGGTTCAATGAATTCATTACGGTGCAAATTTTATATTAGATTATATTTTTTAGCAAATTAGTCACTGCCCATATCTAACCGCAAAGTCATTCCAAGTTTCTAGAGAACTTTACACCTATTTCTCTGGCCTCCACAGTGTTAGAATCTTATTGCATTGAAAGTTCAATAAAGGCAAGATAAAATCCCAGCATACAACTGGCTCCACCTAGAGTTTTCATATGTTTCACACTCTAACTCATAGGAGACGCGTCTCCACCCCATGCCAGGACTTAAAACCCAGTTGCTTCTCTTTTTTTATACTTTTGGGAAGTAAAAGGTCACTATACCGTGTTAAACTTCTACATCGACAATTCATATATGGCTGTCATTTTCTTGAATATTTGGTAGAAAATTTGCACCTTTCAACTGATAGATATACAAGCTCTCACTACCGTTGGATTAGCTGCTCTACCACAATCTGATAATGGTAGGAAGAGGGTCCAACTTTTGTTTCATAATTAAGAATGCTAAGGTAAGCAGATGTCTGCTTCTTGTCACACTTACATCATCTATCCTAGACTTTTCTGCTTCATAGTTCGGCAAGTAAGTTACAAGATAATGTAGCAAATGTGAAATGGAAAATGACTACTAGTATTAGTGTCCATCTTTAGTAAACTAATTTAAGAAGTTGTACTTGTCCAACACGTATATCATCGATTGATCCCTTCATATACTGCCCTTAGTCTCTTTCAAGGTTTGCTTGTTCTACCTGCCACCATTAATTAATTGAAGTTTTTTTTCTGCATTTGGGGCTGCCGTTGGCAATGCGCAGGCATCCCCCATCAGAAAATTAACTGTCTCTATAACTAAACTCAAAGGAAGCTAGCTAGTTTTCTCCACTTAGAAGATTGTCTGCTTCATAAAGGTCTGTAAATTTCCACGTCCTGATGATCAATATGATTAATCTAGCTAACTTTGCTTGTTTATTTTTTGCTTTTTATAGACTTATTTAAGATATATTATCAAAATTTTCTAAGAAAGTACAGTAATTCAGGACGAAGACAGGCTGTTATGAAAACCATTTTAGAGGTATGCCAGGAACGAGATAGCCAGTTACTTCAAAGTTTAGAATCATACTGTTTTTTTTCCTTTTTTTTTTTTTCTTGGCAATGCAAATATTCATTCAAGAAACCTTTGAGAGGCGATGGAGAAATAATCCAAAAATAACGCATGCTTACTTTTGTAAACAACAAGTACTTAGCCCACATATAAATCTTTTCTAGATAACAGACAAAGTAAATAAAAAAATGTTGAATTCCTAACGCCGTGGTTAATTCTGTGTTCTGAATTCAAGTTTCTTTGTGAAACATTTTGAACTTGTTATTAAGATATATTCAAAGTAGGATTTAATTCATGAAACTTTCAATTACTTGGTCACCAAAAACATTAGAGTTCTCAATTATCGTTAGAACTTGATCTGCAAACTAGTTATCATCCACTCAGTTAGGAACCAATCTGTCTTAGACATATCCATATTCATCACTATTACCCACACAATATGTCTCTAAGGCCTTCAACTATGTAATTTTAAGCCTAATGGCATTAGTCGATATCCTTGACTACGAAAGTTTAAGGTTTTATCTTTTATGTTCAATATTGAGCATATCTAAATCCACAACCTAGTGGTGGCAAAATAAAGCACCTTCCAACTAAGATAGTAGATAGAAAATTCTTGTCATATGCAGGTCATGATGTGACCACAATGGATAGTGGGCCGCTCATAAACCCCACTTAGTAGGGCAATTTAGGTGGTGATGGGATTAGTTAAGAGTGCACTTCTTATTATCATGATAGTGATTAGTGAATTCCAACATTATTGCAAGGCACCTCCCGATATATCCTGAAGCAATGGGGGCCTTTCATCTTTGTCCTTAGCAATATTTTAAAGCAGTAATAAGGACTACCAATCTTACACTAATTTTTTCTCATTAACATGCACAACCATAGACCAAGGATGATATGGTAGAGAGAGAGAGAGAGAGAGAGAGGGAGAAAATCTGCACTTATTGAATGCTACCGTGTGACAAATTCTTCTCCTTGATACAAATTGGCTTTCATGACTTTCGACAGTTGAGACTTGTCAAGCCTTATTAAAGCTTAAATTCAAGGAGACCCAAAATAAAATCAGCACAAAGATTTCCTGTATACACCTCAACAAGACAAAACAAGGGCCCACAAACTTCTTGAATGTTTCTATATACACCGAAACTGGGCACAGTAAATGGAATTACAATATGAAAATAGCCGTAAGCAAGCTGTTCGGCCACCAACCCACTCCCACGTGAATAGACATGGTGACTCCATAAATCGGTTTCTGCATTCAAGAAAGATTAAAGAATTAGAAGTCAAGGATGTACAGAAAAGTTATATAAAAAAGGCAGTCGGGGGCTCGGGAAAGGGTCAGACGACAACGGTCAATAGTGCAGAAAAGTTACATATTAACTGAAAAATATGAGCAATGGAGTTTACTCGTTTTACTTGGGGCCCGCATGTTTTGCAACCTAAATCACGAAATGAGGGGTGGAGTATTGTCCAACTATCAGTTAGATCAGTGAATTATTATGTCCCATATATACATGTTCTCAATTAATGGTTTCTGCATGGGTAGATCACTGCAAACTTATTATAGGGCCAGGATGTTTTGTTTTATGAAAGACCGTTCATCCTAGGGAGGCCAGTTTTGGTTCAATCACAATCTAAGGTAGGACACAACAAGGAGATATGAATGTTTAGATATAGATTATGAAACATATGCAGGCACA
Source organism: Warburgia ugandensis (assembly GCA_035236585.1). Classification (NCBI taxonomy): domain Eukaryota; kingdom Viridiplantae; phylum Streptophyta; class Magnoliopsida; order Canellales; family Canellaceae; genus Warburgia; species Warburgia ugandensis. The sequence goes on from CP141129.1 coordinate 44,419,821, forward strand.
TGCACCATAAGAGTAGACATTTATGAATGTTTAGATATAGATAAGGGATGCGAAAATGGACCTTAACAATCAAAAGAGAGGGCAAGTAAGCCGTGGCGTAGGCACGGCAACCAGGCGTTGAGCCTTAGGAGCAGTAAGGCCAAACGTATCACTCATATCAAGCTCCGAAGGCTTCATTGCATCCGGCAATGTCCAATTAAAACAATGCAGAAGCTGGGCCACAGAGAGCTCCAAAGCGTAAAGACCCAATTGCATTCCCGGGCATGATCGCCTGCCAGAGCCAAAAGGAATAAGCTCGAAGTTACTTCCCTTAAAATCTGGTGCACCCTCTTTGGTGAACCTCGACGGCTTGAACGATTCTGCATCTTCCCATGCTGACGGATCCCTGCCGATGGCCCAAGCATTTACGGAGACTCTGGATCTGGCTGGGATGAAATAGCCCCCAATCATCGAGTCTTCCGCCGTCTCGTGGAGAAGGAGAGGGATCGGTGGGTGGAGTCGGAGAGTCTCTTTCATGGCAAATCTGAAGTAGGGGAGTTTGTCCAGATCAGATTCACGGAATTTTCGTTCGAGGCCGATCACTTGGGCTAACTCATCTTGCACTTTCTTCAGTTCCTCTGGATGCTTCATGAGTTCGGCCATGGCCCATTCGATCGCTGATGCTACAGTTTCGGTGCCTCCAAACATTACGTCCTGTGATTGAGATGCTATGTTACGTAACATACCGTTGAATATTATCATGTAATGTAGCAAGACTAAGTCATGTCATAACAAATAAAGAACTTGAAAGTCAAGCAAGAGATATTCTGTTATACTTGGTGGCTCCAAAGTACAAGCGTAGTTAAGTGGCTTAAAGGACAAAATAGAGGTGGATTTGGGTGATCTAACCATCCAACCTCTAGAGGGCAAATGCCAAAAAATCCAATCCTTTGGTTAACATATACTAGAATTTAAAACTATACACAAATATATAAGCTCCATGGATACAATATGTTATTTAGAAGGGAAGCCTTGGCACAATGGCAAAGTTGTTGCATGTGACCTTAAAGTTACGGACTCAGGCGTGAAAATAGCCCCTTCCCCAAACCCTATATAGGTCAGAGCTTCGTGAACGGGCCTGCCCTCACCTTTTTAGATGCTATATGCTATTTACTCGTGTCAATCAGTAAGTATATGTGAGACTCATAGGATTTAAACTGTTCATCTTCTGTCACATGTTAGATATGAAGTATCCGACATATCTTCTGCATTGGATGGTCCAATCTTTACAGTTGGGTCCCACATGTACCTTTAGTAAACATGTGTCCTGATTTCCACGGTACCTGCATGCGCAATACTCACAGAAAGAAAAAAGAACGGAACTCTTGCCAATAAGTCTCATAGTAGAAGTTTCAACTTTCCACAAATTGTTCAAATAAGAGTTTTTTTTGACAAATTTGCATATAATTAACTTTGTCATAAATACTTAAGCCAAAAATAATTCCCGAAAGATAAAATCTTGCCATTTATAATTCCAAACCATTGCCTTAAAAAGAAATAGCAAATAAGGGACCAAAATACCAAAAAATCCAAGAAAATACAAATAAAAATAGGTGAAAATTCTGAAATAATAACTAATAGTTACCATGATAATCGCCTTGATATGATCCCTGTTCAACTTCAAAGAAGCCTGAAGATCATCAGTTGTTCCATTCTTGTCCTTGCCATCGTCGAGAAATGCAAGAAGATCATCCACCATATCACTTTCTTCATCATCATTCTTCTTCTTAACCATATGTTCATCCACTACATTATCAATAAACCGATCCAGGCTTTCTCTAGCTCTCTTCAACCTCTTATTGAATCCTTGAGGGTCGAATTTCCCCATCCACGGAATAAAGTCGGCAATATTAAAAGCACCGAAAAGCTTTGAAAATTCTTGCAAAATGGTCACAAACTCATCCTGCCCCTCGTGTGACTTGGACCCGAAAGCTGCCCGATAAGTAATGTTCCTCGTGAGGGCAAAAACAAGCTCGCCAATGTTTACCGAGGACCCAACATTGATTGCGACACTCCTCAACAAGGAATCGACCTCCTCCCTCACCGATGCCCACGACTCTGCGCGTTTCCGGCTGAACAGTTTCATGACGCACAGTTTTCTCATCTGCCTCCAGAATGGCCCGTAGTGAGCAAACGCCATGTCGGCACGGTCGTATGTAAGATATTGGACGGCGATGGTGGCCGGCCGGTTGGAGTAGACGTTGTCTTGCACTTGCAGAACTTCCTTTGCCATCTGCGGGGTGCAAATTGCGACCGTGTGTAAGACTCCGAGGCGGAGATACACAATACCACCATACGCTCTGGCGAGTTTGGCGAGGCCACGATGGGTTAATTGATCCATCATTAGCATGTTACCGATAATTGGCAATGGTTTTGGGCCTGGTGGGAATGGAAGTTTTCGCCTCCAGAACAAGACCCGGATTAGGAACAACACAGAAAGGATTGATAGAAGGAGAATGACAAGATCCATGGCAGCTCAGCTGAAAAGGAAGGAATGGTTCTTGGCTCTGCTGGTTGTTGTTTGTGTGTTTGGTTTTGTGCTTTTATAACACACAAGAGGGGTAGAGGTGCATTTATACACCTTCGTGAGCTTGGTTATATATAAGGTAGAGGATGTATTTATCTTGGTTGGCGGATTTTATTCCCCGTATTTCTTCCAATTTTGATTCGGGAGCAAAATCCATTCCCAATTCATTCCTGGAATCATGCCTTCTTAGTCTGGAATTGTTGCCATGTATAAATGATTTTAGATATTGGTTATTTTTTTATGCAAGGATTTCCTTCTTTAATGGGGTCCATGGGGTCCCTTTTCACACGTCGATTCAGCGTGTAGGTGGGCTTCCAATTGAGAGAGAGAGAGAGAGAGAGAGAGAGAGAGAGAGAGAGAGAGAGAGAGAGAGAGAGAGAGAGAGAGAGAGAGAGAGAGAGAGAGATTGTAGATATGTTTTGTAGACAGACATACTGATACGGAGAAAAACAGTTCTTGTTAAGTAGATGAAAGTATGACTTTACATGGGTGGAGATTGGAGAGTGAGGTTAAGTAGATGAAAGCCTTAGATCATCAAACAGGTGGACCCGATATAGCAAGGATCAGCTTCATATACATGGGGATCCGAACCATTCATCTTCTAGTCATGTTTCTATAAGATGATCTTAACCCTTTGGTTGCCTAGTTATGGCTGTTTTCGAACTAATTTAACCTCATCCACATATTTCTCTCAGGATGAGCATCACCAGTTTTTTAATCTAAGAAGTGGCCAAGATGAGCTCTTTGGATCACCAACCTTCTGGGATCTTCATGTACTTTTAGTTACGTGCAAATCAAAGTCATTTGGCTTGTTCAGATTGTTCTAAACTTCAACACGGTTAGATAACTAAAAACTTACACGATCAGATTATGGGTCCACCCATATAAAACTGATAAGACTTGGATTGACACGGGCAATAGCTAGGAGCCACATATTTGATCAACCATGCACTCGGCACAATGGGTGATCATCCAATCGTCTTCTATCGTTTCCTTACCTACTACCAAATCCTGTATCACAAAATAGATAGCCAATTATGAATTTTGTCTCTCTCCCTCTGTAAGGTGCATCTGTCATATAAACTTATAAACCTTACATCGTACAGCTGGTCCATCCATTTGGAACCAATTGGCAAGAGGATAGCCAGCCTTCTAACCAACCCTTTGAAGAGGTTCTTAGAGAGAGATGAACTAGTTTTGATCTGCCTATATCTACCAAAAATTGATCATTAATTTCTCTAAGATTATGCATAATGAAGGGGGAATATATGAGACCAACATGAGAATTTAGTTGGTAGCCCAAGTGGGTCCACGATTCTGAGCCCAATGACAAGTCCTCTACCTTGTTTCCTGGTCCGACTCCATCACTGTTCCAAGTAAAAGTCTTCAGTCCTTTAATGATCTCATCCCACGAGAGCCGGGATGGATTCATTGATATGCGAAGATTGGATAATGGCACCCCTCCAATACAATTTCGGAGCGTGCATTTAATGCAGAATGCCAGAAAATGAAACCAAAGAAAAGAAGGCAAAAGACAGAGAGGATGGTCTACTTGTCAATAACCTAGGGCGGGCGGCGTCGGCCACGATGACGATAACTGTGACGCTATGAAAATCTAGTTTAGCCACCCTAATGTTTTGATAAGTAAGCCCCCTTCCGTTTTAATTTCCTCTATCTTCTAGATTGCCTAATTGCTAACGTATTTCAGCTGTGGATGGGCGAACAACTGAAGGTATTGTCTTACCAAATTATTATTATTTATTTTTGGCTATAAATAAGCTCAAATCTAGTATTTTAGTCCTGTAATAATAGGATTTTTGTTTAAAAAAAATAATATTTTGTTTTGTCGGTTTATTTATGGTGAGGGGTTTTCATCACCATGACGCGATAACCTGATCCAAGTTCCTCCGTTCACACCTACTTAAATTAGGAGACTTTGAATTTACATACACTTTTGGCATTTCCATGTATTCACTTAAAATAGTGGCAGGAGGGAAGCACAAGTGGGCCCACTGCTTCAATGATCTAGACCATTTGTCTGATGAGGTGAATCATCGTTGGATGGTTCTAATCCATCGATTTGTCAAGCTATGCCTTTAACACCAGTAGCTTAACATTCAAATGGCTCGTCTGCCCTGATTTCTTGAGTGAAAATATGTGCATCCATGATGTAAAGGGCAGCCCTGGTGCACGAAGCTCCCGCCTATGCAGGATTTGGGAAAGGGGCGGATGACAAGGGCCTATAGTAGGCAGCCTTATCTTGCATTTTGCAAGAGGCTGATTCCATGCCTTGAACCCGTGAGCTCAAAGTCACCTGACGACAACTTTTACCGTTGTGCCAAGGCTCCCCTTCATGTGCATCCACAATGTAAGAACTCATATTTCTGTGCGTTTGACGAGCATCAATAAACCCAAGTCTGCAATTGCAACTTATCACAGCAAAGTGGGCACTATGATATTAATGACTTGAGATAATTAAAATTTGAGAAATGCTATCTTGAGTGAGTTTTGGAATTGACTCTGAAACCTCGCCAGCTAAGCCCCACGTTTAGATGATCCGACCTATCCATCTTGTTTGGCTTCCCTCACATAAGCTAAATATTAAAATTCATATCTGTTCTATAATTTTAGTTATGTGTTTAGTATTTAAACCATAACTATTAGATTTTTCAAAGAAAGAAAAACTAATAGCTAGTAGCATTCGATGGACATGATTTTTTTGCATATAACCTAAGTAGGAGACACCAAATAAGATGATTGGGTCAGACCATTCGAAAGTGGGATTTTTGCTGGGTGAGGTTTTATAATCAGTTCCACAAGTTAGTTCAGATTGCATTTCTCTAAAAATTAGGTGATGAAAATGATGACACGGATGCAGAGCACATGCTCATTTGTGTTAACTTTCAATTGCGGACTTGCATTTATCATTGCTCTTTCTTAAAAAGGCCAAATGCCACTTTTTATGTTTTATTTGGCTCAAACTCTCAACACTTTGGGTGGGGAAGAGATCACATGCCAATTTTTATTTGTGGTAACTTTCAATTGCGGACTTGCATTTATCATTGCTCTTTCTTGAAAAGGCCAAATGCCAATTTTTATGTTTCACTTGGCTCAAACTCTCAACACTTTGGGTGGGGAAGAGAGCACATGACACGGATGCAGAGTACATGCTTATTTTTGGTAACTTTCAATTGGGGCTTTCTTGAAAAGGCCAAATGCCAATTTTTATGCTTTAGTTGGCTCAAACTCTCAACACTTTGGGCGGGGATGAGAGCACCACCCAGCGTGCTAGCAACGATGAAACTAAAGAGATTTTTGGTTAATGCGCATTCAACGTTCAGAAGAACAGAAAACAGGTGCAGAAGAGGATACAATCAGTCATTTGACATAAAAGATGACTTTCTGAGTACTTGGGGTTTTAAGACTTCAGAAAACAATGTCCTATTCAGTGAATCAATAACAGAAACAGTTTATTGGTTATACTCCTATATGCATGGATGAGTGTCCAACTAAACTAGCAAGGACATAACCGAGTCTCCAAACTTAGTTTGGATAGCGTTTGTCTTATCCACATAGACTTCCTAGTCTTGACCCTGATAGTAATTAAAAAGATATTAATTGTAAAAATACAAAATGCCAATACATGAAACTATACTAAATTAGAGATGTCAAAAGGATCGGCCAATTAGGATACCCAATCCTAAGTGACTTGTAACAGTTGGATTAGGGTCAGAAAATTGGGTATTAGGGTAAAAAAATTGTGATCCAAATTCATATTAGGATTGGGCTAGGGTCAACAATAAAAAAAAAAAAAAGAAGAGCCCCAGACAATTTTTTATGTATTATATATTGACTAAAATGCTGTTGCATGTATTTTTCTTCTAAAACTATAAATGCAAGAGCCTTTGGGTGATTTTAAAAATTCTAATTTTGGTATGGATCCAATGTTCTTTTTTTCTTTCATAGAAATATTCTAATTTATTTACATGAGGTAAATTCTTAATATGAAAAGATATAATTACTTGTCAATTATTATCAATCAAATTTTTCATGCGTTAAAAATTTAAAGTGCTAGGGTGAATTAAGGAACCTGATTCAAATTCACATGTACAAGTTAGAGTTAGGGGGAACAGTATTTTGACTGGAATGGTGTTAAGATTGAAAAGTTATGACCTGAAGTAGTTAGTTAAGGTTAGGGTAAAAACGTCAGGGTCATGGTTCGGTTCAGAATTTTGGTTGACCCAAAACTTGTTGCCAACCCTAAGATGAATTCCTAACATTTGGATAGCATTTTCGTTATGAACAGAACTTCTTTAAATTAAAGACTTACTATCAAATGGTAAAAGAGAATTTTGCGTACATTGTGCATTGCTAACCTAATTATAGGTTCTACATAAATAAGTTACTAAAGGCATGGGCACATGAACTTGCTGCAGCAAGAAAGAGACTATATATATGATGCAACCGCTTGCATTATAGCTGTGTAGAACATATGTTAAAATGGGCATTTTGGTGCACATTTCTCAATTCAATCTTTACTGATCCAAGAAGGTCATATAATTCAGAATATCTCAAATGCCTTACTTTGAAAATTTTCATCTATTGGATGACTCTAACATTTTGTTGTTAGGACTTTTGATGTTGTAAAATAGACAATAATATTCTGTATTTTTGGGCTTGTCTATGTTATATGGTCCAATTTATCAGTTAATAAAGTTTATGAAACAACTTTTGTCGAGTATCTAGTACATAAGATTTTTGGGACTTAGAGGTTAGTTCATCCGAGAGAGAGAGAGAGAGAGAGAGAGAGAGAGAGAGAGAGAGAGAGAGAGAGAGAGAGAGAGAGAGAGAGAGAGAGAGAGTTGGGTGGTTAATCAAATAGAAAGTTGCAGGGTCATGTCATATTTCTAAAGTCATCTATGAAGGGAGACTACTCCACATCAGATCTAATTTAAACAAGGAAAAAGATATGAGAACTCATTGCAGACTAGCAATGGCAATCGCAGATTCAGAATTAGTGAAATCACTTAACAAAATGAAAGGCCCACAAGACAGATTGGAGGTCTCTACTTATTCAGGCCTGTAGTTTGGAGTATCCAGGAGGCTTTACATTTTTCGAGAAAATCATAAGAATTTCAATTTTAGAGGGAGTCGTCTCATAACATATAGTGCGCAAACAGTTAGGGTTGTAGAGCCACAAGTGTACAGCAGTGTCGAGCTAACTAGGAATCTTTGATGTAAGTCTATATGATATACTCATGCTCTCATCTTTAACTAAAAGGGCAGCCTTGTTGCACAAAGCTACCTCTTGTGGGTTTCGGGGAAGGGGTGGACCACAAGGGCCTATAGTACACAACATTACTTTGCATTTTTGCAAGAAGCTGTTTCCATGCCTTGAACCCATGACCTTAAGGTCACACGATGATAACTTTTACTATTGCGCCAAGGCTCCCCTTCACTCTCATCTTTAACTAATTTATAAAATTTATCTCTTTCTAAAAAAAATAAGTGGCCTTGTACTTAGAGGTAGATCATATATATTATACGTAAAAAGACATTAGCATGCAAGGTTGGAGTTCTATTGTCACACTTTATATCTTAGAAGCTACTCTAAGATAATTGAAGATTATCGAAGAGTGAGTTTGAACTTCCTTGATTGCTTTCACTAACCAAATTCCTCGGATTATGAGTGATTTTGACATTAGAGAATCTACTTCATATGGGTTGCTCTAAGTGTGACGTTACCTTGATAGGAACATAAGCATATCAGAGCTGGACCTGTTACCAAGACACAGAATTTGCTTCTCTTCATTGAGCCAAAACTTCCCAAAAAGGTTGGCTTGTCTCCCTTGATGACCTAGTTTAAAACCTCTACGCAAGTTACTAGGTTCCCAACTCTACATTGACGTTTTTCCAACATCTCTCTCTACTAAAACCATGGTACTAAAACTGATCACAGGAAACGCCACCAAGTCGAGGCAGTTCTGCACCTTCTGCTTTCTGCATTAGAGGACTCGGCAGAGTTTTGCAGAGTCAAGGATTTCTGGAACCACGGTGCAAAAGTACACCCATCAAAATCCAAACGTGAAATAACAATATTATTGTGCAGTTTGGGATGAAAAGCAGCCGTATTCTCCGGATTATCCAAGTATTAACCCTGGTCCAATGTTGTGCATTTGTTTGAGTTTTGATACCTTGCCTTGAAATTCTTATCTCTCTCTTAGCAAAACTCTTCACCTTTCTGTCGCTCTCTATCTGCATCTTCACCAAACCTGATAAAGGCAGCGGGCCATGTAAAATAGGGTAAGATATACATAAACGGTGATGATGGGACCACAACCAAGAGGTTCAAATCCCACTTACCATCCAAAGAAAACAAACGGTTATGATTGAGACTGAAAGAGGACGTGTACACTTGTTGGTTATGCGTCAGGTTTTTGTCTATAATGGATGCTAATTTATTATGATTTCAAAAATGGTGCTAGAGTGTGTAATTCAGCGTATGGATTTACACGCACTCAAATGTAATCTAGCCTAGATGCAGTGCTGGTACTTGATGTGAACTATACCCATCTTCTGGGTCAGATCTTTGATAGGACATGCTCAAATCTTCTCATTAGATGATGCTAATCCCTTGATCAATTAAGATTTTTATACTTTTCCTTGTTTTGATGAACTTTCTGAGTGTGGTTTACGGCAAAACTATAGTGGTTAGGACGATCAGCATGCTGGTGGCGATTGTCTTTGGTGCATGACCTGCCTAAGAAAAGTCCTCCACAGCTATGAGATGGATGGTTAGGATCTATATTGAATTATTCGGCATTTATGTAATTCCGAAGCTAGCAAATTTATGCACTTTTTCTTTTTAAACAAGCGCAGAGTTACAAAACAAATCACTCACACATACACATAATCCTAAAGCAAAGAATTACCAACTGTGCTCAAGGATGGAGCTACCTTCTGGCCAGAGTAGGTCATGGCTCCTCCAAAATTTTGAATTTTTGAATTTTTTTTATTTTCATATATGTGTGTGTGTGTGTGACAACTCGGGTTTTTACATGTATTTTTAAATGCAATAACTAATTCCTAGAGTGTGATTGATCCTTATTTGAAAACATTTTTTAGAAAACAATGCAATGCAGCGGAAAAATCTTTTGCTTTAAACTCATTTTGAAAACCCCCAGTGTCATTTGCTTTCAAAATGAATAAGGAAATTCTAAAAATTGAAGAAAATCATAAATGTCTTCCCAGGTCTATTCAGTTACAGCGCACAGTCCAACTATAATAATTACATATACATGACCAAAAGGTAAAGAGTCTACTTACATTCATACGTGTTTTTTCTTTCTTTTTTCACTTGATTGTGACACCAACATGTCCTGGGGTTTCTTCTAATCCTTTTTGGCCTTTTTGGGCTAATTTGTAAAAATAATATATTTGAGTGAGTATTCTTCATACTCAGTAGGTGAGCTGATACTACTATTTTGAAAACACGACATGCAATATGTATAAATTCAAGAAGCTTTCCATGTAAAACATCAATGATTCCTTTTGTGTAAGCATGCATAGTTATGCATAAAACATAAGTTTATTGATGCAAACTCAAGTATGGAATCCTTTGCCGAAATCTAGTATTCAATGATATAAATATGATCAAAATCACAAAGTAGAAATCAATAGATCCATATACGAAGATCTCGGCAAATGCATCAAACCAGCTAGTCAAATATAATAATCATGAAACTCTTAAAATAGTCATTATTTCAAGTAGATGATGGTATCACTATAAGTATCATGCACATGGTCTGTCTCTCAGCGAACATATCACGCCGACTGGTCACGAGTACTTGTATACGACTATCTCAATGCTACATGCATAACAGTAAAACTAAAATCATAGGGTCACTATGCTCACGCTCAGCATACAGCTGGAATCTACCATAGCCTCCATGGCGACTATGGATGTCCCCGAAAGGGTGCAGTGAACACCTCCAGTGGTCGTCCTTATTTACTACAACAATCAGGGAAGGGACAACGCCTTTTTGGCAGTAATATCATCCACCCTTTTGTGGTAGAGGCCGGGAGGCCAACCTTGTACATAATAACCTCTTAGCATAGTGCCCACCAGGCTCAATAGCCCAAGAATATAAAAATCATGTCCTCTTTGGGTCCCTTACACTGCCTCACCAATGTCTTTTGGGAACTCCAGTGTCTTTTGGTAATCCTCAAGGTTATGCATCATGTACTGGTATTATGAGATAATTTATATGACATAACAATCCTCAATCTCACTCATCGAAATCATGCAATTTATGCATCTCTTTTCAATCATGCAATCAATGCATAAAATCAGTTTATGCTAATATCGCATTCAAAGCCATAAAACATGAAGACAATTTCTCATGTTGGTATAACAACATTATATCTCGAAAACATACTAAGTACAGTGGTAGATTCAAGTGCTTCAAGGCCATAAAGTCATGAAGACAAGGCTGCATACTTGTATAAGAACATCATATCTCAAAAACATACTAAACACGATAATAAAGCAAGTCCGAGTTTAAGATGTGTTTTAAAAACTTAGTAGTATTAGACTACCTACCTTGATCGTCGTCACTTAGATCGTATCTTTTCCTTACTTGACCCTGAGTCACCTTCGTAAAACCCTGTATATTGTTTGACAACAAAGATTCAAATATCATTTTTATTCCATTTATAGATCACTATTTAGATTTCTAGATTAACGAATAGATCTGCCCTTTCTTTTATCATCTTTAATTTGGTAGATCTAGAAGATCTCTATAGTTTGCAGGCTCTAGTCATCCTAAATAGTTCTCAGATCCTAACTTTTATAGTTGTATTAGGTCCACGTCGTTATTACGAATGCAGCGGGTCTTTCGAATCATCGATCGGAGTTACATAGCCTCCTTAATTACATTTTGTGTCGCACCCCAACGGACATACTAGGATTGTACGCATAGGGCCCGCGCATCATAGTTCCCGGGACGCATGTGCGTCCCGGTAGAACCAAGACCGCATGCGCGCATGTGTGCACGCCTAAGCGACGCGTTGTAGCACAAGTCCTGGATTGCGTCATGCGAACGTGTCCTCAACGTAGCACAGCTCATCTTAGCTCCTAGGGCATCCCATGTGTCCTGGTCGAGCGGGCTTCTAGGGCACCTTGTGCATCCTGGTCGAGCCAGGACCAGTGCCCCACATTGCGCGTGCCCGAAGGCCGTGCCAGGGACCGCGTCGCGTGCCGCGTCCCTGGGAGGGTTGCGTCGAGGGTTCTGGAACAAACCCACCTTCTCCAGCATTTTTCGGCTAGAAAAATGCCAGATCTGGCGGGGATCTGGGCTGGGAAGAGAGGGGAACTTGGAGAGGGAGATGGGGACTTACCTTGGCAGCCGGAGATGGTGCCCTCTTGCCGTGATGCGGCTCCCTCTACGTTTGCTTAAGTCCTAGGTCGCCAAAAAACCCGGAAAAAGGAAAACCCAGTTTTCCGATGAATCCAGGAAAAATGGGGAAAAAGGGGAAAGAAAAATGGCCGGCATGAAGGACTTGGCTGTTGCCAGGATTTGCAAGGAATTGGAGGCGGGGTTTTTCCAATGTGAACCTCACTGGAACCCTAGCTTGAAACAGCCAGATTAGGAGGAGAAGAAGATGATCGGGGAAGAGGAGGATGGGCTTTTTAAAGAGGGTGAAAGGTGGTGCTGCCAATGGCGGTGTTGTGCACCGCCTGACTGGAGGTAGGGGACAACCTGGGGTAGTGCCGTTAGTAAAACGAACCCTTGTGTTTTCGGGTCCCAGTTGTTTTATACTCAAATTACCTATATACCCTCCATCTTCAAATGCTTATAACTTATTCATACGAACTCCGTTTTTAGTGTTCTTTGAGGCATTGGATTCCATTTTGAGTATAGAATCTAATGGCACTGATTTTTCTCACAAATTCCTTATTTCATATTTTTATTAATATTAAACATCTAAAAACTATATTAATTTTCAAAATTAACCACTTTTACAAAAATATCTCCAAAATTTGTGGCATTACAATATATATATATATATATATATATTAGTGTGGCCCTACCTCATTTGTATATATATCTTACTTTTGACCCCTAAATTCAATATCCACCCTCCATATTCAATCTACCCCTCCATAACTTGAGTCCTAGCTTCTTCATCCCTAATTCCACTAGACATTTGTTGGCATTGACACACCTATGTATGCGTCCAAACATTATTTAGAAACCTTTTATTTTTCAAAAACATGTTCCACACCTTTGAACATATTGACTTTTTTTAGACATCTCAATATCCTTGATAATATTTAAAGAAGTTAGTAAGTTCAAGGTTTAAAACTTTTGTTTTCTTTTACTTTTTAGTGTTTGAGCCTGTAAATCTAAATGTACCTGGGCCTAGAGGTACGTGACTCAAACCAAATGTGTATGGAGCTAGATGGTTGGTGCCCCACGGTTCATCTCTTAGCCATATTGTAGTTGAGGGCAGGTGACACTTGATAGTAGGCTAAAAATATTCTTCTTCGGTCTCAACAATCAAAATGATATATATACATACATGCATAAGTGCAGGTGACATGTGATTGGCTAAAAAAAAGTCAAAAATAGCCATTTCCTCTAACTCTTCTGCTTTTGACTTTTTTTCTAGCCAATCATATATCACATGCACTTTACATCTGCATTAAATAGCTGAAATTAACACACACACACACACACACACACACACACACACACACACACACACACACACACATTAGACATAGAAATATTGTTGTTCCACTTTCTATAAACTTAGATTTTACGTTAAATATTAATCCAACATCATCATCTTCTCTGTTAGATTATCTCACCAATCTAAATTGCTTAAGATTCCACTATTATCATTTTCGAATGATTTGAGCCGTCATTTTCTTTTGAAAGATAGTGAAAAGCGCACTCCCACCAAGCGGTCCAATGGACATAATTGGCAGCTGGAACAATTTTAAGACTTGAAATCACCTTGAGGAGCAGAAAATACATCAAAACATTTGACTATCTCTACTTGCTATCCATTCTTGGCCAACTGGCAAAACTCTAAAGTCTCAATCCTTCCACCTCAATTCCCTCTCTTGCAAGTAAATCAGTGGCTTCACTCGCCGGTCTATGAATTTTTGAAGCAAGTTATCTATATGCATAAGTGCAGGTGACATGTGATTGGCTAAAAAAAAGTCAAAAATAGCCATTTCCTCTAACTTTTTTGCTTTTGACTTTTTTTCCAGCCAATCATATGTCACCTGCACTTTACATCTGCATTAAATAGCTGAAATTAACAACACACACACACACACACACACACACACACACACACACACACACACACACACACACACACACACTAGACATAGAAATATTGTTGTTCCACTTTCTATAAACTTAGATTTTACGTTAAATATTAATCCAACATCATCATCTTCTTTGTTAGATTATCTCACCAATCTAATTGCTTAAGATTCCACTATTATCATTTTCGAATGATTTGAGCCGTCATTTTCTTTTGAAAGATAGTGGAAAAGCTCACTCCCACCAAGCGGTCCAATGGACATAATTGGCAGCTGGAACAATTTTAAGACTTGAAATCACCTTGAGGGGCAGAAAATACATCAAAACATTTGACTATCTCTACTTGCTATCCATTCTTGGCCAACCGGCAAAACTCTGAAGTCTCAATCCTTCCACCTCAACTCCCTCTCTTGCAAGTAAATCAGTGGCTTCACTCCCCAGTCTATGAATTTTTGAAGTAAGTTATCTATGAAGTAAACTATCTTGAATTTCATCCAACGCAGTTGCAAATCTCCATCCTACAACTCAGCGAAGTTTTTACTCCAAAAGAGTAGCTATTACAGTAATCAAATTGAGAGAATGTGTGGTACATGGCCTATCTATGATGGAGCCTTAAAGATGAATGGTCTAGATTGCTACCTGCTATGAGATTTATACGCCTGAACATCACATAATAACTCTTAAATGATGGGTACTTAATCATATTTTCTTCGGGAAGATTAGGTAAAGCAAAATCAGTCCAATTTGAATTATAAGCCTTTAATTTATGGCACTAAATGAAGATTTCTAATTTCTATATTAAAGAGCAGCTGTTAACATCGATATACAAGCTTTCTCAACTTGTTACAATCATCCAGAGAGGGAGAAATAATTTTGAAAACGACTTTCCCTATCAAAGCATTTTGATTAGAACAAGAAAATAATGACATAGAGGATACTGGGGTGCGACCCCAGCCGCTAACTCCAACTGGTAACCCCACCATGTCCATTTGGCTTTGTTGATAAGTGGGTTTGAAATGATGATTTATCCTTCAATTCTTCTTCACCACTGCCTTTAACAAGTGAAAAGATCAACTAACTCTTCCATTGATGAGCTTTCTAAAACTGAGACCTTATTTATTTTCTTGCTTTCACTGTTGGATGAAATTTATTAAGAGCAGGAAGAACTTACAGAAAGGGGCTTGACCGAGGAGATCAATGCCAAACATATGAAACAAGAGACCTCTGGACCAAAATAAAGAAAGAAAACAGCAGCGCATGGAAATCAGCGGAAGGACAAACAAAACTTCAAAATAAAACATAGCAGAAAACAGTAGCAGTAGTAGGTTCCTCAGTGATACAATCTGTCCCAATCAACCTGGATCTATTTGCTGAGAAAGTTGAACGGCATTTGATTGTGTTGAGCTGAAATTGATCCGAAGTCCACACATAGCAGCACCTGCCTTTGTTAATGAATCAGCAGCAGCATCGGACGATCTGAGAATGTGAAAGAACTTAACATCCCTTTGATTAATACAAGATAACATCTCCTAAATAACACCCAGATACTTCAACGGTGAAGCTTTTTACTTATTGAACCATTTGATCACATTATGAGAATCCCCTTCTACTATGCGGGAGAGCTGTTGGTTGTCTTTCCACACCTTGAGACTATGAAATGCAGCCAGCACTTCACTGTGAGGAGTCAGTTACTCCAATGTTTCCAACGAGTTCAAAAATAGATCATCCCAAATGATTCCTGAGAATTGTACCCACCCTGCCGGACCCGGATTTCCAACGCTAGAGACATCAAAGTTAATTTCAAAACAAGGATTTGGTAGGACACCAAGGAGCTAGGTTTAACAGTCAGTTAAAACGCATTTTTATTGATAAAAGTTTGTGATAATTAATGGTCAAGGACCTCTAGCAAATACTTTCAGAAAGTAAAGTTATACTTCTCACCATTTCATAGTTTTCAATCACTAAAGTTGGAATATTATGTAAATTTGAGTTTTACAAGTGGAATTTCATTTTAGTATGAACAAAATGAACTAGGTCGACAGTGCATATTTTCAGAATGTAAGTTTCTTTATAGCTGCCCATGCATAATGGCCGATCTGCATGGGTGCTTAAAGTCTTGAAACATAATAAACTCGTGGCTCTTTCCATTGTAACATGTTAACATGGCTCGCATATCATATACAAAACTCAAACACCTTTTCCCTTACTGGCACATATTAAAGGAATTTCCGAACTGTGGCCCCAACGAAACAGCCTTACACCAGATCCCCATTTATCTCACTTGCATGGCACAATATAAAAATAGTAGCTCAATGTAAGCTTTAGATGACATTGACGGGTTAAGTCCTTCCTCTCTTAGAGTTTAGGTGGCTCATATGCAGCCTATATATACGTCATGTACGTTTAACAAAATATATGACTAAAAGGATACAAGTTTGATTAATTATAGGGTTAATCATCAAGAAATTATATGGTCTATCTATATGTGTAGTATAATTGCAGCTATAAGTCCAAGCATGGTGAACTCAGATGACCTTGCTGATTCAAGCTGAATGCTACCATACCATAAAAGATCTTCTCCATTGGATGATCTTAATTCATTTAACCTACGATTTACTTGATTGATGTCTTTCCTTTGCAGAGAAGTCAAAAAGGTCATTGAGGTTGTTTGACAAACTTAATTTGTCTCAGGGCTCTTGGACCTTCCTCAAAGTTATGTGCTTCCTTTTGGAAGTCCCAATCCGTGGAGTACTTTTTTTAAAATTTTTTTGAAATGATAAAGAAATTACATTAAGAATAGAAAAGAATTAGCAGGCAGAGTTTACCTCATAATGAAAAGAGTCTCGGTAACAGTACATGGTAAAACTTTTTTTTTATTTTTTTGATAGATCTTATATGCTCATCGTTTTAGAATCCCAAAAAAAGGGAAGCTAGGAGAAAGCAATGCATTTGGAAAATCCTAACAACTTGTTTTGGGCGTGTGAAGAAATTAATAAAATGGACAGTGATGATTTTTTGACCTAATGAAACATAACACACAAAAAAGGAATGAGAAATCGAGCTACCTAACACAAAAAATCTCAGCTACAGCTCATTCCATTTACACAATTAAGCAATCACTCTCAACCAATCTCAAATAATAATGTAGTAACAATAATCATTAAAAAAAAATAAAAATAAAAACAAAACAAAACAAAATTTCCTTAGTTATATCTAACCAATAATTGATATACAACCATAGGTAAATTAGCCATCAATTTCCTTTGACAAAATTATGAAGCAAAGCAGAAAGTGCGAAACCGACAACGTAGAAAGTGGTTTGTTAAGTAGAAAATTACTTGGATGGCACTCTGAGTGCAACATGGACAAAACAAGGTGTTGGATCAAATCCGAAGCCGAAATATTTGACTGCAAGTCTGCTAGCTACCCGTTACTTACATTCAAAGCATGCTTTTCTTATAATCTTTTTATTCTTATATCCTCAGTAACACTGGATTTTGAACCCAAGTCTCCTATTCTCACTTCGTGTCTTGTTATTAGCTTTCTCCAGTCCTAGTCATTATTTGACCTACTCAATTCCATAACTCTTACCAACCAACTGAACGGGATGTATGGAAAACATGCAAACTTAGCTTGGTGGTTTCTCACCCTAAAAAACAGACGACGGAATAAATAAAAATGAGAGAGAAGTGCACTGATTTCTTGAAGACCATGTGAATTTAATATTCATCTTTTTTTCATTTTTATGGGGAAGACTAAGAACAGTTTAGCAGGATGGCTCGGACGTAAAGTTTTGTCAACTTGAAGATGCAGGTACAGATTTTCAAGCTGAAAGAACAAGTATATAACACAAGAGTGTAATGTTTCATAATTAGAAAATATATATTACAAAGTTAGAATATTACATGTCTCTGTTGAGTGATACAGTTTTGATAGACCCTTTCAAATAATGTTCTCTTGCATTTTAATCAAAGAATTCTGCCGTGCTTATTTTCAATATTTAACTCTTAAGTTCATTCAAATTTGGAGTCCTCTTCATGGAAACATCCAACAACAATGCTAAAAATGTGGTACTATTAAATAGCAGTTATGCACACAATTTCCAGCACTACTCCTCTGACTCTAAGTTCGGCAGCTAATCTTCAGTATTCGACTCTAAGTTCAATCAGATTAAGCGTACCCTTCATGTAGCCATCCAACAACAATACTAAAAATGTGTTACTAGTAAATAGGGTTGTGCACACAAACAGGAACAAGAGAAGAACGAAGTCCTACATAGGTGTTTGCCGGGGTATTGAGAATGTGGTATTGCTTCACGCGGTCTCAGTCTCAGTAGGTTGCTTGCTTCCTTGCTCCAATATGAGTTGAGAAGTATCTGAGGAAGTCCCCTATAATATAAAGCTAGTCCCGTTTCACTCTTCTCTCAATGTTAGTGCTTGGAGATCAGGTACAGCGAGATTAACTATGAGTATACGAAAGAGAAAGAACCCTATTTTTATAGTTCCTATGATGCACTTGGAGCTTATCGGCAGAAACGAATCAATTTAGATCCAGCACTAGTCCTCTAAAACAACTCTAGGTGAGTAATTCATGCTAGAAAGATGAGCAAATAAAATTTGAAACAAATTAACTAGGCTACTTATTTTGGTAAGCATGAAAAAGAAGGCCTTCGACAAGCGCATCCCATGTAATTAGAAACAAGACAAGTTGATAATAAACATAGGTAAATGATTATAATAAATGCAGGTTTGACACTCTTATTTAGCTGATGGAATCCTGTCTGCCATATTACATGTAACTGGAAATTATGTCGTAATGGATAGAGTAACTTATATTTTAGCCTAAATTGATTCTTATGTCTGTGATTAAGGCATGACTTCCTTTAAGTGGAACACTTTTTACCAAAGCTCAACTAATTTTGTGTAGTATAATCCTCCATAGTTTAGAAATTCTGCTAAAAAACTAGCAACTATGATCAAGATGTGCACAAAAAATAGGAGGAAATAAGGCAATCAACTACTCACTGTGACATGGCAAATTTGCCTCTTCGGCAGCGTGCCTATTCTGCAAAATTACCCTTCTTCACTATGAGAAAATAGAGAATACAAAGCACACAATCATTGGTTTAGATTGAAGACCAAAACCCACCTTGTACAATTTCTCTCTCCCTCTCCCAAACCCCTCGAAGAGGAAACCAAAATAGAAGCCAAACAAACTCCTAGAAGATTTGGCTACAGAAAGGGTTATATATTCTTCTTAATAACCCTTTCTCCAATCTTTTCAATGTCACGTTTAATCTAACTCTCTTTCACATTACTTTTGTCAAAGGAGAGACATGTTTCCTTTAGGAAACAATACCCAATAGCAACCGGGACCCACCTATATTTGATGGTGAAATGAGACATCACATAACAATCTACAACTTAGCTCACTCACAACCACCTTGAAAACTATTTTTATGTTGCATCTCCACCTGTTTACGAACTTTTCAAACATCATTGGCTTGCACAAACCATCCGTTGTGCACATCATTAAGTTGTCTTGGTCATGACTCTACCTGATTTGATAAACCTGGCTAATTTGTATGTATCCTACGGAAATACCAACTCTAAAGAACATGGATCAAGTCCAAGCAATGCTTGAACTTGCTCATGGGACTGGCTTGGTTATCATACCTACTAGATCTATGTAGTTGCAGGTGCGACTAGTCGCTAGGCGCAAAAAGGCGCTGGCCATGCGACTCGACTTCAAGTACGCACAGATACATATGTCACACTGTGACTAGTCGCGCACTTGGATGCGCCTTGTGGTGCGCCCCCAGATTCCAGGCGCAACAACAGGCACTTAAAACCCTACTCTTTTTTTTCTTCTTCCCCATTCCACTGCTTCCTTTCTAAACGAGTAATCTTCCATCCTTCCTTTTTTGAATGAGTAATCTTCCATCCAAGTAATTGAGGTAAGATTGTAACTTTTATTTACTTTCTTTTTTTCTTTTTTCATTTTTTCGTAAAAATACGGTAAAACCAGCATTATTTTTTTTATTTTTTTTGCATAATGCTTCATTTTCCTTTGAAAATTCAACATATGTATACTCTAAAGGTAAAAACAAAATTTTCATTTCATTCTTTCTATCTGTTTTCATTGATTTAGTGTATTATACACTATATTTATAGTTTTCTATATTTTTTTCTAGAAGATATAAAATACATCAGTAATTCATATTTTTTTTTTCATTTTTAAAAAGAAAATATGCACATTCTCATCTTCATAATGCTAAAAATGACTAACCCATGAGCTTAATTGACTATTTTTGTTACTGTCTTTTTTGTTGTTATTTTTTTTTATAGAAAACAATGAAAAACAGTAAGGTTTTTTTTTTTTTTTTGTAGCAAATGTGTAAGTGTCATCATAGGAATGCTAAAAACAACTTATCAATAGAATCTTTTGATATTTTTTCTTATTGTTTTCTTTTTTTTCACTAACAACAGTAATTTTTTTATTTTGTGCTGTTACTTATTTTATTTTGTTCTATTTGTTTGCAGGTTTCCTCTTCTGAATCTTTGATTGCTTGATTTGTTTCCATTCCACTCTAGTAGTTTTCTGTATTCCTATTTCCTATTGATACTACAATATGTCATCATCAAGGGGCTCCACCAATGCTTTTTCTAGAGTAATGGATCCGGGGTGGGAATATGTAGAGGAACAAGATCCCAATGATAAAAATTTGGTATGGTGCAAGCTTTGTAGGAATAGATATAGTGGTGAAATATTTAGATTAAAGCAACATTTGACAAGTGGGCATAGGAATGCCAAAAAATACTCTCTAGTCACTCTTGAGATATCTAAAAAAAAATTGGATTATATGAATGAAACAAAGAAGAAGAAAGAGACTAAAGAGAGAATAATAAGGGAGATGGAACAACCAAAAAATTGTTTGACTTGCATGATGATGATGAGGAGGAGGAGGAGGTGCATGAGATTGATAGTACCAAAGATGCTGGTATTTCTATTTGAGGTAAGAGGCGTAAGATGCCCACACAACAAACAAAAGGGCTTATTGATTATCTCTTTGCTCCCAACCCTGAGGCCTAGGGCAAGGGAAAGGCACTCATGCAGCAGACGACAATGAATAGAGTATACAAGAAGGAGTTTAGAATAAGAACATGAGATTACATCGCCTCTTGGTTTTATGAACATAGCATTGCATTCAATGCTGCTCGTAGTCGTTCATTCTAGACCATGTTAGAGGCATTTTCGCCACATGGTCCAAGTATATATCTTATATTTTTTTATAATAAATAGTTATCTTGTTTTAGCCTTTTACGTAATCTTATATCATATAATCTTATGTGACTAAGGTTTCAAGGCACCCTCGTATCACGAGTTGAGTGTGAATCTTCTTCAAAAGCAAGTAAAGGCGACAAAAGAGTACATAGATCAGCGTAGAGGTAATTGGATTAGGTATGTGTTTAGTGTCCTTCTTCCCATCCTTGTATTATTATATATTACTTTCAAGTCTCAAGGTGACACTGACACTAACATCAAGAGTGCTCCATGATATTATGCTTTTATAGGTATGGGTGTTCCATCATGTCAGATTGATGGACTGATGGCAAGGGTTGCACCCTTGTCAACTTTTTGGTGAACTGTCCAATTGAGATAGTTTTTTAAAAATCTATTGATGGGTCTGCACATGTCAAGAGTGCAAGTCTAATACTTGACATGTTGGAAGAAGTGATTGATGAAGTTGGAGAGAATAATGTGGTTCAGGTAATAGTTTAATTTTATATCTATAAGTTGTTAGGTATTTTAAATTATTTATAAGCATATAATGCAAATTCATCCTATATAGTTTAACCTTTTTTTTGTATTTTAGGTCATAACTGACAATGCCTTTAACTATGAGGCTGCAAGAAGGGAGTTAATGGTAAGGAGGCCACATTTATATTGGACCCCCTGTGCAGCTCACTGCATTGATTTCATGTTGGAGGACATAGAAAAATTACCAATTGTGAAGAAAACTATGGTAGAATCTAGGGTGATGACAGTTTTTTTATATAGCCACACACATGTCCTTCATCTTATGAGAAGATTTACACAAAAAAGGGATTCAGTCAGACTTGTAGTGATGCGCTTTGCCACCAACTTCTTGAGCTTAGAGAGCATCCACAATTTCAAGACAAAGTTGAGGGCAATGTTTCATTGTTCAGAGTGGATGAACAGTAAATGGCTGAAAAGGCCTTAGGGTAAAAGAGCTGAAAAGATTGTATCACTCATCAGCTTCTAGAACTACATCCTCTTCTGTTTGAAGATTATGGCTCCACTTGTAGAGGTTTTGAGGGTGGTGGAGGAGAAGCCAGCCATGGGATACATCTTTGAGGCTATAGTCAGGGCCAAAGACAAGATTCAAGCCAATTTAGCAGGGGATGAGCGTTAGGCCACTCATGTTTAGGGGATTATAAATAGTAGATGGAGTTCTCAGCTTCACCAGCCTTTGCATGCAGCGGGATATTCCTCAACACATCCTTCTATTATGACCATGACATTGAAATTGAGCGTAACAGTGATATAAAAAATGGTCTAATGCATGCCATTAGTAAGTTATATGATGGAGATGGGGCAGACATGGTGATAGATTAGACATTCATCTACAGACATGCTAGAGGCTTGTTTGGCAATAACCTGGCAATACACAAAAGAAAAACCCTAGCCCCTTGTAAGTATTTTATGTTATTCTATGTTTTAAGTTTTAACTTCTAAATTTTATTTATTTTTCTAACTTTAATTTTTTTTCAACTTTTGTAGGTGAGTGGTGGATTACCTTTGGGGCTGAAGCCCCACATCTTCAAACATTCGCCATTAAGGTCCTCTCCCAGATATGTAGTGCATCTCCTTACGAGCGCAACTAGAGTGTCTTTGAGAATATAAGCTACTTAGATATTAATATATAGTTGTTAGTTATTAGTAATTTAGTATAACATTCATTGTATTTGTATTCTAAATTTATAATTACTTCTTCTTCTTTTTTCTAGATTCACACTAAGAAGAGGAATAGGCTACACATTAAGACATTGAACGATCTAGTATACGTTCAATACAATCAGTGCTTTCATCGTCAACATGAGGATCATTTGAAAATGCAAACATATACAAATCCTATTTTATTACTATAGGTCAACGAAAGTGATGAGTGGATTGTTCAAGAAGATGCTAGAGATGATCTAGTGCATCAAGGTGATGATCTCACTTGATTAGATGTTGAGCTTGCTAAATGATCAAGTGGACATGATGCTCCATCTATTAGGCAATACCAGAGACAAGGGAGGGGGCAGAGGGGGAGCCACATTTCTCAGTCTCAAGCTCATGCTTATCAAGAACCACATGAGGATGTTGGAGAAGAGCAGGGCAATGAGGAGACTGAGGAGGATGATGATGTCTACATCTCTTAGGGAGATGATTCTGATGATGGTCTTGATCTTCTTGATAAGGAAGAGGTATAGGAAAATGGCTCTTAAGTCTTAGTAGTTAACTTTAACATTTGCTTTACTTCTTTTACAAAACCGTTGTTTGATTGTTTATTGTTTCTTGGTTTATAGGAAGATGATGGCAATGATGACGAGACCGTAGCAGATTGAGGGAGTATTCTCTCCCTGCTAGGCTGCTACTCCTTGTTTGATTGTTTATTGTATTTGTATGTTTCTCAAGTCTCAACTTACTTCTTTGTATATAACTATATAATTGATTGATTGTTTGATTTAACCTTACGACCTTAGCTTGATATTGTTGACAAGTATTTATTTATATCTTTATATTTATTTGCAATATTTTTAGATTTATTCTGAATTTTTTCTTTTTTAAAATATTTAAATTCCTTAATTTTATGCCTTGACATCTCGTCTCGCGACTAGGCCACCTAGTCCCTTTGGGCACAAGTCGCATCCCTTGCGCTTGGGTGCGCCTTGCGCTTGCAACTACATAGTACTATATTTCTATTGTAGAAATCTTCTTTACTATAACAAACACTTCAAATACAATGTCTTGAATAAAGTGGTATCTAACATCTATGTGTTTGTCCTCTCATGATACCTCAGATTTTTAGTCATATGTGTAGCACTCTAGCTATCACAAGGCACAATAGTTTTATCATGTTTCATACTTAAACTACTAACCAAACCTCTCAACCATATAGCTTCCTTCATGCCATTCTATAAGTTGGAATGTAGCCTTCCAACTAGTAGCACAATGCAAGTGTGAAGACATAATATGTTGTTGGCCTTCTCCTATCGAGATCACTAGCATACCCAAAATCCACATATCCAACAACATTACTTATTGTATCATTGTACTTGTCAAAGACCAAACGAACATTGGAAGTAACCTTCAAGTAGCAAAGAACCGACTTCACTGCTTGCCAATGAATTTTTCCTAAATCTACCATGTACTTACTTACAACACTAGCAGCATGTGAAATGTCTAGATGAGTGTAAACCATAGCATACATGATTCTTCCAACTATACTAGGATATAGAACACAAGACATGTGTTCCTTCTCGTTAGTCTATGGTGAGTAGATAACTTAAAATAAGCATCCAACAAGTGGTGTACTCACAGGTTTAGAATTTTCCATCCAAAACACTTGCTTAATGTAGCTCTTCTATAACAAATATAGTATTCCAACCTTTCTATCCCTACAAATCTTCATACTTAAAATCTTCTTTGCACCACCCAAATCTTTCATTTTAAACTTTACACTAAACTCTCCTTTCAACTTATCATCTCTGATGTGTTCTTCATTGCAATAAGCATGTCATCGGCATACAACAATAGATAGATGAAAGATCCATCAGCATATTTGCAAAAATATACATTGTTGTATATTTGCTCCGAGTGTAACCATCCTCAATCATAAATGTGTCAAATTGCCTGTAACATTGTGAGAGCACTTCAGTCCATATAATGAATTTCTTCAACTAGCATGGATAGTCTTCTTTAATTGGAACTACAAATCTGTCTGATTTGGGCATATAAATCTCCTCTTAGATCACTAAGGAAAAAAGTTGTTCCAATTCTAAGTCAAATAAAGCAACCACAGTAAGTAACACATGAATTGGACTATGAATCTCCTACTTGAGATCACTAAGGAGAAAAGTTGTTTTAAAATCAAGTTAAATAAAGCAACCAAAGTAACACATGAATCGGACTATGTTTCACAACTGGTTAAAATGCCTCATTGAAGTCTACACCCTCTTTTTTATTGTAGCCCTTTGCTACCAAATGTGCATTTTATCTTCGTTCCTTCTTCTTGAAAACCTACATACACACAATTATCTTCTTTTCCTTAGGTGAATTTTCAAGAACGCAAGTCCTATTCTTATGAAGAGACTATTCTTCCTCTTCCATGGCTCCACCCGTTGAGCGCTCTCACTACTGTTGATAGCCTCCTGATATGTAGTAGGCTCCTCACAGCTCTCTATAACACATGTAGTAACTAATACATATGCTACTATCTTTACATAGTCATATTTGTTGAGGGCTTTATAACTCTTTTAGCTTTGTGTTTAGAAATGCTATGGGGCTCCTCTAGCATTTCTCCTTGCATAGCAGAATCTTGCCATCTTTTTGAATAGGTTCAGCTAGACTACTTTCTTTATCTTCAAGTTAGGAGCTTCAAGTTCCACCTCCACCTGCTTAAAGACACCCTTGTCTCATGCATCCTATATCATCTTGCTCTCTTGAATGAAGCATAGCTAACTCATTGAATTTCACATTCCTAATTATGATAAAATTTGGTGATTTAGGATCAAGACACCATAACTTGTATCCTACACCTTATGCATAGCCAAGGAAAAGTACATTTATGTACTCTTTAAGATCTAACTTTTCATCTCTAACATGAACATAAGCAGGAAACCAAAAACTTTAAAACAAGAATAATTGGCAGCTTTACTAAACCATGCCATTTATGGAGTCTTTTAATCAAATGCAGATGAAGGATATCTATTCACCAAGAAACTAAGTTGTATAAATATATTTGGCCCAAAGTCCTTAGAAAACTCTGCATTAAACAACATATAGTGAGCTCTCTCTAAAAGTGTTTGATTGATTTGCTTTGCTACTATGTTCCATTGTGGTGCGCGTCTAATAGAATAGTCACAAACAATGCCTTCATTCTTCTAGAATTATTTAAATTCATTTTCTTAGAAATTAGTACATTGTTAGTTCTCAAGCTCTTCACATTCTTGCTTGTTTGCTTCTCAATCATTGCCTTCTACCACTTAAAAGTGACAAACACCTTTATGTTGTTCTTCAGAGTCTAAACCCAGACCTTTCTAGAAAAATAGTCAATAAATGTTAACACATATCAAGATCCACCTTTAGAGGTAACTTGAGTAAAACCCCAAAGATCTAAATGGATATAATCCAAGGTACCCTTTTGTAGTATGAGTACATTTATTGAATTTAAAAATGCATTGCTTACCAAATACATAATAATCATAGAAATTTAGCTTTCTAGTGTTTTGACCACACAATAAACCCTTTTTACCCAATTTTGTCATGCCTTGCTCTCTTATTTGTCCTCAACGCATATGTTGTAATAATGTCGAGTACAAAACATGATTCTTAGATGATGACACAACTATTGCACCTATAACTATCTATGACGACCCGGGTTTTCAAATGTAATTTAAATACAAACTAATTTCTAATGCAAGATCGATCCAATTTGAAATAATTTTTGTAAAAATAATGCAATGCAGCAGAAAATCTTTTCTTTTAAATTCACTTTGAAAAACCCTTAGTGTCATTTTTTCTTTTCTCAAAAACAAGGATTCTCAGTGAAGTGAGCGCTCATTTCTACCGAAAATCCAGTAGAGTTTCATCTGTTTTTCAAACATACGACATTTAATGCATGTCATTGCAAAGTACTTGATAAACATTTGTAGACAATTTTAAAATATAAATGGAGACTCTGCCTCCTTTTCATACATCTAACAAAACAAAAATAAAAACAATTTACATCAACACAACACACTCGAACCTCCACAGCACAACCCAGCCACATAAGTCTTCGAAATTCTCATAATTACATACAATGTAGTCTCTTTCTCATTTCTAATATGATAACTTCAATTCAAAGACCAATTCTTACCTGTCCTCTTCCAAAGCCTCTGTTGGCATGCTCCTGTCAATAAGTAGCTCTTATTCCTTGGGAGTCCTTTGTTCTGCGATGCTGTCAATATGCCAAACCTGCTACTATTCTCTGTATCTGAGGTATTGCAAACCAAAACAATGCCTCAGTAAGCAATCGCTTGTGTAGGTGGAATAAGACGCAATGTTTTATAAAAACAAAAATCATGATAATTATATATAGATCAATTTAGCTATGTTGAATCATGCAAACCACAATTCAATTATCATTTAACTTGAAATCATTTAACATTTATCATAATCATGAATCCATGCCAAGATGAAAGAAATACCAATGCATTAGTACAAAACACATTCTTTGAAATGCAAAGTATGCTATCACATGTCAAACTTACAACTCATTTACATTTCCTGATACCAGTCTTCGCTCTTACGAACTATTTCACATATCAAATACCAACGCGTTGTTGTGTGTATCAAGTACACAGCAAATAGTATTGTCCTCTTTGGCGCAGTGAGTTGACGCAGTGGGTTAAACCCAAAGACACACTAAACCCAAAGACATACGTCAAGGCTTTGCTTCTAAGAGACCGATAGCTTGTCCAGCCCAAAGGCCCTCCCACATCATAACGACTCTGTGGCCCGCCCACATCTTAATGACCTCTTAGAACGTGTCAAACTCCCCAAACAATAGGGCTAAACTCTTAGGGACAGGTAGCTTGTCCAGCCCGAAGGTCTGCCTACATCATAACGACTCTGTAGCCTGCCCATATCATAATGACCATTTTCGCTCTTATGAGTCATTTCATAATTTTCTGGTATCAGTCTTACATTTCTCTCAAATGGTTCACAATAATGCATAGCTTTTGCATAAACAGTTTAAGCATGATTCAATTTCAACATGTACATTCATCTTATCTTTCGTATAAACAAAAAAGATTCATTTCAATGCTTGAAATTCATATACACATGCATATATAGCAAAAATCGTAGCAATCTTAAGTCCACCTACCTCAAATGGAGATCTTCAGCTTTTCTGAAGCAAATAATCTCTTTAGTTTGTATACGCGCTCTTGATCAATCATACTTCTGTAACAATACAAACACGCATTTAGATATACAATTCTAGGACTTCTCTTAGCTTTTCCATTATGAAAGCTCTCTCTACGTTAGTCCCTGACACTAGTCATCACAAAGCGACATGACAGTGCTTATTGTTATGTTAAGAGTATTTCATTAGCTATTGGCTGATAGTTAGTTGAGTGACAATCAGTTATTGTATTTCTAATCCATGCCATTGGCCTTGGATTGGCTATCCATTACTCTTCTTAAGTGACTGCAAGTCACTTTCACTGTTTAGTGGTCTTAACCCTTGATTCCTATCCAGATCAACTCTTGGGTTGGAGCTGGATGTTATTTTCCATGCTACAGTCTTCAATACAACCTATAATTGTATTCCTAAATGCTATAATGAGCATCATGAACAGTTCATGTCACCCAATTTTCGATATAAGTTTATCCAAATTCCATACTTTATATCATATCTAAGCTAATTCAACGTCTAGAAATCCATCTGTAACCACTAATCGTTGATGTGACATCACAAGGTGTCTGTTTAAATAGTGGCAGATCAGACGGCCTACACCATCTGATCTGTTTCACTTCAAATTCATATAATTTTAATCATCCTATCATTTTTAAGGATGGGGAACTCATCTGTGGTGTCTGATTGTCGATTAGACATCACAATGTTATTGTGTGAACAATACCCAATCAGACGACTGAGATTGTTCGATCGGTTTATAACCAAAATTAATAATTTTTTTCTAAATCAAAGATAGTTCATACCTATATTATGCTTATCTAAGCATGAATTGAAGAATTAACGGCTAGATCATCACCAAATCTTAAATCTAGCATAAAACACATGGATTTAATAAAATTCTACATATCCGAAGTTGGGTTTTGTAGATCTTACCTTCAAGATGCATTTTTGTGTTTTTTCCCCTCTGGAATGGGTTTAATATCCTCCAATCCGTCGTGAAACCCTCCAAACCTAGGCATGCATGTTGTTTCCCCTCCAATTGATGGTCAAGATCCCCTCAGATCTCTTAATAACTTTGGGGGTTTTGGTCATTTGATGTTGCTAAACAAATTGATCAGCTCAGATCACGTGGTCTCTAGCGATGGCATGGATCTCCAACGGCCCAGAAACCCTTCTTCTTCCTTCGTTTTGCTGGTGTGCCATCTACTTCGGCAGCTCGGGCCCCCTTCTTCTCCTTCTCCCTTCTCCTCTTCTCCTCTTCTTCTCTCCTCTCTTCTTCTTCCCTTCTCTCCTTGTTTCTCCCTCATGTAGGGTTTTCTTTTTTTCTTTGGTCTGTCGAGTTCTGGGAAAGATAGACCCGATGTTTGTCGGGTTCACTTACTACGGGGCGGGGGGGGGGGGGCGCAATATCAAATATGGGCCCCCTTCTATTTAGGCTTTTCGATTATTATTATTATTATTATTATTATTTCGTGAGATGTTACACTATGTTTCTCCATAAAATATAGAGAGTTCCAACCTTATTTCCTTACGTAACAACTGGTGTACCCTTAGAACTTCTCATAACTCTACCTTCAGCTATGTATTTACATTCATTGGAGATTAGCGCACTCAAATATATTATATTCTTCCTCAAATCTAGAATAAGTCAAACATCAACCTAAGTTCTTATATCTCATCATATAACTTAATTATAATTGTCACTATTTCAAGAGTTTGACATGTCATATTTTTTCTCATCAAAATTGTACCATAACTGATTGACTTCTAAGTGGCAAAACAATCTAGATTAGGGCACATGTGAGACAAGCAATTAGAGTCAAGAATCCACTCTCCATGTAGGTATTTATCAACAACAATGACAAAAGATAGTCCCATTATCTTTTGGACTATCCTCTTCAATAACAACAATATTCAACGATTTTTCCTTCTTCTCATATTTATATTTAAGTTTTAAAAAAAGTCCTTTTTTATGTGCCCAATCTTATGATAATAATAACATTAAACTTTTTTCTTCAATTTAGACTTAGATCTAACTCTATCTCTATCGGAGGAGCCTTTTTTCTTTTAGTCCCATCTCACCACCAAACCTTCTAGCTGGATATTGTTACTAGGAGCCCTCTTTTGTAAGTCATTTAAGGAGGATCATTGTAACATCATTTACTAAAATTGTGTCTTTCCTATATAGCAAAGTTGTAACAAGATGCTCATGTGAGGAAGTGAGAGTAACATAATTAAGGCTTTATCATCATCATTCATCTTAACATTAATATTAAGTAAGCTAATATGATTAAATTCATTAAGATGGTCACTGATAGATATACCTTCCTGCACCATAGGGTATAAAGTTGAGATTTAAAATCTAGATGATTTTGAAGAGATTTTTGTCATATTATGTAAAGATTTTCTAACTTTAACCATAGGACAAGTGCGGTTTGTTCACTTGCAGCGTCATAGAGAACTTGATCAATTAAACACAACTAAATCATAGTGAGTGCCTTCATATCAAACTCTTCTACTTCATTTATCATAGCAGTTCTATAATTTGTCTTTCCTTGTAAAGCCTTATACACACCCTATTGTAATAGAGCACAGGCATGCATCTATCATAACCTAAAGTTGTTCTTCCCATCGAATCTCTCTACCTCAAACTTGCTAATCAAAATCTTTAAAATCTTTGTATCCATCTTAAACCCCCAACTTGCCTTTGATACCAATTTGTTAAAAAACTAGCAACTACAATCAAGATGCACACAACAAACAATAGAAAATAAAGCAAATAAAGTACTCACAAAGACATAACAAATTCATGCAGTTTAATAGTGGCCTACTCCATAAAATCACCCTTCTTCACTTTGAAAAAATAGAGAATATAAAGTACACAATTGCCAATTTAGATCAAAGTCCAAAACATACCTTGTACAATTTCTCTCTTTACCCTCAAGCCCCTTGAATAAGAACCCAAAATAGAAGCTAATGAACTCCTAGAAAACTTGGTTGTATAAATGGTTATATATGCTTCTTAATAACCCCTTCTTCAAGCATTTCAATTTCACATGCAGCCTTACTCTCTTTTACTTACTTTAGAAAGGATTGATATGTTTCCTTTAGGAAACAATACCTAATAGCAACTGGGTCCACCTATAGTTGGTGGTGAAGTGAGACACCACACAACAAATTCTGATGAAGCAGCCTCTGAATAATTAAGTAGCTAGGAAGTATAGTGGTCACGAATATCTATCAAATTATCTGCCCATCCAGAGGAGAAAATCTAGTGCAGTGGTGCAAGAAGGGCCTGCACACTCTCCATAGTACCCAGTAGGCCATGGGTTTGAGGTGTTTATTCCTCTATAACATTCAAAAAATAAATAAATAAAAAGAAATGATAGCCTCACCAGTTGCATCTACCTTACCCCAGCCCCTTACTGGTTTTTTTGGGTATTTAGTGTTGCTTTTATGGTTTTCTACCATAAAAGTCAACATCTTGCAGCGGCAAATACCTAGAAAACCAATAGGGAGCCAAGAGCAAGGTGAATACAAGGGTTGGGAATATTATTTTCCTAAATAAAATGTGTGTCCAGTATAATAAAATTTGTACTCTCCTCTAATTTTATCCATAAAACTATGCATTCATAGGCGTATGAATAGTCTCTAAGCAGAGAGTCTTGCAAGGATTCGTAAAAAAAGGGGAATAAAAATGGTTGTCCTACGACCAAGGATACGCATGGTCGATCGAGGGTTAAACCTTGCAATGGTAGCCTCACCATGAGTATTCACCTTCGGCTGGCAGCCAATGCAGCCCATCCGCTGAAAAAACCAATATAACATGTAAATATAGGTCTTAGTTGAACCTCAAACTTCCTTGAGCCCCATATGCCTACCATTAATAGGTCATGAGAAACACGACTTTCGGCTCTTGTAAAGTAACTAAGACGCCCTGGTTGACCTGACCATTCCTAATGTCCACTATTGTTTTGCATTTTTTATTAATTAGCTTCAAATTCAAACTCTTGTGAACGAAACCCTTGAGTTTTTCATTCTGAAAATGGTCAAATAGTGTGTTCGACGAGTCTTTCTCTGCTTCTTTTGTTTGTCGTACGTAAATATTTATATACTCTATGGTCAGTCTACACAATCCTGCTAAGAGTATAAGAGGGTCCTAGCTAGCCTCTTGGTAATCCAAACCATAAATCTGAAGAGCTAACAAAAGAAGTTTAAGGTCTAGATTTCGTGCTTTATCATGCCTTGTTTTCTCTTTGGATCTAGTAGTAGATTATTGACTTAGGTCATACTTTACTAATCGAGCTACTTCTTCTGTTTTGAAAGGCAGAAGAAGCATGAAAATTGCAAAATAAAAATAAAATACTGCACAATGAAAATGAAAAAAATGAAAATTGAGGTTTAATCATATATCCAAAGTTCATCATGTATGAAGTTTATAAATAGTAGTTTGTATTTTGAAATATTAGAAAAAGGGCAGCCTTCGGCGCAATGGTTGAGTTGTCATCATATAATTTGAGGCATGAAAATAGTCTCTTACAAAAATACAAGATAAGGCTACGTATTATACACCCTTTGTGTTTCCCCCTTATCTGGACCCTATATACGCGAGAGCTTCATGTACCGGGCTGCCCTTTGTTTTTTATTGTGTACTGTTCAAGCAAGTGATAAATAGCATAATACCAATAATTATGCAACTTAGTTTCTCTTGAACGATGGAATCACCCAGGGCAATGAACACCAGTACAGGCAAGATTAGAATTCATCGGCTAATAAACAATGGGTCAAGCCTCCATGTTTTCACCACTTTTCTCTTCTTCTTTTTTGTTTTTTCTAAGAAAAAGATAGAAAAATTTTATACTATCAACAAAGATAAGTAAAACGATCTTTTTCTGTTTCTTTTTCTTTTAAATTTCTTTTATTACGGAATGAATATATCGTGTGTTATATATGCAGCGATTGGCTACCAACAAAGAGCTAAGACTTCCCATCTAGCTAATGAATCTGCCACATCATTCACACGTAGTCAATGCATCTAAAGCTGACGTTGTTGCTTCAAGATAGACTCCAAATGTAGTCGAATGATGGTACCGTGATGTCCGTGATCCCAGCATATTTGTGTCGGTCCGTGCAATTACATGAGATGAGTCAACCTTCTACGATGATATTTTTACATCCGTAGGAGCTAGCCATGGTATTGCTCCACTTGAAGCCTGTACCTTGACCACTGTTGGACCGACCAGGCAGGTTTCATGGTCTGTGCTGTGGCTTTGGTAGATCCACTCGGTGGGATTCATCATAACATGGATGAACCATCCATGTGGTTTTCTTCCTTGAGCACTTGCCCTTTTAAGACTTGAGTTACTGCGGGCACTGTTTCTTCCCTTTATACTTTGGAAATGTTCGTGAAAAATAGACTAAAGACTTGTAAAATAAATGCTAGCCCATTGACTAACTTTAATGCTAGTCTAGTCGTTTTTTTGGACTCGAGACCTCTAAAATAAATGCTAACCAACTATAAAAGGAGATAATGATATGTTTGACTAACTTGTAATGCTGGTCTAGTCGTTTTAGGAAGTAAACCCGGAGACCATTAAATTCATGAATAACGACATCTTTCCTCTATCAAACTTTTTGAAGAACTTAACCAATACTCCAAAAGCCCGCCACGACTCATAGAACATGGAAGTTAATTTTTTAAATCAATTTCTTATATCATAGGCGGGCCCCTTATGCGCCATACCACAAGTTGGCCCTGCTTAGAATCATTACATACCTCCACACTTCCGCTATTGATGTTCACACTAGCTCACTCTAGAAGGCTCAAACTTTGGATCACATATTCACTCCACTTTTTGTGAAAGCTTTCGCTTTTGCACTAAAGAAATCATACGAGGTATTGGGCACCTGTATCCATTATACATGTGAAATTGGGGAAACGTGTATCCTATTAGGAGAGAGACCCCGTCAGCCCATCCTATCTAATAAGGTAAAGGCCTTTGATGGTGCACATAACCTTCTCTTTCCTATTTCTTAGCAATGAGCATTTACGAATTGACGAGCTGTAACTACTGCGTTTCTTGCACCAGATCTTCTGGAGGATCTTGCACTGGCTCGAAGTGTGCCCTCTTTTGATGTTGGCCCTTGCTCTGGTATTACTGTTATTCTCCCCTTCGATGATGGTTCTCTTGTTGTCTTTGACATTGCTTTAGGAAAATTGACGTCAATAGTGATGATGTTGTAGGAAAAGTTATTGTCTGCATCACTTAGCTCGTCTCAATTAAGTTTGCATTGGCGAAACATACTTTGAGGCGAGAGAGAGACTTTCCCAATCTTCGTCCATCTTTCCCGTTGTGTTAAATTGGATGCTTTTGCTGCCTTTTCCTTTAGGTTTCTCTTGTGGGTCTCGACTACAATGCACTCGATTTTCCTTAGTGGTAGAGTGTATCTTGGCTTTAAAACCTTAGATGGGTCTACTAATGTGAGCTCTCTATAACCTTATTTGATTTGGGACCAAAGGATATATTGGAAGGTCTTCTTTGGAATCTCGCTTCCTTTTGATTACTCCGAGCGTTCACCTTTTACTGCATCTTTCTCCTTTTCAGTCTCTTTTGGCAAAACAGCTTTTATATCGAAGCAGGTATCGGCATAAGTTGCTTTAGCCCCATTGAGGTGGTAAGTGGATGGCACAATGTGATGATCGTGCATCTAGGGACGACCAAGAAGAGCATTGTAAGATGTATTGACATCTATGATGTTGCCAAACTTGGTCTTAAATCTTATCTTTCCCAAGCAAGGGGCGTTGCTTATTTTGATTGAACCCTTGGATGATTACGTGGCTTGGTTGCAAGCAAGAGACCCGTATGCCTAGCTATGCTAGCATTTTTTTTTTCACATGAGGTTGATTACAAATTCTCCATTGACCATAACTCGATGAAACTTCTTCTCTACTGATTTTGCTTTCATGAAGAGGGGACAGACAATTATGGTTGGCTCTTTTAGTCAAGGAAGGTGATAACACTTAGACATTGTTTAGTGCTGTTGGATGATTGTCTTTGATTTCCTCGATTAGTTTTCTCTTCTTGGACTTTATCAAAGAAGTCTATAGGCTTTGAGAGGGCGTATGTTAAAGACTATTTGAGTTATGAAGACATCTTCAGCACATCATAGACACTTGGAAGTGATGGGATTTTCTTCAAATGGACGAGGATGTCTTACTTGACTTGTTCCCCCTCTCGTCGACTCATTCTTCTTGAGGACACAATATGAAAGCGCAGTTGGCAGTTAGCAGGGCTACCCTTGGTGGGAGCCTCCTATCAGACCTCATGTCCATCTGACATACTTCTACTAGAGCCTTTCCCTCATCTATTTCTCATCTACCCTCACTAGGTTTTAGCAACTGGCGTGGATTCCTCCAGTTAGGTATTAATTCTCCAGCCAATCTGCCTTCCCCTTCTTGCAACCTTGGCACTTTCATATATGATAGCCTTCTCTCCTATGTGCTTTATGCTTGCAACATATCTAAGAAAGTGTGTAATGAATAAAGCAGGACCAGTAATCCTAATAACTATAGGGGTTGATCCACTGGTAGAAGCACCACTGACATTCCTAACTCTTTGTTAGATAGAGGACCAAACATGCCATGAAGATAGGCTCAGAGACAATATCAGTATGGGAAGAACAAAGAGCTTATGAAGGAACAACTAAGTACCTAATCTAGACCCAGGAGCAGGAGTTGACCCCAAAAGTGACCTCAGCTAAGCGATGGGACGAGATCATCAAATAGTGTGTCACTACTGTCCACTTCACTAGAGTCTAGGACCCTTTCCCTATTTCAGACAGATAAGCAATTAGCTTCTCGCATGTCCTAGAACACAAATAAACTACTACTATTGGTCGATCCTACTTATCCCTTTGTATCTTCTAAAGGATTCAAGGAGGGTTTGCGAGCCTGATTATGAGAAATCCTCTTCAAAGGTGGATTCTAGGACCTTTGGAATGGAAGGAATGAGGTTATTATGTTACTAAAACTAGAAATTCCAATCTCAAAATATAGCATATACCTTTCAAAGGCATGGTTCGAGGTACTCTGCTCAACTTTCAAAGGTCTAGAGATCCATAAAAGATGATGGGAAAACCCCTCTCTAGGGATCTCCTCTAGTTGCCTTCTACACATGGGCTCAACAAGGAGGAGGAAGAGAAGGCCGGGGGTCCACAAAGTGGAGAACGAATTCTATTTCCTTGGGTGAACCTCCCCTCAAAGATTTGAACCCCCCACCCAATGGTTGCATTGTTACCAATTGTTAAGATAATCTGAAAGCCTTGGAACTAATAGAATGTATAAAGTCCATTTCTTAAACAAACGTCTCATAATATAAGTGAGCCTCCTTATGTCCTATATCACAAGTTGACCTAACTTAGAATCATAACAAAATTGACTTGTTTTCAGTGGTAAGCTCAAAATAGTTAGTAGTGGGCGTCTTTTAAGGCAGGCCGTGTACCAAACTTGTCCGCTAAGTTGGACTTTCCGGCCTTTGAAAGGTTAGCTGAAAAGGCAAATGTTAGCATTCATTTAGTAGGAAAGGTTCCACATATCAAAGTACACTAAATTTGGTGCAGAGGCAGTGGTGAAGAAGAAGTGAAGGATAAATCATCATTTCAAGTTTGCCATTTCAAACCCACTTATCAACAAAGCCAAATGGACATAGTGGGGTTACCTGTTGGAGTTAGCGGCTAGGGTCGCACCCCAGCATCCTTGTCATTATTTTCTCGTTCTAATCAAAATGCCTGGCCAGGGACAAGTCCCTCTCCGGATGACTGTGGCAAGTTGAGAAAGCTTGTATATCGATGTCAATAGCTGCTCTTTAATGTAGAAATTAGTCGTATGCATTTAGTGGCATAAATTGAATGCTTAAAGTTCAAATTGGACTGATTTTGTGTGACACCCAGATTTTCCACATCAATATGATAATAATTTACAAAAATAGTTGGGATTCCTGTTTTTAAAAGAAACATTTCTAAAGTGACCAAAAATAAAAACTTAAACAAAAGTATTTCTTTAAAAGTCCGAAGAGTCATACAACTACAAAATTACGGATTTAACAGTGAAATGAAATACCATTTCCACCGAAAATTCGATAAAGTTTCCTCTAAAATTTGGACCATTGCACATGACCAGTGCAATACAAAATCACTTGATAAACAATGTATAATACATATCATAAGGGAGACTCAGTCTCTACACCCATCCACAACCAAATATTGTTTTCAATAAAATATACTCCAACAAAGAATAAGAAAATATAGCTACTATCAAATACCTAGGGTTCCTCCATACAGCTATCACATCTAACAATAAATCCACATTCTGACATCTAGGTCATATTACATTTTTAACTAAAGTACAGCCCACATTCAAAACCCAAAGTGAGGTCTTGAACAAACATGGTCATCTCTGAACATCATCTGTGCTTCGCTGGAAAGCCACCATCACTTTTACTTGCTCTGTCAGTACGTCAACCTGTTGTCACTCTCTGTATTTGAGGCATTGCAAATCAAAGCAATGCCTCAGCAAGCTATGCTTGTGTAGGTGATATACATTCAAAGTAAATTCAATAAAAAGAAATCACATTGCGCAAGGCATAAAGATCATAAGATGATCAAACATAATATAAAGCCTTAAATCACGCAATGAAGGACATACCAAGTCCATGAAATAAATAAGATATCATCAACCATGATATTAGGACATGCACAATCTGAAAAAATCTAGAAACACATGAATGCATGTCAAAAGTATCAAACATCATACACAGTTAAGCCCTATGAGTGTCTCAAGTACACTCACGGCAATGTGAGGTCAGTTCTCTGTACCATCCGCTTTCACCCTTTCACCCTCACAGGCGCTCAGGCACTTAGGCACTCACGAAAAGTCGCGTTGCACACCCGCTTTCACCCTTTCATCCTCACGGGCACTAAGGCACTCGCGGGGTGAAAAATCGCATCCTACCACAGGATCAATAGTCTCAAATATCAAGTTAGAACGACTCCCACATGTCAAGAAGACCACAATCAAGTGAATATCACGAAAGATATAAAAAACAGTGCATACAATAATCACCAGAAAGATAGCACGCATATGAGAAGCTACATGCTGAAATCAATCTCATGCATATGGTAAGACATAAATACATGCCTCAAAAACTCAAATCACCAAATCATCCTTTGAGAATCATGAAAAAATTGTGAATGAAATCACCTACCTCGGTATCACAATATCCCAACCAAACGTGTAAATGATATCAAGGTATATGCCCTGATGTACCTGTTATGCCATAAATCATTTCATGGTTAACGCATATAACCAAATTCTAAAGCCTGATCATTTATTGATTAGCTTGATCTGAATCATCTCATAATATTTAGTAGTTTTGCTATTAAAAAGTTACTCAAAACTAGATTTTTGTCTTAAATCTAAGTCCGCATTGTTGAAACGATCACAATGCCTCTTTCGGATTGTGATTTGGACATCTGTAGCTCCTAAAATCACGTTTTTCATAAATAAAGGGTCAAAACCCTCAAAAATACGAAAACGGGCCCGCTGTAAGTGTGGCGTGCTGTCCGCACACACGTAGCGGGCACATCTGGGGTTAGGAACCCGCGTAGAGTGGCGGGAGCTTCTGTCCTAGGAGTCGCACGCATGGCGCGTTCTAGCTGCACTGCGTGGTGCGTGCGAGTCGCACCATGTGCCCTGCGTGTGGCGTGCGCTCGTCGCACTGTGTGGCGCTCTCTCATCCATGCATTCTCTTTCCATTCCGGTCGCCGTTGCCAGAGATGACAACCGGATTAGTTCACTGTCACCGGCTGCCCCAAGTGCTCTGTTTTTTGTGATTTTTACACCTCTGAGTCCAGTTTTTCGCGTACATTTCATTTTCACCCTCTATTTTCACAAATCCAACCTAAATTTATTGTTTTTTCACGATTTTTATAGTGTTTTCAAAAACTCCCATCATCCTATTTTTTGGGTTTCCTGGCTTCTCTAGCCGTTCGATCGCCACAAAATTTCATGGGTCGGTTCCTTACATCATCATGCTCAAGATGAACAGTAAAGATCCTCATTTGACACCGTTACATCGACTTTTTTTTAGGGCAACAATAACGCCTAATTTTTTACCGGATGATAAACTTGGAAAACAAATGTACAGGAAAGAGTGGGGAGAGCTTACCTTGGTCCGACTAGTCGGAGGTAGGTGAGGGCCCGCCGCGTTCATCCGGTTGCCAGAAATGCCTGTCGCTTGAAGTTCCAGTGGGTGGATATTACATTTTGTTTCACGTCATCCATGGTCTTGCCCAAGAAAATATAATTAAGCACTAAAAGTTTTTATGTGCTGTTCTCACATATAAATGTCTAGCAGCAGGCAGCAATATGAAGGGGAACTTTGGGGCAATGATAAAAGTTGTTGTCATGTGACCTTGAGGTCATAGGTTTAAGGAGTGGAAACAGCCTCGTATAAAAATACAAGGTAAGCCTGCACACTATAGGCCCTTGTAGTATGCCCTTTCCCCGGATCCTGCATAGGCGAGAGCTTTGTGCACTAGGGCTGCCCTTTTTTAGCAGTCAGCATTCTAGACCGTTCATCTTTGGCTGCATCTTAGATAGACCACGTACCACATATTCTCTCAATTTTATCACCGTAAGAGCTACTCATTTGGAGTAAAAACTCTGCTGAGTTTGTGACGGAGATTCGCAAATGCAGCGGATGAAATTCAATATAGTTAACTTCATAGAAAACTTCTTATTTTAAAAATTCCTAGACTGGAGAGTAAAGCAGCTGATTTACTTGCAAGAGAGAGAGTTGAGGTGGAGCCTTGGCACAACGGTAGAGTTGTCGTCATGTGATCTTAAGGTCATGGGTTCTAAACATGCAAACAGCCTCTTGTAAAAAATGCAAGGTAAGATTGCATACTATAGATCCTTGTGGTTCACCCCTTTTCTAGGCCCAACATACGAAGAAGCTTCGTACCCCAAGCTGTCCCTTTTAGAGGGAGCTGAGGTGGAAGGATGGAGACTAACAGTTTTTCGGGTTGGCCAAGCACGGACAACAAGTAGAAATCAAATGTTTTGAATGTTCTTTTGTTTTTTTCCCTTAAAGTGATTCCAAGTCCTAGGGTTGCTATAGCTGCCAATTATGTCCATTGGATCCGCTTAGTGCAGCGAGCTTTTCTTTACTTGAATCCTTCTGGTTTAGAAAAGTTTCATCAACTATTCTGCAATCTTCTCGATTGCTTTCAATAAAGATTTTCACCATCTTTCAGAAGAAAATGACGTCTCAAATCATTCCTAAATGATAATAATGGCATTTTAAGCAATTGAATCGGCGAGATCATGTAAGCGAGAAGACAACTATTTAAATTGATTCTTGTTGAGATCGGAGAAGAATTCAGATTGATTGTTGAGTTCGGAGAAGAATATTTCCAGCCAAATATCTAAGTATCACCTGCCTGCAACTATAATCTGGCTAAGAGATGAACCGTGGGCCACCAATCTTGTAGCTCTATATGGACTAGGTTTGGGTCACCTAAATCTGGCGCCGAGTACATTTAGATTTACAGGCTCAAACACCATAAAGGAAAAGAAAACACATGTTTTATACCTTGAACTTACTAACTTCTTTGAATATTATCCAAAGATATTGAGACGCCGAAAAGTTGGGGGCCATTTTGAAAAAGTTCAATAAGTTTACGGTTTATTTAAAAAAAAAAAAAAAAGTTCCTATATAGCGTGGATGCCAGCAAATGGTGCAATCAGGAACGAAGTTTGGAATAATTTAGGGAAGGGTCAGATTGAATATATATAAAAGAAAGTTTTAGCCAATCGACAGCATCCTTAGTAGGAAAAGGCACGTGCACGGGAAATTCATCTTTGAGAAGTAACGTGATATATTCGCAGGAATGAACGAAGAAAAAGCGTTTAGACAATTCAACATTCAACACCTTCGTGTATGAGTAGCGAAGAACTAAACGAGAGCTGCTGCGTGGTTGTTGACCAGTGGAAAGCATGGGAGAAATAAGAAGAAAAAGGGAGGTGGAGAAGGTCTAGAAAGCCCTCACTTTTTTTATGGGCGAATAACAGGGATTAAACCGGTCATGGTGGATTCACAATCCACTGCCTTGATCCACTTGGCTACATCCGGCCTTATACACACACGCAAATGAGGCAGGACCACACAAAAATATATATGAAAATAAAATAATTCAAAATCTTGTAGGAGCCATGGCTTACAAAAAGTAGCTTGATGCTTGAGCGGAGTTGGTCACACACAACTTGATATTTCCACTGAAATATGCTTGGTTCCAGGTTCAAGTTGCCACTTTTCCCATTAGATTTAGAAGAGTGTGTGTGATTTGTTTTGTGATTATGTAGAATTACATGAATGCCACATACTTCAATATATGATCCTAACCATCCATCTTGTAGCTATGTAGGGTTTTTCTTAGGCAGGTCATGACCAAAGAAACCTCCACCAGCATGCTGATCCTAACCACTATAATCAAAGTAAAAGAACTTTGGTGCAGAGGCAGTGGTGAAGAAGAAGTGAAGAATAGATCATCATTTCAAGTTTCTCATTTTAAACCCACTTATCAACAAAGCCAAATGGACAGTGGGGTTACATAGTGGAATTAGCAGCTAAGGCCACACCCCAGTATCCTTTATGCCATTATTTTCTTGTTTCTAATCAAAATGCTTAAAACCCAACGTAGCTGGGCATGAATTGGTGTAATTT
The DNA here is from genome assembly GCA_035236585.1 of Warburgia ugandensis. NCBI lineage: Eukaryota > Viridiplantae > Streptophyta > Magnoliopsida > Canellales > Canellaceae > Warburgia > Warburgia ugandensis. The sequence goes on from CP141129.1 coordinate 44,461,710, forward strand.
ATAACTTTTATGTTGTGATTTATAACTAAATGATTTAAAATCAGCCGAACTAAGACACAATATATGGAATGCAATTTTAGCAAGAAAAGGAGTAGGAGTGGAACACCAGTTAAGATTGATAACCAAGAAGTCCATGTAAAAGATCACTTCCAGTACTTATGATCAATGATTCATGTAAGTGGAAAGATTGAGAAGTAGGTTACTCAAGGAATCCAAGTGGGTTGGAAAAATGGAATTGTGCATCTGGAGTTATGTATCATCAGCACGTGCTACTAAAACCAAAAGAAAAATTCTATCGAAAGGCCATAAGGCTGAACATGCTCTATAAATCAGAGTGTTGGGCAGTTAAGGAACATCATGTTTATAAGATGAGCATCATGGAAACGAGGATATTGAAATGGATGTGTGGCAATACATGAAATGATAGAATTAGGAATTAAAACATTAAAGGAAACTTAAGAGTAACACAAATAGGTAAAAAAATAATGGAGATTAGACTTAGATAATTTGGACATGTCTAAAGGACGCTCAAAATAGCATCAATTAGAAAAAGTGAGTCAATGCAAGTTTAAGGTTCTGAAAGGGCAAAGGAAAAGCTCAAAAGAACGTGGATAAAAGTGATGAGAAAATATTTAAAAACTTCAGGACTCAAATGAACTCATAATACTTATTAGAAGGGAATGGAGGAATAAGATTTATGTGGCCAACCTTGAACCCTAATTGGGATAAGGTCTTAGTGAAAACTAACAACTATGAGGTATTACTACTCGTAGGCCGTATGGTTGCATTCCTCCGCAAAATGAGAAGTTAAATTTTATGACATTGCTTAACGAATTTCCCTTACTCTGTCCGAACAACCTAAAAATTCAGTCATTTCAACTACATATGTAAGATTGGTCAAGACTCTCCGGTTTATGCCCTCTGCCCACTTCTCTATTCGGCAAATGTACTAATTCTTACTTCGTTGAATATGCTAAGTGGATAGGACCACTCTCATGCACCAAGATCAAGACCTGGGCAAGGTCTGATAATGGTAACAAGCCAGCCAAGGAAGATTCCAGGCAACATATTAAAAAGGTTGAGAATTAGTCTCTAACATGATCATGCAAAGCTATCATACTGTCAAACTTACCATGCATGACCTATCAATTATCTCAAGCAGATTGAGGAATTACCTTCAACTTGTCCAAAATAAGCTACTATACAGACGTCAACCTTAATATTGGTAGATTTATATCTCTGCCCATTATTCTTTGATTTAAATGTTTCCCCAATGTATCATAAACTACCATGTATTGTTGAATACACATGTCACTTACCTTCTGTGGTAGAATTCTTTCTTTGAAGGAAACCACCTTGTAATTATAAAAGAATGAATATACCTCACTCAATCCTCATGTCGAGAGATTGACATTCCTACCACAAAATCTTCATTCTGTATTCAGGTATTACCCATTCATAGCAGTCAGCACAGGAATAATGAAAATGGCACCTTTCAACTTAGATAATATAAATAATAACGCCACTACAGGCCACTATTAGAGAGAGCTAACCAGAAATGTCCTTCTTGACAAGCAATGGCGAATGCAAGAACCCCAATAAAGGCCTATGATATATGTTACCTTTGTGATGAAATTGAACCCACTCATATGGTAAGGATCAGAAGATCCTGCACAAACCACACCAATCAGTACCTAAGCCAACAAGGCATAGGTAACAATACAGGATGGGTTGGGAGTCTTGGGATAGATGGACATGAAGCCTAGGTTACATGTGCTCTGAGGAGCAATCTTTGCCTTGAAGGTGCTCAAGTTGGTCAGAACCTTCAAATTATATTAAGAACAGAGTTGGAAAAGTAGAAAGCAAGCACGTTTGGTTGTGGTAACTGATGGCAAAGACTTTGATAATACTAATCCTTCATTGCTTAAACTATGGCTACTGAAGTGAAAACAGAGACGCACGGAGACAGGCCCTATGGAAAGGGAGAAATGAAAATTGGTGTACCACACTACACCAAATAGGGTAATGCTCCCGACTTTTGCATGATGGGCTCTACTTCTGTTTGATTTTTGGGCCAGCAGATATCCAAAGTTAGGTTAGTCAGATGAATGGCATGGATCAATGGTATGTAGGAAGCACCATACAAAAGTGGAGTTGCACAACTGTTGGGGTGTTGTCACGCTATAATATACAGTAGCAGTCCTCGGGCAGTCAAATTTACACAACATTGGTAACCATGTTTAGTTAATAGCTCAAGTTCGAATGGTACAATACCTAAGGAGCATGGATCCTCTCTCCCCAAGTCTTGGATCATCTAGAGCTTCAAAATTCTCACGTGAACGGCCACTGTTTCTCTCTTCAAATTTCATTTTTCTGGTTGGCAATCTCTTTCAAATTTTCTACTTAGAATCTTGTATTGTAGAAAGAAAACATGGATTGATAAATTGTTTTCAAAGTTTAGGAAGGAGTACGAGTTTCTAATGGATTTAAATACAGGTATTAGTCAAACCAGTTCTCACACTTTAAGAGAAGCAAATGCAGTGGCCAACCTCTTGTCACAAATATCTTTCCTTTTAAAGGGATTTACACCTCTGTTCTTTCTTTGACTTACAAGTTTTATTGTAAGGCCAAGGGTGAGAGGAAAGGGAAGTTGAATATGGCAGTTTAATTGTATATCGTTATTCAGAAATTAGTAAAAAGGTTTGGGATTAGCCCTTTTTGCTCCCACCACTACAATGACCCAAGAAATGGCCATTAATTGATGGGTTTCCTGCATTCTTCTTCAGCAGTCTTGCTGTCAGTTCGATTGCTTTGCTTTTGTAACTCCTTGCCCTCTTGAATATGACCCTTGCTAGCCCCAACTATGACATCTCCAAGTCACGTTAATGAGCTAGGATTTCGGGAACTTAGCATTCCTTACATTCTATACATGTCAAACTTGCCCTTTAACAGTTCATCTTTCTCCTCATGCAATCTTTGGTTCCTGCTAAAGTATTCTACTTGCAACTTACAAGCTAATGCACTACGTACCAAGGAATATTTCAGATAAACCTGTGAGGAAAAGGGGCAACATACTCGTGCAAAATTAGCAAACTAGAAGATTGCCCTTCATCGATCACACCAAGATGAATTTACCTGGTTGCACCATAAAGAGGTAAATAGATGTTCCAGGAGTTTGAAAGAAGCGTACTTTTAGGCGTGAGTTGCAAAATGAGAGTAATAGACAAAGGAAAAGAAAGTAATACAAAGTGGATTTTCAAATGTAAAAGTGACCATAAACCATGTCTGTCTTCCCATACTTTGGGCTAAGTGAAAAACCATTCAAATGGGTCTATGATTGGACAGAACAAGTACAAGCATAGTTCAATTTCATGTACTTGCAATAAGCACTCAAGAGACTCATCAAGTGCAATTGACATGAATTCCATTAGAGTTGGTAGGCAACTGAATTGCTTGCTTACAACCAAGTCCATTTCCTTTCCTTTTTTCGGTACTACAACCTGCTTGAAGTAAGGGGTAGGCAGTTGTGTTTTGTTTGGCTGTTATTGTAATAGTAAAGTTGGGTATCTTTTGGTCCTTATTGTAATAGGAGAAGACTAGAAATCTTTGTGGGACTTCTCACAGTACACAATTACACCCCCTTGGTTCTGTAAAAGAGGTGAATCCTATGAACTTCACTTAACATTATCCCAAGATAAAAGGAACCAAGACTTCTTCTAATTCCAGAATAATGAAGCTACAAGCTGCAGAATTTTCCTCCTTTGTTTTGGGTGAGATTCACAAGCTCCTTGGTATTTGTGAGACTATTTTGGCAATAAAGCTAGTTGCTGTTCTAAAGGGATTAGTAATATGAAACACGAAAGCATAAATAGTCATCCAGGAAAGCACATCTGTGGACACTTTTGCCTGGCTCAAGCAACAGAAGGATAATATTTCTGATTGAGATGTTTCAACATTAAAAAGAAATATCATGAGCCTCAATGGTTTTGGTGCTTAGAATAATCATCTGTGTTGTATTCATTGTTTGATAGCATCCAACTTGGCCTATCGTGCAGATACTCATAAATAGCTCAACTGTCCATGACAATAGGTTTTGGAGTCCATCTCTCTAATAATACATGTGCAAGCTAGCCTGCAATATTTCTGTCAATTTTTCCTGAGTTGCACACAGAAAATTAGTTTAAACTGGCTGAGCTCTAAATGTTTCATGATAGCAAAGTTCACATTAAAAGTAATACCCTCCAAATTATATAATTGATTACAGACTTGGATGTTGAAAGTTATGTTTTGGATGTACTTCCAAATCCTGCGTGTAGAATCTGAAACGAAGTTGGGTTTGGACACTTAAAGCTGTAATTGTGCACATAGAATCTGTATGCATATATAGGTTTGTGTACATTGCCAACTTTCCATCAGCACATCATGGAAAAAATGTAAAACCTATCACTAAATCCAAATTCAAGGCACCATAACCTATGAACCTTGTGAAGTAACAGTCGGCACCTGCAAGCCACTCCAGCGGCATAGCATACAGGAGCGCTACAGTGCAACATGACCTGCATAGGCTACAAGTCTGTAGCTGCTACAGCAGCCTCTATAGAACCCCGTTTGCTGTAGATTAAGGGGTTATAGAGGCTACAAAAATGGCATGATTGCGGCTGCTATAGGCTGGATAAACCTATCAGGCAGTGCTTTTGTAGCCACTGGAGGGGCCTCTTTTGCCAAAAAAAAAAATTTGCCACAATACAGAACAAATGTCAATTGGTGCCCCACTTTTGCACCAAGCATCACACCTAACAATCGCAAACCATTCAAATGATTTCTCCTGCTTTACAGATCTCATATATCAAGAATCACAATGATTGGACAAGTTCTAAAATTATCCAATCATCATGATTTTTAACCTATGAGATATCCAACCTTAAGGAGATCATATCGATGGCTAGGATCAACAAAGGGCTACTCATGCAAAAGTAGGATGCCATATGTGGCATTCCTCTTTTGCCAAGTAAGATTGCTTGAAACAAATCTCTACATAAGTAGCAAAAGTACAAGCATGGAGATACATAAGGATAATTTCTTTACATGAAACAATTATTTACAAGGTGATGCTATCACATAAACAAAACTTTCAAAAGTTTACTATATATATATATATATAGAATGTAGCACAAATTATCGAGGGATCAAACTTATGAGCCACACTATGAAACTTTTTGAAAGAGTGATTGAGAAGAGGTTGAGTCATGAAACAAGTGTATCGAAGAATCAGTTTCGTTTCATGCCTGGGAGGTCTACCATGGAGGCTATTTTCTTACTAAGACAATTAGTAGAGAAATATAGGGAGAGGAGGAAAGACCTCCACATGGTCTTTGTCGATTTAGAGAAAGCTTATGATAGAGTCCCTAGAGAGTTAATATGGAGAGTGTTAGGTGGTAAAGGGGTTTCGCAAGGATATATAGACATAATTAAATATATGTATGAGGGAGCGGTAACAAATGTTAAGATCACTAGTGGTGTGACTGGTGATTTTCCTGTCACTATAGGATTGCACCAAGGATCGACATTGAGTCCATACCTTTTCACATTGGTTATGGATGAGCTAACAAAACATCTGCACGAGGAGATTCCCTGGTGCATGTTATTTGCAGATGATATAGTCTTACTTGATGAGACAAGGGAGGGTGTAAACATAAAGCTAAAATTATAGAGAGAAGCATTAGAATCTGAGGGATTTAAAATTAGTCGAACTAAGACAGAATATATGGAATGTAATTTTAGCAAGGAGAGTAGGAGTAGAACACTAGTCAAGATTGATAACCAAGAAGTCCCCGTCAAAGACCACTTTCGGTACTTAGGATCAATAATTCATGAGAGTGGAGAGATTGAGAGGGAGGTTATTCAAAGAATTCAAGCGGGTTGGAACAAATGGAGATGTGCATCTGGAGTTTTGTGTGATCGACGAGTGCCACTCAAACTAAAAGGAAAATTCTATAGGATAAGCATCGCAGAAATGAGGATGTTGAGATGGATGAGTGGTAAGACAAGAAAAGATAGAATTCGAAATGAAAATATTCGAGAAAATTTAGGGATAGCACCAATAGGTAATAAGATGAGGGAGATTAGACTTAGATGGTTTGGACATGTTCAAAGGAGACCAACAACGGCACCGGTTAGAAGAAGTGAGGCAATACAAGTAGAAAGTTTTAAAAGGGCAAGGGGAAGGCTCAAAAGAACGTGAATAGAAGTGGTGAGGAAAGATTTAAAAACTTTGGGACTAAATGAAGACATGGTATTTAATAGAGTGGAATGGAGGAATAAGATTCATGTGGCTGACCCCTAATTGGGATAAGGTCTTGATGATGATGATATAGAATGTAGCAGATATGTTGATGGTCATCATATAAAATCATTACGGAGATTACTAATCCATTCCCCAGTTGAACTGAGACATGTTAAATACTTGTATTGCGGTTATGTACTTACTATCAGTAAAGAACATGCATTCTATAATAAAACAAACAGAAGCAGTACTTGTATTGCAATTAAATATATGCTGCTAAGAAGCTTTCAAAACCCAAAATCCAAAAGCATGAGTTTATGTGTAAAATATAACAAGATGCATTAAATTCCATAATTACTACTGAAACAAGCAAACATGCAATCCAAGAATATGAGATAGATAGATTTATTCAAAGAAAGAAAAGTTGGAGCAAATATAAAAACTTAGTAGACCATCCCAATCTTCACTAATGATGCTGACAGTGGCTATGTTACCATGTAATCAATGAACTTTAAGATATCCTTCTGCAGCCCACTTCTTGTATGACTAGGATTGCTAACAGAGGTCATTCAGGTGCAGCAATTGTGGTCCAGAACACCACAAGTTGCTAGATATTCACTGGGGTTATGACAGAATGGTAAAGGGACATTTATTTTAATCAGGCCATGACATAAACTAGCGGTTGGACCAGACTACCAATTTCAGTAGTCCAAGGACTCTGTGCTCTTCAGAAAATGGATGATCAACTATCTCTAAGCGAGAAAATACTTGTTCAGCAATAGTTGTTCATCAAAACACCAGTTGAGAATCTTTGCAGCCAGTGCAAATGCAATAATCTATACCAATGATTGAAGTAATGTTTTCCAAATTGTAGTACCACAAAAGAAGAGTAAGAAATGGTGCCTCATGGAATGGAATATACTGTTTCCTGAAACAGATATGTATTCATTGCAAATAAGTACTCATATTTGAAGCTATGAAAGAGAAAATTTTGTACAAGCTTTAAATATAAAAAATAGAAACTGCAAGAGAACTTCCAGTTTTTATCCATCAATAATTATACTCTTACAAGGAAGAAAAGAAATTAGCATGAACTTACCTAGCAAACAGCTGCCTCTGCATCCTACATGGTTTCACCCAGCTTGATGATTCACATACAAAATCTCATTGATCAGATCCTTGAAAACCAATCGCTCAATATCCAAAACCAAAATGGAACTCTTAAACAACATGCCTTGGAAGATCAGAAAAACATTCAACATAACATGTGATGGTTTCTTATATCGTCATAACCTGTTTGAAATTAGTACAGAAGTTAAGACCAAACAATAAAACCTTACCAATGACATTTTTCTAAAGTAGAAAGTTACCTTTTGAGATCTTGACAGACTCTAACCACTATCTCCTTTAGAAATTCCAGAGGGGCCTTCCCAATTAGAACTAAAGACCCCACATTCAGAAAAATCATACGTCAACATAACATGTTATATAACTTCACTTTCATCATCATCATCATCAAGCCTTATCCCAATTAGGCATTGACCACATGAATCTTGTTCCTCCATTCCCCTCTATTATGTACCATGACTTCATTTAGTCTCAAACTTTTTAAATCTTTTCTCACCACTTCTATCCACGTTCTTTTGGGCCTTCCCCTTGCCCTTTTAGAACCTTCTACTTGCATTGTCTCACTCCTTTTAACCGGTGCCATTTTGGGTCTCCTTTGGACATGTTCAAACCATCTAAGTCTAATCTCCCTCATCTTATTACTTATTTGTGCTATCCCTAAGTTTCCTCTAATGTTTTCATTCCTAATTCTATTCTTTCTTGTCTTGCCATTCATCCATCTCAACATCCCCATTTCAGCGACACTCACCCTATACACATGATGTTCCTTAACTGCCCAACACTCTGATCCATAGAGCATAGCTGGCCTTATGGTCATCCTATAGAATTTTTCTTTTAGTTTGAGTGGCACTTGCTGATCACACAAAACTCTAGATGCACATATCCATTTGTTCCAACCTGCTTGGATTCTCTTGGTAACCTCTCTCTCAATCTCTCTACTCTCACGAATCATTGATCCTAAGTATCGAAAGTGGTTTTTTGCAGGGGCTTCTTGGTTATCAATCTTAACTAGTGTTCTACTCCTACTCTCCTTGCTAAAATTGCATTCCATATATTCTATCTTAGTTCAGTTGATCTTAAATCCTTTAGATTCTAATGATTCTCTTTATAACTCTAGCTTTGTGTTTATGTCCTCTCTTGTCTCGTCAATTAAGACTATATCATCTGCAAATAGCATGCACCATGGAATCTCCTCATGCAAATGTTTTATTAACTCATCCATAACCAAAGTGAAAAGTATGGGCTCAATAAAAATAAAAATATTCTCTTGAAGCCCAGAAGATATTACATCTTTAGTCATGAGCACCTGAATCGTGTCCATCGGTTCATTGAAGGGGCTTAAGAATTGTTAAGCAACTACATGTCTTGATGCATTAGAGTTGCAAATTCAGCTGATCTAAGTAAGTAGAGCAACATAGAAACCAGAAGTAGAAAGGTTCTCTGGACCTGCCTCATCAGTTGATGCTAGCTATAACACCACTTGTCGCTACTTGATTCTAAGTTGAGCTAAATATGTAAACAGCTTTTCACTAGATTTTGGTCATTTTCTGAGAGTTTAGTTCTACTACAGGGTTTAATATGAACTACTTGTAAGCACATGTGCACCCAAACTCTTTTAGAAAGTTGGCTAGAGGGTAGCCCCTCATCATCATCAAGACCTTATCCTAATTAGGGGTAGGCCTTAGAGGGTAACCCTGTGAAGCTGTATTACAACAAACCAGAAATCAACCTGTAACCGTTTCTTACAAGAGAACTTAGCACAAAGATCCATCATCACTTCTCACAAGGTGTGGTTCCAAATATTTTTATGACACTATCTCAGATATGAATTTAATCCACTAAAATTTCTCATTCAAACTGTTAAAGAGAGACATAGTCTGAGACCAGCCATTGTAGTCCCATGGTGTTTCTACAGTAGATTACACATCAGAAGTCTTACTCTCTTCCATCCGAGCTTCCCAACCATTTGATCTGGAAGGCAGGAACAGAGAAAAAATTGAGCATAAAAGCAAGAGCTGAGTGGGTAGAGAGTATCATTGAGATCTGAAAGTTAAAACATACAAGCATGAGAATTCTCTTTCTCACTCCAGTTTAAAAACCAAATCTTCTGATAAGAGATAGACCAAAGAGAAAGCAGTTGTATTTAGGCCTTTGAGCCTGTCGGTATCAGTCATCGTATTCCATTTTTATCTTGGAACTTGGGGAAAGAAAAATAGAGTTAGCATCAAGTAAGAGGTCTTACTCATCCAAAGCTACAAAAATTCTGTCTTTTTTCCTTTTATCCTTTAAACATACTAAATGCTATTTCGGGAAAAGTACAGACTTAAGGTCACTATTCAACACGCAATCCTCCACAATTTTCACTAGATTCTCTTCAGCAGAAATTCAATCACATGTATACAAATCTAAGAGCACTTAACATTTTGGCAATATTAGGTGATCATCTGCAATTATCACAACTTGATTCCTTTAACCAAAAATTCTGTTATATTCTATTATACAAGCACTGGTTCCTCCATAACCAAAATCAAAGAGCATCAGATCATCAACTACCAAGATACCTGTTGTAACTACCCTGCACCATAAAACCATCCTGGCCCCCATGCCGACTGCCATATTTGCTCCTGATTTGGGAGCCCTTCTATAATTTCTTACCACTACATGCTATTCTTAGAATGAGTTCAAAAATAGATACAGTTCTCCTGCCTGATTGATTCACTCCAACAATTCCATGTTTATTACAACCATGGATTTATAAATTAGTTAATTTGTAGAGGTGTTTGATAGAACCTAAGGACCATCAGAAATTGCAAAACTGAACCCTTCAAATCACCTCACTGAGATCACAATCAACAACAAACTATATGTAGCAGACAAATAGAAATTAAATTTGAGTAAACTTTGGGTTCTCGGATCCTTCAAATCCCTTCACTGAGATCATAATCTTCATAATCCTACCTGGAGAAATACTGTTAGCAAGTTAACTAGTGAAAGTTAAAACTGATTCAAATGCAAATTTAAGCAGTAATACAATGTGAAAAGCATGGTACAAAAGTGTTGCTCAAATCTCCAAGAATATATTACCTTGTGTAGCTTTGAGAAATGATAACAAATTCTCAAGTGCATAAGTACTTAATCTGTGAAGACTTAGCAATAACTACTCATTTCTACCAATGAGTAATCCATTTTATTTGAAAGAGCTAGTCAATGTTGGTAGATTTCAGTTTACATGAAAGGGGTAGTCAATGTTTAATACCGTGTCCGAACAATTAGAGAAGGATCCATGGTCTGCAATGCATAAGCTTCAAGTGCAAAGCCCCTCTCCTACAAATAATAGAATAACAAAATGCAAACAATCACTACTAACAACCATGTTCACCAGATATATAGATTCACAGTAATTACTTCGGTTGACCAATTATAAAGACCAAATTGAGATAAAACTAGGATCTTATATAGACCATAACACAAACTTTTCACTGCTAATTCAGGAGCATGATTAAGCATTATGAACTCTACTCACTGGTCAACTTCCACTGATAAGAGACCTTCAACATTCTTAGTCTTAGAGTAATCATACTGCAGAAGGGAAAATTTCATCAAATCAGGGTGTAACACCCCGGATTTTTAAGACAAAATTTTTTTTTTTTTTTTTTTTTTTATAATGGCAATTTAAATAAGAACATTTGGGATCCCATGAGAAAAGATTTATTTAACATTTTACTAAACCTATCTTAAAACTCCGGGTGTTAATTTTTCCTTTCTCAAAATGACGTATACGTAATTTAAACATAAATAAATGATCCGCGTATAAATCAACGTCAAATAAATAGGCGCCTTTATTTTAAATCAAATAAACATCCAAAAGACAATAATAATATGGCCCAGGGTCTATCCATCATAACATCCCATATAAATGTCCAATATATATCCAAAGATCTAAATCACATCCAAATATAAAGTATGCAAATTCCATAATAAAATTCAAATGATAATCCACTCTAATGACTCACATTACTTTCTAAAACTATAGGGAAACTAGTCTTCAAGAAGCTCTCAAGGTTTATCAACCGCTTTTCCTTTCCCTTGTCGCCGAGATCTAAGGCATTGCAAAACAAAGTAATGCCTCAAAGAAGCTATCGCTTGTGTAGGTACATAGACAATTAATGTAATAAATGCGTAAATAATGAACAGCATTGATGAAAAGTCTAACATTTATGGAAATAGTGATATCATAATGCCATGTTCAAAATAAATGCCAATTTATTCCATATGCTAAAACATGAAATTTACGGAGTTAAAACATGACATGAATCAATAAATGGAGCATACAACAAGAATAAGGGCACCCTAAGGTAATGGGTCCCACCACATCACACTAACATCCCTGATCAGGAATACACATAGTCAACCTCTGAGTGTCGTCACACCTGTGCATACCATCCATAATCATGCTCATCATACATGCACACATAACAAGAATATGGGCCATCATGCCCAGCTGGCAACCTCCATGGGTATCAACCACCGCCGCCCTCCGTCGACACCATAACGGGAGACTTAACGTCTGTCCCCATGGAAAGGCTCAGACCGGTAGTGTGGACTATCCATGTTACCAAACCCCTACCGAATGCCATCTATGGGCAGGTGTCTATCATATCACAAACTCATCACATCATAATCTCGGAAGGTGGGGGGCCTACCCTATCCCTCCTAGATGACGCCCACCGGGCGAGAGCACCCGACATCAAATATAAAACACGGAAATCATATGTATATGCTAAAACTCAAGAGCACTTATAGCTTGCAATCCCCAAGACATGCCCCCTCATCCCTGGGTTAGCCTATCAAAGGACCAAATTTAATAAGTCTCTATTCTCATTTCCATGTAAATCCATGCATTTTCTATATATATAATAAGAAATAAGTCTCTAAGTAAGCATAACAAATTAACATCATGCTTGTAAAAGCATTTGAAATAAGTTTATTCAGTAAAAGATTTCAATTTGGAATAACCATCCTGTACGCAATGTCGCATGAAATCCATGGTAAATAAAAATCGCAATTTAAAACACAATCACACATGATGCTATGTTTAAACATGGTTTAAAATCAAGTCAAAACATTAGTTGTCGTCACCTACCTCAAAGGTGAGATCACTAGCTTGCTAATAACTCCCTTTAATTGGTATATTCAAGTGCACCTGTACATGTCACATCACTATTTTAAAATTTTTCTAAATAAAAAGTGGTCATTTCTAAGTTTTTTAAGTTAAAACTAGGTCCGCGTCAATAATACCTGGCCACAACGCCTCTTTCTGGATCGTGATTTGGACCTCTCTAGCTCCCAAAAATCAAGTTTTAAAGTGAAAACCTACGCTAAAAGGGGCCTCGCCGACCACCATAAGGTGGTTTAAACCGGCGGCACCCTTTTCCGCCGGTTTACACCGACGTACACGGGCGCACGAAGACGCACGGCGTCGCAGACGCCGCACGGAACGCACGCCGCGCGTCTTCGGCACCGCGCGTGCGTCACGGTCGCCAGGACGCGCCGCGTCCCGGTCCCACCGCGACAACCAACCACTCACGCTCCGCACGCCCGCGGCGCCGCGCACGCAGCGGCGACGACGTCATCCGACGTCGTCCCCGGTGCGTCCCGCACAGCGCTCATGGCGTCAGCCGCCGGGCGCCGACGCCGTTGACGACGCGTCGAAGAAGACGACCGGATTCCGGCCGCCTCCTACCGAGCTACCGAGCCCGTTTTGCGTGATTTTTGCGCTCATTTTCTTCGTAATTCTCTAGAATCCATTTATGCCCTCCTTTTTTCACTAATTTTCTCAAAAACCATGGTTTTTAAACGATTTTTCCCAAGTTCCTAAAAACCTCCCTGTGCACTCGGTTTTTGAGTTTTCCGGGCAATTCCACCGTTGGATCACTCCCAAATTTAAAGGGTATACTTCTTTGGTCTCTCAGGCACTATTTGGACGGTAGCGATTTTCAAACTGACAAGGTTTGATCCGTGAAATCACACTCCAACAAAGAAGCGTGCACAAAGTTCCTAAAAATCTAATTTTTTCCTAATTTTTTCATGTTTTTCTAATTAGTTTTCTAATTAATAAATACGTAAAAATATGGATTTGAGGCTTACCTTGAGCTCCTGTTGGTGTTGCTCGTGTTGCTCTGGCTCCACTGCCACGGAAAATCCAAGTTTTGCGGTGGCTAGGTTTAGCGTAAATATCAGAGAAAACGCTCCAAGTGGAGCGTTTGCAACCCTGGGAGGGTAGATATGTCAGAGTCCTGTGGGAGGAGAACCTTTCCATTCACGCCTCTTCCCATGGCTTCTCCTACGATTTTGCCGGATCCGGGGTACGTACGTGTGGAAGACGGGGTGCCAGCATCAATTTGGACCCTCGTCTAATACGCCTCTATCAAATGACTAATTTGCCCTTCCAACTTTGACTCGCTCATAACTCCCTCGTTTGAGCTCCGTCATGCGTTCTTGGTGGCGTTGGATTCGTATCGACGAGCACTTTCTAATTATTATGTTTTCAGGAAAGAATTTCATCCATAAATTTTTATTTTAATTTATTTAATAATTTCCTATTTTTATCTTTAAAATTAAGGATATTACACAGGGTTTAAGCCTTTAAGGATAACACCTCATTTAAGAGCCAATTGATAGATGGGGCAAAGGGATACTTGAGAGAAAAAGGCTGTAAACGTAGGTTCAAAAATATGTCAAGTATGATGCAACACAAATGGCAACTTCTATTTAGTATTTCCCAACACAAGGAAATCCTAGATAAAAGAGATTCATGGAAGACATAATGATCCTAGATTTTCAAATGCAGCAAAAAGAATGGCACAAGTAAAAATAGGGACTTTATAATAAAAGGGGCAGCCCCGGTGCATGAAGCTCCCTCCTATGCGGGGTCCTGGAAAGGGGCGGACCACAAGGGCCTAAAGTACACAGTCTTACCTTGTATTTTGCAAGAGGCTGTTTCCATGCCTTGAAGTTGCCATTTTGTGTTAAGAGTAAAAAAGCCTATTGCTGTCCCCATTTATATTAGGAAGCACCTATAAACTATACAAAATACAAAAGCAATTTTTTTGCTAATTCCTAGCAAAAGGAATAACCATGACTGGTTTCCTAGAGAGAATATGGAAACAGGATCATACATTATAAACAGAACTTGGAGAAATCAGGATTCTGGTCAAGCTGGTAGAAAAGCTCCACAAAAAGTTATGGCAACAAAAATAGGGGAAACAATATCAGTTAGTGGAACACACTATAAAATAGTAACAAGCAAAGGCATGGTATGGGTTAGGCCAGGGAGAATCAATGAGAAGTAAGAAAAGTTAGCGATCCTGACCATCAATATAAATTGGGCAAGAGTACAATGAACAAGTTTTTCATATTTCATGAATCCCACAACAATAAATTATAATCTTACAATTCAAGAAGATAAAGCAGCATGGTAGAATAGACATGGGCCTAGAAGATTAAAAGAAATGGCAGCCCAGTGTACGAAGCTATTGCATATGCAGGGTCCAGGGAAAGAGTGGACCACAAAGGGTTTATAATACGCAGCCATACCTTGCATTTTGCAAGAGGCTGTTTCCACACCATGAACCCGTGATTATCACATCCAACTTGGCAGAAATTGGATAGCCTAAATGAAAGTAAAAGAATGTATTGTCTTTTCCACACATTAAAAACTGACAAGCAAGGTCACAGAGATCAAACTAAAATAAATATGTCAAGTTTGTAAATGAAGATCTCAAGCATGAATATCATGATGAAACACCAATATTGGCTAAATGGTACACAGAAAAATCAGCAATTAATCCCCCTTTTCATATGAGTCCTCTTTCTAAAACAAGAAACACAATGGATCAGCGGTATCCTGAATTCACATATGCATCTGGAGATATCTTTCCAGAAGCGAATTCTACCTTTTCTCTTTGAGAATCACAATCTGCTGGAAATTCGCAGCAGCAAGGTCATTTCTGACCTGTAATAAACAAATAACCAATTTAGAATAAGCACGGATTAACAAAGCACAATCGTGCAAGGTAATACTCACAAAACAATCTCCACAAATTACAACTTATGTGTGATAGTATACAAGCTAGAGTATTGACAATAAACAAGGTGTATAAGTAGAGTCTAGGAGAACAACTAAAACTTGCAAGGCTTCTTCATCTGTCCCAAGTTGAACAGGTTTGATTCACACGTTTTCAGTCTCTTCCTTTTGCACCCTATTTGTCATATGGGGCATCTATATTTAGCATTTAAGTTAACAAACCACTAGCATACAAAATTATAAGTTTATAAGTATAAAGAATATTTCAGGGTTCTGGAAATAAGTCATTGAACATAACAGGTCAGAATACATTTCAGTTGTGAGTAAACAACCACCAAGTTTACCAGAATAAGTTAAACATTTGGGCAAATAAATAAGGTGAAGACATCCTTTTATAAGTGAATGCTCAAGCAGCCCAGCCAAATTGATGCCAACGATGGGCAAATGCAGCTCTTAGATTACCTAATCAAGCCGTTACTAGTTAGTCCTATCCTAATTAGCAAATGCTTAAGGTAGTAGCACCATAACATCACAAATCATCAACCCAAATAAACTGTTAAGTTATCAAAAACAGTAACATAAAACACAGTGGTTTAAGAAACAAAAGTTCAGTAAGAGTTAATCACAATTACATGTCAGCTAGGAGCCACAACAGCAGCCACTCTCATGCATGCATTGATCCATGGGAGCCATGCCCATGTCTCAACTCCATCAACATCATCATCATTCTCATCAAGACCTTATCCCTATTACAGGTCGGTCGCATAAATCTTGTTCCTCTATTCTCCTATATTAAGTGTCATGGCTTCATTTAGTCCCAAAGTTTTTAATCTTTTCTCACCACTTCTATCCATGTTCTTTTGTGATAGAAGTGGCGAGAAAAGATCTGAAAACTTTAATAAATTTTGCTGCATTGGAAAAAAATTGTAGTAATTATACTTATTCTACAATAATCAACGTGAAAAATTCTAGGTTGCTAAAGCCTGAAGAAGGACCATAAAAACAGAGAATGGTTCTAAGTGTATTAGCACAGTAATACTGGTAGTAAAAATTGAAATTTCAATCAAGAAAAGAGTCCTACTCAACAATACAGTTCATAGAGTGTAGGAAAAATATATGAGACAGTTTCACATCAAGTTAACATTCTAAAATACATTTTAAGTCGTAACTAGGAATGATTAACTGCTTTTTGAACTTTGTTCTTAAAGAAAAATTATTTGAATCCATATAAATATAAGTCAATATTCTCTTAACCTGCTCTCTCAAAATAAACAGATGTTTGATTAGGAAGAATTGTTCGTGCAACAGTGATGACTGCTCTGTGACAATTTTACTGGCTTTCAGCACCACAAGGCAAAATAATAACAGTGTCGGACATGGTCATGAATATCCAGCAAGCACCACAGCCGTGGTCATCCAGCTAGCTCTAAAAGCAGCTCGGTCTTTGTGCAGATATGCATAGATGTAGTGTGAAGAGGGAAGAAAGTCATAATCTATTATAAGCACATTGGCAATTGGAAGCCACTAGAAAACCAATAGATGAAAAATATAGACGTAAATTTCTGCAAGAACAAACTTCTTGTTCTTCAACAACTTCAGATTGTCCAACTCCAGTGAGTCAAGTTTTCAACCATTGAAGCATTTGCTTTACGCCATTATCATCTAGGCCTTATCCCTATTAGGGGTCTGCCAAATGAATCTTGTTCCTCCATTCCCCTCTATTAAGTGTCATAGCTTCATTTAGGCCAAAAGTTTTTAGATCTTTTATCACCACTTCTATCCATGTTCTTTTGGGCCTTTCCCTTGCCCTTTTGGATCCTTTAACTTGGATTGACTCACTCCTAACCGGTGCCCTTTTTGGTCTCTATTGGACATGTCCAAACCATCTAAGTCTACCCTCCCTCATCCTGTTACCTATTGGTGCTACTACTTAGTTTCCTCTTATGTTTTATTTTTAATTCTATCCTTTCTTCCCTTGCCACTCATCCATCAGAACATCCTCATTCAGCTATGCTCATCTTATGTATATGTTGTTCCTTAACTGCCCAACACTCTAATCCATAAAGTATAGCTGGCCTTAAAGCTATCGTATACAATTTTCCTTTCAATTTGAGCGACACCTACCAATCATATAAAACTCCAGAGGCACATCTCCATTTGTTCCAATCCACTTGAATTCTCCATCGAACATCTCCTTCAATCTCTCTGTTCTCAATAATTATCGAAAGAGGTCTTTTTGGGGAACTTCTCGATTAACAATCTTTCCTAGTACTTCACTCCCACTCATCTCCTTGCTAAAATTGCATTTCATATACTCTATCTTAGTTTAGCTAATTTTAAATCCTTTAGACTCTATAGCATCTCTCCATAACTTTAGCTTTGTGTTTACACCCTTCCTTGTCTTATCAATCAAAACTATATCATCTGCAAATAACATGCACCATGGAATCTCCTCGTGCAGATGTTTTGTTAACTCCTCCATAACCAACGTGAAAAGGCATGGACTCAATGCCGATCCTTGGTGCAATCGCATAGTGATAGGGAAATTATCGGTGTCTTTGTTAATGGTCTTAACATTTGTTACCACTCCCTCAATCATATCCTTAATTGTATCTACATACCCTCGTGAAACCCCTTTCTTGCCCAAAACCCACCATATTAACTCTCTAGGAACCTTATCATAAGCTTTGTCTAAGTCAATAAAGACCATGTGGAGATCCTTCCCCTTCTCCCCATATTTCTCTATCAATTGCCTATGTAGGAAAATAGCTTCCATGGTAAACTTCCCATGCATGAAGCCAAACCAGTTTTCTGATACACTCTTCTCATGCGATCGCCTCTTCTCAAATTTCTTTCCTAAATTTTCATGGTATGGCTCATAAGTTTGATCCCATGCTAATTAGTGCAACTCTATATGTCGCCTTTATTCTTATAAATTGGTTTGATAGAGCTTTTCCTCCATTCATCTGACATTTTCTTCAATTTTATGATCTTGTTAAACAACTTTGTCAACCAAACTATGCTAGTATCTCCCATATACTTCTAAACTTCTATAAATATACCATCGGGCTCTAGGGCCTTTCCTAATTTCATTTTTTTCAAGGCCTTTTTCACTTCAGGTATCCTAATCGTATAGTTGTATCTATATAGTCCAATGTTATTTTGGTTTACAGCTTTTTCAATCTCTATATTTTAAGGCAATTGTCATTTTACAATTTTTGGAAGTAACTTTCCCACCTTTTATTGATCTCGTCATCTTTCACTAGTACTCTTTGGTTATCACCTTTAATGCATTTAGAATGATTCTAAGTCCTTACTCTTCCATGGCAGACCTCCCAAGCATGAAACCAAACTTGTTTTCCAATACACTTGTCTCATATAGCCGCCTCTTCTCAAATCTCTTTACCAAAGTTTCATGGTATGGCTCATAGGTTTGATCGAATGCTAATTGGTGCCACTCGATATGGCTCCTTTATTCTTATAAATTGGTATGATAGAGCTTTTCTTCCATTCATGTGACATTTTTTTCTATTTTATAATCTTGTTACACAACTTCGTCAACCAAACTATGCCAGTATCTCCCATATACTTCTAAACTTCTATAGGTAAACCATTGAGCCCCAAGGCCTTTCCTAATTTCATCTTTTTCAAGGCCTCTTTCACTTCAGGTATCCTAATCCTATGATTGTATCTATATAGTCCAATGTCATTTTGGTTTACAGCTTTTTCAATCTCTATATTCTCAAGATATTTGTCATTTAGCAATTTTTGGAAGTAACTTTCCCACCTTTGATTGATCTCATTATCTTTGACTAGTACTCTTTGGTCATCATTTTTAATGCATTTAACATGATCTAAGTCCTTACTCTTCTGTTATCTTATTTTTGCAAGTTTGAACACATCTTTCTTACCTTCTCTTGATCCTAATATATTATAGAGATTATCATACGCCTTGAGTTTGGCCTCATTTACTACTCTCTTGGTAACCTTTTTAGCATTCTTATATAGTCCAAAGTTTTTGTTATTTCTAGTCTTCTACCATGCTTTAAAACATAACAGTTTCTTTCTAATAACTTTTTGCACTTTTTCACTCCACCACCAAGTTTCCTTTACTGGTTGCCTTTTACCTTTAGATACTTTTAGAACATCATTTGCTTTACTTGACACATTGAATTCCTCAATCACTACACATTTGTTGCAGATGAAATTCATCAATCAACAGAAGTCACACCATCATACACCTATAAGAAGTCACATGGAACTAAACACATGAAAATCCACCGACATTTGGTTGTAGTAACCCATAAATAAAATATCTCTTCATCTACAAATCTTTTGTATCCAAAATTAGACAAAAAATGAGAGAGAAATTCAACCAAAACTACTTCCCATTCCTGAAATCAGTAGCCCAAGAAGATAAGACTAAAAGAAAAACAATTTAGTGGGAAAATTCACAAAAAGCATAAGCTTCTCTAACTAGCTCCATTTCTAACAATTTACCAACATTTCCATGGAAACTTCTTCTCAAACACTAACATAAAGACAAATTAGACATAGGTACAGAGAGGAATTCACAGAACTACTTCCACGCCTAAGATCAAGAGAGCAAAAATATTACAGTAAAAGAAAGAAATACAAAGAAGAAACATATTGGAGAAGAATAATGCTTATGAGATGGAAAAGGTAGGTTTTTTGTGAGGAAGAATACGGAAAAACCTTGAACCTTTGAAACCAGAAGAAAAAGAGGTTACTTTTTGTTCATAACATCAATGAAAACAGCTGAAAAGAGATCTGTAGGTTTTGGTTTTAGTTCTCAAGCAGAAGAGAAAGTACCTAATTAGCTCTTCTTCTTCATCCTCTTCTTACAGCTTGACGAACTAGAGTTCGAACAAGAATGGAGATGTGTTTAGGTTTCTAAGCTAAGAACTACCAAAATCCAGAGATTCAGACCAAGCTTGAAGAAGCCTAACAATCTTTTCATTTTCGTTCCTAGAGTTTCAGGTAGAAAGCTCGGTCTAGAATCCTAAACCCTTTGTAGCATTGCTTCTAGGGTTTCAATTCTTCTTCTTCTTCCTCTCAAACTCTGTTAAAGAGATCTAACAGAGATAGAGATTGGAAGAACAAATCTGGCTGCTGAAATGGAGATATAATGGAGCAAAATGATAAAATAGAGCAGGAGAGGAGGTTTCTTTCCTCTTCCTGTGCAAAAATGGAGATAGGATAGTGCTCAAGTGGACAGCAATCCAAACTGGAAACAGAGGAATGTGGTTGACACGGACGAATGTGGAGATCAGCAGGACAAAAGGGAGAGAGAGAGAGAGAGAGATTTAGAGACAGTGTTTTAGGGTTAGGGTTTCTCATAGTTTTCACATTTCTCTGAAAAGAGTTCCCAAAGCTCTCATTTATCTAAGAAAGAGAAAGTGAGACTTTAGAGTAAGGATGAATTTAAGTATCAGTCATTTCCTCTGTGACAATAACATGTTATCTAACAAACAAAATTTAGTTAAGTTATGATTAGAAGTGGGTTAAGTGATGTCATCATGACTAGCAGCTATGTCTCCACAGCCGCTATACAAATTTTACAAAGGCTACAGCAATTTTTGGCCTCCAAAGGCCCGCCTTATGAACTGTTTTTTCTCGTAGTGCTACTATTAGTTTTTTTTTTTTTTTCTTTAGAAGAATGTTGGTGATTAAATCTGAAATGGGTAGAAGCTACTAATAGTTAAGGTTCTAGAACTAATAACTTGGTTATATTCATGCCTAGAATAAGCCACTACTAAGTCATGAAAGAAATATAAACCCTGAACGGCCATCAACATTATAAAAGAAAGAAATTGTAAAAATGAATGCTCAATTATGATGTAGTCACCCTATGATAAAAAAAGTAACTTAAGGCACCAAATAAAGTAACAAGGAAATATTTGGAACCCCTCTAATAACAACTCCGAAGCTACTTAAGCATGGTATACAGAACTGCTAGAAATTTCAATCACCACCTTTAAACAAGGCCAAAACCTTTCAATCTCCCTCAAGGTGAAGATCAAGATGAGTTTCTGATGAGAATAAAGAAGACCAAGCATACCCTTGTAATACAAAAGCCTATTGTCAGAAAGGGTTTTGTAATGAAGGACCAAGTCACAAACTCATGATTGGAATAAATACTAATGCAGCAAACAAAGAGAACTGACTCAGAAGTCCATGCAAGAATCATCACAGACCAAAAGAAAATCACAAGAGGCTGCAGGAACAAAACAATATTTAGTTGTTTCTATTAAAGGCTTTAATATATAACAAACTACAAAAAAGCCCATTGTATCATTTTTTAGCCTGACCCACGATAGATTTATTAGTTTTTAGTTAGAAATAAGCAGTAATAACTAACACATCTCCTTGTCAGTTGAAAGATAAATATCCAACCCAAACTCCAGAAATTAATAGTAGCTTTAGAAACAAATTAAACATGCTGTCTGGGGATGAACCATTTTCTCATCAATTAACGTTTATATTGCGGTTTCAATTTCTTGCTAACGTAAATACCATAGAGCAGGTCAGAGTTTATTTGACAAATACATATTTTATCTAATCCATCTATAGCATTTAGAAAGCAAAAGTTCCTCCTGCTTGTTACAACATTCAATGATAAGCCTAAGTTTGACAATTTAGATTGGAGTGAGAGTCCTCCCATTTGAATTCAATTTTAGTACTTCTGAAATCTAGACAGACTCTTTTATTCCTACTTCTCAGACCAGCCATCTCATCCCTCTCCCTCCTACTTTCTTATATATCTCTCCTTCCCCTTTTCTCTTACATACGTGTTCACATGCCATTCTTACTAGGATAGCTAGAAAGATGAATGTCTCTTACGAAAGAAGTCCAAAGTTTCACCTCCTGGCTTTGATCTTTGCTTATTAGCTTTGAAGTAATTTAGTAAAGCTTCATGAGAGCGGAGAGATAAAGAAGGATGTTACCCAGAGAATCCAAGTAGGTTGGAACAAATGAAGATGTGCCACTTAAACTGAAAGGAAAATTCTATAGGATGGCTGTGAGGCCGGCCAGCCTATGAATCAGTGTTGGGCAGTCAAAGAACAACATGAACATAGGATGAGCATAGCCGAAATGAGGATGTTGAGATAGATGAGTGACAAGACAAGAAAGGATAGAATTAGAAATAAAAACGTTAGAGGAAACTTAGGAGTAGCACCAATGGGTAAGAAGATGAAGGAGGGTAGACTTAGATGGTTTGGACATGTCCAACGAAAACTGAAGACAGCACAGGTTAGAAGGAGTGAGTTGATCCATGTCGAAGGCTCTAAAAGGGCAACGGGAAGGCCCAAAAGAACGTGGATCAAAGTGGGGAAAAAAGATTTAAAAACTTTTGGACTAAATGAAGCCATTACACTTAATAGAGGGAAATCGAGGAACAAGTTTCGTGCGGCCGACCCGTAACTAATATAAGGCCTAAATGATGATGATGATGATGACAACAACTATAATCTAGTAAAGCTATGCTTCAAAACATTAATTCACCACCCACAGGAAAATTATAGATAAAAGGGTTGGCCAGGTGCATGAAGCTTTCACGGCGGGGTCTAGGGAAGGGGTGGACCACATTGGGTCAAAGGAAAATTATAGATGAAACTATCAAAGTTGACAGGTCTATCAATCAAATACCAAACAGATAACTAGCAGATATACAAGCCTCCTTTCTTCTTTTGCCTCTGTCCTGAAGAAACAACTATATGTGAAGTTTCCACCATAAGCTCCTCCTTATTTCTTGACATTTTTTCTGTAAACAAATATCTAGATTTACTTGTGATTATATCTTCTGTTTATGGGTCAGCATGTAAAGCTCTTCAGATGTGCTTATCTATCAACTTCCTTGTCTCCTGTCTGAACTAAAAAGTACAGAAACAAAGGGAATAATTGAACTATACGGAAATACCACTGGTAGTGTCTGTCAACTAGTGTTGACCATACACTACCTCAGACTGGGCTTCTCTAGTAGTTTCCTTTTTCTTAATCAAAATTTCCCAACAATCAAGTAAATACAAAATAAAATTCTTAACAAACTCCTAACTTTCTGGGACATAGCTTAGTTGTATTTCCAGACTTGGAGTGGCATGTTACCGAAAATATTTCAGTTTATTATTATACCTATTTGGAGTTACACGCTTTCTTTGTCTATTTATCCAGTTATAGTGGCATGTTACTGAAAAAGAATACTAATTGGAAACAATTTAAAATGAAGACAGGCTGAAGATAACAAAGATTGATAATCAAGATACAGCATCAGCCATATAAAAGCAGTATCCTACAGTCCCAAAGCCCCTCATCTTGCTTCTATGCAAGACCAGGGCCATTGTACATGTTCTTGATAAACAATGTGCAGGGATTTATCAGGGTGAAAAAATAAACTCCTCTGCAACATGACCTGAAATGGCAGGCTCACTTTTAATGTGGAAAAATCAGTAAGGTTTGTCCTACGAAAAGTACAACAAATTGATGTAACATTCCGTTCCAGAAAAATTGCAGATATAAAATCAGATCTTGTGAAAACTAGCTGAAAGAGAGGAAATTTTTGGATATCTTACTTGTTCAATTACAAAAATTGGTATTTGCTGAATAATGCTTTCTAGGACTTGCTGTAATAGAAACTGATAACTCGGATCTGCGAGCAGCAAATGATGCAGATTGAGGAGGAAGAGGATTTTATATAGTTCAGCATCCTGAAACAAGCATAAAACTTCTGCTTGAGCTGAACACACTTCTAAAGGTCCGTACATCAGAAGTGAACCATGTGTGTATTTGCAGAATAATTGACACAACAACTAACACAACCACCGCTTGCTGATCAGTGTTTTCTTAGCAGCTCTGACATTTTCCCCCTTTTCAATCAAAAATCAATTTGAGGGCATCTTCCAGCTTTGGCAATTTGGCAATTGAAGATACATATCTGAAGAAGGGAATAATTTCATTATACTAGTATAAGTTAACTGAATTAGCAATACCCACACAAGTACACAGGTATTATCTAATGTGAAAATACATCGAGATAGGATACAACAACTTCATCCTCTTTAAATCTGTTGGTTATCCTACTCTTCAACCAGAGGTATACTTAATTTGCTTCAGGCGATCAAAAAGAAATATTCACAGATCTCCTTCTCCTTGTGGAAGTTCCAATTACAGTTGTCAAAAACCCTACTTGTACGACATCTGAATATAATGTATGAGCCCTATTCAAAACCTACCTTGAATTGGCCAAGGTAGTAAGGAGACTGAAACATATTATGCATGGTCCAATAAAATGCAGAGCATGGTCTTCAGTATAAAGTGGAGGTCAGCTGTAGGCATTACATTCCTCTGAAGCCATGTTACATGAGCCCAGTGCACTTTCCTTTTGCCATACAAGTGGATCTTCCACTTAATACAGTGGCAAAAAAAGAGGGTCGGCAATCGAGAATCTAATGCAAGATATTTTTTAAGCCGGTGCTTTTACTTGTATCTTCCCCAGTATCCCTCATCCCCGCAACAGCATATTCCATCTTTGAAATGGTGAAATTGTCTGGTGTCCCTAACTGTTATCTCTCTCCGAACAATCTTTGAGATCAACTTAATGATGTTATGACAGATATTGCACATATATAGATTTTTTGTAATCCAAATAGGCATCCCAGGTGTAGTATTGATGAGCGCAAAAGCAATTGCCAATCTTTCACTGTGCCCACAGAAAATCTCCAACCTTGATACTTCAACCCCATCCACGGAACTTATATCCACTAAATCAAAACCTATTGTTCTCATCCGCTCATATAGACCATTCAAAACTGCATAGATCTCCTTTATCTGTGGATGTGACTCATCACCACTGAGGAAAGCATGAACCTTGCCCTTAATCTCCACCCAACTGCACCCTGGATCAACAGTTACACCCCTCTCTCTCATCAACTTTCTCAATCTTGCCACTTGATCCCACCTACCATCATCGGCATACAAATTACATAAAAGAACATAATACCCAACACTTTCTGTATCCAATTCAAAGATAGACCGAGCTGCGAGTTGTCCCAGCCCCACCTGCCCATGGATCCGGCAAGCATTTAACAAGGCACCCCAAACAGCAGCATCAGGTTCAATGGGCATCTTTCTTATGAACTGATATGCTTCTTCCAAATGTCCAGCACGACCCAGTAAATCCACCATACAAGTATAGTGTTTCAGGTTTGGAGTCACCGAGTATTGCTCGCTCATGATATTAAAATACTCCCTACCTTCACTCACCATTCCAGACCTACTACAAGCACACAAGAGGGCAACAAATGTAATTTGATCTGGCCTCACCCCGTCTTCTTTCATTTTATGAAAGAATTCAACAGCATGAGCTCCAAGTCCCCGCCTTGCATAACCAGTTAGAACTATATTCCATGATGCCACATCCTTGCTCTCATGTAGCTTAAATTGTGTATACACATATTCCATCCTTCCACAATTGACATACATGTGGAGAAGTGCATTGGGTAGGAAACCCTCAAAACCCAATCCACTCCTTAGCGCATAAGCATGGATCTCTTTTCCACGCATTAAAGCACCTATCTTAGCACACGAGGAAAGGGCAGTGATCAAAGTAACGGAGTTGGGTTTTAGATCAAATTGCATGAGCCGAAAGAAATTCAAAGCCTCAAAGCTCCTGTGATTGAAGCGAAAGCCTACTATAATCAAACTCCAAGATATATTACTCCTCTCAGGCATCCTTTTGAAAACTTCCAGAGCTTTATCAATGCACTTGGTTCTAGAATACATATTAATGAGCATGTTTGCGACTATAGGGTATGATATAAGCCCATTCCTATTTGCAAATTCATGTAACTTGATGCCTCTATCTAGAAGCCCCAAACAAGCGTAGGCAGATAAAGCACTGGCAACTGTGATTTCATCCGGCATCACGTCCTGTAATCTCATATGTTCATACATTTCAACAGCTTTGGAATGGAATCCATTTTTCTCATAACCCCATATCATCGTTGTCCAAGACGCCACATCCTTAGACTTAATCCTTGAGAAAACTTTCCCTGCTTCCTCCAAGTTCCCCACACTAATATACATTTGCATCAGTGCATTATGCACAGAAACATCATTACTATACGCTGCTCTGGCCACATAACCATGAATCTCCCTGCCTAATCTTCCATACTCTATCAACTTGGCGGTGGCAAGCACACTTGTCATCGTCATGAGATCTGGTTCAATGGAGAGAACCCGCATCTCCAGGAACAATCTCAACCCCTCCAAACACTCCCCATTCTCAAAATAACCAGAAATCATGGCATTCCAGGAAATCAGATCCCTCTTAAACATTCCATCGAACACTCGACGCGCACTACAAACATCGCCGCACTTTCCATACATTGTAACCAAAGCATTAACTACATCAATTTCCGACTCAAACCCAAATCTAATAACGTGAACATGAATCTCTCTGCCCCTCACCAAATCCTGAATACCACCACAGGTCCTCAAAACGCAAGGAAACGTGTACAAATCAGGTTTCATCCCTGCCCATAACATCCTATGGTACAAATTCAGCGCCTCATCAAAAAAACCGGCCTTTCCATAACCACCCACCATAACATTCCATGAAAAAATGTCCCTCTCTTCCATCTTCCCAAAAACAAACCATGCATCGTGCAGATTACCAAAACGCACAAACATGCTTAAAAGAGCATTTCCTAAGCGTAAACTCATATGGGTCGAACAAGAAGAAGAAGAACATATGTGCTCATAAACACGTGTACCCTCCTTAATAGCTCGTTTCCATTCACAGAGTTTTAACAAGGAGATGTAGGTTTCTTCATCTATGGGGGTTTCGTGTTCGCTCGTGGCATCTAAGTGTCGAAGTGCTTGTTCTAAGTATCCTTGCATGCATAGTTGGGATATAGCTGAATTCAGGTTTCTGAATTCGATGGACTTTGTGCTGAAAGCAGATGTTTCTTGGGTCCTTTTCAGCGAAGTTTGGGTGTTCTGAAGGTTGGGAGAGAAAACAAGTGTTTTAATCCTTTTGGATTTCGTGGGAAAAGGAAGTACCACATTGGTGAGTAGAGGGATGGGCGGGGTTTTAGCAGAAACCGCCATTTGCGGAGCAGAAAGAGAACATTCCTCTGAGGGTTTAAGAAAATTATCTAATTTCTTTGCCAGATAATGTCTGCAGGTCCATCTTCTACATGTTTCCAGTTATCACCTTCGTCCCACCCCTCTTGCTCGCACTCCCACATGCTAGCGGCGAAATATGACGAACACAAACACGCATGACTCCATTTTAAAAAAAAAAGGTTTATTTGCAATTCCAACCCAATTTTACCTTTTTAAATTATATAAATTGCTTTTATCCAAAGGCTCATACAACACCAAACACAAGGTCTTAAAAAGAAACAACTCAAATAACACATTATTTCTTCTTTTGCTCCCATAAAATTTTCTACCACATCCCACTTCTACTATGCACAAGATGCCTAACAGAGTTATAAAGGACTCCCGAGACCACCTCCCACAAAAACATATTTCTATGCACCTGGTGAAATGCCATAATTTTGTGGACATACAAGGAGAAATGTATGTAAAAAATTAGTAGATTCTATAAAGATATCTAGAAGCTGAATTTTAAAAATTGTGCAATTCAATTAAAACCTAAAAATCAAATGAACTGAACTCTACAAAAAAGAAACTATTAGAAGAGATGAGGAAGCTAAAAGGTTGAATATTCAGGAAAATTAGCAATTTGCTAGGAGAATTAACAGCACATCAGACATCAAACCTAAAGATGTTTCCCTTTCAGAAGGCCGTTTGGATAGGAAAGGAGGATATCAAAAAGGGAGAGAAGCAGATGGAGAAGGCCACGAAGGCAAAACAAAAAACAAAAAAAGGAGGGCTTTTAAATATTGGTTCTATGGTTCTTACAAGTTTTATAATTTCACAAGTCAAGTTGGAATGTTAGATTTGTCAAAAAGTATAGTCTAGATTAGATCGGAAGGATTCCCAAACAAGAAAAGCAACCCAACTTTGGTCTACATTGAAAAGCAATAGGGTAAGTTGCAAAATCCTAAAAACCAATCATCCTCCATGTCAAAAAAACAAATAAAATAATTGACTACTAATGCAATTGATTTGTTAAGGACTTGAGAGAAATCATTGAAGCAAAAAGAAATATCATGCAACAAAAGGAAGAAACGATTGCCTGAAGCCAAACTTGTATAAAGATGCAATGACTTGGGCAAGTAGGATCAATGCATTGGATTTTCCTCACAATAGTATCTCGAATGATATAGTAACAGAGAATTGCAACCTATTGGAGTGAATGGTGATTAGTAGACACCCAAATCAAAAGTGGGGCAAAGAACGTACTATTAAGGGGTTATACACATGGGGCATCAATAAATCCATTGATATCTGGACTGTTGAAAATAAAGTTGGGAGTTCTCGTTATCTTTCCCTTGAAGGAAGATGATCATCATGCTCTGCCATGTTGGAAGAATCTTCAACAAAAACCTTTTAAGTGCTCACATTACTAGTGGTCTAAAGTCTTCATACCTAATGGCTTATTCTGCCTCAATATATTCCTCCCCATGGCTGGTCACATGATAACTTCAAAGATATTGCAGAATTCTTTGGTGAATTCCAAAAAGTGGATTCCATTAGCTTTTTGGTGCAGAGCGAATAGAAGCCAGAATAATTGTTAAATGATATTATAGTCATTATAGTTCCTTTAGTTAATATTCAGGGTGAGCCTAATTCTTGCAATCTGTGGAGCAAGCCCATTTGTTTGGATGGTGCTTTTTCATTATCCTTGTTTAAAGTGATTGCCATCATCAAATGCACATGACTTGTCATTTCTGTCATCAGGATCTGGTCCAGGTATCCATTTTAAGAACAATTGTTTAATAAGGAAAACGATATGAAAACATGCTAGTCTTAGGGTCAAGCCAAACAGCCATCCTAAAAGCAATAAAGTAATGGTAGCTTTGTTTTGTCCTCTAGTAGCAGAATCCTTTTGTCTGAAGGGTCATTTTCTAAGACATTCCCTTGTACGTGTCACAATAAAAGAGGGCTGTTTTATCCATTTGAGGCACAGGCATGTTCTCCTAGTAGCCTTTAAGAAGAAAGTTTGTAATTTCAATTATGCTTTAACTGCATGCTGGGACTTAGGAACAAGAAATGTAGAGAATTTCGAATAGTTAGATGAGAAGTAATTTGAGATCCAAGTTTCCACTTAGGTTTCCTTTCCAGTTTTAGCTTCGTGTTAAAGTTGCTGACATTTTCCTGGTGAAAGAAGAATGTTTTTTTCTTTTCATTATGCTTCATGTTCCTGGCTGCCTCCTACAATCAATTAACTCAGGTTGAGGATGTTTTATGTACAGTGAGTGCTTGGGTTTGGGCACAACTCACTGCAGAATGCATTCTGCTCTTACTTATTGGGCTTTGGAGGTGGTGAATGATGTACTTATGTAATACTCTGGACAGTTTAGTGTAATTTATTTGATTAATTCTTCTGTAATTAAAACTATCTAATGGAAGTATAGATCTTTGATGTCAGTGTCTGCAATTGCATGATCTTTTCTAGGTAGGGGATACATAGATACCTCCATTTCCCAGCTTGCTACTCATCTTCATCTTATCTGCTAGTAAGCAAATGAGTGTAGCCTCTTGGAGCCTGTGTTGTATAGACGTATTGCCTAATGAAGCTGAAGGGCAAAGCTTAGTTCTTGCTGTATGTGATGCACGCATAGAATTTCCATTAGAATCTGTGAATTCTGCAAAAGATGAGGAAATTTATTATTTGTAGCTCGAATTAGTTTTTTTTTTTCAAAAGGACGAAGATTCATTAGAAGGAAATACACAAAATTTAGAAGAGAGTGCAGAGTTATGCTTGTGTACATCTTTCATATTCTAACCCTCTAGCATCAATCAAAATGGTATAAAATAAAACTAGACTGCAAGAGGCTTGAATTCAACTTGCCTTCCTCTCATATTGCCCCATTGTCTATGCCTTTTTTGCCAAAAAATTAGTCACCTCGTTTGCCTCTCGATAGATGCGATTGAACTCAACTTGCCTGTCTTGGTTTCTTCTTATGCATTCCTCCTGAATCTGCATTAGGTTCCAGCTGCTCCTCAGCTTTCCCTTCATTGTGATGATGACCACCTCTGAATCTTTAAAGATCTGCAGTTTATCAAAGCCCAGGTCAGTAGCTATCACTATATCCTTCTACAAGCTTCATTGTTTGTTCTTCTTGCATTAAAGGTACTGGTGCTGCAGTACACTTTCCATCAGCATACCCGAGAATGCCACCTGCTCTAGACCTTCCTGGATTTCCTAGAGAGGACCCATCAAAGCAAAGATGAATGCAGCCAGGCTTTGGAGGATGCCACTTAACTTCAAACAAGCTCCTTTTAACCAGTACCATGTTAGTTTATCCCCATATATTTGGAATGGGTAGCTGCCCCTGGTGCATGAAGCTCCCGCATATGCAGGGTTCCAGGAAGGGGCAGACCATAAGGGCCAATAGTACACAGCCTTATCTCGCATTCTGCAAGAGGCTGTTTCCACGCCTTGAACCTGTGACCTCAAGGTCACACGACGACAACTTTACCGTTGTGCCAAGGAAGGTAGCTGCTGAACAGAAAAGGTGGGTAATTTTCATTACTATGGGATTCTTCTGTAACCCTTGCCTTCCATCCTACCATAGCACCCCTCCAATCTGCGTGCCTCCCGTGAAGAACTTCATTTCTTTCAATCCATATTGTATCAAAAATAAGTGCACATGCTCTGATTATAAGGCAATTTAAGTCTCATTTTTTTGTTGCCTGCTTCAAGGCAATTCGTTAACACATCCTTAATAGAAGTACCCGCTGTAAATGAAATGCCAATATATCACATGACGATTCAAAAGCAAATGCATCAAAGCCTCGTCGTGTTGCGTACTCAGCAAAGAGTCTTTGGTCATCATGCAGCCATCTTAACTTGCTTCTAACAGGGTAGTTTGTTGAGTGCAAGCTGTCATAATAACACTTCCACTCTATGCTGTAAATTAGCATTCCACATCTTTTTTTGAAGTGTTGAATTCGCAAAATCAAATAAAAAAAGAGAATTATATGCAGATTTAATTGAAAAGACTCCATCCTTATGAGCTCAAACAAGTTTATCATCAGGTTACTAGCTTTGTAAAATCTCATATAATTGAATGGCTGGGTTGCTAACAGCAGAACTTGCACACTCAGCCTGAAGTATATTTGGATGAATCAGGCCATCCACCTTAAGCCAACCAAGATAAAGACTCTACTGAGACAAAGATTGGCTGTCAAACGGTTTAGATCCTTTAAAAACTAAAAAAAGTAAGCTCGTTGTCACGGGGTTGCAGTTTTCCTATGGTAACCCGTGCGGCACTTGTGTGCAACTCCTTCACAGAACACAAGTCAGCCTTTTATTCCCACCCTCACTTGCTAGGTTAGACTCACTCTCAGGAGCAATGAGAGAACTCAAAAGGGACTTGCTCGAAGAAAACTTATATTACAACTCAAATAACTTTTTGTGTTACAAATAAGGGACTCTCCCCTATTTATAGGCTTGCGGAGGGACAAGCAATGATATAGATTATGTACATGTGTCACTTATCTAACGGTGTTAGATTAGCCTAGATTATTTTAGACTATTCTATCATCCTCTTTAATAAAGAAGATTCTAGAGGACTTTTAGAGACTCTCCTTCTTGAATCTGGACTGGGCTTTCCATAGAGGGTTGGGCAAGAATCCCCTTTATGAGCAATGACAACTGGGTCACAGGCCTATTGGGTGTGCAGTGAAATTGGGCTCGTGACACAGTGCCTCACTTTTCTTTCCACCTACCATGTAGTGCCGTGATCTCAAGACTATCATATAACTTCTCTCTCTCTCTCTCTCTTTACGTGCTACCCGGTTGGCAAAGTAATTACAAGGAAGTTCAGTTTTCCAGAATTTTCCCAAAGCAGTTTACAAAGAGGAACCTTTGGCATGCTGCATGAACAAGAGGGTTGGGATTATTTTTTAGAAGTTTAAAGATGAGGTTTGATTTGTAAAAGATGAACATCATATTCATTTAAAGCTGAAGAAAAACCCAAAAACCTGAGTTTCTTTAAGCATCTGCAAGTTTTTTTTAAAGGTAACACTCTCTTATTAAGGTAAATCTGAACAACTGATCACGTTACATCCATATTTACCTAACATGAAATAACAAAACAATCTTATGCAAAGGAAATTAAGGTCCGAGTGACAAGTAGCTTGTGCTAGTTGGCTCAAGCTAGTGTTTATCGCCTCATTCTGTTGCACAATAGTGTGCTCTATCTATGCGCAAATTCTATCCAGCCGTCTAAGTAGTTGTATTATATACTTGTAGTTGTATGATAGCTGCATACTATAGACCCGTATGGTCTGCCCCTTCCCTAGACCCTGCATAGGCGGAGCTTTGTGCACCAGGGCTACCCTTTTACGTGATTGGGCCCATTGGATCCCATCATGTCACTGGCAGTTAGGAAAAGAATGTGATGGAAATAAATGACTTCATTTCTCGTTTAAAGTAGAAAACTAGCATTGATACTGCACAAAGTTTTGCACCATACATAGAGTTCGTCTTATTTGGTTTTCATTTTAGTTCTTATCTGTATCAAACATCAATTCAGATAATGTTAGGGACTCTACGCCACCCATATGGTCACCAGTTTTTGCAGGTGTGATAGCATTCAGTGCATTTGGTGCATCGCCCAACATCTAGCTTGTTTTCATCTCCATCAACTGGGAACTTTGTCAAATTCGTGGACGTGAAATCCATGGTTTGATCCACATGGCATGGGTCCTGTCTTAGACATTGTAAGAGAATCTCCTCATGGAAAAGTTAGCAACATAAGTTGCCTCTCGGTGACTCACATTCTTCAATCTTACAATAATGAAAAGTGGAGCCTCCGATCATATCACCTTGTTAAAGCAAGCTGGCCCTCTTCACTGATCTTGTACTCCAGAAACAAGTATCCTCGTGAAAACATGTGTACTAATTTGCGAAAACTCAGTCTTTTTGTTCTTGTTTACAGTTATTTCTATGTTCAAGGAGAATCTTGGCGCAATGGTTGAGTTATCGCTGTGTGACCTAAAGATCAGAGGTTTGAGGCATGGGAATAGCCTCTTACAAAAATACAAGGTAAGATTGCATGCTATAAATCCTTTATAGTTTGTCCATTTCAGAATCTTCATGTTGCATCGCACCAGGGTTTTAATTTCTACCCTCGTACACTCGGTCACCCACTCACACAGGTGTTTCAGACCAGCTATTGGGATGGACGTCACCAATTAGGACCAACTGCCACAGAGCGTTCCACGGCGGCTAATTTTCAATCACATAAGTGAGTGTTAGTTAATAGTCAATTTATTGGTTGTATAAGTCTATCACCTACACCGATAAATCAACGCCTCAGGTTTTAGTAGCCAAGAGGGAACCCCCCATAAGCTATTCTGTTCCATGAATTTTCGTGACTAAGATGAGATCCATTAATCTAAGAATTTGCTGACACAAATTTTTGCCGTAATTTTGTGTTGCCGTCGATAATCGCCAACAACACCATGGTGACTGATGCAAAATATACAATTTACTCACGGCAGCCAAATATCCTGGATTTCGTTGATCCATCAGGAATCAATCTTCTTCTGTGGCCCAGCGTAAATTTGGCCCGGCTGCAAAATTCTTCTCCATTAAATTATCATAATATTTATTAAGATGTTCTAAGCAGTAGATGGACGCACGGTTCTATAGTTAAAAGCATAAAGGATCAAAAACTTTGAGAGATGACAGGGTGAGGAATTTTTTATGCATGAGACCTTCCGGGCATATCCTATCCACAAAATGATGGAGAAGTTGAATGTTTTTTATCACCAAGAATGTGGGCTCGCGGTGTTGTACCTTTTGATGCCAGATAATTTGTAGTTTTGGTAGACTAGCACCGTAGAAAAACTGAAATGGGAGAATAATTATGGGTGAGTGGGTGAGTTGTCTATTATAAAGGTTTCAGTTGGCCTAACTTGATTAAAAAAGGACAGTTACGACAATAACTTTACGATTGCGCCAAAGCTCTCTTAACGTACTCTTAACATAAATTAAAAAGGCCTAAAGATCTGAAAATTGAAGGGCATCTCCTGCTATTGTTGCAATACCTACATTTGTTCCAGTTGAAGATGGTCACTAGCTTATGTTATGGAATTCATGGCCAAAGATGTCATAACCAGAACCTGTCTTAACAACTGAGGCAAAGAAAGAGGGTGCTCGGATCGGAAGGCACAGTTGAATTGTGGTTAGGAATCTGCTCCACAAGCCTCCTCACCTATTATTGCTCAGTGAGTCCAGATCACCAATTTGTTTACAGAAACAATCAAAGCCAAAAGGTAGGGGCCCCACTTCTTCAATCACCTTTTCTTTGTTTTTTGTTTCTTATCATGGATGGGTTAGAGAGAGAGAGAGAGAGAGAGAGAGAGAGAGAGAGAGAGAGAGAGAGAGAGAGGAATTACATGTTATGGGATCATACATGCACCTAAAGAAGTCTAAGGACACATAAGAGCAATGGAAAATTTGATGAAGAATTTTGTGGCCCGAGGATATTTTCTTCCAAAGTTGGGAGGTCAAGCAAACTCCGGCAAGCCGAGCTATGCAAATTATTATTTGTGGGCCTAAGGTATCTAACCAGACTCTTCGGTGAACTTCTTTACTCCTGTTCAAGACCTTAAAGCAGAGCTGAGTTGGATCAAGTCATTCTTTTCCAAATGGCGAGCAGATTTGAACCCACCACAACCTAATGCTTTACAAAAGCTGCACTTTAAAGTACTCGCAACCTTAAATTTTCTGTTATATTTAAGTAGATTATTTTCCGAATTACACACATCAAATCCACTTCATTCCTTTGGTGATGTCTTAAATTAATGGCCCGCCTTTTGACTGGAGCAAATGGAGCCTCTCTCTCTCTCTCTCTCTCTCTCTCTCTCTCTCTCCAGATTATGTACATACATATGTAGGGGAGTAGTAATTTCAGCAAGGAGTTGCCGGTGTAAAATCCAGGTGACATTTGATTAGCCAGAGAAAAGTTTCTACCTGCCATTTCCTCCAACTTTTCTGTTTTCTATTTTTCTCTACTTGTGTGTGTCTGTATATATGTATGTGTGTGTGTGTGTGTTGGTGAGGAGGGGAGGGGGGGTATTTGGGGGGTTAGCAGTTTCCACATGTCTGGTATTTCCCTTAATTTGTACATGATTCTGATATGTTTTTCACTTGAAAGTTAACACACTGAGTTATTTGACAACTTGATTCTATAATTAGTCTCAGCCTTTGTAGTTGGCTCAGATTCCTGCCAAGTCTTACTACTGTTTCTTCACATGGATTGGTCCCTTTGGCACCAAAAGGCATCTCATAATGTACTTCTCTCATTTTAGTTTCAACCTAGCCAGTCATTTCCTAAACATTAATTGCAGAGCTGTTTAGCATGAGAATAGCAAAATATGATCAAGACTCCCATACGAAGATCACAGATCTTATCTCCTGCTACTTGACAAAAGCAGATAAATTATTAAGAGCAAACAGCCCATGTTTACATGTTTGTTCAACTACTATCCATGTGGATTTGTTAACAATAATTTCCTTCTCTACAAACTATATTCTGCGTACTGAGTTCTCGAAATCCTGACTTAGCCAGAGAGTTCAACTGTGAAAAAGATATTACTAGCGAATCCATAGTACTAGTTATTCAAATTTACATTAAATAATAAACATTTTCTTGAAAGATTGTCCTTTAAAATCACCTTAAAAGCAGAATAAATTTTTCCAAAACTTTTGTAAATTGATAATTCATTAAAGTTCATTTTCATTAAGAGAAGAAAGTTGCAATATCTAGGGGTCTTCTAGGAATGTTTTTCGGAAAAGCTACACTGTTTCCCCATTCTAAAATAACCTTCAACCACTAACTGCAAGACACTTTTATAATATTGTAGATCTATTGACAATTTAACCTCTTTTATTTGCCCATTAGAGCGACCAAATAGCAGTAGTAGGAAATAAGAATAGGATCCAAGAACAACTTGGCATAGTTTATTATCCCCGTGCTAAACATTCCCTTTTCCATTCATTTTGTTTATACAATTCTCCTACGGTGTTTGCACATGTAAATCAATTCCAAGATTTTGACAAGATAAAAATACATGTGAGCCTCACCTTCTGGTCGCATCTTAGCAACTCCATTCCCTCTTTTGCATTGGAAGGCCTTAGTCCTTGGGTTTGTTCTTTCTAAGCATCCAATTTTGCTGCTTAGCTGTCTCTACACTGCGGCAATGAAAATGAGCGGTTGGAATAGCCACTCTAGTAAGAGGAATGCACGCATAATGGCTTCCTCCTGCGGTTGATCTAGCCTGTTTATCCAATTTCTCCAAAAGTGGACATCTAGTGGCCCAATAATGCCAATCAAACAATTCCAACACTTTAAAAATAATATTCATTTTGGTCGCCGAATGCCGTCTGTTGCTGACATAGAGTTTCTGACAATCATTTTCTTTTCTCTTCAAATATTTTTTAGACAAGTGGGTTTTTATGAATAATCCTAAGCCAATGAACAACTTGAATCCATGGCATAGCACAGGAGAGGCCTTTCTTTCGCTACTGCAGTAGAAGGCCAGGACACTAACTATCATCATCCAATGACCCAAAATACATTTTATTGAGAATGCTATAATTGTCCGATCAGCGTGGTATTTGGGCTACTAGATATCTAGACATTGGAAATCAGACAAAGATCAAATACAGGAGATCGTTATGTGAAAAAATGGAGGCCCAGATGCAACTTTCGAGTGAGAATTCTCCATCGAGGAATTCTGTTTATAGCACTCGAAGTCCGCTGACTCCATATTGATCAAAAACACATTTTGCCTTTCCAGTCAGTCATTAAGGTCCCGCCTTTTGTGGTTGAAAGAGTGGTCTCATACTCTCATCTTTGTGGTGCGTGTGAGTGAACTGACAGTCTGAGCAGTGTGGGCCGATACACGCCCCCCCCCCACTTACTAACCCAGGGCTTGGATTCCCTCCCTTTTTCCAACTCCACTCTCTCGCTGATTATAAATATACACATGCAACCCTACCAACACTTAACACTCATTACCAATGAAACCTCCCTTTCTTTTCCTTTTCCTTCTCCTCCAAATTCCCTTCTCAAAGTCCTCTACACATGACTACCTGGATGCATTGTCTAAATGCATCTTGTTCTTCGAAGGCCAGAGATCGGGTTGGCTTCCACCGGAGCAACGGATAACTTGGCGTCAAAATTCGGCCCTTGCCGATGGATCCGCTGTCGGAGTGAACTTGGAAGGCGGCTATTACGACGCAGGCGACAATATCAAGTTTGGTTTTCCAATGGCTTTTACAGTGACAACTCTTGCTTGGAGTCTGATAGAATTTGGAGACTCGATGCCTGCGTCTGAGCTAAATAATGCATTGGTTGCGCTCCGGTGGGGCACCAACTATCTTCTCAAGACGGTTTCGCAACCTGACCGACTGTTTGTTCAGGTATGGATTTGGGAATTCATTTTCTTTCCTTGTTTCTTATCTAAAAGACTAGAAAATGTTCACTTTGGGGTTGTAGTACTGCTCGCCAGAGATTGAATGTGGCACTAATATGGCCAAATGCGTCTGACTGCACAAGTTTAGACTCGGATAATGTCACACGTTTGTGTTGGATTTGGGTTATGTTTGTAGAAGGAACCAATTAGGAGGGCTTCAACTTTGTTTATGGGGAGACGGATTTGACTACAACAGTCTTTTTCTTTTCTAGTACTGGTATGGCATTATCGGAAGTTTTGGAGGTAGTTTGGCCACCCACAGTAGAAGGAACCCGTGAGCTGGTAGGGCTGTTTATCCCCTGACGTCTTGTGTCCCTGTCAATATCTAGCGAAACTTTGTGTCTCAGTGTGTAGTACAGGGGCCCGGATGGCAGGTTATCTTCACCTTTCCATCTCTGATAGGGCTATATCCACAGGTCTTCTTTATTGGACGATCTAGATTCTCTGAATGGTTGAGTTCAACAACAGTTGCTCCCTAACATCTGAGCCATGCATCCATTTTACTCTCATTCCATAATAAAACTGGTTGTGATCGTTCCACGGAGAAAAACATCCGCAAATTGTCTAAAACTTGCCAAGAAGATGAACGGTTCAAATCACTCCTGTACGTGTAGCTGAGTTTGCAAAGCCTTTACACATGAAGAAGCCATATAATAGCTCCGAAGTTTATATCAGTTGTATTTGTACTTTGGTTCAAGCCATTTTGTATTGCTCAGCTTAGTCCTATCAACATCTAAAAGTTGTTGTCACGTGACCTTGAGGTCACGGGTTTAAGACGTGGAATCAGCTTCCTGCAAAATACAAGGTAAGGTTGCAAGGTAAGGCTGCCTATATAAGTCCTTGTGGTCCGCTCTTCCCCAGACCCCGCATAGGCTGGAGCTTTGTGCACTGGGACTATCCTTTTTAGTCCTATCAACATCTAAAACGGAAGTGTTTAACAATGTGAGTCGTGTCATTATCAAATATGGGACTGCTAACAACATTTTGGTTTCTAATTAAAGCATATACTCTTTCAATTATGCAATTAATAAAGCACTTAAAAATTCTCAGGTAGGCGATCCACTTAGTGACCACAACTGCTGGGAGAGGCCGGAAGACATGGACACGGCTAGAACTGTATATAGCATTGATGTAAACAACCCGGGTTCCGACGTCGCCGGCGAGACGGCGGCAGCTCTAGCAGCCTCTTCAGTGGCGTTCAAATCGCGTGATCCGGCGTACTCGCAAGCTCTGTTACAGACGGCAATCCGGGTCTTCGAATTCGCAGATAATCACAAAGGTGCTTACAGTGATAATGCAGCCATTAAGTCCGGTGCTTGCCCATTTTACTGTGACTTCGATGGATATCAGGCAAGGCTTCCTAACCATTTTAATTGCTGCGATTAATCTTGTCATTGACAGCAACTGATTCCTGGATAAAATTATTCAAAAATAGACAAGGAAGGCTTAAGGTTGCATTCGAAGGCCTTCCTAACCATTTCAATGTTCATTTATAGTTCATAAGTGGAGCTTGGGATCAGTGGGTCCCTTCATCAGCAAACAACATTATATTTATCAGGGCCCACAATTAAGAGGGCACTCCAGTCGTTACTGAGTTCTACCTGCCATCGAACAGTCGGTGAGTTGGTGGGAGATCCGTACAACTAGTTGAAAGATCAAGGAGCAATACCACGGGGGCCCCACCTCATGTGAATGATCAAGATCGTCCATACCTGTCTAGATGCAGATGGTGACAAGTGAAGTACAGCCCTTACGATTCGAATAAATGGCTGCTACGTTTGGTGGCAAACGAGTCAGTAATTAGCTAGGCTGGCTTAAATGATATTGCCACCACATTACTCCGCATTTCTGGACTTGTACGTTTATTTCTCACAAAAACTTGCTCCATCGGTTTGAGGAAACAAGAAA
Organism: Warburgia ugandensis; assembly: GCA_035236585.1. Taxonomy (NCBI): domain Eukaryota; kingdom Viridiplantae; phylum Streptophyta; class Magnoliopsida; order Canellales; family Canellaceae; genus Warburgia; species Warburgia ugandensis. Next base: position 44,501,768 of record CP141129.1, read on the forward strand.
GAACAGTAACCGAATGTACACTCAAACCCATAGTTTTAAAACTCGTACGAGTTACTTGATGCTACCCAGTCAAGGAACTTCCGAGTCGACTCGCTATAGACAATGCCTCCCAATCAAGAATACCACATCTAAATTGACTTGTCCAGTAGTTACATAGGATTATGAAGTGAAATTTCTAACTATAACAAAAAAACATATAAAACATTAACAAATTTTCACTTGAGTATTTTTGAGTCACCTACGAGTTACTTCTGGTTAACTCAATTCACTCCCTTTTCCAGTGAACTTTGAGTTTTCGAGCTTTTAAGCTATGCTTAAACCTGGATTAAGGGAAGATTTCTTATGAATCAATTACTTGCCCCAAGTTTATTTGTATTAGTTTAGTGCGAATAGTGGTTTGTTGAAGTTTAATTTTAGTTTGTTTAGGAAATAATTATTAGAGGGATTGAAAATGAAGAAGAACAAAAAAAAAAGAAAAGAAACGGTAGTCCAGTGCACGAAGCTCTCATGTATACGGGGTCCAGGGAAGGGCCAGACCATAAAGGCCAAGTATACGCAGCCTTATCTTGCATTTTTGTAAAAGGTCATTTTCACTTCTTGAACCCATGACTTCAAGATTACACGATGACAATTCTACCATTATGCCAAGGTTTTCCTTCTAAAATAAAGAAGAATAAGATTGGAAATATTATTTTGAAAGAAAAATCATATGTTTTTGAGTTTTTATTTATGATGGTGCTGGTTTTAGCCTGGCAGGATGAACTGTTGTGGGGAGCTGCGTGGCTAAGGAGGGCGTCGGAAAACGATTCTTATCTCAGTTACATACAAAACAACGGCAAGACTCTTGGAGCCGATGATAACATCAACGAATTCGGGTGGGATAATAAGCATGCAGGCCTCAATGTTCTTGTGTCTAAGGTCAGTTAAATCCACATTCCCCTCCCAAATCAAAGTATCACGATCTGAACCCTCCATCTGGTGGACCCCAGTACATAGAAGCGGTAGCAGAGACAATCTAGCCCGGATCAGTTAGGAATGCCAGGAAAGAATACGAGGGGCTAATTACATCTGGGGCCTAGTTGTCAAAAGCAACAGGTGTGGAGGCTTAGAAATGTCGAAGGGGGCTGACTTCGGTTCATGGCTCATCTATTGCATTGGCTAGCAGATAAATGGTTTTCACTGTGATGGTAAGCAGAAGGGAAGCCTTGGTGCAACAGTAGAGTTGTCGTTGTGTGACCTTGAGGTCGCAGATTTAACTCGTGGAAACAGTCTCTTGCAAAATGCAAGATAAAGTTGCATGCTATTGACTCTTGTGGTCTGCCCTTTTCCCAGATTCCCTATCTATAGGAGCTTCGTGCACCGAGGCTGCCCTTTTTTACCATGATGGTGAGAAGTATCTTGTTGTTTCTGAAGAATCTCAGCTGACGTTCAATGATCCAAACCATCAATCTGCAATGCCATATTGTCAATGAGCCATGCACCAAAATTCAACCCCATCAGACAATTGCAGGCTTCGATTTATGGGTCTTAAATGGATGGTTAGAGAAAGGTCCACATTCATGATCAAAACCATCCAAAGCCAAATGTTGGGCCCCATAAGTATCAAGGTCTGTCAAAGAACTGCCTGCATCATTGAACAATTGCAGTTTACTTGTGGTGGACCGATTTGATCTGTGATTTGTAATAGAACGTAAAGAAAAGATGGAAAATTTAGATGATCACAAGTAACTTGAGCCATTTTTCATTAAAATGTTGTGGGCTTTCAGGAATTTCTTGAAGGAAAAGTGTTTTCTCTTCAATCCTACAAGGAATCAGCAGATAGTTTTATGTGCACGCTCATACCACAATCATCTTCCTCACACATACAATACACTCCCGGTGGACTCATTTACAAGCCAGGGGGAAGCAACATGCAGCATGTCACCTCCATCTCCTTCCTTCTTCTTGTCTATGCCAATTATCTTTCAGGAACATATCAAACCGTCAATTGTGGAAGCATTAGCGTGGGTCCAATTACCCTCCAAGAACAAGCAAAGAAGCAGGTACCATTCCGAGATTATCTATTCATCATACATTCGTAAAATACTCTAGAAATAGTGTCTTGAAGACATCTCCGGCATTGCAAATTGCAAAACCATATATAATGGTTCATGGCAGCCGATGTTAAGTTCCTGTTTCAAAGTAAATTTGCTGGTAGATTATATCATCGTCAAGACCTTATCTCAATTAGGGTCGGCCACATGAATCTTATTCCTCAATTCCTCTCTATAAAGTACTATGGCTTCTTTTAGTCCTAAAGTTTGGAAATCTTTTCTTATCATTTTTATCCACGTTCTTTTAGGCCTTTTCCTTGCGCTTTTAGAACCTTTTACTTACATTGCCTCACTCCTTTTTAACTAGTGTCATTTTCGGCTTCTTTTGGGCACGTCCAAACCATCTAAGTCTATTCTCTCTCATCTTGTTACCTATTAGTGCTAACCTTAAGTTTCCTCTAATGTTTTCATTCCTAATTCTATCCTTTCTTGACTTGTCACTCATCCATCTCAACATCTTTATTTTCGCCACGCTCATCCTATGAACATGATATTCCTTAATTGCTCAACACTCTAATCCTGCAGGTAGATTATATATTAGGTGATAATCCCATGGGCTTATCATACATGGTGGGTTACGGCAGCAAATATCCGCAAAGAATCCACCACCGTGGCTCGTCACTGCCATCTATAGCAGATCATCCTCAGTTCATCTCCTGCAAGGAGGGCTCCATCTACTTTAATTCTTCCAATCCCAATTCAAACGCCTTAATTGGAGCGGTGGTGGGGGGTCCAGGAGATGATGACATATATGAAGATGATCGAGTGGACTTCCGTAAGTCCGAGCCCACTACTTACATCAACGCCCCTCTCGTTGGGGTCCTCGCTTACTTCACTGCGAATCCTAACATCAGTTGACAATGTACGTGTAGATAAACATGATGAAGTTAGTAGGCAAAAAGCATACACGAAAAAATTTGTAGTACTTTCAGTTCTTACTTACTTGCCACCGAAAGGGTTGATCAATGGGATCATGTCGGCTTCATGTTATGGACTTACATAACATTGATGGGCTCTGGCCAGGATCCCCAAGAAGGTATTATGATTGTATTGGTGTTGAGCAGAGATTGGAAATAAAGATTGTAAGTGTAATTGTTTAATGACAAAAAAGACCTCCTTGAAATGGATGTGTCATTTTGCAAGGGACATTCTCAAAACTGCACATGTTTTGTGTTTGTCTTGATTTAATTACAGGCGGTTCATGCTGGAGAGTCTTGCGAGAAAATAGCATTCTCATGTAAGAGAGAGATGTTGCAGCCAAATATGTTTGTCCCCAATGCCCCAAATCACAGTACATGAAAAAGAACAAATAAATAAATAAAATTGTCTTTTGCAGTGCTAATTAACAATCAATTAAACAAAATTGGAGTCATCGGATAACATAGATCTTACCTCTGTCACCAATGGAGTTTTCCCTAGTTCTTTTTCTTTAAACTTTATTGGCGTCAAAATTTTCACACTTTTGATGGTCATTAAAAGTAGTTTCGGCCACTCTAAATGTGCATGAATATTCAAAAGCAATTCGAACCTATTGTCTAGTGGTCAAACTTCTATGAGAACTTATGACAATACTACTAGCTGACAAAACTATTTTTCAATTGACATAAACATATAATTTTCTTATCAAACTTTTTGGTTTTAGTAATAATATATTATTTTATAAATTTTAAGTATTTAAAATAAAAAATACCCTTTGCATTTGAGTTTTAGAAATTTGATCTAAGGTTCAGAAATCAAAATTTATAATAGGAGCCAAGGTTTGACCTATTTCTTTCCTTTTAATATCTTGGAATTAACTCAAATGGGAGGAGGTACTTCCTTATTTACATTATAATATCTTATGTAAGTAAAATTAAAACAATAATAAAATATTTACTTAAATAACATTATATTATATATAAGGTACCATTTCTATTGCAAGCACAAAGCAATCATGTTATTTCATAGGTGTTTATGGCAAAACACCTCTCTTTTCTATTTCAAATAAAAACATCCCCATGGGGCTAGTCATGTTTGATATAGCTTAAGACTTTCTTGAAGAGAGATTCCTTCCTATTTGATTTTTTGAGAGATATTTATCTTTGAAAGGTCCCTAGGACTCTCCTAAACAACCTAGAATGAGATGCACTTTATTTAAAGTGAGTGAAAGCCTCTCCATCATAAAAAACACCCCATGTGAGGCTCGTGTCTTAGAAACATTAGGACTCTCTTTGAGAGAGTTCTTTCTGTTTGTTGCTGCCCAAGTGACTTTTCATTACAGACTCTTAGGTTCCATTTTATCAAGACAAGTTAGACCTATCAATAAAAGAAATAAAATTACCGCTTAAGACTGCTACTTGTATTTGAAGTCTTACAAGATTCTGCTGAAGGGTCACTCATATACAAAACTCCCTCCTAAGAACAACTTATGAGTTAGGACTCTTGGAGTGTTCTAATGCTTTAGAAATTCATAAATCACATTCTCCTAAAAATGTTGGGACACTATAGGCACCCCATCTAGTCTTTGACTCCCTCTAGGACTATAGGAAAAAAGAAAAGAAACTATGTTAGTCCCACCTAAAGTCCTATCTCTCTAGCTTTCTTCTCCTAGTCAGCTATGTCTTTTTATAGTTTAGGATTATTTCAAAGAGTCATGCTCTTTTTAGTCTCTCTCCTAAATAAAAAAGCATAGAACTTCCTAGGTAAGAAAAGGTTTTATTTTAGAATTGCCATTAAACTCTAATAGGGCCCATCTAAAAGATTTAGGAGTCTTAACAACTTTGGAATTTTAATTCCCTAAGAGTCCAAGTTTCTAAGACTTTTAGAGAGTCCATATTTTCTAAAATTAGGGGTTGCCCAACCATCTAGATGGGGGTGCTTAGCTCTTCCTTTGCATTTAGGATTCTCTAAAATTCGAGAAGAATCCAAACATATCAACTCTCTCTCTCTCTCTCTCTCTCTCTCTCTCTCTCTCTCTCTCTCTCTCACACACACACACACACACACACACACACACACACACACACACACACATTTTTCTTTCTCTATCCTATCTAGTCTCCTACTAAACACATAACTCCAACTCTCTCTCTCTCTCTCTCTCTCTCTCTCTCTCTCTCTCTCTCTCTCTCTCTCTCTCTCTCTCTCTCTCTCTCTCTCTGTAACACCCTGGGTTTTTTATACACAATATAAAAACAATTTACAAAAATAGTCAGGATCCCTGTTTTAAAAACTTTAACGTTTAAAAATACCAAAACAAAAACTTAAATAAAAGCATTACTTTCAAAATCTGAGGAGTCATACTCCTCTATAATTTGGACTGTTGCACATGACCTATGCAATACAAAACAACCTAATAACAATATATATGACATATCACAGGGGAGACTCAGTCTCCACACCCATCTACCACCAAATGCCATTTTTAATAAAACATACTCCAACAATGAATAAGAAAATATAGTCATGACAAAGCACCTAGGGTCCCTCTATACAGCCATCACATCCAACACGAATTCATATTTTTACATCTAGGTCACATTGCAACTTTAATTAAAGTACAATCCATACTCAAAACCCAAAGTGAAGTCTCGAACAAACCTTGTCATCTTTGAACATCCACAGTGCTTCACTGGAAAGCTGCCGTCACTTTTACCTGCTCTATCAACGCGTCAACCTAGAGTCACTTTTAGTATCTGAGGCATTGCAAACAAAGCAATGTCTCAGCAAACTATGCTTGTGTAGGTGATTTACATTCAATTGACCAAAAATGATATAAAATCATACGTCACAAGATATCAAGATCATGAAAATTCTCATAAGAAGAACACATATGCACAAAACATTATAATCCACAAAGAACAGTACATGAAGTCCATGATGTAAATAAAGCGATATCAAACCTGTGCATCAAGACATGCATAACATAAGAAAATACGTAAATACATGGATATCAAATCAATGAAAGTCGATATCCATGGAACATCATGAATGCATGTCAAAGCCAACAAAATATTATATACGGTCTAGCCCTATGAGTGTCTCGAACCTACTCACAGCAACGTGGGGCCAACTCTTAGTACTTTTCGCTTTCACCCTTTCACCCACAACAAGGCACTCAGGCACTCACGGAAAGATGAGGTTCAATTCCGTTTTCACCCTTACGGGCATTCAAGCACTCCCGGAAAGACGCGTTCCAATCCCGCTTTCACCCTTTCACCCTTACAGGGTACTCAGGCGCTCAGGCACTCAACAAAAAGGCCCATTTCACTCCCGCATTCACCCTTTCACCCCCACGGGGCACTCAGGCACTCATGCACCCACTAGAGGGGATGCATCATGTCACAAACTCAATAGTCTCAATCGTCAAGGCATAGAGACTCCCACATGTCAAAAATCTCAATAGTCAATTCAATGCAACTGAAAAGTACCAAAAATAGTGCATAAAACACACACAAGGGAAGTAACACGCATATCGGCAATACATATTAAAAATGATCTCATGCAACATAGTAGGGCATAAAATTCATGCCTCAAAGTTTCAAATACTATATCATGATTTAAGAAAACATGCAAATCAAGAATGTAATCACCTACCTCGATAATGCAGTACTCTAATCAGGTGCGTAAGCGATATCAAGTCGTACGCCCTGATGTACCTGTCACATCATATAACATCATTGATTATTAAACCTCTCATTTTCATCATGACCCCTAAAATTTCTATTTCATTTAGTGAGTCACATGTATCCTTATGATCACGAGTCGATCTGACTATGAGATCACATGTCGATCAGCACACCCTAAGGTAGTTGTTCAGATCAATTGTCATGATCATTTTTTCTTGGCAATTTAATGAGATCTGCACTTCTAATCTCCTAGATCATCTCATGTTGGATGTGTACAACCAAGATTTAAGGTCGGATCATGAATTGATCGACTTAATCCAAGTCATCTAATGGTATTTAGTGGATTAACTATTCAAAAGGTACTCCAAACTAGATTTTTATCATAAATCTAGGTCTGCCTTGTTGAGACGATCACAACGCCTCTTTCAAATCGTGATTTGGACCTCTATAACTCCTAGAATCATGTTTTTTTATTAATTGACGGTAAAAAAAACTCAAAATCAGGAAAAAGGGACCGTCGTACGTGCTGCGCTTGTGCACTCATGTGTGCTACAAGCGTGTCGCGCGTGGCATACGCACGTTGCATCACGCATCGCGCATCGCGTGGGGCACTCAGTTGTGCCTTGCATTGTGCCTGGTTGTGCCAGGTGTCGACGCGTGGTGCGCTGTTGTAGTGCTACGTGTCACACTGCTGTCCGCGGGTGTCGCGCGTGCACTCCCTGCCCGACGTGCTCACTACCCTATCGCAAGTCGCCATTGCCAGGGACGATGACCAGACTGGTTCACTATCACCGAAGACAACTGCCGAAATCCGGTCGCCGGCAGCCTCAAGTGCTTCATTTTTTACAATTTTACACCATTTTGTCCAGTTTTTCACGTACATTCCATTTTCAAACTCCATTTCCAGAAATTTCTTCATTATCTGCCACTTTCACACAATTTTTACCTCGCTCTTAAAACCCCTCATCCTACTATTTTCTTGGTTTTTCAGCGTCGTTAGCTGTCTGATCACCATGAAATTTCATAGATTTGATCCTCACATCCTCACGTACAAGATGAACTGTCCAGCGCATCATCTAACACCGTTTCATTGACTTATATTATGGAACCCAATAACGCTTGAACTTTACAGAAAAACAGCAAGTTCACGCTGTTTTCCAGCGTTTACAAGTTGATAAACTTGGAAAAAATGGAGAAAAGAGTGGGGGCGGTTCTACCTTGGTCCGGCTAGTCGGAGGGAGGGGAAAGTTCGTCGCGTCCGTACGATTGTTGATGACTGTCGCTGGAGAGTCTTGCCGATTGCTCGGTCGGTCAAGGGAAACGAGAGACGGGGGGGGGGGAGGTGCGTTTAAGGCACCCCCCTCTTAAATGCAAATATATATTATTTTATTATTTATTTATTTTAATAATAATAATTATTATTATTATTTTGATATGATCGTCACCCTGCTAACATGGACGCCTGTGATGATTTTATGGGTCCCGCTTGTGAAAAGATGATTTTGCCCCTCCAAATAATTTCAATTAAATATGAAAATTAAAATAATTCACCATTTTTGCTCCAATCTCTGATTTTAGTGTTCGTAGTAGTGTTGTATTCTATTTTTCGAGTACATTCCAATTATTGAGGTTTTGACTCGTGATTAAATCTCCAAAATTCTCAATTTCACTATTTCCTCAATTTTTTGCAAAATTCCAAAATTTCACAATTTATGCATTTTTAAAATTTAAAAATAGCGGATATTACACTCACTCACTCACTGTGTGTGTGTGTGCGCGCGCGCATGTGTGTTCTATGACTTAAAGACTCTTTAACTACTTTAGAGTCATATAGCTATCATACTTCTAAACTAGCTTAGTGTCGTACACTTAAATACTCAGAAACCAATTCAAAGTCCTATAGCTATCAAACTTCTAAACCAGCTCAATGTCCTACATCTTAAAGACTCTTAAACTAGTTTAGAGTCCTAAAGCTATAAGACTGTTGAATCAACTCTGTGTCCTATTGCTTAAGACTTCTAAATCTAGTCAAATTCCTACAACTCAAGACTTCTAACTTCAGGCAAAGTCCTACATCTCAAGATCTAAGAATCTTTGATGATCAAAATCCTAAGACCTAAGAATCTTTGAACTAAAACGTTGGAGACTTTTGAGTCATTGAATGCTTGAAAGTCTAAGACGTTAAAGGCCTTGAATGACTGAAATTATAAAGGACTTAGAGTCCTTGACCAAGCATATGTCTTGAGACCTAAAAGACCTAAATCAACTAAAACTCAAGCAACCTTGGAGTCCTGCGACAACTAAGAGTCTTACAAAATAAGGACTATGGCGAAATGGGCTCTCTAACTCGAAGAGTCCTAGAAATTGATGATATTAGTCAAGTAAGCTTGACAATTGAAAGCGTCCTAGAAATTAAGGACTCTAGCCAGATGGACACTACTAGCTCAAAGAGTCTAGAAATTAAGGACTCTGACCAAATGGGTCCCATTGACCAAAAGAGCCTAAAAAACAACACTAGAAGGACATTATCAACTTTGATGCTCTAAATAGTGAAATTTTAAATTACACACATTTATGGTGTTTGAAAATGATATGCTATGATTTAAACAAAGTTAAGCTTAATGTCTTAACATTGATTGGTCAATGGCAACACATGCATTCTCTTCTAACATCAAACAACTAAAGAGATGCAAAATCTATAAAATGCTTCTACATACGTTCTACGTACATACAAAAAGGACATTACTATATACTTGAGGCTATAATAAAACTATCTAGCTACAACTAACACTATACAATAATGCGCTAAAGGCTACATACTCTTATCAAGTCTAGTAATACTTTCAAAGATTCACTTATATTAACTATGAACTTAATGTATTTTAAAAAGACATGCCACAACTTTAATAGAGTTAAGCCTCGTCCTCTCTTGGTGTTGATCGGTCACTAGCAATACACATGTTCTCCTCCAATATCAAATAGCTAAAGTGATAAAAAAAATTATGCCCAATGCTACTATGCATCTCTTGCTCATACATAAAAGAATATCGCTATGTACTTGATGCGATGATACTGCTACCTAGGCCTAAGTGATCAAAAAGAGAAGCTGCTAGTGCTACATCAAAATATTAGACAGAGAGGTACCAGAGGCCACACACTCTTACAAAGTCTATCTGATACTTTTGAAGATACACTATTAGTTATCAACTAACTTTTGCCATAACTGAGTTAATAACCAATCATGATATAAAATTAATGCAAGCTCACACTTGAGGATCATCAAAGCCATTGATTATTGTACTTTGTTTGTACATAGTTGACCACTAATCAAGGGTGTTTTTCTTGTATAGTTGTATATGTCTAGGCATAAGAGATTGCCTATATATATTTAGTTGTTGAAAAGGTTGTCTGTTTGTACTTGATTGTCAAGGAAATATAATTAACAACCAAAATTAACTACAAATGTAAATGCAACACTTGATGTAAGGAGGGGAATATATCCCATAATCACCTAATAAATACAAAAATCCCTTTTTCCTAGGAAAAATTGGTTCTCTTATTTTCCTTTGTCTTATTTCATGTACAAATGCAAAAATTTAGAGGAGACAAACACTGATCAGTCAACATGGATCTAGAGATAAAATCAAGGATAACTTATAGGAAAATAAAGGAAATCTTCACAAAATTCCCTTCTCAATCACCTTTTAGAGCATGTGCCTCAAGCTTCACATGTTTGAATCACAAAACCATCCAACTCTTTTTGATTTTTTGAAAAGTTGCATGAGAGAGAGAGAGAGACAAAGACAGAGAGAGACAGAGAGAATAGAGTGTATTTACATTTTCTCCTTTTTCTACATATATAAAGTGGTTTTTAGCACCTTTTCTAATTAGAAAACAATTCTTAATAGATTACCAAGAAGTTACCTGTAATATTCCTAAGTGTGATTTATAAATTCTAAACAAATAGGAGAAATAATTTACTTATAACTCTAAGTTAATCAGGAAACATAGGGCCCATTCATATTTATCTGAATGTGTCCTTACAATCTAAATCCTCTAGACCATCTAATGATTGGTCAAGCCAATTAGATGATCATACATATGATCTAACTTAATATCCCGATCTAGAATGCAATATTGTGGTTTAATTGATCACTAAGACTATCATCTTCCACTTGGTCGATTAAAATTGGGAATACAAGGAACTCACTAGTCTCTCCACAATCCCAGTGAGTAGCTACCCCTCAAAAATAGAAATATCATTAAGGCATTAGTAAATGGATTAGCCAATATCTGAGATCTATGACTCACAGCCACTATCTTTTTCTGTAGAATGTCAAACACATATAGATAATGTATGTCTATATGCTCACTCTTGGAACTAATCTTAATATTCCTAAGAGGGTACACAACATCTAAGTTATCACACCTTAGCTTTATAGGAACTCCTGGGCATACATCTAGCTTCAAATCCTCTAGAAAAACTTGAATGCAAATAACCTACAAGTTAATTAAACTACACGCTACTGACTCAGCCTCTATGGTGGACTTGATGATGGACTTTTGCCTCAAAATTGCATCACTACCAAACACTAGCATATACATGGCTATGGATTTTCTCTCATCTAGATCTCCCATATAATAGGAATCCACAAACTAGAGAGGTACAAGTTTATCTACCTGAAAGGTGAGCTTTAAATCCTTAACACCCTTTAAGTAGCAAATCCCCACTTAACAATATTCCAATGAGAGAATGCCAAGTTCACTTGGAAACTTGATCAAGAAAGGTCAATAATAAAGCCCTTATCTGGACTATTCATATTATGGCATACTTAAACTAACTACGCAATCAACATATGGCTTAGACTCAATAACCATTCTATCCTCATCACTTGAAAGTGCCATATTTTTACTTAATTGAGTACACTTATATATTAGTAAGTCTATAGGTTTCTACCCAACTAATCAAAACTCTTGAAAGCTTGATCTATATATGATTCTTGAGATGCGCTAAGTTTCTTAGTTTTCCTGTCTCTATCTTGATACCTAAGATATAAGAGGCTTTACTAGATCTTTCATTTTAAACCCGATCTCAAGCCATTCTTCTTTTTTTTTTAACAATCATATCCAGATGGTTGTCCATCAACAATATGCCATTAACATAGATATGCACTCCCACTGACAAAGAAGTATACACAATGGTCACACCTTTTAGGATACAAAACATACTCTAAAATAACCTCATGAAAATTATGATACATTGGTTCAACAATTGCTTAGTTTGTATCTAAAAGACTTAACAAACCTGCACACTTTCCCTTCTGGAGTTTCATCTTGAAAACTCTCAGGAGGCTCTATAAAGATTTCTTCCTCTATAGGTCACCATTTAGGAAGGCTATCTTAACACCCATCAAGTGTAATTTTATATTTAAGTGTGCAACTATCACCATCAAAATCCTAATTAAGATATATTTAGACAACAGAGAGAAAGTCCTCATATAATAGACGGTCCCAGTTTGAGAAAAGCCTTTGGCAACAGACACAAACTTATACTTCTAATTGAGCCATCGGATTTCAATTTCTTCTTAAAGATCCTTTTATAGTCAATGGCTATCTTACCTTCAGGAAGATCATCATAAACCCAAACTTGGTTCTTTGTGATAGAATTTTTTTTCTTCTAGAATAGAAGCTAACCATTTATTACCATCCTTAGCATTAACTACTTTGGAATAACTTACTAGATCATCATCTATTTGAAGTTTGTCATCAACCATGACATCCTCTTCTATCTCTCCCAACAGCACATAGTCATCCCTAAGAGTAAATGATGGCCTCCTATCTCTCAGAGTTCTAGAAATTGTGTCAAGCTTCAAATTTAGAATCTCAATCAAATAACTAGATTTCTTCTTATGCTTTATTATCTTGTATAGTTCAACTTTCTTTATCGGAAGTCTATCATCCAATTCACATTCCAGAAATTGTACGTCCCATTGATATATTGGAATGACATATCATAGTGGTGCACTACAAACTTATACCCCTTAAAGTGACCATAATGCCCATGAAGTTAGACTTTATAGTCCTAAGATCTAGTTTATACCTATTTTTGTCCAGTACTCTTACATCAACACTAGCACCCCACACTCCAAGATCACTTATGTCTAGTTTAGTACGAGTCCATGATTCATAAGGTGTTACTTTGATTGCCTTATATTTATCTTATTGAGGATGTGCATTGTAGTGGACTGTGCCTCTCTCCAAAACTAAGTTCCTAACTTGGAATGGGTTAGCACATTTTGAACAACATCCAATAAGGTTTGATTATGCCTCTTAGCAATGCCATTTTGCTGAAGAGTGCATGGTAAAGTAATATGTCATATTATATGCTAACTCTTGCAAAAATGGTTGAATACATCATCTGTTCTATCAGACTTTAGGACTTTAATAGTCTTACTTAGCTGATTCTCTATCTTAGCTTTAGATTTTTGAAGCTCTTTATTACCTTAGAGTTTTTACTCATATGGTAAACATATTTGGACTTTGAATAATAATCAATGAACGTGATGAAGTAGGTCATTCCCCTTGTAAGTCCTAACATCCAACAGGCCATAAACATCAGAATGAATGACTTAAAGTGGTTCATTAGCTCTATTTCCTTCATTGAAAGGAGTCTTAGTTATCTTACTAGACAAACAAGATTCACATACATTGAGTTTGTTTTGCAACCTAGGTAATAGACCATAACTAGATATACTTTTAACTTATCTTTATTATCATGCCGTAAGCTCATCATCATCATCAAGACCTTATCCCAATTAGGGGTTGGCCGTAAGCTAAGATGCCATAATAAGGAATCATCTTCAGAGAGCAAAAAAAAAAAGAAGAAGGATTAACTTTATTAATATCTTTAGAATTTTTTTATTATTAAGTTTGTAAAGTTCACAATACAACATTCCAAATAACAAAAACACTCTTGTAGCTACCAACCTTAGTCTATTTTGATGGAATATGACTTCAAGAGCTTTTGCAAAGAAATAGAGATAAGATTGTGCTTAAGACCTGGTGCAAATAGGACCTTGATCAATACAAGGTGTCTCCCACCAAGAATCAAAATCCTAATTTTCTTCAAACCCTTTACGTCATAGAAAGTGTTATTTCTCATGAACACCCTCTCTCCTATAGCCTTCTCCTTAAAGTCATAAAACTATTTCCTAACCTTTGCAATAGAATCATTATCCTCACAATCAATGCAATGATCATGCAAATGATACCTCTATGCTTAAATCTATTATCATTATTTGGTTCCTTGGTTCTTCCCTTGCTTTTATTAGGATAGTTAGCATTAACATGTTCAATTTGGATGCATACCCAAAGGGTTCGATCTTTTTACCATTAATTATTAAATTCACTAGATATAGGTTTCTTGCACTTTTTTATTCAAAAAAATTTCTTACCATTGATTTGATTTGGCTTAGAAGAGGTTCACTGCCTTTTATCTTTAGACAACTTAATATGAAAATTTTCCTAATTCTCTTTTCTCTCTTCTTTGAGCCTTTAACTCACAAAATGGATGCAGGACTATCCATAGTCACAATATTTCTTGAAAAACTGAGTTAAAAATTTGTAGGATCTTAGAAAATTGGCACACTACTAAGAATAGTACATGTAAATTTTCAAGTATCGCATTCCCTAAAACTTGCCAATTCCTTAGCCAAAACTAACATAAAGTTTAATATTCAATAATATCTATCAGACTCTTTAATCCACATATTATTATTATTATTATTATTATTATTATTATTATTATTATTATTATTATAGAAAAGAGATACAATATTCAGAATACTACTCATCCTTTGCAGTCACAACATTAAACAGAATGTAGGAGGTAGGTTAGATCTCAAATATGATTACAATATTTGGTTCCATGAAAATCAACATAAGAGACCTCATCGTTTTATCACCCTTTTGATCTATTTGATATGTGATATGTTGTTTTGCTGCAGCATTAGTCGGTAGTTCAACAATTACAACATTAAGTACATATTCAACTAAGTTTTGGAGAAGTATGACTCTAAAATTTTCTCCTCCATATTAGGAAAATTATTCCCATTTAACTTCTCATTTTTACTAAGTTTAGAGGTGATCATTTTGGAGGCCATTATTGATTGTCACATATAGATATTTAAACATAGAAAGAAAACATTTTATTAGTTTATGTTCAACCAATAATAAATGAGAATAATTACCTAAAATGCTGATCAATTTACCTTAAGTTTTAAAATATACAGACAACTCAAGACTATTTAGATCATCCTATGAAATTTTAGAATTATTCTAGATCTACTAGCTTTTGGATACGTTGAAATTTATAGTGTATAGCTCCTATGTCTAGAGGTTAGATATAAAATTTATTCAATTAACAAAACTAGTAGTTATTAAACCAATTACCAATTAATAAAATTTAAAATTAATCAACACACATAAGTTCTTCATTTAGAAATAATAAACAACCAAAATCATATATCTTGGAATAGGAAGATGAAGAATAACCATACATACATATTCACAAATCATTATTGAATATATAGTTTCAATTTCAAACAATTTGCAAAAAATATATTATAAAGCAAATCTAAAAATGCAAATCGATGATGCTAATTATTCAAGCATATGTCAAAGATAAATTATGGAATAATAACTTAAATTAGTATATAAAAAGTTCATATTTTAGCTATAATTATAGATTAAAATATTGGGATCAAAATCAAGCAATTTTAGCTCTAGTTAATCTACCCAATTCTTCATAATAAAAAATAAAGAGAAAATTTCAGTTAAAAAGTTACTTAAATTTTAGAAAATAATCTCTAAAAAATGCAATCTTCAAATTCATTTGAGCATGTTAAATATTAAGTGATTTTGCATAAACTATCATTACTATTAGAGCAAATCTAACAAGGTACAAACCCCTAATTTAGAATAATTAAATGACTTAATTTAGATTGATCTTTTTAGGAATTAAAAAAAATAGCCCTATATTTCAATCCCTAGGATCACTGTACATAGGCATAAGATCAAAGCTTGAAAATGGCATTAGACTAATGCCAAAACCTTGCAACAAATCATGCCCAAAAACATGAAATAAATCATCTTTTGAAAATTTTGATTAATCAATGAAAGTAAGCATGAGAAATCATACCTAAAATCAAAGAAAATTTGAGATAAATTGGCTAATTAATATCTTCAATAATTAAGCAAAAACTAATACCTAATAAAATTGAAAATAGCACCCTATTTATGACTAAAATTTTTACATAAAAATTCCTTATTAACTAGATCAAATCTAATTAATGTAGAGCATGTATTCTAGGGCTCTAACACCAATGTTGGTCCTAGATGCTCCAGATCACAATACATGCAAAAAGAACAAACAATAAACATGAAATGAGTTACTTTTTTGTAATATCAAGTTAAAAAATTAGAATAATTAGATGACATAGATTTTACCTTCGTTAGTAGTCAAAGTTTTTCCTAGATTTTTTTCTTTAAACACCAATCTTTGACCATGAACCTCAAATCAACAAGGAAAATAGTGACAACTTACATGCAAATAGAGGAAATCTTCATAGAACTCTTTTACCAATCACCTTTAAGAGCATGAACTAAGATCTTCATAAACTTCTCAAGCTTAGGCTGGATCACAAAACCATTCAACTCTTTCTGCATTTTCCAAAAACCACACGAGAGAGAGAGAGAGAGAGAGAGAGAGAGAGAGAGAGAGAGAGAGAGAGAGAGAGAGAGAGAGAGAGAGAGAGAGAGAGTTTACATTCTCCTTTTTCTACATATATAGATTGGTTTTAGTTCCTTTCATAATTAGAATACAATTATAATTCGATTACTAATAAGTAACTTGTAATCCTAGCCATCCTTCCAATACTCCAAAGTGTGATCTAGAGTTCTAAACAGATAGGGAGAATTGGTTTACCAGTAACTCTAAGTTAATTGGGTAACACTAGAGCCATTCATATCAACCTAAATGTGTCCTTACAATATAAATCATCTATATGCAAGCCAATTAGATTATCAAACATAATATTCAGCTTAATATTCTAAGCTAAAATGCGATTCTGTGGTATAATTGACCACCATGACCATCAAAATCTACATCTATCAATTTGATATACTAAAATCGACACTTCAATAGCACAAAGAAGTGTCATTTTGCAAGGAGATTCTCACAATATATTGCACATATTTTATCTTTGTTAAGAATTTAGTTACAAGTATTTTGTAGATCTAGCAAGCAAATAGCATTATATATATAGACAGACAGACAGACACACACACACACACACACACACATAGAGAGAGAAAGAGAGAGAGAGAGAGAATGTATAATTGGTTATCAAATATGGTTGTACAATAAGGGTTTTAGAATAGATAAATAAAATCATAAAAGGAATTGAACTTATCTACTTTGGTCAAGAAGTGTATCAAGGAATTTTCATTAAGACAAAATTGCCTCCCAATGGTGCAACTAGGACTCTTGGCAAACTCTCCCAGGACACAACAACTATAAAACTAGATTATTGGCACTCTCGATCTAGCAAGGTCAACTTGATTATGTAATTGCCTCTAAATAAAATAAATAAAATATGATATATACTATATATTCAAGAAAGCTATTTTCTATTATACTTTTCTTTGGGTTTTAAGCCTTATTTACAGATAACAATCATAGTACTTGTTATTTTTAAGTTTGTGGTGGTCAAATAAATTTGTAATGTTTAAATGAAATAAACTGGTGTAAAGTATTATTTAATTTTGTACTAGTTAAATAAGTTTATAACCTTAAACGAAATAAAATAGTTGTAAAGTATTAACTACTAGTAGTAATATCTACAAATTTTTACTATTATGGAGTAAGTAGATTAAATAGACATTTGTATCCAAACTAATTTCAAACTAAAATTTTGAAACATAGAATATTTGAATACACTTATCCAACAATCTCGTTGTCTCAAAATTTTCAAAAGAAAATATGAGAGGCAATTGAAATGATAATGTATCAAACAGGGTGGGCAGAGCCTTGAACTTTATTCTAGCATAGATGAGTCTAGTCTAAAGAGTTCACAATGGGTTGAGACCTCAAACCAATTGCTTTATTAATTAAACTAAGTGTACCATACATATCATAATTTCAAGCATACTTAAAGTTCTGATAAGTTGGCAAGTTTTGGCTATGCACTTTACCTTGGTTTTGTAAATGCTCATAGAAAATTTGCATCAAATTCTTATAGGAAGTGGCCCCACTTCCCAACTCATATAGATGTTTCTATCAAGAATATATAATAACACTATATCCCACTAGAATTCAAGCAATAGACAACATTAAGAGTATTATTCCTCAACCTCTTTTCATTATAGTATGCATTGTTAGCATCATAATGATAAGCTCAAAGAATATAATCTCAAATATATATATATATATATATATATATATATATATATAAAGTGCCTCAACTAGTCTTCATCTGACTTATTATACGATTGAACCTAATTTTTGGAGGCATCTAATCATTTAGGTTGGATTCCCATCACAAGTGACTTTATTTGATGGATTTCAGCCTCATATCCCTAAATATAAAGACAATGAAATTTCTTACTAAACTTTTATGCAAAAGTCTACAATATTCTCTTGAGATCTTATACAAATAAAGCTGATAATTCCCTCTTTAAGTATTTGCTTAACCTCATTGTCTTCAAAAAATGCGTCAAGAGTTTTCTATAACTCTATAGCTAATTCTTTTGTCAAAGGAATTACTAAGTTATCTGGATATTTATCAAAGTTGATCATTTGCTCAATTTTTTAGCAAGTGTCTTATCTTACCATATCTCCAGCCTATGTGTCCGGATTTTCCACTACACAATTTTGGCGACATCTCATCATCCCATTCTTTAGTGGATCTCACTCTAGCTTTTTCAAATAGCATTTTTCATGAGATTTACTCAAGGTAGAAATTAGTCCATCCATTTTTCTAAGTCTGATGTATCTAAGTAATATTACAATGATCTCATAGATAACACAATGTGCAAACTCTTCTTGTTTGAACATCATTTAATCTTATTCCTTACTAAAATTTAGAAGCAATTCTCTCTAAGGCATCTTAAAAAATATTGCAATATCAAATGTACAATTTCAACCGATTTACTTCTTTCTAGTATCAACAAATTTTCACATACTAATTTGAATAAAGAGCTGAAAGCTAATATTAAATTAACCCACTGACTAAATACTTGTCAAATTTTAATTTTCATAGCATTCATTTTATGGCATAAATTCAAATATCAAATTTGATATAGTTTATAGCAACTATAATGCCAAATGGAAATAAGCCAATGGTTGAACAAACTAACCATATGTGAGAACATTTTTACTCACTAACCGATATTTGAGCAACTTTTGTTGATGCTTCACCTGCCATTGATCTTTTGTGTTGCTAATTTGCTTTCACCCCAGTTTGATCTATTTGCCAACGCATCACAAATCAACTAGCAACTTTAGATATCTTCTAGAAGCATTTCACTAATAGAAAATTTATCCGTTGTATGATACTCAAGTGATTATGACCCTCATGTACATGTTCACATACATACATACATATCTGCAAACCATATAGCATGGAAACAATACAGAAGCACTACTTATGGTTGTTAATAGGACTACTTTCCACATGAAGATTACATGCATGATCCGAAATTATGTTTTATGGATGAACCTTTTACCATAGTTGTCATACAAGCTCATAAGAAATTAGTTTTCTTTGCAACTTCTCACAAGTGATTGGTTTGGAAAAACCAAAATGAAGTCACTATTCTTTCTTGCAGTGGGCCATAACACTTGCAAGCAAAGATGATACACATAGGGTTTATGGGTTTCTCTTTGAAACTTGCTTATTTGACGACCTATGATCACTTTGATCAAAACTGGCAGTTTCATAGGCAGTTCTATGTTAATTACATATGAATATTTATCAATTTCTATATTGTACATGCACTAGACATCTAGCATCCTACTTTGTGCCCGCTAGCCAGCCAATACCATTCCAATTTATGTTTATTTTTTGGAGAAAAGGCCTTGCTTATATCACATGGTTTGAGTGCTGGCTACTTTGGGAAGATTAACAAGTGTGTCAACACAGTCAAACGCATAGCCATTGTCGGTGAGTGCTATGATAGGGTAGTGATACTTTCTGTTGGGTTGGTGTTTAGTGCACATTATTGTATTGAAAGAATTGCATTCAATTCTCCCTGTGGTTTTATCCTGTCCCAATTTCTATATATTAATGAGCTCATCAGTCGTGCATGCCTTTTTGGATTCAAAGCCCCACTTAGACTAAGCTAAGGTAAGGCCCTTCTAGGGAGTTTCTCTATTCAATCGTTTTTCAACCAGCGGTACTAGCTACATTCAATGTTCTCCTAGGCAAGGGTAGGAAGAGCCGAGATGACAAATCAATCGAGTAGCCTATTGTGCTAATCGTAATGGATGAAAAGGAAGAGGCAATTAGGACAAAAGGGGTTTACTCATATGAGTTAAATAAGTAAGCCAGTAAGATTAAATTGGTTTTGTTGAATCAGTTATTAATCACCAAGTCATTTGTTTAGCCAAATCAAGGTAGTTCGTGAGAAAATGGATTTTAGCTTGTCATTTGATTGAGAGAAGCAAAGGACTTTTGTCTTGAAAAACCTTTAGTGACTCATGCCGTCTCATGTCATGCACGAGAGAGATACTTACCCATCCAATTGCAGTTTATGAACCATTTCGTAGTAGTTATGATAACAAGAGATATTTCCACTCGATCTAATTCTTGTCTTGTCATGAATTTCATCTAAGTCATGAGATGAACAATAGTCTCACACGCATCATGCACAGTCCAACTCTTAGCTATTTTCAACTAGTTCAATTCACCCAGCTACACTTTCAATATAACAAGCTCAAACCCTAATATATAATTGCCTCTCAAAAACAGCAAATAGAATATAGTATATACTAGTTTCAAGAAAACTAAGGTTTTTTTTTGTTATACTTTTCTTTGGGTTTTAACCCTTATTTATATAGATGAGTCGTAGAACAGTCGAAGAAATTTGTAAGGGTTATATGAAATAGCCAGTGTAATGTATTATTTAATTTTAAAACAGTAGACTAAGTTTTTAAACTGTTAAATGAAATAAAACAGTTATAAAGTATTAACTGTTTGCAATAATATCTATAGATTATTATTAGTATGTAGTCAATAGATCAAATAGATATTTGCATCCGAACTAAAATTTTGAACACAGAATGTTTGAATAAAATTGTCCAACAAACACAAAAACTGATCCTACCGCCCATGTAGTAACTGCGATCAATTAGATTTGACCTCTACCGTCCATGTAGTGCCCGCATATAATATGCGTTGCTTCCTTCATATGATGAAAATATTGTAGAATAATATTACCTCCCAGTTATATAATCCACGTTTCACAGAAAAAGATGCTATGTATTAACCGGTAGCTAGAATGGACCAAACAAAGGAACCCACTCTGCCATGGCATCCTTCCAAGTACAAAGCAAATCAACGATTAGATATGAGTGTTAGATTAGAGGGTTGCCGGTTTGAGTTAGCTGATCCACCCTCCATCTAAGATGCATATCAAAAGTGGTATAGAAGTAAATTTAGAAAATTCATAATCGAAAGGAAAAAAGGCCATTACCTCAGTACAAATGCAAAGGGGAGTCTTGGCACGATGGTAAAGTTGTCATTGTGTGACCTTGAGGTTATGGGTTCAAGGGGTGAAAATAGCTTCTTGCAAAATGCCAGGTAGGGCTATGTACTATTGACCCTTGTGGTCCATCCCTTCCCGAGACCCCACACACCCGGGAGCTTCATGCATCGAGGCTACCCTTTACCTCAGTACAAATGTGGAAAGAAAGAGAGAAGCAGAATGGCACAGTCTTCTACCCTGAACCCACAAGGAGGAGAGATTTAATTATTCAAAATTCATGATTAAACATCAAATTAGCATGTTGAGGATTATCCAAGAAACCATTTAATGCATGTGGTTTGGGTCGGGATCACAATTAGAGAAGAGTGGTTGGCTTATCAAGGGATGCATCGAGATCAAAAGAGAAGATTCATCTTTGGCAGTTTCGGTGTCACCCCAAGTTAAGCCAATCATGGGCGTCAATAAAACTTAGGGAAATGAATGGCTTGGCTTCCTGTTGAGTAAGCTCCCTTGACCATGATACTCTCCCTGCAAAATCCGCTCCTGGTCCTGAACACTTGTATTGTCCAAAAAACACAGTCCTGTGAAAAACCAAACATTTGCTTCAGTGGAAATTGACCTTAAGAGAAAAGAAGAGGACAAAATATCAGTGATCACATGCTTGTTGGGATGGACCCATATGTGGTTCATACCTATGTGAGTGAGAATCTTATATAAATATAATATTAGGGTTAAGGTGTGTGAGTGAATAAGAGTTTGTATGTAAAGAAATAGAGGAGGGTTGGAGGAGGCTCTCCTCCTGCTATTTTATCGAACCACGTAACTCTCCTATGAACATAGGCCTAGTTTTATATAACCCTCCTTATCTTCTATAGTGTGTGACTGAATCGATCCTAACAAGTTTTATCCTAGCAATGCTCACTTCTATACTTCTGTAGCTTTGAACACGAGGAATGTCAAAGAAGTTTTGAAACAAAGAACAAAAGAGAAACAATGTCATGCTAGCTAACTCTTAACTAGAGCAAAATATTTTGTTAAGTTGAACCTTTCTTCCAGTAGTGGATCCAACTTTGATAAGTCTTACCAGGGTAGTGTTAAGAGAATGGCTGAGCTTGAAATTTGTTTGTTTATTTATTTCTGTTTTAGTGTTGAACAAATGCGCCTAGGAGCAC
Source organism: Warburgia ugandensis (assembly GCA_035236585.1). NCBI lineage: Eukaryota > Viridiplantae > Streptophyta > Magnoliopsida > Canellales > Canellaceae > Warburgia > Warburgia ugandensis. Next base: position 44,524,406 of record CP141129.1, read on the forward strand.
CTCGAATGCGTGACCTACTAGGTATCATGGAGATGCCCCTCTTGCACCAGTTACTGGAAGGCATTTCCTGGGTTTAGCTTGAATTTTGAGCACTTCTAAAATCTACAGCTGTATTGCATAGTTTACCTAAGATTTCAAAAGCATTTTGAGCTGGATTGAAATGTAAGGACTAACTTCCCCTCATGGCTAGTTTAAGACTCGAACAAGTCAATTGAAACTTATCCCGAGTTTATTCAACTTGGCAGCAAATCGAGTTGACCCAACAAGGACATGCTATACTACAAGTTAAAAATCTGGGATTTGAAAGCAAATATCTCAGAGAGAAATAAACCTTTTGACCACCTTATCAAGTATTTTAATCGTCTACGGGACTCCTCAAGGGTGTTAGTGTGAGTGCATATGTCTATATTCAAAAATAAAAATAAGAATAAATGATTTTTATTGATACTGTAGTCGGAAGTAAGTAACTTAGGGCTTTGTTGGGTTCGAGCACTTGTGACTTGACCTAGTTGGTTAAGTGTCCTACCTCACAACCAAGAGGTTTTGGATTAAAATCCACTTCCCATCCAGAGAAGGCAAAAGATACAGTGTCTACTGCCAATATGAATGTTTCTCCAGAGTCCTAAAGAACACGAGAGTACTTCATAACAACAACAAAAAACGAACAACTAAACTTAAAAAGGTAATAAAGGGTAGCCCGGTGAACAAAGCTCCTCTGTATGCAGAGTTGGGGGAAGGGGCGGACTACAAAGGTCAATAATACGCAACTTTATCTTGCATTTTGCAAAAGACTATTTCCACGCCTTAAGCCCGTGATCTCAAAGTCACGCAACAACAATTCTACCATTGCACAAGGCTCAAACCAAAAAATGTAATACAAGAAGGAAAAGAAAAAGGAAGTACTCACATTTCTCTGTTCCTGTCACCCCAATTATACCAGCCTGTTGGGGTGATGATTTTGTCCATGTAAGTATACGCGAACACCACTCTAGAGAAGATACCCCATGCTCTGCCCAAGTACAAGGCACCAGACCCAGTCACCTTGCAATTCACAAACGAAAACCCTGTCTCCTCCAGCATGCTCTCCCTTTTCTGCGCTGTAAGTGCTCCATATGTATTGCTGATCGCATGCAAGTGACAGCCATCATATAGGGAGTGCCCATCACCGAAGACGAAGTCGACGGAACCCTCTATGTAACAGTCCTTGAAGTAGTGCCTTCCTATATGATCATAGAGTGTGTCTTGGGCTCCATGAAATCTGCATCCTATGAATGCTGCAGAGTCGGCCGATATTCTCAGAGCCACGGCCTGCATCCCTAGTGCACCCGAAAGTGGCTTCGGGGCCGTGTTCTGCATTGTCATTCACAGCATAGTTCAATGATGGATAGACTAGCTAGAATGGACAACTCAAATTGAAGTGCCTTGTTCTAGCCCGTTCTAGCTAAGTACCATATTCTTGAAGCTATTTAGATTTGAATTTTTGTGCTGCCTTTTGCTTTACTTGCAGACCTCCTCAGTCTGCTTTTTTACCCTTCTTTTTCATCTAAAAACATTGCTACAATTCCACACCCAAAAAACAGAAAAAAAGGGTCAAAAACTTTATCAAACGACCTAAGTTTGAATGTTTGATTGATGACCATAGTACATGAGTTTACATTGGTTGCTAGAAGAACAAACAGTGCCCAATGCTCTCGTGATCCGTATGTCTCTTGTGATACCTTTTAGGCCATGATCCAGTAATCTTATACATTGATGTCTATCCGTAAAATGAACAGTTCAAAAAGTTCACTGTAAAGAATTCTGAGCAATCTTTCAGAATGCAGAAGTCATCATCATTCAGAAAGAAATTAAGAATTATTGTGCAGTCAGAAGTTTTGTTTATCTGATGAATGATGATACTTCATGGTTAGCCCAGCTAAGATTCATAGCAAATGAATGATTTCGATCACCGAAGCACTGGGCCTCACTTGTATTAGCTACCCATAAACCCTTCATTTTGGTTGGCCAATCGCCCCGTCGGAACTCTTCATGAATATCATTCAATGCTGTTCTTTCAAATTCTCCCCGTGGAAGTTAGCTGGGTTGCAAACATTGGCAATGTTATGGGCAAATCATACGGTCGATTGGTCAAGATATGCGCTATGATGGGGAATGGGACCTACTTGCATTGACATTTAAGGAGTGAGACCATGTTAGGATACAAAGATTGAAAGTGTTATAGGCAAATCATACAGTCGAGTGATCAAGATTGCTTTACAATGGGGAGTGGGACCATGTGATCTGATTTGCCTTCACTATACAAAAGGTGGGAGGGTGATAGGATTCATTCCTCAAATCTTTCGCGAATTCACATCCACACCATCTGATCAACATACTAAAATCCATACATGACAAGTCTCTCTATAGCCACTTCACATCCCACATTTCCCATTCTAGATTAGAAACATAAGAAAAGAACTTTCGAAAAAATTAGAATAAAAAAAGAAGCATCTATTTGCAAGGGAGAATTCCACACCTTGAATGTAATGTTCTTGGCTACGAAATATGGCGAATTTATAGCAATAGTTGCTGAACCAAAAGTGCCCAGTGGCTTTCCATTTGACCCAATTTTGTTAGCAGTATCTGCCCACTGGATGATTGTCTTTCCTGCTCCAGCACCTTCCAAACTAATGTAAGCCTTTGTTGCAGGAATATCAATCTTCTCCCTGTTCATTTTTGCAATCAAAATCGAAACCAGAATGCAACCACAAACAAAGACAACAACAAAAATATGCAGAATTTGTTCTTACTTGTATGTTCCTGAGTGAATGGAGATTACCACCCTACACTGATTAACTTCAGGAAGAGAATCAATAGCCTTTTGAACAGAAACAAAGTCACCTGCTTTGGGGTTTTTGTTTACGGTTATAGTTTTGCAAGCCTTGAACTCGTTTTCTGCTTCCTTGAAAGCAGAATGCCTGAGAGAACCCATCTGTTTGATCCAGTTTAAGTATGACTCTTTGATCACCTCCTCATAAGACCCATTTCGGACTGAGGAAGAACTACTGATTTTGAATAATAAAAGCAGAAAGAGAAGCCTCTGAAACATTGGAGGAAGAAGATGAACAAGATTGGGCTGCTTTCTGGTGGAGTTTCAGTGGTTGTAGACATTAAAACACAGAGAGACAAATAAGGCAGAAGAATCTGATAGGATTTTTGTTTTCTACTTTAGAATGCCATTAACCTTTCTGTATACTGTTTTTCTGTTTGTTTGTTTCCTCTGAACTTTTATCTGGTACATGCTGACTGCACCAACCAAAAGTACTTCAGGAACCCACGTTTGAGCAATCTAACGGTTGATCTTGTAGGCCCATATTGCCCGGGTAATGTACCAAAGAACTTCTCTCATGTTCTAAACCAGTATTACTCTAGAGTTACAAATGGACGCTGTATAAAACTCTTACACGGTGTTAGTGGTTCTTGACATGAGATGAAATGATATAAGTTCTTAATTGAGATGACTTAACCTAGCTTTCAATGACTAACCTTTGCAAGAGATAAAGTGAGATAATTAAAAATTCAACTTAACTGTGAGTTAAGATGAGATTATTTTTATCTCTTCTCATCTCAAACTCCACTAACAGTGACACAAGCAGATACTATTTTATCTCATCTCAGCTCAGGCCCCACAAACATTGACATAGTTCATATCATCTCATATCAAGTCAAATCATCTTATCTCAAGCACCATTAACCCCCTGTTAAGAATCTTCAATAAAATCGGAGGTTTAGGACTTGGGATTTAAAAGCACAAATGGAGGTTTTTGGGGTATTACCTATCTGAGATGTGCCCACAGATCGACGACTCTTAATCCATATCACCAACAGTCTGGGCCCACATGTACTTTAAGCTGCCCGTGAATCAGCATGGAAACAGAAAATATGCATTTCCTACTCCCCACAATCCCTTCAAATTTATGCACAAGACCGTTCTTCTCTTTGTTTTTTCCTAATGTGTTCTCCTCTTACATGATTCTTTATTTGGTTTTTACTTAAAAAAGTATCTAGGAATGATCTCGTACGGAGGGCCTCACTTTTTTAATCTTTGATCTGTCTTGACCAAACAATTGTTTGGGCCCGCCATGATCTACCATTGATTGTTAATATAATTATTTATGGCCGCTGGGAAGAAGAAGTGCATGTGCTTGAGATTGATCTGGTGGCATTGTGGGTGGGCAACAAAAAAGAAAAGGCCAATTATGGGTTCTATCCAAGAAACTTCTATAGCTAGGTAGGAGGAGCTAAGGGGGAAAAAGCGGTTTAAATTGGGAAAGACGTGAGTAGAAGATGACAAGGATGCACTATCTGTCATGATTAGGTGATGTATGGGCTTGATATGGGCGTGGAAGGAAGATCATATGTGAGCTGGAAGAAGAATTTGAGGAAAAGGCTCGCTGTAAAGTATGAAATGGATCCCACTTTATCCCATCATCTCTTAGAGATTATAGTATCACCAACTTCTCTTACATCTAACCTCAACTCCAGTCAAAAGTAGAGTTGTTGTGGTTAGGTGTTGTATGGGCTTGATATGGGCGTGGAAGGAAGATCAAATGTGAGCTGGAAGAAGTATTTGAGGAAAACGCTCGCTGTAAAGTATGAAATGGATCCCACTTTATCCCATCATCTCTTAGAGATTATCATATCACCAACTTCTCTTACATCTAACCTCAACTCCACTCAAAAGTAGAGTTGTTGTGGTGCGACCTTGAGGTTATGGGTTCAAGGCGTAGAAATAACCTCTTACAAAATGCAAGGTAAGACTACGTACTATTAACCCTTTTGATCTGTCCCTTTTCCGAACCTCGTAAACTCGAGAACTTTGTGCACGAGCTACCTTTTTTTTCCGCTCAAAGGTAAGGCCAGTCAAAGTTAGCTCGAACTGATGCATTTCACTCAAAAAAGATGACGGGAGTTGTTAGGACTGATTTGTGATGAGCTCCTTAATTTTGTACTTTGTCTATAAGTAGTCTCAGAAGTTTGTTTTGTCGGTATGTAGCCCAGTAGTTTAGATTTCTATTTATCGTCTACCCTTCTTTAGAATATTTGTCAAAACTGCCGTTAATGAGGAGCAGTTTGGGTATTTCAACTGTCCTCTCTCTCCTTTCATAAAACCAGTCAAAGGAAAAGTCTTTTTTCTCAAACTATGTAGGACGTCGGGCCAAATCTGTCCAATTTTTTTTTTATACAGACTCAATTTGAGGATTCTAATGATGCATTACAGCCTCCTAAGAGATGAACTGATGTACTTCGATACTTGGATATGAACAGGATCCCTTCTAATCTTTTAGTAATTTTTTTGAAATGCTTGAATCTTTCTTGGAAGTATTGGGTTTATGTAGAGGAGTGAAACAGATCTTATCTGTCGTTTGGTTTAGTGTAATTCTCCCATCACTTGGCACCATTGACTGTATAGCTTTTATGCTCGTCACATGTTTCAACTTATCTAAAATTCATTTAAGAACCAGTAACCATTAGAACATCCATAGGTAGAAACATGAACTTTATAGATTACTCTTCTAGTTCCCATGCTTGTAAAACTCGTAATAGATCCAAATTCTAGGACTAGGTCCTGCAGAACGTTCTAACCTGAATTGTGAATCCAAGGGGAGATGTATAGGATGAAGAAATAGCTGGCCCAAGTCGATCTTGAAAAGGTGCCTCGGATAATTGTTTCTTAGTTAGCCCATATGAATTCAAAGGCGCTCGCTACCAGCAACATAAGCTACGTTGGTCCTATTGCAGCTAAACCCACAATCAAACTTCTTAGAAAGCCTTAATCCTCTTCTTTGCTATTGAAATAATATTTCTGTTGTACTTATAACTCCAGCTACAAGAGAAAACCATTTCAAATTATAAGAGCTACTTCTTTTAGATTCTGACCCAAAACAGTAACATGACATTGATACGAACGAAGATAATTTTCAGCATATCTGTTATTTGCGTGCCAAAGAGTGCCTAACATGTAAGAGTAATTTGGAGAAGAGCTTACTAGAAAGAACTACAATACCACAAGACAGATATTCCAGGTTGTCAAAGTAAACCGACCATCTCCTTTGGACAAATTTCCCCGGATTTCAGCTAAATACAACGTCTAGATCCTTTGGGGTGTTGGATATAAACCAAAAGGTTATATGTAGGCACAGTGATATGGTGGGCCCATCTTAGCCCCTTCTTTAGTTATGGACTTGGTCTTAAGGCCTACATAAAAAGCGCATAATCTAGAAGGCCTATATTCTAGAAGGTGTATAAAAGTCTAAATATTCTAGAAAGTTTCTAGATTAATTCTTACAAATATCTATGGTAGATATTTATGTAGAAGTTGTGTGAAAGATTCTAGTATAGCTTTTAGAAAAGTGTCAACCATTATATTGAAAACACTTAGAATAATCTCCACCACACATCAAGGAGGTAGTAGGTGAAAGACAAGTATAAATGGGGGTGCAGTCTTGTAAGCATGTGAGAAAGAAGAAAGTAAAGAGTGAGTGAGAGTGTAAAAAGAGTAAGTAAAAGTGTGAGGGAGTGAGTCTTGTAAAGGTAGTAACCTTGTCTTTGTAGTTACTCTTAAACAAATTTGATAGAATTTTTTCTTCTTTCATTGGTACTTTCTCTTCTTATTTTCCTCACACATAATAGTTTTGGGTGAAGGCTTAGCAAAGCCAACATCTAACATAATGGTGTAAGAGCAAAGCTAAGTTTACAGTCACAAGAGTATTGCTAAAGTTTTCTCTCTCATCCCACATCAAAGACGTCTTCTAGCTTGATGCAAACTCAAATTCCCAAGTTGTTGAAAGATAACTGTGAAAGATGTTATATTCAAATTAAGGCGTTGCTCGAGTCACAAAATTTATGGTAGATTGTTGCTAATGAATGCAAGGATCCCATTGATGAGCAAGAAGATTTCTACATTAGAGATCAAAAGAAGAATCTTAAGGAGCAAAGAAATAAGGATAAAAAGACATTGTTCTTACTCTATCAAGGAGTAGATAAATTAACATTTGAGAAGATCTCTAAGGTATAGTCAAGCAAGGAAGCATTGGAGATTCTAAGCACCTGCTTTAAGGGTGTTTATTGGATAAGAAGGATTTGCTTGCAAACTTTAAGGGCTGAGTTTGAAGTTGCTCATATGAAGGAATGTGAGTCTATTTCTAACTACTTCTCAAATTTACTAGTTATTATTAGTAACCTAAAAGGAAAAGCAGAAAAGATTGAAAATGCTTGTATAGCCGCCAAAAAATTGCGATCCCTAACAACCAAATTTGAACATGTGGTTGTAACCATTGATGAATCCACAGATTTGCATACTCTTACAGTTGAATAGTTAATGGGATCACTTCAAGTGCATGAGCAGCATCTAATAAAGAGTAGCAGCCCAGCCATAGTGGAGAAAGCACTTAAGTCGAAATTAACTCTGGATAATCAAAGGGGTAGTCATTCTCAATGTGGAGGCATCACCAGCAACAATAAAGGAAGAGGCCTTGGAAGAGGAAGTTATCAACATCAGGAGCCTTACCAATGGGAGCTTGCCAACAATGGAAGAGGAACATGTAGAGGTAAATTTACTTGTTATCGTAGACGTGGAGACAAAAGGAGTGTCCAGTATTACAATTGTAATACGAGTGGGCGTTATGCATCTGAGTGATTAGAAAATCAAAATCATCAATCTAATTTTGCAAAAGCATCTTGTGACATGAAAGAAGATGTCACACTTCTCATTGCACAGAAGGAAACACATAATCAATAAGATATATGGTATCTTGAAGAAGAGCAAAAGGTGTACTGGTTGAAGAAGCTCTATATGGCTTGAAACAAGCCTTAAGAGCTTGGAACTCCCGCAATGATGGTTATCTTGAAGACAATGGTTTTATCAAATGCCATATGAGCATGCCATTTACAACAAAAAGAATGATCATGGTGAGACATTTATTGTTTGTCTATATGTTGATGAATATTCACAGCAAATAACTATCAAATGATTCAAGAGTTCAAGCAAGCTATGTTTAAGGAGTTTAAAATGACAGATTATCGTCTTATGTTGTTCTTCCTTGGAATTGAGTTATGTCAAAATTCCGATGGGATTTTCATAACTCAAAAGAAGTATGCTAAAGAGTTACTTGAAAATTTTAGAATGAGTAATTGCAATGAAGTAAATACTCCTTTTCCATCAAGTTTAAAGATAACAAAAGAAGGAGAAGGGAAGAGCACAAATTCTACTCTTTTTAAGATTTTAATTGGAAGCTTAAGGTACCTCACAATTACAAGACTGGATATTGTGTTTAGTGTTGAACTCTTGAGTAGGTAAATGTACGCACCAAAAGAGTCTCACTCATTGGCTGCTAAGAGTATGTTAAGATACATAAAACATAAGCTAGACTTCATTTTTTACTTTTACAAGGATGATGCAACTTTGTTTGGTTATTTAGATAATGATTGGGCCAAAGATCAAGATGAAAGAAAGAGTACTTCAGGCTATGTGTTTTACCTTCAAACAACTACTTTTACTTGGGCATCTAAGAAGCAAGATGTAGTAGCATTATCATCATGTGAAGCTAGATATGTGGTTGTTTCCTCTACTGTCTATGAAGCTGTTTGGTTGAAAAACCTCTTAGAGCAATTAGATCATCCTTAAGAAGATTCTATGCCTATATATATTAGCAACAAGTTTGCCGTCGAGCTTGCCAAAAATCTAGTACAACATGGAAGAAGCAAGCACATTGTTATAAAGTATCATTTTTTGAGAGACGAAGTAAAGCAAAGAACAATAAAACCAGAGTATTGCAATACTAAAGAGTAAGTGGCTAACATCTTCATTAAGGCATTGTCCACAGACACATTTATCAGGTTGAGGACTATGCTTGCAATGAAAAAGCTTTTGGTTTAAGGGGTGATATCTTAGATATAAATCAAAAGATTTTATGATGGTCTAGTGACATGGGTGTGCCCATCTTTTCCCCTTCTTTAGTCATGGACTTAGCCTTAATGCCTATACAAATGCCCATCATCTAGAAGGTGTAGAAAAGTCTAAATATTTTAGAAAGTTTATAAATTAATCCTTAAAAATATCTAGGAGAGATATTTATGGAAGAGTTGTGTGGAAGATTCTAGTGTATCTTCTAAAAAAGTATTAACCATTAGATTGAAGATACTTGGAATAATCGACACCACACATTAAAGAGGTGGTAGGTGGAAGACAAGTGTAAATAGAGGTACATTCCTCAATTATAAGCAAATGAGAAAGAAGAAAGAAAGAAGAGATTAAAGAGTAAATGAGGGAGTGAGTCTTATAAAGGTATCAACATTGTCTTTGTAATTATTCTCAAGTAAATTTGAGAAAGTTTTTTCTTATTTCATTAGTACATTCTCTTCTTATTTCCCTTATACATCATAGTTGTGGGTGAAGGCTTAGCAAAGCCAACATCTACTTTTCTCCTTGTAAGGCTTTATTTGTAATGACCCCGAATTTTTGTAAATTATTAAGGAAAATTAATAAAGTTTGAATTTTTAGAAATTAAATTTTGGAATATTAGGTTATTGAAAATTCTCTTTTTATAGAGATTATATTATAAATTAAAAAATAGAAATTATGGATGTACTTGGAAAACTGATCGTAACAACATTAAGTACGTTCAATTCTGAGTTAAAATGAAAATTCCTTAATTTTTCCATTTGGGGGTAAAATGGTAATTTTACCCATATCCCATATCCAAGAAATAAGACCTCAATATTCATGAAGTACTTAGAAATACGATTCCAACGCCACTAAGTACGCTCGATTCTGAGTTCGGACAAATATTGCCTATTATTCTCCAATTTTAGAGTTAAAAAGGGCAAAAAGGTCTTTTCACATAAAAGTGGGGCCCACAAAGTGGGCCAAGTTTCTAGAAGCACCAATAATTGCTCAATGCATTATTGCTGGTAGTGGAGATAGTAGTGGGAGTGGAGAATGCATTAGTAATTAAAAATTCTAAAGTAATAAAATATCTTATCAAAAGAAATGATAAAAAATTCAAATTTGGCTATAAATATGTCCCAAAAATTTCCAAAAATTTTCACAACCTTAACCACGAAATTTCCAAACCTTCCCTGGAATTTCAGCCCCAAATTCCCCTTCATCCCTCCCCAAACTCTCTTTTCCTTATTTCTCTCTCCTCTTTCTAATTGGAACAAGAGACCTAAATTCAATTAGGCACTCCGTTCCAGGAAGAATCTCATCAATTCCACCGTCCATAACATCCTATACTACAGTATATACAAAATCCCCAAATCAATTTCAAGATCCAACGGTTCCAACAACAGAAAATCACAAAAAGGTGGATAATCGGGCTATATTATCATCAACCGGTAATTCTCTCAAATTGGGCATCAATTATATTGTTTTTCTCCAATCAGGTAGGTGGAATTACTTCCCATTCATATTTATTATGTTTTAGTATAATTTTTATTTTTCTGTAATTTAATTTGAATGAAAAATGGTAAAAATAAAGTAAATACCAGCCCCTTCAAATTATGGTGATAGAGAGCTCAGATTGAAATTCTGAGCTTTCCAATCAATCCAGGAGGGTCAAAAACCCCTAGGATACAATTTTCAAGAAAATCTAACAAGGTTTGGACCCTCAATTGAGAGAGATTAATTCTGGTGGGCCCAGATCAAATCTAGACCCTAGGAATGGCTGAAAACTTCAATTTAAGATTGTGGAGTCATATGAACTCCAAATTGAGATCAGAAAGAAGCTATGGAAAGCTTGTAATGTCTAGTTTCTAATGAAGTCATAATATTTCTAAAATTTATTTCTGTATTTTTCTGTATTTTTCTAAATAAGTGTCCAATTTCTAAGATCTTCAAGATCTGAGGTGATCAGATCTTGGAAATTTATTTTAGTGATGATATAATAATATAATAAAGTAATATCTATGGTTAATTTGGACAGATCTTGCATAAAATAAGGGATCTACCCTTTATGGTAGAAAAACCCTAACATAAAAATAAAAATATACAAAGGGACCCACTTGATCAATGAGATCAAGTATGATCAGATCCTTGGGATGGATTAAAGGGGTGATATGATGATGGAATCCAGTTAGATCATGGATGAAATGTGACAAAATCATGTGGATATGATTTTTGGATCTTAATGGATTAAAAGCCCTAAAGTTAATTAAAACCCTTAATCTAAAGGAAAACACCTAAGATCTAATGGTTGGATCATATTTAAAGGTTAATAATAATCTTAATAAAATTAGTTTAATTGTCTTTTATTGGATATATAAGTTTAAATGTGATTTATGTTTTAAGTTTTAATTGTCTTTTATTGGATATAGAAGTGTAAATGTGATTTATGTTCTAAGTTAGAAAGCATGATAGTGTAATCTTTAAATTTTAGTATGATATGCCCTAAATGAGTAATTTTTTAGTAGATTTGATTATCTTAGGATCATGTTAGTGTAAATTAGGATTTAAACATGATTTCATTATGATAGAAGATGTGTTTCATAACTTAGGATCATGTTAGTTTTATTTCACTAGCTTAAGTTATATTCGTAGGAAGAATGTTAGTACTTAGTTGTTAAATTTATATTTGATTTATGCTTTCAAGTTGATGATTTACTTATTGTCATATTTAATTCAATTGTTAAGTAATTGTTAAGATATAAGGAGCATAAATCACCAAAAATGTAAACTAATGAAATATAGAAATTCATGGACAACTAAGATGAATGAATGATTTTGACTTAGTAAGGGCTATAGTTAGTAGGACAATATAAGGAATGATTTATCATTTCCTTGGCCCAAAATAGGAAAATAATGAACATCCATGGATGACATTGTGCATATCCATGGAAATTAATTAAAATCAATTAGAGAAGGGACTTAAGGTAAAGAGCTCATAGGAACCTTGTCAAAGGTTGAGCTAGTACCACCCCAGTGGACTCTGAACATTGTGGTTATAGGGGGTATACAAGAGCCAAGTGCTTTTCCCTCACCTCCCATTGACGTAAGAAAGGTCTAAACGCCTCCTTACATGAGGGTTGTATTAACCACTTTTTGAGCGGTACTTTAACCGGTAAGTACTTGGTCATCCCGAAATAAGGAGGAGTTGTCTAGTGATAGGAAGAAATAAATTATCTTCAACCAAGTAAGACACTAACTGGTTGAATAATAATAAGAACATAAAAAGATAGCAAATTATCTAACCCTAATAAAAATAGTAAGTGAGATAAGGATGATCAAACAAGATGAGATCTTGTATGATCAAAAACAATAAGGAAAAAGAAACATCTATGTAAATTAGATTGTTATGTATGATATAGATAGTATTTGTATAGATGATATTAAACCCATGGATATAGGATATTCAAGGAAGAAAGATTCAGATCATCCTACATAAGGATGATCAAAAGACCATGTAGTATGTACCCTTGATTAGAAAATTGACATTATATATATGATTTGACAGATATATGTTGATCGAGACTATGGCAGATTTCAAGGAGTAAGAATACCTTAGTGAGGTAGGTGGATTATTAAGAATGCCTTTACATGAAGATACATGTCTAATACATGATCTTATGTTTTGAAGTATTGACATGTATGATACCAATATATTAAGGTAAATACCTCAAATTAAAATATGATCCAACCAAATGATGAGGAAAATAAGTATTAAATGGTCAAGTTGAGAATTGAGAACAACCCTAAGTGAATAGGAAAGTAGAAAATATTCAGTCCTAGATAAACGGACAAATAGTCGATATGTATAAGTATTATTTTACATACAAGCTTGGAGGCTTGGGGTTTTGTTTTAAACGGGCATAAGCACAGGGATGCTATGCTAGGAGAGTTAAGAGGGTTTGGCCACCCACTCTCCGAAACTTGATGATATTGAATACCAAGCCTAAGAAAGGCTAAAAGTCGGGTGGGGCAATTATGGGAAGGCCACCACCGTGACAGCCATGGTCCTCCCATATGGACATGGATATTGTAATTTCCACCGAGAATGGTATAAGTGGATTATTGAGAACGATTATCCAGGAAGTGTCTGCGGATCAGGACCAAAGCATAGTAGTCCTTGATTATTTTGCACTATGATGCATACGAAATTGGCATAGTGAAATGCCTTAAGGGATGACATGATGAAATGTCAGGTAATTGTATATTACCAATATTTTTCCCAAGAAGGGAAATTCTGTATAACTAGCTGAAATACAAATCTCTTATAATGAAAAGAGTTGATCGACTTTGTATAGAAATGATGCTTGATTATTTTTACATTTTTAATGGATTTGTCCTTATACAATATGTATGTATAAAGGTGAACACAAATGACAAGGAAATGAGATGTCCTTATAATTAATAGTTATTAATGAATGTGTTTATGATAGAACGAATTATGGGATACTTGAATATTGAGATTATCTTGTCAATCACTTACATTCTTATCCCCTACCAAGCATAGCTTCTTGAGATATTGTAAATGTTCGAATGTTTACAATATCTCGGTCTGAGAAGGAGACTTAGGAGCTCAAGACTTGAAGAACAATTGAAGAATAAGTAATCGGGGTATATCCCTCGAAACATTGTATCAGAACTTGTATTGCATTTTGAACTTTGTCATTTGGATTGTATATTTGGACAAGTATTGTAAGGATACAATGGGTGTGTCTTGTGAACCACCTTGGATGGATCTGAAGTTTAATAAAAGTATATTCCTTCAATGGAATTTTATCTTATACAAAATTCTACTTATGTTATGTATGAAGTGGTGACTTAGGTTTTACAAAACAAATTGAAAGAAAAGAATTTCCATTTGCTTTGGTTTGCGAAAAATTTTTACTCTAAGGGCCCTATCTTTACAAAATGTATTATAAAATGTGTTATAAAAACCTGGGTCGCCACAGTTGGTATCAAAGCATTCATCCAGTCACAGTACAATCCCAATATGTCCAAGGGAGAATTGACAATCCAAATTTAGATTAAGATAGATATAGTATGAGGAATACTTATAGAAATTTTGGTTTATGAGCAGATGCCGCCCAAGAGAGTTACAAGGCACACAGCTCAAGGTACTTCAGAAAACAATAGGGAGGAATTATCAATGAGCAATATGGAAGAAATGGTAACAAGAGTATTGAGGAACCTTATTCCTAATATTCAAGCGCCCCAAAGTTCATCTCCTCCAGTTGAAGTTCCTAGTATACAGGCACAAGCTCAGCCTGAAGTTAGACCACATACACCAACACCGGAGATTCCTACACCAAGATGCGGGGCCAATCTTCCCTTGTACCAAGTGAGGAAGTTCGCAATTCAGCATTAGCACCAGAAAAGATTGACCAAATGTTGCAAAGATTTCAGAAGATGGTGGTTGGATATAATGGCAAGGGTGAAGCGAGAAAGACGGAGGAATGGATCTACGAAGTAGAAAGAACATTTGATGCATTACGTACTCCTCCCGAATTGAAGGTCAAATTTGCTACATACCTATTAAAACAAGATCTTTGCTTTCGGTGGAGATAAGCCAACAACACCTTCTTCTCAAATTCTAATGAGACTACTTGGGAGGAATTCAAAGAAGTTTTTAATACTAAGTATTTTCCTACCCATGTAAAATCAAGGAAGGAGAAAGAATTCTTAGAACTTAAACAAGGGAACCTATCAGTGGTGGAGTATGATAATAAGTTCACCCAATTAAAGAGATTTGCTACACATATGTGTGATACCGAAAGGCACACCGTGGATAGATTTATGGAGGGACTACGGCCCGGCCTTGAAGGTGAAAGTGATGGGTACTAAACCCACCACCATTGCCGATTGTGTAGAAATGGCTTCCGGGTTTGAAGATGAATTCAAGAAGACTCAAACCATTAAGTTTGGAGGAGGAAACTACAACCAAAGGCCTTTTCAGAAGGGCAAGAGACCTTTCAACAATTTCAAAACCACCAGAAATCAAGGGAATCACATAAAAGAAGGCCTTGTCAGAAATGTAGAAGATTCCATCCCGGAAATATGTGTCCCACTCCGATACAACAACGACCTCCGATCGGATGTTTTAATTGTGGAGAATTCGGGCATATCTCTGCAAACTGCAACAAACCATTAGCTATTAAGGAGGCAAAACTAGACAATATTCCTCGTCACCAAGGAAGGATATTCGCTATCAACGATGGCAAGTGGGCCGTCTAATGCGGTAATTGAAGGTACATTACTTGTATATGACAACCATGCCAAAGTATTGTTTGATTACGGATCTACGCATTCCTTTATATCTTGCGTATTTGCATCTAGTATACAATTGCCGGTGAAAAACTTGGGATTCAATCTAGATGTAACAACTCCGATGGGTAAAAGCAGTTAAATTACAAGAATACCTTCATAATGTACCAATAGAAGTCTTGGGAAAAAAGAAGAGATGTAGACCTCATTTCTTGAACATGGTGGACTTTGATATCATCTTGGGTATGGGTGGTTAGCAAAATATTGGGTAATTATGGATTGTCACAAAGAAAATCACATTTAGCATACCTGGTGAGGAAGTAGCGATACTATATGGGAAACAACATGACTTAGACAAATCCATTATTTCAGCTATGAAGATCAAACACATGTCCAAAGGGTGTCGAGGCATTTTTAGCAAGTTGTTGCTTTGGATGTGAAATTGACCCAAGATAACGTAAATTGACATAGTCGAGAATTCCCAGACGTCTTTCCGGAAGAACTTCCGGGAGTACCCCCACGTAGAGAAATTGAGTTTACCATTGAAGTAATTCTGGTACAACTCCAATTTCTAAAGCACCTTATAGGATGGCCCCAGAATTGAAAGAATTGAAGGGTCGGCTACAAGAATTGTTAGACAAAGGGTTTGTTAGACCAAGTAGTTCACCATGGGGAGCACCGGTAATATTTGTGAAGAAGAAGGATGGATCTATGAGATTGTGCATGGACTATAGAATGTTGAACAATGTCACGGTGAAAAATAAGTATCCCTTACCTCGCATTGATGATCTCTTTGATCAACTCCAATCTGCTAAGGTCTTTTCAAAAATCGACCTTAGATCGGGATATCATCAATTGCGTATTAAGGATGAAGATATACCCAAGTCGGCATTCGGAACTCGGTATGGACATTACGAGTTTCTAGTCATGTCTTTTGGTGACCAATGCACTGCGGTGTTTATGGATCTCATGAACAGAATTTTTAAGGAATTCTTAGACAAATTCGTAATTGTATTTATTGATGATATATTGATTTACTCTACCGGTATGGAAGAACATCAAGAACACTTACAAATTGTACTAAATACCCTCGAGACTTCATAAACTGTTTGGTAAATTTAGTAAGTGTGAATTACGGTTAGAGAAGGTCAATTTCTTGGGTCATGTAATTTCCAAGAATGGAGTAGAAGTGGACCCCGCCAAGGTTGAAGCAAGAATGAATTGGGAAAAACCTAAGGCGTAACGGACATACGTAGTTTTACGGGTTTGGCGAGGATATTACCGTAGATTTATTCAAGGATTTTCTCGTATAGCCCTTCCTTTGACTTCATTAACTAGAAAAGGGGTACGATTCACTTGGACGGATGAATGTGAGCATAGTTTCCAAGAGCTAAAAAAGAGGTTAACTACAGCACCAGTATTGACATTGCCATCAGGAAGTGGGGGATACGAAATATATTGTGATGCTTCAGGCAAGGGGTTAGGGAGTGTATTGATGCAAAATGGGAAGGTCATTGCATATGCATCTAGACAATTGAAGAAACATGAAATAAATTATCCAGTACATGACCTGGAATTAGCATTGTAGTGTTTGCATTAAAAATTTGGAGACACTATTTGTATGGAGAAAAATTCAATGTATTCACGGATCATAAAAGTCTCAAATATATCTTCACTCGAGCTGATTTGAATATGAGACAAAGGAGATGGATGGAATACATCAAAGACTATGATTTTGCCATCCATTACCATCCTGGAAAAGCAAACATAGTCGCTGATGCATTAAGTAGACAAACAAGAGTCAGTACTTACAAACATCACCATTAAATCGGCTTTTGTAGAAAGAGTCCTCAAGGCCCAAGAAGGGGATACGATAACTCGGGGATTGTGTACAAAGACGGGGTTTTGTAAGAGGTACGAGATGGGGGTATACGTTTTCAGGAGAGATTAGTGGTTCCTACAAATACAGACTTGAGAACAGAACTATTACAAGAAGCTCATCAGTCCAAATTTTCTATACACCAAGGAGGTACAAAGATGTATCAGGATTTGAAAAGAAACTTTTGGTGGGAAGGCATGAAAAGAAACATAGGAGAGTTTGTAGCTAAGTGTCTGAATTGTCAACAAGTAAAAGCTGAACATCAAAGACCACCGGAATGTTACAAACCTTGGAACTTCCGAATGGAAATGGGACAATATCACCATGGATTTTGTGGTGGGATTGCCAAAAACACGGGAAGGTCATGATATGATTTGGGTAATTGTGGGCCAGTTAACAAAGTCGGCACATTTTCTTCCAATTAAACAAAACCGGTCGAGTTGACAATCTAGCTAAGTTGTACATAAAAGAAATAGTAAGTCTTCATGGGATTCCTTTATCCATCATCTCTGATCTCTGATAGAGATGGGAGATTTACTTCAAGATGTTGGAAGAGCGTACAACAAGCATTGGGAACTTCACTTAGATTCGGTCTGACATTTCATCCCCAAACGGATGGTCAATCGAAAGAACTATTCGGACAACTTTGGAAGATATGTTAAGGGCATGTGCATTAGATTGGAAGGGAAATTGGGATGAACATCTTCCATTAGTGGAATTTGCTTATAACAACAGTTTTCATGCAAGTATTGGTATGGCACCATATGAAGCATTGTATGGGCGACCATGCCGATCACCAACTTGTTGGAGTGAAGTTGGAGAAAGGAAACTAATGAAGTCAGAACTAGTGGAACAGTGTACAGACAAGGTTAAAATGATAAAGGAAGGGTTGTTAACAACACACAGTCTTAAGAAGAGTTACATAGAAAAAAGAGGTAGAAATCTGGAATTCGATGTGGGAGAGCATGTGTTTTTAAAAATATCACCAGTTAAAGGGGTTATGAGATTTGGAACCAAAGGCAAACTCAGTCCTAGGTTCATTGGTCCATTTGAAATATTAGAAAGGATTGGTCTAGTGGCTTATAGATTAGCCTTACCACCACAACTCTCTGAAGTACACAATGTATTTCATGTATCCATGTTACGAAAATATCTACAAGATGATACTCACATACTTCAAATAATACCGGAGGGCGAAGCCGGATCTAACCTTTGAAGAAAAAGCGATACGGATCTTGGACCATAAGGAACGAAATTAAGGACCAAAACAATTCCTTTAGTCAAAGTCCTATGGCAACATCACTCTGTCGAAGAAGCTACATGGGAAACAGAGGTAGAAATGAGGAAGACACATCCGAGTTTATTTGATTAAGTTATAGTATTACAAATTTCGAGGACGAAATTATTGTAAGGGGAAGATTGTAATGACCCGAATTTTTGTAAATTATTAAGGAAAATTAATAAAGTTTGAATTTTTAGAAATTAAATTTGGAATATTAGGTTATTGAAAATTCTCTTTTTATAGAGATTATATTATAAATTAAAAAATAGAAATTATGGATGTACTTGGAAAACTGATCGTAACAACATTAAGTACGTTCAATTCGAGTTAAAATGAAAATTCCTTAATTTTTCCATTTGGGGGTAAAATGGTAATTTTACCCATATCCCATATCCAAGAAATAAGACCTCAATATTCATGAAGTACTTAGAAATACGATTCCAACGCCACTAAGTACGCTCGATTCGAGTTCGGACAAATATTGCCTATTATTCTCCAATTTTAGAGTTAAAAAGGGCAAAAAGGTCTTTTCACATAAAAGTGGGGCCCACAAAGTGGGCCAAGTTTCTAGAAGCACCAATAATTGCTCAATGCATTATTGCTGGTAGTGGAGATAGTAGTGGAGATTGTAGTGGGAGTGGAGAATGCATTAGTAATTAAAAATTCTAAAGTAATAAAATATCTTATCAAAAGAAATGATAAAAAATTCAAATTTGGCTATAAATATGTCCCAAAAATTTCCAAAAATTTTCACAACCTTAACCACGAAATTTCCAAACCTTCCCTGGAATTTCAGCCCCAAATTCCCCTTCATCCCTCCCCAAACTCTCTTTTCCTTATTTCTCTCTCCTCTTTCTAATTGGAACAAGAGACCTAAATTCAATTAGGCACTCCGTTCCAGGAAGAATCTCATCAATTCCACCGTCCATAACATCCTATACTACAGTATATACAAAATCCCCAAATCAATTTCAAGATCCAACGGTTCCAACAACAGAAAATCACAAAAAGGTGGATAATCGGGCTATATTATCATCAACCGGTAATTCTCTCAAATTGGGCATCAATTATATTGTTTTTCTCCAATCAGGTAGGTGGAATTACTTCCCATTCATATTTATTATGTTTTAGTATAATTTTTATTTTTCTGTAATTTAATTTGAATGAAAAATGGTAAAAATAAAGTAAATACCAGCCCCTTCAAATTATGGTGATAGAGAGCTCAGATTGAAATTCTGAGCTTTCCAATCAATCCAGGAGGGTCAAAAACCCCTAGGATACAATTTTCAAGAAAATCTAACAAGGTTTGGACCCTCAATTGAGAGAGATTAATTCTGGTGGGCCCAGATCAAATCTAGACCCTAGGAATGGCTGAAAACTTCAATTTAAGATTGTGGAGTCATATGAACTCCAAATTGAGATCAGAAAGAAGCTATGGAAAGCTTGTAATGTCTAGTTTCTAATGAAGTCATAATATTTCTAAAATTTATTTCTGTATTTTTCTGTATTTTTCTAAATAAGTGTCCAATTTCTAAGATCTTCAAGATCTGAGGTGATCAGATCTTGGAAATTTATTTTAGTGATGATATAATAATATAATAAAGTAATATCTATGGTTAATTTGGACAGATCTTGGATAAAATAAGGGATCTACCCTTTATGGTAGAAAAACCCTAACATAAAAATAAAAATATACAAAGGGACCCACTTGATCAATGAGATCAAGTATGATCAGATCCTTGGGATGGATTAAAGGGGTGATATGATGATGGAATCCAGTTAGATCATGGATGAAATGTGACAAAATCATGTGGATATGATTTTGGATCTTAATGGATTAAAAGCCCTAAAGTTAATTAAAACCCTTAATCTAAAGGAAAACACCTAAGATCTAATGGTTGGATCATATTTAAAGGTTAATAATAATCTTAATAAAATTAGTTTAATTGTCTTTTATTGGATATATAAGTTTAAATGTGATTTATGTTTTAAGTTTTAATTGTCTTTTATTGGATATAGAAGTGTAAATGTGATTTATGTTCTAAGTTAGAAAGCATGATAGTGTAATCTTTAAATTTTAGTATGATATGCCCTAAATGAGTAATTTTTTAGTAGATTTGATTATCTTAGGATCATGTTAGTGTAAATTAGGATTTAAACATGATTTCATTATGATAGAAGATGTGTTTCATAACTTAGGATCATGTTAGTTTTATTTCACTAGCTTAAGTTATATTCGTAGGAAGAATGTTAGTACTTAGTTGTTAAATTTATATTTGATTTATGCTTTCAAGTTGATGATTTACTTATTGTCATATTTAATTCAATTGTTAAGTAATTGTTAAGATATAAGGAGCATAAATCACCAAAAATGTAAACTAATGAAATATAGAAATTCATGGACAACTAAGATGAATGAATGATTTTGACTTAGTAAGGGCTATAGTTAGTAGGACAATATAAGGAATGATTTATCATTTCCTTGGCCCAAAATAGGAAAATAATGAACATCCATGGATGACATTGTGCATATCCATGGAAATTAATTAAAATCAATTAGAGAAGGGACTTAAGGTAAAGAGCTCATAGGAACCTTGTCAAAGGTTGAGCTAGTACCACTCAGTGGACTCGAACATTGTGGTTATAGGGGTATACAAGAGCCAAGTGCTTTTCCCTCACCTCCCATTGACGTAAGAAAGGTCTAAACGCCTCCTTACATGAGGGTTGTATTAACCACTTTTTGAGCGGACTTTAACCGGTAAGTCGGTCATCCCGAAATAAGGAGGAGTTGTCTAGTGATAGGAAGAAATAAATTATCTTCAACCAAGTAAGACACTAACTGGTTGAATAATAATAAGAACATAAAAAGATAGCAAATTATCTAACCCTAATAAAAATAGTAAGTGAGATAAGGATGATCAAACAAGATGAGATCTTGTATGATCAAAAACAATAAGGAAAAAGAAACATCTATGTAAATTAGATTGTTATGTATGATATAGATAGTATTTGTATAGATGATATTAAACCCATGGATATAGGATATTCAAGGAAGAAAGATTCAGATCATCCTACATAAGGATGATCAAAAGACCATGTAGTATGTACCCTTGATTAGAAAATTGACATTATATATATGATTTGTCAGATATATGTTGATCGAGACTATGGCAGATTTCAAGGAGTAAGAATACCTTAGTGAGGTAGGTGGATTATTAAGAATGCCTTTACATGAAGATACATGTCTAATACATGATCTTATGTTTTGAAGTATTGACATGTATGATACCAATATATTAAGGTAAATACCTCAAATTAAAATATGATCCAACCAAATGATGAGGAAAATAAGTATTAAATGGTCAAGTTGAGAATTGAGAACAACCCTAAGTGAATAGGAAAGTAGAAAATATTCCGGTCCTAGATAAACAGACAAATAGTCGATATGTATAAGTATTATTTTACATACAAGCTTGGAGGCTTGGGGTTTTGTTTTAAACGAGGCATAAGCACAGGGATGCTATGCTAGGAGAGTTAAGAGGGTTTGGCCACCCACTCTCGAAACTTGATGATATTGAATACCAAGCCTAAGAAAGGCTAAAAGTCGGGTGGGGCAATTATGGGAAGGCCACCACCGTGACAGCCATGGTCCTCCCATATGGACATGGATATTGTAATTTCCACCGAGAATGGTATAAGTGGATTATTGAACAGTTATCCCAAGGCGCGTACGGATCGGCTGCAAGCATAGTAGTCCTTGATTATTTTGCACTATGATGCATACGAAATTGGCATAGTGAAATGCCTTAAGGGATGACATGATGAAATGTCAGGTAATTGTATATTACCAATATTTTTCCCAAGAAGGAAAATTCCTGTATAGTAACTAGCCTGAAATACAAATCTCTTATAATGAAAAGAGTTGATCGGCTTTGTATAGAAATGATGCTTGATTATTTTTACATTTTTAATGGATTTGTCCTTATACAATATGTATGTATAAAGGTGAACACAAATGACAAGGAAATGAGATGTCCTTATAATTAATAGTTATTAATGAATGTGTTTATGATAGAACGAATTATGGGATACTTGAATATTGAGATTATCTTGTCAATCACTTACATTCTTATCCCCTACCAAGCATAGCTTCTTGAGATATTGTAAATGTTCGAATGTTTACAATATCTCGGATACGTAGAAGGAGACTTAGGAGCTCAAGACTTGAAGAACAATTGAAGAATAAGTAATCGTGGTATATCCCTCGAAACATTGTATTAGAACATGTATTGAATTTTGAACTTTGTAATTTGGATTGTATATTTGGACAAGTATTGTAAGGATACAATGGGAAATTTGTGTCTTGTGAACCACTGGATGGATCCTGAAGTTTAATAAAAGTATATTCCTTCAATGGAATTTTATCTTATACAAAATTCTACTTATGTTATGTATGAAGTGGTGACTTAGGTTTTACAAAACAAATTCGAAAGAAAAGAATTTCCGCTGCTTTGGTTTGCGAAAAATTTTTACTCTAAGGGCCCTATCTTTACAAAATGTATTATAAAATGTGTTATAAAAACCTAGGTCGCCACATTATTAAAGGAAAGAAGGAAGTTGAAATATCCAAATTGCCCCACACCTAATGGCTGCTACAAAGGAAATGTTAGAGAAGGATGAAGGACAAATAGAAATCTACCTATTATAGACAAAACTAACTTCTTGGTTACTTAAAACAAACTACAATGTTAAAAGGCTCATCACAAATCAAACTAAAGTTGTTAGATGTTGTTTATATATAATTAAAAGGGAAATAATAGAATCACCCCCCAACCAATTTTTATTCATTAACCTCTTAATTACTAAATGGTAGATGAATGTAACTTTAGGTGAGCCCCTATTTATGAAGATCTAAAAGTTCATACTATTACCCTTGATTAGATGGGTCTACTCCATAAATCTCATATCTTAGCCATTGCTATTTTACTTATAGAATGAATTTGGTAAAACTTTTTGTTCATTTTACAACTTAAGAAAAATTGACTAAGATCATTTAGTGGATGAAAATTTCAGAGCGTGGAGAACCTTAGTCAAGAACAATGTTGTGAACAATTCAAATCTTCAAAATTTTGGGCCCTCTTAGAATTAGAGCCAACCATAGCATTAGCGAAGAGATGATCATATTACTTTGTAACTAAAATTTTGAATGTTTGCAACCTTAAAACTTTTTCAAATTTTGCCTACAGAGACATTTGAAAAATCTTTAAATTTTGCATATAGTAGAAATTTGAAGACTATATTTGTTTTGCTATCTTTTGTTTTTGTAGGAAAATGGGTTTTATGAATAAACTTAAACCAAAGTCTAACTCAAGCACATGACCTAGGATAGGAACTCTCCTTCTTGCACCACTCAATCGAAGGCGGAGAAGAAATTTGATATGCTATCAAGTCCACTAGGACAATTTTCAAGTAAAGTTGCCAAGATTTAAAACATTGATCAAACTATGTGAAACTAGAGTATCCACTTCTGGATTATTATGATTTGTTTGTTAACATTTTTGTTAGGAATAACATAGATGTACTATTAAACTTACATTATCTCTCATGATATGTGAAAAAATTAGAAGAGAGAATAGAAAATCGAATAGGAAAAATGTTAAGCTTGAATATGCATCAAATATACTTCCTTTAACCTGTTATTTGCCCCACTTTCTAAATAAGATATTGTTTGATTATAGAATCACCGACAAACTACTTCAAGGATATTAATAACCCAAGACCAAGTCCAGCTTGGTGGTGTGAGCATTAAAGATTTTTTCGTTTTGTTTTCTCTCCTCTTTGGATCCCTACCCTTATGAACGCCAAACTTCTAATATAAAGCTCAACTAGTTTCTTCCTTGAAGTAATGTAGGGCCAAAATTTACATCAATTTTTATTTTGAAATCATTTAACAAGAAAAATAATAAAGAAATAAGTTTGCCTCAAAATACTTTCTAAAGTTACTAAATAAAATAGAAATAATATTTTATTAAATATTTAATTAGAAAAATATCCAACATGGTACATAGTAGGTCACGTGTTCTATTTACTCATGGGTGTATGGGTTCAACATTTAAAGAAAAAGAAAAGAAAAGAAAAGAAAAAAAAATGTCATAACAAATTGTTGCTTGGGAAATTGAAGATCTTCTATCTATTTGCCACTATACGTAGATTATGATGCTTTTGTATCAAAGCACATAAGTTGAGATACTCAAGTGGAAAAATAATTGTTTCCTTTTTCTATTTTCTTTTGTGATGGTTTTCTAAATGGGATAAAGGAAATTTAGCTAATGCACAATGATGGCTAAGTAGTCTTTACACATGCACCCCCCTCTCGCTATGTGTATATGCTGGCTAGCATACCCTTGAATTGGCCAATTTACATAATTAGAGGATATGCTGTTGGTACTATAAACTTATTTATTTTACTATAAACTTTGTGAAATCAACTACTTACCTTGGTTATAATAGTATGTTTGGGGTCAAACTTCAATCTTAAGTCTTTATATTTGGATGGAGAAAGCTTTTAGCCTTTAGCAAATGTGGTGGGTAACTTTGAAAAACTTTAGAAAAAAAAACTTTCCATGTGACGTCACCGTTACAACTAGGACTAATAGGAAGAGGGGCATCTACTTGATTTTCTCATTAACTTTTAAATAAAATATCTTAAAAATACAAACATGAAAAACATAATGTGGCAATGTGAGCCATGTTATGTGTTTAGTTTTTAAAAAATCAAATGAGCACATCATGTCAATTGTCTCTATGTGAGATGGGCGTATGTATAGAAGTGTAGTATGCAACTAACATTTCCTAATATATTTCATATATTATTTTCACTATTCAACCCTTAGGTAAGGACTCACTTCATGCTATAATCATGTGTATGTACTGTAATGACCCCAATTTTTGTAATATTAAAATCCCATGAAAAGTTCAGTTTTGAAGATAAGGGCATTTTGGTTATTTCACTAGTTTCCTTGACTAAACCCATAAACTTGGTCCTAAAAATAGTACCATTAGATGCGTCTCGGAAAAAGGAATCCAACAAGACCAAAATCACCCAAAACGGAGTTAAAATGAGAAAGTTATGGCCCTTTGAAGTTCAGGGGCAAAACTGTAATTTTTACAAAAACGGATTTAACTGCAAAACATAGGGGCCCGTTTTGATACGGGCACCCTTTATCTTCCACCTCCTAGAGGGTTCTAGAATGGCAGTGATTGGAGGTGAAATTACCGCCATTCAAAGGCGGTGAGAGCCCCCTCCAGAACCCTCTCTTAGCTCTATAAATAGAGCTCTTGGGCGCCTCTAATGGCAACCCAAAACGTTGAAGAAAACCGTTGAGGAGCAGTGACCTAGAGGAGAAAACAAGGAGAAAAACCCAGCAACGAGCCAGGTATGCCCAAGATCCCTCAAAACCCATCTCCACCATAGTTCCAAGAACAATTTCCCTAGGTTTTTGCATAAAAATATGCAAAATGGAGCCCTGGAGACTCACCAAGGACCCAGGGACGTTCCCTGGGCCGCACTGGTTCGACAGGGTCGAACCAGGTGTCCTGAGGATGCCCCGGTTCCCCAACGAACAAGATGTTCCAATAGGAACGTCACACGTCGTCCCATTTGAAAAAAAAAAAACCAAACGGGCGCGTCCGGGGGCGCGCCCACAAAAGAGACAGTCGGGCGGAAAACCCAGCTCGTCTGCAGACCTGCCCGTTGAGGCGCACGCCGCAGATGCACAGTGCGCTAGCGCTGCAGGTTTTCTCGTTCCTTAAGGAAGCCAAGGCGCACGACACAGACGCGCAGCGCCCTAGCATTCCTTTTTTTTCATTCTTAAGACCCTATGTACGTGCGACACTAAAACGCTTATAACTTGAGATCTAGAGCTCTGATTAAGGTGCCGCAAAAGGCGTTGTGTCCGTATCAACGATGCGGACACATCCAAACTATAAAATCCTTGATCAAGGCCCAATAAAAGGTGAGAATAACCCTTAGAATAGGATGGTGGCGCGTGGCCGCTAGACCTTTGGAAAACTGAGGATACCAAGGCCCAATTAGAACCTTAGGACACCCATAGGCATAGGGATGGACCCCTAATGCCTAAATAATAAGATAAACCACTCTAAAACCCATAAAAGATAGGCTAAACTAACCTTGAGTCCCCAAACCATGTTTAGGAGAGTACGAGGACAAAAGGGGTTAACGCGACCTAGCCAGGTAGGTGCTCTATCGCTACTAGATTCTTTTAAAAGAACTATGATTGTTTTACAAATACATTATTTAAGTATATGACTTGTTTAGCATGCATGTGACAAATCATTTATGCATAGACATGTTTTGTATACACATTATGCATAGATATGTTTTGCAAACTATTGCATGCATTGCATGATCTATGAGCATTAAGTTCTTGCAAAGATTGCATGTCCTTGAGGGTTGCCAAAAGACGCTGGAGTGCCGAGGGCCAGGCAGTTGTGAGGGACCCAAAGAGGACAGGTTTTGAAAAGAGGTTTTTGGCTTATTTGATCTTATGTGATTTGGGCTAGTAAGCCCGTGGGTGCTATGCCGAGAGGTCTGGGTTGGCCACCCAGCCTCTACCACTATTAGGTGGAATGGGTACCACGCCCAAAAAAGGGCATGTCCCTACGTCGACTGCATGTGGTACAGGGGGCTACCACTGGTGTCACGGCACTAGGTCGATGTGTCATATGCCCCGTGGAGGCTATGACGCTGTGTCCTCAGGTACCCAGGGACCACACGGCGGCGAGGTTGTGGGCATAGTTGGACCCTATGGTTTATGGACTTATTTGCATTGCATGTGGCATGATATGAGCTTGGTCGACCATACCATACTAGAGATCCATGAGTTGGATTCCATGAAGCATCTTATGCATATCATGATGTTATGATATATATGTATATAATAATTTCGATTTTGGATTACGTGATCCTTTAAGTCGTTAGTATTTCAGTTTAAATATCAATGTTGAACT
The DNA here is from genome assembly GCA_035236585.1 of Warburgia ugandensis. NCBI lineage: Eukaryota > Viridiplantae > Streptophyta > Magnoliopsida > Canellales > Canellaceae > Warburgia > Warburgia ugandensis. The sequence goes on from CP141129.1 coordinate 44,551,841, forward strand.
TGAGTATTCAGACATGCACATGTTTTGAATGAGCATATGATTTTAAAAGCATCTCATGCATTATAAAACTAGTAGTGATGAGCTCCTACTGAGTATAGTATATACTCACCCTATCCTTAACATTTTTCAGGATAGATCCGCTTACAAATAGGAGACGTCTCAGGAGATATTAGTGCTACAAGCAAGAGAATCAAATAGGAGACAATTATACATGTAAGTAAACTCTCTACCCTTTGGACATGTATTTATATTAATATACAGTTGGGCTGTGTGCTTTGACTGGAAAGACCTTGGGAAAAACACTTATGATTTCTGAGGCTTTTCAAAAACTACCTTGGTTGTTGTGAAAGCAAATGACACTCGGGATTTTCAAAATGAGTTTAAAACTAAAAAGTTTTCCGTTGCATTGCATGTTTTTTTTAAACTGGTTTTCAAATAGGGATGCATCCCGCCTTAGGAATTAGATATTGCATTTAAAAATGTATGAGAAAACCCGGGTCGTTACATGTACACACACAAATTAGCAAGTTGCACAAGCTAGATCAATGTATTGGCCAATGAGAAACAATTTAAAAGCAAAACTTGTAAACTTCTTATTATGATTTTTACATGTCATTTATTACAGAATAAACAACAAAAATTCAATAAATTGTTATTATGTTATAAGATAATTTTTAATTATGAGAATGCATTGTATTTATATTGGAAATGGAAGTTGAGCATTCTTCTAAAACTTTGTGTGTGTGTGTGTGTGTGTGTGTGTGTGTGTGTGTGTGTGTGTGTGTGTGTGTGTGTGTGTGTGTGTGTGTGTGTGTGTGTGTGTGTGTGTGTGTGTGTGTGTGTGTGTGTTAACATTATGACTATTGATAATGCTTGGCAAAGTTGTTAAGCTCTATAATTTATTAAATAATTCACTAACTCTATTTAATCATATTCTTTTCTTTTTCTTAAAATATGTAATGATCATATAATATATCAGCTCATAAATAATTTATTGTGAATATTTTGTTCATCCACTTCAAAGCATTTGTTAATACAGCAGATATTGCTATTTAATTCCAAAATATAACACCCAAATGTCAAAGTACTCTTATATTTTTGTTTATATAATATCAAATGCTATAAAAAATATTAAAAAGTTTGTTGTGAGTTTGAGAACATCTAATCATTTTGTTTAATGTCTTCTGATGTAATCTACTTCTTGTATTTTTTATGTTATGTAGTAAGAAAGATTTCATTATTCATTTCAAAGTTACAAACAAAAGTTTCTTGAATTGAAAACAAAGGAAATTTTTTTTGAAATGTCTTACTCTTTATTTGTTGTACTCTATTTATTTTCGTCCACATATTTTGCTAATAGCTTATTATATTATGGTTTAATTAGGATTAAATTTTATACATGCTTTTGATAATAACAATTTAAGCTAATACATATATTAACAAGTTCACATGTTAAGTGAATACAGAACTTGACAGATTGAAGTAGTTGAACATGTGAACAAAAGGCATTGCATGGGGTGAGAACTATTCATACATGAAAAAAATAATATAGAAAAATATAAATATAAATTCTATCTTTCAACCAAGTGCCATATGAGAAGGGGAGCCTTGGCGCAATGGTGGAGTTGTCGTCGTGTGACTTTGAGGTCATGGGTTCAAGGCATGGAAATAGCCTCTTGCAAAATGCAAGGTAAGGTTGTGTACTATTGACCCTTGTGGTATGCCCCTTCCCTAGACCCCGCACACACGTGAGCTTTGTGCACCAAGGTTGCCCCTTTGAACCAAGTGGCATATGAATATTATCCTCAATTATAATCTTCAATAAAAAAAATTTATCATATTTTGTAAATGCTTATCCATTTATATGTTTTGCATCGTACAATAGGTTAATATGGCCTACTTGAGGACACAAGTATTGGAACTAAATCAAGGGTTTAAATTCTTACACACTCCTCTTGATGAGTTGGTGAGCATGAAATTACAATAGAATTCTTCCTGCAAAGACAGTCTCAACATATTGGTGCAAGGAGTGTGATTGATACTGGTTATTTCCTAGGATTGTTGCATTTTACTACAACTTCCAAGTTCTACACAAATGATAGAGAATATTTGTTAAGTGTTCAATTTTGATAAAAATACCCCTAATTTAGTATTTAATTATAGCATCTAGACCATTAATTTTAAGATTTTATATAAAATATTTTATTTTAGCTTTAATTGGCCATCCAACCATTGAATTGTAAAATTTAGTGGTTAGATGATTATTAAAGCTAATGAATGGTTTAGATTGTGCTAATTGGGTCCTGTACATTGTAGATCAGTCAACTCAAGCGTGGACACTCCAGATCGAATCAAGGATATTATATGGATATCGAATGAGTTTCATGGAAAAAAGAGGATTTTGAAGAGTCCTATGATAGAACAAATTTGAATACTTTCAAAGTTCTAGCAAGACCAGGAAAGCTAATGGACCCCACCTATCTCTATCACTCTATCTCCTCTTTTTTATCCCTTCCCTCTCTTTTCTCTCTCTTCTCTCTCTATCTTTCATGCATCTCACTCCCTCACGTCTCTCTCTCCCTCTTACTTTTAAGTCCCCTCCTCCATTCTAAAAAAGACGTTTCTTTCCCTTCTCTAGGGAGGCTAGGCTGGTTCTCCACTCATCTTTCCCACCTCGTTCCTCTCCTCTCTTGCCTTCACTTCCCCTTCTCCATTTCACTATCTCCCTCCTCTTTCTCCCTCACTTTCTCTTCCCTTCTCCTTTTTCCTCTATCCTCTCTAATTGTTTTTTTCTTCCTCTTCGGTTGGTCTAGCCAGCCATAGGGGCGTGACACACCTAGCCGACTCCTTCACCTCTACCTAGCTCCTCTATCTCCCTCTCTTGCTCTGCCCAAGCTCACCTCTTCTAGTAACCAGCACTGTCCAGACCAATTCGGACGTCCCAGGGAAGAAACCCAAATCAGGTCTCTACTCCCGCGTCCCATCTCTTCTCTTTCCTCCCTCTTTTCTTCCTTTTTCCTCCCAATCTTCTTCTTCCCCATCTGCTCTACTAGCAACGTTCGGCTCCATTTCCTTCTCCGGCGAGTTTTTTTCACCTTTGGACGGCCTAGGGGAAGGAAACCCGAACTGGGTTTCCACTCCCGCGTCCCCACTTTTCTCTCCCTCCTTCCTCCTCTTCTCCCTTCTTCCTTCTTCCTCCTCTTCATCATCTGGTGTTTTTCTCTTCACTGGACACACCAGAGAAGAAAACCTAACTCAGGTTTTCTTCCCCTCTTCTCCTCTACCTTTCCCTCTTTTCCTTTCTCTCCTTCCTCCCTCCTTCCTTCTTCCCCATGTTTTCCTAGTTTTTTCATTAAAAACCAGAACCATGAAGAATTACAAGTCTGCCCTGGAAGATCTGAGAAATACCATCTATGTCCCCAGATTAATTCCATCTGAGTCCCTGATTTAATACCAACTGTGTCCCTGTGCTATTCCGATTTTAACTTATCCACATTCTAATTATCCAGGGATAGGTGTATCCAAGACAGTGTTTAGTTTTATTTTCTGCTTTCTTTTGAATAAATAATTGTGTAAATTGCAACAATTGAATAAATCTGAATTTTAGTTTATTCTTAGTTTATTTCTAGTATAGTCTTTGTTTTTATTCTTTTATTAATTTAATTTTATTGAAAACTCTGTCATTTTAAATCAAGTCCTTATGGGATTGACTCGTACTTGCATAAGCTACACTACAATAGCCCATGGACTTGCGGTTAAACAATCAACAAGTTTTTGACACCGTTGTTAGGGACTTGCAATGGAGTTTTCATAAAATTTAATTAAAAATCCAAAAAAATTTAGAAAAATTAGGAATTGCATTTTAGGCATTCTTAGGTGCATATTTAGGCATTTTTAGTTGCATAACTACTTTATTTCCTGAATTTAGTACTAGTCATTATTTTTTCTTTTTCAATAAATTGGAATGGAGCTTCATCAATTAGATACATTTTACTTGCTTTCCTAGATTAGGAATTTTTTATTTTTGAGTGAATCTTGTAGTGAGGCCCCTTGTAATTTGTATTTTTAATTTTAATTTTTAAAGGGTTGTAATAATACAGGGCAAGTGTGGGATAAGGTGACCCACACTTGATCTTCATCAGAAACCTCACTGTAAGTCTTCTCACTCATTTATTTTCTAGATTAGGGTTTGCATTTAGAATAATTTGCATTGGTTGGTAGTTAATTGCATATAAAAAGCATATGTTATAATTGTTGCATTTTAGGATTTTGCATTAGTTTATTGCTTTCAATTGCATTTTAGGACACATCTAACGCTTTAAGGTGAATTATATGTTGATCGAATTGCCATGATGTGTAAAAATTAATTAGTAAGGGCACTCGACCCCACAAGATCAAGGGTGAATTTCATCACCACTCCTTGGCCCACCTAGGATAATCACCTCAAGCGCGCAACCCCAACATTCACATTAAATTAAAATCAATTAGAAGAGGCCTATAAGGTCATCACACGCTCGTAGGACCCTCTTAATAGGACACGAATTACTATCACTACGGTTGTTTTTTACCATTGTAGTTATTGGGGGTTGTCTAATAGAGCCTCCCTCTTCCCCCACCTCTTGTCGATGTTTGTTGAGGTCTAAACGCCTCCTTACATGAGGGTTGTATTAACCGCTTTGGTTAGAACCTAACTGGTAAGCAGTAGCCAACTCCTAAAGAGAGTAGGAGCATTAGATCAGGCTAATTAAAAGCATTGTCCCCACAAAAAATCAAGAAAATTAAAATATTTATGCTTGTTAGCCTTAGGGGATTGCTTGATTGTGTCTTTGATTGTGCATCATTCTAGGCATTTAGGTTTCATCATTTAGTATAATCTTTCACAAAAAAAGAAAAAGAAAGAAAAAAAGATTGATTGATTACAATGGCTTATCAAGAATGGGATAGATAAATGATGACTTGTACAAGAAACAGGTTATTTGCCTCAAGGCAAGATACCGAGTCATATTCACAACCTCAGTACAACAATTACTATGCTTATCCTGAACCACAATATCCCAATTCTACTTAGCAATATGGCTCTACATATAATGATTATTATCAGGAGCCAATGGATGCACCTCATGCATTCACTGAACCTAGTAATAATTACTATCCTGAGACAAATTACCAAGATTACAGTGTATGGGCTAGGCATTAGGAACAATCATGGTCTCAGGATTATCAACCATCTCAGGAAGAACCAGCATGGTCGTACCCTAATCAACCCTACCAGGATTATCACGAAAATTAGGGGCAACAATTATGGGTCCAACCTGATCACTCCTTTCCTAGTACTCCAATGACACAACAGTATATGCCTATTGAGTCGATGCCTTCATCACACGAGGAAGACACATTCGACGAGAGACTTAGGGTATTAGCAGAATCAACTAAACAACTTCGTGAAGTGATGGGTCAATTTATGGAAAGATTTGGAGGATTTGTACCAAATGAGAATAAGGATGAACCATCTATTAATGATGATAGGATAGAGAATTCATGTGATCATTTTGAACTACCATCTATAGAAATCTCCAAAACAAATATACTCGAGGTAGATCTGAGTCATTGTCATGATTCTGATGAAGAGACATCCATTGAGGAAGATGATGAATTCATAGAAACCTCCAACACAGAACCACTCAATTCATGTCCTGTCTATTTTTACAAAATTGATGAAGGAACATCCTTTGAAGAGGTAAAGGAATTGGTAGAGATTGTGCCACTAATGAATTGGTGGACGCTCCAGATCGAATCAAGGATATTAGATGGAGATCAAATAAAGTTTCATGGAAAAAAGAGATTTTGAAGAGTCCTAAGATAGAACAAATTTGAAGACTTTCAGAGTTCTAGCAAGACCAGGAAAGCTAATGGACCCCACCTATCTCTATCACTCTATCTCCTTTTCTTATCCCTTCCCTCTCTTTTCTCTCTCTTATCTCTCTATCTTTCATGCATCTCACTCCCTCACGTCTCTCTCTCCCTCTTACTTTTAAGTCCCCTCCTCCATTCTAAAAAAGACGTTTTTTTCCCTTCTCTTAGGAGGCTGGGCTGGTTCTCCACTCATCTTTCCCACCTCGTTCCTCTCCTCTCTTACCTTCACTTCCCCTTCTCCATTTCACTCTCTCCCTCCTCTTTCTCCCTCACTTTCTCTTCCCTTCTCCTTTCCCCTCTATCCTCTCTAATTGTTTTTTTCTTCCTCTTTGGTTGGGCTAGCCGGCCATAGGGGCATGACACACCTAGTCGGCTGCTTCACCTCTACCTAGCTCCTCTATCTCCCTCTCTTGCTCTACCCAAGCTCACCTCTTCCAGTAACCAGCACCACCCAGACCAATCCGTACGTCCCAGGGATGAAACCCAAATTGGGTCTCTACTCCCACGTCCCATGTCTTCTCTTTCCTCCCTCCTTTCTTCCTTTTTCCTCTCAATCTTCTTCTTCCCCATCTGCTCTACCAGCAATGTTCAGCTCCATTTCCTTCTCCGGTGGGTTTTTTTCACCTTTGGACGGCCTAGGGGAAGGAAACCCGAACTGGGTTTCCACTCCGCGTCCCCACTTTTCTCTCCCTCTTTCTTCTCCCTTCTTCCTCCTCTTCATCATCCAGTGTTTTTCTCTTCACCGGACGCTCCAGAGAAGAAAACCCAACTCAGGTTTTCTTTCCCTCTTCTCCTCTCCCTTTCCCTCTTTTCCTTTCTCTCCTTCCTCCCTCCTTCCTTCTTCCCCACATTTTCCTTGTTTTTTCGTTAAAAACCAAAACCTTAAAGAATTACAAGTCTGCCCCTGGAAGATCTAAGAAATACCATCTATGTCCCCAGATTAATTCCATTTGAGTCTCTAGATTAATTCCATATGAGTCCCTGATTTAATACCAACTCTGTCGCTGTGCTATTCTGATTTTAACTTATCCACATTCTGATTATCCAGGGATAGGCGTATCCAGGACAGTGTTTAGTTTTATTTTCTGCTTTCTTTTGAATAAATAATTGTGTAAATTGCAACAATTGAATAAATTTGAATTTTAGTTTATTTTTAGTATAGTCTTCGTTTTTATTTTTTATTAATTAAAATTTACTGAAAACTCTGTCATTTTAAATCAAGTCCTTGTGGGATCAACCCCTAATTGCATAAGCTATACTACAATAGCCCATACACTTGCGGTTAAACAATCAACAATATTAGACAAAGTTGGGTTTAAAAGATAATTCATTCTACTATAAACACCATTTTTAAAAAATCATATGATTCAAAATTTCAATCATCATTAGTGTAGACATAAGAGACGGCAAACAAAATTGGAAAGGAAAGAAAAACAGTCTTGATATTTTCAAATGCTAAAGACAGTGTCTTACTTTTAGACTCTAGCTTTTTCACATCTTTTGTATATTTGAGTTGTACAACTTGTTCAACCTCCTATGTTTAGCCTCATCTCCAAAAATCACACCAATTGAATAAATCTAGATTTATTTATTTATTTTTTATCTCAAGGGCCAAGATTTAGAATACAATGAATGTAACACATGCTAAAGATAACTAATCAGAAGGATTTTGTTATGTGGGTTATCTCAAGGGGATCAAGCAAGGTGAACTAGTTAGTTCTTCTCAGAATTATGCTAGCAATCTAAAAAAACCAAGGTAAAAAAATGGGAAGTTATCCCACTGTTTGACAATACCAGAACTCAAACAAATAATATCTACCATAGATCACATTCTCCTATGATAAACAACATTATATGGGTTCTCTTGCCATAATTTATATTTCTTTGGAATTCCTCTTCTTTTTAAGTAGTATAATACATATGGTCATCTCTCATGTCTGCATAGATTTTTCTAACCTCAATGTTGAACAATTAAGTAATTTAAAACACTTTAGCTGTATCTTAGTTAAATTTATGGAAAGAACTAATATGCAAAAGATAAAGATGGGTCTTAACTTGTTTGTCCTATAGGTGCTCTAATAAAAATCATTTTGAAACTTTTCATAATAAATGCCACACCAATATAATTAGAAGAGTACCTTTAGTTTTCATATTTATGATTGGGTTAAATCAATCTACTATTCTTTCATCATCTCTTTAGCTAAAATTTTGATTATGTTAGATGCATTCTTTGTTGGCTAAATGTTAAAGTTTCAAATGTGTTGTCGTCTACTATAAAACTTAAATAAAGAATTAGTTCTGGTAAATTCTTACAATCTTATTTATCTAAATTTTTTTTTGATTATTTTGTAACTATATTGATTGCATTTTCCTTCTCTTTACTTAAGTTTGTTGATAGAGCATGAAAATCTTAAGAAATTAATCTTCCACCAAAATGCTCCATTGCCATGCAATATCAAAAATGTGGGCAATGAGCCCTCAAACAACAACTGGAACACAAAAAAATAGCAATACAACATTTAATGGCAACTTCACTATCTCTTTTAGGCAACACAATGACTTTTCTCCCATTCTAGTTAAGAGAGGTTTTTATATTTTAGAATCTAAATATAATTTCTAGAATTGCAAAATCTAGTTTGACTCTATAGATTGACTTGGCTCTTTTTATTAGCTTATATCACTTCTCTAGTCAGTAATGATTTTTCCCTATTGACTTGTTTTTACCACCATTAGTTAACTGTCATTGTCATGTGTGTAGTTGGATAACTATAAGTAGAATGATAAAAAGGAACACATCTTGAATTGTAGTAGTAATAAATTTGTTTATACAATATGCATAATAGTCCAAAGCAATTTTATAGGCTATAAACTATCAAGATGAAGTAGCCAAAATTCTCAAACAATGAAGACATTTGTTATGGAGATGCCTTCTGAGTTTAAAAAAGCAAGTAATGGAGAGCATCGAAGGCAAAGATCTAGAGAGAAAATGTATGAATTTCCATAAAAACCCAAAAGATGCCTAAGAATTAAGCCCACATGTAGTTAGCTAGGTCCATATACAAATAAGACAAGAAACTTTTAGAGGAATTCTTATCATGGCTAAGTGCCATAAAATATTTCCCTTATGATACACCAGATTCGGCTCGGTTATTGATAGAGTGAATAGATCTGCCATTTCTTGAAATTTCTCTTCTAATTCAAAATTGTGGTGTAGTGTGTATCCCCCTTTGTTCCAATCATGGAATAGATGAAATAAATCAAAAAATGGATTTTTGTTCAAGAATGAAATCTTATTGGAAAACCTAACTAAAATAACAAAGCTTTGGACAATTTTGCCCCCCCCCTTTTCGCCGAAGTAAATAGATCTAAGGAGTTTGATCCGGATTTTTATCCCATTCACGTATTACAAATGGATTAGCAGTGAGATTTTTATTCCTTGTCCACTTTTTCCGTTTATTGTATCCAATATTACACTCTTAAACAGAAGATTGTTAAAGAGAACAAATTTTGTTTTGATAGAATCGGTTTGGGATGGAAGGATTCGAACCTCCAAATGTGGGGACCATTACCTACCTTACATAGAGAATAACGAAAATCCATAATAGAATAATCGAATGCAAATAGAAATGTTGTATATTTCTATATCTTCCGAGAACCTCCATTTTTTACTATGAATTTCTATCGTATTCTAACGAATTTTTCAGGAACTTGTAATGTAGGGAGTTTATTTAAATTGTTGAATTCAGAATATGGTAAAGTAGCTCCTGGATGGGGAACTACTCTCGTAGAGGTACTCAAATCAGTGATTGATTTCTAGGTTTCGTCGTAAACCTAATTGGTTACTTCCAATTACGTAAATCCCACATGTAGTTAGCTAGCTCCATATACAAATAAGACAAGAAACTCTTAGAGGAATTCTTATCATGGCTAAGTACCATAAAATATTTTTAAAAAAAATCATCTAACTCCATCATATTGTCATCTTATTATGAATTTATGTTATCTAATTGATGCTACTTGAAGTTATAAAGCATAGGTAAATTTATTTAAAAAAATGAACAACCCACATTTTAGGCTAGTTTTTAATGTTTAAATAATTTTATCTCTTATAAAGATAATTCATAGTTTGCCATTCACAACTAAAGAGTCATGAACTTAGTATGTGACTAGAAACAAGATCATTCATAGTTTTCTATTCACATTAAAACCAACCCAAAATGATCAAAAACTCTTTTAGCAATTAGAGATTATTATTTCTCACAACTTTTTTTATAGGCTTACAATTAAGAAAAGCCAAAGCATATTAAATACCCAGTTTGCTTTATTTTTCCAATAACTCATCTTGCCATTGTGATAATTCAAAGAACGAAATAGCAAGCATATTAGGTTTAATCACAACAAGTAAAACCAATCTATCTAACTTTTAGCAACGCAAGTTTATGGTTGATGATGCTTCTAATAATTTGAAGGTATTTTCAATAACTTGTGCATATATAGCCAAGAGTGAATGTCTTACCTTGGGATGACCATCATAATATATAAATAATTGCCCCACATATATCCAAACTCTCATAATGGCTTCTATTGAAGGAAAGTAATAATTACTCTATCCTTCAAGCTTATAAAAATCAATATACTTGTTGCCTTACATGTTTTACTAAACGAAATAAGAGTCTAAGCACATACAAAGTGTGTTTAGATCATCTAGTGTGGATTTTTATTTTTATTTTCTTTTATGCATGGACCACTTCAAATGTGGCCCCGAAGTTGATTGACTTAGTTAGGAATTGAAGGGACATAGCACGTATACTAACGAAGAGAGAATCTTCCTTATCATTTGATCAACTATTGCAAGTACATTTATACAGTTACAGATCCCATAATCAAGGGATATGATAATATTAGGAATTACAAATTAGGAAGTAAATCAATGTGATGGAGATATCAATAGAGAGATTTGATTTTGGATAGTTGTCAATTTCTGTGATTCCAAATCTTCTTGATTTTGGTTCACTAAGAATGTTTCCTAATATGCCCTGGAAGATTGTGCTTCCATCAGAGACACCAATCTTGGATTGAAGAAGAAGAAATCGTGACTTTACCAATGGCTTGGTTAGTATATTTGCAAGTTGGTCATGAGTGGAAACATGAGAGACTTGAAGAGACCCATTTGCAGCTTGATCATGAACAAAGTGATAGTCAATGGCTATGTGTTTCATATAGGAGTGAAAAACTAGATGTGAACACAAGTAAGTTGCACCAATGTTGTCACACAAAAGATGAGCAATGGGAGTAAAAGGTGAACCCAGTTCCTTAAGAAGATTGGTAATCCAAGCAAGTTCAGCAGCCGTAGATGCCATAGAGTGATATTCTGCTTCAGTTTATGATCGAGCAACAGTTCGTTGCTTTTTGGAGCACCAAGAGATATGCTAAAATAGAGGTGTAGTCGTCAAGATTACCAGTCCAATCAACATCAAAGTAGGCAAGAAGTTTAAGCAGCTGAGAACGATGAAGGAGTAAACCATGATGGATGGTGTGTTTAAGATAATGAAGTAATCTCTTAGCAGCCATCTAGTAAGTTTGAGTGGGAAGAAGTATAAATTGAGCTAATTTGTTGATAGTAATATTTGGTCGAGTGAGGGAAAGATATTGCATGCTTCCAGTTAAACTTCTGAATTTTGTAGCATCTGTGGGAGGCGAGCCATCTTTGAGACAAAGTGAGGTTGAAGGGCTCATTGGTGTGATTGTTTCCTTTATACCATCAAGATTGAAGCGCTCAAGGAGATCCCGGATGTACTTATGCTAAGAAAGAAATAGGCCGTTGTCAATTGGAATAACTTCAACACCAAGGCAATAGTGTAGGAGGCTCAAATCCTTGATTGAGAGGCAGTGTGCTAATGCGTAATGATTTGTTCAATAATTTTGGAGGAGCTTCCTGTGATCAGCAAATCATCCACATACACTAGAGAGTAAACTATGTGAGAGTTATTTAAGTAAACAAAGAGTGAGGTATCCGATTTAGAATTGATGAATACAAGAGATATTAAGAAGGACTACAATTCATTAAACCAAGCATGGGGTGCTTGTTTGAGCCCATAGAGTGACTTGTGAAGGTGACACATATAATTGGGGTGAGAATTATCAATGAAGCCAGGTGGTTGAGACATATAGACTTCTTCTATAAGATGCCCATGAAGGAAGGCGTTGTTCACGTCAAGCTGATGAATGGACCAACCGCATGGGAGAGCAATGGAAATTACAAGTCAAATTGTCGTTGGTTTGACCACTGGACTAAAGGTTTCATGATAGTCAATCCCTGGTCATTGTGTGAAGCCTTTGGCCACCAGACGGGCCTTGTAATGATCAATAGTACCACCAGGTTGTCTTTTAATACGAAAGACCCATTTGCACCCAATAATAACACGAGAAAGCTTGATCCTTTTTTCTCATATCTGTCAAACCTCTCCCTTTTCTCCAGTTACATAACCATCTGGTTGCATCATTGTTAATGCCACTTCTCCTGCGAAGTTGACTAACTAACCAAACTCTTCACCGTAGCTGGATTCTTTTATCACCCAAAATATCTACTCAACATCACCATCTAATTATACAGTTCAATCAATCATTGAAGCATTTCTTCTTCTTCTTCTTTTGTTTTTTACTTACGCACAGATCTCAGATTGGTCACCACTTCTCTTACAACAGCATTGGAGAGTGGATCCTCAGGATCTCTCATAGGGTTTGGGAGAAAACCCAATTGCAACTGATAATAAATTCTCTCTCTCACATCTTCCTCTGGCATTCACTGATGCCACTCCTCCTTCTCTAGCATGCACCCCTCACTGCGTATTTGGACTGGCATTAAAAATCATCCATCCATCAACATATTCTCCAACTTCCTTATATATCAACATATGATTGCGCAATCTTGACACATCTGACAGTCGAAGAGGCATGATCAGGAAATTCTCTGTCTCTTCCTGCAGGCATCTGTTAATCCTAGTGGAGTTATCTTCAGACGACAAAACAATGACATGGATTTCTCGGAGAGTGGATGATTCCTTTACTTTCTTAAGAAGATCAAATCCTGTCATCAATGACATGCAGTAGTCTGTAATGATTATATTAACCTTTGGTCTCTTATAAGGAACTTCATTGCCCAAACCCAACGACTCCAAGTGTATCACCCCGGGGTTCCAACAATTATAATATTGTCCACTTTGGGGCTCCTATATAGCCCTCGCGGTTTTGTTCTTCCCCAGTTTCCTAAGAAAAATACTTTGTGGCCGTTAAAGTTTTCCAAACTCTTATAAACAGCCCAGTTTTCTCTCCCCAAGCAATGTGAGACTAACTCTTTGTCTTTCACCCTAGCTTAGAAGCCTGTCAGCCTTCTCTTGGCCTGCCTTATTAGGTCAGGACTTCACATCTTCCCCCCTTAGGGACACAAGCGTCCCAGCATGATAGCCATGACCAAACACCTGCTTGCGTCTAGCCACCACACCACGAGGGGAACTGACTCTAATACCATTTATAACACCCTGGGGTTCCAATAGTTGCAATATTGTCCACTATGGGGTGCCCATACACCCCTCACTATTTTGTTCTTCCCTAGTTTCTTAGGCAAAATGCGTTGTGACCATTAGAGTTTCTCGAACTCTTATAAACAGCGTAGTTTCCTCTCCCTAGGCAATGTGAGACTAACTCTCTATCCTTCACCCCAGCCTAGAAGCTTGCCAACCTTCTCTTGGCCCTCCCTCATTGGCTCAGGGCTTCACATATTTGTGACAGTCAAAGGTCGAATGAGGTAGGCTTAGGGACTGAGAGTTAGTCCCACATTGCTAAGGGGAAAGTTATTAGGCTGTTGATAAGGGTGTGGCGGTCACTCATGGTAACAATGCATTTTCCCTAGAGAATTGTGGAAGAACAAAGATGTGACTGTTAGCGGTGTATGGGTGCCATCAGTGGAAAGCAGTCAATATTGTTACTATGGGGAGACCCTCGTCGTTACAGTGGTATCAAAACCAACCCCTGACCTGGTGTGGATGACAAAGAGTGGTCATAGATTGAGCATGCATGTGGTGTGAGAGTGTTCATAATTTTTTCTAAAGAGGTTTTAGGATTTCAGGCTATGGGAGATGGCTTTTTATATTGATTTGGTATCAGACATTGTCATTTTCTAAGATGCCATATCGGATGGCCCCATTTGAGCTGAAGGGTTCCAACTACAGTAGTTTTTGAGAGGGCTTATCAGACTTGGTGGGTTGTCATTGGGTGCATGAAACCTGTTTATAAGAAGAGAGATAGATCCCTATTGCTCTGCACATATTATTGATTGTGTGATAGCACCATAGTGGGAAACTGATAGAGATATTCTCTATCAAGTATTGATGATCTATATGATCAACTTTTGATATGCATGGTATTAGTGGATATTGATTTAAGATTGTGACTAAGATGTCTTTAAGACAATTTTTAGAACTTGTTATGATTGTTACAAGTTCTGGGTGATATCAATTGATGGAATATGTACAGTGACAGTATGTATGTATATGATGGGCTAAATTTCTAAAGATTACTTGGATGAGTCATGATTATGTTAGTGGATAGTTTTTTTGTGTATTTCGTAGGTGGGACGAGTATAAGAAATCGTTGTGCATTATTATACGCATCTGAAAGCCTCATCTTTTGCAGTGAATGTATGTGAGTATGAATTATGGTCAAAGAAGATGAATTTCCTTGACTGTGATATCTCTATTGATAGTGAAACTATTTATCAAGACTATAATGAATTGAGACTAGCCAAACTACTGACTAAGGTTGATAGTCTCCTTAGTCTAGTGAACTATTTTCGCTAGATGATTGAGTTCTCCAAGATAGCAATGACATGGATATTATTTATATTACGAATATGAGCCTAATTTCTCATGAAGGTGAGAAGTGTGACAATAAAGTGAGTATGAAAGCATTTTCTTATGTGTAATTTGGTTCTGGATTATGGAGTATACTTGTGAGTAGCTTACGAGGGCAGCCTAAGAGGACAGCTGATGAGGGCGAGTGCATGAGGCACTGGCAGGCTTCTAGGTGTTGAGTTTCTAAGTGGTAGGCTTCTAGGTACTCACAGTATGATCGTGCTATGGATATGATTTTAATTGGCATATGATTGCCTGATATAGAGCTGGTATGCGCTGCTTTTGATTAGCATATAATTACCTATTATTGAGCTAATATGCTCTGATCTTGATTGGCATATGATTGCCTGTTATTGAGTTGGTATGCTCAGATTTTGATTGGCATATGATTGCCCGTTATTGAGCCGATATGCTCTTGTTTTGATTAGCATATGATTGTCTATTACCGAGCTGGTGCGTTTTGATTTTGTTTAGGCATAGATTGCTTGTTGATGAGCAGATGTGTTCCAATTTAATTGGCATGTTGTAACACCCTAGATTTTTAAGACATTTTTTTTTTATAATAATGGAATTTTAAATAAGAGCATTTGAGATCCCATGGAAAAGGTTTTATTTGACATTTTACCAAAACATATCTTAAAAACTCCGGGTGTTATTTTTCCTTTCTCAAAACGACATACATATAAATAAAACAATACGCGTATCAATCAATGTTAAATAAATCGGCGCCTTTATTTTAAATCAAATAAATGTCTAAAACACAATAATAATATGGCCCAGGGTCTATCCATCATAACATCCCATATAAATATCCAACATATGTTCAAACATCTAAATCACATCCAAATATAAAGTATGCAGTCCATAATAAAATCCAAATGATAATCCTGTTTAATAACTCACATCACTGTCTAACACTATAGAAAAATGGTCTTCAAGGCTCTCATGACTTCTCAACAGCCTTGCCTTTCCTGTTATCGCGCTCGAGATCTAAGGCATTACAAAACAAAGCAATGCCTCAGCAAGCTATCGCTTGTGTAGGTACATAGACAATTAATGTAATAAATGAAAGAAATAATGAACAACTCTAATGAAAAGTCTAACATTTATGAAAATAATGATATCATAATGCCATGTTCAAATAGATGTCAATTTATTCCATATGCTAAAACATGCAATTCATGGAGTTAAAACATGACATGAATCAATAAAATGGAGCATACAACAAGAATAAGGGCACCCTAAGGTAATGGGTCCCACCACATCGCACTAACATCCCTGATTAGGAGTACACGTAGTCAACCTCTGAGTGTCGTCACACCCAGGCATACCATCCATAACCATGCTCATCATACATGCACACATAATAAGAATATGGGCCATCATGCTGCAGTGGCAACCCTCCATGGGTATAAACCACCGCCGCTCTCCGTTGACACCATAATGGGAGACTTAGGGTCTGTCCCCATGGAAAGGCTCAGACCGATAGTGTGGACTATCCATGTTACCAAACCCCTACCAAATGCCATCTATGGGCAGGTGTCTATCATATCACAAAATCATCATATCATAATCTCAGAAGGTGAGTGGCCTGCCCTATCCCTCCTAGCATGACGCCCACCGGGCAAGAGCACCCGTCATCAAATATAAAACACGGAAATCATATGTATATGCTAAAACACAAGAGCACTTATAGCTTGCAATCCCCAAAACATGCCCCTCATCCTGGGGTTAGCCTCTAAAAGGACCAGCTAATAAGCCTCTATTCTCATTTCCATGTAAATCCATGCATTTTCTATATATATAATAAGAAATAAGTCTCTAATTAAGCATAACTAATTTACATCATGCTTGTAAAAGCATTTGAAATAAGTTTATTCAGTAAAAGATTTCAATTTGGAATAACCATCCTATACTCAATGTCGCATGAAATTCACGGTAAATAATAACTGCAATTTAAAACGCAATCACACATGATGCTATGTTTAAACATGGTTTAAAAATCAAGGAAAAACATTAGTTGTCGTCACCTACCTCAGTGTGAGACCACTAGCTTGCTAATAACTCCCTTTAACTGGTATATTCAAGTGCACTTGTACATGTCACATCACTATTTTAAAAAAATTTCTAAATAAAAAGTGGTCATTTATAAGTTTTTAAGTTAAAAGTAGGTCCGCGTCGTCAATACGGTCACAACGCCTCTTTCGGATCGTGATTTGGACTCTTCTAGCTCCCAAAAATCAATTTTAAGTGAAAATACTTCATAAATTAATATTTAGTAATTTATAGGGTGTTGGGCGGGTGCACTGGTTTACACCGGCGGCCCTGCTTTACACCGGGTTACACCGGTGCCTAGTGTACACTGGGTTACACCGGCGGCCCCAGTTTACACCGGGTTACACCGGCACCCAGTTTACATTGGGTTACACGGGCAGCCCGGTTTACACCGATTTACACCGGCAATGCAGAAACCAGCACCTAAGAAGACGACCAGCTTCCGGTCATCTCCAGTGACCCTACAGGTGTCCAAATCACTCGGTTTTTGAGACATTTTGTTCAAAATTTTGTCTAGTTTCCATTTCTATCATCCTTTTGCATTGATTTCTCTAAAAACCATGTTTTTTAAACTTTTTTTTCCAAGTTCCTAAAAACATCCCTAGGTACTGGTTTTTGAGTTTTTGGGAGAAACCCACCGTTGGATCTCTCCCAAATTTAAAGTGTTTGTTCTTGGGTCTCTTGTTTACTAGTTGGACGGTACGATTTTTAAACGAACATGGTTTGATCCTTGAAATCACACTCCAACAGTAGCATGCACAAAGTTCCTAGGAAATCTAATTTTTCCTAATTTTTAAATGCTTTTTTAATTATTTTTTCTATTTAATAAATACAAAAAAACAGAGTTTTAAGGCTTACCTTGCGCCTGGCCGGGTTTGCTCGTGTTGCTGGGGTTCCACTCGCTGGAAAAATCAAACCTTGTAAGGCTAGGATTCTGAGTTAAAAACTCAGAGAAACACTCAAGGTGGAGCGTTTTCTCTTCCCCTTACATCTCTTTCCACGTCTCTCTGGCGATTTTGCCAGATTGGTAGAGACGTGTGGAAGACGAGGGTACCATTATCGATTTGAACCCCTGTATAACACGTCTCTATCAAATGACCAAAATGCCCTTACAACTTCGACGGCTCCTAACTCCCTCGTTCGAGCTCCGTTTTTTGCGTTCTTAGTGGCGTTAGAATCATATCGACGAGAACTTTCTAATTCTTATGTTTTCAGGAAAAATTTCCATCTATAAATTTTAAATTTGATTTATTTAGTAATTCCTTATTTTGTATTGAAAATTAAGGATGTTACACTTAGGGAAGCAAATATGGTGGCTAAAGGTCTAGCCTATAGCATCTAAAAAAAAGCAACAAGGTCTGGAGAAGGTGTGGACTGCAAGGGTCAATAGTATGCGATCTTACCTTGCATTTTGCAAGAGGCTGTTTCCACATCTTGAACCCGTGACTTCAAAGTCACACCACGACAATCTTTTGCCAATAGCATCTATGAGAGTCAAAACGTGTGTGAACTCATTACCTTCGTCAATTAAGTTCATGTTGTTGAAAGTTGCCATGGGAGTGTCGATGAATCGTAAGCTCCACGTAGTAAGTCAGCTTAGTCAGCTGAATCATTATGTCTATGATGATATTTTCATATTAATAAAACTTCTAGTTTTTTTTTTTAAGTGAAAATTAAAGTATGATAAGTTGATATTCAAGATAAATTGGCAATGCAACTATTGAAAATATATATATATATATATATATATTGAGAAATATTTGTGAATTTAAGTTTCAAATTCGGATTATAAACTGGATAGCTTGATTAATGTGCATTGAGTCCTAACCTTTTACTGCAGTGACTTAAGAAGAGGTTTCCACTGCTGTACATCAAGGGTTCAAGTTGCTGGTTGGTTTAGGATTATTTATAGAAACCCGTTTGTCTACTGAATAAGGACAGTTCCGATGCACAAAGCTCCTACCTATACAAGGTTCAGGGAAGGGGCAGACCACAAGAGTCCAAAGTAGGCCTACCAAATAGAAAATATAATTTGAAGAAATTGTGGGATTTGAGTTGAGTTTAATTTCTATAAATTTTATCTGAAAATGCAACAACTTTTCAGTTGTTCGGGAACAATCGTGGCATCCGAGTTGGACCATTTGCCACAACTTATCTTTTGGGCTGCGTCAGTCTTAGATGATCGATGTTAATACCTACCACACTGAAGAAGAGACTCTTAAGTAGATGACAAATCTTCTGGGACAGCTTTTACTGTTGTAGAGCTTCCAGCAACGCAGAAGAAAAACCACGCTACCAAAATCTGAGCTCTTAAAATCCTTTCTGCTAAATCCCTCTCTTGGAAAGCAAAGAAGAGAATTTAGGTACTTTGTATCATCGTCCAATTGGTAAGTTCTTCTCTCCTCCATTTTCTTCAAATTTCTCACTACTTTGCCTTTTCTGTTTCTAGTTGCAGAGTTTTGTTTTCTTAATTGGGTAAGCCATAGCCCATGAGTTTCAGATAATATTACAACGCAGAATCCTTTTACCCGATACGTACGGTAAATATGTTCCTAGCTGCTGCTTTTTTGTATGTTGAGCCCTTTCCTGTTTGAACTTCTTGAAGCTTAATGCTTCCTGCTGAAGAAGCACTCATAAAGACAAGTCTCTGTAGCTAAAAATTGGGGATAGCCATGAATTTCATTTTTTTTTTCTTTTACTTTTTTCACCTTAATTTTATTTTGGTGCTTGATATCCACGATGCTTGAATGATTTTAAATTCTGGGTCACCTAGATATCAGTACTTATGATGAAAACATAGGAATAAAGGGTTCACAGTTGGATAGGTAATCAACTACCATTGTACTGAACTCTTTCTTTCAATACCTTAGATGAAATCCATAGATATTGCTTATTGGGAATCCCAAAGGTTCCCAGTAGAGGTGGTGCAAGTTTCTCATCCTTGTCCTCATCCAATAGATTGTATTGACAATTTGTGTATATTGTTCTTAGTGACCTCGATTCTATGATATCTGTATACCTGTGTAACATGAGGGATCGTATTTGGCACAACGTGATACTGATAAATGATAATCACAATTGATTCTTTTGTGAAGATCTTACCGGTTCAAATGATTACCACTGGATCCACAAATTCATGAAATCTCAAAGAATTGAACCTAAGATCTAGAGAGTCTAGAGACTGAGTTTCAAGCCCACATCACTTTTCAAGCCAAACTTGCAGTAATTATAAGTTTTCCGCACTGGCCATCATAACTTCAAATTGTTTATGTGGTTGAACATTGCATCTCGGCTTCTTGTCAAGGGATGAATCTGGAAAATTGCGGGTTTTGTGAGAATCAATTAAGAGTCAAGACCTCTAGTGGGGCATGCATGATTTGCAGATATGAGATTACTCAGTCCTTCCACTATGAGGTCAAGGCTACCATAGTTCAAATTGACTTGACAAGGGTCTTTGTAACTGCCACTCTTTCATACCACTGAAATTCTTTGCCATATCTCTGGAAAACAATATTTATACTTATTACTAACTGGTAGATGAATTTTCGTGATTGTTGAAGCATAATCCCTTCTCATGTGTTTCTTCATCTCCAGTGGAGTTCATCTTTCCATGGGAGGTACTCATTTTGCCAATATAAAGAGTTGGAGTACCCCAAAAGGCACGCCGAGTTAATTTAATAGGGATTTCTGAGGCTAATCTGGTGGAACTAGTATTGCTGCTGGTTTTCAAAATTCTTTTGGGCAATGACCCGAATAGTTGATAGGAGAGTACTTTTTGCTTGATTTTGCATGTTCAAGGTGAACTTGTGGGGTCATGGTGTCTAGAAGGTAATTTCTTAAATGTTATTGTTCACTAAAACCAAACAAGGTGCACTGCAATTAGTAAAGTTTATTGGCCTTATATGACTTCTGTCTTAGCCTTTAACCTGTTCCTATGTCTCAAGAAGCTCCAAAAATGTGACAAGACGGAGACATACACCGGGTCTTGCAACTTAGGTTAACAAAGTATATGTGAAAATTCATCTTCAATTGAACCAGTCTTGAGCACTAGGTAGACACATCAGAAAACTAGATGGATATCCTTGTAGAGAGATACAGCCAGTATTGTTCTTAACCTTCTCCCAAGGAGATGCTCTGGTGCAAGTGGGCTTACAAACCGGAGAAAAGGTCCAATGGTGTGATTGATTAGTAGAAAGCACCTTGAAGCAAATGAATATGATAGAACATAGAAATATTAACCCTGTCTCTCTAAAGCAATGATAGTTTGGGTAGTCAGAATTATAAATGGATGTCAAGACAATAGAAGGAAGAATTATACACAAAACAGCCTGTGAGGTATATGAAAATTGACGAAGGGAATTTCATCTGCACCTAGAAAATTTATTTATGAAGTTAAAGGGGCTTCTCAAATATGGTTTGATAGATTTCATCGAGGAGGAAACTCTATTATCAAAGGGAAGCAAGTCATTTATTTTCATGGTTGTGAGAAAAGCCTGGCAGGTATGATGCTTATATTTGTGTACAGGTATGATGCTTATATTTGTGTATGTTTACCTAAAAATCATTGTGAGCGATATCAAAGAATAAATATGATGTAGGATAACTTGAAGAGACTTCAGTAGGAAAGATCTTGGGCAATTGTACTATTTCCTACGTGGGGAGGTCAAGCTTACCAAGGAAGGAGTTGAAGACCTAAAAAAACGGGAGACCGTATCAACAGGTTGTGGTTGGCAAGCCAATGGGTAAACTTGCAGTATGGTAGGAACTGAAAATCAGACTTGGCGTGTAACTTCAGACTTGACTACGTGCTGAAAATCAGGTCTCCATCATCTCCATGATCCTTAGGGAGCATGATCTTGGGGCAGTTACAAGAATTGCTTTATACATGAAAGGAGCTAATAGAATGTGGTTTTGATATAACATGCTAATGCGAAAATCTCAGGCTTGTAGGACACTTTGATGCAGGTGGGGCTGAAACTCCAGATACTAGATGGTCACTCGTAGCTTTCCGCATCTTGGTGATTGAAGGACAGTTTTGTCGAGCAACAACAGTAAACAAGGTCTTCTGAGTGACTGGCAACAGGGCTATGGCATTTGTCTTGGTTGATCTCACTTGGATCAGATATTTACTAAAGTAGCTTCGGCTCAAGAGAGATGTGTATAATTTTTGTGACAATCAAATAATCAATCTAAAACACGATATACTCCATGCTCATACGAGTACAAAGCAAGAATACAATTGACCAACACTGTAACACGTCAACCATAAGTAAGTAGGAAGGATTGAAGGGATCCATAAACTACCAGACACCTCTTTTGTAGTGATTCTGCTTCTCATTTTTCAATTGCATTTACATTTTCCTAAATGTGTTTCTGCATTTTGTGGGTCATCTCAACCCCTTACATACTTCCCATTGTTCTAATTATAACTTGGTATTGTATCGTGCAAACAAAGCATTGAAGTTGGTTAAGTTTTGTGTTGACTTTTAGCTAATTTGATCAGCTTAATTTATTTTTGGCCGAGGAGGAGCTATTTCCTACTCAACTTTTGCTCCTACAATTGTCAATGATGGATGGTTTCCACAAGTTAAAAGATCCTGACATAGTTTGAACCAAATAGAATTTGTACTATTGGTAAGATCAGGCTTTTTGCAATATTCACTGTTATATATATACACTTACCAAAAATGTAATAATAATTTTTTCCAATGGAGTCGCTCTGATTTCCCCATATTTGGGTGGATATATTGCTATTGCCACCAATTCTGCTTTCTTTGTCTGTTGGTAATTTTGCGCTTGGGGTGATTTTTCATGTCTTTTTTCATGCATTATGATGCTGATAGTGCAATGTTCAAAGATTGAACACTCATTTTTATTTTTTGAATAACAAAGCCATGAGCATAGATGAGGTGTGAACCTTATGGGTTTGCTCAACCTCATCATGTTTCTTCCCCGAAGTTGTGTGCTATAGTCAACGAGGTTGAATGATATGGACCTAGTTGCCAGAGAGGGCAAAATCAAAAGTGAAAGTGGGAAATGAGAGCAAGAAGCAAGCAAATTTTGGCAGATGGAGTTGGGGAAATAAAGTAAAAACACGAATTATTGGAAATTACAAAATATTAGAGAAGATACAAATTTAGCCTTGGCGCAACGATAAAAGTTGTCGTCATGTGATCTTGAAGTCACGGGTTCAAGGCGTGGAATCAGCCTCTTACAAAATGTAAGGTAAGGCTGCCTACTAGAGGCCCTTGTGGTCCGCCCCTTCCCTGGACCCCCCATAGGCAGGATCTTCATGCACCGGGGCTGCCCTTTATACAAATTTAGGATGGGCTTTGGTTTCCCCACTTGGGAGAACTGGTTTCCAAAATGAGAGTTTGGAAACTGGTTTGGCCACTTGGGGAGTGTCCCCAGCAATTAAGTTATGACTATTTACGTAGAGTCATGACTGTTGAATCTAATCTCAAATTTATGTTTTCTTGTTTTACTTCATGCATGCACAATTTATATACTCAGTTGATACTTAGATGATCAATCCAGCGTTTTTGTCTCTTTTGTGGCTGGTATTCCACAGCCTTTTGTATAGGTAACATGGCAGTGGAAGATGATGATTGGGAAGGAATTGTTTCTTCTCTCGTTTCCCACTCTCAATCCAGAGAATCTAATCGCAAAGAAGATCCTCTATCTCTTGAAGATGCAGCCTGGATAGATTCTTGCCTGGTAAAAGATCCTGAAATATCGACTGGTAGTTGGGATTCACTGAAGGACACCTTATTGGAAATTCTCAATTACCACACCAAGCATGAATCTTCAGCTGGAGAAATCAATAAGATTCCAGAAGAGCACTCTGAGTATGTCCCAGCCAGTGAAGAGGCTGAGACTACACAGTTTCGACATTGCTTTATAGATGATGTTCCACCTAGTTCTCTGGAACTTGAAGAAAATGGAGATAATGACCTAGCAGAAGTGGCAGAGGGATTTTTGGATTTTGCTGAGTCGACTGAAAGCATTTTCAGGGTGTGGGATCTGGATGTGCCATTGGAGGAAGGTGAACTAGGAAAGCAGTTGAAGAAAGCTCTTGCTGAGAGTTCTTTCAGAGTTTCACCAGCAGTTTATGATGGGTCTGCAGCTCCTTATGAACAAAGTCTTGATGACATCATAGCCTCCATGAGTGATCTGTCTTTGCAACCACACATTGACTGAGACTTCTTGCAGTTGTTGAGCCTCCACTGTGTAAGTAAATGGTTCCAGCACTCAGCTTTGGCAGTAGTGTCTGCTTCTTCATTTTGTGCATTACACGCAGCTAAGTCTCCATGATGAAGAGGCAATTAGGAAGGTTATGTACTTATTTACCAGGCAGAGATTCGGGTCTCTTCCTCCTTTTTATTTTCTAAGATTTGATAAAAGTGGAATTTCTATGTACTTGTTCGCTGGTCAATGCTGCATGGTTGGTTTACAATTTGTTCGAAGTTACTAATAGGTTGGTGATCCAAATCATCCTTTTTCCTGGGCTCTTCTTTCATGTGCAATGGCCAAAAACTTTGTAGTAGGGAACAATTCCTCACTGTCTGCTTGCTCAAAACTTCTCCTGCCTGCTCTTTTGCTTAATGAGTAGGCCACCTTATTATTAGCTCCCTCTAGACAAGGGCAGCCCCAGTGCACGAAGCTCCTGTGTATACGTTATCTAGGGAAGGGGCAGACTATAAGGGTCAGTAGTATGCAGACTTATCTTGCATTTTGTAAGAGGCTGTTTTCATGCCTTGAACCTGTGACCTCAAGGTCACATGATGGCAACTCTACCATTCTAGCTTTCTCTAGAAGCATGAGAAAAAGAAATGGTCTGTGTCCATTTATTCTTGGAGGCTCCTGGTCATGGACCATGTATCAAATCTCTTACATTGAGCTATACCAGGACACAGTGGATTGCTTTTAAGTTGTTTTTTGATCGCTGCTACTCGGTTTGTCTCATATGGACTGAAGTAAACAGTGGATCACCAACCAGTAGTCCCATGCTTTTTATCACAAAGGTTTGATGAGGAGTTGTTGATTATCAAAGGTGGTAATTGGAAGGCTGATCTATCCTATGGATGCAAATTGGAGATTTGGTGAAAAATGCCCATTTTTGGGCGAATAAGATGTTTAAGGCATCGCATGTCCATCGCCTCTCCAAATAATGGAGCTGCTTCATGTAAAAGAGAAGGCATATCAACTGGGGAGCTTAGAATTACAGACCATGTACACCATAGATCTTTCGACGTAGCTTGGTGCTTTGGCTCCGTAGGCCTTTTCTTAACCACTTGGTAGTGCAGGAAAAAACAATGCTTTTGGATGATGTTAACCACTTGGTCTGGGACTTTAAAAAAGTTAATAAAACTCGACGATCAATGGGCATGGCATGAAATTTGATCTCTAAGCCATTCCGAGCATGATGCGTGGGCTAGATCTATACATTATCATCATCTAAGCCTCATGCTGATTAGGGGTTGGTACACGTACCCACCAAAACCAAAGATTTATTTTGTTGGGAAGGAGAGCCTTGGCATATCGCGGTTCAAAGTGTGAAAAAAGCCTATTGCAAAATACAAAGTAAAGCTGTATACTACTGACTCTTGTGGTATGCTTCTTCTTGCAGACCCTACATATACAGGAACTTCAGGCACCGGGGCTGCCCCTTTTAACCTGACAACCCATAAGCTTTGGCAATTGAGGGCTTGCAATTGTGTACGTGTTTCGCAGATGAACTGAAACTAAAAGCTGATTGCCAAGATTTCAAAGTGCCGCATCACATAGACAGTCAGGAAACCTGAGCTTGTCAAATTTTTTGCAATCATATTCGCTAGTTCAGATGCGGGATCACGGGGTAAAGGCAAATATTTGGCAAAGTTGGTTGAGAAAATCGAGTGAAAATCATTGTCAGGATGTGAACTAATTCTTATTTGGGCATGTAACTAAATTTTCAAAAACATTTACAATTTGACAAATTATTCATGAAATTTTACCTTAGTTTAGTACATTTAAGTTTAAAATTTTGTAAATTTGCTTTGAAGCTGAAAATTTCAAGAACATTTGAATCATTTGGATTATATAAGGACATTTAAAAAAGTCAGAATTTTCCAAAAAAAATAATTAACTTGTTCGGAGACTTTTGTAACCCTGGCTGCACCCTCATGAAGTAGGTGTATTAGTCTTGCGTAACAAATTGCACATAGCATTGGATGGTGATAATAAAGATGGATAGATGAATTGGTAATTATTTTTGTATTGGTCACAGAGGCACTAAGCAAACAAGAGTACAAAAGTAAACCCTGTGAGATTGCACCACTAGAGGGATGCTCTTTACAGGAATACTTCTTTGAATTTCAACCTTGTGAAATCAGATGATTTTACCTTAATTAAAAAGGGCAGCTCTGGTGCACGAAGCTCCCACCTATGCGGGGTCCGGGAAAGGGGCGGGCCACAATGGCCTAAAGTAGGCAACCTTACCTTACATTTTTGCAGGCTTATGATCATAAAACATGGGGAAGGTGTCCGTTCATTTTGAAGACATCATGGTTTAAACATAGAAATTCAAGGTTCCTGTTGTCAGATTGCTCAAAACATGGGCTGCTCTCCTTAGAATTCAACCATGGCTCCAGACTTACATGGGTTATTCTGCCTGCTACGAATTCCATGTGTTGACCTCTGCTTCTACTGGAGTTGAATGATATTTTAGATCATGAAATCTTTTTAGCAGGATGGACTTGTAATTTCCAACTTGGGGATCTTCAGAGGAACTTGGAGTAGAGTTAATGATTGAAATAGCTCCAGCTTGGTGTAAGGCTCTAAGTGCTGCATCTGCAGTTATCAGGAAAGACAGCTTTAACATTGAATCCATGCAAAAGAGTTAGCACAATACTGTTTTAAGCAAAGAAGATTATTTCTGCAATTTCTTGTGCAAGTTATGGTGAATGGATAACTTAAACCATTCCTCATTTGGTACTTCTACCTTTGCAACATTTCTACAGTTCAAGACAACTGGTTCTTCTTCTTACTAGTAAGATAACCAGGGTTGAAAAATAGAATGAACAAGGAGAGGCACCAGACGATTTTCAGCAGCACAGCCAGGAACTTGCTCTGAAAGAATTAGTGGAATATCTCAAGGCTTGATATCCTATAATCTTGCTTTGACTGCTGACATTGACAACTCCAACCTACTGCTATCAACTTTATATGGGAATTCTGCCTGCAGGATCATGTTCGAAAAGCATCCAGCTAAACAGGTATATACGATGTCAAAAAATGCTGGAGACCCTTAAACCCTGCCTTTGGTTTCTTGCTTGATACCAATCTAAGTTTTACACGACTGAAGACATATCACCAATTGAAATGAGGACGAGCATCGATAAAATGAGACAATACCTAATTTCATGTAAGAATGTTTAGTATGGTAGGCTCACAGGAGTGCAGACTTATGTCGCCTAAGCATTTGGCTGCTTCAGAATGGAGTAGGGCTAAGGGGCTTTACCAATGTCACAGAATACTCTATCATAGTCTATAATTCTCAGTTCAGTAAAGCAATAACAACTGCAAACAATTGTAAAGCTTTCATCTCATTCTATCAATGAGAACATTTTCTATTTCATAAACTAATGTAAGTTCATAGAAAGGATTCTCATTCATGAGATGCCACGCCACTTTGTCATGCATTACTCTTCCATGCCAGATCTTCTGAGCCTTTGGCAATACAGATATTAGTGTCTCATATTAATATGGCTTCCAATGGTAAAAGGTTAGTGAAAACCAAAATATTACAGTTTCACAAAATATAATCAAGCAGCAAGTTTCATCCAACATTTCTTCTTACAACTCCTACGCTTGCTATTGATTTTGTGAACGGCTTATCTGAAGCTGAAAACAAAACTCAATTATGTTTGGCAAAATGCTCAGAAGGTTCAGCATAGATGACTATGTCAGGATCACCTTTCCTGGTTCTGCAGAGAAACAGCAATTAGATATTCATGATTAAGGTATATGTTTAGTGCAAACACCAAACTCCGTGAATGACAGAGATTTCTAGTATAGGTTCCACCACTGGAAATTCACCAGACTAATATGCATGTCACAAAAAAGTGTGTAAAAGTAAAAATACATTGACTAGTGAAGCAAGGTACTTTGCAGAACGACTTCTAAGCTCACCTGAGTAAGAAAGGGCAAGAAGAGCCTTAAGAGCTTCTTTGCATGTAGAGTCATCTGTAGCACCCTCCAACATATTCAAAAGCTCTTGGATCCCACCCATCTCTACTATTTTCATCCTTCTTTCATCTATATTTACCAACAGAACAATCTTCAGGAGAGAAAAGGAATCCATTCATAGTTCTGTCAAACATTCAAACTTCAGCCAAAAGTCCAGTAAGTTAATCCACCAAGAGAACACAATGTACATCAGCAGATCTTCAGTTGAAAGAACCACAGATGAACAAACATGACTGCTCATGCACACATATCTATTTATGTATATGTGTCTATCTGTTATGTTCTTGAAGACTAATTACCATTCACATGTTTCCATAAAATTACAAGATTTGTGAACTCAAATGCAGAAGAAGAGTTCATTAAGCACCCAAATCAAACAAGAACGCAGAGTGGTATCCTTGACTTACAATTGCTTTTAGGAAGATCTCAATGAAAACAAATATTTGAAGGGCATGTAACAAGTAGGAAGATAAGATGTCATACACCAAAAAGGAAGGTTTTACAAGGTGGAAGAGGAGACTAGAACTACCATCAACTGCAAATCGGGACAGTCTGGATGCTCCCATTCGCTTAAACAGAGGGTCTTTGACTTGCAACAGCGAGATAGACTGTTGCATCATATTATCCCCTGAAATCTTGTCAAGTTCAAACAGTAAAAACACCTTGTAAATACATCTCCCTTGATTCATAAAGGTAATGAGGAAATATATACAGTTATCATGGCTATTTATAACTAGCCGCCTGCTGCATACCCATGTAAGGGAAAAACTGGTAAGCAACATATGAAGCAGTTCCAACAAAGATCATTTTCAATAGCCATCCTATTTTCCTTTCAGCTTCCTCCTCAGCAGAGAGCTCATCTGAACACAAATAATTCCAAGTTATGAGTAAAGTTTCTTCTAGAATCTTAAGTGGAAGCCAAGTATTCACTATTCATGTCAGAGCTTCAAGTTCCAACCAGCTATAAATTAAGTTACAATATAGGAATGGAAAATGCAGAAGGATTTTTTCATACTATTATGTCTTATAATGCATAACAATCAAAGAAATGTCATACAAGTACCAATGCAACCAAAATACTTCCCTTTCCTTGCCACTGGATCATCTGTAAACCCACATACATCATCATCATCAAGACCTTATCCCAATTAGCAGTCGGCTAACCCACATAAATACACACACATATTCTTATTAGTATTTTTCAGCATTTTATTCTCTGGACAAAACTGGGCAGTGTAACATTTGGCTACCAATTTTTCACTGTTAAAGCAAACTTGACACTCTTAACGAGTAAAAACTAGCAAAACAACCACTTTGAGCTTAATTAGTTTTGTAGTGACATTGCAGAAGTCATAGAAATTGCTAAACTATCTACAAAGTAATTTGTTTGTCATTATTCATAACAAACTCATTATTTCGGCAAGTCTAGAACTAAATGAGCTCTAACTATTTATATTTTTTTCACAAACCCAATCTCAAATACTGAACTGTCCTTCTTCACATTTAGAATTAGAGCTGCAAACAAGCTATGCAAGCTTGTATAACTATAACATATCCACCACTCCATTAATATGTTTTCAAACTTCTCAAAAGCTTCGACTCCTGAAGCTGTCTGCTTACTCCTAGACTCTTAACTATATTCATTTATAAAAGATGAGGATAGTACTAGTGCACCTAACTAATATATGTCCCAGCACAAGCAGGTGAACTCAGCTGTCCCTGTTAGATCAAACGAGGATGATGTAACCAGTAAAAATATGAACGTTCCTCAATCAAGAAAAGGTCCATTCTTTCTCCAGCCAGTCTGCTTGACACACTTGGGTTTTGGAAGAAATACCAACAGATAAATTTGCAGGATTCACTCAATCTAAAAGGCAGAGAGCTAATCATCGTTTAATTGGGTTCCTCAATAAACAAACTAAGACAATAGAAAATGCAATTACCTCTTGCGCGCAACGACAAGAATCGATTCGCTTGGTAACTGCTAGCATTTCTTCGGAAAAAGTACTGCAATTGAAGCACCAAAGTTACCCAGAAGATACAACAATAAATATATCATTTAAATCAGAATCGGCAGTGAAATACCACAAAAAATTCGAAAAAAATGCTGCCGGTATAACTAAGCTTGTTTAGATCAATATTCAAGAAAAGCATAATTTAGGATGAGAAAATTAGGGTTTTATTCGACAAAGAAGTTTCAAGAGGATGGGAAAAAGGTAGATATTTGGTAACAATAGACTTGGGTTGGAATGAAGGAGTTTGATTGAAGCAGCTAGGTTTTCAAATGCACAAAATCTAGGGCTTTTGATTCTGAAGAGTCTTGGAATGCGAGAGGGAGAACTTACAGTTCTGAGTTGTGGGGCTAAACTGCGCATGGTGCTGAATTTCATGTGGCCGACTTCCTTGTTTACAAGAAGGGGTGCTGATTTCTGAGTTATGCGGTCCCGAAATGGAGCTTCCAGCACACGTGAGTTTCACGCGTGAAAAACTGATAGCAGTGACCATATAACCAACCAACAGGTGGGTCCACATTTGTGATGATCATGGTCCTTCAAGTGGGCCTAACGATTAGCTGGTTTTTCCCTAGCAAAATCTGGACCTTTGGTTATCAATAGGATTGCATTTGGTAGATCTAAGAGATGTCTTTTGGGCTTGGAAGCTGTATAAGTTCAAGGATCTTGATCATGCATGTCATGTTCTACATTCTCAATGATCAAATTTGTCAAATCTGTAGTCTTTATGCAAGATCATGAAAACTCCTAACAGTCTATCATATCAATCCTCTCCACTACCTCTGTCAAGAACATCTACCCACATGGGGAGCTTACCAGTTCTACTTCAATATCAAGTAACCAAAAGATCATGATGAATATTGGATGATCCTAGCATGTAAAGAATTCTGTTTCTAGATGTTCAATTTATATTCTTGTTCTGTTTCTAGATGTTCAATTTAGATTGTTGTTTATGTGAAGTTTCTAATTATCAGTTTTTTTGTAGTAAATAATGTGCATGGTATTAGTCAATCTCAATTTCACCTGAGCTAGGCTAATTTGGGGCGAGTTTGACTAATTTTTTCATCACTGAGCTAGATTATTGTTAGTCATACTTGAGTTGAGGCAAATTGTTTGGAGCCCACATTTGTATTATTAGAATAATTTATCTCATTGCTCCAACTTTAGACTTCTTATAAGGTCAAGAATCATATGGTATTAAAACACACAGTTGTTCAGATATTCTTTTAGATGTTAAAATTATTTAAATTACATGCTTTTTAATATATAAAACAGCTATATCTGGAGCAATGAGATGAACAATTCAGATCATTCAAAGGTGAGCTCCAAAAAATGTAGTAACTAGAGTACACCCGTGGTGCAATTGAGCTTAATCAAAAGTTTCACGTTTGTTGAGACATAAACTCTTAACATTTGTGACGTGCCCTTTGTGGTAAAGAAATTCTATCCGGGACTGAGGTTCCGGGCTGGCTCGAAGACCTTGCTAGTTGGGCCTGACCTTTGTATGATCTGATTCAATCAACTTATTCATCCTCCCTTAGATTGGGAAGATTCATGATGGATTAAAGTTTCATGTTTGTTGAGACATAAACTCTTAACATTTGTGACGTGTGCTTTGTGGTAAAGAAATGCTATCCGGGATTGAGGTTCTGGCTGGCTCGAAGACCTTGCTAGTTGGGCCTGACCTTTGGATGATCTGATCCAATCAACTTATTCATCCTCCCTTAGATTGCGAAGATTCATGATGGATTAAAGTTTCATGTTTGTTGAGACATAAACTCTTAACATTTGTGACGTGCGCTTTGTGGTAAAGAAATGCTATCCGGGATTGAGGTTCCAGAGTGGCTCAAAGACCCTGCTAGTTGGGCTTCACCTTTGGATGATCTGACCCAATCAGCTTACTCGTCCTACCTTAGATTGGGAAGATTCATGACTGTTGTTGGATTAGTTTAGGTTCTGATATTTTTAGTCGTGCCCCTTGGGACATTCAACTGAAAAACCTTTTAGCTAGAAGCATGGAATGGGAACATTTCTTTACAAATGGGAGGCCAAATCATCCAAAACTGGACACTAACAAAAGAAACAGAAAATCATGACAAGAACATCGAACCGAAAAAGCAGCCACAAAAGCTAACTTGCCGCTGGTTGCACGGTAGGATGCTTTCGAGGGAAGGTGATGATAGGCTTAAGGACAGAGGCCACTGTAGCAACGAGAAATCTGATTGGAAGTAACCAATGAATTCGATTTATTCACATATTCTTGTGGAGTTGGAAACAAATTGTGGACAGCATTGCATCGATAAGCTAGCTTCTTCACTGCTGCCTTGGGCGTCTCATGAAGAGAGACAGAATTTTTACACTTAAAATTGATGCTCTTGGTTATGGTTTGTATATTCAGCTTTCCATAATGAAGCAAGTGATTAGTTCTGTTTTGCCCAGTTTGGCTTGGCGATTAGGAAGGACCTTCAATCCAGAGCTGCAGTTTGCTGTCTCAAGGATTCCCTCTGCTACTGCATTCCGTAACGCCAGGTATATTTGTATGGTAACCGTAAAACATGTTGGATTGGTATTTGGCATTGGTTAAAAACTAAGGGCAGGTGGACTATCAAAAAGCTAGCTAGGCATTTGCTTTGGTTCAACTGGTAAGTGGGCTTTTGGGGTTTTCCCAAAAATTCTTTGCTAGAAGAGGAAGAGAAGTTTGCAGCAATTTCCAAACGAGGAGATCCAAGCTATGATTAGGCCTGGCAATTCGGGTTGGCAGGTTATGTTCGTATCATGTCGAGACTAACCCATTATAATATATGAGTCGACGAACATGACCCGCTTAATAATCGTGTCAAGAACCTATGACTCAAACACGACACGATTATTAAACAAGTCGACTTGATACGACTTGTGTAATACAATTAAATAAATATAAAATAACTAATATATGACGGTTTTTGAAGAACCGTCCTATATTACTATAGTAATATTGGATTGTTTCTTCAGAAACAATCCAATATTACTATAGTAATATAGGACTGTTTATAATGAACCGTTCTATATTTTCAATCCTATTTGTTAGCAGCTTGTGGGTTAGATGGGTCAACACGACAAATTAACAGGTCAATACAATAGGTCAACATTGATTGACCCAAACACGACACAATTTTTAACACCCAAAAATGACCCGAACATGATAAGACTCGACCCTAACCATCTAAATCTGTGTCGAGTTCAAAATGTGTTATCGTGTAGTGCCATATTTTGCCACCCCTAACTATGACAAGGGGAAGAGAATTGCTTGTAAAATAATGTGCAGACTTGCGCATCCATCCCAGTAGCATTTCTCTTTCTCAAGTGACCAATGCAAAGCACAAGAAAAATACTTACCGCGTGAACAGTGTACAGTATCTATAGTGCACTGTCGGTTTGACATGATGGGGGAATTTTCAGGCCCACATGAATAAATGCATCTGAAATACAACTGGGAGGCTTACCAGTTGCTCACACACCTTAAAACACGGATTCATGGATCAAAGTTTACGATAATCTCTAATTAAGGTTCTGGTGGAGGATGATTCTTCTTATTTATGGCTTTGAAGCCAATGTTACAAGCAAGAGGGCGTGGAGAATTTTTCCTTTCTTTTTTTTTCCTTTTGGAAAGGTGGCCGCAGAGATTCATTTGAATTGGTTATAAGATTTTAGTCATAAAGATATAGGCTATTGCCAATGAAGGCGTTTGTACATGCTTCTTGATCTTTCTTCTGCTCAATACACCAGCTGATTCATTTAATTTTGGAGTGGACCACAGGGAAGCAAATTGAGTACAGACATGTTCATAGATCTGCAAATGCTGCTGCATGCACAAAAGCTCATCAAGGTACTCAAATGCAAGGCAATTTGAGTGTCAACTGCAATTCTTCTAAATCTCTCTGCTGCTGCTTGAAGTGAAATCCTTCTTGTGCTGCTGTTTTTTGAGTTTATTGTAGGTGGAGGAGGACATGTTTATTTCTCTGGAGTTTGATGCTTTTTGGCTGTGATTCTTGTTTGCTGTTTGGATGCTCTTGTTTTCGGGCCAATGAGCGTTGATCATCTTCCATCCCATTTTATATTAACCAGAGTTTTGATACAGATGCATAAAAAGGGCAGCCCGGTGCCCAAAGCTCCCTCATATGTGGGGTTCAGGAAGGAGCGGATACGCAGTTTTAATTTGCATTTTTGTAAGAAGCTGTTTCCATGTCTCGAACCCGTGACCTCCAGGTCACATGGCGACAACTCTACTGTTGCGCCAAGCTCCCCTTCTTAATACAGATGCATCCCTTAAAAAAAAAGAAAAAAAGAAAGGAAACAGTAGCAAAATGAAAAAATGGTGAAATCAAATAGACGGATCAAGATACATCATTCCAACAACAACAAAAGAGGATGAATCTAGAGGTTGATACAAGCACAACTGAGAAGCATATTGCTTTTCCAAAAAAGGGGGGAAAAAAAGATAGCTGGAAGCATACCATATGATGAACAATATAGACAGAAGTACAGATATCACGTTTCATTTGGGTTGAAAAAAGAATCCGCAGTAGCAGCAGATGGAGATATTGATTGTGCATGAGGAACGGGTGCCGCTCGGGTGCCGGGATATTTTATTGGCGATGGTGATGGATCTACATCACCGTAGTCATCATATAGAGAAACCCGGTATTTGTTCTGTTCTTCTTCTTTGTAGGCAGAAGTCCAATGCCCATCTTCAGGTTGTTGTGGGTGCAGAGAAGTGTAGGATGATGCGTTGCAAAGGATTTGAACCATTATAAAGAATGTGTTCACAGCAATTCTCATTGTCATGGCTGATTTCATGGTTATCAGATATTGGTAAAGTACTTGTCTTACATTCAAGATTTGTGTATGAACGAGTATCAGTTTTTGGTTAAGGGTTTGATAATGCTTCTTTTGTGACTGCCAATGCTAATTAGTTTAGCCTAATGGTTTTTGCGGACGTTAGTTGATTTGATTAAAGGGTGATCTTCCCACGAATAACTCCAACTACTTTGTCATGTTCGGAGAATGACTTTATCATGATTCTTGCATGTTCTACGACTGTATTTTTTACAATAATATTTTAGTATCTTGGCGGAAGTGTTCTTTAAGTTTTAGAAGAAGATTTAGAGGCAATCTGGGGGGTTCGATCAGGCGCCATTCATATTTAGTCCAACTTTCAATTGATCAAGCATGCATGGTACAGATAGAACAGTTCTAGGGTCAGTTAAGGTCCCACAAGTCTTGTAGAAATCTTCAATGGTATCCGTTCTGGCGATACATCCTGTTGTTTCTGCTTTGGTGCTGTTGACGAACCGGAAGAGAGTACAATTGAAGCCGGATTATAAATACCACTCATCTGTTAGCTAAGGATGGGCTATGCACCATTGATTCCAACAAATAATAATCCTCTGATTTATGGCCTTTAAATGGATATTAGGGAGCAACAGTATACATCCACCCACGGCGTTCTCTAATTACCTTTGCTTTCACGTTTCAAAAGAATAAAAAAGTACACAAATGTTAACGACACAGACTATCGGTGTGAGACCAATTCATACTAGGCCTAGCAGATGAATCATTTTTATCAGTAAATAATGGGCTCCACTTGGATATTTCTGGCCATTAAAATGCACATCCATCATATAGCAGACTACAGAAATTGGAGCAAAGAATGTTAACCATGATATAAAGGAGTTCCAATCTGTAGGTAATTAGACTGTTGGCGAAACCCAAACTAGTCTGACACAAAAAAGCAAAAATGAAATGCTAAGCAGACAGAGATGATAACAGCAACCTTGTAAAGAAAGCTACAAAGCAAATCAGTACTCCTGTCTAATACTATTTATCTCAATATATAACTTAAGGGGGCACATACTCATCAAATCATATATACAATGGCCAACAAAGTCTAGAGCAGCAGTTCGGCCGCAGACAACTCAGCATCTCCCCCAGAATGGGTTTTGTCGGCTTTCATACTTTGGCAGGGTTTAGATTTAAGGGCACACAGTGATTTTCTCTGGCATGAATTTCGGTTCACCATATATCCTTTTGTTTTCTTTGTTTTTTGATCCAAAGGCGGGCCGCAATGAGTGAAAATAAACCCAGAACCCAAGTAGATCAATAGACCCCTGCAAGTAGAATTATACAACTAAATTCATTCAGCATCTTGGTTTCTAACAAGAAATGGTTTTCAGGATCTACTTTTCCACCTACAGAGTGCAACATAATAGCCCACAAGTTTAAAGAGGCAGAGCAGGAAAATATTTTACTCGTTTTCCTTTCCTTTTCTTCAAGGCAACGATACAGAAATTAGCTGAAAGAGACAACAATGTGTCATGAACTAAATGGGACCAAATCCTCATAGTAAGTACAAGAACATTGCCTTCAGACAAGTAGAACGCATCCCATTGCCTCAGTAGAACATAAACAATACAGTTCCTGAAGGAAGCACGCAGATACTAGCAAATATGAAATAAAAATGAACTCCATAGGCAGCAGAAGTCACAGTACATGCTCTACAAGAACCAATCTAAGCAAATAGCATTAGTACTAATAGGTGCGTGAAGAGTCCCAATTTCCTCTGTTGTCAATCTCTAAAAGTATAAGAATGGTTCTTTGAAACTGTAGGCCCCGCTCCATTGTTTTCCCCACACAATACTATCAAGAGTAAAATCACAGTGAAAACTACTGGCATAAGATGAACGCCCAATGTTTTGTTCATGTGAAAGTAAAATGGCAATGATGTATTTTGGCATAAAAATAGAGGACCTAAAATCATCCATCTAATATCTGCAAGAACAAAAATCACAAAAGATAGTACTGAAAAGGAACTTGTCCAAGTTGCAAAGAGCTAACCTTCAAAAATGATATACTATAACTGTAATAACCCTCCCACTTGTTCCTGTATATAACAAAAGCATAATGACAGTTTTAAGCCCGGAAATCACATTTTGTTGGTAGATATGAAGAAACTTTGCCTACAAGAGTCCTACAAACTGTCCCAATTCCTTTTGGTTATGCTTTTCATAACATATGCCGTTTTTGGATATGCTTTTCATACATGTATTGCACATGGTAAAGGAAAAAATGAAGAAAGAATCAGCCCGCACTTGGCATCACACATCAGTGAGGAGGATGACATAAGCATGGCAGAAGAACGGTTCCATAGAGTTCCTCAGTCATGGCAATGATAAGGGATAACTGCAGAAAGATGACAAACCGAAAAAGGGCCATAAAACTAACTGACGGCAGAGAATGATGCAAAAATCAATAGCAAGGAAGCAGGTTAAGAATTTTATAATACAGGTAGATTTATAGAATGCAAGCTCACGAAGTATTTTGGTCCTCATATTTCTCGACACAAACGGAACATGTTATTACACAAATTAAAGGTCATACAAGTAAGTCGGTTAGGTTTATTCAAACGAAATTAAACTCCACTGACTTGTTCCTACAAACTACCGTTGTTTGCAAGAGCAAGAGTCAGATCTAGAAATGCAAATAACTGCGGTGTCTTCTCCATTCTGCACCCAGATTGTAAGGCAAAAAATGACAAGAGAAGAGCCATTCAGAATCTTATGTGAATAGATGCACTGCTAAACCCTGTGGCTTTCCTTAATGAAAAAAGAAGAATTACTTCACAAGTCTAAGAAAATAGAAAACAAAGAATTATGACCTGCTTCCTAGAATATTTACTTTACAAGTACAAAGCTGCTTATCAAACACCTCTATGATATATTCCAGACAACAGAGAACAGTTTGCCATATTGCAGGACCTTCAAACACTTGATAAAGACCCAATGATTAGCTAAGGATCATTCTGAGAGTTCTTAGAATGCAGACTAAAGGGTATGCACTTATCTTTCATGGCTTCAGCCTCACTTCCATACTCTCTGAACGTATATTCTTCCTTCTTGATGGCAGACGGCACCTTTCCTTCACTGTAGCAGCGGCTACATAAGCTGAAATGAGATCCCATCTCCCTGAATCTAGACCCAATGATAGGATAATGACATTGGGCACAGGTGTGGTTGCCATGTCTTGTCCTGTCACTAGTTTCAAGCTTCACTAAAGTTCCCATGAGGCCAAAGCCCCAGTCTG
Organism: Warburgia ugandensis; assembly: GCA_035236585.1. Taxonomy (NCBI): domain Eukaryota; kingdom Viridiplantae; phylum Streptophyta; class Magnoliopsida; order Canellales; family Canellaceae; genus Warburgia; species Warburgia ugandensis. The sequence goes on from CP141129.1 coordinate 44,590,077, forward strand.
GATCATCAAACATCTCAAGAAATTCAGGGAATGATGCCATTGAAGCATCGGGTTCTCCATGAACTTCTATCATTTCACTTACTCCATGAGATGGTATATAAATTGCTCTCAATAACTTAATATAAGTAGCCGCATCAACCTTTCTGATCTGTGCCCCATCTTCATTCACTGGCCGCCAAAGAAGTGCATCGAAGGCAGTACGCTTCCGCTTCTCAGGAGAGCCAGTGCAAATGGGTGCAAGAATAGCAAAGAACATGCCCAGATCAACTCTACCAGATCCAGTAGCATCCATTACGCCCAGAATTCGTTCATTAATTGCTTTAACAGCACCAAGGAATGTCTCAGCTTTGAGAAACCGCAGCAATCTTCGAAGAATCCCCTCCAAAGCAGCCTTGCGAATTGATTTCTCAGGCATACCACTGCCAGAATAGGAAATGGGCACATCATTTTCACTCATTTCTTTCTTGATAAGATCTACATTGCAACGGCTCAACCTGGTAAGCCTCTGGAAAGCCCTTATTTCAAGAGCATTGGCCAATTCTTGCCTGCTAACAGTCTTCTTGCCTACCCTATTAAACTTGGATGGCTCAACGACAACGAAAGTTGCCTCCCCATCACCATCACCCTTAGGCTTCTTCTTCTGTAACGCCTTCATATGTGCAACTGCATCATACAATTCAACCCTGTTTGTCATCTTCAATGCCTCTTTCAGAGCTTTCTTAGCTTCTTCAGTCTCGCCTGCACCCAGCAGTGCCACTGCCTTATTCAGCTGTGCCCGCCAATGGTTCGGCCACACGGCTAGAACCCTTGTATACATCTCTGAAGCACGCTGGTACCTACCCACATCCATAAACAATCCACCTAAGTTATACAAAGCATCAACATGCCCAGGCCTCAAATCGATTGCCTTCTGAAACTCCTGAATTGCCCTCTCATCGTCACCCATGGCATGTAATGCCGACCCCAAATCACAATGTGCATCTGCATAATCCGGTTTCAAGAAAATCGCCTCTTCTAAAGCCTTCTCGGCAGCCCTATACTCCCCGACCCCAAATAATGCACTACCCAAAAGCTTCAAAGCTCTAAAATGAGTAGGACAAAGAATTGCAGCCTCTCTATAATGCTCACAAGCACTAAGAACCATACCTTCCCCTTCAAGTGAAATCCCCAAATTCACATGAATTTGAGGAAGCAAATAAGCAAATTGATTTCCACCAGCCTCAGCTGCCTCAAGAGCCAAAACAAACTCCTCCTTAGCCTCACCATACTTTCCAATTGCATACAAACAATTTCCAGCTCGAAAATGCGGCCGAACATTCGTTGGTTGCAACTCACAGGCCCGTTTGAAGCTAACCAAACTCTCTTTAAACAACTGATGCTCATACAAAACCCTCCCAATTGCCATATGCCCATCAAAAGCTTCTTCCCTGGACCTGGAACCATCAGCCTTACTCCTCATCCTGCCTAATTCCTTCACAAAAACAGCATAATCATGTCCACTTTCTTCCCAAAAAGCCCGTTTTTCGGACTCGCCCAATTCTCTAGACCACCCAGCAGCATCAGAAAATGTATCAAGATTATCACCTTTCATTTTCCCATCTTTCATTTGTTTTGCCCAAAGCCTTTTAATCAAAATCTCCAAATCATCAACAAGTTTCCATGTATCATCAAAAACAATACCATGATTTGGTGAAGAAGCCCATGCTGCAGTCCTCTGTTTCCTGTGGGGTTCAGGGTCCCTTTCATCAACAGTGGAAGATGAAGAAGCTTCAGAAGCCACATAAATTGCACCAGATGTTTGATGGAGATCCAAACCAAGTGCATTAAAATCCCTATCAACATCACCAGCACCATCATCATACGTGCGGAGAAGCCCATCGAAAGTGAGACCCTTTTCGCCATGAATGAACTCTCCATATGCGCGAAAAACCTCATCTAAAATGGCATTGATTTGTTCGTCACTGAACTTTACCCTTGGATTTACAGCTACCACAAGGGCTGCCATTTCTTCCCTGTTAAGACCCCCATCTTGGTTTGTATCAAACTGCTGAAAAATCCTCTTCACTTTCTCAGAACGGGTACCTCTTGAACCCATTGTAGTGGTTGTGGACGAAAGGGAAAACAGGCTTAGAGAGAGAAACCCATCTGGGTATTTGAGGGATTAAGACTGTCCCTCTCTCTCTGCCTCTTTCTCCCTCTAGCACTTTTGGCTTTTGTGCCAGATCTGTGATGGGAAAGAAAGGGAGAGGAGGGGAATGGAGGACTGTTCTTTTCTGTTCGTTAATGTTTATCTAGGGAGTTTTATTTTTGCTTTATGGGGATGGGTGATTGAACGATGGGAGTTGATAGATATGGGTATTGGGGCTTCTGGAAGGCATGATGGGTGGTGGTTGGAGGGCTGGCTGAGGAGGTGAGACAACCCAACTGTCAGCTGAAAAAGGTCACCAGATAAATGCTTTGGTTTGGGTTGTTTTAATTTGGGAAACGGGAGAAAGGGTTAATTTGGAGAAGCTCCCTCCCATTTTTTATTGTTTGGTGGGGATCTCTCTCGTTCTTTCCCCTCACCTCTGGGAAAGGTTTTTTATGGGTACTCTTGGTTTACATTTGAAATTTCACCTTCTTCTAGGAATGGGGTTGCCCTTGATTGTGCTGCCACATGGGGCATTTCAAAACATCTCATTCTTCCAAATAAATTAGTGCCTTCTCCTCTCTCTCTCATGTATGCCTATTGTCATAGGCTCACACTTTTTAGACTCTCACGCGTCATTTAGATTTGAAATGCGCTCAAGGCACCAAGGCTAAGTTTAGCCTGAATTACAAAAACTAACAAGAAAATATAGGAAGAGAATAAGAAACCAAAAAAGAACCACTAACTTGTACTCTAATTCATTGATTGGTTCATTCCTTACAAGATGTCTTACAAATGAGGGAGTTAATCTATTTATAGGAGTTCACCCCATTTCCACCTCCTCAATGGAGGGCTAAGATCATTACACATATATGGTTCAGATTGCTCTCTAGAACCATCTTACAAAATATCTTAAGACTACAATATTCTAGAACTTAGATATTTCTAAGGACACTTCTAGAATTCGAGCATTCTAGATTATGGATCTTCCTCCACAAATCTTCTATTATAGATCATAGTCACTTGGACTAAGTCCATAAACCAAAATGGCCTCTTGTAGAACTTGTAGGCTTTGGTCATGGGCTGTGCAAGAATAGTCCTTGACATTCTCCCCCACCTAATAACGTTGATGCCCTCATTGACACATTCTTCTTAGTGTTAGGAAATCCGTTAGGTCACATGCATTATATTTGTGCGACTTGCATCTCCCTCGTTGTCTAGTGGTCCTTTACTTGTACTTCAAAATCCGCCTTGTCTTGTCCGGTCCTAATTGCTTTGGAACACTTTTCATGTAGTGAGCCTTCTTGCATACTTGTAAACTTTCGCACAACCACCTGTTATAGCTTGTCCTTGGCATCTATATGATTATCTTTTTCCATCGTGGCTCTTGTACATGTCGTCATTACAAGCCTTCATGTCTCTAACACATCCAAGGTTGGGCATTTTCCTCTTGGAGTATTGTCATTGTGTCACACTCTTCCTTGTACCATCAATTGTGGTAACACTCTTGCTAACTATTTTTCTCTGGGGTTCTTTATTTGTTAACTCCCTTATGGTACTTAAGTGTGGCAATGTACCTACATGTATCGTCTCCATGTTTCCTATAGAATTCTCATGTCGCATCACTTGTCTCCCTGTGTCTTCATCTGTGGCGACATCCTTTTTAGCTTCTAACTTCTCTAAGGTGTTTCTAGACATCGACATACTCATAGAACTTAGTTGCACCATCTCTCCGCTTGATGCAACTTCTTCCATTGGTTGCACGTTTTCTTTCACACACTCTTGTGTGGCAACTCTATCATTGTCCATGGTTGTTTCAACCATTGCTGTGCAATTAAGCGGCGTACCTAATTGTGCTAGATCCTATGGCTCGTCCTCCTCCTCTTCTTCCTTGAGTAATGTCGTGTAACGTAGGGTCTTCCTCATTGGACAATCTTGCATGAGGTGCGGTTCATCACAAAAGTAGCATGGCCTTGATGGGGTAGTAACCTTCTATCTACTAGCATAATTTCTAGGATTCAAAGTGCTAACCTCAGGTGTTCTATGAAAGCTTACCTTCCTTATGGAGTGCAATCCATCCTCCCCCTCGCCCTTAAGCTCTTTCGCCATAGCTTCAAGGGACCCAGACCTTGGGTGCACTTTCTCTAACTGAGCAGAGATGCCACACACAATTGCCTCCATCTTCATAAACCTTCACTGCTAACCTTGCTTTCAAATCAACTTTGCTCAATCTCGCTTAGTTACCAACCCTATCAAACCTGCTTTGATACCATTTGTCATGGGCTCAGACTTTTCAAAGTCTCGTGTGGCACTTAGTCTTGAAATGCGCTTAAGGCACCAAGGCTAAGTTTAGCCTGAATTGCGAAAGCTAATAAGAAAATATGGGAAGAGAGTAAGAAACCAAAAAGAACCACTAACTTGTACTCTAATTCATTGATTGGTTCATTCCTTACAAGATGTCTTACAAATGAGGGAGCTCCTCTATTTATAGGAGTTCACCCCCTTGCCACCTCCTCAATGAAGGGCTAAGATCATTACACATATATGGCTCAAATTGCTCTCTAGAACTATCTTACAAAATATCTTAAAACTACTACATTCTAGAACTTAGATATTTTTAAGGACACTTCTAGAATTTGGGCTTTCTAGATTATGGATCTGCCTCCTCAGATCTTCTATTGTAGACCATAGTCACTTGGACTAGGTCCACGAACCAGAATGGCCTCTTTTAGAACTTGTAGGCCTTGGTCATGGGCTGTGCAAGAACAGTCTGTGACACTATGTATAGGCAGGCCATAAACTTGGCACAATTTCTGTGTTGGTAGTGGTACTCTCCAATATAAATGAGAGGATGTGACACCATGGGTTTTAACAACAATATAATAACAATTTATAAAAATAGTCGGGATCCCTGTTTTAAAAACTTTGATTCTTAAAGTGACCAAAAACAAAAACTCAACTAAAAGCACTTCTTTCAAAATCTGGGGAGTCATACAATTACAAAACTACGAATTTAATGGTGAAATGACCTACCATTTCTACTGAAAATCCAACAGAGTCTCCTTTATATTTTGAACCATTGCACATGACAAGTGCAATACAAAATAACCTGATAAACATAATATAAGACATGACATATAAGAGACTCAATCTTCACATCCATCCACACAATCAAATACTATTTTTAATAAAATGTGTACTCCAACAATGGATAAGAAAATCAAGTCATGACAAAATACCCAAGGTCCTTCCATATAGCCGGCATCAACCCTTGGAGTCACGGCCTAAGCCTCGGCTTACCCCGGTTCACCCCAAATATAAATACTACATGAGCATATAGAATAATAGTCATCTAAACCACTGCTACTCCCCGTTGACATCTAAACGAAAGACTTTCTTCGTCCCCATGGGGGAGAACGGACCTATAGGGGAGACTACCCATGATACTACCACCTACGTACCTGGCCCTATACCACTCAAGGGCGGTGTTTAATCATCATCATCACAAAGTAAGAGGGTGGGTGGCCAACCCAACAGCCCTCCTACCATAGTACCCACAGGGTAGAAGCAGCAAAACATGCTATAAATAATGGAAAACTCCCAAGTAAAATAAACCTCAATAGGCTGAATCAAAATACATGATAGAGTATAAACCATCATATGTGAAAACATGGATAATCGTATAATCAATGGTCATGTTATCAAAAGTAAAGTAATAAGCACGTTTTAATAAACACGATGGGGCATAGAACACATGCCTCAAGAATTTCAAGTGGGAAGTCATGATCATGAAATCAAAGAAAAATCCTGAATATTATCACCTACCTCAAACGAAGAACCACTCGTCTGTATCTCTCAAGTCTCGATAAGACTCTAGTCTAGCTCAATCACCTCAATACTTGTACCTTGATATACAACACATCTAGTCATACTTAGAATCCACTTTATTTAACCTGGATTCTTAATCACACAGAATTATGTCTTCGCATTTTATTACATTGCGTTCAAGGCATCCCAATGATTCCCAGCCCTGGAATCTCAATGCGGGGCCATCCTTAATTGGCTAATAATTCAAATCATACTTAATCGGCCCACTCATAAGAATTAATCCTTATTCTTAATTATGTCAATGCATACTTTAGAGCTATTAAGTTCAGATCACATCAATCGTAGGTAGTTTATCATTTAAATAAACTAATTGGGCATTATCATATGAATCTCATGCTTTATCATATTTAACTATAATCAAATCATTCCATTAAATGATCAAAACAGTAATCTTACCTTGAACAAGTCAATATGAATAATATTTAGTTGTCCGCTTTGTTGGATCGTCCACTGATCGCTTCAATTGTGCCCGATCTTTAACATCCATGCTGATCTCATCAAAGATCCTCACCTAATCACCCCAGATCAAATATCAATTTAGTAATTCTAGTCAATTAATCTAATTAATAATTCTAAATGATTCATATTATCAAATTGAGTCCAATTTCATACCTGGATCTTCAATTGATTTCAGTCGTTGATTAGGATAGGCTAAATAATTTCCATAGACGTTTCAGATCCAAAATACCTTGCATGGATCTTAATCTAAACTTTATTAGTGTAACATTCACTATTTTAAATTATGGGATAATTAATTTTATGAATTATAAAAAATTAAGAATTTGAGAAATTTGAAAATAGAATCTCAAGTTAAAACCTCAATATTTGAGATGTGCTCGAAAAATGGAATCCAACGCCACTAAAAACGCTAAAATAGGATATCGGAGTAAAAATGGCTAATTATTTTAATTTTTTATATTTATTTAAAATTATTTAGAGGGGCATAATCGTCATTTCACAAGTGGGGCCCACAGAGTCATCACAGTCATCCATGATGAGACATGCATCCACAACGCAAGGTGATGATTACCAGCATTAAATGCTAGTAATCATATAAAAGAAGAAGAAGAAGAAAGAAAAATCGCATTTAAGAGGGGGCTACCTTAAATGCACCTTCCCCTCTCGTTTTCCATTGTGAGCCACCAACCACTGGCAAGTATCTCACTGGCAACAAATTCACGGTGAGGATGTCGTCGACCTTCCCTTTCCACGCGTGCACTAGTGACGGAAGGCCAACTCGATTGAGGTAGGCCATCCTCCATGCTCTCCTTGTGTCCTTTTGTTTTTTTTTTTTGTTTCGTTTTGTTGTTTTAGCGCCATAAAACGGCGTGGACTGCCGTTTTTCGGTGAGGGATATGAGTTACTGTTGTTTTCAAAATAAGTCAATGAAATAATGTCAGATGATTATTTGAACCGTTCATCTTGTATATGATGATGCAAAGACCAAACTCATGAATTTTCATGGTAATCAGACGGCTATGAATGCTAAAAAACTAAGAAAATAGTAAGATGAGGATTTTTAGGAATATGGTAAAAATCATGTAAAAATAGCATATAATGAGGAAAATTGTTGAAATGGAGTTTGAAAATGAAATTTACGTAAAAAACTGAGCAAAATGGTGTAAAAATTACTAAATTTGAGCACTTGGGGGTCGCCGGTAGTCATCTCCGACGATGGCAAACTAGTTTGGTCACCATCCCCAACAATGGCAGTTGGCAATAGCTTGAGGGGCGATGTCAGGTGGCAAGCGCATGTGCGACACGTGGCACAACAAACGTGCACCACATGTCAACACACGGCACGACAAGCGAGACACCCAGCATGGCAGGTGTGACACAGGGTGCACCACGCTCATGACACGCAGTCCGCCACACATTGCGCCACGTGTGGGACACGCATGCAGCACACATGCACGAGTGCGGGCTGTACATGCACTCATGCGGACGGCGCACATGTGCGCACGTGGATGGTACACGTGCATAGCGCACACGCGACACGTGCGGTGGGTTCTTTTTCTTGATTTTGGGTTTTTCTGACCGTTCATTCACAAAAAATGTGATTCTAGAAGCTATAGAGGTCCAAATCACGATTCAAAAGAGGCATTGTGATCATCTCGACCACGCAGACCTGATTTTAGATAAAAACTTAGCTTGGAGTACCTTTTAAATATTTAAACTAGTAAATATTATTAAATGACCTAGATCAAGCCGATCAATGCATGATCAGGCCTTAGACCTTGGGTTTATACCTCAAACATGAAATGATCTAGGGGATTAGAAGGGCAGATCTCACTGAATTGCCAAGAAAAATGATCTTGACTGTTAATCTGAAAAGGTGCCTTAGGATGTGCCGATCAAAGAGTGATCTGACTGTCAGATCGACACGTGATAATAAAGATACATGTAAATCACTAAACAAAATAGAAATTTAATGGATTGTAAAGAAAATGAGTAGGATTAACAACCAATGATGACTTATGATGTGACAAGTACGTCAGGGCACTCAACTTGATATAGCTCATGCATCTGATTGGAGTACTACATTATCGAGGTAGGTAATCACATTTGGGATTTCACTCTCAATTTTATCGATTGTGACTTATCTAAAATTCTTGAGGCATATGTCTTATGCACTATCGTGTTTTGCTGTATGCGTATAGGACTTCATATGTGTTATCGTGACAATTGATTTCATGAGTATCTATGTTGATATGTGATGGATTGCACTTTATCATGGATCTTGACTGAGACTAGTGGGTGAAGCGGGGTAAGTTGGATCTTGTACTGATTTGAGGGCGGGCCGGTAGTTTGGGTTGACAGTCTTCCGTCGGGAAATAGACTAAGGTGGGCAGCATGTGAGGAACCCAGGGTCTGATTGTACTAGGTGAAGCGGGGTTAGCTGGGTCTTGTACCGATTTGAGGGCGAGCCAATAGTTTGGACTGATAGGCTTTTGTCGGAAATAGACTTATGCGGGCTGCACGTGAGGGACCTAGGGGTCGGATTGTATTGGGTGAAGCGGGGTAAGTCGGGTCTTATACAGATTTGAGGGCGGGTTGGTAGTTTTGGCTGATAGGCTTCCGTTGGGAAATAGACTGATGCAGGTTGCGCGTGAGGGACATAGGGTTGGAATGAGCATTCATTGCCATCGTCGTGAGTGCAATTGAGGCACTGATAAGACTTAATTGTGCTCGACTTTCTATGCTTTCGACATGCATTATTTGTTCTACGGATACAGACCTTGGTGATAGTGATAGATGAGTATCCATGAATTTCATGCATTGCCCGTAATGATGTTCGGATTTGATGATGATCTTGCCTAGCATATGATTTCTCGAACTATTCATTATGGATGTTGAGGTTTCACATGCCTTGTATACTTTTGTCTTCTGAGGTTTTGCTATGATTATGATACTTAGTGCCTTTGATTTTATTTATATTTATACCTACACAAGCATGCCTTGCTTTTGCAAAGCCTCAGAGTTGGAGCACAATAGTCGAAAAGGGAAACAAGTGGATTAGCATGGATCTGGACGAGGACCTGAGGACCATCTACTTTCGTATTCAGAGACATAGTAGTATACGTCTTTCAGACTTGTATTAGACTTTTGGGACTCTACCTAGATGTTTGTGTATTTTGATAGATTTTCCATATACCATAGTATAGTGTGCATACACTCACACATGGATGATGTGGTGATTATGGATGGACCTTAGAGCTTTGGACTTTTATTATCATTGTTTCTTTACATCTTATGAAATTTTATTGTGGTTTTAATATTTGAGCATGCTCAGAGTGCTTGAAATTGATTTTGTTTATCGTTGCAATTTTTGGGGTGTGAATGACCCTCGGAGTTTTCTTTATTTGATATTTTTCCTTGATGCTGCAAAAAATTAATAAATTTTGAGTTTTATTTCAAGGATCCCGCTTGTTTTATAAAATAAAATAAAATATTTCTACTACTATATGTATTGGAAAAAGATTTAGAAAACCCGAGGTGTCACAATGGGGATCACAATGTACTACTCGGATAGAAAAATAATGTCAGATCGTCTTAGATCTGAAGTTCGATCAAGGATTTGGTCAAATCAACGGTTGGATCTTCCCTTATTAAGAAATGAGAAGATGAGTATCGTTTCCCGCATTGCCATGATGGCGGGGGTACTCTCGGATCTCAGAGGTCCTTCCTAGATTGGTTAGAAACTCGAGTCACATATCAAGGGGGTGAAGGGGGCTCACTGAGTCAACTCAGCTCTCCCCCCCCACCCCCCAACCAAAACGAGTTGAGGAGAGTTGACTTGGTGAGTTAGCTCAGCCCTAACTTGCTAAAAAGGGAAATTAGAGGGAGGAGGGTGACGGTGGCCATTGGTTATTAGCTAGCTCACTGCCTGAACCCGGCGAGGAGGAGAAGCAGGGGAAAACCTTAGCTGTGCCAGTGGCGGGGAGAGGCAAGCTACGGGAAGGAAAGAAGGGCAGCCCGTGCAGCAGGCCTGTGAGCACAGCAGCATACCGGGTTGGCTACACTAGCGCAAACTCGACAGAGAGAAGAGAGGGGAGACCAAGGCACGCTGGCTTGTTCCATGGCCAAGCCATGCCGATGGAGGGGAATGTAAGGCCAGAGGGGGGAAATATCAAATCATGCATTGATGTGATGCCTTGGGTTTTAACAATAATATAATAACAATTTATAAAACAATTGAGATCCCTACTTCAAAAACTTTGATTTTTAAAGTGACCAAAAACAAAAACTTGTATTTCAAATTCCTAGGGAGTCATACAACCACCAAACTACGAATTTAATGGTAAAATAAAATATCATTTCTACAGAAAATCCAATAGAGTTTTCTCTGTATTTTAGATCATTATGCATGATCAGTGCAATACAAAATAACTTGATAAACATAATATAAGACATGACATATGGGAGACTCAGTCTGCACACACATGCACAACCAAATGCTATTTTTAATAAAATATATACTCCAACAATGGAAAAGAAAATGAAGTCATGACAAAATACTTAGGGGCGGTGTCTAATCATCATCATCACAAAGTCAGAGAGGGGGTGGCCAACCTTACAACCCTCCTAGCATAATACCCATCGAGTAGAAGCACCCGTCATAAAGCAGCAAAACATGCTATAAATTATAGAAAACTCCTAAGTGAAATGAACCTCAATAGGCTGAATCAAAATACATGATAAAGTATAAACCATAAAATATGAAAACATGGATAATCGTATAATCAATGTCATGCTATCAAAAGCAAAGTAATAAACATGTTTTAATAAACACGATAGTGTAAACCATTTCCTCTAATGTTTACAGAAAATCAAAAGCATAATAGCGGAAGCAAATAAAATAAGAATGGATAGGCACTTACCTCCAGCCATAGCAGTGAAGATCCAAGGAAGTTTAAGAGATCTTCTAATCCTCTTCAATTCACAATGATGGAAAACCAGAAATGCAATAAATTGTTGCCCAAATTTGAAAGGATTAGGGACCCTTAAAAGATGAATGTTTATGATGGTTATCCTTCCATCAAGGATAATTGTCATGGGCAGTTATGACACATGTTCATGTGTCAGTTCTGAATTTCAAATGTTCAGGACCATAATCGTTTTTTTTTTCTTAACAGATAGGGTGTAAAACACCCGCCTCAAGAATTTCAATTGAGAAGTCATGATCATGAAATCAAGAAAAAATCTCGAATATAATCACCTACCTCAATAAATGTGCTATCCCAAATAGGTGCGTAAGCTATATCACGTCACGCGCCCTAATGTACATGTCACAACATAAGTTATCTATCACTTGGTGTTCTCACATCTCAAATAACAGGTCCAAGTAATAACCTCCCTGATCTGGTAGTTAATACTAGATTAACAGCCAAGATCATCTGATTAACTCTCCATTAGGGCAATCCTGAGCTAGATGTTTGTATTTCTAACATCTAGACCGTCATATGTCATTTTGATTTCAATCCTACTCATTTTCGTCATGATCCATTAAATTTCTATTTCGTTTAGTGATTCATATGTATCTTTATAATTATACATCAATTTGACGGTCAAATCACTCTCTAATCAACACATTCTAAGGCACCTACTTAGATCGATAGTTAAGATCATTTTTCTTAGCAATTCAATGAGATCTACTCTTCTAATCCCCTAGATTATCTCATATTTGGTGTATACAATCAAGGTCTAAGGCCTGATCATACATTGATCAGCCTAATCTAGGCTATCTAATAGTATTTAGTGGTTTAACTATCTAAAAAGTGCTCAAAGCTAGGTTTTTATCTTAAATCTAGGTCTGCGTTATCGAGACAATCGTAACACCTCTTTCAAATCGTGATTTGGACCTCTGTAGCTCCTAAAATCATATTTTTTTTATAAATGAACGACCTAAAAAATCCAAAAATATCAAGAAAAAGCCACACTGCACGGCACGTGACGTGCGTGCATGTAGCTTGTGTGTGTGCGCTGCCTAATGTCGCTATCGAGCTGCTACCATTAGATACCGTTGTCCAGAACAACGACCGATTGGCCGCTATAGCCAGAGACAACGGCCGAACTCAATTGCCGCCGACAACCCCCTGGTAGTCCAAATTTTGTGATTTTTGCCCCGTTTCACTCCATTTTTTGTGCTCATTCCATTCTTAAGCTCATTTCAACAAATTCTATCATTATCTCATGTTTTTTTCATGATTTTCATCACATTCCTAAAAATCTCTCCATTACCATTTTCTTGGTTTTTTGGCTTCCCTAGTCATCTGATTACCATGAATATTCATGGGTTTGTTCTTTGTGTTACCACACATAAGATGAATGGTTCAAATTATCCATCTGAAGCCATTCCATTAGGTTATTTTTGCAAAAATAGTAGATTCATGCAGTCACTGGAAATGACATTCCACTTCATTTTTCGATGTTAAAAAGTAGTAAACTAAATGGAGGTAAGCCAAAAATGGAGAGGGAAAAAGAGAACAAGGGTCTACCTCAGTCAGGCTAGCCGAAGGGGAAGAATTTGTCTCACACGAGTAAGGTGGGTGTGATGCATTTGCCAGCGTTAGTCATCCTCGTCGATGCACGGGAACTGAGGGGGAGTTATGGCTGTGAGGGAAATTAGACAAGCATTTAAAGCCTTCATGGGTTCCAGCGCCCAGTCCGTGGGCCCCACATGAAATTACCAATCTACCCTTCATGCATGTTTTATTAAATATAAAAATTAAATTAATTGGTCATTCTTCCTTCGGTCTCCGATTTCAGTGTTCTTAGTGGCATTGGATTACATTTATTGAGTACATTCCAATTATTGAGGTTTTAACTAATGATTATATCTCTAAAATTCTCAATTCCATAATTACCTCAAATTTTTTGCAAAATTCCACAAATCATGCATTTTTAGAATTTAAAAATAGCAGATATTACAACCGATTTGTGCACAGGTGGTTCAGATTGGCTATAGGGGCAGAGGAACCCGACAAAAAGGCAGAAGAGGGGCTGTGCGACCGACCTGTTACACAGGTTAGGCTATGCAGGCGTGGGGATTTCATGTCGTGGGAGAAAAACCTGAAATGGGTTTTCTGTCAGGCACTTGCAGGTAGAGCGTCATCACTGTGATTATCTGGGAGGGATCGAACTGAGGGGCAGATAAGTGCATGGCCAGCCTACGCTATCAAGCATGTTAGGCTAGTTGCAAGAGAAAAACCCCAAATCCGGGTTTCCATCACGCCAGAAAGAGGGAGGAAAGGTTGCTAAGAAATGAGGGGTTTCTAGGGAGAAGGGGCATGCACTTCTCTTCGTTGCTGGAAAGAGAGAGGGTCGTCACAGAGGATAATGTCCTCTCTCTCTCTTAAGGCAAGATGGATTTTTATGGATAACTCATTAGGAATCATAATACTGTTATTTTGAAATTTCTTATTTGCCCATTTTACATAGCACCCACAAGTAACTTTGGATACGGGAAAAAACAAAAAACAAAAAAAACCCTCCAGTCAATGAATGGTCTACCACTGTATAGAACATCCACTCATTTACAATGATTGCTACTAAAGAACTTCTTTCATTAATGCTTATATCTTTTGATTCCTCTCTTGATTTAGACTTAGTCCCATTTGGCCTTCTATAGCCATGTCCATTGAACTTGAAAGGCTATAACAACTATCAAAAGGCGTTTAAAACAAAGAGATGCTAGTCTTATTTGTATGAAAACAAAATGTTCACATGTGAGTTTCTCGATGGGAACAGGAATGGGTTCTGGAGCACCTCTAAAAGCCAAAGAAAGCGATGCCAGTTGTCATTTCATAGATTGACAGTGTTCATATTCTATGCTCATCACAGTGAATCTCTGTTAGTCAGTGTTCTCTACCAGCTCATTCCCTTCAATCATCACTCACAAGAGAGAGAAAAAGTGAGAAAAAAAAGGTGAATAGTGTGTTGTTGTTGAATTTCAATGAAGATGCGATCTCCACTCTCAAAGTAGCTCTTACTTTCTTAGTAAGAAAGTGAGGGCCCATTTCATTTATTAATGTTGGCTGGTATTTGATTGTGAAGCCAGACATTTCCTCACTTAGGAATCCTAGTTATATAGATTTTGAGAGAGAGAGAGAGAGAGAGAGAGAGAGAGAGAGAGAGAGAGAGAGAGAGAGAGAGAGAGAGAGAGAGAGAGAGAGAGAGAGAGAGAGTAGTTTCATACAAATGGGGAATCTTCCATTCAAAAGGACAAAAGAAGGGAATCCTAAGTTGCAGATGATTTGTAGTAGTGCTTCGAATGGGTTTTGAATTGTGCAACATTTGCACATGGTGAGAAGCAATGTGAAAAGGATAGAACTAGTTAATATTGTGAGAAAGGTGTTGGGTCAGTGGATTACCAGGATCAGGATGGGAACCCATGTTTCTATTGGTGGTAGTGGTGGGATTTTAGTGGCATTCAGTACCCAAGGATATCTCTCCTATCTTTGTTAAGATGCTCCATTTTGTTGTTTGTTGAAACCTTAATCTTTTCAAAACTTAGAGATATGCTTGAGATGGCCCAAGTTTTTATAACACATTTTCATAAATATTTGCAAAGGTAGGGCCTTGATTTTGAAAATGTTTAAAACACAAATAGCAGAAACATATTTTCTTTGAAATTGATTTGTCAAAAACCCGAGTGCCACCTCAAATTATTTATCATACATAGATTTTTGTATAAAATAAATTTTTTTTATTGAATATCAAAAGAAATACTTTTATTAAAATCAGGATCGATCTAGTGGTTCACATACGCAGCCCTGATAGTTATTATATACCTTGTCTAAATATTACAATCCAAATAAAAAATAATTAATACAATCTTCCTCAGAGTAAATACCTTGAGCCATAGTTTAGTGATGATTATCCACAAGTCTTGAGCTTTCAACCATCCTTAATTATATCTGAGATATTGTAAACATTCAAACATTAACAATATCTCAACAAGCTATGCTTGGTAGGGGATTTAAGAAATATATTCAATATATCTCAAAATCAACAATTCATTATATCCATGATATAAATCCATTTATACAATTGGATAAACATTTTATCCTTCACACATCATAAGAATTATATGCATATATTACATATAAAGAAAACTACCGAAAATCGTCAATATAGTTAATATCATCAATAATGCCGTATTGGAAATCATCCTCCAATGCAACATCAGTAATAACCTTTACCAGGCATCTCATCATACCATAAAATAAGGTATCCCATCATGTCATAACATAAGGCATCTCATTATGCCATAATCAATTGCATCATAATGCAAAATAATCAAAAGACTACCATGCTTATAGTCTCAATTCGTATAGCATGCTCGGATAACTGCATAATGCTCCATTGATACCACGGTAGAAAATACAGATCCATGTTCGTATGTGGGAACCATGGCTGTCACAGTAGCGGCCTTCCCATAATTGTCCCACTCGATGTTTTGCCTCTCTTTAGGCATGATATCATCATCATAATCAGTTTCGGAGAGTGGTGGCCAAACCCTCATAACTCTCCTAACATTGGCATCCCCAGGCCTAAGCCTTTTTTAAAATAAAACCACAAGCATCCATGCTTGTATAAAAAATAATATTTCATACTTATAGACTTTATGTCTGGTTATAATAGGACATGCCTATAATTTTCTTAAGATTTGGGATCCAACTTATATAGTTCAAATCTTCCCATTCTACCCATTAAGTAATTTCATAATTACTTAATCAATCCATTTGTATTCATTTCAAGATTATTTGTTGTCTTGTGTGATTTCATAATTATTTAATCAATCTCTTTGTATTTATTTCCACATCTTTGTTGATTCATAACAATCTGTTGATTGTTTAACCGTAAGTGCACAGGCTATTGTAGTGTAGCTTATGCAAGTACGGGTTGATCCCATGAGGACTTGATTTAAAATGATGGAGTTTTCAATAAAATTCAATTAATAAAGGAATAAAAACAAAGACTATACTAACAATAAAATAAAATCCAACTTTATTCAATTTCTACAGTTTGCACAATTATTTATTCAAAAGACAACAGAAAATAAAACTAAAAGGTGTCCTGGATACACCTGTCCTTGGATTGCACTATCCTTGAATAGTCAGAATGAAGATAAGGTAAAACCATAATAGCACAGGGACACAGATGTAATTAAACAGGGGACCCAATTGGTATTTCTGAAATCTGCCAGGGGACACAGATGGAATTCTTTTGGGGACACAGATGGAATTCCTGAGATCTGCCAATGGCAGAACCGTAATTTCTTCAGGGTTATGGTTTTTCACGAAAAAACTAGGAAAACACGTTTTGGGAGAAATATGGATGAGATGGGAAGAGGGAGAAGAGGAAGGAGAAGAAGGAGGGAAGGAAGATGGGGAGAAAACCCGAGTTGAGTTTTCTTCTCCCTGGGTCGTGCGATTGAAGGAGAAGGAGAGCAGAGGGAAAGAGTATGGGAGAAAACCAGAGATGGTTGGGGGAGAAAGGGAGAAGAGGAAGAGAAAGGATGAGAGGAAAAAGATAGGGGAAGAGATGGGAGGAAACCCGATCTGGGTTTTCTCTCCTTGGGTCGTCCGGAGTAGACGTCTGGGCCATTGGGAGCAAAGGAGGAACTGGATGGGAGAAAAACGGAGGGTAAGGCAGCGCTGGTGAAGGCAGAGGGAGAAGAAACAAGAGAGGGCTCCGGGCGGTTCTAGAAAAAGCCAGCTTTGCTTGGCAATCCGGTCGGAGAAGAAAAATTGAGAGAGATTGTGAGAAAGAAAGAGGATGGAGAGAGACCAGAGATAGAGAGAAGAGGAGATGGGTTACCGGTGGGAAGGGATGATGCTAGTGATTGTCTCGACGTCGACTGGCAAAGGAGATGACCCGGTCTGTGAACAGAGGTGCGTGGCTGGGGCGTTGAATAGACTAAAGAGAGAGAGAGGAGATTTGAGAGAGGCAAATGAGAGGGACGAAGAGAGGAGTGGGGAAAGAGGCGTTGGGTCTGGTGGGAAGCAGAGAGAAGGGGATGAGAGAGCCGTGAAGGGGTGCGAGGGAGAAGAGAGAATGGGATAGAGATAGAGAGCAAGAGGTAGGAAAGGTTAGGGGGGTCTGCCTCCACCTACGTTCCTACCAAGGAGTGAAGGATGAAAGCTTGGAGAAGAAAGGAGAAGGAAAAAGAGAAATTGAGTGGGGAGAATGTGCCGGCCAGCCCCCCCTTCCCAAGAGGAAAAAACGTCTTTGGAGAGAGAGGGGAAGAGGTATAAAAAGGAGAGTGAGAGATAGAGACGTGAAAGAGAGGGAAACGGAGATTGAAGAGAGATAGGAGAGATGAGAGAGAGTGGGGTCCACTAGAAGTTTAGACTTGCTAGAACTCTGCAAGTCTTAAACTTTGTTCTGTCTTAGGACTCTTCAAAATCTACTTTTTTTCATGAAACTTCATCTGATCATCTTGTATCCTTGATTCGATCTGGAGCGTTCACGCCTGAGTTGACCGATCTACAATGCATAGGACCCAATTAGCGCAATCTAAACCGTCCATTAGCTTTAATAGTCATCTAACCACTAAATTTTACAATTCAACGGTTGGATGGCCAATTAAAGCTAAAATAGAATATTTGATGTAAAATCTTAAAATTAATGGTCTAGATGCTCTAATCAAATACTAAATTAGGGGTATTTTGACCAAAATTGAACACTTAACACAATCCCAAATAAATTATAATTAAAACTCATTTATCAAGACAAGATCATATGTAAAATACATGTATCTCATATATTGAATATATCCTTAAGGTCCACCTACCTTTACTTTCAAAAATCCATCATCCCATTGATCTTGATCATCATATCCTTTATATATCTATCAAAACACATGTATATAGTCATTCTTCAACTCATTTTTACTTCCTAATTGTTCTTTTGATCTTCCTTATATAAGATGATTTGAATCTTGTTCCTTGGATCATATTGATCAAGGGTCTAATCTATTGATCTACATTTAAATTTAATATTTATACTGTTTGAAAATATACATACAAGATTATGATTCTTATTATTCTTGATCATTCAAGATCTCCTTATGGATCTTGTTTGATCTTTGATTACCTTGATTATCATTTTTATTAGGATTACATAGTTTACTATCCTTTTATAATCTTATTATTATTCAACCAGTTAGTGTTTTACTGGTTGAAAATAGTTTATTTTTTTCCTAACACTAGACAGCTCTTCCTTATTTCAGAATTGACTAAGGCTTACCAGTTGAAAGCTGCTCACAAGATAGTTAATTCAATCCTCATGTAAGGAGGCGTTTAGACTTGGGGAAAGAGCGAGACTCTATTAGAGAACTCCCTTAACCACCATGTTCAGCATTTACTGGAGTGACCTTAGCTCAAACTTCATAAGGTTCCTATGAGCGTTAAACCTTAAGTTCTCTTGTTATTTGATTTTATTAAATTCACGAACATTTAAAAGTCATTCATGGGGTTTATTATTCTCTTAATTTGGGCCAAGGAAATGATATTCCTTATATTGTCTTACTAATTATAGCCCTTACTATCACTAAGTCCATGTTTATATTCATTGTAAATGTTCATTAATATCTAATTTTATTTAATTACATTTTTAGTGTAATTTATATAACATGAACAATTAAAGGGTAAATAAATAAATCTCACAATTAAATCTACTAAGCAAATAAAAGAACATTTATAATAAAATTTAATAATTTACATACTCATTTGAATACATCATATTTATTCAATTTGATCAAATGTTTATATTTTGATTTCTATTCATTTTTCATCCCATTAAGAGTTTAGATCTTGATCTTTCATTTTTATTCAGATCTATCACATTCTCTTAATATGATATCATCATTAGATCATTGATGCATCTCATCATGTGATCTGATTTTTCTTGATTCAACTGATCAAGAAGTTCTTAAGTCAATTTATCCAAATCAAGGGCATAGATTTTAATCTATCCCAAATTAGCCACATCAGGCCATTTATTTTTCATGATCTTATTATTAGATCATCATTCATATTGTTTTATAGTTTCAGATCATGCTTGATTAGTCAGATCAAGTAAATCCATTATTATTTTTAAGATTTCTCTTCCATTAAGGTTAAATTTCTTAATTCATCCCAAATCAGTTATATCTAACTCTTGGTTCTATATTCTCTCATCACTAGATCACTGATGGATTAAAAATCTAAGGCCTGATCATGTCAAATTTAACTGATCTTGGAAATTAGTACATCTTTTTGTGACTTATAAATTTTTACAGTAAATAAAACATAAACTTTATATTTTTATTAGATTCTACTCTTCACTAGGAATCCATAGCTCCTTTCTGATATTGATTTGGAGTTAAAATGAGCTCTGAATTGCATTTTTAAGATTTCAAATAAAAACAAGGGCCCAGATTCAATCTGGGTCCATACATCTATGGGCTGATCAGAGGCCCGCCCCTACCGCGTTCCACAGGTGATAGCCGGTCGTACCGGGAGGGTGACCTGGGGTAGCCGAGACAATCTGATCTGGACCGTCATATAAGCTTTTTCCTAGATCTCCCAGATCTAAACGATCTAACATCCCAGATTTCATCCCCTTGGGTTTTGAGACCCTCTGATTCCATCCAACAGTTCAGAATTCCCAAAAATTTACATTTTATGTGTTTTCCACTGGGTTCACTAGTATTGGATTCATCAAAAAACTCTAGCAGAAAAATCCATTCCAGTGACCTCAAGCCTGGAAAATTGTCAGAATGTTTAAAGGGAGAAGAGTGGAACCTACCTGAAGTGTCCAGTGGCGAGAAGAATGCCGAAAAATAAAATTTCACCTGAAAAAGAACTATGCCAGAGTTATTGCTTTTCCAGTGAAATACCCAAAAATACTCCTCTGAACTTCATGAATTTATAGGGCTTTTGAAGATAATTAAATTCTGAACAATATGAACATTTTAGATCTAGATTTCAGCTGCTGAAAATGAATGCCTAATTGAATTAGGGTTTTCAGGCGAAATATCCTATTCCATTAGGCACGACGCATCTGTGGACGCACTCGACAGCCTGTGATGGAATATTCCCTTCGATGCGTCCGAAAACGCACTCTACGGTTGTAAAGGGAAGGGAGAGAAAGAAAAGAACAAAGAAAGAAAAAAGGGAAAAAAGAGAGAGAGAAAGAAGGAAAGAGAGAGGGAGAGGGAGAGTGGGAGAGCCTTGGGGGGTTTGTGAATTTCGTGCAGGGGTGGGAGGGTATTTATAGGGCTAGTTTTGAAATATTTTAATTAAAAATTTTAATTATTTTAATTTTAAATAAAAATGTACTTTTCTTATAAAATTAAAAGCATATTCATCATCATGTTTATTCTTTATTATTGATATTCCCTGAGCTGGCTGTCCACCAGCTCACCCAACTTTTGTGGACTTTAAGCAAAAGTGAAATGATCATTTTACCCTTATGGGTAAATGTAAATTCACAAAAATTACGAAAAATAGAAATTTTTCGCCCGAGCTCAGATTTCAGATTGCTTACAATCATTTTGACTGGTGATTCCAAATATCTATGTTTCAAGACCTGATTCTTTTTCAAAAAAATTAATATAATATTTTACCTCGATTTTTGTGAAAATTTCAAATAATTCCAAAAATTTTGGGATTTTCACAATACTGGTACAAACTTCTGCCTAAATACAACTTTTCTTATGAATATTTGGATACAAAGATCTCACTTGAATTGTACAACGAAATACCCCATTACTTGATACATAAATCCAAATATGCAAAATCACTTATGTTACTATCTTATACATCTTTAGGTCTCTGTTCTGTAATCAGACTTACATTTTTGTTTCACTCAATATGTCTCCCGTTGATTTTGTGGGATTATGGACCACCAAATAAAGAAGAAAAGGTGGGCCCAACACCCCAGAGTTTTAGTTCACCCAATTCTCCATGGTAAATGTGGCATGACCTGCCAAATGCCATATAATAAATGTTGTCTTTATGACCTTTTGCCTATTCAATCTGAACCACTGGTGGGCTGCTTGAACTGCTGTTGTTGAGATTTTGCCACTGATTGAAAGATTAAGATTAAAGATTGGTATGACGATTAATGTGCTTCCTTTTCAATCATAACTGCCGATTACAGTAGTCCTGCAATACAATCACGGAAAAGGGACATCTTAAGTAAATGAATCTAGATTATTATGATCTTCCATAATATAATTAATCAAAACCTACATGTGTACCGCAGGATAATTAAGTCTCCAAATGTCACGTTATAATAGAAAATTACAGGGAACACGAAGTCATGTGGGTCCTAAATTGTTTGATGATCCAAGCTAATCATTTTCTGGGCCCCTTAAATTTTATATATACATAGACGAGAAACATGTATAGGAAGATGGTAATCCTTTCTAAGTGGTCAATAGATTTAAGCTGCTGTCTTGGAAACTTGTAACGAGTCATTTTACACCACATATGAGAAGATTGCTTGGGCCATGGTTATGTCACCAACCAAATACCCTACATGTTCTTCCTTGACCTTTTAGGCAGGCAACATCACAAGGAAAAGGTCCTGAGGGAGAGAATTGTGGATATGGAACAAGGGCATTTGGGGAGCAACAAAATGTAGTACAAATTGGTTGAATAATGCAAGTTGTATATGACAAAATCTAAAGGGGATTTACTTTTGCAGTACATTACTGCATGACTGTTAAAATGCAATGCAGCTGGGGTCAATCTTCTTTATATGGGATAAACCAATCAACCACCACATGGCCAAAACTTATTTTTTGTTTTGTTTTGGTTTGGGTTCTACTTTTTTTTTTCTTTGTAAAGAAAACATGGCATAAGCTTAGGAGAAGCACGTTTATAATGATGCTTGGTTTGAGATTGACTGTTGGCATATTTCAGGCCAAAAAGCCCTCCAGTCTATTTGTGAAAGAAGTGGACAACTTGTTCATTGTACACTACGTTGCAGGTTCAGGGCTATGCTCTCCATCCCCTTACAGGATGTGCTGTGAAATGTCTAGATTGCATGTGTAATATTAGAGTTTAAAAGAGTCTGTGAATGTGGTTGACTTGGGAAAACTGCTTCCTTTGTATGAGAAAGGGGGAAAATGAAAGGAAAGAGACTACATATTCAGAGAGTATATAAAGTTTTCTTAGTGAGATAAGTCTCATGACTAGCATATCGGTAGTTACATTTTCTTTTTGTGAAAGTTGATGCAATTAGATTAATGAAACAAGGAAATGAATACACCCATCAGGATCAATACGATTCCACCATCAAAGACAGAAACACAGGGTCCACGAAATACTGCTCAAAGCTGAACAACTGGTCTGAGTGAACACCCAAACCGTAAAATGAAAACACAAAAAACTTTGATCCCGTGTTCACCTTGAACAGGTAAGAAGGTAACGTTTCACATGCATTGTGATCTCCTCTTCCAGCTCAGAAAACCTGCAACTTTTCATCATCAATCACCACTCCTTCCTTCCCCGATCCGTAGTTATATTTTCTTGGCGAGATGCTCTTTCTTTGTCTTACTTTTGCCTGGCAAGCTTTTATGTGTAGTCATCCTGTGACCTTGAGGTCACGGATTCAAAGCGTTGAAACAGTCTTGCAAAATACAAAATAAGGATGTGTACTTTAGGCCTTTATGGTCTGCTTCTTTCCTGGGCCCTACATAGGAAGAGCTTTGTGCACCGAGGCTGCCTTTTTGCTCCCATGAAATAGCTAACCTTTGCGGTTGAGGTTCCTCCAAATCATGGTCAAATAGGTTGTTTATAGCTAAATCTACACTTCCTGGATTTTTTTATAGCTAAAGAACATAATGGAGGGAATAATGGTTAAATGCAGGATCTCTCTCTCTCTCTCTCTCTCTCTCTGCGTGTGATGAAAAGGAAAGCTGGTTCTGAAGAGACAACTCGTGATGGCCTACATGTTTCACATGAATATGATTGACTGCAACAGTCTAATGCGTGACCGCCAGACCAACCTACTGCCCCTAATTAATTTCTCCTTGGGAGATAAATCGAG
Source organism: Warburgia ugandensis (assembly GCA_035236585.1). Classification (NCBI taxonomy): domain Eukaryota; kingdom Viridiplantae; phylum Streptophyta; class Magnoliopsida; order Canellales; family Canellaceae; genus Warburgia; species Warburgia ugandensis. The sequence continues at coordinate 44,613,643 of CP141129.1, forward strand.
CCCTGTGATTCATCAAACCCCCCCTAGAGTTCCGTCAACAGAAACTAAAAACATCACTTTTTATCAGACTTAAACTTATCGATGAAGTGTTCGTTCATCAAGGGACCAGAACCATGCAGGCCAATTCTTGATGTCTACAAGATCAACAGTTTTCAGTTTTGTTGTGTATATATCCCATGGAAGGGTAGAAGTTGATTATTAGGCTAGATCGAGACAGTACCGTCAGCAAAGTTACTTACCAAAGGAGTAGAATAAACCAAAATGCATGAGAATTAATTATGTTATCTAATGCATGATAAGGGGAGCCTTGGCGCAACAGTAAAGTTGTCATCGTGTGACACGTGCTCGAGGCAAGGAAACAGCCTCTTTTAAAATGCAAAGTGAGGTTGTCTACTATAGACCCTTGTGAACTGCCCCTTCCCCACACCTTGCATATTGCTCTTGCAAAAATATAAGATAAGCCTGCATACTATAGACCTTTGTCGTTTGCCCTTTGCCAAACCTCGAATAGGCAGGAGCTGCGTGCAACCGCTGCGGCCCTTTTAGACAATGATTTTTCACCCTTAAGTTTGCATTTGAAGCCACTTTTGGACATGGCACATATCGCCATTATATAATTACAGACTCTTGGCTTACACGCTTTGCGGTGATTTATTTGGTTTATTTACCTAACATGCTTCCACTGAAAATGTGTCATTATCTTTTCTTCTAATTATCATTCGTTGCTTCTTGTCCTCTTTATTTTAATATACCAAACCAATGAGGTGACGGATTTTCCCGTCCTTCCACAGGATCAGGGCATGTACGTTTTGAGATAATAGAGTGAGCTATGACAAGCACATGAGAAGCTGATCGGCCCCACCAGTTACATGATGCTAAACTGATGGGGCCCTTCATCCACATAACTCCAGATCATAGGTAACGTGAACCAGAAGTGATATTGGTCCAAATGTCATCACGAGGACCGTCATTTTATTGCCTTTGTCATTAATGGGTTGGTTAAACATGATTATCAGCTCATCCTTGTACTTGATAACATATTTAGGTGATTGGGACATTGCTTTGGCTTTTAAAATGCTTATGAAATATGATTGGATCATCAATTTAACTATCTTATCAAGGTGATAGGAAAGAAGTGGTATATCATTGAATGGCATGATTACTACAGTTGTATCAACTAAGGAATTGATGAATGATGATCTAACCATGCTTGCACGCAACGGGTGGCAGAGTTTTTTAATGGGGCTTTCGCATAAAGTCCTTTATTAGAAAGCATGAAGACAAATCCTGGCCCCTTGAGCTGTAGTGGTAAATTAAACTCATAAAATCCGTAGAAATTCAATTGCAATTTTCAATCCCTCAAATGGCTCTTGCTAACATTGATATAGTTGTAATGGGGAAATGGGGCTGCAGCAACGTGCTCCTACAGCCATTTTTATCCTATGTTCAAGAAACCTGAGGGATCAAACAGTGGCTCATGGTGAATCTAATAAATCAAGCACAATCAATTCATCGGATTCTAAGACAGAGCAAGAAACCCCGGGGAATGTCTTCCATTTGACAACACCGACATTGTTTTTCTTTTTGCTGGATTTGGGTTCCTCCTTTTTAATGGTGTTTGAAATGTTCCACTGTTTGACATTTATAGTTTTCTGAGTTCCTAAAAATTATACATTACATCAACATGTCTGGATCAAGTATTAATTGCAAGATCTATGATGTGATTATCTGAGGATCCTTTGTGTCTTTTATTTTTGTGTTGATGATGTTAGATCTGACTAGAAAGGGGAGCCTTGGTGCAACGGTAGAGTTGTCATCGTGTGACCTTGAAGTCATGGGTTCAAGGTGTAAAAATAGCCTCTTGCAAAATGTTAGGTAAGGCTGCGTAGTATTGACCCTTGTGGTGTGAACCCTTCCCTAGACCCACCTACGTGGGAGCTTCGTGCACCGGTGCTGCCCTTTTTTGGTGTTAGATCTGACTACATTGATGAATTATTCAAAAGATTACATCAATTACCCAAAAGGGGTGTGGGAGGTTGGTTGGAGTCATGGGTCGGCTCGCCATTGACCATGTTTAAATCTCACCCCTGAACTTACCTAGCTCTGCCATTATTAGAGTCGACTAGCTAGGTACACAAAGATTAGAATATATGGTCAGTGCAAAGATTAACTCAGGCTTGGTCGAATCTCCTATACGTCTATTGCTTCAATGACTAGCATGATCGAGAGGCTCCAACTATTTCCAGAAGCAAGCCTCCAGCGCTCTGCAGTAGCAATATTTGATGCAGCACCTAAGCTTGAACTGAAGAAATTAACTATGCTGCTTAAATAATTTCCAATATCTCTAGAGCCATGTTCTTATAGCCAAGGAGCAGTTCTAAAATAAGAGGCAGAACCAGCGGATTCCCCATCACATTTCTTAGAGGAATTTTCAGTCGTTTTCGCTTTCAAGAAGCCGTGGAGTTCAGTTTCATCATCTGTGCGTGATAGAAAATGGAGAACTTAAATTCCTGTGACTTGGTTGAGAATCTTTAACATGAGCCTATTTCACTCAGTCACACGTTTCACCATGCTTAACAAACCACTTGCAGCACCATCTCTTTCATTTTGGATCTGATCGGTGCTTCTTAATAAAGAGAAGTGGATTCCACATGAAATCTGAAATCTTTGTTGTGGGCTTTTCACAGTAGATTTCCAATGGTGTCAGTGAAATATGGAATTCAATTCTATGGCGAAGTTGTTACTTGACGTACAGTTGCATCAGCACACTCTCTGTTCAGCAAGTACTCAGTGCCAGGGCAAAAACATGGATTCCAATCTATTCCAATAAAAATCAGACGTGATGATACCAGACCACCTTAAAACTCCTCTCCTTTTCCGTACGTCAGTATACTCAAAAGTGTGAGGCCAGATCCATATCAGATTCATAATCCCATATCAGTGCTGCTTTCCATTCAGATGCCTCAATTGCATCCTTCATATTATGGCCAAATGTTTATCATATTATTAACTGCTTACTTGTTTGAAAATCAGTTCCATATTTCTCTGCCAGCTGTGTGATCATCATGAAGAGCAGGGTGGCGAGTCCTAATGTGATCTTTACTCATAAAGAATAAGGGTGGCAGATCCATCATTAGCCATTTGCTGCAAGCTAGCTAGTAAATCTCTTGGACTTCTTTTTTCCTGTTCTTGAATATGCTTTGCTGCCCATGAATTGTGCAAGAACATAAACGAAGTTTGTTCGACCAGAGTTTCAGAAGATGAATCAGTTCTTTAAACCACCTTGATAATAATTCAGGCAATCAATCCTGATCAATTAAGTCCATAATCAGTACATGTGAAGATAGAGGTAATTTATGCTGAAAGCAGATACTCGGCCAAGTGCGTCAGTTTGATTCCTAAGGAATGCAATGTATGGGGCCATTGGCCATCTGGGGATCTACAAGTTCCCCCTGCCGGCTTGGAGCAGATTTCCCAGTCCAGTTCCAAAGAAGTCTAGTTTTGCTTTATCCTCTACCGAAGACTGAAGAAAGCAATCTTATTGAAATGGATTGATGATGAAGATCAGTCCGGCTCTGTAAGCAAATCTTTTTACGATGGCCTATGATGATAAATTCATACTCTAATATGACAAACATTTTCAGCTGAGATTGTATGAGCTGAAAATCTTTCCATTGCTTTGGCTATTTTGGTTTCCTTTGCAGGGAAAACCATCCGAAGAATTTCGGTAGCTTCTTACAGAATACTGTCAGCACCCATGTTATTCAAATTCCTCAAAAATTCATTCGTAGCCCTTCCACAGTCGGCTTCTTCCTAGCATCTCCGGAGCTGCAAGCCCTTCGGAATAGGATTATCCATCTGAGAGTCCATTAGCACCATTCTGAAAGTATCACAATGGTTCACAGTTTCTTTCAGTCCATTCAGGAAACTGTCGAGAGCACTATTTGTGATAGAGGAGAGCTCCCCACCTAGTTAACACAAAATTTAAGTAACACTCAATCAAGAATCCCCAGAGAGATGGAGGTGATGACATGCTTGCTCATCCAGAAAGCACCAATGTGTCTCTATGAAACAGTAATAAATTACTATCTAAATATCCATCAGTAATGGTCATCCAGAAACAGTCAGTTTGCAAGTTAGTTTCCATCAATCTTGCTGCTCAGTAATCCATCAAGCCTGCTTTGAGAGACGAGGAACTTTAATTTTCTTTTGTTAGTGCGCTTGATTCAATAACTCTCAATCAATGACCCGAGGGAGAGATGGAGGTGATGACATGCTTGCTCATCTATCAAACAGCATGAAGGAGCCTCTTAAAACAGCAATAATATATCTGTAAACAGTGTTGTTAAGTATTCAATTTTGGTCAAAATACCCCTAATTTAGTGTTCACTTACAGCATCTAGGCCATTAATTTCAAGATTTTATATAAAATATTCTGTTTTAGCTTTAATGGGTCATCCAACCGTTAAATTGCAAAATTAATGGTTAGATGATCATTAAAGCTAATAGACGGTTTAGATTGCGCTAATTGGGTCCTGTGCATTGCAGATCGGTCAACTCAGGCGTGGACGTTCCAGATCTAATCAAGGATACAAAATGGAGATAAGATAGTTTCATGGAAAAAAGTGAATTTTGAAGATTCCTAAGACAGAACAAAGTTTAAGACTTGCAGAGTTCTAGCAAGTCTAAACTTCTAGTGGACCCCACTCTCTCTCATCTATCTTATCTCTCCTATCTCCCTTTCCCTCTCTTTCACGTCTCTATCTCTCACTCTCCTTTTTATACCTCTTCCCCTCTCTCTCCAAAAACGTTTTTCCCCTCTTGGGAGGGGGGCTGGTTCTCCACTTACCTTTCCCTTCCTCTCCCTATTCCTCTTTCTTATCCCTTGTTCACGCACTATCTCTCCTTCTTCTCTCAATTTCCATCTCTCTATAGTTCTCTCTCTCTCTCTCTCTCTCTGCCCATCTTTCCCACTGCTAGACGACGCCCCTTCTGGGTGTCGTTTTGTTTTTTTTTCCACGGAGGTCCAACCGAACCTATTTCCTTCTTCTCTCCACACCTCCCCCAAATCTTCTTCTTCTTCCTTACAGAAGATTCTGGCTGGAGATAATCGCCGGAAACAATTTCCCCTACCTAAGAAGGCCCAAGCGTCATCTCTTCCAGCACCCCAGGCGCCCTCTATCTTCCATCGTTCTACCCAGTCCAGTACCATGCATCATCTCCTTCATTGAGTAGAGCATCTTAACATCGCGAAAGACGCCAGACGACTGCCCAGTTCTCCACTGGCGACAACCCTTCACACACCCAGGCAAGAACCCAGACCAACGGACGACCCAGTGTGGAAAAACCCAGATTGGGTTTTCCTTAATCCTCCTTCCCACGTTCCCATCTTCACAGGACACTCCAGAGAAGAAAACCCATCCTCTTTCTCTCTGAGTCGCACGGCCAAGGGCTGGGTTTTCTCCCCATCTTCTTCTCCTTCCTCTTCTCCCTCTTTCTTCTTTCTTCTTCCTCCTTCTCCGACGGTCCTTCTTCTCTTCACCGGACTGCCCAGGGGAGAAAACCCAACCCACCGTTTCTCCCCTCTTCCTTCCCTCCTTCTTCTTCTCCTTCTTCTCCTTCCTCTTCTCCCTCTTCCCATCTCATCCAGATTTCTTCCAAAAACGTGTTTTCCTGGTTTTTTCGTGAAAAACCAGAACCCTGATGAAATTACAAATCTGCCCCTGGCAGATTTTAGAAATCCCAAATGAGTCCCTGTTTTAATACCAAATCTGTCCTTTTCAATAATACCAACTGTGTCCCCTGTTTAATTCCATCTATGTCCCCGATTTAATTCCAACTGTGTCCTCACTTTAATTACATTTATGTTGTTTTATTCACATTTTGACTATCCAATGACAGTGCTATTCAGGAGCAGTGCAATTCAAGGACAAGCTTATCCAAGATGCTTTTTAGTTTTATTTTCTATTGTCTTTTGAATAAATGATTGTGCAAATTGCAGAAATTGAATAAAGTTGGATTTTAGTTTATTGTTAGTTTATATTCTTTTATTAATTGAATTTTATTGAAAACTCCATCACCCCTAGCAGATTTTAGAAATCCCAAATGAGTCCCTGTTTTAATACCAAATCTGTCCTTTTCAGTAATACCAACTGTGTCCCCTGTTTAATTCCATCTATGTCCCCGATTTAATTCCAACTGTGTCCTCACTTTAATTACATTTATGTTGTTTTATTCACATTTTGACTATCCAATGACAGTGCTATTCAGGAGCAGTGCAATTCAAGGACAAGCTTATCCAAGATGCTTTTTAGTTTTATTTTCTATTGTCTTTTGAATAAATGATTGTGCAAATTGCAGAAATTGAATAAAGTTGGATTTTAGTTTATTGTTAGTTTATATTCTTTTATTAATTGAATTTTATTGAAAACTCCATCACCCCTGGTAGATTTTAGAAATCCCAAATGAGTCCCTGTTTTAATACCAAATCTGTCCTTTTCAGTAATACCAACTGTGTCCCCTGTTTAATTCCATCTATGTCCCCGATTTAATTCCAACTGTGTCCTCACTTTAATTACATTTATGTTGTTTTATTCACATTTTGACTATCCAATGACAGTGCTATTCAGGAGCAGTGCAATTCAAGGACAAGCTTATCCAAGATGCTTTTTAGTTTTATTTTCTATTGTCTTTTGAATAAATGATTGTGCAAATTGCAGAAATTGAATAAAGTTGGATTTTAGTTTATTGTTAGTTTATATTCTTTTATTAATTGAATTTTATTGAAAACTCCATCATTTTAAATCAAGTTCTCGTGGGATTGACCCGTACTTGCATAAATCACACTACAATAGCCCGTGTACTTGCGGAAAACATCAACAAGTGTTCACCAGTAATTGCCACATGAACATTCTCCATCACTGAAATGGCGAACCTCTTCCCATTTCTCACCACAATCTCTAATCCTGCCACCGTGGACATTAACTTGATTGCATTGTGGCAGCCTCCACAAATTCTCAAGTTTTTCAGGACACCGTTGCTCCAGGAGGCAGCTTTATAAAACCAAATGCAACTGCCAGCTTCTCACGATGATTGGATAGGTATGCTCCTTTTTCTCAGATTCCACCTCATGCAACACAAATTTTGAGTCAGGAACATAACCCAGCTCGCTCATTTTCAACCCCAATGTCTCAAGAAAATCATAAACTTCTTGCACATCTGCATGAAATGTGTCATCAACAGTGAACACGTGAACCTTACTTCCAACCTCTATCCAACTGCAACCTGGCTTCTTTTTTCACCTCTTGGTTCTTCATTGCTTTTAGAATTCTTGCAGTAGCATCCCACTGGTGCAAAGTGGTAGACACATTTGACAAAAGGATATATGTTCCATCATTTTGAGGCTTCAACTCAAAGAAAATCATAAACTTCTTGCACCTCTGCATGAAATGTGTCATCAACAGTGAACACGTGAACCTTACTTCTAACCTCTATCCAACTGCAACCTGGCTTCTTTTTTCACCTCTTGGTTCTTCATTGCTTTTAGAATTCTTGCAGTAGCATCCCACTGGTGCAAAGTGGTAGACACATTTGACAAAAGGATATATGTTCCATCATTTTGAGGCCTCAACTCAAAGAAAATCATAAGCTTCTTGCACCTCTGCATGAAATGTGTCATCAACAGTGAACACGTGAACCTTACTTCCAACCTCTATCCAACTGCAACCTGGCTTCTTTTTTCACCTCTTGGTTCTTCATTGCTTTTAGAATTCTTGCAGTAGCATCCCACTGGTGCAAAGTGGTAGACATATTTGACAAAAGGATATATGTTCCATCATTTTGAGGCCTCAACTCAAAGAAAATCATAAACTTCTTGCACCTCTGCATGAAATGTGTCATCAACAGTGAACACGTGAACCTTACTTCCAACCTCTATCCAACTGCAACCTGGCTTCTTTTTTCACCTCTTGGTTCTTCATTGCTTTTAGAATTCTTGCAGTAGCATCCCACTGGTGCAAAGTGGTAGACACATTTGACAAAAGGATATATGTTCCATCATTTTGAGGCCTCAACTCAAAGAAAATCATAAGCTTCTTGCACCTCTGCATGAAATGTGTCATCAACAGTGAACACGTGAACCTTACTTCCAACCTCTATCCAACTGCAACCTGGCTTCTTTTTTCACCTCTTGGTTCTTCATTGCTTTTAGAATTCTTGCAGTAGCATCCCACTGGTGCAAGTGGTAGACATATTTGACAAAAGGATATATGTTCCATCATTTTGAGGCCTCAACTCAAAGAAAATCATAAACTTCTTGCACCTCTGCATGAAATGTGTCATCAACAGTGAACACGTGAACCTTACTTCTAACCTCTATCCAACTGCAACCTGGCTTCTTTTTTCACCTCTTGGTTCTTCATTGCTTTTAGAATTCTTGCAGTAGCATCCCACTGGTGCAAAGTGGTAGACACATTTGACAAAAGGATATATGTTCCATCATTTTGAGGCCTCAACACAAAGAGCTTCTCTGCAGCCAAAATTCCCATATCCAAGCCTCCATGAATGCGGCAGCCAGTAAGAAGTGCCTCCCGGGCTGGTGAACCTGGACTGAAAAGCATTGACCCAATAACATCCTTTGCCTTTGAGATTAGAACTAAGGCCCAACAAATCTATTAGGCGAGCATAATGATCATCGTCTGGGATTATACCATAAGCTGACTCCATAAACTCAAAATACCGGCAACCTTCTACAGGCAGACAGAATTGTTAAAAATGTGGTTCTGTCTGGTGATATACCCTCACCTAACACTTGACTGAAGAGCTTGAGTGCCTCAATGCCATGTCTATGTTGTCCAAGGTCAGCAATCATAGCATTCCAAAATACAGAATCTATACATGGCATAGTGAGAAAAACACAACGTGCAGCCTCCACACCTCGCATACAAGGTCACAAGTGCATTCCCTGCAGATAGTCTAGAGTGGAACCTAGACTGGACGAGCTGTGGATGGTGTTGCCTGCCAAGCTCCAAGTCCCCACACGCAGTGATTGCACTGCAAGTGAAAAATCACATGGCTCGGTACCTTCAGCTCCCATACAATTAAGCAGCTTTAGCCCCTCCACCCAGAGCCCATTCTGCACAAATCCTGAAATCATCGCCGTCCACGTTAAGAAAACTCTTCTCCGGCATCTTTTCAAAAATTTCGTGAGCATCACTAATTTGCCCCAAAGTCACATAACCCGATAAGATTGCATTCCACCAAATAAGGTCCCTCTCCAACATCTCACCAAATATCCTCCCTGCATTACCAACTTTACCACATTTCCGACACAGTGCAGTCCATGCATTTTTCACAGGAAAAGACCATTTGGGTACTGCCTCAGTACTTAGAAAATAAACATGCACCTGCTTACCATGCTTAAACAACCACCAATTTGCAAAAGCTCTCATCACGCTGGTAAACGTGAATTCATCCAACCTATATTCTTCTACGCCCATCCTTTTGAACGTATCCAACGCCTCCAAAGCAAACCCATGCTGAACATAACCCGAAATCATCGCATTCCATGCGATATCAACTTTCTCCTTCATCCTACAAAAAAGCCACCTCGAAGCATCAAGATCGCCCACACCAGATATTACCCAGTAATCATCATTCTCCACAACATCTCATCTCTCAGACCCATCTCATCAAACAAACACCGTGCCTGTTTCGGTCAAGCGCATTCAGAAACGATACAACATCCTCAACTCCAAACTTCACGACAGCACAGCGCAACAACTGTCATTGTTTCACATCAGCCACAATACACGCCAGTCCTCTTGATACGCTGGTAAATGTATACTCATCGGGTCCAAGGGAGTCGTGAGTCATACCTAAAAGCCGAATAACCGTCACCATGACGCGAATACTCTGAAATCGTAGCATTGGAAAACATCACCTAGGAGAAATGTAGCTGTTTCATCAAATACTTGACGTGCATGCTTGAGTTCTCTAGTTTTGTCTTATCAATAATATCTGCCCGCGGATTTATGTCAAACAAGTGTCGGGCGTAACAGATGTGGGTTTCGCAACACAAATCGATCAGACGGTTAAGGATATGGGTCCGGGGTCTGAATCCGACGGATCATCATGCGGGCATGTAGAGTTTTTGTGCGAGAGTTGTAGGTTTGAAGAGGCAGAGATGGAGAGTCCAGCAGCAATGGTTGAGATGGGTTGAGTAGTGATTGGCCAGTCTTTTTACGTCGTCTTGGAGGAGGACCTGCACAGAGATGATGGGTTTTCCATTTTGATGCATGTCCAATGGTTAGCGTTTTCCAGGAGCTCAAATGGAAGGGGCAGAAGAAGGAGAACGGGTTGGCTTAAGGGAGGACGAACAACAATTTTCAAGTGCTTATTTTTTACGTTACTTTTGCACGCAGCTTATTTGTAATAATGCCCGCCCCCGCCCCGGTAGGCGTCATTGGATGAAGCAGCGACACATGCAATTTTCCATAGTGGGGTCCACTTGGCATGATCCAAACCAAATTAGACCCTGAAAATGTACCGTCCAGATCATTCACAAAAATGGCCCACTGTGTGCAAAATCATGTTTCATCCATGTGTTTGTTGCTTGCTTAGGATTATGCAGTCTAAATGTCCTAATCCGTAGCATATTGCTAATGGACCCCATCTCTCAATCCAGCCCATTTCATCTGATTTTTTATTTTTTTTAATATATATAGTGGATGTGTATCTATTGTACTATTGAAGTCTAAGTCATCTTAATTAGACAATTGTGGTCCATTAACCCAGAAGACATTTTTGGAATGATTTAGGTCACTAGATATATGAAAAAAAATGAGATGAATGTGTAGGATCCGATCTAGACGGGACCCATGTTGTAACGAAGGCGTCCCACACACCTGCGGCTGGGACAAAATTAGGGCTTATTCAAATACGCATTCAGATAGTAGTTCAAATATTCTCACGTCATTTTGTATGTATTATATTCGATTTTGATTATAATAACAGCCAATATGATAATTTAAGAAGAAGAAAAGCATTTAATGCTCGCATTGAGTTCTTAATTTTTAGCGCTCACACGCATATATAAGTCATGGGTTCAAGGCATAGAAAGAACCTATACAAAGTAAGACTGCATACTAACCATCGTGTCCTTTCTTTCTTGGAGCCTCTGGAGTGCACTTTATATAAAATTTGTTCTTGATAATTTTAGCAAGGAGCTGCAATGTACAAAATAAGTGACATTGATTGAAAAAAAATTTCTAACTATCTTTTTCTTTAGCTTTTTATATATTTTATTTTTTTCTAGTCAATTAAATATCACTGCTTCTTTTATTATCTTAGAATTATCGTGCTCATTTTTATAGCTTAAAAACTTATATTTTGAATTAGATAGTCCTGCCCCCGTTTCGTATATGTTTAGAATAAAGAGGATATTAAAAATCAACTCCAAATGGGCCGAAATTCCCCCGCTCCTCTTCTATCCGTTAGCAGCGTGGAGAAACAAGCTGGTCTGTACAAAGAGGGAGCAAAACTGAGATGAGATAAAGCTTTCCAAGTTCATCCGATTACTTGCCAGGTATGGGATTCTGCACTTCTCTCTCACTACCCACTATTTGCAAGGCAAAGACTTCTTTCTTCTTTTGTTTCTTTGATATTCTTACTCCACCAGGATATCACAAGTGCAAACCCACAAAGACGAAACAGCAATGATTCTGTTTGTCTATCTGAATGGTTGCTTTTCTGCTCTCCTTTGCCTGGTTTGAAGCAGCATAGACGAGTATGGAGAGCATACATTGGTTTTGGCTTTGTGGGTCATTTGGTTCTCCTTTTGTTTCATGGTTTTAACTTTAAGTGGAATTTGTTATCTTTCATGGGGATTCCATGAGAGATCTATCCTGCAGAAAATTGGAGTTTTACATGAAAAAAAATTGAGGGCAGCATGCAGTTTAAAGTCAGATTATTTTTTTAGTTTACCCCCTTGATTTGGATTGGTTTTTAGATGATTTTAGTAGAGAATTGTTTATTAATGCCTGAAAATACTATACCGTAGGCTAAATGGAGCATATGTCCGGAAGTGAATTTGGTTGGGGAAGCATGATAGGAAAGTGGGAAATGCACGAGGAGAAGTGGTAAAAGAAAAATTAGAAAGTGGTGAGAAATCTTGTAGGAAATGCAGTAAGAAATATTTGCAAAGTGATAGAGAGAACATAAGAAACATTTGCAATAATGTAGTGTGACATATGCTCGAAAAGTAGCAGACTGGGAAATGCATCTCCAATGTGTTTCAGATAAATTCCTGGCAGCTTTGTAGAGGCATTCCCTGCAAGTATGATGTACAGTGTTGAGCTGAAAAGTATGACAGTTTTCCCATATTAAGCAAAGTGATATTCCTGTTTTATGCTTTGACTGAGTTCTGGTCAATGTTCTTTACAATTTTGACTTCCTTTCATCTCCCAAGAAAATTCTATGACCGATAGTAATTTTAATATCGTATGGCAAGGACGTGGATGCTATTTTGAAAACTTGTTTATCATACTAATCTGTAGCTGGTTTAAATATGAAAATATAAAAAATATATCATACTAATCTATAGCTGGTTTAAATATGAAAATATCAAAAATACATAAGAGAAAAGGGTAAGTGGAAAGGATGCTAATAGTGATATGTAGCTTTCCTAACGTCTATAAAGCATGCATCTAGGCACTTTTGATATGCTTTTGGTGCTTTGTGCCATAAATTTTAGCAGTCCAGAGACATGTTTGTCTGAAATGGGTATAACCTTATTTATGTTTATTCCACATCATCAAACCAAATTCAATTTAAGTATGCTGGGATGTCATAATAAACAAGTAAACATCAACAATCAACCACAAAGAACATCAGTTCTTTTTAACATAGTAAAGTCTCAAATTGTGAAAACATCTAGTGCCAAGCAAAATGACAAAAGATATCCACTACAAAGAAGAAAGTTACAATGACAAGGACTGGGTGGGAGAACTTCTTACTTCTAGTATTAGGGCTCAAATGGAGTTAATCCACTCTGGTTAACTCCCTTTAAGCAGTTACTGTCACCAACCATTTACTGTGGTTAAATGGGACACGTGGCAGGCAGGTAGGGAGACTCACTTTGAGGCTTGGTTAAAGAGCCTCATTTTATCATTTCTTTTTTATAAACTCCAAGTAGTTACTGATGGACTCTCTTTCTATAAACTACAACATTTTACATTGTAGCCAAGTAGGTAGTTATGCTAGTAAATAACCACTCAGATAAAAACTACCTCTAAGATGCCATGTCTTGATTTATCTAATCAGGCCATGTGTCACATAATTAGACTCGTATGAAATGAAAGTATCCAACCTCCAAGTAGGAGTCATGATGCGGCAATGATGATGTGTTGAAATGCTGATGTGGCGAAAGACCACATAGAAAGGGCAGCCCGGTGCACGAAGCTCCCCCGTATGCGGGGTCCGGGGAAGGGGTGGACCACAAGGGTCTATAGAACACTGCCTTACCTTACATTTTTACAAGAGGCTGTTTTCACGCATTGAGCCCGTGACCTCAAGGTCACATGACAATAACTCTACCGTTGCACCATGGCAAAAGACCTCATCTTTTACTTTATTTCTGGAGTTAATTCGAGATGACGTGTTTTATCCCATTCATGCACATCACTCCTTTTACACTTTTGTTTATAAATTTTATACAACAAGAGGTACTTACATGAAGAAGCGTATGAGAAGTTTCATCTGGGTTTATACACATGATATTACTAATGATCAGACCCCCATGAATAGACCTTGTTATGTTGGTGTTATACACCAATGCTTACTGGTCCACAGTGGTTTCATTCAATTAGTGTGCAGTGATTGGATAGTTAAAAATTTAAAACAAATCTCTACATTTAAGCTCTGTGATCATGTGGATATGGCATCATGAACTTCTAGACGCTTGTGCTATTGCTAAGTTAAATCTTGAATATATACAAATTTGTTATTATTGGTGAATTTATATTTTTACTTTAAGATGTCTCATTTTAACATTTTCTGTTTCACTTTCTTGTTGTTTCTTCTTTGATGAAGCTCAATCGAAGCCTTTGACAGCAAACATTTTGGCCATTTTCAAGATGTCTCTGTCTGGATTAACTTGTAACCCTGCCAAATTTTCTTCGACTGTAACATCTAAGCTAGCATCATGTTCACGAAGCAGCCAAGTTTCTGCTGCTTCTTATAATCAGTACTCGAATGGAAGGATGAAGTATCTTTCTCATTCAGATAGGTATTTACATTATGACTGGGTTATTAAATGTCTGGTTGTGTGGCTACTGTACTTGGAGATGGTGTTGTTGATGTTGCTAATAATAGCTTCTTACTACAGATACTGTAGATTGGATTTGGCATATAGATACAGGTTCCAACAAACTCACAAGGTCAAGAGTGCAATGGATGCTTCATTTGGTGATATTTCTGGCGACTCAACTGGTAATAATTGCTTTCTCACCATTAAAAAAGAAAGAAAGAAAGATAAAAGAAAAGAAGATAATAGATTTCTTGATTTTGCACTTTCTGAATTGCCAAACGAAAAATTGTTCTCCAGCTGTTATTTAGATGCTTAGGATATTGTATTGCAGTCGCTTGAACTCTGTAAGCAAGACGGATGGTTTTCTGCATTAGTGCTTCTTTTATTCTATGTTTTTAAACTGAAGTTCATGGTCAGCAGGAACACTCCGTGCTTATTGTTTTTTGCATGTGCTGCCTGCTTAACAGTTTATGGTCAACCTCAGTGAAACTACCTTCCTTGTGCATTTGCTTATAATAAATTAACCTGATCTTTTATTTGGTCTCCTACTCATTTGACAAGACAATTGCATTAGCAATAGTCTGAATCAAATTTTCTGCTCATGTCTATACGTGCACACACCCAATGTGTATGTGTATACACACACATAAAGAATGTATGATGTGCTGAAATAATTTCTCCTTTAGTGAATAATTTTCTTATACAAGCAGAGATTTTGTTTCGAGCAGTTAGCTGGGTTGGTTAAGCGACCTGTCTCACAACCAAAAGGCTGTGGATATAAATCCACCCACTTTTGCCAAAGAAAAAAAGAAAAAATAATTGCCCATTAAATTGTTTTCTGCAAACAACTACTAATGCAGGAACCTTGTCTTGGCTACCAAAATATCGCTAAATGGCCAATATTATCCCTCGGGACTCCATTTTGAAGGAGAAGATTTGAACCCCACTACTCACATAATCAGACTATCAGATATAGGAACTACAATATCAGCAACATCTGGGCATCAGATAGAGAGCCTCCATTGAGATGTCCTCTCTGAAATACGTTAGAGCGTAGTGAGTTATATGCCATCACCTGGCCTCCAATTCAATGGGTTTCTATATCTGAGGATGGCAACGAATGCCATACATGTCATCTAGTAGACTAGTTTATCTTCAATGTCCTGGAAGCTAACCCAATCTCTGGAGGGCCCTGCTACAATGACATCTGACAACTGATTTGCATGGTTCATTTCATATAGCCACTCTGTATTCATGTTGAAGTATATGAAATTATTAAAAGGTGGAAAGTTAAGTCTTTATCATAACTGACATAAGTCAT
Organism: Warburgia ugandensis; assembly: GCA_035236585.1. Lineage (NCBI taxonomy): Eukaryota > Viridiplantae > Streptophyta > Magnoliopsida > Canellales > Canellaceae > Warburgia > Warburgia ugandensis. The sequence continues at coordinate 44,629,269 of CP141129.1, forward strand.
GTAATTAATCTACTGCATTCTTTTAAGGCTCAGAGAATATGTTATCTTTGTCCATCCAAAGTGTTTCTTGGCTTGCTTTAAATTGGTCTAAGTAAATCTATAATCAATTCGAGAGGTGATTGATAAGGAGTTTCCTTTGCAATTTGGCAGCTCTTGTGAAGATGTAGTTCTTGTGCTTTAGATTATTTGTTGAACCAATGGGCTGAGGATCATCAGATTGCTCAGCTAATTAGCCAATAATTTGGCTTTTATGATGGACAAATAATTAATTTTTTCCTTTTTTGAAAGACCAATACCCATGAGCAGCCTCAAACCTTAAATATTTCAAAAGTTGAAGCATTTAGGGCTTGGTTTATTTACCTTGTCAGAGTCTCATCTATGAGTCAATATTAGATGAGACTCTTGTGGTCCGCCCATTCCCTAGACCCCACATACGAGGGAGCTTCGTGCACCGAGGCTGCCCCTTTTTTCTTAGAATCTTATCTATGTGTTTGTCTTTTTTCTAATATTGTTTGGGATTTCTTAATTATTAGATGATTAGTGTTGATTTGGTGAATAAGGACAAGAACTGGATAGGAATAAGAGAAATATTCTGTGATGAAGTGAAGCACCATTGATATATTGAAAGCGTTGGTGCTACAAATTCTGAGGCTTTCTGATTTTTTCCTTTAACAAACTTTAGATTTTTTCTGATGACATGCCCACACATGCCAGGTCGTATCATTATTTATACATTTGCTTAATTATGTTAGGTCTTATCCATCGCAATCTTGTGCCAGCGGTGGGCATTCAGCAGTTCATGAAAGTTTTGATCTTATGGATGTTATAGTTTCAATCTTGCAGAGTCCATGGTTGATATTTGCTTCTAATTACTTTAGCCTCTTGGCTGCAGAAATCTTTCCCAGAACAAACATAAGGGACCCTTACAAACGGCTCGGGATCAGCAGGGAGGCTTCTGAAGAAGAGATTCAAGCAGCAAGAAACTTTCTGGTACACAAATATGCAGGTCACAAACCAAGTGTAGATGTGATTGAATCAGCACACGACAAGATATTAATGCAGAGTTTTCATGACAGGAGAAAACCAAAGATCAATATCAAGAAAAGAGCTAGAGAACTTACTCAATCACGTGTTGTTAAGGCTGTCACGAGTAGGTTTGAAGCTCCTGCCACAAGATTCCTTATAATGACAAGCATTGCTTTTTGGATTCTTGGAGTACTCACTGTGCTATTCCCAACGAAGGAAGGACCAACACTTCAAGTAGCCATTTCCCTAATAGCTTCAATATATTTCATATGCGACAGGCTTAAAATCAAAATACGTGCTTTCTTATATGGGTAAGAATACTATCTTCAGTTTTGCTTCATGTGCAAGCTTGTGCATTTTCTCTGATTTTTTTTTTTTCTTTTTTTTCTCAGAGGTCATGTTTCCCATCATGACGACTTTCCACATCTTGTGCTCTCACCATGCTCTAATCAATGGGACCCCACCTTAACGACATCCCTATTTTGGTTTTTGTTCTTCACTACTGCTGCCCCTGCTGTTGATGCTGCTTTTGCATCCACCATAGCGACAATCTCTCTCTCCTTGCGCCACTTGTGATAGCCGGAGTTGTGGGTACTGAACTTGTTAGGGTTTTTGCTGGAGAAATGCCCTATTGTAAGTGGCTGATCTAGTACTATGAAAGAAATGTGAAAAGAACCCCCATCAGAGAGTGAAATAGAAGATGAAACTGTGGACTGTGAAAAAAACCTAATGTGGCCTTCCTCAAAAGGAATACCTATTCACAAAAGCTTCTTGTATGCATTAAGGAACGTGGGCTGTTCACTCAGGTGCTAGATTGATGGTGAAATGTCAGTGCAACCTTAGTGAAGTGAAGTGTATAGGGGAGTGGTGGGGTGGATGGGGAGCAATAACTATAGGATTCAGTCACAATGGTAGTAGAGGAGTTGCTCCCTAAAGGTTGCTGGTGGAAGAAGAAATAAAAGCAAATTGCTAAGGATGAAAGAATGAATATCCGGGCTGTTATCGTGGAGGACAATTTATCACTTCATTTCCAAAATGCTTATGCCTCCATAAAGCACATGAAATTTTACTTACAGACAATGTGGCATAACTAACAAATTTAATGAAATAGGCCAACTTGATCTGCCTTGATTTGGTAATAAAACCATATATAACTGGGCCTTTTGTGTCAAAAATTACTTTTTAGTTCTTGAAGAGTTTTTACTTAATATTTACTTCTGAGAGGCTGTAGTAGTTGAAAATTTTGAAACATGCCTCTGTATAAACAACAAAGTTACCCTTTTGTCTTATGTGGTATAGTACTTATGTTTTGTTACATCACCAATATACCAGACTTGCTCTAGAAGGAGGAGGCAATTACAAGGGATGCATAGTTGATAATCAGGCCTGTAGATAGACGAATTTCCAGGCAGTTGAAGAGGATCAGGTGGTTACAATACACTGGTTAAGGGAGATAGTCAGTTGGTGAAATGATACAGTAACATCCAATCTGTTGAGGAGAGGATTACAAACTATAGGCAGTTACCGAATTAAGATAGGAGGTTGAGGAGGTTGGGAGAGGAAGGATAAAAGAGTGGATTGGCAAGGGTCGAGGGGGGGAAAAACAAGAGGGAAAGAGCTGGGGAGGAAACTACCATCCCAGGCCTTTGGGAGGTTTCTCCTGAAGTTGTTCTTAGACTTTGGCTATTGAATTCCTTTGTAATCCACTCGACTATTCAATAAATTTAGTTTCTTTTTCCTTTTAATGGGGTATCCTTAGACCTTGAACCAGAAGAGCTATCAATGGTATCAGGGCTTGATTTGATTCTTGGGGCATGGTAAGAACTAGATTGGAAAGAGCAGAAAACATGGAGAGAGGTGGAAACCATGTGAGTAGAAGTGGGGAGCATGAAAGAGGATATTGGAAGATTGCAAGCTGTTACATCAACAGAACCTAAAGAAATGAGATTTGGCAGTTATTACACAAGAAGAAGTAAAGAACAAAAATAAACAACAGACAGTTATATTGGTTTACCAGCTATAGAGACAGTTACTCTGTTGGTTAAATCAAAAGGTTGTTACGAATGGAAGGAGGGGGGGACATAAGAAGAGAGGGAGAACAGAAAGAAGGGTTATGAGGGAAAAGACTGAAGTGGAGGCTCTAGCTCCTCAAAAGCTAGAAGTTGTAAGAGTTAGAAAAGTATTCCAGAAATTGTAAAAATCCAGAGTCTAGTATACAGAGCGGGACATACTAAGTTCTGCATCATTTTTTCTATCTGAGTGTAAATCAAAACTCTATGTTGTAGTCTTGAGAAATTGAATTCGAATCTAGATTTCTATCAGTGGTATCAGAGCCGGTTCGAACTAGGGAATAGTTAGAACCAGGATGGAAAGAACATAAAGTATGGAGAAAGAGATAGGAGTTAGAGGCGAAATAGGAGACGTGAAGGAGCAATTGGGGAGATTGCAAACCAATGTAGGTGCACTGGGAGAATACCTAGTCGAAATCAGAGAATGGATCATGAAACAAAGAGTTACCGGGCGAAGGTACGAGTAGCCACCGGAACCCAGAGATGGGCAAACCATCGGAAAACCCCAAACGAAGCCCTTTTCCGTCGGGACCCCACTATCACCAAGATTGGCATAGTCGGAGACTAGATTTACCAGTGTTCGACGGCCAAGAACCATACGGTTGGCTGTGCCGGGCAGAAAGGTACTTCGAGGTAAATGGAATTGTCGACTCTGAGAAGATTCCGGTAGCTTCCATCTACTTAGAAGGTGATGCACTCCACTGGTTCTTGTGGGCAGAGAACCGCACTCCATTCCGATCTTGGGAATCTTTCAGATCTGCTCTTCTACGGCGTTTCCGATCATCCCAATCGGAAGATGACTATGAAGCCCTCTTGGGTCTGAAGCAGAGCAGCAGTGTGCACGAGTACCTCTGGTCCTTCGAGCTGCTCTCTGGCCACCTGGGAAATCCTTCCGACGAGGTGATGAGAGGAGCCTTCTTGAATGGGCTCCTGGAGGATATTAGGGCGGAGATAAAAATCTTCAGGACTGCAACCCTGTCGGGAATGATGGAGCTGGCCCAAAAGATAGAAGAGAAGAACCAGGCGTTGGACCAGATACGGGCCCGCCCAGTAAGAAACAATGGTGGGCCAAGAACATCGGGGCCCTTCCAAGCCCACTCCAAGAATGCGTTGACCAAAGGGGGTTCTCAAGGGCAGTTCCGTAATTGGCCTATTGTCTTCTCCAACTCGGATCGAGCCAGGGTTTCTTGGCCAGAAAATGATTAGGGAAAGGCCGTCCATCGATCAAACCATTGGAAAAAGGGGAAATCTTAGGAGGCTCACCGAATTCGAGCTGTAGCACCGAAGATCACAAGGGTTATGCTACCGCTATGACGAAAAATATCAACTGGGACACCAGTGTAAAAACCTTCTATTGCAAGTGCTCCTACTTGCAGGGGACGATGAAGATGAGATGGAGAACTTCTCTTTCCCTCCAGTAGAGGTGGAAAAACTCGAGGAAGGAGAAAACAATGAGTTGGAACTATCTTTAAACTTGATCTCGGGGTTAACATCTGGTAGGACGATGAAATTAAAGGGTACGATTGAGGGTAAGGAAGTGATAGTGTTGATCAACAGTGGGGCTTCCCACAACTTCGTCTCTACTCAGCTAGTCAAGGATCTGGGGCTAGCAGTGGATAGATCGCGCCGATTTGGATTGCAAGTGGGAGATGGCCACTGCATCCAAGGAGAAGGCGTCTGTAGAGAGGTACGATTACAGATACCAGGGGTAATGGTGATCCAAGATCTTCATCTTTTATTTAGGGGGAGCAGATATAGTGTTGGGGATCAAATGGCTGGGATCTTTGGGAGATATCTCTGCCAATTTCCATGATCTGACCATGCGCTTCAAAATAGACGATCGGCAGATCATCTTGAATGGGGACCCAACTCTTTCTTGTTCTTTAGCATCTTTCAAATCGATTCTTCGAGTCATGCCGAGGGCAAAATTTGGGTGTATGATTGAATATAAAGGCATGGAAGTGAGTAAATGCCAGCCCCAAGAGGAGGACAGAGCAGTCATCGACTCTATCTTATAGCAGTTTCTACATGTATTTTATCAGCCTCTGGGACTGCCAGTGGCACGTTCTCATGACCATGCCATTAGCTGGTCGAAGGAACTCAGCCCCCTCATAGTAGGCCATATCGATATCCGCATGTGCAGAAAGATGAAATTGAGAAAATTATCAAGGAAATGTTGAATTCAAGCATCATTTGACCCAGCAAGAGCCCTTTTTTGAGTCCTGTGCTTTTGGTCAAGAAGAAAGATGGAAGTTGGAGGTTTTGTGTGGACTATAGGGCTTTAAATAAAGTGACAGTGCCTGACAAATTTCCGATCCCAACCATAGATGAATTGCTGGATGAATTGGGTGGTGCTACCATTTTTTCAAAGCTGGATTTAAAATCAGGCTACTATTAGATTCGAATCAAAGACGAAGACATAGCAAAAACTGCCTTTCGAACTCATGAAGGGCATTATGAATTCTTGGTTATGCCTTTTGGGCTAACCAATGCACCGGCTACTTTTCAGGCATTGATGAACGAGGTATTTCATTCCCATCTCCGCAAATTTGTATTGGTTTTCTTTGATGATATTTTGATATATAGCAGAACTCTTTCTCTTCACTTGGAGCATATTGTTATTGTCCTAAAGTTGTTGGAAGAACATAAGCATATTGCCAATAGAAAGAAATGGTCCTTTGCACAACTTTCTTTGGAATACTTAGGACATATTATATATGCCAAAGGGGTCGAAGCTGACAAGTCCAAGATAGCATGTATGTTATCATGGCCTAGCCCAAAAGACGCCAAGGCGCTGCGTGGATTTTTGGGTCTCACAGGATATTATAGAAGGTTTGTCAGAAACTATGGAATCATTGCTGCTCCATTAACTAGATTACTCAAGAAAGATGGCTTTAGTTGGACTAGAGAAAGTTAGGAGGCATTTGAAACATTGAAAAAAGCCATGACAAAGGTTCCTGTATTAGCCATACTTGATTTTTCAAAAATCTTTATGCTGGAAACAGATGCATAAGGAAAAGGGATTGGTGCTGTCCTCATGCAAGAGGGTAGACCAATTGCTTTCTTCAGCTAGTTTCTCTCTCTCCAATCACAATCCAAATCAGTTTATGAAAGAGAATTGATGGCTATAGTGCTGGCAGTGCAGAGACGGAGACACTACCTCATGGGTAGAAAATTCATCATTCATACTGATCAGAAAAGTTTAAAGTTCTTCATGGATCAACAAGTATTAAATGAAGAACAACAAAAGTGGTTGACTAAACTCATTGGCTATGATTTTATCATTCAATATAAACAAGGATTAGAAAACTGAGTAGCGGATGCATTATCCAGGAGGCAGGAGTATACCACCCTCAACAATGCAACTAGCAAAACAAAGGAGGAAGACACGACCAATGGTGGATCACAGCTTAATAAAGAGGACGACCTATTATTACAGCATCTTGCCCTATCCATTGTTCGATGTGATGATTTGGATTCTTTAGCTGCTGAAGTACAAAACGATCCTCACATTCGTCATATTACTCAGGACATATTGGCAGATCCAGACAGCCAACCACGGTATACACACAAAAGAGGCCTTTTACTATTTCATGGGAAGCTGGTTATCCCAAGATCTTCATCTCGCGTTCCGGCCTTCTTACAAGAATTCCATTCCACTCCAGGAGGAGGGCATTCAGGGATTACACGTACTTATAAACGCATATCCCAGGTACTTCATTGGGAAGGAATGCGACAGGATATTCAAAATTTCATATCCAATTGTGATGTCTGTCAAAGAAACAAATATATGGCTACTAAACCAGCAGGTCCTCTTCAGGCTCTTCCCATTCCTCAGGAAGTTTGGAGTGACCTATCCATGGATTTCATCAGTGGGTTACCGAGAGCTCATGGTTTTGACATGGTATTAGTAGTTGTTGATCACTTATCTAAGTACAGCCATTTCATTCTACTCAGTCATCCCTACATAGCCAAAGAGGTAGCCAACCTCTTCAACAGGGAAGTGGTTCGACTATACGGTTATCCTAAGTCTATTGTATCTAACAGAGAGAGTTTTTATCAGCCAATTCTGGACTGAGCTGTTTAAATAGGCAAGCACTACCCTCAAGATGAGTTCTTCATATCATCTGCAAACGGATGGACAGACAGAAGTGGTAAATAGATGCTTGGAGACCTATTTACGATGTTTTAGTGGTAACAAACCAAAGTCCTGGCCAAAATGGATCTGTTGGGCAGAATATTGGTACAATACCACTTACCAACATTCAGTAGGAATGACTCCATTCTAGGCTCTATATGGAAGAGAACCACCCAAGTTGCTGACTTTTACAGGGGGAGAGTCATTGGTGGAGGAGGTAAATCAACAAATGGCTAACTGTGATTCTATTCTAAGTGAACTCAAGAACAATTTAGAGGCATCTCAATTGAAGATGAAAAGACAGGCGGATATACATAGACATCCTCTCCATTTCCAACCAGGAGACTATGTCTATTTGAAGCTCCAACCTTATCGTTTCAAATCCCTATCAGCAAAGTCCAATGAGAAACTACGACCCCGTTGTTATGGTCCTTATGTTGTCCTAGAAAAGATTGGACAAGTAGCTTATAAATTAGAGCTCCCACTACAGTCGAAAATCCATCCTATTTTGCATGTATCCCAACTTAAAGCAGCTAGTGAACCTACTATAAAGCCGCAACCCATACCATAGACCTTGATTGACGAGTTGGAAGTGAATGCATAACCCGCATACATCAAAGAGATTAGGCAAGCTACTAATGGACAATACGAAGTACTGATTCAGTGGGAAAATCGTCCAGACCATAACAGCACATGGGAGCCATTGGAGGACATTCTCAAGCAATTCCCTGACTTTCACCTTGAGGACAAGGTGCATCTGATAAGAGGGGTATAATTACATCAACAGAACCTAAAGAAAAGAGATTTGGCAGTTATTACACAAGAAGAAGTAAAGAACAAAAATAAACAACAGACAGTTATATTGGTTTACCAGCTGTAGAGACAGTTACTCTGTTGGTTAAATCAAAAGGTTGTTACGAATGGAAGGAGGGGGGGACATAAGAAGAGAGGGAGAACAGAAAGAAGGGTTATGGGGGAAAAGACTGAAGTGGAGGCTCTAGCTACTCGAAAGTCAGAAGTTGTAAGAGTTAGAAAAGTATTCCAGAAATTGTAAAAATCCAAAGTCTAGTATACAGAGCAGGACATACTAAGTTCTGCATCATTTTTTTTGTCTGAGTGTAAATCAAAACTCTGTGTTGTAGTCTTGAGAAATTGAATTCGAATCCAGATTTCTATCACAAACCAATGTAACGGCTATCGGGGAGTTCTTACTAGAAATACGGACCTAGATGAGGCAGAGGCAAGAAGGTGCTGATACATCACCACATCAGGCGGGAGATTGAGGAAGAACCAGGGCATCGGAGGTAGGAGAATTGTTGAGTGGGGACAACCACGGCTTGTCGGTGATATCGAAAAACCCTAGAATAGAGCCTCGGAGGTTGGATCTATCGATATTCAATGGATGAGATCCGCTCAGGTGGTTGTGCCGGGAGAAGCACTACCGGCTGAATCGCCTGACAGAGGAGGAGAAGGTGACCGCTGCGTTTGTCTGCTTGGACGGAGAAGCCCTCCATTGGTTCCTCTAGTCAGATGTGAGGTTGCCGTTCCAATCTTGAACCACCTTCAGGACTGACCTCCTCCAGAGATTCCGGCCATCGCAGTCCGACGATGACTACGAGGCCTTGCTGTTGTTGCGGCAGCGTCACCGACTTCCAACTCGATTTTGAGCTGATGTCGGGCCCCTTGGTGGATTTGCCCGATGATCTGTTAAAGGGTGCCTTCCTTGATGGGCTAAGGGAGGATTTGAAGGTTGAGGTGAAAATGTTTAAGCCCGCTTCTCTAACTGGGCTTATGGATCTGGCTCAGAAGATCAAAGAAAAGAACGCGGCTCTCGAGCGAGTGCGAGCTTATGGACATAGAAGTGGGCTCGGGCCTAAGTTAGCTACGCCCAACGGATCTTCTCTAAAGATCTCTATGTTTGAATCTGGCCCACAAGGGCAAAGCTGTAATTTCCACCTGCAAACCCTAAACAGACTGCCGGAGACGACGAAGGAGGTAGGGTTTCGAGGAGAACGGTTTCCCTGCAATGCAGAGTTAGCCCCGGCCCGGTGCGACCCTTTTCGGTGTCTGTCCAAAAAGGAGCTTCAACAGAAGAGAGCCATGGGACTCTGTTTCCGGTGCGACGAGAAATACTTGCTCGGGCATCGCTGCAAGAATCGTCAGCTCCAAGAGCTGATTTTGGGCGAGGAGGAAGAAGACGGAGAGGTCCCTAACAACTCGATCACAGAGGAAACTGATCCGCGCGAGGAGGAGATGACATGACTAGAGTTATCGATGCAGGCCATCGTTGGAATGTCTGTAGCAGATGTCATGAAGATGAGAGGGCTTCTGGGACATCAGGAGGTCGTGGTCCTAGTGGATACCGGCGCATCCCATAACTTTATCGCCCGGAAGCTAGTTGACGAGTTACAAATTCCGGTAACCATCACCAAGTCATTCAGGGTGCAGGTGGGAGATGGGTATTGCGTTCGAGGAGAGGGGGTTTGCCGAGATCTCATCTTGCATCTCCTTGGGTTAGTGATTCAACATCACTTCCACCCCTTCGACCTAAGTGGAATGGACTTGGTCCTCGGGATGGCTTGGTTGTGAACACTTGGGGAAGTTTCCGCAAACTACAGTGAGCTCACCATGCAGGTCATCGTGCAAGGCCAGAGGATAACCCTAAGGGGTGATCCATCCTTGTTGCGGTCAACCTTGTCTTTCAAAACCTTACAACGAGCCTTACCCAACTCTAGTGTGAGCTATGTGGTTGAGTACCAAGGCCTGCAAATTGATGGAGAGCTGCACCCACCTCTAGACCATCCTCGGCTGAAGGCTCTCTTGGACCAGTATGCACATATATTCGACCAGCCACTACAGTTGCTGGTCAATTGTCCACAGGACCACGCCATCTGAGTCCAGGGCAATGCCCCGCCCCCAAATATACGACCATATAGGTATCCGCACTGTCAGAAGAACGAAATCGAGCAGATCATCAAAGAATTGTGGAAGGCTAGCATTATTAGAGCTAGCACAATGCCCTACTCCAACCTAGTATTGTTGGTCAAGAAGAAAGACGGAGGTTGACGTTTCTGCGTCGATTACCGCGCCTTCAACAAGATCACCATCCCGAATAAGTTTCCTATTCCTACTATTGATGAACTATTGGATGAGTTGGGAGAAGCCACTATCTCCTCCAAACTGGATCTTCAGTCCGGCTACTACCAAATCCGCATTAAGGAAGAAGACGTTGCCAAAACTGCGTTTATGACACACGAAGGTCACTACAAATTCCTGGTCATGCCCTGCGGCCTGATGAATGCCCCCTCCACCTTCCAAGCCCTTATGAACGACATCTTACGCTAGTATCTTCGTAAGTTTGTTCTAGTCTTTTTTGACGACGTACTTGTTTATAGTGCTGACATTGAACTACATTTAGAACATTTGGCCACCGTATTGCACCTATTGGGGTCTCATAAATTAGTGGTTAACAAGAAGTATTGTTTTGCCCAACCCCAATTAGAGTATCTGGGCCATGTAATATCTGCAAGTGGAGTAGTTGCGGAAGGCTCCAAGGTGGAATGCATGCTCAATTGGCCTATCCCTCAGGAGCTTAAAGCATTACGGGGATTCTTGAGGCTCACGAGTTATTACTGCAAATTTGTAAGAAACTACGGAATCATTGCCGCTCCTCTCACAAATCTACTTAAGAAAGATAGTTTCCAATGGACCCCTGAAGATCAAACAGCATTCAATGAGCTAAAGCAGGCCATGACTTCGGTTCCAGTCCTGGCTATGCCCAATTTCAATAAGCCTTTCATTCTGGAAATGGATGCTTCAGGAAAGGGAGTTGGAGCGGTTCTCATGCAGGAGGGGCGGTCAATTGCCTTCTTCAGCCAAGCTCTCACCCCCTGCACCCAATCTAAGTCCGTGGATGAGAGGGAACTTATGGCAGTAGTCTTAGCTGTCCAGAAATGGCGCCATTATCTGCTAGACAGGAGGTTCACTATCCATATAGATCAAAGGAGCCTTCAATTCCTTATGAATCAACGAGTACTCAGTAGTGAGCAGCAGAAATAGCTCATCAAATTACTTGGGTTCGACTTTGACATCCAATACAAACCTGGGAGGCAGAATCATGTAGCAGATGCTCTCTCTAGGAAAGCTGATAGTGGCGACACTAATGGCTGCGCTAGCTCTCAATCTGGGAGTTCGGCAGGACTGGAATGCAACTACCACCTACTGGCCCTCTCCACAGTCCAGTACCAAGGATTTCAAGGACTAGAAGAGGAAACCCGCCTAGATGAAAGCCTGCGCACTATCTTACAAGACCTTCTGGTTGACCCAAACAGTCACAAAGGGTTTTCTTTACGACATGGTTGCTTACTCTTCTGTAACAGATTGGTCATTCTAAAGGCTTCCCCTAGGATCCCCATCTTACTCAAAGAATTTCATTCAACTCCAGTTGGGGGGCATTCAGGATCCTTCAGGACGTTCAAAAGACTTTCCAATATTGTGTTTTGGAAGGGAATGAGAAAGGATGTCCAGAATTTTGTAGCTTCTTGCAATGCATGCCAGAGAAATAAGTACCAAGCACTAAAACCAGGAGGTTTTCTTCAACCCTTACCTATTCTAGAACAAGTTTGGGATGACCACTCCATGGACTTCATTTGGGGTTTACTTAGATCGCAGGGGATGGATACAATACTGGTGGTAGTAGACAAACTTTCGAAATACAGCCATTTCTTTCCATTAGGCCACCCGTTCTTTGCCCAAGAAGTTGCCACTCTCTTTGTTAAGGAAGTGATCCGGTTGCATGGTTACCCTCGTTCCATAGTATCAAACAGGGATAGGCTCTTTATCAGTCAATTTTGGACAGAACTATTCAAGTTAGCCAGCACGGAACTGAAGATGAGTACTGCCTACCACCCACAAACGGATGGGCAAACAGAAGTAGTCAACAGTGCCTGGAAACATACTTACGATGCTTCACTTCAACCCATCCTAAGCTATGGCCCAGGTGGATTCCTTGGGCGGAATTCTGGTATAATACCACATTTCAAGGGGCTGTTGGGATGTCCCCATTTAAGGCCCTGTATGGCCCTGATCCTCCTACTTTGTTATGGTTTTCAGATGAGGGGTCTGTAGTGGAGGCAATAAAACAACAGATATGAGACAGGAATATCATCTTACAAGAACTCAAGGGTAATTTGCTATTGGCAGAAGACAGAATGAAATCCCAAGCAGACAAAGGAAAGCGAGATGTTCAATTCCAAATAGGGGAACGGGTCTTCCTGAAGTTGCAACCATTTAAGTTCAAGAGGTTAGCCAAGCGACCCAATGAGAAGCTCAGCCCCAGGTTTTATGGTCCTTATCTAGTCTTGGAACGAGTTGGAGAAGTCGCCTACCGCTTGGACTTACCACCTACTACACGCATCCATCCAGTTTTCCATGTTTCCCAACTCAAGCAATCCCTATCAAGCTCTGCCCAAGCTCAGCCCCTGCCTATTGGGTTGACTGAGGAACTGGAACTCGTGGTGTATCCTGAATCTATCACGCAGTTCAGGACACTACCGAATGGCCAAAAGGAAGTCTTGGGGAAGTGGAAGCATCTCCCTGAATGTGATAACACTTGGGAGCTCTATGATACGTTAGACACTCAATTTCCCTCCTTTCACCTTGAGGACAAGGTGAAACTATTAGGGGAGGGTAATGTTACATCACCAATATACCAGACTTACTCTAGAAGGAGGCAGTTACAAAGGATGCAGAGTTGATAATCAGGCCTGTAGATAGACGAATTTCCAGGCAGTTGAAGAGGATCAGGTGGTTATAATACACTGGTTAAGGGAGATAGTCAGTTGGTGAAATGATACAGTAACATCCAATCTGTTGAGGAGAGGATTACAAAATATAGGCAGTTACCGGATTAAGATAGGAGGTTGAGGAGGTTGGGAGAGGGAGGATAAAAGAGTGGATTGGCAAGGGTCGAGGGGGGGAAAAACAAGAGGAGGGAAAGAGCTGGGGAGGAAACTACCATCCCAGGCCTTTGGGAGGTTTCTCCTAAAGTTGTTCTTAGACTTTGGCTACTGAATTCCTTTGTAATCCACTCGACTATTCAATAAATTTAGTTTCTTTTTCCTTTTAATGGGGTATCCTTAGACCTTGAACCAGAAGAGCTATCATGTTTTAAACATGTTCTGTAACTTTTGTCAATGTTTGTGTCCCTTTGAAGTCGATAAAGAATCCTGTATGAAGCAGGCAAAAGCAGATTGAAAGAATTTGAGTTTTCTGAGCTTTTCATCATAGTTGGACTATAAATCAAAGAAAATAGGAAGTCTTATGTCTATGCTATAACTCCAAGAGAGCCCCTGGTTCTTCCGGAATCCAAGTTCTTTAAGTTCTGTACTTTTTCAAACTGGAAACCTCCCACAGATATTTTCTCTTCAGCTGAGAAACATCATTGTTCACATTATTAGTAAAACTTAGATCCAAAGCACTATAAATCTTCTTGTCCAATAGAGTTGTGGGCTGGTTCATTTTCTTCTTCCACCATCTAGTAGGTAGGCTCAGAAACCCTTGTTCATAGTTTTTATCTGAATTGTAGTCGATGTTTCTCTTGGAAAGATGTAATTTATCTTTTTGTTGTACTTCTTTGCTAATTGTTTTGTATTGTTGACTAAAATCTATGAAGCAAAATTGCTTCAAGGAGTTTGGTTATTCTGGCAATTTCAGAGATTTTGGATTCCAAAATTCAACCAATTTCTCCTTTAGAAATTGGTCTATACTTTACAGTGCCATTTAGATAATACCACAAGAGCTGCTGTTATACTCTAAGGACTACTCACTTTCAGAACCATCATCAGTCATGTTCTGCAGTCATCATCCAGAGAAATCATCCTAAAGGATTAAATGTGGTAATGGGAGGGTAAATTTTTTAGAGATTTCTGTTGCATTATGACTTCCTCTTGCACCGTTGGATGTAAGAGTTAATACCTATAGGATTGTTTAGATCTTTGGTGGGAGTTGATCCTTTGTCCACAAATTTATTTGATCTGGAGTGTGCAAGACTGAATGTCAGAACTATCTTCAGCATTTTTTGCTGATTGTTTTCGGAGTGATTGTCAGAACTTTCCTGCCAAAGGAGATGAAAACAATAAAAGAATGTCACCTGAGTTAAGAAAATGAGTTATAGATGTAGCACTATTCGGAGTTATCAGGCAAGAATTTTTGCAAAGTGAAACAAAAGTCACTTCACTTGCTTCTATGATAATTTTGGGTTAGAAGCAAAGTGTGCTTCTAAAATCAATGTAGGAAATGGGGATCCAATTAGTGCAATTGATTTGAGTTTCAGAGTGCGATTGCAGGCTTAGGCTTCCTTTGGTGATTGAGTTGGTAATTGAGATTTCCAACTGGGTGGATGTATGCGAGGAGCCAGATTCTTGAGGTGAGACTAGTACTCAAGAAAATCAGCACTCACGAATATGGAGTTATGAGCAAATTGAAGCGTATGTCATCTCTATCAGTCAGAGTGACAAGATGGGGGATAAGATTGTAGGGTTCTTATAGGGAAAGGGTGTATTAGCATTATATCTAATGAAAATAGATGTGGTCTTGGATTTGTCCAAGAGCCAAGTGGTTATGAAGTTTGCAGTTCACAGGAAAATCAGGGTGTTGGTAGTTTAAGAACTATAGTGATAGGTGAATCAGATGATATATGATTCAAGATAATTAATTTCTTTATCAATCATCATTTTTATTGATCCGAATTTCGGGCCATAACAGTGTTAGGACGCCCTCCTTTCTGCTTAAGTGAAGGACCTTCAGGTCATATCACATCATGTGGGTTACACTGGATAGACTACCGTATGCATCTTTTAGCTTTTCTCTTTGTTGTCATCCTTCATTGAACATTCTCATTTCGCTTGGTTAAAAAGGCAGTTGACAGTTTTCAAATAATCCTGCATTCAAGATGAAAAAAAGGGACAGGCCAGTGCATGAAGCTCCCATGTATGCGGGGTCCAGGAAGGGGCAGACCACAAGGGTCAATAGTACACAGCCTTACATTGCATTTTGCAAGAGGCAGTTTTCATGCCTCAAACCCGTGACCTCAAGGTCACACGACAACAACTCTACCACTGTGCCAAGGCTCCCCTTCAAGATACAATTGCATTTAAGTGTACTTGGATGTTTCATCTCTGAAATTATCTGCTATTGTTGATAATATGTTCTTCTTCAGGATTGGCGCTTTTTTTGGCTCTTGGCTGTTGGGTACCTTCTTGATGGTGTCAGTGATTCCACCTCTGCTACATGGTCCAAGGAGTTTAGAAGTGATGACTTTACTGATATCTTATGTGCTTCTTTGGGTTGCTTCCACTTACCTGAAGTGGTGCTCTCTCTGTTATGCCATCGGTCATCCCAATTTTCCTAGTGGCAGAACAGTATTTCTTGAGGTTATTTACTTGACATTGTGTTGGTTATATCAATGGCGATTGTATTGTCTTTGTTTCTCATTGTGCTGTGGTTGCAATGAATACTGCCATTGCTGTCTGAATTCCCCAGGTGATGCTACTCGCTTTATTTCCGTTTTTGGAAGATTAATTTCAGTGCAGGAGTTTAGAAAATCCTTTCTATTTGGTCGCTTCCAATACAAGAAGTAGAGTAATCAGCAAACGAGTCTGCTTCCGTAGCGTATAATAAAGAGAACATGATATATTTGGATTATTTTCTACACATTGAATTTGTTGGAATGACGCAGAGAATTGTACTAGGGATGTGGTTCCAGCCGTCCGCTCAGTTGGGATTTTCTCAATTTCAGTAGAACTCTCCTTGAGGCCCAACTTTCTGATGGCTTTATTTTTTTATTTTAAAGGGGAGCTTTGATGCAACGTTTGAGTTGTTGCTATGTGACCTGGAGGTCACGGAAACTGCCTCTTCTCCTGGCATACATGCAAGCTTTGTGCACCGGGCCTTTTTTCTTCATTCTATATCACATGTTTTTTATTAACGTAACAAGCTACAAATTATTCAATATAAGTAAGAGCTGAAGAAGGGGAACCTTGGGCAACAGTAGAGTAGTCGTCGTGTTATCTTGAGGTTATGGGTTCAAGCATGGCAATAGCTTCTTGCAAAAAATGTTAGGTAAGGTTGTGTACTACAGGCATTTGTGGTCTGCCTCTTCCTTGGACCCTGCATATGCAGGAGCTTCATGCACTGGGTTACCTTAAGTGAGAAGTCAAGCATGAGTAGTGAATAGGGAGTGATTTCTTTTGACAGATCTAAGCCGGTCATCTTGTTCGGCATAACTTGGATATGCTGGGCAGTATATAATCTCATGACCATTAGATGTTTATAGTTACGTGCACTTCAAATCACAGCCACTGACTCAATAAACAAAATCTTCTTTACATTTCAATTAAAAAGGAAAAAGGAAAACTATTTAGTGAAACAAACCGTTTACCGTTCATCTCATCAACACATCGGGTGCGGGCTAGGTTTTGGATTCTTTAGGATAAGAAGATGGCCAATAATCTGGCAGCAGGAACACTAAGTATTTCTGATGGTGGAATTGTCCAATTCACCTGCTATTTGAATCACTAGTCATCTAAAACAGGTATAATGAGATGAGTGGGTCAGATCATCCAAATGTGGGCCTCTTTCGCAGCAAATATAGGCCTAGCATTCCTCCAAAGAATATACATTGGGCCAAATTGTCTGGTGGTACAACCAGTTCAGCCAGTGGTGCCCAGTTTGTTAGTCTCCATTGGGTCTAGACGAGTTCTTTTCACTAAAAAAAGAAAAATGAGAAAGTTTTATTCTTCTAGATTTTCTTCATTCTTCCTGTGTTCCCCCAAGTAGTCTTCTCCAAGCTCTCCTCTCCTCACTGTTCATGTCTCCATAGTGAAGAGATTCAACGTTTGTTTATAGCAGACTTTCTTCTTTTCAAGAAGCAGAATCAAAAGTGGCAGTCTCTATTGCGTTTTTATCAGTTTCCTCCTACATTTCAATTGTCTTTGTGACAGTCTTAACCTACCAAAGACTTTAAACACAAATATAATAGAAGATTAGGAATTTATGTAAATACCAAGAACAAGAATAACAGTCATTATATGAAATATTGAGTTTTACCTTCTCTCCTTGCTTGGAAAACTTGAGAAGAGAAGATAACATCCTAAAATCAATTGCTATATTAACTAAAATGGGCAACCCTGATGCACGAAGCTCTTGCCTATGCAAGGTCTGGGGAAGGGGCGGACCGTAAGAGTCTATAGTATGTAACCTTACTTAGCATTTTTGTAAGAGATTGTTCCCACACTTTGAACCTGTGACCTCAAAGTCATATGATGACAAGTTTATCATTGCACCAAGTCTCTCCTTCAATATTTTGCTATCTTAACTATATAAAAAAAAAAAAATTGCTGTAATATACAGGATCATCGACAGTAGGTGTAGAAGGTGGAACGTTTTTCATATAATCATCCCTATGAAGCTGTCGATAATCAAGTATAAGCAAATGATAAAAAGCAAAACCTACATCTAGCTTTCAGCCGAAATAAGCCATTCATTATTTTATGGCAATCACAGCCATCCATCAGCCAATTCACTTCTGATCTATGTAATGGTGCCTAGATCCCGTTCAATGGTTTGATCTATGGCTTTAAAGTGAACAATCAAACCAAACTTTTTTCAGAAGTTTTCTAAATCTAAAATCAGAGAAATGTGGTGGGGATGTTAGGTCCAACAACTGATCTGGAATGTGGACAATCCCAATGATTCTCTCCCGTGATTCAGCAGGGTTAAGACGTAGTAAGACAGGCAGTGGGCTCCCACAGTAGCAACCGAACAAGTAACCTGCCCCCAACTCAAGACCACCACAGACAATTAGAGGTTTCATTTTTAGCAAACTCATCCGACAAGACAAATACTGGTCCGTGAATCGCCTCACTTACCCAATCATTCCCTGCCATCAAAACAGAAGAAAGGTGACAAACAATGAGCAGTAACATGGAAAATTACAACCTCACATTCCTTCTATAATCTTCTTCCACAAAAAAATCCAACTCAATCCTTGTCTCCATCTCTTTCTCTCCCTCTCACCAAAAGAAAAAAAAAGAAGCTCCTTTGATAGTGAAATAAGAAATCAAAACTATTTTTTAGTTACTTGTACAAATTTATGGAATCCACAAGAAATCGCCAATTTTGTCTTATTTCTGACTCATTTTAGTGAAAATCTGAGGTGGGCACCTGTTCTTGCTGTCTCCTATTATAATTTGCCATCACACAGGTGTCAATTCTTGATTGGTGCATGAATTTCAGCCGCAAACGGCACATCTCTTTAGTAGCATGTACATTTATAAATGGAGATAAAAAAGAAAAGCAAGCAGCAGGTGTGTGCTCAAGTAGAGGGGGACTTCTGTGTTGCAACGACTCAAGACTATCTCGACACCGGGAAGATGGCCTCGGCATCTCTCCTCAAGTCGTCTCCAGTTCTTGACAAATCTGAATGGGTGAAGGGCCAATCAGTCCGCCTGCCTTCGTCGGCCTCCTTCCGGTACACCCATTCTGGCCCCTCTACTCTTACCGTCCGTGCCGGTCCTTACGCAGATGAACTCGTTAAAACTGCGGTATGTAGTTTATCTTCTTCTTCGATGGATTCATATCTTGATAATTGATAGAGATATTTCAGTATGTTTGAGTAGGAGCTAATAAACGCAAGAAAACAGTAGCAAAATATAGGAAATTTGATGACAAACCACCCTTTCGTTTGAAGATATCATGCTTGATTATTAATTATTGTCTTAGAATAACAAACCAAGGTAAACATCAACTAACTTACCTATATGCAGATTGATGTTGTTCCGGGCTTTTCTATTAGGGTTAGACTTTGTCATCCGGAACCACGAGGGTCAATAGTAGAGGATCAATAGTATGCAGCTTTACCTTGCATTTTGTAAGAGTCTGTTTCCACGCCTTGAACCTGTGACCTCAAGATTACACTGCAACAACTCTACCGTTGCGCGAAGGCTCCCCTTCTTTTTCATCAACTCTGTTTAGATCAATTGAGTTCTCAGACAACCACTATACTATTTCAACCGTAAAGAACAAATGTTTTAGCATTTCTTTGTTCAGTACATGGCACTTCTAAATTGTTAATTATTCCTTCTTTTGGTAAATATAGAAAACTGTTGCTTCTCCTGGCCGTGGAATCTTGGCCATGGATGAGTCAAATGCCACATGCGGGAAGAGGCTTGCGTCCATCGGTCTTGAGAACACCGAGGCTAACCGCCAGGCTTACCGCACCCTCTTGGTGAGCGCACCCGGCCTTGGTAACTATATCTCAGGAGCCATCTTATTCGAGGAGACACTCTACCAGTCCACTGTTGATGGCAAGAAGATGGTCGATCTCCTTGTCGAGCAGGGTATTGTGCCAGGAATCAAGGTCGACAAGGTAATGCATCGGTCAACATTACTCTGAAGAGTAGATTGGTTTCATGATTTGGCCATACTATATAGCTAGATGTGAATGTGGCTGCAGGGTTTGGTGCCTTTGGTTGGTTCAAACGACGAGTCATGGTGCCAAGGTCTTGATGGTCTTGCATCTCGCTCCGCTGCTTATTACCAGCAGGGTGCTCGTTTTGCTAAATGGTAGTCGCACGCTCTCTCTCTTTCGGTCAATCAAATCTACCGATTCTTTGTATTTTTTTTTTTCTTCTTTTGAATGTAATCGTATTCTTTGTATCATGTGGGGCTAATATCACATTCTAGATCAGTTGATGAAGAAATTCACCCATTCATATGCAACTCTAGGTGTTCCACCTGAGACTTTAAGTGCCATAAATCTTAAGTTAACCATTTTTGAGTCATATCTGATCAAGGATCAAATGATGATAAGAAATGGATCTCTTTTTTTCACCTCTTAGTAATGGTAGACCAAGTAGGATCCATTTCCCCATCATATCGATCACTTAATGTTTCTTCTTCCTCTTGTAACTGCCATTGTTTCATCGAAATAGAACATGACTTGAGCTCTTATGAAGAATTTATGATCTGACCTGGGGACTTAAAACTCTGTTACTTTCAACAGGCGAACTGTTGTGAGCATTCCAAATGGACCTTCAGCCCTTGCAGTGAAGGAAGCCGCCTGGGGTCTTGCTCGCTATGCTGCAATCTCACAAGTAAGCTTACATTTACTTGTACATCGTCTACTTCGTTATTTAGGTAAAGATCATGCAACTAACGAATGGACTTGACGAAATCAATGGATGGATTAACAGGACAACGGCTTGGTCCCAATCGTGGAGCCCGAGATCTTGCTTGATGGTGAACACGGCATTGACAGGACTTTCGAGGTTGCCCTGAAGGTGTGGGCCGAGGTCTTCTTCTACCTTGCAGAAAACAATGTGATGTTCGAGGGTATCCTCCTCAAGCCTAGCATGGTTACACCAGGAGCTGAGTGCAAGGAGAAGGCCACACCCGAAAAAGTGGCCGAGTACACTCTCAATCTTCTTAAGCTCAGAATTCCCCCGGCGGTTCCTGGAATCATGGCAAGTTTCCCACACGTTCTTGTCTCTACATTATATCTTATTGGAAACATTTTAGGGCAGCCCCGGTGCACGAAGCTCCCGCCTATGCGGGGTCCGGGGAAGGGGCGGGCCACAATGGCCTAAAGTAGGCAGCCTTACCTTGCATTTATCAAATTTGACTCCAATTATGCCAGTCATTCAGCTAAGTAATTGATTACACATTTCATTTGGTTGATTTTCTAAACGAGTCCTCCGAATTCCTCAAATTTCTTGGTTGACTCATCAAGCCAAAACCAGTCAGCCACATTGAGTCAATGGTTGATCAGACCTAGCTTGGAATAAAACCGAGTCCCGTCTTATTGACACGCAGATAGAATGAAATCTTTGATGACAAAATTGTAGCTTACTAAATTGTTTTACTGTTAATTTGTTTACTAATTCTGCATTTAAACAGTTCTTGTCTGGTGGGCAATCCGAAGTGGAAGCCACCTTCAACTTGAACGCCATGAACCAAGGTCCCAACCCATGGCACGTATCGTTCTCTTATGCCAGAGCCCTTCAAAACACATGCTTGAAGACATGGGGAGGAAGACCCGAGAAGATCAAGGCGGCCCAAGAGGCTCTCTTGATCAGAGCCAAGGCCAACTCTCTTGCTCAGCTTGGCAAGTACACTGGTGAGGGTGAATCAGAGGAATCCAAGAAAGGAATGTTTGTTAAAGGCTACACTTACTAAGGTGTCTTCATTCATGGAAGAACAATGAAGAGACTTCGTAATGTTTGTTAAAGGCTACACTTACTAAGGTGTCTTCATTCATAGAAGAAAAATGAAGAGACTTTGTGCTCCCTATCTGTATATGGATAGGCATGTAGACTTTTTGCCCATTGTACTTTTAGCCACAATAATATCTTCTCGGTGAGACTAGTGTGTATTTTTCGATTTATTCATTTCCTACCACAGAGATCCATTCTTGCACACATTGAAATGGTATTGGCGACAACCAAACAAACATTTTACTTGGTGCAATACTGCATTGAATGGGATGAATCATAGGATTCTTAAGGTCGAGTAAGGATGAGAAGGCTCAAGCAGGTCCAGGGATGATAGAGATAGTGCACGGTTTGTCCATCTTTCTTAGAAGTAATGTACCATACGCAGAAAACTGAAACAATCAGGGAGTAGTTCTTGCAGAAGTTATCTATCCTAACGAACTACGAACTGATTTTATGATAAAAAAATATGTAGCAAAATGCAAAATACCAATAAAAAGCACTCAAATATTTATCTAAACTATTAGTATCGACTGGATCAAGCATGGCACTCTTGGAAAATTTGTAAACAAATCTCCAAATATTTCAAAGTAGTTCAAGATTCTACTTGGGAAATGGTCCTAGAATTAGGTTTTGGGAAGAGAGATGTATTGACAATGAAGCCCTAAAGAGCCTCTGTGAAAAAGATTTTCAGAGGTAGAGAGTAGCGGAGAGGAAAATTTGCCAACTTGTGACAATCTCTAATGGTCTTACAGCTTGGAACTTGAATTTTGAACGGCAACTTGGCGGTCTTGAACTAGATAAATCTCCTACATAAACTCAACTCAATTACTTTTAACCCGAAGAACAATGATCGAATGGGGTGGACTCTAGCCTCCCACAGCTTTTTCCCAGTAAAGTCATCATATATCATTCTTTCACAGTAGTTGGATGCTTGCTGGTTAGAAACAAAACTCATCTGGGATTCTTCCTTAATCCCATCCCAGACAATGAAAGAACTTCCTCTTCAGATCGATCTCGAAGCCCAGAAGATAGTATGTGACTGCTTGACCAACCTGAGAAGATCCTAGATAGTTGCATGCCGTTTGGAACCCTTTAGATATGCAGTGTCCCATTGTTCCTCCAAGAATCTTTCTTTGCCTCGACCTTGTCCTTGGATAAAATTTTCACCTTCGACAACCTATTCTCAACAGGTTGGTTTGGTCTCTGGATATGCAGTTTATGTTGCATGGAAAGTAAAAACAAAGATCACTCCATCAACATGCAGTTGATGTTGCATGGCAAGTGAAAATAAAGATCATCTCTTCCTGCATTGCTTAAGCGCCCAAGGACTGTGGAAAGTGATACTGAGGAAGTTTGGAATTGCATGGGTTTTGCCGAACACTTTTGAGCAATTGATTTCACAATGGTTCATCCCTAAACAAGGGGCCAAAGTCAGAGCACAGTGGAAACTTTCTGTCATGGCCGTTCCTTGGTGTATGGAATGAAAGGAATATTATCATCTACATAGACAAGAGGTCTAGGTCTCTTGAAGAAAAAACGCTTAGATGGATTGCACAATGGGCTGCATCATCGGAGTTTAAGGATTACACATGATATTGTCAACAACTGGAACGAAATTATTTTCTGCGGGAAAACCAAATACAAGCCAAAGCTTAAGCGGAGTCCTCCTGTAGACCTGTACAATTTAAATTTCGATGGGGCTTGGTCGGATACCCTGGATTTTTGGGTGTTGGTTGGGTGCTTAGAAATGATCTTGGCGAATCAATCTTCAATGATCATCTGGGCGGATTCCAATGAGGCTGAAGTTCCATCAATTCTTAAAGGCATAGAGCATTGGAGATTCATATTGCATTACTCCCCATGGGTTGAAGGAGACTACAGATATATTATCTCATGGCTAGAGGAAAAATGCTCTTTACCTCGGCGTTTTGGTCTATTATTGATAAGATCAAAGTCTTGACTGGGGAGGAGGAAGTCAAATTTCGTCACGGTTGTATGAGCAGATCTCCCTTCCATCCGAGAGCCGAGCTTCTTGTCAAGACCTTATTCCAATTAGGAGTCAGCCACCTGAATCTTGTTCTTCCATTTTCCTCTATTAATACTATGGCTTTATTTAGTCCTAAGATTTTTAAATCTTTTCTCACCACTTCTGTCCACGTTTTTTTGAGCCTTGCTTTTGTCTTTTTAGAACCTTATACTTGTATTACCTCACTCCTTCTAATGGATTGGACACAAAAAATGTATGAGCTTTATAATTTTTTCTGCCTTTTCCGTTGACATGGTTGTACTTGATCTTTTGTATGGTCACAGGGAGGATCTTTTTTCCCCATAATAAATTTTACCTTCTTCTGAAAAATGAATATCTTGGAATCCATAAGAAATGGAAGTTGCAAGTACTCTACAGCCTGCTTCAAATCACCGACCTCTGTGTGTGACCATGCAAATCGATTCTTCTGAAAGCCGAGAATAATCTGAGTCCTAAACCTCATTGGGCTGTTCTGCTCAGGGATAGCAATCAGTCGAACAAGTTATATATATCCAAGAATAGCAATTTCTTTGTCTTCCACTTACGGCCTGGAAACATTTCAAAATTATTAGCCCTACTGCATTAGCTATTTGTCCTTGCATAATTCTATATTGTGTTTTAAGGTTGTCATACTAGACAGCCTCTACAATTTGGAATGAAACTCCTAACCCGGCTTGTGAGGAATATGACATTTGATGGTATGAGCACAGCTTTTCCTGCTAATTTAGGAAATCTCAAACAGTTCTGGCCAGCTAAGCGCACGTGAACGGATTGCTAAGAAACCAAAACATAGCAATCCAAAACGTTTTTAAGAACAACTTTATTTGTAACTTAAAACAGTGTAAAGGCCACAGTGTCTACATATTCAGAGTTATCTAACCATACTCTTATTCATGGCTTGAAGGGGAGCCTTGGCACAACAGTAAAGTTGTCATCGTGTGACCTTGAGATCATGAGTTTAAGGTGTGAAAACATCCTCTTGCAAAATGCAAGGTAAGGCTGTATACTATTGACCCTTATGATCGCCCCCTCCCTGGACCCTCACATATGCGGAAGCTTCGTGCACTGGGGCTGCCTTTTACTCCTATTCATGGCTTGCTCGATTACCTCTTTGTGATAAAATCAATTCAGTAAACACTTCATCATCAAAGGTGTTAACGTGCTCAACTTTGATGGATTTTCAATGGGTAAATTTGTACCCTACTGAATAGAGCAATGTGCCCTTCTACCCGATCTGTTGCACTCTATGGCCACGGCAATAACAAAATATGGAGACAGTTATTCCTGCACAATGATTTCTTTCACTTGTATTTGCAGCCTTAGAACATATATAAGATCATTCAAATATTGGTAAAAGGGAGATAAAACCTTGGGCTGTTTGCTCTTTAATATTTTGTTTTGGGGTCTGTGGATGTAGCCATGGGTGGGTGCGGGCGTGTCCGTGTTCATATCTGTGCCAAATATGTTTCTATAAGGTGGTCCGATGATCAAGGCTTTACATTGACAGTTGGACCCAGTCTTCTTGTGATCGAGAGCTTTCCATCGAGGTTACTGGTAATGTGGCGCGTCGCAGCGTTCACAGAGAGGGAAGATGAAGGAGAAGAGAGATTTAGAAGTCGTTTAAGATTCGACCCTAATGAGTTAGGAACATAGACCATACAAAGAGTCCTGGTAAGTGTAGAAGTCTAAATAGGAACTGCCGGAAGA
This sequence comes from Warburgia ugandensis, assembly GCA_035236585.1. NCBI lineage: Eukaryota > Viridiplantae > Streptophyta > Magnoliopsida > Canellales > Canellaceae > Warburgia > Warburgia ugandensis. The sequence continues at coordinate 44,654,508 of CP141129.1, forward strand.
GGCTACACTTTCGTAATTTTTGGTGATAGTAGCCGATGTTTTTCCTGTTTTAAATCAGGACCGTTTATATTCAAAAATTAAAAAACAAGTCACTAGAATCAGGCAAGATTTTCTCTTTTTACCTTTTACAAAGAAAAGTATATTTTAGTCCTTAAAATTATTCATTTATGGCATATTGGGCCTTAAGTTCTAAAAAACAGTTCAGTCCCTAGAAATATTGGTTCAGGTTCTACTTCAGTCCTTCAATTAATTCTCCATCGCCATAACTAATGGTTGGTGTCCTTGAATTAAGCTGTTTTTTTGGAACCTTAAGGACTAAAGTATGATAAGTGAATTGTTCTAGGGACTGAAGAAATATAAGTGGACAGTTTTGGGGAATAAAGTGTAAGTTTTTCTTTTTGGAGAAAATAATAAATCATTGCTTGTAAGGCCCAACAATTAGTTTGTTTTCAAAAAGTTAATAGAAGGATTAAAGTGTAACCCAAACCAATAGTTCCATAGCTTTTTGGAAATTTACAAACTAAGCATCATAAGTGAATAGTTTCAAGGACTAAAGTGTACTTTTCTCTAGGCTAAACATTAGGGGCCAAATAAGATAAAAAAAAAAATTATTATCCAGAGAAAAAGAAACATAAAAAAAAAAAAAGTCTCCTAAAGATGCTATTTAAGCATATGCACTTATCACAATTATACCATACCATACTATATTGTGCAATATCCTATTGCATTTATCGATCATAATGATGAACTATACTAGTATACTAAGAGAATAACCCCCTCCCTCTTACATTTAAGTGAAAGTGTTGAATCTGTTTATATTCTTTTGATGTATTTATGTTACTAAGTTACTAGTAAGTTGCCCATACAATGCCTGGGGTAAATGAGATAAGATAATGATAATCCACTCACAAATATTATTCAATTTTAGTTCTTAAATTGAATAACATAGCTGTATGATTCATTGAAAATCTAGTCTAACATAAGGTTTTACTCAATAAGGTGTTAAGAAAATGAATTGTTTTGATCACTGAAGATGTAGGCCTATATATAGCATGAGTTCTCTTAAAGGTTAATATATATATATATATAGTAAAAAAGAAATAAAAATTTATATCTCGTCATAGAATAATCAAAACATACTTAAGAATTATGTCTAACATAAAATAATTTTGGTCAGGTTATGTATATAACTATAGTACTGTGAGTCATATTTGTTTCCTCCTAAGATTTCTATGTTTCCATTAGTATGACTATTAGATGGAAGGTTTAGATAGTTGGATGACTCAAATGTATAAGAAGAGGCTGCCTATTTGAAAAATATTTCTTTGCTCTTAGGATTCCTTTGTTTACAATGGTGTAATGGTTGGAGATTTGAAGAAAATCGATTTTGATAGATTTATGTGAAATATATTGAATGTTCTTGTATGGTAAAATATGAAATTTAGTATGGATAATTACCTAGTAGCCTATTTGATAGGATTGACACACTTTCTGTTTGATTGTGGTTTCGTTGGATATAAATGGTATTTATTAAAAAAAAATTAAATTTCTAAATAATAATAAAAAACCAAACAACTAATAGAATTAAATTTGGACCACTTGAAATAGATAAAATACTATGGTAAACTGGCTTTTCTTTTGAGCTGTCATTCAGGCTTGTGACTTGGTGATTTAAGCCGTTCACCTTTTGGGCTGAACAAAAACTAAAAAAATTTGCACAGCTATACTACCCACTAATACTAGACCCAACAATTTGCAACCCAATAGACCAACGAAACCAAAGGAGCCCAACAAGTAGAAGTGCTCTTGAGCCATAGATGGAAAACATCTCTCAATTGTATTTAGTGCCCTCAATATAAAGAACTAGTTGTATTTAGATTAGATCAAGCTAATCTCAAGAGCAAAGGATAAAGATGGACGAGTTATGGATTACTTAGTATGGTAGCAATTGAGGAGAAAATTATCCATGTATTTTTTATTTCCATATATTGTTGGTCAAGGGATCGATAATTTTCTTCACACGAGGATCCATCTTGCAATGATCCATGCCAATCATCTAGTTAAATGAGCATTTACTAACATAGTAAAAAATTTCTATCGTTTGATCATTATTAACCATTGATATTGAACACTAATACTCTAGCTATTCATTTTATGGCCACGATCAGAGACATTTGAGATGAGTTCAGATGAGAAGGAGAAAGGGATGGGGATGATTTAGGACTTCAAACACTAGAAAAGGACTTTAGGGCTATATATGATTAACATAACTCCAGCCTCTTTCTCTCACTAGAAACCAAAATTTTCATACATTTTCTCTCTCACTAGAAATCACATTTTTTACACTGCAATCTTCTCAATTTCCATGCTTACAGTTTTCATGGCTTTTATCTTTGAAAGTATTAATATGCAGAACAAAGGTTAAAAATTCATGAAAAGCAAAAATGGAGCCACAAATATGAAAGTTTGACCAAATTTTCCAATATTACCAACTGCTAATGTGGATTTAGGGCAAAATCAATTCATCATCATCATCATCATCATCATCATCATCATCATCATCATCATCATCAAGACCTTATCCCAATTAGGGGTCGGCCACATGAATCTTATTCCTCCATTCCACTCTATTTAATACCATGGCTTCATTTAGTCCCAAAGTTTTTAAATCTTTCCTCACTACTTCTATCCACGTTCTTTTGGGCCTTCCCCTTGCCCTTTTAGAACCTTCAACTTGTATTGCCTCACTCCTTCTAACTGGTGCCGTTGTTGGCCTCCTTTGAACATGTCCAAACCATCTAAGTCTAATCTCCCTCATCTTGTTACCTATTGGTGCTATCCCTAAATTTCTTCTAATATTTTCATTTCTAATTCTATCCTTTCTTGTCTTACCACTCATCCATCTCAACATCCTCATTTCTACAACACTCAGCCTATGAGTATGATGTTCCTTAACTGCCCAACACTCTGATCCATAGAGCATGGCCGGCCTTATAGCCATCCTATAGAATTTTCCCTTTAGTTTGAGTGGCACCCGCCGATCACATAAAACCCCCGATGCACATCTCCATTTGTTCCAACCCGCTTGGATTCTCTGGGTAACCTCCCTCTCAATCTCTCTACTCTCATGGATCAATGATCCTAAGTATCGGAAGTGGTCTCTCATGGGGACCTCTTGGTTATCAATCTTGATTGGTGCTCCACTCCTACTCTCCTTGCTAAAATTACATTCCATATATTCTGTCTTAGTTCGGCTAATTTTAAATCCTTTCAATTCTAATGCTTCTCTCCATAGCTCTAGCTTTATGTTGACACCCTCCCTTGTCTCATCAAGTAGGACTATATCGTCTGCAAATAGCATGCACCAGGGAATCTCCTCATGCAGATATTTTGTTAACTCCTCCATAACTAATGTGAAAAGGTATGGACTCAATGCCGATCCTTGGTGCAATCCGACAGTGACAGGAAAATCACCAGTCACGCTACTAGTGGTCTTAACATTTGTTACTGCTCCCTCATACATATCTTTAATTATGTCTATATACCCCTGAGAAACCCCTTTAACACCTAACACCCTCCATATTAACTCTCTAGGGACTCTATCATAAGCCTTCTCTAAGTCAATAAAGACCATGTGTAGGTCTTTTCTCCTCTCCCTATATTTCTCTACTAATTGTCTTAGTAAGAAAATAGCTTCCATGGTAGACCTCCCAGGCATGAAACCAAACTGATTCTCTAATACACTTGTTTCATGTCGTAGCCTCTTCTCAATGACTCTTTCAAAAAGTTTCATGGTGTGGCTCATAAGTTTGATCCCTCGATAATTAGTGCAGCTCTGAATGTCTCCTTTATTCTTATAGATTGGTACAATAGAGCTTTTCCTCCACTCATCAGGCATTTTCTTTGATTTTATAATCTTGTTAAACAACTTGGTCAACCAAACTACCCCAATATCTCCCATATGCTTCCAAACCTCTATTGGTATACTATCAGGCCCCATGGCCTTTCCTTATTTCATCTTTCTCAAGGCCTTCTTTACTTCAAGCATTCTAATTCTACGTTCATATCTATAATATCCAGTGTTATTTAGATTTATAGTATTTTCAATTCCTATATTCTCAGGGCCATTGTCATTTAACAATTTTTGGAAGTATATTTCCCACCTTTGTTTGATCTCAGCGTCTTTGACTAATATCCTTTGATCATCGCTTCTAATGCACCTAACATGCTCTAAGTCCTTACTCTTCTGTTCTCTTGCCTTTGCAAGTTTAAACACATCTTTCTCACCTTCTCTTGTTCCTAATCTATTATAGAGCTCATCATATGCTTTAAGTTTAGCCTCACTTACTATTCTCTTAGCAACGTTTTTAGCATTCTTATATTGTTCATAGTTTTCATTATTTCTAATCTTCTGCCATGCTTTAAAATGCATTCGTTTTTCTTTAATAGCTTTTTGCCTTTGTTTCATTCCACCACCATGTTTCCTTTGCTAATAACCTTTTACCTTTAGATACTCCTAAGACATCTTTTGCCACTTTCTTAATGGACTCACCATATTAGTCCACATGGTATTTACTGTTTCATAATTCCAATTTCCTTCTACCATCAACTTATTTTTGAATGAGGTTATTTTCTCTCCTTTTAAGTTCCACCACTTAGTTTTTGGATGTGTATTAAGTTCAGTTCTTTTACTCCATCTTTTGATATGAATATCCATAACCATTAACCTATGTTGTAAGGTTAAACTCTCACTGGGTATCACCTTACAATCCTTACATATAGATCGTTCATTATTCCTAAGTAGAAAAAAGTCTATTTGGCTTTTATGAAGTCCACTTTTAAAGGTTATTAAGTGTTCATCCCTCTTCTTAAAGAGTGTATTTGCAATGGATAGGTTATATGACAAAGCAAAATCGAGGATATTCTCCCCCATCTTGTTTCGTTCACCTATACCATACCCTCCGTGTATTCTATCATATCCTTCCTTATCTTTTCCTACATGGCCATTTAAGTCTGCTCCTATAAATATTCCCTCAGTATTGGGAATTTCTTGTATGACTCCCTCCATATCTTCCCAAAACTGTCTCTTAATTATATCTTGTAGCCCTACTTGTGGTGCATATGCACTTATAATATTTATAATCTGCTCTCCTAGAATCATTTTTATTATTATAATTCTATCACTGATTCTTTTAACGTCCACAACTTTATCCTTTAATTCCTTATCCACTATTATTCCCACGCCATTTCTATTATTTTCCTTTCCTACGTACCATAATTTATACCCATCTATTTCTCTAGCTTTAGCCCCTTTCCACTTGGTTTCTTGGATACAAGCGATGTTGACTCTCCTACGTTTTATCGTGTCTACTAACTCCAAACTCTTACTGTCAATGTCCCTATATTCCATGTAGCGATGCGAATCTTATGATTTGGAGATTCCCTATTTACTATCGCCTTTCTCGACTTCCATGGTATGAACCCATGTCCACTTTTCACTGCACCTGGGTTCGATGCGGCGCGTCGCTTCTGAGGGGACACTCTAGCAGCCCTTGCCCATTTTTCACTACACCCGGGATCCGATGTAGCGCGTCGCTTCTGGGAGAACGCCCTAGCAACCCTTGCCTATTTTTCACCGCATCCGGGATCCGATGCAACGCGTCGCTTATGGGGAACGCCCTAGCTTGAGCGAATTTCAGATTTCGATTCATGTCATGTTGGGGTTGCCATAGTTTTAAAAGCTGAAGATGATTTTCATTAAAATCATTAAAATCATTACAATCATTAAAATCATCTTCAACTTCACCCTTCTTGCCGGCTACACCGACGCAAGGGTGGCCATATTTTAAGAAGCTGAAGATGATTTTCATTTCTCCCTCACAAACTAATATACAAATGCATATTTATTTATAAGAAAGAAATAATAGAATCATCTTCAACTTCTCCCTTGCCGGCTGGCTACCTGATACAAGGGTTGCCATCTTTTAAGAAGCTGGAGATGATTCTCATTTCTTCCTCACAAACTAATATACAAATGCATATTAATTTGTAAGAAAGAAATAATAGAATCATCTTCAACTTCCCCCTTGCCGGCTGGCACCTGACGCAAGACCCTCCTCCTTTTTTATCCGGGCTTGGGACCGGCATTGGCGGAGTTTTAGGGCAAAATCAATTAACACTCTCAAAATCATGGAAACTTCCAACTGCGACACCCATGTACATTAATATAAAGATCATTTGTTTTGTTTAAAGTAATAAAGACTAATAGATGGATAACTTTGATCTTTAAGATGAGATTTAGATTTCTTTATTTATATTAGATTTATTTGTTTACAATAATATGGACTATTGGACGTACAACTTTGATACTAGTACGAGGTTTGATTACCAATTTGAAAAGTTAAAATATAAAGATATTTTTAAAAAGGTGAGAAATAAAAAGAGATTTTAGGAAAGGTTGGAGATGAGAGAAATATTTAATGATTAACATGTGGTTGAAAAAAGAGAACCAAATCCTCTAAGTGCCAATTTATCCAACTAATAATGCATGATAAAATAAAAAAAGGTAAAAATTCCAATATGCTTGCATGTTACAGGGAAAAATAGGATTCCAAGTGCTCAAAGAAAAATGTCTTAGAAAATAGAAAAGGAGATAGAGAGATTATTTGTTTACATTGATATAGACTATTTGATGTACAGCTTTGATCATTAAGGTGACGTTCAAATTTCTTAATTTACACTAATATAGAGATTATTTGTTTATATTAATTAAGATGAGGTTTCCTTCACCAATTTGAAAATGACACAATATAATAGGATCAGTTAAAGTTAGGATTAGAAGAAGATAGAGAGTTTTAAGGATTCAAAACCCACTTATATGAAAAATAAACTTTGAAGCTTAATATTGTAATATAAGGATAATTATAAGTTAAAAGAAGATAAGTGAAAAGGTTAGGAAGGGAAAAAATCTAAGAGTTTCTGGTATAAAAAGGGAGTTAGAGAGAGAAAAGAACCTTTAGAAACTCATTAAAAGAAGAGAATAAAAGTAAATGACAAAAGTGCTATGTGGCAAAATAATAGAGTTGAGTAAAATAATAACATCAATATAGTACGTAGTAGATAAAATGAAAGGTTTTAGTTGCCGCTTTCCCCTTTGTTAGGAATTAGATTTAGGAGTGTGTGTGTGTGTGTGTGTGTGTGATTTGATTTGATATCCTTTTTTTTTACATGGCCACCCATACACAGTCTCAAACCCTGGCCACCTGAGTGAGAGGGTTCCTGGACAATTTTAATGCAATTTGCTTTGTAAATCTTCTCTTATTTAACATCTTAAAAAAGTCCAAACCTACACGTCATCCATTTTACAACTTGAAAAAAAAAAAAAAAACGTGAGTTATTTTAAAGATGGACATCTTGGTACTTAGACCACCCATGATATGTCCAATATGATGAATAGTTTGAAACCTTAGAACACCTAAACAGGTGAGCCCAAAATCCATTTTACAAGACGTGAATGATGCAACTCTAATGAGACCAATTGCATTATATAATCCAACCCCACTTCCTTTCTCAATATTTATATGATATAATTGACTACATCATAGTCATTCCCAAAATTGAAAAGTGGTCCTACTTTTCATGTTTTTTCAGCTATCTTGTAATGACCCAAAATTTGTAGACATTTGGTATAAAGAACAAATATAACGTTTACCACTTACCACTGATGTTGTAACTTATCTCTTTTTGAAAATTAATATATGTTTACCAGTCTTAAGAGGTAGCTAGATGTTTTATTTTAAATTAAATAAAAAAACACAAGATTTTGTAAGAAAAATCAATACCATTAGATTCTACACTCAAAATGGAATCCAACGCCTGAAAGAACGCCAAAAACGGAGTTCGTATGAAAAAGTTATAAGCAATTAAAGATTAAGGGCACTTTTGTAAATTTTACCTAAAATAGAAAAGACGAAAAACGCAAGGGGCCGTTTTGATAATGGCACCCCCCATCGTCTTCCTCCTCCAGTAGTTTCCAGAGGCTTCCACCACCGCCTCTGAAGGGCGGCAAAAAATGGCTGTACCACCATTGGCAGCACCGCCTTTCACCCTCTCTTCACCTCCCCTCTTCTTCCTCTGGTCTCATCGGAAGTTGGGGTTTTTACCCCTTCTTCATGGTTTCCGGCGACATGGAGTTTCAAAGCAGAAAAGGGAGCACCTCCGGCGAGGGGTCCCCTCCTAGAAGACCCAGGCAAGCTCCTCTTTCCCCCTGTCTGTTTTTCCCTTCTTCCAGGTTAGATCCGTGCCGGATCTGGCATTTCCCGGCCGGAAAACACGCCGGGGAAAGCCGGTTCTATGCGAACCAGAGGCGTCCCAGGGATGGGTTCCGAGCGTGCGACAGTGCGTGCACGGTCCCACGGTCCCTAGTGCGGCCTTCGTGTGCGTGTGACGTGGGGCACGGGTCTTGGCTCGACCGGGATGCACAAGGCGTTCCGAGAGCCGAGAGGCACGCGCCTGGAGCTAAGGACGCGCTCGCGCGATGATCTTTAGAACATGCGCTGCAGTGCGTAGCTTGGGCGTGCGCACGCACACGTGAGGCTGTCGCTGTTCGACCGAGACGCGCGGGCATCTTGGGAACTATGACACGTAGGGCTGCATAGACGAATCTGGTTCATCTGTGATCGTGCAATGCTAAAATTTCAATTTCAGAAGCTGTAGGATTCCGATTGACGATCCAAAAGAACTATCGTGTCTGTATGAACAACACAGACCTAATGAGACTATAAAATTAGGATCAAAGGACAAATTATAGGGTCTAACCATTGAATAGTAGATCCATACCATAGGATCTAAACTGATACTGTATAAGCAAGGACCTATGGATCTTAAAAGGCAGATCTAGCCATTAATCTAGATATCTAAATAGTAATTTATAAATAGATCAAAATTGATAAGAACTCCTTGTTATCCATTCATATCTAGGATTTTATAAATAAGACTCAGGGTCGGGTTGAGTAATGAAGGACGCAACTCCAGAAAACTTCGAGGTAGGTAGTCTGATACTGCTACATTTTAATACGTATCTTAAACTCGGACTTGCTTTCTTTCCGTGTTTGCATGTTTTTAAGATATAATGTTTTTATGCGAGTCTACAGACTTGTCTTCATGATTTATATCCTTAAAAGCACTCAACTCTATCACCAGATTTAGCATGCTTTTTGAGATGTGATTTTTTTATACAAGCATACGGGATTATGGCTTTGAATGCGATTACTGACATGAGCAGATTTTATGCATTGCTTGCATGTTTTGGAAACAAATGCCTAAATTGCATGATCTACGATGTGTGAGATTTGGATTATCTATATATGTTTTTAGTGGACAGATCGCCGGATGAGACAGTCCACGATGGGCACTATGCTGAGAGGTTGTTATGTATAGGGTTGGCCTCCCAGCCTCTACCACCAAAAAGGTGGATAGTATCACTGCCAAAAAGGCAGTCCCTTCCCTGACTGTTGTGGTAAACAAGGACGACCACTGGAGGTGTTCACTACACCCTTTCGGTGATATATCCATAGTCGCCATGGAAGCTATGGTAGACTAGTCTCTAGATATTGGAGACACAGAAGCCAGAGGGGTTCTGGTTGTGAGCGTAGTGACCCTATAATTTCAGTGTGATTGATATGCATATAGCATTGAGATGGTCGTATACGAGTACTCGTGACCAGTTGGCATGACGTGAATGTTAAGAGACTAATGTGCATGATACTAGCATCTGCTTGACAATGACTATTTTAAGAATTTCAGTACTATTATCTTTGACTCGCTGGTTTGATATCGATGGATTTCTATTTTATGATCTTGATCATATGTATATCGTTGAATACTAAATTATGAGAAATGATTCTATGATTAAAATTGCATCAATAAGCGTATGTTTTATAACTATGCACTGCTTGCACAAAAAGAATCACTGATATTTTACATGAATAGCTCTTTGAAATCATGCATAGTGCCTACCGTGTTTTCAAAATAGTAGTATCAAATCACCTACTAGGTATGAAGAATACTCACCCAAATATATTATTTTTCAGGATAGCTCTACTCACAAGTAGAAGAAGCATCAGAAAATGTTAGTGCTACAATCAAGTAAATGAATAAGAGACAAGTATGAATGTAAGTAAACACTCTACCCTTTAGACATATATCTGTATTTAATTATTGTTGGCTTGTGAGCTATGACTGGATAGACCTGAGAATACATTTATGATTACAGTATTTTTCAAAAACTACTTTGGTTGTTGTAGCACATGACACTCGAGGTTTTCAAAATGAGTTTAAAACAAAAAAATTTCCGTTGCATTGCATGGTTTTTCTAAAATAATTTTCAAATAGGGATGCATCCTGCCCTAGAAATTAGATATTACATTTAAAAATGCATGGAAAACCTGGGTCGTCACATATCCAAGATGTTTTGATTCATCCTATCTTTGCTGTCTCATGTACCAAATCTTATGTCAGTTGGATGTCTCTAGGACCTCCATTTTTTAAGCTTTGGAAGCAAAAACAATAGACAATATTTTGTGTCTTGAAGGTTTGCAATATTATATTGTCTATATGGTGGGGGCGTGGGGGGGGCCGAGCCTTGGTGCACGAAGCTCCCGCCTATGCACGGTCCAGGGAAAGGGCGAACCACAAGGGCCTATAGTAGGCAGCCTTGCCTTGCATTTTTTGCAAGAAGCTAACGACAACTTTTACCATTGCGCCAAGGCATGATATTTTGCACCCAGCCTATCTAAGAGGGTTTGAATTAGATGAACATCTAGGCACACTAAAAGAATATAAAAAAAAGTGGGCCCAATTTTCAATTTTAGGAACATCGATGATACAACTATGGTACAACCACAACAGTCCTAATAAGTGTAGACACTTAAAGATCATCTTCTGGTAGACGTAGAGTCTTATGTTGAAAACTATCTATCACAGTTGGTAGCAGACATTATATGATGCCTCTCCTCGTTATGCTTGGTCAGAGGTTCAAGGTGGCACTTTCCCCTTCTTGGGAAAATTTCTAGTAGATTTAGAAATTAGTATATGCTTCTAGGTAGTTTACTTCATAACTCTTCACTTGAAATAAGACTTATGACCAATATATCCGATGCACTAGATAATCCTAACCCTTTGATTGCTAAGGGTTTTATATAATTACTTTTGAGATATGTGACACGTACATTTGACACCTCAAAACAACAAAGGTAGGGCCATCTAGTTGACAATTTTGAGGCAAACACGGATTTGGCACAAGGATGAAGAGGAATGCTAAATTGACTACATTATGAGGTGCAGTCTAGGCACCACATTTTTAGACCCACCTTCGCATGACGGGAATAGTTCATCTCATTGCTCCAACTTTAAATTTCTTACAAGTGAAAATCATTCAACATGCATGATCTTAGCTTCTTCGAAATGCATAGTTTATAAAATGTTTAAACTGTCCATTTCTATGCATGGTATATCATATGCTTTTTAGATCCTAGAATTATTCAATGTATATGCTTTTTAATATATAAGACATCTAAATCTGGAGCAATGAGATGAACAACTCATCAATCAAAGGTAAGCTCTAGAAAACGTGCTTGCTAGATTGCATCCATAGTGGGGCAATTTTTCACATCCAAAATATCCAAAATCTGAGCACTCAAATGAACATATCAAATCATTGAAAGGTACACCCTTTCATGCAAAAGTAGGCCTGGGAATTCGGGTTAGCAGGTTGTGTTCGTGTCGTGTCGAGACGAATATGACCCGCTTAATAATCATGTCAAGAACCCGTGACTCGAACACGATACAATTACTAAACGAGTCGAGTCGACACAACTCGTGTAACATGATTGAAAACCCGTCCTATATTAAAGATTTTTAGAAAATCGTAATAATATAGGATTGGTTTTCATAAACCATCCTATACAGAGTATGGGAGTATCAACATAGGATGGTTTTTTAAAACTAGTCCAATATTGAAGGTTTTTCAAAAACCATAAGAATATAGGACCGGTTTTCAAAAACCATCCTGTATATTGATGGTTTTTTAAAAACCATCAAAATATAGGACTGGTAATATTAAAAAACCATCCTATATTAGTAATATAGGACGGTTTTTCAATAACCGTCCTATATATTGATGGTTTTTTAAAAACCATAAAAATATAGGACGGGTTATATAGGATGGTTTTTCAAAAACCGTCCTATATTTTCAACTCGATTGGTTAATATGTTGCGGGTCAGATGGGTTAATACGACGAATTAATAGGTCACGTGTCAAACAGGCCCACATGAAGGGTCAATGTTGATTGACCCGAACAAGACATGATTTTTGGCGTGTCATTTTCGGGTTGACCCGAAAATGACACTAACACGATAAGACTCGACCGTAACCCGCTAAATTCATGTCAGGTTTAAGTCATATTTTGCCACCCCCATGCAAAAGTGCAGCACTCACAGCAACTTACCATAGTATGATGCTCTCTAACAGTATTTCTCTGCCATCTTCTGCTACAGAATAATAACAGATCAGTTCATCCACTGGATGTTCTTTCTCAATGGACGAGCCTACTAAGATGCAGTAAAAAGAAAACAGCGCTGTCGATCACCAAAGTTTGGGCTTCATGCCTACTTTTCATGCATGTAGATCTGTGCATTATCTACTTGAGCAAACACCATTTACTTAGATGGCTCCAATCCCTTCCCATGACCGTAAGGCAAATCCATAAGCTGATAATGTGATAAAAGAAACAAACTTTGGAGGAAAGAAAAAGGGTTTTCTTCATCGTGAATTTGGAGAGGTTTAGCTGATGCTGAATCTTTAGTTGAAGTCCTAAATATGTCAAATCAAACATGTTATTTTTTCACATCCTAAATATTCATCTCCCATAGGTATTTCCTCAAATAAATTTTCTAGACAAAGATGGATTCTCCTGTCAATGCATATGCTTCGAACATTAGATTAGCCTCTTTGTGACTAGTAGTAGCCAAAATCTGGCAGAGAACATGAGAATAGATGGGTGGTAGTTTCAGTATCAAATGTTAAATCACTGTCAATTTGGATGGAAAGACTGTCAGATTTTCAGTTGCTTCAAAGATCTCAGTTGTGGAAATTAACAAGCAAGTGAGAAATTGTACATAAAGCGTTGTAGTTTCTCTCTGAAAATATGAGTGGCTGAGATAAACTTACAAGTGAAGTTTACTTCTTACAAACTATTGATTTGAAGGCTTTGCCATCCAGTGATTTTCTTCTGAAAAAGAAAACATATTCTGCCCAAATGGGAACTCCTTGATGAGAAAAAAAGAGATTAAGAAGAAACAGAGTGAGAAAGGCATTAAGCTGCAAATGATCAAAGATGATGTTGCTCTTTACTTTGTAAAACACATGCAAGGTTTGTTTCTTTCTTTCCCACTTGTACCCCTTTTTTCATTGTTTTTTCTTTTTTTGCATTACTGGGTTATGGCCCTTACAGCTTTGCCTTGCAACCTTACAAAGTGACTGGAGCCATCTAGTTGATCGTGGGGGTCGAAATGGGTCACAAACACTTTCTAGAGTCTATCGCAATACACGTTAGACAAGATAGTGACTGTTCAAGCTCTAAGAAGAACCACTTCCCTGGCAGACTCAGATGCATGCTAGAAGAATTAGAAGTGCGTGTCACAAGTACAAACAGGTCCAGCCTGTCTTCGGTGATCAAAACAATTTATCGTCAGGCTGCAGTCTTAGAGTATGCATCAAGAATCTCTTTCATCAGACCTCAAATCTACCTATGTTTCTGACCTTTTTGAAGCGTGGATTTTACACCATCCAATGAAGAGTATTCTCTCTGGCATCGCCTGCCAGGCTTGGAACCATAAGATGAATGGTTTAACCAAAATCATGCCACAATATAAGGAAGTAGAGGAGCTTAGATAAAGGGAAGAGTTCTGCTATTGATCAAGCCTAATCACCCTAAGAAAAGGAAGACAGGTAAGAAAAGCCTAATCACCTTATTCTGACATAGTCTACTACACCAACATATTGCATTTTATGGGGATTGGGTCAATTGATCTGGTTGGCCATTGTAATTCCTGCTCATTGCAAAAGCCTTTCAGAAAACCAATGTTGCCTGAATTACATGTAACCAGTACGCAAACAGCAAATCCATGTGTATTTGAACTGAGTATCTGGAAAAATCAGAATATTTGATGGAAGAACAGAAGATCCTTTTGAACAACCTGCCTCAATGGGCAATGGAGCAAACAACACACTTGTTGGTTCTATTCAAATTGGATCATCCTAAACCACTGACCCAGATCTTGAACAAATAACTCTGAAATCTGTGAAAATGCTTTATGAAAGGGGATGTGGAACAATGAGAGGAGTGATGAATAACTAGATCAATGGACCCAATTGCAGTAATGGGCCACATGATTGGTGGGCCATACCGCAGTTACAATGAGGCGGAAGACTAACACGACTCATAAACTTTTGAAAACAATCACGATTCCAGCACTTTGAGATCTGAAATCCCTACCTGTAATACATACCAGTAAATCTGCACTGTGGCTCATAAGATGGGGCCAAAGCCTAAGCAAGTTCTTTTATTACTCAACCATATATAAGATCAGCTGAGTTTTCTGAAACACGACGTAGTATCATATCAACACTGAGACTTAAGTGGATTTTGTAAATCTAGTTTGGAAATGCGAAATATGGAATATAGCAATGACCAATTAATTTATTCTTGCCACTATATTAATCAATGAAATACATGGAAGCAAAATTTTTTATATCATCTACTCTAATTAGGTGTAGACTAGCTTTTAATCAGAAAATATAAATATAATGAGAAATGACTCTATAGCAACTTTGTAGAAGTGTGGGGTTCAATGAAGAAGAAAACATGATAGCAACTGTCAATTAAGGTATGGCTGTGGAATGTTCTGCAGGTCTTAAACTTCCTTTTACTAAATAAAGAAGACTATTAGAAGTGTACTTGAGCACTGTCTAAAACGTGCTTCTTTACATTTTTATGCTGCAAACTAGTCTAAAAGACAGCATTACAAGCTACCTTGGATCTTCTGTAATTTTGATGCCAAAACAAATTTTTTATGCACCTTAACCAGAGATTTATCTGAACTTTGTGATGATTGGAGAAATGATAAGAAAGGATGGGGAGCCTTGGTGCAACAGTTGAGTTGAGATAGAGAAATGATAAGAGAGCCTCTGAACTGAGTCTTGAATGTGACTAAGAAATTGGCACAAGTACATTTCAAATGACAATAAACTAGTTTATGACAGCCAGCTTACTTTTATTAAGAAAGAATAGTTGCCCGGTAGCATGAAATCATTAGCTTAGTACATAGTAACACATCAAAGAATGTGAATGTTGGACTAAGAAAAACACTCATGAATTACATACTTGGATAACAAAAGTAATAAAACAGGCTGGTTATACATGTATCAATGGCCAATATCACAAAGCAACGCATAAAAAGGAGGAAAAAAGGCTACTATGTAGTAAATTCTGTTTTAGTAGGTTTGCATAGACCATTAATATGAACCAGTTAAAAGTGGAATTCAATTTAGTGGATGAAGACACTTCTGCCAGAGGAATCCATTAACATTTAAGGCCACTGCATTTTGATTAGCAGCAGACAAAATTTACAGGATGAGGACATTTAATTGGTTCAGTAACCTGATGGACTTTTAAGATTTCCAATCTGGATCTTCTCATTATAAGAAGGATTCCTTTATTTTAATCTGTACTCAACTGTGGAGGAAAATGATATTCGTTCCCCCAATGATATAGGGTTTCTGTTTTTCCAAAATTAAGAGAGGTGGCCTCTCCCCGTTGCCTACACAACAGAACCAACAAGAGCATGCAGAAAAAGACAGGAAGAAGCAAGAGTAGAGAAGGGATAACTGACATTCTTTCAGTAACTCTCTGGCTCTCTTCACATCTCTTTTCTTCTTTGTCCATCTGTCCACTTTCCTACATATTTCCTACATATTTGTTGTTGCTGTTTTTTTTTATATAAAGTATGGGTACAACAGAGATGGAATTTTTCTCATTTAAAAATTTGAAAACTCTTAGTCTTGTAGGGCTTGCTCTGAAAAAATAAATGGGAAGCATATTATCTGAATTCTATGTAGTTGCAGGCGCAAGGGGTGTGCCTTGCTCCCAGAGGGACTAGGTGTGCCTAGTCGCGCGACTAGGTGTCAGGGTACAAAATTAAGGATTTTAAATATTTTTAAAAAAATCAGAATAAATCTAAAAAATCCAAAAAAAATAAAAAGCATAGAAATATAAAGATATGAATAAATACTTATCAAATGATTGAAATGGAATTCTTAAGTAATAAATCAACATGTGAACAACAACAACTTAAAGTTAAACCAAACAATTAGACATAATTAAGTTCAGAAAACATACTGGAATGTATAGGAATCTATTAGAGTGGAATGAAAACAAATCAAACAATCATAAGAGGGACCCTGCAAACAAATAGAACAAAAAAATAAAATCAATAAGAGTACTAAAGTAAGAAATGTAGAAAAATAAGAAGGTCATGGAAACAAAACTTAAGAAAAATGAAAAGAAATATGCAAAATGTGAAAACAATGTTATGGATCAGTTGTTTTAAGCATTATAATGGTCTCATTTATACATTTGTTATAAAAACAAATGGGGGTTCGGGGGCAGCACCCCAAGAAGTGGGGTGGTCTGGGGCAGCAGCCCCGATGGGGGTCCAAAGGGGCAAAGCCCCCTGGCAGCCTAACAGTATGCACCATCTGAAGGCTGTAGCTCCAGTTGCAATTGAAAAAGTGTCAAATGTGAATGCAAGGCGCATGGAAATGGGGGCGCATTAGGCGCATGACTAGTCACTTGCGCCTACCCAAAATCGAGTCGCAAGCCTGTACCTTTTTGTGTCTAGCAACTAATTGTGCCTGCGACTACATGGTACCTAACAAAAATCTGTAATTTCTTGCCTTTAATCACTTCAAGAAACCTTCAATTGTCAATAGAAGATGAGGATGGTAGCAAGAAGACGAAAGAAAGTCTGGGAAGAAAAAGAAGAAGAAGAAGAAAGGGGAAAAAAGGGTATTATATTGATTATGGTGCGCTTGGAGTCGGAGGTGGGAAAAGCGCAAGGCGCAAGGCACAGCAAGTTGCGTGCCTAGGTGCAATGCGCCTTAAACCCGTTGCGCCTGGCCTTAGTCGAGTTGCAAGGCTGCGCCTTTTTGCGCCTAGCGACTATTCGCGCCTGTGACTACATAGTCTGAATTCTCTTTTGTCTTTACTTACTCGCTGTCCTGACAATATCACCTATTTTTCTATCACTTGATTTGGAGATAAACTTGTTATAAATGTATGTTTAGGAAGATCAAGTTCATTTATATGGTTTTGCAACAGTTATGACGCATTACTGAAAGCTTGTACATGTCTCCCTCGTTCTCTTTCCTTTCTCTTTATTTCTTGCCCAAACTCAAAGATCACGTGGGAATTGGTGCCTCCAACTAAGTTTGAATGACCAAGAAAAGCTCTTAGTGTGGACTTGCATGTGTAAAAGATTATAAATGATAAGAATTGTGTGGCCCCATTCTGTGAATGTACACAAGAAGTATCTTTTATATTTATTTCAATGAGCAATGGATGTTTATAATTTTCATGGTAATAAAGTTGTACTTGCCCTTCATAAGACTGCACATTAACTCAGCTACCATAGTTTGTAGTCATGCATAAACCATGTGTTTTGCACATGGAGACAGAAGGCGTGCATATGAAAATTTGTTAGTTCTAGAAAAATGTGAAATCATTATGGCGTTTACATGTGCTGCCACTTCTTAACTGAAATTGCAAAAGTCTCAATGGGATATCCAGTATTAGGTTTTGCCGCTGGCTGTAGAAGTATACCATAGATGGAGGAAAAAGAAGGTAGCAAGTGTTAAAATAAAACATCCTTTGTGAATTACACTGAAGTCTAGCATATACTGTACATCCAACAAAGTTTAGAGAGAAATGTTATTGGAAATGAGAGCGGTTACAAATCAGTTTATACCTTAAAATATTTGAAATTGTTAGGAGCAAGTTCAATTCCACACATACACTGTCCATTGTTAGATATCACTCTTACCTGACGGTTGGCATTGAGAGAGCCATAAATCTATGTGTTGAATCATTTCCTGTCTCACTTTGTGCACGGCATCAGGAGATGTGCACTTTTCAGCATTACCTGCAAGAATTTGATGATTTAACTACATTATTCATGAGAAGTCCATCTAACATTCCACAGAGGCACTGAACTTGGTTACTTTAGTAGGAAGCACTACAAGCTAAAGTTAATACTGAAGAAATGAAGACGTGTACAATGATGAGGTCATCATCGTATCTTTGACTTCTATCAAAATTTCACTGCCAAAATTGCCATAGCGGCTGATACATATGGGAAAGAAGCATATACCTTCGAGGTTTAAAGGTGCTTGTGGGCATCCCCTCAAATCGCTTCCATGGCCACAATTATGACATGAGATGATGTAGGAAGGCACTGAGAAATTCAAAGAAGGTGGGAAACAAAAGTGTAAGAAAAAATAACTGAAATATTGAAAGCAAACTAATAATAACTCTATCAGAATGAAGTCTAAATAGGTCTATTTGTAGAGCAAGCTTAGAAAAATATATTAACACAGTCACTAATAGTAGCCAATACACAGGCCTTTATACCTTCTACCGCTGTGCCCGAGATCATAGATAGATAAAAAGTCTCTTTATGTTATGCGCATCACTTCACCAACTCAGAAATAATGAGACACTAGGTTCAGCGTATTCATGTGAACATTACACCTTATTAAATCTATATTACCCACTATTGGCTGACGCACTTAGGGAATCGTCCCCCACCTGCTTGGGGAGGTGTGGGGCAGGAAATCAGTCGCCTGCACCTGCAGTGGGGCAAAAATTTGAGACATAAGGTGGGTTTGGGTTGGGGCAGGTCAGTGAGGAATTTGTGGGTCGAACCGTGGGTCATATATACTATTCATATACCAAAAATGCTCTAATGTATTATTATATTTTAGTTATAATGAAAGGGTAACTCCGCCACTGCCGATCCCAAGCCCAGATAAAAGAGGGTTTTGTGTTAGGTGCTAGCCGGCAAATAGAACCCATAGCAAACCCTATGCAGAAATCAATTTTTGACATTCCCTCAAGCTAAGGCATTCCCCATAAGCAAAACGTTGCATTGGATCCCGGATGCAGTGGAAAATGGACAAGGGCTACTAGGGAGTTTCCTCGGAAGTGACATGCTGGGTGCAGCAGAAAATGGGCAAGGGCTGTTAGAGCGTTCCCTCAAAAGCGACACGTTACATCATAAACCAGGTGCAGTGGAAAATATGCATGGGTTCCCACGCCATTCTAAGAGTGCGCAGTTAAATGGGCTAGGTTAGGAGAGTAAGATTCGTATCACAACATGGACTATAGAGACATTGGCATAGAAGAGTTCGGAGTTAGTGCATACGGTGAAAGGCAAGAGAGTCAACATCCCTCGTATCACAAAAACCAAGTGGAAAATGGTTAAGACTAGAGAAATCAATGAGTATAAGCTATGGTATGTAGAAAAGTACAACAATAGAAATGACACAACGATAGTGGTAGGTAAAGAATTAAAGGATAAAGTTGTAGACATTAAAAGAACTAGTAATAGAATTATACTAATAAACTTGTTCTGTGAGAGAAGATCATAAATGTTATAAGTGCATACGTACAGCAAATAGGGTCAGAAGATAAAATCAAGAGACTATTCTAGGAAGACATGAAGCAATTCATGCAAGAAATTCCCAACGAAGAGGGGATATTTGAGTAGACTTCAATGGCAATGTAGGAAAAGAAAAGGAAGGATATGATAGGGTACATGAATGGTATGGTATTGATTGGAGAAAGAAATAAGATGAGGGAAGCCATATAACATAACTATAGTAAACACATACTTTAAGAAGAGGGATGAACACTTGCTAACCTTTAAAAGTGGGTCATATCAAAGCCAAATAGACTTTTTTCTCCTTAGAAATACTGAAAGATCAAAGTGTAAGGATTGTAAGGTGATGCCCTGTAAGAGTCTAACCCCACAACATAGGTTAATGGTTATGGATATCTACATTAAAATATGTAAGAAAGGAAATAAACTTAATAGGTGTCTAAAAACTAAGTGGTGGAACATAAAAGGAGAGAGGATAGTATCATTTACAAACAAGTTGATGGTAGAAGGAAATTAAAACAACGAAACAAAAGTGAAAACCAAGTGGACTAATATGGTCGAGTCCATAAGAAAGTAGCAAAAGATGTCCTAGGAATATCTAAACGTAAATCAGCAAAGGAAACTTGGTGGTGTAATGAAAAAGTACAAAAAGTTATTAAAGACAAATTGGTGTGTTTCAAAGCATCACAGAGGACTAGAAATGACAAAAAGTTTGAGCAATATAAGAATGCTAAAAAGGTTGTCAAGAGAATAGTAAGTGACGTCTATATAGCTGAAGGTGCGCTTAATCATTAGGCACAGGCTACGACTCAATATGGGTTAGGCACAAGCAGCATAAGTCACGCACTTAGTTACGCCTTGCACCTAATGTGGCCCCAACTCCGGGCACAGCATGAGTGAAATAAAGCCCAAATTTTCACCTTTTTTCTTTCTTCTTCTTCTTCCCAGATATCCTTTCTTTCTTCTTGCGAGAGTACTAAACTAATCATCTTCCATCATTGATTGAAGCCTAGTTGAAGTGACTGAGGTAACAATCTAACCCTTTTTTTCTCTTATTTTTTCCCTTTTTTCTGTAAAAATACAGTAAAAATAGTATGTTTTTTCAATTTTCATGTGTAATGCTTCATTTTTCCTAAAATCTCAACATATGTGCACTCTAGAACTAAAAACGAAAACTTCATTTCATTCTTTCCATCTAGTTTCATAGATGTAGTGTATTATGCACTGCTTTTGTTGTTTTTTTTTATCAAAAATGTAAAAAAACATCAGCAGTTTGTATATTTCAGTTTTTTTTAGCAAATCTCCATATTCTCACCATTATAATGCTAAAAACGACTGGCTAGTGAACTCCATCAATTTTTTTGTGCCTGACTTTTCTTTTTCTTCATTTTTTACTAAAAATAGTGAAAAACAGTGAAGGGGAGCCTTGGTGCAAGGGAAAAAGTTGTCGTTGTGTGACCTTGAGGTCCTGGGTTCAAGGCGTGAAAACAGCCTCTTGCAAAATGCAAGGTAAGGCTGTGTACTTTAGGCCCTTGCGGTCCGCCTCTTCTCTGGACCCTGCATAAATGGGAGCTTGGTGCACCGGGGTTGTCCTTTAGTGAAAAACAGTATGGTTCTATTTTATTTTATTTTCTTGTTTTTGTAGCAAATGTGTAAATGTCACCATTAGAATGCTGAAAACCAACTAATTCATGGACTCCTTTGATTTTTTTTCTCCCCCTTTTTTGTTTTTATTTGTTATTTTTCACTAAAAACAGTAAGCTTTTTATTTAGTAATTTGTTTTTATAGCAAACGTGTAAATGTCACCATTATAATGCTAAAAGCTACTGATTCATGGACTCTTTTGATGTTTTGCTACCTGTTTTTTTGTTATTTTTCACTAAAAATTTAATAAAAGTTAAAAACAGTAAGTTTTTATTTATTAATTTGTTTTTTGTAACAAATGTGTAAATGTGACAATTATAAAGCTAAAATAACTTTGTTTTAATATTTTGCATATTTATTTTCACTTTTCTTAAGTTTTGTTTCCATAACTTTCTTGCTTTTCAATATTTCTTACTTTTGTACTATTATTTATTTTATTTTTTAGTTAATTTATTTCTTCTATTTGTTTGCAGGATTCATCTTCTGATTGTCTGATTTGTTTCAATTCCATTCTACAACTATTATGTTCATATATTCCTATACATACCACAATATGCCAAAATCAAGGGACTCCAACAATGTTTCTTCTAGATTGATGGATCCAAAGTGGGAATATGGAGAGGTAAAGAGAATAGAGAGAGAATAACAAAGAAGATGGAATGGCTAGAAAATTTGTTTATCTTGCATTATGAAGATAATTATGATGATGCTGAGGTGGGAGAGAATGACAATACCAGGGCTGCTGGTATTCCATTGGGGGCAAGAGGTATAAGACGCATAAACAAATAAAGAGGCCTATTGACTATCTCTTTGCTCCCAATCCTAAGGCCCAAGGTAAGGGAAAGGCATCCATGCAGCAAACAATAATGAATAGAGTTTATAAGGATTTTAGGACAAAAAATGCGATTACATTGCCTCATGATTTTATGAACATAGCATTGCATTCAATGCTACTCGCAATCATTCCTTCCAAACTATGTAAGGGGCAGTTGTGCAACATGGACCAAGTATATGTCATATGTTTTTAATAATTAATGGTCTAATCTTGCTTTAGCCTTTTACCTAATCTTACATCTTATAATCTTATCAGACTAAGGTTTCAAGGCATCCTTGTATTGCGAGTTGAGGGTGAGTCTTCTTTAGAAGCAAGTAAGGAAGACAAAAGAATATATATATATATATATATATATATATATATATATATATATATATATATAATCTGTTAAATATTCAACTTGTTTATGTTGCAAGTTCACCCTATATAATTTTATCATTGTCTATTTTAGGCCATGACTGACAATGCCTCCAATTACATGATTGCTGGAAGGAAGTTAATCGTGAGGAGGTCACATTGGCCCCACTTGTAGAGGTTTTGAGGGTATTAGACAATGAGGAGAAGCTGATAATGAGATACATCTTTGAGGCCATAGTCATGGTAAAATAAAAGATTCAAGTCAATCTATCAGGGGATGAGCTTCAGGCCACACATATTTAGGGAATCATAAACAATAGATGGGAGTTTTCAACTTCACCAGCCTTTCCATGCAGTTGGATATTACCTTAACCCATCCTTATATTATGACCATGACATTAAAATTGAGTGCAACAGTAGCATCAAGAATGGTCTAATGTAAACCATTAGTAGGCTATAATATAGAGGAGGCTGACATAGTGGTAGATGAGATATCCACTTATAGACATGCTAGATGCTTGTTTGGCAATGACCAAGCAATATGCAAGAGAAAA
Source organism: Warburgia ugandensis (assembly GCA_035236585.1). Taxonomy (NCBI): domain Eukaryota; kingdom Viridiplantae; phylum Streptophyta; class Magnoliopsida; order Canellales; family Canellaceae; genus Warburgia; species Warburgia ugandensis. The sequence continues at coordinate 44,677,675 of CP141129.1, forward strand.
AACATAGCCCCTTATAAGTGTTTTTATATTGTTCTATGTTTTAACTTCTAAATTTTATTTTTATACTATTCTATTTTTGTTTATTTTTCTAACTTTAATTTTCTTCAACTTTTTTAGGTGAGTGGTGGATTAACTTTGGGGTTGAAGCCCCACATCTTAAAACATTCGCCATTAAGGTCCTCCCTCAAATATGCAATGCATCTCCTTGTGAGTGTAACTAGAGTGTCTTTGAGAACATAAGATACTTAGATATTAAGAATTATTACTTGTTAGTTATTTAGTTATTACCCTTACGTTCATTGTATTCTAAATTTACAAGTATGAGAGGAATAGGCTACATGCTAAGACATTGAACGATATAGTATATATTCAATACAATCAACGCCTTTGTTGTAGACATGAGGATGGTTAGAAAATGCAACATATACATATCCTATTCTGTTACGAGAGGTCGACGAAAGTGATGAGTGGATTATTCAAGAAGATACTGGAGATGAACTAGTACATCCAAGTAATGACCTCACCTAGTTAAATATTTCACTCGCTGAAGGATCAAGTGAATGTGATGCTCCATCTACTAGGTAGTACCAAAGGCGGCGGAGGTTGTAGAGGGGAAGTCGCATTTCTCAGTCCCAACAAGAACCAAAGAAGGATGTTGGAGAAGAACAGGACAATGATCAACAAGGAGAATGAGCAGGAGGATGTTTATATCTCTCAAAGATCATTGTGATGACGATCTTGGTCTTCTTGATAAGGAAGAGGTGCAGGAAGATGACTCTTAAGTCTTAAGTCTTAATAATTAACTTAACATTTGCTTTACTATATTTATGTAACCATTGTTTGATTGTTTATTGTTCTTCGATTTACAGGAAGATGGTGACGATGATGGCAAGGCCACAAGGGATAGGAGTAGCAAGGAGACTAGTATTATGATAGCATTACTATCATTGTATTTGTATGTTTTTGAACTTACTTCTTTGTGTCTGATTGTTTGGTTTAACCTTGGGTTGTTATTGTTGACATGTTGATTTATTACTTAATAATTCCATATCAATCATTTGACATGTATTTACACATATGTTTATATTTCTATTTTTTTTCTTTTTTGAAAATTTAAATTACTTAATTTTGCACCTAGTCAATTAGTCACACAACTAGGTGCACCTAATCCCTCCAGGCACAAGTCGCACCCTTGCACCTGCGACTACATAGAGTGAGGTTAAACTTAAGGCATATGATGATCTCTATAATAAGCTAAGATCAAGAAAAGGTGAGAAAGATGTGTTTAAACTCACAAAAGTAAGAAAAAAGAAGAGTAAGGACTTAGACCACATTAAGTGTATTAGAAGTGATGACTAAAGGATACTAGTCAAAGATGATGAGATTAAACAAAGGTGGGAAAGTTACTTTCAAAAATTGCTAAATAACAATTACCTTGAGAATATAGGTATTCCAAATAATATTGGACATTATGGATACGACCATATGATTAGAATACTAAAGTCAAAGAGGCCTTGAAAAAGATGAAATTAGGAAAGGCCATAGAGCCCGATGGTATACTAATAGAGGTTTGGAAGCACATGGGAGATACTAGAGTAATTTGGTTAACAAAGTTGTTTAACAAGATTGTAAAATCGAAGAAAATGTGAGATGAATGAAAAAAGAGCTATATTGTACCAATTTATAAGAATAAAGGAGACGTACAGAGTTCCACTAGTTATCAGAGGATCAAACTTATAAGCCATACCATCAAACGTTTTGAAATAGTGATTGAGAAGAGGTTACAACATGAAATGAGTGTATCGAAGAACCAATTTGGTTTCGTGCCTAGGTCTACCATGGAAACAAATCTCCTACTTAGACAATTGACAGAGAAATATATGGAGATGAGGAAGGACCTTCACATGGCCTTTATTGACTTGGAAAAAGATTATGATGGGCTCCCGAAAGAGTTAATATAGTAGGTGATGGGCGAGAAAGGAGTCTCATGCGGGTATATAGACATAATTAAGGATGTATATGAGGGAGCAGTAACAAATATCAGGACCACTAGCGAAGAGAACGATGATTTTCCTACCATGATAGGATTGCACCAGGGATCGGCATTGAGCCCTTACCTTTTCGCGTTAGCTATGGGTGAGTTAACAAAACATCTGCAAGAGGAGATTTCATGGAGCATGTTATTTGCAAATGATACTGTTTTGATTGATAAGATAAGGAAAGGCGTAAACATAGAGGTAGAGTTATGGAGAGATGCATTAGAATCTCAAGTATTTAAAATTAGCTAAAATAAGACAAAGCATATGGAGTGCAATTTTAGTGAGGACAGGAGCGGGACTGGAACACTAGTAAAGATTGATAACTAAGAAGTCCCCTTAAAAGAACACTTCCGATACTTGAGACCAATAATTCATGAGAGCAGAGAGATTGAGAAGGAGGTCACCCAGAGAATCTAAGCGGGTTGAAACAAATGGAGATGTGCCCCTAGAGTTTTGTGTGATAAGCAGGTGCCACTCAAACTGAAAGTAAAATTCTATAGGATGGCTGCAAGGCCCGCCATGCTCTATGGATCAGCGTGTTGGGCAATTAAAGAACAACGTGCATAGGATGAGCGTCTCCAAAGTGGATGTTGAGATGGATGAGTGGCAAGACAAGAAAATGATAGAATTAGAAATTAAAACATCAAGGAAAATTTAGGAGTACCACCAATAGGTAATGAGATGAGGGAGATTAGACTCAGATGGTTTGAACATGTCCAAGGGAGACAAAAAGCAGCACTGGTTAGGAGTAAGGCAATCCAAGTCGAAGGTTCTAAAAGGGCAAGGGGAAGGCCCAAAAGAACATGGATAGAAGTAGTGAGAAAAGATTTAAAAACTTTGAAACTAAATGAAGCCATGACACTTAATAGAAGGGAACGGAGAAACAAGATTCATGTGACTGACCCCTAATTGCGATAAGGTCTTAACGATGATGATATTTTCGTAAAATCAAATATATAAAATATAAAAGGGGTTAGAAGCCTTGTTGCCATTTTTCTTCCTTCTCATTTCTTCTTTCTCTATTCCTTCTTTTTGAGGAAGTGAGCTTTGCAATGCGACCAATGCAAAGTCTTAGATCAAAGCCTAAATTTCAAACCAAGGTGACTTTATCTTGTTTTATGGCTGTTCTTTCTTTGCAAACTTCTAAAATCAGATTTTGTCTTGGTTTTGTTATTAAACTATGATTTTGTTTTGATATAGCTTAAATCCATTGCAGCAAAAAGCTGAAAATAGGAAGCTCTAAAACTTGGAAGAACTAACTTGAAGGTAAGCTAGAGTTTGCAGATCCTTTTTAAGGCTTAATCAACTGTGCGATCTCCATTGACTTTATATGTGTAGTATCATCTGCTCACTGCACGTGCTGCAACAGGCGAAGGAAGAAAGGAAGCAGAGCTCATCTCTCCAAAGCATGCTTATGAAAGTACTGCAAGAGGCCTAAATAAAGCTGAAACAATCATCATTAATAAAAAGGATAGAACCAGATTATATCACGTCAAGGGAGGTAAATTTTGGTTTGGAGTACTGAAAATTTCAGTTTATGCGGTGTTTGGGTACTGGAAATTTCGGTTTGTATGGTGCTTTTGGGTACTGGAAATTTAGGCGCAAGCACAGATCATCTTCTCTTTTCCACCTTTCTTTAGATTTCTACCTGCAGGACTTTGTTTGGGTACTCAAGTGGTGATTAAATCCACTGAGAAGCTTTTTGGAAGTATGTTCTGTTATTTAACTCTATTTTTCTGATTTCTGCCGAATTGGCTGGATTATTCATAGAACTTTCCAGCACTTGTCTTGTTTCTGTTCTTCAGTTTTTGAATTATCATTTTATGATCTATGTCAATAAATCAAGCAGAAGTTCTGAATTTTCAAATCAGAAAAATGAACTAATGAGGGGGGGAGCACTGTGGTGTCCGAATTCCATTTACTATACATAATATAACATGCACTTTGCCTGGTGACATTTTAATCTTAGAGAAAATGCTAAAATTTTCAATCCCAATGACTTTTGCTGGTTGAATCATGCATTGATTCATTTGCACCACCTCGATGGAGCCATTTACTACTGCTTTTGTGACTCCTGGATGTAGGCATGAGTTCAATACTTCTCACAAAGACTGGATTGACCCTAAAAATCCCGTCATAGATCCTGTTATGTCTTCCCAGATACATGCAGCTGAGAGCATAAGGATGCAAATATTCAGCAGTTGCAATCAATGAGTGAAACACAATCTGCTCATAACTCTCTTCTAAAGGTATGATATCCTCATTTTGCAGAATTTTCTCTCTCAATTCAGTAGTTACTTTTGGCAAATGATATTTAGTTTTCACATAGTTTTCTATCATTTGCTTCTGTTTGCCAAGAGAAATAGATTATTTTCAGTCTGGCATTCTTGGTTGTGTGGTTTTCAATATGCAATCATCTTCTTATAGATACAGTATTTTCTGGTATGTGCTGTGATAAGTTATGCATTCTTTATCTTTCTTGGTTTTATCATTGGTCACTTATATAGGATTTCATTCTTTCATTAAATAAACAGGCTTTATCTAACTTTTAGGAGATTATCATTAGTCACACATACATGATTTCATAAGTTTGGAATCTCACATTTTCTCCTTTTGTCTTGTTTTCTTTCTTTTCTTTTGCTTCCGTTTTGTTCTTCTATCATCTGGCCGGGTATCATGGAGTATGATTGGATTGAATAAAGACATGCAAGCTGAAATACCTGATTAATAAGGAAATTGAAAAATATATGTTTCCATAAAAATAAGCATAAAACTCCAACTATTAAAAGTCACAGAAAGGAGAATTAACACATTCAAGTAGAACAAATTATTGGCATGGCTTGAATTTTTCATCAAAGTACTTGAAGAACAAGAACTCACTATCTGGAGAGGATGTCTGTTTAGAGGCATGTCGCCAAGGATCCTGCGAGCCATTTGTGAAAACTATCTTGGATCCTGGTCATTCATGGAAATTCATTACAGCACCATTTAAATAATGGGTTAAATACTACGGAAATTAGTTTGGGTGTAATCAATCATCATAATGATAGATAATGGCACTTTTGGGTCAAGTATTCGGTCACAAAGTTGTAATATCTATTGACGAATCATGCAGAAGCATCAGTAAAGAAAAATAAAATTTCAGAGGAAAGATTAAGTGACAACTGTTTATTGAGAACAGCAAATATAAAAATGAATATCTACAAAATATTAATGTGTCAGTAAAAAAAAAGGCAAAAATTTACCATACCCACTACTCTGCTTAAAGAGATTAACTAGCCAGCTTCTTGGATTTGGAGTTACATCAGTTTTGTTGCAAGTGTACATTTGATTGCAAAAATGACTTCTCCTTATCAAAAGTCTAGATATAAGAAAATTATGAATGTATCTAAAATAGGAAACCAGACATAAGTACATGGATACATACGCATAGTTGCATAAATAGACCAAATATTAAAATAAAATGAAAAAGAATCTTAAACTAAACAATAAAAAACAGGAAATAAGACAGAGCCATACTCTCACTCTCTCTCTCAATGGGATGATTGCTGCATAAACTAGAGAGAAGCATAAGCTTAAAGTAAAATCAAGCATATAATCCAAAGCACCATAATGTAAACGTAGGAAATCTTGCTGCAGTGACTGAGAACTTGATGACCTTTGAATTCTCATTTAATGCACACAGCTCTTTTCAAGTATGCCAACAGGATGTAATCAGTCCCTAGATCGGATCCTCCTCAATAAGCATGTTAAACCAATAGGTCTGACAAAACCAACAGAAAATATTTGAGAATGTACCTATGATGGCTTGAATCAAATGCTCGTGATAAAGGGTAAATTTAATCAATCTCACCAAAATGAGAAGGCAGCCTTCCTTTGCTTTTAGGGAAGGTGAGAACCTCTTAGTAACTATATTATACCATGAGATTGAAATCTTATTCTCTAGAATCGGCACTCTTTGACCCCTTTAGTAATTATTCTTTTCCTTAACAATCTTATCTTTACAAAAACAGAACCACATTCTATATGAATTAAAATTATGCAACCTTTTGAGGGGCTTGAGATATTGAAATGAAGAAATCCTTCATAACTGAGTTTGCAACCTCTCATAATGTCACCATAGTTATCCACAGGTAATCAAACTCAGATGTGATGCTTGGAACTTCTACAGAATCCTATTCTTTAGAATTAGCACTCTTTGCCCCCCTTTTGTAATTATTCTTTTTCTTAGTACTCTTTTATCTTTAGAAAAACAGAACCACATCCTACATAAATGAGTTTACAACCTCTTGATACAAAGGCTTCCATAATGTGACTCTATTTATCCATGGCTAATCAAACTCATAAGTTTATATGCTTGGAACTTCTACACCATTATTGATTCTTAATTCTAATAATCAAGCAAATTAAGCCTTAAATACAAATGTGAACATTAGTTTTCACATAACTCTGAATGTGCGGACATGTCTGATATCTTAAGAATAAACTCCAGTTAGCCCAATGTCTTGAGATTAAACTCAAGGTAATCAGTACAACATTGGTTTTATTGCTTTGAAGGTGGACTTTTCCATGGGATAGAATTCAGCAAACAAAACTATGAGATAAAAACGTATCATATAGCATATCATTACAGATTTATGCCAACGTTATAAAGGCATATGCCTTAGTATAGAAATATGATTCTAATATATGGTACAAACAAAAACTTGTGCCTTTAAATCAATAAATATGATGATGCAAAGGCACCATAAAAAATGTATGGTTTTACCTTCAATAAGAACTTAGTTATATGGCCTTTTTTTTCCCTTTTTTCCAAAGAAGCCTGTACCACACATACTTTAACAAATGAAGGCCCATTTCAAATCACTGGGCACCTTAATAGGTTCTGTAGAAATTGCAACCTAAAGAAGGGGGCTCTAGGACCCCCAGTGTTCTCTCAATCATACAGAGTCACTAACCCCTTCTCACCTAAGTCTAACTCTACTTAATAGATCAATCAGGGAATAATATACCAACAATTAGATCAAAGCTTCAGGGAAAATCGACTCTGAAACACTTCTTTTCCATTCTTGTGGCTGTGCTGGGTTTGTTCTAACAGACCATTTTCTGGTTTGTTGAATCCCATTTTATCAGAAAGCAGAGAGCAAAAACAGAGAACAGGCAAATGTAAAATCTTCTTTTTCCTTTTACTCTCATCTGTTACATTACACGCCACCATTACTTATATGCGATAGAAACAATACAGAAAATGCTTCCTAACAAACTCTAGACGCTACTTCCTAACAAACTCCACCGTTAAACTGTATACGGTAAGCAAAAGGGAGACACCAGTAACCGACAGTTGGCGTGGAAAATGTATAGGAACTTTAACAATCCCCCTCAAGATGGTCTGTGTATATTCTGAACACCCATCTAGCTCATCAAATAGCTCGCTTGTGACTGTGACAAAGGTTTAGTCAATATGTCAGCAAGTTGATTGCATGAACTCATATATAAAGTTTTAATCAGCCCATCTTGCATCTTCTCTCAAACTATGTGGCAATCAATCTCTATATGTTTGGTGCGGTCATGAAACACAGGATTGGCTGCAATGTGCAATGCAGACTGATTATCACAAAACAGAAGTGCTGGTGATGAATGAACAACTTTCAGATCCTTCACAAAGGCTAATAACCAAACTAATTCACAAGTGGCATCAGCCATAGCTCTGTACTCAGCCTCTGCTGAAGAACGAGATACTATTTGTTGTTTCTTGGATTTCCATGAAATTAAAGAATCACCCAAGAACACACATAAGCCAGTCACTGAAAGTCTTGCGTCTAGGCATGCGGCCCAATCTGAATCTACAAAGCCTTTCAATTGAATATCAAAATCAGCTGAAAGGAAGATCCCTTGTCCTGGGGTTCGTTTAATATATTGTAATATTCTATGAGCAGCTTTCACGTGTGCCAATCTTGGAGATGACATGAATTGACTCAATCTATTTACTGCATATGCTATATCTGGGCGAGTGATAGTTAAGTATAGCAAACGACCAATCAGCCACTGAAGCTCCTAAAATAGCTGCTAGTTCACCATCATGTTGAGACAATTTAACACCAGACTCCATAGGAGTTTTCACTGGTTTACAGCCCAACAACCCTGCATCTGCTAGTAATTGCAATCCATAGTGCCTTTGGCTAACAAAAATGCCTCTCTTAGATCAAGCAATCTCAAGGCCCAAGAAATACCTAAGTTGTCCAAGATTTTTCAAATTGAACTGAAGGTTAAAGGAGTCCTTAACTGCTCAATAGCTCTAACATTATTACCAGCAATAATAATGTCGTCCACATATACCAATAATGCTATGAACACTGACCCTTCAGTCCTAAAAAACAATGTGTGATCAGCTGTAGATTGATGAAACTTCATGTCAATAAGACTTGCAGAAAATTTAGAAAACCATTGCCAATATGCTTGTTTTAGACCATATAGGGACTTATGTAGGCAACAGACTGCATTTTTAGGTAGAGTAGAATCCCCCTTAGCCTCATAGCCAGGCAGTAAGAACATATACACTTCCTCCTCCAAGTCACCATGTAAAAATGCGTTATTTACATCCAACTGTGTCAATTCCCAACCATATACAGCAGCTAGAGCTAATAAGGTTTTGACTGTCACCAGTTTTGCTACTGGAGAAAAAGTGTCAAAGAAATCTACCCTCTCTTGCTGCGTGTAGCCACTAAATATGCTTTATAGCGCTCAACAGATCCATCAACTTTGTGTTTGACATTAAATACCCATTTACAATCCACTGGGCGTTTATCAAGTGGAAGAGAAACAATGCTCCAAGTTTTGTTGGCTTCAAGAGCTTGTAACTCGAGGAGGAGGAAGAGCTCGGCTCATCACGGCCAAGGTAATCACAATCGTTTTGAAGTGTTTGATAGCCAAGATCGGCCACAAACACTGGATGACAGTAATCATCCATTGTTTTTACATCATGGCAATAGCCCCGGACGCCAGCTGGTAACTCAGCCCTTGACTGGCGACAATTACAATTCCTAGAGGCGCTCCATGGTAATGGCTCTGATACCATATCAAAAAGCAGAGAGCAAAAACACAGAACAGGCAAATGTAAAATCTTCTGTTTACTTTTACTCTCATCTATTACATTACACACCACCATTACATATATGTGATGGAAACAATACAGAAGATGCTTCCTAACAAACTCTAGAAGCTACTTCCTAACAAAATCCACCGTTAAACTGTATACAGTAAGCAAATGGGATACACCAGTAACCGACAGTTGAAGTGGAAAATGTATAGGAACTTTAACGCATTTCGACATTTTTGTACTCAGAAATGAAGTAACTGAAATCCACAAAAGTAATATTTCATAGTACTGCACTCACGCTTTTGGTGATAGATTCTACTAATTTTTACGAGGTGAATAACCCTGATCAAAAGCCACAATCACTGTCTTCATTATAACTGTAATAAGGAGAGATGATCAAATCTGTGGCCTCAGGATTTTCACATTTCACAACTACGGCTGTTACCCGGGCCCCGCATAGGCGGGAGCTTCGTGTACCGGGGCTGCCCCCCCTTTTACAACTACAGCTATTACCCTTGGTTATTTTCCAGATTTCTGGTTTTGCCTAGGGATAGCAATGTGTCCGGTAGGCCAAAATTTTGGCCGACCTGACCCGAGCCTAACAGTGATCGTGTTTTCCAGATTTCTGGTTTTGCCTAGGGATAGCAATGTGTCCGGTAGGCCAAATTTTTGGCCGACCTGACCCGAGCCTAACAGTGATCGTGTGTGTGTGTGTGTGTGAGTGCGCGCGCGTGCGCAAACACCTGGTAAATTAAATAGTGTGTTAGATGCAGCTCTCCTTATGCATCTTGCTATACGGTTCATCTTACAAAAAAGTGAAAGAAGCCACAGAATGTGGCTCAAGAGGAAAGGGGTTATAGGAGGTAAAAGAAACTTCAATTCTCCACTCATCCTTTCCTAAAGCTCCCATGATGTATAAAATAATGATCATATGCTATGATACAAATCAGTACTTGACAATATAGTGTGTATTCAACCATTCTACAGAGCAAGGAGATGAAGCAACAAAGAAAAGGAAAATGTCATTCCATTCACATAGGAGTTTCTCACATCATGGAAGTGGGAAAGACTACCTAATAGCATAGGGGCTGGGATCAAGGGGGGAAGGAGCTTGGCTAGCTCCTCAAGCTCCCTCTTCCCCATTCTGTAGGTTTAACTAGAAAATAAATGAAAGAAAAAGGAGACAAGATTGGTGTTCACCACCAGTGAATATCAATGAAGCCAAGCTCCCTCCTCCCCATTCTGTAGGTTTAACAAGAAAATAAATGAAAGAAAAAGGAGACAAGATTGGCGTTCACCACCAATGAATATGAATGAAGATTGCTACAACAAAGGTCACCACAGAGCTATGAAGGAAGAACACAATCAACCTTTAAGTCTCTATTCATCATTCTAAGATAATTGAGACTAAAGAGAGACTTTATCAATAAAATGTGATGTTCCCTTGGAGCTAAGTTGTTTATAGCTCATAAATGCACCCCCTCTTATGAGTCTAGGTTAGGGCTTGACAATTTAGTATGCTTTCAAAACTGTTACTGTTATAGGCAGGATTTCTGATTTTGGCAATTTCCTACAACTGCAGGTCCCACATTGTACATTAGAAGGTTCCAAAAGATAGGGCTACCCACAGGATCTCAATATCCACTGGGGATTATGGTAATATAGGAATTGACTTCCCATGTCTGCATGTCACAAATCTTCAGTCACATGTTTCTGGGTGCATTCAAGGTTCTTGGTTCATAATTCTTTGAAGGACTATTATGTATGTCATACAAAGTTGGTACCTTATAAGCTAAATCTCATCGTCATTAGGGACACTTTCAGCCAATGCCAATTAATGCAGGGCAAAAGGTGTCTAGACAACAAGAGAATGGAAAGAGGTGATATAAATTGTTACGCACCCAAAAGAAAGCTGACTTCTTCAGATGGGAACAAATTACAAGATAATATTCCCAATTTATAACAAAAGCAAAAGTTTCAAGGACTACTAGAAAAGACAGGTCATCTTATTTACCAAAAAAGCCTTTGTTAATATACCCATCACACACCTATACAAGATCTAAGCACAGCGTAACTTATTTACACAAAACACCATTGACCTATTGACACAAAAAGACCACTTTGATTAGGGGTAACTTGGTATAACTCATACTTGGAGACTCCATCAGTTAACAGAGGTAGAAACTCATCTATTTTTCCATGTTTGAAAATTTCAGGATCAGGGAAATGAGAGCTACTGAAAAATCCACCTGTGCCGGTTATGCTAAAACAGTTGGAAGCAATCATCAATCTCCTAAGATCAGAAAGTTGCCATGTTTTAGCTAGGGATATTGTTTTGACCTCCCATGTCTTAAAGGGAAAGACAAAATAGACACAAAGATGATAAGGTGATGAAGCATAACTGAGGATGAGAACAGATAACACTAAGATCTTTCTGAACTTTCGCTTCTCCTCAACCCATACAGGCATATTAGAACAAATAACTTCATCAGAAGTATAAAGCATGATGACTAACATAGGTTCCTGACCCAAGTCTGCTTAGACTGTTTAGATTGTTCCAACGTTAGCAAGAAGTACTACAATTGAAGACAACAGCAGTTAGGGGCCATTTATTTTTACAATTTATTCATAAATACTACAGTTTTGGGCGTTTCTACCCTCCATAAATGGTCTTAATTAAGATTATTTTAGTCTTGTTAACAAGGGGAGCTTTGGTGCAACACTATAGTTGTCACCATGCGACATAGAGGTCATCAGTTTGAGGCATGAAAATAAACTCTTGCAAAAATGCAAGGTAAGGCGGTGTACTCCAAACCATTTTGTCTGCCCGTTCCCCAGAACCCAAATATGAGGGAGTTTCGTGCACCAGGCTGCCCTTTTTTATTATGTTTCATGTTTAAAAATCACAATCAAGGTTGTAAACATGATTCTTGATATTTAATGAAAGGAGGCTTTTCTACGGTTTCCTTGTGCACCTTTTGAGATTTCAGTTAGAAATCTCCATTTGATTAATAATTCTGAACGCATATGACACGCGTCATGGTCCTGGTTTCAAAAAACCATTGCCCCTTGTAGGGAAGTATCTTGGAAACTCTCCAAAGTTTGCAAGCGGTCATGCGTGGCAGATGACTAAATCGATGGTGAATTTGCAAATCCAGCAGTAAGGATTTATTCCCACCAGCAAGGGGGATCATTGCGGAGTTCTTATCCACAAAGAGATAAAGTTGAAAAGATTAAGCTACAGTCAGATGTGTTGTGCATCAACCAACTACTCATTTCCGGCCATGCAACAGGAGGAAACATGATCACCCCTTACACATTCTTCCCTTCAATATTTTAACAGCCAACACCTTGGAGACTTCTCAGATTGGTTAGTAGAAGTAGAAATTTTTTTCAATTACGCCAATATCCTGGAACCTCAGAAAGCCAAGTTAGCACCCAGCAAGCTGAAAGGAAAAGCATTTACATGGTGAAAGCAACTTCAGGTTACCGTACAAGGATGAAAAAAATGCTGGTATAGATCTTGGTCATGCATGAAATAACTTTTAAGGGAACAAGTCATTCGTAGATATTATGAGTGAATGTTGTTTCCACATACCTGAATTGTCAACAAGGCTCTGAGACCAAATCTCAGGAGGCTGCCAGGTTTATTTGAGTGCTGAGGCTAGTTTTACAGAAGAAAGAAAATATGCAGGCATTGTGGAATTTAATTGAAGTTATTCAGTTGGTCACAAAGGCAGAAACACAAACTGATTGGTTTCCTTACAGAGGCCATTCAGCTGGGAGGTTGCATATGAAGGATTCCTGAAGGTTTGATGAGGAGCATAAATAAAGGGAAAGAAGTGACTATGGGTGACCAGTATTGCAATGAGGATTTCCAATCCAATACTTAATATTTGCAGTGGCACAGGCATATTAGAGGAGCTGTGCACCCCAAAAGCAGCAAACTTAGCAAACACTATTGAATCAACAACCTAGCCCTTATGCATATTCTAAAAAAAGTAGGTATTTTCATTGTGGGGAGAAGGTACACATCCCTAGTAATTGCCCACGACCACGTACTAGAGGAGAGAATTTGTTAGTTCAACAAGAAGATAAATATCTTAACCTGCCAACAGATGATTTCATTGGTGATGGAAACATGGAGGCTGATGTATTGGATGATGGAAAGTGGACTTTTGCACATGATGGGAGAAGTTCTCTTGTAGAAAGACATTAGATGCTAGCAAGTAATATCTGCCAGATTAATAGTGCCACAAAATGTTCCAAACTAAGTGTACTGAAAAAGGGGTTGGTATGTGACATGATAGTTGATAGTGGTTGTGAAGAAAATATTGTGGCCATAGTTATAGTTCACAAACTAGGATTTAATGCAACACCTCACCCAAAACTCCATCTAGCCATTTGGATACAAAACGGGCATCAATGGAGAATCAACGACCATTTAAAGAAGAAGATTGTACCAGCTCCTACGGGAATCAAGGACTTAACCAAAACTTCTCAAGTAGAGGGGTTTTCCTTCTACTTATGCAAAAATTCACACAAGAGGCCATGGAGATTTGGAAAGTGAATTACTTAATTGACAATGTTTACATTGTTGACATTTCTCCTAAACTCCACCTATGTGGTTTTATGATCTCACAACCGGTCCCAAGCTCGAATAGAGGAGGGTAGCACCAAGTGCCAATTGGAGTAAAATTCTTCGGCAAATCCTTAGCATGAATCTAAAACATAAGACACTTCCCTCAGGCTAGGGCGTTCCACAACAATGTACTACATTAGAGCCCAGATGCAGTGAAAATGGGCAAGGCCTGCTAGGAGATTCCCTCGTAAGCGACACACTACATCAAATCCCAATGCAATGGAAAATGGGCAAGGGCTTCTAGGGCTTTCCCCCTTAAGCGACACTATATTGGATCTCGAATGAAGTGGAAAGTAGGCAGGGATTCCCACACCATTCTAGATGTGCAGGTATAAAGAGACTGGCTTAGGAAAATAAGATTCAGATAGCCACATGGAATATAGGCACATTGACAAGTAAGAGTATAGAGTTAGCAGATACAATGAAACGTAAGAGTGTCAACAAAGATTGTGTCCAAGAAACCAAGTGGAAAGGGGCTAACATTAAAGCATTTATTGGTATAAGCTCTAGTAAGTAGAAAAGGAGAATAATAGAAGAATCAGTGATAGAATTTTACTAATAAAACTTATCTTGGGAGAGAAGATCATAAATGTTATAAGTGCATATGCTAAAATCAAGAGACAGTTCTGGAAAGATATAGAGAGAGTAATGCAAGAAATTCCTAGTACAGAAGCGATATTTATAAGAGCAGATTTAGATGGTCATGTAGGAAAAGAAAAGGAATGATATGATAGGGACCATGGAAGGTATGGTATTAGAAAAAGAAATGAGATAGGGGAAGCTATACTTGATTTTGCTTTGGCATATAACTTAGCTCTAACTAACACATATTTTAAGAATAGGGATCAACACTTACTAACCTTTAAAAGTAGATAATACAAAAGCCAAATAGATTTGTTTCTACTCAGGAATACCTAAAGATTAATGTTTAAGGATTGTAAGGTGATACCCGGTGAGAGTTTAACCACAAAACATAAGTCAATGGTTATTGATATTTACATTAAGAAATGGAAGAAAGAAAATGAACTTAATAGATATCCAAAAAGTAAGTGGTGAAACTTAAAAGTAGAGAAGATAACATCATTCACAAACAAGTTGATGGCAGAAAGAAAGTGGAACAATGAAACAAAAGTAAACACTATGGGGACTGACATGGCTGAATCCATTAAGAATGTGGCAAAAGATGTTCCAAAAGTATCCAAAGGTAAAAGGCAACCAGCAAAGGAAACTTGGTGGTGAAACGAAAAAGTGCGGGCGTGTTTTAAAACACCGCAAGGCACTAGAAATACCAAAAACTTTGAGCAATATAATGCTAAAAAGGTAGTTAAAAGAGTAGTGAGTGAGACTAAACTCAAAGCTTATTATAATCTCGATAATAGATTAAGGTAAAGAGAAGGTGCAAAAGATATGTTCATACTTGCAAAAACAAGAGAATAGATGAGCAAGGACTTAGACCACGTTAAATGCATTAAAAGTGATGATCAAAGGGTATTAGTCAAAGATGAAAATGTTACTTTTAAAAATTACTAAATAACAAATGTCCTGAGAACATAGAGATTGAAAGAACCATAAACCAAGATAACGTAGTCTTGAGATTGAACGGGAGCCTTGGCGCAATGGTAGAGTTGTCGTCATGTGACCTTGAGGTCACGAGTTCAAGGCGTGGAAACAACCTCTTGCAAAATGCAAGCTAAGGCTGCATACTATTGACCCTTGTGGTGCGCCTCTTCCCCGGACCCTGCATACACAGGAGCTTCTTGCACTAGGGCTGCCCTTAAAGAACAGTAAACCCAGATAACGTTGGACTATATAGATACGACCATAGGATCAGGATACCTAAAGTGAAAGAGAGGCATTGAAAAAGATGAAATCAAGAAAGGACCTAGGGGTGATGGTATACAAATAATGGTTTGGAAGTATATGGGAGATAAAGTAGTTTGCCTAACAAAGTTGTTTTAACAAGATTATAAAATCTAAGAAAGTGCCAAATGAAGGGTGGAGAAGCTCAATCAAACCAATTTATAAGAACAAAGGAGACATACAGAGTTCCACTAATTATCTCATGGGATCAAACTTATGAGTCACACCATGAAACTTAGAGAGAGTGATTGAGAGGAGGCTACAACATGAGATGAATGTATTGCAAAACTATATTAGTTTCATGCCTGGGAGGTCTACCATGGAAGCTATTTTCTTACTTAAGCAATTGATAGAAAAGAAGTATGGGGAAAGGAGGAAAGACCTCTAATAGTCTTTATTGACTTAGAAAAAGCTTACGATAGGGTCCCCAGAGAATTAATATGGTGGATGTTGGGTGAGAAAGGGTTTCATAGAGGTATATAGACATAATTAATTATATGTATGAGGGAGCGGTTACAAATGTTAGTATCGCTAGCACAGAGGCCATAGATTTCCCTATCACTATAGGATTGCACCAGGAATCGGCATTGAGCTCATACCTATTTATGTTAGTTATGAATGGTTAACAAAACATCTACACCAAGAGATTTCATGGTGCATGTTATTTGCAGATGACATAGTTTTGATTGATACGATAAGAGGGGGTAAACACAAGGCTAGAATTGTGGAGAGATGCTATAGAGTCTAAAGGATTTAAAATTAGACAAACTAAGACAGAATATATGCAATGCAATTTTAGCAAATAGAGCACTAGGAATGACGCACCGGTAAAGATTGATAACCAAGAAGTTCCCCAAAAAGATCAATTTCGATACTTAGGATCAATAATTCATGAGAGTGGAGAGATTAAAAGAGATGTTATCCACAGAATCCAAGTGGGTTGGAACAAAAGGAGATGTGCCTTTGGAGTTTTGTGTGATCAGCAGGTGCTACTTAAAGTGAAAGGAAAATTCTATAGGATGGCAGTAAGGCCAGCCATGTTCTATAGATTAGAGTGTTGGGCAATTAAGGAACAACATGTACATAGGATGATCGTAGACGAAATGAGGATGTTGAGATGCATGAGAAGCAAGACAAGAAATGATAGAATTAAAAATGAAAACATTAAAGGAAACTTAGGAGTGGCACCAATATGTAACAAGATGAGGGAAGGTATACTTAGATGGTTTAGAGATGTCCAACAAAGACCGCAAACAGAACTGCTAAGGAGTGAGTTGATCCAAGTTGCAGGCTCTAAAAGGGCAAGAGGAAGGCCCACAAGGACATGGATAGAAGTGATGAGAAAAGATTTTAAACTTTTGGACTAAATGAGACCATGACCCTTAATAGAGGAGAATGGAGGAACAAGATTCATGTAGCTGAACCCTAATCGGGATAAGACTTTGCTGATGATGATGACATTTCTCCTAAACCTCCTCCAGTGAACTCGAGGATGTTCTCTCCAAGTGGAAGGGACTGATGTAGGGAAGCATGCCCAACCCTATTTATACTATTTAGATCAATCCACAAGCTAGGAAGAAGCATTACAAGTGAATACAACATTAGCTGGGGGCCTTTTTACTTTACTATTTATATTATAAATAAAAGATTATGGACTCTTCTACCCTCCATAAGTAGTCTTAAGTAGGAGTATTTTAGTTTTTGGTTCATATTTTCATGCTTAAATATCATAATTAGGGTTGTAAAATGTGATTATTGATTTCTACTGGAAAGGAGCAGCAGCCTAAAGGCTTTTCTAAGGTTTTTTGTGCACCCTTTTGAGATTTAAGTCGGAAAATGTTTGCTTGTCGATGTTTTGCTGCATTAGTTCCTATGGTATTTTTAGTTAGCAGCAGTACTGGGAAGTAAAATATGTTCTAGAAAACTCAATAGTTCTGTTCACAATGACACACAGAAGAAAGTGCAATTACACATTTTTAATTCTAGCAGGAAACATGAAACTGGCTGTCATAAATTAAGGAGAAATAACTGGAGATAGTGCGGTTCTCAATATCTAGAAATTCAAAAATTAAAAGGACTCTTGCCATTATAGGCTAGCATGACTTATGGAGAACGCATTGGCCTGATATGTTAGCCTGAGTCCTTTGAATTACAAGAAAAGGTAATAAATTAATAAACTGCTACCATCCTTGCCTAAATTTAACTCCTTATGTAGATCCTTAACTTTCTCTAAAACTTCCAAAGTCTCAAACTGTGTGATATTTGTAGGAAATTCCATGGCTACCCAAGCAGGCAATGCAAATGGATGTAGATATCTTTTCTCCTGGACTCATCTATATCATGCTTCAGTGGCCTGCTACTAGCAGCTAGTTCCATCTCTCTTTCCTTTCTTTTTTCTTTTCCTCAATGAAATGTATGTCATTGATCAAATAAAAAGACTATATCCACATAAAAATCAAAGCAACTCTAATCTACATAAAAATCTCATGTAACTCTAACATACAAGCTCAAAACTATAAATGTTGCAGTTTGTCATTTTGATCATCACTAGATTCACCTCAATCAACAAATGATGAGCATTGAATAGTATAAATGCATAGAAAACCTTGCTTAGTAGTATGTCGCAGAACAGATAAATTGTATGTGGTGGCTATTATTTGTTTTGCCATTCACAACAGGAAAATCATTTGATAAGCTTTTCCTGTCTGAGTTCAGCATTAATTAAGAGGCATACAGATGCCTTGTATTTCAGATAACATGCTGCATACACATAAAACAACTGGAAAAGATTTTTACTTCTATAATATGAAAAGTTTCTTTTGGTTAAAGGAAATGGATGGGATGTTCAAACAAGAGCAATAGGACAAGAAGAATACAGAAACAAAGATACAGGATCCTCGTGCTTGAAAATAAATTCTGCAAGGATTAAAGTACCAGCAATTTTTGTGCCACCATAGTAAATATTCGTCATTTCTACATTAGGATAGGTGCCCTCTCCAAAGACATTCTTGCAGAGGTCCAAATGGTATCTACAACAAAACAAAAACATAAATCACCTGTCAATATATAAAGACAAAACAGATATTTTATCAAGTCTTAAGTGGCTCATGCAATGATTAAGCTACAGCACTTGGAATGATATAATCTTGTCCAATGCTGATATACAGTAAATTAACAGACAAGTCACATTATTCTTGAGGGGTAATTTTTATACATCTTCATGGTGAGAAAGATCAGAAAATGAAATTGTATCTGAACAACAGAAAATGACATGTAAGAAGTAAAACTTCTTCATCTATGTGAAGTTTATAAAGATTGAAACTGAATGAGGTTTTCTTTGACTCCCAGCTGGTATTTTGGGGTTTTATTTGAATCATCTAAACAAAACCAAGCTTGATTCAAACAAGACACTGGAAGACTGATTTGGACTTAGACAACCTCTGGTTTTCTTAGAACTCCAAAATTGAATGGGGAGGATAAGATTATCTTAATGCTCCCATTTCCAGCTGAAATTACTGTTATCGATTGGGAGGGTCAACATTACCTCAAGCCTCCCATTTCAAACTGAAAATCCTGACAGAAGAGTTATTTGTGAAAAGATAAATTGAAATCAAGTTCCATTTCATAGTTAATTATGTCCAGATCAAGTGTTTGAATTTGCAGAATTTTGGGATAAAATAAGCGGGAACCCACATCAGGATGTTTTGAAGCACAAAAGAATAATCAACATTATGAGTTGGGTTTAGAATATCGCAACACAGTTAACTGCAAGGAGCCAACCCATGTACGAGAGGACTGGGTTGGGCCAACCTATTGCATACCAGTTGTTATGCCAATATCGGCCCCAGGCAACGAAGTTGGTATGAAAGAACTGCTGATCACAGTTTTTACAAATTGATAAAATCCATTTTATCTTGGTAAGAAATGAATCTTCCATCATCCATTGAGAAGCAACATTTCTTTCTTCATTTGGGTTACTTCATGTGATTTTCATAACATATTTCACCACAATCCGGACCAAATTCGAGCATAGGCATGCCATTTGAACTCAATTTCTTAAGTTCATGAAGATATGACTTTAGGATCTTTTATTTTCTAGTTCGTTTCAAAAAGTTACATCGAACAACATCTTGTAGTACAAACTGCTGATGAAAAACAAATCATTAAGTGTGAGACATGCCTTGCATCAATCTTCAAAGAACGGATGCTATCGTTTGAGGGTGCCACCTGGAAATAGGCAACCTCAGTGCAAACTTGGTACCACCATAGGCGATCACCTGAAAATAGTTTATGAAAGAGACTGAGATAACTAGACACCATGCACCATTTCATAGTCTATTGAAAATTTTGCTTGAACGCTAGAACTGTGTCATGAGGGGGATATATTTACTGCTGTCTTCACTGAGATCAGTTTTCTTCAAATGTTGCTGATCATAAGTTTGAAGTTCCACACCAAAACTTCCAAGGAAATAATCCTTCACAAATTTGGCATAAGTGTCCTGTAAAAATGATGTTAATTTACCATTAAAAGCACTAGAAAGACTTCTGGAAACAATATCATTCTTGATGTAACCTTGGGATGGAATAAAAACTGAAGTTTGATAAATGAAAAACTTAGAACAACAATGAGATGGAGAACCAGTTAACATTTCACTTTTTACAAGGAATATCCTAAAGAGAAGATCCACAAGAACATATAAGAACAGCAAGATGAAAAACTGAATGTATTAAGCTTAATAACCAGCATTATCTATCACAAACTAGCATCTTATGTGAACATACTTGGAAATGGTTTCAATTTGGAAGTACAATTAGATGAGAAATCTAATTTGCAATTGGTCTTGAATCAATTATTATATTACCTTTTGTTGTAAGAGATTATACAGAATACTATTGTGTATGCTGCATGACCTTTTGCTGTGCGAGAGAAGAGAGAAAATCATACAGCACTTGAGAGGGTAAACCATGTAGTACTAGAGAGGGAAACCCAAGTACAAGCATGCACACTGGATTTAAAAAGCATATGCGGAAGCTAGAAGAGAATGCTGAATTCAGCTTATGAGTAATGAATGCCAAGAGTGACAAGCCTACCACCAAATCCTTTCCACCTTTCTTTGCATCAACAAGAGGCGAGCATAGTACATCTGGATTACCATACTGAAACTGTGGAGTTTCATAATATAAAGTTTAGTTCATGGAATAAACTGCATAATGAAATCTTAATGACATCTCTTCATAAATTTTGCATACTGCTGTAACTGCAGCATCTGCCAGTAAGTATAGAAAATCAGCATCATTTGTAAGCTGCAACCAAAGACCAAATCTGTATTATAACAAGGCACTTGCTACATGGAAGATTCAGAGAACTTAACCCCTAAGTTCCATATTATGACAGGCAGAAAAGGCAGAAAAGATGCTGCCACAAAAAATAGCAGAAATCCTACAAACGATTATAGCACAGACTTGACTTGCCATAAATAATGGGCTGCTAAAACATTGTAGGAGCAATGTTAACCAGACATGAAAACATAAGAATTATATCCATGTCCAACATGGGTGGAGTAAAGGCGATATGACAAACAGTCATACTATCCATAAGCATACAGTGGACTGTAATAAAAGCACCATAATAGCAATGAAGATATGGACCCCTTCCATTAGATTGATCAATACCTCAGAGGCACCGAACAAATTCTTTATTTCTTTTTCATTTGATTCAAGTCGTTCTTCCACAAGTTTAGTAATTTCTTGTAGAATAGCCTTACAATCAGAGCCAGCTGACTCTCCAACCTGAAGACAGGAGAGCATGCAAACCATTCATAGTGAGTACACATCAGAGGACTATGTACCAGTATATATGAGACCAAGAAGAAAGAGGACAGAGGGAAGAAACATTAAAATATAAAATGGTAGCAGTATAGCTGCGTTCCATCTCACAAGCACCCCACCACCCCCCACATCTCCCCAAAAGAAACCGTATCCAATAAACAAAAGATATTAATTTCTTTTAGTCCGAACAGTATATTTGATGCCATTTTTTTTAATATACTAGGCCTTATCTGGGAGAGGACAACACCAAAAAATAAATCATAGAAAATAAATGAGCAATAGAAATTACAACTATGGCCAGCACAGGCTCTATATGCAATCAGTCCTCACGGAGGCTCCTTCAGCCAAAGAATCAGTGAGGTCACTAATGCTACCAGGTTATCAAAGAAAAATCATATTAAAC
Organism: Warburgia ugandensis; assembly: GCA_035236585.1. Classification (NCBI taxonomy): domain Eukaryota; kingdom Viridiplantae; phylum Streptophyta; class Magnoliopsida; order Canellales; family Canellaceae; genus Warburgia; species Warburgia ugandensis. The sequence goes on from CP141129.1 coordinate 44,699,544, forward strand.
CCTTCAGAAGACTCGTGAATTGATGCATATGTACCTAGATGTGCAAAAAATATAACAAATACACCTGCTTGTCAAACTCTGTGAAGTTGTAGATAGCTTGGACAACTGCAGAACTAGCAAGACTTCCACATGTCAAATGAGGAAACTTTAGACGGAACCAGGCACTAAGTGCTCCAGAATATGAAATACCAAAAACAAACCAATTGTTTTCAACCAGATTTGACCGATTGAGCTTCACATTCAAGGATTCCTGCAGGCAAATGGGAAATTAGTGTTTAGATATCAGTATCAGGATGAGAAGGTGCAGATAATATTACAAGAAGTGTCAAATAACAGTCAGATTATATCAAACTTATCATATAAATCTAGGGTCCCATGAATGAATAAACACAATAAGGTTGAGGCCGCAAATCCAGTGTCCCATGAAAAAATGAGCAGATTAAGGTTGAGGCTACTTTGTTCAAGAGATATTGGTTTGTGTTTACTTTTTTTTACTAATTATGCACCTTGTCTTAGGATAGTTAGCTAAAACTTATCAATGTTTACTGGAGTTGTAAAAGGAACACAGATGGAATTATCTGAGCCACAGGTAGAGCTGGATTATGTTCCTTTATATTGTACTGTGTATGTTGGTAAACCCAAGGGCTTTCTATTCTCCATCCTCGTTGAACTGTTCAGGAAGGAAAAACAATCTCATTAATAAAGTCTAGAAGATGCCCTACCAGGTCATACTAAACATACCATTATAAAAATAAAAAAAAGAAAGAAACACTACCAGTAGCAAATATCAAATGCACATTTGAAGCCTTCAAGTCTAAGTAGCAACCTATAGAGGTTAAGTGCTCAAAAACCAGTCCAAAAGGTATAAAGATAGGAACAATCAATAGTATTGCAATTGTCCTTGAAGCTTGTGAAGAAACTGAAGATTACCATAATAAAATGCACAAGAAGAATCTTTAATACACAGAGGACAGAGAGAAGTCTAGAAACACCTAGTTCTAACTAGAATGTGTTCCAAAGGTTAGGGGAAGATGCAGGTTACTTACTTGCACCAAGGGAAGTCATACCTTTGACAGTGAGGGACCAGATTTTTACCTGATAATGTTGCCGGAAAACAGCCAGATCAAAAAGGGCCTGCTTTGACGAAAGATATCTCAGGTTGCTTGTTGACAATGACTTGAAAGGGCAGCTCTGTCCATAATACCGATGCTCAAGAGAAACAACAGCAGCACCAAACTTCTTTGCCAAAACCTGCTTCATGAAACGGTTTACTAAATGCTCTCCAACAAAGGCAGCAAAGTTTTCAAATCATGGAATACAAATTTGCAGCAAATCATATAAATAAGATTTCTCTAGGACAATCAAGTTAGACAATCGCATTCATCTTTAGTTTTTCTAGTTGCACTCCACTTAGCCAATTTCATGATGCTTCAATGTATGATAAACCAAAATAGATGGACTTCAATGCAAGTTGTTCACAGGCCACAGCAGAAAGATACACTCAAAAGGGACCTCTTATGACCTTGCCCTATCATTTGGGACCAGTCTATATATCTAATACTATTATAAGAGCAAGACGGAAAGGAACATGAGACTGGATAAGTGCAGCTCACACATCATCATTACATCTGTTATGTGAGAAATGTCATGGAAGTTATAAACTCCAAGGTCTCCAAGACTCAAATTCTTCCACATATACAGTTTGACCAGGAACCAGGCACTCATGCTGCCTCATATGCTACCTTTTCTTCTTAATGTGTACCTTCTGACAGCACAGTTTTGAGCGAGGGGGGTGGGCGGAGCGGGCTATGATTGACATGCACGTAAGACAAAGTTTAATATGTGAATGGACCATCTTTCCGACAAGTGATAGAAATAACAGACATTTAGATCAAGCAAGAAGATTATGAATCAACCGAGAAATTTAAAATGAATATTTACAGCATGATGCTTGATTCATTCCAACCTAATGCCAAACCTTGCAACGAAGTGCAAACAATCAGTTTCACTGCCTGTAATATCAAAGAGACAACATACTTCACTTTCAGTCAGAATTACTTGATGCATGGCTGCATAAATTGTTTCCAGGATTTGCATCCCACAAATGGATCAGACACCAAAACACGTTTAGACACAGTTAATAATTTGCTGGACACCATATAAAAGTCTAGCTATCAAAAATACATCTTTAGTACCATCATGGACACTCTATGCCAGTATCATAGGCAAATAAAAGCCAGTTTGCATAAGAGTAACACTACTCTAGCCATGCACTAATGACAAGCTCCTCGCCTTATCACCTTTCCATTTCTAATTGGATAAGAGTCCAAATTCCTCATCTAAAAGGGCAGCCCCGGTGCACAAAGCTCCCGCCTATGTGGGGTCCGGGGAAGGGGCGGACCACAAGGGCCTATTGTAGGCAGCCTTACCTTGCATTTTGCAAGAGGCTGATTCCACGCCTTGAACCCATGACCTCAAGGTCACATGACGACAACTTTTACCGTTGCGCCAAGGCTCCCCTTCAGTCCAAATTCCTCATCTAAGGACTGAAAATCCCAGAACTTTAGTCTGGAAGAAGAGCAAGATAGTAAGTAAAGGATACTGACAAAAGGGACAGAAAGAATAACTAAGTAAAAGAAACAAAAATATACCTAAGGCTAGACATAGGAATAATGAGATTATATCAGACAGTCAATTGTGAATAAGATGTGCAAGATAGATTTTCAAATGCAGAGAAAACGCCAGTTAGGATAATTTTATAATTCTCATTTATGAGCGGGATCACTAAGGATGGTTCTCAAACTGCAAGTTGATGGGCAAATGGAACTTGCAAAGAGTCTAGACTTGATACGATTCACATCCAACCAGGGAATGGAGCTCTGAGATGCTATATGTTGGGAACCTCAAGTCAAATCAGGGTTTATTATCAATAGTCTTCACACAATAAAAAATTTTATTTCTGAGAAAAAGAAATAATGCTGGTACCACAAAAGCACATTTGGATATGAAGTTACCATCAGAATTGACCCTTTGCTTGACTCTCTATGGAAAATTTACAGAAGGGAATGGGGATGAGAATGAAGTTGGACTACTAAGAAAAAGAACAGCTAGACATCCTTGAGTAATCAAACAAACCAATGAAAACAAATGCAACAAGCAAGATGATAGGACAACCAAAAATAGGCATGGCAGACCGCCCTAAAGATTGACATTCTCTAGAGCCCAGATATGCATACCAACTACAAGGTTAGAAATAATATGCAAATTAATTACACTTTATAGGAGACTTTGAAACTAACCAGAAACAGGACATAAGAGTTGGAAAGGTAATATAGTTTGTGTTTCCAGTTTGATTCTGTGTTCCAAAATATCAAGTCAGGAACTTCATCTAAACCCCAAGCTCTGAATCTCTGAGAAAGCTGAAATTGTTGATTGTTTGGGATTTATGAACCTTTAGAACGGATAAAAAATGGACAGCCTGGTACACAAAGCGCTCGTGCATGCAAGATCTGGGAAAGTTGCAGACCACAAATGGTCTGTAGTACACAGCCCTACCTTGCATTTTGCAAGAGACTGTTTCCACACCTCAAACCCGTGAACTCCAGGTAACATGGCAACAGCTTAACCGTTGCGCCAAGGCTTTCCTTTTAAAAGGCAGCCCGGTGCATGAAGCTCCTGCATATGCAAGGACCATGAAAAGGGCAGATGAAAAAGGGTCTATAATACACAGTCTTACCTTGAATTTTTTTAGGTAAGTATTCCTTTCAAAAGAATATATACAATGAAGAATTTTCACCAAAATAAATTAGTTAATCATAGAGTTACTTGTCAGTTTGTGACTATAATTACTTACAAGCCCTTATACTTGCATTAAGAAAGATAAAGAGGAACATGGAGTAGAAATCCCAAGCATTTTCTTTTGTTTAATTCAGTTTAACCGCACTAGTTTTTCTGTACTGCCTTTCGTATGTTTTCCTCCCACTCAGGGCTCTTTGCAGCATTTTGCACTTCTCAGTTAGCCAACAGATTTTTCATTCAATATGCTCCACGAGGTCAATGTGGGAGAAACAACGGCAAAACAGTTGTGACCTCACACCACTTGACAAAGCACACATTGAAGGAATTTCAATCACAAATTTCAAGTTAGCGATGTCAAAAAATATCCCACGAAGTGACATTTACAGATACTTATGGAAACATAAAAGAAAAGTCTGATTAGTAAAAGTTCTGAATTATACATGGAATTAAAGAAACAAGTAAATAAAAATTGCTAAAAATAATTGATTTAACGTCCCTAATGGCCTTCGTGGAACACATGAGTTCAATCCCTATCGGAGGTTGAAGTATACCAAGTACTTCAAAGCCTCTAAAAATCTTCTAAAAGAACAAGTTTCTGTGAAATATAGAATCACCATCCTTAAAGAAATGAATTGGGAAGGAACTATGGTAAGCAATTGGAGGTTTGATAAGAAATCATAAATCTAATAAACAGCAACTCAACAAAATCAATTAATAAAATCTCATTAAGGGGAATTTTGTATGTTTTCCTTCTTTTCTCTGCACCTTTGTCACTCAAAAATTATTAAAACATAGTCACTGAAGTTCTTGAAGGAGATTCCAAAATGGATTCATTTAAGGGTATTACATTCAATTTTTAGAACCATGGTGGGGTTTGAAGGGATTATGTACCAAAATAGAATAGCACAACATCTGGTCATGAAAGACAAAAGAGCTCATAAATTATTTCAAACAATGAAAGTTTAAAAAGCCCTAGAAAATTATACTATATTTAGATTCTTAGGCACAAACGTAAAGCAGGTTCCTCAACAAAGATAGGACAAATGAGTTGTATATAACATATAATGGTAAATTAGTTTAGGTGACAATCAACAACTTGGATCAGCATGGAAGAGAAATATGAAATGAAAAATGGCAAGCCATCATTTATAATTCACCTCATAGCTTTATATCAAAAGAACTTATGGATTCAAGTGAAGATAATCCTACACAAGGTTATACCTTCAGTAATCAACTGTTGGAAACTTACACTGGTATAGTCATTAGGAATTCCATTACATGAAGATTCACCACATATTTTTAAAAAGATGGGCCCATCAGGAGCTAGGAAGTAATCAAGAAATTCATAATAGCGCTGCCCAAATTTACGATGATCCTGCACATTCATTAAAACACAACTTATATTAAGGAAGAAATTAATTCAAATTGAAATCCAACTACCATCTTATGTCGTCAACTCTGAATGCATTAGAATGTAAACGTAATTCGAAACTGATAGCAAAAACATTTGATTTTCTTTTTTCTGAAAACACCATTGAAAAATATGTCTAACACTCTAATTCACCATATCAGTTCCATAACAATTAACAGAAAATTTTAATATGATATGAGCTAAGGAAAGGAAAATCATAGTTGAAATGCTTCATAGAATTTGCTTGTATGAGATTATTTTTATTTTAGGTTTTGACTGCATTAAACACACACACACACACACACAGAGATTATTAGGAATTCTGGAGTTGTAAAGATTTTTGTGACTAAAATGTATTTCTGGAGTTGTAGTTTGAACCAGAGTCCAAACAACCATCCTCATTGGATAGAAGGGAAATATATTTCTTCAGAATGCCTCACATCCCAGCAAAAACAAGAAGTCTCTAATCTCAATACTTTGAGAATGACAAAGCAAAACAATAATATCCAAGTCTTAATGAATTTGAGGGAATACATCTAAGGACCACAATGCCTCACATCCCAGCAAAAACAAGAAGTCTCCAATCTCAATACTTTAAGAATGACATAGCAAAAGAAAAGGGAAAAAAATACTATTTGAGGATGATGATAATAGACCAAGTAACGAACTTGATGATGACAAAATGATTGAAAGATACTTACGGCAGCACTCTGCTAGAAAAGAAAGGCAACAAATTAGTTCCAAACAGCTAAGAGACTGATTATCACATTCTAAACATTCGATCAAACTAGTCCTATAATTAATTTGTGTTTTTTATGCAAAAATCGATATGTAGCGCACTCTACCACTCTTTGGTTGGTCTAATTTACAGTAGTTAAAGCTCAATCAAAGAAGTAGAAAAGAATCATCCAACGGGAATGACCCAATTCATACTATTCTTCAAGTCTACAATTTCTCAGTAAGGTAAAAGAAAAACACACAAAAATAATAATAATCATAATAATCTGAACTCCAAAAATTACTTGCTTTACTACCATACCAAATAATCCGCCATTAATGCATAAACTACCAAACATGATCATGAACAAATATTAGCATCAAATTCAAGCAAAAAAAGCAGAACGTGAGGTACCCAAGTCAGTATTAGTTGAAAGTATGAAAAAGGGAGGATGGAGAGAGGTACCGTCGGGGAGAAATGATCAAGTGTCTGATTGAACCAATTCTCTTTCTGGGTTAAATATTTACTGTTGCTTCTGCTGCTTTTCATGGGGTGGAATCTCAGAGAATCAACAACGCCATTGGAAAGCAGAACATGAAGGAGGAAGAGTAAGAAAATCCTCATCTTCGGTGGGCGGGTTGCTTAGAAGTATGTCGACATGGAATTTGAGTCCATTGTCTTTCTATATATCGTTACTGGTAAAGTCTGGCTTGGATTATCTGATGAGAAGGAATCTGGCAGTCTGCAGAACACCTTTTTCCACTCGCGAATGGCTAGGATGATTACCAACGAAAAGTGGACGGTAAGGATCATATCATTTTGTGGGTAGGTGAGTCCTATTGTCTTTCCTTTGGCTGTAAGTTTTCCATTTTGGCCGCTGAGAAGATGAGGATTTGCCTTGTTGCAACGGTAATAGTTGTTCTTGCAAAATGGTACGACTATGTACTTTACGCCCTTTGATCTGCCCCTTGTTCGGACTCTATATAGGCGGGAGTAGGGGTGGCAATTCGGGTTGGCGGGTCGTGTTTGCGGTGACACGAACACGACACGATTAGAGTTATGGGTCAACACGAACACGACACGATTAATAGTCGTGTCAAAAACCTATGACTCGTACACGACCCGATTCTTAAAAAAATAACACGACACGACCTGTGTAACACGATTAATTGACTGAGTTGTGTTGGATATACGGCACGACATGAAACGACTCGATTTCCCTATTACGACTTAGTAAAAAAACTGCTCCCAAGTGAATGGAGCCAAACCAACCACAAAACATAGGACGGTTATTTCACAACCGTCCTATATGTTATGGGTTTTATAGGACGGTTGTGAAATAACCGTCCTATATGTTATGTTTTATAGGACGGTTAAATCAGAACCGTCCTATATGTTATGGGTTTTATAGGACGGTTGTGAAATAACCGTCTTATATGTTATGTTTTATAGGACGGTTATATCACAACCGTCCTATATGTTATGTTTTATAGGACGGTTAAATCAGAACCGTCCTATATGTTATGGGTTTTATAGGACGGTTGTGAAATAACCGTCCTATATGTTATGTTTTATAGGACGGTTATATCAGAACCGTCCTATATGTTATGGGTTTTATAGGACGGTTGTGAAATAACCGTCTTATATGTTATGTTTTATAGGACGGTTATGTCATAACCGTCCTATATGCTATGTTTTATAGGATAGTTAACGACTAACCGTCCTATTTTTACACATATGGATATGGTTTATTAGTACTTTACCAATCTATGAGCGTGACTGTGATGTGTCAGACTTCCAAAGGTGACTACCGCTTATGTCTGCAAACGGCCTAGCTTTGGCGCCGGCCTGCCTGACAGGGACAGATAGTTTTCTTTCCTCCAATTCCAAACTGGCAAGTGGCAACTAGAGTTAATGAAACTTACACTTCAATCATTTGTCAAATATTTTGAGTCCTTAATGTTAGATCCGACATGTGGGCCCCCCTTGTAGTGGCGGGAAAACAAAATGAAAACTGAAAACATAAAGGTTTAACTAATTAATAATTATCTAGGTCTACAAAGTCAATCTAGTCTAAGACAATTGTTTTGTCTTTTTGTATGTAAGTAAGCCCAATTCCCATATCCAATTATCCAATTAAATTTGAAGTCTTATGCTAAAGCTAAGCTGGTAAAGCACCCTAGCCTAGCTGGTGGTTGTTTGCTATAAGCCTATAACTATAAGTTATAACCTAAGACTTAGCTAACGTACACACTGTCTCTAATTTTCTTATCAAACATTTTAAGATTAGCTACACATTGTCAGTTACAAACTTACAAGTTACACTTAGTACAAAATTAGTTAACCAAGTTTTGTAACTTGTACAAGTACAAGTGAAGTGAGAAACTAACTAACTATCATATATTGTATAAATTTATAAATACTAATGATTTTCTTATGTTAATTTCACATGTCATCACCAATTGATCTAATATATCTCTTTTTCATCAAATTCATGAATATCATGTATCTAACTTATATAACTCAATATTTGTTTCTCTTTTCTAACTCCTAATTGATGATAATAGATTAGGAATAACTCATTCATCCATGATCCATCATTCATGCAGAGTAAAATTTAGTAACTCCCTTAGTAATATCATTTAACATGTGTTTTTTCTCTCATGATTATTATTCATTTTACCATCAATGCCACTTCTTTTCAATTTTCACTATAGAGTATAGGCCACAATTCATAATTAATTTTAGTTTCACCAAAGTTATCATATCAATATCCTTCTAATTCTCTCTTGATAAGCTTTTATGTTAATTCAATACATAACTCATATTCTCTGATCTCATTCTCACCTCAAATAATGAATTAATTACATAGCTAATAACTATTCCCTTCATATACTCATTATCCACCAATGAGATAATTACATAACTCTTTATATACAATTCTCAAGGCAATTGTTTTGTCTTTTTATATGTAAGTAAGTAAACTCAATCCAATTATCCAATTGAATTAGAAGTCTTAAGCAAAAGCCCCTGCCCTGGTCGGTTGTTTGCTATAACTATAAGTTATAACCTAAGACTTAGCTACATCTATACACCTGCCTCTAATTTTTCTTATCAAACATTTTAAGATTAGTTACACATTATCAATTACAAACTTACAAGTCACACTTAGTACAAAATTAGTTAACCAAGTTTTGTAACTTGTACAAGGACAAGTGAAGTGAGAGACTAACTAACTGACAAATATTGTATAAAATTATAAATGCTAATTATTTTCTTATGTTAATTTCACATGTCATCACCAATTGATCTAATATATCTCTTTTTAATCAAATTCATGAATATCATGTATCCAACTCATATAAGTCAATATTTGTTTCTCATTTCTAGCTCCTAATTGATGATAATATATTAGGAATAACTCATTCATCCATAATCCATTGATCCATCATTCATGTAGAGTAAAATTTAGTAACTCCCTTAGTAATATCATTCAACATTTGTGTTAATTCAACACATAACTCCTATTCTCTGATCCCATTCTTACCTCACCTAATGAGTTAATTACATAACTAATAACTATTCCCTTCGGACCCTTCCTATACTCATTATCCACCAATGAGATAATTACATAACTCTTTCTATACTCATTCTCAACTCTCAAGCTACTAAGTTAATTACATAATTGTTTCTATTCTCATTCACCATTCTTACCTAATGAGTTAATTACATGACTCTTTCTTTACTTATCTCAACAACTTTTGAATTGAGTATGAGTTACTTACATAACTTTGCTTTTTAAGCTGATCCTCAATCGAGATCGGATGAGTTAAATACATAACACTTACTTTACTCATCCTCAACCTCAACAACTATTGAATTGAGTATGACAAGATGAGTTATTTACATAACTTTGTTTTTAAGTTGATACTCAATTGAGATGAGTTAATTACATATATGCTCTATCTTTTGAAGCTCATCCTTTAGAAAATTAGGATGAGTTAATTACATAACTCTTTCTTTACTCTATACTTAATAATTATTTTTATTTAAATACATCCTCAACTAAGATTAATTAAATACATAACTCTTATAGTTTATATGACGGTTATGCAACAACATGTTAACAACCGTCTTATAACTTTATAATAAATAAAATAACCATCCTATATAATTTATAGGACGGTTATAAAAAAATCATCATATATTTCATTTTATATATTATAGGACGGTTATTTAAAAACCGTCCTATATTGTTCTATATATCATTTTTCACCTTGATCAACCCTAATTTCAAATTTTCAATCTTCCAATGGTCCAAACTACTGAGAAAGTGAAAATGACCATTCCTCTTCGATGCTTTACAGATCTAAGCAAAATAAGGTATGTATTTACGAATTTTACAATCAGATACGCTCTATAAAAAACATAAAAGCCAGTACCCTTTTTTTCAATTTTTTTATTTTTTGTTAACTATTTTTCATAGATCTTGATGGGTTTTAGTCTGAGAAGGTGAAAACGACCATTCCTCTTCGATCTTTCATAGATTTAAGCAAAAAAAGGTATGTATTTACAAATTTTATAATCTGCATTTATTTTTTTTGTTTTTCGTTAACTATTTTTCATAGATCTTGATGGGTTTTAGTTCTATGTGTATGAGAAGCATTCCATTTGAGTTTTATATTTCTTTGCTCTAGATTTGAGTTTGTTTTTAGGTTTCTACTGTTTTTTCGAAAAAATCGATTTAAATTTTTAAAAAAGTCGTTGTTTTTTCATATTTCTTCATTGAAAAGTATTTCTATCCACATATAGAGCTTTCCCATGTTGTGTATTCATGTGTGATAATGTTTTTATCTCTTCTTTTTTTTGTAATTTAGTTTTTTTTTAATCTTTCCAAAAAAAATAAGTTACGAAAATTAGGAAAATTTTGTTATTTTTTATATTTATTAGTTAATACCTATTCTTATCCACATATATAGCTTACTCATGCTTGAATCTTCATGTATTAATGATTTTTAGCTAATTTTTAGCATTTAGTCTAATTTTTAGTAATATAGGACGGTTCTTGAAGAACCGTCATATATAACTAGCAATATAGGACGGTTCTTCAGGAACCGTCCTATATAACTAGCAATATAGGACGGTTATTCTGGAACCGTCCTATATAACTCGCAATATAGGACGGTTCTTCAGGAACCGTCCTATATAACTAGCAATATAGGACGGTTATTCAGGAACCGTCCTATATTACATGAGTAATATAAGACGGTTCCTCAAGAACCGTCCTATATTTTCAACCATTCCATAGGTTAGAATCATGTCAAGGTAATGAGTAAATAGGTCGCGTGTCAAACAGGTCGACACGACGGGTCAAATTGATTGACTCGAACACGACACGATTTTTGGCGTGTCATTTTTGGGTAACCCGAAAATGACACGAACACGATAAGACTCAACCCGAACCCGCTAAATTCGTGTCGGGTTCGTGTCGTGTTATCGTGTCGTGTCATATTTTGCCGCCCCTAGGCGGGAGCTTCGCTCACCGAACTGCCCCTCTAGACAAAGCCCACGTTCCAAACGACTAATGTACTTAAAAAGGCAGCTCAACAAAACTCTTGATGAGGTTGAGGAAAGGGCAAACTACAAGGGTTTATAATATGCAACCTTATTTTATATCAAGGCTACTTTCATGGTTTAAACCCGTGATCTTAAAATCACATGACCACAACTTTACCATTACGCCAAGGCTATCCTTCAAAGGTGGCTATTGTATTGGCCATATTGAAATCTAGCGGGACGAATCGACTTGCCAATAAATCAAAGTCGGCAAGTTTGAATCAACTAAACCAATATTAGGACCAGGATACAATCACCTCGTATTTCATTGTTTGCTAAGTGGCTGGGCTATGTGCCAGTGGGGCTTGTGATGGCCAGCATATAAGCCTTTGGCCTACGTAGACTTTTGGTATTTTTTAATTTTTAAGCATTTTCTAGTTTCACTTGTGAATTTTGCGGTAGAGTTTGATCAATTACAAAATCACAAGTATATCTTAAACCTTCAACTTTGCTCAGAATCCTAATTAAATCTTATACTTTTTCTGTTTTAAACATGAACCCTACACTCGTATAAGCGTCTCAAAACTGACTTTATTTATTCCATATCCTAACCGAGTCAAAGTTCTTGCCACCCTCTTCAACTTATGTTGCACTAAGCCAAAGACCTGCCTTAAAAAAGAGAGGAAGGCCAATCAAGTGGACTAAGCTCGCCCATACTCAAGGTTGGGAGAAGTGGCGAACTGTAAAGGGTCTATAGTACATAGCTTTATCTTGTATTTTGTAAAAGGTTGTTTTCATTCCTTGAACCCGTGATCTTCAGATTACACAGCAACAACTCTATTGTTGCTCCAAGGCTCCCCCCTTCTGGGCTAAGACCTGCCTACTAGACTTGAATTAGGGGGGTTTATTTAACGGCATATGTATGGCGTTTTTGAGATATCATGGCATATCTCAAATGTGCATCTTATTTAACCGCGTTATTTGTGGCATATGTGAGATGTGCACCTTATTTAACCACGTTATCTGTGGCATATGTGAGATGTGCACCTTATTTAATCGCGTTATCTGTGGCATATGTGAGATGTGCACTTTAGTTAACTTTTGTCATGTTGATATGTTTGGTGTTATTTCAAATATGTCAAATATAGATTCAAGTGTATACTTGCTCCTCTTGTAGAGAGAGAAAAATGAAAATATATATATATATATATATATATTTGCGTTTTTTAGAGAGAGAGAGAGAGAGGGAAGAGGCCATTTTCAACATTCCTTAGGGGAGTTTGCATTCCTCCATGGGCATTGATGATGAGGACCGCTTAATGGAAGGTTGTGATTATCTCTAGGATATTGTTTGTTGTTTGCCATTGATGATGGGGACCGCTTAATAAAAGGTCCAAATTTGCCACATGCCCATTGATGATAGGGACCGCTTAATGAAAGGCCCAAATTTGCCGCATGGGCATTGATGATGGGGACCGCTTAATGGAAGGTCCAAATTTGCCGCACGACCATTGATGATGGGGACCGCTTAATGGAACTCGAATGTGCCACAAATGACACGCCATTAATCAGGCTGCTGGTCCCACCAAATGTACCACTCCATTTGGCAGAAATCAAACTAAAGTTGGAATTCCTCATTCTTGGTGTCTATGATAATATAATGAATCCAAGGGCTAGAATTGTTTGATATGTGAGATTTTCTCCTCACGACCCGTCTAAGGTGAACCTTTTATTTGCTAAGTATTGCTATCGATTGGTCATTCAACAGGATATATTTCTCTCTTTTAATATGGGCCTATAATGATTCTACTACAGCAATTTGGCTCCAGGAATCAAAAGTATGTCCAAATCTACATTCTTAAGAATCTGATCAATAGTTTAGATATAGGCCTGGCTACAATATGGATCCTATTGGAGCACAATAAATGGCTGAGATTAATTAAAGCCTGGGCCTTACTTAATTCTTAATCTGCAAGTGGTTGTTGGTTTAAGTAACGAAAGTCGACATGACAGATGGGTTCCAGTTTGATGAACTTGGGCTAGGGGTGCAGGCAATTTGGTTCTAATCCAGTTCCATGGAAAACCACTACTGTACCATTTTTGTTCGTGAGTTTGGTTCCTAGTCTAAAAATCATTTCCCATTCCATTTGTTATGGTTTGATTATCAGGCATTTAACTATTTTAATATAAAATATATATACAAAAAATAGGTTATGCATTATTTTTGTTTATCGAATTGTTTATATAGCAAGTATTTATATATTTATTATTTAACAGATGAGTGGAATGGATCACCAAATTGTGAGCACTCCTCTTGTACATTTAGGCCTGCGTTGTTCCTGCCATCTAGCAAGAGGAATGCTATGGAGCCCCACTTTTGAGTCCAACTGCCTTGGACGATCTAACCCATTCATCTGCTTGGCCCAATTTTGAATTATAAAACCCCACTTTTGGATAATCCGACCTTTCATCCACTACCCTCTTCTGATATCTTGCAAGTTCACTAAGGGAGAAAATAATATGGTTGCAAGAAGCACTCTAGACAATCAATTTTTGCTAGAGCTACATTGCATCGATTATGAAATTCTTCTGAAGACCTTTTAGTCTTCTCAAGATCTTTCAATTATGTTATTTAACAGGAAATGAGGGTATTACACATACAATTTTGCAACATTTGGTACCACACAAATGCATATACAACAAAGGTACCATAAAATCCCTAGGCCTTAAGAATATCATAGCATAGATGAATGCCCCAGATCATTGATGACTATTAAGGTGCTAGTTGATATCATAACATATGCTAGAAATGTAGCTTATTTAACTGTGTTCATATTTGAGGCATATCTTAGATATTATAAAAAATATCACTAGAGATATCGCCGGAGATATCACAGAACAAATATCACATATCTGAGATATCATACAAGATATCATAGAATATATGACACATATCTCAAATATCACACAAGATATCATTAGAGATATCACAAGAGACATGCCAAAAAAATGCCAAACAAGTGCAGTTAAGTAAACCCCCCTAAATCATGTCTCTTGGTTAAGGGATGATATGTATCTCTGATCTGATAGCATCTGATAATACAGGTGAGAGAGAGAAATTGTGTTACTCTAGAAGTAATGACAAACCAAATGACAATCAATCTCAATATGCTTACTGTGTTCATGAAAAACATCACTATGAGAGAAATAGATGACACTTTTCTTGTTGAAATATAAAGTGGTGGGAGAAGTTTGCAGAAGACCAAGATCTACTAGTGCGTGACTAAGCTACACAATCCCAGCAATAGTATCTACAAGAGCCTAATACTCAAACTCACCATTGGAGCGAGAGACAATATCATGTTTCTTACTCTTTCAGGTCAAGAGCCAATCACCAAGAAAAACAAGAAAACCAATGGCAGATTTGCGATCAGTAACATCTCTACCCCAATCAGCATCAAAATAAGCACGAAGAGTTAGAGAGATACCAGATGAGAGTAAGATGCCACACCAAATAATACCTCATATATAGCGTATGATGTGAAGACCAACAAAATAGTAATTTGTATGAGGAGCAGCCATAAATTGGGAAATAATGTGAGCAGCATAGGCAATGTCAAGCCAAGTAATAGTCAAATAGGTGAGTAGACCAACAAGTTGACAATAAAAGGAGTGGAATTCTTTTAGGAGTATCATTGGTGGAGCATAGTTTAACATTAACTAGAAGGGGAGTATGAGTGACTTCATCATCAAACAAGTGACGTGTAGAAAGAATATCAGAGGGATACTTGACTTATGACAGAACATAGCCCTGTCGAGTCTAGCCAACTTCAATTCCTAAAAAAGTATTATAAGTTACCAAGATATTTCATTTCAAAATTTTGAGACAAAAAATATTTGTTTGTTGAGCTTCTAGAAGCATCACTGCCAATCATAAATCATGTCATCTACATAAATTAGGAGGAACTTGTCATTAGTGGAGCTATGACAAATGAATAAGGCAAAATCATTGGCAGTCTAACGAAAACCAAAATTCTAAACAATAGAATAGAATTTATAGAACCAGGCAAGAGGATTGTTTAAGAGAAAAGTTGTCCAATGAAAATGGACAAATGAGAGTAACATGAGAGGTAGGACGTCTGCAAGGAAGTTCCATGAAAGGGATAGATTCATGAAAAACTACATTGCAAGAAAGTTGTATGTGTTTGGATTTTGGGTCGTAACATCAATAAACTTTTTTGTTCAACACCATATCCTACAAAAATTCAAATAACACATTTAGCAAAATGTTTGGAGTGTTCAGCTATACATAGCAAGACAATGCTAGTGCACCCAAAGGTATAGATAAGAGTAGAATGGAATACGACTAAGGAGAATTTTGTATGGAGACTTTTTACATAGAAGTGGGGTAGTGTTGTGATTGATAAGATAAGCAGCTTCCCTCAAAATGTTTTAGGAAGATGAGAAGAAATGAGTGGTGATGTTTTCTTTCTACAATAACATTTTTGTTGAGGTGTACAAGACAAGAGAGTTGGAAAGAGTGTTATGAGACTTAAGAAGGTCCAAAAACGGATAGACTTATATTCGCCCCCAGAATCAGATTAAATTTTTTTTATACCTTTGCTGAATTGTGTAAAAATCATAGTAGTAAATTTTGAATATACTCGATAAACATCCTATTAGTTTTGAATAACATAAGTCCAAGTCTGTGGAGAGAAATCATCAATAAATAATACATGATAGTGAGCACCACTTAAAGAAGGATCAGAGAAAGTCCAAACATCACTACGAATTAAATCAAATGGTTCGAGTGCTAGTTGAAAAGAAAAATACTGTCTGTTTGCCAAGGATACAATGTGTACATAAAGGATGATATTTAACATCAAATTATCCAAATACTTATTAGAATGCAAAGTTTTAAGACGTTCAAATGAAAGATGACCTAAACAATAATGCCAAAGAGATGCAATGACAATGGCTGCAATATGTTGTGTACTAAGAGAATGGAGTGAATCAAGACAATGTAGATTGCCAACTCTACGTACGATCCCATCTAAGAATACAATACAACACATGCAAAGTCAGTAAATTCAATATGTAAACCTTGATTACACAATTGGCTAATGAGATAAGGTTCATTGACAATCCTACAACAATCAATATATTCTGAAGACTAAGAGAAGAATTGGGGACAAAACCAGTGTGAATTACAGATAGTGTTGTCTTATTAATAGTATAAATAGGAAAGGAAGAAGGTAGAGGATTTGAGTGAAAGAGAATTGTAGGACTGAAAGTCATATGATTTGACATTCCATAGATTAGAAACCATATATAGTCATGAGTCATACCCGATGGTTCAAAAGTGAAAGGTGCAAGGTGAGGATTACCTTAAAGAGGTAAGGGCCTATCGAATCATCTTCTGAACATCCACCAAAGTGAGAGGATTAGACTCAAAAGATGCAATGTCTAAAGCCACTACACGAAAAGAATTGTCCTTGCAGCACTAAAATTTAAGATAGTCTTGCTTCCAATAGCAATGTTTTGCAATAATTTCAAACAGATTGCTTCTGTTAGGTAGAATTAGAACATGTAGCAAGACCGGCATCAGTAATAACCTAAGTAGAATGGCTTTTCCTTGTATGCTTAGCAAGTAACTCAGGAATAATGTCATGAACAATAAGAAGAGGCTTACGATGAAGGATTGAACTGCGAATATTTACAAATTTATTAGTCAAAGCAAGAAGAAATTGAACTAATTTAATATGCTTATGAAATTTCTGATAATCTTGATAAGTATAAGTCCATTCTAGTTAAGTTAGAGCCAATTGATCCCATAAGACTATCATTTGTGAATAAAGCTCTCAAATTAGTGGGTTTTCTTGTTGACACAACTTTTGAATTTCAATATCAATTTGATAACTACAAGGAAAATTAGTTTGAAGATATGAAGTTTGCAAATAATTCCAGAAAACTTGAGTAGAGTTAGATTTACTAATGGTGAAAGCAATAGATTGCTTATAGATATCATGAGTCCAAGAAATAATTGTATATTTATTTATGTCTCATTCTCTTAATATTTTTGTGTCCATGGATTTTTGTTTGGATATTGTCCACTCTATATATTCCCACAAACTACATCCTCGAAGATAAGCCTCTATACTATTAAACCAATAAATATAGTGTGTCATCCAATTCAACATTAATGGGCTTTGAAACTTTATTAATGGAGTTTGTCATGATAAAATGTGATAAATCTCACTGAAATGCTCAAATAAGACTAATACCTAGTGTGTTGGGAGCAAATGGTGATATTATGATGATGACAATAAACTAGAGAGTGAGTGCCGATATAAAAAACATGAGGGGAGTCAAGAAAGGCACCTTTTATATGTTTGACAATATAGCAAATGTCTATTCTCCCTTTTACCTTCACTTCTGTCGGTGAGAAAAAGAGAAACATACACATATACCACTTTACCACTACACAACGATGTAGGTCCTTTAATCCCTCCCCCTATGCATCTCTCAATTACACAGCAAGCCTATTTCTCTCCAGCCAAAACCTACATCCAAAACCCAAAAACACAATGTCACTCGCTTGAAAAAAGCCTTCACTGTTTCAATCTTTGACAATGACATTGATACTTACTAGATTGGCTTCTTTCTAGTGAGAGCGGGATCAAACAAATTTGCCGATCACATCTGTGGATTTAAATTCAAAGGTTGTATTGATGGGAAGAACAGTGATTGTGTTCAGCTACATTACATAATCAGCATAAAAATGAAATCCTAACTAAAGTTTATAACACAAACAGACTTAAATTCAGCATCAACTGCTGCACAACATTCAATGGGAACAACATTGGGGACCACTAAATCAGCTTTTATGGAGTTCAGCCACTCTATTTTGTCACCAAGATAGAATCTTGGGGTACTACAGCTGTTTGCCAATACTTCTTCGAAGAGGCAGAATGATCCACCATTAAGGCATTTGCTTGATTGGTAGATGATTAGATGATTGCCTCCAATATTGTGTTGTTACTATAGAACCAGTGACGAATCAAAGACCTTGAACTGATCGGGGATGTGCCCCAGTTAAAGGGAAAGAGAGATCGGGGATCAATAAGCTCGAAGGTGATTAATCTTCATGAGAGCTCTAATACCATGCTAGAATGAGCAAAGTAGATGATTTTATTGTATAAATCTAAGCAATATACACAAGAATACAAAAATGAAAAATGGAAGCAATATAAATCATATCTCTTAATTAAGGGATGATATGTATATTTCATCTGATAGGATCTGATAATATCTCTAACAAACCCTCCTCAATAATATCTCTAACACAGAGAGGAGATCAAAATGAGTTATGTTGAGAGCAGGAAAAATATGGGCATTTTTCCTTCTTCTTCTTTTTTTTTCAATTTTTGTACTGTGCCCTTTATGTCCTACTTGCCTAGTCAACTACCACCTCATATGGTCAAAGCAGCACATAATGGTAATTCGGTTGTGTACTAGAGGAATATGATTGTGAGCCACTTATGAATCTATGGGTTTTATTTTGAGACTTTAAAAGGTTTGGGGTTATTTTGAGATTTTAGACAATGTCAGAGGTTTACTTATAATTCTAAGGTAGAGTATCAAAATTTCAAATTAAAATTATCCAATGTTTATGTAGGTTAAATTTGTCCACTTCATATTTTTTTTAGTTGTAGGCATTCTGGAAATAGGTTGGGATTGAGATGCAGTAGGAAAAATTCTACTTGCATGATTATTTTTCTTTCCAAAGAGGTTGGAATTTGCAAATTCTTCTATATGGCAGCATTGTAGGAAGGAAAATTTTGATCCAATTGATGGGTACCATCTCCAACAAGCTTCATCTCATAGGTGTGATATCTCTCCCTCTTTCTGTCCTTTTCTCAACCTCTCTGTAATGGGTTTAACAAAGCGGTTGTTTTTGGGATTTTCTTGCTCTGATTTATGATTCCTTCATCTACCACAAACACCCAACTATGCTCTCCATCAATTTGTGATAGTACATACCTTGGGTGACATCTTCGATGAGAAACCCCTCTCTCTCTCTCTCTCTCTCTCTCTCTCTCTCTCTCTCTCTCTCTCTCTCTCTCTCTCTTATTTTTTAAATACTTGATGCACAAGTTGGGTGGAAACTATGTCTCTTCTCATTGAAGCAAGGGCCTAATTGAAATTTTGCTGACATAAAAATTCTTTTTCTTAAAGGGCTTATTTCCTTTTTATTGCACATGCCTCGCCCTACCTTATAGGGGCATGTCCTTTCTTTTTTCTTTTTCTTTCTTTCTTTCTTTCCTTTTCTTTTTGAAGAAAGAGATGTCAGTTCCTTTTGAGATACATCACTCCTTGCAGATTACTTGCATTTATGGCAAGAAAAATTGGTTTTATGTTTCCTTGTGTTTTGAAGAAGAAGAAGGAGAGAGATCAAGAAGCAAGAAGATGATCTCTTTTAGATTCATCAAAGAATGGTTAATTACTTGCTTTAAGCAATATAGAACACTAAATGGAGGAATATCTTATCTACTTTTTAAGAAATTTTATCTATGTATTTTTTTATTCATCCCCAGGCGATTTGTCCTATCCTTGGATGATCTAACCCATCCAAATTGTTTGCCCACCCTCAGATTGGCTAGAGGAAAAAGTTCTTGATTATTATATGGCTTTACATATAATTTTTGAGTTTTTAAATCTTGACAATTAGATTTTTAATTTAAAAACTATTAGCTAGAAACATCCAACTTCATAACTAGTAGATTATTTGAGCCATGCTTCTTTGTTTTTAAATGATGTCCATTGAATATTTTAACCAAGAAAGCTAGCAACTAGAACCCTCCAGTAGGCATCATACTCTTCATGCCACCAAAATAGAATAAGCTAAACATGATAACTAGTTTAGATCACCTAATCTAAGGCCTATTTGGGATGTATCCTTTCTTTCTCTCTTAGAAGAACTTGCTTCTGAATGAGATTACAGTAGACACCCATCCATTTCTAGTACCTATAAAGAATAAAACAAAGTCTCATTGCTCACTATATCAAGGACAAACATATTATCTATTACTTCAAATCAACGTGTATAAGATATGAGACCTCCATACTAGATTACTGAATTGATCTCAAAAAGTGCATGTTAGAATCTCGAGACTATATGAAGAAGCTATGCTGCAAATTCTTAACATCTTATGTTGCCTATTATTTTTTATTAAGTGTAAGGGTTTGATGTTCACAACCTCTTCTTCTTGTAACACAAAAGAATCTGAAACACAATCCTTCTAAGCCTTACTTTTCAGTAGGGATAAGTTGAAAGAAAAGACAAAAAACACAGCTCTTCCCTTTTTAGAGAGAGAGAGAGAGAGAGAGAGAGAGAGAGAGAGAGTTTACACATATTTACAATGGATGTTACTTGTAGTTGCTCTTTCTCTTTCCACAAATGAAGTTTAGATTTGGGATTTTTCATTTGCGATTTTCTATTAGCATGAAATTTGATTTTCAATACGATCATCCTCAAAAATTGAAGTTGAATTTGGAATTTTCGAGTGGTCATCTTAAAAAAAATGAACTTTTGATTCGGGATTTTTTGTCTTGGATTTTTGTGGGCATAAAATTTGATTTCTATCTATATATCTAAAGCCTTCCTAACATGATGAACGAGCATAATTTCTAGTTTAGTCATTGTTGAGTGTTTTCCACAAGTGCACGGCTATTGTAGTATAGCTATATAAATACGGGTCGATTTCCACAGGGACTCGACTTAAATGTGAAGTTTACCCAAATTTTAATTAATAAAAATAAAAATAACAGAAATAAACTAACAATAAAAGAAAATTTTAGATTTATTTAACTGGTGAAATGTACAGGATTATTTATTCCAAAAGAAAAACAGAAATTGCAATTAAAACCCATCTTGGATAAGCCTGTCCTTGGATAGTCAAAATGATACTAATGTAAAACCAGAATAGCACAGGGACACAGAAGTAAATAAACTAGGGACCCAGATGGTATTAAACTGAGGACTTGGGTGGTATTAAACAGAAAGGACAGAGGTGAAATTTCTGAGATCTTCCAGGGGTAGCAATGTAATTTTATTAGGGACCTGGTTTTACTCGAAAACCAGGAAAACAGTGATGATGGAAAACCATAGGAGGGGGAAGAAGGAAGAAGAAGGAGGAAAGGAGGGAGGAAAGAGAAGAGATGGGATGCGGGAGTGGAAACCCGACTTGGGTTTTCTTCCCTAGGACGTTCGGCGACGCAGAGACACCATTTTCCAGCGTCTGAACCAAAACCCAATGATGCTAGGGCAGACGAACGAGAGAGAAGAGGGAAATGGAAGATGAGAAGATGGAGAGAAAACCCGAGTTGGGTTTTCTTCTCTGGAGTGTTCGGTGAAGAGAAAAACACCTGACTACGATTACGCCAGGGCTGGCCTGAGCGAAGCAGAGGAACGAGAGAGAAAAAAGAGGGTCGACGCTTGGTCTGGCCTGTTGGCCTGGGTAGATGGAGAGAAAATGAGAGGGAGAGGAAAATGAGTGATGGGAAACAAATAAGCTTTGGGGGAAAACCCGAACCCTGAACCCGAATTGGGTTTCCTGCAGGTAAAGAGAATGGAAAAAAAAAATGAGGGAGAGAGAGAGAGAGATATGGGGAATGGACTAAGAGACGGAGAGGAACGATCCTTCCGTCTCTGTCGGTGAAGGGGAAGAGTAGAGGAGATGCTGGGCTGATCCACCAGTAGAGCGGTGAAGCAGGGAGAGTGAGAGTCCGAGAGAGAGAAGGAGACGAGATAGATGAGGCAAAAGAAAGAAAAGGACGTGCGAAGTGATTTGTGCAGGGAACAAGGAAGGTGCGATGCGATGTTGGTTTGGGCAAAGGTAGATGATGCCTGGAGGAGAAGGAGAAGGGAACGTCGAGGGGGGGGGTTGATGGTGTAGAGAGAGAGAGAGAGAGAGAGAGAGAGAGAGAGAGAGAGAGAGAGAGAGAGAGAGAGAGAGAGAGAGAGAGAGAGAGAGAGAGAGAGAGAGAGAGGCAGGTGAGGAACAATCCTCCCACTCCTCCTTCGTCCAAAGAAAAATGAAAAACGACAAGAAGGTAAGAAGAAGAAGGTGGGAAGAGGGAAAGGGGAAAGGGGAAAGAGAAGAGAACAAGAGAGAGGTGGAGAGGAACAGTCCTTCCAACTCTCTCCTCAAGGAGGAAGAGTGAAAAAGAGGAGAAGACCCCTAATCCAACCCCTCCTTCCTTTATAAGGGGATTTGCCATCATTAGTCAACTTTGCCCAGATTTTTCATCGTTGACTAGATTTGGTTAGATTTGCCATCATTGGTCAGATTTGCCCATATATGTGGCGTGAGACCCATCAAAATAAGCTGATCTGAACCGTCCAACATACTTTGGCTTATCTGCAAAAACAAAATACAAGATTAGAATTATCTTATATGGATAATTAGCTATAATGATCATCCGATCGTTAACTTTTCAAATTAAAGGTTGGATGATTGATTATAGCTAAAATTGACTTAAAATCACAAAATTACCTTATTAAATGATCTAACAAAATAGTAATCTAAGGTTATTTTTGACAAAATTACCTTATTAAATGATCTAACCAGCATTTTGCTAATCCTTAGCAAAACATGCGAAAAATTATTGAGGACAAAGTGGTCCTCATTTTTGTAGGTACTCACGGTTGCATTTAGCGTATGCAACAAGCCCTTAAACCCCTAGGTTACCTCTAATGGACGAGTTAGGCCTCGTGAAGGTTTGCAGTGAATATACCCACAAAATTCTAAAAATATCATTTTCAAGTCAAGTCCCACTTCTTCTTTTTTCTCAAATAAATCTATCACTTTAGCATGTGAATGAAAAATTCACAACTCTACCCATATGCTATAGACATTCCAATTTAGCTTAGTTCTCAGAGTGTGTGGGTGGATGCAATATAAAAGAATCTTTATCTTTGAATAGACAACAACTTTCAACTCCATTTGAAACATGTTTTGACCTCAATCCTCACTAATGACATGCACTCAGAAATAAAGTTTCTCAGATAAAGGTTCAAATCATATCTTTCTTAAATATGTGAGCAGAGTCAATAAAAGCAAATTTTATCTCACATATGCTCATAAAGGAACATGAGATACTATGGAATGTAGTTTTGATCCCTTTAAAAAGATGCCATTACCTTTGAACTTTTAGAAGTATTATTCTCTAAATCCTATATTTTCATATCCTCATTAAGACTATATTTACCTTAAAATCATTAGGTCTTTAACTAGGACAACATGAAGGCTTAGGATAGGGTAAAAAAGAAGAGGTAAAAGGATATTCAAAGTTTCTTCAATAAGAAGTAGAGGTCTTCTAAAGTTGACAATTCTTTCTCTTACATTGCTTGTACTAAAGTGAATATATATATATATATATATATATTTCACTTTTCTTTGCATTCTCCAAACTTTTCTTAATTTTTCTTTTTTTTCACTTGAATCTCTTTTGAAGAAAATTTCTTTTCTCAATATTCACTTTCCTACTTTGATTACAACTAAAAAGTATATTTTCATTCATCTCTAACTTATCTTTTGAAGAAATAGGTAATGGATATATTATAGTGGGTAATATGGGTTAAAGTTAGTTGGGTGAGAAAAACAAAAGACTTATATAAAAGGCTCAAATTGGCTGACTAGTTGTAAAAATATTTTTGGGTAGGTTTTGTCTCTAGGTTAACAAAGATAGCCTAAATCA
Source organism: Warburgia ugandensis (assembly GCA_035236585.1). Taxonomy (NCBI): domain Eukaryota; kingdom Viridiplantae; phylum Streptophyta; class Magnoliopsida; order Canellales; family Canellaceae; genus Warburgia; species Warburgia ugandensis. The sequence goes on from CP141129.1 coordinate 44,723,789, forward strand.
TTTTCTAGGTTTTCTATAATCTATTAGATTCAATGAACTTCTAGAATTTCAAAGTTAATACTCTAACAATTCAGGTAATTAGCCAAATTTAAAAGTTGATGGGATCAAATTTCTTTAAGCACGTTGAAGAAAATTAGAAATATTTATAACCTCTCAGAAAGAATGAATGACTCTAAAGCTCACTTAGGTTATAGGTTTCCACTGAATTTCTTCAGGATTTCTCAGTCATTGCTACTCATCAATTTAGATTATCTATATGCAATTGCGTGTTCATATGTGATATGAGACCTAGCTTTACTGGAATGTATTAGAAAATGAGTAAAATGATGAATTAGTCATGTTGAGGTCCATTAATAAGCCAAAGTTATTATAGTCTAGGAATTGACCTGAAATTTGATTTTTTGATTTTTTGAAAAATCAAGAAAATCACCTAAAAACCTAAAAAATAAATAGAATTTAGTAGAATTCTACACCCCCAACCTGAAAGAAACATTGTCCTCAATGTTTAAAAAGTAGGATGATGATAATGCATTGAGAAATGAAAAAAATTGAGGGATATAGAAAAAAAAATCAAAAAAAGAAAAAGAAAAAGAAGAAAGTAAAAACTAAGCCATATTCTTTATTTTCAGAAGAAAATTTTCAGACGAAAAATATTATTGACTTCGAGACTTCCTTGGGTCCCATACGAAATGAGCTGGATGGGCCTTTGAAAAGGAATGATAAATAAATTTATCTTGTAATTTAAATTTTTTATTTTATCACAAGGCAAGATAAATTTATCTTCAGGCTGCTTCTCATAATTAGAGACAATTGTGGAAGTTCAATGCAGCCTTTTTGGAAATGGAGCAAGGAGGTCATATTGCTTAGTAGGTGTGACAAATTTATCTCTTTTTCTAACAGGTTTTAATACTATTGCAGCCTGTTTAGGACGAAATTGCTCAATTATGTTACCATTAGGAATAATGGTAATAGCCTTTGTTTGTTCCATGCTTGTAAGTGAAGAATTAATCTCACCTACCACATCAGTATCATCAAGGTTTTCATTAGGTAGAATAGGACATTGACCTTGATCGATAGTTTGCATCATTTGGGACATCATATCTTTTAATTCAATCATGGAATCTGTGTTCTCTTTCAGTTGGCCTTGAATTTGAGCAATTTTCTTCTCCTGGTTTTGCATGTGTTGATGGAAATTATCCTCGACATTCCTCTTATGTGGAGGAAGGTAAGGTCTAGGAGCAAATGATCCTTGTGTTTTGGTGATAGGGTTGGTATTGGGCCTTGTGTGAGACATGTTCATTTCGATGATTACTCAAGTTGGAACTATATGTCTCTGAAGATGAGGAAAAATGTTTCTCATAAGAATGAGTTGATTCATAAAGCGCATCCTGAAATGTAGGAGCGATAGGACATTCCTGAGTTGGGTGTGTATTAATTTCATAAGTATTACACACCTGTTCAACTTTCTTAGAGGAAAACCTTCCTATTTCTAGGGCCTCTGTTTTAGCTAGGAATGCTATTTTCATATCATCTTTTTTAGTCATAGCATAAATGTCTCCCCTAGAGAATGTGGTGGTGAATTTAGGCTCACTTGAGTAAACTACTTTTTTTTGAATGAGCCCAAGTTTGTGCACTCTCTGCCAGCCATTTCAAATACTCTTCTTCCTCTTTTGGTTGTTTATTTAAGAAATTGCCATTACACATTATTTCAACAAACTGGCTCATATTAGAATAGATTCCTTCATAAAAGAAGCTAATGATATGCCAAAATTCATATCCATGATAAGGACAAGCTAACAACAATTCCTTGAATCTTTTCTAGCATCGATAGAAAGTTTCTTTATCCTTCTGGGTAAAATTCATTATGTTTTGACGGAGAGCATTAGTCTTATGTATAGGAAAGAACTTATTTAAGAACTTCCTAGTCATTTCTTCCTATGTTCGTATGGAATCTGCTGGAAGTGAATGAAACCACACCTTAGCTTTTTCCTTTAAAGACAAAGGAAATAGTTTAAGTCTTACAATATCTAATTCAATGTTTTGTGTATGTTGGAACATGCACACTCTATCGAATTCTTGTAAATGCATGTAAGGATTCTCACTATCCAACCCATAAAATTTTGGAAGTAATTGAATTACTCCAACCTTTATTTTAATCATACCAGCATTTGGAGGTAAGTTTATACATGAAGGTATGCTGGTATAGTTAAGGTGCAAATAGTCTTTTAATGTTCTTCTAGGAGAATTTTGATTGTGCCAACTGTCCTCTTGTGATCTATTTTGGTCCCACTGCTTGTTATAATTCCTTCTCCTATTTCCATGTGGTTGAGAATGATTCCTCCATTGATGTTCATTATCATTGAATAGAGGTAGAGGATCATTATCATCAAAGAGATGATTATTCGTCCATGAAGAAACATCATCATTATTCATGACGTGAGGTGGCTCATCATCATTAATGAGGGGATTATTTCTCCATGGGGAAATATCTTCTCTATTAATGTTGGGGTACCGATTATCATTTTGGTTAGTATGCAGATTTTGAATGAAAATGACCATGCTTCTATGTTATTTTCTTCTTCTTCTTCTTCTTCTTCTTCTTCTTCTTCTTCTTCTTCTTCTTCTTCTTCTTCTTCTTCTTTTTACTATCTAACTAATGCAACCTAAATGCTAATGATATGGCACAAAAATTCAAACACCCCTAAGGCCAGCAAGCAGAAATTTGATTATCTTAGAATAGTACGAGGGAAAAGCTTTTAGATTAGGCTAATCTAAAGCCCCTCCTCTCTTTCAGACTTACCCCATTGCTTATCAGTTAGATCCTACCTAATTAACCACTTCACACCCTCCTCAACTAACCGTAGGTAGTATGAGTAATCGAATGTGCTGGCAGAGTTAGCCGTTTAAAAACCAGCATAGTCGGTTAAATGGGGGTCACTAGGGTGGCAATAGGTCGCCTCATTCCAAGAGGGTCCTATGAGCATGTGGTGGGCCCTATAGGTCTCTTCTAATTGATTTTAAATTAAATTGGAAGGTTGGGATACGCGTTTGTGGTGATTATCCTAAGTGGGCCAAGAGGTGGTGATGAAATCCACCCTTGATCTTGTGGGGTTGAGTGCCTTTACTAATTAACTTTTCTATTCTATGGCAATTAGGTTAACATATAATCACCTTAAAGCAATTAAACATGCCCTAAAAATGTAAGAAAAAATTAACAAACTAATGAAAACCCTAAAAAATGCAACATGTATCAAATGTGATCTACATGCTTTTATACTAACACCCAATGCAATTTTAATCTAATAATGCACCACCTAAACTAGAACTTTAAAGGAGTTCAGGACTTTCTCACAGTGGGGTCCTGGAAAATGTCTTCTTGTACAAGGGTGGGGCCATTTACATTCCACATCTACCTCCACTTCCAAGTTACGATGACTCACCCTTGACCTGTATTATTACAACCTTTTAAATGAATTGCAAAAATAAAATAATTATATGAAATCCTCACTACAATTCACTCAAAATAAATTGCATTTATCCTAATTAAACTCCTTGAATTTCTCCTTTCTTTTTCAATTTTTCTACAAAATAAGAAATTATTAGTAAGTACCAAAAATTAGGAGAAATTAAATTTATGCACTAACAAAAATTTAAAAATGCACCTAAAATGTTAAAACAATGTAACTCCTAAAAATTTTGAAATTTATGATTTTTTTGAAATTTTATGATTTTTTAATTTTTTTTGAATTTTTAATTAAAATTTATGAAAACACCATTGCGGGTCCCCAACAACGGTGCTAAAAACTTGTTGAGTGTTTTTCACAAGTGCATGGCTGTTGTAGTATAGTTATGCAAATACGGGTCGATTTCCACAGGGACTCGACTTAAATGTGGAGTTTACAAAAATTTTAATTAATAAAAATAAAAATAACAGAAATAAACTAACAATAAAAGAAAATTTTAGATTTATTTAAATGCTGAAATATACAGGATTATTTATTCCAAAAGAAAAACAGAAATTGCAACTAAAACTCATCTTGGATAAGCCTGTCCCTAGATAGTCAAAATGATGATAATGTAAAACCAGAATAGCACAGGGACACAGAAGTAAATAAACTAGGGACCCAGATGGTATTAAACTGAGGACATGGATGGTATTAAACGAAAAGGACATAGGTGGAATTTCTGAGATCTTCTAGGGGCAAAAACGTAATTTTATCAGGGATCGGGTTTTACTCGAAAACCAAGAAAATGGTGATGATGGAAAACCGTAGGAGGGGGAAGAAGGAAGAAGAAGGAGGAAAGGAGGGAGGAAAGAGAAGAGATGGGACGTGGGAGTGGAAACCCAACTTGGGTTTTCTTCCCTAGGACGTCCGGCATCGCAGAGATGCCGTTTTTCGGCGTCTGAACCAAAACCCAATGATGCTAGGGTAAACGAACGAGAGAGAAGAGGGAAATGGAAGATGAGAAGATGGGAGTGTTCGGTGAAGAGAAAAACTCCCGACTACGATTACGCTTGGGCTAGCCTGAGCGAAGCAGAGGAACGAGAGAGAAAAAAGAGAGTCGACGCCTGGTCTGGCCTGCCGACTTGGGTAGATGGGGAGAAAATGAGAGGGAGAGGAAAACGAGTGATGGGGAAAAAAATAAGCTTTTGGGGAAAACCCAAACCTTGAACCCAAATTAGGTTTCCTGCAGGTAGAGAGAGAGAGAGAGAGAGAGAGTGATGGGGAACGGACTAAGAGACGGAGAGGAATGATCCTTCTGTCTCTCTCCGTGAACGGGAAGAGCAGAGGAGATGCTGGGCTGACCCACCAGTAGAGCTATGAAGCAGGGAGAGTGAGAGTCTGAGAGAGAGAAGGAGACGAGATAGACGAGGTAGAAGAAAGAAAAGGACGTGCAAAGTGATTTGTGCAGGGAAGGTGCGGTGCAATGCTGGTTTGGGCAGAGGTAGATGACGCCTGGAGGAGAAGGAGAAGGGAACATCGAGGGAGGGTTGATGGTGCAGAGAGAGAGAGAGAGAGAGAGAGAGAGAGAGAGAGAGAGAGAGAGAGAGAGAGAGAGAGAGAGAGAGGCAGGTGAGGAACAATCCTCCCACCCCTCCTCCGTCCAAAGAAAAACGAAAAAGAACAAGAAGGTAAGAAGAAGAAGGTGGGAAGAGGGAAAGGGGAAAGGGGAAAGAGAAGAGAATAAGAGAGAGGTGGAGAGGAACAGTCCTTCCACCTCTCTCCTCAAGGAGGAAGAGTGAAAAAGAGGAGAAGACCCTAATCCAACCCCTCCTTCCTTTATAAGGGGATTTGCCATCATTGGTCAACTTTGCCCAGATTTGTCATCATTGCCTAGATTTGGTTAGATTTGCCAGATTTGTCATCATTGGTCAGATTTACCCATATTTGCGGCATGAGACCCATCAAAATAAGCTGATCTAAACCGTCCAACGTACTTTGGCTTATCTGCATAAACAAAATACAAGATTAGAATTATCTTATGTGGATAATTAGCTATAATGATCATCCGGTCATTAACTTTTCAAATTAAAGGTTGGATGATTGATTATAGCTAAAATTGACTTAAAATCACAAAATTACCTTATTAAATGATCTAATAAAATAGTAATCTAAGGTTATTTTTGACAAAATTAAGGACTCAACAGTCATCTTTAACTTACAAGCAAGAGGGTTTTGAGCTTAAACAACTTTGGGTACTAGAAATTTTGGTTTATGTAAAGTACCAATTAGTTGGTGGTAATGTCATCAGGACTAAGTGTAATATGTATCCTAGCATTACTGAATAGGATTCCAACAATTATCTCCCCTTTTCCAATGTGTTGAGATCCATGTGAGTTCCATTTCATGGGATCTTATAATGATATGGATGTTTTTTTCCCCCTTCCAATCACATTGTAAGTTATGCTCCTATGATCTTACCAGTAAAAAAGTGGAGGAAATGAACCCTATTATATGTGAGAGAGGTCACCATACCATCTATATGCGCAAGAAAAATTCTAAGTTTACCCATTAATGCCATGCTTATATTTTGATCTTAGAACAATTAGGGGATTTATTGCATAATGAATTCATGAGGGCGGTTAGATAGGAATATCCTTACTTTTCTTTTGTCTATAATTTATATATGATTTGGATCTCTCATTTGAGTTGTTGTATACATACTTGGTAATAATTATGAAAGAATAGTATTACGCAACTTGGAAGCTAACAAATGCAAGCGATGTTTGAAGGAGGGTGCATGAAGAGGCATTGAGATCTCAAGCTTCTAATGTTCAATGAGTAGGCTAACTTTTGCCTTCTTTTTTCAAGTTAGAGTGTTGTTCTTCATGTTTGTACTCTTTTCACTTTCGTTAATGTAATGGAGTAAGTCTTTTGGTTGATCAAAGTCAAGCCTTTCTTGGATTGATGGGTTGTAACATACTACTTGGTTTCCAAGTAAAGTTCTATAAGTTTTTAGTAAAGTCTCAAACTAGCTGATTGAGGAGATGATCTAGTAAAGTTTTCATTTCACATGCATATTTTTATGCTTTTGTTTTAGGTTTCCATATTGACTCTAAACTATACTTGGGTGGGCTTAAGTGACTGGTACTTGGTTTCTCTTTATAAGGAATTTAAACACATGTAACTTTGAACAATCATGATGAACTAAAGATTTATGAAGAAGATGCTACTTATAGTTGCTCTCTCTCTCTCTCTCTCTCTCTCTCTCTCTCTCTCTCTCTCTCTCTCTCTCTCTCTCTCTCTCTCTCTCTCTCAGTAATCAGCATTTAGACTATCACATCTTATTCCTTGGTTTGTACAAGTAAACTTTGACCACGTTTGTGACACTTGAATACCATTGCTCATGTTGACACATTTTAAACATTATTTTGATAGAGTTGGATGTGTTCTTACTTGCAATCGGTTAGATGCCTATTAGTTATTGTTAAGCTTTTTGTTTGTTTAAATAAGTATTTATATTTCATTCCATGTGCTAAATGGTTGTATAGGTATATAAGATGCATATTTGGGGTCCACAACACACTACATACTTATTTGTGAGGATATAATTGCTCTATGAAAGATAAAAAGAGGATTTTAGAGTCACCCTGTGTGTCTTGCCTTAATAGAACGTCAAGCTAGGCTCATGAGATTTTTAATTGATTTTTAAGCCTTATTTTAACTATTTCTAGCTAGTGATAGTACAACAGTAGTACCTACCAAGGGTCATGTACTCATTGAGGTTGTATTCTTTATCAATTAATGTTTTAATGAATCATGGTCTTAACCAAGTGCTCTGAAGAAATAAAAAGGATGGGAGACTTAGTAGTCCACTAAGCTGCAAAGCCACGAGGCATTAACCAGGCCACCCTAAAGAAAATAAATTGACAAAACTTAAACACAATGCACATAGCGCTAGAAGGGTCAAAGTAACTAATAGATGCATGGAGTTAAGTTATTGCCAAGAATCAACTAATCACCTTGAAAGAATATGATGCACATGCTATGGGTACTAAAATTTAAATAAAAAAGATAAAAAGTGGGAAAACTTATTGTTCTAATAAGCCATGGGAACTTAGGTTCTTAACTAGGTTTGCCCAAAAGAAAAGAAAATTTGCATTAATTAAATAGAACACTTGTGTTCGATGCAACTTCTAGAGATATAAGTTATGCCTTGGTTACCGAGTGGGAAGGAACCTCAAAGGTAGCACCCAGTCGGCTCTTGGAGTAGTCTTTACTAATTAGATGGCATATCAACTACTATTTTGTGAAGTTTTAAGAGGGATTTGCTTAAATTGATGTGGGCTTATTAGTTATAATATAGTCTATTATATGTGGTCTTACAGAAGTAGAGATAATAATGCGAATAGAGTCATCAAGAAAAAACAAACAGGTCATAGTGGTCTCACATGTATTACTACTCATCATTGAACATGACGTTCCTAAACTGAACGGTTCGAAGCTCATAAAGCAAACCATAGCTTTAACCAACCCTCAAACATTGATTCCTAGATGTTACAACAATCAGCGAGTTACAATTTGGAGGTGCAGATATACCACCTACTTGAGGCTATGTGAACAATAATGTATAGAGTAATTCTTTCATGTGTTTAGGTTCATTATGCACAAACATGGTTAGATTAGCTTAGAAACATGATGGAGGTTCTCTGGAAAGAAATAACGTATAATAATTACAATAATGTGCAAGTTATAGCCTAGAGATGGTACAAGCTCACCACCCACACATGTTTATCTAGACAGAAATAAGATGAGATGATCTTTACAAGGGTTATGAGTTACTTGTGGGCATAAAAGATTTCTTGAGATGGCAGGGACTCTAAGAAAAGGGTTCACCATGTCTTATCATCAGGAGGGTCAAAGAAAGAAGAAAATAGTGCTTTGAGGTTATTTCTATCATTTCTTAAGAGGTGTCTTTTTCTTTTGAAACATTCGAATCCTAGACTTTTGTTTTTCCAAGGCTTGAGACAATATTTTTCTAACTTTTTTTTAGGTTTCAAAGCTTGTTTCCTTCGAGGAAACCTCTCCCCTTTTACACTTGAAAAGGGAGGTGAGGTAGCACTTTAAGGGTAAGTTGTGTGTCTCTTTGCATGAGCGGGTAGACATGTGGCCTTTCTCCAGTAGTTTCCAACTACGCGTGGGGCCAACCTTGGTGACGTGGTATGGGCCTTAATCAACTTGTCTTTATACCATTAGCTGCCTAAGAAGACCCCCCTCTTGGGTGACGTCATAAGAGTGACATTATTGGAGTTACCTCATCATATCTAAGATTCTCATTTGAGATAATGAGAGCATTTTTCGTTGATTAAGAACATTATAAGGAGTTATCCTATGGACCACATCTTCACAGGCCCAAAGGGCAAGTATGCATGGGCTACGACATGGCATTCTTTAGAAATGATTTGTGTGGCTTCTTTCCAACTTTTATTACTTCCATACTAATATAGTGGTCCCTCAACCAATGGAGCTTAACCTCTCTAGAGGTGGAGTAGTCGTTGCACCACATATTTATGCTAGCAGTGCTATTGTACGACCCATTTCTCATTCTTTTTGTGCATGAACTAAGGATGCATTCAGGTGTTCTCTTGATGTTTTCTTAACAATAAGAGGTTTTACCATAAGATAAATAAGAGTGTCTACATATGCTCTCATTTTGTCAGAGGTTGGCCCTGCCACACAGCAAAATGAAAATAGATCCCTACTTTGCTACTGGAGATGGACTTATTATATAACTTTATCTTATGAGGGATAGGATCCACTATCCTTACTTTTTGGAGAGAAATTCTGATGTAAGACCATGAGTGAGCTTGGTAACTATTCCTTTATACTTGAATTGTGTTTTCCACTTCGTTCTTTAAAGTAACAATAATTCAAGAATCTAATTTTAGACTACACATTTGATCCTTACTTTTGCTCCTAGATGAGAGATATGGTTACCTTAGCATTAAACATTGAGAAGGAAGCTTGGTTCGAAGCTTGAAGAGGGTACATGGGCCTCAAATTTGAAGAGAAAACTTGGCCCTAAAACTTGAGAAGGGACATTCTACTACTTTCTACATTAGTTTGGATTTCCTTTATTGTTGTCAACTTGATTATGACTTGTGGATCTTACATGACTTTTCCTTAAACATGGTTTTCAGTATGTCAATGTGGCTACATTGCCTTCACCATTATCTATTGCATTTGGAACACTCAACCCAAGTGGGCTTGCTCGTCCATTTGTCTAAGTGTACCTTCTTCTAGCCTTCACTTAATTAAACAAGTTGGTGGTTTGTCATGCTATAGGAGGCCCAAAGTAATGTTAACTCCTTATACCTCCATATGTCTGCGATGACCTAGTGATTGGCATTTTTGTCCTTGCTTTTTTCTTCTTTCTACATGCTACTTTGAAGTACTACAGTTTCAAAGGTTTTGAACCTCATAACCAAACACTTGCTCAAGTATCTCCGTATCATCCCACTCGCTCATGTATAATTCTTGTGTTTGTGGTATGGCTGGTCCACTGCCTATTTTTGTGTTTCTTGGTGTTCCATGTGTATCGCCACACTCTATCTTTCTACAACCATTTATAAGTCCTTATTTTTTTCTTCTCAAAACCACTTTTCTTTGCTTTTATCTACTACTCTTGATTCTTTTATGATTTTTATAAAACTTCTTCTTCTTTAAGTGACACTCATGGGCCTACTTAATGCAGGAATTGGTAGTATTGGAGCCATTTTTCATGAAACTAGTACATAATAATAACCAACTATGATGATAAGCTTTAGCATGATGCTCATTTGCCTATCCCTTTTCTTTTATTTTTTATTTTTTGTTACTCTAATTTTCTAACTTTTTTGACGATGTGATATTCCACCTATTTGAAGATGATGCAATGGCAGCTTAAAATCTCAAGTGAAAACCTAAACCTAGTATCATGTGAGAAGGTGGCACCACCTACCAAGAATAGCAACTCGTAGTGAAGAGTTTATGTATGAGTCGATTACATAAATGCCACTAGATGTAGGCATACTTAGAAGTGGAGAGCCAGTCCCTCATGCTACTAGTTCAAGTTCTTCTTTAGTGCCTCCAAATCAAAGGGATCCATTATATGCTAATAATGTTATTAGAAACTCAGAGGAGGACCATCTAGCCATGGTTGTCTACCCTCCTTCCATAGCTATGAGTTCTAAATTTGCTTTTGCTTTTGCTATGTTTCTTGCCTTTAAGATGCACATTCTTGTTAATGTTATTGGTAATGTTACTAGCCATGATTTTGAGAGCGGTAGTACATCTAACCCACCTTAGTAAGGATTTTGCTGTTAAAGACATAATGGTGCTAAAAGTGGTGTTGTGTCAAGTTGCATTATTTCATAGTCCTTTTGCACTTATAAAGTTGGCTTTTATTTAGAAGGTGATTTGGAAAACCTCCATTGTAGAAAAGATTAAGCATGCCAATTTGGCCAAAATATTTGGATCTTGGACTTTTGTGTTTCTAAGACTTCAGATAATATTTTTCTATCTTTTTTTGGGATATCAAAGCTTATATCCTTTAAGAACATCTCTCCCCATTTATACATAAAAAGAGAGGTAAGGTGGCATTTTAAGGATAAGGCATGTGCATCATTGCATAAGAGGGGAGACATGTGTCCCCACTATAGTAGTTTCCAATTGCATGTGGGCCAACCTAGGTGATGTGGCATGCCCCTTGGCCAACTTGTCCTTATACCATTGGTTTTGTAAGGAGACCCCCCTCTTTGATAATGTCATAGGATTGACAGCATGAGAGTGACCTCATCAAAGATATTCTCATTTAAGATAATGACAGCATCTCCCATTGATTAGACACTTAAGGGAGCTACTGTAGAGGCCACTTTATGGGCCACCTCTCAATGAGCCCAAAGGCGGGCATGGCTTTCACATGGTACCCTTTAGGAAAGATTTACATAGCTTCTTTAAGCCATTATTACTTCCTTACTACTGTAGTAACCCCTTGCAAATAGAGCTTAACCTCAGTAGAGGTGGAATAGCTATACCATCATGCATTTATGCTAGTGGTGCTATTGAACCACCCATTTCTCCTTCATCTTGTGCACCAATTGGGGATGTATCGTGGAATTTTTTCATGTTTCATGGAAAAAACAAGAGTGTTTATGGGTTATTTTTCTAAGTTGGAAGCTATTAATATGAGTTAAATTCATTTTATGTAGACCAACTTAGCATTTGGTGTAAACATAAAAGTGGAAACTAATTATGAAAATTATTGTACACATTATACAATTTTAGCCACTAATTACAAAAATTATTGTACACATTATACAATTTTAGCCATTCAATAGAATCACTTGATATTTGCTTTATCTAAGACAATCCTTTTAGCATTTGATATGTTCATTACTTCAAACCATCAATCCCATAGGTCTAACCTTATAACCTTGTGCATGATTTTTCTAAAGCCTTTTTTAGCTGCCAAATGTTGCTGAAGTATAACTTCATTATTCTTAAAATTGTTAAGTGAAATAAAATGAGCATGCAAGTAGGGAATATATTTGCTTTTGTATATGGATATCTCATTAATTGTCTCCTTGTTGATGCTTTGGTTCATGAATATGTTAGATCAATTATAGCTAAATAATATTATAATCAAATATTTCTATCTCAACCTAAAGTTTACTGCATAAGGGTATTGGCTTGTGTAACATTGACATCTTTTAGGTGTATTGAATGTAGAGTTGCCCGAAGATACTTGAGTTGGAAAGTAATGATTAGATCTTTCCTCCATATTTTAGATATTTATTAGAATGATGTTGGTATTCTTGAAAATTGTCAATGGAAGTTCCTTTTACTTTTTCTTTCTTTGGAAAACAAAGTCAGCTCAAAGAGCAAGTTTTGCAGGTTAAAGTTAGTCATTGTTCCTTGTAAATTGCAAATAATAGTACTTTAAAAGAATATTTATGCTTAGAACTAAATCAAATAGTACTTTAAGTAATTTATCTTTGTTATAGTTTGTGTTTTTTATGTGACATTTGTGACTTCCTATGAATCTTTCGCTCTAAATTGGTAAGAGCCCTTGACAGTTACTCAAGGATATGGTGGTTCAAATCTATTAAGATTTCAAAGAGTAAATTCCATTTCTTACAATCATTATCACCATCACCATCACCATCACCATCACCACCACCACCACGAATACCATCACCATCATCATCATCATCATCATCATCATCAAAACCTTATCCTGATTAGGGGTCAGCTACACAAATCTTATTCCTCCATTCGCCTCTATCAAGTGTTGTGGTTATGAATTTGTTCTCACCACTTGTATCCACATCATTTTGGGACTTCCTGTTGCCTTTTAAAAGCCTTCAACTTGGATCGACTCACTCCTTCTAACCAAAGCTGTTTTTGGTCTCCACTAGAAATGTCTAAGCCATATAAGTCTACCATCTCTCATCTTGTTTCATATTGACGGTAATATTTTCATATCTATTTCTATCATTTCTTGTCTTGCCACTCTTCCATCTTAGTATTCTCATATCAGCTATGCTCATCCTATGTACATGTTATCCGTCAACGGCCCAACACTCTGATCCATATACTCTGATCCATATAGCATGGTTGGCCTTACAACCATCCTATAGAATTTTCTTTTCAGTTTGAGTGGCATTTGCTGATCATCCAAAACTCTAAAGACACATCTTCATGTATTTCAACCCACTTGGACTCTACGGGCAACATCCCTCTCAATCTTTCTACTCTCATGAATTATCGATCATAAGTATTAAACTAGTCCTTTTGGGTGGCTTATTGCTCATCAATCTTTATGCTTCACTCCCACCCCTCTCCTAGTTAAAATTACACTCCATATGCTTCATCTTAGTTCAACTAATTTTAAATCCTTTAAGACTCTATAACATCTCTCCACAACTCTATCTTTGTGTTTATACCCTCCATTATCTTATTAATAAAAAATATGTCATCTACAAATAACATGTACTATGAGATTTCTTTGTGCAACTATTTTGTTAACTCATCAATAACCAATGCAAAAAGATATGGGCTCAATGCCAATCTTTGGTGCAACTTATGGCGATATGAAGATCATTGGTTTCTCCACTAGTGGTCATAACATTTGCTACTATTCCCTTTTATAATAATATAGAAATAAAATTTTTGATTTTTTAGGATTATTAGTTGATGCCACTTCTATACAAGTGTTACATAGGATGTGGTCCCACCATTTTTCAAAAAGATTTCTATATTATGGGCCCACTTATTATACAAGTACATCATATATATGGTCTCGCCTATATATTATGGGACTACTAACATTTTGTGGGACCCCCCTTGAGTGGATAAATTGGTTTCACTTCTATGGCAGTTGTACTTGCAACATAGTCCCACCATTTTGGCTAGTTTTAACAAGTATTGTAGTCAACATAATATTACTAAGTGAATAAAAATAAAAGTTAAAATTATAAAATGAATCACTTTAGAATTGGCTGATTCTGCCATTGTGGGATTGTCATTTTCTAATTCCAAAATTGGCCAATTTAGGACAAGAATTGAAAAGTGATGTCCATCACTACCCAATTCCAATGACAAAACTCTACCGTGACCTCAAATCCTCCACAAGACCATGATTTTTGTGATTCAGCCATTGGTCTCTAAGGCCCTTCCTTAAGTAATGTTCATTGCCTTTTGTAACCCTTGCTTAGGCCCCTTCCTAAATTCCTAGTAGGTCTTCAATGCTTCATACTAAATTTTTAGAAAAAAGGGTAAAAACGTCTCTCTAACATGGTTTTAAAGGCACTTGAAATGATATGAGCTAACTAGAGAAAACCTGCAAGATCTGGGTTGAGATTATTAGAGCTAGGTTAAGATGACTTAACTTTGGTATAAAAGACAATGAAAAGACTGAAAATATCGCTTAAGTTAGGAGGTGAGATGGCGTAGATGAGTTGGAGGAGATGCTCTTTTGAGGAGATGTTGGAGACTACATGACATGCCTCACTTCCATCTCAAGCAAAATACATGGGTGGAGCTCAATTTCAGTATGAGAAGAAATGACTATCTTTTACACTAGGCATGAGATAAGATAGATGATATGGCTAAGATCTTAGTTGCCTAGTCAACAGTCTTTTTCTAATGGTAGTATATTCCATAGCCCAATCAAGGTGATCAAACTCATAGAGCCATTTAAGCAAGTTGTATATCCTAGACTTATAAACAAAGGATATGTCCCTTTATACAAAACCCATATAGAGAAAAGAAAATATCAACTCAAAAGAACTGGACAATGACTATCAACTAAAAAAAACCCTTTCTCTACTTTGAATTAGTTGCTTCCCCTCCCCTGCCAATTAGTGAAAGATTTTGCTACTCTCTTAACACGTATGCATTGAATCTGTAGCCCCATAACATCCACTTGGAGTTGGAAAAAGATGGGCCAAATCTTCATTAAGGATCTTTACTCTTTGATAACCACTTGGAGGAGGTGGTAATTTTACTACCTCTAACTTCATCCCATTTTCTGTATATCTTAGTAATAGAAATTCCTTGAATTCTTTTGATTTAGAGGGCTAAAAGTAAACTACTTGATGCCATCCTTAATAACTCTTGAAGTAATATCCTACCTTGAAAATATCTAGCATTCCTTTCTCTTTAGATATACCAGAAAGCAAGAAGAGTGCCCAATTGTCAAAACAATCTGGTTCTTGTTGACGCACCTACTGATTCATGAGCTAAAAGAGTGATTAAGGAAGCACCCACTTCATCTTGAACATGTTGAAATCACAATCTTAGATATAGGTTGATTCTAAATTGTGAACGTCAAATAATTGCACCTTCTATATTACTCTAGCAAAAGAAGCACTTGAATAGTCCTTCCCGCCTTCTCCTATCTAAAATTGTCAAAAGTAAGAGAGTCCACCTTTAGAAGTGATCTAGTTAAGTACATGAAGTCTTGGAGGGGAAGCTTTGCATAATAAGATTCTTGCAATCTCACTCATGTGATTTCTCATCCTAAGGACTTTATTTGCATATTTGATTATGAAAATCCCACTTAAGTAAGGTTTCCAGCATTGAACATTTGTCTTATTTTGTATAATCACCTTAGAATTCAACAACTAAAGGAGTTGATTGACTTGATCTTCCTTTAACTAAAACATGTTTTTGCTAAGTTGATGGCCCCATTGAACTTGGTTGCTCTCTTGAGTGTAAAACTGAATTATGTTCTATTTATCTTTTTTACTAAAAGCTCAAAAAAGCTCTATGAAATTAGTTCTATAGCAAAAGTTTTCCCACTAAAGATCCACTCAAAACCTCATTTTGTCCGCTTTGTTAACAAAGATGGTAGTGTTTTTAGTGAAAATTAAAAGATTAGCACATTTGTCTTTCTAGACCCTAGAGCAATTCTTCATTTTGTTGGGATCAAGATGGCAACAACCCTTTTTCCCATATGTTTTCTTGACAATTAGCTAGCTTTATTACGTAAAAAACCCTCAATTTTTTGACATTTTTTATTTCTACCATGGATTTTGATCCTGTGTTATTGCACCCTATATTAAAAAATCATTACAAATAATACCTTGATTTGAATGGGAGTTCCACATGATTAAGTTTTAACATATATGACATAACTATTTGGCTTTAGACTGTAGACATGACATGTTTATTTGGTGTGGCCATGTCTATTGAAGAATTTTGAAGAATAAGCAAAATGACCTTGAAAGATTTAGTGCTTGGGTTCCTAATGTCATTTGGTGTAGAAATTATTAGGCCTTTCCTTCTGAGAACATTGAAATTTATCATCTAAAAACCTAGTCTTTCAATTGATATAAGAGAAACTTTCATTCCAATCCATTCACCGTCAGATAAATCACACCCATTTTTTGCTCTTAGAAACCTTGATGATTGATTCTCAATAGGTGCTTCTTCATATCTAAACCCATTTTCAATAGTTTTAGCTATTTAAGCTTCTTCTCAAGTTCCATGGAAGAAAACTGTGACACGATTGGTTGTGTGGTGGAGGTGGTGGTGGATCTTTATTCATTTTAGGAAAAAAATGGGTTTGTTTGAAAAATCTTTGAAAGGAATATTGAGACTAAAAAAGAAATGGGCTTTAAAGAAAATAGTTTATGAGAAATGGGTTTTTCAAGACATAGAAAAGAGAAAATGTATATATTAGAAAATGGTTCTTAGAAGAAGAATATGAAATTGGGGGTTTTCAACTATAGAAGTGGGATTAGTGGGGAAAAGTGATTTGTGGTAAGTAGATATTGTAATGATGCCCTAACTTTGAAATTGGAGGTTTTCAACTATTCTATGCTTTTGCTTCTTTAAAGAAGAAGATGACCTGGAAATACCAAAGATGTCCTTTTACAAGTTGACATACCACTTAGGTTAAAAGCTAATGGCATGAAACTTCTATTCAAATTAGAGTACGGTTGTAATTACTTTTTGTATCTAGTGTGAAATTGAGCAGGATTAGAATCCAATGTAGAAATGAAAAAGTAAAAAAGAAGAAGATTTTTTTAAATATACTTAAGCCTAATTAGTTGCCATGGGCTCGAATAATCTTTATCTACTCTCTAAAGCCACTAAATAAGCTAAGGTTTGTTTATTATTTTTAAATCCTTGATTCCGAGACCTCCTTCTTCATGAGTCTTGTTCTTTTACCACAATGGCACAATAAGGGGCTTTCATGTATATGCTAGGTCAGAGGTTCAAGTCCCTGGTTGGTTTGGGGTTATCCATAAAAACCCTCTATCCATACCAAAGAAAAGACATGTTTCACAAGCTCTACACATCCATTCCCAATTAACCAGATGGTACCTTTTCTTCCCGCAATAATCATGCCAAAGAAAATCTTTTTGAAGTCTCTCAGGTTCATAATTGACTAAACCAAGGCATTTTAAAATTGACATGAAATATAGAAATAAATTAATCAAATTAAAATTAGTTAGGGTTATTCTCCCTCCTAAAGAAAAGCTAGCTTTTTTATAACCTACAAGCTTAGTGTTAAACCTCTCTATCATTTGATTCCACATGGCGACTCTAAGTTTCCCAACAATCAATGACAACCCAAATATGTACAAGCCACTTTCTTTGTTTTACAACCCAAAGCAAGAGCTTCAAGTAATGCATCATCCACTTAAATCCTCATTAAAGCTAATGTATGAACATTCACTCTTTGACTAGTAACCCATTCATAGCACTTGAGAAATACTTTCAATTTTGATAATTAAGCACTTTCAACTTAAACCCCACTCTTGACATATAATTAGCCTTTAAGAAATTCAAATTACCAAACTCTGAAAAAATTCACCTGATGACAAATTCAATCGTGAATTTAATGATAAAGGTGTCAAAATACAACTTGAGCTTCAATGAACATATCATGAGTCTTTGAAGAAAATCAAATTACTAAGTATAAAAAGAATCACCTAATGAAAACTCAATTGAGAATTTGATGACAAAGCTATTATGAAATACAACTTGAGCTACAATTAGTGAATCTACACGTGCAAATCAAACAATCAAGCTTCCAAATACTTGAAAATATTCAAAAACTTACTAGTTAGAGGTTCATCTCAACTGAAATATGTACCTTAAGGAACCTAAACCTAGTGTAGTTGGTTAGGATGTTGTAATGTCTCTTAAAAGAAAAAAAGAAAAAAAGAAATACATACCTTAAGGACATTCATTGCTTTTCTCAACCAATCATCTGAGATCTATACCAGATTGACCAAGGACAAGGCCAATGTTGCTTGAGATGATGGAGATTGAATCAGGTTGATCCAATCAATGATCTAGAAAAAACACCTTTGAGTTACGTTATTATTCTTACCAAAAGAACATTTTATTTAAAAAACATTCAAATATAATAAAAGTAAGACATGCATGATTCTTAAATACCAGTGAACTAGGAATCTTACTTTTTGGAAGAAGGAAAAAAAAGGACTTAATTGTGGTTCTTTATGAACTATTAAGATTGAAGAATCTTTTGATTGCTTAGTCATTTATGAAACTAAAATAATTAGAACAAAAACTAATGCAACTCTTCCAATTAATTAACCAAATTATATATCAAGCTGCCTTCGCTCAAGTGATCCATGTGTGGTGCTCAAGGCCATAGAGTTGGAAGATCTTGCCATGGTGAACAATGTTGCTAACGTCATACTACAATATCCTTAAAAACCCAAAACAGAAACAAATGAAATAAAATAAAAGTTTACTAGCCACTCATCAAATAATTAATGCAACTCTTTGTAAAGTAGACCGAATAGGAAAGATAAATTTCCTAAAAAGATGGTTATTGCTTAATTTACCATTTTCCTATGGTACTATACTACAATTGTTTTATCCATTGCTTATACCATGTGTGCATCTAGAGTAGGTTGGATTAGAAATCATGAGTTTTGATATGGTGAACCATACCATTTATTTGCAAAGACCCATGTAAGATAAGCCATGCCACAAAAGTACCTTCCACCATTTAGTGATTCTAGATTTCTTATTATGATCTAGATTCAAATTAAATAGTCGCAAATAGAAATACGAAAGTAATGAATGTTCAAGGCTTTAGATTGTGAAAACAATTAAAAGCATGTAAAAATTAAATGCTATGGAATCAAATCTAAAAAGAAATAATAAAGTAAGAAAGGGAGAGATTAAGCATGGGAAACCTCATTTTTGGAAAAGATTAAGAATGAAAATTTTGCCAAAATGTTTGGAGCTTGGACTTTTGTGTTTCGAAGACTTACAATTATTTTCTAGTTTTTTTCAAGATTTCAAAGCTTGTGTCTTTTCAACACATCTCTCCCCATTTATACTTGAAAAGCGAGGTAAGGTGGCACTTTAAGGATAATGCATGGGCATCTTTGCATAAGAGGGGAGACATGTGTCCCCACTATAGTAGTTTTCAACTGCATGTGGGGCCAACCTTGGTGATGTGGCATGGGCCTTGGCCAACTTATCTTTATACCACTGATTATGTAAGGAGACCCCACTCTTTGGTAATGTCATAAGAGTGACATCATGGGAGTGAATTCATTAGATTTGATATTCTCATTTGAGATAATGATAGCATATATCTTTGATTAGACACTTAAGGGAGCTACTGTAGAGGTCACGTTAGTATGGTTGTTACATGGTACCCTTTAAGAAAGATTTATATGGCTTCTTTCACCCAATAGAGCTTGACTTCTGTAGAGGCGGCGTAGTATACCACCATGCCTTACGCCAGTGGTGATATCGTACCACCCAATTATTCTTCTTCTTGTGCACGAATTGGGATGTATCGCAGCATTTTCTTGACCTTACATGGCGAAAATAAGGGCGTTTATAGGTTATTTTTTCTAAGTTGGAATCTACTAATATGAGCTAACTTCATTATATGCAAACTAACTTAGCATTGATGGTATGTAAAAATTAAATGTTATAGAATGAAATCTAAAAAGAAATAACGAAGTAAAAAGGGAGAGAAGATGATCACTTCAAGGGAATCATACCTCTTATTTTAGGTTCAATTTGAGAAGAACCCAAATTTACTAACTCACAATGGAGCCAATTAAATAATTTTTCATTTAATTCATGAAAAAAGAATTACATTAGATAAATAGACTCTTAAGAGTTATAGATAAAAAAAATCTAACATATAATAAGATATTTACCTAATTTAGCACATGTAACAAGATTAACCTGGCTAAATAGCCTTTAGTCATAGTATAGGAAGAGTTCTAAATTACTTTATCATAGTAAGTAATGACTGGAACAAAAAGACTCATACTCATATTTAGCAACTTTCTTAATATCATGATATAGATAAAAAAAATCCCTAATTAGTTCTTATCATCAAATTCTAATAGGAGATTAGTGGATTGAGAAGAATCAAGATTTTATAGAAGTTAAAATTTTTAATATTCGACCCATTTTGTAGGCTTTTGAATATTGAGTATCTTACAAAATCTAGTTCTCAAGTATTTCTTGAAGATTGCAATATCTTAATAAATCATTTTCTAGTATAAAATATTGTTAAATATTGGGGCTCATTTTACAATAAGAAATATAGTGTGTAGGCCTATATTGAAATTACAAAGCAAAAAAAGTGTACTTCTATAGTTAACACAATACAACTGTCAATTAGAACCTATTATTGCTGTCATAAAGTGGAGCCTACATTTTAAAGATATAATTCAACCATTCAAATAAAAGTTATGTAAAATTTCTTATTTTTTATTTGTTAGATGGCAAGATTATTTAAGACTTGTGCCCATAGTTTAGAATATCTAAAACTATTAAATTATAGGTCATGAAAGATCTTAGGCTTATAATTCAGAACATCCAAATTATTAAAAATGTGTCCGCAAATCATATATGGCCTATAATTTGAATGTTTTAAGTATTTTAAAATGTTGGGCCCAACTCTTATAAGCTTATGATTTGAATTGTTTAGATATTTTAAAATATGGGTCCAAGTCTTGTGCTATTGTTTAAATATTTATATGTTATAAAATGTGGGCCCAAGCCTAACATGACTTATTATTTAAGTAGTTTCGATCTTCTAAAATATGAATCTCAATCTCATTCGACTAGTGTGTGAATAATTTAGATCTTTTGAAGTGTAGGCTCCATTCTCACACAACCTGTGATGTGAATGATTTAGGGCTGTTAAATTTTAGGCCCAACTCTTACATTGATTTGAATGGTTTAAATACTCTAAAATGTAAGTTTAAGTCTCATATGACAAATGATGTGAATGATTTTTCTAAAAATGTAAGCCCACTTTTACATATATTTTGAGTGATTTAATTACTCTAAAATATAGGTCTAAGTCTCACATGACTAATAATGTGAATGGTTTAAATCCTCTAAAATTTAGGTCCATTATAACTTATAGTTCATATGATCTAGATCTTCTAAAATGTAAAGAAGATGAATGGTTACATAAATCAAAAGGTGGCCATAGATATTCTTTTATGGTAAAGAGAGAGTTGTAAAAAGAGTTACTTTAATTAGTGAAAGGTTATAGTGTAAAATAGAGAATTTATATTGTGTTTCATATAAAAACTCTATTTGTTTGTTTGTGGCCCAAATAAATATATTCTCTTTATAGTAAAACATGAGTTCAAACATAGAGAAAAATAGGATATTGCAAAAATTCTGGATTTTTAGTTTTTGCTTTGATTGGCAATGTCTTTCATTTTACACCACTCCAATCATTTTGACATATGAATATCCAAATTGTCAAAAACCAAGATTTTCACTGCTAACAATTTCAGATTTTGCAAAGTCTAAAATACGACTCATATCTTAGTGCACCAACATTGAAATTTTCTAGTATTTCTCAATATCTCAATGCATTAACAATGTATATTTAATATTTAATTTCTTCACTAAAATCTCAATTTATATGCATCTGCTAATCCCTATAAGATGCAAAAACAAGATCAAATTTGAATCAGAGCAATTGCTTTTTCTATATAGAGAAAATAATTAATTTTTGTTTAGAGATAACATTGATTTTCACCACTAGGATTTTGGTGTTTCATTGCTCAAGATAATTTCCAAGTATAAGGAGGACCTTGTTATAATAGTTTCCCCTCCTTCCTAAATACATTGATTGGTAATGCACATAATATTTCAAAATACTAAACACTTTGTAATGCATATAATGTGCAAAAATAATTAGCATAGTGATTTACTCACTGTTCCATGAGCCGCATAATAGCTAACAACTATGTTTTTACTTGCCCTAATCCTTCCATAGGGTTTGCTAGAAGTTGTCATCCATGCCAAGTGCTCTATTGATGAAACAAATCAAGTAGCACCACATATTCTATCAATGCAGCCCTAGCACCCAAAGCTCATGTTTATGTGGGGTCTAGGGAAAGAGAGGACCACAAGGATCTATAATACATTGCTTTGCCTTGCATTTTTTGCAAAAGGTTATTTCCACACCTTGAACTCATGATCTCAAGGTCACATGATGGCAACTTTAACTTTGTGCCAAGACTCTCTTTATTCCCTATCAATGTTTCAATCAATTAATCAAACAAATTAGACTTATAATAAAATAGAATATATACATTTAATAAAAGCATAACCATGATACATATGCTTGATTGTGTCAGGATTTATCCAACAAAGAAAGTTCTTTTTCTATTTGATGTGGCTTTGTAATCGAGAGGCAGATGTCCACTGGATCCAACACTCATGATGTATTTTAGCATTGAGAGGCCAAAATGAATGATTTTGAATAACTAAGAAGAAGGTCCAATAGTCATTTGTGAAGTGGTTGGCCAAGCATTAGATTACAACTCGCAATGTTGATCAAGTATGAGGAGCTAATATTGACAATCTATCGACAATAGTTATGTGTACTTCATTTTGAAATAGAGATATGATATTTTGAAATAAAGGAATGACTTAGTATGAATTATAAGTTCATTATTAAAATTTCCAATCTTTCTTCTTTAAACATAAATCCAATTTCTTTTATTTTTATATTTTTTATTTTTAAGTAATTAGGTTTGAATTTTATATTGCAAAAGGAAAATAAATTACTTACTGAGAAATTAATTAAATATGATTATGTTAATCCAAATTTATTGTTATTCTTTAACAAACCTACAAGCAGGAACTTAAATAGATGCAAATCATTAAAGCCAAAACTATAGGTCAAAGTGTGTTGTCTATTATTGCAATCAACTTGGTCCAGTAAAAAACAATTAACAACACAAACAAAGATAAGAAATATTTTAACCTTTAATAACAGTTTTCTGAGGGATGTGATAGCTATTATTTTCTTTGATAGTTTAGAGCACCATTAGCAAAAAGGGTAGCCTCGGTGCATGAAACTCCGCATATGTGGGGTCTGGGGAAGGGACAGACTACATGGGTCAATAGTATGCAGCCTTACCTTGCATTTTGCAAGAGGCCGTTTCCATGCCTTGAACCCATGACCTCAAGGTCACACAATGAGAACTCTACTGTTATGCCAAGGCTCCCCTTCTTTAGAACATCATTAGCAACAATGTTAAACTTGACGAGATCATGCTCACATACCAAAGTTTAAACCCAACTGGCTAAAAGTCTGACATCCCTAAGCTTCTAATCAAGGCCTTTTATAGTAACTAGAATTGGAAAAGCAAAAGTCAACATTAATCATGAAAAACCTCCATTGTAAAAGGCTTAGACAAATAGTGGTGGAATTTTTGTATATGACTCATCCATAAAACGTCAATCAAATGAATGGTTTGGATCATTGAATGGGACATTGGTATAACTTTATTTTTATTTTTCATTTTGTTTTATTTTTTCTGATGGAATACTTCGATTCTACTTTTGGCTACTCCTATTTCCAAGGTAAATAAGAATAAGGTCATCCAACATTGACTAGTCCCTAATATATAACATATATACACATATCTAGAATGGCATTCATTACTCCTTTCTTTTGACATGGCATCCCTTTATCTGTTAGAAACTCCTCCGATTGGAGGTTCATGACATTTTATAGATTGTAACAGCTATTGTAAGCTACTTAACCAGAAAAAGTACAAAATATTATATATTATTAATAAATTATTCAATAATCATTTGTTGGTTAGCTACCAAAAGTGGAATTGTGATATATTTGAATAAGCTGGGAACAAATTGATGACAGCCACCAATACTATATCATGTGATCCATGTTCATATCACCCCTTTTTTGGGGTTCCTAAGGATAAATAATTAAATAAAAGGATGAATAGCAGCATGCCTCTTATGCATTAAATGAATAGAGGAATAATTAAGTAAACCCAAGACTAGCACCAGTTTTCCAACTTGTATTAATTAAATGACCAAGAGAACTTTTACCTAACAATCTAGGCATGCGTGCCCTTGTTTTTCTTTTATTTTCAGCTCTCTTTTCCATGAAAGAAGGCTGACTGGAATCCCTTGAGCATCTCTAGTGCATGTGATGGCTGTCCCTTACGAGATTTAGTTAGTTTCTTTAAATGTTAAACAATATATTGCATTGCATTCTGAATTATTTGGTTATTTAATCCAATCAGAAACTACAACAAGGTCGATCGTGTTCATAAAAATTTTGATCAATAAATTCTATCAAACGTGCTGCCCATTACTTCACGTTCGCAACTAATTAATGAAGCTTCCCACCGATGATTAGTGGAATTCTCTGAGCTAATTTTAAGGATATACTTGGTCCAATTCTTCTGTTTATTTTTGGGATAACAAACCATCGAGAAAATTATTCACCGATAATTATTTAACTTCCACATTCTCTGATCCTAAATTCTTCATGAAGTTCTTTAAGAACAAATAAAATAGTTCTAATTGGCCCCATATGATTTCATGGTATGAACACAATATGCACCGATCAACTGTACCGTGTGTAGTAGTATACACTAAATTTATTTGTAATTCACACATTGATACACATGATCACAACTTTACAATAGACAATGAGAAGAAAACAAAGTTTAATTATGCCTACGAAAAGAGCTCCAATGATCTGGAAAGATCAGTTAAGCCAACTTCCACTATAATAAGACCCTAAAGTCTTAGTCATTGTAATAGGAAGAATCCGCCCAGGCTGTTGTGGACTCACTCGTAGGCTTTTTGAAAATGAATAGCACGAGTGATTGAATATTAAACACGAAATGGCAATCAAATTGCATCCTCAATTTGCTCATTGACAACAATAATCACAAACAACCTAATGATTAAAGGGTTGTTATCTGACCGAGATATGCACGTATATTTTACCTGGGAAAATACGAGCTGGTAGAATTACAAGTGGCAGCCACTGGTCTGAACAATTAATTCATCCCAAGGCCTACTTGTGGATGGGATGCGTATATAATT
Source organism: Warburgia ugandensis (assembly GCA_035236585.1). Taxonomy (NCBI): domain Eukaryota; kingdom Viridiplantae; phylum Streptophyta; class Magnoliopsida; order Canellales; family Canellaceae; genus Warburgia; species Warburgia ugandensis. Next base: position 44,749,147 of record CP141129.1, read on the forward strand.
CTTGCCATTGGATGATTCAAAGGCTTTTATATGCGGAGACTTGCTGATTTATTTAGACCATTCTCCAATTCCTACAGTTCTTTGAAGGCCACAACTTGCAGGGTTCGGATTGTCCAAAGAAGTTTGAGAGGTGCAAGGTTTATGCATTTAGTTTAAGATCACTGAAAGAGTCTCTCACTTCTGCCAGTTGATCTTTTCTACATCAAAATATCGAATTCATCATATAGTTCCAAATAAATCCCACTTTTCTATTTTCGACTTTATTTATTTTATTTTAAACATTTTTTCTAACAAGGAATAGGTAAATCCTAGTCTGCACTCAATGGCGACAGAATTAATATATTGGTGACTAAGATCCAGCAGATGCGAGGCCTAAGAAATCTTTATATGTCTCAGAGATGCAAAGTATACAAGTTTCCATGTTAAAAACAGATCAGATTCTGACTTCCTCTCTCTGAGGAACAACTATATGCATGTTCATCCCTTGGTTAAGCTAAGGAGTAATCTCAGGTTGAGAAAGAAAAATGGGAATTCATCAAGAAGTGCCCATGAGCCTTTCTCTCCCGTTGCTCTCTCTCAACCATGTCTCCTTCTTATGTAAATCTGTGACAGACTCTGCCATGTTCTACCAAGATGTTCTTGGGTTTGTTCTCATTAAGAGACCTTCATCTTTCGATTTCGAAGGAGCATGGTAAGCTGACATGAAGTTCTTGAGCCTTCTGTTGATTTCGATCTTCTGGACGGATTTTCACAGATTTTGGCTTGATAAATCTCCACAGGTTGTTCAACTATGGCATTGGGATTCATTTGCTGCAGTGTCCTTCTTCCATGGAGTTGCCCCAGAGACCACCTAAGATCAACCCCAAAGATAACCACATCTCTTTCCAAGTAAGGATGTATTTTGGAAAATGATTTTTATTCACTCTTCTTTCTAGCCTTCTTTTCTGCTTTAAGCCTCTCTTAGTGCTTGTTGACATTTGTATATATATATTTTTTGGTAACTGACATGTTAGAATATTTAACTGCAAAATGGAGGCGTTTAAAACAAGTAATGGGCATCCATGTTTTAGGCCAGACAAATTAGAAGTATGGGCTACTATTACAATGGTCCAAACCATTTATTTGCCAGGCCTTGCCATGGATGACCTATCCATCTAAACTCCATCAGCTTCATCTTACAATTCGAATTTGTGGACTTAATATCAATTTTTAAGAAAACAAAGAAGCAAACTAAGTTCCATATTAGTCACACCCACAATTAAAAGGCCAACACAACTTTGGTGTACAATACATCCAAAGCAAGTCCAAAGGAAAAAAAAAAAAAGTTGGGTCATTGAACAAATGGCCTTATTGGCACTTTAAAACCTGCTCATTTTTTTCTAGCATACTGTAAACTATTTTCCAAACCAAGGGATGTATTTCGTGCTTGTTGCAACAATTTATAGAGCTCATATTTGGATTTGTGTTTTAATTCTATAGTGTACAGATATGAGTCTGGTGAAGAGAAAGCTGGAAGAGATGGGTATGGAGTATGTAAGCGCTGTGGTGGAGGAAGGAGGAATCAAGGTGGATCAGCTATTCTTCCATGATCCAGATGGTTACATGATTGAAATCTGCAATTGCGACAACCTACCTGTTCTACCTCTATCTGCATGCCCACTCCCAAAATTTTATATGGATACCAGTAAGTTCAAACGTTCCATCTCAACCCCCTACAAGCAATAGTAACCAAGATACACTACATAATTAAATACCTCCGTTTGCTCTTAATGTGCCCTGATTTTGCGTCTCCATGTACATGCACTTATAGGCGTACCATTTAAATAAGACCTTGTGGGAGTGATTATACCATTATTATGAACTTACTTGATCTGAGAAGGAGAGCCTTGGCACAATGTTAGAGTTGTTGTCGCATGATCTTGAGGTCACGGGTTTGAAGCATGAAACAGTCTCTTGCAATGCAAGGTAAGCCTGCATACTATTGACCCTTTGTGGTCCACCCCTTCCCCAAACTCTACATATGCGGAAGCTTTGTACACCGGAATGCCCTTTTTTATGTACTTGATCTCATCAAACTCCAAAGAGAAAGAGAGAGAGAAGAACATATCTAATCAAAGGGGTAAGTAATTATCTTTCTTTCTTTTAATCTTATCTATATATTTAGGTTATGTATGGGTTTTCATTGGATATTGGAGAGAAATAAAAGGAGGTTAAGTTTCCTTAGAAATTGGAGGGAGTGTTTGAGACGATATATGGTAACCACGTTATTTTTCTTTTCTTTTATTCTTGAAGGGATTAAGATAACTGAATATTTATATTAGATTTGAAAAAAATTAAGTTCCATGAAGAAAAAATTAGGTGGCAAAAATATATTTGGTAACCAAATGTTATTAACAGGATTCAAAGCCCCCTTCCATGAAAGGAGGGGCTATCTCCTAGTATATATATAGTACAGATTCTTAACCCTTTACTACAGGCATCATTGCCTGTTTAAGGGGAAGAAAGGGAGTTATATAGGGCTTATTTGTTGTCAATTGTCAAGAGTCGATTTTGCTAGGATTTAAACTATTGACATATAGCCTGATTGTATAGTTCACAGAGTGGTGCTAGCATCTCTCTTATGAATGTTATCTATACTTCTGCATGCAGTAAAATAAATTGACTTATAGGGCAGTCTCAGTGCACGAAGATCCCCACATGCGGGGTCCAGGGAAAGGGCAGACTACAATGGTCTATAGTAGCCAGCCTTACCTTCCAATTTTGTAAGAGGCTGTTTTTACGCTTTGAACCAGTGATCTCAAGGTCATACGATGACAACTTTACCATTGCACCAAGGCTCGATGACTGACCTTTCACTTATTTTTGTTTCAATGACAGAGAAGTCGCCTACTCTTTGTGCCGTAGATATGCAGAACAAGATGATGGAGAACTTGGTCACCGATATTATTGATATCACACTGTAACTTTGTGTTTTTACATTTTAAGAGTCACAAAATTTATGCAAGTTCGGTAACTAGATAGAAGATTTTTTCCTATATAAGAACATCAGAGAAACGAGTGGCATGGCTGTTTATCCGTCGGGAATATATATTCTTTATCATTCATCTTTTTAATGGTTTATTTGGATAACATGACGACAACTTTTACCGTTGTGCCAAGGCTTCCCTTCTTCATAGTTCATTTGATTGTGAAGAAAAATATGAAAATGAATTTGTTTTTCTATATTTCACCGTTACTTTCCTTACGTTTTCAAGAAAAAGAAGAATCATGGATGAGCAATTATTCTTACAGAAAGTCTGTGGGAAGAAGAACTACTGAGGGCTAATTTTCCAATGAGCCAAATCATTGTCCCTATTGAGCACTTCTACGTTCCAATGAGAACTGTGGCCTTTAAACAGATGGCCGGTTAGAAAATAACTAGCTAGAAAAGCCACAATTTATGTCCGTCTGAGAGGCTTCTACAATTTATCCCTGGATGAGCCTATATTTGCTTACCAAGATTTATAAAATATTATATCATCTTCATTAATATTATACACACTACTGATTCAAACATAGGGAAGAGGGATATCTTACCCTAATCTGCCCAATTTGGATTAGCAAAAATGACAGCTCAAACCAAACTTTAGCAGAAAAGGGAACACCAGAAATTTTGGTAATTAGCAGGGATATCTTCCCAGAGCCTAGGGGCTTACTTGTTATCACACATCATCGTTAAGGCTATCCCCAAGAGTGGATCTCAGCCAATTTTACCATTCAAAACAAAAAGGAAGAGAGAAAAAAACTGAACCAACTTATGAACAGAATTCGTTGAGCTTCTAACTAGAGCAGGATCCTAACCCTGATAATGAAAATGCTTAGTGTAAGTAGTAAGTGGTATCATGTTTACTAACTTGAAGGGAAACCTTAACATAAATAGTGTTACCTTTAGGTCACAGGTTCAAGACGTAGAAACAGCCTCTTGCAAAATGCAAGATAAAGCTGCATACTATTGACCCTTGTAGTCTACCCCTTCCCCGAACCATGCGTATGCGGGAGCTTAGTGCATTGGGCTGCCCTTTTTGCCATGTTTACTAACTTAGAAAGCTAGAACAGGGTATACATAGATCCTAGTTTACAATATTGTCAACTTTGATTTCTAGCTAATCAAAGAAGAGGAACTTTCTTTCCTTTACTTTTTCGGAAGTGGTCGAAAATATACATCGCATTTACTTTTTCCCTTATTCTTCAAAAACAATTCCAAATTTGCCAAACCTTTGGCTTGTCAATTTAATCCTGGACCCAAATGCTGAACTATTGTCGGAGAGAGTTCATAAGTAGCAATATGTTCAGCTTGGGGAAAATAAGGAGTGATCGAGTATATTTCCTAAAATTATACTTGTACTCTCATGGAAGTTCACAGCTTTAGGTACAACTGTATGAACAGCTAACTAGAGCAATTAATGGAGAGAGCCATCATTTAGCTGCACTTATATACAATTCTTGTGTGCTCAAGCACACTGCTATGTTTTTGTATGTATTAAAGAAAAAGCACCATGGCAGCATTCATGTTTCTTAGTCTTTTTATATATTATACATGCAAGATTAGGGAAATGTCATTTCTGACTTCTGTTTTAAATTAATGATCAATAACCCTTGTACCCAACAATGTAGCCAGGTACTTGTTTTTCTTTCTCTTTCATTTCTTTTGTTTTCTAGCAGGGCCTCTGGGTATCCCCTAGACATCGATAGTACATGTGATAGCTGTACATGTGAGATTTTAGTTCGTTTCCTGCAATATTTAGACATTGGATCCAATCCATTCATCTGATTATCTGGCTTTTGGGTGTCTATTACTACTACTACTGCTACCAATTCAAAAACCACATGGATTGAACTACTGTAACATTAAAATTTTTTTATCATAGCAAATGGATGATTAGGAACTTTTAAATAAACAATGGTCGACATTCAACAACCAAAACCGATGTCTTTTAGGTGCTAGAATCATCAAACTGTCGGATTTGTGGCCAGAAGATACGCAAAGTTGGAGAGATCAGATAAAGGGTCTAAACCAACCAAATGTGGGGCCTTCTATGCAAGAGTTGGGTGCCACACGGCGACTTACGACATGATCACGCCCTCCTGTAACATTTCTCTTGGTATATATATTAATGAAAAGTAATTTAACAATGGTCGATTGGCTAGCATAGTTTTTTTTTTTTTTTTTGGAATGTTTAAGTATCATTGAGAGAGGAAAAACTTCTAGAGGTTTGGCTAAGGTTGTCAATAAAAAGGGCAGCCCCAGTGCACGAAGCTCCCGCCTATGCAGAGTTTGAGGAAGGGGCAGACTACAAGAGCCTAAAGTACACAGCCTTATCTTGCATTTGAACCTCAAGGTCATATGACGGCCACAAGAGATTGTTAATAAGTACGGAAATTACAGAACTTGGCACATGAAGGGAAGAAGAGTGCAATGAAGTAACAAATTTTCATCCTGCCGTATGTGATTAGTGAGAAGCAAATGAGGACGAGATGCACCTTGCTTAGCAAGCATATCAGCAACAGAATTGGCAGATCGTGTAATGAGTGAGAACTCCACTTGGCAGGAAGCGAGGTGTCTCCAAAGGCTAGACAACACATTATGGAATCTCCAGAGGTAGCTTTTCGTCCCCTTAGCCCAGCAGATTACATTGGCAGTGTCCCTCCACCATTAATGGTTTTGAGGTAAGGAAATCCACTTACGAATTGCCTAGGAAATTGGCTTCAAGTTCCGCCGTGTTAGAATCCACCAACCTTAAAGGTCTTGAGAAAACGAGTAAGGGCGATCCATATTGTGATCTCTAAAAGTTCCCCCACTACCACGCAATGATACCTTTGAATTCTTTCCTTGCGAGAAGCCAATTTGCAGAGTGGTGAAGTAGAACTTTTCATACTTGATCGATGCTTCTGGCTTTGTTTTCAAACGTTCTTCGATTCCTTGTGCCCCACACGAACCATATGACCTCAGAAAAGATGTCACTCCTCACAATTTTCTCTAATAGCACTCTTTGGTAAATTATACATATCATGTAATTGCTTGAAGGGGAGCCTTGCCACAATGGTGCAGTTGTCGTCACGTGACCTTAAGGTCACCGGTTTAAGGCGTGGAAACAGCCTATTGTAAAATGCAAGGTAAGACTGTGTACTGTTGACCTTAGTAGTCCCTCCCTTCTCTGGACCTTGCATATTCAGAAGCTTCGTGTACCAGGCATGCCCTTTTTATGTAATTGCTTGAAGGTGAAGGGCATAACCCAATCAACTTTGAAGAGATCGAAGACTTTATGCCATAGTGGGAGGGTAAAGCTGCAATGTATGGTGATATGATCAATGTTTTCTTCGCGGCTGTAGCTAAGAATACATATGTTAGAAAGAGTAACCTCTCTTCTTAAGGTTGTCAACAGTGAGGATTGCCCCTTTAAGTGTGGTCCAGGTAAAGAAATGGTGCGACGCGGTGCAGTGAGCTGCATCAGCCTTTGTCATGTAGTGATAGGCTGATTTCACAGAGATAACTCCTCGAGTTTCAATTGTCCAGATACATTCATCATCTCTAGTGATATCTCTGAATATGTATTCGAGAAACCGGAAAAGACTGATCCACGAAGAAAGCTCAGATTGGCTCAGATGACGGTTCATGAATATGTTCCATTAGGGAGAAGCATCATGACCGTTGAAGCAATTCTCCAGAGTGGCATTCTGACTTACCAAGTCAATACTTGACTTAGCAAGAGCATCTGCAATTGAATTAGCTGATCTATTCACCTGTGGGAATTCGAAGGGGGAGTCTTGGCGCAATGGTAAATTTGTCATCATGTGAATTTGAGGTCATGAGTTTAAGGTTGTGAAAATAGCCTCTTGCAAAAATAGAAGGTAAGCCTGCATACTATAAACTCTTGTGATCCGCCCCTTTCCCAGACCTCGCATATATGGGAGCTTTGCATACTAGGGCTGCCCTTTTTTATTCACTTATGAGAATTCAACTTGCAAGGGTATTCATCGTTCTTGATAGCCCATATAATGGCATTAGCAGAATCTCCTTCAAAAATGAAGTTATGATGTTGGTGGATGCATTTCTTAGCTAAGATGGCTTGAAGCTTAGCATTATTGGAGTCCGAAACTCCAATTGGACCCTAGAAGGCTGTCAATCGATTCACTTTTGCAATAACATAAGATGTAGATATTGGAAAGTTGCCAGCCACGCTTTTTAAGGTTGTCCACTGTAACATGAAGGAAGCAATGCGAGGAGGGGCTGCGCGAATCCATAGAGTTTTGGGTTCAAAATTGCAGGTAGAAATGTGGGTAGAGACAAGGTTATCGTGGCATGATTTCTCCAAAAATTTGCCATTTGGTGTGGCCGTCCAAATCTACGAGCGACCATTATTGGTGTCAAAGAACACTATACCTATGCGCCAATGGAGCTCCTACCATCACTTTTTTTAGTTCTCCCGTGTCTCTGCTTAACATCCCACTTTTGCGAATAAGGGCTAGACCTTCGACCATCCAAAGTGGATGCGCTCTTTGTTTGTGGGCCACATGTAGCCACCCAAAGTTCTGGAGAGGAGACGCCTCATCACACTTACTGACAATAACAAAAGGTGGCAACTGAGAGAAGCTAGACAGAGCGCAAACGCCGAATCAGAGGGGGGAAACCATAGACACACTTGAGCTATAAGGGGGAAACAGGCAGTGACACCGGACAGTGGGGAAAAACAGGTTAGACGGAGGCCGGATGAGGCTTAGACGCTGAGGTAAGGGGGAGACTCAACAGCGGAAGGAGACAGGAGTGGACGATGGAAGGCGCCTGTATCAGACTTCTGGAGGTTCGGGTCATGTTTTGATTTATTACTCTCACCTCTCTAGCAAAATTCAGTCATCACTCCGTTGCAGGGGAAGCTTGGTGGACGAAGATGATGCAGCCAAGAAGGCCAAAAGAGGGAGACAACGTGGGAGACAGTCATGATAGGCTGTTAGTGAATATAAAAAAAAATGTTTAGCACCCCATCAAAATGATAGCGGCATACCCATGTGGCGGAAAATTTAGCAACACCAATTTTGATAAGGATGTCCCTTGAAAATAAAACAAATACCTATAAAAGTTGATAACGGCATCTCCTATTTAGGAAAACTACTACTGTCAAGAGGACACGTGACAGTTGGGAGTGGACTTGATGATAATTAGGAGAATAATTAGTGATAGTTGGGAGAAGACAAGTGATAATTGGGAGTGGATGACTCAGTGACAATTAAGAGTGGACTTGATAACAGCTAGGAGAAGACTCGGTGAACAATGCAAAAAGTAGATATAATGACTATTGCAAGCAGACTCAGATACTATTGCGAATGAACTTGAGGACTATTGCGAGTAGTCTTGGAAACTATAGCGAGTCAACTTAGTGAGAATTGCAAGTGGACAGACTAGGGAACAATAGCGAGAAGACTTAAGAACAGTAACAAGTTGACTCAGTGAATAAGGGTGAGATGACTTGGTGAAAAATACACTCAATTTTGAGTAAACTTGATGACCATTCTGAGCAGTCCCGTTGACCATTTCGAGTGAATGTGATCATTTTGTGAGATATTTGTAAGTAGCTAGTAAGGGCAACCGGCGAGGGTAGGTGCAAGAAGCACTTGTAGGCTTCTACATAATAAGCTTTTAGGTGATTATAGTATATTCAATGATGCATTAGCACTTTGACTTAGCAAAGAATGTTGAGTAAGAAGAGCAGCAACCCTTCCAAGAAAAAATTGTAGATACGCACAAATTGCTGATGAAGCCATTTGAAAGCATAGATCATAATTTCAAGGGTAGCTGGATCAAAGCTATGCTTGTATTTTGGGAAAGCTAAATCAAGCCAAAAGAATTTAGTGCATTCTCTTTCCATGGGTGTGGAGGAGGAGATTGTTGGGTGGATCTGCATGTGGTTCATAACCATGTGAGAAAGAAACTCACATGTGTTTGTGTATGTGTGTGTATGATGTTAGAACTTCTAAGTACAAGTGAGAGAGATTGAAATGTAGCCAAGCAAAGGAGAGTTAAGGGAGGCAGAAGTCTGCTCCTCATTTATGTACTGATCATATAGTATATTCTTCCTCTCTCGTGGATGTAGGTATGATAGCCAAACTATGTAAATCAATGTCTCTCTTTTGTGCGCCTGCGTGTGATTGTTTAATTGCAAATCTACGATCCTAACAATCAAATCTCCAAATTATGTGAGATCTAGCTGCAACATATGCACCATATGAATTGATGTACTTTTATACTTAAATTAATAGATTATCCAATAAAATTACACTGATTAGTGATGTCTAACCGGTGTATTATAGTTTTGGATATGGAGAATGAAATGGAAAACTTGGCACTTATATAATTTCTATAACACAAATTATTTTTATGTAACACGGCACATCATGAATTATAATTTTGGTTCTCATCTATAATGCCAAATATATGGTTGCCTATGAAAAATGAAAATACAAGTTTATGTTGTAATATCTCATATATCATTTTGCCTCTAGCACAAATAAAAAATTACAAAAAATCACTCCTACACTTCTAATCTAATCCCCAATCAAAAGGGAGTAGGTGATTCAAACCTCCAACAAGAAAAGAGGTGACTTGAACTTGCTACTAAGCATATTAAGGAAAGATGCCAAGTTGTCTAGCTACACCAACTACGCTAGGCATTGTTGGCTACAATATATTGGATTTGTTCTATAGGAGCTTTGTCAAATTTATTTCAGCTTTAAATGTTAAAAAATGAGAAAGTTAGGCATTTGATTATTATTGTTGTTGTTGTTGTTGTTGTGTGTGTACAAGCGAAGAATTAGAAAAGGAAATCACTTACCTAATTCTAAGACTCATGAGTCAACCTAGAAAACTTGCCTGAGTTACTCAACTCGGTAGGTAAAGAGTTGACTCACTGATTAACTTGGTCTATAAAAAAAGCGTAGTTGGGCAGGGATTTGACCCTGAGATCTCCAAATCAACAAAATCACATCATAACTGACTCTCTTAGTAGGCATGATTTACATATAATTGTAAAAATAATTTAAATACATTTTTGTTGAAATTTCCCTTGCATTTTCAAAGTTACCAATGAGTTGGCTCGAGTTAACTTGACTCGCACCTTCTTCGAGGCTAGTCAAATTCTCAAGTTCTAAACTATGATGATTATCAGTCTCCTAAATCTTACCCCTAAGTGAAGCAGAAACCAATAACTTTTAATCCGTGACTAAGCGCATTCTCAAGTTCTATGGGGCCAAGATATCATCCCATGACTAAGGTCTCTACTAGAAAAACTTATATAATCCTTATATAACAACGATATTGCTTCCCGACGTTTGTCTGACTCAAACTTACAACAGTTTTAGACAAATTAACATCCTGGCCCTAGGATTTTGAGGGTGAATTGCCACCCAAAAGACCTATATTTGATCTTCATATCTTCAAAAAAAGAATTAAGTGTATCATCACAATGATAAACAGTCAAATCTTTTATAAAAAGCGAATTTCTAGAGACTTAAATTACCATAATTTAAGTTGAATTCGTGCAGATAATTAAATTTCTTGGAACTTAACAAGAACCTTCAAACTAAGCAAATTTGCTTACACGCTCATCTTACGGGTTTTGTTGAAATAGTAAAAGAGTGCTCCCATAAGGACCCAAGTTTTGTTCCTTCAGCGTAACTCGAAAGTACAACTCATGTGAAGTTCAGGTTATATGGAAATATTTATCAAGTCCAAGCTTAAGCTTTCCATCATCATACCCTCCATGAAGCCACACCTTGCCTTCTCAAAAGAGCTATACTTTGGCTTGAGAGGGCATGAAGACAATGGAAGAATAGGGAGATTGTCGCAGTTGCAGATCTCGATCATGTAGCCGTCCGGGTCGTGGAAGAAGAGCTGATCGACTTTAATTCCTCCTTCCTCAACGACAGCAGTAACATACTTCATTCCCATTTCATCCAGCTTCCTCTTCACTAGTTTCATGTCTGAACTCTGGGACATTTTGAAAATTGTTAGACAGCTGAATGCATCATTCAACCGTGACTAGGAAAGACAGAGCTCCAGACATACATTTTGTAGATTTTGCAGACGTATTGTTAATTGATAACAACGGATGTGATTCAAGGAACAGGTGTTCTTACTTGGAAGGAAATATGATTGTCTTTGGGGTTGATGACCTGTGATTTTGGGGGAAGGTCTTCCAGGGAATTGTGCTCAAGCAAGTGTATTCCAACTCCATAGTTGTACAGCCTGCAAAAATTTTGAACAAATCAGCCTTCCGCAATCCAAGCCACATAGAGAATTTAAGGTGGAATATTATGGGATGGATGTAAATATGAGTATCTAAAATGCAAGTGGATCCTCAAGTTCAGTGAACAAAACTAGTGATTTTTTGCACATTACTAGCTATGGGCCCTAAACCAATATTCTCCCTCTCTGCCAAAGTCTAACCGTTCATTTAAAGACATAAATTAGAGCAGGATGGTGATAAGGGCTTGAACTTTGATGTGTTCCTCATCCCTAGCACAACCTACTAGATAAATGGCCTGGATCAATAAAAAGGTAGAACTGAATTGCACTTCCAGTTCTGCCTGCCCATAATCCTCAAAAATCAAAGGATTCACATCCAGAATATAAGAACTATTATAAGGTAAGTCTACCATTGCCGACCCTACCACATGCAGATTATAAGAACTACTATAAGGCAAGACATGCAGATTATAAGAACTACTATAAGGTAAGTCTACCATTCCCGGCCCTAAGGGCACTAGTTTTTTTCTCATGGGCCTGCTCCCCACATTTCGAGGAGGGCTGAATCAGAACCATTCATCTTTCAGCGCCATGTATGCTCCCCTGCAATGGTGACGATATTAGCATGTTTATAATCCATTGCATTTTCCCACGGAATTAATTTCAACGGTTCATGTCTGCAGGCTTTGAGTGAAAGGTAGCATACAAGATGGATGGTTCTGATGATTAGAACTATGAGAAGGGGGATAATTGGATGAAGGATAAAAAGTCTGGCTAAATCATTCCACTTCAAATGACAGCAAAAGAAGGGAAAGAGGTCTTGATGACCCACCATGCTCCATGAAAATTGAAAGAAGATGGGCGCTTGATAACAACAAAGCCAAGAACTTCCTCGTAGAACCTGACTGAGGCCATGACAGATCTGCATATGAAGGAGACATGATTCAATGAGAGCAGTGGAAGTGGCTGGGACTCAGAGCAGATGCTAATTTCATCCATTCCCATTTTTCCCTTCTCAAATCTCTTTTTCCTGCTTCTGCACTTTTGCTTATTTGCATGATACGCCACATCTATATATAGACGAGGTCTCAGAAAAATGGTCTCTGTTGTTGTTAAAACTGCATATTTACCCTTGAGCAGATTCAAAAGGATCATTATTATTATTATTATTGTCCTGCAAGCAGCAGATTTAAAACGTGCAATACATTTAAAAATAAGACAAACTATGAATATTTCGGTCTTCTCATTAAATTCAGTCTAAATTTCGAAAACTCAGGCTCAACTCAAAAGTGAGGTGAGTCAAGTTGACCCGGAGAAGATCACTGTTTTTGAATAGCACACAAATCCATTTGGCTTGTATATGTACATGAAATTTTTACAACCTTCACAGGTTTGTTGTTAGGCAAGTTGGTTAGTAAATATTTTGTACCTGGAAGGTCCTATATCAAGTCTGAAATCGCTACTTTCTATGATTTGTCACTGTAGTGATTCACTTGACAAAGCTGACATGGCCCGATTTGCTAAGGAGGCGAGTTCACTCAGGTGACTTTGAGTCAACTTAATTAGGATGACATGTTATTTTAATTGGAGAGAGAAGATGAGATTAATTTGATTGTACGTCTAAATCGCAAACAACATATAGAAGGCTGATTCATATCGTTGCACATTCGCCATGAAGGTGACTGCTTCCACAAAGGACACAACAGCATTCAATTGTGAAGGTTCTTGGAAACTTCGTTCCAAGACATGTACCAACGCACTTACTCTATCTGGTCGGGAACACCAGTGAAACACTCTCATTTGGTAGTTGGTCACATGGAATGTGAAGGTTCTTTGTAACTTCGCCCTTCAACCCCTTGATAGAGCCTAGATACGGACACACTTACTGCTGGTGGGGACCTTAGCTAGAAACGAAGTTTCTTGGCAACATCCACGAGAGAGCGACAATGGGGTTTGGTGTTTTGAGCATCTTCTCAACGCCTTTTGAGTAGAAGCTAGCAGAAAGTGATAATTTTCAAGAACTGGCAGTATCCTTTGAACTGATACTTGACTGATGGATCTAGTAAGAATTATTTATATTGGATTGTCCTCTTTTTGTGGCCAGTACATAACAGTAAATTCAGGTAGGTCCAGCTGAAGCGTCAAAGATATTTTGTTCGAGCATATACAGATGAGCATGCATGGTAATATATAGATCATTCTCATAGATAATTCTCAGGGTCATATTAGAGATCTTCTTATCCACACTGTGAGTGTATGATGCTGCAAAACGTTGATAAGTTCACCATGAGACTTCTGGTCTCATTTTTTCTGTGGAAAGTTAGATTTCTGATCATGTTCTTTGCAATCTTTTTCTATCTTCGCAGGTTCATAGATGCCCTTGGCGATTCTCTACCTTAAAGATTTTCATTTCTTCTTCTGTCTCTCTCTCTCTCTTCAGAAGAAGGCAAAGAAATATATGGCGATGGAAGATGACATATATGGAGATCGTGCTGCAGAGATTGCCCTATATACATGAAAAGCCAATTAATAAATCAGCCACAGAGCTTGCTAACATATAAGAATGAGAAAACAATACAAGATTGCCAGTAGTGTTCCCTAATCTTGCCTGCAAAGACTTTAAGGGACTTAGTAGCAATATCAGCCCTCTGATACCAACTTCTGATCTATTCTTATTATCAATTCATTTACCTTCCTCGAGAGAAGGAAGATAAGGTCACCTGAGAAGAACAATATTCTTTGGGACCCGCCAGAAAATTTGGTCCTAAAGTAAAGAAAAATCATTGTTTTCGGTGCACTTTCTTTTGTATATTTTGACACGAAGCGCTGTGTGTGCATTTTAAATCTCAAAAGAAATATTAGCATAAATGATCAAATGGAGTTGGATTTTGCCTTAAGCTTGCTAGTATGTTATTTTCCAATTGGTTTGGAATAAGACAGAGTCAAATCTTACTATGAAAGGATTATTGATCCTCAAGATGTTTCCCCAGTTGCCTTTGTTTGAAGTTTCCCTGCCCTCCTAGAGTAAGAGCACTGGCATAGATTATATATCTGGACAGAACTCTTTCTTAAGGTCACTTGAGGCACAACTGCTGAATAATTATGAACGGATGTATGTTATGCTGCAAGATCGAAGAGTCAAGGTTTCATATGTTTATAACTCTGAATATTCTGGTGAGATTTGGAGCAGAGTTCTGCAATCCTTCCAATTATAGCGGGTTCTTCATGATTCGGCCAATGCACATACTCATATTGCAGAGTTTCCTCGTAAGGCAATTACTTGTGGAAATTCACAATTATGGCATTGTTCTGCTGTATATAGTACGCAGGAATCCCACTATCTTCAGTGGAAAATAAAGCCCCCTACTCCATTTAGTGGTCGCTATGCTGCTCCAGAGGTAACATCTTCTACTTGGTTGGCTTTTAAGGATTGTTTTAACAACTAATACCAAATTTACGACCTCAGTCAGAGGCTCTAATACCATGCAGTATTGCTAATTAACTTAAAACTTATAGATTTTCTAGGTTCCCTCAAAGTGAGAATTGTAAAAGATTTTTCTATGTATTCACGATAGATTACCCTCGTCTAACCTTATCGACAAAATTACATTACCATTCATAAAGAAAAGGAACTCGATTGAGGCAGGGGCGGATGCTCTTCTGAAGGATTTTTGAGCATTCTCCCCAGATATTGGGTCTTTTGTTCTCCATATCGGCTATTCATCATTGTGTCATTGTATGGCAATGTGTTGTTGGTCCAGCCCCATTTTCAGGCGGCCACCGACTTCAACCATGGCAGGCGCCGCAGTCAGCTACCACTGACTTCAACAGTGACGGGCGCCGCCATCGGCCACCGTCCACTGACTTTTGTGTAAAATGTGTTGAAAATTAGGGCCCAAAATTCCCTATAAATAGGGATATCAAGAGGGCAAAGAACGAGAACACAGATCTGTAAAATTCCCGTGGCTTCTTCTTTGTAAAAACCCTTGTATTTCATTTTACATAGTGAAATCATTCCCTCTCCCGTGGACGTAGGCTTATTGGCCGAACCACGTTAATATCAGTGTGTTTTTTGTGTATGTGATCTTGGGCGGGGATAAAAATCCCCAACAAGTGGTATCAGAGAGAGGTTTTGCCATGAAACAGAGGTAGAAAACGGATTTGCAGTTCTGTCAGTAGAGAGGAAGAAGAAAATTGTTCCTGCTACAGTTGCTACAGTATCATCATTGTTGTTACAGTGAAAAGCACGTTATCATGTTGCTACAGTAAAAGCATCATCATTACTGTCGGCTACAATGATCGTTATAGTACTACTACAGTATTGAGTTGGCTCAGTGCCCCCAGAGGTGGGTTCCAACGGTTCGAGTTACAACAGTACAGAGTTGTAACAATACGAGTGCAAACAGTAGTGTGTTGCACAGTAGCTAAGTTGAAACAGGAGGGCGTTGCAATAGTACCGCGTTGCAACAGTCAGGTGCAACAGTACGAGTTGCAACAATGATTCGATTGGAGCAGACTATTTTTGACAGGTTTTCGAGGGGGATAGACCGATTCTTGGCAAACGCAGTGGTGTTCTCAAATTTGCAAGATTTTCTCCTGAAATTGCTGTAAGTACTCTTTCTTTACTTATGGAGGCAAACGTGAGTAAAATGATTTGCTTAAATGGTACTAACTATCATAAGTGGAAGGGAAAGATGAAAGATCTTCTTTTTGTGAAGAAATTATATTTACTTGTCTTTGCTACTCAAAAACCGGAGGATAAGTCCAAAGATGAGTTGGCTTTTGAACATGAACATGTATGTGGTTTTATTTGACAATGGGTAGAAGATAACTTTTTGAATCATATTCAAAATGAAACACATGCTAGAACTCTATGGATCAAATTAGAAACCTTGTACGCGTCGAGAACTGGGAATAATAAGTTATTCCTACTTAATCAAGCGATGCACCTGAGATACAAGGAAGGGAGTTCTACTTTCGACCACTTGAACGAGTTGACTGGATGCTTTCAGCAACTATCCAATGTTGGCGTTAGGTTTGACGATGATATCATGGGTTTATGACTTTTAAATACTTTGCTTGACTCATGGAAAATTTTTCGTGTTTCTCTAGCTAATTCTGCTCCAGGTAGTGCTGTGACATGGGAATCTGCGAGAAGCGCAGTTCTAAATGAAGAAATGAGGCGATGAGCTCAAGTTGTCACCACATCACAGTCTGAGATTTTGATCTCAGAAAATTGAGGAAGAAGCAAGATCAAAAGACAGGAGAAAAATAACAGAAGCAAGAGTAAATCTAAGTCTAGATACAAGAATATGAAATGCAATTATTGTGTCAAGAAGGGTCGCATTAAAAGGTAGTGTTACAAGTGGAAAGCCGAGAACAAAACAAAGAATGCTAAGCAGGAGAGAAGAAATGATGAGGGGAATGATCATGTAGCTGCCACTACTTCAGGCCGTGTTGTGGTTTGTGATGAAAATGAAATCAACTTAGCCTCCAATGAGATTGGATGGGTTGTTGGCAGTGGTGCTTCTTTTCACGCTAAATGGTTTAGCAGAGAGGATGAACATGACATTGATGGAGAGGGTCAGATGCTTGCTTTTTGAAGCAAAGCTGCCCGGTTCCTTTTGGGGTGAGGCACTATACACAGCAGCCTATGTTATTAACCTATCTCCAATTGTTGCCTTGAATGCAGATGTTCCTAACAGGCTATGGTATGTAAAAGATGTCTCTAACGATCATTTGCGAGTATTTGGGTGCAAAGCATTTGTACATATACCCAAGGATGAGAGGTCCAAGTTAGACGTCAAGACCAAACAATGCATTTTCATCAGCTATGGGCAGGATGAGTTTGGTTACAGGCTATATGATCCTAGTGCAAAGAAGTTGGTTAGAAGTCGTGATGTGGTCTTTATGGAAGACCAAACCATTGAACACATCAACAAAGCCAAAGTATTAGAAACTCAAAGTTCTGATACTCCGACAAATTTAGATCCAGTTCTTGTTTCATATACGCTAAGTCTAGATGACACCAATGACCATGGTGGTGCTCCAGTTGATGTTCAAGATAATCAGGCTGAGGGAGAACATGAAGCTGCTGAAGACATGGATGTTTTGTCAGAGGCTGATGATATTCAGTAGGAGGTTCCTATTGAGGAACCAGCAGTTTCATTGAGACGGAGTTCGAGAGATCGTCAACCGTCCACTTGGTATTCACCAGATGAGTACGTGCTCCTCACTGACGGGGGAGAGCCTGAGAGCTACGTAGAGGCAGCTGAAAGTGAAAAGAATGCAGAGTGGATTGTAGCTATGAAGGATGAGATGAAATCCTTACAAGACAACCACACTTTTGAGCTGGTAAGATTACCTAAGGGCAGACAGGCTTTGAAGAATTTGTGGATATACAGGGTGAAGTACGAGGGTGACACTTCACGAGCACGATACAAAGCTAGACTTGTGGTGAAAGGCTTTGGTCAAAGAAAAGGTGTCGATTTCGAGGAGATATTTCCTCTTGTTATTAAAATGTCTTCAATTTGAGTTGTATTGGGTTTGGCCGCAAACCTTGATCTGGAGGTTGAGCAAATAGATGTGAAGACAGTGTTCCTCCATGGTGACTTAGAGGATGAGATATATATGGAGCAGCCAGAAGGGTTTGTTACTAAAGGCAAAGAAAAGTACGTCTACAAGCTGAAGAAGAGTCTGTATGGCTTGAAATAGGCTCTCATACAGTGGTACAAGAAGTTCGAGCAGTTTATGACCCAACAAGGTTCTAGAAAGACTACTTCAGATCACTGTGTGTTTGTGTAGAAATTCTTAGAAGATGATTTTGTCATCTTGCTACTCTATGTTGACGATATTCTTATTGTTGGAAGCAGCTCTTCAAGGATCAGTCAGTTAAAGAAGGCGCTGAAAAAAGTCTTTGCTATGAAAGACTTGGGATCCGCGAGACAGATTCTCGGGATTTCTATCATTCATGACAGGAGGAATAAGTAGTTATGGCTGTCTCAGGAGAAGTACATAGAAAAGGTACTTCAATGATTTCACATGGATAAAGCTAAAGTGGTTAGTACACCTTTTGCTACTCACTTTAAGCTCAGTAAGAATCAAGTTCCAACAAGTGATGCTGAGAAGGAATACATACAAGATGTTCCTTATGCTTCAACTGTTAGTAGTCTTATGTATGTCATGGTATGCACTAGACCAGACATTGCATATGCAGTTGGTACAGTGAGCTATTTTCTATTAAATCCAGGAAAAGAACATTGGAATGTAGTGAAGTGGATATTGAGATATCTACGTGGTACTTCCAAGTTGTGTTTGGGATTTGCCACTGGCAAGCCCGTGCTTGAGGGCTATACTGATTCAGATATGGCTGGTGATATTGACACGAGGAAGTCTACTTCAGGCTACTTGATTACTTTTGCAGGGGGAGTTGTGTCATGACAATCAAAGTTATAGAAGTGTGCTGCCTTATCTATGACAAAGGTTGAGTTTATTGCTGTGACAGAAGTATGCAAAGAGTGATTGTGGATGAAGAAGTTCGTGAACGAACTTGGATTTATGCAGAAGAGGTATGCGTTATTTTGCGACAGTCAAAGTGCTATATACCTTAGCAAGAATTCTACTTTTCATGGAAGGTCAAAGCATATTGATGTTCGGTATCATTGGATACATGATATTTTGGACTCGAAGTCATTAAAGCTTAAGAAGATTCATACTGACGATAATAGTTCGGATATGATGACAAAAGCATTACCTCGGAGCAAGTTCGAGATTTGCAGGAAATTGACCGGAATGGGCTTCTGCTAAAAGTCCATACGTGAAGAAACCTCCTTTAGTTAATGGGCCTGGAGGGGGAGATTTGTTGGTCTAGCCTCATTTTCAGGAGGCCACCGACTTCAACCATGGCGGGCGCCGCCGTCGGCCGTCGGCCACCGTACACTGACTTTTGTGTAAAATGTGTTGAAAATTAAGGCCCAAAATTCCCTATAAATAGGGATACCAAGAGGGCAAAGAACGAGAACACATATTTGTAAAATTCCTATGTCTTCTTCTCTGTAAAAACCCATGTATTTCATTTTACATAGTGAAATCATTCCCTCTCCTGTGGACGTAAGCTTATTGGCCGAACTACGTTAATATCGGTGTGTTTTTGTATATGTGATCTTGGACGGGGATAAAAATCCCCAACATGTGTGTCATTTAGGGCCAGATCCATGTTGTTGGGTTTAACCATTCTCTTGGTGATTAAAGAGTTGCATAATTTGTATGATTTTATTTTTCCTCGTGTTCTTAGATTGTATAATGAGTTAGTACATGTTAAAAGGAGGGTCTCTAGTTCAAGTGCAATATCTGCCCTCTCTTTTTAGGTTATCTCTTAACCTACTCAACCCTCCCCTTCTCCTCCTCCACCACCACAGCAATCCATATAAAAAAAACGCCAGAAAGAGAAAGAAAAACAAATTTGAAAAAGTTAATTAACGTTAATGGAAGACTCCAACTCATTGTGAAACCCATGCTGCTCTCTCTAAATGACACATAAAAGGATCTTTCTGTTAAACCCTGTAAAGTTGTGTTACACGCACACATGCATATGTAGAGAGAGAGAGGACATTTGATTGGCCAAGGAAAAGTAAAAAACAAAAATAGTTGAAGGAAAGGGTGGTTAGAAACTTTCCCAAGCCAATCAAACGTCACTTGTTCTTTACACCTGCAGCTACTTGCTGAGATTATCACTCCCCAACCCTCCCCTCCCCCCAACACACACACACACACACACACACACACACACACACACACACACACACACACACACACACACACACATATTGACAGAAAGAACTGGATGTATGGGTTAATTTGTTGAGGACATAAGTTTCAGTTTTTGATTTGTGTCTTCCAAAAACTAATATTTGCAATGTCTCATGCTCAAATAGGTTTTCAAGCACAAAGGTCAGGGTGAGGGACGACTATATGCTACCATATGTATTCCCCAATAACTTTCTAGTTCTCTTAGGAGAAAGAACTATGAATCCACTTTTCATCAAAATAATTAGTTTACCTATATAAAGATTCAACCTATGATCTCAAATCATACATCAAGGCCTAACAACGGGGCTATGTGGGATGGCCCTTTAGAGTTTCTAGTAATAATTAATTTTTATTTCATCCAAAAGGAAGCCATTGCCTTTTCCTTTTCCCAAAGTATAGCCTTTTTCTTTCTTTCATTGCATAATCAATCTTTTATCTAGGTAGTTAGAAGGGTGGGGAATCTCGCGAAAAATGGGAGGCAGTTCAGGGGTGGAGGGATCTCAACCATCGGGAGGATGGGGGATCTTAGTGGAAATGGGAGGCAATAGGGGGAACTGGGGGTGGCGTTGGATTTGCCTAGAACAACAAAAAAAGGAGGTAGGGGAATCTCAGCAGTTAAGAGGGTGGGGGATCTCACCAAAAATGGGAGGCAGTTCAGGGGTGGAGGTGTGACGAGCCGGGTTTTTTTAAACACATTTTCATAAATATTTGCAAAGGTATGTCCCTGATTTTGAAAGATTTTAAAATACAAACAGCAGAATCATATTTTCTTTAAAATTGATTTGTCAAAAACCCCAGTGACACCTCAAATTACTTATCATACATAGATTTTTGTATAAAATAAAATTTTCATTGAATAATAATATAAACACTTTTATTAGAATCAGGATCAATCTAGTAGTTCACATACACAGCCTCGGTAGTCATTACATACATTGTCCAGATATTACAATCCAAATTACAAATCAATCAATACAATCTTCCTCAAAGTAAATATCCTGAGCAATAGTTTGGTGATGATTATCCTCAAGTCTTAAGCTTTTAATCTTCCTTAACTGTATCTGAGATATTGTAAACATTCAAATATTTACAATATCTCAGCAAGCTATACTTGGTAGGGGATTTAAGAAATATAATCAATATATCTCAAAATCAACAGTTCTTTATATCCATGATATAAATTAATTTATACAATTGGATAACCATTTCATCCTTCACTCATCATATGAATTATATGTATATATTACATATAAATAAAACCACTGAAAATCATGAATATAGTCAATATCATCAATAATATCTCATTTCCAAACTGATTTCAATATTAATACTAGGTATTAATATATAAACATACCATATTGAAAATCATCCTCCAATACAACATCAGTAATAACTTTTACCGCGCATCTCATCATGCCATAAAATAAGGCATCTCATCATGCCATAACATAAGACATCTCATCATGCCATAATCAATTGCATTATAATGCAAAATAATCAAGGATTACCATGCTTGTAGTCTGAATTCGTACAGTACACCAGGATAACTGCTTAATACTCTACTAATACCACGGTGAAAAATACAGATCCATGTTCGTATGGGGGGAACCATGGCAGTCACAGTGGTGACCTTCTCATAATTACCCCACCTGACATTTTACCTCTCTTTGGGCACGGTATAATAATCATAATTAGTTTTAGAGAGCAGGTGGCCAAACCCTCATAACTCTCCTAGCATTGGCATCCCCAAGCAAAAGCCTGTCTTAAAACAAAATCACAAGTCTTTATGCTTGTATGAAAAGTAATAATTCACACTTACAAACTGTGTGTCTGGTTATAATAGGACATGCCTATAACTTCTTTTCTTAAGATTTGTAGGTCCAACTTATATAGTTCAAATTTTCTCATTCTACTCATTAAGTAATTTCATAATTACTTAATCAATCATTTTGTATTCATTTCAACATCATTTGTTGCCTTAAGTAATTTCATAATTACTTAATCAATCACTTTGCATCCATTTCAACATCATTTGTTGATTCATAAATAATTCTAAGGTAATTATAATCAATCCATAGTTATCAAGATGAGATCATGTGTATAATATATGTATCTTTTACATTGAATATATTCTTAAGGTCCACCTACTTTTACTTTCAACAATCCATCCTCTTATTCTACTCATTAAGTAATTTCATAATTACTTAATCAATCATTTTGTATTCATTTCAACATCATTTGTTGCCTTAAGTAATTTCATAATTACTTAATCAATCACTTTACATTTATTTCAACATCGTTTGTTGATTCATAAATAATTCTAAGGCAATTATAATCAATCAATAGTTATCAGGATGAGATCATGTGTATAATATGTGTATCTTTTACATTGAATATATTCTTAAGGTCCACCTACCTTTACTTTCAACAATCCATCCTCTCATTGATCTTGATCATCATATCCTTCATAGTATCTGTCAAATCATATGTATATAGTCATTCTTCAACTCATTTATACTTCCTAGTTGTTTTGCTTGATCGTCCTTACACAGGATGATTTGGATGTTTTTCCTTCGATCACATTGATCAAGGGTCTAATCTATTGATCTACATTTAAATCTAACATTTATACTAATTTAAAAACATACATACTAATATAATATTATGATTCTTATTATTCTTGATCATTCAAGATCTCCTTATGGATCTTGTTTGATCTTTGATTATCTTAATTATCATTTTTATTAGGATTAAATATTTTACTATCCATTTACAATCTTATTATTATTCAACTAGTTAATGTTTTACTGGTTGAAGATAATTTATGCACTCCTAATTCTAAATAGCTCCTCTTATTTTCAATTAACTAAGGTTGACTAGTTAAAAGCTGCTTACAGAGTAGTTAATTCAATTCTCATGTAAGGAGGCGTTTAGACCTCAATAAATGTCACTAGAAGATATGAGAAGAGCGAGGCTTTATTAGATAACCTCCTTAACCACCATATTCAGCATTTACTGGAGTAACCTTATCTCAACCTTTTATAAGGTTCCTATGAGCATTAAACCCAAAGTACTCTTGCTATTTAATTTTAATTAAATCAATGAACATTTAAAATGTCATTCATGGGGTTTATTATTCTCCTAAATTGGGCCAATGAAATATTTGTCCTACTAACTATAACCCTTACTATCATTAAGTTCATGTCCTCTATTTATTGTAAATGTCCATCAATATCTATTTTTATTTAATTATATTTTTTATGTAATTTACATAACATGAACATTAAAGCGTAAATAAATTAATTTAACAATTAAACTTACTAAGCAATTAAAAGAACATTTGCAATAGAATATAATAATTCACATGCTCATTTGAATATATCATATTTATCCATTTTGATCCAATGATCATATTTTGATTTCTATTCATTTTTCATCCCATTAAGGGTTTAGATCTTCATCTTTCATTTTTATTAAGATCTATCACATTATCTTAATGTAATATCATCACTAGGTCATTGATTTATCTAATCAAATGATTTAATCTTTCTTGATCCAACTAATCAATAAGATCTTAAGCAATTTTATCAAAATTAAGGGCATAGATCTCAATCTATCCCAAATTAGTCACATCAGGCTATTTATTTCTCATGATCTTATCATTAGATCATCATCCATACTAATTCAAAGTTCCTAATCATCTTTGATCAATCTAATCAAAGAAATTATTATGTATTTTCAAGATTTTTTTTACTTTTAATGGTCAAGATCTTAAGATCTGACAAATAAGTTACATCCAATCCATTGATTCAAGTTATTACATCATTAGATTATAAAAAAAATTATATTTGTATGGTCTGATCATGTTTGATCTTTAAGATTTTATGATTTTTCATCAATTAAGGCCAAATTTCTTAATTTACTCCAAATTAGTTACATCTAACTCATGATCTCATATTCCCTTATCATAATATCACTGATGGATTAGAAATCCAAGGTTTGATCAATCTAAATTTGACTGATCTTGGGAATTAGTACCACTTTTTGTTATTTACGGGAATTTACAGTGAATAAAATGTAAATTTTTATGTTTTCATTAGATTCTAATCTTCACCACTAATCCATAGCTTCTTTTTTATCTTGATTTGGAGTTAAAATGAGCTCTGAATTGCATTTTGAAGTTTCTAATAAAAACAAACGATCCATATTTGATATGGAATCCAGAACGTGACAAAACGGGGGTGGCGCGCTTTACTATAACCAAAAAGAGGGGCACGTCACTGTCCTCCCTGACCACGCACCCTATGCTCCGTACGCGCGGAGGTGAGCCCAGGTATAGCGCCGTTTAGGGCATCTCTTTGGATGCGTCCCAGCGTTTGATCGAGGGGTTAGGTTGAGATGGTTTGATTTGGAAGTCGAGTAAACTTTTTCCCCAATCTCCCAAATTTGGAATGCCATCCTCTGAGATTTCATACCTAGGGGTTTTTGGACCCCAGGAATCCATCCAACGGCTCAAAAACAACAACAAACCTTAAAACTCATAATCCTTAGAGATTACAATGAGAAAACCACCATCTCTTCGAAAATATACCAATAGGTCCCCAGATTTTGCTTGGTAGTCACTATTAATCAAGGGAGAAGAGCAAATCGTGAAGGCCCACATCTAATTTTGGTGAACTGAAGTGTAATCTTTACGGTTACAAGGTAGTCTTTTCCTTATTGTTAAGGAATTAAGTATTGAATAAATGTGGATTTACACTATTTTACTATAGTAGAAGTATTTTCTATTGCCTTTTTGGGTACTTTTTTTATATATTAGTTTTTGTTGTTTAATCATAGGAAATATGTTGTTTACTTTGAATATAATGTTAAATTAAGTTGTTTACCATTAAATTAGGTATTGTTTAGTCATAGTGGTTAAATTTTTATGGTTGTATAGTGAAGTAATAACATGATTATTGTCCAATTTTCTATGGTGCCTTTGTCTATTTCTTTAAAACTTTTGCATTGCATGCATTGACCAATAGTGTGTGTCGACACACAAAATTAATTACTATGAAAAAAGAGTGCTTATGCTTCAACACAGGTATGTGTTGACACACAGAAGCACCTAAGTCCATTCAAACAACTTACACAGAGATGACATTCATTAATATCAAACAAAAAGACTAGTTAAAAAAGTGGGCAAACATTATGAAGCCTTGCAAAAATGAAATAAGCAAATCCTTGCAACCACAAAAATATAAAACTCATATAGTGGTGTTGCATTAAAAATTTTACACTTTCAATGGACAATTGGTAGGCACAATTATGCAATAGAGTGTTTTCAAAGGGTCTTTAAGAATATACTTTGAAATTCTAAGTGAAATTTTTGAAAGAAAATAGGGCAATTTGAATGTTGCTTTTGTGATCATTTTTTTTAATTACAAAATACCACTAATTGACAAATTTATGTTTTAGATTACCTAAACTTGGTGTTTTCTAACTGAAATTTTGCTTTTTAATAATAATATATTATTTTAAAATTTTAAGCATTTAAAATCAAAGCAATATTCTTAGCATTTAAATCTTAGAAATTTGGCCTACGTTTCAAAAATTCAATTTTGTACTAAGAGCTAATGGTGGACTATTTTTCCTCTTTAAAGTATGTTTTGAAATTATTTTATACTGAATTGCATAGTGTAGTCTCTACTATCTTCGATGATTTTTCAACAAAATACCCTTCTTTTTTCTTTCAAATAAAGAGCCGAAATAGGGTCCACATATACCCTTAGAAGCTAACTTTCTCATAACAATCATTTCCCAAATTTGAGTATCACTTAAGCATGGAAAACTGGGATTGCTTAGGTTAAAGAACTCTTCTTCTTTTTTTAACTTTGATTATTATTATTTTTAATTTAGGAGGACCTAATAAAAAATCACTTCTTGTGGGGCTTGTTTTCTTGTCAAATGAAATCAAAATGGGACAGGAAACAACAGGGTCCCAACTTGACCAAGCACCCATCCTTTTTCCAACTCATGCTCCTTTCCAAATATTCCTAAAATCAAGGAGGAGGTGGGGCTCTAAACCAAAATGCATGCCCCACACAATCCTGAATATCTTCTTAAAATTGAAAAGAAAGATAAGATAACTTAAGATAGTGGGATCCATTGTCTAGAGTTTCCCACTATCTAAGTTCTCTCTCTCTCTCTCTCTCTCTCTCTCTCTCTCTCTCTCTCTCTCTCTCTCTCTCTCTCTCTCATCCTCCCAACCCCTTATCTCTTTCCTTTTTTCCCTCATTCCATGTTTTTCCTTCCCCAATGCATCTCTCTTTCTCTACCTACATCTCTCTTATGTACACACATAAACAACTCTCTCTAGGAACTGACCCCCACTCCATCTCTCCACTCACGTCGATAACTCCTAGGTCTTCCCAAAATCTTGTAAATAACCCCTAACCCAAAGCTTTAGAGGATAGAAAAAAAATACATATAGAGAGAGATGTCGAGTAATGCTTTCTATTGAAAAAGAGATTATAAGTGTTTTCAGAGTTTTTATTCAACCAAAGGTGGGTTAAGTTTTTATTATCATTATTATCTCATTTTCTACAATTTTTCTCTCCATTTCAAGATACTTTCAATGTTAAGGATTTGTGCATATTTGTTCTCTATTCTAGAAGATTTTCAATGCGTAGAATTCATGCATATTTGATCTCCGTTCTAGGAGACTTTAAGTACCTAGATTCATGCCTATTTTTTATCCATTCTAGGAGAGCCTCGTGCCTAGGATTCATGCCTGTTTGTTCTCCACTTTGAGAGACATTCAGTGCCTAGGATATGTGTTTGTTTGATCTGCATTCTAGGTGACACCCCATGCATAGAATATGTGCATGGTTCATTGCCAGATGTTCTAGTGTTCTAATCTTTCCCAAGCAAAATGAAAGTGGTCCTACAAAATACAGAGAGAGGCATCTCTTTTCTTTTCTCTAAAGTCTAAGCTCTATGAATAAAATAAGAAAGATAAACTTGGTTGTGAGGAGTGGGCCCTATTTGAATCATGCACCCTCTTAGACTCTAAGAGAAAAGAAAGAGAACTAAGACAAGTGGAAGCTATTCATAACAAAAAAGAGAAATTTCCTTTTCTTCTAGACTTTATTAAAGAGAAGTCTATGATTTTAGAACTCTCATTTAGAATGAAACCCACAAAAAGAATGAGGAAAATAAATAAATAAAAGTGGTTCCATCCAAAGGATAGGGGTGCACCTTTTCCTTTCTTGGTTTATGAAGAACTCTAGACAGACCCTTTTTTTTGGAGAAAAGAAAACAATTAGTAGGCCGCATCTTGATTTGGAATGGATTCCCCCCATTTCTCTTTAATTCTTTTGTAAATCCTAATTCAAGTAGGACTCTAAATATATGACAAAAGAAATTGGGTTCCAAAGAAAAGGGACCATAACATCTAGCTTAATTGCTCAGATCTAGCTCTAGTCTAGCAGATGCTAGGATCATGCCTAAAGACTAACATTTAGGATCTAGTCCTAGCCTAGTGTATGCTAAGACCTAGCCTATAATTGTAATCCAATGGTTTGGACCTAGCCTTAGGCTAATGGATGCTAAATTTAGCTTAAATATAATATTCAATTATTTGGATCTAGTCCTATCCTAGTGGATGCTAAGATATAGCCTAAAAATAATATTTAATGGTTTGGATTTAGCACTAATGTAGTGGTTGCTAAGATCTAGCTTAAAATTAACTTAATGACCAAGACTTTATCTTAGCTTAGTGGGTACCAAGATCTAGCCTAAGACAAATTTCAATGGATAAGATCTAATCATAGCCTAATGAAATCTAATGTCTAGCCTAAAACATGATCAAGTACCTTGATCTAATCATAGCCTAATGGGAACCATGATTATAACAAGTTTTTAAAGCCTAACACAAGATCAAGATCAATCAAGCGTGAGCCCATTGATCCATCTAAACTAAATCCAATGGTTAAAATCAACTTAACCTAAAAGTCACAAAGGTTGTGATCAAAACCAAAGGAGACAACAATGTACTTGCCATGCATTATCCATGCACAAGTGGCAGCCCCTACATGGATAAGGTTGCCAATTGAAATGGATTATTTGCTATCCTAACCAAATCGATCTGAACGAATAGGATATTTAATGAAAAACAATTTGTGGATGGATAGGAAATTGCTTTTCAATATTCTTTTTATTTTAAAATGGATACAAAATGAGCCTCAAACTATAAGTATTATTGAGGGGCAAATTAGCCATTTTATATATCAAACCTAAAAGCAAAAAGAGGTTTATACATACATACATACATACATACATACATACATACATACATACATACATACATACAATTGAAGAATTACAAAGCAAATCACTTACAAATATCACTCAAACACACTCCTAAATCCAATGCCCGGCCAAAGGGAAAAGTGGGAACTTGAACTTATGACCAATCATACTTCAGGAGAGATGTCAAGTTGTCTACAACAACTATGTGGAACAATGATGGAAAAATTAAGTAGAGTTTATGAGTTTCAACTTCACTTAATATTATATTATTTATGAATTATATGACTATTAGGATTTAGGAATTGCTAGTTACCCACTTTCTTTCCATTTATTCCACTTCCACTTTCCTTCCCTAACAGTGAAATCTTCTTCAACATTTTAACTAGACCTGTCCCTACTCTTCTCCATGATCTCTAAAACTCATCCAATGGTAAAGATCTTACTCTAATTTTTTCATGTAGAGACTCTGGTATAAAATGGTATGAATCAAGCATGTAGTACTCAATGTACTTTTGAGCTATTTTACTTTTTCTCTAATGGTATAATTAAAGACCATACATGGATTTCTAATTGATGATGATACCCTTGGTCTAGGAAAAGATGGAAGAACTTTGTCAAGAATATTAAAACTCAAAGGATTTTTTAGTTTATGCTGATCAAGATTGATACTCTTGGTATTGGGTGATGATGGTACTTGTAAAATGCTCCTTCCAAAGCACTCATCGTGTACTTTTTCATGCATATAGATGACCAAATATTCTAATCCTTTATCTTAATAGAACTTGAAATACTCATCAAGGTGTAGGAAATAAAAGATACAACTAGATTATATTCTTGATTTCAATCTCAATATTGAGCCAATTGTGCACTAATCTTTGTAAGGATTTCACTACACTAATTGTTGCCATATAATTCTCTAAATAATTGATTTTCGAAAACAAGATGTTTCTAATTAAACTTTTTCAAATCTTGGTTAATTAAAAAACTCTAGAATTTTGTGATTATCTAGTTAAACAAGAATTTCATTAATAACCTCTACAATTCATCTAGTAGCAAAGATTTGTTCTATATATCCTATTCCTACTATGTAGGTGGATGTAAACGGGAAATAAACGGAATGGATAATTTTCTATTTGAGCTGAATGAAATGGATTATGGAAATTTGAATTACTATCTAATTCCATATCTGAACCTATCAATGCTAATGGATTGGATACAAAAGGATGTCATCTAAACCGTATCCAATCCATTGGTAGCCTTGTATATCTATAATCCATGCAAAGTTGGTGACAATGTATTGCGCCACTCTATTTCGCTTGGATGTTTCAGGTAAAGTGGCACCTTAATTTACATGGATGGCTTGTGCATTATCTATGTAAAAGGTGGCACCCCTTAGATGGACAATACATGCTAATTTAGAACCATGTACTTCTCCCATAATATTTCTCATGGGCATTTTATGAAAAGTTGGCAGATTCTTATGTGAATAACACCATGCAAGGTGGTATATCCTCCATGGATCTCTCATATAGAAATGGATAATTATTCTATTCTATGTAAATAATTTACGTAAAAGTTGGTCATGCAAATGTTTTCTATGTTATGTGAATGAATTCATACAAAGTTGATAATTCCAAGCTAATTGGTGCTAACTATGAGAAAATTTTTAGGTAATAATAATTCCAGCTTGGTGAGCTCTAGCTATGCACGAGCTCTATGGTGAACATGACTCTAACCATGCGGGCCTCATCATTAGGAGTCTTCATAAGTCTAGGACTTGAGCTATGGACCCTATCTATATTCTAATCCATACTCTTATATCATACTATGTCTATAAAAGACATATGCTAAGACTATATTGAGTTAAAACTCAAGAACTCTCAAAAGTCAATTGGTCAATTGCTAGATGATATGCCCTATGTCACTAAGTACACATCTCCTAAAAGATACAAGAAAAGGATATTGATATGTGCTTGAGGCTACTTAAAACTACATACGCCTTTATGATAAAAGAACGAACATGTTGAGTCTACACCTAATACTAAATTGAGAGGCTTTGATAGTCACATGCTCTCATTGAATTAAGGTAACACTTTGAAAAGACATCTATATACACCAAATATCGACCAGCTCATATTGTAAAACTAAGTCAATAACCAAATAATGTTGTTAAATTGATTCCCAATAGGTTTTGATACAAAGTCAGAACTAATGTGTATAAAGAACATTGAAACTAAATATTTAAGCTTGGTTATACATAACCAACCTCTAATCAAGGTCTTATTTTTTATACGTACATGTTCAGTAATCGAAGGATTGTAATTAACAGTCACTAATAATTGGAAAAAAAAAGAAGAGAAAAAGTAATCACAACTCTTGATGTAACCAAAGGAATGTAATCACTTCACTTTATATGTAGTAAAATATTTATAAAAAAAACTTTCTCCTAAGGAAAATTCACCCTCATGTTTCCTTTGTATGATTATTTGCATTCATCATACATAATGTGAAATGTGATGTGGACAGCAATCAAAAATATAAGGTAGACTACTAGAAATCCAAAAAGTTATCATAGATTATGCATCTTAGCTGCTCCAATGAACCAATACATCCAAACCCTAACCCAATTCCTTTAAACTCTGCTCATTGTTCGAAAGAAACAGTCATTTGTCAGCTAAATGGGGGACATTTTGGGAAGGAGGAATATAAACAAAAACCCAACAGTACAAATGGGGAAAATTTTGGGGAGAATGAAGAAGATAATTAAAAACCCTCTTTATAGCAGCAAAAACGGGGAAACTTCTGAGAAGAGCGAGACAGATAAGAAAAAACCCTCTTTGTAGCATAAAGAATGGGGGAAATTTTGAAGAGAACGATGAAGATGACAAAAACCTCTCCATACAGTAGAGGTGGGAGAAATTTTGGGAAGAGCGCATGAACCTTTTCATTTTCTCTATTCTATAACTTTACAAGTTTGCAGGCTTCTGCCAAGTAGGACTAGTAGAAGCTAGTCTTCCAAATCGGCAGCATCTTACTGACGCCAACGGTCATCATTAATTAGGGTGCTAGTGTAACCAAATATCCGTTTTATGGTTAATTGCTACAAATAACTGTATGGTGCATATGAAAATGATAAAAATGTATAGGGTCTTTTTTTCCTTTATTCTTTTGAAAAAGTCTAAATATGGAATTTCCTCACCCTTTTTGTCTACGCTGAAGAAGAAACATATATCCATTTGTGTGCCTACTACACTCACATCTAATCGTACTAGTGTCATCTCCCAATTTGCTTGTCTAGTCTTTTAATTGATTAGTTTTAACTCCAGAAAATTCCTATTCTTTTAGGACATTTTACAAGTAAAATTTCAAAGTGAATGATATTAAGAGCTTCTCATGTAAGGAAATATTGGAAGCAAAAATCTTCTGCACAGAAAAAATCTTTTGGTGAAGAGATTGAAGTGAAGATTTAAAGAGTAGAAAAAGAAAGAAGTCTGATGAGAGAAAGGGAGCACAGAGGAAAGGGTGGAGAATGTCAGAGAAACATTAAAAACAAAGAGAGAGTTTCGAGTAGAAGATGGGAAAGAAAGATGTCCAAGTATGTCAAAAGATTCGAAAGATCCAAAGAACTTGAGAATTACTGCAGAAATCATGGATTGGATGTTTTGTTCACGCAGTTTCCTAACCTTAAACGAAGGTTTAGATGTTTAGGGTGCAAGAAAAAATGGTCTCCACTAGACATCCCTGCATTCCCAGCAACGAAATGAAACCTTAAGTTGGTGCTTGTAAACAAGATGAATCACTATCCGTTTAGAATAGACTGAAAGCAATATGAACCAGATCTTCGCGACTTCATCAAGGCTAAGAGGAAGACAGGCCGCACCAATAAGTGGACAAGATAACGCCCACAC
Organism: Warburgia ugandensis; assembly: GCA_035236585.1. Taxonomy (NCBI): domain Eukaryota; kingdom Viridiplantae; phylum Streptophyta; class Magnoliopsida; order Canellales; family Canellaceae; genus Warburgia; species Warburgia ugandensis. The sequence goes on from CP141129.1 coordinate 44,781,433, forward strand.
AGCTGAAATCATGCAATAGGAAATTGTACAAACAAGCTTTGATGGGTATTCAGATAGATGATTAATTTCTTAAGGACGTTGCTGCGTCTGGGTTCCAGATCACTAAGACTAAAGAAAAAAGAAAAGATCTGGACCTTCTAGATCGTACTATCATTTGCAGATGCACGAAAGAAGGATGGAAAGAGCAGACATTAGAAAGTGGGCTGAGGAAGCCTGTAATCAATAGTGGAGAACATGAGGGAAGTTCTGATTGTTCTTCACACAAGCAAGACAATTGACTTAGTTCTATCTAATTGGGAGAATTTGAGTAAAGACTTTAAAAGCATCCATTTCTGGTGACTGAGCACGTTCATCCCCTCGGACTATATCAACTTACTATTCAAGGAGTGCCACCACAAGGATGCGGAGTGGAGGCCTTCAAAGAGATTTCAACTATGTTCAGTAAATTTGTCTCTGTAGATTCAATAAGCATTTTTGCCTCTAGATGCAGGGAGGCAACAAATTTTTGTCAAGATGTTCAAGAATGAAGTTGTGGTGAAGAATCACATTTTTTTAAATTTATATTTCTTCTAAATATGTGGACTCTATCAATGATTTAGATGACCTGGCCAAAAAAATTTCACTGGCCAGCTCAAAGATCTAATGGCATTGGAATCAAGTACTTCATGCTTGAATGTTTCTCTCCAACAAAGGCAGCTGGTACATCTCCCAGAGCTTCTTCAAATTGAAATCCTTGGGTACATAATGTCATTTCTAGCATCCATAATTTAGACCCACTTCGTGATGCTTCTCTCAATTGCGTATTCCACCCGAATGGGGTTTCCATCTCAAACTAATTGCTATATGGGGCCCACAAAGTTCAGAAACTCCTATTCTTGTAGACTCAAAAAGGAAGGCTAGTTTTATCTCTCAAGCTAAAAGAAACAAAGAGTCTAGGGTTGGGACAGGTCCTTTAATCCAACTGTCCTGCATGAAGAATTTCATGTGCATGGCCATGCAAAAGCCAAGTACGTGAATCACAAAGAAATTTCTTCAGAGGAAGAACAAAACTTTATTAGCATATGTAAATCAATTGGAATTAACTTCCATGGAGGAGACCAAGAAGCCATCCTATGGTTATCCCACTTGGGTCATTCTAAATCTCCTGGTGAGAGATTGGAAGGTACAAGTTCCACCAAGGATAATTATCCCAGACTTGGATATAGTTGAATTATCTACTCTAGATTAGGCAGGCGAAGACATCAACTTTCATGATTATTCATTCTTGGAACGTTTGAGGGATAGGCAAGCCCCGTATGGAGGGCAAATGGATTGTGGTTCTGCAGGAGCCAAAGATCACTTCATGGCCCAGGTTTTAGTGACATCAATTGGACTCTCAGGTGGTATTCCAATGGCTTGAAATAGAGAGCTAATTTCTAGAGTGGAAAGTTATTTGAGTGCGCACTCCATCTCCATTTACTTCCAACTCAATTCGAATGGCTCAGTTAGCTCCTTTTCTCGCATCTATAGTTTGAATGACGACTTTGAAAGCTAATCTCTTTGGAGAAAGCTAGAGTTAATCCAATGCAAATGGTTGGGCTCCTTCAACCAATGCATCAAAAAAACTGAATTGATCAATCTTAGCTTGACCGGAGGTTGTTTCACGTGGTTGAACAAACAAGTCCTCCCATCACGAGAAAAATTGATAGCTTTCTCTGCAATTTTGAATGGACTTCTCTATTTCCGAAATCTTGTTGCTCTATAATACAGGATAGAAGCTCAGACAACAAATCAATCATTCTCAAATAGATGTGGGATTCATGGGACCAAGTTGTTTTGCTTTCAACTAGCATGGCTTGAAGTCCCCAGACTGTTCAATCTATTAGAAGAATGGTGGACGGCTTCGACCTATCTCCCCTTCACTAAGCATAGACACCACTCTTAACTTTAAGAGGGTCGACTCCACAATGCCTCCTGACCACCACTCACTTTTCTATCTCATCAATGACAGTTCCAAAGGTTCTTTTTTTTTTTGCAGATTGTGGGGATTACTTCAAGGAGATCTCATGTCCCATTTCTATTCATCTTAGTTGCTGAAATTTTCTAGAAAAAAAGAAAAAAAATATGGAGAAAGCAATCATACTATGCCTACATGAAGGCATTCAAGCCCCCGAAAGGTAATTTGATGATCTCCCATCTCCAGTAGGTGGAGGACACTATGCTTATTGGAGTATTCTCTCAAGCTCAAGGCAAAAAAATTGAAGTGATTCTCAAAGCCTATGAATTAGTAACAGGTCCAAAGGTCAATCTCAGTGAATCAGAAGTCTTTAGCATTAATATTAATAGGGAAGACGTTGGCAGCCTAGCTAGCAATTTGGGGTGCAAGATACAAGTTTCCCTACCACCTATATTGATCTCCTGATCTCTTTGCAATCCATTGGTAACCGTTGATCCAATGGTTTCGAAGCAAGCTTGCTAATTGAAAAAGGTCTATCCTTTCTAAAGGGGGATGACTCACTTTGCTCAAAGTCTTCTATGGCCAATCTCCTTACCTATTACGTCTCTCTTTTAATGCCCTCTGGAAGTGATTGCCAAGATGGAATAAATACAAAGAAACTTTGTTTAGAGGGAAGGTGAGGAAAGGAGAAATCATCATCTAGTCTCTTTGTGAGAATGGATGTAAAACTAATTAAAATGGGAGCATTGGTATCCAAAGGCTCAAGGAAAATAAAATTGATTAAGTGAAAAATTACAAAGATACAATTTCATGCGCCATCGAAGATATGAACCAAAAAATGAGTAGCTCAGATCGAAAAGCATTTTGGCATCCTTTTGCCCTGCTTTCTACTATTATTATTCTTTTGCATGAATAGACACGATGGATAAGTTAATTCTTTGAAATCCACACCCTTGATCCAGTACAGTTATTAAACTCCCCACTAAATGCACGGCCAAGATTGGACCCACATGGCTGTTATGCACGGGGACAAAGGGGATGGGAGTTGGTACAGGGAGAAAAAGAAGCTGAAGGAAGTTAAGCCAGGTCAGATATTGGAATTAGTGGGTGAGGTTAGATTTTTTATTTGGCGACAGAAACCTCCTCCCCCACCACTTTAATAATTTCTGTGGCTGAAAACCAAGTAGGAAAACCGCACATCTCTCATTCGGAATTCCCCAGCCTCAAAGCTCTGTCCCTACCACTTTGTTGTGGTCACAAACTCCAGACACGCAGTCCCGCACCCCCTTCTCGAAACTCCTCCCTCTCTCTCTCTTCCGCAATCCCATTTTGCACCACCAAAACAATTACTCTCTCTCTCTCTCTCTTCTTTCTCGATTTCCAATTTGCACCACCAAAACAGTCCATCTGTCGACAGGTAAAAGGCCATATCATGCCGCCCAGCAAGACCATTCAAAGAAAAATTAAAAATTAAAAATTAAATACAAAACGGTAAATCCAATGAACTCTGTTCGTTACTTTCTCTTTCTATGAAGCCATTGGACCCAATTCGGACCCATCTTTTCTCTTCCTTCTTCAGCTGTCCATGACGTTTTCGTTGTTTTGGTGAGGTGGGTATTTCTTTTCTCTGTTCATTTTGGCTCTCCGAAAAAGCTGCGACGAAGAGGAAGAGGAGAAAATGCTGTTGTCGAATGATGTCGAAACGAAGAAAGGGGAAATGAACAAATAGAGGGAATTATGCGAACACTCTGTGACGTTTGTGAAAGCGCTGCTGCGATCCTCTTCTGTGCCGCTGACGAGGCTGCTCTTTGTAAATCTTGTGATGAAGAGGTGTTAATGGAAATACCCATGTGTTACTTGTTGCTCCTTTAGCTGATTTATTGACTTCTATTTGCACCTAGTTTGTAATGGTTTGGTTGGATAATTTTGTTTTGTTTTTTGAGTGTTACCAATTTAGTTTCTCATGTTGTTTCATATTTTCTATTTTAAGCATCCGGGCACATGTATTTGAGTGGACTGGAAGTTAATTTTTGAGTTCCCATTCAATTGTTGTCGGCATTCGAAATTTGGGTTCTAAGAATCTGAATTTTCAGACGAGTCTAATGTTCTTAGAAGCATCAGATATATGGAAGAATTAACAAATATTAATACGCTCTTGATCTGCAGTGATTTGTTTTAGAAAAACTAATCCTTCTTGGTTCCGTTGATATTCTTCCCTCATACCTGGAATTGACAGGATATGCTACAATACGAGGGTGCTGATATTGGAGTAGAGTGCGGAATTGAAAACTCAGTTAGAAACTGAAAGGAATTGAATATGGTTGCAATGTGTCGTCTTGGTGCAGTATCTGAATGGGATGAGCTGTTTATTCAATGGCTCCATTTGGGCGATTAACCACCTTGCTGCCACTCGTATTTTAGCTTGTTGAAAAATGTCACTGTAACCTAACAACATATTTGGACTGTTCAAATCGCAGTCAGATCATGTGGGCTTCAGACCTTGAACTCGCCTGAGGTTTGGTTATCTGCTTATGAATATCTTTTTCTCCTGGATACCCATTGATTTTTGGTGAGCTATTTTTGAGGTGCTTTTAATCCCAGATACTATCTGATGTTTCACTATCTGCTCATGAGTTCTTGCAAATGCTCAAAGTAGTTGGACTTTTTTCTCAACCTTTTAGTATTCCAAATTTCCTACATTTTGAACTACTTTGAAACTTCATCAGGAACAACAGATATCTATATTTCTTTTAAGAAGCAGAAAATTTTATTTATTTCTTTTTGAAAAAAAACAGAAGTACAAGAAACCACAGCACCCAAGGAGAGCTCAATGTTAAGAGTGAACATAGCTGGTCGCTAGTGCACCCCAACCCTAAGATCTACCATGGGAGACAAGAGAATCAACTGAAATAGTCGCCATGTACAGCACTTAGAAAAGCAGAAACCAAAATACAGATTTATAAATTTCTTTGAGGACTGATAATTCTTAGCCCATTCAGATGCACTTCTTCCTTTGCTGGGAATGACAGAAAACTGGACCTTATATTTATAACCTCTACTTGTTCATTTCTTTGCAACGTTGCCGACATTAGGCTTTGTCTGAGTGTTACTTTTGTTGGATGACTTCTTGTTTGGATAAACTAGCTAACTCCTCTGCTGGAAAAGAAAAGTTGTCGTAACTTTATTTGTTTTTCCTTTATGAATACACTGCCACCTGCATAGAATTCACTTGGCTGTTTCTATGGATCCCAGATCAGAAAACATGCAAGTGATGCAAGAGAGTTGTAAACACTACTCATTCCAATAAGTGACAACTTTATTGACTAGAACAGACATATCCGTTTGATTTAATATGAAATGTGCCTGAAAGAAATACATATATTATTTGTTTGTCCCTTCAGAGAGCTCTTATCACGTACTATGGCTCTTCTGATGAAGTTCATTTATTCCTGTGATATGCATTTTCCAGCCTCAGTGGTTGTGCAAATTTGAATGGCAGGTCCACATGTGTAACAAGCTAGCAAGCCGGCATCTGCGAGTAGGACTTGCGGACCCTAGTGATGTCCCTCGTTGTGACATATGTGAAAATGCACCTGGTATGGAGATGTCTTTTGTGAGATTGATGTTTTGCTCTTCCTAAGAATGGATTTAAACTCTTTTAACCTTGGGAATGGATGTAGCATTTTTTTACTGTGAGGTAGATGGAACTTCTCTATGTTTGCAATGTGATATGATTGTACATGTTGGGGGTAAAAGAACCCATGGAAGATATCTCCTTTTGAGGCAGAGGGTCAAGGTTAGTGACTGCACTAGAGGACACTTTCTGAGATCCATACTGTTAATATAAATAACACCATTCGGTTTTCATGTAGTTTCCAGGTGATAAACCAGGCCCTTTTGAAGACCAGGCGTTGCAATCCACAGACCAGGTCCAAATTAGGAAGTCTCAAAATCAGCTGCCTAAAGTGACAATGAAAGAGAAGCTTCAAAACCACAGGCCTTCTCCCATTCCAAATGCTAACAATGACAACCATGGGAGGGTGGATACTACAATGATCGATCTCAACACCAGGCCACAACGGGTTCATGGGCAGACATCAAATACCCAGGTGTTCTTGCTACTCTTGTCCATTTCTATTGTATTTGTGAAGCTGTAATCAATTATTTATCATAATTATCTGTATCCTCTTTAAAAGCTGAAGTGCCTTTGTTTACTTTCTGTGGAAATTTTCATTCACATGGGTGTAACACGCAGGGGATGGATATGCTAAATGGTAGTAATAATGATAGTGCGAGCATGGTTCCTGTGGCATCTTCCAAAGAAGAAGAAGAAAAGTGACAGAGGTAGACTCTTGAACTCTTTTTTTATGCTCCCTTTTTTCCAGTTTATTGCCAAGGAATGGAAACCCTGGATAATTGGGATTCTGGGGTTAGGGTATCTTATACCAGAAACCTGAGTTGTTTGGACTGATGATGTGAGTTTATACATATACCATGTTGCAATGCGTGAAGACTGTAATATATTATTGCATCTCTTGCAATGCAGGAAATGCATTGGAATTGTTTTATAACATTTTAAAGAATTTTTGGAAGTGTGCTTCATCTGTAAAGATATTACCTTCCCTTGTAATGCTAAGGCAAATATGCAGAGACATTGGTTTTAGCTCCCTGTTTAAGTTTCTTCCACAAATGCTTCGTGAGAATGGTTGATGCAACACATTTCTGCAAGTGTTGATGAATGCTATAAAGCATTTCATAAGTCTGAGGAATGCACTATACGTTCAATAGCTCCCTTAATTACAGAAAAGGATTTATTTCTATTCTATGTTTTTTCCCTTGGTCTAATCTATATGGAGGAGAATCCATAATCTTAGGCCCTATCAGACTACTTCTGGGCCCGGCTCAGCAATTGAGCCATGGCAGAAGAATTTGGTGATCTAGAACATAGTCTGAGTCCTCCTCCGTGAGTGATCTATGGCCCAAACATCTCATCAGTTGGTAGCATGGTTTTGTTAGGCCTCTTTGTTGGTTCTATTCTTTTTTGGCTGCCATCTAATCAAGATTTCTAAGCTTTCCTTTTTTATTGGTGTGTTTTTCTTTAATCTCAGCACAAGGTTACTTTGGATGTCTAATAATTTAAAAAGCGCGTGGTTTGGAAGATTTTAGCATCTTTAAAATGTTGTATTTTGCTCACAGGAATAACTGGCTCGAAAACTTTGCATAATAATGGTTAAAATCCAACCTGGGAAACACAGTTTATAGGATCCTAGCATTCTCCAAACATCGTGATTTGTTTTATACAATATATCCAATATTGGAGCCCTCAGGTGAATGTCGGATCACCCAAAAGTCGGATTTCCACCGTGAAAAATGGTTTAAGGTCAATGGACACTCTTATATGGAGCATCTGTTTAGCTCTCTCTAGACCTTGTTAAGAGGTCTTCTCTGTTGAAGCTTCTTTTGATTGCATCTAGATCAAGCATCAAATTCAAGGTCACAGGTTCCCTTGATCCAGACGGTTGGGCAACAATTCCGTACCGCTCAGATCAGATGAACTGGGTCCAGCTTGAGTAGAGTGTTTTCTATGAGGCATCTAGATCAAGCATCAAATTCAAGGTCACAGGTTCCCTTGATCCAGACGGTTGGGCAACAATTCTGTACCGCTTAGATCAGATGAACTGGGTCCAGCTTGAGTAGAGTGTTTTCTATTAATTGATTAGCATTTCGTTGTCAAGATTGTGCATTTCTTGCCAATCGTCTTGAATAAGGAAAATCCAAAACTCCAACTCTTGTATCAAAACAGAGGAAACCCAAATCCTTGGGAGGAGAGTCTACGTGTTGGGTCTGATTATGGAAAACGTTGAAACACCAGCTAACTGGCAAAATGTAGTGCCCTTCCTCCTCTCACTGAGACTACAGAATGTTCTGGTGAATTATGACCAATATCAGGTATAAAAGCAGTAATTTTAAATTCAGAGGTTAATTGTACTCTAACAACTTTACGTAAGTGGGGCCTACCCTTTCCAGTGGTCCGAACCTTCTACCAAGTAGACCATGCCATTGATAAGACGGGCACAAAAATTCAAACCCATTTGAGCATTGTGCACTGCAGTTTTGGCCTCTGACGGGATGCTTAGAAAATCAAAATACAGTGGTGTGCATTTGGCAGCAAGTGGCCTACTCATCCTATGTGAAGAATTTTGGAACATGGAGCCTCTCTGTAGTAGCTAATTTAATCTGGATATGGTGTAAAATTCGGCTAAAATAGGCCATGTAGAGAGATCTATCTCCTTCCTATACCCCAATGAGTTCAGATATCGTGAATGATAACAATCCCCAAGATTGGAGATTGGATGATTCTAATATAAAAAAGAAGCTACTTTAACCCGTCCTTTTTTTACATTCTTTGAGAAGTGTTTACGACCATTCATACCTGTATAAATAAAAAGTATAGTTTTCAGTTTGTAGATTTATCCAATTAGCACTCCTTTGGGATAATTAGTCATCTACAATAAGAGAAATCATAGGAACGGATCTGATATACCAAAGTTAGGATCCACCATGATAAATGGGGTCGCAGCATACAAGTGTATAATATGCCCGGTACATGTTTATGTACATTCGGCAGAGTTGTCGTTGTGTGACTTTGAGGTCATGGGTTGAAGGCGTGGAAACAGCCTCTTGCAAAATGCAAGGTAAGGCTGCATGCTATTGACCTTTATAGTCCACCCCTTCCTCGGACCCTGCATACACAGGAGCTTTGTGCACTGGGGCTACCCTTTATGTTTATATGCATTCTATTTTTTACATGCATGTGCAGGTACATGCGTCCATGTGTTAAAAATATGTCACTGGAACGCATTTACCACGGCTGGTTTTAGACCTTTGGTTGGACGTTCGGGGTGGTACTTTCTCTTTTCTGAAGAATTTCCAGTAGATTTAAAGATAATTTGTTTTATAATCCTTTGAGAATAAATCCCTACCGTTTGATTGATCCGACCTGTTTATTTGACATATGGGACTCTTTGTATCTCGCATTATATTCTATGTGACAGGAAGCATATTTTCAGACTAGACTCATCCACTCTTTTGGGGCTGCAGTCATCCAATGTTTTAGGACCCATAGTCATCGATACACTGAAAGAAACCAGATAAATAGAGACCACGTATTCTGGATGATTTTGCCATTAATTTTTCTAAGCTATTTTGAGTACTATTAGATTTTACTGTCTATTTTAGACCTGAAATAACTTGGAGAAAACAATGGTAAGATCTTCAAAGCATGTAATTTTCAGGATATGGCTCATCTATGAATAGCCCATTCAGATGAACCCTTCACATTATCAAAAAATGTTGTTTCAGGTATATCTATAACTAATTTATTATGGTTTAAGTGTATTTGTTAGTCTACTCACATGTAAAAGTTGTCGTTGTGTGACCTTGAGGTCACGGGTTCAAAGCGTGAAAACAGCTTCTTACAAATGCAAGGTAAGACTGTATACTTTAGACCATTGTGGTCCTCTTCTTCCCCAAACCCTGCATTGGCGGGAACTTTGTATACTGGGGCTGCCTTTTTTCTTTTAGTCTACTCACATGTTTCAACCTACTATGTCTCTAGGTATCTAGATCACAGGTGCATCTAAAGACCTCGCATTTACGTATAACAGTGACTTTTCCCCCCTTTTTTTCTTTTCTTTTCTTTTCTAACAGAAAAATATAAAACAAATTGCAAATACACTTTCCTAAATCTGATGCCCGGCCAAAGCGGGAAGTAGCGGCTCAAACCAGAGACCAAGAGTATTCCTCGGGAGATACAGAGTTGTTATTGGGACCAACTGGTTCGACATTTGTTGGCAGATAGCATCGGCTAATTACTACTCGTGAAAATTTATCAATAAGGAAGAGAGTCGAATGTCACAGCAAAAGCAATCATTCATTCTACATGAAAGGCTAAGGTGAATGCTTCATTGGAGGGCAGTATACAATGTTTAAGGACCGATCAAAAAAGAAAAAAGGACAGCCCAGTGCACGAAGTTCCTGCTTATGCAAGGTCTGGGGAAGGGGCGGACCACAAGGATCTAAAGTACACAGCCTTACCTTGCATTTGCAAGAAGCTGTTTTCACGCCTTAAACCCGTGACCTCAAGATCATACGACAACAACTTTTACTGATAGAAAAGAAAAAGAAAATAAAAATTACTTAAGTCACCAGGTAAAATTAGTTCACTAGCTATATAAAATTTTCATTAGTACGAAATGCATGAAAGACTTGGAAATGAACATCTGTTTCTAGCTGAAAATGATTTCCACTGTTTGGTTTGACACTGAAATTTGCTTTCAGGAAAAATGACTTCCACTGTTTGGCTTGATCTATGGTCTTTGGTGGTGCTTAGATGGGCCTACCAGACAGATGAAAGACTTAGATTCACAACTCATCTATCAATATAAGAAAATTAGAAAAGAAGAAGAAGAAAAGAAGGGCACTGATATATATATATATAAATATATATATATATATATATATAGGAGAGAGAGAGAGAGAGAGAGAGAGAGAGAGAGAGAGAGAGAGAGAGAGAGAGAGAGAGAAGGGTGTGACTACAAAGTAATTAGTTTAAGAAAAAGTAATTGGTAAAATGCTAGGCTGAAGATCCTAAGTTGACCTTAATTAGAAGTGCCAATATTTGGTACTAAGGGGAGTACCTTTGAATAATCTAACTTATTCATCTCGTTGCTTTAGGATTGGATAACTAGTAGTTTTTGTAGTATGCAGATCAGAAAATTTTAGTAATTAAAAAATTGTACAATTTATCACAAGAAATAGACATTTCACAATCTAGAGAATGGTACTAGCTTCGCAACCACAACAAGATATATCTTCAGTAAGCAGACAAAGAGATCAAGAGATCCAAACTGTTCACACTCTAGTGCATGCATTAGATGGCTATATTGTTGTAAATAAGTACAAACTCACAATTATGTGTTGCACAAAGAATTTAATACAAAGAAAGATTCACAAAATCACTCAAAATAACACTATAAAGGCAAGAGAATGACTTTGTTGTTTACTCACTAAGAAGTATATGTTTCTTCTTCTTTGATGCTCTTACAATTTAAAGAAAGGGGTATATATAGTGTAAGATGTCTAATGCAAACCACATAATTAGTGAAGTACAAAAACTCCATAACTATACACTTATACATACCAGGTGTTTCATCAATAGCCACATATTTATACCTACCACATGTTTCACCAATATTAGAAGCTTCTATGGGCTAGACTTCAAATGAACTTGGGCAGTTACAAACAAGTTTATAATTCAACACCCCACCTTAAACTTGTTTTGTTGTACCAAGTAAATTTCTTAATCTTATAAGTCCTCGTGTTTGAGTGGCTTGGTGAAAATATCAGCGACTTGATCTTGTAACTCTACTTATCTTTTCTTGTGATGCATTCTCTTCTAAAATGACAGCTGGCATCAACGTGTTTGCTTTGATCATGTAAAATATGGTTCTTTGCCAAGGCTATCACTAACATGTTGTTGATATAAATATCGATTGGCTCTTCTTGTGGCTTTTTTAATTCTTTCAATAAGTTTTTTAGCAATATTACATGGCAAACATATAATGTAGTAGCTGCATACTCAGCTTCATAGGTTGAGAGTGTGACACTTCTTTGATATTTATGCAAAAATGATGTCTCTCATGAAGAATACAAATCCTGTGGTGCACTTTCTATCATCTGTATCTCCACCTCAATCGCTATTGCAATATCCTAAAAGCTTGTAGTTATTAGAAAGTGAATTTAACAAATCAAAGTTGATTATGTCTTTAATGTAGTGAAGGATTCTCTTAGTGATTTACAAGTGGGTGGCAGTTGGAATCTCCATATAGTGTCTAACAAGTCCGACATCATAAAGAATGCTAGATCTTGTACATGTTAAGTAACATAAACTTCCAACCAAACTCTTGAAAAATGTTGAATCTACTTTTTCTCCTCCATCTTATTTGGATAACTTGACTCCACATTCTATTGGCTCATTTATGGGCTTGCAATTGTCCATCTTGAATTTCTAAAGTGTCTTCCTTGCTTACCCTTCTTAAGAGATGAAAAGTCCATCTTCATCTTACTTCAATAGTATGCCATGAGGCCAATGTTAGTCATTGCAAATTCTTCTGTATTATTTTCTTAAACTATTCAAATATTTATAAATTTCTCTATGTAAAAATTAAGTCATCAATGTCAAAGCACGCAATTAATAAATCTCTATCTTTTACATTAAGGTAGAGAGCATGCTCATAGGGACACTTGGTAAAGTCTTTCTCTTGAAAGTACCTATTAATTCGACTATTTCATGCTCTTGCTGCTTCTTTAATCTATAATACACTTTCTTCAATTTTAGGACTTTGTCTTCTTGTGCTTTTACCTCATAACCTAATGGTTATTTGTTGTAGACTTTTTTTCTCTCCAGGAATTCATTCAAGAAAGCAAACTTTACATCCATTTAAAAAATATTCCACTTATTTTGAGCTGCCAAAGAAATGCTTAGTCTTATAGTTTCCAAGAAGAAATGCTTAGTCTTATTTTGAGCTGCCAAAAAAAATATCTCATTGTAGTCATGATAGTTCTTTGACTATAGCTCTTTAAGACTAATCTCACTTTATTTCTTTCAACTTCTCCTTTGGAATTTTTATTTGCTTTGTACACCCATTTAACATCAATCACCTTGTGCCCTTTAGGAAAGTGAAGCAAGCTCCCACACATCATTCTTAACAACCCCTTTGATCTTTTCATTCATTGCATCTCTCCACTTCTTGGTTTGCACAACTTCTTCAAAGTTCAATGGTTCACAATTGGCAAAGAGACAAAAAAGAGTAAGATCTTATAATCTTTCAGTTAGGTCATAAAGTTCTTGTAGACCCCTGTGCATGGCACACCCTTTCGTTTAAAAAGCATGGTGACAAGTCTTCTTGTGTGGATGTTGTGAGAGTAGGTAGAATAGTGGGCTCTTGTTGTTGATCTCTTGTTTGCTCCTCACATGGTTGCTCTTCTTCTTCAAAATAGGAAATGAAATTGTAGTTTTCATCTCTTAGACCGCAATCCTATTCACCCACTTCATCAAACTTCATGTTTCTACTTATCATGATATTTTGAGTATTTAGATTGTACAACTTGTATTCTTTAGTGTTTGAATCATATTCAATGAATATGAATGTTTTACTTTTCTCATCAAGCTTGGATCTTTTCTCATCATGTACATGTACATAACTAACTCTTCCAAATACTATGAGGTGGGAAGGACCAAGCTTTCTTCCACTTCACACTTCTTATGGTGTTTCTTTGCACACACTTTTCGATGGAGAGCGATTGGACTAGTGGATTGTAGATGCTACAACTTCTACCCAAAAATCCTTCAGCATTCTCTTCCACATCCATGACTATGGCCTCTTCTGCATTGGCTTCTTTCATTGCCAAATCTTGCTTCTCCTTCAAATTGAATTGCATCCTGAGATGTTGTTATATCATGCATTGCTTCTTCTTGTACATCTCTTCATACGCTTATAGCAAACCCAAGATTTGTTCAATGCTAATCTTAAATAATTGATTTCTTGGTGTGTCATGACAATGTGCTCAAATTTTGAACTAATGAGCAAAGTATCTCTTCCATTATCCATTCATTATCTAGAGTTTTATTGTTTCTTTTCAATTGATTAGAAACAAATAAAACTCTAAAGAAATAGTAAAAAATAAACTCTCCTTCTTTCATATGCAAATTTTTGAATTCACCTCTTAGTGTATGAAGTCACACATTCTTAACTTACTCATCTCATTTGAAAGAAGTTTAAAGCTTATCCCATGCTTCTTTGGAGGAGGTTGCACTTGAGATCTTCTCAAGCCATCATTGTTTAAAACTTGATAGTTGAGATAAAGAGCCTTCTTGTCTCTCTTTCTTAAATCTTTCAAAGCATTCTTTTGATCTTATGTGAGGGAATTTAGAGCATTATCATCCTTTGCCTCACTATAACCATTTTCCACAATATCCCATGCATCTTGTGCTCCAAGGAATGCCTTCATTTTGATAATCCAATTGTCATAGTTGCTTTTGTTGAGCATAGGGACATGGATAGGTGCCATACCACTATTCGCCATAGCTTTTGTACCACTTTGTTGGAAATAAGTACAAACTCGCAATTTTATATTGATCAAAGAATTTGATATAAAGAAAATAACACTCAAAAGAATATTCCCATCTAAGAGAAGAGATTTGCCAATCATTCACTAATAAGTCTATGTTTTTTCTTCTTATTGAACAATGTAACAGAAGGGGTACATATAGTGTAGGATGTCTAATACAAAGCACACAATTAATAAAGTATAAAAATTCAATAGCTACACACTTATACTTACCATATGTTTCACCAATAGCCACATATTTATATCTACTAGATATTTCGCCAATAGCCACACACTTATACCTACAACACCACATGAGTCACCTAATATGAGAAGTTTTTATAGGCTAGACTCTAAATGGACTTGGGCTATTATAAACACTCTAAATGGACTTAGGGCTATTAGAAATAAGTTCATAATTCAACAATTCTTTCATGCCACTGATGGTGCTTATAGATAAGCTAATGTACCACCTCCCTCGATCTTAATGGAAAGAAACTCAAGATGCAAAGCTTATTTACAAAGACCTTCTCTACTTCCACAAATCCTTATGCTCATTTCAAGACTCTTGATATCCTTTTCTAGATCATCTACAGTTTGGGTCTATTGATGATTCTACTAGAAACAACTTGGATGCTGCTTTTTCAAAAAAGGAAGCAAGAGATGTAGTTTTCAATTGTGATGATAATGGTAGCCTCAAGCCAAATAGTTTTGTCTCCATTTCTATTAGGTAAGTCAGCATTTTACTGAAGGGGAGCCTTGGTGTAACAGTAAAAGTTGTCGTCAAATGACCTTGAGGTCACGGGTTCAAGGCGTGGAATTAGCCTCTTGAAAATGCAAGGTAAGGGTGCCTACTATAGGTCCTTGTGGTCCACCCCTTCCCTGGACCCCACATAGGCGTGAGCTTCGTACACTTGGGCTGCCCTTTTTTTAAGTCAGCATTTTACTAAGACTGATGTTATTGCTTTCATGAATGGTTTCTACAAGGGAGATCAAGTTGATAAGTACTTAGGTGCTTCTTTTGTGCTTCTCATTCCCTATAAAAATGATCCAACTTCTCTTTAGGACTATCACCTAATTAGCCTAATTGGTACGTAGTGACTTTAAGATACTTGTTAAGGTGCTAATATAGTATAATTTGATACTGGCACAATAGGATCAAGACAATCAGGCTCAACACTCACAACGATATCCTACTTGAAGACTGATTGTAAACAACCTTACTTTCAGACTGTAAATGATGCAGCTTTTCCAGTGACGTGAAACTTAATGTGAGTTCTTCTGATATCTAGTTTTGAAAAACTATAGAAGTTAAGCATACCTTCAACTTCTATATTGTGACTATCTTGGTCAACATATCTAAAGGATTTTTGCTTGTATGTATCTTCTTCAAACAAAATAGACCTTCAAAACATGATCCTATGAAATTATACCTTTTGTCCATATGCTTTGTCCTATTATGAAAAGCTAAGTACTTTGCAAAATGAAGCACACTTTGATTACAATTGTATGAAATGTAGTTCTTTTGCTTCTTTTCCAACTCCTCTATGAGACCTTATAACCAAACCATTTCTTTACTTGCTTCTATTACAGTAACATATCCAGCTTTTATTGTCTAGAGAGAAACTATTGTCTATAATCTTGATACCCAAACTGGCTGCTACAAAAATAAAAACATAGCCATTAATACTTCTTTTGTAATCAAAATCTGCACCCATATAATCATCTACATATTTTTATAATGTGATCTCTAATCCTCCATAGCATAATGATGTACCTGAGCTACCTCTCAATTCCTTAAAATTCACTTTACAACCCTCCAATTTTCCTTTTTAAGATTGATCATAAATTTGCTGACGTCTCTCATTGCTTGAACAATCTTTGATCTTATACAAATTATTGCATACATCAAACTACAATAACTGATGCATATGATACTTTAGACGTGTACTGACGATCTTTCTCTACACCTCATCTTTCTTTAAAAGTCTAAAGTGACTTGCTAAAGGAATATTTACCAGCTTAGTATTTTTCATATTCAATATATTAAGAACCTTCTCAATGTATCCAACCTATGATATCCTTAATTTCTTACTTATTATATCCTTGCTAATTCATATCCCAAGGATTTGTTTTGCTTCACTTGAATTCCTTTGCTAGTTGATACTTCAAATTTGAAATCTAATCCATACTTGATCTTGCAACGAGTATGTCACTCACATACAATATAAGAATAATGTACAAATATGCAATTCTCTTAAAGTTAACAATACTCATAAGTATGACATCTAATAAAACCATTATTAGATATGAAACATCAAATTTAATGTACCAATATCTTTGGGATGTTTCAAACCATATAAACTCTTTTGAGTATGCATATTAGATTCTCCTTCCTAGACTTAGTATGTCCATGTGATTATAGATGTCTTCTTCCAAGTATTCATGAAGGAAAGTCATTTATACATTTATTGCTCTAAATGCAATTCCTCTACAGCTACAATGCCTAGAACTGTCTAATATTAGATAATTTAACCACAAATGAGAAATTTTTAGTAAATTTAATAACTTCCTTTTGAAAATCCCTTTACAACTAGTTTAGCCTTGTATCTCTTGGAGTCATCATACTCTTCCTTTAGTCAGTATACCCATTTATTATGCAATGCTTTCTTTCATTTGGATAACTTGACCAAATCTCATATTTAATTTAATCACAAAGACTTCATCTCATCTTTCATTGCTAACTCCCAATTATCCTGGACTTCCACTTGCAAAGCTTCTTCAAAATATTCTACTTCACCATTATCAATCAACATTATATAATGAAGTGAATAAAGGAAATTAAACGAAGCCTTTATTTGCATTGGCTTCTTCCTTAATACAATTAGCTGTGTTGAAGGTTCTGTCTCTAAATTAGATTTATGAGGGATCATGACTACCTTCTCATATGTATCTTAGAGTTCTGCATACTGTACATGCTCTTTTTCTTTTTTTATAATTCAAAGTGCCTTATATGTAACATTCTCATTAAATACAATATTCTAACTTCTAATAATTTTTTAATTTTCAACATCCTAAAATCAAAAGCCAAAATCACTCAACCCATTTAAAATGAATATGTATTTTCTAGACTTAAGATCATTTTTGTTTCTATTTTTTGAATCAACATGCACATTAAAGGTACAACTAAAACCCCTTAAGCGGGAAAGGTTTATCTCTTTTTCAATCCATACCTTCTCTAGGATCTCAGAGTTAAATGGGGTAAAAGATCCTCTATTAATCAAACTACAACATCTACCCAAAAATTTTAAGGTAACCAAGCATGTATTCTCATATTTTTTACACATTCCATAATCATTCTATTCATAGTACAATACTCTTCAAAATAATTATCATAGTATTTTCCCCCATTGCTGGCTTTAAGGTCTTTACCTTTGTTCCTTTTTCATTTTCAACCCAAACTTTTCATTTTTTGAAAACGTTAAATACATTTGACTTATGTTTCAAAAAATAACCCAAGTTTTTTTATTAGCATAATCTATGAATGTAAAAAAATAAGAAGAGCCACCAAGAGAAGGTACTTGAACTATCCCCCACACATTGGTGTAGACAAGTTCTAGTTTCTACAACTTTGGAGTTTTTCCAACCTCTAAGAAACTCACCTTCTTCTGTTTCTCATAAACTCAATCTTCTCAAAAGTCAAGGTCTATAGATTTCATATGTGATATAGTTTTTCGTCTACAAGGATAACCTTCATCCCTCTTTTGCTCATGTGACTAAGTTTGCAATACATGTAGTTGTTTTCAAAGATCCACAACAATTGAGTTGTTTTTACTAGACGTCACATATAGGGTCCTTTCTTTCTTGCAATGTGCTTTTATTAATGCTCCTTTAGACACCTTCTACGAGTCATTGGTAAAGGTTATCTTGAAATCTAGACTCTGCAATTTGGTCAATAGATATCATATTTCTCTTCAACTGGGGTACATGTCTAAAGTCCTTCAATTGTAGAACCATTCCATTTGATAAGTTTATATAAACGAATCTTTTCCAATAATGGTATATAATTCATTATCACCCAAATAAACTTTTTTGAAATCTTCTTTCACATCATTATGAAGAGTATCTTGAATTGAAGTGGCATGAAATGATGTACTATAATCTGCTATCCATGTATCATTATGACTATTTGACAAAAGAATTAAAGCATCAGAATCTTTGTCATCAAAGATATTTGTCGAGGGTGTACTTTCCTTATTTTTGTAACCTAATTAGTTCTTTGTAGCTCTACAATCTCATTTCAGATGCTCATTCTTGTTGCAATTCTAGCAACCTTCATCTTTTCCTCATAAAAGTCCAGATCTGATGTTTCTAAATGTTAATCTCCAACAATTTTTATTTTTCCTCTTTGATGACCTTCCACGTCCTTGGACATTTAAAGTATTCCCTAATGCCCCAGTTGAGAATCTCATAGATTTTCTAATCTTCACATTACAATTTTTTAGATCCACTAGTGTTGCTTATTATAATTACCAAACCATCCCAATTGTCTTATAATCCTAACATAAGTAATAAAGCACACACTTTATCTTTGAAATTAATACTAACTACTTCCAATTGGACAATTATATTATTGAATTTATTTAGATACTCTAGAACGCGTTCATTTTTTGCCATCTTTATATTGAACAGTTTCTTCATTAAAATTAAGTACAATATTTGACGTTGAGAGCTTTTCACATCCTAGATAAAGCAACAATCAAATCTCTGTCTCTTCTCTTTAAAGATATTGAATTTATTGATGCAATAAGGGTTAGGTGAATCATACTTTGGGCTTTTCGTTCAAGCACTTCCTACTCGTCATCTGTAATTTCACTTGGTTTCTTCAATTTTCCCCCAAGGGAAAGATAAAGATCCTTATAATACAAAATGTAATGTTCAACCCATTAAACTTCTCAATTCTCACTTTGACATCACTTCCACTCGAATCAAGGACTCTAATACAAGTTGTTATGAAGATGCCAAAAAAAAATTGATGAAGAACAAGAAACAAAAAACACACATAAATTTATGTGATTCCCTCTTAATTGAGGTATATCCATGGCCTCACACTAGCTTCACTATCTCCCCAGCCAGAAAATAGTGCCACAAGACATAGAATCCCTCAATGGAACCCTGGACACCCAATCCGTAGCACAGTCTAATTCGCTACGGACACAACAGGATCAAGCAAATTAGGCTCCACACTTACAACATAATTTTTAAATGAAATTAAACAGTTGATTATTTCAAATAGTGTGTGCCAACCTCCTCATAGTTCGTTTGCTAAGACCATCTCGGGGCAATCATGCTCTTTGCTAGCATTGCTGGTGTAGGGCTTGACCCAATTCTTTGTATGTATCTGCTATCTCCAAGACCATCTGTGAATAGGGGTCTCTCTTCTTGATTCTCTAATAAAAATCTATTCAAAAAAGACCTCTTAATTCGTTGTCTATCTCTGTTGTAATACAGTACTTAAGTCTTAAGGTATGTGCCAATCTTCGAATGAAACGCTAGACCAAGACTCTGCCTTTCAAAGCCTACATATGCCCCACCGAAAGATTCACCAATCTTGGGGCATGAAGTAGTGTACTCGTTTGGAAACATCGGATGGACTCTTGATCTGCAACAACCAACGGAGATTGTAGATGTCCATCCATACATATTGATCCCATCCATCTTACTCAGAAAAACCATATCTATATGAACGTAAGAGTACTGTTGATGGTTCTGCAAATGATTCATGTCATAAATTTTAGATAATATGTTTCTGTCCCGTAAAATCCTTGCAGATTGGTCCATTATATTAACTAATATGCAGCTTGAGTGCAGATTTCAGTAGATGTGTATCATTAACAGACAGAAGCAAGGAATTTTACCTACTTAATCAGTAGCCCAAGGGTATAACTTTGTCTTGACGGAACTAGTTTTTCAAAGAAGTTGTTTGTGTAATCCCATTTTTTCCTTTCCATTTAAGTTGATGATGCACATGGTCATAGTAGTAGTTGTTGAAAACGCCATTAATTGCTTAATTTGCTCTTATGCAACTCTCAATATTTTCCCAAGTCAGAGCAACTTCTCTTTTTGTCTTCTTTCAATTGCTTTGCTCTTGTCAATGAGTACATTCTCCCTGCTTACCCACCAAAAGAAAACAAAAAAAACATTAGTAAATTCTCAAAGTTCTCTGTAATGGGCATGGCTTTTGCAGAACATCGAAAGGGTACCCATGTAGCTGGATTGTTCGCACTGTTGCAACCTAGCTGTAGCAGATGGTTCGAAATTGATTCTAAGCCATGTAACTAAAAAGGGCAGACCCGGTGCACAAAGCTCCCGCCTATGTGGGGTTCAAGGAAGGGGCAGAACACAAGGGCTTATAGCATGCAGCTTTACCTTCTTTTTTTGCGAGAGGCTATTTTCATACCTTGAACCCATGACATCAAGGTCACATGACAACAACTTTTACCATTGCGCCAAGGTTCCCCTTCATTCTAAGCCATGTAACTGCATCTATTATTTGGTTGATTGAAGCTTGGTCATTTAACAAAGAAGATATCCAAAACTTCCTCATTTAACCAAAGAAAAGTACAAATGTTGATCATTTAACAAAAGAAAAGTACAAGATGTTATCTGAATCTTCCAAAAGTATGTAGTTTCAAAATAGTTGGGTATGTTCAGTTCTTATCTGTGTCCTACAGATGCCATCATCTCATTGTTTCCTAGTCAATGGCATTGCTTGATTTTGGTTTAGGTAGTGTTTCACAGCAGCCTACTTATACTTCTCTACAGACGTGTTGAGTTGGAGCAGTTGAGACAAATGACATTTTTAACAAGATAATGACAGAGTAAAAGTGGATTCAACCATTCAAGATTGTGTTTTTTATGTTTAGTCTTTGGTTTTTTCTTTATGTTCTAGAACAAATTACACATAATCCATCTAATTCTGTTTAATGATAAGTGCCACATGTAAATGGCATGGCAATGGAAAATTTATACCTATCAGATTGGCCTAATCAATTGACTGGAGCACTTGAATGTTGCCACAAGGAGAAGTCATAATTGAAAATTACTAAGACTAGACAACCCATAAGCACTAACCATTAGTTCTGATTGTGGGTGATTAATTGTCAGCAATCAACATTAACATTGTAGGGTGCCCACACGGAAGGCCCAGATCTTACAGATATCGTTTGGTTAAGCCAGGATTAGTTGTCTGAAAATCAAACTTGTGATATGTTGGGAAGAGGCCCTCGTTTGATCTAAATGGGCTTGTTTTTTGGCAAATAATTAAGAAACATATTAAGAAGAAAAATGATAAGAGTTTCCATTCTCCCCAGGGCCCTCCTATATCGACCCACATGATGAACTTTAAAAACTCAGCATAACCATCTCCCATTGACATGATTTACGTGCAGAGGAAAAAGTGGCAACTTGAACCTGTAAACGTATTTCAGAGAAGATGTCAAGTTTTTCGTGGCGAGATGACCTTCACATGGTAGGCAACTGGATCACAATTCAATCTAACAGTAAAGGGCAGCCCCGGTGCACAAAGCTCCCGCCTATGCGCGGTCCAGGAAAGGGGCGGACCACAAGGGCCTATAGTAGGCAGCCTTACCTTGCATTTTGCAAGGGGCTGATTCCACGCCTTGAACCTGTAACCTCAAGGTCACATGACAACAATTTTTACCGTTGCGCTAAGGCTCCCCTTCCACAATTCAATCTAACAGTATAAAGTATAAATGAATGAGCGAACTTAATTTTCTGTAGATTAATTAAGCAGCAGTTTAGCTGAAATTACAAGAGCAAGAGGCCTAAGAGGAAGAGATTTGATTAGCTCCTTTAAACGCGTAACTGAAACACAACATCGGAATCTCTTAGTTGGAGTGGTTTAACACTCACATCCGGCTGGTCTTTCTGTTTTCCGTAATGCAACACGTTGGGACTCGTTACAACACATATTTGGGGTCCAGTGGGACAGCATATTTGGAAAGAGAGGAAGATTTCTAACTCTCTTAGCCGGATGCCATAATTCAAGGCGGAATTTACGGTAGAATTCATTTATAACTAGAGTGACCCCATTGAAAATGCAAAGCCAACAAACAAAATTTATAGTCTGCAGGTAGAATATCGGTGGAACAGGAAGTAAAGTTATCTTCGTCTGGCCGTGAGGTCACAGGTTCAAGGTATTAAAATAGGTTCTTGCAAAATGCAAGGCTACTAAAATAGCTTCTTGCAAAATGCAAGGCTACGTACTATTACCCCTTGTGGTCCGCCCCTCCCCGAACCCCACATACCCAGGAGCTTGGTGCACCAGGAATGCCCTTTTAGGTAGAATATCAGTGGATGGAGTATAATATGGTGGATTTCACTACAAGCAAGTGAAGTCGAGAGCACATTCAACGTAAGTGCGGACGTGGTAGAATCCACTGAAGAATTCAATTCCATCTCCTAAACTGTTCTAGTTAGACTCATCTAACTAGGGGTAGCAAAATATGACGCGACATGATAACACGACTCGAACCCAACACGGATTTAGTGGGTTAGGGTCGAGTTTTATCGTGTTCTTGTCATTTTTGACCGAAAATGGCACCCCAAAAATCATGTTGTGTTCGGGTCAATCAATGTTGACCCGCCGTGTTGACCTGTTTGACACGCAACCTATTAATTCGTCATGTTGACCCATTTAACTTGCAAGTTGTTAACCAATCAGGTTGAAAATACATTACAGTTCATTAGAAACCGTCCTATATTACTACAACAATATAGGACCGTTCTTCAGACACTATCCTATATTAGTTATTTTATATTTATTTAATCGTGTTACACGAGTCGTGTCGTATTCGAGTCAGGAGTTCTTAACACAATTATTAAGTGGGTCGTGTTCGTGTCGACCCATATAATATAATGGGTTAGTCTCAACACGACACGAACAAAACCCACTAACCTGAATTGCCAAGCCTACATCTAACACATGCATCAAAGGAAGTATTTTTTGCCATTTCTAAGTCAAAAGTCTATTGCCGAGAAATTCTGCCTAGAGCCTGAGGGGAACCTTGGCACAACGGTAAAAGTTGTTGTCGTGTGACCTTGAGATCACAAGTTCAAGACATGGCAACAGCCTCTTGAAAAGTCCAAGCTAAGGCTGTGTACTATAGGCCCTTATGGTCTGCCCCTTCCCCAAACCCCGCATAGGCAAGAGCTTCGTGCCCTAGATCTGCCCTTTTTTAGCCTAAAAACAAATGAACTTGTGTAAACTAGACGCAAATTTTAGGTGATGCTTCACGTTACCTAAAAGGATGGTCCTTAAAATTTTCCCAAATGGTAAAATAAATGGAGGAACCCAAATTGTTTTCTTTTCTTCATTTTTTTTTCTTAAAATGTTCAATGATGGAGGAGCTTCAACAAGCAAAGTAGGTCAATTATTAATTAGGTAGCTTAAATATCATTGTCTAGACTTCATTAGAGAATGATTTCCTAGTTCAAGGAAAAATGTCTTCGACGTGTATATCTGATAGATGAGATGTTTTGTACAGAGGCTCTCTGACAGAGGCTGAATTAGATCACTGAAGAAACAAAAGGCCTACGTGGTGCCGGACACATTTTTTCGGAGAACTCGCAGCTATAGAAAACTTTCTATGGTAGAAATTCTCCTCTCTCTGTCAGTGAGAGTTCACATGTGCCGACAACAACTATGCTTTTAAGGAAATTACTGTAGAAAATGACTTCACTGTTGAGATTACACTTCATAGTTTGTGCAATTTATGGAAGAGTCCCTTTTGCCGGGCTGTCTTCTTGTCCTGGTTTAGTGATCCACAATGAACCAGGGAAGCTGTGAGCCCACGAACCTTAATTGCACGAGGAAGGCTCCAAAACACTTGGATTGTGACAAGAGAGGAGAGCAAGGAGACTTGAACATGGACCACCAACCTATCAGCTTATTAAAAGGCAACATTGACATTATAAAGGCTTCTCTAAGTCACACAACGAGTGTCTAAGATTGATGCTTCCTAAGATGATTTGATCTTGACAGTTCCTTGGCCCAACTACAGAAAGTGATATGTCCATCAATAATAGGACAGCTAACAACCTTTATGCGGTAGTTAGCTTACATTATCATTAGTTTACTCTCCAATGACAAGACCTATTTGGGATAGGCAAAATGGAAAAGTGAAATCATATTTCCCCTCCCTTTTTTGCCACTTTATTAAACAGCTTTTCTATTGTTCTTGATGGGTTTTTTTTCTTCCAAAAAGAGAATAGAGGAGAGGTTTTGCGCAACGGTAGGGTTATTGTCATGTACAGCTGCGTTCTATAGACCTTTGTGGGCCACCCCTTTCCTGAACCCTGCATATGCAGGAACTTCGTGCACTAGGCTGCCCTTTTTTTAGGAGAATTACAAAGAAAACCACTCATACACTCCTAATGATCCTTGATCGATCATCCCCCAATATGATGAGAGTGACAACCATGAACTCTCAAACTTAGTTTCAATGAGAAATGTGTCTCTTTTCACCAAACCAGCCACCAGATTACTTGGCTTGTGGCAGATAGCATTTTGGTAGGCAAGGAAAACAAAATGGTGGACATGCATTTCTCGTTGTCAAAATGGGGTTTAATTTCTATCTAGGTTGGATTTGAAGGTGGAACTAGATCTCTATGTCAAACCAAACCGTGAAGACCCGAAAATCTTAATATATAACTTCCTTTTACATGCAGGGCAGCCTCGGTGCACGAAGCTCCTGCCTATGCAGGGTTTGGAGGAGGGACGGACCTTGAACCTTGAACCTGAACCCTTCCTTTTCCATGCATTTTATATTAATCAAACAAGCCCTCGGGGAAAACAACATCATATCTTCCTAGTAGGGTCTCAATCATGCAGGTCACGAGTTTGAGTTAGTTAATGCCTATGTGACTGTCGTTATTGAAAATGGGAGCGGAAATATCAAATTTCCTAAACCTTCGGGTTGAAACAAGAACATTATATGTATGCACATATAATTAGTCTGTAATTCTTTAGAATATATATATATATATATATATATATATATATATATATATATATATATATGAGGAGTGGTAATAACAATAAATTAGTGCAGCCACGAGAGCGCAGCTATGCTGTGATTGGCTTTTTAACTTTTTCTCAGCCAATCAAATGTTAGCTGCTCCTTATGCCTACAATAAATAGTTACAATTAATACTCTCATATGTGTGTGTACATGTATAAAGAGAGAGAGAGAGAAGGAGAGCATTGGCATAACGGTAGAGTTGTCGTCGTGTGACTTTGAGGTCACAGGTTCAAGGCGTAGAAACAGCCTCTTGCAAAATATAATGGAAGGTTGCATATATTCTATATCCTTGTGGTCTCCCCCTGTAATATCCTTAAATTTTAAGATAAAATAGGAAATTATTAAATAAATTAAAATAAAAAATTTATGGATGAAATTTTTTCCTGAAAATATAAGAATTAGAAAGTGCTCATCGATACGAATCCAACGCCACCAAGAACGCAAAAAAAGGAGCTCAAACGAGGGAGTTATGAGCCGACAAAGTTGGAAGGGCAATTTGGTCATTTGGTAGAGACGTATTAGACAGGGGTCCAAATTGATACTGGCACCCCGGTCTTCCACACGTCTCTACCAGAGCCGAAAAAATCGCCGGAGAGACGTGGAAAGAGGCGTGTGGGGAAGAGTTTCTCTTCCCCAAGACTCTAAAACCCTATATCTATGCTCCTCTAGGAGCCAAAACACTCCACTTTGAGCGTTTTCCATGAATGCTACGCAAAACCCTAGCCCTGCAAAAATCTGAAGTTTCCAGCGAGTGGAGCCCCGGCAACACGAGCAAACCCGACCAGGCACAAGGTAAGCCTCAAATCCGTGTTTTTTCTGTATTTATTAATTAGAAAATTAATTAAGAAAGTATTTAAAAATTAGGAAAAAAATCAGATTTTTGGGGGCTTTGTGCACGCTACTGTTGGAGCGTGATTTCACTGATCAAACCTTATTCGTTTGAAAATCGCACCGTCCAACTAGTGCACAAGAGACCCCAGAGCATACCCTTTAAATTTGGGAGTGATCCAACGGTGGAATTCTCCAGAAAACTCAAAAACCAGTACCTAGGGATGTTTTTAGGAACTTGAGAAAAATCGTTTAAAAACCATGGTTTTTGGCAAAATCAGTGCAAAAGGAGGGCATAAATGGATTCTAGAGAGAATTCTGAAGAAAATGGCGTAAAAATCACGCAAAACGGAGCTCTGCAGAGCTCGCCGAGGCGACCGGAATCCGGTCGTCTTCTCCGGCGTCGTCAACGGCGTCGGCGCCTGGCGCTGACGCCAAGACGCACTCAGAGACGCAGCCAGGACGACGTCACATGACGTCGTCGCCGCACGCGTGCGGAGAGTGCGCTGGTTGGCTGTCGCGGTGGGACCGAGACGCGGCGCGCGTCCCGTACGACGTTTGCGTCGGCGTGCGTCTTCGTGCGCCCGTGTACGTCGGTGTAAACCGGCGGAAAAGGGTGCCACCGGTTTAAACCACCTTATGGTGGTCCGGCAGGCCCCATTTTAGTGTAGTTTTCACTAAAACTTGATTTTTGGGAGCTAGAGAAGTCCAAATCACGATCCGGAAGAGGCGTTGTGACCGTATTGACGACGCGGACCTAGTTTTAACTTAAAAACTTAGAAATGAACACTTTTTATTTAGAAAAATTTTAAAATAGTGATGTGACATGTAGAGGTGTACTTGAATATACCAATTAAAGGGAGTTATTAGCAAGCTAGTGATCTCACACTGAGGTAGGTGACGACAACTAATGTTTTGCCTTGATTTTAAACCATGTTTAAACATAGCATCATGTGTGATTGTGTTTTAAATTGCGATTTTTATTTACTATGGATTTCATGCGACATTGCGTACAAGATGGTTATTCCAAATTGAATTCTTTTACTGAATAAACTTATTTAAAATGCTTTTACAAGCATAATGTTAATTAGTTATGCTTAATTAGAGATTTATTTCTTATTATATATATAGAAAATGCATGGATTTACATGGAAATGAGTATAGAGGCTTAGTAGCTGGTCCTTTTATAGGCTAACCCCAGGATGAGGGGCATGTCTTGGGGATTTCAAGCTATAAGTGCTCTTGAGTTTTAGCATATACATATGATTTCCGTGTTTTATATTTGATGACGGGTGCTCTCGCCCGGTGGGCGTCATGCTAGGAGGGATAGGGCCGGCCACCCACCTTCCGAGATTATGATGTGATGAGTTTGTGATATGATAGACACCTGCCCATAGATGGCATTCGGTAGGGGTTTGGTAACATGGATAGTCCACACTACCGGTCTCAGCCTTTCCATGGGGACGTACGCTAAGTCTCCCGTTATGGTCACGATGGAGAACGGCGGTGATTCATACCCATGGAGGGTTGCCACCGCAAAGATGATGACCCATATTCTTGTTATGTGTGCATGCATGATGAGCATGGTTATGGATGGTATGCCTGGGTGTGACGACACTCAGAGGTTGACTATGTGTACTCCTGATCAGGGATGTTAGTGCGATGTGGTGGGACCCATGACCTTAGGGTGCCCTTATTCTTGTTGTATGCTCCATTTTATTGATTCATGTCATGTTTTAACTCAGTGAACTTCATGTTTTAGCATTTGGAATAAATTGGCATTTATTTGAACATGGCATTATGATATCACTATTTCCATAAATGTTAGACTTTTCATCAATGCTGTTCATTATTTCTTTCATTTATTACATTAATTGTCTATGTACCTACACAAGCGATAGCTTGCTGAGGCATTGCTTTGTTTTGCAATGCCTTAGATCTCGAGCGCGACACCAGGAAAGGAAAAGCGGTTGATAAACCTTGAGAGCTGCTAAAGACCATTTTTCTATAGTGTTAGACAGTGATGTGAGTCAATAAACAGGATTATCATTTGGATTTTTTTGTGGACTGCATACTTTATATTTGGATGTGATTTAGATGTTTGGACATATGTTGGACATTTATATGGGATGTTATGATGGATAGACCCTGGGCCATATTATTATTGTCTTTTGGACGTTTATTTGATTTAAAATAAAGGCGCCTATTTATTTGACGTTGATTTATACGCGGATTATTTATTTATGTTTAAATTACATGTACGTCATTTTGAGAAAGGAAAATTAACACCCGGAGTTTTAAGATAGGTTTAGAAAAATGTTAAATAAATCTTTTCTCATGGGATCCCAAATGCTCTTAATTAAATTGCCATTATTATAAAAAAAAATTTGTCTTAAAAAAATCTGGGGTGTTACAAAGTTGGTATCAGAGCCCAGTCTAGTCCATCATAATCCTTGTGAATGTCCATTTATATGTGAATAACAAATTCATAATAGTTGTAGAGAGAGAAACGATGAGAGAGGAACTTACACTTAGTGACATGTAAAATTTTGACAGATGGCTCCTCGGAGAAGGACAAGGTCTACCCCTGCTACACCCGTGGCTCCACCTGCTGAGTCCTCTGATCAAGGGGATCGAGATGCCGAGTTATTGAATCGGTTAATGTCAGGACTCGTACCACTTATACAAAGAAGAAAGTTAGACCGCTGCTGTTGACGCAGCTAACCCTAGCCCTATTCCACCACCTAAAGTGGCACCCATGGTTTCGTTAGTTCAGTCCTCACAACCAGTACAGGAACCATCGCACTCAGAGCCACGGAGGGTGATGCTACGAGTGACTCTAAGAAGACTGACAAATTATTGGAAAGGTTTCAAAAGATGGTGAAACCCTTTTATGGCGATGGTAACACGGAGGAGGCCGAGTGATGGTTATTTGAGGCGGAGAGGACATTCGACGCTATGAAGATCTCACCAGATGATCAAGTTAGAGTAGCCTCCTACCTGCTGAAAGGTGAGGCCGGCTTCTGGTGGCAGACTTTCACGCTCACCCGACCAGATCCGACCGAGACGATGACATGGGCAGCCTTTAAACAGGCTTTCGACACTCAGTATTTTCCACCTCATGCATTGCAGTCCATGAGGAAGGAGTTTGCCACCTGGAGCGAGAGAGATATGACGGTTCGGCGGTACCGAACCGATTTACACGACTGAGGAGATTTGCACCTCACGCACTGGCCTCAGACACAGAGGCAACTGACAGATTTGTGGATGGGTTGACTCCTTGGCTGAGAGATCGAGTGATTTCTTCTCGACCCACTTCTGTGCGAGATGCTGCTGATATGGCGTCCATGCATGAGAAGAACTCTCTCAGGAATAGAGGGAGTGCGTTTCAGCCCTTTAAGGGCAAGCGGCCATTTGGTGCTATGCAGACACATGGGGCATCAGGTTATCCACCACAGGCCAAATTTAAGAGAGACGCTGAGAGGAAGAGATGTGATAGGTGCAAGGGTTGGCACCCTGGGCAAGGGTGCAATAGATTTGACCGACCACAGCAGCAGAGGCAGCCACAACCACAGAGACAGTCCTATACACCTTACCAGAGACAGCCATACAGGTGTTTCAACTGTGGAGACGTTGGCCATTTCATTAAGGACTGCCCTAAGGGGCGAGGCGGTACAGAGATGGGAGCAGAGGCAGCCTAACGCGCCACGTAGCCGGGGACGAGTATTTGCCATCTCATCGGGACGGGCACGGAGCATCACACCAGGTCGTAGAAGGTACTCTTCTAGTCTCGGATAGACATGCCAAAGTTCTTTTGACACAGGGTCTACACATTCTTTTATATCATGTATTTTTGCATCTTGCCTTGATGTATGTGTACACAAACTAGCATTTGGATTAGATATTATGACACCTGTGGGAGAGACAAGAGAGACTACGAGAATATATTAGAGATATACCTGTAGAGATATCGGGCGTGAGTATGGACACGTACTTCATCTTACTAGACATGGTAGACTATGATGTTATTCTTGGGATGGATTGGTTAGCCAACTATGGTGCTATGGTAGACCGCCGAAAGAAGCGAGTCACTTTTCTTATACCGGGCAACCGAGAAATAGTGTTCCAGGGTAGGAAAGATCGACAGTACATGCATCATTTACGCTATGAAGGCGGCACGATTTTATGCACGAGGGTGTAACGCATTCCTCGCATATGTGACCGTTGAGGAAAAGGAGCAGCCACGGCTTGACGAGATTGATGTTGTCCGTGATTTTGCCGATGTATTTCCCGAGGAATTACCGGGATTGCCGCCAAGTAGGGAGATTGACTTCACCATTGACTTGGTGCGGGTACATCGCCTATCTCTAAGGCACCATATAGGATGGCTCCAGCAGAGTTGAGAGAACTTCGTGTACAATTGCAAGAGTTACTGGATAAGGGCTTTATCAGGCCTAGTGGATCACCATGGGGAGCACCAGTCCTTTTCGTGAAGAAAAAGGATGGATCACTGAGACTATGCATTGATTATCGGTTGTTGAATGGTGTTACTATAAAGAACCGATACCCTTTGCCACGCATAGATGATTTATTTGATCAACTCCAATCGGCACAAGTGTTCTCCAAGATAGATCTGAGGTCGTGTATCATCGGTAAGGGTTAGAGAAGAGGATATCTCGAAGACTGCCTTTAGGAGTCGTTATGGTCATTATGAGTTCCTAGTGATGCCGTTTGGATTGACGAACGCACCTGCAGTGTTCATGGATCTAATGAACCGTGTTTTTCGAGCTTATTTGGATAAGTTCGTGATTGTATTTGTGGATGACATCTTGATTTATTCGCCTAGTCATGAGACACATAGAGAGCATCTCCACACGGTATTAGACACACTTCGTCGACATCAGTTGTATGCCAAGTTCAGTAAGTGTGATTTTTGGCTAGACCAGGTGCATTTCTTAGGCCACGTCATATCTAAGGATGGAGTAGCCGTGGATTCAACAAAGGTAGAGGCAGTACTACACTGGGAGAGGCCCAAGACAGTGACTGAGATACGCAGTTTTCTCGGTTTGGCAGGGTATTATCGTCGTTTTATAGAGGGATTCTCTAAGATCGCATTACCATTGACCACCCTGACTAGGAAAGACACTCAATTTGTATGGACCGAGGCTTGCGAGGAGAGCTTCCAAGAGCTCAAGAGGAAACTTACTACTGCTCCGGTATTGACCTTACCATCTGGTGCAGGCGGTTATGTAGTTTATTGCGACGCCTTCGGCAAGGGATTAGGAGCAGTGTTGATGCAACATGGGAAGGTAATTGCCTATGCGTCTGCATACCGAAGACACATGAGGTAAATTACCCAACACATGACCTGGAATTAGCAGCCGTGGTATTTGTGTTGAAGTCCTGGAGACATTATCTTTATGGTGAGAGATTTGAGGTATTCATCGATCATAAGAGCCTCAAGTACTTCTTTACTCGTAGTGAATTGAATATGAGGCGGCGCGGATGGATGGAGTATCTCAAGGACTTCGACTTCACCATACGGTACCATCCCGGGAAGGCTAACGTCGTTGCGGATGCCCCGAGTAGGAAGGCGGGTGTGATGATTGCCAATTTGACAACTCGGTCTAAGTTCTTTGACAGATCTTAGAGGCACGGGGCAAAGACAAGGAAACACAGGATTTGTGAGATAAGACGGATGTTTCGAGGGGACCGGATGGAGGGGTAAGATTTAAGGGAAGGTTGGTGGTACCGGCGGATGACGAATTGAAGCGCGAGTTACTTCAAGAAGCACACCAATCCCCTTATACAATTCATCCCTGGGGTACGAAGATGTATTAGGATCTCAAGAGGCATTTACGGTGGAATGGTATGAAAAGGATGTTGGAGAGTGCGTTGCACGATGTTTGACCCGTCGGCGGGTCAAGGCCGAGCATCGGCGTCCATCGCACTACTTCAGACACTGGACCTTCCAGAGTGGAAGTGGGACCATATTACCATGGACTTCGTTCTAGGTCTTCCGAGGACCGCTAGCGGCCACGACATGATATGGGTCGTCGTGGACAGGTTGACCAAGTCTGCTCATTTCCTTCCTATCAGACAAAATCAAACCGTGGATAGCTTAGCGAAATTATATGTTAAGGAGATCGTCAGTCTACATGGCGTTCCCTTGACAATTATATCGGATCGAAATACGCGATTTACCTCAAAATACTGGAAGAGCGTGCAAGAGGCATTAGGGTCGAGACTGAAATTTAGCACAGCATTCCATCCTCAAACAGACGGACAGAGCGAGAGGACCATCCAGACTATTGAGGATATGCTACGAGCCTGTGTTATGGATTGGAAGGGTAGTTGGGAAGATCATTTACCTTTGGTGGAATTTGCTTATAATAATAGTCATCACGCTAGTATTGGCATGGCTCCATATGAGGCACTTTATGGCAGACCTTGTCGGTCACCTTTATGTTGGAGTGATGTAGGAGAAAGACGCGTGGTGAAATCTGAGTTAGTGGAAGAATGTGCAGAGAAAGTGCAACTCATCCTAAGAGGTTACCGACAACTCACAGTCGACAGAAAAGTTATGCAGACAAGAGGCGAAAAGACTTAAAGTTCTTTGAGGGCGAGCATGTATTCTTGAAAGTTTCTCCTATGAAAGGGGTGTTGAGGTTTGGAAATAAAGGAAAGCTTAGTCCCAGGTATATTGGACCTTTCGAGATCTTACGACGAGTTGGGTCATGGCATACCGCCTAGCCTTACCACCACAGCCCAAGAATGTGCATGTCGTCTTTCACGTGTCTATGCTGTGGAAATACGTGCCAGATCCCTCACATGTATTGGAGCAGATCCCGTGAGAGCTACAGTCGACATGACATTTGAGGAGAGACCAGTGCGCGTCTTAGATACAAGAGTCAAGGAGTTAAGGAATAAGACCATTGCCTTGGTCAAAGTCCTTTGGCAGCATCATTCACTACAGGAGACTACCTGGGAGACTGAGGAGGAGATGCAAAAGATCCATCCAGAGTTATTTACATAGAGGTATGTAGCTAAATTCGAGGACGAAATTTTTATAAGGAGGGAAGAATGTAATATCCTTAAATTTTAAGATAAAATAGGAAATTATTAAATAAATTAAAATAAAAAATTTATGGATGAAATTTTTTCCTGAAAACATAAGAATTAGAAAGTGCTCGTCGATACTAATCCAACGCCACCAAGAACGAGAAAAACGGGGCTCAAACGAGGGAGTTATGAGCCGTCAAAGTTGGAAGGGCAATTTGGTCATTTGGTAGAGACGTATTAGACAGGGGTCCAAATTGATACTGGCACCCCGGTCTTCCACATGTCTCTACCAGTGCCGAAAAAATCACCGGAGAGACGTGGAAAGAGGCGTGTGGGGAAGAGTTTCTCTTCCCCAAGACTCTAAAACCCTATATCTATGCTCCTCTAGGAGCCAAAACGCTCCACTTTGAGCGTTTTCCATGAATGCTACGCAAAACCCTAGCCCTGCAAAAATCTGAAGTTTCCGGCGAGTGGAGCCCCAGCAACACGAGCAAACCCGACCAGGCACAAGGTAAGCCTCAAATCCATGTTTTTTCTGTATTTATTAATTAGAAAATTAATTAGGAAAGTATTTAAAAATTAGGAAAAAAATCAGATTTTTTGGGGCTTTGTGCACGCTACTGTTGGAGCGTGATTTCACGGATCAAACCTTATCCGTTTGAAAATTGCACCGTCAAACTAGTGCACAAGAGACCCCAGAGCATACCCTTTAAATTTGGGAGCGATCCAACAGTGGAATTCTCCAAAAAACTCAAAAACCAGTACCTAGGGATGTTTTTAGGAACTTGAGAAAAATCGTTTAAAAACCATGGTTTTTGGCAAAATCAGTGCAAAAGGAGGGCATAAATGGATTCTAGAGAGAATTCTGAAGAAAATGGAGCAAAAATCACGCAAAACGGAGCTCTGTAGCTCCGCCGGAGGCGACCGAAATCCGGTCGTCTTCTCCGGCGTCGGCGCCTGGCGCTGACGCCAAGACGCACTCAGAGACGCAGCCAGGATCGTCGCCGCACGCGTGCGGAGAGTGCGCTGGTTGGCTGTTGCGGTGGGACCGGGACGCGGCGCGCGTCCCGTACGACGTCTGCGTCGGCGTGCGTCTTCGTGCGCCCGTGTACGTCGGTGTAAACCGGCGGAAAAGGGTGCCGCCGGTTTAAACCACCTTATGGTGGTCCGGCAGGCCCCATTTTAGTGTAGTTTTCACTAAAACTTGATTTTTGGGAGCTAGAGAGGTCCAAATCACGATCCGGAAGAAGCGTTGTGACCGTATTGACGACGCAGACCTAATTTTAACTTAAAAACTTAGAAATGAACACTTTTTATTTAGAAAAATTTTTAAATAGTGATATGACATGTACAGGTGCACTTGAATATACCAATTAAAGGGAGTTATTAGCAAGCTAGTGATCTCACACTGAGGTAGGTGACGACAACTAATGTTTTGCCTTGATTTTAAACCATGTTTAAACATAGCATCATGTGTGATTGTGTTTTAAATTGCGACTTTTATTTACCATGGATTTCATGCGACATTACGTACAGGATGGTTATTCCAAATTGAATTCTTTTACTGAATAAACTTATTTAAAATGCTTTTACAAGCATGATGTTAATTAGTTATGCTTAATTAGAGATTTATTTCTTATTATATATATAGAAAATGCATGGATTTACATGGAAATGAGTATAGAGGCTTAGTAGCTGGTCCTTTTATAGGCTAACCCTAGGATGAGGGGCATGTCTTGGGGATTTCAAGCTATAAGTGCTCTTGAGTTTTAGCATATACATATGATTTCCGTGTTTTATATTTGATGACGGGTGCTCTCGCCCGGTGGGCGTCATGCTAGGAGGGATAGGGCCGGCCACCCACCTTCCGAGATTATGATGTAATGAGTTTGTGATATGATAGACACCTGCCCATAGATGGCATTCGGTAGGGGTTTGGTAACATGGATAGTCCACACTACCGGTCTGAGCCTTTCCATGGGGACAGACGCTAAGTCTCCCGTTATGATGTCGACGGAGAGCGGCGGTGGTTGATACCCATGGAGGGTTGCCACTGCAGCATGATGGCCCATATTCTTGTTATGTGTGCATGCATGATGAGCATGGTTATGGATGGTATGCCTGGGTGTGACGACACTCAGAGGTTGACTATGTGTACTCCTGATCAGGGATGTTAGTGCGATGTGGTGGGACCCATGACCTTAGGGTGCCCTTATTCTTGTTGTATGCTCCATTTTATTGATTCATGTCATGTTTTAACTCAGTGAACTTCATGTTTTAGCATTTGGAATAAATTGGCATTTATTTGAACATGGCATTATGATATCACTATTTCCATAAATGTTAGACTTTTCATCAATCGTTTCATTATTTCTTTCATTTATTACATTAATTGTCTATGTACCTACACAAGCGATAGCTTCTTTGAGGCATTGCTTTGTTTTGCAATGCCTTAGATCTCGAGCGACACCAGGGAAAGGAAAAGCGGTTGATAAACCTCGAGAGTCTGCTAAAGACCATTTTTCTATAGTGTTAGACAGGTGATGTGAGTCAATAAACGGGATTATCATTTGGATTTTTTGTGGATCGCATACTTTATATTTGGATGTGATTTAGATGTTTGGACATATGTTGGACATTTATATGGGATGTTATGATGGATAGACCCTGGGCCATATTATTATTGTCTTTTGGACGTTTATTTGATTTAAAATAAAGGCGCCTATTTATTTGACGTTGATTTATACACGGATTATTTATTTATGTTTAAATTACATGTACGTCATTTTGAGAAAGGAAAATTAACACCCGGAGTTTTAAGATAGGTTTAGAAAAATGTTAAATAAATCTTTTCTCATGGGATCCCAAATGCTCTTAATTAAATTGCCATTATTATAAATAAAAAAAAATTGTCTTAAAAAAATCCGGGGTGTTACACCCCCTTCCCTGGACAACAACATGGTCATCGTCCATCTTTGATGATCGGGCAGACGATCTTCGAAGAACCCACAGATCACTTGATGAATCAATGGGCTAGACTTATCCGATTTTCAGTCAAAACAGAATTGCATTCTAAGATGATAAATAAGTATATATCAATCACTAGACAGACTAACATGATTAAAATAAAATAAAAATCTTAATCTTATGGTATGACGGATTTTTTCTTAAAAATAAACACCACTCAAAAGAAAAAGCAATATTTTTCTTTTTCTCGAATGGTGGAGAAGATAACCCAGGAGAGAGGCCCCTTCTTCCGCCATGGCACTGGAAGGCCTCTGCTCACCAAAGCATTCTATGATGCTTCCAAGTGTCATCTCAACGTGGAGTTGGGAACATGACCGTATAATGATCCATTGGGCATAATCAAATTAGGAACATCGTGTAGGGATCTTAGCCGGCAGGATATGCTAGGAGAGAGTGTGGCGGGACCCATCTCCCATCATTTACTGGGTCCCAGCTCACTTTCTCTATCCCACGATCGAGAGTGTGCTTCTAGAAATTATAAGACCCCAGGAATGGAACGATAATCCTCTTGCAGATTAAGTTCCATTTATTGCAGCAACGGCAATGAGTGGCCATAAGTTTACCTAACTAGGTGGTTTCAACCAGCCACTGGCTTGCTGGACGTGCGCTGAACAACACGAGTTGATGACTACTTACGAATCATGATGTGATTAGGCGATGGTAATACCCAGTTTGAGCACTAACGAGGAGCCTTGAAGTAACCGTAAAAGTTGTCACCATCTGAACTTAAAGATTATGGGTTCAAGCCGTGAAAATAGCCTTTTGCAAAAGTACAAGATAAGGCTGCATATAAATCCTTGTGGTCTGCCCCTTCCCTAGACCCCTGCATGCACAGTAACTTCATGCACTAGGATTGCCCTACTATATATAACATTTGATTGGTGGGAAAAAGGCAAAAAATAGAAGAAGTTAAGGGAAATCGCAGTTAAAAAAAAAAATTCAACCAATCAAATGTCACCTGCAATTCTTTGCTAAATTTATCACTGCCCTATATATATGCAAAGAACAGGTAACATTTGATTGGCTAAAAAAAGTAAAAAATAAAAAAAATTCAAAAAAAATAACAGTTAAAAACTTTTTCTAGACCAATCACGTGTCACCTACAGTTCACACCTGCAATGCCTTGCTGAAATTACCCCTCCTATATATATATATATATATATATATAAGTGCAAAGAACATGTGACATTTTATTAGTTTAAAAAAAAATTAAAAAAGTCAAAGCAAATGATAGTTAGAAACTTTTTCCCACGCAATCACATTTCACCTTCATTTTACACAACTCTTTGCTGAAACTACCACTTATATGAGGAGAAAAATTAAACTAGAGCTTGCATCACTCTTTCGTTTCGGGTCTAGTTTACCCCTTTTTTATTATAAATTATATTTTATTGCGTATTATCTTTTCCAGTAGATACATGCGAAAAGTTAGCTTTCAATTAACTTCACTTTTAGTAGCATTACATAATCCTTTTTCATTGGGAAGTGACTTTCAATCTAGTAATGGCACCCACAAGTTTCTTCTACAGAGTCTTTATAGGTGGTTTGCCGGGCTAAAAGGCATTAGTCTAAAACTACAACTAGGTCCCACATTTGGGGTGATCTAAGATTCCAAACTACTGATCTTCTAGGTCTCATCAAGATACACCATGCCCCAAAAATCTACTTTCACTGGATAATCTTAGCCTTCATGAGGTGAAAAATTGAGGGCTCAAAAAGATTAAAGATATGTTACGGAAATCTTGATCAATCAGAGGATTGGTATTGCACGATGAACAAATTGGGGATGAATGATTTGGATCACCAAAAACTGCCCCTTTTGTAATTTTTGCGGCACTTCTGAACATGTAAATTTAGTCGGTTGACCATCACAAAATTTTTCTTTGAAATCAAGTTAATACAAACTTTTTCAGAGAAAATATTTTTCTATGCACAGAGAAGACAAAAAAATAAATATGAGACGTTTTTTTATATGCAAAAGTCCAATTAATTCAATTATATGGTATGCATGTGCACTGGAACTTATTTATTGAGGTCCTAAGTTATACACATTGGCCACTACTACTGTGGTTTTAATTTAATACTAGTTTTTAAAATATATATATATATATACTGCATATACCCCATCAGAATGTTGACCAGCAGAATGTTGCCATTCTAAATGGGTCCCACCAACAAGAACATAATATATGAAGCCATGTGCTTGGCATGGCAGATGCAAACCCCTTTCATCATTTTAGACTTTCCATGTAGCTATAAATTCAATAATAGAAGCTTAGTTTGGATTCATCTATCTAAACAAGGTCTTACAATTATTAATTTAACTGCATATACCCCATCTGGCCTAAATAAACGGCAGTGATTGGACCAGTGCTGGTCCACCATTCTTCAGTTTCTAAGATAAGGTGGGTTACCTAGAAATTGTGGGGTCACCTGTATTCAGAGTAGGATACATCATGCATGTGGTCGAAAATGTCAAAATATTTTGATGAGGAAATAATTAGGCTCTTTTTTGGGTGGGGGTGGGGATGCAATAGAACCCTTTGTTTTGTGAAACATGTTCAAATAGTTCACAAAATGTTATTGATCTTTCTTTTTATGGGATTCATTAGCGCAACCCTCGAGTTTAGTTGCCACTGTTGAGTTTGGAACCCTGAACAAACTACCAATTATAAGCCTGAGGAAGGTGAGGATAACATCAAGTCATAATGCCCTTTACTTCCTAGGCGACAAATGTGCTACAATGGCCACGACAAATGGTCGCGATCCCGCGAGGGTAAGCTAACCCCAGAAACCCATCTTTAATTCGGAGTGCAGGCTGCAACTCGTCTGCATGAAGCTGGAATGGCTAGTAATTGCCAGGTGCTTGGAATTTATTTCTTCTACTAGTCATATAATTTTCATTTATGTGTGACATTTAATATGCTTAAAGATATGTTTACATCTTGAAATCAAGCTATGATTTGCACCCTCATCTACCCTGTATACAAGGAGCCCAAATCCGAAGTCCATCTTTTTAAGTTGTCTTATCTCATAGTCATCTTTTTCTTTTAAGTTGTACTCGTGTGACCTTGAAGCCACAGATTCAAGGGGTGGAACACAGCCTCTTACAAAATGCAATATAAGATTGTGTACTATTAACTTTTGTGGTCCATCCATTTTCCGAACCCTGTAGATGCAAGAGCTTCGTACACCAGAGCTGCCTCTCTCAGCTCATCCTAACCATTAATCTACACCCAAAAAAAAAGGCCAAAACCTAAAACCATTAATCTATATACAGAGGACCCATGTTCATAATTAAGATTAATTACAGGTATTACTTCACTAATCAAGCATCAACCCTGACTTTGGAAACTTCATATGAAGAGGGAGTGATATCTGCAGGAGCATTCTTCCAATACCAATAGTATCATGGTATGAACATCGGCAATCACATGGTCAAATAGTTTGACCACCAAAAGCTTGTTTGGGCCCACCAGTATCGATATGTTGTCTCCACATAGGTTGTCACCTTTTACGGTACGCGCAGTCGCGTCTTCATGGCGTTGATATTTTCAATTTATCACGAGATGAAGAGAAAATTAGCAAGAGTAGAGGCGGAGAAAGAGCTTTGCTTTTTCATTTTTCAAAGCTGGGCCGTTGGGTTCCGTATATTTTTTGCTCATTCAACAATTAGATTTTGTATCATGTTATTATACTGTTTAATGGTCGTGATCTTCGGTTTACAAGATAATCAGATATGAGGGAACCAGATTAACGGACTCGATCGTCCATCGAGTCTGCAAGTACACGGAAACTTTTCATACTATTGCGCTCCACTGTAGCAGCCCCGAAGAAATTTTAAATGAACGCAAATGTCACCCTACGTTGTTTTGATAATGGCACTCCCCGCGTAACGTGCCGGTTTGTCGCCGTCGTCGTTGTTGGTGACAAGTTGTTGCTGAGGTCAGTTTTATTCCAAGGGCTCTAATTTTATCCGAATAAAAAGAGAAAAAACTGCCGGCAAAGACGTTTTTTTAGCTTCTAAATCCCAGACGGTTTCTGAGCTGTTCGTCTTCTCTCTGCCTTCTTCCTGTTCAGATCTAAGAGATCGTGGGCCGAATTTTCGCCCTTTTTCTCTGTGATTCTGAACTCGGACTCCTTCCTTTTGATTTTTCGCTCTTTTCCCTCTTTTCCTTTTTCTTAAACAATCTCCCTCGCTTTCTCTCCCATCTTCTATGCGTAAAGATTTCATTGTTTATTGAGAAAACATAAGAATAAATTAAGAATTCGACTTATCTCCACCTCCGTACGCCAAATCTCTAACGCATTTCTCTAAGATCCGATCAAATTCTGAAATTTGTTACGGATTCTTCGAGCAAAACATCTTCAAATTTGCCGCCATTAATTATCATGATCACCTGAAAACGTTCTGCGGCAGAAAATCTGGAATTTCCGAAAGTTTTTTTTTTTTGAAATTATTTCCTTTCTAGTGATTATGCTGTCATCGGAGATCCCTAACGATGCAATTTCAGGTGCTTGCATACAAATTCCACTAGAGTGACATTTGGAAGCTGCATTTTCTGGAAGCTTGAATGTTTCGGTATCGTTACTAGGTTTTCTGTGAAACATTCCTTTCCGAAATTAGTGGAAGTTTCAGAGTCAGAAAGGAAGAAGAGGAAGGAGAAACAGCTGTCGTTGGGGGACCGCATTTTCCAGAAAACTCCAAAACCTTACTCTGGCCATTAGAATACAGAAAGCACCGTTACTCCGAAGCAATCCTGACACTCAAACCGCCGTCTCCTAACTAAAAGAAAAGACAACAGAAATCTAACTTTTTCTTCTTCTTCTTTTTTGCATTTTTATAATTTTACCGAGTTTTAATTAGTAGTAATCCATGAATAATCCAACAACCCTGTTTTTAACAGCCTAACCGTCTTGTTAAAGGAGAGAAAGAGAGAAGAGATCTAGTTCCATTTTGTATGGTGTGATTTTATTTAGTCTCTTCTCCATTTTGGAGTTGGGTGAGAAATGGGGACGATTAGTGGGGAGGAGTTGATGCGGTGGGAGAAAGCAGAAGCGGGGATTGTGGCAGATGGAGTCATGAATGGGAATGAGGAGAAGATTTTGGTTTCTGTGAGGCTGAGGCCTCTCAATGCCAAGGAGATTGCGAGGAATGATGTATGTGATTGGGAATGCATCAGTGAGACAACCATTATGTTCAGGAACAGTCTGCAAGAGCGTTCCATGGTGCCTACGGCTTATACATATGGTAAGCAAGTTGTATTTCCGTTTTTTCTTACCGCTTTTCTAGTTCTCTCTGTGGTTTTTGTGAAAATTGGATTTTGGATCTCCCTCTGCTAATGAGTATATGCTGCGTGGAGATTTTTAAGGTGGTGCAGAAGATATCTACCCTCAGAACCAGGAAACTTGCACCTCGAATTTTACAAGCATTTTGTTTTTCACGAAGTAGGTCTTAACCATGGAGGATTTTTTATTTTTTGTGCACATGAGCCAAACCTTTCATGTTTTTTCCCATATGTTGCTTTCTTTTTGTTTACCAGCAGTCGTCAAAAAAATCTCGGGTATTTCTGCCAATTGAATGCGTTGTGGTGAATGTTTCCGGTATTTTAGTTGGAGAAATGGTAGAATCACTTAACAGAATTTTGCAGTCAAGGGTGTTTTATAATGTTCATCCGGTTTGGTCCTAGATAATTCTGCATTTCTTTCTGATTTTTATATCAATTTTATAGATAGAGTTTTTGGTGGTGAGTGTTCCACGAAGCAAGTCTATGAGGAGGCAGCCAAGGCAGTTGCTCTTTCTGTCGTCAGTGGGATTAACTGTGAGTATAGTAGGCTTGTCTCTAACTTCTTATTTACTGAACTTACACTAGCAGTCCAGTAACAAAAGGAAAATTAAAGGGTCACATCTAATGAAATTATTTGTTCAGCAAGCATTTTTGCTTATGGGCAAACTAGCAGCGGAAAGACATTCACTATGACAGGAATAACGGAGTTCGGTGTAGCTGATATTTATGACTATATACGAAGGGTAACCAACACTTGGACCCTTTTCTCATTTTCAATACACATTTACGACTTGTTTTGCTAAATGATACTTCATTCTTCATGTAGCATGAGGAAAGAGCATTTGTGTTGAAGTTCTCCGCAATGGAGATATACAATGAAGCTGTCAAAGATCTCCTCAGCACTGACAGTACTCCACTCAGGCTTCTAGATGACCCAGAGGTGAATATTGGTTGCTTTTCATGTTATATCTTGTGAATATTATCTGCTAATAGTACTCATGCTTATAGAGAGGGACTATTGTGGAGAAACTTACGGAAGAAACCCTCAGGGATTGTGACCATCTACAGGAGCTCCTTTGCACATGTGAAGGTAAAAGTTGTCTCTAATGGTGACTTTTAGTTGGTGTTAGTAAAGCTTTTAACCATGTATGCCATATCCTTGCAGCTCATAGACAGATCGGGGAGACCTCGTTGAATGAAACAAGTTCCAGATCTCATCAAATTCTTCGGCTGGTGCGCCCTTTTGTCATCAGACAAATTACTTCTAATGGAGTTTCCAAAGCATCAATTAAGAAATCTCTCAACTTATTTCTTTTTCATTGGTGATTTCCTGCAGAGAATTGAAAGTTCTGCACGCGAGTTTTTGGGCAAGGACAACTCAAGCACCCTCTCTGCTAGCGTGGTATGGCTCAGCTAATATGCTTTCCTTGAGATGGCAATTCAGCTAACAATGTCATCCTGAGGAATATTTTGTATGATTTATTTCACTTCAAAGACAATGGAAAGAGGCATAATTAGTGGTGCTGTTCTTTTGCACAGAATTTTGTTGATCTGGCAGGGAGTGAACGTGCATCTCAGGCATTATCTGCTGGTACACGACTGAAAGAAGGTTGTCACATAAATCGCAGTTTGCTTACACTGGGAACTGTTATCCGAAAGCTAAGGTCACCTCAGTGTTTTATTCTTTCCATTTAGCTTTGAAGAGATCTTTTGAATTGTGGCTACATCTAGTTTTTCATCTGGGAAATCCCATATCTTTTCATCTTGATGCTGCCACCTTGTGTCCTTTATGATATTCTCAAAGTAGTAATGACTTTCAAAGTTATATATGAATTTGGAGGCCACTTAAACGCTTTAGAATGTCTTGGATATAGAGGCTTTTCCGGGATCTACTTACACAAATTTCTGACTTGGTTTTAATTGAAGTAAAAGTTAATCATCAATGCTAGAAATCAGGATTCCTTTAATGATGGTATGTCAGCTACTCTTAATGCTGTGGCACCTTACATTACTATGTCATCTGCCTTGTTAGTTTTCTACAAATTGTGCCTCTGAATTGCATTATTCTGTGCTTAACATCGAGTCTAGAAGAGCTTAAGGCCTTCTAGTGTAGTGGTGCAAGGAGGAGCCTCTCATGTGATAGGTCACTGGTTCGAGACTGCTCAGGGTGTGTGTGCTCAGAAAACAGAAAAAGAAAAAAAAAATAAAACAGTCTACAAATGTATAAGATTGTAACTGAAATCAAGCATTATTGAAGTGTTTAGAACAAATGAGGACTAGCAGTGGAAGAATCCTAGTTATCAAACTTAGCTTCAGGAGATTGAGTTCTGTGGACTTGCAACCACAGAAGAAAAAATGGTCCAAGCGAAAGCATATACCAATAAAAGTTATAAATATCCATAACAACTTAACCCTTTTCCTTTGTTTCTTTATCAGCTCTGGTCTGCTATGCCAAATCTCTTACTAGGAGCTCATATGATTAACCATTATGTTTATTCAGCTATACAACCTGACCAAGCCTGCACTGAATAGCTTCAGTGAATTGGAACACAAATTTTACAGCATCTAGCTACATAAGATGGATATGTGAACAGAGACTTCTTTCTGCTGAGGACCCCTTGTGGAAGAGAAACACATTAACCATTTGCAACATACTCCATTGTGAGTTTGAATCGCTAAGAGAAATCCCCAGCAGCCAAGGAAAGTTTTGTGTAATGTTCAGGATTAGTACTGGGCAGAAACTGTTTTCTGAGTACCAATCTCAATTTGTTGTACATTACAAGTACCTAAGACAGATACGTGAATAGAGACTTCTTTCTGCTGAGGACCCTTTTGGGAGAGAAACACACTAACTATTTGCAACATGCTTCATGAGTCTGAATTGCTAGAGAAACCCCCAGCAGCCAAGACAAAGTTTTCTGCAATTTTCTGGATTAGTACTAGGAAGAAACTGTTCTTTTGAGTACCAATCTAAATTGTTGTCATAGTACCAGGACAAGCAACTACTAATTTAGTTGACGATAAAGGCATGTGGAGTTTACCATAGGTTCAGATTTGATGCCATCCCACCTAGTAAGGGAAGAGTTGAAGGTTCATCAACCATCATAGAACTTCTTAAGATCTCCCAAAAAACAATACAAGAAAATCATTTTTCTGATGCTGGACACTAATTCTTTCCATGAAGCGCTAATTACTTCTTTCTTCATCCCTAAATGACACCCTTTGGGAACAGGCCTTTCAAATCATTGGGTGAGCTCTAACTTATCCACTGTCTAAGGAGCGACCAATCAAACGTGGAAAGCAACAAATCCTTTTCAAACACAGTTGGAACTTGTCAAGAAGGGTTGGAGAAAAGATCAAAGAATAGCATTATATTTATCAAAACTCTACATGTTACTGGAAACTTTCCTCAGGTGTGTGATTCTTCGGAGTAGAGATTAGTGTAACTTTTTTTATTTTCTGTAGCAAGTGTTCCACTTACCTGATTTACATCATAACCATCCAAATCATTTTAATCAGTA
Source organism: Warburgia ugandensis (assembly GCA_035236585.1). Taxonomy (NCBI): domain Eukaryota; kingdom Viridiplantae; phylum Streptophyta; class Magnoliopsida; order Canellales; family Canellaceae; genus Warburgia; species Warburgia ugandensis. Next base: position 44,826,371 of record CP141129.1, read on the forward strand.
AGTAAAAAAATTTCATTGAGAAATCTTACTTCATAATTGTAAAATAATATGTAAATCACTACATTACTAGAGGAAGGCCAATCCAAAATTAAGGCTTGAAACTGAAACTCTGTGTTCCATAGTTAACAAAACTACATGAAACTATGTTTCCTGATGCTTCACCATACAGCCATCATCTCTTATTTTATTTCTTATTCTTCTTTTTTCTTTTCTTTTTTCAAGAAAAGGGCTAACCGATAAGATTCAGCAATATGAAAGCTATGTATTCTAGTTATGAAGTTTAACTTGATTTAAACACCATTCTTTGGTCGTCATAGTTGTTGAACTGAGCTCATCCTCTTAATACTAAATTAAGCAAGAGATTGTTTCATTTTGTGTTCTAGGATTTGTGTAAGATTAATGCATTTCTGTTCAACAAATTTGACTTTTTTTGTTTGAGTTTTATTTATATATGTAGGCAAATACACTGTCTCAAGTTAGTATTAGCTATGCTTTTACAATTTCTTAGTTCAATATGAACCATTCACGGTGTCTTGCTGCAGCAAAGGAAGAAATGGACATGTTCCATACAGAGATTCAAAGTTAACCCGCATACTGCAACCTTCCCTTGGAGGGAATGCAAGAACTGCCATCATTTGCACAATGAGCCCCGCACGAAGCCATATTGAGCAATCAAGAAATACCCTATTCTTTGCAAGCTGTGCAAAACAAGTAGTTACAAATGGACGTGTCAACATAGTGATGTCTGATAAGGCATTGGTGAAGCATTTGCAAAAAGAGCTGGCTAGATTGGAGAGTGAACTGAGAGCTCCAGGGACTGCTTCCAACACAAGTCATCCTGAAGTGTTGCTGAGAGAGAAAGATGCTCAGATTCGAAAGGTTACCAAATAGCTTTCTAAGCTTGCCATGTCAATATGGATGTTTATATGCTATTAAGACTTTCATGCATATATGCCAACAACATGTACACACTACCTAACCATAGTCTGGAAGTCTCTAATTTATTAATATGGATGACTTAACCTGTTATTAACCAGATGGACAAGGAGATAAAGGACTTGATTCAGCAGCGAGATCTAGCTCAATCACAGCTTGAGGATTTGCTTCGAGTAGGAGATGGTCAAGCTTCAAGATTATGGGTATTCAGCATTGCTGTTACAAATAACAGGTCCTTAGTTATATCTTCATTTTTTGTATCCTAATGTGTATGTCCGTTTCTTTGTGTTCTCAGGCAGAGCACAGTGGCCCTCCTGCATCCCATGCACCAAATACACTTGAAGATGAACTTTCAATATCGGGGTCACTGGATATTGTGGACGAAAGTGTAGATTTTGGCTTCTCAAAGTTTCTAGCATTTCAGTCCTCTAAAAAATCCCCTAGCACCAATATGAATGAACATTACCCACAGTTTTCTGAAAATCCAGACAACCAAGTTCCATTTGGTGACAGCTCTCCTCCATTATCTACTAGTAGTCCTAGGTTTCTTGGATCAGATCCAGAACAGTATGGAGAGATGTCTCTTGATGCAGAGGATGATTTTGAGGACATTTGTAAAGAAGTTCGGTGTATAGAGATGGAAGAATCCAGCATTACCAGAACCAAAGAGCCTGATTCCTTTTCTCCTGAAGAAACTGCAACACCATTGCCCCCAGCAAGGAGTGACAGTGCATATGCAACAGATATGGTATCAACGTCCGTAGGAAAGGAAGCTAGACAGTCAGAACATGTTGGTACCGATGGTTGCACAGAAGAGCAGTTCCAACATGTGCAGAAAAACATTGATAACCATGTGAGACTGTGCCCTGATGAACGATCTCCATGGCCATTAGCAGCAGACTTCTCTAGCTCCGGATGCTTGCTTTTATCAAGAAGTAGAAGCTGTAGAGCAAGTTTCATGACTGGCTCATCTTCCCCCTTGTTTGGAGAGCCAAACCATTATGAAAATACACCACCAAGTTTTCTTGAAAAAGACTTTCCTCAAAGGCATGGAAGCTTTCAGAGGAAGCCCTTTGCATTAAATTATTGTGCTGATATTGCAACATTATCTCGAGAAAGATCTCAGACTTCTGAGAGGAGCACTTCTACAGATGTGCTAAAGTCACAAAGTCTAAAAACTGGTACTGAAGAGGACATTACCAGCATCCGTGGTTTTGTTGCAGGAGTGAAAGAGATGGCTAAACTTCAATGCGAAAAACAACTCGGAGATGACCAGCGCCCCTTTGTAATGCAAAACTTATCTCACCTGATATTTCTTGGTTGCTCAAAATGCTATTCTTGCATATAGAAGTTATGTTTCTCCTCCTTTTCTCGAGCTGCTACTGACTTTGCAACCAAAGCCTTTTTTGTCAACCCATGTGATTTGATCTATATGGAAGATCTATGCAGGACCTTTAGTTTAATCTTTTCTGTATGAGAACATTGAAGCTGATACTTTTGAGTAGGTTTCCACCTTAGCACATACTGTTTAAGGTAGATATTCTGTGAGCATGTGATAAGTATCAAACTCTAACAGACTGTTTTGGGTAGACATTCTGGGAAGCGCTTGAAACTTTTAAGAATAGGGCAGTGCTTCTAAATTCTGAGTCAGAAAAGCATGCAATATTTGGGCAAGAGCATGTCTAACAAAGTTACTTCTATCCGATGTCATAGCTAACATTTGCTAGGTTATAACAAAGCCAGTTCATGTTCATGTGTCCCTTTCCTGTACATGCTTTCTAAATCATAAAAAGCAAGGATTATCTGGTCAAAGCATGCTTAAACCAATAAAAACCTGCACTTTCAGTTCATCTATGTGAATTTTCAGTTTCTGAAGAGGTTACTGGTCTGATCAAGCAAACAGATATATTTTATTAGGATGTGACTGCTGGTTATTATGAAAGAATTAGATGCATTATGAATCTTATTTTACAAGAAAAATGGCTGGCTACTCAAGGATGTTAGGACTCATTACCCTAGAGATTATAAGTAGCTACTGACATTACAGCAAGCATTAGAAGGAGAAAATAATTTTCAAATTTGATTGTTTGATCTCCAATGTCCACTTGGGAAATGCTTGAATGTTTATTCATTTGTATTGCATGCCTTCTGCTCCATATGTGCCTGTGTTAGATAATTTATAGAACATCACATTACCTTTGGAGTTTCAGAATCTCCAATGAGGAGAAATTTTTTTTAAAATGACTTCCGAGGATATGGAAGTGGTGATGATGGCCAAAGACTTGAAGTCCTGAATTGTCCTCATAAAATGAAAATCACGATTCTCCAATGATAATGAACTGGTAGAATTGATCCATTGGGTGTGAAATGGATAATTTCGCCAAAAATGCTAATGGCATAAAAATACTCTGAAAGTAGCCAAAATTCAAGTTGCATTATGAAATAGTGCAGTAATTCTGCGCTTTTCCATTACTGCTTGTTGGAATTTCTTGCTTAGAAATTGGAGAACCATTTGTTAGATAAAAAGTTCTGATCATCAGATATCCAGTTTTTAGCTACTATATATATTTAAGTTTTATAAAGAATTCATGTGATAGATGTTTATGGTATTAATCAGAATCATGAACGCTGTACAGCTTATATCCCTTAGACTTACATGCCGTGATCTGGTTCTTTTTTCTCTCTCATGTTCATTGAACATGGTTTCTTATGTTTGCATGGTTCAGGGGATGGAAGCAATGGGCAATGAAGACCTAAGAAGTGAAATAACTTCAAAAGATGTTGGCCTAGATCCGATGCAATTCCCTTTGGGATCTCCATCTCGGTGGCCCTTGGAATTCGAGAGGCAACAGAAAAATATAATAGAGCTTTGGCATGCTTGCAATGTTTCCTTGGTCCACAGAACATACTTTTTCCTGCTCTTCAAGGGCGATCCCACTGATTCAATTTACATGGAAGTAGAGCTGAGGAGGCTTTCTTTTCTCCAGGACACATTTTCTCGAGGGAACTCTGCTAAACCAGCCATTATAGATGGTAGCAGTATCACACCAGCTTCAAGGTATTTTATTGGCCCTTTTTTGTCCATTTCCGTTTCTATGGAAAAGAACGCAGACACCCTAGTTCTAATTTCTAGGAACTAGACTGCAGATCAAAATGGAGGCGTTTTGATTAGTGTCATACAGCAGCAACCATCCCTGTGCATCTAAAATGACTTATAGTTATGTGGATTAACCACTCTAATGGCGTCTTATCTTGTCAAATCTTTTATCATATTATGAACTTTGAGTGCCCAGATAAATATTTATTTGTTTTTACATGAAGTTAAATCAATAGTGCTGTTAAGATTCGAACTTCAAATAAGTGGAAGGACCATATCTTAACCAACTTGGCTGCATTTTACATCTAGTGCTTGTTGTTTGTGCCTTTCAGTAATTCTTTTCTGGATGGAGAATTCTAACATATTTCTTTCTAAAACTAAAGCATGAGGGCTCTCCGACGCGAGAGGGAGGTGCTGACCAAGCAAATGCAGAAAAAGTTAACAGTTGAGGAGAGAGAAAGCCTTTACCAGAAGTGGGGAATTGGCTTGGACACCAAGCAGAGGAGACTACAGCTATCCCAGAAACTGTGGACCAAAATAGATGACATGGAGCATGTGAGGGAGAGTGCCTCTGTTGTTGCAAAGCTGGTTGGATTCTTAGCCCCGGGAGAGGCCATAAAAGAGATGTTTGGCCTCAGCTTCACACCGCAAAGGACCAGTCGGAGGTCCTATAGCTGGAAAAGTGGCACGCCTTCAATCTTGTAGCATAACTTCAAACCGTAGAAAGATTGGTTCTGGTGGAAGCAGCAAAAGTTTTGAGGACCTTGGCTCAGCTCAACTTCTTCCTTACATGAAAGTAACTCGTTAGTCATTATCTTGACTGTGATTTTTCTGATTCCTGTTGTATTATAGAAAATTTGTAAATTTACTCTGATTGGCAAACCCTTTGTGGCTTCTGTTTTCATTGTATCTTGCTTGATCAAATAAAAAGCTCAGGAGGTAGTTGCTTTGTGCTCGATGTTGTGAACACTACATGGATATCTGTCAAAAAGGGCTAATAGTATAATTGTTTCAGTTTTTCAGTGAACTATTTTTCAGTGAACTGTTGACACTTCCATGCTAGCTTGGCTATAACTGATCTACAAAATGGAAGTGCCTTAATTGTAATTTGACGGGCACCATACTATAAGCCAATGAAAGTGCTTCTGATCTCGTAAATTGTCAATATCATATCATATCAGCCGACAAGGGAGAAGTTGCGTTAGGTGCCAGCTGGCAAGGGAGAAGTTGAAGATGATTTTGTTATTTCTTTCTTACAAATGAATATGCATTTGTATATTAGTTTGTGAGAAAGAAATGAAAATCATCTCCAGCTTATTAAAATATGGCAACCCTTAGGTCAAGTAGCCAGCCGTCAAGGGGAAGCTGAAGATGGTTTTGTTATTTCTTTTGCTTGCAAATGAATATGCATTTGTATATTAGTTTGTAAGGAAGAAATGAAAATCATTTTTCAGCTTTTTAAAACTATAGCAACCCAAACTATGACATGAATCGAATACAGACATTCTCTCAAGCTAGGGTGTTCCCCATAAGCGACGTGCTGCATTGGATCCCGGGTGCAATGAAAAATAGGCAAGGGTTGCTAGGGCGTTCTCCCAGAAGCGACGCGCTACATCAGATCCCGAGTGTAGTGAAAAATGGGCAAAGACTACTAGAGCGTCCCCTCGGAAGCGAGAACCTAGGTGCAGTGAAAAGTGGACATGGGTTCATACCATGGAGGTCGAGAAAAGGCTATAGTAAATAGGGTATCTCCAGGACATAAAATTCGTATCGCCACATGGAATATAGAGACACTGACAGGTAAGAGTTTGAAGTTAGTGGACGCGTTGAAACGTAGGAGAGTCAACATCGCTTGTATCTAAAAAAACCAAGTGGAAAGGGGCTAAACCTAGAGAAATAGATGGGTATAAATTATGGTATGGCATAGGAATAATAGTGGATAAGGAATTAAAGGATTAAGTTGTGAACGTTAAAAGAATTAGTAATAGAATTATAATAATAAAACTTGTTCTAAGACAGCAGATTATTAATGTTATAAGAGCATACGCACTACAAGTAGGGTTACAAGATATAATTAAAAGATAGTTTTGGGAAGATATGGAAGGAGTCATGCAAGAAATTCCTAACACTAGGGGGATATTTGTAGGAGCAAACTTAAATGGCCATGTACGAAAAGATAAGGAAGGATATGATAGAATACACGGAAGGTATGGTATAGGTGAATGAAATGAGATGGGGGAGAATATCCTCGATTTTGCTATGTCATATAACCTGTCCATTGCAAATACACTCTTTAAGAAGAGGGATGAACACTGAATAACCTTTAAAAGTAAACTTCATAAAAGCCAAATAGACTTTTTTCTACTTAAGAATAATGAACCATCTATATGTAAGGATTGTAAGGTGATACCCGATGAGAGTTTAACCTCATAACATAGGTTAATGGTTATGGATATCTATATCAAAAGATGGAGAAAAAGAACTCAACTTAATACACATCCAAAAACTAAGTGGTGGAACTTCAAAAGAGAGAAAATAACCTCATTCAAAAATAAGTTGATGGTAGAAGAAAATTGAAACTATGAAACATAAGTAAATACCATGTAGACTAATACGGCTGAGTACATTAAAAAAGTGGTAAAAGATGTCTTAAGAGTATCTAAAAGTAAAAGGTTATTAGCAAAGGAAATACGGTGGTGGAGTGAAACAGTGCAAAAAGTTATTAAAGAAAAACAGATATGCTTTAAAGCATGGCAAAAGATTAAAAAATAAGTTGATGGTAGAAGAAAATTGGAACTATGAAATATAAGTAAATACCATGTAGACTAATACGGCTGAGTACATTAAAAAAGTGGTAAAAGATGTCTTAAGAGTATCTAAAAGTAAAAGGTTATTAGCAAAGGAAATATGGTGGTGGAGTGAAACAGTGCAAAAAGTTATTAAAGAAAAACAGATATGCTTTAAAGCATGGCAAAAGATTAAAAATAAAAAAAACTATGAACAATATAAGAATGCTAAAAAGGTTGCTAAGAGAATAATAAGTAAGGCTAAACTTAAAGCATATGATGAGCTCTACAATAGACTATGAACAAGAGAAGGTGAGAAAAATGTGTTTAAACTTGCAAAAGTAAGAGAACAGAAGGGTAAGGACTTAGATCATGTTAGGTGTATTATAAGCGATGATTAAAGAGTATTAGTCAAAGATGATAAGATCAAACAAAAGTGGGAAATATACTTTCAAAAATTGTTAACTAACAATAGCTCAAATACTATAAATCTAAATAACATTGGCTATTATAGATATGAACGTAGGATTAGAATACCCGAAGTAAAAGAGGCATTGAAAAAGATGAAATCAGGAAAGGCCATGGAGCCTGATGATATACCAGTAGAGGTTTGGAAGCATATGGGAGATATTGGGGTAGTCTTGTTGATTAGGTTGTTTAACACGATTATAAAATCAAAGAAAATGCCGAATGAGTAGAGGAAAAGCTTTATTGTACCAATTTATAAGAATAAAGGAGGCATATAAAGCTGTACTAATTATCGAGGGATCAAACTTATGAGCCACACTATAAAAATTTTTGAAAGAGTGATTGAAAAGAGGCGACGACATGAAACAAGTGTATCAGATAACCAATTTGGTTTCATGCCTGGGAGATCTACCATGAAAGCTATTTTCTTACTAAGACAATTAGTAGAAAAATATAGGGAGAGGAGGAAAGACCTGCACATGGTCTTTATCGACTTAGAGAAAGCTTATGATAGAGTCCCAAGAGAGTTAATATGGAAGGTGTTGGGTGGTAAAGGGGTTTCTCAGGGATATATAGACATAATTAAAAATATGTATGAGAGAGCGGTAACAAATGTTAAGACCACTAGTGGCGTGACTAGTGATTTTTCTGTCACTATAAGATTGCACCAATGGTCAGCATTGAGTCCATACCTTTTCACAATGGTTATGGATAAGTTAACAAAACATCTACACGAGGAGATTCCCTGGTGCATGCTATTTGTAGATGATATAGTCTTACTTGATGAGACAAGAGAGGGTGTAAACATAAAACTAGAGTTATTGAGAGAAGCATTAGAATCTGAAGGATTTAAAATTAGCTTAACTAAGACAGAATATGTAGAATGTAATTTTAGCAAGGAGAGTAGGAGTAGAACACCAGTCAAAATTAATAACCAAGAAGTCCCCCGTTAAAGACCACTTTCGGTACTGAGGATCAATGATTCATGAGAGTGGAGAGATTGAGACAGAGGTTACCCAGAGAATCCAAGTGGGTTGAAACAAATAGAGATGTGCATCTAGAGTTTTGTGTGATCGACGAGTGCCACTCAAACTAAAAGGAAAATTCTATAGGATGGCAATAAGGCCAGCCATGCTCTATGGATCAGTGTTGAGCACTTAAGTAACATCATACTCATAGGATGAGCGTCGCAGAAATGAGGATGTTGAGATAGATAAGTGGTAAGACAAGAAAGGATAGAATTAGAAATGAAAAAATTTGAAAAAATTTAGGGATAGCACCAATAAGTAACAAGATAAGGGAGACTAAACTTAGATGGTTTGGACATGTTCAAAGGAGACCAACAACGACACCGGTTAGAAGAAGTGAGACAATACAAGTAGAATGTTCTAAAGGGCAAGGGGAAGACCCAAAAGAACGTGGATAGAAGTGGTGAAAAAAGATTTAAAAACATTGGGACTAAATGAAGCCATGGTATTTAATAGAGTGGAATGGAGGAAGAAGATTCATGTGGCCGACCCCTAATTGGGATAAAGTCTTGATGATGATGATGATGATCAGCTGAAATTTTGGTTTAGGTCAAAACGTGAAATGCAAATTTTTGGCAGATATTCCCAATATTTTACCGAATTTAGTCTAAAATCTCAAATTCTGGTCATGACCGCAGCAAAGTTCACAACTATTGAACTGCTCTCTTTGTCATGACCGCAGCAAAGAAGATAAAAGGTAAAAAATATAGTTAAGTGCAATATTAATAACACAAATACTACTAATCAAAGCTCTCCTATTTTTTGCACGATAGGATCTACTTATAGATGATCCACCTAGTTCATCTAATTCTTTTAGCTTTGGATGTCTCTCAGTTCAAAAATCATACAGATTGGATGTTTCTAACATCTAAAATAATCTTCTTTGCAGGGATGCTAGAAACTTTCTAAAAAGGTCTATATTTAAGAATGACAAATACAATCTTGTAACATGCTAATTTGCAGTCAAACTCTATGGTTGATGACTCTTAACTAATGCCAAATTCCTAAGAAAGACTACCCATATTTTAAATTCTTACTGTTTGCAGGTTACAATCAAATCATCCAAGGAAACATTTTGGCAAGCATTGGCTGGCGAAGAGTACATATGCTAGACTAACAAACATTGATGAGCCCTTCTGGCAGGCTATTATTTTCTTTATCATCCCTTACATTTCACAACTGAATTAAGAAACTATCAGTAACCCTTGTAAAAAATTTACTGATATTATTGGTGTACGTTTTTAGCCTTTTGACCAATATAAAAAGATGAGTCAATATTGCTGCATACAGAAACTCCAAAAGAGATGCGGAGCCTTTGGAGCAACGGTAGAGTTGTCGTCACGTAACATAGAGGTCAAGGGTTCCAGGAATAGAAATAACCTCTTGCAAAAATATAAGATAAGACTGCATACTATAGACCCTTTGTTATATGCCCTTCCTCAGACCCTGCATATACGGGAGCTTCATGCACCAGGCTGCCCTTTACAGAAACTTGAAAGAACATCAGAGGCCAGGATCAAAAGAATTTAGTTACCAATATACAGTTTATATTTACAACAGAGACAGAGAAAAGCAGCATCTATGATTTGAGGACAGTTCCTTCTGTTATCTTCCACCCTGATTTAGATGAGGACATGTACCCGTAGCGCATATGGTACTGAAGGAATCATTGTGCTTCAGGGTAAGCAACATCCGTCAGCCGGGCTGCTTCCTCTAGTGTTGCCTCCACCATAGCTCGGTATCCGTCTACTAAAACTGTCACACTGTCAATGGTCAACCCCAAAAGAGTGTACTCCCAGAACCATGTTGAGCAATCTCAGATGCACGATCTGTCCAGATCTTCAGCATAGGGCCCTCCAAAACCTTGATCAGTGTTTGAAGGGAAATTCATCAGATTGAAGATGGGGCAGTAATCCCAAAAGACTACAGAATCCTTCATCCTCAATCATAAAGTTTGTATTTCCTCGGAAGGCATTTTAGTCTCACCAAAATCCATTTTCTATGGATAGAAGTTCTAAATTAGAAGAGTTCGGAGACCCAAGTCAATGTAACACTAGTTCTGGATTACAGTCATTAACCCAAATAAGAGAGAAATATCTCACACTATACATCTTCTCTCTCATAGAGAAGACATGTTTGGCTTTTCTGAACAGAGACCACTCTAACATTGTCAACAATGCCGCGAAGAAACAAGTTGGGAGAAACTGTCAACTCTGGCAATTATGCAAGGCAATGATCAGGCCAAGAGCCTGATATTTTATGTTCTGCCAACTGCACACAATTTTCAGCAGATCTTGCATCCATTCTGGTTATGTCCTCTGTAGAACTTTCATCTGCAGAGACATCTACAAGCAACAAAGATTGCATTCAAATATTTCTACAGTCTAGCCACACTAAAAACGAAAACAAAGATCCCTTCTTAGCACAGCAAAGGGCAAACAAAAAGGAATCAGACATCAAACAGTTCATCATGAAAAACCAGGGACAGTTCAAGACATACAACTTCTTACAAAATAATGAAAAATGGCATATGGAACAACAAGGTACCCGAGACGTCTGCTCCCGCATTGACATATCCAGGAACTAAAAAGAGATGAAGGAATAAGATGTAAGAACTGCCAAATGGTCATAATGGCTGGAAAATGTAAGAAATCACTTCTTAGGCCATTTTTGAAATTTATTGCGCATTTCCTTAGAATGGTGCTGATCGGTCTTACTGGATGCAAAGATATCAAACACATGTAAATTACTTCATAAGCCCCATTCAAACCCTATCTCTGGCCACCTTCCTGTTTTCCTTTGGTCCAGCAACTCTAGATCTCAGCTCTTTCTATTCAAACAATGGTCCATTCTCCTCTCACTTCAACGAGATGGCTAAAGTATAATCAAGTTTCAACAACTTGGTATTTCAAGCTGTGGCTGGTCTTTCTGTTAAGCACAGATTCTTTGATGGGATTTAAAAGGGAATTGAAGAATGGAACAACCTAATTATATTAAAGGAATGTGGATCATAGTCTAGTGGGTGTGATGCAGTTTAGCAGCAATTAAGAAATAAAAACAGAGAGAGATAGAGTCAGCTGAAATGCATTCAGTATCATTCCTATCATTCTCAAACTGATGGCATACGCAGCCATTTCAGAGCCTACTTTCCATTGAGCTGAAAAACCACGTATACTTGGTATATGCTTCAAGTCTACCAAGACTACTAGCCCAAATGCAACACTAGCAGACATGATCTTGATGCTTGTGCCTTCTATCCTTTCTGTCATCAGTTCTTGTTCATTGGATTCTTCAGAATAGATCTTCTCAGATATCTCAGCAAAAGCCCCAGACTTATCACGATCAGTTTTATTCTCACCCTCCTCAATTTCCATGACAGTAACAGAATCATTGTGTCATGATATTCCTATACTCTGATCCTTGCTTCCCTGCTACCTGATGGAAACACTTTCTGCAGTGCCTTAATCGCGCTTGTCTGTACACTATCAAGCACTGTCGTAGCTTCTGCTCAAATTCTGAATATGGCAGCTGGTGCAGTGCAGCTAATGGTGATTGACTACAACTCTCCAGCCTTTCTAGATATTGCAGAACAGCAGGATCATCATAGTGATCTCCAAGCAAAAGAACTGCAAAGCTTGAACATGCCTGGGAGGTCTACCATGGAAGCTATTTTCTTATGTAGACAATTGCAAGTAAAATATAGAGAGAGGAGGAAGGACCTTTACATGGTCTTTGTTAACTTAAAAAAATCTTATGATAGGGTCCCTAGAGAGTTAATATAGTGGGTGTTAGGAAAGAAAGAGGTTTTATGAGGGTATACAGACATAATTAAAAATATGGATGATGGGGTAGTACAAAATGTTAGGACCACTAGTGGAGAAACACGTGATTTTCCTATCACTATAAGATTGCACCAGTGATTAGCACTGAGCCCATACCCCTTTACATTAGTTATGGATGAGTTAACAACACATATGCACGAGGAGATTCCATGGTGCATGTTGCAAATGATATAATTTTGATTGATAAGACACGGGAAGGCGTAAACACAAAGCTAGAGTTATGGAGAGATGCATTAGAATATAAAAGATTTAAAATTAGCAAAACTAAGACAAAGCATATGAAATGCAATCTGAGCAAGGAAAGGAGCAGGACTGGAGCACCAGTAAATATTGATAACCAAGAAATCCTCCAAAATGACCACTTTCAATGCTCAGGATCAATAATTCATGAGAGGGAAGTTACCCAGAGAATCCAAGAGGGTTGGAACAAATGAGATGCACTTCTGGAGTTCTGTGTGATCGAGGAGTGCCACTCAAACTGAAAAGAAAATTCTATAGCATGGCTATGAGGCTAGCTGTGCTCTATGGCTCAAAGTGCTAGGCAGTTAAGGAACAACATGTACATATGATGAGCATCACCCAAATGCGGATGTTGAGATGGATGAGTAGCAAGACAAGAAATGATAGAATTAGAAATGAAAACATTAGAGGAAACTTATAAGTAGCATCAATATGTAACGTGATGAGGGAGATTAGACTTAGATGATTTGCACATGTCCAACGGAGACTAAAAATGGCACTAGTTAGGAGTGAGATAATCCAAGTTGAAGTTTCTAAAAGCGCAAGGAGAAGGCCCAAAAAAATGTGGACAGAAGTGGTGAGAAAAAATCTAAAAACTATGGGATTAAATGAAGCCATGACACTTAATAGAGGGGAATGGAGGAACAAGATTTATGTGGCTGACCCCTAATTGGGATAAGATCTTGATGATGATGATGATGACCATCTTTTATTACTTATAATATAGCTTTCCTTCAATCAACTCTTTTGTTGACATTAAAGAGGTGAAAAGATAAACCCCCAATAGATTAATATGGAGCTATTTGCAGGAAAGACTCTAGCTTCAGCAATCTTGACATCCTAGATAAATGTTAAAAATCCCTCTCCCCTAGGTTAATAATCATCATCTACCAAAAATGAAAAAAAGGGGTCCACAATTCAGCCAAACAAGTTTAAAATCCAATTTAGTTTAATAGCTAGATAAAGAAAGTTCTATAATAAGAGCACTTGACTAATAGCTAAATATAGAATGTTTTACAATAAAAGCCCTTGATTTAGTTTAATAGCTAGATAAAATGTTATATAATAAGATCATATGAACTCAAGGAAGCTATTGTTTCTAACCATTTCCAAAATTGAAAAGCAAGGATTCTAAAGACATGGTCCAAGCCCAGACAAGCAGAAGTTTTGATGACATAAATCTTAGCAGAAAGTATCACAAAGTATTGCACTAACGAAACACAGATTGCAGAAAGAGTACCTCAACTGCAAAGAGGTTTAACATAACAAGAATAAATGTTAAAGCCCCTAGGACATGTCATTCATTTGGTTGCAACTGCGTGCAGATGATTGAAAAAAAAACAGACAACAAGCTCTTATATCATCTACAGAAATGAGAAAGGGTAAGTATCAGCCTCTTATAGTTCTATGGTCATATTTCAGGTACTCTGGCAAAGCAAAAAATATATGTCAGATTTTGAAGTCCTAACTGAAAGAGGAACTTTGAAAAAAAAAAGAAAAAAAACATACTGGACGTAACATGAGACAACAAGCTCAACACAATTTTACACCATAGATTTCCTCTGTAATGTACGCATTTCATAGACCTGTAACATTTACCCTAGCTGCAGAATCCAATATGATTATTGCACAGAAAGCTTGCAGGCAAGATTCTACAAAATGAAGGTGATTAAATCATAAAACACAGGACCAAATGCTACCATAAAAAGCTTCAAAGCACCCACCAGCACTTCACAGCTCTGAACGAAATCTGGTGGAGATATTGCCATAGCATCCCTTGACTGATCCACATATGCAAGCAGCATTGTGAGTACAACTTCTTGCTTAAAGACTTGTGAAGCTGCTTGCGCAACAAAGTCTGCCCAATCTGAAGTACCAGTTCAGTCTCTCCTGCTTCTTGCAGCAAGCAGAGAGCTCCAGGAGCCTACAATGCAAAAAACAAAAAGCTCCGTTTGAATACTCATTGTGATTGACTCCATAAAAGCTGAATATGAAACTGTAGCGCAAGAAGGAGAACCTTCTAGGGGTGTTTGGCACATAGATAGTAATCCATAGACTGAGTTATCCATGGATAGTGATTTTGTCCTCTGCTATTTGCAACCTTAATACATAACTAAAATCTTTTAAGAACAAGAATGCATATGTTTTGTGGCTACTTTATCCATATTTGAATAGCTCTATCTACGTTTTAAGCTTCCCACACCAAGGGATAGGTTCAGCATCCATGAATAAATTTTCATGCAATTTATAATCGCCTACAGACAGTACCAAACAACCGAAACTTAAAATTATCAAAAAATAAAAGAACAGACATGAATTCACAATAAAAGAACCTACAAGGTGGAAAACAAGCAGGCCTAAAACCAAAAAACAAACTTCACATTGCATAGCTAGCAGACAGAAGACCTTTTCCCAGAGCAAATCAGTTAAGAGAGTAGCATCTTCATCTTCAATTAAACCTTGATTGTACTCCCCTCTTGAAATGGGATTAGAGAGAGTGTCACTAGCAGCCTGAAGGATTTGCCTTATACCGATTAAAGCCTCTTGGCAAAACCCTTCTTGTGGTGGTTTTTAAACTTTCACATCATAGGCTCTCCCTATACCATCTCCCAAAAAATGGGTTCCGGCCTCCAAAACCTGTAACAACAATCAAAAGCATAAAAAGAAAAAGCTGACCCAGTTCATTCAACACAAAAACCCATATCAAAAATGAAAAAGAGTGAGAGAAAGAGAGAAGAAAACCTGATCCTAATCAATTGGGAGGGGGATTGTTCTCTCGGGGGAAGGAGGGGAGGAGTGAGAGGGATTGGTGGAAGAAGAGAAGAAAGTCGGGCGGGCCCAGAAGAGGGATTGTCAACGGTTATGCTGTTGGTGAAGTAGAAATTGCCGAGAAGGCGATCAGCCCATTTGCTGGAGTGGCTGGTGGTAGAGGTGGGGATGTCTTGAACAAAATTGTCCCCCTTGGAGAAAAATGTGATTTTGTAGAGTGGTGGTGATATGATGAAACAGCAGAAGTGGTTTTAGTTCTGGATTTGTGGGAGGCAGAGATAATTTTTCTGTTTGGAAGCAAAGTTGGACTGCAAAATCCTAAGCTAACATTTCTTAACCCTTCCATCTCTCTCCCTCTCTCCCCTTCCAAAACTACCCAAAGAAAGAGTGCGTGAATCAGAGGGAATGCAGACTGGCGGTTTGGGGAGGCGGAAAATGATGAAGATTACAAAGGTTAGAACTTTTATGTAGAATGTCATCTTCAGCAATCCGTTGTAGTCTAGTTGGTTAGGATACTCGGCTCTCACCCGAGAGACCCGGGTTCGAGTCCCGGCAACGGAAAGCCTTTTTTGGTGAATCAATTTGCAAACCTTGTTCACTACTCCTCAACTAAAACGCAATGTTACACTGTTGCCTCACAGCTCCCAAACCCAACGAAAAGTCTTATTTGATCTGGTGATCTGCATTTCTCTTGGTATCTGGCATTGAAGGGGGCATGATTGTGCATAAATGTTCTGGTACAAAGATTCAAAGCTCATTATGTTGATGCGCATACGTGATACTTGCCCCTGCAAGCCCATGATGAAAACCGCGGTATTTCAAAGTTCAGTATATATGTTGATAGTTCCTAAGATCATTAGCTATGAATGATTCTTCAAAGCAATTAAGCCTTGCAATAACATTTGGATTACCCTTTTAAGATACTTAATGTCTGAGAAATCCACCCTTTTAAGATACATTATGTCTGAGAAGTCCAACAGCCTTGCTCTGGCAACTCACGAATATCAGACCCTATCAGACTACATACTTTCACGGCCTGATTGAACATTGTCATCTAATCAGAAAGAGAGAGTGTGTCATGAGGTTCTCTAGGCGGGACAGTGACGACAGGAGAGATGGAATATGAATATTGCTAATTTTTAGTAAGTCTTGGCATACCTGTATGAGTCTTGGCAGATCAAAGTAGGAGTAATCACATGAATTAATCAGATCCTGCAAAGTTGGGAGCAAAAGTGGTATAGGGAGCGTCCATCTAGCATTCTTCTTGTAAAGCTGTCTGGAAATTCATTCAAATATTGTTCCTCATGCAATAGCAATGTGGAGAATGTGGGCATTGCTGTTGATCGGGTAGACCACCTCCACAAGTATGCATGAATAAAATCCTTTTATATCTTTCTAGTCTCCACCTTGATGGCCACTCCGTTTTTGCTAACTCTTACTGGAAAACCGTTGCTATCACTTGATTCCATGAATATGGCTATCTCCTTTGTGTTGTCAGTAGCTATCGTCTAATGTGATTCATAGGGCCCTAACAAAGCCCTGAACCCTTCTATACTGATTATTAGACAACATGCGAGGAGCCTTAAGTAGTCTTTCAAGGAAGGCATGCACTTTGTTTGGAGCTTCCTCCAAAGTGTGTGCATTCCATATCTGACTAATAGCATCTCCCTGATTTTATAGTCTGCTAACAATTGACAGCAAAACAAGAGGCACAGCCTGATCCACACCTTCTAAACTTATGTGTTGGAGTAAACATTCTAATGTTTAAGAATGCATCTTTTAAAATCAATTCTTCCGACAGTTGCTAAGGGCAATTTCTAGTGCAACCTCTCTTGCCAAAACTTTATGTAGATTGCCATCTGGTAATCTACATCCCCTTCAAACAGAATCATCTCTTCAAATCTAGAGTTAATACTTTTAACTAGGTTGTTTCAAAAGGAAGGCTCCTCACTTATGATAACCTACAAAGAAGAGGGATGCGAGGGGTCTTCAAATTGCTTCATTTGTCTCTCTGACATTGAAACCTCTTAATCTCTTGCTGCACTGTCTTAGAGTAAATCAGCTTTAGGGTTTTGTTTTTAACGAGTTTCAGGGGTACTTGCTCCCCGTGTTCCACCAAACAGTTCATGATTCAATGAGGTCGCAGAAAATTTCAGATGCTTCCAAGGTAGAGAAGCCTATTTGGAAGTCATAGAATGCTCAATACAAGGTACTCTTTTAGCTTCTCGTGTCAAAGACTATAAAGGGCTATCCAAGAGAAGAGAGGTTGGGATGAAGTGAGACTAAGTGAACTGATCAAGACACATTGAAGCCTAAGTGGTCTCCACATCCACTAAGCTTGAGGATGTTAAGATGGATAAGTGGCACGAGAAGAAAGGATAGAAATAGAAATGAAAACATCATGAGTAGCACTAATAGGTAACAAGATGAGGGAGGGTAGATTTAAATGGTTTGGACATGTCTAAAGAAGACCCAAAATGGCACCAAGTTAGAAGGATTGTGCCAATCCAAGTCAAAGGCTCTAAAAGGACAAAGGTAAGGCCAAAAAGGATGCAAATAGAAGTGGTATGAAAGGATTTAAAAACTTTTGAACTAAATGAGACCATAACACTTAATAGAAGGGAATGGATGAATAAGATTTGACGATGATGATGATGATGGGGAATCAAGTTTTGGAGACTTGAAAAGAAATGCTCTTCTACGCTGGGTCTGCTGAGTTTGGAGACTCCCATCTGGAATAAACCACATCAGTTGTAAGAGGACTAGAAGCTTGCCGCCATTACCCAGTATCCAGGGTGGTTCTCGTAATATTCTGGCTAAGGACGATGCTAAATATATCATCTCGGGGAGGTTCTGGAACATAATTCAGATCTTGGGATGATCAAGCTACTGACTTTTATGTATTAGCAGATGCAGACGGAGTTATACTTGAATCAAGTGACATCCTTCCTTGAGTAAACACCAGGGGAGTTTCCTTTATCCTGCTGCAAACGAATAGCCACCCTCCTTCATAACTCAAAGCAGTATATCAGCATAGGTTGCAATCATCTAAGATGGAAAATGCTGCAAACCTTTAGCAACATAGTTTGTACTTGACAAACCATATTTGAAGCTTTTACACGGGGATGTATTTTCCCATGTTTTGTGATAAAAATGCAAATCCCACATGTTTGAATTATCCCAACCTTTCATCTTCACCATCTTGTCATAGATGCACATGTCCCCAAGTCACATCCTTCGGATGATCCTGTCATTACTTTGCAGACAATTTTAGAACCCTTCCCTTAGAACTGATAATAGCTCAGAAAAGTGATAAAAAGCATGTACTTTTGGGACAGCTCATCTATGACAAGATTGTTAAGATGAAGTGTTCAAGGTGAACCCTCGGAAAAATAGGTGTTTATGGAAGAGGATATAGCTTTATTTAAGTTTATAAATCAGGATGTAGCAATATCTTATCAAACATTATGTCTGTAGATACGAATATCACTTTTAGACATAAAAAGTTTATATATATATATTGTAAACTTAGTGCATAGATATCAGAAAATCCATACGGTGGATGTTCAGCTAATAAAATCTATTGAAGAGTTTCAGCAATTTCAGCTTAATTGTGGACAATTCATTGCTATGTGGATGGTTGGATTTACATATGTTCACATTCCATAGTAATTTATTATGTAGGCATGCTTAATACCATTAGTGAAAAATATTAATTTACTATAAAAATTCTTATAATTTATTTTAAATTACATAACAATTTTAAGTTATTATATAGGCAATGCATGATACCATTGGTGGAAATAATAATTTATTAAACTATTATGTAGGTCATACTTAATACCATTAGTAAAAATATTACTTTACTATAAAAAATAATAATTTATTGTAAGTTGCATACTAATTTATTAATTCATTACATAGGTATGCTCAATACTATTGATGAAAAATATTACTTTATTATACAAATATTATATTTTACTTTATATTGGATAATATTTCATTATTTTATTATGTAGGCCATGCTTAATACAATTGATAAAATTATTAAAATATTACCTTACTAAAAATTATAATTTATTTAATATTTTATAATTTATTTAGACAAGATTGTGCTAAATCAACTATCGAATAGAACCTTCGTCCAGTTCACCGGTCAGTAAGCGAACTGAAAGATTTGAATCATTTTCTTTTCTCGTCCACAAATAGGAGTTAACTTAGTGAAGCCTAAAAGGATTCTTGAGTCATTGTATATTAATACAGAAATAAGTAGTTCAAATAGCTGCTCCAATGAAGACTTTAGATGCGGACATAGCTCATGGCGAAAGGAAAGGCCATTAATCACTCCTTTCCATTCCATTGGGTCTAGCAGGGGGAGGATGCTATCCGCTATGCCCCAGTTGCAGCGGTGCCGAGATGCGGAGATAGAGTACTAGTTCGCTTAGTCAATCTTTTGCCTACATCTCTAGCTGCACAAGGCCAGTATGTGAATACTTGGAGCCATGGTATTTAATAAAGTAGAATGGAGGAATAAGATTCATGTGGCCGACCCCTAATTGGGATAACGTCTTGATGATGATGATGATTTAAAATTTTATAAAACTTATCAATTTATTATAGAATCCATATTTAATATCATTGGAAAAATATTATTTTTTTATAAACATTATAATTTATTTTAAGTTACATGATAATTTATTAATTTATCATGTAACCCACGCTTAACACCATCAGTGACAACAACACCTTACAATTAAAAACAGTACCCTTTATTACAAAATGTAAAATAATTTATTAATTTACTATATAATGCCATGGTTAATAAATTGGTAGAAATGGTACCTTACTATTAAGAGTAGTATAATCTATTTTAAAATATGGACAAAGTAATTTTAATAATAACCTAAATGTTCACGTAAAAACAAACCTAAATGTCCATTCATATAACTAGAAGTCCACACAAGGACAATACTGGATGTCAATTTTGGATTGCATGTCCATTGCCTGAGGAGATTGGACAAAGATATACCCTCTTCCACAAACCCCCTGTAAATAAAGTTATGGATCGTCTCTTTATATGGTATCGGCATGTACAGAAGTATGAAAGGATTTGCACGTCATCCTTTTAACACTCAACTTATTGGCACCATATAAGAAAGAGAGCATTCACAAAATGATTTTTTCGGCACAGATTAAATCAAGCCTAGAACACTGGAAAAATGGAGAGCCAACTTCAGTAAAATGTTGGCCCAGGGAAAAAAAATTTCTTCACCCATCAAGCTGGCACTAAGGTAGAAGACCTTCAGCGTACCATGCCCTGAGGATTGAACGGTTGGACAACCAACCATTGGGCCAATACAGTTCTCATTTGTTCGAGCAATGAACGTACCTTGCTGAGTTCAACCCTTTGGTCTCCCGTTTACCTGCAGTCCACCTTCATCCCATTTGTACGATTGAGACATTTGAAGTCCTCATCTCCTGGAAGTGCCGAAAATCTGGATGGCTTTGAGGGAAAAAAACCATAAAGCAAGATAAAACAATATATTTGTAAGTTCGCTTAAACATGCAAAAAACTCTCAGGCATGAGCGCACACCTTTGTCTTTCCACTAGCTATTCAAACCATACTTTTCCTCCCATGAGCAGTTGAAGACAGGATGTACTTCTGAGCCCAAGAAGAAGCCTCGTCATGTTTTGACAACCCCATAAATTGAAGTTTTTATGTGAAGGCAAATCAGTATTCCCCTTTGCAAAACCTTGCCAAATTGGGGATGTTCCAAATGTACAGTTCTGAGAGCAGAAACCAGCTTCTTGTAATGCACTTGCTCCTCCACCAGGCCTTAGCAACCATCTCCTTAATGTCATATTTATTAGCAAATTCAAGCTGGTTGGAGGTTTTCATCCAGACTTGTAGAGAACAGAGAGTGACAAGCTTGACAGAGGTTTGACGCCAAGGATCTCAACGGACGCAAAGTACGTTCCATGCACCATAGATATTGCAACAAGGCGAAGGTTGGAAGCCAATGCATATGTAAAAGTCTACCAGAGGTGGCCCATAATCATCAATATTCAGATATAAGCATCCCAAGTCCTCTGTGTCGATAGATATACGTGGTAATTGGCATCTGGAAGCCATGATGAGCACCTCATTCTTGTTAGCAATCAAACTCTCTTTTCTAGACCCAACTTCCCACTAGATAAAATTTCCCAAAATCTCATTTTTAAAAGAATGTTCCACCTGCTTAAACTCTCCTGTATCTCATTTCTAGAACCAGCGTCGCACCTGCTAAAACTGCTCCCCATGAATAATTCCTGTAAGCAAGGGCACCTTGCCGGTGGATGGATTCATATACGAGCTAAAGATATGATAGAGCACAACAGGATGTGACTAACAGGTCATGAAGAGAATTAACAAATTCTAACAAGTGGTGGGGATAGATCTCTGATGTGTTGGTTCAGCTTGCCATTATATACTGATCAAAGGACCTCCATATGGTCTTTTGAAGGAACCATAGGACTATAGGAGTGAGGCAATGATCCACTTTCTCCTTACCTATTTACCATTGTTGCTGAAATCTTTAACCTTATGACGGCCACCCTACTGAGAGAAAACTGTACTTGGGATTCAGAGGGCAGAAATCAGATCTTGTGGTGTCTCATCTGCAATATGCAGGCGACAACTTACACTCATTAGGGCTAAAAGTGATGATCAAGAAGTGAGAATTAAAGCCTCCTGAGATGTTACCAAATTATCACAGGGCAGAATATTAATCTTAACAACTCTGGAGACATGGGGGTGAAGATGAATCTGCATGTCGTGAATGATACTGCCACCCAGCTGGGACGTAAGGTTCTTATCTTCATAAACACACACATGCAGAAACTACACACAGAAACACACATGCGTGCACAAACAAGCATGCACCACAGATGCACCATGCACACAGGCCTAGACATGGCTCGCTCATTTGCACATGCAAACACAAGCATACAACATACCCACACAAAGCCACACTCCGCATACAGATGTCTGTACACGTCTTAATGCATATCAAGTCATTGAATAGGAGATAAATGCAGTGCAGAAAATTTCAATCCAAACGCAAAGCTTTATACACACAACACATCAGTACATGCACACACATGTACAGAAAAACTAGTGAATGGTGCCCCATTAAAAGATCCAATCTCAAAAATAGTGTGGCTTTACAGATTTACATGCACAGATCAACATAACCAGACACAAATACCCAGATAGATAGAGACAGACCCATGTATGCCTAGACAAGTAGGCACACAGACGCACAGAGGCGGGAGATGGATAAAAGATAAAGCTCAAATGAAGAATAACAAATAGATTGTACTGGTTTGCATAATGTTCACTGTGAGGAAAGAAAATTTGTGCATACTAAGTGTTCAGTGTGAGGAGAGGAAAATATTTTGTACACACGTTTCTTGTTCTGAATCATAAATTTGTTTTATCTGGTTGGCTTAAAACAGAAAAATTAGCATGAAAATCCAAAAACTAAATATATGCCTTGCTGCTGCTGCTAACCACATAAACAAACAGCCACACTCCAGTCTATATATATGAAATGAATGAATAACAGATCCAGTGATTTACAAACAGTATCTGACTCTTCCAACAACAAGTTTCTCCGCATAAGACCTCTTCAATTCATACTATAGACCCTTGTGGTCTGCCCCTTCCCCAGACCCCGCATTGGTGAGAGCTTCATGTACCAAGGCTGCCCATTTTACCTTTTCAATTCATCTCAAGAAATAACCTCCAAAATAATTCATACCTGATGCCGAGAACTACATTTCTACGGTAGTCCTGCAAAAAGGGCAGCCCCTGTACACGAAGCTCCCGCCTATGCGGGGTCCGGATGGTAGTCCTGCAGACGGCCATAAATAAATGACGTTAAACAGTGATAGGAACTGTATGGTGAACTTCACGTGATACACAAAAGCCAACAAGATACAGAAGTTAACAAGAAATTATTGCCAGCATTTATTTGGGAAGGAGATTACCTGATACAGGCAAAATAAGGAGATGAGAGACCAAACAAGTGAAAAAGGCAGTGACTAATTAACTAGCCTAGCATCTATATGTAACTGGAACACTATACCAGAAGAAAACTGTAAAGGGAAACATCACGATGGATACTGGATGTAAAGAATAATGAGTACACTGCATCATATGCTTCCTGCATTTTATTGTCAGAAAAGATAACAATGGTTATTATGTGAAAATAATAGAAGTAAGACAAACATCTCTATAGTTGTTTCTTCATTTTTTGAGGGGGGGGGGGGGGGGGAGGGGAGAAGAAGAAGAAGAAGAAACCAAATACACAGACTCAACATTGAGCAACATAACACTTGCATCAAATGGATAACCAAATTTTATTTGTGATTTAAATTGTATGTACAATTAGCACTGTTCTCTGATTGCTAAATGCTACAATCAGGAGAACATATGCTTCCAATGATATTGTAGCTAGGGTTTACTAGCTTGTACATTGAAAACCAGATCTTTACAGTCAAGGTTGGCAAACTGGTACGGGCGGAGCAATACTGCTATGACTGAAAATTTTTGCCCCAGTGTGAATTTCTGTTGAAATCACCAAAAGAATCTATACCATACTTACAGATCTGGCTGCCAAATGCTAACTTGTGTAGTTGGTCATTTGTTGACAATGATGTCAATGTTCTTTTAACTTGTATACTGCACATATATACAAAAAGGCCAACCTTAGACCATCATGTTTAGATCTGACAGGTCATCCATTGGAATTTGAAGTCCCATACAGTCAAGGTCTTGTAATCCATCATCATCAATATTCAACCATGAACCAAGATCCTGGCCTTGCCCATCAAGGTCATCTATTTCTGGTAGCTGCAAGTGGGACAAGTCTATTGGCTCTTCATTTGACGTATTCCGTCTCCTGACATAATCATTCTCTTTGCTATCTGCATCAACCGTATCATATAATTTGGGGACTGCTGGTGCTGATTTAGGTAGGTCTGAAGCCTTCCCCATAAGGCCATTGACCGAAGCAGATAATTGGGCTATCTTCTGCTTTGGTTTCTTTTTTGACTTCCTTTCACCTTTGGCATTGGATATAGATGGACGCCCAATTTTAGGGGTGGCACTTCTAGACAGCACATCTCGGATATGCCCCTTTCCCTCTCTGTCTCTCTCGCTCCTCTTTCCTTTGGTACCACTTAAAAGAGAACTTCCAGTTCCTGAAGGGCTTCCTAGTGGAGCGCCAATAGCACTGCCAACAACCTCATCAAGCAACAACTCCCTCTTCTTCACTCTATTGGACCATGCTTCTTCTTTCCCAAAAGTTTGGGCTGACAAGGGTTTGACTGATTGAAAAGCCTCAGAAGGATACTTCTCATGACCACCTATCCCCTGGCCTGTTTGTGAAAACAGAGCAGGTGAGTGATCTAAAACCGAAGGAGCTGCAAAATGGAAAAAATTGTGTCAATCAATCACCTTGACTTGACCATTCAAAACCAAAAGGTGTAAACCAAATATTAATGATACAATTTCTGGTAAGTTTTGCATAGACACACATGGAAAACCTTTAGGGACTGTTTCAAGCATTTGGGACCTGTTTATCGTTTATTACATAACAATTTGATCACCAATGTGCACTGGCACACACACAGGCATGCATATATATTATGATTATATATCCATGGTGAGAGCATCAGAAAGAATACTAACCACATTGGCTCACCGCTATACCGAGGCAACAGAGGTGGTGGACAGACAACATTTTAAGAAGTCTCATTGGGCTCGAAGCAAGATGACAAGGCAGAATGGTAAGCATATTATCTGAAGTTTTGGTACTTTGGTCACTCATATAATATGAAATGAGTGTTCTATATGTGAATGGGTACTTCGATGAAAACTGCAGCTGTGACTTTCAGATATTGGTATGATGTAAGTGTCTTATGTAATTTTGAGCACTAAGAGGACTAAACTGTGGTCTATTTATTGTTTTATAGCTGATAGGAAATTCTTGGATGCGGATTGTTTGTTGAATCTGGGTGATGTCAACTTACATTTATGTTTTGCCATCTGTCAATGGCACCCAATTATAACCTTAAAAGCTTGTTGCTATCTTTACACATATTCTTTGAGCAGAAAAATTAAATACTTTCACATCCATTTTTGTCACTTACTATTACAAACTATTCAGGTCTAATTTGATACAGACATCCACTTTTGATTAAAAAAGAATTGGACGCATCAGGCGGAGAGCAAATATGGCTAAGAGGTAGCACATCTCAGATGCAAGACCTTGGAGGTCAATTTCCTACTAGATTCACTTGTTTCCATCCCAACAGACCCTTCCAGAAAATTGGAACGCCTCTCAGTATAAAAATTTATGACAAATTTTCTTTCCTCTTCTACTCTTTTTCAATTAAGAAACAGAAACACAGTGGCTTTGCTACACTAGCAGTATTAGAACATAACTGACGAAAAAGAGGTAAAATAGCTACATAGGCAGTGGAATATCATTTGGAAGGTGTAATATCACTGTGTGTCATTCGGTAGTTGTTATGTAAGATATATAAAAATAAAAATAAAAAGGAGAAACGAGCACAGAAAAGACTCCCTTGTCAGACACATGCACTCACATCCACATCCACCCCCACCCACACACAAAAGCAAGTGCAGTACCTGAAACACTGACTTCACAAGGATGAGTTGGAGTGCCAGCAAATGGGTGAGCAGCTTCTTCCACAATAGCATCAATGCACTCTGCATCATTGCCACGAGACGATACAGCAAGAAACATGTCTTTGAATGCAGGCTCCCTAAAGCAGCTCCTACCAGTATCATCAAACTTCTGACATCTTGCTAATACTCGTTTTGCAAAAGCTAAGACAGTATGCTTGGTTATTTTATTGCTTGAACTCTTAGTGGCATTAGGTCCCCAGCAAGCCTGCAAAAGAAAAGAATGTTACACCTTTCCTATAATATGCATACCATCTGTTGCCAGGACAGCCGTGATCAGAGGATCAAACAGCAAAATCCTCTATTTACAGTCACATGGGGATGCATTCAACTTCCAGCTCTAGATTTCATTTTAAATTGTATAATGAAATTGCAATCAGAAGTTACAACATGGTCTAATCAAAACTCTACGCAAGTATAACTTGAAACTTACAACTGACTTATGGAAGTTATAACTATATGCCTCTTAAGTATATTTAAGGAGTAATTAAGTATCAAATTAGGGAGCTGATAACTTTACATTATCGTTTGTCCATGTAAAATTACAGAACAGTGGTGTATGTTATCAGCTCGGCAAAAATAAGTTGGACTTGAATTACCCATGCACAATGGCAGTTTGGTAATTCTTAGCTGGTTTTTTGTATCTTTTAAAAGTTTTTAGATTTTTATAAGGGAGCTGACATCCTGCAAACTTATTTTTGATAGGCAAACAGATGGTTTTGTCACGTAGTGCACTTGGTCGGACTTGACCTCTCTCAGCCAGCGTTGTTTGTAAAAGAAAAGAGAAATAAGAAAGCAAGAGAAACAAGTGAAACCTTTTAGATGAAAAGCAGGGGGCATGGCCACGTATAGTCTAGGAAACTGTAACTATTACAACTGTAAATATTTTCACTTGATAAAAATAGCCCCAAGTATGCATCAAATTTTCAACCTACTGCCAATTAAAATTTTTGCTCAAGAATTAAAACTATGCAATCTGCATCTTGTCGCTAGCCTAAGTGAGGTAAGGTGCTGATCTCAACTGCAGAAACCCACATCCATCTTTCCAGTTTCATCAAAACTCCCAAAACCAAAAACCCTAACCTTTCTCCCCTCCACGTAGTGATAATAGAACTTCTAAGCAAAGCCAGAAAGGCAGATAAGAGTGTCTTTCATGCAATGACAACAGCCAGTATCATACCATGTTTCTGATAAAATGATAGGGCAAATAGGTGTAGCCTATGCTGGCTGCATTCTCACAAATACTTTTTAGAGGAGATACAATCTGATCATTGAGACTTTCAGAGAACTATTCCACTTGCCGGTTCTTGTCCTAGACACACCTGGTCTCAGCTAGGACAGTCAGCAAATACGAGGGAGACTAGAGAGAGAGAGAGAGAGGAACAAGTATGGAATACAAATGAAGATTCCAAGGATATAAGGAATGTTTTAGCGGGTGCTTTGTAGAAGATACTAAGATTGTTTTATCCTAAGTGTTGAGAAGATAGAGAAAAGTCAAGACAGAAAGGGTGGATCTCTTCTTCTTCTTTTTTTTCTTCCCTTTCTTCAGTTTGAGGTAATTTTTATTCATTTAATTTATTAATCTTGCATTTGAGTGTCTAGGCATCTATTTATTTGCTCAGCCCATGAAATTCACTAGGTGACAAAATCATATGTACGCCTATCAGAAATTAGCATATAGATAATCAGCTCCTTTTTTATAATTAAGAACTCAAATTGTAAGGTACTCCAACATTGAGAATTAGTTTACAGAGAATTAGCCATTGAATATCTCCGCCCCTCTCTCTACCATCTCATTGTCTGCTATATTCGACCTATGAAAATGGCTGTCAGTTCCATGAGGATCAGCCAGCAGCTATAAATTGGCAGTGAAACCGTGTGAGGAGAGATGCGAACCTACTGTTGTTGACTTTTCAAGAGATGTTTGTGCTAGAAGGCATTTGCTCATGGGAACTGACAGCCTTTGCCACTGCCACTCTGCTGCTCTACCAGATAAATACAAGTGCACACCTGGATTTATCATTCCTCTTTTACTAACTACAACTACTTCAAATACCAGCATGGAATTTAATATTATTAGACAATTAACTCTATTCCCTCCACCAATATAACCACTGCCCATTGGAATGCCAGAACAAACAAGTATCCTAGGCGCCTCCTTGCTCAAGATTCATGCCATTCATACATAGGGGGCTTGTCTAATATTGCAAGACTTGGAAATCATACATTAACAAGATGGGTAAAGAGGAACAAACTGCATCATCAGAGCAAAGTTCAAGTCTTAGAGCTAGATGTGGGGTTTCATGTATTCGCTGAACAATTGAGGGGGTTTGTAAATGTAGTTGAACAAGTTTCACTAGAATTTATTTCAGTGTATCCCTTTGGTCTAAAGATAAAAGTCGTCATACTTCTGCAGATTTCCCTTGTGGAGTGGAAGCAGAAGTTTTATAGTAGTGACTCTGATGAGGTCTCACTTTGTCTAGATTTTAGTGAAGAAAACAAGAATAAGGAGAAAATTATTCCATTTCAGCAGGTCTCTTTCTCCAATTGTATGTTATTTGCAGAAGGCACCATCAATCAGGACAATCCAAGGGTTTCTGCATCCATCAGTATTCCTGCTCCTGAAACATCTTTGGGCAAAATTGGTGGGATGATAGCCTGTTTGCATGTCTTAATTTTCCATTTTGGAAATGATGAATTCTATCCAAACCATTTGAGAAGAAATGGAAGGACTTGTTTGACAATGGCAATTGACCTGAAACAATGATATCCCATTTCAGGTAGATGCTTGTTGTTCATTGGCCGGTCTATTATTTTTCTTCAACATCAGTTTGTCCCCATTGAAATAAAATCCATGTGGTTATTAAAAATATAGATATCAGCTTCCAAAACAGTCCTTTCAAAAATAACCATCCAGATACTGACATAATTAATAGGAAGCATACAGGAACAGACCTCTGTTAAATAAGAATTTAGCTCATGTAGCAAGATTCTCCAGAAGTGAGCTTCTCCATGCTATGGGGAAATCACACTACATACATCATTCAAAGGATCCCTAGCAAAAAGGACAAACAAGAAGACTAGATGCATGTCTGAATAAAGCCCCATTGAGAAACTGAGCTTCATAAATGCCAAAAGAAGCATTCCAAAGATAGAGCACAATTCAGGAAGCATCTTTACTCTCTTGGACAAGCTAAGACAAGGGCTACAAGGAATTTCATAAACAAAACTCTATGAAGTTAGAAAATCAGGATAGTCAATGGTTCCCATATATATTCAGCTGACTGTGTCCTTAGTATAATACATATTAAGAAAAGGTACATCTACCCAGTACTAAAGCAGCTAGAACTTGTTTATTAGATTGAGACAGCATATTGAGATGTGCATGCCGATTATGGATGCAAGGTGCAAGATAAATTGTTTTGAATAACTTCCAAGTCTAGAGAATGGTTTGTACTCTAATACACGAAATGCTAAATACAGAAAGATATAACCATGACAAGAACAAAAGGAATCAAGACTTACCATATACTTCTCATATGCCACTCTAACAAGTTTTTCCATGGCCAAACATTCAATTTCCCTGTGCAACCGAAAAATGAGAACATCATTGAATACATAAAAGAAGGAACCTAAGTTGCACGCACAGAGGAAATAAGACAGTTTCCCAACCTTTCTTGATGTTTTCTATCCTCCATTACCGCCTCCTCAAGTTTCAGTAGCAGGCTTTTCTTCATTGAGACCTATGTGATCAATAAATTAGATTTACAATTGTGTTATTTAATCTGAACTAGACTACAGAACTTGATTACGAAATTGGAGTGATGTGTCCTCTCCCCGTTCTCTAGAAGGCAATTTTGTTACTGTCCCAGTGCTAGGTTTCTGGGAATCTTAAAGAGTTCAACACAGTTGGTTAGAAAGGTTTGGAACAAAAGAGTGTCATTATCAAAACAAGGAGGTACCATAGTCAGGTTTAGCCCAGGATTTCCTTACTATGGAGAAGAATTTTCGGAGTACCATTTGGATACTTGCTCCTTCAGTACATCAGTCCTCGAATAAACATGTAATGTGCTTGTCTGGATACTTAATTGCCTTAATGTTGTTATAAAGAGATTTTGCATTGCAGCTGCAGGTTATCAAATATTGAAGACCATTATGCTACTCAGTAGAGCTAACAGCATATCAACCTCTTATAAATGTTATAATAGAACAACTTTAGCATCAGGCCACTAGATTTCTAGAATCTGGATTATCCCAACATGACCCTCTACAAGATGAAACTTTGTGACGGCAAAGAGATCATCGTTGGTCGATCTTCTTTTATGCATCCAACATGCTGGAATTGCATCTAATCTTGCTACTAATAGTCAACTGATCTAGTTACAAACCAGAGGTGAGAATATTGTTGGTTGTGGCAGAGCTGGAGGAACTAGACATGGTGCTCGTGCCACTCTAGATGATTGTGACTTTGAAGGAAGCTGCAGCATATGCAAGCCACGGAAGTTACTTATAACAACCTAAACCAACACAGTTGTTACTTGCTAGTGTTTACAAGTAAAACAGCATGGTAATTAGAAATCTTATAGTTAGATGGAATAGATGTACAGATGTGCACAAGTTTCCATTTTCACAACAGTACACTCCTAATGGCAATATGGCAACCTCATGAAGACGAATATGTGAAAACTTAGCAGCATTCTCATGTCTCCTCAACTCGCACTTCCACATTCACCAATACAGGTACTCGATTATTCTTCCATCAGTTCCCTGGATCATTAACTTAGGAGTCCTACAGCATATAACTAGAGGCGCCATTTTATTCTTTTTATTAAAAATGAGTCTTTATCATCACCGATGCAAAGCACCCCATCCCGTATTTTTGGAGTAGGTATCATGAATCCCAGTTCTTATACCTAATATATTGTTAACTTCTGCTTTATTTGCTGCAAAATATTTTTCTTCAATTCACAGTAATTGTACATACTGGTTCTCTTGATTGCAATGTGATCTTTTATCTGGCAAATTGTATGCTCTTCAGAATTAGAAGAGAAGACCAAGAAGAAGATTGGCTGAGGTTGTGAGAGAGGAAGTTCTTACTACAGTGCTGCAAAACACCGAAAGTACTGCACTTCAAGCTGATTTTCACCTATATAATCTGAATTGCTAACTCATCCCTCACCATAGAAGTCATGGTTCCTTTTTTGTCACCATTGGCAGAGTTATCTTAAGACCTTTGTAAACACCATGGAAGCATTGTGACTCAAAACCTTGATTTTTGGTGCAAACTCCCTTACATCTGCTTAATGAATACCACAGCTGCATTCACTCTATTCAGTCACTCATTAGCATTCTACTACCTGAAATGGTAGCTATACACTCAAATACCATTATTTGCCTTCATGGAAAATCTCCATACTAATCTACCTTGACATTTGCCCTCTTTGCCTTATCTCATCTACCTGAACATGCATATTATTCACTGACTTGGTCACACCGGTTGTAGTTGACCCTCGGGCAATGAGATGTGGTTTCTTGGTTATTCACACACCGGAAAGGGGGTTGCTGGAGTGGTAATCCAACTTTTTAAAGAACCATTTTATTTACCAACATTCTGTTTTTTGGAATATTCCACATAACAATTTTTACTTTGACCAATTTCTTCATTGATATTACAGCTAAGCTATCTTCCCAATTGTGCAAACCTCTTCCATTAATACGAGTGACATTAATGTTGTTCTCTTGGAATGTATACAAGACAACCCCAAAGTCATTTCACTGCAACCAGTTCAGCCATCCCAGGCAAACAACTCTGCAATCTGCTTCTGTATTTCATTGTTGATCCCTTATCATATCTTCCCATTGCCCTTCAGAAAGGTACAAATTCTTGTACTAAGGAAAGTGATTTCTCCTGTCTTTTCTGCATTTATATGCTGTTCTATGCATTTCTTTTGAATTCGTACCTACTTCACATACTAAAGCTCCTGCTCATCCAAGATAAAGGCAATGACAAAAATGATGACAGCAATCTATGTCAACAATGCGCAATTGTTACATTTATTAGTGGGAAAATGGTTGTTGATCCTAGGTGGATTTATGCAGTATCTCCCTGTGGCTCTGCTGATCACCTAGCTAGCAGGCATTGGAGAAGAGATCATTCCATTGCATGACATGCAGGATTTGTTACATTTACCAAGGAAAGATGGTTGCTGCTTTTAAGCATGTGTAGACAGGAATTTGCCTGCTTGATGGCTCCACCGATTGTCTTTAAGCAGGACTTGTTACAAAGATTATCTTTGGACTTCTGCCATTGACCCTAGGAGACATTCCCTAATATAAGTGTAACTCAGTTTCTTTCCTGTTAATGTGACCTTGATTGCAATATATAATTGATGGGGAAATCTCTACCCTTTTTGTTCAGTAATAGATTGTCAGTAAATGTTATTATTAAGTTATTAAGCCTTAGCAGATGGGATTTCACTTGTTCCAAGACGCATTCATCATTGATCTTGATAGAGTGTTAAATATCTTTGCAGGTAATGGGGCCTCTTTTTCAAGTCATCTCAGCCTTAGCAGATGGGATTTCACTTGCTCCAAGAGGCATTCATCATCGATCTTGATAGAGACTTAAATATCTTTGCAGGTAATGGGGCCTCTTTTTCAAGTCATCTCCCATGTCCTTTCCATAGTTGACCTAAGACTGGCAACTTAAATGAACTTCAGTATGGTGAGATTGCAATATCCCACCTAATTTCTTTCCTCTGGTATCTTCTTTTTCTTTTCTCTTTGTTTCTTTAACATGCTAATTTCAGAAGATGCAACACACGTATTGTGTGATGTTTCCTTTCCAAAAGTTGTTTGAAATCTTTAGTATTACTGTTACATAGGATTATTGAGACATGCAGAGCTAGTGAATGATGCATTTGTATCCAGAAGCACAACAAAGACAGTAAAAGAGTCAGCATAGATTGATGGCGAAGAACATAACTTTCTAGCATACAATGTCCTGGAAAAAGAAAATCTGGTGAGGACCACCAAAGAAGGGCACAATTTTAATTTGAGAATACCTGTTCCTGGAGCTTTGTCTCTAATTTAGTGATGTGTTCACTGATCTCATCATCTTCCCCTTGCGCTAGGGCAGGCTGCAAAGAGACAAATGTCAAAAAAACAGAAATTTTAAGTGAATCCAAATAAGGACAATCTGAGAAAACTCTAATCATAGCTAGGAAAGAAGACACAAACTAAAACACTCGAAAGGCGATCCACCTTAGTCCAGAGTTGCAGTTTAGAAACAAGTATCTCTCAATCCTTAACAATTAAAGAAAGTGACAAACTACTTAACCAAAACAAACACTCATGTCACTTAAATCATCAAAGCGAGTCATCACCCAGTAGTATCGGAGTGCAAAACAAGAACAAGCCTATAGATAGTCGTGGAGCCAATAAAACATCACATGGCCTCCAAAATTGAAAACAAATTGAAAACGCAGTAGTATCCATCCAACAGTAGCCATCAAAAGAAAAAACAGCAATCCTCTTCAAGCAACTAACAAATTCTTTGCAAACACTGAGTGCTCATTGCCATAAATGCCCATCAGAAAACACCTACCAGTGATTCTGGTGAAAGTCCAATGCTCTGAAGCTCCAGGAGAATTCTGTCATCCAAGCACATCTGGTCATACTGCAAATCAGGGCAGACTGGACTAGAAGTAAGTGTTTCTTTTGGAACTAATCCATTCGGGCCTTGCCTGAAGTTTGAAAGAACTTCAATATTTGGATCTGTCACAACATCATTACATTCTAACTCATCAAGTTCCAACTCATCACAGTATCTCCTAGAGGCAGTTACCCTGTAACCATTAGAAAGAGTCCTTCCAATATTAAAGCAGTTCTCTGATCTCCTCACATCTGAACTCTTAGGTTTGAGTTCTAAATCTGCTTCAAATCCAACTCCATGTGCATCACTCCTAAAATTGTCAGTTGCTTGGTTGGCAGTGCAACAGAAGTCTTCAACTCCAGTCACTTCAATTCCCGCTGCAATAATTCTTAAGGAAAGTGGAAGTCCATCATGCCCACCTAGTCCAAGCAATAACTGCTCTGGCAATGGTTGAAACTGCTTTGTCTCACCAGTGAGCCCATTTTCTATCTTACATTTATTTAATACCATCCCATTTGGGATAATACTACAATCATCTCTACCAACAAGAGGTGGCATTGGTGACAGCAAACTGCATCCAAGATCACCCTGAAATGAGACACGTAAACTCAGTTGCATAGGAGTGATCTACCAAAACAAAGGATTTATCAAGTAATAGAGTTTGGAACTTAAATCTTCAAATTTTGAACTGCTTTATTGGACAAATCAATGCTAAAATCTGTACTGAAGAGGTTCATCATGACAAAGGGGCCACATGAGAAATAATTGTCCAAGGGGTCAAGTCCAGAAAGCAAGTTTATGGGGA
The DNA here is from genome assembly GCA_035236585.1 of Warburgia ugandensis. NCBI lineage: Eukaryota > Viridiplantae > Streptophyta > Magnoliopsida > Canellales > Canellaceae > Warburgia > Warburgia ugandensis. The sequence goes on from CP141129.1 coordinate 44,860,753, forward strand.
TGAAAAAGGAACATAAATGCATCAACTTTAGATTTTTAAAAATGAGCTTACAGACCAAAAATCATATTAAGAATATGTTAAGATATGAACTAGGAATTTACCTTTGGTTCAGTATCGCATGAACCACAGATATTCATAGCGGACTCCTCCACAAGGCAAATCTGGTGTCACAGTTTAACATAGTAAAGTATAGAGAAAATTCACTAATCAAGAGTGGTATATATATATATATATATGAATTTGAAAATAAAGGAAATACACAAGATAAAATTGCATACCTGTTGCTTCAGAAATTCTATGTCTTCTGCTGAGACAAAACGGAATATTGGTTCAATTTGCTCCCAAAATGAGCTAGAACAAGCATTATCTGATAGCAATCAAATAGTCATTTCATAGTTAAAAATATCCTAAGAACCAAAGCACTATTAGAATTAAATAAGTGAGCTTCATACTGGTATTCAAAGCAGCATTTGCAGCCGCTACTAGCTCATCACGGTCGTCATCAGACTCTCCTGTAAATAAAACATTTAATATGATGAGAGACATGCATAATATGCAGAAATTCATTAATTTAATAGGAATGAAGAGGCCATCTACCTGCAAAGTCTGATGATCCACTATTCACTGCATGCCTGGGACGTGCATAAGCCTTGCGCTCGGATGACTTCTTACTTGGGGGACGACCTGCTTTACTGAGTTGAAGAAAAAAAATCTAATAAGCGACTTCAGAGGGAGCAGTTGAATAGATTAAACCCACAGAAGTTATTAAACGCTAGAATATATGGATGGAGAAAGGTATCACCTTTCAGTCCTATCAGAACCGAGCCTCGCACTTCTGACTTGTTTGGCAGTAACTGCATTGTCAAGTTTATCCATCGTAGAAGGTATGCCAGACCTAGCGGGAGCAAAAGCTCGTCCAGTCCTACCCTGCCGTCGAACACCATCTCCAAGATCTTCATCTGTAGCCACCCTGCTCTTTCTTGGAGGCAGTGCCAGGGCTGCAACCTTCTGGACAGACAGTCCAGCTTTTTCATCTATCTCACCAGACCTCTTACACTTATCTTTTGACTTGTTTTCAGCAGCAGCTGACTCTTCGTTTTCTGATAATCCAACAGAACAGATATGGTCAGCCTTCAATCTTACTTGTTGAGAGACATTTGCAGACAAATGTCTTGATGACCCCAATCCATTATCACTCGCAGCCTCACACGACACAGTCTCTGATGCTGGAAAATCGTCTTGGTTTGAAACAAGGGGAGCAAAATTTGTTCTTCTTGCAGCACGGGATATCTTTTGAGGTCTTTGTCCAACCCACTGTGCCACAGGAGGTGATGACGACCGTGCTGATGTTGAACGTTTGCGATTGTTAGCCCCAGTAAAAGCATGGAGCTTATTGGTTGGTTGAGGATTATCCCAATCATCATGAGAACCCATCAATCGATGAATATTTGCAGATGATTTAGGTGGTACGCCCGAATTTGACCTTGGGCCTCGGGCAGATGCATGCATTTTTGCCATCAAAGTGGGGGAAGCGGCATTATTATCATCTCGGATACTTGACCTGGATATTGGCAAGGTGGAAGAACTATGAGTAATCACAGAATCAATTACAAATGAAGTGGAGAAGAAAATGTTTCAATCAGAGGCCCAGGATGGGGGCATTGAAACCCTGATGGAACAAAAATCAATCGAATGTGTTGCATGAAAATGCTTCAACACACTCAGTTTGGGGACTTATCTGACAACACATACAAGAAGCCCTAATATAAATTTATAGGCAAGTAACAGGGTCAGCATAAAGGATACGGTTCATACTTGTTAACAGCTTTAAGGGGGATCTTATCCTTATCCGAGCCAACAACACGATCTTTTTTATCATTGGGAATTGAGATGGTTTCTTGATCACTCCTAGTTGCAGAACGCATGCCAAGACCATTTTGTTGTGAAGACATTTCTAATTTTGCAACACCTACAGCTTCAGTAGCAGGCCCTGACCTGGAAATTAACAAGCCAGTCAAATAGAACCCATCCGCACATAGTAAAAGGCAATCAATGAAGTCCAGTAATGCATGCATAATCTTAGGCAAACTAATTACATACAATTAATAATTTGTGAAATACTAAACAGAGGCTTCGGCACTTAGAGTTGGTTGCCTTGTCTCACAGCCAATATGTTGTGGGTTCAAAATCATTCACAATTTGGGGGAAAAGAAGAGAGTGAAAAAAAAAGGAAGGACATGAAAGAAGGTACAAGAATATCTAAGTTCCGAAGTTAACAAGCAGTCGGCTAATATTAATACATTTGAAAAAAACAAAAGATACCCATCAACTGTGATCTCTGAATGTCGTTACAAGCCCAAACAATCCTAAGATCTATCCTTGCTTAACAAAAAGGGGAGCCTGGTGCACAAAGTTCCCACGTATGCAGGGTCCGAGGAAGGGGCGGACCACGAAGAGTATATAGTACGCAGCCTTAGCTTGCAAGTTTGCAAGAGGCTGTTTCCACACCTTGAACCCGTGACCTATACGTCACACGACGGCAACTCAACTGCTGCGCCAAGGCCACCCTTTTATTTCTCCTTGCTTAATGTGTACCACTATCCATTTTTGTGCTCAATCAACCATTAGCAAGTCAAAACAGGTCGCTTAGCATTACACAAGCAACGTCTTTTTCTGGACTATTAACAATTTACTGCACGACCCATTAACTGATAGTCATTGGCTTCGTATCTTCTCTATGATTCAGATAGCGAAAACATGTGTAGCATTGCAAAAGTTATTAGCCTTGTCAAAGACAAACCATATTCAGGTCAAGAGAAGGTCATTGTCATACAAAGTTTCTTGTTCTGTTAATCACCACCCAGGGATCCAAATTAGTTTCATTATCATAAACACTCAAAAAACTGATCAAAAATCCAATCCATAGTTGCTGGAAGCTTCTAAAGAGAGAATGAAGCTAGCCGCGGAAGCCAAAAACTTCCTACTTCCCTGAAGCGCTCCACAGCTTGAAAAATTGGGAAAAGCCTGCTTCATATTTTCTCATTTAGTTTTTTTAAGGAAAATGACCTAGCGAGACTCTTAAACTTGCAACTTTGGAGCATAAACGCTCCTTTTGGCTTATGTCTTTAGATTTTTTTAGTAATGTTGTGTAATCTGATTTGATTTTCTTAACTGCGTTTAATGCTTCCTGCTTCCCACCCTCCAAAAAATTACTCCTTCCCGCTTCCACTTAACCCCTTGGTGACTATGACCCAATAGTCCAACCATCCAACAGGAAGTAAGAGCTTTGTCACATGCTAGCTTTAAAAAGAGTACTTCAAAGTCAAATACTAGACTTTGTAATACTTCAGAACTTTTCTTAACCTGGTCACAGGATGGAATTTACACTTCCTAAATCCATACGCGAGTATTAAGCTCACCAGCATAAAGTAGACATGCTTTTGTTGGCAGGTGATCCATATTGGTAGAGATCATCCCTTGAATGAATATTCCTATGGTGGGGTACATGGTGGATCATGTCCTGAAAATACTTACTCAACATGCTCCAGGCAGTGGGCAATCTATCATAGAACAAGGAGCATTGAGTTTCCTTTTTCAGATGGCTATTTTCAAGACATATGAAATACAATGAGTTAAAATTACCTTTGCAGCAAATTAAAAACTGCAATATTGTTAATTATGAAAGACACTTCAATCTCTTTCCCCCCTAACTCACCTTCAATTTCCCAATTGCTCCCTGGTCAAGGACTCTCAAGTCCATTCCTCAACTATGGTTCAAATCCACCACTCATCATATATGGTGGTTATGTACTTCTGATTTTCTGTTTTGATAAGAAAATAACAGTCTTTGTCACACACAGATTGAGCAGTTTACTGCAATAAATAATGACCAGTAGATATTGAATACTGCTGACAAGTGTTGTTTCTCTCAAATGATTCGATAAACCAGTTGTTTTGGACACCAACTTTTCATTTTAAGTTTTGGCATCACAAAATTTTTGACATCTCCCACTCTGTTAATATGGAAGCCTCATAATCTTGTGTGTTAACCTCTCATATGCATGTTCATTTTTCATATCCCTCCGTAGTTTTCCTCTAAAACTGACCAACATACCCTGCAAACCTAAACGCCCTTGGTAAGATTTGAGTCACTGTTAATGACTCATAAACTACCCAAAACATAAGACACTTGGACCCATATGCCTCCAACAAACGTACAACATAATACAAGTTTACAGCAAATCACAATTTACAGTCAACATTTCAAACAATCCAATAAATCCTTAGGATGCACTAGCCAGAGACCCATATGATAACAAAAATGAGGGAATGCAGAAATGTTTAAGATAGAATATACTAATGTGAGATCCACAAGCACAATAGCTATTTCAATCCTTGAATCTGTCCTAGTGTCTTAGACCAATTCCACAGTAACCCTGACATAGTATTACATTCATTCCTATCCATACCTATTCACAGGAGCACAGCTGAGTTCCAATGACTTCAGTTGGAATACTGGAATAACTTACACATAAGAAAAATCCGCCTAATGTTTCCCTATGGCTAAAGAAATACAATAAAATAGCCCCAGTAGGCGTACATGCTCTAGAGCATTTAAAGTAGTACAACCCACATACTTTTTCATGCATAGTATTGGTTTTTGACAGATCTAAGCCATTCATCATGTGCAGAATGGCTTAGATAGGCTAAATGTAACATTTCATTCCCACTAGATGATTTCTGCCTATCTTTACAAGTTGAAAATCATGACTATTCATTTTTTTTAAACCTTAAAAGATGAAAAACAAATGGTTTGGGTCATCCAAATTCATTGATTTCTTAGAGGTCCAAGAAACTTCCACCTTAACATCCAAAGGTCAAGGTCCATGTACACCAAAAGTAAGAGATCAAGCATCATGGAGACTGTAAACTCATGAAGCTGAAAGCAACAGTATCACTCGCACCAAAGGATTTGCAGACTACATCTTGAGAGGGATCTTCAATCTAAAGGATTGAAGGATGCATATCCACTTGGTACATAAACAGTCAGTCACTGAACACCAGCAGAAAAATTAAGGGTTTAATTAAATAAATATCAATCTTCACATCCAGATAAATTGCCAGCCATTTTCTGAAGCACTGCTATATATGGCACGGACCATGGATTAGGTATCAATGACCTCAGCTAAAAGACAATCAATTACATCTGAATGGTAGCATTAAACAATGTCAAGGAGCCTAATGGCTCTTAGGCCATCACAAACAACCAACACACAGCATAAAGAGAAATTTCCACCTGTACCACCGAAACTTGAGAATGCATATGTATCAATCAGACCTGAGCTAAGTTTCCAAGAGAATGTAAATCCATGAGACTAAAGAAGCACAATGGTGCCAATAACAGCAGTGCCAAATCATTCGAAAACAAACATTAAGTGACGAATTGAATATTAAAAAAATCCACTTAGCACATATGATGCCTTTCAAAACACAAACAGAAAAGTAAACCTTCATTACCAGAAATCTCAATCGAGAAAACGCAGACTGATGCATAGAATATTTGTAGCATACCAAGAAATCCTACCTATAGGCTTGAACGGAGCCTAGCCTCGACCGAGTGTCATTACCAGGCCTCTGTTGCATTCCCCGTTTTGGCTCCCGATCACTGTCAAGAGGCTTGATCACAACAGCATTAGTTGAAACATCTGACTTTATCACAGATCGCTTCTTCCGCATCTTTGACTTCTCCCAACCATCCACTCCAGTCGGAGACATACGACCTTTTTCTTCAGACTGAATCATGCTGCTATTTGCAAGTTTAGACATGTCTCTGTCCTTATCCACAGGAACAGATGGCTTGGCAAGCGCATTAGCTCGTACATCCGTCTGGACATTATACCCAAATTGTAAGATTCACCGAAGATATTGAAAATGGAGGCCAGGGCAAATGATGAAGAAAGATAAGAAGAAGAAGAAAAATAGGTCACGCAAGCCAAACGCAATTAGCGGAAATGGTGAACCCGTGTACTTGTAGATACATGCATGTATTATAGATTCACATGAAGAAAAAAAAAAAAGCCTAATTTGTAAACAAGCATTTAAAGATTAAATTAAATTAAATATAAATACATGTCAAGAAAATATTCCCACAATACAAACCCGTTGATCCACCATGGACGTCCGCATGCGTCTGTTAGGAACAGCGCTCTTAATCCTATCTTCTGATTTTTGTGACCCCAGTTCAAACGTGCTAGAAGTCAGATGGCTCTGGGATCCCATCTTCGCTATGGCCCCACCTGAAACTGACCGATCTCCCGACAACAAGACATTTGATTGCTCATTCTGTGAAACATCAGACCGAGATCGCTTCTTAAAATGAATGCCTTGGTAATACTTCTCCAATTTGGATATCGCTTCATTTAATGTTTTCATCCGATCCCTGCCAGAAAACAAGGACTTGAGGACCAACAGATGACTCATCTGTTAATCTATAAACACTTTCCAAAAAGATACCTGGACTTGTGAGAGCTTTCATGAAGACTAGCTTTGACCCGTCTGAGTTCTTCAAGCGAGGATGCAGGTAGAGGCTTCACACTGTAAGCGGCATATGTAGGATTATCAGGGGAGATACCAAGAGCAGCACTTATCAACCTTCTAAGCTCCCCTTGTCGAGGGAACTTTTGGTCGAAAGCAATTGCTTTGGCATCAAAAGGCACAAACTGCGACGAATTCATCATCACGTCTCCATGGGATACACTAGAACTGCCTCTTGAAATGCCTGGAAGTCCCGATAAGATCCGGTTCTCCATGCTCTCACTGATGCAGCCCGGCCAGCCCAATGAAGCAGCTGCTTAGGGTCCTTGGCACTCCTTTGGGTAAGTTGGCCCATTCAGGCTACCCGTCAACAATTCCAACTTGCTACCGGCTACCACTGCATTAATTCCATCAAGCTGTCTTAGTTTTGGCAAAAGAAATAAAGAGCAGCATTGCAAGCATATACTCTGAATGACACCACAATTTGAAACCATGAAAGTCAACACGGATACACTATCTAATAGCAATTCTTGGAAAACTTTATGCCTAAACTGCAAACCATAAAAAGCTTTACAACAAATCTCACACAAATTGCAGCTGATAAGCAATTGGGTAACTCACCAAACAGAACACACACTCTTACTATAGTTCAAATACTCGATCAAACTGTTGCACATCCATTTTGATGACCCAATCACTGGATAACCACTTCAAATTGTTATTATAACAAAAATTACAAATTACAAAAAAGGCATATATAACACAAATAATGCATTAAATTTACGGAAACTGAACAGCAACAACAAAACACCACTGATATATTTGCATAAATGCGTTACGTGCTAAAACAGGATATGTAATTTACAGTTTAATTTACTACAAATCATAAAGTAGAAAAATAAGTACCAACCATTACAAAAATGATTTAACTAAAAACCCAATAGAACAGCTAAACGCTACACTGAAATATTTGCTTCAATAGCTCATTTTACTATACAGTTTATCCTCCAAACAATTTCCCATCAAAACACAGACTAAGCAGCAAACAACTAAATACAAGTCAGAATCTGATTAAGTGGATTACCACAACCATAATCTGATTAAAAAAAACCCCATTTTTCTATAATTCCTTCTGCATTACGCGTCAAATCAAGTTGCTGATTTAGGCAACACACGGTCAGATGCAATCACCGAAGAAGAAACTAATTTTTTCCGAAGATAATTTGCTGGAATAGATAGTGAAAAAATAAAGAACTGGGAGAAAAATAAAAATTCTTGCCACGATCTAACAGAGGGTTTGTCGGGAAGTGGATTTCGGCATCTCGCGGATATCTCGGATTCTTTGGATTTGGCTTGAGATCTCAATTTCCTGGATTTGGTGCGGATCTTTTCCCTTTTGAGGGTTTTTTGGCTAGGGTTTTCGTAAGAAGCTCATCCCTCTCTCTCTCTCTCTCTCTCTCTCTCTCTTACATGTCATTGGTTTCTAACCCGATTATCCCTCTCGTCTAACCCAGGAAGCAAATAATAATGTTCCGAGACACAAATGACCTGTAATTTCTGAAAAAAAAAAGAAAATTGCCACGTGTCCTGCAAAAGCACTTGTGGGAACCACCTTGGCGATCTTGACCACTAATCTGAATGTCTGATCGTAAGTTGGAGAGATCGGACGGCAATTAAGATTTGTGAGTGGAATAGTTTGATAAAATGTTTCTGATACCGTTGACTAAACAACAAACTTGTGTTTGACAAAAATACACTCCGACTGCAACTCTAAGAAGCGCATTTTTATTTGTTGGCAGAACTTGTCTTTTTGTGTTCTCGTTGTGAAATTTTGAGGCCTTTCTAATGTCATAATTTATAGACGTATAAATATTGCTTGGGTGAAGAGAGCCTTAGTGCAACAGTAAAAGTTGTCATCATATGACTTTGAGGTTATAGGTTTCAGGCGTGGAAACAGCCTCTTGTAAAAATACAAGGTAAGGCTTCCTACGATAAGCCCTTGTGGCCCACTCCTTCCCCCGACTCCGCATAGGTGGGAGCTTCGGGCACCTAGGTTGCTCTTTTTTTTTTTAGAAACATTACTTGGCAGATACACAAGAATAAATGCTTGGCATGCATTAAAGATCTTTTACATGATTTTGAGAGGTTTTATTTCATCATTTCTCATTAAATTAGGAAATATTTTCCAAACTAGGGAGCTATCATAAAATAAAAAGTTGAGAGAAATGTTATCGAATTAATTTTCTAAAGGGTTGTTTGCAAAAATGCTATTACATTTTAGTATTTTTGTAAAAAAGTCCAACCTTTTTTGAGTTTGTTAAATTTACCATTAGGTTTTTCTTAGCTTTTTCAAAATTACTGTTCTATTAGTTTTCCATCCTCATTCCATGTTAGTTTTTTCAAAATTTCGATATTACCATAGACTGATAACGAGTAACTAGGATCGACCTTTGAGTGAGGTGACCTAATCAAATTAATCGGAATGCTTCAAATTTTCTATGCACCAGAATTCGTGATTGTTGGATGATTTTAGATATGTTGTTTTGAATTTTTAAATCATGACCATTGAACTTTTAGCTCAAAATTTGGTAGATAGAAGAATTCAGTGGGCACTAATTCAATTGGTTTTTTTTTCTTCTTCTATTGAAGCCTAGATTGGTAACAAGCAAATTCAGTTTTTTTTTTTTATTTCTTTCTCTTAAATACAGGGCACCCACATGTTGCTTGGTCACAAGGCTATTTTGATTTCCTCATCACTTAGTGGTGCTCTTTGAAGTTGTTTCTCTTGAGAAGAGAAATAAGGTGAGAATGGGTTTTGTTCTTTGGCTAAGAGAACTTGGTGAAGAAGATTATCAATCAGAGCCTGCTAAGGAGAAAATAAATGAAGTTTGTTTTCATCAAGTTTCTGTAAGAGATTCATTATTGGGTTCTATGTTATTCTCTCTTTTATTCTTCTTAATTGAAAGGGCAGCCTGGTGTACGAAGCTCTTGCCTATGCAGGGTCCGAGGAAGGGGCAGACCACAAGGGCCTATAATATGCAGCCTTACCTTGTATTTTTACAAGAGGCTGTTTCCACACCGTGAACCCGGGATCTCAAGGTCACATCGATGACAACTTTTACCATTCCTCCAAGGCTCCCCTTCCTAATTAGCAAAGAAAAATATATTTTCCACTATGAGTGAATATAGCCTTTACATTGTCGAGCCACATAAAATATTGTTTTCTTTATGTCTTTGCATCTTTGATTATCATGTCAATCTAGTGCATGTGCCGCTACTTTTACAACACCTTGTCTTGCGAAAAAGGAAGGCAATGTACTAATCAAGAAGTTCATAAAATTTCCTTTTTGATGGATTTTCATCCATGTACATAAATTGTTTCTTCATACATTTTATCAAAAGAAGATTATTTTACGATACATATTTTTGGCATTATCCTCTTAGGTTCAACCTCTTGCAAATGCAAGGTAAGGCTGCGTACTACAGACCCTTTGTAGTTTGCCCCTTTTTTGGATTTCGTATATGCAGGAGTTTCATGCACTGGGCTGCCAATCCTTGTAGGTACATCTTTAGTAAAAAAAATCCTATGATTATTTATTTATCCTTTCTTTGACTCTAAGGTAATTGTAGGCAATGTCAATTTAGGTTAGCTAAATTAATTCCTCCCCAGAGATATTGCGACAAATATGTGAATTTTGAATGAGAAGGGGAGTCTTGTGCAATAGTAAAAGTTGCTGTCATGTGACCTTAAGGTCACGGGTTCAAGGCGTGGAAACAGCCTCTTGCAAAAATGCAAGGTAGGGCTGCGTGTTATAGGCCCTTGTGGTCCACCCCTTCCCCAGACCTCGCATGGGCGAGAGCTTTGTGCACCGGGGCTGCCCCTTTCATGTGAATTTTGATGAGTTCCAATTTAAGTAGTCTTTGTAAAAGAAGGAAGGAAGGATAAAAAGAAAGGAAAGGAAGTACAAGAATGCAACATTCTATATTAACCATTTTTCTTATTCTCCAACCTATAAGCTTCTGGTAGGAGTCTACTATGCCAAAGATCAACATTCAACATTGGGTACCTCAACGTCAAATGAGAAGTGGGTCGAAATAGAATACTAAACAATTGAAGTTATTCTTCCTTTCTTAAATGGTGAACATTCAAACTAGCTTCTTAGTTGTGGGCATTTAACCACTCGGCTAAGCATTGCATGCCAATTAATGGTCTCATCATCATCATCATCAAGACCTTATTCCAATTAGGGGTTGTGTAACACCTCGGATTTTTAAGACAAAATTTATTTTATATATATATATATATAATAATGGCATTTTAAATAAGAGCATTTGGGATCCTATGAGAAAAGATTTATTTAACATTTTACTAAACCTATCTTAAAAACTCCGGGTGTTAATTTTCCTTTCACAAAATGGCGTACATGTAATTTAAACATAAATAAATAATCCGCGTATAAATCAACGTCAAATAAATAGGCGCCTTTATTTTAAATCAAATAAACGTCCAAAATACAATAATAATATGGCCCAGGGTCTATCCATCATAACATCTCATATAAATGTCCAACATATGTCCAAAGATCTAAATCACATCCCAATATAAAATATGCAGTCCATAATAAAAATCCAAATGATAATCCTGTTTAATGACTCACATCACTGTCTAATACTATAGAAAAATGATCTTCAGCAGCTCTCACGGCTTCTCAACAGCCTTGCCTTTCCTGTTATCGCGCTCGAGATCTAAGGCATTGCAAAACAAAGCAATGCCTTAGCAAGCTATCGCTTGTGTAGGTACATAGACAATTAATGTAATAAATGCAAGAAATAATGAACAATACTGATGAAAAATCTAACATTTATGAAGATAGTGATATCATAATGCCATGTTCAATAAATGCCAATTTATTCCACATGCTAAAACATGAAATTCACAGAGTTAAAACATGACATGAATCAATAAAATGGAGCATACATCCAGAATAAGGGCACCCTAAGGTAATGGGTCCCACCACATCGCACTAACATCCCCGATCGTAGTACACATAGTCAACCTCGAGTGTCGTCACACCCAGGCATACCATCCATAACCATGCTCATCATGCATGCACACATAACAAGAATATGGGCCATCATGCTGCAGTGGCAACCCTCCATGGGTATCAACCACCGCCGCTCTCCGTCGACACCATAACGGGAGACTTAGCGTCTGTCCCCATGGAAAGGCTCGGGCCGTAGTGTGGACTATCCATGTTACCAAACCCCTACCGAATGCCATCTATGGGCGGTGTCTATCATATCACAAACTCATCACATCATAATCTCGGAAGGTGGGTGGCGGCCCTATCCCTCCTAAGCATGACGCCCACCGGGCGAGAGCACCCGTCATCAAATATAAAACACGGAAATCATATGTATATGCTAAAACTCAAGAGCACTTACAGCTTGAAATCCCCAAGACATGCCCCTCATCCTAGGGTTAGCCTATAAAAGGACCAGCTACTAAGCCTCTATACTCATTTCCATGTAAATCCATGCATTTTCTATATATATAATAAGAAATAAATCTCTAATTAAGCATAACTAATTAACATCATGCTTGTAAAAGCATTTTAAATAAGTTTATTCAGTAAAAGAATTCAATTTGGAATAACCATCCTGTACGCAATGTCGCATGAAATCCATGGTAAATAAAAATCGCAATTTAAAACACAATCACACATGATGCTATGTTTAAACATGGTTTAAAATCAAGGCAAAACATTAGTTGTCGTCACCTACCTCAGTGTGAGATCACTAGCTTGCTAATAACTCCCTTTAATTGGTATATTCAAGTGCACCTGTACATGTTACATCACTATTTTAAAATTTTTCTAAATAAAAAGTGGTCATTTCTAAGTTTTTAAGTTAAAACTAGGTCCGCGTCGTCAATACGGTCACAACGCCTCTTCCAGATCGTGATTTGGACCTCTCTAGCTCCCAAAAATCAAGTTTTAGTGAAAACTACACTAAAATTGGGCCTGCCGGACCACCATAAGGTGGTTTAAACCGGCGGCACCCTTTTCCGCCGGTTTACACCGACGTACACGGGCGCACGAAGACGCACGCCGACACAGACGTCGTACGGGACGCGCGCCGTGCGTCTTCAGCGTGCGTCACGGTCACCAGGACGCGCCGCGTCCCGTCCCACCGCGACAGCCAACCAGCGCAGTCTCCGCACGCGTGCGGCGACGACGTCATCCTGGCTGCGTCTCTGAGTGCGTCTTGGCGTCAGCGCCAGGCGCCGACGCCGTTGACGACGCCGGAGAAGACGACCGGATTCCGGTTGCCTTCGGCGGAGCTACAGAGCTCCGTTTTGCGTGATTTTTGCGCCATTTTCTTCAGAATTCTCTCTAGAATCCATTTATGCCCTCCTTTTGCACTGATTTTGCCAAAAACCATGGTTTTTAAATGAATTTTCTCAAGTTCCTAAAAACATCCCTAGGTACTGGTTTTTGAGTTTTCTGGATAATTCCACCGTTGGATCACTCCCAAATTTAAAGGGTATGCTCTGGGGTCTCTTGTGCACTAGTTGGACGGTGCGATTTTCAAACGGATAAGGTTTGATCCGTGAAATCACGCTCCAACAGTAGCGTGCACAAAGCCCCCAAAAATCTGATTTTTTTCCTAATTTTTAAATACTTTCCTAATTAATTTTCTAATTAATAAATACAGAAAAAACACGGATTTGAGGCTTACCTTGTGCCTGGTCGGGTTTGCTCGTGTTGCCGGGGCTCCACTCGCCGGAAACTTCAGATTTTTGCAGGGCTAGGGTTTTGCGTAGCATTCATGGAAGTGGAGCGTTTTGGCTCCTAGAGGAGCATAGATATAGGGTTTTAGAGTCTTGGGGAAGAGAAACTCTTCCCCACACGCCTCTTTCCACGTCTCTCCGGCGATTTTTTCGGCACTGGTAGAGACGTGTGGAAGACGGGGGTGCCAGTATCAATTTGGACCCCTGTCTAATACGTCTCTACCAAATGACCAAATTGCCCTTCCAACTTTGACGGCTCATAACTCCCTCGTTTGAGCTCCGTTTTTCGCGTTCTTGGTGGCGTTGGATTCGTATCGACGAGAAATTTCTAATTCTTATGTTTTCAGGAAAAAATTTCATCCATAAATTTTTTATTTTAATTTATTTAATAATTTCCTATTTTATCTTAAAATTTAAGGATATTACAGGTTGGCTACATGAATCTTATTCATCCATTCCTCTCTGTTAAGTATCATGGCTTCATTTAGTCCCAAAGTTTTTAAATCTTTTCTAATAACTTCTATCCACGCTTTTTTGGGCCTTCCCCTAGCTTTTTTAAGACCTTCTACTTATATTGCCTCACTCCTTCTAACCGGTGTCATTTTCGGTTTCCTTTGGACATGTCCAAACTATCTAAGTATAATCTCCCTCATCTTGTTACCTATTGGTGCTACCCCTATATTTCCTCTAATATTTTCATTCCTAATTTTATCCTTTATTGTCTTACCACTCATCCATCTCAACATCCTCATTTTTGCGACTCTCATCCTATGAGCATGATGTTCCTTAACTGCTCAACATTCTGATTCATAGAGCGTGGCCAACCTTATGGCTATCCTATAGAATTTTTTTTTAAACTTCAGCGGCACCCGTCAATCACACAAAACTCTAGATGCACATCTCCACTTATTCCAACCCACTTGAATTCTCTAAGTAACCTCCCCCTCAATCTCTCACTCTCTCATGAATCATTGATCCTAAGTACCGAAAGTAATATTTTACAGGGACTTCTTGGTTATCAATCTTGAATGGTGTTCCACTCCTACTCTCCTTGCTAAAATTTCATTCCATATATTCTGTCTTAATTTTGCTGATTTTAAATCATTTAGATTCTAATGCTTCTCTCCATAACTCAAGCTTTGTGTTTATACCCTCCCTTGTCTCATCAATTAAGACTATATCATCTGCAAATGTTTACACCTTCCCTTGTCTCACCAAGGAATCTCCTCGTGCAGATGTTTTGTTAACTCATCCATAACCAATGTAAAAAGGTATGGACTCAATGCTGATCCTTGGTGCAATCCTACAGTGATAAGAAAATCATCGGTCTCACTACTAGCGGTCTTACAATTTGTTACTGCTTCCTTATACATATATTTAATTATGTCTATATACCCCAGCAAAACCGCTTTCTCGCCTAACACCCTTCATATTAACTCTCTAGGAACTCTATCATAAGCCTTCTCTAAGTCGATAAAGACCATGTGGAGGTCTTTCATCATCTGCCTATATTTCTCTACCAATTATCTTAGTAAGAAAATAGCTTCTATAGTAGATCTCCCAAGCATGAAACTAAATAGATTCTCCGATACACTTGTCTCATGCCGTAGCCTCTTCTCAATCACTCTTTCAAAAAGTTTCATAGTGTGGCTCATAAGTTTGATCTCTCAATAATTAGTATAGCTCTATATGTCTCCTTTATTCTTGTAAATTGGTACAATAAAGCTTTTCCTCCACTTATCAGGCATTTTCTTTGATTTTATAATCTTATTAAACAACTTGGTCAGCCAAACTATCCCAAAAGCCCCTATATGCATCCAAACCTCTATAGGTATACCATTGGGCCTTATGGCCTTTTCTGATTTCATTTTTTTCAATGCTTCTTTCACTTCAGGTATTTTAATTCTACGCTCATATCTATAATATCCATTGTTATTTAGGTTTACAATATTTTCAATCCCTATATTCTCAGAGTCATTGTCATTTAACAAATTTTGAAAGTACATCTCCTACCTTTATTTAATCTCATTATCTTTGGCTAATACCCTTTGATCATCACTTCTAATGCGCCTAACATGATCTAAGTCCTTACCCTTCTATTCTCTTACTCTTGCAATTTTAAACACATCTTTCTCACCTTCCTTTGTTCCTAGTCTATCATATAGCTCATCATATTCCTTAAGTTTAGCCTCACTTATTATTCTCTTAGCAACTTTTTTAACATTCTTATATTATTTATAGTTTTCATTATTTCTAGTCTTCTACCATGCTTTAAAACACATAAGTTTTTCTTTAATAACTTTTTACACTATTTCACTCTACTACCATGTTTCCTTTACTAATAGCATTTTACCTTTAGATACTCTTAAGACATCGTTTACCACTTTCTTAATGGACTCAACCATATTTGTCCACATGGTATTTACTTTTGTTTTATAGTTCAAGTTTCCTTCTATCATCAACTTATTTTTAAATAAGGTTATTTTCTCTTCTTTTAAGTTCCACCACTTAGTTTTTGGATACATGTTAAATTCATTTCTTTTCCTCCATCTTTTGATATGAATATCCATAGTCAGTAACTTATGTTGTGATGTTAAACTCTCACTAGGTATCACCTTATAATCCTTACACATTGATCGTTTGGTATTCCTAAATAGAAAGAAGTCTATTTGACTTTTATGAAGTCTACTTTTAAAGGTTATTAAGTGTTCACCCCTCTTCTTAAAAAGTGTATTTGCAATGGCTAGGTTATATGACAAAGCAAAATTGAGGATAGTTTCTCTTATCTCATTTTGCTCACATATACCATACCCTCCGTGTATTATATAATATCCTTACTTTTCTTTTCCTACATAGTCATTTAAGTCTAATCCTATAAATATCCTCTTAGTATTGGGAATTTCTTGCATAACTCTCTCCATATCTTCCTAAACTGTGTCTTGATTATATCTTCTAGCCCTACTTGTGGTGCGTATGAACTTATAACATTTATGATCTGATCTCCTAGAACAAGTTTTATTATTATAATTATATCACTAATTCTTTTAATGTCTACAACTTTATCCTTTAATTCTTTATCCACTTATTCCTATGTCATTTCTATTATTATCCTTTCTTACATACCATAATTTATACCAATCGATTTCTCTAGCTTTAACCCATTTCCACTTGGTTTCTTGGATACAAGCGATGTTGACTCTCCTACGTTTCATTGTGTCTACTAACTCCAAACTCCTACCTATCAATGTCCTTCTATTCCATGTAGCAATACGAATTTTATGCTATGGAGATATCCTATTTACCTGCACCTGGGTTCTGATGCAGCGCGTTGCTTTCGAGGGAACGCTCTAGCAGCCCTTGCCCATTTATCACTACACACGGGATCTAATGTAGCGCGTTGCTTCTGAGAGAACTCCTTGGCAACCCTTGCCCATTTTTTACCGCACCTGGGATCCGATGTAACGCGTCGCTTATAGGGAACGCCCTAACTTGAGGGAATGTCAGTTTTTGATTCATGTCATATTAGGGTTGGCATAGTTTTAAAAAAGCTTGAGATGATTTTCATTTCTAACAGGAAAGAAATAACAAAATCATCTTCAGCTTCTCCTTTGTCGGTTGGCACCTAATACAAGGGTTGTCATATTTTAAGAAGCTGAAGATAATTTTCATTTCTTCCTTGCAAACTAATATACAAATGCATATTCATATGCAAGAAGGAAATAAATAACAAAATCATCTTCAACTACTCCATTACCGGCTAGCACCTGACGCAAGACCCTCCTCCTTTTTCATCAGGACTTGGGACCGGCATTGGCAGAGTTTGCCAATTAATGGTCTGATGTATTAATTTGTAGGGGCAGAGTAAGCGCACCAGTCATTTGTAAATCCCATCGCCGTGGGAATGCATTCATAGCATAATACGGTACTTGTTGGAGTTTGTTTGGTTTATATTTTGCTACTTTTTTTCTTTTCTGTAGCACCTTTTCTCGTAGTAAGAAGGAACACTCTAGTATTTTTGCTTGCACGGACTCGAGGCTCCTTATTTTGGGTCTTCAATTGATCGAATCCATTGTCATGGGGCTGTTTGTGACGGGAATATGATTCATGGATTAAGCTATTTGGGAATTGTAAACTATTCTTCAAAGTTTACCTTTCAGCACTCGATACCAATGCACTATTCTTATACTCGGAATACTATACCAATGCAACATAGAATTGTGAAAATCATGGGAAAGAGTGGCGTATCATACATGTAACTTATATGATATGTATTTGAAAGATGTTGAAGATTACAAAAATGTCGGGAAATAGCTTGTAAAAACTTTTGCTATTCTATCTTATTCCCATTGAATGTTAGAATAGGCTGTAATCACAGGATTACGGCAGATTACAATAAATTTTAGGTGCTAGTCAACATGTAAAATCTACAGATATATATATATATATATATGTTACTCTTTGATGCATCTTTACTTTATGTATTTTTTTTATCAAAGAGTAATCCAGGTGTATATAAAGATTTTACATGCTGACTAGCATCCAAATATGTACTGTAATCCAATGACTACAAAAGGAAATATCAACTGTAATCTTGCGATTACTCTTTGATAAAAAATAAAAAAACATTAATAAAGTAAAGATGTGTCAAAGAGTAACATGTGTGTGTGTATTTTACATGTTGACTAGCACCGAAATATGTTCTATAATCCAATAATTACAAAAAGAAATATCAATTGTAATCTTGTGATTACATTCTGTTCTAATATCTCCCTCAAGTTGATGCAAAGATAACTTTGGTATGAGCTTGCTGATTAAATGATGTAAATAAAGGGTTGCTTCTTAATCATTGTCTAATAAGCATAGTCTCAAGTCAATCCAAACTTCCTTTATCGTTGAAAATAGATCCAAAATTGACGATGTCTTCTTCAATGAACCAATCTTGATTGCATTTCAATGGATAAATTTTTTTTTTATGATAATAGACATCATATCCTTGAGTACCGATAGCGAAATTGAATATCGATTTGAGCGGTTCACGACAATGTGTAAACAATTAATGTTAGCTTAGAGGCTTAATCCATCACAAGAGGTCGAATTGGAGGCTTTTTGAACAATTTTCTTGAGATTAATCTCTTGATGAGGAAATTAGATGACACAACTCCCTCACTTAGGAGCCACAATCCCTCCACGTTGGTGATTGGTTCGAAAAATTGAGGGGGCTTAGGCCTTCAAGGTGTTCTAAGAACATTGACCTTCAAATGAAACAACACGGACGTGATCATCAGTGGAGGACAAAAATTATTTTAGATCATGTTGATGGCAGCCACAATCACCAAACACAAGTGTATATATAGATTTTACATATGTTAACTAGCACCATAATATCTGTTGTAATCTCATAATTATAGGCTATTCTAACATTTCAAATAGCTATCAAAACTTTGGTGGCCATCCACAAGGAGTTATTGTTCATGGATGCTTTCTGCTTCAAACTTAAGTTTATATCAAGTGACCCTGCAGATCGACACATCATCAACTTGTTTACGGAAGCTTGAAAAGCAACCTGATTTTCTATTTAGTACTTTGTTGTGGGATTGTGATAGCATTACTATGCCAAGAACTTTGTAATCGCTTTTCTTTTATCTAATATTTCCCCTTGCATATATATACATGAGAGAGAGAGAGAGAGAGAGAGAGAGAGAGAGAGAGAGAGAGAGATGGAAGTAAGCAACTTGCTGTCTGCTCTGGGCAAGTTCAGATCCTTGTCTTCCTCCTTTCCTTTTCAGTTATAACTATGCATACCTTGCCATGGGAGAGCGCCGCCTTCTACCACAAGGCTAGAAGGTCATAGCAATGTCATATCCTTCGTTTATCTATATATTTGAGGACCAATTTCATATCCTCCTTGGCCAAGGCTACGACCACTATAGAGTTGCACTTAGTTTAAGATGTAGTGAACATTCGCAGCAGCACGAAGCGTGTCCTTTCATATCACGTAATTTCAAGATTACTCGTTGCTGTAACATCTCTTTTTCCTGTCTTTGTTGGAGGAATGATAGTAAAAAAGAGGCCAAATCAAAGGAGAGCTTACATCACAAGACAAATGCTCAAACAAGTACACATGTAAGATCAATTTCTTAGTCCACTGTTTCTTGCATTGGCTTTCCTTTCTTAAGGAGATCAATTTCTTAGTCCACTGTTCTGCAAATTCAAAATTCCCAACAGGTACCATAAAGCCACCGCAGTATTCAATTTGCTTCAAATGATCCACCAAGTACTTTTCAAGGTACTCACAACATATCGTAGTTGTAGCTGCAAGCGAAGGGGCATTACAATACTGGGCAATCACAGACAAGACCCCAACTCGAGCATTTCTTCAGAACAGATGACACATTAATTTACACCTAGCAGATGAGATACATCCTGAAGGGGAGCCTTGGGGCAAAGGTAAAAGTTGTCATGCAATCTTGAGGTCACAGATTCAACGCATGAAAACAGCCTCTTGCAAAAATGCAAGGCAAGGCTGTGTACTATAAGCCCTTGTGGTCTGTCCCTTACCCGGACCCCGCATAGGCGGAAGCTTCGTGCACCGAGGCTGCCCTTCTTTTTAGATGAGATATATATCCTGGAACACCCCCTGAGAAAAATTTCATGACATTTTTCCCTTCTTGTAAAGTTATCGTTCACTTAAATGTTAAGCTCTTCAGACTCCGAAATAAAATAAAATCAGTCACAACCAAATCAGCCGGGCAAAAAGTGAATCGTAATTAGGTGCAGAAATCGGCCTACTTTATTTCCTGTTTGTTAGTCTCAGCAGTTCATTTGGAGACGATTATGCCTGAATCATAGCTCCTGCCATATTTCCATGCACAGCCTAAGAATAGGCAGTAAACAGAACATACACAAAGGATCCCTCCCATAGTGTGATAATAAATAACTCAAGGCATTACAGCAGTAAGTCATAAAATGCAGATTATATTGGCCACCAATCAACAGATGAACTGCTAAGCAAAAGAGAATTTGAATAACTGAAAGGCAATTTTACTGATTCTATATCTTCGTATAGGAAAGCAATGTTTTTGAGCTCCAACTATAGATGGATGAAAATCTGGTTTCCCTTCATTGAACATGGAAAGGGACCAACAACCATGCAATCTGGATTATATATTTACCAGAAATAAAGAATCCATGACAAAAGACTGCCACCATCACGTCACTGGTCCAGACTCAACCGATCACCAACCTTAAGCTGCAGTAACCAAAAGAAGTAATTAGCCAGTTATATCATTCAGTCATCCAATTCCTTTCATTGTTAAAGCTCAACTCAGAATGTGAGAATAGTATGTAAGGGTTAATTGCAGCAGTAAGTTATACGCTACATAACAAAAACCATAGACTTCCTACCCACCAAATTCCACTAAAGTTCATCTCCCAAGTAAAATCCCTACAAACTGAATGATTGCAAGTGAATGTATATTCCAAACTTACTGCTTCAGAGACATGATTGGCAGCCAATCCATGAACTATTAATCTATTCCTTAGCATACACAAATCAAGGTGACTTGTTTTAACTTGGTTTTTGTGAAACCAAAGAAATGGATTAATTACAACAAAAGATGGGTTTGCACGGGTGACAATAGATGTTTGGACATGAAAAAATAAATGCACCAACTAAACGCAGGGGATAGCTATTTATCTCAAGTATGTTGTTGTAAGGTGTACACAAGCAAACACTTCATGTGTACGAAAAATAATTTTTCTAATTTCATATAACTCTAGACTCAAAGACCACATTGAAAAGAAGATAAATGGCTTGGACCACATATCGAATGTCTAAAAGAGTTCAAAGATCAATGCATGTATCCATATTCAAGATGAGGCAAACATTAATACAGAGCCACAAGATCAATTTTTTCAACAAGGCCAACAGAAGCAAACAGTGATATGCACAAGTTACCTTTGGACAAAGACTCATCTTGAGGCTTCATGGCTGGAAAGAGAAGGACTTCCTGTGTTGCCAAACATTAGAATGAGTTACAACCAATATTTTAAATGGCTCGGCTGGAGAGCAAGAATTTTTGACACAGCAATAACAAAAGCAAGATAGGCAGAGCAAAACCAACCTTTATATTCTGTGAATCAGTAAACAACATTGTAAGTCGATCAATACCTATCCCCCAGCCACCAGTTGGGGGCAACCCATACTCCAGAGCCGTGCAAAATGTTTCATCTAAAGCCATTGCCTCGTCATCACCGGATTGTCGATCCTAAAACCCAAGAAAGATGAGCAAACTTTCCAAGCAATGATGTAAAGATTAGCCAATAAGATAGTTTCTTTCAAAGCAAACCTTTAGTTGTTCAGCAAAACGCTCACGCTGTACAACAGGGTCATTTAACTCTGTATATGCATTGCATATCTGACATATAATAAGGACAGCAATTATAAGCTAATCAACAAGAGATAACAGATAGAGAAAAATGAGAGAATGGGGCTAGCAAACCTCATGCTTGTTGACAAACAATTCAAAACGCTCAGTCAGGCCTGGCATTGATCTGTGCCACTTGGCTAAAGGGCTCATTATCTCCGGATGGTTAATGATAAAAGTAGGGTTTACACATGTCTCTTCCAAGAAATGCCCCACAAGCTGTCATATGTTGTTAATCAGAAAATACATGAACACATCATTGCAACTGATACACAGGAAATGTTATATGCAACAGAAGTCTCACATATTTCCCATTAGTATCTACTAACAATAATTTCTCTAGAAAAACAAAGCTGGGACCATTGAGATCCAAAATAAGATGATACTTCCAAGGGCATTCCATGGTTCTGAGAGGGTTTTTTATCCTTTTAAATGCATTATTTAGTTGCTATGATACACGATGTATACTTCCCTTGAATGAGATATGGTTATTGGCTAGTCAACAAACTCCAAAGCATACTAGCATGCGTCAGAATGCCAGCATATGCCCATAATCTTAGCATGTAGGATGCGCACACACGGTAATGAGTGATAATAGACACTTTTGGACCACAGAATCATTTACTTTTTGCCATCATTACAGCTCTTTCAACATATGAAGCTCTATAGAAAATATGGAACCTGCAGAGTCTTCCTCATGAGTCGGGAATAAACCAACACAAGAACAGCCAAAATACTAAAGAAAGCTGCCAGGGAGACGTGGAAAATCACATGTTTGGAAACACAACCAGATAGGGCCCCACATGTGGACGATCTGCCCATTCACCTTATGTTCAGCCTGCCCTATCTACATTACATGCAAAATTCAAGCTCATCAGATGCTTGTAGCCATTAGTTTTCTCAGTTGAAAATTTGAATGATCATGATTAATAAACTCAAAATAGAATGCCTAGAATGATCATGAACTTTGGTGTCTAGCCAATATGAGGAAGGCCAAACATGATGAATGGATCCAATCATGAGGCCTATCAAGATTGAGTTTTCAAAATGTGTTATTACACATTCCCAAATCATTTTCCAATACTAAAATGAAAATCAGAACAACAAAGACAATTTTTGTTATCTATGTTGCTTACTAATACAGCTGTGCCACAAAGTGATCACTGGACCTTACACCTTACACCTTTTATGAACTGTTGTTCATGCTAATGAAAAAAGGGCAGCCCCGGTGCACGAAGCTCCCGCCTATGCAGGGTCCGGAGAAGGGGCGGGCCACAATGGCCTAAAGTAGGCAGCCTTACCTTGCATTTTTGCAAGAGGCTGATTCCACGCCTTAAACCCGTGATCTCAAGGTCACATGACGACAACTTTTACCGTTGCGTCAAGGCTCCCCTTCTTGTTCATGATGATGCATAAATGTAAATAAAAAATGATAGCATGGCCTAATATCCAAAGGTTGACAGAGAACAATATGGTAGCTTTAATTTGAAGAATAATATTACCACCATGGCACTAAAGCAAAGAGATCAAATATATGCAATGCAACTTCTCCATAAGCAGAAAACCAATTTGATTGCACTTACTTAAACCCTGCAAAATTATCAAACAGTAACACTTTGTAGAGAATGACTTTGAGAAACAATCTAACAAGACCAAAAATAAGAAGAGTCCATAGGAGACCCAGGCATAAAAACACATACATAGGATAAAAGAATGGTTGAAGCATAGGAGTGTATGTTATGAGATCCAAGGTGAAATCTAGAAATTTTTTGGATATCTATCTGCCAGCTATGTCAAATTAAAAACTAAAAGTTCTGAGAAACATAAGCTATCACAACATCCAAGAAACTGGCTTCAAAGAATTAGATTCTTGAATGATATAGAAGGGAGGCAGGAATATGGAGAAAACAGGTGGTTATATGCCTCCAGTAGATCATAAACAAGATTTCAAGCTAGATTGGCCACTAGCATTGGTATATTCCACTAATAAATTACACCTTCCTCCACTATGACCCTTCAACACCTTGTTAGTTTAGTTTTAGAGTAAACGGGAATATCACTTAATGCCTTTTGGCAAGAAGTTGACTTACAGTTAGCAATAAATATTTATATCCCAGGTAACTCAGAAGGTAACAACTTCAACCACGTCAATATTCATACAGTTGGCAGATGACCTCTACAACCATAAAGTTTTTCAGCCAAATCAATCAGACTAACAGGAAATTGTTCTTGTTTAAGAAAGATTGTCAAGCATTACAGCTTGCTGTTTAAGAAGATAAAATAAAAAATTTAACTAAAAGTTATATAAATACTGGATCGGCTGGAACAAAAATGTGAAATAAGTAAATAACTTTTAATGATACAGCATGGTACACATTTGGCCGGTTGAGGTATCCTGAATACATTGTTTAGTAACTTTTGTTCTTTTCCTTAAGATTTCCATATTTATGAAGTGTTCAATTTACACAGAACTATAGCACACTTTTTCAAATCAAAACACAATAAAAAGGAAAAACAAAAAGCATAGAGCCTCAAAATATTAAGAGGAACGCTGCAAGATAATGTCCTACCTACCTTGTCTAACAATCGAGCAGTTGTTTGAGGAGGGGGGCATTTGACTTCGAACCTATTGCATGCATCTATCAAATACTTGTTTGCTTCTTCACTGGCAATATCCTTGGGAATATTGAGGTTGGCTATAGTCTCCAGCTCCTTAATCATGTCGATTCTCCTGCAAGATGTCAAGGCATCAGATAATTTCTTTCCAACTGAAAATTTACCTAAATCTTATAGAAAATAGTGGGTTGATAATGAGGAACACACCTGAACTGGTGAAATTTGCCTAAATCTTATAGAAAATACTAGGTTGATAATGTGGAACACACCTGAAAGGTGGAGTGAAATCAATCTCTATTGGATCCTTATCCAACCCATTTGCATGGTATTTAATTTTGAAGCCACCTGTTAGCTCCTTGACCATTCCTGTTTCAAATCAACTGCATTAAAACTTGAAAAGGTAAACATGCGAAAGAAGTACAAATAATAACATATTAAAATTGAAACTCATATTACAACGAAAATACCACATTTGGTGGTTCTAGATACATTTAGACTACAACAGTCTTACCAGCTAACATTTGCTCTGTGAGCTCCATCAAGTCATTGTAGTCAGCAAAAGCCATATAAAACTCACATGTCGTGAATTCTGGGTTATGAGTCAAATCAATCCCCTCGTTTCTGAATTGCTTCCCAATTTCATAAACACGGTCCAGTCCACCTACAACCAACTCCTTCAGATAAAGCTCAGGGGCAATGCGCATATAAAGCTTCATGTTCAAATCATTATGATGGGTAACAAAAGGTTTGGCAGCTGCTCCACCAGCAATCATATTCATCATGGGTGTTTCTACCTGAGTGAGAGGAAAAGCGAATTAGTTTAAGAAAGAATGAATTAATATGAGTCTCAGAACAATTTACACCTCATATCAAAATATATTGTAAGTAGGGCCAAACCTCCAAAAAATCAAGATCGTTAAGGAACCTTCTAATATAAGAAATAATATTTGCTCGAGTCCAGAATATCTGCCGAACCTCCATATTTAATATCAGATCCAAGTACCGCTGACGATAACGAGTTTCCTAAATCAGATAGAATGCATGTTTAGGCAAACAGGAAGATGGTAAATATTGAAGATGTTAAACATGGCCTTTCTGAGCAATATAATCACCTAAGAATTGAAGTAACTACTGCAGATTAGTGGAAGAAAGACACCTTCAATGAAAGAATGATAAAGCAAGCATACAGTCATTGAAGTTCAATCACTCAGATATATAAAACGTCAAATTAATATCCAATTCACACCAACTTCACCATAATGAAGGACATTTTCCACACAGCTGTCTACATATACCTGATCCTTCAGAATGTATGCCTCTGGATTCCTCGGTTTCCCTGGAGTCCATACATCAGTGGGAGTCCTACCTTCAGATTTCTGTAAATTAGTGAAGAAACCATACATGTCAGTGAAAACATCAATCCAACAGGAAGTGTCTTACAAAAACAATAAATGACCATATAGAGAATGGTATTTTCATATTTCTCCTTACCCTCACATTGTCTGTGCCAGGAGCAGCTTTCTGCCTCGGCATCATGTGGAGGCAATGTGAAAGGACAACAAATGATTTCGGGAAAATACTCAACTCTCCTCTTTTACTCTTCCCTGTGAACAAGTTCAAATCATCTAACATGCCAAGAAAATTATGTTCTTCTAGCTATTATGTATATCAATCTAGCTCCACAATGAAAAAGATAAAGAGCCCTCATCCACTTAACTGCTTGGGATTTATAAGAATAAGATCAAAACTTGACATTTTTTTATCAGGATTACATTAGACTTTTTTCTCCATCACCAGATGAATTTTCATGAAGGTAAAAAAGAAAGAAGAAAAAAAAAATCTTAATGTTAGTTCTCTGACAATGAATGAAGTGATTGCAGGCATAATGGGAAGTTCAAGTTTTCAGGTTTGTAGAGAGGACTTAGTGTTTAGAAAGCAAACATTGAATGTCTCTGAAAGTTAAATACTCAGGAAACAAAAATGGGATTACAAGGTGCGGCAAGGATATTGCAGATGGTATTTTGGTGGTAGGAAAATGGAGAAATTTATTTAGAAAAGGAGGAGAACAATGTAGAATAAGCACGTAGGCCAAGCTGGTCGCAATAAAAATCAGAAGGGTATATGGACTTGTTATTACAAGAAATTTCTGCACTTCATGTTACACTTGATACTGAAGCAGGTTATCAACATCCATGTTCTCTCATCCTTGTTTCTTTATTGATTATCTATGGTATTGTTGTTTGGCTCTCTTTTCAACTATTTTTCTGCTTCATCACAATAGTCTCTTTTTAGGTCCAAATTGATTGACCTTTATAATGCTTCTGGCTGCACTAGGAGAGCGCATTCACACTCAGGCCACTACCATATAGTTATGTACAGGCACATTGGCAAGATTAAAATGTCACCTTGGAACTCCATCCCTTTCCAATATGGATAGTTTAGAAGGAAACAAAGGTCAGCATCTATTCTTCCTACACAAGCCTAGGTAAATGATCCAATACGCCATGGTGAAGGTCTCTAACAGACTCAGCATTCACAATTGCTTCACTTTACCTCTTCTTGGCCTAAATATGTGAGGAAGTTCCCTTTGTGAGATGGTTGAAATTAAAAGCTTTGACAGTAGCAGAAAAATGGTTAAGTTATCTTGGCTTATGATGGTTCACCTAGTGAATCCAAGCAATAGATAGTGAACATTTAACACATTAAGTCCTGGCAGCTTCTCTCTCAGAAGCAGAATACCAAATACAGTTCAAAGGTAATCTTTCTGTAGCATTAAAATGCCCCTAGAAGTCTCTCCTACATTTCGCAAAAGCCAAAAAAACTATAATAACTTCAATTTGTTTGAAATTGCTTGCATCTATGTCTACACTCTAGAGGTATGGAACACTAATGCCGATCACTGTCAATTCTGTCTATCTTATGATTCAGCTGATCAGTTTTTCAAAGAAATAAATTAGATTAGCCAGTCAACTCATTTAAAAATTGATAACTTATGTTTATCTAAACAAACCTTCACGCAGATATGCCCCTTCTTACCTCTCACCTCTCTTCAAACATTTCTAAACAACAAATAAATAAAGAGACGCTATTTAGATAAAGTCTCTTTATTGAAGTATCCTGTAGGTTGATGTTGTACGAAATTATATTCTGAAACAAGAATGATATGTACAGTCCCATATTGTGATGAAGGCAGTCTTGTCTTCGTTAAATCCTTTTCTTATAACAGCTTCTCAGGCATTGTAACAACTTTAACTGCTACCCAGACATTTGTAGATTCAAGAAAGGGGCAAGATTATCAGGACTGCAGGTATAATTTCCAATCAAGGGGTTATCAACATTCAATAAATGCCAGTATTTATGAAGTGAAGCATCATAATCAAAACACAGGAGTTTGTATTTATCAATTCCCTAAACAAATATACTGTATGCTAGGAAACCAATAGTCTAAGAAGAATAGAAAGAAAAGAGTTCCTCTGGAAAAAATGGAGAAGTGTCTAAAAGGTGGATCTACTAAATTTTGTCAAGATGAATTCAAGAATAGCACTTTTTTTCTGCAGACACAACTATTACATAATACAACATTCATAGTCTAAGAAGAAACGGATAAAATGCAGGGTCTATAGATGGATGAAGACTGTATTGTAATTGAGAACTAAGAAAAACAGTTCTAAAGTAACCAACCTGGAAATCCCGTGACACCAACAATGTCACCACGTTTCACACCAGAATGATATCTGGAAAACTCAGCTTCATCCATGCTCGAGTACCTAAAATAAAAATCAACACTCTCAAACTGCTTCCACTAAAAGGATTGACACAAAGGCATGCATATAACTGTTCTATCGAACTATCCACTTCATAACAGGTAAAAAATTTGACAAATCATAGGCTAAGGCCAATGAAGAAGATTTTTTCTATTTTTTTGGGAGGCTTGGTGGTGGGTTTGCATCTTAAGTCCCGAGATGCTGGTATGCTAGAATAAACATGTTTTAGTAGATCATCAAGGGAGAAGGTGAAGCTTCTGAGCTCCACTTGGATGGTCATAACAGTTCATTGCACAGGTTAGAGGCCATCACAGGGAGGTCTAAGCTGTTTTAATATCGAGCACACTAAAAAGGTGGTGGAGAATCTCCTGGAATATTAGAGAAATGCAATAAATCTAGTAAGGACCTGGAGAAGAAGGACCTGGTACTTCTAAAGGCACAACATCAGCCTTCACAAAGGTAGAGTAATGGCCTTCCAGAATGAATTGTACTTATCTTCTTTCTTCACTGATTCTTGGTTTGGGTTCAAGAAAGAAGGTTGTCGGAAGACAGTGTCTTGGTTAAATAAGGAAATACTTACTGGTTATCCCTCTCTGATCTTAGCAGCAAAGCTTAGTGACTTAGCAGCAGAATACTTCAAAGTCAATCCCCTTGGAGGAATTGGAGAAGTAAGGATCATTATTAGGTTATTTTGGTGAATCCTCTGCAGCAGCTTTTTGCGTTTGAAGGATGGTAAAACAAAATAAAAAATGTCAGTAATTGTAGAAACCTACTTTTCAAACGCACTATAGACAGGACTAATGCTAGTGCTAATTTTCCTAACTAAAGGAATCAAAATTGCACTCCCTAGCAGCACTCGGACCATGGTTTAAAAGTTCGGCAGGAATAACTTTCCAGCCTTTTAGAACACATGAGCCACAACCAGAGATCCTCATTTGGCTGAATTCAAGCTGCATATATGTAATAATAGGCACCAACTCTGTCTGTCATTTGACACATGATGATAGTATTTTTTGGAGATCTAAGCTATTCATCATTTTTGGAATGGCTTAGATAGGCACATATTGAAATTCATGCCCACTGAATGATTGTAACCTATGTTGCTATGAGTGGAAACACCATCGCCATTGATTTTTTAAAATGGCAAACAAATGCTTAAAATACCCAATTACTGCTATTTTTCACACCTTGCTTAATATTTTGAGTGCTGAACATCATGAAGAGCTTAGATCTCCCAAAAGATGCCCTAGGATAGCACCTACTATTTAGGCTCCATTTGGAGTCCACTGTGTGTGTGTGTGTGAGAGAGAGAGAGAGAGAGAGATAAAACAAGATGCTGTAGATGCATCTAAAATGCTACAAGTGTACCATCCATGGCTTCACTAACGATATAATCACTAATTAACAGAAACCTATCTTGTGGAATACAGAATCAGGTTGAAAAAAGAACAGTGCATGTAAAGATGCAAGTGCAAGCAAATATGGTGCACATTTATCAAACTTCCACATACCTTAAATCAACCATGACTTGAACCTTACCACCCCCACCGTGCAGATCATAGAAAAATAGCTTCGAAGAAGAGCTTCTCTTGTTCATTATTCTCCCTTTCAAAAGCAGAATTATATTAGCATGTGAAAGAGCAAAGAGATGACGATAAAGAAAAGTACCAGAACAAATTAACATCTGCTACATGTTGAATACCGGCTAAAGAGATTTCCTCATTCTCGAGATGATCCCCATCGCCCAAGACACCATACTTAGTGATATAACCAATGATAGACATCGAAACATGGAACTTGTGAGGGTAAGGGTTGGTTCCAGCTGCCTTCATGGATGCAAGGACTCTCAGCCTATTTTCAAAGTATTGCTGCAACCAAATTATAACAAGCAGTTTATCAAAAGTGAAAATCCCAATGCACCTACAAGGCCAGTGCTTCAAGTTAACTGCAAACATGAAAACAGCAGGACTTGGACAATGTCGTATGAAACCAGAACCCTTAGTTGAAAAGTTTAAGGAAGTTGAGAGAAGACCGTTGGATCCATATCTTCATCATCTGCTGCTGGAGGCTTCTGAACATCTAAGCCTGCCTTGGCTGCAGCCTGCAAAGAACATAGTATGAGCCCACAGCAGGAACAGTATAGAACAGGATGGCAACCAAGCATCACAATTTCCACTTTCACAAATAAACAACAAAAGGAAGTTAAACTAAGATCAGGAGAAAAAGGCTACTCACATACAAACTTTTTTTATCACTAAAGCTATATGACTTGACATCAAATCAACAACCATAAGCAACACAATGGAAAAAGCAGAGTACAGACAACAAATGGATATCGTTATTTCAACTGTCTTAACACAGTATAAATGTGACAAAAAGTCTTTTAAATAATAACACTATGGATAGAAATGGAATGCAACAACCACGTGTTTAGGCACAAAGGCAACAGCATAGAACAAGATAATAAAACATACATCATGATGATTTTTAACTGTCTTAACATAGTTCAAAAGTGATAATGACAGACGTAACGAATAAACAAGAAATCCAAATTAAACTGAATTAGATAAAGAGAGTCAGCACATACTAATTCTTGCATACAAGCATATATCATGATGATTTTAACGGTCTTAACATAGTCCAAAAGTGATAATGACAGACAAATCAAACAAACAAGATATCCAAATTAAACTAAATTAGCTAAAAAAAGTCAGTCCATACTAATTATTGTATCAGATAAAAGCAATGAAAATCCAAAAGGAATGCAACACAACTACAAGTGTGTGCTACAATGGCAGCAGTATAGAACAAGATAATAGACGAATATCATGATTTCAACTGTTGTAACCTTAACATGGTTTAAAAGTGATATTGAAGGAAACAATAAAGTGGAAATTAAACCAAAATCGAGTACTAAAGGCCAGCAATATACTAATTTTTTATACCAGATACAGCAAAATGATGAGACACTGCAATCAGCAACCAAAGAAGTTGCTTATTCAGCTTCACATACTATTTATCTTTATCTAATAGAGTCAGAACAATATCAGTTCCACAAACATGTACCGTCGAGTCTTAAAACGGTTCAAAACTGGCAATGACAGCCACATCAAATAAACGACGAGTCAAACTAAATTCAGCACAAAAAAGCTAGCATAGACTAGTTCCATTGTCAATTCTTATTCCTGCAGACTAGGACGAAACGAAAATCAGAAAATGTCATACATACCAAACACATTGATATAATTTCATGTTTCTTCTAGATCTTGGCGTTGTGTAAGCACGAAATTTCTAGTGTCGACAGTGTTAACGAGTTATTGATAATTCGGACAAATTATAAAAAAACTGTTATAGAAAATGAAATACAAAAGCACCTTTTTCTTCTTCTCTTCTTCTTTGAGCCGTCTTTCCTCTTCCTTCTGCTTCATCTTTGCTTCTCTTTTCAGCGCACTATCAAGAAACAAAGAAAGCAAATCGAAGCAGACTCAGAAACAAAAAAAATGAAAACAATGAAGAAGATAGAGAAGAGTGCCGATAATCCATTTGAGTTGGCGCAAAAAGTAAGCAGAATCCAAGCATGAGTTAGCGTATAAAGTAAGCAGAATCCACGCACTTCTTGCTTGGAGCTTCAGTTGAAGCTGATGCAGGAGCTGCGGGAGCAGAATCCATGGAAATCTTGGAAACTCCTTGGTCCGTTTCTTCAACGCCTTCCATTGAGAAGCAGCCACGGACAGAAAAAGAACAAAGACTTACGCGAGGGTTTTTCGGTTTACTGGTTGCCAGCAAGGGTTTTCTAGATATAGGGCGTGCCAGGAAAAGGGCCGCTATAGACTCTGGCCCACCAAAATTTGGGCGAACAGTGACGCCTTCATCGTTGATGAATCTGGCCAGGCCCACTAAAGCTATCTTTTGTGGGCAGATGATGTTGAGCCCTTCGTTACTCGATGAACAAGGCAGTAAGAGTGTTTGGTAAACAACTAAACACAAGTTTAATGCGTGGGGTCTGAATTACTGCTGTCAGTGGCGGCGGACTTAGCCATAGCTCCTTGAGCAAATTTAATTTTTTGGGAAAAGTTATGGTTTGTCACAACTCACAGGTTTCTTTACATATCACAACTTTACATGATGTTGGTGGTGCTTGAGGTGAGATGAGCTGACTTAAGATCTCACTTGAGATGATTTGAGCTGGGTTAAAAAGTTTAAATTTGGCAGGAGATGAAGTGAAGTGATTAAAAATATCACTTATGTTGGGTTGAGATGAGTTGGAGGAGATGGTTAAGAAGAACTGGAGGATGTGGTTTAGATGGGTTGAGATGAGTTGGAGGAGACACCTAAGATGACATGATATGGTTCATTTTCATCTCAAGCATCATCTCATCGCAAGAACCACCAACAATGATATGAGTAAAGATTACTTCATTTCGGCTCAAGCACCACTAACAATGATATGGCCCATATCATCTGAAGTAAGATTATATCATCTCAAGCACCGCTAACACCCTATTAGAAATTTGTCCTTCTAATTGTAATAGTTTGGTTAGCAGTGAGGCTCTCACACTAGCTGAACGGTTTGGATTAACAACTATGGGAGACCCACATAGACTTTTCAATAGTATTAAGATAGAAAATAATAATAAGGAAAGAGTGAAGTATAGATCATCAAGAATCAAATATCATTATAATAAAAAAGGGCAGCCTCCGTGCACGAAGCTCTCGCTTATGCAGGGTCGGGGAAGGGGCAGACCACAAGAGCCTATAATAGGCATCCTTACCTTACATTTTGCAAGAGGCTGATTGACGCCTTAAACCGGTGACCTCAAGGTCACATGAAGACAACTAAGGAACACAGAAAACAGAAACTAAGGAGAGACCTTTAAACAATCCTTGTTAGTGGAGTGTTGATAATTGTAGACATAGTAATTGGAAATTCACAGGGAGGGTGTCTTATACAGTATCACGTGGAGAGTTAACTTTTTTTCAGTTAAACTAATTATGAGTTAACTCTATTGGTGGCATTCTATAAGAGAACCTCCTAGTAGAATGCAATTTAAGTGCCGATAATTATTAGGAGTCGCGTATGAAGATATTAGAAATGAACATACCTATATACATAATCCCTTATCATGCCCTTGGAGAGACAGTAGGAGACATAATTAAGTAAACATGTCCATTTAACAGGCGTGTACTTGTGTCCCACTCTCCAGCAAGCTATGACTCTAACTGGGCCCATCTTTTGCAAAATCCAACTTATTAATAATCTTGGCCATGTATCAGATGGACTATATATATTGAAAATATTGTCAATTAAGTGATCTTAGGCACTAATTCTTGACTTTAAATGGATAGTGAATGGTTTACCACCAATTTTCAAAATAAAGAAGCTATCATAATTATCCAATGGATGAAATTTTGGTTCCATAGTTCATTTAGGACTTTGACGAGATTGTGATTGGTTTCAATCTTAGAAAAGGTGGGCTCCTGGGAGCTATAGCTTGACGAAGAATGGAGATGAGATCACCTATTA
The DNA here is from genome assembly GCA_035236585.1 of Warburgia ugandensis. Classification (NCBI taxonomy): domain Eukaryota; kingdom Viridiplantae; phylum Streptophyta; class Magnoliopsida; order Canellales; family Canellaceae; genus Warburgia; species Warburgia ugandensis. Next base: position 44,894,410 of record CP141129.1, read on the forward strand.
AAACGTGGAGTGTACCATTTCTTCTCTTGGCAATTTGCAAGGGCGGGGCAGAGAGAGAGAGAGAGAGAGAGAATTCTGTCTCGGTCTAGAGACTATGTGATATAGACACCTAAAACTCGAGATGGGCCCATCACTATTTTGGGTATCAATCAGATTCATAACTTGAGGATCTCATCCACTTGGTGATCTTAGCATGCGCAATTTCTAGATGAAAAATGGTTGGGGAAATTGTTTGTCATCTATTTTACAACTAAAAAGGAGCACTAGGTTCAGGGTTAAGATGAATTATGTAAGATATGAGAACTTGAGGTCACGAGTCACCTAAGTGATGCCCAATATTGCGAATGATCTTGATCTTTCTAAAGGTGCACTCATGTCAATTTGTGACCATGTGTCATTGGTCTTGGAAGGGGAGCCTTAACACAACAATAGAGTTGTCGACGTATAACCTCGAGGTCATGGGTTCAAGGTGTAAAAATAGTCTTTTGCAAATGCAAGGTAAAGCTGCATACTATTGACCCTTGTGATCTACCCCTTCTTCCAACCCTGCATATATGCGGGAGCTTCATGCACTGGGGCTACCCTTTGTCATTGCCCTTGCGACCATCAAAGATGAGAGAGAGAGAGAGAGAGAGAGAGAGAGAGAGAGAGAGAGAGAGAGAGAGAGAGAGAGAGAGAGAGAGAGAGAGAGAGAGAGAGAGGCCACATGATAAACCAAGGTGTATTATCTGAATGCGTTGAAATGAGAGAGCACATCATATTTTAGTTATCTAAGGCATTCATCTTGCTTACTGTAGATTCAGATGACCTATCTCTGTATTTTCTAACATCTTGACACATACCATTGTTACCATAATAATGCTTCAAGAGAGGAAGACAAATTAGCAAAGAAAGGATAAAAAAGATATTATATTTTTGTAGTATTAATTAACTATAGTTAATTATTGTAATATCCTTAATTTTCAGTACAAATTAAGAAATTACTAAATAAATCAAATTAAAATTTTATATATAAAAATTTTTCCTGAAAATTTAAGAGTTTGAAAGTGCTCGTCGATACGAGTCCGGAAGTCGGGCGTCTTCCTGACGTTCTTTTGCGTTGGTTTAAACCAGTGGAAAATGGAACCGCCGGTATAGACTACCTTATGGTGGTCTGGCAGGCTCCATTTACGTATACTTGAACTTAAAACTTGATTTTTGGGAGGTAGAAGAGTCCAAATCACGATTCGAAAGAGGCGTTGTGACCGTATTGATGACGCGGACCTAGTTTTAACTTAAAAACTTATAAATGACCACTTTTTATTTAGAATTTTTTTAAAATAGTGATGTGACATGTACATGTGCACTTGAATATACCAGTTAAAGGGAGTTATTAGCAAGCTAGTGGTCTCACATTGAGGTAGGTGACGACAATTAATGATTTGCCTTGATTTTTAAACCATGTTTAAACATAGCATCATATGTGATTGTGTTTTAAATTGCAATTATCATTTATCGTGGATTTCATGCGACTTTGAGTACATTATGATTATTCTAAATTGAGATCTTTTATTGAATAAACTTATTTCAAATGCTTTTATAAGCATGATGTTAATTAGTTATGCTTAAATAGAGACTTATTTCTTATTATATATAGAAAATGCATGGATTTACATGGAAATGAGAATAGAGGCTTATTAGCTGGTCCTTTTATAGGCTAACCCCAGGATGAGGGCATGTCTTGGGGAATTCGAGCTATGAGTGCTCTTGAATTTTAGCATATGCATATGATTTCCGTGTTTTATATTTGATGACGGGTGCTCTCACCCCGTGGGCTTCATGCTAGGAGGGATAGGGCCGGCCACCCACCCTCCGAGATTATGATGTGATGATTTTGTGATATGATAGACACCTGCCCATAGATGGCATTCGGTAGGGGTTTGGTAACATGGATAGTCCACACTACCGGTCTGAGCCTTTCCATGGGGACAGACACTAAGTCTCTCGTTATGGTGTTGACGGAGAGTGGCGGTGGTTGATACCCATGAAGAGTTGCCACTGCGGTATGATGGCCCATATTCTTATTATGTGTGCATATGTGATGAGCATAGTTATGGATGGTATGCCTGGGTGTGACGACACTCAGAGGTTGACTATGAGTACTCATGATCCGTGATGTTAGTGCGATGTTGTGGGACCCATTACCTTAAGGTGCCCTTATTCTTATTGTATGCTCATTTACTTTGATTCAGGTCATGTTTTAATTCCTTGAAATGCATGTTTTAGCATATGGAATATATTGACATTTATTTGGACATGACTTATGATACTGTTATTTTCATAAATGATAGACTTTCATCAGTACTATTAATTATTTATTTCATATATGATGCAATTTTGATAAAAAGGCGAGATCTCTTGTTTTATAAGTATGAGATGCATGAAAATCTTTTTCTTTTGGAAAACAATCTTTCATAAAAACCCCGAGTGTCAAAACACATTCTCAATTTATTTAGCCATGGCAAAGTTTAAATTAATATTATTCCCAAGAAAGTGTTAGTCACAAATTTGACTATTAGAGAGTAACTACAATCAAGTATCATTGAAAGATAAGGTAGGGGTTTTACTTACTTATACTTAGTCTGGATGGTTCCTAGCACAAGCGTTCCTTGCCCTTAAGTATTTACTTGGTATCTGAAAAATGTTGAGGATTTGGTGAGTATATACTATACTCAGTAGGAGCCTATCACTACTAGTTTTGTAATGCATGAGATGTTTTAAAATCATATGCTCATTCAAAATATGTGTATGTTTGAATACTCAAGTGCAACATCGATATTAAAATCCATTGTTAAACTGAAATACTAACGACTTAAAGGATCACATAATCCAAAATCGAAAGTATTATATACATATATATCATAACATCATGATATGCATAAGATGCTTCATGGAATCCAACTCATGGATTCCTAATATGGTATGGTCGACCAACCTCATATCATGCCATATGCAATGCACATAAATCCATGAAACCATAGGGTCCCACTATGCTCACGACCTCACCGCCGTGTGGTCCCCGAGTACCTAGGGACACAGGATCATATACCTCCCCGGGGCATATGACACTTCGACCCAGTGTCGTGACACCAGTGGTAGCCCCCTGTACCACATGCAGTCGAAGCAGGGACATGCTCTTTTTGGGTGTGGTACCCATCCACCTAATAGTGGTAGAGGCTGGGTAGCCAACCCACACCCCTCTGCATAGCACCCACGAGCTTACTAGCCCAAATCATGTACGATCAAATAAGCCAAAAACCTCTGTTCAAAACCGGTCCTCTTTGGGTCCCTCACAACTGCCTGGCCCTCGGCACTCCAGTGTCTTTTGGCAACCCTCAAGGACATGCGATTTTTGTAAGTACTTAAATCATGCAATGTATGCACTTGTTTGCAAAACATGTATGTGCATAATGTATATGCAATCATTTACAAAACATGTCTATGTACAAAACATTTATCACATGCATGTTGAATTAAGTAATGCTAAACAAGTCATATACTTAAAACATATGTTCTCAAAACAATAATAGATCTTTTAAAAGAATCTAATAGTGATATAGCACCTACCTGGCTAGGTCGCGCTAACCCTTTTGTCCTCGGACACTCCTGATCATGGTTTGGGGAATCAAGGTTAGTTTGGCCTATCTTTTATGGGTTTTAGAGTAATTGGTCTTATTACTTAGGCATTAGGGGTCCATCCCTATGCCTATGGGTGTCCTAAGGTCCTAATTGGGTCTTGGTATCCTCAGTTTTTTCAAAGTTCTAGTAGCCACGCGCCATCATCCTATTCTAAAGGTCATGCCCACCTTTGATTAGGCCTTGATCAGGGATTTTATAGTTTGGATGTGTCCGTGTCATCGATACGGACACAACGCCTTTTGTGGCTCCTCAATTGGAGCTCTAAATATCAAGTTATAAGCGTTTTAGTGTCGTATGTACATAGAGTCTTAAGAATGAAAAAAACGGAATGCTAGGGCGTGCGCCCTGGTTTCCTTAAGGAACGAAAAACCTGTAGCGCTAGCGCACTTGTGACGACCCGGGTTTTCTCATGCATTTTTAAATGCAATGTCTAATTTCCTAAGGCGGGATGCATCCCTATTTGAAAACCATTATATAAAAACCATGCAATGCAGCGAAAAACCTTTAGTTTTAAACTCATTTTTGAAAACCTCGAGTGTCATTTGCTTTCACAACAACTAAGGTAGTTTTTGAAAAACTTCAGAAATCATAAATGTTTTTCCCAGTCTTTCCAAATACAACGCACAGCCCAACTGTAACTAAGTACAAACACATGTCCAAAGGGTTGAGAGTTTACTTACATGTATATTTGTTTCCTTTTGGATTCACTTGCTCATAGCACTAACATAGATGTCCTTTTTTTGTGAGTGGAGCTATCCTGAACCATGATATATACAGACGTATCCTGTCCTTGAGTACTTACTGATGTCTGAAAAATGTTAAGGATTGGGTGAGTATATAATATACTCAGTAGGAGCCTATCACTACTAGTTTTTTAAATGCATGAGAAGTTTAAAAATCATATGCTCATTCAAAACATGCGTATGTTTGAATACTCGAGTTCAATATCAATATAAGAATTTATAATCAACTGAAATTCAAAATATGCGTATGAATACTCGAGTTCAATATCAGTATAAGAATCCATAATCAACTGAAATTCTCATGACTTAAAAGATCACATAATCCAAAACTGAAAGTATCATATATATATGATGACATCATGATATGCAATAGATGCTTCATGGAGTCCAACTCATGGACCTCTAGTATGGTATGGTCGACCAACCTCATATCATGCTATATAAAATGCACATCAAACCATAGGGTCCACTATGCCCATGACCTCCTCGCTGTGTGGTCCCTGGGTACCTGAGGACACTCGATCATAGCCTCCACGGGGCCTATGACACGTCGACCTAGTGCCGTGACACCAGTGGTAGCCCCCTATACCACATGCAGTCGACGTAGGGACTTGTCTCTTTTTGGGCGTGGTACCCATCCACCTATTAGTGGTAGAGGCCGAGTGGCCAACCCAGAAGCCTCGGCATAGCACCCATGGGCTTACTTGCCCAAATCACATAAGATAAGTCAAAACCTTTTGTTAAAACTTGTCCTCTTTTGGGTCCCTCACAATTGCCTGGCTCTCGGCACTCCAGCTTCTTTTGGCAACCCTCAAGGACATGCAATCTTTGCAAGTAATTAAATCATGCAATGCATGCACTTGTTTGCAACACATATATGTGCATAATGTATATGCAGTTATTTCAAAACATGGCTGTGTACAAAGCATTTAACATGCATGCTGAATCAATTCATGCAAATCACATGCAAATCAAGTCATATATCTAAAACATATGTTCTCAAAATAACAATAGTTCTTTTAAAAGAATCTAATAGTGATAGAGCACCTACCTGATTAGGTCGCGTTAACCCCTTTGTCCTCGTATGCCCCTGAACATGGTTTGGGGACTCAAGGTTAGTTTAACCTATCTTTTATGGGTTTAGAGCAGTTGGGTCTTATTACTTAGGCATTAGGGGTCCATCCCTATGCCTATGGGTGTCCTAAGGTCCTAATTTGGCCTTGGTATCCTCAATTTTCCAACGTTCTAGTGGCCACGCGCCACTATCCTATTCTAAGGGTCATGCCCACCTTTGATTGGGCCTTGATCAGAGATTTTATGGTTTGGATGTGTCCGCATCGTCAACACGGACACAAAGCCTTTTGCGGCGCCTTAATCGGAGCTCTAGATCTTAAGTTATAAGCATTTTAGTGTTATATGTAATGGAGTCTTTAAAGACAAAAGGACGGAATGCTAGGGCGCTGCGCGTCAGCGTCATGCGCCTTGACTTCCTTAACCAAAAAAACAACGCCTTTTCTAGCGTGCTGCGCGTCTGCGGAGTGTGCCTCAGCGGGCGCGTTTGCAGACGCGCGAGACTTCTCTGTCGTCTCTCTCTTTAGAGGGCGCGTCCCCGAACGCGCCCGTTGGTTTCCTTCCGACGCGTTCGACGTGTCACGTTTCGTCTGGAACATCTGCGTCGACTGGGGACCGGGGCATCCTTAGGACACCTTGGTTTGACCCTGTTGAACCAGTGCGGCCCTGGGGACGTCCCAGGGTCCTTGGTGGCTCTCCCAGGCTCCGTTTTGCGTGGTTTTTTATGCAAAAACTTAGGGGAATTGAGCCTAGGACTATGGGTGAGATGGGTTTGGGGAGTTTTTGAGCGTACCTGCTTCGTGGCTGGTTTTCTCTCCATGTTTTCCCCTCTTGGTCACTACTCCGCGATGGATTTTCTCCAAGGTTTTGGTTTGCCATTAGAGGCACTCAAGAGCTCTATTTATAGGGCTTTTAAAGAGAGTTCTGAAGGGGTTCTAACCGCCTTTGAATGGCGGTGGAGAAACCTCCAGAATGGCGGTGGTTCTTCCTTGAAACACCGTCGTTCCAGAAGCCTCGAGGAGGTTGAAGACGACGGGGTGCCCGTATCAAAACGGGCACCTGTGTTTTTCAGGTTAAGTCGTTTTTGTGAAATTTACAGTTTTGCCCCTGAACTTCAAAGGGCTATATCTTGCTTATTTTAACTCCGTTTTGGGTGATTTTGGTCTCGTTGGATTCCTTTTTCCGAGACACATCTAATGAAACCAATTTTAGGACCAAATTCCTGGGTTTAGTCAAAGCGACTAGTGAAATGACCAAAATGCCCTTATCTTTAAAACTGAACTTTTTATGGGCTTTTAATATTACAAAAATTGGGGTCATTACAGCACTGCACGTCTGCGATGTGCGCCTCAGCGGGCGCGTTTGCAGACGCGCCGGGTTTTTCCGTCACTCCTCTCTTTTGCGGTGCCCATTGGTTTTTCAAACAGAAGTCGATGTGGGATGTTCCGACTGGAATGTCCCGCTCGTTGGGGAACCGGGGCGTCCTTAGGACCCCTGGTTCGACCCTATCGAACCAGTGCGACCCAGGGAACGTCCCTGGGTCCTTGGTGGCTCTCCTGGGCTCCGTTTTGCATGGTTTTTCATGCAAAAACCTAGGAAAATTGACCTTGAAATTATGAGGGAGATGGGTTTTGAGCGATCTCGGACATACCTAGCTCGTTGCTGGGTTTTTCTCCTTGTTTTCCCCTCTAGGTCCTGCTCCACGACGGGTTTTCTCCAATGTTTTGGGCTGCCATTAGAGGCACCTAAGAGCTCTATTTATAGAGCTAAGAGAGGATTCTGGAGGGGGCTCTCACCGCCTTTGAATGGCGGTGGAGAAACCTCCAGAATGACAGTGATTTCTCCTCCAATCACCGTCGTTCTAGAACCCTCTAGAGGTTGAAGATGAAGGGGTGCCCGTATCAAAACGGGCCCCTGTGTTTTGCAGGTTAAACCGTTTTTGTAAAATTTACAGTTTTGCCCCTAAACTTCAAAGGGCAATATCTTGCTCATTTTAACTCTGTTTTGGGTGATTTTGGTCTCGTTGGATTCCTTTTTTTGAGATGCATCTAATAACACCATTTTTAGGACCAAATTCCTGGGTTCAGTCAAGGTAAATAGTGAAATGACTAAAATGCCCTTATCTTTAAAAACTGATCTTTTCATTGCTAAACTTGGAATTTTAATATTACAAAATTGGAGTCATTACATATTTTGAGAAAGAAAAAATAACACCCAGAGTTTTTAAGATATATTTTAGTAAATGGTTAAATCAAACTTTTCTCATGGGATCCCAATGCTCTTATTTAAAATGTCATTATTATTATAAAAAAAATATCTTATAAATCCGGGGTGTTACAATTATGAAATATAATTTTATAAAATTTGAAGTTTTAAAACTAAGAGACATGTGTCAAAATTCGAATGAAAGGTCGTAGGTATGTTTGAATTAATTACCTAGTGAAGTGACATTTAGTAAATAGTCATTTTAATGATAGAAGTATGTAACCACTTCACATTCTATGAAAAAAAGATAGTTCCCTCGTTTTTTTAGCAAGTTCTTTAACTTTATTTCACTTCTTCTCTCACATTGTCTCTATCTTTGTTTGTTATAGTTTTTCCTAGCATTATTGTATCAAATTAGTTCATGCCTAATTAGAGTCAAATTATGGGTCTCTGTCTCTTCGATTAGTTGCTTGCACTAGTACCTTGGGAATTTGTTTTGCAATGATCCCATAGGCAATCTCAGTTAACATAAAAAAGTGTGGAGGGGGGATGCTTTAAGGGAAGCTTATTCACTCAAATACTAACCATCAAGTTACTAGTATGATGCATGAGCTAGAATTGTGTCCTGGACAATAATAATTTTAAAAACCTCTCATAACATATCGTAATGGGGCTAGAAATACTTATAGTATTATCACTTGAAATTTTTAAGTAGGTAATGATAGATATAAATATTATATGAATCCAAGGGATTTGTCCTTGAGTGCATGTGAGCTTTAATCTTTAGGGTTCTAAAATATAGATAATAGTAGTCCCTATGCAAAGTGTAACATTTTGATTTTTAAAAAACAAGAAAAAGAAATAAATAACAAAATAATATAATATAATAAAACAAAAAATGAAATGAAATGAAATGAATAAATGATATAAGGTAAGGAGAAGAGAGAGAGTGCTCAAAACGCACTCTCCTCTCTCTCAAAGTCTCTCTGTTTCACGTGGACCATCACGCACCGTGGAGACGGATTTCTCCACCCTTGAATAGCCGGGAATGAGGTAGGATCACTCCACCCTTCCCTTTTGTGTTAATTTCAACGTTTAATTACCTGTAAACGCCGAAAAATGGCATGAAAACGTAGGTTTTTGCAAAAATCTGTGCGTACTGATTTGCATACAAAATTTGGCTGAGATAGTGTCGGATTTAGATCTAGACCATTCATATTGCGTATGATGAGGAGAGGAAAGAACCCACAAAATTTTGTGACGATTGGACGGTTAGGCACGCCGAAAATACAAAAAAAAGTAATACAGGAGTTTTTGAAAACAAAAAAAAAAGTATGAAAAAATGATAGATTTAGGAAGGATTTGAGAAAATGGATGGTGGAAATGGAATGTATGTGAAAAACCGGACACAGGGGTGTAAAAATCATAAAAAATGGAGCACCTGGGGTCGCCAGCGACGGCGAACCAGTCTAGTCGTTGTCTCCAGCAACGACGATTGTAACTGGCGAAATACTTGGATGAGGGAGCGCCATGCGCAGGGGCACATGGTGCAACTTGTGCGCGCCACATGGAGAGGCTGGAACGCCCCACACGCGTTGTTCCATCCCCCACACTCAGAGCGCTTCCACAGAAGCGCTTGCTACCCAGAGTGAGTTTTGATGCAGAGCGCTTCCACAGAAGCGAGCGTTGCGTCCACAGAAGCGCCTACTCCCCTGGAGCAGGTTCTGACATGAGACGCTTCCACAGAAGCTCCCGGCACACACTGTGCGTGCAGCGGGCCCCATTTGCTGGATTTGGGTCTTTTTTTACCCTTTTTGCCTTTAAACCTTGATTCTAGGAGCTACAGAGGTTTAAATCACGATCTGAAAGAGGCGTTGTGATCGTCTCGACAAGGCGGACCTAGATTTAGGATAAAAATCTAGTTTGGAGTAACTTTTTAGTAGCAAAACTACGAAATGCTATTAGATGATTCAGATCGAGCTGATCAATAGATGATCAGGCTTTAGATTTTGGTTATATGTGTTAACCATGATATGATTTATGGTATGACAGGTACATCAGGGCATACCCCTTGATATTGGATACGTGTTTGTTTGGGGATATTGCGATATTGTGGTAGGTGATTTCATTTATAATCTTTCCATGATTCTTAAAGGACAATTTTGTGCTTTGAGTTTTTGAGGCATGTGATTTATGCCTGGCCATATGCATGAGATTGACTGTTTTTTATATTTTTCGTTATATTCACTTAATTGTGGTCTTCTTGACATGTGGGAGTCGCTCTGGCTTTATATTTGAGACTATTGATCCTGTGGTAGGATGCGATTTTCATCCCGTGAGTGCCTGAGTGCCCGTGAGGGTGAAAGGGTGAAAGCAGGTGTGCAATGCAACTTTTCGTGAGTGCCTAAGTGCCTGAAAGGGTGAAAGCGAAAGTGGTGCGCGTAGTTCCCGTGAGTGCCTGAGTACCTGTGAGGGTGCAAGGGTGAAAGGGTGAAAGCGGATGGTACAGAGAGCTGACCCCACATTGCCGTGAGTGTATGTGAGACACTCATAGGGCTTGACTATGTATGAGGTTTGATACTTTTGACATGTATTCATATGTTTCTAGATTTTTTTTGGATTGCGCATATCCTGATATCATGGTTGATGATATCGTATTTATTGCATGGACATGGTATGTCCTTCATCATGTGATTTAAGACTTTATATATTATTGATCATCTTTCGATCTTTATGCCTTGCACCATATGCTTTGTTTTATTGAGTTATTTTGAATGTATATCACCTGCACAAGCATGGCTTGCTGAGGCATTGCTTTGTTTTGCAATGCCTCAAATCAGAGCGTGACAGTCAGAAAGGAAAGAAGGTGGATTAGCGTGGAGTTTGACGGGGGCTTGAGGACAGAGACTGTCAGATACCGACAGAGTGGTCTACTTTTGGTTGGACTGGTATTGGCTTTTTGACATTCTCCTTAGTCATTGTATATATTGATAGATTAGACCCATATCACTGTATGTGGTTATATGTTTATTCATGGATGATGTGGTGATTTTGGACAGACCCTGTAGCTTTGGAACTTCACTATTACGTGTCTTTGCAGTTATAAAATTTTATCGTGGTTTAATTTGTGAGCATGCTCAAAATGGTTACTTTTCGTTCGGTTTTTCAGTATGGTTTTGAGGAGAAGTGACCCTCGGGGTTTTCTTAAATGGTATTTGCTTGACGCTGCGACAAATTTTAAATTATGAGTTTTAAGTTCTGGAATCCCATCTATTTTCTATAAATAAATTATTATCATTTGAGTATAAATATGGGAAACAAATTGATAAAACCCGGGGTGTCTCACAAAGTGACCTTGTTACTTCTCAGTATAAACTATTTGAGCTATCCACTTTACACCAAAATATGTAAAAAAATCATCTAATAGAGAAGAACTTTAAGATAGATTAAATTTAACATTGTACCAAAAACCTTTAAGGATCTATGCAAATAAAATTTTCTCTTAGTTGCTTGCACATATCTTTGTGGTGTATAAGCTATATTGAAAAGACAATTAAGATCCATTAGCTATTATCTGTTTGTCACAAATTAATATTTATTTTAATAAAAATAAATCTATGACATCAAAATAGTATTTTTCATTTTGAAATATTTAATATAAAGAAGTCATTCTATATTAATTAAGAGTAAAAGAATTATAAAATTGGACTATGACCTCCAACAAATTGTTTATCAACTACTTAGAGTAGCATATTAGTAGTCCAATTTCAAAGATGTGGCATTAATTGGTTTGATAAAATATATTGACATATTAATCGAGATTTAAATACTCAATATAATGAAAGAATTTAAAATGAAGTAAACATGCTTGTGCTTATAGTCTCAGTGTCTCACAACCAACAAGTGGTTCAAGTCATCACTAAGAAAAAAAGAAAAAGAAAAAAAGAAGAAGAGGAAATACAAAACCTTTTTTTTTTTTTTTTTTCTTGTTATGTTTTATTTTTTTAAACCAAGAAGAAAAAAAATAAAATAACCATCCATAACAAGTCATTATACTAGTAAACACTCATCACCATCCAAAGAAGTAGACTTTGTCCCTATAATTCTTGTTTGGAAGATCTAACCGTTCATCTTGTTTGGAATAAAAAATTAGATGGTCTTCTGAAGTAGGTGCCACTAGAACCTTTTTTCTAGAGGATTTAAATCGTTCATCATATATTGGCGCATAGAAGTTATGTAAACCCAAAGAAACCAGTGTATTATAGAACATTATGGATGACTTAGATGGCAGAGTCCACTAGTAGGACAAGTAAAACTTTCCGTTCTAAATATGTTGTTATATCCGCTTATAGTGTTGCCTTTCATAAAAATATGAATATACCACTATAAATTATGATATTTGGCCATAACTATGATATTATCGCATTATTTTTAGATGATATTTTTATGATATTTGCAATATGTTTTTGGTTTTTTTACTTTTACATGTTTTTTTGCTTTGTTTTGTATTTATCTCATCCCATTTTATTGAGAAAAACAGCTATGAAATTTTAATTTTATAAAAAGGGGGCAGCCCCGGTGCACAAAGCTCCCGCCTATGTAGGGTTCGGGGAAGGGGTGGACCACAAGGGCCTAAAGTACACAGCATTACCTTGCATTTTGCAAGAGGCTGTTTCCACGCCTTGAACCCATGACCTCAAGGTCACATGACGACAACTTTTACTGTTGCGCCAAGGCTCCCCTTCTGAAATTTTAATTTTATCTACTAAAAAATAACATATACAACTTGTTTTAGAAATTTTAAAATTTACTCCCAAAAATGTTTTTCCAAAACAGACACCGGATCAGCTTGAGAACTATATCTATCCATTCCAATGGGCAAAATGGAACATATATCGAAACAGAATTAAAAACTATAATTGTGCTCTATAAAAAAACGACGATATTCTTCTGCTCTCTCGAGATTATATAGATGATGCATTATTTCCAGACCTTTTCATTTTCTAGCATTGAGATGCTTGCCAACCATTTTATATACCTACTATTAGAAAAAGAATTGCGATAGCCAAATGATGAAAGCTTTGTATACAACTTTGCGCCAACTAAGAGCCCTATACTCATATTCAAAAGGCGCTACTGCATTTCAAAAGCAAGCCCCTCTTATGAATAGGGTTCATCATTTTTTCATTTATTAACAAGAAAAGAAAAAAGAAGAAGGCATTCAGACCGATCGCATCTAGATTAGAATTGCAACCATTAGTCAATATCTCATAACCTAATGAGAGAGACACTGGTCCATTGGTACAAACATATCTCTTCTTTCGCCCTTATATTTCCATTATCCTTAAAATAACTCTAAACTTGGCTCTTCTTTACCATTCTACTTCATCTTCAGCTCACTAGTTAGCCTTTGAAATATTTGCTCACGTTGCAATGCATGTTCAAATAGTCACCTCCAGTTTTTCTTGGAAAAATTTCATATGCCCACCTCCCTTTTCAACATATATCGTTCAAATATCCACATCTGTTTTCTCAATTTTCAAATCACCACTCATCTTTTGCCATTTTCTTTCAGAAAGCCCACCTGCCCTTAGATCTCTAATGGAATTCCAAAGATAGGCGAGGTTTTTCATTTATTTTTTTTAACCAGAAGACCAAAAATATCCCCACTTTGTCGTGATTTCATTGCATGGACCGCTAATTATGGTATCAGTCAGGCCTGCATTGAACATGACCTTCGTAATATTATATAGTTGCAGTGGAACTCTTTGTCAAACATGAGACCACCAAATATGGTTATAACATTCGCTTGAATACATACCTCACTGAGTTTTACCATTAAAAAATAAAATTGGGTTACTAAACTCCACTCTCTTGCTGCCAAACACTAGAGAGAAGCAACCTTAAAATTTCTCTTTTATTGATTTATTAATATGGAACAATTAAGGAACGACTGTATCCATGATCTATGAACACTAGACATTTTATTCTCTCCAAGCCAATGTTTATCGGGTCCAATGGATTGTGTTGTTTGCTCATTTTTTGACATCTCTATAATGGAAATAACATATACGTCCTGCCTTGTTTATTCATGGAAAAAAAAAAAAATTCTTCTTCTTCATGGTTGCTTCTCTCTGTTGTTTTAGCGATAGAAGTAGTATCTAGTAAGCCCATGTTCAAGAGACTATTGTACGTTTAGGCAGGACCCTAGAAATGAAACCACCAAAAAGTGGGGATATTTTGGTTTAAAAATTGAACTGTATTTAATTGGAATTCCATCATAGATCTAACGGCAGGTGGTCTTCCTGAGAGGTGATTTGAAAGACGAGAAAATAGATGTGGGTATTTGATATTTGTTAAGAAGGGAGGTGTATATATGAAATTCAAGTAACGTTAAAATCTAGACAAAGAGCATTGAAAAAATATAGCCAGTGAACTCAAGAAGATAGCACAGACAGGTACTCTTGTCTTGCTTTAGGATATTAGAATTTTTTTTAAAATTATAACTTAATTACTTTTAGTTATGATTATCTAATCGAAGTCATTTTGGCGGCATGATCACCTCTAGATTTTAAAGATGAACGACTTGGATCATCTAACATCTGACACAGACATGTTTATGTGGAAGTAATTGGTTATTATATAACTAAAATTTTTGTTAGGATGGTCACCTTGGGATGATCATAACCGCTAAAATTTTGGGTGCAAAATGTCTTTACCTTTAGAAATCTTGAACAATTTGTAGGGTATAACTACCTAAGAAGTTCAATCAATATCCATATCTTCAAAATCTAACCAATTAGAGAATTTGTTAGGACCGTCTAGAATATCAAGAAGTTCAAAATCAATCCGAGAGCTACATTCAAGCAGACAAAGAGAGAGAGAGAGAGAGAGAGAGAGAGAGAGAGAGAGAGAGAGAGAGAGAGAGTTTTCAACCGTCCATAATCAGAGGCTAAAAAACCATGTAATTGGACGTCAGGATTGCCCAATCAGATAGAAGATCAACACTGTATGTTCTTATCTCATTTCAAAACTCCTCATTCTCCTCTAACTACTTCCGTCACGTCTCTCTCTAACAACACGAAAGACGCTAACAGGAGGCGTTTAAGAAAGAAACAGTCTTCCTCTATTCTACCCAGACAGAGAAACCCTAAGAAGAGCTTTCCTCTCCCTCCCCCTCGGAAAACAAACCAAACCAAACCACCAAAACCAGTTAAACCCCAACAAAAACAAGATAGCTTCCTCACTCCTTCCCTTCCCTAACCCTAAGAAGAGGAAGAAAGAAATGGAGATCAATAGCAGGAAGAAACCACAGACCTCCCAGTACTTGGAAACCCAAAACCAAGAAGAAGTGGAATTCGAAGATGATTCTCTTGCTCTCTGTCTCTCCCTTCCCTCAACAAAACTAACAGTCCCAAGAAGACTACCACCACCTCCTCCACGCCCTCCGGCCCCCGTCTACGTTCCTCCATTCCATGCAGTAGCTGGTGCGGCTTCATCCTCCTCCATGCCCCCAAGTCCCCAGAACCCAGCCACCCAAAACCAACGCTCCAGATCCACTCATTATCAAGCCCCGCGTGGTCGCAAAGATGAATGTATTCCTGCTCCCTTCGAATGGGCTACCAACCATAGGGCAACTGTCCATAGCCTTGATTATCTTCTCTCCAACGGCATCCGAACAATCTCCGGGGAGGTGCAGTGCAAACGTTGCGAGGCACGATATTTTATCGAGTTCGATCTGCAACCCAAGTTCCTGGAGATTGGATCGTTCATTAGTGCCAACAAGAGCACCATGCATGATCGGGCCCCTAAACAATGGATGAGCCCACCACTTCTTGATTGTCAGGTTTGCCGGCAAACGCAGTGTGTTAAGCCGGGGATCTCACCAAAGAAGAGATCCATTAATTGGCTGTTTTTGCTTCTGGGTCAGATGTTGGGGTGTTGCACATTAGAACAGTTGAAGTATTTCTGCAAGCATACGAAGAATCATCGGACGGGTGCCAAGGATCGCGTGCTTTATCTTACATATCTTGGATTGTGCAAGCAGCTTGACAGTACTGGTCCTTTTGATCGTTAAGGTGGTCTTCCTTCTTCATCTTTTCTTGGTTTCTTTATAAAAGTTATGATATATCTGTGTTAGCTTACTTTTAACCGATTGAAGTCAGTGGAGATTTTTTGTTCTGATGTTTGTTTAATAGGCCTGGTTATATTGTCTTGCCTTTTATGTTATGGCAGGTATGTTCGATATCAACGAAGATGATGATGATGAGGAAGAGCTTACTAAGAGTTTGCTGTTCTTGTCATGTGATGTAAACATGGGTTGTAACCAAATATAAGGATGATTATTTTATCATATGCTTAATTTTATTTCTAGATTGGGGGAGTTTGTGATGTTATTTGCACTGGAAAGCAAGTAGGATATGTCTCTTGTAGTGCCAGCTTGATGATTTCATCATATCTATTCGACTTTGTCTTCAAATCGACTTTCTTTTGGAGAGTTTGTCTGATTGGTGTATTATGCATTTCCTTCTACACTCACACATTGATTAGTGGCTTTTGATGATCTAGATTGTGGGACTCTACGATGTGGACCATAATACAAAGACCTAACTCGTAACAACCTAGTTAATCATAGTATCAATCTGCAATTGATCAACAAATCAATTGTTGAAATCTTAGTGTTTTGGTAACGCCGACAAGGCTGTAATCTGTTCCGATGCTCAATAATCCTAACTGCTATTTTTCACTTTCACTTTAAAAAAATGCAAGATAAGATTACATACGATAGACTGTTTGTGGTATGCTCCTTCCCCATACTTTCCATATGTAGGAGCTTCGTGCACCAGGTTGTCCTTTTTAAGAAAGGGAGCCTTGGTGCAACAGTAAATTCGTCGTCATGTGACCTTGAAGTTACAAATTCAAGGCATGAAAATAGCCTCTTGAAAAAATGCAAGGTCAGGTTGCTAGTATAGACCCTTGTGGTCCACTCATTTCTTGGACCCAACATTTGCGGGAACTTCATGCACTAGGCTGCCCTTTTTTATACGTGGGATCATATGCAATTATCAATTTTGACCAACCAAAGGGAATCGTCATCCATAAAGAAACAATGAACTCAGGTTTGCTCCTATATTATGATGGTCTCAAGCTAGTTAGCAGCAAAGATTAGTGACTATCCTAACTGCTGAATTAGAGACCCCAGACAGGTTCTCTCGTTTCGGTTATGTTGCATGTTGTCTATTTCAACCATGCAATAAAACCAAAGAATGAAGGCACCAAATCCTTGGTTTGAATAGAAGTGTTATTGTGTTTATAATGGTTGCTATACTGGAGAATGGAATTGGATGCCACTGGAAAACGCCCATTTACGTATGCTATGAATGTTTAGGACGGACTATATCCATTTACGTATGCTATGAATGTTTAGGACGGACTATATCTAAACTGTACCAAGTACAAACGCATGCTTACTTAAGTTTTATGGCATCCAGAAAGCTGTAGTGGTAGACTGCTGATTAGTACTCCAAGAGTGTCCTTGACATGTAGATAGTTAAAGAAGAAGAAGAAGAAGATCATAAAGAAACAAAGAAAGAGAGAAAGGAGGAGAAACAGAGCAAATGCCTTCTAGCGTAGTGGTGCAAGAAAGGTCTGTCCTGTGGTAACCTTGCTAGTGGGTCAAGGGTTCGGGCCCTCATGGGTGTGTTTGTTCAACATTCAAAAGAAAAAAAAAAAAAAAATGGTGGTGGATGGAGTTTCGTGGATGTGTGTGCTCAAAATTCCAAAGGAAAAAAGGGGTGGTGTTCAACATTAATATTTTTTTGCCCTTTTTTCTGAGTGGAGCTTTCGTGGTGTATTGAGAGAGAAATATCCATAATCATCATCTCGAGTTTTCATGAGAAGCTAGAGACACAAGAGTCAGTCGGACAATCCTCTGAATTCCCTTGGTTCAGTTCTTGATGGAAGTTGGAAGTATGTTTTTTACTTTCTTCACAAGCAAACAGACGCATGCATATGTTCTAGTTGCTAAGCTGTATAGTTGAAACTTGGACGCATGCATTAAGAAAGACAAGTCTGAGGATTGTGTAACTTAATTGTTACAAGGTTACAGTATGCTTCAGCTGAAAATAGTCCAAGTCAAACTTACTTTTACCTTTTATTTTATTTCTAAACCGCAAGATCGATTAAATTCATGCATTCACTTAAGCTTTCTAAGGGGCACCCGTGTACAAAATTCCCACGAATGTAGGGTCTGGGAAAGGGGCAGACCACAAAGGTGTATAGTAGATAGTCTTACATTGCATTTTTACGAGAGACTCTTTCTACATCTTGAACCCATAATCTTTAGGTCACATGATGACAACTTTACCGTTAAGTCAAGCTCCCCCATCTTATTCACTAAAGCTCTCTAAGGAGAGAAAAACAAAAACAATGACCCACATGCTACGAGTTGATGCTCATTCTCATTGTTTTAGGGTTAAAATGGTAGGATTTCCTCTTGCACTCCCTAGAGTAGGCTTTTCATCTTCTTACCTGTAACTGTTTTTTGCAATTCAACCTTGTTATTTGACCCAAACTCATCCAGACGTGGGCAAGTTCTTATATTGCTTTCATGTATCTGAACACTGGAGCTCTTATTTTTCGTGAAAAGGGGCAGCTCTGGTGCACGAAGCTCCTGCTTATACGAGGTCCGGGAAAGGGGCAAACAACAAGGGCCTAAAGCACATAGCCTTATCTTGCATTTTGCAATAGGCTGTTTCCACGCCTTGAACCTATGACCTCAAGGCCATACGATGATAACTTTTAACGCTATATCTGTTCATGATATTAAAAGTTGATAACTTAAATTTGAGTATTGACTTTTGGTCGTCCAAACTCCAAAAAGCAAAACTCGCAAGAAACCAAGTCCAATCTTTATGTTTGGCATTTCCAATAAGAATAATTCTTAGGGTGTTCACCTGAGCACAATTATAATTCACGACTCCAGAATATCTGTTCTTCGTATCCCGAGCCTTGACTCCTTGGGTTCTACACATCCCCAGATTATTACTCAGGACAGACACACTATGTATCTAGACTCTTTGGATTTTACAGCTTCTTGTATGTGTGCACGTGTGCGTGCTCGCTTATGATTAATACGAATCATCTCTCCCCTAAAATGCCGACAATCCTAACATCCTTAAGTGGTTGCCATTAAAAGAAAGCATCCTTGTGTGGTTCTTGGGTCCTTGCAAATTAACTGAAAGTTAGATCGTTTGATTGACATGGCTTATGAGCCGTTAGAGATGGTTATAGGTTCCCACAGGTCATGCTCTTAGCATGAAAAGAAATCCACACCCTATTTTTCATGTGTGGTGAATTTTTTTTTTAGATGTAAGTCATTCATCTTCTTTAAAATAGTCTAGATTGGATAGAGACCAAATTTCATTTTTATTAAATGCTTTTAGCCTTTTAGCATATATTTTCATAATCAGAAAATATTAATCATCTAATTTTATTGATTTTTTCAAAGGCTAAAAAATGTAGTTTGGATCAGTCAAATACATTAATTTGTAATGGGTCACCTATTTTTGGCACAGAGAATATTATGAATGGCTTAGATATAAAATAAAAATCTTCATGTATGAAAGAAAAGGCAAAGTAAGTAGATTTATTAGGTTTTTTAGATTAATTATAATTTCAAAAGTACCATTATATTTTAGATCACAAAATGCTCTTTGCTTAAAATCCTCATTTCACTATCATTTTTCTCTTCTGTGCCTCTTTAGTTTGCATCTTCTTCTCCAAAGCAAGTAAAAACCTCAAACCAGAAAAGGTGTCTCTATGCAAATATTACGGTGAAATGAATAGAATAAAAGTTTCTATCAGGACCAACAATAAGTAAGAAAACTAATCAAGGATACTTAAAACCACATTGTTGGAAGGTGATAAACAAAAAACATGATGAAAGAAGGCATAGGATGTCACAGTAGTAAGGATAATGAGGAATGTTCTAGAGTAGGATCTAGAATGGTTGTAGGTGTTAGATCTTCGACATGTGGCATGATAAAAGGGCAGCTCTGGTGCACAAAGCTCCCGCCTATGCAGGGTCCAGGGAAGGGGCGGACCACATGTGGCATGATATGATCCTTTTATTAAGGAGGTGCATGTGTATATATATAAAAAGGGACGACCTCTTTGTTTGCAAAATCATTTGAGAAGTCTACCTACCTTTGTAACCATTCAGTTGCTATGAATATAAGGAATGATACAGTGAAGGCTTACACAGGACTAATCAAGAAAGTTGTACTATAAATACTTACTCTGAGATCACTCTCATTCAGAGGAGTCATCACCCTTGTTCACGTTTCAGACTAGCCTTGGGTTCGATCCTAGCACTTCTCTCTATCTGTACCTCCCAACCTGCTCGCCCACCTTCATTTTCTCCTTGTAATTCAACACTGCTAGTAGTTATACCAGCACCATTGGTGATTCCTCAACGTCGAATCCCTTCACTCATGGGTTGGCTGCACCACATCTTTTGATCTGTGGTGAAGTTGTGAACGTGCCTTTGGCTCCATCAACAATGCACATCTCTTACCACTCCATATTCAACTTCAGACCATTAAAAGAAGGTAATGCCACTGTGTCCTCCTTTCTTCAAAGAGCTAAGTTATTTGCAGATAAATTAAAATTTTCAGGTGACCCTATTTCGATCAATGAATTTAATGCCACCATACTTAGAAATCTCGATACCGATTTCATGGAGATTGTAACTGCTGCTTCTATTAGACCCGATCCAATTCCATCTCATCAACTTCATTAGATGCTTTTTAAGTCATAAAATCTGCATTTCTCAGGCACAAGCACATGCGTCCTCCCTGAACCTGTTGCCAATATGGGACAAACAGGACGTAGGTGTGCTGCTAGCCTTAGAGGGTGACGTCCCAATGGCACAAACGGAGGCCGTGGTGGCCATGGATTTTCTAGCAACCGAGTTCATGGTTGTTTTTACTGTACAATTTGTCACTGCATTAATCACACTGCTGATCGTTGCTTCTAGCACTTTGATCATGACAACAACAATAAACGGTGGAACATCTGCCAATATTGTTGCCGCACCTGCTCATTCTTCAGCTTGGATGACTCTAGAAATTGGTATTTGGATACTGGGACGTCCCACCATTTGACTGCAGATCCCACCAACCTTGCCAATGCCATCGACTACAAAGGCAGAGACAAATTAAAAGTGGGCAGTGGTAAAGGGGCTTTTGATCTCACACAGGCTCTCTTTCATTCTAAATCTACTTAAAAATGTCCTTTGTGTTCTTGACATGCCGAAAATTTAATCTCATTTAGTAAATTTTGCACTGATAATTGTTGTTACCTGGAATTTCACTATAATTGTAATTTTTGTCTATAATAAGCTTACTAAGAAGCTTCTTTTGCATGGGTGGATGCATGATGGATCGCCATCCTTTTCTGTGACATGGAAGCTTACTAGGGAGTTTGCATCCTTTTCTAAAGTTATTAAACCCGCGCATAGGAGGAAGGCTATCTATATTGAGTTGGTGGCACTGCTAAAGAATAATACTTGATGGATTGTTCTACACAGACTACATATGAATCTAGTCAGTTTCAAGTGGGTGTTTAAAATCAAATGGCTTTTTGATGGATCTGTTGAACGGTATAAAGCTTGTCTTGTGGAAAAAAGGGCAGTCATGGTGTACGAAGCTCCCGCCTATGCTGGGTCTAGGGAAGGGGCAGACCACAAGGGCCTATCGTAGATAGCCTTACCTTGCATTTTTGGAAGAGTCTGATTTCATCCCTTGAACTCGTGACCTCAAGGTCACATGAGGACAACTTTTACCATTGTGCCAAAGCTTGTGTTGTGCCAAAGGGTTATAATAAAAAAAGAGGGCATGGATCTACTTTCCCCAACGACAGACCTTACTAGACTCAGCATTAGAAGAGTGACACAAAATTTAACTTCAAGTAACCGAAGCCTGTTTTTACTTTCTTTTACAGTCAAAGGTGAATCTCATTGACAGAGCCGAAGCCTCCTTTTTATTTTTCGGCCCAAGAACTATTTGGGTCAATGAATTTGTTCGATCCAGAACTTGAGATAAAAAGTGTACGTTAAAAAATGAAATGTTGTATTTTCCGGTACATCATTATAGATTGGATTAGTATCTCGGGTAACTATCCTTAGTTCTCTCATCTCTTGACTCTATTTGGCACCCTTACCCCAAAAGAGTTCGGATTGTGAGACACATTAAAATTTAATATTTAGATACAGTACGAAGAAAATCCGACACCTTTTCATTTTTGAATTTTGAATTTTAAATTTTAAATTTTCTTTCGTTGTCTACTTCTTGACTCCCTCCTCCATGATGCTTGGGCCACAATCTAAGTGACGTGCGTGGTACAAAGTTAATGGTGAATGCAAAATAAGAAAACGAAAATGAAAGGCAAAGCTTCCATTGTCTAATTAATAAGACAGAGGCCTTCTAAACCTTTGGTATAGGTTCAAATCTTTTTTGACGCACTTTATTTTCATTTGCACTGCACTCGCAACCCATGCGGAATGATGCTGCCAAAAAGAATGGAAGTTTGCTTCACTCTGCTGGATGCATCGAATCCCATAGAACAAGCGAGTTGGGCTGAGAGCACCTGCTCAAGTAAAAGCTTCTACGGCTGGTTGACCAAAATGAGAATCCTAAATTACATGAGCAATTGGTGTTACATGTAGAAGGTCCTGCACCCATGACTCAAAATTTCCTTGCGACATCATCGAAGTCAAGATTATTTAATCAATGACGTCCATATTCTTGAAGTAAGCTCATCAACGTATCAAATTACTTTTAACTCTTCGGTTTTCTTCTCCGAAAACCCAAAGCTATGGCATCGCCTTTATCCGTGTATTGAGTTACTCGTGGATTATATGCTGCTATTGGCAGCATTCTATTCGTCAAATTAATTAAGAATTTTATGCCCATTTATCTAATTCCAATAGTTTATCCATGTGTTTTGTTATCCATCGCCTGTTTTTGAGGTTTCCAGTGCCCACACTGATGTTACCATAAACTAGCTTTCCATCAGTCCAGACCCACAAATTACGATCTCACATAATACAGATAACAAAAAAGAACAGCCCCAGTGCACGAAGCTCCCGCCTATGCAGGTCCAGAAAAGGGGCGAACCACAAGGGTGTATAACAGAGATAACAAGGAAAGGAAAAATACGCAGTCCTCAAGACGGTAGCATACATCATTCTCAGCCTCTCTTCTACTCATTCTATTTTACACGTAGGGCCTGAATAATAATTATAAATTAAGTTGTTCCAAAACACAGGGGCTGTTTGCGATGGGAATATGAATTATGGATTAAGTTGTTTCACGAAAAAGAAAAAATAGCAGTCCATGCACGAAGCTCCTGCACATGCAAGATCTTGGGAAGGAGTAGACTTAAAAGTGTCTATAGTAAATTTTTTTGGCAATTTACAGCCTTAAAATATACATAAAATCATTCGCACTTAAATAAAATACCTTTAAAAGCTTGGTCTCTTTGTTCTTGAGCAATTTTATCGATGTTTTAAAGCTGTAAATAGAAGGAAAAACTTTCACTATTCTAAAACAACTTCACCTGTTGTGGGATAGTGATTTCCAACCTTTCTGCAGCCTTATAATATAGATAAAGTTATGCAAACATAGATAAAATAACTTTAAAGATTGGGTTGATTTTCTAAAATAACATTATTTATGTTTGGGGCTGCAATTAGTAAGGAAAATTTCAATATTGAGGACTAGCTTGATTAAAAGGGCAGCCCGGTGCACAAAGCTCCCGCCTATGAGAGATCTGAGGAAGGGGCGGACCAAAAGGGCCTATAGTACGCAGCTTTACCTTGCATTTTACAAGAGACTGTTTCAACACCTTGAACCCGAGACATCAAGGTCACATGATGTCAACTTTTACTTGCAGCAAGGCTCCCCTTCCAAGACTAGCTTAATTAATCCATGATTTATTTTACCATTGCAAACAGCCCTACAACGTCATTCAGTACTTATTCAACGAGAAGGTGTCCTCATAAAGTCCGCTTTTACACTCTCAGAAACCCATGAAAGATTGGCCTGAGCTTTTGCTATTATAAATCAAGCCCAAGTCAGGCGCAACAAATATTGTCTGTAACCCTCACCTGGCTAAAAATTTAATGTCATTGAACACAGAAAACCAACATGATTTAACAGGAAATTGAATATCTAATTGACCAATTCGCCATTTTTGTTTGGGGTGAAAGACCAATTCGTCTATTTGGTTAGCAGGGAATGCATGGAAAGCGAAAGAAAATGTAAATCAGTTTCCAGCTTTCGTAATTTGCATTACCTTCCACATGAAAATCATATCCTTGTTGTTTGGATAAAGAGGAATGCTAAACTGACAGCACTGTGAGGTACAGTCTAGCAACCGCATTTCACGCATGATCAGAATCATTCGTCTCCTTGCTCTTCTCACCTTAGTTTTCTGATAGATATAAAATCATAGAGTATAGATGATTATAACTTCTGATAAACTGTGTAGTTTATAAAGTTTCTAAACTGTCCATTTCCAAGCACACTTTGTCAGATGCCTTTTAGAAACTAGAATCTTCTAAATTAGATGATCTTTAATCTACATGATATCTAACTCTGGAGTAGTGAGATAGAACGGGTTGGATCATTCAAAGGTAGGCTCTAGAAAATGTGGTCGCCAGACTGCACCCATTGTGCAGTCAGTTGTTTGGACAAATCCATTTTTGCGTTAAAATATGATATGAAATGGTTTCTCAGACCTGACCTATCCATATCGGAAATGAATCAGGTAATTTTGGGTGCTCCAGTTATAAGCTGTGCACTGAATTCAACCTTGAGCATTTACTTACCAGGTATTTGGAAATGCACAACTTTGGAAATCCAAATTCAGGAACTCCATTCCAGCAAAGAAAATCCAAATTCGGGTTACTGGGGAAATGAACTGAACAATAAATTCCTGAATCACCCATGCATTTCCAACACCTACTAAGTTACTTGGTAAGAGAAAAACAGTAGAAACAAGCACAAGCAAGAAAATGAAAAGACTATAAGAAGCAAACTGAAGGACACAGAAAAGTAAAACCAGTCAAAGAAAAATGGGAAAAATGCAAAAAATAGGAAGCAAAGATTTCCAAATCAAACTGCATATGGTCCAAGATCTTTGGTTCAACCTTGCCGTTCTATTACTAAATAGCAGATTACAGCTTCATTCACTTTGTCTTTCTTTTCTGTCCATCTAACTCCTTGAAAAACAAAATTAGGAGCTCTTCCTGGTATCAGACAGTCTCCCACCAAACATACTCGGGCAGTATGTGTACTACTGAGAGAGATTATCTCCTTGACAATAACGCAAGGTTACTTCATAAAAAAGGAGATTCTTACAGTAGCATTACCTGAGAAATGCTCATCAACTCGACCCCAAGCTTCCTCGGTTGTTTTAACTGATGACACAAGTTTCCATAGAATCTCATGGCGGTAAAATCTGAAGAAAATTTGTTTGTGCAGTATAACTTGGTCGCCCAAAGGCTGTGGTCTCCAACTAAGATGTATTGCTTTTTGATCAAAGACAGTCCACTACTAAAACTCAAGATGATGAATTGTCTGCCATGGTGGTTATCACAACTTTCATCAATTTCAATGACGAACAAATACTCCCATGTGCAACTGATTGAAGGATCACTTCTCTTCCATAGTAGCCTATAGAGTATATGCATCAAGTGCCCTCATTCCCAATCCCACCTCAGGGAGAAAAACAAGATCCATTCTCCATATGGTGGCTAGTACTCCGATCCCATATTGATAGAAAAATGTCACTAAAAGATAATAGGATAGTTGGACGCTGTTGTATTAAATTCAGAAGTGTAAAAAACACTCTTAACTTGCCGAGTACTAAAGGACTATCAGTAAATGACCAGAACTGTGTATATAAAATCCCAGCAACTTGAACACGGTGAATATCACAGCATTGATAACATCAGCAACTTAGCAGTTGCTATAATATCAAGCAGACTGAAACATGTAAATCAGGGGGAAACACTATAATGTCGAACACAAACTGAAGGCACCAAACTGAGGAGAAATTTGACAAGTAAACCAGACTGAATTCATTAATAGAATTTCCTGAACTTGCTGTTTGCTGTCCGTCCGGCTGTTGCATGTCAAGCATTTCAAATGACAGGAAACTTCTCCAAGAGTTTCAAAACCAAATCAGCGTCCACGTCAACTTAGAAGGAAGAACTCGAAACCCATCATTCTATAAACCACTCTTAAAGAGACAGCTTAAAGTCTTTGAGAAAATCTATCAAGAAATCCTTATTTTTCAACCTTTACTTCTTCAGTTAGAGCTTGAAGGCTAACAAGCCAAATTGTAACATTCACTATTTTAAATTCTAGAATAGTTAATTTTTATGAATTTTGAAAAATTAAGAATTTAAGAAATTTAGAGATGAAATCTCGAGTTAAAACCTCAATATTTGAGATCTGCTCGAAAAATGGAATCCAACGCCACTAAAAATGCTAAAATCAGAGATCGGAGTAAAAATGGCGAATTATTTTAAATTTAGTATTTAAATGAAATTATTTAGAAGGGCAAAATAGTCATTTTACATGTGAAGCCCACAAAAATCATCACAGCCGTCCAAGTAGTAGGGTGGTGATTACCAACATTAAATGCTGGTAATCATATAAAGTATATAGAAATAAATATATAATAAATGGAAAATATATATATAGTTAAAATAATAAATAAAAATAATTTATATGTATGCATTTAAGAGGCGGAGTGCCTTAAATGTACTTCCCTCCCCCTTCTCTCCTTCCCCGTGACCTGCCATCGAAAAACTGCCCGCATCCCCGGCGATAATGGCGTGAACTTGCCGTTTTCTGGTAAAGTTTAGGTGTTACTAGTTTCCATGAAATAACTCGATGAAACGGTGTCAGATGACGATTTGAACCGTTCATCTTGTACGTGATGATGCAAGAAACAGACCCATGAAATTTCATAGTGATTGGACGGCTAGGGACATTGGAAAAACACAAAAATAGTAGGATGAGGGTTTTTACAAACGTGATAAAAATCGTAAAAAAATAAAAGATAATGAAGGAATTTGTAGAAATGGAAGGTGGAAATAGAATATACGTGAAAAACTGGACAAATAGGTGTAAAAATAGCAAAAAATGGAGCATTTGGGGTCATTGGCGACCAGATTCCGGCGGTCGTCCCCGGCGACAATGAACTAGTCCGATCACTGTCGTCGGCAACGGCGACTTGTGATGGGGTTGTGAGTGCATCGGGCGGGGAGCGCACGCGTGACTGTTGCACGCCACGTGTCGACACCCAGCACAACCAGGCGCAATGCGCAGCACAATCGAGCGCACCATGCAGTGCTCAACGCACGTGACGCGTAGGGCAACGGGTGCGCGCCACGTGTAGCGCACATGCATGCGCGGATGCCATGCATGTAGCACATGCGCTGCATGTGCGACGGGCCCTTTTTCCCAATTTTGAAAGTTTTTTATCGTCCATTCATAAAGAACGTGATTCTAAGAGCTATAGAGGTCAAAATCATGATCCGAAAGAGGCATTGTGGTCGTCTCAACAAGACGGACTTAGATTTAAGATAAAAAAAAAATCTAGTTTAGAGTAACTTTTTAATAGTCAAACCACTAAATACTATTAGATGATTTAGACCAAGCTGATCAATATATGATCATGCCTTAGACTTTGGTTGTATATATCAAACATGAGATGATCTATGAGATTGAAGGGCAGATTTCATGGAATTGCCAAGAAAAAAAATGACCCTGACGATCGATCTGAGCAACTACCTTAGGATGTACTGATCAAGAGTGATTTGACCTTCAAATTGATACGTGATCATAAAGATACTTGTGACTCACTAAACAAAATAGAAATTTTAGGGGTCATGATGAAAATGAGGGGTTTAACAATCAATGATGACTTATGATGTGACAAGTACATCAGGGCGTACCACTTGATACCGCTTACGCACTTGATTGGAGTATGGCATTATCGAGGTAGGTGATTTCATTCGTGATTTTTCATGATTTCTCAAATCATGACTTAGTGATTAAAACTTAAAGACATATGTTTGTATGCCCTATCATGCTGTATGAGATCATTTTCAGTATGTATTATCGATATGCTTGCTACTTCCCTTGTATATGTTTTATGCACTATTTTTGGCATATTTCAATTACTTTGACTGACTCTTGAGATGTTTGACACGTGGGAGTCTAAATGCCTTGACGATTGAGACTATTGAGCTTGGAATAAGATACATCCTCCTTCCCCTGTGAGTGCCTCAGTGGGTGAAAGGGTGAAAAGGTGAAAGCATGCATGAGACGCGTCTTTCCGTGAGTACCTGAGTGCCCGTGTGGGTGAAAGGTGAAAACGGAATTGGAACGCGCCTTTCCGTGAGTGCCTGAGTGCCCCATTGTGGGTGAAAGTGAATGGTATTGAGAGTTGACCCCACGTTGTCGTGAGTGTGCTTGAGATAGGGCTTGATCATATATGATGTTTCGATGCTTTTGATATACATTCATGTTGTTCTCTGGATATAGACTCACATGGTTATGACTTGTATCTGCATATCTTTTCGGATTTTGCATGTCTTGACACCATGACTTATGTTGCCTTAGTTATATCATGAATTTAGTATATTCTTCATCGTATGAATTTGAGGTTTTTATACCATGTTATTTTTTATCATTTTATATTGAATGTAAATCACCTACACAGGTATAGCTTGCTGATGCATTGCTTTGCTGTGCAATGCCTTAGACTTCGAGCGCGACAGTCAGAGAGGGAAGCAGGTGGAATAGTGCAGATCTGGACGAGGACATGAGGACTCTATACTTTTGTATTTGGAGACATAGTAGGGTACGTTTTTAGACTGGTATTGGACTTTTAGTACTCTATCTAGATATTTGTATATTTTGATAGATTAGACCCATACCGCTGTATAGTGTGCATATGCTTACACATGGATGATGTGGAGATTTTCGATGGACCCTAGAGCTTTGGGACTTTTATTATCATCATCTCTTTGCAGTTGCATAATTTCTCGTGGTTTTGTATTTGAGCATGTTCAGAGTGTCTAAAAGTAATTTGGTTCAGCATTGTAGTTTGGGGTTGCAAATGACCCTTGGAGTTTTCCTTAATAGGTATTTTTCTTTGACGTTGCGAAAAATTTCTAAATATTTGAGTTTTATTTCAGGGATCCCACCTATTTTGTAATAATAAAAAATTTACTATTAATATATGTATTGGAAAAAGATTTTAGAAAACCCAAGGTGTCACACAAATTCTAGAAGGTATCTAACTATGTGAAACATATTTAATTGAGGATTTTAATACATCGTCCTACAAATATACCACACAGATAATAAGGAGTACACAACAGTGAGAAACCTTGCTTAATGCCCTATATCATGGGGATTCGGACCACGGCTGCTGCTAAGGACCATAAAGATCCATCTTGGACCCATCTCTCTTTGCACTGGATAAGAGAATAAAGCAAAATCCATCCTCCAACTATCCACCACAGCACGAGACTGGGCTTCATCCATTGACTTCATGGTGCTTGCAATCCTTTCAAGTTAAACATGAATCAAGCCTTCTTACACTAAAACATAAAAGATTTGTTTTATATTTTTTCTTAGTAGATCTGGATTTGGGTTTTGTGCTTACAGCATTGGGATTTAGACATGTCTCATATTACTAGGAAGCGAAATCTGAGAAGGCAAGAAATGTCCAACTTCACTAGTTACAACGGCAAAGATTTCAGACGGGGTACAAGTTGATTCTTCAGTCTCAACCTGCAGTATAAATACTTTAACACTGATATAACCATTACACTTCATATGGGTTCAAGTTTATCTTAAGAATAACTAGGTACGTGATGAAGATGTTTGGACTTCAACACATTACCTCCTGGTTGTAAACCACTTAATCAACCTGGATAAGGTTTCATGAACAAAAGAATAAACTCCTTATCATCTCAACTTTTAAGAGGACTCCAAGATTATCAAATTTGACTTTGGAAAAGTAAGGAAAATCTTCAGATAATTTTGGCGTAAAGCATGTGATATTCAAGGGTCTCCAAATACTCAAGGGATTATATTTTCCTAAATAAAAAGCGCTTCTCAAATTACATTTTTCACATTGCTTTCCACTTGATTCCCTTGTCCCATTTCTCTCAAATCTGTACGTTTCAAATACCCTTTTTGTACTGTTTCCAGATTCCATTACCCATACATGCAGCAATGGATATGACAATCAATTATATATTATCAGCTTCCAAAAGTCAATCACCGTGCAACCAGAATTTGGGACACAAGAAGTGTGAAACTTCAACCAAAGCTAGTCAACTTGCCAAAGAGGTAGTTCTGTAAGAATAAAGGTTCTTCAAATTGTTCATCTCCAACACGATAGGATAACATCAGAAGCTGTCAGTTGGGTTGTCCTAGCCATAAAGGAGGCTCCAAGAAATTGAAGAAGCTGGTTTTCCATGTAAATATCAATGCCTATTTACAATATACCTCAGTTTGCCACAACAAGTACTCAGCCTCAAATCCAACCACTGTTACATCTCCCAAAAAGACCCTGAGAATGGGCCTTGCCACAACTTATGCCACTTATCTTAAAAGTAAACCTCTCAAACTAAAAGATTTTGAGACTGTATTGTGGCTTCATGAACCACATCTAATTGATAAGGAGGAAAAAGCTTATTCAAGGTGGTGGGCTTTATTACCAGTGGATCCAACCTCTGAGATCATTCATTCAAATTCAGTGCTGTTAATTACTTACAGATCATTCTCTGTCTTTCTTTTATCCGCATGCATCCTTGGAAGAGCAAAAGTTATTGCCTCCCTAATCTCAGATCATCCTGCAATCACCTTATAAAGTGGTTGGTATTCAATAAGGAACGCTTTCCTCGACAACAATGTCTCATGAATTCATGGAATTGATATATTCTTACAGTGAACAGCCTAATATAAGTGCAGCCCACAAACTATATCCCAACTCATTGTTTATTTTTGACAATAAAATCATACACAAACCATATCCCAACTCATTGTCTATTTTCAACAATAAAATCCACATATTTTTTTATGAATTAATGATAATTCCAAAAAGCTTAACACCGTCCAGGCTAGTCTAGTCATGTAAAGTTCAGGGTTCCCAATGTGATATGCAATCTTTCTTGGAGACAGTATTACAATACAAGATAATGAATAATCTATGGTGAAGGATAAATCATCTTTAGACTATTCCAAAGACTACTCAGGACTGAAAACAGTTCTATGGGTCCAACTGGTTGAGCAAGTAAGGGTAACTCATCCTAGCCAATATCTGTACTTGCGGTCTGCTCCTTGACAGGCCTCACTCCCTTCCTTCCAGTCAGAATAAAAATGTACTAGGTAATAATATTAAAATATATGTTATGCATTAAATGAACACCGGTGATGAAAGCACTTTGGGTCAAAGTGTAAAGAAAGTTGACACTTATCTTTCAAGTACTTAGTGCCCTTTTGCAAAAATTATCATCTCAAACAACTGCAATATAAACACACAAAAATTACAATTGATAAATTTAAGCAACTGACCAGTTTCTATAATTCAAGTACAGAACACACATCAAAGGATAGTGAGCACAAAACCGGCACTAGGAACATCATAGCTACCAGAATGAGTTTGCCAATATTATTTCCTAAATCTTTTCTCCGTGGAGGTTTGCTATTTCTCTATCACAGTGTCACTTACACTCAAAAGCATTTCAAGATGACAATAACCTTTTCGAAAAGAGCACAGACTTATACTTCATCAACATGTCCAATTCAGGCTTGAGAAGTCCAAAAGTATCATCCTGTGACCATTTTTTGATGGGATAGCTTGAAACCTCCATCTCCAAATCCTCATTTTCCACCATTTTCTTCATCATTTAGTGCTTAAGAGTTAACAACCCAATATCCAGTAGTATTCCAACTTCCAACCTATATCTGAAGCTTATTGTTTCGAAAGTTTACTGCAGTTTCAAATTGAGGTTTTGGTAACAAACAGGCTCCTTTTTCTTAACAATGAATAAAGAAAACAGCCTAACAACCATTAGAGGAGTCTAGTCCCTAGAGCATCCTATTTTTGCTTCACTGGCCTTTCAACCGTCTCTCTTCTCATAATAAATCTCAAAATTTCTAATAAAAAAGGGCAGCTTGGTCCACAAAGCTCCTACGTAAGCAGGGTCTTCTGGGAAGGGGCGGACCACAAAGGATCTATAGCATGCGGCCTTACCTTGCATTTTTTCAAGAGGGTGTTTCCACGCCTCGAACTCGTGATCTTCAGGTCATACAGCGACAACTCTACCGTTGCGGCAAAGCTCTCTACGACTCTACCATTGCGCCAACGCTCCCCTTCAATCTCAAATTTTCTAATACTGAAGGAAAATTGACAAAACTCTTCAAATAACTGTTTTTTTTTTTTGTTTTGAGACGTCCCAAGTATTCAAAAGTTCATAAAATTTTCAGATTCAATGAATACTTAGAAATTAATACGAACTTACCAAGTTAAACTCAAATTTCAGGAATATCTTTTCAAAATCTCAAAATACATTATGAATCAAGTTATAAACCCAGATTAGAAGCTTGAATTCACAACCTAATGATGCTTTTCCCTCAGGTTTCCTCGAAATTTCAGCAAAATTTCCCCCATATTTTCCTGGTTATTCGCGTTGCTACTCTAATCCCCGAGTCCAAACTTTGTAACCATGACTGCGGTATGAAACATCTTTCACTAGAACACAACAAAGTAGCATTTTTCCCATCTCCCTAAGCCAATCCCAAATTCCAGACTTCATTCTCATCATCAATTGGCGCTTAAATGCAACCAAATCCAGAAACAAGAATTACCCATATCCATAGCAAGTCACAAAATACTTGAAAATTTCGAGAACTAATTACAGTTTCATTCCTTTCATTCTCAAGTATCAGCAAAACATTCATAGAACACCATTCTACCTTCAATACAGCCTCTATTCAGTATCAACACTCTGCCCTATCAAGAAACAAAGAAAGCACAAACCCTAACCTTAGAAACGCAGAATCAGAATCCAGAAACTGAGAAGCTAGGGTTTTGTGGCGCAATGAATTTAGATGAGCTTGAAAGGAAGAGGCCAAGGAGTAGACCTGGGAACCTCCACCTTGTCCTTTATTCTCTCTATCTTCTTCTCCCTCTTTGGCCGCGCATTCCCGTACGACCCCTTGAAGCGCTTTCCTCTCTCCGTCTTCTTGTCACCTCGCCCGCAGAGAATAGGAATAAGGGAAGATGATGACGCGCTCAAAACTGCACTTCTTTCTCCCAGCAAAAATACGCGCCTTGCTACTGCGCCGCACCACTGCATCGCCATTGCCGATTACACTGTCACTCCCTTGCCAGCAGAGAGGTACAATTGGAGCTGTTATATTGGTAGGACGGCCATAATTTTAACAAAAAAATACTAGCAGACGAGATTGCTGCTTCAATTCAGTGATCCTGACCGTCGTATCCCTGGCCATGCTATAGAAGATCCTCCCTAGGCCATAATCCAAGGGCCAGGATGCGTTTTGAAAGTGGGGAGCTTCTGTGGTGGAGGCCCATAGGCAGTAATACAAGATGGGGCCCATATTTTTATGATCTGAACCGTTTACTAATAGACTCCAGAGTAGATGAGCGATGCACAAAAACCCAACTCCATCCAACATCTATAACCCCTCCGCTTTCAAGCTTTGAAATGGACGGTTGAAAATGCAAAATGGCCCTCTTCCTCACTTTCACAATCAAAGGTGGAGTTTTCTAAGGGTTACCGAGTTGACCACCCCAAGAATTGTGATTTTCTGATTTTGGAGATGGGCCATGATCCAAGATAAACTCAACAAGGGTAATTGATAAGAACACCCATTTGACACTTCCAAAGCTTCAAATGACACCTATTTGGGTAAAAAAGGGCAGCAAGGTGCATGAAGCTTTCGCCTATGTGAGGTTTAGAAAAGGGGCAGATCACAAGGGCCTATAGCAGGCAGTCTTATCTTGTATTTTGTAAGAGGTTGATTCCACGCCTTGAACCTGTGACCTTGAGGTCACATGACGACAACTTTTACCATTGAACCCATGACCTATTTGGGTGTGCATGAAATTTGAAATGGAAGTTGTCAAGAGGGGACTTAGGTCTATTGATATGTGGCAAGATGATCTATAATCTAGAAGGCCCAGATTCTAGAATTGTCGTTATAAATATATAGAATCTAAAATATAGTAGAATTTATATATTTTGTAGAAATGTTTTAGAGGATAATTTTAACCATACACATGTAATAATCTCTACCATTCATTAAGGAAGTGAAAAGGGGGTGAGTACCCATAAATAAAGGAGCTCTCTCATTTCTAAAACATCAAGCTAGAATCAATCATCTTAGAATTCATCCAAGAGTTGTAAACATTTTCAAAGCAATAAAGATAGAGTTCTCTTTAAGTCCCCTTCATTTATTCTTCTCCTTAAAGATTCTAGTCACGCTTGCTTACCCCTTCATTTGTTTTTCTCCTTAATGATTCTAGTAATGCTTGCTTAATTGGTGTAGAGTGAGAAGCTAAGCTAGGTATCACATGGGAGTCTGAGAAGCTAAGCCTGTAACACTTGGCACAACTGGGAAGTTATCATCCTGTGAACTTAAGGTCACGGGCGCAAGCATGAAAACAGCCTCTTACAAAAATGCAATGTAAGTTTGCGTATTCAAACAAGTGTAGTCTGCCCCTTCCTTGAACCCTGCAGATAAACCAGTGCTTCGTGCACATGGATGCCCTTTTTTAAGCCTTAAATCTAATGTATGAATAGGTGTCCATCCTACGTGGGACCAACATCATGTGAGATACATCTCTCTTGGTGGATACAAAATCAGCAATCTCCAATTGATATGGACGTGGAAGCCAGAGTTTGGCCGTTGAGAATGATCCAAAAGATAGGCGAAGTTAGAGAAATGACGGAGTCAAAACCATGAAAACTCCGTTGAGCACTCGCATGTCACCAGGTTGCCTAAGAAAATGGGAGACGCCCCTTTCTACGCCACTTAAAAGCTCACCTCCCCACCCAAAACTTTCACAAACTCCTAGCTGCATGCACTGCACTAAATCACTCTAAGATGGTAAATTTCGCAAGCAAAACCTCGTCTTCAATCGCCATGGCTTTGTTATTGGTGGCAATACTTTTATCCGTAGGCACCGTCCAAGTCGTAGAAGCCATGCATGGTCGCATTCCTCATGTCTTGCGGCATCGGGTGAAGCCCGTCGAGGCGGTCGTGTTCGACGTCAACGGGGTCCGTCCCACTCGGAACAAGGTTGCTGCGCCCAAGTTCCAGGTCCACGAGCCTCTGTACAGACACAGGAGACGTCCTGGACTCATTCAAAACCTCGGTGATCTCGACTGACCGCTTCGCCTGTGCCCGATCATGGTTCATGCTTTCATATATGCATCCATGTATTTTGACTACCACTATGTTGGCAATGTAATAAATTTTTGCAGATCAAGAAATATCAACTCTTGCTTATATAGTTAAAGGGCAGCCAGCCTCAGCCTCAGTGCATGAAGCTCCCACCTATGCAGGGTCTGGGGAAGGGGCGAACCACAAGGGCCTAAAGTACAATCTTATCTTGCATTTGTAAGAGGCTGTTTCCATGCCTTGAACCCGTGATCTCACAGTCATACAACGACAACTTTTACTATTGTGCCAAGGCTTCCCTTCTCTTGCTTCTATAGTTCTATACTCTTTTTTTTCTTCTTTTTTTTTTTTTTTTTCACATCAAAGAATTTCAAAGCAAACTAGTCATTAACTTGTTATCATGATGTTTAAATCTGTTTCATATTGCCTCATATGAGGGAAAGTGTCACCTCAAACCTCCAACCAAGCGATACAAGGAGAGGCACCCCATGGCCTATAGTTCTATAATTACTGCATTATATATAAAATGAAGCATGTTCCCAAGTTTAGAAGTTTCTCCAAAATAATAAACCAATATTTTTTGTGTTTTTTTTATGGTATTTTTATAAGTTCTTGGTTGTGTTTTTGAGTAGCCATGTTCTTTTTTGTTCGGAATTAGATTTAAGAGAATGTGTGAATGATCAACATTAAACAATTGTACACATTTAACAATCTACCAAGGGAACCATCTGCTTGATTTTTTGCACAAAGAGTCCTAGCATCTTAAAAATTCTACTTTTATTTTTGTTATAGCAAAAAGTTTCGAGGCCAACAACCTAATAGTATATCCTAAGTACGAAGTCTACTTCAAGTCTATCCAATAAGGAGAAAGTGCCACCTCGAGCCTAAGATCAAACGTAACGATGTTTGAGACCAACTACCCTAGAGGGCTTTTGTTTTAAAATCCGACTTTTAACCATGAAAGCAGATGATTAAACTTTTAAGATGCTAGAAATATCGAGAGTGTATGAATTTTTGGTTAAAAGATATTCAAAGCAAGAAAAATCAGATGAATGGGTCGGATCATTCAATATGGTCCCTCAAGACTAAGAAGGCACGATTTAAGATGCATCCAAATTGTGGATTGTGAACCAACTTAGTGTAAGATGAAAGTAACCATGCACGGAAGGAATCACACGTGTGGTTGTGGAGCTCACCATGTATTATTGTTCTGGCCACACGCGGGTACGCTTGCTGATTTAGACGGGCAAACTGATTTCCATTTTAATGTTAAGAAAATAGACTTAAGACGGAATTGAATTCCATGGTAGTAGATTCCACTCTTTCATGGAATAAATTCAACTGTACGTGAAAAACTGACCGGAGGAATCCACCAATGGATCATTCGAATCGCCGCGACTAGATTTAGGAGTTTGCGTGAGCGAGAGAGAGAATCGGAGAGCGTGCAGAATTCAATTCCTCAATCTGATCATGTTTTGTTCGGCAGTAGCTTAGATTTTCTTCTTCAGTTTCTTTTCTGGTATTTCGCTTTAGATACGGCTTAAATCCGCCGGATACCCATCTCATTCTCTTCTCTCATCATCTAGCAGAACTCTCGGCGTATTGATGGAGCTTTGCAGGGCAACACTCTCTCGAAGCAATTCAATTGTGCCATCCTTCCACACTCCACAGCCTACATCTGTTAGTCTCTTGGAGTGTATCCGGATCATTTGACTCTTCTATTTCATTCTTCATCATTGTGTTCTTGATGAACCATGGTAAGGAGCTATGGAGTGGAAGTGGAAGCCTCTGGTTTTTTTCAGACAGTTTGGATGATGAATTTGGCTGCTTTTATATTTAAATGGTACATTTTCAATCATTGCCCGGATAGTTGACTTAGTCTGGACTTACGCAGGCAAGAAAATGGATTGGTAGATTTGAATGAAATGCCACCTGTACAAAGTGGAAAGGGTTAATGTTAGCCCAGAGGAAGATGGATCTGAAAATTCCTCATCCATGGTTTTGTTGATCAACCATGTAAAGATGGTTAGGCTGAAGGTGGTTTGTGGGTGAGTGAGTGAGGGGATCACTTATAAGTTATTGGATTATTAGAGTTGCTATCAATGTTTAAGTTCTACAAATCAGGCGCTTGAATCAACTTGGTCTAACTCAAATCAGTAAATACTAATTAGATTCACTTGATCTGATGAAAGCTCTTTGCCAGTCATTGACTTGACTATTGAGTCAACCTGGTTGTATTATGACTGTTCTTGCAGGCACAAGTCTTCAAATTTTGGTTACACCACTCAAAAGCACTTTATCCTTAGTCACCCATAAGTGTAAACACCACAACCTGGTATATGACTTACATTTCTTGTGAAAATATGTCTGTGAGACATTTGGGGATGGAAGTAAACGGACGCTAATGTCCTAATAAGAATTGGATGTTGATCTTTCTAGTTTTCTTATGTACAATGGCATCTTTCCTCGAGATCTGAACTAGGAAAAATGTTCAAAGGTACTTTTCTGCCATCATTAGTGCTTTACATATCCCTGTAAGCAATCTATATCATGTCCTCTTCAGTGTACCTCTATTAACATAACGAAATGACATACCATGAGTTTGTTACATCCAGTACAGGTACACAATTAAGTCTATATCATTTATCTCTGTCCTCTGTGTTCCTCTGTTCCTTCTCTTTCTCGTTTGGTATCATTGGAACTCCAGACTCAACGTTTCTGGATGCAGTTTTTGTATATTACACGAATGCCCTTGTACCTTAGAGATCTAATATAATTGACTCCTTCGATTCCATTGCAGGCAAACCAAATGGTTATATCAATAACAGGCGCTACAGGTCTTATAGGGAGAAGGCTTGTCCAAAGGCTGCTTTCAGGCTCTGACAGCTAACAAAATAACTGCATAGGGAACATTGCAAGCAGCTTTTGTAGTATTGATGCTGTTGCATGGCATGAACAAGAACAATAGTTTTTCTGTGCACTCATAGTCTAGTTTTTCTGTGCACTGATGTACAAAGCTTCCATATACCTCTTAGTTTTGGTTGGCTAATTAGGACAGTTATATTTAGGCATAACCAACATACAAATGCGGTGGTATATTTTTCAGTCAGTTGTTTCTCATTTTTATATTGCCTGTTAAAATGGAATTGGATACATACCATTCTAATGCTTTTACTTTAGCATACCTTCTCAATTCGAGTTTTGATCTTACTGAGCCATACTTAACCATGCCTACCACTTAAGTTCCTGAATTTATATTCAGGTCACTGTGCATATTTACCATGTTCTGTGGGGAGGTGGATATCTTATATTTCTAACTTTCCTCATGCATCTGGATTTAGTATTTTCATCTAACTTCTACCCAAGTCTTGGATTTCATTATACCATTCACTATCTCTTTTACTACATCTGTTCCCTCATGCATCTGGATTTAAAATGCAGATAATCAGTGTTCGTGTGCTGACACACTCTAGATCAAATGCTCAGTTAGTTTTTCCAGGTAAGAAGGTAATGGCTGCTTTCAATGATTTGTGGGTTTGGGATGCTAAATCCACATTTTCTGATCTTCTTAAGGACTTTATTGTACTTGAAAACTCTTTGGATATAAAATCAGTTTGGTAAGGACACTTTAGTCCAGTTTTGCTTTCTGATAATCTAAGCAGATATGCCACTAAAAGAAAAAGTATTCTCATCAGATATACATTTTTGGAACTAAGCTGCTGTTGGGATTACAATCAGAATGAATGTTGTAGTAACTTATTTCTTTCCTGAAACTGGGAAAATTAATTCTTTTTTTTTTTTTTTTTTTTTTTTTTTTTCTGTTCTGTCCGTTAGAGTTTTTATTGTATTAGAGCATATTTGACATTGCTAAACTGGGATTCTCTCTTAAAATATTGAATTAACCATTTAGTTCTGGCCATAAGATTGTCAACTTTTTTCATTGGCATCTCTTTTATTTACGGGAGAGTGGTCAGCACCGGCTCCTATTAATGCAGAGTAAAATTCAAAGTTTGGAACCTTTTTATCAATATATCACTAGGCCTCAGCCAGCCTGCATGTTATTGTGTTACTAGCATTAAATTTTGGAAAAAATATTTAGGAGGGAGTGAAAATGGAGTAGAAACAGAAATCAAGTATGCTTAAGCATGTACAAATACACTTTCTTTATAGTGTTAGTTGCTGCCACTCTTTAATTAAAAGATTGCTTATGAGATCTAAGTGAAACCACTTCAAGGATACTGCAAGCCTTGTGTGGGCAGGTGTAAGCAACTTCCGAAGACTCACCTTGAACTCTAATTAAGTAGGTAGCAACTTGACAGTTATGAACATAAACTAGATGGAAGGAAATTTAGAAAAGCTAGAGAGAGAGACCAATATAATGAATGATATTTTGTGTCCAAAATGACCAATTTTCACTTCTATTTATAGCTTTCAAACAACCCCTTCAGTGTATGTCTTAAATAAAGATGGTGAAAAAGGGTCATTAGTATGCGTGTGTGAATAAGGATTTTTCTACGTTGCTCTCTCTCTCTCTCTCCTCTTTGTATCCTACTCTTACTGAGATCAAACTTCTAATATAAGCTTAATTAGTCGTCTCTTGAAGCAATGTGGGACAAAGTTTTAGCAACTTTCTCTTTGAAAGCATTCGAAGGGAGAACCAAAAAAGTAAAAAAAAACTTAGGTTTATACAAAGATTCATTTGCAAAACTTAGATCATTTGTGTACTTCTAGAAATTGTAAAAGATAAACTACTTTCGAAAGTTGCTAAATCATCATCATCATCATCATCATCATCATCATCAAAGCCTTATCTTGATTAGGGGTCGGCTACATGAATCTTGTTCCGCCATTCACCTCTATTGAGTGTCATTGTTTCATTAAGTCTAGGAGTTATTTAATCTTTCCTCACTTCTAACCACGTCCTTTTGGGCATTGAAAGTTGCTAAAAAATAAAGCAATAAAAATGTCATTTTATTAAAATATTTTAATTAACAAAATATCCTACATTTTGTATGAAAATTATGAGCCTGAATGTGCCCCTTGCACACTATATACTACAAGGGTAGTCTCAGAATGACATTCAAGCACGTCTTGAATCCTTGGAAAGACATGATAGAATGAATAATAGAAGCACAATGGTGTGATTTGTTTCTTGACTGTTTTTTGGAAGAAATTTGAAAATTTCTCTTGCAAGTGGTCAGATTCCCGTCAATTGGAAAGACATATTATGACTTCTAGCCTGTTATTTGCATCAATAAACTTGGTGTCTAGTAAAACAATCAGTTACTTTATTACAAATCTGTTGTCACTGCTTAGATAGGGTGCTGATTAAACTTTTGCTTCCCAGAAATTCCTGATTCTTGAAAA
This sequence comes from Warburgia ugandensis, assembly GCA_035236585.1. Lineage (NCBI taxonomy): Eukaryota > Viridiplantae > Streptophyta > Magnoliopsida > Canellales > Canellaceae > Warburgia > Warburgia ugandensis. The sequence goes on from CP141129.1 coordinate 44,935,004, forward strand.
TCTTGAAATAATTAGGATAAATGCTGAGATCTTAAACCTTTGAAGAATTCTTAAGTACTTAGCTTGAGTGTCTTAAATGAATTAGAGATCATATTTAAACTTCAATAAAGATCTTGAGGAGTTCTAGGATACCTAAAAAGCTCTTTATTTAACTAACTTTGCTGAAAAAGTTTCTAAAGAACCACCTTAAGAGAAAACTCTTGCAACACTAGAAGAACTCAATGAGGTCTTTTGGAGGGATCTTGAAGAGTTAGTTTTCTAAAATTGTCATTTTATATGGGCTTATATATATATGAAAAAATACCAAAAACTCTTACTAAGAGGGCTAAAATGGCAACCAGAGTCTTGAACATGCAAAAGAATTTTCTTTACACATCTTAGAAAGATGTTTGAAATCTGCTATAAAACTTTCCATGACATGTTTGAAAGTAAAAAGTCACACCTTTTAGAAAGATTTTGCATGAAATCATAAACCTATTTTCCTTATCTTGCTCAAGCTAAGGTATAGATCCCAGGAAATTTTATTGAGAGTGCTGAAATGTGGTGTGAAATACCCCTCACTTCAAATATACAATGAGATATAATATGATGGAATGAATAGTTTTCTTTTATCTTTCATTCCTTACCTGACCTAGCTTCATCATATACTAGAACCATTAGACAACTTCGATAAATTCTTTTGTATGGTAATCATATGCACAGCCAGGAAAATTGTTTTCACTTCCCAAGAAAATACTCCACTTTTAGTTGTTCCAAGGAAAAGCTTACTATAGAGTTTGGAAGTATATGGGGATACTAGATTAGTTTGGTTGACAAAGTTGTTAAAGAAGATGGTAAAATCTAAGAAAATACCAGATGAATGGAGGCAAAGCTCTAAGTGCCAATTTATAAGAATAAAGGGCACATATAGAGTTGCACTAATTATCATTGTATCAAACTTATGAGTCATATCATGAAATTTTAAGCAAGAGTTATTGAGAAGAGGCTGTGACATGAGATGAGTGTATTGGAAAACCAATTTGGTTTCATGCTTGGGAGGTCTACCACGGAAGCTATTTTCCTAATTAGACAATTGATAGAGAAATATAGGGAGAGGAGGAAGGACCTCCACATATGGTGGGTGTTAGGTGAGAATGAGATTTTATGAGGTATATCGACATAATTAAGGATATGTATGAGGGAGCGGTAATAAATGTTAGGACCACTAGCATAGAGATCGATAATTACCCTATCACTATGGGATTGCACCAAGGATTAGCAATGAGCTTGCACCTTTTTACATTGGTTATGGATGAGTTAACAAAACATCTCCACGAGGTGGAGATTACGTGGTGCATGTTATTTGTAAATGACATAGTTTTAATTGATAAGACAACGGATGGCTTAAACATAAAGCTAGAGTTGTGGAGAGATGCTATAAAGTCTAAAGGATCTAAAATTAACCAAACTAAGAGTATATGGATTGCAATTTTAGCAAGGTGAGGAGTGTAAGTGAAGCGCCAGTAAAGATTGATAATCAAGAAGTCCCCCCAAAAAGATCACTTTAGTTCATGGGATCGAGGGGACGTTACCTAGAGAATCGAAGTGGGTTGTAACAAATGAAGATGTGCCATTGGAGTTTTGTGTGATCAGTGGGTGCCAATTCAAATTGAAAGGAAAATTCTATAGAATGGCTGTAAGGACGGGCATGCTCTATGGATTAGAGTGCTGGGCAGTTAAGGAGCAACATGTACATAGGATGAGCATAGCCAAATGAGGATGTTGAGATTGATTAGTGGCAAGACAAGAAAGGATAGTATTAGAAATGAAAATATTAGAGGAAACTTAGGACTATCACCAATAGGTAACAAGATGAGGGAGGGTAGGCTTAGATGGTTTGTAATTGTCCAGTAAAGACCGATAACATCACCAATTAGAAGGAATGATTCAATCTAAGTTGAAGGCTCTAAATGGGCAAGGGAAAGGCCCAAAAAGACTTGGATAGAAGTGGTGAGAAAAGATTTAAAAACTTTTGGACTAAATGAAGCTATGACACTTGATAGAGGGGAATGGAGGAAGAAGACTCATGTAGACAACCCCTAATCAGGATAAGGCTTTCATAATGATGATGAAGGAAAAGCTTACTGTCAGCAAACATTTGACTTTTTGAGCTTACTGGTTCACTGATATCCAATGACCACAACCCTGTCGTTTGATTATGGCTGAGGAAGTCATGTGATGGATTATCAATATACTATTGCACACTCTTTCTTCCGATGTCATATGGTGCAAATTGTTCAGTTGTTGAACTTTATTTACCAACTGGAAGTGTGGGTGTTTCCTGGCAAACTGTGCCAAGCAAAGAACTGGTGCAATATGAACTATCCAAATACTCATATTGATCAAATGAACTTTCCATTGCACTCTTCATATTGATCCTTTACTCGGCCTGATTTGGTTCACGTGCACTAGCAAAGCTGTGGAGAGCTTGCTCCCTATCTGTGTTTCTGAAGTCCTGGGCAAGCTTGAAAATTTAATTTAAAATCCCAGCATACTGTTGTTAGTACATGACATTCAAGGACAGTAAGACAGAAATACATGAATATCTTGTTTGACTATTTCAGTAAGTTACAATGAGAAATTGATTTTTCTAATTTTTAAAATGAAACTTGATGAAATATGAGTATGCACAGAGTGTAAACTTGACAATGAGCTATTTTCTTGTATGTCATATAATATAAATGATTCTTTTGGAAATAATTCTTTTGCAGTTATGGGAGGCCTAGGATTAACTTCTACTAGGTGCTTATTATCATTTTCTTCTATGTGACAGTTACTAGAAATCTATAATTATCATAATTCTACTGTTGTCTTTTTCACTTGCAGATAAAACAACTTGGTAATTATACTTGTACAGGTTTTCTTGGACTCATTTGGATAACCTAGTGAACCTTATCTATGAACATTTGCACAATCGATCTTATAAAGGTAAATATGCGGTTCATCTGTATGAACTTTGAAACATTATTTGATTCTTCAAGTATGAGATGACAAAACTGCTATTGGCATGAAGTACAATGTATTTTGTAAGATGCTTCCTGATCCTTCATGTTGTAAATTTTGGGATCATACAAATCATAAATCAGTGTGGGCTATTTTACAAAATTTGGGACAAATCATAAACCAATCATGTTGCGAATTTAAAGGATATCCTTCTCATGTTATAAATTTTGGGATCTTACAAATCATAAACCAGCATGGCCTATTTTGAAATATTAGATATAAGAAATTATAAGAAAAGAATACAGAATTCTATTCATATATGCACACATGTATGGAATACTTATACTTCATGTGGGGTATGGCAAACTTAATTTTCTTCATGTTTACTCATTAGGGTGATATTATGTGACATCTCACAATCCCCTCCATAGTTTCCTTCCCCTTTTCTCTTCGATCTTTCTTTTTGCTTCATTGTTTTTCTGCACTTCTCGTTCTCTCTTCTTATTTCTTTCTTGAAAATTTGAGGTGCCTCATGAGAGTGTGTACCATTGGCAAATAGTTCACACCCACATCTGCCTATTTTACGGTACAAGTTTATGTGCAACTGGAAGTCACTGGCAAATAAGCAATTTAATATTCATTTCCACTATAAATTGTCAATATAGTGGAAAATGTTTACTCAAACCTCCATTTTTTGGCACTTTCCCTCCTTGATGGGCCAAAGACCACCTTAACTTGTAGGTATAGCATGTTTGGGATGACAAGGACCACATTCATGCCGTATAATCAGGATTCCATTGAGGCTGCAAGAAATTGATTTGCTTGGCAATGACATATATTACATGATGTAGATTCCCCAGTTCTAAAATACAAGAAAAAATTTAAAAGTTCGGAATTCCAGATGAACCTTTGAGCATCCAAGAGTTAATGTAATGCAGGCCCATAGCCTTGGCCATTCTAATACATGTTTTTAGCTGGTTTCTCAATGCTTTTATCTCTATACTTACATTAAATGTTTTCTGTTTGTCTTCTTTTTGCTTGGATTTGAAGTTCTAAAGAGGGTTACTCGAGGCAAGCCTTCTCTGTCCATTTTCCTCTTTCACACTTCTTGCAAATTTCTGCCAATTCATTGCTCAATTCTTCTTTATGGTCATTAGTGTCCACAGTGTTCTTTCTGTCGTTTAGCCAGCTGACACACATCCATCCTTCAGGGTGGAGTTGAACCTTAGCTAATTTAATATGCTTATTTGAGTTGGTGAAACTTTAAAATACAAGGACCACATTCATGCTGTATAATCAGGATTCCATTGAGGCTGCAAGAAATTGATTTGCTTGGCAATGACATATATTACATGATGTAGATTCCCCAGTTCTAAAATACAAGAAAAAATGCTTCTTTGAGTTGGTGAAACTTTAATAGTTCACTTAGTAATTGTAGATGAAAGATGAGAATATAAGATATTTCATGAGAACCCTAAGAATAAAAGTCAACATCGACACCATCCTGGTTGTTATGCTTATTCTTACATCAGTCGTTTGTGTTAACCTGTTCATTGGTTATAGTTTATGATCCGGTTGCTGTAAAAATATTATATTTGTTTATTGATCATAGGGGTTACACTCTCATACATTATCATTTGTAATATATAAAGTCAGATGAGATCTGGTGGTCATCTTCAAATATATCTGCCTCTTCTTTTCTGCCAGTAAATTCTTCTATTTATTGACTCTAATTTTGTTTACTGACAGTCACCTATTTGTTGTAGTTCTGTTTATTCTCCTGTGGGCTTAATCTTAAATATGAGTAAGAGCCACCAAAAGTATCTTTTTTGCTATATATGTGTAGATGAATATGTAGCTCAAGGTTTACGTGAATATTTGAGAGTTTGCTCTTTTTTGTTTGTTTGTTATTTCATAACTAAAAGGTAAATTAGAATTGTTAGTATTTTGCTTACAGGATTGTCTCAAGGTCTTTCCTTTGATGGTATGAACTTATTGGCATTAGATGCATGTTATTCTTGGACCTTATAATACTGCTAATGTCAGGAATCATAAATGGTACTGCACCCAACCCCGTTCGGTTGTCTGAGATGTGTGACCAGCTGGGAGAAGTCATGGGCCGCCCCTCATGGTTGCCAGTACCCGATTTTGTACTCAAGGCAGTTCTTGGTGAAGGTACCACCATAGCATGTAATCTGTGTCCTTTACATTTTGTTCTCTATGCAGTGTGCAAATAAAGAGAAGTGAGAGAAGCACGAACACAAACTCCTTGCCCTAACTTGTAGCTTGAATGACATTAGTTATTGACATGCTGGCAGGTTTTGGAAGGATAGAGGCTCTTCCCATTAAAGCAAAGGAGTTGGGTTTCTCTTTCAGATACCCCTATGTCAAAGATGCACTCAAGGCTATTGTTTCTTCAAAGAAGTGATGTTAGTTTTCCGATTTAATGTTCACGTATCTTTTCAACAGAATTTTCCCTTTTTAATATATCCATGTATGCCGTTCTTTATTCTTTGTGAAAGGAAGCCTGCTACTCCGTGCTTAAAACCTAAATCATGATTGATTACTCAAATATAGCAATTTGATGTTTCAGTATTCTCTCTCTCTCTCTCTCTCTCTCTCTCTCTCTCTCTCTCTCTCTCTCTCTCTCTCTAACATGAGGAACAGAAGATGAAATATTGGAGTCTCCAAACACATTTACTTCTAGTTGCCCTGAATATTCCTCACACTACAACTGCAGACACCAATAAGTATCTTGCTCAATGTTGTCATTATCCAATTCCCAGAAGAAATACCACGTGTGACACTAGCATTGTCCTAAAAGAACTACAACAAGAATCCACTACTGTGCACTGGCTGCAGGCATTGGTCAAAGTCATTATTACAGCATATTCTCTGCCTTATGATGATCTCTTTCTTGTTTCATTCTGATCCATTAGGATTTTCTACTGGATCCTTTGTTACCCCTTTGTCCAAAAATTGTTCAAAATTCATTGTCAATATTACATATTAAAATGGTTATCTCTTCTTCTTTTTTTTCTTTTTTCTTTTTAATTTCATCTTTTACACGATTACCTTGATGACAATATTTCTGTTGTCTACAGGTCATGAATATTGAGTATGATTCATGACATTCTATCATGTAAAACGCATTGATGGTAAAACAAAACTAGCATCTTGCTAATGCAATGCACGATCATATGATTGGTCATATTCTAGACGATAGTGCTCTTCTAAATTGAAATTTCATGTTCTGTTTCCCTTGCACCAAAGAGGTCAAAGGTATCCACTCCATCCTATCTTCCATAGTTTTCTTTCATTGCTGATACATATGTATGCATTTCTTCGCATAATAGGTGATCTAACACTCCATATCACTTCTACATCCCAATATTTTCTCCATCCCCACAGAAACTCATCATCATCAAGACCTTATCCCAATAAGGGGTCGGCCACATGAATCTTGTTCCTCCATTCCCCTCTATTAAATACCATGGCTTCATTTAGTTCCAAAGTTTTTAAATCTTTTCTCACTACTTCTATCTACGTTCTTTTGGGCCTTCCCCTTGCCCTTATAGAAACTTCTACTTGCATTGCCTCACTTTTTCTAATTGGAGCTGTTTGGTCTTTGTTGGATATGTTCAAACCATCTAAGTCTAATCTCTCTCATCTTGTTACCTATTGGTGCTACCCCTAAGTTTCTTTTAATGTTTTCATTCCTAATTCTATCCTTTCTTGTCTTGCCACTCATCCATCTCAGCATCCTTATAGAAATGCACCATGGAATCTCCTCGTGAAGATGTTTTGTTAACTCATCTGGAACCAACGTGACAAGGTATGGGCTCAATGCTGATCCTTGGTGCAATCCTACAATGATAGGAAAATCACTGATCTCTCCACTAGTGGTAAAGAGGGTAGCCTTGGTGCACGAAGCTCCCGCCTATGTGGGGCCTAGGCAAGGGGTGGACCACAAGGGCTTATGGTACATAGCCTTACCTAGCATTTTTGCAAGAGGCTGTTCCCACCCCTTGAACCCGTGACCTCAAGGTCACATGATGACAACTTTTACCGTTGCACCAAGGTTCCCCTTCCAGTCTCTCTACTAGTGGTCTTAACATTTATTATCACTCCCTTTAAAAAGGGGCAGCCTCGGAGCATTGTGGTCCTATAGTAGGCAGTCTTACCTTGCATTTTGCAAGAGGTTGATTCCACGCCTTGAACTCATGACCTCAAGGTCACATGACGACAACTTTTACTGTTGTGCCAAGGCTCCCTTTCTCTTATCACTCCCTCATGCATATATTTAATTATGTCTATAAACCCCTGTGAAAACCCTTTCTCGCCCAACACCCTCCATATTAACTCTCTAGAGACAAATCATAAGCTTTTTCTAAGTTAATAAATATTATGTAGAGGTCCTTCCTTCTCTCCCTATATTTCTATCAATTATCTTAGTAACAAAATAGCTTCCATAATAGACCTCCCAGGCATGAAACCAAACTGTTTCTCTGATACACTTGTCTCATGCCGTAGCCTTTTCTCAATCACTCTTTTAAAAAGTTTCATAGTGTGGCTTATAAGTTTGATCCCTCGATAATTAGTGCAGCTCTGTATACCTCCTTTATTCTTATAAATTGGTAGAATAGAGCTCTTCCTCCTTTCATTTGGCATTTTTTTTAATTTTATAATCTTGTTAAACAACTTGTTCAACCAAACTACTCCAGTATCTCCTATATACTTCCAAACCTCTATTGGTATACCATCAGGCCCCTTGGCCTTTCCTAATTTCATCTTTTTCAAGGCCTCTTTCACTTCAAGTATTCTAATGCTACTGTAGTATCTATAATGTTCAATGTTATTTAGGTTTAAAGTTTCAATACTTTCAATCCCTATATTCTCAAGGCAATTGTCATTTAGCAAATTTTGAAAGTAACTTTCCCACCTTTATTTGATCTTGTCATCTTTGACTACTTCCTTTTAATCATCACTTCTAATGCATTTAATGTGGTCTAAGTCCTTACCCTTTTGTTGTCTTATTTTTGCAAGTTTAAACACATCTTTCTCACCTTCTCTTGATCCTAGTCTATTATAGAGATCATCATATGCCTTGCGTTTAGCCTCACTTACTATTCTCATAGTAACCTTTTTTAGCATTCTTATACTATTCATAATTTTCATTATTTCTAGTCTTCTGCCATGCTTTAAAACACACCCGTTTTTGTTTAATAACTCTTTGTACTATTTCACTCTACCACCTTTACTAATTGCCTTTTACCTTTAGATACTCCTAGGACATCTTTTGACACTTTCTTAATGGACTCGGTGATATTAATCCACATGGTGTTTACTTCTATTTCGTTGTTCCAATTTCCTTCTATTATCAACTTATTTGTGAGTGAGGTTATTTTCTCCCCTTTTAAGTTTCATCACTTAGTTTTTCAATACCTATTAAGTTTATTTCCTTTCTTCCATCTTTTAATGTAGATATTCATAACCATTAACCTATGTTGTGAGGTTAAACTCTCATCAGGTATCACCTTACAATCCTTACACATTGATCTTCTGATATTCCTAAGTAAAAGAAAGTCTATTTGGCTTTTATGGAGTTCAGTTTTAAAGGTCATTAAGTGTTTATCCTTCTTCTTAAAGAATGTGTTTGCAAGGGTCGGGTTATATGCCAAAGCAAAATAGAGGATAGCTTCCCCCATCTCATTTCATTCTCTTATACCATACTCTTCATGTACCCCATCATATCCTTTTCTTTTCCTACATGGCCATTTAAGTCTGCTCCTATAAATATCCCCTCTGTGTTGAGAATTTCTTGCATAACTCCTCTCGTGTCTTCCCAAAACTGTTTCTGAATTATATCTTCTAACCGTACTTGTGTTGTGTATGCACTTATAACATTTATGATTTGCCCTCCTAGAACAAGTTTTGTTATTATAATTCTATCATTGGTTCTTTTAACATTTACAACTTTATTTTTTAATTCTTTATCCGCCACTATTCATATGCCATTTTTGTTACTATCCTTTCCTATATACCAGAGCTTATACCCATCGATTTCTCTAATTTTAGTCCCTTTCCACTTGGTTTCTTAGATACAAGCGATGTTGACTCTCCTATGTTTCATCGTATCTATTAACTCAAGACTCTTATCGGACATTATCCCTATATTCCATGTGGTGAAACAAGTCTTATGCTCTTGAGATTGCCTATTTACCCACGCACTTTTGGATCCCCATGACATGAACCTATGCCTACTTTTAATTGCACCTAGGTTATGATGTAGCGCGTCACTTCCGAGGTGATGCTCTAGCAAACCTTGCTCATTTTCCACTACACTAGGGATCTAATGTAGCACGTCGCTTTCATGGGAATGGCCTAGCAACCTTTGTCCATTTTCATGCAGTATATCGCTTACGAGGGACGCCATAGCTTAAAGGAATATCAGTGATCGATTCATGTCATGTTAGGGTTGCTATACTTTGAAGAAGTTGAAGATGATTTTTATTATCTTCTCTCCTTGCGTATAAACTAAAATACATATGCATATTCATTTGCAAGTAAAAAGAGAAAATAACAAAATTATCTTCAACTTCTTCAAAAAGGTTTAACTTGCTAGCTGGCACCTAATGCAAAACCCTCCTCCTTTTTTATCTGGGCTTGGGACCAGCATTGGTGGAGTTCCATCCCCAAAGAAACTGCTTAGAGATAATAAGATGTCACTGCTCCCTAAGTCAGGCTTTTTGCCTCTTAAGTGTTGTACGTTAGCTACAAGTAGAAAGGACTACTTCAGCATGGATATCACTTGACAAAAACTCAAAGAGGAAATGCCATCAGAGATTTAGAATCTTACTTCTTGGATGTTCCTGACCAGTCCTTTCTTGATACAGCATGCCATGTGGAGCCACAAAGAAATGCCACGTAGGTAAAAGAAAAGAAATTAGTAGAACTAGTTGCTTGTTTATCTCTTTATATGTCATATTGTAATACTGTGATGATACTGTATACTTGATATTGTAATACCATGATGATATTATAATATAATGGAACAGGTAATAAAAAAGGGCAGCCTGGTGGACGATGCTGCCTATATGTAGGGTCCAGGGTAGGAGCAGACCACAAGGGTCTATTGTACGTAGCCTTACCTTGCATTTTTGCAAGAGGCTATTTCCACGCCTTGAACCCATGACCTCAAAGTCACACGATGACAACTCTACTTCTATGTTCTTAGATGGAACAAGTAAAGAGTACAAAATATTAGATGACATTTCTATACTGTTAAAGAAAACACACACACACACACACACGCACACAGGTGCTCTCCCATTGTAAATTACTCAAGGACCCATGTAGAACATGGGGAAAGAGTCTAACCACTGTTTTTTTCAGTAATAACTAGAAAATGAAAAGTTATAGCTTTCTTAAGATCATGGAAGATAGAATGCATTAGTTCCTTTTGGGATTTGAAATGCTTTCTTAAGATCAAGGAAGCACAAGTTCACTGTTATACAAGTCAAATGCAATTTAAGGAAGCAGGCTGAATTAGCTAAACCAGTTCTTCCACAGGGACAGAGAACCTAAGGGATGCATAAAATTATACATAAGTAGATCAGCCCCGTAATGAATACTTCTTCCCACTGAATGCTTGAAACTTCGGCTCTTGTTTCTTCCGAGGCTCTCTCTTTGTCTGCTTGTTGTCAACCTGAAGGACAAAATATTAAATGCACTTGCTATAACAACATTAACCTACAGCTATTTCTTTTCTGATTGCATTAGCATGATGGTACAAAAATGTGGACCAACTGAAAGTGATTACCTTTTCTGTTTCTTTTGGAGTTCGGCTTAGATTTGATCCAAACATTAGCTTTTCTGAAGGTTGGCCAGTAATCCTTTGTGAAATTGGCCCTTTTGATTGGAGCCCATTTTCCACTGGTTGATTGGGTTTTGGTGTGGAAGAAGTTACGGGTGAAGCAAAGTTTGTCAGTGGCTTCCCACCCAAGAGTCTTCCAGTACCAGTAAATGGGATGAATCTTGGTTGTGCCTCAGGCTGTTTTTCTTGAACTGAAAAAAGAAAAGAGATGATTCTATTTCAGGAGAGGGCACTGTATGGCAGTTGAATACATATGGTGATGGAAGGATTGGGTAATTTATCCCATGGATAAAGAAGAAATTTTGAGATCAATTCAATTTCCACTTAGTGCATGAACGGTAGCAAGCAAGCAAACAAACGTTAGTAACTGAAGTCAAAATGAAGTTCTAAAGACACAGATTTAGAGAAGGGTGTTCAAAAGCAAGCAACAAGATTCAATACAAACTCTGTAGTTCTACTAACTCTGCAATAAGATCCGATAGAAATGTTTGCAAGACTAGAATTATCCTCTTTAAACTATACATGGCCACCTCCAGTAAAAGCTTTACCATAAGAAGGAACCAAGGATCTACTAACAATAGTGTAAATGCAGCGGGTAATATAGAAAATACACAAAAGAAGTTAAACCAGTAACCATAACTTCCTTTCTCAACTTTCTCATAAGACAATATACTAACTTAATTGAAGATTATTGAACTCATCATTTTCTTTAATGGTTCTGCTATAGACCGATTTTGAGACCATCCTTCCATCTCAATCTCTTATAGCATTATTTACTTATCCCTAGATATCGAAATGAGTCTGAATGCACATTATAATGGAAACCCACCTAACCAAAGATCCTCCAAAATCTAATGCCCAGTGTAAAATTGTAAAAGAGTTTTCCAAAATGTGGACATAAATATGAACTCTACTTTACCCCATAAAGTATGGGCAGGTAAACAGTAAGAGGTGAAGGAAAATTTGAACTTTCTCTGTAAAGGAAGGCTTTAAATAATGCATGATAAAACACATGAAATAGGAAAATAAGAACATACAAAACAAGATGAAAATGAAATAAGAGATAAAAGAGAAAATGCATGAAGGAGAACCAAAATGCAAACCTTGAGCCAGTGCTCTGCTTGAAGGAATAGATGTAGATCTTTCAGGTGCTCTGTAATCAAGGGCAGGCACAAAGTCCACTTCACAATCTGTCTCAATGATGCTTATTGCAGTAGAGGGTTTTGTTTCAATGATGTCTATGTAGTATTTCTTGTTGTTATAGTCTACCATGATAGTGTCTCCTGTGGTTAAGCAAGAGAAATTCCTTAATGTTGTTTCCAAGCTGCAAGAAACAAGATTGTAGGGAAGTCTGTTGGACCATCATTACAACAGAGTCAGTGTGAATTGAATGAAAAACCAATCTACTGAAAGAAATAAAGTAAACACTTACATGGCTTTGGGGTTAGAGATGTCAAAGAAGTCTTTTGTATGGGGCTGCAATCTAACATATCTTCCTTTTGGAAGGGTAACATTTTTCACTTGAACTGTAGATCCCTCTTGTAAAAGCATGTTTTCCATCATCTGCAGTCAAAACGAGTAAATAAGTAAGTATAGAAAATTTAAGGTAATTACAATCCTACAAATGTTGAATTTTAACGCCTACCCAGTATGGCATGTAGACTATGCCTTCTTCAGCAGTGAACTCCAAAACACCACAATGAGAAATGCGCTCAGTGGCAGCATTGTAGATTTCAAACAGCATTGGATAATCAATGCTCAGAGATGCTGCATAGTAGAACAACATTATTATGAAATGGAAATCTAAGCTGGGGGAGACTAAAAGCGCATCAGCAGAAGTGAAAGTTTTGCTCGAATGATTATGGACAGCTAGGCTTAACAAATGATGACGAATACCTTCCACTATGAGGCAAAACAGTTGGAGAAGTTCACAATGTGAGGGTTCAGAGTAAACAGTCCCATGAATAATGCAACTAGAAACAGAAGAATAAAGAAAAACCAGAAAGGTACAGTTTCCTTACCAAGCTGGTCAAGAGCTGAGGGAGGCATTATAACTGAATCAATGAAACCATAATGAATTAATTAAGTGCTAAAAAATCAGAACAAACCGAACTCTTGATAAAATGGAGGCTAGAATTCAAATGTAACATACTCTTGTCGCCAACTTCCGGTTGTGGCTGCAGAGTAGGCAGGAGAGACCAGAATCAGGCATTGAAAAGTGAAAAATGAAGAGCATAAAATTAGAGAGAGAATAGTCTTTCCAATCATCCATAGATGCAGCACTCTAAGGAGGCAGCTTCTAACCAAAGTATGCAAAACTTCTTAGTCCGTTATAACAAGTTGGAATAGCAACGGATGTGAATCATACAAAATCAGAAGGACAGTTAAACCTTATCAATGAACAACACAGGGTAACAGCGGTATGTCTGCTCAAATGATCTCCCATGATGCCGGTATCCTTCAGAGAACTGCAAGAGCAGCAGATATCAGTTGAAAACCAAATCTTTGGACAAGTTTTATTAATTAAACCAGTCTAGAGGACATATACATTTCTTAGGAATTTGGATCATGATAAACTGATTCACAAGTAAATGTGATAAACATATCAAGTCTCAGCATTCCACATAGTAGTAACACTAAAATGTTGCATTTACTTAAAACTCAACTAATTTCCTCATACGGACATGTAAAATGTGACCCTGATCCTAATGAAGTAAGACTATTGAAGAATTTGGCACTAGTTATCTGTGTAAACCATTTCTACATGTTTACAGTAAATCAGATACATATAATCAGCCGAAGCAAAACAGATAGATCTAAGAAACTTACCTCCAGCCATAGCAATTGATCTGTAGCAGTTTCTTTAAGAGATCTTCTGATTCTCAGCAGTGTGTGATGATGGAAATCCAGAGTTCGAGAGACAGCAACTGCTTGAATCAGGGACCCCTTTTATAAACTTAAAGATGGTTAATGGCAGTTATCCTTCTATCAAGGATAACTGCCATGTTAGATTTGAATACAATACAATGTTTGGACCACTAAAATTCCAACAATCCTGTCCCAATACATAGCTTTCACATACTCAGATGGAAAGAGGTGATGCCAATGATGGGAATTACTAGCAAACATGGGAAGAGATGACCTCATGTTAATGAAAAGCATTCCATGCTTAGGTTTTATATCTTGAAAAGTTAACTTGGAACTTGCTTGAGTTGGCAACATCTAATAGCAAATCGAGTCGACCTGTTCAGTGAATCTCTGCAATGTGAACATCTACAGTAGTTAGATACTAAACGGGGAAACTCTCAAACAGCAAGAACCAGACTACCTGGAGATCAATGAAAAGTTGAACCATATATGTAGAGGGGTGAAATTTAATTGAAATACTGGTCTAGTGTGGTTGGCTTGTTTCACATTTGAAATTGAGTCTGTGTTTTTGAGTTGTTAAGCTGTGGCCTACATCACTGCTGTTTGTGTTTTTAATATGTAAAACTTTAGAGATTTCACTGTGTATTTTAGTGTAAAGATTGTAATTACATAACTTTGCCTGAGCTTTCACACTGAGTCCTAATTTTCTTGACTCACATATGAGTCAAGTCCGAAGGGGAGCCTTGGCGCAACGGTAAAAGTTGTCGTCGTGTGACCTTGAGGTCACAGGTTCAAGGCATGGAAATAGCCTCTTGCAAAATGCAAGGTAAGGCTGTGTACTTTAGGCCCTTGTGGTCTGCCCCTTCCCTGGACACCGCATAGGCGGGAGCTTCGTGCATCGGGGCTGCTCTTTTTACATATGAGTCAAATCCGCGACTTTTTGACTTATGATTTGAAAACTTTAGCCTCTTAAGATTGAGGCTAGCCTTAGCATTAAGTACGTTGGAAGTCCTCCCTCCCCAAGGCCATTCTTTATCTGGTTTTTTCCTGGTACTTCCAACCTTTGATTTTTCCACTTTAATCTTTTCTTATTTTGTCTCCTGTAACTACCAAATTGTATTCCTCTTGTCATTCTCTAGCCATTCTTTCTCTATGTAAACTGAGAATTTCTACCTTGCATTATTTTGCATTGAAAGTGACCTTGAGGTCATGGGTTCAAGGCGTGGAATCAGCCTTTTGCAAAATGCAAGGTAAGGCTGCTTACTATAGGCCCTTGTAATCCGCCCCTTCCTCAGACCCCGCATAGGCGGGAGCTTCATGCGCTGGGGCTGCCCCTTTAGAAGGGGAGCCTTGGCACAACGGTAAAAGTTGTCGTCATTATTTTGCATTGAAAACTACCGAATTGTATTCCTCTTGTCATTCTCTCTCTCTGTAAACTGAGAATTTCTACCTTGCATTATTCTGCATTGAATAAATATGTATGTTGGGCATGCTTTTGCATGCTTTTTCAATGATCTAGGCTGTTTATCCGATTTGGCCTATCCAAGATGGCAAATTACTAAATGTCTCCTCTATTGGATACGTATAAGATGTTGTTTTCTGGACTTTTCTGGTTATAAAATAAACAGTGTGAAACAGTCTACAACTACAACAAGTCCAAGAAATAACACTTTGTAGGTATCCAACAGAGGAGATACTTTGTTACCTTGGCTATCTGGAAGAGGTGAATTAGATGAATGGCTTGGATCATCGAAAAAGCATGCAAAGTGGGCCCAGCATGCATTGTTTTTCATAAAAAAATTCTCTAAACCGGTGGAGAGATGCAAAGGTCTTTTTCTCTATGTAAATCATTTAGGAATTTCCGTATTTGAATACTAAGAGAATAACCAAGAAGGAGATCTCTTTCTTCTCCCCTTTTCTCCCAGGATAAATCTAAAGGGCTTGTTTGGTTGGTAGGAAATAGACGAAATGGATTTCCATGCAAAAAAGAAGGGGAGCCTTGGCGCAACGGTAAAAGTTGTCGTCGTGTAACCTTGAGGTCACGGGTTCAAGGTATGGAAACAGCCTCTTGCAAATGTAAGGTAAGGCTGTGTACTTTAGGCCCTTGTGGTCCGCCCCTTCTCTAGACCTGCATAGGTGGAAACTTTGTGCACTGGGGCTGCCCTTTTATAGTGTTTTATAGCGTGAAACTAAATTACTACACAGACGCAAAAATCTTTCTGGCCTAAAAGTTTTGGGTGTTTGGTGTAATCCACTCATGAGGCTTTAAACGCTTTACACAGAGACTTCACTTTTCCCCTGAAAATATCTGTCCACTAAGTATTGAAGTCATCCTGCTCAATAACATAAGATGGTGGTTTGAGGCACCAATGCTAAAAAGTAGCGTTGACAAAACGGATTCAAATCCAGGAATATTCGTTTATCTATTTTCAATCTTCGAATTTGGATCTAGAAAGAATGATCCACAGATCAAACGACTTGAAACTCTTTAATCCGTTTAATCAGTTATCAGCACAAATATGTTCGCAGATATCCATTTAAAGGGTAATAAGCATTGAATGATACATTTTTTCCCTTTCATTTTCCGCATTCTTAGCCTTGGCGCAACTGTAGAGTTGTTGTCCTGTGACCTTAAGGTTATGGGTTCAAGGCTTGTAAGATAAGACTGTATACTATTGACCCTTGTGATCTGCCCCTTTCCCAGACCCGCATAGGCAGGAGCTTTGTGCACCGGAGCTGCCCTTTTCAGCTTCCCTTCTCCCTTCCTAACTTGTTACCCTAGCAGGTGGCCCAAACGCGAGGCATCCCATCCAAATAACTGTAAAAGGCCCCAAGTGCAATCTCTCTCTCTCTCTCTCTCTCTCTCTCTCTCTCTCTCTCTCTCTCTCTCTCTCTCTCTCTCCAGTGTAGTTTCATGGCCGTTGGAAGGTTTGTCGGCTACCATTTGGTGTTTCCTGTTCAATTCTTCGTTTCTTCCAGCATGGTTTCTGGGACTAGCTGATGGATCCAAGTCCTAAAAGAACTACTATTTTCCACAGGTTCACAGTAGTACAGAGTTACAGATCTACTTTCACTCTGAGTCTCCTTCGAGATGCCTTAGCCATTCCTACCTTCCTCTTTTAGAAGAATCTCTCTCACTCTCTAGTAATTCTTAAAGGTCTATCTTCGACCATTTTTCAAATATACTCTTTCAACTATTTTACAAAATAAAGGGGCAGTCCCGGTGCACAAAGCTCCCGCCTATGCGGGGTTCGGGGAAGGGTCGGACCACAATGGCTTATAGTACACAATCTTACCTTGCATGTTTGCAAGAGGCTGTTTCAACACCTTGAACCCGTGACCTCAAGGTCACATGACGACAACTTTTACCCGTTGCGCCAAGGCTCCCCTTCTAACTATTTTACAAAATATATGGCTTTAAATTTTATTTTTTAGCCAGAAACTTATGGGCAGGTTCTTGTCTTAGATGGGGTAATTCAAGTAACAGAGGTGGATGTGCGTACATACAAAGAAATGATTGCCATCTTCCACTTTGTTTCATTTCAGATCCTAATTTTTAAGAAGGTTGTCTATTATTCTATATCTTGTCATTCTTATTTGAACTTTTATGCACTAAGCTTTCTAATGCATCTTTGGTTTCAGATATGTGTACTTATTACAGAGTCTCCAAAAATGACTTGCAAACTTCACATGCAACTGATGGAGATAGTTTTTCGATGTTGTTGAATTCTTACTATTTTAGCTCAATAGATATAGTACAAAACTTCTGTGATAAAATAGTGAAAAAGTGCACTCTTGAACATGGATTATCTGTAAATCCATGATACACACCTGGATCAGATACTGATAGAGGTTTTTTTGATCCGCAATTCGTGCAAATCATGGAACCTCAATTTGTATCTGCACTGATCAGGTTGGATTTGATCTGCTGATTTGTTTTGCTGGTGTTACTAAAAAGAGTATTGGTAGCTGTACAGGCTCTTGAGATTGAGAAAAAGTCCATACTCTTTCTTTTTCATACAATGATTTTTTTAGATCTAAGTCACGCATCATGTTTTTTTGTACCAAAACTAGGTAACTGATAATAAATCAATGCATTTGAATGATCCTAACTCCTTGTTTTGGGCCTTTGAAGAAATTGATAAAGATGAATGATAATTATTTTTTGCTCACAAAAACATAGGCTAAAGCCAACCAATGAACATGAAATTTAATCTCTAATATATCTAAGTCATTTAAAAGATGATGACCTGGTATGAAAAATAGGACATGGACTTCTTTTCACGTTCAAAAGCGTGTATGCTAACTCTATGGCACCCTCCTCATTTGGGAGGGATACCAAAAAACCTTTGATGATCTCAGGATTTACATGTGAGTATAGGTATCATTGTCTATAAGTACAGGTGGGTCCAAGATTCCAATAATCCAAATCTGTAATCTTGTAAGCCATCTTATGGAGGGCATGCCCCAACAAGTCTCATTCATCGGGTGATCCAGGCCTTTGAACCGGAAATCTCATCTTCTGGGCAACATCTTAGATGTAACGTAGAAGTTGAAACGTTTAGCTCACTGTATCCTAAGCCCCCCTTGTCCTTACAGCCAAAGATCTCTCTCTCTCTCTCTCTCTCTCTCTCTCTCTCTCTCTCTCTCTCTCTCTCTCTCTCTCTCTCTCTCATATTTTCATTTTTCAGGTTCATGTCTGTGGTGTAACTTCTTTGGTTTAAACACTCCTACGAAAGTTTAAGATAAAAGAATCTCAACAAATGAATCTGCATAAGCAACAAAGGTACAGATAATGCTTAGCCATCATTTTCGCCTCAACAGAACAGAACTGAATAGATACCACGCGACGTACCATTATGATCGGGTCTAGATTTCAGAGGCAGATGATCACCACTGGAAGCACCTGAGAAGCAAAAGAGAAAGCCGAGTACCATTAATCATTGGCAAGGAAACCAGCTTCGGAATGAAAGAACCACAACGATAGACGTAAAATACTGCCAAAACCTTGGCCTCTACGTCCTGAAACAGTTTTATTTGTGTTCTAACGAAGGCTGCAAATATTATCTTGGAATAACTTCACATGGTTACAGTCTCAAATTGTTTCTGCCAAGTTATAACAAACTAAGAAGCCTGAAAAAAATGATAAAATAAGAAATCCATAATCTCATAAACCAAAGTTTAGCTCAAAATATAACTACCCAAGATAAATCATAGGCAGAGGATAAAGGAGACAAGTAAAGGCTTGAATGAGGAACAACTCACAGACAGATGGAGAGAGAGATCGAGAGCTATGGAAGGTGGCAAATTGAGCAGGCAAGGAAGAAGGAGAAGCTATAAATAGAGTGGTGGCTTCATGGCCTGCTACTGCAAGAAGATTCCACATTGCACTTTGCGTCTCTACGTCGTTAGATAGAGTGACAAAGTGGAGAGAATAAAGGGGTTGTTACTAAGTGGGGGTCGGTGCCTGATACCCCCACTTTCACCTTTATGCTTCTATCAAAATCCTGGAGGTTGAAATATGGGGCTTGCGAGGAGCGTTCCCCGAGTCAATGATGGACTCATCCGAGTTGAGTCCACTTGTCTGCAACCACGCTTTGGTTTATGTACTGGTTCTGTCCTAGCAAACTCACTCTGACTCCTAAGAATTGACTGGTTTAAGCGAGTTGTTAAGCTCTGTCCAAGCAAACTCACTGTGACTCCCATGAACTGACTGATTTAAGCGAGTTGTTAAGCTAGGTCTATCGTTCTCCCAAGGGAAATGTTTAACTGGGAAGATACAATTAATACATGAAGTTTCAGTGTCGGTATTTCATGTATTCATCGCATACGTAACAACATTTAATTATAGGAGTGGAATTAAGGTTTCGGGAGGAGAAATTGGTGCAACGGTAAAGTTGTCGTCATGTGTCCTTCAAGTCACGGGTTTAAGGCATGGAAACAGCCTCTTACAAAATGCAAGGTAAGGCTGCATACAATTGACCCTTATAATCCTCTCCTTCTCCGAACCTTGCATACATTAGAACTTTGTGCACGGAGTCTGCCCGCCCTTTTTTTTAAAGGAGAAATTGTGTCTCAAAGACTCCGTAATATGTTCCTCTTCGGTTATACTGGACTTCTTGATGCTCTACGTACCATCATTGTAGGCGTAACGTCAACCCACGTAAATCTGTTGATCTTTTTGTATGATCTATCCTTCTTTTGTTGCATCAACTTTTCCTGAATCTAAATCGCGAAGAAGCATAACCGGTAGCAACTCCACTTTTACTAATTAATCAATTTTTTGGTGGATTTATCAGCAAGTAATTGCTATTTGCCAGTGGCAAACACCTTCAATGGCTCAGCAAGAGTCTTGGATGGATTTAAAGACTCCACCATCCAATTAAGATGCGAAGTTGAAGCATTTGAAGAGGCAATGCAGGTTTTTGTTAGCACGTTCTTATTTTCTTTCCAAATATAGGTTAGAAACTATATAGTATATCCAATGCACAAAAAAGAAAAAGAAAAAGAAAAATTATATGCTGCCTGCCCATAGCCTAAAATAAAAGCTTTGTGTGTATGAAGTTGTTATGGGTTTCTGATGGAAGAATATGTGCATGCATACTGTTGGTAAATGTTCAAACATTTGTCCACGAGACATCAGAATTCAAACGTATCTGACAAATCTAAGCATCTATGTAAGTTTAAATGGACGGCTAAAAACTCACTTTATATCCATAAAAAAATCGAAGGCTTTGAATTATCTAACAGCCAGAATTTTGCATCCATAATAAGACTTAAAAAATAAATGGTTGATGGGATTGAGCAAGTGCAGCCCACTATATTTTTAAATATAGGTGGTCACATCTCTGAAGTTTTGTGTGATCTGCAGGTACCATTCAAATTGAAAGGAAAATTATATGGGAAGGACTATAAGGCTGGCATTGCTCGATGGTTCAGAGTGTTGGGCAGGTAAGGAATAACATGTACATAGGATGAGTGTCGGCAAAATTCAGATGTTGAGATGGATG
Organism: Warburgia ugandensis; assembly: GCA_035236585.1. NCBI lineage: Eukaryota > Viridiplantae > Streptophyta > Magnoliopsida > Canellales > Canellaceae > Warburgia > Warburgia ugandensis. The sequence goes on from CP141129.1 coordinate 44,955,740, forward strand.
AGTGTCAAGACAAGAAATGAAAATATTAGAGGAAACTTAGAAGTAGCACCAATAGGTAACAGGATAAGAGAGATTAGACTTAGATGGTTTGAACATGTCCAATGGAGATTGAAAACAGCACTAGTTAGGAGTGAGGTGATCCAAAGCGAAGATTCTAAAAGGGTAATTGGAAGGTCCAAAAAAGCATGGATAAAAGTGGTAAGAAAATATTTAAAATCTTTGGAATTAAATAAAACCTTGATACTTAATAGAAAGGAATGGAAAAACAAGCTTCATTTGACCGACCCCTAATATTTCCTTAGAGACAATGTAGCTTCATCATATATAAAAATAAACCTTGCATATAAGGAAAAAAAAGGTGTACAGTATTTTGTTGTTACTTGTGAAGAAAATGAACAGGAAAAGGTGGGGCCTACTTCTTCAATGATTTGGAGAATTCATTAAAGAAATCACACTTACTTGCAATCTTGACTCAGCAAAGGGTACAATTCAAAAAATTGGAAGCCAACAATGCAAAATCACTATAAATAGAAGGTCTAGGATAATCCATTGTATGAGTTTTTCAACAAGCCATCAGCCAAGTCCCCAAATGCAACAGGAGATGGGGCATGCACCTTTTTGAAAAGTAGATAAAGACATAGAAGTTAGTTAGGTCCTGGACACACACACGTATATATATTAGAAGATTTTGAATGGTTCGGATCTTCCAAAGGCAGGCTCAGTTGGAGTTATACATGGGAGTGAGCCTGCTAAAAGTGGAGTGCAGATATCAGGGGCCTTTAAATAACTCATGTCACAAAGTTGCGAGTAACCAGGGAGACGTCACTACTCATGAATAACGATCAATCCATGAGTTATTAACCTCGGATCAAACAGCCCCAATATGGCCGGGTCCCATCATCAATACCATCAAAAGGATGTGAAGAGCTGGATCATTTTACTTTCTCCTAATTTCTCGTACTTAAAAGAAACTAGATCTTGGTGAAACTCAAAGATAAGGTAGAAGAAAAGGAGTGAAAGGTATTTCTAGAACTTCTTAGTCTTTATAGCATAGAATGAGACTTTGCTGAGGGAGCTAGTATTGAAAGGTGACATAGCAGTACCAAGTTAAAGCAATGAGTGGTTCGTCATTTTAGAGTTGTCCCGTTTGATCCAAGTCAAGGCCAACATAGAGGTCAGACTGCAGTTTACAATTTGTGGGCCTCCATGCCTACACAGATGTAAACTCTGATCCATCACCTGTATATAAAATGCAATTTTGAGGTCAAATATTTGTTGATTAGTGATTCTTAATTCATTTGATGAGAGAGAGAGAGAGAGACTTAGTTTATATATTTTGTGGGGCTGCATGTCTCTAGGAATCTAAACATGGATACATCATTTGCACATAGATTCCAATGTAAGATGACAGAATTTCTTATTTATTAATGGGTTGATTTCATAGGCTTCATATGAGAGAGAGAGAGAGATGGGCCAAATCATAAACTTCGTCTTTGAATAAACTAACAAGAGAAGTTAAGTGGCCACTGTAGTAGGACTTGGAGATGGATGAAGGGCAGTGTCCAAGGCAATGGACCGTATCTTATTAGCAAGTGCCCCCCTCTTGGTTGCCATCATAAACCCACCTTCTCACATGAAGAGCTTTTCTTGGAGGGACATTTCAGTGAAGCCGAACATGTCAGACAAACAAACATTTTCTCCCATCTAATCTTGTCCTCCCTCCAACAATTGCTGCACTCAACATTATTGTAAATTGCTCGTCTTTTGGGAAAAAGGTTGAGTTCCCAGTTGCTACCCCTCTACAAAGTCAGTCCTCCAGGCTTAACAAACATACAAATGACTAGCTTTTCGAGATTTGGTTCTCATAATATTCATCTTTTTCATCCTTTAAAAAAAAAATAATACAGTCATTATAAAAACAGTTAGAACAACAGTTCTGCCGGCGATAAGTCGAATGCAATTCGATGGTTCAAGATGATCGAAGTCAACAGGGATCTAACCACATGCTAGATTAGTTAAACATGGCACCTAGTTGCTCCCATTGTTTAATTAAATCTTCTCTCCAAGACAAGTGAAGGGGAGCCTTGGCGCAATGGTAGAAGTTGTTGTCATGTGACCTTGAGGTCACGGGTTCAAGGCTTGGAAATAGCCTCTTACAAAAATGTTAGGTAAGGCTGCCGACTATAGGCCCTTGTGGTCCGCCCCTTCCCCAGACCCCACATAGGCGGGAGCTTCGTGCAATGGGGCTGTCCTTTTCTCTCCAAGACAAAGATCGAGTTCTGTTATGGAAGCCATAATATTATTGCTTCTGTTCTTTTGAAGGAGCTGCAGAAAATATAATTAAAGGGAGAAAGGTTCACTTGACTGGTTCATGATTTCTGGCCTAAACCTTTCATCTGTCTGATTGTGAACGTGCCACCTGAAATGAAGGCTGAATGGGCAAACAATTCTACGGAAAGCTTTTCAAAGTTCATCACAGCAACTTTTACCAAGATGTGATAAATTCATTATATAAGACTCGTTAGTTTGAAATCCTCTATGGATCAGGGAGCTGTTCCCTGAGAGTTACTATGTATAATTTCTCTCTTTTAGATTAATCCAATGAATATGATCCGGAAGTACCTTTAATCATTTTCCTGAATGGCAATTCTTAGAGCTTTAATCATGGAATATTTAAACAATATCTCCCCACTTTTTGAAAAAGGCTGGCGTTGAACCCATCTTGACCTAGGAACTATTTAGGACCACCAGGAAGAAGCCTTTTCTTACATTCATCTAAGTCGTCTTGATCATAAAAGGGCAGTCCTGGTGCCTGAAGTTCCTGCATATGCGGGGTACGGAGGAGGACGGACTACAAGGGTTAATAAAATGTAACTTTACCTTGCATTTTGCAAGAGGCTGTTTCTACACCTTGAACCCGTGACCTCAAGGTCACATGACGACAACTCTGTGATTGCACCAAGGTTCTTCTTCTAAGTCATCTTGTCATAGGCTCTAGTAGTTCATTAGCCTCGGGAGATCATAGACAAAGAGAAAGATTTCGACAAGGATTCATAGCAGTTTCTGAAGTATGAACTGATGAAGTAGTTTATACCATTGATCTCTTAGAGAGTGAGTTGGTATACATGGGTTGAATGAGTTAGCCAATAATCTTCACTTCCAAAGAGGAAAAGAATAGGAATAATTAAGGATGAATATATTATTGGCTCCCTTGAGATGGAGTGAGCTAACCTAGAGTTGAGATGAGATGGGCCATATCACTGTTAGTGGTGCTTGGGTCATCTCATCACCAATAACACCATGTAAGATGCTTGCCCACTTTTACTTTTACCTTCCACGGGTTATAATCATTTAAAAATAACAAAAGGCTAACTAGAAAATCAAACCACATCACCTCTTAGAGCTGCCTCCTATGTTCATTGACCAGAAAGTATGTTCTCTGTCAGCTCTTGACACATTCCATCAGCTACAATTGAAGTGAGACCTTTCATAATTTCCATCAATATGGGGGGAAAACTGTGGTCAGAAAGCCAATCTTCCATGCATTGTACATGGACCAACTTAAAGAAAAGAAGAAATATTATCATGTTTTGCAGAAATGGACATGTTTATAGCATGGAAGGTCGCGTGATATAGTAAAAGGATGGTCACGCCAACAGTAGGACATGCTTAAATGATTGTCACCGTAAAGATGGAGATGGAGGTAAAATGAATTCATAGAGAGTGAAAGCGACTTCACAAGACACAAAGTTCCAATTGTTGACCGCTTTCACTTCATTACGGTTGCATCGCTCAATGTAAATAATTACATGCCTGAAATGATTAAGAGAACAGTTAGATGACCCCCTGGCTGCATCCCGGTGCACGAAGCTTCCACATATGCGAAGGACCACAAGGATCAATAGTACTTTGCATTTTACAAGAGGCTGTTTCCACACCTTGAACCCATGACCTCAAGGTCACAACAACTCTACGGTTGCTCCAGACTCTCTTCTACTTACTTGCACAATATGTATCATTATTCAAACTGATAAAGGAGCAACTTTTAGTTACAAAATGCTTCAATCTCCTTGTTAATGGAATCAATTAACTGGCGATTTTGAGTTGACCCATGCATAAAAAGTTCAGAGAGTTGTGGCTCCCATATGATTTTACACTTGATTGTGTCTCTTCCTCCAATCGGAGCATGCGGACTAATACATTTCTCACATAATCACCTCCTTTTCAGCTGTGTGGGAGGGTGAAGTCGATCGAGGAACTAGCCATATGCTAAAGAACTTGAGGCCAAGTCTGCCAGATCCATCTTAGATTGCTAACTGCTAATACATATGCAATTTTAACCTTCAAACTGATCAAGATCTCCATTGCTCCTAAGTTTTTGAGCCCTTCATTTTACACCACAGTATTAGTGATTGGTATCATCAAATGGAGAAGAAAGTTGGGTCGTGGCCTATGCAAGATAAGCCCCAGAATGCATGAACAGTCTGGATCACCAAAAATCTGGCGCCAACGTAATTAATAGCTTCCTTGTAAACCCGTGCACTTCAGATTCTCAAGAGTCAGGTCTCATATAAACAACTTTTTCTTTTATATATAATTGTACAGTAGTTACAAGCTTGATCATACTAAAACGAGGCTAAGTTAAAGCATTGATCTACTCCATACAGGATTTATTCTGGACCTTCAGATAGGCATGTTAGTTGCTTAGTTAGGTGATTACAAGCACTATGACTCAAAGGAACTCCTATGAGTTGGATCTGTCGTACATTCTTCCACTTGTGAATTACTTAAGCAAGCATGTTACTTGCTAAGGAGGATGTGACCATTGTATGACTCAATGGAAGAGCATGCGTTGGATCAGTTGTACCCTCTTCCCCTAGCCGAACTGAGGGCCTACTCTGTTAGAAGGAAAAGCATGGAAAAGTGAATACTCTTTTTCATACTTTCAACATGCTTTGCTTCTACAAAAAACGCCATAAAGATCTTCATGGAAACATGTAACTTCATCCCTTGTATCCAGCCCCATGACCCACAAGTCATATGTGGTTACTTTAATCATTCAATTCTTAAGTGGCTTCTCCTAATACATCCTCTTACATGAGAGAGAGAGAGAGAGAGAGAGAGAGAGAGAGAGAGAGAGAGAGAGAGAGAGAGAGAGAGGATTGATATATGAGTTAAAGTTATGAACAAGAAGGTGGACTTGATAATAAGAAGATTGTAAGAGAGATGGACAAAGGACATTGTCGGATGTGCTCTCCTCTTGGCTCTGTGATCAGCCCAACTTCTTATATGATCTCTCTTATAGGGGCACGTCAATGAAGACAAACATGCAATGCAATTTTAGTTTTAATCAAAACAGGTAATCCTCCCTTACATTATTTCATGTCTTCTTGGCAACTAGGATTCACTTCAGCTACTTCTATTCGTCTTTTCCCAAAGGAGATGTCCAACTTGTGGCCACCCTCTAAACTTTAGCAGTGACTGGGACAGCTTCTGTCCTTGACAGCAAACTCAGCTGTTTCTGTCGCGAAGCTTTTCATGTTGGAATTTTATTGGTCCAGAACATTTTATTGTATTCAAATCTAACGCACATGCATGTGGTAACTGCCCATGGCAGTTATCCTTGATGGAAGAAGGATAATTGCCATTAACCATCCTTAAGTTTATAAAAGGGGTCCTTGATTTAAGCAGTTGCTCTCTCTCGAACTCTGGATTTCCATCATCGTACATTGTTGAGAATCATAAGATCTCTTAAAGAAACTACTGCAGATCAATTGTTATGGCTGGAGGTAAATTTTTTAGATCTATCTATTTTGCTTCTGCTAATTATATATTTATGATTTACTATAAACATGCAGAAATGGTTTACATTCTAGAGCTATTTTTAGAGTTTCTGTTAAGTTTAATAGGAGCCAATATTCTAAAAACATTTTGTGTTTGATCTAGTCCACCTCATTCCCATCCATGTTGTGAGTCCCACCCACAACATTACTAACTTGTTATGTATAGTTTACATAATTAAATATTTTGCCCTTCCACTAAAGTATATTACACATTTATGTTAAAAATCATTAAGTAGCATATAACCTATATTTTATCAATTAACATACAACTTTGAACATAAAGTGATAATAAAAATTTACAAACATTTGCTTTAAAAATTCAAATAATTGTGTTGCTTTAATCATATTCTAGTTTAATTACATCCAAATTACTCATCTACTAGTTTAATTACATCCAAAATCTCTTTGATTAGAGAATCTTAGTTTTATAGTGGTGAAATTTTTATATTGCAACTTTCACAACCTACTAGGTGGCTTTGTTGTACTTGAAATGAAAGTGATGGTTGCATGCAAATGGGACAGCGAAATACTTTTCCAAGCACTCTTTCACCATGTTGATCAGAGCTTGGCTTTATATGTGGAGTAGATATACAGGTTGCTTACTAGTACATGATCTAATATCTCTGCTGAAATGATAATAATGAAAGAAAAAGAATTCCCTACTTCTCTTAATAATCGTCAAAGTCTTATTCCGATTAAGGGTCGCTACACAAACCTTGTTCCTTCGTTCTCCTCCATGAAGGGTCATGGCGTCATTTAGTCTAATTAACTTCTCTGCTTCTTTTAATCTCATCCAATAATAAATGTATCTTTACGGACACACCACAGGGACTACTTAGGTTGATGAACATGAACAATGGCTGCTAGCCAAAAAATCAAAGGACCACCTTTCAACAATCAACTTCATTCCTGTAAGTGTTGTGTAGAGTAGATGGCAAAACCTAGGCAACTGATAAATTACAGGTATTAGTCATTTGATCTACAATGATAGACCTCGTACAAATAGATTTTACATGGGCAGCTAGCCTAATGACGAAGGGGAGCCTTGGCACAACAGTAGAGTTGTCATCCTGTGACCTTAAGGTCACAGGTTCAAATTGTGGAAATAGCCTCTTACAAAATGCAAGGTAAGACTGCGTACTATTGACCCTTGTAGTTCATCCCTTCTCTGAAACCTACATACTTAGAAGCTTTGTGCACCTTAAGTACCCCTTTAGCTAGCCAAATGACAATGTGGATAAACCAGAAGGGTGCAAAAGTTCTTGGGAGACTATTTGAATATCCTGCCGCTTTGTATTGTGAAATGTGGACAAAAATATCAATTCAACATCAAGTCTTAACACAAGGATAAACAATTAGTAAGATTGATGGGCGTAGACTGTAGAGTATGTAAGTGATCATTAAGTGATCTTGGAGCAGTGATATGGTGTTGACTTGGATCCATTTCTCCTGCAAAAGAAGCGCCACAAGCGTGGGTTCCACTTGCCAAATTATTCAAACCATTTGTTGCCGGGTCCTCATCATGGATGGGCCACGGCTCGAAAGTCTTGTCCATGACTTTTTGATATATCTATGACTGGTTCATGAATTTTTGAAAATAATGTTGCCAAAAGATCCACAGACAGTAAGGGTTAAGTTTCTCAACTTGGAGATTTTTCAATGTCATGTCGTCTGTAGTAAGGTGGACAGCTTTTGATGGACAGAAAATAAGAAATAGGTATGGGAAAACTAACAAATTTTCCTGTTCAAGGAGGATTTGAAAACACCCTCGCAAACCAATTTACACAGGAACTTTCAATTGAAAATTCTTGATTCATCGGTCATTATAGACTATAAACGGCGCTAACAAAGATAGAGTGGCAGAGGTGAAAAAAAAAAAAGAAAAAAAGAAGAAGAAGAAGAAGAAGATTCTCGTGTCATGTGTAGGTACCAGTCCCACAGTTTTGCTATGCTACTAATACTTGTATTTGCTTTGCTATTCTGCCCAAGCCTAGTTAAAAAAAAGTTACAAAGAGTAAAACACAAATATGTTGATTCAAACTGAGCATACTATATTGAATTATAAAATCATTCACGATAAAAAATAAATAAAAATAAGATCATTCCATTTATACAAAAGACCGACATCCAAGTTCCATAGTTCTGCGTCTGCTATCCCGATAATAATTTTTCTACCCCTATAGATAAAGGAAAGATCCTTCCCGTTTTGGGCTAGTCATGGGTGATGAGGGATTTGAACCCTCGACAGCCATACTTTGTTATCCTTGTCAAAGTATAGGTTTTCAATTTAGTGACCACCTGAAAGATGGGGGGGAGTGGGGCGTAATTTTTACAATATGATGAGTAAAATATGGTATGCATTGGCACGAAATATGCCTCCTGAGACAGCCACACCTTCCCTCTTTGGTCGGGATTACATTAACGAGAGTGTGTGAGTGATTTGCTTTGTAATTATTAACTTGTAAAAAAAAATACTAAAATTTCTACATGTGTCATTGTATACGGCTCTAACCTTGTAAATATGTAAAAAGTTTACAGGCTTATATTATATCGCGTATTTATTAATATATTCTCTATTTCAAGTAAATTGTACCTCGATAAAATGTATTGATCTATTGGATATCGTTTACTACTAATTATTCCACCTAAAAATTACTAACATGTGGGTGGACTTTGTTGAATAATATTGGCTCCAAGTTGTATCAAAGCCTTCTAGTGCAACAATACATGTATGCATGACTGCATGGTTTGTTATTTTTATGGCTTTCCATGTCTCAAATCTGTGATCTCCAAGTCACATGATGACAACTCTATCGTCGTGTCAAAAAGCTCTCCTTTAATATAAATTAAGAGGGGCCAAATTAATTATCATCTCTTATCAACTAGCTTGTTTAACACATTTGCCTAATATCTTCCTCTCTGGGATTTCTAATGCCCTTATTTTTTAATGAAAAAATTGCTTTAAAAATCCTTAATTTTTTTGCACACGAACATTTATACTCTAATTTACAATTGATTTGAATAAATCCTCAATTTAGGTAGTCATTGCAATTGCACCTCAATAAGACACGTAGACTATGACAGGAGAATATCATAAAGTCGGCCCCGGGTCCTTTCTCCACGTAGGACATGCACAGGATATGGAAGTGACGATTGTGCCACGTGGATCAATCCTACGTACAGATCATTCCCATCCATGAATTGTTTAAACAAGGCAAGTATTTATTTATTTAGCATTTATTGGTGGATATACGTAGCGAGGGAAGAGAAGGCAAAAGAAGAGACGAGTACGGGATGCCATCTCCGTTACATTCTAAGTAAAAGGGCAGCTCCAGTGTCCGAAGCCCTACCTACCTCGATTCGTTCTTCCCAACAGAGTCCCATCATCCGTGATCACGTGACCTTCCTCTTTTTCCTTTTCTTCTTCCTCCATTTTTTAACGCAAAAATCCATCAGCTCCAATGTCAGGGTTTGGGACGGACCACAACTTTGGCCCACCAAATGCCACTTCCACAGTTTTGGGGTCTCACCTCGCTCACGTGATGCCTACAATGTCCACCAAATTCACTCCTCCTGCATGGCATCCTCTTTCCTTCCCAATGGATATTATACTTTTTTAGGGCCAACATGTGCCACGTGGATATGATCGGATCCATTGATCTCGGAAGTTTTTACCATCAACATTGACTTTATCTCCATCCTAACTCTTGATCAATGAAGCATCGCTTAGAGCTAGCTAATGTCCAACACGGTGCAAGATTCGAAAAAGGTCAATTCATAAGAATTTATAGCATGCAGTCTTTATCTTATATTTTTTGTTCATGCCTCAAACCTGTAACTTCAAAGTTACACAGGACAACTCTACCATTGCTCTAAGGCTCCTCTTCGCCATTTAGAGTTAGCTCCACTTGGCAAAATGTTAACTGTTGATCTTTATTTTGACGATACCATTTGAAATGCCATAAAAAACCAATAGCTTAGATGTGATTTACTTGAATTCTATTAGTCTAATGGGCAGCCCCGGCTCATGGAGCTCCCGCCTATGTGGGGTTTGGAGAAGGAGTGGACTACAAGGTAAAGCACATTGTATTTTGCAAGAGGGTGTTTCCACTCCTTGAACCCATGACCTCAGGGTTACATGACAACAATTAGTATAATGTTCATCCAAAATCTGCCATTCTTCCGCATTGTTGATCCACGATACTAAAAGGCAGCCCCTATACACGAAGCTCCCGCCTATGCTGATCCATGATGCTACAATGCTGAATTGCATGGTTACGTGAATATATTCACGGAGAACTTGAAAAATTAGCCTTATTGGTTGCTGATTTTTGGACAGTAAAGGAGAAGTTGTCCAAACATAAGTGGGTTTTTTTTACTTTTTTTAATGTGATTTATCCGTGAAATGGAGAAATTTTGAAATTTGGGAGGAGTTTCTAGTGAGGGAAAACTTTCATCTCAAAGCATCAATTTTTAGGGAAAGAAAATGGTGTAAAAAATTACTTTTTTATTATTACTATATCTCTTATTTATTTATTTATTTATTACAATGGAGCCTCAATTGGCTTGTCTTATCATTTCAAATTGTTAAGTGTTCTAAAGGGCAGCCCCAGTGCACGAAGCTCCTGCCTATGCAGGGTTAGGGAAAGGGGCGGGCTATAATGGCCTAAAGTAGGCAACCTTACCTTCCATTTTTGCAAAAGGCCGATTCCATGCCTTGAACGGGTGACCTCAAGTCACATGACGACAACTGTTAAGTGTTCTCTAAAAAAAAGAAAAAGAGATGAATGTTTGTTGATCAAAAGCGTATATCATTACATAATATCAACACTTATTGTTGATTAAACCCATCCATCTTATATAAAGCTTGTTTTTTTAATCTCTTGTTAATCCAAATATTATGTCAAATTCTACAACTAAAAAAATGCAGTTCAGTTCATGAAGCTCCCACATATGTCGGATCTAGAGAAGAGGGCATTCAAGGGCCCTAAGTAAGTAATATTCCATGCCAAGATTACTAGTATATACCTATTGGTTTTCAATAAAATTGCCCTTTCCTCAAAAATGTAAAAAGGTCAAAAGATCAAACCCATACTTCAATTCATGGAGATTTGGCCCAAATAAGCTATATGTTTTTTATTGGTAAATAATATGGACACCCATTTCAAACAACATCACACTTTATATGAGTGTCATTTAGGGGTTCTCAAAGTGTAAAAAAGTGTAAAATGGGGGTGTTTATGCTGTTTTAAATGAGTCTTCTTGTCAATTCCTTTTCTTATTTTATTCACGTGGGCTACTGTGATTTATTATTTTTTACTGTTAAAAAAGCTTCATCAGATACCGATTCCCATGTAAAAAACCATGCAATATTAGAATATTCAAGAAGGGAGCCTTGGCACAATTGTAGAATTGTCGTTGTACGACCTGAAGGTCATGAATTTGAAGCATAAAAACTACCTCTTTAAAAAAATATAAGATAAGGCTACATACAATAAATTCTTTGGTTGACTTTGTTACTTACTGAGGCCTGGCAATTTCGGTTGGCGGGTCGTGTTTGTATCGTGTTGAGATTGACCCATTATAGTATATGGGTCGACACGAACACGACCCACTTAATAATCGTGTTAAGAACCCGTGACTCAAATATGACACGATTCGTGTAACACGATTAAATGAATGTAAAATAATTAATATGACACGATTCGTATAATATGATTAAATGAATGTAAAATAATTAATATAGGATAATTTTTGGTATAAGAATATAGGCAATTAATTTTTCAAAAATCATAAAAATATAGGACGATACCGTCTTATATATTGATAATTTTTTAAAGATCATAAAAAATATAGGATTGGTAATATTGAAAATTTGTCTTATATTTTAATATATTATTGGTTAACAAGTTATGGGTGAATACGACGCATGTCAAATAGGTCAAAACAGGTCAAAACGATGGGTTAACATTGACTGACCTGAATACTATATAATTTTTAGCGTGTTATTTTTGGATTACAATAAGACTTGACCTTAACCCTCAAAATTTATGTCGGGTTTGAGTCGTGTTCTCCTGCTACATCGTATTATGCCATCCCTTACAATAGAGAAAATTGTAAAAGAAGAAATAAATACTTCCTTACTTAACCGTCTCGTATGTTACTAGCCTTTACTTGCCGATCCATAAAGTACAGAACAAATTAATAAGAGAGGAGCGTCATTATCAAAGAGAGATCGTCTCTTTGATCCAAACCGTTAATATTTTGGCATACACTTTAGCCCAAATATTTCATACATTGAATAGCCCTAATCCCTGGTACCGTTGTCAGCTACAGAAATTTGAAAAGAACAGTTACAGAATCTTGATCATCTGGTCTTTGGCTGGTAGCTTGCTGCAGCAGATGAACGGTCTGAATCACCGAGTGCCGGGCCCCACGTGTAAAGGATCACGCAGAAAAGCAGAGATACAAGTGGGACCCAACCTTTGTCAGTAACTCGTTTTGACCCTTTGGAGCTATTCATCCGAGGGAACAGAGTCTGCGGAAATGGATAATTCATGGCGGACCACTAGATTGATGGTCTGTAGAGTGGGACCGGTTTTTAGGTGATCTAGATTGTTTATCTGCTATACCCATTCGCCGAAAACATCTTCTCATTGGTTGAACTTCCGTTACCGCCTTGGCACTTTTTCAGTTTTGCAACCAAAATGACAGTAGTTAGGATCATCCAACGAACGGGATTTGGTTTCACCAAGTGTTTCTGGGCCCCACTAGATATCGGGCACAGAGACAATAAAAATGTGTACATTATTTAATTACTTTACGACTGTAAAAACTCTGGCACGCAGTTAAAACCAGTTCGGCAGGGGAAAACTGACAGCTTCAATTTCCCAAAAGCAAATTTCAAAGAGATTTTCGGAAAGAGGGAAAAGCCAGCAAGCCAACGGAGAGAGAAAACCAGAGAAAGAGAGGAAGAAGAAGAAGAAGAAGAAGAAGAGAAAAACGTAGCAGAGAGAGAGAGAAGCAGAGCGGAAGCAGCAGCATATGGCTTCTTCTCTGCTCTCCACTATTATGAATAGAAGAACGTCCGCTCTCTCCTTCATCTACAATATCAACAAACAAGCTACGAATAGGAGCAAATCTTGTCTCTAATCTCGCATAATCTCAATCTCTCTCTCTCTCTAATGCCGATTCTCCTTGTCTTCCTTCTCTTTTTCGTACCTTGCTCTCATTCGCAGTCGCCTCGGAGTTCTCAAACCCTATCTGAGATACAAGCTCTCACAGCCTTCAAACTCAATCTCCACGATCCACTCAATGCGTTGAACGGCTGGGATCCGGCTACGTCGTCCGCTCCCTGCGATTGGCGCGGCGTCGCTTGCTCCGCCGATGGCCGCGTTGCCGAGCTGCGTCTTCCTCGCCTTCACCTCGCCGGTCAACTGTCCGATCGTCTCTCTAACCTTCGGGGACTCCGCAAGCTTAGTCTTCGTGGAAATCTCTTTAACGGAAGTCTTCCTTCTTCTTTTACTCGACTTTCTCAGCTCCGAGCAGTTTTTTTGCAGTCTAACTCATTTTCCGGTCCGTTACCACCTGAAATCGGTAACCTCACCTCTCTCCAGGTGCTGAACCTCGCACAGAACTCGTTCACGGGAGACATCTCCGGTGATCTTCCGTTCAACCTCCGATACCTCGATATTTCCTCCAATGACTTCTCCGGTGAGATTCCGAGGAATTTCTCCTCTGCGACTAAACTACAGCTGCTTAATCTCTCTTTTAATCGGTTTCGCGGCGACATTCCTTCTAGTTTTGGACAGCTAAAAGAGCTGCAGTATTTGTGGTTGGATTGGAATCTTCTGGAAGGAACTGTGCCTTCGTTTCTTGCGAACTGTTCCGCATTGTTGCATTTGAGTTTGCAAGGGAACAATTTCCGCGGTGTTGTTCCGGCAGCGATTGGAGAACTTCCGAGTTTACAAGTACTTTCTCTGTCGCACAATAATCTCGCGGGTCCAATTCCTTCTCTGTTCTACAATGTCACTAAGGCCCTTCCTTCGTTGCGGATTGTTCAGCTTGCGTTTAATGCGTTCACGCAACTGATTCCGCCTGCAAAAGCTTCATTCTTTAGTGCCTTGCAGGTTTTTGATCTACAAGACAATCGCATCAGCGGCGACTTTCCGTCCTGGTTGGTGAATGTATCAACGATAACGGAGTTAGATCTTTCTGGAAACTCGTTTTCTGGTAAGTTACCAAGCGAGATAGGGAATCTGGCCCGCTTGCAGGAACTGAAGGTTGCGAGGAACTTGATGAGCGGTCAGATTCCTGCGGGGATTAAAAAATGCAGCTCGTTACAGGTTCTTGATCTTGAAGAGAATCGTTTCTCTGGAGAAATTCCTTTGTTTCTCGGGGATTTAAGGGAGTTGCAGAATCTGTCTCTAGGAGGAAATCGCTTTTCGGGTAAGATCCCAGCTAATTTCGGCGATCTTCCAAAGTTGCAAGTACTTTCACTGGGAGAAAATAATCTGACCGGAAATGTGCCTGTAGAACTCACACAATTGAGCAGTGCAACTGTTTTGAATCTGAGTGGAAACAAGTTAACTGGTGAAATCCCGGCGAATGTTGGAGATTTAAGGGGATTACATAGTCTGAATTTGAGTGGCAATAGTTTTACCGGTGGTATTCCGGCGAGCATTGGGAATCTGATGAATCTGAGGTCGTTAGACTTGAGCAAGCAATATCTCTCCGGCGAGCTGCCGATAGAACTCTCTGGCTTGCCAAATTTGCAGGTCCTATTACTTTCAGAGAACTCATTTTCCGGGGATGTTCCGGAAGGTTTCAGCAGCTTAGTGAGTTTACAGAATCTGAATCTATCATCCAATGCCTTCTCCGGTGAGATTCCAGCAACTTACGGTTTTCTCCGATCGCTAAGCATTCTTTCCCTCTCCAACAACAACGTATCCGGCTCTATTCCATCAGAACTCGGCAACTGTTCAGATCTTACAGTTCTTCAGCTTCGTTCCAATCATTTAGTCGGCCAAATACCAACATATCTCTCTCATCTTTCTCACTTACTCGAGCTTGATCTCAGTCAAAATGCTCTCAAAGGTGAAATCCCCCCGGAGATTTCTAATTGCTCTTCTCTAATTTCTCTGCGAGTGAATGACAATCACCTATCCGGATCGATTCCAGACTCCATTTCAAGTCTGTCCAACCTTGCAGTCCTAGATCTCTCCACAAACGAAGTCAGTGGGACTATTCCAGCAAATCTGACGCTGATTTCCAGCTTGAGATACCTCAATGTTTCTCACAATAATCTTCAAGGCGAGATTCCATTTCTCCTCGGTTCTCGATTCAACGATCCATCAGTTTTCTCCATGAACGAAAATCTCTGCGGCAGGCCTCTCCAAACGAGATGCATCTCAAAATCCAAGAGCAAAAGGAGAAAACGGAGGCTGAGTCTACTGATAACCATCGTTGCTGGATCATCCCTCATCGCTTTGATGTGCTGCTGCTGCTGCATTTTCAGCCTGATCAGATGGTGGAAGCACCTGCGAGATGCGGGAGCCGGAGAAAAGAAACGCAGTCCGGCGAGAGCAAGCGCCGGCACGGAAACAGCCAGCGGAGAAAACGGAGGTCCAAAGCTCGTGATGTTCAACAACAAAATCGCGTATGCAGAAACAATCGAAGCAACCAGACAATTCGATGAAGAAAACGTTCTCAGCAGAGGACGATTCGGCCTGGTTTTCAAAGCTTGTTTCCACGATGGAACAGTTCTCTCAATCCGTCGCCTTCCGGACGGAACAGTCGACGAAGGCACATTCCGGAAAGAAGCAGAAGCCCTCGGAAAAATTAAGCACCGGAATCTCACCGTCCTCCGGGGATACTACGCCGGACCACCGCCGGACGTCCGTCTCTTAGTCTATGACTACATGCCAAACGGCAACCTGGCGACGCTCCTCCAAGAAGCATCCCACCAAGACGGCCACGTCCTCAACTGGCCAATGCGCCACCTCATCGCCCTCGGTGTAGCCCGCGGGCTAGCCTTCCTCCATTCCACAAACATGGTCCACAGCGACGTCAAGCCGCAGAACGTTCTCTTCGACGCCGACTTCGAAGCGCATATCTCCGACTTCGGGCTAGACCGTTTGGTGTTCTCCACTCCAGCGGAGCCTTCCACGTCAGCTACACCTGTGGGGTCTCTCGGTTACGTGTCCCCAGAAGCAGCCCTGACGGGGCAACTGACCAAAGAGTCAGACGTGTACAGTTTTGGGATTGTTTTGTTGGAACTGCTGACTGGGCGACGGCCGGTGATGTTTACACAGGACGAGGATATAGTGAAGTGGGTGAAGAGACAGTTACAGAGAGGGCAAATATCGGAACTGCTTGAACCGGGTTTGCTTGAACTCGACCAGGAATCTTCTGAATGGGAGGAGTTTTTGCTGGGTGTGAAGGTGGGGTTGCTTTGTACGGCTCCTGATCCGCTGGATAGGCCATCCATGGCTGACGTTGTTTTCATGTTGGAAGGTTGCCGTGTGGGGCCGGACATTCCGTCTTCCGCCGATCCCACCTCGCTGCCTTCTCCGGCTTGACTCGTGATCTAAACCGTCCGAGTCAGATTATTTTTGGAACCGACTTTTTTATTATTTTTTTCTTTTCCACGTCAGCTTTTTCCCCAGTGTGCTTTGACCTCTTCTTGCTTTATAGTCTCAGTCAACAATATGAGACGCTCGCTAAGCGACAAAATATGGGGGTCCCGAAGTAATTTTCTATAGCCCTGAAAAAAGATGGCAGGGCCTGGCGAGGAGTTTGCATTAACATCCGCGACTGTGTCGGGGGCCTCCGCCTTCGCGGCATCGAAATGCCACGTCGGTTAGGGTTGGGGCTAAATTTTTATTGGGTCCACAGAACAGGCAAAATTTTTATTTAATATTATTGGATTGAACATGCAGAAGGCAGAAGGGGAGAGAGAGAGAGATCCTGACTATTGTTAGGTGTAGGGCCACATTGATTTTATATTGTTTCTTGGCGATCCAAATTTTTAATTTGTTTTTTCTCGTCACATCCTCATTTTTAATTTCTTGCTATTGGAATCGCAGAGCTGGTGACCGTTAGCAATTTCTCTTACTTTATTGCCTGCAGAGTCTAGTGCTCCACAATTGTATCGTCTTATAATCGCTCATTCTGACCGTCCAGTAGTGTCATGCCTTGCGTTAATCGATCATCTGACCATCTCGACTGGACAAAATGGAAGATTAAATGCCATCCTGTAGGCTACTTGCAAAAGTTCGTGCTTATACGATGCTTTAACTAATAAAATTTCAGTTGAAAATTCTAATGGTCATGATTTTAAATTTGAAAATTGACATAGCTAATAGCATTTAATTCATCAATAAGTTTGGTGTCTAGCCAATCTAAAACAGAGGCTGAACAAGAAGGTTAGATCGGATCATATTAAGGGAGGGGCCTCCGAAAATCTCAATTCTAGTAGTCTTACTGGTGCAAGTAGTCTTACAAGCGCACTCCGATTCTTCATGGATGGGTATCTCATCATCTGAAATTTGCAGTCTAAAAACATGTAAAATTTATTTAAGAAAAAAGTCTCCATACAAGTCTCTCTAATCTCTGTCTAGACAGTTTTACCCAAGGCTGCAAACAATAATCGATTATAGATCAAATCAGAAAGCCATGACCTAAAACTCCTTAGTCCGAAACTTAATCAAGGTTCAAGATCATCTCGCAGGCAAGTAAGAAAGAAATTGAAAAGATCAAAAGTGATTAAAATTGGCCTATGCATGACATGGTTTATGCAGCTAGTAAAAGGGCCTTCATGTTGAAAAATGAAATGGGAGGCTTGGGAGTTTTTGCACTTTATTTTACTTGACTGCTCACAGGGATTTGATCGATTCAACCCATATTTATCTTGCGTTCCCATTCTATCAATTGAAAATCCAGAATTGAGTAGCAACGTTATAGGGCTCCAATTGAATGGTACATCACAACCAGAGTTCAGGTACATCCTTGCTTTCTTCTTCGCTAAATCCAGGCTTATGCAGAAGAAAAACTTTGCACGTCCTTGTACTTTACAGCAATGATATGCAAAAACACAAATATGCCGTGGAGTGCTTCAATTGGTTAAGCAGATGTTATGCCACGCGGGAGAGATGAGTTGGCACTATCCGGCGAAAGGCATCTCCGGCAAGCATAGAAGACAGCCGAGTGGAACAATGATGGTTGATCTATGAATACAAAGTGGCCAGCCTGCATTACAGAAATCAATTAGTCTTCCACAAAGGCTTCTGCTTCAACTGTGTCTCCATGGTGTTTGTGTGTGTGTGTGCACATGCGGGCATGAGAGAGAGGGAGAGAGGGAGAGAGAGAGACCTCTGGAACTCGTAGGATTTCGCATGGAACCTTCATTTGCTTGCGAGCTTCCTGTGCTCCTTGGTAGTTCATCCAGTCTTGATAGCCATAGATAAAAGTGGTGGGCACTTTCCATTCCGAGGCCCTGCGAGCACAACAAATGATGCGATATAAAATGTGACTTAATAGGGACAAACTAATATAGGACTGATGGCAAAGAGACAACAGAAGATCAAAAAACATTCATACACATAAAGAGACAAGATTATGTGTCGTTCGCTTATATGACTATACTCAGAGGCCAAGATAATTCAAGAGAGCATCATCAGAAGATTTAAGTTTACTCTAACCAGCACATAAACATACTAAATACTGTGTCTACAAGTTAAATATAAAATTGGAAATCAGTAGACATTTCATGTCTTGTGCTTTGTCTGGGGAGTGGCTGCCTGTGAAAACCGCAGACACAACCCTCTGGAGTATGTCATCCATATTTTGTGCCTTGTCTTGGGAGGGGCTGCCAGTAAAAACCACAGACAAAGCCATTTTGAGTATGTCATTCATATACTGCCCAAGTATCCTCAAATGGAATTCAAGACATCAACCCAACACTTGAAACCATTGGCATCCTGAAAAAAAAGAAGCATTAGAATTTATGCCATGTATCATGACTCCGCCCTACAATTATTACATCCACAAATCACCCAAGGGGGGGAGTGAAATCCTTGCTAACCCAAGGCCATGGCTCTTCTAATCAGATACAGCCGAAAATAAATGAGAACTCCACAAGGTCTTTTTCCAGACAAAACCCATGAAACTCTACATTTCTTGTTATATGGCCAAAAGAGCTCAAGGTTCTTGACCTTGACATTCTCGGTTCCCAAAAGCAGTTCATACTTGTAGGCGCCCTAAACTAACCCAATTTGGAAATAAGAAAATCAATAACATAAATCCGTGATGAGCATCCCATTTACATAGGAAACAAGGAGGACTCGTACAGACAATTGAACGCTAGTTGTCCGGACTGAATTTCATCCCTCAGCGGTGCATTTACAATGACTAGAACACCAATTTTGTTTGCTCAGTTAAGTTAAAGTCCAGCTTACTTGTGAAGCTTATAGAAGCAATCTTAATTAAAGATATATCTTTCTTCTTCACAAGAGACTTC
Organism: Warburgia ugandensis; assembly: GCA_035236585.1. Lineage (NCBI taxonomy): Eukaryota > Viridiplantae > Streptophyta > Magnoliopsida > Canellales > Canellaceae > Warburgia > Warburgia ugandensis. The sequence continues at coordinate 44,975,102 of CP141129.1, forward strand.
ATTAAATAATCTTTAGCAATGCTAAACAAGAGCATGAAATAATACGTTACAGGGGATTCTGCAAGAGAAGGATAAGAATTAGCTTTCCTAAGCGCATCCATGGATCTAACTTCCACAACTTTCCAAATATAAGAACCAGAAACAGGTAACATTTCTAGAGGTTTTTTAGGTAGTACTTGTAGCAAATTGATGGTGTTAAAACCCATGATCATGCTATCTCGTGCCACTTAAAATGCAAAGAAAAAAAAAATGGTAACCTTTGGCATTCATAATGAAGTACCGCATGTGCATCCATTCAAAAATTTAGAAAGGAAAAGGCAAATACCAACCTTTGCAGAAGAGGCAGCTTCGCATATGCTCCAAAAGCAAATATATACTTCAGGCATAATTCTCCACTAGCTTTGGCAGCTAAGGTATGGTAGACATAGTCTTCAATTGAAAAGAAAGAGTTAGAGAATGATCGAATGGAGTGGTTTACACATGGTTATCAAAATGATAAATACCTGTTAGCAATTTGGATTCTTCTTCATTCAATGCGTTACCATTTGAAATACTCCCAAATCTAGCACTTGTATACCTACGAACCAAATCTGGACCCCAAGGACCTAAACCTCTGCATAAAGAGAGATGTTCATGAAAATTAGGATGCAATTACATTCCTCTGAAAATGCATGCAGGTCACCCATTGTCCACAAACCAAAAACTAGGAGGTTAGCACAATAGCCTCATAAATGATCCTAACAGTAATATTTCTAGTGGTCCATGGAGCTGGTGTGACCATGGAAAAATAAAATTACTGATATTCAAGTTGGAGAAGCAATTTCCTAATCCCCTCGGTTTCCACTCGAGATTACTTATAGAACCAATCAAGAATACTTTTCATGTATTAATTAGTCTTATTCAGCAACTTAAGCATTTCAAGAAAATTTTCCTATTGGTTAGTTGATAGTTAGCAATCTTCTTATGATGATTCCTTGTGACAAAATGAACTTGCATCCTGCATTTTCTGAGGTTTTCTTTCCAGATAATGTTTCACTAAGGCAGTACCAGGCACAGAATCCACACATATAAATGGAAAACGACAATAAATACATTGCTTGTCCCCATCAAACGAGCAGGAACGATAGTACAAAGGATAAACAACAATGCTAAAAAGGACAGGCCGTTACCTCAATTGGCACATACCGTCAAAGAAAGCTTTTGTGATTATGGACACAGTAAGGGGGAAAATTGAAGGAAAATTAATATCTTAGTTCAAAGGTATCTAGATGCGATCCATCATTAGTGGTGTACTCACCTTGAATTCTGGCAAAACACTACACCAATGGTTTACCGGGAAAAGTTATTATTATTTATTTAAAATACTATGTAGTCGCAGGTGCGACTAGTCACTAGGTGCTGGCCATGCGACTTGACTTCAAGTAGGCGCAGACATAAGTCGCACTGTGACTAGTCGCACGTAGATGCGCCCCCGATTCTAGGCGCAGCGACAGGCACTTAAAACCCTACTTTTGGGGTTTTTTTTTTTAGTCTTTTCTTCCCCATTCCACTGCTCCTTTTCTGAACGAGTAATCTTCCATCCTTCCTTTCTGAACAAGTAATCTTCTATCCAAGTAATTGAGGTAAGATTGTAACTTTTATTTACTTTCTTTTTCTTTTTTCTTTTTTTCTATAAAATACGGTAAAACCAATATCATTTTTTCATTTTTCTTTGAAAACTCAACATATATATACTCTGAAGGTAAAAACGAAAACTCCATTTCATTCTTTCCATCCATTTTCATTGATTTAGTGTATTATGCCCTATGTTTGTAGTTTTCTGTATTTTTTTTCCTGAAAATGTAAAATACATCAGTAATCTGTATTTTTTTTTTTAAAGCAAATATGCATATTCCCACCATTATAATGCTAAAAACGACTAAACCATGAGCTTAAATGACTATTTTTGTTACTGTCTTTTTTCTCTTTTTTGTTATTTTTGATAGAAAACAATGAAAAGCAGGAAGGGTTTTTTTTTCGTTTTTGCAGCAAATGTGTAAGTGTCATCATAGGAATGCTAAAAACAACTTATTAATAGAATCTTTTGATGTTTTTTCTTACTATTTTTTTGTTCTATTTGTTTGCAGGTTTCCTCTTCTGAATCTCTGATTGCATGATTTGTTTCCATTCCTCTAGTAGTTTCCTGTATTCATATTTTCTATTGATATTACAATATGTCATCATCACGGGGCTCCACCAATGCTTCTTCTAGAGTAATGGATCCGGGGCGGGAATATATAGAGGCATAGAATCCAAATGATAAAAATTTGGTATGGTGCAAGCTTTGTGGGAATAGATATAGTGGTGGAATATTTAGATTAAAGCAGCATTTGACAGGTGGGCACATGAATGTCAAAAAATGCTCTCTAGTCACTCCTGAGATATCTAATTTTTTTTTAGATTATATGAATGAAGCAAAGAAGAAGAAAGAGAATAACAAGGGAGATGGAGCAGCTAGAAAATTTGTTTGGCTTGCATGATGATGATGATGAGGATGAGGTGCAGGAGGTTGATAATACTAGGGATGCTGGTATTTCCATTGGGGGTAAGAGGCGTAAGATGCCCATATAACAAACAAAAGGGCCTATTGATTATCTCTTTGCTCCCAACCCTGAGGCCCAGGGTAAGGGAAAGGCACCCATGCAGTAGACGACAATGAATAAAGCATACAAGGAGTTTAGAACAAGAGCATGCGATTACATCGCCTCTTGGTTCTATGAACATAGCATTGCATTCAATGCTGCTCGTAGTCGTTCATTCCAGACCATGTTAGAGGCAGTTACGCAACATGGTTCAGGTATATATCTTATATTTTTTTTATAATAAATAATTATATACTTGTTTTAGCCTTTTACTAAATCTTATATCGTATAATCTTATGTGACTAAGGTTTCAAGGCACCCTCGTATCACAAGTTGAGGGTGAATCTTCTTCAAAAGCAAGTAAAGGCGACAAAAGAGTATATAGATCAGCGTAGAGGTGATTGGATAAGGTATGTGTTTAGTGTCCTTTTTCGCATCCTTATATTATTGTATATTACTTTCAAGTCTTAAGGTGACACTGACACTAGCAACAAGGGTGCTCCATGGTATTATGCTTTTATAGGTATGGGTGCTCCATCATGTCAGATTGGTGGACCGACAGCAAAAGTCACACCCTTGTCAACTTTTTAGTGAATTGTCTAACTGGGATAGTTTTTTGGAAATCTATTGATGGGTCTACACATGTCAAGAGTGTAAGCCTAATACTTAACATGTTGGAGGAGGTGATTGATGAAGTTAGAGAGAACAATGTGATTCAGGTAATAATTTAATTTTATATTTATTTGTTAGGTATTTTAAATTCTTTATAGGCATATAATGCAAGTTCATCCTATATAATTTTACCTTTTTTTGTATTTTAGGTCATAACTGATAATGTCTCCAACTACGTGATGGCGGGGAGTTAATGGTGAGGAGGCCACATTTATATTGGACCCCTTGTGCAGCTCACTGCATTGATTTGATGCTGGAGGACATAGGGAAATTACCAGTTGTGAAGAAAATTGTAGCAAAAGCTAGGGCGATGGCGGTTTTTATATATAGCCACACACATGTCCTTCATCTTTTGAGAAGATTTACAAAAAAAAAGAGATTTGGTCAGACCTGCAGTAACGCGCTTTGCCACCAACTTCTTGAGCCTAGAAAGTATTCACAATTTCAAAACAGAGTTGAGGGCAATGTTCCACTGTTCAAAGCAAATGAACAGTAAATGGCCGAAAAGACCTAAAGGTAAAAGATATGAAAAAATTGTATCGCACACTAGCTTCTGGAACCACATCCTCTTCTGTTTGAAGATTATGGCTCCACTTGTAGAAGTTTTGAGGGTGGTGGATAGTGAGGAGAAGCTAGCGATGAGATACATCTTTGAGGCTATAATCAGGGCCAAAGACAAGATTCAAGCCAATTTAGCAGGGGATGGGTGCCAGGCTACTCATGTTTGGGGGATTATAAACAGTAGATGGAATTTTCAGCTTCACCAACCTTGGCATGCAGCGGGATATTACCTCAACCCGTCCTTCTATTATGACCATGACATTGAAATTGAGTGTAACAGTGATATCAAGAATGGTCTAATGCATGTCATTTGTAGGTTATATGATGGAGATGAGGCAGACATGGTGATAGATCATATATCTATCTATAGACATGTTAGAGGCTTGTTTGGCAATGACCTAACAATATGCAAAAAAAAAAAAAAACCCTAGCCCCTTGTAAGTATTTTATGTTATTCTATGTTTAAATTTTTAACTTCTAAATTTTATTTATTTTTCTAACTTTAATTTTTTTTCAACTTTTGTAGGTGAGTGGTGGATTACCTTTGGGGCTAAAGCCTCACATCTTCAAACATTTTCCATTAAGGTCCTCTCCCAGATATGCAATACATCTCCTTGCGAGCGCAACTAGTGTCTTCAAGAATGTAAGCTACTTATATATTAATATGTAGTTGTTAGTTATTAGTAATTTAGTAGAACATTCATTGTATTTGTATCATAAATTTATAATTACTTTTTTTTTTTTCCAGATCCACACTAAGAAGAGGAATAGGCTGCACGCTAAGACATTGAACGATCTAGTATACGTTCAATACAATCAGTGCCTTCATCGTCGACATGAAGATCGTTTGAAAATGCAAACGTATACAGATCCTATTTTGTTACGAGAGGTTGACAAAAGTAACGAGTGGATTGTTTAAGAAGATGCTGGAGATGATCTAGTACATCAAGGTGATGACCTAACCTGGTTAAATGTTGAGCTTACTGAAGGATCAAGTGAACATGATGCTCCATCTACTAGGAAATACCAGAGGTGAGGGAGGGGGCGGAGGGGCAGCCACATTTCTCAGTCTCATACTCATGCTCATCAAGAACCAAATGAGGATGTTGGAGAAGAGTAGGGCAATGAGGAGACTGGGGAGGAGGAGGATGTCTACATTTCTTAGGGAGATGATTCTGATGATGGTCTTGATCTTCCTAATGAGGAAGAGGTGCAGGAAAATGACTCTTAAGTCTTATTGGTTAACTTTAACATTTTCTTTACTTCATTTACCAAACCATTGTTTGATTGTTTATTGTTTATGAATTTTCTGGAAGATGATGGCGATGATGACAAGACCACAGCAGATTGAGGGAGTAATCCCTCCCTGCTAGGCTTCTACTCCTTGTTTGATTGTTTATTGTATTTTTATGTTTCTTAAGTCTCAACTTACTTCTTTGTGTATAACTGTATCAATATGATTGATTGTTTGATTTAACCTTAGGTCCTTAGGTTGTTATTGTTGACAAGTATTTATTCATATCTTTATATTTCTATGTTTTTCTATATTTTTGAATTTTTTAGATTTATTCTGAATTTTTCTTTTTTTAAATATTTAAATTCCTTAATTTTGTGCCTTGACATCTAGTTGCATGACTAGGCGCGCCTAGTCCCTCTAGGCGCAAGTCGCACCCTTTGTGCCTAGGTGCGCCTTGTGCCTGCGAATACATAGATAAAATATATGTATGTAAGTGAAAAGCATGGGCAGGGATAAATAAAAGATAAAAGTTACCCAAGCCTATCATAGAACATGAGTAGCATGTATTTATGGTACGTCATCATGATGTAAGCACAAAATAATTGGCACTAGGAAGCTAAAGATAGTAATTACCGGATAATCTTCTGTGGAGTAAAGTTCGACTCCCAAAGATGGCCTATGATAGCTCCTTTCCATGTTGCTCTAAATTTTTGTACCCACTCACTATTAGCATCTGACTCTGCCGTAAATCCAGCAGGACCCACCAAAATCAAGTGTTGAACATGCTCCGGATACTGGAGACAGAATATCCTCATTAATAGTAAGATCGGTGCTAAAAAATGTTCTCAGTCATCTGAACAAATAATCACCTTGAGGGCATACTTCGCTGCAACATATCCTCCAAAAGAATGTCCAAGTAAGATAAATTTGCTAAGATTTTTGGCTTTTCTCCATTCCTCGAAGGAGTCGATGAACCAGGATTCAGTTTCTGCATTACAATACAATTGAGGACGAAAATGAATAATAGAATCCATTGGCCCTTTATGCTAAAGATGGAGCTTAAATCCTGGTCTCAAATAAAATTACAAGATACGGAAGATACTTATACATCATTTAAATCAAGTTTAGACAAAAGAAAGTCATTTTACTTCATGCAAGTTCTACTTTGTGTAGGACTAAGGACATGAAGATGAGTTCCAAAATAATTGCAGAGCTTAAATCCCAGCACCAAATAAAATCATTAAGTGTGGAAGAAACTTAAATCCTTTAAATCAACATCAGTATGGAACACCTTAGTGTGATTCGTGCATATTCTACTCTATCCATAGATAGTGTCACAGAGGTAAAATCTGATGTATACTGCTTCTCGACAGGAGAACAAACAACCGGTTTGAAATAAATATAGTTGGTTTCTTAGAAACCGTTGTTAGAAATACACAATCAAATGGCAATGCAGATTATAGGTCTAATGGGAGAAATGGACACTGTGACAAAAGGCGGACAAAAGAAAATGATATAGGCTTGTAGTCATGAGTTGATGCATCTGTCTCAGCAATTAAAGGCCTTCCATTACAATATTATGAATTGTTCATTAATAAGTTTGCATAGGTTTCAAAAGGTCAATTTCCCTCTGCTTGGGAGAAAGTAAAGAATTTGCCCACGAAAGGAAAAGAGCATTAGTTTTTCTTGTTTCAATCTCGTTATCAGAGAATTCAAGAGTTTTATAAAGGTGTCTCTAGATATGTTTGCTAATTACAGAACATAAGATATAGTACTAGAATTAAAGATTTCAAGTTGAAGTTACACAAAATTTCAGATTTTGCTATTTGCTTTGATTATCGTTCATCATTCTTGTATGGACAACTTTAACAGAATTAAGAATTCCCTCCAGTTGGGAGAATGATGTAGATTGTAGGCCACATCAGACCAATAACAACCATGAAAAGCCAAAAAAGAAAGAAAGTGGATGACCATGATGATTTCTGTATCTGTACATGGTGCAGAGTGTGAACTCATGAATTTTGAAGAGCTTGTTCTATTATAAACTCAAGGGTATCCCTTCAGTAAGTTCTGGAATGCATTGGATGAGTAGTTTCCTCTTATTGGGAACACAATCGGATTTTCTCTTTTCTAATATTGTCTGATAAGTAGGTGTAAGAATTTGATTCTAGGTTGGTCAAAAAGTATATATACCTCTTCTTATCTTGTGAAATATTGAATCTTCAGCTTTTTCTTGCTTTCTGCTCTAATTGCCTTCAAGCAGGTTATATTAGATTTACATTCTACAAATACCCTCCTAAACATCTCATCTTTTAGTAGTACTAATGAAAATTTTGAACCCAGAGTGCTTTAAACAATACAATGACCATTAGGGGTGGCAATTCGGGTTGGCGGGTCGTGTTTGTGGCGACACGAACACGACACGATTAGAGTTATGGGTCAACACGAACACGACACGATTAATAGTCGTGTCAAAAACCTATGACTCGTACACGACCCGATTCTTAAAAAAATAACACGACACGACCTGTGTAACACGATTAATTGACTGAGTTGTGTTGGATATACGGCACGACATGAAACGACTCGATTTTCCTATTACGACTTAGTAAAAAAACTGCTCCCAAGTGAATGGAGCCAAACCAACCACAAAACATAGGACGGTTATATCAGAACCGTCCCCATATGTTATAAGTTTTATAGGACGGTTGTGAAATAACCGTCCTATATGTTATGTTTTATAGGACTCGCTATATCGAACTGCCCTATATGTTATGTTTTTATAGACGGTTATATCGTAACCGTCCCATATGTTATGGGTTTTATAGGACGGTTGTAAAATAACCGGTCCCATATGTCATAAATTTTATAGGACGGTTATATCAGAACCGTCCATATGTTATGGGTTTTATAGGACGGTTGTGAAATAACCGTCTCTATATGTCATAGCGCTTTTATGGGGCCGGTTATGTCATAACCGTCCTATATGCTATGTTTTATAGGACGGTTAACGACTAACCGTCCTATTTTTACACATATGGATATGGTTTATTAGTACTTTACCAATCTATGAGCGTGACCGTGATGTGTCGACTTCCGGTGACTGGGTACGCCTGTGTCGGCAAACGGCCTAGCCTTGGCGCCGCCTCGCCGACAGGACGTATAGTTTTCTTTCCTCCAATTCCAACTCGGCAAGTGGCAACTAGAGTTAATGAAACTTACACTTCAATCATTTGTCAAATATTTTGAGTCCTTAATGTTAGATCCGACGTGTGGGCCCCCTTTGTAGTGGCGGGAAAACAAAATGCAACCGAAAACATAAAGGTTTAACTAATTAATAATTATCTAGGTCTACAAAGTCAATCTAGTCTAAGACAATTGTTTTGTCTTTTTGTATGTAAGTAAGCCTAATTCCCATATCCAATTATCCAATTAAATTTGAAGTCTTATGCTAAAGCTAAGTCGCTAAAGCACCCTAGCCTAGCCGGTGGTTGTGTGCTATAAGCCTATAACTATAAGTTATAACATAAGACTTAGCTAACGTACACAGTCTCTAATTTTCTTATCAAACATTTTAAGATTAGCTACACATCAGCCATAATCTTACAAGTTACACTTAGTACAAAATTAGTTAACCAAGTTTTGTAACTTGTACAAGTACAAGTGAAGTGAGAGACTAACTAACTATCATATATTGTATAAATTTATAAATACTAATGATTTTCTTATGTTAATTTCACATGTCATCACCAATTGATCTAATATATCTCTTTTTCATCAAATTCATGAATATCATGTATCTAACTTATATAACTCAATATTTGTTTCTCTTTTTCAACTCCTAATTGATGATAATAGATTAGGAATAACTCATTCATCCATGATCCATCATTCATGCAAAGTAAAATTTAGTAACTCCCTTAGTAATATCATTTAACATGTGTTTTTTCTCTCATGATTATTATTCATTTTACCATCAATGCCACTTCTTTTCAATTTTCACTATAGAGTATAGGCCACAATCCATAATTAATTTTAGTTTCACCAAAGTTATCATATCAATATCCTTCTAATTCTCTCTTGATAAGCTTTTATGTTAATTCAATACATAACTCATATTCTCTCGATCTCATTCTCACCTCAAATAATGAATTAATTACATAGCTAATAACTATTCCCTTCATATACTCATTATCCACCAATGAGATAATTACATAACTCTTTATATACAATTCTCAAGGCAATTGTTTTGTCTTTTTGTATGTAAGTAAGTAAGCTCAATCCAATTATCCAATTGAATTAGAAGTCTTAAGCAAAAGCCCCCGCCTGTCGGTTGTTTGCTATAACTATAAGTTATAACCTAAGACTTAGCTACACCTATACACTGCCTCTAATTTTCTTATCAAACATTTTAAGATTAGTTACACATTATCAATTACAAACTTACAAGTCACACTTAGTACAAAATTAGTTAACCAAGTTTTGTAACTTGTACAAGGACAAGTGAAGTGAGAGACTAACTAAGCTCACAAATATTGTATAAAATTATAAATGCTAATTATTTTCTTATGTTAATTTCACATGTCATCACCAATTGATCTAATATATCTCTTTTTCATCAAATTCATGAATATCATGTATCCAACTCATATAAGTCAATATTTGTTTCTCATTTCTACCCCAATTGATGATAATATATTAGGAATAACTCATTCATCCATAATCCATTGATCCATCATTCATGTAGAGTAAAATTTAGTAACTCCCTTAGTAATATCATTCAACATTTGTGTTAATTCAACACATAACTCCTATTCTCGATCTCATTCTTACCTCACCTAATGTGTTAATTACATAACTAATAACTATTCCCTTCAGACCCTTCCTATACTCATTATCCACCAATGAGATAATTACATAACTCTTTCTATACTCATTCTCAACTCTCAAGCTACTAAGTTAATTACATAATTGTTTCTATTCTCATTCACTCATTCTTACCTAATGAGTTAATTACATGACTCTTTCTTTACTTATCTCAACAACTTTTGAATTGAGTATGAGTTACTTACATAACTTTGCTTTTAAGCTTGATCCTCAACTGAGATCAGATGAGTTAAATACATAACACTTACTTTACTCATCCTCAACCTCAACAACTATTGAATTGAGTATGACAGTATGAGTTATTTACATAACTTTGTTTTTAAGTTGATACTCAATTGAGATGAGTTAATTACATATATGCTCTATCTTTTGAAGCTCATCCTTCGTAAAATTAAGATGAGTTAATTACATAACTCTTTCTTTACTCTATACTTAATAATTATTTTTATTTAAATACATCCTCAACTAAGATTAATTAAATACATAACTCTTATAGTTTATATGACTATGCAACAACATGTTAACAACCGTCTTATAACTTTATAATAAATAAAATAACCATCCTATATAATTTATAGGACGGTTATAAAAAAATCATCATATATTTCATTATATATATTATAGGACGGTTATTTAAAAACCGTCTATATTGTTCTATATATCATTTTTCACCTTGATCAACCCTAATTTCAAATTTCCAATCTTCCAAATGGGCAATTCAATCTACTGAGAAAGTGAAAATGACCATTCCTCTTCGATGTTTCACAGATCTAAGCAAAATAAGGTATGTATTTACGAATTTTACAATATGTATACAGTTCTATAAAAAACATAAAAGCCACTTTTTTTCTAATTTTTTTTGTTTTTTGTTAACTATTTTCCATAGATCTTGATGGGTTTTAGTCTGAGAAGGTGAAAACGACCATTCCTCTTCGATCTTTCATAGATTTAAGCAAAAAAAGGTATGTATTTACAAATTTTATAATCTGCATTTATTTTTTTTGTTTTTCGTTAACTATTTTTCATAGATCTTGATGGGTTTTGGTTCTATGTGTATGAGAAGCATTCCATTTGAGTTTTATATTTCTTTGCTCTAGATTTGAGTTTGTTTTTAGGTTTCTACTGTTTTTTCGAAAAAATCAGTTGCGAAAATTTTGAAAAAAGTCGTTGTTTTTTCATATTTCTTCATTGAAAAGTATTTCTATCCACATATAGAGCTTTCCCATGTTGTGTATTCATGTGTGATAATGTTTTCATCTCTTTTTTTTTTTGTAATTTAGTTTTTTTTTTAATTTTTCCAAAAAAAATAAGTTACGAAAATTAGGAAAATTTTTGTTATTTTTTATATTTATTAGTTAATACCTATTCTTATCCACATATATAGCTTACTCATGCTTGAATCTTTATGTATTAATGATTTTTAGCTAATTTTTAGCATTTAGTCTAATTTTTAGTAATATAGGACGGTTCTTCAGGAACCGTCCTATATAACTAGCAATATAGACTCGCTATTCCGGGAACCGTCCTATATAACTCGCAATATAGGACGGTTCTTGAAGAACCGTCCTATATAACTAGCAATATAGGACGGTTCTTCAAGAACCGTCCTATATAACTCGCAATATAGGACGGTTCTTGAAAAACCGTCCTATATAACTCGAAATATAGGACGGTTCTTCAAGAACCGTCCTATATAACTAGCAATATAGGACGGTTATTCAAGAACCGTCCTATATTACATGAGTAATATAAGACTCGCCTCAAGAACCGTCCTATATTTTCAACCATTTCATAGGTTAGAATCATGTCAAGGTGATGAGTAAATAGGTTGCGTGTCAAACAAGTCGACACGACGGGTCAAATTGATTGACTCGAACACGACACGATTTTTGGCGTGTCATTTTTGGGTGACCCGAAAATGACACGAACACGATAAGACTCAACCCGAACCCGCTAAATTCGTGTCGGGTTCGTGTCGGGTTATCGTGTCGTGTCATATTTTGCCGCCCCTAATGACCATGCGCGAATTAAAACCAACAAATGTTGATCAATTTTAACATTATATTAGAAATATTAATTTGTATTTGGTAGGAACAAATTATACACTCCTATCTATTTGTGTGATAGAAAGCAATTTCTGCTCTCATAAGTCCCAGAAGCTAAGAATACAACAAAGAAAAGAGAAGAATTTAAACTCTATCATGCATCAGTACGGATTGAGCTCTCAATAGTTGCGTGCTCTCTTCCAAGAAACATAACCTGTGCGACTGAAATGAGGAGAAACAAGGATACATGTTCAAAGTAGTGCTAGAAGGAACTACCTTCTGTACTTTTGCATGTAAAATCAGGCCTGCTTGACCCACCCCAACTGCACAGGAAGAAAGCTGTAAGAAGGATGCTTCTCAATAAGAATAAAACTGCAACTTTCCTTACTAAGGATGCTTCTCATCAAGTACATGCTTAAACAAATGGGAACATGGAAGATTTAAAACTGCATGAATAAAGTGAATAAAAGCTATTTAAAGAGAAGTTCACAAATATATTTGTTATCTTAAAAAATTCAAAGCAGTCTAAAGAAAGCAAGTTTTATAAGATCAAAACTGCTGCAACTGTGGGTTGACCAATACAATCTTGAAAGAATTGAAAACTGAAGTGGAACGCAAGATCCAGAATGATTCCTGTAGAAGTCAAGACACTAAAAGTGTCCTTTATTTGTTACCACCCTGGCTGACTTTAGAGATTTCAGCCACAAATGGTAATGCCACAAGTTTTCCACGTTTCTCATACAAGTGAAAACATTAACAATACAGTACAATTTATCCAATGGGTCGAGTGTCACTACATTATGCTTACCCTAGCATGAGGTCAACCACAACGAGACTCACGATTACTGCCAATAGTTTCTTGGTGGCAAAAGATGTTAAAACGGATAATGTCAAACATTAAGAAAAAAAAAATGAAATTCTCTTGATAAAAGTTTTCATTTTGTTTTCCTTGGGAAAATATCAGATGATTTTACACTAGTTTCATGTACCATCTATGGTGAGTGAACCAATTCAGATCTAGTATTGCTATAGATTTTACCGGATGGGAGTCTGGGACATAAATTTTACTAGCCAGTATAAGCAATATCTCATAAAGATACACTGTGCACTTAAACAGCTGCAGTTTGGCACTGTACGGAATCCAGGTCAATGCCATCTCGTCCAGCAAGAAGTCCTTGGCCTCCAAGTCAACAGCCTCCTTCCTCTCCAGTTGTCCTTGCAATACCTGTCTATCTACCACATTCCCGCCAACACTAACATAGTTCACTGTCACCCTTGTCGCCCTCATCCTCCATGTTATATATCTCAACCATCACAGCATGCTCACATCCTATTTAGCAAGCCTGTCTCCTCCTTCTATTTACATCTTTGGGGTTGTCTATGCCGGAAGCTGGCCCACTGCACTATCCTAAAGTAGATTTCATTTCAAGGATCAAGCTTCAAACTTGTCAATCTTCATAAACGTGATATTTACGAGGAGCTACAGCTGATAGAGGCAACAGAGTCATATTGTTTCAAGACTTCCCTTCTTTCCTTCCTTTGTGCCCCTTGTCTTGTTGACTCTATTATCATATATAATGCAGATGTACATTTACCACGTTGGTAAAAGAAAAAAGGGAAAAGGTGGGGAGTGTGGGGGAGCCTTTCCAACTTTTTATAGGATAACCAACTGTTAGTAATTGTTACTGCAAAAAACACAAAAGTAGGTGATTTTGTTGAGAATTATCTTGAGGGTAGATATGATTATGTTTTTCTTCTTTTTATTGATGTATGATACTGATTTTCCCATTTTGCCTCTGTTTTATTATCTTATTTTCCTGATTTAAGGCAACAAATCAAAATCTCCTAAAATTTCAGCCCCAAGAATTAGATTTGTGAAAATGGTACCAAAGATGTGTAAGAGAAACATACCTATACCTCCTCCCTCGTCCAATCAGATTAGCATCTAACATTCAAATGTCAGGAGGGCTATTAACTTGAGTAAAATAGATATTAGGAAAAAACACACCAAAAAAAAAACCTGAGCTTCTTATAAACATGTGGTCACATGGTTACTGAGATGCCAATTTCAGCAGACCTACTTCTAATTCAAAAACTGTCCATCAGATGAAAAATGGAGAACATCAAACTAGCTTACCCTGTTCTACCAATCCTTCATGAGAAGGATACTAGGTAAGTTCTCAATTCCACATTCTAATTTGGGTCAGAAAATGTGGAAGGCATATTTTCATCACATTGTCAAGCAGCTTTCCAAATGCCAAGACGTAACAACATACCATGTTTTCCATTTGCTCAAAACATATCAGGGCAGATCAAACTCCAAACTCAGCAATCCACCAACACTGCTCCAGTATAATGCAACTTGCAACTTGTTAAATGCCAATCTTGAGTCTCTATCATCCATAATTAGGACCACCTCCTTCCACACCACAAGGCTCCTATTTAATACCATTTTATCACAGCATCAAAGATAGATGCCCTTATGCATATAACAGGACAAAGTTAAGGGAATCTAATTATGGTCCCTACTGTGGTGAGCAAGGTAAACTTTCCACAGTCCAACAACTCCAAATAATCCACAAACTAGCCTAGTCCTCCAGGCATACCTAGCCATGTTATTCATAAAGAACGTATTGAAAGAGCACAAGCCAATTGTAGAACCTAGCAAGGCTTTCGTGACATTAATTGGGAACAGTCGTTGTCATGCACTGAAGGTAAATCTTAAGCAAAGAGGCAAAAGGCTCAGCCCTAAGCTTGAGATGGATGGATAAAAGGGGAGACATGATCAGAAACTACCTCCAATCAAAAACTTCATAGCAGTGTTTCATGGTGCTATAGAGACATTTACAAATATTATGGTGAATAAAAATCTCATGAATGATAATAATGGCAATGAAAGAGGCAGTCAAAACTACTGAGGAAGAAAGACAGAAAAAAGTTTCAAGCATCAAATGAAGTCAAAGGTCTACCTCCAGAAAACTCCAAACTAGCAAGAATGAATAATGCTTGGAGGCCTTGTTTTTCTAGAAGGAGAAGACTGCACAGTTTATGTCATCCATAGGAGGTGATCTCTAACCACTCCCAACAGTCCAACAACCAAGGTAAATCCTTGGCCATCATGCAAGAGGGGACCCACCCCACTAACTTGTAGGAACTACTGCGCACATGCCTTTCTCACGTGCTAGTAGATGGGTACACAAATAATATGTTGAATTATTTACTTAGTTTTTTTTCTTTTTGACTAAGTTAAATGTTTTACTTTTTAAGGAATCATACACCAATTCGTGTGAGCTAACAGGCACTACCATTGCCAAGAGAAAAGGTACAATGGTGCCTTGTAAATTTGTGAGGGAGCAGGAGGTGAATACTAAGCTACTACTTTGATTCACAAAAAAGACAGCAAATCCGTCGCAGAAACACCATCCAACAGATTATTACTGCTTACCGAACCCACATAGGCACATAAACACATACTTGGCAGCACAAGTCTTTCTTTACACAAGCAAGAGCCACGTACTTCAGCCATTCAAATTTAACATTATTCAGCACTCTTTATATGGAAGCTGTGTCTACAGAAGGTGCATGCAACATTTTTAGATAAACCATGAATTTTGTCCGAATTAGGAGGTTAAGGAGTAATTGTCACTAGATCTTTTGCAAACAATTTTCAAGGACACTCACAGGCCAACTTGCAGTTTTGGCATTGAGTGGATTTTTAATGGCTTTTGGCATTGATTGGATTTTTAATGGCTTTTGGCATTGATTTGATCTTTAATTAGAAACAAAGCTATTCCAGTACTGATAAATACCACCAACAAAAAAAATACTATTAGTGCAGTAGAGTTGGTGCCTGTATGCTGTATGATCTCAGAAGATCAATCAGCCAGCAGCTTAACAGAGGAGGTAAGTGAATGACTGCGGAACAGGTTCCCATCTCCAAGAGAAAGTAAAAAAAAAACAGATGTACATAAGTTCCAAAAATTATTGGAAATAGTTATTTCGGAAAGAAATGAATAGATTATTGCTCATATGGCATGAGCAGACCTCAGAGTTTGGACACATTTTTATCTAACCGTAAGGATCATCTTTGCAAACTCCAACTTGGTTAACTAGAGAGAAATGCAATTCAACCATAGCAAATAAATAATAAATTAAAAGATGAGATGTCTTTGTCAATTATAAAACTACAAGATAGATACCGAGCACAACAATGAACTCACCCGAGCTGATCAATTGCAATGACCCTGAATCGGCTTGCGAGAATATCAAAGTTCCGGAAAAAGAATCCCTGAGAAGCACCGTACCCATGAACCATAACGAGAGTTGGGGCGCCCTCCCGACTGTTGAAGGTAACAGTATTGATAAACCTAGGCTTATCAACGGCAGACCTAAACCATCTGACTTTTGAACCAGGTGGCCCAGTTCCTATATTCACCCTTTCTTGAACATAGGGAGTTCTGAAAGCAATGCAATTCACGAAATTAATGAAAGAAAATCAGAACAAATTACCAAAATGAAACACAAAAATAAAATTAGCATCTGGAGCTGCGGTCGACCAGATGAAAGACTACAAGGAATAAGCCTGACAAATTAAGATTTTAGCCGTCAACTAGAGTCATCCATCCTTATTTTCACAAATTAGGTACAAAAGAAAGGGTCATATTTTCACACCGAAAAAAGGGAAAAGAGACCATTAGGAGCTTGGAAAACAGACTGAGAATTTTACAGAGAGAATCTTGAAAGTTCATCTTTTTACTGTTTTTATGAAAAACAAAAGGATAGGATTTTGGGACAAGGAAATCCATCGGAAAGGCCGAGAAGTCAGAATCACGGCAAATTTGGGATTCGCCCAACTGAAATTCAAGGAAATTGAAGACCCGAAGGCTAAACGATTTGGTTTTTCTGGGCTAGCCCAGAAATCTTTAAACTCTCAAGCAAAGTCAGCACAATAAACGTATAACTACGAGAAGAAAGTAAGCAGAGATTCTTCAGAAAGGCCCAAACATCTGAACTCTGAAAAATCAGGAACTTTCCCAGTTGAAATTGGAGATATTTGAAAGACCCGATGAATTGGGTTTTCTGGCGTTAGTGAAAATTGGGCAAAATCGACGTAAAACTGCAAAGAAAAACATGACTTAGAGCTCATCAAGAGAAAAAATTGGCAACATAGGAAGTGGGTCAGGAAGAATACTTGACAAGGGAGAGAAGGCGCTTCTCGGAGGCGATAATTTGATCAGTGGAGGTGGGAATCCATCGGAGCTTGGACGTCCAACAGGCTTTTGCTTCAGAAGTTGCAGCAGCGGCAGAATCAGCGGTTGTTTTGGTCATTTCCTCGGCCATTCTCGCAATGGAAGGATACCAGCGTAATCCGATGCTCACTAAAGGATCATAATCAACGATTCAACATATGAAGACGAAGATGAAGCTTAAGGTAGAAGGGGAGGGAGATCGAGCCTCGGGCCCCACGCTTCATTCGCTCTCTAACCTTCTTCCTTTCCAATGAGAGAGAGAGAGAGAGAGCTGTCGGTGAATTCTGTACAGAAAGAGTCAATGTCAAAGAGTTTCTAGATGGTGCTCGACTAACTTACACACGTTTGCTCGGGCGTCTAAATAAACGTGGGGCCCATAATCTGGACTTTCTTTCTACAAACACCAAGGATTCAATGGGTGCATTCATCAATCTAAATTCTAAACGGGGAACAGGACCCACAATTTCCAGCGAAACTATTTTTTTTTTTTGCAAGTGGCACTGTAATTTAATTGTTAAAATAAAAGAAAATAGGATGGAGGAGATCCAAGCATGTTGGGTGAATCATGGATGGAAGTGTCCTTGATGAACGCCAGTCTGTAGTGTATTCCACATTTGACCGTTTTTTAAAAAAAGAAAAAATTCGCTGTCGCATTACTGCTTCCAGGCAAACAACAACTGCAAACAAGTATTACTTTCTAGAAGCAAATCACGTCAAACATGCTTTCCCATGGTGTCAGCTTGAGATGAAATGAGCTGGCTTGAGATGATTAAAATTTCAATTTAACAGCGAGTCAAGTAATAGCATGCTTTTGACATTAAATCAAAATAAAAAATAATTTAATCATCGAGATATGTGCTTGATCTTTCACATACGGTGTCTGATGTAATTGCATGTAGTGGCAAGAACACGGAAGGGTAAAACTTGACTTGGCTCACAAAGCAAGAGATCTGGAGACTTTTGTCTGCTCATCACTAATCCTATAATGTTACTCTGATAGTTCTAATTCTTACTCTTTCTCTAAGAGACATCTAAGACTTAAAACTACATGTAAAGAAAATTTTCATTTCATTGCCTCACTGCTATTTTTAGAAAAGTAATTGGATTGGAATTCTACCTTTTCATAGTAAATAAATAAATATATATATATATATATATATCACTTCATCTTACCTCATCTCATGCACCACTAACTTTGATATCACCTATCTCATTTTATCCTAAGTTAGCTCACTCAATCTCAAGCACAACCAACTACATTTACATTACATATAGGTGTCGAGAATATAAAAACTTGCATAAAGTTAAACTAATAAACCTTAGCTTTGAATTGGAAGAACTGGAAGAGAACAGCGATTGAGAATCTTTGAGACTAGATGATGCCAACCATCTTTTTCGTTCGCCAATGGTGGCAGCTAATATGTGTCGTAGCTAAGTGGATCACGCAGCAAGACCACCCCCTTTTGAGATAAAAGGGCAGTCCCGGTACATGAAGCTCCTGCATATGCTGGGTTCGGGGAAAGGGTGGACCACAAGGGTCAATAGTACGCAGCCTTATCTTGTATTTTTCAAGAGGCTGTTTCAATGCCTTAAACCCAGGACCAAGGTCACACAAAGACAACTCTACTACCCTGAGATGAATAGAACTCAATTGAAACATTATTACCACGAAGGAACTTGGAAACTGAAACGAAATTACATATAATGCTGGGAAAATACACTTTCATCGAGTTTAAAGGACGAGAAGGAGAGTTAAGGATAGAAGGTCCAATAAGCATGATTTTCAACCTGTCCCATTGCCTATAACCATCTCATCAATGTCCTACATAATCTGAAGCGATTGACAAGTTGCTCATGTCCGCTATAGCTTGGTGAGAAGCTGCATGAATCGCTTAGTCATGGAGAAGTCGGAGTGTGGCTTAACGAGGATGTAAAGTTAGCTGCCGGATAAGATCCACTGGAAGGGAGTGTTGACGGGGATCGGATTTGGACAAAATCTGGCAGTGTGCCCTTGTTCGTCCCACATTTAACACCACACTGGACATCTACGCTATTAAAGTTAGCCTGATGGTGCGAAGATCCTTTATTTTATAATCTCGATTTGTGTTGTTGCAGACTCCATTTCTGCGTTCTGCGCTGTTGGCCATAGCTACGAGAGGTTCTACAGGATTTTGGTTGGCAAGCTGCACCTCATAACTTGTGATGAAGCTGTGCAGATCTTCAAAGGTGATTAGCTCTATTCGACTTCGAATACAGAGGCTGAGTTCTTTAAACTCAGGCTCGAACAGTGCCTTCAGGATTTCTAGTGTCAAATCCTCCATGTCTATCTGTTTCTCTATTGCTGCAAGTTCATCAACAATATTTTTGATAGTGTTGAGATAACAAGTGGCCGTGCTGGAACAGCGTCGAACTTGAAGGAGTTGATCCTTCAACTGAAGAATACGAGTGCGGGACTTCTGGCATAAGGTTGGGCTAGAGTAGTCCGTGCAACCTGGCACGAGAAAGCCAACATGGATTGAGTTCCATTGCTTTGCCATAGCAGAAAGTCGGATGCAGTGACTTTGATTGGAAGCTGAGCGGTGGCATTGATGAGAAAAAGTTTGAGTGAAAAATTGGTTGGGGAGGAAGAGTTGGGAACGGACATGCCTGATGAGGAAGAGGAGAAGGAATCGTCGGGCCATTGAAAGCAGGTAACTGGGGTTTTGAAGAGGAAGAAAGAAAATAAACTTCATAATCACTACATTCTCGTTAGACGAAGCAGCTCTGATAACATGTAAGAACTTGCGTAATTGCTTGATTTCGTTTTGAATGAATCATGTATTTATAGATACGTGTGAGCCCTTATGTTGAAGGATGAGAGGATAACTACCCTTGCGTTGAAGGATGAGAAGATAACTACAAATCAAAGAGGAAGGCCAACATTATAGTAATTACAAGCAAGCAAGATTAAATATAACAGAAAGTCAATTGATTGGACTATGAATGATATGCCAATGTATCTGATTGTGTTATCTCCAATACTATATTCCTGTAGAATAAAGAAGAAAAATAGAAGAAGATGCCAAAGGTGGGATTGGAATTTACCATTTGAAATGATGGTTTCTAGAGAGAAAAAGGGAAAATGCTTCTTTTTTTCTTTTTCTTTTTTTTTTAATGGTAGTTGATTTGCTTATTTTTAGTTGCCAAAACCATCTCAAGAAGAAGTTACTTCAAATAAGTTTTTCAGTCTAGGCCTTAAAAGTAGGATGGAATAGGGAAGAGACGTGTGTTAGAAGTGGTAGTTATGGCAACTACATGAAAGTGAGGAAGGAGAATCTTATTTGAAATCAAATATGCATATACATATATAGTTAGAACTAAAAGATAACTAAATGCAAAATAAATAAATTTAAGATAAAGTTGCATGTAATTTAAAACACAAGCCTAAACAAATTCAACACCCCTAAAGTAATAGGAGGGTGTATTCTCTTAGTATAATACTTTAGACCATATAGATAAATGAAATTCAATTTTACTTATGGTCCATAAAAGTAGGATGGGAAATTTTATAATAAAATTTGTAATATTCAAGATAAATTAGAAAGACAGTATAGAAAATGAGACACTTAAAATATCCACACCAACTTCTATTTTGAAAGCAATGAAGGAAAAATACTATAAACTAAACCTTTTAGGAAATTTAAGTTACCTAACTCCCTTAAAAAGTAGGAGGGAGAAATCTCTTATTAAATAGTATAGATTTCCACCCTCATAGACTCATATGTCCTCTCACTCGCATATGTATCACACTATTTGAATCGTGGAGGCCTTTTGTATGGCTGTTTTTTATTTTATTTTATCATATTAATTTCTTACACTCTCACCCACACGTGTGTCACACCTGCTGTTAGTATGGATGTCACACTTGTCATACACCCATTGATATGGCTAAATGGTTGATACCATATAACAGGACATAATAAAATATAATATGATAGATTAAAATGTCTCACCATTCTACAGATATAGGAAAATTACTACCATAGAGATACATGGCTAAAAGTATAGAATAGCTTCCCATTCTACTGATATAAAAGAATCATCACTGTAGAGGTACAAAACTAATGGAGAGAACTAACTCACAACTTTAAGGATATAGAATAATCACCACCATAAATATACAAACCTAGGCATTTTACTACTCTAAGATCTCTCTAAGAGATACAGAAGACAAAAAAATGTTGAGATTCACTTACACTTCTTCAATGAAAAAAAAAGGTTTAATTATGCTTTGATTCATGTTATAAAAGGTATAAATAGATTGGAACAGCCCTCTCATATAAGCAGTGCAAAGACTAAAAGCAACTTCTTAAAAATAGTAGCTTTATAAAGTAAGTATTAGCTTCTAAGTAGGAGGCACTTTTTCAACAATAGTTTCCTAAACTTGGTTGTTTCCCAATTATAGTTTCTAAGCATTAGGTAGTTTCCTAAACCCATTCATGCAACTTCCATGCATATATTTTACATAGAAGCACTTTCTTAAATTGCCTAAGTTGTCATACAAATGGTTTTCTTAGTCTTGACTGATTTGGAATCTTGACTAGTTAATATATCTTGACCAAAGAAAGCTTCAAGAAGGCTTTTTAATCATGAGGAAATATGAAAGTGTTAAAGTGGACCATAGGACATCTCTCTTTGACTAATCTAAGATGTCCATGTGTTGTAATTCAATATGCCTATTTCTAAAGAATTCATCATGTCTGTTAGTATTTAATCCAAAACATCCATCCTTGTTGGTCTAAGATGTCCATCCTTCTTGATCCAAAACATCAACTCTGAGGATCTAACATGTCCTATACTTGAGGATCTAAGATGTCCAAAATGTGAGGTTTAAGACTTTTAGATTACAATTATCTAGGACGTCCATGTTTGATCAATCTTGTCCTCCTTTGATCCATCATTGATTTTCTGAATTGGAGACACTCCTATGTCAATAGCACTTGAAAAAGTTGGAGAAATTAGGCATATAAGTGTGACGACCTGGGTTTTTATAATGCAATTTTAAAATAACAAGCTTTCACTTGTGAGATCGATCTTTATTTTTAAAATAATTTTTCAAAATGAATGTAGTGGAAGTTTCCTTTTATTTGAAACTTTTTCAAGAAAACCCCAAGTGTCATTAATTAATCTCAATGAACATATAATTTGTCATCATCGATAAATGAACCATGCCATGGCAACTTTTGGACAAAATATAAAAATGAGTAATCACCATTCCCAAGATTCTTAATCACAGCCCAAGTTACAAATAATCACTTACAGCCAATTTTACATCAAAGACTAAAAGGATCACTTAGTATGAAATCTAGTCCAATTATATCCTCACTTAGCCTTATGTTCGCTCACTTGACTATTGTACTAACACTAACACTCTCTGAAGCTCCTTCTAATCATACTTTGTATGATCTAAAAAATAATAGATTTGGTTGAGTATTCATCATACTTAGTAGGTGACCTGATACTACTATTTTAAAAACATGGCATGTAAGAGGCGTAATTTCAAGAAAAGTAATAAGATCATGCAATTCTATTTTATGTAACCATGAGTATTTATGCATAAATTATAAAACTCATTTACACATTTTCAAACCATGAAACTTTTATCGAATTCATTAAATAGCAATATAAACATTACGAAAATAGTAGTAGTCAATCAATTGATGCACTAGAATTTTCGGTGAGCACATCTAGCCGACTACTCAAAATCAATAATTTGTACAATAGTAACAATTATTAAAAATCTTAAAGTAGTAATCAATCAAATTAAATGATAGAATTTCAACCCCACGATAGATATCATACATGTGGATATCTTGACTAACACATCAAGCCGATGGGTCGGAGAACATATCAAGTCGACAAGTCAGCGAACACATCAAGCTAACTGATTACGAGTACTCGTCTATGACCATCTCAATGCGATATGCATATCGATATCAAAATTGAAATCATAAGGTCAACTATGCTCATGATTAGAACCTATTATGAAATCAAGTGTCTTTAGTCTTTAGAGACCAGCCTACTATAGCCTTCATGGCGACTACGGATATGTCCTCGAAAAGGGTGCCATGAACACCTCCAGTGGTCATCCCTATTTACCACAGCAGTCGAGGAAGGGACAATGCCGCTCCGCTTTAGGTAGTGATACCTACCACCTTGGGTGGTTTGAGGCCGGGAGGCCAACCTCGTACATAAACAACATCTCAGCATAGTGCCCACCAAGCTCATTAGCCCTAAAAAGATATATACATATAATCCAAATCTCAATCATCGTAAATCATGTAATTTATGCAATCAGTTTCAAAATATATGAGCAATCATACATAAAAATCTGTTCAATGCAAGCAATTGCATTTAAGACCAAAAATCATGAAGACAATTTTGCATGCTCATTATAAGAATATCATACCTCAAAAAGCATACTAAACACGGTAATAGAGTCAAGTAAATCAATTAGATTTTGGAATGCATTGGAAAACTTAGTAATATTAGACTACATACCTCGAAAGATGTCACTTAATTCATGTCCTCCTTTAATTTAAATCTTTGATTTTCTTTAAGGTCCTTATGATATCATGTACATAAGAATCTAACTATTATTTCCCAATCATTAATCAAGTTCACAGCTTAATGGCCTAAATCATCTATTTAGACTCTAATCCCATCCATAAGTGGTTGGATCTATGATCTAAGGGTGATCATCCTTAATTCAGGGTTGAATTAGATATCTAAAGCATTTAAGTTGTCCAATAGACCATTTATTAGGTTCAGATCATCTTTGATCTAGTAGATCTATGAGATTCCTAGGGTTTTTAGGCCATAAGCAAATAAAATCATTCTCTAATCCTAGAATTTATTGCATAATTAGGTTCACATCATTGATACAATTCTAATGGACCTTTTAGATCATTAATTGGAGTTGTATAGCTCCTAAAATATAAGAATTTGTGGTTCAGATCAATAGGGACAAGGCGGGCCCTCCGCGTCACTGTTCCCAAGACGCTATAGTGCTATGGCCAAACTAAAACACCTCCCGTGCGTGCGCACGCACAAGGGTGCTCTTGCATGAGTAGTTCCTGGGCGTGTTTCACACATTGCGTCCTTGTAGTAGATCAAGTTGACCAGGATGGAACAATCTGATCTAGACCATCCGTTCATCTCGATCCCGATCAATGCCAGAGATTGCTCAGAAATTTGATGTCTTTCGGATCCTAAGGTTTTGGGGTTCCTTGGTTTCATTGGGTAGCTCGGATCATTCATTCGAGTTGCCCTAGAGATGATCCTCAATAGATCTGATGGATCTATTTTCACCGGCATATTGTCGGCCAGGTGATGACAGATTTGGCTTAGATCTTAAGGAAACTCGCTGAAAAAAAGAGAAGAGCAGAGGGAAAGGGGCTTACTTGAAAAGAGAGGAGATCTAGGTTTTTCCGGTGGTGCGAGGTCTTCTACGTCACCAGAACCCTAGATGCTGGAGATTGTGGGAGTGGAGGGAGAGAGGTGCGATGGGAGGAGTAGGGGGAGATTTATAGAGGTGAAGGGCGATGCCATCCCTGTGGCAGTGCCGCCATTTTTTTCTGGTGCCTTAGAGGAAGAAGACCTTAGAAGGTCAGTGCCTGCTAGATTTTTGGTGCGGACACGGACAACAACGCAGCAGTGATGAAGGCTGATGCGGGTGATGACTCATGGATGACACGGTTATGACGTAATGGGGTTGCCATTAAGAAAATAGCCCAATGTGTTTTTTTTTTTTACTTTTAATTAATGAAATATCCTTCATCTTCCAACGCTTATAACTTTTTCATACTAACTCCTTTTTTAGTGTTCTTTGAGGTGTTGAATTCCATTTCTTGAATAGAATCTAGTTATGAAGATATTTTCAGCAAATTCTCTTTTTATATATTTTAAATAAAATACAATATTTATCCACCCCTCCAATATAATTAATTTTCAAAATAGATAAGATATAAAAATTTTGTAAATTACAAATACTATTATTGATTGTGATTGAAAGAGGGTTACTATTATTTGATAAGAATATCTTAAAATTTTGAGTCATTACAATAAGACTTAAGGAAAATTTTTGTACAAATATCCTAAAGTTTATCCTCTTTTCCATGGAATGATCTAAAGTTCTGATTTCATCAATTAAGTCCCTGAACTAGCCAAAACAATCCTTTGTCATTCAATTAGTGATGAATAACTAAAATCAACCATAGAAAGGATGCATGTGATCAAAATGTGATTTTTTAGGGAAATTTTGAAATTTCTTTTAAAAAAAGGGTGCTAATATCAATTTCTTCTTCTTGTTCTTCTGCAAAAGGGGTTTTAGTTAATCAGAGCCTCACTTAACAGGAGGAGTTTTTGCAAATTAGAATATGCAATCACAACAGTAAACATAAAGAAATTAGTTATGGAATAGAAACTAGATTATTTGCATTGATTTGTCCTTAACCAAGCTTGAGACCTTAACCACTTCAAATCCTTAAGGCAACGGGAACAAATGTGTAAGAAATAAGTAAATCAAATTTCTTATTTTATACAAGCTCAGATCCACCTACTGTATACTAAAAAAAAATTTGTTTATATATCTCAGTGTGTAAGAAACAAGTAAATCATATATTCCTATTCCATACAAGGTAGGCTTGAAACAAATGGACTTGGAGATTCACATCCATCCCATAAACACAAGCAACATTACAAATCATTGTTGAAACTAAAAACTCAACTAAAATGATAAACAAATTGATCAGCAAAGTTTTACGAGTTGTAATAGCCATAACCATACTGAATCAGCATATACCTTAGATCTAAGGTCATGGCATGAAACTCCAACAACCAAATCTGCACATCAAGTTACTACCTCTCAAATTAAAAAAGAAAAAATAAAAAGTGAAACAAGGCATGAAAGTTAGAGAGACAAACTATCTTACCTCTTTCTTTCGGTGCAGGATGCAACAGATAGAGAAATGCCTTGCTATTTTGCATTTGCACTCGGATATGGGGAGATACCAAAAGAGAGATGGAATTCACACAAAATGAAAGAGTTATATAATTTTACAATTTTTGTTGGACAAAGAAATCTTGACAATGGGTTCGAGGATAGGAGGGCCAATCTTTTGAAATGCTCCATGAAAGGGCCTAAACTTGCAATTTCATTCCATTGTAGTACATTCCATCGATTGCAATTAGAATTTATCACACATGAGATCATGGTTAAATGTCTTTCATGTGCATTTTTTTAAGACATTACAAAGTATAATGGGTATTTAAACATCTTTAAAACACTAACCAAGGAAAAAATACCCATTCTAAGCACACATGATCTAAGTAAAGACTAAAAATAAAAAGCGGGCCATTTTTATAGTTATTTTCCATGATCCAAGCCATTCATCGAATTCCCCATAGACAACTGCAATCATGGAAAAAACTCTAAAAGACGGACTCTCCACTTGGTAAATTCACAGTGCATGGGGGTAAAAGATTTTTTTTTTTTTGTCACACCCAACTTTCTCTATCTTAGTCTGAAACACTTATGTTTCAATTTGATTCCAATTTGTTGTTTTTCTTCGGATGTTGCTCTCTGTTTTTCTTGGATGTTGCTCTCTCTCAAGTGACTTTGAGAGGAAGAAGATAATTTTTTTGGACTGGTAAGGCAGACTTCATTAATATTTAACCTTGAACCCCATCCTTGATTTTAGCTACTTATCAAACCCAAACATTGATTTTCAGCTCAAACAATCATTGTTTCTTTATTGTTGCATTATCATTCAACCTAAAAGCTTAAGTTGATAGGAAGTGGGTCAACAATATCATCCTCTTAATTGGAAGGCCATTTTTGAGCTCTACACCTAGATTTGATAAATAAGAGATCTCAAGATTCTAACTCAAGACCTCTTCATCAATGAAGCTTTAATACCATGATAAATTACCATTCATCCTAAAAGCTCAAGTTGATAGGAAGTAGGCCAACAATATTTCTCTGCCTAACATCTGTTATAGAGTTGCAAATCAATATTACCTTTATCTTGAAGGAATCTACTCCATTGGAGAAGTTGCTAGTTTTTTTTCAAATTGCATGTTTGGAAGGTGATTTCATATGCTACAATCAATAATTGTTCATATCTTTTTGCAATGTTTGGATATATCATTGTACTTTCCAGAAATTTGTCTAAGGTTTGAGGGAATAACACTGAATGATAGCATTTACTTATGTAGCTTGGATTGGAGAAGCAGCAGAGAGAAAATCTTCATAAAACCAATAGATCAATCTTCTAAATATGCAACCTGCTTGGGATTTTGTCTTTATGTGCGAGACTATTTGGACCTTTGTCCCCAAAAAATGAAGTTCCCTTTTTTGATTACTTGTCTTTTCACTAAGTTAACTTTTGCTATTGGTAGATGAAATTTGTATCCATAGCATTGAGCATCCTAGTTGTGTTTTGGATGTCAAATCTTGGAAAATGGAAATTTGATGGTATGGTCTGCTATGGAAGACAAATAAAATTGAATCTTTGAGCCACAGGAACTTTAAGCATGTGCTTTTCTGCTTTCTTAAAAAAAACTAAGTAGGCATGTCTTTTAATACTTGCTAATGTTATTATGATTTTCAAATTGTGGAATGAGATTTTATATTAATTTTCGTTGGTCCTATTTGGTTCGAATCATCCTAGTATTCTAGCATTATTAAGCACTAGTTCTTCAAATATTGGTTGATCTTGTAGAACCCTTGCGTTTGTAATAGCCCAAAATTTTAAAATTTGAAAAAAGGGGTAAAATGGTAAATGCATGCGAGGCCCACTTACAGGGTGCGGGACCCATGAATAAGGATATAAAAAATCCTACCTTGTCATTTTGTACGGCCAAGCCGTCCCTTTCATTTTTCGTGTCACCAACGCCGGCACGACAACGCGAAACCTCCCCTCTCAGTCCCACGTGGTGACGAGAAGCCTCGTTTGTGCCGGTCTAACTAAGGTAGGCCACCCCTTACCATTTTTCCTTTCTTTAATTGTGTTTCCATCGTTTATAACGCCGGAAAAATGATGATGAAATGTTGTGTGCTACTTTTCTTTTCAACATAAACCGATGAAATGCACGGGAGGGACTCAAAGTTAGTATGGGTACACATCGTCGATGATTGAGTATCATGGCATACTTTTGGTATTGTTTCGATACAGTGTCTCATTTATTATGATTTGCATGAATATTACTCTGTGGACATATACTCATACTAGTTTAATGGATGCATCTCTGTATTTTGATCATGCATTGTATGCCATCCTGATTTGAATTGATACCTATTTTGTGAAGGTTTATGATTATGAGCATCAATTATTTGATGAGTCTTATGTATATTTAGTTCATAAGATCCACCTTATAATTTAATTAAGCTTTAATTGAGTGTAATCACCTACACAAGTATAGCTTGCTGAGGCATTGCTTTGTTTTGCAATGCCTCATATTTGGAACGTGATAACCGAAAAGGCAAGTGGGCGGAGTAGCGTTGATTTGGAAGGAGACTTAAAGACCATCCATTTTATTCCTATATTTGGACATAGATTAGAGTATGTCTCTTGGACTGGTATTAGACTTTTGAGATTTTACTTAGATGTTTATATATTTGGATAGATTGGACCCATATTATGGTATGGAGAATGTTAAATCTTATATGCAAATATTATGGTGATCATGGATGGAACTTAGTGACATTTGACTCGACTTATTATCAATTTTAAATAGCCTGTGTATTTATTGTGGTTTTGAATCGAGCTTGCTCAAAGTAGCATGGTTTTAAATTTATTTATGATTATAGTTTTTAATGTGGTTGACCCCCAAGATTTTCGCTTTTAATCAATTCTTTTAAAACTGCACTAAAATTTATAGATTTCAAGTTTTCATATTCAGGGATCCCATCTATTTTCTTAAAACATATTATTATTTTTATTATTATGGGAAAAAGGTTTGTAGAAAACCCCTGGGTGTCACAGCGTTCCTCATGTAATCATAAGGCATTTCCTAAGTTTAGTTTGTTAGTTTAAACTTGTGACTAAATAACTAGCTTGCTAGATCTTTATGAGATAGATTCCATACAAAAAATTTATTGCCTCATCAAAGTAAGACCAAATAGACTTTTTATTTGTATTTTTTATCATTTATTTTCACTATTTGTATAGTGGGAAATTTGTTTCCCATTTCAAAAGTGAGAGATGATGTAGCTTCATCAGATAAGAAAGAGATAAAATTGAAAACAAATCCAACGCTTTTGCCTACAAGCTTTTACGTACTCAAAAAAAGTTTAGACTTCTTATTCATTCAGACCACTTACTAAAGGAGCCAAATAGGCTTGACTAACTTATTTGATTATGCATGCATATGGAAGCAGAGGCTATGCTGATTGAACCAGATGATTTAGTAGAGGCAATATCAGAAGAGGTCACTACGTTCTCAATCAGCATCCTCATAGTAGGGGCCTCGTCCCATAGTCTATTTACAAAGTGATATAAGATTTTGATGTCAATTAGAAAGTTAATATTTAGGACATCATTTTAATTTTCAAGAAGGGGACCCTTGGAGCAACGATTGACTTGTTGCTGTGTGACCTAAAGGTCACGGGTTTGAGGCATAGAAAGCCTCTCGCAAAATGCAAGGTAAGGCTGCCTATTATAGGCCCTTTATGGTCCGCCCTTTCCCCAAATCCCACACATGTGGGAGCGTCGTGCACCGGGCTACCCTTTTTTATTCTAATTTTTAATTAAAAAGTTGATATTTAGGACATTAGTATCAATTGTCTTCATTTTCTGGATAACAATTACCAAAGGAGGTATTTATCATTGTGTTTTAATTGTAGTTGTTTACATTAATGTGACTTACACTGACTATCTGTGCTTTAGTGATTTGTGAAAGACTTTCTATTCATAAGGCTAGATGAACTTCACATGTAATGTATTGATTAAATTGGTCACATACAAGGACACCAATGACTTGGAAAGTGTACAGTTCTATTTGCCTTCCGAGTATGATGTGTCTTAAGCTTTGTTCTTCTTTTTATTCTCTTAATTGGATCACACACTAAGATCTACTGATTGATTAAGACTTATAGGATCAGGAAGAAAAATAATATGAACTATTAGGAATAGGAAAGACCTACAGCATGATTGCTTTGCACAACTACAATTCTTAAAAGGGTAGTGACACATGCAACCATTTTTTATTTCTTTTCCTTATTTATACTTTAAACATAGAACTTACTTTGTTTTTTCCTTGTTCTTAGTTTATACTTCAAACATAAAAGCTTTTGAACTTTATGATAGTTTTTCCTTTCTAGTTAAGGCTGAAGTGAAGTTTTATAGCTGATTAATATGATCCTCTGAGTCTGGTTCTGATACAGTCATGTCAAGTTGGTTTCATATGATGTTGCTCATTATATTGCATCTAGGATGTACTTGCTCAAGTTACAGGCATAATTTTGTGATTTAAAGTTTTATAAATATCATTCTTTGTTTTATAAATATCATTCTTCCTTTAACCTAATTTTCCATGTTGGTTTTCTTCTATAGTTTTCATGGGCCCCGTTGTGATGGGATCTAGTATTCTTGTAATCCTCCATGTCATGAAGCACTTAGTAGGATCTTATTATTTGTTTGAGATATAAATTACTACTTTTTATATCTTAATGCAATATCTAAGTTGACCGATCAATTGTTGATAACTCTCGTGCTTTAAATGCTTATTCCAACAAGCAGCGAGACCCCTTACAATAGTCACAGTGGGTACAACTTGCATGAAAATTCTTCATCCATCTTTGTTTCTGTGGTGAGAATGTCTCCATTTGATTCACTAATTTTTGATAGATTAGACATTTAGTTTTAGTCCCTTTGCCTTCCAAAAATAAGGAGAACTAGATCTTTATGAATATGAAGCTTTAAATTTTATATGAATTGTACAATTTCTCTAGACCCCATTGAAGAATTCCATGTAGAAACTTGGGTTGATAAAGTTCTTTAAACCCTAGTGGGTACAACTTCTATGAAAATACTTCATCCATGTAGAAATATGGATGTAGCTAATAAGATTATTGTGCAGGTCAGTTTGAGCTTGTTGGAGTATGTTATGTTAAGCCACCTATGGCACCAAATAGAGAAGAAGCTTAGTTCGCAGCATCACAAGAGCGACAATTGTGAGGATGAGAAATAGCTATTCATGAACAATCATGTGGTTTGGTGCATTCAAAGACTATGCTGCTCCCAAAAGAAAAAATAGAGAGACTTTTTTAGCCCTCCATAAATGTAAAGGTCTAAGAGGGGCATGGATTTTTCTAGGAATAGTAGGATGGGAGAATAGAATGTAATGCATTCTTTCTGACTTTATTTGATCAAATCAGATACAAAGACTTCTACTACTATGTGTGGAGAGACGAAGCTCTATTTTTGAGATTGGACTCTCTTATTGTGATTAATTTGGGCCCTTCCTGAGTTGGAGAGTCGTCTATAGTTGACACTTGGGCAAAGATGACTAACTTCGGAAGCTGAACACTAACCGATTTTCGCTATTCCAGGTTCTTATTGAATGTAGCGAAATCAAGGTTTATAAGAAATTTAGCGAACTTTCTATGGTGTTCTACCTTTGTGTAGTACCCTCTCAATTAAGAGCCACAGTGGAAGGCTCCCACCTAAGCCTCGTTAGAATCAGTGGAAGTGTAAGGTGTAAGTGAAGAGAATAGAAGAGATGAAGGCCCTCCCTTAGCTTAGTCTATATCCATAGCTGATGTGATTCATTTGTAAATTCTTCTTTAGAGCCAGTTCTACTCGATCCCTTTGAGGCTTTTGGAGTTGCATATTACAACTTCTTTTCTCTTTCCTTTCCTTCTCCAAGGCATTAAGCCATGCCAATTCCTACAGTCTAAGGTAGCCTCTTGCAGCAAGTCAAGCAAGAGATGAGAAAGCTCTTCTCTTTCTTTAGAGGCAGGAGAAAATGCAGTATAACTAGCGCATGCGCACACACATATGCAAACAGTAATTTTGGCGAGGAGCTTCAGGTGTAAGTGTAGGTGATGTTGATTGGCCACGGAAAAGTTTCTAACTAGCATTTCCTTTGACATTTTTAGTTTTCTACTTTTTTTTTAGCCAATCAAATGTCACCTTCTCCTTGCACTTGCATGAAACAGGTGAAATTAACTCACCCCAACCCCTTCATCAATACATGATATGCATCAGATCATGTCAAAATTTGTTCCATCTATCACCATTGTTTTTCATATCCATCTATCATCATAGTAGTGGGGCCCCTTCTACTATGTTTTCCTTCATCTTGACATCTCCATCGACTGGTTTCATGATAACTTCATTAATTTCTTAAGACTGTGCTTGCTAATCAACTTAGCTTCACTAATGTATCTTGCATTTCTCACACTGCAAAGGTTTTCTATCATTAATTCTCGTCAAAAGGTTAGATCTTGCAAGTCACTCATGTTACGTATTTCTTCCTTAACCAAAATGAAAAGGTAGCATGTGTGGGTATCTCAACTGCCCAATCCCAATAAGCATATTAATTAACAACCAGCAGCTATAGTTAAGAGCCTTAGCATAGCAATAGAGTTGTTGTTATGTGCCCTCGAGGTCACGGGTTCAAGGCATGGAAACAGCCTCTTGCAAAATGCAAGGCAAAACTACATACTATTGATCCTTGTGGTCCATCCCTTCCCCGGACCCCGCATATGCGGGAGCTTCATGTACTGGGTATGCCTTTTTTTTCAACCACAGTTATCTTTGATGTTTGAGGCATCTCATGTTTCTCATGGCTTTAGGAAAGCTATGAAACCAACTACATCTTCTAACTTGCAATTTCATGCAAATTCCAAAGGTAGGTAATAGATTCAAGTAATGATTTGATACAATTGTAGGAGAGGTTGAGGTTTCTTACATGTTGTTGTGGTTCTGGAGATGATACCAGCTGACATAAGATGAGTTGATATGAGATTTAGGTTGAGATTAGCTAATTTAGCATGAGATCAAGTGAGATGACTGAAAATTCAACTTAATTGTGAGGCAAGATGAGATGATTTTTATCTCAACTCATCTAAAGCACCACTAACAGTGAGATGAAGAGATACTATTTCATCTCATCTCAGTTCAAGCACCACTAAACCCTTTTACATGTTTCAACTGGCCTATTGAATGTAGCAACTTTTCAAGATGGTTATTTTCACTTGTAAGATCATAAATCAGATCATGCACATTATATCCCTAGCACAGTGTTTCTGTCTTTAAAGAAAGACCTTGATAATATATCATTGTTAAAAAATCTCATTTCCAAAATCATCCAACTTCATTCTTCCTTTAGGCGGAACGAAGTCATTAGCTTCCCAAATATGAATGATACGAGTTCTTCCTTTACCAATGGATGTTCTTTAAGACCTCCAGAGCAAAATGCGAAGCATATTCTTACATTAGATGGTAAATTATGGTAGTCCCCATATTTTATTCACTTGTTGGTTCCAAACGATCTCCAGCACCAATACACATGCAAAACAGAGAAAAGATGAATCCATTTACAATGTGAAATCCCATAATAAGTAGCAAATAAAAAGGGCAGCCCTGGTGCACGAAGCTCCTACATATGCCAGGTTCGGGGAAGGGACAAACCACAAGGGTCAATAGTACACAACCTTACCTTGCATTTTGCAAGAGGCTGTTTCCATGCCTTGAGCCCATGAGAAGCAATCTAGAATTAAAGAAAACAACTTGATTAAGAGAAACAACCAGCAAAGAATCCCTTTCTAGGATCTGACTAAAGCACCAAAAACCAAGATGAATCAAAGCTTGAAAACCTCCGAGAAAAGTCACACAACCTTGAACAGCGACTTTTCTTCTTTTTCTGTTTTCTCTACAATCAGGAAAGTGAGAGAGAAGAATGTGGATAGAGATTTTCTAGTTCCCTCAATCTCAACCAAATCTAATATAATCTGAACCTTTCAAATTGACTAACTAGGAGAATAGGCTAGTAGAAGATTAGACTAAACACATTGGTTCATACTAGGTGTTAAGTGTTTAATTTTGGTTAAAAGACCCTTAGTTTAGCATTCAATTAGAACATCTAACAGTTCAAATTTGCAAAATTTAGCTTGATTTTTAAATTTAACTCAAATTGACCATCCAAACCTTAATTTCTCAAAATTAACAATTAGATGATCATTAGAGTTTATTAGATGATTAATGTGCGGTTTAGATTATTTTAATTTAGTCTTTTATTTTGCAGATTAACTATAAGATGCATGGATAGCTATGGATCAATTATACATATTATCCCTCAAGGATCAACGGTGTAGATTAGTGTAGAGCAAGAAGGTTTCCTAATGGAAGAGGATTCCTAATTGGAAGAGATGGGAAGAAGAAGAGTTTGTTAGAGTAAAATAAGGGAGGGAAACTATTATAAAAAGGAGAACCATGGAGGTGGAGGGGAGTGTGTTTTTTTTGGAGTGTTGAAGTTTCCTTGTTTTGTTTCTCATTCATGTTTTCTTCCTTGGGAGTTTTTTAAGTCTTTGGAGTTTTCCTTGTGTATTCCTCTATCTTTCACATTAATAGCCTTTCTTGCTTGTCAACACGATCTTCATCTTCACGTTCTCACCTTCACCTTCTTCTCTTGTTGTTGTTAAGCACCATTTCACTTCTTTCTTTCTTTTTTCTTTTTTTTCACCCTCCATCTCACCTTCCATCTCTCTCTCTTTCTTGTTCTTCTCTTTCACTCTCCCTCTCTTGCGCCGCCAATTTACCGCATCATCCCCATTACCGCACAGGCCAAGCTACTTGACCTATCTGCACCTTTCCAGCACTGGTAGAAGTCTCCTCAGGTTGCCTCCAACTTCCCTTTCCTTATCTCCGTCTATCGTTCTTTCTCCACACCCAAAACCGCACCGTACAAACTCCCAAGTTTTTTTTTTCCCCATCATCGCACCAACCCCTATGACCCCCTTTTCCCTCTCTCTCTCAATCTCGTTCTCTCTCTCTCACTCTCACGTCCACCATTGATTGAAACCATCACCAGATCTTGGCGTCATCTCCTGCTCTGCTCCCCATCATTTCCACCGGCCAAGCCACACCTCTACAAGCACGAACCTAGAACTGGAGCACTCCCAGACTAGGAGCCCAACTCATCACCGACCAGGCGGAGACAGCCCTGAGTAAGACGCCGCCCAAAAAGGGAGTCATTTTTTATCTCACCGGAAGAGCCCTCCACCAGCTGTTCAACGACCACCTAATCCGGACAGAACTCAGGCCAGCATCACCGGTGGCAACTGCCCTTCTCCAACGTCTCTGCGTCACCAGTCAAATCTGGGGAAGGAAACCCGAATCGGGTTTCCTCTTACTTCTCCTTTCCTTCCCCTCCTCTCTTCTCCTTCCTCTCTCCTTCTTCTCCCTCTTCTTCCTTCTTCCTTCTTCCCCATCTCCCTCTCTGGTTTTCTCCTCATCAAATTTTCCTATGGTTTTCGTTAAAAACCAAAAATTAGGCAAAATTCCAATTCTGCCCTTGGAAGATCTCATTAATTTCATCTCTATCCTCATTTTAATTATGTCTGTATCTCCGTTTTAATTCCATATGAGTCCCTGTTTTATTTACAGATGTGTCCCTGAATATTCTGGTGTTACCTTATCCCTATTCTGCCTATCTAGGGACAATGATATCCAAGGCTACTTGTTTAGTTTTATTTTATGTTTTCTTGGATTTAGAAATTCTGTAAATTGCAGTAGTTGAATAAATATGAATTTTTCTTTTATTATTATTTTATTTCTATTAGTTTTGTTAGTTTTATTTTATTTTTTATTAATTAAATTTTATGTAAAACTCCAACATTTAAAGCGAGTTCCTATGGGATCGACCCGTATGTGCATAGCTATACTACAATAGCCTGTGCATTTGCGAAAAACATCAACAAGTTTTTGGCGTCGTTGCTGGGTACTTGCAAAGAAGTTTTTATGAAATTTAATTTAAAAATAAAAAATATTAGGAATTGCATTTTTAAGTGCATATTTAAAAAAAATTTAGTGCATAACCACTTTATTTCCTAAATTTGGTACTAATTGTTATTTTTCTTTTTCAGGAAATTATCAAGTGGAGCATTACAAATTAAATAGATTTTTCTTGCTTTCCTAGAATAGGATTTTTTTTCTTTCTGAGTGAAGCTTGTAGTGAGGATCCTTGTAAATTGCAATTTTCATTTTCATTTTAAAGGGTTGTATAATACAGGGCAAGCGTGGGATAAGGTGACCTACACTTGATCTTCATTAGAAACCCCACTGTAAGTCTCCTCACTCATTTAAATTCCTAGATTAGGGTTTGCATTTAGAGTAAATTTGCATTGTTTGGTAGTATAAATTATATAGAAAGCATCTTCTTATAATTGTTGCATTTTGAGGTTTTGAATTAGTTTATCGCTTTATTTACATCTTAGGATACGGTTAATGCTTTAAGGTGATATATATGCTGATCAAACTGTCATGGAGTGTGGAATTAATTAGTAAGAGCACCTTACCCCTATAAGATCAAGGGTAGATTTCATCACCACTCCTTGGCCCACCTAGGATAATCACCTCAAGCCTGCTACCCTAACCTTCAATCAAATTAAAATCAATCAAAAGAGACTTATAGGGCCATCACATGCTCATAGAACCCTCTTACTAAGACTCGATTTATTGTCACTCCAGTGGCTTTTGAGCACTGTGGTTATTGATGGTTATCTAATAGAACCTCGCTCTTCCCTTACCTATTATTGACAATTGTGAGGTCTAAACGCCTCCTTACAAAGGGTTGTATTAACCACCTTGCAAAGAACCTAATTGGTAAGCAATAATCAAGTCTAAAGGAGAGGAGTGCTAGATTAGGCTAATTAAAAGCATTGTCCTTACACATATTTAAGAAAATCAATATATTTCTTATTAGCCTAAGGTGTTTGACTGTGCCTTTTTGCTTGCATCACATAGAGTAAGAGTTAGCATTTAGAGTAGGACATTTTAGATTATGAATAGTTCATGCAAGGGCGTTGATCTCAGAACCCTAAGCTACTACCATTAAACCCAGAGATTCAACGCATCTAAAACCAAGGGGAAAGAAACATAGTTCCTATCCCTATGGTTGAACCACTACCAGAGATTGAGCGTAAGACTATTAGAGATTTTGATGCGCCACTCCAACTTAATACCCCCTCCTACATAGCTTTACCTCCCACTAATGCTGACCACTTTGAGTTAAAGCCGGGAGTAATTATTACTCCCCACTTTTTATGATCGAGACCGAGAAGATCCATACCTACATATCAAGGAGTTCATTTGTGCCACATTTAGGTTCCAAAATGTTTTAGATGATTCGATTAGGCTAAGGTTATTCCCGTTCTCACTTAAGGACAAAGCCAAGTCATGGCTTAATTCCTTGGAGGTAGTTTCTATACATACATGGGACCAATTGTCTATGAAGCTCCTGAACAAGTTCTTCCCCGTTCACAAAACAAATGGCCTACGTCATGAAATTATAAATTTCCAACAAAGAGATGATGAACAATATTATGAATTTTGGGAACGGTGGATTGAACTGCTACAAAAATGCCCTCACCATGGATTTGAGAAATGGCAGCAAGTTTAATACTTCTATGAGGCATTGACACCTCAAAATAGACAAATGATAGATGCAGCGAGTGAAGGGACCCTCATGTTAAAAGATGAAAGTGAAGCTTGAAAATTCTTTCAAAATGTAGCTGATAATTCTTAGCAGTGGGATTATTCAAATAGGAGAGAAAGAACTAACTAGCCCACTAAGAAAGGAGGTATCTATGAGATAGGAGCACATACTGATCTATTCGATAAGCTCGACTCTGTTGCTAAAAAATTAGATGGAAGAATGGACAAGCTTGAAACTATGCTTCAATCTTTCATGACTGTTACATTATCCCAAAAACCTTCACAAGAGGTATGCACTACTTGTTTTAGTCTAGCCCATTTAACTTCAGCGTGTCCATCTAATAAAGTATTACCTGAATATCTTATAGACCAAGCGAATGCATTGAATGCGTATCGCCAACATAGCGACAACCCATATTCTGAGACCCCAACCCTAGATGGGCTAGGCATCCTAATTTGTCTTGGTCAAAGAATAATCACAAAGGGGGGCCATCTGTAAATCCCCAAGTCCAAAACTTTCCTCTTAGAACTACAGTTCCCCATTAGCACTTGGCTTTCAACAAAAGAAACCATATTCAGAGGAAAACATCCACACCATGATGGAATAGTTTGCAAAAGATAATGATTACACTAAAAAGGCCTTACACCAATTGCAAAATGATAGTAGACATTCAACCAATGTCAATTCTCAAGCCATAGCTAAGCTAGAGGTGCAAATAAGTCAATTGTGTACTGAATTACATAATAGAGGAAAGGGTCAGTTTCCTAGTCAACCCATCCCTAACCCTAAGGGTCAATTCGAGATAGGGTCAAGTTTTCAAAACCTTAACCCTCATGAGCATGCCAAGTCCATAATCACCCTTAGGAACTGTCATCAAATCGATAACAAAGAAGGGCAGGCTAAGTAAGCTATAAAGGAAAAAGAGGCAACAAAAATACTGGAAAAAGAGAAAAGATAGAACAACCCTGTAGAACCTATAGTGGAGGTACCCTATGTGCCTAAAGCCCCTTTTCCCCAATTACTAAATAAAGCTAGGAAGGGATCCAACTTCAATGAGTTAATGGAAGTGTTTAAACATGTACAAATCAATATACCATTGCTCAATAAAATTAAAGACATCTGTGCCTATGCTAAATTCTTAAACGAGCTTTGCACAACAAAGCGAAAGTTTAATGTGCAAAAGAAAGCCTTCCTCACCAAACAGGTGAGCTCTTTGATTCAACACAAGACCCCACCAAAATTTAGAGACCCAGGATGTCCTACAATCACTTGCATCATTGGAGATCATGTTATAGATAGGGCACTTCTTGACTTAAGGGTTAGTGTTAACTTATTGCCATACTCTGTCTATGAGCAACTAAAACTCGATGAGTTGAAACCAACCACTACCACACTGCAATTAGCTGATAGATCTATCAAGATACCTCGTGGTTTGGTTGAAGATGTCTTGATACAGGTGGATAAGTTTTATTACCCTGTTGATTTCATTATGCTAGACACCCAACCTATATCCAACCCTGGTAGTCAAATCTCAGTCATCCTTGGACATCCATTCTTGGCAACGTCCAACGCTATTATTAACTGTAGGAATGGTATAATGAAACTCTTATTCGGCAACATGAAGGTTAAGCTTAATGTTTTTAATGCCAATCAACAACATTTAGACCTTGATGATCCCTGTAATGTCAATTTGATAGAGAGTCTAATTAATGAGATTCATTAGTCATTGTCCATCTCAGACCCATTAGAGACTTGTCTAATGCATTTTAATGGAGAATTTGACATAGACAAGTCTATTGAGGAGGTAAACAATCTTTTAGATGTTGCACCACTCATGAATACCTCTAAGTAAGGTCCTTATGTGGAACCACTTCCACTGTCTAAATCTGTCCCCATACCCTCATTAGAGAAACCACCTTCTCTGGACCTAAAACTCTTGCATGATCACTTAAAATATTCATATATAGGCCCAGATGAAACTTTACCCATAATAATAGCATCAAACCTAGATAAAGAACATGAGGGTAAGCTTTTAGATGTTCTTAAGGAACATAAAACTGCTCTAGGTTGGACGATAGCAGACATAAAAGGGATAATTCTAGTCGTATGCATGCATAGGATACATCTAGAAGAAAATGCAAAACCTTCTAGGGAGACTCAAAGGTGACTAAACCCCCACATGAAGGACGTGGTTAAAGATGAAGTCCTAAAACTCTTAAATGTTGGTGTCATGTACCCTATCTCTGATAGTACTTGGGTCAGCCCCGTTCAAGTTGTACCTAAGAAATCTGAGGTCACGGTAGTTAAAAATGAGGATAACGAGCTAGTCCCCACCCGCATGGCCACTTGGTGGAGAGTTTGTATTGACTATCGAAAGTTGAACACGACCACGAGGAAAGATCATTTTCCTCTACCTTTCATTAACCAAATGCTAAAGAGGTTAGCCGGACATAGCTATTACTATTTTTTGGATGGATATTCCGGTTATAACCAAATTCCTATAGCACAAGAGGATCAGGAGAAGACCACCTTCACCTGCCCTTTTGGAACCTTTGTATGTTGAGCATTTTCTCAGACATGGTAGAGAGATTCATTGAGGTGTTTATGGATGACTTCTCAATATTTGGGTCATCATTTGATGAGTGCCTACACCACTTGAAGTTAGTCCTTA
Source organism: Warburgia ugandensis (assembly GCA_035236585.1). NCBI lineage: Eukaryota > Viridiplantae > Streptophyta > Magnoliopsida > Canellales > Canellaceae > Warburgia > Warburgia ugandensis. The sequence continues at coordinate 45,015,748 of CP141129.1, forward strand.
TAAGGTGTCAAGAGAAGAATCTGGTCTTAAATTGGGAAAAGTGCCATTTTATGGTACAAAGTGGGATAGTATCAGGCCACATAATATCACCAAATGGGATAGAAGTTAATAAGGCAAAAGTGGATTTAATAGCCAACCTTCCTCCACCAAGAACAGTAAAAGAAATTCACTCTTTTTAAGGACATGCTGGCTTTTACAGACGATTTATCAAAGATTTTAGCAAAATTGCCAAACCCCTATGTAATTTACTTACAAAGGAGACCACTTTTGACTTTGATGAGGACTGTAAGAAAGCATTTGAGTGACTTAAGGCTGAATTGACTTCTGCACCTATTATTCGACTACTAGATTGGAACACACCATTCAAAATAATGTGTGACACGTCAGATTATGCCATTGGAGATGTTTTGGGGCAGCGCATTGATAAACTTCCCCATGTGATATATTACGTTAGTAAAACATTAAATGATGTGCAACTCAACTATTTCACTACTGAGATAGAGTTGTTAGTTGTAGTGTTTTCTCTGGATAAATTTAGATCTTACCTATTAGGGTCTAAGGTTATAGTATACTCGGATCATGCGGCTTTAAAGTACCTCCTTTCTAAAAAGGATGCAAAACCTAGGTTGATCTGTTGGATACTACTGCCACAAGAGTTTGACTTAGAAATTAAGGATAAGAAAGGTTCAGAAAATGTAGTAACAGATCACTTATCTAGATTAGTGGTGGAGCACACTAGTGATCAAGGGCCTATTATTGAGTCATTCCCTGATGAACAGTTATTGCAGGTTTCCTAGTTACCTTGGTATGGAGATATTTTTAATTATCTTATTATAGGACAAATGCCTAATCATTGGAGCACACAAGATAAAAATAGATTTTTAACCGAGGTTAGATATTTTACTTGGTTATTCAAGTATTGTCCTGACCAAGTAATTAGGAGATGCATACCCGATAGTGAACATAATCAAATCATCTCCTTTCGTCATGATCATGCAAGTGGGGGCCATTTCAACTCTAAAAAGACAGCTGCAAAAATTTTGCAGTGTGAATTTTATTGGCCTACCATATTTAAGGATGCCCATGCTTACTGCAAGGCATGTGTAAGGTGTCAAAGGTTAGGAAGTTTAGGAAGTTTAGGAAGAAGACATATGATGCCCTTAAACCCAATCCTTGTCATAGAACCTTTTGATCTTTGGGCATAGATTTTATGGGACCTTTTCCTAATTCTTTTAGAAATCTGTACATCTTAGTGGGAGTGGACTACGTGCCCAAGTGGGTGAAGGCTGTACCCTACAAAACCAATGATCATAAGATTGTGGTAAAAATTTTAAAAGAAAATATTTTTGCATGGTTTGGTACTCTAAGAACCATAATAAGTGATGGGGGAAAGCACTTTTATAATAAGGTATTTGAGAACTTAATAAAAAAGTATGGTGTCAACCATAGGATAGCTACCCCAAACCACCCTCAGACTAGTGGTCAGGTAGAGGCATCATGTAATGACTCCAATTTTTTAATATTAGGATATTACTTTTATAATCAAGATCAATATCGTTGGTCTCCATGTGCTAGTTAGTTATAGCTTGTTTATTTTGGACTATTTTGGAGATTACTAAGAAATTTAATCACATTAATAGGTGGTTTGATGTTTTATTTTAATTAAAACATAAAACAAAGGAAATTGTGAGAAAAATCAATGTCATTAGATTCTACACTCAAAATGGAATCCAACGCCTCAAAGAACACTAAAAACGGAGCTCGTATGACAAAGTTATGGACGTTTAAAGATCAAGGGTAGTTTTATAATTTGAACTTAAAAACGAGAAAGACCCAAAAACGCAGGGGGTTGTTTTGATAACGACACCCCCTGCGTCATCTTCCCCTTCCTCGTCTTCCTCGGGCAGGAGGTGCACAGCACCGCCATGCCTGTACGGAGTCGCAAGGAACGGTAGCACTGTCATGGGTAGCACTGCCTTCGCTGGGCTATAAAAAGCCCTCTTCCCTCCTCTACGATCATCTCCTCTTCTCCATCTCCGGCTATAGAGCTAGGGTTTTTGGAAAAATCGAAAAACCCTTCTCTAGACCTCCTCTACGACTTTTGGTGCCGGCCCAGGTCTTCCCTTTAGGCCAGCCATTCCCCTTTTCTCTGTTCTTCCCCATTTTCCCTCTGGTCTCGCCGAAAACTGGGGTTTTCTTCTTCCTTATGTTTTTCAATGACCTGGGGTTCAGGCGAGCATAGGAGGAATCGCACTAGAGAAGGGCACCATCTCAAGTACAATTCTCCTCCCCAATCGACTCCTTTCTCTCCCCTCCCCCTTTTTCCCTATATCTCGACCAGATCTGGTTAGTTTTCAGGCCAGAAACCACCGGCTTTCTGTGAAAGGGACCAAACGGGTGAAAACCCATTGAAGGCAACGCCTCCCAGGGACGCACGGGCATCCCAGGGGTGCATGGGCATGACGCGCACTCGTGCCGAGCTCCCTGGGGCGACAGTCATAAGCGTGCTGCGTGCGGACAGATGCCTGACTCTATTGAGACGCACGAGCATCCCAGGATTCAGGACATGTGAGCAACCGCGCCTAAGAAGCATCCGCACGATGCCGTCCAGGATGCGCACCCTGGCGCTCCATTTAGACGTGCACACATGTACGAATGCGATCTCTATTCGACCGGGACGTGCACGCATCCTGAGAACCATGACGCGCAGGCCCGGTATGGACGAATCTGATTCATCCATAGGTTAGCAACACTAAAACTGCGATTACAGAGGCTATATAACTCCGATGGATGATCCAAGAGAACCGTTGCGTCCGTATAGACAACGTGGACCTAGTGAGACTATAAAACATAGGATCAAAGGACTATTTAGTATGACTATAGCTTAAACACTATAGAGATTGCATAGATCTACAAGATCAAAGATGATCAAACTTTGTAGATTGATTTGTTGGGTCTATTAGGAGACTAATGTGCCTCAATCCAGTCTAAGTTACACATCCAAATAATACTTGAATCCTTGTTATTAATTGATATTCAGGGTTTCTTAAAGGTAACTCAGGGTCGAGTAATAAAGGACGCGATTCAAGGAACATCGAGGTAAGCAATCTAATACTACTAAGTTTTTAAATGCATCTTAAACTCTGACATGCCTTTATTACCATTTTTAGCATGCCTTTGAGATATGATGCTCTTATGCGAATATGCAAACTTGTCTTCATAATTTATGTCCTTGAAGCACTTGAATCTATCACCATATTTAGCATGCTTTTTGATGCGATGTTCTTAAACCAGCATGCAGAATTGTCTTCATGATTTATGGCTTTGAATGTGATATTAGCATGAACTGATTGTATGCATTGCTCACATGATTGAAAAGAGATGCAGAAATTTCATGATTTCGATGAGTGAGATTGAGGATTGTTATGTTATATAAATCATCTCATAATACCATCACATGATGCATAACCTTGAGGGTTGCCCAAAAGATGCTAGAGTGCCCAAAAGACGCTAGTTAGGCAGTTGTGAGGGCCAGGCAGTGTAAGGGACCCAAAGAGAACATTATTTTTATATTTTTTGGGCTAATGAGCCTGGTGGGCACTATGCTGAGAGGTTGTTTATGTATGGGGTTGGCCTCCCAGCCTCTACCACTAATGGGTGGATGGTATCGCTTCCAAAAAGGCTTGTCCCTTCCCTGACTGTTGTGGTAAACAGGGACGACCACTGGAAGTGTTAACGACACCTTTTTCAAGGACGCCATAGCTGCCGTGGAGGCTATGGTGGGTTAGTCTCTAAATACTGGAGACGCACGATTCTAGCTGTGTGCTGATCGTGAGCATAGTGACCCTATGATTTTAGTGTGATCAATATGTATATAGCATTGAGATGGTCGTATACAAGTACTCGTGAGCAGTTGGCAAGATGTGATTGGCCGAGAGACCATGTGCATGATATATATAGTGATGCCAGCATCTGCTTTGAAAGATGACTATTTTAAGAGTTTCATAATTATTATATTTGACTCGTGATTTGATAAGTTTGCCGAGACCTTCTTACATGAATATATTAATTTCTATTTTATGAATTTGGTTATATTTACTAGATTTCAGTAAAAGAGTCCATGGTTGAGTTTGCATCAACGAGCTTATGTTTTATGCACAAATATGCATGTTTACACAAAAAGGAATCACTAAGGTTTTATATGGACAACTCCTTGAATTATGCATGTTGCCTACCATGTTTTCAAAATAGTAGTACCAGATTCACCTACTAGGTATGAGATGTAAGTAAACACTCTAACTCTAACTCTTGGACATGTATATGTACTTATTTATAGTTGGGTTGTGAGCTGTGACTGGATAGACCTGGGAAGACATTTATGATTTCTAAAAATTTTCACATTAGCTCCACATAAGGGTAGAAGAAGCATCAAGAAAAGTTAGTACTACGATCAAGTAAAGCAAGAAGGGACAAGCATGAATGTAAGTAAACACTCTAACTCTAACTCTTGGACATGTATATGTACTTATTTATAGTTGGGCTGTGAGCTGTGACTGGATAGACCTGGGAAGACATTTATGATTTCTGAAATTTTTCAATACTACTTTACTCATCTCGAAAGCAAATGACACTTAGGGTTTTCAAAATAAATTTAAAGTAAAAGATTTTCTGCTGCATTGCATTGATTTTCTAAAAGTGTTTTCAAATAGGGATCGATCTCGCCCTAGGAATTAGTTATTGCATTTAAAAATGCATGTGAAAACACGAGTCGTCACACATCCAATAGGGAAATAAAGCATATTCTAAAAAAGACAATCAATCCAAATAGGAAAGACTAGTCTCTGAGACTTATTGACGTTTTATGGGCTTATCGTACAGCATATAAATCCCCTATAGGAATGTCACCCTATCGCTTGGCCTATGGAAAGGCCTGCCACTTACTAGTAGAGTTAGAGCACAAGGCATATTGGGCTATCAAAAAGCTAAATTTCAACTTAGATCCTGTTGGAACCAATAGAAAACTCCAACTCAATGAGTTTGAGGAATTGAGGAAAGATGCATATGAGTCTGCACGAGTGTACAAAGACCAAATGAAAGTTGTACATTATCGACATATTCTAAGAAAATCCTTCACACCAAGTCAAAAGGTCTTACTGTATAATTCTAGATTGCATCTATTCTCAGGAAAACTTAGATCTAGATAGACCGGACCTTATATAGTACATACAATCTATCCTAATGGGGCTATCGAGATTGAAAAGGATGGAGAAATCCAAAAGGTCAATGGTCAAAGGTTAAAACCTTTCTTAGAACTACCTGACCTTGAAATTGATGAGACACTTTTAGAGTCACATGAGTATCATGATCCACCTTAGATTACCACTCCAGGAACCTTGTAGCACATCATCATTGCACTCATCATTATGTCTAGTTGAAGACGTTAAACTTAGCGCTCATTGGGAGGCAACCCAAGGGTATAGAGTATACGTCCCTCCACTTTCATATAGAATCCTATGCTTTCAAACATTAGGGACAATGTTTCATTCAGGTTGGGGGGTGTAAATGCACATAGAGATTTTGAATTTTCTTGAGTTAAAAAAAAAAATTTGAAAAAAGAAAAAAAGAGTTTTTAAAGTAGAGTTCCCTTACTGTGATGAGAACTGGATGTTCAGAATTTAGTAAATATACTGTTTTCACCTCTTAATGGAAATGCATATGATTAGTTTTGCATATCATTCATGTGTTGAAGCATTTTATGAAATTTAATTCTCAGAAACCATTTACACACAGCACATAATCAAGACTAATATAGAGGTATGACTTAGAGACCTTAAGGAAAATCAGTGGAGACCTATAACCTAGTGAGAGTTTGAGACTATCTTCTTTAAGAGGGTTATAAGTAATTTCATAATTTCTTCAACATACATACATTAGTGTGATCCTATTACCCTTGTTTTGGTTAAACATCAAGAATAAATAGGAGTAATAGTTTTAATTCTAGAAATTTATTAAATCTAATAGGCTTTAGAAAACCTAGGAAATGATATAGGCCATCCTTGCTCAGCCTAGAGACATAAAGCCTACCCAATATAGTATACCACTAGTTAGCCTTTTGAGCCTGTTATTAAGCTTTTTTCTATCTTAACCCCATTCACCCTAACCCAGAATAACCTAGTAAAATAAATAACCACTACCCATCTTCAAAATGAGTAGAGTAGAATTTTTTTAAAATAGGACAAAAAGTCAAAAAAGTGAGAAAAATTAGCTATCTTTCTTCCAAAGAAGAAAAAAAAAAGAAAAAGAAATACCAAAGTCTGAAAGAGAAATTCAAAGTTGTCCTATCAGATATTCATTGAAGACATCTACTCAATTTTGAACCTTTGAAATCTTTACACCTTTCTTTTCTAAACTTGTCCTAAGCCGACATTTCGTCCTAGATAAAGACCTATTGATCTTAGGTGGACATAGCTTTAAAGAGGAGATAAAAAGAAAGAATTAAGGTAAAAGACCTCTAATATTCTTGGTGTTAACATTCACTCTTAGGAATCACCTTCCTTTGTCTCATGAGCATTGAAAAGAATTATGTAAACCATTAGCCTGTCTGATTCGGTCACATAATGACAGAAATATATTTAACCCCTTATCTGAGAGTTTTATTTCTGAGCGTATACCTGTGAGGATTTGAAGTCAAAGCATATTTCCAATGCAATGTAAGCATATCTAATTAGAAATCAAGATTTATGTGGTTGTACACACACATGCACTCTGATAAATAGCTCAAATAAAATGTCTTTAATATGTGTGTGGTGTGTAAAATTGTCAAATCCTCTTCATTAAGTTGTGAAAAACTAGTCAAATTGCTAATGAATGAGGATTCTCTGAGATAAAATAGGAGACTTGACTTTACTGAATTTTGCGGGTATATTCACTGCAAAACCTCAGGAGGCATAACTCGTCCACTAAGGGTAACTTAGCAATTCAAGGGCTTATTACATGTGCTAAATGCAATCGTGAATACCTACAAAAGTGGCACCTTGTACTAGTTTTGTATAAAATAGTTGACTGCATGTTTTGCTCGGAACTAGCAAAATGTTGGTTGGGGGTGTGTTAAGTGTTTAATTTTAGCTAAAAGACCCTTAGTTTAGCATTCAATTAGATCATCCAACCGTTCAAATTTGCAAAATTTAACTTGATTTTTAAATTTAACTCAAATTGACCATCCAAACCTTAATTTCTCAAAATTAATGGTTAAATGATCATTAGAGTTTATTAGATGATTAATGTGCGGTTTAGATGATTAATGTGCAGTTTAGATGATTTTAATTTAGTCTTTTATTTTGTAGATTAATTATAAGAGGCATGGATGGCTATGGATCAATGTTACAGATTATCCATCAAGGATCAACGGTGCAGATTAGTGAAGAGCAAGAAGGTTTCCTAATAGAAGAGGATTCCTAATTGAAAGAGATGGGAAGAAGAGGAGTTTGTTAGAGCAAAATAAGGAAGGGAAAACTATTATAAAAAGGAAAACTGTGGAGGTGGAGGGGAGTGTGTTCTTTTTGGAGAGTTGAAGTTTCCTTGTTTTGTTGCTCATTCACGGTTTCTTCCTTGGGAGTTTTTGGAGTTTTTCTTGTGTATTCCTCTATCTTTCACATTAATAGCCTTTCTTGCTTGTCAACACAATCTTCATCTTCACATTCTCACCTTCACCTTCACCTTCTTCTCTTGTTGTTGTTCAAGCACCATTTCACTTCTATTTTTTCACCCTCCATCGCACGTTCCATCTCTCTCTCTCTCTCTCTCTCTCTCTCTCTCTCTCTCTCTCTCTCTCTCTCTCTCTCTCTCTCTCTCTCTCTCTCTCTCTCTCTCTCTCTCTCTCTCTCTCTCTCTCTCTCTCTCTCTCTTGCGCTGCCAGTTTACCGCATCATCCCCATTACCACACAAGCCAAGCTACTTGACCTATCTGCACCTTTCCAGCACTGGTAGAAGTCTCCTCAGGTTGCCTCCAACTTCCCTTTCCTTATCTCCATCTATCGTTCTTTCTCCATGCCCAAAACCGCACCGTACAAACTCCCAAGTTTTTTTTTTTTCCCCATCATAGCACCAACCCCTACCACGCCCTTTTCGCTCTCTCTCTCTCAATCTCGTTCTCTCACTCACTCCCACGTTCACCATTGATTGAAACCATCACCAGATCCTAGCGTCATCTCCTACTCTACTCCCCATCGTTTCCACCGGCCAAGCCACACCTCTACAAGCACAAACCCAGAACCAGAGCATGCCCAAACCAGGAGCCCAACTCATCATCGGCCAAGCGGAGACGGCCCTGAACTAGACGATGCCCGGAAAGGGCGTCATTTTTTATGTCACCGGAAGAGCCCTCCACAGACCGTTCAACGCCCACCTAATCCAGACAGAACTCAGGCCAGCATCACCAGTGGCAACCGCCCTTCTCCAGCATCTCTGCGTTGCCAGTCAGATCTGGGGAAGGAAACCCGATCCGGGTTTCCTCTTACTTCTCCTTTCCTTCCCCTCCTCTCTTCTCCTTCCTCCCTCCTTCTCCCTCTTCTCCCTTTTTCCTTCTTGCCCATCTCCCTCTCTGGTTTTCTCCTCATCGGATTTTCCTATGGTTTTCGTTAAAAACCAGAAATCAGGCGAAATTCCAATTCTTCCCCTGGAAGATCTCATTAATTTCATCTCTATCCTCCTTTTAATTACATCTGTATCCCTATTTTAATTCCATCTGAGTCTCTATTTTATTTACAGATGTGTCCCTAAATATTCTGGTTTTACCTTATCCCTATTCTGCCTATCTAGGGACAATGATATACAAGGCTTCTTGTTTAGTTTTATTTTATGTTTTCTTGGATTTAGAAATTCTGTAAATTGCAGTAACTGAATAAATCTGAATTTTTATTTTATTGTCATTTTATTTTTGTTATATTTGTTAGTTTTATTTTTTATTTTTATTAATTAAATTGTATGTAAAACTCCAACATTTAAAGCGAGTCCCTGTGAGATCGACCCGTATATGCATAGCTATACTACAATAGCCCGTGCACTTGCGGAAAACATCAACACTAGGAGACCAGGCTAGTAAGAAGATTAGACTAAACACATAGGATCATATAACATGATCCAAAATCTATCATCCTATGGTTTGGTCGACTACGAGGATCATCATTGCACCTTTCTTGAAGCACATCAAACTTCCTGTACTCTTTGTTGCCAAGGACCCCTTTTCTTTACTCTCTCTTTGCCAATTATGATTGAGTTCGGGTGCTGCTCGCTTCTTCCTGTCTCTAATGCACATCTCTTGAACAAGGACCAACAGGCATCTTCTGAAACGCTGTTAAACTTTCCAGAGAAGAACGTCGGAATGCAGAGCCATTATCAAAACCAACTTTTCACTAGTAGTTACTGTGATTTTACTTTACTTTGCTTCAAGTGTGAAAATATGCTTTAATCGATCCCACTTATCTCAGTAATCGTTTCATACATCATCTAACACGAGAAAAATCTTCTCCGGCCTATTATCTCTTGGAAGAAAGTTTACTTGCACTCCCATCTGCAGATTCTATAACTGCTTTTGTAAGCCTTACAATCTCAAAATCTTCAGATACAAAAGCCCACATCTTTAGCTCCACATGACTTTCTACCCTCCTGTCTTTGTTGGCCAACTGAGCAAGTGTTGTCTTTCCAAACCCTCCCAAGCCAACAATTGGAATGATTGAGACATATTCTATACTATTCACCGCATGCGGTTGGCAATAAGTTGAACAATTTTTTTCTTTATCTTCATCTCTCCCATTAACTTTGAATTCAATTTCCAAGGAACCGGAATGCATCCTCTCTTCTTTACCCAGTCGTCTATCAAGATGTTCTTCTCTCAAATAAAACTTAGACCTTCCTAAAGCAAATGAATCTAATATTTCATTGATCTCCTCCATTCTTTGGGCCTTTCTAACATGGAATGTACGTTAGCTAAACAAGAACACGGTAAGAACTTGATTATCATCTAAAAAAAGGGGGCAGCCCCGCTCCCGCCTATGTGGGGTCCAGGGAAGGGTGGACCACAAGGGCCTATAGTAGGCAGCCTTACCTTGTATTTTTACGATAGGCTGTTTCCACGCCTTGAACCCATGACCTCAAGGTCACACGACGATAACTTTTACCATTGCTCCAAGGCTCCCCTTTGATTATTATCTCAAAACAAAACAAAAAAAATAAAATAAAAGAAGAAGAAGAAGAAGAACTTGCCTGCCTGGTTGTTGCAGGTGTACACCCAGCTTGTAGATGCAGAGCTTCTGTGTCACACTCTTCTAATATGTCATCTGCATCATAAGCTGCATCTTCGAGCCTTTTAAGCCAATTTCTGACGACCTTATATATGAATTGCTTTTGCTGTGCATCGTGGAGGACAGGTTAGGTCGTTTATAATGTGTTTGAAAGCTTTTTCATCTCTTTCTCAATACACAAAGAATAAACAGACCTCGTTTTGGGTTAAAGAGCTCAAATTTTCAAAGATTAAATTAATAAGGGATCTGCATCTTCCCAGAAAAATTCATTGTAAGAACCACAGCTTGTTAACGACAGATTTTTTCTCTCTGCGTGGAAGAATGCTTGGTCTGTCAGGCTGGGCTCTTTACTTGCATTGTTGACTAAAATTGCATTTGTGAGATATAACCGCTTGATATTAGGGAGAGTGGTAGAATGGGATCTGCCATCTCTCAAGAAAAATTCTTTCTGAGAGCTAAAGCTTGTTGATGGCAGATTTTTTCCCACCTTTAGATGTAAGATTTGGTATTTAATGGTATTTAAGCCATTTGTATGAGGTCAAATTAGACGAATGGTTTAGATCTAAGAAAAAGGACAAAAATATAGGCCACTACCCCTTTTCTCTTCACCTAACATATGTTCCCTAATACTTCCAGGAGCATCATATATTTTCTCTCTCTCTCTCTCTCTCTGTAGATGTCTCCAGCTTTTTGTTTTCGGACCTTTTGAAAAAAATAATAATAATACAACACAGAAAAGCCCAAAACACCATCTATCATCTTGCTTCAAAAGGTCGAACCTAGAGACATTTCGTACATGTTAGATTTGGTATCTAGGTTAGATGAAATGATTAATGAACGGTATAGATCTCACAAAAAGTTTTGAAAAATGTCGCCCACCAACTCTTTTTTAGTATGCCCATAAAGCTACTTACATGATATGATCCCCCCCTCTCTCTGAATTATATGATGCAACTAGTACTGACAAAATGGATAAAAATCCGGGAATATCTCTTTGTTCATTTAAAATCTATGGATATGCAATTGGATAAATTCAATCCACAAATAAAAATCGATTGAATCAATCTAATCTGTTATATCTCTAATCCATGTGGATATCCATCAATATCCTTATTTTGAAAGACTCAAAACATTAATCTTGTTCAACATCTGCAAAATATGTACCATGAAAAATTGTTTCATTTGGATGATCCTAACCACATATTTTATTCTTTTAAAAAGAAAAAATTAGTAGCTCTAATTTTTAATTTCTAGAACTTAGGCTATAAGAATCTACTACTTTAAAAATTTTGGTAAGTAGCCTATCTAAAATATTCAAAACAAGATTAACAGTTTAAATCTTTCAAAAGAAGTTAACATACACAATTCTACATTACTTATTTGAGATGGATGGATAATCTGCAAATTTGCAGCTGCACCGAATCAGATATGGATTGAGTTTTCTTATTGGATATGGAAAGGGTTTTTTGATCTGCAAATACCATGCATTAGAAACCCCATCTATATCCATGCAGATCGGATTGGATTCAATCTGATTACCCAATTAGTCGACACTAGATGCAACCCATCTAATTGTGGTTGCACCATATGCATCCTAAATATTGGCTAGAGAGCTCTCTTTTTTTATTTTAAATAATCCAAACTGTTGATTAGAGTCGCCTCCTTTCAGATGGTCTATATTCCAAAGATCTCATCCAGTAGATATCTCTAGGGTCTTTATTGTAGGACCTTTTGAAGCAAGAAAGTAGATAGTGAAACACCAGAAGGCACCAAAGTCCAGAATATCATCTATATTTTGGGCTTCAAAAGGCGGAAAACCAAAGCCCTTAGTGATGTCTAATAGATGAGATCATTGGTACCTAAGACATCTTACATGAGGCAAATCCGATGAATCATTTGGATCACTGCAAAATAAAAATGCTAAGCCTACTAGCCATTTTAGGATTCCCACGATGTAATTTTAATGAGACCAGCTGCATCATATAATGCCTCTTCTCTCTCTCTCCATCCAAAATTAAAGAGAAAAACATGAAAGGCTGAGTAACGACACATACATGCATCGACTATTTTAAGACATCACAAGTTGTTGCCTTAGAACAAGGTTAAATGTTCCAGGTGAGTGCAAAATTGTTCTTTCATAAAGACAGTCTTTTCATTTTCTAAAGGACTACAAAGTAGTCGTTTCCTGCACTCGCCTCTTTGTCCAGCAACTAAAACGCCTATTGAAAATCCAATTTCGGGAAATCAGCAAGCGCCTTCAGCACTTCCACTGGTATAAAAAACACATAGGAACCACCTAAAAAAACACCTCCCCATATAGTATTAATATGGAGGGATAAAAGACGTATGCTAATAGCAGGAGAGAGAGAGAGAGAGAGAGAGAGAGAGAGAGAGAGAGAGAGAGAGAGATCAAATATGCATTGGTTTTTCATTTCAAAAAACATATTGGGTATCTGAATATGATTGAATTAGAATCCAAAACCATGATTAGCTTCATTTACGTTCGAAATATTAGACACACACACACACACATATATATATATATAACAAATACAGTGTGAGCACAGACCTAATTTTCAAACTCAACAGTGATTCTTCCTGCCTAGAGCCCTCATACAACAATCCAAGTGGCAACCGCACGGAAGATGTTGAAGTTAGCCTTCACTTATTCTTCGAGAACCAACCACAATTTGAATACTAGACTTGGCTTTCAGACCTTTCATGGACTAAAAGGGCTACCCTTAACCTATTTTCAATTAAGACGAGTTGAAATTGAGTGGCATCTGCCTAACGAAATTGGGCGAAATTGGAAGTGACTACACAAGCCAACAAGTCCAAATCTGGGGGATCATAATCCAGTCAGAACAAGTTGAAAAATGCACAAGCTGTGAAATTGTAAAAAGGAGGCAATCGGAAGACACATCGACCCGGGGCACTCCATGGAGTTGTGTGGGTGTTTCGTTGGCAACATCAGTAAGTTAACTAAGTGCCTTGTTTCACGGCCAAGAGGTTGAGGTTGAGGCTGAGGTTGTTAGTAGAGACAGTCACATGTATGTCTGTAAATGTCAATGTGTATACAAATACTCACTATAGGTTTAGTTTCTTAATGTTTTGCATGGGACCAAACCATATGGTCCAGATACAGTTTCTTTTGAGTCAAAAAGCGATTTGTCCATAATCACGGTTGCGACAGCAGCTCGGTAGACCAGTCGTGACCAACTTGTGCTCCATTAAGAAATTCAGAGGCACCACTAACAAGTCATCGTCCTTTCAACTCATGGACTTTTAAAACCACAAATTTCAAAGTAAGCCAGTGAGATCTACTCATGGGACCCTCGAATATGCACGCACGTCCGTGCATAACGACGCAAAGAAGGGATTCAACCATTCCTTTCAAGTCAGTTGACTACCCATTTCTACTTAGCCACTTCTATTGCCAGTGTAGACTTTATGTAAATATGTTAATTATAAAGACAGACCAACCACACAGGTAAAGCCAACATTAAAAACAAAAGGAATAAGATTTTCAAAGAGGAGGACACTAGTTGGTGTGGCCAGCTTTACATCACCACATCAACGGGCAAACTAGAACGCTACAAAGAAGCAACAAAATATGTAGATAAAAAATAGATCTCCATCGGACGGCTGAAAAAAGAGGTAGGCTAGGTGGGCATTTGCACCTAGAATCCAGGCTCAAGCGAAGCAGGAAGTCCAGTCGTCTTCGCCAACGGTATTGTCCTGACCATAATAATAACCGCTTCCATTGGCAGCGGCAGCGGCAGCGGCAGCGGCAACGGCAGCAGAAGAACCGCCAGGATTGAGATAAGGCATGGCATGAAACGAGCAAGCCAAGTAAGAAGGGATCGTAGTAAAATCTTCGGCAAGCAGGAGCTCTTCCGCGCGGTGCTTCAGCGACTCGAACATGAGCTCGGGCTCGTGCTGCATCGCCCGGAGAACATCCGCGCAACTAGGGCCCGGCACGGCACGCGTCACCGCGAAACTGTGGGGCCCCTCACTCTGCGACACCCGCACAACGCTCGGTCCACCGAACAAGTTGTGCAGCCCTCCAAGCGCCTCCTGGTAGGCCCCGCCCAGAAACATCCCTAGGTAATACCCACCACCACTACCCTTTCCCCCCTCCAACTCGTGCAGCGGCAGGCTGTTTCCCCCGCCGATGAACCTGTTCACCTTCCCGTCACTGTCGCAGGTCAGATCCGACAACACTCCCTTCACTCCCGGCCGTTGATCGAGGCGGTGAATTGGAACAATCGGAAATAGTTGGCCGATAGCCCAGAAGTCCGGGATTGATGTAAATAGAGAGAGATTCACATGGTACGTGCGTACCGGATCGGAAGATGCACCGAAAGCCTTTGACAACAGTTCGCACAGCCCGTCCATGGCGGCGAGATGCTCGAGATTTAGAGATCCTTCTTTGAACTGATCAACGCACCGTCTCTTCAACTGCTCGGCGTAGAGCAAGCTCGTATCGTACTCGCCTCGAACTGCTGCCGCCATCAGTTTCCGGTAATCGGATTTTGTATCGTCCGGCAGTCCTTCGATAAAATATGCGGTATCAAGATTCAGGGTAGTAGCCGGCATCTCGGCCGTAGAGGAAGAAACAGCCTCGAAAACAAGGACGGATTGGTGAGACACCAGAGCTCTACCGCTCTCGCTGCAAATCACCGGATGCTTGATGAATTTCATATCGCAGGCATTTCTCACTGCCTGAACAACGGCTGAAGCATATTCCTCAAGGCCATAACCGACTGACATATCAGAGACACTGGATCTTGATCCATCGTAATCAATTCCTAGCCCACCACCAATGTCGATTATCCGCATTCCGGCACCGAGCTTGACAAGCTCGCAGAAGATTTGTGCGGCCTCGCCTACACCGTCGGCGAGCAGAGCGGTCGACGGAATCTGAGATCCGATGTGAAAATGCAGGAGTTGTAGGCAGTCGAGCATTTCCGCCTTCTCAAGTTTCCTCGCCACGGCTAAGATTTGCGTCGTAGTCAATCCAAACTTGCCTTTCTCGCCGGAAGTGGAGCCGAAATGGCCGGAATGTTTGGTCCTCAGCTTTGCGCGGAGTCCTATCACGGGACGAACACCGAGTTTCCGGCCGATGTCGATCACTGTGTCGAGTTCTTCTTCCTGCTCGAGAACGATAACTGTGTTGAGATAAAGCTTCCTCGCCATCATAGCAAGGGAGATGTACTCTTCATCTTTGTATCCGTTGCAGATGAGAAAAGCTTCGGAACTTCCCTTGCAGAGACAGCTCATAGCAAGCAAAAGCTCCGGTTTAGATCCAGCTTCCAGACCGTATCGGTATGGCGATCCGAACTGGACGATGTCCTCTACAATGAATCTATCTTGATTGCATTTCACGGGATAAACTCCCTGGTAATGGGACTCATATCCTTGCGCTCTGATCGCGAAATCGAATGCCGATTGAAGCGATTCCAGGCGATCCTTGAGAACATCCGGCAAACGGACGATCAACGGTAGCTGGAGACCTAATCCGCCAGAAGATTTCGGGTCGGAAGCTTTTTTAACTACTTTCATGAGATCAATCTCTTCATGAGGAAGAGTTGCGTTGCCGTGAGGACGGACGGTGATGTTGCCGTAACTGTTGACTGAGAAGTAGGGTGCTCCCCACACATCGATCTTGTAAAGAGACGACGAGAGGCTCGGAGACCACGGGGATGAAAACGAAAAGACGGTAGGATCAAGGAGGGAGGAGTTGGCCGCCGGAGGAGCCCCGGAAAAATTTTCCGGCTCGGGAAGAGAGCTATCCCCGGTGAAGGCGTAAACCGGAGGGATTGCAGAATCTACGCAACACGCTAGGACCGGCATCTCTTCCCGATCTGTACAAAGAAAAAAAACCTAGATTTTCACTTTCTGTTGTGAGGAAGGGGGCTTTAAGAAACGCCGAGGCCGGAGCCCCGGCTACCCCCCCAAAAGAAGCAGAAAAGAACTGGGAAAGAGGAAAGAAACCCTAGCTCGCCCTTAAAGTACACAGAAATCCCCACACCGAACCGTCAGAAGACGAAAAACGTGATTGATTCACGCCAAAAGCGAAAAAAAAAAATGATCGAAAACAACTCTCGAAAACGACCGGAGATCTACTATTCCAGAAACCAAAACCTGATTCGCTACTCTGAAAAACCGAATCAAAACTCCAACGAAACCCTAAAAACAGCAGAAGAACTGCCCAAGAACAATAACAAAACCTCCCAAACAAGTGGAAATCGCGCCAAAGACCCAAAACAAGTTCGAAGATTGCAACAAGAAAGAAGAAGATTGCAGAGAAAAAGAACAAGATCTAACCCAAATCACAAGAGAACGAAGAAATGGAACGGAATCTCTCTTTCTCTTTGGTTTTTCGGTGGAAAAAGCTTCAAACAAGGAGAAGTGGGCGAGAATTGCATGAGAAGAGAGGCGTCCTTAAATAGGAAAAACTTTTCCCTAATAAAATATCTCTCTCCTCCTTTTCTTCATAAAAATTTCCATTTATTTTCGTTTTCTCTTGTTTTCTTAATTCATTTTCTCTTCCTAAGATTCCTCCCTCAATTCGGACTCCACCACACCAGCCGCGTCGAGTCGCCGCCTGCCCGTGGGCGTCCGTCATTGATCCTTCTCCCAAGGCATTGAAGTTCTCGAACTGCCTCTCGCAATATCTCACGACAATTTAATGTAATACGAAAAAAATACTGCAATCGACTCTCATGAATCCGCATTGACACGTTGGCCGTTACACTTGCATCCAACGGTTCAGATCTAATTAGGAAATAAATGGAAGTCATTGTAAATCAAATTCCACCATGAGTTGTCAGAGGGATGCCTAGATTTTGTCTGTATATGGTATCTGGGGACCCGCAGTGGGGGTGATCTGCCGCTGATCTTTTGGTTGTGCCGTGATTTTTATGGGTGAGAGAATCGCGTCGCCGAAAGCCTGCCGAAGCAAACCTTATCTCCGGAGAATCTCGAAATTGACGCTTAGTTTGACCCGAAACGCGCTTTCTTGACGCCCATCTGACACGTAAGCATGCCCGGGGTCCCTGGGGCACTGCTATTCAATTGACCGGACGACCGCTGGGTCAAAAACTCCTGCCGGGACGACGCAATGGCTTGCGCATAACGACACCATGTATTTCGTTTGAACCAAAATAACCTTGACTTTTCCGAATATGGACAAAATAGGAAGATCTCCAACTCACGTGGTCACATATCATTGGGACGGCCGAGCTAAAACTTATAAAAACGTTGGCCGTCCCGCTACTTCCTAACGGATACCGTGATCTTGCCAAGCAAGTTGAATAGGATACGTTACGGGGGTTTAGGAGGTCTTCAGGTCAATCCCAACACATTTTCTACAAGTTTTGGCGTAATATCACCCGGAATTGTGAATTTTTGGAGCGTCACATTCCAAGACAAGATCTTGGCCGTCCTTTACTTTGATACCTACCACAGGAATCGTATAGAGTCAAGATAGATCTCCAACGTACGTAGACAAACACAAAGGAGATATAAATTTGTTGGCATGCGGAAAATGGGAAGTGGTTTCGTGGAAAGCTGGTCTCCCTTTGTTTCACATTTATCTGTACTAATCACCAGGCCAATCTCATTTCCTCATGGAGGACCATGAATGGACAGGATTGCCCAATCATGGTGCCTTGTCACTTTCTGTGAAAGCAAGATGGATCATGACCGTAGGTTCGTTACCTAAATAATAAGGTTATCCCTGAAATAACCAATCCATAGAAAAGCTTATCCACACACACACACATATATATAGCCAAACAAACCCCGAACAAAATAATGACGTAGAAAGGAGTTTGGTCGAGAAAACTGCAACCACTAATACAACCTTTAGCTTTGCACAAAAGGGCAAAAAATTAATAATATATTGCCGAGATAAGACTGAAAAGTGATTAATCTTCCTTCTCTCCTGCCCAAGCCAAAAGAAAAGATTGACGGATGAGATTTTTTCCTGGGAGAGTTGGGTCCACACTTTTCAACAGGCAATGCCTTAGTCTTCTTCACAGATTCTTTGAGTATTTTGCTCTACTTCTAGATTGTCCTAGGAAATATCACGCAAGCTTAATATAATTGGGGATGTTGGCAGCTAGCTACAGAGACATGAAAGATTCCACACGATTTCATTCATCTGTATTTCGAGGGCCGTGATTTCCCTCGTGATAACTAATTTTTGTACGCTGAACGTGATGAACGGCTCAGATAGTCCAAAAGAGTGTCCTGTTGGAACCCACTTCTCCACGTAAATTTTCCATGTTGGTCTACTCTATGAATTATAGTTAATTAAACTATACCATAAATTTGTATAAAGAAAGTGAAAATCACATGCATGGGCACGTAGAAAGAAACCATGAAGTCTCGAGGTTTGGCTTGTGATTTGGAGCTTGTAATGTCACATACTTTTTGCTCAGAGAATCTCTCTCTTTCTTGAAAGTGATTACAACCCGATTACGTGGGGGATTGAATCTTAAACTGGGTCCCAAACACTATGTGTGTCTTATTAGGACGCATTATGATTTATGAGGCAACAAACACGGCCCCGAGCCACGTCCAGTAGACGTTCGGTCTATATGGGGGATCAATGTATTAGGATCATCCAATCAAGGCCAAGGAGGGGTCCCACGTGATCACTAGAAAATGTAAGGGTGTCTAGTCATAATAAGGCTTTATAGTACTTTTCTTGGCGGGTGTAGAACTAAAACCCCACAAGATTTTGGAATGACACCTGTGTCCCCATATAGAAAAGGCAAACAATAAAGAAGGGAGCTGATATTTCACACCCCTTGGTGTTAATACCAATGCATAAGAAGGAAATCATCCTTTTCTTTACAACGTAGAACGTTAGTTTTCATGAGTAAGGACATACAAGAAAGTGCACTCTGACTATAGTTGATTCATCATTTTTTTCTAGTTTTTTGGTGCTCCACTCTAGTGAACTCATGTGATTCCAACATATCTTGTCTCCCTTTTTAATAGATCATCATCATCAAAGTCTTATCCCTAGGACTCGGCTACATGAATCTTGTTCTTACATTCTCCTCTATCAAGGGTTATAGTCTCTTTTAGTTTAAAAGTTTTTAAATCTTTTCTCTCCACTTTTATCTATATCCTTTTAGGTCTTTCTTTTGCCCTTTTAAAGGCTTCGACTTTAATCAATACACTCCTTATAACTAGTGTAGTTTTCGGTCTCTATTGGACATGTCCAAACTATTTAAGTCTACCCTTCATGATCTTGTTACGTATTGGTGCTGCTTCTAAGTTTCATATAAGATTTTCATTTCTAATTCTGACCTTTCTTGTATTGTCACTCATCCATTTCACCATCCCTATTCAGTTTACAAAATTTTCCTTTCACTTTCAGTGGTACCCTCTGACCACAAAAAACTCTAGAGGTACATCTCTATTACTTCCAACTCACTTGGATTATATAAGTAATACCCTGAATCTCTCTACTCTCAAGAATTATCGATCCCAAGCATCGAAAGTGGTCTTTTTGAGGAAATTCTTATTTATCAATCTTCACTGGTTCTTCACTCACACTCTTCTCCTTATTAAAAGTGCATTCCATATATTTTGACATAGTTTTGCTAATTTTAAATCCTTTAGATTGTATAGCATCTCTACATAACTCTAGCTTTATGTTTATGCCCTCTCTTGTCTTATCAATCAAAATTATAATATTTGTAAATAACATGCACCATAAAATCTCTTATGTAGGTATTTTGTTAACTCATCTATAACTAACATACAAAGATATGCTCTCATTGCAAATCCCTGATGCAATCCTATAGTGATAAGGAAATCACCGGTCTCTCCATTAGTAGTCCTAACATTTGTAACCGCTCCTTCATATATCCTTAATTATGTCTACACACCCCTGTAAAACCTATTTCTCACACAATACTTACTATATTAACTCTCTAGGAACCTTATCATAAGCTTGTTCTAAGTCAATAAAGACCATATGTAGGACCTTCCTCCTCTCTCAATATTTCTCTATCAATTATTTAAGTATGAAAACAAACTAATTTTCTGATACACTCATCTTATGTTGTAAGCTCTTCTTAATCACTTTTTCTTAAAGTTTCATAGTGTGGCTTATAAGTTTGATCCCATGATAATTAGTACAATTTTATATGTCTCCTTTATTCTTATAAATTGGTAGGATAGATCTTTTCCTCAATTCATTTGATATTGTCTTCGATTTGACAATCTTATTAAACAACTTTATCAGTCAACTTCTCTAGTATCTCGTAGATACTTCCAAACCTCTAATGGTATACCATCCCACCCTATGGCCTTTTTCTATTTTATCTTTTTCAATGCCTCTTTCACTTCAAGTATCCTGATCCTACAGTCATATCTATATAGTCCAACATTATTTAGGTTTACACCTCTTTCAATCTTTGTATTCTTAGGACTTTTGTCATTTAGTAATTTTTGCAAGTAACTTTTTTACATTTAGTTGACATCATCATCTTTGACTAGTACCATTTGGCCATCAATTTTAATGCATTTAACTTGGTCTAAGTTCTTACTCTTCTATTATCTTATTTTTGTAAGTTTGAACACATCTTTCCCACTTTCTCTTAACTATTATAAAGATTATTATACACCTTCAGTTTAACCTCACTCACCACTCTTTTAATAACTTTTTTAGCATTCTTATATTGCTCAAAGTTTTTTATATTTCTAGTTCCTTGTCATGTTTTAAAACATACTATTTCCCTTTAATAATTTTTTGCACCTTTTGACTCCATCACCAAGTCTCCTTTGCTATTTGCCTTTTTACCTTTAGATACTCCTACAACATGTTTTGCCACTTTTTAATGCACTCAACCATGTCAGTCCACATGGTGTTTATTATGTTTCGTTGTTCTACTTTCCTTCTATCATCAACTTCTTTGTGAATGATGTTATCTTTTCTCTTTTTAAGTTCCACTACTCAGTTTTTAAACACCTATTAAGTTAATTTCTTTATTCCATTTCTTAATATAAATATCCATGAAACCTATGTTGTGTGGTTAAACTCTTATTGAGTATCACCTCGCAATCCTTACACATTGATCTTTCGGTATTCTTAAGTAGAAAGAAGCCTTTAGAGGTTAGTAAGTGTTCATCACTCTTCTTAAAGTATAGTTTTTAGATTTAGGTTATATAAGCCAAAGCAAGTCGAGCATAGCTTCCCCCATCTCATTTCTTTCTCCAATACTAAACCTTTCATGTACCCTATCATATCCTTCATTTTCTTTTCCTATATAACCATTTAAATCTAATCTTATAAATATTACTTCTATGTTGAAAATTTCTTGCATTACTCTCTCTATATCTTCGTAGAACTATCTCTTCACTTTATCTTCTAACGCTACTTGTGGAGCGTATGCACTTATAACATTTATGATCTTCTCTCCTAAGATAAGTTTTGTTAGTATATAATTCTACGACTGGTTCTTTTAATTTCTACAACTTTATCCTTTAATCCATTATCCACTATTATTCCCACACCATTTCGATTATTGCACTTTCCTATATAGCAAAGTTGATTCTCATCTATTTCTCTAGTTTTAGCCCTTTTCATTAATTTCTTACACACAAGCTATGTTCACTCTCCTACATAGTAGTGGATCATGTCCACAAGATTTGGTTCTGTAGTAGATTTTTGACATTATATACACAAAATAATTTTGTGCACACCTCCCTTACTCCATACGGCTCCACATGTCAGGTTCAACCCGCCAATAAGGCAACAAAAATGCACTTTTTGTGGATATGTAAATTGAAACTTATCATTCAACCTTGTCTAGATCGAAAGCAAGAGCTTAGGTTCAGGCACATCGGTTGCATTGCAGCCTTCCCAATCATTAGGCTTGAACCCATTCTTGACAGTTGCTCAAACACTTTCAAGCAACAAGAAAGTAAAGCATACCTTATGCAATCCGAATAGGTTTTATAGAAGCAGTACATTGCAACAAATGTGCTCATTCAGTATCTTCTTTATTGTGAATTTCAATGTTTCCTGCCTTCATGTTTATTCTTCCTACTAAGTGTGGCCAAACTGTGCTATAAATGTCTTTGTTTGAAAGAGAGAATCCTCCCCTAAGGTAGATAGCCAAGGCACCCCATTAGTGCTTCTTAGTAAGGTTACTCCATTTTTTAACGTACTACCTTTGCATCATAAAGTGAGAGAGGGCTTCTTTAAAGTGTAGTAAGTGGTGCCCCTAAGCGCCCTTCTTAGTGTGGTACTTTTGAAGCTATGCTTGCCGAGCATTTGTAGTCTGTAGAGGCTTACTTGTCTTATAGTTTAGGTGCTTTGCTTTACTTTATCTTTTAAAACTTTGGCTTTGGTTTTATTGCTTGTTGTTTCATTTAGTTCAATAATACCACTTATCATAAGCACCCTTTCACATATAGCTTCTTTTTCTACAACACAGAAAACAAAGCGAGTAAGGTGAAACGGCAAAGTCTATTGCTATTTGGTGACTAAATTGGCTTACTAGATATATCTCTCACTTGGTAGCTTAGTTAGGTTAGGTTGAACTGTATTTACTAAATTGACCTAACACTCTATAAAGGTAATAGTACTATTATTGGTCTTTTAGTCTAAATTGTTGTCTAATATTTGCAAATTTGGCCTACTATTCCTTGGATGAACTTCAATGGCATCTCATTAGAATTGCATTAGTGTTGATTTGTTATTTGCTTACTAGGTCCACCTGAACCTAATTTGGCCTAATGCTTGCTTACGTAGCTTTACAAGCTTACTAAAAGAGTTTCATTGTTTTTGTTTCTTTTATAGGCATGACTCTTGGAAGATGAAATTTTTTTCATGATGGAACTTTTATACCCTATCCAAAGATGAAGTACATAGGAGGTGAAAAAGTGGTTAAGGAAGAGCAAGGCCCAGACCTCCTGTCACTGATACACCTTGTAAGGTTTGTGGAGGAGCAAGGGTAGACCAATGTGAAATGAGTTCCCTATAAGTATGGAAATCAAAACATGGAATAAGGAGTAAGGCCATTGTCATGTGATAATGATCTTTGCATAATGTTAAGTAGTACCTCCTAATGGGATTTGCTAACTGTACTTTGAGCATAATGTGCATCTTTTTGAGGAGCTTATGTTTGACTTGAAATGTGTCTTTCCTTCTTCACAAAGTGTGGGGGATGAGCCACAAAGTAACAGAGAAAGTCAAGTGGCTAAAGGTGTTGATGTAGTGACGCAGCCAATGTGACATCTATTCAAACAAGTGTGGGTGAGAAGAAGTAAGTGATGAAGGAGAAGGGCTTCAATTTGAGCATTATGAAGATGTTCAAAGTGAGGTGGAGTATAAGAGGAAGAAGATGAAGATGATTCTAGTGTCAGTGTATTTCATTTTGAGGAGAGTAACGAAGAGAATGATGAATACATATTTTAGAACAATATTGACAAGAATGTGTAACATGAGCTAAGAAGCAATAAGTTGAACAACATGAAGAGAGAGAATTTGGAGGTCTAATGAGTTTATTAGACCTTTTTATCTTAAATACATTGGTTGACTCATCTTCACTCAAAGGAAATTAGATCTATGTGAATGAGAAACTATAATTGGTATCCTATATGGATAAGTAAACTAAATATATTTCCCACTAGTCATATCCTACATGGATAAACAAATTACATGATATGCTCACGTGAAAGTGAAAGCACTTTATTTTGTTGCTTTGTTTAGTACTTCTTACTTAATTACTATTAAGACCTACTAGCTGGTTGAAAGTTTCTCTTTAAGAATTAGGACACTGTTGCAAATAGCTAGTTCTTATTTGGTGGCCTGCCACAAGAAGAGATAGTTGTCATCATTTAAGAACTTGCAACCACTCCACGGATCACATTCTTCTATGTCTAAGTGATAAGTTATGACTTGAAGGCCAACTATATATAAATTAAGAAGGGGAAAAAAATAGTAATATCAGCATGGTGATAAAAACTAATTTAATTAGTTTATTAACATAAAAATTAAAAGAGAAAATGCTACATCATGAGGAAGTTACAAGAACTAAGAATCAATGGTGATTTTGTTAGTGTTTTGAAAAGAGAAGTTTCACCTAGAGCTAGTACAAGCACTTGTAAATATCACAATTGCCTTCATTTGCAACATTAAGAAGGGAGAGAGTGATGCTAACACTTCTAGACTTTTCCTCTTGGAGAATTGGTCGACCTCATATTCCACCTCATTCATTTGCAACCTTGACTTCTTGCTCATAGTTAATGCTCCATCTAAATCTAAACAAAGAGACCCGATTTGATTACACTTATCTTCTACTTCAACATATACTACTTAGTCCTCCCACTTAAATGAATGGACTTTTCACTTATTTTTCTTGTCCCTACCATAGTTCTCAGAGAACTCCTCCAATTTACTAAACTCAATAACAAATAGAGTAACCTATCAAATCAGCTTACTACATAACAAAAATATTTTCTTTGCTCTGGAATTTGAACCCAAGCCTTCAAATTAACAATACAATGTCTTAACCAAAACTCAATGCACTTTTGAGTCAAGTAAACTATGTTCCCTACTTATGACATCCTTTCTTGTCATTGCTCTAAGTTATAAACTATGGTCCTTGCTTATGACATCTTGCTTTAAATTATATCCTCTACCAAGTTACAAGATATGGCCAAAAATAGCATTATAACTTAGCATAGGACTGTGTAGTTAATTTTAGTCACATTAACTTATTTTTCAAAAATATGTGCCAATGTACTATACTTAATTTTCAAAATATGTGCCAACGTATTATACTGAATTGAACATAATCATTAGTACTAAAAGGTACCAAGAAAGCAAAGTTAGCGATGGCAAATGGTCAATCCAATTGCGGGACCCAACCTTCATTGACTTGTAAGAGTTGGGTTAGCACTAGACAATTTTTTTAGTAGAATTGAGCTAGGGTAAAAATTTGTTACTGGCAACTAATGTTGGGTTTGGCTTAAGTCAATAGTAAAAAGTTAGGAGCCTCAGATATTCTATATATTTATGTATTAACTAAAAGATCTTGAATATATTTATCTAAAACTCTCTAAGTGTAACGATCTTTTTTGGTAATTAAGTGACTGAATATTTTGTTGCAAAAAATTACTTATTGATTGTTATCAATCAATTTTTCAACTGTTAAAAAAATTCAGATACTAGGGTCAATTAAGGCGCTCAACCTGAATTGACCCTACAAATTAGGGTTAGGGCAAGTAATTTTTTTACCTTAATAATATTAGAGTAAAAAAACTATGACCTGAATTTAGTAAAAGTTAGGGTCGACCATCAAGTGATGGCAAAGGGTCAGGCCAATTAAGGAACTGACATTAACCTGTAAGCATCAAGTTATGACCAAGATATTTCTAGCCCTAATAGGTTTAGGGTCAAAACATTTGACCAGAACTTGTATTAGGGTCAAGCTAGAGTAAGTAAAAAGTTAAGGGCCTCAAACATTTTCTCTATGTTTATATATTACTTAAAATGCCCTTGCATATATTTGTGACACCCCAAATTTTTATAAAATTTTAATAATAATAATAATAATAGTCATAGTTGGGATCCCAAAATGAAAGATTCCATTAATTATTATATTAGAATGTTTCCTGAAAACCTTCGGGTGTTATTTTCTTTTTCCAAAACATCACAATTATCGTTAAGTGTTCAATTTTGCCTAAAATAACCCTTAATTAGCATTTGATTAGATCATCTAATTAATTAATTTTATAATTTTGAACTGATTTTAGCTTTAAGTTATCATCAAACCGTTGATTTGAAAATTTACCGGTTAAATGATTATTATGCTATTAAATGGGCAATTAATAATATGGATGATTCTAAGTCAGTCTTCTATTTTTGCAGATCAATCAAAATTAATTTAGATCAGCTTAATTTTATAGACCCCGCTTCACAAGCAAGGCTGCATCAAGCATGCTAACCACCACATGGCAGACTACAAGTAGCAAGCATGGGTAACCCAATAAAGAAAGATGCAAATCCGGCACCTCTTATAAGATGGCTTATTACCTTTGGGAGGCCGGCTTCTCGTTCTCCTTCCTTGAGGAGAGAGGTGGACAGACTGTTCCCCTCTCTCTCTCTCTCTCTCTCTCTCTCTCTCTCTCTCTCTCTCTCTCTCTCTCTCTCTCTCTCTCTCTCTCTTCAACAGTAGGAAGAAGCTGCTCCTCCCTTCCTTCTCTTCTTGCTTCTTTGATTCTCCCTCCTAGAGTAGAGGTGGAAGGATCGTTCCTCTCCACCTCTCTCGTGTTCTCCTCTCACTCCAAGTCTCTCTCTTTCTCTCAAAATCCCTCTCTTTCATCCCATCCACAGGCCGTGGTGACACACCAGTCTCGGCTTCAATCTCCCTCCTTGAGGAGAGAGGTGGATGGATTGTTCCTCTCCACCTGTCTCTCTTGTGCTCTCCTTGTCTCTCCTTCTTCTCGTTTTTTTTTTTTTTCTCTCCTCTTGACAGAGAAGAGGTGGGAAGGACTGTTCCTCGCCCATCTCTCTCTCTCTCTCTCTCTCTCTCTCTCTCTCTCTCTCTCTCTCTCTCTCTCTCTCTCTCTCTCTCTCTCTCTCTCTCTCTCTCTCTCTCTCTCAGTTCCTCTACCTTTCCCTCCTCTCTATTGCTTTGTCTCTAGCCCCGTTCTCAGTCACCGCACAGACCCACGATCGCACCCCACCTTCCAGCACTGCCCTAGGCCAACCCACTTCCTATCAACCACACCAAAGCCAAGCCACACCCATCTCCTCCTCTCCCTCCCTCTCTCTTGCATTTGCTTTTTCTTCCCCATTTTCTGGCAAAACCCAGATTGCCCTTCTTCTCTTCCTTCTTTGTGTTTTTTATCACCAGACCCTCCTCAACCATTCACCGTCACCACCCGATCGGCACAATCCCACGCATGTTTACCACACATATGTTCTTTTCTCCCACATAGCACCTTCCCGTTCACCATCTCATCTCCCTATCTCGATTTCTCTTCTATCACTCTGCATTTGCACCTAACCCTTCGGTCCAACGGCCCTCCCATCACCGGTCAACCCTCCTTTGTTCAAGGCACTTAACCCCCGTCTTCATCTATCATCATCTCCTCTGCACCCACCTCTGTTCTCCTCTACCCAAATCAGCACCCCGGCTTCCTCCATCACCGCCTTTGGCTAGCCCGGGGAGGGAAAACCCAGATCGGGTTTTTCCCTCTACCTTTCCTTCTCCCTCTTTTCTTCTTCTCCCCTGCTCTTCTTCCCTCTCCTTCCTCCTTTTCTCCCAACGTCTTCCTCCTTCCTTCCATCGGATTTCTAGTTTTTTTTTTCTTTGAAAACCAGAAATCTGGAGAAATTCCAGAAATGCCCATGGGCCTTTAATAATAATTACATTTCCATCCTATTTTGTCTTTATGTGTATCTTTGTTTACCTTATCTAGGATAGTGTTGTTCTAGGATTTACTTCTAGAATATGTATTTTTACTTCTTGTCGTTGCATGATACAACGATCAAGATAGGGAAATTATATTCAGTTTGTTATTGCATTGAATTTGTGTTGAAGTTACCTTGTTACTGATTATTACCTGTTGTGATCTGTTGCGTGACACAGCAGTCAAACAGGGTAATTCTCTTTATTTGTTATTTACTTTCATTTCCTTCTAACTCAAATTTAGAACTTTGTTTACTCATGGAATGATTAATGAACTTGAATTTTAGTTTGTTAATTTATAATTAAAATTTGTGTAAACTCCAACATTTAAGTTGAGTCCTCATGGAAATCGACCCGGACTTACACTAGCTAAACTACAATAGCCCTGCACTTGCAAAAAACATCAACAATTATAATATAAAACATAATTATAATTTTGGGTAATACATTTGAGATAATACACATATCAAACCAACGTTAAAACCATCGATGCCTTTATTTTCAAAACAATAAATATCTAAAACATAATAACAATGTGGCCCAAGGTCTATCCATCATAACATCGCACCTCAATATCCATCATATATATAACTATCATAATCAATTTCATAAAATAAAAGTATACAGTCCATAAAGAAAGTCAAATGGTAGTCTGTTTATTAACTCACACCACTATCTATCAGTCAAAGTAAAGAAATCTCTCACTGTTATCACGGT
This sequence comes from Warburgia ugandensis, assembly GCA_035236585.1. Taxonomy (NCBI): domain Eukaryota; kingdom Viridiplantae; phylum Streptophyta; class Magnoliopsida; order Canellales; family Canellaceae; genus Warburgia; species Warburgia ugandensis. The sequence continues at coordinate 45,044,219 of CP141129.1, forward strand.
CTCTCAACGGTCTTGCCAATCCTATTGTTACACTCAAGATCTAAGGCATTGCAAAACAAAGCAATGCCTCAGCAAGCTATTGCTTGTGCAGGTACATAGACATTTAATATAATAACGATAGAACAAATGGAATAACAATGCTAATATAATGAGTATATCTATCATTTATGAAAATAAATCATTATAAGCAATGCCAACAAAATCTCAAAACATCATGTACGATAAAACATGCATCTTATGGTTTAAAACATAATATGATCTAATATAAATGAGCATACAATAATAACAAGGCACCCTAAAGTACGTAGGTCCCATGAGTGTTCCATACACTCGTATAATCAGATCATGAGTACTTATATCACTTCTTTGAGTGTCGTCACAGCCAGGTATATAACACTATCTACATGCTCATCATGCAAGTATACAGAACAAGAGTATGGATCGTCACTCCAGCGTCTTAACCACAACCGCTCCCTGTTGACACCATAATGGGAGACTTAACGTCCGTTCCCATGGAAAGGCCCAGACTGCTAATGTGGACTATCCATGTTACCAAACCCAACCAAAAGCCATCTATGGGCAGGTGTTTATCATATCACAATCACATCACAAATTTTGGAGGGTGGGCGGCCGGCCAGCCCTACTCCCTCCTAGCATGACATTCACCAGGTGAGAGCACCCGTCATAAAATACAAAACACAAAAATCACATATCTAAAAAATCAGGAGCACTCGTGGCTCGCAATCCCCAAGGCATGGCCCTCATCCCAGGGTTAGCCTCTCAAAGGACCAGCCACCAAGCCTCCACTGTCCTTTCTCATGAAAACCCATCAGTTTCAGTAATGCAATAAAGAAAAATAATTTCTAATTATGCATAAATATGGAGTATCATTCTCATGAAATCATTGATCATAATTCATTCAATATATTATTGAATTCTAGTATCTATCATAACATAAAATGCGAAGTCTCATAAAATTGTAGACTAACTAAACAAATGAAATTTCTCATAATCAATCATGATGCTATGATAATGCATGGTTTTTAATCAAAACATAACATTAAATGTCATTACCTACCTCAATGCAAGATCACCCAACTTAAGCATATAATTCCCTTATCTTGTACGTTCAGATATATCTGTTAGTACCATAATGCTTTTTTGTATTATTTATTTCATCATAAGAGAATCTATGGTAATCCAACTGTTAGATCATCCTCTAAGATCTCTATTTATAATTTTGTCCTTAGTTCTAAAGTTACTTGTTATAATTTAGTCTCATCTCATATTCATTTGTTTATTTTTGTGTGTATCTAACTTTTATACCTAAATATGATGGTCAAATCATCCTCAGATCAACAATTTCCCAAAATCTTGGTTAAATCAATGGTCTAGATAAATTTCTATAGTTATTACACCTAATTTACTCCTCATGCCCTACTTTAGTACCCTATATTGTCTATTTGTTCAAGTTCTGGGGCCTAATCACCCTTTAATCGGCCTGATCTAAGTTATTGTATACTATTTTATAATTTTCCTAATTTAAAGTGGTTAAATATAAGTTTGCAAGTTAAATCTAGGTCCATGTCATCAAGATGATTGCAATAGATATTTTCGATCGTGATTTGAACCTCTGTAGCTCTCAAAATCAAGCTTTTTGTGAAAATACTTCATTAATTATTAATTATTAATTTATAGGAGGGTCAAGTGGATTGTTTGCACCAGTTTACACCGGGTTACACCGGCATAAACCAGCGTCCCCAAGATGCCTTTCTTCTAGGACGTGCCGCGTGCATCCTAGTTACTGGGACGCGCCCCTACATGCGTCTCGGTCATCTAGACGCCGAGCGTCCTGGCCATCTGTGACCACACGTAAGGTACTCCCCTGTGAGTGCACGCGACGATGGGCACCCGCACGTGCATCTTCAGTAGGACATCCTGCATGGCGTCCCAACGTCAACGCCAAGGCGCCGACATGGGAGCCATTATCAATGACCACACAAGTTTTTTTACACCCTTTTGCTTGGAATTTTATGTAGCTTCCATTTTTAACACTTCTTTTGATTAATTTGGACAAAAACTAAAGTTTTTTCTTGATTTTTCTCATGTTCCTTAAATTCTCCTACTTACTATTCTTCGTGATATCCGGGGTCGTCAACCATCCGATTTTCCTAATTTTTAAAGGGTTTGTCCCTAGTTCCCTTACGCACCAGATGGACGTGCGAATAGTGGTTTCTATGCTATTTTATTGACTAAATCTTACTACTACAGTAGGGTGTGTTAAGTCCCTGAAAAAATGACGAACCCTCATCATTTTTTTCGATTTCAATGCATGCAACACCATGTATATGCTATACATGGAAAGGAAAAGGAGGGTGGAGACTTACCTCCATCAGCTAGGCGTCGTTGACGCTGCCGGAGCTCTAGTTGCCAAAAAAATGCGATTTGCAAAGGTTAGGGTTAGAGGAAAGAGACGCGATGGAGAAGATGATGAGAGGAGAAGTCTGAGAGAAATAGATCGTGCTGGGGAGGAGGAAGGAAAGCTTTTCCCTTTATACACTACCCATCGATGATTTTTTTGGTGAAGGAGTCAGATCTAATAGGAGAGGATGGAAGGGGGTGCTGTGATAAAAAAAACAGCCCCCTATATTTTGGGCCTTCCAAATTACCAAACTACCCTTTTAACTTAAATAGCTCATAACTTCTCTATTTGAGCTCCATTTTCTACGTTCTTTATGTTGTTAGAATTCTATCGGCGCGTACTTTCTAGTTTTTGGGTTTTCAGAACCAATTTCTATTCATAAAGTTTTTATTTAATTTATTATTTAAATTTTGAGGATATTACAATATTTCCTTAAAAACTCTAAGTGCAAAGGCATTTTTTGTAATTACATAAATAACTTAATTTTTGTATTCTTTTATGTAGCTATTCCATTTTGTTTACTCTTAATATGGTTAGTAAAGATTTGACCAATGGACTTGCAAGCAAAAATCTTAATTAATTTGTAAAGCTATTGTTTACTTTGTTCACTCTAAATATAGTTAGTAAGACTTCACTAGTCGACTTACAAGTGCAAATCTTGAATAATTTGCATACCTATTCCATAATTTGTATAGTATATCAACAATGGTAAAAAAATTACTTAATAATTAATATCAATTAATTTTTTAAGTGTTAAGAAATTTTAGGTGTTAGGGTCAATTGGGGCCCATTTCAAATTGATCCTAGAGGTTAAGGTTAAGGGGCATCAATGTTTTAACCTTAATAGTGTTAGCGTAGGAAAACTATGACTTGGAGTTATTTAGGATAAGGACTAATGCCAAGAGAAATCATTAGGCTCAAGATTAGGGTCAATACAAATTATGCTCAAGCCAATCCATTGCCATTGCTAAGTAGGTTGATGAACCAAAGGATAACAAGTACAATTTCTAAGTGTGGCTAAATATCCCTTTCAAATAGTCTTTTATTCTCTTAGTGGCTCATTATTATTAAAAGTAGTTGAGGGCTACTCCCGCTCAACCATAGATATACAAGACCTAGGTGCACCATCAATATCTTAGGAAGGTGCAATTTGAATATCTAGGAGGTGGGATTTGTACCTAGTGTTCCATGGCTCAATCCTAGTCAGATTTGCAACTTGGGAACAAAACAACCAGGCAACAATTCTCAAAATTGGCAAACATTTGTGAAAATAGGGAAAAAGATAGGAAAAAATGTTAACTAGATTAGGAAAAAAGTACTAATTGAAAATTGATTTAGTTTTCTAATTTGCATTTGTAACTAGGTTTAGAAATAAGATATGAGAGTTTGACAAACTATTCATGAAATTTGAATTTTCTTTGATAAATTCTTATTAATCTTTTGGAAATTGCATTAGATTCAAATAATATAAGATCTTTTTTATTTAGGAAGTATTGGACATTAAAAAGCTTGGACCTTTTCAAAAACTTTACAATATCTATTTAAATAATTCTTTGTAAAAGTCCACCCTCAAGAGTCTAGAAGAAGTCCCTAACCCTTTTGCATGAATGGTTATATTCTTTTGTAGATCCAAGTAATTCATCATGTTCACTATACAAAAAATATGTAAGCCATTGAAAATCAATGCATTAGATGGTCCTAATCACTTTTTTTTTCCTTCAAAATTAAAATGATGGTTGCAATTTTCAATTCAAATAAACATAGGATAAAATTATCTGGTGGGTTAATGTAATAACCCGACATTTTGATAAAATAAAAAAGAGGAGTTTGATTGTAAAACTTAATTTTTTCTTCTGAATTTGAATCTGAAACCTCAAAAGTCAGAATGTAAGTGACAAAAGCTTTCTAACGACACTAATTTTGTGCGAAACAGAGTTTTAAGAAATCACAAAGGAGGCCAAATTGATAATGGCACCCCCTTACCATGGATGCACCCCACGCGACGGCGAACCAAAGGGAGCTCAGCGCGTGGAGCTCTATCTAGGCTGCCTGTCACGCAGGGACAAAGCCAGGGAAGCCCTCTCTCCCGATTTCTCCCTCCATCCCTCTTTACCCTCGTTGCATCTCTCTCCCTCCATTCCTCTCACCGCTCTCCCTCTCTCGCGTGAAAACATCTCTCCAGACACCCCCCTTTTCCCTCCGGCAACAACGTTTTTCTCCCCCACCGGTGGCTGTCACCGGCACAGGTAAGAACTCTTACCTCCTTTGGCAACATCCCTTGCTTCTTCTCCTCTCCCTCACTCTATTTCTCCCTTTACCGTTCGTCTTATTGCCGGCAACGACGGAAAAACCAGTTGGGGTTTTCGTCGGTTTTTCCTTGTTTTCCCGCAGCAAGAGTTAACGAAATCACCCCAAATTTCATTGGAGTGAAGGGATAGACAAGACCTACAAGATCCAGGTTTCATTTGTGTAAAAAATCAAGTTTTTACACTGTTACAGACGCGGACGACGACCTTTTTCGGTCGTCTTTTCCGGCGATGGTGACCGGAATCCGGTGCCGGAGACTTTTTTCCGACTAGCAAAAATTGGGAAAAATTATATGAATGGAATCTTGACTGAGTAAGCTTAGCAACCATGTCAATGAAAGTTCGATAGGAGATTATCTAACCATTGACATTTTTATCTAAACACAGCACATGGGCAAAGCTAGAGTTACAAATTTGATCATTGAAAACACGATCAAACAGTAAATCTATGAATCTGATTATGTGAATTGCATGTAGAAAACAATGTGGATTGGAAACAATAAATGAAAAGCCTATTAAATGAACAAATGTTGTTCAGACCGTTACTTTATAAATCTAATCATTCCATTGCTTAGATCTAGGTAAATTAGGTCTAGAACATTAGATCTGATTGATCGATGTGTGAAATTAAATTCTTCAACACTATAAGATATCTTATCTGAGGTTAAACAACAAATCAATAACAATCTGACCATTCAAATTAGAGTATTAATGTATGAATCCATGATCAAGATACTAAATTATAATATTTATTTCATATTTCTCAGATTGATTGGTAATTGATGATAGAAGCCCGGATCTTTGCTTTCTGATTTGTCGAGCAACATCCAAATTGATTGATAATTGATTTTGGTGAATCTGAATCACCAAATTGAAGTGAGTAAATTCTAAGATTGCCAAGTTTTCTGATTCATTTCACTTGGACACTGTTTTATTACATTCATGTAATTGCTACATATACTTTTAGTTGATGATTATCTTTGAGATCATAAAATGGCATCCTCATAACTTGAATTATATGAAAACTTTTGAATTATTTGTGGATGAAATTGTTAGGAGACAGTCTCCATTTTTATATAAATATGATATCATGATTATCAGGTGACACACACCACATTCGTTAAATGTGTATTATTCTATAGACAAGGGAAACTCTATCAAATTTTTATTAAAAATATAAGGTTAATTTTTCTAATTAAATATCATGCATCATTTATATTTGACATCCATTGGCATTAAATGGAAAATACATACTTTTAAAACTATGATCAAAATCTGATTATGTGATCAGTGACTAATATGTCACTAAGGGTACAATAATACTTAGATTTATGCATTGATTGTCGAGGATTTGTTTTAAACAGGCGCTTTGGCCTGGTGGACATTATGATAGAAAGGTTATAGGAATGGTCACCCACCTTCCAACGATTGATTTTTCGACAGTAGGCCCAAGTAGCTAGATTTTAAGTGTAGTATCATGGGAAGGCTGCAATGCGCAATCCATTCTCCTCCCATGCAAGACAGTGATAAGTATCACATAATTGGTGTCAGCGTTTGAGCATGTGGTGTCCTATTATTGGGCAGTTGTCGCAACATAGTGATCAATGTATTCTTTTTTCTACAGTATCCAATGATTGAGCAATTGCTATAGTGTTGCAGTGTCCCATTATAGAATAGTTAATGCATGTTGATTTTTGGCAACACACGTGTGATGGGGTCATAGATACCCTGGCCATTAGGCATGATGATGCCTTGTATGATTTGAGATTTGATATTCATATTTATATGCTAAGAATTGATATGTTTGACATAAATTGCTGAGTACTTTCGTATATATTGTTTAAATTGAGATTTTAGTACTTAACTATTTTATTGTAGTTTTTGTGCACTTGGTTACTGAATACCCTTTTGATGTCAACATATCACATTGTTCTTACGCTTATATTGTACCTAGATGACCTAAAACATTGAATGGAATGTTTGAAAAGCATGTAAACGTTATATTATTGATAGGCCTTAGGAACGATACCTAAAGATGTTTCACTATGCGCATGAGTGCATGAAAGCAAGTTTGCATTAATTTATATTTGTGATCTTAGTTTTACCTACTAAGTATAGTTTCCTATTCACCCAACAACTTTACAAATAAACGCGAAGAAGGGAAAGGCAAGAGTGTTGAGACCAGGCGCACAAAATAGTCAGAAAGGTTATAGACAGTGTATGTATGCTATGTACATTTTGTAAATGTTTGTGAGATGACTGAGTAGTTATATGATTGTTATAAATAGTTAGACATATATAAATATGTTTAATACAAATTGGGCTATAGGCTATAACTGGACAATTTTCTAGGAAATGATAAGTTTTTTACTTGTTATAGTTGAATGTAAAAATGCTTGAATTTTAAACTCATGAATGTGTTTTGATAGATCTTATGACACTTGGGATTTTTTGAAAGGTCTTTTCAAAGAAAAATTGTTTTCGCTGTTTGTTTTCTCAATGAAATTTTCAAATAGGGATCTCGCCTTTTGAAAATAGTCCTCAAAAAGCATTTGAAAACCCCAGCTAATAGGCATTTAATTTGATCTCCAGCCTTTCTATTCCATTCTAAACATAATGAATGTCTTCGATCTAAAAAAAAAAAAAAGAGTTTTCCCATGCATGGACTTCTTATCCTCTTTGTTTGTGGACTTTATTGAGAGACTTCTACAATTATGGTCGAAGTCAAATTTTACTCAAAGAGTGGAATTGATTATACTTAAGTTTCACCAGATGCTGCTTATGCCTACATATATCCCTTAGATTTCATTGAAATATTGAGTGTGCATATGTGTGTAAATATTTAGTTACACGTGAAAGAAAATAAAAGAGTAAAGGGGATGAAGTATGGCCCAAATTTAAGTTACAAACAACTATATATTATTCACCTAGTTTGGCATCTGGGGGCAACATTGAAGCTTCAAGCAAACCCAAATGACCTCAGGAATGGCGTCATTCTAGATATTATGGAATGTGAGTCCAGAGATCTTAACGGTGGATGGGGGACCATTCCTTATCCACATGCCTACGTGTCACATATCCACCATCTCAACCTGATCATGCGACGAATCTGAGATGACTTTGATCCCGTAATAATGCACACAATACAACGTAAGGAGTAAGAAGGGGCAGGTGGTCGGTCTAGCTTCTACCTTGTCCTCTTCTTTCTGGTCTTGGCTATTTTATGTCTCATTGTTCTTTATTCCCACCAAAATTTGCAAATAAAATACATAAATAAAAGTAGAAAATACTCTAATAATTCCTGTTTGTGGAAGAAGCATAATTTAGGGTACTTGTACTCTTTCAATAATTCAGAGAAAAGTGGTTAGTTTTTGCTTTATTGTGCAAGAATTATCTTTCGGTGTGGTATAGGGGATAGTCTCATAGTTCTAAGAGATGCTATGTTATCCAATCCTCTGTTAGCTTTGAGTTGTATGCACTTAATTTACATGCAGATGTGGGCAAATATGCTAACATCCATGGCACAAGATGTAGAATATTGATTGGATTCGCCCAAACCTTGATGTTATCAGCTTTGATTAAGATTGGATGATGATAAAGAGAGACCCACTTGAGCCAATCGCATAATTTAATGGCAAAATAATTGAGGCTAAAGACTTCTAACTTTAGGAGATTGCTAGGACTTCAACATGTACTCTAAGATTCGCCTTATCCAGCTATTTTTCATGAGTGACAATCGACTTCTATTCTTAGAATAAGGGGATAGAATATGGAATTTAGAGCTTATAGAGCCCTAGCTAGGAATTAATAGTTGGTTTCTAGTCAGAATGCCAATGTCACTTTTGGGAATAAGGCAGCCCAGTGCAGTAGAGTTGTTGCCGTATGATCTGGAGGTCATAGGTTCGAGGCGTGAAAACAACTCAGGAACAAGAATAAAAATGGCAAATATATGGTGGGCTATTAGACTCTTTCGGAAAGGCACTAAGTCCTACATAGGCTTCATCGATGAATCGACTTCGTTGGCTGGTCTATCAAGCAGTTGCAAGCAGCCCTCAGGCTGTTTGACTTCAATTTGATCAACTGGTCCAAGGCCCTTGATCCATCAAGCCTCATTTAGGATTTCATCAAATCAGCTAAATGATTCAATGGGAGAGGCCCCTTCTTGATAATCTACAAATTAAACAGCCTCAATTTACCTACATATGTCATTGTAAGGAGCTTCTGTTTAGCCTGAAAGCTGCAATTGTTCTTAGATAGGCCATGCACCAAAAATCTCCTGTTCTTGAGTGATTACCACCATAGTTGTTCTGTGTTGAAAACATGGATTTGTTACAAAGTTTAGAAGGATTATAAGGTCATCGATCCAAGTATCACTAATTTCCGAAGTGTCTACAAGATGAACCATTTGGATCACCAATTTGGAGAAGCATTATTAGAAGACAAGCATAAAGCTCTTTCGTGGCTCCCAACCATCCATTTGGTAAGCCTTACTATGGATGAAATATGCACCAAAACTTTGAACCTCTTAGACAATTGTAGTCTCTGGTCTGGGGCCATTAACAGGTGGCTAGAATCATCCGACTATAGAGTTTCTATAACACATCTAGTAAGCCTGCGAATTAAATGGTTAGAATTAAAGCTATGAGAAGGTTTCCAAGAGGTACAAGAGGGATTACTCCTTACAGTTCCACCGGGAGCAAGTCATATCTAGTTATCCAGCTACTTCGGCATTTACAGCAATTGTACCACAAATATCTATAACATTCCACAAACATCAATTAAAGGTGGTTCATGTGTTCTTTGTACATTTATGCATGCCTTACTCTCTAAAATGTTACTACCACTACAAATAGGCAGTCACGTACATGAAGCTTTTGCATATGCGGGGTCGGAGGAAGGGGTGGACTACAAGGGTCTATAGTACACAGTTTTACTTTGCCTTTTTAAAAAGAGGCTGTTTCCATGCCTTGAACCCAGAACCTCAAGGTCACACGACAACAACTTTACCATTGTGCCAAGGCTCCCCTTCAAAATGTTCCTCCCACTCCGACCTAGCTTTTATCATACAGGCAGGTTCTTATCTTGGAACAAACGGGGGGGCCTACAACAAATGTAGAAAAAGTTATTCTTGGGTAATGATTTTATCCCTTGCTGTTGGCCCGTTTAGCAGTAAAACCTGAATAAAATTAGTCAGACATTTAAACTTGGTCTAAAAGATTGCATGTTTGTTCTAAAATAAATTTGTCTGTGTTCTAACCTTGCAAATGGTAGCGAGAAACTTAATCACCATCCATGGATCACTCAGTCCAAGGATTGTTATTCCCAAGCCAAACAGAGCCCCTGAGGGATCGAAAGCAGCGTTATCTTGGATCTAACTCGGGTAAATCCGGCTCAGTAATGTATGTTTTTCATCAGCCTATAAAAGAAAGATTGGTTGTTACAAAGGAGATTAAGAGTTCCAGATGCATAAAAAGGTCGGTCATAGTCTTGTAAATCTTGATGCAGCAGCCATCGTGGACTATCATTAACTAATCTCTCCAATGTTGAAAAGACTTTGACCTAATAGCACTCCGAGCTCCCACGAAGAAACTTCGTTGCATAAAACATGATTTCTTTCGACTGCTGACATTACGAGACTATTGGTTCATCTGTGGTCGATCGAGTCCGTTTATCTGACTTTCTCCCACCATGGGCACATTTATCAAGTTCTAGAATCAACCAATCTGCATGGTATCCAAAATGGGGAAGTCGGATGGAGTAGATGAACCAATGGTGGAGGGCATCGTGTAATAGAAAGTCGCGGTGACTTTCCATGGCGAGACCTGCTTCAAGGCATTCCTCCAAAGAAATTATTCCACATGGTCTCACGTCGCTTCATACGATTCTTCCTGAAAACTTCGATGGAGAAAATAACTCACCCACCAAGCAGCTTTGGAAACAAGTGACAGTGAAAGAAAGATAGAGAGGTGGTGTTTATATTGGTTGGTTTGGGGAAGATGAAGAGGCATGCTGTTGATGACGTCCATCCCCATTATCACGCCCAAGGAGTCTTGTAAGATAAGAAAACTTTGTTAATTGTAATCTCAATTAACTAAGAATCTACTAGGAATCTTCCAGGAAAGTTCTAAACCACCTCTGGCCTCTATAAATGGGACCAAAGGTAGAGCCAAAAAGAATAGAGCAGAACGGGTGTAATCTCTCTCTCATAGTGGAAATATTTTTCCTCCTCCTCTAGTGGATATAGGCTATACATAGCCAAACCATGTAAATCTTGTATTGTGTGTTTCTGAGAGTTTGATCCTAACAGCTACGACTAACAGCTGTATCTATAGAATAAAAGAAACTCGTCGACAATCTCATTTTCTTGGATGGACATGTCGAGGTAGAAAGAAGAATCCTCAGATCAGCTCGATTAGTTTGCTTGATCCATCCAAGGAAATGAGTTGTCAACGAGTTTCAATGTGAAGAAGAAGCACAAAGGTTTACAACTACAACTGGTGGTACCTCTCTCTCTCTCTCACACACACACACACAGAGTACTGGTTGAGAAGTACAAGAGCGAGCTGGGGTGAAACTACTCTTTGCTATTCTGAATATGAAAACGGCTGGTGGTACCTCTCTCTCCCTCTCTCACACACACACACACAGAGTACTGGTTGAGAAGTACAAGAGCAAGCTGGGGTGAAACTACTCTTTGCTATTCTGAATATGAAAACGGCTGGTGGTACCTCTCTCTCTCTCTCTCTCTCTCTCTCTCTCTCTCTCTCTCTCTCTCTCTCTCTCACACACACACACACACACACACAGAGTACTGGTTGAGAAGTACAAGAGCGAGCTGGGGTGAAACTACTCTTTGCTATTCTGAATATGAAAACGGCTGGTGGTACCTCTCTCTCTCTCTCTCTCACACACACACACACACAGAGTACTGGTTGAGAAGTACAAGAGCAAGCTGGGGTGAAACTACTCTTTGCTATTCTGAATATGAAAACGGCTGGTGGTACCTCTCTCTCTCTCTCTCTCTCTCTCTCTCTCACACACACACACACACACAGAGTACTGGTTGAGAAGTACAAGAGCGAGCTGGGGTGAAACTACTCTTTGCTATTCTGAATATGAAAACGGCTGGTGGTACCTCTCTCTCTCTCTCTCTCTCTCTCTCTCTCTCTCTCTCTCTCTCTCTCTCTCTCTCTCTCTCACACACACACACACACAGAGTACTGGTTGAGAAGTACAAGAGCAAGCTGGGGTGAAACTACTCTTTGCTATTCTGAATATGAAAACGGCTGGTGGTACCTCTCTCTCTCTCTCTCTCTCTCTCACACACACACACAGAGTACTGGTTGAGAAGTACAAGAGCGAGCTGGGGTGAAACTACTCTTTGCTGTTCTGAATATGAAAACGGCTGGTGGTACCTCTCTCTCTCTCTCTCTCTCACACACACACACACACAGAGTACTGGTTGAGAAGTACAAGAGCGAGCTGGGGTGAAACTACTCTTTGCTATTCTGAATATGAAAACGGCTGGTGGTACCTCTCTCTCTCTCTCTCTCTCTCTCTCTCTCTCTCTCTCTCTCTCACACACACACACACACACACAGAGTACTGGTTGAGAAGTACAAGAGCGAGCTGGGGTGAAACTACTCTTTGCTATTCTGAATATGAAAACGGCTGGTGGTACCTCTCTCTCTCTCACACACACAGTACTGGTTGAGAAGTACAAGAGCAAGCTGGGGTGAAACTACTCTTTGCTATTCTGAATATGAAAACGGCTGGTGGTACCTCTCTCTCTCTCTCTCACACACACACACAGAGTACTGGTTGAGAAGTACAAGAGCAAGCTGGGGTGAAACTACTCTTTGCTATTCTGAATATGAAAACGGCTGGTGGTACCTCTCTCTCTCTCTCTCTCTCTCTCTCTCTCTCTCTCTCTCTCACACACACACACACACACACACACACACAGAGTACTGGTTGAGAAGTACAAGAGCGAGCTGGGGTGAAACTACTCTTTGCTATTCTGAATATGAAAACGGATGGCAAACAGTTTAACAGGCAATTTGAAACTCAGAACAGCAAAAGTTAGGATCATGCATGAAATTTCTGGGGCATGTCTATATAAGACGTAGCTAAGAAAGAAGATGCTTCTCTCTTGGGAGACATCCGGGCAGAAAATAGTTGCTTGGATCACCCAGACCAGCGGCTCTTTACAAATTTTAGATGGATAAATGTAAGGGCCGGGACCAGAATCATTCATACAAACCATACACCTTCTAGGCCTTGTCTTAGATAAGCCATGACCCAAAAATTATCACATCCACTAGATGAACATAGCCCAACATAGTTCTCTTGGAATTTTTCCTCTCGTAGCTTTCTCGGGGTTGTTGGGATCCGTGGATTTTTCTTTGTGATGGAAAACTTTCCGTTGGAAACGAGTTCTCCTTTGCTTGGCTAACCTTCCTTATGATAGTCCCATCTTCCTTTTTAAAGAAATCCAAGATAAAAAGGATGGGGGGGAGGAACAGAACAAGAAAATTAAGGATTTACCAATCACTAACTTCCTACATACTCTACTGGCTTGTGGCAACATATGCATGAGATGTGGGGTTCGAGGTTGGTGAGAGATGGAAGAACCAGCAAAAAAGAAAAAAGTAGGAAAAGATTTACACATCCTGTTTATCAGGAATATGTTCATTTCATTTGGATGCTAGAATTGCCCATATGGCATGACTTTGAGCTACTAAACATCCAAAGTCAGAAACCAAACAAACAGTCTGGATCGACCAAACTGGCGCCTAGTATGTAAGATTAGAGTTTCATGGGCTCAGGATGGCAACAATGAGCTCATGCCCAGCTAAAAATTCTCATTCCTCTTGTCATGAAGCAAGAATCTCCCGATTATCTAACAAAGCAAACTACTGCGCTGGGTTGGAAGATGCCAACTCGAGGGCTACAGAGCCTTTTGAGTTATCAGGCGTACTGAAGTCATCTTATTGTCATGAAATGTTGACTAATACTTACTAAAAAACAAATTTTATTACAGGTAACTAGAATCCCCTTCTATTAAGAGGCGGAGTAGCAAGCAAGGCACTTTCCCAGTTATAGAAGACGTGCACTTTTTTAGAACTACATGGAAAACTTTTGCTTAGGTTCGAACCCATAAACTTCTATGTAAACCTCCGTGGCTCTGATCACATTAAACCTACCTAAAAATTTGTGTGTAGATTTATGCCGATAAACTTGCACGCTATCAACAGCTAAACTATGTACTATGGTCTCATATCAATTGAAAATTCCAGAGAAAATCCTAACCAGGGTTTCTTGGATGAAAGTCTACTAATGTTCAATCAAGACAAAATTAGAGTCCATGGCAGCTTTAGATTATCGTCCAGTTTAACCGAATGGATCATGTCAAGGTAGCTATGTGAGCCTTAAAAAGTGTACTTCTTTCCCTGGACAGTTTCTCGTTATCTTTCAGTTTAGCCGATTGGGCCATGTCAATGCAGCAATGGTAGAGTTGTTGTCATATGATCTTGAGGTCACGGGTTCAAGGCATGGAAACATCCTCTTACAAAGTACAAGGTAAGGCTGCGTACTATTGACTCTTGTGGTCCGCCCCTTCTCCGGACCCTGCATACCAGAAGCCTCGTGCACCGGGGCTGCCCTTTTACCATGTCAATGCAGCACATGTGAGTCTTAAAATGTATACTTCTTTCTCGAGCAAGCAAGTTCACTTACTGAAAGCATTTTTCGTCTATTAATTGCAGGGCATTGGATCTCAAATGATAAGAACCTGCACGATGGAGGCCCCCCCTCGGGATTATCCGACCTCTTCTTCAGATATCTCGCAAACAAAAGTCGATTCTAGGCTTCTAGCATTCTAAACATGCCAGTGTCTTTGGGAGCTGAATTTAGACCGTCTACAATTGCTAACCTATCCCCCTTCCTGTGATCAAAAGTTGTACATTTTTTCAAACACTTGAATCATCCAAACTGCAAGATTTTGAACTATTTCCACGGCCGAAGTTGTCCGGTGATCTGGTCGACTCATCCAAAGGTGGACCATCCAGTCTTGAAAAGTGGGCACTTCTGAGGACGTTTAGCATTTCTCAAATAACAATAGTATAACACTATATAACCGGCCAAGAAATCCTGGTCGTACACATGATTGCCATGTTCTTTCTTCATAAGAAAAGCTGAAGCATTGTTCTTCCTTGTCCTTTCACTTTCCACTTCTCACCCATTGAGGCTAAATGGTTGAGCTTTCAGGATTGGCAAGAAAGTTATTCTCCTCTGTTGTGTTTTCCATTGTTTGAGTTAGTGTCCAAACCACAGTGGAAAATGTATACCAAACAGAAGAAACAAAGATGGCTGCGTTGAGGGTACTAAATCATCCCAGATGAAAATCAGAGCTGGTTGATGGAACGGTGAACTTAAACCCCTTCGTATAGCGTCTCTGCATGGGTTGACTAGTGCTGGATCGTTGAACTAAAGAGAGAAGACAAGCTTTGCAGGAATCACAGCCACAGTTACCCTGGGAAATTCAGCTGATTTGCCATGATTTTTGGCACTTGTGCACTCTATTACCTGGAAGGCGGGTCATAGTTTCTGTCAAAGAAACCGCCCGGCCAACTTTGGACATCATATGAGAGCTACTACCATGCAGTCTCATGTTTGGGATTTTCATAAACCTTTTGGTTATCCCAACTACTATTTAAGCCGTCCATGTAAAAAGTCGACCAACTAAAAACTATAGCTTTCGGAAGATATAGTCCAGCTGGATTATTATATAATTTCTCCTTGTTCAGTGTCAGGAAAAAATAACCAACTATTGGTTGAGCATCACAGAAACAGTAAAAGAAGAGCATTCGAGGAATGCTGGAATAAGGTGGATGAACGTTGGGAAGCATAGCAAGGAAAGACTGGTCAGTTTGGCCCATAAAGTACAGGGGCCAGCCAATTGTCTTACACTGTCCATTGCCCAAATATCTCATGGATAAGACATTCCGACCTCCAACATGTCAAGACTAATTCATGCGCTTATTTAAATTTCTGAATGGATTATAGTATTAGTTTAAGATCATCAATAGAGATGATTTTATGAGGCAGGAGCTGGTTACCATGTGCAATACAGTTGAACAACTTAGAATCATCGGAATACATTATCACCAGCCTTATGTAGAAAATGTGCTTGCAAAACCATTGTTTCTCCTGAACTGTGGCCAACGGCCCGAGGCTAACATGAAATGGAGAAAAATCACAGAAGGAAAACACTAGTTTGGATTGATTGTTCCTACGCCATCTAAAAATATAACATCTGCAAATTACAGCATAGAGACCAAACGCTTCACGAGCTTTATTTTCAGAAGTAACCCACGTACTTCTACAAGCAGCTCAGTCTGACAGCTGAATAAGAATTGGCTTGATCTATCCACTGAAGAATTTAAGAGAACACAGCATTTGCTGAGTTACTAACCTGGGAAGAAATGAAGTAATTGACAAATCACATGGAAGTATCAAATTCTCCCTCTTGCCTGCGCACTATCCACAGCCCTTTCGCACTTAGTCTGCTCTTGATTGGCCGGCTCGGGATGACAGAATGATGCCCACAATGAGCCCATAGAGGGCCAGTGCTTCAGCAAAAATGAGGATAAGGATCATTCCAACAAAGAGTTTTGGCTGCTGAGCATTGGCTCTGCAAGATATTATCCAATGGTTAGCAGGAAGCACAAAAGAAGTCTCTGTATGCATAAACTCAGTTCATATTCACTAGTACAAAACAATCAAGAAACTGAAAGACCAGCACAAGTTGCAAGTCGTGGCATATATCTCAGTACTCCATTAGATACATCACAACATTGAATTTCTTCAACAAAATTGGTGTTTCCAAGATCTACCAAGCCCCAAAAAATGGAGATTGAGAAATGGAAATATATGCAACCATTCAAATTGCAAGCCTGCAGAACTACTCAAAGGAAACTTTAAGTTAATAACGATGTAAAAACCTAAACGGGAAATTTCTCACAACATATTTGCTTTGAGCAATGTATGGCCTGTCTGAGCACCTTTTCACAAACCTTAAAAAAAAATAAAAAGAAATTTATTTTCAAGTTTAAAAGTATGCTAATAGATCAAACGATTAGCGATGGCATGTAGAGTTTTAATTGTTCCAGCTCCTATTCTTTAGTTTTAGATGCCTTTTAAAATGTTTTAAGTGAAAGAGAATCTAGGATTAGATTATAATAGATAATTATCATGGAAGTTGATTTGGGTTAATTAATAGTATTGAAGCAATTTTAGTTCTCGCTTTATTGCAGTCATTTGACCATGAGTAAGAATCCAACTTTGGATTTTGATTTTGCTTAAAGTTAGCCCAAAAGCTAAACTCCTTGGCAACCTGAGACAGGAGCATGGGACAGTCCTGTGCATGGAGAGGAGCAGCTCCACATCTACAGAGTCAGAATCAAATCATTCTGCTGGCTTTCCCAATTCAACAATGAATAAGAATTCAGGAGTCCTGAGTGAGCACCTCTAGCTGCTTGATGTGCTCATTATGGCATAGCAGAAATGAACAAAAGCGAGATCAATGTTTTTCTTTAGAAATAATTAGTAGATGGCCTGCTCCATTCTGATAGATCAAAAGAATAGAAGATATCTATTCTGGATGGTACTCAAGTAAAAATTAATGCAGTTGCTAAAGTCGGTCAAATGGTAAATGGTAAAATCCTAAAATAGTCAGTTGCTTTTAGGGGAAACAGCAAACACCTGATCAACCAAACAAGGCACGCCAAACCATGGATTTTGTGATCCAAAATCAGTCAAAAGAAGTCCTATTCCCTCCAAGAAGTTGGTTCCTCAACCAATTAATTCTCCTTGCTTTACCAGCCAAAGAGAACTTCAATGTCTATTCACTAAGCATTAAGTAAAGGATTAATCATCGTAGCTAGGAATGAGGTCAACATATACTTTCAGCAGTACTAAGAAATCATAAATAACAAATGCTAGCAAACAAATCATGTCTTTGAAAAAAATTCCATTTCCCCTTAACCCATTACCTCACTCTTTCAATGCAGTTGGGTTACTTATCTGATAACATATTATCCTGCAGTTAGAGTAGGTAATTCCAGGAAAGATACATCAAGAAACCAATACTTTTCTCCAAATGGAATCCCTTGGGCTACTACAATAGATTCAAATGAAAGTGCAGCAACGGGAAGATCAGCAGAAAAAGATGCACAATAAAGAACATATTTCATCAAACATGAAAAGTAAGCTAACTACTGACCTATATGTGAAACCGCCCAATAAGTATGAGATCAATGCCATCTAAACCATTCAATAAAAACAAAAGCTCATTTCGCATCTTCCCAACTAAAGATCAGAAAGGGAATAGGCTCTAGCAGATGAAAATTGACAACCTAAAATTGTGAATTCTGTTTCATTCCACATGGAATTGGCGAAATATGGCGTCCTGGAATGACAAAATGCATAGAATTATCAATGTCTTTTTCCCAGGTGGAATTCCTCCTGGATATTCGTGCAAAAGTATATTCCAGCCAGAATCAACATCGTAGAAAAGGGCAAAGTTTGGTTTCTCCCTTTTGAATGGGTAGAATCCCTGCTTCTCTAAATTTGTTATTGTTGAGCATTGAATTTTTGTGTGATATTACCCCTCCCAAACGACAGAGAGGCCACTGGAGTCCAGAGAATCTATCAAAAACGTGAAAGAGACAAACTTTAACTCAGCCTTCATATGATCCAAACTCATCTTGTTTCTAATCATTGCGTCCTTGTAAACCCAGAAGAAAAACGGAAGTCTACCTGATCTGAACAGAACTAAGTCACAGTATGCACTAAAAGACAGATCGGCATAGAGATACATACACCGAAAACAGAATAACATGCAGATCGAATACCATAATCAAGAACAAACCCAATCTAAAATAAAACAAAATAAATTCCAGAAACCAAAGCACATTCAAACTAGACAAACATCAACATCTTAAAACGATTTGACCGTGCAACTTGAGCAAAATCAAGAAAATACAGTTCCTGTTATCATTTCATGAGTTAATTATACCAACAATTCCCAACAGAAACATCAGATAGATAGGAATACAGAGTCAAGATGCGATTATAATCAAAATAAAGAATCAGCAACAAGAAAGAAGGAGAAATTACCTGACTCCAGCATCACCGACGATTCCGATGGCCATTCCAGCAGAAAGTCCAGCAAGCCCACAAGCAAGACCCGAAGACAGATGCGCATATCCATCAAACAGATAGTAACTCTTGGCCTTCGGGTTAATTCCCGTGCTGATAATAACAGCAATAATCAATCCATAAATCCCCAAAACACCGGCCATAACAACAGGAACGATGGACTTCATAACGAGCTCAGGCCTCATTACCCCCATGGATGCCACACCAACCCCACTCTTTGCTGTTCCATAAGCTGCTCCCATACCTGGAAAGAGATCAGCATGCATAGATCTGCATCAGAAACCCTAGACATGGAATTGGGGAAAGAAGAAGAAGAGATCGTAGGATTTATTTTACAGGAGAAAACTAGAGCCGCCGCAGCGCCTAGAAATCCGAAGAAGGGGGCCGTTTCATCGCCGGCAAAGGCAGACATTTTTCCGGCGGGGTTTGGAAAGAGAGCGATTGGATCTGACTTGTGCTTAGAGAACAGACAGTGACGGTGTTATGCTCTCTCTCTCTCGCGATTTGGATCGCGTGAAAGAGGAAAAGGGAGTGGACGTTTACTCTCCTTCACGAGATGGTAATTTCGGACCAACAGAAACAACGTTAATGTTTGATAGCGACACTCCTACTTGCGAGGAAGGATCCTATTTCTAAAGATATCTAATTTTCCATTTAAATCCCGGAATGTCACGGCTTTGAAGCTTGAAAACAACTAAAAGAGGTCAAGTTTAGAGAAGTGAACAGTCTCTTAAGAAATACAAGGTAAAGCTGTATATTATAGATTTTTTCTGATCCACTCCTTCCTAAACCTTGCATATGCATAAGCTTCGTACACTAAATTCCAGTCTAGTTAATAAAAGTAGGATCATGGCTAGGATATTCCTCAACAAATAATGGATTTTGCATGAAGAAAAATATTTATTTGTGTATAAATGATTTGGATCGTTACATATTCCATCCTAACCCCAATTCTCTTCTAAATTACCATGCATTATAAACAAGTTGTTGTATTCCAAGTGTAAACATTACAACCACCAAAAAGTGGAAAACAAACAAAAAAGAGTAAGCCGAGAAGAAGCCCTTGTCTCAGTTTGGCAGCTTTTCATATCAGAGCCAGGTTTCGATCCTGGGACCTGTGGGTTATGGGCCCACCACGCTTCCGCTGCGCCACTCTGATTCTTGTGTTATTGCTGACAAGCTTCTTTATAAAACCCATATCTGAAACTGTCCACTTTCCAAGCACTATCCTCTGACCACAATTTTGGTTTAAAGTTACAAGCCCACATCTAGGTCACCTCACCTAGCACTATTGCGGTAGAATAGGAGAAAAAAATAAATGAATAATAATAATAATGTAATAGTAGAGTCGCCGCTGTGTGACCTAAAAATTTGAAATGTAAAAATAGCCTCTTGCAAATACAAGATAAGTCTGCATGCTACTACTGTGATCTACTTCCTTGGACTCTGCATACAAAAGCCCCGTAAATCGAGTGGGTCCGCTCTTGTCATCTAATTTAAGAACGGACGTTTCTGATCATTACTATATTCAAACATGCCACCTGGGGGGCCCAAAATTTGGCCTGACCGCCCATACTCACAGAGTTAGTATTTTGATATGTAAATTAACAAAGGCAAATCTTTAGAAATTTCAGGAAACAAAAGTTAGTATTTTGACAAATTCCTATTTTATTTTACAAGTGATGGAATTTTAAGATATTCAAGACTTTTAAGTTCAATGGGAAATCAAAATTCAAAATTTGTACGGCCTACAACGGCTGCTGTTTTACAGGCCCACGATATCACACACACAGCCAACCTAAATGAAATGGGCATGCTCAAATTTGGACAGTCAAGATGGGAAGTGCACAGCCTTAGCAGATCAATGGCTCCAATTGTCCACTCACATATTATGGACACGATGGCCCCACCCACAAATTACAAGGCGGACATAGTCTGCAATCCTGTTGCTGCATTTGCTGATTTATATACTATTCGACAATTACCCAGCATTTAAAATACAGACATTTTTTGGCATCAAATATTCTCTCTATTTCCATTGAGAAATCATGCGTTCGAGCCGGCAAAAAAAGGGCAGCCTGGTGGAGGAAGTGGTCCAGACAAGGAGTAGAACACGAAAGATCCATTGTACGCAACCTTACCTTGTATTTTTTCAAAAGGCTGTTTTTGACCCAGTACAAACAGCTTACACAAACAGAGACATCAAAACAGTTTCAATGGCAGTTGGATCAAGCATCCACCCGATGGATACACGAGAACTATGCCATCTCGCTGGCTGCTGCAGTGGGACCAGACCTGTGATCAATGGACGCCTGAACAGAAGACCCAGATCGGTCACAAAGAACCATATAGATTTGACATTATTTTCTGTTCTCATCCCGTTTCATAGCAATCAAAGTGTTAGCAATTCTTCCATATCATTGAGTGGATCCAACCCTTCTAATGATGCTAAATTGGCTACACAGAATTTTTAGAGGAAAAGGTCGTGCCAAATGACGAAGTGATGTATCAAAAGTTATATTATCACATAAAAGATCTAGAAACATGCTTGCACAATGTTCATGTCTCACAGCTCTGCGAATCATGCCATAACACGAGAGATCATAAGAAGCAGAGTGGAGAAATTGATGCATAAATGGTCAAAAAAATCACTATTAACTTAATGTCAGTCTTACTAACTTCTGCCTAGTGAAGTACATATGAAGAGGCGGAATTCAAGGTAATCAAATAGTATCTTTGACCAAATGTGGGTTTAATCAGTAGGGGACAGAGGTGATAAGGATAAGCAAGTGTTGTTAGCTGGGATCAAGCAAAGAGTCAGAATCAAAACTTGAGTGCAAAAATGCCAGATGTTGGCTTAACTAGGTACCTGGAAAATCTAGGATGGAGAGGACTGCAAGGCCGATCGACACCGTCTGTACGAGTAAAGTAATGAGTACCACTGATTGCGCTGAAGGAAGATATCAACACTTCCAACAAGATGAACCAGCCACATTCTACTGTCCATCCTTTGAGGCAGCTGAAAGACAAGTACAAACAACAGTCTAAGCAAACAACTTTGCCCTGCACCACAAAAGCAAATACATATGTGAACTCCAAAGAAGGATAGACGTTGCACCAAAATAACCAAAGCCTGAATACAAAAGTGCAAAACCCAAAGCATGCAAGCCCAAAGTTTTGGCATAAGAATTTAAATAGACAAAGTGCTTCCACCTTGACAACGACCATGTTCGAGTGCATGTAATTGAATGACCTAGAAAACTTGCTAATATGGAAGCCAAATCCATTTACCCATTTTTAAGCTGTAGAAAATGATAAGAGACTGTTGTTAACGAAATGGAAGAAAAGGTGTTAGCTTAAAATGGATTTTGCTGTGTAGCAATCGATAGTGATTTCTTGTAACTAGTTAGGGAAGGATAACTAGCATTTGTATTCTGCTTGACTTGACCTCTTCTATATTTTGAAACTGTCCTTGGTGAATCTACTTTTGCATTTCCTTTAGTGGTAGCCTATGTTTGCACTTCATTAGCCAAAAACTGACCTTTTTGGCCTCTTCACTAACACAATTCACATGGATAAAGGGTCAAAATAATATGGAATACGACAAATTGCCAGGGGTCACGTGTCGATGATATTCTAAATGAAGTTCCAGTGTTAGTAAGACTAGTTTATCAGCTTTAGCCAAAACAATGTATAATTGGTGGCCTAAGTTATACACACTGATACTATCCCAAAAGTTCCCTAGAAGTAAGCAACTCACCATCTTGCTGATCGACCTGATTCTCCATCCTCTGAGAAAAAGACGAGGATGACCAAAATTTTCTGAAATGCCTTGATGGTCCATTTCAATCACTGCTGCAAGCATGTAAACTCAGATATAATCAGCAGTGAAAGTCCAAATTGCAGAACCTTGATGAAGACAATTCAGTTTGTAAGCCTGCAGAACAGAGGAAAATGAAAGACACAATGCAGACCATTTAAATTGCAACCTTGATCTACAAAAGGAAAAGCAGAGGCAAGAACACTTAGCAGCCTGCCATTGATGTTTCCTAAGCCAGTAGACAAAAAGTTTACAAGAGTAGTGGCTTGGGTTTCAAGAGAGGGTAGAAAGAACATTGTCAGTAAGCCGTCTCTTCAGAAATAATTTGTTGCTGTACAATAAGTATCATCTAGTATCTTGTCTATGGGAAGAAGTATACAAAGAATAGGGGGTTAATCAGTAGCCTTGAGAGTATAACCCCGAAAAGATGAACCACCATTAGCAATCTCGTTGACCCCAAAAATGTAGTTAATTATTGTCTTGCTCATTCTGGTGAAGAACATCCTACAGCTTCAAAGCCATCCAATTAAGTTCCAAAGGCAGGACAACTTGCTGCTCTCCTCTGCTGGTATATGTGTGATCTTGCGATTCTTCAAGCTCAAGTTGGGGGCCATGATAACAAAGCTGATATTTAAAGTGTCATGCAGAAGCCCATTGCCGTTGATTGAATAGCCTGGTGGTTTGCATGGCATTGATACTGGCCTTCCCACTTGGACTTTCATTGCACCTGTCAGAACAGTTGGGTGGAAAACATTTTATGTGGAGAATGTTTTATAGATGATTCTCATCCGTTTCCACTCCCAAACATGCCTTTAAAAAATAGATCATGGTGAAACCAATGCCATTCGATCAGAAAATAGAGCAAGATCCATTTTGAATTGTCCTAAAGACAGGTAAACAACAGGCTCTCTGGCAGAAATTTCAGCTGCAGTTAATTCTTGGACTGCATCAAGTTTTTACATTTGAGTTCATTGTCATGTGCCTCTCGATCAACTTATCCACAAAGAAGCGAATCTGCGATGTTAAAATGAGATTTACCCATGTGTCAGAATGTGTATGATTTGATAAGTTAAGGTCAAAAAAAAAATTCAATTTTCAATGAATGGGAAAACCTATGAAAATTGATACAGATGTTAGATTAAAGACAAGTCAGCCAACAAATTCAGTAGTTAAAAGCTCTGACATTTATTAAAGAAAATGGAACTGCCGGCCCAATATTTACAATAACAGTCAGTTTATTCTGTTTTTAAATCTTTCATGTTAGAGAAAAAGGGCAGCCAGTGCACAAAGCTCCTGCATATGGTGGGGTCCGGGAAAGGGGCGGACCACAAAGAGTCATGCACAGTAGAAAATTTCTAATTTAGCGCATATCTCATGTAATTTGGTGTAGTTTAAAGTTTAGACCAGAGACTGCTCTAAAGAAGCAGCTTGGTGAAACTGTGAGAAAACTATTATAAATACCCACTGAAACCAGGATATAGGTCAGAATAAACCTTATTCTTCCTTTTGAAGTCAAGAAACTCAGGAACCGTCATCCCTTTCTCTGCCTCTGTGCTATGATCCATGACCTGACATAACCAACCAAAAAACTGACTTTAGGAAGGTAAGCATTACCAGAAAAGACCCTTCTGGTATTATAGTACGTTCATAAACTAAACCAACTACATATGAAGCCATAAGGGAGCAAGAACCCAAGTAAAAGGGCAGCTCCGGTGCACAAAGCTCCCACCTATGCTGGGATCGGGGAAGGCGTGGACCACAAGGGCCTATAGTAGGCAGCCTTACCTTGCATTTTGCAAGAGGCTGATTCCACGCCTTGAACCCGTGACCTCAAGGTCACATGACGACAGCTTTTACCGTTGCGCCAAGGCTCCCCTTCTTGAGCAAGAACCCAAGTAAATATGCATTTTAGAATCCATAACTTCTCATAAGGCAGTATGACTTGTCTAATCAAATTAAATATTGGCATATAGATAAGCTGAATTGATTCCCACATAAGTAAAGAACAAAACCAATTGAAGAGAAGAGACCCAGATAATCTTCGTGCAACAGCCAAGGGAGAATTCATTGGAAACCAGTATATAGCATGACATAAATAAAGAAATACAATGAATAGAGGCGGCCAGAAAAAGAGATGAAACCTTCTGAGAATTAACTGAAATGAAGATTCAGTTCCAGTATACATAAACTGCAACAACAGAAAATGGTTGGAATTCGGGAACCATAACATGCAAAGTTGCCACGAACTTACTTTAGTTGCGCTTTTCTTCAGTATTGACTTGTATCCCTCTTTATCAATTTTCCTAGCTTTATAAAGAGGTATGAGCAATGACCCCACATACTCCACAACAGCTTGTTTAACACAGTCTGCTCCTCTTGGTTGGCTACCCACGGACACTCTGTTTTCTGCAGCCTGTGAAGAAGAGCTACCTTCTGCCTGTCTTTCAGTCTCCCCAGTGGGTAATTTGGACATTCTACTTGAATCTTCCCCATCCCTTATATGCATTGCCCTGCTAAAGAACTCTTCTTCAGCATCAGCTGCTTGTGACTGCCACATCTCAATAGCATGATAGTCCTTCACCCCTCCACTACCCGAACTATCAACCCATGCTTTTGTCAGTCTACTCTCCACAGCTCCACTTTCCCCAGAATGCTCTCTTAGATTCAAATGGCATGGAATATCATTTGAATAGCTCCGTTGAGTATAATTATCTCCAGACATTCTTGAAGCATCAAGATTGGCGCAGGTAGCAGAAAAATCAAGAGACCAGTTCCTGACCCTGCAGTTTCTGGAGTCTATCTCTGATATACAATCTTGCTTCCCCAAAGAGCCACCCAACCACTTCCTTCTCTTAAGTTCAGATTCATCCATCTGTGCATATTGCTCACGTCTTGCAAATTTGTGGAATGAAGGTATCTTCGGAAGCTCCCGCAATGTGCTACATTCTGCTTCTCTAGATGCATATGCCTGCATTGAAGTAATGGCCGAGGAGCAGATACAAAATTAGATCAAAACACAAATAACACAACATAATAAGAAATTCAGTTATGATCTCCTAGACAACTGAAAGATAGGAAAGACAGACATCCAAACAAGTAAAGCAGAACAAGATGGCTTTCTGGCTCCGAAAAGACGAACCTCTGCAGCAGCAAGAGCAGCAGCTCGAGCAGCTTCTGCGGCAGAAAATGCAGCAGCTTCCTCTTTAGATATTACAATGTTTTGCTCTGCCTTAGAATTTTGGCTATGTAAAATGTGGGGGGAATGCAATGAGCTAGCCTCAGATTTTGTGTCAGTAGGAGTTTCCAACTTGAATCGGCTATCCACTCTCTTACTACTCACATTTGAAGGGGAATAGCTACCAGCAGGTGAAGGAACCTGCAAGTTTCCTTTGCTATCGGATGTGTCATTGGCTGTCTGTAGAGGTGGCTTACCCGACGGCTTAACCTTTGTTGGATCTGCTTGTCTCAGTAACTTTAACCCACCATTAGCTGCTTTTTCCTTTCGGAAAACTTCAATCCACATGCTAACCAGCTGGCTTGCAACAGCACGGATATCACGACTAGTATGTACACACACTTTCTCTTTTACTGTCCTTCCAATACCTGCCCCCAACATGAGAGGAGAAGTGAAAACCAAAATTTTGTCACAGTAATGACAATCTTAGCTCTAGTAAGAGTAAAATTTAGAATGGATTTTCGGTAAATGCAGGTCATAAGTTCTTTTAGAGACCCTAAAATAAAATTGTAAGCATTAGAAACTGATTTTACAGCCAGTGATCTCCATCATCATCCCAATAGGCGTCTGAGAATAAATGGGCAAGAAATAAAAGTAATAGGAAATGAGAATGAAAAGACTAGGTGCAGCATTTTTAAGAATGTAAGAATAACCAAGCTTCCTGACAAAAGGTTGGGTTTTCTGTACCTGGTCGAATCTGCAATTACATAGGCATTTATGGTCATTTTCTAGACATGAGAAATCCTAGTTTAGGGACACTTACTATTTTCTGTCTTTTTTTTTAAAATATGTTGACCAAGAATAGAAAACTTCATTTTGCTTCAGAAGCTTATTTGGGTCTAGGAGTTCATTTTCAAATGTTGGCAATAATCTTAGACTTGAAGGGTTACAACGGGTTCAGTATCTAAGGAATTTCAGGCTGCAATAATGAACCTTTTACGGAGACAGTATATGTCACCCTTTGTGGTATTATTCATATGATTGCCTTCTAGCTCCTAGAGGCTGTAAGAGCAGCTCTGTGGTGTATGCCATCTTCTGTCTTCTTTTGTAGCCAGATTTGTTTGAATCAGTCCAGGCCATAGCTGCCAGGAAGCATCCCTTTAGATGGGAAAGTGCTTTTCCTGGGAACCACATATCCTTAGCAGGAAACAAAGTGGCTTCTCCTTCTTGGCAATTTGTGCCCCCCATTAATGGATTCATGATTCCTAAATCACATCCCCAACTCTTCCAGCTTCCAAGTTAACAAGTCGCATTTCCCAGTTCAAAAAGCCAAACCTTTATATGTTCTTTGCTTTGATCATCTTTGCCATACCATTCGTTTCAGGTCATCATGAAGTCATCAATCACTAGTTATATCTAAAAATGTATGAAAAAGAGAAGGTCCCTAGCTCACGGGGTTTGGTATAATTAATTTCCCAGGTAGACGTGACCATTGTATTGTTATTTAACCATATCAAGTGCATGATAGAAACAGATATCAAATTAGAGGTCCTATGGATTGATTTAGTAATTGGCCGACCCCTAATTGGGATAAGGTCTTGATGATGATGAGGATGGATTGATTTAGTAATTGTGATATTCCATAGAATGGCTGAATTTAGTACTAACTAAAATTTGTCAAGGCTTGAATATATCAAATGAAGGGGAGACTTGGTGCAACAATAAAGTTGTCGTCATGTGACCTTGAGGTCACAGGCTCAAGGTGTAAAAACAGCCTCTTGCAAAAATGGAAGGTAAGGCTCCATACTATAGACCTTTGTGGTCCGCCCCATCCCCGGACCCCACTTAAGCAGGAACTTCATGCACCGGGGCTGTCCCTTTTGAATATATCAGATGTTCTTTCAATATCAGATAATAATATTTAATCTTACAGAAACTTACTATATTCTGAAATATGAACAACATGAACGAAAAATGTTTCAGAAGAGAGCAGAAGGAAAAGGATCCATGAGAAGGCTCATCCCCCAAGCTGATCTCCAATCATCATCAACTCAAAATCAGATGTAAAACATGGAAAAAGTAATCTGCACCATGGCATATGTATGGAAGAGATGAGACAGTCTCAGAACAGATGTATCTGTCTAACATTTTATAGAAGGAAACCCTAACTTTAACAGCTAGATGATTAAATAACCCCAGTATTTCTCCTTTTTTTTGCAGGTATAGATTGACTTCCCAGAATCCAGCTCTCACCCACTGGAAAACCTATAATAGAAGAAGCATCCTCAATATGGAAACTGCAAGAGGCATGGTAAGACAATACTCGCCTCATGGGCAAAGAGACAAAGTCATAAGTTGATCAGCCTTTAGACTTAGTCGATTCAGTCCACCGGCATGTAATAAAAAACCTTGTGGCTCAGCAGAATCATGTTAGTTTCAGCAATCCCAAAACCATGATACATGCAAGAAAAAAGAGATGCAAATTTATAAAAGTTTCAAAAACAGTAAACCTGATTAATTTGTCACATGTGCTTATCCCCCCCCGAAGTATTCAATGAAATGTTAAAGAAGAATAGCAACAGGGAGAATGGGTACCAGAAAGACGGACTGCAAGCAAATCAGTTGACACAAGCACAAGCAAGCGAACGCAATGACGCAAGAGCTGAGTTCTATCCTTTCCCATTGAATCCTGTTTTAAAATAGAGGAAGTTATTATCATACCCATTATCCAATTACAGTTGCTCAAAATAATTGATTAGTGGTCCTACAAGCCAAAAGTTGTACAAGAAACAAAATTATTATTTTCATGAGAGAAGCGGGACAAAAGTACCAGTATGCAGGAGTTAAGCAAACTGAGTCCTTCCTTAGTTCCCGCAAAGGACTTCAGTGCCTCCACTGGAAGACGCAATAACTCTTTAACCAAATGTAGCTGTCCAGCTGTTGTCTTTGCATTAGAGAACATATACCACAGTAAGGCCTCTTTAGTCACCAATCTCTGAGTCCCATCCAAGTTGCTTTTGCCAAGGCCATTGGAAAATTCAACTGCATCAAGTCTGGTCACCAAGTCCCTCACTTCATTTCTCTCACTATCTGAGTGTCTCTGCGCAAGCACCATGGCCTCCACTTCAGCAGTATAATCATTTCCTGTACTTAAGATGTCAATTATGCGTACTGCTTCTCGAAGGCCACTCATCATTGCCCCACCAACAGTATCGGGGTGCTCTCTGCAGGTAGCTTCACCTGCAAAAAATAAGCAGTTGTCCAAAGGCCTTCCCAAAATATCATAATCCTCCCCAGATGCTCCAACAGCAACATAGGAGTATGCTCCCCTGCTGAAAGGATCTCTTCCCCAATTTGTAACAACAGATGCAACTGGGTCAGGTACAGAAGCCCCTCCAAAAAGTTTACGAAGAACCATCAGAGCATGATTCACGTGATCAAGCATGCTAGTATCTTGGCCATCTAAGGCTGCCTTACCAACCACAAGTGCTATAAGAATAGGAGCTCCAACCGTTTTCTTGACATTCCAGAACATGAAGCACTGTCCTCGGAGGTCTGTCTGCTCTGCAGTGGCACCAAAATAATCCACATTATCATCCCAAAATACTTCAGGAAATTCCAGTACTACTTTATTCAGCACCCCAAAACCAAGTTTCTGGATAGAAGATTGTTTCCAGTCTGGAAGGACTGGAGAGAACTTGATAGTGTTCGCTTTTAAGCAACCCAATGGCACAGTAACCAGAACTGCATCTCCTACAAATTCTTTACCATTAGATGTTGAAACTTTGACTTCAGTTTGTGCTTGACCAAAACTTCCTGTGGACACCCTTTTACCATACTCGATCTCTGTAACAACATGGTTCAAGTGAATATAAAGCCCTTTTCCTAAAGACTCTACAACAGCACCGTAGCCTCCTTTTATCATACAATGAGCCCCTCCAAATCCTCCATATATGTCATCCTGATTCCAGTATGGAAGTGATACTTCCTTCAATAAAGCAGCACAGCCATACTCTAAATTGGCAAAATGCCAGTCCATCACTCTCCTCTCAAGAGGACTCAAAACCTCTTTTTTGAAAATATCATCTCCTAGCACTCGTTTATCTGACCCATTTTCCATTATGTCATCAACAGAAGCATCTTGTGAAACACTCAGAAGTCCACAATCACCAGAAGACCAAGTAACGCGACGCTTTTTCAAGGCATATTCTAATCCTTCCTCCAGTGACATTCTCATTGCCCGTTCACCATTTTGTGCAACCAGTACTACCATGTCATCAAGGAGACTGTTATATTCTGCTTCCAAAGATTCATCCAGATCAGCAGGGACTTTCTCCCCAGTTACAACATCATAAAGAGGACAGTCACTGTTCAGTACAGTCAACTCAATACCTAATTGAGCACACAGCAAAGCAGATGGATCTGGTATTCTTTCAGTTGCGACATCAAACTCGACACCGGTAATAATGCTGGCACCAAGATCCAAAGGAACTGAAAATGATGAGCAGTCTGTATAGACACGACCTCCAATCCTATCCCGACCCTCAAGCACAGTAACAGAAAAACCTTGACGTTGTAAATGGCGTGCAGCAGTTAAGCCAGTAGCTCCAGCTCCGATAATAATGACCCTGTTGCGAACGTGCAAATCACTCTGCGAGCTACTAATAACCTCCAAAGGATCCTTTGCAGAAGATTCAACCCCAATACCTTCACTATTCACAACCTGTTCTCTGTTGATATCAACAGTTTCATGGTCATCATGTGAAGTGTTTAACTTCTCCACAGGAAAGATGGAATCTGGTCCACCAACCACAGTTTTGCAGGATGGATCAGCTGTCAAGGCATCCAGGTCAGGTACTCTATCTCTGACTTGTGGGCCCATGCAACCGTTCTCTTGGTGACTTTGTGTAGAAATGCCAGATCCAGTTCGAGAGATGTCTTTCAGATCTGAGCCTGTTTCATTAGCAACAATCATTTCCATGTCGAATGCTGCTACAGGTACAAATTCTTCACCCATATGTCGCATGCCTACATCCATATTTCCAACTTCAGACTCTCCAAACCCCAACAGTTCGGGCGACTCGATACTAGATACATGGAGTTCGTTGTATTTAATAGCTTCTGATTCAAGAGCAGATGCCAGCTTTCCATCTTCAGAGGAGATAATATTCTTTCCCACGGTAGGATTATCAGAAATCTTACCCTGACCAAGAATGTATGCAACTTCCTCTTCCAAGTCAACGACTCTGGCAGCACAATTTTCTATAGGTTCATTTTCATGTGAATGTTTAAAATCATTGATAGCAAGAGGCTGCTTCTTCGGCTCTTCTGAAGTGACGCCGACATTTATATAACCCTGTGAAACACTTGTAAGAAATTGACTGTATGCTTGCAAGAATACTGCAACTATATCAAAACTGTACAAAGTAAAGATGCAGTACAAAGTGAAACAAGAACGGGTATTGTAATATTGTATATGCAAGTGAATACTAGGTGTCAGATAATGATTCAAATCATTTATCCACTATGCCCCATGCATATGTAGGAAGAAGTGACATTTCTCCAGAGAAACATAAGGGCAAGTGACTACAAGTGGGCCAAATTGGTTAAATGTCCATCAATTTATGTAATTGATTCAATGTGAATAACTGATGTCCCAAAAAAATCTCCTTCTTGAAACAATCCCAAACCTTTAACTACAAAGAAATTCCCCTTCTGCATGCAAATATCAGGTTGTTGTTTCTAACCATCTATTTGCAGGCACTAGGAGACAATTAGGATCATCCAAGGGAACATTGTGCAATGCATGTGTGCAAATAGTGCTGAAGAGTTCAAGATGGCACTTAAACATTTGGCTTTTTCTGTTTCATTAGTAATATAATTTGAGATTGACAATCACATGTTATTTGAGTCATGAACAGAGATCAGCAGTATATATTACTCGAGGAAGATTTCAAAAGCTTTCTCCAAGTATCCCATTAAAAGGACCAAGAATAATTTTTAAAACATCATAACAATCATGCTCATCAATGGTTTGGTTTGCCCTTGGGCTCTTTCTTGAGAAAGATCAACCTAACGACAATTTACTTCTATTTTCTGAGGAAGAGCACATTCGAGTTCAGGGTATTGCTCACAGCAAATATATCTCAAAGATTTCTAAAATTAAAGAATGCTGGACAATTTGCTAGAGCATGGAAAGGCCAAGCATCATTCAAATCATCAGTATGCAATCAACTTCTAAAATATGATATACTTTGAATAGGCATAGAAAGACAATACTTCATCTTATCCAAGAAAAACTTACTCTGTGGTCAAGAAATGCATAAATCTCACGAATAAGGGATGCACGTGGAGGTTCACCTTCCAACGGCTCTTCAGCTACCCCACAGTCTCTGAGAGGTAAAACCCGGCATATATCTTTGCTCCAAAGGCCCAAGATCAAATTCCTGTAAATGTGATTTCCAAAAAATTATGAACTAGTCCAGATTAATTTCTCACTGCCTAAAAAAATCTAAACAAAGAAACTATCACGATGAGAGAAGAACAATCCTCCTGGCAGAGATCATTAGCATAGCAAACATAACATTCAAAAAACTATGAACTAGTCATGATTAATATGTCCCTCTCTAAAACATCTAAACAAAGAAATTATCATAATGAAAGAAGAACAATCCTCCTGCCAGAGTTCATTAGCATGGTTTGATGTAAAAAATACAAGTCGCTGAAGAATTCATCCAGAATCATGGTGAAAACATGAAACATTAAATTCTTGATTTCAGGACAGAATAATCTTAGTAGTTTAAGCAAGACTTTGTTATGACAATGCACAAGAATTATTCCTGAGTACTACGATAAGATGCTCAAAATGGCTCAAATCACAAATTATAATGCTCAGTTTAACCTCTCTCTTTACAGGTAATGCCCAAATAATGGTAGATCTGCAATCTATCTTGTTTTTTCTTTCATGTGGAAAAAAACACAAAAGAAAATTTTGCATCTATATAAATAAATCAAATATCATGTAATCTGATCTGAACTCCAAGGGCATCAACTGTGATGGAGCACCCAGAAAAACCCTGCATGTAGAATTACAATAAATCCCTCTCTCTTATCCTTGACTCTACTTGATAAAGATCAGCAGATTAATTAATGTGGAATATGGATAAATATTAGTGGCTTGGTATTAAGAATTCCCTGCTAAATAGGCCTATTAACCAGAAACTTTTGCCACCAAAAAATATTAAACTAATACATATCCTTGACTAAGTACAATTCCTATTAAGCAGGCATAAAGTACGACACTGTAGTATTGCCGGCCTTAAATCTAGGAAGTTCTTGAGATCTTAGTCATTCTGCAGGTAGAGGAGTCTTACAAAGATTTAGATTGAGTAAAGACAAGTTATTTGCATTAACATGAGTTCCCATAACATTGAATCACCAAAGTCCATGTTATATGTCTGAAACCATGTTGATTTTCAGTTGTTTCCATTGGTAATCCTCTTTTGCTGAGGAATACTATCTCCTTGGCACATAAAGAGGAACTGCAGGCCTGTTTCTTGCAGCTCCTCCCTCAAACACAGCCCATAGAGCTGGGATCATAAACTAACTCTAATATAGCAGAAAAAAATTTCCTTTTCTGAGCAGCCCAATATTATACCTCCAAAAACCGAGTAACTCTCTCAATACTACTCCCCATCAAAAATTTAGGTGTCTACTGGTTCACTACCATCACCTGATCGTCATCACCAACCCAAGACCTCCGTATCACAGACCAAGCACTTCCATATATCAGGTCCCTCCTTTAAAGAAGTATGTGATATCCTGTGCCATTAAGATTCATGTTAAGGATATGCATATGGAACAGCATCTATAATATGGATATAAATAACATTAAGAGACTTATCTTTATCACATCTTTCCTAAGTGCAACGTTCTAATTGCATTAGTACCCCTGGATTATAATTTACAATTATAAATAAGGATAGATGAAGTAGGCTTCCACATAAAATTTCAGCTCTGTCTTTCTTATTATTCTTTCCTCCATTCTTTCTCCACGTTCTGTCAATTCAAATTACATTTGCTTAACATTTGGATGAATTTCCCTTCTCTCTTTCTCTATATTTCTTACAAACTTCTTTCTCTAAGTTTCTTTTCAAGTTGCACACTCCAGGTACCTTTAGAGGGTCTTCTTAAACAATCCTGTTCTCCAACGTCTCAGAATGGGTACTTATCTTCTCATTTTGATTTCCCGGAACTGACGCAGCTTTATTTCTGGTTATCTTTTATGGATGGAAATAAGCCTTTCTCATTATCGCTTTAATTACTTTCCTTACAATGATTTGTCCTTTTAATGAGATCATAAGTAGATCTGGAAAAATTCTACAACAACTTTTTATCCTGTCTTTCTGGCAAGCTTTTGCCTCTGTTACACCAGCATCAAAACAATAAGAGGCTAATGATCAACCAAATAATCATTTTATTGCACCAATCCATATAACATGAGTTCAGCTTACTTCTCGCTCTAGATGAATTTACATATTCCAAAACCAGTTTCATTCCACTGTACATGTAACAGCTGAGTCGTTCGGTTTATGTTATTGAGGGGGGGGGGGGGGAAGTCGCCATTCATGTTCTCATGTCCATACTCTTGTCAAAGGATGCATATTTTATCTGCTTATATCTACATACATGATGCTTATGTTTATGCCACGTTGTGCTTCTGTAGAGATGCTCATGATGACGCATATCATGGCCCCCAAGCTAATCCAAGTTTCTGCCCAAACCAACATGGGGCATAAGAAGATCAGAGTAAAGGACTAAAATATCCAAGTCAACAATGCTATCACATCATTTTGTTACTTTCAAATAATACTGATAACTTACTAAAGGAAGATAAAGGATCAAGGGAAGTAGGCATGTGCAAGTAATAGAACAAGAAAATACAAAATACAAAAACGCTGCTGGACTACTCCAAGAACTCTTCTTGCCCCTCAGCCATTGGAACTGCTTAGGTAATGGCTCCCGTAATTACAAAGTTGAAAATTTGCTCAACAAGACACCAACCTCCAACAAGTCCAGCCCATCAACTAAACCAGCAAATGGCATTCAAGGAACACGTCTCAAGAACTAGAGCAATTTGAAAATTATACAAAACAAGTCTGAATAATTGTCTAGATAGGACTGATTCGTACCAGACCCGAGAAAGCCAGCCTAAGCAGCCAAAAATAACCTTGTGTAATACCACCCACCACCAGCACTCAGGTGGTCAAAGACAACTATTCAAAGTTTAACTTGAAGTCTGATCTAATTATGGGGCAGCTTCTATTTTTCAACTTATTCACTTATTTCTTCTCAATGCTTGACAAAGAAGAACATTTGTCAAATACCACTTTAAATCCACCTCTAAAGCCTCGGAAACTCTTAAAGATATTCTCCAGAAAGACAATGTAACTTTAAACATTTCACATTTAAAGTATAGGTTTCTTGACATTAATTCCTAAAGACTTTTTTGTCCTGGCCCTTTCAAATGGTCAATGATGTGCCCTCAAGCTTAATTTTCAACGCAGTTTCCCTCATAGAGACACAAGCCTCAATAAAAACAACCAACCAAATCAGCATCAAGAAAAGATGTTATATGGGTTATTATCATTTTTGAATCAAAATTAATATAGCTGACCCATATGTTTGAATAGTCAAAATTACATGTATCTGAGTTATTATAATTTTAATCCACCTACTAGCTAGTTTATTTGAGAAAAGTAAATCTATACAACAAATAAACAGGAAAAAGGTGCCAAGTCATTTTCAAAATGCATACATGAAACTGTACTAAAAATACTCTTCCATTTCAATTCACATGCTAGTTTATTTGGTAGAAACAGGGTGTCATGTATGTGCCAAGTTATTTCTATAACGCATAAGCTAATTCATTTGAGAGAAATAAATCTCTAATAAAAGAGTTCATCATCTTCATGCAATTTTCTAATGGGAAGAAACAGGAAAAAGGGTGTCATATAGAATGTGAGGTGTATGCGATTATAAATGAATGTAAACCATCACAGTTTCTTCTTTCATTGACTATTTGTTCGGTTGCCATAGATTACAGGTTAAGAATAAGGAAAGTGCTTTCCAAATGCGAAGGCATGAGAGAAAAGCATATTGGCTAGTGATTGTGAGGCCCCAATTCTTGACTGGAAGGGACACCAAGGTCTCTGCCCTTCCATCCCTTGGATTGATAGAAGAGGGCAGAGCTCTTGGGTGAAATGGATATATCCGTATATCTCTAACACATTTATGAGATGATAAAATATGACAGAACCTATACCAAGAACGGGTTCGCGTAGGAATGGACGTATTAGTTCACGTAAGACTGGACGCAACCAAAATGGCCACTACAGTGGATGATCTCATCCATTCATCCTGTTCGGCCTGCTTTAGATTGGCAGGCCACCAAACTTCATAACCATGCCTTTTTTAATTTTAAATTATGTCCATTGAAATTTAGAACTACAAAAAGATAGTAGTTAAAAGACTCCAATGTGCTTGAATTTTGCACACTGTCAAAGAAGATGAAAAATTCAAATCACTGAAATTTGGGGTCTATCTAGGTTGCATACTTTTCTGGCATCCAACTAAAAGAACAAGAATAGTTAGCTGGAGTTTGAATTTCAGTGAATAGATTATTCATGGCATAGCCTAGATCATTGACAAGGGAGAATGACTACCTAAAGATCACCCCTTTGATTTTTAGTATCAGAGGGAAAGTTTGATAGTAGACCTCAATTTGAGATACAATTTGAAGTATAATAACGATAAAATCTTAAATTTAAGTTATAATTTTTTTAAGGAAAACATTTTCTAAGATATTCCAAGTACTGTCATTTTTAGGAGGGTCCACTTTATAACTCAAAAAGAGATCAGCAAAGACAATCATAAGATCATCCAAATATGTGGTTTAAGGGATATGGCCATTTATAGCAAGATGTTCACATGAGCGGTTCCAATTCAGTGATTGCAACCACTGATCAAATGTTCCTGATACAAAAGGGCCCTGCACCAAAATGTTTCCTCATTCGATGGCAATGGTGAGGAGCCAAGAGATAATAGGGATGTCATATGAAACAGGGCTGATATTTTGGGATTTTAATATGGACAAAAAGGTAACTTTATTACCTTTCTTTTGCCCGCATCAAGTAGCAGCTGCATGTCAAGAAGAAAGAAAATAGGGAGGAGGGGAATTTTCGGACAGCTTGGGACAATAGAGTAATTTCCCTTTATCCAGCTTCTTTGTCTCCATTGAGTAGGTCGAGACAGAAAGGGTCATTTCCCGCTATATAAGATTATAGATCGGATACTCTATGACAGAAATGTTTAATGTAATATTCGAAAGCATCAATATTATGCTTTTCAGATCTTAAGAGAATCGTAGTCTACTTTTGTAATTTTGGTTTTCAGTTTCTTGAAGGAACACCTAATGGCAAGAACTAAATCACTTTGAATTGTATTTCCAACATTATTTCCTTCCAAGTGTTATGTAATATTTCCCAGCAAATTCAGAGGAACCAGTCTCTTATTTATTCAGGAGAATTCCTTTGTACCTATCTTGAATCACCCCCAATTCTTCTCTGGAATTTAACTGTCCTGCAATGAGTTACTACTTTTTGAAATGGCAGAACTTCAATGTTTGTACTGAACACTTCATAGCTTATCACCTTATGCTCCAATTCTTATCTCTAGCATTTACCTGTCCCAAGTGAGTTTAAAATTTTTTTTGCAACAGAAGGACTCCAACCTTTATGCTGAACACGTTGAAGCTCATCACCTCGACAACTTAAAGCACTCAAGTTGGACTGCCAAAGTTAGAACAAAGAGCTCTTCAGTAACCTCATCAATAGGAAACATCAGACTAGGAGTGAATTACAGACATTTGCTTCATCCATCACCTCCTTGCTCAGTAATATTGCAAATTGAAACCATCAGATTAGTACTGAATTAAGGATGCAGTCCTCCTTCCCTACCTAGCTACCTAACTTGACTCTCAGTTTTTCTGTGATAAGATCGTAAGCATGGATATAGAGACATGAATTTGGATCTGATATCTACTGATTCTAGTCCCACGGTACTTCTTCCAAAATATCATATGCAAGAACCCAAAGGATCTGGAGCCGTTGCATTAATCATTCTAACCATAGCCCATCCATGTAGGCCACCTACAAGTAGTTCTTTAGTTCCGTAATTCACATCATAATATTGTTTCCTTTTGAGTTACAGTTCCCTACGTAGTTTATCAGCCATATAGGTCTTTCAATATTAGACAAGATGGAGGTGCATACAGAAAGAAGTAAGGTCGACACATATGAAACCAGTGCAAGAAAAATACTGTATCAGTGGTAGGGAAGAATTAGAAGACAAACACTTCTACAAAATAAGAATGAAAAAGACCCTTGACTAAAGAACAATAGGACACGAATATATAATTAGCATTTTGGTACTAGCTTTGGCACTTTGTGACCTAAAAGAAGTTGGGATAGTCCAGCAAACATATAAATCTGAGCTTTAGGGATTGTTAATGTCTCTATTTGAGTTGAAACCTTTGTCGAAATGGCACATGAATGTGTTAGCAATCGCATGGCTCATTTGATAATGTTTCAATATTAGCTTCCAATTAAACAGAAGGAGAAAAGACAAGGATTAAGTAGTTGATTTCCAAATGCCATGCTTATGAATGTATTAGATCAATTTAACTTTTGCACCTTTATTTTTTCCGAAGGGGAGCCTTGGCGCAACAGTAAAAGTTGTCGTCGTGTGACCTTGAGGTCACGGGTTCAAGGTGTAGGAACAGCCTCTTACAAAAATGCAATGTAAGGTTGTATACATTAGGCCCTTGTGGTCCGCCCCTTCCCCGGACCCCACATAAGTGGGAGCTTCGTGCACTGGGGCTGCCCTTTACCTTTATTTTTTGCATCTGAAATGATATAATTTTTCTAGTTTCACTTCATTGTACATTATCTATTGTGGTCCGCCTTCCCTGGACCCCGCATCCATGGGAGCTTTGTACACCAAGCTGCCTTTTTTATATATATAAATTCATATGCCTCTGTATATTTCTACAGAAATTTATTCTTCGTGATGTTTCCGAAACAATCATTCAAACTGCCAAATCATTTATTTCCAAGAAGTCTGATCATGTGAAAATTACCAGTGTCTTGGTTGATTATAAATTATATCAGAAAGGGTAAAAAGCCTGGCTTTATTAAGAAAGTTGATAATAGCAAATTAAACTACTGCTCAGAATAAACAACAGGATAATGAACCATCGCAGAAAGTACGAATCCAGCTAATGATTGCATGGTACTACCTCACAAATAAGAAAAAAATAGATAAGTAGATTACAATTTATCATGTTAATAATCTAAATGAAGAATATGCAGAAAAAACTTGGCCAGATCCAGGTTTCTAGAAAGACAACTGACCTGCACTCAAGGTACTCCTGAAGCCCACCCCTACGTCTAAAAACCTCGTTGAATTTAATTTTTTCAACTGGGCCAACAGCACGAGCTTTCAGACCAGCTGCTACTGCTGCAGCACCTCCATTAGCCTCAGCAAACATATTTGAAACAGAAACTGACCTGTTTTTACCTCTTGTAACCCTGTCTACATTAGCAACAGGATTATTTACAAATGGTCCCTGCTCATGCATCAGAACTTCCCAATCAACATCCCCCTCATATGTCACATCACCATGCTTAAGCTTTTTGACCTTGTGCACTGCCTGTTGCAATTCCGACAGTGTCTTCTCATTCATTTTAGGATCAGAAACTCGCTCTGAATCCTCTGAACAAGTTTCTTTTAGATCCAACTGACAACCAATTGCCTTCACCTCCTTAATACTGGAAGGTTCAACACAAGACAGCTCTCTTGACTCGTGATCTGAAAGCTGACTATTGAGGCCAGCAAGGTATCTGTTTTCAACAAAGGTGGTTGAATACATTGAAGGTCCATTACATTTCTGGGTTTCTTCCATTTGTGTGGCCTCTAACGGAAGGCATGATGTTTCAATTTTAATAGACATAGAATCTCTCAAAGCCACATGAGAACATTGGTTAGAACCATCATCATCTCGGCCAGTTTCTTCTTTTTCTAGTGTACCAGAAGAAAAGGTCATCCCTTTTATCAATCCATCAGCAAATAGGCAGGCTTTCACTGTCTGCACTTTCATGGGAGTTGAGAAGAAAGGCTGTTTCATTTCATCACATTTTGTAGTTTCCTCAGTCTGACTACTTTTGGCAGCAGCAGATAACATCTCAGCATCGGCAGGTAACTCTTTTGAACTTCTTCGAGGAACTAGAATTAAAGAGTCATCATATCCTAGAGCATTCCTTTTCTCTATTCCATCACGTCGACCATTTGCTGATTCATCTATTATCTTCATACTCCAAACAGAACCTGGATTTCGAATATTCACTGCATGCTCTTCTATGGAAGAAAATGATGCACTAAAACAAGATGAGGGTAACTCTTCTGAAATTTTATTAGACAGTCCACTCATTTTATTATTGTCAAGCCCATAAATTTCATGTGTCTCTTTTGAAGCAGAAGCAGTAGACAATTTTCTCAGTATACAAGGAAGTGGATGACCTTTGCCATTGAAACATGGTTTTGAAGCATCCTTGAACTTCTGTCCCTCCTCTGTCAGCTGAATGAAAGCAGAGGATGTTCCTTGAACTAAGCCAGAAAGTGAACCTCCAGAAGATCCATCACAATGTCTTTTCCTATCTTCATTGCACACTTCCTTTTTACGAGGACCCCTTTTCCTAGGTTTCTTCAATCTGTCATCATCAGGTGTTGCTGGCTTTTCTCTCATATCTCTTGTGCAAGCTTTCCATCTCTGAGATGATTTGGGCAGTGAATCTTCTTTCATCAGTTCAGAAGTTACATTGAGCTTATTATCATCAGAAATAGCAGCTTTATCTTCTACGTCATGGATAGAAGCAGAACAGAACTCTTCAGCTGGAGTAGAAGATGATTCCTTCTGAATTCGATTAGAAGTACCATCAGACAGATGATCCACGGTCTCTTTCCGAGCTGAAGTCGAAGAGCCTTTCCTGATGAGAACAGATAAAACTTCATCAGACGTATCAGAACCACTTTGATCTGCATGTTCATCAACCCTAGAAGTGGTCAAGGACTTCCCAGCTTGAACAGGTAACAAGTCTTTGACTGCTCTATCTGAAGCCTTATCAATTCTCCCTTCAGATTTTGAAGCTACAAGATCAGACAATAAATCTTTTGAAGTCGCATCAGAAATTTCATTCAATACAATGCATGAACCCCCTTCCTGTTTCCATGTAGAAGATGAACGAGCTCTCCTAACTGAACCAGAATGCGCCTTCCAAACAAAAGCAGACACTGAATCTTTCATATTTTCTTTGGAAGAATGAACAGGGCTGCCTCTCAGCCCCACCATTTCTTCTTTTTGTTTCGTCGCCAAAGATGAGCGAGACTTCCGAACGCCAAAAGATTGCTCCAACTCACTAGAAAACTCAGTTGAATCCCCTCGCTTGTTCTGCATTGAAGTAACCCAACTCTGCCTCCCTTTGCCTTTTGG
The DNA here is from genome assembly GCA_035236585.1 of Warburgia ugandensis. Taxonomy (NCBI): domain Eukaryota; kingdom Viridiplantae; phylum Streptophyta; class Magnoliopsida; order Canellales; family Canellaceae; genus Warburgia; species Warburgia ugandensis. The sequence goes on from CP141129.1 coordinate 45,085,772, forward strand.
TCGGTCTTCCACGTCCAAATCCGACCCATCTACTCCACTAATGGGGTTTTCCCCCATCAGATTCAATTCTGATTTCTCAACTAGTACCCCATGTTCCAAAGACCCAGTATCTGATGGTCCTGCTCCACCCAAAGAAAATGGCTTTTCCTTCACTCTACCAGATCCACCCATTTTTGGGCCCTTCAACTTCTTCCTAAAACTAGCTAAGGTATCATCCATCTCACCCAAATCCTCATCTTCCGCCTTGGGCTTCTCTACCCTACTGCTAGGCTTCATCTTCTTAGAGTTCTTCTGTTTCTTGAACTTGAACAGAGATCCAATAGGCGCATCATCTTGTCTATCAATTACTTTCACTTTTGTCTTACCCTTATTCTTTTCTTCCTCATCCATTTTCGAGTTTGATGATTTTTTTTCCTGGTCCATCTCAGATTTTGATAATAACAACCCCTTTCTCTAACACCATCTCACAGTCCACGCCCATTAAAGCAAACAAAAGAATAAGAGAAACCCAGATAACGAAATCCTAAATCAATTCGCTAGCTCTGCAACTTCTATCGAAACAGCTTGCTTCCACTAGAACAAAATTGTGGAACTGAAACACGAAAAGAGCGAAAAAACAGAAAACAACAAAGAATAAAGGGCAATTTCTGCTGGGGCTTTTAGGCTGAAATGTAAATGTAGATTTGGAAGAACAGCACCTGATATCGATTGAAGAGCTGTGGCAACTTCTTCTGCGCCTTCGGGCAATGTAGTAGTAACACTGAAACAGGAACGTTGCCGGTGTTTATGTTCGCGGGCCCGTTGCTTGTGTGAAGAAAGAATATTAAGAAGAGAAAATGGTTTTCTTTTCTATATTTGTTTTTGGCTCTTTAGTGTTATTTTCTTTCATACAACAAGTGATATGATAACATGGCATTTAAGTTGGTTATGTACGAGTTGAGAAAAAGAGATTGCACAGTGCATATTATTTACTAATATATAAGATAAGGCGTTCGAGAGGTGCATTAGAATCTAAAATATTTAAAATTAACTATAAAATAGTTGAAATTATTATATAAAAAGTTTATTGATGGGGTTAACCATTTGGATGATATATAAAAATTCATTATTCCTTGATTGAAAGGAATTCCTATAAATCCAACGTACAAAGTAAATAAAACCAATATAAGCAAAGGCAAGAGCATTGTATCGTCTATTTCATGATCACATATTGGAGTGTTTTTATTGTCAAAATAAGTACTAAAAATCATATTATATTTTGTACATTTTCATCAATTTGATATGTCTACAGAATATATGAAATACAATTTTGGCAAAAAGATAAGCAAAATTGGAGTACCAGTAAAGATTGATAATCAAGAAGTCCTCCTAAAAGACAACTTTTGATATTTAAGATTAAGAGAAAAGTTACCCAAAGAATTTAAGCAAGTTAGAACAAATAGAAATGCACCTCAGAGTTTTGCATAATAAGTGAGTATCACTTAAACTAAAAGAAAATTTCTGTAGGATCACTGTAAGGCTAGCCATGCTCTATGAATCAGAGTGTTGAGTATTTAAGAAAAAACATGTATATAGGATGAACTTTGCCAAAATGCTAATATTAAAATTAATTAGTGGTAAGGCAAGAAATGATAACATTATAAGAAACTTAGGAGTAGTACCAATAAGTAACAAAATAAGAGAAATTAGACTTAGATAGTTTGAACATGTCTAACGGAGTCCGAAAATAGCACCAATTAAAGGTAATGAGGCAATCCAACTCACAGGTTCTAAAAGGGCAAGGGAAAGGCTCAAAAGAACATGGATAAAAGCATAGAGAAAAGATTTAAAAACTTTGAGACTAAATGAAGCTATGACACTCAATAGAGGGAATGGAGGAGCAAGATTTATGTGGTTAATCCCTAATTAGTTAAGGTCTCGATGATGATGTTGATGAGGAGGAGGAGGAAGAGGTGATATGATAACATAAAGTAAATATTGTGCATATTCGATTAAACATATAGAGATCATATATGAAAGAGAAAAATTAAGGGGCAGTTACCTCGTGTGGTATGGATTGAAGGGAGAAGGTTTTAACTCTAATTGTGAAGCTTTTATAGTCAATGATCCAAGAAAGTGGAGATTGCACATATTTTTCTTTTCATTTAATGGATAGGAGTTTATAGATTTAACACGTAATATGGCATTTTATGTTTTACTTCTTCCCTTACCACGATGAAATAAAAGTACTAGTCTAGATAGTTATAATGAACATGATGAATAGTATAATAATTAGTTGAGTTTTATATTTTATTTCATAAAGAAATGGTTAAGTTTTATTAGAATTTTAAGTTTATGTCAAAAATAAAATTACATGCACATATTCAAAAGGATGAAATATAAAACAAGAGAGACCTTGGTAGTTACTTTAATTGAAAAGAGAGAGTTGACAACGAGGGATAGTATAGATTATTATGGGAAGGGAATACAATTTTCTTTTGAATTGGTAACTCAATATAATAACTTATTTTTAAAAAGTTTATTTCATGTAATTTTTATTGGGTAGAAAGGAGAAAATATGATTTTTAGTTTTTGAATTCCAAGATGTGGGCTTTTTATAGAAACCAAAAACAAGTGTTAAAATCTTAATAATTAGATTTTACTAAAAAAAATTAGAATCTAATGATACTAAGAACACTAAAATTGGAGTTTAGACAAAGAAATTAGAAAGTTGTGAACGATAAGAGCGTTTTAGTAAATTTACAAGTGAACCTCATTTATTCATTTTGAAAACAAAAAAGGCCCAAAAATAGAGGGGTTATTTTTCATAATGGAAACCCCCCTGACAGAGCTGTCACATATCCTTTTCCCCCTTTGCCTTTTTCGCCTATGACGTAGGGCTACACACATACTACCATCATGCTCTCTAGGCAATGAAAATGTTGGAGTGACCGGCCTTAGAAATCCCATTCTCCTCCCCTTCTACACAATAATTTTCCCTTCTCCCTCCGACTCTCATCTTCTTCTTGAGTCATGTTAGACCTACTAGCTTTCCCCCTCTTCCACTGGCAACACTCCCTGAGCACAATCTCTCTCTCTCTCTTTCTTCCTCCAAACCAAGTCGACTAGCCAACACGTGCCAGACCCATCTCCCTTTCCCTTCCTATGGTAGAGGACATTTCATTCTGATCACTAAGGCACAACAACTCCCCCCCATATTTCCTTCATTCTTCTTCTCTTCCAGTGCAACCCTGGCAATGGGGACTATTTCCCCCTTATTCTTTGACACACTCGACTGAGCATGGACTCCCAATCCAGCTGGGCACCCACGTGCGCCTCCCCTCTTCCCTTCAAAATTCCATTGCATAGCATCCCTGTGTGCTTCTCTATCTCCTTTCCCTTCCCCTTCCCTTGTGTTAATTTCCATCTCCTCTTCTGTCATTGGCAACCAAAAACCTAGCAAATGTAACTGACTACCAATTACAATGACACCTAGTGACAAGGAAAACACATATCAAAGATCTGAGACGTTTATCACGATCCTTATGACATGAGGAACAAAACCACACTAGTTATTTGATGATCCTACTATTGACAAAGGATACTTCACAAAAATAGAAAAGAAAGACTAAGATCAAGATGGATCGTGTCAAATTGTCTTCAATCTAACACTCTTAGTAATGATTTGTGAAAGGAATTAAGCATTAGAGGTAAGATCTATAACCAATTCTTCGTGAAAATTGAGTTTTTTAGGATAGATCTTAATTTCTATAAATGTACTATTAGGATTCAATTATAAATCATGCAAAATAATAATTCAAATCTTGAATGAGAACACTTAATGACAATCAACTGTTGGATGAGTTGATATAGGACTATGGTTAGCAATTCATGTAGAAAAGTCTATCCATGCTTGGATCACATGTTGGAAAAGCTGATCCACATGCCGTACCAGAGATCAAAAACCTGCAATTTCTATTTTTATAAAATAAAAAATAATCCAAAGGTTGGATCGATAGAAACCTAAACATCCAACTGTGAACAACAAATTAGATTAATGTGCATGTCAATCTGACCGTCCAAGACTTGGATCAGGTTATTGACCAACAAGCAAAGTGACTACATTAAAAATCAAAGATTTGTTAGGTCATGGATCAATGATTAGAAGGTTAGTAAAAATTTGACCATAGGAATACAGTCAGATACTTAGAAAGAGATCATGTAATACTCTTTGTAGGATAAATGAAAAATCCAACCATCGGATAGTTGAATAAGCTAAGATCTAGCTTATGACAGTAAAGGCAACCCTTTTACCATCAATTGGAAAGTACAAATGGCTGATCAATGGTTAAAGATTGTTAATTCATAAAGATAATAGCTTATGACTATGCAGATCAATAGTTTAGATATGAGTTTCTAATGCTTGAGAAATATCTTATCAATGATCCATGGTTGGGAAGGTAAATCAACAGGTTAAATATCTGAGATAGCGAGACCTAAAGAGGTATTTAAGATAAATTTATAGAAATTTAACAATTCAATTATTTGGGATGATTTGAATTGTTAAATCATAATTAAATATAAATATCTAAGTGTATATAAGTATATTAGAAACATGATTTTTATGCACTGTATAAATGAAGGCACAAATGAATTGACTCATTGTTGGAACTATGGCAAGAGCTAAGGAAAAGCTTGAGGATTTTGTGAAAATCACCATAAGCAATAGGTAGTTTTAACATATATTTGGCATTTGGATTTTAAACACGTTATCAATTCTATTTGAAAATTACACGACTCTCATGAAATTGGTATTTTATCATGTTATATTATTTGTGCTTTAAAGAATTTGAATAGTTACAAATGAGGCATGCAATTTTATGTATACTTCTATCTCCAAGATGTATACTTTTATATTGAAAATAAAAATGACATTGCTTAATACATTACATGCAATTGCTTGTTTTTTAAAGAAATTAAAGATGATCCTTAAAATGCATCGACCCCATATTTTGAAATTAGTTACATAAATGTATGGTTTTGTATAAGATATATGTTGTATGATAAAATAACATTTGGATTGAGTTATATGTTTGTTAAAGCTAATGAGCCTAATGACACTACCTTAAGAGGTCGTAGAAGTTTTGCCTCCTAACCTCTAACCACCAAAGGTGGTAGGTATCCGTGTCTAAAGAGGCACTTATTTTTCACAACTATTGTGGTAAGAATGATCACTAGAGGTGGTCACAACACCATTTTGAGACATATCAGAGTTGTTGTGGAGGCTTTGATGTCTGGCCTCTAGATATAGGAGACACGATTCAATGAGCTAGTCATAAGTATAATGTTCTATGAGATTTTTGTTTTTTGATCCCACATAGATGGGCCTGATGCAGGTCTTTGGATGAGTACTTATAATCAATTGGTTGATGTGATTGTCGATGTGCATATGTGCCCATCATAATATGGTTGGTTTGGGATTGCCGATGGTGTGTTTTAACTAGTTACTAGTTTAATATTTTGAGGATCTTATAACATTTTATTTATGAAGTTGGATTATGGATCTTTTATGTGATTTAAAAATTATGCACATATGGGATTTTATGATATATTATATGTTACGATTTATGCTAGATTACTATGTAGGTTTGATCATTTAAAAAACATACATTCAAAATTGCACATGTTCTATGTTGATATTATCCAAACTGTTTATAATGAAATTGCAATACTGATATTGACACGTAGTCTGGAGTTATATTTGGTGGCTTTGATTTGATTATTTTATTTTTTAAATCTGCATAAAAACTAGTTTGAAATGTCAGTTGGAATTGGACATACAAAATTGGTATACTAGATGTAAAACTACCTACATAAGCGCAAACTTGCTAAGATACTATAAATTGTTTACAACATCTCAGAACTTTGAAGAGTTTGACTTGAAGTTGAGCAATTAGATGCAGATGCAATCATAGATGAAGATAATGGTGCAATAGACTATCAACAATGCAAGTATATAACTCATCTTTTTTGAACATATATATGCAATTAATACATTTGGACTCTAAGTTGTGACTGACTATATTTGGGATACATATATTTTTATTTTTATTTTATAATTAAAAAAAGACAAAGCTTTTAGTTATTTTGTTTCTTGGAAGTAAATGACACTTAAAGTTTTCAAAATGAATTTAAAAGAAAAATACTCTTTTGCTGCATTGTTTTTGTAAAATTATTTTTAAATAGGGATCGATCCTGCATTAAAAATATACTACATGGGTCATCACACTCACACACCCATGGGTCTTTATATATATAGCCTTTTAAAAGATACCCTTGCACTCCTTCCTCAATGTACAAGTACTCTTTCTTATATCCCTAAAAGGATGCGATACACTACCTTGAACCCATGACCTACTTACAAGAGAGGCACCTCAGTGTAACCACTAGGCTATACTAGCTTATGTGAGAGGGAATACACTTATATGTGATTTTTTTTTACAATCCTAGGTTTTAGATTTAAAAGAACTAGTAAAAGTTAGAAGATCGTAGTGTATTATTAACATTATCATATTGATATAGAACAATGTTCTAACTTATTTGGCATTCATATATATGAGAATTTATCTTGTGATGTAATTGAAATTCTTTGGAATAATACGACTATTCACATTAGAAGACAAGTATAAAAAATATCTTTATAAATGAAATAAGATAGAATCTTGTGCATAACAAAGACATAAATATCAAGAACCAATTATTTAAGCACTAAGCACTAAGCAATAGAGAAGTAGGAATGTTTTTGTTTGTACTAAGAATTGGTATCCAATATATATAATGACTCGAGCTCTTTACAAAGTCTCACAACCTAGGTTGCGTGACACCTTGGGTTTTCTAAAATCTTATTCCAATACATATATTAATAGTAAAAAATTTATTATTACAAAATAGGCGGGATCCTTGAAATAAAACTCAAATATTTAGAAATTTAGAGCATCATCAAGGAAAAATACCCGATAAGGAAAACCTTGAGGGTCATTTACACCCCAAAACTATAATGCTGTACCAAATCACTTTCAAACACACTGAGCATGCTCAAATACAAAACCACGAGAAATTGTGCTAAATGCAAAGAGACGATGATAATAAAAATCTCAAAGCTCCAAGGTCCATCAAAAATCACCATATCATCCATATGTAAACATATACACACTATATAGTGGTATGAGTCTAATATATAAAGATACAAATATCTAGGTAGAGCACCAAAAGTCCGATACTAGTCTAAGGACATACACTACTATCTCTCCGAATACAAAAAGTGTAGAGTCCTCAAGTCCTCGTCCAGATCCACGCTATTCCACCTGCTTCCCTCTCTAACTGTTGCGCTCCAACTTTAAGGCATTGCAAAACAAAGCAATGCCTCAGCGAGCTACGCTTGTGTAGGTGATTTACATTCAATATAAAACAATAAGAAATAACAAGGTGCAGAAACCTCATATTCATATGATGAAGAATATACCAATTCCATGATATAAATAAGGCAACATAAGTCATGGTGTCAGGATATGCAAAATCTAAAAAGATATGTAGATACAAGTAAGCTATAACCATGTGAGTCTATAACCAGAGAACAACATAAATGTATATCAAAGTATCGAAACATCATACATGGTTAAGCCCTATGAGTGTCTCAGGTACACTCATGGCAACGTGGGGTCAACTCTCAATACCATCCACTTTCACCCTTTCACCCACAATGGGCACTCAGGCACTCACGAAAAGGCACGTTCTAGTTCCGCTTTCACCTTTCACCCTTTCACCACACGGGCACTCACGGAAAGACGTGTTTCACGCCCGCTTTCACCCTTTCATCTACAAGGGGCACTCAGGCACTCATGGGGGAAGGGGGATGCATCATATCCCAAGCTCAATAGTCTCAATCATTAAGGCATAGAAACTCCCACATATCAAACATCTCAAGTGTCAGACAATGTAATTGAAATATGCGAAAACTGTGCATAAAATATATACAAGGGAAGTAGTAAGCATCTCGGTAATACATACTGAAAATAGTCTCATGCAGCATGATAGGGCATACAAACCTATGCCTCAAAGTTTCAATCACTATGTCATTATTTGAGAAATCATGGGAAATCACGAATGAAATCACCTACCTCAATAATGCCGAACTCCAATCAGGCACATAGGCAATATCAAGTCGCATGCTCTAACGTACTCGTCACATTATAAGTCATCATTGATTGTTAGACCTCTCATTTTTCATCATGACCCTTAAAATTTCTATTTTTCCAGTGTGTCACATATATCTTTATGATCATGCATCGATCTGACGGTCAAATCACTCTTGATCAGCACATCCTAAGGTAGTTGCCTAGATCGATCATCAGGATCATTTTTCTTAGCAATTCCATGAGATATGTCTTTCAAATTTCCTAGATCATCTCATGTTTGATATGTACAACCAAAGTCTAAGACCTGATCATCCATTGATCGACTTGATCTGAATCATCTAATAGCATTTAGTAGTTTGGCTATTAGAAAGTTACTCTAAACTAGATTTTTATCTTAAATCTAGGTCCACCTTGTTGAGACGATTACAACGTCTCTTTCGGATCGTGATTTGGACCTCTATAGCTCCTAGAATCACATTTTTTATGAATGGATGATTAGAAACCCTCAAAATCAAGAAAAAGGGCTTGCTGCATGTGTGGCGCTTGCGCTGCACCCGTGTCACTCGTGTGGCACACCGTGCAGTAATCGCATGTCTTGCCGGGCATCTTGCGTGTGGCGCTCGCAGGCTGCATCGTGTGGCGCATGCATGTCTCGCAGCGTGGCGCGCACGTCGCACTTGGCCATGACGCGTGTCGAGGAGGGTGCCATGTGTCGAACATGCATCCCCCCCCCGCCCCCCGACGTGCTCACTGCCTTGTCGTTGGTCGCCGTTGCCAAGGACGGTGATCGGACTGGTTCACTGTAGCCGAAGACAATCACCAGAATCTGGTCGCCGGCAACCCAAGGTCCTCCATTTTTTGCAATTTTTACACCTATTTGTCCAGTTTTTCACGCACATTCCATTTTCATCCCCATTTTCACAAATTCGTTCATTATCTATCATTTTTTCACTATTTTTATTACATTTCTAAAAACCCTCATCCTACTGTTTTTGGGATTTTTTGGTATCCCTAGCAGTCCGATCACCATTAAATTTCATGGGTATGTTCCTTGCACCATCACGCTCCAGATGAACGATTCAAATCGTCATTTGACATCATTTCATCGAGTTATTTTAGGGAAATCAGTAACACTTAAACTTTACCGGAAAATGGCAAGTTCATGCCATTTTCTGTCGTTTACCGGTTGATAAATTTGGAAAAGTATGCAAAAAAGAGTAGGGCGACCCTACCTTGGTCCGGCTAGTCAGAGGGAGATAAGAGCTCGTCGCATTCGTCCGGTTGCCTGAGATGACTGTCGCCGAAAGGTCATCGCCGGTGGCTCGGTCATGAGAGATGAGAGGAGGGGGAGGGAAGTGCATTTAAGGCACTCCCCCCTCTTAATTACACACACACACACACATATATCATTATTTTTATTTTATTATATATATCTATATATTTGATGACCATCATTAATTGCTGAAATCATCACCTGCTAAGATGGGCGGCGAGGATGATTTCTGTGGGCCCCACATGTGCAAAATGACAATTTTGCCCTTCTAAATAATTTCATTTAAATACAAAATTTAAAATAATTTAGCATTTTTACTCCAATCTCCGATTTTAGCGTTTTTAGTGGTGTTGGACTCCATTTTTCGAGCACATCTCAAATATTGAGGTTTCAACTCGAGATTCCATCTCTAAATTCCTTAAACTTTCAACTTTTCAAAATTCATAAAAATTAACTATTCTAGAATTTTAAAATAGCGACTGTTACAGGTTGTGGTTCAAGTCCTCCATTTATTTGTTAGAAAAAGAACTTATAGATCATAAGATTGAAGAAAGTATAATTAAGAGGATCTTGTTAAAATAGTGTAAACTAGCTTTTCATATCTCATGTGTAAAATGTTGTTATATGACTTGTAAGTTTAGCCCTTAAGAAATTTGCTTTTATATTTATAATCGAGACAAGGTCTTGTTGATGATGATTTATAATGAACAATATTTTCATGAGGATTCATAATGAACAATTTTGTTGCTATTTAGAACAATTTCAAGTTTAAATAAAGTCAAACTCAAAGCAAGCCAAATAATTTAACAAGTTCAAAAGCGTAGCAATTGAATTTTTTCTTCTTCTTATTTATGCATCTCCATGATATACTAGCAATGTTGTAAATTATATATAAACAAAAAAAAACAAATAGTCTTTGACATTTATTTTTTTGACACAAATGAAACTTGTTTTTCGCATAAACTTTTAAATGTCTAGAAGGTAGGCAAAAGATTCATCTTTTCTTTGAATCCTCCAATCAAATCCCATTCATATCACAAAAGTTTTGAATTCTCCCTCTGAGGCTTCCACTCTCATATAAACTTATTGTTTTAACAATTTAAAAGTGGGCTCTCTATTCATCCATCAAGCAAAGGCTAAGCTTTAACACTAAGTTTTACTAATAATAAACTTGCTCTTAAGTACAAGTTTATGACAATAAGACTAGTTGAATATGTTCAAAATATGAAAGTGTACTTCATGATTTTATTGACATATTCAATAATTCATTAATAATAATAAAAATAACAAGCATGACCAACTACCTGATTTTTTTAGTCCATCCTAACCCTAAACCATCATACTTTGACAACTCTTTGACACAAACGAGGAGACTTAAAGAGCCACAACTCACTAAGATATAACTTTGCGGCCTTCTTTGTGAAGAAATTTGCTAGACTGTTGGCCTCTCTAAACATGTCACAAATTCTAAAGTCATTAAAATTATTCGACTTCCAAACAAGCCTCTACCACTAACTGAAAGTGTACTTCATCATTTAGTTAAAAATCCTTTAGAGAAACAAGCACAAGTATGATACTTGATGTTTAGGCATAGGTTAAATTAAAAAATTATGAGATTCTTGATATTAGTTTTTATTATCCTATCTATTATATATTAAGTAAATAGAGTTTATTTAGCATCTTGATTCTTATTTATCCTTGTAGGCACACTCCCTTGAACCCTATTTTTTCTTGTGTCGCATTAGGAACTAGGTGTGCCTTCTTGGTAGTTTGTTTCCTAACTGTTTGAAGTTTAAAAAAATAAAATAAATAAATAAATAAAAATTGTAGGGCTTATGGGATAAACATGTACTTTTGGCCATAAATGTATAACTAATCTCAAATAGCCACCTGGGAGGAGTGATTTATATTGGTTTGGTATAAATTTTAGTTCTACATAACTACAAATATAGATTACACATTATGGGGCACTATAGTGCCTATAGAGTCTATTAAATATAAGACATCTCCTACGGCTCTCGGGAACTCCATGAAGTACCTTGGCATGCTTGGGAAGCATAAACAACAACAAATGGCTTATGGTTAAGCAAGTTTTGTTCTATTTTTCTATAATTTTTCTTTTATTTAATTTTCATAAGCAAAGAATTACAAAGAAAATCACTCACACTCCTAACTCTAATCTTGACCAAGGTGGAAAGCATCAACTTGAACTTGCAAGATGATGTATATTGCCTTGTTATCTACCACTAATTGCTCGAGGCATTTGTTGACTATTTATTTATTTTATTATTGCACATGTCTGCCTCAAGAATAGAAGTTCTAGATAAACTCTCTCTCTCTCTCTCTCTCTCTCTCTCTCTCTCTCTCTCTATATATATATATATATATATATCTTTTCTTCTTTTCCACTTAGTCATTTTAGATACTAAATAGATACTTTTTCAGAAGAAACTAGTAGTTATTTTTCAAAGAAGCAAGCCTCACTAGGGTTGGAGCATCACCTCGGGCAAGTATGCTTAGTCTATTAAAGGTGAGTGGGCCTAGTAGATTAACAATAGTTTATTAGAGATGAGAGGGCCTAGTAGAGAAACAACATAGATTTATCTATTGATATAAGCTTATCTACTGTAGGACCCAATAGATAAGTGGCTTCAGGTTACTTAAAAGCTTGGTCCCACTCCTTTAAGATGCTCTCAATAGAAACAGTTTGGATAAGTTTTTAACCTAAACCTGTCCATGGTTGGGGATGAATGCCTGCTTCAACCGTGTCCTTCCATAACTGCTATAAATCGATACGGGAGGGAGGCTCACTTTGAATAGTCTTGATCCCAGTAACTTGCTGGGTCGTACAACCTACTTGTGATTGAGGGCCAAAGATCTTCTCAGTTTGAGGATGCTCGCTTCGCTAGCTGCGCAGAAGCCCCCATACATTTACGCCACGCCATGGACATCGTAAAGGAAGAAGGGGAGCCTTGGCGCAATGGTAAAAGTTGTCATCAGGTCACATGTTTAAGGCGTGGAATCAACCTCTTGCAAAAATGCACGGTAAAGCTGCCTACTTTAAGCCATCGTGGCCCACCCCTTCCCCTAACCCCGCATAGGCAAGAGCGTCAGGCATCGAGGCTGCCCCTTCATGGATATAGTAAAGGAAGTTCATTTACTCTCTGCCCCTGAAGTTGCTTAGCTCCTGCGCTGAGTTCTAAAGGCTGCAGTTCGCCGGATTCCAAGGCAGGTAAAAGTCACAAGAAATAACAAGCTTGTTTTCCCTTTCATGATTATATTGGTTACTCCTCTCTCTCTCTGTCTCTCTCCTCTCTCTCTCTCTCTCAATTTTCTTTTCCATTGATTTGTTGAACCCCTCTTCCGTGCAAAGTTTTGATACAATTTCCTACTCACAAGTCCAAAGGGGTTCTGAGTTGTAGACTAAATATTTGAATAAATCACTAGTTGACTAGAACTTCTGCTTTCTTATGCCTTTTGTCACGGGCTGAGATTTTCAGACTCCCATGCAGCACTTAGATTGGCTTCTCACCCCGAACCAACTAAGTAAGCCTGACTAATCTCAAAGGAGAAGAAAAACTGAAAGGAAACTTTGAAGGAACTTGTAGCTTTATTGCTTGAAGATGCTTACAACTTTGTTGGATCCCTGTAGGATCACTCCTTGATCACACACTTGGATGGCTCACACCCTTGGATCACTCCTTTGGATCTATTACTAGATGCCTTACAAGTGAGGAAGCTCCCCTATTTATAGGTGCTTGCCTCCTTCCACCTCCTTAATGGACAGTGGGGATCTGTATAAATGCTAACCATCCAACGGTTAGAGACTACTCTAGAATCCTCTCTAGAAGTCTCTACACAAGTCCATGGTTCCACCATATTCAGGATGGTCCTGGACAATTCTAGAGTCTAGAAGTGTTGGGGCTTCTAGATCATCCTTTAGATGGATTTGAGCTCCTTTAGTCTGAACCTGTGAGCTGAGTGGGCCTTCAATGGATTCCTCCATAGCAGATTTATGTCCTTTAGGTCAGGCCACGTCCTAAGTGAGCCTTCCTTAGAGGTTGTAGACCTTGGTCATAGGCTTTACAATGTAAGTCCTGGACATTCTCCCCCACCAGATAATGTCGACGCCCTCGTCAACACATCTTCGCTGGTCTCACACTCTTTGCATTTGAGCAAATCTCATGTTGCCTTGCCCTCTCCATGAGATGCCCTATTGTGTCCCTCCCTTTTCACCTTGCCCTCTGGCCCCTCTGGTGCACTTCAAGGACTTTTGTTGGCTCCTTCATGTTGTGTGCGTTCTTGCACACTTAAGCACTTTTTCACTGTTGCAAGTAGCCACCCCTCTGGCACTCCTCTTTTGATACTCTCCATTGTTGTGCCTCCTACACATTGGAGCAGCAGCGACCGACTCTTGTTGTTCTTGCACGTCTCAGCTTGGTCTTGTCCCTCTTGGAGTTTCCTGGTTGTGGCACCCTCTTGCCATCAACTGGTCTCTCCTTGGACCCTTCAGACCTTAGCACCTCGATGGCACCTAGACATCGTAAGTCTAGCTGTGCCAACTCTACAATCTTTGTGGATCCCCTTATTAGTTGTAGGGCGGATAGCATCTTCCCTTGCCCCTTTCCATCCTTCACCACTTGGACCACACAAGGGGTCTTCTCATCAAAGAAGCTCATCATTCCCAGGTGTGGCATAGGGACTACTCTGGCCTTGGTGAGGAAATCCATTCCCAGGATAACCTCATAATCGTCTAAAGGTATTACAGTCAAAGTGATAGTACCTCGCTACTCTCCCACCTTGACCAGTACGTCTTTAGCAACTCCTAGTACTGACTTGACTTTGGAGTTGAATGTCTTGATCCAGCTCTCATCCTTCTTCATCTTGAGGCCTAATCTCTTAGCCTCTCCTCCTAAGATGAAGTTGTGAGTAGCTCCCGTGTCCACCATGGCTCGTGTGCCTCTGCCTTTGAGACACACGTCCACATACATCAACCCTTTCCCAATAGAGGGTCTAGGAACCTCAGACCTAATAGTGTTGAGATATTGCAAGGAAGATAGTTTATAATCTTCCCCGGTACTTCCTTCTTCTTGATGTTCGACCATTGAGTTTAAGGCATTTTTCTTTGGACAGTCCCGCATGAAGTGCGATCCATCACAAAAGTAGCAATCTCTCTATGGAGTGGCTTGCTCCTTGCTTTTCCCCTCCAACTTGGTTTGGATGACTCAGGCTGGTTCCTATGAACACCTTTGTCTCCCCCACCATTGTCATGGCTACTCTCTTGGCCATTTGATTTCCCATTATCCTTCCTTATTTTGACTAAGGATTCGGCGGCTGTGATGGTAGTAGACAAAGTAGGGACGTTACGACGACGTAACTCCTACTTTGCCCAATCCTTCAACCGACTGAAGAAGTGCACAAATTTGTCTTCTTTAGACATATCGGGGATCTCAAATAATAGGTTGGAATACTCCGAAATATAATCTCGAATGGTCCTCGTATGCCTCAACCATCGTAGTTTCTCCTTAACCTCTATGCGTGCATTCTCAGGATAGAAATGCACCTTGAGGTCAGCTTTAAACTCATTCCAAGTGTTGATGGAGAACGTACCTCTTTCGATTTCCATGCTTCTCTTACGCCACCATAATAGAGCATTGTCTGTGAGGTAGAGTGAGGCAGTAGCTATCTTCTGCTCATCTTCCTCCATTTGTAAGTGACGGAAGTACCTCTCAACGTTCCAAAGGAATGTGTCGATCTCCTTTGCATCCCGCGTCCTACCATAGCTTTTTGGCTTTGGGACGTCAATCTTAGGGACCTCACGAACCGCGCGAGTCCTATTTACCACAGCTGCTTTGCACAAGGATACATCCTCGCGCATCGTCCTCATCTCATCACGGAGTGTAGCTAACTCCACGAACAGCCTATCCAATTGGGTTTGGAACCCCACTTGACTTGAACCCCTCATGAAGTTTAGATCGATCTCCCACTCTCCCTTAAGCTCTTCCCCCATAGCTTCAAGGGACCCAAATGTTGGGTGCTCTACCTCAAGCCGAGTGGAGATATCTGCAACGGCAGACTCCATCTTCACAAGTCTGGATTCCAAAGAAGAGACTAAGTCCTTGGACTTGCCTCTCTTGTTGTTCCTCCGAGCACCTTCACAAGCCAGCTCCACATTTGACACTTGAGAATCGTCCGCCATCTTTCTTCTCCTAGCTAGGATATGAACCTTCGCTCCTAACTTGCCAAACCTTTGCTCTGATACCAACTATTACGGGCTGAGATTTTCATACTCCCGTGCGGCACTTAGATTGGCTTCTCACCTCGAACCAACTAAGTAAGCCTTACTGAACTCAAAGGAGAAGAACAACTGAAAGGAAACTTTGAAGGAACTTGTAGCTTTATTACTTGAAGATGCTTACAACTCCATTGGATCCCTATAGGATCACTCCTTGATCACACACTTGGATGGCTCACACCCTTGGATCACTCATTTGGATTGATCACTGGATGCCTTACAATTTAGGAAGCTCCCCTATTTATAGGTGCTTGCCTCCTTCCACCTCCTCAATGGACGGTGGGGATCTTTACAAATGCTAACCATCCAACGGTTACAGACTACTCTAGAATCCTCTTTAGAAGTCTCTACGCAAGTCCATGATTCCACCATATTCAGGATGGTCCTGGACAATTCTAGAGTCTAGAAGTGTTGGGGCTTCTAGATCATCCTTCAGATGGATCTGAGCTCCTTTAGTTTGAACCCGTGAGTTGAGCGGGCCTTCAATGGATTCCTCCATAGCAAATTTATGTCCTTCAGGTCAGGTCCACGTCCTAAGTGAGCCTTCCTTAGAAGCTATAGACCTTGGTCACAAGCTTTACAATGTAAGTTTGTGACACTTTTCTAGTGTAACTGTGCTATCGTTATATTGCAAGTGGGCTTTTGTTTTACCATGGAATTCAATCTAGTTTGGAGTTAGTGTTGTTTGTTGTGTCCAAGCAGTTGTTGCTTATCAGTAATAATAGATGGATGCTCTGCATGTCATTTCTTTTCTTTGGTTGAGAATTTAAGTCATCTTGATACAAGGACTAGATAAAATAGATCATTGAATGATCTTAAGTTAGTTACTTATGCAAGCATTAAGCAAGCGGATAATAGTTTCATCTTTTGGTTGCCGCAAACGTATGCATTTAAAGTTGTATGACTTTAGGTCTTATCTGGAAGAATTAATTTCAATTCAAAATTGTTTTAGCCCTACTCATATGAGAACCATTAGTTGAGCTGGTGATAGGGGATGATTGTTGCCCTCAAGCATTGTGCAGTTACTTGGGTTTCTTCACTATAATATTATGCGCCAATTCATACATTCATACTAGAGTTATACGCTGTTTCACACCCCAAACCTCTGTAAATTCCTGAAACTTACTGTCCGAAACCCTGCCCGTCCAGTCTTAAATCCCAAACCATGACTTCAAAACTACAAGACCCTGTTTCTAGCACCAACAGACACATGTTACTAGCACTTAAATTCTTTCAGCCCTTCAAAAGCTTTTTTCACCACTAAAATCTAACCTTAACCACACCCTTTGATCCAAAACCCGAGTTTTCCTTCATATCATTTTAACCTTAATTTTTGGCCTAAAAGAAAGAAAAAAAGGGTAGCTCAATGCATGAAGCTCCCGCGAGTGTGGGTTTTGGGGAAGGGGCGGATCATAAAGGGTATATAGTATGTAGCCTTACTTGCATTTTTGCAAGAGATTGTTTCTAAGCCTCGAACACATGACCTCCAGGTCACACAATGACAAATCAACCGTTGTGCCAAGCCTCATTCAACCTTAATTTCTAGCCTACTTTTTGTTTTTTAATTCCAATACCATTTTCAAACTCTAAATATGTCAATTCTTCTCCCTAAATCCTAACTTTAGCCTTTTTAACTAGCCTTCGTCACATTCCCAATGGCTTTGCAAAAGAATGTTGAACTAGTGATTATTTTATATCATTTGAAATGGAAGGATTGAGTACATTACAGAGCATAGGGTATACATGTTGGTGTAACCATCAACGTGCTTGCGCACATTAATTTGGATACGTTATCCAGTAATTTGAGCATGTGCTAATATTTGCTTTTACCTAGACAAACTCTTAACTCCATTGTTGTTGGTCCCTAAACCAAATAAAGGAGTGGGGTTTTGCGTCAAGTGCCATCTAGCAAGTAAAACCCTTGGCAAATCCAGTGCGTGAATCATTTTTTGACATTTCCTCAACTAAGAGCATTACTTGTAAGCAATGTGATGCATTGGATCCTGGAAATAGTGAAAAATGGACCAAAATTGTTACAACATTCCCTTAGAAGCGACATGTTGCATTGGATTCCGAGTGTTGTGGAAAATAGGCAAGGGTTGCTAGACCATTCACTCAAAAGCGACACATTACATTAGAACCTAGGTGCAGTGGATAGTGTACATGGTTCCCCGCATCATTTGAGAAGTGTGCCGGTAAATAGACTAGGTCAAAAGAATAAGATTTGCATAGCCACATGGAATATAGGCACATTGACATGTAAGGGTTTGGAGTTGGTAGATATGATGAAATGCAGGAGAGTCAACATCGCTTGTATCCAATAAACTAAGTCGAAAGGAGTTAAAACTAGAGAAATCAATGGGCATAAGCTCTGAACGTAGGAAAAGACAATAATAGAAATAGTGTAGGAATAATAGTAGATAAAAAATTAAAGGATAAAGTTGTATGCATTAAGAGAACTAGTTACATAATTAAACTAATAAAACTTGTTATAGGAGAGAAGATCATAAATATTATTAGTCCATACGTACTACAAGTAGAGTTAGAAGATAAAATCAAAAGACAGTTTTGAGAAGATATGGAGGGAGTAGTGTAATAAATCCCCAACACAGAGGGGATATTTATAGGAGCAAACTTTAATGGTCATGTAGGAAAAGAAAAAGAAGGATATGATATTGAAAAAAGAAATGAGATGGGGCAAGCTATTCTTAATTTTTCTTTAGCATATAACCTCTATATAATAAACACTATTTTAAAAAGAGGGATGAACATTTATTAAACTTTAAAAGTGGACCATATAAAAGCTAATCATACTTTTTCTATTTAAAAATACTAAAAGATCAATGTGTAAGGATTGTAAGGTGACATCCAATGAGAGTTTAACCTCACAACATAGGTTCATGGTTATGGATATCTACATTAAAATATGGAAGAAAGGAAATAAACTTAATAGATATCTAAAATACTAAGTGGTGGGACTTAAAAGGAGAGAATATAGCATCATTTACAAATAAGTTGATAGTAGAAGGAAACTAGAACAATGAAATAGAAGCAAATACCATTTGGACTAATATGACCGAGTCTATTAAGAAAGTGATAAAAGATGTCCTATGAGCATCTAAAGGTAAAAGGCAGTCAATAAAGGAAACTTAGTGGTGGAGTAAGTGCAAAAAGTTATTAAAGAGAAACAAGTGTGTTTTAAAGTATGAAAGATGACTAGAAATAATGAAAAGTTTGAGCAATATAAGAATGCTAAAATGGTTGCTAAGAGAATAGTAACTGAGGTTAAACTCAAGGCATGTGATGATTCTTATAATAGATTATGATTAAGAGAAGGTAACTCATAAAAGTAAGAGAACAGAATAGTAAGGACTTAAACCTAAATAACGTTGGACATCATAGATATGACTATATGATTAGAATATTTAAAGTGAAAGAGGCCTTGAAAAAAAAAGAAAAAAAGAAATTAGGAAAGGCCTTGAGGCCTGATGGTAAAATCAAAGAAAATGTTGGATGAATGGAGAAAGAGCTTTATTGTACCAATTTGTAAGAATAAAGGAAATATACAAAGTTGTACCAAGGATCAACATTGAGTCCTTACCTTTTTCACATTGGTTATAGATGAGTTAATAAAATATTTGCACGAGGAGATTCCATGGTGTATATTATTTGTAGATGATATAATTTTGATTGATAAGGTAAGCGAGGGTGTAAACACAATGCTAGAGTTATGAAGAGATGCATTATAATATAAAGGATTTAAAATTAGCTGAACTAGAATAGAGTATATGAAATGCAATTTTAGTAAGGAGAGGAGTGAGAGTGGAGCACTAGAAAAGATTGATAACCAAGAAGCCCCCCTAAAAGAACACTTTTGATACTTGGGATCGATAATTCATGAGAGTGGAGAGATTGAGAGGAAGGTTAACTGGAGAATCCAAATAGGTTAGAATAAATAGATATGTGCCTTTAGAGTTTTGCGTGATCAAACTGAAAGGAAAATTCTAAGGATCAGTGTTGGGCAGTTAAGAAATAACATATACATATGATGAGCATCGTTGAAATGTGAATGCTGAGATGGATGAGCAACAAGACAAGAAAGGATAGAACTAGAAATGAAAAGAGAAGGGAAAACTTAGGATTAGCACCAATAGGTAATAAGATAAGAGAGATTAGACTTAGATGGTTTTGACAAATCCAACAGAGACAAAAAACGACACCGGGTAGGAGTGAGACTATCTAAGTTGAAGGTTCTAAAATGGCAAGGAGAAGGACTAAAATAATGTAGATAGAAGTTGGTGAGAAAAGATTTAAAAACTATGGGACTAAATGAAGCCATGACACTTAATAAAGGGGAATGGAGGAAGAAAATTCATGTGACAGAACCCTAATTAGGATAAGGTCTTGATGATGATCATAACTTAACCAAACCCCTCTTAAATGATAGAGTGGAAAACCGAAGACCTAAAAAATGATGTGAAGGTAACACGACATGCCACAATGCACTAGTAGTTACGGATTGCTTAACGTTGATTTGGAACATGGGTTGCTTGATCAACATGCTTAACTCAATAGTTAAAGATTTCAAAACTGCTAAGAACACACAATTTCTTCAGATTTTTGCTAAAACACTCCTAATTAAGATTACTCAGATTGATAAGCCTCTTTTTTTCTTCTTCTTATTTATTTCTTTCTTTTGGGGAGTGACAGGACTGTTAAACCCTTAAAAACCAAATGATATCCCAGAAGTCTAAATGTTACCTCTATTGTTAATAGTTTGGAAATATAATATCTCTAATTACTAAACCGTAATTCATGTAATTTTTAATTAAAATGAAATAAAAAACTTGAAATTATGCCTTTTTAGGGAATGAATAATTAATAAATATCAAACCGAGTGTTAAAACTTCAATATTGAAATTGTACTTGGAAAAAGGATTCTAACAACACTAAGAACACTGCAATTAGAGTTTAGATGAGAAAATTTGAATCTCGTGAATAGGGGTGCAAACTTGATAGTGACACTCTTAAGGGCATTTTGGCCATTTCACATTGTGGGGCCTAGTTGCAAGAATAAGTATGTTTCTAAATCAAATTATAGGAGAAAAGAAAAGACACTAGGTGTTTTTTAAAAACGAATTTCAAGTAAAGGATTCTTTTGCTCCATGGTTTTTCATAACTTGGTTTTTAAAATGGGGATTGATCCTGCATTAGAGAAGAGTTTTGCATTTAAAAATGTATTAAAAAACCCAGGTCGTCACATAAGAGAGAAGAGGAAGCCAAACAGTCACCGATTCCCTTCCTTTACCATTCATGTCTTCTTCAACCTGCTCCTTTTCTTTTATGTGAAACTTATAATTGATTTAACTACAAAGGAAACTCTATATACAATGTTCTTACAATAGAAGAGCATATTGAGAAGGCAAAACAACAAAGCTCTAGAGAGAATTCCGTCTTCTAAGAAGCTTCATTCTCTTTGCATTCTCAAATAGTTAGTGCTGAGGAATTTGAGGCGACTAGAGTCAGGAGTTGAGTTTCTTGCTTTCTTTCTCTAAATATACGTTGACTGGTAGCAGAGGGAACCTGTTGTAGAAGACATGTGAGGCTATGGAGAAGAAGTATGTTCATTCACATGGGATTGTAGTGGCTCTGCTTCATGTTTAGAAACTAGCTTAGAAATAATAAGGTTAGTAATGCCTAATTTGATAGAAACTAGTAATCCTATATAACATTCCAACCTCTTAGCTCAATTATTTTTAGTTGAACCAATGCAAAAGTAAAAATCAGCAATTTCGTTTCCATATGTGAAATTAGTTTAGTGCCTTAACAACTTCTTGGCAATTCACAAGAAGAAGGGATGCAAACTTCGCTGGTGGATGTTTTGGGAGGTGGATTTTGTTTTTCATCTTCTATGTACCTTAGATCTTGTAGTTTCTTTGCTATTCTTTGGATGGCAGATTTGGCTAGTGTTTGGGATTTGGTGCAGGGGGGAGGAGATTAGTTGGAAAGTGGTTTTCATTGTAACGATCGGGGCTCGAATAGTATAGATATTGTTCACTTTGGCCAAAGCCTTATGGTTTTGCTCTCCCTATAGAGAAAACACATTGTACTGAGAGGGATACACAAGCCTTGTAACTACCCTAGACTTCTTCTCTCTAGGCAATGTGGGATTAAGTTCTCAGGATCATTTGAAGCATGCCATCTTGTAGCTCGACATCCTTCCTTTGGGACTGCCCACTAAAATTGCCCTCTAGGTTCCCTCTTCCCCCCTTAGGAACATGTGTCTAGGCCCACCATCACGAGGGGATATGGTTCTATTATCAATTATGATGGCTGAGTCTCCAACAATACATATATTGTTTGCTTTTGTCAAAGCCTCATAGTTCTGCTCTCCTTGTAGGAAAAACATGTTGTATCAAGAGGGATACACAAGCCTTATCATTAGCCCAGACTTCTTCTTCCCTAACAATGAGGGATTAAACTCTTAGTATTACCTGAAGTTTGCTATTCCGTAACTTGACATTATTTTTTCGGGACCAGCTAATAAGATTGCCCTCTAGGCTCCCTCTTCTCCCTTTAGGAAAACACATCCCTACGTGCGACCATTTTTTAGGTCAATTGAGCAACCACATGATGTCTAGGCCCACCATTACGAGGGGATCCTATAATAACCCTAATTTTTAAATTTCATTTCAAATGCTTACTGAATTTATTTTGATAAAATATAAATTGAAAATTTTGTGTCTTAAGTTCCAAAAAAATAAATCTTTTGAAAGACACCTTGTTGAACCTTGAAATCTTAAAATTTAGATTGTACTCAAGAAAACAAATTCAATGATATAAAGAGCATTAAAAATGGAGATCGGATGGAGAATTTAGGAATCTATGAATATAGAGGACATTTTAATAAAAAAGAAAAAAGAAAAAAAAGAGGGAGAAGAAATTTACTCAAGGAGGGGGTTAAATTGATATTGGCACAGAACGAAAGTAGATTGTAGGTCTGTGCCCGAGCCCGACACACGCAGAGGAAAACCTGACGGGAGAGGAGGAAGAAGGAGAAGAAAAAGAGGGAGAAGGAGAGGAAGGAAAGGGAAGAAAAGAGAGAAGGAAAGGAAGCTGCATGTCAGAAAACCGGAGCACGACGGAGAGAGAAGGATTTGAGAGTTTTCGGGTCACCGGAAAAATAGAGCTCGCCGGCGACGTTAGCTGCTTAGATTGTTAATTCGAGTCGTTCACCTTCCTTAGATCAAGGGCACGATCAAAAGACCATCAGTTCCACTGCAATTGGAGGAAGAACGAGTGAGATTGAAGAGGGACGGTGCGTGGGTGGACTGTTGCCGAAAAAATTGATGCATAACAACTCCTTCGGCGATGGTTGCGGTCTGGAAACATCCACAGAGGTAAGTTCTCACACGATTTTCCCCTATTTCCTCTTCAAAGTTGATGAATGTTAGTAGATCTAGGGTTTTTGGCAATGTAAATCCCGATCCACTGTTAAAACTCAATCTAACCGTCAATCTCATCCCTGCATAACGGACAGAGATCGACGGGAACTCTGACAATCTTCCCTGAGTTCCGATTCTCCATCTGAAGCTCTGATAGTAATGATCCAAACCCTGAATTGCGTCAGATTTCTAAAATTTGAATTGAGAGTTCACAAATTTAAGAATTTTGATGATCCAAGGTTGATCGGTGCTCTGATCAATTGCCAGAACTTCGATCAGCAATCCGATCTTTAAGATTCATATTGATTGGAATTAATAGTCCAGATCAGTAAGTAAATTATAGGAAAACCTTGATTAAATGTTGGAAATTACTAAATTAGGCTTAAGTTAACATGGATCTAACTAGGAATTTGATTTAGAAGAGAAAATAGATCGGACGATCTAGACCGTCAAATGAGTTGCAATTGAAATTCTGACAGGGTAATGTTTGATCGTTGATTAGACATTGTCATTGCATTCTTTAACCCTTGAATTGTTTGAAAATAAAGAAATTTTCAGATCAGAACATTAATCCAGTAGATATGAACAACTAATATGAAGTTAATGGTTATGTTGCAATCGTATATAGAAAATTTAGTGTCTGGCATTGTTTACATGGAACCAAATAGAATCTGATAGTCAAATTTTGATTAGATCTTCTATTTAAAGAATATTATGATAGTTTATGTAACTTAAGAAGATTTGACCATTGGATGATGAAACGATTGGGTGACTAACCCTGGATAGTAATAAAAACATAGAATGGATCTTGAAAAATACTGATCTGCATAGACGATGACCTATAACTATGCAGATTTGTAAGATCAAACTATAAATTGATAATCAAAACTATTGATCAGTGAATTAATGGCTAAGATTTAAGGTTTTAGCATGGTGATAAAAAACAGTAATGATCCTGAGATAAATAATTCAAATTAGTAGCCTCAATGGTTAGTAACATGAAATTCTAATCGTTGATCAATGATAAATCATGAATCTAATGGTACCATGACTTTGGATAATTTGAACTGTGAGATCATGTTTAGATGAATAATCTAAGTGCACAAACAGAGATGAACACTCAGATATGAGATCCCCAATTACTATGTAAATGCAAACTTGAAAAAAGTGGTAACAACAAATTTTATATGCTATGTAGATTTAAGCATGATTTAGATGTGATTCTGTGTTGATGTGGGAATTGGGATGTTGGATGTGCTACATAGTTTCAGGCACGAATTGATTAAATTGCAATTAATTCTTTGGCCAAAACTAAAGGGTAAAACTCTTGAAAATTCACTAAGGAAGTAGGTAGTTTTAATATCGATGTATTTTCCTTTAAAAGTTTGAAAAACTATTAGACATCCATTTGTTCATAGTTGTAATTTGAGATTCATGAGATTTTTTATTTTATATAGTGAGTATGCTTGTATCTTATGCAACTTATCAGTTTGGAATGCCATGTTAATTTATTATTAAATTGAAAACTTGTTATTTGAAAATGTGTTTGCAAATACATGAAATTCATGATTTATGAAATGTCAAGTGTGAAATCCTTAGACTCCACCCATGTGAGGGTTGCATTTACATGACTATATTGTATCAAGACATTTGAATTGCATGATTTTACTAGTGCATTGATTTCTATGCGTTTATCAATTATATCATCATGTGATGATGCCTATTATTATTCTATGACGATGGACATATTGGGGTAGGTGGACATTGTGCTAGGAAGGTTGAGGACTGATCATCCCCTTTCCGAAGCTATATATGTATATTAGATACATGGCCAAAAAGGTCGAATCCAGGTTATGATGACATCATAGGCAAGGTCATGGCCTGAGGCATTGTGTACCCATTGCTCGCACGGTGTAGAGAGTCTATTTGCTTGGTATCGGCACAATAGCCACGGACTTGATTGGGCCTTGTCTGTTGCATAGAGGGTCCATTATTTTGAGAGGTGTTTTTATAGCATGATAGTGTAGGTGTGTGACACCCTGAGACTTTAAGTCTATAATGAGTACTCATGACCAACGACAAATAGCTGGATTTCGAGTGGTTCTACACTAGCAAGACCTCGAGGATGTGCAAATAATCTTATATATATACACATATATATATGTATATATATACTTATTGAGATACATTGATTGTATTTAAGCATTTTATGATTTAAATTCTTTTCATCTATTGATTTTTAGCGATGATTCATTATCCAGTTCGGATGAATATATTTATGAAATGATGCATGACATGTGTTGTGGTGACTATTTATATCCTGTAAAATACCATGCAAAGGTTATTGTTGTCTTTGAAACAACATGCATGATATATATATATATATATATATATATATTGAGATACATTGATTGTATTTAAGCATTTCATGATTTAAATTCTTTTCGTCTATTGATTTTGAGCGATGATTCATGATCCAGTTTGGATTAATATATTTATAAAATGATGCATGAAATGTGTTGTGGTGACTATTTATATCCTATAAAATACCATGCAAAGGTTATTGTTGTCTTTGAAACAACATGCATGATATATATATTGAGATACATTGATTGTATTTAACATTTCATGATTTAAATTCTTTTCGTCTATTGATTTTCAGCGATGATTCATTATCCAGTTTGGATGAATATATTTATAAAATGATGCATGAAATGTGTTGTGGTGACTATTTATATCCTATAAAATACCATGCAAAGGTTATTGTTGTCTTTGAAACAACATGCATGATATTTAAACGGATAAACTAAAATAGTTTGGTATAATATTGATTTGCAAAGCATATTTGAGATTTCAGAGTTTTATTATATTGCTCTTTAGCATCACATTTTGCAGAATTGCATAACATATGATTGAGAGCCTTTTTGGATTAAAACTGTATAACCTTCATATTTCGATGATGACACTACCTACACAAGCGCAAGCCTTTTGAGACATTGTAAATTGTTTACAATGTTGCCAGGTTTTGAAGAAATAAGATAGAGGAGCAGAAGATTGTTAGAGATCTCAAGAGAAGGACACATGAGGTATATCAAATAGGCTAACAATATAGTTGATAATTTTGTGAACTGTTGTAATACCTTGATTATTATGACTTTTGCTTTATGGACGTGTAGACATATAAATTGAAATTATGGTTGTGTGGCTGTGATTGGATTGATTCTGGTCATAAATTGTTCTTTCTGTTTAGCTAAAAACTTTTAAAACTATACACATTTATATTATGTATGCATGCGAATTGATGGAGAGAGAGTCTTCTTTATTATTTATTTGATTTAAACTATGTTTATCAGGGACATCGCATTGCATGTGTAAAATGCGTAAGTCCAAAAAAATAGGGGAGACTCTACAGGATTTTCGGTAGAAATGTAGCGCTCATTTCTCTAAAAATCCTTATTTTTTTAATAGAAAAATGACACTTGGAACTTTTATAAGTCTTCTCATGAAAAATGTTTTCCGCTGTTTGTTTTCTAAATAGTTTTCAGATCTTAGGGCCCCACATTTGTAAAAGATTTTTTTATAAAAGTGTTATAAAAACAGGGATCGTCATAGATTTGGCTTTGATACCAATTGTAACTATCGGGGCTCCAACATTACATATATTGTCTGCTTTGGTTGAAGCTCACGGTTTTGCTCTCGTAGTAAGGAAAACATGTTATACTAATTGGGATACACAAGCCTTATAACTAGCCCAGGCTTCTTCTCCTTAGGCAATATGGGATTAAACTCTTAGGATTACCTTAAGCTTGCCATCTTGTAGCTTAACATCCTTCCTTTGGGACCGCCCACCAAGACTGCCCTCTAGGCTCCCTCATGAAGGGTTTAGGGTTTTGGATGGAGAGGGTTTGAGGAGGATGCATGGGTAGGAAAGAGGTTGGGAATGAGTCTGGAGTTTTGTAGGAGAATGAAGGATGATGATGACAGGGATAGGACACTACATCTGAGAAGGAAAGATGGATTTTTTTGGTTGGATATGAAACTAGAAGAGGAAGAGAACTGCAGTTTTAGTGTTGCATTGCTGAGCATTATTTGGCTATGTTGGTGAAAATACTGGCAATTTTCTAACTCTACTTCTGTTATCTAATTAGCAGAATGGTATAGAGGGGAAGAACAATGAGAAGCTGAGGCCTTGTGTCGTGCTCTTTTGTTTATTTAGAAAATATCTTTCAGGATAGCACAATTTTATTTCTATTGTAGTTATGGATGCATAAAAAAAAGGACCTTGCAGATGGTTTTTGGTTGAGCAATTGTCTAGATTTTTATTTTGGAGGTCTCTCTGATTATTTTCTGGAAGTTTGATCATATTATAAATGAAGTTTTAAATTGGATTCTGTCTAAATTTTCTGTTCTGCTTTCATTTCTTGTTTATGATCATCTCTCTCATTGTTATTGTTGCTGGTTTAAGAGAAGAAGCACTGGGAATGTGGATTACATTAATGTTATTAGTGTTTTAAACATAGGGTTAAAATTGTCATTCAGAAAATTAGAACCAAACAGTTTATGACAGGGTTAAGTTTGAGGTGTTTGGTAATGTTTTTACCAGCCCATTAAATTCTAGGGTATTATCTAGTTTATCAGTCTATGTAATCTAAATTATGGGTGTTTTAGCAAAAATCCCTAACTCATTTCGTAGCCATCATCATCGTGTCACCTATTTGTTATTAATTCTTGACATTATTTTCACCATTTTGTCACTGATTAGACATTTAGAATTATTCACTTGGTGATTGTTGCATAGTAGCTCAGTTGTGGAAGGTCCTGGTCATCTAACAGTATTACCATGTCTATTGTAGCATAGCATAGAGATGTACTATTGCAGCGAACCCATTGCATTCTCTTATTCCAAACAAGTTTAAAGAGGCATCCATAAATAATGTATCCAATTGAGCACACACCAATATTATTTTCTGTGACCTCTTTAAGGAGTCCATATAGTATTTCCGTATTTGACTGATTATAAGTATATTATCTTGTTCATCTTTAAGTCACTGTTCATACATAAAAGGGCAGGCCGCTGCATGAAGCTCCCGTTTATGCTGGGTCTAGGGAAGGGGCAGACCACAAGGGTCACTAGTATGCAGCCTAACCTTGCATTTTGCAAGAGGCTGTTTCCATGCCTCGAACCCCATGACCTCAAGGTCACATGGCCACAACTCTACCGTTGCACCAAAACACTGTTCATACATGATGATATCAAACCAGGCCATTTCTAGTTTTAGTAATTATCTGAAACTTTTGGCAAGTTGTATGCGATATTGTCCTTTGACCTGATAATCAAAAACCTTTTGCAGATATCTCTGAATTTGTTGAGTTCCTGGGCTTGGGAATTTGCAGAACAAGAATGGTTTTTGGTCAACTAGTTATTGGTCCTCCGGGCTCTGGAAAAACAACTTACTGCAATGGCATGTCACAATTCCTCAAACTCATTGGAAGGTAGTTATGGTTAGTTGTTGATTCTGATATTGTTATTTCTCTTGACACTTCTTCTTGGTGTTAGGATCATAAGAAGATGACCGTGTTATCTTTCAAGATATGTATCTCGACTTTCTTGACTTGTAAAATGTATTCTACTTGCATTTTTAGAATCTGCTTCTAAAGATTTTTGTTCTAGATCCACAAGTCTTGGATCCTAGTTTGCAGTTTTTAATTTGTTAATTGGTTCATCTCTTACCTGCCTCCAGTTGAATGATTTCCATGATGTATGTCGAGGATGACAGGTGGTCAAAGTGTAGCTCGTGCAAGAACACATGGGAATCTTTGTAGGTTGACTTGATAGAGTCAATTTAACCTGATCATAACTTGGGTGACTGATCATCTCAGCTTTGAATGCACTCCTAGAAAAAACATGGTTGACTCAAGAAATTCTGGAGCCATCTATGCCAAGTCTTCATGTTATGTTACTTATGGAAGTTACATTTTTACACCCTAAATTTATCTTAAGTTCTTAAACAAGATGACTGGTATTCAACTTTGTCTTAATATTTTAATATTTATGTTATTTATATTTAATTGTTATAACAGAACCAAAAATCATTATAGCAGGATATTGCACTTAACCTGCCTAATCCAAGTTCCATCACTATGATGAGTCAACCTAGTGACTTATTGAGTGCCAGTCCAGATCAGGGTTTGCAAGCTATGCATGAGGCAAGGAGTGAAGCAATAGTTGTATAGGCAAGAACATAGAACATAGAAATCAACCTTTCACTTACAAATTGGGTCAGAGAGATGTCTGGCGTCCTATTATATTCATTATAAAGATAGAACATATTAATCCTTTCAAATTCGTTAAGTTGTTTGAAAAAGGAATATATTAATCTGTTTGCCTCATATGTTTGGCATTATAAATTGATTCTTGTACAGTATAATCATAAAAGGTACTCTTTGCAGGAAAGTAGCTGTTATAAATTTGGATCCTGCCAATGATGCATTGCCGTATCCTTTGATTTTAGCATTCTGCTTTTGATTGGTTTCAACACTCAAAATGTGATCAAAGTGAAAGATTGCGGGTTCTTTACCGAGTGCACTTGTCCTTTTCCTTATATGAGATGCAGGTATGAATGTGCAGTGAATATTGAAGATCTCATAAAACTCAGTGACGTAATGGCTGAGCATTCTCTTGGTCCCAATGGAGGTCAGTCTCGTTATTTAGAAAGCTCTTCGCAAATATGGTGTTGTAATGTTTAAAGCATGACAATTTGCCTCGTATCTACTTATAATTGTGGTACGTTATTGATATCTTAATCATGTCATATTTTGACTAGGTCTTGTGTATTGCATGGATTACTTGGAGAAGAACATTGACTGGTTACAATCCAAATTGGAGCCTCTTATAAAAGGTTAGTATATAAGATCACAAGCTTTTTATATATTATTTGCTGTCCACATGATGAAATTCCTGTTATCTAATGTGAAGAATGCTATGCTTAAGTTGGCTAGGTCTATGTGGAATATTTTCTTTTCTTTCTTAAGGTGTTGAATTATCTTCTCATTTTGGATGATTACTTTGTTATTAGGTTTACAATCCATGTAAGTTTTTTACCACAAAAATATGTATGCTCTTTCTGCTGCTGGAGTTTTTGTACATTTATGAATAAGATCTACCAAATTAGATTGAAGACTCAGTCACAGATAAAATGTACATAAAAACAAGAAGGAAGGAAAAAGGAGGACATACATGAAAGTGAGATAAAGGAGTTTAATTAGTTTCCACTGTCTCTGATCTTCTTGTTAAGTCATATAATCTTTTGGTTTCCCAAAAAAAAGGTTATAGTAGACACTAACAAGATACTAGTCACTTAGACTAGACGGACTAAGATACCTTTTCATTAAGTATATTTGTAACAAGCATAAAATGTGCCTCAAGCTGGTGCCAATATTTCATGCATGCTAGCCGGGAAACATGTTTGCTTTGACATCGACAGTCTAGCAATCATTATTGGTGTCAATTTCTCATGAATAAAGTGCTAATCACCTAAACTTCTGGTTGTTGCATGAATTACAGTTTATCAAACAAGATAAAATTTTGAAACTTCTCATAGGAAGTTTACAAGAGACTCCTGTGAAAATTGTTCCCAAGTGAAATTGCTGTTGGGTGATATACTCCTTTCTGCACTTGACATTGTGCCAATCCCTCTTGCTTTTCCATTCGTCAAGATTCCTGTACAAAATTACAGTAACTCAGTAGATTCTGTAAGTAGCTTGCAACGTGCCCAATCTGTATTGCTTTAAGCCTTGGAATCCCATCTCCTTTTTTCTTCTTCATTTCCTTCTTTGTTGTTGTTGTTGTTGAATCTGCCAAAATAGTTGAAGTCAAACTAAAAGATTACAAATCTACAAGTGGCAGACCTTTCCCTACATAGACTGATGTACTAAGAGCACCCTTCTTAGTGAGGATGTCTGCAAGATCATTTGTGGATCTAAGAACATGGTTGAACATAAAAGTGCAACAATATCTCTAATTTCAGCCAACTCATGTCCTAACCTCTAGGGGCCCGTCTAAATCCCTTGGCCATGCTATAGCTCTTGCCAAGTTTACTTCAATTATCATTGAGGCACCCATCAATGCATCATATACTTTCTGCCCCATTAGAAGTGCCAATATTCCACATTGATCCATTCCTTGTGTATGAAATACATGTTCCGGTATCATGTTTTATGTTCCTCAAAAGTCTAGATACTGCTGTACAATTTATCATTCCCCTTCTGTAGATTGACCGGCTAGATTGGGTGCATGTTGGTTCCCAATAGATTCACTCATTATTCAGGCAGAGTAAACCTTTCACTGGAGAAGCCCAGCAGCTAAGTTCTCAATATCCTATCCAGTGAATTGTTTGTTTAATACTTTGGTCATCAGATATTCTGGGATATTAGCGGGATTTTTCCATTGAATGAATTTCATTGGTCTTTTATTTGTTACTCTAAATGTGTTTGTCCACAATGTATCTTTGTTGTTGTAGCCATCCAGTTCACGATGTTGTATATACTTGCATTATTGAAGTTACAGATCAGCTTACCACTTACAACTTTTTCTTATAACACTGTTCGAACTTTGCAGATCACTATCTTCTCTTCGATTTTCCTGGTCAAGTTGAACTATTCTTCCTTCATTCAAATGCAAAGAAAGTTATCACTAAGCTGATAAAGAAGATGGACCTGAGGGTATGATTCCCTCACCATGTTGTGTTGGTACTTGTATAAGAGAACACCTATGTTTGACTAAAGAGTATTGGTTCATAATGTTAAAGTCTCAGCTGATCTTTATTGCTGTGCAGTTGACTGTGATCCACTTAGTTGATGCCCATCTATGCAGTGATCCTGGGAAATATGTCAGTGCATTGCTTCTCTCACTATCGACCATGTTACATATGGAACTTCCGCACATCAATGTCTTGTCTAAGATTGACCTTATTGAGAGCTATGGGAAGCTAGGTATGACCAGAGCCTTCTATTTGGCAGATTATGCCTGTCACTGTTTGGATACAGTTTGATCACATGCATTGAGCAGTTTGAATCAGTAATCACCTTGTATATATTGCAGCTTTCAACCTTGAATTTTATACAGATGTTCAAGATTTATCTTATTTACAGTACCATCTTGATCAAGATCCTCGGTCAGCAAAGTACAGGTCAGATGCTTGGTTGAGAAATTTGTTAGCTATGTCATGTATTGGATGCTTGTAGCTTTATTCTTTTCCCTGATTTGGCTGAGAAGATCAATAAATGACTTTAGCAAGATTTACCATGATAGTGGTTTTCTGCTGTATGCAGAGGATGTGAATTCTTTATTTTGTTGCCTATGGTATTGAATAACAGATTTGACCATCATTTGTTCTAAGATGCGAGCTTAAGCATTTTCGCTGCTTTTTGTTCAAGTAACTTCTGTTGCTTCTAGATTTAGGAATGCACTTCCTAGGAAAACTTATTGCAGGCCTAATTGTTTGGATTGATAACATCTAGAAGTGGGTTGCTCTAGTACAGAGTATGAGAACAGATTCATTGGGGCTACAGTCCTCCAGATATTGTTGAAGCAGGTTAGGCTGCTTGGGTTTACTTGTCTTACACTAACCTTTTGCAGGATGTTTTGGCATCATTTATATACTCAATGGACATACCAGACTTTTGTGACTTGAAATGATGGGAAATACTCAATGGACATACCAGTCTTTTGTGAATTGAGATGATGGGAAATACTCACTATGACTTTTGGCATTGAAACTTGAGATCGGAGAACATTTCAAATAACTTCAATTCGAGATTTGGCCATAATCTAGAGAAGTGTGGCCTGGTGATTCTCCAGCATCCAGATCTAATTCATTTAGATTTAGTTCTTCCTTTTTTCAGATGAAAAATTACCTATGGATCAGATTAATTAACTAGAATTATGAAATGCATGTCAAGCAGGAAACTCTTGGTTTCTCCTAGTTATGATGCTTGTTGAGAGTTTATGAAGGGGATCATGTGGTTATCCTATTATTGTTCTTTCAGGTGTATGTTATCCTAGTGTACTTGTAATTCCAATGAGCATATTCTATATTTGAGTGCGACAGGGTTATTAAGCAGAGATTCGGTGGCACAGCGCGTGAACTTGCCATTCTAACATGTCAACAAGGCATTACTTATTTTTTTAAATGCAAAAGGGATTCTGTATGACCCAGTTACCACCTGTACCAAAGTAAACTATGGCATGTTGCCATCCAGGAAACCTTCCGACTGTCTTGCCATTCTAACATGTCAACAAGGCATTACTTATTTTTTAAAATGCAAAAGGGATTCTGTATGACCCAATTACTACTTGTACCAAAGTAAACTATGGCATGTTGCCATCCAGGAAACCTTCCTACTTTTTTCCCATATTTCTTCAATTCCTCTTCCTTGTCTTTGTCCGGGAAACCTTCCTCATACAAATTTTCCATTCACAAGTACTGATAGCATATAGTTCTTTTTTCCCTTCCTCATCTTCCGCCTCATATTTCTTCACTTTCTCTTCCTCGTCTACACAGCTGGGTTGGTTTTTCAAGCCTTATTCTATTCTTTTCTTTTTCTAAAACATGGTGCTGGATTATATATCAAGAAAGAAATCCTCTGCTACATGTCATGGGGTTGCAGTATGTAAATCCATGACGTACAGCTGAAAAAACAATTCTGCCAACTCTGTTGAGTGGCCAATAAGATCCTCCTCCCTTCCTTTCAATTTTATACTGAATTGTTGATATTCAATTCCTGCAAGGAATCAGATTGCTTAATGTTTCTCTGAATTCATCCCATCAAGGAACTTCTGAGGAAAATAATCATTCTGTTGTTTGGCTGCAGAAAGCTCACAAAGGGGCTCTGCGAGGTTGTAGAAGATTATGGTCTAGTTAACTTTACAACCTTAGATGTTCAGGTAGTAGCTTTGTGGTCTATCATGTTGACTTTGTTGGTCTGCAGCAGCTCTTCCCCATTTATGTTTGCTATGTTGGTTTTCCATAGATTCACTGTAGCGCAATCAACTGCTTTTGGTTTTCAGGATAAAGAGAGTGTGGGAAATCTTGTAAAGCTGATAGATAAAAGCAACGGGTATATATTTGCTGGTATAGAAGGGAGTGCGGTAGAGTTCAGCAAGATTGCGGCTGGTCCCCTTGATTGGGACTACTATAGATATCCTTTACTTTCTTATTGTTTTGCACATGAATCTGTACATATCAGTGGATATAGATTTGTGAATAATGCAGGTGTTTGGAGTGTCTACATGTGGAGCCCTTTCTTTCACGGGGTGCCCTTGCATAAGAACACCACTGCATTGACTATAAGAACGGCATAATTTCCGGTTCAACTATGTGGTGTTATTTGTGGGCAGAGCATGCCTGCCAGTAGATATTCATGTACACAACTATTCATGCATGCACGCACAAACATGCACACAGACATCATACAAATTTTGATGTCCTTTGCTCCAATAATATAGGCTAGGATAAAGATGACAGGTTCTGCCTTAACAAGGTATTACAACAGCAGCAGTGCAAGAGAAGTACATGAAGGATGACAATGATTGTGATGACTGATTTGGGACAGCTACTGTATGTACTTGCATATGATTTCAAGCATCAAAAGATCTGATCTGATGGGAACCATGCAATTCTGTTTCTCCTGGGGGAGGTACTGAAGGACCTAGCTATTTCCAGTTTCTTATTTATAATAACCATCAGTTCTGCTCCTGGATTATTCAGCGTCTGTGTTCAACAGTTCTGCGTTAGTAAAGGGTATATCAAAAGTTTTGCTGTTCTGTTGTACCCTTTTGTATTTCCTCTTGTCTGAACGTAAAGGACTGTACAATGTTCTCTTCTTGGTGACATTGCCTGACACAAACCAAAAAGAAGAATACCAATGCGATCGGTTTCTTCCTTTTCTTCAGCAAACGAACCCGTTTGATGAATGTTTTGTTGAATGTCCAATTATCTGGTTGGATTGAATTTGATTCTATGCAAAATTCATTTCAAGTACAAAAACTGTTGATAAGAGTCAAATATACTAGATGGCGATGAGTTCAGCTCTCTAGATTTGCCCTTAGTTGATCTGTGGTTCTTTTGTGGGAGATCATAACTTTATTTCCCTTCCTTTGAAGTTATCCGGATCATAGAACACTAGATATTGATGTGAGTAGTCTACGTGGCGTGAAGTATGAGCGATTGGTGTTCCTCACTGGAATGCTTGAAGTATGAGCTGTTCCTTTCTTCTTTTATTTTTTTTCCCATGAAAATAGGATTTTATTCAAATAGACAGAGATGATGAAGTAGATGATGAATGGTAGGATTTTATTTGATCATTGAATTATCAGATGATGCAGCAGGAAGTGAAGGATGGAGGAGCATAAGCCACAAATTTAAGAACTCGTTGGAGAAATTTGAATTTACCTTAGAAACACACTGCATTCTGTCAACCACAAGCAAAGGCAACTGAGACACTAGAGCATCACATTTCTTCTACAATTCTTAGTTAAAATCCACTGGGCTACAAGATCAGAGACACTGTACATTTAACAAGGACTGGGTACACCCAGTTCTTATTGAAACGATTTAGGACATGTCCCATATATGAGGAAAGTATGTGCGAGTTTTTTAGAACCATTTGAATCACTACAAATAATGGTTCTGAAAAACTCCAGATGTATTTGATTACAATTCCAAGTCACTTCATGTTTTTTCATTGTAGAGCGAACGATTTTTTATTTTTTAAATTGGCTACGCCTCGTAGGAGAAAGGGCTAAGACATCCAAAGACTCCCAACGTAAGAAAAGGGTGAAAACCTGGCTATCTTTTGCTCATTGAAACATAAATTCTTTCACCAAAGTTTGCTCTTTAGTAGAATCGCAGAAAATCCTAAATTCCACCTTCAAACTTGTCTCCTCCCGCCAAACATTTCTTTTCGAAAGTTAGACACCAACCCATGCACAGCCTCGAACCTTGGTTGCGCAGGTGAGACTCTTGATGCCATTCTGCATATTAAATATCCTCCTATAACTCTGTGAACTCATCACTTGTAAATCAATAGCTGTTTCTCTCGAGGAAAACTAGGATTAGTGCTCAAAGAAAAGTCTCATTAGCTAAATATATAATATAAGAGTTACAAGATAAAGTCTTAGAGGAAAATTAGGATTAGTGCTCAAAGAAAAATGTCATTAGCTTAATATATAATATAAGAGTTCCAAAATAAAGTCTTAGAGGTAACACCATGATTTGCGAGCACATCCGTCACTTGATTGCTTTCCCTTCTATGTGGGGGAAGCCTCTTCACATTCTTGCTCTGATTCAATGGACCAAGTATTTCAGAGGATGGAAATGGAACTGGGCAGAACTTATCTAGATCGCTAACATGAAATTATAAAGAAAAAAAGGTTATTCAAAACGGTTTTACAAATGAAAACCCCACAAAGCTTGATGAATCGAAGGACATCAAGGCAGCTTGGAGGCTGCAAAACTATTTCCAAACACAACAATGCGAAAGAGGTGCTCTATGTAAGAGCATCCTTGGACGGTAAATCACTCTCAGATTGTTTTCTTCATAATGCTTGGGACTTCACCTACGGGCATTCTGGTTGATTCACCTGGTTGTTTGGGCACTGGTTGTCTTGTATGCAAAAAATAACTATTATTTGAGAATTCTAGGATCCTAAAAAATATGCTTTCCGTTGATCAGAACCTCTGTTATACAAAGTTTTCATACTGACTATTCCTTGTGAACAAAGACCAGTTTCCACTATTTGAACTGACAGTCAGATGAATGAGTTGAATCATTCAAAGGTGGGTTCTCTACTTTATGGTTCATGGCGTCTCTTATAAGAATTATTACCTTAGCATTTCGCATTGAAGAAAGTCCCCATTTACCCCTTGCTATTGGCATCCCAATGACAAGGATAAAGTTATTCAAACATTGACCAAACAGAGCTAAACCTTTGGAGTGATTGTTCCCAAACTATTTTTGCAGAGTTCACACACACACATATATATTGAAGAAAGTGTGATTAACTCATGTGACAGTGTTTTACGGCTTCCAATACTTGCAAGGACTAGATCACCACTTGTGGATATATCTTATCCCTGATATTCTATTCCCATGCCACACAGCCCTAAAAATCACAAATCATTCAAAAGCAATAAGCTAGCGTCTGTGAAATTGACAAACCGAACACGAAATTTACCAAATTAGGCGTGAATTTCATGAATAACTAGTCCAATTCTCATGTATTGAGTCTAGCTGAAAATTCTAAGTCCTCGCCGAAGTTCTGCCATATGTTTCTAAAATCTCCCAGCATTCGCATTGCCTACGTATTACTGAATTTGGTCTATTTTAACTGTGTGTGCATTTTATTCTCCGTTGGTGTTTTAGCTGTGTGTGCAATTTACACTCCCTTGGGGTTTCATATTGCCGCCATGTTTAGGTGTGAGTGTGGCAAAGTACTGCAAGAGTGGGTCTTATTTGTGCAAGCTACAAGTTTGGTCCACTCAAGAATATGTGTGAGTATTTAGCTAATTAGATTATGGGTAGGATTAGACTCCTTCGAGCGTGAGAAGAAGTCTACATCCTTGTTTTTTATACATGATATATATATATATATATATATATATTAAATTTAGTTATTCATCATATTCTCCATACAGAAAATAGGTAACCCATCGGAAATTAATGCATTTGAATATTCTAAGTACTTGTTTTGGGCATTTGAAAAATTAATAAAAATGGATGGTCACTATTTTCATCTTATGTAGGCTAAAATGTTTCCAATCAATGTAAAATTTGATCTCTAACCTATCTAAGCCATTTTACAC
The DNA here is from genome assembly GCA_035236585.1 of Warburgia ugandensis. Taxonomy (NCBI): domain Eukaryota; kingdom Viridiplantae; phylum Streptophyta; class Magnoliopsida; order Canellales; family Canellaceae; genus Warburgia; species Warburgia ugandensis. The sequence goes on from CP141129.1 coordinate 45,123,823, forward strand.
TTGATGAATGACTTAAATCTATAGAACAAAGTTTTACTATGCATGAGAAATAGCACGTGGACTTCTTCTCATGCTCAAGAGCTTATTTGTGAAAGTACTGCCCATTTTACTCAGGAATGTCTTACAATCCTTGCATTTCAAGATGTACTTCATGATCAGGCTAATGCACTTAAACCTTTTTCTCTATATTCAGAGACATATAATCCCAACTGGAGAAACCATCCAAATTTTAGTTAGAGAAATAGACCAAATGCTAATGTCTCACAACCAGGCTTATACCATAATCATCAATAACCAAACTAAGGACTACTTGCTCCACCCCCATACCAAACTCATCAACCACATTCTACTGGACCTTACTTGCCCCACCCAAAAGGCATGTAGAAGATAATCAATTTGCTCAAAACCAAGACAAGAAAATATCTCAATTAGAAGTCCAATTGAAACAAACCAAGCAGTCTGTTAATGAAATAAAGAATATGATGAGTAAAATGATGCAAAGAATGGAAAAAGAAAAGTTTCCAGCTCAACCACAAGCAAACCCTAAAGGTATGCATGCGGTTAGCGAAACTACACCTAATGCATCATCAAGCTCTAGCATGGAAGAGACTAAAGCTATTATCATTCTTAGGAGAGGTAAAATAATTGAGAATGATGAGCCCTAAAAGACTGAAAAGGTAGAAAAACTTAAAGAAAAGGGTCTCACTCCACTTGTTGAGACATGTCCATTTCCTGCTCCATTTCTTCAAAGGTTGCGTCAAGTCACGAAGAGTACCACTAATGATGAGATTATGGAGATATTCAAGCAAGTCAAGATCAACATATCGATCTTAGATGCAATAAAATAAATCCTATCATATGCCAAAATTTTAAAGGATTTATGCACAATCAAAAGGAAATTGAATGTGCAAAAGAAGGCATTTGTGACTGAACAAGTAAGTTCAATTCTTCAGCATCATACACCCCAGAAATACAAAGATCTAGGTTGCCCTACTCTTACTTGCATCATTGATAACCATGAGATTAACTAGGCCTTATTAGATCTTGGATCCAGTGTTAATTTGTTACCATTTATAGTCTATGTTCAAGTAGGACTAGGAGACCTCAAGCCAACATCCACTACACTCCAACTAACTGATAGATCAGTGGCAATAACTAGAGGCATAATAGAGGATGTGTTAGTCCAAATAGAGCAATTCTTTTTCCTAGTCGATTTTTTAGTTTTGGACACACAACCAGTGCTGAATGAGCAACAAGAAATTCCTGTCATCCTTGGACGTCCATTCTTGGTTACGTCTAATGCCCTGATAAACTGCAGAAATGGTATTATGAAGCTTTCATTTAGTAACATGAAACTAGAATTGAACATCTTTGATATTTGTAAGCAACCTGGAGAACCCACAAATGACTTGCACTGTGTTAATATGATAAATTCAATGGTGTAAATCATTTTCAATTATCTTTCTTGTTGGACCCACTTGAGGCTTGTTTGGCCCATTTTAATGAGTTTAATGAGGACGCATTAATAGAGGAAGTTAATGCCCTCCTTGATTCTATGCCCTCTATGGATACAAAAAAAATGGAAACCTTAGTTTGAGGAACTTCCATCAAGAGAGTCCACTCCCATTCCATCCTTAGTAGAACCTCCTAAGCTAGATTTGAAACCTTTACCTTCTGAACTCAAATATGCCTATTTAGGAGATGAAGAAACTTTTCCTGTTATAATTGCCTCTCAATTGGAAAAATATCAAGAGGAACAATTGATTAAAATTCTCAAGGAACATAAAAGTGCAATGGATGGACCCTAGCGGACATGAAAGGTATTAGCCCTTTAATATGCACCCATCGAATTTACTTAGAGGATAATGCTAAACCATATCGTCAAATGCAAAGAAGGTTAAACCCTAATATGAAAGATGTGGTTAGAGCAGAAGTCCTTAAATTGCTTGATGTGTGAATCATCTACCTCATAAGTAATCGCAAATGGGTGAGTCCTACTCAGGTCATTTAGAAAAAGTCTGGAGTGACAGTGACCACTAGTGCCAATAATGAACTAATTCCAATTAAAGTTATCACTGGTTGGTACATGTGCATTGACTATAGAAAATTGAATGTTGTCACTAGGAAGGACCATTTTCCTTTGCCTTTTTGTTTACCAAATGTTAAAAAGGGTTGTAGGACACCAGTACTATTGTTTTCTAGATGGTTATTAGGATATGTCCAAATAAAAATTGACCTGAGGATCAGGAAAAGTCCACATTCACATGTCCTTTTGGTACTTTTACTTATAAAAGAATGCCATTTGGATTATGTAATGCTCATGCCACATTTCAACGCTGTATGTTAAGCATTTTTAGTGATATGGTAGAGAGAATTTTATGTAATGCTCATGCCACATTGTATCATCCAAAGGTATAGAGGTAGACAGAGCCAAAGTTGCCCTAATTACCAATCCACCCATCCCCAAATATGTTAGGGGCATTTGCTCATTCCTAGTTCATGCAGGATTCTATAGGAGATTCATTAAAGATTTTAGTGTTATATCCAGACCATTGTGTCACCTCCTTACAAAGGAAACATTTTTCGAGTGGACTGATGATTATCAAAAAGCTTTTATAAAGGTGAAGGACAAGTTAACCACTGCACTCATTATACAGCCACCTAATTGAAGCGTACCTTTTGAAATCATGTGTGATGCTAGTGACTATGTAGTAGGAGCTGTACTAGGACAGAGAAAAGAGAAAAAGTCATATGCCGTCTACTATGCCAGTAGGACCCTAAATAACACACAAATGAACTATTCCACTGTGGAGAAAGAATTGTTAGCAGTTGTTTTCGCATTGGATAAATTTAGGTCTTACTTGGTTGGATCTAAATAAGTTATCTGCACTGATCATTCGGCCCTTAAGTATCTTCTTTCTAAGAAATATGCTAAGCCTAGACTACTTAGATGGATTTTTTTACCTCAAGAGTTTGACATTGAGATAAAAGATAAAAAAGGAGTAGAGAATGTTGTAGTTGACCACTTGTCTCATTTAGTCCTAACAGAATCTTTGGATGAATTGCCAATGATGGATACTTTCCCTAACGATCAATTTTTCATGTCTCTCATCCTCCCCACTTTGCTAATATTGCAAATTATTTAGTCGCAACGAAGATTCCTGATCATTGAAATAAATTAGAAAAGAAAAAATTCTTTTCTAATATTAAGCACTACTTCTGGGATGACCCATATTTGTTTAAGTATTTCTCAAATTAAATCATTAGGAGACGTGTCCTCGACTTAGAGTAATGTAGCGTCATCTCCTTTTGCCATTCAGAAGCATGTGGTGGACATTTTTCTGCACAGAAAACTGCTATAAAGATTTTGCAGGTGGTTTCTATTGGCTGTCATTGTGTAAAGACACACATGCATTCTGTAAATCATGTCAGAGATGTCAAAAGTTAGGAGGAATAACCTATAGGAATATGATGCCTCTAAACCCTATCCTTGTTATTGAAGTTTTTGATTACTGCGGTATTTATTTCATGGGCCCATTCCCACTTTCTTTTGGTTACATCTATATCTTATTGGCCATAAACTATGTTTCAAAATGGATTGAGGCTATCCCATATAGGCATAATGATCATAAAATAGTTGTGAAGTTCTTAAAAGAAAATATTTTTTTCTAGATTTGGGACACCTCGAGCTATTATAAGTGATAACGGTGCACACCTTTGCAACAAACCATTTGAAGTACTCATGAAAAAAATATAATATTACCCATAAAGTTGCAACACTGTATCACCCACAAACAAGTGGACAAGTAGAAGTATCTAATTGAGCTATTAAACAAAATTCTCAAAAGACTGTAAATCCAAATCGTAAGGATTGGTCTCTTAACTAATTGATGCTCTTTGGGCTTATAGGACTGCACATAGAATCCCGATTGGTATGTCTCCTTATCGTATTGTATATGGTAAGGCGTGTCACTTGCCTGTGGAATTAGAACATAAAGCCTACTCGGCAATAAAAACCTTTAATTTCAACATGAAAAAAGCATGTTCACATAAGAAACTTCAGCTTAATGAGTTGGAAGAGATCATGCAAGAAGCTTATGAGAGTAATAGGATATATAAAGAAAAGATGAAAGTTTTTATGATAAAAACATAATGAGAAAATCCTTTACTCTAAAACAGAAGGTTCTAAGTTCCACCTATTCCCAAGTAAGCTTAGATCTCGATGGACCGATCCATATATAGTTAAAGAAGTTTTTCCATGTGGGACTGTCAAGATTGAGAATGCTAGGACTAGTCATACTTTTAAAGTGAATGATCAACGTTTAAAGCCTTTCATAGATTATAAGAATTCAGAAGTTGAGTCCACAACTCTGGAGGATCTTGTTTACAAGATTGAGTGGATCTGATTCCTTTGTACCATATTTTGTATTTTTTCTCTGCATCACCCATATTCATTTTAGGTCATACTTTTTAAACATTAAGGACAATGTTTCTTTCAAGTTGGGGGTGTAGAATTCTAGCAAATTCTAGTTCTTTTTTAGATTTTTAGGTGATTTTTCTGATTTAAAAAAATAAAAAAATGAAAAATTTAAAGTAATTTCCTATACTATGATGAGAATTGAATTTTCTGAAGTATAATCTAGATTATTTTAGCTTATTAATAAAATTAAATAAGATTAATTCATTATTTTACTCATTTTTTAAAGTATTCCATGAAAGCAGAGTCTTGGATCACATCTGTACACGCAGTTACATATAGATAATCTAGGTTGATAAGTGGCTATAACTTAAAAAATCTGAAGAAATTTAGTGGATGCCTATAACCTAAGTGAGTTTTAGAGCTATTCATTCATTTTGAGAGGTTATAGATGTTCCTAATTTTCTTCAGTGTGCTTTAAGAAAATTGATTCCAAACTCTTAAATTTTGCTAATTACCTGAATAATTAGAATACTACCTTTAAAATTCTAGAAGTTCATTGAATTTGATAGATTATAGGAAACCTAGAAAATGATTTAGGCCATCCTTGTTGTTAACCTAGAGACATAAAGCCTACCCAAAAGTATTTTTACCACTAGTTAGCTGACTTGAGCCTTTTATATAAGCCATTTCTTTTCTCACCCAAATTACCCTTTGCCTATATTAACCTAGTATAAATTATCCATTACCCATTTTCTTTGAAAAATAAGTTGGAGATGAATGAAGGAATACCTTTTAGTTGCAATGAAAGTAGAAAGTGGATATCAAGAAAAGAAATATTCTTCAAAGTGATTCAAAAGTGTAAAAAGAAATAAAAGTGTTAAAAAAAATAAAAAGTTTGAAGAATGCAAAGAAAAGTAGAAAAAGAAATATTCACGTCAGTAGAGTAAAGAAGAATTGTCAACTTTAGTAGAAGACTTACACTTATTTTTTGAAGAAACTTTGAATACCCTTATACCCTTTCTTTGGTACCTTGTCCTAAGCATATGTTTCGTCTCAGTTAAAGACTTATTGATTCTAGGAGAAATATAATCTTGATGAGGAAATGAATGGATAGGATTAAAAGAGTGGTATTTCTAAATATTCAAAGGTAATGTCATTCATTCCAAGGGGATCAAAACAATTAAATGCCTTAATAACTCCCCTTCTTCATGAGTATTTGTGAGATAAATTTGTTTTTATTGACTCTTCATACATAATTAAAAGAGAGATATGATTTGAACCATCTATTTGAGAAATTTTATTTCCGAGCATATGTTATTAGTAAGGATTGAGATCAAAATATATTTCAGATGGAGTTCAAAAATTAGAAGTCTACTTAGAGATAAAGATTACTCTATGTGTAGACTGTACACGCACACACTCACTCTAAGATCTGAGCTCAAATGGAATGTTTTTAGCATATGAGTAGGGTTTTGAATTCTCTAGACATCTTTATTAATTTGCTGAAGTTGATAGATTTATTGAAGATAATTCTCTCAGAAAAAAGTGGAGATGACTTGAAAAATAAAAATTTTGAAATTCTGTGATTTGATTTTTCGCATCTTTTGTTAGGGACTAGCAAAATGCTGGTTGGGGGTGTGTTAAAGCATTCAATTTTGGTCAAAATACCCATAATTTATTATTCAATTAGAGCATCTAAGTAATCAATTTTAAGATTTTATATAAAATATTTTATTTTAGCTTTAATTGGCCATCTAATTGTTGAATTGCAAAATTTAACAGTCAAATGATCATTAGAGCTACTTAAAAGAGTAATGAATGGTTTAGATGACTCTAATTAGCTCTTGTGCATTGCAGAGATGATCCAGATTAAATCAAAGAGATTAGATGAGGATGATGAAGCTTCTTGAAAAGAGAAGACTTCGAAGACTCCTAGTATAGAAAAAAATTTGAAGAATAAAGAATCTTGCAGAGTTTTGGCAAGATTGGACACCTCTCTCTCTCTCTCTCTCTCTCTCTCTCTCTCTCTCTCTCTCTCTCTCTCTCTCTCTCTCTCTCTCTCTCTCTCTCTCTCTCTCACGTCTCTTCTTCTCAAAAATAAAAAACAAAAGGATTCCTCCCCCACGCTCCTCAGTGTCCCCTGGGTTTTTCTCCTTTCCACCCTTCTCCTCATGTTCTTCACCTCTTTCCTTGGCTGCACTTAGGAGGCGGACCCATCACCTCCATCTTCCCTTTCTCTATCACCACCTTTCCCTTTGTAACACCCCGGATTCTTAAGACAATTTTTATTTATTTATAATAATGGCATTTTAAATAAGAGCATTTTGGGATCCCATGAGAAAAGATTTATTTAACATTTTACTAAACCTATCTTAAAACTCCGAGTGTTAATTTTCCTTTCTCAAAATGGCGTACATGTAATTTAAACATAAATAAATAATCCGCGTATAAATCAACGTCAAATAAATAGGCGCCTTTATTTTAAATCAAATAAACGTCCAAAAGACAATAATAATATGGCCTAGGGTCTATCCATCATAACATCCCATATAAATGTCCAACATATGTCCAAAGATTTAAATCACATCCAATTATAAAGTATGCAGTCCATAATAAAATTCAAATGATAATCCACTCTAATGACTCACATTACTGTCTAAAACTATAGGGAAAACTAGTCTTCAGCAGCTCTCAAGGTTTATCAACCGCTTTTTCTTTCCTGGTGTCGCGCTCGAGATCTAAGGCATTGCAAAACAAAGCAATGCCTCAAAGAAGCTATCGCTTGTGTAGGTACATAGACAATTAATGTAATAAATGAAAGAAATAATGAACAGCATTGATGAAAAGTCTAACATTTATGAAAATAGTGAGATCATAATGCCCTGTTCAAATAAATGCCCATTTATTCCATATGCTAAAACATGAAATTCACTGAGTTAAAAGCAAAACATGACATGAATCAATAACATGGAGCATACAACAAGAATAAGGGCACCCTAAGGTAATGGGTCCCACCACATCGCACTAACATCCCTGATCAGGGGTACACGTAGTCAACCTCTGAGTGTCCTCACACCTAGGCATATCATCCATAACCATGCTCATCACACATGCACACATAATAAGAATATGGGCCATCATGCTGCAGTGGCAACCCTCCATGGGTATCAACCACCACCGCTCCCCGTCGACACCATAACGGGAGACTTAGCGTCTGTCCCCATGGAAAGGCTCAGACCGGTAGTGTGGACTATCCATGTTACCAAACCCTTACCGAATGCCATCTATGGGCAGGTGTCTATCATATCACAAACTCATCACATCATAATCTCGGAAGGTGGGTGGCCTACTATCCCTCCTAGCATGACGCCCACCGGGCGAGAGCACCCGTCATCAAATATAAAACATGGAAATCATATGTATATGCTAAAACTCAAGAGCACTTATAGCTTGCAATCCCCAAGACATGCCCCTCATCCTGGGGTTAGCCTATAAAAGGACCAGCTAATAAGCCTCTATTCTCATTTCCATGTAATCCATGCATTTTCTATATATATAATAAGAAATAAGTCTCTAACTAAGCATAACTAATTAACATCATGCTTGTAAAAATATTTTAAATAAGTTTATTCAGTAAAAGATTTCAATTTGAAATAATCATACTGTACGCAATGTCGCATGAAATCCACGGTAAATAATAATTGCATTTTAAAACACAATCACACATGATGCTATGTTTAAACATGGTTTAAAAATCAAGGCAAAACATTAGTTGTCGTCACCTACCTCAGTGTGAGACCACTAGCTTGCTAATAACTCCCTTTAATTGGTATATTCAAGTACACCTGTACATGTCACATCACTATTTTAAAAATTTTCTAAATAAAAAGTGGTTATTTCTAAGTTTTTAAGTTAAAACTAGGTCCGCGTCGTCAATACGGTCACAACGCCTCTTTCGGATCGTGATTTGGACCTTTTTAGCTCCCAAAAATCAACTTTTTGTGAAAACTACGCTTAAATGGGGCCTGCCGGACCACCATAAGGTGGTTTATACCGGCGGTGCCCCTTTTCCGGCTGTTTACATCGACGTACACTGGTGCATGCCGACGCAGACGCCGCACGGGACGCGTCCCGGCCCTGCCTCGACTGCCATCTGGTTTCTCCCCTGCATGCGCGTGGCGCCGCGCCGTACGCGACGACGATGTCGTGTGACGTCGTCCCTCGGGCGTCACCGAGTGCGTCCTGGCGTCGCGCTAGGGCGCCGACGCCGTTGACGACGCCGGAGAAGACGACCGGATTCCGGTCGCCTCCGGCGGAGCTACAGAGCTATGTTTTGCGTGATTTTTGCGCCATTTTCTTCAGAATTCTCTCTAGAATCCATTTATGCCTTCCTTTTGCACTGATTTTGCCAAAAACCATGGTTTTTAAATGATTTTTTTTAAGTTCCTAAAATCATCCATAGGTACTGGTTTTTTGGGTTTTCTGGAGAAATCCACCGTTGGATCACTCCCAAATTTAAAGGGTATGCTCTTAGGTCTCTTGTGCACTAGTTGGACGGTGCGATTTTCAAACGAACTAGGTTTGATCCGTGAAATCACGCTCCAACAGTAGCGTGCACATAGGTTCCTAAAAATCTGATTTTTCCTAATTTTTTAAAATACTTTCCTAATAAATTTTCTAATTAATAAATACATAAAAACATGGATTTGAGGCTTACCTTGCGCTTGACTGGTGTTGCTCGTGTTGCCGGGGTTCCACTCGCCGAAAAATCCAAGTTTTGCAGGGGTAGGGTTTTGCGTAAACACTCAGAGAAAACGCTCAAAGTGGAGCGTTTTGACTCCTAGAGGAGCATAGATATAGGGTTTTAGAGTCTTGGGGAAGAGTTTCTCTTCCCCACACGTCTCTTTCCACGTCTCTTCTGCGATTTTTCCGGCACTAGTAGAGACGTGTGGAAGACGGGGGTGCCAGTATCAATTTGGACCCCTGTCTAACACATCTCTATCAAATGACTAATTTGCCCTTCCAACTTTGACGGCTCATAACTTCCTCGTTTGAGTTCCGTTTTTCGCGTTCTTGGTGGCGTTGGATTCGTATCGACGAGCACTTTCTAATTCTTATGGTTTTAGGAAAAAATTTCATCCATAAATTTTTATTTTAATTTATTTAATAATTTTCTATTTTATCCTAAAAATTAAGGATATTATACCCTTCCTCTCTCAACCTCCTCTTCATCACCACACCAATTCCCCTGCTTCTCTCTTCTTTACAGGTTCCCTAACTCCCTTTTGCCTTCACGTTTTCCCTCTCTGCTTCCTTACCCTCTCTCACTCCTACATCAACCACCAAACCCATAATCGGTCGTCCCCGGCCGCACCAACTGCCTGGCCTCCTCTGCAACACCACTAACCCAACTCCTCACCGTGCTCCCTTCTCCCTTAAGCTCCAACTCTTTCTTCACCCCCCCGCCCCCGCCAGGTTGGACGTTATCTCTCTCAGGTCCTCCCTTCTTCCAGCCATCACCTCTGTTTGGCACAGCCCAGTGCCTGCACGCCCGGTTCTTTCCATCCCCATAGCCAATCTCTTCAAACCTCTGCAGACGACGTAGTTCTCCATCGCACAAGCTGGGTCGTTGATCTTCTGTCAGACCGTCACCGTCCTCATAGGCCAACTTTCTGCTCCACCGGTCTGATCTCTATCGCACCTCTCTTCTCAGCGCTCTTTCTCTCATTCTCTTTGTCTCTCTATACTTCTCTCTATCTTGTTTCTCCACCGCACCCAATACAAGTCTCTTGTCCTCGCCATCTATTCACCATCCAGTAAACGCACTGCACTGCACTGCACAGCCCGGCATCGGCTTTCTCTGTTCGGCACCACCTCGTAGCAGCCATCGGAGATTTTTTTTCTTTTCGTTTTCTTTCCACCGGCTATCCTGCCTAACCCCAGAACGATCGGTTCCCCAATCCATTGCTGCCAGCCATCCACCGCGCTAGGACACACTCCACCACCCAGTTCCAGGACGTCTCAAAAACTTCAGCACCATTATTGCTCTTATTATTGAATGTTTAAAGGGTGATAATTTCAAATGGATAGAGGAAGCACAAAGGAGTTTTAAACTCATCAAGCAAAATGTAACCAATGCTCATATTCTCTCTTTGCCAAATTTTAGTTATATTTTCGAAGTTGAAGGCTTGCTCCCAATGTGGGGATTAGTGCAATCCTTATCCAAGAAGAAAAATCAATTTTCATTTTTAGCAAAAGACTTATTGATTCTTGTAGAAAATATTCGACATATGACAAGGAGTTCTACGTTATTGTGAGGGTGTTTGAACATTGGAGCCAATATTTGCTTCGCAGCTATTTGTGCTTTACTCAGATCATGAAGCTCTAGAATTTCTCTAGAGCCAATAGAAGCTAAGAACAAGACATGCTACATGGGTTGAATGCGTCCAATCTCTTAGTTTTGTGATAAAGCACAAATCTGGAGCTCAAAATACTGAAGTTGTTGGCAATTCTTCAAACTTTTCATGACATTAGAAGCTTCCATAGTCTTGCTTCATTTTATTAGAGATTCATCATAAAATTCAGTACCGTCATTGTTTCTATTACTTAATATTTAAAGGGTAGTAATTTCAAGTAGAAAGAAAAAAAGGAGTTTTGAACTCAGGTAACCAATGCTCCTTTTCTCTCTTTGCCAAATTTAAGTTGTAGCTTTGAAGTTGAATGTGATTACAAAGATCTCTACATAATCTCAATAAATTTTTATGTACGTAATCTATACCTTGGCAACTTATATGGGCTTTTGGTTTGTGCACATTTACAATTTGGTCTTTAGAGCTTAAAATCATTCAATTCTTGCCACAGTCATGACTGCAGCAAGCAAAGTCAGGGCACACCATTCATTCAAAGGTTGTGGTCACCGATATTATTGCCTTGAAGTCATGGCTGCAGCGAACAAGTCTAGCTCAGACTACTTGGGTGTCTCCCTTCGTCTCAGTCTATCGATTATGATTAACTTCTGCCATCCCAATCTTCCTAAAATGGAGAACTTGAAAAATTTAATAGTAGGATGATCAAGGAGCACTCTTGGTCATTTGGACTGCTTCACTCTACAGTCAAATCAAATCTCCTTAAAGTAAAATTTTCCATTTTCTTGATATTTACGTTCTTTTTATATAAACCTTGTAATTGAATTTGCCACGAAATGCTATGCCAAGAGTTCGAAGAAACGAGGAGATGTCTTCTGCTTCCGTATACTTGCACAAGTTTGTTACAAAGAAGCTGAGAATAGTGATCATTTTGGTGACATTCACTAACATAACCCTTTTCTTTGCTTCCTCTTAGATCGAAACAGAAATCAAGAATCTATCAATCAATGAGTACGAAACGTGCCCCTCCTGATCCAGTTGCAGTTCTTCGTGGTCATCGGGCTTCCGTTATGGATGTTTGCTTCCATCATTCTAGGCCTTTTCTCTTTTCAGGGTATTACCAACTTCTTCTCCTCTCTCTGTATGTTTGTCTTGGGAAACTAATAAGGGTCTGTTTGAAATTAGGATAATAATCCAAGGACTAAGCACATATCTATATTTGAGTAAATTTGTTTAATTCTTGGGTTGTCATGATTTGTCATCCCCATGTAAATGATGGCCAAAGGCACGATTTTAATGAGGATTTAAAGCTGATATCAATTTGCATCTGTTAAGACTTAAATTCTGAGTGTTCGATGATTCAGTGGTGCAGATGGAGAGTTACGAGTCTGGGACATTGTCCAGCATAGGACAGTGTCATCAACTTGGTATGCTTCTTTGGTTTCACTATATGGTGCATATGTTCGGAGTTGATGGACTTTTCTGATGGAATGCAGGGCACATGGTGCTGCAGCGGGTATTATTGCGGTTACAACAGCTCCTTCACTTGGAGATAAAGTTTTTAGGTTTGTTTCGTACTTTTGGTGCTTGGGCTTTTGGTATATTAGATTGTTCTTCACGTGATTTTATTATTTCAGATTAAAAGTTCAAATTTTGTGCATGATTGTGCCTGGAAAAGGCATTTCAAAACTTGAGATTTTGCATATTGATGTTTCATTGCTCTAATTTGTGTAGCCAGGGTCGAGATGGAACTGTGAAATGCTGGAATATTGAAGATGGAGGTTTCTCCAGGTATCCTTGGTTCTATATTCACAAAATTTTGGTTGCTTTACTTGTCTTTTGTTCTGATGAGTGTTTGAATGGGAATCTGCAGCTGTTATTTAATACTGAGATACAATATTTTACTCCTTAATCTCTTACAAACACAAAAGGTTTTTGGATTGTCTGTTAATGTCATTAGTTCGAGTAGAGACTCTTCAATGGGTTTGCTTGGACAACTGCAGCATCTAACTGTAGAGGCAAAGAAAGTTGCTCTTTAGCTTGGTTGGTTCTTGTAGTATATATTGTACATTTTATTCAACTCTATATCAGCGTCTTACCAAGTTGCGATGAAACTACAATGACAGAATCTGTACTCATCTTGCCTGTAACAATTTGAAACTTACTTTCAAGGGCTGAAGTTGAGGCATTTATTCATTCTTAGTGCAAATGAATGCTTTGTGGGCTATGCATATTTTGTCCACTTATTGCTCCAAGTTGATCTCTTTTGTTTCTGCGCACTGGAAGAAACTCCTTTTGCATTTAAAGAATGAATTTTGTTCCTTGAAGTCTCCTTGCCAGTGCCACTTAGAGGAGCTTATACTATTAACCTTTGTTGGACAGGAAGCCTTTGCTTACTCTTAGGACAAACTCTTACCATTTTTGCAAGCTTTCATTAGCGAAGTGTTCTAGTCATTTGGGGCAAGCTGGACATTTCTCATCCAATGATGCAGTTACCAAGCAATCCGACTCCTCAATCAGTGTATGCAAGGAACCTAAGGATAGTTCTGATTTAGACGCAAGGAATGCAGCTCCTGTACAAATGCTGGGAGGAACTAGTGGAGAGAAGGCCCAAGGGGATCAGGGAGAGAGCTCAGTCCATATGGAAGGTCTGTGTCCTTGTTTTTGTTAGCATTTCTTTATGCGCCCACCATATTGATTCTGAGGGATACACTTGTCAGATTTCATGATTGAACTTTATTTCCTTTTTCTCACAACTTTGTCTTTATTACTGTAAGTGTTGGATGGAGATTAAAGGAAGTAGGTAACAAGCTATTCAGAAGATGCATTCCACTCAAAGTTTCTTCTGTACCTGTCTTCTCTTCTCTAGGTTTTGGACTATATTTTATGTATAAGAGCGCAATAATCTCCAATTTACATGTCTCATGACTTACCAGTGTTCACAAAAAAGGGATATGAATGATAAGTTACAAATTTTTTTTTAATGAAATCCTTGCATGAATTTAAGATGTGGTACATGTCTGCTCCAATGTTTGCAAAATATATCATATCTAAATGAAGAAAAACTTATCAAGAATGAAACTAGTCTGAAAGGACATTTTTCTTTCCCATTAAGTGAGTATGGGCTCTTACATGTCTTATCAAAGCAACATGCATTAAGGGCTAAGGATCTGTCATGTTCCATGTCTATTACTTTATAGAGTTATAGGATTGTACAAGACATAACAATGTTTACATGTGATCTTTATACAGAATTAAGATGAAATAAGAGAATATAGAGGGAGAGCATCTGCGAAATAGGAAGGAAAGAAAACAGAAGATTAATGTGTATGAAACAAATGCCTCTCTCTAGAGTAGCACATACTGACTACTGTTCACGTGGAATTTGACATGATGATATTCTTAGTAACCAATTTGCACGGAGATGTTCATCTGATCAATCTTCTGGATTGCCAATCCAACTATTTGTGCCTTCTGTTTGTCCTCTTGCAAAACACTAGACTAGGAGCAACATGAATAGGTGCCTTTTATCATGTTGGAGAAGGATAAAAAGATAAACATGAGGAATTGTGTCTCTTAAGTGTGAACTCACTTTAGTTCACTTGTATCAGGAGTCATAGAACTGTAGTTATCTTCCACTCTACTAAATCATTATGAATCAGAAGTTCAATAGCTAGATGCAAATCTATTGTTGCAAAGAGATCATCATTTTTTACAGTTCAAACTTGTTTAGCTCCACTGGTGTCTGTATATTTGACTAGATTGTCTAGCCATATTGTTTTAATACTTCTTCTTAGTAGGTTGTGATAGATACCTGAATTGCTTGTAGACAATATTTATAATAATCTCTGCCATTTTTCTTGGAATTCCATGTGATCATTTATCTTCCTCTCTTAACTATTTCTGAGATTATACAGGCATAGAAGGCGGGAATTTAGTAGCTCTTGCGGGTGAGAAACCTTCAGAGGTAAATGCCTAGATTTCTTTATTTTGCTTTTATTTTTATTTTTTGTTAGTGGGAATGCCTAGCTTTTGTTGTTCATTTACTTTGGTTTGATTGTTCATACTATTGCATGGTACCATACCAGTATCAACTTTCATCTGTTACAGATTGAGATTTGGGATCTCAAGACTGCAGAAAGGTTGATCTGCTTGCCACAGAATTGCAATGGAAGCTCCACAGAACATTCTACCAAGTCAAGAGGTGTGTTTGTAATTCTCATTTCAGCTTTCTGACTTATAAGATTGTCTCTTTTCCTTGGTCTTCATGTTCATATTCATTATTTGTAATACTAAAATTACCATGGGCATGCATCCTTTTTAAGCTATAACAAGAATTTAAATGGCAGGAGACACATAACAAGAGAAAGAAGCTTGCCCCACAAAGCATAGTTCTTTGTGCACTTCTTGCTGCTGTTAGGTTACTCATTCGTTGTTCTTCTTATGTTCAAACTTGCCCTATATAGAGCCCTCAATTTGCATTTGAATTGTTTCCTTGAATTCCTTCAACTCAACTGTGGTCCAACTCATGATAAACGTACAAAGGCCTGAGAAGAAAGCTTAACTTCTCCGTCATCTGAATCCTCTTTGCAAATTGTATGGAAGAACGCATTCAAGAGCTACTTTATCTTTTCTCAATTCCTAAACACTCCTACTCTTAGTGGTCCTACTAACTGAAGAGCTGTAACTGAAATTAATTTGATGACATGGCAAGGAGGAAAATACAAGCAATTTTTTTCCCTTGATAAACTGATTGCAAATAATAGTATTTAAACTTTGATGAAATTCTTGAACTGCCTGCATTCCTTTTGGAGAATTCATTTTTCTAGGTTCCAATTACTTTCACATACTTAATGTCCTTATCAGTTAAAGCTTTGACCTAAATATCCTCCTATTTTTTGCTGCAGACCTCCCACGTAACTCCAATTGAGGAATGGTCTAAATATTTTGATCTCTAATCCAGACAATTGTCTGTCCATTCTTTTAGTATTCTGCAGATATAAAAATGTCCACTGAATCCTTTTTACTTGGAGGTCACATTCAATGCCTTTTTGGCCTTATAATGTCTGAAAAGATGGCTTCCTGATTGTCCATTTCTTTGCTGCACATTATCCCATTTGTTGAACCAAAAGAGTTTCTTGACATGTGTATGCTTTTTAAGTTTTCTGGTTATTATCCAAACTGGAATGATTGAATGAGCTTCACAGAACTTGATTGACAATGGCACGAAATCATCTTTAGTGAAGAGCCCTAAAGATAAATTTTAATGGGAACCGGTCTGAAGTTTCCCCTGCCTGCATTCCGTTGCTGGTGGTTGTCCATGTATATATATAGGTTTGTGTGTGTCCCCCACCCCCCACTCCCCCCGGTCTTCTCTCTCGCTCTCTCTACTCCCAGTAATAATAATAGGTCAATATAGGTGCAACCCTCGGGCATTATTTTGGGAGATTTAAGCTGTTCACCAGAGCAACAGCCTTCTACTGAGGTGGCAGAAGAACATATAGGTGCTAGATGTTGGTACTACACCAAAAGTCATGGATTTTGGATATGCTAACCACTTGTTTTACTGTTCTGAAAATAAAAAAAGTCAATGATTGTGATTTTTAACTCAAAGAAATATGGTCCAAAATCATCTAGTGGGCATGAGATTTGGTATGTGGCCCATCTAAGCCATTCCAAAATTTATGAGTGCTGTAAATTTATAAAAGGCTATCACCATGCATCAAACCAGTTTCGCACCTACTATCCAGGTGCACCATGCACATATACTAAATACCAGGACATGCACACACACAGATGCTATGTCTGTCTTTGTATGCGTGTATGTGAATATGTGTGTATCTGAGAAGGGGGAAATTAACAGCATCCTTTTAGAATGATTAGTAATTACATTTACTTATATGTACTTCTCTACATTAAAGTTAAATGACAAATCATGTTGATGCTTACATCATCATGAGGCATCTCATGATACATATATATGGAAGTGGATCTTGGCATACAACTCTCTACATTTCCAAATTATTGGATACTGTTTCAGTTATGGGTATCTCTAATATGGGACGAGATATAGAAATGCCCACGTAAGTACCATAAGGGGCTAGATTTAAGATAAGCGGATGATACAATTAATATTAAATTTCAAGTAAATCTATAAGAATCATACAATTATTATTGAAACAAAACAGGAAAAACAATTTGAAAGTTAACCTAGATATGTATAGGAGTAATAGTTCTGAGGTTTAGATTCCAATGACTTCCTTTTCTTATAAAAAACCACAATTTGGACCTACTGAATTCCTCACTGTACCTTTACTGATCGTGAACAAAATATGTTGCATGTATAAGCTGTCTCTCACTGCCTTTTGTTGCTACTTGGTGGCAACCTGAATGCTCTCCGAGGCATTTAAAATTTTTTAATAACTTGTTCCAAAAGTGGATGATTGGTCACTTATGTTGGTGACCTGAACTTACAAATTACTTGCTTAACTGGATTTCGAGTTTAGGTCTAGAGATATCTTGATGATATTCAGAGCTAGAATAATTTATGCATTCACATTGGTCATGTATTCAGTATTGTTTCTCATCCCTTTCCTTATTCAGAACTTTGAATTTGAGTTGTCAGGTAACATATTTAGTCATGTTATTCTTACACTTTCCAGAGTAATTTCCTTATTAGGCATGTGTCATCTCCTATATTTTTATGGCAGGGATGTGTATGGCTGTTCAAGCATTTTTACCATCTTCATCACGTGGGTTCCTGAGCGTTTTGGCTGGGTTTGTTCTATTTCTCCTATAGCTATTGCAATTAAATGTCATAGTTCATATGCCATATTTTTTTCATGCCAAACATTGAAAGCATACCCATTGTGATAATGCATGTTCAAACTCAACACACTATTAACATGTGTAGGCTTTGTCGAAGTACATCTTTTCTTATAGAGTCTAAATCATCCATTGGAGTCATATGGAAACAACCTTCTTAAATTGTTTGGTGACATAGTACAGTATCATTCTGGTAGGCTATGCTAATTCATGGATAGATCTTGAACTGTTTTTTATTGATAATAGATAATTTTGATAAAGAGCAGAATGATGTGGATGATATGTAAAATGAAAGGAGGGTGAAGACTACTGAGGAGGTTAGAATAGTTCATTTCTTTAGAAAAAATATGGCACCCTTCACTGAAGAGCCTTGTCTCTATTGCAAACTGATATCTTCATGTGAGTTGCAGCCTCCTTTCTCAGCATAGTGATATGTGACTGCAAAATCTGCTGATAAATATTGAGTTCTTCCTTATGATGATAGACAATCTCCAATCCACCCTCTTAGCCGGGCCCATCTAATCATGTTGGTTTAACACCCTATGAAGGCTGAACTGTGGGAATCTGTATGCCTTTGAGCAAGCTTTTGCTTTCCTCTTCTTCTGTCAAATATGTCTAATAGAAAATCCTCATTCCTCTGTTCTCATTGACATGCCTGACACTATTACCAACTTGAGCCCAACTTTTCTAGTTGATGTTTTGTCTAGGATAAGCCTCAACAAATGATCTGAAAGTTCACTGATCCAAGCATCCAGTCCACTTTTCCTCTGGGCTTGACTGGCAATCTATTGTCAGATGACTTCATTGTGTTGGAATTATTTGTATTGATGGATCAATGAATGATGTATTGGAATTTAAGTTCTGCAAGTTGTCTTCAGTAATTAAAACATTATATGCGAACTTAACCAAATTGGAACACAATAGAATTTGATAGGAAAATCATGGGAGGTGAGTCCTTGTTTTCCTAGTTAGAAATAATAAGAGATTCCATTTTTTTCTTACTAAATAACTTGCTTACAAATATCAAAGCTACTCTTACATGTGTTTTCTATTTTTATAATATGAACTTCTCATAGAAATTGATATGTTAGTTAAAATTTTGAAGTTCTAATTACCTTGAACACAAACATGGATTTGTAGAAGGATGAAAGAACCAGGTGTCGGTGGCATGTTAAATAAGGAAAGACTTGATATTATATGCATGATAGTAGACACTGCACAGTTTTGTATTTTAGGTGGTGATTCGTGAACATGCTAAACCCGGGTGTAGTGAAAAATGGGCAAGGGCTGCTAGAGCGTCCCCTTGGAAGTGACGCGCTGCATCAGAACTCAGGTGCAGTGAAAAGTGGACATGGGTTCATACCATGGAGGTCAAGAAAGGCAATAGTAAATAGGGTATCACCAGAACATAAGATTCGTATCGCCACATGGAATATAGGGACACTAACTGGCAAGAGTTTGGAGTTAGTAGACGCGATGAAACGTAGGAGAGTCAACATCACTTGTATCCAAGAAACCAAGTGGAAAGGGGCTAAAGCAAGAGAAATAGATGGGTATAAATTATGGTACGTAGGAAAGTAAAATAACAGAAATGACGTAGGAATAATAGTGGATAAGGAATTAAAGGATAAAGTTGTGGATGTTAAAAGAATCAGCGATAGAATTATAATAATAAAAATTGTTCTAGGAGAGCAAATTATAAATGTTATAAGTGCATACACAGCACAAGTAGGGTTACAAGAGATAATCAAGAAACAGTTTTGGGAAGATATGGAGGGAGTCATACAAGAAATTCCCAACACTGAGCGGATATTTATAGGTGCAGACTTAAACGGCCATGTAGGAAAAGATAAGAAAGGATATGATAGAATACACGATGGATATGGTATAGGTGAACGAAATGAGATGGGGGAAATATCCTCGATTTTGCTTTGTCATATAACCTATCCATTGCAAATACACTCTTTAAGAAGAGGGATGAACATTTAATAACCTTTAAAAGTGGACTTCATAAAAGCCAAATAGACTTTTTTCTACTTAGGAATAATGAACAATCTACATGTAAGGATTGTAAGGTGATACTTGGTGAGAGTTTGACCTTATAACATAGGTTAATGGTTATGGATATCCATATCAAAAGATGGAGTAAAAGAACTAAACTTAATACACACCCAAAAACTAAGTGGTGAAACTTAAAAGGAGAGAAAATAACCTCCTTCAAAAATAAGTTGATGGTAGAAGGAAAGTGGAACTATGAAACAGAAGTAAATACTATGTGGATTAATATGGTTGAGTGCATTAAGAAAGTGGCAAAAGATGTCTTAGGAGTATCTAAAGGTAAAAGGGTATTAGCAAAGGAAACATGGTGGTGGAGTGAAACAGTTCAAAAAGTTATTAAAGAAAAACGGATGCGTTTTAAAGCATGGCAGAAGATTAGAAATAATGAAAACTATGAGCAATATAAGAATGCTAAAAATGTTGTTAAGAGAATAGTAAGTGAGGCTAAACTTAAAGCATATGATGAGCTTTACAATAGACCAGGAACAAGAGAAGGTGAGAAAGATGTTTTTAAACTTGCAAAAGTAAGAGAACAAAAGGGTAAGGACTTAGATCATGTTAGGTGTATTAGAAGCGATGATCAAAGGGTATTAGTCAAAGATGATGAGATCAAACAAAGGTGGGAAACATACTTTCAAAAATTGTTAAATGACAATGGCCCTGAGAATATAGGGATTGAAAATACTATAAATCAAAATAACATTGGATATTATATGTATGAACATAAGATTAGAATACCTGAAGTAAAAGAGGCCTTGAAAAAGATGAAATTAGGAAAGGCCATGGGGCCTGATGGTATACCAATAGAGGTTTGGAAGCATATGGGAGACATTGGGGTAGTTTGGTTGACCAAGTTGTTTAACAAGATTATAAAATCAAAGAAAATGCCTGATGAGTGGAGGAAAAGTTCTATTGTACCAATTTATAAGAATAAAGGAGACATACAGAGCTGCACTAATTATAGAGGGATCAAACTTATGAGCCACACTATGAAACTTTTTGAAAGAGTGATTGAGAAGAGGCTGCGTCATGAAACAAGTGTATCAGAGAATCAGTTTGGTTTCATGCCTGGGAGGTCTACCATGGAGGCTATTTTCTTACAAAGACAATTAGTAGAGAAATATAGGGAAAGGAGGAAAGACCTCCACATGGTCTTTATTGATTTAGATAAAGCTTATGATATAGTCCCTAGAGAGTTAATATGGAGAGTGTTGG
Source organism: Warburgia ugandensis (assembly GCA_035236585.1). Classification (NCBI taxonomy): domain Eukaryota; kingdom Viridiplantae; phylum Streptophyta; class Magnoliopsida; order Canellales; family Canellaceae; genus Warburgia; species Warburgia ugandensis. Next base: position 45,144,706 of record CP141129.1, read on the forward strand.
GTGGTAAAGGGGTTTCGCAAGGATATATAGACATAATTAAAGATATGTATGAGGGAGCGGTAACAAATATTAAGACTACTAGTGGTGTGATGGGTGATTTTCCTGTCACTATAGGATTGCACCAAGGATCAGCATTGAGTCCATACCTTTTCACATTGGTTATGGATGAGTTAACAAAACATTTGCATGAGGAGATTACCTGGTGCATGTTATTTGCAGATGATATAGTCTTACTTGATGAGACAAGGGAGGGTGTAAACCTAAAGCTAGAATTATGGAGAGAAGCATTAGAATTTGAAGGATTTAAAATTAGTCGAACTAAGACAGAATATATGGAATGTAATTTTAGCAAGGAGAGTAGGAGTAGAATACCAGTCAAGATTGATAACCAAGAAGTTCCTGTCAAAGACCACTTTCGGTACTTAGGATCAATAATTCATGAAAGTGGAGAGATTGAGAGGGAGGTTATCCAGAGAATTCAAGCGGGTTGAAACAAATGGAGATGTGCATCTGGAGTTTTGTGTGATCGATGGGTGCCACTCAAACTAAAAGGAAAATTCTATAGGATGGCCATAAGGCCGGCCATGCTCTATGGATCAGAATGTTGGGCAGTTAAGGAACATCATACTCATAGGATGAGCATCACAGAAATGAGGATGTTGAGATGGATGAGTGGTAAGACAAGAAAAGATAGAATTCGAAATGAAAATATTCGAGGAAATTTAGGGATAGCACCAATAGGTAATAAGATGAGGGAGACTAGACTTAGATGGTTTGGACATGTTCAAAAGAGACCAACAACGGCACCGGTTAGAAGAAGTGAGGCAATACAAGTAGAAAGTTTTAAAAGGGCAAGGGGAAGGCCCAAAAGAACGTGGATAGAAGTGGCGAGGAAAGATTTAAAAACTTTGGGACTAAATGAAGACATGGTATTTAATAGAGTGGAATGGAGGAATAAGATTCATGTGGCCGACCCCTAATTGGGATAAGGTCTTGATGATGATGATGATTCGTGAACATGCTAAAGGGTTCTTAAATGATCAAAGGTTCTCATTCTTTAAGGATGGAATTCAGAATTAAGTGATTTTTCCATCGAATGCTAGAATCAGTGTAGAACAATACTGAAAGGGAAAAGAAATCAAGGGTCCTAACCTATAGACTTCTGTCAAGAAAATTGAAAAACAGCAATAAAGATTTGATAGAAATAAGGGATCTTCAGGACATTTTCAAAAAGCTCAAGTTGAGCACAACTAAGGTCTACAACTCGAAGAGGAGAGATTGATAAAGTAGCAAACTTCAACACCAAGATGTGTACTATTCTTAATTATCTTAAAAATTGATGGAGAATTTTAAAATATCCATGGAAATGGCCACACATAAGAAAATTGTAGTTGAAAAGTTCCCCAAATGACATAATGGTGAATAGATGTCTATTGACCATAGTGACAGCTAAAATCATCAAAGAAGAAAAATCCAAGTAGCTTTCTCCTGCAAACATTAAATCTTTGAGTACTTTCTAGGACAATGAACCTGGAAAGGAAAAATTCCTGAGGCATGTCAACCTATAAAACACATACCAGTTTCTAGCAGGCCATTGTGCTTGCCGATTCCTAAATTATCCTTAATTGATACATATTGAAGTACCTTTCTAAACTATTCTACTAGGTCAATGAAAAGATCTAGTAACTTCTTGCTATCCTAATAAAATCTGGTATCTTTGGTTCAACCCCATCAGAATGTGTCTGTAGAGGCTTATGCTTTCATCATGACATCAGACAACTTTGATGTTTGGTGTTGCAAGCTTTTGTGATATTTCAGGATTGCTTCTATTTGCTTTTCTGTGTTTTATAATACCAAAACGAATTTTTAATTAGATGTGGGTGATATCTTGAGAGTCGATCTTCCTTATTCACTGTTTGATATATCAGTTATGAAGATGGAAGCATGGCTTGGTGGGATATACGAAGCCCAGGAGTCCCAATATCTTCTGTAAAATTTCATTCAGAGCCAGGTTAGTTTCCTGCATCTGGAATCTGTCGTATTTAAATTTTGTAATTGGATCATATATCCCCTAATTGGGACAATGTCTTGATGATGATGATGATGATGATGAATTGTATCATATATAAAATGTCTTTTATTTGTCATTTTGTTCCTCGAGCTCTCTCCAGTTAACTTACATTGTGCCTTGTATGGACAGTTTTAAGCCTAACGGTTGATGATTCATGCACTGGGGGTATATCTGGGTCTGCAGATGATAAAATCGTGCTATTTACTTTGGAGCATCAGATGGTAAAACTGACAGATGCATTTTTCTTTACCAAGGGATATTTGTTACAGTTTTAATTGGCTGATTAGTTTGTGCTTTTCATGTCTAGTAATTCTGGTAGTTGATCTCATGAAGATAACATCCTTCCCTTGAATGCTTTTGTAGAATGCTAGGGCACCATGTTATGATTATAATCAAAGTGTAAGTGGTAGTGACAGTGGGAGTTTTAGTATAAGAACTGACGATAATGGCAGTGATATAAGAGAAAAATCTAATGATTTGGATACTAATCATGTGGATACTAATGATTTGGATATAAGTAAAAAATACAAACATTTATGGGTCCCTCAGAAGACTTAGTTGACGGATTTGAGATTCTTCTATCAATATTGCTTCAGAAATGTATTTGTAGAGAGAGAGGACAAGGGGAAAAATGTCTGCAAGCCTTAAGAAGAGAGGACTTTTCTGCTGTAAATTGGCAGATAGTCTCATAGAATATCATGGTAAAAACAAAGCCCCAGAAGCTTCCATATCTCAACCATGAGTTATCCTGGGGATGAGGTCTTCAACACATTTTAGGCAACCGATTTCCAGTTCCAACCAGCTTGTGAAGAAATCTATTCAAACAAAATCTCAAAGGGGTTTTCCAGAATATACTTGCCTGTAAGAATAGTTCTTGTATCCAAGCAAGCCCTTTCAGTAGGAAAGCTGGGCCAATCTCTTTCGTATTTCCATTTTCAGTTACTTTTTTGCAGTTGTTTCAGTCTAGTGTGTATGTTGAAGCTTGATAGGTATTTTGTATCTGCCTCCTTTTCATTTCATCTTGATTAAAAGAGTTTCCTTCAAATCTTACACCGTGTGAGTACTTCATTCTCAAGTTTTATAGCTTATCTGTTCATTCTTTTTGCTCTAAGATTGCAGTAAATGTTCCTGGGCACAGGGTTCTTGTTTAGTCAAAAAGGAAATCATGCTTCAGCGACCTGGCATAGCGGGCACCGCAATTCGAACAGACAACAAAATTGCAGCCACTGCTGGCTGGGATCACAGGTTGGGTGCAATCTGGTTCTTATCGTTTCCCTTTTTCAGTAACAGATGTAGTCATCTAAATTGTTAACCAGGTGGCCTCTGTACTATATCCATTTTATAGCAATGCCTATTGTGGTTTTACTTTATAATTACTTAAATCAGGCTTATATATCTAGCATTATCCATCTTCCACCAGATATTTACACAATCTTGGTCCCCATGAGGAGCAAAAATATGAATTGGAAACTGGTGGAATTTTGTTGTCATATGCTGTTCGACTGGTCCCCATATGCAGTTGACTTCTAAAATTTAAACTTTTGAGCATATTTTGATCTGGTGGAATATGGATAATGCTAGGGTCTGTACTATATCCTTTAAGCATATATTTGATCTGTACTATATCCTTAGTGTCATCTTTCTAGTAGCTAATTGCAGAACAACAAACTTCAGCTTGTTCACTTAGAGAACGGTGGAAGTTCCAATCAGAATCTTCCTGTCCATTATATGAATTTATCCAGAGGGTGAACTAGAATTTCCTTTTCATGGTTTTTGCTGTCCTTATAACAATTGCTTCCTATCAGTTATAGATTTCCTTAATTCTTGAGTAGTTGCAGAAATTGGGCAATTGAAGATTTCCTAGAGACTTCGTAATTGTTCATTTGGTCGAGACTGTAGGATGCTTGAATAAGCATGTGAGTGTCCTAGATGTACTTGCATTCTAGATTCTTTATTAGCTTTTTCGCAATAGAATTGAGATTGCTCCAATAATGAAGGTGGTTCTGTATATAATCAGTTTCATTACTTTTTTCCACTGGGTTTCAATTCCCATTTAGGACAATGAGGCAAGCAGCTTTTTCCCATAGATCTACTAAGACCTGCACTGCTACATTTAGGGACCATTCATGTCAATGTGCTGGGACCTGAGCGGTGGGGTGTATGGAGTGCAGTGGGGTGTATGGAGTGGAACTGATAAGTGTGTGGTTCAGATTTTTTTCTGTTTCAAGTGACATGCATTGTATGTGCAGAAAGTAGAAAGACAGCACCGAGGGCTCTAAATATATGCATTTACCATTTGAAGAATCATTGTGTTGTGCCCTAAGATAGATCAATATAGACTAGTCTTGAGTGTATACAGGCAGCAATCTCCTGTTTATTTTAATGGAAGAAAACAACTAAGGTCTGTAAAATCTATAAACCTTACTTTCCTTCCTCTTATGTTAATGAAGCATTATTGCTTACTGTGAAACACGATCACTTAATTCTTCTATCTGAAAGTGACTAGCCTATGGGTATGCATGGTGAAACTCTTTTAAGGATTCACATTCGAATTTGATTCCATATTACTTTTTATTGCAGAGTACGGATTTATAATTATCACAAAGGAACGCCTCTAGCATTATTGAAGTATCATAGTGCTACGGTAAGAAAAAAAATGTCTCTGTTTGTTTTTACTCTGTAGATATATGATCCAGTTGTCTGGGCATGCACTGCTTTCTATGATTGCACTTGATTGATTCATTCTTTTGTTGGCCCGTCAGGGCAAAATTCCTTTTAGTGTTCTTTCTTCCCAACGTACACAATGTATGGGTTCACAGGCATTCATTTGTTTTGTTCACATGAAACTCTACAGTTCGAAATGCACACTGAACTGTTTCAAATGCACATAACCCTTTTGAGCTCTAAGTTGTTCGTCTGTGTATTAGGATGTCAGATTGCTAATTAGTCAGTTGTAGGATGTGATAAGTCGTGGGTTCTGACATGAACTAGGGATGGTGGGGTTGATACATCTGGATGTATAAGCCTGCCAGGTAGTCTGGCATGAATTGTTGCGTACTTGATTACTGACAATTCATGATATTGCTCCACACATTTTCTAAATGATTGTCTAGTGTCTGCCTAGTGCTCAAGTTTCTCAACATCAAGTTGCTCATAATACTGGGATGGGCACTGAGATATGAAGTTTGCATGTGGAAATTGTCAAAGAACTCTTTTAAGTATTGTGTGTGAGGGTTTTCTGGATTTAAGAAGACTTGGAGAAGAAAGGAAGAGTAAAGAAATATTTAGAGACATTAAAGAGATACCAGTCCAGGGCTGTGAGATGAGACAGTAAAGCTGAGGAAGAAAGGGAGAGATGGAAGAAAGGAGAATAACAAAGAAGAAAGGAAAAGAAAAAGCATTAAATGTTGTGAGGAAAGTGATACTACATTAGTCTGTTGTCAAATTTTCATATAGATATTGAAGAAATGGCTCATATCATTGCGCTGTTCGTTATTAAGGGCATACATTTTAGTTTTCAGTTCCATTTAAGCGTCCACATAGCTCATGCATGTTCTTATTACAGGCAAACCTTTACTTTTCTGTTTCTGCGAAGTATACATAGCCATGCAAGTCATACGCGGTGGAGATGGATTCATGATTTATGTTGTTACATTTGCATTTTGCAGTGCAATGCAGTGTCATTTGCAACCAACTGTAAGCTAATGGCGTCCTCCTCCGAAGATACTACAGTAGCATTGTGGGAACTCTACCCCCCTTGCCCTCTTCAATAAAGGAAATTGGTAGTCACTGGAGATTAGCGTTCATTCCTCCACTTCCTTGATTTCAGTCTGATAAGACATGCCCAATGAAAATTTTCTTCACTGGATGCAACTTCTTGAGCTGCTGTCAGGCCAAACACCGGAATGCATAACATACTCGTGTCTGAAACATTGGAAAAACTGCTGCCTAATCTCAAACCTGGTAGAAATGGATCATTAACTGAGGCAGATTCTACAGTCTGTTAATTAAGAAATGGTAATGTGAGGGCAAACATAGATGGAGAGGGGAATACAATGGGAATCTCTTTGTTTTCCAATGAAAGATGCAGGACTGGCAAAGACAATGTGGTTAGAAAACTAGGTGGCTAGCTGATTTCATTGTTATATCATTAGTCCCCATTTGTCACTTATGAATATGTACATGTAATCAACCTGTACAATTGGGCAAATCATTGTCCTAAAACGTCATGGTTCTGCTGCTGCAGTAATGATTATGAAGTATCCCATCCACTTCCACCGGTACGGATTTTCCAATACAGTCTGATGCTGAGCATCCAACGACCACTTTTGCCGAAGCCTACCTTTGCAAGATTCAACTCGTTCATCTGATTGCTCCAGCTGTGGATGTCTATTAGGTTAAAAACATGTAGATTAGATCGGACTGACGAGAAGAATCAAACCATTAGTTGTCAATGGTACTAACGCATATGTTTCCAAGTAAAGCATTTTAGATGGCGGAGTCAGCTAATCTACATGCTTTTGGACCTCTTAGACATTCAGAGCTGGAACAATCAGATGGAAAACTCTGATCACTCAAAAGTAGTCGCTTGGAAGCCGTTACATGGAGCATCATTTAGCATAGCATTCCTCCTATTTAATGATAGATTAGAGTCTTTGATAACTATCAGAAGTCGCGTAAACTGCATTGTTTTGGAGTCATTGCTTAATTCATAATCATCAATAGTACCATACTTGGGCCTTGCAGCTGTTCTATTCTCGTTTCCATATTGTTTATATTTAACTTTTGCCTTCTTGTTTCTTCACTTTCGGAGGAGAGTTGGTTGTTTTCAGTTCACATCAAGTGGAAAGTAAAAAAGACAATAAAGAAAGATTTGGTGATGTGTAGGAAGTGTTGGGTTCAGAGGTAATATTTATATAGCTTCTGGCAGATATTTGGATTCTCCTGGTAGCCAATAGGAATGAGCACCTTTAGAAGGCCATTTCTCACTAACCTGACTATTTCATAATATTTGGGGATGTAGACACTCCGGCTGTGGTCAAGGAATGGCAATACCTGTCAATTTCATAGGAGAATTAAAAGCAAGTATAAAATCTTATGAGAATTGACTAGTTAGATAAATAAGGAAAAAACAATCCGGAAACGGCCACCAGGGGATAAGAGGAATGCTAGGCCGAGGCCTACACTTCCCTCGGAAGTGTTCCTCGTATTTTCTAGGAAGGGGCTCACCTTTTAATGATCCAATTCGACATCTTGACTGCTCTAGCCTTGAATATCTTATAAACAAGAAAGGGTTTTTTTTGTAAAAATGCCATATGTTTTGACACTTGCAAAAAAGTTAAGCCTCTTTTGAGTTTTGCAAATTTGTCATTAAGTTTTCATGAGTTCTTCAAAATTCCTACGTTGTTAGTTTTTCATCCCCCTTCCCTGTTAGGCTTTTGAAAATTTCAATATTATCCTTCTCTATTTCTCTATGTTAAAATGTTCTAACATACTTGCTATTGAATGTGATTTTTTGCTTCGTTAATCGACGAAAATCTTTGAAATCAATCATGCTAAATAGAAGACATTGAGAAGAAGAAAACCCAAGTTTTAGAATTTTCAAATTTCATTAAAAAAGGCATCAAATGAAGAGCTCAAAATTTGTTGCTTGTTGTTGTTTCCGTGAACAGTAAAAAATATTTTGCTTGTTTTAAACTTGAAATTTTCTTTAAATTATTGTGTCTTTTATTGATCAAAAGCATTCATTATGTTCTAATTTATGTTAAGAAGAGTTTTATATCAGTTTTGAGTAAGAAATCAAAATTTAAACTATTGAATTTCGTTGAAGAAGCTTAACACGTACTGTTGCGCAGGTTGGTGAACATGGTATGTTTGAGATTGAATATCTTACTATTGATCAGTCTTTTTTGAAATTTAACTATACAATTAGATTCCTTGTTATTGAATTGTGTTAAATACCAAGATTTACTAAAACTTTTCATCAAAAAGTTAGTGAACTTAATGGCCAAAGTGTGCAACTTAATCACATCTATGTTTGTAAGGTAGCAGGTCTGTTAGAACATATTAAGAGAGAGAAATAGAAGTACAACATTGAATTTCAAAAAAAAAAAAACTAACAGAGAAAGAGGATGGAGACCAATAGAAGGACAATTTCGCAAAGCTTATCAAAATTTAATTGCAAATTTGCAAAACTGAAAAAAATGTTGGACTTTTATGCAAGAATACCAAAATTTAATGGCAGTTTTGCAAAAAACCGAACAAAAAAATACAATGGCTGCATGGGATTAGCTTGCCAAACTTGAACTTACCTAAACAATCATTACTGGTGATAAAAAGCTACAACCTGCAGATGCTAGAATTATCCCATCTGTTTACTATTTGAACTACCGCATATGAACAGTTCAATAATTCAAATGTAAGGCCTCGTAAACAAACAAGAAGAAAGGCATTTTAAAGTGCTCTGTGGAGCCTTGGCTATTTGAGGATATGATAGGATAGGAGACGAGGAACGGGGGGACTGAAATCCAATAATTGGGTGGTGAAATATCAATGAGGTTGATAAACAGGCAGAAACAAGGGACGGATGTCCGTAGAAAGTGCCTTTCGTGCTTCTCCAAAAGCTGGTCATTTTGGAATATATCTTGTTGGAGAAGAGTGATGCTGAAATCAGGTGGTGTTTGAGGAGAGGCAAAAGAGAAGAAGAAAAGGACTTTGATGTCGATCCAACGATTCAAAATGTGCGTGGAACTGATGAACTTGACAATTGAACTCATGCTTTTGGTCATTGATGCAGTGGGGGAGGTTCTCCGGCGGTATCCCAGGATCACGCCAATCATCCTCTAGCCATCTACTCTCCCTGTTCTTGCTCTTCTTCCCTGATAGTCTGACATTGTCATCAATATATTCGGGCATGGATTTGTTTGGGTTTTCTTGCTGGAAGCTGCATTAGACCCTTCTCTTCCTCTTTTGATGGTAAGGGAACACGAACTTGTGTATACAGTATCTTTGTACAAGTGTCTAAAGCGAGTCCTTTGGGTAGAAACAATATCTAACTTTGAGCTGTTATTTGGTGTTCGCTTAAAGTAGTTCCTTGGATGTTAAATAGGAGGCTTTTCTTATTAGGTGGTTTTAATCCTCCCATTTGTTAATATTTATCTATCCTTAACAAAATAACAGGGGCTAGGATCACCCATGGGAGATGTTCTTTGGTGCATGTCCTATTTAAGGGGCCTGCAGAGTTCAGAATTTGAAATTGGAATTCAGAATTTGTAATCTGAACACAAATTCAGACAGCCCAGAAGATCTAACATGCAGTTTGGATATCAGAAGTCAGCTTTCCTATATACTTCTTTGGATTTGCACAGGCAGATAGTATAAAACAGATGATCCCATGATGGATGAAAACGAAGAACCAAATTATAAGTTGTATCTGCCATTTTGAATGATTAAATCATGAAGCTCCTGCTTAAACGGGATTGGAGAAGGGGTGGACCACAAGGGTATATAGTGCACAGGCTTATCTTGCATAATGCAAGAGCCTGTTTTCAAGCCTCGAACTCATGACCTCAAGTTTACACGATGACAACTCTACAGTTGCCAAGGCTCCCCTTCAAAAATCATTTATTCTGTAAGGCTTGTGATTGATGTGCTGGATGCTGAAATTTCGACATACTGGGAGGCCTCTGTCATATTCGGGACAAATTCCTCAGGAAGGTTGAAACCAGCCTAAATAACACTTCTCCCCACCATACCTGCTGCCTAATTTTTGTAGTGTTTGATGAAGTTTATCACATTCTAAAACATATTTATAGGCCCTCACCATAGTGCCTTATCTAGTCCTGAGGTAGAAGAAACAGAAAGCTCTCCAAGTTCTGAAAATACTAACGACAAATTGAGGTAGGCTTTCATCAAATAGAGAGTCATTTCTGTTTGTCTCGAATATTTGGATTCATATCCTTTGTGGAATATATATGCGTTGGTCATCTGTCTGTCTTGACAAAGGGGACGAGAAGGGAATCTCTCTCCTCCTACATTTCTTCATATGCAAATATATGCTGTCCACAACATTAAGCAGCCAGGAGTGAAGCATTTGAACCATTGAAGTTGGTAAGGGGTCAGCTATTAGTCATCTCCGTTTCTAGAGAACGATCTCCACAATTTTGACATCCTTTGACCAGGAGACTAAACTTGGAGCTTGGCTCAATAAGGTACAGAAGTAAACTTTTCAGCTAAAAGATGAGAACTACTTCCTGAGTGTCAAGTGGGGATCAGTAGGGATTTAGGAGCCAATTGTACTTGGGACTTTCACCCTTAGGCAATGGCCATTTAAAACGACTTTCGAGTTTCTCCTAGCTAGGTGAGTGGTATTTCAAGCTTCAAGAATGGGAAGGACTCGTGTTGAAAGCATGATGTCTAACCATGATCAACTCAATTATATATGCATGCAAAAGTTCTAACCCTATACTAAGATGAATTACCTAGTTCTTTGGTTTGTGCTAACAGATTGTGTGAGAGCACAAAGCAAGCACTCTAGTAGAGGCCTTACCTACGAAAGGGATTCAACATTGTGATTTGATACCGGGTATGCACTGCTAACTATGGATGAATGAGGCGTTGGAAAACATCCTCTTCTTTTACAGTAATTTTGGCTGTACAGTGACCTTACAGCTTTGCTTCTCCTTGTAGGAAAATGCACTGACACTTCAATTATACCACCTGTACCCTTATAAATGACCCAGTTCCCTCTCCCTAGTGTGATGTGGGACTAATTCTCAGGACCACCTGTAGCTCGCCACCAGGTAGCTTGTAAGCTTCTCTGGCCGCCCACAAGGGCCGCCCACCAGGCACCCCTCTCAGGTGCCTTCCTCCTAAACTCATGCACGTGTTATACTTTTGGATGGACTTCTCACATCTCCTATTGTGATGGAAATGCCAGACTAGTGTACAAGAAGAGTGGCATCTTTTCCTGCCAGACTGGATAACATGGCTTAGTTGGGTTTATTGATTATTGAGAAACATCAATCTTTTGGTTTTACCTCATTTAAGCTAAATAGTCCCCCACCAACCCTTCTTTGATACAACATTCAAACCCAATGATGGACACAACTTCCCCAGTTCTGTTTTTGTGTGTGGGTATGTTGTGCCTCTACTAGTATTACAGAAGGTCCTAGTAGAAGATACAGAAAAGAACGTGCCCAGGCACTCCAAATGAGAATCAACAAGGCCCGCCAGCATGTGTAGTCGACTCTGTTATCTGTTTGGAGGACCCCCACTGATTCAGGTCTGGGATTGAGGGTCCCCAAAATGCACTGTTTTCTCATTTCTGGTGGGATTTCTTTTTCATGTAACACATATCAAACGTTTATGTTGCACCAAAGACGGAAAAGAGGCTCTACAAATCACGATTTGGGGAAAGCAAGTTACATGATGCAAGGATCTTTAGAATTTCAAGGCAAGAGTGCTTGGCGAGTGAGCTTACATTTGCAGCTGATAATTCCATTGAATGGAGACTTCAGCTCACTCAACTGGTAATGATTTTGAAGTTGAGCTTCACCAATCGCAACAACTCAATTCTGTGAATACCAATAACAGACAGAAGGATAAACTATGCTAGAAACTAGAAAGCACAGGTGTTTCTACTTTCAGATTTGCAGACACTGATTTAAGACCAGAAAAGGAAGAGAAAGCTGAAGCCACGATCATATGGTTGCCTGCAGTTCCTCCTAGAGTCTTTATTTTCAGCTGGTTGGAGTCTGAAAGGAAAATCTGAACCAATGAAAACCTTCAAAGAATGGAAAGTATACTAAAGATACATAACTCTCCTCAAGTTACAAAATAATATTAAGAAACTAATTTAGGAAAGTTACAAGTAATAGTAAGATGCCAGTCCCAAAAATATAAAAATAACAGATGTGGACAGTTGATCGGTAGGATTACCTACCCAATCAAAGTCGGAGTAGGCATGCAAGGATAAATCATATGAAGAATGTATGATAAGATCACGCATGTGTGCTTTTGATATAACAGTGAATACGTTTAATAGCCTTAATACAAGGATTGCACAAAGCATACGCACACTGACACACTTGATTAGCAACAAACATAATAACTGGATGAGTATGGGTTATATATCATGTTGCCGCACCCAACTGCAATAGTAAATCACCATCAATCGACAATAAGCATGAGCAAGCAGTGACTGACGCAGGGCATGGCTTACAAGATAGCATGTTCATCTTTTAAAAAATTTAGTAGCTTTATTTATCTGGTTTTTGCAAAATAAAACTTTGTTAGTTGCATGTGACACTTCCATGTCAAAGAAGAAACTGAGCTCTCCCAAATCTCAGAGTGTCAAATGTGACACACAACCGTTGAATAAATAGCTTAACTTCCTAAGAATTATTACCAATGACAACAAGGTAAGGTAATTGACATAGACCAAGAGAGAGAGAGAGAGAGAGAGAGAGAGAGAACTGTCGGTGAGACCTTGCTATAGCAGAAAGGAGTGAAGACATTGAAACCAAGCTTGGGAAGCTTGTTTGAGCCATAAATAGCTTTATCTAATCTGCCATGATCTGGCCGCATGAGATCAACAAATCCTGGTAGTTGCATCATATAAACTTCTTACTACAAGAAGCCACTTAGACACTGTGTAAGTCGACTTGTTTCAGGGACAATTGTTTAGACATTGCCAGTGAGAGAACAACCTGAACAGTTGATGATTTTACAATTATGACTTAAGGTCTCATTGTCATCACTACCTTCTTTCTGGATCTAACCTTGGGCAACGCCGTGAGGTTTGTGCCTTTTGATAGTTCCAGAAGATTTCCCTTTAATTTTAAAAACTAAAGAGTTGCCAACAATATTCATACTAAGTTTGCGCGGTACAAGGTCCCAAGTTCTATGTTGAACATGTGCCAAATACTCTTAATTACAAGCCCTGTTCCAATGCAAAAATTGCCTGGCGTGAGCGTAAGTGCAAAATTCAGAGGACATTGATCATTAAGTGCTGCAGTGAGGGTGGTAGAGATGGTTTATTTAGAGGTGAGCGAAACATTAAAACTCTCTTATAATCTCATTAGTTCTCCTGTATGTTCTAGGCGAGTTAAGAGTCATCTGAAGAACAGGAAGAGGGTCAGATGTAGGACTCGATAAGGGTATAGGAGAGGCAATCTGTCCATGAGTAAAACCAATTGTAGAGAGTGGCGTGTGAGGTGATCATTAGTTACTAGAGGAAGAAGGTGAATTATGGTAGGAAGCCCAAAAACCATTACATGTGTTATGTGCTGGGGGACAGAGGGTGAATAGAGGATATGGTGTTCTGAGGGTGAGGTTGTTGACTAGGGGAAAGGGTAGGGGGTGTATTTAGAGATGTGGGAGTAACTAAGGGCAGCCCTGTTGCATGAAGCTCCTGCCTATACGGAGTCCAGGGAAGGGGCGGATCACAAGGGTATATAATGTGCAGCCTTACCTTGCATTTTATAAGAGAGTTGTTTTCACGCCTTGAACCTGTAACCTCAAGGTCACATGACGACAACTTTACAGTTGCGCCAAGGCTCTCCTTAGATGCAGGAGTAACTAATAGTCGAAAATTAACAGGTGGATAATAAACGTTAGAGACACTTTCAAACAATAAAAATGAGATTTCATCAAACATCAAATGGTACCCCTTATGATTCAGATCGTACCCAAGGGTACACACAACTAATTAGTTCTGTGATCATGAGCACCCGAACGCTTATAAAAGAGTATAGTTGGGCAGCCTTTTCATTACTTTTTCATAGGAACAGATCAAGAAAGCCACCATAGAAAAGCCTTTGGCCAAAAGCAAGGAGGTAAACTTGCTTGATTAAGGAAGCCTAGTCCCATCTCTACAATATGGCGATGTTTCTGCTTCCTGATCTCATTCTATTGGTGAGTATGAGGGCAAGAGATGCGTTGTGAAATACCATAAGTTTCAAGAAATCCTTGAATCTTTTACTTGTAAACCTTCCGCCACCATCAGTTTGAACAATCTTAATGGTGGAGGAGAATAAATTTTTAATATTTTTGTTAAATGTAGTAAGCACATCAACCAGATCAGACTTGTGCATGGCTAAAAATCCAAGTATAACTTGAATAATTATCAGTAGCAGAGATAAAATCGATAATCACGATGTGAGATATCTGGAACTAGACTATAAATTCATGCTAAAATATCCAAATACTTGTTAGTTATAAAAGTACGTTCTGGAATGAGATTCTAAGGACTTGCCAAGAGAACAAATATAACATAAAATATTTGGTGTTATTTTTCCATGGAGTTGAACACATGAACGTATTACTAAGTTGCAAAGAACAGCCAGCAAAGGGTGCCCACGGTGAACATGCCAAATCTTTGACGATGTACTATTACTAGAGAAGGCGAAGAACAACCATACATTCCTGATGCAAGTAATATAATCTATCCTTGCTGGAGCCATGCAGAAGCAGCTGATTTGTAGTCTGTATTTTTACAGAAAACCCATCAGCATATAATTGAAAGTAGCAATTGTTGTCTCTCATAAAATAGTGTATAGATAGTAAGTTTTTGGTGATTGTAGGCACACACGACGTTATTTATATGGCAGACTGCTCAATAGAAGTAATGGGAAGCTTAAAACCATTGCCAATCAAACAAAATCTGCAGCTTAACAAGGACTTGTTGAGATAGAGTGGAGGAATCTGAAACCATATGATGAGTGGCTCTGAAATTCAAACACTAAATACCGGTCAAATGCTTCATATGCATGTATAGACGCAAGCGACTGCCTCAAACAAAAAAAGGCACGATTAAACCTCTCCATACATACACACATCACATGATTTGGGCTGTTACATTACTGATAGACCGTAGGAAGTATAGAATAAGAGATTTGGCAGCAAAAGTGGGTGGTTGAAGGGTGGGAGGACATATTTTTTCTCACCCTTAATCCTTAATTTCATTTGCCACCAGGACCCCTTTATTATCTTATGTTTGTTCTTATTGTGGTTATTAGAGCGATTTGAGTTAGAACCAAGTTGTAGCATGTGGAAAGGATTAGTTGTTGGAAGAAGGAAATAACTTTTTTGAGAAGGAGAGGCATCCATGTGCATCGAAGTGATGAACTTCTTGTAGGCGTGTCCATGGCCATCCAAGATGCAGTCCACTATGATTTTAGCAATAACTTCTCCAACCAAAACTAAATAATCAAGGAGGGATTTCGCATAAAGGAGGTATCAAGAGCATCTTGGTCCGGATCTTCCTTGAGTAAGGGGGTTTGCTCTTTGAGTGTTCTAATGTGAACCTTTAACAATAGAGAGAGTCAATTTGGAGAAGAGCTCTAGCTTCAAGCCTCGTTTTGCAGGGAAGCAAAAGGATTTGAATAGGGGTAGCAACAGTAACCGTGATCCAAAAAAATATCAACCTATCCACCTTCATCCAGGGAGTTAAGTGCAGTCTGGGGGAGTTTGAGGGGGTCGCTTGAAGATCCATCAACATGACTACTATGGCAATGGATGTCTAAAACATCTTCTAACTACGAGTGCCAGCAAAAGTAGGTGCGTTCTATGGGAGCTCAAAAATGATGTGAATGTTGGGGATTTTAGTTCCCTCCCAAGATCACATACACAAAAACACACGATATTAATGTGGTTCGGCCAATAAGCCTACGTCCACGGGAGAGGAAATGATTTCACTATAAAAAATAGGGTTTTACAGAGCAGAAGACACATGGATTTACAGAGGAATGGTTTGCCCCTTGCCCTCTTCGTATCCCTATTTATAGGGATTTTTGGGAGCTTCTTTTCAACACTTTTATAGAAGTCAATGGCCGGTGGCCGACGGCGGCGCCCGCCGCTGTTGAAGTCGGCAGCTACTGCGGCGCTCGTTACAGTTGAAGTCAGCAGTTGGTGGCCTACTGCTGCGCCCACCACAGTTGAAGATGGTGTCGGTGGTGGCTGAAGAATGGGGCTGGACCAACAAATCTCCCCCTCCAGGCCCATTAACTGGAGGAGGTTTCTTCATGTATGGACTTTTAGCAGAAGCCCATCTTGGCCAATTCTCTACAACTCTCGAACTTGCTCCGAGGTAATGCTTTTGTCATCATATCCGAACTATTATCGTCAGTATGAATCTTCTCAAGCTCTAACGACTTCAAGTCCAAAATATCATGCATCCAATGATGCCAAACATCAATGTGCTTTGACCTTCCATGAAAAGTAGAATTCTTGCTAAGGTGTATAGCACTTTGATTGTCGCAAAATAACGCATACCTCTTCTGCATAAAGTCAAGTTCGTTCACGAACTTCTTCATCCACAATAACTCTTTGCATGCTTTTGTCACAGCAATAAACTCAGCCTCTGTCGTAGATAAGGCAACACACTTCTGTAACTTTGATTGCCATGACACAGCTCCCCCTGCAAAAGTAATTAAGTAGCCTGAAGTAGACTTCCTCGTGTCAATATCACCAGCCATATCTGAATCAGTGTAGCCCTTAAGTACGGGCTTGCCAGTGCCAAATTCTAAACACAACTTGGAAGTACCACGGAGATATCTCAATATCCACTTCATTGCATTCCAATGTTCTTTTCCTGGATTTGATAAAAAATGGCTCACTGTACCAACTACATATGCAATGTTTGGTCTAGTGCATATCATGGCATACATAAGACTGCCAACAGCTGAAGCATAAGGAACATCTTGTATGTATTCCTTCTCAGCATCACTTGTTGGAACTTGATTCTTACTAAGCTTAAAATGAGTAGCAAAAGGTGTACTAACCACTTTAGCTTTATCCATGTGAAATTGTTGAAGTACCTTTTCTATGTACTTCTTCTGAGACAGCTATAACTGCTTATTTCTCCTGTCATAAATGATAGAAATCCCGAGAATCTATCTCGCGAGTCCCAAGTCTTTCATAGCAAAGACTTTGTTCAGCTCCTTCTTTAACTGACTGATCCTTGAAGAGCTGCTTCCAACAATAAGCATATCGTCGACATAGAGTAGCAAGATAACGAAATCATCTTCTGAGAATCTCTGCACAAACACACAGTGATCTGAAGTAGTCTTTCTATAACCCTGTTGGGTCATGAATTGCTCGAACTTCTTGTACCATTGTCTGGGAGCCTGTTTCAAGCCATACAAACTCTTCTTCAACTTGCAGACATACTTCTCTTTGCCTTTAACAACAAACCCTTCTGGCTGCTCCATATATATCTCCTCCTCTAAGACACCATGGAGGAATGCTGTCTTCACATCCATCTGCTCAACCTCCAGATCAAGGTTTGCGGCCAAACCCAATACAACTAGGATTGAAGACATTTTAACAACATGAGAAAATATCTCCTCAAAATCGACACCTTTTCTTTAACCAAAGCCTTTCACCACAAGTCTAGCTTTGTATCGTGGTCGTGAAGTGTCACCCTCGTACTTCATCCTGTATATCCACCGATTCTTCAAAGCTTGTCTGCCCTTAGGTAATCTTATAAGCTCAAAAGTGTGGTTGTCTTGTAAAGATTTCATCTCATCCTTCATAACTGCAATCCACTTTGCATTCTCTTCACTTTCAGCTGCCTCTGTGTAGCTCTCAGGTTCTCCCTCGTCAGTGAGGAGCACGTACTCATCTGATGAATATCGAGTGGAGGGTTGACGATCTCTCGAACTCCGTCTCAATGAAACTGCTGGTTCCTCAGTAGGAACCTCCTGCCGAATATCATCGGCCTCTGATGAAACATCCATGTCTTCAGCAGCTTCATGTTCTCCCTCAACCTGATTATCTTGAACATCAACTGGAGCACCACCATGGTCATTGGTGCCATCTACACTTGGCGTATGTGAAACAGGAACTGGATCTAAATCAGTCAGAGTATCAGAACTCCGAGCTTCTGATACTTCGGCTTTGTCAATGTGTTCAATGGTTTGGTCTTCCATAAAGACCACATCACGGCTTCTAACCAGCTTCTTTGCAGCAGGATCATATAACCTGTAGCCAAACTCATCCTCCCCATAGCCAATGAAAATGCATTGTTTGGTCTTGACGTCTAACTTGGACCTCTCATCCTTGGGTATATGTACAAACGCTTTGCACCAAATACCCGCAAATGATCGTAAGAGACATCTTTTCCATACCATAACTTGTCAGGAACATCTGCATTCAAGACAACAATTGGAGATAGGTTAATAACATAGGTTGTTGTGTATAGCGCCTCACCCCAAAAGGAACCGGGTAGCTTTGCTTCAGAAAGCAAGCATTTGACCCTCTCCATCAATGTCCTGTTCATCCTCTCTGTTAAACCATTTAGCTAAGGAGTCTTCGGAGGAGTTCTTTGATGTCTAATCCCTTGCTTCTTACAATAAGCATGGAAAGGTCCATAGTACTCGCCACCGTTGTCTCTGCGAATACATTTTAGCTTCTTCCTTGTTTGCCGCTCAACAGAAGCTTGAAATTCTTTAAACTTGTCAAGCACCTAATCCTTAGATCTCAAAACATAGACCCAGAGTTTTCTGGAATAATCATCAATAAATGTGACAAAATATAATGCACCACCAAATGTGCGTACCTTCAGAGGACCGCATACATCTGAATGTACCAATTCAAGCACGCCTAGCTTTCTGGAAGAAGGATGGCTTGTGAAGGAAACTCGTTGCTGCTTCCCGGCAAGACAATGAGCACATTTGCTCAACTTTGTAGCTTTGAGCCCTGAAAGCAAATTCTTCTTGACTAGGCAACCTAGTCCTTTCTCACTCATGTGACTAAGCCGCCTGTGCCACAACTCTGAAGAACCAGCAACATCAACTGCGTTCACAGAGTTAATAGGAATCGGAGCTTGCATCACATACAAGCTAGATGATTTCTTCCCTCTGGCAGCCACAAGCGCTCCCTTAGAGAGCTTCCACTGTCCATCGCAAAAGGTACTACAATACCCATCATCATCAAGCTTTCCGGCTGATATTAAGTTCAATCAGATATCTGGTACATGTCGAACGTTCTTGAGAATCAACCTCGTTCCATTGTTGGTGTCTAAATAAATGGATCCGATACCAACAACCTTTGACAGCCCATCGTTACCCATCTTCAACACTCCAAAGTCACCAGGCGTGTACGAGGTGAAAAACTCCCTCCTCAAGGTAACGTGAAAAGAAGCACCACTGTCAACAACCCATCCAATCTCATTGGAGGCTAGGTTGATTTCATTTTCATCACAGACCACGATAAGGCTTGAAGTAGTGGCAGCTACACGATCATTCCCCTCATCATTTCTTCTCTCCTGCTTGGCATTCTCTGTTTTGTTCATGACTTTCCACTTGTAACACTGCCTTTTAATGTGACCCTTCTTGCCACAATAATTGCATTCTAGATTCTTGTATCTAGACTTAGATTTACTCCTGCTTCTGTTATTCTTCTCCTGTCCTTTGATCTTGCTTCTCCCTCGATTTTCTGAGATCAAAATTTCAGACTGTGATGTGGTGACAACTTGAGCTCGTCGCCTCATTTCTTCATTTAGAATTGCGCTTCTCGCAGATTCCTATGTTAGAGCACCACCTGGAGCAGAATTAGGTAGAGAAACACAAAAATTTTCCCATGAGTCAAGCAAAGTATTTAAAAGCCATAAACCCATGATATCATCGTCAAACCTGACGGCAACGTCGGATAGTTGCTGAAAGCATCCGGTCAACTCATTCAAGTGGTCGGAAATAGAACTCCCTTCCTTGTATCTCAGGTGCATCGCTCGATTAAGTAGGAATAGCTTATTATTTCCAGTTTTCGATGCGTACAAGGTTTCTAATTTGATCTATAGAGTTCTAGCATGTATTTCATTTTGAATATGATTCAAAACGTTATCTTCTACCCATTGTCAAATAAAACCACATATCTGTTCATGTTCAAAAGCCCACTCATCTTCAGACTTATCCTCTGGTTTTTGAGTAGCAAAGAATCTTTCATCTTTCCCTTCCACTTGTGATAGTTAGTACCATTTAAGCAAATCATTTTGCTCATGTTTGCCTCCATAAGTAAAGAAAGAGTACTTACAGCAATTCCCGGAGAAAATCTTACAAATTTGAGAACACCACTGTTTGCCAAGAACCGGTCTATCCCCCTCGAAAACCTGCCAAAAATAGGTTTGCTCCAATTGAATCACTGTTTCAACTCTGTACTATTGCAACTCAGCTACTGTTGCAACGCAGTACTGATGCAACGCGCTCCTGTTTCAACTCAGATACTGTGCAAATACGCTACTGTTTGCACTCGTACTGGTACAACTCTGTACTGTTGTAACTCGAACCTGTTGAAACTCACTGTTGGAACCCGCCTCTGGGGGTACTGTGCCAACTCAGTATTGTAGTAGTACTGTAGCGATCACTGTAGCCGACATGATGCTTTTACTGTAGCAACATGATAACGTGCTTTTCACTGTAGCAGCAATGATGATTACTGTAGCAAACTGTAGCAGGAACAGTTTTCTTCTTCCTCTCGACTGCCGGTGCTGCAACTAAATTTTCTGCCTTTGTTTCACAGCAGATCCTCGTTTTGATACCACTTGTTGGGGATTTTAGTCCCCGCCCAAGATCACATACACAAAAACACACGATATTAACGTGGTTCAGCCAATAAGCCTACGTCCACGGGAGAGGGAATGATTTCACTATGAAAAACAGGGTTTTACAAAGTAGAAAACACAGGGATTTACAGAGGAATGGTCTACCCCTTGCCCTCTTCGTATCCCTATTTATAGGGATTTTTGGGAGCTTCTTTTCAACACTTTTATAGAAGTCAATGGCCGGTGGCTGACGGCGGCGCTTGCTGCTGTTGAAGTCGGCAGCTACTGCGGCGCCCGCCACAGTTGAAGTCAGCAGTCGGTGGCCGACTGCTGCGCCCACCACCGTTGAAGATGGTGTCGGTGGTGGCTGAAGAATGGGGCTGGACCAATAGTGAAATGTTGAAGGAAGAAGGGATTGAAGAGTGGACCATTGTTGAAGGTGATCAAGTATCGTTTCCAAGGCAAAAAAGAAGAAAAACAGGGGAAAACCTACATACAGGGAGCTTCAAAGGTTTTTTGGGGGGTCCAAATGACTTCAAAGAACCATAAAATGGTATACTAGTGCAAAGAGGAGGAAGAAAGCTTTCCAATGTACTAAAAATCTCCTTGATCGGTGTTTTGATGGTCAAGATACAGCTGCTGGAAGGTGCATACATTGAAAAATAGGAAGAAAAAATGAGTTTTTCAAGAGGAAATAAGAAAGGACCGAGTTTTAGCCTGATACCATGTAGAAAAACAAGAAGGTGACTCATTGACCTAGTTTTGGTCAGTATGCATTGATGTATATACACATATTATAAAAGTTAGAATAGAAACCATGCTATTGGGATAAATGGAGAATATCCTAAAGATAAATAACTCTCCTCAAGTTGTAACACAATAGTAAGAAAGTAATTTACAAAAGTTATAAATACTTGTAAGATGCCAATCTATTTGGCTATCTTTCAGTGTGGATCCTTGGACATGTTGGTGTTGCTCAACAGACCCCATGAACTCTTAAATCAGTGGAGGGCTACTAATAGAAGGAACTATATCTTCTGGACTCTTGGATGCCTGGCAGTTAAGTGGGTTATTTAGTTCTGAAGAATGCTAGGAGCTTTAAGAATAAACGCAAGTCTGTAAAATCTGCTCAAGTGAAGCTAGTATGTTATTTGTTATAGTGAACAGGAAATCAGGATCTATAATCAAAGACTAGAGAAGATCAAACAACTGGACACACAGACAGACAAGATTTACTTTGTTCGGCTATAAGCCTCTATCCATGGGCAAAAATGGTAGAGAAGCTTCACTATAAGAAAATTGAGAAAGACAAATATCCCAAAAATGTAACCCAGTGCTCGCATTTTTCTAAATTTATATAGCCTATTTTTAACATGTACTTTAGGCATTGCACCTGCACCTGTGCCGGATGGGCAACTGTTAGAAATCCTACTGAGGACCCAAGGTATTCTCCAATGGAGTTAAGGCAACTTAATATTATTGGGCTTCTTAGTCGAAGAAATTTTAGGGCCTTTCGCTAAAGATTACTATAGGAGCTGGGATGCTATCACATTCTTTTCCTCTTCATAACCCAAGGTATCTGCTAAATGTTGTGCTCCTCAAGGTGTTCTAAACTAAACTTTGAAGAACTTGCATCAGCAATCTAAGTGGGTGTTTGAGAAAGTTGTTTTTATTGTACTCTTTATATTTCACATTAGGAAACTAAACTGATTTTCTGCTGTGAAATAGAAAAAAAAATGAAATAAAAACAAAATTTTCAAAAACACTAAGTAGTTCATTTTGATTAGATTTTTCAAGAACTCCAACGGGAATTTTATTCTAGATTATGCAGGCTCCTTGACGATGGTGATTCTCACAGGTCAGAGATCCATCTAAGCTTAAGAGTTGGGCTGGATAGTTTGCAGCATGGGTCTGGAAGATCTGAAATTGGGTGGACGAGATTAAAGAGCTTCTAGACAGTATGCAGGTCTCTTTTCCCCATGTTGGGAGGTCTGTTAATACCTTTGCCGGTGTTCTAGCTTGTGAAGGCTTTACTGGCCTCTTGCAATGTAATGGAATGAAGCTATTTGTCCATTTTGGAATGGTATTATTCAGTCCAAGTATTGTTTTGAGCTATCACTAAATGGGTGTATAGATCAGATTGATCTTTCTCTTGATCTATCAAACACCCCCAGACTGCTTAGATGAACGAAATCACTGGAAAGTGAGCCCCATGATTGTGGATGACATTGACCTTATATGGCAGTCGGTTTAGTATATCTGCAATGTCTTACGTGAACTGGTTAATGGATCGCACAACCTTTGGTCCAACATTTCTAAAGTGGATGCTGGATAGTGCCCCGTCTCAGAATCAAGAACTGAAGTCACCACTTACCTATGGAGAAAGATTTCTAAGGTAGGTAATATGTATCAATCTATGCGGTGCATTAGGTGACTCTTATGACTTATGGGGTGATATTCCCATGCATTGTTGAATATATAGACGTGGCTCAGATTTTCCTAGTAGGATAAATGCTTAAGGAATCAGAGAACTTATTAGGAACTAGGAAGAATCAAACACGGTAACGCAACAAATGTGTCAAATGAATTGTTGGCTTAGCTTCAAACCCTACCCTCTTAATTATGGTATAGATTAACTAATCCAGCTCACACAGCCTAATGAATCAAACAACATATTACGTCTAACATGACAAGTTCCGTCTCTTCTTTGAATTCTATTATAAACCATGTAACTTTTTTTCCTTTTTGTGTCAAACCACAGGGCGGCTGCTAAATGAAATCAATATGTGAGAGAGAGAGAGAGAGAGAGCAGTTTCCTAGCACCAAATCACTGAAACAAAAAGTTAATAAGCTAGCTTTGGAAAGCGCCATCCAATTTGATTTTATGAAATGCCACTGGAAAATAAGTATAGGGGCTTTATCACTAATTCCATGGACCACCTTGATGCAATTGGACAACGTCCGCTGGTTCTTCTCAAATTGGAATCTTACGCTAACCATGGGCTAAGTTGCATTAGCTGGATGATCATGACCTTCCAGTGAATAGCTAGCATAAGACAAGTACAATTGAAATAAGCTAGGGGGTGAAGGTTTTTGCACTGTTGAAGTTCGTTGAAGGAGAGCCTTGCCGCAATGGTAGAGTTGTTGTTGTGTGACCTTGAGATTATGGGTTCAAGGTGTGGAAATAACCTTTTACAAAATGCTAAGGCTGCATACAATTGACCCTTGTGGTCCACCCCTTCGGTAGACCCCACATAAGTTGGAGATTCGTACACTGGGGCTGCCTTAATGGTTGAAGTTCATCGCTTTAAATGGTTACGATCTTTACCAAAGAAAAAAGGAATGGTTGAGAATATAAATTGACAATGCTGTCATTTCAGTTTAGGAAAAACTCAAAAACTACTAAGAATGGGTAATCTCTACAACCTTCAAAGGCCCACTTAAATCTACCACCATAAGTATGTGGATATCGACCACATGGCTTTTGAGGAGCTTCTGTACTTGATTTGATCTTCTCGATCGTTATTTTTGAGATTAATTTTTGCCTTTCAAAACAAAATATGATGAACTTTCATCTCCTACTACAAATGTAGGTGCAGGTATTGGGAAGTGCTATGTGTCAAGCGAATACATAAAAGTCTGTTTCATGAGAAAGTCTTTCAGATTGTTTGGGAATCGTTGAGTGTTCGCATGGCTGTTTGGCACAGGAATGAATACCCAAGGAACCCTTGAGAAGTTCGCATGGCTGATCTTACAGCTAAGTAGAAACCATTGGCATCATGCTGAGCGATAAACATACTGCCGAACCACATCTTTATGTGTTCTGTGGTTCCACTCTGTTTCTTTGTTGCTTGTGCAATTTGATCACGGGTTCTCGTTTACAAAAGCTAAGTCACTTACGGAACTTAATGTTAGAGTGGCAAGCGTGGTGCAACCGGTGGCATTGTCTCGGGTCACATCTTACCTAGTTGTTTATTTATTTTCTCAATCACCTACTTTGTTAATAGAAGGGAGCGGTAGAGTTGTCGTCGTGTGACCTTAAGGTCACAGGTTCAAAGCATTGAAACAGCCTCTTGTAAAATGCAAGGTAAAATTGCATACTATTGACCATTGTGGTCAGTCCTTTTCCCAGACCCCGCCCGCATATACGGAAGCTTCATGCACCTGAGCTGCCCCTTTATTACCTACTTTGCTAACAAAAGCTAATGTAACATGTGTTTACATTATTTTAAATCCTTACACCAGAATATAACGTATGAAATGCTTGGTCATTGCCCAGCAGTACGCAATGCCAATGTTGTCATTCTCCTGCAAAGGTTAGGAATAGGCAGTATTCTATAGGGGATCTTTGGCATGGAATAATAATCACAAAATAAATATGTATCTGGAAATAGTTATCAAGTTAATACCAAACAATTGTTCATCTTCCATTGGTATCCGGAACTTTGAACCATATTATCAAAATTCCTCAAACCAATCGAATTGCTAAAGCTCGTTAATTACTGAGTGATAATATGTACAGGCTAAATACTCGAATATCCACACCTATTTATGTTGAAGAAAAACTTCTTTACCACCACGGACCAGTATGCTTGGTTTACAAGAAACTTTCACTACCAATCAATGTCAAATAGACTGTGAGAATCCTTAAGGCATGAACTGTATGGAGAGATTTCTCTGACTAACCAGAAACATAGACTGAAGCAAATGGTGGGTTCAAAGCCAGTGTTAAAGATTGCAAATTACTCCTGAGCATGGGACTAAAGAGATGGATTTCTTGGCAGCATTTCTTGACTTCAGTACTCCTCTTTCCTTAAGAGTTGCACCAGAAGAAGCAAGGGACTTTGTGTTTGTGTAAAAATAGTCAGCACCAAAACAATCTGCTTGAATACTATTCTAGTTGTCGACAATCAAATATCAAGTCTGAGTGGAAGTTTAGAATTCTTAGACTACACCCTAAATTAGCTTATACGCCAAAAACTCGTAAGTATTGAAATGATCAGTATTGCTGACAGTCTGAAATGGTTTTGGACTATAAATACCTGGCTCGTTTAGAGGCTTGCAAGGTTCACCTTGTGGAGTGCAAAACTGGCCAAGCTGTTTCTACTGTTCGAGTTAATTACTTAGCATGAGATTTTATTTTCCTATTTGCCAAATCTAACCTCTCTCATGCCTTCTCTCTGCACTTTTGTGAATTTTCCCGCAAGAGAAAGTGACCAGCATGTTCACTTGTCTTCTTGTCAACCTTGAGACGAGAGAGCAATTGCCCACTTGTGTTGTCCACATCATCAGTTTTGCTAGTAGGTCTCCGCCTTCATATAATCTCATCCTTCTGTCTGTGTGTTATATACACATCTATCTTGATACCTGATGTGAGCTGGTCACACACTCAACGTAGAAAGCTTTGCTTTGACAATATTAGCAAAGACGGTATTTACCAATCACATTGAAAGCTTGTATGATGTATGTCTACGCGACACAATCCTGTAATATTCCATGCATTATTTAAATATGGAGACGTCTCCCTTGGATTCTCGACGAAGAAATCTTCATGGTTAAGGAAGACATCATTTTCATAGGAAAAAACGGTTTAGGCATGAGTCATTAAGAGCAGGCCAACACAGTTACGGAACAAATGGTTGGAAATTAGTGTCACCTTTGCTTCCAGATTGTCATAATTCAATGAGAAATGCAATGGTAGAGTGCAACAATACCATAGTAGCCATAGAGTGGCTCCACTTTTGGATGATGGTGTTGGGACAAGTGTAATCACGGGATTACAGATCATTATCTACAGCGACACTTATCCTAACAGATGGACCCTAATATCATTGATCTAGCTCGCTAGAGTGGCCTAAAATTGCAAATAAACGATGTTCAGAAGCTCTAAAAAATCAACGTTCTACAGTTGATACAGATGAACGGCATGGATCAACGATATGGGACCTCCTGCTATGGTGAGAGAGAGAGAGCACATGTGAACATTCAAGTGTGAAGGGTGGTTCATCCAATAAGTGAAATGGCTTTGCAAAGAGATAGACCTTTCGTGGAGATTTTGCAACTTGGTAGAGGAAATTTTCCAGTAGATTGAAAACAGGGATTCGAGAACTGCTAGAAGCCGATGAACTGACAAATCAAGGGGCTTTTGTCAATGAAAATATGAATATAAATGTGACGTGACTTTGATCAATGAAAATATGAATATGAATGTAACTTTCTACTAAGGAAAAAGATGGTGGATCTCTTCTAGAAGAGGCACTGGCATTTATTTGTGTTTGATATCTCTCTAATGTGTATTTACATTTTGAAGAATTTTGGTATTTTGGAAAGCAGCAGGCAAGGTGGAGAGCTTCTGAGTGTATGATGTGAGATAGCTTTTGGCTTTGTTAATGGAGGGGAGTAATCATTTTGATCACAACCCTCACTGTATATCTCCTTCATTTTTGGCAATGCACCACCAGTTTTCAAAAGAGAAAAAAAAAAAGAAAAAAGAAAAAAAGAGGACAAGTTGGATCTTCCAAATGTGGTATTCATTTCATGCAAATGTGGGACATACCCAATACCTACCATGGTTTTGGGCTCTCCGATACCATTCCTCTTTAATGCAACATCTCCCTGCTAAAAGTAAACCCACCCCTTTGCAGATAGAATACGAAACACCCATCACAACAATCAAAGACCAAATGAACAGTAACATGAAAAATGGCCAATTTTCAACCTCCACAAACCAAAATTCTAGCCATATAACATGGCTTCAATTCTTGATCCAGTAATGATATTTCCCACTTAATTAAAAACAACAATTGGGTGCAGCCACCATGTTATGTTGGAGATCGAGTATTTATACATTGAGAAAATTTGATTTCCATTATTTTCCATCAGAAGTCTGTAAACAAAGGGTAGTTCCACCCTTTTGTTGTTTAATTTAGTTTTCTCTTTTAATTAGTTGTATGAACAATGAACCAACATAACCAATCTAGATTAATGTTGAGGGTGGAAGTTCGGAAATAAGCAGATTGCAGGTTCCATTTCCACTAAGTTTGTCATTGTCCTTGTTATTGCATTTTAGATATCAACCAAAGGATAATTCCTGGAATATAATTATACGATTATCAATTGCAAGGACTAGGTACGTTATTCTAAGGAATTAATGAAAAAGTACCATGTAGGTGGTTCATCATTTCACCTCCATGCACCTTTCTCCAACCTAATCTTTTTTTTATTAGATTAATCTAACCATTTGTGTTTGTGCAGACAATGTTCCTAAAAGGATGATAGCTGCACTGCAGTTTGTTTTAGCAGTGGGATCTCATCCATTAATTCATATTCCTAGAGCAAGCCACATATACATTGTCTGCAACTCAAAAAATGCTATTAAAACTACGTGAGTCTACGTATTTAATGATCAAAACCACTTGTCTAATATCATATAGGCAGCAAAAAATTAAATCCATCCAAATAAAAGTGGGTAGCCTCTAATTCTCCAGTTCAACTGGGTCTATATTCATCAGGAAATGCTGCGTAAATGGCTTTGAGTTGTGCATCAGAAGATTCACTGCAATACCAAGTTAATCAATGATTTTGATCATTGTAAAATGTCCTTCATCTAATGTTCCACCTTCTTCTTCACTAGATGAACCTAGCTACTAATGCTTTTCTGCAGGTGGAATACTTTGAATAGTTCGAAAATAACTGAAATAAAATCTTTGGCATTTGGAGGGTTAGGATCAAGTCAATTGCTTCCAGTCTGGAAATACGGCCTAATCAATGTGTTACGAGAAACAAAAGGAAAATCAGCCTTGATGAAGGGTCTGAAATTATCCAATCATTTTCAAATAAGGGCTGATGGCTGGACTTGATGGCTGACATGCCTCATGGACCACATCACAGCTCACGGGTGAAATATTTCATCTGTCTTCTCTGTTACAATAAATGGTTTCCTTTGGAAGAATTTAAAGGGCATAATTTTAGGGGGCCCTACTTGTTTATCCATCCAAACCATTTGTCTGCTTTGCTGCATCTATTATATATGTACTATATACACTCTTTACTATTTTGCCACGTTGCAGTTGGACCTACATCTAACTCACCTTTATTTAAAAAATTTCTTCTCATATTTTCAAATTTTTTTTCTAATATTGCCTATTTTGTAGTTCCTAAAATCTCTTTATAGATTATCATATCCTAAAATCAATTTGCATTAAGTATTGCTTGAGTAAGGGGTTGGAGTTTCTCTAGCCATATGCACTTCACAAGTCCTATTTCTCTCCTTCTCTAATTAGGTATGTCTATTGAGTTTCCATTTTGATTTTATTAATTTAATTTTTATTTATATTTCTCTCTCCCTTAAAGCCTCTTTTTGTCTATTGAGTTCCCATTACTATATATATATATATATATATATATATATATATATAT
The DNA here is from genome assembly GCA_035236585.1 of Warburgia ugandensis. Classification (NCBI taxonomy): domain Eukaryota; kingdom Viridiplantae; phylum Streptophyta; class Magnoliopsida; order Canellales; family Canellaceae; genus Warburgia; species Warburgia ugandensis. The sequence continues at coordinate 45,173,736 of CP141129.1, forward strand.
ATATATATATATAAAGAGAATAAAGATAAATTGCTAAAGTGTTGCATACAAAATAATAGAGAGTTTAGAAGTTCTAAATTTACTTATTTACATTTTAAAGTAATAGAACCCAATCAATTAGTGCTTGTGTTTCAAAGAAGAATGTCCCGCTTAAATTACTTGGATCAGTAAATAAATGGGTCACTCTGTACATCCCACATGCAAATTACTAGTTATATATTAAGCTGATAACTTTTTTCTTCGAAGAATTGGCTCTTATTTTTCCTTGCAGAATGTAGGAGTTCTTAAAAATTTTAATTATTTTATTTTTAATCCTATGGTATTAGGATAAATGGTTCTCGTTTTCAGCAGTATGACATTATTCAGTTAGGCCTAGCTGAATTGGTGCTAATTTTTCAAAGAAATAAGTTAACTCTATGCTTGAATTAGTGGTTTGGATTGGTGAACAAATAGTTACCCTGCATATCGCAAGGAGCAAATATCATCATTATAATTAAGACCTTATCCCAATTAGGAGTCGGCCACATGAATGTTATTATACTATGAACCAGAAATTGAAGGTCCGATATAGTAAATCAATGGTTGGAATTATTCAACAAGTGGGATCCACTTACTAATCTTTTATCTCTTCTTTGTGTCTTCAACTAAAGGAGAGACCACCACATGGTAGTAGAGGTAAGCTCCATATATTTCCAAAAACATCTGCAGGAAAAGTAAAGAGCCACTGCCATTTCTGTTTTGAAATTGGAAGAATTTGCTGGCAGCCTTCTTCAAGTGGGCCAAGGTGTTCACAGTGGTGTGTCTTTTGTTATTGACACACCCTTCCTCTACAAAGGAAAGAAAGATGCAAAGCAGATGGTTCTTCCCAACATTCTGTTTCTTCTTGCCACTGTTATAGAGAGAGAGAATTAGATAGACATGGCCAGCAAGTGTATTACAGATGTTAATTCATGTCTAAAATAACATATCACTGTAATTGGTATGTGACAACCGCGTTTCATTGATTATTGTTTTGTGTTTACTTTGGAATCATGTCCACATCACGGTCTTAGTCACCATTGCCAACTGGGTTGAGCTCATTCAACTTAACTTTCTAACCAAACGTTCACTACTTTGGTGGCCATGTCCGTACATAGACCCTCTCAATTATCCTAGCAGCCAATCTACACCTTCTCAGTCAATTTTGAACCACTGGTACTGCTGTGTATCCATACAAGGGCAGCTGATTGGACGATCTAGATTATAGATCCGTGCAATTTTTCTTTGCGAACTGCTCATAGATCCATTTGCTAGGTAGGACAATCTCAGTGCACGAAGCTCCCGCATATGTAGGGTCCAGAAAAGGAGCGGACCACAAGGGTCAGTAGTTTATAGCCTTACCTTGCATTTTGCAAGAGACTATTTCCATACCTTAAACCCATAACCTCGAAGTCACGCCGCAACAACTATCCATTTGCTAGATAATATGCAAATTCCGCGAGCCTTTCTTAAGGTGGAGCTGGTTCACAAATGGATGCCATTGGTTTCAAGATTTCGATTGGGACCGGAACTTTGGCACTTATATGGGTTTAAAAGTTTATAATACACAGATGCTATCGCCTTTATTAGTGGAAGGAGATTCGGCTTGTGCCATTGCGGGCCAATGGCTCCAAGCTGGGTCCTTATATTCGGTCATATTTTAAATGAGATTAGAGACATTTGCACTTCTTTTTCCTTTTCTCATGCTTTAGTATCGGCAAATGACTTAGCAGATTTTATTGTTGAAGAGGACATCTTAAGTTGTCTTTTTATATAGACATTCTCTTCTCAATACATAACTAAAATAAAAAAGGCAGTCTTTTACACGAAGCTTCCACGTATATACAGTTCAGGATAGGGACGGACCATAAAGATTGATAGTATGAAATCTTACCTTATATTTTTGCCAGAGACTATTTCAAAGCTTTGAACCCATGCCTTCAAAGTCACACAATGATAACTCTATTGTAACTACTTTTATTAATTATGTAAATACATATTAACCAAGTCATAGAAAAAACCTTCAAATCGGGTCCTTATGTCAAATGGATCAGATCCTGCCACTACATGAAAAACTTGAGATCTGGTCTTTAGATTGATCGGTCAGATAATTCCATACATCAAAGGATTAAAGGTCACACGTCACGGGTTCAAGGCATGAAAATAACCTCTTACAAAATGCAAGGTAAGGTTACATACTATTGACCCTTTTAGTCCGCCCCTTCCTCAGACCTTGGTTATGCGAGAGCTTTGCACATGGGAGCTGCCGTTTTGCTTCTTTTATATACACACACATTATTAACTGAAAAAAAGTTAAAAGCAGAGAAAGTTAGAGGAAATGACTGCTTTTGACTTTTTTTTCAGGCAATTACATTTTACCTGCACTTTACACATCCATTAAATAGTTGAAATAACCATTCATCATCATCATATATATATATATATATATAAGCCTATGCATGTCTACATCATAGTGCAAAATACACGTAGGAACGACCGGTTGATGATCCAAACCATTTATGGTGAGAGCTATTTTCGATAGCTGAACACCAAATTCTCCGGATTGGAAAAATTCCTATCCAGTGAACATGACCTTACTTTTTAGGTGGTCCAATTTACAACTATGAATGGTAGTGAGTAGGTCTTAAGACCATCCAATGGCTGGAGAAGATCCTTCTGGTACAGCATATCTACTAGGCACTTGGCAGATGAGCGGTCTTGATCACTAAACATGTGGGGCCATAATATGTACTTTTAGCTGTGCTTGTAGATACTTGCACTTTACATGATCATTACCAAAACGTGCATGCGAAATAGACGTTGAACCTTCCACAACCAAGAATTATTATTGCCCTACCATCTTGTCATCGTGTGATCTTGAGGTCACGGGTTAAAGGCGTGAAAATAGCCTCTTGCAAAATGCAAGGTAAAGCTGTGTACTTTAGGCCCTTGTGGTCCGCCCTTTGCCCGAACCCCATATAGACGGGAGCTTTGCAAAGGTCTTGGAATAACTGATAATTTTTCTGGAAATTCCTAACTTTTAATGCCCAATTTATTCCCGAATACTTAAAAATTCTTACACTTTTTTGAATTCCACGAAGTTGGCAATGGAGTTAGATGGAAGCTTTCAGTAAAGGACTTTAAAAATCAAAGACTTTGAAGTTGTTTAGCCCTAAACGACTTCAAAAGATTCATTTACTTTCTCTACTCTTACATGGTATCAGAGTGCTATCATCCAAGTGAGAATAGATCCAAAGGCCTCTTCTCCTGTAATGGCTTTTGATTACTATTTTTCTCTACCGCCATGTGTTTCTCTAAAAGGGGGGCCTTAATGCAACGATAGAGTTGTCGACGTGTGACCTTGAGGTCACAGATTCAAGGCATAAAACCCGTCTCTTCAAAATTGCAAGATAAGAACTCTTTCTCAGACCCTGCATAATGGAAACTTTCGTGCACTGAGCTGTCCTTTTTTCTTTTTTCTTCTCTCAGTGGGTCTCTCTGATCCGAAAATCAGCAACGATGGAACTTCCAAGCTGGTCATTATCAATGCCCAGCCCAACTTCCTATCAAGCTTACCACTTACTTTACTATGGCACAATTTCATGAATTTCCTTGCGGCTACCATTCGATCTACCATCAATCAAACTCAAACCAACCCAGATACACTTACTAATTCAGGCAAGGTGCTCTCATAGTCAATGCTTTGATTGCATCCACTAGGAGAGCATTGCAACATCGATTGTATCTGCCAGCACTGAAAAATCCCTGGGCGACTTTAGGCCAGCAAATCTAGGACTTGCCTCCTACAATTGAAAGATCAACTGCTCCATCTTCGTTGTGGATCTGACTCCACTACATCATATCTTGCTTCATAAAGGTGTGGTTGATGAGCTAGCTACGATAGACAAACTAGTGAAAATTAAGGATTTACTTAGCCTAGTAACTAGCTTTGCCCATATCACTAAAAAATCTAATGGAACTCGGCCTTTCAACTCCAACAAGCAAGCACGCTTTAACAACAGACAAGGCGCCTCTCATTTCTCTACCAACTGTAACTACAAAAACAGCAATAAAAGGTCCAATTATACTCCAAGAAAACATCTTGTATGGTGCCAAATGTGTGACGAGCAAGGGCATATTTCCAAGTTTTGCCCCAAATGGTGCCAAAATAGATTCATCCTAGGTCCATCATTAAACAGAAGGGTGCTTTTATATATTTTCTCCCAGATGTTCGTGATCTTCTCAATACTGGCAACTAAAAATGGGCAGCCCCGGTTAGAGAAGCTCTCACATATGCCTGGTCTAGAGAAGGGGCGGACTACAAGGGTCTATAGTACGCAACCTTACCTTTCGTTTTTGCAAGAGGCTATTTCCACGCCTTTAATGTATGACTTCAAAGTCATACAATGACAACTTTACCGTTGTGCCAAAGCTCCCCTCCTCAATACTGGCTACTGGCCCTCTGTAATTGGTACCCTCTTCAAACTCTATCTACTGTGTTCTAGGTGAAGGGTCTAGGAATGCATCACTACTTTCTTGGAGTAGAAGCTCTCCCTACATCAACTGGTCTACTTCTCAGCCAAAGAAAATATGTTTATGACATTCTTGAGCATGCTAAAATAGCTGTTTCCCTTTCAGCTTATGATGGTGCTGCATTGGAAAATCCCAAGGATTGCATTCACAGTTAATCGTCTATATCACTTCATGCAATGCCCTGTTACATCTAAATGGATTGCATGCAATCGTCTTCGTTGCTATCTCAAGCACACCAACAACTTTGGGCTCCACATTCAACGCACTTTCTCTTCTTCTCTCATTGCATATTGAGATGCCAATCGAGCTGTAAACAAGGAGGATTGCTTATCTACTTCGGCCTGCATTGTTTTCCTAGGAAGAAATTCTATCTCCTGGAGTTCCCGCAAGCAGCACACAATTGTTAGATCTTCTACCAAGGCCGAACTTGGAGCAGCTGTCGGTGTCACAGCAGAACTTGCTTGGCTTGAAGGTTTACTAACCGAGCTAGGCATTCGTAAATCTACTCCTCCACAGATCCTCTGTGATAACAATGGTGCTCTCTACCTAAGTACTAACCCAGTTTTTCATTCGAGAATGAAGCATGTTGCCATTGTCTTCTATTTTGTTAGAGATTGGGTTCAGAAAGGTCTAGTCCAGGTCAAGCACATCGGCAGTTAATCTCAGCTAACTGATGCCAGCACAAGTTCTCTAAGCAGGCATCAATTTGAAAGTATAAGAGCTAAGATTAGTGTCCCCGATGGATCCCCAATCTTGTGTGGGGCGTGTTAGAGATAATCAAGAGATAGTACCATCTCATCAAGAAATCACTGAATCTCAGCAAAAGGATTAGTTCTACAGTTGACTCTCGTCAATTATCAACTAACTGATTACCCTTCCTTATATTGTTGCGTGCGTTCTTATCTCAATCCCATGATTATGGGCTGTACTATTATATGTACACTCATTGTATGGATGAATGGTATCATGAGATTCATTTACTTTCTCTATTCGAATAACTGGCATATAAAAGTACAGCATGGAAATAGCCTCTTGTAACATACAAGGTAAGGCTGAGTACTATTGACCCTTGTACTCCGCCCCTTGTCGGGACCCTACATAAGCAGGAGCTTGGTGCACTGGTCCTGCCCTTTGAGAGAGAGAGAGATAATTTATACCATTAAGAGCTTTTTATGGTTTTCCATTGAAAAAAAAAATGCATCTTTTGTACTTTTTGTTTTAATAATGACCCAAGTTGTTGTTCTAATTCGACCTGCCCAAGATGTCCTAGGTATCAAGCATCTGATTTGACTTGAGTAGGAGTAATAGCCTACGCAAGAGAAAATATGGATTGAAATAAGAAAAAGGAAGAAAGTTTCCTTTTCATCTTTCGCTAAATGTGAGCTAAGAGGTTCCTGCACATAGATGAAACTAAACATTTTTACTTTTTAAGAAGTATAAAGAAATTGCCGAAGTAAAAGGTGACAATTCAAACCTGCAACTAAATGTATTCCAAGGGAGATGCTGAATTGTCTGCAATGAACTACTTAGCTAAATTACACATGGACCCGCTTGTTCAATAGTCAAAACCATTGTTCCACAAACTCTCCCTTATTTCTTGATTATAAACCATGTAACTATTTCATGATTCTAACCATCCATTCAAGAGCAAGAAATCAAAGGCCCACTCGTGGCCAATCTATATTACGACCCATCTAATAAATGGTTTGAATCACTAAGCAAATGATCCACCGAAAGAAAGGCACACAGAGAAGCAAAGCAAATCCAGCAGCAGGAAAGCGATGCCACCAAGAGAAGCCGTGTGAGCATAAACTTCTCATTCACACCCTGCCATTTCTTCCTCTTCTTTCTTTTACGTGTTCCCAAACATTTCAACTCGACACCGCCTATTTAAGTGCTCCTGCACTTCCATCTGCTTTCCATGTTCTCGTCTTCTCTCTCTCTCCCTCAACATGAATCTGTTCTCCCTCCTCGCCCTCTTCTTGCTCTGCATTTCTCGCCTGAATCTGACCCACGCAGCCAAAGGCGGAGAATGGGCCCTTGTCCAACCAACGATCGGGATCTCAGCAATGCACATGCAGCTTCTCAAAAATGATAAAGTAATCATTTTCGACCGTACAGATTTCGGGCCCTCAAACATCTCCCTTCCCAACGGCAACTGCCGAGACGACCCAAATGACACAGCCCTCAAAATTGACTGCACGGCCCACTCCGTCGAATATTCCGTCGAATCAAATTCCATCCGTCCATTAACAGTCCTAACCGACACCTGGTGCTCATCCGGCACCGTCTCCGCCACCGGCAATCTAATCCAAACTGGTGGATTTAACGACGGCGAACGTGCCGTCAGAACATTCAGCCCATGCACAGCCTGCGACTGGGAAGAATCGCCTTCAGCTTTGACTGTCCGACGGTGGTATGCCACCAATCAGATTCTGCCTGATGGCACCGCCATAATCGTCGGAGGTCGCAGGCAATTCAACTACGAATTTTATCCGAAATCCCGGTCCGAAACTTTCAGTTTGCGTTTCCTAGTACAGACAAGAGACAGCGTCGAAAACAATCTATACCCGTTCGTTCACCTCAATGTTGATGGAAATCTTTTCATCTTTGCTAATAACCGCGCGATCTTGCTCGATTACCGGAAAAATGTAATCGTGAAGACTTACCCAAAAATACCTGGCGGGGACCCACGGAGCTACCCCAGCTCGGGCTCGTCGGTTTTGCTGCCTTTAAAGAACCCAGCGGAAGCGGAAGTGTTGGTCTGTGGTGGGGCACCGGTTGGGTCGTATCAGGAGGCAATGAAAGGAAATTTTGTTGCAGCTCTGAATACTTGTGGGAGAATTAAAATCACCGACGCGTCACCACAATGGCAAATGGAAACCATGCCGGCGGCGAGAGTTATGGGAGACATGGTGATGCTTCCGACCGGCGATATTCTGATCATTAATGGTGCATCAGCGGGAACCGCCGGTTGGGAATTGGGTCGGGATCCTGCACTGAGTCCGGTAATTTACCGGCCTGACAATAAACCGGGATCTCGTTTTGCTACTCAAAGCCCTTCTAAGATCCCTCGTATGTATCATTCGACGGCCATTCTACTTCGAGATGGTCGGGTTCTTGTAGGTGGCAGCAATCCTCATATATCTTATAACTTCACCGGTGTTCTATACCCAACAGAGCTGAGTTTAGAAACGTACTCGCCGGAATATCTGGGTTCGGAATTCACTAGTTCCCGGCCCGTGATTCAAGCAGCTCCGTCGAAGGTGAATTATGGGCAGAAGTTTAAAATTCGGTTTCGAGTGGCAGGGGCGTTGAGTCAAAATGGGGTGTCAGTAAACATGTTGGCTCCACCATTTACAACACATTCTTACTCCATGAATCAGAGAATGCTGGTTTTGGGGAGCGGGAAAGGAACAAGTTTAGGGAATTCGGTGTATGAGATTGCGGTTTCTACTCCCAATTCAGGGATACTTGCACCTTCAGGTTATTATCTAGTGTTCGTTGTTCATTCAGGGATCCCGAGTGAGGGAATATGGGTTCGAATTTAGTGATTAGATTATTTGTTTGCGGTGTGTATAGTGTTTACTTGGAGGGGAAGATTGAAGCTACAGGAGATATGATTTTTAATTATCCAGAGTTCTTTTAGATGGAAAAGGAGGAGAACGACTGTCGGCGGTGTTCTTCTTGGTCTGAAAAGAATATTTCTTTTTAAAATTTTTACCTTTTACCTTCTTTTCTTTTTTTCTTTTTTTTTCTGGTTGTAGATTTTGATTTATCTTTACAACAGTATACTTGCATTAGACAATATAGAAGTCAGAAAGTGCGAGATATACCTTGGATTTCTCTCTCTCTCTCTCTCTCTCTCTCTCTCTCTCTCTCTCTCTCTCTCTCTCTCTCTCTCTCTCTCTCCTCTTAACTGTATGTTCGAGTGAATCTGATACCATGGAAGATGGTCTGAACAATTATTTATTCAAAACAAGTTTTCCTTTATCTGTTATAGTTAATCTAAAGCCTGATCTTTGACCACCTAGTCTTGCAAGTGAATCGGCTTCCTCATTTCCAGACCTGTGAGTGTGCCTAATGCTGAATTTCCTCATTTTCTCACCTTCCTCATTTCAGCTAAATAATTGTTCACAACGACATTAGAGAAATATTAAAAATATAAAATTTTAATTAACTAAAAGAGAGCAGCCCAGTGCACAAAACTCTCACGTATCGGGGTCTAGGGAGGTGAGGACCACAAAGGATCTGTAATATCTGACAATTGCAAGAGACTTTTCCACTCCTTGAACCTTTGACCTCAAGGTCAATGATGACAACTCTACCATTGCCCCAAGGTTCCCCTTCATATAGAGTTCTAACTATTATATAAAAATCATGTAGTATATAATAGAAAAGATTTTCTATAAATATTTTAACAAATTAATAAAATGAGAACACCTTATTAGAGACCCTTCAATCATAAATAAGCCAATAAATAGTGCCGTGCTAGTGCCTCTCCTTCTCTATTTTTATCATTTTATATATATTCATATTTGTTAGGGATATAAGTGCTATTGACTCACTTCAAATTAGCCTAAGTTTTTAGGCTGAATGGTAATCCAACATAGTCTCGAACTTTACTGACCCAGAGGTCATGAGGTCAAACTCTATCACCTCGTATTTATCAAATTCGTACATATTGTTGGGTCACTTCCTGTTAGCGTAAGCTTTTAAGCTAAATGGTAATTTAAAGTATTTAATAATTTAATTATAATATAATTATATGTCACAATATTTTAGTATAACGAACTGGAATTTCTGTCTCTTTAGCTGTTATATTGGTTGACTTGTCTATACCTCTAGTATAGATCGAAATATCTTTTCTACAATATTTATAACATAAGATACAAAAAGCATACAAATCTAATCATTTAGTGTCTAAACCTGTAAACCGTAGGGACCAACTTTTGCTGACTCCAAACATTCATCTCTTGGACCCAATCTCAGATAGCCCACACCCCAAAATTTTCATAAACCAAAAAATCTTAACCCTCAAATCACTCAGGATTTCGGACTTTGTGCAAGAAGCGACCAAAGAGACGACCACTTTGGATCAACAAATCAAACAAACTCACGAGTTAAAAAGGGCAGCTCCGGTGTACGAAGCTATTATTTGTGCGGGGTCCGAAAAAGGGGTGAACCAGAAAGACCTATAGTAGGCAGCCTTACCTTGCATTTTGCAAAAGGCTGATTTCACGCCTTGAACCCATGACCTCAAGGTTACGTGATGGCAACTTTTACCCTGCAAACAAACTCACACATTCATTTCTTCAATTCATTTCAGGGTAATTAACTATGGTAAAAAATAATAATAGAGGAACAGTGTTGTCCTTGTCAAAAGAGAATAGCATGCAAGTTATATATATTTTTCTATTTTCCACAACAAATATTATATGGCAGGTGAGAATTCTAAGAGTTACGGATTTGTTTGTACTTCTGTGCAACATATTATTATATTGAGGATCCTTTTTCACGGGCGCAACATCATAGAATTCAACAGTCACGGGTTTGGGTAATTTTCTGCTGCTGTTCGTCACTGTTTCTGCTTCATTTAACTGGAGATGTAAGTGCCACTTTTCTACAGGTTTGCTCTGTTTTGTCACTACTTACTGTTGATTTGGCTGCTTTGGCATAAGAATTGCCACTGCAGAAGAACTAAAAGCTTTGCAATAAAATATTTCTAAATCTACCAAACAGCAGAAATATTTCTCGTGAATTGCAGTTAGCTCTACTGATGTTTGTATAGGGATCGGGTCAGTAAATGTAGCTCTTTTCTGGTCACGTTATATCTAACTGATGATGACATGTTTGTCGTTGTTACGCTCGGTCCCACTCTCATAAGATAATCTTATTCTCTCGTCTCAGGATGATGAAGAATAATTGAGATGTTTTCCAGCCATTGATTGGCAAGCATGTCTTCACTTGGAAAGTAGTGTAGCGGCTAGAGCACAAGTGGAGCTCCCTCTTTTTCAGTGATCCAAACTATGGATTGAGCGACTCACAAGGGTGAAGAACTGTATGTTTAACTCATCCACACCGAACTTTATTTATTTATGGATTTATTTTCTCTGGGATAGATCTCTGCTACTTAGAACAATGCGTCGCTTTGTGGTGGACCGCCGATCAGTTGTTTCAATCATCTAAATTTGTACCATATGTATAATTTTCCCTTATTTTTGGTTGGCAAAAGAATTCCATACAAAAGAAAAAGAGAGAGCAATGAAGGGGAGCCTAGGCACAACAGCTGATAGTTCTTGTCCAAATTAATTTCAACTGAAGTAGTTATGCCCATGAAATAGCCCACTTTTGTTAGCGAGGGAATCTTGTTGGAAAATTAGCATTTCACAAGAATGACAATTGTACATCAAGAAACCAGAATACAGTTTTGAAACTTGCAAGTCAACTTGAAAAACTCATCTAAGTTACTTGACTTAATAGCAAATCGAGTAACTCATCGGGCCAACTCTCTTCATAGTAAAATATTTTGGTTGCTCTGAGAACTGAACCCAAGACCTCTAAATTAACAATATTATATCTCAAAGAACTCACCAAATACTCAATGTGCATATTAATTGGAAAGATATTATTAAAAATACTAATCAAGTATTTTTGAGTCACGCACAAGTTGCTTTGGGTTAACTCAACTCATTTCACTTTCAAGTCTGAATTTTCATGCTTATGAATACAACAATCATATGTTGAATCCTGTGAACCATTCATATTTGAATCAATTATTTATATATATACATACATACAGACATATATATACTTTGACTTATTAAAAGAAATAAAACTGTTTAAGTGTATCACCGTAGAGATTCTCAATTAGACATATGACTCCGGACTGGAAGCTTGATCATCATATAGAATTATGCACATGTGTCTCTTTGAGAGAGAGAGAGAGAGAGAGGTAGGAAAATCTAAAAACGGACTAATTTTTTGTTGAAGGTCTAAAAGACTGAAAGTGGATTGTTCGAATGTATTATTTAAAAATGTGAGCAGAAAAGTCACAAGGTATTAAACATGATATTCTTTTTATTTATATTATAAACAAACTAACCAGTTGCATTGTTCCATAGATTGCGCGATATTCAAATAGATGTTCCATGGAAATGAATATATATATATATATATAGGGAAGTTGCCCATTGATTGTTGGCACGTCTATCTCTACAATGTCAGTTACAACGAAGAACATTATCAGGTGGACGAATGGTTAATTCATCGTTCATCTTATTCCTCCAACCTTAATTTTTTTACAGATAAAATATCATATGATATGAATAATTTTAGGTGCTAAGAATCATATATTAATTTGTTTTAGAGGCTAGATTGATTCAAATAACATGTTTTTTAATCTCTAAGATATCAAAACCAACGAAATGAACTGGTCAGATCATTGAAAGGTAAGCTCTAGCAAGGATAGATTATATTACTTGCATCAGGAATGTTGGAGTACTGGATCAATCCAGCGTGGGAAAGATTCAAATTTCTCCAAATGATCTCTCTCTCTCTCTCTCTCTCTCGGCAGCATTTGTCTTTATATATGGCATTATATGTTGTGGCCAGTCTCTCTATAACATGATCTGTTCCATTTTGTAGTTTTGCAAGTAGCAGTCAACAAAAGAAAATAAATCGCCTTAAGCATGTCCCTATATGAAGATCTTAACATTGTTTTATATTCTGGCCAAGGGATGTATGACTTATTGGAGTTTTTCAGATGGTCGGCAATCACATCATGTAAGCAATTTGAATAACGCGAGCGACAACGGAAAAGAAATATAAGCCATGACTTTTCTGAAGTTTGTAACTTCTTTAATTGGAATCCGACCAGTAGGTCGATATCTCTTGGATCAGGATCCATCCAAGAACAGCCCTTCCAGTCCACCACCGAGGCATGCATTTATAAATGGCGGTTCATCTTCTAGACCATTTTATGGGCCACAATATTATCCTTGTTCCCATTTGGGCTTTCCATCATCAACAATTTGCAGTCTTTTCTTGGAAGATTCAACGGGTTTTGGAAGGGAAAACATCTATCATGGGCCTCCACTTGGGAACTTGCTTAGCTTGGGCTACGCCTACGCAACTGCCAATTACTCGCCTGTGTTATCTCTGTCTCTCTCCCTTCTGAAAATCCTCTCAAAATTGAGTATTAATATATAGTTCTCTGCCTCACAGTCCTCTTTGTGCCTCCTTGTTTTCCTAATTCAGCATAACCTTCACTGTGGCATCGACATGGGGTGGAGTTTGTTCAGTTACTGACTGGGCCTGGACAAGGGCTTTTTACTGAGTCAAGAAACATGTACTGGGATTAGAACTGAGCCTTCTTTGCAACCCATTACCTATGGGTACCTTCCAACCCCCCTGAAAAGATAGAACTTTTCAGGCCTATGACTTCATTTGGGTTAGAACTTTGGATGAATCGCTTACCCATAATGGCCCACCAAAGAGGACGTTTGGATTATAGATTGAGATAGAAGCCCACCAAGAATTTTGCCTGCTAATTAATAATATTTTCCAGGTGAAAGTTTGTACTTGTGCATCCGCCATATAACTAAGCCATTTAACCAAAAAGATAGAACTAAGCTATGTTATATACTGCACATTGCCATCACCTTCCCCTCATGATCAGATTCCAGGTCGAGTTTAATCCTAATACTTCCTGAAACAAAACTTTCATCAATTCTCTGCTTGTGATTGGGGGGTTATATAATCTGCTTTGATTTTGTGTGATAACGCCGCATAATCCCCTAAACAGAACTAGCAAACCCAGATTACATAGAATAATTCGACATAATCAGCACAAAAATAAGCTTGCCAATCGGGCCCTCTATGTATTATAACCATTTGTTATGTGCTGTTAGATCAGTGTTTAGACTGCACAAGTGGGTCCAGATGGTTGGCGATGCAGACTGTTCATCCTCACCTGTTATCTTCTATCTGAGAAGTCTTTTTTCGAATATAAAAAGAATAATTGTGGTTAGGATCGCGTGTCCAATATAGATATTTTGTGATGATGCATGGTCTTTTTAGGATGTGGACCAGAGGATTAAGTGTTTCAATCACCAAAATGTGGGTCCACCATGTACTTTTTGGGCATAGAATCTATGGACCAATTTACACGCCTGTGAGATGAACGTATGAGAGAGTTGAGATGATATTGGGAGACAGATTTAATCCCATCTGCACACACGACAAACACAGAAAGCTATCTAGACCACTAGTTCAGGTTCTACAGACATCCAACGAGTAACCATTCATCAAGGAGTGGGAATCATCCATTACGTGGGACAAAGGAAGATGGAACGAATTAACTTGGTTGGCATGGAAAAATCAGCTGTCCTGATTAGTGTGGAAACATTTGTTGTGCAGCATTTTTCAGTTCCCGTCTTTCATAAGAATGATGGGCCAATCCATGGATGTTTGCCTCTCCATGGAAAGAGCTAGCTGCAGTAGTTGAATCATCAAAAGCAATCAGTGTCCTGAAATTGGAGATCCCACCATCTTATGTTTAAGATTGCCTGATGAATTGTGATCGTCAGACTGCAGTACCATCTCTTTGTGGGGGCCGAGTCTAACATTGTCCTTAAAAATAATACTCTAAGTTAGACATTCAGGCAGTCTATTTTATGATAATCCAAATGATTCAAGGGAAAGAGAGAGAAAAAAAAGAAAGTTCCTTTAGGATCAAGACTAACAATCAACTCCTCAGATACTTCGGTAACTATACTTTTGATCCACGAGAAAGGTTACCATCTGTTGATTGGATTGAATTGACTGCATAGCTCTCATGCATTACTTTCATTTACTTGGCAATGAATGCAAGGGCACAAACCCAACCAGCATCCTAAGGTTCATAATAGATTCCAAATCCATATATGTCACGTTAATTGAATGATCCAAAAAAAAGAGATTCCATCAAAAAGGCATCTTTGTTTTTTCATTTATATTGTGCTTATCAATTGTCGCATCGCATGTGGAAAATGTACTGGATCTAAAATACAGAGGAGATTTTGTCAGATTTTTTGTCGAAATGTAGTACTAATTTCTTTAACAAAATTTATTTTTTTAAAGAAAAATGACACTCAAAATTTGTTTTAGAGGTCTTCTATTGAAAAATATTTTTCGCTGTTTATTTTCTAAATAATTTTATAAACTCAAAGCCCTATAATGATAAAAGATTTTGTAAAAAAGTGTCAGAAAAACCTAGAATGTCATAGTTGGTATAGGTCCGCTATTATGATGATCTGAACCATTAGCTAACAAGGTGTACATTTGGTGGCTCGTATATAAAGATTATTCTCCATCACATGAGTCTAACCATTTTATCATAAATCTAGACTTTTGCTTTTTAATCTGCATTTATTATCAATCCCTATGAAGACCACAAATCCCAGGCTCACAATTATTGTTAGCACAACCTATGAGTAGATGGTTTTGATGAGTGAAAGAGCAACCCCCCAGTGTACTTTGGCTTGCTCATATGTACCAAGTAATACGAAACCTCCGGTTCCTTTCTTGGTATCCATCGAGGGAGCAAAATCAAGGCTTGATACATTGAAGTCTTTTCATTCTCAACCAAGTACTCGATGAATGCTCCTTTTGTGCCCACTTTCCAAACTCTAAGTGCACTTGAAAGACAGTAGGAAGAACAGGCTGAGCTACATGAATTCCCCGTCCAAGGACTTGCAGCCATATGAGCTTCTGTCTCTTGTCAAGCTTGAAAAATTCTATACGTAAAGATCACATCTTTCCTATAATCCTTGGGACGGTCGCATCTTTCGCATGCAAATGCCACTTTCAAGTTAATTCCCATTGCACCGCTGCAGCTACCATGCCAAGACAAGGCCCAGATGGTGACTCTACCCCATCCTTAACCACAACAGACAAACTTGCATGATCACTTTGAGCTTCTCTGTGGCGTTTGCATGTGTAGATAAGTACACTGATTTAACGTTTTAATCGTACATGCTGAACGTATCTTTTGGTAGTCGATGAATCAAAAGGCATTTGTACGCACCAGATGATCCTAACTGCTGCTATTGGATGAGGAGTGGATATTAAAAAGTGGCAGCTCCGGTGCACAAAGCTTCTGCCTATGCGGATCAGAGGAAGGGGCGGACCACAAAGGTCTATACTATGCAGCCATATCTTACAGCTGGCCTTTAGCTCACAAATTAGAAAAAGATAAAAAAAATTAATGTCAGAATATTCGGTCGGCCACCTAGGCTTCAAGTTAGAAGGCGCAGGTAATCTAGCAAAGGGTATTTGCTAGACCCAATGAAGCGGAAATCTATCCGTCACAGCAGATAGGTCCTTGGGGTCAGGGCAAGTCGCCCTATTCTATTATCAGACATAAGTGGGAGAAGCTCGTCCGAAACTACAGTTAGAAACACTTCATTTTGTTTTGTTCTCGTTCTCTATTTTCTTCTTCTCAAATCCATGAGAGACTTGTCATAATTAGAATCTTTCTGAAGTATTTCAAGAGACTATTTTCACACCTTGAACCCTTGACCTCAAGATAGCGTGACGACAACTTTACCGTTGCGCTAAGGCTCCTCTTCTAGAAGTGGAGATTGATAACTCAAAAAAGTGCAAAAGAACGGGCAGAAAGATCTACGAGATTTGGAATGTCACAGCAGGTTCGAGTTTGCTCACCAGCACCAACTATCAGAAGGGGAAAACCTGACGAGGTTGGACTGTAGCATTCTGTAATGGATTAGCCTCTCAAGACCAAGAGTTCGCAATTTAGCACAGGAAAAACTAAGCACTAACCTGAAACCCCACAAGGAACAATTGTTAGCACTAATATGAACCTGTGGCATGTGCTTTTGGGCATTCCCAGCTTGTGTTTCGTTGCTAGCCGAGTGTCTTCATATAAATCTTCAATTTTAGGACATGGGGGACCCAATTGTTTGGCTATCTATCAAAGTCGTCCATCTTTAAGGCCCCATCTTAGATAGCGCATGCTGGGGAAATCTTCTCCTTTTGATAACTCTAGGCCCTACTGTTCCAAAGGATGTAAAACGGATAACAAAAAAATATCCTAACAAAATCGTGGTCATCTATAAGTATGAGCACTAGAGTTGTTTGGTGTTGGTGAACTTTAGGGAATGGTCTATACAAGACAAGGTTGAACTCAAATAGAATATAAAAATTGGCCTATATAAGACAAGGTTAAAATCAAATAGAAGATGCAAATTGGGCCCAGCACTCCACGCCTAATTGAATGCAACACCTTTTTCATTTGTATCTACTTATTCATTTGTTTGCAAGATGCAATTCCATTTGGTACTTTCCCATGCAATCCCATAGCTTATTCCATTTTATCAATAGTATTGATAATACCAATCAACTTAAACATGTATCATGTTGTAATAGATGATTATCCTTGTCTAATTTTAGCTAGTGTACCATCACATGCTTTTTTGTTTTTTTCTTCTTCTGAATATATGTTTCTAAAGGGTAGAGTTGTCGTCATGTGACCTTGAGGTCACAGATTTGAGACGTGGAAATAGCGTCTTGCAAAACGCAAAGTAAGGTTGCATACTATAAACCCTTATGGTCCTCCGCGTACCCAGACCTACATACGCAGAAACTTCGTGCACTGGGCTGCCCTTTTTGTGTTACTTAAGGGTTTCTTACGATAGAGCATGCTAATTACCAAAATTCTAGGACATCAACAATCTAGTGAGCTACAAGGAGACGTTTTTAATCCACATAAAGAAGTTTTTAAGTATCCATCCTATCCGATTTTATCAATTGCTTGAAATTCACAATGATCAAACTCCATCAATCGTGTTGTTGGTCCCTGACATGGTTGAGTAAGATGTATGTCGTGTTCTTTTCGCAATGTCGACATCAAGGTGAACATTCTCTAAGTCAACATCAACAATTGCATTTTCTTTAGGCACAAACAAACCCAAAGTATAAGCTAAATAAGTACAATCTGCAGAACGTAATTGGAGATCAGAGCTATAAATCCATTCAGAGTGAAATTGGAATGGAAAGGAGGCATGTTTCATTCCAAGAGCACACATGGAAATGGTCAATTCAGACATATCATCATCTACTGTGGACCTGCTCCCCACTTTGCAAGGTGAAAATGTCATCAAACATTGAGCTAATGACACTACTCCTAAGACTATTAGCTTACATTCTTCGCAAAAGCACATTTTTTTAAGAACCACAAAGAAAGTTGAGTACCCATCATATTTGATGTTAACATGTATAACTCAGAAGGAAGGGGAGCCTTGGTGCAACGGTAAAGTTGTCGTTGTGTGACCTTGAGGTCACGGGTTCAAGGCGAGAAAATAATATCTTGCAAAAATGCAAAGTATGGCTGTATACTATAGACCTTTGTGGTCCGCCCCTTCCCCAAATACCACATACGCGGAGCCTTGTGTTTCAGGAGTGCCCCTTTATGTATTACACAGAAGCTGTGGCTTAACTTGATTGAAAATTACATGAACCGGAATCCACATGTCTCGAACTCGATCCCCCAGCATCGTAGAGTAGGATGTGCGTCGTGTGTTTTCGTAGCAACACCACCTTCAACTCGAACATTGCCTAAGTCGAGATGATGATCATTTTCTTTAGGCATAAACAAACACTAAACTTCTACAACCTTATTCATTATCATCATCAGGGGCGGCATATATAATTTTATTGGAAGTTGAATTAAGCTATGTACCCATTTAAAGCAGGTGATTGAGAAGAAAAAGAAGTATGTTTCGGTGACAAAAGCACTTGGGCATTGTCGATTCGGACATAGATATCATCATCTTTTGTGGACCTCCTCCCCACGTTGCAAGTAGGAAGTTGTTGTTAACACCGACAGGTGAAGTCGATGACAATCAATCCAATTGCCACCATCCATGTGGCAGCAACCTTGCTCACCTGCTTCCATTACAGCTACTATTGACATTCTCAATCAAGGCCATCTCCCCAGTGTTATTTCCCAATGAAGTAGATGATATACCCATCAAAATCATCCCATTATACCTCCTCCATTTCTAGCTTTTTCACTTTCTAATCCATTCTCCTTCATGCACACACACTCTTTTATCATGATATACCAACCCAAAGTCCAAATCCCTAGTTATACTATCAATGTGCAACAATTTGAGAGGAAATTGTACATCTCCGAATCAATAAGTTTGCTTTTTAACTAGGACCGTGTTGATCAATTAGGGAGTGCATAATCATTCCAATGAAACTATATCCCACAAGGGTTTTGTAATTATTCTCCACCAATGATGAAGAATGATTGTCTCATACAAGAACAGGCAGCATTTCTTTGAACCAACACATCACTGACAAATCTAGAACATGGGTCTCTTTATTCTTTCATAGAATGAGAGTGGCAAAACCTCATCCTTCTCTCTCCTTCCATCCTTCCTCTTTTTCATTTATTGTTACAAGGCAATGATACACTTGAAATACCACCTAATGGGAGAGAAGCTTGTTAGATACACAGGCTAGTAGATGAGCTTTGCTAGAATGGAGTCAAGTGTTTGGGTAAACCATTAGCTCATTCTTCCTTGTATGGTATTTGTTGATGTCAAAGTGTTCGAATCCCCAAACGGTCCCAAGGATCTATGCTTTTGCTGCTTACGCTACGCTTATATATATATATATATATATATATAGAGAGAGAGAGAGAGAGAGAGAGAGAGAGAGAGAGAGAGAGAGAGAGAGAATGTGCGTATGTGTTTGTGATATTGTCACAATGGAAAGCATTTGTTGGGTAATCTCTCACCGCCCCTGCTTCTGCTTGGAACGCGTTGTGGAGGGACCCGGTGGAGACTCATCAGTTCAATGATGCGGTCCGCTGCATGATTGGGTAACCACAATATCCTACGTGGAAGACACGTCCACGTCACGCGTCTCCCCAAGCCGGCCGCTGAACTTCTCGGATCATCGGCTTTCGAAGCCTGTAAAATACAGTATTTTACATTAACTTTTCCTCTTCCAGTTTGTTTTGATGTTTTTCCTTTCCTTCTTCGTTATAATGTAACAAGAACAAAAGAGCGAAGAAAATAAATGATTTCTGCAGTTACCATTCCCGGTCTAGTTTAGCATTGAATGAGTGTTATATAAGAAGCTTTGGCGTAACAGTAGAGTTGTTGCCATATGACCTGCAAGTCTTCGGTTTAATTAGTGAAAAAGAACCTTTTATAAAAACAAAAGGTAAGACCATGTACTATAGACCTTTAGAGTTCACTTATTTTTTGGACTCTACATATGTAGTAATTTCAGCAATGAGTTGCAGATGTAAAGTGCAAGTGACTTTTGATTGATCGGGAAAAAATTTTCTACTTCCATTTCTTCAAACTTTTTCTGTTTTCTACTTTTTTGCAACTAATCAAATATCACTTGCTCTTTACACCTGCATGAAACATTTGAAATTTCACGGGTGTAGGCGTGGAAACAACCTCTTGTGAAAATACAAGATAAGACGGTGTACTGTAGGCCCTTGTGGTCTACTCCTTCCCCAAACCCCGCATAGGTGAGAGCTTCGTGCACAGGGTTGCCCACAAAGTTTGGGGTGCCATTATTGGATTAGCTAGGGATTTTGATTTCGTTAAATGATACGAAGGATTGGTGCTTCCTTGTGCAACCACCAAATGGTTTGATCCAATGCTCACATGCACGTGGTTTTTCTGATCAAATGGCCAGGGCCCCAAAATACTATAACCATACATCATACGGCTCAATGTACCTTTTTCGTCCAATTATAGGCTATAAAATCACAAGAAAATTGGGAAAACTTCTTTCAGTCAAACAATTGTTACTGTTGGGCCTCCAGTTACCACATACTTGTGTTCACTAAATACTGCATTGTGGTCCATGTCAGTTTCAAGGAGCTTCTCACGAGTAGGCCTGGCAAAATACGACACAACACGATAACACGACTCGAACATGACATGCATTTAGCGGGTTAGGGTCGAGTCCTATCGTGTTTATGTCATTGATCGTATCAACCCGGAAAAGACACGTTCAAAATCGTGTCGTGTTCGTATCAACCATTAGGACCTGTCGTGTTGACCCGTCTGACACGCAACCTAGTAAAACTTTGTGTTGGCCTGTATGACATGTGACCTATTATATTCTTTACACTAAATAGGATGGTTTCTGAATAACAATCCTATATTTAAACTAATATAAGACAGTTAATAAATAGTCATCCTATATTTTGTACGCTATATAGGACGGTTAATAAGTAACCGTCCTATATAATTAAATGTTTTAACAATCTTATATTTTTATAGGTTCTATAAGACAGTTAATACAAAACCGTCCTATATTTTTATACGTTCTATAATACGGTTAATAAGTAAGCATCTTATATTTTAAGGTTCTATAGGACGGTTACTTCCGTCCTATATTTTAGGGTTCTATTAACCGCCCTATATTTTAAGATTTTATAGGATGGTTATTTGTTGACCGTCCTATATTTAATTAGTTATATATGATCGATACTAAATACCCATCCTATATTAGTTAAAAAGTATAACCATTCATGTATTACTGTCCAAGTACCAAGTGTCCAATGTGTCCACACACAATTCTCTCTCTCCATATACAACCTCACATATCACAACCCTATCTTAAAGCCTTGAACACACCAACCTCCCATCAATAAAATTTTGAAATAAAGCAAGCACACATATTGACATATACTTGAATCAAAACAAAATTGGAATACATCCATAGAAATGGACTGATGTGACAAAATAACACATTCACATTCAACCTGTTATATTTATAATCATTATACACATTCACTTCCAACATTCTATAACTTCTTCATATAGTTCACATTGAATTGAACAAATAAAAGCACAACCAATAACCCATACACGATACATTCACTCTTCTTCATGGACAGTCATATCTCATATCATATGTCTGGTTCAAGACACCAACTTCCCAATCCCATCATTGAAAGTTTGAAACAAAGAAAGCACATACATTGAAACATAGTATACTTCAATCAAAAGAAAAATAGAACACATTCATAGAAATGAACTGATCTTTGTATTATATTTGAGTAAAATGTATATGCATGATTGATACATTCATTTACATCCCTGAACTACAAATTAAAATTCATAATATAATCTATCCATTCCATTCTAATATCGTTTAGATCCAACTGGGAGTAACTCTTGCTTCCCAAATTCGCCTGCAAGAAACATATAATAACTTAGTTTAGATTTGTAATCTTGAATTCAGTCAGGAAATATACAAAATAAAAATGTAACGTTGGTCAGTAAGTCTTACCTTTCTCAATTGTGAAATTGTAAATCCATTGCAAATGAGGGTTCTCATGTATCTGAAAACATAATACTGACACTCCCAATCGAATTTTTGTTTAGGGCATTGCAGACCAATGTTACCAAAGACAACAGAAAAGGTTCAAATATCATGTCAAATAAGTTCAGGTTTAAAATTATAGTAAAAAGTCTAAAGAGCAGTAATTAGTAAACCTCACCTTAGCCTTCTTCCAGTTCAGTTTTGCTAAGTAGTCAATACCTTCCCACTCAGCCCATTTATGCCATTCACTACACACATATAATTGAAAAGCATTAGATTATGAATATTATGATAGTCGCCACTTATCAAGTGAGCAGTTATATTATAATGAAAGGAATAATAAAGACTTACTTGTTTATAATTTCTATCAGGTGTTCCCAAATGTGCGCTCCACATGAATCGAAAAATATTGCATGGCCACCATGCACATCCAAAGCTAGCAGCATCATACTAGAAATATAAAAACAATAATTCAATTGTATGTTCTCAAATCTTAACTGATATAGATATTGCAACATATGTTACAACGTACCCGCTATTGTAGGGAATCAGTAAGGCTTGCCCCTTTGCACAATTCATGAGCCCAGGAATGATATCTTTACTTTGTTTATATGTAGGTAAAAAGTCCAATTGAAAGACAAGAGAAGGGTCAAGGAACTTGTAAATGTCCTTGACCTCTAATCTTTGCAACTTATCATGCAAATACATGTATTAGGAATTTGGGTTAATGTCAAATAATTATCAAGTGTTATTAAAAAGCAAGTAATGTTACTTTGATTTGTAATAGTCTAACTCTAATAGAGCAGTTACACAATGACATACCCTATATAGACGACGATGTGCTTGTATTCCAATTGAGCCATATTACATATGGCTAAGAGGTCTCCCTTAAAGAGTGGAACCATAACCACATCGTCTGCAAGTACACCTGCCTCTATCCTTACGGGGCTCATTTCCTTATCTTCATTGGCCAGTCTGTACAGTACCCTTAGGAATGGAGGTGTGTTAGGTGGAACCTCCACCTGATCCCTACACTGTAGATGTAATATTTCAGAAATTAGTAATGAATATATATAGTATATACTAGTATACTAGCATATATAAAAGAAGAGAGACAGTGAGATCAAATTTTATCATATATTAGGATAATGTCTTGATGATCATGATGATGAAAGTTAAAAGAAACACATGAATTCCATAAAACACCTCTAATCATTACTTCAGGGAAGATTACAAGTTCTAACCTAGGATAAGATTATAAAACTTTTTGATCTCTAATCATTACTTCAAGTAAGAATCTAAGATTACAAATTCTAACCTAGGATAAAACAATAAAAAAATTTAAGCTTGTGGACACCTAACAAATGTTTACAATGAGTGTTGTGCTTTTCTTTTCCTCTACTTATTGTATTTTTCAAGTCCACTTGGACTTACTACACCTGTAATGTTCTTTTGAACTTATTACATTTCAAGTGCTTTGAACTTGTTGGTTGTTGCATTATTCAAGTCCACATGTAACATGATACAACTATGCAAATATATAAAACTACCTAGGAAGGCTGGGATGGGGCTATACTTACCACTACGCTAGAATTTGCTCGTAAGGAGGTTTGCTTCAATTGCGCCTTGTGTTGCTTCTAGTGATCCAACATGTTGCAGACAATATTAATCAATTAACAATTTAGGATGACTTAAAAAAGGTAGCAAAAAATTATGCCATAACTACAATTAGAATATATATACCTTGGAATTGGATATCATTGATTTGATAAGTTCCTCTAACCAACTCACATGATATCCAATTGCATCCTAATAGTTTCAATATCATCCCCTTTTATTGGAAATGGAAGGAGAGCATCTGGTTGAATGGCAGCAGTAATGCACACTCGCTTAGTGTGTGGATGCATCAAGTTGCCATGCAAGGTGGCAGAAGTCATAGGCTAAACCTCGTACAGTGTTGCCACAACCACATAGTTCTCAAATATAAGTAGCTGCAACATGCACTGACCCACCTGCATTTGAGAAATAACATATATATAATGATTAGTGATGTAAACTGAAAAGTTTACTAAATAATTAAACATTGTAAAAGTAAACATGCCAATATACATACCTCACTGATTGGGACATCACCTTTAAGTACTTGCTCTGCCACCTCTTCATCTAATGGAGGAGTGCAGCTATTTTAGATTGGGGCGGTTGAACTTGAACTTGAGCTTGAGCTTGAGGGCCAACATCCTGACATGAGGTTCTTTCGCCACCCTGAAGTTCCATTCAATAATTGATCATTCACCTTGCTATATATCTCCACAACAGTTTACTTCTTCCATTCTTCCAATTCTTGTAGCATAGGATCCTTTTGTTTAGGGAAAAACTTGGAAGGAATAACACCACAACCTTGGCCCCTTACCTAGCCAGGGTAGTCATTCTTGTTGCGCATTGTCCTATACAAGATGTCCCCCTTTGCAGCAATGCTGCTAAAAGTCCCTGTAGTTGTACTTTCTTGGGTCAACTCTTCCTACATATGTAAATATCATAACATAATCAAATCCCTATTATATATGTAATATTTATATAATGCAAGAGTATAAAAGTATAAAACTAGTTAACTAGGCAGTAGGCACATAAAGTAAAAGTATAAAACTTAAGGACTTAAACCACTTACAATTCTAGATGCAATTGATATAGTTGTTTCATTAGTAAAGGTCTCGGAGTTACGCCCTTTCAAATGTGTCATTTTCCAAAGAAGAGCACGGTTGACGGGCTCCGTTGTCCTAGCCCTCTACTATTGAATTGTACAGTTTCTTTTATTCCCTTTGATGATCTCTTATTTATATGATCCATTTGTGTTGGCCCCTTGGCCTTTCTCTTGACATTGACAGGTGGTGTTACTGGTGGACATGTGCTCAATGGCCTCGATTGTTCTTCTTCTATGTGTTGTAATTGATGTTCTTGTTCTACTTCTACCTCTTCTAAGTGTTCTTGTACTACTTCTTCATATTCTATGTTTGCTTCACAAATAGAAATTGAAATGACTAAAGTTAGAAAAGTAAAAACTGAAAAGTGTAAGTGAAATAACTCGTGTTAGATGCAATCATAAATCATGCAGATGAAAATCGAAGCTATATAAGCTTGCAGCCATGTAGATTATAGATGAAGAATATTGTTAACCTTAACAGTTTAACCTTATCTTGTTAGATGTACTGTAATAAGAGTGTTACATAACAAAAATAGGACAGAAAATGGCAACATCAAGATTCCAAGAGCAGAACCAAGTACTTGATGAACCTCCTTTTATTGCCTCTTAGCGTTTTTCTTATATTTGTCTTCTTCTTCAATTCTTCTTCTCTCCCCTGTCACTCTCTCCTTCTTCTTCTTGTTACTTGAGGACCTTGAGATGTAGTAGGCACTTAGGCAGTGGTGAGTGGTCGATTTCTGAGTTTCTCCCTTGTTCTCTCACTTTCTAGTTCTTCTCTCCCATTGATCAGCTAGCACGCTTTCTCCCTCCCTCCCTCCCTCTCCTTCTTCTTCTCACTTTTCTAGTTTTTGCCCAAGTTCCAGTTGAAGGGGGTTTGGTCGGTTTGGGAGCTTAGACTTCGAAGGAATTTTCTTAGGGGTTAGGGCACAAATGTAAAGTGAAACAGTGAAAGGCAGGAGAAAGAAAAGTTCATAATGTATAATAAAAAGATAAATATAGGATAGTTCTAACATAACGGTCTTATATCATGATATAGGACTGTTATACGAAAACCGTCCTATATTATGATAACTATAGGATGGTTATTAATTAACAATTATTTATTTAGTAATAATCATAGGACGGACAAGCATCGAATTCACAATATAGGACAATTAGTAAATAACCGTCATATACTTATACAAAATATATGACCGTTATTACATAACCGTCTTATATTATTCTGTTATAAAGGACGATTTTGTATTAACCATCCTGTATTTCCTAAATATAGCAAATTGAATAATTGATATAGCAGTAGAATGTAGGCTACTGGGTTGTAGCCAGTTGTGCACAATTAAATTGAATAATTGATATTGCTTAAGCCTTAAAGCATAAAGAATCTTAGTTGAGGATGAGCTTAAAAAAAGTTATGTAAGTAACTCATTAGTTGTTGAGGATAAGTAAAGAAAGAGTCATGTAATTAACTCATTAGGTAAGAATGAGAATAGAAGGAGTTATGTAATTAACTCATTAGTTGATAATGAGTATAGAAAGAGAAGAGTTATGTAATTAACTCATTAGGTGAGAATGAGAATAGAATCAGTTATGTAATGAGTTATGTAATTAACTCATTAGTTGATAATGAGTATAGAAAGAGAAGAGTTATGTAATTAACTCATTAGGTGAAAATAAGAATAGAATGAGTTATGTAATTAACTCATTTGTTGAGAATGAGTATATAGAAAGAGTTGTGTAATTAACTCATTAGGTGAGAATGAGAAAAGAAATAGTTAATGTATTTAACTCATGAAGGAATAGTAGAATATAAGTAGGTATTACTTAGTGAAATAACTGGGGATACTATTACAACTTAGTAAGTTAAGAATCCCAATACAGGGAATAGTAAGAAAAAGTGAAAATAATGTAAAAATAAATGAAAATATTAGACTTATTATAAACTTTGAAAATATTAATAAAGGATAATAAATGAATATATATGTAAGAGTTAAAATTTCTATATTATGAAAAACAAATAAATCATGATAATAGTTAGTTAGCAAACAAATTCTAGTTCATACATACATATGGTGCAACAATGCCAACAAATATGAATTTACCAAGTTATACAGTATATTGGTATAATAACTCAATTGTTAAATTAGCACAAAAGCTTATCAAGAATTAGAGGGATATTGATATGATAACTTTGGTGAAACTAAAATTAATTATGGACTGTAGTCTATAGTGAAAAGAAGTACATTTGGCATTGATGGTAAAATGATCATGAAAAAATAAAAATGTTGAATGATATTACAAAGAGTGAGTACCTTTTGCTCTACATGGATGAGTTATTCCCATCTATTATCATCAATTAGGAGTTAGAAATGAGAAACATTAATAAGAAATCAAAACAAATCTTGAGTTATATGAGTTGGATAAATGATATTCATGAATTTGATGAAAATGAGATATATTAGATCAATTGGTGATGACATATGGAATTAGTATAAAAAAATCATGAGCATTTATATAATGTATATGATATGACACTTACAAAACTTGTTAACTATCTAGTAAGTGTAACTGTGTAAGTAAATGTAGAACATTATCATTAAATTCATATGTGTAAGATTAGACAAACAAAGCAAAGTGTAGCCAAGTAGTCCCCAATTAAACATGTTAAAATTGAGGTTTGGTCTTCAAACCCCCTCCCTGACAAGTTTTTCCATCGCATCGAGCGTTTTGTTTTGCCGCCGGCCAGCCATTGCAAGGGGCCCACACTTCGGACGTCAAAGACTCAAAATGTTTGACAACATGATTGAAGTTGAAGATTAATTAATTGCAGTTTGTAGGACTGTCCTGCCGATCAGTAGCTAGGCAGTCTGACAGATTGGCACAGACACGGTGTAATGACCCCGAATTTTTGTAACTTATTAAGGCAAATTAATAAAATTTGAATTTTTAAAAATTCTGGGCTGAAATATTAGGTTATTGAAAATTCTCTTTTTATGGAGATTATATCATAAATTAAAACATAGAAATTATGGATGTACTTGGAAAACTGATCGAAACAACATTAAGTACGTTCAATTCTAAGTTAAAATGAAAATTCCTTAATTTTCTCCATTTTGGGGTAAAATGGTAATTTTACCCATATTCCATATCCAAGAAATAAAACCTCAATATTCATGAAGTACTTAGAAATACAATTCCAACGCCACTAAGTACGCTCGATTCCGAGTTCAAACAAATAATGCCTATTTTTCTCTAATTTTAGAGTTACAATGGCAAAAAGGTCTTTTTACATAAAAGTGGGCCAACGTTCTAGAAGTAATAATAATTGCTTAGTGCATTATTGCTGGTAGTGCAGATTGTAGTGGAGAATGGGATGGGAATGGAGAATACATTTGTCATTAAAAAGAAATAATAAAAATTTCAAATTTGGCTATAAATATGTCCCAAAATTTTTTACAACCTTAACCACGATATTTCCAAATCTTTCCCGGAGTTTCAGCCCCAAATTCTCATTCATCCCTCCCCAATCTCTATTTTTCTTATTTCTCTATCCTCTTTCTAAGTGGAACAAGAGACCTAAATTCAATTAGGCACTCCGTTTCAGGTATAATCTGATAAATTTCACCATCCATAACATCCTATACTACAGTATATGCAAAAACCCCAAATCAATTTCAAGATCCAACGGTTCCAACAACAGAAAATCACAAAAACGGGGACAATCGGGCTATATTATCATCAACCGGTAATTCTCTCAAATTGGGCATCAAATATGTGTTTTTTCTCCAATCAGATAGGTGAAAATACTTTCTATACATATTTATTATGGTTTAGTGTAATTTTTATTTTTCTGTAATTTAATTTGAGTGAAAAATGTAAAAATAAAGTAAATATCAGAGCCTTCAATTCATGGTGATAGAGAGCTCAGATGGAAATTCTGAGCTTTCCAATCGATTCAGAAGGGTCCAAAACCCATAGGGTATAATTTTCAAGAAAATCTAACAAGGTGTGGACCCTCAATTGAGAGAGATTAATTATGTTGGGCCCAGATCAAATATGGACCCTAGGAACGATTGTAAACTTCCATTTAAGATTGTGGAGTCATATAAACTCCAAATTGAGATCAGAAAAAAGCTATGGAAAGCTTGTAATGTCTAGTTTCTAATGAAATCATAATATGTCTAAAAATTATTCTTAAATTATTCTGTATTTTGAAAATAAGTGTCCAATTTCTAAGATCTTCAAGATCTGAGGTGATCATATCTTGGAAATTTATTTTAAAGATGATATAATACTATAATAAAGTAATATCTATAGTTAATTTGGACAGATCTGGGATAAATTAGGAGATCTACCCTTTATGGTAGAAAAATCCTAAAAATATAAAGGGACCCACTTGATCAATGAGATCAAATATGATGAGATCCTTGGGATGGATTAAATGGATGATATTATGATGGAATCCAGTTAGATCATGGATGAAATATGACAAAATCAAGTAGATGTGATTTTTGGATCTTAATGGATTAAAAGCCCTAAAGGTAATTAAAACCCTTGATCTAAAGGAAAACACCTAAGATCTAATAGTTGGATCATATAAAAGTTTATAATAATCTTAATATAATTACTTTAATTGTCTTTTATTGAAAAATTGTCTTTTATTGGATATAGAAGTGTAAATGTGATTTATGTTCTAAGTTTTAATTGTCTTTTATTGGATATAAAAGTGTAAATATGATTTATGTTATAAGTTAGAAAGCATGATAGTGTAATCTTTAAATGTTAGCATGCTATGCCCTAAATGATTAGTTTGTTAGTAGATTTGATTATCTTAGGGCCATCGTAGTGTAAATTAGAGATTTAAACATGATTCCATTAAGATAGAAGTACAATTTTATGTATTTCATAACTTAGGATCATATTAGTTTATATATAGTTTTATTTCACTAGGTTAAGTTACATTCATAGGAATAATGTTAGTATATGGTTGTTAGATTTATATTTGATTTATGCTTTCAAGTTTATGATTTACTTATTGTCAAATTTTATTCAATTGTTAAATAGTTGTTAAGATATAATGAGCATAAATCACCAAAAATATAAACTAATGAAATATAGAGATTCATGGACAACTAAAGATGAATGAATGATTTTGACTTAATAATCGCTATAGTTAGTAGGACAATATAAGGAATGATTTATCATTTCCTTGGCCTAAAGTAGGAAAATAATGAACATCCATGGATGACATTATGCATATTCATGAAAATTAATTAAAAGCAATTAGAGAAGGGACTTAAGGTAAAGAGCTCATAGGAACCTTGTCAAAGGTTGAGCTAGTACTACTCCAGTGGACTCTGAACATTGTGGTTATAGGGGTGTGACGACCCGGGTTTTCTCATGCATTTTTAAATGCAATATCTAATTCCTAAGGTAGGATGCATTCTATTTGAAAACCATTTTATAAAAACCATGCAATGCAGCGAAAAATCTTTTGTTTTAAACTCATTTTGAAAACCCCGAGTGTCATTTGCTTTCACAACAACCAAGGTAGTTTTTGAAAAGCTTTAAAAATCATAAGTGTTTTTCCCCAGATCTATCCAATACAAAGACACAAATTTCAATCAGTAATTAAATACAAATACATGTCCAAAGGGTTGAGAATTTACTTACATGTATAATTGTTTTCTTTTTGAGTCACTTGCTCGTAGCACTAACATAGATGTCCTCTAATCGTGGATGGAATTATCCTGAAAAAATGTTAAGGATAGGGTGAGTATATACTATACTCAGTAGGAATCTATCACTAGTAGTTTTATAATGCAAGAGATGTTTTAAAATCATATGCTCTTTCAAAACATGTGCAGGTCTGAATACTCAAGTTCAATATCGATATTAAAATCCATTGTGAAACCGGAATACTGACGAGCTTACTAGCCCAAATCATGTACGATCAAATAAGCCAAAAACCTCTTTTCAAAACCTGTCCTCTTTGGGTCCCTCACAACTGCCTAAACCTTGGCACTCCAGCGTCTTTTGGCAACCCTCAACGACATGCAATCTTTGCAAGAACTTAATGCTCATAAATCATGCAATGTATGCAATAGTTTGTAAAGCATATCTATGCATAATATATATGCAATTATTTACAAACATGTCTATGCATAAACCATTTATCACATGCAAGTCATATACTTAAAACATGTATTCACAAAACAATAATAGTTCTTTTAAAAGAATCTAGTAGTGATAGAACACCTACCTGGCTAGGTCGCACTAACCCCTTGTCCTCGTATGCTCCTGATCATGATTTGGGGAATCAAAGTTAGTTTGACCTATCTTTTATAGGTTTTAGAGTAGTTGGTCTTATTACTTAGGCATTAGGGGTCCATCCCTATGCCTATGGGTGTCCTAAGGTCCTAATGGGGCCTTGGTATCCTCAGTTTTCCAAAAGTCTAGCGGCCACGCGCCATTATCCTATTCTAAGGTTCATGCCCACCTTTTATTGGGCCTTGATCAGGGATTTTATAGTTTGGTATGTCCGCATCATCGACACGGACACAACGCCTTTTGCGGCGCCTCAATCGGAGCTCTAGATCTCAAGTTATAAGCGTTTTAGTGTCACACGTACATAAGGGTCTCAAGAGTGAAAAGACGGAATGCTAGGGCGCTGCGCGTCAACGGCATGCGCCCGCCTTTTCTAAAGAAAACGGAAAATCCTGACTTGCTAGCACGTTGGGCACCTGCAGCGTGTGCCTCAACGGGCACGTCTGCAAACGCGCCGGATTTTCTCGCTGTCTCTCTCTTTTGCAAGCGCGTCCTCGGACGCGCCCGTTTGGTTTTTTCCAAACGAGATCTACGTGTGACGTTCCGACTGGAACATCCTATTCGTTGGGGAACCGGGGCATCCTCAGGACACCCTGGTTTGACCTTGTCGAACCAGTGCGGCCCAGGGAACCTCCCTGGGTCCTTTGTGGCTCTCCAGGGCTCCATTTTGCATGATTTTTCATTCAAAAACCTAGGGAAATTGATCTTAAAACTACTGTGAAGATGGGTTTTGAGCGATCTTGGACATACCTGGCTAGTTGCTGGGTTTTTCTCCTTGTTTCCCCCTTTAGGTCACTCCTCCACAACGGGTTTTCTTCAACGTTTTGGGCTGCCATTAGAGGCACCCAAAAGCGTTATTTATAGAGCTATGAGAGGGTTCTGGAGGGGGCTCTCACCGCCCTTGAATGGTGGTGGAGAAACCTCCAGAATGGCGGTGATTTCACCTCCAATCACTGCCGTTCTAGAACCCTCTAGGAGGTGGAAGATGAAGGGTGCCCGTATCAAAACGGGCCCCTGTGTTTTGCGGCTAAATCCATTTTTGTTAAAATTACAATTTTGCCCCTGAACTTCAAAGGGCCATAACTTGCTCATTTTAACTTTGTTTTGGGTGATTTTGGTCTTCTTGGATTTCTTTTTCTGATACGCACCTAATGGTACCATTTTCAGGACCAAATTTCTGGGTTCAGTCAAGGTGAATAGTGAAATGACCAAAATGCCCTTATCTCCAAAATTGAACTTTTCATTGCTATCTTGGGATTTTAATATTACAAAATTGGAGTCATTACAAGGAGATATACAAGAGCCAAGTGCTTTTTCCTCATCTCCCATTGACGTAAGAGAGGTCTAAACGCCTCCTTACATGAGGGTTGTATTAACCACTTTTTGAGCAGACTTAACTAGTAAGTACTAGTCATCCTGAAATAAGGTGGAGTTGTTTAGTAATAGGAAGAAATAAATTATTTTCAACCAAGTAAGACACTAATTGGTTGAATAATAATAAAAAGATAAAAAGATAGCAAATTATCTAACCCTAATAAAAATAGTAAGTAAGATAAGGATGATCAAACAAGATGAGATCTTGTATGATCAAAAACAATAAGGAAAAAGAAACATCAAATGTAAATTAGATTGTTATGCATGATATAGATTGTATTTGAATAAATGATATTAAACCCATAGATATATGATATTGAAGGAAGAAAAATTCAGATCATCCTACATAAGGATGATCAAAAGACCATGTAGTATGTACCATTGATTAGAAAATTGACATTATACATATGATTTGACAAATATATGTTGATCAAGACTATGGCAGATTTCAAGGAGTAAGAATACCTTATTGAGGTAGGTGGATTATTAAGAATGCCTTTACTTGAGGATACATGTCTAATACATGATCTTATGTTTTGAAGTATTGACATGTATAATACCAATATATTAAGGTAAATACCTCAAATTGAAATATGATCCAACTAAATGATGAGAAAAATAAGTATTAAATGATTAAGTTGAGAATTAAGAACAACCCTAAGTGAATAGGAAAGTAGAAAATATTCCAGCCCTAGATAAATAGATAGATAGTCTGATATGTATAAGTATTATTTTACATGCAAGCGTGGAGGCTTGTGGTTTTGTTTTAAACAGGCATAAGCCTGGGGATGCTATGCTATAAGAGTTAAGAGGGTTTGGCCACCCACTCTCTGAAACTTGATGATATTGAATACCAAGCTTAAGAAAGGCTAAAAGTCGGGTGGGGCAATTATGGGAAGGCCACTACTGTGACAGCCATAGTCCTCCCATATGGACATGGATATTGTAATTTCCACTGAGAATGGTATAAGTGGATTATTGAACAGTTATCTAAGCGCACTGTACGGATCAGACTGCAAGCATAGTAGTCTTTGATTATTTTGCATTATGATGCATATGAAATTGGTATAGTGAAATGCCTTAAGGGATGTCATGATGAAATGTCAGGCAATTGTAAATTACCAATATTTTTCTTAAGAAGGGAAAATCCCAGTATAGTAACTAGCTGAAATACAAATCTCCTATAATGAAAGGGGTTAATCAATTTTGTAAGGAAATGATTATTGATTATTTTTACAATTTTAACGGATTTGTTCTTATATAATATGTATGCATAAAGATGAACACAAATGATAAGGAAATGAGATATTCATATCAATAATAGTGGTCTGTGAATGTGTTTATAATAGAATGAATTATGGGATAGTTGAATATTGAGATTTTACTGCCAATAACTTACATTCTTATCCCCTACCAAGCATAGCTTGCTGAGATATTGTAAATGTTCGAATGTTTACAATATCTCAGATACAAAGAAGGAGACTTAGGAGTTAAAGACTTGAAGAACTATTGAAGAATAAGTAATAAGGGTATATCCCTTGAAACATTGTATTTAGAACTTTGTAATTTGAATTGTGTATTTGGACAAGTATTGTAAGGATACAATAGGTTGTGTACTGTGAACCACTAGATGGATCTTGGAAGTTTAATAAAATCATATTCCTTCAATGAAATTTTATTTTGTACACAAATTGTACTTATGTTATGTATGAAGTGGTGACTTGGGTTTTCAAAATAAGTTTTAAAATAAAAGAATTTCCGCTGCTTTGTTTTACCAAATTTTTTTACTAAGGGGACGCCCTTGCCTTTAAAAAATATATTATAAAATGTGTTTCAAAAACCCGGGTCGTCACACACGGTCCCACGGACAATGGCAAGTAGCAAGTGTTGTAATATAAATAAAGGACGGTTACAAAATAGCCGTCCTTTATATTTTAAAATATAAGATGGTTTAGAAATACCAGTCTTATATTTTATTAAAGAAATATTATAAAATATATGACGGTTATGAATTAACCATCCTGTATGTTTAAAATTATAGGACGGTTTGTACATAACAGTCCTATATTATATAAGTATACAATAGTAACAATACATAATATAAGACATGTTTCAAATAACTGTCCCATATTATAGTTGTCCTAGATTACAGTTATCATACTTAAAGGATGGTTGCAAAATAACGGTCCTATATTTTTAAACATATATAGGACGTTTTATTGTTACCCTTCCTTTATGCTTGTAAAATTACAGGACTGTTATTTCTTAACCGTCATATATTTCGAAGTAAAATAGGACTATTATTCATTAACCGTCCTATTTGTTTTTCCAAATATAGGATTGTTATATTTTAACCGCCCTATATTTTTAATTAAAATAGGACCGTTATTCATCAATCGACCTGTACTTTCTAATAATATAGGACGGTTATGTTAAAACAGTCCTTTATTTTGTGATATTATAGGACTGGTCTTCTTCTCTTCTTTCCATTCATTGAAAAGTGTTGGGTCCTCGACAACATCTGCAACAATTCTAGCCCCATGAACAGGAGGGTTTGAATACATTAGTCATGCTAGCCTCTTTAGCTGGCTCTTCACCCTACACAAAAAGCATGAATATGAAGTTATTGAATGACGAAATCTTATCCAAATTAAGCATGTAAGTGCCATGTGCTAAACTCAAACAAGTAGATGTAATTTCTGCTACAGAACCCCATTGCTACATCTGAGGAGGAGCAAACAACATTGAGAGCTCCAATAACCTAATTGATCAAGCATTTGCATCAAGGCATCCACTTCAGAAAATCAGAAGTATTCATTTAGGGCCAACTTTTCAGGTGATCAAAACCATCGTGTTAACAAATCGTGTCGTTTTGTGTCGTGTTGTGTCATGTCATCCAAACACTATTCAATTCGTAATCATGTTACACCGGTCATTTCGTGTCAATTTTTTAAGAACAGAGTCATGTTTGAGTCAAAGGTTTTTGACACGACTATTAATCGTGTCGACCCATAACTCTAATCGTGTGATGTTCGTGTGCCAACCCAAATTGCCAGGCCTACTTACGAGTCCTATAACTAAGATGGCTTTGGGCCAAAACTAAAAAGAACTGAATTCTCTTGTGCGTTGCCTATTTCGTCTTAATTATAAGATGGGAACTCAATTCCACTTCAAATGACTGCATTCCCACAATTCGATCGCTAAGTTGAGAATTGCATTTCAAGTGCACCACCCCTACCTTTCCATCTAGATAATTTAAAGAGATCGGCGCCCTTGAATGCGAGATGTGGGCCCACGCTTTGTGTCTGTATAATCAAGGAGGATGATCTTTTCATCCACCACATAATGGCCTATACCTTGTTTATCTTGTACGTAAAGTCCTACGATCGTCCACGTACCGCCGCCTTACGGCTCGTCGGCAGAAACTACTCTACCCTCTTCGCGTAGTTCCTCGCCGGAAATACTTGTCGACGAACCGTTAACTAATACAATCATCTTGATGCCTAGAAATTGATATGTACACTCCTTTTCTATCGATGCATGCGCAATCTTACGGGAGACTATAACCGTATATCAGGCCTGTTTAGGTTCCCCGAAAAGAAGTAGAATGATCTAATGAAATGGATGGTGCAATGTCCTGTGAGATCTTTGAGAGTAAGTCACATTTCAGCGCATCAACGGTCTCGATTATACATGCATGTCACCATGTGGGTCACAAAGAAGTTGGTCACTAGTCAAGATTCCTTTTCTTTGTGAGTTCTAGTCGGACGTGAAAAAGGTAACAACCTAGATAGTCCCCATTTTTTGGTGATCTGAACCGTTCATTCAACCGGTCCCAGTCAGGCCGTCTACAGAAATTCATGACCATCAGAAGCTTCTATCTACTAGTCTTTTTAAGACTAAGAGAAAGATTTAGACTTGGTTCTGTACAAAGTAAACCCTGACTCTGGCTCCAAGTGCGCGTTCTGAATTATTACTATCTACAAGAGAAACTAGTTAACTTAAAACGAGCGTCTTCGACCGTGCCCCACCTAAAAGACCATTGATCTATGTTCCACATTGGCAGGAATCCGCACCGTTGGCTAGAAGGTACCTTAGATGAAAAAATTATGACCCTT
Organism: Warburgia ugandensis; assembly: GCA_035236585.1. Classification (NCBI taxonomy): domain Eukaryota; kingdom Viridiplantae; phylum Streptophyta; class Magnoliopsida; order Canellales; family Canellaceae; genus Warburgia; species Warburgia ugandensis. The sequence goes on from CP141129.1 coordinate 45,210,171, forward strand.
GGATCAGGGAAGAGAGAAACAAATGAATTGGGCCAATGGAAGTCTGACCAGACAACAAACTGGTGACTTTTCCCGAATGGAAGCGGACGACATTCATCAATATAATTTTTCAGATAGCGATATCATATCTGCATTCTCAAATATTGATAATGACACTCCTTACTTTACCAAATTCTAATGAGTTCTCACTAATATTTCTACTGTTTGAGAAGTTTGGTTACCAAGAAACGGAAACGGATAGAAATTGATTTCCACGAAGAAGGATATAAAAGATTTATGGGTCCTTTGGTGCAATTAAATTTTAAGGCATAGAACAGATAAAGGGTGCTAATATCAAAAGCAAGGGGGCAATATGAAGTCTCTTAACTTAATTAAACTGTCCTGCTCCTAGTGGGCCGGATACGCTATACTGTCAGAATTGTAGCAATTAAGCGATCCCAATCATGAAATGGATCACTTATTTTTGTCGGTGGATTATGGAAATGGATGGCCATTTCTGTTTCTCAGCCGTCCATTTCTAGGCCACCAATCACGGAGCTAAGGTTGACTAGCAGTCACTATTCAAGCTTTGGCACATCCATCAATGGACCGGCCAGATGAGCGGTCTAGATCATCATATAATTAATTAATAAACATGCACCAGAGTAATAATACCATCTTAGATGGTGCAGCGTCTCCCTCCCCGCACAAGACTTTGCAGCTGCCATCTTTTTACGAAAAGCAACAAAAATGAGCTTTATTTACTAATGACCTTATTAGCGATGCAATTAGGTGCTTCTTTGGTGCTCATGAACCATTAATTTCCATGGGATTTAGATGATTCAACGTAACGATCATCTCCCAAAGCGATCGGAGCCGTGTAATCACCTGCTAGAAACTGCAGTACACGAAATCAACGGCCCAATTTTTTCTGACATAACCAAAAAAAATGGTTTGTTGGATCAAGAGGCATGATTATCCATTTCATCAAAATAACATTGATCAAAGGGACGTAGAACCGGAGAAAGCTTTTTCTTGTGGATTAGAAAGAGCGAACGTTTGCCCCGGGTGCCATTATCAAAATAGGGGTGATCATTTGCTAGTATGGCGAGGTAAAAATAGAGGACAAGCTACCACCTCGCGCGTGAAGGGAAACTGACTGGTGGGAGCCATGTGAGCCGACAGACAAGCCCAGCCGCGTAATGTAGCAAGTGCTAGGCGCTGGCCCACACGAGTGGAGGGACCAGAGTCACGTCAGTTCCGCACGTGGCAGCCTGCAGTGAATGTTTGCCAGCGTGGCATTTGTGTCAGAAGCAAGCAAAAACGAGAAACATTCTCGCGGGATAAGAGGAGAAAAGGACCCAACGATATATAGGAGTTTCCCACAATTTCTTCTCTCATATTGCGATATTTTCTTCGTCGCATCGCCTTGCAAGGTATTCCTATGATTTCTCAAAATTTTGTTTAACTTGCAACACAAGAATGCCAACACATTCTCCTCTTTCGTTTTGTTTGATAGGTAATCAACCAAAATGAACCCTTGGTTGTGATTTAGGGCACTTGATAAATGGGCTAAGTGCAAGTCTTTCGATTTTAGAGATACAATGTAAGGGCCCACCAAGTTGTCACCCATCCTAATAAGACGCTCACCCAGCATGCTTAATTATGAAATTCTTATAACAGTCTAGTGCATTTGTGCCAATTCCATTGCACCAATCTTCCTTCCTTACTAAACATTAATCAAAGTATTTGATCTAGCAAAATACTTCACTTAGGGTTTCTTAGTCTAAAATATAGAATAATTGAATTTTGATGAATATTCATCCGATCCCAAGCCCGAATAAAAAAAGAGGAGGGTCTTGTGTCAGGTACCAGCCGACAAGGGAGAAGTTAAAGATAATTTCGTTATTTCTTTCTTATAAATGAATATGCATTTGTAGATTAGTTTGTAAGAAAGAAATTAAAATCATCTCCAGCTTCTTAAAATATAGCAGCCCTTGCATCACGTGCCTGCTGGCAAAGGTGAAGCTGAAGATGATTTTGTTATTTCTTTTCTTCTTACAAATGAATATGCATTTGTATATTAGTTTGTAAGGAAGAAATGAAAATCATCTTCAGTTTTTTAAAACTATGGTAACCCTAACATGATATGAATCAAAATTTGACATTCCCTCGGGCTAGGGCATTCCCTATAAGTGACGCGCTGCATCAGATCCCGAGTGCGATGAAAAATAGACAAGGGTTGCTAAGGCTTTCGCCTAGAAGCAACAAGCTACATCGGATTCCGGGTGTAGTGAAAAATGGGCAAGGGTTGCTAGAGCGTCTCCTCAGAAGCAATGTGCTGCATGAAAACCCAGGTGCAGTGAAAAGTGGACATAGGTTCATGCCATGGAGGTCGAGAAAGGTGATAGTAAATAGGATATCTCTAGAGCATAAGATTCGTATCACCATATGGAATATAGGGACATTGACAGGTAAGAGTTTGGAGTTAGTAGGCACGATGAAATGTAAGAGAGTCAACATCGCTTGTATCTGAGAAACCAAGTGGAAAGGGGCTAAAGCTAGAGAAATAAATGGGTATAAATTATGATTTGTAGGAAACGACAATAACAGAAATGGCATAGGCATAATAGTAGATAGGAATTAAAAGATAAAGTTGTAGACGTTAAAAGAATCAGTAATAGAATTATAATAATAAAACTTGTTCTAAGAGAGCAAATTATAAATGTTATAAGTGCATAACAAGTAGGGTTACAAGATATAATCAAGAGATAGTTTTGGGAAGATATGGAGGGAGTCATACAAAAAATTCCTAAAACTGAGGTGATATTTATAGGAGCAGACTTAAATGGCCATGTAGGAAAAGAAAATGAAGGATATGATAGAATACACAAAGGGTATGATATAGGTCAACGAAATGAGATAGAGGAAAATATCCTCAATTTTGCTTTATCATATAACTTGACCATTGTAAATACACTCTTTAATAAGGGGGATGAACACTTAATAACCTTTAAAATTGAACTTCATAAAAGCCAAATAGACTTTTTTCCACTTAGGAATTATGAACGACCTATGTGTAAGGATTGTAAGGTGATATCCGATGAGAGTTTAACCTCACGACATAGGTTAATGGTTATGAATATCCGTATCAAAAGATGGAAGAAAAGAAATGAACTTAATAGGTACCTAAAAATTAAGTTGTGGGACTTAAAGAGAGAGAAAATAACCTTATTCACAAATAAGTTGACGGTAGAAGAAAATTGGAACTATGAAACAGAAGTAAATACCATGTGGATTAATATTGCTGAGTCTATTTAGAAAGTGGCAAAAGATGTCTTAGGATTATCTAAAGGTAAAATGCAATTAGTAAAGGAAACATGGTGGTGGAGTAAAACAATGCAAAAATTTATTTAAAAAATGAATGTGCTTTAAAGCATGGTAGAAGACTAGAGATAATGAAAACTATAAATAATATAAGAATGCTAAAAAGGTTTCTAAGATAATAGTAAGTAAGGCTAAACTTAAAGCATATGATGAGCTCTATAATAGACTAGGAACAAGAGAATGTGAGAAAAATGTGTTTAAACTTGCAAAAGTTAGAGAACAAAAGGGTAAGGACTCAGATCATGTTAGGTGCATTAGAAGCGATGATCAAAATGTATTAGTCAAAGATGATGAGGTCAAACAAAGGTAGGAAACATACTTCTAAAATTTGTTAAATCACAATGGCTCTGAGAATATAGGAATTGAAAATACTATAAATCTAAATAACATTGGATATTATAGATATAAACGTAGGATTAAAATACCTGAAGTAAAAGAGGCCTTGAAAAAGATGAAATCAATAAAGGCCATGGGGCCCGATGGTATACCGATAGAGGTTTGGAAGCATATGGGAGATATTGGGGTAGTTTGGTTGACCAAGTTATTTAACAAGATTATAAAATTAAAGAAAATGCCTGATGAGTGGAGGAAAAGCTCTATTGTACCAATTTTTAAGAATAAAGGAGACACACAGAGCTGCACTAATTATTGTGGGATCAAACTTATGAGCCACACTATGAAAATTTTTAAAAGAGTGATTGAGAAGAGGCTACAACATGAAACAAGTGTATCAGAGAATCAGTTTGGTTCCATACCTAGGAGGTCTACCATGGAAGTTATTTTCTTACTAAGACAATTAGTATAAAAATATAGGGAGAGGGGGAAAGACCTTCACATGGTCTTTATCAACTTAGAGAAACCTTATGATAGAGTCCCTAGAGAGTTAATATGGAGGGTGTTGGGTGATAAAGGGGTTTTGCAGGGGTATATAGACATAATTAAATATATGTATGAGGGAGCAGTAACAAATGTTAAGACCGCTAGTGGCAAGACTGGTGATTTTTTTGTCATTATAGGATTGCACCAATGACCGGCATTGAGCCCATACCTTTTCACATTGGTTTTGGATGAGTTAACAAAATATCTGCACAAGGAGATTCCCTGGTGCATTCTATTTGTAGATGATATAGTCTTAGTTGATGAGACAATAGAGGGTGTAAACATAAAGCTAGAGTTATAGAGAAAAAGCATTAGAATCTAAAGGATTTAAAATTAACTGAACTAAGACAGAATGTATAGAATGCAATTTTAGCAAAGAGAGGAGTATGGGTGGGACACTAGTCAAGATTGATAACCAAGAAATCCTCGTAAAAGACCACTTTCAGTACTTAGGATCAATGATTCATGAGAGTGAAGAGATTGAGAGGAAGGTTACCTAGAGAATCCAAGCAGGTTGGAACAAATGGAGATGTGCATCTGCGTTGTGTGTGAACGGTGGGTGCCACTCAAACTAAAAGGAAAATTCTATAGGATGGCAGTAAGGTCGGCCATGCTCTATGGATTAGAGTGTTGGGCAGTTAAGGAACATCATGCTCATAGAGCATTGCAGAGATGAGGATGTTGAGATGAATGAGTGGTAAGACAAGAAATGATAGAATTACAAATAAAAATATTAGAGGAAATTTAGGGGGAGCACCAATAGGTAACAAGATGAGAGAGATTAGACTTAGATGGTTTGGACATGTTCAAAGGAGACCAACAACGGCACCGGATAGAATGAGTGAGGCAATACAAGTAGAAGGTTCTAAAAGGGCAACAAAAATGCCTAAAAGAAAGTGGATAGAAGTGGTAAGAAAATATCTAAAAACTTTGGGACTAAATGAAGCCATGGTACTAAATAGACAGGAATGGAAGAATAAGATTCATGTGGCCGACCCCTAATTGGGATAAGGTCTTGATGATGATGAATACTCAGTGGGGAAGAGTTACTAGGTCTCATCTTCTAATCCAACATTTAAAGTACACTGATGTACATTAAGTCTTGTGTTTTAGTGTGACTACACACACCATTTCATTTTGAATGGTTCAATCTTTGTAAAGATCATCTTGATCTCTCCCAGTGCAAATACTTCCTTCACTTGAATGAAACCACCCATTCAAAAAAAAATGTTTAGCATAACACTGACTTACTAGTTGATAGGTAGGAAATTTTACATCAAAATTAGGGTTATGATGATCTTTTTTCCTTTTTTTAGTAAGCAAAATGGGTTTTTATAGATAAGTCATGAGCGCCTCGAACCTATGACCAAAGCACAACAAGGGTCCTTCTAGTACTAATGCAAGCCAGCTGAGAATGCTCCAAATACGCAACCAATCAATTTGATTTGATATGCTTAAAACTTTAGGGCTCTTGGGTTTATGGTTTAAAATTACAGAATAAATGAAACCAAACTAAGCTACAGTCAGAAAGTATCATATTTCTTATACTAAGGGTAATACATAAACGAGTCCTAATCTAAATTGTTCACATACAAATCAAGGTCCCATAACCCAAAACTCCCACATTTTAAACTATCAATGCTTTGATTACTATATGTTTCCTATACAATGTCAAGAAACAAAAAGAAGGCTTGGCTTCGTCCCGAACCAAGGAGGCATTCTAGCTAAGCAAGCGGGTAGAAATGCTAACTACTCATATAGTTAGAACTTAGAATAGTGCCAAGGACAATTATAGAGCCACTGCCCATCCTTAGTGGATCTATTATATAAATGGTACCAATCAATATCGAACCCTAAGCCTTGACTAAACACTTTAAAGTATGAGGACTATAGAATATGAACATATTAATTAACTATGGAAGGATGAGTTAAATGAAGGGTGTTGCCCCTTGTTCAATGATCTAAAATGTTCATACTTTTCCTTGTTCCCCATCTTAAATCCATGGCAGGAGATCTCTTCCCCATTATGAATAACTAAAGAAGTTTAGAAACAACAGTTTCATTAACAATGACAATATATATGTCAAAATGGTTACAATTGTGTAATGATTTAGACTGTTAATCAACAAAACATAGTAGATGGATGGTTAAGATTACCAAACAGATGATGCCACATCCATAATCCTTCACAAAATATGATCGTATACAACCTCTTTAATCCTTTCAAATAGGAACTCTTATACGGCAGAAGTGTGTATTTTCAATTGTAAAACAGACAGAAGGTACAAAGTGGAGCCCACTATTTCAATCACCAAATATCTACTAGGTGCTTGGTGTGGATGAATCATACATTAAAGTTCTCCATCATTTGATTTCCAACTGTCAACTTAGAAACACAACATTGTAGGCTTCTTATGCTCAAATCGGCTCAATTTTTGGGGCTTGAATCATCCAGAGTATGACAGACGAGATAGACGGTTCAGATCACTGATATATTCCTATTTTAACTCTGTTTCTCTCATTTTTTCCAATTGAAAATAGGCCCCATCCACAATTTAATAACTCCCAAACAAGAGAGGTGTTTTAAGTCTTTTGCTGTTGAGGGCAGGTAAGGTTGGACGATATTTTAATCTCAAGAGATGAGAAACAAGATATAAATGAAGGGAAGAGGAGAATTATAGGGGAAGCTTTCATCCACTGGGACAAGTCCTTCATTCGTTCAACCCACGCGCAATCAAATGGCCCTCCTTTTATATACTCTCTCTCTCCCCTAACGGAATTCCAAGTTATCTTCTCTTCTCCTCCCCTCCTCCTTGATTCCTCTTGTTCTTCTTCAACATTGGAAGATCCGAACCAGCAACAGTGATTCATCGAACTCACTTGATCCATCTTCTTCTCACTCGTTCATCAGGTATACTCAAGAGTCAACTTGGAGAGTTTTGCCACAGATCCATTTCATGTCTTCTTTTTTATCTTTTTTCTTCTCATTGTCACCTTCCAAGATGGTTTTCTATTTAGCTTCATTCTTCTCAGATTTCAAAGCAAAACCTCTGAGATTTTCATGGGCGTCTCCTATCACTTTATTTACATGAATTAGACACAACTTCAATTACTTCTCCACCAGATCTGGTGGCTTCATGATTTCTTATCTTCTAAAAACTTGAAATTTGGTTTTTCTTTTGGATGTGCTTATGCATGAGAGCTGAAAAAAGGAAAAATGTGCCAAAAAGAGGTTCATCTTTCCACATAGTTTTTTGCTTTTACATCTCTTTTGTTAGTTTACAATGTAAGGCTCAGCCAATAAAGGAGTAGAAGTGACATGTGAGGAGCATTTCCAACTTACCCCACAATTAGAGCTTATCAAGTTCTCCCATTAATTCCATGAGAGCATTTTCAGATATTTCAAGAAGATAATTCAGGTGTACCCATGCCCAGATGGATCTAGAGTTCCTAGTAATTTATGCTATATCCCCACGTAGGTATCTGGTCGTTAAGCTGATCATGGATGTGTAGACATAAAATCATACTGCTTAAATAGAAGATCATGGATGTGTAGACATTCCTATATTGTGGCTTGTGGTTCCTTCTGTACTAGACATTGTTGGTTTTAACTCTCTCTTCTGGTCATATTCCAAGATCAGCTAAATCGCTTGCGAATTGCCTATCAAAGAACGAGTTACGAATGATTCATTATTCTTTATTGGATGCATCGGTCGCAGTGTCTCCTTGTAATTACCTTAATTAGTGATTTTATTTCTACTGCTTCAAAGAAACGGATGAGTAGCCATTAACCCATATTGCAATTTTCAGTAAATGATTTGATACTGGTTTCAAATTATTCTGAGTTCCATTGTTTTCTTTTTGGTGGGTCTTTCCAATGTTGTCAACTTCAATCCGAGATGGATAATTCAAGGTCATAAAAGCAAATGGGGATACTCTCTCTCTCTCTCTCTCTCTCTCTCTCTCTCTCTGTGCCTAATTTTCAATTGAAATGACCATCTACATTCGCTTAGAGCATATTTAATCTCAAAAGCTCTATGCCTTTCTCAATTTTCTCAGCTAAACCATATTTAATCCCAAAAGTAGTAGACCCTTCTATTATCCGAAGTCAGCATTTTCGGTCCATCGAACTTATGTTCAGATGTGCCAAGCAAGTACTAGACAAAGAGACAACACAGTCAGAAGCGTTTCTGCCATTAAACGTTGGACCCTGCACTGCTGCAGCCCCTTTACTTCCTCTTTCGCAGGCTTGATCCAACGAACGGTCTCTTTCTTTTTGTATACGTACCTTTTTTCCTTCTTTGAACGAGCGCATGCGATATTTGCAAACGTCACCCACTTTGTCCTTCCCATTTGGACTCTAATCCAGACATTCCCTTCCAAAATCAAATCCCAAGGTGCTCGCTTTCCTGCCTGCTCCACTTTTATTGACTCCAATTTTCATTAAAAAAAAAATTGAGTAAAAGATGGTTGATTTTTCTATTATTTTCTAATTGAGCACCTCCTAAGTATGTTTCATGGGTATTGGATAAATATACTGAAATTCCATAATTTTTAGTAAAATTTTCTAGACACTGATGTTCTTGTTCCTCTGCAAAATTCTATTATAATGGTTAAAAGTCTGGTGGGCGTGCCGACATGTCTCTCTCATCTATTTTTCTGTGGCTACGATTTTGATTATACTAACCATCAACAGTTCTTCAGGAATCATTTCCACCATTAACCACTGAGAGACGCCATAATTAGGACGTACTGCTACTTGTCTGTTTCTTCAGAGATGCAACAAAGCACTAAGATGAGACCCAAAAATTTTCATGGACTTCATCAAGACAGACCCATGATTCTGTTTTCTTTTCTTTCTTTTCCTGCTTTTGGCAGGTGATTAATCATAAATCATTAAAAGAAAAAAATTTCTTGTTTTTTGGCTGTTTTTTATTCCCGTCTTGAGATAAGCTTTGTGGTGGGTCATTTATCAACACTCGAGGCACATGGCTTCTCTTTCTTTCTTTTCTGTTTTTCCTTTGCCATGATTTAAGGATGATGGATTTTGGGTGGTGAATTTGATGCAGGTGATGGAGACGATGGAATCTTGTGTGCCTCCTGGCTTCCGATTTCATCCCACAGACGAGGAGCTTGTTGGATACTACCTCAAAAAGAAGGTGGCTTCTCAAAAGATAGATCTTGACGTTATAAGAGACATCGATCTCTACAGGATTGAGCCGTGGGATCTTCAAGGTATTATAAGAGAAGCACACAAATCTCTACATTGGACCATTTAGAATACGTGCAAAGTGGCCAGCTTCTCGAGACATGCCATTGCACCATAATCTACATTCATGCATCCAAATATCATTTAAACTCTTCTTTTTCTTTTCTTTTGTTTCTTTTTGATGAATGAAAGAATGATCTGAGCAGAGAGGTGTCGAATCGGATATGAAGAGCAGAGCGAGTGGTATTTCTTCAGCCACAAGGATAAGAAGTATCCAACAGGAACAAGGACGAACAGGGCGACGTTGGCCGGTTTCTGGAAGGCAACAGGGAGGGACAAGGCGGTCTACGACAAGTCGAGGCTGATCGGGATGAGGAAGACACTGGTATTCTACAAGGGGAGGGCACCCAATGGACAGAAGACTGATTGGATCATGCATGAATATAGGATCGAGTCTGAAGAAAGCGGACCTCCACAGGCAAGCATTACAGTAGATAGTAGCTACATTAGCCTATTTCATTCAAGTCTCCTCTCCCTCTCTTTCTCTCTCTCCCCTTTTCTCTCCTGATGCCTTCTTTTAGATATTTTCAAACACTTGAAACTGTCTTTATTTTCCTTTTCTAGTTTATGAGCTATTTCTTCTTTGACAAGTATAAAATAGAATATTTCTATATCCGTGATCCATGTTAACCTTTCTATTGTTTGACCTGGTTCTTTTTTTCCAAGGAAGATGAAAATTTTGACTTCATCTTAGCTTTTTGGGGAACAGCTGCTGCTACTGCTTCTCCTCCTTCTCCTCCTCCTCCTCCTCCTCCTCCTCTTCTTCTTCTTCTTCTTGACAAGTTCTTTTAATATCTACTTCATGGATAACCTTGTTTCTTTTCCCTATTTTGAAAGGTGCGATGGCGTTATCTGTTTCCACTGACTAAAAAAAGCTTTGCCGCCTTCTTTTAAGTAAGGATATCATCGAGCTTTCTACAGCTTCTTCTCATAAAAAAGAAAAGGAAAAGGATGAAGGCGTAGATCTTTTGAACTCTTCTCTTTCGGTCTCATAGCAAATTGGATATTGTATAGACCTCAAAACAGATCTTATTAGAACCAAAAGAAAGGGTGCATCTTACAAAACAAAGGTTATCAAAATTTAGTTTTTTAAGTTTCTTTTTCTCCACAAATTCGGTTCCTTCCTGATTTCATAAACATGTGACATCTCACTATCTATTCATAAAAGACCTTTTTTTCCAATTTTGAAATGTGTGAAGGTCTAGTGCTGTTTCAACTTGCTAAAAGGAAAAGTTCCTTTTCTCTTTTCTAGAGCTGCTCCTTGTCACTTATGTAAGAAAGAAAAGGAAAGCTTAAAACCATAGATAGAGCGACCAAATAGTAGGAAGATCAGGATTATCATTTAAAATTAAGAGCTTCTTTGCAGGAAGAAGGATGGGTTGTTTGTCGAGCCTTCAAGAAACGGACCAACTGCCAAGCCAGAAACAATGAAGCTTGGGACTCGGGTTATTGCTACGATGAATCAAGTGGGGTCAGTTCGATCATAGATTCAATTGATTACCACCAAAGGCAACCTCAAAATTTAGTGTGCAAGCAAGAGATCGAAGTCGATAATCTGAATTACTTGAACTCGGACCAATTTCTTCAGCTTCCTCAGCTAGAGAGCCCATCTCTACCCTTGCCAAAGAGGCCAAGCTTAGTGTCCATTGCTTCAGAAAATGAAGAAGAAGAACAGATAAGACCATGTAACTATATTGAGAAAGTGACAGATTGGAGAGCCCTTGATAAGTTTGTTGCTTCTCAATTGAGTCAAGAAGATCGATATGATGGTGAGAGGGTCTCTAACTTGGACGTTCATCAAAATACAGACATGAGTTTGCTTTTACTGCAGAGTAGTAGGGAAGAAGGGAATAAGTTGAATGGTTTTTTGAGTTCTAGCTCTGACTGTGATATTGGTATTTGCATATTTGAGAAATGAGATAAACTGGGGGGGTGATGGAGTTACTGTTATTGTTCTGTTTCTATAATTAGATTGTGAACTATAGCTTCTTTTGTATAAAAAGGTTGTGAAATGACTGAGTGAAGAGGACCTCTCTCTCTCTCTCTCTCTCTCTCTCTCTCTCTCTCTCTCTCTCTCTCTCTCTCTCTCTCTCTCTCTCTCACACACACACACACACACACACACACACACAACAACCCAAACACTAATCGTTAGCCTTTTGGGTTTTTTCTTTAGCCCTTATGTTTTACTCTTTGTACCTTTTGCCTTATTTTCTGATCTTTCACTTGTTTCTTGAGAATTATTTTGGCCTACCATTGCTAATAGACAACCATTTTCTACAAGTGGGAGTAACAATTTATAAGAAGATGTACCATCATTAAGAGTAAATTCGAGTTTTACTCATTCTTTTAGTACTTTTGGACAACATGTTTTATTGAAAAACTAGGGAGAAACCAATTGTTACATATAATAATTCTTTACTTTTCCTAAAAAACTGTATCTTATATTTATTAGTCAAGATGGACATACGGCACAACCTCTCGCTTAATATACATTTCGTGATTCCTGTAAATATTAAAGATCATAATCATGATATTGGTTTCCCTATAAATAAGTCTGTCTCAGAAGACAAGGATTGAACTAGCAGTGAAGGAGAAAGACATTCAAACATGATATTCTCTCTTGACGACAATACTAGAATGATATGGCAATGGGAATAAGCATCGTGACAAATGGTGATAATATTAACTTTTAAAAACAAGTGATCATTCTTTTTTGAATTGTGACTTTGTTAGATACATTGTCACACATACCCTTGAGTAGACTTGAAGCTGTGACCTGCAAAACTAAGACCAACTCTTGCAACACTATAAGACTCTCATACCCGAAGGAAAACCAATTGATCATTAATATCCCTTATTAATTTTTTACCTTTTTTTTATTAAGGTAGTTAATGAACCTGGTAATATAAAAGAGAGAATTTTTTTTTTAATTATAATTTTTATCAGTATTTAATCTTTCAGTTAAAATCCCCTAATATTTTTAAATCAACAAAAGCCACATTCAGTAATCTCAATTTCTTATTATATCAATTTTATTTTATTTTTTAAAATGGTGGAATCACACTCACTCACACGCCCCCTTTGAGATGCCTCAGACTCGTAATGTTCACAATTGAGAGCTCACTCTTGCACCATAACATAGTAAGGAGCAATTCTGCAATTCTTCTAGTCTTTGTTTAGCTTATTTATCTTAATTTCTTTTGAATAGTCAAAAAATTATATGAAAGAAAAAGGAAGTACGACAAGAAGGAAATTGGCTATATACCAAGAGTGACATGTTCAAAATGCAACTCAAATAGTAACTTGGTTTAAAGGATGAATTTGTTAGAGTCTAAAAGTGTGCATACCCATAACTTTTCACTTATAAACTATGTTTCTTTTTGGGGTTACACTCTTAGCTTATACTCTACTTTTACATGCAAAACTAAAGAATCAGTTGAGCTAAGTCAGTTCTATAAATCTATGACATCGGTCAAATATAACCAGAGAGGGTTTCTTTCTTTCCTTTTTTGAGTTTGAAAGTGTACATGATGAATATGTGAGAGAATTTCACGATGATAGTAATAATCAAAAAGAAATATGAGTTTTCTTCTAGTTTAGTGACACATTTGTTAATAGTGGCCTCACAATGAAGAGATAAGCTTGTTTCGATACAAAATATATCCTCTTCTCTTTTTGTATTTACAATATGATAAATTAAGCTTACATTGGGTAAAAACTTTCCTATCTCAATTTTCTGATCTATGATACAGTTACATTCATGGAGGTTTCCATTCAAGTTCTTCTACATTTCCTCTGCCATGTGTGGAATTTGAGTCTTCAATTTTCAATGGAGTATCTTGTTCGTTTCAAATTCAAATGCTAGCACCTAAATAATCGAGTAGATTTCTATTAAGATCTTTAGACCCAGTTCATAGATTATAAACTAATGGCTTTCATCAAGAATAGAAGTTGAGAAACTATAGCTTAAAGATGATATGGACCTTCCCTTAATTAAATGTAATAAAGGACACATCTATTTATGTTTTTTGTTTTATTTTTGTTTAGGATAACAATAGTTATAGTTTTTTCATTAGGAAGGAGCCATAGTGGACATTCTAGCTTTCCTTCAATCTGGCCCCAAAGCTTGCCTCTAATTATTTGTAACTTCTTTTTGCAATTGCCTTTGGGCTTTTGAGATTCATAATGATAGAATAGTCACAAAATTTCTTAAAGAAGTAGAGTCGTGGAAGAAGTTTCAGCCCATTGAAAACATAGCAACACAGAAAGCAAGCAAAATGAACATGGCCAAACACTTTTCCAGCCTCCACCACAAAAAATAGTTAAGTTTCAAGGCATGGTAGGATCTTGTTTGGGGTGGCCTTGCAAGCCAGGCCGGCTTCTTGGTGTTTTCTCATTTTTCAATGGTTTTCTTGATTTTGTTGTTCCTAGTCCTTATTTGTTCCACACTTTTGCCCTTTGATATAAGCAAGGATTGAAGGAAGTAGGACCTCAAACATGTTCAAAGTCAAGCATTGAAAAAACCCAACTAAAACCATATTTCTAACCCTACTGAGTATGCATTTTTTGGACTAGTTGAATTGGCAATATTTATCAAAATATTGATCAGGTTGAACAATCAAATTATGTGAGACTATTTTGTGATGACTCGGGTATTTTAGTGAAATATTCTATAAATATTTTGCAAGTACAGGGCCCTTAATGGTAAAAAAAAATTCACAAACAATGCAGCTAAAATTCTTCTCTTTTAAATTCATTTGCAACAAAACCCAAGTCTCACCTCAATACATAATACACATAGACATTTTGTATAAAATAAAATTTTATTGGATACCAGGAATCATCTAGTACTTCACTTTACACAGCTCCTGCATTACAATTACAATCCATTGTCCAAATACAATCCAAATACAAAGTACATAGTTTGGTTTCACAATCTTCAAAGAAGATACCCTGATCAGTCTCATAGTGTCTAGGCTCTTCAAGCTCTACGCCCACAAGTGTCCTTCCCTGTATTCGAGATATTGTAAACATTTAAACATTTACAATATCTTAGCAAACTATGCTTGGTAGAGGATATAAAAATATAATACTTCATTAATACAAGAATACGATATCTCATTCATCATTCTATCATGTTTACCCATTTATGGACCATCTCATCATGGAGTACATACATCATTTATATAGTATAGGGTAAACCCATTAAAATAGTAAAAATACTCAAAATTTGTTCCTTCCCCTAGTTATACTCTCACTTACTAGATCAATGGGAAGGCCGTAGTCTAAATTGGTACAACGCGCCTGGATAACTGTATAATAATCCACTGATACCAACTATAGAAATAACAAAATCCATGTTCACATCAGCAAGGACCATGGCTACCACAGTGGCAGCTTTCCCATGATTGCCCCACTTGACTTTTAACCTCTCTTTGGGCATGATATCCATCATATCATACATTTCAGAAAGCGAGTGGCCAAACCCTCATAACTTTTCTAACATAGCATCCCCAAGCCTATGTGTAATAACCCCAATTTTTGTAATATTAAAATCCCATGAAAAGTTCAGTTTTGAAGATAAGGGCATTTTGGTCATTTCACTATTTTTCTTAACTGAACCCAAAAACTGGGTCCTAAAAATGGTACCATTAGATGTGTCTCAAAAAAATGAATCCAACGAGACCAAAATCACCCAAAACGGAGTTAAAATGAGCAAGTTATGACCCTTTGAAGTTCAGGGGTAAAAATATAATTTTATATAATAAAAAAAACGGTTTTAGCCTGCAAAACACAGGGGCCCGTTTTGATACGGGCACCCTTCATCTTCAACCTCTAGAGGGTTCTAAAACGGCGGTGATTGGAGGAGAAATCACCGCCATTCAAAGGCGGTGAGAGCCCCCTCCAGAACCCTCTCATAGCTCTATAAATAAAGCTCTTAGGAGCCTCTAATGGCAACCCAAAAGGTTGGAGAAAACCTGTTCTGGAGGAGTAACCTAGAGGGAAAAACAAGGAGAAAAACCCAGCAACAAACCAGGTATGCCCAAGATCCCTCAAAACCCATCTCCACCGTAGTTCTAAAATCAATTTCCCTAGGTTTTTGCATGAAAAACCATGCAAAATGGAGCCCTGGAGACTCACCAAAGACCCAAGGATGTTCCTTGGGCCGCACTGGTTCTACAAGGTCAAACCAGGGTGTCCTTGGGTCCTTGGTGAGTCTCTCTCTTTAGGATGTTCCTTAGACGACGGAACATTCCAGTCGGAACGTAACACGTCGACTTCTATTTGAAAAACCAAACGGGTGCGTCCAGGGATGCGCCAGCAAAAGAGAGAGACGGCGGGAAAACCCAATGCGTCTGCAGACGTGCCCGCTAAGGCGCATGCCACAGGTGCGCTAGCAAGCCGGGATTTCCGTTTTCTTTAGAAAGGGCAGGCGTATGCCGCTGACGCGCAGCACCCTAGCATTCTGTCTTTTCGCTCTTGAAACCCTTATGTACGTGCAACACTAAAACGCTTATAACTTGAGATCTAGAGCTCCGATTGAGGCCCCGCAAAAGGCGTTATGCCCGTATCGACGATGCGGACACACCCAAACTATAAAATCCATAATCAAGGCCTAATAAAAGGTGGACATGACCCTTAGAATAGGATGGTGGCGCGTAGCCGCTAGACCTTTGGGAAACTGATAATACCAAGGCCCAATTAGGACCTTGGGACACCCATAGGGATAGGGATGGACCCCTAATGCCTAAGTAATAAGACCAACTATCCTAAAACCTATAAAAGATGGGCCAAACTAACCTTGAGTCCCCAAACCATGTTCAGGAGCGTATGAGGACAAATGGGTTAACGCGACCTAGTCAGGTAGGTGCTCTATCGCTACTAGATTCTTTTAAAAAAAGAACTACGATTGTTTTGCAAATACATGATTTAAGTATATGACTTGTTTAGCATGCATGTGACAAATGCTTTATGCATAGACATGTTTTGTATATACATTATGCATAGATATGTTTTGCAAACTATTGCATACATTGCATGATCTATGAGCATTAAGTTCTTACAAAGATTGCATGTCCTTGAGGGTTGCCAAAAGACGCTGGAGTGCCGAGAGCCAGACAATTGTGAGGGACCCAAAGAGGACAGGTTTTGAAAAGAGGTTTTGTCTTATTTGATCTTATGTGATTTGGGCTAGTAAGCCCGTGGGTGCTATGCCAAGGGGTCTGGGTTGGCCACCTGGCCTCTACCACTATTAGGTGGATGGGTACCACGCCCAAAAAGAGGCAAGTCCCTACGTCGACTACATGTGGTACAGGGGGCTACCACTGGTGTCACGGCACTGGGTCAACGTGTCATAAGCCCCATGGAGGCTATGACCGAGTGTCCTCAGGTACTCGGGGACCACACGGCGAGGAGGTCGTGGGCATAATTGGACCCTATGGTTTTGTGGAGTTATTTGCATTGCATATGGCATGATATGAGGTTGGTCGACCATACCATACTAGATATCCATGAGTTG
Organism: Warburgia ugandensis; assembly: GCA_035236585.1. NCBI lineage: Eukaryota > Viridiplantae > Streptophyta > Magnoliopsida > Canellales > Canellaceae > Warburgia > Warburgia ugandensis. The sequence continues at coordinate 45,227,207 of CP141129.1, forward strand.
GATTCAATGAAGCATCTTATGCATATCATAATATTATGATATATATAATACTTTCGATTTTGGATTATGTGATCCTTTAAGTTGTTAGTATTTCAGTTTGACAACGGATTTTTATATCGATATTGAACTTGAGTATTCAGACATGCACATGTTTTGAAAGAGCATATGATTTTAAAACATCTCGTGCATTATAAAACTAGTAGTGATAGACTCCTGCTGAATATAGTGTATACTCACCCTATCCTTAACATTTTTCAGGATAATTCCATCCACAAGTAGATAACATCTATGTTAGTGCTAGAGCAAGTGAATCAAAAAGGAAACAATTATACATGTAAGTAAATTCTCAACCCTTTGGACATGTATTTATATTTATTTACAGTTGGGCTGTGTGCTGTGACTGGATAGACCTGGGGAAAAACATTTATGATTTTTGAAGTTTTTCAAAAACTACTTTGGTTGTTGTGAAGGCAAATGACACTCAGGGTTTTCAAAAATGAGTTTAAAAACTAAAGGTTTTCCGCTGCATTGCATGGTTTTTATAAAATGGTTTTCAAATAGGGATGCATCCCACCTTAGAAAATTAGATATTGCATTTAAAAATGCATGAGAAAACCCGGGTCGTCACACTATGCCTATATAATACAAAATCACAAGTCACCACGCTTGTAAGTAAAATACATTGTACATATCAGACGATGTGTCTATTTAACTAAAGCTAAAATATTTTCTATGCCCTATTCGTAGGGTTTCCTTAGTCCACACATCTCACTAATTTCTCATCGTTTGATTGGATCAGTTGGATGGCTCATGGGGTTGGATTACTTGGTTGGATCCTTTGCTTTGATCATTATTGTTCTAAGGTACCAGGCATACTTATATCATGAAGGTCTATAATTCTAGACAAAAGATCATGTATATATATACACACATGAATCTTTATTACATTCTTGTACATCCACCTACCTCAAAGTAGTATTCACTCCATATTGCCCTCCATGGTCTTAATTCATACATCTGTCAAACCATACATATAAAGTTATTCCTTTATACAAGTATTTTTTCTTCATATATTTGGGTTATCCTATGAAGGATGCCTAATCTTCCTTGAATCATATATGATCAAGGTTTCAAACTTTCTAAGATAACAAATCTATACTATAAGTAAAATCACATAACAATAATATAATCTACATTGTATTTCTTTTCTTTTATTGTTTTTGATCGTTCAAGATCTCTTTTGGATCTTGCCAGATTATCCTTATGTTACTTACAATTTTTATTAGGGTTAGATAATTTGCTAACCTTTTATACTCTTATTATTATTTCTCAACCAGTTAGTATTTTACTAGATTGAAGGTAACTTATTCATTTTTAATTATAGACAGCTCCTCTTATTTTCAATTGACCAAGGTTTACCAGTTACATGCCATTACCAACGTTATTAATTCAATCCTCATGTAAGGAAGCATTTAGACCTCAACAAACGTCAACAAAAGGTGGAGGGATAGCGAGGCTCATTAGAAACCCCTTTAACTAAGATGAATAACATGCAAGGGCGTAGCCTTAGCTCAACCTTAAATAAGGTCCTATGAGCTCATAAACCTAAGTTTTATTTCTACTTGATTTTAATTAATTCAATGAATATATACTATGTCATTCATGGATGTTTATTATACTCCTATTTTAGGCTAAGAAAATGAAAAATTCACCCATTATATTATCCTCCTAACTATAGCCCTTACTATGATTATTTCTCATGATGTACATGTGTATTTTGTAAAGTCCAACTATATTTCATTAATTACCCATTTTAAGATATTTTTCATAACTCTACTAATGTAAAGGAAATTACACTTAATAAATCTAAATCTAATGAATTTAAAGACAATAATAAATCTAAATCTAATGAATTTAAAGACAATCATGCTGGAATTGAAAATTTGACATGAATTAAATTTGCTAATAAAACAAATAACTAGAATATTAACAACATTTTAATCTAAGAAATTAAATAAAATTATACTGAAATTGGAAATATGATATGGATCATAATTAAATCAAATCTACTCTTAAAGACCATTAACTAAGCATATGATCAATTTATCCTTATAATCCAACCATCCGATTTGTCCATCTTTTAGATCTAGAGTTAATATTCCATTAAGAGTACAATCCTTGATCTTTCATGTTTTTTATTGATCCAATATATCTAATAAGATGATATTAGCCTTAGATCATCACTTTTATAGGTCCATCTAGTCTGATCATTCTTGATCTACCAAATCAAGAGGATCCATTGAGATTTTCCATGATCATTTTTACTTTCAATTGTCTAAACTTTAATTCAATTCATGTCAATCCAATCCAACCATCCCCATGATGATTTATCATCATATATCCTTAATGGATCTAAACCCTCACTTCTGATCACCCTAGATCTACTTGAACAAGGGTATTAGTAGGTATATTTTTAATTAACAGAAAGTTTTAATGATCTTAATCTGTAATGTTTTGATCAATTTAGCTAATCTAGATGCTTGAAAATTCTACTGTGATCATTGATATTAAGGTTTTGACATGTCTTGGATCCATCCATCGGATCATATTTCCATTTTAAGATCATCTTAGGCATGATCTAAGATTGTTATAACATATTTTAGCAATTATCTCACATAAATACAATCAGAAACATAGATCTCATTATTCTAATATATTTTACATAACATAAGGAATGCATCACTGTTTTCAAATCTAAAATCAGAGCTAAAATGAGCTCTTAATTGAAGAAACAAGATTTCAGTTCAATAGATGGACAGTTAAGATCATTCCAATCGAAAATGACAAACAGGAGGTTGGCCTGCGATTGCTACTAAGATTACCCATCACTAGGGATGGGTGACCGGTGATAGGAGAGATGGTCCAGATTTGGACTATCGGATCACCCATCACCAGATCTCCTTCATCCTTGATAATCAACAGCCAAGATTTCATCTCCTAGGTTTTTTGGGCCCCAAGAATCCATCCAACGGTTCAAAGGTTGGATCTGAGCCTTTCATGGAGGGGAATCTTGACCTTATTGCCGAATCCATCATCTCCTACAAATCAATGACTAGGGAGATCACCTAGAGGCCAGAAAACACAAAGGTAATGCCAGAATGAAAGGAGAAGAGGGAGATGCCACCTACCTGGGTTGGCCAATGAAGAAATCTTCACCAGAGAGAGATTTACCGGAGAAGAGGAAGAAAGCCAGAAAACCCTTGTTGCGTCAGAATACATATACAAACTGTGATTTCTCTGGTTCTGTTGCCTAAGAACGAGGATAACCTTGGGGAAAATGTACATTACCACGTCCTAAAGACTTTAAACGGTCCACAATCATGATTCATTGGTCAGATTTGCCGAAATAAGGTATAGAACTCTCTAGAGACAGTAACTTTGTCGAATTTATTCTTCGTTTTGATTTTTTCGGCAATCTAATCTATGGATCATCATAAGATCTTAGGGCTTTTGTATAAAATCCTAGCCCAAACAGATATGACGGTTAAGATCTTGAACTTAGGTCTTGAATGTCATGTCTAATTGAATTAGGGTTTCCTGGGCGAAAAACCTAGTTGATTTGGGACAACGCGTCCCTGGACGCTTCTGATGCAGACATGAGGTTGTTTGCCTGGGTGCGTCTGGGGACACACCCACAGAAAAAGAGAGGGAAAGAGAGAAAGAAGAGAGAAATGGGGAAGACAGAGAGGGATTTTTGAGCTGGAATTTTGGGCCATTGTAGGAGACTTCATGAAGATCATTAGGAAAGATTTTGGAAAATTTTATGGGCTATTTATAAGGATTTTTTAATTTTCCATGATTACATGTCATAATTATGTTTCACTTCTTTTTATTATTAAATTGTCATTGGATTCCCACTACCACCTCCTTCTCTACCAGTAGGTGGAAGTAGTTTGAGACATGATGGTGGTCTTCCAGACCGTTGGCCCACCTTGTGGGCCCCACATAGTTGAAAAAAGACTAATTTTCCCTTTTAATTCTAAAATTAGGGTTTATTCCTATGAACTCAGAATTGAGCATATTTAGTATTGTTTTGATTGGTTTTTCGAATACATTCCAAAATTTGATGTCTTAGGTCTCAGTTATGAGTAAAATTATTATTTTACCCTTTTATTTATAAAAATGGAGAAAAATAAGGATTTTTCATCCAGACTCAAACTTTGACATACTTATAGTCATTCTGATCGATTTTTCAAGTACATTACAAATATCCAAGTTTTAAATCTTGATTTTATTTTTATAAAAATTAATTTTTCTAGAACTCAAAGTTCAAGTTCCACTTTTAAAATTTCAACTTTTAATTTTTAATAATTCAATTATATTCATAAAATTTGGGGTTATTACATATTTGGTCTAGTAACGTAATACAAGTACCTTGCATGCTATTGACAAGAAGTGTTGAACTTGTGAACGATGAGATCATTGGGTTTAGACCTAACTCAACGTGGGACCCATTGGATGGATGGTCCATATCAGAGAAGGTTCGCTTATCCAATACAGACTATGGATAACCTAACATGGTGTGAAGGAGGTGCACAGTATCATTCACCTCTGCTATAATAATTCCTTCATAAAAATAAAAATGAACAGAGGCACGCCTATTAATGACCTTATAGAATGTATGGGGGGAAGACAAAGATACCCTAGAGAGGAGTTGACCCTTTCTTTTACATAGGGCAAGCTTATGGTGTGACTCAGACCAAAAAAATGAAATAGGTAAAACTACAAATGGTGTTAAACCCCGCATGGAGTTTGCTTTTCTAACCAACCACAAAGTGCAAACGTTCCATGGTTTGAAACGTATTTGGTCATTTTGGTTATGGATGAAAGGAATAGTATGAGCATTCGAAAAGCTTTGGAAAATAGAGAGAGAAAGAAAAGGGAGTGCTGAAGGGGGGGTAGGAGGAGCAATGAGCATCAAAGTTGACCAAGTTAACCCCCTTTAGGAGGGCAAGGATTCCCATAAATGTTAAGCAAATGCAAACCCATTTCTACATAGAAGAAGAATAAAGTCTCTCTCTCTCTCTCTCTCTCTGGTTTGGACGGCTGAAACCTGAAAGTACAGGGGGAGCCCACATTCAAGTTGACCTAGCCATTGATCTTCCAAGTCTTGCCTAACATAAATCACAACCCAAAATCTCATCCTTTAGATGATCTTAGACCTTATTTAGCTTTTTCAATTTGTAATATGAAGGTAAAACTAGAATATTATTGGTCAATTCATTCTAAATATGGATTACTTTGTACTTTCATGCATCTTAGCCATATGATTTGTAGACTATCACAAGCACACATAGGGACACATGCACATATACTGACACAAAGAAAGATTATGATGATGTACAGATTGCAGTCTATATATAGTTTTACTTTTTGGTACGAGTGAAGAGTTGGTAATTACAAAGGAAACAGCCTAGACATTCTACTGCATCCATCCACTCCTTAATGGGGTGAGGGTGTTGCCTCTAACGTCATGCAAGAGGTTCCTATTTCTGCCAAACCAACTAGCTGCAGTAAAGACCATAGTCGCCAAAAGCAAGAAGATGAGATGGGCATGAAGAAAGGTATAGTAGTATGTCCCAAGAAAAGTTTTGGAAATGTTTTTAATTTGTAAGTGCTTTAAGTTTAAATTATTTTTAGAGTCTGCATAGGCATACACTCTCTTAAGTGTGAGAAGAGGTGTATGTCTTTCTTTTTCATACATGACAAATTTTTTAGATCTGAATAGTTCATAATGTTCTCCATACTAAAAATAACTAACTTATTGATAATCAATGATTCTATCCACTTGTTTTGGGCATTTCAAAAAATTAATAAAAATGATGCCCACTATTCTTTGCTCATGGAAACATAGACTAAAAGCATCCAATGAATAAGAGATTGATCTCTAACCTATTAAGGCCATTTTAAAAGTGTTGAACAACTTATATCTATGGAATAAAGTTTTGTCATACATAAAGAATAGGTTGTGATCTCACACTTAAGAATGTGACTACGTCCCAGGATTCTTATTTTTCAACACCCAATTAATATGTAACAAAACTATTGAAGTAAAAGTGAGATGTTACCTTGGTTGTCTATTTCTTTATGGTGGCCATTCCATTTTTGATATTGGAGAGGAAAAATTAAGCCACCAATTTTGGAATGTAATCTAGAAAAAAAAATGATTTATAATATATATATATATGCTACAAACAAAATGTCAAAGTTCGTGTGAAAATTGACTAGAATGGAATTAGCCATTTTTATTACATTTTTCCTTTAAGAATGGAATATTTTGGCAATTTTTGAATTTAGAATCAAAGTGGTAATTTACTATGGAAGTTTTTTTTTTTTTTTCCAAGAATACACACCCATGAGCAAATTGCATAGGAGAGGGCCCCTCATGTGTCACTATGCTCGAAGGCCTTTTGCATAACAACTATGGAAGTTACTATTAAAGTTTCAAGAAACATAAATTAAGGAAACACTTTTTCACATGAAAACAAGTTTCAATTTCATTTCTAGGTATGTGGTTTCTATGACAATCAATATGATTGCCTAAATCAAGTTTCCTACTAAAAAACTCTGACCTATATCAGCATTTTATAAAGTTTGAATTTAGGAATGTTAGCAAGGTGAGAGTTAATAAAATGCCAAAAATAATAGTGAAAAAACAAATGCTTCTATTTTCTAATTGAAAGACATAAAATTATTTTACCTACACTTATTTTTCTATAAAAGATAGTTACTCCATCGTATGCGATTAATAGATTAATATGTGAGTTTGATGTTCATTGTATTTGTAAATAACTGCTAATTACTAGATTTATTAACAACCAAAAGTTTTAAATAATTGAGGCTTTTTCCGAAATTGGATGCAATTACTAATTCATAATCTTGCATGTACAGAATGAAAACTTCATTCTTGATTCTACAAGAATTTTTATGAAAGTATTTCACTTGCACTTATTTTTCTATAAAAATAGTAACTCCCTTGTATGTGATTAATAGATTGAATTGAGTTTGATGTTCATTGTAGTTGTAAATAACTGCTAATTACTAGATTTATTAACAATGCATTTAAAAATGATAAATCACTTATTTGAAAACTTTTAGATTGAATTTGAGTAATTTGTTAAGCTAGAAGTCAAGGAAAACAAATCTACGTTTTGCAATGATCTTTTTATATATAAATAAAAGTTTGTCACTAAGAGTAAACAAGGCATTAGTGGAAAGGTAGTGATTATATTAATGAAGAATGACAAAGAAATATGAGGATGAAGATTAATATTATTTCATTAGGTGACATAGGTGGAAAGCTTAACTACTAATGAGTAGGTAAAGTTGCTACTTGACACATGGTCACAGCACCAGTTATGTACATTATTTATTGGTGATGTATGTGGTATCTTAAGAGTCACATAGAATTTCCTCCACGTGATGAATGAATGAATCACTTTCCCTTTCTTAACCAACAAAAATCATGTTTAACATCATAAAAGTACTCTCTCTCTCTCTCTCTCTCTCTCTGATGGAGTTCTAGAACAGCATAAAAGTGCTATTAGAATGGTTATATGAAGAGAACTTAATCGAGAATTTGTCGGCAGTATATAATGTCAAATGATATCACTCTATATTGTGATAATGACAGTCTCCACATTGGTAACACTTTTGTTATTGCCTCTGATAATAGCTTCACAGCGACTATGGAAGCCTCTAAAAGGTAATTAATAAAGCGTAAATTAGAAAATAGGGTCATTATCGAGGATGACAATGCAGATTTCATTGTTAGAAGCTGATTTATGAACATAATCATATGAAAGATAATAAACAAATATCAAGTAAAATGTTTTGCTTGAATTGGCAATGGAGCAGGACCTAAAGCGTCTTCTATGATAACTAAGTCCATACCTTTATACCGGATTAAATGCATATATATCATCATATATTAATGATTCATTTGTGTGATATTCCTACCATCACCATTTTTATGGGCCAGCTCCACCAAAAGTGGCTGCCAGGAAGAGTAGGCTTTCGATTCAGACGACATTTTAAGGTCTCGGACCAATTTTAGGCACACGAAATTTAGTAACTTGCAGTATGGTCTGGCACTAATATGAAGCTCATTATCAATATAATGACATAAAAATAAGGATTTAGGTTTTCTACACCTGTCAAGACGAAGTCCAGATGGTTGATTATAGGTCCAAGCCCAATTTTTAGGCCCATAAGCGTTTCGAATTCATGCAAGTAACCATAAACAAATTAATAGATAGCCCTGATGGTTTTCAATTGATCACTTTAATCTTCCATTTTTTATGATTTTTACTAATGGTGAATCCAGCTGAACAATTCCCTGTCTTTATTTTGGTTTTCTAATTTTAAAGCCATCCATTTTTTTGGTACAGAATATAAGTAGTGGTTCATCTAATGAAGAATATTTTGTATGCATGGCCTGCCCAAATTAAGATGCGGCGTAGAAGATGAGTGCTTTGGATCACCAAACTTCTTAACCCCAAGGGTTTTGCCTAGTAAGTATGAGGACCCAAACTGCTGTACTCGGCAGATTCTATGGCTGGGTAATGAGTGTCACCTTTAGTGGATCACCAGAGGAGGCAGTCTGATTAAATGAGGTTAAGCAATTTATCACGGCTGAAACACTAATGGGGGCTCTAAGCTTAAGGGGGGGTCACTATTATCACCCTATTATATCTGTAGAGATGGCAACAATAATGGCTGTTATATAATGGCTGTGCATATCTTCAGTTTTTTCACTTGGGAAAATATAAGCAGACTGCTACATTATGCTTATGATTGTGCGGAATTAGCTCAGCTTTCCTTGTCCCAATGATGGTAGCCATCTATCTTGTAGGCCTGCTATGGATGAACCATTTCACCAAAACTATAACCTATGATTTTTAATCTTTAAATGGATGGTTAAAACAGCTAAAGTTAGAAAAGCAATGTTCTAGATTCATTGGAAAACCATCTACAAATCTAAGGCCCAGAATAGCCTCACTATGGAAAGCCTTTTTTGCATTACTCTATACTCATTCATACTTTTACCCAACCGGATCAATGGTTTGGGCCACTGAAACAGTGACAGCGTTGTACTCTTGCCCGCATCTACTGTTCCAACTTCCAAGGGAGAAGTATGATTGTAACAATCAAGTATATAAGGGCCCAGTAAGGCCATTAGTCTAATGGAGATGATAAGATGCTCCATATCATGATAATCAACCTTTTTCTACCTGATACTATTCTACATATTGTCTGTTATTAAGAAATTCTTGGCAATCCAAGCCCTCGGATTCCAAGGGATAGGAGGAGAACACCTTCCTTAGCTAAACTATTCAGCAGCCTCTTTATCTTGATAAGGAGATGCCAAAATCTCCAAGGGGCCGGCCCATGATTCTCCAACCAGGATAGAATATTGGAGGAGTCCCCTTCAATTATTAGAGGACTAGAGCTCCAAATCTTGAGGCCCATGAACATGCAGTGATTTCCACCTGACTTGAATCAGTTCATCATTTGAGTTTCTAAGTACTCCACCCACACAATCAAAATTTACTATGAAATGACCCGGGTCCAAAGCCGACCATCTCGGCTTGGTTTTTCTTCTCTCTTCCCTGTACTAATGATGCGATGCCAATTTCTATCGATCTCACCAACTGTGTTATCTTTAAATTGAGGTGAGACTAAAGCCCAAAGCATTGCAAGTTTAAAGCATCTTCTCAATGGCATTTCTCTCTAGTCCTGTGCTGCAAACTGACCCCAATAATGACAGATTAAACAATATTTTTTCTCCTTTGGAAAGACTGGGGACATGGCCACTGAGATAGCAGGTCCTCACATCCCCTTCTGTTTGCTCCAATTTTGTAATCACCGAAGCAGGGCAATGATACACTGGCACAAAATAAATCAGAAGATTAGTCATCGACGCCTATAAGAGTCAAACGACCACCTACCAAGACCCACCACCTTATATGAAATAGATAGAAGAACTACAGTTATTGCCCGTGAAGAAACTCCAAAGGGAACCAGGTCCAGTGTTTTTTTTCCTACCTTGGGCTTATTGGGCCCCTTGCAAGGGCCATTAACTGTTTCACTTGCACAAACTCTCTCGGCAAGTTCAATTGCTCGTCAGTGCAGCCCGGTGTACAGAGTTCCGGCATATGCAAGTCTAGAAAAGGAGCAAATCACAAAAAATTTATAGTATGCAGTTTTACTTTACATTTTGCAAGAAATTATTTTCATGCCTCAAACCTGTAATCTCCAAGTCACACGGCAATAACTCAACTGTCAAGAAATAATTTCTTGATCAGTGATGGTGAAAAAATTGTCCCTTTAAGCCATGTAACTCTTGGAGTTCTCACCTTGGATTCTCGTTTTGGGGGGACACCAGTGTAGTCCTGCACCAAATTAGGCATCATAAAGGCCTGTTAAAGTGATTGGCACGATTTCACAATCCATTGAAATCTTCTCTCTCTAAAACACGAATCAATCCAGCACTGGACAAGGCTCTCCAGATGGAGCTGCCATTAGTCCACTCACATGGGACTATAAACTTGTAATATTTGCTAAACCCATAAGCTCAATCTAGTCAATTAAAATAATCTCATCTAGGCCCCTTTCACGCGTTAGTCATCATCTATTCCAGGCCCCACCAGCCCAATGGTTTGGATCATTGAAATGCTGGTGGGTCCCAGTGGTCTAGATAGCTCAGAAAGGCTAAACCCCGGGTAAACCCCAGTGGAAATCCTTCCACAACTCTGTGGATATTCCGTCACCGGCGACGGAGAATGTCAGGAACTGAAGATGAGTTCTCACTCAGCTGGGTAAGTTTCTAGCCTCTGTTTCTTCCATTAATCTGAAATTAATTTCTGCCTCTTCTGCTGGGTGTTTCTCTATCCGATTCAGCCTTTCGTTCCTGGCAGTTCATTTTCAGAGTTTCTTGCTAGCTAGTTTAAGCTTCAGTGGAGACTTGTAAAAGGCTAGCAAACGCGTAAAGAGGTCGCGGGCAAGGGAGTTTGGATTTAAGCCGGAAGTCTCTGGTATGGTTTTTGTATATCTTTGCATTTACATCAAGTTTGAGTTATTTACTTCGTCATCTGCGGTGTTTACTATTTGCTTTCTAATTAAACAAAACAATTAGCAGTACTGTTTGCAATTTGTTATTAGTAGGCTGGAGGTGTTGCATTTCTAGTCCATTAGTAATGTTGCAGGAAATAGCAACAAGTTATTTTGATTGAATTGGTATCAAAGCTACAGGTTCATTAAGTAATCAAACCCAAGCCATTCAATTTTATCATCTAAGATGGCAAGCTTAATCCAGCCACAAAATCCCAAATGAAGCAAGATTAATTATGACAATTGGAGCATTCAGATGAAAGTCCTGCTAGGATCAGAAGATTTTGAGAAATCATAGATGAGAGCTAGACTGAACCAGCTCCCGGAGGACGAATCTAATATCAACGCTAATTAGAGGAGTGCATTAAAGAAGTCAAGGAAGAAGGATAAGAAAGCATTATTCTTTATGTATCAAGGCATATATGAAGCAACATTTGAGAAGATCTCAAATGAGAAAACATCAAAACAAGCATGGGAGATATTGCAGATTTCATTCAGAAGCGTTGAGAAAGTCAAAAGCATATGCCTACTAGCACTGAGAATTAATTTTGAGATAATTTGCATGAATAGAGTAGAATCAATAGTTGATTCTTTCTTAAGAGTTAATTATCGATGGAGAAGTTATTAATCATGAAAAAATCATGGAAAAGATCTTAAGATCATTAACTCCAAAATTTTGAGAATATATAGAGTAGTGGCAATTGAAGAATCAAAGGATTTATCCAATATTTCTATTGATGAACTTTTGGGCTCTATACAAGCCCATGAACAAAGGATAGGTAAGAATGCGGGTAGATTAGTAGATCAAGCTTTGCAAAGCAGGCTTAATATTAGGAAAGATAGCGAAAGTGTAGCAGCAAATGGTATTCGAGGCAATCGTAGTTATGACATCAACAAAGGTGGTCATGGTGATCCCACTAATAGAAGTGATTACAAAAGTCAAACCAGTCAAAAGATCATAGCAGAGGAATAACACATCGAGGAAGAAGTTTAAGAGGTTGAGGAAGAGGAGAAACTTTTTATAGGAACAAATCTCAAATCCAGTTCTACAAATGCAAAGGTATAGGCATTTAATTTATGACTGTAGAAATAACAAAATTACTGATGCAGAAGAGCAGGCCCACATATCCATAGAAAGAGATGAAAGAGAATCATCTCAGGTATTATTAGTTCGAAAAGGAGAAGCTAGAGAAGAGCAGAACCTTTGGTATCTTGATACAGGTGTAAGCAATCACATGTGCAAACAAAAGAGCTATTTACCGAGTTAAATAAATCAATACAAAGAGAAGTCACTTTTGGTTATTCTTCGTAAGTGCTGGTCAAAGATAGAGGCAAGATTATGATCCAAACAAGAAAAGAAGATCACAGGTACATTTTTTACGTTTATTATGTTCCTACCATAAAAAAATAATATTATAAGTCATAGGCGACTTCTTGAAAAGGGATATGATATCCATCTCAAACATATTGCACTTTCAATAAGAAACAAGGAAAATGAATTAACTGCAAAGGTGAATGTGTCAAAAAATATAATGTTTACCTCAAACATCTAGACAAACTCAGCGAAGTGTTTGAAATCAATATTGAAGAATAACTCATGGTTCAGTCTAATATGGTCAAATATCTGCTAGAGATACAACATCCAGATCAAATATGTGAAGGATGCATTCTTGGGAAGCATCACAGAAAAGACTTCTCTAGTTGGATAGTCGCAAAGAGCAAGGAAGCCATTAGCACTTGTTCACCCAGATGTAGGGGAGGCCATTCAACATGGAGTCACTTAGAAGTAACATGTATTTTATCACTTCTATTAATGATTTTGGTTGAAAGATATGGGTTTATATTCTGAAAGAAAAATCAGAAGCATTTGATAAATTCAAAGAATTTAAAGCTTTAGTTGAAAAGCAGAGTGGCTACTACATCAAGGTGCTTAGGTCTGATAGTGGTAGGGAATATAGCTCAAAAGCATTTCAGGAATTCTACAAGGAGAATAATATCAAGTATCAGCTAACAGCTGCTTATACATGCAGCAGAACGTTGTAGTAAAAGGAAAGAATTGGACCATTCTTGACATGGCAAAAAGCATGCTAAAAGGTAAGTATTTGCTGAAGAGTTTTTGGGCTGAAACTGTAGCATGTGTAGTTTGTCTTCCTAACCGTTGTGTGACATAGAGTGTGAAGTTTAAGACAAACACTAAAAGCTTGGAATAATGAAGAGCCTAGAGAAGAACAAAATTATAAGACAAATGTGGGTATGAACCCAAGACCAAAGCTTACAAGCTACATAATCCAATTACTAAGAAGTTGATTATATGGATGATGCAGAAGCTTATTGGAGGTGTACTGATGAAGGAAAGAGCATCTGAGCGATGTTTTACAATGGCAACAATGAAAATGAGCAATAAGCTATGACAAAGCAACTCAGGATGAAAAATGGTAGAGGGCCATGACTGAAGAAATTGAAGCAATTGAGAGAAATGATACTTAGGAGCTCACTACACTGCCTAAGGGACAAAACGATTGAAGTAAATTAGGTCTACAAGATCAAAACAAATTAAGAAGGGTAAGTAGAAAGGGACAAAGATTAGTTGCATAAGGGCTGCTTCCCACTAGGTATTGATTATGAAGAAGTTTATGTACCAGTAGCAAGGATCGACACAATCAGGCTGCTAATTTCTTTAGCTCACAAAATTGATGGAAGATATACCATATGGATGTAAAATCAGCTTTTCTAAAAGGCTATCTTGATAAAAAAGTTTATGTTGAACAACCACTTGGATATAATAAGAAAGTATAAGAGCATCAGGTTTACAAATTAAAGAAGACACTATAGGAACTGAAGCAAGCCCCCAATGCATGGAATACAAGGATTGATGACTACCTTCAGGAGAAAGAATTTAAGAGGTGTCCTTGGGACCATTCACTATGTACAAAGGTAAGCAAAGATAGAGATATTCTCATTATTTCCCTTTATGTTGATGATATGATCTTTACAGGAAATAATGTAAGCATGCTGTAAGACTTCAAAAGAAGGTAAAACGAGGCGAAGATGGGATCTTCATTTTACAAAAGAAGTATGCAATGCAGATACTAACGAAGTTTATGATGAGCGGCTGCAATCCAGTGGAAACACCTGTAGAAATAGTTTTAAAGTTAAAGAATGAAATGGAATGAAGCCCAGTAGATCCAACATTGTCTAAGAGCTTAGTTAGTAGGTTTAGATTGACATTCATTAGACCAGATATCATATATGGAGTTGGCCTAGTTAGTTGATACATGGAGACACCAATTCAAGATCACTTCAAAGCAGCTTTGCCAAAGGAGACTGCAAGATGGTCAAGTTTAGGGGTTGTCTTTCCTTGTTCAACAGCTTGAGGACTGATTGTGTTGAAATTTGGGTAATCAAGGACGGCTAATGGAGTACTAAAGTGAATACTGGAAGGCTGCCTGGGAGTCTCAACATCCATTATTTCCCCTCAGCCATACTGGAAAGTGAGGTGTGATAGTCCCGCTGAGCAAGGAGGATCTCTTTGCCTATGATCCTAAGCAGGAACAGCTCAAATGGATTCAAAGTCACAGGCTGTCTAAAGAAAAATCTTTGGTAGTTGTGAATCATTTGGGGAAGCCTTATCTCACTCGAGGCAGTTGCTGTGTGTGCAAAGATGGTAGCAGAACAGCGTGGAAATACATCAGGTTATAGTTTTTCCTATGATGATATGGTTAGGATAGGCAGCTATATGATGCATGTACCTGGCAAAAACAGTTAAAACTTATCAATGGAAGTACTGTAGAACAGCATGGAAGTTGACAAAGGACAGGAAGATCCAAAAGCTACTTCCACTCTTTCCTTCTGTAGGTAGTAGTGCCCTCTTTTAAATTAGTAGTCGTAGTGGGCCATGCAGCTTTGATATTTAAAGAACATGATATTAAGTGTTTTTTTTTCTATATGAAGCAAAAGATCCTTACATGTTTTGTAAGTCTGAGAGTGATCTCAGGGTAATCTCTTACACGTTTCTACCCTATATCTTCTACCAAGTCCTGGTCTATGCTTTGGTTGCAGCAATTGAAATTTTTGGTTTTCCTGCCTAAACCTTGGAGCTATTCAGGTTGGGGATGACAAATTGTGGATTGAACTATCTGTCCAAGGTGAGAGATCTGTATATGCTGCTATTTGCAGCCATGTACTGTAGATAGTTTTATACCAATAAGCAGCCTGCTGTTTTAGGGCTATTTTGTCTATGTTTGCATAAGTTTATCAACATAAGGGAAACATGTTATTCTCATGCAAAACAACCCCATAGAGATCTGGTCTCAAGCATTAGAAGCCATCTCGGTCTGCAACTGTTTTACCCATCAATGTACTTCACTAGATGTTTTCATCAGACTTTGATGCAGTTGAACACAGCTGATTCATACAGTTTAGACTGGATGTTCTTCAGGTACCAATTCTCGAAGGCTAAACCTTTAGATGAAGGAATGCCTACTCCAAGCAGCAAGCTAGAGTGAGGTTGGCCAGGTTAGGCTGGATCAATCTAAAGTCTGTAAGAGATCCAAGTAGTGCAGGAATGTGTTCAGAACTTGCACCAGAAAGTGGTGTTTATGGATTCAGTTCCCTGCAGAATACTTTCTCCTAAAGTTGAAGTAGCCTGTTTTACTAACTAAGACTCTGCATTTATTGTTCTGAGACTTAAGGATAGGAAGTCCTTGAGACTTGTTCTTTCCACAATCGCCTGCCTCTAGAACTGTCATTAGATGTTATTTTTCCTGGTGTTGCAGACACTTCATTCACAACTAAGCATGAACAGTGACCCTACTAAGCACTCTGCATGCATCAGAACTGCCATATTGTATGATAGTTCCATCATAGATTTTAACTGGAAAGCTACAGTCGCAATTTAGATTGTACAAAATGTTATAACTAATCAATCAGATGAAAGATCGAGCATGTATTTGTTGAGATGTGTACTGAGCTTTTCTCATTCCCTGATACTCATTTTCTCAACTTCCAACTATGAATTTTACCAATAATTACACTGGATAAGAGATGATATGGATACAAATAGAAAGTTAAACTCTGCCTTTCAAGTTAAAGGGCGGACCAAAGAGCACTTCAAACATCTCCTTGAAGCATAATTACCCTCAAGTCTGAGGAAGGTGGTGACGTCTGGAACCTGGTTTAGTTTCTCAGGTCACCATCTGCGAGAGAAGCTTGATCAGGTTAAGCCAATTCATGGGAGCTCATGTCAACGATTAAGTTACAGGGACCAGAATAAGACTCATGCTTTTTGAGAAGCATTGACTGTTTTGTACCTCTTGATTCATACCAGGAGGTGATCCTTTTGCAGCTAATAAAAGATAGGCTTAGATTTGCAGCTGCAGTTTATGTGCTCCCCTTGTAACAATTCATATGCCCACCTTGTTATTGTGAGGCTTTCTGGTTCTATTTCCTTTATCAATCATGTAGTATATTAAGTATTATTTATTCGATAGGCTGTTTGAAAGACGGAAGATCCACGCAATTTGAATATACTAGCATACGCTGATTGATAAATGAATGCTTCTGGTAGTTCCTAAGTTTATTTCTATATCATGCTATATTTTTTCTTGTGATATAATGATTATATGATGGATGTACTGCAGGAAGAGTCATACACTTGCAATCAAATGATAACTACCTCAATCTCTGTGGAGAAAAATTATAAGAGCTACACCTCAAAGCATGAATTAAATAACATCACATGTACGAAAAGCACTATAAATTGATAAGATTGACAAGTATTCAGACAGAGAAAACAGTAATTGCAAACCCTGATTTTAGAAAAAGCAAGTCTATGGAATGTCAAAAAATTGATAATATTCATAAAGAACTCAAACAGTCCTGTTCACAAGAGATAATATAAAACACTTCAAGTAAGAGGAGAACATGGAAATTTAACAAAGGAAAGAAGAATAAAAGCTAGAATCTATTTCTAAAAGGGAAGTGTTATTCCCATAAATACTTTTGCTGTCAGAATTAGTGTTGTTATTTTGTAGGATTTTTCTTTAGCATTGAATCTACAGAAACCTACTAAATGATAAAACCAATTCTTGCATGTAGCAAGCATTTCCCTTTCTAGAAGGACCGGACAGCAGTTAGGAGAGAATAAATTTGAAATTGACGATATCAAATTAATAGGTAAATGAGATTCTGACGAAAACTCCAAACAAGAGAAAATACATTTTTATGGGGGATGCAACACTTAATACATAACAACCCGCAGGCATCTCTGCAAAATTCAAGAGAAAATAGCATATGGCACCTGATGACCAGAATGGTTAGCAGCCTCATGAAGAAAACATACAAACTGTTATATATCTATATGCCTATATATCTTAATCTTTGAATAACATCATGCATGAGATGTGCGTGGCCTGAATAGTTATTATAGTGGAATGATCATGGTTAGTTAGGTAGTTTCGCTAGTTACTTTAGAGAGGGTGGCTATAAGAAGCAAGTTCCAAATTTTTATATATACATTGGTGATTTGCGATTTTTGTCAAAGAGAGGAGAATTTTTAAGTCTTACAAGGAAGTTTGCCCCCTCAAAGTGGCATTTATAAAGGTTTTAGCCCCACTGAAGTGGCTGTATTAATCCAGTTAGATTATGTTTTTTTAATTTGTTTTCATGCAGGCACATAAAAATTTGTATCAAAGCCAGATTCTTAATGAAGATTGTGGGTGCTGTGGGAGAAAAGAAAAGAAAATTGCAGCTAAAGGTTTGGAAGAACATCCCCCTCAAAGTGATTATTAGGATGAACCCCTAATGAGGTAAACACATGGACTCAAGGTGTAAATGAAAAGAGCCAGTGTATGCAATCTTGAAGACGATGTTTAGAGGTTATAATTGAACTGAGGAAAGAGTAGAGGATCTTGGGCAGTGCTTTGGGAATCACTATTAACTTTAGTCATACTTGAGCATGTTCATTTGGATTTCTGCCTTCTTTTAGTTGCGTACGAGGAAAAAAATGTCCACAAAAGCTAGAAACTCGTCAAGACAGGCTTACTTTTTATCACAAGGGGCAAACTTTTTATGACAAGACCCCAATTAAATGAAAAAATTGAAAACTTCTTAATTTCACTATAACTATTTCTCCACATTAGTGTCTGGGTCTAATAGAAGAAAAATAATAGGGTTGGAGTCTCTCCCACCACCTCGTGTCTCGTCACTTAGAGATACAATATCCAACTCCAAGGACCCAAAACAATCCAGAAATAATTCCATGTTCGTTGGTTCTGCACAAAAACGATATACGAAGTTTCCCTCTTCATCCCAGGTCCCCATTCTTCATCCTCTCATACCCACGAATCCGATTGATCCCCTTGTTCGAGTCTTACATAAGTTGGTTAATACGACAAACAAAATGCGAGATTTTCACACTACGCACACAGAGACCGGAATTTAGATACATCAGAGGCCAACACTGCCTGGTCTGCCATTCGTAGACCTCGACAAAAAATCAAAATAAACCACAACTTGGAATGCAAGAATCGTAAACTCCCTTTGAAAGGGCTCACTGCATCAATCAACCTCTACAAAATTTAACCACATCGCACACCCAACAAAGAAAAGAAACCCAATCCAGACAGAAGAAATAATCAAAAACCACAAATACATAGATCCAAAGACAAAGTACCCAGTTCATAAAAACGAAGCAAGAAATAAGTAATTCGTTGTTCATTAACTTCCCAATTCAAGACCAGTATAGAAATTTACAGGACTAGCCAAAAAATATTGAAGGACGAAACCCAGAAAGAAACGAATTTAGACGACATGGCCTATATAACCTAAGCGCGTTCTCCACGAATCCGCCTTGCAAGCTGAATATCTTTGGGCATAATGGTTACCCTCTTGGCATGGATGGCACACAAGTTGGTGTCTTCGAACAGACCCACAAGGTATGCCTCCGCAGCTTCTTGAAGAGCAAGAACAGCATGGCTCTGGAATCGAAGATCAGTCTGCAATGAAAGACAAGGATGAGAAGTATGCCAATAGCCCGCTTAGAATAAATCTCAAATTTTGAAAATAAAGTAGTAAGAACAATCTTCTGGAAATGGAAACTCCACCTTGAAGTCCTGAGCGATTTCACGAACAAGACGCTGGAATGGGAGCTTACGGATCAAGAGTTCTGTACTTTTCTGGTACTTCCGGATTTCACTGTCCATGAGGAAATTGTTTGGGAAAATAGCAGATCTGGCCTAAGAAGCTTAAAACAATTTGTACACCAATTCCAGAGAGAAGAAAAATGAAAGACTACATACCGAAGTGCAACTGTTCCGGGACGGTAACGATGCGGCTTCTTTACTCCACCAGTAGTTGGTGCAGACTTTCTTGCAGCCTTCAAACATTACAAGGAAGATTCAGTAACGAAGCTTCATAACAATAAAGCGCACAAACATACAGTAACGAAAAAGAGAAGATCATTGAGCATGACACCCTGGAGAATACTCGATGAAAACAATTTTGCAACGAAGAGAAAAACCAACCAATTGAAGATATTAAAAGCCCTAGAAAGAAGCCAGAACTACCCTCGGCTGAAACACCCAGAAGAATTGCTTGCCCAAGGAACACCTCTAAATGGAAAGCAGGAAGCAGAGAATACTCGGTTGGCGAACAATTTTGCAATGAAAAATAAAATCAACCACATTAAAGATCTTAAAAAATCTAGAAAGAAGCCAGAACTACCCAAGGATGATATACCCAGAAGAATCTCTCGTCCAAGGAAAATTTTGAATGGAAAACAGGAAACAACTTTTCATCCTCAGCCAGAAAGAACCCACACGTAAACATAGCGAAGAACCCAGATTTCGAAAACCAATTACATGTAAGCCCATCCTAAACAATCCCAACATAAAAACCAGCAACTGAAGAAATTGAGGCTGCAAGAAGACAGAAACTGAAAGAGGGGAATACCTTCGTAGCGAGCTGCTTCCTTGGGGCCTTTCCTCCAGTGGACTTACGAGCAGTTTGCTTGGTACGGGCCATTTCTTCCAAAGATCACTGCAATTGCAAGAAGAAAATAAGAAACCAAAAGCGAAGAATAGAAACCCAGAAATCCTAGTCGAGATCGATCGCCTCGTTGTTTTACCCGTAGAGACAAGAGTTTAAGGAAACGGAGACACTTGGATTGTTCGTAGGTGAGGAAGGCAAAAGTCGTTTCTCTCCATTTTTATAGTACGGGGTAAGGCAGTTTTCAAAGGAGAAGAAAAGCACGAAATCCGTGTGCTTTCCTCTCATTGGCTGGTTTGATTTGAAGCGGATCGACGAAATTGTTACTCTCCTATTATGCACCTTCTTGTGTTTTCTCTCTCCGTTGGCTCGGCACCATCCATAATTGATTGGGTATGCTACCAGCACGACACGTTTAACAGTTGAAGGCTAGATCTAAGTCAAGAGGAAGATGTCGGTGGATAAGATCGGTTTTTGTGTAGCCCAAGGCTGGTCCACCGGATCTACTGAGTTGGAGAATAAGCTTTGTTCTGCACTCATTTGTGTAAGCCTAAACTTTGACAGTCTGACTGTGGAAGATATGTCCAACAATCTGCTCTTCTTCTTCTTCTTCTTGCTAGGAGGAAGCTGGAGGTATCTTCTCCATTACCTTCTTCTTAGTAATGATATGTAATTAGTCTGTGGATGTGAAAGACATTGATAACATTACAGTAACTGATACTTTCCAACATCCAAAGTCTTTTGAGACCTCCTGTGTGAATGTAACTTTTGGTGTGTCCCCTCTGAAAGTCCTTCTAGGGGAAGTCCATGGGCAGACGAAGAAGGCAATTCTGATGCCATGGGAAAGGAGGAAGCCATGGTGGTAGCTTTTGTTGGTCTGAGGTTTAGTCAGCAGTCGAGCCCGCTATTGTTAGGTTTATGGACAGCAGTCACCAGTAACAGTTTGCTGAGGTCCCTCTCTTGTTTGCTAGAAGTTGCTTGGCACTCTGGATAGTCAATCTAATGCTTCTTCAATTTCATTCCCTAGCTATCATAGTGAGACCTCACCCTACATCTATGCATTGAGCGAATCTCACTCAATAATGCTAGCCGCCATTTGCCTTCTATTCCCAAAAATGCTCCGATCCAGACTAAGTACGGGTTTACTTAGCTCGATCTGAAAATTTAACCACCTCCTGGAGAGGAGCCCTCATCTAGGTGCAACCCGTTCCAGCTTTTTTCTGGGCCACATATTCTACAAAGATGTGTAGCTGTCAAAGTTTTCAGCAATGCCGCCCAGCCCACCACTGTTAAGCATGACTCTGTTAAATCTTCAACTTCCCAGCTTCTATAGTCGAAGATTTGTTGTTTCTTTCTTCCCCTCCGTTATTGCAGCCGCAATGTGTTTGCACAAGTTAACTCGGACTCATAGTTTTCGTTCTATATGGTTTTATCGTAGCTGGTCCCAAAGCTCCGATAAAGGATAAGGGTTTTGCGTCAAGTGCTAACCATCAAAGAAATCCCATGGCAAAGCCTATGCATGAATCTATTTATGGTATTCCCTCTTGCTAGGGTGTTTTCCACAAGTGACACGCAGCATTAGGCATAATAGATATAATATTAAGATTAAAATATCTGAAGTGAAAGAGGCCTTAAAAAAGATGAAGTTGGCAAAGGCTTTAGGACTTGATGATATACCAATAAAGGTTTTGAAGCATATAAGAAATACGAGCTAGTTTGGTAGATAAGTTTTTAACAAGATTGTGAAATCAAAGAAAATGTCAGATGAATTGAGCAAGAACTTTATTATACTAATTTACAAAAATAAAAGAGACATATATTATTGCACTACTTATTAGAGGATCAAATTTATGAGACATATTATGAAACTTTTTAAAAGAGTGATGAAGAAAAGGTCATGATATAAGACAAGTGTATCAAAAAACTAATTTGGTTTCATGTCTGAGAAGTCTACTATGAAAGCTATTTTCTTGCTTTAACCATGGATAAAGAAATATAGGGAGATGAGGAAGGACCTCAACATGGCCTTCATTGACTTAGAAAAAGCTTATGATAAGATCCCTGACAGTTAATATTGTGGGTGTTGGGCAAGAAAAGGATTTCACGACTATATATAGATATAATTAAATATATACATATATATATATATGAGTGAGCAGTAACAAACATTATAACTAATAGCAGAGACATTGGTGATTTTTCTATCTCTATAGGATTGCACCAAGGATTAGCATTGAGTTCATACCTTTTTCACTTTAGTTATAGATGGTTAATAAAGCATTTGCACGAGGAGATTTCATGATACATGTTATTTGCAAATGATATAGTTTTGATTGACAAGATAAGGAAGCGTGTAAATACAAAGCTAGAATTAGATGAACTGAGACAAAGTATATGGAATTCAATTTTAGCAAAAAGAGGAGCGAGAGTAGAGCACCAATAAAGATTAATAACAAAGAAGTCACCTTAAAAGAACGCTTCCGATACTTGGGATAAATAATTCATGAGAGTGGAGAGATTGAGAGGGAGATTGCCCAGAGAATCCAAGTAGGTTGGAACAAATGGAGATGCGCCTTTGGAATTTTGTGTGATTGAAGGGTGCTACTCAAACTAAAAGAAAATTTCTATAGGATGACTGTAAGCCCAGCCATACTCCATGGATCAGAGTGTTGAGCAATTAAGAAACAACATATACATAGGATGAGTGTCACTGAAATGGGATGTTAAAATGTATGAATAATCAAACAATGAAGGTTAGAATTAGAAATGATTTCTTCATCTGTTCCATTTTCAAAGTATGTTGACTCCATGTTCTTCCGCTTCAGTGGGGGCATCATAGAGTTGAGTTCGTGGAGGCAAGTGAACTATCCCTACCATTTGGCAAGGTTAGTAGGCCAGCCCTCTAGAAGAGTGGGGGGTTGGTCTCTCCTAGGGGCAACTTCCCCCTTACAAGGTAGGCAGAAGCCTCCTTCATCACTGATCGGACCCCAAAATCTGCCTTAACTAACAACATATTGTGACGACCCGGGTTTTCTCATGCATTTTTCAATGCAATATCTAATTTTCTAAGGCGGGATGCATCCCTATTTGAAAATCATTTTATAGAAACCATGCAATGTAGCGGAAAACCTTTTAGTTTTAAACTCATTTTAAAAACCCCGAGTGTCATTTGCCTTCACAACAACCAAAGTGGTTTTTGAAAAACTTCAGAAATCATAAATGTTTTTCCCCAGGTCTAACCAGTCACATCACACAGCTCAACTGTAATTAAATACAAATACATGTCCAAAGGGTTGAGAGTTTACTTACATATATAACTGTCTCCTTTTTAATTCACTTGCTCGTAACACTATCATCTCCTGAGGCGTCGTCTATTTGTGAGTGGAACTATCCTGAAAATTGTTAAGGATAGGGTGAGTATATAATATACTCAGTAGGAGTCTATCACTACTAGTTTTATAATGCATGAGATGTTTTAAAATCATATGCTCATTCAAAACATGTGTATGTTTGAATACTCAAGTGCAGCATCGATGTTAAAATTCATTGTTAAACTGAAATACTAACGACTTAAAGGATCACATAATTCAAAATCGAAAGTATCATATACATATATATCATAACATTATAATATACATAAGATGCTTCATTGAATCCAACTTATGGATCTATAGTATGGTACGGTCGACCAACCTCATATCATGCCATATGCAATGCACATAAATCATCAAACCATAGGGTCCACTATGCCCACGACCTCGTCACCGTGTGGTCCCCGAGTACCTGAGGACACTCAGTCATAGCCTCCACGAGGCCTATGACACGTCGACCCAGTGCCGTGACACCAGTGGTAGCCCCCTGTACCACATGCAGTCGACGTAGGGACTTGCCTCTTTTTGGGCGTGGTACCCATCCACCTAATAGTGGTAGAGGCCGGGTGACCAACCCAGACCCCTCGGCATAGCACCCACGGGCTTACTAGCCCAAATCACATAAGATCAAATAAGCTAAAACCTCTTTTCAAAACCTGTCCTCTTTGGGTCCCTCACAACTGCTTGGCCCTCGGCACTCCAGCGTCTTTTGGCAACCCTCAAGGACATGCAATCTTTGCAAGTACTTAAATCATGCAATGTATGCACTTGTTTGCAAAACATATAAGTGCATAATGTATATACAATCATTTACAGAACATGTCTATGTACAAAGCATTTATCACATGCATGCTGAATTAAGTCATGCTAAATAAGTCATATACTTACAACATATGTTCTCAAAACAATAATAGTTTTTTTAAAAGAATCTAATAGTGATAGAGCACCTACCTGACTAGGTCGCGTTAACCCTTTTGTCCTCGTACGCTCCTAAACATGGTTTGGGAACTTAAGGTTAGTTTGGCCTATCTTTTATGGGTTTTAGAGTAGTTGGTCTTTATTATTTAGGCATTAGGGGTTCGTCCCTATGCCTATGGGTGTCCTAAGGTCCTAATTGGGCCTTGATATCCTCAGTTTTCCAAAGGTCTAGCGGTCACGCGCCACTATCCTATTCTAAGGTTCATGCCCACCTTTGATTGGGCTTTGATCAGGGATTTTATAGTTTAGGTGTGTCCACGTCATCGACACGGACATAATACCTTTTGCGGCTCCTCAATCGGAGCTCTAGATCTCAAGTTATAAGCGTTTTAGTGTCGCACGTACATAAGCCTTTAAGGATAAAAATACGGAATGCTAGTGTGTTGCGTGCCAGCTGCATGCGCACCGGCTACCTTAAGACGGAAAAACTCTCGGTTTGCTAGCGCGCTGCATGTCTGCGGCGTGCGCCTCAACGAGCGCATCTGCAGACGCGCTTAACTTTTCCGCCTTTTTTTCCCTTTTGCGGGCGCGTCCCCGGACGCGCCCGTTGGTTTTCTTCATACGCGTTTGACGCGTCACATTCCGACTGGAACGTTTTCGTCGACTGGGGGACCGGGGCATCCTCAAGACACCCTAGTTCGACCCTGTCGAACCAATGCGGCCTAGGGAACGTCCCTGGGTCCTTGGTGAGTCTCCAGGGTTCTATTTGGCATGGTTTTTCATGCAAAAACCGAGGGAAATTGATCTTGGAACTATGGTGGGGATGGGTTTTGAGGGATCTCGGGCGTACCTGGCTCGTTGCTGGGTTTTTCTCCTTGTTTTCTCCTCTAGGTCACTGCTCCTCAACTGGTTTTCTTCAACGTTTTGGGTTGCCATTAGAAGCGCCCAAGAGCTCTATTTATAGAGCTAAGAGAGGGTTATTGAGGGGGCTCTCACCACCTTTGAATAGCGGTGGAGAAACCTCCAGAATGACGGTGATTTCTCTTCCAATCACCGCCGTTCTAGAACCCTCTAGAGGTTGAAGATGAAGGGGTGCCCGTATCAAAACGGGCCCCTGTGTTTTTGCAGTTAAATCTGTTTTTATAAAAATTACAGTTTTGCCCCTGAACTTCAAAAAGCTATAACTTGCTCATTTTAACTCCATTTTGGGTGATTTTAGTCTTGTTGGATTTCTTTTTCTGAGAGGCATCTAATGGTATCATTTTTAGGACCAAGTTTCTGGGTTCACTCAAGGAAACTAGTGAAATGACCAAAATGCCCTTATCTTCAAAACTGAACTTTTCATGGGATTTTAATATTACAAAAATTGGGGTCATTACACATATACATGGGATGATTGTCGCTGAAATGGGATGTTGAAATGTATGAGTAGTAAGACAATGAAGAATAGAATTAAAAATGAAAATATTAGAAGAAACTTAGGAGTAACACCAATAAGTAACAAGATGAGAGAGATTAGACTTAGATGGTCTAGACTTGTCCAACATAATCCAAAAAGGATACCAGTTAGAAGGATTGAGGCAACCCAAGTCAAATGTTCTAAAAGGGGAAAGGGAAGGCCCCAAATAACTTAGATAGAAGTGGTGAGAAAAGATTTTACAACTTTGGGACTAAATAAAACAATGATACTTAATAGAGGGGAATGGAGGAACAAGATTCATGTGACCCACCCCTAATCTGCATCAAGTCTTGATGATGATGTATTTACACAAGCTCCCACCAACTAACCATGTCATTTTTATGCAACCTTGAGGAAGCAATTTACTTCCAAAATTGCTTAATTACACATGATTGATGAGAAAATGAATCTCCATTAACATAAAAGCTTTCAAGCACTAAATCAAAATATGGTCAACTAAATTCACAACATTGTACAAATAATGCAGCGATTTTCTTTTTAATTGTAGACACAAACACCCGTGCACAGCCTTGAACCTTGGCCACCCAAGTGAGAGACACCTTGTCTTGCCATTGTGCTACAAGGCTTTGGTGCAATAACAATAAATAATGCAACGATAAAGAAAATACAATTGTTTAACAAATATCTAAATATACCTTGGTCAAGATATCATCCTATTGAAATTATGCTTTATCAAGTCAGCAGCTTTGTGAGTATGAACACAACTAAGCCATTGTGAACCCTCTCATCTTAGTGGTAGTTGATATGGAAAAATATAGGCTTTGACTTGATAGTGGTTTAGAACATGCTATGCTTTCTCCCTGAAAAAATTAGCCTTCTTGTTTCCTTTGTATAATCACATACACCAACGCAAAATCCAAAGCGAATGGCTTGGAAGTGGCAAGTTCTTTCAAAAATTCAATGCTTTGGTTGGAAAGTAACTCCATATAAGGCACACGTTAGTTTGTTATCAATCTAAAAGTTTACTTAATAGGAAGTGGGCCATCAATAGTTATATCTTCTTATAAAGTATGGATTAGAAATCTTTTTTCTTTTAAAAGGGAATTTTAATGATGGAAAAAATTGAATAATTATATAATGCATGGAGAAAAATTTTAATGTCAGAAGAGGCAATAAAACTTTGTAAATGGATATTTGGAAAGAGAAAATGAAGAGGATAGTGGAAGAAAAGTGTAACAACCCCAAAATTTTATGTCCTTTTATAGAAGTATAATTTGGAACTAATAAAATCATTAGATAGTGCTCAAAAAACGGAATCCAATAAGCCAAAGAACGCTCAAAACAGAGCCCGTATGAAGAAGTTATAGGCCTTTGAAATCAAGGGCAATATGGTAATTAAAAGAAAAAAAAAAACAAAGAACATCATTTTTCAGGAGGGGACCAAATTGATATTGGCACCCCCCTTTCGCATTGCAAACCCGACGAAAAGTTGGGTCTGGTCTCTCTCTCTCTCTCTCTCTCTCTCTCTCTCTCTCTCTCTCTCTCTCTCTCTCTCTCTCTCTCTCTCTCTCCTGACCAGCACGAAACCTAGGGCTTTTTGCCCTGCTTCGATCTGCCATAAGCATGGCTACCTTCCCCTCTGCTCAGAGATCCAACCGGCGTGGCAATGGAACCACTTTGCTTGGATCATTGCCGGCAAAACATGCATGGAAAACCCTCTTCCCTCTGATCACCTTCCTCTTCACTAGCGTTTTTCCCTTTCCCCTCCGACAATCGCACGCTTCTGCTTCGTTCAGATATCTACCAATGGAAACCCATTTATCCAACGTCAACTATGACCCACAAAGATTCTCCGTTCGCATGCTCTTCGATTTGATCCCTTTGCCACCAGAAAAACCCGACCAAACCCAGACCCTTCACTTGGATCTTCCATCGGCGACCCATGTAAAACCCCCTATTTCCCTGTCTCCTGCACAGTAGAAGAGGAGCGCACCTGCCAGATCCAGTCAAATGTGCCAGACTTTCTTTCCCCTCCCACTAAGGTCGGCAGTGCACAGAACGCCAAAACCCATTTTCTCCTCTTTCTCTCTCCCTCGCTCCACTGGCTTTGTCTAGCCAGATCAACCCGAAACCCTTCTTCCTCTTCTCCCTTTCTCTCTTGTTCCAGCCAACTACACGCCCGAGCCCGAAACCCATTTCACCCTTCTTCTCCATCACTCGTAGCACAACTCCAGTGACGGTGAACAGTCTTCCAGAACAGCACACATGGATCCTAAAAACTATTCGGATGAATGATTTGAGCCGTTCATCGTGCTCCTCTCAACGTTGCAAAGAAAACCCCTTAAGAAATTTGGCAATCATGGTTGATCCGACAATGATCCAAATGCAACAGTGATGTGTGGTTATGATCATGCTGATCCGTGGCAAGCTGCCATGATCCAACAGTTATCTGACATTAGTGGGACCTATTGAACAAAAATTGGAAGGCATACAATGAGTTGAAGTGCAAGGGGTTGATCGTGGAAAAGAGTACAACTAAAGCTAGTGGAATCTGGTGAATGCGTCACACGAGGTAGGTGGAAATTTAAGACTGCATGTCTAAATCATAAGATGCATGTTATAAACATGATTTTATTTCTGCTTATAGATGTTATGAAAATTCGAATGGTATGATTATATTCTATGTGCTTTAAATTGTAATGATAAAAATAATATAATTAAAAGAATTGCATGTTATAATTGATGCTTATGCCTTGTCCGAAATTATGTTTATGGTACATGGGTACCATGTCAGTATTGGTGATGTATGAGTCTACGTTATAGGACACGTCCTTGGTGGGTTACACCAAATAAGTGAGGATGTTATTCTTGTTATGAAATATATGAACAGGCAAATTACCTACTATTATGATTATTTTACATCCAGGCATGGATGCCTGAGAGTTTTGTTTTAGACAGGCATAGGCCTGGGGATGCTATGCTATGAGAGTTATGAGGGTTTGGCCACCCGCTCTCCGAAATTTGTTATGTTATGGATACCATGCACTATGTGTTGCAAAAAGTTGGGTGGGGCAATCATGGGAAGGCCGCCACTATGACATCCATGGTCCTCCCATGCGGACATGGATCTTGTGATTTCCACCGAGGGTGGTATATGTGGATTATTGAGCAGTTATCCGGACGCGCCATACGGATTCTGACTGCATGCATAGTAATCCTTATATTTTATGCACTATGGTGCATATCCTTGAGGGTTGCCAAAAGACACTGGAGTACCCAAAAGACGCTGGTGAGGCAATGTGAGGGCTAGGCAGTTGTGAGGGACCAAAAGAGGACAATATTGTATTCGTTGTGCATTCTGCCACGGGACATATATATATACATATATATATATATGATGTCATTAAGAGGTGCTTTATATGATACGACATGATGATATGCCTTGTATCATTTTTCCAACAATGGCTGGAGGATTGTGGACCCTGTATGGTGAGGGGTAGGAGGATTATATTGATATACCAGTAGTGGCTGGATAATTATGAACCTCATATGATGAGGGATATGATTTTGAAACCCAGTATAGTTTGGGAATGCAAATTAGGTGACGTTGATTATATTCATAATTTTGTATGTCCTTTAACAAATTTCATATATGTGTATTATTGTTATATTAATATGATTGAGGGAATAGTTTCATATATGTTTTCATATGGGTTAGTGAATGGGTAGAATTGTATGTAGAGTATGGTTCATGGAATTGAAGTATTATAAATATTTGGCTTACAAATGGGTTATTGAGATACGAAACATATCGTAAATTCAATTTAACTTAAGTACTATTGAATAATTAATGTATCTTAAGATTTAGCATGCTTCTTAAACTCCCCTACCAAGCATAGCTTGCTGAGATATTGTAAATGTTTTATGTTTACAATATCTCAAATACAGAAAGACAGGAGAAGATGAACACAACAAAGGAATCCAGCAACCATACTTCTACGCGCAAGTATACATTTTATTTAAAGCTTTGGTATTATATAGTTAGTCATTTGAATTGTGATATTGGACATTTAATATAATGTTATAGGGGTTATACAAGTGAGCCACTGGATGAGTCCTGTTTTCAAAAATAAAGTTCTATCTTCTAGAAAACTATATATATATATATATGTATATGTATAGTGTGAGCATGAAGGTGACATCCGGGTTTTTGAAAAAATGAATTTCAAAGAAAAACCTTCTACTATTTTTGTATTTCAAAATTTAGAGGCGCCATCTTTTGAAATAATTGCGAAAAATTTTCATGGAAAAACCCGGAGGTGTCACAAAAAGGTAATGTTAGAGAAAATTTTATTGGATGAAATTAATACTCTAGAGGTGTTTTGGCAGTGGTTTGTAAAGATATAAGTCGCTAAACATTGGAAGAAGCCTCAACATAGATGGTTAAAATTGAATTGTGATGGTTCTTGTATTAGATAATCAACTAAAGTAGACACTAGAGAACTGGGTAAGGTTATGCTAGAATTTGTAGGTCCCATTGGGATAAGCAAAGCAATTGAGTCTAAAATAATAGCGCAAAAAACTTGATTTTAGTTTTGGAAAGGTTTGCTGGCACCAGAATAATTGAAGGAGACTCTCAATTAGTCTCAAGATGGTTAGCAAAGCAAACTTGATTGGCTACATATTTTCAGACCCAATGGATGAGATTCTGGATAGCCTTATGGGTTGCATTTTCTTATTAATTTCTTACATTCCTTGCTCAGCAAATGAAGAAGTTGATAGATTAGCCATGGAGTATTTGTACAAGGTCTCAACATAACAATGACATTGGCTGCACAAGCTTGTACCATGCAGGTTTCTTATGGATGATCTTTGGGCTGATTATTATATTGAGCATGATTTTGCAAGAGAAATGCTATCAGAACTGAGTTCTAGGTCTAACTCCAAAACCTTGCCCAGTTGATCCCACCTTTGGGTGACTTGACCAATCATCTTGTTTGTCTTGTTCTATTTTGGCTCTCTGCAAAAAATATGTCCAACTAATGCTTATGGCTACGAAGTTCACCCCTTAAAATTCAATGGTCATGATTTAAGCCCTGAACACACAGCTAAAATATTCAAAGGACATGAATTTTCGTCTCTAGCCAATCTAAGAAATGCCAAACACATTGGACAAGTCAGATCATCTAAAGGGAAGCCTCACCTGAAGAGAGTTTTGGAGTTAATATTGGAATTCAGTCCATATTGCATTTCTCTTTTAGCAATTTTGGTGTGAGGTTTTGTTTTCGATGCTGGCAAACATTATGTTTTGCTTAGGACTTTGTAACTTTTTGTGATCTTCTTGCGTGCATGGTCATTGGCTGTCACAACAGCACGTAAAACAACTTTTTGACTGCAACTGATGTAAACACCTTGTAGTAGAAGGGGAGTCTTAACGCAACCGTTGAGTTGCCGCCGGATTATCTAGCGGTCACCAGTTCAAGGCGTTAAAATAGTCTCTTACAAAATATAATATAAGAATATATATTATAAGCCAATGGTCGCTCCTTTCCTAGGCCCAGCAAACATGGGAGCTTGAGCTGTCCTTTTAATTATACCCCATGCAGCGACAATTTTCAACTAGAAATAGTCTGTCTATGGCTCTTCATAGGCAGCTATGGCTATGCCAGCTTTCGAATCCGTCTGTTAACCGGTTTTCGCTTACCGAGCCAAAATGTCAAACCGGGTCACCATTATCCGGCTCCACCCGGTACAGGCCTGAAAGTTATATCGCCGACGCCTGGCCGCAATCGAGTTCTACCCCACAGATATCGACTCAGTTTTACGCAACAAACTTTTGAATGGAGCGATATAGACCGGTTTTTATCTGAATCGCCCGAGTCGTGGGCAGTTTTGAGTATTTGGAACAGTATAGAAGAGTATCTATTGGAAGTTGGTGGTGGAAACAGGGATTTGCCAAAGCGAGTGGAATAATCGATAAAGCGTTCCCATGGCTGAAATACCGTAACAGTGCTAATCATGTTTCGGCCTTACGGTTTTCTTTTTTTGTACGGCCTCAGACCCCTGCATATATAGGAGCTTTGGGAGTAAGTTACTGATTAAACAAGTTAACCATTAAATAGAGGGCTCACTTTAAGAATGCCATGGTTAGCTGGATGATCAACTATCTAGGCGACCACTTTAGCTGGATGATCCAACAATTAAATCAATAGCATGATCAAGATCTTGTGGTTTAGTCGAACAGTAGGACCATCAAAGGGCACCTCAATAAATGGTGCTTTTTCGTCTCGCTAGACATAAGTGGTCAAAAGCAATGGTTTGCATTCAGCGAACTAAAATATAATTTGTTAAATGATAAATTATATGAAAATGACCAAGTCTTCATCCTATTAACAAATAAAAGAACCTAGAAAAAGATAGAAAAGAAAAAAAAAATCAAATATTACAATTGGGAAATGAAGAAAAATATAACAAACCCCTTCTGATCAAAATTTAACTGAAAAGTTAAGTACTTGTTTAGAAAACTTGTGTTTATTGTATTCTTTATATATCATAGTATAAAGAAATTAAAAAAATTAGTAAAAACAAGTTTCTCATAACATTGCATAACTAAGTTTCTATACCTTATTGAGAGAAAAAAAATAGTATAATGTGTGCAGGAAACTGTAGGAAACTATAGCAAGATGTGCAATGCTCCCTTTTGCATGACATGATCCACCTTTGGAGAGTTAAACCCAAACGTGTCAAATGAGGGGATAAAAAAACGTTCATGGTCACCTAACTCATTTATGATGGCCGTCAAAAAAGCCACAACCTCGCTACCTTTACCCTTCCAAAGCTACTTAGTAACACTGGAGTTAGAGACGACGATGAACAAGAGGAATTATAAACGAAGAAAGATGCAACTAGTACAAAGGAAGAAAAAGAGAAACAATGCATAAACTAGACCAAGAGATAGAAAGAGTGGACTAGGGGCAATGAGATAGAAAGAAAGCCCCTGGGAGTAGTGTATAGTACTTCGAAGAAATAATTTGCCATTCATAAAAGAGAGAAGTTCTCTCGCCAACATCCAATAGTAAAGTAAAACAGGTAACACTCATTCAATCAAATCAATTCATATTCATACATAATTTAACTTAAAAAGTAAGTGCTTTTTTGGAAAACTTGCTTTTATTGTATTTTTTTTAATTTCAAAATAGAAAGTTTTTCTAAGAAAAACAATAGTATAATGTGTGACACTATGCCAGTGTAGCGTCATTTAAACAAAGACTTGAACTCAAGACTAAATTTAAATATACGTTGTTAAGAGAAATAATAGCATAGTGTGCGACACTATAGTAAATCATAGCAAGCTGTGCAGTGCCATTTACGCTAAGACTAAGAGAAATAATATTATAGTGTGCAACGTTACAACAAAGCATAGCAAGTTGTGCAATACCATTTAGGCTATGTTAGTACAATGAGCTATATGTATAAGTTTTAAATCATTCGTTGAGTTTAAACTTCTAAGTTAGTTGGCAAATATGTGTAAAGAAAAGATCTTACACGGGAAACGTCTCAACACCAATCAGGAGGAAAGACAACACTACTAAAACTTTCAATCTGATAACTTACTATAGATGATCGTCCCACTGTGTGCTCTTTAATGGAGCTTTAATGGATTCTGGACTGACAAAAAGAACTAACAGAAAAGCAGGACTACAAGTTAACAAAGAACTTATGTCTCTTTGAGAGGCTTGTGTCATGCCTATTTATAGCTTTTGAGTCTTCACCAACCCTTCATCAACCAGCCTATCGAATTGGACTTTCAGCACACATTCCACATGACTGCTGTAGAATGGGCCAAAGGAGTGGCTGCTGGAAGCTTCCTGTGTTTACACAAAGGGTGGCTGGAGGAAGCTTCCTGCTTTCACACTTGACAACTTTTGAATTGCAAGTCAAGTGACAACCTTCAAATAGTGCATACCATAGGGCCGAGGTCTATTGGCAGCCCCCTCCCAGACCATGCCACCATGGGGCATTGCCCCTTTGGACCCCCACTGGGGCTACCGCCCCAGATCTCACTCCTCCGAGGCGCTGCCCCTAAACCTCCATTATTTCTTCTTGTAACCATCATAGTTTCTAATGACCTCATTAACAACTAAGTTGGTCATATCACTATGGCACTTCTAGTAGTATCTTATTGAAGCAGGCATTGTCATATACCAACAATATACACCATTATTTAAAATACTAGATAGTCTCGTAAATGCATTTTCATTAAAGATTGGGCCCGCTTATAAATGTACATATTTCTCTTGGAAAGTAGCTTGTCAAACTTATTACTTTGACGTTGGATGATTATACATCTATAAATTTGTAATCTTATTGAGATTGTTTATATAATACTAGATGAGCCTAAATGATAATGATTAAACAGTTTTGTCGTTTGTCGACAAATTTGCTGTATGAATGGAGACTCGTGCTAGTTTTTCATTATACTCGTTATTTTTTCTTGGTTTGTCGAGTTTAAAAATTATATGTTGGGCATATAGTAGCCCTGGGGCTTGATCAACAACTGTCATAGTTTAAAAACTCAAAAATCTAATTCTGACTTAAAAGCGAGATAAGTTGGATTATATATTAAGATCTCAATTATCTAGGTGTAGGAGCCTTGGCACAACAGTAAAAGTTATCGTTGTGTGACTATGAGGTCATGGGTTCAAGTGAGAAAACAGCCTCTTAAAATATAAGATAAGGCTGTGTAGTTTAGACTATTGTGGTCCATCCCTTTCCCGAACCCCACATAGGCAGGAGCCTAGTGCACTAGGCTGCCCCTTTTTTTATCTCAATTATCTAGGTGTAGGGTGATAGATCTAACGGGTCCCAAGTCAAACTTAATACTGGTCAAACCTGTCCATCTAAATTCTCTCTCTCTTTTGGTTATATTTGGATGATTTTAACAGTCGAAAAGTATGCTTCTTAGCCGTTGATTATGGAGCATTTTTATGCAATGGTTTTTTACTGTTAAGTGCTGTGATTGAAAGCATTTTAAGATAACAGCATCATCTAATCCTTACCGTTCCTGATCCAAACCTCCCAGTATATGGAGCCGTAGTCATTTAAAGTGGGACAAAATAGATGGACGGTCTGATCAATTAATAAGAAACCAACAATCTCCGGCACTTAACCAATATCAAAACGCCAGCTCACCAAGGGCCTGATTTTAATCTTAGTTGTCCACGATTTAGATCGTAAAATGGCTCATCGTACAGTGGATGTTTAACGTGCGGCCAAGATTGCACGAGGACTCTCCATTTTCCGAACACACCTTCTCATGGGTAGAAATGAGAAAACAAAAAAATCACGTTGGCGGGTTAATAATGCGGAAACGTTTTTCAAAATACGAGGTTTATATCTAATTTAAACTGCCCATATTGATAAACGCACCCTTAAACGCAACGTTATAGTGAAAGGGAGAAAAGGCAAGGAGAAAAACGGGGACACCGGAAACAAGACGGCAACCAAAGAGGCCCTTCTTCTCCCCCCACCCTGAAAAGCCCGCTTGCTCTTTTGATATTGACACCCTGACATATATAAAATCGGAGTTCCTCTCAACATCAGCTTTTTGAGAACCCTCGCTGGGTGGCATCCTCGAAAAGAGGGAGACCGCTTGCGCAAAGGAGTAGCAGGTTAGGGTTTTGTTTCTTCTTCAGCTTCTCAGTATGAATTTCTTATTCGATTTTTTCTGTTTAATTTCATCTTTAATTTGTTCGTTTGATGGATAATTTTTGTTTTCTGATTTTTTTGCCAGCATTTTCGCTTTGATTTAGCTGAAAACCGCAGCTTTGACCGATTTCGGACTGAATCGGTGTTTAGGGCATTTTTAGGTGAGGCTTAGTTTTTTTTTTTTTTTTTTTTTTCCTTCTTCTTTTAGTGTTGCTGTGATCTGATTTTTTGGATAGCTTGCGTTAACGAATGCTTGTCGATCTATTGAAAAGTTAGGGGTTTTGAGGTTTTACGGTTGCTTTTGGTTGTGCTTTGTGATCAGGATATATGTCTTCTTCACGTTTCTGTAGTTTAATCTTCTGGCGATCATTGGTGTGTTTGCGTGCTCTTTGAGTTCTCATTTAGAAACTGGAATCTACTTGAAGAATAGAAATGGTGATGATCTTCACACGATGGATGGATTTGCCTTCTTGTAACAGTACTGTAAGTGTGCTTGGAGTCTTAGTACAGCCTGGCTGGAGTTTGGGTGGATCCGGAGTACCTTGATAACCGCATTATGACTGTTGTTCGGCAACATGGTGGCTTTTGCAATGGAGTCATTTTCATGGTTGGGGTGATGAAGCTTTCAAAGCCGCAGAAGCAAAATCAATGATGAAGTTTTGTAGCGTAAAGGAGTGCTTGTGTGTTCCTGCTTCTTTTACACAAGAAGACTTAAATTCCTTATGAGGATGAGTTGTTAATATTTTGAGTATATTTATTTAGTAACAGAGTTTGTGGTTGGTGCAACTGCAGGCATTATTTGTTCAGACTTCACTAAACTAGTTGGGTAAAGTAAGCACATGTGGTTGGGTAGAATGGGGTTGCTGTTGTTGTTCAAAATAGATTGGTTTGCTACTAATTGCACTTAATTAGAACTTCAACTGTAGCCATTTACAAACCCATGGCATGACTTGGTGATATTTGCCATTAAGCTGATGTGCTGCCACAGAATGGACAAATTGATTTAGGCATCTTTCATTACTCTTCCATCCAGGGCACACATTCTATGGAGCACAAGACTTTCTCTAAGCAAGTAGTCATTGGTGCCTTATCTTTTCGTGATGTCTTATTAAGTTCATTGAAAGATATATGGAAGTTTTTGGGATATCAAGGCTTCTCTTGTTTGAAGGATGATTGGCCAAGAGGACAAGGGAGAGTACGAAAAGAGCAATTTGACATTTCAACAAAGAGTTTGATGTTGGGAGCAGAAAATGCTTAGTTGTATGTTTTGGTAGCTCATATCAAGTTTACAAAGCATATGCTCCTGAAGTTGAAACTGTAGGCATCATGTTCCTGTAACTTTTCAACTGTTCGTACTGATTTGTTTTTTGTCCTAGGTTTCATTCAGAATGCTATTAGGTTGTTATCAGGTGCCAGTCTCTTTTGTCTGATTGTAGAGTTCCTCTAGTGACCAATTATTGTGATTTGTTTCATAGCCCCCACTTTTCTCCCTGTTTTACTCTTTTCTTTTGTGGAGAATGGAAAGTTGTGTTCTAGTGACTGCTGGCTGATGTTAGACACTCAGAGTTCATCAGACATGTTTCCTGTGGACTGTTATTTTACTGGATTTT
Source organism: Warburgia ugandensis (assembly GCA_035236585.1). Classification (NCBI taxonomy): domain Eukaryota; kingdom Viridiplantae; phylum Streptophyta; class Magnoliopsida; order Canellales; family Canellaceae; genus Warburgia; species Warburgia ugandensis. Next base: position 45,264,391 of record CP141129.1, read on the forward strand.
ATTTATGCTTCCATCAGCTTGTATTTGTATGTTAAACTGTGATTGGTATTCATTTGTATGATACAAATTATGGTCGTGCAAATGTTAGACATATGTAAGTGTTAAACAATTGTCTGTTAAATCAATAGAGCTAAATGACCAAACAAATTGAGATTCTGAAGATACCAAGAGCAATTTTTGCTGGGTGGTATAGTGAGCAGTCATTTTCTCATGCAGTGCCTATGTGTCATCGCAACTTTCTTCATCAGCTTAAGCATTTGCCTAGAAAGCAGTTAGATGACATATATATGTTAACTTGAAATGTGTGTAAGATTCTTAATTCCATAAAATGAGCTTGTGCTTGCTTCAACCAAAATACTGTCTTATGAACTTGTATGAGGTATAAGAGATCCAGAAGGCTCATTATGTGCGAATTATGTATTCCTACATCAGTTACTGCCTATGACCTTTGAAGCCTAATCCTGGATGGAAGCCCTTATTATATGGTAAGTTCCATTGTAGATTTTTGGATCAGAAGTTTCAAACTTAACTTGAATCTTGAAAACTAATGAAGAGCATACCTTAACGAGGGCAAGATGGAGAGTACACATGGTTGTGTTTCACAGTGGAAATAGGAGAAGAAAAAAGGATTTTCATAAACTTCGAGCCTTACAATTGTAGAAAACCCTAGAAGAGTGTTTTATATCATCTATTACACTAATTTCATCTCCATGAATTTTCTTTTCTAGAAGAAGTGTTATCAACTTTCTTGCCCTTAAAGATTGCCTCTAATAGTCCCAAGCAGGCTAGAATTCTTTAAGAACAAAAACTGGAACTGACGTTGGAAAGTTTGGAGTTCCCTGTCGGATGACAGATGATGGCAAGAAGTTGAATATCTGTGTTGCTGAGTCCATGTGTTTAGCAAAGTTGTTTGGGCGATGGAAGAATATTGAGAAAGTATTGTGGTGGTGTTTGTGCTGAAGAACCCATCTTTGATGGAGTAGGTTGGTGGGAAATTGCTGAGTGATGCTAATGAGATGTGATAGATATCTTGGAACATCAAAGTGTATACACATGCATATTAAAAAAACCAGGAAATTACAGTTCAGCTCATTATCAAACTTATATATTTAAGTTATAACATGAAGATCATTGACAAAGATAATATTAATAAGAACTAAATGGGGCAAGACCTGATTTTGAGATAGAAATCTGATATGAGATGGAAAAGCCAATGCAACACAGTTCCAAATCTTGCAGATGGGGCATAACAATGACTTAGGGAGCTTATTAAAATAACAATGAATGGAAGACTAACACAAAGGGCCCAAGCGATCAATTGGTCATATGTTTTGGATGGTGAAACTGACAATGATGGCTGCATATATAATGCATGCTAATAAATATTCTACTAAAATACATGAACTCAGATGAGTTACAACCAAGCAACTGCTGAAGAGCAGAGTTTGCCGCATCAAACACCTAGATAAGGAGCCTTTCTGATTGCAGATCCTCTCAAGCATATATCATTGCATGGTAGGGATAAGATGATCATCAAGAACTTAGAAGGAACCAATATGAGGGACAAATGCAATACCAGCTTGAGCAAAGGGTAAAAGATTCACCCCCTGTGGCAATATAGATAAGAAGAATCATGACAAAGAATGGAGGAAGAAGATTATTTGAGTCCTTTATTAGATGCATATCAACAACTTGGATGCTTTAGAAGAAGTGTGATCACCTCTCTGGTGCACAAAAAGTGGAAACTATTGGGACTTGGGATGGTAACAGTTATAGCACACTGGGAAGTGTGATTGCTTTGACATGTATCTGATGGCTAAATGGAAACCATTTGTGAGGATGATCAGTACCCATCAATCCAAAATTTTGAGGGGAGCAAATTGACTGATTGGGCGCGAGTTAGGTGATGAGTTCATACACCTAAAAGGGGCAGCCCTGGTGCACGAAGCTCCTGCTAATGCAGGGTCCAGGGAAGGGGCGGGCCACAATGGCCTAAAGTAGGCAGCCTTACCTTGCATTTTTGCAAGAGGCTGATTTCACGCCTTGAACCCGTGACCTCAAGGTTACATGATGACAACTTTGACCGCTGCGCCAAGGCTCCCCTTCTGCTGAGTTCATACACCTCATCCACTCTAATTGGCAAGAGTCTGATATTGTTTCTGCAAATTAAGAAAAGCCCATCTGACATTGTGGTCGGTTTATTCTTGCTTGAATGCTTCCATTGCCACAACCTTTTGCCATGACTAAATTAAGGAGGCAGATAAGCAAATAAAGACCTTATCCTTAATTTCAGAGGAACAGGCCTTATCCACCCTCATTGGCAAGAGTCTGCTAACATTCCTGGCTACCTAAGAAAAACCCCTTTTTAGTGCAGTCGCTATTTTCTTGCTTGAATGTGGCCATCATCAAAACCTTTGGCACAACTAGATTAAGGAGGCAGAGAAGCAAATAAAAAACCTTATTCTTAGACTTAGAGGAACATGGGATGGACTTTGGAGGAAGCACGAAGACCATCATATTGTCATAGGCAAAGCTGCAAAACTGAAAGTTTGTTGGTATTTGGGAATTTGAATTGTCATCACAGAAGCATTGAAGATGGAGTAGCCTACTCCAAGACATTCAACATGAAACAAACTCCATCAAGTTCCTCAAGTGGTTGCTTTATAGCAACAGCTGGTCAACTAGGTTCTTCATCTCTGACAAATAGTTATGCTCTGAAAGTGAGGCAGGAACTTATTGACAAATGATTTAGTAGGGCCCACTCCTAGGACTAAATGTCTTTAGTTGTTTTGATGCTTTCTTTTATATGTTCTTTCAGTTTGTCTCCTTAATAGACACATCATAGTATATTGGGTTTTATCATACATTTGTCTTATTAATAAGATGTCATTCATGACTTTTGGGGGAGTGTTGGAGGTCTTAGTGACTAGGTTTTGGATTAGACAGTGGTTGAGTGTGTGGGCATTTTCAATGTGGTTGATGTGGGGTTTGTTATTGCCTTAGAACTTGTGTTATAACTGATGTAAGTCATGATATATCAATTTTCTGAACAAGGCTTTTATGGCATTAAGGAAAGAGGTGGTTTTTGGCGAAACTAGCTTATAAATGTCAGGTGCTACTTCTGCATCAAGTCCGACTACCTGTTACTTGTGGTAGCTATGCTCTTATATTGCCGTTGCCATACTCTTGATGTCTTACTGCCTTCATCAATACTGATCCTCCTGCTAAGCAAGAGATCTGACAGTGAGGCATTCATCAAAAGTATCTGACAAATAACCAGTTTGTCTCCTGCTACCTGCCAATTATGGTGACAAGTAATATCAGGGGAATGCCACCAAAGCATTAATTTAGTAACCAATGAGAGAAGTACAATTGCTATGTTTCTCAAATATTTTAATTGGATGTTGCACTGCTCCCTCATCTCCTCCTTCATTGAGGGTTTATAGTGTATGTAGTGAGGAAGCACCATTTGGATCCCTAGTTTACTGCAGGTTCTACCATAATCGGAAGTGTTTCTCCTTTTAGAAAATCATGTGGGCACTGTTAATGATGTTGGACAAGATATGTGCTGGATGTAATATTTGTTTGTTCTGCATCAAATGTCTGGCAATTCTCTCTTGCACACATTTTTCATAAGAGTTATTTGCAGAATAGACCTCCATTTGGAAGTGTCATAACTAATTCACCAAATGTTTGTAGTCGTTGCCAACCATAGAAGATCAGATTCTGTACTTAAAAGGTGGCGTGCAGATTTCTAATGTATGAACTTGATGCCTTTCACCTTAACTGTATATTTACCTGTGGTTTGTGTATCTGTTACGTTCATTTTCATGTAAGGAAATTTTATGTGAAATTTCTTGGTTTGAGCCCATTCATGTATTGATTGGCAGTGGCAGGAAATTAAGATTGGGAAACACAAAACCTTGTCTGAGCTTCTAGATTGTTTAATGTGAAACCTATTCCTCCTGTTGCTACAAAAACAGTGGCAAAGAATCATATGCATTTCTTGAGTCATCTACCAAATGAAATCTTTGGTGAAGAGTGAATTTAAATGGTGTGTACTTCTAAAGATAAATCCATTTTTCTGAGTTAAGGTGTTTAATCATTGACCTGTGCAGCGGAAACCCCTGACCTAATGGTTGAATCTCCCAAGTTGGCTCCTTTTGCCCAAGCTCACTTGCCTATGACCATTTCTTGGTCTGCTTCCCCTGCTCCTGTACCTAGAAATCATACAAGTTGCTGAATTATGTGCTTACTAGGGAGGGTAGAGCTGATCAACTCCTGGCCTTGGCAGCTTTTGGTTCTTGTTCAGCTTTTTGCTACCATGTTGGATACAAGAATTAGATTGCCTGTTTGTCTTTGCATTACAAATTGAGGGATATTTTGCGCTGTGAGTGTGTCCTGTATCCAGGTCCCATATGGACTTTACTATTTTGTCACTCTTTTAGGCAGTTGCTTTTTACTTGAGCATAAATAGGTCATTCCCACACTTATTTATGTCGGTAGTTGTTCATCCTAGAACAAATTTAGGTGTCTAGTTGATTGTCAGGAAGTGTCTAATTCATTCTGTGCAGTTGCCTGGTTATTTTAATTGCTGAAGTTGCACATGTCTGCATTGTGTAATCACTCCATGTGTAGCTTACCCGGATAACTGTTGGTCTCTTCTTTTATGTAATTACTCCTAGTGTAGCTTACCCAAGATAACTGCTGGTGAAACATAGGGAACAAAAGGTTGATTTGGTATGCATTCTCATTTGGCTCACTTGATTCTTATCTTGTGCGAGTAATCTTCTAATACTAGTGTCCATAAAACTTTAAGATGCTATCCCAGACTGTAATGGTTGTTTTGAGGCAGTGTATTATGATGATTATAGATGTGCTAGTTTCTGAAGTTATGATTTTCATGGATAAGCAGTTTTCACCACTGCAGAGGACGTTTTATTGGTCTTTCTGGAGGATGACTTTCTAGCTTAGGCTTCCATGCGAAAAGGTGCACTTCTTGTTGATCCTAGGAAAATTTTCTTTGCTTTCTGTGTTGTGATTTCTCTTGATATCAGTTGTCATTTGTGGCTCAAGCTGGTTCTTCATTTTTTAAAATTAGATCTATGCATCTTAGACTGAAGCTGGTTTTATTACTGAATGAGACTGACAAGGAGTTTGGGTGCCAGAATTTCATCCTTCCGTCAGTTGCTGAAAGGGAATGTGAGATGGATGACAATGGACAGCGTGAAAATGGGAGACACAGATCAGATCAATATAAAGGGCTTCACACACAGGTATTAAGTTGAGACTTCTTAGGAAAGAAGTACATTCCCCATAGTATCCTCTTGTATTAGATATGTCTGAATGATGTTGTGTTGAACATGGTATGTGCCAAAAATTTCATCCTGAATCAGGCTTCTGGATGTTGTGTCACAACTCACAACAATTCAGGCAGCAATGTTTCATCCTTTACTCCCCCCTCCCACAACAATTCAGGCAGCAATGTTTCATCCTTTTACATTCTTTGTATAAGCATTTCTCTATTTATAATACTAAGCTTGGGTGATTCCAGTGGATCATTCCCCCACAGATAAAGGACCATCAGGCTATAAAGCTTATGAACATCGTGGCTGAGAGGGATGCTGCAATCCAAGAACGGAACTTAGCTCTTGCAGATAAGAAGACGGCCTTGGCTGAGCGAGACATGGCCATTCTGCAGCGCGATCAGGCTATCACCGAGAGGAATAATGCCATGATGGAACGGGATTCTGCTATTGCTGCACTTGAGTATGCTAGGGAGAATGCCATGAATGGCAATGGGCCCAACTGTCCTCCAGGATGTGGAGTTCCACGTGGGACAAAGCACATGCACCATCCTCATCATGTACACCACCCACAACATGTGGGCGATGCTCCTTACCATACCAGGGAGATGCATATAAGTGAGGCTTTCCCTATCTCTGCAGTAGCTGACCCAAACATGAAACCTCGGCGAGCTAAGCGACCAAGGAAGGATACAAAGTCCCAATTATCGTCAAACAAGACAAGAAAACCAGCTAGGAAAGGTAAACGGACGGGCGAGGACTTGAATAAGCAGATCCCAGTAACCAAGCAGCTAGAGTGGAAGAATTCAGATGTGGCAGGTGGTGAAGATCTGAATAAGCAGACAGTGATGAAGCATGAATGGAAGGGTCAGGATCTTGGGTTGAACCAAGTCACATATGATGACTCAACCATGCCTATACCAGTCTGTTCTTGCACTGGTTCCATGCAGCAGTGCTATAAGTGGGGGAATGGAGGGTGGCAATCTGCTTGCTGTACAACTACCTTGTCCATGTACCCTTTGCCTGTTATGCCCAATAAGCGGCATGCTCGAATGGGTGGCCGGAAAATGAGCGGCAGTGCCTTCAACAAGTTGCTCAGCCGGCTCGCTGCTGAAGGTCATGACTTGTCGAGTCCACTAGATCTCAAGGACCATTGGGCTAAGCATGGAACTAATCGCTACATCACCATTAAGTAACTCAAAATTTGTGACAAGGGTTTTACTTCTACATTGATGGAAGGAAAGAAGGAATTTGGATGGTTAAAGGGTTTGGTGGGAGAAGGCTGGGGATATCTACGGACTACCTTTCCTTTTCAGGTGTTGTTGCTTCTGTAAGACGAACAAGGGTTGGGGCAGGGAAAGCTGGGAGTCCGGTTGATGTGTGGAAAGTAGAGAGATCGATGGGTCTGCCATTAGTGGGAGGCCCAAATGGGCCCTGAAATGTAATCTGCTAGTAGCATCCTGATAAAGGGAAAAATCAGGATAAACATTAGTACAAATCCATTTCCTAGACAAACCTGCTATTTTGTAACTTGGCGTGTATATATTCATGTAGAACAGTCGGAAAGCATTGTTCTTGTCGCTGAGATGAAGTACTTCTGATGCTTCAGAATCCGTCAGCGGTACTTAAAAGCTAGATGACAGAGAATTAGTTTTCTAGACGGATATTGACTTGGTTGCTCACATTTGGAGGGTGAAAAGTGAAGACTGGTAATATTAAGTGAAGATAGCGTTCACTAATCGATTCCTGAGAACTGCAGGAAGACCAGAGTGAAAAGAAGGTGCAAAGATAACCAAAAATGTTAAGATGGAAAACTTGATGTTGAAAACTTGAACATGCTTTCTCCATTGGAGGAAAAGACTGGTTTAAGTAGAAGTAGAAAGGAAACTCATTTCTGATTGACGCATGCTTGTGCCCATTGCTAATCTGTGAGAGCAGGTGCCATGGGGTAGAACATAGATCTTACTTGAGATATCTATTCAAGCGTGTGTATGGAGAGCACCCCCTCTGTAACTGATCGAACTCCCACAATCTGCCTCTGCCTCGACTTCTAAGAGACTTCTCTTAAGTGGTCCCACCACTCACAAAAAAATAACCTAAGCCCACCTTATATGACAAATATCTTGAATATAAGGTCAAATAGATTAGGCTTTTTAGCTGGAAAAACCCTGAAATTTTAAACCCTTTTTTTTTCAACTTTATCCTGAATTAATTGGTTTGGCAATTTAATGCCCAAGGTGGACTTTTTTTTCTTTTTATCAAATCAATCGTCAACAGTTAGATCAATTGACTCTGTTTAAGTTTAAGTGAGATACTGGGATGTTGGGATTCCAGATATAATGCTGCATGGATTTTGACTAGCTGACTTGGCTTTGAATGCCGCTGGCATTTAAGCATTAGACAAAAAAACTCCAAAAAGGCAACTACAATTCACTTTCCCTTCTTCCCCCGGAAAACAAATGAAGCCCTAAATTCTTTTCTTCTCAAGTTTTTCCCATCTATTAACCACACACCACGATGAATGGCTCGACATTAGAGGAAACGCCCCCGAGTGAATGCGGGCTCTGCTGCAAAGTTGGTGATGAGGGAAAATGTGTAGAAAATGAGAATGAAGCCTGTGTGGTTCGTCGTTGTGAAGAAAATGAAGATGGTTTGAAGAGCATCATTGAGGAAGAGGTATAAAGGATAGATTTGAGAAAAATGGATTGATTAATCTAGGATAAATTTTTAAAAAAAGGTACAAAAGTTAGAGTTTTTTCAGCTAAAAAGCCAATAGATTAAAAGAGTCAAGACAGAGAGAGAGAGAGCTTTCCTATATATAAATATGATTTACAAAACCCAGCAGCTGAAAGCTGTTTAGAGCAATTGGTTGTAGGCAACAAGGTTCCTCTCCTTGTTATGCTTGGTCAGAGATTCCAAATAGCAATATCCCATATTGGATGAAGATGCATGAACCTCGAGTCCACGACCTTGTGTACAACACAGTTTATTCTGCCACCATGAGGTATTTGAGGCTTTTCTGCCCATCAATGGTGGTTTAGTTCTTCATCGATGTATCCGATTTGCAACCCTTAAACATCATATTCATGTATTCTCCCCTCTGAATCTTCATAGTACCAACTAATTTTGCAAAGCATTCCAAAGCCCCAGCTAAATCAGGATGATATTAATAACAATAATAAACAACATTGAGGCGGGAGAGTCTGAGGTATCTGATAGTATGTAGTAGGGGTGAGATTTTGGTTGACCTCCCTCAATTATTACTGTCTTAGATAGTCCCCTCCTTCGCTTCTTCCAAGTACAGGGAAATGAGCAATAGTATATCAGGCATCAGAACATGCGATATCAGATTCACCTACCTGTAATTTTGGATAATTTTGGGATCCCCAACACCGAAGGAGATGCATCCACTATGTTGCACGGCCGTTGGAAGTCGCCATCTGAATCGCAGCCATAGATAGAAATTAGAATCGCATTCATGAACAACCTTGGCAAGTGAGAATTTGACATTAGCATTGATCTTGTCGTTATTAAGGAACGACCTCCGCCATTGTGCCACCCCATAGACAATGCCATGACTAACTCATTATCACTCTGATATTGACTGTCACACTCTGAAGGGCCTCCTCTAAACAGTCTTTTTCAAAATGTAAGGTAAGGCTGCATACTATTGACCCTTGTAGTCCGCCCCTTTCCCAGACCCCTCCATATGCGGGAGCTTCGTGCACTAGGACTGCCCTTTACTCTGAAGGGCCTCCTCCATTGCTGCCTTGTGCAAAGCTATTGATGGTCATGGTTGCACTAGTGTCACCGGTGATGGGAGGAGAGCACCGATATTGGAGGGGCCTTGCAACAATACGAATCGTTCTCCTTGTTGCAGTTCCCAGTCTTGCCTTGTAAATAGCCCACTGGAATGGCATGTTCCTAGAGAAGAACTGGAATTTCCAACATGGAGGCTTGCTATCATCAGCAGCAACATTAGTGCGAATAGAGAGTTTTGGATGCTTAGTTTTCTGTTGTTCCAGTATCAGTTATTAGGGAAAGCCTCCTTGCTCAAAAGAAGGGTCTCTTAACCTGTTCAAACGCCTTCTAACTTCGAATAAGTGGAACAGATATAAGCCTACGTACGCAAGACAAACTAAAACATGAAAAGTAGGGCCATGTTTTGTCCATATGAAGTTGCCAAATTGCTGTTCAAAGCAGCTTCTCACAGATTAAGGGACCCAAATGTTGATGGTAAATCCATTTCTGTTGCATACTACAGACCCTTTCCTTGTTGAAGCCATTGATCTCCTGCATTCTCGTTTTAATGGCCGACGCCCAAAAATCTGGCTGCTCTGACCGTCTAAATGATCTGACATGTGTGGGGTCCAGTCCCATTATTGAAGAAAAACAAATGCATTCATGTATCAACAAAGAACAGCTGTAGCTGTCTTCAACTATTGTAGCTGCCGCCATCGTCAACTATTGTGGCATCGACGAAAATCTTCAACAAATGTACTGTTTTTTTTTGTTGAAATTAAGCTCCGAAAAATCCTATAAATAGGGATGATCTGAGGAAATTTAATGTGCCACCACAATCCCAATCATTTACAGATCTGTAAATACCCTTGTAATTACTTCCTGTTGTATCATATTATTTTATATTGGATTGTTGCTCTGCAACCGTGAAGGTAGGCATTTTTTGCGGAACTACATAAAAACAGTGTTCTTTTGCGTGCATTCTGTGTGTGAATAATAATCCTGGGCGGCGAACTTAATCCTCAACAACATGCAGCACTTGCATTTGTTCGTTGATTTTGATTCATTCTCAATGATATTTAGCACCGATAATACTTGTTGTTGGATGTTGTAACTGTTCAATTGATGTGACTTTTGGCTCTTGGGATATCTAATAGAAAGCAACTATAAGATGAAGAGTTTGATCAAATTCGGGTGGGCTACTAAAGCCCTCAAGGGATGCTACCTCGTTGGATTACAATGGGCTGCTCCTCTTAAAGATTCTTATTGTATTTGTCAGTTTTTCCCCATTTTGAATTTTTTTTTAATGGTCGGTCCAGTTGCTAAGGATCTCCGTTAGGATCAAAGGTCTGTAACAGTAGGCTCCATCTTATGATTGCAGCCTTCCACTTTTTGGTAGCCTGCAGCCCAGCCACCCAAACCATGTCTAAGCTGTAGCTAGAGCCAACAAAATAGGTAAAAATAAACTGATATCTGTTCTTCATTTTAAAATCCATGAATATGGATTGAATAGGCTCAATATACAGATAAAAACATATAGAATCAATCTGATCCATTAAGTCTATCCGCTTAAGAGGGCATCTTGAAATATTAAATTGAAATTGATATATGCTGTGGATGGAGACTTCTTTTAAATGACCTAAACCGTTTATCTTCTTCCACACCCCTAAAGTAAGTAATCTATGAAAAATCATTGCATTTGAATGATATTAACTGCTTATTTTGTTTCTCTGAAGAAAGAAAAGAAATCGCGGGCGTTAGTTTTCAACTTCTACAAAAAGCTAGAAGAATCTACTGCTCTTGAAGTTTGGTACCTAATCTATCAGCAACATTCTAATCATGATTAACAGTTCAGACCTTTTAAAATAAGTTAATATCTACAAATCTATATGCCTATTGCAAGATAAAGAAATAATCCCCACATCCATGATGTGCACCTAAATTAGATAGGAATTGGGGACTTTTTATCAACATAGATTGAATTTAATCTACTTATCAATTTTGCCTGCCCAACGGTAAAAGTTGTCATCATTTGTCCTTGAGGTCACAGGTTCAAGGCTTGGAATCAGCCTCTTGCAAGTTAAGGCTGTCTACTATAGGCCCTTGTGGTCTGCCCCTTCCCCGGACCCTGCATAGGCCGGAGCTTCATGCACCAGAGCTGCCCTTTATCAATTTTACCGGCACTAGCTGCAACTTAAGTTCAACAACCAAAAACACATCCTTTAGGATGCTAGAATCATCTGTGCGTGTAATTTCAAGTGATGAGAAATAAGACAAACGGGCAGATCAACAACAGGCGGAACCCGTTGTATAGCAGCGGGTTTCTCACGGTAAATTTGCCATACGTGAGGTTACAGGTTCCACTGTGTCTAACTGGTACATGTAGAGTCCAGAAAGTATTAACAATGACACGTCCTTTCGGAGCGCCCCCTTTTGTGTGCACTTTATCTGATTGCTCGGGCATAGGATCTCTAAAAAAGGGAGCAGCCCAGTGCTCGAAGCTCCTGCATGTAAGGTCCTTAATTTAGGTGAATTAATTATTTTTTTTTGGAGTAAAAACAGCCTCTTACAAAATATAAAATAAGGCTGTGTACTATTAACCCCTTATGGCCCACCCCTTCTTTAAACGCCGCATATGCAGGAGCTTTGTACACAAGAGTTACCCCTTTTCTATTGAATCAACATGAATTAGTATCACATTGCTAGTTCGAGCTATCAGTGCGATCTATCTTGGATCACCATAAATATTGGATCCCATATGCACTTTCGCCATCAGCATAAGCTTAGCAACCTAATTGTTTCTTATCAATAAATTAAGGCCCTACCTAGTCTCAGTAGACAAGGTGAAACCAAATCAGACAGATCTTATAGAGAATACTGCAGCAAAAGGACGGACCCGTGATTTGCTGCCCTTTGACGCCCAAGTTTTAGTTGAGCGGACTCGCCTCCATAAAGTTTGTGATTAATAAACGACATAATACATCTTTTTTTCTGTCCTTTGTTTTTTTTTTTTTTGAGGCAACGACAGAGAAATGCATGTTCTAAAGGGCAAAACGAATCAAATAATACACAGCAGAAAACGAAGACCACTATAAACGGCACATAGAACCAATGGAGCAGAATGAATATATTTTACCATTAACCCCAGTCAATCCAAGTCATTTATGAACAAAACCAAATACCAACTGAAGTAGAATAAAGGTTAATCTTGGTCCTCATTGTCACCTTTGATGCATGGGCACTCTGATTCGTTCTAGGTTTTAAGAATAACCAGTAGCATTAATCACACATTTTATACAGTTAAATGGAATGATTCAAACTGTGCTTAGATGCCACAGAAAAGTATATTTGTCAGACCAGTTCAGCAGTAAGATACAAAAAGCTCCTTTTCTTAATCTTTTTTGCTTATTTATATGGTGGATTAGATATAAAAAGCTCTTTGATATTCAAAGCAGGACCTCAGACCGTCTAGTAATCACTTTTCAACAAAATACAAATCTGAAACTTGCATTTAGTTACTTCAGTCATCATACAGAAAACTATATCAGGAAGCAACAATACCACTTTCAAGCTAATAAAAAGACGACATGGCACCAACTTTTACCAACAGAGATAAAAAGTCCAGAAACAAGACAACCCAGCAAAAATGAGGAATGTGTGTGTTAGATTAAAATACCGTGTTTTAAGACATTGATATAGTTGAGCCTCAGATCGTCCTAGGAAGTTGTACTTCAACATAGTGCAAATCTGTAAACTTGCATTCAGTCACTTCACTTGTCATCATAGGCCAGTACTGATAGTATAAATAACAGTTACAATTTGAAAGGAATTCTAAAATATCACACCCTTGGCAAGGAGGGATACCAAGAAAATGACTAAAATCACAAGTTTGAAACAATCGAAGAAAAAAAAATAAAAACGATGGGGCAAACTTGAATAACGAAGCCATGGATCTATTATGAACACCAACATGCCATCCTAACATTGATGTTACCCAGTCACAATAATTTTATACAAATCATTCCCAAGAATCAATCAACTTCGACAGAATACCCAAGTGTCATGCTTGAAAGGATCAGCACTTCCGCGTCAGACAGGGATAACTGTATTCTTTTCATGATCTCATCATCCACAACACTCCATAACCATTGTATTTCGTTATAATACCTAAAGAGGAGAAGACAAATTGAAGAAAAAAAAAAATCTGGTTTCTACCTCATTTTCCACATTTTTTCCCCGGACTCAAACCACTAATATGTTGGTACATGCTGCAATAAACGTAGCACCCCTCAATTAAGTACTCAACTGTGTAATTTTAAGCATTCATCAACAGGTGTTCTAGTCATAACTGCTTCACCCTCAAGAATCTGCTGACTAACATTAAGAACAAAAACCTTAGGAGGCTCTAAGTCCAACACATCTTGAGGAGCAACTGGACATCAAATCGTCTGGCTTTTCCCATTTAAAAGGAAAATAATAGCTACTGAGCCTAACTAACAAACGATGACGATTTCCAGGAACCAGTTAGCATACAATACAAGCTGATACTTGTGTGAGGAAATGCCACACTCGAGTGCAAACTGTGAGACAGAGAACATAAAGAAAGAGTTGTGTAGCATAACAATGTACAAAATACCAAGTTGAATAGAAAAGGACCTACAGCAAAAGTGTCAGATTCAAGAAAGATCGGCATTACTGAATCAGACAGGCATAAATGTAAAATTCAATATTACTTTTATTCACAATGCTGCTCTAGAAACTCATAATGTTAATATGTGAAGAGCCAGCAAACACTAAATATTAAAAACAAGAATAAGTTCCAATCACATGACTATCGCAAAAAGACAACAATAGATTAAAAGGTAAAATCTTCAGTGGGTCAGACTCATGCGACAAACCAAGACTATCCATCAAAATACTCAAACTAAGTGGTCTATTCAGCTCTCAGGGAACAAGAAAGTGCAAAGATAAACTAAGATCAAAACAGCAAATACAAGGGGGGTTAAAAAAACTGTTCATGAAAAAGTGAGAGGCATCAGCTCTTCCTATTCGACAACACATCACCATACCCAATCCATTAGACGGGCATTCCATGTCAAAAAAGCTCATCACTTGATCTCCTTACAGGAAAATAGACCTGATTCATAAGGCAAAGAATAGGAAGAGTGGAACAAGAAAAACACGGGTACGGAGTATTATTGCAATCCATTGCAAGAGGAACTATCCCTTGGAATGAGAATTATCAAACCCTCCAAAATACGAAGAAGATGAAAGAAAGGTGAAAGTTAGGCTTTTCACTCCCTGACCGTTCCATTACATAGGATTTCAGGTACAAACAGAGCCGTAGGAATAAAGACTTGGTTTTGATACAAGGGCTTATAATTTAGAAGCAGGTTAGCATAGTAGTTTCTGCTCGTCTAAATCAGCACAAATGCCAGAAGTTAATGGGGTCCAAGATTGTTTGATGATGTAAAAGAGTCGTCCACTTGCACAGAGTCTCTTTGCATCATACTGCAGTTGAATGCCGATTTAGCATTAGCCTCAGATTAGATTATCCTAGCGACCATTATTGGATATAAGAATACGTATGGATCCAAATAACGGTGGCCAAAAAGATGAAGGATTTACATCAATGCTAAAGGGAAGCTTTCACGTGGTTGCGTCCACTTCAAAAGAAAAACAAAAAAAGATTTCCATAATTGTTTTTTCTGGTAAAATAAAATTGCACTTTATTTAATTGGTAGCTTGTCAACTTTTTCCACTTTCTGTCACAATCAAACGTCAAAATGAGGTGGTGCTTATCCTTATCCCATCCACGTCTGGCACTAAATATGTTCAGCAGGGATATCTTCCTTCTCTTTCCTTAGATTTAGGAATGAGGGTCGTTTGCTTCATAGCTCCTGGCTGTGGAAAAAAAAAATCAAAATTGCTGTTGTTGTAGAGTCATCTTGTGAAATGAATAAACTTTTACATGATTCTCTTGTGTCACACGGAATTAAGGCACAGAATACAAATATTACATGCAAATCCATTGTGCCTACTCAAAAAAATAGGATAGGCGAATATATATATAGGGGCTTAGCAGATGCCACATTAGCACCTCAAAAATCCATAACTAATCAACTAGCAGTTACCAAGAACACTAACAGGGACTAGACACTCAACCAAAATGGCAGACACCAAGAAAGAAAGAGCAAACTTATTTTGGCACTGAAATGAATTTCTGGCTCAGTACTTCCCGAACCTACTGATTTGAATCGTGTTTTGCAGCAGCATTGTTCTGTTGTTGATGCTGATGCTGTTGTTGCAACTGATACATGGCCATCTGAGAAGACTGCTGATGCTGATGCTGAAGCTGAAACATTTGTTGATTCAGTGGAAGCTGCATGGTGTTGTTGGAGGGGCCTTCGCCCAGCTCAGCAGTTGCAAGTTTCAGGCGCTGCACCTCCGCAGTCAGTGCCACATTGAGAGCTGCATTTTGCCAGGAACATCACCAATCAACTAAATTTTACCTGTGTACTACTTGACTACAGGAATTAAGACTAAATATTGGGCTTAAGTTGACAATTTAGAGAATATTTTAGCATGTTCAATCTAGAATTACATGGTTAACTATTGGAAATCCTAGCAAAACAACGAAGAAGTACTGGAGGATGTAAAACAAAAAATTATCACGCAAATTACAAGAACGTGTATTTAAATTGATCATCTTCAATTGACAGCCACTGTGATCACCAGCAGGGTAATGACTGTGGAGGTGTTACTGCACTAAGGAGTAAGGTAAGAACAAAGAACAACAGTACGCGTATTAAAATTGATTGTCTTCAGTTGATAGTCAATGTGATGACCAGCATGGTAACTATAAAAAGTACTACTGAGTATGTACAATGAACTGCAGTTAATTGAGATGTAAACAGAGATAAATGTGGACTTTTACCAAAATGATCAAACAAACCTGATGTCCTTTTGTAGATCAAAATAGTATCCTTGTATTCAGTCAATGAAAATGACACGGTTTTAAGGAGTCAGGACAACTAACTACGGTCCTTTTTTAACTGCTGTAATCTAGAATTGCATCTTTAGATAAATTTATTTCTCAAACTGATCAAACAAAAGAAAGATATTTATTTAGATAATTTAAAAAAAAAAGTACCAACAGCTTCTAAACAGAAATTTATTTATCCAGTCGAAGCTTTTCAGTTATTGACAGTTTGAGATAATAAATGATAATGCCACAATTTTTAAGATATGAAGACTCAACATGAACTTTTCCTGATCAGGTGCATGTTCAATTGCTGCAATTTTGTATTTACTGAATGCTGAGATATCTCTCTATGCGTGCATCACTCAATAAAAAGTCAATCACACTCTTCAAGTTTTAGTCACCTCTGGAAGGAAACATCAAGATTAGGGTCTTTATCTGCCTATAACTGGAAATAAGAAGCTCCGGACTCCTAATTTATATTGCAATCCCCTAATAACTGATATTGCACAAACTTTTCTGTTCAACTTAAATATTCATAGCTAAATAAATGCAATCAGTCAATGTCTTTAAGTTATATGAACATTAGAAATTAATATTTGTACAAGGAATTTCGGGGAGACAAGGGCAGTATCCTAAAGTTACAACAGATCTAATGATACAGAAGTCATGGGCAGGGAACTAGATGCCTACAGTGACTAGGTTGCAGGACAACTCACTCCATGATGTTAAGAGGGCATAGTTAAGCCTGAACCATAGATGAAACTAAACCAGGCAGAGGCACAACGAAAGTGGATAGCTGCCATTTTTACCAATTACTACAAGTATCACATTGTTGCCACATCTGTGGATCCAAAATTGTCCTTGCTCAATTTCTTCTTTGAAACAAGAGTTGCTATGAGTAAAGCCCCATGACCCAGGTGATGTGTCAACAGGAGAAGGAGCACCATCTAAAAGTCAAATGACTAGAATGACAAAAACACCTTCAACATAAGGACAAAGGACTAGGCATGGCCAGAACATCCAGGACTCCCAGGAGCAACGTATTGTTTTCCATAGAAACTTGTCTCCAAAGTAAGAACTCAGTACATAAAACAAGGGTGCTGGACACTTTAATCGCCTCTAAGGAGTGTGACTATAGAACAGGTGATAGTTCACAATAAGCAGCAATTCTCTTTTCTGTTCCTAGATGGGCTTTGCCAGCACCATTTTGTTTCTGTCATATAAATTTACTAATTGTAAATGCAAAAGACTACATTTCCTAGGACTTGAGTTGTCAAAGATATTTCCTATCCCCATTCATAGCAGTTTTAGATGAAAAATCATAACAAAAAATCACGATGTTTGGTAGTTGCATTTCAAATGTCTATTTATTATGATCAAAGAAGGCAAGCCTTAGAGCAACAGTAAAGTTGTTGTTGTGTGACCTTGAGGTCAAAGGTTTGGGGCATGGAAACAGCCTCTTGCAATGTAAGGTAACGCTGCGTACTATTTACCCATTGTGGTCCGCTCCTTCCCCGGACCCCGCACATGAGGGAGCTTGGGGGCACTGGACTACCCTATTTATCGTGATCAAAAGTTGAACTTGTTCCATATGCTAGCATCATTCAATCAGCATGCTTGCTAAATTACTAGACATCCAAAGTTGCAGCAACAAGAGGAACAGGTTGGATCATCCAAAGGTGAGTCCTTCAATGCAAAAGTACAGCATTTTAGTTCGGGCACTTTTTCTGGCGGCTTAGGTTTAGCATTCCTCTAATGAGAATTAGTTCATCCAGAAGTTAATTACACACCACATGACAATTCCCAGCATTACTTCCAATTATCAGAAGTTGGAAGAGGTGAGACATATGCACTTACAAGATATAGAACCAAACAGCCCCTTTTCCTTAATTGGCATTTTTTTTTCTACGCTAAGTTCAATTAACACTACCATCAACTAGAACTGATGATGAATCAAATATAACACTGATAAAACCAGATGATGTTGCCTACCAACTTAAAATAGCACCACTGATTAATTAAGAATAAAAGAAGATTCATGTACACAGAAACTAAAATTTTCTACATGAACCAATTAGAACATGTTCTTCTGACTGCAGACCTTGTGTAGTAACAGTTCTAATCGGCAAGGTGAGCTCAGATTCAACTGGTCCTGTCCATTACCACCTTATAGGCTAGATAAGAAAGTTTCAAAGAGGCAAAAAGTTACCATCTCTCAGTTGTGCTTGCTGTTCCATGGCTTGAATACGGAACTTCAACTCATTGTTTTGGCTGGTAAGGCCAGCAGAGTCCCTCTGGAGCAGATTAAAAGAAGAAAAACAAGAAACAAAAGATAAGTTACAGAAGAGGACAGGCCCAAAAGGTAAACCAGAAGGAAAAGGTTCAATTTTACAGATACCCACCTGTAAAACAGTCAACTGTGCAGACAATGTAGTGGCTTCTGCTTGAAGAGTCTGAACTTTGTGCTCCAGTTCTGAAATGTACCGCATCTTGCGTTCCTTGGATCGAGCAGCTGATTGCCGATTAGCCAAAATTCTGAGATACATAGATTGATACTCAGTCACAACGTAAAACAAGATTCAATAGTCATAACAAATTGGCACCAAATGAGAATCTACCAAACTTCAACTGGAGACAGAGTTGAATATTACAAGACCTTTTGGCACGTTTAGGGTCTGTCAATGCAATCTCAGCAAGTTTTTCATTTGCCATGATCTTCTTCAGTTCCGGGCCACTAAACTCACCATTTGCAAAATCCAAGCTAAACTCATTCGTTGTCCCATCCATTGAATTGCTGTGGGAGTGTTGACCTGCCCGGTTTCCAGGTGATGGTGGCAACTTTGGCGACTCGTCACCAAAGTTGGGTAGCTTACCCATGAAGCTATCCATTGAAACACTTCTACAGTGACGGCTTGGTCCAATATTCGGGACATCTCCAGCACTTCGCTTGTTCCCTTCTGTCTTTTCGGTCGAGGAACTAGGATTAGCCCGTTGAATGCTACTACCACTTTCATTAACACTGCTTTCTGCTTCATTATCACTACTCTCAGTCCCATTTGTTTTCGTGCCACTAGCTCTGCTATCCAAATCCTCGTGGGTCTCGTGGCTCTGCTTATCCGTAGTCCCGCCCGAGTTCAATGTATCCATATTATCCAAATTCATATATGCAGAAAACAAATCATCAACCCCTTCCCCTTCTGATTTCCTCTCCCCCATTCCTTCAGCGTTGCCATTCCCACCATCCTTACCCCAATCTGCCTCCCGTTTCACCAACTGAATCGGCTTACCCGAAGCAAAATTCTCTCTTCCTGACACCGACCGGTCCAAACCACCTTGAGCTCTAAGTGGGAAAACGATGGGGGGTGAAGACTGCATTGCACTAGAAAAGCCAAATGGGATTTCGCTATGCGATCGCCTATGAGCTTTCTGCGGTGGGAGGCTGTCACCAGCCCGACCAGTATTGTTACCTCTAGTAAATGGAGAAGGAGGTGGTGGGGGGTGAGACTGTGAAGTCCCATCTCGATCCTCCATCGAAGTATCCGTGGAGCCCATCGGATCAGAAAGTGACGTTGAGGATGATTCTCGGTAAGGCGAAGGACTCAATGGGGGCAATGAATCGAACGAGAAAAACGCTGGTTGCGATAATGATCGAGAATGGGAAGGAGCAGGGCTAAAATTCTGGGACCCATATTGTTGCTGACCCGTTGACTGTCGAGATTGAGGAACATGCGAGTGAGGAGAAGCTGGAGGGAAATGAGGATGAGAAGGAGGAATTCCAGCAGGTCTCTTGTTATTATCTGGACTGAAATTCTGAGGAAACTGTCGCGAAGGCATTCGGACTTGCGAGGTGTTTAGTTGAGGAACTTCAAACCGATTCGAAGTCATATTCTGCTTAGGAACTGAAGACGATGATGTTCCAAAGGATGACTGTAATCGTTGCATCAGATCATTATGAGACTCTTCATTCTCTTCCATAAACCCTAATGCCCATACATCCCCCACAAAAATTCAAGTTACAGAAAACTATTCCTCCACCAAACCCGCAGATTCAAACTATTAAAAACCTCGACTTCTCAAAACCCCGATAACTCACAAATCTAAAATCCTAGATCTTTGAACTTGTTGGACAATAAATAAAACCTAGCTTTTCCAGAAGAAGACTAGAAAAGCAGAAAAATGAAGAAAGAGTATACCGCCATTACCGTCGCAATGCCGAACAGTCTGAATACTTTTCCGGCGACATTTCAAGGCAGTGTCTGAAGATCCGGAACCGGAAATTGCATTTTCTTTGCTGCCAATGGCAACGGAATCGAGTTTCCTGCAATCGCTCTCGAAGAAAAAGACCATGGAGAAATGGCTTCTTCTGCTAACTGTAGATTTTCTTCCTTTTTTATTTTTGTCGATAATATATCTCTATCTTCATTTCCGCCTGGATTTGTGCAAAGTTTCATTTCGGCTAAATTTGAGTTGAATTTGAATTTCATTCCGACCAGTTTCCGGACTGACTGAAACTGGAAACAAATTCTAGGCATGTAAGAGCTTTTATGCCATTGTCTTTTATTCAAATGGCATTGGTGTCCCCTTTCCTAGTCAATTTGGTTGTATTAATCATCCAATCTCGTTCAAGGTATAACATGACCCAAAGAAATCCATTGAATACATATTTTCTATGGTCTATACATTTATACTAATAGGAAGTTCTTAATTGTTACAAATCCATAAGCTTTTTATAATCACTTAAAAATATGGTTTTTTCTTAAACATTGCATAGGGACTTGCAAGCACCTTGAACCCAGAACCTACTAGGTACTATGGGAGAGCCCCTTCTTGTACCACAACACTACTAGAAGGTCTTCATACAAAATATGATTTTGAAAAGTTGAGCTAAATTGAGTCTACTCAATAAAGAGTTGAATGATATTCATAAAAATAGTACGTATGTATGAGATGATATAAGATTGAACTTTAAATGACTGAAAATTCAACTTAATTGTGAGTTAAGATGAGATAATTTTCATCTCAAGCTCCACTAACATTGAGATGAAGAGATATTATTTCATCTCCTCTAAGTTAATGCACCACTGACAGTTAGTTGGTCCATATCATTTCATATCATCTCATCTCATCTCAAGCACCACTAACCCTACATAATGTAGTTACACAAAATGCTCATCATTAATTTTTTCAAATCAGTGCCTTTTGGAGCTAGAAGCGCCTCAGGTAACAATTCATAAGCAACCTACAATTGACCTTCCATCCTTGCTGGATTTTTATCAAACTTTGTCTATTACTGTTGCAGTCTGGTATCTGTATGATTCAAATACTTAAATTTTCACCATTCCTATTTCTTCAGATGATCTAATAGCATGCATTGTTTGTTTGAGTGCTCTAAAAGATCTAATAAGATGCCTAGTCTGTTTGAGGAAAAGCATCAATATTTATGAAAAGTTAATTAGGTATACATTGTCTAGACTAGACTACTCTCTCTAGACATGTAGAGCTAGAGCTATATGGACACAATTTATTATTATTCAAGTCTCTCTCTTATTGAGCTTTTATCATGGTTTTATGAAATCCAATGGTTTAGGCATAACTACAAGTAGATCGAGTTAGCTATTTTCGGATTGGCATATTATCTTCTAGGCGTCTTATATACTTTTCAAAGATCACTGCCCATTTCTCTAAGGTAGAGAAATATTGTAGATAATAATGCCTCATGTACTACTCTAGAATAAGGATTTTATGTTGGTAAACAATATCTTCCTTCCTTTGAACATAATCATTTGATGTATGTAAACTCTAGAAGCATGATTTGTCTAGCATTCTAACTCCCAAATGGTTTAGATCAAACAAAGTGAGGGCATCACTTTTCTAGCACAGGGACTCAAGGAGGAGTCTCCTAGCCGGGTGACTAGGGTTCATTGCTGTGCTCAAGGAGAAATTTCCTGGCTGGGTGACTAGGGTTCGATGCTGTGCATGGACTTGCATGTCTAACTTTCAAGATAAAAAACAAATGCAGTTTCCAACAACTCCATCAGTTCACCATAAATATACATTTTACTACTACATTTTTTGTGATTCTTCTTTATTTTCTTGCTCACAAAGAAGATCACCTCTTTATAACCTTTCTATATTGAAAGAGCATAATTAGAAGAAAAAAAATTTATAGTTATTGAAATTTGTTGAAAACATCTCTATTTTTATACTTTAAATCCTTAATAAATAAATAAAATTTTAAGTGAAAATATTGAATTAAATGAGAATTTAATTTTGTAGATCTACTAGTAAGGTCAAAACTATCCAAGACAAGCATAGTGAATATTAAACTTGCATCCATATCTGGTTATATTAACAAATCTCAGCTCTTATTTAGAGCTTTCTTGTAGTATTTGAAAAATAGTTCAATCTATAGTAATATTATAGAGAAGCAATCAACGAATTTTACAACGGTAGAATTCTTAACTTTGACGAGGACTTTTATGTAAAAGTACAACCGTAGTTTAATACCATACCAGGACACATTCGTCATTACAACAAATTCTAAGACCGTATCCGTACTTTGAACATTAGCATCGCAATCTCCGCTTGGTGTCGGCGAGTGGGCCATTCTAGAACGTCAACTCTAACGGCTCCGTCACGCTTTAATTTCCCATTCGAGAAAGTCCCACCAACCTCAACGCACCCTCTGAAAACATCCACCAAAATCAGTTAATAAATCCAGCATTTCCAAATTTTCTCTTTTCTTAATTTGTTTCTTCTCTTTTACGAAGAAAAAGGGTTTTATTATTATGACGAAGGACGTTTGTTGGCAAATAACGTTGTTAATTTGCCACGTGGCAAGCGTTGCTTCTGGCCTTTCTTCTGGATGCACCTCGTGAGTGGCCACAATCATCTGCTGGCGTCATCCTTGTTGACTTGGCACTCTCGGCGGGAAAGCCACCGTGCTTACCTTTTGGACGCCGTGCTTACCTTTTGGACGCTGCGTGACGCTTGTACGTTGGCTTGTTTTGTGCTGCCTTGACGTCGATAGAGCAGAATACTCTTCCCTCTGCATGGGAGAGAAAATTGGAAGGAAAATTTTACACGGGCAATCTAGTAATACGAAGTGGTAGTGGGCCCGATATCTTGTAATCTTCAAGTTGTTGTCGATTACACTTTGAACGGATGATTGTAGGTCCCTGATTTGATGAGGAGACATTTTCTCTTCTGTGGATGGAGCTAAACATGTGGGTTGCCGGTTGATAGTCTACATTTTCTCCATCAAAAGTCCCACCTTTGCTTGATCTAATCTTTTCGTCTGATATCTGCTACATGCAACAAATATCATGGGGTCAGTGGTTGCTAATATGAAATGAGCAGTGAGTTAAGGTAATGTGATTTTCATCTAACTCATCTACGATACATATTCTTTCCTTGGCTAAAAAATCCACATCTTTGTTCACCAATCTACTAACATGACACAAGAACATGGGGGAGCTTGAATAGCATCTTCACTTTATCATCCCAAAATCATCATGGAGGATTTATCCTCAGCAAGCGGTCAGACTACATTTAATGTGAAAACTCCAAATTTTTTGAAATTATTTAGAATTAATTAAAAATTTTACAAAAATTAAGGTAAAATATTATATTTAATATAATATTATTTTTTAGAAAAAGAATAAGGTCTTGAAACATAAATATTTGAAATCATACTCGAGAAATTGGTTAGAATAACTGTAAGCACACTAAAATTTGAGCTCAAGTGAAAATTTCATATTTTTCATAATTTTTGTGAATTGATATTTACCCGTAGGGGTAAAATAGTCAATTCATTTTTGTGTGGGGCCCACAAAAGTTAGGTAAGTTAGTGGACAGCTAACTCAAGGAATATCAATAATGGACAATAAACATGATGAGGAATCTCTTTTAAATTTAATAAGAAAAGTGAAAATTTTATTTAAAATAAAAATAATTAAAATAATACAAAAATAAGCCTATAAATACCTCCCCTAACAATCCCACGAAATTGTATCAAAATTCTCTCTCCATTCTCTCTCTCTCCCTCTCCCTTTTGCTCTCTCTTTCCTCCTCTTTCTCCTTCCCTTTCTTTTTCTTTTCTTTTTCTTTCTTTTCTCTCTCCTTTTCCCTTTACAGCCGCAGAGCACGTCTACGGATGCACCGAAGGGAATATTCCCTTATGGAGCGTCGGGCGTGTCTGCTGACTCGTCATCCCTAACTAAATAGGATTTCTGCCTAGAAACCCTAATTCAATTAGCCATCAAAATTGGACCATTAGATTTCAATCTTCACTGATGGATGGATTTGTGCTGCTCTAATCTATAAAAGATTGAAGATTTTAGCTTGATCGGATGTGGATTCACTGGTGAAATCACCAAAAAACAGTAACCCAAGAAAGGGTCACCGTCTCTGGTAACTATTTTTCTAAATTCCGATCAATCAGACTAATAACAGTGTAACCAAACTTGATCATTCAGTCTGGAACACTTTTAAATTCAAAAACCCTAAGGTCTCCATCGACGACTAGGTACAAAATCGGAGAAAAGGATCGCCTATATATTTTTCGATGCCAATAGGGATTTCTAGATTTTTTTCTTCTTCAGTGACTTTCTTAACTCCAGCAAGTTGACGTAGGTGGTTTCCTCGTTTTCCCCTTTTATTCTATGAACTCTAGTGGCAATCTCTGGCCCAGGGATTTCCCCCGCCTGTTGATCCGTTAGAGATGACGGATCCAACATGAAGGGTTGAGATCCCATCACAATGACTCAGATGAAAACTCTGAGTCATTGGATGAAATTCAGGGACACAGAAACCTTAAGCATGTGAATCACAACCGTTGATGATGGTAGATCAGGGATGATCTGGAGATAGGTGATTTGACGGTCCTGATCAGGATGTCTTGCCTATTCCCAGTCACCACTCAGTACACACCGGCATCAGTGGAATGAGGTGGAGACAGGCCGCTAATCGTCCCTGTCAATCCGCAAGGGGCAGATTGAATCTGGGCCCTTGTTTTGACTAAAATTTTCAAACTTTAATTCAGAGCTCATTTTTACTCCAAATCAAGATCGAAAAGAATCTTTAGATTTCTGGTGAATAGTAGAATCTAATGAAAATATAAAATTTAGGTTTTATTCACTGTAAATTTTTATAAATCACAAAAAGTGGTACTAATTCCCAAGATCAGTCAAATTTGACATGATGAATTCTAATCCATTAGTGACCTAATGATGTGATACTTAAATAAATGGATTGGATGTAACTGATTTGGCAAATCTTTAGATCTTAACCATTAAAGGTAACAGAATCCTTGAAAATACATAATAATCTCCTTGATCAGATTGATCGATGATGATCAGAAACTATGAATCGGTATGGATGATGATCTAATGATAAGATCATGAGAAATGAATGGCCTGATGAGGCTAATTAGAGATAGATAGAGATTCATGCCCTTAATTTTGATAAAATGACTTAAGATCTTCTTGATGAGTTGGATTAGGAAAGATCAGATTATATGATGAGATGCATCAATGATCTAGTGATGATATCAAACTAAGAGAATATGATATATCTAAATAAAAATGAAAGATCAAGTTATAAACCTTTAATGAGATGAAAAATGAATAAAAATCAAAATATGATCATTGGATCAAAATGGACAAATATGATATATTCAAATGAGCATGTGAATTATTATATTCTATTGTAAGTGTTCTTTTAATTGCTTAATAAATGTAATTGTTAAATTTATTTATTTACGCTTTAATGTTCATGTCATATAAATTACATGAAAAATGTAGTTAAATGAAAATAGATATTGATGGACATTTATAATAAATAGATGGCATGGACTTAATAATAGTAAGGGCCATAATTAGTAGGACAATATAAGGAATATCATTTCCTTAGCCCAAATTAGGAGAATAATAACTATGAACGACATTTTAAATGTTTATGGATTTAATTAAAATCAAATAGCAAGAGTACTTAGAGTTTAATGCTCTTAGGAACCTTATGAAGATTGAGCTAAGGTCACCCCAGCAAATGCTGAACATGGTGGTTAAGGGGTTCTCTAATAGAGCCCCACTCTTCCCCCACCTTTTGGCGACGTTTGTGAGGTCTAAATGCCTCCTTACATGGGGATCGAAATTAACCACTTTGTAACAACTTTTAACTAGTAAGCCTTAGTCAATTTTGAAATAAGAAGGAACTGTCTAGTATTATGAAAGAAATAAACTATTTTCAACCAGTAAGACATTAACTGGTTGGATAATAATAATAAGCTCATAAAAGGATAGTAAACTATCTAATCTTAATAAAAATGGTAATTAAGATAATCAAACAAGATCCATAAGAAGATCTTGAATGATCAAGAATAATAAGAAACATAATATTGTGTTAGTATGTATATTTTTGAATTAGTATGAATGTTAGATTTAAATATAGATCAATAGATTAGACATTGATCAATATGATCCAAGGAAAAAGATCCAAATCATCCTATGTAAGAATGATCAAAAGAACAACTAGGAAGTATAAATGAGTTGAGGAATGACTGTATATATATGATTTGACAGATACATGAAGGATATGATGATCAAGATCAATGAGAAGATGAATTGTTAAAAGTAAAGGTAGGTATACCTTAAGAATATATTCAACATATAAGATACATGTATTTTACACATGATCTTATCCTGATAACTGTAGATTGATTATAATTGCCTTAGAATTGTTTAAGAATCAACAAATAATGGTGAAATGAATACAAAGTGATTGATTAAGTAATTATGAAATTACTTAAGGTAACAAATGAAGTTGAAATGAATACAAAGTGATTGATTAAGTAATTATGAAATTACTTAATGGGTAGAATGAGAATATTTGAACTATATAAGTTGGACCCCCAAATCTTAAGGAAAGAAGTCATAGGCATATCCTATTATAACCAGACACAGTCTGTAAATATGAAATATTATTTTCCATGCAAGCATGGAGGCTTGTGATTTTGTTTTAAGACAGACTTATGCCTGGGGATGCCAATGCTATGAAAGTTATGAGGGTTTAGTCACTCGCCGAAACTGATTATGATGATGATACTATGCCCAAAAAGAAGCAAAATGTTGGGTGGGGCAATTATGGGAAGGTCGCCACTATGACAGTCATGGTCCCCCCATACCAACATGGATATGTATTTTCCACCGTGGAATCAATGGAGTATTGAGCAGTTATCCGAGCACTCTGTAAGGATTGAAACTGCAAGCATGGTAGTCCTTGAGATTATTTTGCATTATGATGCAATTTATTATGGCATAATGAAGTGTCTTATGTTATAACATGATAAGATGCTTTGTGTTATAGCATGATGAGATGCCTTATTTTATGTCATGATGAGTTGCCCAGTAAAAGTTATTACTTACGTTGTATTGGAGGATGATTCCCAATAAGGTATGATTACATATTAACACTTAGTGTTAATATTAAAATCAGTTTGGAAATGAGATATTATTGATGATATTGACTATATTTACTATTTTCAGTGGTTTTATTTATATGTAATATATACATATAATTCATATGATGAGTGAAGGATAAAATGGTTATCCAATTGTATAAATTGATTTATATCATGGATATAAAGAACTGTTGATTTTGAGATATATTGATTATATTTCTTAAATTCCTTACCAAGTATAACTTGGTAAGATATTGTAAATGTTTGAATGTTTACAATATCTCAGATATAGTTAAGGAAGATTGAAAGCTCAAGATTTGATGATAATCATCACCAAACTACTACTCAGGGTATTTACTTTGAGGAATATTGTATTTATTGTTTTGTAATTTGAATTGTAATATTTGGACAAGGTATGTAATGACTACTGGAGCTGTGTATGTGAACCATTGGATTGATCCTGATTTTAATAAAAGTATTTATATTGCTATTCAATGGAATTTTTATTGTTTTTTACAAAAATCTATGTATGATAAGTAATTTGAGGTGGCACTCACGTTTTTGATAAATCAATTTCAAAATCAGGGCCCTACCTTTGCAAATATTTATGAAAATGTGTTTTAAAAACCCGAGTCATCACAGGAGTGACCACAAGTTTGCTTTTTGGATTCTTTGTTGATTTCATGAGGTTTTATTGTTTCATTATATGGTTTTGATCATTGAAGTGGGAATTAATGTTGTTATATGCTTGAATGATCAATGAGTTCCTTTCTTTCCTTTTTGTTTAGCTGATATTGGGCATGAGAATGATAATTCTTAGATTGAGTTATCAGTGGATAATGAGTGTATGCCTTGCTCTTTAACATTCTTTGTTGTCATAATTGTGAAATGGACCATGTATATACATTGAATCTTTTCCCCCACATTATGATGAAACATACTTGCTGTGAAATCAGTACAAGAAGAGATTGATGGGGCAGCATTCTTGGATGTGTTAGGTGGTTTTGGAGTTCAAAATTGGACATATTTGGGAAGAACGTGTGGGTTCAGTTGTGGGAACTGTGTGGAAAAAGGCTCTTTTATTAGTTGCATTAACTCTAGCTCTAGGAAATCATTGAGAGTCTCTTGGCCTTGTCTATTCTTAGACTTTGGATAGTTTCTTAAGCTCATGAGTGGATAAAATGGGTTTCTACTTCATTTCTTTGTCTAGTGAAACTAAGTAAAATACATAATATTCCACATGGAAGTACGAGAGAAGCTAATGATTGTATTATTATGTAGGATAAGCCTTGGTAATTCTAAGGTTGCTCCTACAACTTTATTCTCTATTTCAGAAGTCATGCTCAACGGAAAGTGTCATGTTGCAGTTCACCTGTTGGTGGTCAATTTGTATAACTTATTTTAACTAGACTAGTAGCAAAAATGAAGGAAGCAAAATACAAACCAACCAATGTTATCAAATCCAATGTGGCAAAATTCGTAGAGTCAATTCCCTACTTCATTGAGTTGACTCTTTTGTCCATGACCACCTTTTAACTAATGTCAAGTTTTGGCCTACCAGATTCACCGTGATTCATGTGAATTGACTGATTATTTTAGTTCTCAACTAGCCAAGCCAAGTGGAATTCTTTTTCCCATGATCACTTTTTTGTTTAGATCCTACCTCGTGCTACACTAGAACAAAGAAAATTCTTCACCTCGAGTTATTGTTATTGTTGCCTCTCTTCTAAATGGACAAGGAACAAGAAAATTCACTGCATAATGATGGAAATGCAAGGCGGCGTCAACAAGCAAATTATACTACATGGAAGGATGAGGAGGATAGGGTTATGTTGCATCTCCTTGAAGCCCAAGTTGGTAAGGACAACAGATTGGTAGATGGGACATGGCATAGTGAAACTTGGGATGAAGTTCTACCTATGTTCAAAGAGCAATTAAAAATAAGCAAGACTAAAACTCATGTCAAGGCCTAGATGAAAACATGGAAGATGATTTACCAAATAATGAACCAAATGCTTAAACAAAGTGGTGCTAGTTGGCCACTAACCACTTTCACATGCCAAGAGTTTTTTTGAGAAGAGTATGGCCAATTAAGGCTGGTCAAGGTGACCCGTGGTTTTCAAACTCTCTTAACCATCATCTTAGGCTTAGATGACATTGGCTTGAAGAGCATGCTCCTAAGCCATAATAGTGATTACCTTCCTTACATATGTCATTTATGACAGTTAAAAATAGCTACAACTCTAAGTGGATCCAAGTTTTTAAGATCTGAACTATTCAAAATATTGCCCTTGACTTAGATGAGCTATACTTTAGAATCTCATATATTTGATGATCCTAGCAACTCCTACTTTACTGTTAATTTTACAACTCAAGAAAATAATATATAGGTAATCTAACAGTTGAGAACTAAGAAACATGACCCATCCAAATTAGGGAAACATACTGAACAATTTGAATCTTTAGAAATTTGGGACAAACTGACATTATAGCCATTATTACCATTTAGTAAGCCACTTGTGATTAAAAAACAAAGGAGCACATATATCACTACCATAAAAATGAGGTTAATTTCAAGTTTGAGGCCAGAGGCTGCTCATGGGTGGTTAGATACATTGTGCAATGAACCATCATAATAATAATAATAATAAAAGAAAAAAGAAAAAAAAGAAGAGCTAATGAGAAGCAAAGTTTTCAGAAGTTATAATCACACAATCACCTTAATGTTTGGGCCAG
Source organism: Warburgia ugandensis (assembly GCA_035236585.1). Lineage (NCBI taxonomy): Eukaryota > Viridiplantae > Streptophyta > Magnoliopsida > Canellales > Canellaceae > Warburgia > Warburgia ugandensis. Next base: position 45,294,617 of record CP141129.1, read on the forward strand.
AAAATATTGGACCAAAACTCCAAACAAGGGTCTAGGAATATCCAATCAAGGTAAAGTGAGTGTGAAAGGTTGGGCTATTATCTGAAAGATTAACAACTTTGGTCATGCCAACATAGCATATCTGGGGCCCAAAATTATACATCTTGCTCTTTGGAGAAAGTGCCTCTCTCCAAAGCATTTTTCTATAAACGATATAGATGTCATTGTAAAGTATATTACTATGGACCTAAGGGTTGTCTCCCTATAACCTTCCTACTGCACTTATTACTACCTCCGAACCTTTTTTCCCCATTGAACAATTTCTCAGCCGAGTGTTGTTAGCCAGGCAATCAATTTCTATTAGATGGAAAATAGTTAAAAGCTTTCGGAGCTCTCTCTCTCTCTCTCTCTCTCTCTCTCTCTCTCTCTCTCTCAACATATTTTGTATGTAATAAAATCTCCATTTGCTGGGAAACTTTTCAATATGTCAGTCAAGCAATGTACATCTACTTGAGATTTCCTTTCTTACTTAGGACCCATTCAATAAGGTTTTCCATAGCCTGCTTATGGGATTATACGAGATTATTGCTTAAAGGTATAATTACAAGTTTAAAGGAATGATCAAGGTCAAATTTTTTTATATTATTTTTTGTAAATGGAGAAAGGATAATAGTGTGATTCATTCTTTCAAATGGAAAATTAAGAATGGTAAGTGCTTTGAATATATGGTGCCTCCACAAGCCTGCAAGTCTAAAGAGACACCTATGGAAGAGGAAAGACAAATTACTCTTACATGACTTCAAAGGAATCTCATTCATAACCCAAGTGGTGGAAGGAGGAAGAACAAGTCTATCTAAAATAGGACAACATAATGCACGAAGCTCCTACATATGTGAAGTCCAAAAAAGGGGCTAATTACAAGGGTCTATTAAAGATAAATTAGAAGTCAATAGACAGTTAAAATTCTCAAGAAGCCAGCAATCGAGACCATTAAGGTATTGCTGATATATCATCATTAGTTCTCAAAATACCAAATGAAGACTGAAGGTTCTACAGTGAGGCTTGAGCTGATATTCTTTTGTAATGATGTACACTAGTTATTGAATATGGACAAATCTTTTATTGCATTAATGTCAATAAACAACCTGCTTTTGATCATCCATTGCCAGAAATCACAATATCCATATTTGTTCTCTCTACCCCTAACAGAAACCTACTTTTGGTCCAATTGGAGAGTAGATTTTGACTGTTGTTGATTCAGAATTTCTAAATCATTTGTTTCAAACTACAACTTTTTACATGCTAAAATCATCCAATCCACATATTTTTTAACCTATTAGAAATTCAAAAGTAGAGAAATCAGATGAAAGAGTCAAGTCATGCAAAGTTGGGCAATAGCAAAAGTGGTTGACTTAGACACTTACATAGAGTCGTCAATTTAGTAGCCCTCATATGAAAATTTTGTTTCTATTGTTTTAATTTGTTAAGAAGATTGTTTTCTCTATTAAGTTCATGGACTTATTATATATGCCAAACAACCCTCAATCATGACACTTTCTTTCATTTGAATCCTGATTCACTTCCAAAAAGTGATTATAGATGAAGAAATTTCTTCAATAACAAGTTATTTCCTCTCTCCACTATTCTATTTCAAATAAGGAAATCATGCCACAAATGTATACAATTTATCTGGAATTTACAAGGATGAAAATATTGACAATGCAAACTAATGATTGATCTCTCTTATAATCTAATAAATGTACTTCTTGTGCTATTGTTTTCCTTAAATGCAGGATCAATCAACTAGAATTTGGTGGTTGATATATAACAATAAAAAAATGTGGTTTATTGGCCAAAAGCTCTCTTAAACTATGATTTAGCTAAAAATGCTAGCACTATTGAATGGGGAAGAAACAAAGTAGCAAACACTGGCCTCCTATGGGAAGTGACCATAGGGCATTTGAAGGATTTAAGCGCTTGTTACATTGGAAGCCTTCAACTTGTAGATGAAAAGAGCAACGCCAAAGGTGTATCCTCAAATGAAGTCTCTATGCTTTCAGATGCAATGAAGTACTGCATTACTCTCGAAGCTGGAAAATTTCCAGGAGGACCTAGGGAAGATTGTAATTTCAATTGATTTGGTGATTACATGTGTCTTTTACGGAAGCATTAGTACTCCCTATCCATCTTAATTTTGTTATATAATATTTTATTTTAGCATATGTCAATGGAATAGGTAATGCTGTTTTGCTTATTTTCTTATATATAACTCCTAACTATATTAGTGCCTCATCTCTCTCTAGAAAACAAAAAACAAAAAAACAATTATATCAATGTATTTCCTTGACACAGATTGATGAGGCAATACTAATGGTTCGAGAAACTAAAGGTTGGGTGATAGGTGAAGTCCAAAGAGTAGCTTTGTTGAAATAGCCTAGCAACCACAACCACATTATGGGGGTTCATCTAGCTTGTATCACTTTAGATATTCAATTGGCCTATGATCAATAATGGCAATGGGTTGGACTAATTAAGTAGAGCCAACTCTAGTGATTGATAAGGGTCAGGATTAGGAGCATAATATTTATGACCCAAGAGGGTTAGGATTAATGGTGAAAAACCTAAGGCACATGGGCAAGTTATATAGTTCATTTTAAAAGGCAAGAATGCTCTCATTTGAAACATTTAAAAATACAAATATGATAACATTATAATAATTGTTGCTATATAGTAGAAAGAACTCGATAAATAATTCAAAGTCTTTGTATAGAAGTACATTATAGTGTAGATATGGAAAATGAATTTGACTATTATAGCACACTAGGTCAATTAGTGGCCATGACCCGAGTGACACATAATAGGCAGGACAAAGGGTAGAAATTTTTTTACCCAAGCAGGGCTAATATAAAAAATTATTTGACCCGAGTAGGGCTAGGGGTTGGGTCAAGGACGAGAAAAAAGAAGCAAGGTCAGGGTTGGCCAAAAATTTAACCTGATGACCTGACTCATTGCCATCCTTATCAAGGATGCCTCCCTATAAAATATGTGGCAATCAACATTAGCTTCTTCTTTTTTTTTTAGTGAAAAATAGTATTTTTTTCAAAGCTAACTTCAAAAGCTGCCTAGCTAAGCCAAACCTTTGGATGATTTGACCCAATCATCTAGTCCATGTCTCTTATTTAGGCTATCCGCAAATAGTATGCCCATTGGATGCTTCTAGCTACCAAATTTTTTAATTGAAAATTTGAATAGTCATGATTTAAAAACTTAAAATCCATAGTTGAAATCCTCCAATGATTGTGAATATTTGTGTCTATCCAATCTAATGGAGGTCTAACTAAACAAATAAGTTAGATTGTCCAAAGGTAGGGCTTACCTATGCAGGATTTCAGAGTCATTCCTACATATCTCCTTAACAAGTTTGGGTGGATTGGGTCAAGTCCTAACACAGAGGAGGGATGCATGTCATCAGGAAGAAGGGAGAAAATGTTACAAAGGCATTGCTTGTTTAACAACTATAGGGTTCCTATAGCTTGACAGAAACATTATAGGGATTAGTTGACAGTGATATTCAGCAATGTCCATGGAGATCCATAACATGGATTTTCCATGGTTCTTTTGGCTTAAAAAATAATTATCTCCTGGATATTCCATGATGTGATTTTGATTTTGATTTTGCTGTGATATTTTAGGTGGGAATGGATAATTGGTGGAACTTTTGTAATGATATATAATAAAAAGGCAACCAATCACAAGACATGGCCCACCTTAAAATGCTAGGAAAATATAATTTAGTTGGGTCAAATCTCCTTGGATTAAAGTGTGGGTTTGGACTTTTCATTGAAGAGTAATCAGTATATAATACTAATCTTGGTCTATTTAGTACAATCAAGTGACTAGAGCATATGGTATTACTTGTCTTTATTTAGTGAGATTGAATGCCCTGGATGTAGAATTCATCCATTGTAATTGTAATACAAGCTGCTCATCTTCTAGGACCACAACTTAGTTAGCCATGCACCAAAAAATTTACCTCCACTGCCAAGGATTGATAAATGGATGGTTCAGTCAATTCAAAAATCAGCATAGTAAATAGTAGTAACCAATTAGAGACTCGAAATCATCCAACACATACTTGGTTGCACATGAAGAAGACCACTTAAAAGATTAATGGCTTTGATCACTAAACATGTGGACCTCAAATTGGTTTAATTATAAATTTATACACATGCCTAGATCAAATTACATGCCTAGATCACTTCCTTTTATCTTTTTTGGCTAGGAAAGGGGATTGCATGATTGGATCAAATGTAGATCCATGTAATACTTCAAACAATGTTCCAATAAAAGTGTGAATTGTAATGTATTGTGGCCCACTTTTTAACACAATGGACCCATGTCTAATGATGAAAAGCATGTAGGGTCAATTTTGATCTCCCAACCATGGAAGCAGTCTCTTGTAAAAATGCAAGATAAGGGTAATACAGACCCTTTGTGGTCCACCATTTTCTTTGACCCCACATATGCAGGAGCTTTGTACACTAAGTTGCCCCCCTTACAACTTATTAGATATGCTATATAAGCAAATGTTCCATAGATTAAATGTGAGTTTTTGCTTGTACATAATCTTTCAAAACGCCCATTAATTGAAAGACAAAATCATTTAATTGGGCATAATGTTTTGACCACAAGAGATCAAACAAAGGTAATACATACATGCATATATATATATATATATAAGATAAATGATTATGATCAGACAAGCATTCATCATTTTATAAGATGGATGTTTTGATCTACAATAAGTGTTGCTATTAAAGATCACCTCTTTTGTATGGTGGTTCTTATCATCTTTTCATAAGGTTCTATACAAGATAGATTGTTCTAATCAACTGCATGTGTTGCTATTATGCAATTAGATAGATGATTCTAATCAGACAAGCCAAAAGACTCTATTGTAATGAACAAAAGAAGGGGCAGTAATAAAAAAACATTTTTACACTACACTTTCTCTTTCTAAAATTCATAGTTTGAGATGGAGTTTTCTCTCACTAGAAACTTGATGGGTGTTAAAATTTGCATAAAAAGTACTCAATTAGTTGCCGTGTGTTATAATTTATTGTGTTAAATTAGGGTTTTGGCCACAAATTATAACATATGCATTTCTAACCTAATAAACCAAATATTTGATAATTTGCAAGTCTAAAGGCTAAGTATATAAATAATCATAATTTTTTAGAATTTATTTAGAGTTTTTGACCTTTTGTAGGAATCAATATAGTAATCCAATTTTCAAAAGTTACTAAGATGAGAAATGGAGTCATTTATAGGAAACCTAAGAAAGTTAAGGCCTATATTCAAAGGATGATCAATGATTAAGGTTATCTCTAGGGCAAGCAAAGAAGTAATTGAATAAGCTAAAGGTGCTTATAATGGACTCGTGCCTAAGCCATGCTTTTCCACCACCTTTGCATAAGAGTCATTCAAGCTATTTAGCCATGTATAAGCCATGAAAAAAGGTAACAAGTTAAGGAGTCTAGCCAAACTATCAAAGCCAAGGATGTGAGCCATTGAGCCAAGACAAATGAGCCCTCAAAGTTAAGAGAGCCACTTAAGCCAAGCTACATTGAGTGCCACTATTGGAGGAGAATTTCACTGAATTATCCTAAGCTAACAAGTGGATATTTTAGAGTATAATTAGAAGATATTTGAGTGAAAATCACAGCGGGTATGCATGCACGTGGACCAATGGAAGGATCCCACCTCTATTTCCTTTTTCCCATTTTTTCCCCACCTTTCTCTCTCTCTCTCTCTCTCACCACAATCTTTCTAATGATTTTCTTCAAGGGGGGAGGCGCACTCTCCTAAAAAAGAGGCACCTCCCACCTACCTAATCCCATTCTAGCCAATCAATCAACCCTCCTATTTCCACATCATCCCCTTTCTTCTTATCTCTTTCCTTCTCTCTCCACCCCACTTTTCATCTTTATTTCCATTTCAAAAAGTGAATCCACAATTTTTACAAGGTGGACACACCCCCTCCAAAAAATTAGGTGTCTCCCACCTTGCTTCTATCTTGCCCTCACCTTAGGTGTCCTCTTACCTATCCTAGGTTAACCAATCTAGCCTTGCCAACTCACCTCTCCCTTAGGGTTTCCTTTAGATAGCATCCAACTCATATAAAGGTTGGGATGGTTTCCACTTGAACTAACTTTTGGAGAAGGGGAGAATGCCTCCTCCTAAGAAGGAGGCATCTCCACCCTATCTCCTCTTCTTCTCTAATGCACTCCCATCACTTCCTTTCAAAAGTCTTCAATGCCTCCTCCATTAGAGTAGTGATCTTCCTCCATCGCTCCACGCCTCCTTTTGGTTGTCTTCCTTTGGTGATTCCCTGTGAAAACCCCAATTTTTTTGAAATTATTTAGAATTATTTAGAATTTTTACAAAAATTGAGGTGAAATATTATATTTAACATAATATTATTTTTTTAAAAAATAATCAAGTCTTGAAACATAAATATTTGGAATCATTCATGGGAAACCAGTTAAAATGACTATAAGCAAGCTGAAATCTGAGCTTAGGTGAAAAATCCCTATTTTTCTTAATTTTGTGAATTTATATTTACCCATATGGGTAAAATAGTCATTTCACTTTTGTGTGAGGTCCATAAAAGTTAGGTGAGTTGGAGGATAGGCGGCACAAGGAATATCAATGATGAAGAGTAAACATGATAAGGAATCTCTTTTGAATTTAATAAGAAATGTGAAAAAAATCATTTAAAATAAAATTAATTAAAATAATGCAAAAATAAGTTTATAAATACCTCCCCTAACAATCCCACTAAATTGCACCAAAATTCTCTCTCCACTATCTCCCTCCCTCTCCCTTTCCTCCTCTTTCTCTTTCTCCTTCTCTTTCTTTTCTCTCTCCTACCTTTACACTGCAGGGTGCATCTACGGACGCATTGGAGGTAATATTCCCTCAAGGAATGTCAGACGCATCTGCAGACTCATTGTCCCCGGTAAACTAGGGTTTTCACCTGAAAACTCTAATTCAATTAGCCATCCAAATTTGGTCGTTATAATTCAATCACCACCGTTGGATAGGTTTGGGATGACTTGATCTATAAAAGCCCTAAGATTCCAGATTCCAGATTCATCGGATGTGTATTCACCGGTGAAATTACTAAAAAACAGTAAGTCTGGTGACCCTATATTTTTCGGCGTGGATCTCTCTTTTTCAGCTTTATTCTTTGATTATAGACACTTCAGATAGGTTCCTCATCCTCCACTCTATCTATTTTGGTAGCTTTTATGGCAAGAAGATCACCAGACTAAATTTTTCGACAAGATTTCTCCGATGAATCTAGTACCAGTGAACCAGCCTGAAAACTCCACTAAAAAGTGATTTTTTAGAGTTTTTGAGCTGTTTGATGGATTCTTGGGGTCCAAAAACCCCATGGTATGAAATCTTAGAGGATGGCCAGTACAAATTTGGGAGATCAGGGGAAAAGTTGATCCAACAGTTTAGATCAAACCATCTCAACCTAACCCCGCAATCAGACGCTGGGACGCACCCAAGGAGACATGCTAAATGACGCTAACCTGGGTGTGAATTTGCGCATGCTCACGCTACGGAGTGTTGGGTGTGTGGTTACGGAGTGTGACGACGTGCGCTGCTTCTTGGTTACGGTGAAGTGCGTGGCCCCCATTTTGTCTCATTCCGATAGTCCAAATCAAATTTAGACCATCAAAACTGATCTGAAACTTCAAAATGCAATTCAGAGCTCATTTAACTCCAAATCAAGATAAAAAAAGAAGCTCTGGATTTCTAGTGAAGAGTAGAATCTAATGGAAACATTAAATTTAAGTTTTATTCACTGTAAACTTTTGTAAATTACAAAGTGGTACTAATTTTTAAGATCACTCAAATCTGACATGATCAGACCCTAGAATTCTGATCCATTAGTGACCTAATGATGTGATAACTTAAATAAATGGATTGGATGTAATTGATTTGGCAGATCTTTAGATATTGACCATTAAAAGTAACAAAATCCTTGAAAATACATAATAATCTCCTTGATCAGATTGATCAAGGATGATCAGAAACTGTGAATTAGTATGGATGATGATCTAATGATAAGATCATGACAAATGAACGGCCTGATATGGCTAATTTGGGATAGATTGAGATTTATGCCCTTGATTTTGATCAAATGACTAAAGATTTTCTTGATCGGTTAGATCAAGAAAGATCAAATCATATGATGATATGCATCAATGATCTAGTGATGATATCGCATTAAGAGAATGTGATAGATCTGAATAAAAATAAAAGATCAATATCTAAACCCTTAATGGGATAAAAATGATCAAAATATGATCATGGGATCAAAATGGACAAATAAGATATATTCAAATGAGCATGTGAGTTATTATATTCTATTGTAAATGTTCTTTTATTTGTTTAGTAGTTTTCATTATTAGATTTATTTATTTACGCTTTAATGTTCATGTTATGCAAATTATATGAAAAATGTAATTAAATGAAAATAGACATTGATGAACATTTACAATGAATATGGACATGGACTTAATGACAATAAGGGCTATAATTTGTAAGATAATATAAGGACTATTATTTCCTTTTCCCAAATTAGGAGAATAACAAACCCCATGAATGACATTTTAAATGTTCATGGATTTAATTAAAATCAAATTGCAAGAGTACATAGGCTTTAATGCTCATAAGAACCTTATGAAGGTTGAGTTAAGGTCACGCGAGTAAATGCTAAACATGGTGGTTAAGGGGGTTCTCTAATAGAGCCTCACTCTTCCCCCACTTTCTGCCGACGTTTGTGATGTCTAAATGCCTTCTTACATAAGAATTGAATTAACCACTCAGTGAGTAGCTTTTAACTAATAACCTTAGTCATTTGAAAATAAGAAGAGCTGTCTAGAATTAGGAATGCATAAATGATCTTAAATCAGTAAAACATTAACTGGTTGAATAATAATAATAAGATCATAAAAGGATAGTACACTATCTAATCCTAATAAAAATGGCAATTAAGATAGTCAAAGATCAAACAAGATCCATAAGAAGATCTTGAATGATTAAGAATAATAAGAAACATAATATTGTATGTATGTTTTGAAGTAGTATAAATATTATATTCAAATGTAAATCAATAAATTAGACCATTGATCAATATGATCCAAGGAAAACGATCCAAATCATCCTATGTAAGGATGATCAAAAGAACAACTAGGAAGTATAGATGATTTGAGGAATGACTGTATATATATATATATATATATATATGATTTAACAAATACATGAAGGATATGAAGATCAAGATCAATGAGAAGATGGATTGTTGAAAGTAAAGGTAGGTGGACCTTAAGAATATATTCAGTATAGAAGATATATGTATTTTACACATGATCTTATACTGATAACTATAGATCGATTCTAATTGCCTTAGAATTGTTTATGAATCAACAAATGATGTTAAAATGAATATAAAATGATTAATTAAGTAATTATGAAATTACTTAAGGCAACAAATGATATGGAAATGAATACAAAGGGATTGATTAAGTAATTATGAAATTACTTAATAGGTAGAATGAGAAGATTTGACCTACATAAGTTGGACCCTTAAATCTTAAGAAAATAAGTTATAGGCATGTCCTATTATAACCAGACACACAGTCTGTAAGTATGAATTATTATTTTCCATACAAGAATGGATGCTTGTGGTTTGTTTTAAGACAGGCATATGCTTGAAGATGCCAATGCTAAGAGAGTTATGAGGGTTTGGCCACCCACTCTCCGAAACTGATTGTGATGATAATACTATGCCCAAAGAGAGACAAAATGTCAAGTGGGGCAATTATGGGAAGGCCGCCACTATGACAGCAATGGTTTCCCTCATACGAACATGGATCTGTATTTTTCACCGTGGTATTAGTGGAGTATTGAGTAGTTATCCGGGCTCGCTATGCGGATTGAGGCTGCAAGCATGGTAGTCTTTGAGATTATTTTGCATTATGATGTAATTGATTATGGCATGATGAGATGCTCAGTAAAAGTTATTACCAATGTTGTATTGGAGGATGATTCCCAAGGTAGTATGATTATATATTAACACCTAGTGTTAATATTGAAATCAGTTCGGAAATGAGTGAAGGATAAAATGGTTATCCAATTGTATAAATTGATTTATATCATGGATATAAAGAATTGTTGATTTTGAGATATATTGATTATGTTTCTTAAATCCCCTACTAAGCATAGCTTGCTGAGATATTGTAAATGTTTGAATGTTTACAATATCTCATATGCAGTTAAGAAAAATGGAAAGCTCAACACTTGAGGATAATCATTACCGAACTACTACTCAAGGTATTTACTTTGAAGAATATTGTATTGATTGTTTTGTAATTTGGATTGTAATATTTGGACAAGGTATGTAATGCCTACCGGGCTGTGTGTAAGAACTAATGAATTAATCTTGATTTTAATAAAAGTATTTCTATTGATATTCAATGGAAATTTTATTTTATACAAAAATATATGTATGATAAGTAATTTGAGGTGACACTTGGGTTTTTGACAAATCAATTTCAAAGAAAATATGTTGTCACTGTTTGTATTTTAAAAAATTTCAAAATCAGGGCCCTATCTTTGCAAGTATTTATGAAAATGTGTTTTAAAAATCCGAGTCGTCACATTCCCTTGATTTCAACTGAGTTCTTTGATGGTTTTATTTTGTTGTTGCTTTGCTTTTGTTCCTTATCTTATTGCCTTGTTAGCTTCCTTGCTTCCATGCTTTATTCTTCATGCCTTGCTCCTTAATCTTTCATGCTTGTTGCATTTGATTTCAACCCTAGATCCTTGTTCCTAAGGATTATTAATCTTTGGTAGTGACAGTCAAGAGATAACAATCTTTAGATCAAGTGATTTGAGTGCCTTAGATACATTAATTCTCATAATCATACTCTCTTATTATCATTTTTTTCTTAGAATCTTTGCTTCATCTCTTTAGTTTTTCTTGATTATTTTTTTAAGATCTAAGTTATTGTTTCTTTAGTAGTGACAGCTAATAGAAACATTAGGTTAATTCTTTTGAGTTTCCTTCACCTTTTATATGCTTTTTGCTTAGTTCTAGCACTAGTTTTGATATTGTTTTTCCTTAGAATAGTTCTATGTTCCTAATTTCTCTTCTCTTGCTATTCTTTTGGGTTCTACTTGCATGTTATCTTATATTAGTTTACTATTGTTAGAATGTGTTTTATATATGATTGGAATCAAGTTTCTAGCCTTATAAGAGTGCACAATTTCCAGATTATTAATATATGTTCATGCGCATTCTAATTTGATGTATTTTAACATTCAATCAATAAAGTTGCTTGAAGATTCTTGTCTATGCTTGTTCCAGTAGCTAAATACTTTAGATCTTTGAATGTTTTTTTGAATAGAAAGTGCTTATTACAATGATTTTCACGTCTAATTGATTGGATGTTAAAAAACAACATGTGTTCAAATTTATTAATGGATTGTCCATGTTTAATTTCTAGCACCATATGCATTTTGTTACTTGCTTTCTTAAGAACCAAATTAGAACTTTAGATTGTTTGGCCATTATTTGAATTAGATTATATGTTGCTGGGTCTTTAAATTAAGTATTTATGTCATTTTCTAGCACATGAATCGTGCACACCATTTCATGGATCATGCGCATGATACTTGGGTAGCTTTCTTTTAAATGTTTGATTAGTTATTGTTTTCATTTAGTTTTCTTATTTAATTTAAAGTTTAATTTGAGTTTAGAATCATTAATTAATAATTTACATCTTAGTTTAGGAGGTTCCTATTTTTAGTTTAGGGAAGTGTTAATTTAGAAAGCCTTAGTTTAGGAAGTTTCAACTTGTAGCAAGTTCTTTAAGTTCATGCTTCCAAGAGTAATTCATCTTTAGTTTGCATTAGCTAATGTTTTATAATGCATGTTTTGGGAAAGTTTTTAAGTTTTAGCTTGTTTACTTTTAGCATGTTTTATCATTGTATGTTTTTAATCCATGCATGTTTAGTTTTCATGTTAGTTTAAATCCTTAGTCTAGGTTAAAAATCACTTTACTTGGCTAGGTTAGATAATTTAAATAAGGATCCACCTAATACACAAACTATTAAATTCCTCGTTGGATCGACCTCACTTGCGTGCATCTACTATAATATATTTGTGTTTTGCGAGTAAATTAAAACACACAACAAAACTCCTCCTAAATGAACATCTATAAATCATGAAAATTCATTATTTCAAAACTTCTCCATTTGATAGAAAATTTTGAAATAGAAAGTTTTTGCAAATAAGAATATTTCATATGAAATTAGATAATAAAACAAAGAGCCTAAGTAGGAGTAGGATATGGCTTGGGAACATCCAAACGATTCATCATATTTAAGGTATATAAATTAAGTAACCCATGAGAAACCAATGCATCTGGATGATCTGAACCATTTGTTTTAAGTCTTTAAAAAATCTAACGGTTCTTATTTTCAACTCAAAGATGCATAAGCTAATAACAATCGAGAGGCATGAAATTTGGTACAGTAGCCTATCTCTCATGATGTTGATAAATATCTTAGATCTTCAAAAAAACATCATTGTTGCTAGCAAATGCACATCTACACTTACCAGACTGTAAGACAAAATAACAATCCACTTGTAGATGTTTGACCAACTTTTCTGTGCTACTCCAAATATTAACAACAAGAAGATTGATTTTCAATTTGTCCATGGTTATGCAATATCACCCTTCACTAAAGCCCTTGTTAGAGTGCTTTAGAATAGGAAAAAGATCCCAATCTACTCTATTTTTTTTTTATGATTATGAGGACCATCCACTGGTGGGTAAGGTTGCTTCATCAAAGGAATTCTCCCACTACTCTTCTCAACAAGTTCATGGTTTGTTTACTTAACCTATGACTACATGTGAATTCCCTTTAATTCTAAGCTTCCTACCTACAAATATTTCTAAGAGTAGAATGCAGGTTCTTGCATCAATAACCACTACTTCTAGAGCATCTAGCTGCTTAAAGGTCCTGCAAACTTACTGCAAGGTATTGCTAAACTCATCGCTAATAAGACCTCCCATGCCAGCTCTAGTCATGTCACCCACAGAAGTCAAACTTGAACCATCAAATTCAGTTCAATCCATCATTTATCTAAAATAAAGGAAAATTGGAAATTGGCAACTAAAAGCAACAATAAGAATGGAGATGATAGAGTTGTAATAAAGAGAGATTTGATTGTTTGAAGCTGGTTTTCTTAAGGGAATCTTACCTTGATTGCCAATTGTATTCATTACAAATACTTTCAATATCTCTATAAGACTTCCAAACACAACCAGTACTATGATGGACTTGGATTTGGTATTGTAATCGTTAGAGCTAAAAACTGAGGTTTGCTTTATAAAATTGATCTCCAAAAGGCTTATGATAGATTGGATAGGCAATCATCTCTTATCTCATGACTGGAATATGCTTTGGTGAAAAATGGATATCGTTAGTATCCAATATTCATGGATTTCAATACTCATAAATGATGCCCCTAAGGGATTCTTAAAGGCATCTAGGGGTTTAAAACAAGGTGACCCACTGACATCTTTCTTATTTAATATAGTGGGAAAGGCTTAAGCAAGTTAATCCCAAGGTCACCACAATTGATTGAATTATTGGTTTCAACTCCCACACTATGATCTCTATATAAAACATTTGCACTTTACATATGAAGCAATTTTGTTAAATATATAGAGCAATTTTGTTAGATATAAAACCAATCATGCACAAAACATCTAGGCTCTTTTGAAAGCATTTGAAGCAGCCTCTGGTCAGAAGATCCACCTAAGCAAGTCCACTGAGATAAGGGTTAATTGTCAAGTGCAAGGCATGTTTAACTTTGCAATGGAACTAGGTTGCTAAGTGGAACATCACCCACTTCATACCTTGGTCTTCCTCTATGCATTGAAAGATAGAGCAATCAAAGAATTCATCGCAACCCTTCTTTGTAAATTTATGGAGATTTAGTGAGGATAGGATTCATCTTTAGAGGCAGTATATCCAAATTATCTTTAGATCGAAACCTAGAGGATGGATTAAACTCAAAGAAGACCTATAGCTAGCCCATGGGTTGACATACAAAAATTGGTCCCTTTCTTTTCAAAAGGAATTAAGTTCAAAGTGAGAATAGGGCATAAAGTCTGTTTTGTGTTGGTTGTTTAGATTGAAGACATACATCTACATGAATCCTTCTCCAGAGTCTCTGATATTGCCATTGACAAAAGTGCTACTATAAATATTTAGGGTCATAGATGAGAGAATTAGCTAGAACATACAATTTGAAGGCTGAGGACATTCCAATATAAAGAAGAGGCAGAGGTCCACATAATGAATTTACATCAACCACCCACTTTTGTCAAAGGATCAAGGAAGGACAAAAGGCATTGGATGTGGAGAAGAATGGTGTTTTTTCTCTATCATCATGCTTTAGAAAGTAATTGGGAGATCCAGATGATAGGCTAGTGGCAAAGGAGTGGAGTTGGAAGCTGCTTTGGATGGCTAGCAGGTCTTGAAAATTCAGTAAGACATCATGTGTTGCAAGCCAAAGAATGGGAGATGTCAGGTAGGTATAGTCTATGCTAATATCACACAGAGGAGATACACCATGTGCTTATCACTGTTCCTTTTCAATAGAGGTTTGGTTTTGGAGGTGTTCAAGTAGTTTGGTTCGAAGTGGATAATGCCACCTATAGTATCACAATTGTTCACAACTTGTAGGTGGAAAACTATATCAGCTAATGGTAGGAATATGTGGCACAATTACTTAAAGGCCACCATTTTGGTGTTATGGAGGGAGAGAAATATCAGTCTTTGATGGTGGACAAAAATATGAATATAGTTGCATGGCCCTCTATTGAATCTTTGTTCAAAGGCTACTTTAGATAGGAAATCATACTATATTCGAAGTGATGTATTCTAATTGCAAAACTAAAGCGAGACAAGGAGAAGAAATGGATGCCCGCTCCTAAAGGTTGGATAAAAAATTTCGATGGGTCAAGTATGCCTCAACAAGATGGAATTTTTGTTGTTAGTATGAGAGGACTTATCAGAGATGAAAAGGGAGTCGTTCTTCTTCAATTCTATGGTCCTTTAGGAGATGCAAAAGCTATCATTGCAGAAGTGTGCTAGCAAGGATTGTCTTATTAATAAAAAGATTTCAAGGAAGAAACCTTATCATCAAAGGAGACTCTTAAGGTAATAATATGCTAAATTAATGAGCCTTTCAAGTTGTCTTGAAGATTTGACACACAAATGGACAAGATCAACCATTTACTCTCCAACGAAATTTTCAAAGTTCAACACATCCTCAGGTCAGCAAATGAGAAAACTGATACTCTTGCCAAATAGGGTACTATTATTGTGGGGCTCTACATGACTTGTAAGAAGACCATTTGTCTTTTGCCATCTATAGCTTGAAGCCTTTGATTTGATAAAAAAACATGTATTCTTTAGCCTTATTGGGCACCATCAATAAACACACATATGAAACAAGAAAGAAAGAACATGAGATTACATACACACGAAAAAGAAAGAAAGAAAGAAAGAAAGAAAGAAAGAAAGAAACTAAGAGCTACATGGGTGGCGGGTACTACATTAGTGGATTCATTCTGCTTCTTAATTTTCAAACTATTGCAGAAGGACCATGACTACAATTGCTATAAATAAAAATAATAGCAATTTTCTAGGAGAAACTGCCATTGGAAGAGTGATTGCTGGAGTGGTGATCACCATGCATGACAGTTGGCAAAATTAGTATTCCAAGTACTACAAAGTATATTAGCTCTCTGCTCACCATTGAAGCATGCACTTCTTCTTCTTCTTTTTTTGCTGAATTGTATTAGATGAACAAGTTAATTTGATCATCTAATGGGCCCCTCTCATGCAAATTAGCTGGGATGAGAGTGCTTTTCCAGTATCAATTCATTTATTGATCGTTGCTGTCTGTCCATCTCTAAACATACATTTGTGAGTACGATAGTAGTTGGATGTTTTAAGTGTCCGAAAGAGATCATACACTTTTTTTGCTTAGTGATATATGTTCTTCTGCTGTTCATCGCATTCATAATACTAAATATAGAGAATTCATGAGAATTCAATGGGTTGGATTGATTTTAACCACTTGTCTAGGGTATTTGAAAAACTTAATAAAATGGATGGTTGTGAATTTCAAATCAAATAAATAGAGGTTAAAAGCATCCATCGAACATGGGAATTTGATCCCTAGCTTATCTTTAAAGTACCTAAACATGACAAACAATTTAGATATGCAAACCAATCCACTGTACATGAGTAAGAGATGCATCAACTTCTTCATAATTATCAAACAAGAAGGTAAGCACAAATCATCCAATGGACTAGACTCTTGGGGTCACTAAAAGTGGATTTCACGTATGCTTTTCATCTATTTTACATCACAATTTTCATGTGACTAATGCTAAACCAAAGTACTCAAAGTCAAAGCACTTTTATGTTTTTGTATGATAGGGTTTACCTATAGTTGATGTACCTAGTTCATGTAACTACTTTGGCTTTGGATGTATCTTATCCCAAAAATCATGTACAAGGTGTGTGTGTGTGTGTGTGTGTGTGTGTGTGTGTGTGTGTGTGAATATATCTTAGCCCCACTATAATTGGATACTTACAATAATCTAATGGATGAGATTTTAGGTCTCTGAACCATCTAATTCATGACTAACATTATGAATGGTCTTTATCTTCCAAGAGTGAGAATTTAATTGGAGAAAAAAAATATTCGTACTATATGGTAATGTTGGGGTCTTGAGAGTTAAAACAATGGTAGAATATTCTCTCTCTAATCGTTTCTAAAACTAACAAGTGAGCCCACTTTTTCATGTTTTTGTAGCGATCCAATATATTCATTTGATTTGCCTCATCTCCAATAGTCTTGGTATCTTGAGAGTTAAAACAATGGCAGAATATTCTCTCTCTAATCGTTTCTAAAACTAACAAGTGAGCCCACTTTTTCATGTTTTTGTAGCGATCCAATATATTCATTTGATTTGCCTCATCTCCAATAGTCTTGGTATCATATTTAGTGTCAGTTGGATTTATAGTTGGCAAATTGGCAATGGGCAAGTGAATCTAATGCTAATGACACATAAGAGTTGGAGGTAGAATATTTATGACCCAAGTAGGACTAGGGGTAAAAATACATATGACCAAAGGAGGGTCACGGTCAGGCTAGGTTTAATGGTGAAAGCACTAGCGACCCAAGCAACTTATATAGTTTATTTTCAAACAATTAAAATGCCAACATGTGAGATTTTTTCAAAATACAAATATTAGGACATTATGGTAATCTTTGTCATACAGTAACAATAAATCGATCAAAACTCCAAAGACTTTCTATAAAAGTATGTTATGATATAGGTTTGTAACTTATTTTTGAACATTGTAGAAGTATGTTATGATGCATGTTTGAAAAATATGTTGAATTTGGTAGTAAGCTAGAATCAATTGGGGATACAACCCAAAATGACCTACATGGGGGAGGGCTAATGGCATAAAATAACTTTTATTCGAACAAGGTTAGGGTCAAATTTTTTTTTAGCCAAGTAGGTAGGGGCATGATAAAGAAAATAGGGTTAGGGTCAAGTCCACAAAAAAATCACTATGGACCCGCTCCATTGCCATTCTTAGTTGGATGCCTTCCATTTTTTGAGCTTGTGAAAAGAAAAAAAAAGGGTGCGGCACAACAAAACCTCCAAAGCACATAATGACATATGTATTTTTTGTCTCAAAAGCTCAAAAAATGGAGGACTTAGAAACATCCAATTGACATGAGATTAGGTCCCCATGCCATCTAAGATGGGGCTAACCACATGAATGTTTGAATATCTAATTTTTTTAAAAAAGTTGGTCCAGTTTTTAACTTTTAAGGTGTATGATACAATTAGGTGTATTATATTCTTACACCGCCCCCCCTCTCTCTCTCTCTCTCTCTCTCTCTCTCTCTCTCTCTCTCTCTCTCTCTCTCTCTCTCTCTCTCTCTCTCTCTCTCTCTCTCTCACACACACACACACACACACACACACACACACACACACACACACACACACACACACACACAATTATTTGATACAATTAGGTGTGTGCTGGTTGTCACCTGTGTGATCTCGAGGTCACCGGTTCAAGGCATGGAAACAACTTCTTACAAAATGAAAGTAAGGTTGCGTACTATAGACCCTTCGTGGTTCACCCATTCTTGGACCCCACATGTGCAGGAGCTTCTTGCATTGAGCTACCCTATTTTTTTAGTTGTATCATTGTTGTATCCAATAATTAATGAAAAATGCAATTTGGTCTCTCTTGTTGGATTTCATTCAACGATCTAAACCATTCATGTGATTCACAATGCATTAGATGGCCTAAGAACCAAAACTATCATGTAAATGTTAGGCCCAACACCTTCCTGTTTGGTATTTTTAAGGTTATGAAATAGATGGTGTAATTTAAAATAATAAAAAAACATAGTAATTATCTATTTTATAATGTAAAAAGCCAATGAGAAATAATGATGCATGTTTATATAAGAGTTTTGGATTTTAGACTATTAAAGGCATTGCAATGAAATGAATGGTTTGAGTTATTGAAAATATCTATCAAGTGGGACCAACTTGTATTTTTCATTAATTCTTTAATGCAACCATTATATAACTGGTTCTATCAAATTATTTATTCTATGTATCTAAAACTAGAGATTTTTACAAGTAGGCTTACTAATAGGTTATATAAGTTGACTAGATTGCTTATTGCTAGTTCATTGAACGTTTTGGACTATAACAACCCTTCTATAAGATAAAGGCTAGCTTCATGTGTAGTCTCTCATATATAGGCCAAATAGGATAAGAGTATAAATGCAAGCTCAAAGAAAGCATAGGTCATCATAATATTTTATAATATAATAATTTGTCACCTTAATTCCTATTGGTTGGCTATAACTTTTATATTATATAATCTTTAACTCTAGTTAAGATCATCTAGATATCTAACAAAATTGGTTGTCATATATCTTACTAAACCAAGTGAAAACTAGATTTTGAGCTCAAACTCTTACTAGATCATGCAAAAATCTGGTCAACTTAAGATCTAGCAAGCTCTTGATAAATTAGGTGTCTTCCACTTTGATTAAAATGCTGTTGCTACATCTAAAACAATGTCAACATGAGATCCAATTTGTTCCTTGCCAATTAGTTATCTTTTATATTATTTCCATATTCAAAATTTTAGATATTAGGTTAGTACTTAATATTTAGATTAATTACACATGGTCACTTTGGTTCATTTGTAAATATGAACTATTAAATAGGCATATTTACTATAGTAAAAGAGGGGCAGCAAAGTCCGAAACCATACTACCGCCCTTAAAATGAGTTTAAAACCACCAAAAGTTTGAAATTAGAAATGAAACAAAAAACCCTTACCTTCTTCCATCTTCCCCTCACTATTCTTCATCAGGTCTCTCTCTTTCTCTCTCTTGTGCATGTGATAGCTCTTCCCTCTTGTCTGCATTGTCATTCTCCTCCCCCCTCTCAAACAAGCTACTCCAATCCTTTACTTGTAAAGAATGTAGTTGCCATTTTTTAGCAAGAAAGTTGAAACCTTGAGTGATTGTCCGTGCCATCATCTAAGGGGGCATTGATAAAACACAAATGAACTTACTTTCCAAGGATGGTGATCTTATCATTTGCCTTTTGTAAGTTGAATTGTTCAAACATGGATAAAATGTTCCTTTATCCTTGGGTTGTTTGTTCTAAAATGAGACTTAGATAGTCATGTTAAAAAATTCTTACCCATGGAATGACGCTGGTAACTCCCTTTAAACATGCAAATAGGCGAATAAAGTCATTGTCCATGAAAGACTTTTGTGTTATCATTGTCTGAGAAGACCTAAAGTTTGAGCAAGAGCAATATCCTCAATTCATGAACAAGGGTACTTTCGTCATCCTAAAGATCAGTGACTAAACTTAAATATTCGCCCTCAAATTAGGACTCTAGGGTTTCCAGCCTAAAAAGTTTCAAGACAACCAACCGCGGGAAATCGAAGAGCCACATTGAAGGCTATCAAAACGACTCGACTCAACGTTCGAGGGGGACAAAGGGGAAAGATGTATAAATGGAAAAAGAAAATGAGAAAAATTCCGCAAACGTTCTCGCTCTTCAACAATTTATATTCGTTTTCTTCTTCCGAAAACCAAACAGAAAAATTTCACCTTTTTTCCGTCTTTTCTTTCATTTGCTTCCCTATCTAGGGCAAAATTCTATCTCGCCAGATTCGTCCGTGTAGCCGTGACAGCCTCATTTTGTGGCCTTTTTGTCGGACCTTGGGCCAACGGAAATGTCTACCGCCGATGCCGAGAAGCCGGAAGAAGAGAAGAAGGCTGTTACCGCCGGCGAGGTGTTATTTTGCGGTGGAACGAGTTGGGAGAGTATAGGTCGCCGGACGGGGAGTTCGCTCGAGGGAAATCTGATGTTTCCCACCAGGCTCCGTCCGCTTGTCAATGTTGATGTTCGCTTTGTTGCGTCTGGTTGTGGTATGTTTTTTCTGCACTTTTTTTCGCTTTGCGGTTTGAACATAGTGTGATCTTTTGTGTTTTGTCATTGGGTTTTGTTGGAGAAACGGAGGGTTGATTTGTTGTGTTGATGAATGTGTAGTGTCCTGCCACTTTGTTGCGGTGGATATCCAAGGTCGTTGCTATACGTGGGGAAGAAATGAGGTATTTTTGAAGCTGAAAAATGAAGTTTTAAGTTATTAGTTGTTTATTAAGGTGTGGTTTTGCAGAAGGGGCAATTGGGTCATGGGGATATACTGAACCGAGATAGGCCGACCGTGGTGTCTCATTTATCCAAGTAAGTTTATTTTTGGCAATTGTGTAACTTTAACTGTAACTGAATCGAACCCTTAGTTCTTATGTGGAAAAGATGTGTTTTATATATCCTCAGCTGTGCTACTGATAATTAATGTGGTAATGTAGTTTAAGAAAGAGCTCATCCTCATTTCTTTGAAGTTATGCAATTTGTGTTGTTGCTTCTCGATTAGTGGTGTGAAGGAGCACACCACAATGCATAAAGGCTGTGTCTCTGTATTCTGCATAGAACAGTAAACACATTTAAACTACACATTTGAACTTCAATAGCTTGCTATTGCTAGGCATTGTTTGAAAACTTGAACCTGGTGAAGAATTCTTGTAAGACAAAAAAGTTAACTTGGGTGAATTTATGATTTTATATGGGCCAAGATGACTTTTACGTGTTTGTAAATGACTTCATAAGGGCAGAAATGTTTCTGCCCTAGGGAGTTGACAATTGAATGGTGAGGGTGTTTACTAGTAATTGACTAATTTCAACTGCTGCTTAAAGTTGTTAACTTGTTTATTTGCCATCAGATTATGGTGCAGTTAATTGTCATGTCCTGCCCTATCACTAAATTATATTTACTTTTTATATGCAACGAGAATGTATTGGAGAGCTTATTGTAAAGAGATTGACTGCTGGATGAGCAGCGAGTGCGTCAGGACCAGGCTGGTCACTGCCTGCACATCCACTTATTTTATAAAGGGCAGCCCTGTGCATGAAGCTCTCGGGTATGTGGGATCTGGGGAATGGGTGGACCACAAAGGGTCTTTAGTATGTAGCCTTACCTTGCATTTTACAAGTGACTCTTTCCACGCCTCGAACTTGTGACTGCCAAGTCACATGATGACGATACTATCATTGTGCCAATGCTCCCCTTTTCCACTAATTATTTTCAGTTTGTATAATATGGTAATTGTAGAACTCGAGGACAAGAAGGGGAGCCTTGGCGCAACAGTAAAAGTTGTCGTCATGTGACCTTGAGGTCACGGGTTCAAGGCGTGGAATCAGCCTCTTGTAAAATGCAAGGTAAGGCTGCCCCTTCCCCGGACCCCGCATAGGCGGGAGCTTTGTGCACCGGGGCTGCCCTTTAGAACTCGAGGACAAGGTGAATGGTGTTGATATATTGGTTTCTGTTGATTTCTACTTTTCTTTCTTAAAGTTCTCTCGTGCTTCAAGAAGGTAAAAAAAGGGAAAAAGAAAAAGAAGAAGAAAATCTCTACTATGCTTTCTCTTCAACCCCCCCATTCTCTATTTCCAAATCTAAATCAGTAATTGACTTGATTGTTTATAACACAAGTTTATGCATATTTAGCATAGATGGAATTAGCCTGTGTGTTCTATGATCTTTTGATTCTGTAATTCAACAGCATAATATGTGATGTTCAATATATATATTTTTAAAAGTTTTCAAATGCTGCTTAAATTTGTTAACTTGTTTATTTTCCATCAAATTATGGTGCAGTTAATCATCATGCCTACCCTTTATAAAGAGATTTGCTACCACCAAATTATATCTATGTTTATATGTGATGAGAATGTAGCAGGGAGTGCATCAGAACTAGGCTAGTCACTGTCCTTTAATTATTTTCAGATTGTATAATATTCCACTGTAGAACTCAAGGTAAGGCTGCCTACTATATAGGCCTTTGTGATCTGCCCCTTCCCCGGACTCCGCATGGGCGGGAGCTTTGTGCACTGGCGCTGCACTTTTAGAACTCAAGGAGAAGATGAATGGTGTAGATATATTGGTTTCTCTTAATTTCTTCTTTCACTTTCTAAAAGTTATTCCATGCTTCAAAAGGGCTGGAAAAAAAGAAAAGAAAATCACTACTGTTCTTGTAATTGACTTGATTGCCTATAAAAAGAGTCTGTACTTACTTTAGCATAAATGGTAGAAGCTTGTGCATTCTAGGATTGTTTGATTCAATTATTCTATAACAGTATGGTCAGTTTTATAGATGTTGAAGGGCCAGTGTAGTATTAATGGTTCTTTTTTGTTTTGTTTTGTTTCTTTTTCCCTTTTAAGTATTTAAATGCTGCTTTAATCTGTTTACTTATTTATTTGCCATCAAATTATGGTGCAGTTAATGGTCATGCCCTCCCCATTATAAAGAGATCTGCTACCACTATTATATCTACTGTTTATTTGTTACAAGAATGTAATGGAAAGCTTATTGTGAAGAGATAAATTTGATCCTTGTGGTCTGCCCCTTCCCCGGACCCTGCATACAAGGGAGCTTTGTGCACTGGGCTGCCCTTTTTAGCAGGAAGTGCATAAGAAGTAGGCTCTTCACTGTGGATCCCTCTAAATGTCTTCAGATTGTATAATATGTTACTACAGAACTCAAAGAGAAGATGAATGATGTTGAGCTATTTGTTTCTCTTAATTTCATGTTTGCTTTAGAAAGAAAAACAAAAACTAGCAAAGAAAGAATCTGTCACTGACCTGATTGTCTATAAAAAGGGCCTATGTACACATTAGCACCGATGGCATTAGTTTGTGTGTTCTAGGATCTTTTGATTGAATAATTCAAAAACAGCATGGATTTTTAATAGATGTAGAAGCGACTGTGATATTCAATGGTTTTTATATTTATGTTGTTTTTAATTTTTAAGTTTTAATATCCATAGAAAGGAAAATGGTAGGTTGCTAGAGATGTAATTGGTCTCTTAGATTAATATAGTTATCATGAATCTTTGCCTGGTGGTTTTATTTAAGATATGTTATATGGTAGATGCACATGTTTTCAGTTCACAAATATAAAAGCTTTTCTACAGTTGTTCACTTATGAATCAGTGAAGGATTTGTATGAGTTTCAAATACATTTGAGCCAGTGTCTGGTGATCCAAGTCACTCACTTTGAGCCCAATATCTTAGATGGTCATGGAACAAAGATGTTCTCCATTGGATAGCCCCTCCAACAGTTCCTGTATTGCAATTAAAATGGATATAAAAGAAGTCTGAAAACAATGGTAATTTAATCAGGCTATTTTGGGTTCAGATTAGCTGATGGAGAAGTATTTGGGCAATACCTAACTAGAGTGTGGCCCAAATGATGAACTGTTTAGATCAACAAATATCTAGGCACCAGTAATACTTATCGGATGTTGAGATGTACTCTTGGTTTGCATATTATTACACTTATATATACCATTTATTTAATGCTTTTGGAGAGTTCTTATGCCATGTTTACCTTGTAAATTGATGTGAATATTCACATGTTAGAATGCAGATGATTGGTGATCTGATAATCCATCTTCTAAGCCATATCTTAGATACGTGATGTCCAAAAGTCTTCTTCATTGAATGATGTCAATCACCAGTTTATCAAGATGAGATTGGGTGGTTATTGCCTATTAGTGATGTCAAAAAAGAGAGAAGAAAGATTAGAGAGAAAGAGAAAGAAGAAAAGGATAGATCAGAAAGAAAATAGCACAAGTATGAGAAAATATAGAAAATTGGAGTCTGTTTCTAGAGTTTCCAGAACTGTCCATTGAGGGACACTCTGCCTCCACAACAATTCCTTGAGAACCCACTATAAGAATATCAATTTTATAAGCAACCTAAGAGTGGGGGGGTAAATTACTGGAGATAACTCTGTGGTTTGCTTAGTTCCTCATCTTGAATATCTTCATATTTTCATATGGTAAAATGGTAATTTCAGTAATTTCAGTCTGTTTCTACCTTCTCATTTAAGTTGTAACTTATAACAGAACAATGTAAAATCATTGTCCAATTCTTTATATCATTGATAATTTTAAGTGAATATTCTCTGGCTGATTGTAGTACTATCAAGATCTTCTTCAAAAGTGGCCTTGTTTTTAATAGAGTATCATTTGATTATGTTTTCCTCAATGTTGGGAATGTTCACAGAACTGAAACTCTTGATATGTAGACATCTGTCTATTTCTTTTTTCTTCTGTTGTCTCATAAAACTCATGTTCAACTCAGTGGTTGTTTGTTTACTGTGATCTAATAGAGAGGTTCTCCATATGTAAAATCTATGGCTTTCTTTGGAATTTCCTATTTCTTCGCCTTATACATAACACATGATTTTAGAATATAGTCAAGATGATATTGCTTGGTGTTTTCTTGTAAACGCCATTTTAACTACCATATGATAAGGGTTATTATTTATTTATTTTTAACAAAACTGAAATGACTGGAAATGAAGTGAAATGATGTTAGACAACTTTGGATCTTCTGTGACTATATGTTTCTAAGAGGTTAAATTAATAGTTCTTTCAATGTCCTTTTACAAGTTTACTTCCTGCTCACTGGGACCTGTGCTTTTTACTTCTTACGGAAGACGATTTGATTTCTAAAAATGCTTTTGTGGGCACAGATACAAAATTGTTGCTGCAGGAGCAGGAAGAAGTCATACAGTGGTGGTAACTGAAGATGGGAACTCCTACTCTTTTGGTTCTAATAAGCACGGACAGTTGGGATCTGGGACAATAAGGAATGGTGAGTCCTGCTTTCAGAGGTTCTATCCATTCTATTGTCATGCTGCACCTTTTCATCATGATTTGAAGGGAATTGCAGGTTGGTGGACCTAGTCAGCATGAAACTGAAAGGAAAATCAATTTGGAATGTTGAAATGATGACGTCTGAGATACTGATAAAACTTAAGTCTTTGATGATGGATGATGCTGGACAAATTCTATCTATTCTCTTAGATGTTGGCTGATGTTGTCTCCTGATGTTATCCGGACTCCATTTCTTCTAGTTTCATCTTTTCTTGCTAAAGATGAACTTTTCTAAAATGACTGAAGTATCCATGTCACTTCAATAGAAATTGATGAGGGAAGATGTGAAAGGACATGAAAGAGGAAGCTGAAGGATGGAGGAGAGAAGAGAAAATGAAGAAGAAGAGAGAAAAAATAAAGGACAAAAGGAGGAAAAATCCATGAAACCTTAAAACCATGAAATCCACTAAGTTGAGAGGAAGTCAAAACTATAAGTCACATATGTAACTGCCACACATTTTTGTAGTGCCCAGTACTTGTTGAAGTCAAAACTATGGGTCACATACGTAATTGCCACACGTTGTTGTTGTTGCTGACTTTGGTTGGCTCTCCACTGGCACAGAGAGGTGATGGAAGAAAGTGTTGCTTTGATATTGCTTGAGCTACCATGAAGTAGTCATTGTGGAGATGGCCGGTTGGAGAGAAAGGTGCCCTTGAATGAATCCTAGGCTGTAGGATATATTAGTCAAGGGTGATGAGAGTTTTTGTTCTAACTGCTACCTGGATAGTGCCTATTTTTGTGGGAGGTTCTAGGTCAACCCCAAGATAGTCCAGTAGTAAATCATTTGGGGCTATCACTATCATTGGTTTCTAAGATACTGCTATATTTCCTGATACAGTGAAAAAAAGGCATGATACTGAACAATAATGAATATTCTGATTTGTAATGTTATAAAAGGTTAGTTTCTATTTACTAAATTACAAGGATACTTGAGGTGATTGTTGATCCTTTTAACTACGTTAGAGAAGGGTCCACCTGAAAGGGTGTGGGAAATATCCAATTATTTAACCAGTTCAATTCTAGCCCCTAAATCTCTAGTTCATTTTAATTTTTCAACCATATTGGCATATGCTATACTAATCTCACATTTTGATTTCAAATGATGCTACCAATGAGATTTGGGCTTGGCTAATTGAATGCTTTCTTTTTGGCAGTCTATTTATTAAATGTAATTTCATTTCATTTAGTCATTAACTGATCAACATTTAAGGACCGTTTCACAAATTGGACAAAACCCACAAATTAGAGGAGACCCACATGCATCAATGGTACAGTCCATGCTCATATATGGTGACAAGTAAACTCAGGGCCAAATGAGGACATACATCTCGATCCTATAGCCACTAAAGTTGTTGGGCGTCCGCTTGATTTTTACTGAAATCAGTGGTAAGTTAATGGAAAATGGGAAATCCCTAGGAGGCTGAAGGGCTATTTGGAGGTGGCTAACAATCCATCTACTAAATTATCCACCAACAGCTATTTTCTAATTCATCTGCATTTCATGCAGTCGTAACATCGACATTTGTTTTTAGATTATACCTTGTGCATTTGTTTCTTGCTCATAGACCTGAATGGTTATTCTTAACTACTGTACACAAGAAATGAAACATTTAGCACCACCAAAAAGTTGGGCGGATTAGATTGCTGCATGTGGCCGACATACTAAAGTCAACTTCGTGCTAATTACCATCCAGCTGGCTGTTTGGAAAATCTAGATTGGAGATCTGAGGTCTTGCCTCTTCCTAGCTTAGAGGCAAAAATGATAAACCTTCTGGTATATGGGCAAGTGGAAATGATACGTATAAAAAGGATGTAAAACTCAGCAGCATCTCACCACTACTTAAGAACAACAAAGAGCTTGAGGAAAATGTCAACAAGGAAAGGAAAATAGCAGATACGAGAAAGATAATGATTACAAACATTTAAGCAACCAGTCCTGCACATTAATATTACATTCCATGCCCATACATGGTGACAAGTAAACTCAGGGCCAAATGAGGACATACATCTTGTTCCTATGACCATAAATGGTGTTGTGTTTCTGCTTAATTTTGAGGGCTAATAAAATCTTGTCATACTGAAATTGATGGAACTTCAAGTTAATAAGAAACATGGCATCCATAGGATGGCCAAGGGTCTCTTTGGAGGTTGTTAACAATCCAGTTATCCACAGACAGCTATTTTCTAATTTGATTTCGTTTCATACAGCCATAACACTGATGGTCGGTTTTAGATCTTTCCTTATGAAGTTGGTTCTCACTCATAAACCTGTTTAGCCAGTCCCAAGAGACCATTAGCCATTTCCCAGAAGAAATGACACGTTTAGCATTGCCAAGAAGGTGGCTGGATTGAAGTGCTGAATGTGGCCGACCCACTACAGACAATTTGTGCTAATTACCATCCACATGGTTGTTTGTAAAGTTGAGTTGAAAAATGATGAACCTTTTGGGTATGTGGCCAAGCATAAATGATCCATTTACAAAGGATGTAAAGCTTAGCAAAATAACCACCACTACTTAAGAACAACAAAGAGCCTGTGGAAAATCTCAACAAAGAAAGGAAATGACAGGTACAATAACACATAAACACTGCAGTCATCATTGCCGTGGCCACTCTTTGCCCTGTGGATCGCCTACAGGTTAGAATCTTCTCTAGGTTTCTTTATTTGAGGCTGTAGATATTACTACTAGTAGGTGGTGAAAAAGAAGTCCTTGTTTACCTGTCCTGTTATTTCTTATTTTTATTCTTCTTCTTCTTCTAATTTCAGTTATATGCTTTTAGAAAAAAGTGATCTTTTTTGTAGGATCCACGTGATTTGGTAATCAACCCATATATGTAGGCATGGTGCGGTTTGTGGCCATTGTTCATGAAGTGTTTGTATAATTAGTAGGCTGTATGCAGGCTTAGACTGCTCAGTTGCTTAATCAGGCTCCAAGTAATAGAGTGAATATACGTGTACTGATCGTTCAGACTTCACATCAATGGTTAACAATCAATCAGAACTGACTATACACATTCCACTAAGTTATATACTCTTTAAACTATCAAAAGTGATGTTACGACCTTCTACTCTACCTACTTTGACATCCTCCACCAAGTTATAAGATAGGAACAGAACCAGCATTATTACTTGGGAGAGGGTTGTGTGTAATCTGTTAATCAACTATTTATATCCATTCAAGTGGTGGAGAGTTGGACAATTGTAGGATCTGAAAGATATGCAGATAAGCATGGAAGTTATCTGTACTAGAAGTGGGCCATGTTTGACTCCCAAGACAAAGTGAAGAATTTAATTTTAATTTTTGGAATTTAATAGCAGAAAGATATTGGAGATATTGGTCTATATGTTTGATAGTGTCACCGTTTTTACGGTTATAAGCTGTTAAGGTGACTTGGGTGACATTTTCTTGCCACCATTAATGTCGCCCATATGTCCAAAGGGGAAGGGTGAAAGCTGGTATGTAATGGCTGTTATAGCTGTTACAACACTGTTATTATGTCCTATGATTTTGATGTAATTTTTGCCATCACTTCTTCTTCTTTTTAGTTATTTTTTTCTGCAACTAATTTCTTATTTTAGATTTTTTTGGTATGTATTTATTAACTAATTCATTTATTTGCAATGTCCTTCTGTCTGGCTTTTAAGGATGTATTATGTTGGATGTCCATATCCATGTATCCAGATACACGTGTCCCTGACCACAGATCAGAGCAAACCATATATATCTGCTAAACTTCTGATACTTACTGTTTCTCTCCAGGCCATTTAACTAAACAAGAAAGGCATGCTTCTTTTGTTTGCTTTACTATTCTAGGCTTGAATTCTTTTTGCTCTTTACCTTTGTTGTTGGCAATCTTTATTTTGATTCTAATGTATCAACCTTACGTTTTGCAGAAATAGAGCTATCTCCAGTTCATTGTCTGGTTTCACAATCCACAAATGCCATCTGTGGGGGTGATTTTTCTGTTTGGTTATCTTCAGTTGAAGGACATTCGATACTGTAGGTTTTCTGATTTGCCTTTTCAGATCTCTCTTTATTCTGCAATAGAACTTCTTATTTGCATCTACATTCCAGAAAAGGAAACATAGAAACTTCTTTTATTTTCAACTTCTGACTTTATGAATCGAGAGCTTAAAATATACTGGGCTGGCTGGTTGGCAATATTTGTGTTTTCAGAACAGCAGGTCTGCCACAGTATGGCCAACTTGGACATGGAACAGACAATGAGGTAACTGGTATAATAAGGAAAGTTTCCTCCCGTTGCTTTTTGTGTTCTTTGAATGATGAAAGGCTCACTCTTTGTTGAAGAATCACTGTTTTACATAATCTTGAAACAATATCGACTTGCAGTATAATGCTAAAGAAGCTTCAGTGAGGCTTGCCTATGAACCTCAGCCTCATCCACGGGCAATAGCATCATTGTCAAGCAAAACTATTGTCAAAGCTGCTTGCGGAACGAACCATACAGGTTAGTGATACCATCTTCTCTCTCCTCTCTTAATGTCTGCCTTTTTATCTTTTAATAATTTAATGTTCTATTGATTCCAAACTCTTGTTTCTTGGTTTTGTTTCTTTCTTATATGTGTATCCAGTTGCTGTGGATTCAAGTGGCTTCGTTTACACGTAGGTACCACTAACCTTTTAGTAATATAATTAGATTGTTGTTCAATGGTATTTGCACAATATTCATTGTATGGTTTGCTTATGAGTTTCATCTGTGGTTACCTTGATATTGTAGTTACAAGATAGCATTGTGGGTATATGTCACGGGCTCACCAATAATTGACTTCTGAAGTCATAATGAACTTTGTCATGCATATGATTCCAGTTTATCATGTCTTAACCAGTATTGAAACACACTTTGTTCTTTATATGTCCTCCTAAATGATGACATTGGATGCAGCCAACGTTGTCCTCCTGAATGATGACATCGGATGCAGCCAACTTCTCTTTGCTTATTCTGCGTATATATTTTTCACCTGATGTTGGTCTGAAAGCATGTCTTCACCTTGTTGGGAGAGGTTGATAACATGATCATTACTTCTACTAGTAAGATCTTCGGTAGTGTGTGAATATTATGGATCTTTTGGATCACCTTTTTAAATTTGGATTTGGCTATTTTCCATTCTCATCTTTGGCAGTGCGTGCCTGCATGTGTGTGTAAGCGTGTGTGCGTGTAATGTTTTTTTTTTTTGGCATAATTGAGTTGTCTCTTTTTCTTTGTTTATTCAGGTGGGGATTTGGTGGCTATGGAAGGTATGGCTTTAGCAAGTGACACGATGCCCTTGATAGGTTTCCTTGAAGTAGGGCAGAGATGATGACATTTAATGGCTGTGTTTCCCCTGCTATTGGCTGATATCATGTAACTATTATGATTGATATACAGGCTTGGACATAGGGAGCAGAAGGATGAATGGATTCCTCGTCTTGTAGACGTTTTTCAAAGACAGAATGTTCTGCCTCCAAATGCTGTTGTTTCAGCAGGTTCAGCTAATTCTGCATGTACTGCTGGTATGAATTGTTCTTACAGCTGTCCTGGATCTTTTTAGTGTTACATCTGAACATGGTTACCTTCTTGTTGCTCATATACTGGCTTTTATGTTTTTCTAGATTGTCTCAAGTTATAATACATATTTAATATCATAAGCACCCTATTCAGAACTTAATAGAAATTATCATCTCGGATTCAATTACTAAACAAAGTTTTGCTTCTTCATAATGCATTGCTTATTCTAACTTGGTGGAGCCTTGCTGGCACTTGGTCCTGCATTTCACTGGGACCAACTCTTTCAGAAAGTCTGCTTAATTGCATTTTGCCTATGGATCAGCAGATGATTGTTGACAGTTGTTTGAGATACTCTGGCTTGGAATAGGTTTGAGATGTTCATGAGTCAAAGACGATAAGTGCCACATTGGGGATCTTACTAACTAAATTGAGATGTTCTCAATTTTGTAATATGAACTCCATCTAGCATTATCCACTCTCACTCCAATCTGATATTCATTGATGAAAGAACCTGAAGTTTGTTACTGAGTTAGATCGTATAAACATATCATCATAGATGAGATTGAGATTCAATGATCAGATGCAGAAAATAAATCATATATCACAGAAAGAAAAGCTAAGACCAGTTTGACAGCTCCAATTTCTATCAGCACAGTTCTGGTAGAGTTGGAAACCATAAAAATGTAGATCAGCACTGGATGTGACGTTGGAATTTAGAGAATCATAATGATTTAACATCATGCAAGAGTTTATTTTCAAGTCTTCTGGAAAAAGCTTGGAATCTTACAATTTCATAGTAGGGCTGATGATCTCAACTCTGTTTCTTGATCCAATTGGAAAGAACCATTTCTGAAGGAGTCTTGTTGAAGAGGTCTTCATGCTGGATCATGGAGTTCATAAGTTGTAAATTTTCTGAAATGATGTGCTTTGTCATCCTAACAATTCTGGGACTGGAATTTTCTCCTTGGTAGCTCTTATATGTGTGTCAAATATCTATATCCAAACCCACATGCTAATAGGTATATCAGGTGGATGGCTGATAAGTGATAACGACAGATATCTTTTCTACTGAGGGTAGAGGAGCTACCGCACGTAGTGGAC
The DNA here is from genome assembly GCA_035236585.1 of Warburgia ugandensis. Classification (NCBI taxonomy): domain Eukaryota; kingdom Viridiplantae; phylum Streptophyta; class Magnoliopsida; order Canellales; family Canellaceae; genus Warburgia; species Warburgia ugandensis. The sequence continues at coordinate 45,326,739 of CP141129.1, forward strand.
TCAAAGGTGCCACTTGAGATCTTATCTTTCCTAAGAGATATCTTCTTTTACAGCTAAAAGTATTCTCTCTTTCACAGCTGCTGACTAGAGCATGATTTGATCCTGCTGGGTGACAGCTTGAAGTTGAATTCAAGGTTATGAGTATTTACTGTGTGAATCTGCTATTATGAACTGAGCTTTCAGTCCATGATAACAAGACTGTACACTTTTGTGTTGATAAGAACTTCATAACCAGTATGGTTGGAACAATCCAAGTTTTCTTTGGTTGAATATTTAAGCTGTGCGTCTTGTTGAGTTTTTGTATTTCATCATGTATATGGGGTTGTGACCATAGCTTAATTGCTGGTGCTCTATTTTGGGAAGATGAGATTCAACTTATTCTGAGCTTATCTACTCAAAAAGGAAAATGATTATGCATATTTTCCCTTGAGGTGAACTGTGCCAGTAAGTCCTTTAAGATTAATGAATGTCATGATTTTGAAAAGGTTGCTTGGTGCTCTGATGAATCAGTTCTATTGGCAATTTAATTTTCTCTACCATGTGGAAATTGTGTCGTTGAGAAAAACTGTGCTTCTATATTAGAATGCATTGCATTCAGGTTTCATTGACAAGTAAATGGAAATTCTTGGTGTGTGGCATTCGGTTTCATATCCCAGTGAAGATGTATATATGTAGACAACATATGTTACTTTGTTAGTTTTCTAGACTCCCGAGTCCTGACAAAGCACCACAGTGCAATAATAGCCATGCAGTCAGTAATGATTACTTTTTATCCGCACCTGGCATTTAGTTTAAACATTTGCTATTATAATAATCACGTTAACAATGTGCATTTTCAGGTCAAGGACAGTTGTATATGTGGGGTAAACTTAAGAACAACGGTGACGACTGGATGTATCCTAAGCCTGTCATGGATTTGAGGTTTTGTACTGTTCATTTGAACCATTTCTGGTGTGGTAGCTTTCATGGTCTGACATATATAGGATAAGCTTACCATATATTTACTTGTTTAAGGTCTTTTTGAGTCTCTCTTGTAAGGCTCATGTAGGTCTCAGTTAGTCTTTTTTTAACTTCTTCAGCACTGTACTATCAAAATAAAAAGTATATCTTTAGTTATGCTTGAATACTTTCTCTAATTATAAGGGTCAATCACATCCTTAGCTTCTGGTTGGAGGTCTTCAAGTGACCTTCTTTTGGTTATACCATGCGAAATTGATGGTTCTTGTTTTGTTGTCATGCATATCACATGCACTGGAATTTTGTGCTTTTTTCTTCCTTGCCTTCATTTTTTTTTTGGATAAAATTTCTTTTTTGAAGCTGGTTGTAGAACTTCATTTTACTATCATGAAATGCCCACAGTTATAGTTGTTTTTTTTTATTGGGGTTAATGGTCGGTTCTAATTCTCTGATTCTTGTTTTAATTAGGGGTCTTTTACCATGTTTACCTTGCTAAGACACAGGAAACTTGTATGCTTTTTGAATTAGCGAATGTCTAGGTTATTAGCTCAATTCTTCCATATGTGGCAATGGTAAAAGTTGTCGTCGTGTGACCTTGGGGTCATGGGTTCAAGCCTCTTGCAAAATGCAAGGTAAGTCTGTGTACTATAGGCTCTTGTGGTCCGCCCCTTCCCCGGAGTCCCGCATAGGCGGGAGCTTAATGCACCAGGGCTGCCCTTTTTGGTATGAATTTAAGCCCCTTGTTTCTGTATTATGTTTTAAAGAAAATTGCATTCTTACTAGAGCCTAGCAACATATTTGTATGTTTTAGTCAGTATTCTGATCAGGCTTGCTATGTTTTTGATTGGATATTTTTTCAATTTCCTCTTGTAGGAAGAGTCCTCTGACCATTATGTCAGATGCCTCTTTTTCACATGTAGTACTGGCCTCTGGTACATCCGTTGTTCAGTCTTCATGTAGTAGTTGTTTTGTCATGAAGATTGTTTCTCACCAGCTTGATCTCCTTATTAATTTTTATCTCTTTGTTATCAGTGGTTGGAATATCCGTTGCATGGATTCAGGTCATATGTTTCACTTCTGTGGTGCTGAGGAATCTTGTATAAGTTGGGGTCAGGGAAAATACGGAGAACTAGGATATGGTCCTTATGGACCGAAGTAAGTTTGTTCACCAATTATTTACGGAAGTGTATGATGCGTTGCATCGTTCATTCTTTCCCCAGGTTCTAATCAATTCTATTATCTATTTTGATTGTTTATGTCCTTCTTGACTGCAACAGATCATCAACCATTCCCCAAGAAGTTAAAATCCTCAAGGGGATGCATGTCATTAGGTATTCTATTGATATAACAATTCCAACCTCTAATCAGTTTAGGCTTTATACCAACTGACACCACATTCAATTCTGCATAGGGTTGCTTGTGGTTTGGGTAATTCACTGATCATTGTAGACAGAACAAATGTTGGTGAGCGGTTGGACCAGGTAACCATGTAAAATTGCGTGTTATTTCTGCTTTATGCTCGATGCAAATTCTATTGTCATTTATTGGTCTGTGAAATGGATTTGAAAGTTATGCTTTGACTTTAATATGTGGTTTCTGGTTCTTGTATTCATGAGTCAGAAATATTTGACCTAGGAGACAATTAACTGTGTTGAAAGCTTAAAGTGCCAACTACGTCTAAACATATCCTTCTTTCCCTTTTTCTGCTAGACATTTATACATGCCATATATGGAGTTATGTAGCATTTGTAGTAAGTGCAAAGGGAGTTGCAGTCCAAGGAACTTTTTTTCTGGAGCCCAGATTTGCATGATCTGATTCATTCATCTCATTGCTTCCGCTTTAGATGTCTAGTAGGTCATAAAGCTTATGAATTGGATGACTGAAGTATATATAAAAGTGTACTTGGAAACAGATGGGTTAGAAACTCTGATAAACAGCGTTTTAAATCATAGATGCTTTAATCATCCAATCCACATGGTTTTTGATCTATTAGACATCCAAGGCTGGGGATATGAGATGAATGAATCTGATCATGCAAAGATGGGCTCCCGGAAGTGTGGTCTTTTGACTCCACCTCCCTTTGCAGTCAGTTTAGCATTCCTTTTCTAGTAATATAGATGGTCTGGGAAAGCTTTCTACTAGGTTCACCAATCACTTAGCCTAATGTATAGGAAAGTACTCATTGAGAAGTGGCTGCAGAAGCTTTCTGCAATATCATAGTTCAGAAACTTGCTCCCATTTACTATTTGACTGGTCGACTTAACATAATGGAGCCATGAATTGAATCTTGGCAACAACTTCATTCTAAAATTCTTGGACAGACCCCGCACATAAATATAGCTGAACTTATAGTGACTAGCGATTTGGCAAGGTAGTGAGGCCTTTCTTTTCATTACCATTAACTGCATCTGGGTCTTTCTTTCTATTCCCATTAAAGAATTCAATTTCTTACTTGGAAGTCCTTTTTTGATGTAGAAGTTGTTGAAACTTTACATATTTTACAGAGAAAAATGTATTCTTTGTTCCTCCCTTACCTACTTATGACACTTATAATCCCTGACCCACTACCTTAACAGTTAAACCCTTCGAACTGCCCAAGTTTTCATCAGTTAGGTTCTTCTGTCAAGTTTCCGTTGAGAGAGGTTGGGGAGTCTCAGATCTCTGATCTTTATCAACTGCTAGCTTTCAGTCTCAACCTGGAATTCTCACACCCCCTTTTACCAATGGATCTCCTCTTGTGAGGACAAAGTCTTAATCTTTTCATCACTACCTGCTTATTCCCCCACAAAAATGAGAAGCACAGTCCAGTGCAATTCCTATAACTTGAATAACCCTCCAAAAAGATCGCTCGAGCAGTGAGATGTTTGTTGTTATGAGCTCTGGACAAGGCCTGCATATTCGAATTCTCCCCCTCCAAGTTCTTTGCCAATATCCACATTCTCTCTAAGAGAGAAACGAATTGCTTCTCTTGATTTGCCTATTGCAAAATCTAAATTTATGATCCATACGATTGCAAAATCCACCCTGGCTTCTCCTACCAGGGAATTCTATTTGCCTGCAAGTGGATTCTTTCTGAGCACTGCTTCTGTGACCAAAATCCTGCAGGGAATTCTCCATTTAGAAATCACTTTTGATTGAGTAAGAGGGGTAAGTTGGTTCTTGTAAATAGAAGTGCAGATTTGGTTATTGGCAACTTTTATATAAAGAGTGGGTTGGTTGATCTTTGGTTTTAGTATTTACATTAGACAAAGAAGGCAGTGGTTTTCATTTGTTCCAACATGGGCGGTTTACGTTCTGCTAGTGTTTCTAATAGAGAGGAAGGTGGTAAGTGAATGCTGGATTTTACATATGGGCTGAAGCTTCCACTTAGCTACAAAAATAGCACCAAAAAGTATTCCGGGATTTCTTCCCAGACTTGCATTTGCAGTGAAAATCATCATCTTGCTCAAGTAACCTAGTAAACTGACCTCATAAATAGAGGGAACCATAGCTGAGCTTTCACTTGTGTTGGTCCTCCCAATGTTTGTGATGTGGTCAATGAATGTCCAGAAAATATCTCCTCTCTCAGGTAGTTTGCTGCTAACTGTTTTGCCAAAGAAATCCCTAGTGGCTGGGGGAACAATTGTGAGAAATGTACCGTCTAAAGCTCCACTTTCATTGACTCTCTTGGTGGTGTTAGTTTCATTGGAGATGTACAGTGGGTTTTCCTTTTTGTGCCAAATGTGAAAAAAGAGAACCTGAATATTCATTCTCTCTCCAAATTTTTTTCCAGAAAATAGTTAAAAAATATAATATTGGCGGGTTACCCGAAACTAAATTTCTTTGATAGAAACTTGACCACTATGTAGTCGCAAGCGCAAGGGATGCAACTTGTGCCTTGTAATAGGCCGGTGGCTCCCACATACAACAATATTGTCCGCTCTGGAAAACTGGCTGCTCATACAACCAGTCGCCTCATGGTTTTGTTCTTCCCCCGTTTGCCAAGGAAAAGGCCTTGTTCTAATGAGAGTCACACACCACTCTTATCAATAGCCCATCAACTTTCCCTTTAACAATGTGGGACTAACTCTCTGTTCCTGGGCCGTCTCCCATCTACGGGGTACCTAGGCCTTCACATCTTCCCTCCTTAGAAAACATGCGTCCTCATGTGTTAATCACCAAACCAGGCGCCTACGTGCGGCCAGCCATATACCGGGTCAGGGGTTGGCTTTGATACCATTTGTAACAGCTAGGTGGCTCCCACATATAACAATGTTGTGTGCTTTGGAAAATTGGCCTCCCATACAACTAGCCCCCTTACAGTTTTGTTCTTTTCCAGTTTCTCGAGGAAAAGGCCTTGTTGTAAGGAGAGATACATCACTCTCATCAATAGCCCAACAACTTTCCCCTTAGTGATGTGGGATTAACTCTTTGTCCCTGAGTCGTCTCCCATCTACGGGGTACCTAGGCCTTTACATGTCCTCAACAGTTTGAATGGTCCTCTCAGACTGGCCATCTGTTTGGGGTTGGAATGTCGTATTGAATTTCAACCTCGACCCTAGAGCCTCCTGTACACTTTGCCAGTACTTCAAGGTGAACCTCGTGTCTCGATCTGAAATAATCGTCAAGGGTACTCCATTTAAACGCACAATCTCCTGACATACAGCTTAGCTAAATTGTCCACGGTCTAAGTCTATTTGATGTGTAGGAAATGGCCAGACTTCGTCAATCCATCAACCATAACGCATATCATGTCATGCCCGCTAGCTGTCCTCGGCAGTCCCATTATAAAATCCATAGTAAGGTGGTCTCACTTCCACTCTGGAAGGTCTAATGTCTGCAATAACCCCGAGGGTAGTTGATGCTTTGCCTTGACTTGCTGATAGGTCAAACATCTTGCCAAGCACTCACCGACATCCCTCTTCATCCCATTCCACCAAAAATGTCGTCTAAGATCCTGGTACATCTTCGTACTATTGTGATGAATAAAATATGAGGACCAGTGCGCCTCCTGGAGCAAATCATGTCTCAACCGATCATCTGTAGGCACCACTAATCTGCCCCTATACCTGACACCTCCATCAAGACCTTCGAAAAAATTGGCCTTATCGGCCATGTCTTGTGTCTTAGGATCACTCATCTGTACTTGAAGGATTCTGTTAAGAAACTTAGATCGAGTCGAGGGGTTAGCAATCATCACTCTTGACTTTTTGCTCAAGGTATCGGCTACAATATTGGCTTTCCCTAGGTGGTATTATATGATAAAGTCGAAGTCCTTGAGGTTGAGGTACTCCATCCATCTTCGTTGCCTCATCTCGCCCTCCGTCTCCCACGTAGCCTCTTGCGCCGAGTGATGTTGCCAAAGGAATTTGACCAGAGGAATGGTATTAGTCCTTAACTCCTGGATCTTGCTATCCAAGATCTGTATAGGGCGCTTCTCAAATGTCAAGTCAAGCCGTACCTCTCCTGGAATCTGCTCGAGTACGTGGGATGGATCTAGCACGTACTTCCTCAGCATGGATATATGGAAGACATCATGTACTCCAGCCAACTACGGGGGCACGATTAACTAATAAGCAACAGGTCCAACTCTGCCTAGAATCTCAAAAGGACCAATGTATCTGGGGCTGAGCTTCCCCTTGACACCAAATCTCATTACTCCCTTCATAGGAGAAACTCTCCAAAAGACATGCTCCCCAACCTCAAACTCCAAGTCCTTCCGTCTCCTGTCGGCATAGCTCTTTGGGCGGTTGTGAGCTGTTAGTAGTCATCTCTGAATGAGTCGAACCTTCTCCGCGTATTGCTCAATTAACTCTCCTCAACAGAGGACTAAGTCCACCCCCGCTCCACCAGTTGCTACCCCTGCTGCTCCACCAGGACAAGGGGATCAAGAGGCAGATATAGTGGCTTACGTAGTTCAGGGCTTTATGCCACGTCTCACTCAGCAGATTACACAGCAGGTTCAGGCAGAAATGCAGGCTATGCACTCTGCCCACTAGGCAATGACTGCAGCAGTGTAGGGTTTTAAGTGACTGATGCTGAGCTTGGAATTGGGGGCGCATCCAGGCGCACAACTAGTTGCGACTAGTCGCAATGCGACTTATGTCACTGCGCTTACCTGAAGTCAAGTTGCATGGCCAGCACCTTTTTGCGCCTAGCGATTAGTCGCGCGACTAGTTGTGCATGCGACTACATAGCTTGACCATAGCACATGCTTGACAAAAAACTTATGTAGTTAAAGTCTTTAGTTGATAAGTTGGTAGTTCCGGTGGTCATAAGTGGGTAGTTCAAGGGAGTAAATGCATTCTTCTCTATTTTGTAATTTACAATATTTACCAATTTTAGACTTTGACATGACTAGTGTTGGTTTTTAATTACTTAGTCTTTTTAATTTTCTTGAGTTCATTTCTTTTCCTTGAAGAAAATAATAAGAGACTTCCTACAAGTTTCACCATGTTAGGGTTATACTGATGTGGGACACCATGTAAAATGACCTAATCTATATGTTGAATCATATCAGAATTAACTTAAATAAGAAAACATAAATTAAACTACGACAAATACTTCAACATGTAGAAAATCAATCTTAATTATCATTCACAGCCTACGATGAGTTATAGGATTTGCATATTGCCCTAAATATTTACCAATTAAGGTAAGATTGAAGCTTCAATCCAGATCGTCGTTCTAATTGATGAACGGTCCTGATTAAGCTTTAGACCAAGGTTCAAGAATTTTGTGCTGGATAAGAATTCTAGGTTATTGAAGGGGAGCCTTGGCGCAACGGTAAAAGTTGTCGTCATGTGACCTTGAGGTCACGGGTTCAAGGTGTGGAATCAGCTTCTTGCAAAATGCAAGGTAAGGCTGTCTACTATAGGCCCTTGTGGTCCGCCCCTTCCCCGGACCCCGCATAGGCAGAAGCTTCGTCCACTGGAGCTGCCCTTTATAAGAATTCTAGGTTATTACTGAAGCAAATCACGTAACTATACGCATCTTATAAATTATCCTTTAAAAGACTAGGTAGAAAAGTACAGACTTATAGAACAGGATGACACAAAAGTGATTTGGCCTTGTACTGAATGCAGCTTAATGCCCATGAGAGGGAAGTTAGAATGAGGAATCCACCAAGTCTAACATAAATTTCATTCATTATTCATCAAAACTATTTACACAAAAGAGAAAAAGATCTTAAGTAGGGGACATCCTACCCTAATTTAGAAAAAAGACAAAATTGCCCCTACTTAAGTCACAACACACTAATAAACCTAATACCCTGTGGTAAATATCCCAAGTAAACTAAACTATAACATAGCATATAAAAAAATGTAGGCTGATGGTCTCCATCAATCTCCCCAGTTGAAAAGACTTCGACTTTGTCGAAGTAGGAATATCAAACCTCTCAAGTGTATTTGTGCCCAATGTGGGGTCTTCAAATGCATATATGTATACTTGGCTCATCAATAAAAATCTTCCATGTATTTAGCTTTCCAATGTGGGGTCTTCAAATAGTACATACATACATGGGTCTTCACTCATCTCTGACACGTACATCTTCTCAGGGTAGGGACCTCATTGTAGTACATATGTACGTGTAATAGGTCTTCTGCTCTTAAGGGCTCGACAAAATAGGGGCCCTCCTCTGTTGCCTCTAATATGCCCTGAAGTCACTCCAGGGTGGTGATCATCATCATGATTGCCTTGTGGTGAAGTCGGGCCTTCTAGTGTAGTGAATTGTCGATTGTAATCCAGAAGGTCTGGATCTAGGCACTAAGCTCGTACTCTGTGATCCAGGTGTAATCAGAAGCAAGCCTGTTCTTCTGCTTGACAAGGAATTTTCGGAAACACCCTTGTCTAGTGGACACTATCTAATCATCAAGTTTGTCCTCTACGTGCTATTTTGTGGGACGAACCGGTGGCTATAGAGGTAATGGCTGCACGATGGGGCATGGAGCCAAGGGCTCTTGATGAGCTGGCTGGGATTAGGGTTATGGTCAAAGTTAGGGTTAAGATAGGATCAATGGGTGAAGTGGCAAGGTTATGAAAAGGAGCTAGATCCTCCACATTGAATGTTGAATTAATTCCCCAATTAAGAGCAAAAATCCAAGATATAAGCGTTCTCTCATGCGGACCATGACATGATCACCTGGCTGAAATTCCTTACATCGTCCATGCAAGTCAGCCACAAATATATATTTATCGTTACTTAAACTAATCCTTCATCTGATCTCAAAATGGAAACCATGTATATGCTGTGCAAAGGACTGGGTTGACTCAAATGGCCTATGTGATGCAAGCATAGGTATGAGATCTATAGGCATCCTAAGCTTGGATCCGTGAATGACCTCAAAAGGACTTATACCAGTTGTTCTATTAACAGAATTATTATATGCAAACTTAGCAACTGGTAAAATAGCGTCTCAACTCCTAATGTACTCTCCCACTAAGCACCTCAACAAATTTCCTAGGCTTCTATTCACAACTTCTGTCTAACCATCCGTTTATGGGTGATAAGTAGAAGAGAATTGAAGCCTAGGGCCTATCGTGTGCCATAGTCTCTTCCAAAAATAGTTAACAAACTTGACATCCCAATCAGACACTATGGACTTTGGTAACTCATGTAATTGGACTACTAACTAAAAAAAAATACTGGCAATCTTAGACGTATCAGTAGTATTAGAGTAAGGAATGAAGTGGGTCATTTTAGAAAAACGGTCAACAACAACAAATGTGGAATCATGCTTCCTAATAGTCTTGGGTAGTCCTAGCACAATGTCAATGCTCAAATCTTGCCATGGGACGTATGGCACTGGCAAAGGGGTGTACAAGCGTGTATTCTGTTTGTGGTGCTTTGCCAATTGACAAGTATGACATTGCCCAATGATATTGGCAAATGCTATGACTAGATACAAAAGTCTTTGAATGCCTTGAATGTATACTCACCCTGTCATCACCTCTTAGGTACTTTATGTGATAATCATGATTGCTCATATATATATGGAGTGAAAGTGAACAAAGATATAAAGAACTTTTGTGTGCACAAGAAAATAAATCAATGTATAATCCCCATGAGAGACCACTTCCAATACTTAGGATCATTGATCCATGAGAGTGGAGAGATTGAGAGGGAGGTTACCCAAAGAATCCAAGCGGGTTGGAACAAATGCAGATGTGCATCGGGGGTTTTATGTGATCGGCGGGTGCCACTCAAACTAAAGGGAAAATTCTATAAGATGGCTATAAGGCCGGCCATGCTCTATGGATCAGAGTGTTGGGCAGTTAAGGAACATCATACTCATAGGCTGAGTGTTGCAGAAATGAGGATGTTGAGATGGATGAGTGGTAAGACAAGAAAGGATAGAATTAGAAATGAAAATATTAGAAGAAATTTAGGGATAGCACCAATAGGTAACAAGATGAGGGAGATTAGACTTAGATGGTTTGGACATGTTCAAAGGAGGCCAACAATGGCACCAGTTAGAAGGAGTGAGGCAATACAAGTTGAAGGTTCTAAAAGGGCAAGGGGAAGGCCCAAAAGAACGTGGATAGAAGTGGTGAGGAAAGATTTAAAAACTTTGGGACTAAATGAAGCCATGGTATTTAATAGAGTGGAATGGAGGAATAAGATTCATGTGGCCGACCCCTAATTGGGATAAGGTCTTGATGATGATGATAATAGCAAGAACCAGAGAGAGAGAGAGAGAAGTTGGCCAAGGACTTGTAACAACCTGGAAAAATTATCTTGACCAGGTGAAGTTCTTAGTTTCATTTGGAAGATATTATGGAGGCACTTCCAAGTAAACTCAAAGCCTAATACTGTGATTCAACCTGCTTCATGAGTTTATAACTAGGAGATAAAAATGGTTGTGAAGCTTAAGACATGATGTCCTGGTAATGATTGGGAATTGATTGTCATGCAATTCAGAGACAGAGAACTGCAGATGTGGAGGATTTGTGACCAGAGACTCCAAGCAGATACATCATCCCTTCGGTGAGGAGCCCCCTCAATTGCAAATCCTTCACACATATCCATTTCTGTTGTAATTTGGTAAAAACATTGAGTGCACAAAAGAAATACAAGAAACGGAAGATATGTATTAACCTGTGTAATGGGTAAGGAAGAGCATCAGCCATGACAACATGAGAGGAACTAGTATTGGGAATGAAGAGAAGGAAAGTTGCATGAGTCATGAATGAGGTAGTTCTGCACTGTTATGTACCACCCGGGATTGTTCAAATGGAGATTGAATTATGAGATCTTATGTGATGCTTGAGAGCTGTTGATTCGAGTTGTTAGTAGTAGCAGTCTAGGACAGTGGGATTCTTTCAATTATAGCTCTGACAACTAACTGAAGTTTGTTGTAAAGGATGAAAGATGTCAATCTGCCAAGCCCAAGGAAAATAGCGGACTTCTTAGAAGTCAGTGATATGGCTGTTAAACCATTCAGATGCATTATAAGGCAGTCAAAGTTGATATTGGCCCTGATGAGGACCAAGGTCCCGAATCTGCTACACTCATTGGCACAACCCTTGCATTGGTTGTCTTGTCTAACATGACTAAAATTATGAGACGGACCTAAAGAACAAAGCACCTCATATGTGGAGGGGCAGGTGGGTGAGGAGGCTGAAGCTTTTGCAGATGCTTTTGGGAAATACGTAGTGGACACAACCAAAGCTGAGGGGTAAACTCATATCTTTCATACATTGGGGATATTAAGATGTGATTGCATGTAAAGAACTTGTCATGCTTGTGAAGTAGCTACATAAAAAGGGCAGCCCCGGTGCACGAAGCTCCTGCCTATGCGGGGTCCGGGGAAGGGGCGGACCACAAGGGCCTATAGTAGGCAGCCTTACCTTGCATTTTGAAAGAGGCTGATTCCACGCCTTGAACTTGTGACTTCAAGGTCACATGACGACAACTTTTACTGTTGCACCAAGGCTCCCCTTCGTGAAGTAGCTACATAATTAATGCAAATTGATCGTACAGGATTTTCATCTTTGGTTGAACAGCATCAGTTCTGCAGAGGATTACTTGCATGTCCTTGTGTTGTAAGGGGACAGGTAGCTCAGTCTGCTGAGTGAACCGTGGTTGCTTGATCAGAGCATAATTGACAGCTTCAATTCTGAATGAGATCTCCAGCCACTAGAGGATTGTTATCAGCTGGTATTGACTGCTTGGGGCATTGAGCAGCTGTCTGGGAGGCCCAATAAATATTTTGTTGGTTAAGTGCCTTGTCTCACAGCCAGGAGCTTGTGGATCTGAGTCCACCCACCATTCAAGTAGTTGGATCTTTACCTTTCGTAGATGATACTGCGTGTTGCCTAACAATGTCCTAAAATTGCCACTTCTTACATATTTGCTTAAATTGTTTCAAGTATGAGTCTTCCAATGTGTGGACCAAAGAGCAGTACCAGGTGAGAATACCAAGTATGATGAGCTTCTTCGTCTTGTCCGTTAAAACAAAGTCTAAGTCCTTACAAATGCACACAAAAAAGAGAGTTAGAACTTATTGTCTGGTAAAATGAAGTTTAAGCCCTTACAAATATGGATAAGAGAGACCTCCTGAAATTCCCTTAAAATCTATTTGCAAAATACAGTTTGCTAATCACCTGGAATTTTCATCCCAAAGACGCTGCTGTTGAGCTGACTAAACTTTGCTCTGATGGTCTTGAGAAAAGGTGTAAACTATTCATCATCCCAAAATGGCAGGGATGGGTGTGACAAGCATAATCTTGAGTTTTAGGCATGCTGATGTCAGCAGATCTCTGTGCTGACCCATCTTCCCGATTGAAAGACTTGAGATTACTCAGCAGACAAGTCCGTGATTAGATTATGAAAGAAGGTAGTTGTGAGAAGTCTTTGACTTCTCCTTGGCATTATTAGGTGGTCCTTTAACTCCTAGAAGTGGCCCTTTTGTTCACTTTCTTTGTGAATTTTGCATGTCAACACAAGATCCAGTATGCTCATCCATTCTGTGTTAAGGATCTTTGTTTTGTTTCTTTCTACTGACTCTTCTTTCCCATTCACCATACTTCTTGCCTGAATGTGTTAGTATTCCATGTCATAAGATTTTACAGTCCAATATCTTTGTGTTTGTCTGTTACTATTTCTTATCAATTAATACTTTTGGTAATCTTTTCTATTTGATGGATTTTCTGTTCTCCCCTTTTCTGTTTTCTACATTTTATTTCTACCGAATGATCATTACTGGTAAAAGTATAAGGAGAACACTTTTAATGGTGCCTTCTTTTTTGTAGCTTGCAGTTTTTGATGGCGAAACTCCTGCAGAAGGTATGCTGGAAGTATAAAAAGGCCACTAATCTTTGTCATCTTATTGTCCTTTTGTGATTGGAAAACAATATGCAATGCTTACCTACTCTGTTTAAGTTTTGCTCAACACATAAATTTCCAAACAAAGTAACTGGACAGGTATTCCTGTTTCCTATCACTTAAATAATCTGAAGTTACTTATGAGGAAACTAAAATTTTGAAATTACATACAGAACTAGCTGCAATCAGGAGTTAAAGTTTTTAGGTCAAGAGACGAAAATTAGTAATGTCACCATTACCTTTAAACGGGTGAAATTAATAATCTGAAACTGATAAGGTTTGATCATTCTCTGTTGTTCATATTAATAATGTAGTTGTTTGATACTCTTTACATAAAGAACAAGCTGCAATCAGGGGTTAAGTTTTCAGGTCAGCGACAACAAATTAATAATGTCACCATTACTTTTCAACGGGAGAAATAAATAAAGCTGAAACTGATAGGGTTTGATCATTGTTTGTTATTCATAGCTATAATTTGGTTGTTTGATACTCTTTCAGCAGGGAGTGAAGAACCCACAAGCCAAAACCAGGCAACAAAAGAAACTGCCAAAGAAGGAGCTGCTAGTGCTTCTGATTCTAAGAAAAGGAAGAATTCAAAGGACTCATCGGAATCTGAAGATGAAGCTGATGACAATGGTGATAGCAAAGAGGATGCTAATGGTGAGGTTGCAGTGAAGAAAGGAAAGCGGGGCGGTAAGACTTCTAGTAGCGGCCGAGGTAGGGGTACTAAGAAGGTTGCAGCACAGGAAAAGAAAAGCTCTGGGCGAGGCAGAGGTCGCCCTAGAGCTGATGACAAGAAAGGGTCTAATACTGGCCGTGGCCGTGGCCGAGGCAAGGTTGCAAAGAGAGGTAGGGCGAGAAAATAATAATAGTTTTTCCTATCCATCTTGAATTTTCTTAAATCCGAATTGTGGGTATTCATTCTTAACCCTTCGAATTGATTGCACCAAGCTTTTAACTATCATTTTGATCGACAAACTTTTGCGTGCTTAACTCGTCCCAAGCTAAGGGCACAGTTGAAAGGTGAAAGCTATTAGGACAGATTTGTTAGGTTTTTGCTTTTCCACCTAATCCAAATCTCTGATTGTTTTGTTGTTTGGGATATCAAGAATCAATGTAATTGTTGCTTATACTTCTTTCTCTAAAAAAACCATGAATGTTAATATCTAAAGCACTGCTGTGAGTATCAGCACAGTAACAATGAAGCATATGTTACTGGTGCATTCTGGCCAATATTCTGAAAATCAGTACTCATATCTTTTGCAAAATAATGCAAGGTAAGGCTGCCTGCTATATGCTCCTTGTGGTCAGTCTCTTCCCCAGCTCCTGCACAGGCAGGAGCTTCGTGCACCGGGGCTGTTCTTTTTTTTTTTTTAATTATCTAAGGCACATGAAGGGGAGCCTTGGCGCAGCAGTAAAAGAGCTGAAAGACTTAGGAAGCTTATATGATATTTTCAAGTTTACATCTCGAGGGGTTACGAGTAATAGGTGTTGCTTGTGTCTGGTGATCTAACCGTCCTTTCTGTTGACTCCATTTTGGATTGGCAATGGTCCTAAATTATCCGAGACCTACCCACTTTTTAGAGGCTTTCATTGCTGTCATCTTTAATGTATCTGCTGCTGTTTGTGCTTACTGGATAGGGCTTATGTTATAGTTTAGACAACACCCTGAAGTAGGAAGAGAAAGGAAAACCAGCGAGAAGTGTGTCTAGCGATCTCAATTTTGTGGAGCCTATCTTTGCATGATCAGACTGATTGGTTACTTTTACTGTCTATGTGATTGTAACAGTTGGGGCTCTAACGGTGTGATGTTGTTTGCTTTGGCTGAAGCCGTACGGTTTTAAAATGTGTGGATACCATTAGAAATACCTGGATCCTTATAACTAGTTTAGACTTTTTTCTAGACAATGCAGGGCTAAACTCTTAGGATCATTCAAAGCTTACCATTTTCCCTTCAGGACTGTCTACCAAGACTGTCCTCTTAAGTTCCACCTTTTCCTCTCAGGGAACAAACGTCTCTGCGTGCGACCACTTTGGGTCCACCAGCAGACCATGTGCATTCTAGGCCTACTATCACAAGGGAATCCGGCTTTGATTCAAACTGTAACGACCTGGGCTTTTATGGTAAAAATGCATTTTTCTTAAAGGAAAGAGTAAAATTATGAGGGTTCGGTCAGAGTGAACAATATTGTTACTATTAGAGTTTGGGTTGTTACAATTTGAAAACAAATAGTTTAAATTTTTTAATAAATAATCTATAATTTAAACCTAGAATCCACCAATTCAAATGCTTTTTGATCTACTAGATACCAAAAGGTGGACCAATGAAAAAAATGAGTTGGATCCTACAAAGTGCGGTCGGAGAGAGAGAGAGAGAGAGGAACTTGGCCTGATTATAAGGGCAAGGATTGTGTGTAGTTTCGAACCAAGATATAGTTCCGTGGGGACCCCAGATTTATGTACGATGAAGACTACTGGAGGACCATCCTAGTAGTAAGTTGCCATGTTGCATCTAACTTTTGCACGAGGAAGCTCGCTTTTGGTTAATCCGACCCATGTAATGTCCATGATCATGATAATTGGACGATTTTGCCAAATGGTTTTCAATGGCAAATAGTGCATCTTCTTTGAAATGTCAAGGCCATCTAATCTGCACGTTTTTGTGTTCAACACAATCAAAGCCAAAGAGATCGGATGAACGGATTGGATCGAACAAAGTTATGTCCTTTTATGCAAAACTTGGAGGCCACCTGGCCATACGGTGGTGCTCTACTGTAGCATCTCTCTATTTTTATTGTTGTTTCACAGAATAAGTAGTTCAATTATTCAAGACTAGTTAGTTATGTGGGGCTTGAATCCATATACTAGTTAGAAACCGTTTCCTCTTATAACTACAGGTTGTGGGTTCCAAATCTGCGTTCCATTAAGACAGTTAATTGCCATCATGGATTGACAACTGGTCTGATGAGGCCATATAGATTCATATAAATAAGCAGATAATAAAATACACCACAGATGAACAAAAGATTTAGATATATCTAATGGTTGCATGTGCTGCAACGTTAAGATAGTTGAGAGTGGTGGCTTTGCAAATGGATAGGGAAGTGTGGTGGCTGGTGGAGACCATATCAAGTGTCTCCAATGTGCAAATATCTTTTTGATAAAGAAATATAACAAGTCAGGAACCAAATAGTGTAACTGTTTTGTTTTGTTTTTTTGTTTTCTTGGAATTTATTTTCCTTGGCTTTGTCTTACTATATGCTTATAGAAGAATCCAAGAGAAAAACCTTTCAATGACTCCTGGACCATCTCTTTACTCATAATCATCATCATTAAGACTTTATTCCGATTAAGGGTAGGCTACATGAAGCTTGTTCCTTGGTTCCCTTCTATTAAGTATCATGACTTCATTTAGTTCCAAAGTTTTTAAATCTTTTCTCACAACTTCTATCCATATTCTTTTGAACTACGTCTTCACTTGTGAAAGCAATTTCCAAGGAGTTTTGGGTCTTGGAGGTTTAGTAAATCTCTTCTTTCGGTGATCTAGTTCTGTAGCTTAAGAGTCAAAAGAGAATGACTCTTGTAGAGCGGCACCATAACAAGTTGCCATGGAGTGCCCACTTTTGCACCAAGAGAAGGGGTATACCTTTAGATGATCCAAGCCATTCATCTGATTTCATAGGAGTGCACAGATGGAGTTCTAGCATCTGAAAATTTGTATAGTTTGATTATAGGACATGGATGCTAAAAAAACATCAAACGTGCATATCTTATGTTTCTTTGGCTTTGATTTTCAACTTAAAGAAGTATAGTATAAATTATGACTATAATTTTCAATTTAAAGCAACATAGGAAATGGGTACTAGTAATTAATGCCTGGGTGGCAAGGTAAGTCTTTAAAATGATAGAAGAGGATATGTAAGCTGTTGACCAATAATGTTGAGTGCCAATGGTCGTAGACAACTCCAGATCTTCCCTAAATATGCTTGATCATAGGTTTAAGTTGTTGCCTTCCTCTTTGATCAGGGATTAGATTTAGAAGTGTCTGAGCTATTTACTTTGTAATTCTTCTCTTGTAAAGAAAAAATGTAGATTGTTGAAAAGACACTAGGAAGAGGTAATGGCAAAAATTGAACACAGATTGATTTCCTTCATATAGAGCAGGTCTTGATTGAAGTTTGCCCCTTGGGTGCCGTTGCTGATGTATGAGATGGCTTCCTTGCCTATGCCCATGTTGCTAGCACTAGTCCATAGTTAAATAGATTTGGAACTAATTTACCCAAGACTTGAAGTGTATTACTATTACCTGCTTTCTTCAATGCGTTGTTTCCATCTTCTATTTCCCGAGAAGATCACTCCTTAGCTTTAACAAAAGCAGAACATGAAGAGGACCTCCACAAATAAAATAAGGAAAGCAGGACTGGATAGAAGAATTTAAGGAAAGCAAACTTGGGGGTGTTTTATGTGATCCTTGGGCCAGCCCTTAAATGCAAGTTGATATCTCTGTAGGGAAAGTTGGGAGGACATTTCCAGTTCATGCTTGCATCTAAAGTCTACTTGGAGAGTTTGCAAGTTGGCATCAATGTTCATGATATGACTTGCCTACTCCACCTTTCCTCCAAACAAGATGGGCCCCTGGAGCCAAGTGGGTTCTCTTTGCATACTATGCTGCTAACCTACTCCAGCTGATATAGTAAATCTGGTGGCGTTTACCAAATGAAAACATTTCTGCGATTGATGAGTTATGAACTGTATAAGGATAGATAGGATATCAAAATTATGAATAGTGGGTACCTTGCATTTCGCAAGAAGCGGTTTCCACAGCTTAAACCCGTGACCTCAAGGTCACACGACGACAACACTGTACCACAATGAGGTCCGAAGCCTACCAGATAAATTGATCCCATTGATCGAGAGGCTGAAAGTATCTGAAAGAGTGATGACCAGGCAATTAGAGGGTCGATAGCAGACAAGAGTCACGTACAATATCATTTTCCCTGATGAAAAAGCAAAAGACCCACATGAATACTTGCAGGCTCCAATCAATCATAGCTCATGCATATGCATGTCAATCTGACTAAGGCAACAGTAGTAGTTGAAATAGTTTGAAGTAGGATGAGAGTAATGGGAGCCTCCACAATTTATAGGACACCCCCATATATTTAAGGTGAATTCTCCATCAAAGAAGGTCCTTTAATGTGCCATCTTTATCAAACATGGTAAGAAAAGGACCATTCTTTCCTGCTTTTGCAAGTCCTATATGAGTTGCTCAACTGAACAAATCATTCCTTCCTAATCATCACCTACTGCACATGTGATGCTGGCCCAAGCAAAGACAGAGACATGCCATCAACTCTAGGGGCCAATCCGGATGCAGCTTCGCCATCAGGACCACGCTTAGTGACTGGGACGTCTCACAGGGAGGCCAGGACCCTACATCTCCCACTGGAGAGCATGACATTATGGCCGAAGCCTCAGGAAAGAATCCAAGAGGTAGGTGGCAGATAGACCAGTGGTTGCTCTTGATGTGAAAAATGCAGAGTGAGACTGCTCAACCATAGCACAGTCTAATGGGGGATGCATGTGTAGATGATACAATGATGGGGACTTAAGATTATGCTTGTCTTACAAAGAAAAGAAGAATTAAAAGAACTAAATGTCGTATACTTCACAAAGACATGAGAAATGCTCTGAGAGAATTGGTCTTTTGATCTTTATGGAGTAGCATGACTGGGCTGTTCATCTCATTGATGAACACTGGCTAAGTTACTGTCATTAGGGTGGCCGTATTCCATGATAATATCTCATTGGTTGTACGACCACATCCAAGAATTGGTTATCTATTTTGTAAGAATTGTTCTTGCAACAATAACGGATGATGAACACTCATTGAATGGTCACTTAGACGCTGGAGAAAATGGAGATGATACCGGAGAGTTTTGCTCTCTGAGGTCTATAGGTGATTCTTGCAACTAGAGACATCCGTTGGACTCTCTCTCTCTAGTTCTGAATCTAACCTTTCTTTTGACTCTTATAACGGACTTTGGTGAGCCCAAATTCTCTGGTCTTATCTCTGATATCCGGTCTACGTGTTGGTTTACTTCATTATCAATCATTTAACATAAGTTTTGCTAATCATAATGGAAGGAGAAGAGAAGAACTCAGGAAGAAGAAAGTGGAAACAGAAATCAAATGTGAAAGAAACAAGCTTGGACTAGGAGATTGTAGAAAAAATAGCAGAGCAAGATAAGTCTAGGAAGACAAATAGACAAGGAGGTGAGTAGAAAGGAGAAGTAAGGGAGGCAGATGGCATAAACTACTCTCAAGAAGGCCAAAAAGAACCCAAAAAGCACTAAAGGAGAGAAAAGTGGAGTTTTTTCTAATTGGTTATCTAGCTCTGGGATGAAGGGGAGCCTCGGTCCAACGGTAGAGTTGTTATTGTGTGACCTTGAGGTCACAGGTTCAAGGCGTAGAAACAACCTCTTGCAAAATGCAAGGTAAGGCTGCGTACTATTGACTCATGTGGTCTGCCCCTTCCCCAAACCCCGTGCACCTGGGCTTCTCTACAGTTATCTAGCTCCTGGGGATTCTGTAACTTCAAAAGAAGAGCTGTCTGATGGAGATGTACTAAAATCTGGTCTAAATTTGACAAAAGAATTATCCAGAATAAACATCAGCAAACTAGACAGTACATCCAACATGAAGGGGAAGTAAGGGGGATAAAAAACCCAACAGTGGCGAAGGAAGGATGGAGGAATTGAAGATTTAAGACTATTGATCAATGGGGAAAAGGAGGATTCAAGGAAAATAGTCAATGACAAGATGATGAGAAACGTAGTGGAGGAAGAGAGAGACGGTAGGAGTAACCATCCAGTCAACAAAACGTATAAACATACATTCGTGAATAACACCATTCATGTGGCCTATATAAACAACTTCCTTTTGTATGTGTTTCGGATACAATTGCAGAGAAAAAATTAGACCTCCATGATAGAATAGTCATTGGAGTTGCACCAAGAGAAGATTGGAAAGAAAGGAAATTCAAAGAATGGGCTGAATGGACATGGATTTTACACAGTAAGGTTGAAACATGGATGGCTGGCAACTGAAAGAAGGTTTTATTCGTTCTACCATTTAAGGCACAAGTGAATTCAATTCTTAGATCCTGGGATCAGATTCAGGATCATCAAGTTAAATCACTTTACTCATAGAGGAGCTGTTATTTCATCCCGCTTGCTATCTTTCGATTGTACATGAGAGGAGTAACCCCTCATGCTTGTAGTACTAATACATTCAAAGAAATTGGGAAGCAATTTGCTGATTTTGAGGAGTTCGAATCATCAAAAGCTTTTGGGTCTAAAGTCAGGGAAGCAAGAATTGAAGTAAAAATCTTTGAGTTCCCCCAGCCAAATCAAAGTTCAAAGTTTGGATAGACAGAGTCCTTTCTGGGTCTCCACCGAATGGATTGTATAGGACCCTGAGACGATTGAGAGTGCATGAACATGCCAGAAGATTTATCACAGAGACCGAAGAAGATGAACAGTCGGCCGAAAATTTCTAATGTGGAAGAATCCTTGAATTCGGGGTTCAAACGGCAAAATTGCATCACTTCCATGGGTGGTTATTACTGGTCAAAATACATTGCCAAGGAAAAATATCCTAACCTCACACTTCTCTGGTACCACCTTAGCACCTGGATGGTTGTTCAATCCATCAGCTAAAAATAACTGTTATTCAAAGGAAACAGGAGCCAAAACGCTACCCCTAGAGACATCCATTTTTACTGACGAAATCATGGAAAAAAATTAAAAAATGGATGGCAAAAGGAGAATGATTTTAGTGGAATGAGATGATGGAAGATGGTCCAAGGAGGCTATACTGGAGAAGCTAAACATGTCTCAATCAGGTCACGAGGAGGAGACGATACAAAAGATACAAAGACATAACCAAAACAGTGGCAAGGATAAAATTTGTACTAAATCTTCAAATGTCGAAGAGCATATTCATTTTACGAATTTACTTAATGTTATGTTCAAAAGGGAGCCTTGGAGCAACGGTAGAGCTGTCGCTGTGTGACCTTAAGAATATGGGTTCAAGGCGTGGAAACAGCCTCTTATAAAATGCGAGATAAGGCTGTGTACTATTGACCCTTGTGGTCCACCCCTTCCCCAGACCCCGCTTATGTGGGAGGTTCGTGCACTGGTGCTGCCCTTACTTAATGTTATGTTGCTCAATTTTAAAGAAAAATTGCTAGAAGTCATGCAACAGTACCAAGCACTAAGGCATGAATACGATGCCGTGTTTTCTGGCATAACAAAAAGGAAAGAAATGGAAGGGGCAAATTACATGATTTCATGGGGACTCAATGCATTTCGTTTATTGAAATTGAATGACTTCAAAGGAAAGAGCTAGTGTAACTTAAAGAGGTTTGGTGGAATGAGAAAGTATTCCAAGGACTATACAAGCACAAAACTTGTTCCAAGATTGAAACATGCTAAGAAGAAGGTCAAGGATTGGGCAAAAAAATGAAAAAGAAAAGAGAAAGACAACAATGAAAACAAACTAAAGAAGACTATTTAGGATCTCAATCTACAAGAGGAAATCAGCCCACTAGCTGATGAGGATATAAGAAAGAGGTCTAATGTAGAAGATCAACCCTAACTAATTGAGCTCCAAGAAGAAATTAGGTAAAGAGAGAGAGCAAAGTTGAAGTGATTAGAAGCTGAGGATAAAAACACATCATACTTTCATGTTGTTGCTAGTCAACACAGAAGAGTAAATAGAATTTCCTCTATGACTATAGACAATCAAAGAGTAGAAGAACCAAAAAAGTATACGGGATCACATTGTTAACTTCTACAAAGCTTTATGCACCTTAGAAGAGAGGAATTTTTCCATCCAAAACAATCTCAATTTCAACATACTTTTCGAAAGAGAGAAGGGGGATTTGAACAAACAATTCACAATTGAGGAAGTGGAGAAAGCAGTTAATGAATGTGGGAGTGAGAGAGCACTAGGAACAGATGGTTTTTACTTGAAATTTTACCAAGTCTATTGGAAGATAATCATGATGATATGATGGATTTTATTGGAGGATTCTATAATGGTGACCTAATTGATACACACATCGGCTTCTCGTTTATAGTACTCATTCCCAAGAAGCAAGGGCAAACATCATTATTGATTTTAGATCTATAAGTCTAATTGGAGGGTGTTATAAAATACTATCAAATGTGTTGTGCAATAGATTCAAGAAGGCATTGAAGAGTCTAATCTCACCTCAATAGTTTGATTTAGTAGAAGGAAGAAGCATTTTAAATAATGCTCAAATAGCAATGAAGTATTGATTTGATGACAAAAATCAAGAGGAACCTATGCAAATTGGAATGGAAAAGGCCTTAGATAAGGTGGAATGGCTAGTGATATATTTTTTTCTAAAAGAGATGAACTTTAGTACAAAGTGGAGAGAATGGATAATGAATTGCTTGAATTCTTCATAGTTTTCCACCATTATCAATGGTTCACCTAGAGATTCTTTCAAAGTTCCAAATGAATAAAGCAAGGGGACCTTTTATCACCTTATATTTATTCCTATTGATCTCTAAAATATTTAGTCAAATGATAAAAAGAGCAATGGAACATCAGCTCTATCTTGGTTTTAGACTACCAAATTTGTACCTGGTGTTGTCTCATCTACAACTTACTAATAATACCCTCTTGTTTGTTGCAAATATAGAGGTTCAAGGAAGGAGAATTAAAGCTCTCATCAATTGTTTCGAGTTAATTATGGAACAGAGGTTCAATCTTAACAAACACAAAGGTGTATGGGATCAATATGGAAGAGATGCTACATAAGAAATTGATTCTGGATTGGGCTGCAGAAGAGGAACATCACATATTTGGGACTATTGCTAGCTTTTGGTAAAGCAAATGCTAATATGTGGAATGCTGTTGTGAAGAACTATCATAGGAAGTTAGCTACTTGGAAAAGAGCATGTTTATCAATTGGTGGAAGACTCATTCTCTTAAAAACATCTATTAGCAGCATACCATTATATTTCATGTCACTTTTTCAATGTCCTACATCAATTATTCTCAAACTAGAGTGGATACAAAGAAAGTTCCTATCGAAAGGAGTATAATTCAAACAAGTATAATTTGATGGTATTGATATAATTTGTAAGCTTCTTAAAGTTGGTGGATTGGGAATTAGAGAACTCAAAGATATGAATAGAGCACTTCTTATCAAATGGCTCTAGAAATATGTAATGGAGGAGCAAAGCCCATGGAGAGTACAAATCTAAAGGGTCAATAATATATGGAATAGGATGAGTGCTCAAAAGGTTCATACATGTGGAGATATATTATGAAAATTTTGGAATTCTTAAAAGGCAATACTATGCTTAGGTGTTGCTGAGAAAGTAGGATTATACTCTAATATGATAGATGGATCAATAACATTCTCTTATCAACAGCCCAACAGACAATCTTTAGAGCAGCTCAAAATAAGGAAGCTTGGGTAAAGGACTACTAAATGACGGTGAAGATGAACCAAGCTAGGTGACTACACTTCGAAGGCCACTAAGGGGTGGGCTTGGAAGTAAGTCAATATGCAAAGTTGATGAACCTCCTCAACCAAACTTTTATGAACCCAAGGAAGAAAGATAGAATGTTATGAATTGCACTACTAATGGAGTATTTAAAGTTGCATTGGTTTACAAGCTTCTATCCCACATAGATGAATTGTGGTTACTAGCTTTAATGATATGAAAACCAGAAACACCTTACAGAATCAAGATATTCTCCCGGATGTTGCTTCTTAACAAAATTTCTATATATGATAAGCTCTAAATTAGAGGTAAATTTGGCCTTTCATGGTGTTATCCTTGTTTCTATCCATGTAAAACAAGAGATTGTTTAATGATCCAATCTCTTGTAGCAATGAGTCTTTGTACATGATTTGTCATAAGTTCAATATGACCTAGTATCTTATTGAAACAATTGAAAAATACTTTCTATGATGAAAGATGTGAGAATGAAACTCAAAGCAAAGACACTATGGACATCATGCTTCTTGGTAATAGTTTGGACCCTTTGATGGTGGAGGGGGACTGCCGGTTGTTTTAAAGATAGATACAAGATGAATGATATATTGTTTAATTCAATAATTTGGAATGTAGCGAGATGGACCTTAGTAAACAAACTATTCAAAGCTAAATTGCAGAATATATTAAAATCCAGAGGGATTCAATCAGTGTTGACAATGTTAAGAAGAAGAAAGCGCGACCCAAGTGTCATCCCCCTCCTAAAGGGTGCTTCAAACTTAATTTTGATGGAATATGTTATGGAAACCCAGGAATAATATGGATGTCTAATCAGATATTCCAATGGGAGGACAATATTGGTTATGCATGACTAATTGGGTATGGGAATGTGACTAAAGATGAAATATGGGTAGTGACTATGGGTGTTAAGGAATGAAAAACCAATGCTCTTTCTCCTTTAATCATTGAAGGAGATTAAAAAAAAAAAAACACCATAAATTTGCTAAAGAGGGAAAGTAAGGCATCTAGGAAATTTTGGCAGTACACTGACATCATCAAAGACACCATTGACAACCATGATATCTCTTTCAATCATGTTCTTAGAAGGGCAAATCGTGAAGCTGATTGTTTGCTAAGGGAAGAGTACTGCTCGACAAGAAGAGAGAGTTTTAAATACCGTCATCGTCCGTGCAGGTTTGGAGCCTTCCTACTTGCTTGTTGTTACTCTTTGGCTTCTCTTTAGTCTTAAGAATGCTGGTTTTAAGAATGAGTAATTGCCCTTCTCTGACCCTGACTGCACAACTAGAGAGTAGACAACTAATACGTTCCACTTATTGAACATGGTCTATGGTTAGTCTGTAACCCTTAGATGCCAAAGGCATCCTTGGGGGGTGATCTTATAGTTCCTACAATATTGAGTCCTATGGAGTAAGGGGATCAATATTTATAACATTTAGGGACCTTTATATCATCTGAGAGATGATCTATTTGTCATAGTACTAAGAGGATATTTGACTTCTCCGTATTTGCCACCACAATTTGGTGCTAAGATCCACTCATCTTTTACCCAATTGTTGTAATTCTCTCTTGGAGGGTAGCTTGATGACATTAATAAAAGGATATTTTTAACCTTCTTAAAAATAAAAAAGAAGTATTCTTACAAATTGGGTATCCAAAAAGATGGTCCAATAGATCACATATAGACACGTCTCAATCTGAAGCTAATTCTTACATTGATCACAAGCATAGTCATAACTCTCCCAAACAGGTGTGGCAAGTTGGTTGGAATCTTGAGTTTGCTCCGTTTGGACCAAGTTCGAATCCCACTCTCAGACTCACCCTTGATGTCACTGATTGCTTGCATCCCTAATTGGAAAGAACCTTAAGAGTAGGCATGACATCTATGTCAATTTAGCCCATGCTCAGAAAAATGGAAATGATATGGTGTAAGCACCTACTTTAACCTTTCTCTGTTGTTGGTATGACTGTAATAGCTAGTATAAAACATCCAAAGACTAAAAAATGTACTACCCAATCATAGAAGCTACATGATCTCAACTCTCATATTTTGCACTTTATGGGATGATCCAAAACACTCTTGTTCTAGCTAAGTAATCAGAGGGTTAAGTCCATGGACAAAAGACTGTATGATGTGCTTCAAATGTGAGCTGAAGATAAACGGTTTGGATTGCTGAGCATGTGACCCCACATACAATTTCTAGTCCATGACAAAAATGGGACAGGAAAAATCTGACAGGAAAGCACTCCTTCAAACATGGATACATACTCATGGCAGGTGGTAATGATGGATCACCTGAAAATGAGTTGATCATTGAGGGAAGGAGAGAGCTGGACAGGGTGACGGGCAGGAGAAGAGTCCAAAGGGGTTTCCAAAGGGGAAGGTGATAGACATGATAGCTACTCACTCACATTATTTCTTCCATTGATCACAGACATCCCTTGTTGCTTCCTCAACCCTCTCTCTCTCTCTCTCTCCTTCACCCCAGTATCTGTTTCCATTATCATCTCATAAGGAATTTTTATTTTATATCAACTAATTGATTTGTTATAACGGTTGAGTTGTCGCTGAGTGACCGAAGATTACGATTTTGAGGCATAGAAATACTCTTACAAAAAATTCAATGTAAGACTGCATACCATAGACATTGTGATCTACCCTTTTCTCGAATCTCCCACATATAGGAGCTTTGTGCACTGTGTATAATTGATACATTTTTTTTTTCTTTTTTATTACTGAAGCCACTAATATGGTGACAATGTTCCCAAATATGTTTAGATCAATATCAAAGAATGACATGGGTCCAATAGATCCAATGCATGCTAGCTACACCACACATTTTCGCTGCGTGCCGTTATTGGATCATGATCTATCACCCATGTGATTGAGAATTTTCATAAGTGTTCCATAAATGAAGGGTTTGGATCGTCAATTATCTGCTACATGCACTAAAACCCTTGGATTACTGGCAGAACACTGCATAACTTGGCTTTCATATTAGGCTTGTGGGTCTAAAGGCGACAGCCAATCAACATGTCTTGCCGTTCCATGTCTCAACATATCATGGCATGTTACTTTAGAGTTAAGAAATGACTAAAAGATGTTTGGGGATATTTCCAACGGCCTTCCATTCTCATCATCATGTGTCTAATTATATCCCAATAATTATCTTTTCATAGTATGACTCTTCATTTTATTAACCACATTCTTACAATGTCTTTAATGCCTTCTTAAAAGTTTATAAGAGAGAATTAGTTCTCAATACACTAACAAGGTTTAGTTCAGCTGGTCGCAGACAATTTGGCATCTTTTTGAAACAAGCTTGCTCTTAGGTTCGAGTTGATATTTTTTCTTTAGTCTGGAATTAGATTTATAAGAGGGCGCGCGAGTGATTTGCTTTGTACTTCTCCAAAAAAAACACTACTCAATTAATAAAATGATATATGAAGCTACGATGAGACATGGATTGTCGTTGATCTTGTTATAGGTCCCAACCTTTTCTGATCTCGGGCCTCAATTGAAAAGGCTTATGTAAGCCTGTTTGTTGAATTATGCTGGATTATTCCATATAAAAATTGAGAAAATAATATTCTCACCCCTTAAATTCACCTTATCCTCTTTATATTTTTTGGGCAATTATAATTGCTTATATGATTTTCTACCATAAAAAGTTAACATTTTGTAGCTACAAATATTCCAAACCTAACAAGGGAGGAAGTAAGGTAAATGGAAGAGGGGCTAACATCATTTTTCTATAGATTATACCATATATATTTATATCTTTTGATTGGGCATAAAGTGCAACTTTGGTGCAACTCCTTCCTGTACAGTATTTAGGAGAGGGGCAGACTACAAAGGCCTATAATACACAGCCTTACCTTGTATTTTTTATAAGAGGCTATTTCTAGTCCTAAGTTGTAGACACAATTTGTACAATTGGCTTTGTATTTTTGGCTAGTGGTATCCATTAGGTTGGGAATGAATCAACAAAAGAGTGGGACCATGGACTATAGGTGGATTCCAGGTAAATGATGGAGACAGGAGGGGCCCCACCATTTCATTATAATCCTTTCCCATACGCGTCGGACCGTAGCATTCGTGAGCCTTTATTTTGCCATACAGATACCGGATAAGGGGCGGGTCGAAGAAAATAAATAATGAAAAGATTTCTTAATCTTGCAGATCTGACAGCCTTTCTTCTCTCCTCTCTCTCTCTCTCTCTAGACAGAGAGCGTGCGAGGTGGAAGAGGGGAGGAATGTCATAAATGGCGGACGCCAAGTTATTGTTTAGCCAGATTCCAGGAACATTTTGAGGTCCGGCATTCCCATGTCCTGACTGAAGGATATAGGACGCACCAGAGAGACACCCAGGCACGGAAACGGCGGTACAGGAACGGAGAGCTGGGACTGTCCTGATATTCCAGTTTTCCACTTTTTTCTCTGAAGATGGTGCGATCGACCAACTCCTGCTTCAAAATCATCACTTGTGGCAGCGATTCTGCTGCTGAAGTCGACGATCTTGAACTCAATGAGGTATTTTTTGTCTGCTTTTAGAGGTTTTCTGTGTGGATTTGAGTCAGTTTTTTCCGGTTAAGTTTTGTTTCTGAAATCTGGGTTTTAATTTTATCAGTTGCATTTTGCATTTGGGATGTTTCATGATTTATTAGATGGTTTGGTTTTGCTGTTGAATCAAATGAATTGCTGCTGCTACTGCTGTTCATCTGATGTGTTGAGTTTGAAGATTATATTTTTGTTCTATTAGTTTTCTTCCTACTGACTGTGCGATAGAGTTTTTAAATTCGTTATGTAAGTTGAATAAGCCTAACCAGATTGCATCATTTTGCAATGGATCTTTGTTTGGTACAGTGTTTCTGATATAGTGCGGTCATTTTTGTTATTTTATTATAATCTCACTTAAAAATTAGATAAATGTGCATTTTGGGTTTTTTGCGAGAGAGAGAGGTCGGCGGTGCTCCGTGGGGTTGAATATTGCTTAAAAGGGAAAGAATATGGGGTTTTCCGTTTGAAAATTAGAAACATTAATGAGGTCATTTTTGTTATTTGATCATAATCTCACTTGTAAATTAGAGAAAGGGGCAGATGTCATTTTGGTTTTTTTGTATTAAAAGCTTTGGTTATGGCACGTACATAATTTAATTGGTTTACCACATAGAAGAAAAGCAACTTGAAAACCGGTAACGATGGTGTCCCGGCTATTTTGGATGGTGTGCGGATCAGCAGCCTGGAAGTAAAACCGGTATTGAAAGCAGAAATCTGATGCACTGTAAGGAATACGGCAGTGTAGCTAGAGAATTGAGCATACACAAAAACTTTCCAACATATATGCACAAACTATGCAGATATCACAGGCTGCATGATGCATGCCCAGGCTGCAGAATCTGCTAGACAAATAATTATCCAGAACAAAGCTTCAAGGTGTTTGAAAGAACCAGGTTGAGGTGCAGTGATTTTTTTCCATTTTTTTTATGACTCGAAATATTGAGTTCTAATCTGCGTGCTGTTGTGTCTGTTCAATTTTCTGCTGTTTCCCTTTTTTTAATTTCTATCCATTTTGGTTGTGTTGAGGGATTCTGATTTTTGGACAAAGTGCTCCTGTTAAGGAGTCTCTTCTTGATATTCTAATTGTTTTCATCATTTTTATGCTAAAGATATATGGATCATAATTAGGTTGCTGATGTGGATATTATATATCTGTTAATAACCTCTTCTTTTTATTGGTAAGATAATAACCTATTCTCAGGTGTGTGAGTGTTGCATAGTAGTGCAAGAGTGAGATTCAATGGTGAAGGTCATGGGTTTGAAACTACTCAAGGGTGTGTGTGCGCGCACGTGTCCACCATTCCAAAAAAATAAAATGAGGAGATAATAACATCTCCTTTTGACTAGGAATTTGCTTCCAGTATCCAACATCCATGTCCTAATGGGTCTCCATATCGATCCTAATAAGAAAGGCAGCAAAGTAGAGAACGTGAAATACTTGAATGTAAACTAAGACCTTATTCTGAGTATCCTTTTCTTGTGTAATTTCATCAAGTTATTGTCAAGTTGGAAAGGAAAGAAAACAAGCAGTAAGTTGGAGGCAAGGTAGTCTTTGTGCCTTTTCTCCATGTTTTCCCTGCAATGTCCCACTTGGCTTTTAGCCTCTCTGTTGTAATTTTTTAATTCAAGTTGCTGCTGACTGTTACTGTCTCGATGATTAATACAACATTATAAATAGTGTGTAGTGAATGCTAAGTCCATTATGGAAGTCACCGATTTCTAGTTTAGTGTATAGTAATTTTCCTTTTGACTTATTGTATAATATTTTTCACTCATTTTTTTGTTTAATGCTTTCAGAGCAGAGCTTCAACAGACAAGCGTGGTTGGAGTTTCAGGAAGAGATCTGAAAGGCATCGAGTACTGAGTAATACTGTTGTGTCAGAAATACCATCTGCTGGAAATAAGGAGAGCCCAGAAACCACGTCTATTGACTTCCATGCACAGACCAATACTACTGTTGACCTCCATGCGCAGACCAACTCCAGCAGTCCAGAGAAAATCTCTGCACTACAATGGACAGATGAGACACCTCCACTTGCACCTGTGGCTCCAGCAGAGTCCAAAGCATCTGATGCCATACCTGCCATTGAGAATGATAGTGGCATTGGTTATTACATGCAGGAGTCTGTTATCATTGTGATCCAGACGGCCATCAGGGGATATTTGGTATATCCTCCAACAGAAATTTGTAATCCCTGAGACTTGTTTCTGGTGGTTCTATGTTGAGATATCCTGTTCTCTTCAAATTTTGTCAGGCTCAGAAGGAACTCTGCAAGCTTAAGAATTTAGTTAAGTTGCAAGCTGCTGTACGTGGTCATTTGGTCAGGAGACAAGCTGTTGGAACTCTTCGCTGTGTTCAAGCCATTGTCAAAATGCAGGCACTGGTGCGTGCTCGCCGTGTTTGTCAGACACTTAAAGGTTCACCTGTTCAAGAGAAACTTGAGAAGATCAAAACCAACAACAAGAGAGTGAGTCCCTGGGTAATCCTTATTTTTGTCTTAACTTTTTTTAACTATTTTACTCAAATGAAAGTTCTTAAGTAAATTCTGAGGTAGGATAACATCAAGGGTGACATATATTACTAAGTGCAGCGAGTAAGTAGACTTTTTGTTACATGGCCTGTTTTGAACCAACTTCTGTTTAAACCTAAGGTTCCTTTGGTTGTTACTTGGCTGGTTCAGTGAAATTTTATTTTTCAGCGAGCTGCACATTGTCTTTCCTTTTCTCTGTCCATTTATTCCCACTGCCCATCATTCTCTCTCTCTCTCCTTTTTTTTTCTCTCTCTTCGAAGTACACTGGCCTTCATCTCCACTTGGCTGAAGTAGTATGCTAGTGGTTAGTAGAAATTTCACCGAAATTCTTTTCTGTTTCTTTTTTAAGTCAGGAAAATGAAGGCACTGTATTTCTGTTCTGGATTTTCTAGTATTTACTTTGATGAATAGTGCACTTCTTAAAAAAAGGAAAAGAAAGAAAATTGGTAATTTGTTTATGGATAGTAATGAAAGTATTGTCTGTTCTCATATTGGCAATAAAAGACTTGCTTCTGTTGTACCTGTATCTGATTGTTCTTTTCTCGCAGGGAAAGGAAAATTCCAGCACAGAAGCAAATGAAGTGCATTCTTCAACCAAGAAATTGCTTGCCAATGGATTTGCTCGTCAGGTATGGTCTAAAATTTTCTTTCTGCTAGCTCACAATATCACTGGTAATTTGTGCCTGCTCTTTTTGAATGGGAACTGATGGTTGATGTCCATTATAATAAGCTTTTGGAATTGAGGCCGAAGACAAAACCAATCCACATCAACTGTGAATCTCCCCGGTCCAGTTCAGGATGGCAATGGTTGGAGAGGTGGATGTCTGCATCTTCTGTGGATGTTCAGCCACAAAAGCTGCATTTAAATCTGGATTTTCAGATACAGGGAGAAAAGACAAACACGTCGGTTTCTGACATAGAAACCAAAGTTCAGTCTGAAATTTTCTTGGAGTCTCCAGATCTCAAGTCTGATGTTAAGGAAACAGAAAAGTCCCTTGAGGGTGAAAAGCAGTTCTTCACTAATGATGGAGATGACTTTGATTTTCAGGCTGGCCAATCTACAGCTGTTTCAGGTGAAAGTTCCAATTCTGTATTCGAATATGACTTGAAGCCACCTCATCTTGATGACACAAGTTTGGCCAAAACAGGAGAGACCTTGACTAAGGCCAGTAAGGTACTCAGTGAGACTCCAGACTCCGTCTCAAATCAAATAGCAGGGAAATCTGATGCAGCTTCAGTATCACCATCTGATTCTGTTTCTTATAAGCCTGAGTTTGATAGAGCGAAATCAAGACGTACTACAAAAAGATTGGCCTCCGAACAACTCGAGAACGAGGGCAAGAAGTCTGTATTTGGGTCAAGAAAGGCATGTAATCCGGCATTTGCTGCAGTCCAGTCGAAATTTGAAGAGCTCAGTTCAAGTGTCACTTCTGGTAGATCAGTCAATTCTACATATCGGGATGTTGCAGTAGAGTCGAGGTTGGATTCCCCCACAATTCAGGTTGATTCAGCCACTAGGACGAA
This sequence comes from Warburgia ugandensis, assembly GCA_035236585.1. Classification (NCBI taxonomy): domain Eukaryota; kingdom Viridiplantae; phylum Streptophyta; class Magnoliopsida; order Canellales; family Canellaceae; genus Warburgia; species Warburgia ugandensis. The sequence goes on from CP141129.1 coordinate 45,359,183, forward strand.
ACACCTTAGCTTGACAGAAGATTCAATATCTCCTGATCCAAGAATCCAAATAGGGGGTTCAGAATGTGGAACTGAACTTTCAATCTCTTCCACACTTGATTCACCAGAGAGATCTGAGACTGATGGTGTGGACATTGTACATGAAATCAGAGACAAAGGTTTTAGTGATATAAACAGCACTGATGATAATAAACTAAATTCTGAAAATCTTAATGCTGAAGCCAAATACCCATCCTCCATCTCTGATTCCCTGCCTAATTTGTCATACTCTGACATCCAGACTGGCAAGATTGAGTTCAATGGAAATTCAGTTGCAGATATGGACTCTACACAGTCACAACAGCAGCCGGCAGAGCAGAGTGTATTGGATACACAGATCCAACTGGATGTTTTAACAGATCAACGAACAGGCAGGTCATCACCAGAAGGATCTCCGAGAAGCCAAATGACTATTCCTGAGTCACATGGAACACCATCAAGTCAAATCTCTGTGAATGCTAAAAGGAGCAAATCAGATAACAGTAAACCTAAAAGGAAGTCACTGTCAGCAGGCAAGAAGTCTCCATCGAATCAAGGTCATGATTCAGGTGCTAGAAAGAGTATAGAACAATTGCCGAAGGAACCTAAAAATGGTAAGAGGCAAAGTTCATTTGATCATGAGCCAAGAGTAAGTAGTAGTAACTCTCTTCCGAGTTATATGCAAGCCACAGAATCTGCAAGGGCCAAGGCTCATTCAAGCAACTCTCCCAAATCGAGCCCAGATGTGCACGACAAGGAGACCTACATCAAGAAGAGGCATTCCTTGCCAGGTGCAAATGGAAAGCAGGGTTCCCCTCGGATGCAGCGATCAACATCACAAGCGCAACAGAATGTGAAAGGCAATGGCACACATTCTCCCCAGACTGGTAACTTATGATTCCTGTCGTCTTATTCATTCATGAGACATCCTAACTGCAAATTGTAGGGAACTAATGCTGATATAAATTCCTAAAATGATCATTTCTCAGTCCGCTACTTTCTGTGTTTCTTTTCAATTATTTATTTTTCTCTGGAGTCTACTGTGAATGCAATCAGTATACAGTGGCTGATTCACTGTTACTGTAAAGAATGTACAGTGGCTAATTTGCTTGTGAAAATGAGTTGTTTTAAGGATGCTGATTTAGTCTGAGCTTATCTATAAAAGCTGCAGAAGAAGTTCATCTACTTTATTTGCAATCATCATTGTCATGTTTGGACTGATTTCCTTCCCCCATTCAGAAAAAGAAAAGAAGGGAGAGGAAAATCAAGGGACAGTTTTTCATCTTTTGCATCCATATATGGAACATGCAATTACAAATTTGACTGGCAATGTAGCTGCCTAATTTCTGGAAGATAACATGAACCTACTTGAACTGTCTTTTTATTGCCAGTGCTTCATTGATTAGATTTGTGTTATGCAAGTTGTATTCTTGTTATATAAACCCAACATTATTGGTTTATCGTTCCCTCTTGCGGACAAAAAGTACTCGAGGCAGAACATTTAGATCCATTTGGCATGTGGAGTGAATTAGCAAAAGCTCTAGATTTCCAAAAAATAAATTAAACGCTTTAAAGTGGATAAAACAGGGCTTGACAAGTTGAAATTTCACTACGCAGGACCAATTTTAGGTTTATCATTTCAAAGGTGCACTGACGATTTTCATTTTAATGCTGTAGAAAAGGCACGTTTTAATCATTTCTGGTTCTCAACCACACAATACACATAACATAAATATCTCTGTGATGGCGATCTTACATTCCTTCTCACATGGATCAATCATTATTTTCAACTGCTTTTTACTAGTAGCATTTTGAATACAATACTTAACCTTGATTCTTGTTGCAGAGAGGAAATGGGTGAGATGATGGTATTTTAGCTGGCCAAGTAAGGAAGCAAACTCTATAATGCCAATTGTGTCTGGAGAAAGCTCATGTCAAGCTTCATGACTGATGGCTGTTTGAGAACGAGATGGATCTTCCCTTACCCCCTGGTTACTGTTAATCTCTGTACGGCTTCCCAGAGGAAGGGGAGACAGAACAGAATGGTGATTTTGGTGTACATTAACATAGTATCTGATTGCGTATTCGCCCAGGGGGGTCTGAATGGTTTTACCTGACTTTTTTCTCTGTGTGATATTCCTTTGGTTTTTGGCTGAAATATGGTTCTTTTCCGGAGTTTGGACTTGATTTGTGGCTGCAGAAATTGAGAAAGTTGTTGAGTTTTGATGATAATAAATTGGCACTATTTTGCAGTTCACTCTCATACCATTAATTACGCAACTGGTTCAGTGAAGGAAAAGGCTTGCAACCTACTCCATTATTCTGTAAAGGAAGCTTGAAAGCTTTACGATTGTGAGTTAGCTCCAGTGGAATTCTCCTATTGGAAATAATAAGTGGCCGAGGGAGCCAGTCTCAGAGATGCTGATCAATCTGCATAAATGATCCAGACCTCAATGGCTCTAGATAGAAGTTCACACAGAAGTTACCAGTTTGCTGGTTTTAAATCTTTGATATGTGGATGTTTTTTGATGAATGTAAACCGTTGCCTTCTCCTTTCGAAGAATCCATCTATAGACTATAAACCAGTCTTCAGGTGCCAGCGGGCAAGTAAAACCCTAGGTTGAATCCCATGCATGAATTGTTTTTTTGACATCCCTTTAGGCTAGGGCATTTCCATAAGCAATGTACTGCATTGGATCCTGGATGCAGTGGAAAATGGGTAAGGGCAGCTAGGGTGTTCTTCTGTAAGTGTGAAAAGTATTAATGGGTTTTTGTACCAGTGAGGAAGTGTGAAGGTAAATAAGTTATTTCAGGAGAATAAGATTCATATCACTTCATGGAATATAGGTACATTGACATGTTAGAGTTTGGAGTTATTAAATACTACAAAGGAGAGTCAACATCTCTTGGATTCAAGAAACCAAGTGGAAAGTGGTTAAAATTAGAGAAATAGATGGTTATAAGCTTCAGTACGTAGAAAAGGATAATAATATAAATGATACAAAAATAAAAGGGCAGCCTTGGTGCATGAAGCTCTCACTTATGCGGGGTTAGGGGAAGGGTGCAGACCACAAGGGCTTATAGTAGGCAGCCTTATCTTGCATTTTGTAAGAGGTTGATTTCACGCCTTGAACTCGTAACCTTAAAGTCACATGACAATAACTTTTACCGTTACGCTAAGGTTTTCCTTCATAAATGATATAAAGATAGTAGTAGATAAATAATTAAAGGATAAAGTTGTAGACGTTAAAAAAATTAGTGATAAAATTATATTAATAAAATTTATTTTAAGAGAGAAGATCATAAATGTTGTAATTGCATGGAAGAAGTCATGCTTAGGATACTTGACTTGATGATTGACTAGTAGCATGAAAGTACCCAAAGGCTCTCGGTACATTTTATGGAAGTCATGTTGGTCGTTGATTGTACTTAACCGTTTACCAGGTCAAGGACTACTGCTGCTGCTTTGAACTTGCTGAGCCAATACACTCTTTCAGTAGTGAAGCTTAGTGACTAAGATCTTTCAGTACAGCGACTTCTCTACATGGTCCAAGATGTAGACTAAAGGACAACCAATATCATCACCTAACATATGTACTTGTTCTTTGCCTTAATTTAGATATGAAAAACCTCAATTAGGCATATGCAGAAGTAGACAGATATGACATTGTCAACCATCCCAGGGATAGAAATGCTTCCAACTGGAAGTACTGACGAGACTCATAGATTGAATTTACTGATCTCATGTTGGTTAGATTGTTCATTGATTGGAGGTTGAGATCCTTGTTTGGACTTTAACACAACACGGCCAACCATCTCTTTTTCATTTGTTAAAGTAGAACACAATTGGATGGCCACTTAAAACCCATCTCAAACTCATTGTTCCTCCCATCTTCTTTATGCTCTCACTACCTTTTTATGTTTCTTGAATTCCATTTGCATACCCATGTGAGATTGTTACCATTTTGTCTTGAATCTCCATGTTTTAACATCAAAACATCAAGTCTTCCTTTCCTCTTCTTTACTTACCATATGAGAAAGGCAGGCATATCCAACTACAACCCACCTCAGAGAAAGAAAAAGCTATGTAAATCTGGACTTTCTTTGTCACACTCTTGTTTATTTCAATTTTATAAAGAAGAAAATTTAAAATTCTCATCCTACACCCTTCAAAAATAACTTTGGCAACCCAATTTCGAAATTGGTATAAAATTTTGTTAGAGTTGTCGTCATGTGACCTTGAGGTCATTAGTTCTAAGGTGTGGAAATAGCCTCTTGCAAAATACAAGGTAAAGCTACATACTATTGACCCTTGTGGTCGACCCCTTCTCAGTATCTTGCATACGTGGGAGCTTCGTACACTGGAGTTGCCCTTAGAACTGCCACTCTTGAGGACTATCAAGTAGGTAGAACTCCTGAACCACATATTCCATTGTAGCCTTACCATAATCCAACATCTCTTATAACAGAGAGATGATGGTTGACAACGTCAGTGTTAACATCTCTAATGAGGGGTAACCGACTTCTGCCTTTAACAACTCATCTGTTGTTCTTGTAAGGTTTTCCAGTTTCAGCTATGAAGACGACTGCACAGACGGGAGCCCCTTCCCCGGACCCTATATAGGTAGGAGCTTCGTGCACCAGTGCTGCCTTTTTTTAGCTATGAAGAAGACTGCACAGCATCTTTCGGATGGTATTGAATTAATATTTGCCACTTACTTGCATTTATCTATTGTTCATTATAATTTAGAATGGTCTATAATTATTGGATTCTGATCACTAGCTCACATAAAGTTGGCTCCATTTTTTGCATAAACAAAAGCAAGTAGAGCATTTGCATCTCAGTTTTCTTTATCTGGTCGTCCATAGTTTTTGAACAAGTGACAAACCGATCTTTAATTGTTCTAGTTCATCTAATAAAAGGGCAGCCCGATACATGAAGTTCCTGCATATGTGGGGTTTGGTGAAGCTTACTTTACATTTTGCAAGAGGTGGTTTCCATGCTCTGAACCTATGACCTCAAGGTCACATGACGACAACTTTACTGTTGTACCAAAACTCTTCTAGTTCATTTGGAAGTTGGCGGGCTGAAAGGAGGAATTAATGGAGGTAATTAGCAACTGTGATGCTTTATGCAAGAGAATTTCTGTTGAGGGACCAGAAATGCTTCGATCATCTGTGAAGCCATTTCCTGCTGGTGGTATGAAGTCTTCCCACTGTTCTTCTTTGAAAAGAGTCTTAACAGATCGATCCACTTGGTACTGAAGTTTGATCAAATTATTTGTATTTTACTTGAGAAACCGACAGCTCAAATTTCACAGAAGATTATATATAGCAGTCATTCACTCATTTGTATAACCTGAGCACCTTTCAAAGGGTTGGGATTGTCTAAAGCCTGAACACAAATGATTAGACCGCCAAAAGATGGATTCCAGTTGTAAGTTTAAACTTACAGAGTAAACTAAGAATGTTTTGGTCAGCCAACCACCATATTTCCATAGTTGCCATTGAGATGAAATGGGAAAACACAAACTTTTGACCCTGCATTCATCTGATTTCCCTTGACATGTAAGGTAAGGTTGCTTATTATAGACCTCTATGGTCCTCTTCTTTTCAGACCCACAAGGAACCCCAATTTTGACCCGCACTGTTTTTGTTGTTGTTAGTTTTCTTTAGTTAAAAATTAAGGGCTTATAATACCTTTGGTGTATGATGAAATGGACAAGTCAATATGGGTTTTTCACATTCTATCTTACCCTACTTTGCAAATCCTAGTGACCCGGATGCGGCCGTAAAGGACAGGGAAATAGAAATCAAATCATAGGGTGGGGCCCCTTGATTTTTCTGCCATTAACAAGCTAGATGTATATATTATTTATTACTTGGATTCATCAACAGCAATAGCTCAAAATGTTGTAGCATAAACGCGTAAAACTCTAGGACTGTCGGAACAATACTTTTATGGTGGATCTCTCAAATCAAAGCAAAGCAGGGCCTCATCTAACAAATGGCTTTGATCTCACCCCACAAATACTATAGTTGTATATGATTTTCTTCTACTATAAATCCCTCACAAAGATAGCAGGTCTGTGGTGCAGGAGGACCTACAAATTTAAGCAGCCCATGCACTAAAAACCTTCCAACTGGATGATCCAAACCGTTAATTTCTCTGATGGAAAATGGAGGACCTAGTAAGTTCAAAAGCAAGGGCGGGGATATCTTCATATCATGGATTCAGCACCTTCCAATAAGAGCAGGTTGAAGGTGCCTTATGTCTAATCTGAACTTAACCAACGGTTCAGATGGCAACCTGCCGCATATGTATATTGTTTGCATGGGTATGGAAGACCGTCTAGCTGCACAATTGATGTTGGAGCAGTGCACAACCAGACTTGACATTTTCCTTCCTCCTCCCCACTGTGATTCGGGAAAACTTTCCCCAGTTTCTCTCTCTAGATCGCATTTCCCACCACCATTTCTATTTCTTCCCTTCCCCCAGCCCATTAAAAGGAAGCCCGAATAAAACCCAGAGACCACACACAGACAGAGAGAGAACGGAAGAAGAAATGGCCTCATCAGAGAACAACCACCAAGACAACTCCACTCTCAATGGAGAAGCTACCCAGATCCCGCCATCCCCTCCATCTGGGGCCCAGAGAATCGCCTTAATCACAGGAATTACCGGCCAAGATGGTTCCTATCTCACCGAATTTCTGCTGCAGAAGGGTTACGAAGTTCATGGCCTAATCCGGCGGTCATCGAACTTCAACACCCATCGTCTCAACCACATCTACATCGACCCGCACAATGCCCACAAAGCCAAGATGAAACTCCATTACGCCGATCTCACCGACGCATCCTCGCTACGCCGTTGGATCGATTCTCTTCTCCCCGACGAGATATACAATCTGGCTGCTCAATCCCACGTGGCCGTCTCATTCGAGATCCCGGATTACACAGCCGACGTCGTCGCCACGGGAGCCCTTCGCCTCCTGGAGGCCGTCCGATCCCATATCGCCGCCACTGGCAGGTCTCACATCCGCTACTACCAGGCCGGATCTTCCGAAATGTACGGATCTACTCCGCCCCCACAATCTGAATCTTCCCCCTTCCACCCTAGATCTCCTTACGCCGCTGCAAAATGTGCTGCACATTGGTACACTGTTAATTACAGAGAAGCGTACGGAATTTTCGCTTGTAATGGAATTTTGTTCAATCATGAAAGTCCACGAAGAGGTGAAAATTTCGTTACTAGGAAGATTACTAGGGCTGTTGGAAGGATCAAAATTGGGTTGCAGAGTAAGTTGTTTTTGGGGAATTTACAGGCTTCTAGAGACTGGGGATTTGCTGGGGATTATGTTGAGGCGATGTGGTTGATGTTGCAGCAGGAGAAGCCGGATGATTATGTTGTGGCGACGGAGGATTCGCATACCGTGGAGGATTTTTTGGAAGTGGCATTTGGTTATATTGGGTTGAAGTGGAGGGATCATGTTGTGATTGATAAGAGGTATTTTAGGCCTGCCGAAGTTGACAATTTGAAGGGAGATTCGAGTAAGGCGAGGAAGGTTTTGGGGTGGAAGCCCAGAGTTGGATTTGAGCAGCTGGTTAGGATGATGGTTGATGAAGATGTTGAGGTTGCTAAGAGGGAGAAAGTGCTTGTTGATGCTGGCTATATGGATGCACAGCAGCAGCCTTGAGAGAATTGAGATGGTTTCGGTTGGATTTGTCATTTGCAGGTTAAAAGAGGCAGAAAACTTTGATTTCTCTTTTCCATTTTCCATTTTATAATCTATCTTGTGGGTTGAATATAGTTGGGTGGTGTTGTAGTTGACATTCATAATTTGATTCCAGTAATTGAAAATTTTTCCTAGTTACATTGCAGATTTTGTTTGCAATTGGTTCTTTTACATTCAGCATTCACTTTTCCTAGCAATCTTTTTCTACTTTGCTCTAGTTTCTGGAGATTTTTTTTTCAGCAAATTTTATGTGTTTACTTTGCTAGTTTTTAGATAATCTCATTTCCGATTGCATTTTTTAGTTGGATTGTTTTACTATTGGATTCAGCATTTGGTTCTTATCAGTTTTTCTGTATTTTTTCTAGTGTTAGTCAGATCTTGCTTGCAATTGCATTCTCTCCAGTTGGGTTGTTGTAGTTCAGATTCAGCATTTGGTTCTTACCACTTCTCTTGTAACTCCTTTCTAGTAATGAGCAGATCTTTCTTATAATTGGATTCTTCAGCTGGGTTGTTTTAGTTCCTGGCAGTTTTTTCATTTTCTTTTTGGCTGGTTACAGGCATTCTCTCTAGCAGCTGAATGCTTTTGTTTTCGGATCTGATGGGCTTTTGGCTTTAACTTGATGATGTGTTCAGCTCAGTTTGTATTTTGGTTCCCGTTTCCGTTCCATCTGATCTTCTTTCCAATCTAGTTCCTGCACTTTGGTCCTTGTCCCTTCTATTCTTTTCAACCTTTCTTCCGTAGTCTGTAACTAAAGTGGCTGTTTCTTTCAGTCATGGGTCACACTATATACAAATTTTATATGAGGTTCAAAGCTTAGCTCTTTACTCTTCCGTAGTATCTTCTACAAGTCACTACTATGAGTTATTGGCAGTAAAAATCTCTCCCTGCCTGTCATTGTAAGGAAAAATGATTTTTGTCACCCTTAGTTATGATTTTGTTCTTCTTTCAGATTGAAGTTTGAGACCTACCTTTCCATTGAAAGGACGAGAATGCAGATGGTAAACACACACAATTATAGATCACCGAGTTCTAAATGGATGGATCGGAATCCATGACACGTGAAAGACCAAGTAGACAATCACATGTTCCCATACATTAAACTAAGAAATCCACAGCGGTGTCGGTGGTTGGAAGAGTCCATTTATAAGTTAGGGCCGATTGGATTGACACATGGTGCTCTCGAAGTAGCCCTGTTTATCTTCTTCGATTATGGATCTAGAAGGCGACTTGGGCCATTTTCTCTTCCCAGGAAGAAAGAAATTCCCATTTGGATTTGGAGTTCTAAATTGCAGTTAGAAAAAACAGAGAGTTGTAGTCCACCACAATTTGCTCATACCTGAACTTTTCCAGATTCGTTTACAATCTCTTTGCGTTTCTGCTCTGCACCATGGAGCGACTAACACTGTAATCGGTAACAAATGGGAATAATAGGATCAATTAGTCCCCACGGAATAGAGGCAAGGAACAAGAGTTGGGTAGTTTTTCACTTTTCCTCCACATCACAAATTATCCATCCCACTGGAGTCTGGAATGTTGGAGTAAAAGGATCACACACATAGAGAGAACATCGGAGTTTTACGTGGTTCGACACAAACTTGTCTACGTCCACGGGGCTGCCTCTTTTCTTATACATTGTATCTTTCTCTCACAATTCCTCCTCTCTGTGCTCTAAAGCTCTAAAGTGAGCTCTTTCTATCTATCTTTGTAGTTGTACTCTACTGCCTTTGGATAATTACAAATGAGAAGAGGGAGTCTTATTTATAAGCCCCAAAAAGTGTGGTTGGTAAAAATTAAGTTCATATGGGTTGGTGGAATTAGGTACCTTCTTTTGACAATCTAGCCTAACTTAGGCACCATCAATGAAGAAAGGAGAAAAATCTAGATGGCTGCTTAACCCATCAGCTCACCTCATTTGAAATGTTGTCTCCTTTGCCCACTCTTATTGACCAACAATTTCCCACTTGAAGACTAATTTCAATCTGTCTTCACACCTCGATCACTGCAACAACTCTTTCTGGTGTCGTCATTCTTGCAGGTCAACTGAAGTTGAACATAGCTTCAGTTTGTCGATAGTCACTGTCTTTGTTAATATATCTGCTGAATTCTTATTGGCTGGGATCTTTTTAGGTGCTAAGACTTCATCCTCCCATAGAGATCTAATGAAGTGGTAGTGAACACTAATATACTTAGTTCTGGCATGGTATGCAAAGTTTTTTGCAAGATGAATTGTACTCTGACTATCATTGTAAAGAACAATTTTCTTTTGTTTGAATTCCAGCTCAGTTAACAAACCTTGAAGCCAAATCATTTCTTTACTGGCTTCTGTTATAGCTACATACTCAGCTTCTGTTATAACAAACCTTGCAATATCCAACTAATTGCTGTTGTACCAACTGTAAACACATAACCAGTGGTGCTTCTTCTGTAATCAAGATTACCAGTAAAATCAGCCTATACAAAACCTTGAATCTTCAAATCTGATTTGCCATATGTTAAGCACTTGTCAACTGTGCCTTGTAAGTACTGTAAAATCCACCTGATTGCTTTATAGTAAGACTTCCTTAGATTTGACATGAATCTGCTGACGACTCCCACTGCTTGCCCAATGTCTGACATGGTGCAAACCATGGCATACATGAGACTTTCAATGGCTGAGGCATAAGGAAACTTAGCCATGAAGTTTTTCTAATCATTTGTTTTGGGAGACTATTTTTTGGATAGACGAAAATGATTTGCCAAGGGTGAGGACATTGACTTGGCTTTATCCATGGAGAATCTGCAAAACACAATTGATATACTCTGCCTGAGATAACTGCAATATTCCTCGTTGCTTATCTTTGGTGATCTTCATCTCGAGAATCTGATTTGTAGGGCCTAAGTCTTTCGTTTCAAATTCCTTAGACAATTGTTGCTTCAAAATTTTGATCTTAGTCATATCAGAGCCTGTAACTAACATGTCATCAACATAAAGGAGCAGTATAATATAACTGGACTTGTACCTCTTGGCATAGCAACAAGGATCAGCATTGCACCTCTGAAAACTGTTCTTGTGCATGAATTGATCGAACTTTCTGTACCACTGCCTTGGAGATTGTTTCAACCCCTACAAGCTTTTCTTTAGTTAGTAAACATGATCATCTTTTCCTTCTACTGAGAATCCTTCAGGCTGATACATGTATATTTCTTCTTTTAAGTCACCATAAAGAAATACAGTCTTTACATCTAGCTGCTCTAGATGAATATTTTCTACTGCAACTATACTTAGCACTGATTTGATGGTTGTAAACTTCACAACTGGAGAAAAAATGTCTATGTAGTCAATTCCTTCCTTTGGCTACTAGACGAGCTTTGTACCTCTTTGAACTGTTATTCTTCTTTTTGGTTCTGTACACCCATTTGTTGTGAAGTGCCTTCTTTCCCTTAGGTAACTCGACTAAGTCCTAAGTCTCATTGGAGGTGAGAGACTCCATCTCATCTTTCATGGCTAGCATCATCTACTTGACATGCTTCATCATAGTACCCAGGTTCTCCTCCATCTGAAAGAAGCAGATAATTCATGTACTTTCTATTGGGTACATGAGGCTGTTCTGATTTTCTAAGTTATGGAGCTGCATCAGGTGACTGTGGCACATTGTTCATGTACTTTCTATTAGGTACATGAGGCCGTTCTGATCTCCTAAGTTGTGGGGATGCAGCAAGTGATTGCAGTGTATCATTCTCTTGAGTTCTACTTTATGCCACAGGCTCTTCTGAATGGGACTCCATTGGATTATCTTCTGTTGTTGGAGATTCTGGAATATCATCAATGTCCACATATTCAAAATCACTCTCTACTGAGTCACTGTGATATGTGATATTCCTTTCTTTATAGATTACCTTTTCATTGAAGATCACATCTCTGCTGTAGATCACGTTCTTGTTTTCTTCATCCCAAATGTAGTAGCCAAACTCATCCTCCCCATAGCTGATGAAGGTGCATTTCTTAGATTTGGGATCAAGCTTATTTATGCCTTGATCATTGATATGCATGTATGCTAAACAGCCAAAAACTCAGATGTGAGAGTTTTACCTTTTTTCCGCTTCATACCTCCTTTGGTATTTTGTGTTCCAATGAAACCGATGGGACTCGATTGTTCAAGTAAGCTGCTGTGTTGACTGCTTCTACCCAGAACTACTTTGGTAGACCTGACTGTATACGAATGCTTCTGGCTCTTTCTGTCAATATTCGGTTCATACGCTCAACTACACCATTATGTTGAGGCGTACCCGGCACAATTCTCTCCATTTTGATCTCGTGCTCATAGCAGAACTTCTTGAATCTGGTGTCTTCATATTCGCCACCATTGTCGGTTTGAGCTTTTTGATCTTCAGACCTGTCTCATTTTCAACTATAGTTTTCCATCTCCTGAAAGCATCAAACACTTCAGACTTAAGCTTTAAAAAGTAAACCCATACCTTTCTAGAGTGATTATAAATGAAAGTCACAAAGTAGTGTTTCCCACCAATGGATGAGACGGTCGTTGGTCCCCAAACATCAGAGTGAACAAGCTCTAGCCTCTCATTCTTTGGGGTTCTGCCACTTGTCTGAAAGCTGACCCGCTTTTGCTTTCCAAGTATGCAATCTTCACACTTATCAATCTCTACTGACTGTAGATTTGGAAGTTTCCCTTTTGAGTGCATAATCTTCATCCCTTTCTCACTCACGTGGCCGAGTCTTTGGTGCCATAGATTGAAGTTTTCGTTTCCTATTACAACTGCAATAGAAAAGCACTCCCTTGCTGTCATATAAAGAGTACCTCTCTTCTTACCCTGAGCAATTGTCATTGCACCCTTTGAAATCTTCCAATTATCACCACGAAAGATCGTGGTGTAGCCTTCAGTAGCCAACTGCCTTACTGAGATTAAGTTATTTCTTAAGTCAAGAATATGCTTGACATCCTTCATCTCCCATATAGACCTGTTCAACTTAATCTTCACAATACCTTTACCAACAATGGCACAAGATTGGTTATCACCAAGGTATACCTTTCCAAAGTTTTTAGGGACATACCTCTCAAAGAGTTCTTTTTGTGAAGTAGCGTGTAACGATGCTCCAGAGTCTAACACCCAAGACTCTTGTTTGCTTTCCAAAGAGCATATCAACGCATCATCTCCTCCTGAGGTGGAAGTAACATTTGCCTCTGTCTTTACCTCTGGCTCTTTCTTTGGACACTTGCATTGATTTTTGTAATGTCCTATCTTCCCACAATTCTAGCACTTTATAATTTTTGAGTTCTGGGATTTATTGGAATTTTTTAATTGAGGCCCATTGCTCTTTGCTTTGTTGAGGCTATGTGATCTACCATAACCATTTCCTCTTTTGGAACTTCTGCGTTTGTTGTCAATATTCAGAGTTAACCCTGAACTAGAAGGTTCCCATGATTGCATCCTAATTTCTTCTGTCAAAATCATGCTGATGACTTTGTCAAATTTCAATTTTGATTTTCCTGCGAAACTACTAATTGCAATAACTGTGCCTTTCCAACTTTCTGGCAACTGGATAAGAATTAGCAAAGCATGGATTTCATCACTGAAAGTGATCTCAATTGAAGCTAGTTGATCAGTCACTTCATTGAAATTGTTCATGTGCCTTCTAAAACTCCGACCTTCAGGCATTTGCAAATTAAAGAGTAGTTTGCTCAAATGTACCTTATTTGCTGCATACAGCTTTTCATACATGGTTGATAAGGCTGCCATAAGAGATGCGGTGGTTTTCTCATTTTTGATATTGAATGCCACGGACTTTGACAATGTCAATCTTATGGTACCAAGTGCTGTTCGATCAAGCAACATCCACTCGGAATTATCCATGCCTTCTGGTTTTCTTTCTAATGGCAAGTGAAGATCCTTCTGATATAGGTAGTTTTCAATTTGCATCTTCTAGAAACCAAAATTGGTGCCATCAAACTTTTTGATCTTCTCTTTATCTGAAGCCATATCAAAGGAGCACTCATACTTGGACAGAATTAGCAAATACTATCACCTCGGTTGGATTCAAATAGCTCCGGTGATTGCTACCAGGCTCGGATACTAGTTGTTGGAGTAAAATGATCACACACATATAGAGAACATCAGAATTTTACGTGGTTCGACACAAACTTGTCTACGTCCACGGGCTTGCTACAACTTTTTTACTATAAGATTGATAAGTTACAATGGAGAAGGCTACTACCTCCTTTCTCACACACTGTATCTCTCTCACAATTCCTCCTCTCTGTGCTCTTAAGCTCTAAACTGAGTTCTTTCTATCTATCTCTACAAATGTACTCTACTGTCTTTGGATAATTACAAATGAGAAGAGGGAGTCTTATTTATAAGCCCCCCAAAGTGTGATTGGTAAAGATTAGGTTTATATTGGTTGGTGGAATTAGGCACCTCCTTTTGACAATCCAACCTAAGTTAGGCATCATCAACGAAGAAAGGAGAAAAATCTAGATGGCTGCTAACCTATCAGCCCACCTCATTTGAAATGTTGCCTCCTTTGCTCACTCTTATTGACCAACATGGAATCCTCTCACTTATTCCATGCTAGAGTTTCATGGTAATGTTCTTGGAAGCTAAGCTTGTAAAACTGATCATCACATTTGAAGTAAATGACGTAGGCAATTACATTAGCATATGCTAGGAATTTAAGCATGTTAAAACAAACTTTCTGTTTAGATTTTGATAGCTTTTAAGGTTGGAGTCGAATATCAATCAGTAAATCTCTTGTTTAATGAGAAAAAGTAAAGTTTGTATGATAGACGTGTGAGTCGTGTCGGTGCCAATCTTGTCAAGTAACACAAGGCTGGAGCTGTTCTTCTAGTGGCAGTTAACCAAGATGGAATGGAATTCCACAGAGGATTCCACGGTTTCCACCCTTTTAGTGGAATGCACTCTTGAATTCTGCCAAGTTATATCTCAGCAGCGGTGGATTCTACCTTGAATCTGAAAACTTAGTGGGCTTTACACGGCTGATTTTGAACGGGCCGGGTCAGTCGTTGGAATTGAATTCCACGGTGAATTCCCTCGGGGGCTTGACTGGCGACCACTAATGGGAAGACGTTTTCGTTGACGACCCCCATCAGTCTCAAGTACTGCAACACATTCGATCCTCAAATAATACACAGCTACGGTGCACGCGGTTCTCTTCTACTCATATTTTCATTGTTGGATGCGACGACTGATTGGGTGGGACAACGGTGAGATACATCCACTCGACGCACGAAAAAATCTAGTTTTTTTTTTTTCTAAAGAATTTAAAAATCTTGGGACTAAATAAAGCTACGCCATTTAAGAGAAGAAAATGAAAGAACAAGATTTATGTGACGGACCCCTCATTGGGATAGGTCTTGATGACAACTACGATGATGAAAATAATTAACCAGACTGTTCAGTTGATTTCTTAGTGATGTCTTATTCAATGAATGATCCCCGTTTTTTTTCTTGACGGATTAGAGGGTTTGGATTATTTGACGGATTAGAATTTAAAATATGGGCTGCCTCTCATAGAATCATTGAATGTCTTGCATTTCCTAGTGATATGATGCTCTTTGCTCTCATTTGAAAACAATTGATAATGAAAACCAGAGAAGCAAAAATTGGATTGGATGTTGATGAGCAATTGCTCTTTCCTACACACAAAAAATTGATCTTGTGCAAAGAATGGGGTTGGTTTTTGCTGTTTTCTCACTTGGATTGATTCCAAGTATGAGAAGAACCTTCTTACAATAGTTTACTCTCCTCCATGTTACCAAATTTATTCATTACCAACTTGAATAACATTCTCCACATCTACTAATTGGTGAAGCAAAGCAAAACGGGATTGAAATCCGTGGGTATCCGTTTATCTGCTAAAATTAGGCTGATTTGGATGCAAGAACCTTGATCCGTACAATAAACGGGTAGAAATAATCCAACCCGTACAATCCGTAAACTCTTAACCATTTAAGAACAAAATTGAAAATATTTTTAATGACTGATGATAAACACAGCTCAGGTTCACGAAGTTTTGACATATGTAGGGTTAGGTCCCGAAAAGGGGCAGACCACAGGAGTCATAATATGCTGCTTAACCTTATATTTTGCAAGAGGCTATTTTTATCCCGTGACCTTAAAGTCAGACAATAATAACTCTGTTGTTGCTCCAAGACTCCCTTCTTTTAATGATTGATGATAAATTAATAATATGATATTCAAATCTGCCTAACCCTCTTTCAACTTTCATATTCCCTACCTTCTGTCTCGTTTTCTCCCTCCTTGCGGCCGCTCTCGCTCTCTCCAGCTCTCCCCCCTCTTAGTCTCCCTCTCTCCACTGAAGGAGAAGTTTGGTTGTATTAATGAGAGACGCTACTGATCGGATTGGGAAGGTGGGTTTTTGGAGAATGAGATTGGGCTTTTGGATTTTCTTAGTTTTTGGTGATAGAATCATGGGGTTTTATTTATGGACTGATTAATGTTGTTGTTTTTCTGGGGTATTAGCCTTTTCTCTTGGACTGATTAATGTTTTGTTGTTGTTATTATCCGCTCACTTTATTGAGATCTAATTGCAACATTGGGAAGGGAACCTTGGTGCAATGGTAGAGTTGTTATCGTGTGACCTTGAGGTTATGGGCTCAAGGTGCAGAAATAGCTTTTTATAGAATGCAAGATAAGGCTGAATGCTATTGAGTCTTGTAATCCCTTTTTCCCCATACTTCCCAGCATATGCAAAAGCTTTGTGCACCCTTATTTATCTTTATTACAATTTTAGCAAAAATATGCGCATTTCGATTAGTAATTATAGTAATATGTAATTACTTTTATTATTATAGGTTATCCATGAATGTTTATTGAATGTAGGCTTAGCATTTTGGGTTGGCGGGTCATGTTCGCGTCATGTCGAGACTAACCCATTATAGTATATGGGTCGACACAAACATGACCCGCTTAATAATCGTTTTAAGAACCCGTAACTCGAACATGACACGATTATTAAATAAGTCAACATGACATGACTCGTGTAACATGGTTAAATAAATATAAAATAATTAATATATGACAGTTTTCGAAGAACCGTCTTGTATTACTATAGTAATAGATGACGGTTTCTGATGAACTGTCTTGTATTACTATAGTAATATATGATTGTTTTTTATGAGCCGTCATATATTTTCAACCCAATTGGTTAACAACTTGCAGGTTTGATGGATCAGCACAACAAATTAACAGGTCACGTGTCAAACAGGTCAACACCATGGGTCAACATTGATTGACCCAAATACGACACGAGTCTTAGTGTGTCATTTTTGAGACACGAACACGATAAGACTTGACCCTAACCCACTAAATTCGTATCAAGTTTGAGTTGTGTTATCGTTTTGTGTCATATTTTGTCACCTCTAATTGAATGCGGATTGAATTTGGGTTGAATTTTTAAATCCCACTTTAAACAGATTTGGGTAATCCAATCCATTCAAGGGGCATCCGTGATCGTTATTGGATCGGATTAATCCGTTTTGCTGGTTCTACCCTTCACACCCTGTCAATGCATCTGAATGTTTGCCGAAGACGAAGGTAGATCATTTCCCTTCTCCAATTTATTTAAACCCTAGAAATTATTGGACGGCGTTAGTGGTATGCTAATATGGCAATGGATCGTGTCCACACATCCTGAATCCAACTCATGGCTGACAGCTGCCACCAAGCAAGAGCCAAGGAAATCTCGTCCATTGACAGCGATTGAGATCCCCTGATTGCTAGTGGGTCCGAATTTGGACGTACACAAGGTAGTCCAACTGCCAAAATACGGCGAGGAAGGTGGGGACAGAAAATAGAAAAGAAAAGAAAGGAAGAGATGAAAAGCCGGGCAGCGAAAATCAGAGGCCGCCTGGTGCCCTAGGGTTTTGTCTCTGCCGTCAGTCCTTCTGTCCCGCATGCGCATGCATATGGCACTGTCTCTGAAGAAGAAGCAGAGTTCGAGAAGAGGAAATCCGAGGGAAATCTCTCGACCGCTCTCCGTCTTCTTTGATTGCGCTAGGAAAACCCTAGGAGAGAGTTTCACGGACAAAATTTATTAAATTGAAGAGATATCCTTCGAATTAGTCGATTAGGGTTTCAATGGGATATTGATTTATCTTCTCTATCGAAGAGATTGGGGTTTCTGTATTGATAAAAGGATTGAAATTTACTGATCGATCTCTGGTTCTCCTGACGATCAAAAATTGTGTAAAATTATGGCGAGATCGCAGAAGTTGAAAAGGGTTTCTTGGGCTCCAGATCTAAACCTCTGTCAGGTATAACGCGATTTCCTCTCATGAATCCTTTTACGAAGTACTTGTTCGGTTTTGGTTATTGCTGCAATGTAAGCATTACAAGTCACCACCGTTTCTCTGAGAAATTTCGTCTGGTGGTCCACTGTCTTCCTCCGTTCGGCTTTTTGTTCCCATATTTTACTTAGTTTTTCATGTTTGACTATCGTTCTCTTTGTATTTCTTCTCGGGTACTTTGGCTTTCGGGATCTCTTGTTTGCCAGATGTAATTTGTTCTTTGAGACAAGTTCTTATCTTACATAATTTTCTTCTTCCTATCCAGTATAGAATTCTTATCGGCAATCCTAACTCGTGTTTTTCTACCTGTTTACTCTGTCAACCTGGGTTCTTCTTCAAATTATCTACAGAAGCAATGGTCAAGGGAAGGCTTCTTTTGAGATTTGCCACTTAAAACTTGAGTGATTTTCCCTCTGTGGCAGGAGAGAACCCATAGAGGAAAACATAACTGCACAAAGATGCAAGGACTAAGCTGTTAATACCCAATTAAGCTTTTTTGTATTACTGATGGCAAGGAAGTTTTGTAGTTAATTCTTGGCCCTTGCTTCCCATTGACGGATTCAACTGACCATGCTGAGACTTGAAGCCGAAGTCTAAGAAGGTTTTATGATAGCGCATTCATTTTGTTTGCTTTAACTGTAATTCTAGAATAGGTTAATTGGTTGTTGGCAAAAGATGAAAAGGAAAAAGAAAAAAAGATCAGAAGTAATGATTATGCAAAATCTCCAAAGCTAACATTGAAGACCCAGCCTAGGGTTTATTGTTTAGCAACAAGTGATAATCACATTCAGAACAAGCTGGTGTCTGTAATTTTCTTAACGGTTAACAGTGAAGTAATTGTGAAGGTTAACATACTTTTTGGACAGTTAGAATCACTTATAGCATGGGTATTCTTTGACCAACTTGCAGATGCATCCATTTTAGCAAAAGAAGCAGTAACATGTTTCTAGACAAATAAGTTCGTAGTCAAATGGTAGTGTTCTTGATGGTAACCTGAACATTGTGGACACCAAACATCCAATCCTTTTACTCAATCAGGAATGCTAGACTAACTTGACGCTAATGTATGCTAATAACTAATAAAGAAGCGGATAAAATAACAACTGCTTGCACTGCTAAAACTGAAAAGCTTGCATGTTTATTCCTGAAAAAAGTTCCAGCAATACTATGGGTTAGCAGATTTTGAGAAGAGTGTGATGTAAAGTCTTCTCTGTTTTGGACTACATTCTGATGTTACAAGTTGGTTCAAAACCTAGACAAAGAACGAGCATCGGTACATAAAGTCCCTTAAATAATGGCTGTCATTGATGCTTATCCTGTGAGTGAAAATGGTTAGAGAGCTTGCTGGTTTCATGGGTGCTGCACCTGGTTTATTCTGCATTTAAAAGTACCCAAAAACCTTTCATTGTTCCATATATAAGCCCTAAGGCAGCAAAATTATGTCGTTGAGAAGCAGCATACCTTCCAAAGTTGGTGATAATCTCTCTTTTGGGCTTCCATATGACGAATAAATGTAAAGACAAATAATAGCTAAAGTATTTGTAAGGGAAATGATCAAAGTCCATGGTTTCATTAGCAAAAGATTCAAGGTTAGAAACACACAACGCACAAGACCAACAATCATATAATTCCATCTTGATTATTCATTTGCATTAAGAAAGAAATAAATTGTAACATCCAAAACAACATACTTCCATAGAAAAAAGGCTTCTTGATGCAAGTGAAATTTTCGAGCAATACATTTTCGTTCCAATTAAATTCATCTTCTACCATTCTTTTTCAGCTCAAGCAGTCAAGCAGAATAGCAGCTTCGAAATAACTCTCGAAAATATGACTTGGAATCTAATTTGGTCCAAGTAAAACCTAGCGGCAAAAATAACTAGAGTGGAAAAGGCATAACCTCAACAATAATGAAAAAAAGTCTGAGTAATCTTTAATTTTTTAAGTATTTGTTTGTTTAACTGTTAATGTGCTCTTATGCTATCATCCATCATATTTGAGATGATTGTAACTTGCCAGTTTCATCCGACCATGATATTGTAGCATCATAAACTAAGACTGTACTACAGTGGAAGAATCTTAGACCTCTCTACACAGAGAAGATTCCAACTCTAAAAATTTAAAAGGTTATTCTGAAAAAGAATTAAATTGCATCTTCATCAGAGAATTAAAATTGCATCTTAACCTGATGAAAACCTAGAATTAATCTTAGCTTTAATCTATAACCTTAATGGTCTACTGCCATTCTTTTTCAGCTCAAGCAGTCAAGCAGAACATCAGTAACAAATCTACTTGGAAATGAAATAACTCTGGGAAATGTGACTTGGAAGTCTAAATTGGTCCAAGAGTACCCTAGCTGCCAAAATAACTTAATCAGTGGAAAAGGCAAAAAATGAAAAAAAGCTGAATAATCTTAAAAATTTAAAGTATTTGTTTGTTTAACTGTTAATCTGCACTTGTTCTATCATCCGTCATATTTGAGAGGGCTATAACTCGCCAGTTTGGTCCAACCATGATATTGTAGCATCATGCCGTAAGCCTTTACTGCATTAGAAGAATATTAGACCTCTCTACCCAGAGAAGAACTTTCAACTCTAAAAAATTAAAAGGTTAGTCTGAAAAAGAACTAAATTGCATCTCAGCCTGGTTATAAATCAAAACTAAGAGCTTCTAACATGGTTGAGTTGGGGCTACTAAACAGGCCTACTTTCAGGAATAGCAGATAAGAATTCAGGTTCTGGTGATTCACATTCTGGCTTTGATTAGCAATCATAAAGTGTACTTGGGGACGTCTAAGTACTCTTCTTGTGATACAATCTGACAATCTCTACTTGATATATCTCTGTTTGTGTATGTGTGTGTGCTTGTGTGCATGTGTGTTTTAGGATAACATGAATAGAGCTAAATTTTTTTGCAAAATATAGAAAAAACTGCTATATATCTACATGGATATATTGTCATAGGGGATGCCAGCCTTTTGTCATTGCCATATTGAAAATATTTGCAGTTTGGTCCAAATATGAACCATGTCATAATGTCTTGTAAAATAATCAACAGCGACCACAAGGTATAGATGGTCTTGTAAAGGTCAGATACTATAGAGCTCTCATTGAACTTCTATAGTGCTATGGATTCAATATTTTAGATTGTTTAGTCAACTGCAGGAGTTGTAACAGGTTTGCCGCTGGTCTATATTTCACATGTCTATGTAAACAATGCATATTTCTTTTTGTCTTGGGAGCATTCCTTATACTGCTGTCCCCTTGCTTCTATCTTGAGGAAGAAGATTAAGTTTTTCAGATCATTCATTTCAAATTTGTGATTGTAGCGACCTTCACCACATTGATCATATTTGATCTCCTCCAGTAACAATATTGTCATCTATAGAGTAGGATGAGCTAGTTGCCATATTGGAGTTCTGTTTTTACTTTTGGTGGAAGCCATATTTTATTCTTTTGGCGATAGCATTCATCTAAAAAGACCATGCCATTCGAGGCCCTTCAGAAGGGCTGAAAAGTCGCTAGTAGCTTGTTTCAGTCAGTAGATGGCTTTCTGCAGTTAACAGTCATTTTGCTGCTTGTTTGATGTATGGAATTCAGGCAGTTGTTACATGAACAAGTTTTCATTTATGTTTCCACCCTGGAATGCACCCATGCACTGGCTATAGTTACGTGAAGCTTCCTGTACGGATTGGAAGCTAAACTGTTCTTGCTTCAAAATTTAATGGAAACAAGCTTCCAGCTTACTTCTTCTTAATATACTATGTCTGTTCTCTTTGGATGCCTATTTTCCCGGAGGATGGTTTTCTCCTTTTTGTTAATGTTAGACTATTAAAGAAGTTCCAAGTTCTTTCATTCAAACTTAAAATACTCCTAAACATTGTTCTAGAGGAGATGTTTGATAAGGATTCCTCAACAAGTTAAGGATTAGTAATCCTTTTTTAGAAATCAAATAGATTCGGTCTTATGCATCTGTGAGGAAGGTAATAAAAAAAAGAAAAAAAGAAGAAGATGAGTTTTAAGAAGTTACCTCAAATTCCAAATCAAACTTGTGTTTGGGTAAATTTTCTTCAGGAATTTGCATGACTCCTTAGAGTAATTTCTGGAATATGATTTAGCATTAATCTAGTGCTTAAAATTACTTAACATGATCAACCACTAAGACTGCTTCCTAGCTCTTGCCAGTCTTCCAATTCACTCAATGAAGCTTTATTTGTGCCTGCTATCATTTTCCCTGATCCTTTCCACATACTTTGTCCTTGCTTTCCATACTACATTAGTACTGGTTTTCAAGCTTCTTTCTCTTTCATCAAGCTTACTTTCCCTGCCCGTTCCCTACATTGCTTCTCTGGCATTTGCTTCCATCTTTGGTAAACGTGCTCTTGAGTTTATATTAATGGGGCAGTGGCCACAAATTTATAGTAACCCAATATGAATAAATGTTTCTTCATAGTCAACTCCATGATCCATGATTCTGATTAAAATATTTTGCGAGTAGTTGAGGTGCCTCTCATCCATTTGCACCTTACCTTGCACTTGCTTTCAACATTCTTGTCATGTCACTGGGATTTATTCCGTTTGGTGCATTTTTGTATGGGGTCGCTTGCATACTGTCCTAATAAATTGATTTTTGTGCCTTTGGAGGGTCCAGCTTGTCAGTTTTTCTTAAAGGCAATAGCAACTATATGATGCGATTGACTATTAATCCTCTGTCTAGAGATACAAAACTTGATATGGCTGCATAAGGTGATATATATACCACACTCTTGGTAAGGAGCATTAACTTTTGCATTTGGCCCTTTGTCATTGATGGGCTATTGTGAGTTCCAGAATTTCAAATTTAGGTGGCCACAAAGTTGTGAGGACTAGTATTGGACTTAATGAGATATAATTGGGACATCTGAAGGTTTTGGTTGCGATGGTGTGAATGTCAATGACTATACGCTGGGAATCCTTAGGCATGTTTGGTCGATAACTAACATGTTAGTTGGTTGTGTAATGAAGATTAAGGTCTTCCTAGATTGAAGTGAATAGCAAGATATCTGTTATGGTCATGAATCCAACTATGTATGTTATATCCGTAGGTGGGACCTTTCAATATTTAATTAAGGGAATATAAACGTAGCAAAATGCAATGTCAGAAATGAAATCACCATAAGTTGGAGCAATACGAAATTTCACTTGAAAAGGGAGAGTTGTAGTTGAGCACTGACTAGGAGTTAATTAATATTGTGAACAACCATTTGGAGTTGTGTTGGTTTGAGATGTTTCTTGGAGCCGTGGAGACTGGATTTTGCAGCGTTGTAATGTTCCCTATTTTGAAGAGTTGCATCAGGGCAACGGAACTGTTGTTTGATTCCATAACCAGACAGTGGGAGCAACTCTCATGAAATGTGCTCAGTGTTATGATGCTTTTGTATGAATACTGAAGATTTGAAAAAATTGTTGAATTCATCAAATTTATTTTGGAAGAAATAATTCTAAGTGTAACTAGTGAAATCACCACTTAGAAAGTACCAGGAAAAAGAAAAAAGATTAAGAATCACTGGTGAAAGTAACATAAACAGGATCCATAAAGATAGCTATATTGAAAGGAAAAAGAGACGCCCTTTTAGCATGGCCCTAATAAACCACTGCTGCATCTGGTCTGTTGGCATGATTTATGGCCTAGCAGATTTTCCTTGCATCGGGGCATAGGTCAAACTGGTGCCAGCTGCATTTAACACCAATGTTTGATAGACTCAACTTTGCCGATATATAGTAATCATATTATTGATGGGACTATGTCAATAAAGTTCTACCCTTATTTGGGCTTTATGCTCAACCACCTCAAACTATCAGCAAAATGCTATAACTTCACCACTTAACGAGCAAAATATTTTAAATTTGGTTTGGAGATGGAATAAATGAGCCAACTTTTCCCTCGTAATATTGTTGTTCAAATACAAATTTATCAGAATTCTTGAAGTCTGACTGATGTTAATCACTTGCCTAAAGGCACTGAGACAGATTGCCCTTTTTGGTCAACCCTACAGTTAAAATGCAGCAAGCTTTCTAATGAAGAATAAGACAGCTTCAAGAATGTATTTCCATGTATTTTTGTTGGAAGCAAGTGGTAAATTGAAAGAACAGCCTCTGGAGATTTTGAAAAAACATACTTTGAATTTGCTGTTGATCAATCTTGGAAAGATACAGTATCTTATATCAAGCTAAATGAGCACGCAAACATCAATGAATTTTTATATTCCTCTAGTTTCCGATTGTCTCTATCATACTGCCTCTATATAACCAACAATCATTATTGAGGAAGCATGTAACTTCTGTTTGCAAGATAAGCAAGAGCTGCATTTGAGCTACAACTTAAATGGTTAATCTTGAAGAAGAGTTTTGCCAGTGTTTGGGATTCTAAATGAGCTCCCATAAAATGCATGTTCAGAGCATTAACCAGCTTGATGGCATTGAGATAAGATGCTTGGTATGATTACTGAATGAAAGTCTTCAGATTGGAATAATAGTAATTGCATCCAAGCAGAAAAGAATTCATCCACTGGTTACACATTTCCTCTAACTGATGTGGGTCCTAGAATTTTTTATGAATTGAAGAATGTTTGCAAGAAGAACAACAAAGAACATGTTTCAGCTGGACTGTTGAAGGGTTCTCATTTAAATAATGAACAACTCAATATTTTGGACGTTCTGACCCAACTAATTAGTCATGAGAAATAAAAATGTATAAACATAAAGCACTTTGTATATGGGAAGAAGGTACTATGCTCTTCACACATTCATATATACAGGGTGCATTTTCAAGATTGATTTTCATGGACTGCCAGAGTGCAGGTTTTGAAGGAGAGGAATACTAGAGTATGTTGAGGCGAGAGAGTCAACGACACTATCATTCATAGGGTTTGAAATGAATTGGATTTTGAAATGAGTGTGAACAAAGGGTGGATAAAGTAAAGATAGATCCATGGAAATGAAATGATGCCAGTTGGCTTTCTGAAATTCACTTTGATTGAAGCTCAATCAGCAAACTTAGGGTTGGTGGCACTGTGATGCATGTTCAGGGATGTCAACTTTGTGATTCTTTTCCACTATGAGTTGAGGCTTGAACAAAGTTGGAGCTTGAGAATGCTAGGACGAGTTAGAATATAGTTTTTAAGCCATTGGCAGCCAGAATTGACTCTTTCTGAAAGGGAAGTCTCCATCTAAGAACCATATGGGTCGTGAAGATCAGTATGTATCCTCACTTCAATTTATCTAGCTCACAAGAGTCTCCAGCCATATTTCCCCAAGGCTAAGAAGGCATCTGAATTGTCACTAAAGCCACTGACCTGATACTACCTGATAGTGTGGTTGTGCAGCCCCTCAAAAAGAAGGCATGGTGAAGTTGAAGCACCTTTGAATAACCTAGTGTTGCTAGCGAATTGGAGATCACCTACAGATCATTCACCTAAAATCTTAAAATCTTAAGAACTTACTGTGGCTTTGCAATCTTTAGTTGTCAAGGCGAATCTGTATCTTAAAGGTGAAGTCTCTCAACTAGCTGACCAGGGTTTGAAGCTGTGGACGGGTGACTTTTACCCATCTAACGTTAGCGTTTTACCAGATTCAGTAGTCTCTTCAAGCAGGTAAGTTTTGCATTGGTCATCTTTTATCATTGACCTTTTCTAGTTGCATTTGAGACTCTGTCCGTAATTTCTTTTAGCATTGTGGATTCTTCTGATGAAGGGGAGCCTTGGTGCAACAGTAAAAGTTGTCGTTGTGTGACCTTGAGGTCACGGACTCAAGGCATGGAAATAGCCTCTTGGAAAAAATACAAGGTAAGGTTGTGTACTTTTGGCCCTTGTGGTCCACCCCTTCTCTGGACCTCGCATAGGCGGGAGCTTTGTGCACTGGGGCTGCCCTTTTATTGTGGATTCTTTTGAAGGGGAGCCTTGGCACAATGGTAGATTTGTCATCGTGTGACCTATAGGTCACAGGTTTGAGGCGTGGAAACATCCTCTTGCAAAAATGCAAGGCAATGCTGTGTACTATAAACCCTTTGTAGTTCGTCCCTTCCTTGGACCCTACATACGTGGGAGCTTCGTGCACTAGGATTTAGAAATGGACTTTTGAAAGTACTGCAAGTGCTATCTTGTCAAGGTGACATAATTAGCATTTAAAATTGCATTGGATCTTAAATAGACTTACTAGGTTGGGAAGCAAATTGGGGAAATGAAAACATGTAACCTGAAACAAAAATGGGAAGCATTGAAAAAGAAGATGAGAAATGTGGAATTCTGAAATGGTTGGAGTTCCCAAGAGAAGTGCGTAAGAAAGATCTCTAAAATGTGTCGGTAAACACATAAGATATATTTTAGAATGTGTTTCCCATGCATCTCTTAGACATTCCCTATATTTTTCCTTATTTTCAAGAGGTGTTTCATTTCAGTTGCGGGAACAACTTCCCCACTCGTTTTTGGTAGCTGTTATGTGGAGCTCAGGTTGCTAGCTTATTAAGGATTTGTGGCAATACTAAAACCACGTATGATAGTTTCAATTTGATGCCTTTATAATGGATTAGGGTAAAGAGAAGGTGAGAAAGATGTGCTTCAACTTGCAAAAATAAGATAATAGAAGAGTAAGGACCTAGACCATGTTAAATGCATTAAAGGTGATGACCAATGGGTACTGGTCAAAGATTACTAGATCAATCAAAGGTGGAAAAGTTAGTTTCATAAATTGCTGAATGACAAAGCCCTAAGAATATATCGAGATTGAAAGAACCGTAAACTCGAATAACATTGGACTATACAGATACGATTGTAGAATTAAGATACCTAAAGTGAAAGAGGCCTTGAAAAAGATAAAACCTAAAAAGGCCATCACCCGATGATATAAAATATTGGAGATACTGGAGTAGTTTGGCTGAGAAAGCTATTTAACAAGATGTACAATCGAAGAAAATGTCAAATGAATGGAAGAAAAGCTCTATCATACCAATTTATAAGAATAAATGAGACATATAGAGTTGCATTAATTATTGTGAGATCAAACTTATGAGCGCTGTCATGAAACTTTGGGAAAGAGTGATTAAGAAGAGACTACTACATGAGATGCTTGTATTGTAAAAACAAGTTTGGTTTCATACTTGGGAGGGCTACCATGGAAGCTATTTTCTTACTTAGACAATTGATGGAGAAATATAGGGTAAGGAGCAAGGACCTCTATATGGTCTTTATTGACTTAGAAAAAGCTTATGATAGGGTTCCTAGGTAGTTAATATGGTAGATGTTGGGCGAGAAATGATACATCCAATAAAATTGGAACGATACAGAGAAGATTAGCATGACTCCTGTGCAAGAATTAAGTTGCAGAAATGAGGATGTTGAGATAGATTAGTGGTAAGACAAGAAAGTATAGAATTAGAAATGAAAATATTAGAGGAAATTTAGGGGTAGCACCAATAGGTAACAAGATGAGGGAGATTAGACTTAGATGGTTTGGACATGTTCAAAGGAGACCAACAGCGGCACCAATTAGAAGGAGTGAGGCAATACAAGTTGAAGGTTCTAAAAGGGCAAGGGGAAGGCCCAAAAGAACGTGGCTAGAAGCGGTGAGGAATAAGATTCATGTGGCTAACCCCTAATTGGGATAAGGTCTTGATGATGATGATGATGATGATGATGATGATGATGATGATGATGATGATGATGATGATGATGGGCGAGAAATGAGTTTCACGGGGATATATAGGCATAACTAAAGATATGCATGAGGGAGCAGTAACAAATATTGGGACTACAAACGGAGTAATTGATGATTTTCCTATCACTACAGGATTGCACCAAGGATCAACATTAAGCCCATACATTTTCAAGTTAGTTAACAATGAGTTAACAAAACATCTGTTATTTGCAAATGACATAGTTTTGGTTGACAAGACAAGGGAGGGCGTAATAGAAAGCTAGAGATGTGGAGAGATGTTATATAGTCTAGAGGACTTGAAATTAGCATTAACTAAGATAGAGTATATAGAACTCAATTTTAACAAGGAGAGGAGTGGGAGTGAAGCACCAGTAACGATTGATAAGCAAGAAGTCCCCAAAAAGACCACTTTTGATACTCAGGATCGATGATTTATGAGAGTGGAGGGATTGAGAGGGATGTTACCTTGAGCATCTAAGTGGTTTGGAATAATTGGAGATGTGCCTCTAGGGTTTTGTGTGATCGGTAGGTGCCACTTAAACTAAAAGGAAAGTTCTATAGGATGGCTGTAAGGCCGGCCATGCTCTATGTATTAGAGTGTTGAATAGTTAAAGAACAACATGTATATAAGATGAGTGTGTTGAAATGAGGATGTTGATGTGGATGAGTGGGAAGACAAAAAATGATAGAATTAGAAATGAAAACATTAGAGGAAACTTAGTATTAGCACCTGGGGGTAACAAGATGAGGGATTGTAGACTTAGATGGTTTGATCATATTTCCAACTGAGACTGAAACGACATCAGTTAGGAATGAGTTGATCCAAGTTAAAGGCACTCAAAGGGCAAGGAGAAGGCTCAAAAGGACGTGTATAGAAGTGGTGAGAAAAGATTTAAATACTTTTGGACTGAGGCCATGACACTTGATAGGGAGAAATGGAGGAACAAGATTCAAGTATCCTACCCCTAATTGGTATGAGGCTTTGATGATGATGATGATGAGCTGAATGGGAGTAGCAGATACTAGGAGTTGGAGAAGTATCATTAAGACAGTGGCCACCTATTTGCTTGAAGTCAGTTTACTACTAACGTTTGCCCTCTCTGGTAGCTAATTATGCCATCAATGGTTGATTTGACATGTTATCCAGATGTCTATAGCAGAGCTGAACTTGTTGGTCTTGTATGTGGTTCGTATAACCCACTCAACTGAGGTTACTTTTCCATTGTTGTTTCTCATGTTGGAACATTGTTCACTAGGCTTGTTGTGATGACAATAACATGCTTTGCACATTGTTAGATATAACTATGGCACTAAAGCGTAAGGGGTTTGACCTGTTAGGTGATGCATTAAGAAGTCCTGGAGACCTTCCTAACATCTGTCAAGTCATGAAGCACTGCTCTTTACAGGGTTAATTCTTGGAGGGTACTTGCAAGCTTGAATTGATTATCATGAAAATATATTTATATGATATTGTTCAAATTACTAATGAATGGGGCGTGGGACATGGTGGAATAGTCATTCTCTTAAATAGTAAGCTTACATCTTCCTTGCTCTGTTCTGCATTGGGTGCATGTGACCATCAATGATATTCGTCGTTCATTAGCAAGCTTGGTCAGTGTGTTGAATGAACAGGTGCATCCATCGTATTAGCTTATTTTCTGTACGCAGAGAGAACTGTGAAGTCAAATCACGCATAACATCCTCAAAACAAAGTTTTGTTCGGATATTTTTTGTTGGAAAAAATGCTGAATAACCATAATGGACCATTATAATTGTATAAGGTAATATTATGCGATTGGTAAGACAGATGCCATGTTGGTTCTAACTTTTAACCTCTCTCATGATGATATTTACATTTATACCACATGTCTCCTGTATCCATGTGTTTATATTTGTGTATGTTATAGTGGTTGAGTTTTCACCAGAAAGTAATGGTTGCATCTTTGTCTGAAGATCCATCTCCTCTGGTTCTCATCAGCTCTATGCTCTTTATGCTACAAAATAGTTTTTAAATTGTTGGAGTTGTTGTCCTTTGGCACCCACTTTATTCTGCTTCTACAAAGTAAGCAAAAGCCTTCTTACTGGCTTGCTACCCTTATTGATGTGGTGCTTTGAGAAGGTTGATGAATGTTCAGAGTGACTACTATTGACACTAGCCTATGAGCTTGTTTCCCACCTTTGTTGAACAATTATCAAAAACTTGTAATATGACTAAGCTGAGTCTGTTTTATTTTAGGGTCTAATGGATAGTTCTGTTCATCTTCCAAGAAGGATTTCTTTTCACCAAAATATGCATATAGAAAATTTTATTGTTTGCACTTTAAACCAAGAAACATGTCTGCTTTCTCTTCTTTTCATGTTTGATGTTCCACAAATTTTCATGATATCCCCCAACTGCCCTGCTTCCTTGTCATGATCTTTTTATTCCGTGAATTTGTCTGTTGTTTGTCTCCATGGACTGTGATGTTTCAAATATTTTGTTGACCTTGACCAGATGCAGTAGAAGGTTCCCGTAAGTCAACATGATGAAGATAATTTTTTTGTGCTTGAAGGGATGCTTTTGATCATTCAGACATGCTTACTTCTGAGACATGTTGTAGGATTTGAACCAGTCCATTGGATAATGCTTCTTCTATTGACGTAATTTGTTCTTATGCCTTATGTACTGATTTCCAGTTATGAAGCTGCACAAAATAGATCCCTACTAGACCATTTTATTCTATTGATACTTCCTTCTTGTACACTTGCTTCTTGCTTATACCAACACTCTGTTTGATTTTACACTTCATTCAATCACTTAATTTTTTTTATTTTTCACGGGGCTCCCGCGTATGTGGGGTCTGGGGAGGGGGTGGACTACAAGGGTCAATAACTTAATAATCTGCTATATTCTGTGCCATTCCTACACAGGTAAGACTATTTCTGTCCGAAGATGCTCCTTCCCAATCTGGTTTGGGAGCCCAAGACAATCTCCAAGCTAAGGCTTCCTGGCTGTGGCATTCAACAGTAGCTGACTCTGATGACAACCTTCCACCTGGTTTTGAAGGACCACGGGTGAGGCTTCCCCAGATACCAATGATGAAGTGGCATTGTCCTCCCAGAGTAAGTTGTGTTTGGATGTTTTTTGAGTTCTTTATTCAGTCCCTGAAAAGTATCATGCTTTGAAAAGGTGCCCACTTCAAATTCCTCCAAGGGAATACGATGTCAAGAGGCTGGTATGCGGCCTTACAGCTACTTAATTTTCTCTAATGTGCAGCTAACATTGAATCCTGATTGGCTAGTAGTAGCCGGAGAAGAAAGCAAAGAGGTGGATGTTCAAAATCAGCGAGAGCTGAGAGTTCTTGAAGCAGTTTATCCACGGCCATCTGCCATTCCTCCAAGGTGGTTTGTCTTCTCCTCCCTCATGATTATACCCAAAGTTTTTGTTCTCTTACACTAAACTTCATCCACAATCTGCACCAGCCCATCTGTTTCATCAGAAGTACATGGCTACAATCAGGATGATTGCCACACACCTCTTATTCCAATAACACCTGCAGAAGATGAGGATGCGGCAGATTCATTCGATTCAGCAACAGCAAAACCAGACGAGATCTCACAACCAGGCTTGCCAAAAAGCTTACATGAGATGGGAATAGCACAATTCGTAGATTTGGGGTCTGCATTGGAGAGGTCACAGGGTAATATGCCTACTGCTCCAAATCCACAGGTCCCCAATGAAAAACCGGCAGTTGGAATCATTCCTGGTGTAGAACCAGATGTGGTGGCTGCTGCCTCTGCTGCTTTTACAGCAATAATGAGAAGCAATGAGCAGGGAAGCTTGATAGACCGTGACTTGCTCATCAAAATCCTGAGCAACCCAAAATTGATAGAGCAATTAGTCTCACAGCATGGTGGAACAACAAAAAATTTGCCAGTCACAATGGAACCCTCTGTGTCAATGCCAGCTAGTAGTATCACTGTATCACAGCCTCAACAGTCCTATTCTATGGAATCTGATAAACCCTTACCAGCCCTGTCCCTGCCTCCCCCTCCGCCGCCACCTCCATCGGGGCACTTGTATCCCGTACCTAACACTGCAGTATTGAATCCTCGGCCCCCACCTGTGGTTGTCCCAGTTCCCTCTACTGTCACCAGTAAAGCTCCACCTGTGAAGGATATCAACTACTATAAGAGCCTTATTCAACAGCATGGAGGAGACAAACAGGAAGTTCAGGACCCAAAATTCATCCAATTTGGCAACCACCATAATCGCCATCCTTTTGGTTCGAATGTGGAGCCAATACAGAGCTCCAAACAAAGAGATTTGAGACCGAAAATCCCTAAGCCTTGCCTTTATTTTAACAGTTCAAAAGGATGCCGACACGGCTCTAACTGCCAGTTCCTTCACGATGGATCATTTAAGCAGCAGATTGGCAGCATGCCAGAAGGTCCAAGTTCAAAAAGACTTAAAATGGAGAGTGAAATTGCTGGAAGAAGCTGAACTGGGCTGTTGTTTTGCATGTATCTACCTGTCCTTCTAAAAGTAGTGAAGCTGTAGATGGCTGCTGGTTTTCTTACTTGTCTTCATTTATTATGTTGTCAGTAAATATGGTTCATTTCTTTATTTCATTCAAAGTTTTGGAGTTTGGAATATATTCTCAAACCTCAATTTGAGTATGGAAACAGTGCTTCGTACTGGTCTTGCTGCTTAAGAAAAAGAATCTGTCTTGAATTTCTACCTTACAACAACCACCCTTTATATGGATAATATTGAAGTAATATGGTGTGCGTATTCAATTTTGTGCATTTTCTCATGGATTTGAGATGTTAATCTCGTTCGGTCTCAGTCAGATATCTCTCTTTCAACACTCACAACTATTGAGAATCTTCAAGTCCTTTATTTGCAGCCCTCTGATGCTTGTCCAATAAATTGTGTAAACCAAAATGACTGTGCTTGTTCAATGGATTGTGTAAATACAAAATGAACCTCTTACTAGTGATTGAAACGACCTACTGCCATCCATTTGGCAATCATAAGAGGACTAGAAATGAAGGAGCTATATTTGCACCGTCTCGAGCTAAATTTACACATTGCCCCTGATTACCTACTTGGACTGGAGCCATAAAGTGCTCAAAATTGCGTACTTGGATGTGCTAGTATTGTACATTGTATACTTCATTGATATCAGACACATCTGCACACAAAAGTGGTATCAAAATACATGGCAGAGAAGCTAACCACTTCTGTGATTGAGTTGTTTGGAAACTAATGTGGCTAGCTTCTTTGCGGCCTCATTCATCTCCCTCATCTTTTTTTATCTACACGTCCCTTCGCCATTTGGACTCGGCTGATGCGTTCTTCTTTTATATTTTTGGGGTTTTTTGGCAAAAATTTTATTACATTTTTGGCGTATTTGCAGAAAAAGTCTAGGGTTTTTTTAGTTTTGCAAATTTTTCATTAAATTTTTGTGAGCTTTGTAAAATTGTCATTATGTTAGTTTTCAATCTTCCTTCATGTTAGTTTTTTTTCTTCCTCTAAAATTCCAACATTATCCTTCTAAAAAAGGGCAGCCCCGGTGTACAAAGCTCCCGGTATGTAAGGTCCAGGGAAGGGGCAGACCACAAGGGCCTATAGTAGGCACCTTACCTTGCATTTTGCAAGAGGCTAATTCCATGCCTTAAACCCGTGACCTCAAGATCATATGACGACAACTTTTCCTATTGCGCCAAGGCTCTTCTTCAATATTATCCTCCTCTATGGCTGAAATGATTAAGTTGTTGACTTTAGCCACTAAGTTCAGTGGCATCTAGATGGAAAGTTTTGACCAAACTTGGTATCTTGGATAACAAGGAATCTAATGGTATCGTTAGATGTCAACAAAAGCCAACCCATATTGAGATATTCATTGCAAGCATACCATGTTCACCAGCCTATGCTGCATTATCTGTTAAGCTTCTTTAATGAAATTTAACGATTTAAACTTTGATTTCTCACTAGAAACTGATATAAAAATCTTCCTAACACAATCAATGCTTTAGATAAATAAAACACAATAAATTAAAAAATTCAAGTTTAAAACATAAGCAAAATACTTTTGTAGTTCACACAAATAGAATTTTGATGTGATTTCTTACTTCATTAATCAACAAAAATTTCTTAAATTGATTTTGGCTCATAGAAGTTGAGAAGAACAAGACCCAAGTTCTATATTTTTAATTTTCATTCAAAAAGGCAACCAACGAAGAGCTTAAAATATGTTACTTGTTGTTGTTAGTGCGAACAATAATAGTATTCTACTTATCTTTTAAAATTAAATTAAATTAAATTAAATTTATTTTTATTGATCCAAAGTATTTATTATATTCTAATTTGTGTTACAAAGCATTTTATATCAGTTTTTAGTGATAAAATTTAAGTTTAAATTGTTGAATTTCATTGAAGAAGATTAACAAATATTGTTGATGTGCGGTGAGCATGGTATATTTGAGAATAAATATATCACTATTGGTTAGTTTTTATTGAAATCTAACTTTACCATTAGATTCCTTGTTATTGAATTGTGTTAGCTATCGAATTTCACTGAAACTTTATATTAGGAAGTCATTAAACTTAGTGGCCGAAGTCGGCAACTTAATCAAATTGGCCAGAGAGGTAATATCAGAATTTTGAAAAAACTGCAAGAAGGAGAACGGAAAACTAGCATAGTAATGGCTAATTTACAAAACTGAAAAATCGTTGGACATTTTTTGCAAAAATTGTGAATATGTCAAATCTGAGCCTTTAAATCAGTAATCATAATCGTAATCTCGATCATATGGGATTTCTTGCATTGAGTGGGTCCCTGTCATCACCAGGGTATATTTTTCCTTCAAAACTATATTTTTCCACTGACACTCTTTTTTTCCTTCAAAAAGAGTAGAAGAGTGGGAGGGAAGAAGAGCAAACCACAGAGGAGGAAAAAATGCTCAAGTTTCTATCGAAAGTCCGGATTGAGTTCAACGCATTGGATCCTCGTACAGCCGCATGCATGGAGTTCTTAGCACAATGCAATGCACGAAAGGCCAAAGAATCGAACCCCACATGCCAACTCGTGGTAAAAAGGCGAACAGACGACCATCCGCCACAGATCAGTGTAACATTCGTTAATGGCGTCGAAGAAGTAATTGACGCGACTTCAACGTCCGCCCAAGACGTCAGGAAGATGATTCTGGAAAAGGGTCAGATGCTTGAGACAGAACAGATGTTTAAGGAAGCGGGAGAGGCGTGGCCTGTTGTCATTCCTGCTGAAGAACTTCATCAGAAATTCCCGGGAACAAAGGTACTAGTTTTTTGTTATGGTTTGGAAGTTTAGGTTTTGTGTTTTCTGGAGAGATGGTTGATGGGTGTGATGTGTTGGTCGTTTTTTCCTTTTGGTTGGGGTATTTTATCGAATGGGTGGTGCAGGTAAGTTGGATTGGTTTTCTTACAATTTCCCCTTTCCTCGTAAATGAATTGGCAGCCCCTAAATGGAAAGAAACGAGAAAGATGCTATTGTCAAATGTATATACAATAACTTTCAAGTCCTAAACCAATAGAGTTTTAAGTTTCAGTAAATTAGGAGCTTTGTTGTAAGTAAACAGGCAAGGGTACATTCCATGTTGAGTAGCCCATGGCACTTGAGAAATTGAGGTAAATTGTCCAGCTTTTGATGTGTGCAAGTAATACAGATTCATCCATGATTGGTCCTGTTTTCGTTTGGATAGATTTTTTAGAATAGATTGCTTGGTTGTGTGATTGACAACCATGTAGCTTACTTCCTCTATAAACAAGTCCACATTAGGGTTGGATCCTTCAGTTAAACTTGTACCCTGGTGACATTATGCATCTTCTTTGACGCATATTTTCATGGGATCTCTAACTGCCAGATCAAAAGATGAAGCTTGCTGCCTTCAGCAAGAGCTTATGTAGATTGCAAGGCTACATTGGGTTTGGAATAGCCAAATCGAAGTACCTCTCATACTTTACATCCTTATGTAGATTGCAAGGACCTAAACTGTTTAGCAGTTCCCTTAGTAACAACCCTTCCTCTCATCCGGAGTCTTCTTCCCCTTCGTTTGAGGGGAAGGTGAATAGCAACATATCCCTTTTAAGTGCTTTAATTTCAAAAGAACTATTGTTTTCTGTCTCTTGCTTTTTTTCTTTTCCTTCAAAATTTTCTTTTCATGAAGTGTTTGTATTAAAAAGATATTCACCGGTGAATGGCTCATCCATTTTTCGTACAATACATTTATTATTAGCTTGGTTAAAGGCAATTAGCTCAGTAGCAGCTGAGCATTTGGATAGGTTAGTTGTTTATGTGTAAATTTATAATCAAATTTGTTTTCTAAAATAAAATAATGCAAGATGCTTCTCAAGAATTAGATCAAATGGAGGCTTCATGTTAGGAAGTTCTTTCCCCCGGCCCCCCCAACACATCCCTTTTAAGTGCTTTAATTTCAAAAGAATTATTGTCTTCAGTCTCTTGCTTTTTTTCTTTTCCTTCAAAATTTTCTTTTCATGAAGTGCTTGTGTTAAAAAGATATTCACCGGTGAATGGCTCATCCATTTTTTGTACAATACATTTATTATTAGCTTGGTTAAAGGCAATTAGCTCAGTAGCAGCTGAGCATTTGGATAGGTTAGTTGTTTATGTGTAAATTTATAATCAAATTTGTTTCCTAAAATAAAATAATGCAAGATGCTTCTCAAGAATTAGATCAAACGGAGGCTTCATGTTAGGAAGTTCTTCCCCCCCCCCCTCCCCCCCCTTCTCTCTCTCTCTCTTTTAATCTCCAAAGCTTTTTCTTCTTGGTATTATGGTTGGTCTATCAAATCTGTTTGAATCTTGTGTCTGAAAGATTTGATAACAGGAGATATCTGGTGTTATGTCAGAAATATTTTTGGATCCCTGTGTCCTTTATTTTGAACTTTAAGTCTCCTCTTATAGGCTAAAGATCACTCAGCCATAAACTTTACATTGATTGATCCTGAGAACTTATTTGGCTTCCTAGAATTTGAAAATTATGAAACAGACTGCTATATCTAATTTGGAATTTGTCGATTTGTGTTCTAGTTACCGATTTTGTGGCAACTTTTAATTGGGTTGTCTTATAGTAACTAGGTCTGACATCTCATTTCAGTTGCAAGACATTTTGGAGGATGATGCTGATTTTGTGGCAACTTTAAATTGGACTGTCTTATAGTGACTAGGTCTCACATCTCATTTCAGTTGCAAGACATTTTGGAGGACGATGCTGATTTTGTAGCAAACATTGGCACAGGTGTTTCATAATGACTAAATCTAACATCCGTTCAAGGCATTTTGGAGGATGTTGCTGACTTTTCTCTTCGTAGTTAACATAAGACCCTGCTATAGTAGGAGGTCAACATAGAGAAAAGATGGGAATGATGTCATGAGGATGGATTTGATGAACTGGGTAGTCAGTACTCCAATCCTTGCAGAATAATTGCACCTTGCCCCAGGAATCTAGTTGTTGCTAGGTGGCAGCTCAACGATTGAAGGTTCCTTTGATCTGAGGTAGCCCTGATGTGAGCAATTGTCTTTACCTAATTTCTGGAGTGCAATTCAATCAATGTAATATGAGCTTCAGATTATTTCAAGTAGGAGTTATTTAATGTTTTCCATGACTCCCTGCAGAGGAGATTGGTTGAGGAGGAAATCAGGACATGAGCAAAAGTAGATCAAGCAATCATCATGTGATCCATTATATGCATTATTCTTTGTATTTAGCTGCAAAAATATCCGCAAAGCACATTTTTCTTATTTACTTTGACTATATGGAAGTTGCTGGGTGGTATGAAGCCTTCAAATTGACCTAGTAGCTTGTGAGCTCTAATGGAAGTTATCCTTTCCATGATTCTCATTTTCTAGTGTTATATGAATTAGCCAGAGGATGGACTTACAAGGATGAGAGAGATGAAGACATGAAAGAGAGAGATGAAGACATGAAATATAGTCTTGGAAATATGGAATAAAATTTGTTTGAACTGGTCTGCAGAGGAGATTGGTTGAGGAGGAAATCAGGACATAAGCGAAAGTAGATCAAGCAATCATCATGTAATCCATTATATGCATTATTCTTTGTATTTAGCTGCAAAAATATCTGCAAAGCACATTTTTCTTATTTACTTTGACTATGTGGAAGTTGCTGGGTGGTATGAAGCCTTCAAATTGACCTAGTAGCTTGTGAGCTCTAATGTAAGTTATCCTTTCCATGATTCTCATTTTTCAGTGTTATATGAATTAGCTAGAGGATGGACTTACAAGGATGAGAGAGATGAAGACATGAAATACAGTCTTGCAAATATGGAATGAAATTTGTTTGAACTGGTCTGAAGAAAAAGGAAAGATAATAAAGAAGAAAAGAAATGGAAAAGTGAGGAGGATGGACAGGAAAGCAATTTGTACGAGCTGTTACTTATCTATAATTAGTTGAATAGAACCTAGTTTAAATAAAAAGAACCCAATTTTCGGTCACTTGGGTAAAGGGGAAAAGGGAAAGAAAGGGAAAACAGGAGAAAGAAACGAGGAGATGCTGCATTTTGGTTCCTGTTAAGTAAAAAGGGAAACAAGAAAGAAAAGGAAACAAGGAAGGAGCAGACTTTTTCATAATTTAAAAGAAAAGGAAGCATGCAAGGCAAAGGAACAATAAGTGGCTGAAAATTTAGTAGCTTGGGTATAAGGGAAATGTATTAAAAAAAAGAGACATGGGATGGCTAAACTTGTAGTAGGTTGGTGAAGCAAAAACAAGAGAAGGAGCAAGAGTAACCTCAATAAAACGGAAATCAAGTGAAAAAAAGGAAAGTAGAAGTAGCTGAATTTTTGGTAGCTTATATAAAAGAGAACAACTAAATGCTCAGGCCATTACCAGATTTTTACTACCTATATAAGAGGAAATAAGAGAAAAAATAAAATAAGGAAAAGAGTAAGGATAACTTTTCCAGTTTAAGCAGAAAAAGAATCAAGAAATAAGAATAAAACAGGGGAGAAGAAGAAAGAACTCAAGATTTCATCTAACAATTGCAATGGAGAAATTAAAAAAAAAAAAAAAAACAAGTGGTCTTTTAGCAGACGAACTATAGAAGTAAAGAATACCAAAGTTTCGACCATTTGACTGGAGATTGAAAATTTTTTGGAGGAAACTGAAGGTTGAGGTTCTTTTAAGAACTTAAACCTAAATTTGAGAAAATTAAAGAGAGTAATGAAAGAGTCTCACCATGCAATAGGTTTATGTTGTTGTAATGGAAGAACTAGGAAAGATAGTCATGAGTCTGAAAGGTAGTATACTTTCGAATGTTTGGAAGGCAAGTCTTGCATAAAGAAGATATAAGACTAGATCCATGAGTTGTGAGTAGTAGATGTTCAGGGAAAGAATCGACCAGATTCTTTTATGGAAGTTGTCTTCAATCATTCCTCTATTTTTCTAATGTTGAGTGCATAGGTGCCACGTTAGGGGCCCTTCTTGCACCATTGAACTAGGGGGCATTTAGTTGGTCTTCAATCATTCATCTCTTACATTTTTAAGATTTGATGTACCCAACCGAAGCAGACAAAGGTGCATGAGGAATAAAGAAAGAGAAGAGAAGATATAGGAAAGTGTATGAGTAGCTAGATTCTTACCTTATCTAAGTAGTACCTTCATGTTGAACAAACACACCCATGAGCACCTCGAATCTGTTACCAAGGGAGATGCCCTTCCTGCACCACTGTGCCAAAGGGCATTTATCATGTCTTCAATCTTTTTTTTCTCTCATACCATGTTAAGATTTTAAAGAGTGATTGAGAAGAGGCTACGACATGAAACAAGTGTATTAGAGAATTAGTTTGGTTTCATGCCTCGGAGGTCTACCATGGAAGCTATTTTCTTGTTAAGACAATTAGTAGAGAAATATAGGGAGAGGAGGAAAGACCTACATATGGTCTTTATCGATTTAGAGAAAGCTTATGATAGAGTTCCTAGAGAGTTAATATGGAGGGTATTGGGTGGTAAGGAGGTTTCTCAGGGGTATATAGACATTATTAAGGATATGTATGAGGGAGCGGTAAAAATGTTAAGACCACTAGTGGCGTGACTGGTGATTTTCCTGTCATTATAGGATTGTACCAAGGATCGGCATTGAGTCCATACCTCGTCACATTAGCTATGGATGAGTTAACAAAACAGTTGCACGAGGAGAGCCCCTAGTACATGCTATTTACAGATGATATAGTCTTACTTGATGAGACAAGGAAGGGTGTAAACATAAAGCTAGAGTTATGGAGAGAAGCATTAGAATATGAAGGATTTAAAATTAGCCGAACTAAGACAGAATATATGGAATGTAATTTTAGCAAGGAGAGTAGGAGTGGAACACCAGTCAAGATTGATAACTAATAAGTTCCCGTGAAAGACCTTTTTCGGTACTTAGGATCATTGATCCATGAGAGTGGAGAGATTGAGAGGAAGGTTATCCAAAGAATCCAAGCGGGTTGGAATAAATGCAGATGTGCATCTGGAGTTTTATGTGATTGGTAGGTGCCACTCAAACTAAAAGGAAAATTCTATAGGATAGCTATAAGGCCGGCCATGCTCTATGGATCAGAGTGTTGGCCAATTAAGGAACATAATACTCATAGGATGAGCGTCGCAGAAATGAGGATGTTAAGATGGATGAGTGGTAAGACAAGAAAGGACAGAATTAGAAATAAAAATATTAGAGGAAATTTAGGGGTAGCACCAATAGGTAATAAGATGAGGGAAATTAGACTTAGATGGTTTGGACATGTCCAAAGGAGACCAACAACGGCACTAGTTAGAAGGAGTGAGGCAATACAAGTAGAAGGTTCTAAAAGGGCAAGGGGAAGGCCCAAAAGAACATGGATAGAAGTGGTGAGGAAAGATTTAAAAACTTTGGGACTAAATGAAACCATGGTATTTAATAGAGTGGAATGGAGGAATAAGATTCATGTGGCCGACTCCTAATTGGGATAAGGTCTTGATGATGACCATGTTAAGATTTTATGTATTGAACCAAAAGAGAAGAAACAAGTTCATGGAGAAAAAAGAAAGAGGAGAAACAGCGAGATCCAAATCCATCCCAGTAATCAACTAGGGCTGTATTTGGGAAGGTGTTTCAGTTGTTTCCCACATTTGTATTTCTGCAGAAATGGGAGAAACTTCTTTGGTGGAGTTCTATTTTCAGATTTTGCCAGAGAAACACCTTTGGAATACCCCAAAAAGGCACTAAAACAAGAAACAAATGGGGAGATTGTAAACTAGGAATTGCTTATATTTCTGCTTTTGGACTCTCGAAATAAAAATAGAAGAAACAGTTGCCAAATGCAGCCTAAAGGTACATGATTGTTTCTAGCCCACATGATTACTGAAATGCCCTTATGGGCATTAAGTACATAAAACCACGTTACTTTAAACAATATTTTAAACCTGAAATGCATTGTTCTAGAAGCCAGAAATATGATTTCCTAGATTCTGACATGTCCATCAAACCCTTAATCACCACAATGCGAACCAATTTCGGCTATAGTTTGGCATAATTTGCTATTCATAGGGTTCCAATTCATAACTTATAATCATAGTATTGTTTCTTTCAAGCCTCATGGTTTCCCATGGTTACTGGATTCCTACTCCCCTTCATGTTTTTTTGGAGAATGGATAAGAAATTCAAAGACTCTGTAGCTTTCCTTAACTAGACAATCCATGTACTGTTCATTCTGTCCTTATATAATATTAATTTCTGTTACAAATCTTTCCTCCCCTAGGTCACAGTGTCTGATGCTTCCAGACCCACTTTACATAAAGCAATTAATGAAATCAGAGCTAATGAAGAACCAAGTAAATAAATTAAAACTGCTGGTCTTCCATATATCTTAATAGGTGGAACCACGAACTGTGAACCAGTGTAGAGCGTATCTGCAAATTTATCCAGTTAGGACCTTCACAAGCACTAGGCACATAAGCTGATATATGTGTGTGTGTGTGGCATTATTCCAAGTTGCATGCATGTCTATGCAATATCACAGAGACTTGTTGAGGAGAAGCTCTGACGGCACAGAATGTTAAACGAGACTATTTTAGAGCGGTTGATGTATTCATGAGTTGCACAAGTATGGAGCTTTGATAGTACTCTTGGTTGAACACTATACTTACTTCCATTCAAAATATTGCTTCTAAACTAAATCCTTGCTGAAGGTGTATATCTCCGCAACATGGTGCAGTAGTAGTATTCACTATGTTTGGCAATTACCATGTGTGAGTCATGGACCAAAACTGCTTGTTCCATTCTGTTCCTTGTGTTGCATTGTCATGTTAACAAGGTACTGCAAGTTGTGAAGATTTCTAGCTAGGATATTTTCCAGAATAGCTGATAACTTCTGCGTTAGCCATTGGCAGCCTTCTCCAGGGGTCATACAATTCAGATAGATTTACCAATGAAATCAGTTCAATAAGATTTTGGCCATACTTGCGTGAAACTCTTCTTGCAGATTTGCATTGAAATGATCCCATTCCAAACATTATGAGATCAAATTGCAGCTATAATTCTTCTACATACATTCGGAAATGGTTCCTTAGATCTTGTTTTACTTGTTTAATTTTACTTTTATCTTGTGTAGAAGTAAGAGCACTGAGAACTATTAGGTTATTCTTAAGATTTTTGTTAGGGAATTTTTGGCCCACCAATTTATTGGAGAGGGGTTCTCTTAAGCATCTTTTATTCGTTTTTGGCTTCAAAACATTTGTTGTTTCCTAGCACTTAAGGTGCATACTTGGCTGCATATTTGTTGACAATTTGGTATTGGTCCATGTATTATAGCTTGTAGCAATGAACTTAGTTGTGTATTGTGCGAAACACGCTGCAATCTGTTTTCTCCTCCCTGTTTCTTTTGTTTAAAGAACTATAGGAGTTGATGATACACCACTCAACACGAGCAGTGGTTGGGTTAGTATTTATTGGCTGGTAAGTGACTGTATTTTAAAGGTAACTGCCATTCTACATGCAAAATTGAGGAGATCTCTTCGCTGATACTTTTTCCATTTATATGCTGTTTTGTTACAGACTGTTGAGTAGTTGGCCATTATTTCTGTAGACATTTTTTCTGGTTTCATAGTGTGAATTATTGCTCTGGACCTATACAACCTTATATGTAGTTTACCTTATAGCTAGTCTCCAGACTTGATTGTTAAGATTCCACTTAACGTGTGACTCCTCTTTCCAGCCGCGGAAAGCTGAAGACAAAAAGGTGTGATTGGGCCCTGCGTGTTTTTACCTGTTGGGTTCATTTTCAGGAGACATTGCACCAGTCAACCCATAATTGGGCATATTAGACTGGTAAGAAAATAATGTAGTTGTAAGGATTTTGAGCCTGCTCTTTTCCCCTCATCAAGTTGCATTTTGTATCATGCTGCAAACTATCCAGGTCAGAATGAGAAACAAATGTAGCATGAAAAGAAGTCTCAGAATGATGCTCCAAATGAATCTTCCATTTCTGCTCATAGTTGTTGCCTAAATAGGAAGGGGAGCCTTGGCGCAATGGTAAAGTTGTCGTTGTGTGACCTTGCGGTTACGGATTCAAGACTTGGAAAGAATCTCTTGCAAAAATGCAAGGTAAGACTGCGTACCATAGACCCTTGCGGTCCACCCCATCCCGGGACTCTGCATACTTGGGAACTTCGTGCACTGGGGCTGTCTCCTTCAGTTGTTGCCGAAATAGATGGTTTTCCCATTGATCAGAAAGAAATCTGCTACTTCTTGCTACTGATGATAGTTAATGCATAACGCAAGTTTCGTCGGAAACCTTAGCAGAATCGTTCGTAGAGATATGGCTGATTAATGTGGCTAGTAGGATTCCACGAGCCTGTTGATGCTGACATGTATGGCATGCTATCGCTGGTTCCTCTTATTCACGCAAGGAATCATACATGTATAATATCATGCTCCTATTTTGACTAGTCTTGCTTTCTTCATTCCGGAAGCATCGTCTTAGTTTGCGTGCATGCCCTTGCCCTTGCCCTTGCCCTTGTTCACAGTTCCCCATGTTGGGCAGGTGTGGCATGGCTCATGTGCTATTGATATGGCCCGACATGTCTCATCCAGCCAATGATATGTTGTTGATGCCTCTTTGAACTGGCAACACTTGCATCTGTGCGATTGAATTCGCCCCAAGCCACTTCCACAATGTGGCCATGTGTGCGTTATCTCCCTCACCCAGCTTACACAACAATAGCCAATTTGCCTCAACAATGAATTACAGCCAGCTAGAGTTTGCAATGTCTTTATCAGGTGACTTAGATCACCTGTCAAATGTCAACATGTCATGGGCCACAGGGACACAAAACTAGGACTGCCCAACGAGCAGGAAGACCTCGTTCTCGCTGGAGAAGGCCGATAATCTACAGTAAGTCATAGTAAGGTTAATCTTGACAAGATCTCCTCATTTCCTAAGCAAAAGAGGACCAATTCTGAATTTTACAGACCGGATCTCCTCTCGTGGCCTACAAAGATTTAAAGGGGCAGTCCCGGTTCACAAAGTTCCCAAGTGTGTGGGTCTGGGAGGGGTGGACTACAAGGGTCAATAGTATGTAGCCTTACCTTGTATTTTTCAAGAGGCTGTTTCCACCCCTTGAACCTGTGACCTAAAGGTCATACGATGACAATTCTGCCGTCGTGCCAAGGCTCCCCTTTGGACTACAGAGATTCTATACAGTAAATTTCCCTGGTAGCTCTAAAGGAGCCTGGCATTACTATGACTGCAGTCGAGGCTATTTCCTCTAGCAGCCACAAAAATGGTTCAGAAACTTCATATGCTTGAGGAAAGTTACTTCTTTTTCCACCTTCCTAGCTGCTTAAGGACACAAACCATT
Source organism: Warburgia ugandensis (assembly GCA_035236585.1). Lineage (NCBI taxonomy): Eukaryota > Viridiplantae > Streptophyta > Magnoliopsida > Canellales > Canellaceae > Warburgia > Warburgia ugandensis. The sequence goes on from CP141129.1 coordinate 45,403,833, forward strand.
AGAAAGGAGCACTACTGTCTTTTGAAGCACTTCAGATGTTGCGAAGTTCCCGTATATAGTCATTTAGGTATGCTGAGCTTGGATTATCCATAGTTGATCACTTACTATGGTAAAATACTCTGTGCAGGATGTACTCTGACTTCGCTACTAATGAAAATTCTCACACTTTTACCCGAAAAGGCAGAAAAATGGAGCACCTTTGTGTAATGGGTGAACCATATAGAAAAGTAGAGCAAGGAGCTGGGCAAAGCTAAGATTGTAAGGCCTCAAATGACAGACATTTCTGGCCATTAGAAAAACAAGAAGAAAAAAAGACTCACAGACTTGCCCCAGCTGCTCTATACTGTTCAAGGTGTATGAGAAAGACCTATATCCTGGCCTGATGTTACTGAGCACGCACTACGAAAAGACCTGCCTAATCAGGTCTCGTTTTTATTGTCATTTTTACATCTACATGCATGAAAATTACCAGCCTAACACTAGACTTTCAGATCCTTGTTCATACATAAGCAATGGACATGTAGCCAGTAGGTAGTCCAAGCCTTGTTGTTGTGGACCAAATTCTAATCCAAAGAGAAATTGGCAGCTCCATAATGAACCCGTTAAACCTTTCTTATGCAGAAAAGTGTTGCAGTTCCAGAGGTTGAACATTGAGCAGCAAGCTAACTACAAAAACATTGTGACATTCCAGGAAAAACTATAAAAGCATTGTGCACAATCTGCAAACCTTTGGCTGGTATCGAATAGATTTAGGATTAGATATAAGATAGGATGTTAGTGATTTACTTTGTAATTCTTTGCTTGTATTAAAAAAATGTTTAGTTTTTCTAGTAAATAGGCATCAAATCTCCTGGCACAGTGGCCCAAGGAAGAGTCTCTCATATGAGTGACCAATATTCCAGACAACAGAGACACACCCAAGTCTAAGCTAATGCGACTCTTTGCCTGATTGGGGACAAGAAGTCCGGACTTAATAAGTCTTCTCAATTGCATGATGGCGGGTAGTAACTCTAGCGAAATATTCATCAATAAATATTCACTGTTTCCACCAGTTACTCTAAAAGCAATACGCACAGGCTTTGTATGTGGTTTGTATGTTCTTGGAAGCAGTTAACTATATAAAAGTAGTTCATATTGAAAGCAGTTACTGTACGTACCAGAAGGGGCAAAAACATGGAAAATCGGGTAGATAACCAGAGGTCCCATAAAACACATCTCTATTTTCAAAACCCTGTTCAGTAAGCATCCGAATGACCCATCTTCCTGCAGCTTTATCACCCTCATGAGCATCTGCTGAACTTCCAGACATCAGAATGAACATCATCCCATGATAACCTTCAACTTTAGACCAGAATCTGCTCAATCCTTTGCCATGAAGATATGACCTGTATGTTCATGGCAGATATATAAGTTAAAATTTAAAAAGAATTAGTTTTCGAGGAAGAGAACTCCACTGAGATTTAAAAGCGAAGTGATGCCCGACTCTTTGCATGTAATTAGAAGTAATATACAAGGAGAAGATTTGTAAAGCATTATGGCTGTGCCACTTTCATTATTTTCGACAGTAGCATCTTGAGTTTACCCTTTCTAAGACAGATTCACGTTGCATAAACACCAATATCAAATGGTAACATTGTTTGTCAATTATCTCTTCAAAGTGTGATGGAAAAGCACAAAAAACCTTATTTGTCTTTAAGACTAATGACCCATGTTTTGATACCGGATCTTCCAGTCATCAAGATGCAAGTTTTAGGAAGAGTTTACCAGGGCAAGTGGGAGCACCGGCGGTGTTCAAGTATGTAAGGGTGACAATAGTTGAAGATGGAGAAGATGAATATGCATAACAGGCAGTGGTGAAGATTGGTAGTTATGTTTTTTTGGGATTTCTATATAATCAAGGGGGGTGAAGGAAAAGATGGGTTTCTAAATATGTAACATCCCAAAAATTTTAAATGCCAATTTGAGAAATTTTTGAAAAAAAGGTGAAATTGGGATGAAAAGAATATATTGAAGTTTATGTTTTTGGAGTTTTATAAGTGAGAGAATATATATATATATACTTTAAAAGACGATTCAAACGACACTAAGTTTGTCAAAAACAGAGTTCAGATGAGGACGATATGGGCATTTTAAGTTTTGAGGGCAAAATAGTCATTTATCAAGTAGGGCCCACAGCACATGAAGGTAAACCCTAGACTCTAAACAAACCAAAACAGATTAGGGACTTACTAATTATGTGGGAAATCAGGATTTCCCACCCTAATCGTATTTAAAGCAAAACACCCATCTTTCACTCCATAAACTCCTCCGATCTTCTTCTTTTTCCACGATCAAGCATGATCTGCTCTAGCTATGATTAATACCAAAGAAGGATCACACCTCCATCCACAAAGTAGCAATGACGGATCGTCGGAAAAGCACGGCAATCATGCCTTTTCTTCTCCATCTCTCATTCTTGGGTAAAACTTCAAAGATCGGATTTTTCATGGATTTAGGAGGTAAGACCTAGTTTTCCTCTAATTGGCCTTATTTCACTGTTTTGTATCATTTCCAACACTTAAATCGAAGATTTCATGGAGTTAGGGTTGAATCTATGAAAAACCGTAATACAGTAGAAAACCAATCTCAAAACATCTCAGACGGAAAATTTGAACTATTCAATGAATTCAGAGGCCCTCAAAATCCTAGGAATGGTGAAAATAGATAAAGAATCAGATCATCTGGGACCCCAATCAAGTGAAAACAAGATGAACGATTTCAGTTCATCGTCCCCAATGGATGATGTACCCATGACACCGGGCGAGGAAAGCACAGAGGAGACGATGCCCACAGCCGCCCCGTTGCGCGCGCAGCACACATGCGAAGGGAGCGCTGCGAGGTTGTCATGGACTGCCAGGGACGGCGGATGTCCTGGAAGTTGAGACGTACACGGGAGCATCCTGGCTGCTGGGACTCACATGGTACTTCCTAGATGCGTGCGTCTCGGTGACGCTGGGTGGACAATGCCGACTGGACAAGATTTTGATCAACCGTTGTTTTGTGATTTAAAATAGTTTTTATGAGATTATGGAGGCTACAGAAGTTCGATTTTCAATCCGTAAGGTCCATTGAATTCGTATCCACGACACAAACTTGATTTTAGCATTAGAATCTTGATCTGATCACACTTAGTCAGATTAAATTTATGAAATAGCACCAAATCACTTAGATCAAGTCGATCAAGGGGTGATCAGACCCTAAAACTCGAACAATCAGATAATATAAGGTAAGAACTAAGGGTTCTAAAGACTAGATTAAGTATATTCACCCTAGAAATTGATCTGGACTATTGATCTAAACCAGATCTTGGAATTTGTTGATTTGAGAATAATTTGACCATCAGATGAAGGTGTAAAATTTGAATACACACTAAAATGAGTAGATAAAGATAAGATCATCATCATCATCATCAAGACCTTATCCCAATTAGGGGTCGGCCACATGAATCTTATTCCTCCATTCCCCTCTATTAAATACCATGGCTTCATTTAGTCCCAAAGTTTTTAAATCTTTCCTCACCACTTCTATCCACGTTCTTTTGGGCCTTCCCCTTGCCCTTTTAGAACCTTCAACTTGTATTGCCTCACTCCTTCTAACTGGTGCCGTTGTTGGCCTCCTTTGAACATGTCCAAACCATCTAAGTCTAATCTCCCTCATCTTGTTACCTATTGGTGCTATCCCTAAATTTCTTCTAATATTTTCATTTCTAATTCTATCCTTTCTTGTCTTACCACTCATCCATCTCAACATCCTCATTTCTCAACACTCACCCTATGAGTATGATGTTCCTTAACCGCCCAACACTCGATCCATAGAGCATGGCCGGCCTTATAGCCATCTATAGAATTTTCCCTTTAGTTTGAGTGGCACCCGCCGATCACATAAAACCCCGATGCACATCTCCATTTGTTCCAACCCGCTTGGATTCTCTCGGGTAACCTCCCCCTCAATCTCTCCACTCTCATGGATCAATGATCCTAAGTATCGGAAGTGGTCTCTCATGGGGACCTCTTGGTTAGCAATCTTGGACTCGGTGCTCCACTCCTACTCTCCTTGCTAAAATTACATTCCATATATTCTGTCTTAGTTCTAATTTTAAATCCTTTCGATTCTCGCTTCTCTCCATAGCTCTAGCTTTATGTTGACACCCTCCCTTGTCTCATCAAGTAGGGACTATATCGTCTCGCAAATAGCATGCACCAGGGAATCTCCTCATGCGTATGTTTTGTTAACTCATCCATAACTAATGTGAAAAGGTATGGACTTAATGCCGATCCTTGGTGCAATCCGACAAGTGACAGGAAAATCACCACCACGCCACTAGTGGTCTTAACATTTATTCTTGCTCCCTCATACATATCTTTAATTATGTCTATATACCCCTGAGAAACCCCTTTAACACCTAACACCCTCCATATTAACTCTCTAGGGACTCTATCATAAGCCTTCTCTAAGTCAATAAAGACCATGTGTAGGTCTTTTCTCCTCTCCCTATATTTCTCTACTAATTGTCTTAGTAAGAAAATAGCTTCCATGGTAGACCTCCCGGGCATGAAACCAAGCTGATTCTCCGATACACTTGTTTCATGTCGTAGCCTCTTCTCAATGACTCTTTCAAAAAGTTTCATGGTGTGGCTCATAAGTTTGATCCCTCGATAATTAGTGCAGCTCTGAATGTCTCCTTTATTCTTATAGATTGGTACAATAGAGCTTTTCCTCCACTCATCATGCATTTTCTTTGATTTTATAATCTTGTTAAACAACTTGGTCAACCAAACTACCCCAATATCTCCCATATGCTTCCAAACCTCTATTGGTATACCATCGGGCCCCATGGCCTTTCCCCGATTTCATCTTTCTCAAGGCCTCTCTTTACTTGAAGCATTTTAATCCTACGTTCATATATCTATAATATCCAAGGTTATTTAGATTTATAGTATTTTCAATTCCTCTATTCTCGTGGCCATTGTCATTTAGCAATTTTTGGAAGTAGATTTCCCACCTTTGTTTGATCTCGGCGTCTTTGACTAATACCCTTTGATCATCGCTTCTAATGCACCTAACATGCTCTAAGTCCTTACTCTTGTTCTCTTACCTTTGCAAGTTTAAACACATCTTTCTCACCTTCTCTTGTTCAGTACTATTATAGAGCTCATCATATGCTTTAAGTTTAGCCTCACTTACTATTCTCTTAGCAACGTTTTTAGCATTCTTATATTGTTCATAGTTTTCATTATTTCTAATCTTCTGCCATGCTTTAAAATGCATTCGTTTTTCTTTAATAGCTTTTTGCACCTTTGTTTCATTCCACCACCATGTTTCCTTTGTTAATAGCCTTTTACCTTTAGATACTCCTAAGACATCTTTTGCCACTTTCTTAATGGACTCAGACCATAGTATTCCACATGGTATTTACTTGCTTCATAATTCCAATTTCCTTCTACCATCAACTTATTTTTGAATGAGGTTATTTTCTCTCCTTTTAAGTTCCACCACTTAGTTTTTGGATGTGTATTAAGTTCAGTTCTTTTACTCCATCTTTTGATATGAATATCCATAACCATTAACCTATGTTGTGAGGTTAAACTCTCATAGGAGTATCACCTTACAATCCTTACATATAGATCGTTCATTATTCTAAGTAGAAAAAAAGTCTATTTGGCTTTTATGAAGTCCACTTTTAAAGGTTATTAAGTGTTCATCCCTCTTCTTAAAGAGTGTATTTGCAATGGATAGGTTATATGACAAAGCAAAATCGAGGATATTCTCCCCCATCTCGTTTCGTTCACCTATACCATACCCTCCGTGTATTCTATCATATCCTTCCTTATCTTTTCCTACGCATGGCCATTTAAGTACGCTCCTATAAATATTCCTCGGTGTTGGGAATTTCTTGCATGACTCCTCCATATCTTCCCAAAACCGTCTCTTAATTATATCTTGTAGCCCTACTTGTGGTGCATATGCACTTATAATATTTATAATCCTGCTCTCCTAGAATCATTTTTATTATTATTATTCTATCACTGATTCTTTTAACGTCCACAACTTTATCCTTTAATTCCTTATCCACTATTATTCCTACGTACCATAATTTATACCCATCTATTTCTCTAGCTTTAGCCCCCTTCTACTTGGTTTCTTGGATATAAGCGATGTTGACTCTCCCTACGTTTTATCGTGTCTACTAACTCCAAACTCTTACTGTCAATGTCCCTATGTTCCATGTAGCGATGCGAATCTTATGATTTGGAGATTCCCTATTTACTATCGCCTTTCTCGACCTCCATGGTAAGAACCCATGTCCACTTTTCACTGCACACGGGTTTCGATGCACGCGTCGCTTCCGAGGGACGCTCTGCAGCTTCTCTTGCCCATTTTTCACTACACACGGATCCGATGTAGCGCGTCGCTTTCGGGAGAACGCCCACAACAACCCTTGCCTATTTTTCACCGCATCCGGATCCGAGGTCTGGTAACGCGTCGCTTATGGGGAACGCCTAGCTTGAGCGACTTCAGATTTCGATTCATGTCATGTTGGGGTTGCCATAGTTGTTAAAGCTGAAGATGATTTTCATTAAAATCATGAAAATCATTACAATCATTATAATCATCTTCAGACTTCACCCTTGCTTCAGGCCTGGCTGTCGCAAGGGTGGCCATATTTTAGAAGCTGAAGATGATTTTCATTTCTCCCTCACAAACTAATATACAAATGTATATTTATTTGTAAGAAAGAAATAATAGAATCATCTTCAACTTCCTCACTTCTTGGTGGCACCGATACTGAGGTTGCCATCTTTTAAGAAAATTTGGAGATGATTCTCATTTCTTCCTCACAAACTAATATACAAATGCATATTCATTTGTAAGAAAGAAATAATAGAATCATCTTCACCTTCCCCCTTATCACGGCACCTGACGCAAGACCCTCCTCCTTTTTTATCCGGGCTTGGGACCGGCATTGGCGGAGTTTAGATAAAGATAAGATAAGACTGATTAATAATAATTAAACCTAGAAATGTTGATCTAATCAGAAATAGAAGTCTTAAAAAATGATCCAACGGTTGGATAGCTACAAATTCCATTGAGATTGAATAAATTGAATCTTTTAGAATTAGGAAACATTAAATTGGTAGACTATAACTCCAATCGGCAATTAGATGAGGCAGATAGGCATTAAATGTTATGGAAACTAATTTAATAAAGGAAAAATCAAACGCTCTAGACCATTGATCTAGATCAAAATTTAGATTAAGAGGATCACTATATAAATGGATGCATAAATGGACACAACTTGAGAGAAAAATTATTATAGGATTTCGTTGAGGGAAATAATTAACACGAAATAGTATCGTGATACTGATAGGTACATCAAAGTATGTAAGCTAAGAGGATTACACTTTGGGTTATTTTACATTAAGGTGGATGGCGACATTTAATGTTACATCCTATTTTTTAAATCCTACATCATCATATCATCATGATTGATTTCAATTACTTATCACATGGTTATCAATTTCAAATACTTGTAAATTTCAAAGTTTTATGATACGATTGATATGAGAATCTGATAGTGCATTGAATGGGTTTTCGTGATCGATTGCTTTATAGTATTGATATTGCATATCTTATGTATGATTAGTAATTATCTTTCATTATTACATCACTGAGATTGGTAATTTTTCATAAAAATGATGGTGGAGGCTTGGTGGCTAATCCTTTGAGAGGCCAATCCTGGAATAATGGGTGTGCCTTGGGGATTGTGAGCCGCGAGTGTTTCTGGTTTTACGAGATACACAATTTTTATGTTTTGTGATTTATGATGGGTGCTCTCATCTAGTGGATGTCATGCTAGGAGGGAGTAGAGCCGGCCACCCACCCTCTGAATTTATGATGTTGTGTGATAGACACCTGCCCATAGATGACTTTCGGTAGAGGTTTGGTAACATAGGTCGTTCACACTACCGGTCTAAGCCTTCCCATAAGAATGGACGTTAAGCCTCCCGTTATAGTGTTGACAGGGAGCGGCGGTAGTTGAGACTCTGGAGTGGTTGCCACTGCAACATGACTATCCATACTCTTGTTTTGTATACTTGCATGATGAGCATGAAGATGTTATTGTATGTTTAAGTATGACGATACTTAGAGAATTGATATGAGTAATCATGATCTGTTGTACAAGTATATAGGATACTCATGGGACTCACATGCCTTAGGGTGCCTTGCTTATTTATTTTATGCTCATCGAAATTAGATCATATCATATTTTACATCCATGAGATTTATGTTTCATCGCACAAGATGTCTTAATACTATATTGATATTACTTATGATACTTATATTCTCTGGATGTTATAACCTACACTTATATTAACATTGTCATTCGATTTTGCTTTTTATAGTTCATTTGTTATTACATTAAATGTCTATTTACCTACCAAGCATTGCTCGCTGAGATATTGAGTTATTGTTGCAATGCCGTAGATATTGAGAGAAAGAAAGGGCTAATAAGGAGCTAGACAAATAGTGATTGAAATATCTCATTTTGAGGTATGTTTTAATTCCACATGGACTGTATATGGATATCTGTCTTATTGGACTTGATTATGTTGTTGTTGGGAATGTGGCTGTTGAATGGATGAGTCATGGAGTAGTAACTTATTTTAAAAAGGTTGATTTGAAAAATAAAAAATTTATTTGAGATTTGAGTCGATGGTTAATACTCAGGGTTTTCTTAAAATGAAATTCATTTGAAATTATTTTCCACTACTTTGGTTTTTTAAATTAGGGGCCCACCTTTTGAAAAAATTTATTAAAAAAATGTTGAAAAACCCAAGTCGTCACAAAATACTTCAGACCTTCATTTGCGTCCAAGAAATGGGGTCTTCTTCTCCTCATTTTGTTGATCCATCCGATGTTTGCCAGAGGATTGCTTAGAGAAACGTCATTTGGTAACCAAATCAATTCAAATTGACAGAAACTCTCTTGATTTCTATTGGGTGGATGAGTATATCAATGATAATAATTTTATCATTTCATTTCTATGTTACCGTACTGGAAAAAATAAAAATGATTGCTTGGGCAGATGAAGTAACCGCAAGCCTAAGTTGTCCAATGATTTGATCTTTCCGGCTCTATGCAAATCTGGAAAACTTAGCCATGTTGATGGCTACAGTAGACTAGCTGCCTTTTGGAGCTATTAGAGGAGAAAAACAAAGCCCAGAAGAGGGAAGGAGCGAGAGAAGAAGGTAAAGATCGAGAGATCTCTCCAAAGCCTCCTGCTTGAATATAACTAAAAAAGGGCAGCCCGATGGACGAAGCTCCCACCTATGCAGGATCCGGCGAAGGGACCACAAGGGTCTAAAGTACACAGTCTTACCTTGCATTTTGCAAGATGCTGTTTTCACTCCTTGAACCCGTGACCTCAAGGTCACATGACGACAACTTTTACTGTTGTGCCAAGGCTCCCCTTCTCCTGCTTGAATACAAGTCCAACAGATAATTGCCATTTGGGATACCCAGAAGAAGATGAAACAGGTGAAATCAAAGGGAGGAGTTCCAATCACGGTGAACGAACGAGGATTGGGAAGGAGATGCAGTAGTGGGTCTCGGGTTGGGTGGTCAACCCCATGCCAAAAGTCGCTGTTACTGATCGAGTTGGGTGCAAGCCAAGACGACCGAACACCGGCCCTTCAATTTTATCAACCAGAAGCATTCCAAAATCTTGGAATTTATCGAATCTCACAACCCATATTGCATAATGTTCTATGTTTTGTGCTCAATGGCGGACGTTCCAGCATTCCAGATGCTCCAAACCCGTCCATCAACCACAAAACTTAAACAACATTTCGGTCACAATCAATGATAATTTTACAGGAAAATGAGCAATGTACTGGAGGGATTATCCTCCTTTATCTGATATTGTCCCTGTGCTGTTGGATCATGTGTCAACAGCATATTCCAGCTTCTTCTTTGCCACATCACCTCACCAAGACAAATATATGATAGCTGTGAGAAGTAGTTTCAGCTATAAAACCATTGTTCAAGCAAAACTTGAGAGAGAGAGAGAGAGAGAGAGAGAGAGATGGGATTTGCACAAGGAAAGATAGTTGAAGAGACGGAATTTGGGGGCCTAGTTTTTCCCAAGACCCTTCTGCCTGCTGTTGTTAGTGAATCTCAGACTTCGGATTTGGTAGAAATGGTGAGAAGAGAACGTGCATGGCTGCTGGAGATCCTACAACGCCATTCGGCAATTCTGTTCAGGGGCTTCAACGTTTGCACCGCAGAAGATTTTGCAGACGTGGTGAAGGCGTTCGGTTGGGACGAAATGGGTCATGTGGGCGCCACCTCTCGTGTGAAGGTGGCAGATAGAATCTACACCGCTAATGAAGCCCCGTTGGATCAACTCATCAACTTTCACCACGAGATGTCCCTGGTCAGTCTCCCTCCCATCTTTCTCTAACTTAAAAAGAACTCCGCTGTGGACTAATCATTCATAAAAATCACAGAAAGAAATTGTCTGACATTTATTGCATGGGTGAAGGTAAGGGAATTCCCCTCCAAGATCTTCTTCTTTTGCTCCCAGCCATCGCCTGAAGGAGGCGAGACGTCTATAGTGCCCAGCCACATTATAGTCGAGAAGATGGAGGAAAGGATGCCCGAATTCGTCACCAAGTTGTCCCAAACTGGGTTCATTTTTCGATTCCAGACTGCAACGAAGGACGATTCGAGCAAAGTTGTTAGCAAAACATGGCAGTGGGTGCTGAAAACGAACGATCCAGTCGAAGCGGAGAAAAGGTAACTCCCACTCAGCCTTACTTCGCATTTTTGCAAGTTTTACGCCTTGAACCCATAACTTTCAGGTCACGTAGCGATGACTCTAGCCTTTTGTCAAATTAAATGAAGCTTAATTTATGAGCCTTGTGCAGGGCCAAGGACAAGTTTACTTGCAGCTCGATGAAATTTAACAGGATGGAAGCGCTGAATTCATCTTTGGGCCCACAAATCCGATAAGAGAATTTGGAGGAAAGAAGGTTTGGTTTAACACCATCTTGAGCCACACCGGCGATCAGAAAGGAATCGGTTTGAGGGATGGAAGCCCTTTTCCTTGTCATGTTGTGGAGGCATATCAGAACACCTTGGGGGAGAATTGCGTGGATCTGAGTTGGCACAAAGGCGACATCTTATTGGTTGATAATTTGACTGTTCAACACGCCAGGCGGCCTGGGAAGCCGCCACGTGTCGTATTAGTCTCTATATGCAAATAATTTGTTGGTTCGTGGTCTGATGAATGTTAAGTTCTGTACGTCGATGGACGAGAAGATAATGGACCCACCAACATTCTGGACACACGTCTGTTGTTTGATTTCTGTTGCATGGGACCGATGGCTGTGATTGCTCAATCAAAATGAATTAATGATTTCTGAATATGTAAATTTGGTGGTTCGGTTTGTGAAGCTGAGTCGTATGCTAGTGTTTGTGGCCGAACCACTTATCAACATCTGACGGCTGAGGGAATTCATTAAATAATGAAAAATGGTTGAAAGATCCTTCTCCAATGGAGGAAAAAAATTTGCAAACGCCGTTGCCGGGGATCGAACCCGGGTCACCCGCGTGACAGGCGGGAATACTTACCACTATACTACAACGACCTTTTGGTTTTTTGAGTGTACTAAATAAAAACTTCTCTTCTAGCTACTGGTAACTATTGCTCCCAACGAGAAAATTAATGGTTTGGATCATGAAAACCTAGACGACTTACATTTCAACCGCTGGTGTAAAGTTAGCTAAAATGGAAATTCACAAGATTAGTGTAAACCAATGTAAAATGGGTCCAACAGATGAATATTTTTGGATCACCAAAAGCAGTGGCCCACAAAGTTTTCGATGTAATCTATCTCTGAGATGGGGGTCCTGAAATCTCTTCATTTTCTAGCCGTCCATTTAAAATCCAGTTGGATGGAGTTCCAATTTGGTGCATGCATCATCGTGTACTGCCTTCCGGGTAAACAATTTCAATCTATAAACCTATCGGGAAATATGCACATCTATCATATAAGATGAACAGTTTGGATCACAATGCAGGGAAAAGGCTAGTGTAATCTAATTAATTCAGAGGGTTGAGATCATCCAACGGAGAATATTGTAATATCTAAGCCATAGCCGAAAAAATGAACAGTTTGGATCACAAACCATCCAGACCCCACATCTAGTCTTCTAATCTTAAGGTGGTTTATACACGTCGAGCTTCCGATAATGGGCGATCGAGCTTCGGATAATGGGCGATCTGACATGGGTCCAGCTGATCAACGGACTAGTTGAAAAAGTGAATTAAGAAATTGCTAAAACAAGTGGATGACGCGCCACATTGGCCATCGGGCATGACTAGAAATCGCGTGGGCTCTACCCTCTCAGGTCCGAATCCTGCTATCCATGCTTCTTATTTTCTTTTATCAAAAATAAATAAATAAAAGAATTGTTTCCAACCATGTACGCCTATCTTGAAATCTACTAACTATTTTCTCCCAAGTTTTAGAATCCTCCATTTTCACCATGTAATACTAGCTGTTGGAAGCATCCACTGGAGATACTTTTTGGTGCAGGTCTTACATAAGAAGCCCTGGTGCACAAAGCTCTTGCGTATATAGGGTCTGAAAAAGGGATAGACCACAAGGGCCAATAGTAAGCAGTCTTAACTTACATTTTGCAAGAGACTATTTTCATGCCTTCAACTCAAGACCTCAAGATCACACAACAACAACTCTACCATTGCGCGAAGGCTCCCATTCAGGTCTCACATAATATGTGACTCAAAAAATTAAACCCGTTCAATCATCAAACTCTAGCCCACATGGATTAACACATTTAATCCCAGAAAATATCTGATCCCACAAACACTATATAAGAACTCCTGATCAATTGCTCTAAGATCTCGCTAAGCAGACGATTCTAGTGCGTAAACCAATCCTAGAAACAAAACTGATAGACCTGGGTTTGAGCAATTCCGAGCAATGGCCAATGTAAAAAGGTCCAGTTGAACACTGCTCATCGCCTGTGTCAGTGGAGCAGATAAAAACCACAACTCCCAGTCTTATCAAACTAGATGTTTTCTCCTTCAATTTTGAACAATATCCATTGCTTAAAAACTTGCAGAGCAAGTTTTAATCAGCCACATAGAACCAAAATAGTGTTGAATATGTATTTTGGGTGAAATTTTTTTATGCGTGCGCTGTGAGGTGGTGATGATTCCCCAGCTCTATTAATAGATGTCAATGGAAGGAAGAGCAAACATTAGTTCTGAATAAATCCAGGTCTTCTTTCTTCTCAGGAATTGTGAACTAATTGTAGCAGCAAGGCCATCCGAGCTGTATATCAGAAAACAATCAACCAGTTCTCAGGATGATATGGACACCGCTGTCAGTGTCCACAATGTCGCTTATCTCGCCGACCTTCAGGGCAAATGTAGCTTCTTCGAATGGCTTCTGCATCTGGCCTCGCCCAAATGGACCTGTACAATCACAATGACAGTCAGGATCAAAAGCGAAGCAGACCAGTATAAACTGCATATTGAGATACAATATTAACCTAGAGAAAGTGACAATTGGCAGATAATACCTTAAATCAAGGAAAAATAAGATTACTTCTCATTCATGATTCAGAGAGCAAGAGCGACGTAGATGGATAGAGAGATATTATGCAGAAAAGTAAATTCTTCAACAGAAGGGGAGCCTTGGTGCAATGGTAAAGGGTAAATTCTTCAACAAAGAAACAATTTAACACCAAATCAAAGAGGAGCAAGTTCATCCAACAAGCATTCTTAGCCAACTCTATGACCAGTCATGGAAAAGCATAGGAGATGTCTCGTCTTGATGGCCAAGACAAACTTCAGCAGCATTTGTGCAGGCCAAGTCAATCAACTTGCAGGGGAAAAGAGGTTCTACCTTGACCATGTTCCCGTCCAACCCTATGTATTTCCATGCTGGGTCAATGAATATTTTCTTGAACCAGTTAGCAACAAAACAGGCAAAACAGCCATCGTGTTTTAACCATGGCCAAGATCATATCCAGATTCAAGTTTTGGAGGATTTTCAGGGCATAAAAGCATCTATGGAAAGTGTTGACCTCCATAATGTCACCCTCTAGGCACAGCATCAAATCAGTTTCTTCAACCACCATTTTGATGCCCCTAGAAAACCTTTTGAGGAAAGAAACAGGAAAAGAAAGAAGAAACTTGCCACTAAAGGAGGAAAGGATGAACAGAGGAAGAGCCATGAAAAGCTGATTTTTCTTTCTTTGAGAAAATAGAACCTTTCCGGAAAATAGAAGAACTTGCTCTTTAGAGCAGTGGAGTGACTACCGTCTAGCTCCAAGTGAACCCAGTGGCAATATTCACCCTCAACTTTTATCATACATAACATAAGCACGGTTTAGACCAGTGCATCTAATGCAGAAGACATAAACAAAAGCGCAACCAAAAATGTGCTGAACTGTTACCCCCATCGCCCAAGCAACAACCGAGTCCACCTAAAGCTTGCAGCCAGGCCCTCCGAAAATCCTGTCTGTTTTTTTAAGCTCTGTCTTCAGTTGAAAACCACTTCACAACCCCTATTCCTTATAAAGTTCATAAGCTTGGTGCTTATTGCTTGATTCAGTCAATATATTGTATGCCACTGCCGTTATCCTAGTAATTTACCATTTCTAGCATCTTGTCTTATACATGCACTGAACAGAAAAATACTACTAAGAGTATACAGAAAAGCAGAGCTTATAGACCAAGCTGGTCAAGAACAACCAAGAAATAAACCAACTACTAGTGCCCAGCAGAGCAGACAGTTTATTTGGACCACTCCCTAAACACTAATTCCAGCTGCCAGCTTACTTAGAGATCGTTGTGGAGATGAACTCAACACCAACATCCACTGACAACATCCCTAGAGTCATTTTACACTACCAGAGAATGAATATGCATTCACATTGATAACTTGAGGTCTGCTATTAATGTTCAAACCTCTGCCTCATCTACACACATGCACACTAATCAGATAAGAGTAAGGTGAGCCAACGAAACTGCTTTTGTCCCTGATAGTATCCCCACACCCCCTCCTCACCGAAGAAAAACCAACTGGTCCACAAATCTCATGTCCACAACTCAGCAAATAAGATATGACCAGTTAGTTATGGATGAAGTATAGAGTGGACCGATGCTTTCTTATTACTATCAAGAGATAAATGTAAAAATTTCACCTCTATCCAATAATGTTATACAATAACAGCATCTCTTCCAAACACAGGTTATAAAGTGTAAACCACAAATGTTAATATATAAACTAATCCTGAGAAAAAGCTACTCTTTGAGAAAACTACATAGATACTTCTACATATGTTTCCTCCACAGTCCACTGCATTGTTATGCTTGGCCAGGTTACTACTTCGGGGGTTGGAATGCATGCAAGGACTTGTGGTTGCATTTGCAAGAGATTCCAGAAGAAGGTATCACATTATATGCTTGTTCCTTGCAAGCTATGCTTTAAACCTAGTAAGACTAGCTTGGCAAGCATACCTTTCAGATTTCTTGATCCTGAAAATAATGACTTGACTGCAAAAGCAGCCAAGTTAGTATTTTAAAGAAATGGGTATACCCTCGAGATTGCTTACATCACTGAATGTAAATAAAAAAGGGCAGCTAAGTGCACAAAGCTCTCGTGTATGCAGGGTCAGGGAAGGAGCAGACCACAAAGGGCGTATATACACAGCCTTACCTTGCATTTCTACAAGAGGCTGTTTCCACGTCTCAAACCCATGACCTCCAGGTCACACAGCTACAACTGAACCGTTGCGACAAGGCACCCCTTCCATGTCACTGAATGTAAATGTGGTTGTATAATGCACCCTGCAACAAAGATCTCCCTGGTTCTTTGAACAGAGATACCACGGGTCAATCCATAAGAGGCAAGTATAAGGCATAAAAAGTGGTACTGTGGTGCAATTCAACACCACAGGTCAGATATCCCTGGTCAACTCATAATCCCATGAACAATTTACTGAGGACTTCCATGTGACAATGATGGTTTGCAAAAACCAAGATTTCCAAACACATATCATTGATACCACATCACACATGAACATGGTAACGTGCTTTAATTTCCTTTTGCCTTTTAAAAGTTAGTAACGGGAATTATTTAACCTATGCAGTTTTTCAGGGCTGGAAATTATGAGGTGCTTGAAGTGCAAACGAGTCAGCCTGACTGTGTTATTAAAACAGAAGAAGCAACATCATGAAGGAACAAGAAGCAACTGCCAAATTGGTGCTCCATATGTAATTTTGACTAGGATCAAGGAAACATCTTCTTAATGTTATTAAGTGGAAAAAGTACAAGACATGATCCTCAAGTCCAACAGAAGGAGATGTTTCAGCACTCCTTTATCTGCAGTATGCCAAAGAGCATTGATGGCATGATGAGGAAGAGATTGTATCTTTGGACTTTAGTTCCTTCTGCAGGAGAATGATTATTTGCAAAGAAAGGAACCTTGGAATATTCAAGGACAAAATTCATTAGAACATTGGAAATCAAATTCATCCTTTGATTGGGCAAGACGGAAGTGAAACTTCAGAAGATCACTACTTATCTAAATAGAAAATGAAAGGAGATCTTAAAAGTAGGGCATCTGAAGGAGAAAAGCCACAGATGAACACACTACATCAAATTTCATCAGCCAAAAGATGACATATCCACTTTGCAAAATCTGAGCCAAGGATGAAAGGGACATTTTTAAAGATGACAAGTGAGGAGCTAAATGCTTTCTCATGTCCAAATGATACAAGGGCTTTTCAACAGTGGCTGGTGCTTCATGAGGAATTTGATGGGGAGCACAGAGTTACAATGGCTTAAGTTTTGATGCAAAATGAGAACAAGATTAGAAATGTGTAATAGAACTGATTTTGTCTTATAAAGTGCATAACAAGGCTAATGCCTGCCCTGATCATTTAACTAAAGGAGCTCTATCTAGACAGGATTAGCTAGGGGATTCTTCATCTCTGCTGTAAGCTAATCTTTTGCCTTCCACTAGAATAGTAGAAGTTCATTATCCATCAAAAACCTATAATTTGTCTGCTGGGACAGGCAATTTTACTGACCTGATACATACATATAACCAGACTCCCCAATAATAGAAATAATAGCTAGCTTCAGAAGAAACTAAATAACCATACTTTCCATTCAATTAGGATCTAGATATTGAGCAAAGAATATTACTCAACAGAATTTCCAACACAGCCTAAGGTGTAATCAGGAAACACCTGAAAGAAAAAAGACACATGTAATAGGGCAGTATGATTTTCTAATGACACAACTATGCCATCTAAAACCACATTTACTTTCCATGAACTAATATGAATAGCAATATCAATGGTGGTATGATACATGAACATGGATGATTAAATAAGAGTTTTGAATGCTCCTACAATGCAGGTCTTGATATTTAAAGTGAAAGAGACGAAGGTCTTTTTTTTTTCCCAAAAATTCAGATGAAGGTTAGTTATATGGTTGAGATCACTGGCAAAAACAGGCGGTTGGTGATAGGTGAAACCAAGTTGACTAAGGCAAGACAAAGATTGATGTTGACAGTTTTTCATTAATTCCAAGCATGTCAAAAGTATGTCTGATTGACTTGGTACACCCAGGTTTCATAAGAATGGTTGAAATACACCGCATATGCATAATGTTACTATTTTCATCTGGGAATCAAAATAATTTTTCATCAATACAGAAGCCTTAGCATTCAAACGTTTAGCCAAGAAGGACTGTTGTGAAGCAAATAGTATTACTGGTAAAGCACAAAACAGCAAATCAAAAATTGAGAAAAAATGGTACATGATCAAGGTAAAACTTTTACAATGTTGATCTGTTGGATGTTCCTGAATTTTACAACAGATAAGGGCAGCTCAACTGAACAGCATATACAGCTAGGCACATTTCCTCCTTCGATTAGGGCATGAGAACTGAGCTTCACTTGTACACAACCTTTGGGTTCAAATTTTGATCCTACAAGGAATGGCTTGACATGAACCCTGCGAACAAGAAATTCATACTGGAGAAAGGAGAAATCCCATCTCCAACAGCTTCCTTCTAACTTTCTTCCTAGAATTTTGAGTTCAAGAAGTTACATTACCTTAACTCACACAGGAGTTCTTTTATGACTGCCTCTAATACAATTCTAATAGCTATGATCCTTAAGTAAGAGATTCTAGAGTTTGTATGTTTGCCCTTCCGAGTGGTATGGCCTGAACTTTCTAACTACCAGAGTGGATCTCTACCTAGCTACCTGACACTTGGCAGTACTCTTGGAACTAATGAACTAAATGATGTAATTTCAAATTTACCGAGGTCTCCATCAAGGAGACCAACTTGCAAATTTCTGAGTTGCCACAGACGCAATCAGTCAAATTTACATGGAATTATCAATGTAATATTATCATGGGCATAATAATCAGTTTCCATTCATCATTTTCTCAAATGGTGCAGACCAAGGTCACTATATTCCCAACATTTGACAAGTGAAGAAGCTCGTATTGGGCTAAATTAAGTTTTTGGCTTCTCAAACATGTGAAGACTCTAAATAAACATGGCGGCATCTGCATTCCAGTATGGAAGCTATTCTGAGAGATGTCAAGAAAGATCAGACTGTTGGATTAATTATTATCCATCTTTCTCACTCCACAATTGAAACCAAAAGAGCTTCAGGTAACAAACCAGTTATTAAACACCTTCAAATAAGCCAAGCTTAATTGTTTCTGAATTGGAAATGATTCAAAGCGAGTTTATGGAATGGAGAAGGAAACCTAAGCACCTTTGACTTGGTCTAGCATAGTAGGTGGTGAAGCTAATGACTTATCAACTATAATTTATTTTTTGTAGGTAAATCCAATAAGGGCTCCTGGCAAGTAGAGAGCCTGGGACTTGGAGGCTATATGTGGACCTAAGTTCTTTTTTGTCCCCACGTGATAGTTTATAGGTAGTCTAGGCAATAGAGTTCATTTCCAGAGACCCCAGGCACATTGCTGACCTCAGAAAGCATTGTATATTGCTTGCAACAAATGTGTGCAAGAAATTTGGAGAATTCAGAAAGACTAGATTGGTGCTTGAGTATATTGAGTGAAGTAGTAGTACTATGGTTGTATTCCTACTTCCTCAGACAATTTGAATTTTGAGAGGCTAATATTGATCTTGTGTTAGTTAACAATGCCTTCCTGATAGTGTCTATATTGGTCCTTTTGGCACAGAAATACAAGAGTGGAAGGTCATCATGAACTATGTCCTTTGAGTTTAGTCTTTCTATAGTGATTATAGGAGAAGGTCAGGTTATGTTGCCCATAAACAGGCTTCGGCAGGTAGCTTTCCCCAGGTGGCATGCCTGGTCATATAAGAACTTCAGAAATCATTTGATTCAACAGAACTCCTTTTACTAAGCAAGGAAAGTTCCGTTGACTAGAAACACTTGTCCAGAGCCCAGGTTATAACATATATGAAGACTGGTGGATTATTAGGACAGGAGAACAAGAATTCCTCTAGTTCTCATCAAGGGAGAACAATACTTTATCTTCAAACAGAAATGACATTCGGAGTAATTAAATCAGTCTTGCATTTAAGGCCCCGGACAAAATATGATTTATGATCTAACTTACAGGACCTCTATTTCATATAAATGACAGCAAACAGGTTGACAACCAAGGTACAGGACATAGTTTCATCTTATAATTAGATACTGCTGAATCCTTTCACAGTCAACTGATTTAAAACATTCCAACGATCAAAATGCCAAAATCAAACTATGTAAGTCAAAGGATGGAAAAGATGTATACACAATCATCATCGCAAGGTACATACCCATCAAGAAAACAAATGCCAAGGTTAAAAAAACAAAAAAACACAAAAAAGACAAATTAAACGCCCAAACTAACGAATTCAGCCACCAAACAAGGTCACAGAAGAACTTCCCATATGAAAGGGGCAACTCAAAGCTAAAATGATAATTTTTACCAGCAAAAGACAAATCCAGTAGATAATGAAAACCTTTCCTAATGAAACTAAACTCAAGCCATCAAAAAGATCCTAAACGACCAAAATAATGATAATAACCCAGATATCAATTCCAAACAGCCAAAGAGGTAAAAGGCAACAATAGAAGCATAACAAAACCATATCTTCCAACTCTAGGAGCACCTATTCAACTCTAAAAATCGTCATAAAGTTCGATAACATCTAACCCAATAACAAAAGATCGTCATAAAATTTCCCAGTGTTTCAAATAGTCACCCAAAATAAGCAGATCCACAACAACTAAAAACCCAATTCTCAAACTTCCAATTTTAGTACCAAAAACAAAAACCCATCGCATATGCAACAAGAAGAACCAACATCAAACAACAAAACCCAATATCTTAACCAAAACCATAAAAGAATCGCTATACAAGATTGACTAATATAACAGGAACTCACCCAGATCGCCACCTCGTTTTGCAGAGCTACAATCGGAGTAACGAGAAGCAAGATCCTCAAACTTGGCTTTTCCGGTGACAATTTCTTCCCTGAGGGCTTTGATTTCATTGACGGCACTTTCTCTTGTAGTGTTCTTGATGACGCGGCCTTCTGGATCTTTCCACGACGCTTTTCTTCTGGAACCCTGGTGCTTGATCAGAAGATGGGATGCGCGAACCTGTTGTTGACCAGACATCTTGTCCCTCTTCCTCTTCTTCTCCGTTCGATCTGATGAGGAGATCGACGTCTTCTTTCTCTTTCGATCGGAATCAATCTTTTCTTCCCCCACTTTGACTGTGTTTTTTGTTTATCGGTTGCAGGTGAGAGAGAGAGAGACGGGTGATCAGACGTTGGTTTGGGTGGCGGTGAAGTGGAATTGAAAGGAAATGATGAGTGATGATGAATCGGGCTCTTGGAGCAGAAAGTTGCCTCCACTTCCTGAGTGAGCCCTTGTATGGCTGTTTAATGACAATCCTGTCCCTCCTTGATGATGAGAACTCATGATCAAGATCCAACGGCAATGAGGAATGCGTTTTGACACTAAAAAATGAGCTACAGATTAGTGCATTCTTATTGACAATTGGCCCCGTTCTCACCCATTCCAAGACAATCGGTTTTAAAAAGTCGATAGAGTTAGTCGTCTTACACATAAATGCAAGCATCAATTAGCAAAAGATGATATAATTATAGCACAAAAATGGGTTAGCCGGGATTCGAGGAAAGGGTGGACCACAAGGACTTATAGTACGCAGCCTTACTTTGTATTTTGACAAGAGGCTGTTTTTACGCCTTGACTCCGTGACCACAAGGTTACGCAACGATAACTTTTACCATTGCATCAACAGATAGCTAACAAAATTTCAATGCTACTAATTAAGAACAAGGGTAAAAGGAGCTTCCACGACAACCAAAACCTTTTAAGTAAATTCTCAATCTAATCTAATTAGCTTATGTCATTTGAGCATATAGGCTCCACTAAGGTGTCCACCCAGAAGGCAACTCAGCATTTGGCATCTCAAAGAATTGAATAACTTAACTATTGGCTAAGTGAAATCTTAACGCACACGACTAATTCAGTTATAAAAATAAATTAGCACCATATAATAGCAACCATGATATAAGGATAATGTCATAAAGATGATGCACAATAGTACTCTTGGCTTTATCAAGTTCCCTTCACTTTGCTTGCACTACCAATCTAGATTCCTCAATTCGTTGTGCCAATTTAGAAAGAGCATTTATGTGACGTGGATGGGAAAATTGCTGCAAATATGTGGTATAAAGAGTGGTTTTGAAGAAGATGATGATGATACAAAGTACAGGCCTAGTACTTCAATGGATACTTCAACTGAGGATGATGGGATGTATAGAAATGATGAAGAGGCATCTCAAGTGAGCGCAGGGTGAGAGTTAACACTGCATCCGAAGTTAGATAGAAGACCTCAAGCACTAAGAAGTCTTGCACTATTGGTGAAAGTATGAGCAGGAAATATCATACTACATAAACTTTTCAGATTATAACTCCTTTGCTAAAGATAAGGAGTTGGAGGGGAGAAAAAAAGAAGAGAAAGTTTCTAGTGTTTGATGGAAAGGTTAATACTGAGCATATTACATTTGTAATCGGCATGCTATTCTCTTATGGTGAAGAGTTAAGGGAGGCTGCCATCACATACTCTATAAGTGCAAGTAGAGATATCATGTTTAAAAAATCTAAACAACGCAAGGCAAAGGCCAAATATGCTTTTAAAGGATGTCCTTAGAGGATGTATATAACATTTGATAGGAATCGGTGAAGGTTTCAGTTAAAGTCAATTTTCAACACCCATGAGTGTGTGAAGTCATTGTCCACTATGGATTTTGCATTGTGTGTAATGCATGAATGCAATTATACAAAGGAAACAAGATGGTTGATTCCCACCCCTCCAAAGAAAGGAGGTATTTTTTTTTTTTTATCAAGTGATTTTGGGATACATTTCTCATGTTACATCAAGTACTACTTTTACATTTGCATTTACTTATGACCATGAATTACATTTCTTTAACGATTGAATACATATGGACAATCTTTAACTATTTAGTACATATAGACAATCTTTGATTACCAGGCATATATGGACACAAAGCATCCTTGATTATACATTAGCGGGTATAACAAAAGTACAATGATATATGGCTTTTAATGATCTTCATATGCTAGCTTGGATCAATTTTACAACGTGATTAGATTATTGACATAGTTTTATGATGTAAACCAGTCGATAACTAATGTAAGCATATCTTCTAAAGGATTAGGCAGACTCGATAAGAGTGCGTGACTTTTGAACTCTCTTTGTCTAGTATTAGTTGTAGCTTTAATAGATCCTCTCTTTGATTGTTCAGCAATATGAAGCTTTATCGTAGCCTCAAGTATATACCAGTATCCTTTTATATATATGCAAGAGATACATAGCAACATTTGACATAAAATGTTGCATTCCTTTAGTCATTTGATGTTTGAAGAGAACTCATGTATCACCATCGAATGATTAGCATCAAGAGGGTATGAGGCTTAACTCTATTAGAGTCAAGTAATGCCTTTTTCAAACCTGATAAGTTGTGTATGATTTAGTATTGGCACCATTTTGAGCTTCTAGACTGATAAAACCCTTTCAATTAAAATATATTATTATTTTGAGGCTTTTTTGGTAAATGAGGATCGTTTAGTCAAATTCCTTAATTTATGGGACTCTTCAAGTTAGCAGGGCTCGTCTAACTAAAGTCCTTGATTTTTTAGACTTTTTGGTTATAGGGCCTACTAGCTATTGTCATTGATTTCTAGGACTCTTTCAATTATGAGGCATATTCGGCTAGAGTCTTTATTTTAAGGGACTCTTTGAGCCAGCAAGGACTATTCAACTAGTCCTTGATATGCATGACATTTTAAGTTATAGGGTCCATTTAACTAGAGTCATTATTTTGTGGGACTCTTTGAGCTGAGGGGATCATTTAGCTAGAGTCCTTATTTCAGATAACTCTTTAAGTTAGCAAAGCTCATCCAGCTAAAGTCCTTGCAGGGTCTATTAGACTAGAGTCCTTGATTTGTGGTACTTGAGTTGTAGGAGCCTATTTGGCTAAAGTCCTTGTTTTTTTTAACTCTTTGAGCTAGCTACCTAGTTTGCTAAGGTTCTTGATTCATGGGACTCTTAGAGCTGTAGGGTTTGTTCAGCTAAAACCTTATTTTCTAAGATTCTATGTTTGCTAGACTTTTAATCTTTTGCACACGACACACTGAGAAGGCATAGCAAGAAGGCCTTAATCGTAGAAGAAAAACTTAGAAGGAGGAAGGAAATATATCCCAGTATCTTCATTTTCATCTCGCCTTTTCATCCTTCGACCAACTCTGACAAGTCTAAGTCCGTTCTTTCCATTTTTTCACAACCATTTCTCATCGAGTTTTCACCTATTTCTAGTTGTCTCATACTTATAAGGAACCGAAGAAAGGGAGAATGATTAGAAGCACCAACCTTGCTAGCCATCCACTTTCTTTCCCTTCCACACTAGTTTCCATTATCATCATTAGTTCTCTGCTTTCAACATGTGACTTAATTCTTGTTTCTCATTCTTTTCTTTAAATCAATTATCAGTTTTTTCTTGATTCCCAATCATTTAAACTCCCTATTTTCTCATTGTTTTCGTCCCGATTGATTACAGTTTTCATCCCTATCTCTAGCATCCCACTCATTTCTTGTTTCTCTCAGTCATCCCTTGCATCTTTCTCTTGATCCAATTTGATTTTTTCATCGCTCCCAACCATTCTCTTTTCGCTATTGAAGCTCTTTGGATTGCAAGAAACTTCTCTTCACCATAGGAGAAGACCAACAAAGAAATTTTTGTAACAAGCTTCTCATCTTTTGGTAGAAATCTGCTTCCTCTATCTCAGTAATTGTTCCCCTTCGTTTTTCCTATTTTTCACCATCATTTTTTCATCCTCAAAGTTTTGTAAGTATTCTTCGTTTCGGGCAAAACCCAATTCGAGTATACCCCAAATCTCTTCTTTTCCTTCAATTTCTCACTCCTTGAGTCATCTTCTTCTCTTTGATTACGAGTTAAAGAAGGAAGTTTTAGGGCAAATTCTAAAATTGCCCTTAGTCTTACTTATTTAATTCCTTATGCATCCTTTTTGGTCTTATCCATATTTTGTCTTTTTCTTAGAAAAGAACTTGAATAATTTCATATTAGCCCCTATTTGGTTTTAATTGAACTAAAGCAATGGTTCAGCCTTAACCGATATGACCATCTTAATTTTTGTTCAATATCTATTCAGATTTTTAATCCACTTTTAGGTATTCATCAAAATACAACTTTTATTTGATCTAATGGTTCTGATCTTAATCTAAATTTCAGATATTCAATCTAAGTCATCGAAATCTTAGTTAATCCATTAATCTAGATCATCAGTTTTTTTGGAAGACTTGCTCAATCCAGCCATTAAATCAGTAATTAGAGACATCTATGATGGATTGATGAAAGTTGATGACTTGGAAGTAGTCTGATTTGAATAATTTTGTTGCGATTAAGCTAGGAAAGTTAAAATTAGTTGTTATTTATTTAACTCCTTTTCTTTTGAATTCAAAATCATGTATTTTTCATTAAGTCAATAGATCTAAATTTTTAATTTTATTGCTATTTAATTTCTTAATTTATTAGCAATTTAAATTTTATTTAAACTTCAATTTTCAAGTTGAGTCCTTGTCGGATCGACCCTTACTTGCACAACTACAATAGCCAGTGCACTTGCGGAAAACAAAGGCTGCTTCCTCAATTGGTTTTATAAAAAGAGAGCTTCTTTGTGCAGTGGAGAGTGATGCCAACAACCAAAGTTTCCCATTACATGGGGAGATGTAGAGGTTGAAAATTTGAGCTTTGAAGCTAATTCTTTGAGCTTTTATTTAGGGATTTATTATGATAAGCTAAGGCTGAATTTAGGTGCTAATAAGCAAAAGATGAATATCTTGCTACTCAATTAGAGCGTATCTTGTTTACTACGTAGTGCTGGCCTATTATTTACTAAGTATGATATCATTTGTGTGTTTGTAGGGTTGGTCCAAGCCATCAAGATTAAGCACCCTCTTGCAAAGCACATAATATGTACTAGGCATGGCTATGCAAGTTGGAAGGAGAGTCATCTTGGGTGCAACTTAGAAAATTGTTCTTTATGGCTTTTATGTGCCCCATAGTGGAGGATTTTAATGAGGTTTTAGGAGAGATAGAGGGAGTGAGTGAGGCAATAGCTAAAGATTTTAGAGATTAGGAGCCTAGAACATTTTATGAGGCTTTCTTCACCTTGTAGAGTGGTTGTGACTCCATGGACTACAACATGAATGAGACCTTCAATGGCTACATTCTAAAAGCCAAGAAAAAACCAATAAAGAGATGGTCGTAGGGATTAGAAGATAGTGATGATGAGAATTTCCAAGAAGGAGAATGGTGATAAGTGCTTGTGTGACAAGACCTCCTAAAGAGACCATATGTGTGTGTGTGTGTCTATGTGAATGTATATCTTCCAAGAGTGTGAGGCCTCCATCTAGATATGAGTTATACCATAACCCCGTGGATGGTAGCATACTATACATGGTTCTATCACACTTTAGTATTCTCTTTGTACTCTTATTTGGAAGGCAAGCTCAAGAACCCATTCAAGATCAAGACTTGTCAGAAACAACAAGCAGATTAGGGTATGTGTGGTATTGGAACCCACAAGAGTTAAGCTAGTTACCATGTGCCACTTTGGTGATTTATGATAGATGATTATATATAACTTTGATAATAGACATGAAGATTCTAGATGTATATGCTCACGTAGGTTTGATTGAGAATGGATAGCATATCGCTTGTTGTCGAATTATGGTACTAAGCTTGAGATGGAACGTAAAGGGTGAATGGTTGATCTCCCACAAGTTGGTCTATTAAATGAAGCAATTGAGTTTACAAAGAAGTTGGGGCTCAACGTTAATGTTTATATTTGGGGTGCTCTACTGCGTGCCTGCAAAATCCATGGGAAAGTGGAGTTGGTTGAATTTTCTACTAAGAAGATACTTGAATTGGAGCCTAAATACCATAGTGTAAATATTCTAAGAACAATTAGTTCAAGCAAATGACAATATCCCCATTCTACAATTATAAAACAACATACTTGTGAAACTTATGAGTATACACATGATATCTACTAGAAGTGTATGATAATTGGACCGATGACCATCACCAAAGGGACACCAAATGGACACATTAGAAGATAGATTTAGTGAGGCATCTATGCAATGAATACTTATCAAATTTGGAGCTTACATCAAATAAAAGATAGGGAACTATTTGGGTACCACCATCATGTATTTGGAACTGTTAAGATTTGGATCTTATAAACAACATAAAGGTATATGAATCCTTTACAAATTCAACTCCCTTTAACTGTGCAATTTAAGTTAGTGCTCTTTTCTGATTCATTGAATTCAATAATGTATCAAGGGGAGAGATGTAACATTATGAAGTTTCCAGCTTCATGTTTTTGAAATTATGTTTAAAATCCTCATAACAATTTATTTAGATGCAAGGATTGCAATTGAGTGCTAATCCCAAAAGAGAGATGATAATGAAATCAAAAGATGATCATTGATCTTGTGTGATGTAATTCTTTGCTCTAGTTCAAAATACTGTTGGGTGGCATGTTGCATATCAAACCAATCTCTTTGCTCTAGTCCACAAGACAAATGCTAATGAAATTATGAGCTTCTTTACTCATGAAAAATTCTCATTTCTAAATTACAATTAGGGAATCAATAGCACCAAAGGTCAAGAAAAATAGTTAAAATGTATTGCATCATTACGTCATTGGTATAAAATAATGACAGTTCAATCATTAAATTACATTGGAGTTTGACAAATGAAATTATGAGCTTCTCCACTTGAACAACACAATAATTAGTCATATCACTAATGGCACTACTAATACCATAGCAACAAAGTATATGATGTTGATTATTCTATTCAAGATCTCTAGGGTTTATGTAGTCTTATATGTCTTGCTCATACTCTTTAATAACATTGGAATACTTCTTAGTGACCGAGTCTCCCATTTGATTTTGGATGGAGTTTCAACTACCTTAGGCTACTCCTTTTCCTTGTCATCACTTAGTAGGCCTTTTCCTTGTCCTCGCTTGAAGTATCTACTAAAGTACTAGGTATTTTTTCCACATCACCAACATCATCATCAAAACCAAGAACCATTGTTTATATGACATAGTTGCACTACAATTTTCCCATTAACATCACCTCGATGCTCTTTCTCAATGTGTACATCCCATAGGACCACCATCATCACCAATTGTTGAAAACTCCGCATCTGTTATATACCTTGAACCTCCCTAAATGGGAAAGGGTTCTCGTATTCCATGAGAATTACTATTTCACCACCTTTAGGAACAATTGTGGCCATGTCATAGACATTTTAATTAGTTTTCCAGTCCTTTGCCTCCTTGTAGTACAAAGTCTTTCACATCTTCTTCTTATACTTAACTGTGATGACCCGGGTTTTCACATGCATTTTAAATGCAAAACTAATTCCTAAGGCGGGATCGATCCCTATTTGAAAACACTTTTAGAAAACAATGCGATGCAACAAAAAATCTTTTTATTTTAGATTCATTTTGAAAACCCCAAGTGTCATTTGCTTTCAAGGTGAATAAGGAAATTCTGACAGACAAAGAAAACATAAATCTTTCCCAGGTCTATCCAGTCACAACTCACAGCCCAACTATAGTAATTACAGGTACATGTCCAAAAGGGTAGAGAGTTTACTTACATTCATGCTTGTCTCTTCTTCATTTACTTGATTGTGACACCAACATGTCCTGGAGTTTCTTCTCATCCTTTTTGGACTAATTTGTAAAATATAATATATTAGGGGTGAGTATTTCTCATACTTAGTGGGTTATCTGATACTACTATTTTGAAAACACGGCATGCAATATACATGGTTTCAAAAGAGGTTTTCCATGTGAAACATCATGCAATTTTCCTCTGATGCAAACATACAATTTTATGCATAAATCATAAGTTTGTTGCACATTTTTAATCCTGGAATCTATTTATTGAAATCTAATATTCAACAATATCAATATGCCTAAAATCATAAAATAGAAATCAATAGATCTATGTAAGAAGATCTCAACAAACACATCAAACCAACGAGTCAATTATAATAATTATGAAACTCTTAAAATAGTCATTATTCCAAGCAGATAGTTGTATCACTATAAGTATCATGCACATGGTTTGTCTCTCGGCAAACACATCAAGCCGACTGGTCACGAGTACTCGTATATGACCATCTCAATGCTATATGCATACCGATCATACTAAAATCATAGGGCCAACTATGCTCACAATCAGCACACAGCTGAAATCGTGTGTCTCCAGTATTTAGAGATTAACCCATCATAGCCTCCACGGTGACTATGGCATTCTTAAAAAGGGTGCCGTGAATACCTCCAGTGGTTGTCCTTGTTTACCATAGTAGTTAGGGAAGGGACAAGCCTTTTTTACAGCGATACCATCCACCTTTTTGGTGGTAGAGGAAGGGAGGCCAACCCCGCATATAAACAACCTCTCAGTATAGTGCCCACCAGGCTCATTAGCCAACAAAAAATATAAAAATAATGTCCTCTTTGGTTTCCTCACACTGCCTGGCCCTCACAACTGCTTAAGCAATGTCTTTTGGGCACTCTAGCGTCTTTTGGTAACCCTCAAGGTTATGAGATGATTTATATGGCATGACAATCCTCAATCTCACTCATCGAAATCATGCAATTTATGCATCTTTTTTCAACCATGCAAGCAATGCATAAAATCAGTTCATGCCAGTAATCGCATTCAAGGTCATAAATCATATGGACAATTCCACATGCTCCTATAAAAATATCATATCTTAAAAAGCATACTAAATAAGGTAATAGAGTCAAGTAAATTATGAAGAGTTTGAAATGCCTTTGAAAACTTAGTAGTATCAGACTACTTACATCGATGTTCCTCGGATTGCGTTCTTCACTACTCAACCCTGGATTACTTCTGTGAAACCCTAGATATTAATGGATAATAAGGATTCAAATATCATTTTCTATCCATTTATAGATTACTATTTAGATTTCTAGATTAACGGATAGATCTGCCTTTTTTTTATCATTGCTTAGTGCATCTCCAGGCTAGATCTCACGTAGAGATTATATAATGAATGGTAGATTGCCTTTACTAACTTTTATGTCATCAAAATCGTGTAATTAGACAATTAGATCTCCTAGATCGCCTGTCCTTATGCTTAGAATAGGTTTATACTTGACTTGGATGGTCAGATCTATATTTCAAGGTTTAATATATGAAATTTAGAGTAGATATAAGCATGTTGATCCTCCAATAGATCCAATAGACCAATCTATGAGGTTTGATCATCTTTGATCTGGTAGATCTATGTGATCTCTATAGTGTTTAGCTATAGTCATACCAAATAGGTCTCTAACCCAAACTTTTATATTCTCATTAGGTCCATGTTGTCAATACGGACACAACAATTCTTTCGGATTGTCAATCGGAGTCCTACAGCCCCTGTAATTGCATTTTTAACGTCGCAACGTCACGAACGAACCAGATTCATCCATACCGGGCCTGTGTGTCACCGTTCCCAGGATGCGTGCTCGTCCCGGTCGAATTGCGACCGTGTTCAGATGCGGGCGCATGCCTGAGCGACGCTATAGCATGTGTACTGGATGGCGTCCGCCTAATGCGTCTTCGGCACGAGGTGTGTCTCACATGTGCGTCACGCGCTGCGTCCCTGGGACGTGTCTGGTCGAGGAAGCTGGGTTTCATCTCGAATTTGTCTGGCATTTTCCAAACGGGGAAGGCCCGATCTAGTGGAGATCTAGACTGGGAGAAGAGGGAAACTAGAAAGGGAAGTGAGGGGCTTATCTGGGTGGTCTAGGAAAGTGCCCATTGCCAGAGATTGTGCGCTCTCTAGATCTGCTGGAACCCTAGAAGGAAGCAGCCGGAGAAGAGGGAAAATGGGATGATCGAGGAAAAGGGGGAGAGGGCTTTTTATAGCCCATGATGGCAGTGTTGCCTTATGGCGGTGCCACCATTTTTTGCAACTCCGTATAGGCATGGAGGTGCTGCGCACTGCCTGGCCTGAGGAAGAAGACGATGACGCGTAGGGAGGTGTTATTATCAAAGCGACCCCCTGCATTTTACAGCCTTAGGCATTTAAAATTAAATTTACCAAACTACCCTCCATCTTCAAACGTCCATAACTTGGTCATATGAACTCCGTTTTCTGTGTTCTTTGAGGCGTTGGATTTCATTTTGAGCGTAAAATCTAATGATACTAATTTCTCTCTCAAATTCTTTTGTTTTATATTTTAATTAAAATAGAACATTTAATATGATTAAGTCTAGATATAAATTTCCAAATTAATCAATTCTTATTCTATTTAGTAAAAATAGCATAAAATATTTGGATCATTACATTAACCTTCTTTGCAAACTTTATCATATCTAACTTGAACAATTCATCTGCATTACAATTACCAAAATTCAATACTATTGCGAATAAGGGTATTATTGGTTTAATAGAATAGGAATTGTGAAATCCCTAACTTTTCCCCCTATTTCTTCTTCTTCTCTTTCCCTATACTTTCATTTCCCCATAGAACTACTTGTTATCAAAGCCAAAAGAAATAATGTCATTTTCATAAAGGAGTTTGTAGACACATTACTCACTCTATTTTAATTTTTAATATTATTCTATTTATTCTGCTTTTCTATCTTCCTAGTCTTTTGTTTCCATTCTAAAACAGTCACAGGGGCAATGGCTAGTCTAAAACATTATGGACTAGAAATGACAAATTGCAAAAAATTTGGGATTTTTCGTACAATTTTTCTAAGAAAGACCTACTGCTAAAGCATTATCTTTACAAATAAAACTTTGAGGGCTAGATGAGTTTCCATGAAAGCTATTTTCTTACTAAGACAATTAGTAGAGAAATATAGGGAGAGGAGAAAAGACCTACACATGGTCTTTATTAACTTAGAGAAGGCTTATGATAGAGTCCCTAGAGAGTTAATATGGAGGGTGTTAGGTGTTAAAGGGGTTTCTCAGGGGTATATAGACATAATTAAAGATATGTATGAGGGAGCAGTAACAAATGTTAAGACCACTAGTGGCGTGACTGGTTATTTTCCTGTCACTGTCGGATTGCACAAAGGATCGGCATTGAGTCCATACCTTTTCACATTAGTTATGGATGAGTTAACAAAACATCTGCATGAGGAGATTCCCTGGTGCATGCTATTTGCAGACGATATAGTCCTACTTGATGAGACAAGGGAGGGTGTCAACATAAAGCTAGAGCTATGGAGAGAAGCATTAGAATCGAAAGGATTTAAAATTAGCTGAACTAAGACAGAATATATGGAATGTAATTTTAGCAAGGAGAGTAGGAGTGGAGCACCGTAAGATTGATAACCAAGAGGTCCCCATGAGGAACCACTTCCGGTACTTAGGATCATTGATCCATGAGAGTGCAGAGATTGAGAGGGAGGTTACCCAGAGAATCCAAGCGGGTTGGAACAAATGGAGATGTGCATCGGGGGTTTTATGTGATCGGCGGGTGCCACTCAAACTAAAGGGAAAATTCTATAGGATGGCTATAAGGCCGGCCATGCTCTATGGATCAGAGTGTTGGGCAGTTAAGGAACATCATACTCATAGGTCGAGTGTTGCGTAAATGAGGATGTTGAGATGGATGAGTGGTAAGACAAGAAAGGATAGAATTAGAAATGAAAATATTAGAAGAAATGTAGGGATAACACCAATAGGTAACAAGATGAGGGAGATTAGACTTAGATGGTTTAGACATGTTCAAAGGAGGCCAACAACGGCACCAGTTAGAATGAGTGAGGCAATACAAGTTGAAGGTTCTAAAAGGGCAAGGGGAAGGCCCAAAAGAACGTGGATAGAAGTGGTGAGGAAAGATTTAAAAACTTTGAGACTAAATGAAGCCATGGTATTTAATAGAGTGGAATGGAGGAATAAGATTCATGTGGCCGACCCCTAATTGGGATAAGGTCTTGATGATGATGATGATGAGTCTAATAGGCACCTTACAAGCTTCTACAAGCACCTCAAAGCTCTTTCTACAAATCTCAAAAAAACTTACTACACTTTACAAGCACCTTACAAGAGAATCATAAAGATGTCTTTTTACGAGCACTTTCTAAGCCACTGCCTTATAATTTGTGCAATTGCTAGTTCCCTACCTTCGTGAGAGAGGCATACACCATGATTAAATAGTGACAAACAATGCATACATGATTAAACAAACAAAGGCCGATCCATCAGAGCCCAAAAGGCCTTATTTTAAAACAATAGTAGAATTGGCAGATAAGAAGTTAAATATCCTCAAAATAATGATTTATATTATGAAAAACCTAATATGAACAAAACAATAATCTAATATTTCCAGAGGAATCCATAAATCAACTATTTCTTCTTGGGACCATGAAATTTAAAAAATCCCTAGCAATAATAAATGATCAAACAGAGATTACATAATCAAAAGAAGCTACCTTCCGATGAATAATCTAGGAAGATCAGCACTTCCAATTAATCTGGGTCATCAAGCGTACTTCATAGTAACATTTCTTTTTTTCTTTTCTTTTTTTTTGAAATTTTGAGGCATTCTTTTTTGCAGGGTGCTATAATACAAATCTAGGATTTTTAATCATTTACTCAAAGAGAAAGGGCCTTTCTCTGAATTTTTCAAACAAGAAAGCATAACTTTTGTCTTCAAATAAGCCTTGTGTTTTTCCCAAAAAGGGTAGAGGAAAAAAAGAGAGTGTTAGTATCAAAACACGGGGGAGTTGCTAATCGTTTTCCTCAAATATAATTCCCTAGCAGCTCATCCAAGAGGAGCTTCCGAGGGGTTTTGGTTGCGGCGCTCCTCGCTCGATACATTTTCTTTGCTCTCTTGCAAGTCCACTAACAGCAAGAAGAAAAGCTTCTTCCATGGCGCCTCCTCCAGGCCCATACTCTGGCACCAGCACTCTCGCTCTGGTAACTCTATCTTCTCTCTCCTCCCGCCATTCTTTATTCCAAAGTCTTAATACGCCTTCAACCCGAAAGTTCTTTCATCTTCTTTCCTTCTATTTGTAGGTAGCTCGTGCTTCGGCCTTAACCTTCGGCCTCGTCTACGGGAGCATGAAGCTCAAGTATCTCAAGGTGTGTTTTTCCGATCTATATGTAAAGACAACTGATATCTCGATCAGAACCGATTTGATCTAATTTGGGTCCTCGATTTCTAATCTCCTTGGTAATTTGCTTTCTTTTAGAAAAGATTTCATTTCCCTTTTATTGCCGTGGCAGATTTATGGTTTATGCCTGGATCTAGGTTTTATGTATTTCAGAAGAGCTTTGATGATGCTTATGTTGTTCAAAACTAGGCGATCTTGTCATAATCTGATAAGTTGGATATAGTTTGACTAGGCTCATGTAGATCACGAGCATCTTCGTGAAGAAAAATTATGCCAAACAAGATATGAAGTGGTGCTGATATATTAGATGCATTTCTGTCTTATAGCATTGTGTTGTCCTGGTTTTTGCTGTGTTCCAGGTCTTAGTTCAGCTCCTTCCATGGGATTTAGCAATTCTTCATTATTTGAGGTTTTATGTGTTGCAGCATTCAGGCTTAGTTCTGAATTGTTAAATATAATTGTTCAATATAATTAGTATAGAATTGTTAAATATTAGGGTCGTTTCTGTTTTATTGAAGAAGTTGTTCTGCAAATGCTTGTTATCCTCTAAATGACGATTTGGCTTTTACTTTTAGTTGCTTGCTAGTTGCTGTAATGGGTTTCTGGTAAGATTCTATTAGGGGTGACAAAATATGACACTACATGATAACATGATTCGAACTCGACACAAATTTAGCGGGTTTGGGTCGAGTCTTATCGTGTTGGTGTCATTTTCAGGTGACCTCGAAAATGACACGCCAAAAATCGTGTCGTGTTCAAGTCAATCAATTTGACCCGTCATGTCGACCTGTTTGACATGCGACCTATTTACTCGTCACCTTGACACAATTCTAACCTATGGAATAGTTGAAAATATAGGACGGTTCCTCAAGAACTGTCTTATATTACTCATATAATATAGAACGGTTCCTGAATAACCGTCTTATATTACTCATGTAATATAGGAAGAACCGTCCTATATTGCTAGTTATATAGGACGGTTCTTCATGAACCGTCCTATATGACTAAAAATTAGATTAAATGCTAAAAATTAGCTAAAAATCATTAATACATTAAGATTCAAGCATGAGTAAGCTATATATGTGGATAAGAATAGGTATTAACTAATAAATATAAAAAAGAACATTTTTTTCCTAATTTTCGTAACTTATTTTTTTAGAAAATTAAAAAATAACATTAAATTACAAAAGAAAAGAAAAGAAAAGAAGAAGATGAAAACATTATCACACATGAATACACAACATGGGAAAGCTCTATATGTGGATAGAAATACATTTCAATGAAGAAATACGAAAAAACAATAACTTTTTTTTATATTTTCGTAACTGATTTTTTCAGATTAACAGTAAAAAACTTAAAAACAAACTCAAATCTAGAGCAAAGAAGTATAAAACTCAAATGGAATGTTTTTTATACATATAGAACTAAAACTCATTAAGATCTATGGAAAATAGTTAACAAAAAACAAAAAAATTGAAAAAATTACATATTGTAAAATTCATAAATACATACCTTTTTTTGCTTAGATCTATGAAAGATCGAAGAGGAATGGTCGTTTTCACCTTCTCAGACTAAAACCCATCAAGATCTATAGAAAATAGTTAACAAAAAACGAAAAATTAAAAAAAAAGGTACTGGTTTTTATGTTTTTTACAGAACTATATACAGATTGTAAAATTTGTAAATACATACCTTATTTTGCTTAGATCTGTGAAAGATCGAAGAGGAATGGTCGTTTTCATCTTCTCAGTAGTTTGGACTGTTGGAAGATTGAAAATTTGAAATAAGGGCTGATCAAGGTGAAAAATGATATATAGAACAATATAACCGTCCTATAATATATAGAACAATATAGGAAGGTTTTTAAATAACCGTCCTATAATATATATAATGAAATATAGGACGGTTTTTTTATAATCGTCCTATAAATTATATAGGATGGTTATTTTATTTATTAGAAAGGTATAGGACGGTTGTTGACATGTTGTTGCATAACTGTCGTATAAGCTATAAGAGTTATGTATTTAATTAATCTTAGTTGAGGATGTGCTTAATTAAAATAGTTATTAAGTATAGAGTAAAGAAAGAGTTATGTAATTAACTCATCTTAATTTCCTTAAGGATGAGCTTAAAAAGAGAGGGCATATATGTAATTAACTCATCTCAGTTGAGGATGACTGGATGAGTAAAGAAAGAGTTATTAATTAATCTTAGTCGAGGATGTGCTTTAAAAAAAATAGTTATTAAGTATAGACTAAAGAAAGAGTTATGTAATTAACTTGTCTTAATTTTCTTAAAGATGAGCTTAAAAAGACAGAGCATATATGTAATTAACTCATCTCAGTTGAGTATTAGCTTAAAAACAAAGTTATGTAAGTAACTCATATTGTCATACTCAATTCAATAGTTGTTGAGGTTGAGAATGAGTAAAGTAAGTGTTATGTATTTAACTCATCTGATCTCAGTTGAGGATCAACTTTAAAAAGCAAAGTTATATAAGTAACTCATACTCAATTCAAAAGTTGTAGAGGATAAGTAAAGAAAGAGTCATGTAATTAACTCATTAGGTAAGAATGACTGAATGAGAATAGAAACAGTTATGTAATTAACTCAGTAGCTTGAAAGTTGAGAATGAGGATAGAAAGAGTTATGTAATTATCTCATTAGTGGCTAATGTGTATAGGAAGGGTTTGAAGGGAATAGTTATTAGTTATGTAATTAACTCATTAGGTGAGGTGAGAATGAGAACAGAGAATAGGAGTTATGTGTTGAATTAACACAAAAGCTTATCAGGAGAGAATTAGAGGGATATTGATATGATAACTTTGGTGAAACTAGAATTAATTATAGATTGTGGTCTATACTCTATAGCGAAAAAAGTGGCATTGATGGTAAAATGAATAATAATCATGAGAAAAAAAAACACAAATGTTAAATGATATTACTAAGGGAGTTACTTAATTTTACTCTACATGGATCAATGGATCATAGATGAATGAGTTATTCCCAATCTATTATCATCAATTAGGAGTTAGAAATGAGAAACAAATATTAAGTTATATGAGTTGGATACATGATAGTCATGAATTTGATGAAAAAGAGATATATTAGATCAACTGGTGATGACATGTGAAATTAACATAAGAAAATCATTAGCATTTATAATTTTATACAATATATGACAGTTAGTTAGTCTCTCACTTCTACTTTAACAAATTACAAAACTTGGTTAACTAATTTTCTACTAAGTGTAACTTGTACGTTTGTAACTGACAATGTGTAGCTAATCTTAAAATGGTTGATAAGAAAATTAAAGACAATGTGTAGGTGTAGCCAAGTCTTAGGTTATAAGTTATAACTTATATGTATAACAAACAACTAGCCCAGCAGGGGCTTTAGCATAATAAGACTTCAAATTCAATTGGATAATTGGATTTGGGCTTACTTACATATAAAAAGACAAAACAATTGCCTTAAACTAGATTGACTTAATAGACCTAGATAATTATTAATTAGTTAAACTTTTATTTTTTCAGTTTTCATTTTGTTTTCCCGCCACTACAAGGGGGGCCCACGCATCGAATCTAACATCAAGGACTGAAAATATTTGACAAATGATTAAAGTGTAAGTTTCATTAACTCCAGTTGCTACGTGCCAGTTTGGAATTGGAGGAAAGGGGGCTATCTGTCCCTGTCATGCAGGCCAACGCCTAGGCTAGGCCGATTGCCGGCACAGGCAGACTAGTCACTGGAAGTCTGGCACTTCATAATCGTCCTATATAGTTCAGTTAATTACAGGACGGTTATGAAGTAACCGTCCTATATAGTTCAATAAACTATAGGACGGTTATAAACTAACTGTCCTATAGTTTAACTATATAGGACGGTTATATCATAACCGTCCTATATAGTTGACATAATACACTAATGGATAAAGGCATAAGTGGGGCTAGGCTTTGGTGATCAAAACCATTCATGTGCAAGACCATGACTAGGAAATCTTATCCGTTGACTGATGCTAGCCTTTTGCAATTCTAAGTTTTAAATGGAAAGCTGAAAACTTTTGAACAGAACAGAACTTAACGTGAGAGAGAGAGAGAGAGAGAGAGAGAGAGAGAGAGAGAGAGAGAGAGAGAGAGAGAGAGAGAGAGAGAGAAGGATAAATTAATCTACGGAAAAGGCAATGGGATGCCACAACATGCTCACTTAATTCGTTGTTTCTATTCCTCATTTATTTGGTCTTTACGTTACATTAATTGTTTGGAGCAACACCGTATTGTCTCGATCCACATGGTGGGAAATGCGAACATGTATGTAGCAATGTTCATTGAAGACTTAAGGCTGGCTTGCCCTTTTACACTGCATAAGATGGAGTTACATTAAACTAGAAAAGCCCAGACTAGCAATGCGAGAGAGTCGATCCGTTGTAGGACATGGATATAGAAATTGCCACATTCATTACTTAACGCTGTTGCCAGAAATATAGGACGGTTACATCATAACCGTCCTATATTGTTTGTATTTTATAGGACGGTTGTAGAATAATCGTCCTATGTTTTGTGGCTGGGTTCGGACCTCGGTCCGTTCACTTGGGAGCAGTTTTTAACTAAGTTGTGATAGAAAATAGAGTCGTTTCATGTCGTGTCATGTATCCAACATGACTCAGTCAATTAATCGTGTTACACAGGTTGTGTCGTGTCATTTTTTTAAGAACCGAGTCGTGTACGAGTCATAGGTTTTGACACGACTATTAATCGTGTCGTGTTCGTGTCGACCCATAACTCTAATCCTATCGTGTTCGTGTCGCCACAAACACGACCCGCCAACCTAAAATGCCACCCCTAGGTTCTATTATGTCTTTCCTCTTTACTTAAAGGGTAGCCTTGGTGCACGAAGCTCTCGCCTATGTGGGGTCTGGGGAAGGGTTGGACCACAAGGGCCTAAAGTACACAGCCTTACCTTGCATTTTGCAAGAGGCTGTTTCCATGCCTTGAACCTGTGACCTTAAGGTCACACGACAACAACTTTTACTGTTGCGCCAAGGCTCCCCTTCTGTCTTTCCTCTTTACTTCCAATTGCCAAATTGCTTTCTATTCTTTGTGATGAGTACTTAACTTTTTTCTTTGCTATAATCAAGTGAATCAGAATATGTGAACTACTTATTTGCATTTTGTGTTGAAAAATGTTGGGCTTCTATTTTCCATCAATTTTTTTATGTACTAGGATTGAAGTATTGAGATTAGGAAAAAAAGAAAGAAAAAAAAGCTTCCTTCTTCTAGTGGCGGTTTTAGTCATGGCATGTTTTGTATGCATATATGATCAGGCATTGGATGGCCTACTGGTTCTTTACCTTTTTTATCCCCAGACTCGAGGAGGATGTGAGTGATTAATGATGGAAAATATCGCTTTATCACATCTATCCTTTCATATAGTAATTGATGCAAAATTCTCAAAAGACATCATCTGGAGTTTGTCATGGAGAAGTGGAAAGTTGTTCAAGACTCATTTTGGATTATCTCACATCTCGAGAAGTCCTTCATATTCTTGTCTTTATTAGACAGAGGAAATAAGTCAATGATAGACTAGGTTGGGCTCGCATGAAGTTGAGTAGTTGCGCACTTGGTGATCTACAATTGGTCACATAATTGTGGTTCCTCCATTTTTGATGGAAACTAGCTCAATCTTTGATTGCTCTTGGGGCTTCAATAAAGACATGAGTAGTTCTACTTTCTTTATAAAAGTAAATGAAGCATGAAGGAAGATTTGCAATTTCCTTCCACCCTCAAAAACCTTAATGACCTAGAAATGGACTTCAATATGCAACTTCTCATTTTGCACATGCTTGTGGCGGACAAGAAGAAGCTGGAGAACTGGAAACTTCTCAGTGGCTTGAAATTTTGTCAGCCATCTAATGGTACTTGTTAAGCTCCCATCAGTGTCCATGGTAAAGAAAGCCAAGACTTCTATATTGGTGGACAGAAAACCCATTAAGGTCTGCAGACATTGAGGACAATTGTAGTCATTACACTTCAGGAGGAACCGCTTCCTTTCTCAGCATCATAGATTTCAAGGTAGTTTGTACCACTTCCATCTAAGTTATACTTCAACTATCTCCTTCTTGGGCCTCAGCTTCGTCACGAGAATGAATAAGAACCAGTTAGGGTGGATGCTTTTGGATACCACAATATGAACAATATGTTGGTAGAGATGCCTCTGAGCATGGGATGACATGCTTTGGGACTTGTAAGTTGATAGTGGAAGAAAGTTTCCATGGACACACCCTCCACATGCACATTTTTTTGAAGAATGCTCTAGAAGTCCTGTGTTTTGTTTGATCAACAGGCTTCCACATGTTCCAGAAGAGATGCTAACTTAATAAAGCATTCTGGTCTTACTTATACAATTGTTAGAAAATGTAAACCAAAGTAGCAAAGTACATCTTTTTGGATAGTGAGTAATATATTCAAATTACCTCCATGCCTTCCATGAATTTAACTCTTCTTTTTTTTTTTTTTTTCTTTTTAGTAGTTCAATCCAACTTTGAAATTATTTTTTGGTAATTCAGATCCGAAAACTTGAGTTTCTTGAAGACTATTATGGAGAAATTTCATGTGGGTGGAAAGTATAACTTCAAGTTTGGTCGCTCCATGGTTATGCTTGGTCAACATAGTATGCAACGTTGTTACTTAACTTTTCTATGGAGTATTTATTAGGATGGATTGGGAGGTGAAACATGTAGAAGAATTGGGACTGGAAAATGGATCCAGTCCACTGGGCTCTTGTCAGATTAGAATTGAGTTTTCTTGTCCGTAGCTTTCTTAGTCCAACTAAGGAAACCGGGGAAGTACTTTGAATAGAGTCTACATCCTAGTTTAAACATGGTTATATATATGATTGCTGGTGGAAGGAATTGTGTCTACTTTACTCAGAGGGTC
The DNA here is from genome assembly GCA_035236585.1 of Warburgia ugandensis. Lineage (NCBI taxonomy): Eukaryota > Viridiplantae > Streptophyta > Magnoliopsida > Canellales > Canellaceae > Warburgia > Warburgia ugandensis. The sequence goes on from CP141129.1 coordinate 45,444,673, forward strand.
ATTGTTGACAGCCCAGAGGAGAAACCTGTTGATAATTTACTTTTCTTCTCTGCCAAATTTACTATTCTCCCTTCAGTTAATAAACTCTCTCAGTTTTGTTTGTCTCTATGGAGATCTTGACAAGCCAAGGCCAAGACAGTACTGGAGCTCCCTGCAGGGAAATTTACACCATTCAAGTAGGCTTGAGTTGTTTATTTTATAGCACTTTGGAATCTCTGCAGTGATAATCTGGAGTTCAGGTGCAACTCTGAAGCAAATAAGTGGCTGTGAATTATAGGACGGCTTCACTGTTATTCAACCGGCACAGCTGGTTGGAAGAATAAAAAGGTCCATCTGAACATCCTCTTGCAGGGGACTAAGAGCTGTCTGGTGCCAACACTGAGATAGACTGCAAAAGAGGGCTTGGATGGTTTTGGCATCTCTGTGACTCTTGACATGAAAGTGCTGTTAGGCTGTTAAACAATGAGAAAGTGGCATGCTACCTCGTTCATTGGACCCCAGTCATACTTGGGCCCCTCGTGCTGTTTATTTTCATGAAATAAAAATCTTGATGGCAGCAGTATTTGAGAACTTGTTGCTGTTGTACATGTCATAGGATTGGGCACCTGATAAAATGATTAAAAATATCACCAACCAATAGGGAATGCGCTGTTGGAACAGGTTACACGTCATGTCCATATTAGTTTAATTATTTGGCTTCAAATATGAACCCTGCATCATCCCAAGTATTGCTTGCTTGATCTGAAAATCGAATTTGAAATTTTTTTTTTGGGTAAGTCTCCTATTTGATGAACTGTTTCTAAGTTTATAAAGAACATGTTTTATTATAAAATGGTACTAAAAGTTGTTTACCTCTAACAGGCTAAGGCAAAGTCACACAAAAAGGCCGAGGCGAAGGCTCATCATTGAGGGAGATGATGTGGGATCCAATTTGCGAAAGCGTGATACAGACTTTTAGCTTGTTTTTCCTGTAAAGCCTAAACAGAGACCATGATACTCCCTGCTTACACATTAAGCTTAGCATTGCATTGAGCTGTTTTCTTTTTCATTTTTTGGGAGAAATCTATTGGCAGCTTTATCTTCTGTCCTGCTGGAACAAAAGGGGGAGCTTCTTATTTTAGGATGTTTTGATCTTATTTTAAAAATAATTGCCATTACTTATTCACTTCACGTTTTTACTGCTAATGCATGCGTATGGCAGCGGTTTCTTCTTTTTCTTTCTGGAGCCCAAAAACAAACATTAGAGCTTGCTTCCTTTTAGTGCCTTTTGGAGTTACTTCTAGAAACATTTCTGGACAAAGTCCGGGAATATAACTCCCCCAAACACGTTTCTGTGTTTCTGCAGAAGTAGAAACAAGGAAAACGGTAGAAACACCTCTCCCGACTGCAGCCTATGAGCTTTGCTTAGAGGATCGTAGATTAGAAATGCTAATATAATCTGGTTAATGGGATTGTTCAGTAATGAATTTAATAGTAGTCTGGTGTGATCTCATAAGTTGGATTATATAACCCTTGCCAATATGGCTTGTTTTCTGTGAGGGTATGTGGAACAACGACCTTTTCTTTGTCCCTCTTGGATGACAGCTTCATTTGCTAGAAAATAAAGGTACAAGCATTCCATACACGCAGCCTCTGCTTAAATTCCCGCGACTAAAGTGTGTCGCTATGCACTTCCCGGTGTCTGGTGGGTTGGGGGGCGGGGTTGTGCCGATGTGCTTTTACGTGAGGTTCTGGAAACCCAGATCAACCATAGAAGAGGTGTTTGTCATGGCTAGTGAGCTAAAGGCTTCTCTTTTTGCGCTGGAGCGGGTTTATTATCGCTTGTTCTGGACTATTGCTATTGAGAGGTAAAATTGGGCTGGAACAGCTAGGACAGAGAGAATTGCATTCAGCAAGAAAGGCCAGGGCATTGTAGAAAGCAAATCAGAGTATTCTATAGGCGGGCTGCAGAGCATTTGAGCTTTTGGTGATCCTCCTTTTCGGCCTAGCTCACAGACGCCATTCTCTGTAAAGTCTCATCCATTCGATACCCTAGCTCTATGATCATCTTTTGGTGATCATATTTTGCTAATTGGGTACTTCATTCACAGGTACTGTAGCAGTCTATAAACGAATGTGTTCGAGAAGTGAAATTCTTCCGTATTTTCATGTGTGGTCTTGACTGGTACACACGGGATTGGCGGAGTATTGGATGCTTTTCACGCCACACAATGACGTCCAGAGAGATGCAGCATGTCGTCAAAGCATTTTTCTAACTCCCCAAATGGGGAAAACGTTCGAGTACACGGGTTGTGTGCGGGTTAAATTACATCGGTGCACAAATCTCGACAGTGACGAGCGAGCTGCACGCAGAAAAAAAGGCCCGATTGTACTTGAAAGCAATAATCTATTCAACCAGTTCTTAGCTGCAATGGGCAGCTGAAGATCAACTATGAGTTAGACTTCTCTTAGGACAGGCCAACCTTTACTAACTATGTCATTGATCTTCGCATCTATCTGCTTTTGAATCTCTGGTGCGCAAAGTTCTGCTGCATAACTGTTCAGTTTTGTAGCCAAGCTCGATCTGGTAAGTTCTTCATCTGGGATGTTCCCCATTAGCTGGAGGAGAAACGATTTTCTCTTTAGCTCAAATTTCTGCACAGTTTGCATCCCAAAATATTGGTTAGAACACATCCATAGACTATGGACTCTATCTGTACGGACATAGATGGGATATTCAGCGGCATTTCATAGTTATTAAGCAAAATCAGAAGTAGCCACATACTACATGGAAATGATGTTCTTATTGTCGATTCCATAATTGCAAACGAAAGAAAAGCCTTGAGACTGATGAGAAAGAGAGTCCGAAAACAAGGAGATCTATTAACAAGAACATGGACGAAGATTATAAAAAGGGTATAGAGCATCCCAGGTAAAAAATGGATGCAAACACACCAGCTCTTAGCCACCACATCTGCAATATTTTTTGAATGTCGAATGCATGCCCACAAGCACCTCAATCCGGTGACCTACTAGAGGCCCTCGCACCACCACACTACAAGGGATTGCTCCACCACATCTGTAATATTATTACCCAGACCTCCAAACAAGGGAGAAGATAAAGTTGTTGATATTATCTAGTTGGTCAATTGCATGTATTTCACTAAGCTTCAAAGTTCCTGTGCTTCTCTGTGGCTCAAGCAATGTGGCTCAAGCAATGGCATACAGTGGCTCCCCTTCAAACAAAAGGGTAACCCCTGGCTAGATGCACTTTAATCTCAGTGTCCATTGAGTCTGAACACTTAATTGGATGGGGAAAAGCTAGAAGGACATCCGTCACTCCGGATGCCCACTACATGGTTTTATCCCACCATTGGTAGGGACCAAATTGGGCATTGGTTATCTTTTGCAGTGGTGTGCAATCATAACCTCCCATTTCTCAAAAGGGCTTAGGTTGGACTGATTTCTTTCTAATACTAGCCAGCCTACAATCTATTAAGGTAATCTATGCACCACTTAAAATCCATCAGCAAGGGTTCTAGAATATTGTTGCTTCCAAATCATCCATCCAAGTATGAAAGGCACTAAAAGCCGTAGCACATATCTCTTGTTGCAAAAGAATAAACAAATAAACTCTTCCACTTGTTACAAAGAAAGTGAAGAAACCGTTCCATAACCTCATAAATTTTAGAGAGAAGGCTGCAGGATTTCTCATTCTTCCTCAATATGCATCAATTTGGATCATATAATCCTTCTTCCAAGACGTAGGTGCAATAGACATTTAATAACAAGCCATACTTAAGAAACATCAGAATTTGGATACGACTGATGCACTCTAAGCCAGCTTTGGAGTTGGACTATGGTAACTATCTCTCAACGGGCACAAAAGAATGATTGATTTAAGAACACCTGTTAGGCTCTGGGCTGTGCATGCTTATCCTGTACTGAAGTAGAGATTAATACCTCTTCTAGCTTAAGGAGAAGATCACAATATGGCTTCCCTATCCTCAAATACCAACAAAGGTTCCAACTCCAAACCCCTACCAACCATTCTCTCATGGACTTGATAATACCAGTCCATTCCTTACTAACTATATAGATCCAAATAGACATGGCATAATAATGCAGCACTAAACATGACAAAAATAAACAAGGAAGAAGATCATCATCATCCACCTTTAAATACCATCTTGAATCCACAAGATGAAGAAGTCTTGAATCCACAAGACAATAAAACTTCTTTAAACTTCCACTGAAAAGATGATAAAACCTTACACTATTTAAATTTATATTGAACATCTACTAGTAAACAGGAAACAAAGTTTCCAAACGCAAAGGAAACCTAATATAAAGATACTAAATCTAAAATAAGAAATCCTAACTAAATAGAAAATAGAATATAGAAGCAAAATTAGAAGACATTGCTTTGTCACTAAGCCATCATACATCACATAGAGGAAAATCCCACACAAACATCCTTCCAAAATTTTATCATCTCATCCATCTACACCCTATAACTAATAGAAGGACGGAAAGAAAACATTCATTAAATAAAAAAAATTGAACACCATGTTATGGTTCCACATAGGACCTATAAATCTCTTTACACATTGGAAGCTGCTGCATGGATGGAAAGACGTTTGTGGCTTCCCATGAGAGAGGCTTTGCCATAGAAGGTAGCGCTTGAACTGAGATAGTAATCATTGAATACTTCAATAGTTCCGAAAGAATGGATAGACGGAACTTAAGAAAATGATTAAATTACTTGAGTAAACTAGGAGACCTAGTCAGCTATATATGATATATTGTTATATATTAGTGTAAAAGTAGAAATCATCCTGCAGAAAGACATAAATTGTCTCGAGCAGAATTGTGTATAGAACTGATCATTGCTGATTGCTATATAGCTTCACTCACCACTCTTGGCACTTCAAGCAAATCATATGCCACTACCAAGTGTTAAGAAAAGAGGGAGGAAAAGGTCAAAAACCATTTCACTACATTAACTGAGCTACTAGATATTACTTCTATTATTAATTTTTTCTAATTGGGAACAGTAGTTACGCTGATCTTAGGGCATTTCTTTAGTTCATTCTGGGTTTTATAAGAAATAAATCATTTGAAGTCAGATTACATGGCTTTTCAGTGATAATGCAGTTGTTACCAAGTTTCATGTCTTTGCAATAGAATAGTGCAGTTGAAGGCATTAACGTAGATGACAAGCTGAGTCAATCAAATCCCAGCCACTACTAAGAAGAAGACTTGGACCTGTGATGGGATTACACATCATCCAATTGAAGAAACTTAGTCATCCAATTTTCTTTTCATTCCCCTTTTTCATTTAGTGAACAACTACTGGAATATTAAGAATTAACACACATAAAATTGATAAGGAATGATATTTCCATAAATGAAGAAACATTTATTTGAAACTCGCCTTTCATGTTGGGAGCCTGTCCACTAGTATTGTTAAATTAATTGATTTATGAGCATATCTCTCCTCTATTGGGGTAATGGCTGTATGCCACTCTATTGGCTTAATCCTTCCAGTGATGGTCTATTGCCATCCTAAGATGGAATATATAAGGGTAATAATAAAAGCAAATGTTGCCATCTTGGCTGCATCTTTGGTTCCAGAGGATCATGTAAACTACTTAAAATTTTTTTACTTCTAACTTCTAAACACATCTTCTCACTTCCGTCACAATTAAATTCTGCTGCGGCTATGTTTGACTCTTTTTATCCCTCAGCGCACTGTTTCTATTGCTGATATTCCCACGACTATATTGCGATTGACAGTTAAATCAACTTCTCTGGTGGTGACAAATTAATGAATATCCTTGACCATAATGAATGTCACAGTATTCTTATTGCAGAATGTTCTTCCATCCCTTTATTCCTGCATAAGGTGTCATGCCAAGAGGGAATGTCTTTTGTATGGCAACACATGGTAAAACTTAACTGGAGCAGACCAAGACCACAGTGAAGGCCTGATAGGAATTTTTTTTTTTTTTTTTGGGTTTTAGAAGCTTAGAGTTGTGTAACTGCAAATTCTACAATAATCCAACCCAATAACATCCTATGGAAATCATGAGGTTCGTGGCTCTTGTTCATGACCCAACAAAACACTTTGCTGAAAATTTTCCACTATACAGTTCTCATTTACAGTTTCTTCATTTTAAGAATTGAAGTTTCTACCATTTTAGAGCATAAAGTTTCCATGGGTCTACCTTTATACGAAGCACTTGCTTCAAGTTTCTTAGCAACTAGCAAGGAGCTCAGCAGTTCTAGCTCAAAGCATTGTGTAAATTGTCCACTGTCTAAGTGAAATCTTGTCTGTGTGAATGAAGCAATCATAATTCTAAGTTGCTACCATATAGAGTTACAAGGATGCATAAATGTCGTACCTGATGATCAATTTCAGCCGGATAAAATAGCCCCTGTTGCTGAATTTGTGTAGTAACTATTGTACTCTTTGATTTGGTCTGTTCCTTCTCTTTACTTGCAGCAGCCAATCTAGCCTCCTCAATTCCATCAGTGAATATTATTGACCTGCAGAAGAATCATATGATCATTTTTTAGGTATTAGGAAGCAAATTTTTTTGCTGCAGCAGTTGAATGACTTACCTGTACTGGCTACCAACATCAGGACCTTGGCCAAAAACTTGTCTAGAATCATGACTTGACCAAAAGACATCCAAAAGCTGCTTGAATTTAATAATATTGGGATCATATTCGATCTGCAATGATAACAGGGTCATGCAATCGTAGAGATGTTAAAATGCAAGATCAGCAACGTAGACCAGACAAGAGAGAAATTTGCTGATCCTGTCGGGAACGTTAGCCAAGACAGAATTCAATTCTATATTTGATTCCATCCTTTTGTAGAATGCAATCCTGAATTTACCGGCAGAAGAAGTCCACCGATTTGATTCCACCTGTCATGGTTTCTAACTGGAACCCATGAAAGGGTGGAATCTACCATAGAATTCAATTCCGTATAGATTAGATGCCCCACACGATTACTAAATTGCTCTCCGGAACAAATAAACGATTCCACTAATGCAAATAGACATTACATCCACATTCAATTCCAGCAAAGATTTCAAAATTCTACTTTTACTTGGCTATTACTGAGATCGCAGTAGAATACCTAAACAAAAAATGACCATAATTGATAAATAAATTCTTAAAACAACATCACTCCTTAATCAACATATTATTAAACTTTTGCCAGGATCAAGAAGGAAGTAAACCTTTAAATTTGAAATTTTAAGAAAAAGATATTCGAAATTCGACTTTTCCTACAAGTAATTGCGAAAAAGCAGTTCTACCTGAACGGCTTCTGCATGATCTCCTAGACTTCTGTACTCAGGGTTAGTTTTAGATCCTCCAGCGTATCCGACGGTGGTGCGAACAACACCTGGCAAGCATCCGAAGACGGCTTCCGACCTCCAGAAACTACCGAGAGCGAAAACTGCTGTTTTCAGATCCGACTCTTTTACAGGTTGGGGGATCCGTTCGGGTAATCGGATACTCAGAGATACATCCACCATGGAAATGGAAAGGATCAGGGCAAACCCTAGGAGAAGACGGATATCATTCTTCAATAAGAGGCTCATGGGTTTTGCAGCGGAAAGGGTGTGAATATCAAACGAGAGGGTGTGTAGAAAGACGGGGACTGCCGGGACTTCCCTTCGTTTTCAGGTAGATGACGAATTATGGAGGCTTTGGGAATTTTATCCAGTGTCTGGCGTGTAATACTCAACACGGGCAGCTGAAAGTGCGCGCAATTCCCCAAAATTAACTAAGTTTACTTGGATGGCTCGAAGTCGCCAGGTGGTCGGAGGTTCGAACGCACTGCAGGGAAGATTTTAAATAAATTTAATAATTAAAATAATAAATTTTAGGTTATTTGCTTTGTAATTCTTTACTTTAAAAAAAATGACAAACCGATCACATCTCCTTGTCTTCCTGATTTATTTGGCCACATATGGCAAAGACATGCAACACAAACTTCTCATGCTTCAAATATTTCTAATCCTTTGATTTTTCAAGGACTTTTTATTTTCATTTTTTATACGAGTGAATAATTACAAAGCAAATCTATCATTCACATACTCTCCTAGATCTCGTCCCATATTAAATGAAAAAATGGGGACTCAAACTTGAGCGAAGTATATTTCAAAGGAGATGCTGAGTAGTATACAACCAACTATGCTAGACCAAAGACATTATGGTGCATAGTTATGAACCTCTTAAGCCGTTGATTTTACCCCTCAAAATTGAAGGTTATGATCATCCATAAGAGAACATTTGGATGAGTTAAGGGTATAAAGAACAAGTTGAATGTAAAGCACAGTCCAAGTCCATCATCATGGCAAGAAGTGGCAATATTGGTTTTGATGTCATCAAGGGAAGGGGCAGACCAAAAGGGTCAAATAGTAAGCAGCCTTACATTGCATTTTGCAAGAAGCTGTTTCCATGCCTTGAACCCGTGACGTCAAGATCACATGATGATGACTCTATCATTGCGCAAAGGCTCCCCTTCTGGCCTCATGCTAAAGAACCTTGACAAAAACTCATCATTATCATCAAAACCTTATTCCAATTAGGGGTCGGCAAAACCTTGAATGATGGAATTTGGATCAATCAAGAAAAATATGCAAGATAATCCTATTAAACATAAATTGTTCAAGAAAGTTGGAACTTTGTCATTTTATTAGGCTTTGCAAGATAATCTTACGGTATCTGAAACCCATATCCTCCTCGTTGCATTATATATCTTTCTTTCACCACCCTTTTCTTCTGCGTAGCACCTACATTTGTATTAAACTGGAACTTCTCTCTGCTCTCGCTGGATATTCCTTGTCATCTTTGACATATCCAGTCCTAATTTTTGTCACATTGCATGGGTTCTTGATCGATGAATGTAGCCAAGTATTTGCATTTCTCCCACACTTTTAACTTCAATTCCTTCCAAGACTACTAAGTGGATGGGGGGGACATGCAATTTAAAAGTAATAGCTGACTGAAACTGAATTTATGGACAAAGTAGACTTTGATTGTACCTTGTTTTGCAACGTTAAAGCTATCATAACATCTTCAATCCTACTCCACACTTTAAGTCATTCGTACTTATGTCTAATTAAAAGGGGAGCCTTGGCACAACGGTAAAAGTTGTCGTTGTGTGACCTTGAGGTCACAAGTTCAAAGTGTGGAAATAGCTTCTTGTAAAATGCAAGGTAAGGTTGTGTACTTTAGGCCCTTGAGGTCTGCCCTTTTCCCTGACCCTGCATAGGTAGGAGCTTAGTGCACTAAGGCTGCTCTTTATAGTCATGTCTCTGCTTTGAAACTGCTGTTTCGTTCTCTTGCTTCTATTATTGTTTGTAGGAGAGTGAAGGTTTATCTTTCAGTAAATGGGTGTATGTTGTGTGGCAACGACTCAGAAAATACTAATGACTTACTGATCCACAGTTTGTTTTCAATGAAAGTCTGGAATGTGATTCTTAGTTGGCCTGATGTTAAATGGGTAATGCCAGTTTTGGTTTCCACCTTGATTTCAGCATGGAAATTAAAACTGGGTTTGATTAAAGGTCATTCATTGTGGAGCTGGTGTTTGCCTGCAGCTTTTAGGTGAATTTGGAAGGAAACAGTGTTGCCAGTATATTCAATGGAAAAACAGTGCTCTGAAATGAGGACCACAGAGAAGATTAAGTGGTTGGTTATTCAGTGGGTAGCTGCTGATTCAATGTTTAAAGCTTATTTAGCTCAGGAGATTTATATACCATGGAGTGCAATGCTACGGATTGAACTGAACAAATTAAACAAAATTGCAGTTTGGAGCCGCTAGGCATAAATCCTAAATCATGAATTGGAAGCCAAGTAAACAAAAATGTCTAACGTTTTTTTAGTTTTGCAAATTTGCCATTGGGTTTTTGTAAGTTTTGTAAAATTGTTATTCTATTAGTATTCCATCCTCTTTACCTGTTAGTTTTTTTATTATTTAAATTTCGATATTACCCTTCATAGACACAGATGTGATTAAGTTGCCAACTTTGGCTACTAAGTTCAATGACTTTTCAATGAAAAGTTTTAGTGAAACTTAGTATCTAATAGAATTAGATAACAAGGAATCTAAGTTATATTTCAACAAAAGACTAACCAATAGTGAGATATTCACTCGCAAACATACCTTGTTCATCAACCTACTCAATAGTAGTTGTTAAGTTTCCTCAATGAAGTCCAACAATTTAACCTTTGATTTCTCACTAAAACTGATATAAAACTCTTTGTAACACAAATTAGAATATAATCAATGCTTTGAATCAATCAAAGTTACAATAAATTAAAGAAAATTTAAGTTTTAAAACATAAACAAAATACTGTTATTATTTGTGCAAATAACGACAAGTAGCAGACTTTAAGCTCTTTGTTCGATGTCTTTTTGAAGGAAACTTGGAAATCTTAGCCTTAAGTCTTCTTCTTCTTCTTCTTCTTTTGAATGTCTTATATCTGTCACGATCATTTTCAGAGATTTCTGTTGATTAATGAAGAAGGAAATCATGAGCAACGTCCTCCTGTTCACTGTCGTGAGTCATGAGAAGGGTAACATTGGAATTTCAAAAAAACTAAGAAGGAAGGAGGATGGAAAACTAAGAAATGACAATTTTGCAAACCTCACGAAAACTTAATGGCAAATTTGTAAAATTAAAAAAACATTGGACTTTTTTTTTTTTTGTTGCAAAAATGCCAAAATGTATTGGCTTTTTTGCACCAAAAAAAAAAACCTTTGTGTTTATTGCCTTTAAAAGAAAGAGAGTGAAGATTCAAAATTTAGCTAAGTTCAAAACAAATTAAGTATATGCTTCTGATTCATGATTTAGGATTTATGTCTACTCATATTTAGGTGAGTATTGTCCGATTGGGACAATTCCCACAGTAATAATAATTTACTAACCGATCAAATAACCAAAAACAAACTTATCACCAATACTGAACTAACAACCTGAAAAATCAATTCCTATGCTTCCTAGTGTGAGTTTCGGAAAGGGATTTCTGGGGTTTTCGTGTTTTTATTTTAAAGAACACTAGAAACAGGATTAACTGGTGAAAGTTTTGTTTCTAAGTGCCTTTATAGTTTGTAAATTGCTTCCATGTGAAAGTTGTTCTCTAATCTCTGCTTCCAAACTCCAGAAACAGAAGTGAGATAAAAAAGGGCAGCCCCGGTGCACGAAGCTCCTGCCTATGTGGGGTTTGGGGAAGGGGCAGACCACAATGGCCTATGGTACACAAGCTTACCTTGTATTTTTACAAAAGGTTGTTCCCACGCCTTGAACCCGTGACCTCAAGGTCACATGACGACAGTTTTTACTGCCAAGGCTCCCTTCATAGCAACAGAAGTGAGATGGAAAAGGTAAAAAACAGTTGCCAATTGCAGCTTGTGTCCCTTGGTATAATCATTTACCAAAAGGAGCTCTTTCTCATTACTCTTTATTTGCATTTAATGAGGCCTTCTCAGCATCTTTTACCACCAGTTCCTCGTTTTCTCCTTGCATATCTTTTCCCCCACTGATCATTACAGGATAACCAAAGTTACAGATTTTGGACACCTCATAACAGATATGGGTTTAAGGTTATCTTGGACTTGTATGTGAGAATTTTTACCATAGAAAGCTTTCTGTTGAAAAAATGCATGCTGTGCCCATCACTTCATGCATTTTTTGAATGATCGAAAATGTTCATATGATTCAGAAGATCCCATATGCCTTGGATATAAAAACTTATCAATTGGATACCACTAAGCCATGCTTTTACTTTCAGGATTACGAGATGGACGATTTCGAGTAAAAAACCTTTTGCAATCCTAAAAGCTTCAACAAACATGATCTTAGAGATATTCAACAGATGAGATTTTTTTTGTATATAGAACATCTAAGATAGTCTAAATTAGACGAAGGATTTGCATAACTGAAAAAATATAAGTGGCCGACTTAGCGTGCATTTTTTTTTCAATGGAAAGCTATGCAAAGTTTTTCACGATAAAAATTCTCGCGTGTCTGAGAGAGAGAACACAATTTGGCCAATGTCTGCAGCAATTGCTGGGTTCTTAGTGGCCAGTAGGCCACGTGGTAAGCAGGGATTTTCACCCATGGTCTGCCTAGTCACCATTGATTACCATTGTTTAGTTTAATCACATTGGAAAAACAAAAGTGAATGAACTTCCTGCCTTAGCTAGGCAAATGAAAGCCTTCCATTTCCCAGCACCACCGCCAACGGCCATGACAATCCTCCCACTCCTAAAGGAAAATTGACAAACCACATATATAGTAGTAACAAAGGTGTTGCCTTTGGGCCTTTTGTCATAATCTGCTTGAAATAACTATTGTCTTTTCCACAATTAGCCTTTCGATCAAGATTCTCACCTTTATTTATTGTTTTCACAAGACAAGCCCCCCTGACCGACAGTATCACTCTTCATGCACAATCGCTCAATTAATAAATGTCACTCAAACCTAACTCTCTCCAAAGGTCCTTCTTCCTTAATCTTTCAACTCTCTTCTTTTCTATCTGCCTGTAACTCTCACACAGACAGCAATCTACCATTTCTTCATACACAAGGGTCTCCCTCTCTCTCTTTCTGTCTCTTCTCTACCTTCTCTATCTGGCTATTACAGAAAGAAACTGTAATGGGTTCTGTTTCTTTGAAGATTGGAGATGGAACAGCTAGATTCAGAAGAGCTACAATCTGTTCTTCAGCTCTCAACATCATCATGCTCTTATCAGTTCTCACTACAAACCTTTTTGCTCTCTATGCGTTCACCACTCCTCCAAAGCACTCCTTCCACCCCCATGTGCACAAAAACATCTCCTTGATCTCAGAACATGTATCCCTCATCCTCAGGGAAATCGAATCTTCCCAAAAACAGCTTGCCCGGATGGAAAAAGAGCTTCTTGGCTATGAAAACCTTGATCTAAACCAACCCAAAATCCCAAATGAGCTAAAGGTTTTGCTGCAACACCACCCACTTCCTCTAGGGAAGGATTCAAGGACTGGGATTACTGAAATGGTGGCCTCTGTGGGCCATTCATGTGCGAATTCGGCGGATCTGTTGGCGCACTATATGAATTACAAGGTGGGTGGGCCATGCCCAGATGATGGGTATATTGCCCAGAAGCTGATTTTGAGAGGGTGTGAACCATTGCCTAGAAGGAGATGCTTATCGAGGTCTGTTCCTAAATTAGGTCTTTTGCCTTTTCCTCATTCTATTTGGAAACCTGTTAGCAATAGGTCTGTGAACTGGTTTGGTTTTAATTGTAAGAATTTTGAGTGCTTGAATGAGAAGAAAATTGGTGAGGATTGTATTGGTTGCTTTGACTTGATCAATAATGGTTTGGAGAAACAAAGGTGGGTTAAGGCCAGGGGAAAGAATGATTTCCTCATTGATGATGTTTTAGCTATGGGAAGTGGGGGAATTAGAATTGGGCTTGATATTGGGGGTGGATCAGGGAATTTTGCTGCCACAATGGCACAGAAAAATGTGACTATAATCACTTCTACATTGAACAACGATGCGCCTTTTAATGAGTTTGTTGCTGCAAGAGGCCTTTTTCCTCTGTTTTTGAGTTCAAATCAGAGGTTTCCTTTCTATGCTGGCATTTTTGATTTGGTCCATACGGCTAATGTTTTGAGCGATGGATCACGATCGGAGAAGATGGAGTTTTTGATGTTTGATATTGACCGAGTTCTGAGAGCTGGAGGCTTGTTTTGGTTGGATAACTATTACTGTGCTGATGAAGATCACAAGAAGACGCTTACGTTGTTGATTGAGAGGTTTGGTTACAAGAAGCTGAGATGGGTTGTAGGGGAAAAGATTGATAGCTCAGGGATAGGGAAGTCCCGGGTTTACTTGTCAGCAGTTCTACAGAAGCCAGTGAGAGGATGACCAATGGTTGATAATTGTAATAGGTACGAAAGATGTAATGATTTTTGGTGTGTTCTCTTCAGGTAGAATTGTGTTATTCTTTGCTTTACATCCAGATTGCTGGTCATGTGGAATAATTGAAACATGGCTCTTTCTTCTCTGAAGGCCAAATGGCAGTGGAGTGTAGAATCTGCTAGTGGAAAGCTAATTTGGATAGGTTAGATTGATCTTTTTGTTCTTTTCAAAAGAATTGAAGGGGCTACAGTTTTGTCCTTGGAAAAAGGTGTTTCCATGGTCAATTGTTTCTTTAAAAGGTCAAGGCTACCTTATGTATTCTAGAATGGATTACCTGAGAATTGGAATCATCAATCTTTCTGAAGTCTGAACCAACTAACATGTGCTTGATGCACTTACCATTTGCAATTTCTTTCATGTTTAATGATGTCTCTGAGGAATGTGCTGGGAATTATAAGATCTCATTATATTCACTGTTTTTTTCTTTTTTTTGTTCTTTTCTTTTCCTAATGATTTTGGTTATTCTTTTTCTCTTATTCAAAGGGGCTAAAAATCTGTCAAAACTTATTTGAACGAAGATGAACTGGAAAACCTATGTAAACCTAACTACAGGGACCAACATGAGGTCTGCAGAGGCAGTTGCCGACATTAGCAAGGTTACACCCTGATGGCTGGAAGTCGAGAGACACCCAATTACCTTTCTGTTATGGGATGAGAATATTTTGAATTTTTGTAAAGACTTATGAGTTAAATTTGGTCACTCAAAGAAGCTGCTTGTTTGAATTGTGCTTTATGAAAGTAGTTTGAATGAGGCCTACCAAAAAAGTTGTAGTTTGAATAACCATTTAATGGGTTTAGACTTTATTCTTATTGAGTAATAGTTTAAAGTTGATTTCTACTTATATAAGGGCTATAAGAATAAGTGAGTCTTTCTATAGCATCTATCTGTATGATACTTCTGTTTTCAACACAAAATCTATTGCTTCTAGTGAGTTTTTCTTTCCAAATCAAAACTGTCTTCTCTAGTATCTCTTTATTCTCAGCTAAGATCTCCCTGCATGAATGAACAACCATTTTTCTATAATTTCTTTTGTATCTTCAAACATGAGACCTATTGGGGCATGAGTTCTTGTACCCATATCAATGTTTTGAACATGCCTGAAAGTCCAGATCTACTATATGGCTGAGCTGTTTTGACATTTAAAATGTTCCAAACTTTTCTCATTTGTGTCTATAGGAGTAGGGTTCCTGCAAAGGGCTACGATTACAGGGTTCTTGAGGTGCAAAATATGTGAATTGGCTGAATCAGGGTGGCAAGAGTCTGAACTTCCTATTGTTAAAGAGTATATGATACACCACCAATATATCATACCTACTCTAGAAGGAGAAGACAGACCCCACAGAGAGAGGGATGCTACACGTGTCTATTAGTGGATGGATGAGAGGAATTAGGTTGTTATATTGTTATAGGTTGTTACACGGTTAGTTAAGGGGGAAGGAGGTTGGGTAAAAGAGAGGGGTGGGGAGGAAGAAGGGGAGGGGGACTGGTACTGGAGTTTTGGTTCTGGAATGGGAAAACTAGCTGGGGAAGGGCCCTTGTATGGGAATGTTGTTCTTCTTTCCACTTGCTTCCCTCCATTGTTAACACCTAAGGGAAAATGTATCTGAATTAGAAGCTTACAGATGAATAAGATTTTCCATTCCATTTCGTTCCTGAATTGTTGAGTTCTTCAGCTGAGACCCTACTAGATAAGCCAACAAATGGTATTAGAGCCTCTTTCGATTGCTGGGGTATGGTAAGGGCACGAGGAGAAAAAACAAAGATGATGGAGAAGGACATGGAGACCATGCGAGCAGAGTTTGGAAACATGGAGGAGGTCGGAAAGCTGCAAACCAGTGTGACGGCCATCGGAGAGTACTTGTTGGAGATTCGTGGCTGGATGAGGCAAAGAGAAGTAGGAGGAGAAATGTTACCTAATCAAGGCACTGAAAGGGGAAAAGGTTAGGGCATCGGAGATAGGTGAGTTGTCGGGAGGAGGACAGAATGTTTTGCTATCTACACAGGAAAACTAGAGGGATGATCATCACCATGTGACACTAACGACGCCGGAGAACCAGAAGTACGACCACCATCCGCGGAAGCTCGACCTTCCTATTTTTTTATGGAAACGACCCCTACAGCTGGCTGTGTCGGGCGAAGTGCTACTTCCATCTCAATAGGTTCACTGACGGCGAGAAAGTAACGGTAGCGTCGGTATGTTTGGAGGGAGAAGCCCTCCACTGGTTCCTGTGGATGGATTCCTGCACTCCGATATGATCTTGGCTACTGTTTCGGACATCTCTCCTCTAGCAGTTCCAACCATCACGGACAGATGATGAATATGAAGCGCTGTTAGCACTCCGGCAAGGATCCTCCGTCGTCGCCGACTACCGCTGAGAGTTCGAGCTGTTGTTGGGCCCTCTGGTGGATTTGCTCAATGATTTGTTGAAGGGAGCTTTCCTCAACAGGCTCCAAGAGGACCTTAAGGCTAAAGTAAAGATGTTCGGGCTCACCTCCCTAACTAGGCTAATGGACTTGGGCCAGAAGGTGGAGGAGAAAAACACGATCCTCGAGGGCGTCCGAGCCCATGGAAGTAGATCAGGGCCTGGGCTCAAGATGATATGGACCCACAGCTTTTCAGCAAGGAGCCCATTATCGGAGATTGCCCCACAGGGGCACAATCGTAACTTCCCCCAAACCCTAGCCAAATCGGGGGAGACGACGCAGGAGGTTGGGTTTCGGGGGGAGTGGCCATCTTGCGGCGTCAATCCTCCTTCAGGCCGGCGAGATCCTTTCCTGTGTTTGTCAAAATGGGAGCTTCAACAGAAAAGAGCATTGGGGCAGTGTTTCCAGTGCAACGAAAAATACTCACCGGGACACCGATGTCGGAATCGGCAGCTACATGTTCTGTTGTTGGCGGAAGAAGAAGACGAGACAGAGCTTGTGGAAACCCAGCCACCGACGAAGCTCCTTCGTGCAAAGAGGAGACAGCTCGACTAGAACTCTCCATGTAGGTGATCGTTGGAGTCTTGACCGCCAATGTCATGAAGTTGAAGGGGGTACCTGGGGCAGAGAGGTGGTGGTTCTAGTCGACTTAGTGGCATCCCACAACTTCATTGCTCGAAAACTAGTCGCCGAGCTATAGTTGCCAGTAATCGACACGAAGCCTTTTGGCATCTAGGTGGGAGATGGGCATTGCATTATGGGAGATGGGATTTGCAAGGATTTGGTTCTCTTCCTACCAGGAGCAGTGATCCAGCACCATTTTCACCTCTTCGACCTAAGCGGAATTGATATCGTCCTCGGAGTGGCATGGCTATAGACTCTAGGTGAGGTTTCTGCAAACTACCGCGATCTCACCATGCAGTTCTCAATCCAGGGCAAGCGGGTAATGATCAAGGGTGACCCATCCTTGGCATAGTCATCTCTCTCTCTCAAGTCCCTGCAGTGCCTCATATGACCCGTGAGAGCTACGTGATTGAGTACCAGGGATTGCAGCTCAAGCCCAAGTCGCAGACATCCAAGGACCACCCACATGAAACAACCCTCCAGAAGCGGTTCTCACGAATTTTTGACCAGCCACTGCAATTGCCGGACCACCGCGCTCATGATCAAGCCATCTGGGTCCATAACGATACTCAACCTCCAAATGTTCGGCCTTATTGGTACCCACATTGCCAAAAAAATGAAATCAAAAGGATCATCAAGGAGATACTGGATGTTGGCATCATTCGTCCCAGCACAAGCCCTTACTCCAGTCTAGTACTACTAGTTAAGAAGAAGGATGGGAGCTGGCGTTTCTGCATCAACTATCAGGCCCTAAACAAGATCATTATTCTTGATAGATTTTCCATACCAATAATTGATGAATTACTGGATGAATTGGGAGGTGCCACCATCTTTTCCAAGCTTGATCTATGGTCCAGCTATTACCAAATTTGTATCAAAGAGGAAGACATTGCTAAAACTGCATTCCGGATGCATGACGGCTACTACGAATTTTTGGTCATGCCTTTTGGTTTGACCAATACTCCATCCACCTTTCAGTCTCTTATGAATGACATCTTCTGTCAGCACCTCTGTAAGTTTGTCCTGGTTTTTTTTTATGATATACTGGTTTATAGTTCCGATATAGATCTACACTAGGAACACCTTACCACAGTCCTATGGACTCTAAAGTCACATAAGTTGACTGTTAACAAAAAGAAGTGTTGCTTTGCGCAAACTACATTGGAGTACCTAGGCCATGTAATTTCTACAGGAAGGATAGCAACTGATAACTCTAAGGTGGACTATATGCTTAGTTGGTCTGCTCCTCACGATGTCCAAGCATTGCGTGGATTCTTGGGCCTCATCGGTTATTATCGCAAATTCGTGAAGGATTATGGACTGATAGCCGCACCCCTCACCCACCTATTGAAGAAGGATTGTTTTAAATGGACTTCCAAGGCACAAGTAGCATTTGAGTTGTTTAAAAGGGCACTAACCTCTATCCCGGTGCTGGCCATTCCTAACTTTAATAGACCGTTTGTTGTGGAAACTGATGCTTCCTGCAGGGGAGTTGGGGCAGTCCTCGTGTAAGAGGGATGGCCAATTGCCTTCTTCAGTTAAGCTCTCACCCCCCGTGCTCAATCTAAATTAGTATACGAGAGAGAGCTTATGGCAATAGTGCTGGCCATACAAAAGTGGTGTCCTTACTTGATGGGCAGACGATTCATTGTTAGGACAGATCAGAGGAGCCTCCAATTTCTATTAAACCAACGAATACTTAACAATGAACAGAGAAGTGGGTGCTCAAGTTAATTGGATTTGATTTTGAAGACCAGTACAAACCAGGAAATCAGAATAGGGTGGCAAACGCCCTTTCTCGAAGGGCTGAAGTTGACATTCCTGGCAGATCAGATGTTGCTACAGATGGCACACTAATGTCTCTCTCTACTGTCCATTGTCAAGGGTTGTCGGGATTGGAAGAGGAAGTCCAACAAGATGAGAGCCTCCGAGCCGTAGTGCAGGACCTCTTGGTCAATTCAGGTAGTCATCCAGGATTCTCGTTGAAGAATGGGTGTCTTCTTTTTCAAGCAGGTTAGTTCTTCCAAAGACTTCCCATAGAATCCCCATTTCACTTACTGAATTCCATTCAACCCCAGCTGGTGGGCGTTCTGGATTTTTTTGTACATTCAAGAGGATCTCCAACATTGTGTTCTAGAAGGGAATGAGGAAAGACATTCAGAAATTTGTGGCTCCTTTTGACACATGTCAAAGAAATAAATACCAAGCATTGAAGCTTGGGGGACTCCTTCAGCCCCTACCCATCCCTAACCAAGTTTGGGATGATTTGTCAATGGATTTTATTGGCGGCTTACCCAAGTTAGGGGGAGTGGATACCATTCTTGTAGTTGTGGACCGCCTCTCCAAATATAGCCATTTTCTGGTATTAGGTCATTCGTTCACTGCTCAAGATGTAGCTACTATATTTGCTAAAGAGATAGTCATGCTGCATGGTTACCCCCGTTCCATAGTGTCGGATAGGGATTGCCTTTTTATTAGTCAGTTTTGGACAAAGCTATTTAAGCTGGCTGGGACGGTCCTTAAAATGAGCATGGCCTATCACCCATAAACGGATGGGCAAAACTGAAGTGGTTAACTGTTGCCTAGAGACCTACTTGCGTTGTTTCACTTCCAATCATCCTAAGCAGTGGCCGAAGTGGATTTCCTGGGCTGAATTTTGGTTTAACACTACTTTTTAGAGTGCTGCTGGAATGACACCATTCATGGCTCTTTATGGGCGTGAACCACCCGTTGTACTACGCCTTTCCGATGAAGCTTTTGTTGTGGAGGCAGTCAACCAACAACTCAGGGACAGAAATGCTATCCTACAGGAATTGAAAGACCACCTACTTGTCACCTAGTCTAGAATGAAGTCACATGCAGACAAAAAAGGAAGAGATGTTCAAATTGCGGTTGGTGAATCGGTCTTCCTAAAGTTGCAACCCCTCAAGTTCAAGAATTTGGCAAAAAGACCTAATGAGAAGCAAAGCCCCAGGTTCTATGGTCCTTACACGGTGTTGGAGCGTGTGGAAGAAGTGGCATATCGTCTGAACTTACCACCTACTACCAGAATTAATCCGGTGTTCCATGTTTCTCAACTTAAACAGTCCTTGTCCAATTCTAACCATGCTCAGTCCATACCTTCTAGTTTAACAGATGAACTAGAACTTGTTGTCCAGCCTGAAGCTGTCAAAAGGATCCGATTTCTGCTGAATGGTCAGAAGGAGGTTCTGATTAAGTGGAAAGATCTACCTAAATGTGACAATACTTGGGGAATTATACACTATTATAGATACTCAGTTTCCCTCATTTCACCTTGAGGACAAGGTGAAACTGCTAGGGGAGGGTGATGATACACCACCAATACATCATACCTACTTTAGAAGGACAAGACAGACCCCACAGAGAGAGGGATGCTACACGTGTCTGTTAGTGGATGGATGAGAAAAATCAGGTTGTTATATTGTTATAGGTTGTTACACAGTTAGTTAGTTAAGGGGGGAGGAGGTTGGGTAAAAGAGAGGGGGGGGGGGGGGGGCGCCGGGGGCGGGGGCTCTGGAGTTTTGGTTCTGGACTGGGAAAACTAGCCGGGGAAGGGCCCTTGTATGGGAATGTTGTTCTTCTTTCCATTTGCTTGCCTCCATTGTTAACAAAAAAAGGGCAGCCCCTGTGCACGAAGCTCCCGCCTATGCGGGTCCTGGGGAAGGGGCGGACCACAAGGGCCTATAGCAGGCAGCCTTACCTTGTATTTTGCAAGAGGCTGATTCCATGCCTTGAACCCGTGACCTCAAGGTCATATGACGATAACTTTTACTGTTGCGCCAAGGCTCCCCTCCATTGTTAACACCTAAGGGGAAATGTATTTGAATCAGAAGCTTATTGATGAATAAGATTTTCCATTCCATTTCATTCCTGAATTGTTGAGTTCTTGAGCTGAGACCCAACTAGATAAGCCAACAGTATACTTTTCACTTACTATATTTCTCACTTAGCTTTGATGCTATTGTGTTTCTTCAACCCTTCATTTAGGGCTTTTACACGTTATCTTTCAGATATTTGTATAAAAGCAAAGTGCCTTCAGATTCTTCTCCTCTGTCAATTCTTCTACTTCAGTTTTTTCTTCTTTTCTCTTCACCTTCTTTCTTCTGCTTCACGTGGGGCAGGAGATGCTATTGTCAACGTAGGAGGATTACAAAATCAAAGACAAAACAGGGTAGATTTCTTTGTTACTTCTTTGATTCCTCTCTTTTGAAATGATAACATGTTCGATCCTATATGAGAAGTAATTTCAGCTGTTGCATAATTTTTATTTGTGACCATAAGACCATGCAATTGACACTGTTAAATAGTGATACTGCTGCTTTCTTATTGACTTCTTAAAATGATAACAAGGTGGAAGGTTTCTAAACCATGGACGCTGGGTTGTATAAGTTTTTAAGATATTTCTGGATGCTTAAGGGGAGTGAAGATGATTAAGGTTTTGATTCCTGAAAATTAATATCCGATGAGCTATTAAGTCAATATTCCTGAGAAGGATCAATTTATATTTTGGACCCCAGGGTTCTATGCTCATGGAATTTGTATCAGACTTGAGGGAGAAGTATTCAATATCCCTATGAAAGCTGCTGCCTTTTTGTCAGGTTTGCTAGAACTGATGTGCATGTTCTAGAGATTCACTGGTTGTCATTGAACAGTAGAGGAACAAGCCTCTAATGTTTCTGGCAGATCCTTAGACCTCTAACTAATTCAGAAACTCCTGATTGCAAATTACCAAAGTTTAAGGACTCCAGTTTCTGCAAATTTCAAGAGTTTGTGAATTTGTTTGTAGGGGAAAGACAAAAGGTGTGGTATTTAAATGGGTCTTATCACATTGCTAGAAAAAGAATATATAAAGCATGGTGATAAGAATGCAATGACCTGTTGGTTATATCATGATTATCATACTCATTGGTTGTCACGTGGCATAGAGGATGCTTTATTATCCAAGGTGAAGGAGATCGAGCATACAACTAACGACTTACATGTCAATCAGGATACTATCCAAAGGGTATATCAGTTATAACATGAGATTCCAAATATATGGAAGGAAAATAGGTTCCTACCAGATCATTCCACTGATTTGCATGGATGAAGGGAAGAACTGACTTTGTGAAGATATCAAGTTACATTTTCTGAAGGATGATGAACAACATGAGACATAAATAAAAGGGCAGCCGGTGCACAAAGCTCCTGCATATGTGGAGTCTGGGGAAGGGGCGGACCACAAAGAGCCTATAGTACACAGCTTACTTTCATTTTTGCAAGAGGCTGTTTCCACGCCTCAAACCCATGACCTCCAGGTCACACGGTGACAACTCAACCATTGTGCCAAGGCTCCTCTTCTAGAACTAGCAGGTTTGAACAGAAAGTTTTCATACCTTTGAGCTCATGTTTTATAAGATCACTCTTTACTCTCATTGTAATGTTTGCACATATGCTATCCTTTCAAGAGATAGGCAGCTAAGTATAGTTCTTCTTCTATGAGTGACCGATCCGCCATGACCCTGATTCTAAGATTTAGGAGGAAGAGATCAGAAGTCCTGGTTAACTGGAGCAAAATTTGAACTGCATTGTGGTGGTTGTGCTATCAGTGAAGCAGTATCAGATAAGGAGCATACATGTAATAGTAGGAGCAATCACACCTGTGAGTGGTGCTAGGATCTCCATGTAGGCTAGTATCTTTGGCTAAATAGTTCAACTACTGACTCTTCTGAGTACCTTACATAACCCTCCTCAACAAGGTGCTCAGTGGATAAGATGACTCAAATAGCCCAGTTTGGGTATAATCAACAGGTCGAGAGAAGTATGCCCTTGGCATATGTCATTTACTTATTTAGCTTCAGTTGTCCAGTTAGTTTCTTCAACAACTTTCCATACTAGTCATACTTCTTCAAGGAATTGACTCTTGGGCTAAATATCACATGAAATTCCAACTGCATAGTGGTGGTTGTGCTATCAGTGAAGCAGTATGAGATAAGAGGAATGCATATAATGGTTGGACCAATCACACCTGCTACTGGTGTTAGGACCTCCATGGTAGGACGGTATCTTTGGCTAAATAGTTCAACTACCAACTCTAATGAGTACCTTGCATAACCCCTCCTAAGCAAGGAGCTCGGTAGATGAAGACGATTCAAATAACCCAGTTTGGGTATGGTTAATAGTTTGAGAGATAGTGCCCTTGGCATATGTTATCTGCTTATTTAGCTTCAGTTATCCTGTTAGTTTCTTCAACAACTTTCCATACTAGTCATACATCTTCAAGGAGTCAACTCTTGGGCTAATTATCGTATGACTGTATGTCTTACTTTTCATTC
This sequence comes from Warburgia ugandensis, assembly GCA_035236585.1. Taxonomy (NCBI): domain Eukaryota; kingdom Viridiplantae; phylum Streptophyta; class Magnoliopsida; order Canellales; family Canellaceae; genus Warburgia; species Warburgia ugandensis. The sequence goes on from CP141129.1 coordinate 45,468,036, forward strand.
TAGAGCTCTTGAATTCTTTCAATAATATCAGATTAGTTCATGGTCCCTTACTTTTTGGCAAGTGAGCTGATCCTATTTCATCTATACTAGCCCTTCAGTACGTTCTTCGTGTTCTTAATCTTTCCAGTGATCTTCTTTATGTTACTCTTTAACAGAAAGCTTGATTGTAGTGTAATTTCAGGTGATAGTGATGGTGATTGGTGAAGGGCATCAATGTGATGAAATTGCCTATTGGGTCTTCTCAATCCTCGTAACTCAGTTACTGTGCTAGGGATGAGGAGTATCTCCATGAATTGCATTAGTGGTTTGGCCATCCGTCATGTTTCATCTTAAGTTGTTGGTTCCTAGTTTAACTCCTGTAGTTTGTGATGCATTTTAGAGTATGTAAAATACACTTTCTGTGGACTGGCTACTGCCAGGGATGCCAAAATGTATTGTCAAGTTTAAGGTGAAAGGTACTCCAGTGGAGAGGCTAAAGATAATCTTGTCTTGCATTGTTGATCTCTATGGGATATCATATCAGAATTAGTGGGTGGAAATGCATGTCTAGACCAGACGGCCTTGAAAGGCTTAGCTGGCTAAGATTGCAGAATATTCTTCACAGAGAAGGAAACTAAGATTGCTCTCTTTTCTGTGTATGGTGACAGGGTTCTGAGATCTGATAGTCACTGTATTGCTTATACAAGATGTGATTAAATATGTTTCCGTGTAGCGTTTCCTGAATTTCATGGAAGGATCAAATGGCACAAGAAATTCAGAGCTTCTTGCTGTTGCCTTCTTTCAAGAGTAAGAGATGGTTTAAAGATACTCAGTTTTTTCATGTCAACAGTGTGGCTGGGGTATTAGTGAAGTTCTGGCTTGTGTCAGAATACTAAGATTGCATGATCTGTTGGTTTTTCAATTTCCTTACCTGAGGGACGTCATGGCTTGTTATCATATTCTTGATGGATCTGTGATGACTATGTGGATTCAGCATATTGGGAGAGGATAATGCTATTTGTCTACTCAATGGATATGCTGAGGTTATACCTCTTCTTGATTGTGGGCTGTGTAGGGTTGGGTTCACTGACAAAGTGGAGAGAGGTCACATAGACTCTTCAGAATTGCCTCGTGCTCCATCTTATCAGTGGACCAACCGAACATCCTTTCAACAGTTATGAACGGTTTATTTCCTTTTTCTTTTTTGAATAGTTTCTGGTAATTGAAGTAACAGCCAAAAACTTGGTAATAGTCTCAATTTTAATTTATTTATTGTGGGAGAGGTCTTGCATTAATTTCTATAAAGATCTCCCCCAAAATCATAGATCTCAAGAAATCTGTAACTTCTGTTTCCTGGACATTAAGAATTCAAGATTTAGAAAAACAAACAAAAACAAAAACAAAAGTGGATTTCTGATTTTTGAATCTTAGAACATGCAGAAAATACTTCAGAAAGGTAAATATTGCAAGGAACCAAAGAGACTGAACTTGACTTTCAGTGATAGGCCAATAACATTGTAGCCGATTAAAGACCTTATCCTAATAAGGGAGAGGTCACATGAATCTTATTCTTCCATTCCTCTCTATTAAGTATCATGGTTTTATTTAGTCCCAAAGTTTTTAAATCTTTCCTCATCACTTTTATCCACGTTCTTTTGGGCCTTCCCCTTGTCCTTTTAGAACCTTCTACTTGTATTGTCTCACTCTTTCTAATCAGTGCCATTGTTGGCCTCCTTAGAACTTGTCCAAACTATCTAAGTCTAATCTCCATCATCTTGTTACCTATTGGTATTACCCCTAAATTTCCTCTAATATTTTCATTTTTAATTCTATCATTTCTTGTCTTACCACTCATCCATCTCAACATTCTCATTTCTGCGACGCTCATCCTATGAGCATGATGTTTCTTAACTGGTCAACACTTTGATCCATAGAGCATGGCTGGCCTTATTACCATCTTATAGAACTTACCTTTTAGTTTGAGTGGTACTCGCCGATTACACAAAGCTCAAAATGCACATCCCTATTTGTTCCAACCCGCTTGGATTTTCTAGGTAACCTCTCTCTCAATCTCTCCACTCATGAATCATTGATCCTAAGTATCGAAAGTGATCTTTTATAGAGACTTTTTGGTTAGCAATCTTAACTGGTGTTCTACTCCTACTCTTCTCCTTGTTAAAATTACATTCCATATATTTTGTTTTAGTTCAGCTAATTTTAAATCCTTTAGATTCTATTGTTTCTTTTCATAACTCTAGCTTTATGTTTACACCTTCCCTTGTCTCATCAAGTAAGACTATATCATCTACAAATAGCATGCACAAGAGAATTTCCTCGTGTAGATGTTTTGTTAACTCATCCATAACCAATGTGAATAGGTATGGACTCAATGCCGATCCTTGGTGCAATCCTACAGTGACAGAAAAATTACTAGTCTCGCCACTAGTGGTTTTAGCATTTGTTACCGCTTCCTCATACATATTTTTAATTATATCTATATCCCCTGCGAAACCCTTTTATTGGCCAACACCCTCCATATTAACTCTCTAGCTCTATCATAAGCTTTCTCTAAGTTGATAAAGACTATGTAAAGGTCTTTCTTCCTATCCCTATATTTCTCTACTAATTGTTTTAGTAAGAAAATAGCTTCCATGATAGACCTCCTCACTAAAAACAAAAATGATAAAAGAAAAGAGCTATTTCCATTTTCCACTGTTTTCAAAATAAAAGGCACCACTTTTGATCCAACCAAACTATCTATAACAACTACTAATATTAAAGTCGAAAACAAAATGTTGAATTCACGGCTAGCTTAGCCGATTAAAGAGTACAAATCCAAATAGTTAAAAAAAATTATTAAAAAAAAAGGCTGAATTCCAAAATTAGATCTCAATCGCAGGGAATGGTCAGAACATTAAATGGGGACTGAACTCATGGCACACAAACAACAGACCTTAGGCCGAGGAAAATATTCCAGGTTGGAAATCATTTCTCCAGAGTGGAATTTCTTGCAGTGTGCCGGTCTGAGTGCAGCAGAGAAATGCGAGACAAAACAACTTGAATGTGTGAAAGAATTTACTAATCATCCCTTATCAGGATCACATGTAATCTGGATGTCCTAGATTTTAAGTCTCTCTTGGGCAAGTTATTCTAACTTATTTATAACTTTGATAGCACCAAGTGCATAGTCTGAAAATATTCATCAGGAAAGTTAGAAGGACCTTAGTAATGATCTTTCACATGTTCTTGTAAAATGGTCTTATGGAGGCAACTAATTATCTTTTAAGAGTTTGGACACTTGGTAAATAAGGGAAGTATGCTCTTTCTGGAAGGCCCTTAGGAACTATCTCAAGAGGAGTTCAGTCACTAATCTGCATCTCTTCATGGTTGACTTACCAAGATCTTGATAGGATGAATCAAATCAGCTGAGGTGACAGATATTTGGTCATCTATCTCATTGAAGTCAGCGTTGTATCTAGAGAACACTCAACTTGAAGTGTGAGGCTCATGCTGTAGTATTCAAAGTCAGGTTAGTAGTTGATTATTGTCCTTCCATTGACATACCCTGCAGTTGGGTCTCAAATACCTTATCATCTTCTGAAGCCCTTTGAAAAACTTTTCTTGCCATTTTCATTTTCTTTCTTCTCCTCTCTTTTTTGGCCTTTTGGTGCATAGACGATTTATAATCTGCAGTGGATTCACTTCAATGCAATCCAGCTAATATTGACTGCCATACTAAACTGTTCATTTTTCTCAAGCCTTCACTTTTGAATCTATCCTTCTATTCTCTCTGCCTGTTCTCTTCTTCTTATAAACCTTGGTGCTTCTGAGATGTCTTTACATTTTCACTGCATCTTAATTTAACATTTTATGGAGCAGAGATCTCATCTGTTCATACCTTTCTTTTCTGCTGAGAGGTCATATTATTTGATTTCAGTTTTAGACAACAATATGTGAGGCAATTGGGACAATGAAAGTAGGTGGTTTCTACTTCACAGGAGATGCAAGTATCATTTTCTTTTTCTTTTTTTCCTTTTTGCCACTCTCACCCACTAAAATCAATGCTGTTTTGATACTATCTGAAGATCATATTTGTGGCGGCCCCGGTGGCATGGTTTGCCCAGATCAAGCTGATGTTGCTGGATGGGACCATGAAACAGAAAGCATAAGCCTGGGGACACCATATCTGAGGTCACCTGAGGAGTTTTGGACATTAATTTTGCGAAATTGCTTTATCTTGATTGAGGTCTAAGCGAATTCATCTCAATCTTTTGATGCTTTATGTACATTAAAAGTCTGGCCTTGGAAACAAAAAACGGAGGAATGCTATCATAATGCACAGCACCACAGTGGAACCACCTTCGGACCCAACACATTCACAAGATTGCTCCATCTTTGAATATCTCGTAAACCAAAAGTCAAGATAATTAGAGGATCCTGGGCATAAAAAAAACTCTACTCGTTATAGCTGAAATAGTGATTTCTATCACATTTTCTTTTAGTCCTTATTTTGGGGAATGACAGTATGGGGCAGGACATTACACCAAGCTGCTATGCAGCACCCCACTTTTGCATGATGGGCTTCACCTTTGGTTGATCAGACATGTTCATCTGAATTCTCTGTTTTTAGATGACTACTGCTCTAAAAATAGTGAAGCTTGGATAAGCTTGGGATCTGCAAAAATTTGTGATCACAGCGCATGGATGGTCAGCAGCATTGTTCGGTCCATAATAAACAAGCAAGAAATATGGTTTTCTGATGTTAAAATCATTAAATCACCTTGATGTTTGGGGTACAAGATATCCGAAGCTTGAGAAATCAGATGGACAGATTTACTAGCCATACAACAACAATAGAAAGCACCTTAACCTATTGTTTACTTGGTCAATCTAAAGAAAGACTACCGTAAAGGGCTAAAGAAAAGGATTCAAGATACTAAAAGGAAGAAGTGAACCAAACCATAGAAACCTGGTCAAGAATTAAGCAACTAAAAGGGCAGCCCTGGTGCACAAAGTTTCCACCTATGCAGGGTCAAGAGTTAAGCAACTCAAAAGTCATAAAAGGCAGTGTTGCACCAGTAGGATATATGGTAAGAGGGAGGCATGGAAGGTTCGAGGATTCAATTGCATGCGACGTTAACCGAAGGTAGGATTAGCAAAGGGAAGAAGCTAGTGCATTAACAATGTTTTAGGAGTAGCACTACTAAGCGAGGGCGCTCGATTGGCACTTTCTCGGCCGGGCATACGCGTGGAAAAATCTATTTATGGATCCATAACGTCAAAGTTGGGGATCGTCATCCATGGGAGACCATCAGGTTTTGATTGATCCCATCTCAGATGGATATCTCATCCCGAGAGACAGTCCAACAGATATCAATAGTCCATATTTTCTTGAAAAAACCACAAACAAGGCCTCATGGATGAAACATCTGACGACAGTCAATCAAGGCAAGATCAACATCAATGAGAATGGCTGTTGTTAGATTAATGGATAGGATGCTGAAGAGGGCAAGTGCCCATTTCCTTACTGTTTTTTATGTTTTAATTATGTAGTGCAGTAGATGGTGATGATAGAAGATGAGCTCACAGTGGTGCCCATCATTACCTTCTCTTATGGTTGTTATTTTACATGGATGGTGATTTGGCCGAAAGACTCACCTCTTCCTCAACGCTAGCTTGTTGGTCAGCCAACCTCATCCTATTAGGAGATGGATAGCTCTGGGACAGTGCCAACACTCTGAGCGGTTTCTTTTGCAATTCTTTTTTGAATTGGTAGTTTATTACAGGTGATCAAGATGATCCACCAATTCCATCAGAGAGAATGCAAAAGCGTGATTCCACCCTCCCTTCGACCACAAAAATGCACTGGCAACAAACCTGGAAAAACATAGCAGCTAGAACAATGTGATTCTTGCCTCATTGAGAGGAACTCCTCTGGCTAGGGAGTCAGCTTTTGAATTTGCTGATCTTCTAGCATGTTTAAAGCGAATGTTCTCCTTAGCAGTAAGAGATTTAATTTTGTTGATTGCGTCGATAGGATTCATGGGCCTTTCAAACCGGAATTGATCCATCCAATTGTGCTTTCTGAATCTCCTTTGATGATGACTGGCAGGTGTGGATTCTGACTCCATGCTTTCCCCCACTCTCTTAGCGCACAGGCCTTTGCTTCTTGAGGGTCCGGCAAACTAAAGAATAGTCTCACCCTGGGAGTTTCTAAGGCACCCTCCTATCCTGAAGTACCTGGGTTTCCGTAGGGAGCCCCATCGAAATTGAGCTTGAAATGTCCCTCCATTTGAGAAGCCCAAGTTGGCGTTGGCTTTTCCTTAATGACTCTGTTGGAGACAATCTTAATGAGCTTCCTTTGGATCTCCTATAATGAAAAACTTCAGAAATCCTTCGTTGCAGACGCCCAATTAAAAGGTAATCTAATCGGTTGGTCCTTGATTGCCTTGATTTTTGACCTGTTCCCCTTGAGAACACCTTTGTTTCTTTCCAACCAGATACGCTACAGAGCAGAGAGAAAAACAAGGTTCTGTAGGATTGCAAGCCTTTCCAGAACTCTGGGTAGAGTCCACTGCCGAAACTTATCAGAAAGAGCGAGAGGCACTCTCTAATTAATCTGAGGAGTTGAAGACAGCTGACCAAATCTTTGTTGCAAAGTCATAGTGCAAGAAGAGATGGTCTCTGTTTTCGTCGGATCTTCTACAAAGCACACAAATTGAAGGTCCAACGAGACCTCTAATTGCATTTTGCGTGGGCATCTTATTCCATCCAACAATCCAATTGAACACGAGGATCTTCGTAGGGGGGCTTTGATATTTCATACGAATTTGTTCGTCTACTTGATTCCTTTTTGGTCTTTAATCTTTTAGTTAGCTCGGTTTCGTTGTTCCATGAAGGCGAACAGAAGAACCAACATGAGGTTGGATGGTTAGCAAGTGCACCCACAACGATTGAAAGACAATTATTTGTCAACAATAGCAATTGTACCCACTGTGATCAAAAGACGATGAAACACCCCACTGACCTTGCTGTTATAAGATAAGAATGTCTTCGATTTTAGTACAGACTTGTAGAGTTAAATTTGGGTAATGTAGAAAGCTGCTTATTTGGCTTGTGCTTTAGGAAAGCAGTATGGAAAACCACTTGAGGATTTTAGATTTCCTTTTCATTGAGTCATATGGTATAGTCTATTTTCATATAAATAAGGCTACTAGAAATCTAGATGAGTTATAAGGATATTTTGTGGCTACTTACTGTCCATATGAAACTTGCGTTTTCAACAAGAAATGTGTTAATTTTTCTGAGTTTTCATCTCCACACGGAAGCTGTCTTCAGCTGTTTCTCATTTTTTTTCCATGACAAAGTCCTTCATGCACGAAGAAACAAGCTTTTTGCTTTTAATTTCTTTCTTATGTTCAAAGGTGGGAGTTTGACAGGCTACTCTCAAATTACAGATTTTTTATTTTTTACTTTGTTACAAGGGAAATCACTTGCACTCTCCAAGTATCCATCCCCAAATGGATGGAGGGTGCCAACATCAACATTCAATACTTAGGGTCTAGGAGCAATATCTCATCATCAACACCTTATCCCTATTAGGAGTTGGCTGTCTAAAAGAAATATCTCAGACCTGTAAAACATACTGTGATGAGGGCATTGAAGTTGGTCTATCTGGGATAGGCTTACAACATTGTGGAAAAGTCCAAAAAATATCGACCCAGTTGACTGTCTCAGTTTCAAGCTGATCAAAACAATGACTGACCAGAAAACAGCACAAAAAGGATACTACAACCGGGAAGAGTATTAACAAGGATAAAAGATTGTTCCTAAGAATCCATTTGTTTAATGCATAAATTTGGTAACTCAATAGCCATGATATTCATCAGGTATAGCAGTTATTAACTTTTTCTCATGCATGGCTAGTCCACCTGTGCTCTCTCTTGTTCTTCCTTGTCATGAACCTTGGTGCTTAAGAATCTGTTGACATGTGTACTTTCTTTTGACATATATTTCTAATTTGTGTATGGTTGAGAAGACGAGTGAGGATGTAATTTGATTTCAGTATTTAGACTTTGTTTTGCAAGAACTTTGTGTATAATGGTTTTTTGCTAGTTTCACCCACTAAAATTCATGGCAAATTTTGGGAGAGTGATCTCGTCACATGGAGCTATTGTCCCCCTTTTTTTTTATAATGGATCTAAGCTGCTATATCTGTTACAAGCAAAGAATTACAAAGCAAACACTCACCCACACTCTTAAATTCGATTTTTGGTAAAGAAGCAAGCGGTGACTCAAACATGTGACCATGATGTTTGTAGTGAGACAACTTGTAGGCCGACAAAGGGCACCTCTGTTACACAAAGTTCCTGCCTATGCGGGGTCTGGGGAAGGGGCAAACAACAAGAGTCTATAGTATGTAGCTTTACTTTGTATTTTTGTAAGAGGCTGTTTTCACACTTAGAACCTGTGACCTCAAGGTCACACAACGACAACTTATTTGCCAATAAAATAAGCAAAAATCTGGAAATACGGGATCACTGGCCTCGGAGACAGATGCTCAGTGTAGATTAAAAAAAATGCCAACCTCTAAATATCATCCTTCTTGCAACTAGGCCACCAGCGTCAAAATCATACTGAAATTGGACTCTTCTCCATCGTCCTAACTAGCACTTGCACTTTCACCCCATTTTATCTCTTTCTCAAGATTGATTCCACATCTAGAATACAAGGATGTTCCAAATGGTAGGTCCAGTTGGGATTATGGCTTGTCGAAGAGTGGGATGGCGTGCACCCTCTGGAGTCCTAGAAGCAAACCTACACTTACCTGAGTCCCATGCACTACATGTGATCAAACCGCCTGACCATCTCCTACACATGTACACGCACAATATGTTTTATGAGGCTATATGTGCTAGCTGAGTGAATGCAGTATATGTGCTAGCTACCATGTTTTATGAGGCTACCTCTGATTGATCCAACTCGTTCACCTTATGCACTATATTTAGATGTCTTATAGATAAAAAATCTTGTGACTTGGATGACTTTAACATTTAAAAAGCATCTGAAATATTGTGCTTAGAAATAGATAGCTTAAAATATCATAAAAATTACAATTTTTTTTGCAGCGAAAACCATCCAAACCACATACTTTTTGATGTATAAAACATCAAAATCTAGAGCAACGAGATGATCAGGTCGAATCGGTCAGAGTTGGCCTCATAAACTGCGGTCTTCTCTTAATATAAACCGTTTTGGATCACCTACAATCTGGTCTCAGCATATGTCTCAGCGTGTGAAACATATTTAAAGGGCGGGAAATGCAGATCAAAGACAAAAGGCAGTGAAGGAGGAAGACTAAGAAGAAAGAAGAGAACGGGAAACAAGATTTGGCCCCCACTAAGATGCACTGGTAAATGTAGATCTATTCGAAGGTGCTCAAAATCCACCATTCAAAGATGAGAGAGAAGATATTAGCCTCCCTATAAATATTGCTGGGCCGTTTGTTGGAACTTGTTAGTTAGATTTGCAAGAACATTGTGCATGTTATGGACCCTCTTTGTGGCTGGTCATTAAATTGTAAGGTTTACGGAAACCAACTTTTTGCCAATGTATCGAGCATTGCTGGTTTGTTTCTGGGGAAAGACAAAAGCTGTGGTATGTAAATGGATCCATCAGAAACCTACAAAAGGAATATCTAAAGCATGATGATAGAGAATACAATAACCTGTTTCTTACAAACTCTATGGAACCTCAAGTGGCACAGCAGATCTATTTCTTTTCCTAGGTGAGGGAGATCTAACATACAACTTATCGCTTGTATGCCAATCAGGATACCAGCCAGAGGGCATATCAGTTATGCTAGGAGATTCCATAGCTACTGAAAGAAAGTAGAGATTCATGCAGGATTATTGCAGTGATTAGTATGGATGATGGGAAGAAATAACCTCTTATGAAGATGCCAAAGTTTAGTTTTGCAAGGATGATGAACAACTTGAAGGGGAGCCTTGGCGTAATGGTAGAGTTGTCGTCGTGTGACCTTGAGTTCACAGGTTCAAGGATTGGAAACAACCTCTTGCAAAATGCAAGGTAAGGCTGCGTACTATTGACCTTTGTGATCTGCCCCTTCCCTGGATCTCGCATACATGGGAGCTTCGTGCACTGCAGCTGCCCTTTCTATGATGAACAACTTGATACCAAGGCAGCTCGAGCTAGTTGGTTAATTTGAATGGTGAGCTTGAGCACCTTCGAGCTTTTGTTCTGGGACATCCCCCCTTATGTCATTGCATGGTGTAGATGAATATGCTCTCCTTCCAAAAGATGCCCATGGAAGGATAACAAAGACTGTTCTTCTTCTATGAGTGATAGTGTTGGTTTAATATACTTTATTGATGAATATGCATTCATCACACCAAGATCGTCCACGAAAATCATCAATAATAAAGACTAGATGCGGAAGCATACCTGAATCCATGAGTCCAGTTATGATCCTTGAGCTTTGCAGTTTCTGATCTTCCAAACTGATGCGTATGACCTTCTTGGAGAATAGTATTCTCTTTTTTCTGATAACTAGATGTCAGAAAAGAATCATACATACAATTTGGGGACCATAACCATTTATAACTGTATCCCCTTTCCTTATTTTTTATTTTAGCCCATCATAAAATAGAAATTAAAGATTAGGTATCTACACATAATAAAACTATACCTTTGGAGATGACTATGGCCCATTTAACCTTAAACTTATTAGATCACTTTAATTATAGGCCAAACCCATATAATAGCATATAATATACAATATATATATATACGTCCAATATCTAATAATCTCCTAGTTGAACTATATATATATTACTTTATAATTGTATATCAAAGTATAACCTTAAGAGCTCAAAAATTTTGCTATCACAAAATATCTCCAAACAATCTTGTCCATTAATTATGCTAATATAGGATCAAGGTGATTTTCGTTACATATATCGTAACTAAATCCATCCATGGTCACATATATTAACATAACCAAACAACATAGATCAAGTATGGATGTGTACCATGGAAATTACATGTAATGTGATCTAAGCATGCATATTTCCAACTGGTCCATCTTTATTCCTTATGAGATCATATTAAAACCAAATCAGAGTGAAAAATATAACTGAATACTTTATTTTTGCAGAAAATATCCATAAGCACAAGATGTGTCTAAAACAGAAAAGTGTATAAATATAAACTCCCACTAATCCAGCATATCATCAAATGATACAATACCAATATGAGCAGTATGCTCGTGAAAGACCTTGAGTGGTAGCCTCTTAGTGAGCGGATCCACAATCATGGAGTTTGTGTCAATATGCTCTATAGATACTTGACCACTTTGAACTCTTTCTTTAACAACTAAGAACTTGATGTCTATATGCTTTGACCTCATCGAGCTCCTGTTGTTGTTGGAATATAAAACTGTTGACTTATTGTCACAAAATATCTTAAGTGGCTTTTCAATTCCATCCACAATTAGCATCCATATTCCATGATTAGATGCCTCATAACATGATTTAAACTCAGCTGCCATTGTGGAAGAAGCAATGAGCATCTGCTTAGCACTCTTCCAGGAAATAGCTCCTCTAGCAAGTAGATAGATATAGCCTGAAGTGGATCTGCGATTATCTTAGCATCCAGCAAAGTCGGAATTCGAATATCCAATTATCTCTAACTTATCCGAGCTCCTGTATGTGAGCATGTAATGTCTTATTCTCTGAAGATACCGCATGACCTGTTTGACTACTTTCCAAATTCCAATGATCCATTCCCGGATTGCTCAAATATTTGCCTAACATCCCAACAATGTACTCAACATTCGGACGCATACAAACTTGAGCATGCATTAGACTCCCCACTGTTGAAGCATAGGGAATCTTTTACATTTCCTTAGTTTCAAAATCATTCTTGGGACACGATTCGAGACTGACCTTGTCTCCCTTAGCAACAGGGGTGTCTTCTGGTTTGCAATCTTGCATGCTAAATCTCTCAAGTACCTTTTCGATATAGCTCTTTTGTGATAATCCAAGAATACCCTGAGAGTGATCCCGATGTATACTTATTCCTAATACATAGGATGCATCCCCAAGATCTTTCATCTCAAATTTCTTTGATAGAAATCTCTTAGTTTCGTGCAACAAGCCTATATCATTGATGGCAAGCAATATGTCATCAACATATAAAACCAGGAATATGTGTTTACTCCTACTGAACTTGTGGTATACATAATCATTAATCGCATTCATCTCAAAACTGAATGAGATAATAACTTGATGGAATTTGTAATACCATTGACGGGAAGCTTGCTTAAGCCCATAGATAGATTTTCTTAATTTGCAAACCATATTCTTTGCATCTCCCAACACAAAGTTTTCTGGCTACAACATATAAATTGTCTCATCAATGTCACCATTGAGAAACGAAGTCTTTACATCCATCTGATGTAACTCAAGGTCAAAATATGCCACTAATGCCATTATTGTCCTGAAAGAGTCTTTCAATGAAATTGGAGAGAAAGCCTCATTATAATCAATGCCTTCCTTTTAAGTGAAGCCCTTTGCAACAAGACTCGCCTTATATCTCTCCACATCACCCTTCAAATCCCTCTTGGTTTAAATATCCATTTGCAACTAATGGGCTTTGCACCTTCAGGTAATGGGACGAGTTCCCAAACGTTATTGTCTTTCATGGACTTAATCTCTTCATTCAAGGCATCAATCCACTTTTGAGAATTAGTACTTCGTATGACTTGATGAAAGTTGAACGGATCATCTTCCACCACTTCAATGTCATCCTCATGTTCTTGGAAAAATATGATATAATCATTAGAAATCACACTTCTCCTTTCTCTAGTGGATTTCCTTAATAGCATCACTTCTTGAGGTTATTGAGTTTGTTCTCCAGGAATAACCTATAGACCTTGATTAGGGAGATTTTCAACATTATCTTGTGGTTATGGTATTGCTTCTTAAACAAAATCAAGAATAAGAGCCTGATCATTATTAATAATAATTGTAAGAAGAGAAACAAATTCTTCTTCAAAGACAAAGTCTTTAACCTTATCTCTCCCCCAGACTCAATATCCTCAAAGAACTGAGCATTTTTCGTCACATAAAGGGACGTGGTAGTGGGATTATAAAGTTTGTACCCCTGACACAGTTCAGAGTACCCAACAAAATAGCTGCTGACTGTTGCGTTAGCGTGGTAGTGTTTTTCCACGCGTGTGCTGTGTGTGCGAGACGGAGCGCTCGCGCTAGAAGTCGTTGTCAGTGCGTGCCGCACAATGTCCTAGGTACATCCTGGGTACATCATTTGAACACACGCTTGACGTCGTTGTAAGTGCGCCCTGCACAACGTCCTGGGTACATTGTCTAGCGAAGACAATGAACCCGAGCCGTTCATCTTGCTTTGTGCAGATAGGGGTCCTAGATGGCCCAAATTTTGTTTTGTTTTTGCCGTTTCTAGGGTTTTGAGGGTCTTTGAATCTATTTAACGGTTTAGATCCTTCATTTGAGGTGTCTTTATGATGGGTTTTCGACTGTATTGTGGTTTTCATAGATCGAAGCCCTAATCTTGTAAAAAAACTCAGATCTAACACCCGAGAGAGAGAGAGAGAGAGAGAGAGAGAGAGAGAGAGAGAGAGAGAGAGAGAGAGAGCAAAAATGAACCATTTGTTGACTTCAAGAACCATTCTTAATAATCACATCATAAAACCAAATTGATAAACATGTTTCTTAATGATTCAACGTGAAGAGGCTCTGATATCACTTGTTGGTTTAATATACTTTAGTGATGAATATTCCTTCATCACACCAAGATAGTCCACGAAAATCCTCAAGAATAAAAAATTAGATGCAGAAGCATATCTGAATCCATGAATCTGGATGTGATTCTTGAGCTTTGTGGTTCCTCATCTTTCAAACTTATGTGTATGATATTTCTAGAGAATGGTATTCCCTCTTTTCTGATGATAGGATGTCAGAAAAGAATCATACGTACAATTTGGGGACTATAAACATTTATAACTGTATTACCTTTCCTTATTTCTTATTTTAGCTCATCATAAAATAAAAATTAGAGATTAGGTATTTACACATAATAAAACCATATCTTTTAAGATGACTATGGCCCATTTAACCTTAAACTTATTAGATCACTTTAATTATAGGCCAAACCCATATGATAGCATATAATATATAATATATATACGTCCAATATCTAACAAATAGATCTGTCATGATCCGTGATTTAGTGGATTAGGAAGCAGAGTTGGAGGTCCTGGTCAAATGGGGTATAATTTGAACTCCAAAGTGGTGTTCATAGTAGAGGTGAAACAGTTTAGATAAGAAGCACTGGTATGAGCAGCTACATGTAAGAGTGGTGTTGGAATCTTCTTGCTAGGTCTTCACTACAGCTACTGGTGCAACTACAGGCTCTAGGATTGTTGGAATCTACTGCAAGTAAGATGGTTGTAGTAGCCCGGTTGGAGCATGACTTTGTAGTTCAAGACGTGCAAAACCTACTCATTTAGCTGCACGTGCCCCGTTAGGCACTTCAACTGCCACGGGTACAACTTGTTCTCAACGAACTGACTTGTGGCTCTATTTTAACATGTCTTTTCACCTTGTCTTTTTCATTGTAGAGCTTTTGATATATTTTGAAGGGGAGCCTTGGCATAATGGTGGAATTGCTGTTATGCGTGAAAATAGCCTGTTGTAAAATACAAGGCTACGTACTATCAATCCTTGTGGTGCACCTTTTTTCACACCTTGCATACGTAGAAGTTCCGTGTAGCGGGACTGCCTTTTAGCTTTCAAAATCTTTTAGTACTGTCAAATTATTTGATACGTTCTTTGATTGCCTTTTGGTAAGGGAACTTATATTATTTCATCTACGTTAATACTTCAGCCTATTTTTCATGTTTCTTAATCTGACTACTGATCTTTTTATATTACTTCCTTTGACATAAAGCTTGAATTTAGCAGAACTACGGGAGTTGAAGTTGGTGGAGGGTATGAATATGGTGGGAGTTACCCATTGGGTCCTCTTTAGTTCTAGTGCCTCAGTTGCTTCAGTAAGTTAGGATGAAAAGTACTTCATGTGTAGCTAGGGGTGGTAAAATATGTCACGACACGACACGATAACACAGCTCAAACCCAACACGAATTTAGCGAGTTCGGGTTGAGTCTTATCATGTTCGTGTCATTTTCAGGTCAACCCGAAATTGACATGCCAAAAATCGTGTCGTGTTCGGGTCAATCAATGTGACTTGTCGTGTCGACCTATTTGACACGCGACTTATTTATTCATCACCTTAATGCTTGATCCATCTAACCTATTGTTGAAAATAGGACAGTTCCGGTTCATCTGTAACCGTCATATTGCATATGCAGTATAGGACGGTTCATCAACAGGTAATATAGGATGGTTCTTCTGAAACCGTAATATATTCAAGTTTCAACAAGAATATAAGACGGTTCTAGAAGAACCGTCCCATATTCATTGAACACTCAAAATGACAGCTCAACAGTTCTAATAGGTAAAGGACTAGGATCCTGTAATCAAGGGGAAAATACCATCAATTGTGGGCCTCTTGAAAAGATTTAACTGGAACAAGAAAGAGAGGCCAATAATTTTGCCTAGTAATATCCATTTTCAGAGAAACCGGTAGACCATCTCTGCGAGATCATATGGAGTACAATTAGGGTCAAAATGAAATAGAAGTCATTTGACGAATAACAACACCAAAGAACCCTTTGAATATAGCAATTTGAGCCTGCAACCAGGGGTAACCTTGGAGAGATGCGACAACTGCCCTAGACATTTGTCCGCATACAATATGTTCGTTTACCAGTTTGTCTTCTAGTCCCCTAATAATCTATTAGTATGGCAAGTTCATGATGCTAATAGAATTCCTAGAAGAATCTGTATGGAGATGGTTTCTGCATTTTGGCTCAGCTCTGCACTTTTCTTTTTGGGTACAAGGAAAGAATTCTGAACGAAACCACTCACAAATTATCCTCGATCTCTCCATCTCCTAATAGGATGCTAGGTGCCGTCCTCAAACCGCAACCTAGCATAATCTGGAACTGCCTCTTTTGCCAACCCATTGAGCTACTAGGATTTTTGGCAAAACATGGGATTAAGACGATGGCGCAGGTCTGAACTAATGTGACAGAGATCACAGTCTACGGAAGTCTCAACATCTCCAGGGTCTAGGTGAAAGGACCTATGAATCTCAATTTACAGACATCCTAATCAAAAGGCACAGGATCACATCCTGCTCACTACCAATTAGAGGCTTCATCTAATTCTCTACTCTACAAACCGTCCTATATGTTATGGGTTTTATAGGACGGTTTTAACCGTCCTATATGTTACGTTTTATAGAACGGTTATGTCATAACTGTCCTATGTTTGCCTATGTTTGTGGTTGGTTTGGCAGCGGCTCCATTCACTTGGGAGCAGTTTTTTTACTAAGTCGTAGTAGGGAAATTGAGTTGTTTCATGTCGTGTCGTGTCATTTTGTGTCATGCATCCAACATGATTTAGTCAATTAATCGTGTTACACAGGTCATGTCGTGTCATTTTTTTAAGAACCGGGTCATGTACGAGTCATGGGTTTTTGACACGAGTATTAATCATGTCGTGTTCGTGTCGACTCATAATTCTAATCGTGTCGTGTTCTTGTCACCACAAACACGGCCCACCAACCCGAATTGCCACCCCTATGTGTAGCATTAGCCATCCCTTAGTTTCTTGTCTTGACTCTTAAGTTCAGTAATTTGAGTTAGTTCAAAGGTGTTAATCATAAGATAGCTACTGCCAGAACAGCAAAATATATTGTCAAGTTGACGGTTGGAGGTAGTCCGGTGGAGCTGAAGATATCTCTTCATGTGCTGGGGAGATCTACAAGTTATCATACCTGAAGGAGTTGTGGGTAATCAATATGTAGACCAGATAAACCTCTGAAGGCTTAGGCTTCCAATGTCACAGAAAAACATTTCAGAGGAGAAACTAGATTGGTGTCTACGGTGAATGAGGACCAGGTTACGAGACTTGATTATTACTGTATGACTTCAACAAGAGGTGATTAAATATGTTACCACAGAGTTTATCCTAGATTTCATGGAATGGTCAACTCAGGGAAAATTTGTGAGTTTCTTTCTGTTACCGTCTTTCATCATCATCATCATCAAGACCTTATCCGAATTAGAGGTTGGCTACATGAATCTTCCTCCTCCATTCTCCTCTATCAAGTATCATGGCTTCATTAAGTTCCAAAGTTTTTTTTTATTTCTGTTACTGTCTTTCTTAAAGATAATATTTAGATATCTCACGGCTTTTCGCATCAACAATGGGGCATGGGTATCAATGTAGCTTCAAAGTCTTTCTTTAATCAGCGCTGATATCATTGTAGCTTTGAAGTCATTATTTGATTAGTCTTATTTTAGAGGACTTTTGTTTTTATAAATTGAATTATCTTTTAGTAATTGTGATAAAGTAGGAACAATTTCCAAATCATTTCTGGCAGAGATTTCTACCAATTTTTTTTTTCTGATCCTTTCCGTAAAAAAGATTAATTTTCTTCATGAAAAATAAGATGTGTGCCAACAATTTTTTTTTTCCAGATTTATCCCTGGAATTTTATTTTTTTTGGAATGGTGAATGTAAATTTTATTAAAGATAAGACGATTCTTATGGAATGTTTAGTTTTAGTAGGTTTTATATTTAGGCATGTAAAAAGGAGATATGATTCATCAATTAAAGAAATAGTTTTGTAGCTTCATGGCAGGTTTGTCTTGCGGATTCAAGACTTAATCTAGGATAGAAGACAGTGTTCTTTGCCTATGTTTCACATTTCTCCAGCATTATTTGGTATTGAGCAAAGGGCATAATAGCTTTAAAATCTTTCTTTGATTAACGTCTTATTTTAGAGGTTTTTTGTTTCTATGAATCGATTTGCCTTTTAGTAATCGACTTAAAAATAAGCATGAATAAGATTGGTAATTCAGTAAAGATAAAAAGATTAGTTTCAGTAGGTTATAGAATTAGGCTTATAAAAGGGAGGTGGATGATTTACCAGTTGAAGAAATAGTTTTAAAATTTTCTTTCCTTGTAGATTCAAGGCTGGTTTGTATTGTGGATTTAAGACTTAATCTAAAGTAGAAAATTTGTTTTGGGTTTCAGCTAAGTCATTTGGTACCAGAGCAAATGTCAGTGTAGTTTTAAAATCTTTCTCAGATTCGTCAAAAGCCATCCACAGGAGTCTCCTTGATTATACTTGGTCGCAGATTTTAGGGGGCATTTTCTCCCTTGTTGGGGAGATTTTAATACATCTAGGATTTGGATGACGTGTTAGCTAATACTTTCCTTCGTAAATCTTCACTGTAGAAAAAAAAATCAAATAGACAGTAACCAATCTGATAGTGAAATCACTATTCACACTTATCAGGGTAGGAATGAGTACAGCTGATTTAAGCTTTGATATCTGACCTGAGATGAATGACAAAAGGAACAGCTCAACACAATGAGATCACTTTTCATCACAAGATGGTCAATTCACATCAGATGGCTGGGTCAATAGTGCAACAAAGATGCTGTTTGAACTCATACTAAAATTCTGTCTTACAACACAATCCAGTCTTGCTTCAAACAAAATGCAGCATCATATCCATTAGTAAGCAATTGTTTAACAGCCAAAAGCTACAGTTATATCAAACTCTAAACTGAATACAACATAATCAGACCTATAGATCAGCTGGAAACCAGATAAAATGGCTGTGTTCAAGAAACCAGAGGAACCGCGACTGGCTTGGTACCAAAGGAAAGGTCTGCAATATTTAATTGGTTCCATCATGTAGCTATCTGGGGTGAAAAGAATCTATGATGGCCTTTCTTCTGTCAGATACTTCAGTTTGGATGGATTCGTTGGGAAGGGTTATCAAGTCCGAAATCAGGGCTGTCCAAAACATGGCTCCCTCTCAGGAAATGCCCTCTTGCTCCCTGCTACTACATTGTTGTTAAGAAGTTCTACTCCCTCTTCACTCATTTGCTGAACTTCAGATGGTGACAAAATTCTGATGCATCGGACACAACTTATAAATTCCCTGTACATGAGACCATTTGGCAAGGTCATGATCAAGCATTGAACTTGAAAATCATTTATCAAGATCATACATTGCGCTTTAAAGTAATCATTTTCACCATTGACCACTTACGTATTGCTGTTTCAAGTATAACGAGTTACTGCATTGACCACTTTAACATATTGCTCTTTGAAGTGTTCATTTTCACGTCTTTTCCATGAGAAAATAACAAAAACTTGTTACAAACTTAGTTCCAGTTAATGTCAACTAAACTGCTTTAAAGTAAGAGGGATATTGTGGTAATTCTTCCTTCCTGTGTTACGAAGACACTTATCATACATTTCAGAAAGGTCCAATTCATTACTGAGTTTCAGCAGCCACAAGTTTAAATAGTATGCAGCAAAAGAGAAAACTAAAAGAAGAAGCAGAGAGGTAATAGTGACTGACAGTATGAATTAAAATAGGAAACAGAGTAAACTATATTTCAATAGTATGTTGTCGTTGTGTGACCTTGTGGTCATGGGTTCAAGGCGCGGAAACAGCCTATTGCAAAATGCAAGGTAAGACTTCGTACTATTGACCCTTGTGGTCCGCTCCTTCCCCGGACCCTGCATACGTGGGAGCTTTGTGCACCGGGGCTGCCCTTTTAGTAAACTATATTTCAATGAAGTCATCACTCTATATAGATGCAGTCCTAGGGTCAGTGTCATAAGGAAGGTATAGTTCTCTCATTCAGTTGTAGAGGTCTTCTAGGTCACTCCTCTTTGTTCTGTTTTCCTTTAAGAACTTGTATGTACAAAAACACGTCTAGACTTCAATCTGTAACTAATGGAGCATCAGGCCAATCGGAGTAACAAAATGTGGATGGAAATTGCTTTTCAGACTCCATTATTTCTAGAACAAATTGAATCATTTCCTGTCCCAGTTCAAGTATTAAACAATAAATTATTAACCTCCAATTGCTGCCCAAAGTGCTCAACTACATAAGAGTTGGTTTACACTTATTTGATGGACAGCTACAAAGAGAAGTAACATGCCAGGTGAATAAGTAGGTAGTTCATATATATATAAAAAAAAAGAGAGAATGAAGTAAGCAGCAAATCCATGACCTCAGTAAGTAGGAACAGTTTCAGAGGTTCAAAACAGCAAATCCATGGTTTCAGCAACTGAGAATAGGTTTGGAGGTTGACTTGGACTTAAAATTGGAAACGGAAATAGATACTTGCCAATTTCTGTCAAATATTTGAAAACAGGAAACTATAATCAGGAGCAGCTAATATGCAAAGGCACCATACAGTATACAGCATTGAAACTACATTTTCATCCCACAAGTCACACCAAATCCGTTTATAGATATTCAAATTGAAGATTGTAAGGATAATGATACACATGCACAGGAAAGTTGAAAATTTCACTTTGTAGGTCATCTCAGTGATGCTGTTATGTGCTTAGGAATGCATGGGCCTATGCGCGAATATTTATAAGTCAAGTATGTAAGTGCGAATGAAAGCAACTTACTCCCATGGGTCATCCCCAACAAGAAGCACATCATTTTCATAATCCACATACACAAGTTTCCATCCGGAACCTCTGGGGTCATTGAGCTGTCCTTCAAGTCCAAACATGTGTGCAATTGCAAATTTCAACTCATCATAGTTTCTGAATTGTGTGACATCAATGGACCTTCCAACAGATCCTAGCTTCTGAACCTGTTAAGTTATACAAATCAATCATCAAAAGATAATGAAGAACTAGATTTGTGAACAAAAATCAACAACAACAAATGACAGGTTCATGTTTTAAGTACATGCTCCCTTAAAATGTCAGAATGATGATTTACCAGTCGTACCTTAGTATATGTTCGCAATGGTGGAGGTACATGCTGCCATGAGCCTTTGTGCAAGAAACTACTGTCGTCAACATCCACATTACTTGAAGATGTGCCTCCCGAGCTGTCAGGGAACTCCTGAAAAGAGAAGGGATGAGAATCTGCAAGTGTTGCAGATGTAACCTGGGACTGAATATCCTGGCTTGTACAGAAGTTTCCGACTGGGCAACCGGAAGGACTTTGGAAACTAATATCCCTTATCGTATCGAAGCTCTCCAATCCAGAACTTGAAATGGAAGTATCAGTGATCATGCTTGCATTGCTAATATCAAACTGAAGATTACCATAAATGTCACTCTGATCATTACTTTCCTCAGAAAAATCTCTCAACCTACATGAATTAGAGATGCACTGCAGGCCAGTGGTATCCTTTTGACTCAGTATATCATGCATTCTTGTGGACTGGATTCTAGAATCATTTTCTTCCGTTTGGACAGGATATCTTAAGTAAGTCATCTGTTGTGGGTCAAGAAATTCTTGATTCAAAGGAGGGAAACATTGGGTTTCATTTGTATTCGATAATGGATCTCTCTCATTTGGATTAACTATTTCTGGATTTACAATAGATGAAGCATTTGACCAAGTGCTATTGGTAACTGATGTGGATAAATATGCAAAATCTTCCCCGCTCAATGCAGAAAGGGATATCGGTGACTTCAGAATATTGGTCAGTGATTGACAATTAGAAGGGTTCAACATCCAGTCCCCTGTATCCAAGTACTGGGCTGAGTGAGGACTTGAATGTGGTAGTAAATTGTTCTGGTTATTTGTCTCCACTGGCAGCGTATCTGTTTGCTTTTGCTGTGATATATCTGATTGAAGCTTCTGCTGCAGTACTTGTGAAGTCATAAGTAACTGCCTTGGTGACCCTTGGTTCAGAAAGGCTTGATTTACAAGGTTTTGAAAATCCAGGGAGCTTCCAGCCAATTTTTCTTCATTTAAATGTCCAGGGGAAATTGATTGGGTAAGCTTTCCTGTTTGTAACTGAACTGGTGGCGATGACATCCCTTCAGACTGAGATTGCTTTCCAAGTTGTTCTGTTGCTTGCACTAGTGGAGTATCTGGTTTCTCAGCAGCCATATTGTGCGGCAACTGATTTTCAAGTATATTTACCAGCTGGTTCTTTTTATGCTCTTTACAATTATTCTGAAGTACCTCATTTTCTTGATCAGGACATGGTTCTTCCTTTACTTTTTCTTGAGTTACTGTATGTGTTTGTGAAGCTAAATTTGAATCCACAAAACGGAGATGCCCCAGAATTTTCTGAGTGTTCTCACTTTGCAGCAAAATATTTTGTGAAGTAGGCATCTGTTGCTGTACACAGAGAAACTGTTGTTTCTGCTGCTGCAATGTTTGCATAAGCTCCTCTTCTTGTTGTAACATATTTCCCTTTGTGAAAGAAACTGATAACGAGGAAGGAAAGGCCCTTGAAAATTCACCATTCCTGAGGTTTTGTATAATATCAGCATCTCTAGGCTGATTTGATCCAGGTTGGATATTTGGACTGATGGTTTGTGGTTTTAAAAGAGCTGTCATTAATTCTGAACTGACACTGGGAACTACGGGACATCGGAAGTCTCTGTTACCAGCACTCGTGAGACGTGACAGAGGCCTTCTAAGTAGATTTTCCCATTCATTTTCTGCTCCTGACACTGTAATAGCAGACCATAAATGCATATTTTACAAACTTGACCTTGAAGTACAACATAAACATTATCCAATATATTAAACTTGATGCATAAACAGAAATTAGGAAACTCTGAGGTAAGTTCAATTATATATGAAAAGAAGAAAATCCAAAAAGCATTTGTAAATTTTGGAATCCCATCTGTTTGTATCAACTCAGCAGATTTCCAATAATTTGACAGAAGCTAATTCTACTACATAAAACTCAATCCAATATAAGTTCTTGTGCTTCATTTGCAGTAACAGCAGCAACTGGACAATACCTTTGTAAGCCTCCAATGTTTTACATGAACCAGAATATCAGGCTTATCAAACCTGATATCAGATTCGGGTAGCTGCTTGAGAGTTAATTACATAAAAAGATAATTCCCTCCTTAATTCTTATAGTCAATATTGAAGTTTTACAAATATTGGAGTTCATAACCATAAAGTGTGTATTTTTCTACCAGTAGAAAATCAACCATGCCTGGAAACCATTGCTGCCAAAATGAACCATCACAACCACGTAACGGAAAAAGACTAAAACAAGAATAGTGAGTTATTTAAATTGTGAATCAAAGATAAATTGAGTAGAAATGGCTCATTTGTGGAAGACGGTATATTTCTCACAAAAGAGGTCAGTAAGGCGATTGTAACAGCAGCAAAATGAAGGGCTTCACATGAACTGGAACTGCAAACTCACTTATCATGTAAGATTTCAATACAGTACTGAAGAGGTTGGACTGATTATTAATGAACTGATTGTAGTTCCAATATCGAAAGTCCAAGAAGAATTAACAATAAGTTACAAAAGGGTGCTAGCTGTTGGATGACATGAAAAGTCAAATAGATAGTAGAAGACGTGGGAGCTAAGAATGTAAAAATTGCTCAAAGAGGTCACAACAATTATGGATGTGAAATTATCACTTAGATATGCTGAATTGCTGAATATGATTTCTAGGCATTTTATACAGCATATTTCTCATTGGTACCTAGATTCCCAAGGGAAGAGGTCGATGGTTTGACTTTGAGGACTTGGTAAGCATATCAGAATGCTAATAGTGATTTGTAGGAAGAGATGGCGATTCAGAAGAAACTGGTAGTTTAAGTGGTCAATATCTTTGGAGGAAAGTCTTGCAACTAAATAGATAAGGATACATTTCAGTGAAACCAAGTTACTGCAGACATTGGTATTTTACTGGCTTGTCTACACCAATAAATATTTGTTCCTAATGATATTGAACTCTAGATATCCATCCAGTACACCATAACATTGTGCATGCCAATGAGACAATAAACAGTAGGAATAATGTGCTTGACTTGTGCCTTCCTTTAGGTAGAAACTATTACACGTGTGTGATAACATCTTTAAATGCTTATTACATGAGAAATCACAATGTACTGACCAGCAATTACAAGAGAAGAAACTTATGATAAAGAAACTGAAATGATTCTTTATGGATATCAGCATGTGTGGACTGTTTTAGGATGAGGAACTGCAGATTCAGTCCCCAGAGTGCGATACTTGAAGATTCGAAAGATTGTAACCCAGGAAAAGTGCCTAATATCTGCACTCGCCTTTTTGTCAGCGGACTCTCATCACACTCTTTGGCAAGCTGTAACTCCTATTGGGCAGACCTTGTGGAAGATCCTAACCATTGAGCTGTGCACTGAAAAGCTCATTCATTGGATAAATCTAGCATATGCTTCTTTAATTTGGAAAACGGACAGCGGAACCGTTTACTATCCATTTTAAACTCAAGGAAACATTGGCTAGAATCATCCAACAGATGAAATTCTTAGTGCATAGGATGCTGTTAAGTTTGTGAATGGTAAGGATCATCCAGGCCCATGGCTGGAGACAGATCTTGCCAAAGTGGGATGTGCAGATACAGGCCTTATTCTATTTGTCCAGAATACCAGAAAGACTTGCCTTAATTCAGGATTTCCAAGTAGCACTTGCCAGACCGGCATGATCAATCATATCATTTGATGGGTGAATTAGACAAACCAAAATATAAATATTAAGGCAGCAAGTGCACAGTCAAGTACTGATAAATAATGAAAGTTACACTGACAACAAAGAAAAAGCTTCCAAACAACGTAATGCTTACACATAAATCCAGGATGGAAAGGCCGTTTAAGAGTTGAAATTGGAGTCTGACAAAATGGACTTTCAGGAGTTTCAATTTCCCAGATACTAACCCTATTCTGCCTTTCACCAAAACCAGGTTCATCCCATTCTACCTGGTCACAGTCCAGAAAGGTACCAGGATTAAACTTGCTGTCAGTGGAATAGATATAGATATGCAAGTGAGACGGGCCCTACCTGAAGATTACGCCACTTGGAATTAGGCCACTTATGTGGATCCAGGTCGCTAATTCCTATGATTGTGCCCATATATCTGCAGAATGATCAAGAACTTGAAAGCTACCACGGAAAGTATCCAACATCTAAGTATACACACTAAATACAAAACCAAATAGATTTGACTTTTCATTACATTCTTAACAAATGTTCACTAGCATAATAATGATTTTAAAGAATAAAAGTAGACAATATCAATCTTCAAAACTAATCTAACTTCTGAAAGCATCAGAGAGACATAAAAGTGATAACTAAAGGAAGTCAGAAAAGCAGTAACTAAAGGGAGTGGGATCGAGAAAACATCAAATCATTTAATAACATTAAAGGTCACTCATCAATTACTGTTACACTTACTCAACCAAAATAACCTATCACTAGAGGTAACTATGTTGTTCATTCATGTTGCTATTTGTAATACAATAAGGCAGATCAGGGATTCTGATTGATATTTCTCAGCCTCATCTAGATGATTCTATTTCTTCTCCATCTTATCTTTCTTTCGGTGCTCTCTTTTCTTCCATCTTATCTTGACTTCTAGACTTTACTCTTTTAACTGATTACTAGAGATAAGATCCAGAAAAATCTTACCTTGACTTCTAATTATCCTTCCAAAGATTTAGTGGATCAGTCTGTAACAAGACCTAAGACTTCTTTTCTTTCTTATAAGAAAATCACCGAGGTTCCCTGTGTTTCTGTGCCTAGTAATGAATCAGGGAGACAAGTTGCAAAGATCAAGTTTCTGCACCATTTGCATAGTGTGTATGCTGTTTATAGGGACTATATCCTGGTCATGCTGAATTGTGCTACCACCTGCCTGTGTTTGTAAAACCAGAGCAGCTGTCATATATGTAAGGCTTATATGTTATCACATAGAACTATGGATTGCTTTGTCATGCCTAAGTGATCAACTTCCTGCCTCATTAGGTCCTGATTAACCTATCATGAGCATTGTCTTTATCATTCATGGGTTTGACAGGCACTGTGGACACGGTTTAACTACTTTCCCGTGGTATGGCTTCACAATACTAATTATGCATGCTCTTCTTGCACTCTCGCCCTTTATGCTGATTCATTTCATATGTTGATGGCATCATTCTAACAGGTTATAATCCCTCATTATGGATCAATTCATCTTCAGATTGCGTTCTCAATTTACAACAAGGGGCTTGGCTCTTTGGGACACACTGTTTCTAAGTGACTAATTCCATTCTCAATCAACCTGAATCACCCTAGTGCACCAATCTAGTCTGTCTGACCAAAACAGGCCATTCTGGCCAGAACCAACCTGTTGTCCTGCAGAACATTAAAGAACTGCAGTCAAGTCATTTTTTAATGAAATCTGCCCCATCTTCCCCCTTCTTGACTTGTCTAAGATGGGTTTGAAAGGACAACCCACCCTACCAATCTATTGGAGGGTTAAAACAAGAAGAAACTACCGTTTTGATAATCATTTTCTTTGAAAAACCCTAGCTAGATGTGGAAGATGAACCACGTACTCTCCCATTTTTTTTCTTGCCATTGAATTTTGTCACAACATATTGTATACCTAGGGTGAGGGGGAGCCTTGGCGCAACGGTAAAAGTTGTCATCGTGTGACCTTGAGGTCTTGGTCTCAAGGCATGGAAACACTCTTGCAAAAATACAAGGTGAGATTGCGTACTATAGGCCCTTGTGGTCCACCCCTTCCCCAGACCTTGCATATGCGGGAGCTTCATGCACCAGGGCTGCCCCATATTGTATAGCTAGGGATGAAATTGTCTGAGACCTTCCAAAATCATTTTATCTTTTTCAAAATTGAACATTTGAACAGGCAGTTTAGTGTTAGTCTGTTTTGGAAGTAAATGGAGTAGCAACCAGAATGGAATTGAAAACTTAGCTCCTTTGGAATTGAGAGCAAAAGAAACTCTTTTAATCTCCACATACTCAAACCAAGTACCTCCTTGACTTACTACTGAGTATTATAGCATGCTTCTGTCCAAGTCTCTGTCTGCCCTCAGTCTCTGAGAGTACTCTTCTATCAGATGTGAAGGTATCAGGAAGATACTGGAGCTCTCCGTTCACAAGATTGGACATCTCTTAATGTTGTTGATCCGGTATGTCATTCACACATGTTTGTTCATAATCAAGCCTTTCAATGTATCTTATACTATCTCAAGGAATCTTCCCAACCCGATTTACCTACTTAGCCAAGTTCTTGAGCCCTTTTGTTGCTTGCTCTGATGCTGCTAGGCTACTTGTCCCAATAGCCATCACCCCTCGACTGGCTTTTATGTTGTATGCACCTTAGCTCTAATCTTCTGTCACAGTGGTCCTGGAAGCAACCAACTATACAAAGCTCTTGGTATGACTGCCCCAGAAAATTAATGGCTGTCAAATATAATTTGTGATATTAAGTTCCCAGATCAGCTCCCTGCTCTGCTGTAATTGTCTCAAAAATCAAAGTCTGATTAGTGAAGTCTACTGGCCAGCTAGCAGGGATCCTTGCTTGATGTCTTGCAAGCCCTGCTTTTGCTTGCCTATGTCCTAAACTGATGATCTGCCTAGCCATCAGATTGAGGGAGATCATTAGATCATTACTATCCTTTTCTTTGTTTTATACTTAATCTTGGGCATAAATGCCATTTCACTGGTAAACTGTATTTTACTTAATCTAATAGCATACTGTGTGAATCAATGGATAAAAACAGATTCACAAACATTATCTGTTGTTCGTGCTGTCTGCTCTTCATATAGCCTTTCACGGAATTTGTGTCTAGTCAAAGATCAAATCAAGTGCTAATGAAAACAAGAACAATAACTTTATGTATTGTTTAACTAAATCCTCAGAGAACCCTGCAATTTTATATTAAGGGTGAATGCATGTTATCCAACAGAGTATTTGATCACCATCTCAACCAGAGCAAACAACAGCTTGGAACATCTACTTTATTGCTTGCCACAAGAGATGAAAATCTTGGGCTTCAGTCCAGTTACTCAAATTTTACCAAATTGGACAAAAGGTCACCTTCTATTTTTATAGGGCTTTATAGTATAATCTGATATGGTATGCATTGAACTGCCAGGGGCAGAAAACACATTGTTTGCTTTTGGTTCTCATCCATTATGGATTCTCTAATGTCTTTGATGAAATTGAACATAATAGAGGCAGACAAATTGCATTTAAGCTTATTCCAAGGTCAGTAATGGGGAGGTGGGATAGGCTTGCCAAAGATGGAATTTATCAAACTCAGATATGGGTGAATTTGAAAATCAAGTTTCCTCATTTCTTAGGAAAAGGTTTCTCTTGTAATTGCTTTTCTCTATGTTTTGTTGTGGCCTTTATGTTGTTTGGCCATTATGGAATGCTCCTCTTTCCCTTTGAAACTCTCTCTTTTCCTCCTATAGTCCACCTTGGGCCCTAGTTCGTTTACTGAATTAACCCTTCTCTCAAGAAGAAGAAAAAATGGTTTCCTTTTTCATCACGAATAATGCTATTTGAAGGATTTTAGAAACATTACGAGTACATAGTCATTGGATACTTCAGATAAGAACATTTCCAATCTAGACTTCAACCCAACTCTTTCACATACAGTTAGGTAAAACTAATTGGCCTAGATGTGAGGAACCTTCTAAGAATATATCCAAATATTAGCCTTAAGAAATTGGAGAGGGATGGAAAAGATTTGTGGTATAGCAATGCAGAAAGATACCTGCGTTTACTTGACTCCTCTGTCTCAAACATCATTCCGAATCTCATCCCGATTGACACCTGGGTGCCATA
This sequence comes from Warburgia ugandensis, assembly GCA_035236585.1. NCBI lineage: Eukaryota > Viridiplantae > Streptophyta > Magnoliopsida > Canellales > Canellaceae > Warburgia > Warburgia ugandensis. The sequence continues at coordinate 45,496,820 of CP141129.1, forward strand.
TACAGATTTATGGTGCTTTGCCAAAGGAATTACAAACTCTGAAGGACATGCCCTACAAAAATTGACAAGATAGTATGATGTAGTGAAAGAATGAGAATAAAAGTTGAAAATACATTAGTCATAATGACTAAGGATAGAGAAAGAAGATCCATTGACATGCCTTGGGTTGTAAAATACGGTAAATGGGCTACAATTAGCCGCAGCATGAGCTGCAGCTGCAAGGACACCGATATGCATACTATCAGCAGAGAGGACTGAGGATGGCAATGCTGTTTGTTGGTGATTTGCATGCCTCAAACCAAGAAGTAACTGTGACTTTTCATCCCTTTTCACAGTACAGACAAGTATCATAAGAAAGTGGAACTGTAAACATGAAATAATAACCTAGCAATGAAAATTATATATAAAGAATTCAATAACTGGTTACTTTTTAGCGATGAAGATTGAACAATTCTGACAACTTACTGGACATAAACAAGTACATAGAATGCACTCTTCTAAAATTCACATGTAGTATGATAGGATCAGCATATAATATCTGAACAGGAAGGTTTTGAGATTGATAAGGTTTCCTACCACATGTCAAAAATGCATTAGACCAGAAAAAATGCTAATATTTCCTAGGAACTACTAGAAAACAGTTTAACTAGGACTGGATTCTCACACAAGGATTTGTACTGATGAAATAGTGGCAAAGTAACAGACTAACAAGAGAAAAAAGATTGATGAGTAGATTACCAGTATGAGGATACAATTAATAAGATGCCCTGGAAATGAGATTGTACATAGAAAATGCTGAGTTTGCATCAAAGATAACAGTTAGGAATGCCTGGGTGGCCAGAGGAGAATTTATCTGTGCCAGGCAGGCATACTACCAAAAAAGGCATGTTTTAGGAGCTCAAGACACTCATGTGCATATCTCAAATTAGTAGCCTTCAAGGTCTTGAGTATGATTTGTGTACATGTAATGTATAACACCTATGATCAAAATATTAACTATTTCAATTTTCCCAAAAGACATGATCCTTTTAGTAAGTTTTGTAGTTCCACAATGATCCTCAAGAGAACACTTTAAGGAGCTAAACAAGTTAAGAGGCATCTAAAACATATCTTGATTATGCCTATTCTAACCAATTCAAAGAGTGAAACTATCAATGCTTGTGAATACAGAGATTTAGGTTGCAAAGGTAATCCCCACATACTAACACGAGAAACAAAAAAGGAAGATATCCAGGAAAAGAAGACAGGTGATTGGATTTTATTTTTCATGGTGCATTAAGTTTGTTGAAGTGCAGGAAAAAGATTCAGTTGAGTTATCCAGTATAAAAGGCTGAATATCGTCTCATGGCTCCTGAAATGGATTAGACACTTGTAGGAAGAACTATAACTGAAGGATTAAGTATTTTTCTGTCCACATGATTCTCGTCCAGTCTACCATATCAATTTGAGTGACATCAGACTGTCAAGAAAAATCTAATCTTCACATGAGCAAAAAGCACACAAAATTGACTATCAGTTTGTGTCCACAATGATGGAGAATATGAGAACACTCATTGCTTTGGCAAAAGTTGTAATCAGAGTGTAGATGTTCTTATGAAAATTATCGGCTGTAGTCATTGTAATCAGCTATTTAACAACCTAATAATGTTGAAAGGACACCTCAACTTCATGGGCTTTAGTAAAGCATGTATATTTAACAACCTAATAATGTTGAAAGGACATCTCAATTTCATGGGCTTTAGTAAAGCATGTATACATCCGTATGCTTTAGGTACAATATGATGGGTCCATACCCAAATATGGCAGTTGGTGCTGCCAGATCAATGCCGGATTTCTCGAGATGTCAAGATCTCTGGGTGCCAGATTTGGGGGAAATAAAGACCAGAATTGGACACCGGATATCCCAGAAAATCAAGACCATATTTCTAGATGAAAATCCTGATGTTTAAGATCCCCTAAACTCCTATAAATAGGAGCAAGAGAAACAAGTATGTTTATCCCCTGTGTAAAGCCCTAGTAAATACCTATGTAGTGGAACTCTTCCTCCTTTTGTGGACGAAGACCAAGTTTGGTTGAACCACGTAAACTCTCTCTCTATGTGTGGGTATGCCTGTGTGGTATGATTTGATCCAATCCTATCTTCAATCTGCAGCACAACACAATATGGGTACACATGCATGTCTCTGTTTCAAATGTGTGCATCTATGTGTGGGTGTATGCTGTCAGTTAATGTTTTGTCGCTAAAGAACCATATACTTCACCAAAAACGTTGTAGCCCAGTGGTTGACACAGAAGATGCACCATCCCAGTTTACAGTAGGTCAGTTGGCACCTTCCATTGCATTAGTGGTATGTCCCTTTTAACTACACACTATGTCGGCCAGTGGGGCCCTACTCTGAAATTAGTATGACATCATGAAAACTCCACTGCCAAGGCAACTTAAAGCTCCTTTGTTCCCTTACTAGTTTTGGATTTTGGTGCTGTTGCAATTGGAGCTTGGGAACTGCCATTGGATCATTCAAGATGGAATACCCACTAAGCTGCTCAATGACTGGCAGTTTGTGAAGAAGCGGATCTAGCTACCAACTTTTTATAGCTCCAACAAGTTTTCGAAGCCAAAAGGGAGATGCTCAGTGGGTTAAAGTAGAAAGCAATTTCCTTCATTTTGTTTCCTCCGAAGGATAGCCAGAAAAGTTTCTGATAGTTAGAAAAGGTCCTAGCAGTAGAAAGCACAGTTACAGAAAATAAAGTATACTTTTAGCTGTAGGGATTTTAATACCTGATAAACAGAACAGAATCACCAGCCCTAAGCCGTTTTGCACCCACAAATAAACTCCAACCAGTTGTTAAAAGGTGTCGCTTTGGCTGCCCTGCAAAAGAAAATACATATGAAAAATAGACAAGGTTATCTGTAGTTAGCTGAAAATTTTTAAATTGATTTTGAAGCTCAGTTGTCAGACCAGCTTACAAGAGAATTTAATTTCTTTGGTTAAAACAGGGACACATTATTTAAATGCTTGAAGGGGAGCCTTGGTGCAATGGTAAAAGTTGTCGTCATGTGACCTTGAGGTCATGGGTTCAAGGCGTGGAATCAGCCTCTTGCAAAAATGCAAGGTAAGGCAGCCTACTTTAGGCCATTGTGGCCCGCCCCTTCCCTAGACCCTGCATAGGCAGGAGCTTCGTGCACTGGGGCTGCCCTTTTACATTATTTAAATGCTTATATTGCCTAAAGGTAACAGATATAACTGAGTATATAAAATACCATCCTACCACGGTATATGTGTCGAAATGTCCAACAGTTATCATGCAAGTCTCGAACAACAAGCTCTTGAGTTGGAGGTTGCATTGAGTAATCCTGAATTAGGGAAAGAAGAAGTGAATACAAAAAAGTGAACAAATACACAGCATTCTTTCCAACACATTGTTGGATATGACTTCGGCAGTTTGAGAGTTCACCAATGGGGGAAAAAGCTTTTCAGCTGCCCTACGAGGAACTGAGAACCCTCCATGCGTGCTGGTATCACTTGCAGTCAAATTCTTGCAAAACAATTCACTTGGCTGCTTACTAGGCTTTAATCCAAAATCAGGAATAGGGAAGACATCTGTCTCCTGGAAAAAACAGAAGATTTGTCCCCCAATCAGAATATTAAAAATTCAACAAGTCAAGTGTCATCATACTCTGGTTCCAATTTCTTCATTCAAAGTTATCTGTTCTTGCTTCTGATTGCATGTCTTCATTCAGCAGTACATGACACTTGAAAGTCAAGTTCTAAGTTGAATGATAATTAAAAGATCCAGAAAAACCAACCAGATAACATGGATAAAAAAGTACTCTCAAATATGACTAAGAAGTAAAAAAATCATATTGATAGATGAAACTGTTTCTCAAAGTGTTAAGCATTGCATAAGGAAATTATTCTGAACTAGTCATATTTATAATTATCTAAAGAGCATAACAGGTTGGTCTAAAAGAGCGCATATGTTTAGGGAGGACCATTTTAGTAGACACTAACGGCAGAATTTGCTTACAGAATTCACTGGCTGAAGAGTCATCTGTGCATAGATCTCATCAGTATCCTTATCTGCCTGTGACTCCCAATATAAAAAAGGGCAGATGTCAAAGAAAATGTTCCATACAAAAAGATGCTAAACAATATAAAATTTGGTAAAGGCAATTAACTGATACTTAACATACATGTAGTGTAACATTGTGAACCTGGCACAACAACTGAGACTGGAGATTTGGGTAGTTAGGAATATGTGACGTTGCAGCTCTTCTTGTTGAAACTGCCACCTGTTGAAACAGATACAGATGATGCAGGTTTACAACCAAACATTGGCTGTCAAAATTCGTTTCAACTCAAAAATAAAGAAAAAGCTGATGCCAGTTGCTCACCAAAGAGCATATTTGTTTCCCATTTTTTGCAGTAATTCTGGATAAAGTAACATCTAACAACTAAATTCCTCAGAGTTAGTAGGATTCTTTTCAAAGTAACAAAGAAACGAAGTACCTGTTCACTGTGCCCTTGTGGGAAATAGTATACGAGGCTGCCAACTTGAGGCAACGAAACAAGTGGCCCGGCACAGGCATGCCAAAGCTCAGAATTTATTTTCTTCCTGGTTCCTGAAATCAAGAAGAGATGACTTAGAGTAAACATTGAACACTCAAAGAAACATGGCATTCGATACATTTAATCAAAGGTAAAAAAGACATCAGGTTGAATATTACTTGTCGCGAAATGTATTGTCCAAAACACCAAGTATCGGTTTGAGATTCAGAAGTTGAGTATATTTGAAAACTGAACTATCGTGAGGCAGTATAAAGCAGTACGATGACTCAAAAAACGCATTCACTACACCAAAAATGTCCATCACTGGAATCAGAATTCTAACAAAAAGTGCTAACCTGACTGGACTTGAAAACCTCCCAAGAGTTTCATCTCCTCAAGAAGACTCATTCCATTTCTCAGGGGACCAGCATTGGCATTCTCTTGAACAGAGGACATGTTTATATATTAAGCTACAATATCCTTATCCATGGCACCTCAACCCCATATCAAAGGAAGTCACAGAAGCTTGGAACCGCATTTCTATTAATCAACTTTCTCCACTTCAAAACGCTTCCTCACGGAAAAAAACAGCTCCAAGCACAACAGATGAAAGTCTTGCTTCTGCTGAAAATGCAGAACCGAGCAAAAATTTCATCTTTCCACAAAAACCCAATTCATACCACCTTCTAAGGATTACCAAAAGCCATCCAATTTAGCACCTTAATACCCTTGACTCATGACAGAACCCAGAAGCAGAATAACTCTCACTTGTGACGAAATTACAGTAAATTTTTAAACATCTCATACTTCCTCCCGTTCCATGTCACCAAGCCAAAAACCCATGCAATTCAATAAGAAGAATCACCTCAAAACTTGAAACCCATGAACAAAAGCCGGAACCAGAAAACTCTCACTCTTGCTGAAAACTCGACAGACGCTCCGAAAGTTCCATCCTTTACACAAAATCCACTTTCCCAATCACACCAAAAAACAATTCATAGCACAAAAGGAACTTTTTCCCCATGTCCAATCCATGAACAGAAGCTCAAAGCAAGAAACTCTGACTTAGCAGAAAATGGAACAAAATCCCAATTTTCTCGAAATTCCACGTTCCAAATCACGTCTCAAAACAACCCAACTCCTCAATTCACCAACTAAGAACGCTCCAAAATCCCAGACCAGAAAACTCTCACTGCAGTGACAAACATCCTCGACATCTTTCCCAGAGAACCCACGTCACAAAAAGAGCCAACTCCAAATCCAGCAAATAAAAACAGCCAAAAATCCAAACCCGACAAACAGCACCTGAAAAAGGTTCTGAAATCTAAGTGACTGTGTGCGCTAGCACAGTCGAAAAGCGAGTTTTCCAGCACGCTTATCAGAGCCCGAATCTAGTGCTTGAAGAAAGAAACCGACCTTTCAAAAGAATGGCGATGATTCTCTCTCTGCAACTCAACAAAGTGTTCTTCCTTTTTTTTTTATATGAGACGGAATGTTAGCCCCACTTAGTTTCTTGTCCAAACTCTTTCTACTTTCACTTACGTTTTCCTTCCTTTTCCTTTTCTGTTTGCTGTATTTCTTGGGAATCTGTGACAGCTTTAAACGTAGAGAAGACGAAGAAAATACGAAAACAGGAGTAACGCAGAGAAAGCCTGCAACTCTCGAAGAGAGAGAGAGAGAGAAGACGAACGAGCCGAAGGAATTTAAAAATTGTGAAGAGGATTGCGGGAGAATGGAATGGAATGGAATTCAGGAGGTTCTATGCGATGGTCGGCCGATTAGATAATCAAGCGTATACTCAAATGGGACCCAAACATTTTGGTGGGGTCTCAGTTTAGACGGCAGAAGAAATTTTTTGGGAGATATTAGATAATTGCTGTTCAGAACCCTTCATCTTCTGATCTGAACGATGGTCCATGAGATAAACGGCTTTGATCACGCTTCTAGTCTACATCTAGTGACTTTTGGCCGGCCGGACCCCGGATAAAACACCAGCAGACTTGATTTTTGTTTCTGATAGTATAAGGAATGTTGAGGGAACAAGATATTGGATGGTCTCGCTTTTCTCCATGGTCTCGTCATTTTCCGTTGCGTACTAATTTGACCGTTTGTCACGCGTGTGCCGCACGACAACATTTGCATGGTCCCACCCTAACCTCCTGACACGTGTCGGACATTTAGCATGTGTAAGGAGTCACATGCCTGCATGCATGCATTTGCAGACATCCATGATATGGTTGGGGGAGAGAAAATCGGGGAGCAACCCGGGGTTGCTGAAGGCGAGTGTGAAAGCGGGCCGCAGCCTTCAATTAGTTAGAGCTCCGCTGAACTCACCTGATGATGGCTCTGATCATTAAAGTTGACTCACACTATCTTTGCCCGTACCCCTGATTTCAGGCCAAAAGTTATTGACATCTCAATGCCCTTCTAACTATTCGCTTTCTCACGGGTTCAAGACATAAAAATAATTTCTTACAAAATACAAAATTACGCTACGAATTATTCATCCTTATGATCTGCCTATTCTTCATATGTAGGAACTTCGTGCACTGAAGCTGCTCTTTTATTATGTGGTCATGTAGCTGCCACATATGAACAATCTTGATCCAATGTGAATGCTAGATTAGAGTTCCTTTGGGGGTATTTTCCTGTTTCCGGATTGGATCAAATAGAGTAAGTAGGAAATGCTTTGATCGGGGGAAAGTTCATTGTGAAGCACCAAGATATGGTTGTTATTATTTAATGGATTATGTGTTAGTTGATCTACATTGTCCATTTGATGGGATATATATATTTGAGTTTTAGTTAAACAAGTCTTTTAATGACCAAAAACGATGCAGATATTAGGTTTGGCTGATGGTGGTTGCTGCAAATGATCAAACTTATTTTGTTTCCACACTGCAATATCATCTAATCTGGTATCTTTATTTTTTTGATGACGGACGTATATGCATGTACGTGTACCTTGAGGAGTTTTGAACTCATGACTTTCACGATTGAAACACACTCTTGCACCACTGTGCCACACTCACGCACTCCACTTGATACCTTATTAATAGAACCTTGAGTGTCCTTTGATAAATCTAAGTGCCTAACATCACCCGATTAAGTAGATCAACAGTGGATGACATTGTGGTCATTAGTTAGAACAATGGACCAAACCAGATAATGTTGATGTGGTACATAAAGGGCGGACTACAAGGGTTAAGATGACCCGATGCAAGTTATGAGACCGATAGCATCATATAATTCATCTCTCTCTCTTTCTTTCTGTCTGAATTATATGATGCAACTAGTGCCATCGTACTTGCATTATAAGCATCCTTAAAAGAAGTTTATATACTCAATATTTCTAATTTTTTCCATTATTTGAACCATTCATTTGTTTTTCGTAAAAGGCAAGGAGCTATAAAATCAAGACTAAGCCTTATTCATCTTTACAAATGGTTAAGAATTTAAAGGAAAAAATCCATAACTTTGGAGAAATGATAACTGCAATCCATTCTTTAACAGTGACAAACCACTGTTTCTGAGAGAGAGAGAGAGAGAGAGAGAGAGAGAGAGAGAGAGAGAGAGAGAGAGAGAGAGAGAGAGAGAGAGAGATTCCCATGCATGTGAATAGAATGGGTGATGCATGGATGGGATGTTGGACCATGCAAAGAAAGTAAGGAACTGGATCGAACGGCTGGGAGAACTCTATGAGATCGAGGCAGCACGCGAGGTAGGAAAATGATAGCGGTGTTAGGGAAAAGGCGTATTATTTATTGTTTAATAGGTGACGGGGTGTGCAGGGAACAGCACGCTAGTCAAAGCCTTTGGAACTTATAAATCCCCCGAATTCTTCTTATTAATATAATATTTAGTGAGAGAGAGAGAGTTGAAATTTCTTCTCCTTTTTCCTAGAACAGAACTAACTTCTCCCAAGACAAATCTATGCACCAGTATCCGTATAACCTTCTACTTGAGATTAACTTCCTGTAGTTTTTAACTGCAATCCTGCTAATGTCACTTGATCCTGGAACATGCTCTTTTAGATTATCATCGCTGCATTAATTTAATGGGCCCACTGAAACTCATACTAGATGCAGGATTAGTGAACATCACTGGTAATTGGAGAAATAGGACTATGAATGAGTACTCGGGAAACGTAAGAAGACACCAAAATCACTTCCTGGGTGCGATCGATTATGTTGATCTGAGAAATTACTAGATCTCACTTTAACTGAATCATCTTAGCTCTTGATTTTATGTGGGGATATCTATTTTTTGACTAAGAAAACCTGACTTATTAAGGCTCGAAACAAGATTTGAATCATAAAGATCACCTCCTGATGGTTTCAAGATCAGTGGTCACGATTAAACACACATGTCCCCATGCAGGACCTAGAGGTTGACATTTAGGAATGATCACGGCCACAATACCTATGCAGTCAAGACTCAAACTAAACAATAGAAACAATGCTAGATCATTGCAAATTATTATTCAAAGGTAACTTTTCACACCACTGGGATCAATTGCCAAGTTGGGTCCACCATTTCTTGCAGCATTCTCTATATTTATTTATTTATTTTTGTTAATCAATCATTTTGTGTGAATTTTCATTTACATGTCACGTTTCAACTTTATTATGGGTATACTTCTAAGAGAATGTTTACCATCTTAAGGCTTTAAGTGCTCTCATAAGTCTAATCAAGATGCACTTGCTTACCAATTTGCTTAATTGGAAATGGTAACATGAAATACATGTTACATGATTGTGGGTCAATCCACAATGAAAGTATTCATCAAAAGATAGATCCACTTGTTCACAAAAGTGGTAGTAAAAGTAAAAGCTTGCTATGACTTCAGTCTCCCAACTTGGGTATGATTGAATCTTGTGTAGTGGTAGAAGGACAAGGACAAGGAGAAATGGAAAAGTAGAGGGAAAAAGAACCAAATGGAACAGATAGAGATGATGGGACGATGCTATTCTCTGTGTCCTTATTACGGTGTTGGGAAACATGCAGCCTTGTTGGTCTGTTGGGGAACATGGGCTAGCTCTTTTTTATGATGTTGGCTCTCTCTCTCTCTCTCTCTCTCTCTCTCTCTCTCTCTCTCTCTCTCTCTCTCTCTCTCTCTCTCTCTCTCAGAGTGTTTGCTAGGGGAGCTTGGGCTAGCTCTTTCTTATGATGATGGCTCTCTCTCTCTCTCTCTCAGAGTGTTTACTAGGGTGAGATTGAAGAGAGCTTTCTGTGGATTGCAAACAGATTTATATATTTTATGTAAAGTCGTAAAGTTGCAAGTGAATACGTAGGAGGATCTTGGTTTCATGCTTTCGTTATTAGGTTGCCTTCTGTTGGTAGGAAGGGATCGAGGATACTGTCACTCATTTTTCTGAAGTTAGACGCTTTTTAATTTGACTGCATATTGAGAAGAGTTGTTTCGAGTTTTCTTATACCAAGTTAGAGCTGGAAGTTGCATGGGAGGGGAGTGTTATTTTGAGTGTCTGATACTCAGAATTGGGTCTTGCATGGTGCACAGGTCATTGGATTGTCGATTTGATCAATGTCACAATGGCAGGTCATGCATCATTGGTACATAATGTACAAGTAAAGTTTATTTCTTGCCATGCAGTTGGTCGCAAATAACTCGACATCTCTTGGAAGTACTTTTGGTTGGAGGTTTGAGTCGCTGGCTGTTGATTAGATTCGAGAGTTAATTCTTCATTTGTAACAAAAATGAAAATTAAAGTTTACCTTTAACAATATTCTTATTACAATACTTGGAGCAAATAACTACTGTCATATAGTTTTACTACTGATAAGCAAATTACCTTGTAATATGATTAATATGTAGATTCCGTAAATAATAAATATAAATTACAAAAAAATAGAGTAGTTCTACAATTGATAAGCAAATTACCCTCCCGAACTCAACACTTCTTCTGCTTATGGTTGAATAGATAGCATATTCCACGATCAAATTTTCTTTATCATCCTTAGTGAGGCCTCCTCCACCTGCTTGTCCTAGATTACCTTTGGGTGCTCCATCATATTTAGTTTAAAAACTTCTTGTGGTGGAGCTCTCCAATTAACCAAAATTCCTTATTAATAAAAAATTTTTGTATTATTTTGGTTTCATTTTCTCAAAAAGTCATCATCTTTATCCTCAAATTTATTAAAATTATATGGACTATCTTTCCATTTAATAATGATTTTTTTCCTCGAATGACTTGTTTGGATGAACATACTCATTTCCTACATGCCATCTCCCGTACATGGTAAAGAAGGCCTACTGGCTTAATGAGATCAATTCTTATTTCTCTTTCTATCAATTTAAGTTCTTCTTTAATGAACTGAAGATAAGTTTGGTAATTCTTTTGTACCTCCTCATTTCCTCCTTGCCCTTTACCTAAAAATTCTCTTAATAACCACTCTCTCAGATGGATGATTTTGTCGAATTTCATTATAAGCTAGTGCTGACTGTCCACCAAATCCTTTCATGGTTTTGACAAATTTGTAATAAGCAAACTTTTGAGGTAGTTCTTCCAACCCCCCACCCATCCAAAAAAAAGAGAGGAAGGAAAGCACATCACCTGTCCACTCTCTCAGTTGGAATATCATATCCTTTGGAAATTTCTCGAACTAATACACTGGAAAAAATCACTGTTGCGGCACATGAACAAACAGGAAAAAGGAGGAGGATTAAGAATCGGCATTCTGGTTCGAAGCTTGCTTCTGCACAGCTCACAAGAGAGGTATCCTAGAATGAACTTCTTCTAAATCTTTGGAATCTTATTGGCAATACCCATTGGCCTATTTGGTGATACTTTGATAGGTCATAATCGTTGATCATTGGACTAGCCCCACCATGCTCCATGCCCATCCTTGTACCAGCATCAGAAAAGAGAGAGAGGTATAGTTCTAGCAGGATCACTGTATATGTTGCGTATTCTCATTAATCAGGAGCTTCCAAATACTTAAGAGCCATCTCTTAGATTGTTCGTAGCTCAAAAGGTGCACTTACTGGGCGATTGAAACAGCCCAAAATAGTACTGATTAGGATTAAATTTATATGACCTTGTATCTCAGAGCATAAACGATATGGATACACTAAATTACTTGGGAAGAATGTTCCCAATTAAGGGTGGAGCCTGTAGAAATCCATATAAGATCCTTGTCATCATATGGCAACAATTATACTAGTAAACGCACATTTAGGTAGCAATTTTTATTATGGCAATCAGTCGAGTGTGGCCAGATTTTTTGCTGATCCTGATTTTAGTTCTTTTCTCTTGCTCATAACTGGACCTTGGCCCTACTCAGATCAAAGAATTTTTTACCTTATTCCTACCCCTTAGTGGTCATTTGGGTTGGGTACTCAATTGACCCTAGTTTGCTACAACATTTAAAAACATTTTCTACTTTCAATGATGACCATTCCATTAAAAACTTCAACTAAAAAAATTAGTAGGTAAAAGCATCTAATGATTATGAATTTTCACAACTAGCCTAATTATGGTAGGTTAGACAAAATGAATGGATCAGATCATCCAAATATGAGGCATAACTTCATGGGATCCCATTTTAGATATTTTAATCATGAACGTTGAACTTTTCAACTAGTAAAAATAGGAGGTAGAAGCTTCCAGTGGGCATGAATTTTCATTGCTAACCTACATAGGGTAGGCTAGACGAGGAATGGATCTTCGCGTCAAAATGTAGGCTTAGCTGCATGACATGTCATTTTAGATCTTTCAATCTTGATCTTTGAACTTTTCAATTAGTTAAATTAGTAGGTAGAAGCATCCAATGATTATGAATTTTCACAACTAGCCTCTATAGGATATGCTAGACAAGACGAATGGATTAGATCATCAAAATGTGGAAGCTAACTAGATGGTATGTTATTTTAGATTTTCAATAGCAACCATTGAACTTTTCAACTAGAAAAATTAGTAGGTAGCATCCAATGGATATAATTCTCATAGCTGGTCCAAAGAAAGTAGGCCAACACAAGATGAATGGATCAAATCATTCAAATGTGGGGCCTAGCTAAATAGGATCTAGTTTTGGATTTTCAATATTGATTGCTAACTTTTCAACTAGAAAAATGACATGAATTCTAGAGCAAAGAGATGAAATTCTTCAAGTTAATAAAACATCTGCATGAGGAGATTTCATTATATATATTATTTTCAAATAATATAGTTTTGATTAATCAGACAAAGGAGGGCGTAAACACAAAACTAGAGTTATGAAACGATGTATTAGAATCTAAAGGATTTAAAATTAGTCGAACTAAGACATGGCATATAAAATGCAACTTTAGCAAGAAGAGAAGCGCGAGTTAAGCTCCAGTAAAGATTGATAACTAAGAAGTCTCCCTAAAAGAACACTTTCGATGCTTGAGATCAATAATTCATAAGAGCAAAGAGATTGAGATTGAGGTTACCCAGACAATACAAGCAAGTTTAATTAAATAGAGATGCACCATTGGAGTTTTATGTGATTGGGGGGTGCCATTCGAACTTAAAGGAAAATTACATAGGGTGGATATAAGGTCAGGCATGCTCTATGGATCGAAGAGTTGAGTAATTAAGGAATAACATGTGTATAAGATGAGTGTCGCCAAAATTTGGGTGCTGAGATGGATAAGTAGCAAGATAAAAAATGATATAGTTAGAAATGAAAACATTAGTGGAAACTTGGGATTAGCATCAATAGGTAACAAAATAAGGGAGATTAGACTTTTTGGTTTAGACATGTCCAACAAAGACAAGGAACATCATTGTTTAGAAGGAGTGAGACGATCCAGTTGAAGATTCTAAAAGAAAGTGAATAAAAGTGGTGAGAAAAGATTCTAAAAACTTGAGAACCAAATGAAGCCATGATAAGGGCTTGATGATGATGAAGCTCTCTAATCAGGGATGGAAGAACAAGATTCATTTGACCCACACTGTAATGACCCCAATTTTTGAGATATTAAAATCCCATGAAAAGTTCAGTTTTAAAGATAAGGGCAATTTGGTCATTTCACTAGTTGCCTCAACTGAACTCAGGAATTTGGTCCTAAATATGGTTCCATTAGATGCGTCTCGGAAAAAGGAATCCAACGAGACCAAAATCACCCAAAACGGAGTTAAAATGAGCAAGATATGGCCCTTTGAAGTTTAGGGGCAAAACTGTAAATTTCCCAAAAACGATTTAACCTGAAAAACACAGGTGCCCGTTTTGATACAGGCACCCCGTCGTCTTCAACCTCCTAGAGGTTTCTGGAACGGCAGTGTTTCAAGAAGAAACCACCGCCATTCCAGAGGGTTCCCCACCGCCATTCAAAGGTGGTTAGAAACCCTCCAGAACCCTCTGTAAAAGCTCTATAAATAGAGCTCTTGGGTGCCTCTAATGGCAGCTCAAAAGCCTTGGAGAAAACCAGTCGTGAAGCAGTGAGCAAGGGGGGAAAACGTGGAGAGAAAACCCAACACGAAGCAGGTACGCACAAAAACACCCCAAACCCATCTCACCCACAGTCCTAGGCTTGGTTTACCTAGGTTTTTTCATGAAAAACCATGGAGAATAGGCCTCTAGGGAGCCACCAAGGACCCTGGGACGTCCCCAGGGCCGCACTGGTTCCTCAGGGACAAACCAGGGCATCCCAAGGACGCCCCGGTCCCCCAACGACGCAGACGGCCCGCCCCACTAAAGAGGAAGACGGGCGGAGATTCTAGCGCGTCTTCAGACGCCCCCGTTGAGGCGCGCGCCGCAGACGCGCAGCGCACGTTGAAATTTGGTTACTTAAGGAAGCAGGGCGCATGACGCTGACGCTCAGCGCCCTAGCATTCCTCCCTTTTTGTCTTTAAGACTATATGTACATACAAAATTAAAATGCTTATAACTTGAGATCTAGAGCTCCGATTGAGGCACCGCAAAAGGCGTTGTATCTGTATCGACGACGCGGATACATCCAAATCATAAAATCTCTGATCAAGGCCCAATAAAAGGTGGGCATGACCCTTAGAATAGGATGGTGGCGCGTGACCACTAGAACTTTGGAAAACTGAGAATACCAAGGCCAAATTAGGACCTTGGGACACCCATAGGCATAGGGATGGACCCCTAATGCCTAAGTCCAACTACTCTAAACCCATCAAAGATAGGTTAAACTAACCTTGAGTCCCCAAACCATGTTCAGGAGCGTACGAGGACAAGAAGGTTAACGCGACCTAGTCAGGTAGGTGCTCTATCACTATTAGATTCTTTTAAAAGATCTATTATTGTTTTGAGAACATATGTTATAAGTATATGACTTGTTTAGCATGACTTGATTTAGCATACATATGATAAACGTTTTGTACGTAGACATGTTTCGTAAAAGATTGCATACACATTGTGCACATATATGTTTTGTAAACAAGTGCATACAAAGATTGCATGTCCTTGAGGGTTGCCAAAAGACGCTGGAGTGCCGAAGGCCAGGCAGTTGTGAGGGACCCAAAGAGGATTGGTTTTGAAAAGAGGTTTTTGCTTGTCTGCATGATAAGTGTAGCCTTAGCCGATGAGGGCGGGTCGATGAGGGCGGGCCAAAGAGAGCTGACAGGCTTCTAGGCTGGCAGACTTCTAGACCGGGCAGTTTCTAGGTGGCGGTGCTTCTAGGCTGTCAGGATTCTAGGCAAGGTTATGACTTTGAATGCGAGACTAGCATTGCATGCATGTTTTGCAACCGATTTCATAAATTGCATGATTTACGACGAAGAAGTGTCATAGGCCCCGTGGAGGCTATGACCAAGTGTCCTCAGGTACCCAGGGACCACACGGCGAGGAGGCCGTGGGCATAGTGGGACCCTATGGTTTCGTGGATTTATGTGCATTGCATATGGCATGATATAAGGTTGGTCGACCATACCATACCAAGAGGTCTATGAGTTGGATTCCATGAAGCATCTGATGCATATCATGATGTTATGACATATTTTTATGATTATGATGTATGATATTTTCAACTTGGATTATGATATTTCTTTAAGTCGTCAGTATTTCGATTTAACAGTGGCTTTTAATATCGATATTGAACGTGATTATTCGTACAACATGCATATGTTTTTATGAGCACATGATTTTAAAGATCGCATGCATTATAAAACTAATAGTGATAGACTCCTACTGAGTATATTATGTACTCACCCAATCCTTAACATTTTTCAGACATAGTAAGTACTCAAGGACAGGATACGTCCGTATATATCATGGTTCAGGACAGCTTAAAGAGGATATCTATGTTAGTGCTATGAGCAAGTGAATCCAAAAGGAAACAAATACACATGTAAGTAAGCTCTCAACCCTCTGGACATGTGTTTGTATTTAGTTACAGTTGGGCTGTGCATTGTGACTGGATAGACCTGGGGAAAAAGCATTTGTGATTTCTAAAGTTGTTAAAAAAAAAAAACTACCTTAGTTGTTGTGAAAACAAATGACACTCGGAGTTTTCAAAAAGAATTCCAAATAAAAGATTTTTCCGCTGCATTGCACTATTTTTTTTCAAATCGGGATCCCACCTTAGGAATTTAGATTTTTCATCTAAAAATGCATGAGAAAACCCGGGTCGTCACACGCACCAAATCAGGATAAGGTCATGATGATGATGAGATAAAGTGCTCATATCATTCATAGATGTGCCATACACAAATTAGACGAATTCATCAATTTTCATCTTTTAATATTTTACTAATAAAAATAGACATTAAAGATATCTCATATAATGTGTTTTTCTATTGGTTAGGACACGAACCTACTTGAAATTTGAAGTCTGTCACTATCACCTCCACCATGTAGGAGTAATCATGTATCTACAACGGAACTTAACTTACAAAATGCTAGCATAAATGGTTAAATCAATAGCAAATTTTCTATGAAATTTGATGTCCAAAATTGATTCCAAAACTGACAGCTTAAGCAAGTGCCAGTCGGCAAAACAAACAAACAAACACTAAGCAAAGCTGGATGTGTTTTTCTTCCCTTTCTTTAGAAATAAAATGGTTGACCCACATGTACAAATATGTATAATTGGAGTCTTCTTAGTAGCCAAGTGACGACTCACAGTCATTAGTCACATGATCTTGGTTCTATGCACAATGGATAATACCGTGAGAATATAAACACTGTTAAGATCAAAAGTTTATCTTCGCCAGTTGGAAGAAGAAGGAAATTTATCAATCAAGTGCATAAAATCATCCCATCAAAGTAAATCAGTAGAATAAACTTGATATTATCTATTAGGCTAATGGATCAAATAATGTCTCCTTTTACATGTGAAGCCAACAACAACCATAAAAAAGCAGTAAAATAGGGGATGTCTTTGGGCTCACATGGGAAGATATATGACTGATCTCTACCATGAAGTTATAAATCACCAAGATGCAACCCACATGATTCTAGTCTCAAACCGACTGGCTTCCTAATAAGCAAGATATAGACCAAGAAAAATCTATGGCTTACATTCCTTGGGGCCTGAATCTGAGGCTTCATGGCTTAAGAGCCACAGATCATTCGATCAGTTAAAAACAAAACCACTAAGTAACATGGTTTTGATGTCCCTTGTTAAATTAGCAAACCTGATTATTGGCTCTGATTTTACGTACTTCTCTGTAAAAAGGCAGCCTGGTGTTCAAAGCTTCCACATATACAGATTTAAGGAAAGAGGAGACTAAAGTGTCTATATTATGCAGCTTTACCTTACATCTTTGCAAAAGAATATTTTCACACCTGTGACAACTCTATTGTTGCCAGGCTCACTTTACATATACAATTTCTATAAGAACGAAAAAGGATGGCTATCTTATTTTCAGTTTCATCAGCTTTGGAATTGACCGACTCCTAATCAGGATAAGGTTTTGATGACGATGCTCTGGAATCTCTTTAAGAGAAGATAAGAAGAAGAAATACAACTTTTATAGGCTGGTAGGTCCACCTTTTATGATCTTAAACATTTACCTGGTATGAATCATACGATGCTAGTATAAATAATTAAGAAATGGAAGACAATGTTCTATGTTCAAAAGTTTTTGAGTCATTCAACGGGAGTGTTTGCTAATACCATGTAAATCAAAGGAGATCATTGAATAGGTGCACCCACTTGTACTTTAAGCCAGCCATTGTTTGCCCCAACATTCTTGACTAAACCGTGATAGACATTGCTGTGGATATTGCAATGCAAGCATGTATAAGATTGAAACGGTGGCCAGAAGGTATATATCATCTATCTGTGCTGTTTGAGCTTTCAAGAATTGGTCCAATGAAGCTAAAAGCAAGAATATACACTGCATTCCTTTAGATACCGTCCCAGTGGACGATGAGTCAGACTAAATGACATTGGAGGCAGGGCAGAGATGGCCCCACATTGGTAATGATGAATTTTTGCCACTACTTGGAGGCAAGTATATGCCTCCAACCAAGCGATGAAAAATATTTTTTTGATTGCTGGTGATTAATGTTAGGATCCTCCTTGATCTAGGATCCAGCCATTCTTGTATTTTATATATTGGCACCTTGATGAATATGCCTGTACATATGACATTCTCTAAGTTAGATGTTATGATGCTAATGATAAGTGAGAGGATGGATATTGATCTAATCTCACTTGATATGATTGATCATGATACCATCCTCGGGATGGATTCTATTTATTGAGAGACGGATGATTTTGGTGAGGAAAAGATTACTTTTAGTGTAATGGGATAATCGGTCAACTTGTTCCTGTGTAGGAAGAGCATCACTAAGATTCGTGTTATTTTTGCCTTGAAGGCAGAGCAGTACTTATCTAAGATGCCAAGTCCTCCTTATTAGTGTGATAGTGGATGAAAGAGAGCTGCCACAGATTGAGCACATATATGATGTGCGAGAATTCATAATCTTTCCTAAGAAGGTTTTAGGATTTTACGCCGCAAGAGATCGATTTGGCATCAAACATAGTATCATTTTCTAAGGTACCATGCAAGATGACCGTAGCTGAGTTGGAAGAGTTTCGGCTATAGTAGTTATTTGACGAGAGTTTATTAGACCTGTTGGGTCTTCATGGGATGCATTAATCCTCTTTGTGAGACGAAAGATTGATTCTTATTGCTAAGCATGGATTATTGATTGTTGATAATTCCATAGTAGAGAATTGATATTCTCTATCATGTATTGATGATCTATGTGATCGACATAGGATGTGCATGATATTGGTGGATATTGATTTGATGTCAGTTATCATTGGCTAAGGATTTTGACTGAAGTGTCTTTAAGACAATTTTTTGAACTTCTTATGATTGCTACAAGTTCTAGGCAATACCAATTGATGAAATTAGTACACTAATATTATGTATGGATATGATGGACAAAATTTTTAAAGGTTACTAAGATGAATCATGATTACATAGTGAATGATGCTTTTATTTATTCCATGACCTTGGAGGGCACAAGAAACATATGTGCATTATTCTGACTATTTGAAATACTCACCTTTTGCGATAAATGTATGCAAGTATGAATTATGGTCAAAGAAGATGAATTTTCTTGACCGCAATATCCCTATTGATAAAGAGATTATTTATGGGGACTGGGATTTTCTAGGACTAGTTAAACTAGTGAGTAAGGTTGATAGTTTCCTTAGTCTAGTATTATGTTATCGCTAGGTTATTAAGTTCTCCAAGATAACAGTGACATGAGTACTAGTTATATTAGAGAAGTGTGATAATAAAGTAAGTTAATATGAGAGCATCTTGTTATGATTAATCAGCTTTTAAAGTATGGCTTTTGCTTGTGAGTAGCCGATGAGGGCTGCCTAAGAGGGCGACCGATGAGAGTGGGTGTGAGAGACATTGACAGGCTTCTAAATGGAGAGCTTCTAGGTACTCACAGTATGATCATGCTATGGATCTGATTATGATTAGTATATGATTGCCTGTTACTGAGTTGATATGGTCTGATTTTGATTGGCATATGATTACCTATTATTGGGTTGGTATGCTCTGAACTTGATTGGCATGTGATTGTCTGTTACTGAGCTTGTATGCTTTGGTTATGATTGGCATATGATTGCTTATTACTGAGCTGATATGCTTTGATTTTGATCAGCATATGATTGCTTGTTAGTGAGCAGGTATGACATGAACTTGATTGACATGTATTGCCTAGTTAGGAGTTGAAGTGATATGGGCTGATTAATATACATTGCCTAATGAGGAGGTAATATGCGTTGTAATATATTTGACGTAGAATTGCCTATATGGGAGTTGTGGCACTTCAATTTTGTTGACATAGTGATTTAC
Source organism: Warburgia ugandensis (assembly GCA_035236585.1). NCBI lineage: Eukaryota > Viridiplantae > Streptophyta > Magnoliopsida > Canellales > Canellaceae > Warburgia > Warburgia ugandensis. The sequence continues at coordinate 45,516,654 of CP141129.1, forward strand.
TTATGCCAATGATGTAAACAAATGATTAACTCTTGGATAAGAGTATGATTTATGTAAATTATATTATATGTGGTTATGATGTGTTCTAACCACAATATGAGTATTGGATTCGGAATAGTTTAAAACATACATTGGTTTGTATGCATGAGTTGTTATCTGAGAAGATAACATGGTATGAAATTGTTTACTAATATTGACTTTGAAATGATGGTACCAACTATAGATCTAATGATATGGGGATGCTTTTAGGATTGTTGAAGAATGAAATGGAAAGAAAAAAAATTCAAGGACGAAATATCTATAAGAAAGGGAGGATGTAATACTTGCTAATTTTAAATTCTAAAAATGTATAATTTTGCAGAATCTTGGGATTTTGTGAAAAATGGAAAATTTGGAGATTTGAAAATTTTAGAGATGAAATCACGATCTAAAACCTTAATAAATAGAATGTACACTTGAAAATGGAATCCACTAGTCGAATCATCCCCAAACTTCATGAGAAGTTAGAGACTCATCCTTTATTGATTAAAAGACATGAATTAAGTGAATTACGACATAGATTGATGATCAAAGACCACAGATGCTTGTCTAGATGTTAGAAAAATCTACATCTAGTTTAAGATTGACCTAATAAAGGGTTAATCAGATGATCTGAGCTGTTAATCTAATATTAGTTGTTAGATCAAGAGAATTATCACTTGAATTTGTTTATTTTGAAATGTGAGAACACCAAGTGATAGATGACTTATGATGTGACAGATACGTCAGAGCGCACAATGTAACATTGCTTACGCAGCTGATTGGAGTACTGCGTTTGTCGAGGTAGGTGATTTCATTCAAAATTTCTTCATGATTTCATCAATCATGACTTATTATTTGAAGTTCTTGAGGCATGTGTTTTACGTCTTACCATGTTTACATAAATGTGTTCCCTACTTCTTATTGATAGCATGGCATTTGATTTTCCTAATAATTGTGTTTTACATGTAAGAGACTGTACTTTATCATGAGCTTTGATTATACTTATTGAGATTATTTTACATGAGAGTTTTCCCTAGTTTATGGCATGTTCATTGATTTATGATGGGTGCTTCCACCCAGTGGGTACTATTCTAGGAGGGTAGTAGAGTTGGTCACCCCTTCTGACTTTGTCATGATAACGATTAGACACTGCCCTCGAGAGGGCCAGGTACGTAAGTGGTAGTATCTTGGGTAGTCCCCCCTACAAGTCTGATTTCCCCCATGGGGATGGAGGAAGTCTCCCGTTATGGTGTTAACAGGAAGCGGCAGTGGTTGAGATCCTTGTATAGTTGACACAACAGCATAGTAGCCCATATTCTTATTTTGTATGCTTATTATATAGCATTTATATGTTAGGTGAACCGGAGTAAGATAGGCCTAAGCCGTGAGTGACTTCGGGGGTTGATGCTGGATGCATGAGAGGGACCCAGGGATTGGTATGAGTACTCATTACCGATGATGGTGTGTCGTGGAACACTCTTAGGGCTTGTTTTTGTACGGTGCCCTGTTTATCATGACATACATTTATATTATTCTGTAGATACAGATTCGTATTGTTTTGATGGACATATATCCGTGTATTCTCATGCTCTGTATGCCATGATGCTCAGGATTGATATCGATTTGTTCAAGTCATGATTTTCCTGTATTATTCATTATGGATGTATGATGTTTTACGTGCTTTATATATATTCATCTTATGAGAATCACCATGATCTTGATACTTCGAGCCATATGATTTTATCATATTTATTATTGAATGTGAATCATATACACAAGCATACCTTGCTAAGGCATTGCTTTGTTTTGCAATGCCTCAAATTTGGAGCCCAACATCGCTAAGGAAAAGTAGGTAGAGTAGCGTTACTTAGGGCAAAGACTTGAGGATCATCTCTCTTTTTGTATTCAGAGATAGATTTAGTGTATGTCTCTTGAATTTGTGTTAGATTTTCTGGGCTGTACTTGGATGTTTATATTTTTGATAGATTGGACCCACACTATTGTATAATGTACATTTACTTACATATGTGTATGATGTGGTAATCATAGATGGAACCCTGGGCATTTGAACTTAGTATTATTATTGACTTTTTACGACTTGTGTTGATTTATCGTGGTTTTAAATTAAGAATGCTCAGAGTATCAGATATTTGATTTTGGTCACAAGTCGTAGTTTTGGGTATTGGATGACCCTCTGAGTTTTCTTTTTTACCTCTTTGAAGAAAGGTTTAGAAAAACCCAGGGCATCACAATATATAAGCCAACTAATCGTTAGAATGGACATATAGGATACGCATAGCCTGACGTTTGATGGGCTCGTGCACAAAATGATGTGAAATACCTAGTTAGCTGCCATGTGAATTGCAGAAATATTATCACAACAAAGGATAGGCAGTAGATAAAGTAGAATGCCAATTTCATGGAAGAGAACCAAACCACCTTAATCCATCAACAATGATTGCTAGTGCACGATATTCAGCCTCAACGCTAGATCTAGAACCAGTAGCTTGCTTCTTGGGAATCCATGACAAAAGATTTGGGTCAAGAAAGATGCACGGGCCGAAAGTAGAACGGCAATCATCCGGATCTCTAGCCCAGCCAGCATCTGAATATGCACGGAGGGAAAGAACCAAAGAACGTTGAAACACAAGGCTGGGTTGGATAGTGCCCATTATACAGCACAATATTCATTTGACGGCATTGAGATTAGAAGAATGAGGGTTTGCGTGAATTAGCAAAACTTATTTACTGGAAAGACGATGTCCAGCTTCGAAGGGAGCTTTGGCTCAAAGGTAGAGTTGTCGTCGTGTGACTTTGAGGTCACGGGTTTAAGATGTGAAAACAGCCTCTTGCAAAATGCTAGGCCACATACTTTTGTCCCTTGTGGTCTGCCCCTTCCCCGGACCCTGCATATGCAGGAACTTCATGCGCCGGGACTGCCTTTTTTACAACGTCGAGCTTCACGAGAGTAAGATACTGTAAACTACGAACCACTCTACAACATGAAGTGACACTAGAAATGACATTTGGCACTAGAAAATGTGTGTTAGGAGAAGTATTATCAGATAAGATCTGAGAAGATCAGCCGCATAATTATTTTGACAGAAACAATTTATCCGACTGTTTACATACCTCCGTGCTAAGAGAGAAGCTAAGGTCATCGAGATCCCAATTAGCAAAAACTATGCTGTATTAAGAATGCTTGAAGCTTGTTAAACCAAGCTCCGGGTGCCTGTTTAAGGTCACAAAGAGACTTGTTTAATTTGCAGACGAAATTGGGTTGCAGCAGATCCACAAAACCTTAAGGTTGTCTCACATTCAAGAAAGCATTCCCGACATCTAATTGTTTCGATGGCCAGCTGTAAGATTGGGCAAGAGCAAGGATAAGACGATCGAACTTTGGATAGTTTGACAATAGGACTGAAAACTTCATCATAATCCAAGCCTTCTGGCTGTTCAAAGCCTTGGGCAACGAGACAGACTGGGATGTTGGCTAGAAACATTCGCCTTACATTTAATCTTAAACACCCAACGACGGCCAATAATATTGATATGATGTTCAGTAGGAGCTCGTGTCCGAGTGCAATTATGAATCAAAGCCCGAAATTCATCACTCATAACAGTTAACGACTGAAGAAACTTTCATGCTTCTAAATAAGAGGGTGGTTCTGATGATAGCGGATCAGCTAGTTGGGCTGTCAAAGCACCCGGCAAAGGATGTTTGGAGGCAATAATCAAGAAGTCCCATAAATGAGCTCATTTATGCTCTTGTAGCTACGAGGAATAGAGCTATCTGGAGATAAGATGGGAGCATCTACCAGTGTAGCAGAGAATGAAGTAATGATTGATTTGAGGCAGAACTTTGAGTAGCTGCTCGGGATAGTGAATCATGCTCGTCCTGAATAAGCGAGGTGCTAGAAGCACGACTAGTAGTACCTGAAATAGCAGAGCCAAGTGATTCAACTGAGCAGTAGATAATGAGATCCATCCCATATATGGAAGTCGGTGAACCAACTGGATCAGAACTGCCAAAAATAAGAAGTCATCAGAATCAATCAGGATAAAATAAAAAATTGATTGAAACTGATTTTAAAATCCTAAAAAAATCATGATCTAAAATTAGGGGTAGATTGGAGAAAAATCAGATTTTTTTATTCTCTGAATTCCTAGAGCCAGAACGGATGTTGTAATCATCCTAGTCTATTCTTCTCATAGTGAAATTATTCTCTCTCTGTCTGGATGTAGGCCAAATTAACCGAACCACTTAAATCTGGTCTCTTTTATCTCTTGGCACAGACACGAGATGGAGTGGAAGACGTGTCTGATAGATGAGTGACTAGAAGCTGTACAGGCACTGTAGAATCTTATGAAAAAATGGACTTGTCATCAAACATGTTGGTATCCAATGGTGGAAAATAAGAGTCAATGCTAAGTGGACATAGATTCGGTGTAGAGAGGTGAAAGTGATGAAGCCATTGATGAGCGATCTTTGTAAGGAAAGGTCATTTCATCAAATTGAACATTTCTTCAAATATATGTCCCTGAAAATGGATCTAAGCAGCTATAGCCCTTGTGTGATGCATCATAGCCCACAAAAACACACTGCAGTGATTTGAGAAGCAGCTTCTGATTTTTCTAAGGTACCCAGGGCGGATAGCATGAATATCCAAATACACAAAAAAATATTATAATTGGTCCTTCTCTTCATAAGACATTCATATGGAGAGTTATCTTCTAGTATCCGTAGATGGAAGCCTATTAGTTAGAAAAAACACAGTGGAGAAAGCTTCCTACCAAAAATGAGGCGGTAAACAAGCTTGGGAAAGAAGACATACCCATGTCAACAATGTGCCTATGCTTCCGTTCGACCACACCATTTTCTTATGGTGTGTAGGGGCAAGATGTATGATGCGAAATGCATGCAACTGTAGAAAATCAAGAAAGAGTTTGCTAGCAAACTCACCAGTACCATCTGTCTAAACCACTTTAATAGAAGTTGACAAAAGATTCTCTACTTGTTTAGTGAAATCAATAAAGCTAAGGAAAGTAGATTTACGCTTCAAAGAAATATCCAAACATATCTTGTGTAATCATCCACCGTTGTTTATAGTTGGAATGAGAAGGTGCCGAAGAGGGACCCAGTAGATCCATATGAAGTAAATCAAGGGAAGAGCTAGAAGTAAAAGTTCTTAATGAAATACTTAAAAGGGCAGCTCCGTTGCTTGAAGCTCCAGTGTATGCGGGGTTCGGGAAAGAGGTAGACCAGAAGGGTTAATAGTACACAGCCTTACTTTGTATTTTTGCAAGAGGCAGTTTCCCTGCTGTGAACCTATGACCTCAAGGTCACACGATGACAACTCTACCATTACACCAAGGCTCCTTAATGAAATAATTAAGTACATGATTTTCCAAGAGGATTCACATAAGAGAACCAATGCTTGGCTAGTTTTCGAATATACAGGAAGCTTACATGTACTAACAATTTTATTGAAAACAGAGAAAGAAGGATGACCATCGACCACGGAGTGAATGCCAACCAGCCTGTGATTTGCGTCTTCCATAGAAAGCATCTGCAACCCAACTGTAAGAGGCCATCTGATCCGATGAAAGGTAGTAGAGACCCTCGTGGCTAGTACCAGCCAAAAGCACTTGATTACTGATCTGAACCTTTATTCGAAAACCATGTTCATCAAATTCAAAATAACAGTTATTGTCAACAGAAAACCGTCTAATAGATAACAATTTTTTGGTGATCCTTGGGACACATAAAACATGATTTATCTTACGAATCATGGGAAGAATGAATATCCAATGAACCATTAAGCGGGATATCAAGTTTAGTATCATTTCTAACAACAAGTGTCATGACCTTGGTAAGGAATAGAATGTGGCAGTCATGTGATTGATAGCCCTGCAATCTAAGCACTAGCTGTGTCCGAGGCTTAAAAGAAATGCGCAGAAGCAAGTTGTGTAATAAGATAATTGGCCATATAAGCACGATTAAACTGCTTCAGACAAGGGTGACAATGATCATCGCGGTCATAGCAGAACTGGCAAGCCATGGATGTAAGAGAAGAGTGTAGGAAGGAGTGGAAGACTATGATCAATAGGAAGAGGAGATGGACGCCCCCCTTGAGATATGGTTATTTCTTAAGTTTTTCAATATTTGCAACTAGATCCCTTGGAATGAATTTTGGTGGGATTACAAGAGTGCTTGGGATTTGAGGAGAAATAGTTTGTGGCATTTGCTGATGCATTAGAGTTGACACAAAGGATTCATTTTCTTTTGAAGTGTTTCTCTTAAACAAGAAGGTTGTAAAATGCATCAAAAGTAAGGGAGGATATATTTCTTTTTAATGAGAACACTTATTATACCAATTATTAGTGCAAATTATCTTATTGATTAATACAAAACTAAACTTTTTTATTTATATGCATGTATCTTTTATTTTTTATTAATTTACTTTAAGTGTGTGTGTGTGTGTGTGTGTGTGTGTGTGTGTGTGTGTGTGTGTGTGTGTGTGTGTTTTATTATTTCAATTAAGGGATGAATGATTAGATGTTGGAGTATAGAAGTAAATGAGCATATATGCAGAAGTGTGGGTGTAGAAAGTTTTTGTTTTTCAAGTCTTTGAATTTTTTATATTAAAAGTAAATGTACATATATGTATGTTGAATGTGAATGTGAATGTGAATGTGGAAGTTAATGTGGAAGTTAATGCAGATGTTGTAGTTTCCTTTTCCAATTTTTTTAAATATTGTAGGAAGACTGCAATAGCAAGAAGATTAAATACGGTCATTAAATGTGTAGGAAGATTGTAATAGCATGTTATATATAGTTAGATTTTACATAAATGTGCATAGATATTAAATACGGATGCTGCAGTAAATATGAAAATGGATGCTGACTCTCTTTTCATATCTTTGAAGATTGGAGGAAGATTGTAATATCAACAGTTCATTGAAGGTGCTTGAAAATTGTAATAGCACATTAATACTATTGTATATAGTAGGTAAAAAAGAAAAAAAAAAACTTTTAAGAAAGTTTTAAAGATAGTTCTAGAAGACCATCTTTAAAATATACACATTTAAAGGTGATTATAACCATCTTAAAATGTATATGATTTAAAGATGGTTTTGAACCATCTTTAAAAGTACAAACATTTAAAGACTCTTTTGGAAATCGTCTTTAAATGGATGTTCATTTAACTATCTTTAGATGTATGCACATTTAAAGATGATTTCCCTAACCATCTTCATCATCGTCATCATCATCAAGACCTTATCCTAATTAGGGGTTAGCCACATGAATCTTATTCATCCATTCCACTCTATTAAATACTATGACTTTATTTAATCCAAATGTTTTTAAATCTTTTCTCACCACTTCTATCCACGTTCTTTTGGGCCTTCCCCTTGCCCTTTTAGAACCTTCTACTTGTATTGCCTCACTTCTTCTAACCGGTGCCGTTGTTGGTCTCCTTTGAATATGTCCAAACCATCTAAGTCTAGTCTCCCTCATCTTGTTACCTATTGGTGTTATCCCTAAATTTTCTAAATATTTTCATTTCTAATTCTATCCTTTCTTGTCTTACCACTCATCCATCTCAACATCCTCATTTCTATGACGCTTATCCTATGAGTATAATGTTCCTTAACTTGCCTTATTGCCATCCTATAGAATTTTTCTTTTAGTTTGAGTGACACCCGTTAATGATACAAAACTCTAGATGCATATCTCCATTTGTTCCAACCCGCTTGGATTCTCTGGGCAACCTCCCTCTCAATCCCTAACCATCTTCAAATGTGTATATATTTAAAGATGGTTATGTAACCGTCTTCTTTTTCAACCAACTTTTGAGGGCAAATAGATATAAGCCGTTTTCGAAACGGTCTTCGACATATACTAGTGGAATAACAGTGATAAATTCCTTACATCTATGACCAAGACCATCAAGAATGCATTCAAAGAGTTTAGATTCAGAAATCGGTTCACCAGCAAAAGCCAATGAATCATAAAGAGATTTAGCATAAGTAATCACCATTGAACCAATCAGTACTGCGACGGAGAGTGAATTTGCTCTAGTAAATTTCAAATATAAACCTTAGAGAGGGGACAGAGACATTTTTTAAGAAGTGACCACGCCTCAGCCGATGTTTGATAAGGAATGAGAAGAAATTGAATAAGAGCAGAAACGGTGGATTTAATCCAGTTAAGAACTAGGCGTTCATGTTTGATCCAACTAGTATAGCATCAACATAAGAAGGGTGTTCGTTAAATGCCAAAACATGTTCGAATTGAGACTTCCAATTGAGAAAGTTGTGAAGATCCATGGGTTCTCTGAAATAGTGAGAGGGGCTGAAGGGAATGGGGAACTGAGAAGCTGAAGAGGAAGAAGCACTCATGCTGAGATTGAACAGGCCCAATACCATCTAAGATATTTTCTGTAAATGACCACTTGAGGTCAATTGATCATCAGTATATATAACTTATAATGAGTGATTAAAAATTCCGTGAAAGGTGGAATCCACCATACCATATTCCATCTCCACAGACAGTCCCTTGTGCTCCCTAACCATATATCCTATCTGAGGAGGTTGAAAAGCACGTATATTTTTACAATCACAGATAAGATAATGGGAAGGTGCAATTGCAGCTATCCTATGCTTACAAGATTTTCATAGGACCACGTTAGATCATCCAACTGTAGGGCCATTCAGGCAGAAGTAGACACTACATGAGTACCATACGTTAGCATGCCCCAAAGTATATGCTCATTCCTATAAATGGTAAGTGGCCTTGAACCTCTAGCCTCTTGGCTCTGTGAAGAGCAGTTAACTTCCTGCTGATTCTACTTTATGGTGTTTCCAAGACCATCTATGGGTCTGTCTTTGGTAACTTTCATTATCATCCAAAGAAAAGAAAACGAGACACTGACAACTTGATTATTCACTCTCCTGTGATTTAAAATAACAAGAATAACATATCTCAGTTAAATCCATATAGCACAAATATCATTGTGGGAGGCAAGTCTCTCCACCTACAAAACTTCAACAGCAATGAGTGCAGTCTGTAAAGTTAAAAATGGCGCAACAAATTCCTTTGGTAGGCAAGAAAGAAACCTCGCTAAGCTTTGTCAGCTTTGGCAGCAGTAGCAGCAGCTTGACCTCTGAGACGACCAGTTCTCCTTGCAGCAATGAGACCGACCTTTTGGCCAGGAGGTGCATCACGACGAACAGTGCTCGCATGTCCGATGTGCTGGTGGTTACCACCACCATGAGGATGCTCCACAGGGTTCATGGCCACACCACGTACCTTCGGCCAGCAGTTCCTCTTCACCCTGTATTTGTGGTAGGCATTACCAGCCTTGAGCATGGGCTTCTCAGTTCTTCCACCACCAGCAACCTGCCCGACCATTGCTCTGCATCCACTTGGTACGATCTTCTTGGCACCAGAGGGAAGCTTGATCCTGTGTAAAAGTTTTTAAGTATATCAATGAATATTCAGCCACACAAATAAAGAGGACCAAACTGGTTATGCTCAATTTCAGCAATTTATATAAGGAACATCCTGCCTTAACTTCAAAAGGTTTTAACTTCAAAAGGTTAAAAGGAACCAGTTAAAACTTCCAACTACCCCCTGAGGGCAGTTGGTAATAAGTTGCGTAGTTTGCTAGGGTAAAAACGAAACGGATCATTAGATTCATGTCTTACTGCTACAATGAAGACAACGTCAGTAAACTAACTCTGGAATTCATATAAGCAAAACTGTAGAATGCAAGTTTCACCACCTGTTGGGATACTTGCAGCTTTTAATTAAAGAAATCAACAATCAAGAAACACAAGTGTGGATTTGCAGTCTGGTGCATAAGGTAGTTAACAGTGAGAAGGAATTAAATATTACATTATACTAATAAACTATTGCATTTAGGATTTGAATGCATGTGATTCCAAAAGACTTGTGCATGGTTAAACGCTAAAAAGCCATAAGACCATAATACCATAACCGACCGCATTTTGTCAGGTTGCTTTCCATAGACCAAGACAACAAATTATATTAATCAAACTGCACTTTGCCCTGCAAGTATCAAAATATCAAGAAAGACACAATTCCCAATCTGCTTGCAGAATACTGAAGGGGAACCCTATATGAGATCCTGCTTTAGGGATCTCATACGCTCTAGAAAGGATTTCAGAAGCTACTCCTACAGAATATTTTAGGTCATAATGACATCAGTGCCCCACGTAATCAGCAATCCTAGGTGGATCTAGAAGTTGATAACAAGCACCTAGAGCAAGGAGTGTAAATTGGATCAATTTTTCAAAGGACAAGGTGATATTATGCAGTGTTGTTGTAGTTGAATAAAGGATGCAGAAGAACACCTCCAAAATTATTATAACAAAGAACAGAAAATTTTGAAGAAGATTTTACCAAGGAAGATACTGAAATGGAAAATCTGGAGCACAGGAGTTATTGAGCCCAGCTTCTTGGAAATCTAAACCACCCATCTGCTGAGCCCCATGTCAGAAAGATCATGTCCCAGTACTCATCACCAGGGGGTGATACTCGCACCCATTATTCTAAGGGGTCAAATGGACAGATCATGCCAGAAATTTAAGACTATTTGGTGCGTGAAATTTTTGGGGTATGACCTATCTATGATGGCATCCTACAGATGAAAGGTCTGGACAACCAAAAGCTGAAAGTCATATGTACTTCTTTCCTATGCTAGTACATTGTTAAATCTCCATAGACAACATTAATTTCTCCTCCTTTGTGGATATACAGTAGCATAAAATTTCAGCATTAGTATCTTCAATAAGACCGCATTATAATAAGAGTGCTAGTGGACGTGACAGGATTTCCACCAACCAGTGGCAGACTCTACTTCAAATATCTAACTCAAATAAAACAGATTATCAAAATACTGTTATTCAAGTTGGACAGAAGTAAGATGATTGCATTTAAGAGAAACTGGGGACAGACATCCTTCAATTGGGAAGATAGACACAAAACAAATAGAAAAATGGTTGCATTTCCAAATAACATTGTGGCAACTTCTGTTCATTTAGGAAGTTTGATGTTAATGAAGTTGGAGCTTTGGACTAGAAATTCTTCCACAGCTAAACCAGTTCAACAATAAGAAACCAATACAGGTAGTCATAATAAGTGTATAAATAGGAGAACACTGAGTTCCTCTGGATTCGTAGTGGCATTGGAGCATCCGTGGCCATTTGCAGGGGAAGATGTAGGGTTTGGCACAGAACAAGCAACATGTTGCGAATCTCTCAAGAGCAATTAACTATAATTAACTATAACTGCTTGAGGTACTATGGAGTTTAGGATCCAAATACAGCCAATAAATCACTCAGGCTACAAGCTTAGTTCCTAAGGTAAAAGAACAACATAACGGAAGATCAAGGAACAGCACATACATTTTTTTCTTACGAAAGAAACAAATGTCATGTAAATGTAACTATTGATGTCTCAACATAGCCAGTTAACATCTGTCAATGCAACTTCTCATGTAGAGATTTTAAAAAATGAACCATGATACTAAGACTCTTATGTAAGTTGGAAAATTTCGGAGAGATAGTGAAATGGAGACAATAAAATCGGACTGAATTATAGCTTAAGCGTGTATCAAAGACACCTTCTTTAAAGTGTCTCTCTCAGGCAAGATATTGGATCTCTGGCAAAGCACTTTAGGAGTACAGCAACCTTTTATGTGGGCTGTTGTAAGCAACTTCCTAAGACCCACCCCAAACTCTACAACATGTAGGCACTGATTTGATGTCAAGAAAATGATGTGTTTTTTATAATAAAGTTCAACTGGAGAGATCAAAATAAAACTCTGTTTTCTATATATGAAACGTCCAGATTTCATATTAATTTATAGACTTCTAAAATGGTTAAAACAGAGTTTTCCTATGAAAAACGACACATCTCCTATAAAAAGGCGCCATCAACACCAGTCAGACTCATTAAAGGAGTCGACTCCAATGAACAAAGCCGACACTTTTTGCTTTAAAAACTTTTGAAAGCTGTTAGGATTCAAATCCTACCAAAGAGTCAGCTCCCTTAAAATTGTCTCTCTCCAGAAAGAGTTGCCTCCCACATGGGGGCCAACTCCCAATACGTTAAAGAAAGAAAGTCGTTGAAGGAGTTGACTCCCACATGGGGGCAACTCCCAATTCATATGGCTCATCTACAGGAGTCAACTCCTCTCTTACAAAGTTTAAAAAAATGTCTTTTCTAAAAACCATCTTATTTCGAAAATAATTTAACAAAGTATTTTTCTTAAATAATTTAACTAAAAATCCAAAAATACATACTCCAAAATTTCTTTTTGGGCCCAAAGGAAAGTATAACATGATGCTCTACAGAAGTCAACATATAGACAGAGGTAAGGAGGGCGCACTTAGTCGAATATAAATCAAGCTAGTGCACATATACAACAATCCGACATTGTCAAGCAATGTCAGCTTGACATGAAACCTCCAAATAATGCATGTGTGGCTCTCTACGCTCAAGAGAAAAGACCGATATGGAAGCAAACTAACCCAAACTCACTGGTAAAGCACACTGATCACAAACAATAAAACAAAAAAAACAAATATACCTCATATATAACAAGCACCTTGTCTACCTAAGGTTCAGAGAAGCAATAACAAGGCGTGCCCCAGAAACACCCAGATCATATCATGATAGAATTTTGCTTAATCGTAGTGGCACATATGAGGCACCTGTCCCATGTTCAACTGATCAAAACTACCCCCTAGAAGCACTCACCTTCCATTAATTGCCCCCAATTCACAAGGCTAACTATCGAATGAAATTAATCATAGATTAAATTCGCAGAAATACATGTAACAGTTGTCATCTAGCAAGAATGACCGTTAAGTACCAGTGAATATTATTTTTGTAAGTAGAACAATGGATCAACCATTTTTTTACCATCACCACAGCTAGCATTAATTATCAAAAACATGATTTTGATGTAACACCCGTAGAAATCATAAGTATAATAATGTAAATAGTTCCTCAAACAGATAGTCCAAACCAAAATCCCCTCAAACAAAGAAAGAATCGCATTACCTGGTGGTGCCATTATCTGGGTTGTGACTGATAACAATCGCGCAGTCCCCAGAAGATCTAGCAATAACTCCACGATCACCAACATGGTGCTCCACATTACAAACGACAGCTCCTTCAGGAATCGACCTAAGAGGAAGAACATTCCCGACCATGAGATTTGCCTTCTTTCCACAGAAAACAAACTGGCCAGTATACATGCCCTCCGCAGCTACAAACAGCTCCTTCTGGTGCTTGTAGCGGAAGGGATGGCGGAAAGTGACTCGGGCGAGTGGTGCACCACGGCCTGGGTCGTGAATTATGTCTGTAGGTGGCCATTAAGCTCTCCGAAGTCGAGAGAGCGGAATCTGGCGGGTCCTTTGCGGTGGTGGGTGTGGGATTTGAAGACGGAGCCTGCTCCCTTCCTCTGGGCTCTGCTCACACGCCCCATTTCGGGGAGTGGATGGAAGAACCGGTCGGGGGATGATGACGAGGAAGGGAGAGAGAAGATGACCGGCGCTAGGGTTTGGGATACTTAAGTGGGTTTTGTGTGTACATTATAAAGCCGAGGAGTAAATGTAGGGGTTTAAGGCAGAAGTGGGCCGAGGTTTGGATGATCTGCACTGTTTAGCTCAGGCCTTTGGATCGGGAGTGACCAACTTCCTCAATTCTATGCGTTGGCCCATGCTAGCCCTAGCACCGCCAAAGCTAGGTCTAAAACTAGGGATGATAATACATTTAGTCCAGCTAGATTTTTGACCAACCTTAACCCTACTTCTTTTCTTTTACTTTGCCCTGGGCTAAGTCTTTTTTATTTTATCTTGACCTGACCTTGCCTTACGTAGTTCAAAGTATTTTTGACCCTAGCCATGCGCCTTACTAATCATTTATATCGAGTTAGGTCTGTAATTGACCTTAGTTTGTTACAATATTCAAAAACATTTTCCAAACCTACACTATGATGGACTTCTACAATGTTAAAAAATAATTTTTAATTCTATATCATAATGTACTTGTATACAAAGGCTTTAGAGTTTTGGTCATTTCTTACTATTGTATGATGATAATTACTATAATGTCATCACATGTGAATTAAAAAAAAAAAATCATATGAGGGCTTTTTTATCATTTGAAATAAACATATAAGTTGCTCGGGGTCCCTAGTTCTTTCATCACTAACCCTAGCCCAACCCTAGGCCTCCTTAGGCCATAGGTTTTTTTACCCCAACCCTACTCAAGTCATAAATATTCTACCTCTAACATTAATCCTTATGGGTCATTAGGGCCATTGACAAGACCCATTGCCAGCTTTATCTAAAATGATATATATGTTTTTTTTAGCCAAATTTAAATTTCTCAATCCATATATGATCCACATGCGAGTATTGGATTCATGAATAATCCGCAATAATAAAATTAATATACGAAAAAAACTATCTTATTGATATCTATTATAGTGTAAATAATGTACATATAATACATTCTTTTAAAAAAAATGAAAATTGCATGTACTTTTTTTATTTTGTTAATATCTAAACTACCAAAGATGAATCAATCCTCTCTTGGAAATATATAAAACTTGTACAAAATTCAGTTGATGAACCTTAGCTCAAAGTCATGCACCAAAATGTACTTTTTAAGATAGTTGAAACCTTCCGATGGGTTCAAGGATTTGGTAACTCTATCTCTGGAATTCAACTAAGCTAGACGTAATCTGTACCTCAACTAATTTACATGATCAAGATTGACCCATACTTTTGTCTCCAAGATCAATGTGGTAAAATAAAATGTTCAAATCTCTATTCTAAACGCAAAAACCTTTCAAATAGAAATAGTATTGGAACTCTACTCACTTTAGATATAAGATCAAAATTAATCAAGAATCTAAGTTTTCATTGAAACTAAAAACAAGAAGAACTTGAATAAGAGTGACGTCCAAAAGGGCAAACTCTAGTACCAAAAATCTTCACTATTAAAGAACCCTTGAAGAGTGCTGTCAAAATGGGTAAACCCTAAGAGAGAAAACAATAATAGAGTGATGCGTAAAAGTAGAAAATTCTAAATAGAACATAAGAGAATAAAATAGAGTGATGCACAAATTAGTAAACTCTAAAAGAGAGAAAATAATAGAATGGTGAACAAAACTAGCAAACTCTAAGTAGAATAGAAGATAATAAAATAGAGTGACGCACAAATTGGCAAACTCTAAAAGAAGGGAGAATATAGAATGTCTCAGCGGAACAACTTCTAAAAAGCCAAAAATTAGAAAGTTATAGTGAAAGAGAGGAATTGTTGCGAGGAATGGCCTAGAGAGCACTGCTCAATATAGGAGAGCCTTTCCTTCTAGTCCCTCTGTTAGAAGCAATGTTGGACCGTTAGTTCGTGCCTGTTATATAGGATACCATTCTATATCTCCTATAAAAGGGTGACATAGGTTTAATAGTCCTTTTAACTTAAAAATAAAGGCAACACAACAAAACTCTTAGACTAAAGTCATCTTATTCTCCACATGGCCCCATTTTTACGATGATTTTGTATCTCATAATGGCATATACTTTGTCCATGATTCACACGCAAAGCACATAACTTCTGGTTTACATAATATATTCTAGCTACATTTCTACATAATCAAGTAGAACTTTTTTAGTAAACACATAAGTGTAATATTAACAAGAATAGTTTCATATGATAAGAAAGGGCTTCTACATAAACAAACATGAAATTCTGCAAAAGCATATAAATTTTGTGAATATCGGTTCACTCGTAAGTTGGTAACTCAGATTTTTGTGGCTCACCCACGGAGTGAGGCCTTTTGGGGCTTAAGAACATGCACTGACTATAGTTTAGTTGGGTAATAGCATTTATTGTCAAGCCACTTACCCAAATTTTGCTTCACTTGAGATGAAGAGCCATATGTAAGTTCTCCTTTCTCTCCTCTTTGCCTTGGATTAAAGATCAAATTGAGAGAAAGAAACGCTATTCTCTTTGCATTATTCTCTTTTGAGAAGAAAGGGATTTTTTTATTTTTTATTTTAAGTGTCCTTTTTAAAGGCCTTTATCTTGCCATCTCTCACCAAGCTTGTCTGCCATGTGCCTTTGTATTTGAGCTTGTGGCGTGAATATCATGGATTTGGAGTTGTTTTGCTTCCTCTATGGTGGCAAGATTATTAAGTACATTTGATGAGAGACAATCATGTTGTTGATTTGTTGAAATCCACCCATTTGGTCATGCATCCAAGAGTGGTTGTTTCTCTTGATCCTGACATCCCTACTTTTACAAAGAAAAGACTTGTCATCCGATTTTTATAGCTTGACCAGAGTAGGTCCCATGGTTTCCCTTCATGTTGAATGAAAGGTTTTCTAGTAAAATCTTTGCGTCCTTGATCTTTTGTCAGCTTATGATACCTTTGGTTCCACCACACTATTTACATATACTTACTTTGCCGGTGCTTTCACTGTACACAAGAAGGAAGAATCTCAATCAAGTGTTGGCTTGAGAAGAAGAGACTGTATTCCTTTGTTGCACAGTGCATGTGTGCTTCCAGCCTGGGGTTTTAGGTCTCGATTTGAAAGGGTTTTCCATGTGAAGTCAATTTTGCTCTTCTTGCTTTCTTCCAGTTCATTTCTTGCGGTTGTCTTGCTTGGTTTGTAGAACTTCAATTTGCCCTCAGGTGTCTGTGGGAATTCCTGGCTGATTCACATCAGGGGAAGAGTACGCACATCTATGTGATACCTCAGCTCAATCATCCAATACGCAACCAGGCTCACTACCCAGATTCTTTGAAATATAAAACTAAAGTTCCTCCTCAATATAATGCCTGTACAGGTATAAATTTAGGTGTTGATCTTATTTGTGTATTCATTTAAACGAGAGAGAGAAACTAGAAATATATGCAAAATGTTCAAGCAGTTAAAAATTTTATCTTGAGAAACTTAGTAAGTGTTTAGCAACCCAAGTACAAAATTTATCAATGCAGTTCCTAGTTCCGCTAAGAAAAGGGAAAACTATTAGCAACAACCAATTTCAAAACCCACTTCAGATCATCAAGAAGCTCAGTTATATCAAATACCCACGTCAAAAATTAGTCCCATAACTGCAAATCTCCAGAAACCTCAATATCACTCGTAGTAGTCAAAGATGACAAATACCGATCAGCCCCAAGAGCAGCTTCAGGCAAAACAGCATATTGAAAAACTCTGTCAAAAGCATATCAGAAAGCTCTTTTCTTATTCGTTTGGCTGCCATTTTCACTCTCCTTGGATTGGCCATGAAAGTGATAAGCATCGAAGGACCCACAAAGATCTATGATCTGGGGAAGTAAGAAATGGAGGAACTGCTACCAGAGGTGGTGGATATAGATGTAGTCGCTGAAAAAGGTAAGGCATTTCAGATGGACCGTTTGTTTTCGTTTCTGGTTCTTGAGTTTCAGAAGAAATAATGAGACGACGGGCTTTTGGGAATCTCAGAGTTCAGAAAAACCCTAGAGAAGGAGAACGAAAGAGCAGTTTCAATAGATAAGGTGCAGAGATCAGGATGCCTTTCGAATTTCGGACTTATTTTGCTTGAAGTTGCGTTGAAGACGATACCATTGAACTTCGTCGATCACCTGCGAGCCTTGATATCTAGTGTTCTCGCTTGAGCTGTTCGAGAAGTCACCCCGTCTCAAACATCCCAGGCTAAAATCAACCATCCCTGGGTTTCTGAACCGTTTGTTATTTGCTTCAGCAGAGTAGTGGTTAGGATTTAGTCTTTTAGATCATTCAATGAAGGATACCTCTGGTCCATGAGCTATATAAGATTGACTAAGAATGCCACATTCCACATTAATTTATTAGCAGAATCTGGACAAATTAAAGGCTTAGATACCTCTGGTCCATGCGCTATATAAGATTGACTAAGAATGCCACATTCTACATTAATTTATTAGCAGAATCTGGACAAATTAAAGGCTTAGATTCATTTACTGAAGATTAACTTTATTTAGAAGAGCAAGACCTAACAAATAGGTGGGTAGGATCACAATACAAGTGGGTACCATCACCTGCTCATATACTTCTTCAAGGGAGAATGGGAACATGTTGGGGTCTTCAGTGTTTGCAACTGAAACAATTAGTGCGTTAGAGGAATGTTAAACTGACCGTACTATGAGGTGTGATCTAGCAATCACATATTTTGGAGCTCACTTTAGTATGATTCCTCATGTTGAATTTACTGCTCAACTTTAGATTTCTTCAAATTCAAAAAGCAAATGTTTTGGATCATTCTAGCTTCTAAGGAACCGTCTTTTATTTATACAATTTCTAGATTATTTGTTTCTAACCACAACTTTTTATATGCTTTTAAGATACTAGATTCATTCTAACCACATGCTTTTGTCTACAATAACATGTAAAGTTGGAACAATGAGATGAAAGAGTCAGATCATTCAAAGATTGGCTCCAGAGAATCTGGGTGCTAGATGGCACCCATTCTGCAGTCAATTTTACAAGCAAAGAATTACAAAGCAAATCACTCACACACACTTCTAATCTAATCCTCAGCCAAAGGAAACATCGACGACTCAAACCTGCAACCAAGCATACTTCGTGGGAGATACCAAGTTGTCTGCAAGCAACTGCATTAAACATATATGTTGGGATGGTGTTGGCTCGTTTAACAACTAAGGCTTCATACCATCCAAATAAAATGACGGATTCAAATGCCTAATTAGAAGTGCATGTAGGGCTCAGATTTTGTCGTTCATCTTCTAGTCTTAGATCAGCTCTGTGCTGAGAATCTTTCCATCAGATATTTTGGTGATCAATTTACTAGCATTCTTCTGCAATGAATTATCGTAACCCGCATTCATTCTCGAGTCAAAAAGGTCTTGACTCAAGGAAGTTCAAAATCAACAACAGCAAAAATCTTTCCGAGGGTGATATACTGATGATCATAAGTCGAGATGGTTGAAAGAGAAAAAAATGGGTACAAAGTTGGGAAACGCTACAAGCAACTGCAATAGTATTTGACATTCTACGGAAAAGCTATTGAATAGTACTTGGAGAGGGATACTTCATCTCAAGGAACCTTGTACATGGGAACAAGGAAGAGATCATGTTCCCTGCGTAATGTAAACCCAGAGTGTTCAGTCATGTCAGGGGAACTATCTTCACCAGGCAACCCCCAATCAAACCAGCACAATAGATTGGCAAGAATAAGCTCCATGGAAGTAATGGCAAAGGAAATTCCAGGGCAAATCCTTCTTCCCACCCCAAAAGGAATAAACTGAAAGTCTTTCCCTTTGAAATCGGTACTTTTATTGGCGAACCTCTCTGGCCAAAACTCTTCAGGATTCTCCCAGTAATTAGGATCTCTTGCAATTGCCCATGCATTAATTATGACCCTTGTTTTTGGAGGGATGTCATAACCTTGTAGAGGTATGGCTGAGATGGTCTCTCGTGGGACTAACAACGGAATGGAAGGATGCAATCTTAGGACTTCCATTATTATCCACTTTATGTAATCCATTTCCTGGGCATCCTCCTCTTCCACTTTTGACTTTTGGCCGACCACTTTCCGTACCTCTTCTTGTGCTTTCTTCATAATTTTTGGTTTGCTCACAAGCTCTGCCATTGCCCAGTCCAATGCTGTTGCCGTCGTTTCTGTTCCTGCAGCAAACATATCCTGTGGATGGCAAACATGAGTAACTTGTGAATTTTAGGCTAAGATAATCAAGTATGGTAACCAAGTGTGTCTGTATATATATAGGCCTATGAGATATGCGACCCTTGTTTTTTCAAATGAACCTCATAATATGATAAATGGTTATAAACAAGGGTGGGCTAATATTTTGAAGATCTGCACCGTTCACAATATTTTCTTTGGGCTTGGTCAGCCATGATTCAAAGTTTTCATCCATTAGTTTATTGTAGCATTTAGTTGTAAAATGGATGGTGAAACATTCTACTATTTTTCTTTTCAACCCAAGGAAAATAGCAATTAGGATCATCTAGTGAATGAGACCTTCAAAGTATGAGCCATTCCATTAGAGGAAAACATTATGAATGGTTCTGATCTTCAAAATAGACCTAACTTGGAATTTAACCATTTGTATCATTTACTAAGGGGCTCATGAGGAAATGCAAGGGGGCATACATCAATACCCTCTATACCTTAAGTATGATCTAATCAGATCCAATTATATGTATTAACATATTCAAGATAAAGACAAACATGGAAAAAGGTAAAACAGATAAGAAGCAAGTGATGAACGAGGCCTTCAAGATATGGATCATTCTGTATAGTTAATTGATTCATCAAATAATTCGTAGATTGGGTATAGTTAGTTTACAAATTAGTATCATCATTATCTAGGTGTTGTCTCAACCCATACTGAATTACTGAAACCCATAGCCAGAATCCACCTTTGGATGATCTGACCTGTTCATTTTGTTTGGCCTCTTCTAGATTGGCAAAATTCATCGTCATTGTGAATGATTGGTATTTAGTTTTGAGTTCTAAATAACAACCCTTGGAGAGGCTGAACAAGATCAATGTTTTAGATCATCCAAATATCAAAAAGATGGAAAGATAAGAGTCCCAGTAGAAGTCCAAGTTAAAACAAAGACCACATCAACTATTGGGCACCACCTATTTATTTTTTCAGTGATCTAACATGTTCATCAGATTAGAAGCATTCAACGTACCAAAAATCTCATGCATAAATCTCTCTAGTGGGCCATGATATTAAGAAAAACACAGCATCATCCAGCTTTCAAGGTGAAAAACCTACTAGAGATGCATCAGTTGCATGATTTTTTTGGTATTCCCTCGTCTTGGGTGGCTGCCAATCCGGTGAACAGGCTGCATCACCCAAAAAATCATATAATTCTCACAGAGAGAGAGAGAGAGAGAGAGAGAGAGAGAGAGAGAGAGAGAGAGAGGACCAAGATGATCGGCTTGAGGTTATCTTTGGTAATGAGAATGTGCTGTCCGTCATCTTCCTTCGCCAGATCGAGCAAAACATCGACAAAGTCTTTCTCAATGTTCTCATCTTTTCTTGCACGACTAAGATGGTCCTCAATCAGTTGATCTAAAACAGCATCCAACCGTTTGAAAAGCCTCGTTGTCCGGGCTTCTAATCCGGTGACAACGTCGATCCACCAAAGCCATGGGAAGTAGTCACCAACACAGATTTGTCCCAAGAGGATCCCCAACTCTTTCACCAACTCGGCAGATCCATACTTCTTACCCAAAGCAACCCTGCAGATTATGTTGTTTGTAAGACCTAGTAACATCTCGCTTACGTTAACCGCACCCTTCTTTGAACTATAATTCGAGATTTTCTCCATCATTAAACAAACTTCCTCTTCCCTGACCTGCCGAAACAATTGCACCCTCTTCTGACTAAGAAGCTCTACCACACAAATCTTCCTTGCTCGCCTCCAGTACTCACCGTATGGTGAGAAGGCGATATCGTTGCAAGCATAGAAGAGCTTGTCCATTTGTTTCATGTGAGGCCGGCTGGAGAAAGCAATATCATGTGATTTCACCATCTCTTCAACCAATTTTGCTGATGAAATCACAATGGCGGGAACTGGACCCAGATGCATGAGCATCAGAAGGCCATGCTTCTGAGACAGATCCCGGAGAGAGCGGTGAGCGATGGAACCTAGCTGGTGGAGGTTCCCTATAATAGGAAGCTTGGGTGGATGAGGTGGTAGCCTCTGTCTATCAGTTTTGAACCATCTGAACAAGAATAGGAGGAAGAGAAGAAGAGATAAGAGATAAGAGAGTGACGAAGTGTCTACTAGCAGAGGAGCCATTTGTTGCTTGTAATTAACAAGACATGCATGTCTTTGAATTTATAGACATTTTTTAACCACACCGTAATTGTAAAGAAATTATAACCATTTCGAGTACTTGAGTCACTGAATTGTCTTTTTCTGGTGAACGTTAATTAATTATCTTGTGTACATATAGCAAAATATCCTGTTAAGATTTGGCAAATCGACGAAGGTTATTGTCATGGGCCTACTTATTGTGACAGTCACCATAGATCACTCTGGTAAATGCATATGTGAGGCCCAGATGGTAGTTATTCGAATGGGGAAGATAACTAATTACCCCTCCTGCATATGCAGTCTAGGGAAGAGAGAGATCATAAGGGTCCAAAGCGCCTTTTCCTCTCTTCAGTCGCTTTCTTTTTCGGGGTTTGTCTTAGAAATGGACCCGAGCGACTTATAGAAATCATGAAAAAGTTTTGTTGCCAGAGGGCCCATGGACACTTTCTTAGCAATCTTCTCCGTGGTAGCCTCTTAAACCAGAGAAATGCTAATCGGGACGGACTCCGAAAACCCCGCCTACCGACCTTGGATGATCTGACCTGTATTTGTTGGGCCTTTAGATTAGTTCAAGACCAAAATTCATGACCGTTGGATTATTTTCACTATCCAGTCTGCATTTCAAATCAGGATTATTCAACTTTTCAACCGAAAAAATTAGTAGCAAGAAGCATCGAATGGACATATCTTTTTCAGATAGCTTAAATAGAAGTGACTCAACAAGATGATTGGACCAGATCATCCACAGCTGGGACCTATCTAGGGTCACGAAACTCTATCCGGTTCCATAGCATTGTGAGCAAACTATTTCTATCCACCCAAGTCACCTTCTTTGGAACAGTAAGGAATGACTTTATGTCTAAATCAAATGGATAGTTAGTCAAGGTTTGCGTTATCCATCAAGTGGGCTAGAATTGATAGTTAATCATGATTGGCTTTTGCATCAAGTGGACGATTGTCACATTCATGGCTCGGATTATGCTAGTGGACCAGCTAACAGACAATTTAAACAAGATATTTTGGTAAGTTCGAATACTTTTCGTTTCCGGTCCCCCAGTATTGCTGACTATTACTCTCCACCCAAGTCACCAACTTCGGAAGAGTATGGAATGACTTTATATATAAATCAAATGGATAGTTAGTCATGGTTTGCATTATCCATCAAGTGGACCGACTGTCACAGACATGGTTAACAAACATACAATCCCATCAATTAAGTAGATTGTCACGGGTAGCAATTTTACCTTTGCTAAACCGGTGCGGCACTTGTGCATAACTCTCTTGCTAAACATAAGTTAGCCTTCAACTCCCACTATCACTTGCTAGGGTTACACTCACTCACTCACAAAAGCAATGAGAGAAGACTTATCCAAATAGAACCTATATTCTTCACTTAAGTAATCTAATTACAAATGAGGAGTTCACTTCTATTTATACTTGCTTTCCCCTGTCTACCACCTCAATAAATGGTTGGGATAATTACAATTATTAATACATTAACAGTCCATATCATCTTCTAAAACGGTCCAAATCTTTCTAGATTACTCTGTTGGTCTCCTAGAGTATTCTAAATTATTACCGAAGATCTAAGATATTTACAAGAAATTCTCTGAAAACCAAGCCTTTTGGAATCGAGCCTAGTTCCATAGATCAAAGAATACGGGCCTAAGTCCCTTAGGCCACATTCACAGGCTGAATAGGGCTTTTGTATAGCCTGTAGGCCTTAATCACGGCACTTGCAATGTAAGTCTGCTACAAGAAGGATCAATTAGTTACCTATGTTAAATGTGGTCAATCACGTAAACAAGACATTTTGGAAAGTTCAAGTACTTCGAAATCTAAAGACGATGCAACCTCATGCCTAGTGGATGAATCTATAGTAACAAAAGACTATCTTTTTCCATTTTTGTTTAAAATATATATATTTTTGGTGAACCATATTATACTTTGAAAAGACTCATCCTTTTAGACAAGACTAGTCTTTTTAAATTTGTTTTTGATTTTTTTTTATATAAAACCTGTCTTCTGGAAAAGATTTTAGAACTTTCTCTTTCTTTGCTTTATGCTTTGACTTTCTATTTTTGAGTTTTTTTTTTCCATTTTACAAATTTATGCTCCTATACTTTTTACTTTTCATTTTCAGCTTTATTCAACAGTTTAGTCCTAAACTTTAATCTCTAAAACTCCAACAGTAACTTTTCATCTTCATTTTATACTAAATTTTGTAACTTTTATCTTAAACCATTTTAACTCTTTCCAAATTTTCTAAAAATTTGGCCATTTTCTCATGGCTTTTTTACACTGAAATTTTTAGTTACCGTTGGTGATTGGGACATTATTTTAATTTGTTCAAAATGGCATTTCTTTTTCCTTAAGAAGTTATTGAGTTCGTATAATCACTTCTTTTTTTTAAATTTGACCTTTTCTCAACATGGTGCCATTTCTTTTTTGAAGTTTTCAATTTTCTCTTTTGCCTACTTTTTCTAAATTTCTCAACTTTTTGTTGTCTCTTTTTCATATATTCTAATTGTTTTCAAAATTTTGGACTTCTTACCCTTGCAACTTCATGCGAATTAGAACTTTGTGGCTATGAATAAATATAGTATATTCCAAGAAATATAAGAAGAGGAATGCTAGGTTGAAGGCCTTAAAAGGACCTTGTTTGGAAGTACCCATGCTTGGCAGTATAAGGTCTCATCTTTGGATGATCCAACACATTCATCTCATTCCTCCAGCCAATAATTGGATGATTTTAACATTCCAAAAACCATATTTTGTAGTTTCAAACATTTTTTTAGATGGTAAAATATCCAAGTGGCTTGCTAGTTGTATGAACTACTAGTTATTTTAGGCAAGAACAATACATGTGATGAACGAGTTGGACCAACCAAAGGTAGGCACTCTTCATCCCATGTGTAGGAATCTTCTAGATAAATTCCCTATAGGGCCTTCCACCTGGCATTCCTAATATTAGAAATTTACTTCCAATCATTGGATTTGGATAGCTAGAATTGTTAAGTGTTTAATTTTGACTAAAAGACCCCTAATTTAGCATTTAATTAGACCATCTAACTTATTAATTTGATAATTTTTGGATAAAATATAAAAATTAGCTCAAATTGACCATCCAATAGTAAATTGTTAAAATTTACAGTCAGATGATCAATTGAGCTAAGTGGATGCTTAATGTATAGTTTAGATTACTCTAATCTAGTCTTTGGTCTTACAGATCAACTAAAAGAGGGTTGGATGGCTCAGATTTAATTTCAATGGTATAGCTCAGTTTGAAAATCAATAAGGCAAGGGCTGAAGGGTTCTTAAAAGAAGAAAGTTTCTTAATTGAAGCGGAGTCCTAAATTGGAAGAATAGAAAGTTTCCTAATAGGAAACTAACCCTTAAAGGAAAGAGGTAGAGGAAAATTAGGAAGGAAAAAATTTATAAAGAGGGGAAAACTATAAGGAGTGGAGAAGTTTTGGGAAGTTTAGAGTTTTGGAGTTTGGGCTATCTTTTTGCTTTCTTATTCTTTTACTATTTCATCTCTTGCTTTCTAGTTTCCTTTTACATGCACATAGACTTCCCTCACGTCCCTCTCTTGCTTTTCATTACCACCTTTCTCTTCACATCCTAGCCTTCCTCTCTCCCTTCTATCTCCCACGTTCCCTATTTGGTTTGCACTGTTCCAACTGCCCAAGTTCTAGTTCCATTCAAAGCATCAGCCTTATCTCTCGCTTTCCTCTTTATTTTCTATCCCTCGTCATCGTTTACCATCTTTTACCACACCACTTTCCTTTCCAGGTTCTTCACAACTACCTTCTCTACTAGCTGCACCTTTCCCTTGTATCCCTGTTGTTGTTACAACACCCCTCTCCTTTATCGTTTTCTCCCCAACATACCAGCCCAACCACCACCGCACTCCACCATTTTTTGTCTCTAGGCCCTTTCATTCTAGGCCTATGCGACACCCCATCCCATCTCTCCAACTATCGTGCGACGCTCCTCATAGCAACCCTCCTTCAGATTCTTCTCCATCTCCAAGCGGCTTTGAGGAGGAAACCCTTTCCTCTGTTTTTCCCCCAATTTCCCCTTCTCTTTCCTTCTCCTCCTCTGCACCACGCAATCGTCTTCACTAGCCGATGCATCTACTCCACCAACTGAACTAGAGCCGTGCAACGCTCTGCTCTGTGTTCTTTCTTTTACCGCCCAGTGACACTACTGCTCCAGATCATCCCCACTTAGCCCAGGCATCTGTACATCTCCTTTGTTTCTAGGGATCTTCTCCAGCAAAGTCTTCTCTGAGAGTTTTAAGGAAGTTTTGGAAAAAATTCCAATTTTGCCCTAATTAGAATATTTCAAATTACATGTTCTATCCTAATACTGTCACTATTCGTGTTTTATGTTATTTTCATTTTGGTTATTCGCATTCTGTGTTATTTCATAGTTAATCCAGGAACTATCTTATCTATTCCTATTTAACCAAATCAAGGGTTCTGGTTTAATCACAGAAAAACTCGTATTTCTTATCTATTTTAATTTAGAATTTTAATTAAATTTTATAACATGTTTTTAGGATAGTTTATAGTTTAATTGCTATTCTTGATCTTCAATTTGGGTTCTGAAAACATATCTAAGCCATTAATTTTTAAATTCCTTAATTAGATTAGATCTCTGAAAATTTAAAGAATTTGACAAATTAATTTGTCATATCATTAATCTAGGAAATGTTGAATATATTGATGGAGTGTTTTCAAAGTCTGGGATACCCGTATTGAATAATTGGACATTACTTGAGCTAGGAAAGTATATTTTTCTTAATTTTTTCTAGTTTAAGTTTAAGTTAAGGTTTTGTTGTTTCTTTTTCTATTCTTTATGGAATTAGACCTCCAAAATTTTACTGTTAAACTGAAGATGAAGTCTGATTAGTTTCTGTTAATTTTGGTCAATTAATTTGATTTTTAAATAATTAAATTTTATTAAAAACTCAAAATTCTTAAAGCGCGTCCTTATGAGATCAACCCGTACTTGCATTAGCTATATCACAATAGCCCGTGCACTTGCGAAAAACATCAACAAGAATCATTGTAGCACCAACTCACAAATCAATGGCCAAAAACATAAATTTCCAGATGCTATAATTGCTCAATCATTGAAAATTTTGGTCACTAGATATCCTTAATCAAATAAATTATATCAATATACTGGATCTCCAATGAAGGGGACCCATAATTCTCATTATGTAAATGTGGTTACCTCATTGTAAGTAAGGCATGGCTAAAGCATCAAAACTCCATTCTTGTCATTAAGCAAAAACTGTAACGAATTAAAATATTTGTAACTCATAACAATTGTTAGGTATACGAGTGGACAACCGATACTTTTGTGATTGTTACTATTCATGAAGGAAACTAAACTTAGACAATCAAAGTGCCAAAGATTAGGTTGGAGGTTGAAGGTCCATGGATCTGCTTCCCATGGAGATATGAACTAACCTAAAGTAGATGTTTAGAAAAATTTTGTAGCATAGAGTAGAAAAATATAATTATAAGGCTAACTAAAAAATATAATAAGTAGGGTGCAGAGAAGGGAGAGTGAGATAAAAGGAGAAAGAGAGGGGTGCGGTAAAAAATTTGGCAAAGAGAACAAGAGGGAGATGGGAGGTGATGAAGGAGAGAGAGAGAGAGAAGAAAGAGAAGGGGAGAGTGAGATAGAGAGTAAGGGAGTTGGGGCATAGCACTATGAAGAAAAGAAAGAAGGTAGGAGCGGGAGACAGAGGAGAATGAGGGAGAGAGGGAGGAGGTTCCGATGGAGAGAGAGAGAGAGAAGGGGAAGGAGAGGAGTCGTGAATGGTGGAGAAGTGAGAGAGAGATGAGGAAGGAATCCACTAGCCACCTAGCCTTGCCAAACTTACCAAAAACTCTCAAAATTCTTCCATTTTTGTAGATCTTTTAGAGGAGTTTGATTTTGATTCAAAAATTTCTTTTTCCAAAAAGCTTCCCCATCTTGATCTAATCTATTTGACTTGATCTGGATTACCCAATCTAATCTGATTGATTTGTAATGCACATGACCAAATTAGAATTATTTAATTCATCCATTACTCCTCTAATTAGCTCTGATGATTATCTAACTGTTAAATTTTGTAATTCAATAATTGGATGATTAATTAGAGCTCAATGAAATATTTTATATAAAATCTTGAAATTGATTGCTTAGATGATCTAATTAGATGTTAAAGTAAGAGTATTTTGGCTAAAATTGAACACTTAACAAATCACTCTTGTGATATTACACCACACCTAGAATAATGGATTTTAAGAAAAATATAACAGCCGGACTCCCACAGTCACAATATTGTCCGCTTTAGCTTCCCATATAGTCTCACGATTTTGCTCTTCCACGTAGAAAAACTGAGTCATGACCGTTAGAGATCATTGATGAGAATTTCATTTGTGATTTTATCTTTGGATTATGCATGTGATTTATTGACGAATAGCTTGAGAATTACATGATAACTTGCAATTACTTTTGAATGGATTATGCAAACTTTAGTAGCATATTTGGAAACGCATATGCATGAGATATTGTAAATGTTTGAATTTTTGCAATATCTTAGATTCAAACAAGCAACAGTAGAAGGATATAATATGACGTATACAACAACACTACTATGGATTGATAGTATATACTTAGTGATTCTTAAGAATTTTACTCTGTAGTGGACTGTGGATTAGTTAGGCATTTATTTGATAAATGTAAACTTTGGACATCTATATGTAACTTATGCAGGCATTGCATGTGCTAATGGGATAGATTTGAGCTTAGTGTTTCTCTTCTTACTATTTACTCAAAAGAAAATTTTATTTTTATCTCCATAATTGTGTGTGTGTGTGTGTGTGTGTTTCCATGGTAAATAGTTAATAATGGAATACTGACAAACAAATTTTTGGAGAAAAAGAAGAAGAAGAAGAAGAAGAGTTTTTCATGAAGAATGTGTTGTTTGATTTTCAACTTTTCCTTTCAAAACTCAAGGCCCCACTTTTCAAAAATAATTATGAAAAAATGATATAAAAATCCAAGTAGTCATAGTTGGCCTCCATGCCTAAACATATCAAAATCCTTAAGCTATATGCCTAATAATTCTGCTCTAGATTTAGTCCAAAATAGGCTTAGATCCTAAATTTTATTGAATTATTAAGTCTACATCATCGAGACGAATTAACGGATGTCTTGGATTAAAAATTGAGTTTGTATAACCTTCTAAATTGAAAATTTTGTGTTGCAGATTGTTTGGACGATTCAGATCTATTAGATTAACCTTTTTTTGTGTAAAGAGGTTAGATAGGTCGGTTGGATCAGTTAAACTGATCACGAATCTGTTAAACTAATCTGTCTCATCACGCGGACGCACCAGGCCTGTAAACGTGCCTTTCGGATGCATCGGCCCGCGTCATAGTCGTTGGGATGCGCGTGCGTCTTGTGTATTCCTTGAGCAGCGCCACCCACTCATGTTTCCCTTACACGTCTACTGTGTGCATCTTGGGCGTGTGAATTCAGCAGGACATTGCACGATGCGATCGCGGCTGTCTATTCATCCTCACTTAGGATCCGCGGCCAGGATTGTCCGATCATCACCGTACTAATAACTTTTAAGTTTTGAGGCCCCACGATCTCATTGTATGGCTCAGATCTCCCATCTGCGTCATCCTTACCATTGGTTTTACTAGGCTGATTGGGTCCGGCCAAGGACAGCCAGCCAATTGGAAAAACCAGTGAAGGCCAAAAACAATAAAAAAGAAGGCGGAGAGGAGAGGAACGGGGAGGGGACTCACCTGAGGTTCGCTGGGGGAGAGGGGAAGAGAAGAGGAATGGGACTGGTGCAGCTGGTAGGAGGAGAGCGTTGGAGGGAGACAAGAAGAACGGTGGTTGCCGATGGGAGGGAGGCAGTCGATGCCGTTGACTAGGCAGGAACTGAGGTAGAGAAGAGAGCCAATGGGGACAGAGAGAATGGGAAGGGAGTTAACGCGAGAACTCGCATTTGAAGCTGATTTAAAAAAATTTAATCATTGCCCGTCATAAATGTGGTAAATATTACATTTAATTTTGTGAATGTTTAATCTTGCATTTATGCCTAATGTATCTTTTTATGATTGTGTTACGTCGCATTAGCCCCATCTAAAGTTAATTTATTATTTAATTTATTATTTAATTTTAATTAAAATAATTATAATTTTTTTCTAATTTTAATTTTAACATTCTATTAGATTTTATTTTTCGAGTATAATTTAAATATTGAGTTTTAACCCCTTTATTTGGGTTCTATTAAAAAGCCATTTCTAAAAATTTATTTTTCTTATTTTATGAAATCCTTGATTAATATTCTCATAAAATGAAATTGTATAATTTAGGGGTATTACACTCAGAACCTTACGGAGAAGAAATAAATAGCAAGGTTTAAAATGGGTTTAAGTGGGGAATCCTTATATAATAAATGAATTGTAACTGGCCATAAGCATTGGATGGTCAACCATCCCAAGAAGATCATGGTGACAATATTGAGGATTCATTCGATGGTCGGCCAGGCCCGACCATGATCGACCACTTCTAGTAGCATTGGAACATATTCAATGATGGTTCTAATGCCAAATGACACGTTAGCAATGGCATAAGATGATACGTTAACAAAGTTTGCTGAGGTGGGCTAGATCAGATGCCAACATAGGAAGGCACAGCCACATCACACTTACAATGCCAAATAGTTGTCCACATAAGCAAAGCAACTAACGGCATCTGCCTCCATCAAACTATGGGGTCTAATTGTTATGACTACATAAATTGAGGTATTTTTAAATTAATTTAGAATTTATGATATATGTGTTAAGACAAGAAAATTTAAGGGTTTTTTAAGTAATTTTCTCTTGGTGAAATGACAGTAACATCTATAACCAATTGGTGTGCAAATCCTTAATCTAGATATATGAGAATATAGAGCTAGAAGTGATTATAGAAAATGACATGAAATTCTGAAATTTACATAAAACTTGTATTCGTTGTAGAGATTGAGCGCAGCGTGAACGACGTTGGTAGTTAAATTTTAAGTTGTGCCTTGAGAGCAGGTAAAAACCCTAAATCCTTTCATTCCTTAAATTCTTGTTCTCTTGAAATTAACTTTATGCATGTATAAAATGAATATATTGTCACCTTGGTTGAATGGATGATAGAAATTGTAATTTCTTATTAAAATGGTCATACTATAATCTGATTTGCTATGCTTAACTGTTATAATGATGCAAACTGTTATAAACTGGTCAAGCCCAAGATAGTTGTCATGACCCGGGTTTTTATATGATGCAATTTTGATAAAAAAGCGAGATCTCTTGTTTTATAAGTATGAGATGCATAAAAATCTTTTTCATTTGGAAATCAATCTTTCATAAAAACCCCTAGTGTTCAAACACATTCTCAATTTATTTAGCCATGACAAAGTTTAAATCAATATTATTCCCAAGAAAGTGTTAGTCACAAATTTCAAATTATTAGAGAGTAACTACAATCAAGTAACATTAAAAGATAAGATAGGAGTTTACTTACGTGTACTTAGCCTGTGTCTCCTAGTACAAACGTCCCTTGCCCTTAAGTATTTATTTTGTATCTGAAAAATGTTGAGGATTGGGTGAGTATATAATATACTTAGTAGGAGCCTATCACTACTAGTTTTATAAATGCATGAGATGTTTTAAAATCATGTGCTTATTCAAAACATGTGTATGTTTGAATACTCGAGTTCAATATCAGTACAAGAATCCATGATCAAAGTGAAATACTCATGACTTAAAAAATCACATAATCCAAAATTGAAAGTATCATATATATATATATATATATATGATAACATCATGATATGCAATAGATGCTTCATGGAGTCCAACTCATGGATCTCTAGTATGATATGGTCGACCAACCTCGTATCATGCCATATGCAATGCACATAAGTCATCAAACTATAGGGTCCACTATGCCCACGACCTCCTCGCCATGTGGTCCCCGGGTACCTGAGGACACTCGGTCATAGCCTCCACAGGACCTATGACACATCGACCCAGTGCCGTGACACCAGTGGTAGCCCCCTGTACCACATGCAGTCGACGTAGAGACTTGCCTCTTTTTGGGCGTGGTACCCATCCACCTATTAGTGGTAGAGGCCGGGTGGCCAACCTAGACCTCTCGGCATAGCACCCACGGGCTTACTTGCCCAAATCACATAAGATTAAATAAGCCAAAACCTCTTGTTAAAACTTGTCCTCTTTGGGTGCCTCACAACTGCCTGGCCCTCGTCACTCCAGCGTCTTTTGGCAATCCTCAAGGACATGCAATCTTTGCAAGTACTTAAATCATCCAATGTATGCACTTGTTTGCAACACATATATGTCATAATGTATATGCAATTATTTCAAAACATGGCTATGTACAAAGCATTTATCATGCATGCTGAATTAAGTCATGCAAATCAAGTCATATATTTAAAACATATGTTCTCAAACAATAATAGTTCTTTTAAAAGAATCTAATAGTGATAGAGCACCTACCTGGCTAGGTTGCGCTAACCCTTTTGTCCTCGGACGCTCCTGATCATGGTTTGGGGAATCAAGGTTAGTTTAGCCTATCTTTTATGGGTTTTAGAGTAATTTGTCTTATTACTTAGGCATTAGGGGTCCATCCCTATGCCTATGGGTGTCCTAAGGTCCTAATTGGGCCTTGGTTTCCTTAGTTTTCCAACGTTCTAGTGGCCACGCGCCACCATCCTATTCTAAGGGTCATGCCCACCTTTGATTAGGCCTTGATCAGGGATTTTATAGTTTGGATGTGTCCGCGTCGTCAACATGGACACAACGCCTTTTGCGGTACCTCAATCGGAGCTCTAGATCTCAAGTTATAAGCATTTTAGTGTTGTATGTACATAGAGCCTTAAAGATAAAAAAAAAAAAAAAAAAAAAAAAAAAAAAAAGGAATGCTAGGGCCTTGCGCGTCTGCGACGTGCGCCCCAGCTTCCTTAAGTAACCAAAAGTCGACGTGCTGCTAGCACGCTGTGCGTCTGCGGCGTGCGCCTCAGTGGGCGCGTCTGCATACGTGCGGTATGCTCCGCTCGTCTTTCTCTTTAGCAGGCACGTCCAGTTTGGTTTTTCAAACGGAGACGACGTGGAACGTTCCATCGTCTGGGAGACCGGGGTGTCCTCAGGACACCCTGGTTCGACCCCTGTCGAACCAGTGCGGCCCAGGGAACGTCCCTGGGTCCTTGGTGGCTCTCCTGGGCTCCGTTTTGCATGGTTTTTCATGCAAAAACTTAGGGGAATTGACCTTGGAACTATGGGGCAGATGGGTTTTGAGCGATTTTGGACGTACCTGGCTCGTTGCTGGGTTTTTCTCCTCGTTTTCCCCTCTAGCTCACTGCTTCACAACTAGTTTTCTCCAAGGTTTTGGGTTGCCATTAGAGGCACCCAAGAGCTCTATTTATAGAGCTAAGAGAGGGTTCTAGAGGGGGCTCTCACCGCCTTTGAATGGCGGTGGAGAAACCTCCAGAATGGCCGTGATTTCTCCTCAAATCACTGCCATTCTAGAACCCTCTAGAGGTTGAAGACGACGGGGTGCCCGTATCAAAACGGGCCCCTGTGTTTTTCAGGTTAAGTCGTTTTTGTAAAATTTATAATTTTGCCCCTGAACTTCAAAGGGCCATATCTTGCTCATTTTAACTCCGTTTTGGGTGATTTTGGTCTCGTTGGATTCCTTTTTCCGAGACACATCTAATGGAACCACTTTTAGGACCAAATTTTTGGGTTCAGTCAAGGTGAATGGTGAAATGACTAAAATGCCCTTTTCTTTAAAAACTGAACTTTTCATTGCTAAACTTGGAATTTCAATATTACAAAATTGGATTCATTACATTCTTATCCCCTTAGGGGAATTTTGCCCCCGAAATTCTACTATATACAGTCAAAAGATCTCGGGGTACTTTTCTCGCATTTCTGACTCCGGTTCCCAAGTCTCTTCTTCCATGTGCGCATTTCTCCACAAAACTTTGACTATCCTTGTTCCGCAGCTTCTTATTCTTACGATCCCGAATCTCAACTGGTCTTGTCTCTAGTCTGAGATCCTCCGTCATCTCTATGGGTACCTGGTCGATGACATGAGCGGGGTCAAGCACGTACCTCCTTAGCATAGACACATGGAATACGTTATGCACTTCGGATAGCTGAGGGGGTAGCGCGACCCTGTAGGCCACTTTTCCCACTTTCTTCAGGATTTCGAAAGGTCCTATGTAACGCGAACTAAGCTTGCCTTTGATACCGAACCTCATAACTCCTTTAGTGGGAGATATCTTCAGGAAAACGTGCTCTCCTATGTCGAATTCTAATGGTCTCCTCCTTCGATCAGCATAGCTCTTTTGGCGGCTTTGAGCTGTGAGGAGGCAGCTTCTTATGAGTTTGACCTTCTCAGCATATTGCTCTACTAGCTCGGACTGGAGCACCCTGGATTCTCCAACTTCACTCCAACTGGTGGGTGATCGACAGGGTCTCCCATAGAGCGCCTCGTATGGAGCCATGCTAATGCTTGACTGAAAGCTATTGTTGTACGCAAACTCGACTAGCGGTAGGTTTTCATCCCAGCTCTGCTTCCAATCAAGGGCACAAGTCCGCAACATATCTTCAACTATCTGGATTGTGCGCTTTGACTGTCCATAGGTCTGCGGATGGAAGGCTGTGCTATAGTTCAAGGAAGATCCTAAGGATTTTTGGACAGACTTCCAGAGTTGCGAAGTGAAGCGGCTATCCCTATCTGAAGTGATACTAAGGGGTATACCATGTAGACTTACTATCTCTTTGATGTATAGTTGAGATAGGCTGTCAGTGGATTGGGTATGACGTATAGGAAGGAAATGGGCTGTCTTAGTTAATATATCAACAATCACCCAGATCATGTCATGACCCTTAGAGGTCTTGGGTAGCCCTACAATGAAATCCATTGTGATATAGTCCCATTTCCATTCGGGTAGCTCAAGGGGTTGTAACAATCCCGCAGGTCTTTGATGTTCAACCTTTACTTGTTGGCATGTTAAACACTTTGCCACAAATTCCCCTATGTCTCTTTTCATACCATCCCACCAATATTGTTTCTTAAAGTCCTGATACATCTTAGTCCCTCCTGGGTGTATTATATACTTGGACCGATGAGCCTCTTTTAAAATTTCTTATCTTAACTCTTCATTAGCCGGTACCACTAATCTTCCTTGCATGTAAATGCTACCATCTTCCCTTTTTGTAAATCCTGGTTTTCCTATGAAAGCTTGTATATCTGGATCTCCTTTCTGTTCTTGCTTAACTTTTTCATTAACAGCCGATTTTATTGTTAGACCTGCCATAATGATCTTGTGCTTACTTATGTCTGGTTTCCATGTGATTACTTCTTGTAGTAGCTTCCATCTCTTAGTTAATAAACTTGCACACATCCCTTGGGTTTTTCTGCTTAATGCATCAGCTACCACATTAGCTTTTCCAGGGTGATAATGAATGGAGAAGTCATAGTCTTTTAAGTATTCCATCCATCTTCTTTGTCGCATGTTTAAGTCTTGTTGGGAAAAGATATATTTAAGACTGTTGTGATCTGTAAAAACTTCAAACTTTTCCCCATATAAATAATGTCTCCATATTCGCAAGGCAAAGACTATGGCTGCTAATTCCAAGTCATGGGTTGGGTAATTGACTTCATGCTTCTTGAGTTGTCGAGAAGCATAAGTGATTACCTTCCCATGTTGCATAAGTACGCAGCCTAGCCCTTGTTGCGAGGCATCGCTGTATATCTCAAATCCACCACTTCCTGAAGGTAAGGTAAGGACAGGTGCGGTAGTCAACCTTCTTTTTAGTTCTTGGAAGCTTTCCTCACATTTATCAGTCCATTCAAATCTTGTGTCTTTCCTGGTCAGCTTAGTTAGAGGTAAAGCCATTTGTGAAAAACCTTCGATGAATCTCCTGTAATATCCGGCAAGTCCGAAGAAGCTTCTTATTTCTATGACTGTCTTAGGTCTTTCCCAGTTCTGTACTGATTCAACCTTAGTAGGGTCAACTACTAAGCCATCTTGAGAAATAATGTGTCCTAAGAAATTAACCTTTTCCAGCCAAAACTCACACTTACTGAATTTTGCATATAACTTGTGTGCTCGTAGGGTGCTTAATGTTATCCTTAGATGTTCCATATGGTCTTAAGGAGTTTCAGAATATATTAAGATATCATCCACAAACACTATGATGAATTTATCTAAGTACTCTTTGAACACCCTATTCATGAGGTCCATAAACGCGGCTGGAGCATTAGTCAAACCAAAGGACATCACTCTGTATTCATAATGGCCGTATCGAGTCCTGAAGGCTGTCTTGGGGATATCTTCTTCTCTAACTCGAAGTTGATGGTACCCTGATCGTAGATCAATCTTAGAGAAGACTCTAGTTGACTGAAGTTGATCAAAAAGATCATCAATTCGGGGAAGAGGGTATTTATTTTTAATGGTGACCCTATTCAGCATCCGATAGTCTACGCACAATCTCATGGAGCCATCCTTTTTCTTAACAAAAAGGACTGGAGCTCCCCACGGAGATACTCTAGGTTGTATGAACCCTTTGTCAAGTAGTTCTTGTAACTGGGTCTTCAGTTCTCTTAGTTCTGCAGGAGCCATTCGGTAAGGAGCTTTAGAAATGGGGGAAGTACCGGGTATAAGGTCAATGATGAAATCAATTTCCCTTGGTGGAGGTAGACCTGGTAAGTCCTCAGGGAACACGTCAGGAAATTCTAGGACAACCTTGACATCCTTTAGCTTTGGTTGGGGACTCTCGACAGATTCAATCTTGGCTAAGAAGAAGGGGCATCCTTGAGCAATGTGTTTAACTGCTTTCATGGCAGAAATAACACACGCTCCAGAATAATCCTTTCTTCCTTGGAGGGTGAAAGTGTCTCTATTAGGTAGGGTAAAAGTGACACGCTTCTGACAACAATCAACAAAGGCTTGATGAAAGGCTAGCCAGTCCATACCTAGGATGATGTCGAAGTCATTCATATCTAAGTGGATAACGTTGGCATGTAACAAATGGTCCTTAATTAGAATGGGGACATCCTGGAGATAGGAATAAGTGGGGAGTGCCTGGCCTACAGGAGTCATGACTTCTAGAGTGAAGTCTAGGTCCTGTGGTATAATGTCCAAGGATGATGCAAATTCTCGGGATATGAAAGAATGAGTGGAGCCTGTATCAAATAGAACTTTAGCAGGTGTATCATAGATAGAAAGAATACCTTCAACGACTGCATTTGATGCTTGGGCTTGACTGGAAGTGAGGGCAAAGACACGTCCTTGGCTTTTTGGAACTTGATCTTCTTTACGCTCTTGTACTTTCCTTTTTGGACAGTTACTAGAAAAATGTCCTAATTCTCCACAACCATAGCAAGTGATGTTGAAAGTGGGACATGGTTTGCCTGGATGATTTCTGTTACACCTAGGGCATGCCTTCCAGTCTGGTCTTCTTCCTTTGTTTTCAAACGGCTTCTTGAAAGGTGGCCTAGGTCCAGATGACGGAAAGGGTCTCTTTCATTTGTTCTTCATGGTGTTGATGTTCTTAGTTTCTCTTATTGCCTGGTTCCTTTGATAATCTTTTTCATATAGGGAGGCCATCTCTACGGCTTTGGCTATTGTGGAAGGTTGGAAACCTAGAACTATGTTCCTGAGTTCTGGGTTGAGTCCATCTACACATCTTTCGGTCGCATCTTCCTCATCAACACAAGCACGGGGTGCAAATCTTTGGAGGCTGATGAATCTACTTTCATACTGTTGGACGGTCATATTTCCTTGTTCTAAGTCCATAAATTCCTTTTCATTATGTTTCCTTATATGTTTAGGGTAATATTTGTCATTAAAGACCTTTTTTAAACTCTTC
Organism: Warburgia ugandensis; assembly: GCA_035236585.1. Lineage (NCBI taxonomy): Eukaryota > Viridiplantae > Streptophyta > Magnoliopsida > Canellales > Canellaceae > Warburgia > Warburgia ugandensis. Next base: position 45,554,538 of record CP141129.1, read on the forward strand.
CCATCCTATTGTTTCTTGCTGATCAAAATAAGTTCTTTCTACTGTTTCCCACCAAAAGGTAGCCTCTCCTCTAAACACAAATGTGGCCATGGGTACTTTTCTTTCTTCAGCTATGTTCATGGCCTTAAATATCTTTTCAATATCAATTAACCATTTTTCAGCTGTAGATGCTTCATCTTCTCCTGTGAATGAGGGAGCTAGTTTCTGAAACCTTTCTAACTGAACATCAATCCTATCTATTGTTTTATCAGGGGAAGGATCTCGGGGGGGGGGGGGGGGGTAGGAGTTTGGCTTTGACTATTCATGTATTGTCCCATGTTCTGTAAGAATTGTTGGAATGACTCAGCCATCCCGTTGCCCGACCCAGTGGAGTCCACTGGTGGGGCTTCAGGTCTTGGAGCATTGCTTCCTTTCTTCCTAGGCATCTGTAATCACAAGGCAATTCACCAAATCTCAGTTTGTGTTGTCCTATTACCCCTTTCTCTTTCATGGATGAAACTTGATTATAAGTTATTCTCCTCATAACTGGGCTGTGAGTAACGTTAAACTTGGCTCTGATACCAACTGTCACGACCCAAGTTTTTATATGATGCAATTTTGATAAAAAGGCGAGATCTCTTGTTTTATAAGTATGAGATGCATAAAAATCTTTTTCATTTGGAAATCAATCCTTCATAAAAACCCTGAGTGTTCAAATATATTCTCAATTTATTTAGCCATGGCAAAGTTTAAATCAATATTATTCCCAAGAAAGTGTTAGTCACAGCCCCAGCTATTAGCTAGTAACTACAATCAAGTAACATTGAAAGATAAGATAGGGGTTTACTTACTTGTACTTAGCCTGTGTCTCCTAGTACAAACGTCCCTTGCCCTTAAGTATTTATTTTGTATCTGAAAATGTTGAGGATTGGGTGAGTATATAATATACTCAGTAGGAGCCTATCACTACTAGTTTTATAAATGCATGAGATGTTTTAAAATCATGTGCTTATTCAAAACATGTGTATGTTTGAATACTCAAGTTCAATATCAGTACAAGAATCCATGATCAAACTGAAATACTCATGACTTAAAAGATCACATAATCCAAAATTGAAAGTATCATATATATATATATATAGATGATAACATCATGATATGCCATAGATGCTTCATGGAGTCCAACTCATAGATCTCTAGTATGGTATGGTCGACCAACCTCGTATCATGCCATATGCAATGCACATAAGTCATCAAACCATAGGGTCCACTATGCCCATGACCTCCTCGCCGTGTGGTCCCCAGGTACTTGAGGACACTTGGTCATAGCCTCCACGGGGCTTATGATACGTCGACCTAGTGCCGTGACACCAGTGGTAGCCCCCTGTACCACATGCAGTCGACGTAGAGACTTGCCTCTTTTTGGGCGTGGTACCCATCCACCTATTAGTGGTAGAGGCCGGGTGGCCAACCCAGACCCCTCGGCATAGCACCCACGGGCTTACTTGCCCAAATCACATAAGATTAAATAAGCCAAAACCTCTTGTTAAAACTTGTCCTCTTTGGGTGTGACGACCCGGGTTTTCTCATGCATTTTTTTTTTAAATGCAATACCTAATTTTCTAAGGCGGGATGCATCCCTATTTGAAAACCATTTCATAGAAACCATGCAATGCAGCGGAAAACCTTTTAGTTTTAAACACATTTTGAAAACCCCGAGTGTCATTTGCCTTCACAACAACCAAAGCGGTTTTTGAAAAACTTCAGAAATCATAAATGTTTTTCCCCAGGTCTATCCAACACAAAGACACAAATTTCCAACTGTAATTAAATACAAATACATGTCCAAAGGGTTGAGAGTTTACTTACATGTATAACTTTCTTCTTTTTGATTCACTTGATCGTAGCACTAATATCTCCTGAGACGTCTTCTATTTATGAGTGGAACTATCCTGAAAAATGTTAAGGATAGGATGAGTATATACTATACTTAGTAGGAGTCTATCACTACTAGTTTTATAATGCATGCGATGTTTAAAAATCATACGCTCTTTCCAAAACATGTGCATGTCTGAATACTCAAGTTCAACATCGACATCAAAATCCATTGTCAAACTGAAATACTAACGACTTAAAGGATCATATAATCCAAAATCGAAAGTATCATATACATATATATCATAGCATTATGATATGCATAAAATGCTTCATGGAATCCAACTCATGGATATCTATCATATGCATGCTGAATCAAGTCATGCTAAACAAGTCATATACTTATAACATATGTTCTCAAAACAATAATAGATCTTTTAAAAGAATCTAATAGTGATAGAGCACCTACCTAGCTAGGTCGCGTTAACCCTTTTGTCCTCGTACGCTCCTCAACATGGTTTGGGGACTCAAGGTTAGTTTAGCTTATCTTTTATAGGTTTAGAGTAGTTGGGTCTTATTACTTAGGCATTAGTGGTCCATCCCTATGCCTATGAGTGTCCTAAGGTCCTAATTGGGCCTTGGTATCCTCAGTTTTTCAAAGTTCTAGTGGTCACGCACCACCATCCTATTCTAAGGGTCATGTCCTCCTTTGATTGGGCCTTGATCAAGGATTTTATGGTTTAGATGTGTCCGCGTCGTCGACACGGACACAACGCCTTTTGCGGTGCCTCAATCGGAGCTCTAGATCTCAAGTTATAAGCGTTTTAGTATTGTATGTACATAGAGTCTTAAAGACAAAAAAGACGGAATGCTAGGGCGCTACGCGTCTGCGACGTGCTCCCAGCTTCCTTAAGTAACCAAAAGTCGACGCGCTGGGCGTCTACAGCGTGCGCCTCAGCGGGCGCATCTGCAGACTCGTGGTATGCTCCGCCCATCTGTCTCTTTAGCCCTGGGTCCTTGGTGGCTCTCCTGGTCTCCGTTTTGCATGGTTTTTCATGCAAAAACTTAGGAGAATTGACCTTGGAACTATGGGGGAGATGGGTTTTGAGCGATCTCGGACGTACCTGGCTCGTTGTTGGGTTTTTCTCCTCGTTTTCCCCTCTCGCTGACTGCTTCAGGACTGGTTTTCCTCAAGGTTTTGGGCTGCCATTAGAGGCACCCAAGAGCTTTATTTATAGAGCTAAGAGAGGGTTCTGGAGGGGGCTCTCACCGCCTTTGAATGGCGGTGGAGAAACCTCCAAAATGGTGGTGATTTCTCCTCAAATCACCGTCGTTCTAGAACCCTTTAGAGGTTGAAGACGACAGGGTGCCCGTATCAAAACGGGCCCCTGTGTTTTTCAGGTTAAGTCGTTTTTGTGAAATTTACAATTTTGCCCCTGAACTTCAAAGGGCCATATCTTGCTCATTTTAACTTCGTTTTGGGTGATTTTGGTATCGTTGGATTCCTTTTTCTGAGACGCATCTAATGGCACCACTTTTAGGACCAGATTTCTGGGTTCAGTCAAGGTGAATGGTAAAATGACTAAAATGCCCTTTTCTTTAAAAACTGAACTTTTCATTGCTAAACTTGGAATTTCAATATTACAAAATTGGAGTCATTACATTGGGTCCCTCACAACTGCCTGGCCCTCGGCACTCTAGCATCTTTTGGCAACCCTCAAGGACATGCAATCTTTGCAAGTACTTAAATCATGCAATGTATGCACTTATTTGCAACACATATATGTGCATAATATATATGCAATCATTTCAAAACATGGCTATGTACAAAGCATTTATCATGCATGCTGAATTAAGTTATGCAAATCAAGTCATATATTTAAAACATATGTTCTCAAACAATAATAGTTCTTTTAAAAGAATCTAATAGTGATAGAACACCTATCTAGCTAGGTCGCGCTAACCCTTTTGTCCTCGGACACTCCTGATCATGGTTTGGGGAATCAAGGTTAGTTTGGCCTATCTTTTATGGGTTTTAGAGTAATTGGTCTTATTACTTAGGCATTAGGGGTCCATACCTATGCCTATGGGTGTCGTAAGGTCCTAATTGGGCCTTGGTTTCCTTAGTTTTCCAACGTTCTAGTGGCCACGCGCCACCATCCTATTCTAAGGGTCATGCCCACCTTTGATTAGGCCTTGATCAGGGATTTTATAGTTTGGATGTGTCCGCGTCGTCGACACGGACACAACGCCTTTTGCGGCGCCTCAATCGGAGCTCTAGATCTCAAGTTATAAGTATTTTAGTGTCGTATGTACATAGAGCCTTAAAGATAAAAAAAAACAGAATGCTAGGGCGCTGCGCGTCTGCGGCGTGAGCCTCAGCGGGCGCGTCTGTAGAAGTGCGGTACGCTCCGCCCGTCTTTCTCTTTAGCGGGGGCGTCCCTGGAGTCTCTCGTTTGGTTTTACAAACGGAGACGACGTGGAACGTTCCGACTGGAACGTTCCATCGTCTAGGGGACCGGGGCGTCCTCAGGACACCCTAGTTCGACCCCTGTCGAACCAGTGCGGCCCAGGGAACGTCCCTGGGTCCTTGGTGGCTCTCCTGGGCTCCGTTTTGCATGGTTTTTCATGCAAAAACTTAAGGGAATTGACCTTGGAACTATGGGGGAGATGGGTTTTGAGCGATCTTGGACGTACCTGGCTCATTGTTGGGTTTTTCTCCTCGTTTTCCCCTCTAGCTCACTGCTTCACGACTGGTTTTCTTCAAGGTTTTGGGCTGCCATTAGAGGCACCCAAGAGCTATATTTATAGAGCTAAGAGAGGGTTCTGGAGGGGGCTCTCACCGCCTTTGAATGGCGGTGGAGAAACCTCCAGAATGGCCGTGATTTCTCCTCAAATCACCGCCGTTCTAGAACCCTCTAGAGGTTGAAGACGACGGGGTGCCCGTATTAAAACGGGCCCCTGTGTTTTTCAGGTTAAGTCGTTTTTGTGAAATTTACAATTTTGCCCCTGAAATTCAAAGGGCCATATCTTGCTCATTTTAACTCCGTTTTGGGTGATTTTGGTCTCGTTGGATTCCTTTTTCAGAGACGCATCTAATGGAACCACTTTTAGGACCAAATTTTTGGGTTCAGTCAAGGTGAATGGTGAAATGACTAAAATACCCTTTTCTTTAAAAACTAAACTTTTCATTGCTAAACTTGGAATTTCAATATTACAAAATTGGAGTCATTATAATAGTAAACCCTGAGGGCCACCTGGTAAGCTATGATGTCGCCTTCTAAGATGGTAAACCCTGAGGGAAAGGGCTACTTGGTCGCTTGCAACTAAGGTGAAGTTACCCAAGATGGTAAATTCTGAGAAATGGACTGTCTGGTATTGAGCCTCCCAAGATGGTAGACCTTGAGGGAAAGGGCTTCCTGGTTCTTTGGAATCATGGTGGAGCCGCCTAAGATGGTAAACCCTGAGGGATGAGCAATCATGTATTGAGCCTCCCAAGATGGTAATTTCTGAGGGAAAGGGCTGCCTGGTCTTTTGGGATCACGGCGGAGCCGCCCAAGATGGTGAACCCTGAGGGATGAGTTGGCATATTGAGTTACTCAAGACGGTAAACCTTGAGGAAAAGGGCTACCTAGTTGATTTCGACTAAGGTAGAGCCACCTAAGATGGTAAATCCTGAGGAAACCTGACTTTGGTGCTGCCCAAGATGGTAAATCCTGAGGGTCTGGCTGCCTTAATGATGATACTCATAGTGGGCTGCCCAATATGGTAATCCTTGAGGGAGATGACTATTGGATCTTGGTGTAATGCTAGGCATGTTTAATATTACTGAGGGAAATCATTAATGAGTATGCAGCTTTGTTGGATGTAACACTTATGAATTGCATTTAACTTTAGAATGAGGTTCATGACTTAGTCACTCATCTATTGAATGTCTTGTAGTTGGACACGAATGGGAAATCCTTATGGGGTGTGCTTGTTTGCATGCGATGACTGTTGCGTCATATTTGAATTTGGGGAAAAATTGTAATTATGCTCTAATACTCATAGGCCTTACTTGATAGCACATGCTAACTACGTTATATATGACTAGTTAAAATGGAAATGAATGCTCATGTTATATTGAATGTATTTTTAAGCGTAGTAACGAGAATGTTTGGATATGCATGGGTTTAGTTCTTTTCCCTTACTGGGCTTCGCAGCTCACTGTATTATTTTGCAGGTGCCAATCAAGCCGAGAAGAGAAAGGGGGTTGAATGAAATTAAGAAAGCTTGATTGAAGATGTAACATTTGGAATTGTATATATATGTATATATGTGCTGACACTGAATACGAGTCATATCTCATTTTTACCATGATCCTTATGCATCCTATGGGTTTTATTTTCTTTGATAGGGCATGTATGAGACCCACTTAAACTCCTGGTTGGTAAGAAGGTGTTAGTAATGCATCATGATAAATAGTATGGGGATGGAGTCTCCCTTAAAGGATTTATAATTGTTATGTTGTCTATCTGGTGAACCGCATAGCATGCATTAAAATGCATAAGCCCGAAAAATAGGGGAGACTCTGCCGAAATTTCGGCAAGACTGGGTTGTTAAAGGAGAAAAATATATTACTAATAAACTGTGACTTGCACAGGACAAGAGCACCTAGCTCTCTCAGTACTTCCGCTGCGATAGAAAAAAAAAAAAAAAAAATGAAGAAGAAAAAAGCAAGGCCAAGTGGGCCTAGCTCATCAATTGTTAGACTTGATTAAGCCTAATTGCAGCCTCAGGGATTGGGGTCTTGACAATATGTAACTTATATAGGGATTGTATGTGCTAATGGGATGGATTTGAGCTCAGTATTTCTCTTCTTACTATTTACTCAAAAGAAAATTTTATTTTCATATCCATAATTTTGTGTGTGTGTGTGTGTGTGTGTGTGTGTGTGTGTGTGTGTGTGTGTTTCCGTGGTCAGTAGTTAATAATGGAATACAAGATGACAAATGAATTTTTGGAAAAAAAAAAGAAAAAGAAAAAAAAAGAGTTTTCCATGAAAAATGTGTTGTTTGATTTTTAACATTTCCTTTTAAAACTCAAGGCCCTACTTTTCAAAAATAAATATGAAAAAATAATATAAAAATCCAGGTTGTCATAGTTGGCCTCCATGCCTAAACATATCAAAATCTTTAAGCTATATGCCTAATAATTCTACTCTAGATTTAGTCTAAAATAGTCTTAGATCCTAAATTTTATTGAATTATTAAGTTTGCATCACGGATGTCTTGGATTGAAAATTGAGTTTGTATAGCCTACTGAATTAAAGATTTTGTGTTTCTAAACTGTTAGGACAATTCAGATATATTAGATTAACCTTTTTTGTGTAAAGAGGTTAGATAGGTGGGTTGGACCAATTAAATCGATTACAAATCTGTTAAACTTATCTGTCTCATCACGCACATGCACCGGGCCTGTAAACGTGCCTTTCGGATGCATCGGCCCGCGTCATAGTCGTCAGGATGCGTGTATTCCTTGAACAGCGCCACCCACTCATGTTTCCCTTACACGTCTACTGTGTGCATCTTGGGCTTGTGAATTCAGCGGGACAGTGCACGATGCGATCGCGGCTGTCTATTCATCCTCACTTAGGATCCACGGCTAGGATTGTCCGATCATCACCGTACTAATAACTTTTAGGTTTTGAGGCCCCACGATCTCATTGGATGGCTCAGATCTCCCATCTGCGTCATCCTTACCATTGGTTTCACTAGGCTGATTGGGTCCGGCCAAGGACAGCCAACCAATTGGAAAAACCAGTGAAGGCCAAAAACAATAAAAAAGAAGGCGGATAGGAGAGGAATGGGGAGGGGACTCACCTGAGGTTCGCTGCGGGAGAGGGGAAGAGAAGATGCATGGGACTGGTGCGGCTGGTAGGAGGAGAGCATTGGAGGGAGACAAGAAGAACGGTGGTTGCCGATGGGAGGGAGGCGGCCAATGGTGTTGACTAAGCAGGAACTGAGGGAGACGAGAGCGAATGGGGACAGAGAGACTGGGAAGGGAGTTAACGCGAGAACTCGCATTTGAAGCTGATTTAAAAAATTCTAATCATTACCCATCATAAATGCGGGTAAATATTGCATATAATTTTGTTAATGTTTAATCTTGCATTTATGCGCAATGTATGTGTTTTATGATTGTGTTACGTCGCATGAGTCCCATCTAAAGTTAATTTATTATTTAATTAAATATTTTAATTATAATAATTATAATTTTTTTGTTCGAACTTCAATTTCAACTTTTTTAGTGTGATTGAATTTTATTTTTCGAGTATAATTCAAATATTAACATTTAAACCCTTTATTTGGTTCTATTAAAATTCCATTCCTAAAAATTCATTTTTCTTATTTTATGAAATCCTCGATTAATATTGTCATAAAATGAAATTGCATAATTTAGGAGTATTACACTCAGAACCTTACGGAGAAGAAATAAATAGCAAGGTTTAAAATGGGTTTAAGTGGGGAATCCTTATATAATAAATGAATTGTAACTGGCCTTAAGCATTGGATGGTCAACCATCCCAAGAAGATCATGGTGACAATATTGAGGATTCATTCGACGGTCGACCAGGCCCGACCATTGGAACATATTCAATGATGGTTCTAATGCCAGATGACACGTTAGCAATGGCATAAGATGATACGTTAACAAAGTTTGCTGAGGCGGGCTAGATCAGATGCCAACACAGGAAGGCACAGCCACATCACACTTACAATGCCAAATAGTTGTCCACATCAGCAAAGCAACTAACGACATCTGCCTCCATCAAACTATGGAGTCTAATTGTTATGACTACATAAATTGAGGTATTTTTAAATTAATTGAGAATTTAGGATATACTTGTTAAGACAAGAAAATTTAAGGGTTTTTAAAGTAATTTTCTCCCGGTGAAATGACAGTAACATTTATAACCAAAATATGCAGTACAAATAAAAAAAGGCAGCCTCAGTGCACGAAGCTCCCGCCTATGCAGGGTTAGAAGAAGGGGCGGGCCACAATGGTTTAAAGTAGGTAGCCTTATCTTGCTTTTTTGCAAGAGGCCGACCTCAAGGTCACATGACAATAACTTTTACCGTTATGCAAGGCTCCCCTTCATATGCGTACAAATATAAGGGTGCTATATTACCATTTATTCTTTCCACGGTCTATATTGATACACCCTTGTTCTGGCTTTGAAAATTAGAGACCATCATCCTCAATTGTTGTTATAAACAATTAAAGCAATGAACAAGCGTCAAATCACCAAAAATATAGATACCGTGTACTACGTAGATTCACAGGTAGAGTTTACAAATTGGAAGAGATAGGGGCTTCTAGAAATTAGTACATAGAGAAGGTTACTTCATCTTAAGCAAACACACCTATGGGAACAAGATGGAGATCATATTTCCTATGAACAGTAAGCCCAGAACCTTCAGTCATGTCTAAGTCCTTCTCACCATTAGGCAACTGCCAGTTAAACCAATATAATAGATTGGCAAGAATAAGCTCCATGGAAACCATGGCAAACAAGATTCCAGGGCAACCCCTCCTTCCCACCCCAAAAGGTATAAATTGAAAATCTTTCCCTTTAAAATCAACAGGGTTGTTGAGAAACCTGTCAGGGCAAAACTCTTCAGCATTTTCCCAATAATGGGGGTCCCTCGCAATTGCCCATGCATTAATAATGACCTTGCTTTTTGGAGGGATGTCATAACCTTGTAGCTTAGTAGCTACCATGGTCTCTCGAGGGACCAACAAAGGAAGAGAAGGATGTAATCTTAAAGTCTCCTTCATAACTGATTTTAAGTAACTCATTTCATGAATATCCTCCTCTTCTATCTTTGCTCTTCTACCTATCACTGTTCTTACCTCGTCTTGTGCTTTCTTCATTATTCCGGGGTTCCTAATAAGCTCCGCCATTGCCCAATCCAAGACTGTTGATGTTGTTTCAGTTCCTCCAGCAAACATATCCTGTGGCAAATAAGGAAGGAAATAATGAGAGATCACAACATTAGTAAGACAATGCACATATTGTACGCGCACACACACACACATAAAGCCAGAAGAAAAATGAGGGGTGGAAAGAGGCCTGGGAAACTAAACTAACATATCTTCAAAGTGTGGATAGCAAAAGTGAAAATAGGGGGAAAAGGGGAAATTAAAAAGCTTATTTGCAAAAACTTATTTTTAGACTAAATAGTAGGAGCATGCTCAATGCATGTGAAATTCACAATCACATTTTCCTGTCCTATAGTATTTTCTTGGAAGATCTAAGCCTCTTTTTCTTTTTCTTTTTCATATTCGGTGAAAAAGAAGACTTGACACATGAGAAATCAATGCATTCAATTGATTCTAAATAATTATTTTGGGTCTTTGAAAAATTTAAGAAAAATCGACTGGCTATGATTTTTAGCTCAAAGAAGTAGAGGATAATAGTAACTAATGTGATGAATTTGGTACTTGCCTTATCTAAGCCATTCCTAACATGGTGAACAGTTTAGATCTACAATAAAATATGCTCTAGGATGAAAAGAAAGTAGCATTCTTCACACGCCTTGAGTGTGTACCCCTATCGAGAGTCATGTGTACATCAATACATGTATAATATATAGTTATACACATATTGCTCTATATACATACTTGCACATGTGTATGTGTATTGACTATCATGCAGATATACAGGCCTGTATATAGATTTTATATATGAGGTCTGAAGGGAAACCTTAATGCAATGGTAGGGTTGTCATCGTGTAACCTAGAGATCGTGGGTTTGAGGGGTGGAAACAGTTTCTTGCAAAAATACATGATAAGACTGTATACTATAGACTTATTGTGGTCTGTCCCTTCCCTAGACCATGCATACCCGAGCTTTGTGCACCGAGCTGCCCTGTCAGATTCTATAGATAAAAGGTTGATGTTGGGGGAGTACCAAAATAATTGCTTTGAGATTTTCTGCAGAAAGAGAAGCGTCTTGCTCATTGCTGTCCTTCTGCACTTGGATTAGAACATCAACAAAGTCTTTAACTGCACTCTTGTCTTCTCTTTGGGGTTTAAGATGGTCCTCTATCATTTGATCAAGAACCGCATCTAATCCTTGAAAATTCCTCTTCATCCTTCCATCCAATCCGGTGAGAGTATCAATCCATCCGAGAGAAGGAAAATAGTCACCTACACAAAATAGTCCCAACAGAACCCCTAATTCTCTTGTCAGACGAGCGTATTTATTCTCACCATTTACTCCAAACTTGGTACCAAAAGCAACCCTGGTAATTATGTTGTTTGTGAGATCCATCAGCATCTCACTTAGATTAACCGGGGCCTTCTTGGAGCAATAATTTGAGATGTTCTGGACCATCATACTAACTTCTTCTTCCCTGACAGGCTTGAACGACTGTACCCTCCTAGTACTTAGGAGCTCCACGACACAAACCTTCTTTGTTCCCCTCCAGTAATCACCATAAGGTGAAAAGGCCACATCGTTACTTCCATACACAAGCTGGTTGGCAACCTTTAAGGATGGTCGGCTTGAGAAAGCAAGATCATGCGTTTTCACGATATCCTGAACTACTTTAGCTGATGAAACGATGACAGTTGGAGATTGACCCAGATGTAAGAGCATTAGTGGACCATGTTTCTTAGCCAGATCACGGAGGGATCGATGAGGCAACAAGCCTAGCTGGTGAAGGTTTCCTATAATAGGAAGCTTGAATGGAGAAGGTGGTAAATTGGCTCTATCGGCCCCTGATCTCATGAACCAGATGAACAGGAAGGACAGAAAGAAAGGAAGGAGCAAAGGCAGTAACAAGGAGTCTGGTAGTAGAAGAGCCATTGATCATGGAAAGCTGTGGATTTCTTGTTTGAAATAATAACCCATTCACTCTTTTCATTTATAGCCATTTCGATCCCACTGCTCAGTTCATTCCCGTTCTTGTTCTTATCATGTTACGTGTTGAAATTGTACCAGTTCAGACAAAATAGATTACTCCGTTCGATTGTGAAATTTATTGACTACAACTACTCTTGTTTTTGTATAGTATATCTCCCGTCCATAGCCTCAGACTTTCATGGACAGCAAAAACATCAGGTGGGTCAGGTTAAGGCCAGTAAAATAAAATGAAGGCTAAGCACTCAGTGAGGCTAAAAGCCCACATGATCAGCAGTACAAGAAACCAAAATAGGCCAATCGAGAGGAATCTCCGTAAGGGTCCTACATCTTGAGCTTGCGGCCCAATCTCACATGATTGATAGAGAAAGAAATGAAGTTTCACCTAATTCATCTTTTGTTTTCTTGTATATATCCCTGAAAGACCACACCTAATCTTTGATAGTCAAAATTTTGAACTACATATGCATCAGCAGACAGCGGCCCCCATCATCAAGAGACGACGCCAGAGGTAAAGATCAGTTTAATAAAATGGATTAAAGAATCTTTATTTGAATCTTATATATTGTTATATAATCTAAGCAGTCATTTTCTTGATTACAACAAATATAATTTTCAAAGACGCAAATTATTGAAGTCTGTAGAACCGTGATTCAATAAACAGTTTTCTGGTAAAATATTCAATAAAGACATTGACTGGCGAAATGTTAAACATGAATTCACTCTACACGTCAATCGTGATTATTGTATCTGTATTTATAATGAACTTAGGGTTTATCCTGATAAGTGACAGGAGTCGAATAGTCATACAAGTAGACAGAAATTACAAGGCGTTAATAGGCCACCTCAAGTTTAAACAATTTGGATTAACAAACTTCAACTTGACTCAGAAAACTTCGAGCCCATCCGCTCCCAGTGGCTTTGTAAAGATGTTAGCAAATTGATGTTTCGTATAGAGAGATTGGACTTGAACTTGAAATGGTAGTCCTGGTGAAAAAGCTCCAGCATATGCAGAGTCCGAGGAAGGGGCAAACGACAAGGTCAATAGTACCCTTGTCTTGTGTCTGCTAGATTGCTAACAAAATGGAAGTCGACTTCTATGTTTTTTGTTCGGGCATGAAAAATCGGATTCGTTGAGAGGTCTGTAGCTGCAAATTTGCATTCTCTGATTTTGGACTTTGCAGACAAATTGTGGATGCGACTCATCTGCGAACACCAACGGTTGTTCCATCGGACATCTTCAACAAGATCACCATGCAGAAAGCAGTGGAGACGTCTAATAACTTACTAATCCAATTGTTTGAGACTGCAAGTGGAAGTATAGTTCTGATCGTCGTGGGTTTGATGACCGGACTGAATTTGTCCGTGTAATCGATGCAGGGATTTGCAGGAGTCCTCTTGCGACAAGTCGGGCTTTGTAACATTCAACTGATTCATCAGACCGTCTCTTGATTTTGAAGATCCATTTACATCAGAGGATATTGAAATCTCCTTGGCATGGGAGCAATTGCCAGGTGCTGTTGCCAAATAAAGCATTGAATTCTCAATATTATTCCATTTCAATTCCTTTTTGATACTTCCTACGGAAATCCCGAATTAGATTTTAAATTGACGGGTTAGTATGAGCTTATCTGTGCTGTTATACACTCTTAGAATAGGAATCTATTTTCTGAAACATCCTGACTTTTGTATTTTTGTAGGTCATCTAATGTATTGAAGGAATATCTATATTGATCCGATCGAATACATAAGGCTGATAGCAATGGAAGTGAGGCAAATATATGGAAAAGACAGTTCTTTTCTATTATATTATATTACTTAGCTATAATTGATGCTCTCCATGGTGGATCCTTCCAGGCTTCTTCATAACTTGCGGGTACCACTTCTGGATCCGATGAAGTCCATTTTTACTGCCGGCCGAGGCTTAGCAGTCAGATTGAGAAGAACCATTGAGTGCGTGCAGGACGGTGGATCAGCCAATAGTTGCGGACCTCCATGGTCAACCATTGAAACTGGATCGTTTGGGTTAGTCATAATGCCATGATTAATGTAGAGACTGGGAGTTGAATTTGCTTGAGCAAGGATAGAGTGGAGACATTAAGGGCCATGTGGACCAGTAGTATGATTACAAGAGTAATTTTCGAAAGATGCGGATGAGATAAAGAATTGTGGATCTCGGGTTGGAGGTTCAGACACGACACTTTTCTCTTATTGAGGAGTAGATTTAGGAATTAAGATACCTTGTACGTAATTACTCATGACTCTTCACTGTACCAAAAAATTAAGACTTAGAACTTGGATTTATGTCAAATATCTATAGCTCTTGTGGCTAGACTTAGGACTTGGATTTATGTCAAATATATTGTTATCACAAAGTCTAAGAAAGGGAAAAGCTTGACAGCCAAAGACTTTAAGAAATGAATAATTAGGAGCAGTGTGAAATAACACTTTAGCCATGTTGCCATGTGAACAAAATGCTTGTGATTGTTGAACATAGTCGACAGTCGGCGTATTGGCAACAGGAACCATGTCTTCAGATATGCAAATCTCATGGCTTACATAGGGAGCAGCCTTGGTGAAAAAAGCTCCTGCATATATATGGGGTTGACAGAGCGGGCTGATTACAAAGGGTCTATAATATGCAGTTTTACTTTGCATTTGTATAAAAGGCTATTTCCATTCCTTTTCCTCTCTTCGGTCGCTTTCTTTTGCAGCTTCTGTTGCCACAGGGCCTATGGACACTTTCTTAGCAATCTTCTCCGTGGTAGCCTCTTAAACCAGAACCCTTGATTTGGTTAAACAGGAACAGATAAGATAGTTCCTGGATTAACTACGGAATAACATAGAATGCGAATAACCAAAATGAAAATAACATAAAAAGCGAATAATAACAGTAATAGGACAGAACATGTAATTTAAAATATGCTAATGAGAGCAAAACTGAATTATTATTATTATTATTATTATTTTATTTCCAAAACTTCCTTAAAACTCCTAGAGAAGACTTTGCAGGAGAAGATCCCCGGAAATGATGGAGATGTGTAGATGCCTGAGCTGAGTGGAGATGATCTGGAGCAGTAGTGTCGCATGGGCGGTAAAAGAAAGAACACATAGTAGAGCGTCGCACGACTCTGGTTTAATCGGTGGAGTAGATGCATTTGGCCGGTGAAGACGATCGCGTGGTGTAGAGGAGGAGAAGGAAAGAGAAGAAGGGGAAATTGAGGAAAAAACAAAGGAAAGGGTTTCCTCCTCTAAGCCGCTTGGAGATGGGGAAAAATCCGGAGGAGGGTTGCTATGAGGAGCCTCGCACGATAGCTGGAGAGATGGGATGGGGTGTTGCATGGTCCTGGAATGAAAGGGCCTTGAGACAAAAAAGGGTGGAGAGCAGTGGTGGCTGGGCTGGTACGTTGGGAAGAAAACGATAAAGGAGAGGGTTGTGGTAACAACAACAGGGATACAAGGGAAAGGTGAGGCCGATAGAGAAGGTATAATTGCTCAATCATTGAAATTTTTGGTCATTAGATATCCTTAATCAAATAAATGATATCAATATACTGGATCTCCAATGAAGGGGACCCATAATTTTCATTATGTAAATGTGGGTACCTCATTGTAAGTTGTCACTTACGATGAGGCTAAGGCACTGTTGAAGCATCAAAACTCCATACTTGTCATTAAGCAAGAACTGTAATGAATTAAAATATTTGTAACTCATAACAATTGCTAGAGATACGAGTGGACAACCAATACTTTTGTGATTGGTACTATTCATTAAGGAAACTAAACTTAGACAATTGAAGTGCCAAAGATTAGGTTGGAGGTCCATGGATCTCCTTCCCATAGAGATATGAACTAACCTAAAGTAGATGTTTAGAAAAATTTTGTAGCATAGAGTAAAAAATATAATTATAAGGCTAACTAAAAAAATATAATAAGCAGGGTGCAGAGAAGGGACAGTGAGATAAAAGGAGAAAGAGAGGGGTGCAATGAAAAAAATTGACAGAGAGAACAAGAGAGAGAGAGAGAGAGACTAAGGGAGTTGGGGCAGAGCACGATGAAGAAAAGAAAGAAGGTAGGAGTGGGAGACAGAGGAGAATGAGGGAGAGAGGGAGGTGGTTCCGGTGGAGAGAGAGAGAGAGAGAGAGAGAGAGAGAGAGAGAGAGAGAGAGAGAGAGAGAGAGAGAGAGAGAAGAACGTGGAGAAGGAAGAAGAGAGAGGGGGGGAGGGAGAGAAGAGACGTGAAAGGTGGAGAAGTGACAGAGAGATGAGGAAGGAATCCACTAGCCACCTAGCCTTGCCAAACTTATAAAAAACTCTTAATTCTTCAAAATTCTTCCATTTTTATAGATCTTTTAGAGTTTGATTTTTATTCAAAATTTTATTTTTCCAAAAAGCTTCCTCATCTTGATCTAATCCATCTGACTTGGTCTGGATCATCCAATCTGTTCTGATTGATTTGTAATGCACATGACCAAATTAGAATTATTTAAACCATTCTTTACTCCTCTGATTAGCTCTGATGATCATCTGACTGTTAAATTTTGTAACGCAATAATTGGGTGGTCAATTAGATTTAAATGAAATATTTTATATAAAATCTCAAAATTGATTGCTTAGATGACATAATTAGATGTTAAATTAAGGGTATTTTGGGCAAAATTGAACACTTAATAGCTCACTCTTGTGATATTACACCACACCTAGAACAATGGATTTTAAGAAAAATATAATAGCCAGGCTCCCACAGTCACAATATTGCCCGCTTTGGTTGCCTATATAGCCTTACGGCTTTGCTCTTCCACGTAGGAAAAATGCATCATGACCATTAGAGACAATGAATGAGAATTTCATTTGCGATTTTATCTTTGGATTATGCATGTGATTTATTGAAGAATATCTTGAGAATTACGTGATAATTTGCAATTACTTTTGAATGGATTATGCAAACTTTAGTAGCATATTTGGAAATACATATGCATGAGATATTTTAAATGTTTGAATTTTTCAATATCTTAAATTTAGACAAACAACAGTAGAAGGATATAATATTGGATATAAAACAACATTGCTATGGATTGATAGTATATACTTACTGATTCTTAAGAATTTTACTCTGTAGTGGACTGTGGGTTAGTTAGGTATTTATTTGATAAATGTAAACTTTGGACATCTGTATGTAACTTATACAGGGATTGTATGTGCCAATGGGATGGATTTGAGCTCAGTGTTTCTATTCTTACTATTTACTCAAAAGAAAATTTTATTTTTATCTCCATAATTGTGTGTGTGTGTGTGTGTGTGTGTGTGTGTGTGTGTGTGTGTTTCCATGGTAAGTAGTTAATAATGGAATACAAGATGACACACGAAGTTTTGGAAAAAATGAGTTTTCCATGAAAAATGTCTTGGTTGTTTGATTTTCAACTTTTCCTTTTAAAACTCAGGGCCTCACTTTTCAAAAATAAATCCGAAAAAATGATATAAAAACCCAAGTTTTCATAGTTGGCCTCCATGCCTAAACATATCAAAATCCTTAAGCTATATGCCTAATAATTCTGCTCTAGATTTAGTCCAAAATAGGCTTAGATCCTAAATTTTATTGAATTATTAAGTCTACTTCATCGAGATGAATTAACGGATGTCTTGGATTGAAAATTGAGTTTGTATAACCTTCTGAATTGAAAATTTTGCGTTTCAGATTGTTTGGATGATTCAGATCTATTATATTAACCTTTTTTGTGTAAAGAGGTTAGATAGGTCGGTTGGATCAGTTAAACGGATCACGAATCTGTTAAACTGATCTGTCTCATCACGCGGATGCACCGGGTCTGTAAACGTGCCTTTCGGATGCTTCGGCCCGCGTCATAGTCGTTGGGATGCGCGTGCGTCTTGTGTATTCCTTGAACAGCGCCACCCACACATGTTTCCCTTACACGTCTACTGTGTGCATCTTGGGCGTGTGTATTCAGCGGGACAGTGCACGATGCGATCGCGGCTGTCTATTCATCCTCACTTAGGATCCACGGCCAGGATTGGTGCAGCTGGTAGGAGGAGAGCATTGGAGGGAGACAAGAAGAACGGTGGTTGCGGATGGGAGGGAGGCGGCCAATGGTGTTGACTAGGCAGGAACTGAGGGAGAGGAGAGCGAATGGGAAGGGAGTTAATGCGAGAACTCGCATTTGAAGCTGATTTAAAATTTTTTAATCATTATCCGTCATAAATGTGGGTAAATATTGCATATAATTTTGTGAATGTTTAATCTTGCATTTATGCGCAATGTATCTGTTTTATGATTATGTTACGTCGCATGAGTCCCATCTAAAGTTAATTTATTATTTAATTATTTATTTTAATTAAAATAATTATAATTTTTTTGTTCTAACTTTAATTTCAACATTCTTAGTACGATTGAATTTTATTTTTTGAGTATAATTTAAATATTGAGTTTTAACCCCCTTTATTTGGGTTCTATTAAAATTTCATTTCTAAAAATTAATTTTTCTTATTTTATGAAATCCTCGATTAATATTCTCATAAACTGAAATTGCATAATTTAGAGTTATTACATTCAGAACCCCACGGAGAAAAGGTTTAAAATGGGTTTAAGTGGGGAATCCTTATATAATAAATGAATTGTAACTAGCCATAAGCATTGGATGGTCAACCATCCCAAGAAGATCATGGTAACAATATTGAGGATTCATTCGATGGTAGACCATGCCCGACCATGATCGACCACCTCTAGTAGCATTGGAACATATTCAATGATAGTTCTAATGCCAGATGACACGTTAGCAATGGCTTAAGATGATACGTTAACAAAGTTTGTTGAGGTGGGCTAGATCAGATGCCAACATAGGAAGGCACAGCCACATCACACTTACAATGCCAAATAGTTGTTCACATAAGCAAAGCAACTAACGGCATCTGCCTCCATCAAACTATGGAGTCTAATTGTTATGACTATATAAATTGAGGTATTTTTAAATTAATTGAGAATTTAGGATATATGTGTTATGACAAGAAAATTTAAGGGGTTTTAAAGTAATTTATAGCATGACAGGTACATCAGAACATACACCTTGATATCGTTTATGCGTTTGTTTGGGATATTGCAATACCGAGGTAGGTGATTTCATTCACAATTTTTCCATGATTCTCAAATAATGACTTGGTGATTTGAATTTTGAGGTATATGATTTATGCCTTACCATATGCATGAGATTAATTTCAACATGTAGTTTCTCATATGCATACTATCTTTCGGGTGGTTATTGTATGCATTGTTTCTGATATATTTTGTGATATTCACTTGATTATTGGTATTTTTGACATATGGGAGTCGCTTTGTCTTAATATTTGAGACTATTGATCCTGTGGTAGGATGCATTTCTTCACCCTGTGAGTGCCCGTGAGGGTGAAAGGGTGAAAGCGAAAGTGAAACGCGTCGTTTTCGTGAGTGCCTGAGTGCCTGTGAGGGTGCAAAGGTGAAAGCAGCTGGTATAGAGAGCTGACCCCACATTGCCGTGAGTGTATTTGAAACACTCATAGGGCTTGATTGTATATGATGTTCGATACTTTTGTGATGCATTCATGTGTTTCTAGATTTTCTTGGATTGTGCATGTCCTGATATCATGATTGATGATATCTTATTTATTTCATGGACTTGGTATATCCTTCATCGTGTAATTTAAGGCTTTATATGTGTGTGTGTGTGTGCGCGTGTGTGTGTTCATCTTACGATCTTTATGCCTTGCATCATATGATTTTATTTTGTTGAGTTTACTTTGAATGTATGTCACTTACACAAGCATGGCTTGCTGAGACATTGCTTTATTTTGCAATGTCTTAGAATCAGAACGCGACAGTCAGAAAGGGAAGCAGGCGGACTAGAGTGGAGCTAGACGGGGGCTTGAGGACCATATACTGTCAGATTTAGAGACAGAGTAGTGTACATTTGTTGGACTGGTATTGGATATTTGGAATTCTACTCAGTCGTTGTATATATTGATAGATTAGACCTATATCACTGTATAGTATTTATATGCTTATACGTGGATGACGTGGTAATCTTGGACAGACCCTGAAGCTTTGGAACTTTCACTATCATGTATCTTTACAGGTGTAAAATTTCACCGTGGTTTTAAATTGTGAGCATGCTCAGAAGGTTTACTTTTAGTTTTATTTCTTCAGTGTAGTTTTTGAGGTGAAATGACCCTCTGAGTTTTCTTCATTGGTATTTTTTTTCTTGACGCTGTGAAAAGTTTTAAATTATGAATTTTAAGTTCTGTGATCCTATCTATTTTCTATTAATAAACTATTATTATTTTTGTATACATATGAAAAGGAATTTTGAAAACTTGGGGTGTCACATTATAAAGTCTAAGGAAGGGAAAAGCTTGACAGCCAAAGACTTTAGGAAATGAATAATTAGGAGCAGTGTGAAATAACACTTTTGCCATGTTGCCATGTGAACAAAATGCTTGTGATTGTTGAACGTAGTCGACACTCGGCGTATTGGCAACAGGAACCATGTCTTCAGATATGCAAATCTCATGGCTTACATAGGGAGCAGCCTTGGTGAATAAAGCTCCTGCATATACGGGGTTCACAGAGCGAGCTGATTACAAGGGACCGCAGGGTCATACAAAGACAACTTTTTACTGTATCCATAGCTTACATGAGCACTACGGTGGCTCTTTGTTGACGGAGAGTGCAGAGACTACACAGTCGGAATTTGTTACGAGGTTGCCATACACTGCCGTATTAAACTTCTGCAGGCGCGAGACTGGTCAGCCGAAGGCATGAAGTTCATCCGCAATGAGTTTGATGCACTGTACATATGCTGGCACTGAGTGATCGCCCTTTTTGAGATTATACACTTGCATACTCAATTGTAGTTAGCGGGCTGGGTTTGGAGCACCAAATACATCCTGCAGATTGTCCCGTAGCTCTTAAGCAGCTGAGACGACAACAATATATGCCCCGAGAAGCCTTTGCTCCTCTTCTCATACTGAGTATTCGGCATTAGAGATCAGTTGATCATTCAATGTCATTTTCGGTGGAGAAGCAACTTCAGATTCATTAATGAAACCTAAAAGGCGTTTGAATCTCAAGATTGGTTGCCACTGTGACTCCCACGTTATGCGTTTGGTGCTGGTTAGTTTGGTTTGAGGGAAGTGGGTAGCATTGGTATTGGTAAAAACAAGGTTGGGCGTGGTTGATTGGGCTGAGGAAGCTGTTTGATCGGATCTGGTTGACATGATGATGATAGGACGGAGTAACATTGATGAGGAATGGTAAGCAGTGAAGGTGAAACATTGGATTCTTGTGGCAATAAAGATACGAGAAGATGGATCCGACCTAGCGCTCTGATGCCATGTAAAAAATGAAACCCGTCTCTGTCGGTCCAGAGTATTGTATCTGTATTTATAATATATATTAGAGTTTACATTGATAAGTGAAATGACACAAAAAAGCCATACAAGTAAAAGGGCAACCCCGTGCATAAAGCTCCTACCTATGCAGAGGTCGGAGAAGCGGTGGGCTACAAGGGTCTATAGTACGCAGTCTTACATTGTATTTTTTGCAAGAGGCTGTTTTCATAGCTTGCACTCATGACCTTAATGTTATATGACAATAACTTTACCGTTGCACCAAGACTCCCTTTCACAAATAGTCATACAAGTATAAATGTAAATTACAATACATTAATACGAATAAAGGCACTTTCACATCACGAGGTACAGGGAGAAGGCACTCTCAACCAAAGTCGATTGTTTGCATCTTCCTAAAAAAAAGATAATAATAAAAAAAATCTAGGCAAGGCTTTATGAATTATCGATACATCAAGAAGCATCAAAATAAACAGAAACTTGGCATCACTGTGATGAAGTTGTCATAAGCTGTCAGATAATCCGACTGAAACAGGATAGAACATCTGTGCGCCAAAAAATTGTTTTTCTTCCTCAAGGGAAGGTCTTTCATGGCAATTCATTAAAGGAAAGAGAACCTAAAAGTAGAGACCATAAAACCAAAGTAGTGAAAGAAAGGGGGAAAAGAAAAAAGTTCAGAGATGAACTACGGGATTTGATCAATTTTTGCAATGAGTAGCTCCTCTCTTCAACTCTCATCCGTGCAAGAGTAAGCTGAAAGCAAAGTGTATGAAAAGTTAGTGTTCCAGAATAGCTTAATCCATTATTTTTTTAGGGGTCACAAACAGCTCTATTAAGTTATTCATGAATAGTGATTTTATCAATATTTTAAAGTTGCAGATAGTAGGATCCAAAAGATTGTTTTGCTCAAACCAGTTATGAGGAGTATGTCGTCATACAACCTATCAGATAATTCCCATGCCAAGCAGTCGTTATATGTTAATGCAATAAATAGATCAGATAAAGAAAAAAAACAAATGGGGTGATTCGAATACGACGCACAAATATTATTTGGGCTCTTGTCACGAGCTTTGTAGACCGAAGTTAATTTCATGGAGCTTTGGGTATACGTAGCTTAAAAACTGCAAATGCAAATCTTCTATACTTGCCAAGTGGATTTGGCGGGTTGGAGTTGAAAGAGACGGTCTTAGGAGGTGATATAAAGCGCTTTTTCGGTGCACGAAGCTTCTGCATATACAAGGTCTAAGAAAGGGGAGGATTATAGGGGTCAATAGTACGGTGCTTTACCTTGTATTTTGCAAGAGGCTGTTTCCACGTCTTAAACTGTCATCTCAAGGTCACACGATGATAACTCTATTGTTGTGCCAAGACCCCCCTTCAAGGAGGTTGGTTTCCAGATAATTCTCTGTAATAACCTGACCTTTAAGTCCTATTTTGAAATCTGACCAATACAATATTGAGATATCCAATTTAGTAAAAATAGTCCCATAATCAGATTCTACTCAAAAAATGGAATCCAATGCCTCAAAGAACACCGAAAACGGAATTCATATGAAGAAGTTACGACCGTTTAAAGATTAGGGCAATTTTGTAATTTATATTTAAAAATAAAAAAGGACGAAAAACGTAGGGGGCCATTTTGATAACGGCACCCTCCATTGTCTTCCTCCTCCAATAGTTTCCATAGACTTCCACCACCGCCTCTGTAGGGCAGCAACAATGGCGGCACCACCATTGGCAACACCGCCTTTCACCCTCTTTAAAAAGCCCTCTTTTCCCTCCCACTCCAAGCATCGTTTTTTCCTTTCTTCTCCACCTTCTCTGACGGTTCAAGGGAGGATTCTGGCCAAGGTTTTCAGTGTGAAGAAACCTCTCCTTCGGCAATAGGCTTTGCTTTGGCCTGCCCAGGTAAGTAGCCTTTACCTACCGTGTTTTCAAAATAGTATTATCAGATCACCTACTAAGTATGAGAAATACTTACTCAAATATATTATTTTTTAGGATAGCTCTACTCACGAGTAGAAGAAGCATCAGGAACATGTTAGTGCTACAATCAAGTAAATGAAGAAGGGACAAGTATGAATGTAAGTAAACTCTCTATCCCTTTGGACATGTATCTGTATTTAATTATAGTTGGGCTATAAGCTGTGACTGGATAGACCTGGGAAGACATTTATGATTACAGTAATTTTCAAAAACTACTCTGTATGTTGCGAAAGCTAATGACACTCGGGGTTTTCAAAATGAATTTAAAATAAAAAGATTTTCCGTCGCATTACATTGTTTTCAAATAGGGATCCCGCCTTAGGCATTAGTTATTGCATTTTAAAAATGCATGTGAAAACTTGGGTCGTCACATTCTCGCACTAGGCGTATCTCTGCTGGATGAACATTTGTAAAGGTTGGATGGCATTCTAATAATTCTGTAATTCTCAATAGAATGAATTGAGAGATCGTGTTTTATCCATATAGCAATAAACTATACAATGAAAACCCTAATGAGATATTGACAGAAAGATTACATGATGATAATATTAAATCTAATAATATCAAATCTAAACCGTTAACTTGAAGGTGGGTGCTGCTGAACCTTTAAGTCCGTCTTGAATTTATGAAACGAATTAGTAAACAATGTAAAGGGGCAGCCTCGGTGCACAAAGCTCCCGCTTATGTGAGGTCCGAGGAAGGGGTGGACTACAAGAGCCTATAGTAGGTAGCCTTACGTTGCATTTTGCAAGAGGCTGATTCCAAGCCTTAGACCTATGACCTCAAGGTCACATGATAACAACTTTTACCGTTGCGCCAAGGCTCCCCTTCTAATTAGCAGACAATGTCTTGGTCCTTATTCCAGCCACTTGACCATCTTTCATATTAACTAGTACAAATTTTGACCCACATTTAGAGTTTACCAAAATAAAGCCCACCCGCAGCTAAGATTTCTCGTACAAAGATGAAAATACCCCCTTAAATTTTTAGATTTTTATGTTCCCTCAGCAGTGATTCAAAAATCCACATTCAACTTGCTATGGGTTCAAGTGGGCCCCATTCCATAGTCAAATGTGGTCCCGTGCATGTTTCTGAATGGTGGGATTATCATTGATGGGACTCGGCAAATCTCTACGGCCCACTTGTTCTTCACTTGTATGCTTGTCCATGTCAAAATAATTCATCCACTTAGCTACGTCTTTAATATATAAGCCATGGGTTAAAAGAAGGTTAACCACTATTTATTGTACAGTGAAAACCTGATGGACCATCTCGTTCAAGCAAAACGGCAGAGGATCAAATGTGAAACCAAGAAGCAACGATCCATCTAATTCTCAAACTTGAGAGATTGACCCCACTTCCGGGCAAGAGCGTCTGCAAGATCATTTGCTGATCTGGGGGTGTGATCAGAAGAAATGACCAAATTTTCCATCAACAGCTTGATCTTATCCATATATGGTACCGGCATCTCCATGGCATGTTATCTCTATTCTTCAGCCAAGGACAACATTTTCTGAATCTCCCTCAAACCACCAGCAGCTCATCTCAGACTACTCCAAATCGTTAAACCTTGTAGCATCACATTGAATTTTGTTTCACTTGAATCAGCAAAATCAATTGATCCAGCATAATCAAATATAGCATTCCCTTCATGATATCTTGGTACATCCATTGAGTTATCACCGCATGACCTGGAAGTTATATGTTCAAGGCATGGAAACAACCTCTTGCAAAATACAAGATATACGAGGGAGCTTTGTGCACAAGCTCCCCCTCCATCTCTTACTGCACCACTAGTCCCAGATTTCTGACCGATGATCAGTCCAAATTTAATCCGGAACTTTCAGCTATCGGCGGGTACCAGGCCGGGCGGCTGTGATCTTTTCTTCTTTTTCAAGTCGTGATCTCCTCCAACCATTTGCGGTGAACCTCACTAGAAGAATAGTCTTGGAATTCTGACGAAATTGAGGCCCATTGTGCTATTCTTCTTAGAATATACAGAATCAGCCATCCCCGTAGACGGAGACTTATCCCTGAAACATGTTTCCTTCCTATGAAGCCAAATAGACCATGTTGTCGCCCCGAAGGATAGACTCCACAAGATGCTACTTGTCGGGATCTTTCATACTATTGAAGTCTCCTAAAATAAACCATTGACGCGTAGTCGACTCCTTGTTTTAGCGTAAAACACATGACGGGTAAAAAGATGGGCCCTGTGGTTTAATATTATCAACGAACACATGGATGGCTTCCTATGTTGAGCTAATTTCCATCACCCCCACCTTCCCCCAATGCTTCAACAATTAGATGGTCAGGGGACTGGTCTTATGCCTATTGCATATCATCTAATCATTTTTTTTTTTCAACTTTTACTTTTTGAAAGAAAAACAATATTAAGAGTTATTCTCAAGCAGGATTAGGTCAAGAGCACTCTAAAAGGTTTTGCGTCTTGCACTCTTAATTTTTCCAAGATAGTATCTTCAGGGGTAACTGGTTTGGATTAACAGAGGGTTTAGGAGATGCCTGCCTTTTAGGCAGCTCTGGTGATCGAAGCTTACACATATGCAGGGTTTGGGGAAGGGGCGGACTATAAGGATCTATAGTACACAGTTTTACCTTGCATTTTTGCTAAAGACTATTTTCACGCCTTGAACCCATGACCTCAAGATCATATGACGACAACTTTACCATTGCGGTAAGCTCACCTTTTAGGTGAACTCTATAAACTCTTATATTCTTAGTCTCTTTGGCTCCCATCCTACCATGTCCAAATCTACTGTCCTTGACTTTATAATATTAGTATTAAAAATATGACTTTGATAAGTTTTGTAGGCCCATGTTTGTATATATGTTTTTTACAATTTAATTATGTGTCCACTTTATAGTAGTATTTATTGATTTTGATGGTTTTTATGGGGCTCATGTATGTAGGTCTCTTGATTAACTAACTATGGATCTACTTTATAGTAGTGGTATTGAACGTGACATCTTCATGTATAATAGGAGGCCATAGTCATTTTTATATTTAATTGATGGAGGGCCTATGCAAGGGTATTGGTTGCCCACCTTTGGACTCGCCAAACTTCGCCCCGAGGCAAAAATTAACAAAAGAGAGAGAAAAAACAAAAAATAATGGCTTGACGTTTGCCTGCCTTTAGGCCAAAATAAGCTAACTTACAGGCAGTCGTTTGTTCGAACAACCGACCTCAGGTGCCGCCATGTCCCGACTTCTGAACAAACGATCGTAACTACTGTTTTTTTGTTGGTTACTCGGGAAAAATGCAAAGGAAATTCCAAAAACTATCACAAAAGACGGGCGATGGCGTGCATTTATAAAAAACGAGGTTATGCGAACAATCAGTAGACCCCAGCGGGAGAAGAAAAAACGCGAGACTGCAAAACCCTAGACAGTGGAGGCAAACTGAAGCGCGCTGGGAAAGAGCAGCCCCTTTCTCCGGTTTCAACGTAGCTAGGGTTTTGATCTTCTCTAGGGTTTTTCTTTGATTTGATAGAAGGGAAAGGAATTCTGATGGAGGGACTGAAGGTTTCAGAAGCGAACCTGGTCGTGTACATACACCCTTCCAGAGCCAGCAAGGTCCAACAAGCAATTCTCCGTCAAC
Organism: Warburgia ugandensis; assembly: GCA_035236585.1. NCBI lineage: Eukaryota > Viridiplantae > Streptophyta > Magnoliopsida > Canellales > Canellaceae > Warburgia > Warburgia ugandensis. The sequence continues at coordinate 45,581,301 of CP141129.1, forward strand.
TCAGCTCCTTGCTATTTCAGTAAGTCTTTTCCTTTCTCCTTCAAAATACTAGTTGACAATTAGAAGTTGAAGGTTTTTTTATGCTTCTTTGATCACTCCCTGTATTGGTTGTTACTCCCATTCGACGTTTGAAAACTTGAGAAATGACCTGCACGAGTGCATTTTAGAGAAGGAAAAGGCTGGATGATGTAAAACTAACAAGCTTCCGAAAGGAAAAGGATGGAATGATGTAAAATTGGCGTGCTTTGTTTGCTTCCATTAAGTTGAATGAATGATTAGAGGTGATATCACTGTAAATTTGCTTGACTTAACTACATGCGTTATTGAGTCTTTAGAAGAGAAAATAAAGAAAAGGATAGTGGAGCACAGATGAAATGAAATCACAAGGATTACAACTCGTTGTGTTTGAAGATAAATACTAGTATTAATGATGATTACACAATCTTAAATTGGAAGTTGAATCATAAAAAATGGACGTTGGTATTGTTGAAACGAGTCTGTGAGAAAGACTGACTAAAAAATGGACATCGATATTGTCAAAAGGAGTAATTTGCTCTGTTTGATCTTCGTTTCCCACAAACCATGATTCACCCATATTCTCAACTCTGTCCCAACTGAGGCTTTTTTGTAGAAATGTTGCTTAACAATATTCATTGGTTCATTCAAAAGCATATTTCCCAAAGCTTATTGGTGTCAGTGGTTGGTAAGGCCATGAATGAGCTTTTTCTTTCAATAATTGAGTAAGAGAAAATCATCATCATCATCATCATCATCATCAAAGCCTTATCCCGATTAAGGAACAACTTCACAAATCTTGTTCCTCCATTCACCTAATCGAGTGTCATTGTTTCATTAAATCTAAGAGTTTTTAAATCTTTTCTCATCACTTCTAACCATGTCCTTTTAGGCCTTCCTCTTCCCTTTTAGATCCTTCGACTTGGACCGATTCATTCCTTCTAACTAGTGCCGTTTCCGGTCTCCATTGGACATGTCCAAACCATCTAAGTCTACCCTGTCTATCTTGTTATCTATTGGTGCTACTCAGTTTCATCTAATGTTTTCATTTCTAATTTTATCATTTCTTATCTGAGTAAGAGAAAAATGAAGCTGACAAATGGGCAGGTTAATGGGTATGGGCAAAGTAACAACGTATGCTGGAAATAGTTGTAAGTCTGACTTGTTCTACCATTTGAAGTTCATTCTTCAAAAGTCAAATTTCCATGGCCATATGAATTAAGGAATGCAATGAAACAATCAGAGGAGGATAAGAGCCAAATCAAGGAAGCTTTTTATATGTTAGTTTAACATATATCGTCGTCGTCGTCATCTAGACCTTATCCTAGTTAGGAGTTTGCCACATGAATCTTGTTCCTCTATTCTTCTCTATTAAGTACCATGGCTTTATTTAGTTCCAAAGTTTTAAATTTTTTTCTCACCACCTCTATCCACCTTTTGGGCCTTCCTCTTGCCCTTTTAGAACCTTCTACTTGCATCTGCCTCACTTATTTGACCGGTGCTGTTTTGGGTCTCCTTTGGACATGTCCAAACCATCTAAGTCTAATCTCTCTCATCTTGTTACCTATTTGTGCTATCCTTAAGTTTCCTCTAACTTTTCATTCCTAATTCTATTCTTTCTTGCTTTGCCACTTATCCATCTCAACATCCTCATTTCTTTAATGCTCATCCTATGAACATGATGTTCCTTAATTGCTCAACACTTTGATTTGCTCAACACTTTGATTCATAAAGCATGGCCGGCCTTATGACCATCCTATATAATTTTCCTTTTAGTTTGAGTGGCACTGCGGTCACATAAGACTCCATATGCACATCTCCATTTGTTCTAACTTGCTTGGATTCTTTGAGTAACCTCCCTCTCAATCTCTCCACTCTCATGAATCATTGATCCTAAGTACCTAAAGTGGTTTTTTATGGAGACTTCTTAGTTATCAATCTTAACTAGTGTTCCACTCCTCCTCTCCTTGCTAAAATTGCATTCCATATATTCTATCTTAGTTTAGCTGATTTAAAATCCTTTAGATTTTAATGTTTCTCTCCATAACTTTAGCTTTGTGTTTACGCCCTCCATTGTCTCATCAATTAAGACTATATTATTTGCAAATAACATGTACCATGAAATCTCCTTGTGCAGATGTTTTGTTAACTCATCCATAACCAACGTGAAAAGGTATTGGCTCAATGCCGATCTTTGGGTCAATCCTACAATGACAGGTAAATCACTAGTCTCGCTACTAGTGGTTTTAACATTTGTTACTGCTCCCTCATACATCTCTTTAATTATGTCTATACACTCCCACGGAACCCCTTTCTCACCCAACACCCTCCATATTAACTCTCTAGGGATTCTATCGTAAGCTTTCTCTAAGTCAATAAAGACCACGTGGAGGTCTTTCCCCCCTCCCTATATTTCTCTATCAATTGTCTTAGTAAGAAAATGGCTTTTATGGTAGACCTCCCCGCATGAAACCAAACTGGTTCTCTTATACACTTGTCTCATGCCGTAGCTTCTTATCAATTACTTTTTCAAAAGGTTTCATAGTGTGGCTCATAAATTTGATTCACCGATAATTAGTACAGCTCTGTATATCTCCTTTATACTTATAAATTGGTACAATAGAGCTTTTTTCTCCATTCATTTGGCATTTTCTTTGATTATATATATTGACTAAGCAATTTTCACAAGCTGGTTTGAAAGACTATATGAGGGATCAAAAAGCTGTATGAGGAGTAAGGTAGTCTACGACTTTCTAGACACACACTATGAGGTATGAAGTGGACATCAATTGGTTATGTGGGTGAAATATAATCACTACAATGGATGGTGAAGAAATGAGGAGAAGAAAGAAAGCTTAAACACAGGCTTTGACCTGGAGCAACTTGGGAATTTGACTGCTGTCTATATGTTCAGATACAGTGAATGAAGATGCAGTGATAATGGCTGAAGAAAAGTATTTAATGGATCTTCTTGATAATTTTGTCTCTGCAAGTTGTACACTGCTTCATAGGCTTGTATAGTAGGAATATGATTGCCAAGAGGCTAAAAAAATAAAGCATCATCTTATATAAGGTTTAGGTTTTTTATATTGTCCTCTGTCAAGCTAAATATTGAAATATGCAGTAAAGCAGGAATTTCAGTGTGTGCATGAACGTAGCAAGCCCCATCATCTGGCACTAATCAGAAATTTCAGATTCATAAGAGGTACTATAACTGCTATGTCATCCCTCAAGAGTTACAATCTGTTCTGAATTGGCTTACAGTAACAATCAGGATAGAAATGCTACTGTATTAGTCTACTTACATGTAGAGTAAGCAGGAGATCACTTAAATTTTTTTATTTTGATCAATTGATGCATAATCTTGTGGAGCAACAAGAGCTGTAGAGTTACTTTTTGTTTTTGTTTGAGTGATAAGATAGCAGAAGCTTTATAAGAATGGCAGTCAAATACAAAGCACAGCAAGAAGTTTGTTGATTTCCTTCTGAATTGTCTTTAACTAAAGAAAAATATTTGGAGTTTTGGACAAGAAATCTACCAGTAGAATTTCAATCTACAATTTTGTATTGAGTAGTTGACATTATCTACCACTTCCCTTCAAATTTTCCTATTCTTCATTGTAGAGAGTGATTTGGAATTTTTGTTATTTTCTTTGCATATAGTTACACCAAGATAACTCCAGCACTTGGATTAACCAGAGGAGATATGGGTGACCAATTCTGTGTATCACGAGGAGGGATTCAAAATTTATTGAATCCTCTTATTTGAGGCATGAGTAGGTGTTCTGTAGTACCGGTACTTCTAAATCATCATTGTCAGCATGTGGTGACTCCAAAGAGCCGCAGCGTCATGAATACCAGAAATTTCAGATGCATAAGAGGTCACATCAACAATGATTTGGTCTATGAAATAATTGAGATAGAGAAATTGTGATGGACTCAGATGTAGGCTAAGCTGGACATCTTGGTGCTAGCAGATAAAATTGCAGAATCTTATACTTGATTAATTGATGCTTGGAGCAAGAATAGTTAGATTCAGTGCTGAAGCAGAAGACATGTCTATGGCTCCTGTTGGAACTGGATTAGAACTTACCTGGATTTCGAGTTCAGCACATAACTGAGTGGGTTAAGTGCCTTCTTTTCCGGTCAAGAGATTGTAGGTTTAAGTCTACTGCATATGCTCTATAGAGCTAGGTGTTACTCTACTGTGTACTTGAGGTCCTGGACTAGACATATGTCATAGTGGCTTGGCTTCAACTAGGCATTTACTGTACTTTGTAGCAATCAAAATGCAGGAAGGACCTAAAAGGGCAGCCCCGGTGCACGAAGCTCCCGCCTATTCAGGGTCTGGGAAAGGGGCGGACTACAAGGGCCTATAGTAGGCAGCCTTACCTTGCATTTTGCAAGAGGCTGGTTCCACGCCTTGAACCCGTGACCTCAAGGTCACATGATGACAACTTTTACCATTGCGCCAAGGCTCCCCTTTGCAGGAAGGACCTCAAAAACTTAATATCTCATGCAAGTATCATACATGTCATCATCATCATCATCAAAACCTTATCCCAATTACGGGTCGGCCACATGAATCTTATTCCTCCATTCCACTCTATTAAATACCATGGCTTCATTTAGTCTCAAAGTTTTTAAATCTTTCCTCACTACTTCTATCCACGTTCTTTTGGGCCTTCCCCTTGCCCTTTTAGAACCTTCAACTTGTATTGCCTCACTCCTTCTAACTGGTGCCGTTATTGGTCTTCTTTGAACATGTCCAAACCATCTAAGTCTAATCTCCCTCATCTTGTTACCTATTGGTGCTATCCCTAAATTTTCTCTAATATTTTCATTTCTAATTCTATCTTTTTTTGTCTTACCACTCATCCATCTTAACATCCTCATTTCTGTGACACTCATCCTATGAGTATGATGTTCCTTAATTGTCCAACACTCTGATCCATAGAGCATGGCCGGCCTTATAGCCATCCTATGGAATTTTTCCTTTAGTTTGAGTGGCACCCGCCGATCACATAAAACACCCGATGCACATCACCATTTGTTCCAACTTGCTTGGATCCTCTGGGTAACCTCCCCCTCAATCTCTCCACTCTCATGGATCAATGATCTTAAGTATCGAAAGTGGTCTCTCATGGGGACCTCTTGGTTATCAATCTTGACTGATGTTCCCTACTCTCCTTGCTAAAATTACATTCCATATATTCTGTCTTAGTTCGGCTAATTTTAAATCCTTTCGATTGTAATGCTTCTCTTCATAACTCTAGCTTTATGTTTACACCCTCTCTTGTCTCATCAAGTAGGACTATATCATTTGCAAATAGCATGCACCAGGGAATCTCCTCATGCAGATGTTTTGTTAACTCATCCATAACTAATGTGAAAAGGTATGGACTCAATGCCGATCCTTGGTGCAATCCGACTGTGACAGGAAAATCACTAGTCACACCACTAGTGGTCTTAACATTTGTTACTGCTCCTTCATACATATCTTTAATTATGTTTATATACCCTTGAGAAACCCCTTTACCACCCAACACCCTCCATATTAACTCTCTAGGGACTCTATCATAAGCTTTCTCTAAGTCGATAAAGACCATGTGGAGGTCTTTTCTCCTCTCCCTATATTTCTCTACTAATTGTCTTAGTAAGAAAATAGCTTCCATGGTAGACCTCTCAGGCATGAAACCAAACTGATTCTCCGATACACTTGTTTTATGTCGTAGCCTCTTCTTAATCACTTTTTCAAAAAGTTTCATGGTGTAGCTCATAAGTTTGATCCCTCGATAATTAGTGTAACTCTGAATGTCTCCTTTATTCTTATAAATTGGTACTATAGAGCTTTTCCTCACCTCATCAGGCATTTTCTTTGATTTTATAATCTTGTTAAACAACTTGGTCAACCAAACTACCACAATATCTCCCATATGCTTCCAAACCTCTATTGGTATACCATCAGGCCCCATGGCCTTTCCTGATTTCATCTTTCTCAAGGCTTCTTTTACTTCAAGTATTCTAATCTTACGTTCATATCTATAATATCCAATGTTATTTAGATTTATAGTATTTTCAATCCCTATATTCTCAGGGCCATTGTCATTTAACAATTTTTGAAAGTATATTTCCCACCTTTGTTTGATCTCATCATCTTTGACTAATACCCTTCGATCATCGCTTCTAATGCACCTAACAAGCTCTAAGTCCTTACTCTTCTGTTCTCTTACTTTTGCAAGTTTAAACATATCTTTGTCACCTTCTCTTGTTCCTAGTCTATTATAGATCTCATCATGTGGCCTTACTTACTATTCTCTTAGCAACGTTTTTAGTATTCTTATATTGTTCATAGTTTTCATTATTTCTAATCTTCTGCCATGCTTTAAAATGCATTCGTTTTTCTTTAATAGCTTTTGCACTGTTTCATTCCACCACCATGTTTCCTTTGTTAATAGCCTTTTACCTTTAGATACTCCTAAGACATCTTTTGCCACTTTCTTAATGGACTCAGCCATATTAATCCACATGGTATTTACTTATGTTTCATAGTTCCAATTTCCTTCTACCATCAACTTATTTTTGAATGAGGTTATTTTCTCTCCTTTTAAGTTCCACCACTTAGTTTTTGGATGTGTATTAAGTTCAGTTCTTTTACTCCATCTTTTGATATAAATATCTATAACCATTAACCTATGTTATGAGGTTAAACTCTCACCGGGTATCACCTTACAATCCTTACATATAGATCGTTCATTATTCCTAAGTAGAAAAAAGTCTATTTGGCTTTTATGAAGTCCACTTTTAAAGGTTATTAAGAGTTCATCCCTCTTCTTAAAGAGTGTATTTGCAATGGATAGGTTATATGATAAAGCAAAATCGAGGATATTTTCCCCCATATCGTTTCGTTCACCTATACCATACCCTTCGTATATTCTATCATATCCTTCTTTATCTTTTCCTACATGGCCATTTAAGTTTGCTCCTATAAATATCCCCTCAGTGTTGGGAATTTCTTGCATGACTCTCTCTATATCTTCCCAAAACTGTCTCTTAATTATATCTTGTGACCTTACTTGTGGTGCATATGCACTTATAGTATTTATAATCTGCTATTCTAGAATCATTTTTATTATTATAATTCTATCACTGATTCTTTTAACGTCTACAACTTTACCCTTTAATTCCTTATCCACTATTATTCCTACCCCATTTTTAATATTTTCCTTTCCTACATACCATAATTTATACCCATCTATTTCTCTAGCTTTAGCCCCTTTCCACTTGGTTTCTTGGATACAAGCAATGTTGACTCTCCTACGTTTCATCGTGTCTACTAACTCCAAACTCTTACTTGTTAGTGTCCCTATATTCCATGTAGTGATGTGAATCTTATGTTTTGGAGATATCCTATTTACTATCGCTTTTCTCAACTTCCGTGGTATGAACCCATGTCCACTTTTCACTGCACCTGGGTTCTGATGTAGTGTGTCGCTTCTGAGGGGACGCTCTAGCAGCCCTTGCCCATTTTTCACTACACCCGGGATCCGATGTAGCGCGTCGCTTATGGGGAACGCCCTAGCTTGAGCAAATGTCAGTTTTCGATTCATGTCATGTTGGGGTTGCCATAGTTTTTAAAAAGCTGAAGATGATTTTCATTAAAATCATCTTCAGCTTCACCCTTGTCAGCTGGCTACCTGACGCAAGGGTGGCCATATTTTAAGAAGCTGAAGATGATTTTCATTTCTTCCTCACAAACTAATATACGAATGTATATTTATTTGTAAGAAAGAAATAATAGAATCATCTTCAACTTCTCCCTTGCCGGCTGGCTACCTGACACAAGGGTTGCCATCTTTTAAGAAGCTGGAGATAATTTTCATTTCTTCCTCACAAACTAATATACAAATGCATATTCATTTGTAAGAGAGAAATAATATAATCATCTTCAACTTCCCCCTTGCCGGCTGGCACCTGACGCAAGACCCTCCTCCTTTTTTATCCGAGCTTGGGACCGGCATTGGCGGAGTTTGATTTTCATACAATCTATTACAAATGCATATTCATACATGTCAAGTTTGATTTTCTTTCAATCTATCACAAGGTAGAAGGTAAAAAGACACTTCCAGATTACATTTCCAGCACGGAACCTGTTGTATGTGTTCACCAGATCTCTGAATAGAAAGTGGCATGCTTATTTGATTACAGGCTGAAGATATTACAGGGCATTAGCTTGATTTAATGCTAAAGTATACTGAGCTCTGGCTTCACTACAGTAGTGTATTCCTCGATTAGACATCATTTTAATAACATGGCTTGATACTGAGTGTTTAGTCTATTTGTCGCAGTCAAAGTGCAATTAAGATGTCAGTAAACCAATATTTCATGGGAGGACCATACATGTAGAGATTGCTCTCCATTCACGTGGATGGACAACTCCAGGTGACATTTCGAGCACAAGACTGGTTGCATGTGTCTTCACCAACGGTCTCATTGCAAATTGACATTTCTCCTTGATTTTCAAGTGAAAGAAATTCCAAGGAGCACACTAGGGCATTGGAACACGTGTTTTTGTGTCACTCAATACAATTGCTGGCAGTTTGACTCATTTTTTCATGTTATTATAAATTCAACTTGTAACTATGGGAAATAATAAAATCTGAAGCTCTAAATTTCCCTTTGTTTTATATTGTTTGTGTAGTCTTTAAAAATGCTTACGTGTATGTGTGTGCAGATGTGGGGGGTGGATGTGCGTGTATGTGTGCTCGTGCATGTGTGTGGGTAGGCATGCTCACACGCATGTGTTGGTTTGGGAACTGTGCAACTTCCACTAGGCTAGGTTCTCATGCTTGGCTTGGGTTGAAGTTTGAGTGCATATATTTACACGTCAGTCAATGTAATAGGGGATAATTTGTTCTTTTCTCACGTTTGCATGCTATTATGTAAGCCAGTGCATTCCATGTGAATCACAATTGATTACACAATTGGAAGCTCACAACTTCTCTTTCTTTTTGATGAATGTATACAAATAATACTTTGTTGAAATGACTATGGAACTTCTTTTGCAGGTACAGTGAAGCCTTTGATGGGGTGGTGTTGGCCTATCATGTGAAGATCAGTAGTAGAAATGCAAAGATTCTCCCAGGGATTTGTCCATATTTTGGTGTGAGACTGAAAACAGATTTGCTGCTTTTTACTCCAAAGCCTAACATGCTTCTTGGTGATTTTTTCTCACATGAATTACCGTGAATTTTGGATCTATTGCTTCATAAATTATGAATTTCATAATGAATTTTGTGATTTCTAATATTAGGCTGGTCGACGTTACCTTTGCAGCTTGGAAGAGAGTCTACTTAACTTTTTGCAATGTTAATGTGATTCAAAATATCTATGTGGACAATGATACTATAAATCAGTTAACTGCTCTTAATGGAAAAAATGCATGGAAGTTTTGATTGTCCACCAACGTGATGTCAGTGTGAAGGCATCCTTCGTGTGGAGGCTTTTGACTTTTAGATGACTGTCCCAACTCTAACCATTCAGTCATAGAACTTGAATGCAGAGGTTTTCTATTTTTCTTGTAACCATGCATTCGTAAGCCATTCAGTGGGTATGAATTAAGGATCATGTAATCTCTATGATAATGCCTCCCGAAAGAACATTCTAAATCGCTATTATTTATGTGGATAGGGGCAACTCTCACTTCTCTTATTTGGTTGTAGTTTTATTCCAGTTCAGATCCAACTTTGTTGAGTCTTGTGGGTGAGGAGATCACCTGAGAAGTATATTAGCAAAAGAATGGATCAAGAGGAACACCTAAAACAGAGATTGTTATCTTGCAATCTAATCATATACTAGGAATGGAGGTTGTCTAGATTTCTCCCTTATGACTTGTGTATCTTTGCAAGGCGGGATCTCCTTCTAGGATAGCTCCCCATATAGATAACATGTTTGTGTGTCTGTGGAAGATCTTTCCTTAGAGAACATATATGGATCTTTTAATTTAAATTTAACTGCTTCTCACTGTCCTTTGTGTAGCTTTATCAGATTCTGTTGGTTCACATGTTTTTTGGCTGTATACAAGAACCTAAAGCATTTTCCCAAGCTTAATCTGCATTACTCTTGTCAGCAATGCTAAACATTTTTATTAGTGGATTAAAGAATTTACCATAATTTTAGTTGCTTATTAGCAGAGGATTTAACATTGTAATTCATTACATATTTTAATAAGGGCTGATGTGACCTGATTTTATTCTAGCTTGACCCCTGGTCATCATTTTCTGATGTGTCATTACTGCAGAAGGAAAGGTAGTTAAGCTCGGAAAGGAATCCATTCATGTTATTGTACTTGGCTTTTCCTCCGCAGCAATTACATTCGAAGATATTCGTGAAGAATTCAAGTATAAACTTGTAAGAAATGGTTTGTTTAACCAGTCTGTTTGGGCAAGTATTTGAGAATTGATTATGTAATTCTCTGCATCATAAAGTGATCAATTTGGTTATTTCCATTTTCAACATTCTCTTTTCTTTGCAGAAACATGGTGAGGGAATCTTTGCCAGTAAATCTCACAAGAGACATGTGATTAAAGTTGGGAGTATGCTGCGCTTCTTAGTGAAAAGGTAGGAGATTATTTCACTATTTATGCTAAAACAGTAAATTGTTCGTTATTGCTGCTATGGATCTTATATGGTCTGTTTTCTTGTTAATTTGAAGCTAGTTGTTTTGACAGCTTCTTTTGCAGTTAAGTGTTTTGATTAAGTCATAATTGATCTCAGAGCTGCCTTTCGTGGATGCTTTTGTTAGTTGGCATCAAATCATTGTGCAGAATGGAACTGATTGTCCTAGTTTTTCTTTTTTCTTCTTTTCCACTTGCACAATTGGCCTAGTTTCCTTTTTCCATTGTCTCCACTTGTTTTGTGCTGTTTTCAGATCACAAACTCTCCCTTTCTCTCTGTACATGCATTAATGCTAAATTTATTTATAGAGAAAAGGCCTTCTAGCATAGTGGTGTAAGAAGGGCCTCTCCATTGTAGGTCACGGGTTCGAGGTGCTCATGGGTGGGGTGTGTGTGTATATGTGTTCAACATTAGAAAAAACAGGGAAAAAATTATATGATAGTCCAGTGACTACTGCAAAAGTATATGGTGTGGATACCTAGAAATAGAAGAGGGCCACAATGTTGGTTATTTAAACTGTTCATCTTGATTGGTATATAGATGGATCTTGTTCCTGAAATGAGGAAAAGATCCTTTAGATGATCCTAGCATGCTATTTACCCTTCATTTTAGAACTCAAAGCAGTTCAGATTGTTGGAGTATTTCTATTGATTGGTCATGTTATATAGGCCTGAGCCAGACATCAAATTGTTTTGAGAAATATTTACCATCCAGAAAGAGGAAAAAACGGAGTCTGTGTCTAAAGAAATGCATTGAGAAAGCCCAAAAGTGAGGCTAGCTGGGAATGGGACCCAACTCTTTGGCTTAGGACTTTGGCAATTTGAGGGCAAGGTCAAAGAGTATCTTCATGGATAATAAATACTAGGATCATCCTAAGAAATTTGTCATTTAGTTATATAGTATTCATAGTGTATAGCAGTTATCTGAATTTTGTAGAACCTAGGTTTACACCGGTTTTTGGTTTGTGATTTGTAATGAGTTCGTCTTGTAGTTTCAATGAGGAACTAATACGCATTTCTGTATCTGTCGTTCTTGTTACTAAGGATCAATCTTAGGATCATCTACAGGAATTTGTCATTAGTTTATAATAGCCGTTTGAATTTTTTTAGAACTTAGATTTACTTTAGCCATTGGTTGTGATTAGATACAAATTTGTCATGTAGCTTCGACGAGGAAATGCTCCACATTTCTGGATCTCTAATTCCTTCTCACACTGGATGCATCCGCTGGTTACACAAACATGCAATTGAAGAAGATTCACAAATGGACAGGTTTGGATCTCTATTCTTGCCTTCAATCCATGTTGTTGTGAGGGAAATGATATTCCAACCTGCTGGATTTGACTTACAACCACCACTGGTTTTTTTGGCATTTACTGTTCTCTTTTTAGTTTCCCAACTGAAAAGTCAACAATTGGAACGAGTAAATGCCCAAAGAACTGCTAAGGGGTGGGTACAAGTCATATTCACCAGGGGTGGGGTGGGTGGGGGGGTGCCCAGGCGTAGGTACCATTGTTGTTGTTGATTGTCAGATCTTTACTTATAATATTACTAATATTAGTATAATATGGGGGTTTCTTGTCAGATCTTTACTTATAATATTACTAATATTAGTATAATACGGGGAGAGATCTCTAAACCTTTCTCATACCATTCTAATTATACTACCAATGGAAAGTTTCAAAGTTGCAATTTGTCAGTAGATGCAGTGTTTCTTTCTTTTTTATTTTATTTTTCAGAAAACAAAGGAGAGGTGGCTAAAGCCTTGAAAAGTTGGGCTTTTAAATTTTGGATACAAAGGCCTCCATATTGGACACCTTGACTAATTGACTTAAGCTCATTGTACTTTCATTTCATTCAAAGAATCCCAATATTCGCACATGGCTAAATAGTGCCTGGGCACAGATGGCCCCCTTTTCAGGATCTTAGGTGTATTTTTTGGAAAATCGAATACATTCGTCTTGTTCAGTATCCCTTAGATTATCAACATACCAAAAGTGATGCTGATTGGATGATTTTAGGCATTGTTCGTTTGGGTTTCAAATCACAAGATTAATTGTTAAAAACAAAAAATATAGTTGTTAGAATAATCTTATTGGCCTGATTTTTCACATGTACCCTAAACAAGAAGTGGTCCACCCTTTGTGGTCCTCCCCTTCGTGCATACGCAGGAGCTTCATGCACTGGGCTACCCTTTCCCCTAAACAAGCAGTGATGGATAAGATTAATAGCTTAGACCGAAGAAAAAGAGTAAAAAAGAAGGCTGTTGGACCCAGACGTGGGTGGATTACCAGCTGCCTCAGTTATTTATTGTTTTTATTTTATTTTTTTGTTAGGATAAAGTGTTGACATCAGGATTTCGTTTAAATGTATCATTCTAAAAGAAAAAATAAATGCAGGAGCTTTAAGAAAAAGAGGGAAAGTGACATTGAAAATTCTGGTGTGTTTGATGGAGAAGCTTTGTCCTCAAAAACTAATCAGCAACGCAAGTCAAAGAGGAGAAGAACTGCTGAAGACTCATGAGGCTGCTTAGTGGCTCTTTATCCAGGTACTTACCATTTTTTATTTTATTCTAAAATCTTTATGGAGCCCTTGATCCTGCATTTTTGGTTCCTGCTTCTAAATGTAATTTCCATTCTGGATATTGTTGACACATTTGACATGGTTATGTGTCCTTAAGCTATCATATTACTTGGCAAAGGGTAAACATTTATAAAATTCAGTATCAGATATTGATTTCTCTTAAAATTCCAAAGGAAGTCGGCTTTTTTTGTTGATTGGGAGGAGTTGAAAGCCAAAACAAAGACGTTTCCCATCTTTAAGTCTTTCCACACAACTTTTTGCATGTGGCTCTGTTAGATTAGATAAATCCTTCTTAGACTATTGCACGTTACTTCTAGAAAAGGAGGGCTTAAATTACCCAAATGTTATAATTTTGAATCCTTTTGTTCTTTAACAAAGGGTAGCTCGGTGCACAAAGCTCCCGCTTATGCGGGGTCCGGGGAAGGGCGGACCACAGTTGGTCAATAATAAGCAGCCTTACCTTGCATTGCAAGAGGTGGTTTCCACGCCTCGAACCTGTGACCTCAAGATCACAGGACAAAAACTTTACTGTTGCCCAAGGCTCCCCTTCCCTTTTGTTCTTTAACAGCATTTTGTATTTCTCATTGAAGTGTTGTTGGCATCCTATAGACTTGGTAGCTTAAGTAATCTCCTCTGGTGAACTTGGTTATTATGTGCACAAAGTAGTTCATCTTTAGCATCTATGGGATCAAACAAAATCCATGTTTCTTAGGGTGCCCTAACTGAATCCCTAAGCAATTCAAATAATATAAATAAACAGCAAGTGAGTTTTGCCTACTAAACAGAGACTTCTGTTCAGTGCCATCGGACCATTTTGTGGTTGAGAAGTGGCATAGGACATGAATCTATGAGTTGATAATGTGTACAGAACTACAGATTGAGCCAAGTAAAGGCTTGTAATCAGTGAAAAATATTTTTTGATAGGTGATTTGGTTTTGAGTCAAGGAGAGCGAAGATCAAGAATTTTGCTGATATCTCAACCTGGTAAAGCATTCTCAAAATCTCTTTTTGCAACCTGGGCCGCATTATCAGTGGAACAAAGTTCCAGGCAGTGCCGAGTTTCACACAGTCAGCTTAGATCTCATTGTAATGGCAATATTTTATGTTGTTTGTTTTTGCTATAATTCCAAGCGTCTCATGTATAACTGGCCAGGGTCTCTATTGCCATCACAACAAAGAAGCACATGCAGCATTAACCCTTAAAGGAAAGCATGCTAGGAATACCACGAATGCCTGTGGAAGAACAGGAGCTTCTGAGGCTTGAAAGTCAAAGAAATGGTTCCTAAACTACATATTTAGCCACGAAAGATATATTCCTGTACTTGTTAATCATCTAATTTGGAAAGATTCAGTTTCTAAGTACCAGAAGTATGGAAATCCCCAAATGACTTCGGAAAGGTCTGTGTGCATCCTTTATAACCATATATTGCAGGGTGTACCACTAATGAGTAGAGAAAAAAGTAGTGAGATGGAAGTATGAAACAGTTCCTTTATATTTGTAGAAGATTGGGGAGGCTTGTAATTTCTTGAAGGGTCGCAACAGCTGTTGGTATGTCAGCAGGTACGAGGTACTATCATGCTACGTACCTCTGTGCTTTCTTTGTATTCATTGATTCGTTTTCTTCCCCACCTACATTCTCTGAATTTCTGGAGTCATTGTCAATTGGGATTGCTCTTTACATTAACAAAAACAGCAGTGAATTTTCGTAATTTAGTGACTGTTATAAAAGTTTGCATTCCAAAGCAAAGGGAGGAGGAATTAAATGGCCAAGTTTTTCTTCACAATTCACTTTTTTGTTTAGCTTAGAAGCTGATGGCTTGACATCACATGGTTCGTGGCCTTAAAGCCCCTTTTCCTCTGTCAAAGTCCATGGCTCATGAGCTACTTATCCGCAACACGTTGAGCCATTCCTATGTATTTTGGCCGACGATGCAATAACTGAAAAGCCCTTAATTGTCTTTGAATTTATAGTAATATGCAACTGCTAATGACCCTCATGATTCAGTCTTGCTAGTTACATCCTCAGGCATCTATGTATTATTGTGATTTGCATGATAGACGGGCATAGTTTCCAAGGGTAACTCTGAGTGAAATATAGGTGGGTCCGTTTAAAGATCTTCTTTATTGGAGGTTGGGCATTTGATTTGTGGAGGCACTGTGGATGGATATAGACTAGTAATGTTTTTATTCTATTGGAAGCCATAGAATTTCAGATATCATATGGGGGGATGCCTGGCTCATCTGTAGCAGGATCTCCTAGATAATTGGTTTAGATTAAATGAGCATCTTTGAATGAATGTCGTAAAAGGAGCATCTATTTTTGAACTGTCTCTATAACTGGGTGAATTACTCGAACTTGCTCTCACATGTCTCTTTAATCTCCAGTTAATTTGAACCAATTAGGTACATACGGCATTTGTATGTGCTGATAATTTATCGTCATTTTCGATCATTGCTGCCACCGAGGGTTGTTGTTGTCGTTACAATAAGTTGGTACCTGTACTCTAAAGTATAAACATTGAACTCAAATTACCATTAAGTTTAGAGGAAATAGCCCTCATACTTTCAATCGGGTGTAGGGCCCCTCGGATTTCAAAGCTTTAAGTAGAAGTTATCAGTGTAAAAGAATCCTCCAAAAATAGGAAGAGGGCTCAACTTATAGAGTGATAAGAAACTGAGATGAAAAACACAGGCTAGTCAATATCATCCTAAAATGCCCTCTGGCTAGAGACGTATTAAAAGTATATGTCAAGATCATAGAAGCAGCCCTCTTTATATACGTGCATTCCAGTGGGAAGAACTTTGTCATTTATGGATACTTGTGGGTACTCGTGGATATGTAAGTCTCCTATTTTCTTTTTCAGGAGTACTAACAAAAGCAGAACGTTTGGCTGAAAAGTTTGTTTTACTATCAGATTGTAGGGCATTTTTTACAGCAGTCCCCGTGAGTGTAGATGCCTTATAAGCGTCTAAAAAGTGGACGCTAGCTTTGTTCACTCAAGCTAATTTTTGTTTTGTAGATCTAAATCTTTTTTGGCGCAATGGTAAAAGTTGTCGTTGTATGACCTTGAGGTCATGGGTTTAAGACGTGGAAATAGCCTCTTGCAAAGTGCAAGGTAAGGCTGTATACTTTAGGCCCTTGTGGTCCGCCCCTTTCCTGGACCCCGCATAGGCGGGAGCATCGTGCACTAGGGCTGCGCCTTTTAGATCTAACCTTCATCAAACATGGCTTATATTGGCCATAAATCATATTTTATGGCCATTAGTTTCTTTTAGCCCATTTTTCTTTCAATAAAAAATAAAGACTATTTTTAACTTTTTATAGGCCCAAAACAAGTCACTAAAACAGTCAAATGCATTGATTTCTTGAGGGTTACCTAATATTTGTACACTTTAAATGATGAATAGCTCAAATCTTCCAACTAATGCTCCAAACCCAGCGTCTACTTCTTAGACACTCTGAGCGTCTACTAAAAGAGTCCTGCAATTGAGCGTGAGAATAAGTCCACACCCTTCTTCGATATGTGGTCATCCCTTGTTTTTGCAGATCTATGATGGTCATCAGTTCACATAAAAAAATGAGTAAGCCCTCACAAATCAATTAATTTGAATTATTCTAACCACTTGTTTTTAGCATTACATAAAATAATAGGAATGGATGGTCACTATTTTTTGCTCATGAAAACAAAGTCTACAAGCATCCTCTAAATATGAAATTTGAGTTCTAATCCAACCCGTTTTAAATACGATGAATGGGGATCTATAGAACATGTTTCAACACATAAGAAATAAGCCATGGACTTCTTCTCAGGCTCAAGAGTGTGTACACCTACTAGGACTCCTTTTGAGAAATGAGGTCAGATTACAATCTATGAAAAAAGAGTCCAGGTAGGTATATACACTCTTGAGCATGAGAAGAAGCCCAAGCCTTCTTTTTTTATATATGATTATTTCTTTAGATATATCTAAGCCATCCAACAGATTCTCCACACCAAATATAGGCAACTCATTAGAAATCAATGCATTTGAAAGATTCCAACTACTTGTTTTGGGATTTTGAAAAAAATTAATAGAATGACCACTGTATTTACTCATAAAAACATAGGCTAAAACCATCCAGTGAACATAAAATTTGATCTTTAACCTATCTGAGCCATTATAAATGTGATGAGGGGCTTAGATCTATAGAAAAAGTTTTACCATGCGTGAAAAATAGGGTTACACGTCTTCTCATGCGAAGAGCTTGTATGCCCACGGGACTCATGAAAAAGAGGGAATTTCCAATGAAATATAGTGGCTACCAAAGCTGTTTCCTTAATGACTACCCTAACAAGTAAACCCATTCCAAGGGTTCAACCCTGATCGATGGATCCCATACCCTTGATCAGTGTGACCTCGTTTAGGGCTTTACGAGTAAAAATAAACAGTTGATTTTTGCTGGACCTATTCTTTACGGCTGGGATATCTATTCACCATAGAACAGATCCACATGGGCGTGGATACGTTCAAGGGCTTATTTCACCTATACACTTCATGGCCCGGGAAATTGATTATCAGGTTACATCCATTCTTTTTTCATTTCTTTTTTAATGGTGGGATTTTATTAATCATAACGATCCAGTTGATCTGCCCTTCGTTTCAAGGACAGTGAATAAATTCAGCAGTAGCTTGTGTTACATCCAAAAGTTCTGTGTAGTCCATCTCCTTAGACAATCCACCGAATGTCATTCTTTGGGCCCACTTAAAACTTAGAGGCAGAAAACTCGGCTAGCTTGTCATGTTGGTAGGACAGCTTGTCTTGAAGTTTCTGAAATTAATATTAAAACTAGCTCGAAATTGTTGATCTGCAGTGCGCAAAACCCCAAAATAGAGAGAATATTGGTATTTGGTTTCCTAGTCAGCCAATTCTGTCCTTAACCCCAATTCCCCACTAAAAGATCAACAATCATATCTTCTCTAGATCCCATATAGACTTGTCTCCCTCCAAATCACATGCTTTAGTAAAACAAGACAATTAATTGTCTATGTGGGGTCTTATTCTAATCCTCTATGACCAAGCATGCACGTTCAGCAGTTATTCAGAAGTTAACGTATTATAATTTCACAAAAAGAAACATTTCTGTTCCTCAATATTCTCTTTCTTCTTGAGGAAAAAGTCTCTGCAAATCTTGGTTTCATGGATTGAAGCAGTTTGAAGATTAAGAAAAGGATGATAACATGTATGTTCAGTATTTATTCAGAATTCAATGTATTATAAGTTGCTAACAAGAAAACCTTTCTTCTCCACAGAAATTTGTTTCTTATGACAAAGAAAACCTAGAAAATCTTTGCTTCAGCGATTTAAGCAGCCTGGAGACTACAGAAGGGATAATAAGGGCTCTAGGATATAAAGCTTGCAAGAGAGCATCAATGGAGTATGCACATGCTTTTCATGAAGGGTTTGCAGGTAACAGTTTATACAGTAGGGATGAATATTATAAACCGTAGATGTAAGGTCACTGAAGATGCTCTTCTGTGCAACATCTACCAACTCCACTTAAGCGGAGGTGAAAGCTCTAGTCATGGGGTTAAGGCCATTTTCTCTCAATATTGGACTTTTGTTTCTAAATGGTGATTCGTCAAGTGTTATTGCAAGGGGAAACAGGATCTAGCATTGTTCCATTAAAGTTGCTTCTACTATTAATGAGCTGGTGGATGTAGCATCCAGTATTGACTGTTCTTTTTCTCACGTTTTTTCCACCAATTACCTTGGAAGAGTTGGTAGATCGATCCTTCGTTTACATGCCTAATCTCTATCCGACGTACTTGTTTCTTCTTCTGCCCGTTGGTGGTGGTGGTGCTGCTGCTGCTGCTTAATTGATCTATTCATCTTTTTAAAACAACCGTAGATAAGAACAGGTGAATGCTAAAAAGTACAGCCCCGGTGCACGAAACTCCCACATATGCAGGGTCCGGGGAAGGGGAGGACCACAAGGGTCTACAGTACGCAGCCTTGTCTTGTATTTTGCAAGAGGCTATTTGTACATCTTGAACCCGTGACCTCAAGATCACATGACAACTTTTACCATTGTGCCAAGACTCCACTTCTAAGAACAGTTAAATGCTGAAGGATGTAAATAAGTCACAGTACAGTGCAGGGTCAATAACTTCTACCGTGATCAATCATGATAATGTCGACTTTCTCGTCAGCGAGCACATGAAGGAAGAGGCGTGGAGCAGCTAGCAATGCAGCTATGGTAGAGGCATCTTAATTCAAGTATGGAAAAAAATTAAGAGAGATTCATTATGTTAGGCAATGGATAATGAATCATGGACATACATAATTATTGTGTATAGATAACTATGATAAGTGTTCTTTCCTTTTGTTTTGGGCAGCCTAAACCACAGACAAAATTTTCGAATACAGAAAAAGCAGCCCTAGAATATCTCACCGTCTTATGGCTATTTTATCTATCTTTAGAATAACTGAGGATAAAATTACCATCAACGGATAACTTGATCCAGTGCTGTGTTATCCTGTGCCAAACTGCCCCCAGGCAATGTGGAAGGGTAGAGTCTACGGCTAAAAAGCCTAAAAGCCAGCGGTTTGGACAAGAGGCCCTCTCCCGTGGCTAGGTCAGGTTTGAAGTTGGCGCCCTATATCCCATCAGGGGATGGATAGATCTATGAGAGTATGTGAGTGGTTAATTTTCTTTATAATTCTTTGCTTGTATAGGAAAAAAAGGAGAGAATCTACCTTCATTGGGGCCCACAGTAGCTGAGGTTTGTTGAACAGGCAAAGTCATCAAATATAGCGATTAATATTTCGAAATTCAACTCCCAATCGGATTGTAGGGATTTGATCTTGGTATCGAATTGTCTTTGTACAAGAGATTGGAAGAAGGTATTGATAAACTTCAAACCGTTCTATTAATGGGTAAATCCAGACATATCTGGAATAATCATCTACAAATATATGAACATACTTGTGACCTGCAGATGACACTACAAGAGGAGCCCCAGACATCAGAATAGATTAGATCTAATGGACTAGTACTTCTACAAGATGTAGGCGGAAGATGCAGACGACTCGATTTTCCGGATTGACATGCACTAGATGGACATGCATGAGCGCTCGATCATTGACATGACCCAGTCTTGAGTGCCTAAAGTTGAGAGATGCTTTTTCACCAATGTAGGCCTGAAAACTGTCTCGTTTATCTGTTCCCGTTGATACTAGGAGTTGAGAAAGCCCATCTTTAAGCTGTCCTTGGGCTAAAGAAACATTGATTGTCATCAGCAAATTGACGCATAGAGAGAAGATTGATTGTGATATTTGGAACATGCAAAATATGAGATAGATGGCATTTTGAATTGTCGCAGGATGCATAAAGAAGATGATCCAATGTTATGAATTGACAAAAATGTTCCTCTCTCCATTTCAAAGTTGGTTACGATCACCATTTTAAGAATTGGCAAAGCTTAAATCAGATAAATCTGATGTAACATGCTGTGTGGCTCTGGTTTCCGGGAACCACGCATCAGATTCAACTTGATCAGACCCATTTGATGATGCTATATGAGCATGGGTTGACTGTTTTCACCATGGATAAAGAGCAAAAGATCCTTGCACATGTCCGCTGAATGGCCAGGACAGTGACAAAACTGGCATTCCAGCTTGGTTTAAGAGAATAACAGTTCTGATTGCTGAAATTTTGGTCTCGACCCTTGTAGGTGGATGGAGAGTTATCTCCAAAATAAGTATTCTTGGAGGAGGAAAAGTTGAATTTACCTTGCCTCCTTGCTGTGTTCGATCAAGTAGCTATTTGAGCTGAAGGATTGCAGACTGGTGTAGTTTTCCCCGGCAATTCTTATTTCATGGCTTAGTAGAATACTTTGCATGTCTGAAAACGACGGTGCCGGAAATCTAATGGAAAGAAAGGCCACGATGTCATTGAAGTCGGATCCAAGATTGGGATAGAGGAAGAAGAGTTGAGAGAGTGATGGATTCATCAAGGTATTGGCATTAGTGTTGGATGTATTAGAGTCGATGAAGGTTTGTCAGTGGCCATGATACTTGTGAGAAGAAAATAATGAAACTAAGAGAATTAGAGCCTGGGTAAGAGGATGAACCTAGGCTCTGATACCACGTTAAGATCGAATACTCACATTTTGAGAGTGTATTGTATCGTATTTATTATGAATTGGATACGTGTATAATTATAAAAAATAGCCTTTAAAAGGTGTTATATAAGATTTTCTCTAATGCAAAATAATGTAAAGAAAATTTATCATTATACATACATACATACATATCTTTATATATATATATATATATATATTTGCCAAAGACTTAAAGTGGCAACTTAAATCTCCAACCAAGACATACATACAGACATACATACATAGGGGAGGTATAGTTGTCTGTGACCAACTTCATAAGACTTTGTTTATGTCAAATGCAAACCAGTTTCCAAAGGTTTCTTGGTTGTGACATAAGGCACTTAACCAACTCCGCCAAGTGCTCAAGTGCACCTTTGTTTTTTTGGCCTTTTTTATACTCTTTTGTAAGTAGAACACTTCTGCTCACCCGCACCTAATATTTGAATTTTAGCATATAATAACTGTTATCTAATAAGATACAGTAATCTTTTGTATGGTATGATCCAACCAAATGGTACAGGCAGTGAAAAAGATAGAATCATGATCTGAACTATTCATTCTCATTGTGCATCTTGAATATTTTGTGCCCCCATGATCGTGTCTATTGGATGATCCAAGCCTTTATAAGTCGAACTTGTGAAACGGTGACTCAGAATCTTCAAAACATAAATAGCCAAAAAATTGTGGAAAAACAATGCCTTTGGATTCTCTTCTGCATTAATATTTTTGGGAGTGTGTCAGGCTTACTTAAGACAAGACTTAGAAGGTGAGTAGTTTCGATGTCTGAAAATATGCTCCTTTCAAATTTTCAGTCACCCAATTAAATTTGTGCTTGGTCAAATGACTATCAAGTTAACCTCATGTACAACATGCAATATGTTTCATATTCTTTAAATAGGTATCTTATATATAATATGTAATAAGGTGCATTTCTTAACAAGTACATACTAGAGAAAGAGAGAGAGAGAGAGAGAGAGAGAGAGAGAGAGAGAGAGAGAGAGAGAGAGAGAGAGAGAGAGAGAGGGAAGATGGAGGGGAGGAGGATTAATTATCACTCTCCAACACATAATAATATATTTATTACACAGTGTATACATAATATATATATATATATATATATATATATGATCTTTGTCCATTCAAATTTAACATCAAGGGAAATAGATCATATTATAAACATTGTATGATTTTGTTGTTTTAATTCATCTCGCTATATTTCTGGTCAAGTTTCATCATCTTTCAAAAGCACTAAGTTTATAGGTGGAAAGAAAAATTAAGATTCCAGCCAAGCAATATAAAATTTAGTTCATGAAAAAACTATGACTATTTCAAACTTCCAATGAATTTGAAACTTCTAGTGAAAGCAAAACTAGTCACCTTAATAATCGAATTCCTTTGCCGCCTTAATGATCAAGGATCACACAAATATGTACCTTGTTACAATGTTAGGAACAAAAGCTGTCTAAGCCTTCATTATGACCCACTTAACTAATTGTACATATTACATTATGCTCTCTCTCTCTCTCTCTCTCTCTCTCTCTCTCTCTCTCTCTCTCTCTCTCTCTCTCTCTCTCTCTCTCTCTCTCTCTCTCATAAGTGCAGCCATTTGAAATTAGACAAAACTACAAAAAACCCATTCAATATTAAGTTGCTCCTATTATGACTTGCTATTGTAGTAAGTCACTACTTCAAAAATAGCCCTTGGCTTGTTTTTAGCCTTAAGATTAGTAATAGTTGGAAAGTTCGTGCCAAAGACCTTGTTCTCCAATGGTGTGAGAATATGGCGGCTTTCTTGGTTGTATAATAGGTTGCAAGTTCGTGGTTGGCGTGCATCCTAGTTAGGGACTAGAAGTCCATCCCAACAGTAGACATGATTGATTCATCTACGAGAGTGTAGAATTGACTAGTGTCACTATTATTAAAAGAACATTTACATGGTCAAATTATTAATCAAGTCGATTAAAGAAAGGATCAATAAATTTCTAATTTGCAATAGATGGCTTGAAATGTAACCTCAAGTTAAGCAATACGGTTTGATCAAAACAACTTCAGACCATGGCCTATTTCTCTTAAAAGGAAATTCAAACTGTTGTGGTCTAAACATTGAATTTGAGCTTCAATGGCTTCAAAAACCTTGGTTTGATTATCTAATTGAGCAATGATAGAAGGAAGCTAATGCAAACACTACTAAATTGGGGTTTTCGAAGAAGCTTTCTATGCAATCATCTATATGTATGTATGTATGTATGTATGTATGTATGTATGTATGTATGTATGTATGTATGTATGTATGTATGTATGTATGTATGTATGTATGTATGTATGTATGTATATTGTATAAAAGAAAACCGAAGTAAGGTTTGCTAAAAACCATCTTTAGATGTCATTTTTAGATATCATAGAAAGACCTTAAGAAGATGATTGCAAACCATCTTTAAAAAGCTGGATTTTTAAAAATGATTCCAAACCATCTTTAAAAATACTAAATTTATAGATAGTTTTAAGAGAACAGTCTTTAAAAAGATAAATTTTTGGAGGGAGAGTTAAAAATTTTAAAATAAATTTGAGAAAATTAAAAGGATAGTTCTTTGGAACCATCTTTAAAAACTTACTCTTTTAAGGCAGTTTTCTCAAACCGTCTTTAAGAAGCTAGATTTTTTTGAGGGAGAGTTAAAAATAAAAAATTTTAATTAAAGAAATTAAGAAGATGGTTCTAAAGATCCGTCTTTAAAAATCTTATCTTTTTAAGACCAAGAAAGGAAGAAATCAATCTTTTTAAGACCAAGAAAGGAAGAAATCAATCGTCTCTCTCTCTCTCTCTCTCTCTCTCTCTCTCTCTCTCTCTCTCTCTCTCTCTCTAATATATTCTTCAATTTGGAGCCAATGAAACTATGAATTCTTCCTTTGGAATCATAAGGAGGGAGTGGGAGGCTAAGAATAATTTTTTTTTATGGATTTGTTAATAGAATTAGTGTTGCATCATATAGAAACAAACAATTATGTTACTGGTGAATAAAAGAATTTAATGGAAAGGAAGGGAATGTGAGTGGATGTTTTTTACTAGCTTTGTCTCTTTGAGTTGTGGTTGGTGAAAAGCATTTCTCATTTGACATGATAGTGTTGGTGGGAGGGATATTCTTATGTTCACAACTTGTTTCTAACCTTTTTTTCTTTTTTCCCAGTATCTAAGTCATTCTAAGATGAAAACAGGTTTCTATACATTCCAAAATCATGTGTTCTTGGTGCTTGATTTGGAATTATACCTCTAAACTTGAACTCCATATGTTTGAGGTGATTAGGCAATGACTCTAATAATTCTTCAATGCTGATAAGGTGTTGAGAAGTTGCTATTTGTGTCTTATTCCTTCAAATGATCATCCTAGAGAAAGGTGTGCTTGTCCATATGTATCAATCTTCCATTTTAATGATGGTCATAGCTTTTCATTGACTATTCATATGTTACTGTTTTGGAACCTTAAGCCTTGTTGGCTCTTATTCCCAATTCACTTTACTAAAGGCAATTGGATAACATACATGAATTATACTTAATTTTGTCCTAAGTTAGTTTACACTAACAATATTTAGTAGAAGATAAGGAAGAAGAAGAATAAACACATATATTGTGCATGAGTTTTAAAGGGCGTTTTCACAATCAAAGCTTTGACTTTGATCCTAATAAATAGTGATAGTGATTAATTTTGCATGCATTATGGTGGTTCAGATCCACCATATCCTAATAGCATTCTTAGTTTCTTAGCTACTACATGCATATTTAAATTTGTGTTTGTTTGTAACAACTCATGCATTATGAGGTGTGCCTTGGCTATTTTTGGGCTATTAGTTTATATTATACAATCTATTTTCTATAAATTTCATTTTTTGCTAATTAATTTACATTTAAATGAAGCATATGAGCTATACCACTTCTGTAAATTAGTACTCAGTATTTAGAATTGCTTAGTTTGGGTCGAAAATACTAATAACGGAATAACCCCATTTAAAGAGGAGTCATTTGAAAGCAATAGGCTATGGAATATCAAGTAGATACATTTTCCACTTCTAGAGTTTGTCCAGAGTTTATGGCTTTACAGAGTATGAACTCTACAGAGCATGAATGTTCCAAAATATGTATCTTCTTAGTTACACAAGTAAAGTTTAGAGTATTCTTAGCTTTACAAAAAGAGAAACATCTTGCTACAAGAAATTTTGATATGCATATTCTCGACTATACAAAATGAGAAGCATATGCAAGATTGATTAATCTAAGAATGGTAGGAAAAAAAAAGGTTTCATTAGTAAATCATAAAGTGGAGTGAATTATGCTTAAGAAATTCTAACAATAAACAATTACCCTTAACTGTTCATGTATTTGTCTTTCATTTCGACCAAATGATTATCTTTAACTACTTGTTGTACTTGTCTTGGTTTCATCTTTAGTAAAACTAATATGAGAATGTGGATAGGGCATAAACTCTTATATCATCTTTCTAAGCAAGAAATTTTTTTTTGTTAGCTTTCATATATCATAAAAATAAGCATAGGATGATAGAGTTTGACATTGGAATAGATATAAGATGTAAAATTTGAATACAAATAAGCTTATTTATGCATTGTCCTTCACTTGCCAGGCCAGCAATTTCAAAACTACTTTCACCACTACTAGAGTTGGAATAGATATATCAGTGCTTAATATGGTGCCTACAATTTTTCTTGGACATTGTCCTCAAATTGTGATGAACTCCTTTGCATGTGCTACACTTCTTTAATTTTTCTATAATCTCAGAAGCTAAAGACTCTCTAATTGTGCTACTTTTTGTCCTAGAGCTCCTTGAACTAGGTTGACACCCTTTAGGTAATTAAATAATAGGATAATGAATGATGGGCATCAAAGTATATGTAATTTGAAAATTTGACTACAAGAAACTTTTGTTGAAATAGAGACCATTTTTTATAGTTCTCTTCAAAGTCACCAAGTGCCTTCTCATAAGCTTTTTCTTGATTAGGCATGCTAGTATAATCACTTTTGAAGGTCTAGTCATCTATTTCCCATTGTTAGTGGATATGAGTTAAATGAAATACCTCATCCTCATTCATTCGATAGCTCATATTGTATCCACAAGGAAGACCAATTGTTTTTGTAAACTGATACATGCATTCAAATAATACAAAATGTCAATGTGTATTATATTGCTTGAAAATATCTCTTGAGGCAAAGATTGAAACTTGACTGTTGATGTTTAACAGCAAGTGGATGGGATATTGTAGTGTAGCTTATGCAAGTACGAGTCGATCCCATAGGGACTTGACTTAAAATGTGAAAATTTCAATAAAATTTAATTATCTAAAATTAAAAAAAATAACAAAAATTACTGGAATTGGAATTAGAATTCAAATCAAATCAACTTCTAAAAGTTACAGAGTTTCCAATTCTAGAATAAAGAAAATTAAACTAGATAATAAGAAAAAGCTACTTTCCTAGCTTAATCTCTGTCAATATCTTCAAATCTAGTCTTTTAAGAGTTGATCCACCTTCATAGATGTCTTCAGAACATCCTTGATTAGAGATCGACTAGTTGGATTTGTCAGATTCCTCAAAATCATAAAGATCCGGGCTAAATTGTGATTTTGAAATTTGGACGGTCTAGATCAAGTTAATGATTTTAGATTAAAGATCAGAGACATTAATTAAATCTAGGGATGTCCTGAGAATGAAATTGCAAAGTTAATTGAAAAATAAATAAGAAAAAGAGTATAAATTATGGATTTTTGGGTGATTAAAGTTAACCTATTGATTGGGTTAGATTAAGTGATCTGGTTGGATTTGATAGTTCTTGGATAAGAAAAACATAGATTAAATAGAACTGGAATAGAACGGGATACAGATGGAAATAAAATTGGGATAAAAATGTATTTGAATTTAAAGATTAAAGGGCAAAAACGATATTTATGGAAAATCTGGTTTAAAATGAAAAAAGAAAGAAAACTGAAGAGAAGAAAACTCCAGAAGAGGAGAAGGGGGAATAGGAGGAAGAGTGGGAAGATAAGGGATCTGGGTTTCCTCTTCCAAATTGACCGACGACAGGGAAGAACTTTGGAGGAAGAGGCACGTGATCCAGCCGGTGAAGAAGAACTGGAGAGAGGAGCTAGAGCTGGAAAAAACCAAGGACGGGGCATGGGGTAGAGAGATAGAGAGAGGGGGGGAGTTGGGGTTGTTCTGCTAACTAGGGCGATTTGGGCAAGTGCAGATAGGCTAGCATGGTGTTGGGTAGAGGAATCCGGTGAAGGGGTACCAGGTCTGCCTTGGATGGACCTGGCTGGTGCTATTGTGTGGAGTACGGTCTAGGTAGAGAAATGAGAGGGAGAATGAGAGATGTAGGCTTGAGTGGATGAGAGATATAGAAAGAGAGGTGAGGAATCGGGAACAAAGGAGAAGGAGAGTGGGTGCGGTGAAGATCAGGCTGGTGAGAAGGACTCGAGAGAGAGAGAGGTTTGGGCATGGAGGAAAGAGCGTAGGAGAGAAGGAAGATTAGTGCAGGGGTTGTCCATCGGTTTGTGCAGCTAGGAAGAGGGAACAAGAGGGAGCAAAGAGAGAGAGATATGGGGGTGAGAGTGGTGAGGAAACAAAGAGAGATAGGGAGTAGGAGAAAGAGAAAGAGAAAGCGAGAGAATCAAGTGGGGGAGGAGAGAGCATGGGAGAGAAGGAAAAAGGGGGGTTTGCCTCCTATGTTTCAGCCTGGGAATTGAAGAAGAGAGAGAGAGAGAGAGAGAGAGAGAGAGAGAGAGAGAGAGAGAGAGAGAGAGAGGGGTGATTGTTTTCTCTTAATGTCCAGCCCATTCT
Source organism: Warburgia ugandensis (assembly GCA_035236585.1). Taxonomy (NCBI): domain Eukaryota; kingdom Viridiplantae; phylum Streptophyta; class Magnoliopsida; order Canellales; family Canellaceae; genus Warburgia; species Warburgia ugandensis. The sequence goes on from CP141129.1 coordinate 45,609,555, forward strand.
AAATTTGCTTCCTCCCTTTACTTGCCTTCTTTCTCTATGATTTAGAAATCTTCACCTTTAGAAACTCACCAAACTTTGCATGTTTCCATTTCTCTTCAACATTCACTTCCTTAATCAATTGCCCATGTGCTTTTTGTTCCTTGATGATGATCTAGTCCACTAATTTGATCCAAGCCATTCAATATTCAATTTAGTTGATCTACACCAGACAAAATGCCATTAAATTCATCTCAATTATACTTTAATTCACAGATTAGCTCTTGATGATCATCTGATTGTTGATTTTGACAATTTACTGATTTGATGATCAATTAGAGCTAAATTCAAACTTAAGCTAAAAATTACAACTTTGATCGATTAGATGATCTAATTGAATGAAAAATTAAGGGTACTTGAACTAAAATTGAACAGTTAACACACTCCCCAACTAGCATTTTGCTCGTCCCGAGCAAAACATACAAAAAAACCAAATTTGAAAAATTAATTTTCAAGTCAACTCCTCTTTCTCCTTAAAGAATTATTTTCAATGAATCCATCAACTTTAACAAACTAATAAAAATAATTGAAGAATTCAAAACCCTACCCATATGCTAAAAATATTTCACTTAAGCTCAAATCTCAGAGTGAGTGTGTGCGTATAAGTCCACATATAGTATAATCTTTGTCTCTAAGTATACTTTTATCTTTTGAACTCTATCTGAAATATGTTTTGACCTCAATCCTCATTAATAGACATACACTCAGAAACAAAATTACGCAAATAGAGGGTTAAATCATATCTCTCTTTTAATTATGTGAGCTGAGTCAATAAAAGCAAATTTATCTCACATATACTCATGAAAAACAGGAGTTACTAAAGAATTTGATTGTTTTGATCCCTTTGGAATGGATGCCATTACCTTTGAATATTTGAAAATACCACTCTTTTAAATCCTATCCATTCATTTCCTCATCAAGACTATATTCATCCTAGAATCAATAGGTTTTTAATTAGGACGAAACATAGCCTTAGGATTGAGCACCAAAGAAAGGGTATAATGGTATTCAAAATTTCTTTAAAAAAATAAATAGAGGTCTTCTATTAAATTTAATAATTCTTTCTTTCCTTTACTTTGTTCTAAAGTGAATATTTCTTTTTTCACTTTTCTTTGCATTCTTCAAACTTTTTTTGTAGTCTCTTTTCTTTATATTTTAGTACTTTTGAATCACTTCGAAGAACATTTCTTTTCTTGGTATTCACTTTTCTACTTTTATTGCAACTAAAAGGTATTTCTTCATTCATCTCTAACTTATTTTTCAAAGAAAATGGATAATGGATAATTTATACTGGGGTTAATATGGGTAAAGGGTAATTTGGGTGAGAAAAGAAAAGGCTTAATATAAAAGGTTCAAGTTGGTTAACTAGCAGTAAAAAGACTTTATGGGTGGGCTTTATGTTTCTAGGTTACAACAAGGATGGCCTAAATCATTTTCTAGGTTTCCTATAATCTATCAGATTCAATGAACTATTAGAATTAAAGATAATACTCTAATTATTCAAGTAATTAACCAAAATTAGAAATATTTATAACCTCTCAAAAAGAATAATGGCTCTAAAACTCACTTACCTTATAGGTCTCCATTGAATTTCTTCAGTATTTCTAAGTTATAACCACTTATCAATCTAGACTATCTATATGCAACTGTGTGCACATATATGATCTAAGACTTTGCTTTCGTAGAATACTTTAGAAAATGAGTAAAATGATGAATTAATCATGTTCAATTCCATTAATATACTAAATTTATCTAAATTATACTTTAGAGAAATCCAATTCTCATCATAATGTAGGAATTAACCTAAAAATTTTCAAAAATTTTCTCTCTTTTATTTTTTGAGCAATTTTTTTTAAGAAAAACTAACATAAACTAGAATTTGCTAGAATTCTACACCCCCAACTTGACAAAAACATTGTCCTCAATGTTTAAAATATAGGATGCTGATAATGCATTGAGAAATGCAAAAAAAAAAAGAAAAAAGGAAGATGTAGAAAAAAAAAATCTAAAAAAGAAAAAGAAGAAAGTAAAAGCTAAGCTACATAATTTTTACAGATGAAAATTTTCAGAGGAAAAATTTTACTAAGTTCGAAACTTTCCTAGGTCCCATATGAAATGAGCTAGACAGGCCTTTGAAAATGAATGGTGAATAAATTTATCTTGCAATTGAAAATTTTTCATTTTATCACAGGACAAGATAAATTTATTTTTAGGCTACTTCTCATAATTAGAGACAATAGTTGGAGCTCGATGCAGCCTTTTTAGAAATAGAGCAAGGATGTCATATTGCTCAGTGGGTGTAACATTTTCCTATCAATAAATTCATCTCTTTTTTGGACCAAAATTCTCAATTATGTTACTATTATGAATAATGGTAGTTGCCTTTGTCTGTTCCATGTTTGTAACTGAAGAATTAATCTAGTCTCCTACATCCATATCATTAGGGTTTTCATTTGATGGAATAGGACATTGCCCTTGATCAATGTTCTGTAACATTTGAGACATCATGTCCTTCAATTCAGTCATGGATTGTGTGTTCTCTTTTAATTGGGCTTTAATTTGAGCAATTTTCTTCACCTAGTATTGCATGACTTGATGAAAATTATCCTCCACTTTCCTCTTATGTGGAGGAAGGTAAGGTCCAAGAGCAAGTGGTCCTTGTTGTTGTTGATAGGGTTGGTGTTGGGCCTTTTGTGAGACATTAGCATTATATTCATTTCTAATAGTAGAATGATTACTTTAGTTGGAATTATGTCTCTGAAGATAGAGAAAAATGTTGCTCATAAGAATGTGTTGGTTCATTGATCGAATCCTGAAATGTAGGAGCAATGGGACATTCATGAGTAAGGTGTGTATTACTTGCGCAAATATCACACACCTATTCGTCTTTCTTAGAGAGACATTTTTTATTTCCATGGCCTCAACTATTCTATTTAAGGATGCTAATTTCGTATCATATTTTTCAATCACAGCATATATTTCTCCCTTAGAGGATGTGATGGTGGACCTAGGCTTGTATGAGAAACCTACTTTTTCTAAATCAGCCCAGGTTTGTGTACTCTCTACCAACCATTCCAAATACTCTTGCACCTCTTCAGGTTGTTTGTTTAAAAAATTACCATTGCACATCATTTCAACAAACTGACGCATATCATATTTAAGTCCTTTATAAAAGAAGCTAATGATATGCCAAAGTTCATATCCATGATGTGGACAAGTTAACAATAATTCCTTAAATATTTTCCAACATTGATAGAAAGTTTCATTATCCATCTAGGTAAAAGTCATTATATTTTAGCGAAAAGCATTTGTCTTATGCATAGGAAAGAACTTAATTTAAGAACTTCCTACTCATTTTTCCCCATGTTCGTATAAAACTTGGTAGCAGTGAATTAAACCACATCTTAGCCTTTTCTTTTAAAGAAAAAGAAAACAGTTTGAGTGTTACTGTGTCTAATTCAATATTTTGTGTATGTTGGGCCATGCACACTTCATCGAATTCTTTTAAATGCATGTAAGGACTCTCATTATCCAACCCATAGAATTTGGGAAGTAATTGAAATACTCCCACCTTTAATTTGATTATACCACCATTTGGAGGTAAAAGTATACATGAAAGTGTGCTGGTATAATTAGGCTATAAATAGTCTTTTAGTGTCTTCTCACGAGGATTTTGGTTAAGCCAATTATCTTCATGTATTCTAAATTGGTCCTTTCTCCTATTTCCATGTGGTTGAGAGTGATTCCTCCATTGATGTATATTATCATTAAATGGAGGTGGAGGAACATCAATATCAAAGAGAGGATTACTCATCCATGAGGAAACATCATCATTATCCAAAATGAAAGGTGGTTCATATCCATTAAAGAGTATATTGTTTCTCCATGGGAAAATATCTTCTTTATTAATGCTGGGGTGTAAATTACCCTTTTGATCAGTGTTCAGATTATTCATTAGATGTAGCTGATCATGTCTTTCTCTTTTCTTTTCTTTTTGGTTCCTTTCTTTCTCTTTTATATTTTTTTTTTTGCTTTTTGTGTGTTTGTGTGTGTGTTTTTTAGAAGAGGACCATCCTAAATGATGCAATCTAAATACCTAAAATGATGCATAATCAAAGGCACAATCAAGTAATTCCTTAAGGATAACAAGCATAGATATATTGATTTTCTGTGAGGACGATGCTTTTAATTAGCCTAATATAATACTCCTCTCTTTCAGAGTTGACTACTGCTTATCAGTTAGGTTCTATGTAAGGTGGTAAATACAATCCTCATGTTAGGAGGCATTTAGACCTCAACAGATGTCAATGGAAGACATGGGAAAATCACTTGGATTTTAAGACACCCACTATAACCACAATGAACAGAAGCCATTGGAGTGACAATAAATTTCGTCCTATTAAGAGGGTCAGCATGTCATGGCCCTATAGGTCTCTTCTGATTAATTTTAAATTAATATGAAAGATAAGGTTGCGAGCTTGAGGTGATTATCCTAAGTGGGCCAAGAGGTGATGATTAAATTCACCCTTGATCTTATGGGGGTAGGGTGCCCTTACTAATTAATTTTCACACACCATGACAGTTCGATTAGCATATAAATCACCTTAAAGCATTAAACATACCCTAAAAATACAATTAAAAGCAATAACCTAATGCAAACCTTAAAAATGCAACAATTATAAAAGATGCTTCTATATGTAGTTACACTGCCAAACATTGCAAATTTAATCTAAATACAAACCCTAATCTAGGAAATAAAGGAGTGAGAAAACTCACAGTGGGGTTTCTGATGAAGATCAAGTATGTGCCACCTTATCCCACACTTGTCCTATATTATATAACCCTTTAAAGTTAAAATGAAAATTGTAATTTACATGGATCCTCACTACAAGATTCACTCAAAAAGAAAAAGAAAGTCATATTCTAGAAAAGCAGGGAAATTTTCATTTTGGTAAAGATCCACTTGCTAATTTCCTCCACTTTATAATTCTCTTGAAAATAAAAATTAGAAATAAGTATCAAATTCAGGAAACAAAGTGATTATACCCTTATAAATTTTTTTAAAAAAAGTACACCTAAAATTGCCTAAAATGCTATAAAAATGTAATTCCTAATTTTATTTTATTTTTTAGAATTTTAATTAAATTTTATGAAAAACTCCTTTGCAAATTCCCCAGCAACGACTCTAAAAACTTGATGATGTTTAACCACAAGTGCACGAGCTATTGTAGTGTAGCTTATATTAGTACGGGTCGATCCCATAGGGACTTGACTTAAAAAGTGGGCATTTTAATAAAATTTAATTATCTAAAATAAAAAGAAATAACAAAAATTACTAAAATTGGAATCAGAATTCAGATCAAATCAACATCTAAAAGTTATAGAAATTTTAGTTTTAGAATAAAGAAAATTAAACTAGATAACAAGAAAAAAACTACTTCCCTAGCTTAATCTCTGTCAATATCATCAAATCTGGTCTTCTGAGAGTTGATCCACTTTCATAATGTCTTCAAAACATCCTTGATTAGAGATCTACCGGTTGGATTTGTTAGATTCCTCAAAATCATAAAGATCCGGGCTAAAGTGTGATTTTGGGATTTGGACGGTCTAGATCAAGTTAATGATTTCATATTAAAGATAAAAAATGTTAATTAAGTCCATGGATGTCCAAAGAATGAAATTAAAAAGTTAATTGAAAAACAAATAAGAAAAAGAGGATAAATTGGGGATTTTTGGGTGATTAAGGCTAATCCCTTGATTGGATTAGACCTTAATTAATCTGGTTGGATTTGATAGTTCTTGGATAAGCAAAATACAAATTAAATAGAACTGGAATAGAATGAGACACAAATGGAAATAAAACTGGGACATAAATGTAATTGAATATAAAGACTAAAGGGCAAAAACAGAATTTAAGGAAAATATGGTTTAAAACAAAAAAATAGTGAAATCTGATGAGAAGAAAACATTGGAGGAGGAGAAGGGGGAAGGAGAATAGGAGGAAGAGGGGGAAGAGAAGGGAGGAAACTTGGATTGGGTTTCCTTCTATAATATCCTCAAATTTTAAATCCTAAATTAATAATAGATTAAATAAATTAAATTAAAATTTTTAAGTATAGAATTTGGTTTTGAAAATCTAAAAACTAGAAAGTACACATCGATAGGAATTGAAAGGTGCAAAGAACGCAGAAAACAGAGCTCAAACGGAGAAATTATGAATCAGTAAAATTAGAAGGGCAATTTAATAATTTTGAAGAGGCCCGAAATACAAGGGCTGTTTTTTATAACACCACCCTCCTTCTACCTCCTCCATTTCTGACGCTAACTCGACCGGAGGAGGAGGTCGATGGGTAGCATTAAAAGGAACAACTCCCCTTCCTCCTCCCAGCACGTTCTCTCTCCCTCAGACTTCTCCTTTCATCATTTTCTCCATCACATCACATCCCTTCCCTCTAACCCTAACCTATGCAAATCACGTTGTTCCAGCAACTAGAGCTCTGGCAGCATCAAAGACGGCCCGACTAACCTAGGTAAGTCGCATTCTTCTTTTCCCCGCTTCCATTTACAACATAGGCATGAGTTTGGCATCAATTAACAACAAAGAACGACGTGGGTTCGTTGTTCTTCCAGGGAATATGAGTAATAGACTGTAGTCGTAGGATTAAGTGGATGAAATTGTATCAAAAACACGATCCGCACATTCATCTGGTGCGTGATGAACCCAAGAACAAACTCTTTGAGTTTGAGGGAGATCCAACGGCTCGTGACCCTAAAAATCATGAAGAACATTACATAGGAGAATTTTAGGAACGTGAGAAAAATCGAGAAAAAACCTTAGTTTTTGGCAAAATCCATCAAAAGGAACGTGAAAAACTAAATATGCATGAAATTTCGAGCAAAAGGGTGCAAAAATCACTATTTTTGGGCACTTGGGGAGTCACCGGTGACGACCAAAGTCTGATCATCGTCTTCGGCGATGGCACCCGCATCGGTGTCCTGCTGTTGGCCTCGGGACATCGTGCGGAACGCCCCAACGCAGATGACGCACAGGTGCGCATCGTCACGTGCACAAGAGCGTCCCTGTGCGTTGTCACGCAGGTCCATGACATCCAGCATCTTGGGGACCAGGACACACGTAGAGGTGCATCTCGGTGACCAGGACACACACGGTGCGTCCTGCTGGTACAAACCGGTGTAAACCAGTGCAAACACGCCAACCTCTATAAATTACTATATTAATTTATGAAGTCTTTACACACAAAACTTAATTTTGGGAGCTACAGATGTCCAAATCACGATTAGAAATATCTATTGCGATTGTTCTGACAACGTGAACCTAGATTTGTCTTGAAAATTTACATTTGACCACTTTTAAATTAGTTAAATCATAAAATATTATTCAATAACTTAGAACCGGCCGATCAAAGGGCGATCAGGCCCGAGGACTTGAACAACTAGATAATATATGACAATAAATAAGGGTTATAAAGATCATATTATGTGTGATTACTCTAGAAATTAATCTAGAACATTGGTCTGAACCAGATCTTAGAAAATTGTTGATTTGAGGATGATCTGACCGTTAGATTAAGGTATAAACGTTAGATACACATAAAAACGAACAGATGAACATGAGATAGGATAAATTAATAACAAGTAATGTTGGGATTAAGGACCAAATCATAATTAGAGATCTTAGAGAGTGATTCAACGGTTGGATCGACATAGATTTCACTATGATGAAATGAATAACACAAAATGGTACTATGACACTGACAGGTATATCTGAGCAAGCAAGCCAAGAAGATTACATACTTGAATTGGGTGATCTCACATCGAGGTAGGTGACGACATTTAATATTATAAATTGATTTGAAAACCATGCATCAGTATGGCATCATGGTTGATTGTGATTTAATTACACTTGTTTATTTAGTCTGTGATATGTGAGACTCGAAGGTTTATGATATAATCAATATTAGATTTCAATAATGTATTGAATGGGTTTATGATGGATTATTTCATGAGATTGATACCACATATTTTATGCATAATTAAAAATTATCTTTCTTTATTGTACCACTAAAACTGATGGATTTTTATAAGAATGACAGTAGAGGCTTGGTGGCTAATTCTTTGAGAGGCTAAACCCTGGATGAGGGGTGTGCCTTGGGGATTGTGAGCCACAATTGCTCATCACTTTTTTAGATATGCGATTTTTGTGTTTTGAGATTTATGACGAGTGCTCTCACCCGGTGGATGTCATGTTAGGAGGGAATAGGGTTGGCCACCCACCTTACGAAATTTGTGATGTGATTGTGATATGATAGACACTAGCCCACAGATGGCTTTTGGTAGGGGTTTGGTAACATGGATAGTCCACCTTACCAATCCGGACCTTTCCATGAGGACAGTGTTAAGTCTCCCGTTATGATGTCGACAGGGAGAGACAGTGTTGAGACCCTGGAGAGTTGCCACTGTAGCATGGCAATACATACTCTTATTCTATGTGCTTGCATGATGAGCATGGAGATGTTATTGTATGCCTAGGGGTGACGACACTCAGAGGTTTGATATGAGTACTCATGATCTATTATACGAGTGTATGAGATACTCATGGGACCCACGTACCTTGGGTTACCCTGTTGTTATTGCATACTCATTTATATTAGATCACATCATGTTTTAAATCCATAAGATACATGTTTTATTGTATATGATGTTTTAAGATTTTGTTAGCATTGCTTAAAATAATTATATTTTTATAGATAATCGATCTACTCATTATATCTGCACTGTTATTTAATTTTGTTCCATTGTTATTATATTAAATGTTTATGTACCTACACAAGCAATAGCTTACTGAGGCATTGCTTTGTTTTGCAATGCCTTAGATCTCAAGCGCAATAGCAAGAAGGGCAAGACAGTAAAGAGAGTGATATCAATGAGAGATTTATTTACTTTGACTGATAGACAACGACGTGAGTTATTAGAAGAACTGCAATTTGAATTTACTTTATGGACTGTATACTTTTATTTTATAGATTTGATTATGATAGTTATATATATGATGGACATTGATTTAAGTATAGTAGGTTGTTATGATGGATAGATCTTGGGTCACATTATTGTGTTTTGGATATTTATTGTTTTGAAAATAAAGGCATCTATGCTTTTGAAGTTGGTTTTGATATGTGTATTGTTTGAAATGTATTGTCATGTATTTACATTTATATATTAAATCATGGTCGTGATGTTTTGGAAAAAAGGAAATAACACTCGGAGGTTTTCAGTAAATATTTAATAAAAATAATTAATAGAATCTTTTTATTTTGGGATCCTGACTATTAATATAAAAAAATGTTATAAAAACCCAGGGTGTTAAACCTTCTCCAAACTGACCGATGACAGGGAAGAACTCTAGAGGAGGAATAGGCATGCAATCCGCCCAGTGAAAAAGAACTGGAGAGAGGAGCTAGAGTTGGAAAAAAACAAGGACTGGGCTTGGAGAGAGAGAGAGAGAGAGAGAGAGAGAGAGAGAGAGAGAGAGAGAGAGAGAGAGAGAGAGAGAGAGAGAGGGTGGAGCTAAAAGATGTTGAACGAAGGAGAAGGAGAGAGTGAGTTGTGTGTGAGAGAGAGTAATAGGAAAAGAGGAGATAAGGAGAAAGAGGGGGTGACAGTTTCCTCTTAATGTCCAACCCATTCTAAATTTGCTTCCTCCCTTTACTTGCCTTCTTTTCTCTATGATTTAGCAATCTTCACCTTTGAAAACTCACCAAACTTTGCATGTTTCCATTTCTCTTCAACATTCACTTCCTTAATCAATTTCTCATGTGCTTTTTGTTCCTTGATGATGATGATCTAGTTCATTGATTTGATCGAAGCTATTCAATGTTCAATTTAGTTGATTTGCACTAGACAAAATGCAATTAGATTCATCTCAATCATACTTTAATCCACATATTAGCTCTTAATGATCACCTGAGCCTTAATTTTGACAATTTACTAATTTGATGATCAATTAGAGCTAAATTCAAACTCAAGCTAAAAATTACAACTTTGATCAGCTAGATAATCTAATTGAATGAAAAATTGAGGGTATTTGAACTAAAATTGAATAGTTAAAATTGACCACCAAGTTCATTAAAATGGGATAGAAAATTGATGAGATATCTGAATTGTTTTTGTTTAAAGCTTAAGTTCTTTGAGATGGTGCTCAATAACAAGGCATATTCTATTTTTGTCCAAATGGAGGTCACTTGTTGAAAGTTGTAAATATACCTTAAGTTGTGAATGGGAACTTTTTCTCTAGAAGTAACATGGTTTACAAAGTGAAGTTGTTGATCTGTCCACGCCTTCACAATGCTCTCTTTCAAACGAAGCTAGGTAATTATGATGTAGGTAAGTAGAATCCCTTTTTCTCTAAATCTCATATGCAACTGTTCCCAAGCTCCTAAAGATGTTGTCTCTCTAGAAGCTTCTATCAAAGCAATCCTTGTTTTTATAAAATACTTCCCATTCTTAAGGCCAAAGGGTTTCAAGGAAGGAGAACCCAAAACTAGCATCAAGTCCAATGAAATTGGTCATTGGATTTCGAAGTAACTTTTACAATTTGAAAGGATATCCTTCTCGAGGTGCCATATACATAAAAAGATTCATTGTTCCTGGGAAGACCACTTGTATGGATTTCATTAAAGCTAATTCTCTATCAGATATAATAACTCCTAGGTTGACAATTGTTGCCCAACATCTTTGAACTTCTCCAAAGCCAAGCCAAGCAAATCATGAAAAGAAAGAAGTGTTAAAGATTGTGATTCCAACTAGACCAAGCAATGACAATTTGTACTTATTAGTCTTATAAATGGCATGTATTTGTATAGCTCTTGATCATTGCCATTGAACAATGACGAGAGAAAAATAAATGTGCTAAGCACTCTCCTTCATCATACTTGAGCCTTTGATTGAAGCCTTCATAAATGAGTTCATCTAATAGTGCCTAAATAGGTGCACGACCAGCTAGATTATCTTTTTGAATGCTAGCTCTCACACGTAGATATCCCTTCATATTGACAAAAAAATAGGATCTCCATTTCTAAGAGCTGTAATCATGTGGCATGGTTGTATACCATCTTTACTCATCTCTTTTACTTTTAAGACATGCTCCTCTAAAAGATGGCAAGTTTATGGATATACAAATATGTCCTCTAAAGCCTCATGGTTGTACACATTATTATCAACCTTTAGTCTCCATAAACTATCCAGCATCCTTCTATCTTCAATTTTGAATGGACAATCTAAGACAATAACATGTTGCTTTTTTAGTTCTAGATGGTGCCCCCTCTACCATAACAAAGGAAAATATTTATGTCCCTTTTTTACCTTTTAATAATTACCACATATCCTTGTTTCTTGAAAAAGTTATGAACATAATTAAGAAGGATGTCTTGACAATGAAAGTCCCAAATTATTGTTGGAAGTAATTTACTAGGCACAAAAAGTTCTTCTTTACTGTAATATCCATCATCAAACTATAATATATGTAAAATGCATACCAATTATATGCCAAATAGATGCACTTTTGAGAAAATTTGAAAGAATAGAAACATAGAATGTTTAATTGCATTTGATTGGAAAGAGGACCGCTCTTTCTAAATTATAAGTCTATGATTTGTATCTCTAATGTACAAATCTACAAATTAAACCAATTTACTATTTTTCCACCAAAACCTATCCTTAACAACCATCTCAAAAGAGCAAAAATTAATAGATATATATTCATAAAAAAATAAATCAGGATTCATCTAAAACAAAGCAAATAGATGAACACAAACAAATTTTTAAAATTTTAGAGAAAATCTAAAGTGGCTTCAAAGCAGCCCATGATTTTCATAACAAAAATTGCTCCCCGGTGATAAAATCATCATAATAGAGTATGATTTAGATGAAAACTAACTAGAATCTAGAAAAATACTTCTTACAACTTCCAACATTTAAATTTAGACAACAACAATAACAAGAGAAGTAAAATCCTTCTAGCAAAAATCAAGAAATATACTCTAAACCCATAACCAGAAAATTGTAAAACCAATAAAGTAGAAAAATATTATATTTCTCTATAGTTGAGTTTCTGTAACTTGGTGCTTCCCCTATTATCCCTTATCTCTACACATGTAAGGTTTCTTTGCTTGCAAACTTGGAAGAAAGAACAAACCCAAAAATGAAACCTTTTTTTTTTTTTTAGCAGAGAAGACTTTTTCTCCTTATTTATTATTTTGTATTCTTTGCGTGGACTTTTTACGCTCTTAACCGACTAGGTTTTTTTAAGCTTCAGCCCGTAAAAATGCAACACCGAGGGAATGTGTGTGGTAATAAGAGAAGGGACATGGCAAAATCAGAACAAATAAGTAAACTATAAGTTCAACTTACCCCATTCATTAAAAAAAAGGGCTTCAACCTACCCAACTGGCAAAACTATCCCTAATTTCTATCGATCTTATTCTAATTTTCTTTTGGGAGGTGGTCGACTATATACAAATAAAGTACATGAAATATATTGCATAAGAGGCAAAATAAGTTCCTCCCAATAGAGATGGGTAATAGACTCCCTAATTCTTCATTCATGAAGATACATGGCAATATTTTTAGAATCATGAAGATATCTGCAGGGTGTCGATAATGATCATACAAATAACAGCGCAGTTAACAACACTACCTGCAAATTTCCCATCCATCTTAACCAAGTAGATGACATTTCTTTTTAAAAAAGTAGAAGTGCTTTAGATAAATTACGTAGTAGGCAGAGGTTACCTAAAAAGAGACGGCCATAGTCTCACAACGTGGTTAGAGAATCCATTCAGCAGCATCTTACCTACTTAAACTACAATTAGCAAAATTCCTACACAGCCACCTACAAATTGCATGACATAATCATTATACTTGTATAAACACAATTAACTATCATTTGACATTTCATCAAGTAAACTCTCCAGTCTATTTGAAAATCCTCAGATTGATAGCTGTTCAGTTGTTGTTTAGGAAGTGAAAGAGAGAAGGCAAAGAAAACCCCATTTGTGAGGGAGTTTGAGTAACATAGTAAGACATTAATGAATTGGAGCTGGAATAGTTTAGATCTCATTCCAATTATTTTAGGGAAGATTTTGGAGAGTAGACGAGATATTCTTCTTACCAGTGAGCTTATGATTGGAAAGGCAAATAGAAATGGAAGGTTAGGTTTTGGTTGAAATAGATGGCGATTACAAAATCGAGACAGCGATGAAAAGGAGGCTATATGTGGAATCATCGTCAGGTATGGGGTTACTTTCAAGGTCTATTCATTCTTTGGTTTGATTCAAGAATGAAAAGCATAATGAAAGATTACTTTCAAGGGCTATTCGTATTCTTTGGTTTGATTCAAGAAAGAAAAGTATAATGAAATTGGGGGTGGATTTTATTAATATAGAGGTAGGGATGAGTGGGAGAAGATGGAAAGAGTCTTTTTTCTCAGGTTGGTGAATGATGCTTGGTGCATGTGCGGGTGTTATTTGTTTATTCAGAAGAGTCCAACGACATTGTACAATACTCTCCTGTAAATCCGGCCGAGAACATGCTCTCTCTCTCTCTCTCTCTCTCTCTCTCTCTCTCTCTCTCTCTCTCTCTCTCTCTCTCTCTCTCTCTCTCTCTCTCTCTAAGAGATAGGCTAGATAGGCTATGCCCCCATGCAAGAATCTCGCCTACTAGATGAACCCAGCTTTTGTTTCTCTAACGTATAAAATCAAATGTCTCTCTTTACAGTGAAGCACTGTAAAGCACAAGTCTAGTTGGGGGTTGGTTGAAATGTATAAGCGAGCCCTTTTCACTCCTAGATAAGGCCGTTCAAGGATCTCATCTGCTAGATGATCCAAGTCTTTGCTGTTCTAAATAACAAAATTTATGGCTCAAATTTTTGAGGAAGAAAAGGTATACAGTGGGATCATTTGATGCTCATTGGAGCAAGGAATACCCTTAGACAAAGACCGAAAATTTTAATGATTTTGATTATCGAACACTTTGCCCACTCGTCATACACACGCGCTCTCTCTTTAGATCTGTCTCGTATGAAATGCTAGTAAGAAGCTTCATTTGGCCTTTTCATTGCAACAGCTCTGTCTCTCTCTCTCATGAAAATGCTAGAGAGGAGCCTGTTCCTCTGCAGCAATAGACCGAGGTTGTCGAGAAGAACAGATTATGCAAATCCTTCCAGGACACGCTAATCTTAGGAATACAGTCATACCTAAAAAAGAAGAATATATTAGTAGTCCCATGCATAACTATGCATTTCTACTGATCTTGACATTGCTGCATTTTTCCTTATGGTACTATTGACATTGCTACTTCAAGGAATATATCAGGATTACATAGTGCGCCTGGTTGTAGAACTATCTCCATCGTCAGATTTGTGGCCAACAACAGATGTTATTTCATTTGGAACAACCTGTATATGGTGACAACTATCTTGCTGGATATTATCATCATTTGCAATTTTTGCTTATAAATTCTTAACTGAAAGAGTATTCCGTTTTTTTTTCTTTTTTTTGCACCAAGTATTTCCCAATTAGTAATTGAAAATTATGAAATTTCTCTAGTAATATATTAAGAATTTTTATATGCCAAACTTTCATAGATAAAATGGCCTTCAATTAATTAAGTCCATCACTAATTAAATCTATTACTTTCCAATTTTCTATAAGCAAAAAAGAATTGAATTTAAAATGAATGATTTAAGCATAGCCTTTTTTAAGTCAAAAAAGAAAAGGAGTAGCTTCTAGAGTGACTTAATGGTCATTTTTTGGGGAACGCCAATGCTAGTCCTAATCCCGGATAAAAAAGGAGGAGGGTCTTGCGTCAGGTGCCAGCCGGCAAGGGGGAAGTTAAAGATGATTTTATTATTTCTTTCTTACAAATGAATATGCATTTGTATATTAGTTTGTGAGGAAGAAATGAAAATCATTTCCAGCTTCTTAAAAGATGGCAACCCTTGTGTTAGGTAGCCAGCCGACAAGGGAGAAGTTGAAGATGATTCTATTATTTCTTTCTTACAAATAAATATGCATTTGTATATTAGTTTGTGAGGAAGAAATGAAAATCATCTTCAGTTTCTTAAAATATGGCCACTCTTGCGTCAGGTAGCCAGCCGGCAAGGGTGAAGCTGAAGATGATTTTAATAACTTTAATGAAAATCATTTTCAGCTTTTTAAAAACTATGGCAACCCCAACATGACATAAATCAAAAACTGAAATTCGCTCAAGCTAGGGCGTTCCCCATAAGTGATGCGCTGCATCGGATCCCGGATGCGGTAAAAAATAGGCAAGGGTTGCTATGGCGTTCTCCCAAAAGCGACGCGCTACATCGGATCCCGAGTGCAGTGAAAAATGGGCAAGGGCTACTAGAGCGTCCCCTTGGAAGCGACACACTGCATCAGAACCCAGGTGTAGTGAAAAGTGGACATGGGTTCATACCATGGAGGTCGAGAAAAGAGATAGTAAATAGGGTATCTCCAAAACATAAGATTCGCATCGCTACATGAAATATAGGGACACTGACAGGTAAGAGTTTGGAGTTAGTAGACACGATGAAACATAGGAAAGTCAACATCGCTTGTATCCAAGAAACTAAGTGGAAATGGGCTAAAGCTAGAGAAATAGATGGGTATAAATTATGGTACGTAGGAAAGGAAAATAATAGAAATGGCGTAGGAATAATAGTGGATAAGGAATTAAAGGATAAAGTTGTGGATGTTAAAAGAATTAGTGATAGAATTATAATAATAAAAATGATTCTAGGAGAGCAGATTATAAATATTATAAGTGCATATGCACCACAAGTAGGGTTACAAGATATAATTAAGAGATAGTTTTGGGAAGATATGGAGGGAGTCATGCAAGAAATTTCCAACACTGAGGGGATATTTATAGGAGCAGACTTAAATGGCCATGTAGGAAAAGATAAGGAAGGATATGATAGAATACATAGATGGTATGGTATAGGTGAACGAAACGAGATGGGGGAGAATATCCTCGATTTTGCTTTGTCATATAACCTATCCATTGCAAATACACTCTTTAAGAAGAGGGATGAACACTTAATAACCTTTGAAAGTGGACTTCATAAAAGCCAAATAGACTTTTTTCTACTTAGGAATAATGCACGATCTATATGTAAGGATTGTAAGGTGATACCCGGTGAGAGTTTAACCTCACAACATAAGTTAATGGTTATGGATAT
The DNA here is from genome assembly GCA_035236585.1 of Warburgia ugandensis. Lineage (NCBI taxonomy): Eukaryota > Viridiplantae > Streptophyta > Magnoliopsida > Canellales > Canellaceae > Warburgia > Warburgia ugandensis. The sequence continues at coordinate 45,625,852 of CP141129.1, forward strand.
TCATATCAAAAGATGGAGTAAAAGAACTGAACTTAATACATATCTAAAAACTAAATGGTGGAACTTAAAAGGAGAGAAAATAACCTCATTCAAAAAAAAGTTGATGGTAGAAGGAAATTGGAACTATGAAACAGAAGTAAATACCATGTGGACTAATATGGCTAAGTCCATTAAGAAAGTGGCAAAAGATGTCTTAGGAGTATCTAAAGGTAAAAGGCTATTAACAAAGGAAACATGGTGGTGGAATGAAACAGTGCAAAAATCTATTAAAGAAAAACGAATGCATTTTAGAGCATGGCAGAAGATTAGAAATAATGAAAACTATGAACAATATAAGAATGCTAAAAACGTTGCTAAGAGAATAGTAAGTGAGGCTAAACTTAAAGCATATGATGAGCTCTATAATAGACTAGGAACAAGAGAAGGTGAGAAAGATGTGTTTAAACTTGCAAAAGTAAGAGAACAAAATGGTGAGGACTTAGAGCATGTTAAGTGCATTAGAAGCGATGATCAAAGGGTATTAGTCAAAGATGATGAGATCAAACAAAGGTGGAAAATATACTTTCAAAAATTGTTAAATTACAATGGCCCTGAGAATATAGGGATTGAAAATACTATAAATCTAAATAACATTGGATATTATAGATATGAATGTAGGATTAGAATGCTTGAAGTAAAAGAGGCATTGAGAAAGATGAAATCAGGAAAGGCCATGGGGCCTGATGGTATACCAACAGAGGTTTGGAAGCATATGGGAGATATTGGGGTAGTTTGGTTGACCAAATTATTTAACAAGATTATAAAATCAAAGAAAATGCCTGATGAGTGGAGGAAAAGCTCTACTGTACCAATCTATAAGAATAAAGGAGACATTCAGATTTGTACTAATTATTGAGGGATCAAACTTATGAGCCACACCATGAAACTTTTTGAAAGAGTGATTGAGAAGAGGCTACGACACGAAACAAGTGTATCGGAGAATCAGTTTGGTTTCATGCTTGGGGGGTCTACCATGGAAGCTATTTTCTTACTAAGATAATTAGTAGAGAAATATAGGGAGAGGAGAAAAGACCTACACATGGTCTTTATTGACTTAGAGAAAGCTTATGATAGAGTCCCTAGAGAGTTAATATGGAAGGTGTTGGGTGTTAAAGGGGTTTCTCAGGGGTATATAGACATAATTAAATATATGTATGAGGGAGCAGTAACAAATGTTAAGACTACTAGTGGTGTGACTGGTGATTTTCCTGTCACTGTTGGATTGCACCAAGGATCGGCATTGAGTCCATACCTTTTCACATTAGTTATGGATGAGTTAACAAAATACCTGCATGAGGAGATTCCCTGGTGCATGCTATTTGCAGACGATATAGTCCTATTTGATGAGACAAGGGAGGGTGTAAACATAAAGCTAGAGTTATGGAGAGAAGTATTAGAATCGGAAGGATTTAAAATTAGCCGAACTAAGACAGAATATATGGAATGTAATTTTAGCAAGGAGAGTAGGAGTGGAGCACCAGTCAAGATTGATAACCAAGAGGTCCCCATGAGAGACCACTTCCGCTACTTAGGATCATTGATCCATGAGAGTGGAGAGATTGAGAGGGAGGTTACCCAAAGAATCCAAGCGGGTTTGAACAAATGGAGATGTGCATCGGGTGTTTTATGTGATCGGTGAGTGCCACTCAAACTAAAGGAAAAATTCTATAGGATGGTTATAAGGCCAGCCATGCTTTATGGATCAGAGTGTTGGGCAGTTAAGGAACATCATACTCATAGGCTGAGTGTCGCAGAAATGAGGATGTTGAGATGGATGAGTGGTAAGATAAGAAAGGATAGAATTAGAAATGAAAATATTAGAGGAAATTTAGGGATGGCACCAATAGGTAACAAGATGAGGGAGATTAAACTTAGATAGTTTGGACATGTTCAAAGGAGGCCAACAACGGCACCAGTTAGAAGAAGTGAGGCAATATAAGTTGAAGGTTCTAAAAGGGCAAGGGGAAGGCCCAAAAGAACGTCGATAGAAGTGGTGAGGAAAGATTTAAAAACTTTGGGACTAAATGAAACCATGGTATTTAATAGAGTGGAATGGAGGAATAAGATTCATGTGGCCGACCCCTAATTGGGATAAAGTCTTGATGATGATGATGATGATGATGATGATGAGATAGTTAGAAAGTGCATGTTAGCATAAGTAATATTTGGGGACTAAGTGAAAGTATCTCATAAAATGCTACCATTTTATCGATATATAATTATGTTGGCCCACTTCCTATTAGTTTAAGTCTTTAGGTTGAATGGTAATTCAACATGATATTAGAGTTTTATTGACCAAAAGGTCGTGAGTTTGAATCGTAAGATCTCTCATTGTCAAATCCACATAAAAAAACTCAAAAATGGCCTTCTATGCGAGAGGGTGTGTGAGAGATATAATTATTGTTAGCCTATGTCCTATTAGTTTATGCTTTTAAGTGGAATGGTAATCCAACATTCCATAGGGCGCAACCACATGGGTAGATATAATGTGGCACCCAACTTTTTCTGCAAAGAACCCCACCTTTGGTTCATTTTACTTATTCATCTTAATTTTCCAACTTTGAATATCTCATAAACCAAAAACCGTGGAGATTGGATGATTCTAGCATTTGAAAAGTGTACTTAATTTTAACTTAAAATTAAAATTTTAAGTTAAATGATAATATAACATGGTACCAGAGCCTTATTTACAGCCACACTTTAATTAGTAACGAGGTTGCACTCTACTATAGCATCAGACTAGGTATAACTGTGATGGGCTTGCCCCAGGCCATTTATATATTTGAACTCTCATTGGCCTTTCAAGGAAGAAACTATGTGTCAAAGTTATGACAGTTGGGAAAACTTTTGTTTTTTTATTATGTTGCGTGTGCAAAAAGATTGTCTCCATCTTGGATGGGCAATGGACGAGTGAATATATACCATGGGCCGATGGGCGGCTACTGCAGAAAATTGCAGGTGATGGAGAAACCGTCAGCTATTGACTGTATAGAACCCATCTGTTTCCTTCTCCATTTTTCTAATCTTTTTTTTATCTTTGTCACTTGGAGTTAGAATTTATTCTTCTAAATTTGGATAATTTGATCTGGGTTTTTGTTTGACACTGTATAGTGGTACGCGTGGGATCTTTACCACTGTATAACTTTCTCTCTCTCTCTCTCTCCACATAAAAATATATTAATTGTTTTTATACTAATTTGCAGCATTTCTTCGTCATCATCTCCGCTGCCTTATTTGAAATCTGGAATCCACGACTGAGGGTGTCTGATCAATGGTGACTACATTCTTCTTTGTAAAGTAAAAGTGTTCTTCTTCGTAATCAGAGACAGAACAAGGTTAGATAATGGTATTCAGCCTTGCTGTATACTTTAAGTCATTTAATTCTCTCAACAAATAATAACACCTAGAGGCCTCCAAAATCCATTAGAAGGGTGTGAATGTCAAAACCACGTGACAGAAAATCGCCATGCTTCCTCGTATTTCCACAACCTGTTCCACAACATTCTTGGTGAGCAAGTATTTGACCTTCATTGGTGCAGTATCATTCAAGGAGTGTGTGCCTTGTGGACCGTCTCAGACGGCTTAATTTACGTCACCGAATTGTGCATCTGTATATATAATGACTGTAAACAGCTTAACAGTGCTCCAGCCTTCCCTCTAAGCCTCAACGCTGAAAAGATCACATTCATCAACTTCACTCTTTCCTATTTAGGCCAGCTACAAATATTCTTATCCATTTGATACTTCTAGCTGAAAAAACTAGAGAGAACAAGTAGCTGAAGGCAACCAATGGACATACACTTTTGTACGTAGCCTATTTAAGGAAGAGTGAAGAAGATGAATGAATCAGATTATTCAAAGGTGAAGTTTTAATTGAGAAGTCAAGGATTCAATCTGGATAACATTTCTCTTGCGGATATTAGTTTCTAGTAAAAGAAATGCTAGCTGTGTAAATGCAGCTTCATACATGCGACCTCACTTGTGAACACATAGGCCCCTTAAATCATGTTGCTTGCTGAAATTAGAACATATGCTAGTTGTATACCTGCCCATGTGTCCTCAAGTGAAAGCCGCATTCTTTTAATAATGCCAATCATACGTAATTTTCCATCCAAGCTAAACCTTAGCAAGCCCAAAAACAAGAGCAATGTCTCTCTACTTCTTCAATCGAAATTCTTTCATTTTTCTTTCTCTGAGGTACCTTCCTAGAAAACAAAGAGAAAAAAATACACATTGCAGCCTAATTAATAAACAGTCATTAAGGAACCCAAGGGAAATTTTCATCTGCAGTGAATTGTTATGTCAAAAGAGGAAGAGAAGCTCTAGTCCCATCTTCATCTACCCGACTATCCCAATTACGGGGCACTACATCATATTTTTGTACCAACGTACTTACCTCCCTAAAAGCCAATTATAAAGGAAATGATATTTCATGTAACAGTGATTTTTTGGTGGCCAATTTATGCACATTCGAACAAATGAATTAGCTGTTTGGTGTTTAAAGAAACAAAAATAACATGTTGTACGCTGCCTTTAAGTGCAGTGGTGCAAGAAGTCTCGCTTGGGCGACCAGGTTCAAGGCTGTGCAGAGAGATGTTCGTGTCTCGAACTTTAAAAAATAAATAGACAAAAAGAAAACGACATATTCTCACAGAGTTTTTCTCTATTAACCCGCAATATATGGTAAGGACAGCTATAAGTCTATCTACAAGCCCTGTTGTTGACAATGTTTTTCTTGACTTAGATGGGCCAATTCTAACCATTGCTGGATTCACATGTAAAAATGCACAATAAGCTCAAGCCATCCCTTGATCACCTTATGCTTGATGAAAATGATATCCAAATTCTCCTTCTTCCATCATAAATATTCATATTAAACTTCTCTAAAAGGGCAGCCTCTGTGCATGAAGCTCCCGCCTATGTGGGGTTCGGAGAAGAGGTGAACCACAAGGGCCTATAATAGGCAGCTTTACCTTGCATTTTGCAAGAAGATGATTCTATGTCTTGAACCCATGACTTCAAGGTCACATGATGATAACTTTTACCATTGCGCCAAATCTCCCCTTCAGATATTAAACTTCTCTAGTTAACTGTAAAAGTGGTTTCAGATTATTATTATTATCTAAAACCCTCGGTAACAAATAAAAGCTAAAAGCATTACTCATAGTCAAACAAAGGGGTGCGCCTATCATTTTCTCACCCCAATAAATCTCCCCTTGGCCTTTTTCTCCGTCTCCGTCTCCGTGTCAGATACGAGGACTCATGCAGTGTCGCGGCGAATGTGGTGGTGTGCATCTAAGCGGCTTCGAACCTAGACGCTTTCCTTTTCCATGCTAATCAAACGAAGCAGAAGGTATTCAAATGAGCAATACTAAAATTACGTTTATATATATATATATATATATATATATAATGGTAATTTTAACAAGGAGTTGTAGGTGTAAAGTACGGGTGACATTTGATTGATCAGAAAAAAGTTACTAACTTACATTTCCTCTAACTTTTTTAATTTTTTTTGGCCAATAAAATATCACTTGCTCTTTGCACCTGCAGAAAATAGCTAAAATTAACACATCACTATATGTGTGTGTGTGTGTGTGTGTGTATACAAAAAGAAGGGGAACCTTGGCGCAACGGTAAAAGTTATCGTCATGTGACCTTAGGGTCACGAGTTAAAGGTATGGAATCAGCCTCTTACAAAATGCAAGATAAGACTGCCTACTATAAGCCCTTATGGTCTGCCCCTTCCCCTAACCCTACACAGGCGAGAGCTTTGTGCACCGGGGCTGCCCTTTATATACATATACAATTTATTTATTTTTTAAAAGTCATTCTAGGTATACCATTGCACCAGTATCTAAGATCAATACACAATCATCCATATTAAAAGGAAATAAGAAAATTATCAACAAAGAGTAGAGATATACAAATAGATAATAATTACAATGATCAAATGAAATAAAATAAGAATATGAAATATATGAATGCAACATAAGTTTAGTTTAGTTCTTATTAACGAGATATATATTTAAAAAAAAAACCTTGCTTGGTTGGATAATAGCATCCATCTCGGAAAAAGTGGACTATTACTTAGTCATCTACTAAATATAAATACCGAACACTGGCCAATGCTATTATGGAATTGGCATGGTTGAGATTGCTCACAAGTTGACTGTAACCCACCAAGAAAGGGCAGCTCTGGTGTACGAAGCTCTTGCGTATACAGGATCTAGAGAAGGGAGGACTACAAAAGTCAATAATATGAAGTCTTATCTTGCGTTGTGTAAGAGGCTATTTTCACGCCTTGAACACGTAACCTAAATAAATATATTCACTAGATTTACCTAGAAGTGATCGATTTTGCCACGTTAAACGTTGTTGTGGTCAACTCAGTTTATCTTCAAATGGCCTAGTAACGTGATATTTTCATCTATGAGCACATCCCATTTGTGGAATATATGAGACACTTGTGTCATGTCGCACGTATTGTAATCCTAATACTTTCTTACATATATTTGTATCTTCTTCTCCTTCAAACGTATAGGGTTGACAATCTAGAGAGAGAAAGAGGAAGGTGAGGGCTTGCTTGTTGTAGGAATTGTAAATTTAGAGAAAAATTCAAACGTATTTTTATTTTTTCTCCCCCATATTGATAAGAAATAGACTCTTTTGCCCTTGACTGGCTTCCGTTAAATATAAATGTAATGAGGGTATTTTAGTCTTATAAAAGTTAAGTTGAAAGATTAATTTATCCTCTACTAAAGCTTGTTGTAGAATCTTGTTGTAAAAATTGCATATTTGGAGGAAAATCATCATCATCAAGACCTTATCCCGATCAGGGGTAGGCCACATGAATATTGTTCATCCCTTTGCTTTTATTAAGTATCATGGCTTCATTTAGTCTCAAAGTCTTTTTTGGTTCTTTCCCTAGATTGATCGCAAAGGTTCGATTATCTTAAATCACTATAAAGTATATATTAGCACTTACACTCCCGTGATTTGTCAAAATATTGGGTCATTGCTTGAACTATATAATTTGAATATTTTCTTTTTCACTCCCATTATTTTGCAGTGATTTCAATTTTGATGGCTAAGGGTAATCCGGATCCTTGAGGTGTGGTTAAAGTCACTGAAGTTTCTAGAAAGGACTTATCGTTGTTGACATTATCACTCTTTGGTTCTTTTTATAATGAGACGACCTCACCACCGCAGTTTGATTTTTTTGCTTATCTAATAAAAGTCATTGCGCACTAGATGAGTTGTCACTGTGTGACCTGGAGATTGGGTTTGAGGTTTGAAAATAGCTTCTTATAAAATACCAAGTAAGGCTGCATACTATAGACCCCTCTAACAAATGGAGCAATCATTTCTCATGATTAGATGTTCCATCAGTCTCACTTGAAATGGAGAGCCCATCCTTGTGCACATAAAGGGTTGAATTTATACCTAATCTATATATGCAAGTCAGCTAACACCATTATGATTAATCCTACATGGTGTTAGTGGCGCTTGAGATGAGATCTAGCTTGAGTCTTGTGATAATTTGAGCTAGGTAAGAAGCCCCAAATTTGGCACGAGATGAAGTAAAATGACTAAAAATGTTACTTAAGCTGGGTTGAGATTATTTGAAGGAGATGGATTTAGATGAGAAACTTGGGATGACATGATATGGCTCCTTTCCCATTTCAAGCCAAATATAGGGGTGGGTCTGAATTTTGGATCAAGAAGAAATAACTCTCTTTTTTATTAGGAAAGAGATGAGATGGCTTGAGAGGGAAGTGATATGCAAAGCACTAACAATGAGCTGAAATGAGAATGTGATTTCTCATCTCACCTTAAGCACCGCTGATAGTGAGTTGAGGTGAGATACTTTTCATCTCATCTCAACAACCACCACTAGTGATTGATTTGGGATGAATGAGATACTTTTCATCTCATCTCAAGCAATACTAACACCCAAGCTGACATTACATTTTTGTAACCAATGGACTTGATTTATTAGACGTCAGTGATTAGACCATCTGGTATTGATGAAAGGGGCTAAGATCATAGAGTCACGGCTGTAGTTACGAAGCTCGGATTCAGGATTAAATCCGTAAGGCAAACATTCGAGAATTTCTTTTATTAAATTTTTTGTCAAAAAGCATTTCCATATGTGAGTTTAAACCATTTAATATATGAGAATTGGGCAAATTATTTGTGAAATTTAAGTTCTATTAATAAATTTATGTTAATTTCGGTTTAAATTTGAAAAAAAAAAAAATCAGAACTTTCGAATTGTTAAGAAACAATTCAAGACATCAAAAAGACCCAAATCTTTTGAAAAATTTCCCATCATTCGAAGAATTTTGTGACTATTGTCAAAGATCGATCAAGATCAACGGCTAATCTGCATTTTGAGTTGATTAAAGATAAGGCACTATAAAATAGGCAACATGTACATGTGGGTGCACCTAAAAGTGGTCACTGGTCTTAGCTATGGAATATACATAACCAGCTCTAATCATAGGGAACGCAATAATTCAACAATCTTTATGAACTAAAATTTTGACCCCCAATCCACTCCCATAAACTTTGATCAATTAAATATAGCATGCGCCCCCGGTGCTAATCATATGCTCATTCTACCTGGATCAATTGGCACAAACATTATCTTAGCTTGATTTTGTGATTCATGAACCTAACAGATAGACCACGCTCATGTGACCATTGAAAAGATGTAAAATTTAAAGTCATACTAGATCGCATCTGCACCGTAAAAGTGGCATATCCGGCAATCCGTACGACGGATTGGTCAACCCCACCATTTATGGGTCATAGCCCAGGCCACCAGTTGACAATCTGAATCGAACTTATCCGTTAATCTGTGGATCCTGACAAACAATTGTTTTACTGAGCACGAGAATCGACATCGGATGGACGTTCTAGATCAAAGTACGCTTGCCGATGTGTTTGCGATGGAGGGTCCAGATCGATCGATGAATTCTTCTTTGTTTCCATTGCAGAGGACAATCCGGGCTTTTTAAAAAAAAATTTACTCATTTCCGTAATTTTTTATGGAGCATGTACTGTTGTTACTTTACCATAGTCGTTTTGGCAGTTTGCATAAAAAATTAAAAAATAAATAATAAACAAAAGAAAGAGGGTCTTCCGCACATGGGCAGGGTCAGAGAAGGGATTTTCATTTTATTATTTATTTATTTTTTTCTTCTGGGAGAGCATCTTCTAAACTCAACTAACTTTAGAAGGGTAAGATGGGAAGTCCCCGCGTCCCTGTTGTTGTCTTTTTCCACCCGTGCATGTGGCGGGTTTCCAACTGACATCCCGCCGCACCCCAATGACTTCGTTCTCTCCAAACTCAATAACAAGTGCCACGTGTTATGGAGAAATTTACAGAACTACCATTCAAGATGAACCGTAGTCCTTCCAGTACAGTCCGTCCGCCCATCGACAGTTGTACCTTTATATTTCGCGTGATTCACGCGAGAGAAAGAAAGTGTGAAAAGATAACGTGAAAGCAAAAGGTCATTTGGGGCCTACTTACATGTGCAGTCCGACACCAATGAAAGATCTTGGTATGCAGTTAATTAAAGCTCCATCTAGGTCTAGATGCCAGTGATCAAACCATTGATCTCCTTAGCCACATGATTATAGACAATTTCAAGTGCTCGGATCTTCAGATCAAGTTTCAACCAACAACAACCGGTTGGATTTGGATCGCCAGTTTGATCAAAGGGCCCCAAAATTCTTTTAGGAAGGAGCCGACATGTTACAAGGAGAAATTGCTCGCCGAGAAATTGGAAAAACCCGCCAGCTTTCCCTTACTATAGTGTACAGGACAAACGGTCAATGACAAACTGAGTGGCACTTTTCCGTAATTTTCAGAAACCATAGGGATATTTCTGAACCGCTCCTCTTATAAATCATACCCTTTCCCTTCCCTCTAGCTGCCCCTCTCTAAAACCCTGCAAACAGAATCCAGAACGAACACCCCAAACAAAAGCACATACACAAGTCTTTTGTGTATACATCCCACAATGTCTTCCATTGGAAAATGCTGCGGGATCCGCCCCATAGTCCGACTCCGGCAAATGCTCCGACGCTGGCGAAAGAAAGCCGCTTCCGCCAGCCAGATCGCCGCTGCCGGATACTTCTCGGGCAGGATCCCGTCCGACGTGCCTGCAGGGCACGTTGCCGTCTGCGTCGGTACCAGTTGCAAGCGTTTCGTGGTCCGCGCTACCTACCTTAACCATCCAGTCTTCAAGAAGCTACTCGTAGAAGCAGAGGAAGAATACGGTTTCACCAACCATGGCCCGCTTGCAATTCCCTGCGATGAATCCGTCTTCGAAGAGATCCTGCGGTTCTTGTCCTCCGGCAACTCATCATCAACTCGTTTTGCGAATCTGGAAGACCTTAAAAGATGTTCCCAATCGGGTCCCAGGAATAACGAATGCTGGACCGACTCTCGACCGTTGCTTCATGGATTGTCCGAGAAATCCGTCTGGTAATGTCCCAGTCATTCAATGTTCCCACCCGTCCGATTAGACTCGCCCGAGCCTTCCACGAGACGGTCAAAAACTTGGGTCGCCGTGAAATGAGGTTAATATTGTGTATAATCGTTCGATTCGAATTGGATTTGGAGATATGAAATGGTTAGATGGGTTGTTTTTACTGTTTCCGGCAGGGGGTCTTGTTATAACTTCTGAGGGGTGAATGATCTGACCCTGTTTTGCCCCGGCAATCTGTGTGGAGATGGCAAAGGGCAATTTTGGCCGAGTCGTCCCGTCTCGGATCGGAGGAAACGGAATAAAGCAAGTGAGAAGATTTGGGTAGAATATATATATATTCCATTTGAAAATGAAATTCAAACGTGAAAGTGAAAGAAGAAAGAAAAGGAGATAGATTGGTCATCTGGGTTCTCACTTTCTCTTGTAAATTCTGTAATATTCGTTGATTAATTGAGCGATGCAGTAAATTCTACACGGATTTTTCTTATTTTCTCTCTTTCTCTTCCCTTTGGTCTGTTAAAGTGGATCGATACACCCTTTTTTCTTTCCTTAAAAGTTCACTGAGCAACAGCAAATTATCTCTCTCTTTTTTCCATGACCTTGCATGAGCAACCTGTACAAGCTTGAGTCTACAAAATGGTAGAATACCATGAGGGTGCGGATATCAAGACAGCAGGCGGGTATCAATGTATGGTAGAAGTTGAAGTGTGGAGAAGGTTAAAGTACAAAGAGGGTATGGATGTCAAAACATAAGGGGTGTCGTATCAGCTGCTTCCTGTTTTGTTATCTTTTCAGCTTGAATCCGCTACAGAGAATGATTCTTAAAAATGTCCCAGTGGGTGCTGAAATTTGTCATTACTTTCCAGCTTAAGAAAACAAGAATAGAGAGGGTGCGAATATCAAAACCGGAGGGGTGTAATTTGCTTTGGTTGAGCATCTTCTATTTGAGTTGCCGTATGGTGTCCCACTTTCTGCAATTAATTGATCCGAGCCGTTAATATCATCTCTCCAGCCACTCAGAGACCATACATGTCCTTTGGATCATAGGAAAGGGATGGTTAGTAACTTTGTATTAAGTATAAACAGTGGCCCACATTCAACATCCAAATGCATTGGTTTTTGGATGGGAGAATCTTTCAATAACAGTGAATTTTGGTCTTCTGCGTATGCAAAATGCCGAAGAAGAGTCTTTGATCATCCAAAAATGGGCCCTTCATGCAAAAATGGGGGCTATTTGTAGCACTTCTAATTTTAGCGAATAATTTTTTTTTAATTCATTATATATGTGTGTGGGCCCTTCAAGTTAAAATAGGTCCTAAGCGTTGATCAACATGGAGCTTCATTGAGACCCATCATTGTTATTATATTATTGTGTTGCATGCCTTTAATGCAATGAATGCATCTAAAATTCACTCACTATGATCAGATGGGCCTAACCATTTGTCTAGAGTAATGTAACTTTGAGTTTTCTTAATCGGTTCCTTGTCTTGGAAGAAGTAAAATTCCAACTGATTGGATGCATAGATAGATGAACGACACAGATGTTGCTGATCTTGGGGATCCCAACTCAGTGTCATGGGCAAATGGAGATGATAATAGGTCGATAAAGTTGTTGCTGGATATGATGGATGCCCTACATTCTCTTTGGAAGTAAATAGCTGGACGAAAGTGCATGTCCGGCCTGCTCGTTTAATTATTTGGAGAGCAATTTGTCCATTAGACGTGTATCAAGGATAAGCCATGCACAAAAGTCCGACTCCATATGACAATGATAAATTTTTAGTTTTTTTTCTTTAATATATGGTTAGAAAATTTACAAAATTAGTTATTTTTCCATTAACAAAACTCCTAATAAGCTTTTCTTTTCCATTTCGCTTTTTTTTTCTTCTTAATTTATAGTTAGAACACAGTTAAACAAGAACATCACTCAATATGATAATTATAGGCTTCTAGTTTTCCTTTCTTTTCTCTTTCTAATGGATGGTTAGAGAATTAAAAACAATAGTCAACATTCCCTTAACACAACCTCCATAAAGCAAGGCCTTACAATCTTTTCTTTTGAAAGGAAGTATTTTGTTTCACAGCCATCTATAGCAAAGTCTACTAAATCAACGGTTATGATTGATAAGTGGGTCTCAATTATGTAAACCCTTGTGGTTCACTCTTTTCCTGAACTTCGTATAGGTGGGAGCTTCGTATACTGAGGCTGCCCTTTTTTATCTAAACTTCTAGGCTGGTATGGTTTCTAGAACGACGTTGACGGTATGCTTCTTCACGAAGATAGAAGAACGAAGAGCCCTAGTAATTGAAGCCTTGAAGGATGAAGAATGAAGAATATTTTGAAGGGTTTTATAGGGTTCCCTCTCCATCCCGCTTCTTTTAATTTATTCTTCTTCAACAGTGCAAGATGGTTGGAATTTTATTTATCTCATTTTGCTGTTGTTACTCAGTTGAAGTTTACCCATCCAAATATGGTTTTTCAATATTTTCTTCTTTCTGCAGTGATTATCCATAGTTGTGACAGAATCAAAGGAGAGAACCGATATAAGTTTGCTTTTGGGTTGGTATTTTTTGTTTTCTTTGGTTCCTAATCGTACAAAAGAGGGTTTTGTTTAGAAAATTAAAAAAAATTAGAGTTGCTCTCTTTGGAAGTTGAAGATGGAGCTAATTAGTGTTCTAAAAGACAAAGCTACACAATAAAAACAGTGGGCTATCAACTTCTCATTCTAATATTCTATTTTTTTCATTTTTTTTCTAGGGTAAGTTCAATCATTATGGTGCTAGCTGTTTTTGAGGATTTCTGCTAGTTTAGTCTTTTATTTTTGCTTCAGAACTTGAGTAAGATTACTAGCCTACTATCACTGGCTTAGCTACTCAAACTCCCATGTGGCACTTAGATTAGCTTCTCACTCTGGCTCCAATTAAGTAAGTCTGACCAGAAACCCAAAGGGAAGAATAACTGAAAAAAAACTTGGAAGGAACTCTAGTTTTATTGCTTTGCAAGTGAGGAAGCTCCCCTATTTATAGGTGCTTGCCTCCTTCCACCTTCTTAATCAATGGTAGGGATCTTTACAAGTGTTAACCATCCAACGATTGGAAACTATTTTAGAATCCTCTCTAGAAATCTCTATACAAGTCTTTAGTTCCACCATGATTAGGATACTCCTAGAGAATTCTAGAGCAAGATATTTACATAATGTACTTGGGCTTTCTATATTATGAATCCCTTTCATAGACCTAAGTCCCTCAAGTTGAACTCGTGAGCTAAGTAGGCCTCCATTGGATTCTACGTGCATTGGTCATGGACCTTGCAATGCAAGTCCATGACACTAGTCATGCTTTCTTCTTTTAACCTTCACCCAAAGTGCTAGCTTCTGTTTGGTCTTGTTTTTTGTTTCAGATGTTGACCAAGATTTCTAGCCTTTCTTCAATCTTTGTTTTGCTTTAGTTAAAAGATCCTTAATAGTAAACATGTATGAATAGTAATTTATATTTATGAACTAACACTCTCCCTTTCTAATGATTATATTTTAGCTAAAAGATCTCTCTCTAGACTAACTTATTATTGTTAGGATTTTTATTTTGTTTTCTTGTTTTCTGTGATTAATTTCACTAAAACTCTCTCTCTCTCTCTCTCTCTCTCTCTCTCTCTCTCTCTCTCTCTCTCTCTCTCTCTCTCTCTCTCTCTCTGTGACGACCCGGGTTTTTATATGATGCAATTTTGATAAACAGATGAAATCTCTTGTTTTATAAGAAATGCATGAAAATCTCTTTCTTTTGGAAAACAATCTTTTATAAAAACCCCGAGTGTCAAAACACATTCTCAAATTATCTAGCCATGGCAAAGTTTAAAATCAACATTATTCCCAAGAAAGTGTTAGTCACAAATTTGACTATTAAAGAGTAACTACAATCAAGTAACATTGAAAGATAAGGTAGGGGTTTTACTTACTTGTACTTAGTCTGGGTGTTTCCTAGCACAAGCGTTCCTTGCCCTTAAGTATTTACTTGGTGTTTGAAAAATGTTGAGGATTGGGTGAGTATATACTATACTCAGTAGGAGCCCATCACTATTAGTTTTATAATGCAAGAGATGTTTTAAAATCATATGCTTATTCAAAACATGTGCATGTCTGAATACTCAAGTGCAACAGTGATATTAAAATCCATTGTTAAACTGAAATACGAAAGACTTAAAGGATCACATAATCCAAAATCGAAAGTATCATATACATATATATCATAACATCATGATATGCATAAGATGCTTCATGGAATCCAACTCATGGATCTCTAGTATGGTATGGTCGACCAACCTCATATCATACCATATGCAATGCACATAAATCCATGAAACCATAGGGTCCCACTATGCCCACGACCTCACTGCCGTGTGGTCCCTAGGTACCTAGAGACACAGGATCATATACCTCCATGGGGCATATGACACTTCGACCGAGTGCCGTGACACCAATGGTAGCCCCCTGTACCACATGCAGTCGAAGCAAGGACATGCCCTTTTTGGGTGTGGTACCCATCCACCTAATAGTGGTAGAGGCTGGGTGGCCAACCCACACCCCTCGGCATAGCACCCACGAGCTTACTAGCCCAAATCATGTACGATCAAATAAGCCAAAAACCTCTTTTTAAAAGCTATCCTCTTTGGGTCCCTCACAACTGCCTGGCCCTCGGCACTCCAACGTCTTTTAGCAACCCTCAAGGACATGCAATCTTTGCAAGTACTTAAATCATACAATGTATGCACTTGTTTGCAAAACATATATGTGCATAATGTATATGCAATCATTTACAAAACATGTCTATATACAAAGCATTTATCACATGCATGCTGAATTAAGTCATGATAAACAAGTCATATACTTAAAACATATGTTCTCAAAACAATAATAGTTCTTTTAAAAGAATCTAATAGTGATAGAGCACCTACCTGACTACGTTGCGCTAACCCCTTTGTCCTCGAACGCTCCTGAACATGGTTTGGGGAATCAAAGTTAGTTTGGCCTATCTTTTATGGGTTTTAGAGTAATTGGTCTTATTACTTAGGCATTAGGGGTCCATCTCTATGCCTATGGGTGTCCTAAGGTCCTAATTGGGCCTTGGTATCCTCAGTTTTCCAAAGGTCTAGCAGCCACGCCCCACCATCCTATTCTAAGGGTTATTCTCACCTTTGATTAGGCCTTGATCAGGGATTTTATAGTTTGGATGTGTCCGCGTCGTCGACACGGACACAATGCCTTTTGCGGCGCCTCAATCGGAGCTCTAGATCTCAAGTTATAAGCGTTTTAGTGTCGCATGTACATAGGCGTCTTAAGAATAAAAAAATGGAATGCTAAGGCGCTACACGTCTGCGTCATGCGCCCCGGCTTCCTTAAGGAACGAAAAAACCCATAGCGCTAGCGCATTGCGCGTCTGCGGCGTGCGCCTCAACGGGCGCGTCTGCAGATGCGCCGAGTTTTCCCTCCGGCTTAGGGAACGTCCCTAGGTCCTTGGTGAGTCTCCAGGGCTCCATTTTGCATGGTTTTTCATGCAAAAACCTAGGGAAATTGATCTTAAAACTATGGTGGAGATGGGTTTCGAGGGATCTTGGGCATACCTGGCTCGTTGCTGGGTTTTTCTCCTTGTTTTTCCCTCTAGGTCACTACTCCTCAACGGGTTTTCTTCCATGTTTTGAGCTGCCATTAGAGGCACCCAAGAGCTCTATTTATAGAGCTATGAGAGGGTTCTGGAGGGGGCTCTCACCGCCTTTGAATGGCGGTGGAGAAACCTCCATAATTGCTGTAATTTCTCCTCCAATCACTGCCGTTCTAAAACCCTCTAGAGGTTGAAGATGAAGGGGTGTCCGTATCAAAACGGGCCCTTGTATTTTTGCAGGGCAAATTCGTTTTTTAATAAATTTACATTTTTGCCCCTGAACTTCAAAGGACCAGAACTTGCTCATTTTAACTCCGTTTTGGGTGATTTTGGTCTCGTTGGATTCCTTTCTCTGAGACACATCTAATGGAACTATTTTTAGGACCAAATTCCTGGGTTCAGTCAAAGTGAATAGTGAAATGAATAAAATGCCCTTATCTTCAAAAACTGAACTTTTTATTGCTAACTTGGGATTTCAATATTACAAAATTGGAGTCATTACACTCTCTCTTGTTATGTTTGTCATGGTTTATGATGATTGTGTGTAGTTATAGTTTTGTGATGAATGTTGGTGGCATAGAGGGTCTTTGTGTGGTTTATCCACTTATGTAATGACTGTTGGTGGTTAGGAGGGCGTTTTTGTTGCTTATGTAATGAATGTGCGAGGTATAAGGCCTTATGTGGCTTGTCCCATTATATGATGAGTGAGGGTGGTCAGGATGGCCTTGTGTAGTCTATGTAATGAATGTGGATAGTAAGGAGGGCTTTGTGCTGCTTATGTGATGAAAGTGGGTAGCCAAGAGGCCCTTGTGTGGCTTATGTGATGAACATGTAATTGTTTTGAATTTTTTAATGTTATGGTTCTTGTCTAGAATCTTTATGTTTGATTTAGGTATTGTTCTTTTCTTCTTCGGTTGGTGGTATTTAATAGTCATGGTACTTAGTGTGACATTCAAAATGAGCTGGGGAGGAGGAATGGGGAGTCGAACATATTCATTGACATGGGAATACCTGTGCTCTTTCTTACAGATTGAGTAATCTTGGATGGGGCATGCCATAATCCTAGATTTAGGTACAAACAAAATATAAGTACAAATATTTAAGAAGTATATTAATGGGGAAGGGCATTCCTCGCCTGATACGTGGAGAAGTAATTTCATGTGACAAAGTATATGATATAGTGAAGATGAATATGTTAGATAACCTAAAAATCTTTAGGGTGGAGAAGAGTAGAAAAAGCGCTACCTTACAAGAGATAGCCTCGTCATAGTCTTCATTAGGGCAGGGAGGGGGGATGAGGTAAGAGGAAGATGTCATATTTGTTCGCCCCTCTATTAATAGAGGGAGATAACTAATTATTGATAGTAGAAAGAAATGAAAGGGTTTGAGTACTCTGTCGAGTAGTTTCTTTACTTCAAGAATACAACAAAGCATTAAATATGCTTTACCCCAAAATATCAAATGAAGAATGAGTTCTTATAATTATTATCAACTTATGATTGATACAATTACCCAAATGGGACCTAAATATAGAGCTCCCTCTTATCATTACATGAGAGGAAAGATTTTGGTACTCTTGAAAGAAGAGCAAAAATTTGTGATTGGAGGTGGTTAGAGAAGGATGGAGATCCATGGGATGTGTTGCTATAGGTAATGATTGGATTGATAGGAGAGCCAACATCTATTAGTTTCTTGGTTTATAGCACAAAAGAAACTATCTTTTTTAAAATTGTAGATGCTAGTGGACATGCGCATAATGTCTTATGCTCTTTCATTTATTTAATGAAGTCATGGAGTAGGTAGAAGTAGGTTGTGCAATTCATTAGTAATAATGTAGCAAACTATAAGAAGGCAAGGAAACAATTGATGGAGGAGTTTCAGACCTTGCATTGGAATCTATTTGCAGTTTATTGCTAATGTTTGATGCTTGAAGATATAGGTAGTCCACAATGATTTTTGGTTATTAGAAAGGTGGCCAATTTTGCAAGGGATTTAACTAAACATATATACAACCATGCATATGTTTATTGGATGATGAAAACAAAGTTTACAAAATGTAAGGAGTTGTGTAGGCCTCGAATGTCTAGATTTGCTATAAACTTCTTCCTATCAAAGCCTTGTAAGACACAAGAGGTAATTGATGCAATGATGATTTTGAACAATTCTTGACATGTAAAGATAGGATAACTCCTAATGCACAATAATAAATAGCTACATTCGCTAATCAAAACTTTTGGGCCAATTGCATGATGGTTTGAAATGTTTTGAAATAATACACACTTTGAGGCTTTTGGTTTCAAATGATAAGCCTACTACATGACACATACGTGTGAAATACGAAGAGTGCTAAACAAGTGATAAAAGATAGGATGAAAGAAAAGATGTCAAAGAATGGGTTGATTGGGGTAGTCATTGAAAGAAGATGAGACAACGAAATATGAATATTCATCCCTCCATTTAGTAGTTGTATTAAATCTTGCTAGGTTCATTGATCTTATACTTATGTTAAAGCAGAATGTGGTTCAAGCAGGGTGAGCAAAGCTATTGAGAGGCTTGTTCAAGATTCACAACTTCAAATAAAGATAAACAAATAATTGGTTATATATCAACTGGTGGAAGGTTTCACTTTGTCATGGCAAGGAATATGATTAAAGAAACTAGCCTGACCTAGGCAACTTATGTTAATAGTATAGATTACAAAATGACATATAATTGATCATTTTGCACTATTTAATGTCATTGTAGTTGCATGGAGAGACTAACTTGGGATTGATGTTCCTAAATTACAATAGTATGCATTTATTAGCCATCTATTAATAGAGGGAGATTACTAGTTGTTGATAGTAAAAAGAAATGAAAGGGTTAGAGCATTCTGTCTAGCAGTTTCTTTGCTTCAAGAATACAACAAAGCATTAAATATGCTTTTACCCTAAAATATCAAATGGAGAATTAGTTTTCATTATTATCAACTTATGATTGACACAATTACTAAAATGCAACCTAAATATAGGGCTCCCTCTTATCATTACATGAGAGAAAAGCTTTTTCTACTCTTGAAAGAAGAGCAAAAATTTGTGGTTGGAGGTGGTTAGAGAAGGATGGAGATCTGTGGGATGTGTTACTATAGCTAATTACTGGATTGATAAAAGGAGCCAACATCTATTAGTTTCTTAGTTTAAAGCATAAGAGTAACTATCTTTATTAAAAGTGTGGATGCTAGTGGACATGTACATAATTGCCTTATGTTATTTCATTTGTTTAATGAAGTTGTGCAATAGGTGGAAGTAGGTTATGCAATTCATTAGTGATAATGTAGCAAACTATAAGAAGGCAAGGAAACAATTGAAGGAGCAGTTTTAAACCTTGCATTGGAATCTATGTGCAACTCATTGCTAATGTTTGATACTTGAGGATGTAGATAATCCATGATGATTTTTAGTTCTTAGAAGGCATCAATCTTACAAGGGATTTAACAAAACTTATATAATCATCCATATGTTTAGTGGATGATAAAAACCAAGTTCACAAGATGTGAGTTGTGTAGGTCTAGAATGTCTAGATTTGCTATAAACTTGCTTACTATTCAAAGCCTTTTTACACATGAGGGAATTGATGCAAATGATGGTTTTGAAGAGTTCTTGGCATGTAAAGATAGGATAACTCCTAATACAGTACAATAAATAGCTACTTTGGCTAATCAAAACTTCTGAGGTAATTGCATTAATGGTTTGAAATGTTTTGAAACCATTAATGCACACTTTGAGTCTTTTAGTTTCAAATGATAAGCCTATTGCAGGACACATGTATGAAATAGGAAGAATGTTGAATACGTGATAAAAGATTAGATGAAAGGAATGGGTTGATTGGGGGAGTTATTGAGAGAAGATGACACAATGAAACACATATATTCATCCCTCCATTTAGGAGTTGTATTAAACCTTGCTAGGTTCATTGATCTTATACTTATGTTAAAGCAAAATGTGGGTCAAACGAGGATGAACAAAGCTATTGAGAGGCTTGTTCAAGATTCACTATTCCAAATAAAGACAAACAAATAATTGGTTATATATCAAGTGATTGAAGGTTTTACTACGCCATGGCAAGGAATATGTTCAAAGAAACTAGCCAACCTAGGCAACTTATGTTAATAGTATAAATTACTAAATGACATGTAAATGTTGTCATTAAGTGACTTTAATTGATAATTTTGCACTACTTAATGTCATTATAGTTACATGGTAAGACTAAATTGGAATCGATATTCCTGAATTACAATAGTTTGCATTTGAATTCTTTGTCAATTTATTAATGCTGGGGGATGTAAGAGGAATTGAATCACCTTTGGGCATATCAACTTCCCTAAAAGGAACATGATAGAGCAAAAGATGCTAATTAATATAGTCTTTATCCATTATAAACTCAAGTTCAGGGCCACATATATGTATATCAATCATGATTTTCAAATATCAATGTTTGTTCTTTTGCCAATTATAAATGGACGTCTTATTAATGATTTTTAATTAATGTTTGTCATTATATCTTTGTGGGGATGTAAAGAGAAAGAAATTGCCTGTAGCATGTCCTATATGATTTATGGTTAAATTTGATCAGAAGAAATAACCTTTTGGAGATTTATTATCCCAAGAAAATTTGTACTTCTAAGTGATTGGGTGGAAGATCTAGTATTCATTAGCCCTAATGATGCAAGTTGGCAGATGATTGGTAGTACCTTTTCAAGAGATGTGAATGAGGAATGCAATCAAGTACATGGGTGTGGATGAGAAAAATGAGAAAGAGGAAGTTGCTTTGCTCAGTGATATTATGTTTGGTGATGAGATTTTTTTGCTAGAGTTGAGACTAGTCAATCCTTATATAAGGATAGAGAATATCAAGATTAAGCTAATCAAGGAAAAGATGAAGAAGAAAGAGCAGCCCAAAATGCTTCATTCCATATGGATCTCTTAGATTGAGAGAGAAATTTTTACGATTTTATGAATGGAAGCACATTTGAAGTTTTTTTTTGTCAATTTTATCACTAGTTATATGGTTTGAGTTTTATTTTAATAACAAGAAGACTATGGGAGCATACTACATATAGGACTTGGACTTGGAGTTGCTTTGGGAAAGGATTTTATTATAATTATATTTTACTTTCAATAGTAAACTTGTGCATTTTTTGTTTTGTTTTGTGGTGTACTATACTTTTTAGCAATATTTGGATTTTTCTAAACTCTACTGCAAAGCTGTATAAGTCTTTTCTTTATGCATATCTTGTGATGTATTAGATAGATGCTAGGTCCTAACTCATATTTGCTTTGGTATACTTGATAATCGTTTGAGTTTTACTTGATAGGTCCTAATTGCTATTGTATTCATCTCACTTTAGATCTATTCTTTCACTTGAGAATGATTTGAGTAGTACACAATTAGAGCAAAAGTATCTTTCAAGTTTCAAGTCACGATGGGTATGTGAGTTTTGGGATAATGGCTCAAGAGTGAGTATCAATCGTTAAGGTCACGAGTTTGAAACTCCTCAAGGGTTTGTGCTGATGCATATGTCCACCTTTCAAAAACAAAAGTTTTAAGTCATAATGAAAGATTTCAGCTTCATCTCATATTCAATAGATGAGAATTTTGTAAAGTGAATGGTAAGGGTTGAACAACTTGGATCATCACAAAATTAGGCCAAAGAGAGTTATAGTCATTCAAAATATTAATTGGGACTAATTTATCAAAAATAGAGGGTGATTATATTACTTATCAACCATTTATTACTATTCCTAAATAAACTATACTATAAATGAAGAAAACTTCCTGAGTTTATAATATGGTTTAGCCATTCAAAAGAAAATAATAATAATAATATTATTATTATTATTTATTTTTTAATTTACGAAGAAAATGCAATCATAAGCAATGAACAATATATCTATACTAGAATAATATAAAATATTATATGCTTTTATATTATATCTTTATGTGAAAAGACATAAAAATACATGAACAGGCACTTTAGAAAATAATTGGGAGGGCATTTTGAGAATAGGCAGAAAGATAGAAGTAGGAAGAAGTTATAGCTCAATTTCAGGAGGGGCTAGATTGAGTATGGAGGGTGGATGGGAAGCCAAAGCCAATCCCTATTAAGTCACGAGGTGGACAGTACAATATGGTACATCAAAGAAGTGACTGATTTGGATTCTCCACTTGTGTTGGATCCTGGCCCACAAAGTAGCTAAGCTAACAATCCCCATCATCCAATCAAATGTTTTTTCAGTGTCCGATATGGATGGTCAGAATGTATGAATAACCAACAGACCACATTTTAATAACCAAAATACCTTTAAGCAGATATTAGACTTCTCTGCATCGGTATCTTCTTGGGCTAGATATTATAGATCACTTCCTACCAAATTGACAGTTAGGATCAATGCTGGGGCCCTTACAAGTGTATATAAATAAATGATTATTTCTAGTTGTTTTAGCTGTCTCTTCTTGCAATGGCTACTTGTACCATTATAATTTCTTGTTTAAGATCATCCTTAAGAAGAAGAAAAAAAAAAAGTTGTTAAAGGCTGTTAAAATGTCAAAAGATTATCAACAACCACTCTAAAAGCGTTTCATTAATCAGAAATGTCACTATCTGAAGCAATGCAGTGACCCATTTCTACACACTTTTTATACTTAAAGAATTCGCAGTAGGATGGTTGGTGGAGCCCTAGCTGGTTCTTTGGTGGATTTTTGAACTCTATATATGGTGGGGCATGACTAGCAGACCCTCACCAATTTGGACCCTTGATATGGTGGGCCATGACATAATAAGTACTAAGTATTGACTACTTTAATAAGCAACACCAACTGTAAACACAACTAGGCTTGGCCGAATAACAAATCAAAATTGAGCTGCCAAAGGACTTGATCGAGACATTCTACTGGAAATTAAATATAAAACAATTATCTATAAAAAAAGGCAGACTTGGTGCATGAAGCTCTCGCCTATACGGGGATCAAGAAAAGGGCGGACCACAAGAGCCTAAAACAACTATCTATCAATTCAAAATATTTATTCTATTTCAATGCAAAAATTAGCTTCAAATGTTGATACAGCTCACTTAGGATCGAGGCTGAGTTTCAAATGGGATCATAACTACTAAATTAACCGCTTCTTTTTGTCATTGATCGATAGAGACCTATCGCTGATCTACATGGTAGATGCACATATCAATGATTCCAATCACAAGCATGTATGATGGCATAAGGTGTCAAATAGGAATTAATTAATTATAATCTAATCTCCAGTACGAGAGAACTTTTCTCACCTTTCTATTTACCACCACTAATCTTTCCTTTCTTTTGTAAAACAACTACTTTCCTTTAATATCTATTTAGCACGGCTACTTTTCTTTGACATGAAGAGGAGCCTTGGGGCAATAGTAGAGCTCTTGTCGTATGATTTTGAGGTTACAAGTTAGAGACATGGAAACAACTTCTTGAAAAATATAAGGTAAGGTTGTGTACTATATACCTTTGTTGTCCGCCCCTTCCTCATACCCGTATGCACGTGAGCTTCAGGCACTGGGCTGCCCTTTTCTTACTTTTCTCTGATATCTTTTTTTAGTCTTGGTAAGAGTCCACGCCGTGTGTTGGGGCTTCACTCCTTGATTTTCTCACAACGCATTCAATGGATTTGCACTTCTTCTAGATGAGCGAGTGCCAAAAATCTCATCTAATGGAAACCTATCTAGTAGATTCCATTACTGAAATATGAAATATAGATGGTATTAAGAGAATATACAATACTGTGTACATTTCAAAGGTAAGGCATAGTTTGCTAGAAATGCAGTTGTTACATAAGATTTTTTTATATCCACTCATCTAGAGGAGCTGCAAAAGTTTTGAACAGGTTAAATCACTCGAAAAATCAAGAGTGAGGCCTTGTAAAGAGGACCAATAAAATGCTCAACTGTAAACGTCTGAAAAATATATATGGTAGAGGAAACCAACCACGTGTATCGCGTATAAAGCTAGTAAACATGTTCGCTTCTTTTGATTAAAGAGTGATAAAAGAGAAGTTAGCGGAAGGGGTGATTATGTCTCTCCATGCTATCTGTCCCACTCCAGGTCAGGGGTAGGCTCCTTTGGTTTAATATTGGACGATAATTGTATGGTTTCAACTATTGATTGTCACACAATTGGCGAACGACTGAACACGGGTGTTGATCTGGACCGTTGGATGACATTCAGATTAACGAAGAATCTAAGTTTTCCTTATTGGATCAATGTGGGTTGTAGTATAGTCTAGTTTTTTCTTTACGTCTCTCTTCGTTGAAGCATCTAATTGGCGTGTTTTTAAATTGACACCAACTGTCATGTGCATGGTACCGCTAGGATCGATCTAGCAAAATGCTGATTTAATTTCATGTTGTAAATCGTCACTAGGCAACTCATAAAATGCCTAACGAATATCTCATTCAGAAGATAAATCCAACAAATAAAAACAGCTTAACTTTGTGAAAAACATTTTGCTGGTGTAACCTGAAATGTGCTTCCTAGATCGAGTGTCGAGAATCATTCGATGATGACTGTTAGATTAGCGGACTTGATGTTGTCTGTGTGGGACATGTGATCACCAAAACGTATATGTTAGGAAAGAGCTTGTCTCCTTACGATTATGGCCGGTAATCAAAAGTTTTGCACAAACGGCTAAAAGTAAAACAAGTGCAGTTGCCTTTTGGTTGTCCAAACTCATTCACATGCAGGCCATAGGTTTAGGTGGGGCACGTCTCAAGAATCTTCTTCATTTGATGATTCTAGCTTTTATTTTCCTGATGCTAATGCTAAAATGGAAGGCTCAAAACGTTAATTCAACCTAGAAGTAAAAGGAAAATCAATAAAAGTTAATCACTGGTCAGGATTGACTGATGCATGGAGATTTTCGCAAATAGAATGTCTAGAAACCGTTTGATCACCTAAACGGAGCTTAATTTGTCTTCTAAGCTGTCAATATGAACCCGAAGTTGGCAGCCCATGTTGGATTACCATTCAACTTAAAAGTTTAAGCTTATAAGAAGTTGGTCAATAGTAGTTATATGTCTAGCATATCTCCTTATGTCAAGGCCTTTCATTTTTGTTTTTTAAGGCTTTTGCACGTGGATAATTTAAATGGGGGTCTCAAGATTCGAACTCACAACCTCTCGGCTAATAAAGCCCTGATACTGTGTTGGATTACCATTCAACTTAAAAACTTAAATGTGTAAGAAGTGATCCAACAATAGTTATGTCTAACAGCCCATCCATTAGATCATCATAGCGATTTTTATGACACATTGGATTCATCAAAAGTTTGAGATTAATTTTTCTTGTTTTCTTGTTAAAATAAAATGTACGCCAAAATCAATTTAGGCATTTTTTTTTTTCTTTTCCAGTTGAGAGTTATGAAGCAGACTAACAAGAGCATATCCTAATTCTTAAATCTACTCGAAATCTTCACAGTAAGAAAAAATGTTACCTCGAACCTCTAACAGAAGGCAAGGAAGAAGCCACCATGATGTTTGCCACCAACTGCGCCAGATGGCTTTTGGCAAAAAATCAGTATAGACTTTGCTTGTCGTCAAGAGCAAGGTGCAAACGAATCGATATATTAGATTCCTCTTACTTGACGAGCATATATTTACTTCTGTAAATGAACGGACTGGATTACTTCTTCATCTGTAGATCCCCAACACAAGAAATAATATTGTTGATGAAAAAGCAGCCTCGCTGAAACTTCACAAAACATGTAAAGAAAAGCAATATACTAGACTCCAGGTCTTGCCAATCATACGGTTAGGCTCATTCGACTGCTGTAGTTTTCATCCATTCCCTATCAATAATAGGGCCCACTCACCACCAAATGCTTAGGATCCTGGTTTGACCTCTTGGCCACTCCAAGAAAGGAAAGTCAAGCTTTTAATGTCCCACAGTAGCTCTCAGGTAAAGGAATAGAACGAAGAAAAATAGTCTTAACCAGTTTTCTCTTTCCATTTTGATCCCTCTTTTGGAAAGATGGATTCGAGCATTGAGATGTCCCTTTCATTTGGATTGTTTTAGAGGAGATAAATGTCTTAGTCCATGACTGGTTGGATTCTTCATCTAGTACATTTGATTTTATTCCAACATCCTCAATTCAAGGGGATAAGATTTTTGGTTCACTAACTTCTTTTCCGGTAAGAAGACACAGATCATCAGAAATCCTACCCACTAAAGTGCCATTGAAATTTGTGGGTCCTTTTAAGGGCTTTCATCAACTCAACCAAAGTTGTCATCTTAGAGAGAGAGAGAGAGAGAGGGAGAGAGAACCGGAAAAAGGAGAGGGAGATGACCCACAGGATACGTCTATAAGAACTTTCACTAGCTCAACCAAACTTGTCATCGGAGAGAGAGAGAGAGGAAACTAGTATAATGGAGGTTGGATGCGTCTATAATAACCTTCACCAACTCAACCAAACATCTAATTCATCTGGCACACACACAGAGGTACAATGCATCTACATTGATTATGTCTGTATGAAAAAATAATCCATTATTAAGATGGATGCAAATCTTCAATTATTTTGGAAAGACCCACTTCATGCGTCGTTTATTACTTTGTTGAAATCAAAGCAGCAATCACTGCGCTTCTTTGGTGGTGTCAGTGATTAGACTAACATCTACATAATTAACTATATCCCTAAACAAGCTTGGCCAAACTTAATTATGAGGCTATAACATGAGCTCAAAAGCCTTGTTGCCGGGTTTAAGGGAAAGAAATTAATCTTGACAGATTAACGTGAAAATCACAATCTAAGTATTCTAATCTTTTAGAGGGGTTTAGTGGTAACTGAGATAGACACAATTAATCTGACTCGAGATGAGATGATATACGCCATATGACTATTAGTGGTGCTTGAGTTGGGATGAAATGGAGTAATATTATCTCTTCATCTCATTGTTAATGGAGCTTGAGGCGTGATGAGATGAGAACATCTCAATTCCACTCATTATTAGTGGTGGTTGAGTTGAGACGATATGAAAATAATCTCATTCCAATTCATTTTTAGTGGTGCTTGTGATGAGATGATGAGAAATCTTAATCTTATCTCACCTCACTGCTAGTGGTTTGCATATCACTTTCATATTAAGCCATCTCATCTCATCCATCCCATGTCATTCCTAATGTACAAAAGAGCCATTTACTCTTATCCCCATATTCAGCCTCATTCCTATATTTTGATTGAGATGAAAATATTGAACCATGCATGTCATCTCAACCATCTCCTCTAACTCAACTCCACCCGTCTAAGTCATCTCGATCAACTCATCTCACCCCAGCTTATAAATGACACCTCACTTCATCTCATGACAAATTTAGGTCATTTTAACCAAGCTCAAACAATCTTGAGCCATATCTTATCTCAAGTCAGCTTATCTCATCTCAAGCATCACTAAATATAAAGAGATTTTAACTTTGCATATTCTCCATAAGGATATACTTGGGAAGAGACACATAGGATAAAACAAATTGTATCAACAAAAACCATGTACTTATGTTTATTTCACTGCACATAGTTACATATATCTTTCAGTAAATATTTATACAATCTAGCCATTATTTTCTTGGATAGGCTAGTTACTATTTTTACTGCTATGTCTTTTTGACCAATTAAATGACAACATGATATATAGGAATGTGCATTTTATCATATGAATTACGGATAAATTTTTAATAAACTGACAGAATAATAAAGAAAATTGTTAAAAAGAAAGGCATTCTCACACTCCGCTGGCTCTGACTTCATTATGATAGGATGGTCGTAGATCATTGATCCATGAAACCTTGTTTAGGGTTCTGCCGCAAGATAATGTGAGCCACTGATTTTTTGTTTGTCTTGAAGATGGGAATTTATTTGGCATGGGGCCTAAAACCATGCGGTTGGCCTGTGGATGAACTACAAGTTCAATGGTATGGGTAACATAGCTTTTGCAATGGGAGCCAGAAGTTATGCATCGCAATAAATCGTGAGAATAACTTCCTCTGTGTCGATATCTGAACAAAAGAAAAGGACTTTTTTTTTCTCTAGTCTCCATGTTCAATGTCTCATAGGAGCTGTTTTGTCCTGACAGAATTTACTTCTGAGTTCAATTCCATCTTGACTGGCCTAGTCTAAAATCCACCTTATATAGCCCAGTAACAAAAATTGGTAAAATCCATGATAGGTGTAACATAATATAGCGAATTTCACCTTCAGGTAAATTCAAGAGTGCATTCATCAAAGAGAGAAGCCGTAGAATCCACCTAGAATATTTCAAATCCATCACGACTAATGGTCGGAATTTGTTTTTGCAGCTGTTGTTGTATGCATTCATTTCAAGAGCTTTTATATGCTCGACTTAGAATAAGGTTCAGTCTTGCGGCTAAAGGTGCTAGCAGGATCCACATTTTCAAAGACCAACATCAGATTACATAGATATGGTAGACACCATAGCTTTAAACCTTGACAAAATCAAGTCGACTCTTAAGGTAGAGGGAGTGGAGTCCACTCGAAGCGCTTCGTTTTGGTGCCTTAAAAACACCCAGAGTGAGATTTTCCAAAAAATTAAAAGAAGGAAAGGTACAGCTTGGCCATCCATGCCATCATCTGCTGGAATCTCATACATTTGATCAAAAAAGATCGTTAAGTCTGCGAATCATTCATAACTATGGCCATGGATAATCTAACATGGAGCCCATAAGAAGAAACATTTCTGTCATGCAAACGTTAGAAGATTCTGTAGGTCAATATTTTTCAGTGAATTACCCATTTCAAACTCCTTAGTATCATCATCTTCTAATGAAAATCTGTACAGTTTCTACGTGCTGCTTCATAATCCTCCTCTTCCTCTTTCTTGGTTCTACCACTGAAGCATTGTTCTTGTTGCCCTTACGAACACTTCTGAATAAATTTACTTCATCCATGCAGACAGAAATGCTAGACCTACATATATAGGTGCATCTGAGAGAAGACCTCAAATAGTTGTGAAAGTCACTGAGGGATATTGGAGACTTTGTTATATGAGACCAACTGCAGAAGGGAGAAGTAACCAAACAAACCAGCGGGAAAATGAGGCACAATGGCCAATTAGTGGAGAAGGTTTGGAGTTACCTAAATGGGCTTAGAAGGTGCAGATCACCAAAAGATTGGGCTCTACCTGAACTTTTAGCTGCCCAAGCTGGGACTATAGCAAACACAAAACATCAGCTTACATTAACAACTACAGAGAGAATTGGCCTGGTAACAAATGCTCCACATGATGGGCACAAGTATCAGCTCATATTCTATATAGATTCTTGGTTTTTATATGGTGCTCCTAAAGCACCAATATTCTACTGCACTACCTAATTCAAACATTAATACACTCCTCTTTGCTATTAAACCTCTTTGAGCTTGGTTTAGGGAGGTTGTTGATGATATCTGGGAATCCTTTGCGATGTTTGGTTTTGATTTCAACACCTCTGAATGGTTCTCTCTCTGCATTTTGCAGACTGTGACTGAACAAAAACAAAGAAACCAGGTTACCAAACACAAATTTAGGACAAAACCAAAAGAGTCCATCTCTCAAAATAAAGACGGAAAAAAAAAAAAAAAAAAAAAAAAAAAACACTTATTCTCATAATGTAAAACGATTAAAGATTTGAAAACTTTACCCGGATTCAGATAGAAAAAATTATCAACAGAGAAGAAGAGGGACGTCCGAAATAACACAAAATAAAATCATTGGATTAAAATGTCAAGACATGTAACCCGACAGAAACCCCGAATCACAACATGAATTTCAAAAGCAAAAATATAAAAATCGGTTCTAACAGATGGAGAAAAAGTTCATAGATTTAAAGCTGCTAGAATTAACAAAGGATTGGGAAAATATTTCTAGGTTTCGTTCTGATACATTTCTGTTTAGTTTTCGGGCTGAATTTAAAACGAATCCATGTATTAAGAAAAATAGATGAGTGGACAAATCAAATTGAATCCGGTGCATTCAATGATGAGGCGACTTTTATTTTCTGTTCATTTCTTATCCGCACACGGTGCTGCAGCCAACTTTACATGATGTGGTTGATCGGACCTATTCATCTGATTTCTCTAACAATATAATATCTTACGTGCTAAACAGAACCACGAATGTATGATTTTATTTGGGTCAGGGGGTAGCACCCTAATTTGTGTGGTGCAGGCAAGTGTGAGAAGACTCGAGTAGTCGCTTTGATATATAGGTGGTGCTATTAGTAAACGAGTTTGCATGTAAACCTGTAGGCCCCGATAATGGTCAGCAAAGCAGCTCAATTTCATCTTAGGTATACCATAATATTCTAAAACGGATGATGACGATGGTTGTGATAGCTTCTCATGTGTAAAGGTTTGTGTGGGTCAGAGTACGAGAGAGGTGTCAAACAAGTAGGTCAAATGACTACAGATAGAATTACTTATTTCTTAAACTGGTGATAAAATGCTCACCCACACCGAACTCATTTATAGTGGCAGGTAAATTGAGAGAGTGTGTCTGTGTGCTAAGTGTCTGCCATAACTACAGAATAATGCATGCATCATATAACTTCAACAATAACATAAATTAGACATTCCCAACCTTCTTAAGTTGAGGCCTTCCAATGAAGGATTAGAAAGTAGAAATCAGGCATTACACATACATTAGACTCTAGATCACCCACTTATTTTAGGAATTTTGGGTTTGTTATTTCCATGAGACCAACTTGTAAGTTTAAATAGATGATTAAGATAAGGAATCATCTAGGTAGACACTATTATCAACATCCATTGATATTTAAAATTTTAGCCTACAAGGGAAGATGTATATGATCATGACCATTTAATTTATAAACCATCAAAACCTGACTATGCTGGAAACAATATCCATCAACAAGAAGAAGATCAAGCAGTTCACATGTTAATAAGAAAACCTGTAACGAGGCTTACTAGACCGTGCGTCTAGGATATCTAATATAGGTAAGATCTCAAACTAATGTTTGAATTTTTTATTAGAGCTATGATCATATCCCCATGGGGCTCATGCCCATCTAAAAAGTAGTTGTTAGAGAAAGGTCTAGTGCTGATGTTTTTTCTCTCCATATAAACATTGGTATTATTCTAGTTGTCAAATGAATGGGCTGAGCAGGTTGTGGGTCAAACAAGTACGAGTGGAATTATCACTTTTTTAAACAGGTCATAAACCACTAACAAGCGGTGGGCACGGGCCAAAATTGACATCTCTAGAAACTAAAATTGTCTTTCTACTTATGATAGTTGAGTGGAACATTATAAGTTAGCAGGGTTAAATAGTTAAAAGCGCATGCTCCAGAATTTATCAAATTCGCTTCCTTCATTAAGCCCATGAGACAAACAAAACGTGTGAACAGGATTCAAATAGGCTAGAGGAGAAGGAACCAGAGCAACCAGGGTGTCAGTAACCCTTTCAAAGATGAGTCATTGGATGCTAGTGGACAGCTAAAAGGATAAGTGTGGACCCATACTTTATGCTATACAAGTGATTCTATCTGTGGGCTCCCACTTTCATGAAGCATATAACGGTAGCCACTTGCATTATTTCTACAATCAAATGCTGGATTTTACTTAAACCTGCTGTTCACACTATTGGGGAGAGATGGGAGGAGGCTTTCCCATCTGTCAAAGAGTTATCAATTACACCAACAAAAGTCTGGCGTAGTTGGTCGCAGGCAAATCGGCCATGGAATACGCTTGGTCAGGAAGATTGGGAGTTCCTACCTCTGGTTGACATGAAAGGCAGCAGTGCCATTCTATTTCTATCAGTTTTAGGCATGTAGGTTGCACAATTTGACTGTCACGTATAATGACAGTAATCCATAGTTACCGGGGCAATAGTTCTTTCTTTTTGGTAAAAGTCCAGGATTAATTAAATAGAAATCGACACCGTGCAAAATGTTTATTGCATCTTCTTGATTCATAAATTCCCCACGGGTCATTATAAAGAGGGAATTTCAAAAACGAATGTGGAACATTTTTCCAGCCATCACTTTGTTGTAAAGTTGATGTTACTAAGTAGTTTGCTGCCTCCTTTGTTGTTTCAAGATATGCTCCATATTATGTTTTTGTTTTAGTCAGAGTTACGAAGCAAACTACATCGAATTTATTATCTTAATTCTTAAATATATTGAAATCTTCTCAAACAACGAAAAGTACCTAGAGTAACAAGGAGAGATGCCATGTATAATGTAGGTAATAAGTCTTTTGCATTCAGGCCATGATACAATGCTAACCAGTCTGCTTCATTATCGGTTCTTAGCCCCAGAAAAATACTGTAAGCGGCAATGAAAAAGTCCTTGCCAATATCTAAGGATGCCCCCAGTGCCAGCATTTCCGGGGTTACCCAGTTTTGAACCATTAAAAAACGGCCGAATAGATCCTTCTTTGGAGGATACCATCTGACTTGAATAAATTACCTTTTGGGTTTAATGAGGTTTTCCTTCTTCCATATCTGCAGTATATGGAGATGATTTTCTTTATACAGCGGACAATGTTTTTACGTGTTACAGAATTCAATAACTCTAGCTTTTCACTGTGATATGGCAGCAGGTCAATCTGCTTGTTTACCTGACACAATTTTTTTTTTTTTTCGGACTGAGTTCAATCATATTCATGGCAGCATTAGCTGCGGAAATTAAATTGGATAACGTGTAATTTTTTTTCACCTTTCCCAAGCCAATGAAAGATTGCATCTTTGATGCAGTCAGCCCACTGATAAGAATTGTCCAGTTCATTGCACGAGTAAGTCCAAAGAGGATTTGATGCTCTGGCAAGAGAGAAACAAGTGAAGAAATATTTCCACTTGGGAATCACATAACGGACATCGTTTCTGCTCGGTATCTAACCAATTCGAATTATCTTTTGTTGGCAGTTTATTAAGTGCCAACTGCCACGAAAGATGCTTGTCTTGGTTAAATATTGGCCGAGCATATTTTCTTCCACAAAGAATGATTGTCCCAATCGGTTGAGCACAGCATATTCCAAGCCGATTTAATTGAGGTGGAACCATCTTGAGAGGGAAACATTATGAGTCTATCATCAAGAGATGGAAACACCGAGATTTGTTTAATAACATTCAGAACCTCACTCTAGACTTTCGAAAGATTTCATTGATCGTAGTTGATGATGTTAGAAACCTTATCGGGTGGCAATGGTGCTTGACCAATGAGAGGGCCTCAGCCTGTCCTATCATCACTATTTTGTTGCCTCTACCAAAACACCATCTAAGCCCCTAAAGAAGCATTTCTCTGCACTTGAGGATCTCAGCCCAAAGTGAGGAAGCTGCTGCAGTTCTTTTTGCATGAAAAGATGAGTCTTTCTGCAGCTATTTGGCTTTAATGAGAGAAATTCACAAGGATTCTTCCTTGGTTGAAATTAACCACCCCAATTCATTTTGGAGGCTTAATCAAGCAAGAAGGGGTCTCACACCAAGATCGCCGTGCAGTTTGCTTCTAGAAGCCTGATTCCAGCTAACCGAATGTTTGGATTTCTTACCTTCCCATCGGTAGCTTTCCACAGGAAGTTCTGCACTTCTCTACATTCTTTTATAGTGTTTGAAGCAACGAAGACAGCGGCCATGTTGTAATTAGCCGTACCTGCAGTAACAGAATTGATTCGATAGCTGCTACCTGCCTTCAAGAGACTCGTACTTTTCCACGGAGCCTACTTTCTTTGAACCTTTGCACTAATATTTGGATGTCTCTCGTGTTTTCTTTTTATTTTGAAAATGAATTCCTAGATAGGAACATTCAGAAACCACCATTTTAACATGCAAAATCTTCATTGAGGCCTTTCTACAGGTATGATGCACATTGTTTGATATCGTTTTAGCGCATCGTACCTATTCCAAAAACTTTCATCTAAAAATCTCGTTTCATCCAAAACCATATGCAAATTCATCATAAACCCGTAATCATTCTTCCTACAACAACTATTTGTTATAATTGGAGACTCATATTAAGATATCAAATATAAAGGGCAGCCGCGGTGCACAAAGCCCGGCATATGCGGAGTCCGAGGAAGGGGCGGACCACAAGGGTATGCAGCCTTATCTTGCATTTTGCAAGAGGCATTTTCTACACATTGAACCCGCGACCTCAAGGTCATACGATGACAACTCTACCATTGCACCAAGGCTCCCTTCATTAAGATATCAAATATCCCCTTAAATGATAATTCCATTTTAAAAAAAACCCAATAAACCATAATTACTAACTCCATAGAGAGATGGGTGTTCAATTGCAGTATCTTGAACTAATGGGTCGTTTCCAAATTTTTGCGGAAGTGGAATGTCAATTGTTTCTTTGCCATGGAAATTTTAGTGCACTTCGCTCTGAGGATCAGGGATTATAAGTTCATCATATAGCAATAAACAAGGCAACCTTCCTCAAAGAAGAGGTGATGCATGACCAATGCAGTTGTTATTTGGCAAGCGAATGTTCGAATCAGTATAAAAAGTTGTAAGGATTTCATTTTAGCTTGGCAGATAACTTATTTAGCTGTTTCTATGTGGTTGCTTTTGAAATTATAAAAACTCATCATTTTTAAAGGCTGATATATTGAAAACATGAGAAGATGGAAGAACAAAGGTGGCTCAAAACAACCCTTCAAAGCTGTAGAGAAGCTCTACAGCTTAGCCCAACAAATAACGTAGCAGAACTGTTGAGGATTTATAGTCCTTGTCCAAGATCAAGCATACACAAAACACAAATTTTACATAGTTCGGCCAATATGCCTACATCCATAGGAGATGCAGAGCAGTTTCACTATAAATTGAAATGATACATGGGAAGAATTACCGGGGTATTTACAAGAAGTGAAGATAGGGAATGGGTTGTAATGTTCTATCTTCAGGTCCTCCCTATTTATAGGGTTTTCAGAGCTTAATTTTCAACAAATTGTTCACAAAGGTCTTAGGCGGTGGCTGACGGCGGCGGCCATCACAGTTGACGTCGGCGGCTGACAGCGGCGACTGCATTTGAAAGCTTCTGTAGGTGCAGCAATGTTTGACAGTGGCTGCTGAAAAAAATGGGACTAGACCAACAAATCTCCCCCTCCAGGCCCATTAACTGAAAGAGGTTTCTTCACACATGTACTTCTAGTAGAAGCGCATCTCAGCTAAGAACTTGCTCCAAGGTAATACTTTTGTCATCATATCCAAACTATTATTGTCAGTATGAATCTTCTCAAGCTCTAATGACTTCGAGTCCAAAATATCATGTATCCAATAATACCAAACATCAATGTGCTTTGACTTCCCATGAAAAGTAAAATTCTTGCTAAGGTGTATAGCACTCTGACTATCACAAAATAATGCATACCTCTTCTACATAAAGACAAGTTCATTCACGAACTTCTTCATCCACAGTAGCTCTTTGCAAGCCTCTGTTACAGCAATAAACTTAGCCTCTGTTGTAGACAAGGCAACACATTTCTGTAACTTCGACTGCCATAATGCAACTCCCCTGCAAAAGTAATCAAGTAGCCTGAAGTAGACTTCCTCGTGTCAATATCACCAGCCATATCTGAATCAATGTAGCCCTCAAGTACTGCTTGTCAGTTCCAAATCTCAAATATAACTTAGAAGTACCACATAGATATCTTAATATCCACTTCACTGTATTTCAATGCTCTTTTCTTGGATTTAATAGAAAACAACTCACTGTGCCAACTGCATATGTAATGTCTGGTTTGGTGCCTACCATGACATACATAAGACTGCCAACAACTGAAGCATAAGGAACATCTTGCATGTATTCCTTCTCAGCATCACTCACTAGAACTTGATTCTTACTGAGCTTAAAATAAGTAGCAAAAGGTATACTAACCACTTTAACTTTATCCATGTGAAATCGCTGAAGTACCTTTTCTATGTACTTCTCCTAAGACAGCCTTAACCGCTTATTTCTCCTGTCACGAATGATAGAAATCCCAAGAATCTATCTTGTGGGTCCCAAGTCTTTCATAGCAAAGACTTTGTTCAGCTCCTTTTTTAGCTGACTAATCCTTCAAGAGCTGCTTCCAACAATAAGCATATCGTCGACATAGAGTAGTAAGATGACAAAATCATCCTCTAAGAATCTCTACACAAACGCACAGTGATCTGAAGTAGTCTTTCTATGACCCTGTTGGGCCATAAACTGCTCGAACTTTTTGTACCACTGTGTGGGAGCTTGTTTCAAGCTATACAAATGCTTCTCCAGCTTGCAGATGTACTTCTCCTTACCTTTAGCAACAAAACTTTCTGGCTATTTCATATACATCTCCTCCTCTAAGTTACCATGGAACAACGCTGTCTTCACATCCATCTATTCAACCTCTAAATCAAAGTTTGCGGCTAAACCCAATACAACTCGGATTAAAGACATTTTGACCACAGAAGAAAATATCTCTTCAAAATCAACACCTTTTCTTTGACCAAAGCCTTTCACCACAAGTCTAGCTTTGTATCGTGGTTATGAAGTGTCAACCTCACACTTCACCTTGTAAATCTATCGATTCTTCAAAGCTTGTTTGCCCTTAGGCAATCTTACCAGCTCAAAAGTGTGGTTGTCTTGTAAGGATTTCATCTCATCCTTCATAGCTGCAATCCACTCTGCATTCTCTTCACTTTCAACTACCTCTGTGTAGCTCTCAAGCTCTTCCCCGTCAGTGATGAGCACGTACTCATCCAGTGAATACCGAGTGGAGGGTTGACAATCTCTCGAACTCTGTCTCAATGAAACTGTTGGCTCCTTAGTAGGAACCTCTTGCTGAATATCATCAGCCTCTGATGAAACATCCATGTCTTTAGTAGCTTCATGCTCACCCTTGGCCTTATCATCTTGAACATCAACTGCCGCACCACCATGGTCATTGACACCATCTACACTTTGCGTATGTGAAATAGGAACTTGATCCAAATCGATCAAAGTATCAAAACTCCAAGTTTCTGAACCTTCAGCTTTGTCAATGTGTTCAATGGTTTGATCTTCCATAAAGACCACATTACATCTTCTAACCATCTTCTTTGCAATATGATCATATAGCCTGTAGCCAAACTCATTCTGGCCATAGCCAATTAAAATACATTGTTTGGTCTTAACGTTTAGTTTGGACCTCTCATCTTTGGGTATATGTACAAAAGCTTTGCACCCAAATTTCCGCAAGTGATCATAGAGACATCTTTTCCATTCCATAGCCTGTTAGGAACGTCTGCATTCAAGGCAACAATTGGAGACAGGTTAATAACATAAGCTGTTGTATATAACGCCTCACTTCAGAAGGAACCGGGCAGCTTAACTTCAAAAGGCAAGCATTTGACCCTCTTCATTAATGTCATATTCATCCTCTCTACTAAACCATTTAGCTGAGGAGTCCTTTGATGTCTGATCCCCTGCTGCTTACAATAAACATCAAATGGTTCACAGTACTCGCCACCATTGTCTATTCAAATACATTTTAACTTCTTCCCTATTTGATGCTCAACAAAAGCTTAAAAATCTTTAAACTTGTCAAGCATCTAATCCTTAGATTTCAAAACATAGACCTAAAGTTTTCTATAATAATCATTAATAAAGGTGACAAAATATAATGCACCACAAGTGTTCGTATTCATTCGACTGCATATATCTGAATGTACTAATTTAAGCATACTTGGCTTCTTGGAAGGATGGCTTTTGAAGGAAACTTGTTGCTGCTTCCCTGCAAGACAATGAGCACACTTGCTCAACTTTGCAGCTTTGAGGCCTAAAAGCAAATTCTTCTTGACTAGACAACCTAGTCCTTTCTCACTCATGTAACTGAGCCACTTGTTCCACAACTCTGAAGAACCAGCAATATCAATTGCGTTCACAAAGTTAATAGGAATTGAAGCTTGCATCACATACAAACTAGATAATTTCTTCCCTCTAGCAACCACAAGCACTCCCTTAGAGAGCTTCCACTGGCCATCGTAAAAGATACTACAATACCCATCATCATCAAGCTTTTCGACTGATATTAAGTTCAACCGAATATCTGGTACATGTTAAACTTCCTTGAGAATCAACCTCGTCCTATTGTTGGTGTCCAAACAAATGGATCCGATACTAATAACATTTGACAACCTGTCATTACCCATTTTCCACACTCCAAAGTCACCATGAGTGTACGAGGTGAAAAACTCCCTTCTAGAGGTAACGTGGAAAGAAGCACCAATGTCAATGACCTATCCAATCTCATTGTAGGCTAGGTTGATCTCATTTTCATCATAGACCACAATAAGGCCTGAAGTGGTGGTGGCCACACGATCATTCCCGTCATCATTTCTTCTCTCCTTCTTGGCATTCTCTGTCTTATTCTCAGCTTTTCACTTGTAACACTGCTTTTTGATGTGACCATTCTTGCCATAATAATTGCACTCCAGATTCTTGTATTTGGACTTAGATTTACTCCTACTCATGTTATTTTTCTCCTAACCTTTGATCTTGCTTATCCCCCTATTTTTTAAGATCAAAATCTCATACTGTATGTGGTGGCAACTTGAGCTCATCGCCTCATTTCTTCATTTAGAACTACGCTTCTCGCAGATTCCCAAGTCACAGTGTCACTTGGAGCAGAATTGGCTAGAGAAACACAAAAAAATTTCCATGAGTCAGGCAAAGTATTTAAAAGCCATAAACCCATGATATCATCGTCAAACCTGACACTAACGTCAGATAGTTGTTAAAAGCATTCGGTCAACTCATTCAAGTGGTTGGAAATAGAACTCTCTTCCTTATATCTCAGGTGCATCATTTGATTAAGTAGGAATAACTTATTATTCCCAGTTCTCGAGGCATACAAGGTTTCTAATTTGATCCATAGAGTTCTAGCATGTGTTTCATTTTGAATATGATTCAAAACATTATCTTCTACCCACTGTCAAATGAAAGTACATACTTGTTCATGTTCAAAAGCCCACTCATCTTTGAACTTATCCTCTGGTTTTTGAGTAGCAAAGACAAATGGATGTAATTTCTTTACAAAAAGAAGATCTTTCATCTTTCCCTTCCACTTGTGATAGCTAGTACCATTTAAGCAAATCATTTTGCTCATATTTGTCTCCATAGCTAAAGATAGAGTATTCACAATAATTTCAAGAGAGAATCTCGCAAATTTGAGAACACCACTGCATCTGGAAAGATCGATTTAGCTAAGAACCAGTCTATCCCCCTCGAAAACCAGTAAAAAATAGGCCTGCTTTAGTCTGATCACTGTTGCAACTCTGTGTTAAGTGTTCAATTTTGGTCAAAATTCCTCTAATTTAGTGTTCAATTAGATAATCTAACCGTTCAAATATGCAAAACTTAGCTTGATTTTGAATTTAAATCCAATTGGTCATCCAAACTGTAATTTGTCAAAATCAACGATCAGATGATCATTAGAGTTCATTAGATCACTAATGTACGGTTCAGATTATTCTAATTTAGTCTTTTCTTTTGTAGATCAACTAAAGGACGCACAGACGGCTACAATTAAAAGTTAACGGTGCAGATCATTTTAAAAAGGATTGATGGACCAGATCACCCATGAAGATGTGGATGGAATAATTTTCTAAACACTAAAGGAGCTCAATTGGAAATTATGGACAAAAAGGGCAACTTGCAATTCTGTAGGAGTTTTTAAAGTCAAGGGAGGGGACCCAAATCAGCATTAATTTTTTACTTTCTTCCTACTTCTCTCTCTCTCTCTCTCTCTCTCTCTCTCTCTCTCTCTCTCTCTCTCTCTCTCTCTCTCTCTCTCTCTCTCTCTCTCTCTCTCTCTCTCTCTCTCTCTCTCCTCCTTATTTTTCTTCCTTATTTCTTCTCTCTTTTTCCCTTCCTCATTCCTTCACCGCCCAACCTCTCCCTCATCTCCTCTTGGCTGAACCATAGGAGGAGGAGACCCCTTCCCTTTCCCTTCTTCTTCTCACCTAATCTCATCTGTCTCCCATCTCTTTCACTGTCCCTTAATTCTCCCTCTTCTCATTCTCTCTCTCTTTCACGTACCCACTTTCCTTCCTATCTTTCCCACGTCCTTCTCCTCACTCTCCTCTTCCCATTCTCTTCTACTTTTTCTTCTTCTTCTTCCTATTCTTCTCACCATCTTCCTTTTATCACCATCTTCTTCATCACTCCACCTCTCTCTCTCTCTCTCTCTCTCTCTCTCTCTCTCTCTCTCTCTCTCTCTCTCTCTCTCTCTCTCTCTCTCTCTCTCTCTTCTTTTGATCCCAATCTCTCTCAATCTTTCCCGCTCACTCTCTTTCCCCCCCCCCCCCTCCCTCTCTCCTCAACACCACCTTCTTCTCACTTCCCTCATCCTTCCTCTGATCACCGAAACTTTCTCTCTGCTAGCCTTCCATCCCAACCTTCTCCCCCAAACTTCTCTCTCACTTCTGCACCTAGCTTCCAAAACCGCTCCCGTCTCCATCTCTCTTTCTCTCACGCCCCTCTGGCACGGCAGCCCCAGTCACCGCACCGGTAAGCTCAGATAGACCAGACCGCCAATGATCGCACCTCGCCAATCCTGGCACCACTTAGTACTAGCCTCCGGCAGAATCAGCTTCGACCGATCCAGGAACGGAAACCCAAGTCGGGTTTCCCTCCTTTTCCCCTCCTCTCTTCTCCTCCCTCCTTTTCTTTTCTTTCCCTCTTCCTCCTCTTCCTCATCCGGCGTTCTTCCTCTACGTAGTCGGTCTGCCCAAGGGAAGGAAACCCGATTTCCACTCCCACATCCCCACTCCTTCTCTTCCCCTCCTCTTTCCTCTTTCCTCCTTCCTCTTTTCCTCTCCTTCTTCTCCCTTCTTCTCCATCTTCTCCGGTTTCCCATTCAATGTGTTTTCCTGGTTTTTCGTTAAAAACCAGAACCCTGGAAAATTCCAGCTCTGCCCTTGGCAAATCTCAAAAATTACAAATATGTCTTTTGTTGAAATTTCATCTGTGTCCCCAGAAGAATTCCATTCATGTCCCTGATTTAATTCCAACTGTGTCCTCACTTTAATTACATCTATGTCCCAGTTTTGTTTTATTCACATTTTGACTATTCAAGGACAGTGCAATCAATGGACAAGCTTATCCAATACGCCTTTTAGTTTTATTTTCTGTTGTCTTTTGAATAAATAATTGTGCAAACTGCAGAAATTGAATAAATTTTAATTTTAATTTATTCTTTGTTTATTTTTAGTATAGTCTTTGTTTTTATTCTTTTATTAATTGAATTTTATTGAAATTCCTACTTTTTAAATCAAGTCCTCGTGGGATCGACCCATACTTGCATAAGCTATGCTATAATAGCCCGTACACTTGTGGTTAAACAATCAAGAAGTTTTTGGTGCCGTTGCCGGGGACTTGGAAAGGAGTTTTCATAAAATTTAATTAAAAAGCAAAAATAATAATAATTAGGAATTGTAATTTTTAGCATTTTAGGTGCATTTTTCAATTGTTTTTAGGGCATAATCACCTTGTTTCCTGAATTTGGTACTAATTTTTAATTTTATTTTTCAGGAAATTGGAAAGTGGAGGAATTGGGCAAGTGGATCTTTACCAAAATGGAAACTTTTCTACTTTCCTAGAATAGGACTTTCTTTTTTCTTTTGAGTGAATCTTATAGTGAGAATCCTTTTAAATTGCAATTTTCATTTTAAATTTTAAAGGGTTGTATAATACAGGGCAAGTGTCTGATAAGGTGGCCCACACTTGATCTTTATCAGAAACCCCACTGTAAGTTTCCTCACTCATTTATTTTCTAGATTAGGGTTTGCATTTAGAATAATTTGCATTGTTTGGTAGTGTAACTCATATAGAAAGCATCTTTTATAATTGTTGCATTTTAGGATTTTGCATTAGTTTACTGCTTTTAATTGCATTATTATGGCATGTTTAATGTTTTAAGGCGATTTATATGCTGATCGAATTGCCATGGTGTGTGAAATTAATTAGTAAGGGCACCCTACCCCCATAAGATCAAGGGTGGATTTTATCACCACCTCTTGGCCCACTTAGGATAATCACCTCAAGCGCGCAAACCTTCCTTTCATATTAATTTAAAATCAATCAGAAGAGACCTATAGGGCCATCACATGCTCGTAGGACTCTCTTAATAGGATGTGATTTACTGTCAGTCTAGTGGCTTGTGATCACTGTGGTTATTGGGGGTCATCTAATAGAGCATCGCTCTTCCCCTACCTCCTATTGACATTTGTTGAGGTATAAACGCCTCCTTACACGAGAGTTGTATTAACCACCTTGATTAGAACCTAATTGATAAGCAGTAATCAACTCCTAAAGAGAGGATGAGCGCTAGTCTAGGCTAATAAAAAACGTCATCCCCACACAAATCCAAGAGAGTCAAATATATTGCTACTTATTCACCTTAGGATTATTTGAGTGTGCCCTTTTAGTTGCGCATCATTCTAGAAGTTAGGTTGCATCATTTAGGTTAGTTTTCTCAGCAACAACAACAACAACAACAACAACAACAACAAAAAGAGAAAGAGAAGTACTCGTACAAGGGATAGGTTATTTGCCACAAGGCAAGATACTGAGTCATATTCACAACCTCAGTACAACAATTACTATGCTTATCCTAAACCACAATATCCCAATTCTACTTGGCCATATGGCTCTGCATATAATGATTATTATTAGGACCCAATGAATGCACCTCATGCATTCACTGAACCTAGCAATAATTGTTATCCTGAGACAAATTATCAAGATTATAATGGATGGGCTAGGCATCATGAATACTCATGGTCTCAGGATTACCAACCATCTCAAGAAGAACCAACATGATCATACCTTAATCAACCATACTGGGATTATCACAAAAACCAAGAACAACAATTATGGTTCCAACCGGAGGAAGACACATTCGACGAGACCCTTGGGTTATTAACAGAATCGACCAAATAAGTTCGTGAAGAGATGGGTCGATTACATGCTGCATTGATGGAAAGATTTGGAGAATGTGAACCAAATGAAAATAAGGATGAACCATCTATTAATGATAGGATAGAGAATTCATGTGATCATTTTGAAATACAAAGTCCCCTATTATCCACAGAAATCTCCAATACAAATATACTCGAGGCAGATCTGAGTCATTGTTATGATTCCGATGAAGAGACATCCATTGAGGAAGATGATGAATTCATAGGAACCTCCAACACCGAACCACTCAATTCGTCTCCTACTTATTTTTACAAAATTAATGAAGGAACATCCTTTGAAGAGGTAAAGGAATTGTTGGAGATTGTGCCACCAATGAACACTCCTCAATGGCCAGATAGAGTAGAACCCCTTACAGAGCCTCAAATTCAAATTGAGCCTTGTAACGTTGAAGACGTACCTAAGTGGGACCTACAAACCTTATTTGAACAACCATTAGATAAGAAATTAGGCCCACGTGAAGTATTACATGTGCCAATAGAACAGGAAAAGAAAGAGTTCATTGATATACTGTCCATGCATCAACCAACTTTAAGGTACACACTAGACAAAAATCAAGATGTAAGCAAAACCATGCTCCCTCCTCTATTAATACAAGAACAATCTTTTAAGGAAGGGTAGAGTCAGCTTATACCTCAATCTCAGGAAAATGTAAGGGAAAAGGAGGACCATCCACATCTATATGGTCCAACGGAATTCAACTTGACGGTAGTTCACATGGTTATAGAGATTCCACCACCTAAATATTCAAGGTGGAGGAGTTATATTGATTACCGTGAAATTA
Source organism: Warburgia ugandensis (assembly GCA_035236585.1). Classification (NCBI taxonomy): domain Eukaryota; kingdom Viridiplantae; phylum Streptophyta; class Magnoliopsida; order Canellales; family Canellaceae; genus Warburgia; species Warburgia ugandensis. Next base: position 45,669,833 of record CP141129.1, read on the forward strand.
TGAAGATAGGAGATCATCAAAGTGGTCTCATTCAATTTACATTCATGGTAGTCTACTGTGTTATAATTCTACCATCACCAAAAATTTCAGGGTGGATGAAATATATAGACTATCGTGAGATTTTGAAGTGATGTGAGAAATATTACCATTTCATTATTGGAATTAGGAAAACTCAAAGATAAATGAGGATATGTTTGGCTGAAGACATTAAACTTAGCGCTCATTGGGGGGCAACCCAGAGTTTTTCATTTTTGTTGTTTTCTGCATCACCTATATTCATTTTAGGTCCTAGTTTTTAAACATTGAGGACAATGTTTCCATCAGGTTGGGGGGTGTAGAATTCTAGCAAATTCTAGTTTTTTTTAGATTTTTAGGTGCTTTCCTTGTTTTTCAAAAAATGAAAAATGAAAAATTTTAGGTCATTTCCTACACTATGATGAGAATTTGATTTTTTGAGGTATAATCTAGATAACTTTAGCTTATTAATGGAACTGAATATGATTAATTCATATTTTTACTCATTTTCTAAAGTATTGTATGAAAGTAAAGTCTTAGATCACATCTGTACATGCAGTTGCATATAGATGGTCTAGATTGATAAGTTGTTATAACTTAGAAATTGAGTAAGGATCTATAACCTAAGTGAGTTTTAGAGCCATTCATCCTTTTTGAGAGGTTATAAATGTTCCTAATTTTCTTCAACGTGCTTAAAGAAAATTAATCCCACAAACTCTTAAATTTGGCTAATTACCTGAATAATTAGAATATTACCTTTAAAAGTCTAGAAGTTCATTGAATTTGATAGATTATAGGAAACCTAGAAAATGATTTAGGCCATCCTTGTTTTAACCTAGAGACATAAAGCCTACCCAGAAATATTTTTACCCTTAGTTAGCCAACTTGAGCCTTTTATATAAAGCCTTTTCTTTTGCCACCCAAATTACCCTTTACCCATATTAACCCAATATAAATTATCCATTACCCATTTTTTTTGAAAAATAAGTTAGAGAGGAATGAAGAATGACTTTTAGTCACAATGAAAGTAGAAAAGTGAATATCAAGAAAAGAGATATTCTTCAAAGTGATTCAAAAGTAGTGAAATATAAAGAAAAGACTAGAAGAAAAAAAGTTTGAATAATGCAAAGAAAAGTGAAAGAAAAAAAGAAATATTCACTTCATCAGTTAAAGACCTATTGATTCTAGGATGAGTATAGCCTTGATGAGGAAATGAATGGATAGAATATAAAAGAGTGGTATTTCTAAATGTTCAAAGGTAATGGCATCCATTCCAAAAGGATCAAAACAAAGAAATTCCTTAGTAACTCCCGTTTTTCATGAATATATGTGAGATACATTTGCTTTTATTAACTCTTCTCACATAATTAAAAGAGAGATATGATTTGAACCCTCTATCTGAGAGATTTTATTTCTGAGTGTATGTCATTAGTGAGGATTGAGGTCAAAACATATTTTGGAGGGAGTTCAAATGTTAAAAGTGTACTTAGAAATGAAGAGCATTCTATATGTAAATTGTACATACACGCACACACACTCTGAGATCTGAGCTTAAGTGGAATGATTTTGGCATATGGGTAGGGTTTTGAATTCTTCAGTCATTTTTATTAGTATGCTAAAGTTGATGTGATTTATTGAAGATAATTCTCTAGGGAAAAAAAGGAGTTGACTTAAAAATAAATCTTGAAATTTGGTTTTTCACATGTTTTACTCGGGACTAGCAAAATGATGGTTGGGGTGTGTGTGTTAAGTGTTCAATTTTGGTCAAAATTCCCCTAATTTAGCATTCAATTAGATCATTTAACCGTTCAAATATGCAAAACTTAGCTTGATTTTGAATTTAAATCCAATTGGCCATCCAAACCGTAATTTGTCAAAATCAATGGTCAGATAATCATTAGAGTTCATTAGATGACTAATGTATGGTTCAGATTATTCTAGTTTAGTCTTTTCTTTTGTAGATCAACTAAAGGACGCACGGACGGCTACGATTAAAAGTTAACGGTGCAGATCATTTTAAAAAGGATTGATGGACCAGATCACCCATGAAGATGTGGATGGAATAATTTTCTAAACACTAAAGGAGCTCAATTGAAAATTATGGACAAAAAGGGCAACTTGCAATTCTGTAGGAGTTTTTAAAGTCAAGGGAGGGGACCCAAATCAGCATTAATTTTTTACTCTCTCTCTCTCTCTCTCTCTCTCTCTCTCTCTCTCTCTCTCTCTCTCTCTCTCTCTCTCTCTCTCTCTCTCTCCCCTTATTTTTCTTCCTTATTTCTTCTCTCTTTTTCCCTTCCTCATTCCTTCACCGCCCAACCTCTCCCTCATCTCCTCTTGGCTGAACCGTAGGAGGAGGAGACCCCTTCCCTTTCCCTTCTTCTTCTCACCTAATTTCATCTATCTGCCATCTCTTTCACCATCCCTTACTTCTCCCTCTTCTCTCTCTCTCTCTCTCTCTCTCTCTCTCTCTCTCTCTCTCTCTCTCTCTCTCTCTCTCTCTCTCTCTCTCTCTCTCTCTCTCTCTCTCTCATGTACCCACTTACCTTCCTATCTTTCCCACGTCCTTCTCCACACACTCCTCCTCCCATTCTCTTCTTCATTTTCTTCTTCTTCTTCTTCTTCTTCTTCTTCTTCTTCTTCTTCTTCTTCTTCTTCTTCTTCTCACCATCTTCCTCTTATTACCATCTTCTTCATCACTCCACCGTACCCCCCCCGCTCTCTCTCTCTCTCTCTCTCTCTCTCTCTCTCTCTCTCTCTCTCTCTCTCTCTCTCTCTCTCTCTCTCTCTCTCTCTCTCTCTCTCTCTCTCTCTCTCTCTCTCTCTCTCTCTCTCTCTCTCCTTCTATGCACCTTGCTCACCTCTCTCTTTTTCTTCTTTCGATCCCAATCTCTCTCAATCTTTCCCACTCACTCTCTTTCCCCCACCCGGATCCCTCTCTCCTCAACCACACCACCTTCTTCTCACTTCCCTCTTCCTTCCTCTGATCACCGAAACTTTCTCTCTGCCAACCTTCCATCCCAACCTTCTCCCCCAAACTTCTCTCTCACTTCCGCACCCAGCTTCCAAAACTGCTCCCGTCTCCATCTCTCTTTCTCTCACACCCCTCTGGCACGGCAGCCCCAGTCACCGCACCAGCAAGCTCAGACCAACCAAACCGCCAATGATCGCACCCCACCGATCCCGGCACCACTTAGCAGCAGCCTCCGGCAGAATTAGCTTCGATCGGTCCAGGAACGAAAACCCAAGTCGGGTTTCCCTCCTTTGCCCCTCCTCTCTTCTCCTCCCTCCTTTTCTTCTCTTTCCCTCTTCCTTCTCTTCCTCATCCGGCGTTCTTCCTCTATGTAGTCAGTCGGCCCAGGGGAAGGAAACCCAAATTGGGTTTCCACTCTTGCGTCCCCACTCCTTCTCTTCCCCTCCTCTTTTCTCCTTCCTCTTTTCCTCTCCTTCTTCTCCCTTCTTCTCCATCTTCTCCAGTTTCCCATTCAATGTGTTTTCCTGGTTTTTCATTAAAAACCAAAACCCTAGAAAATTCCAGTTCTGCCCTTGGCAAATCTCAGAAATTATAAATCTGTCTTTTGTTAAAATTCCATCTGTGTCCCCAAAAGAATTCCATCAATGTCCCCGATTTAATTCCAATTGTGTCCTCACTTTAATTACATCTATGTCCTAGTTTTGTTTTATTCACATTTTGACTATTCAGGGACAGTGCAATTCAGGGACAGTATAATCCAAGGACAAGCTTATCCAGAAAGCCTTTTAGTTTTATTTTCTGTTGTCTTTTGAATAAATAATTGTGAAAACTGTAGAAATTGAATAAATTTGGATTTTAGTTTATTCTTAGTTTATTTTTAGTATAGTCTTTGTTTTTATTCTTTTATTAATTGAATTTTATTAAAATTCCCACTTTTTAAATCAAGTCCTCGTGGGATCGACCCGTACTTGCATAAGCTACGCTACAATAGCCCATGCACTTGCGGTTAAACAATCAACACTCTGCTACTATTGCAACTCTATACTACTGCAACGTGTACTGTTTCAACTCTATACTATTACAACTCTGTTACTGTGCAACATGCTACTGTTTGCACTCATACTATTACAACTCTGCACTATTGTAACTCATACCCGTTGAAACTCAAACTATTGTAACCTGCCTCTGGGCACTGTGACAACTCAGTACTGTAGTAGTATTGTAGTGACCACTATAGCCGATGCTTTTACTATAGCAGAATGATGTCGCCTTTCACTATAGTAGTAATGATGATGTGTTTACTGTAGCCAACTATAGCAGAATGATGATACACTTTTACTATAGCAGAATGATGATGTTTTCACTGTAGTTGACTATAGCAGAAACAGTTTTCTTCTCCTTCTCTTCTGCTGGTGATGTAACTCCGTTTTTTGCCTCTATTTTGTGAAAGAACCTTGCTTTGATACCACTTATTGGGGATTTACAATCTCCGCCTAAGATCAAGAACACACAAACAAACACTTAAATTTTACATGGTTCAGCCAATATGCTTACGTCCACGGAGATGCAGAGCAATTTCACTATAAAATAAAATGATACACAAGAAGAATTACATGGGGTATTTACAAGCAGAGAAGACAAGGAATAGGGTGTTGTTAATCGATCTTCAGCTCCTCCTTATTTATAGGGTTTTTAGAGCTTGATTTTTAACATATTGTTCACAAAAAGTCTTAGCCGGTGGCCGACAGTGGCACCCGCCACAGTTGACGTCAGCGGCTGACAGCGATGCCCACCACAGTTGACGTCGGCAGCCGGTGGTGGTGCCTGCCACAGTTGACGTCGATGTCGGTGGTGGTTGAAAAATGGGATTGGACCAACAAATACCTTCAAAACATGAGAAGATGAGAGAACAGAGGTGGCCCAAAACAACCCTTCAAAGCTGCAGAGAAGCTCTACAACTTAGCCCAACAGATAACGTAGCAGAACAACACCCAACCACCAACCAAAGCAATTTAACTGCATATGCAAACAACTACAGAGAAAAGCGAAAACAAAACCGACAATAACATAACAGAGAAACTAGGGATTATTCATCAACTTCATTAGCAGAACTACGTTGAGCCACTGTAATTAAAACCTTTGGAAAGTTTATCTTCTATGTCGATACCAGACTTAAGAGCACAAGTAAAATCACTTCTGCCCAGTAAACAGCTCCTTACTGTCGTCTATATCTCTCCTGGGCTGCCAAAGGGAGATTGTTTTCTTGGAGGGCCAACTCATAACCGCACATGACCACTTCCACAAGGACTACTCAAGAAATCAAGATGTCCAATGAAAACCCATTTTCAATGTTGTGAACACCACTTTACTTGCCTCTTTGTTACCAATTGGCCCAAACAATTCAACCACCAAACCCCCACGCCAGTTCCATATTAAAACCTTGTCTTCCAATTGGGTAGAATAATCTAAATTGGGGTCTTCATCGATCAACTTCAAAATGCATATAAGGGAAATGATTCTGATGAAGATAATCGAAAATTTGCTCCAATCTCTCCTCATCTCCACCTGAGAATAAGTTTGGAACTCTTTGGGGCAAACACCCAATTCAATCACCAATTATTTGAACCTCCCCTTGAGGTAGACCATATCTTTAAACAGCTTATTGTCGTGGGCTCACAATTTCACTTTTGCGAAACTCGTACAGTACTTGTGCGCAACTCCTTTGCTCGGCATAAGTCAGCCTTCTACTCCCACTCTCACTTGCTAGGGCTATACTAACTCACCCACTAAAGCACTGAGAGGAAGTCAAAAAGAACTTGTTAACCCTTGATCAAGATATAACTAAATTGTCTGAGTTACAAATAAGGAGCTAACTCCTATTTATACTTGCTCTCCTCCATCTACCTCCTCAATATATTGTTAGTATTAATACATATGTCTATGGTTGAGGACCATTTTAGAACTTTATCTAGAAGTCTCTACATAATATCTAAATTTACCTCTTTCTAAATATTTACATGGACTCTTCAAAAAACTAGGCCTTGCACCACAAGTCCTAGAACATAGGTCTAAGTCCTTTAAATCACATCCACAAATTGAGCAAATCTCTCTCAGAACATGTGAGCCTTGGTTACGAGTATTGCAAAGCAAGGCCGCGACACTATGGTTTCTTTCTTACTAGTAGTCCATAAAGGCCACGCATAACTTGTACAATAATTTCTCCGGCAGAATTAATTTTTGACGACCACTGAACAAACATAAATCCACGTCACTAGGCATCAGGCAATCAGCTTAAGCACAAGGAAATTCACCACCGGATACAAGTGATAATACAATGTAGAAATAAGTAATTCAAGCTAATAAATTTTCTTTTATGAACCAACCTTATTAGATATTTCCAAAAAATATTTGAATTATTTTCAATACAAATCCCACATAAATCATGTTAAGCTTGCCGAATGTCAGAAAATGGTAAGGGTGAAAAGTGATTGTCACAGTGGGCCGTGGGCTACGATAGGATTGGACCTCACTACTCTCAGAGGTTTTTGTTAGCCCGTCAGATTGCAATCTCGTCAATACTCTAGACCATACAGGTGGGCTAGGTCCATCATTTAAGCCTCCACCAGGACCTTGCGGTCCGGGTAAGGAAGGGTCTACCTGTCACTATATTCATGAAGTTGCCTACTATCAAACTCTTTAAAAGGCTGTTAGTCAAGATCAAGATAGAATTGAATTCCGCGGTGGCTGAGGTCCACCACAGAATTCAATTCCGTCTACAGACAAATGTCCTCTTCTCATCACCTTGGCTCAACGGTAGAGTTATCATCGTGTGATCTTGAGGTCATGTGTTCTAAATAATACTGTGTACTATTGACATTTGTAGTCTGTCTCTTTCTCAGCCTCTACATACATGGAGCTTCGTGCACCAGGGCTACCCTTTTTTACACTAGATTTGCACTTTGTTAGGCCCGTACCATTCGTTAAGAAAATGATTGCAGACAGTGTGAATGATCGCCTGCAGCAGACCTTCTATTCCACATATGGGTGAAAACCAGGCCTAATTTCCTTCCTGCTCTGGTTGATCTTTTACTCTTTTTGTTCTGCAACCCACTGAAATCATGCCCGGTCATGATTCAATATGGCTCCGTGACTTGCAAGACTGTTCGATCACTAGTTGGTTTCTTGTTTTTCTGCTTTTGGTCTGTGGCAAAGAACCACTTGATAGTCTGCATCCATCTCGCATTTCTGTCTGCACGAGTGTAGTAAATTTATCCTCAAAATGTCAGAAGTTACATCAAATTTTAACCGAGAAACGTTCTGTGAAAGTGCAAGGCGGAGGTAGTTGATAACGTCAATAAGAAGAAAGAACCAAGAGTGGAAGATGATGATATAAAGTAGCAGGTTATGTAGAATTTCCTTCAAAGTGCAAATCTAGTAGAGCCATTTTACAACTAAAATAACAAACGTAGCTGGGACGATGACCACAAATGTGGGCTCAGTAACATATATCTTTGTAGATATATATGCTCCATCAACTAGGCAATGAATGAACTCCTACATCTGAAATGATAAGTTTAATCTTGCTTGACTTGCTCCTTATTATTGTTTTTTGCAACTTCCTCAATTAATTAAGTTTATCACGATGTGTTTACGTTTTCCTTCGAAAAGGATGCGCTGCAAAACAAACTCTTGAATAGGGATGGCAATTGTATCTAATGAAAGGCATGCAATTGCAATGAGTTTACCAAATAAAATAAGGCACTAGGAAGTTAGATACATAGTGCTTTCAAAAGCTCACTAAATTATGAGCATCCCTTCTTCTTCACCCCACCCTCCTTTTTTATTGGTGAATGCGAAAAATCATCGATCAAGAGACCTAAGTAAGGGGACCCCACTTTTAGTTGATCAGATCTGGCCATCTGATTCTTCTAGATTCAAATATCTACAGTGCCAAAATAATGAGGATTAGATGAGCCTGAAATCTGCAAACATGTACTTTTGATTTCAGCACTTTGATGGCTGGAAAATTTGTTTAAAGAACAATCCATATTTAACAAATAAGAAGCACAGGTTTCCAATGTTAAAATCATCCAATCACCTTACGGCAGGCCCAAATTTAATAAAAATCTGATTCATCAGCTCGACCACAGAACACAGGATGTGTTCATCATCTGGAAGATCTTATAAAGATGCAAACGTGTGGGGTAGAAGATGGTGATCTAGAGGCTAAAGGAATATCTTAACTCGAGGGAGGCAATGAAGATTCTAGATATGCCTCCTTCTATCATGGTAGCTCACTAACGAGTTTTGAGTCAACATGTCGTAACAAGATTTCATAGAAAATTTTTCAACAACATCCGGTTTCCAAACGAGCTCTTCATTTTGTCCTAGAAAAAGACTCTGTGCCCTAACTTCATATCGCCGAGCAAAATATCCAGAAATGAGGTTTTCCATTATCCAGATTGTCAGTCCATTATTTGACAAGGAGTATCAGTTATATTTATTCTTGCATGGTGAATAAGACCTGTTTCAATCAAAGAAAGTATTTCTATCCATACCCGAATGCGACTATCATCACCTAGAGACTGTAAGAGACCTTATGCTAGGGTGTCACAAGCTCCTAATATTTCTTTCCAAGCTGCTGAATTAGACGATTTGGTGTTCTCATCCGAGAACGATTGCCTGTGTGAATGTCTCTCTTTGGGACTAGGGTGGCCATTGCCATTGCCTGTGCACCACATGCTTGATCAAATGGCCTGCCATCATGGTCTCAAGGCACTACCTTGTGCCCTCTTTTAAGCATTCATTAAATTATCATTTTGGGTACATAATGACAGATTCAGCATTCATAAAAATTACTATTACAAGCCTTGGGTTCCTCATTCTCAGCTCTCTCTTTTGCTTAAGAACACTAACTGCAGGTCTAACAAAAGGCTCTACTTCCTCACCAGAGATGGCCAACTACACTTCATTCTTTGACAGTTTTGGGATGCATATTTGGTGGTTGACCTGGCCGTATTCTTCTGGAGCAGTTGATGATGGTGGTTAAGTCTAATTAATTATGTTTACGGTTCCTTATTCTATTTCTTATTTTAAGAAAGACAACTTAATCATGAGATTAAGACTAATAGCCTAACCTTCTAACCGAGAGATTCCGATAGCAACTTATCCAGATGCCAAATGGGTTGGCTAAAGATGGAGCTTCCATTAGGCTTTTCATTCTTAAACAATTTTGGTTATGGTTTAGGGCAACAGTAAAAGTTGTTATCGTATGACCTTGAGGTCATGGGTTCAAGGCGTAGAAAACAGCCTCTTACAAAATGTAAGTTAAAGAGGTGTACTTTAAGCTCTTGTGGTCTGCCCCTTCCCTAGACCCTCCCATGGGCAGGAGCTTCATGCACGAGGGCTACCCTTTGTTTAGGGCTGCAAATACTGGAAAATAAGATAACCATCCATTGGATGAATTTATCCAGGTTTATCAAGTAGCCATTGAGGAGGGCTACAAATGGGGGGTTTAGAATTATGATCTCGTGGGCAACAACTCTGTTGGACCATAGCATAAAGTTCCAATCCCAGATGTTTCAAGGTTTCAATACATGCTGGCCCGCTTTGGGCTCATTCAGACTCTGCCTGTAGGCATTCTTCGTATTAACTTATACTTAAGCAAGTATTATTAGATATCACATTACCTTATTTGCATCGGTTTCTAGGCCTTTGGAATCCAAAATAGGTCCCGCACAGGATCACATCGAATGAACAGTCTTGATCGGTTGTAGGTGGTGCCCACTTTGCAGTAATGAAGAAGCCTCGTTCTACCGCAATGAGTTATACTCTACAGCTTGCTTCCTCTTTAATCATGGCATGTCTGGTCAGTCAAAATTCTCTCTAACTTTATCCATTAATCAAATGGCTAAAATTGTCCCCTCAACGCAAGTTCAGCCTCGTGCCCTACAGGATCAGCATTCCCAATCACCTTGACATATGACCCCTCTACTGTGGAGATAAAAGGGACAACTCGGTTTGATCAAATGTAGACGTCTAAGAGAGAGAAGTTATATGAAAGTGAGGCATGGGCCCACTATTTGTTGCCTTTCAAAGATCCAACCGTTCATGTGGGTCGGCCAAAGGTAGATGGGCTACCTACCAACAATCACATCCAATTCATGCATTTAAGGTCTTTTGGCCCGCTTTGAATGTGTGAGTTGTGGTAGGTAGGCCATCTATCGTAGGCCGACCCACGTGAACGGTTAGGATGCTTGGAAAACAACAGAAAATGGAGCCCGTGCGTCACTTTTCTTTCCGCCTAGTATGTACTCCCAGCGTGGTCTCGGACTGTCATTTAGCCTCTATCTCTCTCTTGAAAACAAGTACATAGATTTGAGCTAGTAAATCAAAGTAAAAGGGTTTACGCACAATTAAAGGTAAATGCAGGATCCATGATATTTGTTGATTTAGACTACTCATCGTGTAGGCCCATCAGGTCATATCATGTCCCCAAACCCTTTCTGCTTTGGATGATCCTGGCCACTGCATTGAGAAATTGGCGACTCAAATGGTTCAGATCACAAAGCTATTGTAAAAATTGGACCATTCAAACGTTCATAGACAAAGATCGTACAATCTCGACCAACCAGAGAGCTGGAATCCTTCTAACAAAGCAGATTGCAGGATATCGCCTGCCTAGGATGCACCTGATAGATCAACAGTTGGGATGATCAATCATCTAGACCCCACAACTGCACACGAGACATGCTATTAGAATTTGTGGCGATCAGTTGGTGAAGGGGCAACGTGGTTGGGACCCATAAGGCGATGATTTGGTTCACCACCCGTAAATGCTTTCGTACAAAGAAAGCAAGGCCTGAGAATTGAGAGGCCGCACTCAACCTATGATAATTGACTAACTCATGTAGCAATCATTCTCGGTTCCTCACCCAGCCGAGGAACACAAAGGGGTGGAATTATCAACAATCCTACTTCCTCATCTACATTTTCAACCCCAAGGACGCGTCGCCAGGCTTTTACACTTTGATTTTACGAGGTGGATTCCCTTCCCGGAAATGAAGAGGCTGTCGGTATTAAAAACCCCATAAATATACCTGTGAAAGGAGGTTTACAGCTCTCCTAATATTCCTTCCGTCTTATTCCCTCTCATCCTCCCCTTTCTTTAACTAAGCTTCAGACAAGCTGTCAATGGAATTTTCTCTTTTGCATTTTGGATGCGTTTTCATGTGGGAGAGAAGCTTCTTTATCCTCTCATCTTCTCTGTCCTGTAATTATTTTACATTCTCATGGATGTATGATGTTGACTCATAATCTCCACCAACTCAGGATCCTAACCATCCAATTAGAAGCACACTCCCGTAGATTGAGGGTTAGGATCATTCATCTCGTGATTATCAATCAGACAACCCAGATTTTTTTGGGAGAAATGCTAATGTTAGAAGCCCATCTTTGGATGATCTGACTCGTTCAACTTGTTTGCTATTCTCTGCTTCATTTACCTACAAAAATTCATACCCATTGGATTCTTCTAGCTACTTGATTTTCACGTTAAAATTCATCCAATTGTCATGATTTAAAAACTCAAAACAACATAGCTAAATCATCCAATTATCATAAATTTTGTTGTCAAACTAATCGACAGCATTCCAAACAAGATGAATGGGTTAGATCATCCAAAAAGAATCCTGAAACTCTTTCGGTCCAGACTGTTCTTCTTCCCTCTCTCTCTTTTTACTATTCCATCTGGCAGTTGATAGACTTCTATGCTATAAACAACATTGATCGATGATCCTGACCATTCAACAGAAGGACTCTTGTGGATTAGATGTGGTTTATTGATTGTATTTGTTTATGATTATCCATCTACAAAGAATTGATCAGACAATTTGAATGATGGTTGGGCAATTCCATCTGCCAGTGGATGAACTGCCTTAATCTCGCCACACGTCATATTGTAGGTTGTGGACACATCACGAGGCTTTCTTTTTTGCATGTTAGGCAATGCAGCAGGCAATTTCAACATCTTTCCTACCGAAATTATGAATAAATAAACGAGCATGGGGGACAGACCAATGGACAACTGCCACGTGGATATCCCTCCGCCGATTGTTAGGTTCACCGAAGGGGATATAATTTTCTTATAAATCTAAGAAATAAATATTTAATTGATTTTTACTCATTTTTAATATTCACACGCATCTCATGAGCAATAGCTTTTAATGGCTATGGATAAGAAATCAAGTCACAAAAAATGTAGACATGGAAAATGACATCTTACGTATATTAGGATTGTGTTAAGACTTAGTTAAGACTTTGTTGAAGTCTTTGTATTCTCAAAGTCAAAATATATCAAGTAGTACGAAGAATTTAAATATAAAAAAAATTGCAGTCTTAACTTAAGACAGAAAGGAAGAATGCCATTTGCAAGTGGCCGAGTTAGGAATTTAAGTCAATGGCATCTTATAATAACTATAAGAGTTCCGATAAGAGTTGGTGCTCACGGGCATGCAAAGAAGTTGACGCTCGCTGTTTTCATAGTCGATTCTTTTCAAGAGACTAAAACAATCATATTGTTCAGAATGCCTTGAAGAGGTAGGTTAGATATCAAAGTTCAAGACTATTGGATGCTTATAGTCTAAGTTACAAATGTTGAAAATTAAAGCTATTCATATTTTAAACTTTTCTAAGGATTAAAAAGAAAAAAGAAAAAAAAAAAAAGAGTAGCTAAATGAATAGTTTAGATCTTTTAAAAAATTTCAGCATTGACCAAAAAATGGAGTGTCGACTTCTTTACACAACCCTTAGTACTGACTCTAATAATAAATATATAAATATATCTTACTAAAAATTTTAAACATAATAATATAGTAAAATAATATTCAAACACAAAATATCAAAATCACCAACAATTTAAGGATAGTAGAAAAATCAAATACAATAATTTATACAAGTTCAATTTATGACATTTTAGTAATATAGTGAACCAAAATTTATAAACAATTCTCAGTAGACTTTTTTAGTGGGCTTTATGTATAAACAAAATCTATATATACATTAAAATTTTGAGTAGGATCCTAAGATCCCACTCCCATACACTTGCTTACAAATGAAGGGGCTAATATTTGCTTGATCTGAGCCATTCATCTCTCCAATTTTCTAAGTCCACTAGTCCTCAAAACCACAAAGATCGAATACCCTAGCACCTAAAAATATATATGTTTGGAAATTTTGAGTAAACAATGGTCTATAGTCAATAAGAAGAACATTGATTTTTGTAAATTTTGATCTAAAATACATGCTCAAGAGGAGAGGAAAGAGTACACACTCCTTTTTTATTGTGCAATAAAACTTATTTTGTTGGTCTAAATTGCTTATTATGTTTAGAGTACGAAACATAAGTAACCCATAAGAAATTAATGCATTTTGAAGATTCTAACTACTTATTTTGGATCTTTAAAAACATTAATAAAATTAGGTGAGAGTAATTTTTGACCAAAAAACATCATCATCATCATCAAGACCTTATTCCAATTAGAGGTTGGCCACATGAATCTTATTCATTCATTCTACTCTATTAAATACCATAGCTTCATTTAGTCCTAAAGTTTTTAAATATTTCCTCACCACTTCTATCCACGTTCTTTTGGGCCTTCTCCTTGCCATTTTAGAACCTTATACTTGTATTGCCTCACTTCTTCTAACAGATGCCATTGTTGGTTTCCTTTGAACATGTCCAAATTATTTAAGTCAAATCTCTCTCATATTGTTACATATAGGTGTTACTTGTAAATTTTCTCTAATATTTTTATTTCCAATTCTATCATTTATTGTCTTACCACTTATCTATCTCAACATCCTCATTTATGTGGCACTTATCTTATGAGTATGATGTTTCTTAACTGACCAACACTCTAATTTATATAGTATAGCCGCCCTAATGGCTAACCTATAGAATTTTTCTTTTAGTTTGAGGGGCATTCGCCGATCACACATAACTCCAAATGCACATTTCTATTTGTTTCAACCTGTTTAGATTTTCTAAGTAACATCCCTATCAATTTCTCTACTCTCATAAATCATTGATCTTAAATACTAAAAAACATATAAGCTAAAAATATCCAATAAACATGCATTCGATCCGTAGCAGCAGAGACTCAAACCCTAATCACCCAGACCCAGTTGAGAGACTCGTTGGGCCAATGCAATGTAATTCATCCAATTTACAAGCCTGTCGGCAGGCAAGCAAACGAGGAACTTTATTTCATGTCAGATTAAATGCACTTATGCTAATCATATCATCGTTTCCCTTTTCTTTCTTTATGACCAAGGGTTTTCTTCTTTTTTCATCAAATTATTGTTCTCTCCCATTGACAAAAATTATGTCAAAATCAGGAGTTCAAACCATTCATCATAGGATACCAAATTAAAAATCTTAGGAGAAATGTAACAAGAAGGCACCAACCAAGTGGTAACCCACTTTTACGTATTGGAAGATCCAAACCGTTCATCTGATTTCTCTCTCGCCCTGATTGGACATTCTGATCTCAAATACCAACAATCACAAGCACTTTCCGTAAGCAAAGATCGTCCGAGTGCTAGAGTCGTCCAATTCCTGAGAAATTAGATGAACCGCCTGGATCGGCTAGGACCCACCTCCTATATTTTATTGGCGAATTAGCGAATTTATCTTTATTCTGAATTTCTCCTTTTTATTTCTTGATCTTCTTCTCGTGGTAAATCCCTCTCTGCCGACGTTCTTCAATTTTGTCCTTTCCCTAATAAACAGGTTTTAAAACAAACGGTTCGGACAGCCACGTGTGTTCATACGAACTACCGGTTGCGTGGTCTACATGGAGAGGGTGGTCCCATCATATAAATGCGCGTCGCCACCTCTTTGGAGATAGTCGCGTGCGCTGGTCCTTGTTCTTCTCCTGTCGCTGCTCCCATACATGTCCAACTCACTCACGCGCCATTGGTGGGCCCTCTTGCAGGAACTGGGTCCCACATGCTGGTGACTAGGATTTTCTGCAAAGCATTTCTGTTATCAAATTACGAGAATACCCTTTCCTGGCAGATGAATTGGTTTAATGCGAGGGGCTCTCGTTCTTTTCTTTTCCCACGTGAACCGGTGATATGCTTGGGGACGGAAATAACCCCGAACAAAATTGGAATGCCGTCTTTAACCATTAAAGGAGAACGAACTTAAACATGGTAAAAATCTAGGATCGATGTCGATCTACCACGGGAGCGTACGTTTTGGGCCCACGTTATGTTAAGATTTACTATCAAGACCGTTGAAATTGTAGATCATCGACGAAGTAACGTACGTGGTTCCGGTCCCTTCCTTAATAGAAATTTCATCCACCAGGAAGGCTTACCTTCTGGTTGCCAAAATTTTAAACTTTCTTCCGTTGCATTGTTCGAGGGTCTAGGTTCACCGATCAAGGGAAACTCGGTGGGACCCTTTTGGCAGGAGATTAGACTTTTGGAGGAAGAAAGGCTCGATTTGCTAGCATTTTTATTACCAAGGGCTAGGATCATCTAGTAGTTATGGGCGCTCGATAGTGCCGCATGGCTGTGGCGCTCCAATGACTCTCAATCTCAGCCGTTGCAAAAAATCGACGGATCAAATTAGACGATAGAGGTCTATTCCGATGCATAAAAGGTATAAAAAATAAAAATAAAATCCCTACGTAGACGGTACCGTATCTATATTGAACCTAAGGAGAGCCTTGGCCCAATGCCACAGCTGTCATTGTGTGATCTATACTGACCCCACTGCAATTTTGGATTCGTCGTACGTAGCTGGGTCCACTAATTAGCAAGAAGAAATTCAGTTAATCGGACAAGGGAAACTTTTATTACAGTGGGCTCCACGAAATCGACAGCCTATGCAGAAAGCGGGGTGAAATACGACTGTTTTTGTCGCTTTCGGAAAAGCCGAACGCCCTTTTTAGACGTCAGGACATTTCCGTCATTATGCCACCCAATTGCACTTAAATAAACAAACGTCGGTGGGACCCGAATCCCTCAATTTTTTAGGGAAGGGAAATGTGGGAAACAAGCATTCGTTTTTCATAATGACAAAATTGCCCTTGTTTGCTGTTCTCTGACTGGCTGTTCAGGCATCCAAGGCCAGTGCTTTTCTGGAGAAGGCAAAAGCTGCTCGCATTTTTAGTTAATTAGAAAAAGGCAACAATTTTCACAATATGATGCCTGAAATAGAGCACTTAGATATCCACAGTCCAGCCATCATTCCACCACCACTCATCATCATTCGTGAGAAATGCCAAAAATTTGGATGCCCCGTTTCTTTCAGAAGACAAGGGGTGTCCGTATCAAAATTGAAACTGATAATTCCGTGAAGAGGACAATTCGGTAAATCCACTGCTCGGGCTGCCGGAGATGCCTGCATTGACGAAACTGCCCTTGTATTAATCTTTCGTCAAGGGGCGCGTTTATCATTTTTTAATATGCAGATCAAATTGCAGGGCTGCTATTCCCTACTTGGGATGGCGGACGGAGGAGGCGGGAAATGCATGTTCATCTGGTGGGGCCCCATTTAAAAAAAACTAGATTTAATATCCATGA
Source organism: Warburgia ugandensis (assembly GCA_035236585.1). Lineage (NCBI taxonomy): Eukaryota > Viridiplantae > Streptophyta > Magnoliopsida > Canellales > Canellaceae > Warburgia > Warburgia ugandensis. The sequence continues at coordinate 45,686,415 of CP141129.1, forward strand.
AAAATAATAAAATGAATATTCAGCAGTGGCCCACAATCAATGTGTCCAAGTCCCTTAACTGGATGGTTGAGATTATTGTTACCGCTGTGATAGAGTGATCTTAACCGTCGAATATAATTGAAAGTGTAAAAATCAGGAATTTTTGTTGTTAGGGACGTCAAATATAAATGTATTGGAAAAGATTAGCTGTATAATCTGTACATGTTTCCATATCTTCTAACCATGTGATGCACAACTCAGTCCATTGCTGGTCACTCGATCACTTTCATGCCCACTAATGGTATTCGCACCCCTAAATACGTGGCTTTTGGTTTGGACGGTTGATCTAGAAACAAGACATGATCCGAACCAATCATCCCATCTTGTGGAACCTGTCGTAAATAGGCCGTGCCACCAGTTAACAATCTCATCCATCAAACGATCCTACTCTTTATCATCCAAGGATAAGATAGTATGCAAAATGGCCCACCAAAGAGCTGAGTGGTTTGGATCACAGAAGTTGACCCCACCAGGCGTCGACAATATGGGGCAGACCTCAAATCAGAGTCCACGCGTGCGGATATCAAACCTCCCTCCAGTCATTTAGGTGGATTACAGGCGATAATTTAATTTAAAAGGAATAGTAATATTATAATTTTTTTATTATAATATTTTCGAAAAACAGAGAGAGAGAATGGATGGTGTCGTTCTTGGAGCTTTTCCCAACGCCTGGCCTTAAAAGTAAGAAGACACCTAACACTGGTACATTTTCTTACTCTGCAACTTGTCTTCTCTCATCTCTCTCTTCTTCTGAAATTCTCTCACCGTCGCATCGTCGAACACGTATAAGAACAACAAAAGCAAGCTTCTCCAAGAAGGAGAAGAAGAAGAAGAAGACGACAAGCTTTCTACTGTTGCAACTCCGCAACCTAGAGAAAACTCCATTCCAACTAAAGAAAGGAGACCAAAGAACAGAAAATGCCTGCATTTTTCTGCGTCTGCAATACGATTTCCGCTTAGATCTCTTCATCAGTTCCGAGATCTTGACCACCGTTTCTTCAGGTGAGACCTGATTCTATAACCAGAGATCTTGTTTTTGCTCTTCGTTTTCTCGTTTTTTTAAACAAGGCGGTTTTGTGTTTGTGTGTGCGTGTGCGGGTGCGGAGTTTGATTTGGATGATATTCTTTTTCTCTTCCTTCTGTGTTTGCTTGATTTATTGGATGATACGGAGGTTTTGGAGATAATGTAGGGCGGAAAAGGCGGTTCTGGTTTTGGAATCTTTTCTTGCTTGTGTTTTGGTTTTCAGTAATTTAGCCTCCTCTTTGACTGCGTTGCTGGGACTCTGAATCCAATGCTGGTTCATTTTCTCGAGGCGTATTGGATTGCTAGATTTTGCAGAAAAAAAATCTTTTTTTTTGGCTCCTTTCGTTGATTTAGTTTACTGTAGATGTGAAAGTTGCTGATATTGCTGCAGTCGCATATAGAAGGGGAGATTTTGATGGGCGGAGTGGAAGATTAGATTTTCTATTCAGGAAACTATGAAGTTTGCATTTGACTATCACGAAGATTCAATGCATTCGGTTGCATCCGTAAATGTTGGTTAGATTGAGATTTTGATGACATGGATACGGGTGGGAGAAGGTCATTTTGATAATGCTCTTCGCGTGCCACAGATTTGGCATGAGAAATTGCTCTTGGAGATCCTTTTGATGAAGATCCTTCTCGATCTGATTCAGAGGATTCTCCCCCTTTCAACAGTGAGGGTGTTCAGTTTAGCATTACCGATTGAGAATTGATGCATGACTGTTCTATCAGTGTATTCGGTATTGGGGACTCGAAACCTGTGGCATGTAATTTTCTTGCTGTGGAGATCTTTCCTGAACATGTTCTTTATTCGATTTGCGAACTGAACATATTTCATCTCTCCAGAAAGGTACTGGGTCGCAATTATAGATACACCGGGTTGGCGTTTTCCCTTTTCTCCCTCTCGTGAGACTCACATGCACAAACACAATTATATGAAAGAAATTTTAAATTTTAAATAAATTTACATGTGTTTCAAAATAAATTTTAAATTTGTGACATGTAGGATTCTAGACATGATTAAAAATGTAGCCTCATAAGGTATGTCCAATACAAATTGATCATTGTTCTCTCTGCTATATATATGTACGTACGCATTCATATACTTTCAAATGCTCAAAGACACAAACTAACACTATGTTTATATATGTTTTGTGTGTGCATGCTGACCACACACACATACACACATACATATCTCTACGTTTATCTTATAGTTTGCTTGTCAGTTCAAGGTTCATTGATTCTGTATCAGTACCAGCTCATTGTGGGTCATGGACTTGTATAACTTATGTAGGCTACATGTTCAACCCAACCCCCTACCTCGATCCCCCCACACCAACCCGTCCCAGCATCAGCAAACAGATCCACCCCACAACAGAAAAACATGTGGATAAACCAACAGAGACCGAGACTCATGCACCAACAGATGCACATAATACACACATCTATATACATGATAGCTATATATGTTGTACATCTGTTTGCTTTAGAAGTGGGAGACTTTTTTGAAATCTTCACTCCTAAGTGGCTCATATCCTTGACGTATTGGCACACAAGTACCATATTTTCTCCCTTTTTTCTTTGCCTTCTTATTGTTTGCCGCCTTCTCAATGGAAAGTTGAACTAAATTATTGGAGTTTAATTGATTTGAGTTGCAGAATAGAGTGTCAAGATGGACCGGCGTAGTTGGCCATGGAAGAAGAAATCATCTGAGAAAACAGTGGTAGCAACAAATTCCTCTAGTGCATCTTTGGCCAACTCAGCTGAAAATCAAGGGGAACAGGTGTGTTACTTGATACATGATCTCTTACTTTAAAATTCTTTTACTAAAATTGAAGAAACTTCCTCATTCGTGCATGTTTTATTTCATGCAAGCGCCCCCCCCAAAAAAAAAAAAAAAATCAATTATTTTCTATACATGAAAATCTGTCTTGGTTAATGACCAACTATAGCTATTTCCTTGTATCTTTGATTGCTTAATTCATGGTATGGTTGTGCGTTTTCAGTGACATCTCTACGGCCATTTACAGTTGGAGATGCTCTTTACCTTGAATATCAGTTTTTGTTGCTTTGCATGCTAATGCTCATTTATGATGGTGAAAGATATTTTTGATGTATGCTAAGATAGTGTGTTGAGAAATAATAACATGTGAATCTTAGTCAGTGGGACTATAAATGCCATATAAGGGCTTAATATAAGATACTAGCTTAATTTTGGTCCTTGTTGCAGACTAAGTATTTCCTGTTGGTTTGTATTAGTATGTTAAACTTGGGGTTGTTTCTTCATTTTAAATCAAATTGGAGGTTTAAATCAGATTCTTTATGTTTGGTTGGTTTCCATCTTTGTAGGGGCATTGGATCATGTCTATATAAGAATAAGGCTGATTTTAGTAAAAGTTTGTTTGCAACTAGAGAATGAATGTACTAGGAAGTCATATATCTTAGAATTTGAGTTGCAAAGGAAACAAGTATTTCTTGAAACCTATGCTTTTGGTCTATAAATTACAAATTTTAGGTTAATTTAGTATAAAGGATGTTCACCGTTGGGATATTATCAGTTTGGTTTCAAGTGCTTCTAAGGAGCCTTCAGAGTATTATTTAGGGTGTCTCTTCTATGATGTGTGGCATAGGAGTTTTAGAATCCCTGGGATCTCACTATATCAAATCCATTAACCATATCAGCTTTTCAAAGTAAATGGTTATTGATCTCCGAAATCTAGATTAAACATCCAAGTCATTAAGGCAAACATTGACTCCAAGGCAGCTGGGTTGACTCCAAAAAAAGAAATTATATGAGTCTTCTAATTTGTGACAGAACACAAGGAATCCATCATTTGCTCCACCAAGGCAATTTCCTTTTACATGGGTGAGCTTTTTCAGAGTAGAGGTTTTGATTCTTTTGAAGATTAAGTTTATGCTCCCTATTTCTGTTGTTGATAATTAATGAGTGTTACTAGTCCTTGTTAGGACTTGATAACGGACCTGCAGTGCTACTAACAATTTGACATTGGTTTTTGCATTGGAACTCGTCAAGTTCATTTATCTTTCCACTTTTTGCATTGCATTTGACAGGTGGAGGAATGCTGCAAGCACATACTCACGTGACAGTTCTCTTGTTTTATTGTTTTTTTACTAATATTTTATCAGTAATCATTGTCTTCTTATTGAACCTTCCAACTCCAATAAGAAACTTAGACACAAACTATACCAAGGCAGGATGTTAGGTGTTTCACATCCTTTTCCCCTTTTAGAGCTGCTTTGGGGTTGTTATACTTCTGAAAGTCTAAACTCAAATCAGTAAAAAAAAGAGTGAGATGAGAGAAAACTCAGGGCCAAGGTTTGGCTGTTAACAATTTTGATGCTAGTTAGCTCATCTTCACGATCACAATTGTGATCTGTCTTTTGTTTTCCTTTGCTGGCTGAATATTTGTTTGCAACATTAGATCTTGGTAAGACAAGAAAGGGCAGAATTAGAAATGAAAATATTAGAGGAAATTTAGGGTTAGCACCAATAGGTAATAAGATGGGGGAGATTAGACTTAGATGGTTTGGACATGTCCAAAGGAGACCAACAACGGTACCAGTTAGAAGGAGTGAGGCAATACAAGTAGAAGGTTCTAAAAGGGCAAGGGGAAGGCCCAAAAGAACGTGGATAGAAGTGGTGAGGAAAGATTTAAAAACTTTGGGACTAAATGAAACCATGATATTTAATAGAGTGGAATGGAGGAATAAGATTCATGTGGCCGACCCTTAATTGGGATAAGGTCTTGATGATGATGAACATCAGATCTTGCTAACATCTTCATGTGTTTAGATCCTCTGTTATATTTTATATGTTAAGAAAGTCGATTCTTTCTAAACTGGTACTTTAAGGAATATAATTGCTATCACTATCTAAAACTTTGTTTCTGTTTCCTTCTACCTGATTGCCTATTTATGAACTTGGAATTCTACTGCTCATCCCTGTTGTTTGATTTTGCAGTCCATGGAGCTATTTAAAAAATCATGGGCTTCTATTTATTCTCTGACATGTTTTGATCTGTTTCTTCTTGGTATTACTTCATCCTGTTAGCAGGACAATCCCAAGAGTGCAAATTATGTTACAATTTCAGTGGAAACATATACACATATGACTGAATTGGAGGATCAAGTGAAGTCATTGGAAGATCAAGTGACGACTTTGAATGAAAAGCTATCATCGGCCCTTTCGGATATCACCACCAAGGATAACCTGGTAAAACAACATTCAAAAGTTGCTGAAGAAGCTGTATCAGGTACAACTTGGACAGGAAATGCTCATCATGTTTAGTGCATTAGATATTGATTCATTGGTTTGATCTCTTTTTGGTGCTTTCAGTGTTAATATATTCTATCTATTTTGTAGGTTGGGAGAAGGCTGAAGCAGAAGCTTTGGCATTGAAAAATTCGCTTGAATCTGTCACGCTGCTAAAGCTTACGGCTGAAGATCGTGCATCCCATCTGGATGGTGCTCTCAAGGAGTGCATGAGGCAGATAAGAAATGTTAAGGAAGAAAGTGAGCAAAAGTTACATGATGTAGTGTTCGCCAAAACCAAGCAATGGGACAAGGTAAAGTTAGAGCTCGAGTCAAAAATAGTCGACTTAGATCAAGAGCTCCTTAGGGCCTCAGCAGAAAACTCTGCACTTTCAAGGTCTTTGCAAGAACGTTCCAGCATGCTAGTTAATATCACTGAAGAAAAATCACAAGCTAATGCTGAGATTGAAGTCCTAAGAACCAATATCCAATCATGTGAAAGGGAAATAAATTCTCTAAAATATGAGCTTCATATATCTGCCAAGGAGCTTGAAATTCGAAATGAAGAAAGGAATATGAGTTTAAGATCCGCGGAAGTAGCAAACAAGCAGCATTTAGAGAGTGTCAAGAAAATAACCAAGCTAGAAGCAGAGTGCCAGAGATTACGTGGACTTGTCCGCAAGAAGTTGCCTGGTCCTGCTGCATTGGCTCAAATGAAACTAGAAGTTGAGAGTTTGGGCAGGGACTGCGGAGAAACCAGGCCACGACGATCACCCGTCAAGAATCCCAGTCAACATATGGCTCCAGCTACTGAATTTTCCCTTGACAATATCCAGCAATTTCATAAAGAGACTGAGTTTCTCACAGCACGTCTGCTGACAATGGAAGAAGAAATGAAACTGCTGAAAGAAGCATTGTCAAAGCGCAACAGTGAACTGCAGGCATCAAGAAACATGTGTGCTAAAACAGCAAGCAGACTCCGCACTGTAGAAGCACAAATGCTGGCTATGAATCAACAGAAGAGCCCTATGAATTTAAATGCAGACATCACTACTGAAGGCTCCTTAAGCCACAATGCAAGTAACCCACCAAGCTTGACCTCCATGTCTGAAGATGGTGTTGATGATGCAGGAAGTTGTGCAGACTCTTGGGCTACACCATTAATCTCAGAGTTCTCTCACATCAAAAAAGAAAAGAATGTTGACAAAGGTAACAAGACTGAAAATTCTAGTAATCTGGAACTAATGGATGATTTTCTAGAGATGGAGAAGTTGGCGACTTTGTCAACAGAATCCAATGGAACCGTTTCGAATAATATAGCTGAAGTAAGAGCTGAAACTGCTGAACCTAACGGTTTGGTTGATGTTGCTAAGGTTGGTGACCTCAAGGCAATAATCCAGCCTGATTTAGATATCTCAAATAAGAAGTCCTCATCCATGGATACTGAATCTGATACAGATCGTGTGACCTTAACAAAACTTCAGGCAAGAATATCATTGGCATTTGATTCCCAAGCTAAGGACTCTGATGTTGTTAAGGTTCTGGAGGATATCAAAAGGATTGTGCAGGATATTCAAGATGCTATGCCTCAACATTCTGTTAAATGCATCTTTGAGGAAACCCGCTCTGCAGATTTGAGTTGCAAGGAAAGGCCTGGACCAGAAGATATAGCTGAAACCACTGATAGTGGAATGTCCTTGGTCGGTGATAATAAGTTATGCATCGGTACCAAGAACCCAATTGTGCAGGACTTGGCAAATGCCATTTCTGAGATTCATGACTTTGTTCTATCACTTGGCAAGGAAGCTATAGAGATGCAGGATAAATTTCCTGATGAGCATGGGTTGAGTACAAAGATTGAGGAATTCTCAGCCTCTGTTAATAAAGTATTAAGTTGCAAAATGAGTTTAGATGATTTTATTCTTGACCTCTCCCATATATTAGCTGAAGCCAGTGAACTAAGCTTTAATATGATGAGTGATAAGGGCAATGAAGGGGAAAGCAATAGTTCTGATTGCATCGACAAGGTAACATTACTGGAAAATAAGGTAGTTAAGCATGATCGAGCAAAAGAGAGATTTTCAAGTGAATGTGCCCTTGTTTCTCAATCTAATTCTGATCCTGAGGTTCTTCAAGATGGGAGCGTGGCTCCTAGCTTTGAACCACAGGCCAGTCTGTGCAAATGCTTGCAAGAAGATTTTGAAAGACTGGCGTTAGAGAAAGATAAGATTGCAGTGGATCTGGCAAGATGTACTGAAAGTTTGGAAGAGAAGAGGTTGCAGTTACTGGAAACAGAGCAGCTTATTGCTGAAACTAAATCTCAATTGGCATCAAGTCAGAAATCAAACAGCTTATCAGAGACACAGCTTAAATGCATGGCAGAATCTTATAAGTCACTTGAAACTCATGCACAAGAATTAGAAACTGAAATAAACCTTTTGCATGCAAAAGTAGAAACCTTAGACATTGAACTTCAAGAAGAGAAATGTAGTCACAAGGAAGCTTTATCCAAATGCAAGGATCTTGAAGAGCAAATTCAAAGGTTAGCGTCAGATCTCATGGTCAAATTATATGTTGGTCTTTCATCATTATCTTGTGTCACTTTTTTAGTTCCTAATGGGAACTTAGTTTGCATTAGTTTTATATTGAGAAAATCAGGCTAGTTGACTTTGCTGAATTGTTTTCATCTACACCAGTAAATTCGTACTCTGATGGAAAGTTTACTGTTGGTTCTGTTTCTTGATATCTGTATGTTTCTTATTGGTGTAAAGGAATGAGGGTTGCCCAATGTGCTCACTATCTTCGAATGCTGATGATGACAAGAAAAAACAGGTAAGGACTACTGCTAAGCATTTTTCTTATGTCTGACACTACTAGTTCTTGTCATGCTACTCATTAATCTTATTATGGCTTTTCAGAAATATCTTCTTTTTTTTTTTTTTTTCAAAATTTCTCTTGACTTTTTATTCCGATTGAGTTAATTAGTTTAATTGTCTTTTTGAATTATGTTGATTATTCAGTTTTTCATTTTTGAGTGGTTATCATGTAGACGTAGGTGCATTTATGATTTAAAATGGACCACCTGCAATTTCTCGAAGAAATATTGAGTACATTAGAGTTGATAATAAAATTAATGTTGTTATTCTTTGGGAATGCCTTTTATTTCTATGGATTATTGGAAGTTGTTCTCAAGGCTATTACCAGCATTTCTTTGTTGTAATCTTGGTTTAATGTTGGCCGTGATATTTCTTTGTAAACGAATCATACTTCTATACAAATTTGTCTCGTTAAAGGGTCACATCCTTCAGAATACGTAGTTCCATCTCTTATCTAACAAGCTTTACATGGTGCAATGGCTTCCATCAAGATCATATAACATTATGGTTCTTGTTCAATGTGAAACCACTTTTCTGAATTTCTTGTTTAAATTTCATGCATGTATGAGTGCCACCCAGGCTCATGAAGGGTGAAGAATAGATTGTTTTCCCCAAAATGTCCTTGGTTATTGGTTCAATACTTTTTCTTGAGACTGATTTGAAATTAATGTTTAATTCCACAATGCCTGAGATTTGTATTGTGAAATTCAAAGTTTTAATACAAGGAGAATCTGCAAACTCAAGATGTACCTGGAAAATGGAATATATCAGAAGCCACTTAAGTTTTATTCACATAAATAGATTCCAGTGGTTATGAACTTAGAATGTCTTGAAAGAATTCACCTTCCCACCTTATGATTAAAATGGTCCTCATACGTGAAGATTCAGTTCTCACCTACAGCCAATGAGGTGTGAATAGCTGAAGATGAGAACTGAACCTCACCTGTTTTCGCTTGAGTGTTTACATGAAGGTGAAGGCTGTTGTAAGACAAATAGTATCAGAACTACATTTACCTTGAAAAGAGTTCTGTAGGATTAGATTCCAGGATTTTGTTTTTCACTTACAAACTAAGCTCTAAAATCCCACTCAATCCCAGCTCTCCACTTACTAGTAATTTTCTTTGTTGAGGAAACGACAATCTATGCCCATCTGATTCTCTATAGCTTATCTTTGTTGTAAGGTGAAGGTATTTTCTTTTTGCAGTATATGTTACTCTCTTGGAGAAGTCTTATTTTTCTAGCAATTGGTAATGGTGGATGTTAATTAGGTTTATGGTCCCTTAAATATATTCCATTGGAAGTCTTAAAAGCTGAGAATAAGTGGGATATTTTAATGGTTTTGTTGACCAGAATTTGGCAGTCATGGAGGCCTTACATTTAACAGGTATTGGAAATGAAAATGGAAAGTGTTACATACTTTACTGGCTTAATGAAACAAAATCATCATCATCAAGACCTTATCTCGATTAGGGGTCAGCCACATGAATCTTGTTCCTCCATTCCCCTCTTGTAAGTATCAACACCTCTATTGAGTATCAACAAAAGGAAGAAGAAATGAATCAAGGAAGCGAAATCATCAGTGCCAGCTTTGATTAGCTAACACTATCCTTTGTGGACTTGTCAACAAGGGAACTAGTATCGATTCTGTTATTTTATGTAACATCGATATTTCAGGCTACACTTTTGTTCTTCTAGCATAGTGGCACAAGGAGCATCTCCTGGGGCTGGCCGCAGATTCAAGGCTGCTCATCGCTGCATGTGTCAACATTCAGAAACAAAAGAGAAGTTATTCAATTATGGTGGCAAGAAGCCTTTGCTTAAATGTTATTGATCTAGCTGAATAAATTAGTTAAAGAGGGAAATAGTTCTCCTTGGCCTTGAACTAAAATGTCAAAGAGTATTGCTTTCTAGATCCACTTTTCTCATGCATCATAAGCATAGTAACTGAAACTTCTATGCAACAACTCTACCTGGGCTCCTTTGTTAATCAATTCTCATCATAGCTTCTCTCAAGGATAGCTGACACAGTGATATCATATATAAAAAAGGAACATTTTTCTTTTGACATCGCAGGAGAGAGAAATAGCCGCAGCAGCAGAGAAGCTGGCAGAGTGCCAGGAGACCATATTTCTCCTCAGCAGGCAGCTAAAGGCTATGCGGCCTTCTCCTACAGATACCACAGGTTCTCCATACAATGAGAGGCACAGACCGAATGAAGATCTCATGATAAATGAACCAAGTCCAAGTCAGGTGACACCAGAAAGCATTCATGACCAGCAAGACTTGGACCAGACAGAGATGGAGGCTATTGGTTCTAACATGAATAGAACTGGCTCAGAGTCTCCCTTAGATACATACAATGCTCACTTGAGTCAATCCGACCCTGAAGCAAGCCCTGTTTCAACGCCTAATAGCTCAAAGCGGCCAAAACACCGGCCTACAAGGTCATCTTCCTCTTCATCCTCTTCCATCCCGACACCCGAGAAGCAGGCACGTGGTTTTAGCAGATTCTTCTCGAGGGGCAAAAGCATCCCGCAGGGTTCAGCACATTAAGTGTCAAAAGTATTCAGTTGACAAAGCCCAGTGTTGAAGCTTAGGCAGTTTTTATTTGTCAAAGAGCATCCAGTAATTGTGATTCTCAGTTCTGCATGGGGGAATGCCGGGAGTTCCCGTTAACGAATTGGAAATTGACAATTGCAAGACATGGGTCCTTCGTGGCATTTGTGGTGCGTAATAATTCGCCTCGTTCAGTTTTTTGGCTTCTTCTTCTATGGGCATTACTCAGTAATTTAGTGGGAAAAGATGCCTTTCGGGGAATGTGGCTAAATTGAAGCAGCAGCATGCAATGTACAGTTCACTTGCATATATGGCCTTTCCATTTGCAACAGTCTTTTGCACAATCTCGTCGATTTCTTGGTATTTCTTTTACCTTGGTTTGATTTGTATCTAAGAACTTTCAACATCTTGTCTAAGATCTCTGCCAAGAAATGACGGACTAAACTGGGTGGTGCTTACAGATTTTTGGTGCAGTTTCTTACTCCCGTGAAGGATTCATGCTTTTATGGTTTGAGGTTGCGCGGGGTAAGGTAACCTCCCACTTTAGAGAAAAAAAATAAAATAAAATCTCTCACGTTCGGGTCTTGTATTTAGCTGGTAGTATATATGTGGCGGGCCTTTTTGATCTCCATGTCATACATGTTTCTGGCAGTTTACTGTATCTTGACACATCAAATGACCTACAGATTTATGGAATAATATCTTCCAGTTATTTCCATGTATAAACTCCACTGAATTCTAAGTATTCTGTTTCTTGGTCGCCTTCCGTGGTCTGTGATAAGTATGTTTGCCCGTAAGATAAGGACTCCACCTGTGGTGCCGTTACCTGAGACATCCAAAGACAGCAAGTAGAGAAGTTATATGGTGGCTTCTAAATTGCTCCAATTGTTTAGTCTCTGGCTTTGTCAGCTCTACTATACACTAGAGGGAAATAACAGAAAACCTTCTCCAGTCAGGCTTAACCCTTCCATTGATTAAGGTGTTACTGCCATTGTTTTCAATGTTTATGAGCAGTCAAGTTCCCTTTCCATTATCGTAGTTAGGATCATCCATGGAGAAAGGTTATGGTGCATGGCCTATCTAAGATGTCGGCTGGAGATCAGGCTTTGTATCGTGTAAGAATCCCACCCACTTATGATTATCAGCGCTAGTATCATCTATATTGTTCATCTGGTGGCCTCTACGTGCCCAACAAAACAAGGGCCTCTATCAATTATGCTTTTTGTTTTGCTGGAACTGAAGTTTATTCCGTTAATTTTGGTTTAAAGCTTTGGTTACCCTCTAATTGGGATGGTGATTATAGGAATGTCACAAGTTGGACGAGGAATGATAAGATTTTGCCTTGGAGATTTGGAAATAGTGAGATGGATCCTAATGCTCATTCTGGTGTTGAAAGATCAGATATGCAGATTACAGAAGCGATTAAATTTCTGGCCCGTGTGCTTTTCGATAAGCCTGCCTTTTTTGGTTGTGTTTAGAGTTGGAATTTCTAGCCTTTTTCGGTTTGTTTGCTTAGATCCTGTTTCCAGCCATGGTTTAATGAGTTGGCAAGTGTTTTAAGGGAAAGTTGATGCCGATGCAGATTGTTCATCTAGCTGAAAAATAAACAATTCTATCTGTTGGAGCCCTGCCACTGTTTGACGAAAATTAGCTAGTTATTTCAGACCACTGCCTCAACAATGGGGTTCATTAGATCAATAATTCAAGCAAAAGCAAGTGCACGAGTGGGCTAACCAAGGTTTCTCTCTTGAGTGTCTTAAAGAGTTAACTAAAACAGAGAAAAGAAACACCCAGCGCTCCCAGTTTCAATTGCAGCTAGCAACATTTTCCATGGCCAGTCGATCTGTAGATGAGATGGTTAAGATGTAGGAACAATTCCCCGCCAACTTGATCAGATGGGTACAGAAAGTACATCTACCAGTAGCAAATAATACTCAAATAACAGGCCTAAATCGTTTTACAGACATAAAGAGGGTGGAATAATTATGGCCCCTCTTTGTAGTGTTTTGGGGCCATTACCAACTGAAGAAGCTGCAACTCATTGAAGTGGTAACTGTGACATTATATGGTTCTGCCCCCACCTTTCTTCGCATCATGTGAACATGAATTGCTCTGGTGTGAAGTACTAGCGTACCATTTCAAATTTTCAGGGCATCACGCGTATTATCTGTTGTGGAACCTGCATGTAGTCAGTTTTGAAGGACTATAGATAAGGTATTTAAAGAGCAACGTAGAAAGGGAATAATATAATCTGGTTGTTTGTTACAGTCAGCATCACCTGGGCCAAATTGACTAGACTTAGCCAGCTAAGAAGGCCAATGATTAGACTCCCCAGCTAGGTGCAGAAGAAAGGATTTTCTTCATATGCATAGACTAGTAGATGCATTTCTGCATCTTGGGCCCTCTCGATCACATGCAAAGTTCAAAGTCTTCACGAGGTTCTCTTTTTCATGGCCCCCTCATAGGTCCGTAACTACACTAACATGCCCTACCAAAATCCAGAAACACACGTCCAAATGATCACAAGAAAAATGTCATTTGCGAGTCCTAGATTCAGTGGCCGACGCACGTCTCTCTCTCTCTCTCTCTCTCTCTCTCTCTCTCTCTCTCTCTCTCTCTCTCTCTCTCTCTCTCTCTCTCTCTCTCTCGATTATAGGATGGTCGCAGGCTACAGAGAGAGTACGTAATGAGGACAGCTGGAAAGGACAAACGGGATCCCATGTTTTGGACGGTGTATTTTTGCAGTGCCAACCGTTCATTTTTTACGTTCTGCCTTAGATAGGCCATGTCAAAATCTCATCAGTAAGACTTTTACAGCTTACACATGGGTGGTAAAGCTGATTAGAATACAATTTAAGCAAAGCCTGGATCATCCAGCAGATGGTACTTTTATGCCCTGGCTTAGCTAAACTACTACCAAAGGATGAATGATTTGGATCACTGAAATATGGGGCCAGCCTATACTTACACTCATTCATACAATATGACGTGAATGCTTTGCATACCAACATAAGAAACAAGAATATAAAACGGATTATCACACATATAGTTCTTGCAGAAAGATGAATATGTACATTCCATGCACTTAATATATAATTATATACTTAAAATACTTCTAACAGATGGACTTATCATAAGGTATCTTTCATAACAGGTACAATTATTATGTCCAGGTCTCTCTCTCCGCTTGCTGGATATATAGAAACATTTGAAAGTTCTAGATCATTAGAAGTTGCATATGCTGACATCAAGGCTTTTGTTGTACCCTAAAGTGAATTACCTCTGATATCATAAGAAATCTCTATTTATTCCTAAGAGTGCTGGAAAAAACAATGTGAATCATAGGTGCCTCAAACCCTAGTTTCCATTCTCATTCTCCCTGATTCCACCTCCACTACATCTGTTTCCATTGTCGCTCTCATTTTCCAACACTTTTTTGGTTTTGGAGCTTCTATGTTCAAGTATAGTAAGAGCGCAAGAAGCTACATAACTAAAGTTTGTGGAGCAAAGAATATGCTTAATGATCCAAACCATTCTCGAGGATGTCATGCATCAGAAAGCTGTTCCACTATCAGTTCGAGCACTTAGCGTGGTAACATGTCCTGTCTCATGACCAAGAGGGTGTTGGTTCGAGTCCGCTCATCATTCAGAAACAGAAAAAAAGAAAAAGAAAAAAGAAAAAAGAAAAAAGAAATCTCATTACACAATATGAATCAGTCGGTTAAAAATGGACTTAACTCAGAAGATTTAAGAGCAAAGACAGTAAATCTTAACCAATAGGAGAGTTAATATCATCCCGTGGAGGAGATCTTCATGGAGCACTCTTCTAACCCCCAGGGCCATATGTACTTGTTAGGTTTACATGTATTACAAACACCATAGTTTCTAATGAAAACCTAGAAATTCTTACATGATGAAAAGGATAATCTTTTTTATTTGGCAGTAAGCTTCCTACTCTAATGCTTACTTGAGTTTCATATCAATATTCTAATTCATATGAGAAGGATCATATATGAAAGACTTAGTAGACATGTATCGTCTAGATACCTTGGTAAGAAGCTTTAGGAATTCTAAAGTAAAAGAGAAGGAAGAAAGTGAGACAAGGTAGACACCCACATGATTAAGACCCAAACAGCGAATGACTAGACATTGTAGTGACACTTTGCTTTTTCAATTTTCGTTACTGTTGCATGTGATTGGCAATCGACATTGAAAGTGAAACATGGTACTGTCACTGTCTTTTGAACTTGGATAATGCCCTACGCATGAGTATTGTCTCTACCTTTTTCATGCTTACAATTAATATAACTGATTAGATAGATAGCCTCAAATCTTTGAACCTAAGGCATACTCTCATCAAGTTAAAAAGATCCACTCAACTCAAGTAGTCTATTGTTGGAAAACTCGACACGATTCGGGTCAACTCAGTAGTTTGTCATCCATTGGATGATTTTAACTTCTGATTTTTTTAGCCTTTTATGCTGTTTATTTTTTGAAGCCATGACATGTCCAATGGGTAACTCTAGCGACAAAGTATGTGAATTTTTTGACATGTCCCAGACTCCCACGAGTGGCAAGACAATTAAGATGAGATGGTTCCTAATATTGAAAAGGTAGGGCTCATTTCTGCATTTACCCCGAATTCCAAAAGAGGGGTGTGAGAATATGATGTAACAAAAGTAAGTCTGTGTTTAAGAACTATCCCATAAATATTTGACTATATAACATGCAACTCAACGGTTGCTTTTAAGGAGATGGACATGCACACAATATACTCTTCACTTGATAAGATGAAGTTTGCAATGACTAAGCGTGGTGGTACAATGGTCACATGTTCCCATGCCTCTGCTGACTATATGATAATGACTGATGAACAACCTTTCCACGGCCAATTAAGGATATGTAGTACTACCTCTGAGAACAAATACTGCCATAACAGATACCGTGCGCACTGGAGAGGCTTTCTAGCTCCACTTCGGTAGAAGGCCTTGGCTCGAGTAACAATTGTACCAAAATGGGACTGAGTACTTAGCCTAATCGTTTAAGTGCCCAGTCGTGCAGCCAGGTCTGTGGTTCCAACTTTTCCAACTTTGAATGCACTCACCAATCTCAAGAAGGAAAAAAAATGAAAGAAAAAAAAGGACAGAGAAAAAGGGCCTAACTGATGTTTCACCGCTGACGATGGTAAAGGGAGAACGAATCACGCACTATCACCTGAGTTGAAAGGAAAGGGATCTATGTAATTAACCTGATACCATGGCTAAGGCTAACTTATGAATGGTCGATAAAATTGTATCTAACGTATAATATAACCTTAGGAATGCTAATGTTAGACACTCATGCCGATAATCCTAGAGAAAAGTTTAAAGTTGGGATCATATGACCTTAGGAATGCTAATGTTGGACATTCATGCCGATAATCCTAGAAAAAAGTTTGAAGTTGGGATCATATGAGAGAGAGAGAGAGAGAGAGAGAGAGAGAGAGAGAGAGAGAGAGAGAGTCATCGTAGCAAGTGCAAAATCAAAGCCCTACTTACTACAGTAGACAAGATGTGACAATTGATGGTTCATCTCAATAACTTTGTCTTGTGAACAAGGACACGTAAAGCTTGGGTCGGCAATCATGCATGCATCAAGCTCACATGTAATTGAATAAGATATAGGACAGAATGCAAGAGCATAGGTGTGAATGTGATGTGAGGATTAAATGTAAAAGGATAAGTGGATGGGTTATATCGAAAAGGTTATCTGGAGCTCTCCGTAAATGAGGTACGAGCACGTGGGCGAGAGAGAAGGATTAAAGAACAAAGGGGGAGGAGTCAGCACTTCTCTTAGTTTTGTTCTAAAACAGCACGCAATATTCGCGTGCTTTTTGTGGCTATTGGTGAAACATGTGTAAGTATAAGTTTGTGGCTATTGATGAAACATGTAGTAGGTATAAGTACTTGGCTATTAAGTTTTTATACTTTATTAATTGTGCAGTTTGTATTAGATATTCTCCAATGTATACCCCTTTCCTTAGATTGTACGATCATCAACGAGAAGAAGAAATATATACTTCTTAGTGAGCAATCAACAAAGTCTTTTTAGTTTTGAGTGTTTATAAATATTATTTTGAGTGATCTTAAAAGTATTTCTTTGTATCAAATTCTCAAGTTCTTTGTGAAATATAAAATTGTGAGTTTGTACTTAGTTTCAAAAAAGTAGCATCGGAGCTATAGTGGATAGCAATATGACAATCATCCAAGTACCTATGCTCAACATTAGCAACTACAATAATTAGAGTATCAAATTGAAGGCACTTTTTGGAACACAAGATGCATGGGGTATCATAGAAAATGCTATAATGAGCCAAGAGATGACACCACTCTAAATGCCTTCACAAAGATTAAAAGAATATTTTGAAGGATTTAAGGAAGAAAGACAAAAAGGCTCTGTATCCATCTATTAAGCTTTAGATGATGATGGCTTCAAGAAGATTTCAAATCCAACTTCCGCAAAAGAAACATGGGATAAGCTTCAAACTTCTTTCAAAGGAGTAGAGCAAGTTAAAAGGTGCTACTCAAAATACAAAGAGGTGAATTCAATCTTTGCATATGAAAGAAGGCAAGTTTGTTTCTAACTATTTCTTTGGAGTTTTATATGTTTCTAATCAATTAAACAGAAATGATGAAACTTTAGATAATGAAAAAGATACTCTACTCATTAGATTCACAATTTGAGGACATTATTATAACGAATCAAGAAACCAAATATTTAAAAGAAGTTACAATTGAGCTAGTCATGGGTTTATTACAAGCATATAAAGAGATGCACAAGAAGAAGCACTACTAGACAAGGGGCTTTTAAAGTTACTTAAAAAGGATAATCAAAGTCACTAACAAAGCAACTTTTATCGAACCTACTTGGAAAGTCACCAACTTTTAAAGTCGTTTATCTAAACAACTTTAAAAATCAAATACTTTTGAAGTCATTTATTCTAAGCAACTTCAAATGTATGTGACTTTTGAAGTTGCTTACCATAAATGACTTTAAAAGTTGGTGACTTTTAAAGTCATTTGTTTTACCTAAGTGACTTCAAAAGCCCAACCTTTTTCGATGGAGTTTTAAAGTCGCTTAACCTAAATGACTTCTAAAATGGGTGATTGTGAAGTTGTTTTTTCTAAGCGACTCCAAAAGCCCAACCTTTTTTTATGGAGTTTTATAGACGCTTAACCTAAATGACTTCTAAAGTGCATGAGTTTTGAAGTCATTTTATCTAAGCAACTTCAAAAGCCCAACATTTTGATGGAGTTTTGAAGTCACTTACCATAAGGGACTTCAAAAGTCTGGACTTTTGAAGTCGCTTACACTAAATGACTTCAAAAGTTTACACTTTTAAAGTTGTTTAGGGATAAGCGACTTCAAAGTTCTATACTTTTGAAGTCATTTATCACTAAACGGCTTTAAAATTTTTTTTTTTTTTTCTTCCAATTTTTTATCCTAGCAATATCACCTGTGTAAAATTGAATAACAAACATCCTAATACTCAATCGGTATCACCTATATATGATTAAATAACAAGCAGTATCACCTGATACTCAAACAATCTTTATAAGCATTCAAAACATGTTCCAATACAACATTCATCAACTTCTTGATACAATATCACCTGCATACATTGGTTTCTAAACATCATATACAACCTAATACTTCAGTCTCCACAAATATGGAAAACCAACATCCACTACAATGCATCCACATCTTTATAAGCACTCAAAACTTGTTTCAATACAATATTCATTAACTTCTTGATACAATACCACCTGCATTGGTTTCCAAACATATATACCTAATACTTCAATCTCCATAAACATGAAAAATCAACATCCACTATAATGCATCCACATCTTTCTTGATACATTACCACGTATGTATCCATTGAATAACAAACATTCTATAAACCTAATACTTCAAACAATCTTTATAAACATGAAAAACCAAATATCATATACACCTAATACTTCAATCTCCATACACATTCGAAACCAACATCTACTATGATGCACCAGCATCTTTCTTGATACACTACCACCTGTGTATACATTAAATAATAAACATTCTATACACCTGATACTTCAAACAATCTTTATAAACATGAAAAACAAAACATCCAATACAACAAGCTCCAAATTCAATTCATCCATACTAATTTATTCCCATAGTCCAAATTTTCAAAGAAAATAATAAAATGTAAAGGAACACACACAAGTGAATGAAATTTTTTTTAAATGTATTTTAGGTTCATGTAGTTACTCCAAGTGATCTAATTGAAACTCATTACGTACTCAGCCTATTCAGTTTGTATTTCATTGAGATTTATGCAGGAGTAACTCTTCTTATTTGCCCACTTATAAAGTACAGCAGCCTGAAATACAACATATTTAATTAAGCCTAAAGTTTTTAGCTAGATTCGTAAAAACTGCAGAAAAATATAAGATTATGAAAAGTAAAAAGTGTTCTACCTTTCTTAAATGGGAGGCATGAATACAATCAAATATGAAGGTCATCATGTATCTTAGGACATAATACCTACACTTCCAATCAGATTGTTATTTAGGGCACTATGCAATAAGGACAACAAAAAAGAACCCATAAATATTATTTGTCATAATATAGGTTTAATTAGTGGTAACTTAGAGTAAAAAACTATTTCATATACCTTGACATTCTTTCAAATGAGTTTTGGTGGTTGTACAGTCTTGGTGATATTAGCCCATTCAATTCAAACTTTATAAATTTAAATTTCAAATGCATTATAGATGAATAATAAATTACTTATCTACACATAACACTTGAAAAAAACAAATGCTTACTTGTTTATAATTTCTATGAGGTCCGGACAGATGTGTGATCCACAAGAATAAAAAAAGAAAGCATGCCCACTGTACACATCCAAAACAAGCAGCATCCAATGAGGCCTACATAGACAATCATATGATTGTAAAGAAAGTTGACAATTTCTATGTATATAATAAGTTGGCAAGAAAATTAATACCCGCTATTATAGGAATCATTAAGCCTTGTCCCTGAGAGCAGCGAAAGAAGCCAAGTAAAATATCTTGAATATGCCTCTCTATCAGTCATTGTCCGCCACTCCAAAAATGATGCTAAGGTCAAGGAATTGGTAAAGTGTACCCTCATCCTAAAAAAGGCTAGTCACATCATTCAAGAAGCTACATAAAAGAAATAATTATTACATATACCATTAAAATATATTATATAAATATCAAATGATTTATAAGCAAGTATGTGCATATACCCCATGTAGGAGACAATGTGAGGGTGCTCGAGTTGATCCCATAGGCAAACTAGTAATATGTTCTCTTCCATAAGTGGCACTTCAACAATGTCCTCAGCAAGCACTCTCTGCTTGATTCGTATAAGATTGATTGCCATATCATTGTTGATGATATCATAGATTAACCTTAGGTATTGAGGCATGTTAGGTTGGACTTCCACACGCTCATTGGACAGCTGCTGTAAAAGATGTAAATTTTTTTAGCTAAATAATATTAATCAATGAAGAAGACCTAATTTATGATGAAAAGAAACCAAAGATATATACAAGTACTTGTTCCATTAGTGTAACATCAATAAGTGACACTAGAATGGTAGCCGATGTTAGTGCCGCATGTTGTTGCCGATTAATTGTATATAGTTATTAAATAATTAAGTGAGGTCTCTAGATAAAAAATATTGATGAGGAAGGTAGTATGATAAGATACATACTGTGGACTTTATGGGAATGACTAGTGCCTTTGGCCAAGCGACATGATATGCAACTGCTTACCCAACAATTATAATATTTTTCATTTCCAATGGGAAAGGTAGGCAAGCATTAGCATTCAAAGCTATGGTAATGGACACCTACTTAGTATGTGGTGGCATACTAATTTTGTGCAAATTTTTTGATTCATGCTCATAGCATGAAACAGCTACCACAATGTTTTGACAGGAATCTAAGAATAACAACCATTGGTCCACCTGCAAATCAAATATGCAATAGAAAGATTGAGATAGAGAATTATTACAGCAGGACAATGATAATTTTTAGTTTTGTCTACATATATATATATATATATATACACACACACACACCTCATAGGCAAGAATTTCTTTTTTGAGGGGAGCTGGATGTCTTTCATTATCTTCTTCAATTGGGAAATTACAGCTCGCATTTGATGGAGGTACAGGGGCACTGTGAGAATTATGAGCAGGGGATGGAGTAACAATCATCAAACTTTCCTCATGCAACTGATTAAATGTATTAGTCTTTATTTTCACAACGAGCTCATTTTAGGCCTCATCATCTTGAACTTTAAGTAAATGTCCTTTACCAAAGAATTTAGAAGGAACACCACCATGACCTATGGCCTTAACTTGACTGGGGTGGTCCATCTCATGGCCCATAACCCTATACAAGATGTCGTCATTGCTAGTTGTGCTGCTTAGAGTTCCTATCGTAGCACTTTCTTGGGTAAGAATGTTCTACAAAATTTAATTAGAAAGACACGATCATGTCATCTAATTAATTGTATAAAATTTATAGACAGGTGAAACCACTTACTATGCAAAAAAAAATTTGAGCAGTACTTTTATTCGAGAACATGTTGCCAATATGGCCCATCAAATGCCCCATCTTCTAGAGGATGGAGTGATTAATGGGTTCCACAATCCTAGCTTTTTTTTGCTATCAAGTAAAGACACTTAGTTAGAGGACAACATGTATATAACTATAATAACATTAAATTGAATGGGATAAATTGTCACAGATGCTTACTTCAAGCTCTTCTAAACGAGCATAGCCCAACCTAGATAGGTGGTGCTGCATATTTGTTTCATGCACCTTTGTTTCCCTTGCACTCTTTGCCTTTACATTTGTACATTCGTGATCAAGTGCAATAATCGAATGTTTTATGCAATTAATTAAATGAAGCATCATTTTTGCACATACCTCAAACTTGGCAAAGCTGCGGTTCTATAGAAATGCATTCCAAGCCTCCTGGTCAATGACATAGAAGTAAATGGAAGGCACAGTGTATAGCCTTGACGGATCGTTGACATTTGGAACTATGTAATTACGAACAAGGTAGTTCTTGTATTTTCTCCATTGCTTACTAGCCCCTTGTAAAGCACACATCTTCTTATCATTTGGCACGCCAGAGGCAGTTTACGAATTGAACACATCAAATTGCTATATTTGAAAAATAAGGAAAGTTATAATGTAAATAATACATGCACTTAATGTTTACATACCTTCACCATTTCCCATATTAAATCTTTTGTTGAGGATGGCATATGTATCCAATCCTCAAATGTGATAGGAACCATGCTTCTTACTATAGAGCAGAGGAAACTATTATAAGTAGGTGCACTCTCACCAATCTCTTGCCTCTACTATTGTATTGGATAGTTTCTTTAATTCTCTTTGACTTTCTCTTGATAACCTTTTCCATTGTTGTTCGCCCTTTACCTTTTCTTTTTGGAGTAGTGCTCATGTTGGCCTCTTGGTCATGCTCTTCAATGTGACCATAATTGTAATATTCTCAATTTTTAACCCTAAATTAGTAATATAATAAATTAATTAAATTTAAAACATTTATGTACAGAATTTGGTCTTGAATCACTAAAACTAGCAACTACAAGTCGATAGGAATTTAATGGTATAAAGAACGTCAAAATGGAGTTCGGATGAATGAGATATGACCATTTTAAGTTGTGAGGGTAAATTGGTAATTAGCCAGGGACGCTCACAAGCTCTGTCCTGGACGACTGGAATGCGTCGGGCATCTTAGCATCAGTGCACTACAAGGCCGCCAATGTATGCCAGTGTAAATCCCGTCCACTAGTGTAAACCGGTGCAAACACCCACTCGACTCCTATAAATTAATTTATTAATTTATAAAGTCTTTTCACTAAAAGCTTTATTTTAAAAGCTACAGAGATCTAAATCATGATCGAAAACATCTGTTGCAATCATCTTGATGGAAAAACTCACATTTGACCACTTTTAAATTGGTTAAATCATAAAATATTATTCAATAACTTAAATCAAGCTGATTAATGGATAATCAAGCCTTAGAAATGGATTACATGTGTCAAATATAAGATGATCTAGGGGATTAGAAGATTGGATCTTTAGAAATTTTTAAGAAGAAGTGATCTTAACCATTGATTTGATCAGGTGTCGTAAGAGTGCCTAATCAAAGATCAATCTGACTCTCAGATCGATGCATAATTATAGACATATATGTCAATATCTAGATAAACATGTAAATAAAGATGAATCAAATGATCTAAACTGTTGATTAAGATCAAGATCTAGATCCAGGAGATCATTATATAAATTGATATGTAAATGGGTACAAATTAAGAGAAAAGCGTATGATAAATTTTATTGAGGGACAATAAATGACGCAAAAATGATAATGTGGTACTGACAGGTGCATCAAAGTGCGTGAGTTGAGAGGATTACATGCTTAATTGGATTGTTCCTTCGTCGAGGTAGGTGATGACAGTTAATGTTATGTTTTGATTTCTAAAATTGGCATTATCATAGCATTCATGGTTGATTGTCACTTGTTTATTTATTCTGAGATTTTGTGAGATTCAATATTTTATGCTATGATCAATATTAGATTTCGAGAGTATATTGAATGAGTTTTCATGATCGATTGTTTTATGAGATTGATACCGCGTATCTTATGTATAATTAATAATTATCTTTCCTTATTGCATCATTGAGATTGATTAGTTTTCATAACATGGATGGGGGAGGCTTGGTGGCTAGTCCTTTAAGAGGCTAACACTGGGATGAGGGGTGTGCCTCGGGGATTGCGAGCCACGAGTGCTCCATATTTTTAAAGATACGCAATTTTTCATGTTTTGTGATTTATGACAAGTGCTCTCATCCGATGGATGTGATGCTAGGAGGGAGTAGGGTTGGCCACCCATGCTCTGAAATTGTGATGTGAAAGACACCTGTCCACAAATGGCTTTCAGTAGGGCTTTGGTGACATGGATAGTCCACACTACCGGTCCGGGCCTTTCCATGGGGACGGACGTTAAGTCTCCCATTATGGTGTCGACGGGGAGCGATGGTGGTTGAGACCCTAGTGTGATGACCCGGGTTTTTACATGCATTTTTAAAATGCAATAACTAATTCTTAGAGCGGGATCGATCCCTATTCGAAAACATTTTTAGAAAACAATGCAATGTAGCAGAAAAATCTTTCATTTTAAATTCATTTTGAAAACCTCGAGTGCCATTTACTTTCAAGATGAGTAAAGTAGTTTTGAAGATTGCGAAAATCATAAATGTATTCCCAGGTCTATCCAGTCACAGCTCATAGCTCAACTGTAAATAAGTACAGATACATGTCCAAAAGGTAGAGTGTTTACTTACATTCATGCTTGTCTTCTCTTCGTTCACTTGATCGTGGTACTAACATGTTCTGATACTTCTTCATATTCTATGTTGAGCTAATCTGTAAAAATAATATATTAGGGTGAGTATTTCTCATACCCAGTAGGTGATTTGATACAACTATTTTGAAAACACGGTAGGCAACATGCATGATTCCAAGAGCTTTTCATGTAAAATATTAGAGATTCTTTTTATGTAAGCATGCATAGTTATGCATAAAACACAATCTAGTATTCAACGATATAAATATCATCAAAATCATGAAATAGAAATCAATAGATCCATATACGAAGATCTAGGCAAATGCATCAACCCAACGAGTCAAATACAATAGTCATGAAACTCTTAAAATAGTTATTATTCCAAGTAGATGCTAGTATCAAGCACATGAGTCTCTTGGCATTCACGTCATGCCAACTGGTCACGAGTACTCGTATACGACCATATCAATGCTATATGCATATCAATCACACTGAAATCATAGGGTCACTATGCTCATGATTAGCACACAGCTGAATCGTGTGGCTCCGGTATCTAAAGACCTACCCACCATAGCCTTCACGGGACTATGGTTGTCCCTGAAAGGGTGCCGTGAACACCTCCAGTGGTCGTCCCTGTTTATCACAATAGTCAGGGAAGGGACAATGCCTTTTTGGTAGTGATACCATCCACCCTTTTGGTGGTAGAGGCCGGGAGGCCAACCCCATACATAACAACCTCTCAGTATAGTGCCCACCGTGGACTGCCTCATCCAGCGATCTACCCACTAAAAACATATATAGATAATCCAAATCTCACATATCGTAGATAATGCAATTTAGGCATTTGTTTTCAAAACATGCAAGCAATACATTAAAACTACTCATGCCAGTATTTGCATTCAAAGCCATAATTCTTTATGCTTGTACAAAAACATCATATCTTGAAAGCATGCTAAACACGGTGATAGGTTCAAGTGTTTTAAGCCACAAATCATGAAGACAAATCCGCGTACTCATATAAGAACATCATATCTCAAAAAGCATGCTAAATATAGTAATTAAAGCTAAGTAAAGCATTCAGATTTTGAAATATATTTGAAAACTTAGTAGTATCAGACTACCTACCTCGATGTTTTCTGGAGTTGCGTCCTTCATTACTCAACCCGACCTTGGGTCTCCTTTATAAAATCCTGGATATGAATGGATAACAAGGAGTCCTTATCATTTTCTATCTATTTATAAATCACTATTAGATCTCTAAATTAATGGCTAGATCTGCCTGTTAGGGTCTATAGGTTCTTGCTTAATACATTGTCAGGCTAGATCTTATGTATGGATCTACTATTCAATGGTTAGACCCCATAATTCATCCTCTGATCCTAATTTTTATAGTCTCATTAGGTCAGCATCATTAATACGGATCGATGGTTCTCTCAGATCGTTAATCGGAGTCCTACAGCCTCCGTAATTGCAGTTTTAGTGTCCCAAAATCACGGACAAGCCAATTTTGTTCACGCGCGGCCCGCGCATCGCCTTTCTCGGGACGCTTGTGTGCCCGATTGAACCAAGACTCGCACCCTCATGTCACGCATGTCTGAAGGCCGCGCCAGGGACAGTGTTATGACACACGTCATGGATGGCATTGTACGGGCGCGTCTTTGTCGCAACACGGCCCGTCTCAACTCCCAGGGCACCCCGTGCATCCTGGTCAAGCCAGGACCCATGCCCCATGTCGCACGCACCCAAGGGCCGCGCCAGGGATCGTGCCCTGGGCATGTGTCATGCATCACACCCTTGGAACGCATTGCCTTGGACAGGTTCCCGCCTGTCTGGTTCCTTCCACAAAGGGCCGGTATTTTTCGGCCTGAAAACTGCCTAGATCCGATCAGAATCTGGGGGAACGACGAAGGGGAGACAGAGACGGAGATGGGGCCTTACCTGGGTAGCTGGAGATGCCCTCATTTTGGTGTGCAGCTCCTTTTAGGCGTGCTAGAATCCCAGGTCACCGAAAAAACCCGATGAAGGGGAAAAACCCAGTTTTTCGGGTGATTCTAGGGAAGAAATGGGGAAGAGGAAGAAGGGAAATGGCCAGCTTGAAGGACCTGGCCGTTGCTGGAAGTTGTAGGGAACTGGAGAAGGGGTTTTTTCAATGTAAACCTCACCGGAACCCTAGCTTGAAGCAGCCGGATTAGGAGGAGAGGAGGGATGGTTGAGGAGGAGGAAAGAGGGCTTTTTATAGCCTGGCCAAGGCAGTGCTGCCCATGGCGGTTCTACCATTTTTGCCGCCTCATAGAGGCAGTGCTTGGAAAGGTCGAGAATGGTTGTGGTTGGAGGTAGGGGACGACTTGGCGGGGGGTTCCATTAGTAAAATGGCCCCCTGTGTTTTTGGGTCTTCCTATTTTAATTATATTTTACAGAAATGCCCTTCTATCTTCAAAAGGCCATAACTTAGTCATATGAACTATGTTTTTTGCGTTCTTTGAGGCGTTGGATTCTATTTTAAACATAGAATCTAATGATACTAATTTTTCTTACAAATTCCTTTGTTTACTATTTTAAATAAAATAAAACATTTAATATAGTTCATTTCTTATAGAATGTCTAATTCATTTTTGTCAAATGGATGCAAAAATAGCGAAAATGCTTGAGGCATTACACCTAGAGGGGTTGCTGCTGTAACATGACGATCCATACTCTTGTTCTATATACTTGCATGATAAGCATGTAGATATTATTGTATGCTTGGGTGTGACGACACTCAGAGGATTGATATGATTACTCATGATCTGTTAGACGAGTGTATGGGACACTCGTGGGACCCACGTACCTTGGGATGCCCTATTTGTTATTGTATGCTCATTGATATTGGATCATATCATGTTTTACATCCATGAGATTTTCATGTTGTATATTGTTGAGTGTTTTTCGCAAGTGCACGACTGTTGTAGTCTAGCTAGTGCAAGTCCGGGTCGATTTCCACGGGGACTCGACTTAAATGTGGAGTTTACACAAATTTAAATTATAAATTAACAAACTAAAATTCAAGTTTATTAAGCATTTCATGAGTAAACAAAACTCTAGATTTAAGTAAGCAAGAAATGACAATAAATTGCAAATAAAGAAAACTTCCCTGTTTGACTACTGTGTCACGCAGCTAGCCACAATAGGTTCTAATTAATAACAAAACAAATTAAGCAATATAACTGTCTTAGATTACACAATCCTCGGACTAACAAAATAGGAATAAAACAGAGTGAAGATAAGGCAGGATATAATCATAATTAAGCTGGGACACAAATGTAATTAAATTGGGCCAAGAACGGAATTTTTTCATTTTCCATTTCTTTAAGAGATGAAAAGAAGACATGTCTGGTGCTTGTCGGGTGAGAAATGCATCGAAGAAAAAGACAAGAAAAGGGAGAATAGAATAAGAAGAAAGAGATGGAAAGAGGGATGGCTGCAATGGAGGAATCGATGCAGAGAGAAGAAGATGGAAGAAAAAGAAGAAATGAGAGGAAGAAGATGGTGAGCAGAAGAAGACAAGGGAAAAGGGAGATCTGGGGATGCAATGCGGCAGGTGAAGGACCGCCCAAGAGAGAGAAGACTCGTCAAGGATGGGTGCGTGAGAAACAAAGAGTCCGAGATAGCAGGGAGAGCTTGAGAGAGAGATGGGAAAGAGAGGATAGGAGTAGATGATAGAAGGTTCTAGAGAGACGTCGTCTGGTGCTGGAGAAACAGACGAAGAAAAAGGTTGCGGGAAGTGGAGCAGAGGCGACTGGTCTGGTGCAGTTGGGTGGTGAGATGAATAGGGAATGAAAGAGGATTTCTGGCCAATGTTGCCGGTGAACAGAAACAGAGAGAGAGAGAGAGAGAGAGAGAGAGAGAGAGAGAGAGAGAGAGAGAGAGAGAGAGAGAGAGAGAGAGAGAGAGAGAGAGAGAGAGAGAGAGAGAGAGAGAGAGAGAGAGAGAGAGAGAAGGAGATGGGGAGCTTGATGAGTGTGTGGTTGTGCGATAAACAAGGAGACAAGGGAGATGAAAGAGATGGGGCTTGTGAGACAAAGGTGCGGTGAACTAATGGGGTTATGGAGAAGGAGTAGAGAGAACAAGGGAGAAGGGAGAATGGAGAATGGAAAAGGAGAAGAGCATGGGTAAGTGCGTGAAGATGGGAAGAGAGGAGAAGTAGTGGGCGTGAGAGATTGAGCAAGATGGAAAGATAGAGGAAGAAGGGAAAAATGAGTACGGTAATGGGTTTGGTGTGGGGGAGAGAGAGAGAGAGAGAGAGAGAGAGAGAGAGAGAGATTGGGGAATGGACGAAGAGACGGAGAGGAACGATCCTTCCATCTCTGTCCGTGAAGGGGCAGATGCCCAGGAAGAAGAGGAGAGCACCAAAGAGAAAGTGTGTGTCTGGGAGGAGCTGCTTGCTCCTACCCTTGAAGGAAGCAAAGCTAGCCTGAATATATTATTATTATTTTTAGTAAATCGTGTAGCTTGCCCATGCCTTGCCCATCATCTCTTGCAGCATGCCCATGTAATGTTGCCTACTATGCGATGGTGCCATATGCATCATTGGTCAGCTTTGCCCAGATTTGTGGCATGGGACCCATTAAGCAAATCTGAACCGTTCAATGTACTCTGGATTATCTGCAAAGAAAAATATAAAATTAGAATTAACTAATATATAGGTAATTAACTATAATGATCATCTAATTGTTTAACTTTTCAAATTAACGGTTAGATGGTCCATTATAGCTAAAATTGATTCAAAATAACAAAATTACCATATTAAATGATCTAATAAAATAGTAATCTAAGGTTATTTTTGGAAAAATTAAGGACTCAACATATATCCATGAGGTGCATATTTTATCGTATATGATGTTTTAAGAATTATATTAGCATTGCTTATGATACTTATATTTTCATGGATAATTGACCCACACATTATATCAACATTGTTATTAGATTTTGTTTTCCCTTGTTATAACATTAAATGCTTATGTACCTACACAAGTAAGAGCTTGCTGAGGCATTGCTTTGTTTTACAATGCCTCAGATACCGAGCGTGACAGTAGGAAGGGCAAGGCCGTGGAAGGACAATGACAGCAGTGGGGACCACTTGATTTGATTAATAGATAGCTCGACGTAAGTGGTTAGATGGATTACTGTTGAGCTTATTTGATGGACTGTATACCTTCTTTAGATAGATTTGATTATGACATTATATATATTATGGACTTGTCTTTAAGTATGGAGGACTATTATAATGGATAGATCCTGGGCCATATTATTATGTTTTTGGATGTTTATTGTTTTAAAAATAAAGGCGCTGATGATTTTGACGTTGGATTTGATATGGGTATTGTCTTAAATTTATTTCTGCGTACTTATATTTATCTTTTAATCATGGTTGTGATGTTTTGGAAAAAAGAGATAACACCCTGAGGTTTTTCAGTAAATGTTATAATAAAATAATTAATAAAATCTTTTTATTTTGGGATCCCGACTATTATTATTATAATAAAATGTTATAAAGACCCGGGGTGTTATAGTTTGTATTAGAGCCCAGTCTATTTCATAATAATCCTTACAAATGTCCACTTATGTGTAGGTGATAGTCCATAAATTGTAGTTAAAGAGGAACTAGGAGAGAGAAACTTACACTTAGTGATATTTAAATCCTTGACAGATAGCTCCTTGAAGAAGGACAAGGTCTACCCCTGCTATGCCAATTGCCTCACCTGCTGTGTCCTCTGATAAAGGGGATCATAAAGCTGAGTTGGTGAATAGGGTGATGCTAGGGTTGATACCCCTTATACAGCAGCAGATTAGGACTGCAATTTAGGTGGTGAACCCTAACCCTGCGACACCGCCTCCATTGGCACCAGTGGATTCATCTATTCATTCCACCCACCTAGTGCATGCACCACCAGCACCTAAGACCATTGAGGGTGATGCTACTAATGACTCTAAGAAGACGGATAAACTGTTAGAGCGATTGCAAAAGATGGTGCCACCCTTTTATAGTGACAGTGATACTGAGGAGAATGAGCAATGACTATTTGAGGCAGAGAGGACATTTGACGCAATGAAGATTACACCAAAGGGATCAGGTTTGGGTAGTTGTCTACCTATTGAAGGTGAGGCAGGCTTTTACACGTACGCGACCAGACCCTATAAAGACGATGACATGGGAGGCCTTTAAGCAGGCTTTTGATACTCAGTCCTTTCCACCTCATGCATTGCAATCACTGAAGAAAGAGTTTGTCACCTTAGAGCAGAGACATATGATGGTTCAGCAGTACTTGAACCTATTTACTAGATTGAGGAGGTTTGCTCTTGACGCACTTGCCTTAGATAAGGAGGCAACTGATAGATTTGTGGATGGACGGACACCTTGGCTGAGGGATAGGGTGATTACTTCACGACCCACGACTGCGATGCAGCTGACATGGCCTCCATGCTGGAGAAGAATTCTCTTAGGACTAGAGGGAGCACGTACCAACCCACTAAGGGCAAGAGACCTTTTAGTGCTATGTAGGCACATAGAGTACCAGGTTATCAGCCACAGACTAAGCCTAAGAGAGACATATAGAGAAGAAGAAATATGACAGGTGCAAGGGTTGGCACCCTGGGTGAGGGTGTAATATATTTGATAGGCCACAACATCAGAGGTAGCTTCAACACTAGCAACAACGCCAGCCACCTTTCTAGAGACAGCAATACAGGTGCTTTAACTATGGAGAAGTGGGACATTTTATTAAAGACTGTCCTAAGGGACAGAGGGAGAAGCAGACTGATATGGGTGTAGAGACAGCTACCGCGCCATGTAGTTAGGGATGAGTGTTTGCCATCACATCAGGGTAGGCACAGGCATCACACTACGTCATCTAAGTTACTCTTCTAGTCTCAAATTGACATGCCAGGGAATCTAAGGTCCACTCATTCTTTTATTTCATGCATTTTTGCATCTTGCCTTGATGTATGCGTGCATAAATTAGCATTTGGGTTGGATATTATGACACCTGTGGGAGAGACAGTAAAGACTACTGAGTATCTCCAAGAGATACATGCGGAGATATTAGGCGTGAGGATGGACTCAGACTTCATTTTATTAGACATGGTCGACTACGATGTTATATTTAGGATGGATTAGTTAGCTAACTACTGGGCTGCTGTAAGAAGCAAGTCATTTTTTATATACCTGGGCAACCAAAAATATTGTTCCAGGGTAGAAAAAGTATGGCAAGTACATGCATCATATCTGCTATGAAAGCGGCACGATTTTATTCACGAGGGTGCATAGCGTTTCTTGTGTGTGTGGCTATTAAGGACAGCAGGTAGCCATAGATTGACGATATTGATGTTGTCTGTGAGTTTGCAGATGTTTTCCTTGAGGAGTTGCCAGGATTGCCGTCGAGTAGAGAGATTGACTTTACCATTGACTTGGTGCTAGGTACATCGCCTATCTTTAAGGCACCATAAAGAATGGCCCTAGCAGAGTTGAGAGAGCTTAAAGTATAGTTGTAAGAGTTACTAGATAAGGACGGGTCCATGGGGAGCATCAGTCCTTTTTGTGAAGAAAAAGGACGGGTCATTGAGACTATGCATTGACTATCGGTTGTTGAATAGTGTCATTGTAAAGAACTGATACCCTTTGCCACGTATAGATGATTTATTTGATCATCTTCAATCAGCACAAGTATTCTCCAAGATAGACCTGAGATCAGGATACCATCAGTTGAAGGTTAGAGAAGAGGACATCTCGAAGACTGCTTTTAGGAGTCGCTATGGCCACTATGAGTTTTTAGTGATGCCATTTGGATTGACCAACGCACCTATAGTGTTCATAGACCTAATGAACCGTATCTTCCAAGCCTACTTGGATAAGTTCGTGATTGTCTTTGTTTATGATATCTTAATTTACTTGTTTTGTCATGAGGCACATAGGGAGCATCTCCACACGGTATTAGACACACTTCGTCAACATCAGTTGTTTGCAAAGTTCAGTAAGCGTGAAGGCTAACGTGGTTGCAGATGCCTTGAGTAGGAAGTCTGGAGTAATGATTGCCAATTTGTTGACTCGGTCAAAATTCTTCGACAGGATTTTAGAGGCTCATGGCAAAGATAAAGAGACACAGGATCTGGCAGATAGGGTAGATTTTATGAGAGGACCGGATGGAGGAGTCAGATTCAAGGGTAGGTTGGTAGTACTAGCAGATGATGATTTGAAGTGTGAGTTACTTCAGCAGGCACACCAGTCCCAGTATACGATCCATCCTGGAGGTACAAAGATGTATCAGGACCTCAGGAGACATTTTTGGTGGAATGGAATGAAGAAGGATGTTGGAGTGTGACGACCCAAGTTTTCCCATGCATTTTTAAATGCAATATCTAATTCCTAAGGAGAGGATGCATCCCTATTTGAAAACAATTTTTTAGAAAACGATGTAATGTAGCGGAAAATCCTTTATTTTAAATTCATTTTGAAAACCCCGAGTGTCATTTGCTTTTGAGATGAGTAAAGTAGTTTTGAAAATTATTGTAATCATAAATGTCTTCCCATGTCTATCCAGTCACAACTCACAGCTCAATTGTAGTAAGTACAGATACATGTCCAAAAGGTAGAGTGTTTACTTACATTCATGCTTGTCTTCTCTTCATTCACTTGATCGTAGCACTAATATGTTCTGATGCTTGTTCTAATTCTGTGTGGAGCTAATATGAAAAAATAATATATTAGGGTGAGCATTTCTCAGTAGGTCATCTGATACTACTATTTTAAAAACACGGTAGGCAATATGCATGATTCAAGGTGCTTTGTCATGTAAAACATCAGTGATTCCTTTTTGTGTAAACTTGCATATTTGTGCATAAAAGTAAGCTCATGGATGCAAATTCAACCATGAAATCTTTTACCGAGATCTAGTCTTCAACGATATGGATTTGGCAGCAAATCATAGAGTAGAAACCCATAGATTCATTTACGAAAAATCTCAGCAAACATGTCAAATCACTTGTCAAATATAATAATAATGAAACTCTTAAAATAATCATCTTTCAAAGCAAATGCTAGCATCACTATCATGCAGATGATCTTTCGGTTTTGTTGCCGCCGCAAGCTGCCTCATTCGGCGATCTGCCCACTTTGAACTCAAGACGATGGGTCGGTAGACATATCAAACCGACTAGTCACGAGTACTCGTATACGACCATGTTAATGCTATATGCATATCAATACAACTGAAATCATAGGGCCAACCATGCTCACAACTAGAATACCTTTGAATCGTGTGTCTCCAGTATTTAGAGACCTGTCCACCATAGCCTCCACGGTGAGTATGGATATGTCCACGAAAGGGTGTCGTGAACACTTCCAGTGGTCGTCCCTGTTTACCACAGCAGTTAGGGAAGGGACAATGCCATTTTTGGTAGCGATACCATCCACCTTTTTGGTGGTAGAGGCCGAGAGGCCAAACCTCGTACATCATCACAACCTCTCAGCATAGTGCCCATTAGGCTCAACAGCCCAAAAAGCAAATATATAAATCCAAATCTCAATCATCGAAATCATGCAATTTATGCATTTCTTTTCAACCATGCGAGCAATGCATAAAATCAGTTTATGCTAATATCGCATTCAAAGCCATAAAACATGAAGACAATTTTGCATGCTTGTATAAAAACATCACATCTCAAAAAGCATACTAAATATTGTGATAGATTCACGTGCTTCAAGGACATAAATAACGAAGATAAGTCTGCATACTCGCATAAGAACATCATATCTCAAAAACGTACTAAAAATAGCAATAAAGGCAAGTCAGAGTTTAAGATACATTTAAAAACTTAGTAGTGTCAGGCTACCTACAAATCAAGTACATTTGGGACATGCATTAAAAATGTAGCACTATCAGACTACCTACCTCGATGTCTTATGAATCGCGTTCTTCATTACTCGACCCTAACCCATCTTTGTGAAATCCTAGATATTAATGAATAACAAGGATTCAAATGTCATTTTCTATCCACTAATTAGAATTATAGCTTAATGGCTAGATCTTCCCTTTTTAGATCATTGCTTAGTACGTCTCTAGGCTAGATCTTATGTATAGTACTATCATTTAATGATTAGATTGTCTTTAATCTCTTTCATGTCATCAAGATCGTGTAATTGAATGATCAGTTCTCCCAGGTTGCCTGTCCTGATGACCAGAACAGGTCTGTACTTAATTTGGACAGCCAAATCTATAAGTTCAAGATGGATGTGTGTAACTTATACTAGATCTAAGCACATTGGTCTCCTAATAGACCCAACAAATCAATCTATGAAGTTTGATCATCTTTGATCTTGTATATCTATGTGATCTCTATAGTGTTTAGGCTATAGTCATAC
The DNA here is from genome assembly GCA_035236585.1 of Warburgia ugandensis. Lineage (NCBI taxonomy): Eukaryota > Viridiplantae > Streptophyta > Magnoliopsida > Canellales > Canellaceae > Warburgia > Warburgia ugandensis. The sequence continues at coordinate 45,721,025 of CP141129.1, forward strand.
TAAATATGCCTCAAACCCTAACTTTTATAATCTCATTAGGTCTGTGTCATCAATACCGAATCAACGGTTCTTTTGAATCGTCAATCGGAGTCCTATAGCCCTTGTAATTGCAATTTTAGTGTCGCAACGTCATGGACGAACTAGATTCATCTACACGGGCCCCGCGCGTCACGGTTCCCGGGATGCCCGTGCGTCTCGGTCTAGCCGGGACTCCACCTGCACACAACGCACATGCGGGAGACCTCCCCAGGGAGCGCGTCCCGCATGTGCGTCACACGGTGTGTTCCCGTGACCCTTCTGTTTCGATGGGTTTCAGAGGAAACCCGTCTTCTCTGATTTTCTCCTGCGTTTTCCCAACTGGGAAAGCCCATATCTAGCATGGAACTGGATTGAGAAAAAGGGAAAACAAGAAAGGAAAGAGTGGGGGGCTTACTTGGGTGGTTTGAAGTGATGCCCATTGTTGGAGGTGGGGTTTCTTCATGCTGAAACCCTAGCTACCGGAATCCTCGCTTGAATAGCCGGAGAAGGTGAAGGAGAAAGGGATGGCTGAGGAGGAGGGAAGAGGGCTTTTTATAGCCCTGCCAAGGTGGTGCTATGCACCGCCTGGCTAGAGGAAGAAGACAATGGCATGTGGGGGGGGGGGGGTGTTGTTATCAAAACGACCCCTACATCTTTCGTCCTTCTTCTTTTTAAATGCATTTTTATAAAAATGCCCCTCATCTTTAAAAGGTCATAACTTAGTCATACGAACTCCGTTTTTGGAGTTCTTTGAGGCATTGGATTCCATTTTGAGTGTAGAATCTAATGGTACTAATTTTTCTCATAAATTCCTTTGTTTCATATTTTAATTAAAATAAAATATTTAATATAGTTAATTCCATATATTAATTTTCAAATTTAGTAAAAAGAGCATAAAATGTTTGGATCATTACATGGAGAGTGCGTAACACGGTGTTTGACCTATTAGCAGGTTAAGGCAGAGCATCATCGACCGTCAGGATTACTTTAGTTTGATGTTATTCTTGTTCCATCGTTGCTACAAAGAAGAACACAATGATATTAGAACAATGACATTAAAAAGGCGATGTAATTCATTTAAAGAAACCTAACCTACATTATATATGTGGCAAACAAACTGAAAGTAAATCAGATAAAACATGCATAAAAATAGAATTTTTTTAAAGAATAAATATTCTAAAATTAAACTTTTCTAAAACTAAACCTAAAAACTAATTTGCATGATTATAAGTAAAGATATGTTAACTTACATGATTCTAAGTAAATCATGATATAAATAAAGCAATGTTAACTTGCATGATTCTAGCCATCACATAGCACATCTATATATACATTCATTTGCACTCATACAAACATGACTGAAACAATTTAGCTTTATGTAGCAACTACTACCATTTGACAATCAAGAGATATATCTTAAAGTATTTATTAGTAAGTGTGCATGTATGTCATGTTCATGGCCATTTCTAAAAATGCATTATAAGTCATTTTTATCAAAATGATCAAGCACATACTAGGAGAACTTATCGATTAGTTATGGAAAACAAGTGTGCATTTGCTTTAGTTTTAGTCCCTTCTAATCCATCTATACTCTTAAGAATTTAGTTACCACTTGTCCTCAAGCACACACACACACCCATCTTTTGTTCTTAAACATGGTTAGGTGGATTGGCATTTAAAAATCTCGAGTGTCATGTTTCTTTTCCAAAAATCAAGATTTTTGAAGAAATTATCCCTATATTTCTACCAAAAATTCGACAGAGTTACTTTTGATAGAGTTACTAGTCATATACAAAATTTCCAAGAACTCCCATTCATTTACCAATCAACCAAAGGCCAAAAGGCCATCAACATAAGGCACCTCTGGGCTGGTTTTTTGTAAGGGCCATCCTATTCACCCATGTTGTTCCATACCAAACACTATCATTTCAAAGTCAAAGTGCTAGGATACAATCATCATTCATAGGGGTATGAAATGTGTGTATAATTCTCCTAAAAGTATTTAACGCATTACTATCCATAGGTACTCCAACAAGATGGAAATGGCACCACAATTTCCAGCAGGAATGAGCATGAAATTGATGGCCATTTCTTGTTCGTAAGTCCATCAATTATGCTTATTTTTAAGTCAAATTAAGTACCACCAAGAAGGAATTTAGTTATCACTATGTTAATAGTAAAAATGCTTCACCAAAAGATGGAAATTAGTAGTGTTTTATTGCTATAAGTTTATACAAGTTTATACTTGTATGGTAGTCCATTTCAAGTAATTCAAAACTCATTTAAAACATGATTCTTGGAATCCAAATTTTGTACAATTCTTGGACAATAAATCTTGTATTTACTATAATATACTGATCAATTAACAATTTGAAGCTTTTGGCATGAGAATTATCAAGAATTAAACTCCAAATAGTAAGCAATTCCAGATGCATAAAACTTGTAGCAGCATGCTTTTAGGTAAAAAATTTAAGCATGAAAACATGGAGATTTGAGCTAAAAACCAAACCATATTTTCTAAATTCTCCCTTACCTAGTAATTAAAGTCCCCAACTCACTTGGTTTATAGCTGCTAGGAGGCTCCCAACTGCTGCAATTGGTGAAGATGCCTAGCTCCCTTGAAGGAATTAAAGGTCCAGATTTATGCTGACTTAGGGTTATCCTCATAACATCCAATGGGACATGTTTTCTAAGGAGAGAATCAAGGGAGTACTTAGGTGGACCAGTGGAGCTTCAACACATGAAAGGGATAGAAGGACTTCAACCTTATTTTAAGGAAGCTTCCAATGTGATTCTTACAGAAAAAATGGGGGACTACAGGTGGAGGATGGAATGTGATAGGAAGAGAGAAAAATGGTGCGATACCATGATTTTAGGGGGATTTCAATGCATGGTACAAGGAATGAAGCTTTGGACATGATTTAGAGGGAAATATGCATGATTTATGAAGGAGATCTAGGACATCTATTAAGGGCTTACATTATCCAAATTTTAAGAAGTAAAGATTGAGGAAACTGCCTACAAGCTATATTTGACCTTTCAGAGGAGGGAATGAAGGAGCTTAGGATGATATTGAAAGAGGAAAAGTTGTGAGCATGAAAGGAATCCCATTCACTTAGGGATTTGGACAAAAAGATAAGAAGGGGAAAGGAGAACCCATTCTAACAAGGATTCACACAAAGATAAGAAAATAGAGAGGTGCACACACTAGCCTACTCAACTTCACTCGTTGAAGGATTCACACAGATATAGGAAAATGACTTTTTTTGTCTTAGAAACCCAAAACTATGAAATGAAAGTGAATGGCAATGTTCTTTAAGGCAATGCAACAAACATGTTAAACATACTTGCATGCCTCATTTTTAAGAATCGTGGAGATAATATTTCTTAGGAGATTGCAAAGTAAAAGGGCTTACTTGATTTGAGGTTTTTTCTCGTTCAAACAGTCGTCAGAGTTGATGATTTGACTAGGTTTTTTTTTTTTTTTTTTAGGGTAGTCCACAATTGTCAGTGTCATCAATTTCTCCAAAAACCCAAATGAAAATGCCCGATCTTGAAATCTCCAAGGGGCTTCATTCTTCTGGATGCATCGTTGAAGATAATCAACTCAGATAACTGATCCGAGCTATCGTCGTCTACGACAAGCTCCAATTGCAGTGTTCAAACCCCCTTTAGTTTTCTCTTTTCCTTGTAGGCGTGCCAGCCTCCTCTGGCCACTGAGTTTTTCTCCTTCTTTCCCCTCTCTCTTTTCTCCCTCTTCTCTTCTCTTCTCCTCTCCTTCTTCCCCTCTTCTTTCTTCTCCCTCAATTTTCTCTGTGTATGTGTGTGTGTGCGTCAAGCCTAGTAGAACAGACCGTGCAGTCTGTTTCTTTCAGCTTAAGTAGGGAGGGATGTTGATATCAATTCGACTCCTACCCTTATACTAATGTGTTTTGTTTTTTCTTAATTTTACAAAAATACCCTTTGTCCTTCAAGTGTCATAACTTCATTTTAACTCTAATTTTAGTGTTTTTTTATTTGTTGGATTCATTTTTTCAAGTACAAGTCAAATTTTAAGGTTTTAGGGTTGAATTAGGTGTCTTTCTAAAGGTAAACATATGTATAACCTAAACGTGAAAATTTCCCAATTTACAGTTAACAAAATTAATTCATAATCATTTGAAATGGTATTTAAAATTTTAGGGTTCTTACACTTTAAGTCACTTTTCCTTAGGATTTGTATTGTTTAATTAGCTAGGTCGTGTCATCATTGTTTGCATTTTTGTCATGGCCAAACACCACCCAAATGAGGCATGATCCTATAGGCATCAAATTCCTGTTGTCTTTATGGGAATTTGTGCTCCAAGATAGTCCTCCACTTCTCTAACATTTGCACGTATTTTACCTCTTGAAAGATGGCTTACCATATTCTTGATTTAAACCTTAAGCAACAGTAACTTCAGTAATGTTTAAGTTATCAAAATATTCATTTTCATTACGTGGCCATTTTATTAAGCATAACAAAGTTTTCAAAAATGCAATTTTAGAATAGCAATATTCTATTTTTAGAAACTTTCAAAAAATCTATATTTGGTAGGCATCTCAACTTGCTAGGTGCTTTTGCATAGTTGCTGGTGGGAGATAGTGGTGATCGAGCGTGATTGGTAGTGGCTTTTGGTCGGCCACAAATGCCGATCAAAGGGAAAGTAGAGGCTTTTGCATGTTGCCTGTGGGAGTTAGTGGTGATTGACATGATTGGCGGTGTTAAAGTGAAAGCCAGTGGCTTTTGCATGTTGTTGGTGGAAGACAGTGGTGATCAATACGAATAGACAAAGGTTGAACTCGATTGGCTTGATTAGAGGGAAAGGTGCATCACACACTGAGTTTGATCACATAGCTAGGTTGCTAATGGTCATTCATAAGATTTCTTCATAAGATTTCTTAAGGGTTAAACTTCTTAACTTTAAATGACTATATCATGTATTTGATTGATACTAAGCTTTCAAAGTCTACTTGTGCTACAAAAATATTGTACAAACACTCCTATAGGACTAAAAATATGTGATAACTAAAGAAATACAAAAGTTGTGTTATTAAAAGAACTTTAAGTAAAATAAGATGATTAAAATAATTATGAGGCGGCAATGTGGGTGCGTTAGCTTAAATTTTCCTATCCATTTCATGAGCTGGGAAGTGTGTGTGAGAGAGCGTGGTTCTTATATTAAAGTTTTCTTGACACCAATTTCTTATAATTTAAACTTTTGTAAATTGTTATTTAAAAATCAAATATATTACATAATAATTATGATAAATTTGGTAGGTCATTTTTGTTGCTAAATTTGATTGTACATAATGAAGTCATTTAGTGTAAACGACATTAAAGGTAACATGCTCTTAGTGAAAAAGATGCATCCCACACTAAGTTTGACCACATAGCTAGGTTGTTAATGGTCATTCATGAGATTTCTTAAGGGTTGAACTTCTTAATTTTAAATGGCTACATCATGTATTTGATTGACACTAAGCTTCTAAAGTCTACATGTGCCACAAAAATATTGTAGAAACACTCCTATAGAACTAAAAAATATGTGTAACCAAAAAAGTAGAAAAACTATAGTAATAAAAGAACTTTAAGAAAAATAAGATGATTAAATTAATTATGAGGTGGGAATGTGGTTGTGTTTGCTTAAATTTCCCTGTCCATTTCATGAGCTGGAAAGTGTGTGCGAGAGAGTATGCATGGTTCTTATATTAAAGTTTTCTTGACACCAATTTCAAATAATTCAAACTTTTGTATATCATTATTTAAAAATCAAAGATATTACATAATAATTACTCTAAATTTGGTAGGTCATTTTTGTTGCTAAATTTGATTGTACATAAAGAAGTTGTTTAGTGTAAACAACTTCAAAAGTAACATGCTCTTAATAGCAAAGATGCATCCCACACTAAGTGTGATCACATAACTAGGATGCTAAGGGTCATTCCTAAGATTTCTTAACGGTTGAACTACTTAATTTAAAATGAATATACATATATATATATATATTTGATTGACACGAAGCTTCCAAAGTTTACTTTTGCCACAAAAGTATTGTACAAATACTCCTAAAGAACAAAAAATATGTGATAACTAATGAAGTACAAAAACTGTAGTAATAAAAGAACTTTAAGCAAAATAAGATGATTAAATTAATTATGAGGTGGGAATGTGTGTGTGTGCTTAAATTCTCTTGACCATTTCATGAGTTGGGAAGTGTGTGAGAGAGAGCATGGTTCTTATATTAAGGTTTTCATAACACCGATTTCATATAATTCAAACTTTTGTAAATTATTATTTAAAAATCAAAGATGTTACATAATAATTATGGTAAATTTGGTAGGCCATTTTTTTTTGCTAAATTTGATTGTACATAAAGAAGTCATTTAGTGTAAATGACTTTAAAAGTGTACACTTTTAAAGTCATTTTAGTGATAAACGACTTTAGAAGTATACACTTTTTAAGTCATTTACTAATAAATGACTTTGTAAATTATTTTTATTCAAAATATATATACCTTTTATGTTTGTAGTTTATAATATCTAACAATTAATACACAATGAAACTAATTTTTTTATTGTAGTCAACATTAATTCATGCATTCTTTGTATGCATATATAGCTTACTTATCAATCCATATAGCTCATGAAAAAAGAGCTAATAATTATATATATATATATATATATATTGCAATTGACTAATATACATTCCACATACCCCCAACTATACATTGTTTCCAAACCCAAGCACCTTCCTCACCATTGTCGCCCACATAATCCTCATTTTCACCAACTACTACTTCGATTGATGGGATTGTTTTGGAAATAGAAGGATAATTTATTTTAGTATCTGCTAGATCACCTTCATCATAAAAATTGCTCAGATAGGATGATAAAATAGTTGGCCATCTCTTATCACATTCATCTTGCACCTAAAATACTTGTTTTGCTTGAGATGCCAAAATAAATTGACCATTTTTATAGCCGATCTTGTTGAGGTCAACCAATGTCTATCCAAGGGCATCAGTTTTGATGTTGTCTTTGTTGTGTTCTACCTAATTGCACTTAAACACAATCATAGTTCTAAAAGTATAATCCATCACCCAAATCTTTCTTATAACCCCGTAATAAATATCATTCACCATTGTTGGCCTATTATCCTTTGAACTGGAAAAAAATGTAGCATTTGCAACTAAGCTAACTCCACTATTCTATTGCACTCTTGAGTTATTATGAACTTTCCTATAAAAACAATAACCATTGATGGCATATCCAGCATATTTTATTACTTTTGGCCGTGGTATACCATTGCCTACTACTTCTCGCTGATCTTGAATCTGTGTATATTCATATTAAGTAAGCTTAAGTAAGACTAATATATACATAATGTAGTTTTTAAATTAATATTAAGTGAGAATTCTTTCATTTTACCTTCTTACACAACCAATTATTTAAAATGCAATAGTGCTCAAATTGTAGCCACCTCTGTTTCTTTGCACAACTTGAATTCATTGCCTTGAGTACATCCATGTGTTCACTATATAGATGCACACAAATTAATAGAATAATCAAAGAAAATGTAATTAACCATCAACAATTAAAATTTACATAAGTGCATGCATGATCAACTTACTCAATGTATGGTTGGAGTTCATTAACATTTCGCAGCACATAATGATGCATCTAGTCTCGTTCTTTATAATCAATGGTGGATACATGACAACTCGATAGAAGTTTGCCAACCTTAAGATCATGAAATGCAACTAATTATTTCTTTCTTGGGATTCCAATGACATCCACTCCTGTTAAGTACTCTGTGCAAAATTTTACTGCTTCCTTTGCAATATAACATTCGGTTATACACCCCTCTGGTCAGTTGTGATTACGTACATACCCTTTTAAAAATTTTATGTACCTCTCAAATATATACCTCTATCATAAGTAAACTGGCCCACAAAGTCTGATCTCATCAATGAGATGCTCTGTTAAGTGTACCATGATGTTAAAGAAGGATGGTGGGAAGATTGTCTCAAGCTCACATAAAGTTGTCACTAAATGACCCTAAATTTCTTGTAATTTTGAAAAATCCACCACATTCTTGCATAAAGCATTAAAGAAGTTGTAGAATTTTGTAATAGCTCTGCTAACTTTGTCCTATAACACTGAACATATTATTTTTGCAGTAGTTGTTGCATTAATGCTTGGAAATCATAAGACTTTATCCCCAATAATTTTAGTTCTTTCATTAAAATAATGTTTTTAAAGTTTGAAGAGTAGTCATCTAGGACTTTGAGCTTGAACAAGATTTTACACATTATTCTCCTCTCCCCTCTATGAAGAGTATAGTTTTCCTTAGGAAGGTATGTTCCTCGACCGCACCTATCCTCTGGGTGCAACCTCCTCTTCAAACCCATGTTCATAAGATCCATTCGAGCTACAAGTCTATCTTTTGTTTTTCCTAGGGTATTAAGCAAGGTACCAGTCAAGATTTCACACACAATTTTCATGCATAGAGATGGTGGAAGGCTGTCACAAATTAATATAATGAACCAACAACTATACTTTCTACTCATAGAACCATGAGGATTAATCCCATCTGTAGATAGTGTAAGTAGTAGGTTTCTAGGTTCTTCACTAAAATTAGGCTACATGAAGTCTATGAGCTTTCATGCTGGGCTATTTGCTAAATGGTGTGAAAAGTTATCAATTACTTTGTCATTTGCATGCTACACTAATTTCTTCGTTATTTTTGTTATACAGAATATTCTTTTGAACCTTGAAATAGGGGAAAGTACCATAGAACCTTTGCAGGAACACCTGTAACTGTCTCAGTTGAATTCTTCTTTAACTTCCATCATAACTGTCCATAAGTTGGGCATGTGGTTTTATCCTTGTGCTCCTTCATATAAAATATGAAATCATTGGGACACCCATGTTGTGAAAACCCTAATTTTTCTAGAATTATTTGGAATTAAGTAGAATTTGTACAAAAATTGAGGTTAGAATGACTGTAAGCACACTGAAATATGAGGTCAGGTGAAAAATTCCTATTTTTCTTAATTTTTGAGAATTTGTTTTTACCCATAGGGGTAAAATAGTCATTTTACTTTTGTGTGGGGTCCACAAAAGTTAGGTGAGCTGGGGGACTTCTAGCACATGAAATATCAATGATGATGAATAAATATGAAGAATCTTTTTTGATTTTAATAAGAAAAGAGTAAAATTTATTTTTAAGAAATAATAGAAAATTTAATTAAAATAATCTACAAATAAACCCATAAATACCCCTAACCTTCCCGCAAAATTACACAAAAATTCTTTCCCCACTCTTTCTCTCCCTCTCCCTTTCTCTCTGTCTTTCCACTCCTTCTTCCTCTTTCTTTTCTTTTTCTCTCTCCTCCTTCCTTTACAGTTGCAAAGCACGTCTATGGATGCACCTGAGGGGAATATTCCCCTAGATCTGTCGGGAGCATCCACAAACGCATGGTCCTCGACGGACTTAGGGTTTCACCCTAGGTACATTTTTTCAATTGGACGTCAGATTCAAATCGTTAGAAATTAGATTTGAACCGTTCATCTTGTTTGGAATTTCCCGATCTTCAAAAGCCCTATAATTTCACCATGATTGGAGGTGTATTCACCTATGAAATTATTAGAAAATAGTAAGTCCAGCAACCTTGTATTTTTCGATGATCTTTCTCAATTTTGGATGCTACAGGTAGGTACCCCTCATCCCCCTCTAGGTATTCTGATAATTTTTCATGTATAAAGATCATTAAACTGGATTTTTCGGTGAGATTTTTTCAGTGAATCTAGTACCGGTGATCAAGCTTGAAATATATATGAGATGTGACTTTTTGGGAATTCTGAAGCGTTGGATGGATTTAGAGAGTCCCAAAACCACAGGATAGGTGATCATAGTAAAATTTTATAAGATCTTGGTTGTAGATCCAAGTTAAAAGAAAATGGACCATCCAGATCAAATGAACCAGATGGATCGCATTAAATTATGTCGAAGACGTGGACCTGAAATGCACGTAGGGAAGCTCCCTGTGCAAGCGTCTTTGTGCGTGCAACATGGACAGTCTCTGCCTGCATCCCAGTGACAGAGAATGTCATCCCGGTTGCGTTTTGACAGTACATATCAGATATGGACCATCAAAACTGATTTGAAACTTCAAATCTCAATTCATAGCTCATTTTAACTCCAAATCAAGATTGAAAAGAAGCTCTGAATTCCTGGCGAAGAGTAGAATCTAATGAAAACATAAATTTTAAGTTTTATTCATTGTAAATTTCTATAAATCATAAAAAATTGTACTAATTTCCAAGATCAGTCAAATCTGACATGATTAGACCTTAGAATTCTAATCCATTAATGATCTAATGATGTAATAACTTGAATAAATGGATTGGATGTAACTGATTTGGTAGATCTTAAGATCTTGACCATTAAAAGTAACAAAATCCTTAAAAATACATAATAATCTCCTTGATTAGATTGATCAAGGATGATCAGGAACTTTGAATCAATATGGATGATGATCTAATGATAATATCATGAGAAATAAATATCCCGATGTGGCTAATTTGGGATAGATTGAGATCTATGCCCTTAATTTTGATAAAGTGGCTTAAAATCTTCTTGATCGGTTGAATCAAGAAAGATCATATCATTTGATAAGATCAATCAATGATCTACAGATGAGATTATATAAGATGATGTAACAAAAATATGAAAGATCAATAGATTAGACCCTTGATCAATTTGATCAAAGGAAAAAGATTAAAATTATCCTATGTAAGGATGATCAAAAGAGCAACTAGGAAGTATAAAGGAGTTGAGGAATGACTATATATATATATATATATATAATTTGATAGATACATGAAGGATATGATAATCAGGATTAATGGGATGATGGATTGTTGGAAGTAAAGGTAGGTGGACCTTAAGAGTATATTCAATGTAGAATATACATGTCTTTTATACATGATCTTATCTTGATAACTATAGATTGATTATAATTGCCTTAGAATTGTTTATGAATCAACAAATGATGTTGAAATGAATACAAAGTGATTGAGTAAGTAATTATAAAATTACTTAAGGCTAGAATGAGAATATTTAAATTACATAAGTTGGACACCCAAATCTTAATGAAAGAAGTTATAGGCCTGTCCTATTATAACCAGGCACACAGTCTGTAAGTATGAAATATTATTTTCCATACAAGCATGGAGGCTTGTGATTTTGTTTTAAGACAGGCTTATCGCTGAGGTTGCGAATGCTAGGAGAGTTATAAGGGTTTGGCCACCCGCTCTTTGAAACTGATTATGATGATGATACCATGCCCAAAGAGAGGCAAAATGATAGGTGGGGCAATTATGGGAAGGTCGCCACTATGATAGCCATGGTTCCCCCCATACAAACATGAATCTGCATTTTCCACCATGGTATCAGTGGAGTATTGAGTAGTTATCTAGGCATGCTGTATGGATTAAGACTGCAAGCATGGTAGTCCTTCATTATTTTGTATTATGATACAATTGATAATGGCATAATGAGATGCCTTATGTTATGGCAAGATGAGGTGCCTTATGTTATGGCATTATGAGATGCCTGATAAAAGTTATTACCGATATTATATTGGAGGATGATTCCTAAAATAGTATGATTATATATTAACACCTGGTGTTAATATTGAAATTAATTTGTAAATGAGATATTATTGATGATATTGACTATATCCATGGTTTTAAATGGTTTTACTTATATGAATATATACATATAATTCATATGATGAGTGAAGGATAAAATGGTTATCTAATGTATAAATTGATTTATACCATGGATATAAAGAACTGTTGATTTTGATCATACATTGATTATAATTCTTTATTTTCTTACCAAGCATAGCTTGTTGAGATATTGTAAATATTTGAATGTTTACAATATCTCAGATACACTTAAGGAAGATTGAAAGCTCAAGACTTGAGGATAATCATCACTGAATTACTAATTAGGGATTTACTTTGAGGAAGATTATATTGATTATTTTGTAATTCAGATTGTAATATTTGGACAAGGTATGTAATGACTACATGGGCTATGTATGTGAACCACTAGATTGATCTTGATTTTAATAAAAGTATTTCTATTGTTATTCAATGAAAATTTTATTTTATACAAAAATCTATGTATGATAAGTAATTTGAGGTGGCACTCAGGGTTTTTGATAAGTCAATTTCAAAGATAATATGTTTTCGTTGTTTGAATTTTAAAATTTTTTTCAAAATCAAGGCCCTACCTTTGTAAATATTTATGAAAATGTGTTTTAAAAACCTGGGTCATCACATATATATCTTCTCATACTTTAACCCTAGTGTAGCCATGGTTTTCTTTCTCCCATGTAGACCTCACTAATTTATTATCCTTCAGTAGCATCTTACCAACTACTTTCAAGACTTATGTGAAACCTTGATCTAAAAAACCAAATCTTGATTTCACATTGTAAAGTTCTACCATTATGAAAAACTTGGTATAATCTTTACACTCAGGGTACAATGGCTCATCAACTTCCTCTGATGTAGTATGAAATTGTTCAGGGTCATCTTAGAAGTAATCATATGCATCTTTAAACATCGGCACAACTGTACTATCTCTAACACTTCCTATAGTGTCTTGATCCTATCTTCTAGGCCTTGTCGAGGGCCTATGCGGAAGTTCCACTCCATGCTAAATCCATGAGTGGTAGCTTTCATCGATTTCATTGAAGCATAAGTGTTCTCTCAACACCCCTACAGTTACTTTTTTCAAGTGTTCACATTTTGAGCAAGGACAACACATGCAATTACATTCAACCCCTGCCCTAAGTGTGAACTCTATGAAATTTTCTGTTACCTCCTCATATTCTTTTGATGTTCTTATCGTAGTCATCCAAGCATATTTGTCCATTATCATTTGAAATTAAAGCAAATTTGTGTAGAGACTTGTTGACATGAAAAGATTAGGTTAGGCATTTTACCAAACATTAGATATACAAGAATTAGAATATTTAAAATAACTACATTTCATGGAAAATTTCAATTAACAATAAAAAATGAAAAACATGACAAACATATTCACAAATGAAATTAACTTTCAAAAGAAAATTTTCTAACCCCCAACCTTGTAAAAATTCTTCAAATATGCATAATACATATGAGACAAACAAAGAGATACTAACCAACACTCAAAAATCGATATCTACCACAAATTTGTGAATGTAGTTCCAATTCACAAGTAGGATTTGGTTGAGAGTAGGGAAATAGAAATCTAGTTTAGTTTTTGTGCACAAATAATAAACAAAGAACAAAAACGAAAGGCGGAAGTCGATGAAATAATTCTTAAAACAGACATACAATTGAAGTTGTTTGATAAAAATGACTTTAATACTTTTTTAAAATTTTACATTAAATATATATTTATTTACTTTTTGTACATTACAATACCTTACATAAATACACAACGAAATTGATTTTACAAACACAAACATAGATAAGATATATACATAAACAAACAAGTCAACAAGGAAATCAAATTATTTGTTGATTACATCCAATGTTGCATATGATTAGATCTTCTTAATACAAGATCAAAGATTGAATTTGGTCTTTTTCATCAAAATCTGGCCTAGTATTTAGGTGACACCCATTCTATGGAGAGAGAGAGAGAGAGAGAGAGAGAGAGAGAGAGAGAGAGAGAGAGAGAGAGAGAGAGAGAGAGAGAGAGAGAGAGAGAGAGAGAGAGAGAGAGAGAGAGAGAGAGAGAGAGTATGTGTATTTCAATTTTTTCTACTAAAAGTTGATGGTATAACCACCACTCTTCATCAAATTAGGGGTGAGAACAACAAATCATAATGTTCTCCCTTTCTTCAATAGTGAGGCTTGGAGAGAGAAGCAGTTGTCATTTTCAATGAAATCATATGATTTTCGCGAAATCAAGACGATCTAATAGACTTCTTAACCCCATCATCTGTAGTGAGAAAACCCACATGATCTATAAAATGAAAATAGAGAGTGTTAGTAATAAGAAAGCAATTTGTGATCTAAAAGAAGTTATGGTTTACTTACAGTTTTTTTCATGACACAAACAGTCAAAATATAAAAATGGAAAGCAAGAAGGGAAAGAGAGAGAAGGATAAGGACTAAGAAGGAAGGCATCATGCCACCCATGAGAAGAAGAGAATACAGGAAAAAATGAGATGTTGACAGCTATTTATAAATGAACAAGGACTTTAGAAGTCGTTTAGTAATAAAAAAAACTTTAAAAATCATACACTTTTGAAGTTACTTAGTACTAAATGACTTTAAAAACATATACGTGAATTGACTTTTAAAGTTGTTTCAATAAAGCGACATCACAAGTGACTCACTTTTAAAGTCGCTTATAACTAAACGACTTCAAAAGTTATTGACATTTGAAGTCACTTTGAGTTAAACAACTTTAAAAGTCCATTTTCACATAATATTAATCATCCCGCCAAATTTGTTTTCATACTTTTAAAGTTGCTTAAGATAAATGACTTTAAAAGTTGTTTACTAAACAATTTTAAAAGTCTGTTCCCGATTAATATAATATTCTTGTCAAATTTATTGTGATACTTTTGAAGTCACTTACATTAAACGACTTCAAAAGTTACTATCTTTTAAAGTTGTTTAGGTCTAAAAGACTTTAAAAGTTATTAACTTTTGAAGTTGTTTAAAGTTAAAACGACTTCTTAGGTCTATATATTTAAAGTCATTTATTTTGAACCGATTTGTGAAATATTTATGAAGTCGACAGTCAAATAAGTGACTTTTTTATGCCTACTTTAAAAACCTCGTGTGTAGTAGTGAAGCAAGGCATAGCTACACAACTCCTCAAGATGAATTCAATCCTAAGGAAAAATAAGAAAATTTTGGCAACAAAAGAAGGCATTGAAGAAGAGTCCATGGTCGAGGATGAGGTTATGGATGTGGAAGAGAATCTTAGGGAGGATATTAGCACAACAATAATAAAGAAAGAGGAGAAAGCTCAACAAGAGGATGTGGGAGAAGTAACTAAAGATCATTGTATGTCAAATCTCAAATTAAATGGTACAATTGCAAAAAAATTGTCCATTATGCTATTGAATATGTAGCTTTCAAGTTAATGAGAATGCCAAGTATGTCAAGAGCAAAATTCAAGAAGTGACATCGATGCTAGCAAGCAAAGACAATGAAGTAGGCAACGACTATATATGGTACCTTGACATGGTGTTAGCAATCACAAGTGTGAAAATAAAAGCATGTTCATAGAGTTAAAAGATTCGGTGAGTAGAAACATCTCGTTCGGAGGTAATTTAAAAATAATAGTGAGAGGAAAAAGTAATAACCTTATTCACTTGAAAAATGGAAGGCTCCAATTCATTTCAAATGTTTATTATATTCCCAATATGCAAAATAATATCTTGAGTCTAGGACAACTTTTAGAAAAATGCTATGATATTCACATGAAAGATTGTAGCTTGTCTATAAGAGATGACAAAAATAGCTTGTCACCATAGTACCAATATCAAGAAATAGGATGTTCTCATTAAATATTTAAACCGATGTTAAAAATTTCCTCAAGAGTTATTATTAAGATGAATTGTGTCTTTGACATCTTTGATATGAGCATCTTAACATTGGAAGACTAGAGTTATTATTCAAGAGGGAGATGGTGAGAGGTGTACCTTTCACCATTTAACCATATTAATTGTGTGAATGGTGTATACTTGGGAAGTAATTTAGAAAAAAAAAAAAAAATTTCAAAGGTGTTTACCTCAAGAGCTAGTAGCCATTCGAGCTCATACACACTGATGTTTGTGGCCCAATCAAACCAAGATTTATGGGTAAAACAATTATTTCTTACTTTTTATTAATGATTTCTCTAAAAAAATATTGGTTCATTTTTTGAAGAAAAAAATCAAAAGTATTAGAAACATTTAAGAAGTTAAATTCCATTGTACATAAAGAAAGTGGATGCAAAAAATCAAATCCACAAGATCAATCATAGAGGAGATTTCACTTTCAAACAATTTAAAGATTTTTTATGAACACTACTAAAATTTAGGCTTTATAACATGGGAAATATAAGACGACTTTAATACAACTGTCTTATATGAAATTTTATAAGACAGTTATGAGAAATCATCTTATATATTATAATAATATAAGGTGGTTTTCATATAACTGTCTTATAAAAATATTATATAAGATGATTTTGGAAAACCGTCTTATATTATTCACATAACATAAGATGGTTTGCAAAAATCATAAAAATATTATATAAGATGATTTTGGAAAACCGTCTTATATTATTAACATAACATAAGACGGTTTGCAAAAATCATATTATATAAAATTTTTATAAGATGGTTATTGATAACCTTCTTATATTATTGTAATATATAAGATGTTTTTAAGAATATGTCTTATATTTTTCATTTTTAAATTTTGAATATATGATGTTTTTGTAAAAATTGTCATATATTTCCCCTATTAAACTCTAAATCACCCCTTGTGACGACCCGGGTTTTTAAAACACATTTTCATAAATATTTACAAAGGTAAGTCCTTGATTTTGAAACTCTTTTAAAATACAAACAATGAAAACATATTTTCTTTAAAATTGATTTGTCAAAAACCTGAGTGCCACCTCAAATTACTTATCATACATAGATTTTTGTATCAAATAAAATTTTCATTGAATAACAATAGAAAAACTTTTATTAAAATCATGATCAATCTAGTGGTTCATATACACAACCCCTGTATTTATTACATCCATGTCTAAATATCACAAAACAATCAATACAATCTTTCTCAAAGTAAATACCCTGATCAGTTATTCGGTGATGATTATCCTCAAGTCTTGAGCTTTCAATCTTCATTAACTGTATCTGTGATATTGTAAACATTCAAACATTTACAATATCTTAGCAATCTATGCTTCGTAGGGGATTTAAGACATATAATCAATATATGTCAAAATCAACAGTTCATTATATCCATGATATAAATCAATTTATACATTGGATAACCATTTTATCCTTCACTCATCATATGAATTATATGAATATATTACATATAAATAAAACCATTTAAGATCATGAATATAGTCAATATCATCAATAATATCATATTTCCAAACTGATTTCAATATTAATACTAGGTGTTAATATTTAATCACACTATATTAGAAATCATTCTCCAATATAACATCAGTAATAACTTTTACCAATCATCTTATCTTACCATAATATAAGGCATCTCACTATGTCATAACATAAGGCATCTCATCATGCTTTAACATAAGGCATCTCATCATGCCATTACATAAGATATCTTATGCCATTTCAATTACATCATTATACAAAATAATCAAGGACTACCGTGCATGTAGTTTGAACCGGTACAGCACGCCCGGATAACTTCTCAATACTTCATTGATACCACGGTGGAAAATATTGATCCATGTTCGTATGGGGAGAACCATGGCCATCATAGTGGCGACCTTCCCATAATTGCCCCACCCAATATTTTGCCTCTCTTTGGGCAAGGTATCATCATAATCAGTTTTAGAGAGCGGGTGGCCAAACCCTCATAACTCTCTTAGCATTGGCATCCCTAGGTATAAGCCTATCTTGAAACAAAATCACAAGCCTCCATGCTTGTATGAAAAATAATATTTCATGCTTACAAACTGCGTGTCTGGTTATAATAGAACATGCCTATAATTTCTTTCCTTAAGATTTAGGGGCCCAACTTATGTAGTTTAAAATTTCTCATTCTACCTATTAAGTAATTTTATAATTACTGAATTAATCACTTTGTATTCATTTTAACATCATTTGTTGCCTTAAGTAATTTCATAATTACTTAATCAATTACTTTGTATTCATTTCAACATCATTTGTTAATTCTTAAATAATTCTAAGGTAATTATAATCAATCTATAGTTATTAGGATAAGATCATGTGTAAAATACATGCATCTTCTACATTGAATATATTCTTAAGGTCCACCTACCTTTACTTGCAACAATTCATCTTCTCATTGATCTTGATCATCATATCCTTCATGTATCTATCAAATCATATGTATACAATCATTCCTCAACTCATTTATTTTCTAGTTGTTCTTTTGATTATCCTTACATGGGATGATTTGAATCTTTTTTCTTGGATCATATTGATCAAGGGTCTAATCTATTGATCTATATTTAAATATAACATTTATACTATTTCAAAAATATACATACTAAAATATTATGATGATTCTTATTAGTCTTGATCATTTAAGATCTCCTTATGGATCTTATTTGATATTTGATTATCTTTATTACTATTTTTATTAGGATTAGATATTTTACTATCCTTTTATGATCTTATTATTATTCAACCAGCTAATGTTTTACTGGTTGAAAATAATTTATGCTCTCCTAATTCTAGATAGCTCCTCTTATTTCCCATTGACTAAGGTTTACTAGCAAAAAACTGCTCACGGAGTGGTTAATTCAATCCTCATATAAAGAGGCATTTAGACCTTAAGAGGGTGGGGGAAGAGTGAGGCTCTATTAGAGAATCCCCTTAATCACCATGTTCAGCATTTACTGTAGTGACCTTAGCTCAACCTTTTATAAGGTTCCTATGAGCTCTTATACCCTAAGTACTCTTGCTATTTGATTTTAATTAATGTCCATGAACATTTAAAAAGTCATTCATGGGGTTTATTATTCTCCTAAATTGGGCCAAAGAAATGAGATACCTTATATTGCCCTACTAATTATAGCCCTTACCATAATTAAGTCCATGTCCTCTATTTATTGTAAATGTTCATCAATATCTATTTTTTAATTAATTATATTTTTCATTTAATTTACATAACATGAACATTAAAGCGTAAATAAATAAATTCAACAATTACACTTACTAAGCAATTAAAAGAACATTTACAATAGAATATAATAATTCACATGCTCATTTGAATATGTCATATTTGTCCATTTTGATCCAATGATCATATTTTGATTTGTATTCATTTTTATTTTTATTTATCACATTATCTTAATGTGATATCATCATAAATCATTGATGCATCTCATCATATGATTTGATCCTTCTTGATCTAACCGATGAAGAAGATCTTTAGTCATTTTATTAAAACCAAGGGTATAGATCTCAATCTATCCCAAATTAACCACATTAGGCCATTCATTTCTCATGCTCTTGTCATTAGATCATCATCCACATTGATTCTCATGGTCTGATCATGCTTGATTAGTCAGATCAAGTAAATCCATGATCATTTTTAAGATTTCTCTTCCATTAAGATTAAATTTCTTAATTTATTCCAAATTAGTCACATTCAACTCTTGATTCCATGTTCCCTAATCATTATATCACTAATGGATCATAAATCCAAGTTCTAATCATGCTAGATTTGACTGACCTTGGAAATTAGTACCACTTTTTATGATTTATAGAATTTTATAGTGAATATAACCTAAAATTTATGTTTCCATTAGATTTTAATCTTCAAAAGGAATCTAGAGCTTCTTTCAAATCTTGATTTGGAGTTAAAATGAGCTCTGAAATTCATTTTTAAGTTTTATATAACATTTAACGGTCCAGATTTGATCTAGATGGCGAGGACGCGAAAAAACTGGGCAGCGCGCATCACTGTCACCCGAAAGCAATGGCGTTGTTGTTTGTCGATGAACGCCTAGCACGCATGGCATGCATGTGGAGCGTCTCTGTGTGCATTACCTTTGTGTGTCTCAAAGTCAGATCTTGGAGGAATCGTTGAGATGGTCCAATCTTGACCGTCAGATCAACTCTTCCCCAGATCAATAGCCAGATCTAATTGAAATCTCATTGTGAACCCAGATTTGGGGGTTTTTGGACCCTCTAAAACGATCCAACGGTTCAAAGTTCCCAATTCTCGTTGAATTATTGGTGATTTCAACTTAAGTCACCAGATTTTGGTTCATCGGTGATTGAATCACCGATGAACCAAATTCAACTGTGATTTGGCATGAAATCAAGGGGAAAACAGGGGATTTTTAAAAAGGAATCGGGTACCTACCTGTTTAAAAGAAAATTCGGTACTAGAGGAGTGTTTTGGGGCTAAAATTGTGGAAGTTTTTTTACTGGTCAAAAAACCCTAGCCACTGGAGAAAAACTTCACCCATGTGCTTTCAACGGAACCGAAGAAGAGGAATGGGAGAAGGGAGTGAGGAGAATCCGATTTTGGGTTCCAGTGTCGGTGATTTGCCTAGAGGAAGGGGTTTGGGTGAAGACTTTGTCGGGCTGGGGAAAGCCCTAACCAGCAGGGTCATTGCCTTAGATAAGGGAATGCTTCCCCCAACCACTAAAGGAAAGGCTCGACAAAGGAAGGGAGATGTGGCGGGAGAAGGAAAATGCTTTGGGAGATTGAGATGTCCATTTGTTTTTCATTGAAAATGAAGAAGGCCGAGGATGGCCTATGGTGCGTGTTATCTGAAGGGCGAAGAGAACACGCTTTTTCGACCACGGTGGTATGATTGCTAAGCCCTCTCCTCGTTCCATCCGCTGGCTTATTGGGATAGCAGCCTTCGGGCTTTCTCGGGTTTAAGGCATATCTCGGGACATGCCAACCTAGCGCAGGCTAGTTCCTGTGCCAGGAGCGTGTGGGGACTGTCGCTGTAGTTGAAAAGAGAGGAGAGAGAAAAGAAAAAAAAAAAAAAGAAGGAGAAAAAGAAAAGAAAAAGGGAGAAGGAGAGGAGGAAAGAGAGAGGGAATGGGAGAAGGAGAGAGAGGAGAGTCTAGGGATCTGTGAAATTTCATGGGAATAGTAGAAGCGGTATTTATAATGTAAATTTTGTATTATTTGATTTTAAATTTTAATTATTTTCTTATTTTTATTCTTTTGTTATTAAATCGAAAGAGATTGCTCATCATGTTATTCCTTCATTATTGATATTCCTTGAGTTGGCTGTCCACCAGCTCACCTAACTTTTGTGAACCTCACACAAAAGTGAAGTGACCATTTTACCCCTTTGGGTAAATGTAAAATTACAAAAATTATGAAAAATAGGAAATTTTCACCTGAGCTCAAATTTCAACATGTTTACAGTCATTCTAATCGGTTTTTTGAATATAATTTCAAATAACTATGTTTCAAGACTTGATTCTTTTTAAAAAAATAATAATATTATATTGAATATAATATTCCATATTGATTTTCATAAAAATTTCAATTAATTTCAGAAAAATTGGGGTTTTCACACCTCCCTCCCCCCCATGAAATTTTCAAACCAAAACCACCAAAACCTTTAAGGAGAAGAAGAGGAAGAAGAAGAAGAAGAGGAGAGGAGAAACAGAGAGAGAAGGAGACAAAGAGGGAACAAGAAGAAGAAGAAGAAGAAGAAGAAGAAGAGGAGGAGGAGGAGGAGGAGGAGGAGGAGGAGAGGGGAGAATTCACAGCCCCCCTTCTCTACCCCCACAAAATTTTCAAACCTAAAATCCTTGAAGAGAAGAAGAAGAAAAGGGGGAGAGGAGAGACTAAAAGCATGCCCCTCACACACTTCATGATCAATTTTTTCTCATTAGGTTGGGTCTCAATTTTTTCTTGATTTTTTTGCTTCTTTATTGGTTGTAAATGTTTGAAATTGATCATTCTATATAGAATACATTGAGTTTAAGAAGATCCACATGCTAGATTTTTAAGTTTCATTCTAAAAGACATCCAAATACTTACTTAAAGTATGCTTGTTGTAGCTATCCATGTGAATAGTAACAATACCATGCCTTTTTACTATGTGTGTAGTTTTCTGATTTGTTAATGGTTGTAAATGTTTGAAATTGATCATTCTAAATAGTGGACATTTAATTTAAGAATACCATATTTTAGATTTTCAATTTTTATTCAAAAAGGCATCCAAATACTTGCTTAAAATATGCTTGTTGTAGCTAATTGTGTGAATAGTAACAATATCATGCTCTTTTTTTTTTTTTTTTTTTTTTCTTTTTTTGAAAGGCATGGTAGTACTGCTAGTTTTGGGCTTTGGATGTCAATGTCCTCCTACAAGTAATCCACCCATATTTCAATTAATGTTGCTTGTTAATATTGCTTCCAATAGCTCCTCTATTTTAATTATGCTCTACTAGAGTATCAAACTTGCATATGATCTTCGTTATTGGCAATAATCTTGCTTATAAGACCAACTAGATTGATAGAGTGGGCATTGCTCCATTCATATAGGTTTAAGGGGGAATGAGCAGCTGATATTGTTAGGATTTACTAGTATTATGCTTATTCAATTGACAAAGGCATACAATTTTCATATTTGTAACATGGTGAAGGCAGCACAAGCTGCTTGTGTTCCAATTGTTAGGATTATAATGATGTAAACAATTGTACATCAATTAACTAGTTTATAAGGAAGCATAATGATTAGCTCTTTCCTCACTTGTATAGTAATTCATGGTGGCTGCTACAACAATTCATGGTGGCCACTATAGCAGCAAATAAGGGACTTGAAGTGTTCCCACTTCCTGGATGATTAATATTAGCACCCATAAACATTACATGTTGATCATTGTCAAGACGAGGAAGGTGATCAAAGAGTTCTACATTGCTACATCCAACCTTGGAATTGACCTTGACCACAAGGTTTGAAAAGTATTGGTCTCTTTGCTTGTTGGCAATTTGGCTCGGATAGCACTGAGTTACTATCCCAATCTTAGTCTCACATATTAGTTTGAGATTCTTATAGCCATCACGACGATTCGCCATCACACAGATAAGAATCTGTAATCTTCTATATGCAATCGTGACAAAGAAAAATGCATAATCTGCATGGTTAATGCAAAAATAGCTTTCAAAATTTCTTTTGAGACTTTTAGAAGGCTAGAATATTTTAGCCTAGTAAAATATCATACAAATTAAGATCAAATAAACAAACAATGGAAGTAAGCAGAGACAGATTCCATCAAGGAAAAGTTTGAATCTTTGATCATTTGAGCTGCAAAGTGAAGCTCCCAATTTTGGTTTAACACAGGCGAATGGAAAGATGAGGTCCTACATTGGAAGTACCTACTAATTGTTGAAGACAAAACAGTGGAATTGAAAGATAGAGAGAGCTGTTGCTATGAATCACTCACATGAGAAGAAAAACCAAACGGATTTAGTTGTGTAAGATTTCCAACGAGAAAGACGAAAATAAGCTATAGTGAAACCTTAGCTGTCCAAGAAACCATGTTGATTTTAGGGGGAGAGAGAGAGAGAGAGAGAGAGAGAGAGAGAGAGAGAGAGAGAGAGAGAGAGAGAGAGAGAGAGAGAGAGAGAGAGAGAGAGAGAGAGAGAGAGAGAGAGACTGCTATTGGTTTTTCCGGAGATACGATTGTTGGCTAAGGCTGATGTTCAAGTCCCCACAAAGGCTGATGTTGACGGTCGAGATCTGGTGCTAGCGACAAATAGTGGTGCTAGACAGTTTTCTCCTTTGCTTGTCCGACCTCCTCAACAGAATGAAGAAGCAGGGAAGAGATAATATGACACTCATTTTTCTGTCTCTGAAAAAACATGTTTTGAAGTTGATTTTTCTCACTCTAGAAACAAGTAGATTTTACACTATAAAGAGGGTTTGGCATATATATGATAACACCAAACATATGAACTTTGATTTTACACTAAACCTAATATCTCATATATTCCCAGGATATCTCAGCTAAATAAATTTGATATCTCATATATGCCTAAGATATCATAGTTAAATAAACCTGATATCTCACATATGCCCAAGATATTGCAATTAAATAAACTTGATATTTCACATATGCCCAAGATATCATTGTTAAATAAGTTGTACATTTGAGATATGCCATGATATCCCAAAAATGCTTAAGAAATGTAGTTAAATAAACCCCCCTTAGCTACTCATGCTTAGCATGAAAAACACACTCAAATTTAGCCCAATGACATGCCCTAAATAATAAGATAAAAGGTAAAATTTCTGAAATCTAATATATCAAGATTACTAATTTAAACTATAAAATAAGCATTAATTTTTTAAATACCTAAAATTAATGGAAAAACTTCCTAAAATTTTATCCTAAAACTAGCAAGAAATGAGTGGATAAAGAGTTCCTAATCTTCGCTTAGGTTAGTAAGGTTTCAAATCATATCTAGGATTGACGAATAACTACACTAGGATAGCTTAAAACTTCACTAAATCCTAGGCTAATCTTAGCATAAAAACTAACTCCTAAGCTAATCTAAAGTAAAACAATAAACTAAAACTAAAACTTAAAATTGTATCCTAATCTAAACATGTAATATAACCATTCAAATTAAGCAAGAAATTAAGAACTGCATTGAATTTAAACTTGAAATTGTTACAAGATTATGATGAAGAAGAAAAAGAAAAGAAAAGCAGGACTTTCTTAGATTAGATTGCTGCCTAAATTCTTGATGTGTCACTCATCAATACCCTAGTACCTCTTCAAGCCAAGTAATACATGAGCTAACCTTTTTCTTGGTGTCACTCACCATGGAAGAGAAAAACAATATACAAAAGTCACCACTCAAGAAAACAACGTCTAGCCATCAAAGTGGAGTAGAGAGCACCATCTAAAATCACAAAACAGAGAAGAGAGTATAGCAACCTCAAGTGGAATAGAACGTCCCCTTCCAAGGTCTCCAATCTGCCCAACACCTCCTATTACATAGAAAACATCCATCCCATTTCCTTTTCTTTTTCAGTCTCCTCCTTCCAAATACAATATGCACTTCTCATGTATGTGAACACATTCCAAAACCATCCACCTTCTAATCTCCCCATGCAAAGACGTCTTTTACTCCTCCAAAATAGAAACCATCCAAGCCACCTTTATATGGGAAGCTTCCAAAAACAGCCTACAAGCAGCCTTCTTTGGCTTGCTTCTCATTTTCTCCAATAGAAAACTATCCCAACCAGTAGCTTTCTGAAATAAAACAGCCAACACCAATGGCACAGGATGTCTACTACCAATAGCTGACATCCTCGGAGTAAAGTCCAGGAAAGACGTCTCTTAATAGTAGCTCTCTCCTCTTCAACCAGCTACTTAATAAGACAACAGGCAGCAGCTCCGTTTCCAAGGTCTGATTTCCTATTTAGGAAACCATCAACCCACCTTCCAAATAATACGTCTCTTCTACAATAGCAATCTAAGACATCTTATGCATTCTTGGAAGTTTGCTAAAGTGAGACATCTCCCATCTTATGGGAGTTCTTTCCTTCCACTAACGTCCAAGCCTCCTACTTCCTCAACCTTCTATTATATATAGAACCAATCAACCTAAGAATCCAACATTTGTTTAGCAACTTTCCGAAGAAAAACAAAAGATGTCTTGAACTTCTTCTAATGTCAAGACAAATCCAAACTGCGCCTCTCTTAATTTGCAATCGCCTACGGAGAATACCTTGGCCCAAAGACCTCCTAAACCTTAGAAAATTCCTTCAATAAACTCTTCCCTAGGAGCTGCATTGCCTTCCTAAACTTTCAAGCTTCAGCCCTACATGTTTTAAACCATGTTCCCTCACTTTCTAATATAAGAAACCACCTTAGAAAACTTCTAATAACTCCCCTCTCACACTCGCTAAGTTACCAAAACAGTCCAAGCCTAAGCCCAACACGTTTTTCTCCTAGTGATGGGACCTTTTATGTATGTGAGAATGAGAGAGTGGGACCCATGTGCATGGTCTTCTAAAAAAATAAGTGTATAGAATACAAAATGTGTGGACTTCTTTGTGGTATCCTAAGATTTAATGAAAATGATATATATACACCCTTTGTACTTGAAAAATGATGGAACTTAAGCTACTGCCTTTGGATTTGATTTGGATCATCCAAAGTTCATTCTAGAACAATATGAATAATCCATTTCAATCTAATCTTGATCGGTGATATGAAGAGTTAATCGGCTTGATCTAACCACTTATTATCTTGACAGCTCTAATCTACACAACCATATAACTTTACAAATGTAGATTAGAGGAATTGCTTGATGATGGACTGACTCCTTTTTAATATCTCAAATTACCAAAATTTGTATGAATTGCTTCGTTTAACCCTAATCGTGTAAAATGTAAAATAAACCCTAATTAATAATAAATTACATAATTTTATGGCTAAAAATGTAATTTTTAGGGATATCAAATATAATAATTATATGTATATCAGAGAGGGTAGAGAGAGAACAACAATGTAAAATATTATTAAGAGAAATTCAAAGGGAATAAAAGATACTGTTGGTATAACACTAAACGACAAGAGATTGGTGACCACGCAACCAACTATATAAGTTTGAAGGTATGTAAATGTTTTGTATACACTATTCTAAGAAACTATAGTACCTTATCTTTTTTATTTCCAAATAGAGTAATGTGTTTATTTCTTCTTTCTAGTCTACCTTTGACATCTCTGATGATTAAAAGAAGCGTGCTTTATAAGGTGTTGGCAAAAATGAAAGAGCTACGTTACTAGCAACTTTATATATCCATTTGTAAATGAATTGAGGCTATATAGAGTCCTTAACTTATATTCTAACATCATTGACCAAGATGTATTGTATGAATTTCTACAATGTTACTTATCTTTTGAATTTGAGGTATGTGCTAAACATGAGTTTGATTCAATTAATTATAATAATTGTTGTGCTTAATTCCTTTTATTGCATCAAATGTGTAGGAAAAGAGTGAACACTGGAGAAAGGTGTGTGGGATCAATCATATGTAGCACAATCTATCTATGTTGAGCTACAGTAGGTTGGAAGAACAAAAAGTAAGTATATGTAAGAGTTTATTTATTTTTAACTATATCTTATTTATATTCTATTATCTAACTTTAGATCTCTTAAAATCAAAAGAAAGTTGGGTCTATGAATCCCATTAACTAAACCATCCTAAGAAAAATGACTCATTTAAAGAAGCATAACTCCCAAACCTACAAAAATGAAATTATTGCATTCTCGAATAGTAAGTGGTTGTGTTTAACCTTATTATATTTTAAAAATATTTATAAACTAATTATAAACTAATTTATAGAATTGGCATGTTTTTATAAATTGTTTAGGAAGAGTTGACCCAAGCATCTGCCTCTTTAGGGATTCTAAGTGGCACTACTACAAAGGGTGATATCCTATACAAGGCTCACGGTAGAATATTATGGCTGAGTACGGGATCAAGGGTGCAGTGTTATTCCTTTCAAATACTTTGTTAGAAAGAATCAACAATAATTTGAATTTGACGAGAATCTCAAAAAGGAGATGTACGAGAAGTTTTTAATGAGAGAGTTCCATAATATTAAAGGTTATAGTCAAGGACCAGCTCCTGTTACCGCAAAACACCATTCACACACTAGTTACAATTCTCTTACTAAAGAAGATCCAAAAGAGCTATCTGTGCATTTTGAACAAGAAAATCTAGCCAAGGAGGTATATATGTTTCCTTTTTCATTGTCCAATTAATTATCCCACCTCATCCATTCTTATGTATTTGGTATTTCAGATTTACAGATGGGCCGATGTAATTGATCTTGAATGTATTAAAAAAATTTCACTCTTAGTGTAGGGTTTGAGGATGATTATCCAATTTTATATAGAACATTGATGTTGGCACACACTAAGTGTATACATGTTGCTATGGTTTATCATTTTTAGTAATAGTCAATGATATTTATATTGTTGAGTATGACATTGACAGGAATGAAATGTCATTTCTAAAAAAATTCAAGGTCTATATGTTGCCATACAACCATTTTTAATAATAAAATTTTAAAACCTCAATTTGATTATTTATTATTTGTACATAATGTTAATAAAAAGAAGCAACATGCACCATCAAGGCTGAGCTCCTCACCAGCACCTGTCATGTTAGCAATTGTTCGAGTACTAGTATTTATATTTATCTTTGTGATAAAATTGAATAAGTCTTCAATTAAAATTTTTAGCTTGATTAATAATTTTACGACACTACAACAAATGTTTAGTGATCGGTTGAAAGTTTCATCCTCCTACCTTTAACCCTGAGGACTCTCTATAAGTTCATTAATGAAGATAGGTAAATCAACCTTGAATATATAGAGCTCCTGGTGCTTGGAGATGAAGGATTTGAAATATCATTTTTAAGAGAGAACCTTGCAAAAGTTTTTAAATGGGATGAACTCAAACACGTGGATTTTGCCTCTTACTTCATGTATGCAAATATCTACTTCAATGAGAACCCTCAACATTACTTGTTAATTAATAATTAATATCTTTTTTGTAGATACCTATTAGATAAAATGTAGGGATTAGAGGTCATGGACTTTTACTCATTTCTTGATCTTGTTCTCATTTGTGAAACATTAAAGGAATGGCCCATGGAGAGGTGAGTTAATGAAATTTTACCATGGTTTTTTTGCATCTTAAAGGAGCAAGCCTTAATAATTCCCTATAAGAATATGTAAGTTTTAACTAATTATACAGTTTAATTGTGATTCATATAAATGGGTATGTAGGTCTCATTGGATGTTGCTGATTCTTGATGTGCATGGTGAGCATGTAGTATTTTTTATTCATGCAATGCACATATTTGTGTCTTGCTAATAAAAATCATAAATAGGTAAAAAAATTATTTTTGTACATTATAATATTTTAATAACTTATAACTAATATTTTATATATAATTAATGTATTTTAATTATAAATTTGAAGTGCATGTTGTAAATGGGTTAAACTAATAGAGACTAAGAACCCACCAAGGTTCACTTAGAAGAAGGTAAAGTTAAAGAACTAGTTTATTACTTTATATATAAACTGAAATTATAATTAGACATGATATTTATCAATCTTTTTGTTTTTTATTGCATGTTGTCCTAAAAAATAATCGAATCAGGAGTGTTGATACTTTATTCTAAGATACACGAGACCTTATACACGATAGTGTTAAGCTTGAATAGTTGAAAAAGATGCAATACTTTATTGATCACCATCTTACATTTTTTTCACAATCTTTTAGGTTGGCTATATGAAATAACATTTAAATATATAGTTATATAGTAAACTAAATTAAACATATTATCTTACAAGTAGTGGTAATGCCTGATTGAGGAGGAAAGGGTTACTCCTAGCTAGGTCTCAAAGAAATAAGATGTGAATGGCTAAATCTATACTAATATGCAATTATGACTAATTTACTTCCACTCCACTAACACTTATATTTATATATAATAATTATTTAATTCTTTGTCTTGAAACTATGATCAATAATATAAAACTTTTCATTTAAATATTGAATGTGTATGTTTATTGTATTTTTCATGTGCTTGGAATATATATGAATAAATGGATCAATGAGGAGATTGTATGGTATTTTATTTATGTGAATAAGTATATTAAAGTTTGGAAGTAGGGAAGAAATTTATGATAGATGTAGGTCTTTACTTGTATAAGAATTTAAGAATGTTGGAGTGTAAAAGTAAATCAGTGTTTATGGACAAGTGTGAGTGGAATAGTTCTTATGAGTTTTTTTCTTTTATGTATGCGAATTTTTTTATATTGAATGTGGATAAATAAGGATTGAGTAAAGGGAAGCCCCTAGTGCACGAAGCTCCTGCCTATGAGGGGTTCGGGGAAGGGGCGGGCCACAATGGCCTAAAGTAGGCAGCCTTACCTTACATTTTTGCAAGAGGCTGATTCCACGCCCTGAACCCGTGACCTCAAGGTCACATGATGACAACTTTTACCTTTGCGCCAAGGCTCCCCTTCATAATAAAGATTGAGTGATTTATTTATTTTAATGTGGGGATATTTATTTGAAGTACACATGTGTTTTATTTATTTGAATAAGTGGATGAATGTGTGAATTATGTGATATTTTGTTTATGTGAATGAGGGGATGTTAAAATTTGGAAGTAAGAAAGAAACTTACTGTAGATGTAAGTCTTTACTTTATAAGAATGTAGAGATGTTAGACCGTAAAAGTAAATAGGTGTTTATGGAAGAGGGTATGTGTTTGTGGAATGGATAATACATTTTAGCTAGTGCTTGTAAATTGTTTCTCTTTTATGTTTGTGATTTTTTTATATTGAATGTGAATGTTGGAAGTGTAGATGAATAATTTTATAAAGATGTAGATGTATATTGTAATAGTAGGATGGTTACTATATACCATCATTATTTCTGAGAATATAGACTTACTAAAGACAATTATTAAAAAGTACCATTTTTTTAACTTTTTCAAGAAGGTTGTTTTGAAAAACTATCTTTGAAAGCAATTATTTAAGACGGTTTTCCTAAACTGTCTTAAAAATTGCTTAAAAGGTGGAATATAAAGACTATTTCAAAAGCCATCTTTAAAATTCTTTTAAGCTTATTTTTCTTAACGTTTTTAAGATGATTGGATAGAAAACGGTTTCAAAACTATCTTAGATGCATGTTTACAGCTATCTTACAAACACTCTAGTTTAGTAGTGGCCTTTAACTTCATTTAAAATCATTGGATAGTGCCTCTCCATTTCCTAGACTTCAAGAGTATAGGTCCTCATATGACTTCTAAACATGGAAGGGCCTTAGAATGTTGAAAAGTTTCTCCTTCCTTTAGTCAATAGGTACTCTTTCTTCTAATAATCTATTACTCTAATATGTTCCTCTTTGCTCTTGCTTTACAATGTAGTTCCATATTACAGTGGCTTAATATTCTCCTTCTCTTATCATTACCTTATTTTCCATTTTAGGAAATGCAGTTGAATCTTTTCGTAGATATGGGTAAGATTTCTTTACTTTGTAAGGTGAAAAGTCTTGCAAAATTATAAGTTTGTTCTTTTCCTGTTTTTCTTGACTTTGAATGCACCATTCAGGTTGACAGAGCGACATTTTCAAAAGATAGTAGATACTTCTCCATAGTTAGTAAACCAGTAATTACTGCACTTACAATAACTTTAAAACCAGAGTAATAACTAAAACAGTGCTCACAATGAGAGAATTCAATTCCAATCATTTTGTTAGTTGAGAATTACATTCGTCACCTGTTTTCACTTGAACTCTCACCTGTTTTTACATTGGCACAAGCAACAGAATTATTTTCGTCGTGAGAGGAATTCTGCTTAATTGAATTACACAAATTCATTTATCACATAACAACTACATTCATGGGCACAAGCATACAGCCAAAAGCCTGTCAACCCCTAACCAAGTTAGTCTTCCATCTGAGGTACTCCATGAAAAACAAATTTATTAGTGTTAAGACTTGCTGATGAGTATTCCCTTCCATACTTCTTATATCTCTAACGACCATTCAATTAAGGGTGGACTAGGATTTGAAGCTTCTCTTATGCAATAGGTTGAATTTTTGTACATAGTCCCTCTATAGCCAGGCCTAGCAAAAAATTTTTGGAGCACAGACAAGTAGGCTCTAGTTGCGCTTCTCTTAAAAACTTTTAATGAAGTGATACAGGAGTGCTGATATCACTTCCTTCACCATATCTCCCACATTAA
Organism: Warburgia ugandensis; assembly: GCA_035236585.1. Taxonomy (NCBI): domain Eukaryota; kingdom Viridiplantae; phylum Streptophyta; class Magnoliopsida; order Canellales; family Canellaceae; genus Warburgia; species Warburgia ugandensis. The sequence continues at coordinate 45,752,604 of CP141129.1, forward strand.
GCTAAGGAATTGGATTGTTGAAACAAACAGCTCTTTGTCACAGTCAACCATCACCCTCAAACTTGTCAAGTTCGTATGGATAAGTAGCATACCCAAGGAAAAAGCCAAGACTACTGTTGTTGTTACTCTTTTCTAAACCTCACTTTTGAGCCCTATATGAATGGATGAATGCAATCAACTCTGCTGATCTAACAGGCAAGAAGTCGTCATCTGGTAGCCGTTAACTGTCCTGATTAGATGATCCTAGCCCATTTATTCATCAAGTCCTGTTCAAAGTTCTGCTAGTGATTTTTGTTGGACAGTCTTGTGGATGGGATGTCTGTTCGATGTTGGACAAAAACCATGTGGATCGCCTATTGATAGTCTACAAGATCGGTAGTCTCAATTAGACATACATACACATATACTATTCTCAGGTGGGGATCGAGAAATTGATCATTAGGCTAGATCTCTACACGCACCATTTGCTTAATCAGTCAGTTTCCCTATCTAACTCTGAGGCAATAAAGTACACTGAATTTTTCTCTCAATTTGGGGATGTTTTTAAATGGCAAGTTGGTAGCTACAAAATGAGATGAGGAATGACAGAAGTAGCCGACAGTAAGTCGGACACAAGTTCCTCATCCATTTGATTCCAGCACGTCTGCCCTACATTATGTCCCACTCCCAACACCACTGGCTCTCCTTGTCCATCATCCAATCCAATAGGAGAAAAATACTAACAGAAACACCTTCCATGATTAATACCCACATGAAACAAGTGAAAGATTAATATCACCTATCTAAATATAAATATCCCAACTTACGCCTCCAACTTCATGCAAGTTCGATCATTTTTTTTCCTCTTCTTTTGTTGTACTTTTCTGACCGAAGGAGAATTGATCAGCTATGAAGGAGATACTAAGGAGTTTGCATATTGTTTCTTCATGTAAGAAGAAGAACAGAACTGGGTACTTCAGATATGGTGAAGATGAGAATTGGTTGCCTTTGGATGTGCCCAAGGGGCACTTTCCGGTGTACGTTGGTGAGAAAAGACGTCGGTTTGTCGTGCCAATTTCTCTCCTTCAGGATCCAATTTTTAAGGTGCTTCTGCAGAGGGCAGAGGAGTTCGGTTTTGAACACAAGATGGGGCTCACAATTCCATGTGAAGAATCTGCTTTCCGGTCTCTAACTTCTCTGCTCGATCAGAATGCTACCAAACACAGATGCCCTTGATCTATGATCTCAAAATCCGTTTCACTGAGGATGAAAATACAGTTTCTTTGCGGGTTTTTGTTGAAAGATGTATTCATCACTTGATGTGCAGAGAATTTGGTCCAATTCTAGAATTATGGGAAGAAGGATTATGGTGCCCTTTCTCATCTTGTCTAAGTTCAGAGAAGATTTTTTCTAGGTCACCAATCATGTATGAGAATTCAGTTTCTATTAAGTCATATTAGTCTATAAATTTTGATTTCTTGTTTTTAACTGATTGCAAGTCTTCTGTTCATATGGTTAGCAGTTGCAGTGCTGAAAAGCCTCGTGGTGCTAGGTGCGTCAGGGTTGCTCTCGAATAAAATATGTGGACTCCTTATGGCAAATGACTACAACTACCAGGAATGATTAATGGGCAAATGACTACAACTATCAGGAATGATTAATGGGCATCCCCTTTCACTGGCCACACGGCCTTGTCATTCTCTGCGCTTTCCTAATTAGCTGATGTAATAAGATACCTAAGAGCCATTAGCATCTAATAGAAAAGGTTCTTTTCTTTTAAGGTTTCAGAAGGTGCTTAACACAATAAGGATGTCAATATCAGTAAAAAGTAATGCAGACGGCATTTGTCCAAATTTTGGATTAGACAATTTGATTTCGAAGTCAAGTCGATCAAGACAGGACTTAATACAATTTAACGATCGTTAGAAGCTTGATAAGACAAATATATTGGGTTTCTAGGGGGCTTATTGATGGGACAAGGACTGGAGATAAAAGGATGAGAATCCAAATGTGTTCTTCTACTACTATTGTCTAGAGTTTTTCACTTGAACTCACCTTTAAAATGGGTATGAAAGCGGGGTTGCCCTCTTCATTGATCACATTATTCTGCATGTGAGTCGTGTCGAAATTTGCACTTGAGGGGTTGACGGCCCTTGTTTACAGATCCAACTCTTTGGAGCTCTATTTTGTACTCAGAAGGGATATCGGCCGATATCCCTCTTGAAATCGGCACCAGTTCTCAGAAAAAAGCCAAACTGTTTATTGGTTAATGATCATGGACAGAGATTAGAGGAAAATGATGAAATTTAAGCCCTGCAAGATTTATTTTAAAATATGAGGGAGCCCGGCGCATGAGGCTACTACATATGCAGGGTCTGGGGAAGGGGCGGATCACAAAGTGACTATAATACGCTGTCTTACTTTGCATTTTTTTCAAGAGGCTGTTTCCATGCCTCAAACCCTTGACCTCAGGTCACATGATGACAATTCAACTGCTACATTAAGGCTCTCCTTCAACCCGAGATTTATCGACCTAATATTTTCAAAAATTTTCTCGAGTTAAGAGATCTAGTGATTCATGATTACTGCTCAAAAGACAAAAGTATATCTATTGGCCAATAATCTATATAGCTTGAATTTCTTGAGATTTGATCTCTTTTGAACCATTCGACAAAAATAAGAGATAGCCCAATTTTTTGCTTTAGGTAAGGGGTAGCCTGGTGTACAAAGCTCCCGCATATGGTAGGTTCGGGAAAAGGGTAGACCACAAAGGTTTATAGTATGCAGTCTTATCTTACATTTTACAAGAGACTGTTTTCATACATTGAATCTGTAATCTCAAGGTCACAAGATGGCAAGTCTACCACTATGCTAAAGCTCCCTTCTAAATTTCATTTAATCACACTGTTATTTAAGATGGATGTGAAAGCTAAGGTACCCCTTAATTGATCCCTTATTCTGTTAGAAATTCTTGTCAGTAATTGTTCTTCGGGAAGTTTTGGACCTTTTTAGATGCACTTGCCATTTTGGTCATCCGGGGCATTGGTGAAAAGAAAATTGACTTCTTACTTGGAGGTCGTCTGAGGAAAAAACTATAATTTTGCTCCAGCAGCTAAAGCTACAAATGGGCCCATATTTTGGGTGATTCAGCCATTTAGCTTCTTGGCACTGTCCTATACCGATCGACCAATCACAGGCTTCTGACAATACTAATTCAGTGATTGATCAATTTTATACTGTTTATTTTGAACTTTTAATTTGAGACGTCCGCTTTACACCTCAGAACAATAAAAGTAGGGATGGTTTTGAATCACCAGAAAGATTACCTCACTTGTACCACTAGCCACCTGGAAAGAAATTATAGTTTTGGTTGGCTACCACGGTAACAAAACTGCAGAAGATAACCCAATAACAAAGCATGGAGGATGATAAATTACTGAGACAAACACACAGACACAGGGCAGTAGAAACAAGGGCAGATTTAGAGAACTTTTAAATACATAAACTAAGGGAAACCAGGGCAGAGTTATGAAGTGACATTCTGGCGTGTTTTATGGTTTGTCCATGCCCACTATATTATAGAAATAACAGTAATAACTATGTTCTCTTCTACTTTCATGCATTCCAAGTGCCAGACAAAGTCCACCTATTAAAATACCCGAAAAGCAAAAGAAGTCCAAACATGCTAGGAGTGCAGGTGAAAATGACATTGTTTGTAGAGCATGCATTTATATTTCCGAAATAACTCATGCACACAATCTAAAGGAGGAGATGAGTAATGAAGCGAAGATATTTTTTCCGAGAAGGGATACTGGTTGGATTTTGCTGTAATAGTAGTAACAGAAGATACTCTGGGAGCCAATGGAGTTGGAGAGGCAAAAGCAGTTATTTGAAAGACCTGTAATGTCAGGGTACTGTGTGGTTGGAAGCAAAAGAAGGCAAGGAATTCAATGGAAAAGAGAGGCCCAGCTAACGGAGACAGTCTTTCTTTTCTGGTCCTACCGAGGCAAAAGAAAGGCCTGTAATAAACAAAAACACAAACAAATGGGTGCAAGGATGAGTGCTTCAAACTGGGTTCTTTTAAAAAATGTCGGTTGAATAAGGATATTTTAAATTATTCTTTAAGAAAATGTGAGGAGAAGAGCAACTTAAGGGGATCCACTCATGCAGATCCATGCAAGGGAGAAAGTCAGTCGTGGGTTAGTTTTTCTTTTCATTTTTTTCTCAAAGTGTGTCAGCTTTTCCTTCTCCTTCCCCACCACCTCCTTGTTTGATCAATGGAATTTATGTAAGATGCCTGTTCTGTTTTCTCTTTTGTGAATTGATTGCAAGAACAAAAAAAGACCCGTAGTATGTGTTGATTTTTGATGTTGAAAGCACTGCATTTTGTAATTCTACATTTTATTTATGAATGTGGGCCCAACTGATACTTTTTCTCAACTATATTGATTTCTGATAAGATAAACGTCTAGACATTAATTTTTTTTTTTCTTTTCTGGAACCCAGACCTCTCCTTCATTCTGTTTCAATGTCTTCATTTGTTAAACAAGGAAATTTTAGAATACTGACAAGACCCAGGAGTGTAACAAAATAGCAATGCCGGTTACTAACAGAGAGAGACGGAGACCAAGTAAATAAACAATTGCTATGTTTCTCTGGTTTCTATAATTCTCTATGTGTGCTGTGTTGATTGCTTAACTCGAGATTAGATATTCTAAGACAGTTGCCTTTGTAAGACGGTGATCCGAAGTGTGCTTTTTACCACCTGGGCGTTGCTCCAGCTGTTAAGACTGCCCCTCCCCACCCTCTCCTCCTCCTCTCCTCTTCTAAAGTAGATTGCTTTTGGGCTATGATCTTATAGCTCATAAAACTGCTACAAGGACTCAAATATATGATTGAAAAATTGGAGGGACTCCTGTTGATGTCTCAAACTGGGAACATATTTTGTCATCTTGTTATCATCAGATTCCTGTATCCTCCTCTCTTCTAAGAAATGACAATTTCAACTACCAGTTCTTTGAAAACTAGAAGCTGGAGCTCAGTGATCGTTTTAATAAGAATTTGGTTTCTGATATCATCTAGTAAACTGTCCAGTGTTTCACTAGCCATTCATGTTGACAGACAGGAGTTCACGTTTAAAGAAAGAAGACTCAATATTGTCCTGTCTTTGTGGAATAATCCGTACATAAAAAGGATAATCATTCATACATTTTGGAAATGGATTTAAGATGAGATCCCTGCAAACAATAATTCTTCAAACAGGGATCTGTCCTCCATTAAATCAACTCTCACAGGGCGCACAACAAAGCACCACTGTAAGTAACCTCAACCTTAGAAATATACAATCCAACCCAGAAAAATTCCTGGGTTTTGGGTTAGAATCATTACAGGATGGAAAAAATGGAAAATATAAAAGAAGATGTAGACTTGGAAAGATCAAGAAGCAAGTACTGAAATGGCTTCTTCTTTTCCTCCTCCCTATCCTTCTTTCTAGCTGAGCATCGAAGTTAGAGATCTAAACACAACTTCTTCACAAGGAATTGTAAGACCCATATCATGATCAAAGCCGAATTCCTCCTCAGCTCTTTGGAGAAGACTTTGGAACTCTGGATGAGTCAAGTAAGAGATTGGAACAATGAATCTGCTTCTTTTTTCTCCTACGTAGACTGCAAAATGGCCTTTTGGAACATCAAGTGGAAGACCATGTTCATCTGACTCGTAGCCTTGTTTTCTTCCCAAGCTTGAGCATCTCTTGAGGATTTGTTTGATGACTGCTGCTTGTGGAAGTTTGTTTGATTTTCTGAGCGCCATTTGTGTGTTTCGTGAGTGTGAGGAATTCAGAGATAAGCTTGTGTTTGGGAGAGAGAATATGACGGTGGTGGTGTGAGGAGAATGGAAGGGTGAGACGGGTATTTATGGAGAGATTTGAAAACAAAGTCATGTGGCGTGTGGGGGCAAGGACAGACCACGGGTGTTTTGGGGTGTGTGTAAGCAAAGAAGGACATGTTGGGAGCCGACCCCATTGGCCTTAATCTCTCTGCTACCCCTCCAAAAGACACCATGGGTCCCTCTCCCTCTCTCTCTCTCTCTCTCTCTCTCTCTCTCTCTCTCTCTCTCTCTCTCTCGTTTAAAGTCGTGTTTACTGAATTTCATTTTACTATTTTAGGCTCTGTTTCATATTTCAAGTTTCTAACACATTGGGTTCTTCTTTTCTGGATTTCACAACAGACCCAAGTTCCTTGTACTTCAAAGTTCAGCTCCCCTTCCCCCCCCCACCCACCCCCCCCCCCGCTCTCTCTCTGTATATTTAATTTTACTAGTGCTTTTTGGATTCAGTTTCAATACTTCAAGTTTTAAGAGATCGATTCGGTTATTTTCTTTGTCACTTTGATAACACTCTTTGATTTGTATTTTCAAAATGAACCCATTTGATTTGCATTTCTAAAACAAACTGATCTCATTGGTCTTTTATGGGGGCTTTATTTCAGTTTTCAAGTTTATGGAACTGGTTGTTTTCCTTTCTCAGTTTCATTAGGACCACTTACATTTCCAAAATGATTATCTTTTTCTCCCTCCTCTCTATTTAAACAACTGTGAACTGATCAAGAACTCACTGATTAAAAAGCAACTGTACTGCAGGGTACTAGTCTAGTGCAGTTTGGTTGTTTGTGATTGTGAGGCTTGTGATTCCATGGATTTATCACAAAAAAAGCTACTACCATTTCTGAGGCTACAAGCATAACCAAGGCCCCAAAGTTTCAGAAACCATGTGTATTTTTACTGTTTTGCAGGTTTTCACCACCCAATTCACTGCATTATTAAGGTTGCTGACTTTAATAATCCTAAAACTTTACATGTTCTTATGTAGCTAGTATTTGAATCTTTTGGGTCCAAAGTATGGTTTTAAATTTTTATCTTGTCTAATACTTTATACATTCAAAAGTGACAGGTTAGTCATGATAGCTTCTCTTTAGTTGTTTGCTGATTTTATCCATATGCCTAGCTTTCTTGCTTTATATCTATTATATCTATATTTGATTAAATATTGAGAATTAGAATGTTATGAGTTGGATATTGGAAAGAAAAAGCTGATCAATTTGGATAATATAGGAAGGAATGATACTTTCTATAAACTACATGCACAGCCGTTCTCTAGTCGACCATCCAATCTATACTCAACCTCAGAAATAGACCACAGCCTAAAGTCTCATTGGTATAATGATCCTAATCCTTTTCATAATGACATATTTTATGTGCTATCCCATTGTAAATACAGCTTTGGTCACCTCTCGTTGGGATATATAAGAAATCCACTTGATCTTTTATCCTGCAGAGTTGATAAGAAAATTTGTCGCACATCTATCGGACAGTCCCGATCGATAGCCATGAATCGATCCTGATTTATATAATTTTTTTTCAGATTATACAGACCTAATTGTCATTGTGTTTCCTTAAACGCAAGCTAGTTAATTGTAATGTAGTTATTTTAAGGTGCCTACACGTGCATGCATGTCTGTAGTAAATTTGCGATATCTGACAAACAACGATTATTTTAAGGTGCCTAAACGTGTATGTCCCCCTGTACTCAACCCACCTAATCCAATAAAAAATAGATTAATTGGTGGATTAAAGCGAACTTATCGGAGTTTGGGAAAGATTGTCGGGAATAATACGTGTCCTCAAACAACATAAACACCACAATTCCAGACTAATCGCAGTTGAATACTGTCAAGGTGAGCATTTGTCTAATCCCTCATTAATCTAGTGAAATGGGGCTAGTTTAAGGGTCCCCGTTGAGAGAGAGAGAGAGAGGCCTAAAAACTGGAGGTGTAGGAATCGGAAGGTTGCTGTTTATGTGGTCCTCTTACTGAAACCACCACAGCTCAAAGATAGAAAGGTTTCAATCATAAATAGCTCCAAGATTGATAAGGGCCACCGATTCCTCTATCCTGGCTATGATTTCTCAATAGTTATTCCCATGTTCCAAGGCCCAGAAAGAATCCCAATAGTAAATGCTAACCTCCACTCTCTCTCTCTCTCCACACACCCTGTCTCTACATAAACATGTATGCGTATAAACTTGCATCCTTCGGATAATACCTCACGGCCTGCATATATACTCACGGACCCTTCGGATGGCTTTTGGGAGCTACAAATATCAAAGTTGAATCGAAATGTCACAGGCCTACATTTCAACAGGAAAGGTCATATAATGAAGCTGGTTATGTTATCCAATCTTAGTGAATTCTGGGATATAGCACATCCAGTGCAGGTCCACTTGTACTGTACGTACCAGGATAAGAGAATATGTCGTCCCACATACATCTTTAAGTGTTCTGGAGAGAGAGTGCGTGTGTGTGTACCAGGATAAGAGAATATATCCTCCCACATACACATTTAAGTGTTCTGGAGAGAGAGTGCGCGTGTGTGTGCGCGCGCCTAAGTGGGCCTTTATATTTTGTTTCTACAACTGTTCATCTTGGGCGCCTGTCACGTTAGATAGGCCATGACCCAAAATTTGCATTTATTGGATGATTCTATCCCTCTGATTCATTATATCTTATTAGTTTTGTTTTTCTCCAAACTTATTAGTCAGTTGGTAAATCTACAAGAACGAAGGTTGGAATCATATACTAGAATGGATTTTGGGGGCTATCTAAGACAAGCCCCAGGAGATGAATGGTTTTGATTATGTAAAATTTGGACTCATTAGTACTTCTAGCAGCATTTAATAATTACTCTGATCTACTCCATGGACTACCATATAATGTTGAGAGAGAGAGAGAGAGAGAGAGAGAGAGAGAGAGAGAGAGAGAGAGAGAGAGAGAGAGAGAGAGAGAGAGGTGAAGTGATTGAGTCCCAGTCAGAACGGTGAGAGAAGAGATGGTACCCACTCCACCTTTCCCCATGTTCTGTGACTGTGGTTGATTTGTGGAATGGAAGTTGAGAGAGAGAGAGAATAGGTGGTGGTAGGGCCCTGAGATAGGGTCACAAAATGCAATGGCTGCTAAGTTAGAGAGAGAAGATGAACAGAGGTATTCTGTTGGGCTTTGATGGTGACCCTCTTCTTTGCTTGGCACATGGAAGGGCATGTTACTCTTGCCACCAAGACCCATCATAAAAAGAAAACCTACAAATCCATTCTTATATCACCCCAACCGTCTCATGCTTTTCAAACAGCTACGTGACACAACTGCACCCATCACCACCTCGCGCCACACCAACCATTTTATCTATCTATTTATCTAACCTAAAGATTCATGTTTAGATTAAGCCGGTGATCATTTCACTTGGGCCACGTTCCTTGCTTCATCCTAACTCTTATCGTTCTGAAATGTAAACGTGACTGCCCGAGGTGTTGAATGATAAATGATGGAAAAATCTTCAGGCAATCAGAAGTTTAGATTTTTACACTCCATTAGAACTTTGGTGAGTGGTACTCTGTGTGTGTGTGTGTGTGTGTGTGTGTGTGTGTGTGTGTTGGATGTGTATAAGTGCACTAAATATGGATAAAGGCACAGGAATCAGACTGATGCAGATGGTGGTGAGATCATCTCAACTAAACAAGCCAATAAAACTCATGAGGGCACGTGGGTTGCCCAAGAAAGGAACAAATTTGTAAAACCAACGCCTTTCTTTAAGCAATTGGATTGATTATGAAGAAGTAATTTAGACAATTAGAAAGAGGATAAAGATATGAAATAACATGGGTGATAAAAGACACTGACCAATTCAAGACAATGCTTCATTTGGTTATTGATAGCCTCAAGTCAGGTGTTCAGTAGAAGCTTGCCCCGAAAAGAAAAACCAAGTAAAGAATAGTAGCCCATTCCAATACCATAAGCCAAACCCTGTCTGTTAACATTGGTGAAAGGGATGGCATCCTTACCGGTGCAAAGAGATCCACCGTCCTTTAGATGGGTCTGGACTCAAAAGTTTGTTGGGTCGTTCGATTTCTACAGAATATGAAACTAATACCAAGACTACATGGACAGATAAAGACAATCAAAATTGGACCAGAAAACTTGGCTTTTGGCATCCATGGTTCTGCAATACTCCCTTAGCAATCTACGTTTAACTAAAGAATAAGAGCAAGTCAAGTAGATTTGAATCACACATGAAAGAGAAAATGGGAAGAAATGATCTGAAGAACATAAATGACTGATAGTTAAAGAGATGAATCTTTGTCTACTAGCCTGTCTTTTCAGAATGTCATTTCCAAATCACCAACTCTAGGTGGGTCAGTTTGTTAGTAGGTACTGTACAACGAAACTTATGTATTGATTTTCTTGTTGGGTTAGTTGATCGTTTGGCACTGTGTCCATATATCTCAACTCCACATGGAAAGTTGCTAAGGATTCAAAAAATAGATCAATGATCAAGATCGTACCATATTGATCAACAGAAACGGCAATTAGCATATGACACATGCTTCTTGATTAGCTAGCCACACTATGATTAGCATTGACCCTTGTGGTCCTCCCCTTTTTCATACCCCATATAGGCGGGAGCTTTGTGCACCGAGACTACCCCTTTCAGGTCTCTCAGTGAGTGCTTTCTAAGAAGATGAAGCATAAAGAAACATGAACAACTGTGCTGATCCTAATGGAATGATTTGAATGCTAGTTCTTGCTGCAGAATTCAGGTTGGAGTCCTTTTCTTGTAGCAAGACTGATCCATGAGCATCCTTGAGAATCCCTAACCAAAAGTTGTCCATTTCTAACCATAGGCGAGGGGTGGAATTAGAGGTGATAGGCTAAATTCTATGGCATAGTAAGATCCTCTAGATTCAATTTGCGTCTAATGACAATGGTTATCATATTAAGAGATGCTTGCTTCTCTACAGACTTGTTACATGGAGAAATTATGTGTTAGAGTATGAAGCACCCTTTCACAAGGAAATATGTGAGTGTAGGCCCATCAGTTTCAGACTTTCAGTAGAAACAGTAAATCAAATGAAATTTAAGTACCACAGTAGGAACTCTTAAATGGATACTGTTTCTTCCGAATTGACCGTCATATATTAAACATACTCTTTCTAATAAACTAGAATTCATTTTTCTAGTAGCTTTAGATATTTGCACAACCTGAAGCATGAATCGCGCACCCATCATGAAGCTAACCCACATGGTCTTGTTCTTACTAAACGAGCATTTAATCAATAAGATTGGGACTTACAAAAATCAAATCAAATATTTTCTTGAGCAGACTCTAAACAAGGGCTATCGGAGATAATGTGGCTGATGTCATTCGATCAAGATGCTAGTCAAAAAGCACTATCGGAGTAGTTGCTGAAGTAGAACCAATGGACTTGATCATATCCATTTCGTACCCAAATGGGGTTGGTAGGAGGAAATCCAAAAGGTGAGAGAACTTTTTGCACTTTTTTAATGCGATACGTCTAGTCCTTCACGAGGGCATGTCTTTCCCCTGTTTGTAGGCAACTGACTTGGTCATTCTTGACATGATATGGGTCTGCCCCTTTTTAAACATGTCTAATTCAATGAAAAAGATCAGAGAACAGAAATGGATGGGTCTTCATTACAAGTTCCTTTTTCTAAGTTAAATCCGATTCAAATTTTAATCTTTTATTGATACACTGGCTTAGTATCTCGTGGTTTCCAATAATTGTGTTCATGTAATTCCAAGAAATCCCATCTTTAAATCTTTCCATGCCTGCATCCGTATCCTAGTAAGGTTATGTTAGTGTCAAGTTTGTATTCAGAATGGTATTCTAGTATGACGTCCATACATTTGTATGCATGCATATTTGACTTTCAAACAAGTCTTAAAAGTTTCAAGTGTACGGTGAAGATTTCAGTTCCAAATGAATCTGAATAAGCTATTAAGTGTAGTTTCCATAGAGATTATTCATGCAGCTGATGTCATTTAGTCCCTGCTTCACTATGGGTACAAATTTTCTCAGAGAAAGTCTCCCTAAAGAATAAGTTTCTCAACATTCAGCTAAAATTTTTCTGGTCTTCGAGAAAATGTTAATCATACTTCAACCAAGCACTTGTACCCGTACAGGCCTTTTTCCATAAATTTCTATCGCATTATCAGGCTCGCCCATGTGTAAAATATTACGAATTTGTCATTTTTTCTCTTGAAATAGTGAACTTAATGTTTCAAGGTTCAGTTCAGTTTTTCTTGAAAGTTGCAAATTCTAGTTGAAACAAGCTCGATGGATATAGTCAAATGATGTACAAAACCCATGGATCTACTGGAAAGTGAAGAGTGAGATTATGTATATTGATTCTCTCAGCTAAAATCTAGAGTGAGATCATGTCCATTGAAAACAATGATTAATATCTTGAGTTCAGACAGGACTGTCATCAATCTTATAACGCAGAATAAGGCATCAATAATTTGTTTGCAAAAGGCTGCCCAGAGTTGCCAGTGGAACTATGGATAGCATGCAGTTTCTCGACATTCTGAAATCCTATTGCACAACCAGGCATGCAGCTTGGAAGCAAGAAAAATTGCGCAGCTAATTGTTTAACCTGGCTCACAGCTGCCTACTATCATAGTTCAATAGATTAAAGATAAACTTTTAATATTACCATTGAATTCAAGAAAAAACCCAAGGAAGAATGCTACTAGGCAATAAGGTTATCACCAACTTGTGTTTTACTAGTGAGACTACAATTAGTGAAGGAAGTACTAATGCAATAACAAGGTTCTCTCTCTCTCTCTCTCTCTCTCTCTCTCTCTCTCTCTCCAATGGTATCACTATAATGGGCCCCCTATAGCTAAAATGTGGAAGGTGTTTACTCTATCCTAAAGTACCTTTTATGTTTTAGCTACTGGGGCCTACAATAAAGATCCACATTGGATGATATTTTTCGTACCCTCCCATTTTAAGGGAAGGAGAATAAGATGAACAGCTTGGATCATGAAAAGAACAAAAAGGCCCCTTTTTATCTCGACTTGGTATGCTCAAATCGTGCACGGGACAACCCCAAACACCCTAGCTCCCCTGGCACATCATGGAACGTCTTGTGGACATTACTGTAAGCATATCACCAATCTTGGAGCAAAGCACAACTTGACTTGTGCTGATTTAAGGGTGCATGCTCCCATCTTCTCACTAACTTAGCTAAAATAGAAGGATCCCAAATATGTCTCTGGATAGATTATTACACAACTAGCTACAGGAAAAGATACTTCTCAGAAGAATTACAAATGATAGCATAAACCATGTGGTAGCGCTTTAGAATCTTGAACAATCACAAGCATTCACCAACAACATTGATCCCAGTTGAGAAAGAGACTATGGATGTATCAATCATCTTTATATTGGGTAAGTAATTCATAAAAGATTATGGAGATATCAAGTATCTCGCAAATGATACTTTTTCAAAATCACATTGGTGGGGCAAGAAGTAAATGTTACAACTCACAATATAGAGTTTGATTATTCAAGTCATATATTTTCATAAGGGTGACAATAAGTGCCTCTGTAAAGGAAGTTGGTGCCAGAAGTTTGCAAATTGCATCTAATCAGTTGAAAATATCTAGTCGACAGTATGTGTAATATTAGTTCTGATGTACACTACATGAGCAAAAATCATGAGGTTGCAATATATTTCAGGTGTCCATTATTTCATCTACAACGTTTGTCACTTAAGGAGATGACCATGAGAAATCAAGCTAGACACCCTCATAAATGCTTGAGGTTCTTCATAGACCCTATTGGAATTGGTATTTTACATCTATTTCCTTTAAAATATTTAGCATTTAGATTCTACTTATTAAGAATTGAGAAACAGTCAAGTTAACAGGATAATTAAATACGACATTTGATTGCAAATATCAGAATACCTAGTTGTCATTCAACAACACATTCAACTTGAGTGAAAGGTGTATCATGGCAAGCAAAAATGTAGTGTCAAACAATAGTATTGACTTGTTAGCTAACTATAAAGACAACCACTTGAGCCTCCAATAGAACTCTGTTGTTCAATTTGATTCTTATAAGATAAAAAAGGAAGACATACCATTTCAATTTTGAGCCACATCAGTTTGGCAACATCTTCCATCAGGTCAAATATTTCATCGTAGAGAGGATGTTTGTACCATTCACTTGTTTAAAGTATAGAACTATGAGAGGTAGGGAGAATGCTCACTCGCAGTAGCAGTTATACTATCACAACCAAGGAAACTCCAACAGAAGTGATAGCTAACTTACCAGTATTTTATAGAATGGTTGAGAAGGAAATACCTAGACGGTAGTAGAGAAGAGATAAGTAACTTCCATAACAGGCAATAGTAGTAAAATGTTGAATAGACTAAACCGAGAGTCAGCAGAATAGATAGATGGATTTATGGAGTGGTTTTGTAGCAATAGGTTTCAAACTAGAGCCTCAAGCCTAGGAACGTCCCAAATCTTAAGGACCATGGCAGCAAAGGAGGACAAGATAGTTGACAACATGTAGGAGATTTGATCCTATTTGTATTGGTGTTAGTTAATACATTGATAAGCATGAGGTTCTATGCAATTAAGACAGCAAATGCCTATAATTAGGACATTCTCTTGAAATAGGAAACATAGCAATTATTATTTTGGTAGAAATAAGATATTGTTCTAGATAATATATTTGTTCCGCCTGAAATTCTGTAAGATCTATATTGTCGATTTGGTAATTTTATGAATTTAGTTGGTTTTTCATTCATTCATTATGTCCCTTTTGATTTGCTGACTGCTCCATATTACTTTCACCTGAAACTCTGTAATATCTATACCGCTAGTACTATTGACCCTTCGTGGTTTGCCTCTTTGCCGAACCTTGCATATGTTGGAGCTTTGTGCACCGGGCTGTCCTTTTTTATTCTTTATTCTTAAGAGGACAATTGATAGAGAAATATAGGGAGACGAGGAAGGACCTCATCATGGTCTTTATTGACTTAGAAAAAACCTATGAGAGGGGGGCCCTAGAGAGTTATGGTGGGTGTTGGACAAGAAAGGGGTTTCATGGGGATATATAGACATCATTGAGGATATGTATGAGGAAGCTATAACAAATGTTAGGACCACTAACAAATAGACTGATGATTTCCCCATTACAATAGGATTGCACCAACGATCAACATTAAGCCCATACCATTTCATTAGTTATGGATAAGTCAACGAAATAGCTACACAAGGAGATTCCATGACACATGTTATTTGAAGATGACATAGTTTTGATTGATAGATAATGGAGGGCATACAAGGCTAGAGTTGTGGAAAAATGCTATAGAATCTAAAGGATATAAAATTAGTTGAACTAAGATAGAGTAAATGAAATGCAATTTTAACAAGGAGAGGAGTGGAAGTGAAGCACTAGCAAAGTTTGATAGGCAAAAAATCCCCCCAAAAGACCACTTTCGATACTTGGCATTGTTATTTAATGAGAATGATAGATTGAGAGGGATCTTACCCATAGAATCCAAGTGGGTTGGAAAAATGGCGATGTGCCTTAGGAGTTTTGTATTGATGGGTAGGTTCCTCTCAAACTGAAAGGAAAATTCTACAGGATGACTGTAAGGCTAGGCTTGCTCTATGGTTCAAAGTGTTTGGTAGTTAAAGAACAATATGTACATAGAATGAGCATAGCCAAAATGGGGATTCTGGGATGGATGGTTGCAAGACAAGAATTAGAAATAAAAACATTAAAGGAAACTTATGGGTAGCACCAATAGATAACAAGATGAGGAAGGGTAGACTTAGATAGTTTGGACATGTCCAATGGAGACAAAAAAATGGCTTCTGTTAGGAGTGAGTTGATCCTAGTTGAAGGCTCTAAAAGGGCAAGAGGAAGGCCCAAAAGGACATGGATAGAAGTGGTGTGAAAAGATATAAGACTTTTGAACTACACGAAACCATGACACTTGATAGAGGGGAATGGATGAACAAGATTCATACAATTAACCCCTAATTGGGATAAGGCTTTGATGCTGGTGATGATGAACCTTTCTTTTTAAGGATCTTTGGTGTATAACATGCTTGGGAGGCTCAAATATCAATTTTCCACCCAAGTCATGCATTTTGATCATTCACTATAGATTGATCCTTTCAATTGCCTCCAGAAATCCTTCATAGTATATTTAGCAAAGCAAGGGATCAAGAGAAAAATGATCCACTCTAGCAGCATAGATGTTTTCTTTTTCCTTTTCCCTTGCAAGTTTGATATAAAAGAAAATTCTACATGGCTCATGAGAGAAGGTTATACATGCAACATGAGATCGATCCAGTCCCCAAGAGCAAATTTGTATCTATTCTTTGGCCATCAAAGAACATTCTCTCCATATCAGCTTGGCAATCATGAGTAGTATCACTGACCAGAATCACAAGTAGATTTTAGTGGTTGAGGTTGACCATCAATAGTGCTCAACTGTCTCCTAAGCTTCACAAAATAAGCCTACACCTGTCATTAGGAACATACACTATTCAAAAAAGGCTCACAATATACGACGTGTTTCTTAAAAGTGATATAATTGATATTGTTAATCTACTAAATATAATTAACCAAGATGAAGCAACAAAACATGGGAGTGATCTTTGCTATTCATCGTATCGATAACATGATTTAATCATATGAACCAAAAGCCAATTGGATAAGCATCCATGTTTCAACAAACTTTTAGTGATTCTAGTGTGATGTTCTGAGATTGATCAACGACTCTTTCTCCTTATTTGTTATCTATGATTATTACTGCAGTATCCTGATATTCTACTTCCTCTTTTAATATAGCCACATGTTATTTTGCACCATAAAACCCTAAGTTCAAACTCTAAAATGGTAAGAGAACATGGAAAACCATGAAATAGTTGGATCCATGTGCATATAAGCAAAGGCATTCAACCTGTGCTCGGCAGATATTGAGACAAACACAAATGTAGATATAAGAGTAGGCATTAGCACACACTTAGCGAAGTTCAAAATGTGAGCACCTCATACCATGAGATAGGACATGAGGCACATCCAAATAAGATTTCAAACCTTACAGTTAAACAAAGAACAAGGAAGTAACATTTTTTAATAAGATACCTTACTAGCTTAACAAAGAACAAAGAAGTAATAGATTTTGTTATAATATCTATAGCATGCATAATCAGGATTAACCTACAAATATCCTTTTCTCAAAAATCAAAATGCGAGTATCAACCAAAAAGTGGCAATAGGAAAAAGCAAATGACAATCTTGGTGTGAAGCCTTGGGCCGATGAGGGCAGGCCAAAAGAAAGTAGGCAGGCTTCTAGGCTAGGGTGAAGGACAGAGAGTTAGTCCTACATGGCCTTAGAAGAAGAAATTGGGCTACTTATAAGAGTTCGGGGAACTCTAATGATCACAACGCGCTTTTTCTGGGAAACCAAGGAAGAACAAAGCTGTGAGAGGTGTATGGGCACCTCAAAGCAGACAATATTGTGACTGTTGGAATCTGAGAGTATTACAAATGGTATCAAAGCTAGTTCCCCTTATGGTGTGGTGGCTAGCCACAAGCTGGCCCTTAGTGGTTGAGACTATGCAAGGACGCATGTTCCCAAAGGAGGGAAAATGTGAAGCCTTGGGCTGATGAGGGAGGGCCAAAAGAAGGTTGGCAGGATTCTAGGCTGGGGTGAAGGACAGAGAGTTAGTCCCACATCACTTGGGGAGAAGAAACTGGAGTGCTTATAAGAGCTTGGGGAACTCTAACGGTCACAATGTGTTTTTCCTAGGAAACCAGGGAAGAACAAAGCTGTGAGGGATATATGGGTGCCCCAAAGCGACAATATTATGACTGTGGGAACCCCGGGGTGCTACACTTGGCTAGGATGGATGACATAGTAGAATTCAGTAAAATCGAGCTAGTTCAAGTGGATTCGACATGGTAAAACATGCACATAGATAAAAACTAACAGTTGGCAAAAATAGTTGATGTGGAACAATTAAGCATTGACTTGGAGGCTTTATAAATGATGAAAAGTATGCCACATTTGTAAACGAGATGCATGATATTTCAAAGTATTATCACTCTTATGAGCACCTTCATTATATCATGTATGATCAAGTGATCATATGCAAGCATTCAAGTGTCATAGCCTTCCAACTGTTAAAGAAGATGAGAGAAATCAAAGCACCACACGTGGATTCTTTAGCAAGGGCCCATATAAGATGATGGGCATTGGTAGCTGCAACAGATAAACATTTCTAGCTATTGCCTCCAAAAGATCACATTGCCACTCAGAGGAGAAAGTTAGATGATAGCATTAAAAGAGTTCTAAACTATTAGATGAATAACGTATTTGACGTTAGGTGAGCAAGACATATACGAACCTCTGCATCAAAGTGATGGGTCCTGAACTATGGTATAG
This sequence comes from Warburgia ugandensis, assembly GCA_035236585.1. NCBI lineage: Eukaryota > Viridiplantae > Streptophyta > Magnoliopsida > Canellales > Canellaceae > Warburgia > Warburgia ugandensis. The sequence goes on from CP141129.1 coordinate 45,770,919, forward strand.
TTATGACACAATGGTATTACAACCTTTGTCGCTACATCGTTGAATGAAATTTAGGAAGCATAACATGGAATTGCTGTGACGACCCGGGTTTTCTCATGCATTTTTAAATAAAAAATCTAAATTCCTAAGGTGGGATCCCGATTTGAAAAACAGTGCAATGCAGCGGAAAAATATTTTATTTGGAATTCATTTTGAAAACCCCGAGTGTCATTTGCTTTCACAACAACCAAGGTAGTTTTTGAAAAACTTCAGAAATCATAAATGTTTTTCCCCAGGTCTATCCAGTCACAACACACAGCCCAACTGTAATTAAATACAAATACATGTCCAAAGGGTAGAGAGTTTACTCACACGTATAGTTGTCTCCTCTGTTTATTTACTTGCTCGTAGTACTAATATCTCCTAAGACGTCTTCTATTTATGAGTAGAACTATCCTGAAAAATGTTAAGGATAGGGTGAGTATATACTATACTCAGTAGGAGTCTATCACTACTAGTTTTATAATGCATGAGATGTATTAAAATCATATGCTTTTTCAAAACATATGCATGTCTGAATACTCAAGTTCAATATCGATATAAGAATCCGTTATCAAACTGAAATACTAACGATTTAAAGGATCACATAATCCAAAATCGAAAGTATCATATACATACATATATCATAACATTATGATATGCGTAAGATGCTTCATGGAATCCAACTCATGGATCTCTAGTATGGTATGGTCGACCAATCTCATATCATGCCATATGCAATGCACATAAATCCATGAAACCATAGGGTCCCACTATGCCCACGACCTCACCGCCGTGTGGTCCCTGGGTACCTAGGGACACAGGATTATATACCTCCACGAGGCATATGACACTTCCTTCATCGTAAATCATGCAATTTATGAAATTGATTGCAAAACATTCATGCAATGCTAGTCTCGCATTCAAAGTCATAACCCTGCCTAGAAGCCTGCCAGCCTGCCAGCCTATCAGCTCTCTCTGGCCCACCCTCATCGGCCCGCCCTCATCGACCCGCCCTCATCAGCCCACCCTTATCGGCCAAGGCTACACTTATCATGCAGACAAGCAAAAACCTCTTTTTCAAAACCTATCCTCTTTGGGTCCCTCATAATTGCCTGGCCCTCGGCACTCCAGCGTCTTTTGGCAACCCTCAAGGACATGCAATTTTTGCAAGAACTTAATGCTCATAAATCATGCAATGTATGCAATAGTTTGCAAAACATATCTATGCATAATGTATATGCAATTAAAACATGTCTATGCATAAAGCATTTATCACATGCAAGTCATATACTTAAAACATGTATTTACAAAACAATCATAGTTCTTTTAAAAGAATCTAGTAGTGATAGAACACCTACCTGGCTAGGTCGCGTTAACCCTTTTGTCCTCGTACGCTCTTGAACATGGTTTGGGGACTCAAGGTTAGTTTAGCCTATCTTTTATGAGTTTTAGAGTGGTTTGTCTCCTTACTTAGGCATTAGGGGTTCATCCTTATGCCTATGGGTGTCCTAAGGTCCTAATTGGGCCTTGGTATCCTCAGTTTTCCAAAGGTCTAGCAGCCACGGGCCACCATCCTATTCTAAGGGTCATGCCCACCTTTTATTGGGCCTTGATTAGGGATTTTATAGTTTGGATATGTTCGCGGTGTCGATACGGACACAACTCCTTTTGCGGTACCTCAATCGGAGCTCTAGATCTCAAGTTATAAGTGTTTTAGTGTCGCACGTACATAAGGGTTTCAAGAATGAAAAGATGGAATGCTAGGGCGCTGCATCGTGTGCCCCGGCTTCCTTAAGGAACGAAAAACCCCCGCACTGCGAACGCACTGCGTGTCTGCGGTGTGCGCCTCAGCTTGCACGTCTGCAGACGTGCCGGGTTTTCCTGCCTGATTGCCTCTTTTGCAGGCGCGTCCCTGGACGCGCCCGTTTGGTTTTTCAAACGGGGTTGACGTGGGACGTTCCGACTGGATCGTCCTGTTCATTGGGGAACCGGGGCATCCTCAGGACACCTTGGTTTGACCCTATAGAACCAGTGCGGCCCAAGAAACGTCCCTGGGTCCTTGGTGAGTCTCCAGGGCTCCATTTTGCATGGTTTTTCATGCAAAAACCTAGGAAAATTGACCTTAGAATTACGGTGGAGATGGGTTTTGAGGGATCTTGGGCATACCTGGCTCGTTGCTGGGTTTTTCTCCTTATTTTCTCCTCTAGGTCACTGCTCTTCAATGGGTTTTCTTCAAAGTTTTGGGTTGCCATTAGAGGCGCCCAAGAGCTCTATTTATAGAGCTAAGAGAGGGTTCTGGAGGGGGCTCTCACCGCTTTTGAATGACGGTGGAGAAACCTCCAGAATGGCAGTGATTTCTCCTCCAATCATCGTCGTTCTAGAACCTTCTAGAGGTTGAAGATGAAGGGGTGCCTGTATCAAAACGGGCCCCTATGTTTTGCAAGCTAAAACCGTTTTTTGTAAAAATTATGTTTTTGCCCCTGAACTTCAAAGGGCCATATCTTGCTCATTTTAACTCCGTTTTGGGTGATTTTGGTCTTGTTGGATTCTTTTTTCCGAGACGCATCTAATGAAACCATTTTTAGGACCAAATTTATGGGTTCAGTCAAGGAAAATAGTGAAATGATCAAAATGCCCTTATCTTCAAAACAGAACTTTTCATGGGATTTTAATATTACAAAAATTGGGGTCATTACAATCGCAGCAAAAAATGTTGTACCTAAAGAAAGAGAACTGTAAACAAGGTGAAAATCATATGCAAAAAGTTTCAAAAATGTTAGAGAAACATGTAAGAAATCTTAGGGAAACATCAAAGGGAACACGTAAGGAAATTGTCTCAGAAAGTGTGCATATTATGCCATTTTCATAAGCTTGTGTGATTTGTTTCCACTTTGACTACTATGACATGCAAATGTAGGGTGGGCATATGATACATATGCAGATCCCAAGCATTTAAGTTGTTACCCATGTATTTCACAATAGTTTTCGTAGTGTTCCCTGCAAGTTTCCCTCATGTTTCTAAAACATTTCCCTATTTCTAGGAGGTGTTATGTTTCCAATGCACAAAAAGAGCCCACATTATTGGTGCCTTCCCGATAGCTGCAGTCCAAAGGCATTCACCAGCAAAGATTTCTTATTCTATATTAACTGTCATCATTCAAATCTTCATTCTTATTAACTCGTAATCTGAGAGTTCTTTATTAGCGATGGGCAGTGTTAGAAATTCATACATTTCCCACCAAAATATCAATAAAGCTTACCTTCTCGTGTGTGTGTGTGTGTGTGTGTGTGTGTGTGTGTGTGTGTGTGTGTGTGTGTGTGTGTGTGTGTGTGTGTGTGTGTGTGTGTGTGTGTGTGTGTGTGATAATATTCAGAGATATGCTCTATAACTACCAGTTACTACATTAACCAAAAGGAATCATTTCTAGACTAAAATGGTAAGTAATTGGTAGCTTGACCTGCTGACAAGCAGTTGCAAGATTTGAAAGTTCATTTGCCTCAGAGAAATTTGCAAACCATTGGCTTAGAGAGTGATCCTTGGTATCCCCTCTTTTCTTTTCACTTGCATTTCATTTGGTGCTACAAAAAACCAGAAGCACGCTCATCTCCTGAAAGCTTTGAAGTTGAGGTTATAAAATTGATGGACACTAATAATACCAGTAGGAGGTATGTTTAAACTAGCTCCTAGTCTTGGCACTATTGCTACAGGATGATTCTGGATCCTTGCATAGAAAGCTTCGATAGGCTCAGAGAAAACAATTTCATCATATGATTATACTACAACCGGTTTCTTTGTTGACTAAGGTCCAGATTCATCCTCCTGGTATAACTTTAAATGGCGATACCTGTAAAATGAATAAGCCAACAGGAATCCTCATGATAGACAGAAATGCGCACTGACTAATTTTGATGGCAAGTCAAATAATTTCAGTAAGAAATTGTTGGAGCATCAAGTGGAACTTACAAATCCAACTGCTTATCACAAACATCATTATGAAAAAACATGTTAAAGGCAATTTCAAATTCTCCCCATCCTGATTCTAACAATTCGAAAGGAGATGATTCAACTACTCTTGTGGGATTGTTAAAGCTAGGGTGTAGTTCAAACACAACACGCTTCACTACTGCACTCAGATCTTCATTTGTTGCCCCACGGACATAAATAGTCCATTTATGTGAATGATACCTGCAGTGCAGAAAATCATATATTATTCTAGAAAATTGACTAATAATAGCATTTTAACTTGATAATTGTTGTTTATTAGTAGCTAATCCAGAGAATTTACATGTCAAACCAGCACTTGTGGACTCAAAATACTTACTCATTCGCTTTTTTACCAAGCCAAAATTATATAGTTCCATATATTATTGGAATGCTGATCTCCACATCCTTGAGCCTTTTGACCTGGCCTTGCCATAATTAAAGATACATATTAACAAAGATCTCTAGATATCCAAAAGCTCAAATCATCCATTGTATGGCATGGTTGAAGGTTTTATAAAGGAAACTGATCAGCCTCAGCCATTGAAAGTGAAAAAAAAAGAAGAAAAAAAAAAAAGACTAGACACATTGGCTATAATCTCAGGAAGTATATTTGATCTATCATTGAATTTGGCATGGGTTTATTATATCAGACTACTCTTGTTTGTTCCTAGATCATTAACTAGTTTCTTTGGGGCGAAAATGGGATCCCTTAAAATTGATAATATGAAGCACGTGTTTGGTGAGGCATATAAAGTTTAGCATTCCGTAATCCTTCTAAGAGGATCCCATCAATGTCAAACAAAGAATGAGAAAGGTTCCCATTTACCACTTTGTTAAAGTGAGATCTTCTACTAGAAAGGTTCATATGGTTGAAACCTAAGCTAGTGGAGGCATGACGTAAACATTTAAGGATTACATCAATGTGATGGATTGTGACACCTCGGGTTTTTAACATCTGTTATCCCATATTTATACTCAAATAATATTAATTTAGTTATAGAAAATAGATGGGATTCCAAAACTTAAAACTCATAATTTAAAATTTTTCGCAGCGTCAAGCAAATACCATTTCAGAAAACCCCGAGGGTCATTTCACCTCAAAATCACACTGAAGAAACAGAACGAAAAGTAACCATTTTGAGCATGTGACACCCCGAGTTTTAACATCTGTTTTCCCATATTTATACGAAAATAGTAATAATTTATTTATAGAAAATAGATGGGATCCCAGAACTTAAAACTCATAATTTAAAATTGGTCGTAGTGTCAAGCAAATACCATTTCAGAAAACCCCAAGGGTCATTTCACCTCAAAATCACATCGAAGAACATAACGAAAAGTAACCATTTTGAGCATGCTCACAAATTAAAACCACGATGAAATTTTTTGCTACTGTAAAGATACGTAAAAATGAAAGTTTCAAAGCTCCAAGGTCTGTCCAAGATCACCACACCATCCATGTATAAACATATAATCACTATATAGTGAGATGGGTCTAATCTATCAATATATACAATGGCTAAGGAGAATGCCAAAAAGCCAATACCAGTCCAACCAAAAGTACACCACTCTGTCGGTATCTGACAGTCTCTGTTCTCAAGCCCCTGTCCAACTCCACGCTAGTCAACCTTCTTCCCTTTCTGATTGTCGCGCTCTGATTCTGAGGCATTGCAAAGCAAAGCAATGCTTCAGCAAGCTATGCTTGTGCAGGTGATATACATTCAAAATAATTCAATAAAACTATAATGACCCCAATTTTTGTAATATTAAAATCCCATGAAAAGTTCAGTTTTGAAGATAAGGGCATTTTGGTCATTTCACTAGTTGCCTTGACTGAACCCAGAAAATTGGTCTTGAAAATGGTACCATTAGATGTGTCTCAGAAAAAGGAATCCAAAAAGACCAAAATCACCCAAAACGGAGTTAAAATGAGCAAGTTATGGCCCTTTCAAGTTCAGGGGCAAAACTGTAATTTTTACAAAAACATATTTAGCTGCAAAACACAGGGGCCCGTTTTGATACGGGCACCCTTCATCTTCAACCTCTAGAGGGTTCTAGAACGGCGGTGATTGGAGGAGAAATCACCGCCATTCTGGAGGTTTCTCCACCGCCATTCAAAGGTGGTGAGAGCCCCCTCCAGAACCCTCTTATAGCTCTATGAATAGAGCTCTTGGGTGCCTCTAATGGCAGCCCAAAACATTGAAGAAAACCATTGTGGAGGAGTGACCTAGAGGAAAAAACAAGGAGAAAAACCCAGCAACGAGCCAGGTATGCCCAAGATCCCTCAAAACCCATCTTCACAGTAGTCATAGGATCAATTTCCTTAGGTTTTTGGATGAAAAACCATGCAAAATGGAGCCCTGGAGACTCACCAAGGACGTCCCCTGGGTTGAACGAAGGTGTCCAGAGGATGTCCCGGTTCCCCAACGAACAGGACATTCCAATCGGAACGTCACACGTCGACTGTATTTGAAAAACCAAACGGGCGCGTCCGGGGACGCGCCTACAAAAGAGACAATCGGGCGGGAAAACCTGGCGCGTCTATAGATGCGCCCGCTGAGGCGCACGCCACAAACGCTCAGCGCGCTAGCGGTACGGGGTTTTCTCTTTCCTTAGGGAAGCTGGGGCGCACGACACAGACGCTTAGCGCCCTAGCATTCCGTCTTTTCATTCTTGAGACCCTTATGTACGTGCGACACTAAAACACTTATAACTTGAGATCTAGAGCTCCGATTGAGGCGTCGCAAAAGGCGTTGTGTCCGTGTTGATGACGCGGACAATCCAAACTATAAAATCCCTGATCAAGGCCCAATAAAAGGTAGGCATGACCCTTAGAATAGGATGATGGCACGTGGCCGCTAGACCTTTGGAAAACTGAAGATACCAAGGCCCAATTAGGACCTTAGGACACCCATCGGCATAGGGATGGACCCCTAATGCCTAAGTAATAAGACCAATTACTCTAAAATCCATAAAAGATAGGCCAAACTAACCTTGATTCCCCAAACCATGTTCAGGAGCGTCCGAGGACAAAGGGGTTAGCGCAACCTAGTCAGGTAGGTGCTCTATCGCTACTAGATTCTTTTAAAAGAACTATGATTGTTTTGCAAATACATGATTTAAGTATATGACTTCTTTAGCATGCATGTGATAAATGCTTTATGCATAGACATGTTTTGTACATACATTATGCATAGATATGTTTTTCAAACTATTGCATACATTGCATAATCTATGAGCATTAAGTTCTTGCAAAGATTGCATGTCCTTGACGGTTGCCAAAAGACGCTAGAGTGCCGAGGGTTAGGTAGTTGTGAGGGACCCAAAGAGGACAGGTTTTGAAAAGAGGTTTTGGCTTGTTTGATCTTATGTGATTTGGGCTAGTAAGCTCGTAGCTGCTATGCCAAGGGGTCTGGATTGGCCACCCAGCCTCTACCACTATTAGGTGGATGGGTACCACGCCCAAAAAGAGGCAAGTCCCTACGTCGACTGCATGTGGTACAGGGGGCTACCATTGGTGTCACGGCACTGGCTTGACGTGTCATAGGCCTCGTGGAGGCTATGACTAAGTGTGCTCAAGTACCTGGGGACCACACAGTGAGGAGGTCGTGGGCATAGTTGGACCCTATGGTTTTGTGGAGTTATTTGCATTGCATATGGCATGATATGAGGTTGGTCGACCATACCATACTAGAAATCCATGAGTTGGATTCCATGAAGGATCTTATGCATATCATAATGTTATGATATATGTATGTATGTGATACTTTCGATTTTGGATTATGTGATCCTTTAAATCGTTAGTATTTCAGTTTGATAACGGATTCTTATATCGATATTGAACTTGAGTATTCAAACATGCACATGTTTTGAAAAAGCATATGATTTTAATACATCTCGTATTATAAAACTAGTAGTGATAGACTCCTACTGAGTATAGTATATACTCACCCTATCCTTAACATTTTTTAGGATAATTCCATCAATGAGTAGAGGACATCTATGTTAGTGCTACAAGCAAGTGAATCAAAAAGTAAACAATTATACACGTAAGTAAATTCCCAACCCTTTGGACATGTACTTCTATTTAATTACAGTTGGGCTGTGTGCTGTGACTGGATAGATCTAGGGAAAAACACTTATGATTTCTGAAGCTTTTCAAAAACTACTTTGGTTATTGTGAAAGGCAAATGACACTCGGGGTGTTCAAAAATGGGTTTAAACCAAGGATTTTCCGCTGCATTGCATGGTTTTTATAAAATGGTTTTCAAATAGGGATGCATCCCGCCTTAGGACATTAGATATTACATTTAAAAATGCATGATAAAACCCGGGTCGTCATAGTTGGTATTAGAGCCAGGTTTTATCCTTTCACAGCCAGTCCAGCATGTCCAAGGGTCATGAACAATAAAGAAAATCAAGAATAACTAGTATAAATAGGAGTAGTAGAGATGCCTACTTCTATTTGAGGATTATAATATTAATGCTCAAGGCATTTCACCATAAACACATAGGTGAAAAAGGAGATAGTCCTAGCAAATATTTAGATATTGGATTGATTGAATCCTATCAAAATCATAGGAAATAAGGATTGTTGTGTAGTGGTGCAAAGATGAAATCTCATAGAAGGATCAGATTATGATGAAAATGAATGAATGAAGATGATTATTGGACTTGTTAGTAGATAGTGTTGACCTACATTAAAATAATCTTATCAAAGGCGAGAAAATCAAAGAACCTAGATGGTTATCTTACCATCATAAAGAATACCAGAATATGAGTACACTATAACAAAGGATCTGATATGAGTATGACAAGAGATGTAAAAGAAAGACTTTGAGAAAATTTTGATGATAATAGGGATAAGCATACAAGATGATACTAGGGGATAACGGTGACTCATACTAGATCACAAAGGTATAGCTCAATTTTGGATACCTTAATTGGAGTCTTATGAAGAGTGAAATGCTATCAAATAATAACTACTAGAGTATTATGGAGCAAATCAAGTAACATATTATGAGATTAAGAGAAACATAACACGAATATGATAGGGAAATGAATTCGACCAAGTTATCAAAAGATTTTTTTGACGATAATATTGGGCATAATAAATCTATGATAATAGATTGATCCTAACAAGAACTTGTAAGAAAAGTATAGCATGACCAAAATGTCAATGCCATTATTAAGACATGGTATGAATTTTTATTAAGGCTACAAGCAATTGAGGATTTCAATGATCTTAAGACAGTTTAGAATTTCTGAGAAGCATTCAGTTTATCATATATGGTACTTAAAAGAAATAGATGAAGTATCAAATATATGCAACAACGCATATAGAGACATTGATCTAGGTAGACCAAATGGAATTGAAGAAAAGAGAGAAAGAGATAGAGATGTAACTATAAGTATTCGATGAATATTGAATAATCAAAAGAAGAAGATCATGACTCTATGAAGATACATACAATTCTAAAATCTTGAATCCTATAGGAGGGAAGATCAAACAAATGCAAAGGAATAATAATAGTTGAGTTGGCAATGATACGTATAATAGAGAGAAAGCATATGGGATTTAAGACTTTGAGTAGAGTATCGAATTTCAAGAGATTATGTGACAAGAAATTTTCAAAGAAGAATGGCGACCAACTAGAAATTAAATTCTACAAATGGTTTCATATCAATAAGATTCTTATCAAGATCCATTAGCTTATAGGGGACACCAATGGATATAATCCATAAAAATGAAAATTTGGTGATATCTCACCTTGCCACTACATGAGTAAATAAAGTTATATTGAAAAAGGAAATAGGCTAGGACAGTAACTTATCCATTTAGCAAGTAGGGTACCATCAACGATCAAATTGAGGTCTTGCCATCATAGATTGGAAGACCAAATATCTTAAGACCATCATTGAGTGTTGTTGACTAAATAGAGGCATCCCACCCTAATTAATCAGGTATGTTAGTATCTATGAGTTAGTAGTTGAAGTTATATACTCAGAAGGATGTTATAAGTCTTTAGACTTGAGTACTTGTTAAGCTAAGTCATTTGAGGGTATAAGGGCAGTTGATTAGGCCACATCATGAAGTTGATTAGGCCACATCATGAAGAGCTACAAGTACAATAAATATAGTAACAACTAAGATAGGAGCAAAAATAAGAAGTGATCTAAACCAATGTGAAAGGTTTTTCAAACCTTAGTGGCTACCATGACAAGGTGAAGAAATTTCTTTGGGTCTGAAAAATACTACAGACTTGGATTGAAAGAAAGGTAGATAAGTACCGATCACTCTAGAGGCCCTTGAGCTTATAACGTATCTGGGAAGAGATCAATAGGTAATCAAATAAAGTCTTTCTATGTCTAAGAAAATGTTTATGCTTATCTGAGTATTGTAAAACTTGTTGAGTAAACAACTTCAGTACAATTTGATATAATCGCTATTGAAGGAGAATTATTGCTATTATAAACTAAGTATAAGAAGGCACTTGAAAGATAAAATAAGGAGGCACTTGAAGAATAAAATTTGAGGAATTGAGAAAATCACTACTTATGAGTATACCTCCTAACAATATAGACTGCATGATTGACAATAAAGCCTTGATAAAAGATTGCACGATATATTGACATAGGGGATGGAAGGAGAAAAGGTGAGATGGCTAGCACACTATAAGGTGAGATTTGATGTTACATTGCCTATAGACAAATAGTTAGTTGTTATGAGCATATACCAAGTACTAAAAATCAATTAATGGAATTTCTTAAGGATTAACCCTACTGGATTGAGTATAGAACTTTTGAACTAGAAGGTAACGAAGAAAACCATCAAGCAAAGAAAGGACAAAGAGGATGATGACAAAGGATTCAACCATGACCTAGTAAGGGTATCCGGTGATGAATAAGAGACTTTTTGCTTCGCATAAATAGGAACATTATTAACACTCCTAATGACAAATTGATGAGAATAGTGAGATAGGCTTCTAGATGAGAACATATGACCCATAATGATGAATCGACCATTAACATTTGACATGAGTTTGGATAAGATCCTCACGGAGAAAAGCGTTTAATGAATTCAATAATTATGAAACTGGATATAGAGTTAAGACATTTTACTTTCAGAATATGATAAGGTCCTCGATGGAAGATGCTACTGATTGGCTTTCATTTTTGAATGTAACCTTGGTCAAGAAAATCAAGTCACATATGGAAAACGACAGACAGTTGAAATTTAAAGTTAAGTAAGAGTTTGGCTATAGAGCACATGATACTATATCAGTTACTGAAGCATCTTGGAGACAAATATAAGAAGCAAAGTTAGACACAATAGAAAGAAGGTAATTTTTTTGGACTTGTGGATGATGAAAGAGATCACTAGATGAAAGGGATTATCCTATGATATTCGAAATGAAATAGGAAAAATAAGATTATATGATCTTGAAAGAGGTATATACATGAACAAAGAAGCATGATCTTACGAGGAGACTATCTTATACATGATGAGATAAGTATAGGAATCTAAGGAATTTGAGATAGATAAAGTACTGCTAGAAAACGATATTGTTAAATTGGCACGTATGAGAGTATGGCGTTGCATCAGAGTACGCAGTGAAAATGGCCCTTATAGGTGAGGCCTTATAGGAGGAACAATAGAAATGATAAATTGAGGATGAACCTAGATTTGATTTCTAAGGGGGAATGCATTCACCAAGAAATCATCTAAGAGACAAATACCTGGAAGATGATAATTTATAGAATTTTGAGGACGAAATTCTTTTAATTGGGTAATAATGTAATGACCCCAATTTTTGTAATATTAAAATCCAATGAAAAGTTCAGTTTTGAAGATAAGGGCATTTTTGTCATTTCACTAGTCGCCTTGACTGAACTCAGAAACTTGATCTTGAAAATGAAACCATTAGATGCGTCTCGGAAAAAGGAATCCAACAAGACCAAAATCACCCAAAACGGAGTTAAAATGAGCAAGTTATGGCCCTTTCAAATTTAGAAATTTTACAAAAAAGGATTTAGCTGCAAAACACAGGGGCCCGTTTTGATACGGGCATCCTTCATCTTCAACCTCTAGAGGGTTCTAGAACGGCAGTGATTGGAGGAGAAATCACCACCATTCTGGAGGTTTCTCCACCGCCATTCAAAGGTGGTGAGAGCCCCCTCCAGAACCATAGCTCTATAAATAGAGCTCTTTGGCGCCTCTAACGGCAGCCCAAAACGTTGTAGAAAACCGTTGTGGAGGAGTGACCTAGAGGGGAAAACAAGGAGAAAAACCCAGCAACGAGCCAGGTATGCCCAAGATCCCTCAAAACCCATCTTCACAGTAGTCCTATGATCAATTTCCTTAGGTTTTTGCATGAAAAACCATGCAAAATGGAGCCCTGGAGACTCACCAAGGACCCAGGGACGTCCCCTGGGTCAAACCAGGGTGTCCATAGGATGCCCTGGTTCCCCAACGAACAGGATGTTCCAGTCAGAACGTCACACGTCGACAGCATTTGAAAAACCAAACAGGCGCGTCTGGGGACGCGCCCGCAAAAGAGACAGTCGGGCGGGAAAACCCGGCTCGTCTGTAGACGCGCCCACTGAGGCGCACGCCGCAGACGTGCAGCGCGTTAGTAGTATGGGATTTTCTCGTTCCTTAGGGAAGCTGGGGTGCACGACGCAGACACGCAGCGCCCTAGCATTTCGTCTTTTCATTCTTGAGACCCTTATGTACGTGCGACACTAAAACGCTTATAACTTGAGATCTAGAGCTGCGATTGAGGCACCGCAAAAGGCGTTATGTCCGTGTTGACAACGCAGACACATCCAAACTATAAAATCCCTGCTCAAGGCCCAATCAAAGGTAGGCATGACCCTTAGAATAGGATGGTGGTGCGTGGCCGCTAGACCTTTGGAAAACTGAGGATACCAAGGCCCAATTAGGACCTTAGGACACCCATCGGCATAGGGATGGACCCTTAATGCCTAAGTAATAAGACAAATTACTCTAAAACCCATAAAAGATAGGCCAAACTAACCTTGATTCCCCAAACCATGTTTAGGAGCATCCGAGGACAAAGGGGTTAGCGCAACCTAGTCAGGTAGGTGCTCTATCGCTACTAAATTCTTTTAAAAGAACTATGATTGTTTTGCAAATACATGATTTAAGTATATGACTTATTTAGCATGTATGTGACAAATGCTTTATGCATAGACATGTTTTGTACATACATTATGCATAGATATGCTTTGCAAACTATTGCATACATTGCATGATCTATGAGTATTAAGTTCTTGCAAAGATTGCATGTCCTTGAGGGTTGCCAAAAAATGCTGGAGTGCCGAGGGCCAGGCAGTTTTGAGGGACCCAAAGAGGATAGGGTTTGAAAAGAGGTTTTGGCTTGTTTGATCTTATGTGATTTGGGCTAGTAAGCTCGTAGCTGCTATGCCGAGGGGTTTGGGTTGGCCACCCAACCTCTACCACTATTAGGTGGATGGGTACCACGCCCAAAAAGAGGCAAGTCCCTACGTCGACTGCATGTGGTACAGGGGGCTACCACTAGTGTCATGGCACTGGGTCGACGTGTTATAGGCCCTGTGGAGGCTATGACCAAGTGTCCTTAAGTACCCGGGGACCACACGGTGAGGTGATCGTGGGCATAATTGGACCCTATGGTTTTGTGGAGTTATTTGCATTGCATATGGCATGATATGAGGTTGGTCGACCATACCATACTAGAGATCCATGAGTTGGATTCCATGAAGCATCTTATGCATATCATAATGTTATGATATATGTATGTATGTGATACTTTCGATTTTGGATTATGTGATCCTTTAAATCGTTAGTATTTTAGTTTGATAACGGATTCTTATATCGATATTGAACTTGAGTATTCAGACATGCACATGTTTTGAAAAAGCATATGATTTTAATACATCTCATGCATTATAAAACTAGTAGTGATAGACTCCTACTGAGTATAGTATATACTCACCATATCCTTAACATTTTTCAGGATAATTCCATCAACGAGTAGAGGACATCTATGTTAGTGCTACGAGCAAGTGAATAAAAAAGGAAACAATTATACACGTAAGTAAATTCCCAACCCTTTGGACATGTACTTGTATTTAATTACAGTTGGGCTCTATGTTGTGACTACATAGATCTAGGGAAAAACACTTATGATTTCTGAAGCTTTTCAAAAAGTACTTTGGTTATTGTGAAAGGCAAATGACACTCGGGGTTTTCAAAAATGGGTTTAAAACCAAGGATTTTTTGCTGCATTGCATGGTTTTTATAAAATGATTTTCAAATAGGGATGCATCCCGCCTTAGAAAATTAGATATTGCATTTAAAAATGCATGATAAAACCCGGGTCGTCACAAAAACAAAGCATATGGCGCAAGGTATAAAGATCGAAAGATGATCAATAATATATAAAGTCTTAAATCACACGATGAAGGGCATACCATGTCCATGCAATAAATAAGATATCATCAACCACGATACCAGGACGTGCACAATTCGAGAAAATCTGGAAACCAATGAATGCATGTCAAAAGTATCAAACCTCATATACAGTCAAGCCCTATGAGTGTCTCACATACACTCACGGCAATGTGGGGTCAGCTCTCTGTATCATCCGCTTTCACCCTTGCACCCTCACGGGTACTCAAGCACTCACGGGAACTATGCGCACCACTTTCACTTTCACCCTCACAGGCACTCATGAAAAGTCGCGTTGCACACCTACTTTCACCCTTTCACCCTCACAGGCACTGAGGCACCCACGGGGTGAAAATCGTATCCTACCACAGGATCAATAGTCTCAAATATCAAGCTAGAGCGACTCCCACATGTCAAGAAGACCAAAAATCAAGTGGATATCACGAAAGATATAAAAAACAGTGCATGCAATAACCACCATAAAGATAGCATGCACATACGAAGCTACATGCTGAAATCAATCTCACACATATGGTAAGGCATAAATCACATGCCTCAAAGACTCAAATCATCAAATCACTATTTGAGAATCATGGAAAAATTGTGAATGAAATCACCTACCTCAATATCGTAATATCCTCAAACAAACACGCATCCAATATCAAGTTGTATGCCTTGATGTACCTGTCAAGACATAAATCATATCATGATTAACACATATAATCAAAATCTAAAGCCTAATCATCTATTGATTAGCTCAATCTGACTCATCTAATAACATTTAGTAGTTTCACTACTAAAAAGTTACTCCAAACTAGATTTTTATCCTAAATCTAGGTCCGCCTTGTCGAGACGATCACAACGCCTCTTTCGAATCGTGATTTGGACCTATGTAGCTCCTAAAATCAAGGTTTAAAGGCAAAAAGGGTAAAAAAAGACCAAAATCCAGCAAATGGGGCCCGCCGCGCCTGGTGCTTCTGTGGAAGCACTTCACGTTAGAACCCGCTCCAGGGGAGTGGGCGCTTCTGAGGACGCACTTTGCACGTGGGGGACAGAATAGCACACGTGGCGCATTCCAACCTCTCCACGTGGCGCGCACGAGTCGCACCATGTGCCCTGCACGTGGCGCGCCCTCATCACGCCATGTGGCACTCCCTCGTCCATGTGTTTCCTCCTATTCCAGTCGCCATCGCCGGAGACGACGACTGGACTGGTTCGCCGTCGCCGGCGACCCTATGTGCTCCGTTTTTTGTGATTTTTACACCTCCAAGTCCGGTTTTTCACGTACATTTCATTTCCACCTTCTATTTTCCCTAATCCCACCTAAATCTATCGTTTTTTCACGATTTTTAACACCTTTTCAAAAACTCACATACTACTGTTTTTTGTGTTTTCGGTGTCCCTAGCCGTCCAATCGTCATGGAATTTTGTGGGTCCTCTCCTCTCCTCATCATACACTATGTGAATGATCTAGATCTAAGTCTGACACCATCTCATCCATATTTTTTATGCAAATTAGTAAGCACAAATTTTTACAAAAACCTACATTTTCATGCCGTTTTTCGACATTTACAGGTAAATAAACGTTGAAATTTAATACAAAGAGGAGGGTGGAGTGATCCTACCTCGTTCTTGGTTGTTCAAGGGTGGAGAAATCTACCTTCCCAGTGTGTGATTGTCCACGTGAAGGCAGAGACAATTAGAGAGAGGAGAGTGCATTTTGAGCACTCTCTCTCTTCTCCTTACCTTATATTTTTATTTTACTTTATTTTTTTGTTTTATTATATTATATAGTTATTATATTATATTTATTTTCTCATTTTAAAAAAATCAAAATGTTACATGGATAAATCTTATTCCCTAGATCTAGCAGTCATGCTTGGATGTGTCACATCATAATAATAACTTTCATAAGTCATGAAACGTGCATTGTTTCACAAGTCATATACTTTATCTATTAAGACCTAGTCCACAAGGAGGTACGTTACAGTAGTATATTGTTCACTTTATCTCACAAGTCATTTTGAAATACATGCATCAATTCGATGGTAAAACATGACATCCTAACTACCAGTGTGCAGAGCTTGATCCTTTTTCAAATAAAGCATACTGGTGCAACAGAGTAATGACCCAACATTTTGGAGACATTTTGTATAAAGAACAAACATAGTGTGATGTGCTAATGATCTTGTAACTTGACTATTTTGGAATAAATATATGTTTATTATATGTTTAAGGGTCTTATTAGGTGGTTGAATGTTTGATCTAAATTCACATAGAAAAATTAGGAATTTGTGAATAAAATTAGTACTACTAGATACTACACGTAAAATGGAATCCAATGCCTCAAAGAACGCTAAAAACGGAGCTCGTATAAAGAAGTTATAGGCGTTAGAAGATTGAGGGCATTTTGGTAAAATGCACCTAAAAATGAAAAAGCCAAAAACCGTAGGGTGCCATTATCTTCTTCCTCCTCCAACCCTGCAGAGGCCAGGGGAAAGGGCGGCACCGCCTTCCCTCTCCTATAAATCTCTCCCCACTCCCCCTTCCCGAGCATAGCATTTCCAGCTCAAACCCACTTCCATACCGTATTCAGCAACGTCCCAGGCATGAGACCCACTCCATCTCGAAGTCAAAGGTACGCTTCTCTTCTCTCTCCCCTCCATTGTCCCTCACAATCTGGCCGGATCTGGCGTCTCCCGGTCGGAGAACCCATTAGGGAAGACGGGTTCCTTACAAAACCCTAGGGTTCAGACGACCAAGGTGTCGTTCCAGGCTACCCCGACTAACCCTCCTTTCCGCCTCATTCCCAGCCCAGATCCTCGTTGGATCTAGGAATTTTTTGACCAGAAATCACCGGTCCTTGAGGAGGAAAACCAGCTGGGTGAAAACCCGTCGAGAGAGAGAGAGAGAGAGAGAGAGAGAGAGAGAGAGAGAGAGAGAGAGAGAGAGAGAGAGAGAGAGAGAGAGAGAGAGAGAGAGAGAGAGAGAGAGAGAGAGAGAGAGAGAGAGAGAGAGAGAGAGCCTCCCAGGGGTGCACGAACGTCCCAGGGTGCATGGCGCAGTCCAGGGCGCCCAACTTGACGCACACCCGTGCCAAGCTCCCTAGGGGCTGTCCTCACGCACATGTCACGTGCGAACAATGTTCTTGGCTCGATCAAGACTCATGGGATGTCCTAGGAGCTAAAGCACGCCATAGTTATGCCTAAGATGCATCCGCGCAACGCTGTCCTAAGTGCACACCCTGGCACACCATTTGGACGTGCGCACATGACCCAACCTGGTTGCGGTGCCACCAGGGTGCACGCATATACTAGAAACTGTAGAGCGCGCATTCTAGAACTATGGCGCGCAAGACCCTAGGCGCTACATTTGGGTCGTCCATTAAGGCGCGACCTTTTAAAATCCAAATTTGGAGCCTATACAATAAAATAGCATAGAATAATGCCTAGATCTTATGTTTGAACATCACTCAGGACCTTACCATGATGTTCTCGGACTCAAAGTGAAGACAGGCACGAGCGACGTAACAACGCATGAGGTAGGTAGTCTGATCCTACTATGTTTTCAAAATACATCCCAAACTTTCTTTAAGTTACTTATTTTTAATACTGTATTGAGCATGTGTTTTAAACTATGCTGTTCTTATACAAGTATGCGGGACCTGCTTTCATGATTTATGTATTTGAAAAGTCTTGCATTAAATGAAGAATGCTGTTGAGAAATACTGTTTTTATACACGTTACGGATTCATGGCATTTTACATAATGCTTGCATACTTTGAATTGCATGGTTTATGTTGATTTGAGGTTTGGGCTATGTATGGTTTTGGGCTATTAAGCCCAGTGGGCACTATGCTGAGGGGTACGGGTTTGGCCTCCTGGCCTCTATCACCAAAAAGGTGGATGGTATCGCTACCAAAAATGGCATTGTCCCTTCCCTGACTGCTGTAGTCAACAGGGACGACCACTAGAGGTGTTCACGGCACCCTTTCGAGGACATATCCATAGTCGCTGTGGAGGTTATGGTGGACTGGTCTCTAGATACTGGAGACATGCGATCCAAAGTGGTTCTGGTCGTAAGCATGGTGACCCCATGATTTCAGTAGTATGGATATGCATATAGCATTTTAAATGGTCGTAAACGAGTACTCGTGACCAGATGACTTGAGACCAGTTCATGTTACTTCGTGATGCTATCATTTACCTCATACGAAGACTACTTTAAGTATTTTCTTATCATTATATACTACACATGGTTTTGACATATGGTGTAGATCTCATAACCGGGATATAGTGAATCTATTGATTTTGACTTTCTAAACTCAGACATAGTGTTAGTATTGCATACTAACTCATGATTGATAAATAAAACAGCAGGAGGCGTTAGAACCAAAGTCAAGTAGGCAAAGTTATGATTTAATTAGTGATTTCCTTGAGAAGCTACTATAATCTTGATTGTAAGTATTTGTTGTGGCTGTGGTTGTGACTAACAATCCTAGGAGTAATTACTTATTTTGATTTGGTTTATAAATTGCCATGGCACCATGCATTGAGCGTTCATTTTGACACTCAGGATCTTTATACAATGTTTTTGAAAAAGACGAAAATTTTCCTGCATTCTTCTGCATAAATTGTTTTAAAACTAGAGATCGATCTTGCTGTGTTTTTACTAAAAATGGCATTGAAAAACCCAGGTCGTCACAAACAGCATATAACACTGTTGTGTTTTATTGAATGGCAAAGAAATCTTTAGCCAAGCAATCCTTTAATTGTATTTTCCACTCTCTCTGTGTGTGTGTGTGTGTGTGTGTGTGTGTCTACACACACACTGTGATCAGATTGAGCATGTTTCAAAGGATGAGATCAATCTTACATGGGGTCTAGAAGTTGTTCACAGTATCCTTCGAATTCATTCATATCAAGAATTAATAATGATGAACTTCATTGGGATTCTGCTCTTTTAGGAGAGTTTTTTGTAAAATCAGCATGCAAGATGATGACATTCAAAACTTTGGAAATTGATCAGGAATCTAAATGTGACCCTAGAGTTAAATACCTTTTTCCAGATTGCAGGTCACTGAAGATTCCCTATTTTTGCTAGTTCTAAACTCTCTTACACTAGATTCAAACCATATCCTGAATGTAATATTTTTTCAGTGTTCTCAGATTAGTCAATTATGGCAACAAGTTGTTTCTAAATTTAATATTTCTTCTTTTACTCATCATCTTTCAATAAATTCATTGAGAGACAGTTTTCATCTTCCCTAAGATAGGTGGGACTAAAAACTCTTGTTACAGTTGCTTTACTTTATCTTGGATGATTTTAATCGAGAGATAGAAATGCATTGTTCATAACCAATGAAGACTTAAGCCTTATGGAATAATTGGAAAGCTTCGTTTTTCAGTTCTGACCTTGCTTTGTCATTGAATTGGAAGCAAACAAATATAAAAGCAAAAATTCAGAAATTGGTCATGGTAAAATGGCAACCACCACCTTATGGATATCATTTCTCAACTTTGATGGTGTATCAAAAGGAAATCCAGCTGAAGCCGGGGTAGGAGTAATCCAAGATTCCAAAACCATTTAGGGAGTTTTTCTACAAAAATTCTATTTATACTCATCCTCAACATAATAACATTGTGTAATGGTATGCTTCTATTAAATTTCAAATTTTGCATAATTGTAATGATATGATACATAGCTTAAGTTTCAAAACATGCATTATGATATACTCTGACACATTTAGACTTCAAATCTTTCATAATGGTATGCTCTAATACATGGCTTAAATTTCAAATCTTGCATCGGAACTAAATATTTCTAGCCTTGTGACCCAGGGACATTAGGAAGTTGTAATCAAGCTCACTAACAAGGTCGTTTTCTTACATGAGAGGGCGTAGAGGCATCCCCCTACCCCGTCTCACATAAGTGAAATGAAGTGAAGTTGCTTGCAGCTGAAAACCCCATAATGGGCCCCTACATGGGCTCCTTGTAACTCCCTATTAATGCACATAAACATCCTCTCAAGGTTCTCATCCAAGCAACCCAATTATGTTGGAAGACTCAAACGATAAGCAAGGAGTGTTTCATGAAGATGATGGCGTGGCCTAATCTTGCTGATCATTTGGCTAACTTATCAGTTTTGAAAAAGAGTCAAGTACATGGAATTGAGAAGCTCCACCTTGTTTGGTTTCTTATTTATACAAAGACTTGAATGTGTCTCCATTGCCTACACCTTTTGAACCATCTGTTTAGTTTTGAGTAGTAAATAATTTAATGCATTACAAAGACAATGAATATGCAAGGAAAGCATCCATATTAACTGTTAAATCTGACCCACAATTGATATTATCGGTTAAAATTCAGTATCAGTCGGTAGGATAATGAGGTTCGCAATACTTGTCACACTAAACTTCGGCCGAATTGAAACCACTCAAAAATTCTGTGACCCTTGCCATCTTGGCATGCTGCATCTTCTGGGAGGATCCCCCATCTGACTGGTCTCCCCCATGTTTCCTTTCCGATGAAGTATGCGGCATTTAGCAGCTCTTGCTGAGTGACCACAACAACATCAAACCGTAACCAGAATTCGTTTTCTTTTTGAAGGAAGGGAAAATCAAGGGTTTGTTGTTAGAGAGAAATGCTAATGAAAAGAAACATACAGGAAATTACGTGGAGAATTACCTGGAGTGAACGATAGAAGAGCAAGGATGAGAAATTCTTTCGAGGAGAAAGCTTGACGAATTGGGAGGGAAAACGAAAAACGGCAGATTGGAACAGCAGCTCGGAGGGGATTAAAGCACTGAGAAACGGCGAAACGCCAAAGATGAGCAAGCCCACCATTAATTGTGGGCTCAACTTTTGTTGCAGGTCTTAGCTTCTCTATTGGCCCGAAAAAGTAGCACCGGCAAAACGGATTAAAAATTCGCAGACATACGTTGATCCGCTAAAAGTCACTTAACCTGGATTGAAAAAATGATATCCATTGAGAACGATACGGATTTATCCTCAGATATCCTCTTGAAGAAAGCAAAATGAGAAGTATAAAAATCCCCTAAAAAATTAAGAAATTTGTATGATTCTTTGCAAATCCATATTGAAATTTACTGTTTTTAATATAATAATTGTCTGGGTCGATCTTCCAAAAAAAAAGTTAATTTTCTTGTGAATACAACTTGGAAGCTAGAGCTTGTTTCGGATCAATCGGCAATATGAAATATTACTACGACAAACTTTTGAAAGATCAAATGCTTGTCCTGATGATCCAAACCATGATTTGGAGATAAGCTGTCATCGAATTCCTCATTGACAAGTTTTATTTCTGCCCTTCAAATGGACACTGTTAATAAAACAAAAAAAATGTTCGTTAAAGGTAATATTCCAAATTTCCTCTGAAGGAGAATCTTGCACTTGTAAATATCAACAATAATTCTGTAAGACTGTAAATTTCTAACCCTTTTTAGTAAATTTGTAATTTTTATATATTTATTTTATTAATGCTGATAATTCGTGAACCCATTACTGGGCACAACCAAACATGGATTTTGGGAGTTTTTTGGTGGTTTCCAAAACATATACAATGTGTCCAACCCATTTAGACATACATCTATAACAGAGCCTATCAGATTTGATCAACGTACTCATTTTGCTGATGCCATAAAAAAAACATGCTAGTGAGATGATCCTACCATTAAATATGTCAAAGTATCAATCAAAAGCTATACATTACACATATTTCTATCAGGTCATGCGGGTCCAAATGTTAGGTGATCCAAACCAGTCATCCTTTACGATTTTATCTTAGACAGAAGATATTATATGGTATTGAAAGTAGAGTTGTCATCGCGTGACCTTGAGATTATGGATTCGAGATGTAGAAACAGACTCTTGTAAAAGTGGAAGGTAAACCTGTGTAATATTGGTCATTGTGGTAAACCCCTTCTCTAGACCCTGAATACATGAAAGCATCGTACACGAGGCTACCTTTTTTTAGTGGACAGGAGCAACGGGGCAATCTAACCAAATTATAGGACAAATATTTAAGTATAGGCAAAAGGGTAATTTATAAATAGGTGGAAGCGTGTTTTAGAAATAGGCAAAATGTATCTTGGAAGGAAAATTTTGCATAAAAAATCTTGTATTTTTTACATGTTAACACTTATACCCTAGATGGCGTAAGACCCTGTTAACTATCACTAACGCTTTTTTAAAATGTTAGATGGTGTTTTACTCCTATGAAGCAAAGACACTATCTAAATGTTAATATCATATGTTGTTAGGTGAAAATGCCACTCTTTTTTAGAACTTTGTTCACCCAATCAGCTGAATCAACTTGGTCAGCTTCTAACTTTTCCAAACCTCAGCACAAATTTTTTTATTATAAAAAACTCCTTTTTATAAATCATGGGAAGAAGAATTTCATAGCGTTAAGATTGAAATGAGCAACCAAGGTGCTTTATCAACATTAATGACCAAAACCCATCTCCCCACTATCACTTTGTAGCTGGGTCTTTTTGGAGCTTCGAAATACATCAATATCCTTGGATGTGAAAAACTTTTCACTGCTGTTTGATCAAGCGATTAGTACATTTTCTCTGTCTAAATTTAGCCGGTGCCCTTTTCAGTTTAAGATTTTCTCTAGCAAGATAAGGGGAAGTATTTCTCCTTCTATTCTTCCTCTTTCCTCTCCAAAGTCCTCTTTCCACCGAGTTGCAAACGGGTTCTCTCTAGAGAAAGTGTGAATTTGTCCCCAACTCTCAACAACTCTTTCTCTGAATTCCTAAAATCCCTTCTCTCCAAAACTTTTGTCAATGACCTAATTGGCTTTTATCCCTAGAACTTTGGAAGAGAGCTCGTTATTTTCATACGGGCCCTCTTTTTTGGTTCTTCTAGAGACCAGTCTTGGAGATGTAATAGAAGATGATGAGAGGAGATAATCCAATCGGTAGAAGGGAAACCTAACGCTCTTCCAATCTCCTTCTTTGATTGTAAGTTTGGATCCATCTTCGCCTTCGAGTTGCATGGGGAGCAATTAGTAGACAAAGGGTGAGAATTTGAGGGTTGGAAATGTTTTAAAATCTTAGCTACAACTTGATGGTTGAAAATGAAATCTTCTGTATCGTGTCAGTTTTATGGTGTATGCTATTGTGAGAATGGAACGTCGAGATAAGTGATGGGTGCTCTAAACTTTTCATTTGGGCAGTGTTTTCTTTATAACTAAAAACATCCTCTGCCACGTTAGAAGACATATCAGAAAAAGCGTTAATGGTTGTTAACGGTGTCTTACACTGTCTGTAATTTAGGTGGGGTCCCAGCAAAAAAAGGAGGAATAAGAGGGTTTGAGAGGTAGGTTGTTATTAAGAAAAATGTCTACTTTTGTTTATAGATTTATCTCAGAGCCTTTCTAGGATTTTTGCCAAAGAGTACAAGAGACGGGGGCATTGAGGTTGAGAGAAGAGAGAAGAGAGAAGAGAGAAGAGAGAAGAGAGAAGGAGAAAAAGGGCTCTCTTTTTTTTCGTTTGAATGGTAGATAGACATACCCGCAGAGAGTCTTGAACCCTGTTAATTAGGTGAGAGACTCCTTGTGCCACTTTGCTTACAAGGCTTTGGTGTAGAAAGAGGCTACTTTTGACAAGTAAAGGACTTTAATTGGCAATTTTGACCATTTTGCTCATTCTAAGTGGGCATTCATGGGCAAATCTTCGTGGTTCTATGTCTTCATTTCTCAATCCAAACCCATTTATTTGTAGGAGATAAATGGGCTTGGTGGATTTTTGTCCATTTTGCTAATACTATATGTTAATTTATTGGTATAGTAGAATTGTATCAGATCATATAGGTTTAGTGGACCCAAGCAAGCAGATCAAATATAAAGGGGCCTGATAACTTACAGCACCAAAGTGCATAGGTGGTTATCAGCCCTGCAAAAATATTTGGGTTATTTATATCCACTGTAAGTAGCAAAAATCATAATCAAAGAACTCGTTTTTCCATCATTTTAACCAATTACAATACAATTACAAGATTGTCCTTAAATCTAATGACAAAAAGACCCTCATCTCTAATCTTTCACTTCTTTCTTGTAGTTCTTTCCCTCGTCACCACTGCCTCTATGCACAAGTTGTTAAAAAGACCACTGGCCGCCTAAAACTATCATTAAAACCATCAATTTAGATGGATCTTGGGCATTACTTAGTGGTTGAATTACAAAAGCGTGAGAAAGATGGATCTTGATCATCGACTTGCAGTCATATGGGCAATCCACAAATCCCCTCAACTCCATCTTTGGGCTTATCCAATTAAAATATCAGATAGGGACATTTTTTAATTGAGCAAAAGAGCATAAAATCCTTCATCTTGTCATATCAGCAACAACAAAAAAAGGATGCATTAAGAACTTGATTTCTTCACATACACAGAGAGAAAAGAGAATAAGATGAATAATATAGATGACTTCTTTCTTTTTCATGTTAGGAATAAGAAATTGAAGCTGCTAACCACCCTAAATCAAGAAACCCTTTCCATTTACTTCTTGGCCAACATCTCCTATTGTCTAGAAAATCCCATCTTCTCTATCTTTTACCATCACAAGCTAACCATGACCATGGATATCAGACCTATGATAAGGGTATGGACAATGGAGGAAACAATTGATCACAAATAAAGAAGCAACATCAAACTACATCCTTGGATGGAGGTGAAAAAAATAATTGATTAAGATCTTTCTTCTTCAAATTTTGGGCAATCTAGCATTTGCAAATATCTAAAAATTAATATATTTGTAGTTTTCATAGAGAGTTTCATCTATGCAAGCCTACAATCTTCATCTTGGGTCTTTCTTGCCATTACATGAGATTTCCTTGAGGGACGAAGGTGGGCGCACTGAAACATCTAAGACCCACTCAATTAAGTAAGTGAAATTCCAAATGAGGTTCAATTGATCCTATGATCCAAAGATCATATCATAGAACAAGATGGGAGGTCCTAGCAGATAGACACTTATGGACATGAAAGAAAGAAGAAAAGGCACAACACATAAAAGTATAAAATATACATGTTTAAGATGATTCAAAATGCCTGAAAGGTTTACAGTTCTTGTTTTGAGATATACAAGGAGATATCAGAATTTTAAATTAGAATTTCTTGATTTGGATTACCAGTCATTGAGTGAGTTATCGTTCACAATTAGGTAATAAAGCTACTTCGACGGCGAGCCGATTACAGAGATATTTGATAACCAATAGGTGTCTAGAGAGAGAACAGCAAAGAAAAATAGATGATAAACAAAATTGCACATCATAGTAAAAGCTCCAAATCAGAAAAAGCACGAGGCTTCTACCATAATTTTTTTGCATTTTCTGCAACCTGCAGAGCAACCACATAAACAAGTTAACGCGTGAACAACCGAATTAAAAGTAAAATCCGTAAATTTTCAGTTACAGAAACGAACAGATGAGGAAAGGAACTATTCACACCTGAAAATCAGTGAGTCCCTTGTTGGGGTCTACTGCCAAAGCTTCTGGAACCCGACGACACAAAAGCGAAATGACATCAAATGATCAAATACTATGAAATTTCTAGCTGATGCTGACATTTGGAACAGAAAAGAACCTTAAGTTAAGAGAGAAGCGTGGCTTGTCGAGGACGGGCCTAAGTTGCATGAGCGGTTAAAGCCAAGCCAAAAATCAATTCTCAAGAGATGAGATTATCAGCCTGGACGAGGGATTGGATTATGCAACATAAATTTTCACTGGACGAGGAACTAAGCGATGGTTAGCCTCATTCAATAAATGAGATTATCAATCTGCTCTCCAATGAATTCACAATGAAACTATGTTCATAAAATTGGACTTCCATTATTGAAAAGCTAATAATTGTACAATTAGGATATTAGCTGCGGGATTTGTGTTATATCTCATCTCTGGAGGAATCAATCACAATAAACAACTTCCAATCACGCATCACGAGCCTTATTTCCATAATTTAGTGCCTCAGGCCAGCCTCTATCGTTTCGGCAATCCAATCTAATACAAACCTTTATTTAATTGGTGGCTTATAAAATTTTATGTATGATTAGCATATGGTACGTACATATAGTGTGTCTATATATATACATTTTATTGCCATATTTCTAATCATAACGCTGTCTGGCATAGTTTGCTGCAAACAACTTGGCATATATCCATCTCGGAATACACTTAATCACAGGTTTGAATGGATGCTTTTCCCTTTGGCTGGGATCAAATTTAGAAGCATAAGTGAGTGATAATGTTAGCCGGGGTTTAGATTTAGGAGTGTCTGTGGGTAATAATGTTGGTGTGTCTTAAAACTAATTTACCTACCAAAAAGAAAAAAAAGAAACTTCAATATCGATATCACAGCTTCATGATCACACTCCCGTGATACACCTCACCTAAGCCATCTCAATGCATGTTAACTCACTGTAATCTACACTTGATCGCCAGTTTTCAATCCTATATATGCGAGTCATAACTATGCCATGTTAGCTCACATTAATCCAATCCCTTTAGCTTGTCTTGTGATCTCAATCCAACTAAACCTCACATCTTTCTTCAACTCTCTTTCCTTCATCAATCTCTCAACTCCTCATCTCATCCCACATTCCAAACCTAGCATACAAATTTAATAGCTCTAAATAAATCCCAACACTATCCGGATCCAATTCAAGAGCCTTTCGTGCAGCCAACTTCCCCATCTCAGCACTCCCAAAACCCTTACAAGTACACCAAGCAAGAAAGCACCCCATACAGTGACTCCACTGCCCTGCTCAATTGGTATCTCATTCACCACTTCGCAGGCCTTATCCCGCTCGCCTGCTCTACCCAACATATCAACCGAACACACGTAGTGCTCTTGACCTGGTGCCATCCCAAAGTCCCTAGCCATGGATTCGAAGTGCTCCAACCCCTGGCGATCACATCTTTGAACCTTCCATTCCTACCGTACGCACTAAGCATCGACGTCCTCTGAACAACATCTCTCTCTCTCTCTCTCTCCAACAAAATCGAAAATATAGTGTACCTTCTGTACTGGACCACATTTTCCATACATCATCAATAAACATGTTATAAACAAATCCTGATTGCTTTCCGTGATCTTTCGGAATAAATTGGTGTGGATTTGCCTGCCTAGTTCGATTGCTGATAGACCGGCGCAATCTCGTAAAATGGCCGATAATGGGAACTTATTGGTTCCATGCTCAGTAAACTCATCGAACGAAAGAACTGTAAGCCTGGGTCCAAAGTTTGGCATCAGCATAACAATGAATTTGCACAAGCAATGTTCTTCCCCGGAATTCCATCAAACAACTGGGAAGCAACGTTGATGGAAGCCAATTTCGCATGGAAAGCGATTACTGCACAGCCAACATAGACACTTATTGGCCAACCAGATTTTGACAAGTGGGCACGGGCTTGTTTACCAAGATTCAGCATTTTGGTAGCAGTCTAGCGTGGAGTTATTTGGTGGTTTGAAGGTTTCTGGTTTGAAGAGATTGATGTAAGAGATGCGAAAGAGAGTGGAAGATCTGGAGGATGGATGATTGGCTATTTGGATATGCGACCGGCATCTATTCAGGGAACAGAAGGTCAAGATACGGCGTCGTAAAGAGATAGATTTAGTAAAGGGCGAGGATGAATTCATTTGTGTCTTTGCTGTGACAGCCGCCTTGCTTTAAGAGAAATGCTATCTGACTGAGCTTTGGGGACAGCCTGCGACCACCCTTCCATCCCAATTTTATATTTGGATGATTTGATCTATTCATCTTCTTCACTCTCTCTCATAGAATGCTGCATGCAAAAAACTCTTTGTATTGGTTGCTTCTAAATACTACTTCTCTCTAAGTTTCTCAATTGAAAAATGACCAGCCAATTTTTTATGCATGATTTTTTCCCCCTAAATGTAAGTCGTTCATCATTTTCTCCTTACCAAAAAGGGGTAATACATTAAAAATCAAGGCAACTGCTTGTTTGGGCATTTGAAGAAATGAAAAAGAGAAAAGAATAATCACTATTTTCTACTCATGAAAATTATATGCAAAAAGCATCTAATAAACATGAAATTAATCTCTAATCTATTTAAGCAATTTTAAATATGAAAAGCTTAGATCCATAGAACAAAATTTTACTACACATCAAAGCTGGAGCATAAATTCCTCTCATGCTGCGTACTTCCACCTTTCAACAACAGCAACCATTCTAAGTGAACCAATGTATTTTCCTTCCATTTTCTGCCAACCAAACAAGACGACCATGGAAGTGTGAAGGGAGTCTGTTCGCATCATCTGAACCGAAGGTATCTAGCTGTTATTGACCTCCATTGAAGGGACCGGAGTCGCACCCTAACAGATCGGGTTGGAAGTCTTTGTCCTTTGAGAAATCTGAGATTGCTGAATTTAGTGAAAAGAGTCAGTTTGGGTCATCTTCAGAGGATACCTCCAAGGTCATCTTCAGAGGATACCTCCAAAGATTTATATTTTCGAAAATCTAAAATCTCATCCGAGGAGAAACAGGGGGTGTCATCAGGCAAAGTCGAAAACGGGAAGGAACATGGTGAAACATCAGTAAGTGGACCCAGATGACGGCAGGGAACAAGAAAAAGATAGGAAACATAAGAAAGCTATGGGAAATCTGAACGGGACAATTCTTGAGAAAAATATGAGAAGATTGAAATATTGGGAATGCTCCAGATGTCAATAATATGAATTTTAGATAGCACTTGTAGTGTAGAAGACGTTCTAAGCTGTGGGATAAATCCAACAAACCCGGGTCGGCTGGAAGAGGTGGACTTATCAATAGGATGCGGCATTCCAACTATGTGACTTTAAAGAAAACAACCCCGGAAGAAAAAACAGAAGGAAAAGAGAAACATCGAACAACTCGGGGGCATGGGAGAAGGACATACTACGAAGTTGTCTGAAAAAACTAAGACACTTGGACCTGTCATTAAGGGATACCCAGTAATTGAGATTCTAAACTTAGGGTAACTCGAACATGAGGCTTTCACAAACATCAATCGTAGGATATGATGTAACAACCCTAAATTTTTACTATTCCATGGTCAGGTTGTGAGTTTTCAAGAAGTATATCTGTTAATATGATAATAAATTAGAACTAAAACTAATACCATTAGATAGTACTCAGAAAATAGAATTCAACAAGCCAAAAAATGCTAAAAACAAAGTCCAAATGAGGAAGTTATGGGACTTCAAAGTCAGAGGCAATATGGTAATTAAAAGATAAAAAAAAAAAAAAAAAAAAAACTAAGAACATAAAATTAAAATTATAAAATTCAGATTCTACTCATTGATACGAATCCAACGACACTAAGATTGCTGAAAATGGAGTTCAGACCTATAATCACGAATTTTCTTACGAAGGATAATTTGGTAATTGTACCAGTGGTCCCCACTTGCAGAAATATGAGTCCGATAATAGATAGATATTAGTAAAACATCACATGTACAAATCATGCCTTATGTTTGAAAGCATGTTGGGAGGAATGATAAGGAAAAACATTATGATTAGCAACTAATATAAATTAATTAAAGGAAATAAAGAATAGAAAAGAAAATAATAAAAAGAGGGGCCATATTTGATAGTGGCACCCCCTAGTGGTTTTCGAAAAATAGATTGTATGATTTGTTCTCAAACGAAGAAACCCGGCAACCATGAACTCGACAGAATTGAGGAAAAACCCGATGTAGAGAAGAAGAAGAAGAAGAAGAAAGGAGCAGGGAGATCTGCGCATAGGTAAAACCTAGTCATGCAAGAGAAGAAGAGGTGGGCAGGGTTTTTTGTGTTGCCTAAAAAGATGGAGTTCGTCGGCCACAATGACGACAAATAGCGTTATTTTCGAACAATTCAAATATAAGTATGCGTTTTTCTAGTTTTTTTTATGATCGATTTCATTCTTCTACCATGAGCAGCTCGGATCTTGCTATTACTTTTGTAAAAATGGGCGTTGATCGATTAGCATATGTTCTAGTTTTCGATTGTGGGTTTTTTTTGGAAAGTAGTGTGGAAATCTCAATCTCATATATGAAATTAGCATTTCAATATGTGCAAAATGTATAATGGAAGCTGAAAATCTGGTTTTTTCATTTTTCTTATGTCATTAAGGGGTTTGTAGATGGAAGATTACGAAGAAAAATCTCGTACTCTTGATAAATCTAAGAAATCGAGATCTTTGGATCTCCAAAGCCTTTAGAAACCTAGAACTTCTTGTGGGGAGGAAGATACTGGTTTGAAGAGGAAACGTGGCTCCTTGTTGAATGATGAATGGAATTGTTTGAGACAAGTTAGGAAGAGAATGGAAGGAAGGAAAGAGACTCTTTGTTAGAATCTATGAATGGGTCATCAGTTTCCCCATTGTTTTACTGGGAATTGAAGAGTTTGGGCATGAATGAATGGTTCAATGGACCTGGGGACTGCTTATGGCAGAGTGTTGCGGCCAAGGGCACAATACACACAGGAAGGTTTTGTTAGGAGAAGGCGCCACTTTCATGAGATCTAATATAAGGACTTAGACATACATTGGGTTGTAAACCAAAGGATCTGTTGGTTGCTAGTTTGTTCCAAAATTTCTTACTTGCTGAGCAGATTATGCAAGCTGCTAATTGTTCTCCAGTTTCATCTCCAAGGCTGCCTTCAACTTATTAGCACCATATGTGGGATGCCTGGGATGTGGCTGCTAAAGTCTGCCTTCCTCAGCTCATGTTATTCATTGACAACATTTTTCGCTTCACCCAAGCAAATTCTGAAGTGTTTGCTTTGCTTGGTCGTATCCCATCTGCTGTTGGTTACCAACCAACTTTGGCTACTGATCTTGGAGGCTTGCAAGAACGTATTACCACCACAAAGAAGGGTTCTATTACCTCAGTCTAGGCTATTTATGTGCCTGCTGATGACTTGACAGATCCAGCTCCTGCAACCACCTTTGCCCATTTAGATGGCAATGACATTCATGCCAGAATTAGTTCCCCAATGAAAATCTATCCATGCTTGAAAATAGAAAACGACATACATTGTGAGAATCCTCCACTGATGTCTATGAAATCTTTAGACACATATTAGTTTACCTGGGCATCTGTTCTTTGACGGATTCACTAATAGTTGTCAGCATAAAAGCCATTGGCATTACAATAAAGGTTGTAATAAAGGAAATAAGGCAAGTTGCTTATCCTAAAACATGTTTTGTTCTTTTTGTTACTATAGCAGTTGTGTGCATTCTAACTCAATTGAATTACCTAAATAATATTGAAATGTATGGTCAGTCGTGAAGAAGAGGGCGATTAAAGCTAGTGGAATTCGATGAACGTGTCACTCAAGGTACGTGGAAATTTAAGACAGCGTGTCTAAATAATAAGCTGCATGTTTTAAATATGATCTTATTTCTGCTTATAGATGTTATAAAACTAAAATGGTATAATTGATATTTGACATGCTTTAAATTGAAATGATGAAATAATGTTAATTAAAAGAATTGCATGTTATAATTGATGCTCATGACTTGTACATCATGTATGTGAATTGTGAAATTATGTTTATGGTATATGAGTACCATGTCAGTATTGATGATGTATGAGTTTAGGTTTATAGGGTACATCTTTGGTGAGTTATCACCAAATAAGTGATGATGTTATTTTTGTTATGAAATATTTGAACAAGCGAATTGCCTGCTATTATGATTACTTTACATCCGGGCATGGAGGCCTAAGAGTTTTGATTTAGACAGGCATAAGCTTGGGAATGCTATGCTATGAGAGTTATAGGGTTTAGCCACTCGCTCTCCAAAATTTATTATATGATAGATACCATGCCTACTGAGAGGCTAAACGTCGGGTGGGGCAATCATGGAAAGGCCACCACTGTGACAGCCATGGTTCCTCCCATGCAAACATGAATTTTGTTATTTCCACAATTAGTATCAGTGGATTATTATGCGATTATCCAGGCGCACTGTACAGATTTAGATTGCGGCATAGTAGTCCTTATATTTGATGCACTATGGTGCATAGATGATCTCATTATGAGATGCTTTATATGATATGGCATGATGATATGCTTTATATTGTTTTTCCAGCTATGGCTAGAGGATTGTGAACCTCGTATAGTGAGGGGCATGAGGATTATATTGATATACCAACAGAGGCTGGATAATTATGAACCCCACTGATGAGGGGTATGATTCTAAAATCCAATATAGTCTGGGAATCTAAATTAGATGATATTGATTATATTCATAATTTTGTATGTCTTTTAACAATTTTCATATATGTGTACGAATGTTATATGTATATGATTGAGGGCGCAGTTTCATATAAGCTTCATATAGGTATATGAATGTGTAGAACTATTATGCAGAGTATGGTTCATGGAATTGAATTAGTTTATATAAATAACAAATAATAATTAAAGGTGTTTGATAAATCAATGGATTACTTATAAGTATGAAACATGTAGATATTGATAATTATGAAACATATTAATAATTGACTTATTAATGGATTGTTAATGATTATGAAACATGTAGATATTTGGTTTGAAATATGTTTCATACAGTAATGTGAAACATACAGTAAATCCAATTCAATATAATTGCTATGAAAATAAATATTCTAATTACTAAGAAATAATTAATGTATTTTAAGATTTAGCATGCTTCTTAAACTCTCTTACCTAGCATAGCTTACTGAGATATTGTAAATGTTTAATGTTTACAATATCTCACATATAGAAAAACAGGAGAAGATACACAATAAGAGGAATTCAGCAACCATACTTCTGCGCTCAAGTATACATTTTATTAAAAATTTTGTATTGTGTAGTTAGTTATTTAAATTGTGATATTGGATATTTAATATAATGTTATAGGGGCTATACAAGTGAACCACTAGATGAGTCCTGTTTTAATAAATGAATTTCTATCTTCCAAATATATATATATATATATGTATGTATGTATATATAGTGTGAGCATAAAGGTGACATTCTTGCTTGACTCGGAAGATGAAGGTGTTAAACGATGGCCTTGGTGTTAGATCTTCTGATCACACCGCTTTCCTCTTTCACAAGGTGGAGTGAAGCAAAAGAGGCTGGAATGAGATTCGGCTCTCAAGGATCTTTACGGAGGAGAACTCCTAGATGGATACCTCCAGTCCAGGGAATGCTAAACGTCAACTTTGATGGCGCCTGCTTTGAGAACCCAGGTAGATCGGGTTTTAGGGAAATTGCAGGAAATCATCAGAAATAATCACTGTACAATTTTGCAGGCCCAGCACCTTTGGGCAACTCAAATACGAAGGAATCGATTGCTGCTGCCAACGCCATCGATTCCCGTATTGCTTTCCGGTGGCTGCCGTAGTGGTGGATGGTGACTCTAAGAATGTTATAGATTGGCTCAAATGTAGGAAGGCACCACCTTGGGCTGACTGGAATCAGAGAGAGAGAATTTTGCAGGCCATTCGGCATCTTCCTGTGACCTTCTCCCATATCAGAAGATCTGCCAACAAAGAGGTGGACAAACTTGCTGGGCGGGGGTAGTTCTGCCAGGTACAAAGAAAGATTCTACTAAGGGAATAGGCAAGAATTTTAACAGGCAGGTGATCTACAGCACCCTCACTACTGTTGGCTGGCTCCGTTGACAGTACTAGTGGAAGCTAGGCTGATCAATGTATTACTTTGATTGTATGAGGAATCTTCTTTTCAGTGTGTTGTTCTCATGTAGATTTTTGATAGCCAGTCTTGATGTTTCAGGGCCATGATTCATTGGATGGTTTTGGTTAGTTAGCCTCTGGAATTTCTCGTTCTAGTGGACGAATAAAACTACTATTTAAAAAAGAATGGGCACGCCTCCTGGATTCGTTATTAACTATTGATTTGATTTTTTAAACATAATAAACGACTTAAATCTACGGAACAAAGTTTCACCACATATGAAAAATAAGGTGCGAGACTTATCATTAATTTGATCTATATTTTACTACTTGTAGATTAGTTATCCAATGATCATTAGTCCAAGCTTCATGTTTCTCCCGTATGTGTGTTCATGTGTCTGGGGCTATCATACTAGTACACTTACTCTGGAGAGAAATGGACGATTCAAAATGTTTGAAGGCTATGATAATGAAACATTAACCAATTCTAAGGTTAAAAGTCCGGTAAGCATACTCCCTTGCCACTTTATTTTATTTTATTTTTGTTCAAAAGAAGAATTATAAAGCAAAT
This sequence comes from Warburgia ugandensis, assembly GCA_035236585.1. Taxonomy (NCBI): domain Eukaryota; kingdom Viridiplantae; phylum Streptophyta; class Magnoliopsida; order Canellales; family Canellaceae; genus Warburgia; species Warburgia ugandensis. The sequence continues at coordinate 45,805,630 of CP141129.1, forward strand.
TTACTGCCACACTCTTCTAAATTCAATCCTCAGTTAATAGGAGAAAGGTGCAACTTTAATTTGCTATCAAGAATATTCAAGGAAGATAGCAACCTAAAGGGAAAATGAAGAAGGAGAAGACCAATATAAAATCATTGAGACGCTGTAACATAAAAAAAAATGGGAATTTTTTCATACAATGAAGATTTTTTATGGCAAAACATGGATTTTGATATGGATATCTACTCAGCACTTGTTTTAATGAGATTGGCATAGGTTTTGTCTGGTTGTAATTTCCTTCGATGTTGATCATATTTTTTAGAATTTTTTAGAATTCTAAATAATATTAAAAATAACAAAACAACCAATATAATTGAATCTTGGCCACTCAAAATGAATAAAATACTATTATTAATTGGGCTTTATTTTGGACTTTTCTTTTGGCCTTTTTATTTTGGACATTTCTTTGAGGCATTATTGTGCAGGCATTTTTCTTTCGACTTTTTATTTGAGCTTTGTTTTTATTTTTTATTTAAGTTTTTCGTCGAGAGCGGGAGAGAAATGGCTTGCTTGGCATTTAAGGCAAGGGGAAAACCAAGGAAAGTGGGACAAATGATGCATGACAAAAAATGGCTGAAATTGGCAGAAGATTTCATGGAGAAGAGTGTGGTTTGTGACGGACTTGCACTGCAAGGCCCGTGACCAAGGCTTGCAGCCTCTAAAGAAGGCTCACTTGCGACATGGACCTGACCTTAGGGACTCAGGCTTGCTTGTGAAGGTCCATGGAACTTGGCCTGAATCTAGAAGGCCCGGTTTCTGGAAGTCTCTCTAAATATGTAGAAAAATAGAAGGTTGGAGAAGTGTGTAGAGTTCTCTAGGGAGAGTTCTAGAGTAGTCCATAACCATTTGATTGTAGACATTTGGAATAATCTGGACCATTCATTGAGGAGGTGGATAGGGGAGAGCAAGTATAAATAGGTGTAAGCTCCTCACTTGTAATCAGCTCAGAGTTCAGCTAAAGTGAATACATTAGGAGAGTTCCTTTCTCAATTCTCTTGAGTTCCTCTCATTGCTTGAGTGGGTGAGTGAGTGTAGCCCTAGCAAGTGAGAGTTTGGGGTAAAAGGCTGACTTGTGCCTAGGAATTGGAGTTGTGCACAAATGCCGCATGGGTTTAGCATAGGTAAAAGTACAACCCCGTGACAGGTTGGATTAAAAGGCACTGACACTCTTTCCATAAGTCCTCCATTTCGTACCGCTGTTAGTGAATTGTACAAAATCGTCGGTCAATTAACATAATCCATACTGTTTCCACACTGTTTCTTATGGGACCCAAACTTTCTATTATAATGGTATTGCTTGGAAAGAGCCATACAGCAAGATTTGAACTGATTTTTACTTTTATTTTTTAAAGGCTTTGATGTTTGGCTTGAAACAAACAGTTAAGTCCTACTTAGTTGGATGAAAATGCATGGAAAACAATTTTTACATGTTCTTCTCGAAAAATGTTTTCACGCCCCCTAAATTGAATATTGAATTAGGCTAAAGACCCTAATATTTGACGCACAACTTTCAATAATTTGGTATAATTCAATTCAGGTATAAAAAAGGCAGTTGCACAAAGTTCCCTTATATGCAAGATTTAAGGAAGGATAGACCACAAAGGGTTTATAGTATTTTGGCATAATTTAATTTAGGTATTAGTTTGCAATAGTACACTGTAGATATGGGTTGCTTGTAGGCCCAAATTCAGGTTGTTCACAAATTGTTCCCAACTTCTAATATGATATTTTTTCGTAAGCCTGAGTGTGTGAAACCATTAATATTGACTGTTATTTCCTTCAACTGCCCACTTAATGGTAAATACCAATGGCTTTGTTCTCCAAGGCCTTTTGTACAAACCATTTTAAGAGTTATAGGGAATTTAGTTATAGGAAACTTATAAATGAAATGAATTTGAGCGGCTGTAAGCAAACCATGTTTAACGCGTAGGGACTGATCAAGATTCCAATACATAGAATATTTTCAGTGAAAATCAATTTCCATTCATTTCTTAATCAACCAAACAGTCCCTTGGGGTTTTCGGTGATCAAAAACCATCCATCATCACTTCTGTTATCTGTTTCGCACTGAACATTGAAATACCAAACCATGGCGAGTCGCATGTCACGCGCTGACCCTTCATCCTTACACATAATGAAATAGATGGGAAATAAGCAGAGGAGTGGCAGGCTGTCTTTAGTTGATTAGACATGTTGCATCCTGAACAGTACCGTGATTGGAGGATTCTATAGTTAGCAACCAAAAAATGTGCCTTTTGATCAATTGATTCTTTTAGACACTTTTTTCACCCTCCATGTCCTAATGATAAAAGGCACAATTTGAGATTCCAGGCTCATCCAATGCCATTTTAGAATTAGTAGTCAGACAATAAGATGATGGAGGGTCTGATCAAGCAGACGTGGGTCCACCAGGGTGAACATTTGGACCTGTAAGGCAACTACAAGTATCCTGTCTGGCAGTACTCTAGCATTCAAAGATATAAGAGATCCCCTAATGTACCCTCTGATCTCTGGTACTTGAAAACTGATTTTGTGTTTCAGTGGGAAAGTGGAGCCTACTGTGATAAAGACTTATGGTTAAGATGGGATCCTGGAACAAACACTGCCATTTAAGATTATGTCTGAAGATAAAGGCTGAGTCTTATGGGCAATAATCAATATCTCCTAACTCTTGTTTTGCATCTGGGAATCGAGATGGTCACGCTTTAGAGCCAGCTCAAGAAGGAAAAAGTGCCGAGTTTCTGTCTCAAAATGCCCCAAGCCATTCATCATGACGATCCTGTTCTCAGCCCATACCCCAAAAATCTAATTACTTTATGGTCCTAGTCTCTGCCCTCTGGGCTAAAAAATGGACAGCGAACCTCTTGACTATATAAATGGTCAAATCTAGACAGCAAGCGATTAGGATCATCCAAGGGATGAGATTTTTGGAGCATAGTCGATGTAAGAGATAGTGATCAAGCTAATCTAATGGTTGATGACAAATCGATCCCATACATTGTCACTGATTTTTACCATAATCAAACGATCATAACCCTTGATCCTTCCTTCCGTCTAGTTTTGCTTGAGGGGGCAGTCCCACTGCACTGAGCTTCCATGTATCCAGGGTTCAGGAAAGGGGCAGACTTCAAGAGTCTATAGTATGTAGTCTTACCTTGCATTTTTACAAGTGATTGTTTTCACACTTTGAATCTGTGATTTCAAGGTCATGCAACAACAACTTTACCGTTGTTGGAAGATAATACCCTGCTGATGGGGTATCCTTGAGCATGGACACAGAAGTCATGTGAATGGCCTCTTGATGATCATCCACTTCAACCGGGGCAATCAGAGATGCATTTGGACCATGTGGGGCAGGAATGTTGAGCATCAAGCTACGATGTCGACAATACTTTGTTTGTAGTTGATCTCATAATTTTATCCATGTTTTAAGGGCTGCCTATAGCAGGGGATAAGATCACCATCCATGCATTGTTTATTCTACGGATCGTCATACTCCTTGCCCACAAACTTATTTTTATAATTTTGTGGACATGACTTTTGTTGGTCTACCTATCATATGAGAACAGCCAATGTCAACAGAGCTAAATGAATACTGTAACCAGGCCAGCTGAGAACCATTCAAGTTGACCGCATAGGTCCACAGGCTTTCCTGCTAGTTTAAAAACAAATGGTTCCGCTTGTTTTTAGCCGATGGAAACAGTGGAGTAACTTAAATGGCAGTCCCTCCTACCGCAGAAAATGATACTTGTAAATGATGATGTTAACATCAATAAATATGTTCATATAGTCTGGTACTTCTTTGTCATATACAGTACCACTTTGGTGGTTCATTTGACGATGATCCCCACAAGGAGGAGGAAACCAACCAGATTTCCCTCAGCTGTCATTATCATGTCCAAACATGCCATGATTCCAAACCAAATCTTATTGCTCTGTCTGGAAAGGGAAGGCCAACAAAATTTCAATTGCGATTTTGTTTTTTCAAGTGGTAGGCCATCTCCGGATGTGAACTAGAAGCCAAGCCACCACAAAATAAGAGGTTGAACATTTGATAGGGGTCCGCAAGGCAGACAGCTAGTCTCAATACCATGTGAAACCCAATGAGCTATGTCTCTTATGAGGCCCACACAAAGGCCTCTATTCCTTCCAGTCCTCACAGGAGATACAACATATCATTACCCCTATATATAGACTCATACTCAAGAAGCCATTCCCATTCAATCTTCAGCATATTTTCTCCCAGCCTAGAATACATCCTTCCTTGATTTAGTAGACCAAAGGATACAAGAAAGATGGGTATCCGTTTGCCTGGGATGGTTCAAGCAAGGCAGATCATTCAAAGATCATTTGTGAGAAATCAAATTACTCAAGCAGCAAATGTCCCCAAAGGCCACTTCGCCGTCTATGTTGGCGAGGGCCAGAAGCGTTTCGTCATTCCAATATCATTCTTGAAGCATTCACTGTTCCAGGAGTTACTGAGTAAGGCGGAAGAAGAGTTTGGCTTTGATCATCAAATGGGTCGTCTCACAATTCCATGCAATGAGGACGACTTCCTCGGTCTAACTTCTCAATTGCATAGCCCATGAAGACTGATCTTCAGATATAACCAAAAAAAATTTCTTTAGTGCTATTGCTAACAGGCCCAACCTATTCTGTACAGCTGGGAGAGTAAAGACTCCTTTGATGCAATAGAAATTTATCATTTTGCTTCCACATCTGTTCTTTTGTCACAGTTTCATTATTGTCTTCAAATAATTCCAAGCAGACAAGATATTTGAATGAGTTGATGAAGTATTTGCTTTCTTTGTTATTGCTTGAAATGCTTCAAGCTACCAAATGCAGATCAGTGACAATCTGGGTAGCCGCATTCATTTTTTACTGTATCTAAATGCATGTCTTTCTTTGGCTCTATGTATCATGGTTCCAAAACTTGCGAGTCAACTTGGAAAAGTTGTTTGGGTTACTCGAATTTCTAGCAAATTGAGTCACTTGATAAGTCGGCTTGTTGCATATAACTATTGAAGTTGGTTTACTCCCAAACCACATGCAGCACATCCAAACCAGCTCGCCAAGCAATTACGCTTTTTACGAAATTTTAAGACATATCTAAAAAGTCAAAGTATTTTTATTGAAATTCTGCATGAGTTTTCTGGAATCACTAACGAGTTGGTGCAAGTTAAACTCACCTCCCTTTATAGGAGTTGAGTTTCCGAGTTCTTAAAATATGCTATGTATAAAACTTATGCATTGGACGGCTAATATCTTACAATATCTGGCATGTACAGTAGAAATGGGCATGTTGTTACCCATTGAGGGAATAGACAGTCAAAGTAGCAGTAACAAGATATTCTTCTATAACATCATCGATGGTGGAGAGTTTAGGAGTCGTACATTCATATAATTTTAATTGTCGAATAACAAAATTGTCTGGTGGAGGGGTGTTTGCCAAGGGGATAAGAAATTATAAATAAAATTATCCATGAGATCCTGTCCTCAATCAATGATCAAAACCATTGGCTAGCTAATCCTGTAAGAGATGGCTGCATCCTGAAAATTCTATCTCATTTCATTATTCTAGGCATTGAAACTTTGGTGGCTTTCCTAAAGAACACAGACTATCGTTATATCGTTTTCTAAAGGTCCAATCTGTACCCAATAATCAGAGTCTCATAGTCTTCACTATGGTTGAATTTCAGAACCAAACTCAGCCATATTAGGCCAATCAGGTAAATGGTTCAGATAATTAAACTCGTCAGTCCCATTTGTGTGCATCATACACCTCTCATATAAGAACCACATAAAATTGAACGGTTGAACCAACTTGTCTACTGTTGCTAGCTATAACCAAATGGGTATAAAGAAGCTAAAACATACAGCAAAATTTCCTGCTATAGAAAATGACCTATTATGATGCTACATCCACAAGCATCTCCACATGGGCTGATACTTCCCTCTTATCTACAGTAACTTTTGTTGTTTGTTTGAGAAAGACCAAATGGGATGTGGGAATATACTAATAGAATTTCCTTCTCTGTCATGATCAGTTACCAAACATGTCACGATTCACGACCAATTCTCAGTGCTCTCTTCAGAAATGGAAGGCCAACAAATTTTCTCAAGGCCTTTTCATGGGCTGATATGATTGATTTTCTGATACAGATTCGAAAGAGAACACTCACAAAACAGACGTTGAGCTTTTGGTATGGAAGGCAGACAAGTAAGCATAAAAGACTAGAAACCCACGTGACAATGGGCCTCAATGTAATGCCACTGTTCTACCCTATCCACACAATATGATAGATCATATTGCAACCTCTATATATACACAATCAACCATTTTATGCATTCTTCACTTAATTTCCTCTCCCAATCTTCTCCATCCTTGCTCTCAACTTAGATACTACTGAAACAATCATGGGTATCCGATTGCCATCGATTATTCCAGCAAAGAAGATCATCCAACGACCTCTTAGAAGAAATCACATCCCTTCACCTGCAAATGTCCCGAAAGGCAACTTTGCTGTTTATGTCGGAGAGAGCCAGAAGCGGCTTGTGATTCCTGTCTCCTTCTTGAAGCATTCTTTGTTTTAAGACTTACTAAGCAGGGCTGAAGAACAGTTTGGCTTTGATCATCAAACTGCTGGTCTTACAATTCCGTGCCAAGAAGACACCTTCACACTCACATCTCGCTTGAGAAGTCCATGAGAAGTACCATGGAACGAATGTCCATCCTTGAAGAAGAATCTCAGATTACTAACAAAACAATTTTTATGTTTTGATATTGCAAACTCTTTATTCTTTCTTTTAGTGTTTTTAAGACAATCTGTGCATGGGCAGAGTAAAGACTCTCTCCAGGAAAAGCTTAAAGCAATAGAGATCTCATTTTTTAGCTTCAACATTTGCTCTCTGTTTCAATCGTTTCTTTGCAAGTTATGCTGGAATTTACCGAGAAGCACTGTGCCGCTGCATTTTTGTGGTCGTTTTATTATTTATATAAAATGATTCAACCATCAAAACAAGATAATGGATAGGGAATTTTTGTCTAATCTTACCTCTGTATTTTCAAAGTTGGAGGAATTTTGAGGATAAACAACTTATATCAAGAAGATTAGGCATGTCTTATGCCTGAACAAAGCAACACAGCAAAAAAGACTCCTCTGCTTAGCACAAAATGATAAGCCTAGGTCTCAAAGAGTGCCCATTAGAAATCCAAAATATTTTGATTAAGTGTCCATGTGCATGGGCTTTAAGTGTCCACATGCTTTGGCCACATCCATGTGCAGGGACCACGTCAAGATGGTTGTGGAGGATTATTCGCAGTAAGGACTAGGTGCCTTGGATTCCATTATAAGCTTGCTTTAGAATAGGTCTAGAACTTGTTATTTTATTTCAATAATGTTGGCTACTTTGTTGCAATTAGTCGTTAGAACCACTTTCTTAGAGAGGTGGCCTAAGGATTAGGAAAAGTTGTTATTTCCCTTTTGTATTTATACTCTTGGCAGTACGTTAATAAAGGAGGCTTATTCCAACAAAAAATTATGGTTCATTCTCACCCTTAAGTAGAATTCTATTTCTTTACAAATATTTTAGTAGCTTTGACTGGGACCTATCACAAAATGTTGGAAAACACACCACAATGTGCTATGCATATAGATTTTGAGGAAGATCCAAGCTCTCCATGTTTTGAAAAGAGAGTAGAATGCCGCCTATTAAAAGATCCAGGGAATGAAGTTCTCTCATTGATCCATTTTCTAATGAAATGGTACCGATTAATTTGTTGTCTGATACGAATGGGATGTTTGTGTAAGACAATAACAAAACTTTTACAACAAAATCAAAATAAACATCTTTTGTAAAGCAAGTTCAAGTTGCCGCTTTCCATTTTAGCTGGGAATTAGATTTAGGAGTGTGTGGAAGTTAGTTATTTGCTTTGTTATTCTTCACTTCTATCAAAAAAGAAAAAAAGTTAGAATGGTTCTAAAAAAGTGGTTACTAGATAGACCCAAGAAGCTAATAAATTGCTTTGGCACAAGTTCTTAAGAATGCATCCTTCAAAAATATTTTCTTCTAAAGTAATCAACTACAAGTAAGGAAGTAGAACTAAAAATATCTCATGATATGTAATTATTCAAATGTCCATATGAGATAAGGAAGTAGAATTTAATAGGATTGGTGGCATCGTCCTTGTAGGGCTATTTCTACGAAGCACTAAGTATTCAAAGTATGTCATGTTGGAGTGTTCAGGGAGCATCTCACCTTGCAAGTTATTATTTGACAAGTCTATGCAGGTCAGTGGAGATAGCACTGATATCTATCTAAAGAAGTTATTCTTAGATAGAGATTGCATATACAAAAGATTTAATTTCACAGAGTGAAGTGGGAATGTATTATGCATATCTTAAGCCTAAAACAAAGCAATTTAGGCACACACATATGTATGTATGTAAGAATTGAGTATAGGGATGACTTGACTTGCTCCTATACATCCTCTGCATTTAGAAATTCAATGTATTTGTGATTTCCAAGATTTTTTTTCTTCTTCTAAGTTTTCCCCTCCCACTAGCACATCCAACTGGTGCGACACTTGATCCCTTCTCGTCCTTTCTCTTTTCCTATCAGCGTCTCCCTCCAGCCCAGCCAACCCTTTTTTTTTCTCTCCTCCCGTCTTCTCCTCTTGCACAGTCTAGACTGCCTAGCCGGTCAACACATCAAACCTCTTTTCCCCCTTTCCTTCTGTATATCTCTTTACCTGTGGTTGAGCTCTGAGTGGTGACCATGCCAGAGCCACCGTTGGTAGCCACTAGCCATTGTCATCCCTTACCCTCCTCCTCTATTGCTGAGTTGGCAAGGGCCTTATACTTTGACCTCTTCATGAGTCTAATCTAGGAAGATCTCACAGATTTAAGATAACCATTACGATCCTCGCAATGTGAGCAACAAGACCCATCTTCTCGTTTATTGATCAAGGAATATTCAACCGTCAATTATAATCAGACCCTTGGTCAAACATTGGATCACCAGATTTGTGATCGATCTAACCATCCATCACGATCTAAATTGTTCATTGCATCCTAGTAATGTATAGATCAAAATCTATGGCAAAGATCATTGATCTAGAGCATGGTTGAAGCAATCTAATTGATCTTGATCGATGATTGAGATCAATCAAGGTACATAGTATGAAATTGGATCAAATTTGATTATCTATACCGTTCAAATAATTCAATGAGATTTTTTGATTAGAATTAGTAATTTATTCTTTGATTTAGGATGATTAGATGAACGATCATGGCTAGATTAATTTTTTCTTTGAAATTTTAGATTTTTATCACATCGGCTCAGTATTTATGAATGAATACCATGCATATACTGTGGTTCTTATGAAAATATCTATATTATTTGTGACTGGTGCTCATATGCAAAGTCACTAAACAATGATTTGATTTACTATTACATATTAAGGCATGTAGATGCCTTGTTTTATTGCTTATTTTACCATGGACTTCGTGGAGAAGGCTTGGTGGAACCTTAAGATAAGGGGTAGTGCTTGGCGATAATGAGCCACAGTGCTCTTCTTTTTCATTATTTTACCAGAGGATTGTATATTCAGTTTATCAACCATGAGATTTATGATTTTTGTATATTGTAGATTTATGATGGGTATTTTGCCTAGTGGATGCTATGTTAGGAGGAATGTTGGGTTAGCCACCTACCCTTTGACTTTGTAAGATAATTAGACACCTGTCCCATAGAAGGGCAAATGCATAGGGAGTAGTATTATGGGTAATCTACTCTACATGTCTAATCAGTCCCCCATTGTAATATCCTCAATTTTTAATCTTAAATTAGTAAAAAAAAATTATGCATAGAATTTAGTTCTGAAAACCTAAAAACTAGGAAGTACACGCCGATAGAATTCCAACGACATAAAAAACGCAGAAAACAAAGCTCAAATAAAGAAGTTATGGGCTGTTGAACTTGTAGGGACAATTTGATAATTTGGAAGGGCCAGAATTGCAGGGGCTATTTTGATAACGGCACCCCTTCCATCCCTCCCTTATCAGATCCGACGATTTCGTTGGAGAAATCGTAGGAGGGAAGGTGTATAAGGGAAGAGTTTCCCTTCCTCCTCCCTAGCATGATCTCTCTCCCTCAGACTTCTCCCCCTCAGTGTCCTTTCCATCGCAAAAGTCCTCCCGCAAAACCTAACCTCTAAAAGATCGTGTTCCGACAACTAGGGCTTCGATAGCGTCAACAGCTATCAATTAACCCAAGTAAGTCTCACCTCTTGTTTCCCCTTCCATTTACAGAGTATAAAATGAAATTCACGTTAGTTAATGCTGGAAAACAGCATGGGTTTTAAAGTTTTTAGGCAACTTTGCGTGCCTTATTGTTTGCGTAGAAATAGTTCAATAAAACAACATTAAAATGAAGATCGGACTGTCCATCTAATGCATAAGGAACCTAAGAAAAACCTTTTAAGTTTGAGGGAAATCTGATGGTGGAAGAAGTCGAAAATCATGAAGAATAGTACGTAGGAAAATTTTAGGAACATGAGAAAAATTAAGTCAAAACCTTAGTTTTTGGCAAAATCAAGGCAAAGGAGTGTTGAAAATGAAAAATACATGAAATTCTGAGCAAAATGGGTTAAAGATTACTAAATTTGGGCACTTGTGGCGTCACCGGCAACGACCGGACTCTGGTCATCTTCCTCGGCACCGGTTCTTGTGTTGCGTCAGTGTAAACCGATGCAACTCGGGGTCGCCTGTGCAATTTGGTGTAAACTGGGGTGCTGGTGTAACTTGGGGCTGCCGGTGCAACCCTGTGTAAACTAGGGTGCTGGTGTAACCCGGTGTAAATTGGGGCCACCGATGCAAACATGCTGCCCGACCCTTATAAATTAATAATATTAATTTATGAAGTATTTCACAAAAAAAACTTGATTTTGAGAGCTACAGAGCTCCAAATCACGATCGAAAACATCCGTTGCTATCGTCTTAATGACACAGACTTAAATTTAACTTAAAAACTTATCATTAACTACTTTAATTTAGAAAAAAATTATAAAATAGTATCCAATAACTTAAATCCGCTTGATCAAAGGGTGATCGGGCCGTAGAACTTGAACAAATAGAAAATATATAATACTAAAAAAGGACAAGAGGAGTAAATTAGATGTAATTGCTCTATAAATTAATCTAGACCATTGATCTAACTAAGATCTTAGGAAATTGTTGATCTGAGGATGATTTGACCGTTATATTTAGAAATAAACATTAGATACACACAAAAATGAATAGATGAAGATGAGATGGGACTAAAGTTAAGAACCAAATCATAATTAAAAATCTTAGAGGATGATCCAATGGATGGATCACCATAGATTCTCTTATGATGAAATAAATAACATCAAATAGTATTGTGGTATTGACAGGTACATCGGAACACACAAGATAAGGGAATTATACATTCGAGTCAAGTGATCTCATATCAAGGTAGGTGACAACATTTAATGTTTTGTTTTTGATTTTAAAACCTTACATCTTCATAGCATCATGATTGGCTGTGAATTAAATTGTATTATTTAAATTAGTCAAAAAATTGTAAAACTCAAAATTTTATATATTATGTTTGATATATGATTTCGACAATATATTGAATGGATTATGATTGATGATTTCATGAGATTAATATTACATATTTATGCATAATTAGAAATTTTCTTTCCTTATTGCATCATTGAAACTAATGGGTTTTTATGAGAAAGAAAAGTAGAGGCTTAGTGGCAGGTCCTTTTAGAGGTTAACCTTAGGATGAGGGCGTGCCTTGGGGATTGTGAGCCACGAGTGCTCCTGGTTTTCAAGATACTTGTTTTTCATATTTTGGGTTTTATGACGAGTGCTTTGACCTGGTAAATGTCATGCTAGAAGGGAGTAGGGCTGGCCACCCACCCTCCGAGATTTGTGATGTGATTGTGATATGATAGACACCTACCCACAGATGGCTTTTGGTAGGGGTTTAGTAACATGGATAGTCCACACTACCAGTCCAGGCCTTTCCATGGGAACGAACGTTAAGTCTCCTGTTATGGTGTTAACAGAGAGCGGCGGTGGTTGAGACCCTGGAGGGTTGCCATTGTTGCATGATAATCCATACTCTTATTTTGTGTGCTTGCATGATAAGCATGGAAATATTATTGTATGCCTAGGTGTAGCGACATTCAGAGGTTTGATATGAGTACTCATGATCTGTGATACGAGTGTATGGGACACTTGTGGGACAACGTACCTTGAGGTACCCTGTTATTATTGTATGCTCATTTACATAAGCTCATATCATATTTTAAATCCATGAGATGCATGTTTTATCGTACATGAGGCTTTGAGATTATGTTGGCATTGATAATTATTTTATTTTCATAGATGCTAGATCTTCTTATTATATCACCATTATTATTCAATTTGTTCCATCTTTATTACATTAAATGTCTATGTATCTACACAAGCAATAGCTTGCTCAGGCATTGCAAAACAAAGCAATGCCTCAGATCTCAAGTGCGACAGCAGGCAGGGCAAGACCGTTGAGAGACCGTGATAGCAGTAGGAGATTTCTTTACTTTGACTAATAGACAGTGATGTGAGTTAATAAATGGAGTACCATGTGACTTTCTTTATGGACTATATACTTTTATTTTATGGATTTGATTATGATAGTTATACATATAATAGACATTTAGGTGGGATGTTATGATGGATATATCTTGAGTCACATTATTATTGTGTTTTGGATATTTATTGTTTTGAAAATAAAGGCGCTGATGATTTTGACATTGGTTTAATATGTGTATTGTTTCAATTGTATGATTGCAAAAATTTAATTATGTTTTTAATTATAATTGTGATGTTTTGAAAAAAGAAAATAACACCCGAAGGTTCTCAATAGATGTTTTAATAAAATAATTAATAGAATCTTTAACATGGGATCTCAATTACGACTATTATATATATAATTTGTTGTAAAAATCTGGGGTGTCACTCCCATGCATGACAAACACTTAGTCTCACATTGTAATGTAGATGGGGAGTGGCAATCGGTAAACCCTAGAGTTGGTTACCATGGCAACATAGCAGTTCATGTATTTCTTGATAATCGATTGTGTCATATTGCATGGTAAGCACATTAGGATGAATATTCCTTATATACCCACGATGTGACAATGCGTGAAGGAGTAGTAGGAGTACTCATGACTAAAGGTTTGAGTGTATGAGACACTCGGGGGGCCTGTATGCAAGAGTGCCCCTTGTGGATGATGTGCATATTATTTGAGATATTCCTTGCACATTTAATACATTGCACTAATGTGATTTTTAACACTCGTGGGCCTATCTGTGAGGGTGCCCTTGTTGATGGTTTGCACATTTATTGATATATTCTTTAAGCTTTTGACACTCTGTATTGAAGTAGTTTTGTCATATTTATGAGAATTAGAAGCTTAGTTGATTTGGTATATTTTCTGATGAACGGTTGGCATGAGTTACATCAATTTGATATTTGCATTTTGACAAGCTTGAGAAGCTTTGTTTACTCAACATATTTTGAAAACACACAGTTGGCTTAGATGCATTGCCTTATTTTTAGCATTATTATAAGCTTTGATGCATTGATTATTGTTGCCAATTTAATTGGTTTTTATGCTAATGATGTTATACTTCAGCACTATTTATTCTCAAATTTCATATCACACTAGAATTGTTTTTGTGAGGAAAATATTTATCATATGCCTTGAGATTTGATACATGACTGTTTCATATTGTGTTAAATATTTATAAATTATTACTATTGTCACCACCTACACAAGCATAGCTTGCTAAGGTATTGCAATGTTTTTGCAATGCCTCAGATATAGAGAGAGATAGTAGGTAAGACAAGTAGACAGATAGCAAGTGAGGGCGATGACGGCCTTAAGTGATGTATGAAGAAGATCTCATCGATGTAAGAGGTTTGTTAAACCACACTGTTGAATGTTGTAGATGGACTACATATGCATATATATATATATATATATATATATATGGTAGTATCTTTGTGACTCTAATGTATGGTAGTATCTTATTGGATGTGATAGCTACATATGGACAGACCCTAGGTAATGTTATATAGTTTTATCAAAAATCTGTATATGATCTAGATAGATATGGAGACTGAGTCTCTCAAATTGTATATTTATGTTTATTGTGTTTATCAGGTGTTGTAGCATCACATATATTAAATGGTTCATCCAAAATATAGAGGAGACTCTGTCAGATTTTTGGCAAAAATGGAAATATCATTTCACTATTAAATATATAATTTTGTGGGCCATATGACTCTTGAGGTTTTGAAAAGAACCCTTCTTATTCAAAATTTTCATTTTTAGTTGATTTTAAAATTAAAATTTTTAACTAGGGATCCTAATTAAAAATTGGTATTTATATGTTGTGCAAAACCCAGGGTGTCACACTTCTACACATCCCCTTCGAAAATTCAAGGTGCTAATGATTTTTAAGATTTTTATCTCCCAATCATTCGAAGAACTACATAACATGTTAAATATAATCTCAAAATGGAATCTTTATACATGTTAAATATAATCTCAAAATGGAATCTTTATATTTTCTTTAATCCACATATTTGAAAGAAAGAGTACACGGGAACTCTTCTAGATATTGAGAATGGACTATCATTTAAATATGCATTCTTGCATAGTTGCTATAGAGCTTGTTTCTACAATGGGATTCTTGAGCTTACTTCAGCAAAGACTTAAAGGGATTTGAAAACACGTCCATGATTATATAAGATGATATTATGATTTCTTCTCATGTTGATCATGTCCAAACATGCCACAAATTCAAAACCTTTGTTTCTTCTTGGTGCTTGCAATATTTCATAACACATGTACCTTATGTTGCTAAAGTATGGTTTGAGCTCTTGATATGAGTCAGAAAGACAACTATTAAAATAGAAGGTTGCATAGTTGATATAGGTGTCAAAACCATGTGTTCTCATTTGAGTTTGTATCTTAGTAGGAACCATTACATATTCCATACGCATTCTCTTTACTCAACATTGAAACTTATACCTTGCTTCTTGATGAACATCATGTTATGTAGCATATCTCAATTCACATCATTAATAGGTGGGAATCATTTTGTTTTTTTATTTCTTAAGAAAAACAACTTTCTTTTAGGAAGGAACGTGTTAGCCAATGCATTTATAATATTAGAAAGCCTTTAGTTGATATAGATTTTAGAAAGTGCATTAGAGATAGAGACTTAAGTAAATAGTGGAAAAGAAGGTTTTTCATCTTCCATTTTGTATTTTAAGGTTCTTTTTTAGGGGTTTGATATAGAGAGAAACGTGTAGAAGAGGATTTTGAATTTACGGAATTGAATCAAATGGGAAGATTGTACTTATTTTCTTTGATTTCTCATAGTGAAGAAGAACAAGTGATTATTTGGAACTGAACCATATAAATTTGTAGTATTCGTGTTTGATTGTTTCTTTTGTTCTTTATGCCTATTGTATTGTTTTAATTATTTCAAATTGGCATTAGAACACTAGGGTTGGCTTTGTGATTCACGTCGCTGGCCATAATGATAAAAGGGTCAAAGTTTAAAAATGAGAATTTTGATTGAAAGGACAACCTAAGCATATGAAGTGGAAGGTGAACGCCTTATTGACTTAACAAGATCAAATCAACACGTTGACGAGGAAAATACCTATAGAAATTGAAGATGACAAATAGAAGAAGCTTGAGGCTAAAGCAGTGAGCATCAACCTATTATGTCTCTTGGTTGATGTTATGTACAACATGCTTAATGAGAAAATTTCACCAAAGTTATGAGAGATGTTAGAGAATTTATACATTACAAAATCTCAAACTAACAAAATGTATATGAAGTAGTTGTAAAGTTAGCATGAGGGGCAAGTTTGATGGATCATTTTAATGCTTTTGACAAATTGATTAGTGACTTATTGAGAGTCTACATAAAGATAGATAAATTAGACAAGGGGTTAGTGTTGTCGGGTTTACTACTCTTTTCCTATGTATATCGAGTCACTACTTTGTCATTTGGAAAGAGACTATCAAAACAAATGACATGATTACTGCTCTTTTATCTAATGCGATGAGAAAGCATAGTAGAGGGAATGATTCTCAATTATAATGACTTCTTGTAAAGTTAAGTTAGGGCTGAGGAAGGACTAAGAAGTAATCTTGATCAAATAGAAAGAAGTCTAGATCAAAGTCAATGATAAAAGAAGTTGAATGTTACTATGGCCATTAGAAGGGACAATTCAAGAAAAACTGCCCTGAACAATAGAGAGATAAGGATGAGAAGAATAACAAATTCTCTAGTTTAGCAAGCATAGTGGAAGAGGCAAAATCAAATGAAGGAGACTTACTCTCAGTCTCATCATATACAGATTGCTCTGCTAATGCATAAATTATGGATTCTAAATGTTTCTACTATATGTCCCCAAATAGGGAATGGTTTTGAGGCTACAAATCTTACAATTGTGAAGAATAGTTTTGTTTTAAATGGGTGCTCTCTCAATTCCTTATGAAGAGAAAACAATCCTCAGTCTTCCTTCTTAGTTGATATAACGGCATGGAAATAAATTGCCAATTTTTGTATAATGGCTATTCACTACTTATTTTTCCTTATTCATGTGCATACTGAAAGACTGAAGACTCTTTCCCTAAAAAAAGCATCAAATAATAGAAAATTTTCTTCAATTTTCTATACATTATTTGAATAATCAATCTATAAGCAAAGAGCCTTTTGGTGGTTGTGCATCAACCTAGATTATGTTCACAAGACTAGAGAATTTCATCCCCTGTTAGGTGTGGTGATACCAATTAATCCTTATGAGATCTTTATGCTATCTATGTCCTAATAGGACATGGTGCCAATAAACTAAAATATGTACCATGTTTAAAGTGGGAAGCATCTGTAGAATGGTGTTTCATCTTAGCTAAACTGAAGCTAATAAGCAGTGGTCTATTTCTTGATGTCTCCTGTGCTCAATGCACTTAGATATCCTCTACATGGTGGACGTAGCTGAATCCTTAGTGTGATCGTGTAATAATATGGTCAGTCCATCATCTCATTTTTGTCTATAGAAAATGCTGACTCAGTCCCTAACTGTTTTTAGCACCGCAAGGAATGACCTCTGTAACTTATGACCCAAAACTTTGGTTGGCCATTGGACTTCCCAAGGTTGTGACAATCAGATAGACAGAGATTAGCAGTTAAACACTGCAACATAAAACTTCATAAATAGTATTGACCATTATGCTGTTTCCTCTTTCCATGACTGGATAAGGTTGATCAATCAAAATATGTACGAACGAACGATTTTTAAACCAACAGTTGATTTGCAAATTGTTATCTAGATGTGCCCATTCTTTACCAATAGTGGATATCTGCTTTACCAAAGAAGCACCCTATTATCTTCCGACCTTAGAATATGCATTGGTTGAACTAGGTGGACAAAACAACTACTTTTTAAATGCTACCATGTGCAAAGACCAACATGATAGACTATCCAGGATAGTTGAGAACAGAGTAAAATGAATCGTTGAACTCACTTGTGTAGTGAATTGCTACTAGCTGTACACAAAAGGGTCCCCTTCTTTTTAACCATCGGAGACAGCACAGGCCCAACAACATTTCCTAAGGTGTTTGGTTTTCTGAAGTGGGTAGGATATGAATGATCCCTTGATAACAACCACAGAATAGGATGTCGATGTTTTGATACAGGTCTACAAGGCACACCAGTGTCAAAGCCATGTGATTCAACATGTGGTATGTCTCTAAGCAGACCCTGTCTGAATGCGTCTAGGCTGTCCAGTCAACTGTAAGAGGATATACCAGATCATTTGCCTCTATATATACGCAGAGATCACCAATCATTCCATTCAATCTTCACTATCTTCACTCCCAATCTTGAGATATACTTCTTGTACTTCAAATCTCTCACTAGTAGAACAAACATGGGTATTCGTTTGCCTACGATAATTCAAGCCAAACAGATCATTCAACGATCTCTCACAAGAAATCAAACCACTTCAGCTGCAAATGTCCCCAAAGGCCACTTTGCCGTCTATGTCGGAGAAAGCCAGAAGCGGTTTGTGATTCCGGTTTCCGTCTTGAAGCATTCTTTGTTCCAAGAATTACCGAGCAGAACTGAAGAAATGTTTGGATTTGATCATCAAATGGGTGGCCTCAGAATTCCATGCGAAGAAGACGCCTTTGTTGCTGTCACTTCTAATATATTCAGGTCGTGAGAAGAAGACCGTCAAACTGACAAATCAATTTTGTAATGACTATTTCCAGCACCTTTTTCTTTTCTTCCATCAATATAGGAACGGATGGAGAGTAATGTCTCTCCTTAAAACAGTGTCAGTCAATGGAAACATTTCTTTACCTATCTATGCCTTCGCAAATTTTGTGACTTGTTTGTATATTTTTCCAGAACTAGTCATTAAACCAGTAGCTATCATACATTTACACGGTCGTTGGCTAATTTATGCTACATGGATCAAGCATCAGCGCTAGAATATGGTTGGGTTACCTTGTATCTACTAATTTACCCACTATTATATTCAGTATCTCTCCTCTGATCTTAGTCATTGTTCTCAAACTCTAACAGCTTCATCTAAAAAGTTGCCTGAGTTGATCCAATTGCCATTTATTCACCTTGTTCAGCAAACCCATTTTGGTGAAGATTGCAGGGAATTGTTTGAAACACAAGGCCACAACCTCTGCAAGAGTGAGGAGCTCCAAGGTGAAGCTATTGGGCAGTAAATTAACGTGCACAAAGCTATACGATGCTTTTAAATTCACAACATTTTACATATTTTCAGTACATATTTTCAACACGACAAGTTACATCAACTTGCCAACTAGTTGAGGTGAGCTGAAATTTCAAGGTTAAGATTCTTAATATAATCTACTCTTTCATGGTTCAAAAGCAAGATTTGCACTTTGGAAGAAAGTTTCATCATTTTTTGAAGAGAAGTTCAGTTTTTTCCATTTACCAATTCAAGGTCTTCAGACAACTAGCTTGTAAAGGTAACTTTTTTGACCAAGAATTTCAAGCCCCCACAACCGGGTGAGGCCAGAAATCAACCCGAAGAAGTTTCGCCTCAGTGAAAACTGCGATGATATGTACTTCCCGAGCGAGCTCCAAAGATGTGTCAATCATATCTAGAATTGATAGGAAATTTATCAGCCTTTCAAGAGGAAAATTGCTAGGAGATCAACAACAATAGATTTTTTGCGGTCTTTGCATTATGAAATTTGGACTGAACAAAATAGGCATTGCCTGGCTAGTTCATATATTGTGCTCTCATTCACATACTTCAACAATATGGTTCATGGTTTCTGATTCAAAAAATGACTTACCATTTTGGCACTTAATCTACATATTCACATGGGCAACTACCGAAGTTTTCTTCTACTGTACTACCTCTGTTGCCTACAATGATAAAGAATTGAAGCGGTTTAAGGCGATTGCATAGCAAATATAGGAAAATATTTCCTTCTCTGGTCAGTATTTTGTCTAGACCACAAATTCAGAACTACTTAATTGGTGTCTTTAGAAATGGAAGACAAAGCATATGTCATAAGTTTTTTTCTATCTCAAGGGGTGGGGCATGATTGAACTCTTGATATGGGTCAGAGAGAACTATTATAGAAGGTTGGACACTTGATATGTATCTGAAAGGCATACTAGTATTAAAACCCTGTAATTCCGCATGAGCTTGCCTGTTATTAGGTACCAAAAAGGCCTTTGGGCCACTCAATCCAAATAAGAGCGTAGATGATATACTTACCTCTATATATATTCGTGTACAAAATGAACCATTCCATGCACCCTTCACTCGCAACCTCAACACCTACAGCCCATGCTTCTTGTTATACATCAAAACTAGAAAACCAAGCATGGGTTTTGCGGGCGATGATGCAAGCTAAGCAGATCATCCAACGATATCTTATGAGCAATCAAATTCATTTGGCTGCTAATGTGCCCTAAGGCGACTTCATTGTTTATGTAGGAGAGAGACAAAAGGGATTCGTGATTCTCGTCTCCTTCTTGAAACATTCTTTCTTCTAATAATTACTCAGCAAGGCTGAAGAAGAGTTTGGTTTCAATAATCAAATGGGTGGTCTCACAATTCCATGCGAAGAAGAAACTTTGCTTACTCTCATTTGTCATTTGATCAGTTCATTAGAGGCAAAGAAATAAAATGCCACGCAAGAAGAAAAATACCATCAAATTAATTTTGTGTAATGGCAATTGCCTACACCTTATTCTTTTTCCCTTATATATTGAGACAGTGAAGAGCTTTACCCTTGAAAAGCAGCAAATACCTTAACTTCTACATCTAAAGGGCAGTCCCAGTGCACGAAGCTCCCGCCTATGAGGGGTCCGAGGAAGTAGCGGACCACAAGGGCTTATAGTATGCAGCCTTACCTTTCATTTTTGCAAGAGGCTGTTTCCACGCCTTGAACCTGTGACCTCAAGGTCACACAACGACAACTTTAACTTCTGCATCTGCTTCCTCAAATTTTACTACTGGTCCTCACTTTTAGGGTTTGTTGACAAGCACACTTTCTTGCAGTTTTTTTATTATTTACATTAGATACATCAACCATGAAGGTATGTTTTGATGTGCCTGCTATCGGAGGAAAACTTCTATGTTTTCCTTCTCAATATGCCAACCCTTAGAATGGTTTATATCACTCCCAGTCCTATTAGAGAACACCCGATTTTTTAAGAAGTAAAATATCGATATAGGTGTTGTTAATTTTTGTTATTTTGTTATCCTAGTTTTATATACGTTCTAACCTGTAGTGTTAATAATAATAATAATAATAATAATAATAATAATAATAATAATAATAATAATAATAATAATAATAATAATAAGGATCCGTTTTTTCCTCTTTTTTTCTGGCTTGAGATGAGCTTCAACCAAAGTTGGATAAGGCATCCACCCGGTCCAGGTGGCTGCAAGTTTAATTGGACCTGTTCGACCTAAATCTAGGGATGTCGATGGTTGGATATGGAACGCACTGACATAATAGTCGATATCCACTTAGGTTCCAATCAAACCCAATACTAATCAAAGAAGTCCTTGCATCCTCTTTTTGATGTCTAGGTCCAAGTTCATTTGGTTCCAATAAAATCAAATATTATTTCACTTCCAATGGGGAAGATCTTTCGGTATTGCTTCAGGTGACCAAAGTGATATAAGAAAATTTTGAAAGAATAGTTAATTTATCTTAAATATAAATAAAAATGAAAAAAGGAAGAGATACCAGAAAGACAGAATTGAACAATATACGGCTGCGGCATTTATTTGCATCATTTGAGATGTCTCAAATAAACTTCACAACAGTACTCCCTTACACCTTCACTAAAGCATATATATTACTGCCCGAATTTTTGAAG
This sequence comes from Warburgia ugandensis, assembly GCA_035236585.1. NCBI lineage: Eukaryota > Viridiplantae > Streptophyta > Magnoliopsida > Canellales > Canellaceae > Warburgia > Warburgia ugandensis. Next base: position 45,827,176 of record CP141129.1, read on the forward strand.
ACTTATTCTGCATTGGACTAGAGACGTGTCTCCCATATTGTTTTTTTCTCCTCCGATCCGGCTAAAATTCTGATTCTAGCATGAGGATTCCTTCAGATCATTTGTCGTAGTGTTCTATGTCATATTTCCGTGCTCACATGACTACCAAACTAGGAGCCCCACAATCGCAGGATTAGATATCTAATTGATGATGGGCTTCGATAGAACTTTGGATTATCATCTTGGTATCCATGTTAACATTGTTGCTGATTAAGTCATTCTTCCTGACAAGTGCAGGAGAATCTCTACTCCCTTACGGTCTAAAGCATCATAAAGCATGATATTTGCAACATGATAAGGAACTCCACCTGCCAGTAGACTTTCCAAAGTGGCGACAATCAAATGGACATATACAGCTGAGCAAAAAATATTGGAATGCAAGGCTTCATACAATGCATCGACTCTTAATTTGTTCTCTGCTGGCGATGATTGGACAAGGTTGACCATCCACATATGTATAATGCAATACGAGAAGGGCTATACTTCCTTGCAAGCTATTGTCTTCTTGTCCCAAATACCATGATTCTCCCAAAAGCAAATGAATTCCGTGAACTAGCCACTACATATAGTGCCCGATTTAATAGAATATCCTTGTTAGCCCGAAATAAAGCTTTGATGATGATGATCCATGTTAGCTGAGTATAATGTAAAATGAATTATTGGCCCTACTTGTTTACTGCATTGCTTCTAGCTGTACCAAAATGGGTTCCCATATTTTCAGCCATTGGACAATGCAGCCCCATTGTTGCTATATCAATGAGCAACCTTGCGTGGTTGATTACTTAGTTGCTTGTCTTGCAACTAACTACAAGTATCATTTCCTGTCATTGTCATGCCCAAACATATCGTGATGCAAAACCATTTGTGCTTGCCGGCTCACAAAAGAGAGGTCAAAAAAATTTCCCAAAGAATTTTGATATCTAATATGGTAGGGTATAATTGAGCTCATGATATTGGTAAGTAACCAGGCAACCACAAAGTAGGAGGTTGATTTTTTTCATATGGGCCTGCAAGGCAGACAGGTGCCAAATCAATGTGATAACACATAAGGTATGTCCCCAAAAGACCCCATGTTAATGCTTAGGCCACCAAATCCACATAGAGATGTATTGACCATATTATTACCTCTATATATACACATATAGACTCAACCAATCATTCCATGCAATCTTCACTGTCGTCTCTCTCAATCTTAAGATATACTTTTTGTTCTTGTACATCCTCGTTATCACAAAAAGCATGGGTTTCCGTATGCCTGCAATCATTCGAGGCAAGCAGATGATTCAACGATCTCTCATGAGAAATCAAATACCCTCAGCTGCAAATGTTCCGAAAGGCCACTTTGCCGTCTTGTTGGAGAGAGTCAGAAGCGCTTTGTGATTCCGGTCTCCCTTTTGAAACACTCCTTGTTCCAAGAATTACTAAGCAGGGCAGAAGAAGAGTTTGGCCTCAATCATCAAATGGCTAGGCTCAGAATTCCATGCGAAGAAGAAACCTTCGTTGCTCTCACTTCTAATTTGATCAGCTGCTGAGAAGAAGCAGCTTGTCAAACTAAACGACTAATTTTGTAGTGGCTATTGCTAAGATCATTTCTTTCCCCATTCATGTAATATAGAAATGTAGGGAGCATTGCAAGTCTCCCCCAGAAAGAAAAATCAATTAACAGAGGTTTCCTGTTATCTACATTTGCTTTCACAAATTCTGTGTTGCCCCGAAGTTCAGACAGAAGAGTCAACAACCAGTACCCTGTGGTCGTTTTGCTGTTTCTATTGAATGGACCTAAGCATCGTTCAAGGCGAGATTATATTTGAGATACCTTGCATGTGCTAATGTGCCTACTCTATTCTAGATCTCTTCCTCTAATTTGAAGCACACCTGCTCAATCTCAATGGGTTGTCTGAGACTAAGCTTAGTTAATTTACTAGACCTTTTTAAGCTGAGTCGCAGGGAAATTTTTTTGTTGGAGTGGCTCGAGGACATGGATGTATCAGCAAGAAGACAGTTACTCCTAGACCAAGTAGTTAATTTACTTGCTCAACGGTATGAGAAGATTTTGGTAGATAAAAATTTACATATACCAGTAAAACAAGAAGAGGATCTCTCAAATTGCCAATGACTCCGTCAGTTTAAAGTCGAATCATGCTCCTTCAGCCCACTTTCGCCATTTTACCAACTCAAGATATTCGGACAACTCTATATAGGCAACTTGCTTATCGACAAGGTCAAGTCTTAGAGGTTTTCACCGCAGAGAAGTTCTTCATAATACGTACGTTCAAGCAAGCTCCCACCAAGGGGGATCAACCATGGCCTTGAAGGCCAATGTCAATAGATATCGTCTAATCTATGTACTGTTTCAATGCATTAGATGGGAAAAAAGGGGGGAAATAGTAAGGACACCCCTCCAAATTTGACCCTGCAAGTGTGGACTCATCATCAGGAAGGCAATAACCACCCAGACGGCCATCAAGATAACTAATGGAAAGAGCTGATGGTGTCCAGAAATCTATTTTTTTTTTTTGTGTTTCTAATGGTTTTTTAATACTTTTACATTTTGGAAAATAAAAGAAGTCAGAGGGTTTTTTTTTTAAATTAATAAAATGTAGAAAAGAAAAACAAGTAGAGACGCAGCCCCATCAAAACCGAATAGCGGAATGGGTCTTTGTCTTCCTCCGAAGTGCCGTTCTGGTGTAGATTGAAGAGCACTGTTCGGGCATCCTCCGTCATCCTCTGGCATTTCCGGAGAAGTTGAGAGCGCTTGACAATGGGCTGAAGAAGCATATTTGGAGGAGTTTTTGGTTATTGAATGTGATTTCAATTTAAGTAAGTGATTTGGGTTGTATTTTTGGGGGTTTTGACCAGGGAATTCTTTAGTACATGAGATTTGAAAATGTTGTGTACGGAATTTTACTTCTCTTTCTAGTTGGAAAGACAAAAGAATTTGTTTTTTAGGGCCTTTATTTGGGTTTAGGTTAGGGCTTCAGTTAGGCGTTTCTTTAGGGTCTTTCTAAGGCTTTGATGTTGATGAAGTGTATTGGTTATAGTAATCTATTAGCCCTTTGTAGCATTACTGCAGTTAAGGAAAAGGGCAGAGGCTGAGAAGGCAAGAGGTCAAAAGCTGATTAAGCAACACAAGAAAGCCAGACAGGGTTAGGCACATCTATTGAGGCTTTGCAATCCCGGAGGAAAAAAACAAAGAAGAAGAATGTGCTTGCTGTGGCAGAAGAGGTGCAGATGTAGAAAAAGAAGAAAATACAAGGATTGGTTGATTTTGGTGTGCATGTGCGTTAAGGATGAAATGTAATTAACAGACAAAGTATATTTAGTAAAGAGACTATTTGATGTTAAGTCTCTTCTTTTTTCCTTTTTTTTTCATGTAAAGAGACATGAACTATACATGGACTATGATGGATTAATGTAATGGTCATTTTTTTGGAATGAATGAATCAATGTAAATCCAATATCTTCGGAAACAATTTACATCTCATTTTGGTTGAAACGACGAATGAAGACTTTGCTTCTTACTGCTGTGTTTCCTTTGTTATTGCATTCATTGCTGTCACCGTTATATTTTACTAACATAGGCCATTGTGGCCATTGTAAGGCTGCCTACTTTAGGCCATTGTGGCCCGCCCCTTCCCCGGACCCCGCATAGGCGGGAGCTTTGTGCACCGGGGCTGCCCCTTTATATCTGAAGATGAAGAAGTTTCAGAGAATTCAGTGACTATGATTGTAGATCCTTTATGTACGACCTTCCTGTTAACTATCTTCTGCTGTTACGTACAAGGATGTTCTAATTTTGTGTACTAACTTCTGCTGCAAACTATCAATAATGGATCAGAGGTTCTGTTGTAAACTGGAGAATCAAAAGATGAATTTCTTTGTCTTCAGTTGGGGTGATTTTTTCTTCAGCTAACAGGAAGCAAGTGTTGTGTTGAGAAGTTTCTGTTGTGTACTGTAATGCTTACTGTTACTAGAACCTGTTACAATCAGTTGATTGGTTGCTGCTGGAACCTACATAGCTAAAGAAAGATGGAACTACCCAAAATAGAATCTGCAACTGCAATCCCTCACTTCAGTGAAAGTCTATGCTTCCAGCATTACATCTACTTTTGGTATTGTTCTTACTACTTACTAGCAAAAACGAGGTTTTCATGAATATATATGCGCTTGCAGTCAGAAACATCAGTCTTTTGTAATCTAACTTGTTGGGGAATCACATATCGGATGCGCACCTGTTTCAGAGTCACATCTTTAGAGCAAGAAACTGAAGTTGAATTGCAATCACAGGGTATCACTTAAGTGTTCGAGGACTTTGGTTGTGTTGGAGATGGATCAACGCATGCTCGACTTCGTTCTATTGGAAGATAAGAGTTGAGAATGATATGACAAACTACCAGTCGTTGAAAAATAACTTTCTGATCCTGTGTAAATATATGTTTTAGCTGTCCCTTTTTCCTACACCAACCGAGCTAGGTTTGTGTTGTTAACTCCAGTCGCTCCGTAAGTTGCAGTTGTACCTGACTACTCAAATCCAAAGGATAAGTCATCGACAATCACTTACTGAAAAGTGAGAAATTTGAGATAATCTCAGGTACATAGTATGGGCAATCTAATTTTATTCATTCATTAAGTAGGTCTTTGATGTGTACAATAATGACCGTTACCACTGAAGTGGTTACATGGTTACCATCAAATTGTTACTGTTGAAAAGTTTCAATTAATAGGAAGCTTTGATTAGATGAATTCTCTGATTAGAAGTTTATACCGAGCATGAGAGATGCACAAAAATAAAGTAGCAGCATCATATTTTGATTGAATTCAATTCCTTAATTATGAAAGGTGGTGCTTTTCAACGAGGGTTGCTTGTCCTTTATTGCTTTTGTCCATTCCTCTAATAATGGGTTCCTCAATTTCCTCAAATTTTTTGTAGCTGGATTTTAAGGCCTTCACCCCCTGCATGGAGTGCAAAAGCATGATCTTGCTTAGGCACTTGCGATTTGGTGTCTGACTAAGGAAACATTTGATGAGAATTAGAATCCCAATGACGAGCTTGAATTGTTCTTTTTTCTGTGATTTAGCTTAAAAACCACTAGGAACTAACCATGTCATATTGTATTTCGAAGTGCGCGTTCTCCGTATGTATTCAGATGAAGGAATTTCTCTTATGTTGAGGCGGTTAATGTATGCACCAAAGGACGAGGATCTCTAGTGTCACAACATCTTTTTGACTAGGTCCATAGTCAAGCAGAGGATCTGTGATTTGAGCATAGGCAACGGTTGCAGCTCAAACATTGTATCCTAGAAGATAGTGAATAATCTATAGTTGGAGATTTAGAATCATCTTACACCTAACAAAATTGCTTGGATCAAGAAAGAAAACAACTAAAGGTTAGTAAACAGTATTGAATCTCTGTCCATTGAAAAATATTATACATATGAGATATTGTGTGATGTGATTGATGTGGATGGTTGTCATATATTGCTTGGTAGGCTATAAGAATATGATTTAGATGTCAAATATAGGGAAAAGGTTAATATTCATTTCTCTGAGAAAGATGTGAGGAAAATCATTGCAATTTTTGGACAAGAAAACTAACCCACAGCTTCTATAGCAAGGAGATTGTAACAGCCAGGCAGCCCACCCAGTTATGATATTGTCCGCTTTCCACTGACGGCTCCCATACACCGCTAGTGGTCACAGCTTTGTTTTTTCCCAAATTCCCAGGGAAAATGTGTTGTTACCATGACAGACCATCACCCCTTTACCAACAACCAAGGACTGCTCCTAGCGATGTGGGACTAACTCTCAGTCCCTCCTGCCTTCATCCCTCAACCTATCTTGGGGCCTCTCCCTCAAGGCATCTTGGCAACGGCAACGATTCACCCTCCCCCTTAGAGGACACATGTCCCCAAGTATAGCCACGACCAGGCGTCCGTGTGCGGCCAACAACCACTCCACAAGGGAATTGGCTCTGATACTAAACTGTAACACTCCATGTTTTTATAAACCTTTTTCCCAAAGTAATAATAATATGTTTTAAGAAAAATAGACGGGATTCTTGAACATGAAAACTCAAAATCTATAAATTTTTCGCAGTATTAAAAGAATTAACCAAAAATGAAGTCAACCACATTTTAAAACTGTAACAATAAATAAAATCAAACCCGAATACTCTGAGCATGCTCGATTTAAAACTATGATAAATATACAAGCTAAGTAAAGACAATAATAAATCAAGTCAAAAAGTCACCATGTTCCATCCATGATCACCACAACAACTACATCTATAATTAAACGCTCACTACACTATGGTATGGGTCCAATCTATCTAAATATATATAAACATCTAAGTAAAGTCTCAAAGGTCTAATACAAGTCTAAGAGATATACACTAATCTATCTCTAAATACGAAAAGTGGATAGTCCTCAGGTCCTCGCCCAAATCAATGCTACTCTGCCCGCTTTCCTTTCCAGCTATCGCGCTCTAAATCTAAGGCATTGCAAAACAAAGCAATGCTCAGCAAGCTATTCTTGTGTAGGTGATTACATTCACTTAAAGCTAAATAAAATCACGGTGATTGCATCCAATTAAAGCTTAATAAACTCACGTGGCAAATCTCATGCAATAATCATATATAAGGCATGTCAAATAATCTAACGCTCATAATGGAGTAACATATGAAAACCATAAATCTTCACAAATAGATATCAAGTCAAATCATAATGGCATGAAAGGCATGATAAAAACACAAATGTGCATCCATCAAAACAATAAGAGTCCATGTCCAACCAATAATATGCATGTAAGTTATGATGAATAGGGCATTGTATCAAAAACAATCCCAAGAGTGTCCCACGATGCTCAATCACAGGTGATGAGTACTCATACCAGCCCTGAGTCCCTCTCGTGCAGCCCACATTAGCCCTCAGAGTTCCTCACAGCCTAGGCCCTGCTTGCCCTGGTTCACCTCACATATAAATCCACATGAGCATACAGAATAATAGTATGAGCTACTATGCTGCAGTGGCAACCCTACTAAGATCTGAACCATTGCCGCTCCCTGTCGACACCCAAATGGGAGACTTTCTCTGTCCCCATGTGTAATGACCAGGGCCTATCTACATTAACAATATTGTCCACTTTCCACTAATGGCGCCCATACACTACCAACGGTCATGGCTTTGTTCTTCCCCAATTCCTCAGAAAAAATGCGTTGTTACTATGAGAGACCACCACCCCTTTATCAACAGTCCATAACTCCTCTCCCTAGCAATGTGGGACTAACTCTCAGTCCCTCCAGCCTTCGTCCCTTAACCTATCTTGAGGCCTTCCCCTCAAGGCATCTTGGCAACAGCAACAGTTCACCTCTTCCCCTTAGGGGACATGCGTCCCCATGTGTCTTCACTCGAGCACCCACGTACGGCTAACCATCCACACCGGGTCGGGGTTAGGCTATGGTACCACTGTAATAACTCAAGGGCCCCACACATAACAATATTGTCATTTTGGAGATTGGGGCTATTTCACCCAGCCCCCTCACGGCTTTGTTCTTCCCTTACCGGAAAAGGCCTTGTTGCATGTGAAGTCATCCTAACTCTTATCAACATCCCAGTCACTTTCACCCTAGCAATTTAGGACTAACCTCAGCAACCCACGTGTAGCCCACTTCAGCGTGCAACCCTTTTCAGCCCCTTTGGGCTTAGCTTATCCCGTGTCCTCAAAAGTTGCTTACTATAAACCCTTTTTGGTTCACCCCTCAATGTTAGCCTCTAAGTTAATGTGTTTCCAAATATTAGAATAAATGGGTGAGATGAGTACCATTGGAAACCAATCCATAGATCAAATGGTTGGCTTAGATATTATCGATGAGTGAGGGTGATTCATAATTTCAAATAATTGCATGCTTTCTAACAAAAGTAAATTATAATCGTTTGGAAACTTGCATAACCTAATGAAAAATTTATGTTTTAGTTCCCCAAAAGATCTCTTGACAAACAAGGAAAAGAATTGTGTTTCCTAAATTTTATCAAAATTCATGGAAATTATAATATATAGCATGTTATGTTTTCATGGGAAAGATGCATGATTAAAAATGAGAATTTTAGTGAATTAAAGGTACCTATTAAAATAACTTTGAAAATCTCTAAAATGAGACATTTTTGTCAAATGTGATTTTTGGAAAAGTTTGATATTCCTACTAGAATGGCAAGATTTTGAGTTTGGAAAGAGGAAATGATCTAAAAATCATATTTAATGAGATAGAGGGTATGATGATACCTCAATTATGTATTTTTAGCAAGCCAAAGTGCTTGGTGGGCCCTATGCTAAGGGGTTGGGAATGGGTTGGCTTCCCAGTCTTAGTCCACCAAGGGTGGAAGGTATCCAATGCCTAATAGTGGCAATTGTACTCAATTAGTGGTGGATTCCACTATAGGTGACACGACACTTTTTCAAGATATATTCATAGGCCCCATGAGGATACGTTAGAAGTTCCTCTCAGATATCAACAAGGCATACAATTTAGTGAGGTGATCGTGAACATAATGTTCCCACTGGTTATCTATTTGACTTTTGGGGAGTTTGATGATGGTTTTGTGTAAAGTGAACCTGAGATGGTTGTTAGATGAGTACTCATTGCCAATTGACGGATGTATTGCCAAGGTGCCAAAGGGCACGAGATAATATCTCCAATAGTGTCAATGTCCTGGTTTTATTGATACAATTATTTTAAGATTTGATAATCATATTTTATATGATTTATGAAATGTTATTATACACTCATGTGAATTGATGACATATGAATACTTATCAAATGCCTTTAATTACAAATCATTAAATGACTAAGGTAAGTTAATCATGAGGTTTTATTGCATTAAAATATATGTTTTCAAAGCATGTGCATGATAGATGCCTTGTTTTATGGGTTATGGTTTAGGTTTATCTACTAAGTATGATGTATATTAAAAAGTATAAAACATGCAGATTCATCGCATAAGGTGCAGAAGCAAGGAAAGGATAACCTAGGCTATTCCTGTGAAGACAAAGTGAGAAGCCACTAGTTACTAGTTGTTTCTAGTTCTGGAAAGACTATTCATGTGTTGAGGCATAAGGTTCCAAACTTTATTTGTAATGATGGTTAAAATGGTACTATGGTCATGACTGATTTATCTGGGCCATTTATATTATTTGTGATAGAACTTATATAGTTTTGACATGGGCCGTTGTTTTAAAAAGGAAAGTGTCTAAATGAAAAAGTGCTCTGGGATTTTAGAAAATGATGGTTTCAAGGAAAATAAATTTTGGTGTTTTGATTTTATAAAGGTTTTTTTTTTTTTTTAAAGGGAAGTTTCACCTTTGAAATTTTTTTCGAGAAAATCGTGATTTAAAAACCTAGGTTGTCACAATTGGTATTAGAGCCCAAGTTATTTCACTCATAACCAATTATTAGATGGAAAGTCATAAATAGTCAAAGAAAATAGAAAACCTTAGATCCTAGTGTGAGTAGTTAGAGACAAGTACTTACAGAGGATTTTCACTATTTTGAAATAGATGCCACCTTTGAGACATAGGAAGGTATTCCCAAGCCTTTAACAACTCCTCTAGTTTCTCACAGTAGGGAAACATAGAGAAATAGCCTTAGGGAGCACTTATTCGTGGAGTCGATGCACATGGAGCAAATGTTGTAGGCTTGAAACTTGCTCGATCATTTTAGGAAGATGGCACCATCATTTTTATGGTGAGGACAAGCCTGTTGCAGCTGAAACATGCATTTTCAAGGTAGGGAAGATGTTTAAGGGAATGGGGGTTCTGAAGGAGAAGAAGATGGTTATGGCTATCTTCATCATGATGGGTGAAGCCGCTTTCCGGGGACAGATAGTGAAGATAGACCTATTCTAATGACTTTGGCACGGTAATGTGGGACACATTTAAGACTATATCCTTCAACAAGTATTTTCCTCCTCACATGAGGAGGACATGAAGAGGTGGAAGGAGAAGGATTTCTTAAGCATGTAGTGGGTTGACATGACAGTCATCCAATATGAAAACAAATTTGCTAGACTTTGTCTGTTTGCACCTAGGGTATGTATAGATAGGTGGCTAAGAAGTTCATGTATGGATTGATAGCTGAATTAAGGAGTAACGTTTTGAGAGTTCAGCCCAAGACCATGGCAAAGGAAGTTGAGGTGGCCTCTATATGTGAACAAGACTTTAAGAGAGCCAACGAGGAAAGTGATGTGTTTTAAATATTACTTCCACAAGTGCATGGGTCTGTCTATTGTAGTATAGACTTAGTAAATATGGGTTGACTCCCAAAGACTCTTAATTAATGGGAATTCAATTAAAACCTAGATTAACCTACTTTAATCTAGCCAACAATTAAAGAAAGTGAATAATTTTAAGCACTAATAATACTGAAATAAAGCAATAAACTTAAGCAAGGAAATAAAGCCTCCACACTAAGAAACCAAGAGATATTTTTGGGTTCAAGTCCACCACTTATCATTCAACAACATAAAATGGGAAAAAATAACTATAGTATGCTGCAATACAAAAATGTCAACTATATAAGTGCTAAAAAATGTAGTTACAACAAAGTGGTTTTAGAAGATTATCTTGGAAAGATCAATTTTTATGGACAACCATCCCTATTACAAAATAACCAACGACATGATATTTCACATAGAAGGCCACTTAATCACCATCAAAAAATAATATTTCACATAGAAGACCAAGTAATCACCATAGAAAAACAAGGATAAGCTTTTTTTACACTTTTTGATATTCAATTAAACATCTTCCCAACCACAAAGGGATTATAGTGTAGTTATACAACTTGTGGGTCAATTCAAAAACTTGTTTGAGTTAACTAGGCTTAACTGCCATATGAGTCTGACTTATTTGGCAATCAAATTTATTAAGGTCTCTGTGGAGTTTTGGAATTTGAAAAAAGTGTTGGGAATTCAAAATATAGAATTTAAATTGGAATGTAGATGTAATTCTGATAGAATTTAGATGGAATTCAAGTGTTTAGAATTTAGAAGGAATTTAAAGAAAAGAATTCATGTGACAAGTACATACTACAAATTGTCCATTTGATGTGACAAAAATTAGAACTTTTAGATGCTAGAATTGTTCAATCAACACACTTTTTGGATTAGTGGACATCTGAAGCAAAAGCAATCATATGTATGGATAGAGTCTATCAAAGATAGGGCTTTGCAAACTAGCAACTATTTGATAATCTTTTCAAAATTTTTTTATTATGAAGGGTCTAAAAGAAAAGAACCTCTTCACAATATAGAAACCTATTTGAAACTATAACATCAAAATTAGAAGAAATCAAATAAAAAAAATCTGATCAACAAAAGTGGGTCCTTCAAAAAACTATAAAAAATGCCTCCACATTATCCCAAATGACTTGTCAAAATTATATATATATATATATATATATATTGTTTTTATAATTGACACTAAACATTGGTGGCATTGAATTTCTAGTGTCAAAGTATCCAATTTGCTCAAATGAGTTGACAAGAAATAAGGTTACCTTGATCATAGGGATATAGAGAAATAGATAGAGATAACATGCTCGACTCTAGATATCGATAAATAGATGAATCCTTGTAGATAAAGAACTCACAATTGTCCTCAAAAAGTAGATGCTGCCTTTAGAAGTATTTTGGAACGTCTAAGCTGTTCATCTTGTTTAGCATACAGGAATTAAGTATCCCAAATGAAATCAATGCATTTGAATGATCTAACTAATACTTTTGGTTCTTTGAAAAATAAAAAATAAACAAATAGTCATGATTTTTCTTTGAAAGATACATAGGCTATCTTTACTACTACTTTTGGGTCTATGTAAAAATAATAATAAAAGGATGGTCTTAATTCTTTATCAAAAGATACATGGGTTAAAAGAATCGAAGGAATCAAAATTTTGTTTGGGCCATCCAAGCAATTTTGAACATCATGAATGGCTTAGATCTACAAAACACAATTATGAATGACAAAAAGACAACATCTACACCTACCAAAACTCTAAATATATTATTTTGAAATGTCCTAATACTAAAAAACTTACAAGTAGGCACACTTTCCTCAATGATCTAAACCATCAATGTCACACCCATGCTATAGATGAGCTATGTGCCAATAGTACAACCTATGCGGTAATCCTAAGCTCTTATTTCTATTCTTCAAAATAAATAATTGTCATCGTTATAGTCTCCTACTATTTTAGAAGTGAAAATATGTATATCCACCTTTCTAATGAAAGTACAAACATCTCATTGTGGGATGAATGGGTACTTCAAATCTCTACCCACAAATTTCTTTGAAAGATTACCATTTATTTATTGAGATATAGCTTACCATTTAATTAATTGAGATATATTACTATATTATTGATAAAATACCAGTTTTTCAAAGAGAAGAAAAATGACAATTTTGAGCTAGTGCAAGTTCTGTACCTAAATTCCAAAAATGGAATGCTAAAAGCTACCACTTTACTGTAAAGTTTTGATTCTAGATTATGTTAAAGTCTACCATCCAAAATTAAATTATAATTTTAAATTCTAAATTCAGCTATAAATTCTGAAACACTTCACCCACTTAAGATAAGGCCAACTTTGGACCTCTAGAACATCATGAAGCATCGTTAACCAAGTTGTTATATCCATTGTCTTTTTATAACAAGTGAAACAATATAGATTCTAATCAAATTTATTAAAATTTTGACTCAAGTACCTTTAAAAAAAAAAATGCTCAAGTCTTTTCTATTTAAACAAGAACTGAATCTAATGAACTAACTTCTCTCATTTTCAAATTGAGTCAAAATTTCCAAAGTTAAACTATGACTGGAGCATTTCAAAGCTATATTTAAAGGATAAAACCATTTTCTTTTTATGGATAGTTGATGCTATTGAGATAAAAGATACAAAAATATTAAGTTGAACTTCTTCTAAAAAATCCACCATGGAATAATAAAGGGATGAGGTCTTGATCATGGATACCTTAATTTACAAGAATCTTAAAAATTGCAAGTACCTTGCCTTAAGTACTACCGTCCTTGTCAATACCATCCCGCATCATGAGGTCCCCTCCTTTTCTTTCATAAAGTTGGTTGAATATTATAGATCCCTTTAATTCTATGCTTTAGAGAAAACATTAGGTGATGAAATGGTTCTCTTTAAACATCTAAACTTTTGGAAGCAGCAAAATTGGGGGTGTAAATAGACCTAAACAATACAATAGATCTAGATTTTGATAGATCGAATTAAAACATGACATGGACATAAAATGTTAGTTTGATGGATTTTTAATGGATCCTTTATATAAGATTTGACTCATAAATAAATAGACATAACCCACTAGATGATCAAAAATTTGGTTGAGATATATATATATATATATATATATCTCACACACACACATTGTAATACCTTGGGTTTTCTAAACCTTTTTTCAATTACATATAATAATAATAATAATAATAATTTGTTTTAAAAAATAGGCGAGATCCCTAAAAATAAAAACTCACAATTTACATAAATAATGCATTGTTCATAAGAAATGTCCGAAAGAAAACCCAAGGGTCATCCAAGATCCCAAAACCATGACAATAACAGAAATCAAATCGTCGATATGCTGAGCATTCTCAATCTAAAACCATGACAAATCAAATACAGTCGTGAAAAGACAATAATAACAACGTGTTCAAAATCCCCTAAGGTCCATCCATGATTACCACATTATACACACATCAGCAAGTAAAGGTACATTATACAAAGTGTGGGTCCAATCTATCCAAAACATCAACATTCGTGTACAGCCCAAAAACTCTAACCACAAGTCAAAGAGACATACACTAATTGATCACTGAAGTACAAAAAGGCAGATGGCCCTCGAGGTCCTTGCTCAATCAACGGTACTCCACATATTTTCCCTTAGCTCTATCACACTCTAAATTTGAGACATTGCAAAATAAAGCAATGCCTTGCAAGCTATACTTGTGTAGGTGATTACATTCAATAAGAAATGCAATGAAATCATGTCCGAAATATCAATGTCATGGTGAATCTCATAAGGTAAAATATGTATAAGGCACGTCAAATCATTAGACTTCCATAGTAAGTAATACATGAAAATTATAAGTTTGAACAAATCGATATCAAATCTGATCATCATGGCAGGCAAGGCATGAACAACACATAGATATGCATCTATCAAAAGCAATGAGAATCTATGTCCATATCATAATATAAATGTACGTCATGATGAACAGAACACCGTTCACAATCAAGCTCGATGAGTGTCTCAACTACACTTACAGTAATGACAATGAGTACTCATTCCAACATTCAGGGTCTCTAGCTTGTAGCTCGTACACCAAGTAGCTTGTAAGCTCATAGACCCACCCACTAAGGCATCACCCAAAAATCTATGTCACGTGAGTATACAGAATAAGAATATGGACTACTATGCTCCAGTGGCAACCACTCCACCACTACTGCTCCTCGTCTACATGTTAAGTGTTTAATTTTGGTCAAAATACCCCTAATTTTGTACTCAATTAGAACATCTAGGCCATCAATTTCAAGATTTTACATAAAATATTTTATTTTAACTTTAATTGGCCATCCAACCATTGAATTGCAAAATTTAACGGTCAGATGATCATCGAAGCTACTCAGAAGTGTAATGAATGGCCTAGATGATTCTAATTGGGTCCTATGCATTGCAGATCAATTAACGAGCTTGGATGATTTAGATCAAATCAAGGAGATTAGGTAAGGATGATGAAGCTTCCTGGAAAGAGAGGACTTTGAAGACTACTAGGACAAAAGGAATTTGAAGAATAGAGGCATCTTGCAAAGTTTTAACAAGATTGGATTGTCGATGGACCCCACTCCCTCTCCATCTCTCTCACCTCTCCAACTCTCACTTCTCTCTCTATCTTATTCCCTCTCTCTTTCTCTCTCATGTCTCTTCTTCTCTTAAAAACTAATCCCATCATGACAACGATCTCTATCTCCTAATTTCCTTCTTCCTCTTCTCTCCACCCTCCTCTCTCTCCATTCCCTCTTCTCTTCTCTCCCTTGGCAGGGCTGTACAGGGCAGACCACCACCTTCCTTTTCTTCTCTCTCTCTCTCTCTCTCTCTCTCTCTCTCTCTCTCTCTCTCTCTCTCTCTCTCTCTCTCTCTCTCTCTCTCTCTCTCTCTCTCTCTCTCTCTCTCTCTCTCTCTCTCTCTCTCCTTGCCCAACTACCCTGGTCCTTCCACTTCTGCTTACCCAACTACCCTGGTCCTTCTACTTCCATCTATCCAGACCCAAATTTCATCTCTTCTCCTCTATCCATCTCCATCGTTTCCGGCTATGCTTAACCCAATTCTCTTCTTCACTGGTAAAATTGTTCCTAGCACCACTAGCCAATTCATTGACCAGGCCAGTCCCTTTCCAAGCCCAGGCCATACTGTACTCCACACTGCATAGCACCGGCCAGGTCCACCCAAGGCAAATTGGGTGTCCCTTTGCTAGATTCCTCTACCCAGCACCTCACCAACCTGTCTACACTTGCCCATATCACCCTAGCCGGCAGAAAAACCCAAGTGCCCTCATCTCCTTCTCCCATCTCTCTCACTCGTCTCCTTTCTCCAACACCCAACCCCCTAGCGCTGTCACCTTCCATTGGCCAAGCTCCCCATTCCCTCTTTTGCACCAGTCTACCCTCCATCCCTAGAAATTCTGGCAGTACTACCTAGATCAAATGTAACACCATGGATTTTTAAGACACATTTATTATTATTATAATAATGGAATTTTAATTAAGAGCATTTGGGATCCCATGAGAAAAGCTTTATTTAACATTTTACTAAAACCTATCTTAAAAACTCTGGGTGTTAGTTTTCCTTTCTCAAAATGGTATATATGTAAATTAAACATAAATAAAACAATTCGCGTATAAATCAATGTCAAATAAATCAGCGTGTTTATTTTAAATCAAATAAATGTCCAAAACACAATAATAATATGGCCCAAGGTCTATCCATCATAACATCCCATATAAATGTCCAATATATGTCCAAACATCTAAATCACATCCAAATATAAAGTATGCAGTCCATATATAAAATTCAAATAATAATTCTCTCTACGGACTCACATCACTACCTAAAACTATAGGGAAAAGTAGTCTTCAGCAGCTCTCACGGTTTATCAACAGCTTTTCCTTTCCTAGTGTTGCGCTTGAGATCTAAGGCATTGCAAAACAAAGCAATGTCTCAGCAAGCTATCGCTTGTGTAGGTACGTAGACAATTAATGTAATAAATGAAAGAAATAATGAACAGCTTTGATGAAAAGTCTAACATTTATGAAAATAGTGATATCATAATGCCATGTTCAAATAAATGTCAATTTATTCCATATGCTAAAACATGACATGAATCAATATAATTGAGCATACAACAAGAATAAGGGCACCCTAAGGTAATGGCTCCCATCACATCGCACTAACATCCCTGATCAGGAGTACTCGTAGTCAACCTCTGAGTGTCGTCACACCCAAGCATACCATCCATAACCATGCTCATCATACATGCACACATAATAAGTATATGGGTCATCATACTGCAGTGGCAACCCTCCATGGGTATAAACCATCACCGCCTTCCGTTGACACCATAATGGGAGACTTAGCATCTGTCCCCATGGAAAGGCTCAGAACGGTAGTGTGGACTATCTATGTTACCAAACCCCTACCAAATGTCATCTATGGGCAGGTGTCTATCATATCACAAAATCATCACATCATAATCTTGGAAGGTGGGTGGCTGGCCCTATCTCTCCTAGCATGACGCCCACCGGGCGAGAGCACCCGTCATCAAATATAACACACGAAAATCATATGTATATGCTAAAACACAAGAGCACTTATAGCTTGCAATCCCCAAGACATGCCCCTCATCCTAGGGTTAGCCTATAAAAGGACCAGCTAATAAGCCTCTATTCTCATTTCTATGTAAATCCATGCATTTTCTATATATATAATAAGAAATAAGTCTCTAATTAAGCATAACTAATTTACATCATGCTTGTAAAAGCATTTGAAATAAGTTTATTCAGTAAAAGATTTCAATTTGGAATAACCATCCTGTACTCAATGTCGCATGAAATCCATGGTAAATAATAATTACAATTTAAAACACAATCACACATGATGCTATGTTTAAATATGGTTTAAAAATCAAGGCAAAACATTAGTTTTCATCACCAACCTCAGTGTGAGACCACTAGCTTGCTAATAACTCCCTTTAACTAGTATATTCAAGTGCACCTGTACATGTCACATCACTATTTTAATATTTTTCTAAAGAAAAAGTGGTCATTTCTAAGTCTAGGTCCGCGTCGTCAATACGGTCACAACGTTTCTTTTGGATCGTGATTTGGACATCTTTAGCTCCCAGAAATCAAGTTTTAGTGAAAATTACCCTCAAATGGGGCCTGCCAGACCACCATAAGGTGGTTTATACTGGTGGCTCCCTTTTCCACTGGTTTACACCGGCTTATACCGGCGCCATGAAGACGCACAACCACGAAGACGTCGCACGGGACGCGCAGCGTCCTGGCCCCACCGCGACCGCCTATCGACGCCTTCCTGAACGCGTGCAACAATGACGTCGTTTGACGTTGTCCCCTGTGCATCCCTGAGTGCATCCTGGCATCAGCGCTAGGGCTCCGACGCCGTTGACGACGCTAGAGAAGACTACTAGATTCCGGTAGTCTCTGGCGGAGTTACAGAGCTCCGTTTTGCGTGATTTTTGCACCATTTTCTTCAGAATTCTCTCTAGAATCCATTTATGCCCTCCTTTTGCACTGATTTTATCAAAAACCATGGTTTTTAAATGATTTTTCCCAAGTACCTAAAATCATCCCTAGTTATTGGTTTTTGCGTTTTCTGGAGAAATCCACCGTTGGATCACTCCCAAATTTAAAGGGTTTGCTCTTGGGTCTCTTGTGCACTAGTTGGACGGTGCGATTTCCAAACGGACATGGTTTGATCTGTGAAATCACACTCCAACAGTAGCATGTACATAGTTCCTAAAAATCTGATTTTTTTTCCTAATTTTTAAAATGTTTTCCTAATTATTTTTCTATTTAATAAATACGGGAAAACAAAGTTTTGAGGCTTACCTTGCACCTAGCCGTGGTTGATCGTGTTGCTAGGGTTCCGCTCACCGAAAAAATCAAAGCTTTGCAGGGCTAGGGTTCTAAGTGAAAACTCGGAGAAACGCTCAAAGTGGAGCGTTTTGGCTCCTAGGGAAGCATAGATATAGGGTTTAGAGTCCTATGGGAAGAGAAACTCTTCCCCACACGTTTCTTTCCATGTCTCTTCGGCGATTTCACCAGACTGGTAGAGACGTGTGGAAGACAGGGGTGCCGTTATCAATTTGGATCCCTATGTAACACGTCTCTGTCAAAAGACCAAAATGCCCTTACAACTTCGACGGCTCATAACTCCCTCGTTTGAGCTCCGTTTTTCCCGTTCTTGGTGGCGTTGGACTCGTATTGACGAGCAATTTCTAATTCTTATGTTTTCAGAAAAAATTTCCATCTATAAATTTTTATTTTAATTTATTTAATAATTTCTTATTTTATCCTACAAATTAAGGATATTACATCCTTCCCTCCTTATAAAAATTTCTTCCTCGAAATTTAGCTACATACCTCTATGTAAATACTCTGAATAGATCTTTCGCATCTCCTCCTTAGTCTCCCAGGTAGCCTCATGTAGTGAATGATGTTGCCAAAGGACTTTAACCAAGGCAATGGTCTTATTCCTTAACTCCTTGATTTTTGTATCCAGGATGCGCACTGGTCTCCCTCAAACGTCATGTCAGACTGTAGCTCTCCTGGAATCTACTCCAATACGTGTGAGGGATCTGGCACATATTTCCTCAACATAGACATGTGAAAGACATCATGTACATTTGCTAACTGTGGTGGTAAGGCTAGCTAATATGCCACAGCCCCAACTCTGCATAAGATCTCGAAAGGTCCAATATACCTGGGGCTAAGCTTCCCTTTATTTCCAAACCTCAACACCCCTTTCATAGGAGAGACTTTCAAGAATACATGCTCACCCTCAGAGAACTCTAAGTCTTTTCGCCTCTTGTCTGCATAACTTTTCTGTCGACTGTGAGCTGTCAGTAACCTCTTCCAGATGAGTTGGACTTTCTCTGCACATTCTTCCACTAACTCAGATTTCACAACGCGTCTTTCTCCTACATCACTCCAACATAAAGGTGATCGACAAGGTCTGCCATAAAGTGCCTCATATGGAGCCATGCCAATACTAGCGTGATGACTATTATTATAAGCAAATTCCACCAAAGGTAAATGATCTTGCCAGCTACCCTTCCAATCCATAACACAGGCTCGTAGCATATCCTCAATAGTCTGGATGGTCCTCTCACTCTGTCCGTCTGTCTGAGGATGGAATGCTGTGCTGAATTTCAGTCTCGACCCTAATGCCTCTTTCACGCTCTTCTAGTATTTTGAGGTAAATCACGTATCTCGATCTGATATAATTGTCAAGGGAACGCCATGTAAACTGACGATCTCCTTAACATATAATTTCGCTAAGCTATCCATGGTCTGATTTTTTCTGATAGGAAGGAAATGAGCGGACTTGGTCAACCTGTCCACAACGACCCATATCATGTCGTGGCCGCTAACGGTCCTCGGAAGACCCAGAATGAAGTCCATGGTAATATGGTCCCACTTCCACTCAGGAAGGTCCAGTGTCTGAAGTAGTCTTGATGGACGCTGATGCTCAGCCTTGACTTGCTGACAGGTCAAGCATCGTGCAACACACTCACCAACATCCTTCTTCATACCATTCCACCAGAAATGCCTCTTGAGATCCTGATACATCTTCGTACCCCTAGGATGAATTATATAAGGGGACTGGTGTGCTTCTTGAAGTAACTCGCGCTTCAATTCGTCATCTGTTGGTACTACTAACCTTCCCTTAAATCTGACTCCTCCATCTGATCCTCGTGAAAAATCTGTCTTATCTATCAGATCCTGTGTTTCCTTGTCTTTGCCCTGTGCCTCTAAGATCCTGTCCAAGAACTTAGACCGAGTCGTCAAATTGGCAATCATCACACCCGCCTTCCTACTCAAGGCATCTGCAACGACATTAGCCTTCCCAGGATGGTACTGTATGGTGAAGTCGAAGTCCTTGAGATACTCCATCCATCTGCGCTGCCTCATATTCAATTCACTCTGAGTAAAGAAGTACTTGAGGCTCTTGTGATCAGTGAATATCTCAAATCTCTCACCATAAAGATAATGTCTCCAGGACTTCAACGCAAATACCATGGCTGCTAATTCCAAGTCATGTGTTGGGTAATTTACCTCATGTGTCTTCAGCTGTCTAGACGCATAGGCAATTACCTTCCCATGTTGCATCAACACTGCTCCTAATCCCTTGCCAGAGGCGTCGCAATAAACTACATAACCGCCTGCACTAGATGGTAAGGTCAATACCGGAGTAGTAGTAAGTCTCCTCTTGAGCTCTTGGAAGCTCTCCTCACAAGCCTTGGTCCATACAAATTGAGTGTCTTTCCTGGTCAGGGTGGTCAATGGTAACGCGATCTTAGAGAATCCCTCTATAAAGCGACGATAATACCCTGCCAAACTGAGAAAACTGTGTATCTCAATCACTGTCTTGGGCCTCTCCCAGTGTAGTACTACCTCTACCTTTGTTGAATCCACGGCCACTCCATCTTTAGATATGACGTGGCCTAAGAAATGCACCTGGTCTAGCCAAAAATCACACTTACTGAACTTGGCATACAACTGATGTCGACGAAGTGTGTCCAATACTGTGTGGAGATGCTCTCTATGTGCCTCATGACTAGGCGAATAAATCAAGATGTCATCCACGAATACAATCACGAACTTATCCAAATAAGCTCGAAAGACACGGTTCATTAGATCTATGAACACTGCAGGTGCGTTCGTCAATCCAAATGGCATCACTAGGAACTCATAATGACCATAACGACTCCTAAAGGCAGTCTTCGAGATATCCTCTTCTCTAACCCTCAGCTAATGATACCCTGACCTCAGATCTATCTTGGAGAACACTTGTGCCGATTGGAGCTGATCAAATAAATCATCTATGCGTGGCAAAGGGTATCAGTTCTTTATAGTAACACCATTCAACAACCGGTAATCAATGCATAGTCTCAGTGATCCATCCTTTTTCTTCACGAAAAGGACTGGTGCTCCCCATGGTGATCCACTCGGCCTGATGAAGCCCTTATCCAGTAACTCTTGTAATTGTACCTGAAGTTCTCTCAACTCTGCTGGAGCCATCCTGTATGGTGCCTTAGAGATAGGCGATGTACCCAGCACCAAGTCAATGGTGAAGTCAATCTCCCTACTTGGCGGCAATCCTGGTAATTCCTCAGGAAATACATCAGCAAAATCACGGGCAACATCAATCTCGTCCAGCCGTGGCTGCTCCTTTTCCTCAATAGTCACATATGCGAGGTGCATCTTTAAATATATATTTTTAGTGCATAACCACTTTATTTCCTGAATTTGGTACTAATTGCTATCTTTTTTTTTCAGAAAATTAGCAAGTGGAGCATCATCAATTAAATAGATTTTTCTTGCTTTCCTAGATTAGGAATTTTTCATTTTTTTGAGTGAATCTTGTAGTGAGGCCCTTTTGTAATTTGCACTTTCAACTTTAATTTTAAAGGGTTGTATAATACAGGGCAAGTGTAGCATAAGTTGGCCCACACTTGATCTTCATTAGAAACCCCACTGCAAGTTTTCTCACTCATTTATTTTCTAAATTAGGGTTTGCATTTAGAGTAATTTTGCATTGGTTGGTAGTCTAATTGCATATAGAAAGCATACTTTATATTTGTTGCATTTTAGGGGTTACATTAGTTTATTACTTTTAATTGCATCTTAGGATACATTTAATGCTTTAAGGCGATTTATATGCTGATCGAATTGCAATGGTGTGGAAATTAATTAGTAAGGACACTCAACCCTACAAGATCAGGGGTGGATTTCATTACCACTCTTTGGCCCACCTAAGATAATCACCTGAAGCATACAGCCCTATCATTCATATTAATTTAAAATTAATTAAAAGAGACCTATAGGGTCATCACATGCTCGTAGGACACTCTCAATAAGACACAATTTATTGTCACTCTAGTGGCTTTTGATCACTATGGTTATTTGGGGTTATCTAATAGAGCCTCGCTCTTCCCCCACCTCCTGTTGATGTTTGTTGAGGTCTAAACGCCTCCTTACATGAGGGTTGTATTAACCACTTTGGGCAAAACCTAACTAGTAAGCAGTAGTCAACTCCTAAAGAGAGAAACATTATATTAGGCTAATTAAAAGCATCATCTCCATAAAAAATTAAGAAAATCAAAATATCTATGCTTGTTAGCCTTAAGGGGTTGCTTGATTATGCATCATTCTACGCATTTAGGTTGCATTATTTAGGATACTCCTCTTCTAAAAACAAAAACAAAAACAAAAAGATCTTTCATTGTATGCCCTTTTGGATACGCTACAAAATCGGTAGGTTAGTCAAGTATGACCAAAAAGACATACCACCAATGACTTATCAATGATCAAGGGGCAACTCACCCCATGGTTGTATCAGAGGTGATCAAGGCCCTCCACTCATCATGAATGAGGACCCACCACCTCTAATTGATGATGAATATCAACCTTAACCAAGGAGGAGTAATCATCAACAAAGAAATTGGAGAAGGAATGTGTAACAGCTCGAGGGCCCACACCCTACAACGATATTGTCCGTGCCGGAGTGCCCATACACCCCGCACGGTTTTGTTCTTCCCCAGTTGCCCAGGGAAAAGGCCTCGTTGCAAGGAAAGTCCTCATCACTCTTATCAAGAGCCCAGTAACTTTCCCCCTAGCGATGTGGGACTAACTCTCAGTCTTTCACCTTGCCTAGAAGCCTGCCAGCCCTCTTGGCCCGCCCTCATCAGCCAAGGCTTTACAACCTCTCCCCCTTAGGGGACACGCGTCCCCGCGTGTCTTACCACACACGAGCGCCCACGTGCGGCTAGCCACCCACACCGGGTCGGGGTATGGCTCTGATACCACTTGTAACAGCCCGAGGGCCCACACCCTGCAACGATATTGTCCGTGCCGGAGTGCCCATACACCCCGCACGATTTTGTTCTTCCCCAGTTGCCCAGGGAAAAGGCCTCGTTCCGTGTATCAGAGTGCACAGCGGATATGATATTGTCCTCTTTGGGTCCCTCGCCACTCCGGGCTTCACCCCTCAAGGTTTTGTTCCCTTAGGTCCCTCACTCCTCTTGGGCTTCACCCATCGGGAGGCCTTGTTGCAAGGAAAGTCCTCATCACTCTTATCAAGAGCCCAGTAACTTTCCCCCTAGCGATGTGGGACTAACTCTCAGTCTTTCACCTTGCCTAGAAGCCTGCCAGCCCTCTTGGCCCGCCCTCATCGGCCAAGGCTTCACAACCTCTCCCCCTTAGGGGACACGCGTCCCCGCGTGTCTTACCACACACGAGCGCCCACGTGCGGCTAGCCACCCACACCGGGTCGGGGTATGGCTCTGATACCACTTGTAACAGCTCGAGGGCCCACACCCTACAACGATATTGTCCGTGCCGGAGTGCCCATACACCCCGCACGGTTTTGTTCTTCCCCAGTTGCCCAGGGAAAAGGCCTCGTTGCAAGGAAAGTCCTCATCACTCTTATCAAGAGCCCAGTAACTTTCCCCTAGTGATGTGGGACTAACTCTCAGTCTTTCACCTTGCTTAGAAGCCTGCCAGCCCTCTTGGCCCGCCCTCATCGGCCAAGGCTTCACAACCTCTCCCCCTTAGGGGACACGCGTCCCCGCGTGTCTTACCACACACGAGCGCCCACGTGCGGCTAGCCACCCACACCGGGTCGGGGTATGGCTCTGATACCACTTGTAACAGCTCGAGGGCCCACACCCTACAACGATATTGTCCGTGCCGGAGTGCCCATACACCCCGCACGGTTTTGTTCATCCCGGTTGCCCGTGGAAAAGGCCTCGTTGCAAGGAAAGTCCTCATCACTCTTATCAAGAGCCCGGTAACTTTCCCCTGGCGATGTGGGACTAACTCTCGGTCTTTCACCTTGCACAGAAGCCCCATGCCCTCTTGGCCCGCCCTCATCGCCCAAGGCTTTACAACCTCTCCCCCTTAGGGGACACGCGTCCCCGCGTGTCTTACCACACACGAGCGCCCACGTGCGGCTAGCCACCCACACCGGGTCGGGGTATGGCTCTGATACCACTTGTAACAGCTCGAGGGCCCACACCCTACAACGATATTGTCCGTGCCGGAGTGCCCATACACCCCGCACGGTTTTGTTCTTCCCCAGTTGCCCAGGGAAAAGGCCTCGTTGCAAGGAAAGTCCTCATCACTCTTATCAAGAGCCCAGTAACTTTCCCCCCTGGCGATGTGGGACTAACTCTCGGTCTTTCACCTTGCCTAGAAGCCCCATGCCCCTCTTGGCTCGCCCTCATCGCCCAAGGCTTTACAACCTCTGCCCCTTAGGGGACACGCGTCCCCGCGTGTCTTACCACACACGAGCGCCCACGTGCGGCTAGCCACCCACACCGGGTCGGGGTATGGCTCTGATACCACTTGTAACAGCCCGAGGGCCCACACCCTGCAACGATATTGTCTGTGCCGGAGTGCCCATACACCCCGCACGATTTTGTTCTTCCCGCCTGCCCAGGGAAAAGGCCTCGTTCCGTGTATCAGAGTGCACAGCGGATATGATATTGTCCTCTTTGGGTCCCTCGCCACTCCGGGCTTCACCCCTCAAGGTTTTGTTCCCTTAGGTCCCTCACTCCTCTTGGGCTTCACCCATCGGGAGGCCTTGTTGCAAGGAAAGTCCTCATCACTCTTATCAAGAGCCCAGTAACTTTCCCCCTAGCGATGTGGGACTAACTCTCAGTCTTTCACCTTGCCTAGAAGCCTGCCCCTCTTGGCCCGCCCTCAACTGCCAAGGCTTTACAACCTCTCCCACTTAGGGGACACGCGTCCCCGCGTGTCATACCACACACGAGCGCACACGTGAGGCTAGCCACCCACACCGGCCTGGGTATGGCTCTGATACCACTTGTAACAGCTCGAGGGCCCACACCCTACAACGATATTGTCCGTGCCGGAGTGCCCATACACCCCGCACGGTTTTGTTCTTCCCCAGTTGCCCAGGGAAAAGGCCTCGTTGCAAGGAAAGTCCTCATCACTCTTATCAAGAGCCCAGTAACTTTCCCCCTAGCGATGTGGGACTAACTCTCAGTCTTTCACCTTGCCTAGAAGCCTGCCAGCCCTCTTGGCCCGCCCTCATCAGCCAAGGCTTTACAGAATGGAAATAGGAAATGAGACCAATAGAGTGACCATGGAGACAATGATGTTTATCAGAATCTTCATGGAGGAACTTTAAGAGACTACCTTTATCCTACACGCACCAATACACCTTCTTGTGTTATTCTCTCTCTGAATGCTGGTGCGTTAGAATTAAAAATGGGAGTTATCCAATTACTTCCCAAATTCCATGGGTTAGATAGTGAGAGTCCTTATTTGTACCTTAAAGAATTTGATGAGGTATGTAGTACCCAAAGAACACAAAATGTAGGTCTAGATATTGTCAGGCTTAATCTATTTCCTTTCTCTTTAAAGGAAAAAGCAAAAATGTGGTTTAACACACTGCCATTAGGTTCCATAAGGACTTGAAATGAAATAACTAGGGAATTCTTGAAAAAGTTTTTCCTTGCACATAAAACAAATACATTTCATTGTAAGATAATGAACTTTATCCAAAAAGATAAAGAATCATTTTACCAATGTTGGGAAAGGTTCAAAGATCTATTGCTTACTTGCCCACATCATGGCTATGAACCATGGCGCATTATCAGCTTCTTTTATGAAGGACTTAATTTTGACATGCGCCAGTTTGTAGAGATGATGTGAAATGGTAACTTTTTGAATAAATAACTAGATGAGGTGGAGGAGTATTTGGAATGGCTAGCTGAAAGTGCACAGACCTAGTCTAACTCAGAAAGAGTAGAACATCTAAATAGACCCATACCTACGACCACATCTACTAGGAGAGACATATATGCCATGTCTGAAAAAGATGAAATCAATGCTAGAGTAGCAACCCTAGCTAGAAAAGTAAAAGCCATAGAAATGGGGGTAAAAAAACTCAAATAATAATGAACAAGTGTGTAGCATTTGTGAAAGTACTACCCATCTTACTCAGGAATGTCCTACCATCCCTGTATTTCAAGATGTACTTCATGATCAGGCTAATGCACTTAATAATTATAAAATACCTTTCTCCCCATATTCAAAGACATATAATCCCAACTGGAGAAACCAACCAAATTTTAGTTGGAGAAATAGACCAACTGCTAATGTCTCATAACCAGGCCCACACCAGCATCAACAACTAAACCAATGACTACTTGCTCCACTCCCATATCAAACTCATCAACCTCCTTCTTCTGGACGTTACTTGCCCCCACCAAAAAAGGCATGTAGAAGATAATAAACTTGCTCAAAACCAAGAGAAGAAAATGTCTTAATTAGAAGTCCAATTGAAACAAACCAACCAATCTATTAACGAAATGAAGAACATGATGAGTCAATGGATGCAAAGTATGTAAAAAGGACGGTTTCTAGCTCAACCACAAGCAAACCTTAAAGGTGTGCATGTGGTTAGCAAAACAACACCTAATGCATCACCACGCTCTATCATGGAAGAGACTAAAGCTATTGCCATTCTTAGGAGTGGTAAAATAATTGAGAAAGATGAGCCCCAAAAGACTAAAAAGGTAGAAAAATCTAAAGAAAAGGATCCCACTCCACCTGTTAAGCCTTGTTCATTTCCTGCTCCATTCCCTCAAAGGTTGTGTCAATTCACAAAGAGTACCACTAATTATGAGATTATGAAGATATTCAAGCAAGTTAAGATCAACATATTGATCTTAGATGCAATAAAACAAATCCCATCATATGCCAAAATTTTAAAGGATCTATGCACAATCAAAAGGAAATTGAATGTGCAAAAGAAGGCATTTGTGATTGAACAAGTAAGTTCAATTCTTCAGCACCATACACCCCAAAAATACAAGGATTTAGGTTTCGTCACTCTCACTTGCATCATTGGAAACCATAAGATTAACCAGGCCTTATTAGATCTTGGATCTAGTGTTAATCTATTACCATATACAGTCTATGTTCAGCTCGGATTAGGAGACTTCAAGCCAACATCTACTGCACTCCAACTAGCTGATAGATCAGTGGTAATACTTAGGGAAATAATAGAGGATGTGTTAGTCCAAATAGAGTAATTCTTATTCCCAATTGATTTCTTAGTTTTAGACACACAACCAATGCTGAATGAGCAGTGAGAAATTCCTATCATCCTTAAACGTCCATTCTTAGCTTCACTCAATGCATTGATAAACTGTAGAAATGGTGTCATGAAGCTTTTATTTGGTAACATGACACTAGAATTGAACATCTTTGATATTGGTAAGCAACTTGGAGAAGCCTCAGATGACATGCACTGTGTCAATGTGGTAAATTCAACCGTGCAAGATCATTTTTAGTTATCTTCCTTGTTGGACCAACTTGAGGCCTATTTTGCCCATTTTAATGAGTTTAATGAGGACGCGTTAATAGAGGAAGTTAATGCCCTCCTTGATTCTGTGCCCCCTATGGATACAGATAAATGGAAACCTCATTTTGAGGAACTTCCATCAAGTGAATTCACTCCCCTCCCATCATCGGTAGAACCCATTACAAACCCTAAAATTCCAAATAAGCCTTTTAATACATAATATGTACCTGATTAGGACCTACAACCTTCATTTGAACAACCATTATAAGAATTTAGGTCCATCTAAAATCTTGCCTGTGCCAATAACACATGAAGAGAAAGAGTTCATTGATGTACTATCCATACATCAACCAACTCTAAGGTACACACTAGAAGATAATCAAGATTTAAGCAAAACCATGCTCCCTCCTCTATTAATACAAGAACAATCTTTTAAAGAAGGGCAGAGTCAGCTTATACCTCAATTTTAGGAAAATATAAGGAAAAAGGAGGACCATCCACATCCATATGGTGTAAAAGAATTTAAATTCATTGTAGTTCACATTGTTATAAAGATTCCAACACCGAAATTTTCAAGTTGGAGTTATATTGATTATCATGAAATTTTGAAGATAGGAGATCGTCAGAGCGGTCTCACTCAATTTACATTCGTGGTAGTCTACTGTGTCATAATGCTACCATCACCAAAAATTTCATGGTGGAGGAAAAATATTGACTATCGCGAGATTTTGAGGTGGCATGAGAAATCTTACCATTTCATTGTTAGGATTAGGAAAACTCAATACCAATTGGGTGTAGATTAGGATATATTAGGATATGTCTAGCTGAAGACGTTAAACTTAACACTCATTGGGAGGCAACCTAGAGTTTTTCATTTTTGTTGTTTTCTACATCACCCATATTCATTTTAGGTCCTACTTTTAAAACATTGAGGGCGGTGTTTCTATCAAGTTGGGGTGTAGAATTCTAGAAAATTCTAGTTCTATTTTAGGTTTTTAGGTGATTTCCTTGATTTTTCAAAAAATTAAAAAGAAATAAAAAAATAGCTTATTAATGAAATTGAATATGATTAATTCATTATTTTACTCATTTTCTAAAGTATTCCATGAAAGTAGAGTCTCAGATCACATCTGTACATGTAGTTGCTTATAGATAATCTAGGTTGATAAGTGATAACTTAGAAATTCTGAAGAAATTTAGTAGAGACCTATAACTTAAGTGAGTTTTAGAGCCATTCATTTGTTTTGAGAAGTTATAAATGTTCCTAATTTTCTTCAGTGTGCTTTAAGAAAATTGATCCCAAACTCTTAAATTTGGTACTACCTTTAAAATTCTGGAAGTTCATCAAATTTGATAGATTATAGGAAACCTAAAAAATGATTTAGGCTATCTTTGTTGTTAACCTAGAGATATAAAGCCTACTCAGAAGTATTTTTACCATTAGTTAGCAAACTTGAGCTTTTAATATAATCCTTTTCTTTTGTCACCCAAATTACCCTTTACCCATATTAACCCAGTATAAATTATTCATTACCCATTTTCTTTGAAAAATAAGTTAGAGATGAATGAAGGAATACCTTTTAGTTGCAATGAAAGTAGAAAAGTACATATCAAGAAAAGAAATATTCTTCAAAGTGATTCAAAAGTGTGAAAAGAAAGAAAAATGTAAAAAAAAAAAAAAGTTTGAAGAATGCAAAGAAAAATAGAAAAAGAAATATTCACTTTAGAACAAAGCAAAGAAAATAAGAATTGTCAACTTAAAAAAAAAAACTCTACTTATTTTTAAAGAAACATTGAATACCCTTATACCCTTTCTTTGGTACCTTGTCCTAAGCCTATGTTTCGTCCCAGTTAAAGACCTATTGATTTTAGGAGGAAAATTGTAATGACCTGGGCTTTTGAAATACATTTTCTTAAATATTTGCAAAGTTAGGGCCCTGACTTTGAAAATTTTTAAAATTCAAACAGCGAAAACATATTTTCTTTGAAATTGATTTGTCAAAAACCCAAGTGCCACCTCAAATTACTTATCATACATAGATTTTTGTAGAAAATAAAATTTATATTGAATATTAATAAAAACACTTTTATTAAAATCAGGATCAATCTAGTGGTTCACATATAAAGCCCTGGTAGTCATTACATACCTTGTCCAAATATTATAATCCAAATTACAAAACAATCAATACAATCTTTCTCAAAGTAAATACCCTGAGTAGTAATTCAGTGATGATTATCCACAAGTCTTGAGCTTTCAATCTTCCTTAATTGTATTTGAGATATTGTAAACATTCAAACATTTACAATATCGCAGCAAGCTATGCTTGGTAGGGGATTTAAGAAATATATTCAATATATTTCAAAATCAACAGTTCATTATATCCATGATATAAATCAATTTATACAATTGGATAATCATTTTATCCTTCACTCATCATATGAATTATATGTATATATTACATATAAATAAAACCATTGAAAATCGTGAATATAGTTAATATCATCAATAATATCTCATTTTCAAACTGATTTCAATATTAACAATAAGTGTTAATATATAATCATATCGTATTGGGAATCATCCTCCAATACAACATCGGTAATAACTTTTATCGGATATCTCATCATGCCATAACATAAGGCATCTCATCATGCCATAACGTAAGCATCTCATCATGCCATAATTAATTGCATCATAATGCAAAGTAATCAAAGGACTACTGTGCTCGCAGTCTTTGTGAAGCCTTGGGCAGATAAGGGCGGGCCAAGAGAAGGTTGATAGGCTTTTAGGCTGGGTGAAGGACAGAGAGTTAGTCTCACATTGCTTGGGGAGAGGAAACTAGGCTGCTTATAAGAATTCAGGGAACTCTAATAGTTACAATGCATTTTCCCAGGAAAACCAGAGAAGAACAAAGTCGTGAGGGGTGTATGGGCACCCCAAAGCAAACAATATTGTGACTATTGGAACCCCAGGGTGTTACAAATGGTATCAAAGCCAGTTCCTCTCATGGTATGATGGCTAGCTGCACGTGAGCGCCTGGTCGTGGCTATCACACAGGGACGCGTATTCCCTAAGGGGGAAGATGTAAAGCCCTGGGTCGATGAGGGGGACCAAGAGAAGGTTGGCAGGCTTCTAAGCTGGGTGAAGGACAGAGAGTTAGTCCCACCTTGCCTGGGGAGTGGAAACTGGGCTGTTTATAAGAATTCAGGGAACTCTAACAATCACAACGCGTTTTCCCTGGGAAACTAAAGAAGAACAAAGCTAGGAGGGATGTATGGGGGCCCCAAAGCAAACAATATTATGACTGTTGGAACCCTAGAGTGTTACAATCTCAATCTGTACATAGCACTCGAATAACTGCTTAATACTCCATTGATACTATAGTGAAAAATACAGATCCATGTTCGTATGGGGGGGAACCATGGTTGTCAAAGTGACGGCCTTCCTATAATTGCCCCACCCTACGTTTTGCCTCTCTTTGGGCACGGTATTATCATCATAATAAGTTTCGGAGAGCGAGTGGCTAAATCCTCATAACTCTCCTAACATTGGCATCCCCATGCATAAGCTTGTCTTAAAACAAAACCACAAGCCTCCATGCTTGTATGGAAAATAATATTTCATACTTATAATCTGTGTGTCTAGTTATAATAGAACATGCATATAACTTATTTCCTTAAGATTTAGGGGTCCAACTTATATAGTTCAAATCTTCTCATTCTACCCATTAAGCAATTTCATAATTACTTAATCAATCCCTTTGTATTCATTTTCACATCATTTGTTGCCTTAAGTAATTTCATCATTACTTAATCAATGTCTTTCTATTCATTTCAACATCATTTGTTGATTCATAACAATTCTAAGGAAATTATAATCAAAACTCATTTATTAGGATAAGATCATGTGTAAAACGCATGTATCTTATATATTGAATATATTCTTAAGGTCCACCTACCTTTACTTTCAACCATCCATCTTCTCATTGATCTTGATCATCATATCCTTCATGTATCTATCAAATCATATGTATACAATCAATCCCCAACTCATTTATACTTCCTAATTGTTCTTTTGATCATCCTTACATAAGATGATTTGGATCTTATTCCTTAAATAGTAACTCTCTTTACTCCAATTTAGGATCAACATCAATATTATCCTCATATGTCATAGAAATTCACTTTCGCTGGCTAGTCTTTACACTTACCAAATTTGGTAAACATTTTAATTCATAATACTTCAAAGTAAATCCATATATCTTCAGTGCATATTATTTCTCATTTATCCAAGAAAAAAAACTTTCCTTCATCAATTCAAAAATATCATTTATCCCAAAAGTATAACTCAAATTTATATTGAGTTTTGAATGATGTCTTTCATTTCTAACTCATATTTTATGATAGTTGAGGTTACTTAACCTCCTCAATAACATTATTCAGAATTTTAATCAATGCATAATCACAATAATCTATCCTTTTTCTAATTGTACTTGCGTTCTCCAAAATAACTTATTTGGTTAAATAAA
Source organism: Warburgia ugandensis (assembly GCA_035236585.1). Taxonomy (NCBI): domain Eukaryota; kingdom Viridiplantae; phylum Streptophyta; class Magnoliopsida; order Canellales; family Canellaceae; genus Warburgia; species Warburgia ugandensis. Next base: position 45,859,454 of record CP141129.1, read on the forward strand.
TCCTCTATGTAATAGTCCTTGACTTTTCAATTTATTTAGATCAATTGATGCCATCTTCTAAAATATCATAAAGAATTGAGTTGTAATAAGTAATAATTCAATAATAACTCAATCTTGTATTAGATTGAATGTCTTGAAAACTCCTCAATATATCTTGAAATTTTCTAATTATATCCTACTCCATAATCTTGAATTATTCATCCTCTATAATTACCACATTTATCCAAAATGCTTGACTTTGAAAACAATATGTTTAGCTTCCTGTATTTGTTTACATGGTCTTATTTCTCATATACCATGATTGTTTCCTCACCAATATGAAAAAATGTATTTTTCTTCTTATTATACCAAAATCAATCATATCAATAATACAAAATCAATATCCATCTTAATTCTGATGAACTCTTATGCTGACTCATCCACTACGTTATCTTAGTAAATTCATATTTGATGTACAAAATGTATTGACTATGATCTCATTGTGAACCATATACTATCATGGTTAACTTATTTTTCAAAAAAAATTTGGATTTTAATTTCCCACATTGATTATTCTTCTTTGTCTGATTATCTCTAAATTTTTTCTTAAGAAAAACCATTCCTTCTTACTCCAGAAATTTATCATCTATTTATCGAAATTCCCCTCCTTTATTGATTTTGGAGAGAAATACTCACTATTTCCTTGAATTATTCTCAAGTAATATCATCTCTATTTCTATTCTACAAAAATTTTGATTTTACGTTTCCTATAAAGGTTGGAATTTTCCTTACCCTTACTAACTCACAGACTAGAGTTATCATATGTAAGTTATACCTCAAATCATTCAATGGTAGATCTATAATTGATGCAATTTCATAGGAGATAAAAGAGTGTGTAGAACCATAATCAAACAGTACTTTTGCATAGTTATTAGATATAAGCAAAGTACCTTCAATCACCACATTTGGGGTTGGGCTTGACCTTCAGTAATAGCAAATACCCTTCCTTGCTATCGAGGGATATTCTTTAGTTTCACCTCTTTGATTACCAATTATATGTTGCAGTTATTTGCCATATGTCCCAGTTCCCCACATTTATAACACTGAATTGGAAGCCGTTGTTGTATTGGATTATGGCATATATTCCCATGGTGGAATCTTCTACATTTGGGACAATGCCTATGATTTTGTCCTAAGGTGGGATTTTCTTAAATTCTTGGTGGCTCCAAATTATTCATGGGTCCCTTGCATTTCTTAAAAGGTCTTGAATTAAAGTTTTCCATCTCTACTCTTTTCCCGTTTTGATTTTGATTAAAATCCTCCTCAAATTTGGAGGCCATTTCTATGCATTCCGCTAAAGTCATGGGTTTGGTACCCAACACCTTAGTTCTTAGTCCTGGATGAAGTCCTCCCAAGAATCTACTTGTGGTTTGCTTATCCGTACCACATATATGTGGTGCAAACCTCTTCAACTGTATGAGTTTGTTTTCATATTCTACAACAGACATACTCTCCTATTGTAAATCCAAAAATTATTTTTCCTTTTTTGCTTGAACGTGAAGAGTAAAATATTTGTTATTAAAGATGTCTTTAAATTCTTTTAGAGATATTTTCAAATTTTGAAAAGAAATTCCTCTTTACAGATCTCTACTAGAAGGTAGCTTCTTGTTTCAGAATATAAGTGGTCATCTTGACTTTTACCTCTTTCAAAGTTCGTAAAACTTCAAAAGTTTTCTCAACCTCATATATCCATTCTTTGGCTTTTTCAGCATCACCCTTTCCATAATAGCCTACCACTAAAGGGGGCAGCCCCCTCCCAGTGCACAAAGCTCTCGCCTATGTGGGGTCCAAGAAGGGGCGGACTACAAGGGCCTAAAGTACACAGCCTTACCTTGCATTTTGCAAGAGGCTGTTTGCATACCTTGAACCTATGACCTCAAGGTCACACAACAACAACTTTTAACATTGCCCAAAGGCCCTTTCATATTATAGCCTATCACCATTTTTTGAAATCTTTCTACCATTCTGTCCAACTTCTCCGATGATAATAGAGAATTTTTAGTTATTCCAGTAGGTGCAGGTGAAGAATTATCCTATACTGGTATTGGAATTAATCTTCACAAATTCTTCCATCATCTTTTCCAATTTATCACTTATTCCTTTGGAACTTCTCACTATTACACTTGGTATAATGATCATATACCAATGGTAGAATATTTTATCTCTAAACAGATATCTTGGTTAAGTCTTCAGGTTAAACATTACACCATTATATATTGTAATGCTATTTTATTAATTGATTCCATGGTCTACTATTTCCCATATTAGAATCAATAATTTACTGAGCTGCTCTCATAGGCATAAACTCTTATATAACTATTCTTATATGAGTCAATTACATTAACTCATTCTATCTTAATACTTTAACTAATGCTATCTTACTCCTATATTAACTTAAGATATATTAACCTATATTTGGATTGCCATCTTCATATTGGACATATAGGGGCTGTGAGAGACTAGATGAACCACTTTGATACCAATTATGACGACCTGGGTTTTTAAAACATATTTTCATAAATATTTGTAAAGGTAGGGCCTTGATTTTGAATTTTTTTAAAATTCAAACAGCGGAAACATATTTTCTTTGAAATTGATTTGTCAAAAACCCAAGTGTCACCTCAAATTACTTACCATACATAGATTTTTGTATAAAATAAATTTTTTGTTGAATTTCAATAGAAATACTTTTATTAAAATCAAGATCAATCTAGCGGTTCACATACACAGTCTCGGTAGTCATTACATACCTTGTCCAAATATTACAATCCAAATTATAAAACAATCAATACAATCTTTCTCAAAATAAATTCTCTAAGTTGTAATTTGGTGATGATTATCCACAAGTCTTGAGCTTGCAATCTTCCTTAAATGTATCTGAGATATTGGAAACATTCAAACATTTACAATATCTCAACAAGCTATGCTTGGTAGGGGATTTAAGAAATATATTCAATATATCTCAAAATCAATAGTTCATTATATCCATGATATAAATCAATTTATACAATTGGATAATCATTTTATCCTACACTCATCATATGAATTATATGTATATATTACATATAAATAAAACCATTAAAAATTGTGAATATAGTCAATATCATCAATAATATCTCATTTCCAAACTGATTTCAATATTAATACTAGGTGTTAATATATAATCATACTGTATTGGGAATCATCCGCCAATACAACATCGGTAATAACTTTCATCATGCCACAACATAAAGCATCTCATCATACCATAACATAGGCATCTCATCATAACATAATCAATTGCATCATAATGCAAAATAAGCAAAGGACTATCATGCTAGCAGTCTCAATCCATATAGCGTACATGAATAATTGCTTAATACTCTATTGATACCGCGGCGAAAAATACAGATCCATGTTCGTATGGGGGGAACCATGGCCGTCATAGTGGAGGCCTTCCCATAATTGCCCCACCCTATGTTTTGCCTCTCTTTGGACACGGTGTCATCATCATAATCAATTTTGGAGAGCGGGTGGCCAAACCCTCATAACTCTCATAGCATTGGCATCCCTAAGCATAAGCCTATCTTAAAACAAAACCACAAGCCTCCATGCTTATATGGAAAATAATATTTCATACTTACAGACTGTGTGTCTAGTTATAATATAACATGCTTATAACTTATTTCCTTAAGATTTGGGAGTCCAACTTATATAGTTCAAATCTTCTCATTCTACTCATTAAGTAATTTCATAATTACTTAATCAATCCCTTTGTATTTATTTCCACATCATTTGTTGCCTTAAGTAATTTCATAATTACTTAATCAATCCATTTCTATTCATTTCAACGTCATTTGTTGATTCATAACAATTCTAAGGAAATTATAATCAAAACTCATTTATTAGGATAAGATCATGTGTAAAATACATGTATCTTATATATTGAATATATTCTTAAGGTCCACCTTCCTTTACTTTCAACCATCCATCTTCTCATTGATCTTGATCATCATATCCTTCATGTATTTGTCAAATCATATGTATCTAGTCAATCCCCAACTCATTTATACTTCCTAATTGTTCTTTTGATCATCCTTACATAAGATGATTTGGATCTTGTTCCTTCGATCATATTGATCAAGGGTCTAATCTATTGATCTACATTTGAATCTAATATTTATACTACTTCAAAACATACATACAATATTATGATTCTTATTATTCTTGATCATTCAAGATCTCCTTATGGATCTTGTTTGATCATTGATTATCTTAATTATAATTTTTATCAGGATTAGATAGTATACTATCCTTTTATGATCTTATTATTATTCAACTAGTTAATGTTAATTAGATAATTTATGTACTACTAATTCTAGACAGCTCCTCCTTATTTCAGAATTGATTAAGGCTTACCAGTTAAAAGTTGCTCACAGAATAGTTAATTTAATCCTCATGTAAGGAGGTGTTTAGACCTCACAAACGTCGTCAGAAGGTGGGCAAAGAGCGAGGCTTTATTAGAGTACCTCCTTAACCACTGTGTTCAACATTTAATGGGGTGACCTTATCTCAACCTTCATAAGGTTCTTATGAGTATTAAACCCTAAGTACTCATGTTATTTGATTTTAATTAAATCTATGCACATTTAAAATGAAATTCATGGGGTTTATTATTTTCCTAATTTGGGCCAAGGAAATGATATTCCTTCTATTGTTCTACTAACTATAGCCCTTACTACCATTGAATCCATATCCATATTCATTGTAAATGTCAATCAACATCTATTTTCATTTAATTACATTTAATGTAATTTACCATGAACAATTAAAGCGTAAATAAATAAATTTAACAATTAAATCTAATAAACAAATAAAATAACATTTACAATAGAATTTAATAATTTGCATGCTCATTTGAATACATTATATTTATTCATTTTGATCAAATGATCATATTTTGATTTCTATTCATTTTTCATCCCATTAAGATCTATCAATTTTATTCAGATCTATCACATTCTCTTAATGTGTTATCATCACTAGATCATTGATGCATCTCATCATATGATTTGATCTTTCTTGATCTAACTGATCAAGAAGATCTTAAGTCATTTGATCAAAATCAAGGGCATAGATTTCAATCTATCCCAAATTAGCCACATCAGGCCATTCATTTCTTATTATCTTATCATTGTATCATCATCCATATTGTTTTATAGTTTCTAATCATGTTGGATTAGTCAGATGAAGTAAATCTATAATTATTTTTAAGATTTCCCTTCCATTAAGGTCAAATTTCTTAATTCATCCTAGATCAGTCACATCTAACTCTTGATTCCATGTTCCCTCATCACTAGATCATTAATGGATCAAAAATCCAAGGTATAATCATGTTAGATTTGACTGATCTTGGGAATTAGTACCTCTTTTTGTAATTTATAGATGTGTACAGTGAATAAAATATAAATTTTATGTTTTCATTAGATTCTACTCCTCACCAAGAATTTAGAGCTTCTTTCTGATATTAATTTGGAGTTAAAATGAGCTCTGAATTAATATTTTAAGTTTCAGATCAAAACAAGGGCCCATATTCAATCTGGCTTCATACATCAACAAATCAATTAGAGGCCTGCCCTCATCGGGTTCCACCAGTGATAGATGGTGTACGAGGAGGGGTTACCTGTGATAGCCAAGATGGTCTGAGCTAGATCGTCATATAAGCTTTTCCCCAAATCTCCCATATCTAAACAATCCAACATCTCAGATTGCATCCCCTAAGGCTTTGGAACCCTTTGAATTCATCAAACGGCTCAAAATCTTCAAAATTTTTATGTTTTATAGGTGTTTTCCACCTGGTTCACCAAAAATCTTGTTAAAAATTCTAGTTCGGTGATATTTATACATTCAAACCTACCAGAACAGCTAGAGGGGAATGAGGAGTACCTACTTGTAATGTCCAGAACCGAAAAATATGGCAAAAAAAGAGAGATCCACATCAAAAAATATAAGTCGTCGGACTTACTACTTTTAGGTGATTTCACTAGTGAATGAGTCTTTGATCATTATAAAATCATAGGGCTTTTGAAGATTGGGAAATTCTAAACAAGATGAATGGTTTAGATCACAATTTTAACGGTGGAAATCTGACGTCTAATTGGAAAACAGTACCCAAGGTGAAGCCTTGAGTTCATCAAGGAGGACGCATCTGTGGACGCACTCGATAGATGTGGCGGAATATTCCCTTCGGGTGCGTCCACAGACACACTTTGCGGTTGTAAAGGGAAGAGAGAGAAAAGAAAAGAAAAAGGAAAGAAAAAGAAGGAAAAGGAGAGAAGAGAGAGAGAGAATGAAAGAGGGCAAGAGTCTTGGGGATTTGTGTAATTTCGTGGGAATAATGGGAGGGGTATTTATAGGGTTGTTTTTGAATTATTTTAATTAAAATTTTAATTATTTTTATTTTAAATGATTTTTTACTTTTCTTATAAAATTAAAAGCATATTCCTTATCATGTTTATTCTTCATCATTAATATTCCCTGAGCTGGCTGTCCACCAACTCATCTAACTTTTGTGAACCCCACACAAAAGTGAAATGATCATTTTACCTTTATGGGTAAATGTAAATTCACAAAATTAAGAAAAATAGGGATTTTTCACCTGAGCTCAGATTTCAGCGTGCTTATAGCTTACAATCATTTTGACTAGTTCCTCATGAATGATTCCAAATATCTATATTTCAAGACCTGATTCTTTTTCTAAAAATTAATATTATATTAAATATAATATTCCACCTCAAGTTTTGTAAAAATTCTAATTAATTTCAAATAATTCCAAAAAAATTGGACTTTTTACAAATATAGTCTTGATAAGGAAATGAATGGATAGAATCTAAAAGAGTAGTATTTCTAAATATTCAAAGGTAATGGCATCCATTCCAAAGGATCAAAACAATTAAATTCCTTAGTACCTCTCATTCTTTATGAGTATATGTGAGATAATTTATTTATTTTATTGACCCTTCTTACAAAATTAAAAGAGAGATATGATTTAAACCCTTTATTTGAGAGTTTTTATTTCTGAGCGGATGTCGTTAGTGAGGATTGAGGTCAAAACATATTTCAGATGGAGTTCAAAAGTTAGAAGCCTACTTAGACATAAAGATTATTTTGTGTAGACTGTATATGCACACACTCACTCTGAGATTTGAGCTTAAGTGGAATGACTTTAGCATATGGGTAGGGTTTTGAATTCTTTAATCATTTTTATTAGTATGCTAAAGTTGATAATTTATCTAAGAAAAAAGTGAAGTTGACTTACAAATAATTTTTAAAATTTTAAAATTTGATTTTTTGCATCTTTTGCTAAGGACTAGCAAAATACTAGTTGGGGATGTGTTAAGTGTTTAATTTTGGTCAAAATACCCCTAATTTAGCATTCAATTAGAGCATCTAGGCCATCAATTTCAAGATTTTACATAAAATATTTCATTTTAACTTTAATTGGCAATCCAACTGTTGAATTGCAAAATTTAACAGTCAAATGATCATCGGAGCTACTCAGAAGAGTAATAAATGGTTTAGATGGCTCTAATTGGGTCCTGTGCATTGCAAATCAATTAACGGGCTTGGATGATCCAGATCAAATCAAGGAGATTAGATGAGGATGATGAAGCTTCTTGGAAAGAGAGGACTTTGAAGACTACTAGGACAAAAGGAATTTGAAGAATGGAGGCATCTTGCAGAGTTTTGGCAAGATTGGACTGTTGATGGACCGCACTCTCTCTCTCTCTCTCTCTCTCTCTCTCTCTCTCTCTCTCTCTCTCTCTCTTCTCTTAAAAACTAATCCCATCACAGCAACGATCTCTATCTCCTAATTTGCTTCTTCTTCTCTCCACCCTCCTCTCTCTCCATTCCATCTTCTCTTCTCTCCCTTGGCTGGGCCGTACAGGGTAGACCACCACCTTCCTTTTCTTCTCCAAATCTCCTCCTTCTCCTTCTTTCCTCATCTCTTCTTCCACCTATCTCTCCTTCACCCCCTAAGCTGGATCATAGGAGGCAGGCAACACCCCACTCTATCAACTACCTCGGTCCTCTGCTTCCATCTGTTTAGACCCAGGTTTCATCTCTTCTCCTCTATCCCTCTCCATCGTTTTTGGCTTTGCTAAACCCGATTATCTTCTTCACCGGTAAAATCGTTCCCAACACCACCAGCCAATTCATTGACCAGGCCAGTCCCTTTCCAAGCTTAGGCCAGACGCACTCCACACCGCATAGCACTAGCCAAGTCCACCCAAGGCAGACCGGGTGTCCCCTTCACTAGATTCCTCTACCCAGCACTGCACCAGCCCGTCTTCACTTGCCCAGTTCACCATCTCCTTCTCCTGTCTCTCTCACTCCCAATCTCTCTCTCACTCATCTCCTTTCTCCAACACCCATTGCCCCTAGCGTTGTAACCTTTCACCGGCCAAGCTCCCCATTACCTCTGCCGCATTGGTTTGCCCTCCATCCACAAAAATTTTGACAACATCGCCTAGCTCAAAGCTCCTTATCTCTGCCCCATCACTGGATGACGCCTTAGAGCCTCATCGGGCAGCCTAGATAAGAAGACCCAAAAAGGGTTTCCTTTTTCTTCTCCTCTCTTCCTCCTCTTCTTTCTTCTTCCCCATCTCCTCCTCCTCCTCCAGCTTCATCTTATCCATTAGGTTTCTAGTTTTTTCGTTTAAAACCAGATATTTGGAAAAATTCTATATTTGCCCTTAGTACAAAAATTGAAATTCCATTTACATCCCTATTTTGTCTTTTTCCTGTTCCGTCTTTTCTTCTATCCTTGTTTTAATTTATTTAGATTTTGTTATCTGTGTTATATCTTATTCTTACAGTAATCCAAGGACAGTGCTTATTCAACGATAGTGCTATCCAAGATTGTTTATTTAGTTTTATTTTCTATGTTTTTTAGAACTGGACATTATGTGATTTGCATCATTTCAATAAATCTGAATCTTTATTTTACTGTTAGTTTAATTATGTTATTTTTTTAATTTTTAGAGAATTGAATTTTATTTAAACTCCTCTTTTTAAGGGAGTCTCTATAGGATCGACCCGTATTTGCGTAGCTATACTACAATAGCCCGTGCACTTATGGTTAAACATCAACACAACACTAGAATGAGAGACTCCTTCAGTCTCGCATGGGAGAAGATGGACTCATAGTGTGGACTACCCATGATCCCAATACTACGAAAATACCTCTGTCTTGCATGAGAGAAGATGGGCTCATAGTGAGGATTACCCATGATACCACCCTTACGAATAGTACTAGTGTCTAATCATAATTATCATAAAGTTAGAAAGCGGTGGCCAACCCCACAAATCTCTTAGCATAATACCCATTAAGCAGAAGCACTACTCATAAATCAACAAATCATAAATCAAGAATTAAAAATCCTTGCATAATCATTCAAGATAAGACCAAATTGAGAGAGAGAGAGAGAGAGAGAGAGAGAGAGAGAGAGAGAGAGAGAGAGAGAGAGAGAAATTCAATATATCAACATCATGCATCGAAAACCAATGTATAAGTAATTTAATATATCAACACCATGCATCGAAAACTAGTGTATAACATCATCAAGTAATTAAAATCAGTGCCACGCAAAATGTATTAAGAAGCACTGTATGAATCATGACAAGAGGAGTAGAAAACATACTGGCAGTGCATGCTAAAAAGTAATCTCATGCAAACATAGTAGGGCATGACATCTATACTCCAAAGTTCTTAAGTAACACATCATGATTTAAGAAATCCTGGGAAATCCCAAATGTAATCACCTACCTCAAAATGTTATACTCTAATTAGGCACGTAAGCCAAATCACGTCATACGCTTTGACGTACCTGTCACATCATAAGTCATCAATCACTTGGTGTTCTCACATCTCAAAATAAACAAATCCAAGTGATAACTTCCCTAATTTGGCAGTTAATCCTAAATTAACAGCCCAAATCATCTGATTAACCCTCCAACAAGGTAATCCTGAGCTAGATGTTGGTCTTTCTAACATCTAGACCATCATCTGCCATCTTTGATTATTAATCTATGTCATGATTCATTCAATTAATGTCCCTTAATCAATAAAGGGTCAGTCTCTTTCATGTTATGAAGTTTAGAGACAATATAATTGTTGGATTACTCTTTATCACTTATAATCAGCATTTGATCGTTAATTCAAATAATTTTCATTATGATCCATCTAATTTCTATGTTTGATTAGTGATTTACATCTATGTCATTAATTACACGTCGATCTGACAGTCAAATCGCTCTCTGATCAGGCAATCCTATGGCACCTGATTAGATCAACGGTCAAGATCACTTTTTTTGCAATCCCATTAGATCTGTTCTTCTAATCCCCTAGATTATCTCATATTTGATACATGTAATAAGTTTCTAAGTCCTGATCATCCATTGATCAACCTGATATAGATTATTTAATAGCATTTTATCATTTTACTATTTTAAAAGTATTCAAATCAAAGTTTTCAAGTCAAATCTAAGTTCGAGACGATCGCAACAGATTTTCAAATAATGATTTGGACCTCTGTAGCTCTCAAAATCATATTTTTAGTTAATGGACGGACCAAAATGACCCAAAATCAATTCAAATTCAAATGATGTCACGGGGATGCACACGCGTTATGCGTGTATGGAACATGTCCCATCACCAGGACGCAAGTGCACATGCGTCACTCTCACCAGGACGCAAGTGCACATGCACCCGCTTGCGTCACCTTCTCTGGGACGCATGCGCTCCCTCTGAGCGCGTGTTATGCCTTGTGCATGTCCAGTTGCATCCTGGTGGCATCCCAACTGGTTTGCCATCACCAGAGATGATGATGCCTAGTTGCCCAAATTTTGTGATTTTTACACCATTTTGATCATTTTTTCACGTATATTCACTTTATGACATTCCCATTCACAGATTTTGCATGTTTCAGAGGTTCTTACTCGATTTTTACCATGTTTATAAAATATCTCTTTTTTACATTTTTTGACGTCCTTAGTTGTCAAATCACCATGAGATTTCATGGGTTTGTGCCTTGTTTCATCATGCCTAAGATGAATGGCTCAGACCATCCATCTGACACCATTTTGTCTGTTTATTTTCACAAAAATAGTAGCCCAACATGAATGGTTCATATCATCCATCTGACACCATTTCATCAGTTTATTTTCACAAAAACAGTAAATGCATACAGTCACCAGAAAATGGCAATCGGCACCGCTTTCTAGCATTAAAAGGAAGTAAAATCAATGGAAAAGGGGCTGAAATGGGGAAATGGAAAAGCACAGGACCTACCTTAGGTCAGGCTGACTGGGGGAGGAGTATTTTGCCACGTGTGCACACATAGAAGGGGGAAAATGGCGTCTTCGTCGTAGCCTACATCTAGAGTCGTCACCGGTGCCCCATAGGGAAATGGGGGGGGGCGGGCGCAAAAACCATAATTACCTATTTTATTTTACATTCAAAGCATGTATGATTACCAACATTAATGGCTGGTAATCACCACCATACCTCCTCATAATGACTATCAGGGGGTTTCAATGCCCAATTGATGGGCCCCACATGTAAAATCCTCATTTTTCCCTCTTTAATTAATTTATTAAATACTCAAATTAAAATAATTAGTAAATTTTCACCAGTCTCTGATTTTAAAGTTCTTAGTCTCGTTGGACTCCATTTCTCGTGTATATTTCAAACATTGAGGTTTTAGCTCGCGATTTTATTTCTAAAATTTTCAAATCCTCAATTTTCACAAATCCTAAAATTCTACGCAATTATGCATTTTCAGAATTTAAAAATAGAGGATATTACACACACACACACACACACACACAATTTTCCTATTCGACTTGGATAAATTCAAGTGCCACTTTACTTCCCTCATGCTTGCTTTTTTTTTTTAGATCTAAGCTAATCAGCACGTTAAAAATGGCTTCATACTCTAAATATCAAACTTCATGCATGTTAGACACTTTATCATGTTCTTTTTTGGCTATGATTTTAACTTAAGAAACATGCATGAAATAAACTATGGATGTAATTTTCAATATAAATAAATGGGGTAAATTATCTTAGATCATCTAACCCTAAATAGTTTTCTTTTTCCTATTATTTTTTTCCTTCTTCTAAAGGCTAAAATTCTCATAGGAGTCCTGGGATCATCGTTTGACAACATACATCTTCTGCATACCCCATTTTTTATCTTGGAGAACAACCACTAAGAAAGAAGACAAGGTTAGTTTCTCATCCATGTATACCTTTCAATCAACATAATATAAAATTGATAAGAGAAATGTCATGCTCGTGCCACTGCCCTTAACCTTTTCATTCAACTCTAAGATATGAGTGAGGTACCCTTATCACTTTTCATCTCCTTCTCAATAAATAATAAAAAGAAAGATTGGTCTAAAGAATAATTTATATGAATTACAAATATATTAGAAAACTAAAATGTAGAAGAAGAATTATTGATATGAACTATATATCTTTTTTTCTTTTTCTTTTTTTGATCATGAGTAATTTCTATTATTAAAGTGGATCTAGATTGTCTAATGGAGAATACAAATTAGGATGGACTTAGACAAACAATAAAGACAAAGTTGGGAGAATTGTTCTATTAAAATCTAACCAATTATGATGCTAAGGGATCATGACTGTAATATAGGTGTATCCAGCCTGAATCTAACCATTTATTCCTCTAGCAAAAATCACCAATTCTTCTCCTAGTTTCTTTTCTATAGGCCCAAAATAATTACTCAACACATAGATGAAAAGGATCGAGGAGAAAAAATATCACATGACTGTTCAAGGTAGAGTCTTAGTGTTTTCAAATGCTAAGGTAGCATCTTATTTTCAGAAGTTGCTATCTATAATTTTAGGCTTCATTTTCTAGCAATCGAACTTATGTTTCTTTTTTCTTTGAATTACAACAACTGAAATAAAAGATAATAAAAGAAATTAGAATAATTAAATAATCATGATTTTCATTAGCAGGCTAAATATAGGCTTACAAGTTGAGTGGCTTAGATATGAGAAAAAAGCAATAAATAGGTAGTGCCTGAAAATAAGATGATGTTGCTTAATGTTTGAAAATAGCAGGACTCTTCAAAGATGTATGAACATATAGGTTAGTGCTGACTATCGATTAAGCAAAGTTTGAAACTTATACAGATGATGCCTTCAGGGTGAAGTATCTCAAGCCTAAGACCTTGCTTTCCACTCCCTCCTTTGCAAGATAATCACTAATTGTTGGAAATTTTACTCAATGTCCTATATAAACTTTGTCTATGGCTAAAAAAAGTTTTTTTTAAGGAAAACTTGAATTTTATGTTTTGTCTTTCTCTACTACAACAACCCTTTTTTAGTCCTATATTGAAAAACCTTAAAACTTCTAGTAGGAGTATTAGGTTTTCTAAGGGTGTGAAGCTCGGAAAGAAAGAATAGAAAATTCTTAACTATATATCAGAATCGAGGCAACAAATTCTTGCAAATCTTAATTTTCATTTTTGTTCAAATCCCCAGATTTTTTTCGCATCCAAAACCTTTTCTAGAACCATAGGATATATTAACATCAATAACAAACATAATCTGAATTCAATCTCGGTATTTGGACGGCGAGTGAGGTGGGTCTGACTTGATAAACTAGCTTAGACCATAAAAAACTACTTACTCTTTCATACGGAGGACTCAGACCTCCCATTCATTTCTATTTGAATAAATCCAACATAAAAAAGAATTCCACTGATCAATAGGTGGACCCCGCACCATAAACAACACAGTTTCATAGATGAAGAAGTTCTAATCATCTAATGCAACCAAATTGTTCACCGCCTCCGCCCCCACCACCCAACCTTCAAAAGTGGTCCTTTTGCTTTGTTAATGGTAAGTTAGCGTGTTAATGTGGATATGTGACATTAATTGGTGACTATATTATATTGGAGGAAGTTAAGTCAAAGGACACCACAAGTTCCCAATCCCGTAAGATGAAGAAAAGCAATTACTTGTTATCCCCTAAACGGGATACTCAGATGGATCGATCTGATCAATCTTTGGTGAGGCCCTCCATCAGATGGACGGATCTTATTAAGATTTGGCTAGGCCCATCATTCTACACCATATGATCATTCATCTAACCTAAGAGCTTATGGATTTGATTGTAGTGTGTCTCACTTTTGCATCATGGACTCCATAAATCACCCACTTGATTTCTGTAGATCTGGATCACTTGTATGCCAATCATCGAGCTGTTGGGATGAAAATAACCTCCTAAAACTGTGTTTCTTACTTGTTGAAAATCGACCGTACTTTAAACAAGATTTTCAACCAAAGGAACATTTGTTCTGATTCGAGGCTCAATCAGTCTCAGCTATTTGAAAAATTAGACGGACGAATCGAATATCGAAGGAGTGACCCACAAGATGAAAGATCCAGATGACCAACCATCTCAACCCATTCATACTCTTTAGTGCAATCAAATCGATGCACTGTTTTCCGTGCGAAGACACCATGTGAGAACTCCAAGCTGTCCATAATTACTTATAGTACACTAGCTTGGTCGGAAGAGGAATTTCTGCTTCACAGGCTCTCCTGGTTGGTTTCAAAATGCTTCCCCCGCCCCTCCCCACCTCTGTTTCCAGCACAGCCACGTATCTATGCTTAGTAATTCATTCAATTCTGGAACTTCCAAAAAAACTAAAGACCAAAAGGGAGTAGATTTTAATTAACAAGTTAACCAAAAATCTTTAGAAAATAAAAAAAAGGAAGATACATTGATATTCTAGTGACAGATGTTTCATCATTCTTCTTACCACTTTAAGTTGTTTCCTTTTATTTTCATTCTTTTTCCTCTACATCCACCAGATTCAGAATTTCGTAACAAAAAGAGAAGAGAAAATGGCTAGGAGAAACCTATTTGCAGTTGCATGCTTCAGATATGAGAGCTCTCGAGAGCTGTCTCCTCGACCACATTATCCATCAATGCCCAAATACCCAAAGGGCTTTTCTGCAGCTGATAATTTGTGCAGATCACAAGTGAAAAAAGCTCTATTTTCTGTCATTGGAATGACTTGCTCTGCATGTGCCGGTTCTGTCCAGAAAGCAATCAAACATCTTCCAGGAATTGAAAATGCTAGCGTTGATGTGTTCAACAACAGACCCCCAGTTGTCCTTTATCTGGATTTCGTGGATGTAAGTTTTTTTTCCTATTTTGTTAGATTTTTTAGGAGAGCCTTAACGACAATAGTTAAAGTTGTTGTTATGTGACCTTGAGGTTGCAGGTTAAAGGATAAAAATTATCTCTTGCAAAAATAAAAGGTATATTTTCCTATTATAGGCCCTTGTGACCCGCCCTTCTCTGGACCCTGCATAGATTGGAGATTCATCCACCCTTATTTGGACCCCGCATAGATCGGAGATTCTTACACTAGGGCTCACACCTTACTGCACTTTTATTCTATTAGTTTCCATCCTCTAGCATTTCCATCGCAGCCTGCATCTTCGGTCTCTAGCCAGCACTACCACCGTCGCCACTCCCCGTCATAGCCAACGTTTCCAATGCACCTCAACCCCATCTGCAGCGCCCACCATACAATCAGGATGTCGATCATCAGGGGAAACAGGGTGTCGATCGGGTCTCGGGGGGTGAATCTGTCGATCAGCGTAGGGCCGGCGACAAGTATCACGCTGGGTAATGCCAGTGGACCAGGGGGAGGGAGGGGGGTTGTGGAAAAGGGTAGCACTGGGGGCTGGGCGGCGATGACTGTTCACGTCTATCAGCCAATCTGTTGATCGGGTAGCGCCAGCGACGACTTTATTTGGCCAGCTGTAGGTGCATTAATTATGAAAATTCCCCTACACGTCCTTGTATCTACTAACCTTGCCCAGCATATAAACGGACCTTGTCTTTAAAAGCTTATTTGGGTGAGGGCTTTCATCAGATTCACTCAAAGCTACCACCATGAAACCAACAATAAAGTAAAAAATTGATCAAGTCAACTTAAAAGAAACGGTTCTTGTTATATGATGGTTGAATCTAAAAGACTGAGGAGGCCATAGGGACAGAGATCACACACACATAAACACAAAGAGATTTACGTGGTTTGGCCTAATTTAGCCTACGTCCATGGGAAAAAGAGAAAAATACTCACTAAATTGAATAGGAATACAATGGAAGAGGGGGAGAATCACAACCAGATCCTTACTCGGCTCTACTCTCTCTCACACTCTTTCTCTCCTCAGATCAACTGATCTGTACCTTACACCCATACTAGCAGAGATTGGATCTCCCTTATTTATAGGGTGCATATGATCTAATTGTCAAAATCTGCAGCGCAGCAGATCTTGACAAATCACAGTTTCTACTTGCCAATTTTGACTATTCAATTGGTGCCAATTTTTTTATTGTTCTTTTAGTGCTAAATTCCAATTTGTCTGCACCGAATATTGACTTTTGTTGATGTGTTTTAAACTTTGTAGATGTCTCCACATGGATATGGACCCATCAGAACTACTTAGAATCAAACTATCTTGCTATCATCCTTGAATTTCCACACTAATGTCGCATTGATTGTTTATCTTGTGTGCATGAACACGACTTAAAACCTTGTCAATTCATAAGATAGGTTCTTATTGTCGTTCATTTATATTGTTTAAATGAGTCCCATCACTTCAACTATTTCCAGTTAATTTGTATTGGATTATAAATCCATACTTTTGTCGTAGAAGAAAAAGCTCATATATTCAAATAACTTAAGAGCCCATTTACTTTTCATCTTAGGCATTTTTGGTATGACATTTTCTCTTTATCTCCTACTTGTTTAACTAATTCTTGCCATTTACAAGATCGTTAGTTAACAGTTGCACCATTCGAGTCCTCATTTTCATGTTTACAGCTTACCAAGTCATTAAGTTTAACTAGGGGTGGCAAAATATGACACGACACGATAACACGACTCGAACCCGACACGAATTTAGCGGGTTCAGGTCGAGTCTTATTGTGCTCGTGTCATTTTTGGGTCAACCCAAAATTGACACAGCAAAAATCGTGTCGTGTTCAGGTCAATCAATGTGACTTGTCGTGTCGACCTGTTTGACACGCGACCTATTTATTCATCTTCATCACCTTGATAGTTGATGCTTGATCTATCTAAGGTCTAACCTACGGTTGAAAATAGGACGGTTCCGAACTTCCGATTCATCAGTAACCATCATATACCAGATGCAATATAGGATGGTTCATCTAGAACCGTCCTATATTCTTTAATAGGTAATATAGGACGGTTATTCTAGAACCGTCCTATATTCAAGTTTTCACAGGTAATTACCCATGACCTTCTCTCCGTTACCTCACTGTAAGTATGTAAGTTTTCTCTACTTGATAGTTGATACCATACAACCATTCAAAGAAAAAAAGAATGAGAGTTAAGCTGAAACTTGGCAGCATCTATAAGAACTCAATGTGTTGCATCTGATGGTCTCAGATATGATTAGTTCATTCTCAAACAGGTTTTGGGTTAAGCCATTCGGCCGATTGTTGCATCAACTCATGAAGCTCTGACTATGAGTTGGCTCACGTTTAATTACCACATCACAAACAAATGCAACAAGGAACAGTAACCTATGGAGAAAGATAAAGTATTAAGGAAAAGTGAATTACATCTCTTGCTGAAAATGATTCCAATATATACAGCACTATAGATGAGTAATTAGGAAACTATCCTATTACTAACCTAATAATCAAGGGCCATAAGTCAGCCCCGTATACTGGGCTCCAGCATATGTGAGGTCCAAAGATTCTGCAATCATGCAAACCATACGTCTTCGAAGCCATGCTACTTGTTACAGTTGACATTGCTAGTTACCAAACCCATGAGGGCCTCCAACCGGTTATAGGACGGTTCTTCTCGAACCATCCTATATTCACAAGTAATATAGGATGGTTCGGTTCTCCTGGGACCATCCTATATACTACAATAGCATTTCTCAAAAGAGACAATTCTTTCTTGTTCAAAGAGTACTTTGGATTACAGAAACCAGACCATTATTTTTGAAGGTTAAGCTTCGGCCTTTTCGTCTTCGACATTTCACTTTATGATTACTATGGTATATAGTTTTGACTCACTAAAAAAATAGCATATATTTTTACATTACTAGCATTTGATTTCAACAGTCCCACCCACACACAAAAAGGGTATTTGAGCTGTAGCATTTGCTAGTGACTTTATCACTTCGAGCTATATCATTGGATATGCTATTTGACAAGGAATATATGACGAGAAAATAAGGTGGAAGTGGAAGAGACCAATCTTTTCAAGGATGCAATCATGCAAACCATACGTCTTCGAAGCCATGCTACTTGCTACGGTTGACATTGTTAGTTACCAAACCCATGAGAGCCTCCAACCAGTTATAGGACGGTTCTTCTCGAACCGTCCTATATTCACAACAATATAGGACGATTCCAGAAGAACCGTCCTATATTACTTGTGAATATAGGACGGTTCTCCTGGAACCATCCTATATTCATAAAGGCACTAATGATTATATAGGACGGTTCCAGAAGAACCGTCCTATATTGCTAGTGAATATAGGACGGTTCCAGCCGAACCATCCTATATCAACCCGAAGGATTATAATGCTACAGTAGAGTTCTATTGGGCACCTTTCTTGGTACAATCAAACTCGGATGATCCGACGATGCACAGCATTTTGGATCGTGTTATCATGCCTGAATCGATCGTAAAGCATGGGGTCAACTGGTTGGGTGTTGATTACTTGATTTTTAACACGTACATTTGGTGGACGAACACTCCTAAGATGAAAGTCTTGTAAGTATTAGAACTATCTTAATAATAATTAAAATTGCAATTTGGTTTCTTCTAATATTTTAATGAATTTGGTTACCTTTTTGTGTTGGTAGACGAGGATCGTTCGATAATGGAGATACAGATTACGACGAGATCGAGTGGCCGATTGTATATGAAAGAGTTCTAAAGATGTGGTCTCACTGGGTGGATGAGAACATTGATCCCAAATGTACAATGGTGTTCTTCTGCAGCATGTCTCTAGACTCTCCACTGCATATTAAGTAAAATCTTTTGCTTTAACAATTAACAGTTGAAGTTTACCTAAACGTAGACTTAATGCCAGGGAACATGGGAAGCACTATGGCCCACTTGATATTTAGTAAGCAAATCGTACAGTTGATAACTTTAGACCAATGATCTGGTGATCCTGACAAGTAGATCAGTATTGAAACAAAGATATCACATACATTGAAACAATGCACTTCAATCAAAAGAAAAACAAAATACATCCATTAAATTGAACTGATCTTTGTATCATATTTGAGTAAAATGTATATACATGAATGATAATATACATTCATTTACATCACTGAACTACAAATTAAAAATCATAATATGATTTGTCCATTCCATTCTAATATCATCTAGATCCAACTGGAAGTAACTCTTGGGTCCCAAATCCGCCTACAAGAAACACATAATAACTTAGTTCAGAGATCAGACATTTAATCTTGGATTCAATCAGGAAATATACAAATCAAAAGTGTAATAACATTGGTCAATAAATCTAACTGTCTAAGTGTTACCTTTCTCAATTGTGAGACTGTAACTCCATTGCGAATGAGGGTTCTCATGTATCTAAGAACATAATATCCACACTCCCAATTTGATTTTTGTTTAGGGCACTGCAGAACAATGCCACCAAAGACAATAGAAAAGGTTCAAAATATAATTTCCAATAAGTTCAGGTTTAAGATTATATCAAAGAGTCTAAAGATCAATAATTAGTAAGCCATACCTTGGCCTTCTTCCAGTTGAGTTTTGGTGGGTGGTGAATGCCTTCCCTCTCAGCCCATTTATACCATGCTCTACACACATAAAAAGACAGAGCATATATGTAATTAACTCATGTCAATTGAGCATCAGCTTTAAAACTAAACAAAGTTATGTAAGTAACCCATACTGTCATACTCAATTCAATAGTTGTTTTGTTGAGGTTGAGGATGAGTAAAGTAAGTGTTATGTATTTAACTCATCTGATCTCAGTTGAGGACCAGCTTAAAAAGAAAAGTTATGTAAGTAACTCATACTCAATTCAAAAGTTGTTGAGGAATCAGGATAAATAAAGAAAGTCATGTAATTAACTCATTAGGTAAGAATGAGTGAATGAGAACAGAAACAGTTATGTAATTAACTTAGTAGCTTGAAAATAAGTATAGAAAGAGTTATGCAATTATCTCATTAGTGGATAATGATTATAGGAAAGGTCCAAAGGGAATAGTTATTAGTTATGTAATTAACTCATTAGGTATTTAGGTGAGGTGAGAATGAGAATAGAGAATAGGAGTTATGTGTTGAATTAACACAAATGTTGAATGATATTACTAAGGGAGTTACTAAATTTTACTTTACATGAATGATGGATCAATAGATCATGGATGAATGAGTTATTCTCAATCTATTATCATCAATTGGGAGTTAGAAATGAGAAACAAATATTGAGTTATATGAGTTGGAGACATGATATTCATGAATTTGATGAAAAAGAGATATATTAGATCAATTGGTGTTTGGTGATGACATGTGAAATTAACATAAGAAAATCATTAGCATTTATAATTTTATACAATATGTTAATATATGACAGTTAGTTAGTCTCTCACTTCACTTGTACTTGTACAAGTTACAAAACTTGGTTAACTAATTTTCTACTAAGTGTAACTTGTAAGTTTGTAACTGACAATGCGTAGCTAATCTTAAAATGGTTGATAAGAAAATTAGAGACAGTGTGTAGGTGTAGTTAAGTCTTAGGTTATAACTTATAGTTATAGGCTTATAGCAAACAACCACCAGCCAAGTCTATAAGACGGTTCTTCAAAAACCGTCTTATATTAAAATATAGGATGGTTTATCTGGAACTGTCTTAGATTACATTTAGTCCTATAATATTACATGTTACTTTTTGCTGAAGTGGATTCTCTTCAAAATGCCTACCCGTCCTTGTAGTGGATTCACTTTCTCTCCCTTTCCTTTCAAATGAAAAACGTTTTAAATATTGCGGGAAGAAATGGCGCCCAAATTTCGGCAACCTCTTCAATGCATTTTCCCTCTATTAAAGGCTCTCTTCTTGCCTTCATTTTCCACTCGTCCCCTTCTTTCCTTGAATTCTTAGTGCTTTCAATCAAAAATGGGAAAACAAGATCAAATCACAAGCCTTGAAACCAACGAACCCCTCCCAAAACTTCAGAAAACCAACCAAAATGGCGTATCCGCAGGTTCTCCAAACCTTCTCTTTCTTTTGAGGGTAAAAAGGCTCTCTAAGAATGCCAGTTTGCCTTCAAAAGTTTCTCCTCTCTCAGCAGGATATGATCTTTCAAGGTAATGTATGCTTTAATCCATCTGGGTATCAGTGATTTTGAGCAATGTCCATCTCAATCTTCCATCGTTTGTTTATTTTTAGTTCTGCATCAACAACCGTTCTTGCCAGAGGAAAAGCCCTTGTTCTTACTGATTTAAGCATAGGAATACCCAAAGGAACCTATGCTCGCATAGGTATGTGCTCGAAATAGAAAACCTTTTGATGCGTTTGATGATATACTCATGGACGAGCTTGTTATTTGCAGTGCCGAGATCTGGTCTGCTTGGAAGCATTCAAATGATGTGGGTGCAGGCGTGATTGACGCCTATTATAGAGGTTCAGTGGGCGTGATTTTGTTCAACCATTCTGATGTTGATTTTGATGTGAAGCAAGGAGATCGGATTGCTTAGTTGATCATTGAGAGGATAATGATGCCCGAGGTTTTGGAAGTTGAAGATCTTGATGCTACGATGAGAGGCATGGGGGGATTTGGATCTACAGGAGTTTGAGTAGTCGTCCATGTAGTAGTTTACTTAATCATCTATGTTGGCTCTTTTGTTTTTTTCATCTTTGTTTGGAAGGATGATTCATTGGAGGACTTCTATCAAATGTAATATAGGATGGTTACTAAGTGTAATATAAGATGTTTCATCTCATAACCGTCCTATTTGTTATGTTTATACTTTATAGGAAGGTTATTTCACAACCGTCCTATAAAACGTAACATATAGGACAGTTATTTCACAACCGTCCTATAAAACGTAACATATAGGACGGTTATTTCACAACCGTCCTATAAAACGTAACATATAGGACGGTTATTTCACAACCATCCTATAAAAGTATAAAACCCATATCATATAGGACGGTTGAAAAATAACCGTCCTATGTTTTGTGGTTATGTTCGCTCAATGGCTCCATCCACTTGGGAGTTGGGAGCAGTTTTTTTACCAAGTCGTAATAGGAAAATAGAGTCGTGTTATGTCGTATTGTGTTGTATTGTGTCATTTCGTATCTTGTATCCAACACAACTCAATCAATAATTGTGTTACATAGGTCGTGTCGTGTCATTTTTTTAAGAACCGGGTCATGTACGAGTCATAGGTTTTTGACACGACTATTAATTGTGTCGTGTTCGTGTCGACCCATAACTCTAATCAAGTGGTGTTCGTGTTGCCACAAACACGACCTGCCAACCCGAATTGCCAACCCTAAGTTTAACTAGTACTAAGACATGGTGCAATTCGACATTCTGACATTTACTTAATTGCCCATGCGTGCTAGTTTACCAGTTGCTATGTGCCATCTTCTTCAAATCTCATGAACTGATGCAAACAATTTGCTTTTACTTACTAATGTTCAAGCTAGTGTTGTCATCTTTTTAAAGACTTATTTCATATCTCTGCCCCTTTAGCCTTCTCAGTCTTTTAGATTCAACCATTATATAACAAGAACCGTTTCTTTTAAGTTGACTTGATCAATTTTTTACTTTACTGCTAGTTTCATAGTGGTAGCTTTGAGTGAATCTAAAGGAAGCCCTCACCCAAATAAGCTTTTAAAGACAAGGTCCATTTATATGATGGGCAAGGTCAATAGATACAAGGACCTACAGGTGAATTTTCATAATTAATGCACCTACAGTTGGCCAAATAGAGTCATCACCAACACTACCCGATCTACAGATCGGCTGATAGACGTGAACAGTCATCGCTGCCAGACCCCCGATGCTACCCTTTTCCACAACCCCTCCCCCCAGCCTGCTGGCATTACCTAGCGTGACGACTCGTTGTCTGCCCTATGTTGATCAACAGATTCACCCCCTGAGACTCAATCGACACCCTATTTCCCCTTGATGATCGGCATCCTGATCGTATGGTGGGCATTGCAGATGGGGTTGAGGTGTGTTGAAAACACTAGAGAGGGGAGTAGTGATACAGTAAAGGCGGTTGGAGACCGAATGTGACACCCATGATTTTTATAAACATTTTTTTATATAATAATAATAGTCGTAATTGGGATCCCATGTTAAAAAAGGTTCTATTAATTATTTTATTAAAACATTTATTGAAAACCTTCGGGTGTTATTTTCTTTTCTTGAACAACACAACCCAAACTGAAATTATAATTATAAATACATAGTAAACAAAACACATTTCAATTTCAACGTCAAAATAATCGGCGCCTTTATTTTCAAAGCAATAATTGTCCAAAACGTAATAATAATGTGGTCCAAGGTCTATCCATCATAACATCCCACTTAAATGTCCATCATATGTATAACTATCATAATCAAATCTATAAAATAAAAGTATACAGTCCATAAACAAAGTCAAATGGTACTCCATTTATTAACTCACATCACTGTCTATTAGTCAAAGTAAAGAAATCTCCCACTACTGTCATGGTCTTTCAACGGTCTTGCCCTTCCTGCTGTCGCACTCGAGATCTAAGACATTGCAAAACAAAGCAATGCCTCAGCAAGCTATTGCTTGTGTAGGTATATAGACATTTAATGTAATAAAAATGGAACAAATCGAATGACAGTGGTGATATAATAAGAAGATGTATTATTTATGAAAATAAAACATTATAATCAATGCCAACATAATCTCAAAGCATCATATACCACAAAGCATGCATCTCATGGATTTAAAACATGATATGAGCTAATGTAAATGAATATACAATAATAATAGGGCACCCCAAGGTACGTGGGTCCCACGAGCATTACATACACTCGTATCACCAATCATGTGTACTCATATCCAACCTTTGAGTGTCGTCACACCCATTTGTATAATCACATCTCCATGCTCACCATGCAAGCACACAGAATAAGAGTATGGATCATCATGCTGCAGTGGCAACCTTCCAGGGTCTCAACCACCGTCGCTCCCCGTCGACACCATAACGGGAGACTTAACATCTGTCCCTATGGAAAGGCCCAGACCGGTAGTGTAGACTATCCATGTTGCCAAACCCCTACCGAAAGCCATCTGCGGGCAGGTGTCTGTCATATCACAATCACATCACAAATCTCGGAGGTTGGGTGGCCAGCCCTACTCCCTCCTAGCATGATATCTACCGGGTGAAAGCACCAGTCATAAAACCCAAAATATGAAAAATACGTATCTCAAAAATCAAGAGCACTCATGGCTTGCAATCCCCAAGGCACGCCCGTCATCCCGGGGTTAGCCTCTAAAAGGACCAGCCACCAAGCCTCCACTCTCCTTTCTCATGAAAATCCATCAGTTTCAATGATGCAATAAGGAAAGAAAAATTCTAATTATGCATAAATATGTAATATCGATCTCATGAAATCATCAATTATAATCCATTTAATATTTTATCAAAATCAAATATCAATCATAATATATAAAATTGTTAGTTTCATAATTTTTTTGACTAATTTAAATAATGCAATCTAAATCATAGTCAATCATGATGCTATGATGATGCAAGGTTTTAAAATCAAAATAAAACATTAAATGTCGTTACCTACTTCAATGTGAGATCACTCAACTCAAGCATATTATCCCCTTCTCTTATACGTTTAGATATACCTGTCAATACCACAATACTATTTTATGTCATTTATTTCATCATGAGGGTATCTATGGTGATCCACCTATTGAATCATCCTCTAAGTTCTTTAATTATGATTTGGTTCTTAACTTTAGTCCCGTCTTATGTTCATCTGTTCATTTTTTTTGTGTATCTAACATTTATCCCTAAATCTAATGGTTAAATCATCCTCAGATCAACAAATTTCCAAGATCTTGGTTAGCTCAATGGTCTAGATCAATTTATAATATAATTACATCTAATTTACTCATCTTTCCCTTCTTTAGTATCATATATTTTCTATTTGTTCAAGTTCTAGGGCCTGATCGCTCTTTGCTTGGCCAGATATAAGTTATTGGATATTATTTTATAATTTTTCTAAATTAAAAGTGGCCAATGATAAGTTTTTAAGTTAAATCTAAGTTTGCATCGTCAAGACGATCACAACGGATGTTTTCGATCGTGATTTGGACCTCTGTAGCTCTCAAAATCAAGTTTTTTGTGAAAATACTTCATAAAGGGGGGTCTGGTGATGCGTTTGCACCAGTTTACACCGATAGCCCCCGTTTACACTAGGTTACACCAGTGCCCTAGTTTACACTGGGTTACATTAGTGCCACACCAAAACCAGCGTCGGGGAAGACAATCGAAGTCCGGTCGTCGCTGGTGACCCCACAGGTGTACAAATTTCATGCATTTTCTATTTTCAACTCTCCTTTGACTTGATTTTTCCGAAAACTAAGGTTTTTACTCAATTTTTCTCACATTCCTAAAATTTTCCTACGTACTTCCGGCATCATCCATCGTCGGATTTTCCTCAAACTTAAAGGGTTTGTTCTTGGGTTCCTTATGCACTAGATGGATGGTCCAATCTCTGTTTTAATGATGTTTTATCAACCTATTTGCATTCTAACAGTAGCATATATAGATTTCCAAGAAAAATGACGAACCCTCATCATTTTTTTTTACTTTATTGCACACCATTGATGTATATACCACACATGTAAAGGGGGATTAAAGGGTTGGGGCTTACCTCAATTAGCTAGGCAGTTGTTGACGCTGTCAAATCCTTAGTTACTGGAAAAATATAATTTTATAGAGGTTAAGGTTTAAGGAAAGGGCGCGATAGAGAAGATGTTGAGAGGAGCAGATTGAAGGAGAGAGATCGTGCTTGGAAAGGAGGAAGGGAACTCTTCCCTTATACGCCTTCCCTTCAACCATTTTTTTGGTGAAATCGTGGGATCTAATAAGGGGGGATGGAAAGGGTGCCATTATCAAAATAGCCCCTTGCAATTCGGGCCCCTCTAAATTACCAAACTACCCTTACAAGTTCAATGGCACATAACTTCTTCGTTTGAGCTCTGTTTTCTGCGTTCTTTATGTCGTTGGAATTCTATTGACATGTACTTCTTAGTTTTTAAGTTTTTATAATAAAATTCTACGCATAAATTTTTTTAATTTTATTTATTTATTTTATCACTAATTTAAAATTAAAATTAAGGATACTACATCCTTCCCACCTTATTAAAATTTCGTCCTCAAAATTTTGATACATACTTCTATGTAAATAACTCTAGGTGGATCCTCCGCATTTCCTCTTCTGTCTCCCATGTGGCCTTCTGTAGTGAATGATGCTGCCAAAAGACTTTGACTAATGTAATAGTTTTAGTCCTCAACTCCTTGACTTTTGTATCTAGTATGCACACAGGTCTCTCCTCAAATGTCATATTAGGCTGTAACTCTCCTAGGATCTGCTCCAACAAGTGTGAGGGATCTAGCATGTATTTCCTTAGCATGGATATATGGAAAACGTCATGTACATTTGCCAACTGTAGTGGTAAGGTTAGATGGTATGCTACTAACCCAACTCTGCGTAATATCTCAAAAGGTCCAATGCATTTGGGGCTGAGCTTCCCTTTATTCCCAAGCCTCATCACTCCTTTCATGGGGGAAACCTTCAAGAATACATGCTCACCTTTAAAGAACTCTAGGTCTTTCCGCCTCCTATCAGCATAACTTTTCTGTCGACTGTGAGTTTTCAATAATCTCTTCCAAATAAGTCGAACTTTCTCTGTGCACTCTTCCACCAACTCGGACTTCACTATGCGTCTCTCTCCTACATCACTCCAACATATGAGTGATCGACAAGGTCTGCTATAAGTGTCTCGTATGGAGCCATGCCAATACTTGCGTGATAGCTGTTATTATAGGCAAACTCGACCAGTGGTAAATGATCTTCTTAGCTACCCTTCCAATCCATAACACAAGCCGTAGCATATCCTTAATTGTTTGGATGGTCCTCTCGCTTTGACTGTCTATCTGAGGGTGGAATGCTGTGCTAAATTTCAACCTCAATCCTAGAGCCTCTTGCACACTCTTCTAGTACTTCGAGGTAAACTGAGTATCTCGATCCAATATAATCGTCAAGGGAACTCTATATAGACTCGCGATCTCCTTGACATACAATTTTGCTAGGTTGTCCACAGTCTGATTCTATCTGATAAGAAGGAAATGAGCGGACTTGGTCAACCAGTCCACAATGACCCATATCATGTCATGGCCGCTAACAGTCCTTGAAAGACCCACAATGAAGTCCATGGTAATATGATCCCACTTCCACTCAGGAAGGTCCAATGTATAAAGTAGTCCTGATGGACGCTAATGCTCAGCCTTGACCTACTGACAGGTCAGACACCGTGCTACGCACTCTTCAACATCCTTCTTTATACCGTTCCACCAGAAATGTCTCCTGAGATCCTGATACATTTTTGTTCCTCCTAGGACAGTAATAAGTCTCCTCTTGAGCTCTTGGAAGCTCTCCTCACAAGCATCGGTCCAAACGAACGAAGTGTCTTTCTTGGTCAAGGTGGTCAATGATAACGTAATCTTCGAGAATCCCTCTATGAACCAATGTTAATATCCTGCCAAACCGAGAAAATTGCGTATCTCTGTCACCATCTTAGGTCTCCCCCAATGTAGTACTGCCTCAACCTTCGTCAGATCCATGGCCACTTCATCTTTAGATACGATGTGGCCTAAGAACTGCACCTGATCTAACCAAAAGTCACACTTACTGAACTTGGCATACAATTGATGTCGACGAAGTGTGTCCAATACTGTGTGGAGATGCTCCTTGTGTGCCTCATGACTAGGTAAATAAATCAAGATGTCATCAATGGAGACAATCACGAACTTATCCAAGAAAGCTCGGAAGACATGGTTCATCAGGTCCATGAACACTGCAAGTGCATTTGTCAATCCAAATGGCATCACTAAGAACTCATAGTGGCCATAGCAACTCCTAAAAGCAGTCTTCGAGATGTCCTCTTCTTGAACCCTTAGCTGATGACATCTTGACCTTAGGTCCATCTTGGAGAACACTCGTGTTGACTGTAGCTGATCAAATAAATCATCTATGTGTGGCAAGAGGCATCGGTTCTTTATAGTAACACTATTCAACAACTAATAGTCAATGCATAGACTCAGTGATCCGTCCTTTTTCTTCACAAAAAGGACTAGTGCTCCCCATGGCGATCCACTTAGCCTGATGAAGTCCTTATCTAATAACTCTTACAACTGTACTTTAAGCTCACTCAACTCTACTGGGCCCATATGATATGGTGCCTTAGAGATAGGCGATGTACCCAGCACCAAGTCAATGGTAAAGTCAATCTCCCTGCTCGACGGCAATCTTGGATGGTACAAATTGGTAGAACCAATACACTGACAGAATGTATGGATATGATGGGTTGAATCTTCAAATGTTATTTTGATGAACCATGATTGGGTTAATAGATAGTATTGTTGAATACTTCAAGAACACAGAGGGGCACAAGGACTCATTGTGCATAAATCCAAAATGTCTAAGGGCTCATCATTTATTGCAAACATTATAGCATGAGTTATGGTCAGAGGAAGTGAAATTCCTTTACAAAACACCTTGAATAACAGAGGAGTCATTTCTTGAGACTGTGATGGGCTGCGATTAGCTAAATTAGTGGCTGCATTTCATAGTTCCTAAGTCTCATAAACTGCGGGCATTGTATAATTGATTGTCACCAAGATATTAGTGATATACAATATTATGTGAGATTATTCCCTTATGATTAATCAAATTTCAAGTTATAATTGATGCTGGTGAGCAACCAATGAGGGTAGGTGCTAGACACATTTGTAGGTTTTTGGGTGGCAATCTCCTAAGTGCTTACAGTACGATCATATTGCAGATTGGTTCTCATTGGCATAGAGTTCTTGTTGGCGAGTGGATAAGTTATCATTGTGACTAACATATGATTTCCTGTTGGATAACTATATGCTCCAGTTTTGATTTAGTAAATGATTTCCTATATGTTAACAAAGATACTCTGAGTTGAGCAAATGTAGTAAGAGAACTAACACTAAGTTGTACATAAGTAATCAACTCCTCGGTGGAGGTTTGGTTTGTGCAAATTGAGTCATATGTGGTTATGATGTATCTGATTATATCAAGAGAGGATTGATAGGCATCGATTTATATGATGGATTGAACACCCTTCGTGGTCTTAGGTGTTGGTGGGTCTTGTACTGGGTGGGTGGAATGAACAGACGAAACCATAGGTGCCACTGGAGGCAGTGTGACAGGGTTAGGGTTCACGACCTAAATCGCAGTCCTAACCTGCTACTTTATGAGTAGTATCAACCCTAACATTACCTTGTTCACCAACTCAACATCTCGATCCCCTTGATCAGAGGACTTAGCAAGTGGGACAACTGGCATAGCAGGGGTAGACCTCATTCTTCTTCGAGGAGCCATCTATCAAAGATTTAAATACCACTAAGTGTAAGTTCCTCTCTCCTAGTTCCTCTTTAACTACAATATATGGATTGTTACCCACATATAAATAGACATTAGTAAGGATTATGATGGAATAGACTGGGCTCTGATACCAACTGTGACACCCCAGATTTTTATAACAAATTTTTATATAATAATAATACTAGTAGTAGTCGGGATCCCATGTTAAAAAAGGTTCTATTAATTATTTTATTAAAATATTTATTGAAAAACTCTGGGTGTTATTTTCTTTTCATGAACATCACAACCCTAATTGAAATTATAATTATAAATACACAGTAAACAAAACACATTTCAATTTCAACGTCAAAATCATCAGCACCTTTATTTTCAAAACAATAATTGTCCAAAACATAATAATAATGTTGCCCAGGGTCTATCCATCATAACATCCCACCTTAATGTCCACCATATGTATAACTATCATAATCAAATCCATAAAATAAAAGTATACAGTCCATAAAGAAAGTCATATGGTACTCCATTTATTAACTCACGTCACTGTCTATCAGTCAAAGTAAAGAAATCTCCCACTGCTATCACGGTCTCTCAACGACCTTGCCCTTCATGCTGTCACGCTCGAGATCTAAGGCATTACAAAATAAAGCAATGCCTTAGCAAGCTATTGCTTGTGTAGGTACATAGACATTTAATGTAATAAAGATGGAACAAATCGAATGACAATGGTGATATAATAAGAAGATCTATTATCTATGAAAATAAAATCATTATAATCAATGCCAACATAATCTCAAAGCATCATATACGATAAAACATGCATCTCATGGATTTAAAACATGATATGAGATAATGTAAATGAGCATACAATAATAACAAGGCACCCCAAGGTACATGGGTCCCACAAGCATCACATATATTCGTATCACCATTATGAGTACTCATATCCAACCTTTGAGTGTCGTCACACCCAGGTGTATAATCACATTTCCATGCTCATCATGCAAGCACACAAAATAAGAGTATGGATCGTCATGTCGCAGTAGCAACCCTCTAGGGTCTCAACCACCGCCACTCCCTCTTTACACCATAATGAGAGACTTAACGTTCGTCCCCATGAAAAGGCTTGGACCAGCAGTGTGGACTATTCATGTTACCAAACCCCTATCGAAAGCCATTTCTAGGCAGGTGTCTATCATATCACAATCACATCACAAATCTAGGAGGATGGGTAGCCGGCCTTACTCCCTCATAACATGACATTCACCAGGTGAAAGCACCCATCATAAAACCCAAAGTATGAAAAACATGTATCTCGAAAACCAGGACCACTCGTGGTTCGCAATTCCCAAGGCATGCCCCTCATCCCAGGGTTAGCCTCTAAAAGGACCAGCCACCAAGCCTCCACTTTCCTTTCTCATGAAAACCCATTAATTTCAATGATGCAATAAGGAAAGAAAATTTCTAATTATGCATAAATATGTAATATTGATCTCATGAAATCATCAATCATAATCCATTTAATATATTGTCGAAATCAAATATCAATCATAATATATAAAATTCCTAGTTTCATAATTTTTTTGACTAATTTAAACAATGCAATGTAAATCATAGTCAATCATGATGCTATGATAATGTAAGGTTTTAAAATCAAAATACAACATTAAATGTCATCACCTACCTCAATGTGAGATCACTCAACTTGAGCGTATAATCCCCTTCTCTTATATGTTCAAATGTAGCTATCAGTACCACAATGCTATTTTATGTCATTTATTTCATCATAAGGGTATCTATGGTGATCCACCTATTGGATCATCCTCTAAGATCTTTAATTATGATTTGGTTATTAACTTTAGTCCCATCTCATATTCATTTGTTCGTTTTTTGCATGTATCTAACGTTTATCCTTAAATCTGACAGTCAGATCATCCTCAGATCAACAATTTCCCAAGATCTTGGTTAACTCAATGGTCTAGATCAATTTATAGTGTAATTACATATAATTTACTCCTCTTTCGCTTCTTTAGTATCATATATTTTCTATCTGTTCAAGTTCTAGGGCCTGATTGCCCTTTGATCGGCTGGATCTAAGTTATTGGATACTATTTTATAATTTTTCTAAATTAAAAGTGGTCAACGATAAGTTTTTAAGTTAAATCTAGGTCTGCATCGTTAAGATGATCACAACGGATGTTTTTAATAGTGATTTGGACCTCTATAGCTCTCAAAATCAAGTTTTTTGTGAAAATACTTCATAAATTAATATTATTAATTTATAGGGGTCCGGGCTGTGCATTTGCACCAGTTTACACCGGCGCCCCTTTTTTACACCAGGTTACACCGACGGCCCTGGTTTACACTAGGGAGATGCGAAAACCGGCACTGGAGAAGACGACCGAAGTCCAATCGTCATCGGTGACCCCACAGGTGTCCAAATTTCACAAATTTTACACCATTTTGCTCGAAATTTCATGTATTTTCCATTTTCAATACTCCTTTGGCTTGATTTTTCCAAAAAACTAAAGTTTTTACTCAATTTTTCTCATGTTCCTAAAATTTTCCTACGTACTGTTCTTTGCTATTTCCAACATTGTCCACCGTCGGATTTTTCTCAAACTTAAAGGGTTTGTTCTTGGGTTCCTTATGCACTAGATGGATAGTCTGTTCTATGTTTTAATAATGTTTTATCAACCTATTCGTATATAGATTTCTAGGAAAAACAACGAACCCTCGTCGTTTTTTTTTTCTAACTTTCATGCACGCCATTGATGTATATACCACACATGTAAAGGGGGATTAGAGGGTTGGGACTTTACCTCGATTGGCTGAGCAGTTGTTGATGTTGCTGGATCCCTGGTTGTTAGAAAAACACAATTTTGCAGAGGTTAGGGTTTAAGGAAAGGGCATGATGGAGAAGATGTTGAGAGGAGCAGACTAAGGGAGAGAGATCATGCTTGAGAAGGAGGAAGGGAACTCTTCCCTTATACGCCTTTCCTTCGACAATTTTTCTAGCGAAATCATCGGATCTTATAAGGGGGGGGGGGAGACGGAAGAGGTGTCATTATCAAAATAGCCCCTGCAATTCGAGCACTTCCAAATTACCAAATTGCCCTTACAAGTTTAATGACCCATAACTTCTTCGTTTGAGTTCCATTTTCTCCATTCTTTATGTCATTGGAATTCTATCGAGTGTACTTCCTTGTTTTCAAAACCAAATTCTATGCATAAATTTTTAAATTAAATTTATTTATTTTATCACTAATTTAAAATTAAAATTGAGGATATTACACCGAAAATGCAGGCTGTGATAGAAATGCCAGAGGTGAGGAGAGGGCAAGCTATGGGGTAAGGTCGCAGGTAGTGGAAACATCTTGGGGGGGTGCGAGGGACAAGCTAGGGTGGGGAGGCAGGCGATAGGATGGGGGTTGGCGTAGCTAGAAACGAAAAGATGCCACCAGCATACGAGGGCAAAGATGGAATTTCATAAAAATTAATAAGGAAGGAGGATGGACACTAACAGAATAAAAAGTGCAGAAAGGTGAGCCCCAGGGCAAGAATCTCCAGTCTATGCAAGGTCCAAAGAAGGGTGGATGAATCTCCAATCTATGCAGGGTCCAGAGAAGGGCGGATCACAAGGGCCAGTAATAGGCAAACATACCTTGTATTTTTGCAAGAGATAATTTTTACCCCTTGAACCCATGACCTCAAGGTCACACAACAACAACTTTTACCGTTGTCACTAAGGCTCTCCTCAAAATCTAACAAAATAGGAAAAAAGAAAGGAAAAAACTTACATCCATGAAATCCGAATAAAGGTGAACTTGGGCTCTGTTGTTAAGCACATCAATGGTAGCATTTTCAATTCTTGGAAGACGTTTGATTGCTTTCTCGACAGAACCGGCGCATGCAGAGCAAGTCATTACAATGATAGAAAATAGAGCTTTTTTCACTTGTTATCAAACCAAATTATCAACTACAGAAAAGCCCTTTGGGTATTTGGGCATGGACTGACAATGTGATCGAGGAGATAGCTCTCGAGGGCTCTCATGTCCAAAGCATGCAACTACAAATAGATTCCTGCTAGCCATTTTCTCTTCTCTTTTTGATACAAAATTCTAAATCTGGTGGATTTAAAGGAGAAAAAAGAACGAAAATAAAAGGAAATAACTTAAAGTGGTAAGAAGAATGAAGGATTGTTGAATCTCATAGAATGGTGCATTTTTCAAAGCAAAATCCTTCCAAGTATATAAGATCGATTATACTATAGTAAGTATGAAGGATTGTCGAATCTCATAGACAGAGTGAATTAGGAAAAAATATAGTTTAAACTCCTAACCATTTTATTACACTTTAATCTCCAAACTTTTATTTTTGCAGATTAATCTAAATATTGAAAAACATTTTACTGTAAAGGCCTTCCTTCTAATGTCCGTTGATAGACATCAATAGATGTTGACAGATGTCTGATGTGGGACTCACAATGTATATTGTAATGTTTTGGAATACATTTTTATTTGTATAGAGACTGAAGTAAACTTTGCCCATGTGGTTTTATGATCCTGCTATCGGTCCCAAGCTCAAATAGAGGAGGTTTGCGTTAGGTTGCTAGCTGGCGTAAAATATTTTGGCAAATCTTATTACATAAATCTAAAGACTAAAACATTTCTTCAAGTTAGGGTGTTTCTCACAAGTGATAAGTTACATAGGAGGCTGAATGTAGTGGGAAATGGACAAGGGTTGATAGAGCATTGTCTGTAAGTGGCACGTTACATTGGAACCTAAGTGTAGTGAGATATGGGCAAGGGCTGGTAGAGGGTTCTCTTAAAAGTGATGTTGCATTAGGACCCTAGTGTTGGAAAGTAGGTATGGGTTTCTACGTTATTCTAAATGTGTTCATGTAAAGAGATTAGCTTAGGAGAATAAGATTCGTATGGTCACATGGATTAGAGGCACATTGACATGCAAGAATCTGAAGTTGGTAGATAGGATGGAATGTAGGGGAGTCAACATAGCTTATACCTAAGAGACCAAGTGAAAAGGAACAAAAACTAGAGATGCCAATGGGTACAAGCTGTAGTACGTAAGAGAACATAATAATAGATATGGTATAGAGATAGTAGTGGGTAAACTAGAGATACCCAGTTGCCCAAATTTTGTGTTTT
This sequence comes from Warburgia ugandensis, assembly GCA_035236585.1. Lineage (NCBI taxonomy): Eukaryota > Viridiplantae > Streptophyta > Magnoliopsida > Canellales > Canellaceae > Warburgia > Warburgia ugandensis. The sequence goes on from CP141129.1 coordinate 45,894,435, forward strand.
TTACACCATTTTGATCGGTTATTCATGTACATTCACTTTATGACATTCCCATTCATAGGTTTATTTTTACAAAAACAGTAAATGCATATAGTCACCAAAAAACAGCAATTGGTGCCTTTTTCGGCATTAAAAGGCAGTAAACTCAATGGAAAAGAGGCTAAAATGTCAAAATGGAAAAGCATGGGACCTACCTTAGGTCAAGCCGACTGGGAGAGGAGTATTCCGTCATGTGCGTACACACGGAAGGGGGAAAACGACGTCTTCGTCGTTGCTGGCATCGAGAGTTGTCGCCAGTGGCATGAGGAAACGGGGAGGGGGAGTAAATGTAGTCGGAAAAAACAAGGGAAGAACCATAAATGGGGGGCAAAAACCATAATTACCTATTTTTTTATTTTATTTTATTTTACATTAAATGCAGGTATGATTACTAGCAGTAATGGCTGGTAATCACCACCATACACCCTCATAATGACTGTCAGTTTGGGGGTTTCAATGCCCAATTCATGGGCCTCACATGTAAAATCCTTATTTTTCCCTCCTTAATTAATTCATTAAATACTCAAATTAAAATAATTATTAAATTTTCATCCAGTCTCTGATTTTAACATTCTTAGTGTCGTTGGACTCTATTTCTCGCGTATATTTCAAATATTGAGGTTTTAACTCGCAATTTCATTTCTAAAATTTTCAAATTCTCAATTTTCACAAAATCCCAAAATTCTACGCAATTATGCATTTTTAGAATTTAAAAATAGTGGATATTTTACACACACACACAATTGCCTATTGGACTTGGATAAATTCAAGTGCCACTTTACTTCCCTCATGCTAGCTTTTTTTTTTTTGTAGATCTAAGCCAATCACCATGTCAAAAATGGCTTCATAGTCTTAGTGTCAAACTTCATGCATGTTAGATACTTTATCATGTTCTTTTTGGCTATGATTTTAACTTAAGAAACATGCATGAAATAAACTATGGATGTAATTTTCAATATAAATAAATGGGGTCAATTATCTTACATGCATGAAATTTAGTGCTTAGATCATCTAAGCCATTGTCGACATGGTGAATGGCTTAGATCTATAAGGAGAGTAAGGACAGTAAAGTCGCACTTGGATTAATCCAAATCTAAGAGGCACTCGGATTATAACCTCTATATATATCAACACGCACTGACATTGTTTAAGAGTATTTTCATTATTGCATACAAATTTGTCCTTTAATTTTAATTTGGCACTCATTTAACTTAATAATTCAAAATTGTTTTTTATCTCCAGCTTACTAGAACTTTATCCTAGATTAGAGTACATCTTGTAAACCCTAAATAGGAGGATTCTTTTTCCTATTATTTTTTTCCTTCTAAAGGCTAAAATTCTCATAGGAGCCCTGGGATTGTCGTTTGACAACATACGTCATCTACATACTCCATTTTTTATCTTGGAGAACACCACTAAGAAAGAAGACAAGGTTAGTTTCTCATCTGTGTATACCTTTCAATCAACATAATATAAAATTGATAAGAGAAATGTCGTGCTCGTGCCACTGTCCTTAACCTTTTCATTTAACTCTAAGATATGAGTGAGGTACCCTTATCACTTTTCATCTCCTTCTCAATAAAAAAAAAAGATTGGTCTAAAGAATAATTTATATGAATTACAAATATATTAGAAAACTAAAATGTAGAAGAAGAATTATTGATATGAACTATATATCTTTCTTTCTTTCTTTCTTTTTTCTTTTTCCTGATCATGAGTAATTTCTATTATTAAAGTGGATCTAGATTGTCTAATGGAGAATACAAATCAGGATGGACTTAGCCAAACAATAAAGACAAAGTTGGGAGATTGTTCTATTAAAATCTGACTAATTATAATGCTAAGGGATCATGACTATAATATAGGTGTATCCAGCCTGAATCTAACCATTTATTCCTCTAGCAAAAATCACCAAATCTTCTCCTAGTTTCTTTGTAATAGGCCCAGAATAATTACTCAACACATATAGATGAAAAGGATTGATGATAAAAAATATCACATGACTGTTCAAGGTAGAGTCTTGGTATTTTCAAATGCTAAGGTAGCATCTTATTTTCAAAAGTTGCTATCTATAATTTTAGGGTTCATTTTCTGGCAATCGAACTTATGTTTCTTTTTTCTTTGAATCACAACAATTGAAATAAAAGATAAAACAAAAAAAAACAGAAATTAGAATAATTAAATAATCATGATTTTCATTGTCAGGCTAAAAATAGGCATACAAGTTGAGTGGCTTAGATATGAGAAAAAAGCAATAAATAGGTAGTGCCTGAAAATAAGATGATGTTGCTTGATGTTTAAAAATACTAGGACTCTTCAAAGATATATGAACATATAGGTTAGTGCTGACTATCGATTAAGCAAAGTTTGAAACTTATACAAATGATGCCTTCAGGCTGAAGTATCTCAATTCTAAGATCTTGCTTTCCACTCCCTTCTTTGTAAGATAATCACCAACTGTTGGAAATTTTACTCAATGTCCTATATAAACTTTGTCTATGGTTTTTTTTTTTTTTCAGGAAAACTTGAATTTTATGTTTTGTCTTTCTCTATTACCAAAACTCTTTTTTAGTCCTATATTGAAAAACCTTAAAACTTCTAGTAACTTTATAAGGGGTATTAGGTTTTCTCTAAGGGTGCGAAGCTCGGAAAGAAAGATCAGAAAATTCTCCACTATATATCCGAATCAAGGCAACAAATTCTTGCCAATCTTAATTTTCATTTTCGTTCAAATCCCCGATCTTTTTTTCGCATCCAAAACCTTTTCCAGAACCACAGGATTTATTAACATCAATAACAAACATAATCTGAGTTCAATCCCGGTATTTGGACGGTGAGTGAGGTCGGTCCGATTCGATAACCTAGCTTAGACTATAAAAAACTCCGTACTCTTTCATTCGGAGGACAGAGACCTCCCATTCATTTCTATTTGAATAAATCCACTATAAAAAAGAATTCCACTGATCAATAGGTGGACCCCGCACCTGAAACAACCCAGTTAAGTCAAAGGACGCCACAAGTTCCCAATCCCGTAAGATGAAGAAAAGCACTTGCTTGTTACCTAAACGGGATACTCAGATGGATCGATCTGATCAATCTTTGGTGAGGCCCATCATCAGATGGACGGATCTGATCAAGATTTGGCTAGGCCCATCATTCTACACCATAAGATCATTCATCTAACTTAAGAGCTTATGTTCTTGAAGGAATGATAGCATGCCACGGAAACTATAGTGTCTCACTTTTGAATCATGGACTCCATAAATCACCCACTTGATTTCTGTAGATCTAGATCACTTTTATGCCAATCATCGAGGTGTTGGGATGAAAATAACCTCCTAAAACTGTGTTTCTTACTTGTTGAAAAATCAACCGTACTTTAAACAAGATTTTCAACCAAAGGAACATTTGTTCTGATTCGAGGCTCAATCAGTCTCAGGTGTTTCAAAAATCAGATGGACGGGTCGAATATCGAAGGAGTGACCCACAAGATGAAAGATCCAGATGACCAACCATCTCAACCCATTCATACTCTTTAGTGCAATCAAATCCATGCACTGTCTTACATGCGGAAACACCATGTGAGAACTCCCAGCTGTCCATAGTTACTTATAGTACACCAGCTTGGCCGGAAGAGGAATTTCTGCTTCATAGGCTCTCCTGGTTGGTTTCAAAATGCATCCCCCGCCCCTCCCCACCTCCGTTTCCAGCACAGCCATGTATCTATGCTTAGTAATTCATTCAATTCTGGAACTTCCCAAAGAAACTAAAGATCAAAAGAGAGTAGATTTTAAGTAACAAGCTAACCGAAAATTTTCAGAAAATAAAAAAGAAAGGAAGATACATTGATATTCGAGGACAGTTGTTTCATGATTCTTCTTACCACTTTAAGTCGTTTCCTTTTATTTTCGTTCTTTCTTCTCTTTTAAATCTACCAGATTCAGAATTCGTAACAAAAAGAGAGGAGAAAATGGCTAGGAGGAACATGTTTGAGGCCCATCATCAGATGGACAGATCTGATCAAGATTTGGCTAGGCCCATCATTCTACACCATACGATCATTCATCTAACCTAAGAGCTTATGTTCTTAAAGGAACGATAGCATACCACGGAAACTACAGCTGCATATTGTAGTGTGTCTCACTTTTGCATCATGGACTCTATAAATCACCTACTTGATTTCTATGGATCTGGATCACTTTTATGCTAATCATCGAGGTGTTGGGATGAAATTGACCTCCTAAAACTGTGTTTCTTACTTGTTGAAAAATCGACCGTACTTTAAACAAGATTTTCAACCAAAGGAAAATTTGTTCTGATTCGAGGCTCAATCAGTCTCAGGTGTTTCAAAAATCAGATGGACGGGTTGAATATCGAAGGAGTGACCCACAAGATGAAAGATCCAGATGACCAACCATCTCAATCCATCCATACTCTTTAGTGCAATCAAATCCATGCACTGTCTCACATGCGGAAACACCATGTGAGAATTCCCAGCTGTCCATAATTACTTATAGTACACCAGCTTGGCCGGAAGAGGAATTTCTGCTTCATAGGCTCTCCTGGTTGGTTTCAAAATGCATCCCCCCGCCCCTCCCCACCTCTGTTTCCAGCACAGCCACGTATCTATGCTTAGCAATTCATTCAATTCTGGAACTTCCCAAAGAAACTAAACATTAAAAGAGAGTAGATTTTAAGTAACAGGCTAACCGAAAATTTTCAGAGAAAAAAAAGAAGGAAGATACATTGATATTCTAGGACAGTTGTTTCATGATTCTTCTTGCCACTTTAAGTTATTTCCTTTTATTTTCATTCTTTCTTCTCCTTTAAATCCACCAGATTCAGAATTTTGTAACAAAAAGAGGAGAAAATGGCTAGGAGGAACCTGTTTGCAGTCCCATGCTCCGGACATGAGAGCTCTCGAGAGCTGTCTCCTCGACCACATTATCCATCCATGCCCAAATGCCCAAAGGGCTTTTCTGCAGCTGATAATTTGTGCGGATCAAAAGTGAAAAAGGCTCTATTTTCTGTCATTGGAATGACTTGCTCTGCATGCGCCGCTTCTGTCGAGAAAACAATCAAACGACTTCCAGGAATTGAAAATGCTACCGTTGATGTGCTCAACAACAGAGCCCAAGTTCTCTTTTATCCGGATTTCGTCAATGTAAGTTTTTTTCTCTTTCTTTTTTCCTATTTTATTAGATTTTTGAAGAGTGCCTTAGTGACAACGGTAAAAGTTGTTATTGTGTGATCTCAAAGTCATGAGTTCAATTGCAAAAATACAAGATAAGTTTGACTCAAAATTCATCCGCCCTTCATTGGACCCTGCATAAACCGGAGATTCTTGTACTGGGCTCACCTTTCTGCACTTTTATTCTGTTAGTTTCTATCCTCCTCTCTTATTAATTTTTATGAAATTCCATCTTTGCCCTCTATGCCACCGGCATCTTTCCGTTTCCAGCGACGCCAGCCCCCACGCTATCGCCTGCCTCCCCACCCCAGCTTTTCCCTTGCAGTCCCCGCCCTGACGTTTCCGCTGCCGGCCAACCTCACCTCATTGCCTGCCCTCTCCTCACCTCTGGAATTTCCGTTGCAGCCTGCGTTTTCGGTCTCCAACCGCCTCTACCCCATCGTCACTCCCCTCTCCAGCGTTTCCGGCGCACCTCAACCCCATCTGCAGTGCCCACCGTACGATCAGGATGCCAATCATGGGAGGAAAACAGGGTCTCGATCGGGGTAGGGCCGGCGACCAGTCGTCATGCCGGGTAATGCCAGTGGGCCTGGGGAGGGGAGGGGGGTTGTGGAAAAGGGTAGCACCGGGGGCCGGGCGGCGACGACTGTTCACGTCTATTGGCCGATCTGTCGATCGGGTAGCACCGGCGACAACTCTATTTGGCCAGTTGTGGCTGCATTAATTATGAAAATTCCCCTGCAGGTCCTTGTATCTACTGACTGGCCCAGCATATAAACGGACCTTGTCTTTATAATCTTATTTAGGTGAGGGCTTCCATCAGATTCACTCAAAGCTGCCACTATGAAACCAGCAGTAAAATAAAAAATTGATCAAGTCAACTTAAAAGAAACGGTTCTTATTATGTGATGGTTGAATCTAAAAGACTGAGGAGTCTAAAGGGGGAGATATATGAAATAATTCTTTAAAAAGATGACAACACCAGCTTGAACATCAATAAGAAAAAGCAAATTGTCTGCATCAGTTGATGAGATTTGAAGATGCCACGTGGCAACTAGCAAACTTGCGGGCATGGGCAGTCAAGTAAATGTCAGATTGTCGGATTGCACCATGTCTTAGTACCAGTTAAACTTAATGACTTGTTAAGCTGTAAATATGAAAATGAGGACTCGAATGGCGCAACTGTTAGAACGATCTTGTAAATGGCAAGAATTAGTTAAACAAGTAGGAGATAAAGAGAAAACGTCATTCCAAAAATGCCTAAGATGAGAAGTAAATGGGCTCTTAAGTTATTTGAAAATATGAGCTTTTTCTTCCGCGACAAAAGTATGGATTTATAATCCAATACAAGTTAACTGGAAATAGTTGAAGTGATGGGAATCATTTAAACAATAGAAATGAACGACAGTAAGAACCTATCTTGTTAACTGACAAGGTTTTAAGTCGTGTCCATGCACACAAGAAAAACAATCAAAGGGACATTAGTGTGGAAATTCAAGGATGATAGCAAGATAGTTTGATTCTAAGCAGTTCTATCAGAGATTAGAAAATCAGATCTAAATAGTTAAAGAAATGCACATACAAGTTTTTTGTAGAGAATGCGGATGTGTGAATGGACAGTCATCACTTAGAGGCTGCAGTTCTTATTTAATCACTAAATCTGGTACGCAGAATTAATCAAATTCCAGCAAACAATTAGTTTTGGTCAAAATTAGTCCTAAGACAACCAGTAATCGGAAGAAATATATGAGAGCAGTGAGTCAGAGTGGTCTAGCAGGACATGTAGAGGAGTACCACCTGGTAGGTGAAATTTGCAGAGATCTAAGGAACTGAGCTGATGTTAAAGTACAGGGGACATACATGTCTTCCATTTTGAGATAAACTTGTACCAAACTTAGGGATTGCAGATGAAGTCCTTTTACTGAATGTATTGCACAATATACTTCAATTCATGAATGCCTCGCTGCTTATCTTTGGAACTGACAATATTGTTAACGTCAGCACACCAGAGCAGTTAGCACAATGGCTCCAGTTAAACATGTAATAGTCAACATCCAAAATCCATGTGTAGTGAGGATAGTGCTGAACTCTTTAACTTTGCATGACGACACTGCTTAAAACCATAATTGCCCTTCTTTTGTCTAGAAATTCTATATGACTCCCTTGTGTAACAAAATCCTGGCTGTTGCTTCATCTACACTTCTTACTGTTGACCACTATTTGAAAAGTAATCTTGGCATGAAATTGCCATAAGAGGCAAGTGTAAGTAGCTGCTACAGAAATAATACACGAAATAAATGAACTACTTCTCCCGCATCTAGTTCAAATGTCTCGAAACAGTTGGTGCAAACGCTTAGTGTAAGCTTTACTTACCGGTCTTGCTTTTAAACTTTCAATTCTTCCAACTTATAGATAATTGACCTTTACAGTCAACAATAAATTTTATATTTGGCAATACAACAAGCTTTCACATTTTGTATCTGGTTCATTTCTTCATCCATTGCTTTCTTCTGTCCAAGTGTGAAAGGGCTTTTAACCATTGCTTAGATGAATAAATGGAAGGAATTAATCAAAACTTGGCAGTGGGAAAGCAAACACCAAATTAAACAAGGGAATATGAGAGTCAACTCCATTATCTTACTGCTATTGTGGAACTTTATTGCCTAAACATAACTAAATGGTTGTTTGACTTGCTGTAGCAAATACCAATGGATGTTTGAAGCAAATTTTGAGGGCATGAATAGTATTTCATTGTAGAGGAACTAGTTTAGCTATATTTTCTACTTGAGAATTACTAATAATATCATAATTGAATAGTTGATTATTCTACATGCACAAGATTATCCATCATGTCCATGCTGTATCAAACCTTTGTTAAGTACTTAATATTGATATAAATGATTGCACTCTGTAGGAGGAACAAATTCGAGAGACCATACAAGATGCTGGTTTCCAGGCCACACTTATCAATGCCAAGGACAATGAGAGATCTACACTCATATGCCGAATTCGTATAAAAGGAATGGCTTGTACTTCTTGCTCAACAGTAGTTGAATCTGCTTTGCAAGGTGTTGAAGGGGTTTGGAAAGCCCAAGTTACCTTAGCCACTGAAGAAGCACAAATACAATATGATCCAATGCTCATAAACCACAATCAACTGGTGGAGGCAATTGAGGATACTGGTTTCGAGGCTGTACTTATTAGCACTGGAGAAGACACGAACAAGATAGAGCTCAAACTAGATGGGATTCGCACTGCTAGATCGATGCGGATGATCGAGAATTCCCTTCAAGCACTCCCTGGGATTGAGAATATAGACATTGATGTTGCACTTTGCAAAGTTTCAGTTTCTTACAAGCCAGATCAAACAGGACCCAGAAATTTCATTGAAGTGATTGAATCAACAGGGTCTGGGCTGTTCAAAGCCTCTATATCATCTAATGATAGGGGAAGGGAACCGCTTAGGCGCGAGGAGATTAAGAAATACTACAAATCCTTCCTTTGGAGTTTGATTTTTACAATCCCAGTGTTTCTCACCTCAATGGTATTTATGTATATCCCAGGGCTTAAACATGGATTAGATACCAAAGTTCTAAATATGCTAACTGTCGGAGAGCTTTTGAGATGGATATTATCTACTCCTGTCCAGTTATTCATAGGCTGGCGATTTTATACTGGTTCTTATAAGGCTTTACGCCATGGTTCTGCAAATATGGATGTTCTGATTGCTCTGGGAACCAATGCAGCGTACTTCTATTCAGTCTATTCTGTTCTTAGGGCTGCAACTTCACCTAATTTCAAGTCAACAGATTTCTTTGAGACCAGCTCAATGCTTATTTCATTTATTCTACTTGGAAAGTATTTAGAAATACTGGCAAAGGGGAAAACGTCTGAGGCCATCGCCAAACTCATGGACTTGGCTCCTGAAACAGCTACACTATTAACTCTTGACAGTGAAGGCAATGTGATAAATGAGCGAGAGATTGATAGCAGATTGATTCAGAAGAATGATATTATTAAAGTGACGCCTGGCGGAAAGGTTGCTTCAGATGGTTTTGTTATATGGGGCCAAAGCCATGTCAATGAAAGCATGATAACTGGAGAAGTGCGTCCTGTTGCAAAAAGGAAGGGTGATAGTGTGATAGGGGGGACCTTGAATGAAAATGGGGTCTTGCACATTCAAGCAACACATGTTGGGTCAGAGGGTGCTCTTTCGCAAATTGTTCGCCTTGTGGAGTCAGCACAGATGGAGAAAGCGCCAGTTCAGAAGTTTGCTGATCATATTTCAAAATATTTTGTGCCCCTAGTAAGTCAATTTGCATTTTCATTTTGATTTTCATGCCATATGGGTTGGATGCTTTCTCAAAAATAAAAGGAAGGAATCCGATCATTGATTTTCTAAGCTATGGTTTCTTATCAGCCTACAAAATCTAGGTAGTTTCTTACAAATTAATCAAGGGAATCTACATCAACTTAAGAGTTCAATAGAATCACCTGAAAAATATCACAGGTGCTTTTAAGTAGGTTGTTTGTTTCTTTTCATCATAGTTGGTGGATAATTTGTTGTTTCATGGACATAATTTTTATTTTTTATTTTTGGGGGAAATTTGCCTTGCTTTCCCTTGTGAAATGTCCACTGCTGAAGTTTGTCCATTGTATCTCAAAATACATTGTGCCTCGGGTAAGTGAATCTGCTCTTCGTTACTGGATAATGATTGATTTTTCTCTTAATTTCTTTACTGATCTGTAGGTTGACATTTTCTCAAGGACTAACAGTGGGAATCCCTCAGAAATTTTCTGCAGGATGGTTTTGGAAAATTTCTAAAATATAATTATTTCATTTCAAGTTAATAGAAAAAATTCCCTTGATTTTGAAGTGTCAAGGTAAATGTGTGGTCTTAAAGTAGGTGTTTCCTTCATCATAGATAGAGAACAGTTTGTAGTCTCATTAGCATCTTTGCGTATCTCCCTGGAAAATCTGTTCCTTTGCTTGGGTAGAAAACAATACATCCATAACTTAAATCATCTTTGACCCCTTATTCAAGCAACCTACCAAGGTGACCATCATGATTATGCTAGCTAATGAATCTTAGTAGTGCATCACTCAGTGGATTTTATTTACGTAGTTCAGCATTAAAAAGGAGACTTTTATAATAACTGCATAAATGTCTGAAAACTTGGTGATAGCTTGGAACTTGACCAAGTTTTTGGTTAGTTCCCGGTGGACTGAGTTCATAACTCTAAAAATTTGACTATGTTGATGGTTGACTCATTCGTTTCTGTACTTGGTTCATTTTTTATTCAAACATGTCAAACTCACAAGTTATTGACCTTCTAAATGATGTGATTCACGTAATGTCATGCGCAAATGATTGCCCTTTAGTCAACATTTTGATTTCTCTTTCATATTCATAGGTTATTGTTCTTTCATTTTCCACTTGGCTTGCCTGGTTTTTGGCTGGAAAATTTGACGGATACCCAAAGTCATGGATTCCATCTTCCATGGATAGCTTTCAGCTCGCACTTCAATTTGGCATCTCTGTCATGGTCATCGCCTGCCCATGTGCTCTGGGTTTGGCAACACCTACTGCTGTCATGGTTGGAACTGGAGTTGGTGCTTCTCAAGGCATACTTATAAAAGGAGGGAAAGCATTAGAGAGCACCCATAAGGTCAGAATCAATTTGCCTATTTTGTACATTTTTATTGCTTCTTTCTAAATTAAAATTTATCTTCTTAATCTTAAACGCTGCTTGGGTTCTGTATGCTCTGATTTTTAGCAACCAGCTACGTAATCTAATCAACTTAGGAAATTCTTAATCTGCTCAAATCCGTTGATGGGAAACTAAGTAACATTCAAAGTGATGGGAGGAAGAGGGTCCCAAGCATCCCTGACAAAGTGACTGCAATTGTCTTAGCATTTTCCCCCTTTTCTTTTCATCTATTTATACAGCTACTCAATGCCCTTTATCATATCATATTCTCTTCCTTATGGTCTAATAGGTAGAAAAATTGTCTATTATGTTGGTCCTAATACTGGAATCTGAAACGGGGAATTTGTAGGTGAATTGTGTTGTGTTCGACAAAACAGGAACCCTCACTGTTGGAAAGCCTGTAGTTGTTAGCACGAGGCTCTTGAAAAATATGGCCTTGTGTGATTTCTATGAACTTGTTGCTGCCACTGAGGTACGCCATCTTTTCTTTTTGTTTTTTTCTGTGGTCATGAGAATGAAGCTCTGTTTTCTGAGTTCATATCGTTAAACCTATCTCTTTTAAGTGAAACATTTTTTGTTGGTCAATGCACCTTACGGTAAGTTATGATGCAATGGGAAAATTTTGGAATAAAGGGAAGGATGGCAATCGCATTTCCGTTTATAAATAAAATCTTATGAACAGGAAGGAGAAGGAAGGGAAGGACAAGATGGTAGAGGGAGAAAAGATAGATTTGGGAACTTTCTATAATTTAATTGGAACTCATTATTTGTTCTTTGGTAACCAGTCAACGCATGTTTCCCTGCAACCCACCATTTGAGACAATGCTTGCCGTGGCCATTTAAGGATGATTTATTGTGATATACTCATAAGACAAGTTATTTTATTATTTATTTTCTTCTTTTCCCCAGTTAGGCAATTCCAAGTTGATTGGCAAATCTTAAAATCTTGTTGTTTAAAATGTTGGGGTGCCTTTACCTGGATAGGTAAACAGTGAGCACCCTCTTGCCAAGGCTATTGTTGAGTATGCCAAGAAGTTCAAAGAAGACGATGAAAGTCATGTCTGGCCAGAATCACGAGACTTTCTCTCCATCACGGGCCATGGTGTTAAAGCCACAGTACAAAACCAAGAAATCATTGTTGGAAACAAGAGCTTGATGTTGGATTCTGGCATTCTAGTACCTGTTGATGCTGATGAAATTCTAATAGAAACTGAAGAGATGGCACAAACAGGGATCTTGGCATCTATAAATGGTGACGTGGTTGGAGTAATAGCTATATCTGATCCACTAAAGCCTGGTGCTCAAGATGTCATATCCATCCTCAAGTCATTGAAGATCCAAAGCATTATGCTAACAGGTGACAACCAAGGAACTGCAAATTCTATTGCCAAAGAAGTCGGGATTGAAACTGTTGTTGCACAAGCCAAGCCACACCACAAAGTAGAGAAAATAAAGGAGTTACAGGTACGAAACGAATGGACACATTTGATTATATGTTCAACACTTTAATATATATCATCATTCATACAACTGAATATATATATATATATATATATATATATATATATATATATATATATATAATTCACCAGGGCACACACTATTATTAAGACTAAGTACTCCTCTCCAGTGTGCTGGAAAGGAAGTCTAATACATATGGAAACGACGAAAAAGGGAAAAAGGTCTAACAATGATTTTGTGGTTCCTCTCTGCTTGAGTTTGATAAAGATTGCAGTATTGCCTTTTCTTCTCTAGATGTCTGGTTTAACTGTGGCAATGGTTGGAGATGGCATTAATGACTCGCCGGCACTTGTGGCTGCCGATGTTGGATTGGCAATTGGCGCTGGCACAGACATTGCTATTGAAGCTGCTGACATTGTTCTCATGAAGAGTAACTTGGAAGATGTCATAACAGCCATTGACCTCTCTAGAAAAACATTCACGCGGATCCGTCTAAACTACATTTGGGCTCTTGGTTATAACCTACTTGGGATTCCAATTGCTGCTGGGGCCCTATTTCCATCCACTGGATTCCGTCTGCCACCATGGATTGCCGGTGCAGCAATGGCTGCATCTTCAGTTAGCGTGGTCTGCTGCTCTCTCTTACTGAAGAATTACAGAAGACCTAAGAAGCTGGACACCCTCGAAATAAGAGGGATCATGGTCGAATGACCGACATGAAACTTAGCATTTAGCAGTGTGCCTATTGGTGGAGTAAGATTTGCTGGAATGAGTGGGTGTTTGAGTTTCATGTGAGACCTAGAAAAATGATATGATTGGTCTACCTACGTTTCTACATATAAATGATCTTTGTTTTACATTTTTCTTTTCTCTTTGTTTTACAAATTAAGAGTATGTGAGTGGTTGCTTAGGCTATACAAACAATGGTTCTTCATGCTAATGTATATGAGTGTCACAACCCCAATCCCCGGGGCGGCAATTAGGCTTAATCAAGCCTAACGATTGGCCGACCTAGGCCTACGTGGCCTTGCTTCTTCTTCTTTTTTTCATAATTTATATCACAGCAGAAGTGTTGAGAGAGTTAGGTGTTCTTGCCCTGTGCAAGTTACAGTTTACTAGTAAAATACTTTTCTCCTTTAACAACCGAGTCCTACCAAAATTTAGGCAGAGTCTCCCTTATTTTTCAAACTTATGCATTTAATGCATGCTATGCGGTTCACCTAATAGACAACACAACAGTTATAAATCCTTTAAGGGAGACTTCGTCTCCATACTATCTATCATGATGCATTACTAACACCTGCTTACCAACCAGGAGTTTAAGTGGGTATCATACATGCCCTATGAAAGAAAATAAAACCCATAAGATGCATAAGGATCATGGTAAAAAAATGAGATATGACTCGTATTCAGTGTCAGCACATATATACATATATATACAATTCAAAATGTTACATCTTCAATCAAGCTTTCTTCATTTCACTCAACCCCATTTCTCTTCTCGGCTTGACCAGTACTTGCAAAATAATACAGTGAGCTGCGAAGCCCAATAAGAGAAAAGAACTAAACCCATGCATATCCAATCATTCTCGTTGCTACGCTCAAAAGCACATTCAATACAACATAAGCATTCAATTCCATTTTTAACTGGTCATCTAAAAAGTAGTTAGCATGCACTATCAAGTAAGGCAGCCATAGCATGCAAACAAGCACACCCCATAAGAATTTCTCCTCTCGTGTCCAACCACAAGACATTCAATAGATGAGTGACTAAGTCATGGACCTCATTCTAAAGTTAAATGCAAATCATAAGCATTACATCCAACAAAGCTGCATACTCATTAATGATTTTCTCAGTAATATTAAACATGCCTAGCTTACACCAGGATTCAATAGTCATCTCCCTCAAGAATTACCATCTTGGGCGGCCCACTATGTGTATCATTATCAAGGTAGCTAGACCCTCGGGATTTACCATCTTAGGCAGTGCCAAAGTCAGGTTCCCTCAGGATTTACCATCTTGGGTCGCTCCACCTTAGTCAAAATCAACCAGGCAGCCCTTTCCCTCAGGGTTTACCATCTTGGGTAACTCAATATGCCAGCTCATCCCTCAGGGTTTACCATCTTGGGCAGCTCCACCGTGATCCCAAAAGACCAGGCAGCCCTTTCCCTCAGGAATTACCATCTTGGGAGACTCAATACCTGACAGCTCATCCCTCAGGGTTTACCATCTTGGGCGGCTCCACCATGATTCCAAAGAACCAGGCAGCCCTTTCCCTCAAGGTTTACCATCTTGGGAGGCTCAATACCAGACAGTCCATTCCTTAGGATTTACCATCTTGGGTGGCTTCACCTTAGTCGCAAGCGACCAAGTAGCCCTTTCCCTCAGGGTTTACCATCTTGGAAGGCATTATCATAGCTTACTGGGTGGCCCTCAGGGCTTACTATCTTGGGCTTGACCATTTTATAACAGTTTGCATCATTATAACAATTAAGCATAGTAAATAAGATTATAGCATGACCATTTCTATAAGAAATTACATTTTCTATCATCCATTCAACCAAGGTGACAATATATTCATTTTACACATGCATAAAATTAATTGCAAGAAAACAGATCAACAAGAATTTAAGGAATGCAAGGGTTCAGGGTCCTTACCTGCTCTCAAAGTACTACTCAAAGTTCTACAGCTAGAATCGTTCACACTGCTCTCAAACCTTTACAACAAATACAAGTTTTAAGTAAATTTCAAAGTTTCATGCCATTTTCTATAATCACTTCTAGTTCTATATTCACCATGTTCTTAATCTAACCTCATATATCTATATCAAGGATTTGCACCCCAATTGGTCGCTATCCAATTGGATCAGCACCATTAGTCTCACATCGATAGTCTAGATCAAGCACGTACCTCTAGAAGTTTCAATTTCCAACGTTTTAGGTAAGTGATTTCACAATTCAATGCTTTTAGCCATAATTCATGGTCTGATATCCTTTCCTGACCTTCGATATTCGTTGATCGAATATTGGACAGCCAGATGGGATCTCCCATCAATTTATTCATAATTGGTTAGTCATTTCTATGATAATTCATCACTAATGGTTACTTTGAGTTATATTTGACCTGAATTTACCTCTCGATCATATTTTTAATGGTCGGATGTTAAGGTCTCAATTTTCCCTATGCATAACCAAGCTTGTGATCACAATTTCGTGGACCAATTAATTCTCGATCGACAATCCGTCTTCGCGGATGAAAAGATCACATGCGATTTGTCCATATTTGAAAATTTTTCATTTTTCACGTTTTTTAGGGGTTGCCGGAAAATGTCAACATCGCCGGAGAAGAGTACCGGATCTTCATGAAACTAAAGGGGTTTCACTCAGAAACGTCTAAGGGACAACATGAACAGTCGAATTTTCAATTCAAAACCATTCCTTTTACTATGTTTCCTAAATCTAACAGTGTTTATCACCATCCAATTCGTTGAAAAACGTAGTACATGCATTGAAGAAGAAGGGGAAATGGAGAAGAATGAGAAATGAAGGAGAGAAGAGGAGTGGAGGAGGGGACTTACCCGACCTCTACGGTGTGAGGTGTCATCGATGGAGTGAAGTTTCCAGCGAGATGGAGGACAATGCGACTCCATTTCGCCTGAGAAACAGGAATGACCTAGTTCCTAGGCAAGTGGGGCTTGACCGGAAGAGGAGGGAGATCCAGGGGAAGGGGGGGGATGGAGTGGAAGGGGAGAGGGTTGCCAGATTTGGCTCCCTCTTCCTTGTGTTGCAGACTCGTGGGAGTAGAGCTCCATGCGGTGAGTTTCACTCCTGCGTGTAGAGCTCTTCCCACGTGGCCCTTGGTTCACACGCAGTAGAGGGGGATTGTCGATTGTACTATGGTAAGTATGAAGGATTGTCGAATCTCATAGACACAGAGAATTAGGAAAAAATATAGTTTACATCTCCTAACCATTTTATTACACTTTAATCTCCAAACTTTTATTTTTGCATATTAGTCCTCTAATTATTGAAATTTTTTTTTACTATAAAGTCCTTCCTTCTAATGTCCATTGGTAGACATCAATAGATGTTGACAGATGTCTGATGTAGGACTCACAATGTATATTGTAATTTTTGGAATACATTTTTATTTGTATAGAGACCGAAGTGAACTTTGCCCATGTGGTTTTATGAACTTGCTATCGGTCCCAAGCTCAAATAGAGGAGGTTTGTGTCAGGTTGCTAGCTGGCATAAAATCTTATGACATAAATCTAAAGACTAAGTCATTTCTTCTAGTTAGGGTGTTTCTCATAAGGGATAAGTCACATAGGAGCCTGAATGCAGTGGGAAATGGACAAGGGTTGCTAGGGCATTCTTTGTAAATGGTGCGTTTCATTGGAACCTAGGTGCAGTGAGATATGGGCAAGGGCTAGTAGAGGGTTCTCTTAAAAGTGATGTTGCATTAGGACCCTAGTGTTGGAAAGTACACAGGGGTTTCTACGCTATTCTAAATGTGTTCATGTAAAGAGATTAACTTAGGAAAATAAGATTTGTATGGCCACATGGATTAGAGGCACATTGACATGTAAGAATATGAAGTTGGTAGATAGGATGAAAAGTAGGAGAGTCAACATAGCTTATGCCTAAGAGACCAATTGAAAAGGGACAAAAACTAGAGACACCAATGGGTACAAGCTATAGTACGTAAGAGAAGATAATAATAGATATGGTAGAAAGATAGTAGTGGATAAAGAATTAAAGATTAAACATATAGATGTTAGAAGAACCACTAATAGAATTTTACTGATAAAACTAGTCTCAGGAGAAAAGATCACAATTTAGAAATGTATACCCCTTATAGGTACGGTTAGAAGATAAAATCAACAAACAATTCTAGGAAGATATGGAAAGAGTGATGCAAGAAACTCCAAATAAAGAGGAGATATGTATATGAGCAAACTTCAATAGTCATGTAGGAAAAGAAAAGGAAGGATATAATAGGTATACGAATGGTACTGTATTGGAGAAAGAAAGAAGATGGCTACTTAGGGATTTTTGAAAGATTAGTGTGTAAGGATTATACAGTGATACTTGGTAAGAATTTAAACATACAACACAAGTTAATGGTCAAGGATATTTACAATAAGAGTTGAAAGAAAGAAATTGAACTTAATGGGTGCCAAAAAACTAAGTTGTGGAACTTAAAAGAAGAGAAGATAACATCATTCACAAACAAGTTGATGATAGAAGAAAAGTGAAAAAATGAAACAAATGAAAACACCATGTGAACTAATATGCCTAAGTCTACAAAGAACGTGACAAAAGATATTTTAAGAGTATCTAAAGCTAAACAAAAACCAATAAAGGAAACTTATTGGCAAAGTCAAAATGAGCAAAAATTTATATATAAAAAATGGGTGTGTTTTAATGTAACAACTATAAATTTTGAGTTAATTTTAGGTAATTATAACATATTTTAATTGGAGTAAAAATAGAAATTGAATTGCTTGGAAATTGAATTTCAAGGAAGTAATCCCCTTGAAAACTCAAAATTTGGATTTGAAAACTATAAAAAATAAAAACTGTGCATATAGACAATTCTAATGATACTAGTTTTGAGCAAAATGAGGATGGAGGTGGGAAAATCCCAAATTTTTACTAATTTAGGGGGTCCAAATTGATAACGACACCCCTCCCCCACAACTTACATGTGGTAGGACAAATTGACATGTGCAAAGCAAAGCTCGACACATGATGGGTTGAACTACCACATGTCACTACTTTGTACCATGTCAAGTGGCAACCAAAGCGGGGAAAAACTTGGGGGTGCCAAAGGGGGGAAACCTAGCAACCCCTTGCTTTCCTCCATTCGAATTTATTGTCGATGCGCCCCTTGATCGAAATGCCTTGCTACCGTACACCTCCCTCCGATCATATCTCCTTCCTCAACTTGATCACCCTCGAAAACCCTTCACTTTCCCTCCCTCTTTTCAGTTCTAGGCGGTGACCAAATCAAGGCCACCAACCACCTGCACACCCTAAATGCCTCTCCTCTCAATCCACCAAGGACTGGCATAGCCAATCAACCATGCCAGTCTAGGCAGTGATCAAGCAAGGTAGCCAAACATCGCAAGAAACCCTTCCCTCTTCTTCTCTTCTCTCTCGCTCTTTCTATGCTTCTCAGACCAAGGGAGCTCGACTAGTAGGCTATGCCAGTCCCTTCCCCCTTCCCTCTAGCTAGCCACTGCTGAAAACCCCTTTACCCCTCCTCCCTTTTCTTCTCTCCCACTCTTTCTCGTTCTCCCCTTTCCAACCAGTGTAGCTAGCTGGCAAGCTACACCAATCCCACTTCCCCCTTCTCCCTTCTCTGACCACCACTACCCCATGGATGCGCTAGGTCCACCTGTCTTCCTTTTCCTATTCCCCTTGTTACCCTCTTCCTCTAGCGAGCTAGGGCAAGGTGACTCACCCATGTTACCTGCTCCTGACTTACCTTGGTGAGCTGAGTTGACATGGTGGGCCTATTGCCCCCTTTAACTTTGACCTCCTTTATTGTCCAATCCAGGAAGGATTTTACAAATCCAAGATAACTGTCACAATCCTTGCAATGCGAGGAATAAGGCTTGCGTGTCTATTCATTGATCGAAGAGGATCAAACCATCAATGTGACCAGAATTTAGATTTGATTAGATTAGTAGATCTGTGACTGATTTGACCCTCCAGCACAATATATGTGACAACCCGGGTTTTTGTAACACATTTTGTAATACATCTTTCCAAAAGGGAGGGCCCTTAGTGGTAAAAGAATTTCGCAAACAATACAGTGGAAATTCTTTTTCTTTAAATTCGTTTGTAACAAAACCCAAGTCTCACTTTAAGATACATAATACACATAGCCATTTTGTATAAAATAACATTTCATTGAATACAAAGAATCATCCAGTAGTTCACTCATACACAGCCCCATATAAAATTACAAACCATTGTCCAAATTACATAATCCAAAATTCAAACCTCAATACATACAAAACTCTCAAATAAAAATTACATTTCTTCAAGAAACATACTCTGATTAATTATTTTCTTCAAGTCTTCTACCGTCTTGGTCCTAAATCTTCAAGCTCTTTCTCCTTAAGTCTTCTATAATCTTAAGCTTCTAACCCTCCTTCCCTGTATCTGAGATATTGTAAACATTGAAACATTTCCAATACATCAGCAAGCTATGCTTGGTAGGGGATACAAAAATATACTACTTTACTAATGTTGATTGTTTAACCGTAAGTGCACGGGCTATTGTAGTGTAGCTTATGCAAGTACAGGTCGATCCCACGAGGACTTGATTTAAAAGTAAGAGTTTTAAATAAAATTGAATTATTAAAAGAATAAAAACAAAGAATATACTAGAAATAAACTAAGAATAAACTAAAATCCAAATTTATTCAATTGTTACAATTTACACAATTATTCATTCAAAAGAAAACAGAAATTGCAACTAAATAAGCCGTCCTGGATAAGCTTGTCCTGGATTGCACTGTCCTGGATAGTCAAAATGTGAATAAAACAAAACCAAAATAGTACAGGGACACAGATGTAATTAATCTGGGGACACAGATGGAATTAAAGCAGGGACTCAGTTGGCATTCTTGAGATTTTCCAAGGGCAGACTAGTAATTTCTGGGGTTCTGGTTTTTAACGAAAAAAGCCAGGAAAATGTGGAGAAGAAGAGGAGAAAAGAAAGAAGAAGAAGGGAGAAGGGAAGAGGAAGGAGATAAGGGAGAACTGCTAGGGAGGAAAACCCGATCTAGGTTTTTCCTCAGAGTTGAGCAGTGGTGCTGGGATCTCTAGGCAGTCCGGTGCGGTGGAGGTTTTTGGCGTGCTGGAGAAGGGAGCAAAGGAGGAACTAGGCAAAGGAATGCCAATCTGAGAAAGAGAGAGCCAGAGAGAAGGATCTAGGCTTGCCGGCTAGTTAGGTGTGGTGCTGGGCGGTGAAGCTTGGAGGGTGATAGAGAAGCGGGAGTGATAGAGTGAGAGGGAGAGGGAGAAAGAGAGAGAGGGAGCTGGGCTTGGAGAAGAGAGCGTGGGAGAGAAGAATGGAGAGTGGAGAGAGATCCGGCCTCTACTGTCCAGCCAAGAGAGGAAGACGAGAGAGAGGATTGGGATATGACTAGGAAGGTGGAGCCGATGAGGTTGAAGAGGAGGTTCTGGGCAGTTGAGATGACGCCAGGCCTGTGGTGTGTCACGCACCTATGGCCGGCCAAGGAGAGAGAGAGAGAGAGAGAGAGAGAGAGAGAGAGAGAGAGAGAGAGAGAGAGAGAGAGAGAGAGAGAGAGAGAGAGAGAGAGAGAGAGAGAGAGAGAGAGAGAAGGGAATGGAGAAGGAGAGGAGCTTCCGCCCAGCCTAAAGATGACGGTGGTAATGAGAGAGTTGTGTGAAGAGCAGAGAAAGAGAGAATGAGAGGGGGAATGAAGAGAGGAAGAAGAGGGAGGGAAGGGATGGGCTGGCTGCCTCCTACAGCCAGCAACCACGGTCCTATCGGGCCTCCTCCGAAGAGTGGAGAATGGAGGGGTATATGAAGAAAGAGAGAAACATGAGAGAGTGTGAGATGGAGGGAGACGTGTGACATAGGGAGTGAAGAGAGATAGAGAGAAAAGAGATAACTGGAAAAAGATAAGAAAGAGGGATAAGAGAGAGAGTGGGGTCCACTAGAAGTCTAGACTTGCTAGAACTCTACAAGTCTTAAACTTTGTCCTATCCCAAGACTCTTCAAATTCCATCTAATTTCCATGCAAC
The DNA here is from genome assembly GCA_035236585.1 of Warburgia ugandensis. Lineage (NCBI taxonomy): Eukaryota > Viridiplantae > Streptophyta > Magnoliopsida > Canellales > Canellaceae > Warburgia > Warburgia ugandensis. Next base: position 45,915,627 of record CP141129.1, read on the forward strand.
TTCATCCTCTTCATCTGATACCCTTGATTCGATCTGGAGTGTCCACGCCTAAGTTGATTGATCTGCATTGCACAGGACCCTATTAGAATCATCTGAACTATTCAATATTCATCTAATTAGCTTTAATAATCATCTAACCACTAAATCTTTCAATTTAATGGTTGATGGCCAATTCACGCTAAAATGAAACATTTTATGTAAAATCTTGAAATTAATGGCCTAGATGCTCTAATTGAACACTAAATTAGGGGTATTTTGACCAAAATTGAACACTTAACAACTAATATAAGAATACCTACCTCAATCATTATTCCATCATGGTTACCCACTCATAAGTTATCTCACATACAGTATATGTGCTATTTATGTAGTATAGGACAAATTAATTAAAATAGTTAAGATTGCTCAAAACTTGTTCCTTCCCCTGGCTATACTTCCACTCAGGAATTCAATATTTAGCCAATCCTTATAGGGGGATTTTCTTTTTAGGAACTCATGTAGTGGTATCTCATCATGCCATGGCATTATACTATGCCTATTATATGTGCATCATAATGCAAAATACATTAGGACTACTATGCCGCAGTCTCAATCTGTACAGCGTGCCCTGATAATTGCAATCCTCCACTGATACTAACTATGGAATAACAAATCCATGTCTTCATGGGGTGGACCATGGCTTTCGCAGTGGTGGCCTTCCCATTATTGCCCCACCCAACATTTAGCCTCTCTTTGAGCATGGTATCCATCGCATAAGTTTCAGGAATTGGGTAGCCAAACTCTCATAACTTCCCTAGCATAGCATCTCTAGTCTCTATCTCTATGTAAAACAAAGTCACAAGCCTCCATACTTGTATGTAAAATACATTGTATATATATCAGACGATGTGTCTGTTTAACTAAGGCTGGAACATTTTCTAAGCCCTATTCTTAGGGCTTCTTTAGTCTTCACATCTCATTACCTTCACCTCATTTGATTTGATCCTTAGATTAAATCAATTGAGTTAGATTGTATGATTGGATCACTTAGTTGGGTCATATGGTTGGATCATGGCTATGCTAAGGTACTATGCATACCTATATCATGAAGGTCTATAAATACAAACAAAGATCATGTATGTATACCCATGAATCCTTAATACATTCTTATACATCCACCTACCTCAAAGTAGTATCAAGGTCTTGATTCATATATCTCATATGGTATTCACTCCCTATTGTCCATCATGATCATCTGTCAAACCATACGTATCAAATTATTCCTTTATACATGTATGTATTCCTATAAGGGATGTCCAAATTTTCCTTGAATCATATATAATCAAGGTTTCAATTCTTCTAAGTTCATAATCTATACTATTAGAAAAATCATATAAAATACTACAATCTACACTATATTTCTTTCCTTTTTGTTTGTGATCTTTCAAGATCTCTCTTGGATCTTGTTTGATCTTCCTTATCTTATTTACAATTTTTATTAGGGTTAGATGATTTACTAACCTTTTATGCTTTTATTATTATTATTACTCAACCAGTTAATGTTTTATTGGTTGAGGGTAGCTTATTTCATCCTAAGTTTACACAGCTCCTCTTATATCAAATTAGCTAAGGCTTACTAGTTGAATGGTTGAACACAAAGTAATTACTTCAATCCTCATGTAAGGAGGCGTTTATACCTCACAAACGTTAATGGAAGGTGGAGAGAGAGCGAGGCTCTATTAGATAACCCTCTTAACCACTATGTTCATTATCCAATAGATTTATCCTAACTCAACCTTTCATAAGGTTCCTACGAGCATTTAACCTTAAGTACTCTTTCTACTTAAGTTTAATTAAACACATGAACATTAAAATGTCATTTATGATTTTTTTTTTTATTCTCCTAATTTGGACCAAGGAATATTCATTCATGATATTATCCCACTAACTATGATCCTTCTAACATTAAGTTCATGTCATTCATTGTATGTAATTTGTTCTTCAATTCTAATTTCATTAATTATATTTTCAAGGTACTTTCCATTTCATAAGTATTAAAGCATAAACAAAAAAAGCATAATTAAATAAATAATCTACAATTAACTTACAAAGGAATAAAAGACAATGATCATAATGCTCAATAATTCAATGCAAATCTAACATGCTATAAACACCTATCATGATCCAACGGTCTTAATTGATCCTTATTTATTTTTTCTCTTTTTGGGGTTTAGATCTTGATCCTTCATTTTCTTTTAGATCTAACACTTCTTTTTTATGTGATTTCATTATTAGATCATTTATGCATCTCATCCAGTGATTTGATCCTTCTTGATCTAACCAATTAAGAAGATCTCAAGTTATTTTTATCCATTTTAAGGGCATAGATCTTGATCTATCCCAAATCATCCTCATCCATTCCATAAATCCATATAGTCTTAACTTGATATAATCATCAAAACATAGTCATATAGTCCAATCATCCTTGATCATCTTGATCTAGGAGATTACTATTCATTTTTAGGGATTTTACTACTTTTAAGGCTAGATCTCTTAAGATGTGCCTATTAAATTACATTTAACCAATTGATTTAGATTAGTAAATTATTATATCATCATCCAAAAAGGTTTGATTGGTCTAATCATTCCAGATCTTGTAGATCAAGGACATTAGTATACTTATCTTCTTAATCTCAGAAAATTTAATGAATTAAAATATAATTTTATTGGTTCAGTAGGTTCTAATAATCACAAGGACTTGAACACAACTTTTTTATCTCAATTTAGAGTTAAATTGAGAGCAGAATTGTGTTTTTAAGATTTCAGCCTGTGTTAAGGGCTGAATTTTATCCTTACTGTTTTGATTTAATTACTTGATCTAGAACCACATAAATCTTACTGTGATCATGATCCTAAGGTTTTTGGGACCTTTGAACCCATCCATCAGTTCAGATTTCCAGTTTAAAGTCGTATGGACCATGATCCCATATAATTTGTATAGATTTTACTAAATATCGCATGTAATTACAATTTAAAACATGGATATAATAAGTTCAGTAACTAAATAACATGATAAGGAATCTACAAAATCTTTCTGAACTAAAATTAGAGTTATATCAAGTCCTTAATCAAAGATTTAAGTTTATAGTATAAATAATAGACTGCCCAGATCAAATCTAGGTGGAACGGTTGTGGGGACGACCAGTGGCCCATGTCTCCATCACGGAGCCGCAGGCAGCACTGTTCCTGCACCAAATGGCAGCTCGTACATGAGCAAACGCATGAGGGTGCGCTCACAAGGTGCATCCCTACTTGTGTTCTACTCCAATGTGCTAGAGCCTGATTTGTTGAGATTGGTTGAGATGGTCCGATCTAGACTGCCTGATCAACCTTTCTCCAAATCCACTAAACCAGGATAAATCAAAGGCTAAAATTTTATCTCCTAGGATTTTTGGGACCCAGGAACCCATCCAACGGTTCAGAGATTTCATTTGAGCTGTCCAAGGCTATAGATCTCACCCTGTTGCCAAATCCACCGTTTTCAACGGATCAACGGCCGGGGAGATCTCCTGTAGGCCAAAAAATACCACCTAGCTATCAAAATAGAGAGATAGGAGTGAGATACACCAACCTGTGGTGTTCCAAGTCCAAGAACTTGGCCAAAAATCAAGAAAATCCATGCCTAAATATAGGTTGCCAGAGCTTATTAGTTTCTGATGATTTATCTGATAGATTCTCCCCTGATCATCACAAAAGCATAGGGATTTTGTATATATCCTTATTCGTTAGAGATCCAATGGCTAAGATTGAGTTTTAACTGCCATAAAGTGATGTATAATTGAAAATTTGTAGCAAGGTGAAAACCCTGCTCGTCGGGGACACGTTAACAAAAGAACAAAAATGAAGGGAGAGAAGAAAGCAAAGAGAGAGAAGGAGGAGTTTTGAGCTGGAATTTTGGTATACCTAGGAAATTTTTTGAACATTTTTGGGAATTTTGCTCTGAGGTATTTATAGGCAATTTAAGTGTTTTTCATCATTAAGTGTAATTATAATGTTTATATCTTTTGATTATTCAATGTTCATAGGATTCCCACTACCACTTCCTTCTCCACTAGTAGGTGGTAGTGGTTAGACCCATAATTGCACGTTTTCTAGTCATTGGATTCCTCTATGGGTCCCTTGTGGGCTCCACATAATGTAAAAAGACCATTTTGCCCTTTATGAAGAAAAATAGGGTTTAATCCCATGAACTCGGAATTAAGCATACTTAGTGGCATTGGATTCATATTTTCTAGGACATTCCAAATTTTTATGTCTTAGGCTTTGGGTATGGGTAAAATTACCATTTTACCCTTTTATTCATAAAAATGGAGAAAATTGAGGATTTTTCATCCGAATTTAGAATGTATCGTGCTTACAGTCATTCTGAAGGGTTCGTGAGATATGTTTTCAATTATACATGTCTTATGCTTTGCTTATACTTCTATGAGAAGTGCGTTTTTATTAACCCTAATATTCCAGCTTGATTTTCCTTGAAATTCTCAATTTCACTATTTATTTAATTTCATTACAAAAAGTTAGGGGTGTTATAATATAGTCATTGATCTACCTTTGAATGATGGATTTGTGACTGATTTTGTAGATCCTACCATGATCCAATTGTCAATCTACCTCCAAATGGCAGATCTAAACCTGTTCCAACCATTCATCATGATCTGACCATTGATCTATCTTCAAAAATCATATTTGTGATCCATTCATGAACCCTCACACAATCCTACCATTAATTAAGAACTAAGTGCTTAGATCTGCAATCAAGATAAGCTTCCAATTAGATTTGGATGCGAATTTCACATCAAACAATCTGATATGTTATCAGATCTAGCCCGTCATCTTGATCTAACTGTATATTAGTGAACATGTTCCTAGATTCATATCTGACTCAAGTATTTATTCTAATCTAATAGTAGATATATCACCAAACCCCTAGAATGATGACATATTTAGCATGTTCCTAAGATCTAACTGTCAATTGACCCTCTAATGCCAGATATGTGAGATTAGGTACCTCATCTCTTTCTCATTTGTAGTAGTTCCATAATTGGAGCTACTGATAAGCATATCTTTGCTTTCCTAGCACACTAATCAACAAGAGAGACACTATCAGAGCTGCCCATTTATGGATTAATGATGAAACCTACGAATTGGTCAATTAATAAATCGAGTCAAAGGAGGTGCACATGTAAACCGAGGATAAGCATTATACAAGGTAGGTGGATTAAGATTGCTATTTTGGAAAGTTAATAATTGTGATGTCTTTATAAGAATGATTGAATGCATATGATGATTTACAAAGTATTGTCTTTAATTACTAAAATTATGAAAGCATGTGATAAATTTAGAAGTTATCACATGACACCTTTTAAATTATCAAATCAAAAATGGAATTACTAATTTAAATAGAAAATGTTAAAGAATGGAAACCATACTCAATGATTGGAACTTATTATATATATATATATAGCTAATGTTGATAATACTTAGAAACATTATATATATCCATATTACTATAGATATGAAATGAACTTAAAACACTTGTCATAACATTAAGACAAATGAGTAACCAGACTGCCTACCATGAATTTGAACTTCAAGTGGACATTTTAATACCTTAAGCAAGTTTTTATCTTATGTATGCTACTGAGACATGAGGATTTGTATATAGATACTATAATATTTGGAATGACCTAAATATTATGAAATTTTAGTAAGTAAACCAACAATAAAGTAAAGATTTCAAAGTAGCTTGCAAGATTGTTGAACTATAGGAAGACTTAAGTAAAAGTATTAGAAGAAGTTATGCTTAAAACTTAGTGACTCAAGAATAATGAAATGATTGGTTCCAAGATGGAAGAACATTAATAAATTAACTAATAGTTTTTATTCATGAATGGATGCTGAGGAAATAATCCTAAGGTCTTCAAAAGCAAGAGATAGAATAAAAATTGTGTAAATGGTAGCCCTTAATTAGGTTCACTTTAACATGACTTGACTACTATTTGTTGAAATGGAATAAGTTATTGACATGTAGGATTGGAAATGATCGTAATCACATGAAATGATTCACATTTTAACTTGGAAAGAATATTCTAAATGCCATGGTCATGCAATAGATATTTATAAGCTATGACCTTAAGTTGTAACATGTGTGTCTTTACTGATAAGACTTTGTCACTAGTTTAACTATGGTTCCCTAGCAATAAACACTTTTAAGATATTGTTTAAAGATTCATCTTTTGTAATCATTGCGTTGGATATATACTTTTGAAACCTGAAAAAGCATTATCTAATATATGAATAAAGATTACATGTTATGGATCCTCACGAAGATATGTTTTTTTAGGTTGTTGAGAACATGAGATGAAAATGAATAGATTTGAATGGTTTCCCATAAAACTCTGAAATAGTAGTGTTATTTTCATGTAATGACTTTGGAGATTTATATGACTTATGGTTTAGGCAGGTGCTCTAAGAGTAGTTGTAAGCCCTAATGGTTATGGTTTATCGATGTTTTAGGCAGGCACTTTGTGAGTAGCCATAAGTCCTGATGGATGCGAATTTGTTGATGCTTAGGCAGGTGCTCCATGAGTAGCTGTAAGTCCTTGTAGATATGGATTTTGTTAGTGTTTTGGGTGGTCACTCTTGGAGTATCCTAAGTCCTAAATCGTTCAGCAAGTGCTCTACGAGTACCATAAGACCTAGAGGCTTGCATGCCTAGGGCAGCAGTAAGACTTAGAGGCAAGCATGCTATGTGTCACGTAAGTTCTAGAGACCCTATGCTGGGAGTTGCAGTTGGCCATTGACCTCTGAGATGATATTGATACTAACCCTATGATGGAGAGGGAGGGTAGTAGTACCTTCTCATGGGGAAGTGTTCTAAGACGTAGCATGGTAGCCCCCATGAGGTATGGTGAGTCATGGTTTGTGTAAGTATCCATGAATAAACATAGAGGCCATTGTAGTTGCTAGTGGGTGACAATAGGGACCTATGAGCATAGGTGTTTGTGTGTTGATGTTATATGGGTCATTTCTCAAGAGTTTAGACCTCGTCTATGGTAGTAGGATTGTATGCCACCATAATTGGAGAGATTAGTTTTCCACGACAATGTGGGCATGGATTTTTACATTTTGGATTAAGGGCTATGTGCCTTGATTCAGTTTCATTTGTTTTGAGTAAGTTGGTTTAATGAACTTATCAGATTCTTTTGGACATTACAAATGATTTGAAATCACCATCCCTTCCTCATATATTTTCATCTCACATGTATGAGACAAATTTTCATAGTTATGGTTTCAGTTCAATTTAATGTAGAAGTAACTATTTTCACTTATGAATTGATTGATTATGCTTTTGAAAACCACAAACAACTTGGTTTTACAAGATCAAAGATTTATCAAACATTGGTTTGTTGACGACCAGAATTTGAGTATATAGTAAACTCTTTGAATTTATCGACTGACTTCATCTTTTATCAACATCGTACTTTGATTCTTACACCTAGCTAGTGGCTTTTCTATTAGTATTATATTTCATGTTGATTTTTCCTTAACTGATGGTTTTACCATAGTCAACTTACAAAGATGCCACACATGATAATGAGGAAGTTGGATACCTCACTCTTTGAAAGTTAATTTAACTATTAAATGAAAAATAACTTAGACATTTATAGGGATAACTTGAAAACTCATGTGTGTGAACAATTTTGAAAAAATATATTTTATGAATAAATGCAAAATGATTATGTGTCCATTAATGGAAAATGATCTTTATACAAATTAAACGTGCATGAGAAGATAAAACCTTGGAATGCATAGATCCTGAGGAGAAGATAAGGAAATAATAATATTCATTAAAACCATGTTAGACTATGATTCATTAGCTATAATGACTTGCATATGTAAACTTAATTTATAGTGGCATGATCTAAGAACTTATAATTTTGACATGAGTACTTTAGAAATAGTATGAAGTTTGTTTAAGTATGATATATTCTCAAAATGCATTGATTTATATAAATCATGAATTGCATGACAAAATAGCTACTTATTTTTGAAGAATTAGAATAGAAAGATGAACAAGTTGAATGTGAGAGCAGCTATGGAGTTTAGAAATTTAGAAGATGGAGATGTTCTAATATTTAGATGGTGAGCCTTGCAATGTTAGATTAGCTTTCTGATTTAGTGGAGAATATAAATGTATATTTACTTTCATGTTGTAGATTCAATTGTATTTAATGGAATATGTTGTGATATGGTTGTGGCTATAGGTCTTGGGATTATGATAAAGTTTTGTTATTTATCTTTTAAAACCATAAAAATGATTTATATCAACTATTAGGTGTCTCGTACAAATGCATCAAATTCGCATATGTCTAAAAAACAAAGGAAACTCTACCAAATTTTGGTAGAAATGAGATACTCATTTCATTGTAAAATCCTTATGCTTTATATATATAAAAAATGACACTCAAGATTTTCAAAAAAACAAAAATTTCTACTATTCTGTTTTTTAAATGAATTTCAAATAAGGGATATCCCGAACATCAAAATAGTTTTCAAAAAGTATTTTGAAATCCTAGGGTATCACATTTAAAGCATAGCAAAGGACTAGAAACAACAAAAACCTTAAGCATAACATTGATTTTTGCAATAAACTAGGTCAAGAGAAGGTGAGAAAGATGCATGCAAACTTGCAAAAATAAGATAATAAAAGAGTAGGGACTTGGGCCACATTAAATGTAATAAAAGTAATAACAAAAGGGTACTAGTCAAAGATGACAAGATCAACCAAATATGGGAAAGCTCTTTTAAAAAATTCTAAATGATAATTTTTCTGAGAATAAAAAGATTGAAAGAACCACAAACCCATAATGTTGGTCTATATAGAGATAACAGCAGGATCAGGATACTAGGGCATTATGTTGTACTGATAAAGGTTTAGAAGTATATGAAAAATATTGGAGAAGTTTGATTGACAATTTTTTTTAACAAGATTGTAAAATTAAAGAAAATATTAGATGAATGGAGGAAAAGCTTTAAAATACCAATTTATAAGAATAAAGGAAATGTACATAATTGCACTAATTATCGTAGAATCAAACTTATGAGTTATACCATGGAACCTTGGGAAAGGGGGATTGAGAAGATGCTACAACATGAGATGAGTGTCTTGGAAAACCAGTTTGGTTTTGTGCTTAGGATGTCTACCGTGGAAGCTATTTGCTTACTTAAAAAATTGATAGATAAATATAAGAAGAGGAGGAAGGACTTCCACATGGTCTTTATTAATTTAGAGAAAGCTTATGATAAGGTCCAAAGAGAGTTAATATGGGGGGAGTTGTGTGGGAAAGGGATTTCACAAGGGTATATGTACACAATTGAGGATATTTATAAGGGAGAGATAACAAATGCTAGCACTACTAGCGGAGAGATAGATGATTTCCCTATCATTATAGGATCACACAAAAGATCAACATTAAACCCATACCTTTTTATGTTGGCTATGGGTAAGTTAACAAAATAGCTACATGAAGAGATTCCATGGCACATGTTATGCATATGACATAGTTTTGATTGATAAGATCAGGGAGGTCTAAACATAAAGCTAAAGTTGTGGAGAGATGTTATAGAGCCCAAAGGATTTAAAATTAGTGGAATTAAGATAGAGTATATGTAATGCAATTTTAGTAAGGAGAGTAGTGGAAGTGAAGTTGTAACAACCCTCAATTTCAAGTACCTTTTTGTACATTATATTATATTCTAATTAGGATAAAAATTAAAAATATAACTATGTGAAAATTAAATTTCATGAAAGTGACCTCCTTGAAAACTCAAAATTTGAACTTGAAACTATAAAAAATGAAATGTATGCATCGATATGATTCCAACAACACTAATTTTGTGTGAAACAAAGATTGAGGTGGAAAAACCCAAAACTTTTACTAACTTAGAGGGTGTTGAAATTGATAATGGCACCCCCTATATTGTTCGTTGGTGGGCTAGTAGTAATTGAAAAGGGATGCAATGAGGGGAGGCAGTTGGGAAGAGAAAACCCTAATGACCCACCCCCATCCAATCTCCTATTTCCCGAGCACTAGCGTAGCGCCCTCTTTCCTCCAGTGAAGTCTGAATAGATCTCCTGAGCAGGCACCCCATGAAGCCCCCTTCCAAATTTTCTTTTCTAAACTTGTGCACCCACTGGAGCAGAAACTGTCGAAAAACTCATGTTTCCTCTCTCTTAGACACTGCCTAACCCGCCTAGCTAGCCAGCACTCTTAGCTTCCTCCTTACCCTATTTTTCTTTCTATGCTGAGATTGGCAGGAACCCCCTTTTTCTTTTTCCCAATCTACCTTCTTCCAGTTTAACTAGCCTTGTTCATTGTTTTCCCTTGCTGACCAACCAACTAGTAGGGCTACTGCGGGTGTAATGCCCATGTTCTCCCCACTATTTCCCCTTCTTTCTTAAGAGGGTTCCATTCAACAATCAAACAACGGTTGCCGCAAACCCTTTTTCTTCCTCCCTCTGTTTCCCACCTTCACCGATACAACCTAACAGTGGGCAGACCGGCATGCCCTTGATTTCCTCTTTCCCATATGTTTTTCCTCCTCTTTGTAGGGTTTAGGTGGTGGACAATTCGACAGCCATCGGGCACTATCACCCCCTATTTCCCTTTTCCCTGGCAAGTTAAGGCAGGCATACTTGCCCATGTCACTCACTCCTAACTAGCCTTGGTGAGCTAAGTTGACATAGTGAGCCCCACTATTCTCTTAAACTTTGACGCATTATTCTACCAAATCTAGGAGGGATCATGGAGATGCTAGATAATCCTTGCAATGCGAGGAACATACCCATCTTCCCATTTGTTGATCAGGGAAGATTCGACCATCTATCATGATTAGACCCTTGATTAGATATTGGATCATTAGATCGATAATGATTTGACCTTACTTTGAGATCTTAATCATCCATTACAATCATTGTGCCACATAGATCAAGATCCATATTACAGATCTTTGATATGGAGTATTTTTAGACAATCCAACTAATCTTGATCAATGGCTGAGATCAACCAATGATTCAAGTATGAAACTGGATCAAATTTGACAATCTATACCATTCAAATGATTCATTGAGATTATTTAATTAAAGTTGCTAATTTATTCTTTAATTTGGAATGATTTGGTGGGTAGTCATGGCCAGATCACTATAGATAGTGTAGATAGAGCACCTTTAAGATGATCAGTTGACAATCTGGCAACACAGAAATCTGATTATCTTTCATATCAACCTTTGTAAGGTAGGATTATCATCCTTGCTAGTTAATTTTATTGTTTTGGTTGTAATTAGCTAAAATTGATTATGAATGGCATATAAACACACCCAATTAGTTGATTAAATGATAAATTACCTAAAATTGACCCGATCTGAGTATGACAACTCTAGAACACATTATGACATAATTAAGAAATGAACTTGATGGTTATTGTGGGCCCGGTTAAGTGTGATCTAAATTATTAGTCTACTATGGCAGGCCCCGCCTTGAGATCCAATGGTTGTGAAACATTGGATTGTATTGGAACATAGTGTATTAAGATATGAAAATATAATATTTGTTTTACAACTAAGAATCCTACTTAAATAGATAAGATTCTAAGTTAGACCTAGATATGATGTGTATTCATGTAGTGGGCGAACTAACCTAGACTGGAGTCCCATCATGATTTGAGAAGTACAAACTAGTGGTTCTTCGTCTGAGGTAAGTGGTGACAATAAATAATGGGCATATTTTTGTTTTGACATTACAAATTTCTATCACATCAGCTCAGTATTTATGAATGAATTCCATGCATATATCATTACTCTATGAATCTTATTGAAATATCTATTCTATTTGTGATTGATGCACATGTGCATGATTTTGAAGATTATTATTGGTTCACGGACACATGATTTTACTATAATGAGTCATATTTTATACGCGATAGTGAAAATACATGATTTTGGTATGATTTCTTGATTGTAAAGTCACTAAATGGTGATTTGATTTACTATTGCATACTGAAGCATGTGGACCCCCTGCTTTATCACTTGTTTTGCCATGGAGTTGGTGGAGGAGGCTTGGTGGCTGGTCCTTGAGAAGCTAACCCTAAGATGAGGGGTAGTGCCTTAGGATGGCAAGCCATAAGTGCTCCTAGTTTTCATTATTTCACTTGAGGATTTCATTATATTTCTCAACCTTGAGTTGTCGAGTGATTTTTGGGTTTTTCAGATTTATGACGGGTGTTTTCACTTGGTGGATGCTATGTTAAGAAGGCTAATAGAGCTGGCCACTCACCCTTTGACTTTGTGATGATGATGAGTAGACATCGTAAGGAGTGGTACCATGGGTAGTCACCACTACTATGTGTGATAGATGTGTCGACGAGGAGCAGCAGTTGATAGACCCTATAGTTGGTTATCACTATATAATATTGAGCAGTGAGTGTACCATGATAGATATTCCCTACATACCCATAGTGTGACGACACGTGGAAGAGTGGTATGAGTACTCATGACCAAAGATTCAAGTGTATGGGACGCTCAAGTGACTCGTGTGTGAGGGTATACTTGTCGATGGCTTGCACATTTATTAATATATTCTTCTAGCTTTTGATGCTCTATGGCATGTTTATGAGCCTTAAAAACTCATTGATTTGGCATGTTTTCAGATGTGATTGGCATGAGTTACATTGATTTGATGTTTGCATTTTGACGAGTCTTAGAGGCTTTATATATTTAGCATGTTTTTTAAAACACATAGTGTAACACCCCGGATTTTTAAGACAAATTTTTTTTTTTTTTTTGACAATTTAAATAAGAGCATTTGGGATCCCATGAGAAAAGATTTATTTAACATTTTACTAAACCTATCTTAAAACTCCGGGTGTTAATTTTTCCTTTCTCAAAATGGCGTACATGTAATTTAAACACAAATAAATGATCCGCGTATAAATCAACGTCAAATAAATAGGCGCCTTTATTTTAAATCAAATAAACGTCCAAAAGACAGTAATAATATGGCCCAGGGTCTATCCATCATAACATCCCATATAAATGTCCAATATATGTCCAAAGATCTAAATCACATCCAAATATAAAGTATGCAGTCCATAATAAAATTCAAATAATAATCCACTCTAATGACTCACATTACTTTCTAAAACTATAGGGAAACTAGTCTTCAGCAGCTCTCAAGGTTTATCAACCGCTTTTCCTTTCCTGGTGTCGCGCTCGAGATCTAAGGCATTGCAAAACAAAGCAATGCCTCAAAGAAGCTATCGCTTGTGTAGGTACATAGACAATTAATGTAATAAATGCGTAAATAATGAACAAAGATTGATGAAAAGTCTAACATTTATGGAAATAGTGATATCATAATGCCATGTTCAAATAAATGCCAATTTATTCCATATGCTAAAACATGAAATTCACGGAGTTAAAACATGACATGAATCAATTAAATGGAGCATACAACAAGAATAAGGGCACCCTAAGGTAATGGGTCCCACCACATCGCACGAACATCCCTGATCAGGAGTACACATAGTCAACCTCTCGAGTGTCGTCACACCTGTGCATACCATCTATAACCATGCTCATCATACATGCACACATAACAAGAATATGGGCCATCATGCCGCAGTGGCAACCCTCCATGGGTATCAACCACCGCCGCTCCCCGTCGACACCATAACGGGAGACTTAGCGTCTGTCCCCATGGAAAGGCTCAGACCGGTAGTGTGGACTATCCATGTTACCAAACCCCTACCAAATGCCATCTATGGGCAGGTGTCTATCATATCACAAACTCATCACATCATAATCTCGGAAGGTGGGTGGCCGGCCCTATCCCTCCTAGCATGACGCCCACCGGGCGAGAGCACCCGTCATCAAATATAAAACACGGAAATCATATGTATATGCTAAAACTCAAGAGCACTTATAGCATGCAATCCCCAAGACATGCCCCTCATCCTGGGGTTAGCCTATCAAAGGACCAGCTAATAAGCCTCTATTCTCATTTCCATGTAAATCCATGCATTTTCTATATATATAATAAGAAATAAGTCTCTAAGTAAGCATAACAAATTAACGTCATACTTGTAAAAGCATTTGAAATAAGTTTATTCAGAAAAAGATTTCAATTTGGAATAACCATCCTGTACGCAATGTAGCATGAAATCCACGGTAAATAATAATTGCATTTTAAAACACAATCACACATGATGCTATGTTTAAACATGGTTTAAAAATCAAGGCAAAACATTAGTTGTCGTCACCTACCTCAGTGTGAGATCACTAGCTTGCCAATAACTCCCTTTAATTGGTATATTCAAGTGCACCTGTACATGTCACATCACTATTTTAAAATTTTTCTAAATAAAAAGTGGTCATTTCTAAGTTTTTAAGTTAAAACTAGGTCCGCGTCGTCAATACGGTCACAACGCCTCTTCCGGATCGTGATTTGGACCTCTCTAGCTCCCAAAAATCAAGTTTTAGTGAAAAATACGCTAAAATGAGGCCTGCCGGACCACCATAAGGTGGTTTAAACCGGCGGCACCCTTTTCCGCCGGTTTACACCGACGTACACGGGCGCACGAAGACGCACGGCGACGCAGACGCCGTCCCCTGTGCGTCCCCTGTGCGTCCCGCTGTGCGTTATGGCGTCCCCTGTGCGTCGTCCCCTGTGCGTCCCCTGTGCGTTATGGCGTCAGCGCCAGGGGGCCGACGCCGTTGACGACGCCGGAGAAGACGACCGGATTCCGGTCGCCTCCGGCGGAGCTACAGAGCTCCGTTTTGATCGCAATGGATGTTTCTGATCATGATTTAGACCTCTATAACTCCCAAAATCAAGCTTTTTGTGAAAATAATTTGTAAATTAATATATATATATATATATATATTAATTTATAGGGGGGTCAGCCCAGCTGTTTGCACCGATTTACACCAGTGGCTCGGTTCACCTCAGGTTACACCGGCATAAATTGACGTCCTCAGGACGCGTCACATGAGTTGTGGTTACTGGGACGCGGCCCTGTGTGCATCTCGATCTCCAAGACGCCGGGCATCCCGACCTTTTGTGATCGCGTGCAGGGTGCTCCCGCGTGCATGTACGCTACACATGTGCGCAAGGACGTGCGCCTGGGCCTGCATTCTCAGTGGGGCATCTTGCATGGCGTCCCGGTGTCAGCGACAGGGCGTCGATGCAGGAGCCGTCACTGGAGAAGACGATCGAAGTCCAGTCGTTGTCGGTGACCCCACAATTGCCCAAATTTCATGATTTTTACACCCTTTTGTTTGGAATTTCATGTATTTTCCATTTTTAACACTCCTTTAGATTGAATTTGCCAAAAACTAGGGCTTTTACTCGATTTTTCTCATGTTCCTAAAATTCTCCTATGTACTGTTCTTCATGATTTTCGGGGTCTTCAATTGTGGAATTTTCCTAATATTTAAAGAGTTTGTTCTTGGCTTCCTTATGCATTAGATGGACAGTTTGGTCTTTGATTTAACACTGTTTCATCAACCTATTCCCATGATTATCACAGGGTACACGGAGTTCCTATTTCTCATAGATCCAATGGATATATTTTCACCATCGTTTAGCCGGTTGTGAAAACAAATCTAGCCTGGATCTAGGTAAAGGATGCCGGAAAAAAAAGTGGAGAACGCAAGAGGGGAAAACTTACCTAGATTTGTCGTAGCGTTGGATCTGGGTCCAATGATTTCCACTATGCTATCCCTGTTGATGTTTCTGCGTAGTGGAGATTGCGAGTAGGGTAATTGGAGAGGGGGAAATGTGATGGGAGCAAGAAGGGAAGCTTTTCCCTTTATACGCCACCCACTGACAATTTTTCCTACAAAATCGTCGGATCTGATGGGGGAGGATGGAAGGGGGTGCCGTTATCAAAAACAGCCCTTATATTTCGTTACCAAATTGTCCTTCTAACTTCAACGGCTCATAACTTCTTCGTTTGAGCTCTGTTTTCTGCGTTCTTTATACCATTCAATTCCTATCGATGTTTACTTTCTAGTTTTTGGGTTAGAACCAATTTATATACATAAATTTTTAAATTTATTTTACTTAATTTAGTACGAGTTTATTATTTAAAAATTGAGGATATTACATCATGTGTGAAACTAGATTAAATTTAACTATCTATACCTTTCAAATAATTCATTAAGATTATTTGATCAGAGTTACTAATTTATTCTTTGATCTAGAATGATCAGGTGGACGATCATGGTCATATTACTATAGATAGTGCAGATTGAGTACCTTTAAGATGATTAGTTGACAATCTGACAACACATAAATTCAAATATCTTCCAAATTGACTTGTACGAGGTAGGATTATCATCATAGCTAGTTATTTTTATTGTTTTGGCTGTAATTAGCTAAAATTGAAGTATGAATGGCATATAAACATACCCGATTAGTTGATTAAACGATAAATTACCTAAAATTGACCTAATCTAAGTATGGTAGCTCTGGAACACATTATAACATGATTAAGAAAAGAATTTGATAGTTATTGTATGCCCGATTAAGTGTGATCTAAAGTATCAGCCTACTGAGGTAGGCCTCAACTTGAGATCCAATGACTGTTAACCATTGGATCATATTGGAGATAGGAAATATAATATTTGTTTTACAACTAACAAATCCTACTTAAATATATAACTTGGATTTTAAGTTAGACGTGGATGTGATGTATATCCAAGTAGTGGTATTGAGGTAGACTATGCCAGACGAGAGTCCTATCGTGATTTGAGAGGTACAAACCAGTAGTTCTTCGTCTGAGGTAGGTGATGACAATAAATAATGGGCATGTTTTTCTTTGACATTTACAGATTTTCATCACATTAGATCATTATTTATGAATGAATTCCATGCATATATCATTATTCTTTGATTCTTATTGAAATATCTATTCTATTTGTGATTGATGCGCATGTGCATGATTTTGAAGATTATTATTGTTCCACGATGCATGATTTTACTATGATGAATCATATTTTATACGGGATAGTAAAAGTACGTGATTTTGGTATGATTTCTTGATTGTAAAGTCATTAAATGGTAATTTGATTTACTATTGCATATCGGGGAATGAGGACTCCCTGCTTTATCACTTGTTTTGCTATGAACTTAGTAGAGAAGGCTTAATGGCTAGTCCTTGAGAGGCTAAACCCAGGATAAGGGGCAGTGCCTTAGGATGGTAAGCCATAAGTGCTCTTGGTTTTCATTATTTCACCAAAAGATTTCATTCCATTTCTTGACTTTGAGTTGCTGACTAATTTTTGGGTTTTGCATATTTATGACAAATGTTTCTACTTGGTGGACGCTATGCGAAGAGGGTTGATGGGGCTGGCCACTTACCCTTTGACTTTGTGATGATGCTAATTAGACACCTGCCCCATAGATGGGGAAATTCATAATGAGTAGTATCATGGGTAGTCCATACTGCGAGTCCGATCCCCCTCCCTACGATGTGCGACAGATGATAGTCTCCCATTCTGATGTCAATAGAGAGCAACAGTTAATAGACACAAGAGTTGGTTATCATTGCAACATATTAGCCAATGCATTTCTTAATGATTGATTGGATCATATTGCACAGTGAGCGCACCATGATAGATATTCCCTATATAGCCATGGTGTGACTATATATGGAGGAGTGGTATGACTACTCATGACTAGAGAGTGGAGTGTATAAGACACTTGAGGGACCCATGTGTGAGGGTGCCCTTGTTGATGACTACACATTTATTGATATATTCTTTGAGTTTTTTATGCTGTATATTGATGTGATTTTTGCATATTTGTGAGCCTTAAAAACTCAACGATTTAGCATGTTTTCAGGTGTGGTTGGCATGAGTTGCATCGATTTGAGGTTTGTATTTTGACAGGTCTTAGAAGCTCTATATATTCAACGTGTTTTTGAAAACACGTAGGTGGCATGGATGCATTGCTATGTTTTCGATAGCTTTATGAGCTTGATGCCTTTGTTATAGAACATTGATTCGATTGCTTTGCATATCATTTGTGTTCTATATCATCATTATTTGCTCTCATTATCGAGATTATATTATAGCTATTTTTCATGAGAAAATTGAAACTACATGCCTTGAGACTTGATATACAATCATTTCATAATGTGTTAAATATTTTTAAATTACTTTTATTATTGTCGTCACCTACACAAGCATAGCTTGTTGAGGCATTGTGATATTTTGCAATGCCTGAGATATAGAGAGAGATAACAGGTATGGTGTGCAGATAGTAGGTGAGGGCATTGGCGGCCTTCAGCAGTGCATAGAGGAGATTTCAATGACGTATATGATCTATTTAAAACCCTACCTTGAATATTATTTATGGACTATATATGTGTATGTTTTATGCTTTTGTGACATGGATGCATGGACATCATTTGGTTGGAAGTGATGGCTGTGTATGGACAAATCCTAGGCAATGTCTTTATCTCCTTTTTATTTTTATTTTTTTACTTTACTGCTGAGGTATATGGTTTTATCAAAAAATTGTATATGGTTTGGATCAATATGGAGACTGAGTCTCCTAATTTTGTATTTATATTTATTCCATTTATCAGGTGTTATCGCATTGCATATGTTAAATGCGCAGGTCTAAAATACAGAGGAGACTCTGTCGAATTTTAGGTAGAAATGAAAATATCAATTCACTGGTTAATCCATAATTTTGTGGGTCATATGACTCCCTGAAATGAACATTTTTATTTAAAGTTTTTGTTTTCAGTTGATTTTAAAATTGAAAATCTTAACTAGAGATCCTGACCTTTTAAAAATTGGTATTTATATGAAAGCTGGGGTGTCATAGAAGTACCAATAAAGATTGATAACTAAGAAGTCCCCCCCAAAAGACCACTTTGAATACTTGAAATGAATAATCATGAGAGTAGAGAGATTGAGAGGGAACTTGCCCAAAGAATATAATTGGGTTAGAACAAATGGAGATATGCCTTTAAAGTTTTGTGTGATCAGCAGGTGCCACTCAAAGTAAAAGGAACATTCTATAGGATGGCTATAAGGCTAATCATGCTCTATGGACAGAGTGTTAGGTAGTTATGGAATAACATGTATCTAGGGTGGATGTAGCTAAAATGAGTATGTTGAGATAGATGAGTTGTAAGACAAGAAAGGATATAACTAAAATGAAAAACATTATAAAAAACTTAATAGTAGTACAAATAGGTAACAAGATGAATGGGGTAGACTTAGATGGTTTGGACATGTCCAACAAAGATTGAAAACGATATCGGTTAGGAGTGATTTGATCCAGCTGAAGGTTCTAAAAGGGCAAGAAGAGGGCTTAAAAGGATGTGGGTAGAAGTGGTGAAAAAAGATTTAAAAACTTCTGGACTAAATAAAGCCATGACACTCAATAGAGGGAAATGAAGGAACATAATTTGTTTAGCCGATCCCTAACTGGAATAAGGCTTTCATGATGATGATGATGATAGAGACCAAAGTGAAAAAAACAATAGTTTAGGGAATAACATGTTGTTCGCGAACAGTTTTGTATCTCACCATAGAAGATGACCTGAATCTTTTGTTGGTGAGATTTAAAGCCCAATATAGTTATTTTTTCATTGGAGTTTTCAAAATCAACTTTCAAATCTGAAATCCTAATGCCCTAATCTACAAATCCTTAGAGTTTGGGTAATTTCTAATGAAAAAATAAATTAAACTCTCCTCAAAGAAGATGACCAAGTTTTTCATTGCATGAGATTTAAAAATATCCATATGATGCTCTTTTTCTCAAAGTTTTGGGAAATGTTTTTAGATCTAGAATCCAAAGGACCTTAAAATTTGGATGATTTTTAGTGAGTAATTCATTTAAGGCTTCATCAAAAAACGGATATTGGATTTCTTGGCCAGCAATCTTGAAAACAATGATTTTTAAGCTTTTCTCTTTGATTTTTTTAGAAAATAAAGTTTGATTAGATCTATTAAACCCTTATACTTGAGAAAGATTTTATGGGAAATGGTTTTAGAATTTTTTCAAAAAATGATCATTGGAATTCATTTGGTCATAACTAGAGTTTTTTGCCAGCAATATTTAAAATCTCCTTATGATGCCCTTTTTCTTAGCATTTTCAGAAATTATTTTCAAATTTAGAATTTAAAGTTCATAGTCTATTAAATCCTTGATATTTGGACAATTTTTAGTGAGGAGTGCATTTGAGGCTTCATAGGGAAAAGGATGTTAGATTTCATGGTCGAAAACCATGATTTCTATGCTTTTCTTATTGATTTTTTTTTTAAACAAATTTTCATCCAATCTATTATATCCTTATATTTGGGAAAATTTTTGTGGTAAATGGGTTTTATTTTTGTTGGAAAATGATTTTCAGAATTTATCTTAGTCATCTTTAGTATAATGCAAAACTATTTCGAATAATGGATTAGTCCCGCAAGCTGTTATTCTTTTCACTTTAGTCCCTAGACAAATCCTATAAAGATTTATTTTAAAATATTATAATATACATAGTGGGCCCACATTAGATGTCGCTCAATGCATGTTGGACGAAAGGACTTATGGTGAAAAATTTTGCAATAGTTGCTGGACTAATATACAAAAATAAAAGTTTAGGGACTGAGGTGTAACAAAATGATAGTTAAGGGTACTAGATACTAGTTTTCCTAATGAATTAGCTACCAAATGAAAGAAGTTTTTCTTTTTAATTAAAAGGTAAAACTAAAATAAAGAAAAACTAAGATGATGAAGAGTAGTTTATGAATTAGGAATCTACCAATTAAATTACACTAATGTCTCCTTATTATTCAAAATTGTGTATGAATAGCAAGCTCTTGCTTATAAGCTAGAACTCTCCTAAATAAGAAATAAATTGTAATGACTCAAATTTTGTAATATTGAAATTCCAAGTTTAGCAATGAAAAGATCAATTTTTGAAGATAAGGGCATTTTAGTCATTTCACTATTCACCTTGACTGAACCCAGGAATTTGGTCCTAAAAATGGTTCCATTAGATGCGTCTCAGAAAAAGGAATCCAACGAGACCAAAATCACCCAAAACGGAGTTAAAATGAGCAAGTTATGGCCCTTTGAAGTTCAGGGGCAAAACTATAAATTTTACAAAAACGATTTAACCTGCAAAACACAGGGGCCCGTTTTGATACGGGTACCCCTTCATCTTCAACCTCTAGAGGGTTCTAGAATGGCGGTGATTGGAGGAGAAATCACCGCCATTCTGGAGGTTTCTCCACTGCCATTCAAAGGCGGTGAGAGCCCCCTCTAGAGCCCTCTCTTAGCTCTATAAATAGAGCTCTTGGGCGCCTCTAATGGCAGCCCAAAACGTTGAAGAAAAACCAGTCATGGAGCAGTGACCTAGAGGGGAAAACAAGGAGAAAAACCCAGCAACAAGCTAGGTACGTCCGAGATCACTCAAAACCCATCTCCCCCATAGTTCCAAGGTCAATTTCCCTAGGTTTTTGCATGAAAAACCATGCAAAACAGAGCCCAGGAGAGCCACCAAGGACCCAGGATGTTCCCTGGGTCGCAATGGTTCGACAGGGTTGAACCAGGGTGTCCTAAGGACACCTGGTTCCCCAACGAGTGGGACGTTCCAGTCGGAACGTCCCACGTCGACTTCCGTTTGAAAAACCAAACGGGCGCGTCTAGGGACGCTCCCGCAAAAGAGAGGAGCGGCGGGAAAACCTGGCGCGTCTGCAGACGCGCCCGCTGAGGTGCACGCCGTAGACGCGCAATGCGCTAGCACTGCGGGTTTTCCATTCCTTAAGGAAGCCAGGGCGCACAACGCAGTCGCGCAGCGTCCTAGCATTCCGTTTTTTTCGTTCTTAAGACTCTATGTACATACGACACTAAAACGCTTATAACTTGAGATCTAGAGCTCCGATTGAGGCGTTGCAAAAGGCGTTGTGTCCGTGTCGATGGCGCGGACACATCAAAACTATAAAATCCCTAATCAAGGCCCAATCAAAGGTTGGCATGACCCTTAGAATAGGATAGTGGCGCGTGACCACTATAACTTTGGAAAACTGAGGACACCAAGGCCCAATTAGGACCTTAGGACACCCATAGGCATAGGGATCTGCCTGAGTAATAAGACCAATTACTCTAAAACACATAAAAGATAGGCCAAACTAACTTTGATTCCCCAAACCATGATCAGGAGCGTCCGAGGACAAAAGGGTTAGCGCGACCTAGCCAGGTAGGTGCTCTATCACTATTAGATTATTTTAAAAGAACTATTATTGTTTTGAGAATATATGTTTTAAATATATGACTTGTTTAGTATGACTTAATTCAGCATGCATGATAAATGCTTTGTACATAGACATGTTTTGTAAAATGATTGCATATACATTATGCACATATATGTTTTGCAAACAAGTGCATACATTGCATGATTTAAGTACTTGCAAAGATTTCATGTCCTTGAGGGTTGCCAAAAGACGCTGGAGTGCCGAGGGCCAGGCAGTTGTGAGGGACCCAAAGAGGACAGGTTTTGAAAAGAGGTTTTGCCTTATTTGATCTTATGTGATTTGGGTTAGTAAGTCAGTGGGTGCTATGCCGAGGGGTCTGGGTTGGCCACCCAGCCTCTACCACTACTATGTGGAATGGGTACCATGCCCAAAAAAGGGCATGTCCCTACGTCGACTGCATGTGGTACAGGGGCTACCACTAGTGTCATGGCACTGGGTCAATGTGTCATATGCCCCGTGGAGGCTATGACATTGTGTCCTCAGGTACCCGGGGACCACACGGCGGCGAGGTCGTGGGCATAGTTTGAACCCTATGGTTTGATGATTTATGTGCATTGCATATGACATGATATAAGGTTGATCGACCATACCATACTAGAGATCTATGAGTTGGACTCCATAAAGCATCCATTACATATCATGATGTTATCATATATATGTATATGATACTTTCAATTTTGGATTATGTGATCCTTTAAGTCATTAGTATTTCAGTTTGATAACGGATTCTTATATTGATATTGAGCTTGAGTATTTAGACATGCACATGTTTTGAAAGAACATATGATTTTAAAACATCTCATGCATTATAAAACTAGTAGTGATAGGCTCCTACTGAGTATAATATATACTCACCCAAATCCTCAACATTTTTCAGACACCAAGCAAATACTGAAGGGCAAGGAACGCTTGTGCTAGGAACCATCCAGACTAAGTACAAGTAAGTAAAACCCCTACCTTATCTTTCAATGTTACTTGATTGTAGTTACTCTCTAATAGTTGGGGCTGTGACTAACACCTTCTTGGAATAATATTGATTTAAACTTTGCCATGGCTAAATAATTTGAGAATGTGTTTTGACACTCAAGGTTTTTATGAAAGATTGTTTTCCAAAAGAAAAAGATTTTTCATGCATCTCATACTTATAAAACAAGAGATCCTGCCTTTTTATCAAAATTGCATCATATAAAAACCCGGGTCGTGACATAAATACTCGCATGGCATGGATCATCTTGAATGATATGAATCATCTATAGGCATGGATCATCTAATATTAGCATAAGTTATCCTATAAATTAATCATTCATATGTTAAAAGCATTCCATGTTCATCTCTTCTAAACTATAAGTATTAGAATTGAAGTGAGTTAAAAAAATTAAAGCCATTGTTTAAAGAAGCTCTTATCATAGAATCATTCATATATCAAATTTCAAAACTAAAAATCTATAGACTTGAACAAGAAAAATCAACACTTATATTTTGGTTTCTTTTAACTCCTAAACTTTGTACTTAGCCTTGCTTGATGGATGATCTACATAGCACAGTGATGAACTCTCCATGGTTGATCTTGTTCTTCTCATTTTCTTCTTGATGTTTTTTAGCTTCTTTCTAAATTAAGAACTCAAGAAGTTTCAGCAAACAATCTTCTCCAAAGTGGAATGTTTCTCCCTTTATATATAGATAATAGCTTTCTTCCTAATTGGTGAGAAAGCTTGGATGATAATTAATAAACTGTCCTAATTAGGAAAGTAATTAACTAGGCAAGCATTCTTAATTCTCTTTCTCTTTCTCTTTCTTTATTTCCCTTTCTTATTTCTTATTCTTTCCCTTGCCTTTCTAAAATGTCCAAAAAGCAAGCTTCATGAAGCCGTGCAAAAGTAGTTCAAATATAAGACTCTTTTTACTAGTCAAATAAAAGTTAAAGTTTCCTTCTTTTATTAGAAAAGTGGGTGATTAACTAAGACAAGTAAAAGAAAACTTGCTTATTTGGAAAAGTTTCTATTTAGGAAAGTAGTAGTGAGAAGGAAACTTTCCTATTTAAGAAAGTTTTTCCTATTTTGGAAAGGAAATGTCCCAAATAAGAAAGTTTTTTTAATTAGAAAGTGAAAGACTTTTTTGTTCTAGAAAGCCTCTTTGATAGCTAGACACCCGCAATCGAATTGATCAACTTTTCAATATATACAAACCTCCTAATCAATATAGCTAGATCTTGATCAAATCGCTAAGATTAATCTTGAACACGTTAATTAGCATTTTTACAGCAA
Organism: Warburgia ugandensis; assembly: GCA_035236585.1. Classification (NCBI taxonomy): domain Eukaryota; kingdom Viridiplantae; phylum Streptophyta; class Magnoliopsida; order Canellales; family Canellaceae; genus Warburgia; species Warburgia ugandensis. Next base: position 45,940,260 of record CP141129.1, read on the forward strand.
AAACTCATGCATCTCATTCTTATATTAATTAATTTTAATTTTAATTAAACTACTTTAATCCTAATTGAGATGAAAAATAAATGAAAGAGATATAATTTAATACATAAATTATATTCATTAGCGTATATAATTAAGATGTTGATTTTGAAGTCAACAACATTTTTGCTCTCTTTCTCCCACACGCACTTTTTTCTATCATCTATATAGCGAATTAATTTGCTGGTTTTCTTGAGCAATCATCGGTTTTTACTGAGTCATTACCTCACAACTTTAGTCATCTAAACATCTGAGACGTACCTCAATTACCTTAAAACCCATTTTTAAATTCTAACAACAGAGGATGCCGGCTGTCGTGCCTTGCCGATAGCTACTTTTTGTTACCCATAAAGGCCTTTGAACCAGGTGATCTATTTCGGTGCCAAGTTTCTCCTATAATGGCTGATTTTCACTTTATTGGATGATCTATAAGCTTAACCTATGAACATTTTTCCTGTTACATTCAGTAAAGATACATCCCATAAATTGTGCTGCTGCTGAGATTCTCAAAGACTCCCCATGGGCACCTTTTTCCTATTTTTGGTAGGCAAGCGGGGTCCATGGATAACCCCAAACCCATGAGCGCCCTGCACCCCTGACCTCGCCCGGCAGAGGCCCTTCCTTCGCCATTCCTGTGGAAAGACTTTGCTCAATGTAGACCTTCCTCGGTGGCTCTCCTCAGCCTTCTTGTCAGTTGAATGCAGCACATGAGCGAGCTTATGATGTCTGCCTTGCGACTGAAAATAAATTTCATCCATGAGTTTGAGAACCTACATTATATTTGGCCCGGTTTCAAATCCATCCAATGTCTAACAATACCTTTCCACTATCGCTACCTTATATCCAAAGCGTTCTAACCGGAGGGCACCTAGTTTTCAATAGCTTCCTTACACCCTATTGGGCCGAAAAATCAACAAGAAAGTAGCCGCTTGCATCAAGCATCATAAGTGATTTTTTTTTATTTTTATGTTACTTCCTTTTTAGCTTCCCGCTTTATTATTGGATAATTCACATCCTCGCATTTTTAGTTCAAATTTACCACATTAAAGATAAACGTACCTCTTTAAACATAAATTTCATGCATAATATGTCAAACTATCAAAAAAAAATTTCTTTCTTCTCGAATCTAAATTCATTGATACAAACTATCAATATAACTTGTAAATCTAGTTGCAAATTAAGTTCTAAAGTTGCTTCATCCTAAAACCGACTTTTTCTTACCCAAATGCCTGCCTACCAATTTATCCCAGAATCCGACCTTTGTAAATATGGTCCAGATATCCTGATACACTTTTTTCTACATTATACCAGTCATAAGAAATGGTAATACAAATCGAAACTCTATTGCACTTTGCTTATATAAAGGTTTTTGAGAGATATCCTGTCAGGAAATGGATAATTGTTTTAAAACATTACATCCACATCCCTATATTGCTAAGGTTTTGTCAGTTTGACCCAAACTATTCAGCTACGAGGTCTCCCATATGAACAAAAATGGCACAAAGTAAATGACTCAAATTCAAACGAAGCATTGAAAGAGTCTCACAAAAACAATCTAGGTCTCATTTTAAGCAAATCCCGCCTATGTTTTTAGTGAGCAAAAACCTTTCATCTCAAAACATGTCACGATTCACAACCTTGGTGTAGTCCAAAACAGAGGGCTAGAGGACCCTAGTTGAGGAACTGTGGTTCAAGTCTTAATATAGGTTGGAAGCAATCTAGCTAGCAAAGCCATGTGGCCTTCACATAAGGTATATCTTAAAGTGGAACCTATGCAAATTCCAATGACTGACCTTCACATAAGCCATGTGACCATATATAATATTCCCACCTTTAATGTCTACGGATTCTCTGTTTAGTCGCTACTTTAATAGCTAATGATTGACCGCTTGATGTGGGTCTAGCAGCAGAGAAGTAACAAAACCACAAGCTACCGCCTAAAGTATGTTCCCTAGAAATGCCACCATGTGTTGGGAATGCGCAGCTCTGATACCACTATTGCGGATGTGTAGTTTTGATACCACTATAGCGATCCAGATCTATTGTTCAAATCTGAGAATCTGAGGCTGAGGAAAAACACAAACACGCACCAAAGAGATAACACAGAGATTTTACATGGTTCGACCTAATATGGCTTATGTCCACGGAAAAATAGAGAAACTATCACTGTTTAGGAATGAATTACACTGAGGATGAGGAAGATCAGATCAAATCCTCTCTTTACTCTACTCACTCACATTCACTCTTTTTCTCTCATATATCGACTCTGTTATGTTTCTTACACTATTGTTTAGTAGCGATCGAATCTCCCCTATTTATAGGGTGCAGATAATCCGATTGTTAAGATCTGCAGCGCAGTAAGTCTTGACAAATCCACATATTCGATTGCCCAATTTGATTGTTTATTCGGTGCTGAATTTTGACTGTGCTAATTTTCAATTTTACTACACTAATTCTTGACTTTCAATTGTTATTTTTTGACATTGTAGATATCTCCACGTGGGTATGGACCCATCAATTCTCACCTCCATACCCATGGGAGGAGAATATTATTTATCTTTTCAGTTTGAGTCCATCACTGCTATATCTCTACATAGTATCAGCTTCTCGTATGGTACCACTTTTGTCAGCATGTCCGCTAAATTGTCATCTGTGTGAATCTTCTTTATCTTCAACAGTTCCTATTCTATTACTTCGCATATCTAATGATAGTGAATATCAATGTGCTTTGTCCTTGGTAGCTCAGCTGCAGCAATATACTTTGCTTCTGTTATTGATAGAGTAACACACTTCTACAACTTGCACTACCAAAATACAACTCTCCCTGCAAAAGTGAATAGAAATCTTGATGTTGATTTTCTTCCATCAAGATCCCTTGCCATGTTAGCATTTGTGTATCCTTCCAGGATAGGTTTAGATTCTCCAAAACATAAGCACAACTTGGATGTACCCTTGAGATACCTCAAGATCCACTTCACTACTTCTCAGTGATCTCTTCCTGAGTTAGATAGGAACCTACTCAATACTTCTACTGTGTGAGCAATGTCTGGTCATGTATACACCATTGCGTACATCAGACTTCTAACTGCTGATGAATATGGTATTATTAACATCTTTTCTTTTTCCTGTTTTAAAGAAGGACAGTTGCTCAGCTTGAAATGATTACTAAGCGGAGTGTTGACTAGTTTGGCATTTTCTATGTTGAACCTCTTGATTACTCATTTAACATACTTTTGTTGTGACAGCCACAACTTTCTTACCTTTTTATCGTAAGCAATCTACATGCCCAAAATTTGCTAAGTTGGGCCAAAGTTCTTCATGTCAAAAGACTTAGATAACTCCTTCAGCTTGCTAATTATAGCCGTATCTTGTCCTGCAATCATCATATCATCTACATAGAGAAGGAGTATAATAAACTTCCCATTAGGGAATCTCTGCACATATACTCACTGGTTTGTTGCTATTCTCTTATACTCATGACTCGTCATGAACGAGTCAAACTTCTTGTACCATTGCCTCGGTGCTTGCTTGAGATCGTAAAGGCTCTTCTTTAATTTGCAAAGTAGGTGCTTCTTCCCTTGAACTTAAAATCCTTCAGGTTGCTCCATGTAGATATCTTCCTCTAAATCTCCATGAAGAAATGCAGTTTTCACGTCCATCTGTTCAAGCTTCAAATTTATGCTAGCTACCAACCCTAGTACAGTTCGGATTGAACACCCATTTGTTCTTTAGTGCTCTCTTGCCCTTAGGAAGCTTCACTAACTCGTAAGTCTTGTTCTTTTATATTAAGTCAATTTCTTCCTGCATAGCTTGCATCCACTTACTCTTGTCTGCATGATTTTGTGCTTTTTGAAAATTTTCTAGCTCTCCCTCTTCAGTAAGCGTGATATACTCTGATTCCGGATATCTCTTTGAGGAAATTAGTACACGGCCTCTCGAAGATATCTTTGGGTGAGGCTCATTATCTTCTGTTAAAGGAATCTCTTCATCATTCAATTGCTGTGATGGTCCTGCACCTTCTGGTAGAGGGGGTTGCAACTCTTCCTGCTCGACACCCTCTGCATCCTCTTCTTCTTCTGAAAAGTCTTCCCGCATGTTGTTTATGTCAGGCTGTACTAGTGCAAGATCTAGAACAAAATCTGGAGAACTGGTACTTTCTTCATTAGACTTTGTGGGTTTTTCAAAGTCCACGTAGAATTGGTTCTCGTAGAATACAACATCTCTACTTCTGATAACCTTCTTAGCCTCTAGATCTCATTGCTTATATCCAAATTCGTTGTCTCCATAGCTAATGAAGATACACTGTATTGACTTGAGGTCGAGCTTTTGTCTTAACTCCTTACATATATACACAAAAGCTTTATATTCGAACACCCTCAAGTGTTTGTATGATACTTTCTTACCAGACTACACTTTCTTTAGAACTTTAAAATTCAACGGTGTTGATGGTGATATGTTGATAAGGTAATATGTAATATGAACAGCTTCTCCCCAGAATGGCTTAAGCAGCTTAGCCATACTGAGCATGCTTCAAACTCGTTCCACAATAGTCAGATTCATTCTTTCAACAATGCCATTGTGTTGTGGGGTATGTGGGACCGTTTTCTCATGTCGAATACTGTGATCAACACAATATGCCTTGAACTCTCTGTAAGTGTATTCTCCTCCATTGTCTGTTCAGAGACACTTCAATTTCTTTCCTGTTTGTCATTCCACCATTGCATAGAATCTCTTGAAGTACTCGAATACCTGGTCCTTAATTCTTACAAAATATAGTCACACCTTTTTAGAAGCATCATCTACAAATGTTACAAAATATATATTTCCTCCCAAGGACTCCTGTTCTATGGGACCACATACATCAGAGTACACCAAACTCAATATTTCTTTTCTTTTATTACTGGGAGAAGAAAATACAATCCTATGTTGCTTGCCAAACAAACAATAATTGCAAGGGTTAAGAGTTATACCTTTGGCTATTTTGATAAACTACTTCTTAGTGAGTGTGAATAGCCCTTTCTCTCCCATGTGTCCAAGTCTTTTGTGCCAAAGATTTGGTGATGCATCATTCTCCACCACGTTAAGTCTATCTCCACATATCTTCGTGTGAGTCTTGTACAGGGTGCTATAGATATGCCCTCTTTCCACGATCATTGCACCTTTCATCAATTTCCAGGTGCTATTGCCGAAATATTTTGTGTAGCCTTGTCTATCAAGTGCTGGATTGAGATTAGGTTCAGCCTGAGTTCCTGTATGTGCCGCACATCCTTTAGCATCACTGTGAAGCCAAGGTTTGTCTTGATCTGCACATCTCCAATCCCAATTATTTAGGATGCACTATTGTTTCCCATCTTCACGATGCCAAAGTCTCCTTCCATGTAAGTGATGAAGAATTCTTTATGTGGTGTGGTGTGGTAGGAGGCAGTTGTGTCTACCACCCACTGAGATTCACTGTTGGCCACGTGTTGGCACGCTTCTTCTTTAGCCGTCAGTATTGATATGTTCTATGCAATGGTGACATATGTTTCACTATTACTTTCCTTTGTCTTGTTTTGTCCCATTTCTTTCTTTAGTTTTTGACAATCCTTCTTCATGTGTCTTAGAATGCAGCAGTGGAAGCACGTGTATTGCCGCGTAGGCTAGCTTTTGGATCTGCCACGATCCTGCAATCTCCCCCTGCTTTTACTTTTGCTTCTTCCTCAACCTCGACCTCTACTACTGTTGCTTTCTTTGTTTCTATAACTAGGGCATATGCCTGGTCTGTTCTAGATTCTTTGCTCCTAGCCTCCTCATTGAAGAGCATCCTTAACCATTGCCATGGTCAATTTGCCTTCTAGAGCTGAGTTGTTGAGGGAGATTACCAAGGTCTCTCAACTTTCAGGTAAGGAACTTAGCAATAACAAGGCCTGCCCTTCATCCCCTAGTGGAAACTTTGTTGATACGAGCTGGTTCACTAGGTTCTGAAATTCACTAGTGTACTTGGCTATTGACATTCCACTTTTCAATTTTAAATTTACTAGCCTTTTCATCAACAAGGCTTTGTTGCGTGTAATCTTCACCTGATACATGTTCTCTAGCTTTTTTCAAAGAACATAGGCATTTTCTTCTTGGGCTACATAATGGAAGACACTATGGTCGATCCATTTTCTGATCTAATCTATAGTTTTTAAGTCTATTTTAGTCCACTCCTTTTCTGAAATCCCTTTAAGTCTTTTTCCTTCATCATCTAATGGGTCATGAAGATCTTTACAGTGTAAAAGATCCTTCATTCTGGGTCTCCATAAGGTGTAATTGGTGGCATTGAGTTTTATCATAGCTCCAGCCACAAGATTACTTAAACCAGATTCCTCCATGTATTTTTAGAGTTTATTTCTACCTTTTTTGAGTTTAACCGTGAGAAAAGAGATACATGATTGAGTTAGGAATGGTCAAAAAACCTTAGGAGTGGTCAAGGGATTCTTAAGAAATTTTTATGTATAGGAGGTATAATTGTCATTTTAGAGGGAGTACTATTTAGGGGCAAAATTGTAAATATTAAGGTATTGTTCGAGAAATACTATTTACTAGTACTGTTCAAGATACTACTCAAGCTGGATACTGTTCACGAGTATAACTATTCACGAGTTAACTCAATCTCTGTTTTCAAATTGCTACAGTATTACTATTGAGTTTTACAGGCTGCTATTTTTGGATTTTATATAAAAGGAATACAAAGAAAACCCTAACCTGTTCTTCCCCTATAGCTCCAGCTGCTGCGTTTTACTCCTGTGTGCGTGCGTGTTGCTCACTGATAGTGCAGCCACCAAATGAGTTGATTTTATTTTTTCTTTTCATTTTCCAAGGAGGGCTAGCGACTTCACTACCGCTAGTCCAGATCTCCTTCTTTACTCCTCCTTCGCTTCTCTTACCTTTTTTTTTTTTTTTTTCCTTTGATGTTTCTTAGATCTGAGGGTTCTCCAGTCTAGGATCTCAAATATCAGATCTCTCAGATCTAGACTCTTCGATCTAGGATGTCTTCAGATCCAAGCTCTATGATCTGGGATGTTCTCGGATCTGGAGCGTGCTTTGATGCTCTAATCTGAAATTGGGCTCTCCAGACTCAGATCTGGTTTTTTCAATCTTGACTGGGCCGCTCCTCGGCCTAGGTTGGATCTGGACTAGGCTGGATTGGGTTGGTCTCCTCTGCCTAGGCTAGATCTGGATTGGACTGGGTCGGTCTCCTTCACCTAGACTAGATCTGGATTGGGCTGTACCAGTCTCCTCAGCCTGGGTTGGAACTAAACTGGGCCAGGGTGTTCTCCTGGGCCTGTGCTAGATCTGAATTAGGCTAGGCCAGTCTGGATCTGGCCCAACTCTGATACCACTGTTGGGAATGCACATCTCTGATACCACTGTAGCAATCCAGGATCTGTTGTTCAAATTTGAGAATCTGAGGCTGTGAGAAAACACACACACACCAAGGAGATAATACAAAGATTTTACGTGGTTCGGCCTAATCTGACCTACATCTACGAGAGGACCTATCACTATTTAGGAATAGATTACACTGAGGAGGAGGATCAAATCAGATCCTCTCTCTACTCTACTCACTCACTCACGTTTATTCTTTTTCTCTCATAGATAGACTCTGATATGCTTTTTACACCATTGTTTAGTAGCGATCGGATCTCTCCTATTTATAGGGTACAGATGATCCGATTGTCAAGATCTATAGCGCAGCATAGCAGATCTTGACATATCCACATATTTGGTTGCCTAATTTTACTGTTCATTTGGTGCCGAATTTTGACTATGCTGATTATCAATTTTACTGCACTGATTCTTGACTTTCAATTGCTGTGTTTTGACTTTACAGATGTCTCCACATGGGTATAGACCCATCACTAGGGTGGCTAATCCGTATCCCTCTAGCATATGTATACCACAGACCACGGAGAATGAACCGAGCATTCCATGCTATCTTCATTGTTCTCTCCTACCTTATCAATATGCTGCTTCTTGTTCATCGTAGAAGCCTAAGAGAGGAATGGGTATCCGTTGGCCTTGAACGGTTCATTCTAAGCAGACTAAAATGATTATATTTGTTAAAATAAAATTATGTGTTTGATATGTGTCATAGTTCAGCGCCCTACGTCAAATAGTGTACAGATGAGACTATATTTTCCCACCCAAAGACCTAATACAACTGGTAAATAAGAACAATGGAAGGGCTGGTAACAAACCGATTGAATCACCAAGTAGCAGAACTATTAATTTAAGGGATGGATTTGATCACAGGATCTCCAAACAGTACGAACCTCCCTAATCTTCTTGCCAGCAATTATGTCCTAAGAACTAGTAAAATGTCAGATATAAATAGCATTAATTAACTCTGATTAGAAATCCCCCTCGAGGTTTCTTTTGTTATGTAGATGTCGCTCTTAACTCGAATTGTCTCACCTTTGAGTGGAGTTGAAGTTTTGAATTTTTGAACAAATGGCTCAAATATACTCGCGTCATATGAGTCGAGTTGAGTTTTCAACTTCTTGGACTATGATCTAGCTATATATTTGCAAATTTTTATCTCCTATATTCGTGGAGATTCAGCAGTATCAGCAGCGACATGCCCCTGTGTGATTTTTTTTGCTTGTCTGAAAGTTAAACACCCCCACACTCCACGCACAGCCCCAAACCCTGGTAACCAAAGTGAGACTCCTTGCACCACTGGCGCTAGAAGACTTTGGTGCATCCACCTGGGGTAGGGAAGGGACATGCATCGATATAATGCTTATAATCCGCTAAGCTTTCTCATTGGCTAACACCTAAATACTTTGGGAAAGCCCTTAGGCAGCACCTTTGAAGCTACCAGGTACAACCCCTTGGAGTATTTAGTACATGTTTGAAAATGATATATACAAGTCACCTAAGGTCAGGACATCGTAAAAGATACCGAACACAAATGGATGAATAGACCAACTTTCTCTGCCCTAGCTAGCTGTACCCAATTAGCTACTGTGGTTTTACTGTGGTAATTGAAGGAATAGACCCACATTCTGCTCCCTAGCTAGCTGTACCCAAATAGGTACCCGTAATTTTACTATGGCTCAGTACAATGGGAATTGAAGGAATAGATCCACATTCTGTATCCTACATCTTTACCCAGAGAGGCATCACAGTTTTAACTTTTATGAGCTACAAAATTTAGTCATCTGGACACCCTCGCTGGCAGCCACAAATGACCACTTAACTCTACCATTTTGTTCCAAATTCTTGTAAGCGGCCGGCTCCTTGCATGCATCATTGAACAATATCACATGGCCGGCTACTCCGTTTTCTAGAGTACGGTAGTCCTTAATTTTCCTAAAAGTGCCAAATTGAATTGTTGCTTTGTTCCTTACCAAGGAAAAAAATACTTAAACGGGACCGTGGTCCCCAACTTGGAAATCTGTACAGTAAGGGATAAGATGCGATAACATTAGATTCCATGTGCACCCAAAGCCGTAAAATTTCTGCAAGTGGTAGGTCTTGATAGCAACTACTTCAACTGCATATGACTTGAATTTAAAGGAGATAGTGAAACCAAAGTGATATGTTTGGAAATTCCAACGCTTTAAACAAAGCATGACCACGTGAAACCACATGAAGTATGTCCTTCATTCTCCTTTAGAGGACACCAAGTAAATGCGCCTTTGAACCACTCCATGTTCACGACGTGGTTGGCTCTATATATACACAGAGACTCAGCCAACAACAAACCTTTCAATCTTCACCTTCTTCTTTGGAAGCCTTTTTCTTCTGAAACTCGAGATTTCTTGTTGTTAGGCATCAAGAATACAAGAAGAAAGATGGGTATTCGTTTGCCTGCAATTACTCAAGCCAAGCAGATCCTCCAAAGGACTCTCACAAGAAACCAGATCTATTCAGCTGCAAATGTCCTGAAAGGCCACTTTGCTGTTTATGTTGGAGAGAGCCAAAAGCGGTTCATGGTTCCGATCTCCTTCTTGAAGCACTCTTCGTTCCAAGAGTTACTGAGTAGAGCTGAAGAAGAGTTTGGTTTCGAGCATCAAATAGGTGGACTCACAATTCCATGTGAAGAAGAGACCTTCCTCACTCTCACTTCTCATATGAGTAGCTTATAAGGAGCCTGAAAAATATGCAATTCGAGAAGAAAAACTCAACTTCATTGTAGAACTAACCCTATAAATTCTTTGTAGTGCGCGGCTACTGCCAGTGCCATTTTTTTTTTATTGTTTTTCTGTAAGAAGCGAGGCAAAATGTCTCTCCCTGCAAGTGCTGAATTGTTTCTTTTTGCTTCTAAAGTCTTTTGACTATCGGAAGTTTCAACAATTGTCAATTTACTCCTCAAAATTTATGCAAATAGCCACCGAATATTGATTTCTGGATCATTTTCTATAGTTCCTCATACAATTGAATCGGTACTAACAACTACAAATAGCCGTATATGCTCGCCACTCAACCATATTCATTTTATATATAGATTCTGGTTTTTCTGAATTTGGGAAGTGGTTCACTTAGGCTAAGAAAGAAGAAAGTGAAAATAATGTTCAGATAAGTGTTAGCTACAACATGGTTAATCAAGTTCGGATTAAGGACGCTTCTTGTGCACCAAGCATGGTTTATCAAGGCCATTCCCAGTCCTGAAACTCCTTGTCTTTACATCGTATTAATTTCTTATAAACTGATCCTGAATGATTCTTTCTACCAAAATCCACATGCGTGCAAGCAGTTTAATACTAAGATCAGAAATGACAACTCAAAGTTCATATTAATTAGACTTAAGCCGAACCGAGTTGAGTCATCAAATAATCTGATAGCGTCTGTAATGAAATTACGGATAACATACACACATGTATGAAATTATATATTTTACATAGAAAATTCCGCTTGAACTGTTCTTCTTCTTGAATGACTTGATCTAGTTGCTTTGACTCACATTTTATTCTGTCGTCCTTTGGAATTCTTGAACTACGATTTGGAGTTCTTGAACCACGACATTACATCTCTATCTATATATGGCTTTTGTTTAATGTAATAGACCCGCTCAATCAATTGAAAACTGAAAAAACATATGGCATTGATTATACGACATCACAGAGCAGAGACGAAATAACTGCAAACTCATAACACTTAACCCTCACTTTAATCAGCCGGGCGAGAACTTGCCTACTCAGTTCTTCTCCTTTTGCCAATGTAATAGTCATCTCACTTGGATATCATTTAATACGAAATATTGATGTACCATATGGAATAGTGTCATCCTTTAAGCAGTGCTTTAATCTGAGTGTCGCCTGGAATGCTAATGACGCCTGCATGTAAATGCTATTTCTGCTACTATATGCTGTAGCAACAGTCATCTCAACCTCATGGGCCATTCGGTAATTGTTAGATACTGCACCCGGAGTAGACCAATGACCTTTAGGTTCCTATGCTGTGGCAGTCAGTTGATAACTGAAGTTTTGCGGGTCATAGTAAGGAACTTCACATTTTCCATGCATGTTGTTTCAGCTACATGGGTTTCATAATCCAATAAAATGGATTATATGAGCTTGGCAATTGAGCCCTATGTCTTCTTGCTACGAATTATTTGTCAAACTCTGGCAATGATTGCAAAATTAACGCCCGATAAAGCTTGCGTAGAGAAATTCTTTCCACGAAATATCTCTGTTAAGAATCTGTAAAACATGACCTGCCAGCAGGTATCTCATGGGGATGATTCTGTTTTGGCTGACAAGAAGTACTCCTTGGAAAGTCCTAAGCTAGCATTACTTGGAACCAATGACTTGTCTAAACTGTTGTCAGTACCTAGCAACAGCAATGAATTATGAACAGATGCAAGAACATAGGAGACTAAGCAGTTCACCCTGCAATAATTCATTTATTAAAAAGATAGGGAAGAATATTACATAAGAAGTAACAGTGAAAAGCTTAACTAGGCTCAGCTCCAATCATTCACCCTGCGACGTCAATTTGGTTTGTATAAGGAATGATGATAATTGTGAAATGGCTATCTCAGGGACGGATGAATGTCTTCGATTTTTTTATCAAATATCAAAACTAAACGTCAATAATAGGAATATATGAACCAAACAAATAAGTCATACATGTCTTGGCAGAACAATAACAAATGAATCTACTATATCCACACATCTGCATGTACCTAATATGTACCAAAACGGGTTCCACAGCAAGTTGCTCCATTATACAATTCCAATTTCTGGCTCATGTAGGACCGGGCTCCTCTATGCACCATCAAACATTGTCACATGAGCTGACATTGTTCTGTTTCGTAGAGTACGGCAGTCCTTTGCTAGAAAATGCTAGCAATTTGTTGCTTTTGCTGTTTGCTTGGACAAAGAATTGAAAGAAACATGGTCCCTGTTCTAAATATCTGGCTAGAGATGCATATGATCTTGTAAGACTAGATTCTTTGAATTCCATAGCTTTAGATTTTCACAATGGGGTTAGGCCATGATTGCAAGTACTTCCAAGTGAAAATGGCATCAATTTAAATGGGAGGGTGTAAACATCTTAGTATGAGTTGGAACTTGACTGCAAGGGCAAAGTAGCAGTGCCACGTGATCCCACGTGAATTATGTCCTTCAATGGGCCCCCATGCAAATGTGTACACTCGGTCTAGATGAAAGAAGGATGTCAGATTTACAGTTGGCTCTATATATATCCACATGTACTCAACCAAGCACTTCATTCGACCTTCTCATTTTCTTCTGTGAAATCTTCTTCCTTCTCAAAGTTGCAATATTCTTCTTGCTATTCAACAAACAATACCATAGCAAAACATGGGTATTCGTTTACATGCCATGATTCAACCTAAGCAAATCATCCAACGATCTCTTACAAGAAATCATATCCACCCGGGTGGAAACGTCCCAAAAGGCCATTTTGCCGTTTATGTTGGAGAGACCCAGAAGCGGTTCGTAATTCCTATCTCCTTCTTGAAGCATTCTTTGTTCCAAGAATTACTCAGTCGGGCCGAAGAAGAATACGGTTTTGATCATCAGATGGGTGGTCTCAAAATTCCATGCCAGGAAGAAACTTTCCTTGTTCTCACTTCTCATATCAGTAGCATATAATTGGGATAATGGAGATAAAGATCATCCAAAAAGAGGAATTCAGCTCCACCGAAAACTAACCGTCCCAAATTTGTACAGCGGCTGTTGCTAGCCCATAATTAATTGTTTGCCCTTTTATGTAAAGGAGGGGAGAGTGCAAAGTCCCTCTTCCAACAACGAATTCGAAGCTATTCTATCTTTTTGCTTCTTGAGTGATTATGACTCTAAGAAGTTCAACAATTCTCAATGTACGACAGCATGATCACTCCAATACATGGCCACTGGATTGCTTGTCTTTGGTATATTTTCCAGGGTTGTCCCAGTTTCAAATATACACAATCACCTATTTTTTAGATCGACACCCATTCAGCAGCATAAAAAACGTAAAGACACTTTTTTTTGCATGTGAAATTTTGTAACGCAAGGATTTGGCCCCTTAGTAGACGTGGATATGCCTACTACACTTCATCATCATCGTCATCGTCATCATCATCATGACCTTATCCCAATTTGGGGTTGGTCACATGAATCTTATTCCTCTATTCTTGTCTATTAAGTACCATGACTTTATTTAGCTCCAAAGTTTTTAAATCTTTTCTCACCACTTATATCCACTTACATGCACGAAATTTCATTATTATATCTTGATTGCCTGCTAACTTCAGAAAATATAATGGCAAAGAAAAGTCATGTTACTCATGAAAGTGATACCAGTACACAACATGCAATGGGCCAACAGATCAAGGCCATACAGGCCTTGGCCCTCTCCTCTATCCTCAAATCTTTTGCTTTAGTTGATTACTGTGTTCGATATCATCTTAAGTACTACTCTCTTCTCAAATCAACATAGTTAATTGCATATTACTAAAACTCGGAAAAGACAACAGCCAAGCCTTTAAATGGCTCAGTAGGAAAGATTCGTCAATGTGGTATTATATAAGACATAGTATACAAATCTGTGTTACTTTCTAGATCTAAAGATTGCCTTGATCTAGTTAGCTGGACCGTAGCTCAAAAAATTTAAATTGAACATGACTTCGAATAAATTGGAAGCAAGTTGAGTTAACTAGGATCAAGTCATTCAAGACCCAGAAAAACTATGAGTATCACTTGCAGTAAAAGCGTAAAATCATATATAGTATTTAATAACTTTATACATGTTAGCATTTTACACATTGGGTTGATACTGTGGAGTGTCTATTTCAGGAGATGTCATGTGTTTTAGTCTTAAGCAGTACTGAAAACCCTTTGCAGTGAACAAGTAATCTCCACTAGCTGGCTCGATTTGCTGTCAAGTCAAGTCAGCTAAGTTTCAAGTCGACTCACAGAACTTCAGAACTATGGACTTGACTCCCTTTAATTTGTGATGAATCTTCAAAGTTTCTCAACTACCGCCAGATTTTGATACGTACACGCCTCCTTTACTGTGCTTTAACACAGAATTGATGCCCTTTGAAAAAGCAAAAAAGATAAAACACAGAATTGAGGCAAAGGCAAATGATTGCATTCATCTCATATTTTTAATAATAAAGACAGATTGTAGTCGGGGACAGTTATCTTCTTTTTGGCCGTGAGCAAAGACAGGTAATCAATGGGAAGGTCCAAATAGTGGGTCTGATTGGCACAAGTCATGGAAACAGACCCACTAGAAAGTGTAAACGACTGTAATTTATGGAAGAAAAGAAACCGATGAACACCTTAATCCCGCAATATTTTCTGCTCAAGAAAGCAACCTTTCATGTCCAATCATATTATAATTTAAAGCAACTACCCAATGTTTCATGTTTTTAAAAGAGAGCCTTGAAATCAATTAAGAGGGCCCAATCCCTTCTCAATTGGCAGGGCATCAGCTTCCACGAATTCAACTTCACTGGACATGAATTCAAAGGAAAGATTTCAAACATCACTGGTATGTGACCGAACTTGCAAGGTGAACAACACACAGCCACGTGAAGCCATATGAAGTATGTCCTTCAAAGAGGTCAATTACATGGATTTAGACCACTCAATGGTTAGCTCTCCCTCTCTCTACACGCGCGCACACACACATCTATACACCACTGTATTCAATCTCCACCTTCTCTGAAACTCTCCTTTCCCTCGAACTTTGAGATATTCTTGATGTCAAGAAACATGGGAATTCGTTTGCCGGCTATTATTCTGGCAAAGCAGATCATCCAGCGATCTCTTACTAGAAATCAAATCCCTCCATTCGCAAATGTCCCAAAAGGCCACTTTGCCGTTTATGTCAGAGAGAGCCAAAGGAGATTCGTGATTCCGGTTTCCTTCTTGAAGCATTCATTGTTCCAAAATTGCTAAGTAGGGTTGAAGAAGAGTTTGGTTTTGATCATCGTCTGGATGGTCTTACATTTTCATGTGAAGAAGATGCTTTCAGTGCTCTTACTTCTCATATAAGTGGCTTGTAAGGGACAACCGAAAAGGACACTGTAGTTTAAGAAACTTGGTTTCACGTCGACCTAACCAAACAAATTTTGTGTAGTGGCTACCGCCAGCTCTTAATCTTATACTTCTGTTTTGCCCTTTACGTAAAGGAGGGAAAGGCAAAAAAAAGGTCTCTCCACTATTGTTTAATTCAATACAAAATTATCTTTTCCGTCTACGTCTTTTGATTTTTTAGTAGTTCCAGCTATTCTTCGTTTACTACAGAAGAATACTGGATAGCTAATTCCAAGCACTCTTCAAGGCTTCTTACAATGGATGCGTGGGAGGTGGTTTTTATGCTGCAAGCAGGTCTTCCAATTGGAAAATTCTTTGGTTTATTATTTGTAGTTCTTATTCCAAACCGGATGCGCCGGAGTAAATCAAAGAATTTAGATCATCTCTCTCATTGGATCAGTTTATAAGGCCTTGGCAAAACTTCTTGCTTAAAGAATAAAAAAGGGTGCTTCTTTAAATTATTGATCCATCTCAATTTTCTCCTGTTCAAAGCGACAAATCTTAGATGGAGCAATGTTGGGAATGAAGCTATTTTAGCGGATTTTAAGGTGGTAGGTAAAGGTATTCCTTGCCAAGCTAAAAAAGGCAGTCCCAGTGCACGAAGCTCCACATTGTAGCGTTCAGATTGGGGTGAACTATAAGGGTCAATAGTACGCAGCTTTACCTTTCATTTTGCAAGAGGCTGTTTTCATTCCTTGAACCCGTAACATCAAGTTCACATGACGACAACTCTACTGATGCACCAAAGCTCCCCTTCTATTTCCTTGCCAAGCTGATTTTGAAAAATCCAATAACTGGGTTGAATTGTCATTTCTTCATTATATGATGGTGGAATTGGAGTTTGGGAACAAATTCATTTCCTGGGTTATGAACTGTGTGGAGAGCTCATGGTTGTCTATAATGATTACTGGTTCACCCAAGGATTAATTAGCATGTAGAGATCTCAAGAAAGGAGATCATCTTTCTCCTCTCTTTTTTCACTTTGGTTGTAAGGTGTCTAAGCGAGAAGCTTAAAAAAGCATACTCCTTGTGTAGGATAAGAGGTGTCAATATCGGTTTGCTGCCAGCAGTCATTAAACATCCTCAATTTGTTGATGACTTGTTTATCTTTGCACAAAAAGAGCCACATCAAGCCTTCAATGTGAAGGCAATAATGAGAGCCTACTAATTTGTCTCTGGGCAGCGGGTGAATTTAGTAAATCAAAAGTCCTTGGTTACAACATGGTTCAAGGAGAGATTCAAAACTTCGGAGAGACCATTGGATGTTGTTTTGAAGAAATTCCAGCAACGTACCATCTTATAACCAATGCTCCAAGGTGGTTGAAAAAATTGAAAGGAAACTATCATGTTGACGACAAAGGTGTCTATCCATGGGAGGCCAAGTTACGCTTTTGAAAGCGGCACTAGCAAAAGTTCTGACATAATTTCTGCCACTTTTTAAAGATCCACTGCAATTGAGAAGGCGACTGAAATGATTCAAAGGAGGTTTCTTTGAAGTGGTTCGGAGGAGAAACGGAAATTCCATATTGTCTATTGGGAACAAGTAAGTAGGCCAAAGGAACAAGAAGGCCTTGGTTTAAGACAGATTAGGTGTTTTAATATGGCACTCCTAATAAAATGGTCATGGAGATATGGGGAGGAGAAAGAAGCAATATGAAGAAAATGCATTCCTAATATGGATCTAATTGCGAGAGGGGGGGTGGTTTTGTGTGGATGGAAACCATTGGAACGTGCTCCTAGAGGTTGCAAAGGATTATGGGTAGATATTTGCCAAGATCATTCCTCTCTTTGATATAAAAACATCCGTCTGCAAGCGAGAAACAATGAGGAAACAGATATTGGAAAGATGTTTAGCTGAATGATATGCTACTCGCAAAAAAATTTCAACGCCTTCTCATTTTAGCGCATGAGAAAAATGTCCCCGTCTCTCATTACTTCCAGGAGTTGGAGTTGAATGGCACATGAATCTTAGAACACAAGTTCCATTTTGTCTTTGAGGAGGAGAAAGTAGGACAATTGTCGAACTTGCGCAAATCTCACTTCATTTCTCTAACTGGCTCAGATAATCAAAGTTATCAAATCTTGAGAAGGGTAGATCACAATACGTGTCAAACCCTGTGTCTTAATTTATATAGTTGAGTTTACGTTCGCTACACTTAGAATGAAATAATAAAGAAATCAATTGATACGATACTGTGAGAATCGAGAGTCTTCGATCATCACCATCTACTGATTGTCTTGCCATGTATTGTGCCGTGCAAGTAAATCATCATCATAGCTTGATTGTCTTGTCATGTGTTGTGCCTTGCTAGTCAAGGTGTTGATTTTCATCCTTATTAGATAAAAGAGTGTGGACTAGAAATCAGCAGTTAAGTAAATGATAAATTCGTACTTTTACTTAGGTTCTTTGATCTCAAAAGTGAAAAATTGGAAAATCCCCCAAAGGAATACAAAAGTTAAAGAAGCTCCGGTCATGGTACTTACCAGCAACTTTTGGGTTATTTGGCTTGAAACAAATAAAAGAATTTTCAGGGAAAGATATTCATCACCAAAAGAAATAATAGCTACTAGAGTGAAGCATTTGGTGGCATCACGGGCCAATGCAGACAAGGACTTTGAAGGCTACTCGATCGAAGAGATCAAAAGAGTTTGGACAATAGTTTATGATCGACCAAAATAAGAAGAAAGTTTAGGTTAAATCTTCATGGATCCACCAATTGGATCAAAATGAATTTCAACAGATCAAGTATTAGTCATCAAGCTGCAGGACAAACGACACTGTAGCACCCAAAGTTGGTACCAAATCTCACTTAAGGACCTCATGTTTCAAAACATATACATAAGGGCCCCACGTTGCATTAAGCGTATGTCCTGTGATATGACCTTGAATAAGACTTTAATTTTTAAACGCATGCCATTCACTGTCTATATATAAGTGGATTCGAACTGTTATCCCCACACCAATTAGCCCCGTTTAATCTCTCGCTCTAGAAAGAATTGCCCAATGGAAGTCCAAATCTTCAAATCAACCATAAAATATAGCCCCGATTTCATTAATGATGATTTTGTTGGATTATGTCCCAGAATTATTTACCTCCGACACAAGGAATTCAATTCCGCTGGCAGAACGAAGCCCCATGTAAGAAATCTTACATTTAGATTTGAATATGAGGATTTCTTACCTTTTTTCTCCTATTTTTTCCAACTTCGTATTTGCCTTTTTCCTGAACTTTTTCTGTTAGGTTTGATATCTAGATTAGTAACAGCTCAGAGATCGCAAAATAGCTAGTTACTGTAAATGGCATACTTCCTGTAATATCATTTCTCATGCTTTTGGATTATGCGCATGATGCCACTTTGATACGCTCACTTTTGTATGATATGATCCATTCATCTAGTTTGACCTACCCTAACTAGCTGCTTATGAGAAATGAAGCCCATTGAATCCTGCTGTCTATCAATTTTTTCCTATTAAAAAATTCAATGGTTATTACTTAGATATCCAAAATGGATGCCACCTAGTTAGGCCCCACCTTTGGGTGATCTAATACATTCATCTTATTTGACATACTCTATTTAGACTAATTCTGAAAATTTATGCCCATTAGATGCTTCTGTCTAGTAGTTTTACTAGTTGGAAAATTCAATAGCCATGATTTTAAAATCCAGAACAACATTGAATTTATTATCATTTTGGCCCTCTGAAATTTCATGCGAATGGCATGTGAGGCTGTTTCATAAGTAAAATTAACAGCCCATTGAAAAAGTCCCACAGATGTACACTTAAAATTACATTGGGCCCTTTATGTATTGATTTTGAAATATGCGATTCTTAAGTGAGATTTTGTAACAACTTGGGGGTACTATGGTGACATTTATCCACTTATTAATCTTGAAAGAAAAAATGGCTTAAAAAGCCATGTAATTATCAACTCTTAACATTTGTTAAAAAGAGAAGTGATAAAATCGCCCTATTTTGGATAAATTAGCCTCTACAAATCTTTTTGGATGACTATAATTCTATGTGGGCCCATTTCAGTGAAGATCTAAGTTGTTTAGAATGTTGTCTTTAAATTAGATGAGCTATGTCTAAAATTTTCATTTGTTGGATAAATATAGCCATTGTTTTTTTTACTTGTAAATGAAGAGTCAAAAGTTTCACCGTCTATTTTATAACCAAAAATAGCAAACAGCTAACCTCATTTAATGGATGAGAATTTGAACCATAGCCCAAGTCATGGATAACATTCTCAACAAGTTGGATCTTCACGAAACTGTCCCCACATAGAGTTATACACAGAAAACATTAGTAGGGGCTAATTTACAACCATAAGGTGTAATTATATCATTTTTCATTAAAAATTCTACTAAAATATTTTTCAGTCACCCACAAGCTGCTTCTAGTTAACTGAACTCATCCAACTTTGGAGTCCAATCAGGTTTTTCAAGTTTTTAAACACTGCTTGTGAATGTTCAGTGTGAATTGAAGTTCCCAATCAGATTTTGGAGTATATTTTATTTAGGACAGAGTCGAGTTTGGCTTAGTTAAGTTTTGAGTTGGCTCATCCAGCCTTAAACTATGAAAGGAAGAAATAGTATAATCATCTGTTGTGAATAAGCTATATAACTCTGAAAAGAAAGCTGATATTCCCATGCCCTCTTTAGAGGTTTTATAGTTAAAGTGACTTTTTTTAATAATCAAACCATTCATCTTAAACACCATGCATATTTGAAAAGATCAGTACGTTGATTTTTGTTAGCTGTTTTTAATACTGTAATTATTCTACCATTTTAAAACTCAAGAAAAGTAATAATACTATCATCTAATGCATGTAATTTTTGTGTCACAGCTCATCTACTACAAAATAGGTAAGATGAATGGTTGATATTATAATAAATTATAATAAAAATGAGCCTCTTAGATAAAAGAATGATAAAACTCTCAGAGAATGTGGCAGTAGTGTAAAGGGTGTGGAAATATCAGCTCCCTTCCTTAAAAGGAAATGATAAAGAGGCAAACACAAGAAATATTTACACGGTAAAGAATTTTTGCTGTCACTCCACAAAAAGGGCCCAAAAAGGGAAATTTTTTTGTACCGTCAGTAGCCGCTGCGCAAAATTGTTGTGGTTAGTTGGACAATGAAAACCATTCTTTTCCTTGTCCCTCCTGTAAGCTATTCATATGAGATGTCATAGCAAGGAAGGCGTCTTCTTCGCATGGAATTGTGAGACCACCCGTTTGATGATTAAAACCTTACGCTTCTTCGGCCTTACTCGGTAATTCTTGGAACCAAGAATGTTTCAAGAAGGAGACTGGAACCTTGAACCGCTTCTGGCTCTGTCCAATATAAACAGTTAAATACCCTTTCGGGACATTTGCAGTTGAAACCATTTGATTTCGTCTGAGAGATTGCTGGATGATCTGCTTGGTTTGAGTGATCGCAGACAAAACAAAACCCATGCTGTACTAGTACTATAAAGTAGAATAAGAAATATGTCTGAAGTTTGTGAGCAAAGAAGCACTCAACGAAGAAAGTGAACACTGAATGCTGTGTTTGGTTGGGTGTATGTGCATTTATAGGGTGCTAGCAATATATTCCATGCTTTCCTGTAGATTGAGAGAGTTACAAAAGCTGTGCCTTACAGGACATACTTCAAGTGGGATAACGTGGCTATGTTACTTGTTTGCCTTGAAAGTTCCAACTCATACTAATATCTTTCCAACCTCATATCCTCATGGAATATGCTGTTATTATAGTTCCAATCAGCCCTACCACTTGAGGAAAGAGAGAACTACCAGATACGGGGAGAATCTACTGTTATCATATCTTAACCATCTTTCTTATGTACAAAGCTGGGACATCGTCCCTTTTGAATTCTCAAACAATTAAAGGCAATGACTGGTACTGGCATTTTCAAGCAAAGGATTAAGATAAAGGGCAGCCCCGATGCACAAACCTCAGACTACAAGGATCAATAGTACACAGCTTTACCTTGCATTTTGCAAGAGACCGTTTTCACGCCTTGAAGAACCCGTGACCTCTAAGTCACACAACAAAAACTCTACTGTTGCACCAAAGCTCCAAGCAAAAGAATAAAATACTGTACAAACAAATGTGTCAGCCCATGTGAATCTGTTTGACGATATGCATATCACAGCTCAGTCCTACTAAACTTTCAAATGATAAGACTAAGATAATCCATTCCGGTAGCCAGCAGGCTTGCACATTTAGAATTCATCTGCCCACCATAGGTGAAAACAATTAGATCCAGGAATAGAACCTAGGCCCCCATGCAGTACTCCGCTGTAGTAATCTCATTGACTCAACTCTAAGCTACCATAGTTAATATGAGTCGGGAGAGAAATAAATTGACTCTTTCTATTCCAGAATCACCTGGCCACGTTTCTAATGTGTCCGACTAAAAAAAAGCCCAAGTATCCATATTATTCAAACATTTACATATAGACAAATGTGCTCTAGTTCTTTTATCGACATAGTCAATAAATAGACAATTTACAAGACTTTCACATTTTACAGTTGAGTCAAGTTCTTTAGTTTTTTAACTTATGGTCTGAAGTACAATTTCTCACCTATAAGTAAACTGCATAGCCCAGACAAATAATAGTTAAAAAGATGAGAATAGATCGTACTTCTTAGTCCATGCACACTCTACGCATAAGTAGCAAGCCAATAACATGTATCCTTGTAAATAATGTCTTCCTTTTTTGTTTTTTTTGTTGGTAACCAGGATTCTTTCAGTGGCACCCTTAACCATTATCTGTTAATAATAATTGAAAGAATTACAACATTGTATACTCTTTTCCATTACAGTTATTCTCAGTGATATGTCTTAAATCTGGAGGTATGGAAGAGTATTAAATGCCAAGACCATTACATGGGCAAAAACTTTCAGACAAATTCCATATTATGAGTCACTTTTCAATAAGTTAATTTATCACGTCCCCTTAGAATATCTTTCTCAATTCTAATGGCTCTTTAAGGGCATCTAAATTTACTGTTCATAGTTCCAATAGTAAGAAAAGAATCATATTCCACCCGCTGTTTGGAATCTTGCAGGCATTATGAATTTCGATCATAATAGCTTTAAGTTCAAGAATATAGATGTCATCGTGCGTTATCTCCATAGAAAAGACTGAAATAAGGCCACCAACCTAGTCTTTATAAGACTCCCAACAAGACCATCATTTACCATCCAATGTAGCATCGAAATTAAGTTTAAATTCACTTTCGTTCCGTTCTTCCCAAAAGTAAGCCGTAGTTTATTTGGACAATATGAATAAGTTTAGTATACAGGAAATTAAGATTTCCTTGTTGCTGACTGATGCAAGCAGGAATTATAATACTCACACAGTTGACCCATCAAAACTATCCCCAACTTTGACACGGCATGTAAAAAAAACATACATATCAACTTGCTGAAGAATCCAATAGACAAGAAATATTGTAACACCATCAAACAACTTCTACTGCAACACATTAATAGAAGTGGCACCACATAACATTATGAAATTCTGCTTTTTGCACGTCAAATATTAGATTGATATGGAAGTTTGGTTTAGTTAGAAATTTTTTTTCTAAATTTTCATTGAGTTTATGAAAACTCTTGTGTCACAAGCGCATTAGTATCTATAACCGCCATGCCTGGCAGAGCTTGGATTTTCAAATTTCACACTCCAAATGGGAGAATCATCTACCTTGTTGACATTCATGATTAAACCAAATCGCATGTGTTGACTATTTTAAATGCACGAAACAGGAGTTCATCCCCCCTCCATCGACCTACCTTAGCTACGGACATGTGGCAGTAATAGAATGACAAATAATGGAATTCACAGAAGAGAAAGGTGCAGATTTTAAAATTCTCTATCCAGAGCTTTCATTAGGGGAGGCATTTTGCTACCTTGTCTAACATGTAAAAAGGAGTTCAAAATTATTGACCTATTAATCATGGTCGTTCTTTTCTTTTCTTTTCTTTTTTCCTGCTTTTTGGTCAATTCTTTATCATCTGTGGTTACTTGTTGGTCATCTGATTATAGCTTTTTTCCAAAGAAAAAGTTATTATCTTTTCTGAGAAACAATTAATGTCTTTTTTCCAAATAAAAAAAAACGACTACCAAGGGAGATATGGCAAACTTCCATCTACTTCATATTATTATAATTTTTTAGAAAAAAAATAAGCAAGAATGTTTGATAGTGGGCCTAATTGATCAGCCCACAATGAGGGGTAACTGTCTTAATTTTAGCCTATTTATGATCAACACTTATACAAGGGCCCCACACTAGCACATATAAAAATTGATGGGTCCACACTCACAGCAAGCCCACAATGGAAGTCCACTGTAATAGATTGGCCCGTTGGTGATCAATATTTATGTGTGGACCCCACACTACTTCAAATCAACCTCAAGATGAAGGTTGAATTTATCAATATAATCTAGCCGTATGCTTGAGGTACCTCATTCAGTTGATCGAACAGTTCCAGCGTGTGTGATATAATCTGGAATCCTTAATCATGTATCTATTTCCTTTCACCAAAATAAAAATGAACAATTAGATGGTAGCCTGTATACATGTAGATCTACCTTCCCGGACTGCCTCTTCGAGACTCAAATAATCTTGACCACTATATTTCCTAGAGTGAGAAGTGGACGGCTCAGAAAATCGCAAGATCTTAACTAATTAAACAATTAAGGCCATCTTACAGCCATGACTTTTAAGTAGCACCTATCTAGATGTGGCCTACATGACCAATTAATTGTTTGGATACAAACCATTCAGGCCCATGTGGTGAGTGTCCCACTCGACCCTGATGGCACTTATCAGTGTCGTCGATATCCACTGTAAGAAAACTTGACTTTTTTGGGTGGTGAAATATGCCCCCACTGGATACCTGCCTTAGATCCACTTGGTAGGTGATGCTATGGGCAGACAATATTGATATATTTGTAATCAACATATTATTAGCTAGTCAATAATATATTGCTATTCACCGAAAAAAGATAAAAATTAGCCACTTGTGTTCTGAAGGCTTTTGTTGTTTGCTAATATAAATATAGCAAGAACATGTGAAACCTCGTCTTAGAAATCGATGACGATATCATATAACAGCAGCATTATTCTCTATTGGTTTCTCATGACCAAAAACAGCAAGGATTAAGGAAGATCATAGATAGATGGAGGGAAGGAAATAGCAGATTCCATGTGATCTCATATGTTCTTCATGCAGCAGCTCAATCTCTAAATAGCAACCATGGTGAAAAGTTGCACAATTTGGTAACTCGTATACCGAATGTTCTTCGATGTAAATTGGTAACAAGTAAAAGAACTTGCAGAAAAATGAAAAATGTAGAGAAGAAACAAAGAATAATTCCTAATCGAATCAAGCACTTGTGGGGAGAAACTTTCTGTTCTCTTTCCTAGAAGGCAAAAGGAAAACAACTGGGTTGGCCAAAGCCAGAACACACAATTGGTATTGGTTAGTTGGGGCCATGAAGTTGCGTTCTTCTTCTGCAATGGCCCTTCTTTTCTCTCTATTATAAGCCATTCATGTGGGACGTGAGATTGACAAAGGTGGCTTCTTCGCATGGAATTGTGAGGCCACCCATTTGGTGATCAAAACCAAACTCTTCTTCTGCCCTACTGAGTAACTCTTGGAACAAAGAATTCTTCAAGAACGACACCGGAATGACAAACCGCTTTTTGCTCACTCCCACATAGACGGCAAAATGACCTTTGGGGATGCTACGGGTGGTAGATGATTGAATTCTTCTGAAAGACTGTTGGGCAATCTGTTTGGCATGAATCACCCAAGGCAAATGGATACCCATGTTATCAAATTCCCTCGCTAGGACTATGAGTAGCCAAAATTGGAAAGTGAAACTTTACCACTAGAACTGCTGCGAATAGAAATAGTTCCTATCTAATGTGTATATATAATGATCATATGGCCACTTCAATCGTATGCATATGAGTTCAGCTGTGGGACCCAAGTGAGAAACACCTCATTTGAGATCACATGACTTGGGTATTTGTGACATAGGCCTCTTTCCAGTTGAATCACGCAGAAAGTATGCTGCTGGGATGAAATCTTTCCGTAGCTCAGTCACTTTTATCCCAGATCCATGCAACTGAAACTATACCTTGAGTCCCAAAAGACCCAGCCAATAATGTGGGGCTGAGGTTGGCAGTTCTGTCTTCTAGTATAAAAGACAAACTTATATTCTGGAGGCTAATACTGTTTTGCCTCTGCCAAGATGTCTAGAACATGTGAATCCTCATCATCAAAATCGATTATGATATCATATAATAACAGCATTATTCTTTATTGGTTTGTCATGACTCAAAACAGCCAGGATTAAGGAAGATCATGCATGATCAGGTGGATAGATCATGTGATTTGCAGAGGAAAAGAAATGACAAAACCCATGTGATCTCACGTCTTCTACATGCAGCAATATGGCCATAGGATTATACTTATTATTTACCTGTAAATTAAGTGGAACAATTCTATGCCTTCTGTTTGGTAGTTCCTGTCAAGTCGATTGCCCAAAATCTCTAACTGATACGATCGGATTATCTTCTCAAT
Source organism: Warburgia ugandensis (assembly GCA_035236585.1). Classification (NCBI taxonomy): domain Eukaryota; kingdom Viridiplantae; phylum Streptophyta; class Magnoliopsida; order Canellales; family Canellaceae; genus Warburgia; species Warburgia ugandensis. The sequence goes on from CP141129.1 coordinate 45,966,431, forward strand.
TATGGAGGATATAAGACAATAAAGAAGTATTAGAAGAGGAAGAGAGAAATGCAGTATGACAAGGAAAAGACAAACAGCCTGTTCAATTTAGGCTTTTGTAGTTTAGATCCTGGTCTAGCCAGGTCTGTGAAAAGTTTGAACACTGCTCGGATATTGAATAAAAATCTGACTTTCCTTTTACTTAAACCTTATTGGAGATCATTTATTTCTAGTTGGATCTTGTAGTTGTAGGACTTTGTAGTTTGTTTTCTTTCAGTAAATTTCATTTGGTTAATACCAAGAAGTAGAAGCCACTTCTTAATTCAAATTAAGGAATCTGTTTAATTTATGAAACTACCTTACAAATTTCTGATCAAGGGAGGTGAGTCAGAGATCAAGGAGAAGGTGTTGGCCGAGTATTTTGGGTTGAAACAAAGTCAGTTGATACTATAGCGACCAATTCTGTCTTACTAAATGTTAGATGAACCATAAAATTCGGTGCACGCAAAACCAGTGATCAAGCAAACAATGTAGAACAATATGAGTGAAAAATACAAGGCTATCCGAACAGCTGATGTCCAATCACAAGACTATTTTCATTACATTAAACTTTTAGATAATTTGAAGCTTGAGGCATAGTAAAATGGGGCCCCCCCAATTACCTTAAATTTTCAGATAAATCGAAGCTTTCAGTATCAGCAAAACCAACCCCACGCCCCAAACAGCCCCTTAGTAATCTACTATTACATCTTACTTCAATAGACAAAAGCTTCCGGTTCCTAATCGAATCCGTCCATCCATCATCCTTTGTCAGATTCATGACCTTCGTGTGCCAAATTGACTGATCCAGACCATTTCAACTGTACATTTTGAGACAAATACCTCTTTACAGCTGATTCTGCATGTAAGAGTGAGATTAGTGCATGTATCTAATAGGGACAGATCTGCTGATCGGCGCAGATCTGACTTTCATATGACAACATCACATACATATTTACATCTCTCTCTCTCTCTCTCTCTCTCTCTCTCTCTCTCTCTCTCTCTCTCTCTCTCTCTCTCTCTGAAATCTCCTATTTATAAGTTATAAACATGCCTGGATGTCAAGATTTGACATGATCGCTGTTCTGACGGTGCAGTCGTCTTCTGCGGTGCGCTGTCAATGTTGATTTCAATCGGTGCCATCCAAATCAGCTTTTCTTGCATGAGCATGGACCACACGTGGGTTTTTCCAACAGTATGCTTCCTACATGTGCGGAGAGAAGCCAATAAGGAGGCAGACAAGAGCTTGAGAGGAAGCACCAGCAGCCTCTTCGAAAGAAAGATTACTTTATGATTGGGAAAATGATTACTATATAGATGTACATTACGTAGATTAAATGATAAATTCTGATTATCATCCAAGTATAAAAGAAATATGAAAATCAGAGCAGCAAAAGAAGAAGAAACACGATTAAAGACCGTTTCTAATATGATTAAAGACACTAAATGTCTGTTCATTTGATGGCTTGACTCAATTTCTACGGAGCCGAAAAGGGCATCAAATTGACTATTCGAGTTTTCTGCTAAGCTCACCAAAGTGGCCATCAATATGACTTTGAGGTTTATGCTAAGCTCATTGTGAAGATGATTTGGGAGAACAAGTGTACTTTTCCCGAAAACGAAAATGAACAGACAATATTTTGAGTTTTATGCTAAGATCAGAGAGTCAGATCATCTTCGTGATGGTGTGATGGTTAACCCTATCTACGTGGGTGTCTCTGGTTTTGGGTGTGGTTACAGTCTGCCAGCTATCTCTTATGGGTGTGTTGTTTGGTCTTAACTGCAGCGATTGCTAGCTGTTAGTGACAGAGATCTCTGTTTGGGTCTCTCCTCTTTCTCTTTCGTTTATGTGCTGATTTTGGAATTCATCAGTGAAGTCCACATCAGAGGTCGGGTTCGTTCACTGAGACTCATCTTAAGGTATTCCTGACTGCATGTTGCCCCTTTTGGCTCCTACACCTCATGATTTAGGGGATCAGTAAGATCTTATTACCATTCAAAAAAAATGAGGGACAAGGGCAACACTTGTAGCCAAATGTGTGGTAAATTTGCAGAGCTGTTGTTGTCCTGATTTAATCTCTGCATATGTCCTAGGATCCCTCCTTCACAAATTCTAGTCCGGTTTTCCAAAGGTGCGGCTCATAAGCTGAGCTGTTCTGACTGCTCCATGCAAGTCCTATATCGTTTCTCCTTCACAAATTGTGTCTTGTATTTTCTTGCATGTATAAGTTACTTAACCCCTTAAATCAGTGATAATCCATGAAGTATGATTAGATTTGTTGCATGTTATATCTAAAGAGCCACCTTGGTGAAAAGTTTTGCATTTTGGTAACTCACAGACAAAAAGGTTTACTGTAGTTGTTAGTAGTTGTGTTTAGGACTGCTGCCACGTTGTCAAAGATGTTTCCTAGTTTTTTATGAGGTTGTTAACTTTCAGTTTTTTTTGTTTAATCATGGCTTAATTATAGGACCATGATCCTCGTTTGCAGTTATCTATCTTAAGTTTATATTGTAATTGCTGTATTCAAAAAAATAAATCTTAGTTCTGTTTTTTTGTTCAATCCTACAAAGAAAAACAACAGTAGTAAATTGGTAATGAGCATTAGAACTTCAGTTGAGAAAGGAAAAGATGGAGATGAAAAAATAAAAATGGCTATTGAACCATGCACTTGTAGGGAGAGTCTTTCTCCTCTCCTTTACAGTAAAAGCCAGAAGGAAATCAATGGGCCATGAAAAGCCAGAACACACAATCACCATGGTTAATTGGGCCATGAAATTGCACTCTTCATTTACAGTGGCCCATCTTTTTGTTCTCCCTCTTGCAAGTGATAAGACGTTCACGTTAGAAGTGAGGTCGACAAAGGCGTCTTCTTCGCATGGAATTGTGAGACCACCCGTTTGATGTTCAAAACCAAACTCTTCTTCTGCCTTACTGAGTAATTATTGTAATAAAGAATGCTTCAAGAACTAGACCGGAATGACAAACCGCTTCTTGCTCTCTCCGACATACTCGAAACGCTTCCAGCCTGAGTCGTCTGAATTCTTCTCAAAGACTGTTGGGCAATCTGCTTGGCATGAATCACCCCAGGCAAATGAATACCCATGTTTTCAGAATGGCTAACAAGACAAATTGAGAATGGATGTACTCCAACAAAGCGTTGTAAGACTAGAAGATTGAACGGCTACAAATTACAAATGGCTCCTTGTTATGTGTATACAGTCATCATATGCCCACTTCAATCACAAGATGAGTTGAGCTGTGGGACCCAAATGATGAAGCACCTCATTTGAGAGCACTTGGTTTTGGCATTCACGACACATGCCTCTTTCCTGTGGAATCATGCAGAACTGGTGCTGCTGAGATGAAATATTCAGTAGTTTAATCACTTTGAACCTGGATCCATGCAAGTGAAACTGTACCTTGAGTCCTAAAATGGCATAATTGATGAGACCCAGCAATGATATGTGGGGCTGAGGCTGGTAGTTCTTTATTTGCTAGTATAAAGTGGTTGCTTATATTCTGGCGGCTTCTACTGTTTGCTTATACAAAGATATCTAGAATATGTGAAATCCGTCTTTAGAATCGAATATGATAACAACATTATTCTCTGTTGGTTTGTCATGACCAAAAACAGCCAGGATTAAGGAAGATCATGTGTGATCATTACATAGACCATGTGACTTACAGATGGAAAGAAAAAGCACAATCCCTGCGATCTTCCAACTTCTCCATGCAGCAGAGTATCTTGTTATTGGTATGATTGGCCATGGGATCGTCCAAACTATGTACATGTAAATTAATAATCATTTCATGCCTTCTGTAGTGTTTTATGACAAGATGATTGTCCCTAAATCTGTAAACGATATGATGTGATGATCTTCTCAATTATAGGATATATAACAAATCCACAGGAGCATTAAAAGAGGAAGAGAATATGTGTGACGACCAAGAACCTTTTTAATTTAAGAATAAGCTTTTGTGTTCTGGACCACCCTGGTCTAAGCCAGGACTGCAACAGTTTTGGAGACTGCTAGAATATGGATTAATAATCTGCCTGCTCTTTTAGTTAAGCTCATTAGAGAATTTATTTGGACTTTCTATTTGTATGACATAATTAGGAAAAGTGAATCTGTTTAATTTATGAAACTTCTCTTGAGAATTTAGATTATCTCCCATTTTGGATTTTTGGCACGTCTTACAAGAGAATCCCTGTTGGCTGTGATCTCTATTCCGCAAGTATAGACTTCTTAATAGCAAATCCAACACCAAGATTATTCCTAGATCTCTATAAGAAGGGGAATGAGGGATGTGAAGACTTATTACGCTGAGAAACAGTGAGAGCAATAGGTTGAGGAATGCCATCCCTTGGACGAGAAAGGAGAATGAGAAAGGCCATAAGTGGGTTAAGGACAAGATGTACTGTTCTCGCTTTTTAAATGTCTACCGATTCACACAAATTTAATTGGTGGAAAAACAAAACGTAAACCAAACATTGTAAACCTTTAGACCCAATTGGCGGTGTTTATAAGCCGGTTATTTGAATCGCATGAGCTATCCAAACACTAGATGTCTGATTATTGGTTTACCATTCGATCTTATACGTGAATCATTAATATTGGGGGTTGCAAGATTGGAATTCATAACCTCTTAGTCAATGAGACTCTATCATTCCACCTAAAGCTTAAGCTAATAGAAAGTAGGCCAACAATAGGCATATGTCTGACACTAATCACGATAATGTTCTTATTACCTTCTTTCAGCATAAGCAAAATCCAGGGCAACCAAACAGCCCTTAACCATCCACAATTCTATCTCAATATACAAGAGCTTCTGATTCCTGATCGATTTCATCCGCCCATCATCCTTCATTCAATTGATGACTTTTCTTGCCAAGTTGGTTGGTACAAACCATTTTAACATGTACATCTTCAGATGAATTCATCCTTACAATTGATTCTGCAATGAGATTGAGAGTATTGCATGTATCCTTGTAACACGTTGAAAGAAGTCAATGAGGAGGCAGACAAAAGTGCTTGAAACGGAGCCATTATCCACCAATCATTTCGATTAACTTCATCATCCTCAAGGTATAGGCTGAGATGTACATTTTGTGTTTTCCAGTCCTCTTTTACAAAGTGAGTTTCTTGTTCTCCTATTAGACCATCTCGACCTAGAGATGACTGTCACTCATCTTTCAAAAGAAAGAGTGATATTCCACTGATGGGTACCGGAGTTATCTTCCCAAACGTTGCCCCAATTTGGGCGTTGGGGCATCAGCTTGAACGTATGAGAGAATGTATCAAATATCAATCCTTCTGAAAATGCTGGTATAAGAGCGTTTGACCATTCTTCTAAGCAGATCTTTCTTAGCAGATGACATGGCAAAATGGCTCCACATGTATAAATTATCTTTTCTTCTGCAAAACTAACGATTCTTCGAAGCAGATGTTTCTTTGCAGATGACAAGGCCAAATGGCTCCACAAATGGATAAATTTTGCTTTTCTTCTGTAAAACGAAAGGAAGTACTCAAAGCAAGCTTTAATATGCCCTTTCCAGTATGGAAGAGGTAGCATCCTATGGCCAAAACTACCCCATGGATTCAGCAACTATTAAATCTACCATATTGATTGAGTGCCAATACAGCTCTGCAGCATGGAGATCACATGAGGTTGCGTGGTTTTCCTTGTGCGAAACACTAGACTCCAATAATTTGTTATTTATCCATATCATCAGTGATGTTGAAAATGAGTTTTCTTGTGCTTTTGATGTTGAAAATAAGCTGCTACTTTGCATTAGAAAACAAACAGGACCACGTGGAACTTTGGTCGATGAAGAATACAAGAGAAGTTGGATGAGATTGGACTCATAGTTCATGTGCTGGCTCCACCAACTGCGTAAGTCAAGCCTCAAGATACAATTCTATTTCATGACTCCAGGTTACTTGTGGCTACCGACCCGATCGACAAAGCTCATATAATCCGGTTAGCTGGATAATTCTTTTGAATGTTGAATACACACACATAAGCACCTCATGTGGAAGATCCCTTCTGGGCCCTTGCATGTGGACTCAATTATGGGCTCATCTACCTTGCATTGGAAATTAATGCCAGAGATCTCAGGTTCAAATTCATGACCTTTGAGGTCAATAAACCTATAAACCACCTTAAAGCTTAAAATGATAGAAAGTGGCCACTAATATTTAATGTCAACCATTATGAAGTGAGTAAATGCGTGAATGCAGGATCCAACGGCAAGGTTTGAATAATCTAGATTTAATTATGCCGGATTATTCCCTATGATCAGTAAGGGACAACCTGTCCGAATCGGAAAAACCGAATTTGATCTTTTTAATATTGATTTCTGTATTTTAAATCAAAATACTTAGAATTAGGGAAGAAGAAGCAAATTCCTAATTGAATTATGAGTGTAAGAATCAAAATTTCCAAAATCCACTGAAATTTCTTTTCAAAATCTCATTGAAGGATTTTTTTCATAATCTCAAAACCTCTAATAAAGCTTTTGATATATAATTTGTTTCAGAAATCTTAGAAGCTTCATAGGATGCATCTACCTATTAGTTTTTTTAGTTGAAAATTTTAACAGTCATGATTTAAAATCTAAAATAAGATGCCACCTGATTGGGCCCTATTTTTGAATAATCTCATACATTAACCTTGTTTGCCTTCCCTATTTGAGTTACTTGTGAAAATTCATGCTTGATAGATCCTCCTACCTACAGTTTTTCCAATTGAAAATTTCAATGGTCATGATTGAAAAATCTAAAATGAAACCTTTGGATAATATGGTCCACTCATCTTGTTTAGTGTATCTTATTTACGCTACTAGTGAACATTTATGCCCCTCAAATGCTTCTACTTACTAGTTTTTTTAGTTGAAAACTTCAATGGACATGACTTTAAAATCTAAAATATGATGCTAGCTATCTAGGCATCACCTTTCTAATCCATTCATCTTATTCGGTCTATCATATTTATACTACTACTAAAAATTTATGTGCATCAGATGCTTCCACCTACCAATTTTTCTAGTTAACAAACTCGGTGGCCATGATTTAAAATTTCAAATTATGACACTATCTAGCTAAGTGTCACCTTTGGATGATCTGATCCATTCATATTATCCAGCCCCCTTATTTAGGCTACTAGGAAACATGCCCAGCAGATGCTTCTACATACTAGTTTTTCTAGATGAAATATTCAAGAAAAAGAAGATGGCAGTATTGATATTGACATCTTTTTTCATCTCTCCAACTATTTTGTTTCTTTTATTTGTAAAAGAAAATATCACAATTGTTAGTTATATCATTGAAGAAGTACACTTGAATGGAATATATTAAATAGAATATTGGATGTTGGACTTTGGACTTTGGACTTTGGACTTTGGAGGAATTTGTTAAAAACTTCAGGCCTTTATGTATTCATTCGATAACTTCAAACCCTTTGGAGAGATAGGGTGACAAGTATAAAAAATGTGAAATTATTTCTATAAACAAATCTTTGAATGTAAACTTTCAGAAAAAGAAAACAACACTTTGCATGCTCAAATTTTGTGTTTTGTCACTTGGGCTCTATATTCTTGTAGACAGCTCTTTGCCTCTATTTGAAAATTTTTGCTCCATTCCTACAAAGAAAGTAGAAAGCTTGTATTCAATGAACCAAGCATGCGTACAGCTCCTTTACGTAGCCAATACAATAGGCACTATGTCACCACTTGAAAATGATATTGTGAATGTGACCTTAAAGTGGAAAGACGCGTATGTCACAAGCACCAAAGCCATGTGATCCTAAAAGGGATGCTCCATCACTTGGGCCCCATTTTCCAAATATCCCTGTTGCATATGATTGAGTGTGCATTGATGGTCACCCCTATTTATATCCACCTAATATAGGAACCATTTCAATTCACGGCAATCCTCTTTGGGCTCTGTTGCTCCCAAACTTTAGATATATCCATTCTTATTGAGTCTTGTGAGGCCTTGGGGAATCATGGGTGCGCATTTGCCCTGGATTATTCATGCCAAGCAAATTGCCCAACAACCTTTGGGAAGAACTCAGTCTACCTCTGCCGTTAAAGTACCGAAAGGTCACTTTGCTGTCTATGTCGGGGAGAGGCAAAAGCGATTTGTGATTCCAGTATCCTTCTTGAAGCATCCTCTATTCCAAGAATTACTAACTCGAGCGGAAGAAGAGTTTGGTTTCGCGCATCAAATGGGTGGTCTGTCAATTCCATGTGAAGAAGACACCTTCATGAGTCTCACTTATCACTTGCACAGGTCAAGACACAAACAAAAGGCCACTCAAGAAGAAGAACCAATGCTCATCCAATCATACTAATCACACCAATTTTGTCTGGTGGCGATTACCAATTTCATAAATTTTCTTCTTTTTCTACTGTAAAGAAAGATTGTCTTAAGCCTATCCCCTCAACAGTTTCACAAAATACAGATCTTTGTTAGGTGAAAAAATTCCTTATCCTTATTCAAAATGGATTTCTTCATTCCCATTTCTATTCATAAGGTATCATTGCATAGACCAGTGAAATATCAAGCATCAAATGTGCTAGTTATAGTGTGGAGAGAAGTAAGATGAAAACAGCTAATGAATGGAAAGCCAATTGGGTTTTTTTTTTAGTTAAAGCCAAGCGGTGGATTCTATTAGAGAAAGTTGTTCATGTTAGATTTCTTTCAAATAATACAAGATACTCTTCTAGGGTTTTGAGCTATAATGGCATCAACATTCATCTTTTTATGGACAGTCAAGGCATGTTTATGAACCACAGGATCCTCAAGATGAATTGCCTCCAAATACTTGTCAGAGCATACGATCCCCTGCAAGATACTGGCTCTTTGCATCAGCAATATTGCTGTGCACTAACATGTAAGGATGTGCTGTGAAAGGAGTATTCTTAGCGTGGGTTGGGGGGTACTATAAGGTGGATGTGAAAATATGCTTTAGAAAATTGAAGCACGTGCGGGCTCCTATGAGTGATTCATTTCGTTCATTAGGTTTGCCCTCTCTTAATATGGGTGAATACCAAAAATCATACTCAACCAAGAGCCTTAAGATGGGCTCCTCTCCTTCAAGTGTGGATGTTACTCAACAAAGCTTCCAATTTTCTCAACACCATCCAAACCTCAAGAGAAAGGGTCCACCTTATGATTACCATCTTGGTGAGGTTTTCGGTCTCCCCATATTAAAAGAGAGCAAATTCATTGAATAGAATGGATCATTCAAAAATGGAAGAGGTGCATACACCCCAATTAATTTTCCAAGCATATTATGCTCCTCTAACATATGGGAAGTATGTTTGGAAACCTGTTTTTGGTATTTCTCTCATTTTTGTATCCAGAGAAACACTAAAAACACATTTTGAAAACTTTTTATTTTCATTGTTTAAGGGAGTTATTCTTATATGTCATTTTCAAATGCAGCAAAAATGAGAATTACTTCTTAATTTTTGCTTCTAGGCTCTAGAAAAAAGAAGAAGCAACAACAACAGCAGCAAACAAACAAACAAACAAACAAACACTGTAATTTCTTGATACACCTTTAGTGTACTAATAATAGAAACCCATAAAATCCTTCATGTTACTTTCTTAGAAAGCTAACAAGGATCTTATGGACTGAAGTCAAAGAATTCATTGAAGAAATGTGATCATTTCAATTTTCTCTAAAAATAAAGAGACATGTGCTTAAAACTTTTAATTTTCCCCACTTGTTCTGAATTTGGATTATTAGTACCCCAAAGTTGACATAAGATCTCACTTGAAGACCCATGTTTCAAAACCCAATGTCTTCAAATATACCTTCATATGAATTTTTTTAACGGTCCATGAAAATCACAGAATGGCCTCACATGCCTTTCAAGTGCATTTTTAAAGGATAAAATGGTTATAAACTCAATGTCGTGTTGGATATTGCAATCATGGGAATTGAATTTTTTTAACTAGAAAACTTGTTGAAGGCATGAATTTTCACAAGCAGCCTAAATATTATAGAAAAAACAAGTTGAATGGATCAAATCATCCGAAGGTGAGGCCTAGCTAAGTGGCATCCCATTTTGAATTTTTCAACTAAAAAAACTAGTAGGTAGAAGTATCTGAAGGGTATGAATTTTTACAAGTAACCTAAATAGGATATGCCTAACAAGACTACTGCATCATCTCTTATGCACATTAGATTGGTACCTAGATCATTTGAGGAGGAGGATGGTCTTATCATAGTTCCATCATAGCCATATAAAAAAGTGAAGGGTGGGTCCACTTTTTGCATCTTAATCCATGATCTAAACCATTTGTAGGATTCACCTCAACTTAGATGGTCTAGTACCAAATATAATGTCCATTGGATATCTCTAGGTCCTTCATTTTTTATATTTTAAAACTAGAACAATAGACATATTATTGTGTTTTGGGATTTTTCATTTGTACCATCTATCTTTTTATTAAGATTAAAGAAAAAGAGAAGGATCTAGAGACATCCAATAACTTCAAATTTTGTACTAGATCATGTGAGATGAGGGAAATCCGATGAACGGTTTGGATTGTAGAAAGAGGCAAAAGGTGAGCTCACACTCCACTTTTTTGTATACCTATAATGCAACTATGATGAGACCGGCAACATCATGTGATTCGTCTCTGAATTATATGATGCAACTAGTCTTATTACAGTTGCATCATAGGCATACCAAAAAGTGCAGGTTAGGCTTCCCATTTGCATTTCCATCGATGGTCCAAACCTTTCATTGGATTCATCTCATCTCGGATGACATAGGGATAAAATGCCACATGTATTGGATACCTCTATATCCATATTTCTTATCTTTTGAAGTCAAAAAATAAAAGCTACAAACAGAAAAGGCCCAAAACAAGAAGAGCATGTGTTGTTTTAGCTTCAAAGCATCAAAAAATGAAGAATCAAGAGATCTCCAATGCACATTAGATTTGGTACCTAGACTATTTGAGATGAGAAGAATCTAATGGACTACAATTCTATAATCCAACTAGTCTCATCACGGTTGCATCATAGGCATACAAAAAAGTGGAGGGTGGGCTCACCTTTTGCATCTCTTTCAATGATCCAAACCATTGATCAAAATTTCCTCATCTCAGATAACCTAGGTACAAAATCTGATGTACATTGGATGTCTCTAGATCCTTTTTCTTATTTTTTAAATAAAAATAGATTGTACAAATAGCAAAGGCCCAAAACATAGTGAAATGTCTACTGTTTTGGTTTCTAAGCATAAAAAATGAAGGACCTAGATATATCCAATGCATTCTATATTTGGTGCTTAAACCATCTGAGGTGAGGTGAATTCAATGAATGGTTTAGATCACGAAAAGACATGCAAAAAATGGGCCCATCCTCCACTTTTTTGCTCCTATGATGAATTGTGATAAGACCGATTGCATCATACAATACCTCTCTCTCTCGCTCTCTCTCTCTCTCTTGGAATTATATGAAGCATCTCATCACAGTTGCATAGTAAGCATCCTTAAAGTGGGTGGCTGGCTGGCTTACTTTTTTCTAATTTTTTTTGCCATTCCAACCATTCGTCTGATTTGCCTCATCATAAATGGCATAGGTATGAAAAATTTATCTGTTGCATATCTTTAATTTCTTAATTTTTGGACATTTCAAAGCAAAAAAATGGATGGTGAAACACAAAAAAGCCCCACAAGAACCATACCATATCTTTATTTTGCTTCAAAACATAAAAAATGAAGAACTTAGGGATGTACAATAGAAAAAAAAAAAAAAAAAAAAAAAATTGTCATACTTAAGCTATCAAGGATGAGACAAATCAAACAAATGATTCAAATCATAAAAATAAAAAAAGTGTGCCTACCAACCACCACCTTTAAGGAAGCCTATGATGCAACCATGATGAGACCAATTGCATCATATAATTCTCCCCCTCCCCAACTCTCTTTCTCCCACAATGATTTTGAATCTAACTCATTTCTCTATTTCTCTTTATATTCTTCCTAAATAGCAAACCATTATTCATTTGGGAAGTATAACAACACATCCACATCAAACGAATAGATCCTTCTATCTCTACAATTAACGTATTCATTAGAGGCCAATGAAATTAACAACCTTCTTCAAAGGCCATTAAAACTTGGCTTTTTGTCTTTTGTATGTTCTATTGCGGGGTGTTTATTTTCTGCATCATGTCTTAGATTGGACATGATTTGAAAGTCAAAATATGGATAATTAGTTGAATTGGCCAATTCTTTGTGGAGGGAGAGACTAACAACTACAACGATAATAGTTCTTGGATTCAATTATCCATGGATGGTGAATGACATGTATTTGAAAATTCGAGTCCAATCTAGGAAAATATCAGTCATTTTCAAAGTTTTTTCTATTGTTTAATTCACACTTAAACAAACATTGTGACCTTATGTGATGGTTTTGAAACATTGGGTCTTCTAGTGAGAATTTGTGACAAGTTTTGTATCATTTGCCCTGTGAATTATGATAAAAGCAATTATTTTTTGGTTACAAGGAAAGAATGACAATGACACACAAAATATAGTTTCACTATTAACCAACCCACTTTTCCTATCAAGAAGTACTTTCTTTTCATATGAATAGTCCATCAGCACACTAAAGTCCAACAAAAACTAATTGTTCATGCCTACTAAAAACATAATGTTTCAAATTTTCTTAGCAAAATTCTAAAGAAGCCATTTTGAATGAAAGGTCTAAGAATGTCCAATCACAACAAAATTAGCATCCAGCAGATGGGCTTGTCATTATATGCTAGATTAGTATCAAGGCGTATATTGTTAACCTTAACTATTTATCTATAGTGTATTGAATTGTTTGAACCTTAGCTTAGAGGCCAAATTCATGAAATAGCTTCTTAAACATAGTTGACTTCTTAGTTAAGACTACTAACAACTTTACCTCTAGGATTCAATCAAGCTAGACTAAGTTTTATCTGCATAATAATCGACACTGTCAATGTCGATCATACTTTTGTCTCCAAATGAATGTCCCAAACAAATCCTTAAATGAGAAGATTAAGAAAATAACTATATCTCCATCAGATTTAATGAATGAAAGACAATCAAATCCTTAGATTTTTTCTATTTAGGGTAATTAGGTTGTGTAGAAAGTACCATCAAATTACAAGTTCTGAATCCCAAAAGGAGCAAAAACTTACACCAAAGCGAAGTTTTCTAAGAACCCAAGGCAATTTTTTGTCTAACAATGAGGACACAATCACTAGAAGCAGACCGCCTAGATAGATGAAAATAAGAAGAAGATGAAAGTGTTTCTCCGTCCCTCTACTTATAAATCAGACTGTCATGGATATAATGCTTACATTTGTGGGTTTAATTGTGTCAATCAATAAACGACAAGAAGCAGATACAAAATTAATGAGGGTTGCAAAGAGTAGATTTGCAAATCTCCCCTCTTTTCTTCGAGTTTTTACTCGGTGTACGCACATACTTTTGTTGGAAAGTGGGACCTACTCGTTGGAAGACAGTTAAAAAAAATAAAAATAAAAAAGACAATCCTATGTATACCTCAGCAGAGCTTCAAAGGACTAAAATCGCCAAATAAAGATTGGAATATCCACCCCAGAGGCCCTTCTGTTTTTTTTTTTTTTTTTTTTTTTTTTTTTAATTTCTTCCTGGTAAGGAGTGTAGCACTACTACCTTCATGAAATTAAGAAATTCTTGCATTTGGTTGGGGGACAGATATTCCAGTCCACTAGAGTTGCTCCTATACCCAACGGAAAAGTAGAAGGCTTAAATTCAACGAACCAAGCAAACCACTTTTCAGAAATAATGAACCAAGAAAACCCATGGCTCCTTCGTTTGGTCAAAACAGAGACCATCATGTCATCATTTGAACGATACAAGGACACAACGACAAGAACTTGAAACAGATATACCCCACTAAGTACCAAACCCATGTGACCCCAAACGAGGTGTTCCTCAGGTGGTCCAACAATCCAATCCATACGCGTATCATTTGAAGTGGGAATATGATGATTATATATATATGCAGATAGCATAGAACCATTTCGATTCAGTATAATCCAATCCTCTAGTCTTAAAGCTTTCGTTGCTAACAAGTTTGAGGTATCTATATATTCTCATTGTTCTTCCGAGGGATTTTTTCCTCTTTTTCTTTTTGAAAGGCTTTCTTGAGAGGTATTTGGAAATCATGGGTGTCCCGTTGCCTAGGCTGATTCTTGCCAAGCAGATTGTTCGGCAAACTTTGAGTAGAACACGTTCAACTTCGGCTGCAGGTGTCCCGAAAGGCCATTTTGCCGTTTACGTCGGAGAAAGCCAGAAGAGATTTGTGATTCCAATCTCCTTCCTGAAGCACCCTTTGTTCCAGGAACTACTCAGTAGAGCTGAAGAAGAGTATGGTTTTGAACAGCCAACGGGTGGCCTCTCACTTCCATGTGAAGAAGAATTCTTCATGACTCTCACTTCTCATTTGAGCAGCACTTGAGAAGGATTAAGAAACAGAAGGCCATTGAAGAAGAACAGTCGGCTCACAAAATCATACTAATCCCACCTTATGTATAGCGGCTACTGCTAATTTCGCAAATTGTCTTTCATTTCAATTTCTGTAACTCGGAAGTCCAAAGACAACGCCACAAATGTCATCGAAAAGAGGTCTTTGTTACAGATGCAAAAAAGTTGCAAAACCTTTGAAGGATTCATGATGTTGTAAATTTTTTTTTCCTGTTTAATAAATTCTCCTTATAAAACCGAAAAGCGGGCACTCAAATGGATCCCATGCAGCAGCGATGGGTTTGAGTTTTGGTATGTGATCATCCAATACACTAGGTTCTGGATAGATTCATAATTTGGAAGTGAAAATATGTTCATCCATCCAGTCACACCTCTACAAATAATTCCGATTAAGAGGAAATATCAAGTGTAATCGCTTTGATAAAACATAAAGAGGAATGCTCTGGCCTCACTGCAATACACAGAGGCATGCGTAGACTACATAGTAAGCTCTTTGAAAATGTAAGAGGGCTGTATGATATTTGTAATAGTTTGTATTAGGTTGCATAGTGGTACAAGTGTAACAAGATGAGAAAACCTTTTACACATTTATGATTACGTTGCATTTATGATTACATGAGATGGCGAGGTATTGGGACTCTTTGGATGAATGAGGTATAGTAGCTTGCTTCCTGGCTGATAATACATTAGTCTGATACAACAAACACTCAAGTCGATTTACAATCATCTGGATAGCAGACCCAATAGATGTCTGAAAATACATCTAACTGAGTGGAGGATGATTGATTACTAATCAGGCTGTGAGACGGTTGGTTTCACTTATCTTAGTATGCATTTAACTGTTTGTCCAATGGTCTTGGGTTGGTGATTACATGAATTGGCACAGCGCTTTACTGCAAATTTGAGATCCAGACAAGTTAAAGTTGAGTATTGTAGGGCCCCCATAGTGCTACGATACAAGTTTGGACCATTGAAAGTACCACCCTTGAACTTGGATAATTTATCATAACGAAGTCGTTGGGTCTTCAATAGCTTGGCTCCGTCCACTTAGTTCTACATAGGAGATCAACCTTGTGTTCCTTTCAAAAAGGAGCATGGAATGTGTGACTAACCTCGATATCGAAAATAATGAAGGAAGCCTAGATCTTTGGTAGCAAACTAAGAATGAAAGGCTCGCAATACTTACTAAATGATTTTGGTCTAAATCCCAGTAATGATAATAACATCCACATTAGATCAAAGGATTTCAAGATGCCTAAGGCAGTCGAATACAATGGAAAATGGTGCCTGAGAATCAAATTGAGTGTCTATTTAAACAATCTTTACTCCTGTGAGTTCATCAATCACCAGTTGACCCACCTATTTTATAGATTCCTCATAAGTGAAACCATGACCTAGCTCATGACCACAGACAAATCCACCATTAGGACATGGGAGGATCTGGCAAACCATTTGTCACACAGTTCAAGTACGACATCCAAAATGAGGTTACTACAAGGGATTTAGATTTGGTTATGCAAGAACCGAAGGCAACACTCTTAGCAGGAGTGTAAAGCCCCTAGAGCAGCCCTAAAGCAAGAACAAATACATGTCATTTTGAGAATTTGAAGGCCAACTACCGTCCACCGTCGTATTTGTAAGCCTTTTGCCAATATGGAAGCCTTAAAAGCGACTGTACTTGGGATCGTGTAGGGATACGTGACCCGAGTCCTCACCTCCTATGTTGAGAGTGGAAACAAGGTCAAGAGAACCCCATGTTGGACTCTCAAGGATATCATCGAAGATCTAATTGAGAACTGTCTCTTAGACAAACACAAGTCCAACATCACTGCTAATCCACTGCAAACCCATGGCACACATTCTTCCATAAATCTCTACACCACATTTCTACAAGTGGAGGATGGACCTTTGAAAAGTAACATGGCAGATCAACATGATCGCTATGAATTAGCGCAAATTATCCATGGAAGAACAACTCCGTTGTCATGAGATCTGCACTGTCTAGACCAAAAGGACGATTGATCATATGCACGATAAGGTCCCCAATTTGGTCATGTCGATGCAAACCATATATTCTCCATCTGAAAATGGATAATTGAGGACTCTTAAGCACGAGTTCATTCCTACGGAGCAAGCTGATAAGAGATTCAGAAGACAAGAAGTGGAATCGAGAGTGACACCCACAATTCTATTAAGGCAGAGAAAATGAAAAAATCTGCCGGATGTATAATAAGGAAAGAGAAACTACTTACCATGCGATGTGGGGCTGTAAAGAAACAGTGAAATTTATGGAAAGAGCATATAAAGAAATGAATATTAAACTGGTAGATTTTAATGACTCGTTCACCTTACTAGAATCATGGTCTATACCTTTATAACGGATTAAAATTAGCTTCTAAATTGAATATATATATATATATATATATATATATATATATATTGCAGATCAAGGAAGACAACAGTAAAATGGTCTCGACCTTAACGGGAGGCCTGAGAAGCAGCAGAGCCTCATCGGATAGAAAATCAAAGATTAAGAAACAAGTCGGAATTTAATCCAAACTTCAGAGAGGAAGACCTAGGTACCCACATATCGAGATGGGAGCCAATGTGCGGATGAAATGGCAGACTCAGCAATCTTGGAGGAGAATTCAAACACTTGGTAAGAAGAGGCAATGGGAGGATGCAATGGGAATAAGAATGTAAGAATTTAACTTATGGAGGAATGCTAGGCCAAAGGCCTTACAGGGCATTTCCCTGAAACTCCCCTCATTTTTTCGAACCTGGTCATTTGAATGCTCTAGCCCTAGATATGATTGGAGATGGGGAGTATCATTTTCAATAATAACATAGTAATCTCCTCTTGTAGACCATCATTTCATCTCACTTCATCTCATTCTGTCTAACCTCAAACTATCTTATTATATAACTCTTCATATCAAGATATGTCAAGTCATCACTATCACATGAGAACTTAGTCTATCTCATGACCCACTAACACTCTGTAACATTTATGTTCTAGGGCATGCGTCCTTACTTATAGTGGATCTCCATAAAGTACTATTACTTTAGAGTCATGATATTTTCAAACCCTAAGACAACGTCTTATTTTCAAATGTTGCCTTATTATTATTTTTTCATATCTAAGGTGCTCATATTTTTTGAGCCCTTGTTTTTAACCTGTCAATTAGAAATCATGTCAATCGGATGATCCTAATCTTTTGTTTTCATTTTATTTTTTGTTTTAGTAGGTTTGATTCAAAGCACGGAGAAACATAAGGTTGTAGATATCTAATAGAAGTGATTTTTGGTGTAGGAATAATCTAAGGGATTTTAAATAAAATGAATGGGTTAGATCTTTTGAAAATCCACCCTAAAATAATAAAAAGGCAGTGTCTAAAAATAAAAGGTTCCCTTAACATTTGAAAATACTAGGACCCATTATTTTAAGGGAAATGATATTCTCGATCTCACTTAACGTAATCTTTCCTTTTTCTTGTTATTTAGGCTGTATTTGGCAACAATTTCTTGTATTTCTATTTCTAGAGCCGAAAAACACAAATTAAGAAGTATTCCCTTTTTTTCTATAAAAATGGGAAGCAACTCCCAATTTGCATCTCATTTTAGTAATTTTTAGGTTATTAGAAGAGTGTTTCTCAATAGTATTTGGAAATAAAAGTCTCTCAAATACATTTCTTCGGTTTCTGCAAAAACAAAATGCAGGAAGCAACAGAAGCCCTTTCCCAGACGCAGCCTTAGCTTCACAATTGGTTAACTTCAAGTCACAAAATTAAAATACAAATCTTAATTGACCAAGAAACTACAAAGGGGACTTTGATAGGAGTAGACACCCCTAGAGTCTGGGTTTGAAAGATCTAAGCTCTTGATAATGTTAAGAATGACTAAGATATATTAAATATCTAACTTCATGCCCTTCAGACGATATTAGGTTATGTTTTTTTTAGTTCAAATTCTAAACGAAAGACCTAAAATAAGTGGTTTAGATTAACCAAATGCATTGATTTCTTATGAGTTTCCATACAAAAAAAAAATAAAAAATTGTATGCTAAATATGCAAATGACTTGGGTCTTCTAAACCTAGACTCTGGGACAAAGTCTATCGTATCACATGCCCATGGGCGTGTACTCTTACTAGGACTCAAACATTTTATGATAATGAGCTATGATACATCCTAAATTAACACAGACATTTCAATGAAAAATTACATTTCAAATATCCCTCTCTCTCTCTCTCTCTCTCTCTCTCTCTCTCTCTCTCTCTCTCTCTCTCTCTCTCTCTCTCTCTCTCTCCTGAACCATATCTTCCTTTATCTTTTTTGGAAGGAAAAGTATAAGGGTAGTATAAAAATGCATTAAGATAACATTTAAATACAGTTACAATAATGAAGAAGACTTTTGAAGTTAGTTAGCAATCAAAAAGATTCCAATCAGAATTATTGAGCAAAGAAACGACATGCTAAACTGTAACTTCAGGTGCTCCATGGATTTTAACTTTCTCAGTAAGCATAAACCTGTGGTACATGAGGGCCAAGATTAAATGAGTTGGACTAGAGTTCACTGGGTAATGCAGGAAAATCATCGGGTAAAGTCATTTCACAGTTCTCGCCATTAAAATAGATTCTTCTTGGGAATGCCCATCCATTTCTTAGAGTAAATGTGTTCAGATCCTTGTGAAGCAGTACCTCTGTTGTCAACGACCCTGGTTGCCCTCTAGTGAATTGTAAAAGCTCTGTGTTGTAGTATTCAAACCCCCAAAACAAGGCCAAATCCTCTATCAAATGTGTGCCTGCATGAAAAAATGTGCAATGACAAATTATTAGTTATTATTATCTTCAAATGATGTAGATAGTTATTTTTTTATTAATATTAGTTTGATGTTCAATAATAGCCATAAAATCAACATTAAACTAATTATCAAGTGGATGACTCCAAAGTCCAAATCCAATCATCTAAAGTTGCAAGAAATATCTAGCACAGCTAGTCACAGCAACCTGGCATCTCACCTAAAGTATGCTTGGTTTCAGCCTCGCAGGTTTGAGTCCCACTTTCTCTGTCGACCATGAATTAGATTTAGGAGTATGCGTGAAAGTTGTACTTTATAATTCTTCAATTACGCCAAAATACTAATACTAATAATTGATATTCATACCATAAAGCAATAGAAGAATCTTTTTTTTATTTTTTGGTTGTTAAGTTTGAAATGTTCCGTATAATTTTCTCTAATCATCAAACCGCATAATATCATAGCTAGGACCTCGGAGTGTTCATGAACCATTGATCTGGAGTGGCTCAAGCATCCTTGTGAGGACATCCCAACACGTTGACTATGATAAGAACTTATCTGACCAACAATCTTATATAATGGTCGGTAGTTAATTTCTTAATTAAGTGAAGTCCTACTATTTTGGTTGTGTAATCGGGATTACAGTATAAATCATTGACAAAGGAAGAAAATGAATGGTTAAGTCAGTCTAATTGTTGCCATTTTTAGTAATGGGCAATCCGCAGCTTTCTATGGTTTGTTCCAACCATTATTGTAGCACATGCTAAACTTATTTACAGAAACAAAGGCCACATAAACTCACCAGCAAACCCAACTAAGTCGAGCCTTGTGCTGTTAAAGCTGTAGGCTGAAAATTTCTCACTGAAACCAGGATGTTGAACCATCAGATTCCAACCAGAGAAATTGGTCCCATAATTGTAGTTTGAAATTGTTAGTTTCACCCTCCAATATTCTTTGTAATTCGTCTTTATATGCCAGTGAACTCGAATCGGACACATATGATCAGTACATCGAACTAAATTACTAGTAGCTGAAGATCCTGAAGCTGGCGCCGAGTAGTCATCTCTGCAATTACCAAAAATTTAATCAAGGAAATTGAAGATTTGGTGGCAAAAATGAAGCGCAATTCAGTGAGCCAAAAGATATTGCCAAATGGTAATCCCAGACGTACTTGGGCTCATACGCTCTCTTCTTTAGGCCATTCATCTTGTTTAGGCAACATGGCGGAAATCACGCCAATGGAATGGTTACAACCACTTTCATTTTCCCAAAGAAACATAGGTTAATATCATTCAATCCACAGGAGGCCGGACATGGTATGTGAAAGTAAAGTGAAAACGCACCCGACACATGAGACCATGGAAATGTCATTGGAGTTGGGATGGCAGGCGCAAGCGCAGGTCGGGCATGAAGTGATTTTGGGGTTATAGAATGAGGATAGAGAAACACAGCAGATTGGTGCCTTGTTGGCGAGGAAGCTAGAGTAAGTGCAGGTTGATTTCCAGGTCCCTGTCAATCACAAAAGAAGATTATTTGTTTTTGGTAAGCATCTCAAGAAAGGTTCATGGATGACATTTTTATGTTTGTTTTAAACTGCCTGTTTGAAATTGTAACATGGAAACTAGATCGAAGATGAACAATTAGATCACCAAATGGTTGAGGCTGAGCCCTCATTTCCTATATATTTCAGAGCTAAGTTATTTCAAATGCGTTAGTGAGTCCAATAATCCTTACAAGATCATAATTTTTTCCTTCACATTGGAAAGCAATATTATCTCCAGCTTTAAAAGTCTTCACTTCCTAATAGGCCATGAGAGAGGCCATACAGGACCTTCTCTCCTACTTTCTAATGAGAGGGATAGGTCACATTTCAATATGGTTGAAGGTACAAATTTTGCAATTTAGACAAATTTACCTCTCTCTCTCTCTCTCTCTCCACTACTGCTTGAAATGAGTCAGTTGAACAAATATCTAAGAATGAAAGTTGTCTGGTAGAGGGATAACACCCTTAAACAGAATTATCCACGGATATTTATGTTACTTCCTACTAATAGGCAACCATGAAGTATAACAGCTATTTAAGGACAAAGAACTCACAAATTTAGAACTGTGTTATCTTTGTTTAGATAATTCTACCTATGTCTTAGGGTTGTCAATAGCAGGAGATTAGATCAACACCCGTGAATAATTTGTCCATGCTTAGTGATCCTGTGCCAAACAACTGCATTAGGTTTTAGAGTGTCAAACATACGAAATTTTATCGAGCCTCATATCTACTAAGGTTGTTAAAGCTCTTACTGAACATTTGCGCTTCTCTTTGCCCGTTATGAACTGGAATAACAGTTGGAGGATAATCAGCAAAATTGCTACAAGTATAACCCGGTCCTGGCGCCATGAATGTGACATTTTGAGGCGGATAGCCTATTGAGTTGCCATCTAAATTGCCGACGACTATCTCGAAGGATGAGAAAGACTTGGCCTGATTAATTGCCGAGGCTGTTAGAAGCCCACCTCTACAGCAATTCTCTGAACGATTTTCTGGCGGAGCTTCCAGCATCAGATCCACAACAACTGGATCTTTCTTGCATGAGTATGGAACCTGGAACTTGAAGGCTGAGCAATTCCCTTGTTGTGTGGCAAGGGCACCAGTCATTGACCAGATTACCTCATTCCGAACCCATGACCAACCTAACCGCCAACCGGGTTTCTCCACATGTCGATACTTGTAGTAGTTTTGAATGGTTACTGTGGCCTGGAAATAACTGAAAATTTTCAGTTACATCATGAAAAATGGAAGATATGTTTTTCCTAGAGAAGTGCTAGTAGTAGAGCACAAGCTCATTGTAATGCCAAGATTGACCCAAAAAATCGGTGGTTTAGACAATACAAAGCATTCACAAATGCCTACCAAAAGAAACACAGTCAAGCCATTGGAGATCCAAAATTGGTCTTAACATGGCCTGTTTTCTGAGTTTCATATGCAGCGTCCCTATGTAAAGTAGAAGTGCCTCATCCATAATAGGTTCCTATTTCGTTCTAGCAGTTCCATAACAATCTAAGATGGATCCTGACATATACAGAAAATACAGACCATATAGCCATCCGTCGCCCATTTATAAATATCAAACGTTACTGTTACATTTCCCTTTGGATCCAGGAGATCATAGCAATCTGTAATCAAAGACAAACATAAAGATCAAGCGATACATGAAGACAAGCAAGAAAGAAAGAAACTCTGATTGAAAGAATCATATTGCCTGCTAATTTGCACGTAATAACCGACAAAATCACCACCAGAGAAGGCTTTATCCATGGAAGAGGTGGCTTCATTCCTCTTGAAAGATTTACAGGCAGAGAAGAAAGAAAGCTCTAACAACCAATCAACAATGAAGTTGTAAAAGGTTTTTCTAACTAAAGGATGGAGTTCTAGGAAGTTCAAGAACAACCCAGTTTCCAGTTAGTCCTTACTTTTGTAGCCGAGTTGAAACAAAAAAGAAGCATTGGGAAGTTCGAATGGATTGGATGAACAAAGTCTCCCTGACTGGGTCCTATAGAAGGTTCCAAAGAGATTCTTTAAGTAGAAATGGACACAGGAGACATTGCAGATGCCATTTGAACACTCTTTGTCGTTTAGAGTGTAAGCTTCATACAAAGAAAACATTTGTAGCTAAAAACCAGTATAACATGTCAGTAATGTGATGCCTTGTTCGGCTCCATTGTTTTGGTATTAAAAAAAATTGAGTTGTGCTATGAACACACAATTAGTATACATCAAGTCCCGGTTCTTCTAATAGCAGCTAGCCACATAGGCATATCTTTCCAAAATTCATGGGGAAAAAAAAAATCAAGGAACTGATTTATGTATGGTTTTTCTTTCTTTTTCACTTTGTTTTCTTGCACTTAATCATGATCCTACTGTTTGCACATTGCGTATCCCTGCACGTCTTTCTACATGGGACTATCTTCGCCTTTGTTATTCCGAGGGTAAAATGAATGGCCGAGAAAATCCGAAATAATTGTATAAATATCTTGATGAGACGTTGAGATTGTCTCATGCAAGAGGTTGATGCTTTTATTCTTCTTGATACATACTCGACTTGGGGCATGTTACTGATCAGCCTTATCCTGAAGATCTAACCGAGTGGACTATCCTTACTGCCTGATAGAATGGAGCACTATAATGACTTGAAGCTGGCGGTTAAACCCACCTATGTTGAGCGTCAATGGCTGGATGTGTAGAATTGGGCTGCTAACTTTATCCGGACACCATTATTTTGAAGTTGCATATATCGGATATATCAGATTAGATTGTCCTCTTAAGTATAACGAGTTCTTATATTTGTATGCATAACTCATAGACACACTATATTTAGCAACCAAAGCACTCATCTTTTTAGAATGGGAGCCTTGACACAATGGTAGAGTTGTTGTCGTGTGACCTTGGAGGTCATGGGTTGGAGGCCTGAAAACAGCCTCTTGCAATGCAAGGTAAGGCTGTATACTATAGACCCTTTGAGTCCACCCCTTCCTTGGACCCCACGTACATGGAAGCTATGTGCATCGGGCTACCCTCCTTTTTTTTCTTTTCTTTTTTTCTAGGCACTCATATTTTCAGATTGGATCTTAGATGTTCTATGTACTAGAAAAGTCATCTCCTCCCAAGGTTTGAGATCATCCAACGGAGAAAAGTCTGTGCGTTTGAAGTATCTAAGATATGACCGCAAAATTTGGATCACCAACCATCTGGCCACCATTTCAATTCATGCAAATTCGTCAACTGATTTACACACACTTAGAGCAACTATATTTATGTAGCCCTGTAAGAAACTAGAGTTGATATTTTGGGTGATCCAGACCAGTCAACTTCTCATTGGATCATCCTATGCGTTATCTTTTCCGATACAAAAATGGATGGCTCAGAGAGCTGGAAAACAATGCATAATAGGGTTGTCTGTGCCTGAAATTCTGGTACAAAACCTTTCCAAGAGTAGTGGTTGATTAAGCTAGAAAGCTATGACACACTTGTACTTTCAGCCGCCTTTGCATTCCCTTGACCACTCCAACACAACCATACTCTCTAGTGTCCTACCATCTACACCCAATTACAAGACATTGTTCTCTTGGTTTCAGAGACTACCACACCATACAACTTCCATGGTATCTTCCCTCGTAAACCGAAGCCGAGGAAAATTTATTCTTGCGGCTAAAATAATATGCCGGTCAACAAATTTGAGTTTGCCACTTCTAGCTAGTAGGAAAGAGCTGCAAGGTGCCCTTGTTTTTCTCTCCCCCATCTGCCAACATCATTTCCCATACATAGACAAGGCCAGAATAAATTGGAAAGAAATCCCAGGCTGGTTTCACTTTTTTGAACAAGAACATAAGTCTAAATTCACACAGATTGATTATGGCTGCTGGATTCTAAAGATCCTAAAGTATATCTTTTGAGAATGGTACCCGAACTTCATGTTTTTATAAATGTATTCACTCTATCAAACATTTTTGGGTAAATAAATATAGATAAAAGTGATCTATGGTGGTCAGCAAGTAGCGGCAGTAACAAATGTTTTTCTATACCAGTCCCGTTGTATTTTATGTAATAATCGTCATCTGATAAAAGAAACAATATGTCAAAGGACTAACAAGTTAGAAAAGAATAGTAACAGTTCTTATCTATGGATAAAAGACCAAGAACACTTTGCTTTTTGGAAAGGCAAGCTTTGAACATTGTTGGTGAATTGTGCTCATCAGGACATTTTTGGACACAGGCAGAGAAGTGACATGTGCCAAAAAACCTTCAAGAGAATTAGGCTTACTGTTAACCAGTCAGGAGGCTCATTGCCAAAGAAAACAAAGAAGCACATTTTAGCATCCATGAGAAACCAATTAAGATGTCTTGGCCGGTCAGCAAATCATGTCGCCCTGCCATTGCAGGAAAGTATGGTTTTCTTTTATTTGGCGGGATATAGAAGAACTTGAGGGGACAAAGATTGCCCCACAAACACATCAGTTTTATGACTCCCTAGCAGGGGGAATCTGTGACACTGTTAGCGCCAGAAGTGAAGGAAAGAATAGCAGTAACCTCACAGTTAAACATCTATTGATACCATAAATAACACTGTTAATATCTATAGACTTGGATGATCCTGCTGTTGGCCCAACCAATAACATTAGGAGAGTCTCCATTCAATAAACTTATGAAAAAGACAAACCAAGAGTTTACCAGCCTCTGCCTAGTCGGAATCCTTCCATCCAATTCACCCAGAATGAAAAGACACCACCCTTCTTCCAAGTGACCTGTATCAACTCCCCCAATTTGAGTCATGTAAGAATTGCCCCACAAGAGTTCAGCTGAGTCATGGACTGGAAGAGGATCTATGAACACATCGTCTTAGCCTTTCCCACTGCATCAATGATTAAAATCTCCAATCATGGTAAAGGTCTTGGGTGACATAATCACCAAACTTGTCTTACTTCCCATGAAAATGTATTAGGTTTGCTACTGATCCAAGCAATCAGACAGTTCTTGCAGAAGTTCACCATCCAAATTGATAAAATGATTTCAAATCAAACCAAGCTTCAGAAGTCTCTCTCCACAAGATGAGTCATAATTCCTCCAAGAGAGACTTGCAAGGTGATGGTAGAACCCAATACAATCAAACAAATTAGCTTTAATTAGCTTTTGGGCAAACTATTTGAAATTGTCAAAGCAACATCACAATGAATGGATAAATGGTCACTCGACTCTTCAATAAGGTTCCCTCTTCAGTGAGATTCCGTATGATCGATGTTCAAATTTGGGAATTTGGAAAAACAAGTCTTGAGAGCAGTACTTTTGGGGTCCCCCTAGCACAGCTAAATTGTTGCATATGATAAGAGTTCTACCAGTTGCAGAGCTCTCTCAACACACTTCAAGAACCACATCAGCTGTTTTGCTATTCTTCCTTGTAGGAGATCCCCACTAAGAAATTTAAAGGAGCAACTTGATTTACCTTTCACCAGTAGTCCTTGCAAGAACATATGCCATTCCTAAAGCGATGAAACCTGTTTGAATCTCTTAGAATGATCTCCCTTCCAGTGACACCAGAGATGAATTTCATGGCATTGTGACAATCCCCACAAATACGAAGGTTCTTCATGACTCTAATAGGTGAAGGAACCACAGTACTGATAAGCCCAAATGCCACTGCAAGTTTCTCACTATGGTAAGACAATGAAATCCCTTTCTCATCTTCTTCTAGGTATTGCAACACAAAATTTGTATCAGGAACATATCCAGCCTTCTTCATTTGTTCTTGCAACTCATCCAACTTTGCATATATCTCCTTCAACCTAGGATGAATTCGATCATTTGACACAAAAACATGAACAACTTGATCAGATTCAATCCAACTGCAAGCGGTGATTTTCTTCACTCTGCGGTCATTCATCATCTTCCTCACTCTTGACACTTCATACCATAATCCAGACGCTGAATAAACATTAGAAAGAAGAACATAAGGAGCAGCATTTTCTGGTTCCAGCTCCATCACTTTTTGAGCTGCAAGTTCAGCTACTTCAATATTCTTATGAATCTTACAAGCACTCAGTAGAGCTAACCAAACAACCGAGTCAGGCTCAAAAGGCATAGCTTTGATAACTTGCTCTGCTTCATCTAGCTGTCCAGAGCGGCCGAGAAGATCAACAAGACAGGCATAATGTTCTGCTCTTGGTTGGATTCCATAATCTTCGACCATGGATGTTAAAAGCTTAAAACCTTCTTCAACCATGCCTCCATGGCTACAGGCATGCAGTAAGCAAACAAATGTGACATGGTCAGGCTTGACTCTCTCTTCCAGCATTTTAGAGAAAAAACCAAGAGCTGCCTTCCCTTCGCCATTTTGTGCATATCCTCCAATTATAGCATTCCATGCAACAGAGTTCCGGACAGGCATTTCATAAAACATACCCATTGCTTCTTCTATGCTTCCGCACTTCGCATAAAGACATACCAGTGCACTTCCAGTGAAGATGTTTGAACCAAAACCAGATTTCGTTATGAGGCTCTGAAACTGTTTCCCACAGTTCAAAGCTGTTAAATTGCCACAAGCTCTTAAAACACTTGAAATTGTGGCATGATCGGGTCTGAAACTCGATTGCTGCATCTGTGAGAACAATCTCAGAGCCTCCTCATTGAAACCATTCTGAGCATAGCCTGAAATCATAGATGTCCATGATACGGTGTTAATGTTAGACCTGCGTGAAAAAATAACTCTTGCAGCTTCCAACAACCCACATTTTGCATACATGTCAATAAGTGCATTGGAAACGATAACATGATCCTCCCAACCAGATTTAATAACATGAGAATGAATCTGAAATCCTAATGAAACACAGGAAATGTAAGCACATGAGCTCAAAATACTGGAGAATGTAAAATTTGTTGCCAAAGTTCCATTGCACATCATCTTTTTAAACACTTTAATTGCTGTCTCTGAGAACCCTTCTCGACTATACCCCGAAATCATACCATTCCAGGACACATCATCTCGATCATGCATCTGCAAGAAGATTCTCTCAGCCTCATCAAGACATCCACATTTTATGTAGAAGTCCAAAACTGCATTCCCCACGAAGACATCCCATTCATAACCCGTCTTGATCATGGTCGCATGAATCTGTTCTCCTTCTTTTAAGGCCAGGATACAAGAGCACCCACTCAAAGCTCCAGCAAGAGTAAACTGAGATATCTTTAGACCATTCCGCATGAACCGCTGAAAAAGACTGAATGCCTCTTCTCCCAGATCATGCCTCCCATAGCCTGCAATCAAAGAATTAAATGACACTTCATCTGGATCGACCATCTCTTCAAACAAACTACTTGCAGCAGTAATATCTCCACATTTAGCATACATATCAAGAGCAGTATTTCTTACCAACTCCTCCACCGCAACACCAAGCTTGATTGCCAACCCATGAATCTGCATTCCTTGGTATAAGTTCCCATCCATAGCTGAAGCACGAAGAACTTCAGCAAGAACAATCGGATCAGCATCGAACTGGTTCGTTAGCATCTCCTTAAAGAGATTCAAAGCTTCCACACAATTTTCCCTTTTCGTGTACCCTCCTAACATAATGGCCCAAGAAACAGAATTTCTCTCAGGCATTTTATCAAACAGCAAGCGAGCATTACCCAGAAAACCGTTCATTACATACCCACAGATCAATGTATTATAAGAAAAAGAATCTTTCTCAGGCATTTCATCAAACAATTTTTGAGCATCTTTTAGCGAATTAGATTTTGAGAACAGATAGATTAAGCGATTGTTCAAGAAGAGAGATGACGGGAAGCGGGTTTCGGCCATGTGGGTTTGGAGTTGTTTCGCTAGAGAAGGAAAATTTTTGTCAACGCATGCTTGGAGTATTCGGGCGTAGACAGGGAAGCGTCTCTTGATGCCTTTGGAGTTTACATGCTGGAGAGATCCAATTGCTTCTTCAAGTTTGTTTTGGTTGCAGAGATTGTCGATGGTGGAGAGAAAATGCTCGTCTATGGATGATAAGGTTTTGCTTTTGGACAGGAGAGAGAATTGAGTTGCAGAGGGAGATGAGAGGAGTTGCCGCAGGTCCGGTGGCATCGTCTCGGGGAACGAAGGAAGGCGGTTAGGTAAGTCCGTTATGAAAAGTGCATGCTCGTGTGTTGGAGGTGACGTTCAAATTTTGCCAAAGAAGTGGGGCCAACCGATGAGGCGATGACTCATCTACAATGGGCTGTTTGCAATGGGAACAAGAATCAGGAGCAACTCTTTTGGAATAGTGAAAGCTTTTCATGCTATGTTGGAGGACGGACATCCCAGCCAAAAGAATTGGAGTCATTAAAGAAGTTTTCTAAACTAGTAAACACATACATAAATTATTTTCTCTAATCACTGAAATAAAAAAGCCATAACTACATTCTTGTTGATTTTTAATTTTCTGCCCTATATGCTTGAACAATTAGCAATAACTAGAGCAACCGGTTCTATAATTCTATCTAGGCAAAATTACACTTTAGTACTTTGAACTTTACTAAAAGTCTCACTTAAGGTCTCCAAGTTTGAAAATCGACACTTTAGGAACCACCAAGTCTAGTGAGTATATCTCTGACATCTATTCCATCTGAGGCTATTAATTTTTCTTAAGGATGGGATTTACGTGATTGTCACGTGACTTTAATAGAGTGTAAAATTATCATTTGAACTAACCCTCTTTAACGATAAGAAACCTATCTTTCTTTTTAGAAAAAAATGAACTTTATATTGTCTTCTTCGTGCCCCTTTTGCAATTGCAGAGAAAACAATAAAAAAAAAATTCCATTTGCTCTTGGTACTAGAGACCCATATTTCCAACTGCACAAATGCACTGTTATCCCACCTACAAATTTTGTGGAAGTTTTGAGAAAATTTTCTTCTAGACATGGCAGAACCTAGAGGACATAGAAGGGTAGGAGCCAGTTTCTTTCTTACACTTCTTGTGACGACTCGGGTTTTCTCATGCATTTTTAAATACAATACCTAATTTCCTAAGGCGGGATGCATCCCTATTTGAAAATCATTCTATAAAAACCATGCAATGCAGTGGAAAACCTTTAGTTTTAAACTCATTTTTTTGAAAACCCCGAGTGTCATTTGCCTTCACAACAACCAAAGTAGTTTTTGAAAAAACTTCAGAAATCATAAATTTTTTCCCCAGGTCTTTCCAAATACAAAGACACAAATTTCAACTGTAATTAAATACAACTTCATGTCCAAAGGATTGAGAGTTTACTTACATGTATAACTTTCTTCTTTTTGATTCACTTGCTTGTAGCACTAATATCTCATGAGACGTCTTCTATTTATGAGTGGAACTATCCTGAAAAATGTTAAGGATAGGGTGAGTATATACTATACTCAGTAGGAGTCTATCACTACTAGTTTTATAATGCATGCGATGTTTTTAAAATCATATGCTCTTTCTAAAACATGTGCATGTCTGAATACTCAAGTTCAATATTGACATCAAAATCCATTGTCAAACTGAAATACTAACTACTTAAAGGATCATATAATCCAAAATCTAAAGTATCATATATATATATATATATATATCATAGCATTATGATATGCATAAAATGCTTCATGGAATCCAACTCATGGATATCTATCATGGTATGGTCGACCAACCTCATATCATGCTATATGAAATGCACATAAATCCATGAAACCATAGGGTCCTACTATGCGCACGATCTCACCGCCGTGTGGTCCCCGGGTACTTAGGGACATAGGATCATATACCTCCACGAGGCATATGACACTTCGACCCAGTGTCGTGACACCAGTGGTAGCCCCCTGTACCACATGCAGTTGAAGCAGGGACATGCCCCTTTTTGGGCATGGTACCCATCCACCTAATAGTGGTAGAGGCTAGGTGGCCAACCCATACCCCTCGGCATAGCACCCACGAGCTTACTAGCCCAAATCATGTACGATCAAAAACCTCTGTTCAAAACCAGTCCTCTTTGGGTCCCTCACAATTGCCTGGCCCTCGGCACTCCAGCGTCTTTTGGCAACCCTCAAGGACCTGCAATCTTTGCAAGTACTTAAATCATGCAATGTATGCACTTGTTTACAAAACATATATGTGCACAATGTATATGCAATCTTTTACGAAACATGTCTATGTACAAAACGTTTATCATATGCATGTTGAATCAAGTCATGCTAAACATGTCATATACTTATAACATATGTTCTCAAAACAATAATAGATCTTTTAAAAGAATCTAATAGTGATAGATCACTTACCTGGCTAGATCGCACTAACCCTTTTGTCCTCGGACGCTCCTGATCATGGTTTGGGGAATCAAGGTTAGTTTGGCCTATCTTTTATAGGTTTAGAGTAATTGGTCTTTTTACTTAGGCATTAGGGGCCCATCCCTATGCCTATGGGTGTCCTAAGGTCCTAATTGGGCCTTGGTATCCTCAGTTTTCCAACGTTCTAATGGCCACGCACCACCATCCTATTCTAAGGGTCATGCTCACCTTTTATTGGGCCTTGATCAGAGATTTTATAGTTTGAATGTGTCCACGTCATCGACATGGACATAATGCCTTTTGCGGCGCCTCAATTGGAGCTCTAGATCTCAAGTTATAAGCTTTTTAGTGTCGTGCGTACATAGGAGTTTTAAAAATAAAAAGACGGAATGCCAGGGCGCTGCATTTCTGCGACGTGCGCCCTAGCTTCCTTAAGGAACCAAAAAAAACAGCGACGCTAGCGTACTGTACACCTGCGACGTTCGCCTCAGCGGGCGCGTCTGCAGACGCACATCACTTCCCGCCCCGTCTCTCTCTTTTGCGGGCGCGTCCCTGGACGCGCCTGTTTGGTTTTTCAAACAGAGACGACGTGGGACGTTCCGACTGGAACGTTCCGTCATCTGGGGGACTGGGGCATCCTCAGGACACCCTGGTTCAACCCCTGTCGAACCAGTGCGGCCCAGGGTACGTCCCTGGGTCCTTGGTGGCTCCCCCGGGCTCCGTTGTGCATGATTTTTCATGCAAAAACCTAGGGAAATTAATCTTGGAACTATGGTGGAGATGGGTTTTGAGAGATTTTGGGCGTACCTGGCTCGTTGCTAGGTTTTTCTCCTTGTTTTCTCTTCTAGGGCACTGCTCCTCAATGGTTTTTCCTCAACGTTTTGGGCTGCCATTAGAAGCGCCCAAGAGCTCTATTTATAGAGCTAAGAGAGGGTTCTAGAGGGGGCTCTCACCGCCTTTGAATGGCGGTGGAGAAACCTACAGAATGGCGGTGATTTTTCCTCCAATTACCATCGTTCTAGAACTCTCTAGGAGGTGGAAGATGAAGGGTTCCCATATCAAAACGGGCCCCTGTGTTTTGCAATTAAATTCGTTTTTGTGAAAATTACAGTTTTTCCCCTGAACTTCAAAGGGCCATAACTTGCTCATTTTAACTCCGTTTTGGGTGATTTTGGTCTCGTTGGATTCCGTTTTCCAAGACGCATCTAATGATATCATTTTCAAGACCAAGTTTTTGGGTTTAGTCAAGGTGACTAGTGAAATGACCAAAATGCCCTTATCTTCAAAATTGAACTTTTCATGGGATTTTAATATTACAAAAATTGGGGTCATTACACTATTACCCCCTTAAAAGAATTTCGTCCTCGAAATTCCCTAAATTATCATCTTCCAGGTATTTGTCTCCTAGATGATTTCTTGGTGAATGCATTCCCCTTTAGGAATCAATTCTAGGTTCATCCTCAATTTATCATTTCCATTATTCCTCCTATAAGGCCTCACCTATAAGGGGCTGTTTTCGCTGCGTACTCTGATGCAGCGCCATACTCTTGTACATGCCAATTTAACAATACCGTTTTCTAGCGGTATTTCATCTATCTTGAATTTCTTAGATTCCTATACTTATCTCATCATGTATAAGATAGTCTCCTCATAAGATCATGCTTCTTTGCTCATGCATATACTTCTTTCAAGATCATATTATCTTATTTCTCCTATTTTGAATATCATAGGATAATCCTTTTCATCTAGTGATCTCTTTCATTATCCACAAGTCCAAAAAGTTACCTTCTTTCTATTGTGTCTAACTTTGCTTCTTACCCTTGTCTCCAAGATACTTCAATAACTGATATGGTATCATATGCTTTATAGCCAACTCTTACTTCACTTTGAATTTCAACTGTCTGTCGTTTTTCATATGTGACCTAATTTCCTTGACCAAGGTTACATTCGAAAATGAAAGCCAATTAGTAGCATCTTCCATTGAGGACCTTATCATATACTGAAAGTAAAATGTCCTGACTTTATACCCAGTTTCATAATTATTGAATTTGTTAAACGCTTTCCTCTGTTGAAGATTTTATCCAAACTCAAGTCGATTCATCATCATGGGTCAAATGTTCTTGTCCAGAGGCCTATCTCACTATTTTTATCAATTTGTCATTAGGATTTTCAATAATGTTCCTATTTATGCAGGGCAAAAATCTCTTATTCATAATCAAGTACCCTTACCAGGTCATGGTTGAATCCTTTGTCATCATCTTCTTTGTCCTTTCTTTGCTTGATGGTTTTCTTCGTAACCTTTTAGTCCAACAGTTCTATACTTAATCCAGTCGGGTTAGTCCTTAAGAAATTCCTTTAATTGATTTTTAGTACTTGGTATATGCCTATAACAACTAACTATTTGTCTAAAGGCAACGTAACATTAAATCTTTTCCTCATATTGTGCTAGCCATCTCACCTTTTCTCCTTCCATCCCCTATGTCAATATATCGTGCAATCTTTTATCAAGGTTTTATTGTCAATCATGCAGTCTATATTGTCAGGAGGTATACTCGTAAGTAGTGATTTTCTCAATTCCTCAAATTTTATTCTTCAAGTGCCTCCTTATTTTGTCTTTCAAGTGCCTTCTTATACTTAGTTTATAATAGCAATAATTCTCCTTCAATAGCGATTATATCAAATTGTACTGAAGTTGTTAACTCCACAAGTTTTACAATACTCAGATAAGCATAAACATTTTCTTAGACATAGAAAGACTTTATTCGATTACTTATTGATCTCTTCCCAAATGCGTTATAAGCTCTAGAGTGATCGGTACTTATCTACCTTTCTTTCAATCCAAGTCTGTAGTATTTTTCAGACCAAAGTAATTTCTTCACCTTGTCATGGTAGCCACTGAGGTTTGAAAAACCTTTCACATTGGTTTAGATCACTTCTTATTTTTGCTCCTATCTCATTTGTCGCCATATTTATTGTACTTGTAGCTCTTCATGATGTGGCCTAATCAACTTCATGATGTGGCCTAATCAACTGGCCTTATACCCTCAAATGACTTAGCCTATCAAGTACTCAAGTCTAAAGACTTATAACATCCTTCTGAGTATATAACTTCAACTACTAACTCATAGATATTAACATACCTGATTAATTAGGGTGGGATGCCTCTATTTACTCAATGATGGTCTTAAGATATTTGGTCTTCCAATTGATGATAGCAAGACCTTCATTTGATCCTTGATGGTACCCTTCTTGCTGAAGATAGATAAATGGACAAGTCACTGTCCTGGCCTAATTCCTTTTTATTTACCCATGTAGTGGCAAGGTGAGATATCACCAAAATTTTCTTTTTATTACATCCATTGGTGTTCCCCATAAGCTAATGGATCCGATAAGAATCTAATTGTAATAATTGATATCAAACCGCATAATCTCCCGAAATTCAATACTTTTACTCAAAATCTTAAATCCCATATGCTTTCTCTCTATTATACGTATCCTTGCCAACTCAACTATTATTATTCCTTTGCATTTGTTTGATCTTCCCTCCTATAGGATTCAAGATGTTAGAATTGTATGTATCTTTATAGAGTCATGATCTTCTTCTTTTGATTATTTAATATTCATCAAATACTTATGGTTACATCTCTATCTCTTTCTCTCTTTTCTTCAATATCCATTTGGTCTACCTGGATCAATGTTTCTATATGCGTTGTTGCATATATTTGATACTGCATCTACTCCTTTACTTAACAGATATGATAAACTGAATGCTTCTCAAAAATTCTAAACTGTCTTAAGATTATTGAAATCCTCAGTTGCCTATAGCCTTAATAAAATTCATACATTGTCTTAATAATGGCATTGACATTTTGGTCATGCTACACTTCTCTTACAAGTTCATGTTAGGATCAATCTATTATTATCCTTAGTATTATCATCAAAATCTTTTGATAACTTGGTTGAATTTATTTTCCTATCACATAATATGTCACTTGTATGCATCTCCGGATTTGTTCCATAATACTCAAGTAGTTATTATTCAATAGCTCTTCACTCTTGATAAGACTTCAATTAAGGTATCAAAATTGAGCTAAGTCTTTCAAGATTCATGCCTTTGTGATCTAGTACAAGTCACAGTTATCCCTTAGTATCATCTTGTATGCTTATCCCTATTATCATCAAAATTTTCTCAAAGTCTGTCTTTTACATCTCATATATCACATCCTTGTGATAGTGTACTCATATTCTGATATTCTTTATGATGGTAAGATAGCCATCTAGGTTTTTTTTATTTTTCTCACCTTTGATAAGATTACTTTATTGCAGGCCAACACTATCTATTAACAAGTCCATTAATCATCTTCATTCATTCATTCTCATCACAATATGATCCTTATATGAGATTTCATCTTTGCACCACTGCACAATAATTATTATTTCCTATAATTTTGATAGGATTCAAGCAATCCAATATCGAAGTATTTGCTAGGACTATCTCCTTTTTCACCTATGTGTTTATGGTGAAATGTCTTGAGTCATTAATATTATAATCCTCAAATAGAAGTAGTCATCTCTACTACTCCTATTTATACTACTTATCCTTGATTTTCTTTATTGTCTATGACCCTTAGACATGCTGGACTGGCTGTGAAAGGATAAAACCTGGGCTCTGATACTAACTGTAATGACCTGGGTTTTCTCATGCATTTTTAAATGCAATACCTAATTTCTTAAGGCGGAATGCATCTCTATTTGAAAACCATTCTATAAAAACCATGCAATGCAGCGGAAAACCTTTAGTTTTAAACTCATTTTTTTGAAAACCCCGAGTGTCATTTGCCTTCACAACAACCAAAGTAGTTTTTGAAAAAACTTCAGAAATCATAAATTTTTTCCCTAGGTCTTTCCAAATACAAAGACACAAACCCAACTGTAATTAAATACAACTTCATGTCCAAAGGGTTGAGAGTTTACTTACATGTATAACTTTTTTCTTTTTGATTCACTTGCTCGTAGCACTAATATCTCATGAGACGTCTTCTATTTATGAGTGGAACTATCCTGAAAAATGTTAAGGATAGGGTGAGTATATACTATACTCAGTAGGAGTCTATCACTACTAGTTTTATAATGCATGCGATGTTTTTAAAATCATATGCTCTTTCTAAAACATGTGCATGTCTGAATACTCAAGTTCAATATTGACATCAAAATCCATTGTCAAACTGAAATACTAACTACTTAAAGGATCATATAATCCAAAATCGAAAGTATCATATATATATATATATATCATAGCATTATGATATGCATAAAATGCTTCATGGAATCCAACTCATGGATATCTATCATGGTATGGTTGACCAACCTTATATCATACTATATGAAATACACATAAATCCATGAAACCATAGGGTCCTACTATGCCCACGACCTCACCGCCGTGTGGTCCCCGGGTACTTAGGGACATAGGATCATATACCTCCACGAGGCATATGACACTTCGACCCAGTGTCGTGACACCAGTGGTAGCCCCCTGTACCACATGCAGTTGAAGCAGGGACATGCCCCTTTTTGGGCATGGTACCCATCCACCTAATAGTGGTAGAGGCTAGGTGGCCAACCCATACCCCTCGGCATAGCACCCACGAGCTTACTAGCCCAAATCATGTACGATCAAAAACCTCTGTTCAAAACCAGTCCTCTTTGGGTCCCTCACAATTGCCTGGCCCTCGGCACTCCAGCGTCTTTTGGCAACCCTCAAGGACATGCAATCTTTGCAAGTACTTAAATCATGCAATGTATGCACTTGTTTACAAAACATATATGTGCACAATGTATATGCAATCTTTTACGAAACATGTCTATGTACAAAACGTTTATCATATGCATGTTGAATCAAGTCTTGCTAAATAAGTCATATACTTATAACATATGTTCTCAAAACAATAATAGATCTTTTAAAAGAATCTAATAGTGATAGAGCACCTACCTGGCTAGGTCACGCTAATCCTTTTGTCCTCGGACGCTCCTGATCATGGTTTGGGGAATCAAGGTTAGTTTGGCCTATCTTTTATAAGTTTTAGAGTAATTGGTCTTTTTACTTAGGCATTAGGGGTCCATCCCTATGCCTATGGGTGTCCTAAGGCCCTAATTGGGCCTTGGTATCCTCAGTTTTCTAACG
Organism: Warburgia ugandensis; assembly: GCA_035236585.1. NCBI lineage: Eukaryota > Viridiplantae > Streptophyta > Magnoliopsida > Canellales > Canellaceae > Warburgia > Warburgia ugandensis. The sequence continues at coordinate 46,003,782 of CP141129.1, forward strand.
TTCTAATGGCCATGCGCCACCATCCTATTCTAAGGGTCATGCCTACCTTTGATTGAGCCTTGATCAGAGATTTTATAGTTTGAATATGTCCGCGTCGTCGAGATGGACACAACGCCTTTTGCGACGCCTCAATCGGAGCTCTAGATCTCAAGTTATAAGCGTTTTAGTGTCGTATGTACATAGGAGTCTTAAAAATAAAAAGACGGAATGCCAGGGCGCTGCGTTTCTGCGACGTGCGCCCCGGCTTCCTTAAGGAACAAAAAAAAACCACGACGCTAGCATACTGCACGCCTGCGACGTTCGCCTCAGCGGGCGCGTCTGCAGACGCGCATAACTTCCCTCCCGTCTCTCTCTTTTACAGGCGCGTCCCTGGACGCACCCATTTGGTTTTTCAAACAGAGACGACGTGGGACGTTCTGACTAGAACGTTTCGTCGTCTGGGGGACTGGGGCGTCCTCAGGACACCCTGGTTCGACCCCTGTCGAACCAATGCGGCCCAGGGAACGTCCCTGGGTCCTTGGTGGCTCTCCCGGGCTCCGTTTTGCATGATTTTTCATGCAAAAACCTAGGAAAATTAATCTTGGAACTATGGTGGAGATGGGTTTTGAGAGATTTTGGGCGTACCTGGCTCATTGCTAGATTTTTCTCCTTGTTTTCTCTTCTAGGGCACTGCTCCTCAACGGTTTTTCCTCAACGTTTTGGGCTGCCATTAGAGGGGCCCAAGAGCTCTATTTATAGAGCTAAGAGAGGGTTCTGGAGGGGGCTCTCACCGCCTTTGAATGGCGGTGGAGAAACCTCCAGAATGGCTGTGATTTTTCCTCCAATCACAGCCGTTCTAGAACTCTCTAGGAGGTGGAAGATGAAGGGTGCTCGTATCAAAACGGGCCCCTGTGTTTTGCAGTTAAATCCGTTTTTGTGAAAATTACAATTTTGCCCCTGAACTTCAAAGGGCCATAACTTGCTCATTTTAACTCTGTTTTGGGTGATTTTGATCTTGTTGGATTCCTTTTTCCGAGACGCATCTAATGGTACCATTTTCAAGACCATGTTTTTGGGTTCAGTCAAGGTGACTAGTGAAATGACCAAAATGCCCTTATCCTCAAAATTGAACTTTTCATGGGATTTTAATATTACAAAAATTGGGGTCATTACACTTCTCTAGCAAAGTTTTTATCCTGTGCCATAGAAATCCATTCTACTTCTCAATTGTCATGTCTCTCTTTGTAGCCTATTGATTCATCAAAATCTCCCTTATACTCTCTAGTATAGTAGTAATAGGTTTCTCTCTATGATCCCTAATTTGGTTATTAAAATTCTCATGGAGATAGTTGTAAAGGATGTCACATTTTGGTTTAAAAAAATAAAAGTTGAAGTGACTCCTTGACCATTGTGTGGGCGGCTTATCCGCAAGCCACTCCAATGCTTTTGAGGTCTCCTTACTTGGCTCTTCCATAGCTTCAGTAAAAAATGTCACAATGGATGTCTTGGCTGCGTTCCATAAAAGTTCTTTGAATGTGGTACAAGGGAACCCTATGTCTCGAAAGTTGTTATATAGATGCATCGCAAGTGTCCTATGGTCACTATAGGACAACATCTCCTCAAGACATTTTATTAAGCCTTTTTTGCTTATCATTGTTAAAAGTCCATTGACACAAGTCATTGTCAATCCAAAGGTCACTAGTTAAATGCTATAAGAACCATGCCCATCATACTTTCCACTCTACAATTGATCATACAATTGGGAACATATATTATTTCCATCTATTCCAACTGCACTTAGGATCTAACCTGTGGTATGGCCCTTCAAGTGACAATCATCAAGCCAATAACTTCATCTGCACCACTTGAATCCCTCTATCACTATTCCTAGCCATATATAACACCCTTGAAACCTTAGCTTTCCTTCAAGTACACTATCCTCACTACATTTCATAGCTGATGTGGTTCTAGGGTTGGCTCTCATAAGTTTAACCAAGTGATCATTCAACTTCACATATTGTGACTCAAGACTCCCCTAAATGGAACATAAAATCTTCTTCTTAATTCTATATGCTTGGATTTTCAAGACATTCAAAGTGTAGTTAGACATCACATGTGTTGTAAAAGATTTCACCTCAAAATATTGGCACACTTTATAGGTAACCACATGCCTTTTACTCAACAATTTGGAAGTCGTAAAAGAGTTAGTGAACCTCCTATTATAGGCATGTACTAATACATGAGACTTAGTTTGAAAACATGGTTCATTGTGTATCTTGGATCATACCCCATCCACTTGAAAGTCTTCACTTTCCATTTGACTCTTACTCTTATCCATGTATTCTTCACAAAATAAGTAGCTTTCCCTCCTTGATGGATTGAAGCTTGATTGCTTTCTAAACAAGGTTTGATTGGAGAACTTTATGCCAATCTCAAACACATGCAATTCATTATCTAATGTTGGATTGAACTCTAAAAACATTTATGATTCTTCATCTTTGTCTTTTATTCTCATATGAGTCATGCTTCTCATGTAGCTCATCCTCAAGTCAATCTCCATCATCTTCCACCTCATCTCCATGATTGGAGTAGGATGAGTCATCAGTATATCTACTTCTTCTACCTCACATCCATGACCTTTTTCTTCCACCACCCCATCACTTGCCTCGGCAATATTATCTTCATCACTGCATGTTCCTCATCTACAACATATGCCTCTTCCTCATCTTCTTCCTCATTTACATCTCCTACATTCTAAACCAAAGGTTTCTCATCTATTTCCTTGTCACTAACTCGGGAAGACTATGTGCCTAGGGAACCCATGATGTCAACATCATGAAGCTTCACTAGGATGCAAGCTATCTTTCTACCACCCGCCTCATTTTGAAGACTACTAATAACCCTACATATCTAGCTCCCACCATCTTCCATAATAAATGTCTCCAAAAATAATTCAACTATCCTATTCCTTGGTATATATTTAAGCAAGGTAAGTTCATCTCTAATAAATTGTTTTTCAAAAGCCCTTCTTCCAAACTGTTGCCATACACTCTATAATAGTACTTTGTATTTCTAGAAAAGCCCAATTCCTTGGCCATATAATGAACCTCTAGTAGTGAAAACTCATCAAGTTCAATAAAATGAAATAGGACATTGAACATATGCATAATGCACACATTGCATACGAGTAAATCTTCTACCATAATGTATCTTCTACAATAATCTCAATATGTATATTGACAAAGAATATTAAAAGAAATTTGTAAGGATAAAATTTTAAAAATTTTAAAAACTTACACAATTTAAGTAGTATCTTTACAAAAAATTAAGTGAAAGAGTATCAATGACAGTCTATCGCTGAAGTTTTTAAAGATTATCTTTAGAAATAGTAAAGATCCCATCAATGATGATAGAAGAACACCATAGAACAAAAATTAAACAATGTATGCTTTTACCTAGAAAATTAACTTAAGTAATTGAGGCATTGCTAGGTATAACACCATTTTTTCGGCCCATCAATGATGAGATCCCAGTAGCCAACTCCCAAAAGAAAATGATCTTATAAAAGTGGTCTTTGTGGTCTCTTAAATGATAAGAAAATGACAATCTAAATAAAACCACTAGCCACTAGTTGTAAACAAAGTATATAAGACCATCAGTACCACTTGCAAACAATCTAAGTAATATATTCTACCTATAGAGCTTGCTAATAGCTAAAACAAAGTATGTAACAATGCATTTGACATTCTGTCGTACTCTATGTAATACTAATCCTAAGCAATACCAAATAGAGAATACAACAAAAGAGTTGATTCCTATCCTGACCACAACTCCATTCCCAACCCTATAAACATACAATAGTTTATCTATTTGAACCCACATCGAACTCAAAAAATTAAAATTTGTACATGTTAAAATATTGCAAAACTACACTTTAATTCTAAAAAGGCATTTTCATATTCAATTAGGCACATGCAAAAACATAAAAAATGTTAAACAAACCCACACTAATATTAGACAACTTAAATAGACTTGAAGTAAACCAACAAAACCATATCCCCACTAAAAAAATAACTCATGCATCAAAAGACACATCTATACAAAGCATAAAAACACACCACATATACATACCATAAAGAGGGCTCCCTTCCTCTTCTTTTTGGAACTCCCACACCATTTCCTCCTCAATTAGTCCTCAAATTGGTGGTTCTACTAGATGGGATTTCTAATCTCTCAGTTGATTTCTCCGTCACTTTTGATTAGGTACTAATAATAGATTATAGGTTTCCAACTTCCTAGGAAAAAAAAAAAAAAAAAAAACCAAAATCAATCTCGAAACCAAGAATACCCAATTTTCCTTCCATCTGACTACATGGTTCAAATGATTACTTTCCCTCCATTAAAGTCACATGACAATTACATGAAAACCTTCCATAAGAAAAATTAACAATCTTAGACATAATGAGCGTAGAGATATGATGACTAGAATGTTGGGCCCCAAAGTATTGATTTTTAAACTTGGGGTCTGTAAGTGAGACTTTTCGCAAAGTTTAGGTACTAAAGTGTAATTTTACCTCCTATCTATTACAAAAATACAATGCAAGGAAGTGGGAAAAAATGAAAACTTCTTTTGTAGCCAAAGGAGTAGATGATAGATGCTAGGCCTTTATTGAATGCAAAGCAAAAAAACATACAAGTATGGCTTGGCCAGTAGAAATTTGTTTTCCATAAATTGCTATGTTTTCGCTATTGAAATGAAGATTTTCTACTAGGAATAGATTTTATTCCAGAACATTTTATGTGCAATTTGACCATGATATTCTTTCCCTTCATCTTAAACGTCATACTATCAAAATTCCATCTCTAATGAAGCACAAATTATGATATAAACAACATCCAACGATGTGATATTTGCATTTGAGTTATAAACTTTTAAGGAAAAACTTCAATGAAAATCATTAAAAATCATGGTGAAAAAGCCCATGATATTGTAATATAGAATTACAAGTCTCCTGATGACCATAAGGGTTAAACTAATGGTATATAAAAGACAAAAACACAAATGAATTTACTATAAAGAGAAACAACATGTTAAAACATGGATTAATAGAGCCAACTATTATTACTCACTCTAGCTGGCATTTAAAGGAAGGAAATAATTCTAGATTAGTAGGATGGAAATGCAAATATGATAATTAATTATAAAAATAAATAAAATCTAAAATTTGATGGGTATTTCTACCTAGAAAGAAAGTTTTAGTTAATCAAATTGAAAGCGTCTATTATTTCAGTAAGTTTAAGTGTAAATCTAAACTTTGGTGATAAAGCTAATAGAAGAATTGAAACCATTGGTGGCTTTTGGTGTCCCCAAAGATCATTACCAATGGATAATAATGCCTTTTGGATTATCGATAGCTCCACAAATTCCAAAGGTAGATGGAAATTTTTTTGGGGAATATAAAGACTTTTGTGTAATTTCTATCTATGATATTCTTGTTTCGTCTAAAATAGTAGAAGACCATAAAGAACGTATCAAGAAAATCTATGGTAAATATTAAAAAAGAAATTATTCTCAATTCAAAAAAAGATTAAGAGAGAAAAACATAAATATAATTTTCAGGTTTAAAGATGACCGATCGAGGAATACAACTTCAAGATCATATTTTCTCAAATATAATAGACTTTCTTGATGTATTAATAGATGAAAGATAGACCAAGTCTTACTAAAAAATTTCAATTACGAAAGACAAATTTTTAAAGACCTTTCCAAAAAAGAAAATTGTATGACAGAAAAGCTTAACAATGATAAACAATTTTCTTGGGATGAAAATGATACTCAGTTGGTTAGACAAACCAAGCTTGAAATTACAAACATATCTCTAATATACTTTCCAAAGGATGGTGGTAAATTAGTCCTGTAAACATATGTTAGTGATAATTTTTGGATTAAATACTTAAAGCCAAACAAAAGCATAGCTTAAAGAAACTAAAATGTGGATATAATTCATGGAAATATTAAACATATCAAATTAAATTATATAACATATAAGAAAAAGGTGCTAGCTATACAAAACAAGATTCAAAGATTTCATATACACCTAGATTTAGAAAAGTTTGTAATGAACAGATAACCAAGCAGTTAAAGAATTTTTAAAATCTATAAATAAGAAAGATAACCCTAGAATAATAAGATGGTAAAATTTTCTTTGTATACTCCTTTGATATAAAACACATTAAAGGGACTAATAACTTCCTTGCTGATTATCTGGAAAGGTAAAACACATTTGCTAGAAAAAGCAAGAAGAGTAGAAAATTGTAAAAACAAGATCACTTGATCAAGATTCTTCCTCCAACAGAGGTAATATTCCTCCATCATCAATTGCCTAAGGAGGTGCTATGCTAGTATATTTTATACCATGTACTCCTTCATATCCGAATACGGAAGTGTGAACAACTTCTTCACATTCCTTACCAGCTCGAATTGAGCAATCTTACAAAGACATTGTTGGAAAAAACCCAACAAATTTTGTCTCTATAATAAAGATGGAAGAGTGGCCAGGTCCACAACCTCTGTAACCTTGGTATTCCTTTTGAATTTTATGAACACTTGAATGATGTCTGAAAAGCTTACTATAGTATGGGAAAAGCTGCTTTTAGTAGACATATGGGAGTTTTAGTAGACAAACTAGCTAAACAAGCAATAAAACTCAAAGAATTCAAATCCCTAGTACTTAAGATGGTGAAAAAGCAACCTGGAAATGAGGGATGATTTTGAACAAATTAATACTTTTCTTGAAATATCTCATCATCACCAGGAGTAAGCAAATGATCTTATATTTTATAAAATTAAGAGAAATTTCTCTATAAAAAAATTTGCCATATACTTTCATCAACTTTATTAGTATACTTCTTAGGGTTTTAGATAGTGGGACGCGACGAGAGGTGCACCCGCAGGCTCTGGAGGGGAAGAAGGGTTGCGCCTCCCATTTTTCTACCCGGAACTAAGTCCACGCGGCGGCAAACAATTTCGACCAACTAAAGTACGACTGGGACCGGTTCAAAAACATGTAGATTTGAAGCAATTTCCTTGAAATACACAATCTTTGCACAGTGCTCACCATTTTCACTCCTTTCCCAGTATACGATTCCTCTCTCTTTCTCTAACAACATGGTAATTCGGATTTACTTCCTGTTGAATTACAGAAGAAATTCCAAGTAACTGAATTTCTAAAGCTTTTCCTTTCCTCGTTTCTTCTGTTATAATGGCAGATCCGGTTTATCTTGCTCCAAAATCGGCAAGGAAAGACGCGTCTTGCCAAGTACTACGTTCCCCTTGAGGAATCCGAGAAGCATAAGGTCGAATACGAGGTGGGTTTCCGTCTCTCTTTCTCGATATTCCAATTGTTTTAATTTTGCTTCTGTGTTATTTTCGCTCTCTGTTGCTGAATTGTTATCAGGGTTTTGATTTTGCAGGTTCATCGCTTGGTGGTCAATCGGGATCCCAAATTCACAAACTTTGTTGAGGTTGGTAAAACAAACCAATTCATGTATTTTCTTTCAAGACATGATTATAGGCAAACTTTCTTCTTTTTAGGTTGTATGGAGTTCTCTAGGGCTCCAATTTAGTTTATTAATGTCAACAGGCTATAGCCCCAAAAGATTCCTGAGAAAAGAAAATGCTATTTTCTATACTGGATGTGATTGAAACCATGGATGATCTAGTTGTATGCCTTCGAATTTTCATTTCCATTCACTGAAGGTTTCTAGCAGCAGGCATCGATTAGGTTGTATAGCTGGATCTGGTTGATTAGGGACGTCCTGGGATGATAATTGAAGTGCAGACCATTTGCATGACGCTTGATGGGTTTCTGATTTTGAGATAGTTGTAAATTGAAATGTAGGAGAAATGGTAGGATCTGGACTTGCCTTTAATTTGTGTTGATATGTCAATTTCAAGGTTTTGGTGCCTCTTTAAGTTCAGTCTAGCATATAAGCCTTACTATTACAGCAAGAGAGAACCAAAAACCCGAGGTTCTGGCAAAGCATTATATGATTGGTTTTCCTAAGAAGGGTGGTAAAGGTGGGTGGCAGCTCCTATTAGGCAAGAGACAATTAATCAAGTTAGTGATAGAATTGATTTGGTGTTGCAAAATGCTGATTGGTCAGTTTGGTTATAAACCATACTTCAGTTAGTAGGAAACATTGATGGGGTGTAATGTTGTGTTCAGCTCACTATCTGAAGGACATGGTTTCTTCCTGTGTGAGAGGTTTTATCCAACACCTAAATGCCAATGGAGCAGTTTGTCATTCTTTAATGGAGGGAATGAATGAGTAGCATTAAACAATGGAAAATATAGGAGACCATTCTTGGCTTTTCATTCCTGCTTGTGGTATCAGAGCATATTCAATCTTCTGCTTTTGAGTCTTTGACTGACCAGATCACATGTAAATGTTGAGCTCCAGTTGGTAGCGTCTTTGAATTGTGTAGTATTTGTCCTGTCAAATCGATCATGGACTCACTTCTTTTCAAGTCTTTTACTCAGTAGATAACATATTAGATGTTGATCTCGCTTTACTGGAAATTATTCTGAATTGAAACCTGTAATTTAAGTCCCAGATATTTGTGCCTCACATGTAATGAGAGCTTTGCAAGATGCTGTTACAGATTACGAAGTTGTTAGTGCTGTGTCTACGATGGTGATATAGAATTTTCTTCTATGACTTCTTACAACTTGTTGCCTCTGTAATATACTTTCTGATATTGCTCAAGAGTTGGAGCATACATACTGATGTTATTCTACAAGTCTGAAAAATTTGACCATGCACAAGGGTTGGTGAATATTGGGCAGGTGCTAGAAGTGTTAGTTAAGATTTCTTAGGCAAAATGTGTTACCGAATATTTGAAACTTTTCAGGCTCAAGTGGTTGGCATGAGCTGTAGATAGTGAGTCAAGAACATTGTATTGCTACAATGTTCTTTACTACAACGGTACAGATGGTCAAAAGTGTCAGTTTTGAATGGGACAGAGTGAATGCCTGATTTCTATGGCAATTTGTGTAATCATTACCTATCTGCTACCGGAAACTTTTGAAGAATTATACAAGTATTGTCTGGAAGGTACAGCAGTTAAGAATTCTTTCTTTCTCTTCTGCACCCTATGTAGTTAAAGGCGCGAGGCGCACTGAGGCGCAAAATTATATTTTTCATAATTAAAAATTAGCTAAAAATCATTAATAAATTCCTAAAAAGCATTAAAACATAGAAACATAATTCTAATATGAAATATTATCTAAACATGCAATTTTTTATGAACAAAATAATATAAGTATAATTAATCAAATAAAATAACTTTTAAGAGTATTGTTATTTTGTAAAATTTGAAAAAAAATAACTCTAAAATGGAAAAATGCGTGAAAAATACATCACACATGAAGACACAAGCATGGAAAAGCTATATATGTAAATAGGAATACGTTTTCATTAATAAATATAAATTATTTTTTTTTTCCAATTTCTGTAACTGTTATTTTAGGAAAAATTGAAAAAAAAAATAACACTAAAATACAAAAAAAGCATGAAAAATACAGCATACATGAAGACGCAAGCATGGGAAAGTTATATATGTATATAAGAATAGGTATTAACTAATAAATATAAATAAAACAATTTTTTTCTAATTTTCGTACTTTTTATTTTCGGAAAAATTGAACAAAATAACACTACAATACAAAAAAAGCATGAAAAGTACATCATACATGAAGATACAAGCATGATTAAGCTATATATGTGGATAAGAATAGGCATTAACTAATAAATATAAAAAAGAACAATTTTTTCCTAATTTTCGTAACTTTTTTTTTTTTTTTTTTTTTTCTGAAAAATTTAAAAAATAACCCTAAATTACAAAAAAAAGACGAAAAAATTATCACGCACGAAGACCCAAGCATGGGAAAGCTATATATGTGGATAGAAATACGTTTCAATGAAGAAATACGAAAAAACGACGTCTTTTTTTTTATATTTTTGTAACTGATTTTTTTGGAAAAACAGTAAAAAACCTAAAAACAAACTCAAATCTAGAGCAAAGAAGTATAAAACTCAAATGAAATGTTTTCTTATACATATAGAACTAAAACCCATCAAGATCTATGGAAAATACTTAACAAAAAACAAAAAATTTGAAAAAACAGTGCTGGTTTTTACGTTTTTTACAGAAATTGTATACACATGCTAAAATTCATAAATCCATACATTTTTTTGCTTAGATCTGTGAAAGATCGAAGTGGAATGGTCGTTTCACCTTCTCAGGAGGTTGGAAGATTGAAATTAGGATTGGAAGGTGAAAAACGAAAAAAAAAGAAAAAAAGAGGTTTATACGTTACTAGGTTAAGTGGTCTGCGCTTGGAGTCGGGGGCGCACCTGAGGGGTACCGAGGCGCACTGAGGCGCTCGCCTAGGCGACCGCGCCTCATTTCCTCTGTGCCTGGCCCCCTCCCAGGCGCTTACCTGTCGACTAGCGCCTAGGCATGCCTTTAACTACATAGTCTGCACCTAGATGTGGTTTTTGACTAAGCAGATGTGCTGATTGTCAAGCATATCTGGCCTTTTATATTCAACAGTTCTTTTAGTATGAATTCTTATCTTTTCTGTCTAGTAATGTGATGTTGGAATTTGTTCAGAGAATGAGTGTGGCTGTCCTTTTACTCTTGCAGTTCCGCACACACAAGGTTATTTACAGGAGATACGCAGGATTGTTTTTCTCGATGTGTGTTGATATCACAGATAATGAGTTAGCGTACTTGGAGTGCATCCACTTATTTGTGGAGATATTGGATCATTTTTTCAGCAATGTGTGCGAGCTAGATTTGGTATTCAATTTCCACAAGGTCTGTGAACTTGCAATTTGCTGAAGTTTTTGCTTTTGCATTCTTTTATTTCTCTTCCTTTTCTGGATAAATTTTTTTTTTTTTTTTTTTTTCTTGAGTGTCATATAGCTCAAATTCTGATCTACATCACCATACTTCTAAACCTTGATGGTTTTGCTGGTTACTCAAATCCTTATTGTCATTTTCTGTTGGTGATATTAAATTGGTAATTTGGTCCCCATGTCCGACACTATCATGTGGCTGTGGTTGCTTTTTTTGTCAGCTGAATTGATGCTTTCTGGTTTCTGTTGGTGGTATTGCATGGGTAATTCTGTTGCTATGCATTGTATTTGCAGATGCCTACTTCATCAGTTTGTCAAAAATGAGCTTTGTGTCCACGGACTTTGATGGCCTTTCTCTCTTAGCTTGTAGTTTTTGTCATTGTTAATCTTTTTTCATTTCATAAAAAATAAAAAAAACCTTCCCTGTGTTTGATGTACAAGTTCTTCTGCTTGAACCATATCAAATTATTCTATGGTGCTAGCATTGAGGCTGATTGGGTGGTATCTTATGTATAACGCCAGTGATGATGGAAGCTAGAGCCTCATTAGTGTAGTGGTAATAATTAATATGTTCTCTACATAAAGCCTGTTATTGATATAATCAATACTGGAATTCGTCATGTATGTCATGTAATGACTACCACTCTTGCACCTTGTAATATCCCTTTAATGGGCTCTAGTACAGTTCAGTATTTCTGTATATGATTGATTCATCATACTAAGGGAAAGTAAACTATCTAAAAGTTCATTCTTGAGCTCTATAATTGGGTAAGTCGTGCAATGATTTGATGCACATGTTCAAGTAAAAATGCAACTGTGAGTTATTCATGATAAGCATCTTTTTAGATGTTCAAAATGGGGTATGGGATCTCCAGATAGGAAATGATAGTAAGCTTGTCATTGAACGTGCAAAATCAACTACTACAAAATGCAACCAAATAATCCCCTAGGAAGCAGGAGACATGTGATAGCGTACTGTATCTTGTGGTAGAAACATGATAGGAACTAAAAGCATAAAAAATGGCTTGAATCACAATTTGAATAATATGAGAGATTTCAGGATGTGCCATCATCAAGAAGACCAAACTCACAATAGGCCTATGATAAAGTAGGATTTGGGAGTGATGTATAAGCATACTAGCTTTTGCAGGACAGAGAAGGATACTAGCTTTGCAGAAGATTGAATACAACTGTCTTATTTCTTCGTTCAATTAGATCAATGGGTGGCTGACCCCTAATTGGGATAAGGTCTTGATGATGATGATGAATTAGATCAAGGGGTAACGTAGAAACAGGCACCAGCCAGTGGTTGGGTGCAAATGCCTAGCCATTTGTGTTTAGTTTGGTTCAGATTAATGTAGAAGATGATGGGAAGAGTCCATGACCCAAATTACCTCATTGCATACTGTATGATGCTAACAACATGATGGATCTACAAGGTCAACAACAGGCTGGATAACAATTTGCATAACTTGAAAGATATTAGGACCCATGATTGTCAAGTATATCAAACTCAATTTTTTTATTCTTATAAATTTTTTCCGATTCACCAGTTCTTATCTCTCTCCGAAAGGAGCAATAATCAAAGAAAAAAATCAATATATAAAAATCATGACAGCCTCTAATTAAAAGTAGGATTTGGGAGTCATTTACTATCGTCTTGATGATACTTCACATTAAGTCCCAAATGAGTATGAACCGTCTCTGTGTTGTGCTTCTGGCCAAAAGTGGGGTGAACAACCCATGGTCAACAATTTGGTAAGCTGGATTCGGCCCTTTTTTAGGAAGTAGAGAAGTGGCAAAAAATAGTAAAAAGTACAAAAATAGAGAAATTTGATATAAAAATTAGAAAAAATGGAAAAAAAAATAGAATGTCAAATAGCCTAATAGAAGCACTCTTTTTAAGCAAAACACATAACTAGAATCTTAATAGAACCAATAAATAAAGATTCGCAGCAAGAAACTATAGGAATGCATAAGAAACATAATTCAACTTTCACATAAATGATAGGTTCAAAACAAGAAACGATGAGCCAATCATTTCATTTCACTATCAAGTTTAAACTTCATAATTTAATAACTTCAAAAGCCATTATACCTTAAAGGCTTAAATCCTAAAACTACATCTCTACCGTTCCCTGTTGGATTAGAACTCCTTCACCTGTAGACCAATGACACACAAATGTATTCATGCTTTGTTCAACATGGGATCTTTGTATAAGTTGGGGTGGTGTGGTGGGGAAGCTATTGCTTTTCTTTTTTATCATCAATAGCTCCAAGCCCAATTGTTGACGTCCTCCTAAATGATGACGTGGTAGTAGGAATATCATGATCAGTGGAAGTGGGATTCAAAGAAGTAGGATCAACATACAAGGGAGGAGGGAGTTCATCATCAAGGCCCTCCTGTCTTAAATCTTCCATATGTTCAAGATCCTCAGCAACATCAAATATCTAGGGATTAATATTCCATGTCTTATGTGGGCCATTCTTATAAGTTGCTTCTTGCCTAAATCATTCAAATTTGTTTCAACAAATCACCCAATTAGTCAATCTTCCAACAAATTCAAAGCAACAGTTGGTCTACAAATGAAAAATATAATTATTACCTAAAGAGAAGCTTGAGGTTGGAGTGAATGTATACCAATTTACAGGCGCGAGATTGGTTCAACTTGTTGTGCTTAACAATAAAACTATAAAGACTCCTTACTCTCTCAACTGATGATATACTAATGGCTTGGGCAAAAACCCTTTGGGCAACATTCTACAATTATGTAGCATACTACCCATGTAAGGCCCACCGTTCTGTGCCTTAAGGTTCCTAGCATTTATTCTTGCATCTTTACTTCCAAATCTCCCAGACTTTGTAGCATATTTCCCAAGTTGTCTTAGTTTAGTAGCCAATGAAGAGCTTTCCACTATTTTCAAAAGTGCATCTTGTGCCATCTCCCATACTTCTATATCTTTGTCTACTAGAATTCAAACATTACAAATAAAATCATAAGCAAATAGTGAGGGGCCAACATCCTCAACTGCCTTCCATAGAAACTTTCCAACATTGTCTTCAGGCAGCATCACTTTTGAATAATTTTCGGCATATAAAAACACAGAACCATGCATGTTGAATCCCAAAATAGGCAATAAATGCTAATTCTTACAATTTGTCCATCCATTAGAGATGATGGATACTACAACCTTATCCCATGTATCTCTACAAACATCCATCTCCTTCTGAACCCTTTTATAATCCTTATCAAGCAACAATGTTCTAGCCTTCTCAGAACTTGGAGAAATATGTCCAGGTGATTTGCTTATGCCTTGCACCATTTCTTTCACTTGTGGACTCCTCAACACATTGTGTGAAATCCCAGTCGCTGCAAGGAACCTGGACACTAAAAGATCAAGTATCCCTATTGTCTTTCTTTTCAAACATTTTGTTGATTCTACTCTCTGTTGCTCCTGTTAATAGAGTGGAACTTGATCTGGTAGTTGATTTTTTCAATGAATTTCCTCTTACCCTCTTACTCAAAACTGATGGTTCCTTCATCTCCTTTGTTATCCTTTCAAGTATGGCTTGCTTTTCTTTATTGTTCCTCAACTTAGTACAATAAGCCACTCTAGTATTCTTTGCACCCAATAAATGTCCACCTACCCGAGTATAAGTTCCAAGGAACACATTATTACACAACCGACATTTCACCTTTATTTGTCCCTCCCATTCCAACCCCACTCTTTCCCAATTTTGATTCTAGGACCCATAAAGAATAAACCATCTTCTGTTTAACCAAGTCAAAGAATACTAAAGGATCCACTCCATCATCACCCTGATTTCCATTCCATTCCATTCCCTTCCCCATACTCAAGTTTCTCATATTCCTCCTTGTTAACCAAAAGACGTTCCAGCGATGACGTTTTCCACTTCAAAATGAAACAACCATAATGAATAGGGCAGGTAACTAAAGATAATTCTTCGGCAACCAAAGCCTCTCGTCAAAGCCAGTAGCTTACCCTTGTAATGCCAAGTAGTAATGATAAGAAATAATTAAGAATTCAAGCATGCAACAAGAACTAATAACAAGTTAACAGCAAATAATTACAACCATAAATAAGAACAATGCACGCAATAACAAGAAAAATCCAATAACAACCTTCCTTTCTAACAATCCACAACCATCCAATTCCATGCTCAACCAGCAGCCTACCACAACCATTCAACCACCCAAGCATTCAACCAGCCTACCACAACCATGCAACCACCAAAGCACATTCATCCAATCACCAAATCAAACCATAATAATCCAATCACATCCATTCAACTACTCGTCCGATATTCCAAACCATCCAACCATTAAAACATAAATAAATTACTGTAAAGGAAAATAAAAAGGAGAATATACCAGATATGGAGGTCGAGAGAGTAGAGATAGAGAATTGAACTTCAATAACCTACTGTAGACAGCAACAGAGACAGAGATATTAGATTTAGAGAGAACGAGAGATACCAGAGAATTGAAGGGAACAGACAGGGGAAACAGAAAGAGAGAATCGGAGATTCAATGATAGTGAGACTGTGAGAAAGGGATAGAAAAGATGGGAGAAACATGCAATGATGCAAGTAGGAGCTCACTGGAAAATGGGTTAATGGAAATGGAGCTCTCTGGAGCCTGATACAGCAGCCCAGACCGGAAAACAGTAGAAGACGGAGGGAAGTGGCTTTCCTTCGGACCCCTACCTCCTGCTGCTGCTGCTTCTTCTTCTACTGCATTGCAATCACTGAAACCAAAGGATTCTTGCTAAGAGAAAGGAAATACGACCTGAGGATACTATTTTCTGTTGAAGTTGATGGAAAATTGAGGGAGTATGGGCAGAGATTGCTGAATTTTGGCTGGAGATGGAGGTAGACTTCGAGTTTGTAGGACAGTCTCAACGGGAGAGAGAAGCATGATTTTGGAGAGAAATGAAAGTGTTTTTCCCCCTATACCACAGTATTACAATAACCATTTAAGTTGTCATATTTACGAACAAAACACATAAGGGTATTCATAAATAAACCAAAAAAAGGCCTGCTTTCAAACTAGAACAAAAATCTGTATTAAAAAAAAAGAAAAAAAGAATGACTCTGCAAATTTGATTTAATTGTTTCTCGTATTAAATTGATTGGTATCACGATTCAAATCAATCCTATTCACAATTGCAATAAACTTGGATTCAAGGAGTTGTTGCACCTGATTCGTGGAATCCCCACTTCTGATTTGGTGAATCTCCCAATTTTGAAAGTGTTTGAATCCCAAATCGGATTTGCCTAATTCAGAAGCGGGGAATCTGATCTTAAGGAGCTGAATCCAGTGACCTTACATGAACCTAATCTTTCATGTTGGGGGAGAATGAAAGGATAAACTTCAATTGAAGTGATATCTTAAAAAATTGAATTGATATCTAAACGAGTTCCAGATATAAAATGATATCTTAAACATATATAAGCAATATGATAATCCCACTAATAGTACACTTGGTGAAAACACAATTTCTAGGGAAGGATTCTTTGATGAAACCATTACAAATATGGCTCCTAAAATATTGTCAAACCAGGCCCACACAAGGATCTCTTAAGACAACTTACCATAGTGTAAGAAGAGAGAAGGGACCTGGGCGGGACACATGTAACCTATATCCTGGAGACCACCCATGCAGCAAGAATGCATGGGTGCAACTATAGTCATGTTCATGGCATGGGCAAAAGACTCGTAATCAGTGTCCTATTCCTTTATTGCTATGAGCAACTAATGTGCTCTCTCTAACTTGTTCTCATCTAAATCAAGTTTAATAGATTAAAAGGAAAAAAAAGAGAAGAAGACAAAATAAATATGGTGCTTCTAAGAGATGCATCTGGAGCATGAGAGTAGATCTTACTTATTGTCATTTAATGCCCAGAGGTGTTCTTTTCTTACCTTTTCCTAGCAATTATACTTAAAGCTTGTTAGTAGATGCAATATATACTTCTATTTCCTAAGCCTATGATAGACAATACACTCACTAATGACTTGCTCAAAATAATAAAATGAGAGCATCCAAGTTTCTTCTTACAACGGGGCACAACATGTCCATATTCTTTGCATTTGTAGCAGTGCAGACCACTAAGGTGAAGTTTCTTGTCACACCGGCAACAAAAGTGTGTCCTTCGCTGATGTTGGGCTGGCATTAAGGGTGGCTTGTGGGTCTTAACCTTAACAGATCTGATATAGTGGATTATAAATATGCTAACGATTTCCCCTGCTCATAATGTTGCCTAAGCTCTTTAAAGCTTAGGTATAAAGACATTAAGAATTGGAGACTATAGTTTCTTTTGTGTAATTCAGTGAACTCTTCGTGAGTAATGTTGGACACTATTTGAACAGGTGGCATCTCTATTTTCATTTATGAAGTCTTAAACCTTGAATAATATGATTGAATATCTCTATTTTTTCTCTGATCATTGGGAAATGCCATTCTCAACTCTGACAGTTTAGCTTACGGCTATAACTTCTTAGATCTTCTTTCTAGTCTGTTATGGATAGATTCAAGCACAGGGCTTCAAGAGAGTTCAAAATCCATTCAAGCCTTTAAGGTGTCTTGCATTATTAATTTCCAGTGAATATGTTCATTTTCATTAGAAGTCTTTTCACATGATCTATCAAGCAATCCTTTTTTTTTTTTGGGTAAAGATCTACCAAGCATTCTAGTCATTCCTTTCCTTCAACAAATACCCAGATTTGGAATTCCCAAAAGAGTAGGTTATTCTTGCTTGGACCTTGATCGAGATGAACTCTGATTTTATAAATTAATGCAGCCATAATAATAGAGTTTGACAGAAACATAGAGATATAGGAAGGTAAAATCATTGCACTTGAAGACATGCGATTAGAAATTCTGGCAAGAATGTCTCATTCAAAATTCATCTCTTTAAAAGTTCCCATCCTATATATGGAGATCAATTTGCTTCCGAGAAGATCCTGTCAACATCTTGACTCATTAACTTTAGGCACATAAACTTTGGCAAATCTTGTTCATTTCTCAAAAAGCATTAACTAGGAGAAGCTCATATCTAGATTACAACCATGATCTTGAAAGGATCTAGTTTTACTCTTTTCCCACTTAAAGTCCTTCTCATAATCTTTGCTACTAAATTACAGAAACAGCATATTTGCTCATGAGGTAACATGACTATTCAAACCCTTCTCATAATCTTTGCTACTGCCTAAAGGGGTATCTCGATGCAAGGTCTTGATCAGAAACTGCAAATGAGGAGATAATCCTTGTCTGGATCACTGGATAGAGATGAGAGGAGTTGTGGCAAGATAGATGTCCTTTCCCCATTTCTTTGAAGCTTAATTTTGACAGTAGCTCATCTGTTAACGCTGCACAGCTGAATTTAAAAATGACAGACAGTTGGATGGTTTTCTCAAGTCTGCTGGTATTGAAGATAAATAACCCTAATTTAAGGCTGTTATTATCTCTTTCTGCACCTTATGACATGATTTAGTGGAACTCTTTGGATAGGAATGATTTCTCTAGCACCCATCTTGGAAGTTTTTTGTTTCCCTTGACAAGAACATGACTTATTGATGAAATATGGCAGTAGATAGAGACTTTTCGCATACTGTTTTGTTATATTTTGTGAGAATGTCTAGCTACAGGGTATATTAACGCCACAATTTCTGTAATTTCTGTAATTTTCTTCACAAAGCTTTTGTTACTGAAATTGCCTAGAAGGTGGCAGCATCATGAGGAAAAAATAAAGTTGAGCTGTCCTCGTTTCTCAGAGTTTGGGTTAAACTTAAATACAACTGATGCACTGAACCTGGAAATTGCCATGTCATGTTGGAAGATTAAGTTTGATCTGGAAAGTTTCTGCAACAAAACGGAATGTTATCTCATCCACCAGTTGCTAGATTATGTAGCTAACTGAAAGGCACCATTATGGCAACAGGGGAATTTTGACTGACCTGCACGTAAACATGCACAAAATATTTACAAAATGCACAAGTATATTCAGTAAGCCAGGCTTCATAGATTGTAATTCACCATGGGCAGGTGGAAGATCAGCATCCATGGTATCAAGAACTCGGTGATTAGTGTTTTGCTATTCTAGTTATTGCTCGTAGTGATATTTTCTCTGTGCTGAACTTCATCAGGACAAAAGAATTCCATTTACTAGTGTATTATTACTGATGATTCACTTTCCATCTGTAAAAGGTATATCTGATTCTGGATGAGTTCATTCTTGCTGGAGAGCTGCAAGAAACGAGCAAGAAGGTTTGTTTCCATCTGCTTTTATTTTCTCACAAGACACTTGTAATGCATGGTGTTTTCACGAAGCCCGACAACTGATTATACTGTTTTGCAACTTGATAGGCAATCATTGAGAGAATGGGAGAATTGGAAAAGCAAGAGTGACACCCATTACAGAGGAAAATGGGCAAGATCTTTGATTTGGTTTTGCTCCTTCCCGTTGTGTAGTCTAATTTGCTGGCAATGTTTGGTCAGTTAAATGAGGGAGGAAAAAAACTACTTTGGCGGGCTTATCTGTTGATGAGTTTGAGATGGATCTCCCACACATGTAGATGAGTTCGTTTTCATGGTAAATTCCTGCATACGGCTGCCCGGGGTCGTTTGTTTCATTTTGTTCTTTGCAGAATTTTATTTTATTTTATTGTTTTGCGTCGATCTACCTGTAGGCAGGAGATGCATAACATGTTGCTCATCTCCTTGTATTATTTTAGAAATGAAAAGTCGAGTTCTTAGCAAAATCTGGGACAATTACCAGAAGTTTGATTAAGCCAATTATCTGCATCTTGTTGACTAAATTTTAATTCTAAAAATTGTTCCATTGGGTTGCTAAAAATCGTTTTCCTTCTGCCATCTTCGCCTGAATTGAACAAAATTTGACGGCGAGAGAAAACGTTGCGCAAAAGCAATAAGCCATGTCACAAGGAGTCTCTGCTGGTGTAGTTCCAAAAAAAGAAAAAGAAAAAAGAACCCCTGCACTTGTGTCTTTCCATGGATTGTGGTCAGCCTAATTTTTTGTACATGTGTGGGGTGGAGAATTAAAATCTTAGATCTTGGTTTCTGTGTTATCATTGTAGTCCGAGGAGAAAAGGTATTTAGATTTGAAGGCCAATGATCTCGCGAATCATAAAGGAAAGATCCTGTGAAAATAAGGATTTAGCCAAGAAAAATGATGAGGAGAATGACCTACTTTTGAGCAAGAAGTAAAAACACATTGAGTGATATATAGCACTCTTCAATCTTGTGTTCCTTTGTTGCATTTTGTTTTAATAAATTTGGTCGAAGGAAGACCCCATTCCCAAGAAAAGCACGCCACAGTTATTGATTTATACTTTGCTGGAGAAAGGACCTTTTGCTTTGTATGTGTACTCTTCTAATCACTGTAGCAGTAGCTTGGCTAATCTGTGCCGTGCACATTTGGTGAGAAAGATGCCTGCTTCTAGGAAAAATGCATTTCTCACGAAAACCATTTCCATTTTTATTACTTCCTGCCACTTCCTTAATTTCCATAGAAATGAGATTTGGGGCTGTTTGGCATGATACTAACAAACATTGGTTAAGTTATCCATGGGTAGTCCAGTGCCCGCAACCTTACCTTGCATTTTGCAAGAGGCCTTGAACTCGTGACCTCAAGATCACACAATGACAACTCTACCATTGTGCCAAGACTCCACTTCTTGGTTAAGTTATCCATGATTACCAATATTGTTTTTGCTATTGAAAATCCCTAATAATTGGAGAAATTAAAACCTTGGGTTGTTTGTTCTTGAGCATGTTTATCAAATTTATTCTTCTTCTTCTGAAACATAAAACTTATCCAGATGACTAAGGAAACTGATGTCAAAATAGGTACCAAAAAAGCGTATAAATTGGAAGACCCAAATGATCTAATTCGTCCACAGGATCAGATCATCAAACTAAATTGTACAGTGATGATCTAAGATACTGTCCATTTGTAGAGCTGGCTCGGCAAGTTCTCCAACATAGAGACCTTGAGGATTGCCAGTCTAAGCAAATATCTAGTAGATGATTTGTATTTCAAAACAATCAAAAGAAACTGCAGAGCTAATGGATCTTTTGGTAGGTTACAAACAATTCTGATTCATTCTTATTCTTCTTCTCATTTATCAACAAAAGCTTTTCATGCATCTAAAATATAAACATACCTTAATCAAGCAAAATTCATCTTTTATTTCAAAATAAAGAATTTCTGGCACCATCATACAACTGGAAAAAATGAAGTGGTTGTACAGTTGACATGTTCTTCCAACTTGCCAGACTAGACTGTCACTTGAACTCATAAGACAGCTTACTGGTCTGAATCAATCTTCTACTTCACGATTCCCTGATACTTGCACCAACTAAATTACACCCTTGAAGAAATGCTCAATGAAACAAAAAAGTAGAGAAAGAATATAGCTTACTGAGCTAATAAGCTTCCACTAGCTAGACCTGTTTACGTACTTTGAGTTTGCAGCTGCCAACAAGGCGGCTCCAATTCCGGAGCCATCCTTAGAGAGCTCAATGATTATATTCTTTGAGATTTCCAGACCGAGTAATTCTGTTACTGCTTCTTGAAGATACCTTCTATACTGAGGATAATGCTCATACAAACCTCCATCCATTGCCACTACTGTCCTCTTACTGAAGATTAAACCTTTAGAATCTTCTTCCATCTTTTGTAGAACGCCCGCAATTCCTGCCCCAGCTAATCGTCCTCCTCGCTTGACGATGGTGTCACATACCTCTACAACGATCTTCCTAGTGTTCAAGGAGGATTGTGAAGCCTGAAATCAACATGGACATTTACAAAGTTTTCCACATAAAAGAACTCGGTCATAGGACTTCCCCTGATATGGATAATTCTCTGAAACAAATGTGCCTATGAAGAATCTTACCCCAGTAGTGTCACGTAGGATAGTTTCAACAACTTTTAGATCAGATGAGTTGTCCTGCTGCATAGCACAGAGGTCAGGTGTCCTGCATATGCAATTTGAATAAGAGATCAGTTGAGAATTGTTCTAACTGCTTATTCCCTGAGGTGTATGTAGATTTCTCTTTCCTTTTTCTTGAAAAATACAGGTGCATGTAGACTTATATAGACTTGAGCTACATCAATCACTAACAAGCATAGAAAGAGGTCAACTAAGCCTTACAAAGGGATACGTTCTAAGACTACTAATCACTGAAGAGATTGTCTTTTCCATTTTTTTGCAACCTATGTTTTATCCAGAACGAACTTAAAATTTCCTAACATCATTATAATTAATTTGGCTGGTGGAACTATAAAACCAAAATGCGCATTTGATTTTGTCAAAATTGGTGTCCTTGATATGCCATATGTCCAAGCCATTGGAGGAACAACCTGGAGTTCTTTTCTGTAACCTTATTTCTATAAATATATGAGGTCAGACCATACATGGTATCTTGTACTGGCTTCCTTTTTTTTCTCTTTTTTTCTTTTGGTGGTGTGAGCTTGAGACTTGTTTCTTTCTTTTGTACGCCTTCATTCATAAATGTTACTAACTAGTACTAAGGCATCTAACTGTCTAACAGAATGCTGGCTACTTTTTGTTTCCTGAATTCATTTTTGACATGAACTACTGCACCTGAAACGTTAAATACAAGACTTTACAGAAAGCAAAGGCGTGTCAACTAACGTGGCAATCTGGCATACGTTACAGCACAGCTGAATGAAAGGCCAGTGGTTTTTAAAATGACCAAAATGGCCTCAAGTCAGAAACACACATGATACTAATCTTAATCATATTTATATAATGAAATATGATACACTTGCCTCAGTATAAAAGGCGTACAGAGCTTGTCAGGGACAGAATCACCAAACAGGGCATTGGCTTCAGCCATCTTAAGTAATACTCTTCGTACTATTTCACCTAGGTACATACCAGATATCGCTTTCTCATATTTCTGTTTACCATGGAAACATTATATAAAAATCAGTGGGAAACTAAGACAAGGAAATCACCTTTCAAAAGCAAACAATAATTTGGATTAAAAAATGATGAAGAATTATTTAATCAACCAATGTCAAAGATGAACCACACAGCCATCATAACCAAAAAGATAAAACTCAGGATTACTCTGAAGGTGATTTTTACCTGCTCGCCTGGATTTACGCTAGCTAGATCCATATCCTTGTCAAACTCAGTTAAAGGAAGACCATTTGAGAAAGCTCCCCACTCAGTGCTGATGATCTAAAAGGGGAGCATTTATCAAGATTAGAAAGAAATTAACCCATTATTCATGCTTTAGCACTGAAAAAATTACTTTTCCACCCAGCACTAACTCAAACTAATTGATTGGCTTTGGGTTTCACAGCATAAGTTAAGAAAAGAAAGCAATAGTAATTTACAGACCATTCTCCCTGAATTTGGTCCCTGGCTCCCCAGCTTTGGAATAGCATCCAACCGTTCTAGATAGCATGCATTAGTCCCAGTGCCTAAAATTACAGCAACTTTCACATCATCATCCCAGTAGTGTGCTCCAGCTAATGTTCCAACAGCATCATTAACCTGTCTTGGGTGAAGATAAGGAATGACACTTTCAGCATTAATACAACAACTCATATACTAAGAATGTCTCACAGTTCTTTATAAAACAAATGCTTCCTACAGAAACAGGACACAATCTTCAAGACCAACTCAGCCAGTCAAAAACCTACCAGGGCAGATACCCGCATATCTAATCCCTGTCTTTCCATTGCTTCATTCAAACAAGCAACTACGTCTTTTCCTGCCTGTGCATAATCAACAGCTGTTCTTTGTTACATTTTGCAGTCCAAATAAATACAACTGAGAATATCTTAAAAAATTAAAGGTAACCCCAAACATGAGTAGTTTCCTTGTAGTTCCTGCACAGCCAAGAAAAGCATACATAGTCCCCTGATTTTTCTTTGAAGATTTACCAACTTCCTTTGAGAAGAGATTTAAAAAATAAATACTAAAGAAAAATAAAAACATTTATATCTACATCAAACTAAAGCAGAACCGTTCCTAGTGGTGGAAGGATCCAATTTCCACCTTACTAACTCTTGGGCTGTAACTTGTAGCTAAAAATGGTCAAAATGCTGCTTGGTGCATATCAAAATGGTAACCAGTTGGGATCATATATAGCTAACAGAGTTCCCTAAGGTAAAAGGTGAATGATTTTGAGTTCTACAACAAATTAGAGATAAGAAGCATTCAGTTGTTTTCAATCATTGAAGTATCTGCACCAGGATAGAGCTATGAGAAATTCCAAGAATTTAATTTGTAAGCAAGTTCAGAAATCTATGGAAGAAAGATGAAGAGAGAACAAGAACAGAAAAATGTCTTGTGAACTGTTTGCTTCATCCATTTGAATTCATGTGGTGCATGTACAACATATAATCCAAGTACAGAAGACTATGTTGACCCATAGCATATACAATATAACAAGCATATCTTATGTTCTAACATCACTAGCCTATGGTATTGCAATTATTATTAGGGAGCTATATCTCATAAATAGGTGACAATGACTTGAAGTTCAAATTAAGGAATCGGTAGTATAAACCACGAACATCTGTTCACGAGAAGATAGAGAAAAATCGTGCCTTCTTCAATACATTGTACAACATGATTCCTTGGAGATTGATAGGAAGAATCATCAGAAAAGCTTATTTGAAGGCAGGATAATCACAGACAATGACACTTTACTTTGTGAGGTAGGTAGGTTGTTGGTATATGACAATGGCCACCTTAATAAGATACCACTAAAAGTGCTACAGTGGTATGACCAACTTAGTTGTTGATGAGGTCATTAGAGATTGCGATGGTTACGAGAAGAAATAATAGGGGTTCGGGGGCAGCGCCCCCGAGGAGCGGGGTCCGGGGTGGTAACCCCAATGGGGGTCCAAAGGGGCAATGCCCCAGGGCTATCTGAAGGTTGTAACTCGAGTTGTAGTTCAAAAGGTGTCAAGTATGAAAGCAGGAAGCTTCCTGTAACTACCTTTTGTGTGAACACAGGAAGCTTCCAGCAGCCACTCCTTTGACCCATTCTACAGCAGCCATGTGGAAGGTGTACTGAAAGTCTAATTCGATGGACTGGTTGGTAAAGACTCAAAAGCTATAAATAGGCATGCCACAAGCCTCTCAAAGACACAAGTTCTTTGTTAACTTATAGTCCTGCTTTCTTGTTAGTTCTTTTTGTTAGTCCAGAAGCCATTGAAGCTCTGTTAGAGAGCACACACTGAGATGATCATCTGTAGTAAATTATCAGATTAAAAGTTTGACTAGTGTTGTCTTTCCTCCTAATTGGTGTTCAGACGTTTTTGGTGTAAGATCGTTTCTTTACAGGTAGGATCTATCTACTCTAGAATAGACAGAGAAACTGTTTATTAATTTTAGTTAGAACTTATGCAATTCATTTTACAATAGATGAAAAACTGTTTTATCTGTCTATTCTACATCTGCTGCACTTCTATCTTAAGGTTAACCATCTTTTATGTATTTCTGATTTTTTCCATTCATTACATTGAGCTTTCATAGCTTTGATGCAATGGTACAGTTGTTGTCGTGTGACCTTGCAAAAATGCGTGGTCCGGCCCTTGCAAAAATGCAAGGTAAGGCTGTGTACGCGGGACTTAGTGCACTAGGCTGCCCTTTTTTATTGCATTGAGCTTTGATCTCTTCTCATTTATCCACAAAGATTGGCTCTTGTGGCTTGGAAAGGAGGTCCAATAAGATCGGAGCTGCTTATGGTCATGTAGAAAACTTTGATAACCAAGTCAAAATTTTCTTGTTACGAAAGTCATCATTTGTCAAACTTATTTTTTCATTTTAGAAAGACTGGAGAGTGAGCATTAACTTTGAAGTAGGCAGAAAAGTTCCAAAACAGTTATTAACATCATAAATTAAGCGGATTGCCTGCTGGTAAACAAATACATGCATAGGTGCAATGACGATTATCTGTTGAGATATTGATAGGAACGATCTAAGAGCTATTGACACAAATCGTTTTAAGAGTACTAGAGAAAATACAATCTGGCAGATCTAGGTAAATCAACAGAAGTTGATAAATGCAACCAACAGTATTACGTGAGGACTACCTAATAAAAAGTGACACATACAAAGACAGAGATGGCTCATTCTTCCTAGCATTCAACAAAGAGCATGTAGTTATTATATCTCAGGTTCAATGCAGAACTTTCATTGGACATGAAATGCCACAAGGAAGACAGGAAAAATTGGGACTCAGTTCATGTTTATGACAGGATGCAAATATTTATTGCCTAAATTCAACTCAAACAGTCAAAGTGCTAACCGTTCCCGAGACTGCAAAGCCCTTTGTCCACTTGATCAAGATGCCAGAATCAATAGAGGTTTGTTTCACAGGGAAAGAAAATGTAAAACCAATCTCTCTTTTCCTTCCAGTGGGCAAGTGAAACTTTCCACTTTCCTTCTCAGCAAATTTTGCCAGCCGAGAAGCAATAAAATCAAATAATTCCTACAAAATAGATACACTTGCTCAACAATAGGCCATAAAAGAAAAACACTTTTAGCTTAGTGCTACATCAGAGCATACAAAAGCATCAAACCTCGGAGGTACCAAACATCAACTCTTCTGGAATTGATACTTGTTCAAATTCTGTATCAATTACACGACCATCCTTGCCTCCCAATTGCACACGTAACACTCGGAAATTTGTGCCTCCAAGATCCAGAGCATAGAAAAGGCCTTTCTCATGCCTTCCACAATTGATTGATAATTGTCAGATTGATTTAGATCTCACAGGCAAAATAATAGCAACTTGTTCAAGATTTTCAAAACTTGAATCAGAAAAGCAAATGCATGGATTTAGAGTCAGTGTCTTGATTAATACTCTGTTTAAGGGAGACCAAATTTCTCTTTTCTTTTAAGTTTTTTTCCATCCAAAAAG
Source organism: Warburgia ugandensis (assembly GCA_035236585.1). Taxonomy (NCBI): domain Eukaryota; kingdom Viridiplantae; phylum Streptophyta; class Magnoliopsida; order Canellales; family Canellaceae; genus Warburgia; species Warburgia ugandensis. Next base: position 46,030,648 of record CP141129.1, read on the forward strand.
CCCAATTCTATAAGAAGACTAAGATTGAAAATTCTCTAAGCTTACCATATCCACTCTGTTTTCACAACGCAGAAACTTCCTATCTTACAAAACCTCAACCCTCCCACAGATTGAAATTTTCCTTTTAAGTACACCATAGTGCATTATTCCACTGTTTCACAATGCACAAACTCCTTTTCTACAAAACTTCGAGTCTCTTGATAAATTTTTATTACAGTTTGCTTTCTTATGAGGCATAACAAAACAGTATTTACTGAGAAACAGAAACTACATTTCCAATCAATTAGAAAAAGAAAGAGAAAACCCCAAGAAACCAAAAAACCAAAAGAAGCCCAGCTTCTTCCTGAAACCTTCCAACTGAACCCACTTACAGAAATCCTTGAAGAAAAAGGAGAGAGAGAGAGAGAGAGAGAGTTTCCTGTCGATTCCGCTCATGCTACAGTAAATAACAAGAACCCAGCAGAAACAGAGAAAACCCAGATCAACCAAGCAACCCAATTAACACCCAGCTTCAGAAGACTAAAACATCATCATTCAATTCACTTCACCATCTGAATAACTAGGAATGAAGAGAAGAAAAAAGGGAACAGAAGAAACGAAACCATGTTGATCAAGAACAGAGATAATACCCAGAAGGCAAGCTATTAACATAGCTCAAGATCATCTTGAGATCGCTTGCACCATCTGCTATAAGACCCGAACGCATCTCCGAAGCCATGGCATCAGCCACATGACGAAGTACTGGCAAAGGCGTGGCGCAGTTCTTCTGAAGGTCGGTCAAGCTCGGGACACTGGATCGGACGGCCAGGCGTGCCCGACTTCTTGGAGATCGTCTGGGCGAGAATGATCCTACGGTGGCAGATGAAGTTGCCACTGCCATTATTGAAGAATAAAAAACGGAAAATAATCACAGAAACAAGAAAAACTAGATAAAGAAGAAGAAGTAGGTGGTAGTTATTGCAACACTGTTAAGAACACAAGCGAACTCAGCATAGCAGTAGCTAGATTTTGGTAATCTTTCTTTGCTGATTTACTTGTGGCAGCTATTTTTTTCTTGTTGTTGTTAACGGGTTTCTCGCCCCTCTCTGTTACTGTTGTTCTCGTTAGTTGCAGTCGGGTGTTTAGAGGACCCGTTTGTTCCACGCTACCGTCCAATTATGCTTGGAAGGGGCGGATACGTCGATGTTGACATGATCGGATCTTTTCAACATTGTTAACATCACTTACTTCTTGATCGTTTGATCCTACACCCTCGATCTTAAAGTCTAATTTAGGATTCTGCCAATGAAAGACTGAACATTTAGTTATATGCGATTGTTAGTTGCCTTCTCCAAAGGTTACTTCTCAAGTTCAACATAGCTTTTCCAGTGGTCTCTCAACCTTAATCTTGTACTATTTCTTCCCTTTGTGGCCCTCACCATTTCCCCAATCGGATCAAGGGTGCCACCTCAAATCCGCACACTACTTCGGAATCCTCTTTTTTTGCCACCATTGAGCTAGAACACTTTTGGCTGGGTTGTTAGTTGATGGTCTGCATATTCAGAGTCTTTGATCATGCATACATTTCTCATCTAGATTTGGATAGAAAGTCATCTACAACACCGAAATGGCGATCTTCGGGAAACTTGGCCCATTCCGGACCTACATGTGCCATCTGGACGTAACTGCCCCTAGTCTAGCAAGTAACCAATGAATTATCTAATTTTTAGTGCTAACAGTGGCCCTTGTCTTTGACCGACAAAACGACTCATAAATCATGGGAAATTACATATGCTGAACAGATAAAGGTGTAAATGGGTTCTTAAGGAAGAATAATCTTCACATATGCCCCAAAATTAGTCATTTATAAAGATTCAAATGGCCAGGGGACTTAATATTTTCTTCAAATGAGGGTACTTTTCAAATATTTATATCAGAAAAGATTAGAATTTTCACAGTTATTGACGTTACATTGTGCCACTTGAGTCTATGTAATTTATAGGAACGGCGATTCACAACTTTTAATTCTTGATAAAGTAGAAACAAGTTTGAAATCTTCATGTTTCCGTCCTCTCCATCTCTTTTGCCTTGCATATATATGTATATGGGGAGTGATAATTTCAGCAAAGAGTTGTAGGTGTAAAGTGTAAGTGACAGAAAAGTTTCTAACTGTCATTTTCTCTAACATTTTCTGTTTTCTACTTTTGATTGAATGGAAAAAAGTAGAACACCAGAGAGCAGGTGACAGGTGGGAAGCGTATTTTCATCCTACAATCCTTATAATGCATCTATTGTATCATTCCTGTCTCTGAATCCTGTCATGCAGTTCTCAGAATCGATAGGTTCAGGATGATATTATAATCCTACGCACAAGAATCTTGAAAGCCCAGATCAACTTTTCTTTGTGTGCTTCCTAAAACCCATGGAGAAGAAGACATTTTTTGTTTCTCTGTGGAGGAGGTAATGAGAATTCAATAGTTTCTTTCCTTACGGCCAGGGAAACACGCGACGTCAGTCTGCTAATTTAAAATGTACACAGGTGGAGCCGCAATGGACGGCTGGATCGGATAGAAAATGATGCAACCGCAACGAGACCCGTTGCATCATATAATTCCTCGTAATTAGGTCCTCCTACATTAAACTCAGACAACGACGATTGAAGTAATAAATGAATTTATTGAAGACGCAGAAATCCAACCAAAATGGTGTTGTGTCGAAAGTGAGTGTTGGAGAAGAAGGGCCCAAATGCTACAAAGTTTGCGCATTCTCGGGGTAGCACTGATTGTCTATAATTTGCTGGTCCAACCTAAACCATGAAATTTACGAAGGCCGGACACTGATCTTGGAGCGTCTCTTGCGGTAGTCACTGCCAGGTTCGAGGTTGCAGGTGCGTTTGTTTGTCCAACTTCTAAAAGAATTACACTAAGTGGCTTCAAAATATCTAATTACTACGCTCACAATATGATACAAAACGTGTTGTAATTGGACTAACTTCTTGACAACTGCACGGATAGTCAAGCTCTTAAACATCCATTTCCGAACTCCAAAGGTATGCATACCCGTGCTTGTAAAACGTTAGATCTATACGTTCATTGTCTGACGTAGATTAGGCAAAATGTCAATATTAGCGTGAGCTTTTTTAGCCTCCTATCTTATATATATATAGTTAGAAGAAATGACAGTTAGAAACTTTTCTCTGGTCATTGTTGAAACTATCGTTTCCTATATGTAAGATAGGAGGCTAAAAGAGCTTAAGCTAATATTGACATTTTGCCTAATCTACATATAGATCTAACGCTTTACAAGCATGGGTATGCATACCTTTGGAGTTCGGTAATGGATCATCTTCAGAAGCTATTGTCCTTGACTTCATTTTTTCAATGTTAACTACTTGCACCCTATGAGCAGATGTTGGATATTGTGGCTATCAGCCCTCCATCTTGATTATGAATTGGATGCTTAAATAACCACCATTAATCTTTATGCAGTGATCATGCAACTACGTACTGTGTGTATACATTACGTTTATACACCAGTGAAATGATCGAATTGACGTTAACGATTGTGCAACGTCAGTTAGATGCTTGATGGTGTAGAGGCATTGTTAGGTGTGATCCACCAAGGGTAGGGCTATTTGAAATGATTACACCGTCTCGGTCCACTTATGTAAATTACAACACATTTGATTGAAATACTATTAGAAGCAGAAGCATTGATTCCTATACGTGCATACGCATAATATTTCCCCACATTTCATAACATGGTATTTTTTGGCTTACTGACCCTGCTGCCACATTTTTTTAACGATTTATTCTATTCATCTTCCAACATGAGAAGATACCAAAAATCTCATCTAACATCTAACAGGTAACTCTAGGACAGGCCCTTTCACTTCTTCAAAATTCTGTTTTGTTTTGTGTTAGTGCTGTCCACACTTCAAGTGATAGTAGCTTAGGGGAGGGTGAATCTGATGAATGAAATGGATCACTCAAAAACTTTAAGGGATAGGCCTGCATACCTCACTTATGATACATAGGGAATAATATGAGCATGCATAGTATAAGAACTCCAAAGGCTTCCAGTGAAACAAGCCGTTATAGGTTATTACATACTGAAGGGGAGCCTTGATGCAGAAGTAGAGTTGTTATCGTGTGACCTTGAGGTCACGAGTTGAAGGCGTGAAAGCAGCCTCTTGCAAAATGCAGGTAAGATATGTACTATTGACCCTTGTGGTAAGAGAGAGAGAGTGCGTATGGAATTGGATATGGGCGAATAGGCATAAGAAATCATGTAATGGAGAAAACCCTGCGTAGATCATAGCATAACAATTCCTTATTAGAAGGAACCATTTGTCTTACTCTGTCGATCATCTCATGTTCGATTTAGTAGATTTTCAACAAATCGAACCCTAGTCTCTATGGAGCTCCTCTGGCCCCAGTGGGCTGAAGGCCTTCGCTCCCTTGACTTTACTCCATTAATGACACAATTTAGTTGCAGCCCCTCATTTCTGATTGTTAAAGGAGGTCCCTTTTTGTTTTTGTTTTAAGATTGGACAATAAGATGTTTGGCATATACTTAATTTGCGAAATAGTATAAGATCGTATGAAAAAACACGAACCTCAATCCTCAAGAAATTGTTAAGGCGCCCAGTTCTTCGTGATAGATCTCGTCAAGATAAGGCACCCTTCATTCAAGTAGCAGTGTTTATATACATGATTGTTTACATATCTATAGGAATTTTATTCCTGTAATTTCTTAGTCCTAAATAGCAGTTTATGATCCTTGTAATCTTTCTATTATACATGAAAAATCAGATTTCTGATTTTCCTCTAATACCCCCTTCAAACTTAAGTTGTTGGTAATGACAACATCTGAAGTTTGGAGTAGAAAAAATGGAATCGTGGTGATAGATGAGCCTTGGTAAGAATATCAACAATTTAATTAATGATGGAGATATATGGAAGAGTAATTGTTCCCTTTTGATTATGCTAACGTGTTAGATGATAGTTAATTTCAATATGTTTTGTGCCTTCGTGAAAGACAACATTATGAGCAATGTGAATTGCACTCTTTTTATCATAATGGAGATTGGTGGGTTGAGTCTGTAGGATACCGAGATTTGCCAGTAATCTTCGTAACCAAATTACTTCACAGGTAGTATTAGCAAGAGCTTGATATTTAGATCCTGTACTTGATCGAGAGATAATGTCTAGTTTCTAGCTTTTCCACAAGATTAAAGAATCTCCTAGAAAAAAAGGGTATACTGTGGTAGATTTGCAATCTGTGATATCACCACTCTAGTCAGTATCAGAATATGCACGAAAAGTGGAGGACGAGGAGGAAGAGAGGAGTCCCTGGTGAAGTATCCCATGAAGATATTGAATAATACGTAAAATAGCAACAAAATGATCAATACGAGGAGAAGACATAAATTGAGAGACCACATGAACAATATGAGTAATGTCTAGTCGAATGATAGTGAGATATGTGAGCATTCCAACTAGTTGACGGTAGAGAGTCAGTTTGGTAGTAGTTCACCATCAGATGGTTGAAGTTTGATATTGACAACAAGAGGAGTATCTAATATTTTGTCATCCGAGAAGTGCAAAAGGCTGAGAATCTCTGAAACATACTTGACTTGTGAGAGAAAGGACCTCGATACTGGAAAGTAGCTAAGGAGGCCTAATTCCGTCATCTCAAAGGTACGTGAGAGAAAGGACTTAGTGTAATAATTCAAATGATGTCACTCCTAGTAATAATCATATCATCAACATAAAGTAGGAGAAAAATGGTTTCATGTTGACTTTAGCACATAAACATGGCAGAGTTGTTGTAACTTTGACTAAAACCAAAATGAGTAATGGTAGAGGAGAATTTCTCAAACTGTGTTGAGATGCTTGCTTTAGTCCATAAAGAGTACGGCGAAGAAGACAAACTTGTCCTTTAGAGTGAGGAAGACCAGGTGGAGGTTCTATATATACTTCCTCGCAAAGGTTACCATAAAGAAATGTATTTTTAAGATCCATCTAATGAAGTGACTAAGGCCGAATGGAAGCAACAGCAATAAGGTGCAAACAGTGGTCATGCAAGCTACAAGAGCAAAGGTTTCATCATAATCGAGTTTGTGTTCTTGAGTGAAGTCTTTACGCACAAGACATGCTTTATATCTATTAATTGTTCTATTTTCTTTAGTCTTGATTTTGTAAATCCACCTGCACCTAACAACTAATTTTCCTGGAGGTAAAGAGGTAAGTTCCAGATATTGGTCTTAATGAGTACCTGTAATTCTATCTGCATGACCTGAATCCATTCATGTTGTGTACTTGCTTCCTTATAGATTTAAGGCTCATGGACGTTATGAATATTAGTAGCACAACAATAGTAATCATTAAGTTTAAATCAAAGATTATAGGAAGAGATTTGCAAATGGTAAGGAGATCGAGCACAATCCCAGTTGTTGTGTGCAAGCCCAAGGTTGAGAAGTCGGTGGCCAAGGCAGATTGCAAGATCGGCGGTGATGGAGATTAAATGGTGCAAGATTAGTGATGGGTCTGGTGTTTGTAAGTCACGTCTACAAAAGTAGTGGAATCTCCAGTGAGGAAACAGAAAAGAGATTCAGGATCCGTTGAACTTCCTTGACAGAGAGGCGCTATGAGTTCTTCTGGTTGAGGATAGTTATAGCTCTAATACCATGATAGATCTGATCAAGATAAGTCACACTTCCTCATTTAAATAGTAGTGTTTATATACATGATTGTTTACATATCCATGAGAATCTTATCCTTGTAATTTCTCAGCTCTAAATAGCAATTTATGATTCTTGTAATCTTTCTATTATACATGGAAAATCAGATTCCCCGTACCAAACTAACCAGCAAGCTCTCTAGTAAACCAATCAATAAACTTGGAAAAGAGTAGTACAAATGAAGCATTATATGAATTTCATAGAATTCTAGAACCATAAGGTGTGTAGTGCACTAGCACTAGAGCAAGTATTGATTTAGACCAATTAAATCCGGTTTGCAGGCCTCTTTACTTCCACAGACATTGTTCTTTATGTGATAACATGAGGGCCGAAGTGGCAGTAGGAGACCAGTTGTCTACTTCATATACATATACACAATCTATTACTGTCATCATCATCATCATCATCATCATCATCATCATCATCGAGTTATGAAACAAATTACCTTGAAGCTATACCCTAATTCTTAAATTTACTTGGAAATCTCCCTAGTAAAAAAAAAGTAGCAACCTCAAAACCCCAACCGATACAATACAGAGAGGCACCGTGTCATTTGCCACCAACTATGCTAGAAGGCTTTCGACATATATATTAGCGAATGGAGAAGTAAGGCATTCGTAATATCATTGAGAGATGGACCTAATTTCCTGAACCTACAACCAAGAATGGCTACATTGGTGCTTTTCGTGAAACTTCTCTAAGGTTTTTAAGTAAATAGACTGTACTTTTCCATTCGCTATCTAAGTTTTGCGCAATTAAACTTTCTTATGGGTGAAGTGTACTTAATATTTACTTTACCATACGCAACATCCCACAATAGTAGGGCAGAGCCTGTCAATTTTCTTTTATTCTAAGACACCTAAGAGAGTGTGGTCAGAGTGATGCAAAACAAAGGAAGCAGGTGACAAATTCCAAATTCTAACTAAAATCTTTGCCGACTACAGCTCGTGTATTTTCATTTCACTTCAGGGAGAAAGTGGAGATCTTAGCTTAATCCGACCTTAATTAGAAATAATTTTTATTTTTCATATTAACTTTCAACTTCATGAAAAATCAAAATGTGGTTTATCTTGATTATTGAAGTTATTTGGAATGCGAGAAGAAAACCTTGGATAAAATTATCCATTCCTTGCTGCTGCTGGCTCCCTTCCAGAATAGATTAACATTATTCAAGAAAAATCAGCCAACCATTTAGGGCTGTTTTGTTTACGTTATAAGGTGGCCAAGATAATCTAGATCATCTCATTGTTAGCCGTCCACTTCCCCATGTCGAGAATCTAAGGGATTTGAAACTGGTAACGGCTAACAATGCCTCACTGACTAGTCGGTGTTGGATTATAGACCATTGGCTGTAGGATTGACCCAGTCGTTTGGGTCACAAGTGTGAAGACCCATGTTTCTGAGTGGAACCAGGGTGTACCGAATCATTAATTGTTTGTAACATTGTAGATCTGTTGGATCCTTGATCTGAAACCACAGTTTTCTTATTCTGGTGATTGTAAATTCGATCAGCAACTTGAAAGCCGTAATGGACCAAATCCAATCAACAAAAATCTCTTTAACAATGGTCATACATTGTTCATTTAGTGCAGTTCCTGCACTATATATGATCCTGTTAATGTGGCCTGAATTTACCAAGTAGATGTCATCTCAAAAATTAGAAAATCTCATACACAGGTTCCACGCGTTCAATTTTAATTAAGCTCAAGAAATTGCCTATTTACTGTGCATTAAGGATATAAGATTTTCAGATGTAAACACAGGACCAAATTGTTGCATGTGGATTCTCATGGTTAACGACCAGGATCATCTTGAAAAGGAAACCTCACTGACATGTCCTTTAACTCTGTCAGTTCAGTGTGACTGTTAGGTGTTATCTATTTGCAGTATGCATTAAGGATTTGCTTTTTCAGATGTAACCACATAATAGATTGATTAAGTGTTAACATCAAGCAATTGAAGGTACGAGTTTCAACCAAATTCTAGAACCTAGACACTGATGTGCCTCCTCTTAAAAAATACTTGGGAGTTGTAATGAATATCTGATTGCACATGTCCAACAAAGTTGCTGGTTTTGTCAAAACCAATGGCAAAATAAGTATGATGGTCATACCACGAGCTTACACCAGCGGCTAAAAGCAAAAGTGGGCCCAGCTTTATGATGATCCGAACCTTTCATCGTCCGCCTATCTCCTGGAGAATCCACTCCCTGTAATTAAGTCTAGCCCTTAGTTTGGTTGAAACTTTTATGTAGTTTGAAGACTTTTTGAGCCGTCCATTTTTGTACCTCTATCAATGAAGACAAAGATCATACAATGAAGAAAGATGAAGGGTTTGGGTCAGCAAGAAATTGGGCCCACTAGTATTTGTAGGCTCTGGTATAAACACATAACGGTGGTCCGACAATCAGCATATAAGGAAAAGTCAAAAGAATGCAAATGACTAAAACCCATTTCATTTTCATGATCAAATCCAAACAAGCTCTCTCTCTCTCTCTCTCCCCCCTAATGTCACTTTTAAAAGCTAAATCAAGGGATTTTGAACAGTGAGAAAAGATATGGTCATGTCATATATATGGTCATTATGTTTTTCTTTAACTCACTTTCTTCCGAGGGTTTTTTGGATATATGCGCTAGTTCCCATAACGGGTGAAGCGTCTCTCTCCTCACTTTGAATCTGGGTCCTCCGATTTTCCTCATCCTGATCGTTCCACCAACTGGCCTCATCTTCAAGGAACAGAATATCAGTGAAGTGGACGCGAAGAAATGACGCGTATCATATATTTTATTATTATGCTGCCTCCTTAACCAAATCAGTTCTAACGACCTTGTACATTCGAAACATAAAAGACTCCCCTCTCACCATCTCCATTTCCATCTCTCTCCTCTCCTTCTCTAAGCAGTTTCTCCCAGTAGATGTTAGAGAGTGTATAACCATGGCAAGTGAAGAAGGAATAATTGTCATGAGGCGAGCAGAGATCGACACAAGTGCACCGTTTCGATCCGTTAAGGAGGCTGTTATTTTGTTTGGAGAGAAAGTATTAGCAACGGAAGTATATGCCAACAAACTCAAAGAAGTAAGCATTCTTCTCTCTCTCTCTCTCTCTGAAACACAAACACGCACAGACACAACCCAGACACATTAGATGGCCTAGGAAGTCGATTTTCGATCTTATTTTGGATAATAAAAGAGGTTTTTTGTTTTAGTGATCTACCAACTTGGGTTCATCGTGAATTGCTAATAATGATTGTATGTTTACTTGACTTGCCAAGATCCACTTGTGCCTCGAACAATCTCATGGTTATCTTATACGCTTGGTTAGGGTTAGTTATGTCAAAGAATTAGCTTGTTATCTAAAACGATCTGTGAAATAATGGAATCCATAGAAGTCCTTCAATGGGCTCCGGACGGAATTCAGATGCCGGGCCCTATGAGAATTTATAATCTAAATTCTTTGGTATAACAAATTAAGGATTCCTAACGCTATAAACATGCAAACAAAAGAGAAAGGAAAGCAACCACACATGGTGATGTCAAACGTATATTCAAGTCCAATGTTTTCTTGGGCCTAAGCATTGGTCCTCTTGGTGCAACTGTGCATGGCTTTGATGCTAGATTGCCTTCTTCTTTAGTTCCTTTTCGTGTCTAGAGGAAACAAGATCAATCGGTGTAGGTTGTAATAAAGCAAATGGAATCACGTAGACTCTTTTGGCAAGCTATGTGCTATATATATGTGCATACACCATTTGCATTTTCTTGATGGAAAAGATGCCGATTCACGTGGTGTTCGGTGGGTGCATTTCCTGAATTTTCCTGCAGTGGAGGTGCCTTTTGCCTTGTATGTGCTAATGGGCGGTGAACTTTATTGATCTATCATCACAAAATTCTCATCGACATGATTCCTTTCCTTGTGGGCTTGTTTGGAAACTTGGGAAAGACATTACGGGGTTGATATTTGCTACCTTCATGTTAATTGGTAAAGAAATGATAGCGAGATGAGCTTGTCTCATGATAATCCTGTCAACTCCTCGTACTGACACGTCTGCAAATGCAGGGTGAAAGGGGTCTGGAAGGCGTTAGGAAGACACTGTCAAAGTTGTCTCAAACATATATCCCCCTAGTGGAAACCACATAGCCAAACGCAGGTCTCGTGACGTCATCGACGATTGGAAATAGAAGGTCTTGCTTTAGTGGGATCTGCCATATGCTCTCCTAGCCGAGTGTCATTAAACCGACACTTGGATTGCCATTTACAGCCCTGGGAGACGCCCCGTTGAGCATGGCCCACATGCCATTTTCCCCTACTACATCATTAAAGTCCTGATATATAGTCGGATGTCACTCATGGGGATCCCGCTCCAGACTGTAAATGGCAAGTCCCGCTTTAATGGAGCCCACAAAACTCCATTACCCAGTATCTACTAGTTGCAGTCCTAAATACGGCGTCGAGACAGCACTTTCTTGAGTGGCATCTTGCTCTCCGGCGTCTTTATTTGAGGAAAGTAAAGGTTTTGGTATAAACTATGATGGAATTTACTTGAAAGTATGAGGAAGTAGTAGCAGGCTACCAGTACAAGTAGGGCCTACTTGTTCTTTTTTCTTTTTTCTTTTCCCTTTTCCCTTTTTTTTTTTTTTTTTTTGAAAACCTACTTGTTCAATTATCTAACCCATTTTGAGTTTGGGCCTTGCCATGGGTGGCTGTACAAGAAAATTTTCTCATATCGGAGATGACTAGGCTTTCCATTTGTTGAGTATTTGACGATAACTAGATTGTTGCTTCTTCATTTCTAAGCCTTCGTTTAAGGGTAAATTTTCTCATATAAAGAGATGACCAGATTTTCCATTTGTTGAGTATTTGCCGATAACTATATTGTTGCTTCTTCATTTCTAAGCCTTCGATTAAGGGTCACAAGTTATAAGCAAATCATAAGCTAGTTATAATTGTCAGATGAATCTTGATGATTGCTACAAGCTTAGGTATCACTAACACGATATAGCACATAAACCATTTGGATCATCAAAATTAAGGTTGACAAACTAATATTTTGTGCACTCATACTAAACACATGTTGCCTATCGGGCTCCAAGCCATAAATAATCAACGGCTTATGCTCTGGCAACTTATTACATGATATTTATCATTTGACTAGCATAGTGGTTTAATGTATTTTCTATGGACCATCTAGGACCTGGGCTATTGATTAGATTCTCAGGCAAAATGAGAAGAGATTTATCACCAGCATTGAGTGCATTGATCATAATCAGGCAACTTTAACTTTTCATTAGGTACTTATGTGCAAATGTATCATTAATCTTCTATAATTATCTGTCAAAAGCTATAACAATTTCCCCATAGTGCTACCAACAGGCAATAGGAAAACTGGTTTATGAAGTGATAGTTGTCATTATTGAAAAAAGGAGTTCAGGTATCATTTCTCTTGAATTAGTAGGTAAATTGGAATGATCTTAATTCTTAACCCCCATTATTCTTAACTGAAACTAATGGACAGCTTAATATGTTTGAAAATGATATTAGTAGAAACTATTCTATTGGTAAAGTCATCCAATGGAGGACTTTCGCTCGTTGCCTTTCTTTAATGTGATCTAGCACATGAACAATGTGGAACATCTGCCATTTGGGCCCCACATGTACATTTTGCTCAATTAGCTATACACCACATAGTTTTTTTCGTTTTACAATTTCCTTTTTTTTTTTTTTCGTTCTTGGAGTGTGACACCATGAAATTTCTCATTAAGAGAAGGGGTTCAAAACTTAGTTTCCTATATGAAACACTACAGTTGACTATTTCTTGTTATTCTTCACTAGATGCGGGTTGCAGCCAGTGAAAATGGTCACTCGAGGTTGAGCACTGCAACGGCTGAGCTCGATGAAACAAAGCAGAACCTAACAAAAGCAAAAGAAGAAAGTGTGGTAATGGCAAGCTGCCTATATTTAGGGGCGGCAAAATATGACACGACACGATAACACGACACGAACCCGACACGAATTTAGCGGGTTCGGGTTGAGTCTTATCGTGTTCGTGTCATTTTCGGGTTACCCAAAAATGACACGCCAAAAATCGTGTCGTGTTCGAGTCAATCAATTTGACCCGTCGTGTCGACCTGTTTGACACGCGACCTATTTACTCATCACCTTGACATGATTCTAACCTATGGAATGGTTGAAAATATAGGACGGTTCTTGAGGAACCGTCTTATATTACTCATGTAATATAGGACGGTTCTTCAAGAACCGTCCTATATTAGGATATATAGACGGTTCCCGAATAACCGTCCTATATATTACTAGTTATATAGGGTTCCTGAAGAACCGTCCTATATTGCAGTTATATAGGGACGGTTCCCGAATAACCGTCCTATATTGCTAATATATAGGGCCGGTTCTGAAGAACCGTCTATATTAATTATATATGATTCTTCAAGAACCGTCCTATATTACTAAAAATTAGACTAAATGCTAAAAATTAGCTAAAAATCATTAATACATGAAGATTCAAGCATGAGTAGGCTATATATGTGGATAAGAATAGGTATTAACTAATAAATATAAAAAATAACAAAATTTTCCTAATTTTCGTAACTTATTTTTTTTGAAAAATTTAAAAAAAAACTAAATTACAAAAAAAAAAGAGATGAAAACATTATCACACATGAATACATAACATGGAAAAGCTCTATATGTGGATAGAAATACTTTTCAATGAAGAAATATGAAAAACAACGACTTTTTAAAATTTTTCGTAATGCTGATTTTTTTCGAAAAAGCAAGAGAAACCTAAAAACAAACTCAAATCTAGAGCAAAGAAATATAAAACTCAAATGGAATGCTTCTCATACACATAGAACTAAAACCCATCAAGATCTATGAAAAATAGTTAACGAAAAACAAAAAAAATAAATGCAGTTATAAAATTTGTAAATACATACCTTTTTTGCTTAAATGTGAAAGATCGAAGAGGAATGGTCGTTTTCACCTTCTCGAGACTAAAACCCATCAAGATCTATGGAAAATAGTTAACAAAAAACAAAAAAATTGAAAAAAGTGCCCTTGGCTTTTATGTTTTTTATAGAGCGTATCTGATTGTAAAATTCGTAAATACATACCTTATTTTGCTTAGATCTGTGAAACATCGAAGAGGAATGGTCATTTTCACTTTCGCAGTAGTTTGGACATTTGAAGATTGAAAATTTAAAATTAGGGTTGATCAAGGTGAAAAATGATATATAGAACAATATATGACGGTTTTTAAATAACTTAGTCCTATAATATATATAATGAAATATATGATGATTTTTTTATAAGCGTCCTATAAGTTATATAGGATGGTTATTTTATTTATTATAAAGTTATAAGACGGTTGTTAACATTTTGTTGCATAACCATCATATAAACTATAAGAGTTATGTATTTAATTAATCTTAGTTGAGGATGTATTTAAATAAAAATAATTATTAAGTATAGAGTAAAGAGTAAAGTAAAGAAAGAGTTATGTAATTAACTCATCTTAATTTCTGAAGGATGAGCTTCAAAGATAGAGCATATATGTAATTAACTCATCTCAATTGAGTATCAACTTAAAAACAAAGTTATGTAAATAACTCATATTGTCATACTCAATTCAATAGTTGTTGAGGTTGAGGATGAGTAAAGTAAGTGTTATCTATTTAACTCATCGATCTCGGTTGAGAGGATCGGCTTAAAAGCAAAGTTATGTAAGTAACTCATACTCAATTCAAAAGTTGTTGAGATAAGTAAAGAAAGAGTCATGTAATTAACTCATTAGGTAAGAATGACTGAATGAGAATAGAAACAATTATGTAATTAACTTAGTAGCTTGAGAGTTGAGAATGAGTATAGAAAGAGTTATGTAATTATCTCATTGGTGGATAATGAGTATAGGAAGGGTCCTAAGGGAATAGTTATTAGTTATGTAATTAACTCATTAGGTGAGGTAAGAATGAGATCAGAGAATAGGAGTTATGTGTTGAATTAACACAAATGTTGAATGATATTACTAAGGGAGTTACTAAATTTTACTCTACATGAATGATGGATCAATGGATTATGGATGAATGAGTTATTCCTAATATATTATCATCAATTGGGAGCTAGAAATGAGAAACAAATATTGACTTATATGAGTTGGATACATGATATTCATGAATTTGATTAAAAAGAGATATATTAGATCAATTGGTGATGACATGTGAAATTAACATAAGAAAATAATTAGCATTTATAATTTTATACAATATTTGTGATTAGTTAGTCTCTCACTTTACTTGTCCTTGTACAAGTTACAAAACTTGTTAACTAATTTTGTACTAAGTGTGACTTATAGTTTGTAATTGATAATGTGTAACTAATCTTAAAATGTTTTATAAGAAAATTAGAGACGGTGAATAGGTGTAGCTAAGTCTTAGGTTATAACTTATAGTTATAGCAAATAATCGACTGTAAGGTGGGCTTTAGCTTAAGACTTCTAATTCAATTGGATAATTGGATTTGAGCTTACTTACTTACATACAAAAAGACAAAACAATTGCCTTGAGAATTAGTATATAAAGAGTTATGTAATTATCTCATTGGTGGATAATGAGTATATGAAGGGAATAGTTATTAGCTATGTAATTAATTCATTATTTGAGGTGAGAATGAGATCAGAGAATATGAGTTATGTATTGAATTAACATAAAAGCTTATCAAGAGAGAATTAGAAGGATATTGATATGATAACTTTGGTGAAACTAAAATTAATTATGAATTGTAGCCTATACTATATAGTGGAAATTGAAAAGAAGTGGCATTGAGGGTAAAATGAATAATAATCATGAGAGAAAAAACACATGTTAAATGATATTACTTAAGGGAGTTACTAAATTTTACTCTGCATGAATGATGGATCATGGATGAATGAGTTATTCCTAATCTATTATCATCAATTAGGAGTTAGAAAAGAGAAACAAATATTGAGTTATATAAGTTAGATACATGATATTCATGAATTTGATGAAAAGAGATATATTAGATCAATTGGTGATGACATGTGAAATTAACATAAGAAAATCATTAGTATTTATAAATTTATACAATATATGATAGTTAGTTAGTCTCTCACTTCACTTGTACTTGTACAAGTTACAAAACTTGGTTAACTAATTTTGTACTAAGTGTAACTTGTAAGTTTGTAACTGACAATGTGTATTTAATTTTAAAATGTTTGATAAGAAAATTAGAGACAGTGTGTACGTTAGCTAAGTCTTAGGTTATAACTTATAGTTATAGGCTTATAGCAAACAACCACCAGCTAGGCTAGGGTGCTTTACCAGCTTAGCTTTAGCATAAGACTTCAAATTTAATTGGATATGGGAATTGGGCTTACTTACATACAAAAAGACAAAACAATTGTCTTAGACTAGATTGACTTTGTAGACCTAGATAATTATTAATTAGTTAAACCTTTATGTTTTCAGTTTTCATTTTGTTTTCCCGCCACTACAAGGGGGGCCCACACGTCGGATCTAACATTAAGGACTCAAAATATTTGACAAATGATTAAAGTGTAAGTTTCATTAACTCTAGTTGCCACTTGTGCCGCTTGGAATTGGAGGAAAGAAAACTATCTGTCCCTGTCAGGCAGGTCGGCGCCAAGGCTAGGCCGTTTGCCGACATAGGCGGTAGTCACCTTTAGAAGTACGACACATCACGGTCACGCTCATAGATTGGTAAAGTACTAATAAACCATATCCATATGTGTAAAAATAGGACGGTTAGTCGTTAGCAACCGTCCCATAAAACTTATAGCATATAGAGACGGTTATGTCACTGCTTAGTCTGTAAAACATGAGGATAACATATAGGACGGTTATGTCATAACCGTCCTATAAAACTATAACTTTATAGGACGGTATTTCACAACCGTCTATAAAACCCATAACATATAGGACGGTTACGATATAACCGTCTATAAACGGTTAACATATAGGGCCGGTTGATATAACCGTCACATAAAAACATAACATATAGGACGGTTATTTCACAACCGTCCTATAAAACATAACATATAGGACGGTTCTGATTTAACCGTCCTATAAAAACATAACATATAGGACGGTTATTTCACAACCGTCCTATAAAACCCATAACATATAGGACGGTTTTATAGGACGGTTGTGAAATAACCGTCCTATGTTTTGTGGTTGGTTTGGCTCCATTCACTTGGGAGCAGTTTTTTTACTAAGTCGTAATAGGGAAATCAAGTCGTTTCATGTCGTGCCGTATATCCAACACAACTCAGTCAATTAATCGTGTTACACAGGTCGTGTCGTGTTATTTTTTTAAGAATCGAATTGGGTGTACGAGTCATAGGTTTTTGACACGACTATTAATCGTGTCGTGTTCGTGTTGACCCATAACTCTAATCGTGTCGTGTTCGTGTCGCCACAAACACGACCCGCCAACCCGAATTGCCACCCCTACCTATATTCTCTCAAAGAAGAGCTAGAACAGACTAAGAGAGAACTCCAACAACTGAAATTGAAAGAGTTAAAGGAATCAGAAAAACGACCAATCGAATCAGAGATCGAAGACCTCAAATTTGTCGAGAACACGACGAATATTGAATTTGAGGAACCTGCGGCTGATCGAGTCACAGAATTCCAAAGGAAGAGATACGTCACATTTGCTAACCCTCCATTATCTCAAGTTCTCAACACGGACGGTGGTGATCAAATTCTAGAGAGAGTATCTTCTATGAAGAAGAAGAAAAAGAAGCCACTGATTCCTCTTATTGGAGGGATTTTTTCTAAGAAGAAGGGTCCCCAAGAAGGTACACCACCAAGAGTCCAGGGTCCCTAGATACGTAGATCAAAACCGACCTTTTTCTTGAATAATCAACGGCTGGAAGGGGATATGTAGAGTTTTGATCCTTTTTTTCTTTTGAGTTGATACCATTTCAAAGAGCCAACGTTGGAATTATTGTAGGAGGGTAGGAGTTCTCAAAGAAGTAATGTAATAAAATGACCAAACTTGTATGTACTCGTATCTTGGAGCTCTTATCTGGTGTTTGCGCGTCTAGATCAGTGCATAGGGGCTCATAAGTTGGTGACTTTCTCATCTTCTAAGGCTCATTTTATGTCTACTATCCATTTGAATACATGTCCTCCATGGGTGATCAGTGGTCCCATTTATGCCAGCTGGATGTTCTCTGATCCATTATAAATAGTCACATCTATGAGAACTAGTCTGGCCGATTTCTTTTGAACCACGTTGATAGGGTGAGTCTAAACCCTTAATCATCGAACCTTGTTTAAGGTTCCTCCAAGAAAAACTAAATGATTGATATGGTTCAGCTCATGATAGTTAAAAAATCAACGGTCATGATTAAACATGTAAAAGTTCCCTCTATTTCAAGAGTTCGAGAAAGTAAAGCAAACACATTTGCACAGTCACATAGATAATTGTCTATTCTAGCACAACCCAAGAAGAAGACGCACCAAAACAATATGTCAAATAGAAGCCACTGCTGCAACAGATGTAAGAGTGGGCATGTGTTTGTATACAAGCAAGATAAGCAAAGACACAGAAGGAAGAAGTTGGGACTCCATGATTCTTAACATTTCAAACCAAAGCCTCAGAATTGGATTCCTGATAGGACTTGTTGAAGAACTCTACACATTCAGCAATGGCTTCATTGTAGTGGGAATTCGAAGAATAGTGGTATGAGCTGCAAGAAGTTTTTGGAGGCTCCAGAGCTTCCCCAGCTCTTTGGCGTGGAACCGACGGTCTTTGAAAGGGAAGAGAGAAGACGAAGCGCATAAGAACCTGCCGAAAGCGATCTAAGAGCCTCATAGGTGATACGTTCACCTTTGCAATCCTTCCTCTTGGCTGTAATCCTTCTTCTTTGACTCTTATTACTATGCTCTCCCGTTGCAACTTGTACATTCTCTCTACTGTGCTCTAAGGAAGATGGACACTGATGGGTAGGGATGGTTATAAACTATATATAGGGATATTCCCTCGAAGTCTGCTTATTAAATGGTGAACAAAGAAAATGATGTTAAGCACAGCCTTTTCATTGAGTAAAGCAGTAGTATGAATGTTTATGAACGTAACCCATGTGGCCCAATCATTTATGATGGCGTTCTTTGTCCTAACTAAATAGTTAGTTTAGTAGAGCTGTTATCATCAACTGTTGTTAGTTATTATCCTTTGCATCATCTCATTATAGATCCTTGAGGGTTCTGTAATCCTCTCTGCCCAATGATGATTAGATAGCTAGAGAGAGAGAGAGAGAGAGAGAGCTTTAGCTTTCAAAATGAGTAAACCCATAGTTTTAGTTGATCAGTCTATTGCAGGATTGAGTGTTTCATGGATAGATGTGACTAAGGCCTGACTTATAATAGAAATTTTCAGCCCACTCACAAGGCATGAAAGTGGTTTGCGAGGGTGATAATGGCGGTGGGGAATAAAGCCTTTCGAACCAGAGCTGATCCTTTCTATTTGTTAGAATATGAGTTGGGAAAGGGGAAGGTGAATGGACTTACAGAACATTTAAATAATGGAGAAGAGATAATAGCTTGGACCCTTCTTCCAGTAAAGTAAAAGGATGAAATGGAATGATTCTTAAGCAATTTCCTTTAAACTAAGATTGGCGTCTCTCAAGTATGTTTTCCTCTCATGGTTTACATCATTAGTCGGTATAGACATGTATACATATATCAAATGGTCCCTCACCAAAATATGTCATTTGGACCTAATTGATTGTTAAGATTGAACGCTTGGATGATCATAAGGTAGTCCAGTAAATATGACATTCCCCACGCACATTTTTTTATCGTCATTTTCTCTCTATTTTTTCTTTTACCTCATCTCTTTACATGTACGATTTCACGTAATACATGTGCCCTTTTTTCTAGTTTATCATAAAATTCTAAATTTACAATATTGGAATTTCTGATAATGCTCTCTGTGGATCATGAAAAGCCGTTGGTTGAATAGAGAGTTGATTTTGTTACTCCATTGATATCAAGGTCTAGCTGATAAACGGTTTTGATGTGCCGCAAATGTGATTTCACCGACTCATATTTTTCCTTGGAAAAAATTCTGTGGTGCACTTTTTGCAAATCCGTGTTAAGGGTTCTTAAGATGAAATGAGATGAGCTGAGATGAGATGATATGAGAAGATTCAACTTAACTATGAGTTAGGATGAGCAAATTTTCTTCTCAACTCATCTCAAGTACCACTAAGAGTAAGACGAGGAGATACTATTTCATCTCAGCGCAGCTCAAGCACCACTTATGAGCATATATCATCTCACATCACGTCTCAAGCACCATTAACCCACTTTTAGTCATCTGCCAAAGAATACCCTTGGCAGGCCATGGATTCTAGGCTGTTTCCATTGTGTGTGCAACAGTCAAAACAAAAAATATAAAAAAGAGAAAGAAAAATGGGGGGAGAGAGAGAACAAGATAATCCAAATGTATAAGGTTAACTGGATATAAAACAGAAAAAATAAATTTAGAAGGAGATAAAAATTAGAGGCAGCACCAGTGGCCTGGTAGAGTAGTACCCTGCCACGGTTTGCTCCACATAAAATTTTTCCTACGACCCAGTCCAGCCATTTTTTGACTCCCTGAAAACCACCTTCCTTTTTCAACGGCGACGATCTCTCTTTCTGCCAGCCTCTATCTCTATAAGGACAACTTCTGCATGGTCAGCATCCGGCAGAAGAAATTTTCCGTCTCTTAACACCTTCGCCGAGGCCCATCGACACCCCACCCTATTGATGATCGATGGCTCGGCGATTCCTCCTAACAATTTCCCTCATCTTCATCTCACCATTAATCTCCGCTCAGTTGCCACCTTCAGCTTCCTCCCCCGACGTCAATCATGCCCACTACCATGCTAACCCACTAGTTGAAGGCCCCACCAATCAAGATCACAAAAAGTTAGCCACCGTACATTTCAAAAATTCCCTTCAGGAATTGGAGAAGGGTATGGATCTCAACTCTGCATCGACTGGGTGAATGAAAAAGTGAGCACCAAAATTTCGATGACCAAAGGATTCTCTGGTATACATGCCTTCACGAAGTTTTGCATGCAAATGCACCAAAATTTTGGAAAAGTTTCCATTGATTATTTTCCGACTTCATCCCAAATATTTCACTAAAGTTTTTTCTTTAAAAAGAAATTCAATATGAATTGGTCAGATTGTCAGAAATTATTGGTAAATCAAGTTGCAAATCCAAATTAAAAATTTAAATTCACATTCTGTTGAAGCTTTCCCCAGAAATTTTTTTCTAAATTCTTCTCAATCATTTCTCAAACTTTTTGAAGATTTGCCTTTCTAATTCATTCCCATAGTCGAATTCGATTCATCAATTTAAAGATGAATGAAGTAGTGGTCTACATCATAGTTACAAAGTTTGGATTCAGAAATTAGTGTGCAATGTAACAAATTGTATAATTGGAAAACATATGGAAATTTTTTTAAAAAATATTTGAGAATTTAATCTTCTAATTTTCATTTTTGAATAGATTTTTACATTATAAATGAGGATTTGATAACTATTCTTTATATTCGAGTTCAACTTTGTAGATTCACTTTTGAATTGGTATATCTGCTCGTAGTTAAAAATATATAAGAACTTTTGACTTGTTTGGGAAAACAGAAAAAGGGATAACAAGATGTCAAGATTTTTTTGCAAAAAATTTCATTTACACGGATTTATTTTTTTTTGTAACAATGGTCTACATTCATTGACAAAAACTTCAAAAATCAACGTCTTAGAATAATGTAGAGCAAACTTTATGTTCGTTTTCTAACGGTTTATTAATTGGACCACAAAATCAAAGGCTTAGGATTGTTATGAGTTTCTAGTTCTGGGGGGGACATGCTTTGTTTTCACTTAGGAATGTGAGAGAAAGTGTAAGTGGAGCCTATTCTTTCGTCTATCTTAACAATCTATGCTGTGGGCCATGATACCTATGAGGAGAAAAATAAGCCCTGTAATTAGTAGCCTTCAAAAGGGCAGCTACAGCCTAGAAATAATAGTTGAGAAATTATAAATGAAGGCATGTCTCAATGTGAGATACAAGTTAGACATCCTTTCTGGAAGATCCATGCGATTCATCTTGTTGTCTTTTTAGTGTTTAATCCAATCGAACGATTGAAACTCTTTTTTTGTCTTTAATTTTAGAATCTATTGTTGTGATGTTTCATCTAAAGTAACATATGAACATCCTTGTCATTTCTCTAGCATAATAGTTTACATTCATCAACACTCAATCAAGCCCTTAGCCCCATCCAGAACTGGAGAATTTTCATGCATGACTCATGATAGCAGGACTACCAGATGAATGATTTAGATCATCAAAAGAGTTGACCCCACTAGTACTTTTTCCAACTCAATTTTCATTTCTTTCATTTGCTTTAAATAAAAATATAAAAATATAAAAATACTTGACCCCAACCATGCAGGTCTACCTCCATCTCTTCCAGAGTTAGAGGACCTTCCAAATGGCCTTTCTGAAAGCGGCTCAGGTGAACAGCTTAAAGGGCTCGGCAGTTATGTTGGTAGTGCAATCACGAATCTGGCATCACCGTCAGCGCCGGATGCTCATAAGAGTGGAAGTGATTTGGCCGTGAAAGTTTCTGGTGGGGCTGTCGTTGCTGCTGTTGCCGGCTTGCTGTTCACTTGAGAGATGAACGTTTATGAAAGTAACCGAGGTGGTGGGCATATTTAATTCCCCGGAGATAAATTGGAACGAAGAAACAGATTCCTTTATGTAATACCTGTATGTACTCGGTTTTGATTCTAACCCCGTATAGAGATTTCTCTAACTCCATCGGGTTTAGATTTTTCAGAACCTTTTCGGCGGCCTCTTTGTATGAGGATAACCATGTTTTCTTCCGGTTTTCGGCGGCCTCTTTTTCAGAATTTCTATATATCTCACGTCCATCATTTGAAAATAAAAAATAAAATATTTAATTTGGCATCCTCTTTAATTTTTTATATTTGATTCATTGAACACCGCTAAGGCGCTAAGTACTTCTTTTGATAGGTAAGCGGGTTTTGCAAGACCACCTAAAACTAATATTATTCATAAAATGTTTATCATTATATTCTGATATATTCTGTTTTGTTCCTTGTCATTGAGGAATAGAAGAAAAGGGAATATATAATCCTTTACACATACAATTATACTTTGAAAGGAAATCCACATGCGAATTTGTCTCTCTCCAAACATGTGTCACCTTCCAATAAAGCGACTTGCTGACATCTGCCCAAATTTGTATGGCCCTCCAAGAAAAGCTTCAGTGTCCATTGATGATGTCAATTACTTTTGGATCTGACTCAATCCATGTTCTGCTGATTTATTTTTAACAGCAATATCAAGAGTCATTTTGATTTCTTTGAGTTCTAGGTTACATATTGCATCTTTGGGCGCATCACAAGAGCACATATGAGTTACCTTCTCTTTTTAATCTCTGAGTATGCTGCCAATTGAACCAATTTATATCATCCACCAAATTAAGAGACATCCATACATGCCGTTCTGATTTTTCCCGTTTGTAAATAGCTTGATGTTTCGCCTTTAGAACCAGCTTTGCATCCAATCTACTGAGGAGTTATTTTAAAATATAGAGAACACATGGGAGTTATTTTTAGAAAAATGATACACAAATTAAGGAGAGAGCCTAGAAAATCATTGACAATATCATGTTCCCAAGTCAATATTGGACAATTATGTTGGACTAGGGTTAATAAGATTATGTTGAACACACACACATTGAGACATGACATGGTATGTACTTTTAGTATGAGTATCCGTCGCTTAAAAGATATCTTCTCTTCTTCTCCACCACAGAGGAAAACCGAGAGCCAATACATATATCTTTCTTCTCTCTTTCTTTTTTCATAAAAGAGATACCCGAGAGCGAAAGAGTTCTTCCATCTTCTCTGTCACAGGGGATAACAATTTCATCCTACTATGAGATTCTCCTTCTCTGGCTCTATGTCCCACCAGAAACATGGAAGTGTGGTTCTCTCCAATACCACTTCTAACATTTGAGATAATAGGCTTAATTATAGCCAACCGATATGGGACACACTTGCACATGGGGAAAGCTATCCAACAAAGAGAAGATAGTTTCAAACAACAGTCTAAGATCATGGTTCTCTAGTCCCATGTTTACTCTTCTGGTGGAATTTGGGCCGATTTTAGCATTTGTACCACCACATTTGAATCTCTAGAAATCTATCACCAAAGAAAGTAGACATCGAACGTTAAGTTTCCATTATTCTGCAATAAAATTTGTAGGTTCGTGAATCTAAATGGTATATACAAAATGAAAGTTCCATTTAGCATTTCTAAATACTCGTCCTATACCATTTGGCACTATAAAAGACTGATCTAGCTAGGGAATCAGCTGAAACTGCACCAATATCTCTTAAACCGCCGCTAGCATTTGGGACGGTCCTCTGGCTGTTTTGATGCCGACGTATGTATGTCCTTTTTTCTATAGTATGGCCTTCAGTTCCCTCGTGATGTCTCGACAAATCAAGTTTCATGAAACTATTATCTTATTGGACTTGGACGGTACTGGACTTGGACGGTACATGTATGCTTTCTCCGTGAGATATCTTAGCTCCATCTTTGAAGAACTAGGACAAAGAAAGAGAAAAAGCTATACTGATGGAGCTATAAGACACTTGTTACGGTGTCACCTGCAGTACAACTCGACTAGGAATTTGGTGATACATCATCTTTTACTTTGCAACCCTACTACCAGGTCATTATATATATGCTTAACTGTCATGGGACGGCCAAAGGTAAGGAGGGAAGGCTAGAGCTGGAGGGGTCCTAAGTGACCAGAGACAGAAGTTCATTGCTAGTTATAGTATTTATCTCGAAGCACGCGAATGATCTCCTCTTACTGTGTGGCATATGCTTACTAATAGACTAAGATTATCAAATTTGGTGTTGCAGGGAGACCATATAGTTGTCTCACCAAGAGAGAAGAACATGTTACAATCACTTTCGATAAGGGAGATAAAGAAAGAAGTCAGCCAATTAATGGAGAAACGGAAGGGAGCAGCCATCATCCACATATTTAGAGAGGAAACAGAACCACAACTTTTGCTATTTTTGCAGTCGATACAAAAGTTGATACTTTTCAGACTAGTACTCCACTAGACCTTGTCTGTAAATTTTAGAATAGGATCGTATAGGCTCTGTTGTGCCAAGGATCCCCTTGTTGGCATCGAAATTTTTACACTTTTGATAGCTAATAGATATAATTTCAACAATGATCTTCATATGCATGAGAATGTAAAGATGTTCAAAGGATCCTTAAGATTATGTTTTAAAATTTTAAAGTGCTTTAGACCAATATTCCAAAGTTTCAAAAGAAAACAAGCCAATTCAGATGCATTATCTACTATCAAACTCTCTCAAACAACTTAGGATGAGATTCACTTGCCTGTAAGTGGGATCCCTCACTTGTAGAAAAGAAAACGTCCCATGTGGGGGACTCTTAGTTTGGAGAGTATTAGGACTTTTCCAAAGAGTCCTTAATATTTTCTACTCCTAAATCTCTCTATTCTTGGGACTCTTCTGGGACAACTCAGAAACTCAAATTGAGACTCATCTTAGCTGTAAGTTTGGGAATAATCTGCCCTTAATAAAAAAATGCCCCTACCAGGTCCACTACATCTTTTTTTAAAAAGAGAGAGAGAGTAAACATAAGATAATGAGATAAAAATTTGGGATAGATCTCTTAAAGTTTATCTGGAACTAGGAGTGAGATTCACTTGGTTCAAACAAATGGAGCCTCATTTTTAATAAAAAAATGTCTTAGGGCCGGCTTCTCAAGATATACTAGCATTCTCCAAACATCTCTTAAAAAAACAAAGAAAGAAAAATCTAAATGGGATCCACTTGATTCAAACAAAGTGGGTCCCATTCGAAAAAAATGCCTCATGAGGGATACATTAAATCTCAAAAAGTGCTAACATTGTTTGAAAGAGAGTCCTTGATGATTCCTAGCTCCTAATTTTTATCTACCTTTAAGCTCTTCTACCACTTGTTCTGAGAATAAGCCCCACCATCACTATCCTATCCTAAGAAATCTTAAAACAAGAATCATTCTATCTAGAAGTGGGACCCATTCTCAACTAAAAGGAATATAAAAAGAAGAGCACCATAGGGCTTATCCTAATATTTAACTCTAGGATAGAATCATTCATGCCCATCTCTTTTAAGAGATTTTCTACAAACTTTGTTTCATAAGCAAGACCCACTACTGATAAAAGAGCAACATGTATAGGGGATTCTATATTCAAAGTCTTCATAACTCTCTTAAGAAAAAAACTTATATAGATGTCTTCTAATTAGGGCCCACTTGATCTACAAAAAATTACGAGCTTCTAATTATTCTTAAAGAAGAAATATGCCGCAAGCAGTATAGGGGGAGGTGTGATTCTAGTGCAGTGCTTTTCTAATTGCTAAGACTTTCTTAAATAGAGTCTACCATTCTTTTTGAAAGGTGTCATAAGAGCCTTGAACATCTATAAATGGGACTCACTTCACTCAAATCGGTGGGACTCATTCACTAAACAAGAAAACATGTCCCTAAGGTCTTTGACCATATCTATGACTCTCTCAAAAGAGTTACCAAAAAAAAAAAGAGAGAGAGAGAGAAAAAAACTTTGAAAAAGAGGACAAATGGGCCCCATTTCAGCCCTATGTTTTAAAGTCTTTAACATAGGGGTTTCTTATGGGAAAACTTTATCTCTTCAAACATAAAAGCTTAGAGAGGGTTGGACCTTAGGCAGCCCATCACAAGTTGGCATCCCAAGTGATTTTAGGTGGGGTCCATTCTCAACTATGTCTCTCTCCCTCAACACCCTACTTTTCTCACTCTCACGCTTCTTTTTCTCTATCAAAAGGAGTGGGGCATATTGTTCCAGCCCACTCTCTCTTTCTTCTCTCAAGTTTTCTTTCTTTCCTCTATGCCATGTTTCCTCCTCTACTCTCATCTAATCCTCCCAATTCTTCCTTAGATTCCCTCAACTACAGTCCACACCCCACTACTCCAAAACTTGTAGTAACTCTTTGCTTTCATAAATCTATAAATACATCTCCTTAATTCTCAAAGAAAGAGATAAAGCAAAGGCCTGACATTTTTGAGAGAGAGAGAGAGAGAGAGAGAGAGAGAGAGAGAGAGAGAGAGAGAGAGAGAGAGAGAGAGAGAGAGTAGCCTGCAGCCATTCTTCTGAGAGTTCAAGAGTCTAGAAAAAGGTGATCTCTTCTTCTTTCATTCATCTTCCCTCTCTCTTCTTTGGGTCCACTCTCACTCATGACATTGCTTGTCATGCCTCCAGGAGTTTGTCTGACCTCCTCTTCTAGGAAGATGTCAAGAATGGATCTCATCGATAACCAAGATAGGTTTCATTCTATATATAACAAAGTGGGACCCATTTTTTGCCTAATTTTTCTTTATGTGGTAGCATTCACCATGGCTTGGGAAATTTGTCCAATTTACTCTTCTAAAAAGATTAAAAAAAGGACCCTTTCGATAACCAAGATGGGGATCTTTTCTGCATATACCAAAGTATGCCCTATTTTCACCTGATGTATGTACCCCTCCCCTTTGTCCAAGTTTGTTAATCATTTTAGACTCCGCCAAGTATAAAACCTCTTGAAAATGGGAAAGGAAACTCTCATACTTAATAAACCAGAAACAAGCAAGACACAATTGACAACCAAGATTTGGTGGCAACTTTTCCTTGCTTATAAGTAATCCAAAAGCCTTAATGGGTCTCAATTTTGAGTAAATTGGATCTTGTCTAGACACGATGGATGTACATAGTTCATGAAAAGAAAGAATTCTCCGAGTGATGAGAACTCATGGAATTAATCTAAATGCCCAACTAAGCAAAGTGGGTTTCTATTTCCAACTAAGTGGGTGCCCACTTTCTTCGAAAATAAAAGTAGTCAAATGGGATCCAAAGAGTCCTACAGCTTAAAGAGTCCCACAAATCAAGGACTGTAGTCGAATAAATCTAACCAACTTGAAGAGTCTTATAAATTAAGGGCTCTAGCTGAATGGTCTCACTAGCTTGAAGAGTCATACAGATAAGGACTCTAGCTGAATTGGCCTTGTAGCTTAAAGAGTCCCAAAAAATAAGAACTTTAATCAAATGAGCTCAATAACATGAAGAGTCCCATAAATTGAGATCTCTTGCCAAATGAGCCCGAACTCAAAGAGTCTCAAAACAGGTCAAGTAGTTCCCATGACTAAAAGATTTTCAAAAATTAAGGACTAGTCAAATAGGTCTACTCAGCTCAAAGAGTTTCAAAAATCAAGGACTCTACATTGATAAGAAAAGCCTCAAAATGCTAAAGAATTTTAATTAGAGGGTTTTTATCAGCTTAGAAACCGTAAACGGTGAAAATCTTAATCACACACAACTTATTGTCATTGAAGAAATCACACTATAACTCCAGTAGAGTTAGGTCTACTGCCCTCTTAATTCTGATTAGTCAATGGAAATATATTGACATTCTACTCTATTATTGAGCGATTAAATGGATGCAAAATCTATACCCAACACTACTATGCTTGTACACTTGAGGCTATAATAAAGCTATGTGTATATGTATGTATGTGTACACACACACACACACACACACACACACACACACACACACACACACACACACACACACACCTAAATGATTAAAGAAAGAACATGTTAATATTATACATAATACTAGAAAGAGAGGCTTTAAAGGCCCAATACTCTTATTAAGTCTATTAGATACTTTGGAAGGAATAAATGGTGCAAACCCTGACCATATATAACCTACCATACTTGAGAAAGATAAGTTACGACTGCAACATAGTTAAGCCTTATGCCCTTTTGATCTTGATTGGTCAATCGCAATACATGTTTCTCCTTTAATATCAAATTGCTAAAGGGACATAAGATCTATAACTAATGTTGCGATGCATTTCCTACATACACACAAAAAGGACATTGTTGTACACCTGGGGCTACCTATGCTTGAATGATGAGAAAAATTGTTAATATTACATTTAAGACTATACAGAGAGGCTCTAAAGGCCACACCTCTTTTCAAGTCTACACAATACTTTGGAAGACATGCATACTTGAGTTACTAACTAGATCATGTTGTAAAATTGAGTCAACCTCTAATTGAGAGTATTTTCTATGTGTATCTATATACATCTTGTACTTAAAAATTATCTGTATATATCAAATAATTAAAGCTAATTTGTATGTATTCACACATCAAAGAAGTATAATTAAGGGCGGTCGAAAATTGAGAGCTATAATCTCAGCCTTTGATGTAATCGGAAGAATGTATTGCACAATCATTTCATAAATACTAAACCCTCTTTGACCCAAAGTAAATCGGCTCTCTTGTTTCCTTTGTGTGATTGTAAGCAAGACATAGCATACAAAAAAGAAACCAGAGTGAACACCTCTAGATAAGAAGAAAAATATTCATTTTGCACAGAGTTGAGGCCTATCTCACATATTTCATGCCCCAAGAATCTTATCCACTAGATAATGCTAACCCTTTTGTTTTATTGTCGTAAAATGAGTGGTGAAATAATATTTTGAGTCCTGAACTTGGCTTTCTTATGCCAGTTAATGGGTTCAAATTGCTCATTGGTTTAGGGTTACTCATAAAAAGCTGCTTGCCTCCTAAAAAGAAAATATATAAATAAAAATTCTTGAGGTTCCCGTTTATTTCAACTGAGTGGAAAGAAAAACACAGGCTGCTAAATCGTGCTATGAATGCAACTTTTGGGCATGGCCTAGATTTAGATACGAATGGTTGTGGATCAACCACAGTACGGTGTAATCCATCACTGCATTTCATGTGCCTTTACCGACAATGGGTGGCGATACGACGAATGATCCATACTCAGAGTTTGTAAACTGAAAATACCATACTGTTATGTGAGTATGAGCTATTGACTGTTTTTGTTTTTGAGTGTCCGGTTGACTACCATCCAGATCAGATATCGAGGATCGCCAACATCCATGTGACCTTTTGTTTCATAGTCCACCATTTGGACTCCAGAATGTGGATGGTGTGGATCATTTAATTGGTACGCCCACATCTACCATCGTTGGTTGGCAATCCAACTTTGGATCATGCATTACGATGTAATTAAGATTGTTTCTTTATTTTTCTAATGAAAACGCCAACTACTCAATAAACAGAAAGAGAGACGAATCCAATCTAATGGATGGTGAAGATTCATCCACACAGATAATATGATTTGAACTGCTCACCCACCCACTCATTAGAAAATGACAGAGAGCATATCTCTCTCTCCAATATATATGATATTCGCCTGACTAGATCTATATGATATGTCTGGCTAAAATGTGAGTTTGAAATTTCAGCTATCCAAATAATTCATTTATTTTCGTGTATCATCCATCTTAGAACGAAGTGTAACAAAGGCTAGGACCAACTAATCGATGAGACTTCGGGTGCGGTCTGGCCTGTATAAGATATGGCCACAAGATGAATGGATTTGGATCACCAAAATTTGAGTATGGCTGTGGCTACCAAAAACGTACTCTGATCTACGCTCTCGACTATGATACTCTCTCTCTCTCTCTCTCTCTCTCTCTCTCTCTCTCTCTCTCTCTCTCTCTCTCTCTCTCTCTCTCTCTCTCTCTCTCTCCGTAACATAACAAGGGTCCAGCATGGTCGGTCGATTTGAGTATAGATATGATGGACTCCTCCAACCATTAAACATATCAACATGCACATGTAACCATGTGAACCCTTGAGCCCTACTCTATTCCCCTCTCCTTCCCCAAGCAAGCGCATATAAACTACACGCAGTCCTCTAAGATTCTCATCTTAGATGGAATTACAACTTTTTGGCTCTCTCTAACGTGCTAAGAGGAGACGAAAACTAGGAAAGTTAGAAGGAGAAAGAAAAAATGAAGGGAAGTCTCTGCATGCCAAGGTTCCGAGCAAACCGAAAATCACCGATTTCTTTGTTGGAGCGTCTCAGAGAAGTAGTTTTCCGATTGATCATGTTATCAGCCATTTCTAAGAGGTCGACACACCATGGCAATACTTGTGGAGGGGTGTCGACAGTTTATTCGCCGGATTCTCATTATAGTGAGGCAGTCGCAGATTGTATAGAGTTTATCAAGAAATCTTCGGCATCGGAGGAAAGTAGTCGAGATTCTACGGCGAGTTCGGTGAATGTTACAGAGGTGGGATTGCCTGAGTTGTGAATTATGTGAGCGTGCATGAGTTGTTAGAACAGGTTTGAAATATTGTTGGAATTTATTTTCCGGTTTTTGATGGATTTACAAGAAGGGCGGACATGTGTGGAAATGTAGATAGTAGGTGATATTGTATGAAACATAGAGGAAGGAGGTTCATGGACTGTCTTCTAGATTTTTATAGGAACGTGTATGTATTCTTTTCTAGAATTTTATAGGAATTAATTTAGAGGTAGGACTTTTTACCAAATATTGGATGGAGAAAAGGCTTTGAATTGATTATATTTGTTGTCGTTGTTTCTATGGATGAGCCGTGCATGCACCAAACTTTGAGCCCATCTGACAAATCTAATCCTCTGATATTTTGCAGGTAGACTGATGGTTAATTATAATGAAATGTAACGGGTTCCATTCATTAATTAACCCTAAAGGCCAAGAATTATACAGTGGCAGAGAAATTTTTATTGATTCATTAGGCTGGTCCCACTAGATAAATGGTTTCAATCATGGGCCCTCTCAAGCGAAAATATGCATCCTTGACAAACCTCACAACATAAATTTGAGGAACGACAGTATCAGCCCCCTAAAAGATTTAAGTGTATGTTTGAGAAACTTGTTTTCATTCTATTTTTTCCATTCCACTGAAGAAGACTAGACTGATTTTGCACCTCAAATAGAAAAAATACAATAAAAACAAGTTCTCCAAACACGCACTAAAAGGTTTACATACGCATCTAAGAGTAAGGCCGGCTCAAATGTCTCCATCTGCACTGTGAAATTCATGATCTCGATTTGTAAAATGGATCCGTGATGAATAAAAGCGTTAGAATCATGTTGAAGAGCTTGGGCTATCAAACAACAGGGCTCCAGTGTAGTTTATCAGTGTGTGTATTGCAAGACTTTACAAATTTGAAAGTTGATTGGGATGTATGTTCTTATAATAATTTTCTTGTACTTAATTTCTAGGTTATCGTAAGCTCTAAGCTAAGGCTTTCACGTTAGAGTTCAAAGCCTAACATATAGGTTTATGCATTCATTCTTAGTCTAGCTATGTCCATGTGAAATAACCATTTAAATGGATCGGGAGCTTTCATTTAAATAATCTATTGATATTGGACTTAGTTGTACAAGCAAATCATGTTGTATAAATTAAGTGCCACTTGTTCGAGGTATACTTTTGCTACGAGGATGGTTATTTAATCTACATCGATCGTTTAAAGAACGTGAGGAAGTTCACAAGTTGTTCAATTTTGGACCATTTAAAAGCTAAGCGCAATGCTTAGTTCTTGGATGTCATTTTATGTTCAACATGTAGGCACCTCGCAATTTGCCCATACTTGATTCATTTTCTTAATTTCGGAGATCATCTATGAATGAAGGCATATAGGCTTGGGTGGTAATAACGTTACAAATCCAAAAATTGTATGCCATGTAAAATTTTTGAGCCTTTGGTATAAATTCAATTTGAGGGCGTAAAACATTGTCCAAATTTTTTTTGTCCACTAAAATCAATTTTTGTCCATTGTCTTGCCAGCCAAACACCTAATAACCGCTCAATGAGGCATCGTAAGAAAGATTAAATGCAGCTAAACAGTCCGATAATTCATCAAATTCACTAGAGAGCTACTTAGAATTTGTACTATGTAGAAGATAACTTCTTGGTTAGACCCATAATGACCAGTTTAGGAAGTAATTATCAATAAAGAAATGCTTTTGAGATTGAGTTCCGAGATTGATCTGAGACTCTGCCTAGCTTTGTGCCACCTTTGGAGATTCTAACCCAACCATCTTGTTTCACTTCTCCTGTTTATGCTATCTTAAAATCATGCCCATTAGATACTTCCAGCTACCAATTTTTGCAATTAAAAAAATCCAGTTTTTGCATTTCGTAATAAGTAGGGCTGAAATATGGGACTAAATTATATAAAAATCATTCTTTTTGAAGGAAAGAAAACTTATCTCTTCTAATGAACTTATTAATTAGTTTTCTAATTAATTGCAGTTTTTGAAAAGAGAAGTCTATTCTTCTCTCTTTCGGCCTAGGAACTTACTGATTAATTTTCTAATTCATTGTAGTTTTTGAAAAGAGAAGCCGACTCTTCTGTCTCCCTGTCGGCCTAGCCTGCATGTGGACGTATTATAGTTACTATAGTCTTGTAAAAAAAATCAGACTTTGGACACTTGGTATAGGTTAATTTGAACCCACCAGTCACACATCATTGACACATCTGATATGGTATTAGACTGTGGCATGTTTAAGTCTTCAGATTATATTTAGAATTAGAAGTGTTGGTGAGTCATTTCCTTTGTGATTCTTGCCAAAAAAAAGCAAACAGACAGTAAACAAGATTGCACATGGATAATGATCTTATTCCTTGCTATCAGCAGAGCTAAAAGGCAGATAAATTATCATTCGAGCATAGATAAAGGATTAAAGAGGCCGCTTCATGTCATTGTTTGCGTTTTACCAAGTTTATAACCATCCGGTGCTGTGATCAAAATGCAAATTTTCAGGTGCTAGTAGGTTATCCAAAGACGAAGAGATCACACAAACGGAATGGGTCTACCAACCAAAATGTGGGGCCCCCCATGTCACCATCCATGTCAAATTTTATCCTGGGTTTGTTATCCGGTGCCAAACAGACCCTGTATTTTCGGTACGGACATCCCTCTGTATTGTATCGGATCGTTGTCCGTTAAACAATTATAATCCTGCTCCATCTTCACCTCGTTCCTTCCCCGGGCACGGTGAAACGGAAGAGAAAGTGTCCATGGAGTCGACAGGAGATTCTTCGGAGCATGGAAGTTGGTATGGCTTTCAGAGGTTGCAGTATACAGTGCCGAGGTGCATGTGCGCGGGCAAGGGCAATGTCGTGGGGCTCTTGAGACGGCTGCCTGACGCCTGCGTGCCGTTTGAGTCATCCTAGATCTTTTGATTTAGTTTTATAGTTGTCCATTGACTGAGGAGTCAGCAACCTAGCACTATATCCAATGGCAGCTGGACCATCCCTATGTGAACCAGGATTGAGTTGAGTCAAAGAGTGAGGCCAATGGTGGTGGTCCATGCATCACTGAGGGCTCTTTGGAAGTAGGCTGACTCATATGCTGTGGCCTACATTACAATGCCACTGAAGGGGCCCAAAAAATAAGTTTTGGGGTGGAACTCTCCTCCCATTTTGGCAAAGAAAGTTATTGACTATTTGTTTGCCTCTAAATCATTAGTTTAAAGGGAAAGGGGAAGGTCAGTAGAAGATGGCAAAATAACTAGATCGTACTTACGGTTAGTGTCTTGATTCAATCAATTCTGTCCCTGTAATGTCCAGACAGGATCACATGATGTTCACAAACGGTGTGCTTAGCCATAGTTATGGCGATGCTAAGTTATGTGCATTGGAGGGAACAGGCACCAAATCTGTATTGGAGATCAGTCCCTACTAGAGTAATGCGTGTTATGTGGAACAGGCACCAGACCTGTATTGGAGATCAGTCCCTACTAGATTAATGCGTGTTATGAGTTGGAGGGAACAGGCACCAAATCTGTATTGGAGATCAGTCCCTACTAGAGTAATGCAAGAAGAAAAGAGGTTACGCAGGGGGGGGGGGGGGGAAGAAATATTGTATCTACCAAAGGAAAAGAAGGCTATTTACACAATTTGATTCTTCAGAAAATGTCCCCATTGAGGATCTATGTATGCACTCCATTAGCTGCGAATGCTTGTTAGTATCTTGCATGTGGTTACGCATGGAAATGACTTCCCAGAAATATCAAAACATCCTCTCATATTAACTTCGAATCTATCTACAAGACTACACTTTATAAAAGCCATAATTTTACTATAGGTCCTTTCTGATCTGCCCCTTCCTTGGACCCTGCATATATACGGGACCTTTCTGTACCAGGCTGCAATTTTTATATTGCTATGATTTTGATTGTAAAAAAGGATTTTTTTTTTTTCATGTACAAAATGTTCTTGACTAAAAATAGACTGTGGTAAACCAAATATCCAATAAAGAATTGCTATTAGGGGCTCCCTCTACTGATTTGGAGGAGAGTAGTTGACATCAACATTTGATCTCCTTCCGGGGAAAATCTTGATGAAAGCAAAAGAGAATGGTATGAGATCCTAGTTTGAGACTAGTTCTCCTCTCTATTATTCCTTGGGCAGCCCAATGCACGAAGCTCCCTCGTATGCGTTTGAGGATGAAGTTTGAAGTTTGAAGGATGGATGCTGTGATGCACACCCCAAATACATCCTTTCTCTTCCGTTGGAGATTGGAAATTCTCTTCAACCCTATCCTAAGAATTGCTTTTGTTTAAATAAACGTTCAGTAACTGTAGTAATCCCAGGATTTATTACCATTCTTTGGAATTTGTTGTATGAGGTTCTTGAATACTTGTAGGCTTAGTTTTACATTGATTTCGGTTTTGTTATTGTCTATTGTCATAGCATAGGGACTCGACTATGTGCAGATTTGTTTGCATCATGCGGTTCACAATTCATGCTTGCAGTATTTCATTATTTCGTTATAAAGCTAATACTTTCCCAATTTTCAGAATGGTAGAATCAGTTCATTGGGTTTTCACAGGGCATCAGATTATCTGGTGACTGCCAGTGATGATGAGTCAATTCGGCTCTACGACGTTGCAAATGCGATGTATTGCCTTTCTCTTTCTCTTTTATTTAGTTTTTTTATCATGTTTCTCTTTTATTCATTTACAATGTTTGCCTCTTTTTTTATCTTTTACTTGGTCTTTGTCAGGTTTTTCTATTATTCATTTATTGGTATTCAGTTCCTAGTCAGAAGATGATATAGGTTTCTAGTTTATGATAGTCATTAGTTCCTATAGCTACTCCAAAGATCATCACGCTTAGATAATCCTGGAGTTTCTCAAAGCTCTTGATATTCAACAATTTTGTTAGCTATTGAGGACTGTCGAATGTATGTGGCTTGCGCGTCATAGATATTTTGGGACTCCTTTGTTTCACTTGTCACAAGATTCACTCTGTTCCCGTTGTAGTTCGCGTCACTCAATAGATCAAAGTTCGTTAGCAATCTGCCTGTTTGGTCTTCCATTTATGACGTGGGTGTTACAGCAATCTTACTCTTTATTTTCGGCCTGAAGGCTGCAATGCTCAAGATGCTCCTTTTCTTTTACAGCAGTCACACAAATTATTAACGGCAAACCTCTACTCAACTCTTTTGGTTAGCACTCACGAAATATCTTTGGTACTCTAGCAACGTGTCTTCCATATGATGTAAATTTTGCCCTACTAACCAATGGGCCTAAATACGGGCCTAGCAGCATTATCCTTCTATTTTTCTGCTTAGATGCATGTAACCTGCACTTCTGATAATGGAACTGCAAGTTGGTAAGAACTCCAATCTACGTGAGCCTGTTTGCCAGTCAGTCGGTTCTGTGTCAGAATCCTGGCCGTGGCAAGCAATGAAAATAAATTATCTAGAAGTTCAAGATGAGTTCTGATAAGATTGACCAACCATTAAACTTGGATTCTCCTGGTCTACTGTACACATGGGACATGAATAGTCGAGGATGTTCACCTTTGGACCACCCTCGGTCTTGTGGTCCCATGTTGAATGGAGATGTTGGATGATAAAAATGCCATTTCGAACTGGGCAAATCAAGAGACGCAACAGGATGCAGGGAACTCATAGTTATAAACAGTAAGCTTTGAGTGAAGAGGTCCTAAAGTGGATGAATCCCAAGTATAATCTGGTCAGAGGATGCTAATTATATGCACTAGAATGTGGAAGAAAAACATCTCCAATCAGCCAGTCTCTTGGGATGTAGCTGGAAGTTGAAACTTGCAAGTTTATCATCGATAGACTCAAAGTCATTTGGGGCAGATACAGTTGAGAAAGAGATCTGTGAGGTCCTCTCTTCACTGTAGTAGGTATTCGGTTTTGCGATCAAATGGGCGGAAGGAAGGTCCGTTCTAAATGGTAAGGCTTTGTCATAGATTATTTGCAGATGCAGTGGAAGCCGGAAGTGGGGAGCCGGAATGGAGAAATTAATGTAACAACTAGAGTAAATGCTTCAGGACGGAGTGGTGTAAAAGCGTTAAAGGCTGGAGAAAAGGAAACAAAAAAGGTTGTCACAAGTAGTAGGGCATTCAGCTTGTTTGTGGTTTATTTCAATATGCAAAATTTTCATTTTATACATTCCAAACTTCGAAGCAGGACAGTGTAGCGAGTGGTGTGTGGGAGAGCCGGAGACAAAGTGTGAGGGTGGAACGGTGTAGAGGAGTAGAATACTGAAGAAAAGGAAAGAAAAGTTGAGTGTACCTTTTCTTGCAATATTAGGGTGAAGGGTGTGCAGCTAATTAGTTTTTAGCGCTCGGTTCTCCAGATGTGGGTTTTGTATTAAGCAATTATTAAATTATTAAATGCCGAGAAAACTAGCCAAGTTACAGGAGTATGTTGAAGTAAGGGTCAGATCATCATGCCCCTATCATATAAAATATTTCCGGTATCCTTCCATGCTCAAAAGCATGGAAGGAGTCCACACCACCATTTTCTGATACATGGTGATTGTTTTTAATATATTTAAGCCATTTGTCATGCTTGGAATGGCTTAGATAGGTTAAATACAAGATTTCATGCCCATTGGATGCTTTCAGCCTATTTTTTTTTTATGTTGAAAATCATTATCATTGAATTTAAAAAAAAAAATTAATTAGAAAAGGAAATGGTTAGGATCATCAAATTGATTGATTTTTTATGGGTCACTAAATTTTTGCATGACAAATATGATGAGTGATTTAGATCTTCTAAAAGAAATTACAAAACATGGTATAACTCCTACCCTTTTCAGCATGTACTCAAGTAATTTATTCGTGACATTTACATATCAATCAATAAATGCTCTTTGATCATCCAATCATTTATCAAGATCTTTTCTTTGAAAGGTAATCACCATATCAAGATTGTGACCACAAGATCCAACAACACAAAATTAGAAAAGAGTTACTGCATTACCCTATCTCTTAAAGGGGCTGGGAGAATAGTCATAGAAGACAGGCTCGTAGAGTGTGCCTTACTAATAGAGGGGCTTTTTCATGGTTGTTGTAATAAGGCAAAGGCCTTAGCATATATTCTTCTATTGATGAGGTGCCAAGTTTGTCACCTCGCAGAGTACCTATCCTAAACCATTGATGAGCTTGCGAATTTTGTGACACCATAGTAGAATTATTACTAACGGCATGCTGTGCACCTAAGTTCAAAAAGACAATGCCAGCTTTGTTATGCCGACACCTAAATGTAAAGTCAGCAACACTTCCAAATGCCACTTCTGCCCATCGCATTCGTTTTCAAGACAATATCATTATAGTTTTCACTTCTTAGTGAGTGAGATTTTTCCATGGATCTAGGTTGAAAGCTTCTATCATAGATTTCAGTTCATTTTCGTGTAACTTTGTACAATTTTAAAGTTGTATAGATTGGTAGTTCATAGTTTTACAACTTCCAAATGAACTTGGTTTTGTCTTCGGTGAGGCGGAAAGCATGTATACTTGAGCTTTGTTGGATGTAGTCTTACAGATATGATGTCAGCTGGATCAGAATCAAGTAGGCCTCTTCCATTAGCTCAACAGTTTCCATTACACATCCACATTCCCAAGCTGGTTGGAGAAGATGATCATTAGGTCATTTTCTCATGATATAATTGTTGAGTGTTTTCCGCAAGTGCACGGCTGTTGTAGTATAGCTATGCAAATACGAGTCAATTTTCACACCGACTCGACTTAAATGTAGAGTTTACACAAATTTCAATTAATAAAAATAAAAATAACAAAAATACAATGAATGAAAATTTCAGATTTATTTAACTGTTGGAATGTATAGACTTATTTATTCCAAAAGAAAAAAAGAAAATGCAACTAAATAAGCCTATCCTAAATAAGCCTGTCCCGGGATTGCACTGTCCCTAGATAGTCAAAATGGGAATAATGTAAAACCAAAATAGCACAGGGACACAGAAGTAAATAAACTAGGGACCCATACGGTATTAAAGTGAGGACATGGATGGTATTAAACAAAAAGGACAGAGGTAGAATTTATGAGATCTTCTAAGGGCAGAAACGTAATTTTTCAGGGGTTCTGGTTTTTAAACGAAAAACCAGAAAAATGTTTTGAGAGAAAACCAAGGAAAGTACTATTCATGAGAAGAAAAGAAGAAGGAAAGGGAGAGAAGAAGGAGGATCTGGGGGGGAAAACCCGTTCTGGGTTTTCTTCCCCAGGATCGTCCAATTCAGAGAAGAAGAAGAAAGAAGAAGGAAGAGAGAAGTGGGAACGCGGGAGGAGAAGAAAAAGGGAAAAACAGAGATGGGTTTGCAGAAAAAAAGGAAAAACGGGAACTGGGTTTGCCCAAAAATGTGAAATGAGAGGGGTTCTAGGGAGGAGAGGAGGAGAGGAGAGGAAAGGCCAGGCCTGCTTGGTGTGTCACACACCAATGGCCAGCCAGTCTATGATGGTAACAATCAGCAAAAGAAGAGGGAGAAAGGGCTGGAGAATGATAGAGAGAGGGAGAGAAGAGGAGATGGGTGTTGACTGGTCTGGTTGATGCTGGACTGTTGATGTGCTTGGGAACAAGGAAAGAGAGGAAGATGGGAAACGAGAGAGAGAGAGAGAGAGAGAGAGAGAGAGAGAGAGAGAGAGAGAGAGAGAGAGAGAGAGAGAGAGAGAGAGAGAGAGAGAGAGAGAGAGGAGGTAGGTATGGTGCGTGAGAGGGAGAGCACGAGAGAGAGGTGGAAGGACTGTTCCTCTCCACCTCTTCTCTCTCAAAAGGAGAAGAAAGAAAAAACGAAAATGAGAAAATGGGAAGAGGAAATAAAGGAGAAGAAGAAGAGAGAGGTGGAGAGGAAGAGTCCTTCCCCCTCTCTCCTCAAGGAGAAAGAATGAAAAAGAAGACAGAAACCTAAATCCAACCCCTCCTTCCTTTATAAGGGGATTTGCCATCATTGGTCAACTTTGCCCATTATTGCCAGATTTGTCATCATTGCCCAAATTTGTGGCGTGGGACCCATCAAAATTATTTGATCTGAACCATCCAACGTACTTTGGCTTATCTGCAAAAACAAAATATAAAATTAGAATTATCTTATGTGGATAATTAGCTATAATGATCATCCGATTGTTAACTTTTCAAATTAACGGTTGGATGATTGATTATAGCTAAAATTGATTTAAAATCACAAATTTACCTTATTAGATTATCTAATAAAATAGTAATCTAATGTTATTTTTGACAAAATTAAGGACTCAACACACCCCCCAACCAACATTTTGCTAGTCCCTAGCAAAACATGCGAAAAATTAATGAGGACAAAATGATCGTCATTTTCGTAGGTACTCATGGTTGCATTTAGCGTATGCAACAAGCCCTTAAACCCTTAGGTTACCCCTAATGGACGAGTTAGGCCTCGTGAGGGTTTGCAGTGAATATACCCACAAAATTCTAAAAATATCATTTTCAAGTCAATT
The DNA here is from genome assembly GCA_035236585.1 of Warburgia ugandensis. Taxonomy (NCBI): domain Eukaryota; kingdom Viridiplantae; phylum Streptophyta; class Magnoliopsida; order Canellales; family Canellaceae; genus Warburgia; species Warburgia ugandensis. The sequence goes on from CP141129.1 coordinate 46,071,201, forward strand.
TCCACTTCTTCTTCTTTTTTCAAATAAATCCATCACTTTAGCATGTGAATGAAAAATTCACAACTCTACCCATATGCTATAGACATTCTAATTTAGCTTAGTTCTCAGAGTGTGTGGGTGGATGCAGTATACATATAAAATAATCTTTATCTTTGAATAGACAACAACTTTCAACTCCATTTGAAACATGTTTTGACCTCAATCCTCACTAATGACATACACTCAGAAATAAAGTCTCTCAGTTAAAGGTTCAAATAATATCTCTCTTAAATATGTGAGCAGAGTCAATAAAAGCAAATTTTATCTCACATACGCTCATAAAGGAATAGGAGATACTATGGAATGTAGTTTTGATCCCTTTAAAAAAGATGCCATTACCTTTGAACTTTTAGAAGTATTATTCTCCAAATCCTATATTTTCATATCCTCATTAAGACTATATTTACCATAAAATCATTAGGTCTTTAACTAGGACAACATGAAGGCTTAAGACAGGGTACAAAAGAAGAGGTAAAATGGTATTCAAAGTTTTTTCAATAAGAAGTAGAGGTCTTCTAAAGTTGACAATTCTTTCTTTACATTACTTGTACTAAAGTGAATATTTCTTTTTCCACTTTTCTTTGCATTCTCCAAACTTTTCTTAATATATATATTTTTTTCACTTGAATCTCTTTTGAAGAAAATTTCTTTTCTCAATATTCACTTTCATGCTTTGATTGCAACTAAAAAGTATATTTTCATTCATCTCTAACTTATCTTTTGAAGAAATAGGTAATGGATATATTACAGTGAGTAATATGGGTTAAGGTTAGTTGGGTGAGAAAAAGAAAAGGCTTATATAAAAGGCTCAAATTGGCTGACTAGTGGTAAAAATATTTTTGGGTTGGCTTTATGTCTCTAGGTTAACAAAGATGACTTAAATCATTTTCTAGGTTTTTTATAATCTATCAGATTCAATGAACTTCAAGAATTTCAAAGTTAATACTCTAACAATTAAGGTAATTAGCCAAACTTAAAAGTTGATGGGATCAAGTTTCTTTAAGCACGCTGAAGAAAATTAGAAATATTTATATCCTCTCAGAAAGAATGAATGGCTTTAGAGCTCACTTAGGTTATAGGTCTCCACTGAATTTCTTCAGGATTTCTCAGTCATTGCTACTCATCAATTTAGATTATCTATATGCAACTGCGTGTTCATATGTGATCTGAGACCTAGCTTTACTAGAATGTATTAGAAAATGAGTAAAATGATGAATTAGTCATGTTGAGGTCCATTAATAAGCCAAAGTTATTATAGTCTAGGAATTGACCTAAATTTTGATTTTTTTTATTTTTTAATCAAGAAAATCATCTAAAAACCTATATAAAAAATAAAAATAAAATAGAATTAGTAGAATTCTACACCCCCAACCTGAAAGAAACATTGTCCTCAATGTTTAAAAAGTAGGATGATGATAATGCATTGAGAAATATAAAAAGATTGAGGGATATAGAAAAATTAGAAAGAAAAAGAAAAAAGTAAAAACTAAGCTACATTCTTTATTTTCAGAAGAAAATTTTCAGAGGAAAAATATTACTGAGTTCGAAACTTCCCTGGGTCCCATACGAAATGAGCTGGACGAGTCTCTGAAAAGGAATGATGAATAAATTTATCTTACAATTTAAAATTTAAAATTTTATCACTATGCAAGATAAGTTTATCTTTAGGCTGCTTCTCATAACTAAAGACACTTGTAGGAACTCGATGCAACCTTTATGGAAATGGAGCAAGGATGTCATATTGCTCATTGGAAATGGAGCAAGGATGTCATATTGCTCAGTAGGTGTGACAAATTTATCTCTTTTTCTGACAAGTTTTGATACTATTGCAGCCTATTTATGACCAAATTGCTCAATTATGTTACCATTAGGAATAATGGTAATAGCCTTTGTTTGATCCATTCTTGTAAGTGAAGAATTAATCTCACCTACCATATCAGTATCATCAGGGTTTTCATTAGGTGGAATAGGACATTGACCTTGATCGGTAGTTTGCGTCATTTGGGACATCATATCCTTCAATTCAATCATGGAATCTATGTTCTCTTTCAGTTGGCCTTGAATTTGAGCAATTTTCTTCTCTTGGTTTTGCATGTGTTGATGGAAATTATCCTCGACATTCCTCTTATGTGGGAGAAGGTAAGGTCCAAGAGCAAGTGATCCTTGTTTTTGGTGATAGAGTTGGTATTCGGCCTTGTGTGAGACATGTTCATTTCGATGATTACTCAAATTTGGACTATATGTCTCTAAAGATGGGGAAAATTGTTTCTCATAAGAATGTGTCGGTACATAAAGCGCATCCTGTAATGCAGGAGCAATAGGACATTCCTGAGTTAAGTGTGTATCACTTTCACAAGTATTACACACCTGTTCGACTTTCTTATAGGAAAAACTACCAATTTCCATGGCCTCTGTTCTAGCTAGGGATGCTATTTTCATATCATCTTTTTTAGTCGTAGTATAAATGTCTCCCCTAGCGAATGTGGTGGTGAACTTAGGCTCACTTGAGTAACTTACGTTTTCTGAATGAGCCCAAGTTTGTGTACTCTCTGCCAGCCATTCCAAATACTCTTCTGCCTCTTTTGGTTGTTTATTTAAGAAATTGCCATTACACATTATTTCAACGAACTGGCGTATATCAGAATGGAGTCCTTCATAAAAGAAGCTAATGATACGCTAAAGTTCATATCCATGATGGGGACAAGTTAATAACAATTCCTTGAATCTTTCCCAGGATCGATAGAAAGTTTCTTTATCCTTCTGGGTAAAATTCATTATGTTTTGACGGAGAGCATTAGTCTTATGTATAGGAAAGAACTTATTTAAGAACTTCCTAGTCATTTCTTGCCATGTTCGTATGGAATTTGCTGGCAGTGAATGAAACCACATCTTAGCTTTTTCCTTTAAAGACAAAGGAAATAATTTGAGTCTTACAATATTTAATTCAATGTTTTGTGTATGTTGGAACATGCACACTTCATCGAATTCTTGTAAATGCGTGTAAGGACTCTCACTATCCAACCCATAAAATTTTGGAAGTAATTGAATTACTCCAACCTTTATTTTAATCATACCAGCATTTGAAGGTAAGTTTATACATGAAGATATGTTGGTGTAATTAGGTTGTAAATGGTCTTTTAATGTTCTTCTAGGAGAAATTTCATTGTGCCCATTATCCTCCTGTGATCTATTTTGGTCCCACTGCATATTATAATTCCTTCTCCTATTTCCATATGGTTGAGAATGATTCCTCTATTGATGTATATTATCATTGAATAGAGGTGGAGGATCATTAGCATCAAAGAGAGGATTATAATCTTCTCTATTAATGCTAGGGTACCAATTATTATTTTGGTCAGTGTGCAGATTTTGAATGAAACTGACCATTTCTTTTTTTCTTTTTCTTTTTTTTTCTTTTTTTACTATCTAACTAATGCAATCTAAATGCTAATGATAGGGCACAAAAATTCAAACACCCCTAAGGCTAGCAAGTAGAAATTTTATTATCTTAGAATAGCATGGGGGAGAAGCTTTTAGATTAGGCTAATCTAAAGCCCCTCCTCTCTTTCAGACTTGCCCACTACTTACCAGTTAGATTCTACGTAACTAACCACTTCATACCCTCCTCAGCTAGTGTAGGTAGTCTGAGTCATCGAATGTGCTAACAGAGTTAGTCGTTTAAAAACCAGCGTAGTCGGTTAAATGGGGTCCACTGGGGTGGCAATGAGTCGCCTCCTTCCAAGAGGATCCTATGAGCATGTGGTGGGCCCTATAGGTCTCTTCTAATTGATTTTAAATTAAATTGGAAGGTTGAGATACGTGCTTGTGGTGATTATCCTAAGTGGGCCAAGAGGTGGTGATGAAATCCACCCTTGATCTTGTGGGGTCAAGTGCCCTTACTAATTAATTTTTCCATTCCATGGCAATTCGATTAACATATAATCACCTTAAAGCAATTAAACATGCCCTAAAAATGCAAGAAAAAAATCAACAACTAATGCAAACCCTAAAAATGCAACATATATTGAATGTATATGCTTTTATACTAACACCCAATGCAATTTTAATCTAATAATGCACCACCTAAACTAGAACTTTAAAGGAGTTCAGAACTTTCTCACAGTGGGGTCCTGAAAAATGTCTTCTCGTATAAGGGTGGGGCCATTTACATTCCACCTCCACTTCCAAGTTACGATGGCCCACCCTTGACCTGTATTATTACAACCTTTTAAATGAATTGTAAAAATAAAATAATTACATGAACTCCTCACTAGATTCACTCAAAATAAATTGCATTTATTATAATTAAACTCCTTGAATTTCTTCTTTCTTTTTCAATTTTTCTACAAAATAAGAAATTATCAGTAAGTACCAAAAATTAGGAGAAATTAAATTTATGCACTAACAAAAATTTTAAAATACACCTAAAATTCCTAAAATATTAAAACAATGCAACTCCTAAAATTTTGAAATTTTATGATTTTTTTAAAATTTTATGATTTTTTAATTTTTTTGAATTTTTAATTAAAATTTATGAAAACACCATTGCGGGTCCCTGGCAATGGCGCCAAAAACTTGTTGAGTGTTTTTCGCAAGTGTACGGCTGTTGTAATATAGCTATGCAAATATGGGTCGATTTCCACAGAGACTCGACTTAAATGTGGAGTTTACACAAATTTCAATTAATAAAAATAACAATAACAAAAATACAATGAATGAAAATTTTAGATTTATTTAACTGCTAGAATGTACAGACTTATTTATTCCAAAACAAAAACAAAAAATGCAACTAAATAAGCCTGTCTCGGGATTGCCCTGTCCCTGGATAGTCAAAATGGGAATAATGTAAAACCAAAATAGCACAGGGACACAGAAGTAAATAAACTAGGGACCCAGACTGTATTAAACTAAGGACATGGATGGTATTAAACAGAAAGGACAGAGGTGGAATTTTTGAGATCTTCTGAGGGCAGAAACGTAATTTTTTAGGGGTTCTGGTTTTTAAACGAAAAACAGGAAAATGTTTTGAGAGAAAACCTAGGAAGGTACTGTTCATGAACAGTACTAGAGCTACTGTTCATGAACAATAAAATTGAAGCAGCGATGGGGAGAAGAAAGGAAGAAGGAAAGGGAGAGAAGGAGGATCTGGGGGGGAAAACCCGTTCTAGGTTTTCTTCCCCAGGACTGTCCGATTCAGAGAAGAAGAAGAAAGAAGAAGGAAGAGAGAAGTGGGAATGCGGGAGGAGAAGAAAAAGGGAAAAATAGAGATGGGTTTGCAGAAAAAAAAGAAAAAACGGGAACTGAGTTTGCCCAAAAACGAGAAATGAGAGGGGTTCCAGGGAGGAGAGGAAAGGCCAGGCCTGCTTGGTGTGTCACGCACCAATGGCCGGCCAGTCTACGATGGTAACAATCGGCAGAAGAAGAGGGAGAAAGGGCTGGAGAATGATAGAGAGAGGGAGAGAAGAGGAGATGGGTGTTGACTGGTCTAGTTGATGCTGGACTGTTGATGTGCCTGGGAACAAGGAAAGAGAGGAAGATGGGAAACGAGAGAGGGACGTTGTGAGAGTGGGGAGCGGACTAAGAGACGGAGAGGAACGATCCTTCCGTCTCTGTCCGTGAAGGGGCACACAGAGAGAGAGAGAGAGAGAGAGAGAGAGAGAGAGAGAGAGAGAGAGAGAGAGAGAGAGAGAGAGAGAGAGAGAGAGAGAGAGGACGTAGGTATGGTGCGTGAGAGGGAGAGCACGAGAGAGATGGAGAGGAACAATCCTTCCACCTCTTCTCTCTCAAAAGGAGAAGAAAGAAAAAACGAAAATGAGAAAATGGGAAGAGGAAATAAAGGGAGAAGAAGACGAGAGAGGAGAACAAGAGAGAGGTGGAGAGGAAGAGTCCTTCCCCCTCTCTCCTCAAGGAGAAAGAATGAAAAAGAAGAGAGAAACCTAAATCCAACCCCTCCTTCCTTTATAAGGGGATTTGCCATCATTGGTCAACTTTGCCCATTATTGCCAGATTTGTCATCATTGCCCAAATTTGTGCCGTGGGACCCATCAAAATTAGTTGATCTGAACCATCCAACGTACTTTGGCTTATCTGCAAAAACAAAATATAAAATTAGAATTATCTTATGTGGATAATTAGCTATAATGATCATCCGATTGTTAACTTTTCAAATTAACGGTTGGATGATTGATTATAGCTAAAATTGATTTAAAATCACAAAATTACCTTATTAGATTATCTAATAAAATAGTAATCGAATGTTATTTTTGACAAAATTAAGAACTCAACAATAGTTTTTACAGAGTCCATCTTATTCTATTTACATATGAGAACAGCTACCAGGAAAGTCATTTTGTACCAATATAGGAAGAAGATCAACTTTCAGATCCATGCTGCCTTTTTATTGATCCATACTGTTAAACCAACCATCTTTGGTACATGCCCAAATGGTCTAGATCCCATGCCAAACACACCCTATCCACAAGATATAACCCACCATAAATGAGATTACTGATTTTTCTTGGCAGAAACCCAAGAAAGGTTTTGTGGATGAAAGGGTCCATGATTATCCAATGCAGACAAAATCAAAGGTAGTGGGGATCAATTGTGGATTTGATCGTGCCTGCATGCCACATTTGGGTCCAAAGTTTACTTTTTTATGCATTTTCTTATACATTCTAATTTCTTCTTCTTTTTCGCAAAGAGTTATGAAGCAAACTATATGAAAACATATCCTAGTTTTTAAATCTATTTGAGATCTTAGAGATCTTCTAATTTAAAGAATGTATAAATCATAGAGTATCCTTGTTAAATGTTGAAATATGAAAATCTTTCCCGGAAAAAACTTCATCCAAAATATTTTTCAATGGTTTTTGTTCAAATATAGATTCAGAATATACAATACGTACAAATAAGTTCATATATTTAGTACGGTCTCACACCTTCCCCCAATGGCAAAATGGGACTGCAATTTTCGTAGTCCACCGAGGAAACTGAACTCCTTTTATAGAGACAATTCTAGGGTAACCAACTATATCTCTCTCATCACTCCTTTTAGCTAGAATTTCTATTTTGTAAGAGAGTTTAACTCATCGGCACACCGGCATATCTTCCCTTTGTGGTTATCGTCATCGATGCAAACCAATGTTTAAAAACCAGTTGATCCAACTCGAGGATCAGATCAATAAGAAACCGAGTCAGATCACTCAAATAACTTGGATGATGTCATTATAATATTGACTTATGTAAGACCCACTCACTATCTAGAAAATGTGTTGTTAGACTTATATGACCATCAGTAATACAAGAAGTCCACAAATCAGATGTCAAACTTATCCTATCATGTGCCAACTCTAACATCTCTTTTATCTTTTATCTTTCATACATTCTCAAAACATCTGCTTTTACTATATTTCTACTAATCAAATGCAAATATGCTCACAAATATTTTAGTAGAGCTCTAATTCCATCATACTCAACAAATTGGAAAGGCAAATCATGCACAACAACTACAGTTGCTGCTAACTCACGAAAAACTTCAAGATCAAATTTATTATCTAAACTTAGTGACATACTTCCCTGACTTTGAGATAAAACCAACTAGCCTGTATCACGAGAAGAGCTCCATTGATAGGTCTTTATATGACATTTTAAGTTACCGTACCAAATTTACTGTCGCAAATATATATCGCATAACATTTCTTGCATCTACACCTTTGCCTCTAGAGACATTAGCTTCCTATGCTTTTTACCTTTGTTGGATATTGAAACTAACTCCATGTTCTCCAAATCAGCAAGTTCATCATCGTCATTGTCGTGCAGCATATTCAAATTATCAGGAACATTAGTGCTCTCAACTTGTGCCTATATTGCAATTGACAAGCAAAATTTAGTTCACAATAAACACCAATTACTAATAAGGGAGTGATGAATGAAAAGAGAAATAGAATGATAAAGAAATAACAAAAAGCAAACACAAACATGTGGTGCTCATTGTGTGTAACACCCCGGATTTTTAAGACAATTTTTTTATTTATAATAATGGCATTTTGAATAAGAGCATTTGGGATCCCATGAGAAAAGTTTTAATTATCATTTTACTAAAACAATTCTTAAAAATTTTAGGTGTTATTTTTCCTTTCTCAAAACGGCATACATGTAAATAAAACAATACGCGTATCAATCAATGTAAAATAAATTGGCGCCTTTATTTTAAATCAAATAAATGTCCAAAACACAATAATTATATGGCCCAGGGTCTATCCATCATAACATCCCATATAAATGTCCAACATATGTCCAAAAATCTCAATCAACTCCAAATATAAAGTATGCAGTCCATAATTAAATCCAAATGATAATCCTGTTTTAATGACTCACATCACTGTCTAAAACTATATGAAAAATATCTTCAACGGCTCTCACGATTTCTCAACAGCTTTTCCTTTCCTGATGTCGTGCTCGAGATCTAAGGCATTGCAAAACAAAGCAATGCCTCAGCAAGCTATCGTTTGTGTAGGTACATAGACAATTAATGTAATAAATAAAAGAAATAATTAACAGCATGATGAAAAGTCTATCATTTATGAAAATAGCAGTATCATAATGTCATGTCCAAATAAATATCAATTTATTCCATATGCTAATACATGCATTTCATGGAGTCAAAACATGACATAAATCAATGTAAATGAGCATACAATAATAATAAGGGCACCCTAAGGTAATTCCCACCACTCGCACTAACATCACTGATCAGGAGTACTCATGGCCAACCTCTGAGTGTCGTCACACCCAGGCATACCATCCATAACCATGCTCATCATACATGCACACATAATAAGAATACGGGCCATCATGCTGCAGTGGCAACCCTCCATGGGTATCAACCACCACCGCTCTCCGTCGACACTATAACGGGAGACTTAGTGTCTGTCCTCATGGAAAGGCTCAGACCGGTATCGACAAGCACTTTCAAATTCTTAAGTTTTTAGGAAAATTTTCCATCTATAAATTTTTAATTTAATTTATTTAGAAATTTCTAAATTTATACTAAAAATGAAGGATATTACATTGTGTGAGAATGGTTGAAGATATCTAGGAAGAAAAATCTAAAAGAGATATAAAACCAGCTAGGGCTTTCACCAATTCACTTAAAAGATCTAAGTGTAAATGTATTATTCCTCTCTCTCTCGCATCGAGTTAGTAAATAAAAGGTAAATTAAAAACCTAATACAAGACGGCTAGATAACAACAGTCCTCTAATATCACAAAATAAAGGATGGTTACAACATAACCGTCCTATATTATTAGAAAGTACAGGACAGTTAATGAATAACGGTCCTATTTTAATTAAAAATATAGGACGGTTAAAACATAACATAAAGGACGGTTAAGAAATAACAGTCCTATAATTTTACAAACATAAAGGACAGTTAGCAGTAAATTGTCCTATGTATGTTTAAAAATATAGGACTCTTATTTCGTAACCGTCCTTTAAGTCTAATATTTGTAATATAGGACAGCTTCGACACAACCGTCCTATATATATAAACAATATAGGACATTTATTTGAAACCTATCCTATATTATGTATTTTTACTATTATAGAATTTATCTAATATAGGACTGTTATGTACAAAGTGTCCTATAATATTAAACAAATAGGATGGTTAGTTCATAGCCGTCCTATATGTTACAATATTTCTTTAATAATATATAGGACTGGTATTTCTGAACCATCCTATATTTTAAAATATAAAGGACGGCTATTTTGTAACCATCCTTTATTTACGTTACAACACTTGCCACTTACCAGTGTCTGTGGGAGTGGGACCATGTCTGTGCCAGTCTGCCAAACTGCCTAGCCGCCGGCTTGCACACCTTTTTTAGTTAACCTTCAAAATATAAAACATGAGTCTTCGTAGACTTAGTGTATTTTATCTAGAATGATCAATTTAAAGCACTTACAAGCACTAAAGAAGCAGAAAATCATGATCATATATAGTAAAAAATACACGGCAATTTTACCATTCAAACGCATATTCGAGCAACAATTTGCATTCCTTTTTCAATTAAATGTCAAAATCTAAAACATGGGCCTTCTTAAACTCAATGTGTTCTATCTAGAATGATAAATTTTCAAGATTTACAAGCATTAAAGAAGCAAAAAATCAAAAACAGATATAGTAAAAAATGCATGGTAATGTTGCCTTTCGAACGCATATTACAATATGCATACTTTGAACAACAATTTGCACACCTTTTTGAATGGAATATTAAAATATTAAAGATAGGATGGTTAGTTCATAACCGTCCTATATGTTACAATATTTCTTTAATAATATATAGGACTGGTATTTCTGAACCATCCTATATTTTAAAATATAAAGGACGGCTATTTTGTAACCATCTTTTATTTACATTACAACACTTGCCACTTACCAGTGTCTGTGGGAGTGGGACCATGTCTGTGCCAGTCTGCCAAACTGCCTAGCCGCCGGCTTGCCAGTGCCAGACAGCCTCCTCCAAACTGGCAAACTGCAATTAATGAAACTTCAACTTCAATCATGTTGTCAAGTATTTTGAGTCTTTGATGTTTGACGTGTGGACCCCCCCTTGCAGTGGTAGTCGGCTAGCGGGAAAACAAAATCAAATAAAATGTGAGAAGCAAGATGGGAAAAACTTGTCAGGGAGGTGGTTTGAAGACCAAACCTCAACTTTGACATGTTTAATTGGGGACCACTTAGCTACACTTGCTCTACATATACTTACACAATTACACTTGCTAGATAATTAACAAGTTTTGTAAGTGTCATATATTGTATAAATGCTCATGATTTTTTATACTAATTTCATATGTCATCACCAATTGATATAATATATCCCATTTTCATCAAATTCATGAATATCATTTATCCAACTCATATAACTCAAGATTTGTTTTGATTTCTTGCTAATGTTTCTCATTTCTAACTTCCAATTGATGATAATAGATTGAGAATAACTCATTCATCCATGTAGAGTAAAAGGTAGTCACCCTTAGTAATATCATTCAACATTTTTTATTTTTTCATGATCATTTTATCATCAATGCCAAATGTACTTCTTTTCACTATAGATTACAGTAGAGTCCATAATTAATTTTAGTTTCACCAAAGTTATCATATCAATATCCCTCTAATTCTTGATAAGCTTTTGTGTTAATTCAACAATTGAGTTATTATACCAATATAGTTTATACCACACAACTCCTTCTATTCTCATTCTCACCTAATGAGTTAATTACTTAATTACATAACTCTTCTCTTTCTATACTCATTATCAACTAATGACTTAATTACATGATTCCTTCTATTCTCATTCTCACCTAATGAGTTAATTACATAACTCTTTCTATACTCATTCTCAACTAATGAGTTAATTACATAACTCCTTCTATTCTCATTCTCACCGAATAAGTTAATTACATAACTCTTCTCTTTCCATGCTCATTATCAACTAATGAGTTAATTACATAACTCTTTCTATACTCATTATCACCTCATGAGTTAATTACATAACTCTTCTCTTTCTATACTCATTATCAACTAATGAGTTAATTACATAACTCTTTCTATAGAATCTATACTCATTCTCAACTAATAAGTTAATTACATAACTCCTTCTATTCTCATTCTCACCTAATGAGTTAATTACATGACCCTTTCTTTACTTATCCTCCACTAATGAGTTGTATACTCATCCTCAACAATGAGTTAATTACATAACTCTTTCTTTACTCATCCTCAACCTCAACAACTAAAGAGTTACTTACATAACTCTTTTTAAGCTCATCCTCAACTAAGATTATTTATGCTTTAAGGCTTAAGCAATATCAATTATTCAATTTAATTGTGCACAACTAACTACAGCCTGCCTAATAGCCTATAGTCTACTACTATATCAATTATTCAATTTGCTATATTTAGGAATTAAAGGACCATTAATACAAAACTATCCTTTATAACATAATGATATAAGACAGTTATTACATAACCGTCGTATATTTTATATACCGCTTGTTAGTTATAGGACGGTTATTTATAAACCGTCCAATGATTATTACTAAATAAAGGATTGTTAAATAATAACCATCTTATAGTTATCATAACATAGGAAGATTTTCGTAGAACAGTCCTATATTGTTTTGATGATAAAGGACTGTTATGTTAGAACCGTCCTATATTTATCTTTTCATTAAACATGATGAACCTTTCTTTCTCCCACCTTTCATTATTTCACTTCACATTTCACATTTGTGCCCTAACCTAAGGAAATTCCTTCGAAGTCTAAGCTCCCAACTCCTAAGCCGACCAAACCCCCTTCAACTAGAAGCAGGGCAAAAACCAGAAGAGTGCCAATGAGAAGAAGAAGGAGAGAGGGAGTGAGAAATCATGATAACCAATCAAGTGGTGAGAAGAATTAGCGAGTGAGAGAGCAAGGGAGAAAACACAGAAACCAACCACAATGGAAGGAGGTTCATCAGGTACCTAATTCTGCTCTTGGAAACTCTATGTCGCCATTTTCTGCCCTATTTTTGTTATGTTATAACACTCATATTATAGTACATCTCACAAGATAGGGTTAAACCATTAAGGTTAACAATATTCTTCATCTGCAATTTGCATGGTTGCAAGCTTATACAACTTTGATCTTCATCTACATGATTCATGATTGCATCTAACACGAGTTATTTCATTTACACTTTCCACTTTTCACTTTTCTAACTATAGTCATTTCAATTTTCATTTGTGAAGTAAACTTGGAATATGAAGAAGTAGAACATGAACATGAACATGAAGTAGTACAAGAACACTTAAAAGAGGTAGAAGTAGAACAAGAACTATAGTTACAACACACATAACAAGAATAATTGAGGCTATCGAGCACATGTCCACCAGTAACACCACCTATTAGTGTCAAGACAAAGGTTAGGGGGCTAACACAAATGGATCATATAAATAAGAGATCATCAAAGGAAATAAAAGAAACTGTACAATTCAACAATAAAGGCCAACCGATAGGTGGTATTGCATATGCTGATGCTAGCTTCATATGTTGCACTATTAGAAGACTTGTGCCAGTCTCAGTGACTGATTGGAGACTTGTATCACCAGAAGTCAAAGATGCAATATAGGAACTAATCAAGTTATGTAAATTCTTCCTACATATAACATAGTATGTCCATTATATATTGTTTTTGTTTGCATATGATACACTAAGTCACTAAGTCACTACTCACAAGCTAGTAGTCACTAACTTGCTTCTTCTTTTGTTTTGTAGTTTGCCTTTGCCATATCTGATGAGTGCAACAAGCAAGCATTGCTAGGAGCTAGTGAACAATTGAGGAAATGGAAGAGTGAGCTTGCAAGGAAGTACATACTTCCAAATTCCAATGATCCTTTTAGACTTAACATGGTCCCTTAGTTGTATTCCTGCTTCATTGACCAGGAAGCATGGAATCAATTTGTACATTATAGGTTATCTCTTGATTTTGAGGTAATCACAACTTGAACTAGCCAAGCTAAATTTTGATTCTTGTAATTATTATAGTTGATTGTATTTTGATTATATTACTTTGATGTTCAGGCAAAGCGTATAAAAGGACAAAAGGCGCGTGCACAGAATCATATGTAGCACCACCTTTCAAGGGTTGGCTACGCATGATTAGAGGCAGATGAAGTATATCATGTGGCATCTCATTTGTCTAATAATAGTAGATTTTTATTTTATTAACTTTAACTTAGTGTCTCTCTTAATAGCAAAGGAAGGCTGGGACAACGGAGCCCTTTGACCGTGCTCTTCTATGGAAAATGGCACATTCGAAAGGGCGTAACTCCCAGACCTTTACTAATAAGACAACTGCAGCAATTGCATCAAGAATTGTAAGTGGTTTAAGATTTTAAGTTTTATACTTTTACTTTATGTGCCTACTGCCTAGTTAACTAGTTTTATACTTTTATACTCTTGCATTATATAAATATTACATATATAATAGAGATTTGATCATGTTATGATATTTACATGTGCAAGAAGAGTTGGCCCAAGAAAGTGCAACTATAGGGACTCTTAGCAGCACTGCTGCAAAAGAGGACATCCTGTATAGGGCAATAGGCAACAAGGATGAGCACCCTGGCCAAGTAAGGGGCCAAGGTTACGGTGTTGTTCCTTCCAAGTTCTTCCCTAAACAAAAGGCTCCTACACTACAAGAATTGGAAGAAGCAAACTATTGTAGAGATATATAACAAGGTGAAAGATCAATTGTTGAAGGAACTCTAGGGTGGCAAAAGAACCTCATGTCAGGATGATGTTGGCCTTAAAGCTCAACCTCAAGTTCAAGTTCAACCAGAACTACCCCAATTTCACAATAGCTGCACTCTTAGTCCTCCATCATACGAAGAGCTGCCAAAGCAAGTACTTGAAGGTGATGCCCCAATCAATGAAGTATGTATATTGACATATTTACTTTTACAATGTTTAATTATTTAGTAACCTTTTTAGTTTTCATCACTAATCATTATATATATGTTATTTCTCAAATGCAGGTGGGTCAGTGCATGTTGCAGCTACATACATCTGAGAACTATGTGGCTGTGGCAACACTGTACGAGGTTTGGCCCATGACTTCTACCACCTTGCATGGCAAGTTCATGCCTCCACACACTAAGCACATGTGCATTAGTGTTGTCATTCAACCAAATGCTCCCCTTCCATTTCCAATACAAGGGGATGATATTGAAACTATTGGGGATGCAATTGGATATCATGTGAGTTGGCCAGAGGAACTTATCAAACCAATGATATCCAGTTCCAAGGTACATATATTATAACTATAGTCATGGCATCATTTTCTGCTATCTTTTTTAAGTCATCCTAAATTGTTAATTGATTAATATTGTTTACAACATGTTGGATCACTAGAAGCAGTGCAAGGCACAATTGAAACGAATCTCCCCGCCAACAAATTCTGGCATAGTGGCAAGTGTAGCCCCATCCCATCCTTCCCAGGTAGTTCTATATGTTTGCATAGTTGTATCATGTTACGTCTAGACTTGAACAATGCAACAACTAATAAGTTTAAAGCACTTGTTAGGTGCCACAAGCTCATTGTAAACATTTGTTAGGTGCCCACAAGCTCAAAAAGTTTTGTTGTTTTATCTTAGGTTAGAATTTGTGATCTTAGATTCTTATTTGAAGTAATGATTAGAGATCAAAAAGTTTTATTATTGTATCCTACATTAGAACTTGTAATCTTACTTGAAGTAATGATTAGAGGTGTTTTATGAAATTCATGTGTTTCTTTTAACTTTCATCATCATGATCATCAAGACCTTATCCCAATATATGATAAAATATTAAAATTTGATCTCACTGTCTCTCTTCTTTTATATATGCTAGTATACCAGTATATGTTGTATATATTCATTACTAATTTCTAAAATGTTATATCTACAGTGTAGGGATCAAGTGGAGGTTTCACCTAACACGCCTCCATTCCTAAGGGTATTGTACAGACTGGCCAATGAAGATAAGGAAATGAGCCCCGTAAGGATAGAGGCAGGTGTGCTTGCAAACGATGTGATTGAGGTTCCACTCTTCAAGGAAGACCTCTTAGCCATATGTAATATAGCTCAATTAGAATACATGCACATCGTAATCTATATAGGATGTCGTCATGTAACTGCTCTATTAGAGTTAGACTACAAATCAAAGTAACATTACTTACTTTTTTAATAAAACTTGATAATTATTTGGCATTAACCCAAATTCCTAATGCAGGTATTTGCTTGATAAGTTGCAAAGATTAAAGGTCAACGACATTTACAAATTCCTTAACCCTTCTCTTGTCTTTCGATTTGACTATTTGCCCATGAACAAACAAAGTGAAGATATCATTCTTGAGCTCATGGGTTGTGTGAAGGGGCAGGCCTTATTAATTCCCTGCAATAGCGGGTATATTGTAACATATGTTGCTAAATTATGTCATTTCAATTTCATAATTCATACACATGAATATCTATATCAGTTAAAATTTGAGAACATACAATTGAATTATTGTTTTTATAGGTCCCATTGGATGTTGCTAGCTTTGGATGTGCATGGTGGCTATGCAATGTTTTTCAATTCATATGGAGTGCACATTTGGGAACACCTTATGGAAATTATAAACAAGTAAGTCTTTATTATTCCTTTCATTATAATATAACTACTCACCTGATAAGTGGCAACTATCATAATATTCATAATCTAATGCTTTTCAATTATATGCGTGTAGTGCATGGCATAAATGGGCTGAGCCGGAAGTATTGACCACCCAGCAAAACTCAATTGGAAGAAGGCCAAGGTATGGTTTACTAATTACTGCTCTTTAGACTCTTTACTATAATTTTAAACCTGAACTTATTTGACATGATATTTGAACCTTTTCTGCTGTCTTTGGTGACATTGGTTTGTAGTGCCCTAAACAAAAATCCGATTGGGAGTGTGGGTATTATGTTCTCAAATACATGAGAACCTTCATTTGCAATGGAGCTACAATCTCACAATTGAGAAAGGTAAGACTTACTGACCAATGTTACATTTTTGTTTTGTATATTTCCTAACTGAATCCAAGATTACATGTCTGAACTAAGTTATTATATGTTTCTTGTAGGCAGATTTGGGAAGCAAGAGTTACTCCCAGTTGGATCTAGACGATATTAGAATGGAAAGGACAGATCATATTATGAATTTTAATTTGTAGTTCAGTGATGTAAATGAATGTATCAATCATGTATATACATTTTACTCAAATATAATACAATGATCTGTTCATTTCTTTGGATGTGTTCTATTTTTCTTTTGATTGAAGTACGCTATTTCAATGTATGTGATTTCTTTGTTTCAAACTTTCAATGATGGAATTGGGAGGTTGGTGTCTTAAACCAGACATATGATATATGGGATATGGCTCAGTGGCTGTCTATGAAGAAGAGTGAATGTATCATGTACAGTATGGGCGATTGGATGTGCTTTTATTTGTTCAATTCAATGTGAACTATATGGAGAAGTTATAGAATGTTGGAAGTGAATGTGTACAATGATTATAAATATAGTAGGTTGAATGTGAATGTGTCATTTTTGACACATCAGTCCATTACTATGGATGTATTCCATTTTTTGTTTTGATTGAAGTATGTGTCAATGTGTGTGCTTACTTTATTTCAAATTTTTAATGATGGAAGGTTGGTGTGTTCAAGGCTTCAAAAGTCAAGAGAGGGTTTTGATATGTGAGTTTATGTGTATGGAGGGACAGAGAGAATTGTGTGGAGTCACACACTGGACACTTGGTACTTGCCAATTGCCACTTAGACAGTAATACATGTTATACATTTTAACTAATATAGGACAGGCATTTAGTATCGGTCCTATATAACTAATTAATTATAGGATGGTTAATAAATAACCATCGTATAGAATCTTAAAATATAGGACGGTTAATTAATAACTGTCCTATAGAATCCTAAAATATATGATAATTATTTAATAACCTTTCTATATAACATACAAATATAAGATGCCTACTTATTAACAACCGTCTTATAGAACGTATAAAAATATAGACGATTTGTATTAATCGTCCTATAGAACCTATAAAAATATATGACTATTAAAACCTTTAATTATATAACGTATAGTATGACTATTAAAACCTTTCTATATCAACTGTCCTATATAACGTATAGTACGACTATTTATTAATTGTCCTAAATCAGTTTTAATATAGGACTGTTACTCAAAAACCTTCCTATTTAGTGTAAGGTCACGTGTCATTCAAGTCAACACGAAGTTTTACCAGGTCGCGTGTTAGACAGGTCATCACGACAGGTCCTAATGGTTGACACAAACACGACATGATTTTGAGCATGTATTTTCTTAGTTGACATGATCAATGACACAAACACAATAGGACTCGACCCTAACCCGCTAAATGTGTGTCATGTTCAAGTTGTGTTATCATGTTGTGTCGTATTTTTCCAAGCCTGGCTTCAAGAGTTAAGACAGGGTTTTGATATGTGAGGTTGTGTGTATGAAGGGAGAGAGAGAATTGTATGTGGAGTCACACACTGGACACTTGGTACTTGCCAGTTGCCACTTGAACAGTAATACAGGTTATACATTTTAACTAATATAGGACGAGTATTTAGTATCAGTCATATATAACAAATAAAATATAAGACGGTTAAGAAATAATCATCCTATCGAATCTTAAAATATAGGACGGTTACTTAATAACCGTCCTATAAAATCCTAAAATATAAGACGGTTGTTTAATATATGTCCTATAAATCATACAAATATAAGAGGCCTACTTATTAACAACCGTCTTATAGAACGTATAAAAATATAGGACGGTTTTGTATTAACCGTCCTATAGAACCTATAAAAATATACAACTATTTATTAGCTGTCCTATATCAGTTTAAATATAGAACTGTTACTTAGAAATAGTCCTATTTAGTGTAAGGTCACGTGTTATTCGGGTCAATACGAAGTTTTACCAGGTCGCATGTAAAACGGGTTAACACGACAGGTCCTAATGGTTGACACAAACATGACATGATTTTGAGCGTGTATTTTCTGGGTTGACACGATCAATGATACGAACACGATAGGACTCAACCCTAACCCACTAAATGCGTGTCGTGTTCGAGTCGTGTCATCGTGTTGTGTCGTATTTTGCCAAGCCTAGGCCCAGACTGTTATCAAAACCAAACATGATGTGTCCATTTAGGCCCGTTGCAAATTCCAGTAAGCGTGCACCCTGCTTGTGAGAATGTATTCTTGCCGGGAACACTAGTGACGGCCCGAAGCGCAGGTGCACCGAGGACCGCACCGATGCAATGGGCAAGAATGTAGATGGATGCCCGAGATGGGGAGGAGAATTGTGACATAGATGGATGCGAGGGCGGCGATCACCACATTGGGAGTGTTTGTTGGTCTCGAAAGAGCAGATGACGATGACATCTAAAGCAAAAACGACTGGGTGAAGAGAAGCTTTGCCACCGATGCTCTCCATGCTTGTAAATTCAATCACTACAATGGTGAGGGCGGGCAATGCCGATGCGGTTGCTAAGTATGTGCGTGACGTCTCCGTAATTCCTTTCAAGATCAATGGGAAGTTCCCCTTTAAGGATAAAAGCTCCTTCTATCCCAGCCTCTCCTACAGTACTTAGCCGCATGTGTTGGCCTTGCTCTTCATTTCCTCCTCATTTCTCCTGTCTTCTATCTGCAAAGTCATAAGACATTTTCCCTCAAATTCAATGAAGTATCAAAAACTGCCTTCTTCCAAGGCATTTGAAAGATGTTTGTGTTGGGGATTTTCGTCCCCGCCCAAGATCATACACACAAAAAAACGCAGAGTTTAACGTGGTTCGGCCAATAAGCCTACGTCCACGGGAGAGAATGATTTCACTATGAAACCGGGGTTTTACAGAGAGGTATACATGGGAATTTTTACAGAGGAATGGGTTCTCCTCCTTGCCCTATTCGTATCCCTATTTATAGGGAATTTTAGGGCCTGTTTTTCAACACATTTAACACAAAGTCAGTGGCGGTGGCCGACGGCGGCGCCCGCCGCTGTTGAAGTCAGCAGTCGGCACCGACTGCTGCGCCCGCCACAGTTGAATACGGCGGCCGCCTGAAAATGGGTCTGGACCAACAAATCTCCCCCTCCAGGCCCATTAACTGAAGGAGGTTTCTTCACGTATGGACTTTTAGCAGAAGCCCATCCCGGCCAATTCTCTGCAACTCTCGAACTTGCTTCGAGGTAATGCTTTTGTCATCATATCTGAACTATTATCGTCAGTATGAATTTTCTCAAGCTCTAACGACTTCGAGTCCAAAATATCACGTATCCAATGATACCGAACATCAATGTGCTTTGACCTTCCATGAAAAGTAGAATTCTTGCTAAGGTGTATAGCACTTTGACTGTCGCAAAATAACGCATACCTCTTCTGCATAAAGCTAAGTTCGTTCACGAACTTCTTCATCCACAATAACTCTTTGCATGCTTCTGTCACAACAATAAACTCAGCCTGTGTCATAGATAAGGCAACACACTTCTGTAGCTTTGATTGCCATGACACAGCTCCCCCTGCAAAAGTAATTAAGTAGCCTGAAGTAGATTTCCTCGTGTCAATATCACCAGCCATATCTGAATCAGTGTAGCCCTCAAGCACGGGCTTGCCAGTGCCAAATCCCAAACACAACTTAGAAGTACCACGTAGATATCTCAATATCCACTTCACTGCATTCCAATGTTCTTTTCCTGGATTTGATAGAAAACGGCTCACTGTACCAACTGCATATGTAATGTCTGGTCTAGTGCATACCATGGCATACATAAGACTGCCAACAGCTGAAGCATAAGGAACATCTTGCATGTATTCTTTCTCAGCATCACTTGTTGGAACTTGATTCTTACTAAGCTTAAAATGAGTAGCAAAAGATGTACTAACCACTTTAGCTTTATCCATGTGAAATCGTTGAAGTACCTTTTCTATGTACTTCTCCTGAGACAGCCATAACCTCTTATTCCTCCTGTCACGAATGATAGAAATCCCGAGAATCTGTCTCGCGGATCCTAAGTCTTTCATAGCAAAGACTTTGTTCAGCTCCTTTAACTGACTGATCCTTGAAGAGCTTCTTCCAACAATAAGCATATCGTCGACATAGAGTAGCAAGATGATGAAATCATCTTCTGAGAATCTCTGCACAAACACACAGTGATCTGAAGTAGTCTTTTGATAACCCTGTTGGGTCATGAACTGCTCGAACTTCCTGTACCACTGTCTGGGAGCCTGCTTTAAGCCATACAGACTCTTCTTCAACTTGCAGACATACTTCTATTTGCCTTTAGCAACAAACGCTTCTGGTTGCTCCATATATATCTCCTCCTCTAAGTCACCATGGAAGAACGCTGTCTTCACATCCATCTGCTCAACCTCCAGATCAAGGTTTGAGGCCAAACCCAATACAACTCGGATTGAAGACATTTTAACAACAGGAGAAAATATCTCCTCGAAATCAACACCTTTTCTTTGACCAAAGCCTTTCACGACAAGTCTAGCTTTGTATCGTGGTTGTGAAGTGTCACCTTCGTACTTCACCCTGTATATCCACCGATTCTTCAAAGCTTGTCTGCCTTTAGGTAATCTTACCAGCTCAAAAGTGTGGTTGTCTTGTAAGGATTTCATCTCATCCTTCATAGCTGCAATCCACTCTGCATTCTCTTTACTTTCAACTGCCTCTGTGTAGCTCTCAGGTTCTCCCCCGTCAGTGAGGAGTACGTACTCATCTGATGAATATCGAGTGGAGGGTTGACGATCTCTCGAACTCCGTCTCAATGAAACTGCTGGTTCCTCAGTAGGAACCTCCTGCTGAATATCATCAGCCTCTGACGAAACATCCATGTCTTCAGCAGCTTCATGTTCTCCCTCAGCCTGATTATCTTGAACATCAACTGGAGCACCACCATGGTCATTGGTGCCATCTACACTTGGCGTGTGTGAAACAAGAACTGGATCTAAATCTGTCAGAGTATCAGAACTTTGAGTTTCTGATACTTTGGCTTTGTCGATGTGTTCAATGGTTTGGTCTTCCATAAAGACCACATCACAACTTCTAACCAGCTTCTTTGCAACAGGATCATATAGCCTGTAACCAAACTCATCCTGCTCATAGCCGATGAAAATGCATTATTTGGTCTTGACGTCTAACTTGGACCTCTCATCCTTAGGTATATGTACAAACGCTTTGCACCCAAATACCCGCAAATGATTGTAAGAGACATCTTTTCCATACCATAGCCTGTCAGGAACATCTGCATTCAAGGCAACTATTGGAGATAGGTTAATAACATAGGCTGCTATGTATAGCGCCTCACCCCAGAAGGAACCGGATAGCTTTGCTTCAGAAAGCAAGCATCTGACCCTCTCCATCAATGTCCTGTTCATCCGCTCTGCTAAACCATTTAGCTGAGGAGTCTTCGGAGGAGTTCTTTGATGTCTGATCCCTTGCTTCTTACAATAAGCATCGAAAGGTCCACAATACTCGCCACCGTTGTCTGTGCGAATCTATTTCAGCTTCTTCCCCGTTTGCCGCTCAACAGAAGCTTGAAATTCTTTAAACTTGTCAAGCACCTGATCCTTAGTTTTCAAAACATAGACCCAGAGTTTCCTGGAATAATCATCAATAAATGTGACAAAATATAATGCACCACCAAATGTGCGTACCTTCATAGGACCGCATACATCTGAATGTACCAATTCAAGCACGCCTGGCTTTCTGGAAGAATGATGGCTTTTGAAGGAAACTCGTTGCTGCTTCCCGGCAAGACAATGAGCACATTTGCTCACCTTTGTAGCTTTAAGCCCTGAAAGCAAATTCTTCTTGACTAGACAACCTAGTCCTTTCTCACTCATGTGACTGAGCCGCCTGTGCCACAACTTTGAAGAACCAGCAACATCAACTGCGTTCACAGAGTTAATAGGAATCGAAGCTTGCATCACATACAAGCTAGATGATTTCTTCCCTCTGGCAACCACAAGCGCTCCCTTAGAGAGTTTCCACTGTCCATCGCAAAAGGTACTACAGTACCCATCATCATCAAGCTTTCCGGCTGATATTAAGTTCAACCGGATATCTGGTACATGTCGAACGTCCTTGAGAATCAACCTTGTTCCGTTGTTGGTGTCCAAACAGGGATCCGATACCAACAACCTTTGACAGCCCATCGTTACCCATCTTCAACACTCCAAAGTCACCAGGAGTGTACGAGGTGAAAAACTCTCTCCTTGAGGTAACATGAAAAGAAGCACCACTGTCAACAACCCATCCAATCTCATTGGAGGCTAGGTTGATTTCATTTTCATCACAGACCACAACAAGGCCTGAAGTAGTGGTAGCTACACGATCATTCCCCTCATCATTTCTTCTCTCCTGCTTGGCATTCTCTGTTTTGTTCTCGGCTTTCCACTTGTAACACTGCCTTTTAATGTGACCCTTCTTGCCACAATAATTGCATTCCAGATTCTTGTATCTGGACTTAGATTTACTCCTGCTTCTATTATTCTTCTCCTGTCCTTTGATCTTGCTTCTCCCTCGATTTTCTGAGATCAAAATCTCAGACTGTGATGTGGTGACAACTTGAGCTCGTCGCCTCATTTCTTCATTTAGAACTGCGCTTCTCGCAGATTCCCATGTCACAGCACCACCTGGAGCAGAATTAGCTAGAGAAACACGAAAATTTTCCCATGAGTCAGGCAAAGTATTTAAAAGCCATAAACCCATGATATCATCGTCAAACCTGACGCCAACATCGGATAGTTGTTGAAAGCATCCTGTCAACTCGTTCAAGTGGTCGGAAATAGAACTCCCTTCCTTGTATCTCAAGTGCATCGCTTGATTAAGTAGGAATAACTTATTATTCCCAGTTCTCGACGCGTACAAGGTTTCTAATTTGATCCATAGAGTTCTAGCATGTATTTCATTTTGAATATGATTCAAAACATTATCTTCTACCCATTGTCGAATAAAACCACATACCTGTTCGTGTTCAAAAGCCCACTCTTCTTCGGACTTATCCTCCGGTTTTTGAGTAGCAAAAACAGGTAGATGTAATTTCTTCACAAAAAGAAGATTTTTCATTTTTCCCTTCCACTTGTGATAGTTAGTACCATTTAAGCAAATCATTTTGCTCATGTTTGCCTCCATAAGTAAAGAAAGAGTACTTACAGCAATTTCAGGAGAAAATCTTACAAATTTGAGAACACCACTGCGTTTGCCAAGAACTGGTCTATCCCCCTTGAAAACCTGCCAAAAATAGGTCTACTCCAGTCGAATCACTGTTGCAACTCGTTACTATTGCAACTCAGCTACGGTTGCACTCGAACTGTTGCAACCCGGTACTGTTGCAATACGTTACTGTTTCAACTCAGATACTGTGCAAATGCGTTACTATTTGCACTCGTACTGTTACAACTCTATACTGTTGTAACTCCGTATTTGTTGAAACTCGAACTGTTGGAACCCCCTTGGGTACTGTGCCAACTCAGTACTGTAGTAGTACTGTAGCTATCACTGTAGCCGAAATGATGATGCTTTACTGTAGCAACATGATAACGCGCTTTTTCACTGTAGCAGCAATGATGATTACTGTAGCAACTGTAGCAGGAATAGTTTTCTTCCTCCTCTCGACCGGCGGAACTGCAAATCCGTTTTCTGCCTCTGTTTCACGCCCAAGATCATACACACAAAAAAACGCAGAGTTTAACGTGGTTCGGCCAATAAGCCTACGTCCACGGGAGAGAATGATTTCACTATGAAACCGGGGTTTTATAGAGAGGTATACACGGGGGTTCTCCTCCTTGCCCTATTCGTATCCCTATTTATAGGGAATTTTAGGGCCTGTTTTTCAACACATTTAACACAAAGTCAGTGTCGGTGGCCGACAGCGGCGCTCGCCACCGTTGAATACGGCGGCCGCCTGAAAATGGGTCTGGACCAACAGTTTGTTCCTATCTCTCCTCGGCTGTAAGAACTAAGGAAACAAAACAAACAGAGATGGGGTGTATCCATCAAAATCAGACTCTCAGTTCCTAGAAATTGAAGAACCTTGCCTTAGAGTGGAGTTGACGGTCTGTATACTGTTGCCAGTGTAAAAAGGTATCTTCTTCTCCTCCGACTCAAATATTTGCAGCCATCCCTGTTCTTACTCTCCTATTTTCATCTTTGCATTTGATAATGCCAATCTTTCACAGACGGAGACTGTTACAAAGGGAGTTAGAGAGGGATATGGATTGCAATGAAGTGGGCCCATCCATCCGCCCTATATCCGACAATTTTGAGCTCATGAACGCTTTTCAACCGCTTCCCATCAATCCGATTAATTCTGTGTCTAACCCCATCACACCATCTTTATTTTCGTTTATTATATTGCTGCAGATCATATGTACCAAAAAGGACCCTGCTTTTCGGTGATCTAGACAATTTATCTGCCGCCGGATCCAACCTGTGTATAGAAATTTCTTCCTTGGAAGAGCAACCTTTTCTGTTTTGAGTTGTAATCCGAATGGTTGCAAGTTCTTCAGAAATTACATGGCTAGGTTTGCCTGTTGCGCGAGCATTTTGGGCAAGATGAATAGTTTGGATGATCAGAAGCTAGGCCGACTTGTACTTTTAACCTTGTACTTTTGGTCGTCCAACCACCATAGGACGTGTTTGTAACAGTCGTCTAGAATGGTGTAGGGCGTGTACAAGGACAAACACGTGGTATCAAAGTCATGTCTGCTTGTATGGCCGAGAGGGGGAGAGAGAGGACTCCATTAATTTCATTAGACTTCTCCTCGATTTCATTATATTCCCACATGCATTGTTCTGGACCTTGGTACCAGTGGCCCCAACCCCATTGTCTCCCTTTTGATGTGTGCGACCTTGTTAAAAATAGAAATGAACAACCTTTTTCTTTTTTTATATCAAGATAACCCATATTGGCATATAACTTCAAGTGAATGTTACAGTTGGCCCCTTGTAAGTCTCGGTGAGGCGCCCACTTTGACACGATGGACTATGCTATTTGTTGGTCTCTTTCATCTGACCCATCCAACTTTGAATATATGCTAAATCAAAACTGGTGTGGTTTCAATGAATCTAGCATGGCAAGGGGACCTACTTTTGATTGCTGGAAATGGATGGTTGCACACTATAAAAGGGCAGCTTTGGTGCAACAAGCTCACTTGTATGGAGGGTTCAGGGAAGGGATGAACTATAAGGGTCAATTGTACGTAGCTTTACCTTGCATTTTGCGAGAGGCTGTTTCCACACCTTGAACCCATGACCTAAGGTCATATGATGACAACTCCAATTCTACTGCTGCACCAAGGCTTTCTTTGATGGTTGCACACTATAGACAAATTTTACAATCAACAAAAAATAGAAAAAAACATAGTTTTTCAGATGCTAGGAACGTCCACCACCGTTATTTGAGGCTAGCATATACATGAAGTCGGACAAATCAAACGAATGGGCTGGATCAAGCAGAGTTATGGACCATCATATAAAATGGAGTGCAACATGAAAACCAAGAGTCATCGGACCGTAGTGTAGCATTCTCTAGTTTGAAGGAGAAAGTCCTTTCTTTTTTAACGTGTCAACCTTAATTCATCGGTTAGAACCTTTCCGCAAAGTGCATACAATTTCTTGCCCACTTTTCGAGTCATATTTGTGAGAAATCATAAACTCGGGAATCCTGAAGTTCCACACACAGTCCGTGTGGCATATAACTCTATATAGTTATTCTCTTTACATAACTTCTTGACCATTTCCTCTGTATGTTGGGGCTACCTGATGTCGACTACATGAAAAAAGTCCAAACTGGTCCCGTTTCACTTATGAAGAGTCAGCAAGGTTTAATGCAAGTGAAGGCAGTGTATGTGCATTCAAGGGTTTCCCATCCCTTTTCTGATAAAGGTTGCAAGTTGCATGAAGGGGGCACAGCCTCATTATGTTGACTGTGAAGCAACCTTGCATTTAATATAATGGAGTTCACCTGCGTTTTCCTTTTTGAATGTTGGACATAGATCACTAAAGATTGATCCAAACATCGTCTGATTTCTCCTGCATCGGATCTCTATCGGCCCCAAAAAAAAGACTAACTGGACAATTATATCTTCCGACTAATGGAGTGTCACCTCATCACCAAATGTAGACTGTTATGAGTCCTGGCCTTCTACTGCATTGGCACAAGAAGAGGTATTACATACGGTAGAGAGTATAAGATCTCTAAGATCAATCTCCCGTGGTTTAAAAACTGGACTCAACTCATGAGTGGATAATTCTTTAATAATATTCTATTAAAATCGTGTTACGTATAAAATTCTCCCTTTGTATGCATAAGTGATAGCTCGATGAGTTTGTCATGACCTTGTTTTGTTGGAGGTCTTGGGATTAAATCAAGGCAGAAACAAACTGTTTTTGTTAGGTAGCTAGTCGAATAGAATTGCTATCAACTCAAGTAACTTCGATGAGGTTTTCCAGTAAACTCGCAGGTTTTAGAACTATGCCCATTCTGCTCTTCCTTGAAGGATTGGGGTGACTTCAATGTCATTATCACAGCATTTCAGTCTCCAGATATAGGATATTCAGAGTTCTATGATTGCCCACCTACAATTGATCAATAATATCAACCAATAAATCCTCATAAGTTGGATATATTAACACTGACGATGACTCAATATAACGAAGAATTCGGCCATTTAAAATTTTTAACCACGTCCATTTGATTGGATGGCAATCCACATAAATGCAGCTCGTCGTCCTTTTCGAGTCCCACTAAGCGTCATTAGTCTGTTAGTCGATGGTATGATGCTAACTAAACTCATATTTTGAAAGGAATCCTATGACAACCATATTGTACGACCCTGACTCCACACCACCGTGTACCAGAGAGAGAGAGAGAGAGACCTAGATTTGGGTGATCTAAACCGTTCATATTATACACGCCTTTGATAAGTATATATTGCACTCAAACTGTAATCAATAATTACTGGACATGTCTTAGATTAGAAGCCCACTTGGTGGGATCCACTTTGGATTTCAAATAAATTGATGAAGATGTTGTCAATGATCTAAATCGCACAAAGACCCTAACATCGATTCCCCACAAATTGATTTTAATATTGTTTTGGTTTCGGAAATAATTTATAACACTGGAGAGGAAAATAAGGAAAATAAACAAACACGAGATACACGTTGGAGGAGCGTGATCCAATCTTTTTCAATATAAGAGACTAAAAAGAAAACAAGTGGAATGTCTGGTTAGCTTCAAATCCCTTGAAACCTACTACACCTTGTAGAGGGAGATCCAAGATTTTGTGTTAAGGTGGACAAATCATTATCTAAAGTCACAATTTCTTAAAACATAAAAGATATACTAATATGAAAATAAAATTTAAATAAAAACATAGTAAAATAATTTTCCTTAAAAAAATCTTGTCTATAGTTGTCTTCATCAAATCTTCTTATTTTGAAAAGTTTTTGGTCATGATTTCATTGTTAGTTTAATTAAATATATTCTTCTCAATGTTTTTCATCAAACAATCATTCGTTTATTGATCTCCCATTCTGCTGCACAATAGACTTTTTACTATATTCGTAGCTGAGAATGTCCTCTCCACCGTTGCGTTAGAGATAGGTAGAACTAATGCTAGCATCTCCAACAAATAGACTAATGGATACAAGACATCTAATTTTGTTTCCATCATCATTTTAGTAAGACCGTTTACTCATTTCACTTCTAAGAAGAGCTCATATCAATAATATAGTCTCAAGCTAATTATCAAGTGCTAAAAGATATACTTTATAGAAGTCATCCGGATACAATTGAGTACTATGAACTGCTTTTTTCTTATCAAAATCACAGAATTGATTATTTGGTTCATGCATGTAACACAAATAAGTAACTCTGTATTTGTCTCAATAAATCAATTGTTAAGCTTTTGAAATTGCATATCTATAACCACGTAGAAAAATTCGACAAGGTATTACATTTCTTCTGCGCGATATCGTGATTGTCCTCATGCTTAAAACAAAATTTCCACATTGGGCATGCGAATATTGTGTTGGGCACAAAGTAAAGAAACTTCAGCAAGGTAGGAATCACAACTATTTTCTTTTTAATATTCATAAACACTCTTTAGTTATATTGACAAAGTTCTTAGCATTCACAATATCTTGATCTTTTCATTACAATGCTTTGACATATAAATTTAAAAGAATGCATAGAATCAATTAAGATACACATAAGGACATCACAATCAAGCTAATTAATGTTCATAATGTGAGCTCTAATGAGTATCAGTATATCATTTACGAGTATTTTCTTGACATAAGCTTTGCCACTTTCAAATCCACCATTTATAGATGCTTCAAAAACTTTGGTAGCTTGTTTATGTTGAAGAAATAAGAGTTACATAGGCCTCTAATAACATTAATGATGTTAAGATACAATGACATCATTTTCCTTTTTAATGCTATTAGGAATGACCACGTTATGAATAAATACGGGAAAAGTATACTACACTGAACTACCAATTTGTTGCACTTTAGTCAAATCTTGTTTTAAATCCCATATAATATTTTTATTAGAAATTTAAAATTTATTTTTCAGATTTGGAATTCTAAATCCTTGATCTATTAACCCTAAAATTTTTATGTGATTTTTTAGTGAAATATGAATTCAAATCTCATTGGAGAAGATGACCTAAGTGTTTTGTCAAGGAGATTTAAAATCTACATATAATGCCATTTTCTTGGAGTTTTGAGAATTGGTTTTTAGATCTAGAATCCAGAGATCCTAATATACAAACCCTTAGCATTTGGATATTTTTAGTGAGAATGCATTTGAGACTTCGCCAAAAAAAGGTTTCTACATTTTAGGGCTGGCAACTTTGATTTTATACTTTTTTCTTTGATATTTAGAAAAAATAGATCAAGGTTTTAATAGATCTTATCTATAAAACCCTTATATTTTGAAAGATTTTGTGACAATGGGTATAGATTTTTGCTGAAAAATGATGGTCAAAATTCATCCCTTTCATCTTTTTTGGAGAGATACAAACTATCTGCAAATAATAGTTTAGTCTCTAAACTATTTTTTCATTTTGGTCCTTAAACAAATCATGTAAAACTTTATTCTAAAACCTTTATTATTATGAGGCCCACATTAAACATCCATTGATAGAAGTTGTAAGAAAGGATTTACAATGCAAATTTTTTTAGTAGTTTGGAGACTAATCCATAAAAATAATAGTTTAGGGACCAAACAAAATGAAATATATTTTAGGATAGTAAACTATACCTTTTTCAATAAATAATTAACTACTGGGGTAATTAGGGTAAAACTTAAGAAGTAGAATTACTTATCAAGGAATTTATACAATGTCAACAGGTAAAATTGTAACAGCCGGGAGGCCCACCCAGTAATAATATTATCTATTTTCCACTGACGGCGCCCATACACCACCAGTGGTCACGAATTTGTTCTTACCTAGTTGCTAAGGTAAAATGCATCGTTACTAATATAGTCACCCCAGACTCTTATCAACAACCCACAACTCTTCCCCCTAGCAATGTGGGACTAACTCTCGGTACCTCTCATCTTCGTCCCTCAGGCTATCTTGGGGCATCCCCCTCAAGCCATCTTGGCAACGGTAATGGTTCACCTCTCCCCCTTAGGGGACATGCGTCTCTACGTGTTGCCATGCGAGTGCCCGCATGCGATTAGCCACCCACCATCAGGTCAGAGTTAGGCTCTGATACCATTGTAACAGTCGGGAGGCTCACCCAGTAACAATATTGTCCGCTTTCCACTGACGGTACCCATACACTGCCAGCGGTCACGGATTTGTTCTTACCCAGTTGCCTAGGTAAAGCACGTCGTTACTAGTAGAGTCACCCCGGACTCTTATCAATAGCCCACAACTCTTTTCCGCAGCGATGTGGGACTAACTCTGTATCTCTCGCCTTCGTCCCTCAGGCTATCTTGGGGCATCCCCCTTAAGCCATCTTGGCGACGGTAACGGTCTACTCTGATACACACAGTGACGTGTTTTTCCTGGGAAACCAGGGAAGAACAAAACCGTGCGAGCTGCCCCTCAGAGTGGACAATATTGTTACTGTTAGAACCCCGGTCTATTACAAATGGTATCAGAGCCAGTTCCCTCATAATGGGGAGGGCTAGCCGCATGTGTGGATACGAGTCCCTAAAGGGGGAAAGGTGAACTCACAGGCTTCTGCCAAGATAGCCTGAGGGTGAGCCAAGATGGCTTGAGGGGGATGCCCCAAGATAGTCTGAGGCAATAGCTCAAGATGATATGAGAGGATGAGGGTGAGGAGGTACTGAGAGTTAGTCCCACATCACTTGGGGAGGGAGATCTGGGCTGGTTATAAAAGTCCAGATGGCTCTTATGGTAACAACGCGCTTTACCTGGGCAATTGGGTAAGAACAAATCCGTGACCGCTGGCAGTGTATGGGCGCCGTCAGTGGAAAGAAGACAATATTGTTACTAGGTGGGCCTTCCGGTTGTTACAAAAATTGCACTTATATTTCTGATGTTTGCTCAGATTATGACCCTTTGTAAGCCCTTGTCTCTCTCCCTCTAAAATCTAGAAGAAGAATCCTTGGCTAAATCTAGAAGTCACCAATCATGCCCCAAGCAAAGGTATTTTTAAGATCTAATAATACTCAAGGTCACACCCAAATTATTAGATTAAAAGCCCAATCTAATGGCTAGGATAAAATACATGAAATAATCAACTAGAATGTTGCACAGTTTAAGAATTCGAAAACTCAACTCGACCCGAAAGTGAGGCAAGTCGAGGTATCTTGAATGGCTCATGGGTGACTCCAATACTTAAGCCAAAATTTTAATATTATTTTATTAAAATTAAGTTATGTAAAAGTTTCACTTTTCATTCACGTGTTTGGTGAGCTGGTTAGGACAGTATTTGTTGTTTTAAAGATCTTGGAATCGGATCACAACAAAAATAAAATAAAATCACCACAGCAATGGGATCAAATTAATCACAATAGAGACACATAGAAACACACTATTTTCGTTACATAGAGAGTTGACTCTTCGAATGATTCGATTAGTTATCAAATGAGTAACGCAAATAAGTTTTTCGAGTTAACTTCTAGTTTTAGAACTATGGTTTGTTGTAAATCCACGAAGCAAACAAAGCACAACAAACATAATAGATTTACGTGTTCTAAATTGTGGCTACATCCACATAATTGCCCCGGCAAAATATCCTCTACATGATCAGTAATGAACAAGAATATCCCTCAACAGAACTCACTCCTGCAGCAACTTCCGCTCTCTCGTCGGCATAATTCGATCCCAAAAGGATTACATATGTAAGAGTACGTGAAGTATCTAAAGTATCCTCATACGCCCAATGCTAAACAAGATAGCACCAGTGCTGTAGCATACTAGACATTAGTTTAATCCTTAAAGTGTTCAGTACCTCTTCTATTATACCCGTAAAATACAATAAATCTAACATAACAGATATGAAATTATGAAATTGGATTAATCCTAAAGTGAATTTCCACTAAAGACAAACTTGACAAGCAATCCGATGCTATTCCAGAAAATTGTGGCAAAATATATTTTAGTGCTACTAAACGAGATTGAGTGTGTGTATAGATATATATACAGCAGTTGCAGATGTAAAAGTGCAGGTAATGTTTGATTGGTTAGGAAAAAGTTTTTTACTACCATTTCCTCTAACTTTTTTTGTTTTCTACTTTTTTCAGTCAATCAAATATCGCTTGCTCCCTGCACCTGCATAAAACAACTGAAATTAACACACACACACACACACACACACACACACACACACACACACACACACACACTAGAAGTGGTAATTCCATCGAGGAGTTGCACGTGTAAAGTGCAGGTAACATTTGATTGGCAAGGAAAAAGTTTCTAATTGTCATTTTCTCTAACTTTTTCTATTTTTTACTTTTTTTCAGCTAATCAAATGTCACCTAATCGTTGCACCTGCATGAAACAGTTGAAATCAACACACACACACACACACACACACACTCTCTCTCTCTCTCTCTCTCTCTCTCTCTCTCTCTCTATATATATATATATATATATATATATAGAGAGAGAGAGAGAGAGAGAGAGAGAGAGAGAGAGAGAGAGAGGTAGTAATTTCAGCAAAGAGTTGCAGGTGTAAAATGTAGGTGACAACTCACCCCATATATATACATACATAAGAGAGAGGTAGTAATTTCAGCAAAGAGTTGCAGGTGTAAAATGTAGGTGACAACTCACCCCATATATATACATACATACATTATCCTTTAGTTAGTGAATTTTTTCACGTTATTTGGTATGTAATTTCTGATCTGTCAGTTTTATATGCATTGGCATGAATAATCAACGTACTAGAGAAGAATTGTTGCCATTGAATAGGAATAGTTGCTCCTTCGTTATTTCTCCTGTTTGTTTCATGGATATTGACGAAATGGTAAACATGGAAGGATGACCCATTCCAGGTGGGCGTTGTTAGTTAGTTATCTTTCATCGGCAAACATGGTGCACTTTTTTCAAGGATAATCAATCTTCCATCTATCGATAAAGGAGTTGTCATTTGTAACCTGCCAGATGATGCGTAAGCCAATCAAATCACAG
This sequence comes from Warburgia ugandensis, assembly GCA_035236585.1. Lineage (NCBI taxonomy): Eukaryota > Viridiplantae > Streptophyta > Magnoliopsida > Canellales > Canellaceae > Warburgia > Warburgia ugandensis. The sequence goes on from CP141129.1 coordinate 46,104,536, forward strand.
TGTCTAACATGAGGCATCTAATAGTATAATCCCCTACAACAAAGGACACGCAATTAAGATAATCCACTCTATGCTATTACGTCTGATTATAATATGATATATGAAGTAACCAGGCATAAACGCATAAACGTATCGGATTATGTAAGCGTTGGTAATCAGGTCCTAGCTCTTTTTTAAAGCAGATAGAGGATTTTTTTATTTTTTATTTCCAAGGAATATGAGTTGTATATGAGTGGAAGAACTGAATAAAAAAATTAAATTTTTACCCCTTTGATTGCAAATTGGGGATGACGTCTTGAATGAATCTTTGAATTACGTATATTATGTTTAACTACATTCAGATCTCGATGTGCAATGCAAGTTGAACGTCCTTAATTGTATCGAGAAATACCATATTTAATATCAACGACACATCTCTTTATTGTGATTTTTTAAACGAAATTAAGGGTAGGCTTCTCTCATACACCAACTGAACTACCAACTCCCGCCCCCACTGGCACATGCTCTTACCTGTTGCAACATTTACTCACTAGTTTCTGCTAGGAAAGTCTAGTTAATGAGATCGATGAGATGATGATACCAGAAGATATCAGAATGGATGATTGGTTTTGTTTACCAAGATACCCGTTTTTACCGTAAAATTTTCTCTGAGACGCCCATATTAATGCAGTAATTTTCAAGGATAGCTGGTTAGCAGCATCGTCAAATTCACAATTATTGGATTACTATTTAACTTAAAAGCTTTAGCTGATAGCAAGTAGACTAATAATAGAAAGCCTCTTTTTAGGCTCTTACACGTGGATCCAAGCCCAAGCTCCTCTACTCAAGTTTGAAATTAATATGCAGGATCTCAGGATTCAAACTCATCATGACCTCTCAATTAGTAAGGCTGTAATACAATATTGGATTATCTTCAACTTAAAACTTAAGTTGAAAGGAAATCCTCCAATAATATTTATATATCTAACACCTGTAGTGCCACTGCTTGGGAATAGAGAGGCAGTTAAATGCTATTTAGGACATACGATTTCGAGCCTCTAAGACACATATTGCATTGAAAAACATGATGGGTTTCTTTAAGAGAGAAAGATTAACATGCACTTTTAATCTTGAACTTAGCTTCTCATTGTATGATTTCCCTGTTCACCGAAGCAGAAACTTGGAGAGAACTTGATAGGAGAAACCGAGGCGTGGACAATGACCGACTCTGGGTCTTCAGAAGAGTTTCCCTCCGACATTCAGCCATTTTGCAACTTCCTAATTTCCTCATATGAGAGTAATAATATCAAATATTCTGTTACAATGATCACCCAAGTTCAGACCCATAAGCAGTGATAGTTACCCTGTTACGACTCACTTTATCCTCTTTTTTACAACTTTTAAGTAGTCTTAGTTCAAAGGGCAGCCAAGGTGCATGAAGCTCTTGCATATGCAAGGTCTAGGGAAGGGGCAGACCACAAGGTCAATAGTATACAGCCTTATCTTGAATTTTGCAAGAGGCTGTTTCCATGCCTTGAACCCGTGACTTCAAGATCACATGACGACAACTCTATCATTGCGCCAAGGCTCCCCTTCTTTACCGTTGTAGCTTAAAAATGTAAATATATTGATCAGCCTCAATTTTTAATTACTCTTAAACTATCAATTTCTACACTTTCTTTTTCTTGAGAGTTATTCTTTCCTGTTCTTCCAAAGTTTAATCGTCTTCACAGTACAAATGGTAATATCCTTCAAAATCAGGTTTATGAAATCCTGGAAACATATTCTTGGGCATTTTCATGAACCGAGTGAGTCATTTCATTTTCTCACTTTTCATGTACTTATATTATATTGCCTTATTATCCCAAAAGGGCCCCAAACTCCAAGCAGGGTGTGAAATTGTATAGTAGTTGCATTTAAAAGGTCTATCACACTCTTTTCACTTCTATCTATATCCCACTCTTCACTGTTTATGGATCTTGCCAGACACTAATATAATAGCCAAAAGATAAGGAGAAAACAGTAATATAACAAATAAACTATCGATAAATAGGGGAGGTGTGATAGAACGAGGCCCCGAGAATTAATTGAATTGATAGGAAACGGTTGGAAAGTGTCATGGACACAAAAATATCCAACTACAAGGACCGATTGGAAAAGTCTCTCTCTCTCTCTCTCTCTCTCTGGTCACCCCTCTATAAAAAGCTGCCTTTATCGAAAGAAGAGAGACAAAAGAAAGAGTAACAGTAGGAAGGGGCGAGAGATGGCTGGAGTTGCTGAAGATGAAGAAAGTGTCTACACTAGGAGCAAGGTTCGGCCATTCTCTTCCACTCCAAGGCAAGGGTCTACACCCATTTGTTTTAACAGTAACTTCTTTCCTCATCTCTTTATTCTGATACTTTCTGCTTACAGTTTCATAGGTGCTTAAACAGCCGACAGAAACAATTAGAGGTAGACAGAGGAAGCTAGATCTCTCTCTCTCTCTCTCTCTCTCTCTCTCTCTCTCTCTCTCTCTCTCTCTCTCTCTCTCTAGAAGTTAAATACCAGTTGACAGACAACAAGTGTCGAAAGACAGTACAGGGAAGCCCATAATTCTATGATCCAAGCCATTCCTCTCCTGGGTCATGTCCTACTTAAACTAAAAAGGGGCAGCCCCGGTGCACGAAGCTCCCGCCTATGTGGGTCCGGGGAAGGGGCGGGTCACAATGGCCTAAAGTAGGCAGCCTTACCTTGTATTTTTGCAAGAGGCTGATTCCACGCCTTGAACCCGTGACCTCAAGGTCACATGATGACAACTTTTACCATTGCACCAAGGCTCCCCTTCATGTTCTACTTAAACTAAGACACGAAAATCTAAGCATCTTATTTCTCAGATTAGTTCTGAACTCTCAGTTATGACAACTTCGAAGAACATAATCTAGCATCATCCAATCAATGAGAACTTCTGCCACTCCTTATCTAAGGCGTGGGCAAAGTACGAGCCGCTTGGATCAGCCAAATATGAACCCCACTTGTTCTTTTAACCACACAACTTCACATGTACATAGTAATATGACGACCACAATACCCTCTCTCTCTTCTCACTCTCTTTCGTACACGCACAATTATGCATGCACATGCGCATACAAATACACAATAATGATAATGGCGCTGCGTTGCTAGCTTTTTAAGCTCAACCAAGACCCTAATAGCTAGTTAGAGAACCCTAAAATAAAGGAGCGCTGCTATAAAAATGGGGGAGTTATTATAATATGATCAACTTTCCTAAACTTATAAAAGCTAGCATTGTATCCTAAGTCAACATAGAAATGAATGGCTTATAGTTACCACTGGCCCTCCAAATCAGAAATGAAGGCTGAATTTCCTCAATTCCATGCTTCTTCTTAATTTGTGTTTGTATATAAGTTGCTTGAATTTCCAGTACATGGAGACTCAATAAATGGGCTATTGGCAACATGATCAGATTGTTGGTGATATCTACACTCCCTTTTGGTAAGGGCAGTCGTTCTTCTTTAAATTTATGGGCAAATGAACTGAGATTTTACACCCTTACATTTGATGGACGCACCCCATCTTTTTTTTTTTTTCATTACAATTTATTGCTATATTTCTAAATGAGTTAACAGGAAGAGATAGAAACAAAAATGTAGCAAATGCCTTGTTGGTGTCATTTTTGGTGTATTTGGTTTGGAAATTGTGATAAGAATTTACCCCTTTTCAGGTCTGAAGAATGGAGAAGTGAGAATGAAAGCAAGAGAGGTGACACTAGCTTTAGCCAACTACTCTCAGAGAGATTGGGATGGAAGGAGTTTAAATCCTTGAAGGTGAAACGCACTCCCTTTGTCTTGACTTTTCTTGAAAATGTCTTGTTTTGAGGAAAGGGCAAACAAAATAGGTTGCAAATGGAGGAGATTAGGTGGAAATTAATGTCATATTACCTTGTTATCGGCAGACCTAAAATCATGAATAGTTTTGTTCAAAAATAGATGAAAAAAATAGACATGTTTATTCCCACATATCCATTTTAGGTTGTAAATATCATGGGAGGGGATATGATCACTTATCCATGGATAATCATATCCTCGAATGACTTGTATCAAACAACCATAATGAAAGAACGTCCTTGTAAATCATGAATGGGTAGATGAGTTTTTCTTTGACCAAACCACCCTAAAGGCCAGTCCCAAAACTTCCCTATAATTTTCAGGTTTGGCGAGCATCACTAGCGGAGCTTCTGGGCACAGCGGTCTTTGTGTTCGTCATCGACACTACGGTCATCTCCTCCATTGAGACTGACACTGAGATGCCGAATCTACTACTCTCCATTCTCGTATTCGTCGCTATCACGTTTATCCTCCTGGCGACCTCTCCAGTCTCCGGCGGCCACATTAATCCGGCGGTCACTTTCTCTGCCATGCTCGTCGGCCTGATCTCACCAGCTCGAGCATTCATATACATTTTGGCACAATGCATGGGTGGCGTAGTCGGTGCTCTCTCACTCAAGGCGGTCATAAGCGATACCTTGGAGAGAGCGTTCTCACTTGGAGGCTGCACCGTTAGTGTTATTGTACCTGGCTTACAGGGACCCAATGTAGTTGGTATCGGTACCAGTACGGCCCTCTGGCTTGAGATCATCTGCACATTCGTCTTCCTCTACGGATCAGTCTGGATGGCATTTGATAATCGACAGCTAAAGGCCCATGGTCCCATCATAGTCTCCACAATCATCGGTCTGGTGCTTGGACTCATGGTGTTTGTGTCGACCACAGTAACCACCACAAAAGGATATTCTGGTGCTGGGATGAACCCGGCTCGCTGTCTTGGGCCTGCAATTGTTAGAGGGGGGCATCTTTGGGATGGCCATTGGGTGTTCTGGGTAGGACCTGTGATTGCCGGTTCAGCATTCTACCTGTACACTAAGATCATTCCTGGCGAGCATTTTCATGCCCATTATGAGTTCAAGTACGACTCTTTCACCACATTGAAGGTTCTGGCTAGAGGAAATAAGGGCGACGTATAGGGTTGTATATATTTCCTCTGCCTTCTACTTTGATGTACTTGTCGTTATGTATCAGGAAAGACTGTTCAGAACGATTTGTGGTATATGTAGTAAACTACGATCTTGAAATGAGAATTGTAAAGTCATCTTGAAACGTAATTTAGAGTGAGTGGCTCCAAGCAAATATGGGAGGATCTGATATCATCTTCCCAAGGAATGGAATTTTCTTGTGGAAATATATGAAGAAATGCGTCCTGGTCATTAAACAATCACATTTAGTACTGCCACAATCAATAATATGTTGCCACCTAAAATAATGACTTTTCTGGTATATAAGAGGAGTTCGTAATGTATGGCTCCAAATGTAGCATTATGGGGAGGACACTTGGTAGTTGCCTGCATGGATGTGTCTCAGCAGCCCCTTTCATTACATAAGTGCACCCACCCACACATCCACACTCGCGCCCAAAATTGCCACCCCTTACTTGGGGCTTTGTCACAAGACCACGTGGCCCAAGCTTCTTGAATGACTTGAACCGCTCATCTGAACTGTCTTATCATTGATGGGCTGGGTCCCTAAATCATACACTTTGCATGGTCATGCTATTGATTTTTCTGAGTTGTTTTGATTACCTTGTATTTTACCAACCTCCATTTTAGAATTTAAAATTGTCTGGAAAAACAGTGGTAGATTCATCCGAAGTATGCGAGATTTTTGGAGGATCGTGATCTATGACAAGACCTGAAGATGAAATCCAACCCATCAATAGTAATATTGCTCATCCAAGACAACGTCAACGGGGAGTCTATCCAACGTGCAACTCTCGCTAGTCGGTTTGTAAACTGGAAGATTTGTCAGCCTTTCACAGCCAACACATCGCCATTTTGCAAACCGATAGTACTCGATCCTTTATGCATAACTCCAGATCACGTTTGGCCTTGAGCACTTAGCTGAGTTATTTAATGTTATGGGTTCTATACCAGTTGGCTCCTAGTATGGCTCGTGGTAGGGGATGAAGAGACACGTATAGAAAGTCTAAGCGGCTTCACCCTCTTGCTGAGCTGAATCATTCAATTTACCTTGTAAAAGCCCATGTTTGTGGACCATTATCTTTTATGTCTTCTGAACGATATACATTCATAAGTCCATAGTTGGATGTCTGTAAATAACTGTAGGAGGAGACTTTTCGGACACAGTTACAAGAGAGAAAAAAACTCTCCTTTTTTTAAAGTCTTTTCATGAGCTGTAACAAACTTTAAGAAGACATCTTTTTCAATAAAACTTATCCTTTTGGATTTGTTTTGTCAGTTTAAAACCCATCTTTCTAAAAACGATTCCGATTTATAACTTTTTCTTTTTCCAACTACCCATTTTCTAAGTTTTCTTCAACATTTCAACCTAAATGTAAAGCCTCTTTATAACAATATAGGTTCTATCTAGGATATGATGTTCATATCACAATATAAATTTATGCTTAAATTGTCATTAAATAGGTTGCTATTATTTTTTCTTTTTAAAATTTTTAGAAGCTTTAAAATCTGCCGCATTTTTTTCCAATTTTTTTTTTTTTTTCCAAAGCGAACTTTTTTCCTACTCCTAGCTTTGTAATTAAGTTCGGGCATTGGCCCCTCCAAGATGGACCCAAATCATGAAAAAGGACTTAGAATGACTAGATAGAAGGAAAATGGACCCCCTTGTTTTAATTGTGCCAGGCAATGTGTAATTCTTGAACAGAAGTTTGGATCTTTTAGGTTCACATTGCATTAAAGTTTGAGCCACCAATAGTTGGTGATGATAAATTCGCCCTCTTTGTTTGCTAAGAGCAACCCATAAGTGGTTCTATGCATAAAGAAGCAAAAGAATCGAGCCCAAGTTGACTTGGTGAAGTTGATAGATCCAGCGTCATTCAGCACCAAAGTTTTTAATACCACGAAATACATCAACAACTTGTGCTTTCATTGGTCTAGTTTCCTTGCGGAAACCTTAAACAATGCTTCCTGAGGTGGATTCAACGACAAGGGGCCAGATTGGCTTGATAGCCATATCATTTGAGTAGATTATATCCACGTAACATGTTGTAATCAGGATAGGTTGGAGTTAAATATGTAATTGCAATAAGGGCATGAATGGAAAGGATTATTAAGCAAGAGAAGATCAAGAAGGGGCACCTGGGGCTAACTGGAAAAGCTTAAAGTGAAGGAGTGTCATTATTAAAAGAGAGGAGTATTTGGGTGTTCAGGAGTCTAGATATCATTTCCCTCCATATCACCTTGGAGTATTTGGAAAGTGCATCGTTTTGGTTGAAGTCCTCGGTGCTTTGACAAAATTCAGCCTCTAATTAATGCATTTGAATGACACTTGACTGTCGCAGTAAGGAACAATTCAAGAAAATGCTGCCTTCTTTCATGGAAATCTTACTTGGGATAGTCTTTAAGCCCGGGCCATTGAAATATATTAGTGCCTGTCCCTAGATGAACAATGTTAATTGTGGTGCCGTATGTGCACTGATGCACTCATCCACCCATCACTGTCTTGCCGAGCCACAACTTAGCAGGTTCAGTAAGAAAGAAGGATAGGCTGATGGATCTTCGATAAATGAACTAGCACAAGTCTAACGAAACATTTCGAGGCTCTTTGGGAGAGGAATCTTAGCCTCCTACGGCGGTTGGCCTAAGAAATGGCTTTCCTATGCTAGGTCATGTGCTCAAGGTACTTGTTGATGTAAGGTTATCCATGCACCAAAATGGTGCCATTACAATGGAGCCTCGAATTCGTGCATTAAAAAGTGCATTCTCCTTTTTCTTGTTTTTTTCCTGCAACAAAGATTTCTTCCATGGATAGTTAGGTTGGGAGTCCCATTCTCCTTGTTCTGTCTTCTAAAATCTCATCGCAACGGTCTTATGTTCATCGAGACAACCTCCATAAATCAAAGTCTTAACATTGTTTATGAGAAGTGCTGGCTTGCAACCTTACAGATAACAGCACAATTTCGAGCAAAACAGATTACTCTGCTTGCCGAGCAATGCTGACATTCTTCGTAGGATTCATATATATGGTCCCCCTACACTCAAAATGTCATTTTCCTTTTAGAAAGCAATGTCTTACCGAACCAAATAATTCACTTGTTGGGCTCATCCTAGATTAGTCATTGCCCACAAACACTCATAATCATCCACCCAAGTGGGGATACAGACACCATTGAATAGAGATCCCTCAGTGAATCAACAGAGAGCGATCAAATGAGAGCAAGTCCATGAGTGACTTTAGAGATGAATTGATGCTTACCAACGACCACATACAGATCTAATTATACTTAACACGACCCTTCGGTACTTTTGGAGCTTTATCATTTCAAGAGCGAATAAAGAGTAGCATAAGCTATTGAAGTAAAAATCAATGTAATTCTTCAAGTCAAAAGCAATGCCTATTGATGCACTTACAACCACTTCAAACAACCAGGTCTGAGATTAAGTTTTAACCCCTTTTGAGTCTGGAAGGTTGATACAGTTGGGTATGAACTTGCATTAACATTTACTCATCATAAGTGCTCATAAAACCTCCCACGAAGCCTGCGCCATTGCAGTTGCCACATAAAATCTCCCTTTTACCCCTGCAAGCAAAATTGAAAAACCACTCAGTATACTTATTCAAATCACTAAGCACCCCAGCATGGAAGCATTAACTGATATAGAAATGGAAATAATAAATAAGGTAGTACATGCAAAAATATCAGCACTCAGTCGCTCAAGATAGTAGCAGAGTAGGTAATAGAGGGGAATGATGTGATGATAAGCACTTCGCAAGATGGACTTAAACAAGAGACTCCATGAGCCCTACTGATTTTCGTCAGAAGCATAGTCCATAATCCTAAAGGTAGATAACAACTTTGCTAAGTTCACTTGGATATATAGAAAATCAGTGAACTCCTAGAATGACTCAAGAGCCAACCAGAGCAAGCAGACCTGTTAACTTGTTCATTTAGAGTCAGACAAGCTGATCCACTCTGTGAAAGGGTAAAGCAAGTATGTGCTTATGTATGTATCTACGTATATAAAGCAAGTATCAGTTGGCCCACTCTGTGGAAAGGTAAAGCAAATCAAATGTGATAACTTTGAACAGCCTGATTGATGAGTGTCAATACCAATTTTATGATTTATGCAAGCAACAAAGCAGTATGTAGTTTAGACAGGAATTCTCTCTGTTTTCATTCAGTCACTAGAAACAGGATCAAGACATAGCAACATGAAGCATCTTTGAGTTTTTGAACTATGATTCATTTAAGTAATCAGCAAGTAAGTGGTACCAGGAAAAAGTTGTAAAATGCGGTGATAAGAGAAGCATACATCATCTTTGACAATGATGAGTGAGGCATTTAAGTTGACAACTTAGCAAAGGAATTGATGCATCTATCAAGCTAACTCACCTTTGAGATTGATATCTACGTCAGGTTTGGGTTGGATCCCTTCTAACCATCTTAAACTGAACACAAAGAAGAATGAAGATCGTACACAGAATTGCGCAGAGACTCAAAACCTGGAAACATGACCCAAATGGCTACCCTCATATGCCATTTGTGGGTATTCAGATATTAATTCTAGAGGTGCATTCTCCTTATACTTTAATAATGTAGACATGTTTCTAATTTTGAATGTTGAGATGACAGTTTATGTACCTGCAAAGCCAACATAATCCCCCAGCTTTAAACTGCCCATTGAAGTGATCAACTGAATTCACTCCACTACCTTGGCACTGTGTACACAATTTTGCACCTGGCGGTTTCAGTTGCAAGATATCAATCTCTGGTTGTTGAGAGCACATATAAATGTATTGACCAAACAAAGCCATTCATTTACCTAATGGTAAGTAAAGTTCATGACAAGCACTTCCATAAGGAACAAAAGAACTCAAGTGTCACAATGATTTAGCAAAAACATGTTTATAGTGGAATCATAATCTTGTTCTTATTATCTTTCCTTATCAGCTGGTATCTGCATGTTTATAATCAAGGATGCAATACTAAAAGACCAAAATAATTAACTGCACCATGTAGAGTTCCAACATAGGAATTTAACGGTAATAGACCAACCTGTAAGTTGTGTCTTTGCCTCCAAATAGATGTGGTAGTTACTAAATGAATCACAATCAAAGATTACTCAATGAATCACAATCAAAGAAAGAGGAGGCAGGGAGGTGGGAATCAAAGATTTCTTGCAACACACAAGCAACCTTCCAAGGGGCACAAAACAAGTTGATGGAGTTGCCTTAGTTCTAATAGGCAGTAACTGAAATGAATGAGGCTGTTTGGCATGGGATTAAAAATCTCTTTCACTTTCTCCCTGCTATTTGCAGCTTTAAAGCATAGATGAAATACCCCTACTACATTGGCTCTTTGTTCTAAAGTAACTCTTTAAGTATATTCAAAGGCTGCATAATGCAGGGGAAAAAGTCGTTATGCATGTATTACTCAAACCAGGTCCATTGTCCCTTGCCAAAAAGATCCAACAGGATAAATGCTTATACAAGGTGTCTCACCTCTGCTAAGATGGAGTCATAGAAAAATGATACAATTCTCATTCATTATCCACAGCTCTGCCAAAAAGATTATACCAGTCTTGCCCATGGAGAAAATAAACATCCAAATGCTCCAATAGAAAATAGTGTATCAGATCAGTGGAGCAAGAGCTGATACCAGGGATTGAGATATGTCATTCTCCAGATGAACAAATCAAAAACCAAAAAGAATTACTTTAAAGCAAATTAAGTTCTTGGACTTTTCATAACAAAAAAAATGCAATTTTTAGTCACTTAAGTTGCCAACATCAGATAACCCATTTTCTGATGGCTATGGTCTTTTTACATAATCAAATACAGATTTTGTAGGCTGGAAAGGACAGATTTGAAAAACCATCCAATATTGATAACCTGACTCTATCACACAAAAGTTAAAGGAGTTAAAGAAGATCGTTGGAGTGGTTTAGTTTAAGCAACCATCCTGGAACCCTGAATGTTTTCTTGAACCACTATGCCAAAGGAATGCGTCATCTAATAAGTTTCAAATCATCATCATCAAAGCCTTATCCTGATTGGGTGTCAGCTACACAAATCCTGTTCCTGCATTCCCCTCTATCAAGTGTCATGGCTTCATTTAGTCCAAAAGTATTTTTAATCTTTTCTCACCACTTCTATCCATATTCTTTTGGGGCCTTCCCCTTGCCCATTTAGAGCTTTCAACTAGGATCAATTCACTCCTAACCAGGGCTGTTTTCTCTCTTCGTTGGACATGTCCAAACCATCTAAGTCTACCCTCCCTCATCTTGCTACTTATTGGTGCTACTCCTTCCCCTTGCCCATTTAGAGCTTTCAACTAGGATCAATTCACTCCTAACCAGGGCTGTTTTCTCTCTTCGTTGGACATGTCCAAATCATCTAAGTCTACCCTCCCTCATCTTGCTACTTATTGGTGCTACTCCTTCCCCTTGCCCATTTAGAGCTTTCAACTAGGATCAATTCACTCCTAACCAGGGCTGTTTTCTCTCTTCGTTGGACATGTCCAAATCATCTAAGTCTACCCTCCCTCATCTTGCTACTTATTGGTGCTACTCTTGAGTGTCCTCTAATATTTTCATTTCTAATTTTATCCTTTCTTATGTTGCCATTCATCCATCTCAATTTCATCATTTCGGCTATGCTCATCGGACATACATGTTTTTCCTTAACTGCCTAACACTATGATCCATAGAGCATGGCTGGTTGTACAGCCATCCTATAGAATTTTCCTTTCAGTTTGAGTGACACTAGCCAATCACACAAAACACTAGAGGCACATCTCCAATTGTTCCAACCACTTGGATTTTATTGGTAACATCCTCTCAATCTCTCCGCTCTCATTAACTATTGATCCCAAGTATCAAAAGTGGTCTTTTTGGGGACTTCACCAATGCTTCTATCTCACTCCTCTCCTTGCTAAAATTGCATTTTATATATTCTGTCTTAGTTTGGCTAATTTTAAAATCCTTTAGACTCTATAGCATCTTTACAACTCTGGCTTCATTTTTATGCCCTCCCTTATCTTATCAATCAAAACACTATCATCTACAAATAACATGCAACATGGAATCTCCTTATATAGCTGTTCTGTTAACTCATTCATAACTAACGTAAAATGGTACGAGCTCAGTGCCGATCTGTGGTGCAATCCTATAGTGATAGGTTAATTGTAGCTCTTGGCTAGTGGTCATAACATTTGCTACTGCTCCCTTATACGTATCCTTAATTATGTCTATATCATCATCATCAAGAACTATCCTGATGAGGGGTTGACTACATGAATCTTGCTCCTCCATTCTCCTATATTAAGATCATGGCTTCATTTAGTCCCAAAGCTTTTAAATATTTTCTCACCACTTCTATCCATATTCTTTTAGGCCTTCCCCTTGCCCTTTTAGAACCTTCGACTTGCATGGCCTCACTCATTCTAACCGGTGCTTTTTTAGTCTCAGATGGACATGTACAAATAATCTAAGTCTAATCTCCCTCATCTTGTTACCTATTGCTGCTACTCTTACATTTCCTCTAATGTTTTCATTCCTAATTCTATCCTTTTTCGCGCAACACCCACCATATTAACTCTCAAGGACCTTATCATAAGCTTTTTATAAGTCAGTAAAGGCCATCTGAAGGTCCTTCCTCCTCTCCATATATTTCTCCCAGGCATGAAACCAAATCAATTTTCTGATACACCCCTCTCATGTCGTAGCCTCTTCTTCGTCACTCTTTTCTAAAATTTCATGGTATGATTTATAAGTTTGATCCCACGATAATTAGTACAGCTATGTATATCCCATTTATTCTTATCGATTGGTATAATAGAGATTTCCTATATTCATCTGACATTTTCTTCGATTTCGCAATCTTGTTAAACAACTTTTTCAATTAGACTACTCCGATATCTCCCATACACTTCCAAACTTCTATTGGCATACCATCATACCCTATGGCCTCTCCTGATTTTATCTTACGGTCATATCTATATAGTCTAATGTTATTTGGGTTTACGGTTCTTTTAATCTCTATATTCTCAAGACAAATGTTATTGAACAATTTTTTAAAGTAACTTTCCCACCTTTGATTAGTACTCTTTGGTCATCAATTTGAATGCATTTAACATGGTCTAAGTCCTTACACATCAATTCTCTTATTTTTAGAAGTTTGAATTGATCCTAGTCTATTATAGAAATTATCATACACCTTGAGTTTAGCATCACTTACTACTCTCTTAACAACCTCTCTTAGATGTGCATGAGTGAAGAGACTAGCTTAGGAGAATAAGATTCATATGTTGTTGAAGTTCAAGGTTCTAAAAGGACAAGGGGAATGCCCAAAAGGAAGTGGATAGAACTTGTGAGAAAAGATTTAAAAACTCTTTGACTTAATAATGAAACAATGATACTTGATAGAGGTGAATGGAGAAACAAGATTCGTGTAGCTGAACCTTGATCAGGATAAGGCTTTGATGATGATGATATTGCTCAAAGTTCTTGTCATTTCTAGTCCTCTACCATACTTTAAAACACACTTGTTTCTCTTTAATAACTTCATACACTTTTTCACTCCACCACCATGTTTCCTTTACTAGTTGTCTTTTACCTTTAGATACTCTTAGAACATCTTTTGTCACTTTCTCAATGGACTTAGGAATATTAATCCACTTTCCACTTTCCTTCTCCCATCAACTTGTTTTTGAAAGATGTTATCATCTCTCCTTTTAAGTTTCACAACTTAGTTTTTGGACATCTATTAAGTTCATTCTTCCATCTCTTAATGTAAATATCCATAGCCATTAACTTATGTTGTGTGGTTAAACTCTCACAAATATCACCTTACAATCCTTACACCTTGATCTTTCGGTATTACTAAGTAAAAAAAAGTTTATTTGGCTTTTATATGATCCACTTTTAAAGGTTAGTAAGTGTTCATCCTTCTTCTAAAAGTATGTGTGTTGCTAAAGCCAGGTTATATCGAGGATAGCTTCCCATATCTCATTTCTTTCTCCAACACCAAACCCTCATCTCATTTCTTTCTCCAACACCATACCCCATTTAATAAAGTTCCCACTATGCTCATATAATACCCCGCATCCTTCTCATTCCTCTCTACATATTCCTTCAAAGTATAAGGGCTTAGACATAGACACTCAAAGCAGAACCAATGATACAAGTTTCCCTGCAATGTCCTCAACCCTCTTCTTTTATTTAGAAAGATTCTACAAGTATGCTCCTTCTAAAGCCTCCACGCTGTTGCCAAAAGACGAAGCCACCAGAAAAGAGCCTAAGAAAAGCTTTCTCCTACCAAAAACAAAGATCCCAATTTTCTACAACTTAAATGAGTCAGGAATTTGACCAGCTTTAATCAAAATAACCAACCACAATATATCCTGAATGCAACCACAGAATAAGGAAGCAGTACACTGTTTCATTCACCATGCAACAGATCAAGCACATCCGCCAGAACTTGGGTGCTCTATAAATATGATCTACCCAAAGGATTTCATCATTGACAAAGTCTCCAACACCACTACTTGACATATTCTCAGATAAACAGATTTAGTTTTGAACAACCATTAGGGCACCATCTCCATACCTTCTAGCTTTTCCTTCAAACCTTTAGTGTTGGCAGCATTCCCAACAACATCATGACTGCATACTTTTTCTTTCCAAGGGTCACCTATTTTGAAATTTTCAGTATAGCCCCTCAAGGGATCCAACAAATTCCTAATGGGAATCATAGGATTATCTTCAATTTGAATTGATTTTTCTGTCACATTGTGAGATTTAGAATGGACGAGGGTAGGACTTTTGGTTTTTCACAATGTCAAACTGTTGAACAATGAAAATAGAATATGTACCCGATAGAATTGATTGGGTCCTCTACTGAAATCCTCTGTCACATTACTGATTGACTTCAAACCCCACACTCGACATGCCTTATGAGTACTTAGACCTCCACGCTTCCCATTGTTCCTCATATATTTGTAACTACTCTCACAAACTTTCATGATCATCCCCACATGCTTCCCAATGTCATCAATCTATAGTAACCTGAGATAAAGCCAACATGTATGCTTAAAATATCAACCTATTATAACCCTTTCAGACCTTGCAAGTGGCACATGGTATTTTTTCAGTCCAAATCACCAACCTGCAAGAGTATTATGCAAACAGTAAACACATCATAGAGACTTTTTTTTTTTCAGCAGGGAAGTGGGGTTTTAAAGGGGCACCTCCAACCAATATTTTGATGAAAAGATAGAACATTGCACACCAATGTAGTCTCTTCCTTCTTTTCATGATAAATCATAGACATGGAATCAGGAGAAATGGAACCAGTAGTTGATTATTCATAACCCAAAGGGCAGCCCCGATGCACAAAGCTCTAGCATATCGGGGTTTGGGAAAGGGCAGACCACAAGGGTCTATAGCACGCAGCCTTATCTTGCA
The DNA here is from genome assembly GCA_035236585.1 of Warburgia ugandensis. Taxonomy (NCBI): domain Eukaryota; kingdom Viridiplantae; phylum Streptophyta; class Magnoliopsida; order Canellales; family Canellaceae; genus Warburgia; species Warburgia ugandensis. The sequence continues at coordinate 46,120,011 of CP141129.1, forward strand.
TTTTTACAAGAGGCTGTTTCCCCTCCTTGAACCCATGACCTCAAGGTCGCATGACGACAACTTTACCATTGCGCCTTGATTATTCGTAACCCTTAAAGAAGATACTCTCTGTTTCAGAGAGCTAGCATTCCATGGCACACAGTAAAGCACATCAATTAAGTTACAGTAATCTATCTTCAAATTCCTAGACTATTAAATCAGCACTTAACAGAAAGAATGTGAATTCATATCAAGACCCTCAATCTAATATCAAAATCGTTCCTAGTATTTGACAGGTGAAATTAAAGAAGCAGAAAAAGTAGTAAATTACTTGGTCATCTTGCCCTTACCATTTCCATCACATTCAGCACAAACAATGCTATTCGGTTTCGTGCCCCGAAAAGTTTTATTACTTTCAGTAGCCTGTGAAAAAATTTGGAAAAGGAAAAATGCAAAGAAAACACCATTAATTCAACTTAACAGAGTGAAAATCAGCAATTTACGTGCATAGATTATAAACCCATTACCTTCACCCTAAGGTTCGGAAACTTAACAGTCCTAGCTCCAGTAACATCAACAGATAGAAGCTTTGGAACCTCAGAACCATTTGTAATTCCTAAAGCCAAACAAAAAATCCAAGCAACAATCAGAAAACAAAGTACACCCAGTTGCAGTTTCTGAGAGACGAATAATCAAATGAAAGGTTTTGAGGAGAAGCAGTGGAATTGAAAGGTGGGAACTACCTGGTTTGATTGGGGAACTGAAGGAATTTACGGAGGTGAAGCAGATAGCATTTGCCATCCTAGAATACAAGGAATTAATGGGTTTCTCTCGGAAGCTTCTCTCCTACAAAAATTTCAGATGGGATTAGCTCCCATGGAAGCTTGAAGCAGTAGGAGGAAGAAGTGTCCGTTGGCGGTACAAACGAAGTTGGGTTGGAAGAAACGATATGGCTCTCTCTGTAACAACCCTTGGATGAGAGACAAATACATTCCACTGTGATCCAAGCCACTTCTACAAACTGGACGGCTGAGATTGTTTGGACCCGAAGGTCGTATAATCTAAACAGATAGATAGGAGAGAGGTTTAGATTGTATCGCTCATCTAGAGTGTGGCTCAGCTAGACGGCGCAGATCACGAGCCAGTCTGGGACCAGCAATGAAGAATCCACAAGCTGGTTATGCCAACCGTCGATCAATAGGGTCGCATCTTAGATACTAGATGGTCCAAAAATCATCTTCATCGGATGATCCTAACATTTGGTACTGTGCAGAGGAGAATGGAAGGCGAACATATGAGATACTTTTGAAGATAAATCAATCCGATTAGAGGGTTAAGATCAACGGTAGAAGAAGACTGTTGCAGTTCAAGTATCTTAGGTGTGTCCTCCAAACGAACGGCTGAGATCTCCAACTACCAAGGCCTCCCGACTACCAAATAAAAAGGCCAAAACAACATCAACTAAAGTGGGGAAAAAGCGGAAATGGCTAGCTGTCTCTTATCTGCTTCTCCTTGCTTCTTCCCGCCACAGGGTAAGAATTTTTCTTCTTTTTTTTCTCATTTTTTATTTATGAAATTTCTAGGGTGCATTTAGTTCAATAATTTTATATGAGGAAGCTGTGGAATTTTGTGGTAAAACGGAAATCTTCTTCTTGTCTGAGATGTATATAAATTGGTAATATGGGAAGTACTTAGTTCTCATTTTGAAGTCGTTCTTGTTTGATTGAAGTAATAAAAACTTATCACTGGAATTCGGAAACACTTTCTCTGAGATTTTTCAGTTTAGAATGCCAGCAGAAAGTTTGATCTTTATGGGTTATTAAGTGAGAGTTGAGTGCTAAAGAATGGCGTATATTTCAGAATTTCCTCAGAACAATGTGTAGAAGATGTGATTGTTGCACCAATGCATCACTAAGGCCATATGCAGAAAAATTGAGGATGCAGAATGCTGCCCGGATGACGCAACATGAGGATTGAGATGCAGTGGTGGCCATTGTTGTATTCAGATGGTCCACCTTTTGCATACCACTTTGGATTAAGTTGCCTATCGTCGAGAACCCTTTATACTTCTACAACGTAGATGTCTGCAATCGACTAATATAGGTGTACAACATGAGAAATTATACCCAAAAAAGTTCTCATTTCATATAGATGATTTGAAATTGTTCTACTAGAGAGAGTCCAGGGGCCATGGACTACCCCAGGTTGCAGTTTGGATCAGGCAAAGAGGGCACTGTGTTGATTGCAATGCAGGCATTGTATGCATAAAGCATGTACCGTGTAGCATGAATTGGTCAAGATCCATTGGTTCCTGGAGTGTGTGGACTTGTAACGGCAAGCAGGAAAGTATCCTGGTAGAAGAATTCAGCTGGTGAATGTTCAGTATCAACTTTGCTTAGATTTCTAATCTCGTAACTGCCGTATAAAACTTGCAACAATGTGGAGGAACCAAATTGAGCTAACAGGATGGTTTGTTTCTTATGAAGCCTTCTTGATGATAGTTTTTTTCTTATTTCCATAAGATCTTATCAAATTCTCCTAGTAGTAGTTGGAATAATGTTTGTTTATCGCCAATGTACAGTTACTGCATGGTCCACTGTTCAGCAATGAGTTAAATGACGTCGGATTTTCTACTTATGTTGCCTAAAACCTCATGCAAAATATGCAAAATTTGAACTGTATTTGGACATGATCCAACTGTATTCTGCAACTTGGATCTTCTTCTGGTTAAGTGATGCTTTTAGTGATCTTAAAATGCATTACATGCTCCTCTTGTTCCGATATGGTACACCTTTGCTTTATACATGACCTATCACATAGGTGAAGTAAAATAAACATGGCTGCAAACACAAACCACCTTAAGACATAAAATTGTTTTGTTCATTCAGTTGGAGGAAATGTTATATGATTCTGATTATTCGTTATTTTGAACAGGTAGGAAAGTGAGAGGATATGCATGGAATAGCCAAAACTTGTTTTACAGCCAGCAACTTGATAAGAAAAGCTTTATATGTAGAAAGATCAGTCACAGCCATCGAAGCTTTTCTGTCTTTGCATTTATGGTTCATAATACTTCACCATATGCGCTTCTGTTTCATAATCAATAAGATGTTGATTGTCTGAGTAAACTGCATTTAGTCTTGTGATTAATATGATAATGATGGTTCATGTTATTTTGCAATTTGCAAACTAGGAACTGTCTCAGGAAATCAGGATTTTGGGCTCTTGAATGTGCGCTGTTTGTGACAGCAATTTTCTCTTAAATACATGAAATTTGAGTTAGTACTCACAGCCTAGTCATTTGGCTGAGTTTTATAGTAGTTGCCTAGGATTTTAATATCAATGTAGTTCATATTCTGTGAAATCCTTATACTGTTGATAAGATCTTCCTTGTTTTGCAGGCTACAAGAAAGGTCAAGAACAGAGAAACTGTAATTCCTGACCCAGACTACAGAATACCAGTCGTCCTGTTGGGTTAGTATTAAATAGTCTTTTCGAATGCCAAGGTCAGTAGTAGTGAGAAATTGCTTGGTTTGCGGTTCTTTTGTTTTAGGGTATATGCTATTTCAACTTGCATTGTCAACAAAACTCTGTTAAGATTTTCCTTTTTTCCTTTTACTTTGAAGTTAAAATTCATCATCTTAGAACATGCACATTGAGAGACACACCTTGTTTAATTGCCCCACATCTTCAAGTTAAATATAGATGTCCATGCATTTTATCTCTGGTTAAATGTTGTTCTTTGTCAATCAAAATCCTCTGCTGATAAGCATGTGGCATGATTGAGTATGGATGAATTTACCTGTCTACTTCCTGTGATGGCATATGGAATTTAGGACATCACATACACTGAGACCAGTTAGGTTGCAACTGTGTCAAGAGACCTTAATATGTGTTTGTATATACATATGCATTTGTAATATATATTATTTGGTACTTTGATGAATTAATAAAAAAAAACTTTGAGACTACTATGTGGACAACAGTTGGCTCGGGATCGTCATACAATATGATGCAAAAACATGAAAGAGGAATCCAAGCTTGAATTGTTTTATGTTAATATTTAAAAGTAACCCTGCTCTCTGTCAGTGACTAGTGGCAACAGATGTAATTATCTCCAAACTTTTTCCCACCTATGTGAAAGTTGAGGAGAGAATATATGTCCTCGTCATTTATATTGTGCAGCTTAGCAACCAAAATTTATCTGCTAATGGAATACATTCAGTATTGTATCCAAGTGCAGGAAAGGGCCGAAGAGAAACTGCGAAACAGATATTCACTTATGCCACTTTCTACTGTCAGCAAAATTGTGTATATATGGAATATAGCATCCCACCGTTTGTTATAAGGCTACTTCTCTGCCTAATTGTTTTATCTTAGTGGAATAAATATTGTTGGGTGGCGATTTGGACTTTTCAAGCTTAAGGATGTCCACATATCTCTTATTGCATAAGGGCATGCTAAAATCTTAAATATTTTTTTACTCTATTTTGGAAAAATAATACTCAAAGACAAGAAAACTAACTTGAAACATGAGAAGTTAAACATGGCAGGTAGTGCAAAGCATGTCTAAGTACCAATTTACATTAACATGAGCCTAATAGTACTATGATATCATGATAATTATTAATTGTAATGAACATGTAAGTACAGGTGAAATAAAAAAAGGAGACAAAACCATATCGCAAGTGAAAATGTTCTCTAGATTAATAGTGTTGGGTGCTAAGAAGGCTTTTTATGCTAGTACAAAGGAAAAAACTGAAAGACCTTTATTAAGCCAAACAATATTATACCCATGATGAAAATGAAATGTCCTGACCATATGAACATGATAATATACATATATAAGCTATATAATACACATTCACCTGTGAGCACGCATGGAAAAGGAGAGACAAGAATTGTATTTCAGAAACAGGATTTAAGATGAGTTACATAGGTAGGTTTTTAGCCGTGTTCCTTATAGTTTACCTGTAGATTAATAATTATATTTCTTATCCAACAGTCTGGGATGTGCGATAGCTGACTGCTCACTCTGATGTTAAATGATAATGGAAACAGGCTTAGCAGGTGGATTAGCATATCAAAATAATCTTCTACCAGCTGCTCCACTTGGTCTTCTTGGATTGCTTCTGTTGTTCCAGGTAGGGATTGAAAGATAAGATGTTATATTCTTTCTTACACTGGTTTCACCTGGATGAATCTGCTTGGTTCTGAACTTGCATTTGGAACCATTCTGTAGAAGCTTCTTCCATCTTTAGGGGCATTTGTATTTTGGACCTTCCTGGGCATCTATATTCGCATGTACTAGAGTAACTTCCAACATCTATGGCGGACCCAATTTCTCATGCGATTGTTACTTGGAACATTCTACTGAAGCTTCTTTACAAATGCAGACGCATATAAAGTTTAAACGTTACTAGCACTTCTATTCTCTTTTAAGACAATAACTTCCAACCATTTTGTCATTGCGACCCAGTTTCTCACTCCAAAGTCATTTGGGTAGATTTGTTCAACAAAAATGTCATGTGGTACATCTTGTTGTAGCTTGAACCTTAATTGAGCACCTTTCTACAAAAGATTTCCTTTCCTGAAGGAATATCCTTGGAAATGTGCAGGATATAGAAAGTCACCTATTTTTCTCCTTAATGATTTGGACAATGTCATAGCAGAGATGTTATCACAACTACCATTGCCATTGATCATTATGAAAAAGTTCATATTCCCATTGATGATTTCTGTAATCAATCATCCCAGTGTAGCAAAGACATTTATTCATTTTCAGAGGTCATCATAAAACTGCTATGAACAAATTTAAATTATTGTAGTTTTTGTATTTGGAATTGTCTTAGTTTTAATACCTATTACTTTGGCTGGATTATTTGTAACTGCATATTTACAATACAGATGCGGTGATCAGTTGGACCTTTGATTGAGTAACATCTCAGTTAAACATGGAGAACCCTGTAACATATAACAATTCTCTTATTCTTTTTTCATGATCCATACTAGTACTTTGTACTTCTGGCTTCCTTGTAGTTTAGCTATGCATTTTCTTGTTCTTTTCAAATACCTAATACATTTGTTTTCTCCTTTTTCAGACAACTAGAGTGAGATTCGTTTTTGATGATGAAGCCCTGGTTTGTTCACTCAACTCTCCAGAACTATGTAGTTTTACATTTTGATTTAAGATATTGCATGTAAATAGGTGCTTTCTAATGTCCACAACAAGTCATACACAGTGGGCAATGAATAGGTTTCTGTTGCATGCTATTCTGTGATCTACTCCTGTTCAGAATATCCTTCTTAATCCGAGTAGCTGAGTGTTTCTTTTTCTTTCCGTTTTTGAATGGCAAGTGGACCCAGACCCACAGCCTCTTAGTTATGGAATAGCCAAGGAGGCGAGATGTATCTTTCAAGCCATAATTTAACATTTATGTGGTTTAAATCGCCTCAGGTAATAAGTTGTAGTCTATGTGATCTATGCTTTGATGTCAAGGCCATAACTAAAGTTGAACACTGTCACCATAGCTTTGAATTTTCATTCGACCTGTTGTGAAAGGTTTGCATCTTAGGTAGCTCCAATTGACAACAATATTTTATATGCTTCTAAATCAACCATAGAATGAAATGCTTTTTGCAGTGGGAATGGTAATCCCATGTTTCATAGTCACTTTATTATATGGAGAGCCATATCTTTTCTGAACCTGTGCAGCATAGGTTGGTGAATTATGTCTCATTTGGTTTAATGGTTAAAATCTGCATTATTCTGGAGACTTCTGAAGTTCCTACTAAGAAATAAGTATGCTTACAACATCCATGCTTGATCAAAATACTCAGAAAACCCTTCAGGTATTACCAAGTCAATAAAAAACAGAGACTCACCAAATAAATTAAAACTGACTGCACAAGTCATTTCTTCACACACATGATTTGCTGTTAAGTTGGTTAAGTTTTTATCTAGTATTCCAAACTTGAAACTCAGGTTAGTACCTGAACAAGTCTTATCTCAATTTGATGCAGACACAACTGAGTTTGAGTTTGTAATGCTTGAAAGAGAGCCTGATCAAGTAGCTTAAATATACTGAATCCAGTGCATATTATTGTTTTATTCTGTTTAATCCCTCTACTGTTTTAATGGTCACTTTTTAGGAGGTAAAAGTTGGGGATCAACTTGAGGAATCTGGCGAAAATGTGTTTGTTGGTGGCAAGAACCGCTGGAAGTGAGTGTGCATGTGTGTTCTAAATAGATTCTTGATTAAAGTATTCCAGGCTTACCTTAATTCATTCTTTTGCAGATATTCAACCTTTGTGAATTGGGAATTATGGTGGCCGAATTTTCCTATCTTGGTATATTTTAAGGAGACACAGACAAAACCAGAAGGACAAGTACATTTCTTTCCAGTAATTTTTGTGAGTACTTCACATCATGGTTTTATGTATGTGGTAGTCAGCAAGTAAAACATTTGCTTGAATCAACACTTAACACAAGGGACTACACCTGGTCCAAGTTCCAGCTTTGATGCTTAGCCTGCTTGATTTTTGCTTACTCTTGATGGTTTCTTCAAATTTCATGTTCTTCTTTGTGTGTAGAACGGAAAGCAGCTTTATGATGTTATGGTAGAACGTGCTGGCCCTTCAAAGACCAGCAGCCCCAAAGAGTCCTAAAGCTTGGCTCAAGGTTTAGTATTGAGTAAGGATCACACTTTCCGACCTCTAATATATACAAATGAAGCTCCTAGAAAACATATAGCAATGTATCATTGTAAACTTCTAATTGTGCATATTCATCTCTGTGGTGAAGACCAGAATAGTTTTTCATTTGCCTCTCTTCTTTCTTGACATTAAATTGTATTCAGCATCTTTCCTTTTCCAATATGTGTAGAGCAGGTTGAAACGAGGAAGCCAAGCAAAGTTGATTATCAGAGACCTTACAGAACAGGAAGACTTGTGAAAGTTTGCACTCTTGAATATCTAATATGTTTGTAATTTTACTGCCATGTAAAGTAATTTATTCTTTTCGTTTAAACTTCAAAATTCAAATAGTACAGACTGATAATGGTCTTTAATGTTAATGTGGGCCGTGATAGCTAGGGAAAGAACCAAGTGAGATCTACAACAGCAGGACTGACAACCAGAGGAAGGTCATTTCTTGGATTCTAGAAAGTTATCTCAAAATGTAATCGTATGTGATCAAAATACCAGGAAAAACTATATCTTCCTTGACTTCAGATTTGTTGGATTGTAGGAAGTCTTCTCATAATAGTCTAACATACATGATGTTCTCACAGCAATGCTAGCATATAATCTCTTCTTTGTTCTGTATTCATTTAATCCAGAGTTGTTAGTTGATCAATGAGTGTCATGGCCATGTTAGCAATATAGCATCTGTTGTTTTGATATCGCTACTATTTCTCTGTTGACTCATCTGTTGCCTGTTAACATTCTCAACAATCAGTCAGAGAAAGGTTGTCAGAACAAGGGAGTGGACACCAACTTCTCTCTATTGATGTCTGATGATCGTGGAAGTTTAGAATCATGAAAGTGTCTGAAATGCTCTGTACTGCACCAGATGGTCCATTAATGCAAGTGTCTGACAACAAAAATACCTTTAGCATTGGATTGGCTCATCCAAACAGGACCTGGTGGCGGCCTGCAAGATCAATGGCATTGGTGGCCCGTGTATACAAATCCAACGGTGATGAGTTTAATCAGTGTGAGGTCTTTCTTTTTCTTCTTATTATTATTTTGAGTGAAGGGGAGCCTTGGCGCAACGGTGAAGTTGTCGTCTTGTGACTTTGAGGTCATGGATTCAAGGCGTGGAAACAGCCTTTTACAAAAATGCAAGGCAAGACTGCATACTATAGATCCTTGTGGTACACCCCTTCTCCGGACCCATGTAGGCGGGAGCTGGGACTGCTTTTATTATTTTTTTGGGTGCACCTACATCACCACCCAAATTACAAGTACAAGACCAGGCGGTTGTACCAGTTCCAAACTTGACTACAACTATACCAGAACAACTAGCCATCCATCCAACATTCCTAGCACCTTTCTTTCTTACGTCATAACCAAGGCAGCAACAATTTCTCAATTCCAACCCAACTCTTCCCCACCCAATCCACTGTAGCTTCCTTCCCTTCAGAGGAAGTCCAACCTAAGAATCCACCAAAAGGCAAACCAGCAGGTATAGAAGAAGTTTGTTGTTTGTGATTTTGACCATGGAGAATAGTAATCTTATCAATAGGTATTGCAGCCTTTAAACATGGATAAAACTACTTGAAGGTAGAAAAAATAGTCCTAAAATCTATGATATAGTAAACTGTTAGAAGCATGGATGGGATCGTCTAATCGGATCAATTGTGGATCAAATTATTCTTGAATAGCTATCTTGTCCCTTCCTACATGGTTGCAGCACTTGGTGATGATAAGGAATCCATCACTGTTGGATCAAATGTTTGTTCCCAGCTTTTTATAGCCGTCAAGATCAACTGATTTAAACGGCATCTTCATCTACGACTTGACCCCAGACTGTCTAAAAGTGGCCACAAAAGCAGCCAAAATCTCAACAGAAATTTAAGCCCACCATTGCTCACTTCCACAGTAGAGGGAGCCCACCAATCAAGAATTGGTACACCCATCTCTGAATTCTGAGCAAAAACCAGATAGACTTATATCATAGACAGGTGACAGGGGACCCACCAGGAGTCGACACAAATAACTTCTGCAAGGTGAGTTATCCCCATCTGGACCCCATTACATCGTCGCCAATCGGTGGCAGCTTCAAATTTCATCCATTTTGTTCTTTCTTCCTTCCTTTTACAGCTTAAATATCTGCTGAGGTTTGTAAACACCCGAACTCCTCCACTTGGCGAGAACGGAAAGCCTACCAACCCACTCACATGACATGGTTGGCCATAGCCTGATGTTACTTATTTGAGACTTATACGGACATTTCCTCAAACATATCTAAGTCTACTTTCCGTGGTTAGATTAGATCCAACGGTTGGGATAAAGACATCGATCGAACAGATTGGGCCATGGGCGCACTTGCGGACAGGATTTGTGTTACTGACCGATCAGATTAATCAACCTAATCATCTACAAACTTGATCCTTGAGCCATGCATGTCAAATTACTGTCTCAAAGTTTTTCCCTTGTGATACTAGTAGTTGGTTGGTCTTTTTCATGGCTACAGCTTGAGGTAGATATGTACGGGCAATCAGGACCATTGATCTTATAGACTGTGATTAAGTCGGACTACATCTAGCTCATTAGATCAAGGTGGAGCCAAAGGCACTAAGTGAACTGGATCTCACTAATCAGATCAACGTACCCGATCAAATCGAGATTGCAGATCGGGGGGTAAGAAAGCGGCCGTTAGGAAAGAGTGATCGCAACTGTTAACCAAGTGGATTGGAGATCCCATGAGTAACAAAGGACAGATTACATAAAGTCGTGTAACTTTTTGCGATCTAAACCGTTCATCTACCTTGAACCCATCTAAGTAGGTTCGATCAAACAATTCCAAGCCTATGCCTGATCAAGATTCACATGCCAGTTGTACAAATGGAAAGAGGGAGTAAAGTAAGACCAAAAGACTTGGACCATTTAATGCCCAAGATTTTGGGCATCGACTTTCCAAGGAAGACAGGAAGCAGAAGATAGAAGATCTGGACCGTCAAAAACATGGGACCCGCATTTCCTTCATCATATGAAATATCTAATAAATGTTGACTTCGTCAACCCCAGAAAGTCAGCATTTGCTCTCATTTTCACTTACAGCAAACAAGTCATAAAAATGACTTGCGCGTTCTTCAACCAGATGAATTAAGCGATTGATGTACGATTGGACAGGAATCAAACCAGCGTACTGGAGCCCATTTGGCTTCTCCTTCAGCAATCCATTTAGCACCAGAATAGAGTAGAAATTCCCAGCCTAGAACTGTCGGTGGGTGCCATTACGACTAAGCCCCTATTGGTCATCCCCAATCTCTCTCGTTCCATAACCTAATGAAATTGCTTTTGATTTGCAGTGACAGAGAAGCAGGCAAGAAGAAATTTCTCATGGGCTGACTTCCAATCCAAATCCTAACTAGCAAGAAGACCAAGGAATTGTAAAATAAGGCTCCCAGCAATGGGTTTACCCCACTAATCCATTACTATCTGTGCTCGTTGACAAGTCTTTCACTTGTCACGTGACCGAAATTATCAGCTTCCTTCTCTAGAACTGTAGCTGTATTTTATATCTCCAGTGCAGCAGACAAGTGCTGCAGGTCAAAGCAAGGCCTCTCTCTCTCTCAATGCAATGCTACCGAGGAAGGGCGGGACCACTGCAATAGTTATAGGGGAGATGAAAGCTTGTTTTGGCCGATGATTTATGGTTCGCGGTGATCGAGTATTGAGATGCGAAACCCATTAAAGAGGTCTTGGATATGCATGGGCTCAAGCAACAGATGAGTGGTCATGATGGTGGACCCAGGGTATGAATACAAGTACCACGCGTACGGCTGAGATGACCTTCATTAGAATCTCGTACTAAATTAAAAATGTTACTGAAATTAGTGACGTTAACCACTTCCATTAATGTAAAGCCTAGGAAATGGAATTCTTCTTGAATTGCAAGAATGAAAACTGTACATGGAAAAGAGGGCGAGCCACCCACCCACAGTTTAATTAAACCAAAACCTAAGAAAAGCTAATAATTAATACAACATTCCTTTAAATTATCAATTTCAATCTAGGGCTCTGTAGATCACCACAAAACATGGCAATATAGCCCTTGGATTGAAAACCGTCAACTCCTCGAGATCCGAGAAAACCCCAGCACGGCCAGCCACCGAATCGTACGAACCGGATGACCCGGCCTCCTCCTCCGCCTCCTCATCGGCCACGTCGACCCCGCCGCTGCGTCTCACTCGCCCAGCAATCACCCGGCAAACTAGCATGGCCCGCCTTCCTTCTTCCGGACCCACTTGCAAACAATCGTGGGCCCTGCCGCTGCTGGCGGTGGTTCGGACTCCTTTACCGGTGAACCCACGTCTTATGATGGTGCACACAGCGCAGGAAGGGATGGACCCGCAGAGACTCGATGACCCGCGGGCGCCCAGGGAGCATGTCAGTGTCATGCAGTGGAAGCGCAGTAGTTCGTTACCGTCGGCCGCGCACCTTGGGTTCTTCTTTGCTGGGCGGAGGGCGTTGTTGTGATTGATGGCCAGCGCTTTAACCGAGTCTCGGTAATCCTCGAAGCGGGTTATGGTCCGCTGGCGGTTGTGAACTTTTAGTATCCGTTCGATCTGGCAGATTGGATTATCTTTCTTTAACCAGCTGGATTTGAAGATTATCTCGACAATGTTTCGGCCGGAATCTTCGTGGCCCAGCTCCGAAACTGCACCGACGACGGAGACGAGAGTTATATTTACGGGAATGAAAGTGATAACGGCACCCTAGTCACAATGTCTTGCCGCCACTTCCAATTACCGGAAAGCCCATAAAGGCTATAGGTGGTTGCAGCTGAACTTGGTGGTACTGGTAAGGGTGTTTTGGTCATTTAGTTAAATCCATGAAAATGAAACCGATGACAGGAACAGAGGGATTGCCATAAACTTGGATAAAACCATTTGCTTGCAGGTAGTTCTCGAATCTCCATCACAAAAACCGCAAGCAAAGCTATGGATCATGGATTATTAGTAGAATTACGTCAATTATCGTAACCAACAGAGGTAAAAACCCATTTTTGTGCATTTTAGCAAATTTTGACCAAAACAAAATCAGAGAGAAAGAGATGAATTGCCAAAAGCTCAAATAAAACAAGTTATAAACGGTAGTTCTTGAATCTCAGAAAATAAAAGTAAAAATCCATTGTAAATCATAAATATTTTGGCAGAATTCAGACAGTTCTAATGCCCAACAACAAAAACTTGGTTTTAGTCAAAACACAATCAGAGGGAAACGGAGGAATTATCACTCAGAAGGGGAAAAGGAAAAAAGCAGAGATAATTTCCAGAAATCCAAACGGAACCAATTTTGTTCAGGTAGTTGTCAAATGTTAATCAAAGAAAGAGCAAGCAAAAGTCCAAGTAACTATCAACTTCAGCAGAATTCAGTCATTTACCAGCAAAGAAATGGATTTTGGTTTTGTTTACCTGCATGCCTTATAGATTGATGAATCTCTAAGTTCTCAGGCTTCATGAAAACCTCTCCACATTCAGAACAAGCGCAAATACTAGTTCTAGCAACTGGGTACCTGTTCATTTCACATCCTCTAAGTTTCTTTACACACAAAAACCAAAACAGACCATGAAAACAGAGATAAAAGTATTACCCTTCATACCTGCTAGGATCGACAATCATATGACATTCGTCACACCCAGAAAGCTTCCTCAATTGCATCCCTTTAGATCTCACCGACACCGACCGACTCGACCTAGTCGCCGGATTCCGGCTCGAAAGTCTTGTTTCCTGACCCACACTACTACTTTCCGGCGAGTTTTCTGCTCTGTGAACGACCCTCGTATTTCCATGAACTACATCACGAAAGCTGCACATGGAATTGCAAGAAGAACTCAGCTTCGAGTACTTTGATGGGTCGTGAACTCGCGAACCTTCGATCTGTTTACATGTTAGCAGGCTTTTGATCTGGTCCCATGAAGAGGGTGTTCTGGGTTGGATTTTTTTGGGCTTTTTCTTGCGTTTTTGAGGGTGGCGATGGTGGTCTTGGGCTGTTGATGTTGTGGGAAGGAAAGTGGAGAAGGCCATGAAAAGGAGAGCTAGGAAAACAGTGAGGGAGTTGACGGGCATGAGAAGAGGAAGAAGATTGAAAATCATATGCTTCTGTTCTTCTTTTTTGTTGTTCGTTTTCTTCTTTTTATTTATGGAGGGATCCAAGACTAGAGAGAGGAAGGAAGGAGGAAAAGGTCGTGATGGGTCTTGTTGTCTCCTTGTTATTTTTGACCTTTTGTTTTTCTCCTTAGTGGAGGGCAGGCTAATGGTGGAACTTGAGCTTGTTAGAAGCTACAGAGAGCACTTTTTAGGTTATTTTTAAGAGATTACCCAAGGTACCCTTGATTATAACAGCTTTACATTTCTGTCCTCCACTCTTGTTTGTGTTAATTTGGGACGTTCATCTTGGAAGATCATGAGAGAGATTTAGGGAGCAAACAGTTTTGATATGAGAATTTTGTAAGTAAAATTGCTTAGAATACCGCAACTGCAGCTGCCAACATGTGCCCTGAAAGTCAGAGGTTTGAGTCATAGAAACAGCCTCTTGTAAAAATACAAGATAAGGTTGCATGCTATAAACCCTTTGTTATCCGCCTTATTCTCGAACCCTACATACATGAGAGCTTGGTGCAGTGAGCTGCCCCTTTTTTTTCACCACTCATTCAATATAAGAGATTGCTTAGTTTGCTATTTTGTTATAAAGTCTATATGCATCTAGGGCACGAAGGTGATTGATAATCCAAGTCTTGGTTCAGATTTTTCTGCTATTGTTTAGAACTTTCCTGAGCCGTCAATTTTGCAGTACATTGTAAAATTAGTTAGGATCATTGAAAGCACTGGTCGATTGCCTATTTAAAACGTGGGCCCTTAGACATATTAAAGTCTTGGAATGTCCTGGTTAATTCAATGGCCCTGATGACACAAAGACTTGTCAGATTTAGGTATGATCCAACATTGAATGCTACTCCATGTCATTCCACTGATGGAGGATGAAGGACCCAAGCTACTATGAATGCAAAACATTCAAAAGTTAATTGATGGATGGCTAAGATTGCAAGATAGATGTGGTCCAATGAAGATAGTTACAGACCAACATTTTGACTTACCTGAAGAACCATTTATTTGCATCTGTTGCATGCAGTACAGGCAAATTGATGTTCATGGCCCACCCTTACATTCAAGTTTTTCAAGTGTTATGCTTGAGATCATATATAGAAGAAGGGCATTCTTGTCATTTCAAAATGTAAAACTGGATTAAGATTCTTCTTACTAACAGAGAGTAGGGTCATTTTGGGAATTTTAGATTTGTTTGGCCGTTCAGATTCCGCGGGCTGGTAGAGAAAAAGTGCAAGAGCCAAGAACCATCACATATAACAGGAAGAAAGAATAGGGACTGGATGTCTACCCTAAATAAATAACGTTACTTAAATGCCCTTAACCTTGCCTTGAATTACGTCGTTAACCTTACTTTTCTTCTAAAATCGTTTCAAGCATGATCAACTTTGCTTTAATTGTGAAGGAAAGAAGAGCTGGTCAAGGGCCCAGGGAATGTCTGGAAGGGAAAGTCAGTGCGAAAGGCTTTATCCCGGCCCCATACATATCATATGGAGATGATCTGGACGGTTCATAAGCCAAAAGATGGGAAAAATAGATCTTGACCGTTCAATCTATGAACTTAATCATTTACTTCGGTTGTTTATCCATACCATTTAATTTAATCAGACAATTGAGGTTATTTCCTTACCTGTGTTTATGTTTATATTTATAAGAAGAACTCGATCGTGAAGGTCACGAGTTTAAAACTCCTCAAAGGTATGTGGGAGAGAATATCCTCATTTAAGTTTCTACTTCAACGGTTTCATGGCTCGGGTCGACCTCGGTGGGCCTAAGACATCGACCCTTAGCTAGATCCGAACAGTACTCTCCCTGTCGTCGATCTCAAACATCAAATCGGAGAAAATTTTGGTACATGGATAGATACAAAAAATGCCGTGGATGATAAATTTGGATTATTGGATAATGGTCCCCATTTGTATTATCTTTAGTCATTACATGATTTCCTTAGATAAAAAGGTAAGTTTGATGGCTACTAAAGCAAGAAAAAAAGGGTCCACTAGTACTACTTAGACCCCATGGCTGCTACATAAGTTAAGGTATTCTCACCATGTGAGTCTTCTATTTGGATTATCCGTTTATTTGAATCCGCATTAAGTCTCCTATGACCCAAAAAACATTGATTGGATGATCCTGACTATCATATCAAGATCTATAAATAGATGGACGATTGACAATTAGGCTCGGCATTCAATTCAAGGTTATGGTGAACATCTACCTTTTGGGCCCCAATGTGAGCCACGTGGGTGCGATCACCTCCGTTGATCAACCAGGCAATCATCTTTACAAACTCAATCATCTAGTGAAGAACATAAGACTACTTTATCTATGCTCAAGTAATTTAGTTCATGTTTTAAGATTGGCCATTGTTATGGATTATGAAAGATCTGATTGTACATTAGATAGTGAATAAAAGATTAAGTAATATTCCAGGCTACACAAAGATTTACATGGTTTGGTTATGAAATGTAATCCAATTTTCTTTATTACGAGAAAAAGGAAAAAGAAGAACCCTAGGTAGCATTTTTCTGGAGCCCAACTTTTGTATTATCCAAATTGTTTGAGTAATTGATCCAACCTCTATTCTGGATGTCTAATAGATAATAAAAAAAATAATGTCAATTGGATGATTTTAGAATCACCATTAATTGTGAAAGTTCTTGACGCGTTTGTTTTCTGATTCTATTAGAACTTTTAGATTCAAAAGTCCATCAATCCACATGTTTTTTTATCTATTAGACATCCGAAGTTGGAACAGTTCTGTAGATTATATGCATCATCTAAAGGTGGGCTCCCAAACAAGTGGCGCCTAAAACGGCTCATCGAAAGTTCTAAAAGAGTAGAGTGACCCAAAAGAATTTGGATTAAAATGGTAAGAAAATATTTAAAAACTTTAAGATTAAATGAAACCACGACATTAAATAAAGAGGAATGGATAAACAAGATTCATGCGACCAACCCCTAATAAAGATAAGGTCGCAATGATGATGATAATGATGAACCTAAGTCACTCTAAAACCGTTAAATTTAAAACCCAGTGTAAGGGCTGAGATAAAAGACATCAAATAAAACAATCTTCACTTTGGCTTTTATCACAACCACGTTTAAAATCAACCTGGGATAATAGTGACCGTTTATGTAGCAGACTACCAGCTATCGCAAGAAATAACAATCAAGGATAAGTTCATCCATGGTTTATTATCCCCATGCCAAATAGCCCATGTGGATTGCCTCTTGATTGGCTACAACATCATTGTCATCAACTGCGCGGACAAGTTATCATGTGGGTGTGGAAATTGATGGTTGCCAGTCTCTTAATTGTATCTGCTTTGCCTGAATTTTGGGTACTAATGGTGGGTCCTACCAAGTACATAACATGGATCAATTACCCTTTTAGGTAGTGCCCATTATGTACTCACTTACAATGATTGCATCCTAGTACAGGATTCTTTGCTTTCTGTTCGATCATGACCGTTTATGTAATGTCAAAGGGACTATCTAAACAAGTTTGAACAATGGCCTATAGAAGAGAGAGGAGTTCCACATATATACAGCTTGCTCAAATGATCCAAACGTATAATTCATTGGATTGGGCCCAACATGGGTGATCCATAGTAAGGTGTACCAGTCAACGGCTTGGATCACTCGAAGAGTCTCAAAGGTGATTGCTTTGGAAACATTTTCCTGGTTTTCTGGCTAGAGAATCGGGTTCACAATTCCTATTCCCACTTGAGAATTTCCAAAAGAAAAAGCGCCAATGGATCTCCTTTTGGCATCTAATGAAGACGGATTAAATGATTATGCTTCTCCTGGACCCACTTGGCTCATCTAGATCAGTTGTTGGGTCCCATTGTGAGCTGTTCCTTATCTAAAATTCTCCATACACCAAAAGATCCTGAGCCTCCGATTTCTTGTCTTGTTGGGTAACGATAGATATGGCCCACATTTCATCAAAAGAGGCTCTCCAAATAGAGCGATTAAGATTAAATGGGGCCACCTTAACTTTTGCCTCCAAATGTCTATGTCTTTTTCTCTCATAGGTTTGTGATGAATTGAAACCTAAATCCCGGGAAAGGAAAACCTTAACGGTATAATTTTCAAGAACCAATCGGGATATTTGTGATTAGAATATAATTTGATACCTTTTTTTCATTAAAAAAAATTCTTACTTTTTTTAATTAAAAAAGCAATCTGCCAGTGCTTTTTTAGTTCAATAATTAGATAAATCAGTTTTTTATTTTTTATTTTCATGATTCACGAAAGAGGTGATTACAATAAAAATGGCTGCCAACTAAAAGCATCAAATTACAGTGTTATGATCCAAGACCCATAAAACAACCACTAGTATAGAGGACTGTCTTCATTTTTCAATTTCAAAATTTTGATAAATTTGGTCTTGAATTGTCTAAGCTGTTTATTTTACACGTTAAAGAAAATGATGACTAAGGCTTCATTTGGATACAGGTTTTAAAAGAAAATAAAAATCTAAATGTTTCATGAAATTTATGGAAACACAACATCTATTTCTGGTTTTTTTTCTTCTTTTTTTTATATACCCAATTGAAGGAGAAAAGGAAACTATAATGTGTTTTGAGAAACTAGAACTTGTAGAGTGCATTGGAAAAACTATATTGCAGGAAATTTTTTCAAAAAATAGTATCCTAATATGGCCTAAGATCATTCAATTGAGAAGACTCTCAAGCATATGAGTAGAAAGTGTGAATGTAGGAATCTGCACAGGCGAGGTTTAGAAATTTCAGGAAATGATGGCAAAGAGTCAGGAAAAATCAGGACAACCCATGATTAGGATATGTATTAATTTCTAAATTTGGATTTGTAATTGGATTTACAAATGATAGCATGAGAATTTGCCTAAGAGTTCAAGTATAAGTTGGTGGGTTCACATTTATTGAAATTTATGAGAGCTTTGGATTGTTCAAATTCTAAATTCAATTTTTGCCATATAAAGGTCAAAACTTTTGCCAAACTATTTCAATTTTTAGGAGCAGTTTGGAGCATGGGTTTTCAAATAAAAGTATTAGAGTTTAATTGTTTGGATCGGAAGCAATATGTGCCAACATTAGAGATGGCAATAGATTGGGTTGGGCTAGATTTTTGACTGACCATAACCCTAACCCTAACCCTAGCATTTTTCTCTTGCCTTAGCCCTCTTCGGGTCAAAGATTTTTTGACCCTAACCCTAACTAGTACAAGTCAAAAGGTCAGCTCTCCTAAATTGATCCTTTCTCTCTCTCCGTCAAAGTTTTCTCATATCAATAATATCTCAACATAAAAGATCATAATAAGCACACGTTTGTAGTATAATTCGATACTAAATTGACTAACAAGGTTTTCTAAATGTCATATATTGATGTATAATCCATCAGCCATTTGCTATTTCACCTTTAGATTAAGTATTCCTACTAGCTTAACACCATAGCAACACTGCATTAGATCTTGAGGCAATAGACTATGGTAAATAGAGTAAGGGTCATGTTGGGCGAGATTTTTTAGTTGACTCTGACCCAGCTCCTAGCCTACCACAAGTCACAGCTCTCTCTCTCTCTCTCTCTCTCTCTCTCTCTCTCTCTCTATATATATATATATATATATATATATATATATATATTGTGTTAACTTTAGCTGTTTCATGCAGGTGTAATGAGCAAGTGACATTTGATTGACTAAAAATAAAATAAAAAATAGAAAAAGTTAGAGGAAATAGTAGTTAAAGAAACTTTCTAGGCCAATCAAATGTTACATGCACTTTTACACCTGTGACTCCTTACTGAAATTACAGCTCCCCTTATGTGTGTGTGTGTTTTAATTTCAGCTATTTCATACAGGTGTACGAAGCATGTGACATTTGATTGTTTGCAAAAAAGTAGAAAACAGAAAAAGTTAGAGAAAATGACAGTTAAAAACTTTTTCTAGGCCAATCAAATTTCACCTGCACCTTACACCTGCAAGTCCTGGCTGAAATTACTGCTCCCCATATATATAGATGTGGCTAAGAAAGTGATTCAAAATGCAAAACTAAAGGGAAAGGCATCTTGCTTTAGCAGTTGGAAGTCAGATATTCTCTGCAATTGGTGTTCCCTCGTCTTCTTCTAATTTAGGCAAATAAAATCCAAATCATATCACTATATACAAAGAAATGCCACCAACTTTGACATTTAGAATACAATTATATGGGGAACACATCATCCTCAAATTGTTTAATCTTAAAGGCTCAGCATTAATAATAATAATCTCTAACTATTGTTTATCTTCAAGCCCATCTCTAATTGAAAAGTATAAACTTCGACAGAAATGTCTTAACCACCATTAACAACCTTTTCTGCCTCTCTCCGACCCGTTCAGAGAGAGCCCATGACTGCAAGTAACAACCAACCCGTCGCATGTTTGTGTCAGAGTACGGTTTATTAAGTTAATGAGAGTGATTGACAACGATGCTAATGTCATAAATTTATTCCAAAGTGTACAACGTATGGTTTGCTGTGTTTCTTTTACTCTCGCTGACTAACATGAGTTGCGATGCAGTGGCTGTAGACTCATTTAAGTTCATCAACATGTAACTAAGTGAAGTCTTTGGATTGGTTTGAGTCATAAAAAGCTAGGTGTACCAAATCCATTTGATGTCATTGAAATTATTTTTCATAGTAGATGTCACTGAAATTGATTTATATGAGTTTACTTTGTGAGTTGGAATATGGGATGATGTATATCTAGTTGAGGGATGGTGATGCAAAATCCACGCAAATGATTTTTTTTTTATTTCGTTATGTTTTTTATATCTTTGGCTAGCCTTGCCATAAGGGTAGAGTTGTTGTTGTGTGACCTTGAAGTTACGAGTTAAGATGTGAAAACAGCTTCTTACAAAATGCAAGATAAGGTTGAGTACTATTGACCCTTGTGGTCTGCCCCTTTCCTGGACGCCACATGTTCACGAGCTTCGTGCACTAAGGCTGCCCGTGGTGAATGGAACTAATCCCTGCAAATGCAGAGGAATAGCCCCCAATCCATGGACGCAAGGTAAGTCCAGAACTAGGATCTGAACTTGGGACTGTGGGCTGCCAACCCATAACACCAACAACTGACCACAACCTGCTTGAGGGAACTAACGGATAGTAGAGGGTCGAGCCGATACCCTGTTGTGTTCATTAACTTTGAACCACTGGCTATCTTCTACCCATTATCGTACCCAAGCGGGTTGTGGCGAGTTGGTTGGAGTTATGGGTCTGCTCCTCGTAGACCCAAGTTCAGATCCTACTCCTCAAAATACCTTGACGTGTGTAGTATGTGACGATTCCTTAGCATCTGCAGGGATTAGTCTGAGAATATGTATGTATGTGTATATGTACATACATATACGTAATGATAGTTGATTATAGTATAACTACACACTTGCATCTGTAATATGGCGTGGGGGAATCCATATTCTAAGAAGGCTTTGAAAGCCACCAAATCTTCCAGTTAAAAGATTTGCTACTTTGATAATACAAACTTTTCATGTTTTCTTTGTTCATGTCAGAACCGAGTGGTAGAGACAAGTTGGTTGCATGGCATGGACCCTCTTGAAAAATGTTTTGGCGGTTTTAGATATATTCTGGATGGATGTCAATTCATCTTGAGTTTCGAATTTTTAATTGGAAACACCGAGCTGATTTTAAAGATATAAAGGACAGTCTTGGTGCACAAAGCTCTTGTGTATAAAGGGTTCGGGAAAGGGGTGGACCACAAGGGTTAATAGTATGCAGTCTTACTTTGCATTTTGCAAGAGATTGTTTCCACGCCTTGAACCCATGACCTCAAGGTCACACGACAACAACTCTACTGTTATGCCAAGGCTCTGATTTTAAAGATATAATTGGATATTGCATATTTGGGACAAAGGCAGTTAACTAGGAAAGATCTCAAGAGCAGTCTTACTATGCTTAGAATAACTTAATTTTTGTGCCTTTATATCTACATTGCATAAACTAATTGGCCTGTACTAATGCACTAAGTTTAGGACACTCAATTATAGACGAGGCAACGAGTGCACGAGGAAAAGGATAAAGTTGCCAATGGAAAGTGATCCTTTGTCTTGGCAACTGTAAAACATGGATAAAACTTTTCAGACTCTAGATAAAGTAGCTCTAAAGGATTTCGGCTGGTTTCGCTAAATAATTGTATCCATGTACAATAAGCTCACTTCGGTGCATGATTTAATGCACAGACTTTTAATTCCTACTCGCCAAACTGAAAGGTCTCACTGTTCTTCGTGGTTCAAGACTCACTAGATCAAACCATAATAACAACATAGAGACTAGAGTTTAAGACCTTTCTCACAAGGAAGGTACCTTGAGATCTTTAAAAGGAAGCGATTGTAAACACATCATTCAAACAAATGATGGGAAAAAATATATATATCAAAAGGAGCTCAATCAATAATATCCTAATCTTACTTAGAAATATCATCATCATTAGGACCTTATCGCAATTAGAGGTCGGCCACATGAATCTTGTTCCTCCATTCCCCTCTATTAAGTATGATGGTTTCATTTAGTCCCAAAGTTTTCATATCTTTTCTAACAACTTCTATTCATGTTTTTTTGGGCATTCCCCTTCTCTTTTTGAACCTTCTACTTGCATTGCATCACTCTTTCTAACCGGTGCCATTTTAGGTCTCCTTTGGACATGTCCAAACTACCTAAGTCTAATCTTCTTCATATTGTTACCTATTTGTGCTACCCCTAATAGGTTTTCTCTAATATTTTCATTCCAATTTCTATTCTTTCTTGTCTTACCACTTATCTGTCTCAACATCCTCATTTCTATGATAATTATCCATCACATGGCATAGTAGATGAATGTGTTTTAGTCTATTAGTTTTAAACAGGCTGGCGTCGTCCACTTCTTTTTCCATAAAAAAGCATGCGATGTTATCAAATATATAGTACTTGGAAGGCCAGTTATTATGCAGTAGCACTGTGGATACACAATGCGGACGACATGCTGAAAACAAATATAGATTGAAGGGTGGTTGTCTACTTCCTTAGGAACCACATGTTCACCACGTAAAAATTTGATGCAGACAGACTTCGACGCTTAATTTTTAGCGAGGGCTGTTAGGACCGCAAGGCGCGTCCATCTTCGTCAGTGCACCATGTGAGATTGATAGATCACTGGTTTCTGCCTCAGCATAGTTTCTAGCGTTTGTGATTTTGTCATTTCTGTGGATTATAGATTCTAACAATGGCATGCCTTTAGCCCACAACCTAAGACAAATGGCTCATCACACTAGACTTTGTACAACACCACCGTTACTAGCAAAGGTAAACAGAGAAGGAAAGATGATTCTTATAAGAATACAAGTCGAAGTTTGCTGCAAAGTTCTGCTAAGCTGACCTTAAGCCTTCCACCAAGCATAGTGGTGCGAGAAGGAGCCTCTTCCTGTGATAGGTCACGGATTTGATGCTGCTTACCAGTGTGTCCATCACTCAAAAAAGAAGATGCTGCTAAGGACCATTCCAAATGAGGAGCTCTCGCCTATTTAATCGGTCATTTTGCGTATGCTCTGGTATGTCCGAGAATGAGTACGATCCGAGAAGTTTTCTCAACTCTTTTTGTTATATATAAAGTTTGTAGTATAAAGGTGTGTGTAACAAGAGATATATACTCTCAATCTCTGGCGTGGTGTAGCATGTCATTCAAACGGAGTTATGGAGCATTTTTGTGAGTGGATTCAAGCCTACATTTCTTGGCTGCATGGTATGATACTAGATAAAATAGTTCAATTCGAGGACAACCGGTCGGTTTTTTTTTTTTTTAAATTCAAGAATAACCATGACTCCAAACCAGAGGTAATCTCTATTTCTCTTTTATTAGCGAGTAGTAACTACATATATTTATAGATTATTCTAAAACTAGATGCCTATGTACCTAGCATATTTGTTACAGCACCCTTTTGCAAGTGGACACTCGATCCAATAGTACTATAACATTGTGAGACAAAAACACTTAAAGTAGCTCTTGCTTTCTTTTAGAACTAGACACACACACCATGCACACTTTTGACCCCTTTCACCAACAAAAATAGAATTCAGAAATAAAGGAAGCTAAATTGTCCATTAAGGAAGGTGTGTGCAATGATCACATCTTTTGGAGTGCACTTTTGCATGATTCATGTTGATCTCCTTGCTCCACCTTTGGATGTCAAAGCTCATGGAATGATTGATTTTAGGTATAAATTTAGACAATTGTTTATCAAAGTTTCTTTGTTCACAAACAACATTTTACACCTTAACATATTTCAATGTACATAGCTCTTTACACGTCAAACATCCAAAGATAGAGGAAGAAGATGAATAGTCGGATGACACCAATGTGGGCTCCAGCAATTGGAGCATGGAAATATTCATAAATTAAGTTTATTTCCATTTCTTATTGTTCTGGGATTGTGAAGACTGGAAATATGAAGTGCTCGCTTCATCCTTTAATTGGATGCCCTTTTGAATCTTTGTTTCAAGTTGAAATAAGGCCTATAGGACCCTTTCTGTCGTGTATTTCTGCCAACTCTAAAGATATGATTTCTTTTTTTCTTTCCTATACCTGGGATTTCAATGGTCTAATTGCATTCTGGAGATTGTTGCATTAGTGTTGTGTGTTGTGATTGGTAACTAGAAGTTAAGGTGTCCTTGTGTTCAAGGCTGCATATTTTGGCAGTGTGATTTCTTTGAGTAGACAACTTCATGTAGAAGTTACAATTCTAATTTGTATTCAATTCATGTAAGGAGCCTGGGGTAAATGGCATAAGATATTGACACTATCTGCTCTCAAATTTTGTTCTATTTTAGTTCTTGATTTGATTATTAGATGTAGATGATTCATTGAAATATTTTAATCTAAGGTCTAATTAATAAGGTGTCAAAAAGATGGACGGTTTTGACAGTCAAAGATCTAGGCCTACATGAAGCAAGAGTCCTCTTAGAGGGTTGTTTTCTAAGATAGGATGCCTATGAAAGATAAATAGATAATCATATTGGAGGTTAATCTATTTATATGTATGAAATACAAAGAAACAAATTTTATATAATTAACCTAGAAATCATTGAGATAAGGTTTGATTGCCAATTTGATAAGGATATAATATAAAGAGATCTTAGGAAAGGTTCCTTAGGAATTAGGAAGAGAGAGTGTTCAACAAAAACATAGTTATCTTAATATATAATGGATTCTTAGTTTCAACTAATATAGAAATTTATTATTTACATTAATATAAATTGGATGGATGACTTTGATTATTAAGATGAGATTTGATTGTCAATTTGAAAAGGATAAAATAGCAATGGATTTTAGGTAAAAAATAGAAAAAGATAGAGTCCACAAAGAGATTTTAGAAAATGTTAGAGACTAGAAATAGATTTAAAGAATTGACATGTCATTCAAAAAGAGAGGCAAATCCTCCAGGGCCCATTTATTCAACTGATAAGACATGAAAAATTAATTTAAAATATTCAAAAATCTTACAAAAGCTCAAAAAATAGAAAAGGTTAAATGACAAAACTGCTGTAGTTCAAAAAAACAGAGAGTGCAGTGACTGATTACATTTCTTTAGTATATAGTAGGTTATAAAATGAAGATAACTAAAAGTTAGAAGAATATAACTTGGTAAGATTAAAGAGAAATTTTTTTTTAGGGATTTGTGGTGAAAGAAAATAGAGAAAAAAACCTTTAAGGACTCAAAATAGATAATAAAGATAAATGGTAAAAGTGCCACTTGGCAAAATAATAGAAAGTTTGGTGAAAAACTTTATTGATTTAGTATGCAGTAAATACATGGAATCAGAAATGATTTAGGAGGATGTTGTAGAGTCAGATGCAATGTGAGTTAGACTGAGTTTTTTTCATGAACTTGGGATGTCCCTATCGTGTAGTTGTCTCTCTTGAACTTCATGCATGTTATCACGATGGTAATTCTTTTGGGCGTTTTTGGTGCCCTTGTTCGCCCTCAGCTCATTCCTTTCCCTCTTTGTGGAGCACATGCATATTCTTTTAGTTCAACATTCTAAAAGGAAACATTGTTGTCACAGGTGACTTTCACCCTTTGTAACTCCAACAGATTTGCTTTCTTTGGAAATGTGCTGGTGTTAGATTATCTGCAGGAGAAATATAGGCTTAAGAAACAAAAGAAATATGCACCCAGGGCAATTTTGAGGCTTCCTTTAGTTCGCAGGTAACCTTTTTTGAGTTTTTATGTTCTGTGTCCATGCATTCTAGATATTTAATTTATGTAACTAATTGATGAATTCAAAGGCTTGCCTCATTGAATATGATTTTCCTTGATCAAGATCTACCTTTAGCTTTTATTCGAATTAAATAGTGAGTTGTGTTTAGACTTGCAGTTGTTAATCTTGAGGAGAAAGTAGATATGCAATAAAATTACGTTACATGTGCAAATTTGGCTAAATGACAATGCTCTAACAGTTGAGTAGAATCTGTGGTCCATAATTGCAAACTATATTGCAACATGGGGATTGCTAATACATCATAAGAAAACCCTCCTGCTTGTCATTGGTCACCCTATTGGCATGAATAGGAACCATGCATCTGCAGAGTTGATCCCCTTAAGAGTTACTGCATAAACATGTACGTTGTATTCCTGTTTTTTCAGAGGACCCCCTAGCTGTTCTGGATTAATCTTATTACCTGATTGTGTAACTTGATGCTCATATTTCAGTTACTGTCTTTCATGATTTACTAGGTTTTAAACATTTACAACCTTAGAGATCTTTCTTTGTAGTTGTTGTTAGTTAGTTCTTAGCTTCTATTTAACGTATTTTGTAATAGCAGTAATTCATAAATTATTTACTTCTGTTCTATCTTGTATGTTTAGCCGTATATGTGAAGCATATTTCAAGAAACACCCAGCTAAGATAGGGTAACTGTTGTTTGCTATTTTGTGGTTTACTTTGCTTTTGCTTTAGTAATCATGTCAGTAGCGCGGTTTTAATGTTTCAGGGAGCCTTGGTACAATGGTAGATTTGTCAAATCACAGGTTTGAGGCTGCATACTACAGACCCTTTGTGGTTTGCCCCTTGCCTCAAACCCACATACACAGGAGCTTCATGCACTGGGCTGCCTTTTTTTAGGAATGCAAACAAAATCTACCTTTGGAAAATGTCTTTCCAGAGAATGAAATATGTTGTGCAGGAATTTCTTGGAGTAATACCGGGAGGACACTTTGGTCCATAGAAGCTTGATCTTTGAACCATTTCAGAGTGCCCCGGGAAGATGCTCTTTAGTTTACAACTCTGTTGTTGAGCCTTTAGTAAGAAATCATCCAGAAGACGACATCATTGGTTCACTTTGTTTTCCTTCCTGGACTTAGATGTCCAGTTCGCCCAAAATCGTCCTTGTGACAAGAAGCCTCTTATTGTACTGGAGCTGTTCTGTACTCGAGCACTTTGCAGACGTGCTTGGCTGAGAGTCCTTTTCCTTTTAGTCTAAAGTTAAAAGTGTTCTGCAGATTGGATGAGGAGGGAATGGAAGTAATTTGTATTACATCCTAGGCCATCGTTTCTTCCTGCATGCCTAATTATAGCAGTTAAAAAGCCTCTGTTATCTTCAAACAAGAGCAATTATGTTGTGTGGCAGGAAGAAACATCATATTTAAACATGAGCCTTATAAGCTACAGCTAAATATTGAGAATTGCTGAGTTATCTCTACGTGGGGTTCAGAGGTGGACCACAAGGGTCAATAGTACGAGCCATACCTTGCATTTTACTGTTGTATATTCAGAAAATGATAATCATACTACAACCTTCATTCTCAACGTCCCTGATTTAAACGGTAAATTAACATCGTTATCTTCATCCATCCACACTACAATGCCAGCGCATGTCTAGTAGGTCATTTTGTATTATCTATGCATGGAATGGTAGAGCAAGTGATAACGCAGGGCTTTGTTTTTTTCAAAGGCCTTTGGGGAGAAATTTAGGCACTTCAACATAAATGGGGTTGGTATTTTTTCCTGCAATTCTGCACTTACATACTGCTGATCAGTTTTTGTTTTCTTTAATGGCGATGGAACATTATTATTGAGTAGTAAAAAACATGCTCACTGTTAGATATGCTGTTCGATCAACACAAAAGCAACGTAGAAAGAAATGAGGCTTCTAAAGAACATAAGCTGATAGAACAGGTAGGGTACTATTATGGATGTGATATGCATTGCCACACTCTCTCCCTGACTATCCTGTCCACTGTTACTGTGAATAGAAGAAGCCGAGCACCCTACATATCATCTCATCAGTGACAACTGAATATCTCCAATCCAAAGACACTGGGATCGGAGCCTGCTAACTTCGCTGCAAAGTCCTGGAACCAATAGTCGCCATTGCTGAAGCTCCAAAGGTGATCCCAATCTTAACGGCTAGGAACTACATTAAAACTTTCCACTCTAAGTTGACATGGAATGGCCCAGACTAGTCCTATCGTGGTCTCTGAGAATCCCCTACTCTTAAGTGGGATTTTTCTTCTTTTCCTTTTCCTTCTTATCTCCTTTTGAATGTTGAATGGATTCTATCCCCCAATCTTTCGCTTGTGATCTATGGAGCTTAACCAACTAAGCTTTGTGCTCGAACCATGAAATTCCTTTTGAAAGATTTATAAGCAAAAGGCGCCCATCTCGGCAGCATTTTCTCCAAAGGAAAGGAGAACTGGGGGGGGTGGGGTTTAGTACCAGGTTAGTTTCATTGGAGGGAGCGACTTCAGACTGGGGACCTGATTGACAAACCTGACGGACAAGGTATTTATAGTTCTGAGAAAAGATGTAAGCCAGGAAGGTTGGAGACATTGAGAGTCAGGTTCCAAAGTTGAGACCTTTTAGCGACAGGACACAAAGGTCTTAGAAAACTATATATGGGACATAGAACAATTATTTTCAAAGTGAGGTATAGACTGAGTATATAGAAGACACACAAGCAACTATTATTTAGTCGTGTCTCCTCTTCCTAAAATAACAAAAAGAGAAATAAAAGAATTCACATGAGAATTCACATTGAGGTCTATCTTAGCCAGGTTTCACCCAATTCTTATCCATTGATGATCTGACAACTATTGTTCTGTAATTTCAAAAAATATGCCTGAAAGAGTATGAACAAAAGTAAGCAAATCTTGGCAAATCAAAGTGGGGTTCTTTTCCTTCCAAATGGCCAGTGGAATCCAACCCATGTACTACGGTCGGTAGACAAGGCACTTAATCAATTAAGAACACGCTCAAAACTGAACAGTTTAACCAACACACACTTGCGCCTCACATGCATTTCTACCATAAACCATTGAGTATACAAGTGCAAAATTGTATTATTTCCCAATTTAACAATACCAAAAATATAATTTCCCAATAATACGGTTCCAAATGATAATTAGTAACATTTTCACTAGACATAGCCAGAGGAGGAAATGACAAAAATTTGCAAAACATGTATAATTAAGCATTTAACCACGTTGGCAATTTTTAGCAATTGCCTCACCCATTTATCTATAGGCAAATTTCTTAAAGCATGGGATAGATGTCTGTCCACGTCGCTTAGGATTAGAACTAGAAAATTATGAATTATTTGGGAAATTTGGTAATTTTCTAGTTTTGGAGGAAAACCCAAATTGCATTTGACTTTGAACTTCCTTGTCTTTTTTACTTAATTTTTAAAAACAACACAAATGTTTAGTCCCATATTGAAAGTTGGTATCTACACCTTAAAAACACACTCTCACTTTGCATCTTAATGCAATGGACCAAGGCTTGTGCATGGATGTAAAGATATTTTAGGGATGATACATCTCAGCCCCCCTAGGGTTATGGCCCATGGGCTGAGACGTATGAGTGCTTGGTCAGCACATCGATGAGGTTCAAGATGTTAGGCCTCTCATTGCTAAGAGCCCTCGATGCGTCTAAGTCCATCTAGCCCTCGTGACCTTTAAATGGTGGCCAATTGTGGGTGCCTAGAAGGGCACTTTTAGGAGAGGCTAATTTAATCCACCTTGCCGAAAGAAAAGAAAGACGAACTTGCCCCATATATGAGATTTGGATGGGAGAAAAAAAGGTGGAATGTGAGTTTTTAGTTTCTGCTTTCTTTCACCTTCATCTTCTCTTACAGTAACTCCATTCGACTTGTTGAAATCAAAATCGAACTAGCATAGAACAATTTTTCCTAGCAAAAACAAGATTTTCTAGATTCATGCTTAATTTCAGACAATTTCTACTTCAACTTTTGCCTCTTGAGGCATCTTTCTTCTATGGTTTCACCATCTAGATTATGCTCACAATGCTGGAGGATACTTTCTACTAGAGCTTTACTAGCATGACACTTTTTATAAAAATTTAATGACAACATTGCTTCAATCACTATGTTGGAGGACATTGTTTGGCACGAGAACAAATGGATAAGCTTTTCCATGTATGGTTGTCCTAACCCTAGCAATTGCATGTCACAATTGAACTGAGAAAAACTAAACTTGACATGAAGGAGAATTTCGAGAACAGGTACATGCTGATCCATGTGATGATAAGATAAGAGCAAGAAGATCTTTTACTAGAAATGACTTACCTTCTTCTTTTGTCTTTTTTATCTTCTGTGTTCTCTTTTCTTATCCATGAAGAACTCGATGCCCTAATGTGGTTTCAAGGAAAGGAAAACATGACGAGAAAGGGATACCTAAGATGTTTTATTTACAAATACTCCCATTTATTATTGGTGTTAAAGTTACTGGCTACCCACCATAATCCTTTATCATGTGTGTATTATACACACTAAAGGGTTGGCGCTGAAGATAAAAAGGTGTCAATATTAGCACCATTCTTTTAAGGCATTCATCTTGGAGATAAAAAGTATGATTGATTTTGATAGTGCAAATCAGTTGAGGTATATATTGATTTAACTTAGTTGAATCTCAGAGATAGAGCTATTATATCCACTGCACGATTTAGAAGGCTTCAACCATCTTCAAAAAGCTAATATAAGCATGCTTCTAAACTATGGTTCATCGGATTTCAGTTTTATGCAAGATTTATTGATTTCCAACCTAAGTGTTTTTAATTAGGATGGAATGTATTTTAGTTGATATCAATACATTTACCATTAAAAGAAAATGTTGGACAGAAATTTCACTGAAATAATTTTACCATGAAAATTAACTTTTTAGTATTATATCCCATTTGTGAGAACTACAACTATCTCGTTTCTGATGCTATAATATCGAGGTAGCCTATTAGATCATCTATTTTGAGTATAAAATGTGATCACTGCATGTGTATAAGATGTGATTTGCCAATGGAAATATAGATCTTAAGGACTCCAGCGATACACATTACTTTGCAAATACAGTGCCACACACGATAACCAAACAATTTGATCAATTCAATGGCAAGCTATTAGACCAACTGAAACAGACGACATTAGGTTGTCAGAGTGCTTGGGTCCATCTCCCATAACCAATGCATTATCTTTCCGTCCCATATGTTTGTGTTTTTTCATCGGTTGATGAGTGACAGAGTAGAAACAGAAGAAGGCTAACTTTGGCTCCTAATGTATTCTCCTTGTACATTTGGTTTTGGACATGAAAATTTCCCCGACTTGTGAACAAATGGAATGATATTCATGCATATTAAAGTACTCATTATATAAATAATTCAAAGAAAGTTTAATGTGTAGTCTCTGGTGACTGTTGACTATATTTTTCATATGGTCTGAAGAGAAAGGTAAAGTTAATGGGTTTGTATGTATGGTCGGCTGCCGACCAGTGACCACCACCAAGGTTAAGACTGGAGCCTGATTTCCTGGTGTTCCCCTTCCCCGTCATGTCGGTAGTAGTCCAACTCTAAAGGAATGGGACGCAGACGCTAGACAAAAGAGCGTCAAATCACCACAGATGATGGCACCAGCCTTTGATTCCATCAAGATGTCTAGTAGTTCAAAAGTATGCTGATTGGATGATTCTAGCCTATGGTGCTTTGCTTGTAAAAATCAATTGGTTGCAGCTTTGTAATTTGGCTATTATAATTTAGTTGTTTTCATCTTATTTTAGATTTAGAAAGTTTCCTTTTTGAATTTTAGAAGTTCTATTTTTAGTTAAGTTTTAAGTTAGGTAAGTGTTAATTTAGGAAAATTTCTAATTTGGGTAGTTTCCTAACATTAATTACCTAATTTGATTCATTTTAATTTAACATTAGTTTACTTTAGTTGATTGTATATTAGTTAGGCAATTTTTCATTCTAATTTCTTAGCTTTATTTTTAGAAATTTTCTTTAAATTCTAGTTTCTAATTCCATGCATGTGTCCTTCTTAGTTTGTTTTAATTTCCCAGTTTAATCGCATTTCTAGCTCTTTGGCTAAAGTTAATTGATCTAAATAGAATCAAATCCATTGATTTCATCAATGTACTTTAGATCTGGGGTATTTCCTTGCATGAAAGTAGTGGTTTTAATAGCTTCCTTATGCTTGAAATATTTGATGTTCTTAAGTAGTTGAAATCTAGAATTTTTCTCTTCTTAATTTTGTGCTTTAGTTCTAGCCATCTAAACATTGTTTTTTATTGAATCTTTAGGAACCCATTTAGATTTTTATATTTTTTAGTAGATCCATCAATTAGTTTGCATCATATTTCAATTTAGATCCATCAATTTTGGTCATTTTACCACCTTAGAACCATGTGCATAATCCATGGATCATGTGCATGGTACGATGTTACATTCGTCTTTGATTTTTACTTAGTTTAGTGTGTAATCTTATTACAACAAGAGTTTGAATTCAATTGTTGGCCTTCCAATGCTAGCCAGGAACTCCAAAAAAGTTTTGAGTATTTCCACATCTCCCTAACCAAATCCACCAACATTAGGATTACTCGTTAATGGTTGATCAAGCTTGATAGATTCACCCTCTGAAACAAGAAGTTCTGGGCTTAGAAGTATAATATCAGCCACTTGGTATCCATCCGATGCATCATGTCACGGACTTGCACTGCAAGGCCCGTGACCAAGGTTTACAGCCTCTAAAGAAGGCTCACTTGGGACATGGACCTGACCTTAGGGACTCAGGCTTGCTTGTAAATGTCTATGGAACTTGGCCTGAATCTAGAAGGCCCGGTTTCTGGAAGTCTCTCTAAATATGTAGAAAGATAGAAGGTTGGAGAAGTGTGTAGAGTTCTCTAGAGAGAGTTCTAGAGTAGTCCATAACCGTTGGATTGTAGACATTTGGAATAATCTAGACCATCCATTGAGGAGGTGGATGGGGGAGAGCAAGTATAAATAGGTGTAAGCTCCTCAGTTGTAATTAGCTCAGATTAGCTCAGAGTTCAGCTAAAGTGAATACATTGGGAAAGTTCCTTTCTGAGTTCTCTTGAGTTCCTCTCACTGCTCGAGTGGGTGAGTGAGTGTAGCCCTAGCAAGTGAGAGTTTGGGGTTTAAAGGCTGACTTGTGCCCGCTAATAGGAGTTGTGCACAAGTGCCGCACGGGTTTAGCATAGGTGAAAGTGCAACCCCGTGACAATTGGTATCAGAGCAAGTTGGTGCCAGGAGTTGGTATCAAAACCAATGGACGTGGGAGTTGCTTAGCGAGTCCAGGAGGAAGCTCGTAGCAACGTTATGGCAAGTGCGTCAGGGGAGGCAAACATGCCAGTGGAGGTCCAGAAGAAGTCAAGGAGGGATAAGTCCAGAGAGCCATCAAGGGATTTGGCTTTGGATGCTCACCTCACCATGTTGGAGGAAAGATTGGGTAAATTCGAGCAAACTCTTGTTGATTGCTTGGACAAGTCTAATGCTTATGTGAAGGCATTACATGGTCTTCGTGATGAGATGCGCTGCTCCTTTGATGTGGTCAAGGTAATGAATTCCAAGACCATAGAAAAGGTGGAGTGCAGGTCTGATCGTCTTGAGACCATGGAGGGAGAAGTGGCCAGACTACATGAGGAAGTAGCCGAGCTAGATGATGTGAAAATTCGTTTGGCCCTCTTAGAGAAGGCTGTGGCTAGTGGTGGAGGGCTTGGACCAAAGGAGTTTGCTCCAAAGGTCAAGATTCCTGAACCCACAAGCTACAAAGGGACCCATAATGCTAAGGACTTAGAGAATTTTCTGTGGCAAATGGAATAATACTTCAAAGCTGCCAAGATCTCTGAGGAAGCCATGAAGGTGGACATGGCCACAATGTACTTGAGTGATGATGCGATGCTATGGTGGAGACGAAGGCATGGAGATGTGGGCGAGGTCGTTGCACCATAGGCCTGTGGGAAGACTTCAAGAGAGAGATCAAAGCCCAATTCTTCCCAGAAAATGTGGAGTACTTGGCTAGGAAGAGTCTGAAGCGCCTCAAGAATACGGGATCTATTCGGGAGTATGTCAATCAATTCACGGCTCTACTCCTAAACATTTCAGATATGAATGAGAAGGACAAGTTGTTCTTCTTCATGGACGGGTTGCAACCTTGGGCGGAACAAGAGTTGCAAAGGAGGGGAGTGCAAGACTTGGCCACTGCACTCTCAACTGCTGAGAAGCTAGTGGAATTCGATAGGAGGGCTGAAGGCACTTAAAAGGAGGGAAAGGCTAAGGCTAATGGAGGCAACGATGAGGAGGACGGACTGGGGTCACAAGGGAGAAGGCAAGGGAGGCCGGCACGACCCAAAGGGCAGAGGTAAGTTCATTCCTCGACGGATTAGTTGCTTCATATGTGATGGAGATCACAGGGCAGTGGAATGCCTAAAGAAGAAGACCCTTAATGCCTTAGTGGTTGAAAGGGAGAACCACAAGGAAGTGGATGAGGGTGATGAGGAGGCTAAGATGGGGGCCCTTAGACTCCTCAATGCTATGGCAGGGCAGGCATCAGGGACCAAACCTGCCCATGAAGAAAAAGGTCTAATGTTTGTGGACGTGTGCCTCAATGGGCAAGGCACACGAGCCATGGTGGATACAGGAGCTACTCACAACTTCATCTCAGAAGGGGAGGCTAAGAGGTTAGGCCTCAAGGTGAAGAAGGTTGAGAGCTTGATCAAGGCAGTCAACTCCGAGCCAAAGTCCATACTAGGAGTTGCTCAAGAGGTGCCAGTCAAGGTGGGAAAGTAGCAAGGTGCCATCACTTTGACAGTAATTCCTTTGGAGGACTATGAGGTTATTCTGGGGATGGATTTCCTCACCAGGGCTAAGGCAGTCCCTATGCCACACCTTAGGGTGTTGAGCTTCTTCGATGAGGAGAACCCTTGTGCAGTCCCTATGCCACACCTTAGGGTGTTGAGCTTCTTCGATGAGGAGAACCCTTGTGCAGTCCCAGTGTCGAAAAATGGAGGGAACCAAGGGAAGGTGCTATCCGCCTTGCAGCTGATAGAAGGTTCCACAACAAGTGTGGAGTTGGCACAACTAAGTGCCATGAGGGTGCTAAGGTCTAAGGGGTCCAAGGAGAGATCAGTTGAGGACAAGGGTGTGTCTCAACCAGGTAACTCCAAGAGGGACAAGACAAAGCCAGGGCGTGCTAGTGCAGCTAGGACAGGAGGGCTCGTTGTTGCTACATCCAGGTGCAGGAGGCACAGCGACGGTGTTCAACAAGGGTGGAGCGCCAAAGGAACGATGCCATCCAAAAGCGCCAAGGTGCACAGGTGTGCAAGGACGCACGCCACATGGAAGAACCAAGGGAAGTCCCAAAAGTGCACAAAAAGGGCCGGAGGGCAAGGTGCAAAGGAAGGGACGCAACAAGGCAACACGAGACGTGTCCAAGTGCAAAAGGCGCGACAACAGCAAAGGTGTGTCGACGAGGGCGTCGACGTTATCAGGTGGGGGAGTCTGACACGGACTTGCACCTTTGCCAAGGCCCGTGACCAGAGGCTTACGGCCTCTAAGAGAGCTCACTTGGGACATGGACGACCTTAGGGACTCGAGCTTGCTTGTAAATGTCCATGGAACTTGGCACAGTCTAGAAGGCCGGTTTGGAAGTCTCTCTAAATATGTAGAAAGATAGAAGGTTGGAGAAGTGTGTAGAGTTCTCTAGAGAGAGTTCTAGAGTAGTCCATAACCGTTGGATTGTAGACATTTGGAATAATCTAGACCATCAATTGAGGAGGTGGATGGGGGAGAGCAAGTATAAATAGGTGTAAGCTCCTCAGTTGTAATCAGCTCAGATAAGCTCAGATTAGCTCAGAGTTCAGCTAAAGTGAATACATTGGGAAAGTTCCTTTCTGAGTTCTCTTGAGTTCCTCTCATTGCTCGAGTGGGTGAGTGAGTGTAGCCCTAGCAAGTGAGAGTTTGGGGTTTAAAGGCTGACTTGTGCCCGCTAATAGGAGTTGTGCACAAGTGCCGCACGGGTTTAGCATAGGTGAAAGTGCAACCCCGTGACAATCAGCTACGGTTATTTCATATCCCCTTTTTCTTTACTTACTATTTTACTTACTATACTTGCTATTGTAGACTGAAAAGACTTGCTTACTATGACTCTTTCAAGGTCGACTAGGTTTACCTACTCAACTGATAAGGAGATGGCCCTCAAGTTGTCTCACATGGGCATAAATAGCCCCTCTAGACCAAGTATTACAACGGATATAAGGCTTTTCCACATGAGTTGGTAGATGTTTATTTTGCTTGTTGAGTTATTTGTGTCCAACTGGGTGAAATGCTAGTTTTTGGATATGAGATACTATCCTAGTCACTATGGACGCATTTGTCCAATTGACACGGCTGGAGAAATTAGTATTAGACTTATTGGGTCTTTAGCAATTCATACGATGATTGATCATTTGAGGTCCGTAGAGGTCTATTTTATAAAATATCTAAGAGTTCTAAAAAGGTACATACAGTTTATTAATTACCAAATAAAGATGAATATTAAATGTAATGTCATTTTTGTATTAAAAAATTCCAATATTTTTTAATTTTATAAAAATTTTATTAAATTTTCAAGAACTTTGCAAATATGTTATTATGTTAGGTTTTTATCCTTTTTGTCTATTAGTTTTATAAAATTCCAATATCCTTGTCCATTTCAACGGCCCCTATTTTTTTTGCACATTTTCGGCGCCCCTGTGACCCACGGCGCTTCTCGATTGACAACGAGTAGATCCCCTTACCACAACATCATGATCCCTCCCCTAGTCGATCATTGCTACCCCCAACCTACGGCAATCATTGGTGCCGCTGCCCCAACTGATCAACAGGTACCCGATCCTCCCCACCCAAGGCTGCTTACTTCCCCTTCCCCCACCACCCATGGCGATCATCGACGCCACCGCCCTACCCCATCCCCACCACCATAGCATCCTTGTTCCCCCACGCCTAATCTTCCACGCCCCTGCCCTACAGCACCCCTCGCCACCCTAGCCAATGACAGCACCCTCGTCCCATCCCCCTCAAGGTCGACTACGCCCTTGCCATCGTTTTTCGACAGCCGCCTCGCTCCCTCGATCATAGTTCCTATTTTTTGACTCTTTCTCAAGCAACGTTATTTCTGTCTGATGTCTGTTCATTTTGTAAAAACTATCAAGGAAAAAGAATAGAAGTTTAACAGAATAGTAAATTTGCAAAGTTCATGAAAATTTAATAAAATTTTACAAAATTAAAAAAATATTATATATTTTACAAAAATACCAAAATATTATGACAATTTTGCAAAAGCCCTTCAAAGGTCTTAGATTTGTACAATAGTTTTATATATATATATATATATATATATATATATATATATACAAGATACCAATGATAAATGGGCCAAATCGTCCAAAGGTGAGGACCCATCGTGAAAAAGCTATTTAAAAGTGATTGTGTGCAACAAAACTCATGAATTACTCTCCAATTTCATACACCACAAAATTCTAGCCTTCTGATCACTTAAGATAATTAGAGAAATGTTAAACTAACTGTACTATCGGTGCGATCTAGTGAATATTTTTAATGAGCTCCACCTCTGAATAATATGACTTGTTCATCTTGTTGCTCTATATTTAGATATTGTGTAGATTAAAAATTATGTGATTGTAATGATTCTAGCATCTAAAATGGCGTGCTCGGGAAAGGACCCTTTAAAAGCTTCATAAAAAATGCATGCTTTTATTATTGTGGTTAGAATCATCAAAATTACATTCTTTTTTATCTATAAGACATCTAAATCTATAGCTATGAAATGGACGAGTGAGATTATATATAAGTGGGTTTCATAAAATGCGATCACTAGACCCACCTTGTAGTCAATTTAGCATTTCCTACCAAATTTATATTGTGGAACAGTCATTTAAACCTGGGCTGGGACAGTAAAGGCTAGGATCCTCCCCTGGAGAAGAATTTTGATAGATGACCTATCACAACCAGATGAATGGTATGGATCATCACAACCATCGGGACCCGCTAAAGGAAAGGTAAAGGCAGCAATCAGAACCTACCGCTTCCCAGGATATTTGAACCACTCGAATCTAATTTCTGAACAAAGGCAACCGCCCGAAAGGATCTCTTGTGCTCAAAAACCCATTGGATATTAGCTTTATCGCATCCACACGTCAGTCCATTCAAAGTAATCGGGCACCAAATTTCAATGAAGAAAAGTATTTTTCCCATCGCTTACCTCAAAAGAAACAAAGATTTCTTGTCCTCGGAAGCTTCCCGGAACTCACATATCACTTTTCCATTCCCCTTATCTCTGTTGCAGGCCATGAGTTTTCCTCTCAAAAGTTCTTCTGTTTTGAAGATCTAATGAGAATTTAAGACATGGGTTTTGTTGAAGGTGAGGTCTTCTTCCAAACCCATGTTGTTGTTTCTTTATAATTTTGCGCTGTGATTGTTGGATAGCGTTCCGAGATCTTGAACACCAACACAGTTTGGTTCTCTGGAGAAGTGGGTAATTATATCCCTTCCAGTGTTTTGATAACTTGTGGAGCTTTTGTTGGAGAATTCTCGTAATCGTCTGCAAATATTGTTTCCTTGACTGCCTTGGGTGCTCATATGGCGATCTTAACGGCTGTGGGAGAAGTATTGGGATTCTATGCATTGACTCTTTGGGATCTGCAAGGGAGGAGAATTTCAGCCATTTTCAGTATTGTAAACTATGCCACCAGATCTTTGATCAGAGGCTTGGCTTTTTGTGTTAGGATGGTCAGAAGATAAAGGAAGATGTTTGGTGGTCCTTTTTTGTCCTTCATTTTATCTGTCTATAAGGGGTGACAGGAGATGGTAATCAATCCCTTGTTGGGTTTGTTCTGTGAAACTGTATGCCGCTGATTTCTATCAGTATCAGATTAAGAGTATTCGGTAGGTCAGAAGAAGCATCCCCAACTTTGATTTTGCAACTTCTGGTTTCCAAACCTTTGTTCTGTAGATTTTGATTTGTATAAAATGTGCCAGGGCACCATTGTTGATTCTTGATGGTTAAAACTGCTGTTAAGAAAATGAGATATTTAATAATAAACAATATTGGCTAGCTTATTAGTTTTGTGTCTAAATAGCCTTTCAAAAAATACTCAAAAATTGTGTTAGAATACCTAACTTCAGGTGGGTTGGCACATTTTTCTGGATCTCTAACATAACACTTTTCATGGGGCACATAAGCTACGTGAACACGATCAAAGCAGAGATTAGATGACCCTAGACATTGATCCACGAACCCTCGTCTAGGCTTTCGAGCAAGGTCTGAACTTTGGATTGTACAATTTTCAGACCGAATACAAATTCAACGGTGTGGATGATACAGACAATTGCATATTTGGACCGACAAAGTTGCATGTCACGAGAGATTAGGACTGTATCATATGCTCCTGAGAGGCAAGGCTAGATTTGAGAATCATTCAATCTAAAAGGTGAAACCAAGCCCAGAAGCTGGAATATTGGCAGACTTTGGTAACGTTGTATGTCTTTGGTGAACATAGGTCTGGCAAAATACGACACGACACGCGTTTAGTGGGTTAGGGTCGAGTCCTATCGTATTCGTGTCATTGATTATGTCAACTTGGAACATACACGCTCAAAATCGTGTCGTATTCGTGTCAACCATTAGGACTTGTCGTGTTGACCCCTCTAACCCATGACCTGGTAAAACTTCATGTTAACTCAAATGACATGTGACCTATTAACACATCTCGTTAACCCGTTCTACTTGAGAGTCGCGACATGTTAAACTGTCATGCTGAATTGTCTTATAAATATAAACAGTTACTGAATAACTATCATATATTCTTTTATACTAAATAGGATGATTTCTAAGTAACAGTCATATATTTAATTTTAAACTGATATAGTACAGTTAATAAATAGTCATCCTATATTTTTTATGTTATATAGGATGGTTAATAAGTAACCGTCATATGTAATTAAAGGTTTTAACAGTCCTATATTTTTATAGGTTCTATAAGGCTGTCCTATATTTTTTATATTACATAGGACAGTTAATAAGTAACCGTCCCATGTAATTAAAGGTTTTAACAGTCCTATATTTTTATAGGTTCTATAGGATGGTTAATACAAAATCGTCATATATTTTTATACGTTCTATAGGACGGTTAATACAAAATTGTCCTATATTTTTATACGTTCTATAAAATGGTTAATAATTAACCATCCTATAGATAGTTAATAAGTAGGTGTCATATATTTTAAGGTTCTATAGGATGGTTATTAAGTAACCGTCCTATATTTTAAGATTCTATAGGATTAATTATATAACACCGATACTAAATACTCATCCTATATTAGTTAAAAATTATAATCATTCCAGTATTACTGTCTAAGTGTCCAGTGTGTCCACACACAATTCTCTCCATACATAACCTCATATATCACAACCTTGTCTTGAAGCCTTGAACACACTAACCTTCCATCATTAAAATTTTAAAATAAAGTAAGCACACACATTGACACATACTTGAATCAAAAGAAAAAATGGAATACATCAATAGAAATGGACTGATGTGACAAAATAACACATTCACATTCAACTTGCTATATTTATAATCATTATATACATTCACTTCCAACATTCTATAACTTCTCCATACAATTCACATTGAATTGAACAAATAGAAGCACACCCAATCACCCATACATGATACATTCACTCTTCTTCACGGACAATTGCATCCCATATCATTTGTCTAGTTCAAGACACCAACTTCTCAATCACATCATTAAAAGTTTGAAACAAAGAAAGCACATACATTGAGATATAGTGTACTTCAATCAAGAGAAAAATAGAACACGTTCATAGAAATGAACTAATCTTTATGTTATATTTGAGTAAAATGTATATACATGATTGATACATTCACTCTTCTTCATGGACAGCCACATCCCATATCATATGTCTGGTTCAAGATACCAACTTCCCAATCCCATCATTGAAAGTTTGAAACAAAGAAAGCACATACATTGACACATAGTGTACTTCAATCAAAAGAAAAATAGAACACATCTATAGAAATGAACTAATCTTTATGTTATATTTGAGTAAAATGTATATACATGATTGATACATTCATTTACATCATTGAACTACAAATTAAAATTTATAATATGATCTGTCCATTCCATTCTAATATCATCTAGATCTAACTGGGAGTAACTCTTGCTTCCCAAATCCGCTTGCAAGAAACATATAATAACTTAGTTCAGACATGTAATTTTGGATTTAGTTAGGAAATATACAAAACAAAAATGTAACATTGGTCAATAAGTCTTACTTTTCCCAATTGTGAGATTGTAAATCCATTGCAAATGAGGGTTCTCATGTATCTGAGAATGTAATACCCACACTCCCAATCGGATTTTTGTTTAGGGTATTGCACACTAATGTGACTAACGACAACAAAAAAGGTTCAAATATCATGTCAAATAAGTTCAGGTTTAAAATTATAGTAAAGAGTCTATAGAGCAGTAATTAGTATACCTTACCTTGGCCTTCTTCCAGTTGAGTTTTGTTGGGTGGTCGATACCTTCCCACTCAGCTCATTTATGCCATGCACTACACACATATAATTGAAAAGCATTACATTATGAATATTATGATAGTTGCCACTTATTAGGTGAGTAGTTATATTATAATGAAAGAAATAATAAAAACTTACTTGTTTATAATTTTCATCAAGTGTTCTCGAATGTACGCTCCACACAAATCGAAAAATATTGCATGGCCACCATGCACATCCAAAGCTAGCAACATCCAATGGGACTTATAAAAACAATAATTCAATTGTATGTTCTTAAATCTTAACTAATATAGATATTCATGTGTATGAATTATGAAATTGAAATGACATAATTTAGCAACATATGTTACAACGTACCCACTATTATAAGGAATCAATAAGGCTTGCCCCTTCACACAACCCAAGAGCCTAGGAATGATATCTTCACTTTGTTTGTCCGTGGCAAATGGTCCAATCAAAAGACAAGAAAAGGGTCAAGGAACTTGTAAATGTCTGACCTCTAATCTTTGCAACTTATCATGCAAATACCTGCATTAGGAATTTGGGTTAATGTCAAATAATTATCAAGTGTTATTAAAAAAGCAAGTAATGTTACTTTGATTTGTAATAGTCTAACTATAATAGAACAGTTACATGATGACATACCCTATATAGATGATGTGCATGTCTTCTAATTGAGCCATACTGCATATGGTTAAGAAATCTTCCTTGAAGAGTAGAAACTCAACCACATCGTCTACAGGCACACCTGCCTCTATCCTTATGAGGCTCATTTCCTTATCTTCATTGGCCAATCTGTACAGTACCCTTAAGAATGGAGGCGTGTTAGGTAGAACCTCCACATGATCCCTACACTATAAATATAACATTTCAGAAATTAGTAATGAATATATACAACATATACTGGTATACTAGCATATATAAGAGAAGAGAGACAGTGAGATTAAATTGTATCATATATTGGGATAAGGTCTTGATGATCATGATGATGAAAGTTAAAAGAAACACATGAGTGTAGTGCTTTTCTTTTCCTTCACTTGTTCTATTTTTCAAGTCCACTTGGACTTACGACACCTGTAAAGTTCTTTTGAACTTACTACATTTCAAGTGCTTTGAACTTGTTAGTTATTGCATTATTCAAATCCACATGTAATATAATACAACTATGCAAATATATAGAACTACCTAAGAAGGCTGGCATGGGGCTACACTAGCAGCCACTATGCCAAAATTTGCTGACAGGGATGTTTGCTTCAATTGAGCCTTGTGTTGCTTCTAATGATCTAACATGTTGTAGACAATATGAATCAATTAACAATTTAGGATGACTTAAAAAGGTAGCAAAAAATTATGCCATGACTACAGTTAGAATATATATACCTTAGAATTAGATATCATTGGCTTGATAAATTCCTTTGGCCAACTCACATGATATCCAATTACATCCCCAATAGTTTCAATATCATCCCCTTGTATTAGAAATGGAAGGAGGGCATCTGGTTGAATGGCAGCAGTAATGCACACGTGTTTAGTGTGTAGATGCATCAACTTGCCATACAAGGTGGCGGAAGTCATGGACCAAACCTTGTACAGTGTTT
Source organism: Warburgia ugandensis (assembly GCA_035236585.1). NCBI lineage: Eukaryota > Viridiplantae > Streptophyta > Magnoliopsida > Canellales > Canellaceae > Warburgia > Warburgia ugandensis. The sequence continues at coordinate 46,163,343 of CP141129.1, forward strand.
CCACAACCACATAGTTCTCAAATGTATGTAGCTGCAACATGCACTGACCCACCTGCATTTGAGAAATAACATATATATATAATGATTAGTGATGTAAATTGAAAAGGTTACTAAATAATTAAACATTATAAAAGTAAACATGTGAATATACATACCTCACTGATCGAGACATCACCTTCAAGTACTTGCTCTGCCACCTCTTTGTCTGGTGGAGGAGTGCAGCTATTGTCAGATTGGGGTGGTTAAACTTGAACTTGAGGTTGAGCTTGAGGGCCAACATCCTCACATGAGGTTCTTCTACCACCCTAGAGTTCCTTCAACAAATGATCCTTCACCTTACTATATATCTCTACAATAGTTTGCTTTTTTCATTCTTCCAATTCTTGTAGCGTAGGAGCTTTTTGTTTAGGGAAGAAGTTGGAGGAACAACACCGCGACCTTGGCCCCTTCCCCTGCCAAGGTGCTCATCCTTGTTGCCCATTGCCCTATATAGGATGTCCCCCTTTACAGCAGTGATGCTAAGCATCCCTATAATTGCACTTTCTTGGGTCAACTCTTCTTGCACATGTAAATATCATAACATGGTTAAATCCCTATTATATATGTAATATTTATATAATGCAAGAGTATGAAAGTATCAAACTAGTTAACTAGGCAGTAGGCACATAAAGTAAAAGTATAAAACTTAAAGTCTTAAACCACTTACAATTCTTGATGCAATTGATGAAGTTGTTTCGTTAGTAAAGGTTTGGGAGTTACGCCCTTTCGAATGTGTCATTTTTCAAAGAATAACATGGTCGATGGGCTCCGTTGTCCCAGCCTTCTTTTGCTATTAAGAGAAACACTAAATCAGAGTTAATAAAATAAAAATCTACTATGATTAAATAGAAATAAAATATCACATGATATACTTACTTCTCTTGCCTCTAATCGTGCGTAGTCAACCCTTGAAAGGTGGTGTTGCATATGATTAGTTACACTGGCCATTTGTCCTTTTATACAATTTGCTTGGACATCAAAGTAATGTAATCAAAATACAATCAACTATAATAATTACAAGAATCAAAATTTCACTTGGCTAATTCAAGTTATGATTACCTCAAAATCAGGAGATAGCCTAAACTGTATAAATTGATTCCATGCTTCCTAGTCAATGAAGCAGAAATACAATTGAGGGACCATGTTAAGCCTAGAAGGATTATTAGCATTTGGAAGTATGTACTTCCTTGCGAGCACACTCTTTCATTTCCTCCATTGTTCATCAGCTCCTAACAATGCTTGCTTCTTGCACTCATCAGATATGGCAAAGGCAAACTACAAAACAAAAGAAAAAGCAGGTTAGTGACTACTAAGTAGTGAGTAGTGACTTAGTGACTTAGTGTATCATATGCAAACAAAAACAATATATAAGGGACATATTATGTTATATGTAGAAAGAATTTACATACCTTGACCATTTCCCATATTGCATCTTTGACTTCTGGAGATACAAGTCTCCAATTAGTCACTGAGACTGACACTAGTCTTCTAACAATGCAACATATGAAGCTAGCATAAGCTTATGCACTACCACCTATCGGTTGGCCTCTACTGTTGAATTGTATAGTTTCTTTTATTCTCTTTGATGATTTCTTATTTATATGTTCCATTTGTGTTAGCCCCCTAGGCTTTCTATTGATAGTGGTGTTATTGGTAGACATGTGCTCGATAACCTTGATTGTTCTTCTTCTGTGTATTGTAACTATTGTTCTTGTTCTAATTCTACCTCTTCTAACTGTTCTTGTACTACTTCATGTTCTTGTTTTAGTTCTACTTCTTCATGTTCCATGTTTGCTTCACAAATGAAAATTGAAATGACTATAGTTAGAAAAGTGAAAAGTGTAAGTGATATAACTCGTGTCAGATGCAATCATGAATCATGAAGATGTAGATCGAAGTTGTATAAGCTTGAAGCCATGTGGATTGCAAATGAAGAATATTGTTAACCTTAATGGTTTAACCCTATCTTGTGAGATGTATTGTAATAAGAGTGCTACATAACAAAAATAGGGCAGAAAATGGAGACATAGAGATTCCAAGAGCAGAACCAGGTACCTGATGAACCTCCATCCATTGCCTCTTATTGTTTTTCTTATATTTGTCTTCTTCTTCAGTTCTTTTTCTCTCCCATGTCTCTCTCTCTCTCTCTCTCTCTCTCTCTCTCTCTCTCTCTCTCTCTCTCTCTCTCTCTCTCTCTCTCTCTCTCTCTCCCCTTCTTCTTCTTCTTCTTACTTGAGGACCTTGAGGTGTAGCAGGCACCTAAGCAGTGGTGTGTGATTGGTTTCTGAGTTTCTCCCTTGCTCTCTCACTCTCTAATTCTTCTCTCCCCTTGATCAGCTAGCACGCTTTCTCTCTCCCTTTCTCTCTTTCTTCTTATCACTCTTTTTGTTTTTTCCCTTATTCTAGTTGAAGGGGGTTTGGCCGGTTTGGGAGTTTGGACTTCGAAGGAATTTCCTTAAGGTTAGGGGTTAGGGTACAAATGTGAAGTTAAACAGTGAAAGGCAGAAGAAAGAAAGGTTCATAATGTATAATAGAAAGATAAATATAGGACGATTCTAATATAATAGTCTTATATCATCAAAACAATATAGGACCATTCTACGAAAACCATCCTATATTATGATAAATAGAGGATGGTTATTAATTAACAATCTTTTATTTAGTAATAACCATAGGATGGTTTATAAATAACTGTCCTATAACTAACAAGCATTAGATTCACAATATAAGACAATTAGTAAATAACCATCCTATACTTATACAAAATACAGGACTGTTATTACATAATTGTCTTATATTATTTTGTTATAAAGGGCAGTTTTGTATTAACCATCCTGTAGTTCTTAAATATAGCAAATTGAATAATTGATATAGTAGTAGACTGTAGGCTACTAGGCTGTAGCCAGTTGAGTACAATTAAAAATGAATAATTGATATTGCTTAAGACGTAAAGCATAAAGAATCTTAGTTGAGGATGAGCTTAAAAAATGTTATGTAAGTAACTCATTAGTTGTTGAAAATGAGTAAAAAAAGAGTTATGTAATTAACTCATTGTTGAGGATGAGTATGTAACTCATTAGTTGAGGATAAGTAAAGAAAGAGTCATGTAATTAACTCATTAGGTTAGAATGAGAATAGAAGGAGTTATGTAATTAACTCATTAGTTGATAATGAGTATAGAAAGAGTTATATAATTAACTCATTATGTGAGAATGAGAATAGAAACAGTTAATGTAATTAACTCACGAAGGAATAGTAGAATATTAGTAGGTATTACTTAGTGAAATAGTGATGTTTAAGAGGAGTGATAAATTGCAAAATATGATGGAAATAATGTAGAAATAAATGAAAATATTAGACTTATTATAAACTTTAAAAGTAATAATAAATTATACTAATGAATATAAATGTAAGAATTAAAATTTCTACATAAGAGATAGTAATATGGCAAAATTTTCAAAATACGAATGATATTACTTGGGAAGATTTTTAGGAGATAAATAAGCTTAGTAAATGAGAAGAGTTTGATAATGATAAAAAATATTTGATAAAAAATTAGAACATGAAAAAGTGATATTTAAATTTTAAATAAAATGACAAAGAAAATGAGATATAGAGATATATAGAAATGGGAAAATAAAATCCCAAACATATTATGAAAAACAAGTAAACCATGATAATATTTAGTTAGCAAACAAATTATAGTTCATATATATGGTACAACAATGCCAACAAATATGAATTTACCAAGTTATAAACTATATTAGTATAATAAGTCAATTGTTGAATTAGCACAAAAGCTTATCAAGATTTAGAGGGATATTGATATGATAACTTTGGTGAAACTAAAAATAATTATGGAGTGTAGTTTATAGTGAAAATAAGTACATTTGACATTGATGGTAAAATGATCATGAAAAAATAAAAATGTTGAATGATATTACTAAGAGTGAGTACCTTTTACTCTACATGGATGAGTTATTCCCAATCTATTATCATCAATTTGGAGTTAGAAATGAGAAACATTACTAAGAAATCAAAACAAATTTTGAATTATATGAGTTGGATAAATTATATTTATGAATTTGATGAAAATAAGATATATTAGATCAATTGGTGATATCATATGGAATTAGTATAAGAAAATCATGAGCATTTATACAATGTATGACACTTACAAAACTTGTTAACTATCTAGTAAGTGTAACTGTGTAAGTAAATGTAGAGTCAGACTAGAGAAAGTAGCATCATCATTATAGTCATATGTGCAAGATTAGACGACCAAAGCCAAGTGTAGTTAAGTGGTCCCCAATTAAACATATCAATTATCAAAGTTGAGGTTTGGTCTTCAAACCACCTCCTTGACAAGTTTTTTCCATCACGCATTTTGATTTTGTTTTGCCACCACTGCAAGGGGGCCACACGTCGGACATCAAAATGTTTGAAGTTTTATTAATTGGAGTTTGGAGGAGGCTGTCCGGCAGGCTGGCAACTAGGCGATCTGGCAGATTGGCACAGACACGAACACAAGCAAGTGATGTAACATAAATAAAGGACGGTTACAAAATAGCTGTCCTTTATGTTTTAAAATATATGATGGTTCAGAAGTACTAGTCCTATATTTTATTATAGAAATATTATAAAATATAGGATGGTTAACTGTATGTTTAAAAATATAGGATAGTTTGTACATAACGATGCTATATTAGATAAATATACAATAATAATACATAATATAGGACAGGTTTCAAATAATCATCCTTTTTTAAAAAATATATAGGACAATTGTATTACAACCGTCCTATATTACAGTTATACATACTTAAAGGACGATTATGAAATAACGGTCCTATATTTTTAAACATATATAGGACGATTTATTGTTACCCATCTTTTATGTTTGTCAAATTATAAGACTGTTATTTCTTAACCGTCATATATTTTTAATTAAAATATGACTGTTATTTATTAACCGTCCTATTTGTTTCTCTAAATTATAGAACTATTATGTTTTAACCATTGTATATTTTTAATTAAAATAGGACCATTATACATTAACTGTCCTATACTTTCCAATAATATAGGATGGTTATGTTGTAATGGTCCTTTATTTTGTAATATTAGAGGACTATTGTTATCGAGCCGTCTTGTATTAGGTTTTTAATTTACCTTTTATTTACTAACTTGATGTGTGTGTGTGTGTGTGTGTGTGTGAGAGAGAGAGAGAGAGAGAGAGAGAGAGAGAGAGAGAGAGAGAGAGAGAGAGAGAGAGAGAGAGAGAGAGAGGAAGGAATAATACATTTTCAATTTATACTTAGATCTTTTGTGGAAAATGATGAAACCCTAGCTGGTTTTACATCTCTTTCAGTTTTTTCTTCCCAAATATCTTCAAAACTTCAACCATTCTAGCACAATGAGCAGCACACCTATAGCACCACGGGTATGTGTTTCTTTTTTGTTATTTCTTTATCATTCTGTTTCTCTTTTCATTGCTCACTCCCTTATTAGTAATTGGTGTTTATTGTGAACTAAAATTTGCATGTCAATTGCAATATAGGCACAAGTTTGGAGCAATGATGTTTCTGATAATTTGAATATGCTGCATAACAACGACGACAACAAGCTTACTGATTTGGAGAACGTGGAGTTAGTTTCAAAATCCAACAGCGGTAAAAAGCATAAGAAGCTAATGTCTCCTATTTAGAATTTTTTTGAACACCTTATAATATCAAAAGATGGAAGGCAAATGTGTAGATACAAGAAGTGCTCTGTGATATATAGTTGCGACAGCAAATTTTGTATAGGTAATTTAAAACGTCATATAAAGACTTGTCAACAGAGCTCTTCTCATGATGTAGGCCAATTGCTTTTATCTCAAAGTCAGGGGAGTATGTCACTAAGTTTAGATAAGTTTGATCTTGAAGTTTTTGTGAGTTAGTAGCAGCTGCAGTTGTTATGCATGATTTGCCTTTCCAATTTGTTAAGTATGATGGAATTAGAGTTGTACTAAAATATTTGCGTGCATATTTGCATTTGATTAGTATAAATACAGTAAAAGTAGATGTTCTTCTAAGAATCTATAAAAGAGAAAAAGGAAAGATAAAAGAGATGTTAGAGTTGGCACCTGGTAGGATAAGTTTGACATCTAATTTGTGGATTTCTTGTATTACTGATGGTTATATAAGTCTCACAGCATATTTTATAGATAATGAGTGGGTCTTACACAAGAGGATATTAAAATTTTGTTTTCTACCACCTCCACATAATGGAATATTATTAGTAGAAAAGGTATACTCATTATTGGTAGAATGGGGGATTGAAAAAAAAGTTTTTTTCAATCACTTTAGACAATGCTTCTACTAATGATTCTTCTGTTGAGCTGTTAAGGCATCAATTAAATATCAAAAACACTCTTGTTTATGGTAGAGAGTTCCTTCGTATTTGTTGTTGTTGTTGTTCATGTTTTGAATTTGATTGTGCAAGACGGTTTGAAAGAAATAAATGATGCTATTCAAAAATTTGAAAGAGTATCAAGTTTGTCAAAGCATCTCAAGGTAGAAAACAAAAAATTTTAGATTGGACGAATCACATTTCAATTGAGACAAAAAAGGGCTTAAGACAAGATTGTCCTACAAGATGGAATTCACAAGATTGTCCTACAAGATGAAATTCAACCTATGTGATGCTTGAAAGTGATCTTTGTTACCAATGTGTATTTTGTGACTTAGAACTAAGTAGCTCAAATTATAAGCATTGTTCTTCTATCGATGAATGGGAAAAGGCTACTAGAATTTTGAAGTTTTTGGCTGTTTTTTATTATGCTACCTGCATGTTTTATGGATCCAAGTATCCTACAGCAAATCTCTACTTCTGTGCAGTATTTGTAATTTATTTGAGTTTAACAAAATACATGAGAAGTGATGATGACTATATGAAGTGTATGTCCACCCAAATGTTTGCCAAGTTTTCAAAGTACTGGTTTGAATTTAGCACCATTTTGGCAATTGCATGTGTGTTGGATCCTCAATATAAGCGGTCCTTTGTGGAATTATCATATAAGAAATTGTTTGGTAATGGTTGCTTGGAGCTTGCTCAAGTTCAAAAAAAGTTATTCTCTCCCTTCAATGAATATATGGCTAAGAGTTCCCCTAATCCTTCCTCATCTTCCCCAATGGCTAAAGATAGTGTTCTTGATGCTAATGATAGACAAAACTTGTCATATAGTCAATAGGTTTTAGATGTTGTGATGGTAATTATATTTATAATTATATCTTTCATTAGATGTCGCTTAGGATATTAAAATTTACTATGAATTGTCTTATATTAAGTTGAATAGTATAATTGCATTTGCATTAGGAATTTGATTCATTTGAAAGTAAAGAATACTCTTTGGCTATGCAAAAATCACAATTGGAGCTTTATTTGGATGAACCAAGGTTCTAAGAGTCAAAGTTGGACATTCTTGCATTTTGGAAAGGAAATTAATATAGGTTAGTTGATTAATAATCTCTTGTCTCATAAAAAGAATATTTTTTATAATCTTATTTACATTTATATTTGATGTAAATGTTGATTTTAGGTATCCTTAACTTGCTACCATAACTCGTGATATCTTGAGCATTCTTATATCTACAATTGCAACAGAGTCTGCTTTCAGTGTTGGTGGTCGAGTTCTTGACCAATATAGAACTACTTTAAAGCCAGATACAGTGCAAGCATTGATTTGTGTAAGAGATTGGCTACATGGATTGAAAGGTAATAATTTATTATTCTATATTTAAACTATATTTTATGTGAGCTTAGTAATGACTAATGCATATTTATTCTATATAATTGTAGACTTTGTCATTACAGTTGTTATGGATAAGCTTGTTGAGGACATTATAAGCATAAGTAGCAGTGCAGGACTACCTCAACCAACTGAAGACTTTGGAACAATTCATTTTGATTAATTTGTATAATTTTCATAACTTATATTAATTTGTTGTGTTTGATATATTAATAGAAGTAGATTTTTCTCATGTGCTACTTAATCCCCAGTTATTTACTACTATTGCGGTTATTTGATTCATTTGAATTTCTTTTAGAACCTTATGTGAGTGGTGTAAAGTTCTGTATTGCTTCTAAATAAAATATTACAGAAACTTTATTGGTAATTTGATATGGATCAAGGTTCACCAATAGTCTAACTATCTAATACTAAAATGTGTAGAGTCAGATGGGTCATTTTGTATCATAACGAGTCACTAATTATCGTGTTACTAAGTTGAGTCGTGTTGACTCATTTAATAAACAGGTCATGTTAACGATTCGTGTCATGTCATGTGGTGTCATCCAAACACGGCTCAGTAATTAGGTCGTGTCGTGTTAATTTTTTAAGAACCGGGTCGTATTCGAGTCAAAGGTTTTTGACACGACTATTAATCATGTCGACCTATATAACACGACCCACTAACCCGAATTGCCAGGCCTAATTTGTTGCACCTACACAAATGCATATAAAAGCTTGCCTTGTCAATCATTGCCTAATCTAAAACTTGAAAAAGTAAGTCCAAATGCACTGAGTTCATTTCAGCAAAGTCAATCGCATAGATCAGTCTCAGTTTCCCAAAGCAGATAGCTATCTCCACGGCTTAGAATTAGATGGAGTCCCATAATCATGATTAAAACGAAGTCAAGTCTGACATTCAAGAAAAGACTGAGAAGAAGAATCTGGCTTTTTAGCATAATCCCCAAGAAATTTAAGTAGCGCCTTCAATAATCATAACTTGATACGGGTAGAAATAGGCACATAATTTCAAATTACAGTTTTTAGATTGATATTCTACTTTTACAGGAGTGGCTCGACCTCTCCTTGATCAGACCCATTCAGAGTTCTCTGACTTAGGATGACTACAAGTCCATCGAAAATATATGTGGTCGGGGTGAGTCTGAAATCTGAAAATGAACTTTCGATGGCAACACATTGACAGTCAGAAATACTGTTTAAAGAAAGGTCCACAGTCAACGATCAAATTTTAGAAGCACACTTCTCAGATGCTGGAACTATCTAATCATAGTATGTGTGGTGGAATATAAGATATGTAAATAAGGGAAAATAGATTTCGCTTAGTTGGCATCATTTCCAAATTTATAACAGCATTTTTCAATGAATCGTAGGAGTACATAGCAATTTATTACAAGTCTCTTCCTTTATTTTCTTTAACGGCTCATTAGAAAAGTTGAAATAAAGCGTTTCATTGACCTTGGGTAAAAGTTTTTTTTCTGAAATGATGCGTTTGTATAATCAAAGGGCCCAAAAGGATCATGAAGGCCTTTGAATAACGTTAGATAAGAAAAAAAAGAGCAAAAACAATGCTCTCACCAAAATATACTCAATATCAAGCAATACTAGAGTTCTTGTTGTGTGACTTTGAAGTCACGGCGGCGTACTATTGACCCTTGTGGTTTGTCCAGAACATAAAAGAAGATAACCACAAACCCAAATAACTATCGCACAACAACTAATCAAGCATCCCAAATCGAAAATCGGAGGATAAAACGATCTTAGTATGAGCCAGCCGAACTCAAACCGAAACAACTGCCAATGGAAATGCAATGAGAACCCATGTTCCGTCTTAAAAACACTGCACCTTTCCTTGAAAGCAAGACCTCTCCTGAGGTTTGGGTTTTTTTTCTGTTAACGTAGCAAAAAACCCAATTACTTCTTCCTCTGACCATAGTGCAGTTCACATTTTCAGATATCCACTTATGCGCCTGTGTTTAGGTCAGTGTTGCAACAAATACTAATATGAGAAATGCTGGAGTGCAGCACGACAGAACCCCAATACAACTCCTCCACTTTTGTGTGCTGAGCTCACATACCATTGATCTATGCTGTCCATCTGACTCTTAAATTGGATATCTAAAAGCCCAAAACTCATGCTAAGAAGGAGCCAGTAGTTCCCAAGAAACAGTTTTCTGGCTGGTTGAGTGTAAACTGTTATCTACGTGTGACCTTGAGTTCACGGATTTGAGGTATGGAAATAGCCTCTTGCAAATGGGCAAGGCAAGACTATATACGGCAGACTCATTGTAGTCCACCCCTTCTTCAGACCCTGCATAAGTAGGAGCTTCGTGCCCCGTGCTAACCCTTAGCTATCCAAAGCTAAGAGAATCAGGGATCACTGGTATGTGCAACTCACCATACAAATGCAGATGAACTGCACAGCAGTTCAGATTCAACAACTAGAAATTACAGTACTTTTCTGGTGCTAGAATTATCGAAGTGCTGTATTTTTGGGTCCATGAGAAATCTAAAGTCAGAGTAATTAAATAAACAGGCCAGATCAACCAAATCTAGGGCCTTACTGTACAATTCCTCCAGTACCTGAAAGGGGCGTGCATATCGATTGCCGTTCATTACTAAGTGCTATCAATAGATTGGCAAGTACCGAAAGATAGGTGATAGATTGAATAGAAGGAAATAAATAATAACGGCAAGGGGATTCATTGGCTTTAGGGAGAAGTCATGGGTGCGTTATCTGGGTAGATTAATTAAAGTGTCGTTTTCCTTCATAAAAATATGTGAAAGCAGTGGAAAGTAGCAGATTTTATTATACATCAGGTAGGACAGAATCAAAACAGTTAATGAGGAACCGGATGTATTTGAGCAAGACAAAAGCTTTCATGGCTCTGTCTGCCTGTGTTTTCTCATACATTTGTTATTGAATCAGAAGAGGAGGAGACTTACTGAGCCATAAATGAAGTTGAATATATATATATATATATATATATATATATATATATATATATGAGAGAGAGAGTATTTAACATTGATCGGATGATCATAATTGTCCGATCAAGTTATTTACGTGGTGATTATTGACATTTCTGTTATATGCCTTATGACATGCTCTTTGGGAGGTCTAACCATTGATTATCCAAATCATCTGCCTACTTGGTGGTTCGGCACGAATCCTATCCATGGAAGAAAAATTAGGAGGGAAGGAAGTGAAGAGAAAAGTCAACTAGGAATTGCGTATAATAAGATAAGTCTTGCTTATGCCTGGCTGCTCTAGTTTGTAGCCGTAGTTTTTTTTATCAATTAATACAATAAAACTAGCACTTTAAGAATCGGAGGCTATCTCAAAAACATGTTAGTAGTTCTTGATACGAAGATAAGATGACATGAGATATAGCTTCAGATGACTTAACCTCGCTTGAGATAACCAAATTTAGCATGATCCGATGAAGTGATATGGCTATAATTCAACTTAATTATAAGCTAAGTTTAGATGATATTCATCTCAAGCACCGCTGATAGTGAGACAAGGAGATACCGTTTCATCTCATCTCAGCTCAAGCACCACTAATAATGATATGTTCATATCATCTCCTATCACATCAAATCATCTCATTTCACGCACCACTAACCCCAGACTCTCATCTTCATTCTTCATATCACAAAGGACTGTTGGAAGGCAAAGGATTTTGCATACCTGTCTTCTTTTGATATTATGCATTGCCCCAATCAATGCTAAGTTCAGGCCATCCCAACAGCTAGAGATAGCCAACTTCCAGACAGATTCTATTATAAGAAAAAGTAGCTTACTCAAGCAAGCAATTGCCTATCTACTTGTCATTTTTGCATAAAAAAGGCCTTTCATATCCTAAACTTGAAAAGCTTGTAGACGATTTGATCAATAATGTGTCTTGACTATTTGCAATTGGATTCAAATTCTCCACTAGTCATTCACATGAAAATCATGTCTGGCTAACCATGGCAGAATTCCCCTGCAAGAGGTAAATTGATACATACATGGGAGAATCCACTGCAAGTCTGTGTAATCCGTTGAATACATTGTGTCCTCACCCTTCCATGGAGAAGAGAAACTGAAGCTGTCTTTATTTAAGTAGCGCATGCTCGTCCCTTTCTAGGAGTCATGAAGAGAGGAAATATGGAATGGAAAGGAGAAAGAAAGAGAAGAAATAGCCTTTATAGGGGTGGTGACAGAGGAGGAGCAATGAGAAATAAATGTGGGTGGAAGTAACAAAATCTTCTCCAATATCTTTATGTATCTTTGAAGATCTCGAGAGAAACATCACAAGATGATTACCCTGAAGAAAAGAAGTGTACTCCAACAGCTGCACTCTAGGGCTCACCATAAGAGGGAAGGTGTAGGTTAACACGACTGCAGTGCCAAATCAAGTGCAAAAGAAGAGGATAAAAATGAAAACCCGGCTCCTTCCATCTACATATATATCAGACAGAGAGAAGGGAGGAAGAGAACGAAGGAGAGAGGTAACTGCATGATGAGGACAGGCAAATCTCATGATGGTAGTGTCAAGATCAAGAAAATACATGACTGAAAAGTTACACTGGTAAACTTAGATCCTCATAAAGTGGATAATATGAGAGAGAGAGAGAGAGAGAGAGAGAGAGAGAGAGAGAGAGAGAGAGAGAGAGAGGTTTTTTCAATTAAATAATGTTGTGATATTGAGAGACAAAGAAAGGAAAGAGGGAAGATGGAAAGAAGTATGCTGGAGTGAGAAAGAATGATAAATTTCCAGGCATGAGTTTAAGGAGAGATTGGCTGGATTTGTGTTGAGAACTTGTTATGTTATATTTGTAACCCAACAACCATAGAGAAAACAACATAAACAAGGTAATTATTATGGGAAGAGAGCAGCAGACATGGAGCCAACCAAAACTTTCTTGACAATGTGGAAGGAGTAGCTGGGCCCATGGCTCATCGCCTCTAGTGCAGTGTTGGGGTGTTGGTCCACTGTAATGGTTCTAAAACTGCTGTCTGTGTTTGATGGGCCAGGCGGTGTACTCTTCTTCTCTGTTTAAAACTAAAAATTACAAGGTAGATGGTTCTTAAATTCAGGACTTAAGGGTGGGACCCTCAATACATCACCATCTGAGGGAGGAGATGACTGCACGCACTGATTGATGATAGATATTCATTCAGCTGTATCCTTGGGTGTGGCATTGGATAGTAGCATTAGAGTGCACAATAATATAATGTATTAAATTTTCATGTAACAGGCCAGCTATTGCCATAGATAATAGCGTGAATAAGCTTGTAAAATAACTAAAAGGTGGATTTAAAAAATAATCTGGTAAAATCACCTGTTATTGTCACCCCTTTATGAGTTTGAAGCTTAATTAAAAGAAGCGTTTTAATGGCAAGTTAAGAGCCATATCTCGGTCAGCTTTTGGTGGGCCCCCACTCAGCAACCTAAGGGCACATGGCCTTAGAGTGGTCCCACAGCAGAGGAACAAATGAGAGGGAGAGCTGCAAAGTACAGTTTTCTGCTTGTGTAACTCTTTCTGCCAGGCTACAATAGGTCCTAGAGAGAGATAGGGGAGGACCTGAATGTAGCACCTAGCCCTAAACCCTCAAAATCATTAACTCCACGACTCATGCTCTGGTCAGCCGGAGTGTTCGGGAGATGAAAAGCAGCAGTGGGAAAGCGCAAAAATGATGAGCTTTTCATGATCTGGCTCGCAAAGCGATGGTCCAAAAAGGTTCCTCCATCTCCCTGGCCCACCAACCATTAAGGGAAAGGTGGGTCCCAGTTTCCAGGTGATGCAAACCATTGATTTTCTTCGATCCATCATGGATATGTTGCAAACTGAGATGCGCATCTATTGGAGCCAGGACTCCGGCCAGTGTCTTCTAATTTCTCCCACTGCCAAAGGTTTCTCATCGACTGAAAGTAGAGTGGGCTCCATTTTTCCTTGTGATCGAAGAGATTCATCTACTTGTCCGTCTGTCACAAGATATACATCACAAATGAAGATAATCCTAGCAGATGACCAGAAGATTGGGTCCTACTCATAGTTTCAGCCACTGGTGCGTCAGCTTACCTTCTGGATGGTCGACGACCATTTAAGAGACTACTTAGGAGACCACACCAAACCCACGAAATAGATATAAAGAAACTGGGGAGAAGAAAAGGAAAGAAAGGAACCCCAGAGAGGCAGTTGAGAATGGCAAAGCAACTACCATGGAGAACAACCTAATGAGCCTATCACAACAAAATCAAAGGCTAGAGACCAAATAGCTTGTACAAAATCTTAATGTGAAGAGCAGATAGATAGAGAGAAAGAAAGAGCAACCCATCATCTTTACCATCCATTCATTCATTCAAAACTCACTTCTTTCTCCCTCTCACCCCCTCTCTCTAACCATAATCATTTCTCCATGCCTTTTCACCCAAGCAATTCCCCTGAAAACCTCCCTTTCTACTCCCCCTTTTGTCTCCTTCCCATTTTAAGCCAACCTCTGTCAACTTCAGTCCTTCTCTCCCAGATATACTTCTGATCTTCTCCATTGCCCTTCTCATCACATCTCCATGTGACCAACTTCTTCAAATAAATCACCTTTCCTTCACCTAACTTCATTCACCTTCTCCTTCTCCTTTTTGTTTTTGTTCTCTTCCTCTTGTTTTTCTCTGCTTCTGTTAATGGATTCTCAACATTTCCAACAACAACATGAAGACAGTAGTAGCAGCACTAGTAGTAAGAACAGCTTTCTGTGCAGGCAATCTAGTACTAGGTGGATTCCTACTACTGACCAGATAAGGATATTAAAGGACCTTTACTATAACAATGGAGTTCGATCTCCAAGCGCAGAGCAGATACAGAGGATCTCTTCTAGGTTGAGGCAGTATGGGAAGATTGAAGGGAAGAATGTCTTTTATTGGTTTCAGAATCACAAGGCCAGAGAGAGGCAGAAGAAGAGGTTTACTGTTGACATGGCCATGCAGAGAGGTGGTTGGAAGTCCGAGGACTCCGTTAATATGTACACCAACATGGCTGCTGGTGGAGTATCTAAGATTTATCTTTCTTTCATAAGAAAGCTCATTTCATTACTACTGTTGGATTCTGTGGTTTTTATTTCGTTAAGCAACTTCAGTTCTGTATCCAATTTTTTTCGAATGCTTTTCACAGCCCATCTCTCTCTCTCTCTCTCTCTCTCTCTCTCTCTCTCTCTCTCTCTCTCTCTCTCTCTCTCTCTCTCTCTCTCTCTCTCTCCGATATAGTTCTTTTTTATTTTTATTATCCATTTTTTAATAATCCGTTCCGTTTTCATGAAATCCCCTCTTGTTCTTTGGTTCTGTTGGATGGAAAATGATATCTGCACAACCATATTTAGTAACTTACTTTTTGAAACACTTCTTCTTATACGTCGGCAGCTCAACAAATTTTGATTTGCTAAGTTAGGATAAAGTCATGAGGACTACTACCAGACAAGGGAGTGCATATCATTCCCCTGTTGGATTCATGAGTTTTCTTTTTAATTTTTTGACTAGAAATTAGATTTACTCTATTGAAAAGGTTGGAATGGCCTCTACCTTTTTTTTAAATTTATTTTGATGTTTCTTTCTGGATTCCTTTTGGGGTTGGTGACGATATTGTTTGTGGTGGTTCTGCAGGGTTTTCTTCTGCTTGTTCTTCATCAGCCGGTGTACTTTCTATTGGTCAGATGGGGGGCATTAGTTGTGGATCCGTACTCATGGAAAAGAGTTTCAGAGTAAGTAATGGAAGTAGGTCTAATCATGTTTTATTTAGTTCTTGTGAAGAACCAAAATTAGAAGAATATTCATGCATGCCTAGCTACTTTTACTAAGAATAGCGTAGTATATGACCAAAATAATGCCTGCACTGTTCAAATCATCACCTATAACAAGAAAACGTAATATCTTAATCATGCCCCGTTCTCATGGTAAAAAGGAGATTCTTGCAACTACTCTTAGAGCAAGTAATGCGAAACAATGACCCATTTTCTAGTTTTATAAAAGTGTCAAAATACAAATGTAGTTCTAAAAGTGAATTTGCAAAGAAAAATCATATATTCAGACTTGCCTTGTTTTCCCAATGTAAAATGCAACCCACATATTTTATCTTCCATGGTTTCCTTAGTTCATTCCTCAAGAAGCGCTTCTTATCTGAGGGAAAAAGGTATAAAATGGAAGCCTATATATGTGAAGAAAGAGTTCTTAGATAATGGATGATCACAAATTTGCCTGCCAGTCCATGCAACTTGGTTCCCGCGTGTATTTCTTTGATGTTGATATATCTGTTTAGAAAATATATGCATGCACATCCAGCATACGATAGTTCACCCTGAAAATCTCTGTTCTCTTCTTTGTTCTTAGTTGATTTTGTTACGCTGGTAACCTCTCTCTCTAACTCTCTCTGATTTACTGTTCTTTCTTGTCGTCAGGACTGTAATATCTCTGGTGGAGGGGGATATGTTAACAACACGCTGGGATGGGTAGGAACGGAATCGCCGCCTTCTTCATACGATTCACGTTTCGACATGAGGAAACCAAACGAAATGTTCATGAGACCGGCTTCTCCAGACGTTGAAACGCTCCAACTATTCCCCATTCATGGAGACGACGCTAACAAGCCCGAACAAGAAGACTATTTTCAAGGATGGAATTTCGACGATGCTGGTGAAGGGAGGGACAGTTGGCCGACTTCTCTCGAACTCAGTCTTAGCTCCTTTGGAGCAAGTGAACCGGACTCTTCAACTTGTTAGAGCATGGGAGTTGATGTTGTCGTTTCAATATCCTCATCCGGGCAGTGTGCGTGAGTGTCTAGTGCTTAGTGAGTAGGTCGGAAAGGTGCTGGTAGATCAAGGTTTGTAGTGTTTGTAGCTGTCTACTGATGATTGTTTGTGTGAAAGGTCTTGTAACACCGAAAACCTTGACTTTTTATGTGTCTTTTAACTGTAATATGAAGTGGTTTATCTTCGTTATTTACCTTGCCTATTGTCTAACAAAATGAAGCTGCAGAGGTCCTTGTTTGGTAAATGTATTGTCTCTTGAGTCTCTTCATTATTGGTTGTTACAATTCCAATTTCATAAGTGGAGGTTAAGGTAGAGCTTAGATTTTGGATTACCCTTGCGCAAATTTCAAAAAGATTTGGTGAATTTGTATTTAAAAGAATGCTAAATCAAAGCAGGCTGCTAGTTTTTGCCTTGTAAGGTCCACCAATAGACATTCAACTAGCTCTCTAATTCTTTTGGCTTTGGATGTTTCGTTTTTCAAAAATCATATATATTGGTGGATTTGTGAGTGTGGCATAGCGGCGCAAGAGAGAATTCTCAATCTTAAAGGTCACAAGTTTAAAGCTCCTTGAAAAGGGACATGCCAATGAATATGTGATTCCTGCTATTTTAAAAGAAAAAATTCATATAAATCAGCATGTTAAAAGATCGTGTTTATCGTTTATAAGTATACACAATTGTTTAGAAAGTTTCCAGCCATGCATGAATAGAAAATTTCCTCAGATGTTAGAATCATCCAACCTACTTGATTTTTGGAGTAGGAGATATCCAATGCCAAAGGAACTTGATGAACTAAGTAGATCATCCACGGGTGAAACTCATTGTACAAAAAATAGGAGCTCTTTGATTTAGTATTCCTCTTTGTATTTGTATAAACAATTATCCAAGTTCTTAATACTAGGTGAATTGGTTAGGATATTTAATGATGATTTGGACATCTTGAGATCAAATTCCAGCCCCGTTTTATGCATCTTCTAACTCCAAGCGAGGTTATCGCACTCATTTTGATGCCAAGTCAAAGTTTCTAAGCGAACTGGTGGTTTTTATCCATCATTACACCGCAAAAGGACGTTGTGAATGACATAACTAGTTTAATCTTATGATTAGGTGTCAATTGAAATGGAAATTAATAGGGGAGCCTTGGCGCAACGGTAAAAGTGTCGTCGTATGACTTTGAGGTTACAGGTTCAAGGCATGAAAACAGCCTCTTGCAAATACAAGGTAAGGCTGTGTATTTTATGGCCTTGTGGTCCGCCCCTTCCCCAGACCCTGCATAGGCGGGAGCTTTGTGACTACGCATAATATAGCAGAGATGCAAAATTATTTGTTGGCATATATTTTGACAGCTTTCTTGTAACTATATTTTTTCCCTAATTATCTTTGATGTCCAAAAGAAATAACTAAATATCTTTTCTTCTTTTTTTCCTTGTCATCTTTGATTGGTGAGTGGATTTGAACCCTTAATCTCTTGTCTGTGAGACTAGGCACTAAGAAATCTGTGTGTATTTTGGTGAATTAGGTATAAAATATGAGAAATGCTATCATGGGCTACGACCACATAACAAGTTTTTATTGCAGTCCATTTTTTGCATGAAAGGCCTTGCCTTTGGTTGATCTTACTAGTTCATATGCTTCTCCCACTTTGGATAATCATATACCGAATACCACAACGATTGTATAATTCTAACATCCAAATAAGTGTTTCTTTCGGTAACTGAATGTACCTTTTGGTAGGTTTATTTATGCTCTATATCTTCTATACTACTATGTGGGAGCTTTGTGCACCAAGGCTGCCCTTTATCTTCTATACTACTATGTTAAACCAGTAGCCTCTTACTTTTAAGAGAGGGGCATTGAATCCGTTTAGCGAAGTTTCATAATATTTTTGTTTCTTTTTTTAATATAGTGGTGAAGATAAAGACAAATGCCTCCAAGATTTGAGCTGACATTCTTATCTTCAAGCATCTATATTATCATCTATTAATCAACTCCATTAATTTATACTATTTGTATATAGTTGTGTAATTGAATAGAAACTAATTTTCACATTCTTAGAAAAAGAAAATTGTAACCCATGTTTTCAGAAAAAAGAAAGAATGAAAACTGTGACCATGCCGTTTCTTTCAATTGCTATCTTTTTCTTCTTCATCTTTCTTGATTTTTTAAAACTACAAGTTGGATTTTTTGAATCCCTGTTTTGATGTTCAGTAAAGCTTTGATAATGGAATGTTTGTATTAACTCTCTCTCTCTCTCTCTCTCTCTCTCTCTCTCTCTCTCTCTCTCTCTCTCTCTCTCTCTCTCTCTCTCTCTCTCTCTCTACCTGTTGCTAGTTGAATTCCTAATTGTCTCCATAGATAAAAAAATACATCTTTTCAAATGTTGGGCCCATCCAAATTGGCATATATTTTTAATTAATCACTTTTTATTTTTTCCTCTTAATTATTTAAGGCACTAGCTCAAAGCTTCAAGGTTATCAAATCCTAACCCTCAA
The DNA here is from genome assembly GCA_035236585.1 of Warburgia ugandensis. Lineage (NCBI taxonomy): Eukaryota > Viridiplantae > Streptophyta > Magnoliopsida > Canellales > Canellaceae > Warburgia > Warburgia ugandensis. The sequence continues at coordinate 46,182,446 of CP141129.1, forward strand.
TTTCTTTCTCTAAGAAAAAAGGGAAAAAGAAAAAAGAGAATCTTAAATTTCTCCACCACTTGGTTGAAATTAATGTACTTTAGATGGGGTAGCCTAGTGCACTATGCTCCCACAATGTAGGGTTTAGAGTAGGGGCAGACCACAAGAGTTTATAATATGCATCCTTATCTTAAGGGTAACTCCACCAATGCTGGTCCCAAGCCCGGATGAAAAAGGAGGGTCTTGCGTCAGGTGCCAGCCGGCAAGGGAGAAGTTGAATATGATTTTGTTATTTTTTTCTTGCAAATGAATATGCATTTGTATATTTGTAATGACCCCAATTTTTGTAATATTAAAATCCCATGAAAAGTTCAGTTTTAAAGATAAGGGCATTTTAGTCATTTCACTAGTCGCCTTGACTAAACCCAAGAATTTAGTCCTAAAAGTGGTTCCATTAGATGCGTCTTGGAAAAAGGAATCCAATGATACCAAAATCACCCAAAACGGAGTTAAAATGAGCAAGATATGGCCCTTTGAAGTTCAGGGGCAAAATTGTAAATTTTACAAAAACGACTTAACCTGAAAAGCACAGGTGCCTGTTTTGATACGGGCACCCCGTCGTCTTCAAGCTCCTAGAGGCTTCTGGAACAGCGGTATTTCAAGGAGAAACCACCGCCATTCTGGAGGATTCCCCACCGCCATTCAAAGGCGGTTAGAACCCCTCCAGAACCCTCTTTAAAAGCTCTATAAATAGAGCTCTTGGGTGCCTCTAATGGCAGCCCAAAACCTTGGAGGAAACCCATCGCGGAGCAGTGACCAAGAGGGGAAAACGTGGAGAGAAAACCACCCACGAAGCAGTTATGCTCAAAAACACCCCAAACCCATCTCACCCATAGTCCTAGGCTCAATTTCCCTAAGTTTTTGCATGAAAAACCATGCAAAACGGAGCTTGGGAGAGCCACCAAGGACCCTGGGACGTCCCCAGGGCAGCACTGGTTCGACAGGGTCGAACCAGGGTGACCTGAGGACGACCCAGGTCGCTAACGGCAGGACGATCCAATAGGAACGTCCCACGTCGACACAGGTCAACGCCTATTTGAAAAACCAAACGGGCGCGTCCCTGGATGCGCCCACTAAAGGGACAGACGGGTGGAGGTGTAGAGCCCATCTGCAAATGCGCCCGCTGAGGTGCGCGCCGCAGACGTGCAGCGCGCTAGCGTGCGTCGTTTTTTTTGTTACTTTAGGAAGCAGGGCGCACGTCGCAGACGCGCAGCGCCCTAGCATTCTGACTTTTTGTCTTTAAATACTCTATGTACATACAACACTAAAACGCTTATAACTTGAGATCTAGAGCTCCGATTGAGGCGCCGCAAAAGGCTTTGTGTCTGTATCGACGACGCGGACACATCCAAACTATAAAATCCATGATCAAGACCCAATAAAATTAGGGCATGACCATTAGAATAGGATGGTGGTGCGTGGCCACTAGAACTTTGGAAAACTGAGGATACCAAGGCCCAAGTAGGACCTTAGGACACCCATAGGCATAGAGATGGACCCCTAATGCCTAAGTAATAAGACCCAACTGCTCTAAACCCATCGAAGATAGGTTAAACTAACCTTGAGTCCCCAAACCATGTTCAAGAGCGTACGAGGACAAAGGGGTTAACGCAACCTAGTCAGGTAGGTGTTCTATCACTATTAGATTATTTTAAAAGAACTATTGTTATTTGAGAACATATGTTTTAGACATATGACTTGATTTGCATGTGATTTGCATGAATTAATTCAGCATGCATGTTAAATGCTTTGAACATAGCCATGTTTTGAAATGACTGCATATACATTATGCACATATATGTGTTGCAAACAAGTGCATGCATTACATGATTTAAGTACTTGCAAAGATTGCATGTCCTTGAGGGTTGCCAAAAGACGCTGGAGTGCCGAGGGCCAGGCAGTTGTGAGGGACCCAAAAGAGGACAAGTTTTAACAAAAGGTTTTGACTTATCTTATGTGATTTGGGCAAGTAAGCTCATGGGTGCTATGCCGAGGGGTCTGGGTTGGCCACCCGGCCTCTACCACTAATAGGTGGATGGGTACCACGCCCAAAAAGAGGCAAGTCCCTACGTCGACTGCATGTGGTACAGGGGGCTACCATTGGTGTCACGGCACTGGGTAGGCATGTCATAGGCCCTGTGGAGGCTATGACCAAGTGTCCTCAGGTACCCGGGGACCACACGGCGAGGAGGTCGTGGGCATAGTGGACCCTATGGTTTGATGTGCATTTCATATAGCATGATATGAGGTTGGTCAACCATACCATACTAGAGGTCCATGAGTTGGACTCCATGAAGCATCTATTGCATATCATGATGTCATCATATATATATATATGATACTTTCAGTTTTGGATTATGTGATCTTTTAAGTTATGAGAATTTCAGTTGATTATGGAATCTTATACTAATGTTGAACTCGAGTATTCAAACATACGCATATTTTGAATTTCAGTTGATTATGGATTCTTATACTGATATTGAACTCGAGTATTCAAACATATGCATATTTTGAATTTCAGTTGATTATGGATTCTTATGCTGATATTGAACTCGAGTATTTAAACATACGCATGTTTTGAATGAGCATATGATTTTGAAACATCTCATGCATTTATAAAACTAGTAGTGATAGGCTCCTACTGAGTATATTATATACTCACCCAATCCTTAACATTTTTCAGACATCAGTAAGTACTCAAGGACAGGATATGTCCGTATACATCATGGTTTAGGACAGCTTCACTCACAAAAAGAGGACATCTATGTTAGTGCTATGAGCAAGTGAATCCAAAAGGAAACAAATACACATGTAAGTAAACTCTCAACCCTTTTGACATGTGTTTGTACTTAGTTACAGATGGGCTGTGCATTGTGACTGGAAAGACCTGGGGAAAAATATTTATGATTTCTGAAGTTTTTCAAAAACTACCTTAGTTGTTGTGAAAGCAAATGACACTCGAGGTTTTCAAAAATGAGTTTAAAACTAAAGGTTTTCCGCTGCATTGCATGGTTTTTATAAAATGGTTTTCAAATAGGGATGCATCCCGCCTTAGGAAATTAGCCATTGCATTTAAAAATGCATGAGAAAACCCGGGTCGTCACAATATTAATTTGTGAGGAAGAAATGAAAATCATCTCCACGGCAACCCTTGCATCAGGTACTAGCTGACAAGGGATAAGTTAAAGATGATTTTGTTATTTCTTTTCTAGTTACAAATGAATATGCATTTATATATTAGTTTGTAAGGAAGAAATGAAAATCATCTCCAACTTCTTAAAAGTATGGCAATCCTAACATGACATGAATCAAAACTGACATTCTTTCAAGCTAGGGCGTTCCCCATAAGCGACGCACTACATTGGATCCTAGTTGTGGTGAAAAATAAGTAAGGGTTGCTATGGCATTCTCCTAGAAGCAACGCGCTACATTTGATCTCGCATGTAGTGAAAAATGGGCAAGGGCTGCTAGCACATCCCCTCGAAAGCTACAGCTGCATCAATAGAACCCAGGTGCAGTGAAAAGTAGACATGGGTTCATGCTATGAAAGTTGAGAAGGGCGCTAGTAAATAGGATATCTCTAGAACATAAGATTTGTATCGCCACATGGAATATAGGGACATTGACATGTAAGAGTTTGGAGTTAATAGACACGATGAAACATAGGAGAGTCAACATTGCTTGTATCCAAGAAACCAAGTAGAAATGGGCTAAAGCTAGAGTAATCGATGGGTATAAATTATGGTATGTAGAAAAGGATAATAACAAAAATGACATAAGAATAATAGTGGGTAAAGAATTAAAGGATAAAGTTATAGACGTTAAAACAATCAGCTATAGAATTATAATAATAAAACTTGTTCTAGGAGAACAGATTATAAATGTTATAAGTGCATATGCATCACAAGTAGAGTTAGAAGATATAATCAAGAGATAGTTTTGAAAATATATAGAGGGAGTCATGCAAGAAATTTTCAATATTTATGGGATATTTATAGAAGCAAACTTAAATAGCCATGTAGGAAAAGAAAAGGAACGATATGATAGAATATATTAAGGGCATGGTATAGGTGAATGAAATGAGATGGGAGAAACTATCCTTGATTTTGCTTTGTCATGTAACCTGACCATTCCAAAAACACTCTTTAAGAAGAGGGAGGAGCACTTAATAACCTTTAAAAGTAGACTTTATAAAAGCCAAATGGACTTTTTTCTACTTAGGAATACCGAACAATCAATATGTAAGGATTGTAAGGTGATACTCAGTGAGAGTTTAACCTTACAACATAAGTTAATGGTTATGGATATCCATATCAAAAGATAGAAGAAAGAAAATGAACTTAATATGCATCCAAAAATTAAGTGGTAAAACTTAAAAGGAGAGAAAATAACTTCATTCACAAATAAGTTTATGGTAGAAGGAAATTGGAACTATAAAATAGAAGTAAATATCATGTGGATTAATATTGCTGAGTCCATTAAGAAAGTGGCAAAAGATGTCTTAGGAGTATCTAAAGGTAAAAGACAATTAGTAAAGGAAACATGGTGGTAGAGTGAAATAGTACAAAAAGTTATTAAAGAAAAATGGCTGCATTTTAGAGCATGGCAGAAGATTAGAAATAATGAAAACTATGAACAATATACGAATGCTAAAAAGGCTGCTAAGAGAATAGTAAGTGAGTTAAACTTAAGGCATATAATGAGCTTTGCAATAGATTAAGAATAAGAGAAGGTGAGAAAGATGTGTTTAAACTTGCAAAAGTTAGAAAACAGAAGAGTAAGGACTTAGATCATGTTAAGTGCATTAGAAGTGATGATCAAAGGGTATTAGTCAAAGATGATGAGATTAAACAAAGGTGAAAAACATACTTTCAAAAATTGTTAAATGATAATGACTCTGAGAATATAAAGATTGAAAATACTATAAATCCAAATAACATGGGATATTATAGATATGAATGTAGGATTAGAATACTTGAAGTGAAAGAGGCCTTAAAAAAGATGAAATTAGGAAAGGCCATGGGGCCCGATGGTATACCAATAGAAGTTTCGAAGCATATGAGAAATATTAGGGTAGTTTGGTTGACCAAGTTGTTTAACAAGATTATAAAATTAAAGAAAATGCCTAATGAGTGGAGGAAAAGCTCTATTATACCAATTTATAAGAATAAAAAAGACATACAGAGCTGCACTAATTATCGAGGGATCAAACTTATGAACCACACTATGAAACTTTTTGAAAGGGTGATTGAGAAGAGGCTACGACATGAAACAAGTGTGTCAGAGAATCAATGCATTTTCATGCCTGGGAGGTCTACTATGGAAACTATTTTCTTATTAAGACAATTAGTAGAGAAATATAGGGAAAGGAGGAAAGACCTCCACATGGTCTTTATTAACTTAGAGAAAGCTTATGATAGAGTACCTATAGAGTTAATATGGAGGGTGCTGGGCGAGAAAGGGGTTTTGTATGGATATATAGACATAATTAAAGATATGTATGAGGGCACAAAAACAAATGTTAAGACCACTAGTGGCGAGATTGGTGATTTTTCCGTCACTATAGGATTGCACCAAGGATTGGCATTGAGCCCATACCTTTTCACATTAGTCATAGATGAGTTAACAAAACATCTACATGAGGAGATTCCCTAGTGCATGCTATTTGCAAATGATATAGTCTTACTTGATGAGATAATGGAGGTTGTAAACATAAAGTTAGAGTTATGGAGAAAAGCATTAAAATTTAAAGGATTTAAAATTAACCGAACTAAGACAAAATATATAGAATACAATTTTAACAAGGAAAAGAGTAGAAGTAGAACACAAGTCAAGATTGATAACCAAGAAGTCCCCGTAAAAGAACACTTTCGGTTCTTAGGATCAGTAATTCATAAGAGTGGAGAGATTGAGAGGGAGGTTACCCAGAGAATCCAAGCAGGTTAGAACAAATGGAGATGTACATTTGAAGTTTTGTGTGATCGGTGGGTGTCACTCAAAGTAAAAGAAAAATTCTATAGGATGGATATAAGGCCGACCATGCTTTATGAATCAAAGTGTTGGGCAGTTAAAAAACATCATACTCATAGGATGAGTGTCATAGAAATGAGGATGTTGAGATGGATGAGTGGTAAAACAAGAAAGGATAGAATTAAAAATGAAAATATTAGAGGAAATTTAAAGGTAGCACCAAGAAGTAACAAGATGAGAAAGATTAGACTTAGATGGTTTGGATATTTTCAAAGAAGACTGAAAACGGCACTAGTTAGGAGGAGTAAGGCAATACAAGTAGAAGGTTCTAAAAGGGCAAGGGGAAGGGCCAAAAGAACGTGGATAGAAGTGGTAAGGAAAGATTTAAAAACTTTGGAACTAAATGAAGCCATGATACTCAATAGAGAGGAATGGAGGAATAAGATTCATGTGGCCAACCCCTAATTGGGATAAGGTCTTGATGATAATAATGATGAGCCTTATCTTAAGGGTCTATAGTACGCAACCTTATCTTGCATTTTTAAGAAGCTATTTTCATTCTTCAAACCGATGATCTCAAGCTCATACTACAACAACTCTACTATTGCGCCAGAGCTCCCCTTCAAAAATACTGTACTTTAGATATTTTAATTATTTTTTCTACAAATACTTCCAAAATATATGCAAAAGGATTCTAGAGATGCATGTATGGCTCTCAATTTATCCAGTTTAAGAATTTTTCTAAAGATCCTATAGTAGTCTTTTTTTATAGTTATTTTGTAGTGTAGACTATTAATACCTCTTTTATATATATATATATATATATATATATATATATATATATATATAGGGTGTGATAAGATAATTTCAGCAAGGAGTTGGAGGTGTAAAGTGCAAGTGACGTTTGATGGCCAAGAAAAAGTTTTTAGCTGCCATTTTCTCTATCTTTATCTGTTTTCTACTTTTTTGGATTCAATCAAATGTCACCTACTACTTACACTTGTATAAAACAACTGAAATTAACACACCCCAATATTGAAATGGAAGAAAGTACTGCAAAAGTTCCCTAATTCTTCCAGTTTCTCTCCAATGCATTTCTATCAGAGCTGTATAAGTAGAAACTCAATTGCTCATCTTACTTAGAGTCTTGCCATCGGATTTGCCCCTCTTCTGTCCATCCATCTTGCTACACGTCTTCTTAAACTAAGCAACAAATTATAAGATTAGATATTAATAAATAATTCTTATCATATACGTCTACTATTTATTTATTATCCTTTCCATCTTCTTAAGCTAACGTCCTTGTAGTGATCCATGATTGTTTTGTCCAGCCATTTTTAATTGTTTGGTAAAATGAACTATAAAAATATCTTGCTACCATCCATTATACAAATATCTTGTGTAAGCATAGAAGATCCAGATAGGTCCCACAGAATATCGAGTATTCACAAAAGAGCTGACGAAATGTAGGAGAGGGTTTTATAACCTCTGGTACTTTGAGTTAGTGGAGAAGGGTAGGGTTTCCACTAACTCATGAGAAGAGAGACGGGAAGTGTATACTGCCTTTAAGGGAGTATAATTTTTGTAATTTGAACCAAAGAGGGCCCAGATACTCTCTTTAAAACCCAAAAAATAGGACCAGTAAAATGATGAAGAGAGACATGAAATGATATTCCCACATAAAACGCGTACCTGATATGTGGATGGGATAAGAATTGTCGAATATGATAGTCTAATAAGTGACCACAAGTCAATCCAACCACTGATTTTATTTTGATTAGATGATCTTACAAGATTGCGCTGTGTGATCTAGAGGTCACGGGTTCAAAGTGCGAAAATAGCTTTTTGAAAAAATGTAAGATAAGGCTGTATGTATAAATGCTTTTTGATCCAACCCTTCTTTGAACTCAGCATATGCAAGAGATAGGCTCCCTTATCTTTGTCAGATGATCTTAGACCCTTAATCTATGAAGTCCCATTGGGAGTTTTGTTAAGCCAATTTTGGTTGGCCTCACAACATCTCGTGGATGTGGGACAAAATATGTATCATTTTGGCTATCATGATTTACAATTTCAATTCTTTGGCCAAAACTGTCTTGGTCGCAAACATCATGTGCCTATTTTAGGGTTTTGGAAAGGCAGGGTGTCCTTAGGTAAATATAAGATTTTTCGTACATTTTTAATGGATTTTTTGCAAAAATATCACTACATTTTAAAATTTTTGTAGAAAAGTTATATGTTTTCTAAAATTTACAAATTTGCATTAATTTTTTATGGGATTTGTAAAATTGTCATTCTGTTAGTGTTTTATCCTCCTTCAAGTTAGTTTTTTCAAAATTTCGATATTACCCCTCTAGTAAATGAACAATGATGAACAAGAGGAGTTTGCACTTGATTTGCTGCTTCATTAATCAACGAAAAATCTCTAAAATTGATTGTTCTACCTGAATAGAAGATATTGAGAAGAGGAAGACCCAAGTCTTATATTTTCAATTTTCATTCAAAAAGGAACAAAATATTTGTTAGCCTATTTTTTCCTCAAATCCATGGAGTAAGACATTCATTTCTCAATCAATAAGATCAATTTTGACATTGAACAAACAGCTTGAAATTTGCTACTTATCGCTATTCATGTGAACAATAACACAATTTTTCTTATAATTTAAAATTAAATTTTTCTTTAATTTATTATGTTTATTATTATTTAAAAGCATTGATTATGTTCTAATTTTTAATAGAAAGAGTTTTATATCATTTTTTAGTGAGAAACCAAAGTTTAAATTATTGAATTTCATCAAGAGGTTTAATAGGTGATGTTTCGTAGGTTGGTGATCATGGTATGTTTATGATTGGAATATCTCACTATTAGTTGGTTTTGTTGAAAACACTATATACCTTCATTTCTTACTGTCTGTGTTTTGTTCTCCTTTTTTTTCTGTCAAAAAACACTATAAGTCTACTGCCCTTCTCATATTCATCTGTTTCATATTGTAGCAATTTGATGACTTTCCTTCTTCTTCAATGACATTGTTGATATTTTAGTATCCTCTAAACTTGGATGTAATGGAGCAAAATTTTGGTGAGGTTGTTGCTGAATTTCAGAATACTAATGGCGTGCAAGCAAAAAAGATACAAGTTAGAGCTTATTTTGTATTTTCTGAAAGATGTTTGTTTCCATTCTGATACTTGATGAAAGGAGTTTGTTGTAGCTCTAGTCAATATCATCATGTTAGAGCTGGAGGAACAATCAGGATCTGGTTCTAGAAAAGAGGAAAAGTTCCAATCTTGTGAAGGTCCCTATAAGAATTCTCTTTCTTTTTATTTGCATCGTGATTTCAATTGTTTTGCTTCTCACATGTGACAACGGAGACAGAAGGGGAGCCTTGGCGCAATGGTAAAAGTTGTTGTCATGTGACCTTGATGTCATGGGTTCAAGACGTACAAACAGCCTCTTCCAAAAATGCAAGGTAAGGCTACTTACTATAAACTCTTGTGGTCCGCTAGGCAGGAGCTTCATGCACCGGGACTGCCCTTATATGATGACAGAGACAATTTTCTCAACGATGTTAGTTAACTAATAAAAAGAGAGAAAGAAAATGAATAAATATTATTAACTAATATAAAGTGAGAAAAAAATGAATAAATATTATTAGATAATATAAAGTGAGAAAGAAAATAAATATTGTTGTTGCAACTTGATAACATAGTTATAGCTTAAGACATAGTATAAAAATTTTAAATGGTCAAACCATAGTATAGATTACTCCTTAAATTGGTCATTGGTAGACCCAAATCTTTTGTCTCTATATAAAAAGGCAGCATGATGCACAAAGCCCTTGTCCATGTGGGGTCTATAGTGCGCAGCCTAAGCTTGCATTTTTGCAAGAGGCTGTTTCTATACCTCTAACATGTGACTTGCGACAACTCAACCTTTGCACCAAGGCTCGGCCCCTATACCGAACTATATAGTAAAGTAGTTTACCCAAAAAAAAGGGGAAAACACATGTATAAACTATGGTAGAAATTATTCTCTTATTCAATCAATGGTATACCCAAATCTTTCATCTACATATAAAAGGGCAACACGGTGCACAAAGTTCTTTTGCATTTGTAGTTTGGAAAAGGGGCAGATGACAAAGGGTCTATAATATGCAGCCTTACTTTGTATTTTTGCAAGAAGCTGCTTCCACACCTCAAACTCATGACCTCTAGATCACATGAAGACAACTCAATCATTGTGCATAGGCTTCTCTTATATACCGGTCCATATAGTATAGATAAATTGCCATTGATAGCTCAAGCTACTGATGAGGGAGATTGAGAAGATTATTCAAAAATCTCTCAATCTCCTTCTCTAACAATATCTTTTCAAGGGGAGTAGGGTGGATAGCAAGCTTGCTTGTAAAACTTTTACCCCTTTTTGTTCGGATCAATGGCTTCATTAACCACCTTTTTTTTTGTATATTTTTTTAGTAGGCAATGCCCATGTCCCTAAAGTGTCTAAAATCTATAAGTTTGCCCCTAATTTCTTTTTTGGTATCATGAATCCTTAGTTTGCCTTTTGTTTTAACTAATAACTCATCCATTCGTATGCAAGTGCGCATGCAGGCCAAGAAAGAGAGAGAGAATAGTGTCTAGTAACCACAATTAACATCACTACGGTTGGGCTATGGAACACGGAGTCAGAAGTGAATTACGAGTCAGACCAATATGCGAATTGAGTGCTTTTTATTTTCAAAAGGAAATGCCTTTAGTAACCTCATTGTGTGTGGGAGAGTAATTTTTTTGAGAGAGAGGTGTGACTTTTAGTCTTTTCAAAATGTATTAATAGCTACCAAAAAGTTAGAAATAATAAATAAATATTATTGTTTGAACTTGAAAGTATTGCAATATAGTGATAGTTTTTTTTAGTGGATAAACCATATCATAGATTCCTTGTTGAGTTGGTTAATGGACAGACCAAAGAATTTTCTTTATATATAGAATAATATAGACAAATTGTTGATTTACCAGAGAGAGAGAGAGAGAGCGCATGGATGTCCCTCAGAATTGTGGGCTACCAATCCATGATCATCAGGATAGATGCATTGCCATTAATTTGCAGATCCTACGAGATCTCTGAGCTTTTGAAGCACCAATTATCCAGTTTCCATTGTTAGTAAAATGAGGTAAGATAAGCTTCATTTATCACCAAAGTCATTATGCAGTTGAAAATGAAAGATACCAGCCATGGAATGGCCTCCAATTTAGTCAAGAGGCTTCTCAGGTCCTAGTGGTGCGAGTGGGCTTCCATTTAGGTGATCAAAGTGGTTCATGTTTCGCCCTCTAATATAGACCCTTGCAGTAATGTCTCATGCCTCACAGAACCTTAACCTTCTGATTTGTGAAGCTCTTCCACTACTTATGTGAAATTTCAGCTTTTAGTTTATAGATCAAAGCAATAAAGGCCAGGACCATCCAACTGATCAGGGTTTCATATTCGTCCCCTCCATATATAACAGGGTCCAGAATTTAATGATTTTAAAAGGGCAGTCCCGGTGCATGAAGCTCCCGTGTTTGAGAGGTCCGAGAAAAATAGGGATGACAGTTGCAGTTGTAGCTGCCTAGTAACTTAATTGACAGCATAGGAGTGGGACTCAGAAGGAGATCTGGAAATGCAGTACCTTGTTTTATTAAAGTCACCAACCAAACATGGCAGCATTAGCATTATAATCTAATGGATATCAGAGATAACAAGTTGAGAGAAGGTCGGATATATCAATTTGCAGTCAACATGTTAATTAGTTGTCATCGTATAACCTTGAGGTCACGGGTTCTAGGCATAGAAACAGCCTCTTGCAAAATGTAAAGTAAAAGCTACGTACTATTGACCCTTGTGGTCTGTCCCTTCCCCGGACCTTGCATATGCAGGATCTTCATGCACAAGGGCTGCCCCTCCTCTTTTTAATGTTAGTTGCATGACTCTTGGGGGATTGCTGTTTTTTCTTACACAACACTTTGGAAAAGGAGTTTCCATGCAAGCCACCTGGAGTATTGAAGAAGAAAAGATGGAAAGACTTAAAATCAAGTTCCAGCCACAGTTAATTTGCTCTCTATGACTTGTTATCATTAATCATGCTTTTAAAGTGGAAAGGGGCGACATATTTGATCATGGTCCGGCCCTTCCCTGGACCGCCCTTCCCTGGACCCTGCATAGGTGGAAGCTTCATGAATCGAGGCTGCCCTTTCTTTTTATGTTAATCTGAGCCCAAGCCAATTGCCTAAGGCTATGATCCAAACAAAAGATGGCTAGCTATGCTCCAAACTCTCATCCATTCGATAATCCTTGGCTACACCGCTTGTAGTTGTAAAATGGACACAAAACTTTCGACTACACCTCTATTTTACAACTCTAGAAAACAGTGATTTGGTCCCACACCACATATAATCCCATGTTGGCCCACTAAACCAATGGCTTTGATTACCACATACCATCCAGTCCTGGACTCTTAGTAGCAGTACAATGCATGCTCAAGATGAATGAAAAAATACATAAACCATACTGTGCAAAAAATCCAACCCAACTCACAGTACAAGACCTATAGAACCACAAAATGGGTCCCAATTTCCCGCAATCTGACCATGCTAAACTGCAAACAATTTACAAACAGATCTGCACCTTCTAAAATGTAACATATATTTATTCAAAAGTTATTACACTCATCTATTAATACACAGCAAATTAGAAACATTTACGTGCCAAAAAATAAAATAAAAAGGGAAATTTGAAGTCTTATAGAAAGCCTAACAACATAAATTCAGCTATTTGATCTCGTTAATTTAGAGCTGTGGTGACGCAGGAATAACAATCCGTGGATTGAATTATCCATGAGTAGCGATATCCCCAGTGCGGCTTTGGAACATAAACAAAATTATTTAAGAACAAATACCCAAGACCTTAGTGCTTTTTCTTTCTTTTCTTTTTTTTCTGAATGATTTTATCCATGTTCCGTAGCTGCCAATAGCAGAGGACAAGATTGCTATCCAGGGATAACATTATCCTCGATCATGCCAGACAGCCCCTTTGCAACAGTAATCAACCATTGTGAGGTGAGGGTGAAGTTGAAGATGGAGGCAAGAGAGAAGAGGAGGAAGAGAGAGGCTCGTGAACTACGGAATTAGAGGATATGTGGATCGGATTTCCTTCCAATTGCAACATAATGCTGCCTAAAATCTCCTTCATTAGCACCTTGAACTCATCTTCTGTAACCAATTTTCCATCATCGGAACGCACCATCTTGAACACCTCATTGATAACTTTATCCATCTGTAGAAATTGAATCAACGTTTCAGATCTTATAATAGGAAATGGACTCTTTCATAATCTGATAGTGGCCCCACCAAATCAACCATCCTGATCCTAACATATCTACTGCAAGCGAAACCATAAAAGCAGTGCCTCGTCATGTAATTGCCCACCTTTGTGTTTTCCTATTTCTGGATGCAAATCCATGATAATTGGACTTGCAGTAATAGACAAGATCGTAAGATGAACGTACCCGATGCTTTCGGGCGAGAAAGGATTGAACATACCTGATTGACAGCACCGCATGGGGGCAAACCAGCAGTGGGGGCCATACCATCCAATGCCAGCCGCAGAAACTCCGTGGATGCCTTTCCATGCTTATCTTTAGGCATTGCCTTCCACGCTGCATCTAACGACTGAGGAAAAAAGAAAAAAAAATGGGATATATAAATTGGGTAAACTGATTATGATCGTAACCATGAAACTCAAGATTCATGTCATCATCAAGTAGGGCCGTCAACGTGCAGGATGTAGATGGGACCCACCCATTTCCAGGTCACAGTCCACTTACACTAAAAATAATCATAGAACATTTTAGATATATCTACTATAGAGCAGAGGGAAAGTTAAGAATTATCTTGATCCAATCCATTCAAAATTACAGTCTAAATATAGTCCATGGGATTGTTTCATATATCCATGTCACCCCAAGTCTTGTCAAATCATTATTATCCATCTAACTATTCAAATCCATTGACAGGCTTATGAACGGCCTCGATCGCTAAACAGCTGAACCCTACATGTACATGAGATGCACTCCAAATCCCAGGGTGGATAGACACTTTATATGGAAACAAGAAAAAGATGCTTTCAGATTGGTCGGTGGGCAAAGGAAAAGGCCAAAACAGCTGCCTTAATTGCACGTTAAGTGGAAGAAAAGTGTAACCAGTGAGAAGAAGATTCGTTTTCTTTCGGCAGCTTTGGCGGTAAACGTTGTCATCATGTGATTTTGAGGTCACAAAATTAGGGCGTGAAATTAACCTCTTACAAAAATGCTAAGTAAGACTACCTATTTTAAGCCATTGTAGCCCATTCTTGTCCGAATTATGCACCATGCTGTCAAGGTGAGACCGAAGCTGATGTTATCATTCAACTTTTTACATGTGACTTCTACTCGCTCCAAAGGTTTTATGTCAGACGCATGCGACAAAGATTGAAACCCATATACAACACCCTGGATTCAATAATGACACTCCTTTTGTTTTATCATACAATTAAGTCAAAAGGGCAGCCCCACTAAAAGCTCCCGTATGCAGGGTCTGGGCAAAGAGCAGATTATAAGAATCTATAGTACATAGTCTTACTTAGCATTTTTTTAAGAAGCTATTTTCATGCCTTAAACCCATAATTTTAAGATTACCACAACAACAATTTCACCCTTATGCCACGGCTCCCCTTTTATACCATATAATTAGGTGATGTTCCAAATTCATTCTTAGGTCACTAGTTGAATGTGTAAAAATAGTCTCTTACAAAAATATAAGGTAAAGTTACAAACTAGGTATCTCCCTTGTCTAAACCCCCACAAAAACTATTTTTAGCTTTTTAACAGACCATATACTGTTTTTAATATATACTCTTTCAGGTTGTGAGATACACAGATCACGAGTTCGAGACATGAAAAGTCTCTTATAAAAATACAAGATAAAACTACGTACTATACACCCTTTTGTGTGTGCCCCTTCTCTGAACCTGAATATGCAGGAGTTTGATGCACTTGGCTATCCTTTTAAACAGCCTACACAATGCGCTATACTATTTTATAAAAGAGAACATAAATGCATATCTTGCCTACCTTCCTCTTAACACTTTTCATGATCTGCACCATCGATTAAGTGACCATCAACGATTAAGATTCTGTGATTCTGAGTAGTTAAGTAATGTTTTGATTGAAAAGAGCATAAAAAGGAAGAGCCATGTTATTGGATAACTTTTCTGGGACTTCCTAAGTAGTAGAAAACAAACTCGACCAACTTACGTACCTTTTCCAATTCAAATTCATTCGATAAGAATTTTCTAATGCTGCTTCCATCGAAGGTGTTTTCGCAGTGGGCAACGATCACTGGACGCTCTTTCAGAGAAAACGCAATGTTCTTCAAAACTGCATGGAATACCTCCAAGAATGTCTCCTGAGAAACTGGTTTTTCATCTCCGTAGATGCCAAGAGTTTGCAGTTCTGGTTCAATCACATTGCTCAAAACCTACAGAGGGATAGACTGAACTGTTTACGGACTACCCACAATTGCATCAATTACATTAATTATGGCATCTGTTAGCCCAATATCCACTGCCATTTGGATGATTCTAGCATTGCTAAAATTTACTTTTGATCATCTAGCTAACACGGATAATCCACGTTTCAGTTTACATGGGGATACTTAGACAAGAATTATGGAGAAATAAGATGAGAGAAATGGATCAAAAGGACCTTTCGGATGAAACAAGGAAGTGCAGGAAAGCAGAAGATTTTCATGTTATGATAATGTTTTGAATTACCCAAGAATCGTAAGAAGGTGGCGTGCCATGATCAACTGTGAGTTGTCCCAATGCCTTGATGATGTAGTCACGCAGAGTTGCATTGGCTGACTCTATCTGAGAAAACATGGCTACCGCCTCGGCTTGAAATCTTGCACTTTCAGCGAATTCTCGGAGGTCTTCGCCATCGATCCTCAATATCACAATTGGATCTCGCTGAAGCCCAGCAGCCATGCCTAGAAGGATGTCGGAGAGAACTTCTTTGAACTCAACCTTGCTTACTTCCTCTTGTTTCCCATGGGTGAATTCGTTCAAAACCTTATCAAGAACAAAAGCGTAGTTAGGGACGGCCAGCTATATCCATTACCCTGCATGATTTATATATATATCTTGGTAAATACACTCTTTATTTAACGCTTTCATTGGGCCAGTTGTTTAATTTTCTCTTGTTTTGGGGTAATATTTCGCGGATAAATTTGTGTAATTCCCAGGGTAGTGGTTCAAGATAAGTTTTCCGATACCTGGTAGACAATTTGTTTTTTTGAGAGTTAAAGAGATGCACCCATGATAAGTCTCGAACCTGGTCACTCAGTTGAGAGACTCTTCCTTGCCACTTAACTTAATAAAATAAATAAATACATTTTATTTTCTACTTTAATTTGTTAACCAGAATAAGTACAACTCCACTTTGTGTGGGAAAATATTTATCAAGTTTTACGGCGAGAAATGCTTTTATGAGATAAATCATGTCATGGACTGCTTTCCACAATTCGTGGATAATTTATTCCAGGAATATGTTTTATGTAGGATAATACAATTTTCAACAATATTGATAGAAGATGAGAAAAATAACCTGAGTAGTGATAAAGTTGGGGAGAGGGTTGAGAAATCTAATTGGAGCCAGTCAAAGTAAAAGGTAAAGTATATCCCCTATGATTTACAGACCTCCTCTCTGACATTGACACCCTGCGTTTCAAGGATAACTGCAAACGAGAACCAGAAATTGGTAACTGAAAGAACCTAACTCCTACCTCCATTATCCAAGTTGGATCTCAACAACAACAAAAATTTGCAGAAGAAAAGATATTGCAACGATTAAAACATAAAAAGCAGAATTTTCTAGTGGAATATAGCAAAACAAGTCTTGAAAAGTAATAAGTCCAATAAAACTAATAGAAATTAAGGCATACAAGAAAATTACAAATCTTAGAAGACATGAATACTGATCTCAATGTCCCGAGACTGCAATGTAACTTTTCTTGTCTAACTTAGCAGGAAAGTGTACCTTCAAATTGAAATAAACAACTAAGCTGACTTCTGATCTCAATGTCCTAGTATTATTATAAATAAACAAAAACACAAAAATTAAGTCCAATAAACAGAATTTCAGAACCCCACAAGGTAGACAGGAACAACCAGAAAGAAAGCAAAATTGTTCCCACAGAAGAAGAAGAAGAGTAAAAATCAAAACATGGGTTTCCAACAGTTCATCCCAAATAATAGAACCCATATCACCAAAGCTTGAAAACTCATATAAAAAGTAAAGATTTGGACGCCCAAGAACATAAAATGATATGTAAGTACGGAGAAAGGTGTGGAACCTCAGCATAGATATGATCAGAATCAGGCGAACTTCCCTGAGAAGGAAGTCCCAAAGCAGCTCCAATATCAGCAACAGCAGGCTCAAGTTCTTTCACAGACAACTTTCCATCAGAATCTCTGTCAAGTTCTTGAAACTTATGATCAACAAAGCTACTGAAAACCTCCTTGTTCTCCACCAAATTTCTTATATCTGAACCATCCAATACTTGGCCACTTTTCTTCTTCGCAGTACTCTCCATTCCTTACTTGCAAACTTTTCTGGTTGACTGTGTGGATCAAGACTTAATGAAGAGAGAGAAAGCTAGAAACTCAGAGTGGATCAAACTCGTGACTCTTTCCGTTTGCTTCCTCCCTTTTTGGTCTTCTTTTCTAGTTTTTAAGCTATCTCTTTGGGGGTGTTCTTTGTATGTGTATGGGTATCTGATCCTGTGATAAATAAGAATCGGCCTTTTCCACCAAGCAATCAACGGTTGGGACACGTGGGAGGTTTAAGTTATTCTGGGAAAGAGAGATGAGGTTCCTCCCTATCTCTCACGTCCCTTCGGAAGTTGAGCTTGTTAAATCTGCCTGTTTTTGTTTCAACCTATCCGTGCCAAGTCTCTTTAAGGTAGGACGCGTTCTGTAGAAGATCTGGACAGTTCTCAGTTTTTGTGGTCCATATTTCATACTTAGTTTTATATCGTCGGGGGCCAGCCATAAGTACAATTTTAGGCTGTCGGTTAAGAGTCCTTGGCAGGTTAATTTTTGGTGAGCCAAACCAGTAATCCTTTTCTCCTGCAGAATCCTCTCTTCAATCTTGCTCTGGGGCAGAATGTGGGAAGTTGAGTTGAACAACCACCTGAAATGCGTTAAAGAGTTCATCTGTCACTTATGATGACTGATTTTAGTTATAAATTGAGAGCTAAATTCCACCTGAGGGAATTCGGTGTCAGGTAAAGAAAGTTCACAACCAGTGGATCTAGGAGATGAGTATCCTAATTTGCAGGTGCTAAGTTACTTAATAGAGACACACGGCTTTAGTTCAAGATCTAGGCGATTCTTGGTGAGAGTCATTATATGGTCTTTCTTGGGTGCTTTAATTTCTCACTTTTTCTTTTCTGGTTTGTCAATCACCATGGTCCAACACACACCCTTCCAGTAACATACTGTGAAAAGGAATACCCTCCTACCTAATTATTGTTGCAAATGATAAGTTAGCTTGTCGGTAAATAATACTACCAGTGTCAAAGTTTTAGTGATCCAAACCGTTCATGTTCTGAGCTTTTAGTCTTAGGTCAGGCTCTAAAAATCCTTCACATTGCACGATTCTAGACACAATACTGTTATTAGATGTACAATTGATGACTGAAATTTTGGGAGCAAGCGATCCTAAAATTCTGACCAAGCATAGGTTTCAGATGGTTCAACGATTGACAATTCGGGGCCTATCTGGCCCCTTGAAATTGAATTGTGTAGATTAGTGAAAAGTTGGAGCTTAAATTGTTAATTTACCTAGCAAAGTAAAGTTATACTTTTAGTTCTGTATAAAAAAAACTCTACTTCCACCAACTAAAGGGGTGTGAAAGGGAAATGATAATCTGGGGCTCTTTAACCAAGCCTCAAATTGAGACTCTCTTTTAGTTTGAGAAGTGTCCTACTTAACCTTAGAGGAACCTTAGAGTGTAGTTAACTGTCTTTGACCAGTTAAATAATAGCCAGCCACTTGGGATTAAATAGGACGTGCTGTCCTAAGAAAGAGCTTTATTTTGAAGCTTGGTTAAAAAGAGCTTGGGATAATATCATTTCCCGAAAGGAGAGAAGAAAGTGTATTAAAACCCTTTATTTGATGAATTTCCCAAGGAAAGAAGGTCATTTTCAATGTTTTGAACCGTTCATTTGTTGGTTTGCTTCGTAGAGTGGAGATCAGTTATAGAGTTTAACAACAAGAAGACCAAAATATTAACGAATTGGAATGTTAGGATTGAATGGTGCATGCAACAGAAGTCCTTTCTGATATGATCAAATAAAATAAGAAAAATGATCACTTTTATTTTTGTACTCTTTCATAACATACGTATTGGAAAGAGGCTTCTGGAAGCAAAAATGGTTTGTGACACTGAAATGGACTCCTATACATAAAATCAAAGAGGAAATAACCTTTCTTTCTTATTACTATCTCGATACATAATCTCATGTTATGAATAAAACAATAATAGTTTGCTCATATCGAACTCCCGCATGGGCTTGTGAAGGCAGTACCCCTGTCAGATTGGACCATGATGAACCTTAAAAAGATTTGGATTGACCCATAGGTATAGTGCTATTTTAACTCCTCCTTAATGAGTCCATATAAGGTTCTGAAATACATTTCGAAATCGGTAGTTTGGAAAAAGAGTTTAATTTCTAGCTATCATCTCACTTCAGCTGATTTCATTTCAAGAATGAATAATACCATATAAGAGTTAACTACATTATAACAGAAGAGATCGAGATGGGAAGGATTGCAGGAAAAAAAGCGTATATAGTCTCTTTCTTTAGTTTAGAAGGATGCTTAAAAGTAGACCTATTTCAGTCAGTTTTAATAATTAAAGCAAACGTAACAAAATACCTGCTCTAAACTCTATAGTCGAGTACCAGCATCCACAGGACGGCATGCTGAGCAAATCTTATCATCTTTACATTTATAGGTGATAGATTTCCCTCTTAATCTAGAACCACACCATCAAAGAACACTTTCCATGGCTGGAGAATTTCAATGAAAATGACTTTTTCATCGGATTAGTCTTCCTACCAGTGTTACCCATATGCACTACTTGGGAAAAATCTGAAAGTCAGGTGAAAAGTGAAGTGGTTTAGGTGTTTGACACAGACATTCTTTGTCTTTCATATTAATTTCAACCTTTCACTTAAAGTGCAGGCCTGAAGATGCTGCACGAACTTGTAGGGCTACTTACACGTAGTTGGACCACTTCACATTGTTTTGTTCTCTCTGGCCAACTGCTAAAACATGGCAAAACGACTATCTTTGCTGTTTCATTGCCTTCCATAATGGGTTTTGTGACTTTGTCCTCATGTTTAAGTCTTTGTCAAGTGTTAGGGACAGTTCCTTGGAGGACAAGAAAGAAACCCTTTGCCAAAATATGAAGGGAAAGATGATAGAATTGCGTGCGTAGGTTTTAGTGGCCGATTTGCAATGACGAAGACTCTCATCCAAGCCAAGAGGCCTAGGCCTATTTTTGGACTCTCAGCCAAGCCAAGAACATTACCATGGTTTAATACATATTAGTAAATGGCACATCCCTTCTTCAAGATGCAAAAGGTTGAAAAATAAGAAACACAAAGGTTTATGTGGCTCCCTCTGAATTAAGGTATACTTACAGGTTCACACCAGTTTCACTATCTTCTCAGCCAGAAAATAGCTACCACAAAGGTTTACGTGGCTGACCGCACAGACTGATTTGAGGCAGGGGGCTCTGCCCCTTGGACCCTTTCAATTTGTAATGGAACATAATTTAATACTAGCAGAATAAAATCAAGCCAATCAGACTCCACACATGACATATGTCCATTTGCATGAGAGAGAACAAGATGAGGGATTTGCCTAAAAGCAGTAAAGAAGAAATTGTATCATCTTCCTAGTTCCTCAGGGGTTATGCTAAAAGAGGCGTTTTTTCTCGCGTTGGTGCTATGGCTTCAAGGTGGGCACCCTCTTTCCTCGGTACAAATTTCTCATGGAAACTCTTCACGAAGAAACCATTGTGAATCAAATGATAAAAGATAACATTGATGGTAAAGAGTGATGGATGGAATATCCATCAGACATGTTTCTCATCTGCTGCCTCACCTATTTTGAGCTCTCCATTTTTCTTTTCTTCTAATCTATAGATGAAACCTTTGATTTTCAGATCGATGATAATCTGTGTGTTTTTCTTTCCTGATATCTACACATTTTCTTTGAGAAAGTCGATTTTCCTTTGTTTTGTATGAATCTAGATGACTCTGTGTCAAGCAAATGTAATCGATTCGATTCCTCTGTTATCTATTTGGATGCTGGTCATTGGAAGTGTGTTTCAACCTACAAGTATACTGAGTTTCGGTAAATCTCGGGTTTTGTCATTGTAATTGTTTAGAATGTTTAAAATTTTGGTTCTTTCTTTCTAGCATTGAAATTTAAGGCTTTGAGAGTTCATGATGATCAGAACAAGCTGTTGAAGCATGTTTGTTGCCACACCAGGTGTAACATTAGCTGCTCCAACCATCATGAAGTAGTTGCTAAGCACTAGTACCGAAGTTTATAAGTTCTCCATTGCCACCTGCATTCGCCATTCATACTTGTCCATCAACAAATGGAAGCAACAAATCTGTCAGTGGTTGAAAGAGAAGTTTGGACTAATCTAGAGCATTTGAGGACTGAATTCTGATAGTTCTGCAATCTTTTGAATCTTCTGCACATATTTGGTTTCTGACTCTGTTATCCTTCAGATTGCTAGTTTTGTAACATGAAGGTGACTTGAAGGAACAACTAGTTTAGGAGTAACAGCCGATAACAAAGCTCTATGAGAAACATCATATTCTGCTGCTGCTCAGTATAGCAGAATGGTCTTAAAACATGTATTGCCATATCTAATGTTGTTAATTATTTAGAAATGACTGAACATATGATACTTTAATTGTTTGTACCAATTGATCTTTATATGAAACGAGAACAACTCTTGCTTCTTGAGTGGAAGTTCATCCAAACTTTAATTGGGCAATCCTAACATCCTCTTACTGAACCGATGCCCGCAGTTCATACTTGATGAACTTGGGGTCTTACCAATCCGATTCATGAAGTGTGAACAGTGAACCATGAAGAATCAAAAGGAAGTTGAATTCTATATGATGAATTGAACTAGAAACAAAATTAAATTGCTAATATTTACAGAAACAGAAAAAATTAATCTAAGAACTTCATTTAAGAAGTTGAATTAAGAAGCTCTCTCAACTGGAAAAAAAACTACTGAAATCACAAACTTTAAGAAAGCTTTCCTCAAAGAAGTTGTAGGGAAATCCCTAAAGCTCATTGGAAGTCTCAGATGTGTGAGATCTTTGAAATGTAAGCCCTACTTATAGCTAAGAGCCAGGTCCAGGCGAAACTGCAAATTCAATATGATTGAAGGACTTCATTTCAAGTCTTGCTTGAGTATTAACTAAATTTATAAGAGGAAGTTGTCTAGCATGTTCCCATCTGGTTTTCTAAATTGTTGATTGAACCCTTCTATCTTTAAGATCCTCTTTAGCCACTCCATATTTAGAACCAACTGTAGAGTTAGGATCAATGCAAACACAATCACACACATCATGAGAGACATAGATTTACGTGGTTCGGCCATCTTGGCCTACATCCACAGGAGTGAAGATTATATTATCATCTGATCAGATAGATTACATCTCTCACACCCACTCACTTACAAATGTCTTGGATTTATAGGAGTACATGGGTTTGAATATCAAAATTTACGGTACCACAAATCTTGACGCTGTTACTGTTCTAGAGGTGCAGTCAGCTTCTGCAGCGCGGTCAACATTGAATTCCATTCAATCGGTTCCGTCTAAGTCAGCTGTAGGTCCATGGCAAAACCAACTTCGACGCACCCTTTTCTTTATTTTTGTTTTATCTTAATCCAAAAGGAAAGCATCTTGAGAGATTTAGTTAATAACCAAAAGACCTCTCTGGACTCTGGACAAAACTTTATGGTGCCTCAAGTACAAGGAAGGGAACATCAGGCTGGTGGGCATATTCACATGCTGCGTCATTGATCACTTATTTATTCCAAGATGTGCAAGTAAGGGGTTTGCATTCCCATTTATTTATCTTCAGCTTTAGGTCATTTATTATTAGTATAATAAGCCTATTAGACAAGGCTACTTGAACTGTATAATTGGCAGCAGCCATTTTACTCGATAGGTTGATGATCGAGACCATTCATATTTTAATGCATCTTGATTCTGCATCTTTCTTAGTCTAGTGTTCTGTTAGCACTTCTGTTTGCTTGCCTTCACCTTGGTTATAATATGTCTAATGCATAGTTTGGACTCATCGTGACTCTCTCAATGGCATTATATCTTCCTGGATTTTATTTTATTTTATCTTTTTGATCTGGTAACTCAGAGACACACACAAGACCCACAAGGTGAATGACTTGGATTATCTGAAAATTTAATTTGGGCCTGGCTTATAATTTTCAGCCATCCTTTTCGACCATAATATTTCATTCTCATCTTTCTTCATCCATCAGAGTAATCTTGTGGGTCTTGTGCTATATAACCTCTGCTTGATCAAAGATGTCACCCGTCCAGTAGATCTAGCCTTTGATTTTGTTGAACTAGAATGGACGACGGAATATGAATATCAAAAGTTAGGTTGACTCAATTGATGGGATTTAAGGGGCTGCCTCTGCATGTCAACGTTTAAAGATAGATGGTTTGGATCCTTTGCAGCATGAATTAGGATTGCACGATTTTGCAGGTTACCCACGAAGCAAGGGCAGATATAAATGCTAGTCTTGGCCTGCATATTTTTATATTCTGGTTTTTAGTGCAAACCTGCTAGCAACTTAGTCCGCTAGTCGAGATTAAATTGATTATTAATGTTGAAGCTTTTTCGTGCCAGCCAAATATAGGTTCCTTGGTCTGTTGCGAATGTTTGACTCATCAGAAAAACCTTTTTTGATGCCAAATCCACCGTCCAATTTCTGTCATTTAATAATCCACCACTGTGATTTATACTAGAGGTTTATTAACGACTACCTGTGGCTTCTCCGCCGGTAAAAGTTCATTTTGTTGTAAGATATCTATCACATTTGTTAATTGTAAGCCACAAGCCCTAAGCAAGAGAGAACCGTAGATTAGGTTTCTAAAGCCATAAAATGATAAAATGAAACTAAAAGCAAGATATGAGTTGTCATGAAAAGGTTCAAGTGATATTGGATTGCATGGTTCCCAAAAAGGCAGGGTATAAGCTTAGTTCATGCACTAAGTCAAATGAATTGCAAAAAATAACATATATTACTTGACAGATTATTTGTTTAGACATAAGAGCTAAGTTAGAAGTGGAGCCTTAGCGCAAGGGTAAAAGTTGTCGTTATGTGACTTTGAAGTCATGGGTTCAAAGCGTGGAAACAGCTTTTTGTAAAAATATAAGGTAAGCCTGCATACTATAGGTCATTGTGGTCTGCCCCTTCCCTGAACCCTATAGGAGTTTCGTGCACCGGGGCTGCCTTTTTACATAAGGGCTAAGTTTTAGACTTCACGTGACATAAACCATAGCCCACTGTTAAGTCAATAACCTGCTCATATATATGTGTGTATATGTCTTGGTTGTTTTTGTTTTTAACTCATTCGACCGTCTTATGCTTTTATGCATTTTTTAGTTTTACAGGATAAAGTAAATAATGTGTAAAACTTAGGATTAGGTTTCACTGAGGTGGATCTAGATTTATCAAAACAGGTATGCATAGAGACTGAAGAAAATATATAGTAATTTTTGTGTGGTATAGAAATTCCAAACTACAAGCATCCAGATTTTGAGCAATCAGAGAGCTATGATCTTTAAATGGGAATAATTTTCAGGGCCATTACCTGTCCAAGATGTGATCCAATCCGTGGATGGTTTAGATCATTTAGCACTTATACTTCTGCATATCTGTCACTGAAATCATGAGCATGGGACATACACTTAATGGCTAAAAAGATTGAGATTTGTCACCAAGTTTAATTGAAACTCTCTACGTTAGGAACATAAAATGGAAATATATGTTTGACTTAGAATGAGATTTGTCACCAAGTTTCCCACATAATGAAGACTTTATGTTGTTTGATCCAAAGCTCATACCAATTTTGATTCACAAGGCAATTCATGAGAGCAGAGAGATTGAGAAGGATGTTACTCAAAGAATTTAGATGAATTGGAACAAACGGAGATGTGCCTTTTGAGTTTGTGTGATTAGCAAGTATCACTCAAACTAAAAGGAAAATTCTATAGAATTTGGCTATAAAGCCGGCATTGCCCTATAATTAGAGTGTTAGGCAGTTAAGGAACAACATGTGCATAGGATGAGCATAGCTGAAATGATAATGTTGAGATGGAGAGTGACAAAACTAAAAAGGATAAAACTAGAAATGAAAGCATTAGAGAAAACTTAGGAATGGCACTAATAGGTAACAAGATGAAAGATAGTAGACTTATATGGTGTGGACATGTCCAATAGAGACCGAATGTGGCATTGGTTAGAAGGAGTGAATCAATCCAAGTCGAAGGTTCTAAAAAGGCTAGGGGAAGGCTAAGAATGACATAGATAGGAGTGATGGGAAAAGATTTAAAAGATTTTAGACTAAATGAGGCCAAGACCCTTGATAAAGTCTAAAGAGAAACAAGATTCATATAGCCAACCCTTATTTAGGATGAGGTTTTAATGATGACAAAGGTAAGTAATGGCAGACCTTTTCACTAATTTCCACCGTTTTTGTGTTTGACTTTGTTACGAGTGAACCGTACTACGGTAAAGTTGTTGCCATGTGACCTTGAGATCATGGGTTCAAGGCGTGAAAATAGCATCTTGCAAAGATGCAAGGTACGATTGTGTACTATAGACCCTTGTGGTCTGCTCCTTCCCCGGACTCGGCATAGGCGAGAACTTCATGCACCAGGGCTGCCCTTTTTTTTGTCTCTAACTTTGTTATTGGAATTGAGCTCCACATTGAGCCCCTGTAGTTCACCTTCAGTTGGCATGTGGCCCTTTGTTTAGGTTGTTCCTACGTAGCCCCCTGATTTTCATTTCTACCATGATTTCAAGTGTTTCTTCTTCTTCTAACCGATTTGCAGCTGCCAAAGAGGGTCTTCTGTTTATATATGCAGATCACATAACTAGATCGTAGATGCCATTGGATTTCAAGAATTTTGGTGGGTGCGAAGATCTTTAAGAAGTAAAAAGGGAAGAAAACAGAAAAATAAAATAAAAAGAAGAACACTACAGATTCTAACCGCATATTTTCAAATGTGTTATAAGAACTAGGTGCAACTCGCTGAACCTAGTTCTTATAACACATTTGAAAATATGCAGTTGTTCAAACCAAATGCTAAGTTCTATACACTTTTAAATTTGTGTTATAAGAAAGTTTAAATGGCAGCCTTGGCGCAACGGTTGAGTTGTTGTCATGTGACCTTGAGGTCATGGGTTCAAGGCATGGAAACAGCCTCTTGCAAAATGCAAAACAAGGCTGCGTACTATTGACCTTGTAGTTCGCGCTTTCTCCAAATCCTGCATAGGCAGGAGCTTCTTGTACCGAGGCTGCCTTTTTTACTTAGTTCTGTTGCCTGATAAAGATCGTTTATCAGCAATTTTTATCACATTTCGTGCCTGATATGTCTCAAAAATCTGGGTTTTTGTTTATTCCTTTGGAAGAGCCTCACAACAACATCGTAAGAACTTACCTTCATTCCAAAAACAGCATGTATAAAGTGATTGTAACATACTTTCCTTAGTTGCATCTTCAATTGGGTAGAAACGAAGAAGACCCTATTTCGGTTAAGAGAAGAAGAAACTCCTGAAATGACGAAAATGCATAAATCATTTCCACATAAGCCAGATCTAAGTTACGATGATAAAAAATGATATATGCTGCTACCAAAAAAAAAAAAAAGACGCATCACGTGCTCCACGCTTGTGCTCAGCTAGTCCTGAAAGCAAAGGATAAAACAGAGAAACCCGAAGAGAAGAAGCAAAAACGAGGCTGAGGATTGGCCGGGTATTATTTGTCGTTATAGGTGGCAGAAACAAAAAAGCCCCAAACATAGTATATTGTCTAAGACGAGGCAAATTGATGAACAGTGTAGATCATGCTAAAAACGAAGGAAGAAAAAAAGTAGACCCACTTCCACTTTTTTAACACCTACGACGCAACCGCGCATATATATTACCTCTCTCTTTCCAAAGTCACACATATGCATATGCTTACGCACTAATAAAAAAAAGAATTTGGTGAACCTGTGATGGTCACTGTATAAGATATATGTGTCTGTGCGTGCGCAAGCACTCAATTAATTTTCTTTTATTAGAAGTTTAATGAAGAGGAGCCTTGGCGAATTGGTAGAGTTGTCATCGTGTAACCTTGATATCACGGGTTTGACACTTGTGATTCATACTTTCCTTAAACCCCACATACACGGAGCTTTGTTCACGTGGGCTGCTTTTTTTCATTAGAAGTCCTATAACTGGCGGAAAAACGGCATTTTCAAATTAGTGGGATTGTAGCAAAGCTTACTATTGCCGGCAAAATGACCTTTGTAGCCGGAGATTATTGGAAGTGAACGATACCAGGAACAAAATTCTAAGATTTCCAAGTTCAATTAAACCGCTGCTGCCCATTCAGAATTTTAAGCATTGAATGGTTGCATAAAAAGCTACAACTATATTCAGATGGTTCCTATGACTGCGTTACGGTCACCAAATTCTAGTGCTTGGCCGAAAATATGCTCCTTCCACTTAGCTGTGGTTTCATTTGTTTTCAGCGAACAATTTGCTCTAATTGGGTGAGCATGAAACATCGGTCGACTTATTTTATTTTTCTCAGGTTCGTAGGTCCACAATCCGTAAGCATCCTTGTGGATTCTTTGGCCACAATTGGGTCCAACGATTCTTCTTGTTTCATGCGCAATCAAATAAAAAACTGACTGGCTCTAGATATTATAACATGCAGAACATAAACTATTGCAATCACGTTTCGCCAAAGGACCTTCTGAGCTTAATTAATCAAAATTAAGTTGAAAAAAAGTGTCAGTTTCTAGCAAGCGCTCACCAACTTTGCATACAGAAAAGCATTTCTTCTAAAGCAAAAGTTATCTTGGACGTTTCAGCTGGAATTTCTTAAACGTCTGCAACTGCTTCACCTCATCAATGTTCATTGATAAATGCACAGGATGATGCATTTCTACGCTCGCAGAGATTTTCAGACCAAAGGCCGGGTCTCAAAGATTGCTTGAATCTAAAGGACTGTTGACAAAAGCTGAACCTAATCTATAATTGCATTATATTAATCAGTAGTCGATCTCCTCGCGGTGTATATTCTA
This sequence comes from Warburgia ugandensis, assembly GCA_035236585.1. NCBI lineage: Eukaryota > Viridiplantae > Streptophyta > Magnoliopsida > Canellales > Canellaceae > Warburgia > Warburgia ugandensis. The sequence continues at coordinate 46,210,963 of CP141129.1, forward strand.
ACTTGCACTTCTGACAAAAAGTTCTTGCCATTATTTTGAGTTATCATGTCAATTCACCACTTTGAATACATCGGGAAAATGGTCACCTTATTTTAGACCGCAGCTATTATCAGATAAAGATCAATGTTATGCAATAAGATCTGTTAGAAAAATTATTGGCTAAACACATTTACGTTGTAATCAAGGGATCGTATTGAATATTTCTTGCCAATATATTCTGCTATAATCATGGTCAACATTCTAACAGCAACCCAACTGCAACCTTATCTGTAGTATCTCTACCATCTCAGAGAAGAGGTCGAACAACTTCTTCTATTTGCAATCAGCGATGGAGGAAGGAAAGGAAGTTCATGTAATGGTTGTAACCTTCTCTGCCCAAGGCCTCATCAATCCACTGCTTGAATTGGCCAAAACTTTAGCCTTAAAGGGCCTCCGAGTCACGTTTGCAGCGACCGAAATAGCCGGCAAAAGGATGCAGGAGGCTAAAAACGTGGAAGCTAGTGATGGGTCTGTCCAGTTCCGCTTCTTTTCCGATGGTTGGGATCTGGATGCCGCCCGTGACAGCAATGTAAATGCCTACATGAACCAGCTAAGTAGTGTCGGCCCAAATTTTCTAGCCCAACTCATCCAAAGCTTTGACGAAAAGATATCGTGCATCATCAGCAATCCTTTCCTTCCATGGGTAGCGGATGTAGCTAAAGAACTGAAGATTCGATGTGCTATGCTTTGGACTCAGCCTTTTGCAGTCTTCGCCATTTACTATCGCCATTTCTGTGGTTCAGATATTTCTCCTCCTATTAATACAGGTTTGCCAAAACTGAAGGTTGAAGATCTTCCAACTTTTCTTCTTCCTTCTAATCCTTATGTTACTCTATCCAATGCTTTATCGGAGACGTTCAAGAACCTGATGAAAGTCAAATGGGTTCTAGTTAACTCCTTCATTGAACTTGAGAGAGAAGCTATTGAAGCAATCCAAGATGTGCCACCTATCAAAATGGTAGGCCCACTTGTGCGGCTTGACAATCATCCTAGCACTACCCCACGAGGTGATATGTGGAGATCTGCTGACTGCCTTGAGTGGCTTGACACTCAAGCAGCCTCAACAGTTGTGTACATTTCATTTGGTACCGTTGTGGTTCCATCACAGAAGCAGGTGGAAGAGATTGCCTGGGCCCTTAGACAAAGTGAAAGGCCGTTTCTTTGGGTAATCAAGCCAACTGAAAATGCAACAGGACTGGGGTCATTGCCGGAGAGATTCTTGGAGGAGACAGCCCAGCAGGGTAAGGTGGTCAGTTGGTGTCCACAGGTTGAGGTTCTCTCACACCCTTCGATCGCTTGCTTTCTAACCCATTGTGGTTGGAACTCCACATTGGAGAGTCTTGTGACAGGGGTACCAGTTATCGCGTTTCCTGACAGGGGGGATCAGGTGACCAATGCTAAGTTGTTGGTAGAGGTCTACAAAACGGGTGTTCGCCTAAGATGTGATACAAGTGGGTTTGTGGGGAGGGAAGAAATGCAGCGAGGGATCACTGAGACCATGTACGGAGCACAAGCAAGGAAATTGAAGGAGAATGCACTAAAATGGAAAAAGCTTGCTCGAGAGGCAGTATCAGATGGTGGAAGTTCGGCTCAGACAATTCAGTCATTTGCAGATGAGATTATGGTGATTACCAGAGATTCTCACCGTCCATAGTTTTATTGATAGTCTTAGCTCACCTGTGTGGTGAAGCCTACGTTACATTATGTTGAATCGCGTGTGCAAGAACTTGCTTGATATTTCTCAACTAATTCTCATCTCATATAGGAAGGGAGGCGGTAACTTCGGAAAATTTAGCGCAGAAATAATGCTGGGGCTATCGACCATGACATCATTATATCTTCTTGATCTAGTTCTTCGTTGCCATCTTTTCTCTTCTTCTTAGGCTCCGAACATCAATCAAACTCTAATTTACTTTGATAAGGGCATCCCAAGTAAGTGCTCCATTTATTTTGGTGCGATTGTTGAAAATTTGACAAGGTAATACAGGTAACAAAAAGTTAATATATAATAACCACAAGAACAGGATTGGAAACTCAAGTGGAATGAAAGCTTCACTTGCATTCTGATGACTAAAATGACTACCTTTCTTTATGTAGAGATTTATTACGCGTGTTTTGGGTGTTCGAAAATAAGTACCCAGTAGTTGTCTAACTCCATAAAAATAGTTGGTGGTTACACAACAGTAGGAAACACACTGATCAAATGCTAATGTTCAGATGCAATACATAAATCCCTTCGCTAGAGTTTGAATTATGTTTAACACCTCCCCATAATTGAAACAACTTCAATACTGAGCTTCTTTTGTAACTTGTAGAATTTCTCCTTGGGAAGAGCTTTAGTAAAAATATAACAATTTGATCATCTGTGGTGTAATGCTCCATCTTAATCTCATTTCGTGCCACAAACTCTCTTATAAAGTGATGGTGAACTTCTATATGTTGTTAGTCCAGCCCCATTCTTCAGCCACCACCGACACCATCTTCATCGGTGGTGGGCGCAGCAGTCGGCCACTGACTGCTGACTTCAACTGTGGTGGGCGCCACAGTCAGCTGCCACCGACTTCAACAGTGGCAGGCACCGCTGTCGGCCATCGCCCATTGACTTCTGTAATTTGTTGAAAATTAGGGCCCAAAAATCCCTATAAATAGGGATACCAAGAGGGCAAAGAACCAGACCCATTCCTCTGTAAATCCCGGTGTCTTCTTCTCTGTAAAAATTCCTGTATTTCATTTTACATAGTGAAATTGTTGCCTCTCTCGTGGACATAGGCTTATTGGCCGAACTACTTTAATATCGGTGTGTATTTGTGTGTGTGATCTTGGGCGGGGACTAAAATCCCCAACAAGTGGTATCAGAGCAAGGTTTTGCCGTGAAACAGAGGCAGAAAGCTGAGTTGTAGCACCGATGGTCGAGAGGAAGAAGAAAACTGTTCCTACACAATTTGCTACAGTAATCATCATTGCTGTTACAGTGAAAAGCACGTTATCATGTTGTTACAGTAAAAACATCGGCTACAGTGACCGCTACCGTACTACTATAGTACTGAGTTGGCACAATACCCCAGAGGCGAGTTCTAACAGTGAGTTTCAATAGATTCAAGTTGCAATAGTACAGAGTTGTAACAGTACGAGTGCAAGCAGTAGCGCGTTTGCACAAAAGTTGAGTTGAAATAGGAGCTCGTTACAATAGTACCGCGTTGCAACAGTGAAGTGCAACAGTAGCTGAGTTGCAATAGTATAGAGTTGAAACAGTATCGCGTTGCAACAATAACGGGTTACAACAGTTTGAGTGCAACCGTAGCTGAGTTGAAACAGTAACGAGTTGCAACAGTGATCCGATTGAAGCAAACCTATTTTTTTGACAGGTTTTCAAGGGAGATAGACCGGCTCTTGGCAAACACAGTGGTGTTCTCAAATTTACAAGATTTTCTCTTGAAATTGCTGTAAGTACTCTATCTTTACTTATGGAGGCAAACATGAGCAAAATGATTTGCTTAAATGGTACTAACTATCACAAGTAGAAGGGAAAGATGAAAGATCTTCTTTTTGTGAAGAAATTACATCTACCTATCTTTGCTACTTAAAAACTGGAGGATAAGTCCGAAAATGAGTGGGCTTTTGAACACGAACAGGTATGTAGTTTCATTCGACAATGGATAGAAGATAACGTTTTAAATCATATTCAAAATGAAACACATGCTAGAACTCTATGGATCAAATTAGAAACCTTATACGCGTAAAGAACTGGGAATAATAAGTTATTCCTACTTAATCAAGTGATGCACCTGAGATATAAGGAAGGGAGTTCTATTTTCGACCACTTGAACGAGTTGACCAGATGCTTTCAATAACTATCCGATGTTGGCGTCAGGTTTGATGATGATATCATGGGTTTATGGCTTTTAAATACTTTGCCTGACTCATGAGAAAATTTTCGTGTTTCTCTAGCTAATTCTGCTCCAGGTGGTGCTATGACACAGGAATCTGCGAGAAGCACAGTTCTAAATGAAGAAATGAGGCGAAGAGCTCAAGTTGTCACCACATCACTGTCTGAGATTTTGATCTCAAAAAATCGAGGGAGAAGCAAGATCAAAGGACAGGAGAAGAATAACAGAAGCAAGAGTAAATCTAAGTCCAGATACAAGAATCTGGAATGCAATTATTGTGGCAAGAAGGGTTACATTAAAAGGCAATGTTACAAGTGGAAAGCCGAGAACAAAACAGAGAATGCCAAGCAGGAGAGAAGAAATGATGACGGGAATGATCGTGTAGCTGCCACAACTTCAAGCCTTGTTGTGGTCTGTGATGAAAATGAAATCAACCTAGCCTCCAATGAGATTAGATGGGCTGTTGACAGTGGTGCTTCTTTTCATATTACCTCGAGGAGAGAGTTTTTCACCTCATACACTCCTGGTGACTTTGGAGTGTTGAAGATGGGTAACAATGGGTTGTCAAAGGTTGTTAGTATTGGATCTGTCTGTTTGGACACAAACAACGGAATGAGCTTGATTCTCAAGGACGTTTGACGTGTTCCAGGTATCCGGTTGAACTTAATATCAGCCAAAAAGCTTGATGATGATGGGTATTGTAGTACCTTTTGCGATGGACAGTGGAAGCTCTCTGAGGGAGCGCTTGTGGTTGCCAAAGGAAAAAAATCATCTAGCTTGTATGTGATGTAAGCTTCGATTCCTATTAACTCTGTGAGCGCAGTTGATGTTGTTGGTTCTTCAGAGTTGTGGCACAGGCGGCTCAGTCATATGAGTGAGAAAGGACTAGGTTGCTTAGTTAAGAAGAATTTGCTTTCAGAGCTCAAAGCTACAAAGTTGAGCAAATGTGCTCATTGTCTTGCCGGGAAGCAGCAACGAGTTTCCTTCAAAAGCCAGCCTTCTTCCAGAAAGCCAGGCGTGCTTGAATTGGTACATTCAAATGTATGTGGTCCTATGAAGGTACGTACATTTGGTGGTGCATTATATTTTGTCACATTTATTGATTATTATTCCAGAAAACTCTGGGTCTATGTTTTGAGATCTAAGGATCAGGTACTTGACAAGTTTTAAAAATTTCAAGCTTCTGTTGAGCGGCAAACAGGGAAGAAGCTGAAATGTATTCGTACAGACAATGGTGGCGAGTACTGTGGACCTTTCAATGCTTATTATAAGAAGCAAGGGATTAGACATCAAAGAACTCCTTCGAAGACTCCTCAACTAAATGGTTTAGCAGAGAGGATGAATAGGACATTGATGGAGAGGATCAAATTCTTGCTTTCTGAAGCAAAGCTGCCTAGTTCCTTCTGGGGTGATGCACTATACACAGCAGCCTCTGTTATTAACCTATCTCTAATTGTTGCCTTGAATGCAGATGTTCCTGACAGGCTATGGTATGGAAAAGATGTCTCTCACGATCACTTGCGGGTATTTGGGTGTAAGTCGTTTGTACATATACCTAAGGATGAGAGGTCCAAGTTAGATGTTAAGACCAAACAATGCATTTTCATCAGCTATGGGCAGGATGAGTTTGGTTATAGGCTATATAATCCTGTTGCAAAGAAGCTGATTAGAAGCCGTAATGTGGTCTTTATGGAAGACCAAACCATTGAACACATCGACAAAGTCAAAGTATCAGAAACTCAGAGTTCTGATACTCTGACAGATTTAGATCCAATTCCTATTTCACATAGGCCAAGTGTATATGGCACCAATGACCATGGTGGTGCTCCAGTTGATGTTCAAGATAATCAGGCTGAGGGAGAACATGAAGCTGCTGAAGACATGGATGTTTCGTCAGAGGCTGATGGTATTCAGCAAGAGGTTCCTACTGAGGAACCAGTAGTCTCATTGAGATGGAGTTCGAGAGATCGTCAACCCTCCACTCGATATTCATCAGATGTGTATGTGCTCCTCACTGACGGGGGAGAGCCTGAGAGCTACATAGAGGCAGCTGAAAGTGAAGAGAATGCAAAGTGGATTGCAGCTATGAAGGATGAAATGAAATCCTTACAAGACAACCACACTTTTGAGCTGGTAAGATTACTTAAAGGTCGACAAGCTTTGAAGAATTGATGGATTTACAGGGTGAAGTATGAGGGTGACACTTCACAACCACAATACAAAGCTAGACGTATGGTGAAAGGCTTTGGTCAAAGAAAAGTTGTCGATTTCGAGGAGATATTTTCTCCTGTTGTTAAAATGTCTTCAATCCGAGTTGTATTGGGTTTGGCGGAAAACCTTAATCTGGAGGTTGAGCAGATGCATGTGAAGACAGCGTTCCTCCACAGTGACTTAGAGGAGGAGATATATATGGAGCAGCCACAAGGGTTTGTTGCTAAAGGCAAAGAGAAGTATGTCTACAAGCTGAAGAAGAGTCTATATGGCTTGAAACAAGCTCCCAAACAGTGGTACAAGAAGTTCGAGCAATTCATGACCCAACAAGGTTATAGAAAGACGACTTCAGATCACTGTGTGTTTGTGCAAAGATTCTCAGAAGATGATTTCGTCATCTTGCTACTATATGTCGACGATATGCTTATTGTTGGAAGAAGCTCTTCATGGATCAGTCAACTAAATAATGAGCTAAACAAAGTCTTTGCTATGAAAGACTTGGGACTCGCGAGATAGATTCTCGGGATTTCTATCATTCGTGACAGGAGGAATAAGCATTTATGGCTATCTCAGGAGAAGTACATAGAAAAAGTACTTCAACGATTTCACATGGATAAAGCTAAAGTGGTTAGTACGCCTTTTGCTACTCACTTTAAGCTTAGTAAGAATCAAGTTTCAACGAGTGATGCTGAGAAGGAATACATGCAAGATATTCCTTATGCTTCAGCTGTTGGCAGTCTTATGTATGTCATGGTATGCACTAGACCAGACATTGCATATGTAGTTGGTACAGTGAGCCATTTTCTATCAAATCCAGGAAAAAAACATTGGAATGTAGTGAAGTGGATATTGAGATATCTACGTGGTACTTCCAAGTTGTGTTTGGGATTTGGCACTGGTAAGCCCGTACTTGAGGGCTACACTAATTTAGATATGGCTAGTGATATTGACACGAGGAAGTCTACTTCAGGCTACTTGATTACTTTTTCAAGGGGAGCTATGTCATGGTAATCAAAGTTACAGAAGTGTGTTGCCTTATCTACGACAGAGGCTGAGTTTATTGATGTGACAGAAGCATGCAAAGAGTTATTGTGGATGAAGAAGTTCGTGAACGAACTTGGCTTTATGCAAAAGAGGTATGCGTTATTTTGCAACGGTCAAAGTGCTATACACCTTAGCAAGAATTCTACTTTTCATGGAAGGTCAAAGCACATTGATGTTCGGTATCATTGGATACATGATATTTTGGAGTCGAAGTCGTTGAAGCTTAAGAAGATTCATACTGATGATAATAGTTCGGATATAATGACAAAAGCATTACCTCGAAGCAAGTTCGGGATTTGCAGGGAATTGATCGAAATGGGCTTATGCTAAAAGTCCATACGTGAAGAAACCTCCTTCAGTTAATGGGCCTTAAGGGGGAGATTTGTTGGTCCTGCCCCATTCTTCAGCCATCATTGACACCATCTTCAACGGTGGTGGGTGCAGCAGTCGGCCACCGACTACTGACTTCAACTGTGGCGGGCTCCACAGTCAGCTGCCACCGACTTCAACAGTGGCAGGCGCTGTCGGCCACCGCCCATTGACTTCTGTAATTTGTTGAAAATTAGGGCCCAAAAATCCCTATAAATAGGGATACCAAGAGGGCAAAGAACCAAACCCATTCCTCTGTAAATTCTTGTATCTTCTTCTCTGTAAAATCCCCTGTATTTCATTTTACATAGTGAAATCGTTGCCTCTCCCGTGGACGTAGGCTTATTGGCCGAACCACATTAATATCAGTGTGTATTTGTGTGTGTGATCTTAGGCGGGGACTAAAATCCCCAACATATGTTTGGTCATCCAGTGAAAAATTGGATTTTTCTTCACTGCAATGGTAGATTTTTTGTCACAAAATACAACATCTGGTTCCTCTTATTCCTCTTTCAAATCAGCCAAGATCCTCCTTTTCCAAATAGTTTGACATGCAGTACTTGCAGTGGCGATATATTCATCTTTTAAACTTGAAAGAGTGACTGATTGTTGCGCCCTTGTTGCCCATGATATCACTCCAGATCCAAGACTAAGAGCAAAATCTGAAGTGCTTTTCCTATCATTTACAAAACCAGCCCAATGACTATCAGTAAGTGAGATTAGTTTAACATGTGGTTTACAATCCCATTGCAACCAAACGAGCTTTCTGCTTTTGTAGAATCTCATCGGAGTTGAACTTGGATTCGTATGCCCAATTGTGTCCAACGTCTTCTTTCCCATGAGGTAAGTCATCTAATTTCCAAGTTTAGTTTCTTTCAATTGCTCTCATTTCTCCTTTCATTTCATCAACCCATTCTTTTCTAGTACTCGCCTCTTCATAAGAAGTAGGTTCAATTGAAAGCAATGCAAGATCACATGTTTGGTAAATGTTAGCAAGACTTGTTACCTTTCTTGGAGGAGAATTCGATAATTCAACTAGAAAGATTCTTTCATCCCTTTAATTTGACAAAACTTCTCCTTCAATCGATAATGACATGTTTTCCCAATTCCAAACATTATTTTCATTAAAAATAACATCCCTGTTGATAATCAACTCCTTATTTTCAGGATTATGATGTTTCTCATCCTTTGCTTCATCACAATAACCAATAAAAATGCATTTGATGCTTCCATCATCTAACTTTTGCCTTATAAGAACAAACGCTATAGAATCATAAATTTTTTAATGACTTGCATCCGATTTCTTCCATACCAAGTTTTTGAAAGATTCTTTTCTTTCAACATACTTCTTGCAACTTAACATTGCTGCGATGTTTATGCTCCAATAGTTCATTTTGATAAGAAGTGAAGCTTGCCATGAATTCTCTTCTTATTCCTGCATCTTTGCAAAAATAGAGAAATCCTTGGAAAATAAATTAGCCACCCGAGTCAGTACGTGATGTTTTGAGAAAACAACCACTTTGTTTCTCAATAAAAGCTTAATAGTTGAAAGATAGGAAAAGTTTCAGCATGCACAAGCATAAGTGGTTCATTTGCTCTCCATGACTTGTCAATTTGAAAAAGCAAACGACGATATTGACCATAAACAAATGATTCGTACCGCTTTTCATTTTGTATCTTTAGTAAGCCCATGACCATTTCTGTAGTGAGAACTTAAACCTCCCAAATTCAGATACAGGGCATCCAGGATGTTTAAATAGTATTGAAATCCCTTTGCAAGCCATTGTTACATGTCCCGAAGTAAAATCTGTGCGCCTTGAAATTGATAAAAGTTTCAAAATGAACTACTAAACGTGGACATCTATGCCTCCAAAATCATTAATAAGTGGTTTAATAAAGCACGAAAGGTGCAAAATGAGAACCTCATGTATAATAAGTGTCCGTGCCTATTTGTCTTGGAATATGAGGAAAGACAGAAATAAAATGTTTTCAACCAAGCTACCTTTGAGATTTAAAAGTCTATGGCAAAATGAAGAGCTAAATATTGAGATGGCAAAATAAAATAACATCAATATGGTTTCTCAAATCACAATAAACCAATGTTCAAAAAATGGCATCAAACAAAAATTAAAGAGACATACAGAAAACTATACAGGTTGGAAGGAAGCCACCACATCGGGAGCAATTTATCTGAATTTCGATGGTGCTTCCAAGGGTAACCTACGCAAACCTATGGCAGGGTTGTTATCAAAGACTACAGGGTAAAAAATGTTACCTCCATGCCATGCTTTGCACAATCAAACATACAACATAGCAGAATGTGTTGCACTTTTGGAATGACGGAAAGTTGTCACTAATTTCTGTCCCCCAATTTGATTTTGCATGGGGACTTACATTAGTGCTCAAATGCCTAATAGTGCTATAATAATTAATTTGGATGGCGCAGCTAGTCAAGGAGGAACGTCATAGGATCATGGAGAACTGGAACTGCTGCAGCACCGGAAGAGCCGTCAGCTCAACCTGATACCAAGTTACATATTTTGAGAGGAAAACAGTCCAACAGATAAATTGGCCAATTATGCTATTAAATCGAAGGACTGTAATGTATGGTTTGATGAATCCCCAGGCTTTTAACTAGTTAGTTATATTTCTGTAGATTGTAATGGCAGCTTTTAACTAGTTAGTTATATTTCTGTAGATTGTAATGTAGCTTTTCTGCTGTATGTTTAATATTGTCTCTTCCACCCAAAAAATACCAGTGAGATGATTTTTTTATTTTGAAAATGTGTGATGAGGCCTACAAGATTGGCAATCGAAATCAGTTACCATAAGAAGCCTATAGTACTTCTTAGAAAATGCAAATCGTACTAATTTACTATTCAACGCCAATTGTCAAAAGATTGTTACGGAACCATCTACACAAAGCATTTTGCCCACCAAACATGGACCACTGGTTTATTTTTCTGCAAATGTTTATATCTCGATTTAGGGAGTGATCAAGAATTTGCTAGGGACAATGTATTAAAGACTTGCAGTTGGTGCTTCATAAAAAGAGCGCTCAAAGAGTTTCCCTTCTCATTCAAATCCTTTCAGTTTAGGATATTGAACTGGTGCTGTCTCATGAACTAATCTATGATAGTGACTGATGGATGAATGCCTAGGATGACATACACAATCGTCACGCTTACATGGGATGACATTAACCAAATGGTCCACGAGTTTTGTAAGAGAGAGTTGATACTTTACTTCTAATCGTTTCATCGTCTAATTCCACTCACTATCATCTCATCCAAAATAAGGATTCTTCAACTAGAGTGTTCTTTTCCAATATTCTGACCAGAAGACAACGATACTTTAACTAGACACTTCTTTTCCACTACCTTCACCACTTGCTATTTTTCATGCTATGCTTTCTCTGTGGCTAAGTCATGGAGAAACAGGAGCCACCAAATTATTATGCAGAACAGAAAAAGAATTCAAACTGCTTGCAGCACCTTTATTGGATTGCAAACCATCACTCTTTACAATGTAGATATCAAAAACAATCATTTCCTGGTCTTTCCCGATGGCCCAGAAAAGCTCACTATTAGTATCCATGAAATAGAGCTATCTGCAGGCCTGCATCGAGAAGATTCTGCATGTTACAAAAAACTTCAACACAGATTTTTCCAATATATAAAACAAAAAAACTTATCCACGGATATTGACAAAACCCAGCTTTCTTCCTAAATTTTCTGATGAAACTCGGATATAAAGGTGGAACTGAACAAACTATATGTGAACATCTCAACGAAGGTATCTTTGTATTGGTAGGTCACTCAATAAATTTATCAGGGACGCCCTCTAGTTGATTGAAGGGTTCATGGATCCAGCCTTGGGTGTATTCGGCCTGACTCGAAGTCTATCTGCAGATCGAAAATGTGCCCTGCGAGAAATGGTTGGCTCTGAACGAGGACTTCTGCCAACAGGTTCTGTATCTCCTTCAAAATTTGCATGTATAACCAACCTCCTGTTGGCATTTTGTTGTGGCCTTGATGGTTTTGAATGTTTCGACCTCTCAGCTCTGTAAGAAAGTGGCTGAATGCCCTCCAAGTCTGGTTCCATTACAAAGCAGAAAGGACGCTTGTTTTCGTCCATTTTTCTGAAGGTAATGGACATCCTGAAGAGAGACAATATCTTCGGTAAGATAAATTCAATGGTCAGTACCAACTAGATTCACAATATTAAATAATAATCATTCAAGTGAGCTTGACTGTGCAGACTTTAAGTTTCAACTCCACCTTTTGGTAGGAACTGCTGGCACACAATGTTTCGCAATGTCAGCTCCATTTCCCTTTAAGACTAGTACCGACCTGCAAACGAACAATGTGTTATCGCAAATAAAATAGAAGAATAATATTATTAAGTCTCCCAAGACAAATTGAAGCATAATTAAGAAAACAATTCTTTAGATACATGACAGGGAGAGGGGGTATAGCAGGGTGGTATAGGTCTTGGTCAGAAACATGAGACTCGCGTAAGGCTACAGTAAGTAGAATGGAAGATGAACATAACCAATATAAGAAAAGAAAGGAGAAACTGCAGTTCCAAGTTCCCAAAGATACCTGGGTAAACTGCGACGATTTGCAAGTCACACAGCCTGGTTTTCAATTTTCAAGACTTGAAGATGTTTTCAGTTTCTTTCACCATAAAACCGGAAGGCAAGACACTTTAATGGCATTGTAAAGCAAGAGTACTTCATCATTTTCAACAAGGCCAAGAAAATTTTTCTAAGTTCTATATTTTGGAAGATATGCTACCTCAGTAGCCAACCACATGGCAAATTGCCCTGTGGGAACCTAAGGTTGAATTAAGGAGCTGACCTTTGGTTATCTGACCCACTCATCTGATGTCTCCATATTTGGATGTCTCATAGACCAGAAATTATAATGATCGGATGATCTAGCCTCCAAAGAACTGTCTTCTTCATTGTTTATGCCAAGTTTCTAACTAGTTGCTTCCTGTGAGCAAATGTAGATGTTTCATATGACAGAGTCATTCAATCCACATTGTTTTTGGGCTAATAGATATCAAATCTAGAGAGAGAAGATTAAATGAGTCATACCAACATGATGTGGATTCGTTCATGCGTAGAAGTCAGGTGTCACCAAGCTACTTACCATGTGGTGGCGTCCTACTGTTTCACTCCTCACATTTTGGATATTTTTTAACAGTTGAAAAAATCAAATGAAAACAATTTATACTTCAGTAACACAAAGAAAAAAACTTTGTGATTCACTCACAGAAGTAAACAACATGACTGCTTCATCAGTAAATCCATTCTCACAGATATTCAAGGCATCAAAGGTTAGCACTTGAACAATGAGTAGCTTACCGCGAAAAATTGCACCACAACCTTAAAATCATCTTTTATGGTTCCAACAGTCAGTTTTTTCTTTTTCTTCAGCGTTGGAGACACATCCATGAGCACCTCAAACCCAAAGGCTTAACATGGGAGAATCTCCTTCTTGCACCATTATGCTAGAGGGCCTCTACTCATGACCCCAACAGTAAATTGAAACATATACTTAGTAAAGTGCCTTAGGAAACAATTTCATGACTCCAAATAGACTAGAGAATTTCTAATTAATAACCAGCTAAACATACTCATCATCATTATCATCAAAGCCTTGTCCTGTTCCTCCATTCTCCTCTATAAAGTGTCATGGCCTCATTTAGTCCAAAAGTTTTTAAATCTTGCCTCACCATTTCTATCCACATCCTTTTGGGTCTTCCCCTTGCCCTTTCAAAGCCTTCAACTTGTATCAACTCACTCCTTCTAACCAGTGCCATTCTCAATCTCCTTTGGACATATCCAAACCATACTATACCCTCTCTCATCTTGTTGCCTATTGGTGCTACTCATAAATTTCTTCTAATGTTTTCATTTCTAATTCTATCATTTCTTGAGTTGTCACTCATCCATCTCAACATCCTCATTTCAGTTACGTTCATCTTATGTATATGATATTCCTTAACTGCCCAAACACTCTGACCCAACTAAACATGCATGTAACATGAAAATTCCTATAAAATGTTGAAAGGGAAAAGAAAGAGTACACGAAACTAATATTTGCAGATCAGACTTACCCCACAGGCATGGGAATTGCAGTTGAACCAGGAAACTCGCCTGGTCCTGCAATCTTTAAGCTTGATCCGAAGAGCATATTGCACTCGCTCAAAAATGATACAGTACAGAAAGGCCTCACAAAGTCATGGCTGTCTATATGAGGTGGTATGCAATCTCCTTCTTCATAGATGTTCACAATGCAACTGTCAGGTATGCATGAAGGAGGAAGTACATGCCACCCAATCAACCTCCTTATCATAACTTTGAAAAGATCAGGAATGGGATCAACAGCTTTGTTAAGGAGGATGCCTGGAGGGTTCCCATCTTTATCCTGAATGCAAAATTTCATTAGACGATAAGCAAAGAGAGGGTTTAACAAGTAAACTTCAAGATAAAGCATACCTCTGCATAGTTATAACAGCAACCAAATTGTATGGTCACCCTACCTTTTCCCCACACCCACTTCACTGGTTCAGAATATGTACGCTCTGCAGGTGGAATAAAACATTAGATTGAAGTTTTACTCAGAAGCACAGTCTGAAGGGTTGAAAGGAGAAATGCATATGGGCAAATAAGTAAAAGAAAAAGCTAAGCCAGGGCTCCAACTGGTGACTCCAGTTATAGGGAAATGTGCTGCACATATGTAATTCTTTACAAATTAAATCTTCCCATAATTATCACTGGGAGGCTATCCTGCAACTTCCAAATTCTGAGGCTGAGTACAGATTGCTTGTTGATTTTTCTGATAAATACATGCCTAACTGCGTATTGCTGGAAAGGCCAAAGTGACTGAGCATTGTCCATTAATGCTTGGATCCAGACTAATTATCTTGATTGTGAATTTCAAAGAGCAATCTCCAATTTGCAAATAATGAAGGAACCAAATGAAACTTCTTTATGCATCAACAGATCTAACACCTGCAGTCACAGAAATACACCTCATACAGTGCAAACCAACCTCTATGGCATACAAAAAATCATGTGTTTATATGTTTGCTTTCTATTTTTATGTTTAGAAACACGCAGACACAGACACACACATGCATATATGGAGAGAGAAGCTGCTAACTCTCCAAAGAAGGGAATTCTTTTTAAAAAATGTAAAAAGGGGGGAGAGGGTGGGGGGGGGGGGGGGGGGGGTGTGGTGTTTGTACCCATTTTCAGCTTCTCTAAATTCTGCAGTGGGATGGTAAGAATTACCACATCCCAAAGGGAGTTGCCAAGTGAGACCTTTATCATTCACACTTTGTGAAGCAAAGATGGAAGTAGATATCAGAGTGACAGAGTTATTGTCCTGCACTCATGAGCTACTTTTTTACTTGATATGCATTCTCCTATGTGCAGCAGGGAACAAAATCACAGTTAAGATCCCAACAAACAACAAAAGAATTCATATGAAAAAGCCAAGAAAAAGAACAAAATCTTAACCCCATTTTCCTTCTCCACAAGCTTGCCAACAACCAAAATGCATCCCCAAAGAAATCAATGAAACAAGTACAAAGAATAAAAAGCTCAAGAAGAAAAGAGAAGGTAAGAATACAGAACAAAATCCTATGCTTGATCCCGTTCTTTTAATGCTCTACCTCTCACAGCTGCAGTTAAATCAAAGCTAATTCTCTCCATAACATCATCTTGAAAAGCCTCACTGGGAAGATCTCACAGAAAGCCAGCAATGTTCTGGGTCTTTACAGAAGAATAGAGTACTGGATGGAGATTGCAAGCAGCCCCGGTGCACGAAGCTCCTGCCTATGCAGGGTCTGGGAAAGGGGCGGACCACAAGGGCCTATAGTACACAGCCTTACCTTGCATTTTTGCAAGAGGCTATTTCCACGCCAGGAACAGCAGTATAAATCATTTGCTTGCTTCCCTCCAAATTCGTCACCTCTTGAACCCAATAGCAGGTCTGGTCCTGATTGATCCCATGTTGGCTTGTTTTAAGTTGACACATTGAGAAGTCGCACATGATAGAAACCCTCAATGAAATTTCTGATCATGGCAACCTAATTTAGGAATCAAATGCATCATATGCCATTGCTACTGGGGATTAAGACATTAAACTATTAGTTTGGTCAGCAGTATTTACAAAATTCTTGTGAAATATGGTATGTATGACTTATTGAGTATTGAGCTTAATCATCTGAAATCCTCCCAAAGGAATTCGTCCCTAGCTGTGAATACTGGACTTAGTGTTAGTAGCAAATGGATTCATTGTAAGAGAGGAAATCAGGAACCATAAACAAGCTGGATTATAAAGCATTAGTGATATTGCAGATGCACTATTTAACAGTATAATTGGTTTTAGGAACAACTGGAGAACCTGAGCAAAACTATGTGTCAACTCTATAATTCTTGGTATCATATCTGATCCCCAAAAATCCATTCTAAAAGCTCCAGAGCTTTATTAGAAGAACTTCTCCTAAATAATCCCTTGTAAATGATTCCTAAAGAACTTTCAGGCCCAAAGACCTTTGGATCTTGGAAATGTAAACAAAAGATCTTGAACAACCACTTCCCAGAAAGCATGCAGCAGATATGGGCCAGTCATCAAGCTCTGGATTATGACAAGTGTGTCTGCAGTGTAGTGATCCATACTTGTGCTTCCAGTTTTCCTCTCAACTTTCACATGTTCACTAGGTGACAAAGGAAGTCATTCAAATCAAAACTGGGATCTCGTGGGCAGAATAAATAGGCGTGATTTTTTTTTTTTTTAATCTAAATGTGAAGATTCGTTAAAGAAACAAAGCAAACTTATTTATAAGGACCCAAACAACTTGACTTTTCTTACCCTACCAAGAGTCAAAATATCATATTGCAGTGCATCCTCAATAAGAGATGGAGCAACATCCAACCATGATGCACTACACATATTACTAGACACTTACTTGGCCAGACCATCAGCAACATAATTGAGTCCTAAAAGTATGTTTAACTTGCATGCTAATCTATTCAGGATCTGCATACTCGCCCACTCCATCTTACAATTTGTCCACATCAAGTCATTCGCTGACTTTTCCTGAGCTGCTTCCAACACGATTTGTGAATCCCCCATAGAACAAACAGGCATAAGTTGCTTCCAAGGAGGAAGTTCACAATTGTTAAGTTTGATTTGAACAAGGGAGAAAGAGAAGAACAGAGGGATCATTATCGGTGCAAAATTGAAAGGAAAACAACTGACTTTTCCTGAGCTGCTTCCAACACGATTTGTGAATCCCCCATAGAACAAACAGGCATAAGTTGCTTCCAAGGAGGAAGTTCACAATTGTTAAGTTTGATTTGAACAAGGGAGAAAGAGAAGAACAGAGGGATCATTATTGGTGCAAAATTGAAAGGAAAACAACTGACTAGAGGAACTAGTAATACCCAAATGAATGAGAAATTAGTGTAAATTATTCAAGAATAAGATTAGGGTTCAGTTTAGTGCAAGGTGAACACAAAGGTAAAGATAAAGATGAAAGAAAAGAAAAGAAAAGTAGATGATAAGGAGTGTAATAAGTGGACGTGAAACTCTAGAAACTAGCTTAGTAGGACCATTGGTATATTTCCAAAGGAAAATAAATTATTTTTCTCAATAGAAATAAAGTGATTGATGCCAACGGTCACTTCAACTGAATATTCAAAAAACTAAGGGTTGACATGAGTATTTAAGTGAAGAAAAATTTGGGTGGCATAAATAACTACGTGAGTGAATGGATATTTGGCTGGTGACACCTAAAATAAGCTGCGAGAAAGGGTGTGTTTAAGTGCCTTTTCATTGTAATGAAGTGGTGCTTAAGTTGAACCTTCACTAATTATAAAAGAGCTCACCTCCTCCATTTTCAACAATAGTTTTCTCTGTCTCTCTCTCCCTATTTAGTGCTCTGTCCAGGTGAACAATAAGTTCAATCTTAGAGTGCAAGCTTTAACTAATAGTAGAACTAGCCATTGTATCCTCCCGGGGACTAACTTCTTTGTAATCACTTGCATAAGTGGGGAACTTTAAGATAAGAGTCCTAATTGACTTACCTTGACCTCTTGACTTTCTCTTTCTTATTTATCATTTCCATCAATTAATGGTTCTACTGGATATTTAGCTTTCCAAGCTATGCTCCTTCTTACAATTTAAAGACCACTGCCTCTCTCCATGGCTTCCTCCATTGTCAAACTACCAAGGTAAGAGATTAATAAACTCAATCGGCTCAATGTGTACAACTTCTAATTGCACTTGAAAGTTCATTTTGCTCCCAGTGGGTTATGTACTTCAAGTAGATTATCCAACTGAAAGATTGGCAGAGGATGATCCACTAACAAATCATATCTGGTGGAACAGTAGAAATGGTTAGAACATGTCAACGTGGTTATATATGTTGAGGTTGTGGAAGTGTTTCTAGATGATCTAAGGCACATCTAGTATCATCCACGGAGTCACAGTACATACCAACATTTGTAGCAGGTGAAGATATTTTAAGTATGACTCCATTATTAACAAACATAACATTCCTTGAGAAATCAATATAGCCAGTAACACTATATTGGCACAATAAGGAAGAAATACATTTCTTTACAAATAATGGCTTTAACGTGAAGCCCCACATTTCCCAATGAGATATAACTCAAATCAAAACTAAAGAAACATTGTGATTTGTGAATATCTTCTAACTGATCAGATGCCAGCAAACCCTCTTACTGAGACTTTTATAGCGAGATTAAATATGGAAAACCTCTAAGGAATGGGTGTAGTGCCAATAAAATAAGTCATCTGAGTCAGAGCCTACTCATTAATGGAGATAGATGATCAAATGATATTTGATAAATGAGTCACCAAATTCAAAGACATGGTCACCCATTAGACTTGTAGCCTAGAGGTACTTTACCAATGCATAAATAACATGCAGGTAGGAACAAGAGAGGGAGCAAGAAACTAACTCAAATTTGAATTAAAGGGCATAAAATTTTCTAAAATTCACAAGGAAATCAGAAAACCAGATAATCTTAACTTCTGAACGAAAACTTGGATCGGTAATCTGCCATATACCCAATTGGGATCTGATTCAGAACTAAAAACCCACTAAATTTCACACATTATTGATTTCAGATTTGACAGAAGATTGATCCAACAACTTTCAGACAACTAGAAAAATGAAAAATCAGAAGTAAGCTCAACTTGTCTGGAAAACAAGATTAACAAGGACGGAAACTAGATGAAACAAACTGAATTAGGAAACCAAAATAAAAAGGACCTAACCAATTTTTTGAAATTTTGAAGTAATGTGTTAGATAGCAAGAGTCACGATCTTGCCAGAGTATCACAAAGAAATTGGAATCACTCAATGAAGTCTCTGAATACCTTGATCTAGGCATCGCACCTTAGATGAGATCCAAACTACTTGGTGTCACACCTTAGTAGCTTCAATGAAGAAAACCAAGATTCGCAGTCTCAAAGAAATAACAAGACATCACAGCCTTGTTGAATAGAACCGCCCCAGTTTTGAAAAGAAGAATTCTCAAACTCAGGTCATTCATTAAATAATCACCTTTCAAATCAGCGCATTTGATTTTTTTGTATAGAAATCAATCCTTCTAAAAACTAAGCCTACTAGGTGCTTGGCTGAAGCAATCAACTTACTAATTTCTTCTCCAAACTTGACAATCAAGTGAGTCAAACAACACAAAAGGCAAATAAAATAAAAAACTAATAAGCTGTAGAGAATGGGGCCTATCCTGGGTGCTGTTTAACTAAAAATAGAGCCCACAACTTTCACAAGCAAAGTTTATTCTTCTTCCTTTGAATGTATTGTAAATGCATCATTCTCCTCCAACTTGAAGAAGAATTTGTCCTCGAATTCACGAGGTTCATATGAAATGCCTGAATCAAATACCATACACTCGGTTTTTCTTTTCTTCTATAGGAATCTTGCTAAAAACTTCAGTCCAATTAAATGTTTCATTCAGATAAATTTGATTCAAATGCCACAGTATTTGAGATGACTTTTTACTGGAAAACCAAATCTTGCTAAGAAAAACCTTTGTATGTCTATACTCGAGTAGGTAGGAATCTGCAATTTTTATGTCACCAAATAGCTCAAACATGTTACCAAGCGGTTGACTTTGCGCACCACTCACATGCAACAACCGTGAAGCCACATGGTGTCAGTTTCCTTCCTTGATTAGTAGGCGTTCAGGAAATGGATGTGTATGTTTCAACCAGAAAAAACTTCTTGACATCATCAAAAAGCATCTTCCTTCTTGAGATTGTCATAAAAAATAGGGTCAACTCCATTAATTTGATTCTTACCATTGCAAACCACATTTTCTTCACCAAATAAGAAACTACTCGACAAATCATCATCTTCCAAATACTCATGAAAGATGGGACCATTATTATAATATTGGTTAACCATGTTTTCATATATGATATAAGAATAATATCGGATGCAACTCGTACTTCTTCATTTGAATCACCAACAAAAGATTCATCTAGTGTGGATGAGATATCAAACGTGTTGGCTGTGTCTTGATGATCCTCTTATAAATGCATGTCTGCCATAGGATTTCGAACTTGAGCAGTAGTTCTTCTATGGTTGTTGGATTTGCAATGAATTTGACATCCTTTAGAGCAACTAGTCACATAGAAAAATTTTCAAGTTGTCCGGCCAGCTTAAGTAACAGCTCATCAAATTCTTTTGCACTTGGACAAGATTTGTAGGACTAACTATCCTAGTTGACATAGCTAGGGCACTATTGCTCAGATATAAAGTTCCTAAGTTTCTTTGGGGTGAAGCTGTACTTACAACAACATATCTTATAAATCGAATGCCTACAAAGATTTTAAATTTTCAAACTCCCCTAAGTGTCTTTCAAAATAACTTTCCCATATCCAAGTTATCCTCGAACTTACCATTGAAAGTATTTGGATGCATTGCCTTTGTACATGTTCATGCTCACAACCGTGGCAAACTAGATCCTAGAGCAAGAAAGTATGTTTTTGTAGGCTATGCTCCAACTCATAAGGGTTATAAGTGTTTTGATCCTACTTCCAAAAAAATGTTTGTCAACATGGATGTCACTTTTTTTGAGTCTTCACCATTTTTTGAAACTCATCTTTAGGGGGAGACACCTATGGAAGATTCGGATTACTTAGATGTTTTTCAAAGAGAAAACACTGCTACATTGATTCCTGATGGACCCAATGTTTTTAAACCTCTAGAACCTGGTGTTTTAATTGATGAAAACCCAGGTCCGAATCCAATTGAGCCATATCATAACCTTGACAAAACTAGCAATGAAAAAATAGGTACCAAAGAACTTCTAGTCTACTCAAGGAGGAACCAAATTCAAGGCAATGAGACAAATGCTCCTCAACAAAGTCAAGAGTCCAAACCAAAGGCTGATATAAACTCTACCCAAGTCATCAGGTAATTCTTCCTCTGAACCTATTCAAACAAATTCACCTAATCCCAAGTCTATTCATTCTGAGTCTAGCTCTTCTGATCTTAGTATTCCTATTGCTAATCGAAAGGGTGTTAAAGCTTGTACTAAACATCCCATGTCCAATTTTGTCTCTTAAAAAATTTGTCCCCTACTGTCTTTACATTTACTTCACAATTGTCTTCTGTGGAAATACCAAAGATTGTACAAGATGCTTTACAGATTCCTGAGTGGAAGGAGGCTATTCTTGAAGAGATGAAGGCCCTAGAGAAAAATAAAACATGGGAGGTTGTGGATTTCCGAGAGAGAAGAGAACGGTTGGATGCAAATAGGTGTTCACAACCAAACACAAGTCAGATGGATCGCTTGAGCAATACAAGGCTCGTTTGGTGGCCAAAGGCTTCACTCAAACATACGGTAAGTCTACCTTGAAACCTTTGCACCTGTTGTCAAACTGAACACTATTAAAGTACTTTTGTCAATTGCAACCAATCTTGACTGGCCCCTACAACAACTGGATGTGAAGAATGCATTCCTTAATGAGGACTTGGATGAGGAAGTCTACATAGAGCCACCACCGGGTTTTGATAGGAAGTTTGGCTCGAAAGTATGCAAACTAAAGAAATCCTTATATGGATTGAAACAATCACCAAGAGCCTGGTTTGAGAGATTTACTCAGTTTGTAAAGGGTCAGATATATGTTCAGAGGCAAACTGCTCATACCATGTTCACAAAACACTCAACAGATGAGAGAATAGCTATTCTCATTGTGTATGTGGACAATATTATCCTAACTGGGGATGATACAGCTGATGGGGATGATACAGCTGAAATGGAACGGTTGAAAAGGTGTCTTGCATATGAGTTTAAAATTAAGGACTTGGGACCAATGAGATATTTTCTTGGAATGGAGGTTGCTCGATCAAAGAAAGGGATTGTTGTCTCACAAAAGAAATACATCCTTGATCTTCTCAAGGAAACGAGAATGAGTGGTTGTCGTCCTGCAGAAACTCCAATTGATCCCAACCAAAGACTTAGAGATAGTAAAGGTGATCTCGTGGACACATCTCGATACCAGAGGTTGGTTGGTAAGCTCATTTACTTAGTCCCATACGCGTCCTAATATTGCTTTTGCAGTAAGCCTTGTGAGTCAGTTCATGCATTCCCCTCATGAAGAACACCTTGAAACTGTGTATCAAATTCTGAGGTACTTGAAGAGTTCTCCAGAAAAAGGTTTATTTTTCAAGAAAAATGAACAACAGAGTATTGAGGTGTACACAAATGTAGATTGAGCAGGATCAGTCACTAATAAGAAATCAAAATCAGGTTATTGTACCTGTGTGGGGAAACTTAGTGACCTAGAGAAGTAAGAAACAAAGTGTTGTTGCCAGTAGTGCAGAAGCAGAATACAAATCAATGGCTCATGGAGTCTGCAAGATGATATGGCTGAAACGAGTTTTGGGAGAGCTAAAGCAAACTGTGACCATGCCAATGAAGTTGTATTGTGATAACAAGGTGGCTATCAGCATTGCACACAATCCTGTTCAACACGACAAAACAAAGCATGTTGAGGTTGACAGGCATTTTATAAAGGAGAAAATTGAAGCAAGAGATATTTGCTTGCCATTTGTTCCAACTTCACAACAAACGCTGATATTCTTACAAAGGGACTTTTCAAACCTAACTATGAGTTCTTCATCAACAAGTTGGGCATGATAGACATCTATGCTCCAACTTTGAGGGGGAGTGTCGGATATGTTAGGAAACTCTCTCAAAATTAGTTCCTAGTTTCTAGGGATTAGTTTTGATCTTATCTTAGTTTGTTTCCACAAATAATGGAGATTAGGATTAGATTTGAGTCTGAAAATCTCCTTTCCTTTTATTCTTAGTTTGACCCTTATGTTAAGGGATTTCCTTTAACCTAATCCGTGGGATTCAATGGCAGGTCTGTTGCCATGCTTCCCTATATCAATCAGTGTAATTTTTTCTCTAATAAGACATAGAAGAATACATTTTTTTTTTCTTCTAAACTTTCAACAAGTTTGGCAGCTTTGTAGAAGTTGCTTAGATGTCTTCAATAACTCTCCAAAGAAGGTTTAGCAAGTAAGCAAGTTTAGCAAGTCTTGGAGGTCAGTTCTAGTTCAATTTCAGCACAAAATCAAGGACATTTTGCTCTAAGGTTAGTAGCATAGTGAGACATTTTTCTACTTTGCTTTTGACATGTGTTTTCAATGTCGAATTTGGATGTGTTTCCCATTACAAGTTACGATAGGCCAGAGGGCATCTTAGCTTGGACGTTTCTGTATTACTTATGGAGGTAAGTGTGGTGAGACATGATAAACCTCTTACCCTCAAGGTGGTGCAATTGTATACTTAAGGTAGGGAGTTTCTTTCCTCAAGTTCTATATCTCTTAGTGGTGTGGCTGTTTGTTACGGATGCCTTTGTGGGAAAGACATATGGGAGACGTGGGAAAGAAAAGGAAGTCAGAAGGGCCAAAAATGAGAAAGAAGAAAAACAATAATCTTATTTTTAGTAGTATTCCTAATTAGGAGAGTCTATTTTTTAGCAAGTATCTTCATTACAATTCAAAGTCCTTAATTTTAATTTTCTATTTTCTACAAGAATAATTTTCTATGTAACTTTTATTTAAGAGGACAATTGGGAGGAATAAAGGGCTAATGAGAATTTTATTCTAAATTATAGAGGTTTAAGACTCTCTCTTCCTAACGAGTCTAAGGTTAGGAGGTCCCTTCGACGAGTTCTATATATTATCAACCATAGGTTCTTCAAGAGGCAGGAACTGCAACAAGAAAAGGGCTTCAACAACGGAAGAGGATTTCCCTGTGAATCGCCCGGTGACCCGATCCGTAACCCGTGAACGTACCAACTTGGTATCAGAGCCAAACACTATGGCCGATTCCAACACAAAAGACAAGTTGAGGGTCTGTTACAGGAAGTGCAGATAATTAACAAAACAAGAGTGGTAGAAGCCAAGTCACGGATGGAAGCAGGAGTCGCACTAACCGAGTCTAAATTGGGAAATCAGTTGGAGTGGTGCCGCGGTACACAAAGCTTGATTTTCTGACCTTTGATGAGTTAGAGGACCCGTTAATTTGGTTACACCGATGCAAGAAATTCTTTTCCAATCAACGGACAGCAGAAATAGACAAAGTTGGTTTGGCAGCTTTTCACATGTTGGTTGAGGCGCAATTATGGTACTATCAGATGGAGCAAGAGGAACCGAATCTCACATGGGAGGCATTTAAGGGATATTGCAGTTTGAGATTTGGCCCACCACTGCACGGTAACCCTTTAGGTGAATTGGTTAATTTGAAACAAACTAGAACAGTTGAGGATTATCAGTGCCAATTTCAAGGGCTGTTGGCACAAGCTAATACAGTGCGAGTAGACCAATAGGTTGGCTTGTTTACTACAGGATAAACAGATTCAATTAGGCTTGATGTGGAGATGCAAAATCCCCTAGGCCTTGTTCAGGCAATGAATTCAGCACGGACTTTTGAGAAGAAGCAGTAGCTAGCAAGAGCGGCAGGCATGTGAAGAAGACCTTGGCAAAACATGGGCTCGAACACTAAAGGCACCAACATGGCAGCAACAGCTCCCTCTTCCGCTGCTAAAAGCAGCTTCGGGCAAGGCGGCATGACGGTGGCAAGTTCAAGTCTAAGTAGCGCGACCCCTCCTTTTATTAAAAAGTTGACTAGTGCGGAGATGGCGGAACAAAGAGCTAAGGGTCTTTGCTATAATTGTGACGAACCATATTCATTCATTCGGGCACCAATCTAAAAAAAATATTTTGGCTGGAGGTAGAGGATCACAAAGACGTTGTGCAAGACCAAGACGAGAGTAGGGAACCTGAAATATCCTTGCATGCGATAACAGGCCAATAAAATGGAAGGACTATGCAATTGCGAGTCATAATGGAGGGACATCTTGTATTGGGGTTAGTGGATTTAGGGAACACTCATAATTTCATTAGTGTTAAAGCAGCCCAACACCTCAGATTGATGATCCAGCCTCAATCTAGTTTGAGTGTGTCGGTTGCCAACGAAGAAAAGGTTTTCATCAAGGGAATTTGCCAACAGTACCATTTAAAGTTGATAATAATACTTTTATTGCTGACTTCTTAGTTATTCCTTTGGATGGCTTTGACATTGTTTTAGGAATTAAATGGCTCCAAACTTTGGGGCCTATCCTATGGGATTTTGTATCTCTCGCTATGAGCTTTGCGTCAGGTGGGACAACTATCACTCTTCAAGGGCATCAGATTTCCAATGAGGTTCGAATTCACTTATTACAGGAAACATTGGAGCCGGCCACAAGTTGGACCAATTATTGGATGAGTTTGTTAATTTATTTCAAGAACCATCCGGGCTGCCCCCTCTTCAAAATTGTGATCACCGCATCTGTTTGTAGCCAAGTTCCGGTCCCATGGTCATTTGACCCTATAGATATCCACACCTACAAAAAGATGAAAAAGAGAAGCAGTGTGAGCAAATGCTCCAGCAAGGAATTATTCGGCCCAGCAGGTCACCCTTTTCTTCACCTGTGTTGCTAGTTCATAAGCAACACAATACATGGCGCCTTTGTGTTGATTACAGAGAGCTTAATGCTAAAACTGTCAAGGATAAATTCCCAATACCAGTGGTGGATGAGTTGTTAGATGAGCTACATGGGGCCAAATATTTCACCAAACTAAATCTTTGATTAGGATACCATCAAGTCCACATGCATGGATCCGGCCGACATTGAGAAAACAGCCTTTCGAACCCATCACAGCCACTTTGAGTTCCTAGTTATGTTGTTTGGGCTGACCAATGCACTATCAACCTTTCAGGCCCTTATGAATGAGGTATTCCATATATACTTGCGCCAGTTTGCCCTTGTCCTCTTCGACGATATTTTGATTTATAGTAAGACATGGGATGATCATTTGCTCCATGCTAGAGTGGTATTTGAGTTGTTGCATGCTCACTATCTTTGTTTGAAGATATCTAAATGCTCCTTTGGGGAACCCCAAGTAGCATATCTCTGTCACGTTGTGTTTGCTACAGGGGTCTTAGTTGATATGAGCAAGATTTAGGCAGTTACCGATTGGCCTCAACCGCAATCCATAACTGCTCTACGAGGATTCTTGGGGTTCGCAGGTTACTATCGCAAGTTCAATCGAGAGTATGGTCAAATTGCAGCTCCTTTGACTAGTATGCTCAAACAAAATTCCTTCCAGTGGACTGATGAGGCATTGGCTTCTCTTAATGCACTTAAACAAGCCCTTGCTACTGCCCCAGTGTTGCAGCTACCCAATTTTGAAGATGAGTTTATCGTGGAGTGTGATGCCTCCGGAAGCGGTATTTGTGCTGTCCTACAACAACAGGGGCATCTCATTGCTTTTTTCAGCCGTAAAATAGCCGCTAAACACTTCAAAATTCCAGCTTATGAGAGGGAATTGATTGGGTTGGCGAAGGCGGTGCAACATTGGCGCCCTTACTTGTAGTGCAGACCTTTCCTTATTCGCACTGACCACTGTAGCTTGAAGTATTTGCTGGAACAGCGACTCACAACTTCTCCGCAACAACATTGGATAAGCAAACTCATGGAGTTTGATTTTATGTGAAATACAAGGCTGAGTATTTAAACCGAGCTGCTGAAGCGTTATTGTGCCGAGCAAATGATGAGGGCCTGCTGTGTGCGATTACCCAACCTCGAGTGTTATTGTTTGATGCTACAAGGGCAGAAATTCAGGACACTATATCGCTCCAACAGTTGCAAGCTCAAGTGGAGCGTGGGGAATTGAGTGATTCTTGGTCGCTGCATGATGGGCTCATTCTCTATAAAGGTCGAATTTATTTATCGCCAACCTCTCCCTTAATTTCTTCTGTATTGTCGGGTTCCCATGACATTGCCCATGAAGGTGTTCAGAAAACTTTACAAAGAGTGCGCAATGATTTTTATTGGAAGGGCATGAAATCAACAATTGGTGATTATGTGGCAGCTTGTCCCGTGTGCCAGCGCAACAAAGCTGAACATTTGAGCCCTGTGGGATTACTTCAGCCCCTCCAACTCCCTACACAAGTTTAATCTGACATTTTGATGGATTGCCAAAATCATGGGGCAAAACAGTCTTGTTTGTGGTTGCTAACCGATTCTCAAAATATACCTACTTTCTACCCATGGCACATCCGTATACGGCTACTAGTGTGGCCAACATGTTCTTAGAGCAAGTGGTACGTTTTCATGGTTTACCTGAATCTATAGTTTCTTATCGGGATGTTGTCTTCACTAGTAATTTTTGGAAGGAGCTTTTTCAATTGTGTGGGACAAAATTGGCTTTTTCTTCTACCTATCATCGGCAAACTGATGGCCAAACAAAGGTGGTAAATAGAACAATTGAAATGTACTTACATTGTTTTGTGGGTGATCGGCCTAAGAGGTAGGTGGATTGGCTTCCTTGGGCTGAATACAGTTATAACACCTCCCTCCATACTGCTCTTCACACCTCTCCTTTCAAAGTTGTCTATGGTTGGAATCCACCCCGCTTGTTGTCCTATGTGGCTGGCTCTTCTATAGTGGACGCGGTAGATCAGGCCTTACTTGACCGGAATTCAACTTTGCAGGACATTCGATCGAGGCTTCAACAGGCTCAGCACCACATGAAGGAGTATTATGATAAAGGTCATCACGATGCGGAATATACTCCTGGCTCACTTGTTTGGTTACATTTACTTCGTCATCGGCCAAAATCACTAGCGTAAAAGCTTCGTCATAAGCTTGCTCCTAAGTTTTATGGGCCTTTTACAGTGCTGCGCAAGATAGGGCTGGTTGCATATCAATTGGACTTACCCTCTGATAGTAAAATCCATAATGTCTTTCATGTTTCCATTCTCAAGGCCTTCGAAGGGGAGGCTCTAGCTGTTCCGTCTACTCTACCGCCTATGGAGAACGTTCCTTATTCCATTATTTGCTCGCGTCTCAATCGTGGCAATTGGGAAATCCTAGTCCAATGGTCTGGCTTCACTTCAACAGATGCTACTTGGGAAGATGTTGCTCATTTTCACGCTACTTATGCAACTTTCGAGCTTGTGGACAAGCTCTTTCTTTAGGAGGGGAGTAATGTTACAAATGCCTTTGTGGGAAAGGCCTATGAGAGACGTGGGAAAGAAAAGGAAGTCAAAAGTGCCAAAAATGGGAAAAAAGAAAAACAATAATCTTATTTTTACTAGTATTTCTAATTAGGAGAGTCTATTTGTTAGCAAGTATCTTCATTACAATTCAAAGTCCTTAATTTAATTTTCTATTTTTTGCAAGAATAATTTCCCATGTAACCTCTATTTAATAGATTGGGAGAAATAAAGGGCTAATGAGAATTTTGTTCTAAATTATAGAGGTTTAAGACTCTCTTCCTAACGAGTCTAAGGTTAGGAGCTCCCTTTGACGAGTTCTATATATTATTAACCACAGGTTCTTCACAAGACAGGAACCGCAACAAGAAAAGGGCTTCAACAACGGAAGAGGATCTCCCTGTGAATCGCCCGATGACCCAATCCGTAACCCGTGAACGTACCACTTTATCCAAGAATGCTGGACTATTTGTGCTTGAATACTAGCGACAGTGATCCTATACCCATTTAAAACTAATGTCAATCCTAAACTGTGGTGGTGTTTTCTATATCCACAGTGTTCGGTCATTTTTAATTTTGACTAAATCTCTAATTTCGTGCTAAACATTCAGTACCACGTTATTCGATGCCAAATTGGTATCAGAGCAAGACATGTTCCTAAAGTTCTACAATGACATATCATGGAAAGTGTATTATCACAATAGACAGAGATGCTAAAGATTTGGAGATAAACGATTTAAGGATACAAATTGAACGTTCAGAAAAGTGTCTTGAATAGCTTGGCAGCCGCAACGAAAGAGGTATGAAATTTGATATCTTCTAATAACACCTAGAACAACTCATGTTCGTTTCATGTCAAAAGTAAAGCCTCAAATAGTAGATCATCATCTAGCAATGCTCCAAGGAGAAAATGTGATTTTCATATGTTTGCAATGAAAGTTAACATCCTAGAGTCTAAAGTCAAGATGCAGCCCAACAAGTTTCTTGACTGGCTACATAGAGTCAAGCGTATCTTTGAGTACAAAGATTTTTCTGAAGACTCCAATGTAAAGCTCATTGCCCTAAAACTAAAGAAATATGCTTCACTTTGATGGGACAATTTAAACAAGCAAATAGTAAGAGAAGGGAAAGGTAAAATCAAAAGTTGGGACAAAATGAAAAAGGAACTCAAGAAATGTTTTATACCTAAGAACTATGGGATGAAAATGTTCCTTAAGACTAAAAAATTGCAACAAGAGAACTTGAGTGTAAAGGACTATATAGTGGAGTTTGAGCATCCCATGCTTAAGAGTAATGTGGTTGCGGTAGAAGAGCAAACCATAGCATATTTCTCAGGCGGTTTGAGAAAAAACATTGACAGTACGACTTCAGCAACAATGGTTGTTCAATGATGAGAGAAAGATAGCCTTGATTGTTGGGAAATAGTAAAAAGAAATGACTAAAAGAGGCATTTCCAAACCCTTGAGAGAAAGAAGCGATTTCAATCCAGGGAATAATTCTAATTCTAAGTGGAGGCCTAATATTAAGACTTAACAACCTCAAGCAAAGAATAATAAGCAACCCACTTCCTTTGATGCTAATCCAAGGAGGTGCTTTAAGTGCCAAGGTTTAGGACATATTGCCTCTGAATGTCCAAACCATAAGGTGGTTGCAATGATACATGAATCCGAATTTCAAGAAGAAGAGATACACTCAAGTTTTGACAAGGAAGAAGAGGATGCTACCCCTGCCAACCAATGTGAGATGTTGGTAGTGCAAAGAGCCCTAAACGCCACACACAAAGGTGATGATGATTGGTTGCGCTATGCCATCGTCCATACGCATTGTACTTCTCATGGTAAGGTGTGCACTGTAATCATTGATAGTAGTGTATGTGAGAATGTGACCTCTACTGAGCTAGTCAATCAGCTGAAATTAAAGACAGAGCATCATCCTCAACCATAGGATTGAAGTGGCTCATGAAAGAACATCAAATAAAGGTAACCCGCATATGTCTTGTTTTCTTTTCTATTGGAAATCTCTATAAAGACAAGGTTTGGTGTGATGTAATCCCGATAGACGCTTGTCATTTGTTGTTGGAAAGACCATGGCAGTTTAACTGGAGAGCCCAACATGACAAGTGTAAAAACACATACTTTTATGTTCCATGGTGAAAAGATCATTCTTGCACTTAAAACCTAAAATAATTAAAACTTCAAATGTGATTCACTATAGCAGCAAGCAAGAAATTGAGACTGATGAACTCTCAAATGTTGGAAGCAATGAGGCAGAAAGTGACGAGAATAAAACACACATACAACCTTCAATTGTACATCCACTTTTTGAGAGAGTATGAAGATGTGTTTCCAAAGGAGATCCCTGAAGGCTTACCTCCTATGCAAGATATACAACATTGTATTGATTGTATCCCAAGGTCTATAATTCCTAATAAAGCAGCATATCACATGAGCCCTAAAGAACATGAGGAATTGAACAGAAAGGTTGAAGAATTGACAGTCGAAAGATTGGTGCATGAGAGCAAAAGTCCATGTGTCATACTTACCCTTTTTGTGCCAAAGAAGGATGGTTCGGTGCAGATATGCATGGACAGCAAAGCAATGAATAAGATTACAATCAAATATCCCTTTCCTATTCCACGCTTGGACTTCCTGTTGGAACAACTACATGGTGCCTCAACCTTCTTTGAAATCGACTTTTGTAGTGGCCACCATCAAATCTATATGAGATAAAGTAATGAACAGAAAACTGCATTTAGAACTCGAGATGGCCTGTACAAGTGGGTGGTAATGCCCTTCGGTTTTGTCTAATGCACCTAGTACATTCATATAATTAATGACTCACGTTTTTAAACCTTTTAATTGCAAATTAATAGTTGTGTATTTCAATGATACACACGTATGCAATAAGAGCAAAGAGCACTTAGATCATCTTCGAGAAGTCTTATAATTGTTGAGAGAGCAAAAGTTGTACGCCAACTTGAAAAGTTACAACTTTTTATCAATAACCTAATTTTCCTAGGCATGTTGTTTTGATCAATGGAGTAAAGATAGACCCTAATAAGGTGGACACTGGTCAGCTGGCCCGTGCCTAAGACAATGTTTGACATTAGAAGTTTTCATGGCCTAGCTTCTTACTACAGGAGGTTCATCAGAAACTTCAGTACTATAATTGCACCAATAATTAAATGTTTGAAAGGTGGAACATATAAGAGGACAGAAGAAGTGCAGAAAAGCTTTGAGCTATAAAGCAAAAGGTAATGGATTCACCCATTCTTTACATAACTTCGGTTGTTTGAAGTTCAGTGCAATGTTTCCAGCGTTGGGATTGGTAATATTCTAAGTCAAGAAGGAAGGCTAGTTGCCTTCTTTAGCTAGAAGTTGATCAATCGACGCTGCAACTACCACACCTATGATAAAGACTTCTCCACTATTTTACGGACGTTGGAACACTGGAGCTAGTATTTGCTACCACAACCCTTCATGCTATGCTCAGATCATGAAGCCTTGAGATTCCTACAAAATTAGCAAAAGCTCAGCCAAAGATATGCTGTGGGGATAGAGTTCATCTAATCCTGCAGCTTTGCAATCAAATATAAATTACGTGTGGAAAACTTGGTTGATGATGCTTTAAGTAGGAGATACACATTACTAACAGTTTTAAATGCCAAAGTAATTGGGTATGAAATAGTTAAGAATTTGTATGCTAATGATCCTTACTTTGGGCATATTATAGAAAGCTGTAAGCATTGTACTTTTCAGCATTTTATGGAGCAAAGCCGGATATCTCTTTAAGGGGAATCTACTTTGCATTCCACAATGCTCCCTTAGAGAAGCTATGATATATGAGTAGAGACAAGACTCCTCTTAATGAAAGATTGATACTTTTGGCCTAAAATGGCTACAGATGTTTCCAAGCACGTGAAGAGATGCAAAATGTGTCATCTAACAAAAAGCCGACATCAAAACACAAGGTTGTATACATTGCTTACTATTCTCAATTTTCCATGGAAGAAGTTAGCATGTGTTTCATGGTTGGACTCTCATGGACGCAATACAACAATGATTCTATTATTGTTGTTGTTGATAGGTTTTCTAAGATGGGGCATTTTGTTAGTTGTACTAAAATGTTTAATGCTTCTAATGTGGTGGATTTGTACTTCAAAGAAGTTGTAAAACTTCATGGTATCCCCAAAACCATAACCTCTAATCGAGACCCTAAATTTATGAGCCATTTTTGAAGGATGTTATGGAGAAAACTCAAAAGTTGTTTGCAGTTCAGTTTATCATATCACCCTCAGATGGACAGACAAACAAAAGTCGTTAATAGAAGTCTGGGAAACTTGTTAAGAAGTTTCGTGGGGAAGGACATCTGTCGATGGGACTCATTACTAGTAGAAGCGAAATTCGAGTTCAACAGTTCCAACAATCAATCAATCAAGTGTAGTCCTTTTGACATGGTTTATGGTAAGAATCTTTTAAGCCCTATGGGATTTAGTACCCCTACCACTTACCAAAAGTTTCAGCAAAGATGCCAAAGTACAAGCCATACATATTAGAAAGATGCATGAGCAGATCCTAGTGAAGATCATGCAGCAGAATGAAAATCACAAAGAACAGGCTGACAAGCATAGAAAGCCAGCAATTTTTCATGAAGCAGAGCTGGTTCGGATACACTTCAAGAAGAAGAATTTCCTCAAGGGCAGCATGCAAAGCTCAAAACTAGAGCTGCAGATCCTTTCAAAGTTTTAAAGTGCATTGGTGATAATGAGTAAAAAGATCAAACTACTGGAGGGTTATGAGGTTTCAAACATCTTTAATGTGGCGGATCTTTCACAATACTAACGACTTAGGTGCTGGTTGTTTTCAACTCCGGGAGAATGACATGGGAGTATCCACCCCTTCCAAGATTGATGACCAATCAAAGAAGATCAACAGCAATCTAGCTTTAGTCGGCCAAGATCTATCTCAAAATCTCTTGGAACATGAAATTATATGGATGACTAGTCGTGAATGTGTGAACATCATTGCCATGAACAAATCAACTTAATAAATTCTGCTCCAATGTTGGCAATCAAGTAAATGATTCAAACAATAAGATAAACAAACAAAATAAAACTAGTAAGCTGCATAGAGTGGGGCCCATGCTGGCTGCTGTTTAATTGAAAATAGGGCCCAGAACTTTCAAAAGAAAAGTAAGCTTATCCTTCTTCCTTTGTACGTATTGCATATGCATTGTGGGTGGGGGTTCAAGAGAATGTGAAAAACATGTCCCAGAAATAGGAGAAGCAAGTCTTTTCACAATTAGTGAAAAGGACCATTTCATTTGGAGGAAATGATACTAAAGCACTCTTTCTCTTAGTTAGTTATTTTCCTGGTCACAATCAAATACCCTTTCACTTCAGTAGTTACTTCCACCAACCAAGTGTCCTTTCACTGAAGATGTTATGGCAAACCTTATTTTCTAATATTTTGGTTGAAGTAACTGTTTGCCACCGATCACTTCGAGAATAACTTTCTTTTCAATAAATTGCTTATTTATTTTGGACATAAAGGATTTGAACCTCCAAATGTCAAGACCAAAACCCGGTGCCTTACCACCTGGCCACACCCCATTTCAATTTATATTCAACACTAATAAACACTAATATTGGTATTAGCTATTCATCAATTCCAATCCAAATAGAAGATAGGTATAGCGGAACATGGTGGTAATAATGAAGAACAAAAGAAGATTAGGGACAAAGAGAAAAAACCAAATATGGAGTAAAACTAGTCTAGGGCTCAAAACACCAATCTAGAGAGCAGATCCTTGAAGCCTTGCTCTAATACCACGTAAGAATTCAATCTCTCTCTTGTAAAAATGAAAAAGAAAGAAAGATACTACAGAAGAAGATAACCAGAACAGAAAACAAATTAAGAGAGCATAAACTCAGTTCCATACATATAAATCCTATGAGAAAAAATGTTATCACTACATAAGTAACATTTTATATAGATTACAATAAGATCATCAAGTTTTATTTCTAAAAAATAGGAATGAAGCTGGTGTCCAACCACAATGGCATCGAGGCTTGATAGGCAAATAAATATACTTTGTCAATTTTATAGCATAACTCCCATCAGTAAGCCTCAAAACATCTGATGAGGGAAAACTTGAAAATTTCCCCTAATGGAATTTCAGAACTTAAAATAACCTGAGAATGTTTAACATTCAGTGGAAGCAAAGAAAATAACTCAAACAATCAAATTTGAGAGCAGGAAAGCTCAGTTAAAGCAAAACTGAACTAAAAAATTCACAGGAATTCAGAAAAAAAACAGTAAGGAGATTTTGCTGCAACTTTCAAACGACAGATCGGATCAAGAATCTGTTTATAATCAAATTGAGATATGACTGTAATCTCAAAAACCACTACAGCTCAACAGGAATTGGATCGCTCCTTTGGCAGGAAAAATTTCCAACAACCTTAGCAGAGTAGAAAAATGAACAATCTCAAAACAAAACTTAAATTCAATTTACAGTAAAAGAATGAGTTGAACAACGATGAAATTGGATGGTTCAAGCTGAGAAAAACAAAACAATATGAAATAAGAATTAAACAATATTTTTGGGATTTCTAGGTAGAATAGCAAGTTCCCACCAGCTAACTCATCTGAATAGCCTGGGGGTGGCATACAAGAGTCCATGGAAGGTTTTCTAAGCATTGCACTTAGAAGAGAAGATCAAGGACATCGTACCATTGAAGAGTCAGAGAACCATCACAGTTCCTTTAGAGAGAAAATTCTTAAATTTCCACTCAATTTAATAACAAATATAGACATCATTGAGAATCTGTACATATGATACCCCTTATATAGATTTTGGTTCTCTCCACATACCTCTAAGGTGCTTGGAGAACAAGAATCCATGCTTTCTTGATCTGTTCCTGAGCTTGCTTACCAAGAAAAACTAAACATAGAAACTAGGAATAAAAAGGGCAGCCCCAGTGCACGAAGCTCCCAGCTATGCAGGGTCTAGGGAAGGGGCGGACCACAAGAGCCTAAAGTACACAGCCTTACCTTGCATTTGCAAGAGGCTGTTTCCACTCCTTGAACCCGTGACCTCGAGGTCACAGGACGACAACTTTTTCCGTTGTGCCAAGGCTCCCTTCATAGAAACTAGGAATAAAAGAGAAAACTAGAGAAGCCTAAACGCAGGCCCCCTCTTGATGTTCTTGTAAAAATCAGTGCAGCACACCACGTATGCATGCTTTAAGTGAGAATGAGGCCCATGTTTTACTCTTGGGTCTTTTCTACCTTTTTATACACTTCAATTGAAATGGAGCCCATCGTTTTCAAAAGAGAAAGTGAGCTTCTCTTCTTCTTTTCTTTCTCTATGCATATGCATCAATTCTCTCTGGCTTGTAGAAGAAGAATTCATCCTTGAATTTGCTAAGTTCATATGCAATGCGTGTTGCCTTTTCGTGGGAATATTGTAAGAACTTCAGTGGAATCAAGTGTTTCCTGCTAGAGAAATTTGATGCCAAACACCACAATTGCTAAGATATCTCTCTTCTAGAAAACCAAATCTCATTCAAAGAAACCTCTGGACATCTTCATGTAGGGTATTACAACTTTGCATGTATTAGCTTCTGCCACCTCATATGCCTTTCCTCTTCAAGGAAATACTCCATCATTGTATCCATATCAAACAACCTGTTTAATAGTGGAACTTTACAAATTAAGATGAAATATCAAACACACTGGAAGTCTTGATACTCTTCTTCTAGATGCATATCCACTGTAGGATTCGGTACTTGAGTGATAGTTCTTCCACTTCTGTTGGATTTTATACTCTCAGCAATAGCCATAGACAAATTTTCACCCTGTTCTATTAACTTGAGTACTAGCCCATGTGGCAATCATCAAGTAATCTATAGGATCTGCATGTCCTAACTGACATAGCACTAAGTTTGATACCAAACTGATGAAGGAAAACTTGAAAATTTCCTCTAATGGAATTTCAAAACTTAAAATGACTTGAGAATGTTCAAGATTTAGTGGAAGCAAAGGAAACAACTCAGAAAATTGAATTCTAGAGCACGAAAATTCAGTTCAAGAACTAAGTAGAAATTCGCAAGAATTAAAAAAAAAAAAAAAAAAAAAGTGAAGGGTTTTCGTTCTAACTTTCAAACAACAACCCAGATCAAGTATCCATTTGAAACCAAATTGAGATATGATTGTAATTTCAGTAAGCATTACATCAAAAAGGATTTGGATTAGCCGGTTTGGCAGGAAATCTTTCTGACAACTTTAGTAGAGTCTAAAAACAAAAATCTCAGAACTTGCAATTGATTTCTAGCAAAATATGAGTTGAACAATGATGAAATCAGATGACAGCAACTGGAATTGAAAAGAAACAATATTAAAAAAGAAATAACCAATCTGTTTGAGTTTTATCAGATTGGATAGAATAGCAAATTTTGAACCTGCAAACTTGCGTAAATAGCCTCTAAATTGCACATTAGAGTCCACAGAGGGTTTTCTTAATCGCTGCACTCAAAGGAGAAGATCAAGGGCACTGCACCACCGAAGAATCAAAGAACCATCCCAGTTCATTCGGAGATAAAATTCTCAAATTTCCATTCAATTCAATAATAAATCCAGACATCATTGAGAAACCATACATATGATCCCCCTTATATATATTCGATTCTCTCCTCATGCCCTTCAAGTGCTTGGAAAACAAGAAACTAGGCTT
Organism: Warburgia ugandensis; assembly: GCA_035236585.1. Classification (NCBI taxonomy): domain Eukaryota; kingdom Viridiplantae; phylum Streptophyta; class Magnoliopsida; order Canellales; family Canellaceae; genus Warburgia; species Warburgia ugandensis. The sequence continues at coordinate 46,247,896 of CP141129.1, forward strand.
TTATAAGCTTGCATACCAAGGAAAACTTTATAAAAAAAAGGAAACTAGAAACAAAAGAAAGAAAACTAGAGAAGTTTAACCACAGCCCCCTCTTGGGGCTGCTTCTGAAAACCAGTGCAGCACATCACGTGTGCACACTTTAAGTGAGAATGGGGCCCACATTTTGCTCTTATTCTTTTCTCCTTCTTTTTACATGCTTCAATTGGAATGTTGACCATAGTTTTTAAATGGGAAAGTGGGTTTTCTTCTGCTTTGTCTTTCTCTCTGAGTACACATCAACATTTCCTCAACAAAATCATGATAAATGACAAATAGCTTCTCTAATAACTTTCCTTAGGGAAGAAACACAAATATAAGATAACGTTTATAGGCCTCCCTCCAAATATGGTGTAACACTTAAAACGGTGCAATTCTCCAAAGCATTCATCCTTATTGCTGAAAGGCCAAACATTTAGAACATAGCTCCATCATAACCTCCCAGTCACCTCCCAGTCAGTGCTAAGACACTTAAAGATAATCCCCCAATTCCTTATCTCTATCTTGATATCTACAATGTGATCCACATAGTGCCCCAGCCTTCAAGCACGGCACACTGCAAACCTGATTGTTATGTTTTAAAATATAATCTGCAAGCAAGTCCTCACCACTCCTTACTCTTCTGCCAAGTCCAAGAATGGCAAACGAATTGGCCACCCTCCTCACAAGTGAGAGAAAAAACAGCCACGGAAGAGCTTACCAATTGACTTTATGAAAGAGAATATTGTTAAAATTCATGAGGAATTGGAAAGAGCAAGCAGGAAGAAGGGTTTCTAGATGCAGTTATACATAGGCAATGAATACTTTGAGGTTTCAGAATTGGAGAGGAGATAAGGTGGAATCAGAACATCATCACTAGTGGCTTTCTTTCTGGGGGTTGGGATTCGTCAAGGTGGGGTTCTACTGTTGGGTCTCCTTTTCTCAAAACAGAGACATAAGGAAAAGTTGGATTTGTGAAAGGGGTAAAGCGTTACTGTGAAGTTTTGAGACCAAGTGATTTTGGAGTATTCAGCACCAAAAATCAGGTGTTCTAATTGATAGAGCTAGAACAAGGATTTGGCAGCAGCATCCACTAACCATTCTAGGCAAGTCTTAGGGAAGCCATGTGCGCAAGTCCTATTCTGAGCAAGCGAATCGAGCACAAGGACTTTCCCAGTTTTTGAGGACTTGGTTTGACTATATCTGATTAAATTCAAGTGTTTTACAAGTCAATTCGGATTTTCCTAAATTGAACCAGAAGTTATAATCTACTAGGTCACAAAACTCAAATCCTATAGAAGCAACTTTGAATCTCAAGTTTGACCTAAATCCACTCTGCAAGTATTTTGACATTGATAAACACTAGAGCTCTGGCCTAATGGTTCTGATCACATTGATATTTGATTGCGGGGTTGAATCCTGTGCAAATGGAAGCCAGAATGATATCTTCATAAAGTGGCATCAGATCTAATAGACAAAACTAGCATTCCCAATAATGCACACTGCTCAAATATACTTTATTGAACATTTTAACTCAAGCGTGATAGCAAGAGGAACAGAAACCACATGAACAAGGACCAAAACCCATAACAACATGTGAAAGAGAGTGCATGTGAATTAAACATAAGAGAGAAAACATGTCAACAGTCCTGTTGAAGAACAATTCAGATAGCATGCAACCTATACCTTTCAGCTGGCCTTTCCGCCCCATCTTTTGAAGATCATATACAAAATCAACAATTCTCTTCTGCTCAGCGGCACTAAACACGCCAGTGTGAAGCTCAAGCCCATCAAGAATATTAACAATCTTCCCATTAATTCTCTCCAAGCAAATAAAATCTTTCTTCCTCTGCACATTCATAAACCGAATATACTCTCTCTGATCCCTCGTCAGTGTCAGCTTCTGCTTCTCCACCGTTTTCCTCTTCTCCCCCTCCCCAATCGCACCAAACTCATCTGCACGCAATTGCCCACTCGCATCGCCTGTCTCCTCAAGCTGATCTTCTTCCTGAGCCATATCTGCCCACGACATACGTACATTTGTCGAATCACCACTTCGATCAACCAAATTCTCCGACCACTCATTTGCACCTTCTTTCCAGCTTCCAAGCGAGTTAGTGTCACTATTATCATGACTAGAGGGAGATTCTGGTGCATTACAACTCGAATCTTTCAAATTTTCTGAGCAATCATTTCGTGATCGATGTGGTGATTGCTCAGCATCAGCACGACCTTCTGCAATCCCTTCGAAAAATCGCCAGTAATAAACACTGTCAGCTAATAACACAAAAAGAAAAAAGAAAATACGAACCCTAGCTCTAGAGCTAATTCAAAGAAATAGCCATGGAAGCATCAAAAAGCCTTAATTTTCAGCAAATACAACCACGCTTTCACCAACAAAAACAGTGACTTGCCGGAAAAGAAACTGTTCAGCGAAATCCGTGATAGAAATACAAATCGAATAGAAAAAAAAAAAAAAAAATTATAAAAAAGGAAAAATGACCTTAATTTCAAGAAATACAAAGACAAACTAGACCAAACTTCCGATGCAAGAAACCAGACTATCTTCGAGAAATGTAGCATAAATACATAAAATTACTTTCCCAAAGATGAAATTTGAAATCAAAAGAAAGAAAAATAGAAGTACCTGGATCGAGAGATTGAACGCGATTGCGAAGGCTCTGAGTGCAATCAGGACAGAGATCTCTGGTGAGGAAAGGAAGCCAATTTGTGAGGAATTCTGCTGCGATCTTGAGTTCGGAAGTTTCATAGCTGTGAATGAATGGATCGCTCATTTTCCTTCTGAATTGACTCGGCAAAGAAAATCGCGAGTTTCTGTTGAGAGTGACAGTGAGGAAGAAGCAGAAGAAGAAAGGATTAAGGAAATTTGGTTCGGGAGGGGAAATCCTTCTAAATTTTTTAAGGTCGGTGTGACAATTACCACAATATCCCCCTCAACTGTTCCCTGGTGGCTTTTGGATGGTTGGGATGAGAGGTTATGATCGTCATTGAATGAATTGAGAAGGATAGCTCTCGGATATCGTTGGCTGGTTCGTACTTGCGTGAGCAAAGACCGTACTAGCAAGTGCGAACCTTATCCGGGCCCACAAGGTGGGGAATTAATACCATTTATACGAGAATAAGAATAATAGATTAAGTTAAGAAAGATCGAATCATTAAAACGTGGAAAAATATCCCCAAAAACTTGGGCTATTTTATCTTAGTTTACTTTATCTTTAAGACAGCAAACAAATTCACTATCTGAGAATTTAATCCATGAATTGTTAATGAGGGCGTCTATGAAATTTTTTCTCCTCTTATAAACAGCACCTTGGTGCACGAAGCTTCATATGCAAGGTCTAAAAAAGTGACGGATCACAAAGGGTCTATAGTATGTAGCACATTTATGCAACCGTTTATTAGCTAGGGACATGTTGATCAAGGCCAAAAGATCTCTAGTTAGCTAAGAATAAAGGATTGCAAAAGGGGCGGAGTGTAATGCCTCCCTTGTTAGATGATTAAAAAAATTACATTTTCCTTAGCAGAAAGTATGATTATAGACACCAATCTTTCTTGTTGTAAGGCTGCATGTATCCATGGAGATTACATGCATCCTCTTTCAACCCATCATCAATTGATTCACTCTTCCCTAAGTTGTTAGCAATTTTGTTGAAAGTATATCTTTCCCACATATATATGATATATATGGGAGCTATTTAATACAGGTGTGAGGAGGAGGTGATATTTGATTGGTTGAAAAAAAGTAGAAAACAATAGAAGTTAGAGAAAATGACAGCTAGAAACTTTTTCTTGGCCAATCAAATGTCACTTGCACTTTGCTGCAACTCCTTGCTAATATTACCACTCCTCTTTATATGTGTGTACTACAAATTAGTTTCTTGATGATAATGGAAACCTCCCAGTGCAAGGGATTACTAGGCGCTCTACCTCTAGTATTCTTGCAACTTAGACTCAATCTAATATTTAAATTGATTTGCATGCTCAATTTGGTTGTACATTTGTTTCTAGTAAATAAATGCATTAAATAACAAGTCTCTCGAAAAGTATTTCTGTCCCCCAAAAGAATAAAAAAATTAGCTCTGCTCGTTCGCCACAGAAGTAATAGATGTTCCCAGAAGTAATAGATAACGGTAAATCTAACGCGTGACAACATAATTGGATGAGATACATTCTACTCGTTCGCCACAGAAGTAATAGATGTTCCCACAAAATGAGTCCTCGGTACCCTGTGATATGAAGACGCGACAATCATCCAATTTGCATGCTACATGGCAGTCAGCTGAAAGTCTGTGATCTCTTGATGACGGATGTCCTGAAATTTGCCGAGTCACGCGTAGAATTGCCACGATTCCAACACGTCAAGAACAAAACACATTCCACATTCCATAGCTGAGGAACAAACAGGCTTCTAATTTCTTATTTAAACCGTCGCTTCCCCACTCCCTCCTGTATCAACCTCTCATCTCAAAACCAGCAGAACTGCACAATACGAGAATGGCTTCTAATAAGGATACACAGAAGGATTCCTACAAAGAGCCAGTCGGCTAAGTTAACTGCGGCCTGAAGCCCACCTCGCCGTCTGTCATCTTGGAGTACAAGCAAGAGGCAGAGCAGAACTCCCTGCAAGGCATGAATGCCATCAAAGCTGCAGAAGAGCGCTATCTTAAGTCCAAGGAGACAAACTTTGAGCATCTGGAGAAGCACTGAGATATTTGGAAAGATTAGTTGAACGATGGTTACTCTTGGGGGCGGTGTTGAAATATGATGTTCTTAGTTCTTGTCTGGTTTTCATGGAAGGGGAGTGCATGGACTGTAGCTGTTTTGTACAGGGAACTTTGGTCTCGGTCTAGGTTCTTAGTTTTTGTCTGTTTTCATGAAAGGGGAATGCATGACTGTATGTAACACCCTGGATTTTTAAGATATTTTTTTTTAAAAATAATAATGGTATTTTAAATAAGAGCATTTGGGATTCCATTAGAAAAGATTTATTTAACATTTTACTAAACCTATCTTAAAACTCCGGGTGTTAATTTTCCTTTCTCAAAATGGCGGACATGTAATTTAAACATAAATAAATAATCCGCGTATAAATCAACGTCAAATAAATAGGCACCTTTATTTTAAATCAAATAAACGTCCAAAAGACAATAATAATATGGCCCAGGGTCTATCCATCATAACATCCCATATAAATGTCCAACATATGTCCAAAGATCTAAATCACATCCAATTATAAAATATGCAGTCCATAATAAAATCCAAATGATAATCCTGTTTAATGACTCACATCACTGTTTAACACTATAGAAAAATGGTCTTCAGCAGCTCTCACGGCTTCTCAACAGCCTTGCCTTTCCTGTTATCGCGCTCGAGATCTAAGGCATTGCAAAACAAAGCAATGCCTCAACAAGCTATCGCTTGTGTAGGTACATAGACAATTAATGTAATAAATGAAAGAAATAATGAACAATACTGATGAAAAATCTAACATTTATGAAAATAGTGATATCATAATGCCATGTTCAATAAATGCCAATTTATTCCATATGCTAAAACATAAAATTCAAGGAGTTAAAACATGACATGAATCAATAAAATGGAGCATACAACCAGAATAAGGGCACCCTAAGGTAATGGGTCCCACCACATCGCACTAACATCCCTGATCAGGAGTACACGTAGTCAACCTCTGAGTGTCGTCACACCCAGGCATATCATCCATAACCATGCTCATCATACATGCACACATAATAAGAATATGGGTCATCATGTTGCAGTGGCAACCCTCCATGGGTATCAACCACCGCCGCTCCCCGTCGACACCATAACGAGAGACTTAGCGTCTGTCCCCATAGAAAGGCTCAGACCGGTAGTGTGGACTATCCATGTTACCAAACCCCTACCGAATGCCATCTATGGGCAGGTGTCTATCATATCACAAACTCATCACATCATAATCTCGGAAGGTGGGTGGCCGGCCCTATCCCTCCTAGCATGATGCCCACCAGGCGAGAGCACCCGTCATCAAATATAAAACACGGAAATCATATGTATATGCTAAAACTCAAGAGCACTTATAGCTTGCAATCCCCAAGACATGCCCCCCATCCTGGGGTTAGCCTATAAAAGGACCAGCTAATAAGCCTCTATTCTCATTTCTATGTAAATCCATGCATTTTCTATATATATAATAAGAAATAAGTCTTTAATTAAGCATAACAAATTAACATCATACTTGTAAAAGCATTTTAAATAAGTTTATTCAGTAAAAGATTTCAATTTGGAATAACCATCCTGTATGCAATGTCGCATGAAATCCACGGTAAATAATAATTGCATTTTTAAAACACAATCACACATGATGCTATGTTTAAACATGGTTTAAAAATCAAGGCAAAACATTAGTTGTCGTCACCTACCTCAGTGTGAGACCACTAGCTTGCTAATAACTCCCTTTAACTGGTATATTCAAGTGCATCTGTACATGTCACGTCACTATTTTAAAAATTTTCTAAATAAAAAGTGGTCATTTATAAGTTTTTAAGTTAAAACTAGGTCCGCGTCGTCAATACGGTTACAACGCATCTTTTGGATCGTGATTTGGACTCCTCTAGCTCCCAAAAATCAATTTTAAGTGAAAATACTTCATAAATTAATATTTATTAATTTATAGGGTGTTTGGCGGGTGCACTGGTTTACACCAGCGGCCCTGCTTTACACCGGGTTACACCGGCGCCCAGTGTACACTGGGTTACACCGGCAGCCCCGCTTTTACACTGGGTTACACCGGCACCCAGTGTACACTGGGTTACACGGGCAGCCCAGTTTACACCAGCGATGCGGAAACCAGCGCCTGAGAAGACGACCGGCTTCCGGTCATCTCCGGTGACCCTACAGGTGTCCAAATCACTTGGTTTTTGAACCATTTTGTTCTAAATTTTGTCTAGTTTCCATTTTTATCATCCTTTTGCATTGATTTCTCCAAAAACCATGTTTTTTAAACGATTTTTCCCAAGTTCCTAAAAACATCTCTAGGTACTGGTTTTGGGGTTTTATGGAGAAATCCACCGTTGGATCACTCCCAAATTTAAAGGGTTTGCTCTTGGGTCTCTTGTGCACTAGTTGGACGGTGCGATTTTCAAACGGAAGAGGTTTGATCCATGAAATCATGCTCCAACAGTAGCGTGCACAAAGTTCCCAAAAAATCCGATTTTTTTCCTAATTTTTTTCATGCTTTTCTAATTAGTTTTCTAATTAATAAATACATAAAAACATGGATTTGAGGCTTACCTTGCGTCTGGCTGGTGTTGCTCGTGTTGCCGGGGCTCCACTCGCTGGAAAAACGTGAATTTTTGCAAGCTAGGTTTCTGAGTAAAGCTCAGTGAAAACGCTCAAAGTGAAGCGTTTTGGCAACTTGGGGAGGATAGATATAGGCCTAGAGTCCTAGGGGAAGAGAACCTCTCCCATTCACGCCTCTTTCCATGGCTTCTCCGGCGATTTTGCCGGATCCGGGTACAGACGTGTGGAAGACGGGGGTGCCATTATCAATTTGGGCCCCTGTGTAATATATTTCTGTCAAATGACAAAATTGCCCTTACAACTTCGTCGGCTCATAACTCCCTCGTTTGAGCTCCGTTTTTCGTGTTCTTGGTGGTGTTGGATTCGTATCGACGAGCACTTTCTAATTCTTATGTTTTCAGGAAAAATTTCTATCTATAAATTTTTATTTTAATTTATTTAATAATTTACTATTTTATGCTAAAAATTAAGGATATTACATTCTTCCCTCCTTATAAAAATTTCATCCTCGAAATTTACCTACATACCTCTATGTAAATAACTTTGGATGGATCTTTCGCATCTCCTCCTCAGTCTCCCAAGTGGCCTCCTATATTGAATGATGCTGCCAAAGGACTTTGACCAAAGCAATGGTCTTATTCCTTAACTCCTTGACTCTTGTATCTAGGATGCGCACTGGTCTCTCTTCAAACGTCATGTCAGATTGTACCTCTCCTGGGATCTGCTCCAATACGTGTGAGGAATCTGGCACATATTTTCTCAGCATAGACACATAAAAGACGTCATGTACATTTGCTAGCTATGGTGGTAAGGCTAGCTGATATGCCACAACTCCAACTCTGCGTAAGATCTTGAAAGGTCCAATATACCTGGGGCTAAGCTTCCCTTTATTTCCAAACCTCAACACCCCTTTCATGGGAGAAACCTTCAAGAATACATGCTCACCCTCAGAGAACTCTAAGTCCTTTCGCCTCTTGTCTGCATAACTTTTCTGTCGACTGTGAGCTGTCAGTAACCTCTTCCGAATGAGTTGGACTTTCTCTGCACATTCTTCTACTAACTCAGATTTCACCACGCGTCTTTCTCCTACATCACTCCAACATAAAGGTGACCGACAAGGTCTGCCATAAAGTGCCTCATATGGAGCCATGCCAATACTAGCGTGATGACTATTATTATAAGCAAATTCCACCAAAGGTAAATGATCTTCCCAGCTACCCTTCCAATCCATAACACAGGCTCGTAGCATATCCTCAATAGTCTGGATGGTCCTCTCGCTCTGTCCGTCTATCTGAGGATGGAATGTTGTGCTGAATTTTAGTCTCGACCCTAATGCCTCTTGCACGCTCTTCCAGTATTTTGAGGTAAATCGCGTATCTCGATCCGATATAATTGTCAAAGGAATGCCAAGTAGACTGACAATCTCCTTAACATATAATTTCGCTAAGCTATCCACGGTCTGATTTTGTCTAATAGGAAAGAAATGAGCGGATTTGGTCAACCTGTCCACAACGACCCATATCATGTCGTGGCCGCTAGCGGTCCTCGAAAGACCTAGAATGAAGTCCATAGTAATATGGTCCCACTTCCACTCTGGAAGGTCCAGTGTCTGAAGTAGTCCTGATGGACGCTGATGCTCAGCCTTGACCTGCTAACAGGTCAAACATCGTGCAACGCACTCTCCAACATCCTTTTTCATACCATTCCACCAAAAATGCCTCTTGAGATCCTGATACATCTTCGTACCCCCAGGATGAATTGTATAAGGGGATTGGTGTGCTTTTTGAAGTAACTCACGCTTCAATTCGTCATTTGCTGGTACTACCAACCTTCCCTTAAATCTAACCCCTCCATCTAGCCCCCTCAAAAAATCTGTCTTATCTGTCAGATCCTGTGTTTCCTTGTCTTTGCCCTGTGCCTCTAAGATCCTGTCAAAGAACTTAGACCGAGTCGTCAAATTGGCAATCATCACACCCGCCTTTCTACTCAGGGCATTTGCAACAACATTAGCCTTCCCAGGATGGTATTGTATGGTGAAGTCGAAGTCCTTGAGATACTCCATCCATCTGCGCTACCTCATATTCAATTCGCTTTGAGTAAAGAAGTACTTGAGGCTCTTGTGATCAATGAATACCTCAAATCTCTCGCCATAAAGATAATGTCTCCAGGACTTCAACGCAAATACCACCGCTGCTAATTCCAAATCATGTGTTGGGTAATTTACCTCATGTGTCTTCAGCTGTCTAGACGCATAAGCAATTACCTTCCCATGTTGCATCAACACTGCTCCTAATCCCTTGCCAGAGGCGTCACAATAAACTACATAACCGCCTGTATCAAGGGTATAGGATAAGACTGCTATTGTCTATTCTCCCTAGTTTGATACATTGACTAAACTTTGACAAAGCTATGAGTACTATTGTTTGTGCTTCCCAGGACCCTGTGGCTTGGACCATTGTGTGGCTTGGACCATTGTGGTCCTTGTCCACTTATGGTAATGCCTATGGCTAGTCATCACGAGTCTTAGCCACAATAGTATTAAAGAAGATGTTGTTGCCTTAGTGATTGATCAATCAGGCCTAAACCATTCAAGTCTAAGATGATCATTGACTAAACAAGAAGTCTTGGTTCATGTTGATATACTATCAACATAACCAGGTCTAGAATTAAGCCCTTGTATCTATCGAATTGGTTGTAGATCATGGTCTCCTAGGCCAACTATGACTAAGGTATACATATTGATCTATACCATAGAGGCTTATGGTTTAGCCATCTTGGGAACCTTCTGACATACTATCGCTTTGATTTGTTTATGGCTTGTCATACCTTATCTATAGTCTCTAATCAACACAAGGCTCCCGTAATACCTCTACATGACTCAATCGAGCCTTAAGCCTATGCATGTAATTAAAAAATGTGATGGATAATCAAAAGTTTTGTCTTTAATTATTGACATATAATTAACAACAAAAGGGTTAGAGATATGTACTGACCTTCATTTCACTAATAACAACTCACTAGTAGAGAAAGTCTTTTTAATACTATAGTATTTATATGCTTTTGCTCATTTGCATGTAGAATAAGTATTTTTGCTCATACAACCTATTTGAAATAGGATCCAATAATAAATGGTTGCATCACTAAACTATGGGCTGGTGATGTACTTCTTATTGCTGGTATGACTTATTTATGAATGGCACGGCAATGAATGGTTTGCATTTGCACAAATTTGGACTCTCCTTGCACTTTTTTCCTCTTCATCTATGTGAAGTGGGGTGTAAATTAGAAACCTTTGGAAAGAAAAGAAAAAAGGTGTATCAATTTGAGGAATTACATAAAAAAAAAGAGCAGTTCCGGTGCATGAAGTTCCCATGTATGCAGGGATCGGGGAAGAGGCGGACCACAAAAGTTTATAGTACATAGCCTTACCTTGCATTTTTACAAGAGACTGTCTCCACGCATTGAACTCTTGACCTCAAGATCACATGCCAACAAGTTTACCATTGTGCCAAGGATCTAGTTAGAGGGTTTACATCTCCACTAGAATAGCAACAAACATGTATAGCAAAGCCCACCGAACCTGCGGACATCTCGGAGTACTGGCAACAAGGACAACACATTCATTGGATCCCATTAAAGGGAGGGCGGGTACCACTATCTCAAGGTCAGGGAGAAAGGAAGTTGGCGGCATGGTAGGGGTTTTCTGTTGGATTTTGAAATAAGATGTTGTGTTTCTGTAGAAGGGGAGCCTTGGCGCAAAGGTAAAAGTTGTTGTCGTGTGACATTGAGGTCATGGGTTCAAGGCGTGGAAACAACCTCTTGCAAAATGCAAGGTAAAGCTGTGTACTTTAAGCCCTTGTGGTCCGCCCCTTCCCCAAACCCCACATAAGCAGGAGCTTCGTGCACCGGAGCTGCCCTTTATGTTGTGTTTCTATACTTCCTTTAGTTGTTTTGATAGAAGAAAACTTAAAAAATGGACTTTGTTTTGTCATCCACTTCATGTTTTGGTTCTATTAGTTGAGTTGTGCTGCAATTGCACGTGCAATGAAACTGGGCCAAATTTGAGCCCCTTACGTCTTATATTAACTAAAAAAGCAGCTTTTGCGCACGGGCTCCGCCTATATGAGGTTCGGGAAAGGGGCAGACCACAAGAGTCTATTGTATGTAGTCTTACCTTGTATTTTTGCAAGGGCCTATTTCAAAACTTTGAACTCGTAATTTCAAGGTCACGCCACGACAAATTTATCATTTTGTTAGGCTCTCCTTCAGGTCTTATATAAAACTGGATCTAACCAAAGGAAAAAAAACTACATGCCTTACCAATAAAAAGGGAAGCCTAGTACACTAGCTCGCACAAAAGTTAATAATATTTAACTTTACCTTATATTTTTGTAAGAAATTATTTTCTCACATCAAACCCGTGATCTCAAGGTCATACGACAACTATAACGTGGTCTGACTCAATACATGTATATTTACAACATGATCGGACCCGATACATACACGTGCAGCGTTAATAGAAAGTTGTCAGTTTCTAACATGACATGCATTTGCTCCATCTTACTTCAATAATGCGATTCCGTGTTACTTCTAATTGGAGCTCCACTTCGTTAGACACTAAGTCCTAATAGGCGGCGGGGGAATGCTGGTGGCACGTGGCTAGAGTTACGCGTAGCCAGCCTTTGTTGATGCATAGGCAAAATGGACAAAAATCTGTGGATATTTGTCTGTCGTTATAACATCTGCAGATATGCAAATAAAAAGAGATCGGATTAATCTGATACGTTAAATATGCGATCCCAATGAATATGTCCTCTGACGTCAGTTTAAAAGAGTATTTTTCTAGAAAATTAAATTAAAAAATATAAACTTCTTTTGAAAGATCTAAGCAGTTAATTTTGTTCGATCTAAGCAGTTAATTTTGTTCGGCGTCTTCAAAATAGTTTATTCGTAAAAAATCGTTCCATTTGGATGATCCTAACAACTTTTTTTATTTTTCTGAAAAAGAAAAAAAAAGAAAAAAAAACAATACCTTTAATTTTCAACTTTTTAAGTTATTATAATCTATTGCTAGCCCATATAAAGGATTTTGAATATGATTAGCAAGATTAATGGTTTATATTTTTTTAAAAAGAAATCAACATCTACAATTCTATGTAGGCATGGCAATTCAGGTTGGCGGGTCGTGTTTGTGTCCACATGAACACGACACGCTTCGAGTTTAGGTCGACACGAACACGACCCGCATAATAATCGTGTCAAAAATCCATAACCCGAACACAACACGATTATTAAACGAGTCGACACGACACGACTCGTATAACACGATTAAATAAATAATATAGTAATATATGACGGTTTCAGAAGAACCGTCTTATATTATGAACCGTCATATATTACTGCTCTAATATAAAAATTATGGCGCGACACAAGATAAATTCAGACAACACATGTCTATTATTACAGGAACACTTGATTAGGCGGAGGTATATTGACTTCATAAAAAAGATATTGAGAAGGAACCGGAAGATCTTGTTGGCTGTGCAAAGGCCCCAAGCCCGTCCAATCGTCGTCACCTCACTTAAACAACCAAAAACCTTTGCTATTCGGTAGCTGTTTGGATATGAAAATGTTCATAATGCAGCTGGAGCACCGCCTGTACTACTGCTATCATATTGGCAAATTTGGCTGCCCATTTATTCTTTTTGGCGCACCGCCTGTACTACTAATAGCTGTACTACTGCTATCAACTAGGAAGGTTCATAATGTAGCTAGAGCAGCGCAGGAACTGGAAGATCTAGTTGGCTGCGTAAAGGCCCCAAGCTCGTCCAATCGCCGAAGACGGTTCCAAATGAACCGTCCTATATTACTGTTAGTTCACGATAAATAAATAGGTTGCGTGTCAAATAGGTCAACACGATGAGTCATGTTGATTGACCCTAACACGACATGATTTTTGGCGTGTCATTTTCGAGTTGACTCGAAAATGACATGAGCACGATAAGACTCGACCCGAACCCGCTAAATTCGTGTTGGGTTCGTGTCATGTTATCGTGTCGTTTCATATTTTGCCACCCCTAATTCTATGTCACTTACTCTGAACGGATGAATAATCTACAAATCTGTAATCGACACCTTGATTGGATATGACTTGGGGTCCTTTTATCCGCGATTTGTGCCAATAGAAACCCCTCATTGCCAAATATTTTCTTGATAATTCTACGTAATATATAGATATATTAAGTATTATGACTTTATTTAGTTTTAAAGTTTTTAAATATTTTCTCATCACTTTTATTCACGTTGTTTTGAGCCTGCCCTTTATCCTTTTAGAACTTTTTACTTGCATTGCCTCACTCCTTCTAACTAGTGTCATTTTTGGTCTCCTTTGAACATATTCAAACCATCCAAGTCTAATTTTCCTAGTTTCCTTACTTTGTGGCTGAACAAGATAGTGTAGAAGGCATTTGCTAGCGGACATGGCTGATTGGATTTAATAATACAGGTGAATGAGTTGTTGTTGTGTGATCTGAAGGTTAAGGGTTCAGACTTGAAAACTTTCTCTTACAAAAATGCAAGGTAAGACTCTATGCTATAATAGTCTAATGAAAACAGGGGCTTTCCATCGCATAACTGCCTCTTTCTAGTTTCTAGTAGCGAATTACCATAACAGGAAAAAAAACATAAAAAGGAAAAATTGAGCAGGACCGACCTCCCACAATTGATCTGAACCGTTTACTTCTAATAGCTTCCACATTTGTTTGTATCTCTAGCAGTCTTTGAATGAAGAAAACATATTAGATCGGATGGAAGATCGTTGGATTGTTATGATAGAAAAGTTAAGGGGGATCTGACAATGGAAGGTATTACATGAACGGTTCAGGTCAATCGTGGATGGAGGAGAAGGAGTGTGGTTATCAAAACAAGGCAGCCCTAACCTATGGCCAGACAAAAGGCGCGCTGGGTACAGATTCGAACTCATCGCATGTGTCCTTCCCGCTGTTTCGTGACGTCTAAAAAACCAAACAACAACTTCACCAGCAACAATTGCTCGCTCGCTCTTTTTTTCTTTTTTCTTTTTTTTCTCACTTGTTGCCTCCAAAAATCCCCTTCCCTCCAAACCCTTCCAATCAAATACCTGCGGAAAATCCCTTTTTCTTCCGGAATTACAATTTCCATGGCTGGAATTGAAGGTTCCAGACCCACTCAATCGCAATCTCATCCGCTTCCCCAAATTATTCGCCCTTTCAAACGCCAAATTCCGCTTTTCCCTCCCACACCCGCTGCTGATTCTGCTAGCTTTCACGATTCCGGCAAGGATTTTCATGCCGCTGGCGGTGAAAAGGACCTGATCAATGGCAAGGGCCCTGTAAGTAATCTTGCCACCTTAAGTTGTATTACCTCCAGCTTGATAATTTATTTCTTCTTGCATCGTTGAAATTCGATATGAAGCTGTATCGATCGATTGGATAGGATAGGATATCTGTAACTAGAATTAAATTTTGTGGCTATTCTGATCTTTCATCTCGAGTTTGATTTTAGATTTTTTTCTCTTTTCCTTTTTTTTTTTCTTTCTGTTTCTGCATGTTGGATTCCTTTGCTTATTGACCATGATTGACATCTATGTCAACTTTCTACAAGGTTAGAGGTCGGCTATTTATCTGTGTAAATCACTTTTCCATTCCAAGGTTTTCTCCATAGTTTTTGGATTTGGATATTAGTTTTAAAATTTTCAGCTTTTCAGGTGCTGCATTAGTTGTATGAGACCAATTGTTTATGTTTCTGGTTCAGATCATGCAATCATTGCTGAAATTAACTTGTTTAGATTATGTGAGAAGAATTTGCTTAAGTGCATTGGCTCATTTCTGACTTTGTAGGCATAACCAAAGTATTACAATGCAGACTTTATAGAATTGGCGGAATTGAGTAGTTCTAGTTATCCATGTTTGCAGTTGTTAGCCTTGGGGAAAATTCTATCATCATTCTCCTCTTCTTCATCTTTGCTTCACAACCTTACATCCTAAAGCCAGTATTCTTGCCCTTTACTCCACTTTTTAATCATGCTAGTGTCATTTATCTTTCAATTAAATTGGTTTTATCTGCATTTTAGCCACTTTTCAAGTCCTCATTTCTTGAGGACCATTTCTAGGCCTTCTAAGGCTCTGTCTTACAGTGGAACATTCCCCAAATTCTTGCCATGAGTCTATCTCACTATGACCTTTCTTTTTGTTGCAAGAGACCATTCTATCACCAATCTTGTTCTTATGATTCCTGATTGCATTGAAGGACTTCCAAAGTAGAGGTTTCTGAAGCTGACAGGAAGGTTTGACCTCATTCACCTCTGAGATACCAACCAAATGCAAGTGGTTTGGATCCAGTATGAGGATTTGGTATTTCCAGAATCAGATCATCCTTTGATGACACTATGCATCCCATTAAGACCATGGACAATGTACTTCAGGGATTCATGAAAGAGCCTTGTCTGAGGCATCATTGACGCATCTAGGAAAAGAGTTACTATAGGCATAAAAAAGGTGAGCTGCTACTGATTGGCTGTATCCTCATATATATCCCTTTGTAAGTAGTTTGCTGCAATTTCAACAACCATTAAGGGCGAAAGATAGAGTTTGATCTACTCCACAATATCTAGAAGATCAGTGTAACATGTTGATCAGTGTAGTTTCACTGGTTGCATGTGATTCTTATACAGAATGGACAAATGTGGGTCAATAAAGTCAAGCAATTACCCTAGTCATTGACCTCACAATCTGCAACTGTTAGCACCTATGAGGTGCAGTATGCATTGACTGCTCTTACGGAGATGAAAGTTAACATGGCTACGGCTATGGTCTTGGCCAGGACTGTTAGGATCATGTTCTGCATGTCATGGCTAGCGGAGTGTCTACTAGCTTGTGATAGGGAGGACTCTTCTTACTCCACCAGCAGCGGTTCCTCCTGCATACTTTTGAGGTTGACCCCCTTGGTCCACTAGCTTTGTAATGCTATGACCCCAGCATAGGTTCTCTCTACTTGTAGCGTGTATATCATTGATATAACGACACTGCCATGTACTGCTTTCACTACTATGGCCTACACCCATCAACTGATGGGGACCATGTGTCCTGGCTAATCAGCTTGTGATTGTCATTGGACTCTACCACTCCTTTTGAGGCATTGTGGGTAGTTGAGAATAGCGCCAATCCACTGCAGCAATAAAAATGCAAGTACCATGGTCTTGTCTGTTCCTTACTCTGGTTCATCTTGCATTTGGATTCTTCTCTTCATCTCACACATGTAGGTGCTCTTTCTATTTTGTAATTCGTGTTCTTCTTTATGGTTCTTGTTTCTGATGTTTATTAGTAAGCTTCATTATGTTTCTAAATTCTCTTCAATTTTCATATGTAATTTGTATTCACCGCCACTAATGTTCTTGTGAAGGAATTCAAAAGGAGTGCAGTATGTGAGATAAGAAAATGATTAGGTTTCAAAAGAAAGAAAGAAATGACGAAACAGGATAATAGAAATAAGATTTCCACATTTGATAAGGAAAGACAGATAGGGTGGGATTTAGAGTTTGCAGATGGTAAGAAAGATAGGTTGTGGTGAGAAAGGAAAGAAAAGATATGGCTTTCAAATGGAGAGAATTGCAAAGGAAGAAATGAAACGGAACAGAAAAAAAACAAAGGTATTTGCAAGACAATTGAGCGAACAAAATTGAGTGCATGAAAGCTAAAATCTTGAGAAAGATTAGGAAAAGGAAAGGTCGGTGTTTCCATGAAATAGAGTTTTCATGATGCATGGTGAGACAGAGATTGGAAAGAAATGAGGAGAAAGCAGTTCTTGAAATGTTGAGAATTTTCAGGTAGACGTACCTTGGCCAGATCTGATTGCTGAGGTAAACCATCTATGCTCCCATATAAAATTTCTGTACAAAGAAAGAACGAAAAGAAGAAGAAGAAGAAGAAGAAGAAGAAGAGCTGCAAGAAGGACAAAGTCGTGAAATTGAGGACGTCTTTATGCTTTGCTAACTCTTGAATGCACGTATACATGTTTCATCAAAACTGCACTTAACTATACAATCACTTGACTGCATATACATCTACTTACATTGTGTGTGTGTGTGTGTGTACACATATTACAAAACCTTAAAAAACTCCCTTCATTTTATCTGCATGTGTGTGTCTTTGTATATGTGTATACACACACATTAGAATACCTTTTAACACTTGCTTTCTTTTTCTCACTTATCTAAAGCGGATTAAGTGATAGCCAAATTACCGATGTTTCAGTGAGTGGATGCGGACCAAAAAATCGGCCATCTGCAAAGAAGTCGACTTGGCTTAGTTCATTTGAATATTCAGTTGTCTGGGCCTGACTCACATGAGTCATAAATGGTTCAGGTTGAGTATGTAATGCAAAACTTGGATGCAGACCAAAAACTGGTCTTGGCAAAAAGGGGTTGACTTGTGCTGGTCAAGCATTGAATTCAGGGAATTTTTAAGAAGTGCAAGAAACCTCCTTTAATGCTCATGTATACTACTACAGAAAATGCACACTTAAAGCGCATCAAAACGCATAAATTTTTTCAGCATAGCACCTCTCCAACTAATATGGCTGGCATTTCCCATTGCCCCATGACATGTGGCTATCTGTTAATCTGGTTGTTTGCATTACTCAAGTCACTTTGTGGCACTCTCAGTTTTTGAACTGTTTCTGTTGTTATAAGTTTTGTTATTCTTTACTTTAACTATTGAATGATGTGGTTATATGCATGACGTGTAAAGATTTCTTGCTATTGCACTTCATTTTATTTTTCCTTTTCTAATCTATGTTGTAAACTGCAATAAACTGTCCTTGCAGATTAAAAAAACAAATGAAACTGAAAAAGCTGAGGTTTGTGAATTTGCAACTGTCCCAGAATATGCAAAAGCAGTTAGCAGCAGTTCACATGCACCTACGTCAGGCAAAGGCAGTAAGCATCATAGTAAAGCCAAGGCTTCAAAACGTAAAGGGGTTGGAGCTCAGGCTCCTGCATATGATGGTGAAAATTCTTCAGCCTTAAATGTGCATTTTGTATAGCGTGCATACCATCTCATGCTTTCTTTTGGAAACTATTGATTTCTAAAAGAAATAGGCTTTATTGATTAACTGGCTCTTGAGATGCAGGATTGCCTTCTAATGTTTTGAATACTTCTACTAGCTGTCGCTATGACAGCTCTTTAGGTAAGTGAATATCACAGAGGATGGTGCAATATAGATCTTGATCTTCTAGTGTAACTATGGATGTGATTTAACCTGGGTGTGATCTGTTTGAGCAGGGTTGCTGACGAAGAAATTCATCAACTTGATCCAACAGGCTGAGGATGGCAGTCTTGATCTGAATGAAGCAGCAGCTACTTTGGATGTACAGAACCTTTTCATAATTTGGTCCTACTTACAGCTTACAAATATGTTATAGTTAGGTGCTACTGGCTGTGGTTTAGTTTAGAAACTTTCCAATTTGTTTGGCAGGTCCAGAAGAGGAGGATATATGATATAACAAATGTTCTTGAAGGAATAGGACTTATAGAGAAAACATTGAAGAACAGGATATGTTGGAAGTAACTTCTAGGAAACTTTTCTTTAAATTTTCATATTTTTTTTGTTTTAACTAAATAACTAATTAGGTCTGCTAAACAGGGGACTCGAAATGTCAAGGCCAAGAGAACTGGAAAATCAAGTTTCTAGGTTGAAGGTACTTTTATTATATTGTAGAAGATTTTATTGGTTTATACCCTCAACTGGCAGTCTATCTTGGTTACAGTCATGGTACTAATGTGGTGATTGGTGTTGGCTTTGCATAAGTATGTACCAGAAAGAAATAGTTTACATGTAAATTTTGAGAGTTTCCTGAGCAAGCTTGATTTACCTCTGATTAAGTGCAATATCTATTATTGCCATTCGAAAAAAGGGGCAATATCTGTTCTTAGAGTAGTTGCTTTATAGTTAAATATTTAAACATGTTCTAGGATATTATAAGTTTGCAAATTCTAACATTTGAATGTGAACAATATGTTTCCTTCCTGTTACTGGTTGGGCATGTATAGGTTTTGTAGCCTGAACTGGACATGAGTGAGTTTCTTTTTTCTACCTCTGCGTTCTTTGGCATTAGTCATTATTATGAACACCTAGTTATTCTGTACTTCATCACAGAAGACCTCAATGTTGGAAACATACATCAGAATTTGCAGAAGCAGAAAGGAAATCAGTAATGTTTCCTGTACCAGGCAATCATCTTCTTATCTCCAATTTCTCCATACATCTATACAGGAATATTTGATATTTTCTATAAGGAACAATCTTGACATATATAGACCTTTGGGTACCATGAGCATGGTATTTAGGCATTGGATGGATTTGCCAATTTTTTTTTTCATAGTACTGAAGATTGAGACTCCTTGACAGATAGGTGAAGGTAACTGAATTGGGGTGGATTTCCCATTTTGTATTGGTAGGCAACCTTTGACTACTCAGTCACTGAAAGGTTTCAGAGAAGGCTTTCTTTTTGGAAGTGTCTTGTTTTGCTTGGCAGTTTGATTACATTAATGAAGTCAACTCTCTTGAATCTTCCTATTTATTTCTTCTCTCTTTCCTATGCCCAGCTAGTGTTAGTCACAAATTAGGGAACTTGAGAATGATTTTCTCTACCATGCTCAGATGAAAGCCAGGAGTCTACTTTGTCAGCTGGCATGTGGTGTATACCCTGAGGAAGGAAGCAGTGATCTGAGAAAGGTAGTGAGCTTTGGTTGAAGAGGTTGAGAATCATGTTTAAAGGAAACAGGTCCTAAATAGGAAGTTGTTTTCAAGGAAGTTTCTATTTTTTGGACCTTACTATTTCCCTACACCTAAGAGACACTTCCTAATTGTATTGTAATTCCTCTCTCTCTCTCTCTCTCTCTCTCTCTCTCTCTCTCTCTCTCTCTCTCTCTCTCTTGGTCGAGAATAAAACAAAATAAAAAAATCCAAAACGTTAGTGTTGAACGGAAGACGTTAATGGCTTTAAATTTTTGGTTGAAATTTTATTTCAAATAGCTGGGTTTCCTATCTATTTCTCTCTCAGAATTCTCTCTCTCTCTCTCTCTCTCTCTCTCTCTCTCTCTCCCTGAGTTTAGACTGTGTGAGGAACTTGAGGATGCCTATCAAGGAACCTAAGGACGCCTAAACAAGCGAGGAACCTGAGGACGCCTTCTTGTCTACTAGTTGCCAATCTTGATCTCTACTGGGCACTCCATCTCCTTCTCTCTTCCTGGTGCTTGAATGCAGTAGGAATCAGAGCCTTCCTGTTGTGCTTGGAATTGTTGCAGAGGTAAGAGGACATTAGAAACCTCGTACATATTTGTGTTTGTGGTTTTGCATTCACTAATTGATTAGCAAAACATATGTATGATGAAAGTCCTAAAAGGTTCAATCATATGATAATCGTCTATCTTCAGGGTTTGCCTTGGCCTCATATATTTGTAAGTTCATTTTCTTAAACTAAATGTTTCTTGTTATTGAGAAAAAATCTCTGCTACCACCAAATGACCGAGTAATTTCTCTTTTCCACCTTAACTTAGTGATACCCTTCAATCCATGGGACCTCTTTTCTCACTAGGCATCCTCAGGTTCCTCACATAGTCTGAACTTTGGGAGAGAGAAAGAGTAGCAGACCATGAGAGAGATCAGACTATGTGAGAGAGCTCGGTGAGAGAGAGATGAAAGGGAGAGCAGCAATGAGAGGGAGAGAGATAATAGCATGTAAGAGAGAGAGAGAGAGAGAGAGAGAGAGAGAGAGAGAGAGAGAGAGATTGGTGAGAGAGCAGACTGTGAGAGAGAGTTTGAATTCTGGGACCGCTAGAGAGTTCAAATTCTGGGAGAGAAACATATAGGAAACCTGGGAAGCAGCTGTTTGAAATAAAATTTGAAGCCATTAACGTCTTCCGTTCAACGCTAACGTTTTGGATTTTATTCTCGGCCAATCAGGGCATACCTGCTGTTCGTGACTGCGCTAATTTGCTGTTATTACCACTCCCCTATATATATATATGGTGCATGAAGCTCTTGTGTATGCGGGGTCTGGGAAAGGGGTGGACCACAAAGGTCAATAGTACGCAGCCTTACCTTGTTTTTTGCAAGAGGCCGTTTCCATGCCTTGAACCCATGACCTCAAGGTCACACGACGACAACTAGAGAGAGAGATTTGCAGGGCTCACAAGAAAATGTGTTGAGATGAAACTCCAGCGAATTCCTCTCTCTCTCTTAACTATTATGTCATGAACTTTCTTTCTTGGAAAGTGGTTAGAGTGATCTGAAATAGAATTCCGTCTGTGGCTCTATGTAATCTCTTGAAAGTATGCTGAATCTTGGGAGGATGGGAAAACTAATTGTCTCATCAAATATGCTGAGGTGGTAGATGGTGTAATATGGACTGTAGTATGAAGGCTTTCTAGAAGGATGCTCCACTCAGGACTAGAGATGAAATTCATATTTAAGGGGGACTCTTGGCGTGATGATGTCCTTTCTCTGATCAGATTTGACCCATCAAATAGAGAGGCGGTTGTGGCAGACTCCTATATATGGATTGGTTATCCTTCGTACCTGACTCGCTCTTGCAGACACTTTGAGCATGAGCTGTAGATGTACATCAGCCCGCTTGGACAGATCGGAGTTTACGACTTCTATGGTGCTCTCAGACTGACAGTGAGGCATGGAGATTGGAATACTTGCTGGATAAGCTTTCTATTGCACCTGATACATGGTTGTAAGTTGTAACCAGACTGTCCCTTTAGCTAAACTTTGGCATGCCTTGGTGACTCCCCTAGTTTCAGCATTTGTGTGTGGACTGCCTCACTGTGATATTGCTTACTGTTTCACTGGAAGCAGGAAGGTAGGTGTGGGTGGAAACTATTGCTTTGACATACTTGCAGAGTTTGTTGCAAGTTGGGGATTGGGAGTTTGAAGAGGAGAATGGTCTGGAATTTGTATGTTTAGCATTTTCAGCTGGGGAGGATGGGAGGGTTTTCCTCAATGAGGTGGAGTTTTGTATTGCTGGATATATAGCCATGTCATCTCTTCAACTTGTAGTAAGCGGTTTGCAGGTTATCTCCTTATGAATTGAGGAGATCATAGGATGTTTATCATGACAGGCTTCCTAAGTAGGTTCCCCCTAATTGATATACTCTTCCAGATTCTACAATCAAACTGAACCATGATGAGGCTTGACTTGGTAACTGGTCCCAGCAAGGGTTGCTGGCATCATCTGAGACCATGTTCCAATGGTGGATGCACTTTCAGGCCTGATTGATGCTTCGGATTCCAGGGATGCTAAGGTGCACGCCATGAGAATCGAGATTTAGCTTGGGCAGCTGGCTTTTGGCCAATAATCAATGAAGGAGACTCCCAGAATGTTGCTTATTGGTTGCAAGTGCAACCATACTTTTGGCTACTGAAAATCTATTAGGGAAGTACTTGATTGCATTGAGCTGGCTGCATGTGTTATTTGCTCGTGTCTGTAGGTCAGCTGATGAGGTTGCAAGTGTCCCATCCAAAGAAGGGCTTGATTGGGACATTATCTTAATCTTGTTTCCTCAGTTTTATGTTTATGGTTGTACTTGATCTCCTTGTAAGAGTCAGTGAGACTCTTTGTTTACATTCTTTTGGTTCTGGCTAATGAGTTTCTTATCACTGAAGTAAAAAAGATAAGGAAACTAACTGGTGACATGAACGATTCTATTCAATAAGTGCTGTTACATGTAGAAGTTGGTTACTGAAGCCCCATAACCTCCCCAAATGTGGGAATAGACTTTGACAATGTGGCATAATTTGTTTTATTTTATCAAACACAAATTTCAGTTACCAGTTGTTATATCAAGCCTCTCTTGACAGGCAGAAATTGAACATCTATATGCTGAAGAATCCAGAATTGACAACAGCATAAGGTTATCTCTCTCTCCTTTTTCCATTAAGGGTATGAGATATTTTTCTTCCCTGGGAAGGGTTTAACTAACATTTAAAGAAACATTTTATTTTCTAACATCACTAACTTCTTGGTTCTGCAGAGAAATGCAAGAGAATCTGAGGTTACTTACTGAAGATGCGAACACCCAAAGGTTGATTTACTTCAGAAATGATATTTTGTCTTTTGCTTTTAGGTTTCCTTTTCATATATTTATTTGACTGTGCTTTTGCTGTTTAGGTGGCTTTATGTGACTAAGGAAGATATCATCAGCCTTCCCTGCTTCCAGGTTTGATCTACTGTTCAGCTCTGTATTTAAGTGAGACTGAGTCCATTATTGTCCTGGGTTCTTCCCATGATAGTTCTCAATACCTGAGTTTGGTTTTCACTTTTAATGTTGTAGAATGAAACAGTTATAGCTGTTAAAGCTCCTCATGGAACTACAGTTGAAGTCCTCGATCCTGATGAGGTGGGTAAAAGAGATGCGTAAAGGTAAAGTTTCCAAAAAAATATTATGACAGTTCTGACTGGTGGAGTATCTTCTGCATAGGGTGTTGGTTATACACAACAACATTACCAGCTCCTTTTGAGAAGTGCCATGGGACCGATAGAGTGCTACCTAGTCAGGTAATTTTCGACTTTGGCTTGAGAAAGTGCAGGGGGCAGGTTAGGGGAGGGATTTTCTGGTGTATATCACTTGACTTTTCTGAAGGGGAGCCTCGGTGCAATGGTAAAAGTTGTTGTCATCTGACCTTGAGGTCACAGGTTCAAGGCGTGGAAACAGCCTCTTGCAAAATGCAAGGTAAGGCTGTGTACTTTAGGCCCTTGTGGTCCGCCCCTTCCCCGGACTCCGCATAGGCGGGAGCTTCGTGCACCGGGGCTGCCCTTTATATCACTTGACTTTTCTAGTCGTATTAGAAATAAAGTTTCGACCAAAATCCACTTCTACTGCCTGATGCCTGTAGAAGATGTTCTGATATATCATCTGCCTGCCCTTATTTTTCCCATTTTTGAGATCCATTAAATGATTTTTTACAAATTTGGGAGTAGGGAATCCAATAGGTCTCCATCTGTATAGCTTTAAGTGTTCAACAAGAGGGATGCTGATATCATTTGCACATAGGAGGAATGCCTCTGATCCTTGTATGGCCATCCAAGAAGAGGTGGATGGAACTCCACATTTTGGGTGGATGGTATTAGTAGTGCTCTTCAAATATCCTTT
The DNA here is from genome assembly GCA_035236585.1 of Warburgia ugandensis. Lineage (NCBI taxonomy): Eukaryota > Viridiplantae > Streptophyta > Magnoliopsida > Canellales > Canellaceae > Warburgia > Warburgia ugandensis. The sequence continues at coordinate 46,272,426 of CP141129.1, forward strand.
GATCTTTGCCCTAATATAATTTCTGTGCTTGCTGCTTTGTTCTAGTAGTGATGCTCTAACTTGTTTACTTACGTTACAGTAACTACGAGGAGAGGTTTGAGGATTCGAATCATGGCCCACAATCTATTCCAACAGACACCTCATCTGAGAACAGTAACCATAACAATGACGATGTACCGATGCCAACAGTCCGAGATACACAAGTATCGTCTGATGCAGAAGAACAGGCCCCAGATCGCCATACATGGTCTCCAAATTTACTCACCCAAGACTTTGTAGGTGGAATGGTGAAGATCATTCCACAGGAAGTTGATGTGAGTACCATAAGTTTGTGGATTCAATATTCTGTCTATTGACACTTTGGCTCGTGGCTCATCTTTTTACATTTGGTTGCAGACTGATGCAGATTACTGGCTTCTCTCAGACCTTGGAGCTAGCATTAGTGATATGTGGAGAACAGAATGTATCCTTCGTATGTCAAACTTACTGAACACATCTCATAATTACACGCACATACATATTGTCCTGTAGAGATCTAAGCCATTCATCATGTTCGGTGTACAGAAATTAGGTGACCCATGAGAAATCTGTGAATTCAGACGATTCTAACAACCCTTTTTTGGTCTTTGAAACACCTTTTAAAAATTGATGGTCATCATTTTCAACTCAGAAGCATATGCTGAAAACATCCAATGGGCAGGGGTTTGCTGCATAATCTATCTATGCCAATTCCGAACATGATGAATGGCTTAGATCTAAAAAAAACTATCACCATGCATGAAAATGTTTGGCCTGTACTAATCCACTCGCCTTTTGAGTGTTTACTGCTACCGGGGCTATGCATATACATTGGTCATTGGCATTCCTTCACATTCTCAGGAAATGTGCTAACTTGCTTAGCAAGGGAAGCTCTTTCACAACTAGTTGTCGTTGTTGCTGCCGCACTGCCAAAGTCTCATATATGTCAACAGCTGAAAGGTGAAGATGGATTTGCATCTTAATTTTCCTGTCCGATGGATGAAGATATTGCCTTGTGAGCGGGCCCAGAGGGGCAAAAGATTAAGAGCCAGAAAATCCAAAAGATGAAGCAGGGGTATACGTTGCTCTTCTCAACCTTCAAGTGTAAATTATAATTGTTTGGCCATTATCGATAATGGTAATTAATAAAAAGGTGTTCGTAGCTATTCACAATTTTAGCTTGAATCTTCCTATGGACCAATTGGCAGCAATAAAATTGGCTTTAGGAGGAAATCTGATACATCTTGGACCAATTGGCTGCAAGGAAATAGATTTTAAGCTGATACAGCTTCAAAGGAATCAATTTGAGGAACAATCTTGTTTGGATGTGAGAATGTTTGCAGTAGGTTGAAATTGGCTAAACTAATTCCATTCTTTTGCTTATGATCATGGCTTTGGTGGATTTCCATTCAACATGGCTGCAGGCTCCAATTAATCAATGTCGTTTCAGTTCGCTTCAAGCATGTTCTAATTCTCAATTAAGCCTCGATTTAGATGGCATTGCATGGTCTGCATTAAACTTTCATGGACATATTATCAATGGGCTCTTATGTCTCTGAGCCACTATTTGCTTCAATTTTTTGTGTGTGGTACTATGCAAGGCCAACTTCTAAAGGGGAGCCTTGGCACAAAGGTAAAAGGTTGTCATTGTGTGACCTTGAGGTCACGAGTTGAAGGCATGGAAACAGCTTCTTGTAATAATACAAGGTAGGACTGCTTATATAGACTCTTGTGATCTACCCCTTCTTCAGACCGCTCATAGGTGGAAGCTTTGTGCTTTTTATCTTTTCTGGTTCGAATTTACACTATCAAGAGCTGAATGGTCTACCAAATGTATCATTACTTGAGCTGCTTCGCAACAATGGCGGCATTTGATAAGTCAGGTTTTTCTATCTTATAATTTATGGTGAAACACTTGCCGCAACTTCCACTTACAAGCAGAGATGTTGAGTTGTTGGAAGGTTCTCTAGATTAAAAAATAATAATTAAAAATTAGACTTTTCATGGAATTCCCAAAATTCCCATGTACATATGAATGTCACAGAAGGAAATAGAAGAAGATTAACGTGTTTTGGTCGAGATCAACTGTCCTTATGCATGGATTTGGTTGCTGGTTTTTTTATGGGTTAGTAAGATTGAGAAGAAAGCATGGGATGGGAAGAGTGGAAGGAGGAGCGAAAAGAGGAGCAATGGACATGCTTGGACTTGAGGCTGCCAATTGCTCCACACTTCCCATTCTGCATTGACATCTAAACATTTCTCAATCCATCAATGTCTAAGGATAGTAGTCCAGGTTGAGATGAGCTGCGTGTGGTCCATATCCATGTGAATGAGATTCTTATATATATATGTGTGTGTGTGTGTGTGTGTGTGTGTGTGTGTAATATTAGGGTTAAGGTGTGTGAGAGTAAGAATGTACATAGGGTTGGAGGAGGCTCAAAGCCTCATCATCCTCCTCGCCCATGTAATTTGATTAGATGATAGTAGAATCTTCCTCTCTCATAGACGTAGGCCGTGTTTGGCCAAACCACGCAAATATCTATCTCCTATTATGTGTGTGATTGAACTGATCCTAACAGTCCACATATTTTGGATATGCAGGGGTAGCTGCTTGTAGTTTTGGTCCTTCACCTAGCGGGCTATATGACCTACAAGTTCCAACAATCAAACTGTCTGCCATCATTATTGTAGACTTGCCAGAGGTAATTTAAAAAGTTACAATCCAAGGAGGAACTATGATATCCTGCCCCTTTGGTCGATCAAACCTGTTCATCTAATTTCTCCAACTCTAAATAATTATTTAGCCCTTAAATAGCACATATTGGATGAGGCTGGAATATGACAAATGAACTTTTGGTTACAGATACGTGGACGGCCTGAAACACGATTTAGAGAATGGTCTACAATCTTCTTCTTCTTTAATTTTAATTTTAATTTTTTTTTTATTTTTAATATTAAAATGATCCAATCATGGTGATGTTTTGGATGCAAGATATCCTGAGCATGATAAATCAAATGGATGGCTCTGATCAATAAAAGGCTGGACTCACCATCTAACAGTGGGAAAGTGTAATGGGAAATCAAATTAATGGGTCTGATCAATCATTCTTCCTATTTAGTAAAGCAGGAGTGCACGAGTCTTAACAACAGTCGAGATCTAATTTTCTCTGTTAAATGACCCCCACGTGTCCAGATCCTTTTAAAAGGTAATGCTTTAGACTGGACTTGAACTAGACTTTGCAGGGACGAAAGCAAGACCTGGGCTTGACTAACGCACAGCGTCAAACATCAGCCCATAACTTTGGACAAACGTAAGGGTGGTGGATGATCATGCCATGTCTGATATACTCCAAAATTAGATGCATGGGTTAGCTTCACTGCCTTCTCGGTTCAGGATCCAGTGGAGGATGGACTGGACCAGCCTTACCTTGAGAGGGCTGAGTCCGGAACTGCCAAGATCGGATCTTGCTGTATTTGATTGAGTTGATCAGCACAGTTGAGTCTCCTACTCTCTCTACATTTCTAACATGGGGAGTCATTTTATCACAAGGCCTTCCACTCAGACTAGTTATTGATAGCTGTTCCCAAGTGTCTGCAAAAGCCATTTAGAAATGGGCCATCGGAATACCCAATGCCCAAGCACTGCCAGCCCTCTGATCGGGTATGCGAGGTCTGAGAAAGGGATAGATCACAAGGGTCAATAGTACACATCCTTACTTTGTATTTTGTAAGAGGCTGTTTTCATACCTTAAACCCGTGACCTCAAGGTCACATGACGACAACTTTCCCATTGGCCAAAGCTCTCCTATGAAGTGACTCCACAAGAAAATATCAAACGTAGAAGTAGTACAAGACCCAAGTGGTTACACCTTAACACCAACCATCTTTGTGGGCACTCCACCACAGATTTGTGGAAGATAGAGAGAGGAAGGCAAGAGAATTAGTGTCAAAGTAAAATAATGAGGCTCTTGATATGGCAACGCTCCACATCTAGAATTGCCTGTTTCTTGAAGGCATCTCCACAGGATTGTCTAGTCTACCTGCATTTGTGGGGGCTCTAAAGACCCGAGTAGATTGAGGCAGACCTGCCACAGGAAGTTCCTTGATCTCTTTTCTTGGATCCCATCTCTACCAAGGACTTTACCTGAGTATTAATTTGACTAAAAAGGCAGTTCCGGTGCACGAAGATCTTGCGTATGCAGGGTGTTGAGAAGGAGTGGACCACAAGGGTCAATAGTATACAGCTTTATTTTACATTTTGGAAGAGGCTGTTTTTATGCCTTGAACCCGTGACCTCAAGGTCACACGACGACAATTTTACTTTTGCTCTAAGGCTCTCCTTCTGAGTATTAATTTGACTAATGTGGAAAATTCAACTTATCTTTCATTGCAAATAATAAGAAACATATTATTTGTACCTTTAAAAAGGGCAGCCTAGTGGATGAAGCTTAAGCCAATGCAGGTTCAGGAAAGGGGCAAATAACAAAGGCTCTTTAGTATGCAGCTTTACCTTACATTTTGTAAGAAGCTGCTTTTACACCTCAAACATATAACCTCCAGGTCACAAGATGACAACTCAGCCCTCAAGCCAAGGCTCCCTTTTATTATTTTTTTCCTCTGAAAACCGTACAACGGATTGATCTAAAAGCTAAAACATGTCTTCCATGCATGAGTTGAAGTTTCGAATGTTGCCAGCCATGCATGTGTTTGCAATGCAAAATTGGCCGACAATGTGCTTGGTGTAAACCCCCTTGCCTCTATTGAGCCACAAAAGTTCCACTATCCACAAGTTTTGATCCAACCGTCACGTTAAGGTTCCCTTTGGAGTTGATCTTGGCCGTAGATTTGTTCTATCCTCTTTCTATCCAAACAAAACAAACAAGTGAGTTGGAAGCATGTACCAGTCATTTATTTGGTAGGTGAGGAATGTGCCTTCTCATCCTCAAGAATCACGTGGCAATGCCACGGAATGGATACTGGAAGCATCCAAAGCTCCTGCCGTGGGCATAAAATACATATCTTTATTTTGTATTTGGTAAGAGGGTGTTTCTACGCCTTGAATCCGTAACTTTAAGGTTACATGCGACAATTTTTATAGTTGCACCAAACAAGAAAAAGAAGAATAAAGCAAACCCTATGTTAATAACTAATTAATTGAATGAGATTATGATTTCATTTGGTCCTCGGCATGGAGGCATCTAACGGTTGAATAACATGAGTTGATTGATGTGGTGGCCCACCTGGATTAATCATAGCCGATCAATGAAGTTGAAACAAGTGTATTGTGATCTCAACCTTGGATTTAGACCCCTTTGACCAAAGCAATGGTCAAGGATTCAACACCATCCGATCTTGATGGATTAGAGGGATATGGGCCACATTAAAGTGGCCCACCAAATCAGTGGCGATCGCTATAATAGTGAAGTTCCCATAAGCAGGCCACATGCATCATTGAAGAAAAGGGACCACGGTAGTGCAGTTTATGATTGAATGTTGCACTTTTCAAAAGAGAAGGGAAGCTTGGTGCAATGGTAAAAATTGTAGTCATGTAACCTTGAAGTCACGGGTTTAAGGCGTAGAATCAGCTTCTTGTAAAAATGCAAGGTAAAGTAGCCTACTTTAGGTCATTGTGGCCCGCTCCTTTCCTGAACCCCGCATAGGTGGGAGCTTCATGCACCAAGCTGCCCTTTTTTTACTTTCCATAAGTGTACTACCATATACATCGCACAACCATTCAAAAAAATATTATATGGATATATATATATATATATATATATATATCCATAATTTGATATTTGATTTGTCAGAGAAAAGTTTTAACTGCCATTCTCTAATTTTTATTTTATTTTAAACTTATATATAAGAATCTTAATTTTAGCTATTTTATGCCGATGCAAAGTGCAGGTAACATTTGATTGACTGAAAAAAAATATAAAATATAAAATTTTAAGTAAATGACACTTTAAAGCTTATATGTATGTAATTTTAGTAAGGAGAGGAGCAAGAGTAAAGGGTTGGTAAAGATTGATGGCCAATCCTCTCAAAAGAACACTTTTTATGCTTAAAATTGATAATTTATGAAAGTGGAGAGATTGAGAGAGATGTTGCCCAAAAATTCAAGTGAGTTGAAACAAATAGAGATGCCCTGTTGAAGTTTTGTGTGATCTGAAAATGCCACTCAAATTGAAAGAAAAATTCTATAGGATAGTTGTAAGGTCAGTTGTGCTCTATGGATTGGATTGTCCAACAGTTAAGAAACAACATATAGAAAGGATGAGTGTAGCCGAAATGCGAAAATTGAGATAGATTAGTAGCAAGACAAAAAAGTATAAAATTAGGAAAAAAAATCATTAAAAGAAACTTAAGAGTAACACTAATAGGTAACAAGATGAGAGACATGTCCAACGTAGACAAAAAAACTACACCGGTCAGAAGGTGTGAGTAATCTAAGTTAAAAGCTCTAGAAAAAGCGAGGAACAGGCGTAAAAGGATGTGAATGAAACTGATGAGAAAAGATTTAAGAAATTTTGGACTAACTAAAACCATAATTCTTGAAGGAACAAGATTCGCTTAGTCGACCCCTAACAGCGGTAAAACTTTGATGACGATGACGATGACCCATTTGATGCCAATGTACATGGCAACAACCAGTTTATTGTCTTTGGCTTCTCTAAAGAGTTTGTACAGCAAGTCCATGAACTCCTTGTGATCAAATTCTTCAGCATTAATCACAACGATGATAGTCTTGGAGATGAGTCTTGGCACAACGGTAAAAGTTGTTATTATGTAAACTTGAGGTCACGGGTTCAAAGAGTGGAATCAGCCTCTTGTAAAATACAAAGTAAGACTGCTTATTATAGACTCTTGTAGTCCGCCGCTTTCTCAACCCCGCATAGGTGAGAGCTTCGTGCACCAAAACTGCCCCTTTTTATGATAGTCATGGAGATCGATGATGGATTGGCACATCGGATCAAGGTCGATCGCTACAACCAAATTTTGATGGCTTTAATTGGACAAGTAATATAAGCATGTTTGGTAGCTGTCAAAGGCAAGATATATGGGTGTGGAGGTCCCTGAGGGACCACCGAGACGAACTACCTACTGGATGCATGCTGCAAGGCACCAAAGGCAACACAGATACTTCTTTATTCCACTCTTTTCATCCTGTAGGCCCCCAGTCCACGTGACATTAGAAGTGAAGGCAATTTTCAACGGCTGGTCGTTTGGATAAATGTGAACTTCAGTCTCACCAAACACCTCAACCTAACGCCCCATGTTAGTGGGCCCTCGCACTACTAAAGTTTAATTTGGTAGCCTCCCTCCAATCTCCACCGTACACGTAGTGACTGGAATCAGTCTTGGTCTTTTTAAGACAGCCATGGCCCACAATTATTGTGACAGGGAATTGTAAATCCTACTATGATAGGGTGATTTTATTCCCTTCAAACTGTTTCTGGTGGAAGCTTGTAAGGATCCCAAATCGCGTTCTTGATCAAAACAACCAAGATAATCTGGTTACGTGGGACCGGCAGGATCGTGGTTGTCCAGTAGATCGACGGTTTCGACAGTTCGAATTGTAGATATGGTAGATCAATTGCGTAAAATATGGTATAACAATGGTAGAGTTGTCATCTTGCGACCTTGACCTTATAGGTTCAAAATGTAGAAACAGCCTCTTATAAAAAATGCAAAGCAAGACTGCGTACTATAAACCTTCGTAGTTCACCCCTTTCCCAAACCCACATGCACGGCAGCTTTGTGCACTGGGCAGGATCGTAGTTGTCCAATGGATTGTTGGTTTTGAAAGTTCGAATTATAAATATGGTAGATCAGTTGCTTAAAATATAGTATAACAATGGTAGAGTTGTTGTCTTGTGACCTTGATGTCATACGTTCAAAATGTAAAAACGGCCTCTTACAAAAAATGCAAAGTAAAACTACATGCTATAGACCCTTGTGGTTCACCCCTTTCCTAGACTCACATACGCAGGAGCTTTGTGCACCGGACAAGATCCTGATCATCTAATAGATCGACGGTTTTGACAGTTCAAATTATAAATATGGTAGATTAATAGTGTAAAATATAGTATAACAACGTCTTGTGACCTTGTCACAGGTTTGAAACGTGAAAACAGCCTCTTACAAAAAATGCAAAGCAAAGCTTCACCCGTTCTACAGACCCACATAAGTGGGGGTTTTGTCATCTTCTGACCTTAAGGTCACGGGTTCAAACTGTCAAAACAGCCTCTAATAAAAAATACAAAGTAAAATTGCGTACTATAAATCTTTGTGGTTCACCCACGTACACGAGAGCTTTGTGCACCGGGCTGCCCGTTTTATACTATAACAGCGCACATGGTTACTAGTATTATTTGTCGGTCGAGTCGTTCATATGTTTATGGCCCGCTTCTACAGTATGCAACAAGTGAGTTGTCTTATCCAAGGTTTGGTGGCTTCTTGTTACTCTGTTTCTTTTTGCCATTTCCTTTACATTCATTTCTCTAACCACTTGTACATCAACCTAAAACCACTGGACTGTAATATTAAAGACCTCATTGGATTCAGAGAAAAAAATTTCTACAGGTTTTGGTAGCATGGGCTAGATTTTCTATTTGACGTTACATGTATTAATTAGAGAGTACAAGGGAGCCTTGGTACAACAGTAAAAGTTATCGTCGTGTAACCTTGAGGTTACAGGTTCAAGGCATAGAAATAGCTTCTTGCAAAATGCAAGGTAAGACTGTGTACTTTAGACCCTTGTGGTTCACCTCCAAACCCCGCATAAGTAGGAGCTTCGTGCACGGGACTACCCTTATATTAATTGGAGAGTACTTCTTCTTCCATGTTATATTTGCATACAACTTTTACTTGATGTTTGCAAGGGGAAGGTACAAGGAGTTATACTGCCCATCTAAAGTACATATGGGCCCGGCTGTTTGGTCAGTTGGAATCTGGAAAAGTTGGTCATGCCTCACAAAGTTCTCCTTTTATATGAGCCAAGGTAACGTTGGTAAAACGGCAGTCTTGGTGCACAAAGCTCTTGTCAATGAGGAGTTTGGGGAAGGGGCAAACCACAGGGGCTTATAATTCACAGCCTTCTCTTGTATTTTTTAAAGAGACTATTTTTACACCTTGAACCTGTGACCTTAAGGTCACACGACAACAACTTTAACCGTTGCACCAAGGCTCCCCTTCTAGCCTCAGCAACATTGCTATGAGTTGTAAAATGCATGACCCGGTGCACAAAGCTCCCACCTATACGGGGTCTAAGAAAGGGGCGGACAACAAAGGCCTATAGTAGACAGCCTTAGCTTGCATTTCGTAAGAACTTGATGTTTGCAAGGGGAAGGTCCAAGGAGTTATACTGCACATCTAAAGTCCCTATGGGCCCGGCTGTTTGGTCAGTTGGAATCTAGAAATTTGGTCATGCCTCACAAAGTCTTCTTCTTTTATATGAGCAAGTTAACGTTGGTAAAATGGTAGTCTTGGTGCAGACCACATGGGCCTATAGTATATAGCCTTATCTTGTATTTTTGCATGAGACTTTTTCTACACCTTGAACCTGTGACCTTAAGGTCACACAACGACAACCTTAACCGTTGCACAAAGGCTCCCCTTCTAGCCTCGGCAACACTGCTCTGAGCTGTAAAATGCATGGCCGGGTGCAAGAAGCTCCCGCCTATGCGGGGTCCATGAAAGGGGCCGACAACAAGGACTTATAGTAGACAGCCTTACCTTGCATTTTGCAAGAGGCTGATTACTTGATGTTTGCAAGGGGAAGGTCCAAGGAGTTATACTGCACACCTAAAGTACATATGAGCCTGGCTGTTTGGTCGGTTGAAATCTGGAAAAGTTGGTCATGCCTCACAAAGTCTTCTTCTTTTATATGAGCAAGTTAATGTTGGTAAAATGGCAGTCTTGGTGCACAAAGTTCTCGTCAAGGAGGAGTTTGGACCACGGGCTTATAGTACACAGCATATCTTGTATTTTTGCAAGAGACTGTTTTTACACCTTGAACCTGTGATCTTAAGGTCACACGACAACAATTTTAACTGTTGCACCAAGGCTCCCCTTCTAGCCTTGGCAACATTGCTTTGAGTTGTAAAATGCATGGCCCGGTGCACGATGCTCCTGCCTATGTGGGGTTCAAAAAAGGGGCGGACAACAAGGGCCTATAGTAGACTACCTTATCTTGCATTTTGCAAGAGACTGATTACTTGATGTTTGCAAGGGGAAGGTCCAAGGAGTTATGCTGCACGTCTAAAGTACATATGGGCCCGGCTGTTTGGTCAGTTGGAATCTGAAAAAGTTGGTCATGCCTCACAAAGTCTTCTCCTTTTATATGAGCCAAGGTAACGTTGGTAAAACAGCAGTCTTAGTGCACAAAGCTCCCGTCAATGAGGAGTTTGGATAAGGGATAGACCACATGGGCCCATAGTACACAGCCTTATCTTGTATTTTTACAAGAGACTGTTTTTACACCTTGAACCTGTGACCTTAAGGTCACATGACGACAACTTTAACTGTTGCACCAAGGCTCCCCCCCTTCTAGCCTCGGCAACACTGCTTTGAGCTGTAAAATGCATGGCCCGGTGCACAAAGCTCCCACCTTTGCGGGGTTTGAGAAAGGGGCAGATAATAAGGGCCTATAGTAAACAGCCTTAGCTTGCATTTTGCAAGAGGCTGATCCCACGCATTGAACCCCTTGACCTCAAGGTCACATGGTGACAACTTTTACCATTGCGCCAAGGCTCCCCTTCTTAAAAATCAATAAGTTAAGGGTAATAAATCATGACTGCTTAAAGAGTTGAACAAAGCTCATTTACTTCTAAGTCCTCACCCCTCAAGCAATACAATTACTTGAAGGCTTGTATTGCTGATTTTATTTCTCTTTTTCAACAAAATAATAGGGCATTAAAATTTTAATCAAGATTCCGGATAATTGTAGATGCTTAAATTGCGACAACTTGGAAGCTCTCTTATAAAGTCATCGTCATCATTATCCTGACCTTGTCGCAACTTAGGGGTTGGTCACATGAATCTTGTTCCTTTGTTAAGAATTTAATGATGACTACTAATAATTGGCAGCCCATGTGCACTAAGCTCCTGCATATGCAGTGTTCAAAGAAAAGGCGGACCATAAGAGTCAATAGTATGCAGCCTTACCTTGCATTTTGCAAGAGACTGTTTCCAACTTTGAATCTGTGACCCCAAGGTCACACGACGACAACTCTACTATTGCACCAAGGTTGCCCTTTCTAAGACTCTTGATAATTGTAGATGCTTAAATTGCGTCAGCTTGGAGGCTCTCTTATAAAGTCATCATCATCCTTATCATGACCTTATCACAACTTATGGGTCGGTCACATGAGTCATGTTTTTCCATTTCCCTCTATTAAGTGTCATGGCTCATTAGAAAAAAATTTCTCGGCAGTTATATTTACGTTCTTTTAGGACTTTCCCTTATCCTTTGAAAACCTTCAACTTGATTGCCTTACACCTTCTAACTGGTGTTGTTTTTAGTCTCCATTAGACATGTTGAAATCATCTAAATCTAGTCTCCCTCATCTTATTCGAGGCTCTCTCCTAAAGCGGTACTCGAAAACTTAATTATTAACTACTTAAAGTCAACTTTCTACGTGGCACTCTGTAGGAGAGTCTCCTTGCAAATGCAGTTTAAGTGTCTACAATTATGAGGATCTTTAACTAGGGAGTGCAAGGACTTTGAGACCAATCTCAACTTAAAGCTGATGCTAATATAATATTAATTGTCAAATTAGTTCGTGGTAACTGAACAATTAAAAACAAGAGAAGGATCTAATAGGTGACCTACCTGTGCCTACCATATTTGGGGCTTACATAAGGCAATGAAAGCCATTCATTTGAAGGGAGGAAAAATTATATATTAATGTGAAAGGGCCCAATTGTCTCTGACTACTAGCTCAAGAGAGAAGTATACTCCACTTTTATGCGTGATAAAAAAAAATTTATTTTTATTTTTATTATTTATAAATGACTTAGATAGGCTAGACTCAAATTTCATGCCAATAAAATATTTTTAGCATATATGTTTTGTTGATGAACAATCACGACCATCTAGTTTTATTATTTTTTCTAGAGACCCAAAACACGCATGATTAGCATTGTCCAAATGTGTTGATTTGAATTTGATGAACAACTCATATCTACAAATATATATATATATATATATATATTTACCATATATTGGAAGAGGAGTTTTAGGTCTCTAGAAAAAATAATAAAAGAAGAGAGAGAGAGAGAGAGAGCGGAGAATTTTTTTTTTTCTAATCATGCATATATAAAGATATGTGTAGACACTCTTATTTTTGACACTGTAAAGTGCTATCGTTGCAGAAGAAAGCACTAAAAAATATTCCAATATATCCTACAACTCATGCACACCAAAGTCAAAGTCAATAATTTACTAGCATAGGGGTATCATATGGCAGCATTATTCATTAGCGCAAAAATTTCTCACTAGAAGAGTTTATAGTATGCAACTTTATCTTGCATTTTTGTAAGAGACTATTTTTACACCTTAAACCTGTGACCTTGAGGTCACACCTATTTTTTAAAATTTACAATATTAACCATCATATTTTCCCAGTATGTTAATGTACAACGTCATGCGGTATCTACTTTATCTCATCTTTTGTCCTTTTGTTGCCCTTCCTCTTCTTTTAATATATGGTAAGAAGATAAACTTGCATCTCAGTATTGACAAACATATTATATATTTGAGCCATTAGGTTGAGTCAACATTCGGAATGAAAACAATGGTCTAATGAGTGGTTAGCCAGCCGCCTGGGCATCCCTCAAAACTAATTCCTAGCTTTTTATCTAATTTTTTAGATAAATTTTATTATATTGCATTGTCTAGCCTTGATGCAATGGTAAAAGTTGTCGTCATGTGAACTTGAGGTCACGGATTCAAAGCGTGGAAACAGCCAAAAATGAATGATAAGGCTGCGTACTATAGGCATTTGTGGTCCGCCCCTGTCCTGGACCCTGCATAGGCCGGAGCTTCGTACACCGGGACTGCCCTTTATCCTTACTGCCAGAGACACAAAATTTTGCTTACTGGATTGTTCTAAAAAATATAAGTTCAATCTCAACCGTTGCCACAATCTGACGGCTCAAATCAGGCAATCTGGCCGACCATAAGAAGATCCATCAAATTTGAGCTGAGCTTGTAGCTACCCATTTGAGTAGCCGAGCATTTTAGCAAGTAAACTTCCCAATGAAACTACTACCAACTTCCACTATATCCTGCTCTCATGCAAGCTACCAAGTAAAGGGTTAGGACCACCGCTCAGGCCTGCTCAAGTAAAGTGCGACAATGGGGAAAGTAGCTGTACAGTCACACACTTTTGCAATAAGGGATTTAATGATCTGACCCATTCATCTAATTACTCCAACTTTGAATGTGCAATAATGCGACTCGTTTTGGCCAAGAAAAAGAGTGCTGCACTAATGAATTCATGAGAGATTATTTGTAAAAAAAAATGGCTCCATTGAGTCCTGTATCCGTTTTCCAACTAACTCCAATAATTGTGAAACTCATATAAGATATGGAGAAATTCCGTATGAAAAAGCGGATGCACACACCCAAAAAGGAGGTTTCGGTGAAAAGTTTTTCAGGAATTCTAACTGAATTATGTTAAAGACCTAAAAAAATTTCGTAGGGTAGTAATTTTGGGTCTTTGGTGTAATTTAATTTTGCTAAAATACCTTTTACAAAAAATCTTTTTCAAAAAAAATAAAAATCAATTTCTGTCCATTTCATACCAACCAAACAAGACTATGGTCATCCAAATAGTTTAGTTCTTGCAACTAAAATACTGATAATATGGCAACTTTTCTCGTTACACTTGTTCTGAGATTTGAGGTGGCACTTTTCTCTTATTAGAGAGATTTTAAGTATATTTATGAATTAGAATAATTAGCTCTAGGCAGTTTGCTTTTACTACTCTTTGCTCAAAATATAATAATTATTTTGTAGGATGATAAACTAGACATCCTTAAAAGTATGAGAAGAAGTTAACTAATACGATTGAAAAACTTTGGGACTAAATGAAACGATAATAATTAATAAAGAGAAATCGCGGAACAAAATTCATGTGACCGACCCCTAATCAGAATGAGAATTGGATGATGATGATGACAACGATAAATATTAATCAATACAAGCTTTAGGGTAGTGTGATGTCTAAAGATCAATGGTTAGGATCATCCAAGATAGTGCCCCTAAAAGGGCAGCCCTGGTGCACGAAGCTCCTACCTATGCAGGGTTAGGGAAAGGGGCAGATTACAAGGGCTTAAAGTATACAGCCTTACCTTGTATTTTGTAAGAGACTATTTTCATGTCTTATACTTGTGATCTCAAAGTCACATGACGATAACTTTTACCATTGCACTAGAACTCCCTTGAGTCCTTAATTAGGCCCTACCTGCAACGAAATCCTTTGTTTCTGCTTCACAAGGGGACAAGGCTTCCTTCTAAGGTATTCCCTACACCTCTGTTTTTCCAACTGTGCCATCTTTCCATGACTATCCATGAATTCATTCCATACCGCATTATCCAGCCATAAATTCAAAGATTAAAATATTAATAAATTTCGGCACGTGCCATCATCGAAAACCCTACTCCCTCACGTGCTTGGAAATGAATTTCTTTCTCTCACCGGAACTGAAAATGAGATTAGGTAATGTTTAGTAAATAAACGGCAAGTCCGCCCCAAAGTAACGTCCAAAACTGAAGAGATTCAAACCGATATGGTACGTCGTCTCCTTCCTCCTCTCGACGACGCCTCGATTCGGGCTGTAAGGCCGCGACGCTTCCACCAGTCATTCAACCGCATAAACATTTCTATCTCCATAAATCCTTAACTTCTCTTAGAAAACTTTTTTCAAACACTTTCGGACCTTCTCTCTTCTCACTAATGCTGCCTCTCTCCCGTTTTCTAACTCTCTAAGTACATTTTCTTGATTCTGTTTTCTCTCGCAAGGTATCAATTTTTTTTGTTTTGATGGATTATGTTCTTGCTGAAATTGATTTTTTTTTTTTAATTTTTGAGATTTAGGATTGCACATAACACTGCCTTTCTCTCTCCAACTGCATTTTCTTATTTCGCTTTTTTTTATTTGGATTTTGATGGATTATGTTGGAATCGGTGCTTATTTCTAAGTTTTTTTCCTTCTCGTGATTTTATTTTCTCTTACAAGGTGCTACCTTTTTTCTTTGTTCTAATGGATTCTGTTTTTCTAGAAGTGGTACTTGCGTGCGAGTTTTGCAGTGGTCGGTAATTTTCCCATCATTTGAATGCTTGTAAATTTTGAGTTTTTTCGGGATGAATTTTTGGTTTTCTTGTTCTGATTTTGTAATGCGTTAACTTTTTATGTCGGATTTTATGGAGATATTATTTTTTTCTCCTTCTTTTACTTGATTTTCTTTTCATTGTCGGTGGAGTTTCCTTCCTTTTTTTTTAATGAATTTTGTCCAAATTTTGGTTCTTTTTGCGTTTTGCAAGTAATTTTGATTTGGCACTGATTCTGTGTATGGATAGATTAGTAATGTATTTGTTCTGTTGTTTGGTTCTTCTTCTTTAGTCGCAGTTCTGAAGCATGTGCAGATTGACAATTAGAAAATGTTTAATAGAAAGCGAGATTCTTATCCGAGTTCTGACAGTAAACTTGCTATAACTAATTAAAAATCTGCTTAAAGTTTCTTTTCTTTTTTCCTTTTGCTATGGCTAGTGGCTTTGCAATTGACTGGTGCTCATTTTTATCCCCCGTGATTATGCGTCACACTGATTTTCTCTGATGTTCATAGAATTTACTAGATTCTGGAGAATTTTTGTGTTTTATTCATTTTCATTTTATGTTTTATTTAGCGTTCTTGCAATTGTTGGAGGACTGAGGTGTGTTTATCTTTCTGATTTTTCAGTTTGATTAAGGCTCGCAGCGTGGTGAGAAAGTAAAAGTGGAAGTGGTTTTTGTTTTGTTCATGTTAGATATTTGAAATGATGGCATCATTTCTTACCAGAGGCCTCTCGTATGTTATTGTGACTGAAGTTCTTGTTGGTTATCTTTCTGTTGTAGTCTGCCTTGTTTGCTGAAAATGAACAAGAAAACCACCTCTTGTTTATTTGCAGGATGGTTCTTGGTTACGCTTATCCAGCATATGAATGCTTTAAAACCGTGGAAAAGAACAAGCCAGAGGTTGAGCAGCTGCGTTTTTGGTGTCAATATTGGTAGGTGCTATGTAATGTGTAAAACATTATGTTACATTTTCTCAGGGAAAACCATTATACAAAAGTGAGTTACTAATGATGTTTCCTCTGAACTTTCCAGGATTTTAGTTGCAGTATTGACTGTTTTTGAGAGGTTTAGTGATGCATTTATTTCATGGTGAGGGAATGTTGATGTTAGTATTTTGGCTCCTGCCCCGTTGTATGTCACTGGATGTATCTCACTGAACTGCAGCTGAGTATCTTATGTATGTCTGTGCTTTATTTGCCTAGGTTACCAATGTACAGCGAGGCCAAATTGGCATTCTTTGTGTATTTGTGGTATCCCAAAACAAGGGTATATTTTCGACATTCAGCATAATATTTAGTTCTGTTACTGTAATACCAATTAAATTCTTATATATCTTTGAATTTTATATTTTCCAGGGAACAACTTATGTTTATGATACCTTCTTGAGGCCATATGTTGCAAAGCATGAAACAGAAATTGATCGTAATTTGATGGAGTTAAGGACCAGGGCAGGGGACATTGCAGTGCTGTATTGGCAAAAGGCTGCAAGCTATGGGCAAACGAGGATTTTTGAAGTCCTACAGCACGTTGCCTTGCAGTCGCCAACGCCTCGCCCTGCTCAGGTACCCATTCATGGCAATGAGTAGATCGTCCCTTTTTTACCTGTGCCTCACTATCTTATCCTTCCTCTGATTCCTTCACCTAACCTGCATCAACATTGATTGCTCGGGTACTATTGACCAGCATATATGAAGCCTGTTGTCCTCATTTGAACTGATAATGTCTTCTGATTCTTTTGTGCCTACTCATGGCACTTCCCTCTATTCTCTTTTAGATCAAATGGAAAATTTGGAAGCCATGTAGGGAGAATTTGTTTGTTTGGTGACCATTGTTATTGTTTCACCAATTCTGTGCTTCTTATGTAAAGAGGGATCCACTTGAGGTGCTAGTTTCTATTTATATGGTTCAATTCTTTTTCACTGGGAGTCATTTGACATCCCCTGCTAGTTATCATTTTTTCTATGGGACCTCCAAAAAAGAGAAGCTCTTTCATTAGCAGTCTTCTATATAGACTCTGCTAGAATTTGCTGTGTTTGTGATCGTTATGTGCTCATTTACATTTCTCCATTTTCCAGTCTTTATATGTGCCTGCTTATACTAGAAAGAATGTCTGCTTATTCTTTCTAAGCATGAACAAGACATCCTTCTGGAAGGGAGTCAGAATGTCCAGGGCCTCCAGGCTTCCCAGTATGTCTTGTTCATGCTTAGAAAGAATGTCAAGATTATTATTGAGACTCAATTGTGTGGCTTGTTTAGTGAAGATTATTGAGAGTTAGCTTGTGCAACAAGATTCAATTGTGTGGCTTGTTTGGTGAAGATTATTGAGAGTTAGCTTGTGCAATGAGATTATTAAGACTCAATTGTGTGGCTTGTTTAGTGAAGATTATTGAGAGTTGTGAAGATCATCGAGAGATCAATTCTGATCAGCGAGTTTAGTGAAGATGATTGAGAGTCAATTGTGTGGTTAAGCTTGTTTAGTGAAGATCATGGAGAGATATGATCTTTAATAAACATTCCTCTCCTCAGCGTTACTTATGGTTCTTACTGATATATGTCATGGATGTTCTCTCCGAAGATCATAGAGTTTAGTGAAGATTATTGAGAGTCAATTGTGTGGTTAAGCTTGTTTAGTGAAGATCATGGAGAGATATGATCTTTAATAAACATTCCTCTCCAGTGTTACTTATGGTTCTTACTGATATATGTCGTGGATGCATGGTTCTTTTCATCTTTAAAAGTGTTACTTATGGTTCCGTAACATATATCCTTTCAGTTCTTACTGATATATGTCGTGGATGCGTGGTTCTTTTGATCTTTAAAGATATAGCCTTTCAGTTCCTACTGATATATGTCATGAATGCGAGGTTCTTTTGATCTTTAAAGATATAGCCTTTCAGTTCTTACTGATACTGTTTGCGAAAGCAACGCAAATAATTTGAATGCTTGCAATTTCATAAAGCAACACTAATAATCCAATTGCTTTGGATAAAATAGTGGACATGATCCTGGAACAAAATTGACAAGTAACCATACAATAAACTGGTGGGCTAAATGTGGCTTGCAGACGTGGACTCCAAAATTTCAAAAAGTAACACTAATAATCCAATTGCTTTGGATAAAATAGTGGACATGTGCAGACCTTGTTCACTGATATATGTTCCAAGTGGACTCCAAAATACTAATAATCCAATTGCGTTGGATAAAATAGTGGATATGATTCTGGAACAAACTTGACAAGTAACCATACAATGAACTGGTGGGCTAAATGTGGCATGCAGACCTTGGACAGACATATATTGTTTGGAACTGGTCTTTATGTTTTTCGAGCTTCCATGTGATCCACAGGAATAAGAAATTTCAACTAAACTTTCTTAGTAGTTTTCAAGGACATCTTGGAACTGGTCTTTATGTTTTTCCAGCTTCCATGTGATCCACCAGTTTGCTAAGCCCAACTGAATCTAGTAAACTATCCTTGAAGCAGACTTTCTTATCAACATATGACCAGCCAGAGCAACTCTTTGTGATCAATGTCTTGGGGCACAAGGGAACAGAGATATGATTGCATAGAGTTGCTCTGGCTGCTGATCTGTACTCATCTCAATTGTTGGGATTGTCATGACATGGATTTTGCTAGTTTGTGAGAATTTCTCTGGCTGCTGATATGTTGATTGATGTCTTGGGTACAAGGGAACTCAGATATGATCACATAGAGTTGATCTGGCTGCTGATCTGTACTCTGTTCTGTTGAGTCTCTTGAGAGAATTCATGACTAGACCAGATTGCTATAGTTGGAAGGTGTTTCCAGTTGTTTGGTAGTTTTGGAGTGGTGGAAATCCGTTGAGAGAATTCATATGATCACAGAGTTGCTCTGGCTGCTGATCTGTACTCTGTTCTGTTGAGTCTCTTGAGAGAATTCGTGACTAGACCAGATTGCTATAGTTGGAAGATGTTTCCAATTGTTTGGTAGTTTTGAAGTGGTGGAAATCCGTTGAGAGAATTCATGACTAGACCAGATTGCAGTGGTGGAAACTTGACCACTTCAAGTTATAGACAGCTAAAAGTAACAGAAGTACTTTCTTACTGATGTTTTCAGAAGAACCATATATGACTTCTATTCCTGGCATCTTGATTTCAGTAGGCCTATCAGCTAATAGACGAATTTAATTCCTGATGTCTTGGATTCAGTAGGCTGCCATGGCTGGCTGTTTCAGTAGGCAGTTCTTATAGATATTTTTTGAACCACCGTAGATGTCTATCAGCTAATAGACAGGCTTCCTTGGCTGGCCCTTTTTGACTTGAAACATTATCTCAAGGACATTTGATGTAGGCCTTGGATAGGTCTTTTCCTGCCATTGTATTTTTTTAATGACTTCAGTCTGGTTGTGGTTTTCTGTCTTGATTTTATTTTTTCTTGGCATAAGGTTTTTTTCTTGGTCGATGACTATCTGAAGGCTTGGGACTCTTGAAATGACTTGAACCATTGTCATAAAAATGGCTGGTCAATTGCATTAGCTTGCTTTTTGAAGTTGCTTTTATATGTGTTATGTAGGCAGCAGCAACATTATAAGATGTTCTTTTTTTGTTGCAGCTTGAGTTTGTCAGTCTCTCTTCAGTGAAAGTGTTCCCTTTTTGACATTCTCAGAACTAGCAGCAGAACTCAGAATATCAGAAAGTTCAATTATACTATGCCCAAAAATTTGAAATCTGTTTTTGTCGTAATGGCCTGTTCCATAAATAGCATTTTCAAATTTAGTTTTAGGTGTTCATGGATCCAATTCTACAATCAACTATATCTACATATTATCTTGAAAGATACTCTAACGCTAACTCTTGAACAGCAGCTGCAACGAAGACAAGCCGGGGTTCGTCAACGTCCACCAACTACAGCAGCTCGTCAACCAGCAACACAACAGCCTCCACAGCCAGCTGCAGCAACTTGCCAACCAGCAACACAGCAGCCTCCACAGCCAGCTGCAGCAACTCGCCAACCAGCAACACAGCAGCCTCAACAGCCAGCTGCAGTAACTCGTCAACCACCAACACAGCAGCCTCCACAGCTAGCTGCAGCAACTCGCCAACCATCAACACAGCAGCCTCCACAGCCAGCTGCAGCAACTCGTCAACCAGGAACACAACAGCCTCCACAGCCAGCTGGAGCAACTCATCAACCAGCAACACAGCAGCCCCCACAGTCACCTGAACGTCAACCAGCATCCATAGCTGCAGCAACCCAGGAACGTGAACCAGCTAAAGCTGCCCCTTCCCCAGCTCCTCCAACTTCCAACTTACAAACCACAGCTCCTAGCCTAGCAGTTCCACAAGCTAATAATCAGTTGCCACCACCGAGCGAAGAAGAGGCAATGCAGATCGAAACCGCTTCAGTTGTTTCAAATGGAGGTGCAGATCCTCCTCCACAAGAAACAGTCATGGAGGAAACCATTCGGGTAACACGTGGCCGCTTGAGGAGAAAACGGACTGCAACAAATCCACGTCAGTGATCTCTCTCATTCTTTTCCTTCTTCTAGCTTTTGTTAGCGAGTCGAGAAGATGATTGATGTAAGTAAAAAATGAAAAGATGACACCGATGGTATCTTCTTGTTGCTGCTCCCGTTGTTCAATCCATTAATTCATGACCCTCTTTTAAGATGCTGGTTGAGAAAGAGGGGGGCGTCAAGTTGGTATAAACCAAGGGAGAGACCAAACAAAACAGAAGACGTAACACCTCGGGGTTTCAACAGTCACAATATTGTCCGTTTTGAGGCGCTCATACACTCTTCGCGGTTTTGTTCTTCCCAAGTTTCTTAAGAAAAACGCGTTGTAACCATTAGAGTTCTCCAAACTCTTATAAACAGCCCAATTTTTTCTCCCCAGGCAATGTGGGACTAACTCTCTGTCCCTCACCCCAGCCTAGAAGCCTGCCAACCTTCTCTTGGCCCACCCTCATTGGCCCAAGCTTCACAGAAGAGGATCCAGCCGCCCATGATGATGAAGATGGAGGCATAAGCAAATTTGTTGAGCCAGAAAATGAGTCCCTTCTCTCCCATGTACAGTTCTATCGCTTATTTTTTCTTCAACACTGGGATGACAATCTGAGAGTTAACCAACACCGGAAGGCAAGAAATAGAAAGATTGGTGCTGAAAGGAGAACTTGATGCAAAACAATTTCGTCCCACTTTCGGATCACTGCTCTATCACCATTATTAATTCTTGCTGGGCCACCAAATGTAAACTGAAACATGGTAAGGCTGGGCCATTTCACAGCAACATACAGGGTAAAGCTTCACTAAGAAATTTTACGTGCAGAACGAGATGGCCTGAGGAGAGAAATGCACCTAATTATCGCCAGGACAAAGTATATGAGATGGCGGAAAAACTCTGTTCGCGGAATAGCAGAAATCTCATCCACCAATTTCTCAATCTTACAATGAAATCTAGTACAGAGTTGTCATTGAACTCACGCCAATGGTCAATGATAATCTTCAAAGAGTTTATCCTTTTTCTGATCCTACTTCAACTTCCATGGAATCATAAAATCATGTATATAAAAAGAATAGCCGAGCCAATCTGAAATAATACAAGATCTTCTCCACAGCCAAAGAATAAGGGGAATTCAAAGACAAATGGCCACGAGGTTTAGAAAAGTAGCAGAAGCTCGGAATAATCAATCCTCTTTTCTCAACTGGTCTTCAATAAGAGGTATGTCTTATATTGCTAACCCTACAAAAGTAATAGGTCTCGGGGGTCCTGACCACTTCTACATCAAACTCTCATTGGCTTTTTGAACGAGCGCAATAGAGTCATAGACAGTCAAGTGAAATCCAATCTACCAAAGAATTTGATCTGTGTACAACATCATTGTGGTAAAGGTCGTAATACTAGAGGAATCATTACTGCTGGGCACAGAGAGGGAGGTCGTACGCAGAACTGATGAGTAACAAATAGCCAATCTTCCCACTTAATTGACCAGATGTAACTCTGTCCGTTTTACCTTGCTCGATGAAGAAGCTTTAGAGAGAGAGTCTTGGTTCATTTGCTCTTTCTTGCAGAATGTATATAGAAACTCTCCAAGAAGAAAGTTCCAACTAATACCTTATCATTCAAGAATAAGAAGTCTGACAAAACACCTTCCCTATTGAGAGAAAAAGGAAAGGCCCTTCGAAATCTGTCTGTGTCCCTGAATCATAATTAATCCCAAATTGTATTCTTTGCCCATCCCTTACTTGGTATATGCAAATATCATCTTTTAAGATGATTTCCAAGCTTCTTTCTTATGAGATGGCATAGGCGCAATGTGCAAAAAGAGTAGAGAGAGAGAGAGAGAGATCAACCACCTACTAAATAGATAGGTAATTATTCCTTAAAAATAAGAGAAAAAGATTAGGAACAGTTATATGACTTGTGTATTCCTAGGTAGAAGGAGAGAGACATCATTACTTCTTTTCCTCTAATACCATCCTACCTTTTTAATTTACAATATTGGACACTATGTTTTCTTAGTAATTACTAGACAGTACCTCAATTACATTTAAGGGCATTGGTATTTCCACACATTTTGAATTGATCTTTCGTCCCCCTGGCTTCTATATTTTAAGAGGACTGACTACAATATGAGGTGCAGTCTAGCAACTACATTTTATGGGAACTGCCTGTATGTGATTCGATTCATTCTTCTTGTTCCTCTAATTTAGATGTCTTATAGATTAAAAAAGAAGAAGAGTGATTTGGATGATTCTAGCCGCTGAAAACTATGTATTTTTATGAGGTTTCAAAATTTTCTGTTTTTAAGCATAGCATTTCATAAGCTTTGTAGATGCTAGGAGGTTATCATTCTCCTCTCTTGTCTTTTTTAGTACCCCATTCTTCTTTAGTATGTAGTATAGATACAAGCAAGGCAAATGAATGAAATTTTATGACAACGATCAAGAAGATCGAGATAAATACAAGAAACTGCCCAAGATAAATGGAGAGAGAAGTAAAGAAATCTCAGAGCTAGAAAGAGGCTCGAAGGACGTGTTTGGCCACTAATGAAATCCTACAGTTAAACTCCACCAATGGGCAAGTGCAATATAAATACCCCAATTATCATTTTTTCTCCTTGGTGATCATTGGACAGTGGCTACCATAAATGAGAAGTTCTTAGGCGTACATGTTGCAGTGGATGATGGGAAGTGTAGCTAAAAGGAGGGTGAAAGAGCATATTTGTGCGTAATCATGTCAAAGGATAGGGAAAGTGTGGGTAATGTAGGATAACTAAAAGGATGGAGAAAGAGCATATTTGTGCTTAATCAAGTCACAGGATAGGATGATGTAGGATGGAGAACAAGGTATAGCCACACACTCTCCTGCATCTATTATGTGTGTTTGCAAAAGGCAAATCTCACCATTTAGTCTATTAAGTGAAATGGGCAGGTGGGAAAGTTCAATGGGAGGTTCAGATCAAGGAGATCTTGGATCTTAAGAACCTGAGGTATGGCTCTGAAAATGAACGGGTTGGATCTTTCACCAGGTGGGTTCAAAAATAACCAGAGTATATGGTTAAATGCAGCACGTGGCGGGGTAAGAGCGACCCTCGCTTTGAAGCCTGGTTAAACAGTCAAATGCACCCTTTTCTCTTAAAATGCAAGAAAGGGAATGAAAAGTTCCACGAGGGCACGCCACACAAAGTCCTCCTCCTGTGGCATTGATCCACATCCTTCAATGATACTTGAGATCCAACGTGCATCGTTATTGATCGCTTGTATGTGTAAATCAATGGTAGGGATTAATACTTAAGGAAAAGTGTTTGTGGGACCACTCGGAAATTGGTGATTGAAAGTGTTCATATTCTAGGCCAGACCTTAGGTTAGCCATCAATCCAAAATAATATTCGTTTCGTGGTCCCAACGATCAGGCACTTTTGGATGAAAATATGAAGGGCTTAGAAAGTTTGATAGAAATATGTGACTCTCGTAACAAACCTCCTCCTTGGGCCATTTGGACATGATCCAGTCCGTCATCCAATAGGCCACCAATGGTACAGAAATTCCCTCTCCATTACATATTTCTAACCAATACTAATACTAGGTCTGGAGAAGCTTTTTCCAAGACCAAGAGCAGCAACTCATCTATCACATATCCATGCTTGATACTCATTCTCTGGAGAAAATGTGCATTCATATGCAGCAATTTCCTCCTACTTTCAGGCCAAAGGCATGTAACATTTGAACAAAATCTCATGAAATGAGAAAGCCAAGTGCACAAAGCTCTCGTGCATGGGGAGTACCGGAAAGGAGTGGACCATAACAGTATAGTACATATCCTTAACTTGCATTTTTACAAGAGAGTTTCCACGTCTTGAACCGGTGACCTCAAGGTCACGAGAGGACGACTTAAACCATTGTGCCAAGGCTCCCGTTGGAACAAATGACTGTTTCTGATATATGGGCCACATCCTACCAGTCTTTTAGCACAGTGGCGCAAGGAGGAATCTCTCAACTGGTTGACCAGGGTTCAAAACTGAGAATTGGTGTGTTTAATTTTCTCAAAAAAATTGAAAAAAAAAAAAAGAAGCCACACGTAGTGTATTAAAATTGCCCACCTCAAGAAGGTTAAAATCAAAAACTGAAATGCCATTCAAATTCTTCACTAGGCTATGCAACCAGAGAAGAAAAACTGCTCTCCACATATTTGAACAAGAGATAAATACTATTATGGTCCTATTCCTTGCCACCCAAAAATAGAAAAGCCAATCTCGAAATTATACTGCTTTACATGACAGCATCAAACATCCCTCAAACCAAAACCATGGAGGGCAGTCTCCAGTCATTAGAAAATGCTGGCTACGCAACGCTTACAGGTTGACTAGAGGCATCCTTTTGAGTTTTACACCTGCATCAGAAACAGTGTCCAACATTCATATTTTCAAACAATTTCTAGCTCATGCGATTTGCCAAAACAAATGGAATGCTTAAAATCTGGGTCAGGTAATGCATGTAGAGGCTCTTGACATTATCAAGGATCCAAACAGTGGCTAGCAAATAGAAACTATTGTTAGAAGGGCCATAGCACTATTTACAGCAGAAATTCATGCAAAAAAGAGATGATTTTAGGGCTTGCAGGGCAACTGAATTCGTCAATACAGTCAACGTAGTGCACATATACTGCATCAAATAGAACGGTGCACTACAAAATGCTAGAATGTTGCAGACTGAATCTCTAGAAGAAACATTTGAATTATTCCTCATATCTCGTAAGTTTGATCCAATCTAGTTCTCAGCCACCAAACTACTCCAAGTACATCTTGCTTAAGACCACCAAGTCAGAACATTAACTCGGTGTGGAAGTCATATGAGCAGCCAGAAGTGGTAACTATTTAGTAACTTACAACAAATAATAATTGTGTTATAAGCCAATGCATAGTAAATCATAACACCACAAGCTCCAACCCCCTACAACAAAAATGAATGGCAATGCCAACCAAAATATTACTACTCTCTCTTCTGAAGAAACTTCTAAGACATTGATTGTTATTGAACATCTACTTTTTGTTATAGAAAGCATCATGCCTCTTTCCATTTTCATGCACCACTAAGGACATAGGCGTAGCTGACCCCTAGATAAGGCTTTGATGATAGTGATGACTTAAGGACATTGGTGTAATATCACATAGCCTATTGAGAAACTCATGAAGCAACAGAGTCCTTGTATCCAGTAAAGGGATAAGTTCTTTTTATCCCTTTTTGCCTTCTCT
The DNA here is from genome assembly GCA_035236585.1 of Warburgia ugandensis. Classification (NCBI taxonomy): domain Eukaryota; kingdom Viridiplantae; phylum Streptophyta; class Magnoliopsida; order Canellales; family Canellaceae; genus Warburgia; species Warburgia ugandensis. The sequence goes on from CP141129.1 coordinate 46,298,515, forward strand.
TTTATCCTTTTTTCCTTCCTTTTCTGATAGTGAATGGTAGAAAAGTGTTCCTGTTGGAAATTGTAATTTATGTCACATTCAACCACTAGGGCATACTAGAGTTTGCAAATAAAGTCTTTCTTGCACAATTAGAGATGCTGGCTAGTTCACGTCAAGACCTCAAGTTTGAAAGCAGGAGAGAGAAAATATTTGTGCAATTTCTAGCCTCAGTTCTTTACACTTCACCTTGGTTTAGCAATTAGATCCCCATGGATCTACATGGTGACAAGTCCGAATTAAGGTGCAGTCAACTACTTTTCTAATCTACCTTGTGTGAGAGGAACAAATGAATTAACATTAGTTGGCATTTTATGATAGATTAGGTAGTTGGCGAGAAGAAAGTAACTAATGAAGCTTGGGGATTAATCATAGATTTCATACTTTTACTCTTCATTCAAAAAGGTTGCAGTACATGTCCCCCACATACTAGCTAGAGGAAGTACATTTTAGTAGCTTATTCATTATAGCAGCCCTGCATCATCATGTAACTGCCTTAAGATGTCAATCAGCGATCCGGAAATAATACGACCACATTAGTCAATATCTGAGGCATCTATAAGAAATATCAACACAGATATAGTATAGGGAAAAGTACAGCGACTGCCCCTAAACTCAAGAAAAAGGGCAGCCTGGGACACGAAACTCCTGCATATGCAGGGTCAACGGAAGGGTCCCATTTTAGAAGATCTAAACCATTCAAATAACATGCCACCTAAAACTTGAGCTTAGATTTCAGAATATCTAAACTATTTACGTAATAACCCAAGTAAAAATTAGACCCACATTTTAGAGCATATAACCATTCAAATCATAGGCTTGTAAAAGTTAGGAGATTTAAACTATTCAAATGAAAAGATATATAGGACTTGTGCCTACAATTTTAATAATTTTGTTCTAAAATATGGGCCCAATATCTTACATAGCCCGACCTTCTAAAATTTTGCCACAAGGCCAATTATTTCATTGGTTTTGATGGTCTAAAATGTAGGTCCTTTATGACATCGGTAACAAGTATAATTGGAGCAGAGGTGCATTGGGTAGACTATGGGAGTAGGCCTTTTTTTTTCTTGTAATTTTAATATGAGCTTGCACACTATATGTTTTATTATAAAGTGGGCTTAACAATATTTCATACAAAAAATAAGTCCTCAAGATATAGCAATCTTAAAAAATACTCTAAAACTAGATTTTGTAAAGTGTTATAATTAAAAAGCCTTAACAAAAATTGTGGTAAATATTCAAAAATCCTTATTTCTCTCAATACACTAATCCCCTATAACTAAGAGGAAGAGTGGTTATTTTGATATTCAAGTTACTACTTTATGTAGAAATCTGGTTAAAGAAATCCCCAAATGGGATTCATGTGTAAATACTAAGTTTCGAATGGATGTAGATAGGAAACTAACATAAAAACACATGAGATTGGAGTCCTTCATGTGAGTCACATCTAGTAGTGATTTCTTCATTTTGAGGCCAAATTCTATGCTTTATTGTAAGCTGAAGTAAGGTAATAAGTTATATATTGACTATAAAAACAAAAAAAAATTAAAAATTAATTTGAAAATTTCTAATATATGTAGAAACACTAAGGGTCTATAGTATGCAGCTTTACCTTGCATTTTTGCAAGAGGCTGTTTCCGCACCTCAAACCTGTGACCACCCCTAAGTACCATTTGCAAACACATTGACCCCTAAACTATTCTTTTGACAGTTTATCTCAAAAGGAGAGCCTTAGCACAACGGTAGAGTTGTCATCATGTGACTTTGAGGTCATGGGTTTGAGGCACGTAAACAGCCTCTTGTAAAAATGCAAGGTAAGACTACATACTATAGACCCTTATGGTCTGCCCCCTTCCCCGTACTCCCCATAGTGGGAGCTTCGTGCATTGGGCTGCCCTTTTTAGTCCTTCCATTGACCAATGTCAATTTAGGCCTCACTTGCCATATTTTATAGTTTCTTTTCTAGTTTTCATTTGATAATTTTTATTATTAAAAATAAATAAATCATCATCATCAAAGCCTTATCCCGATTAGGGGTTGACTATACGAATCTTGTTCCTTCATTCCCCTCAATCAAAAGTCACGAAACCATTTAGTCCCAAAAGTTTTAAATCTTTTCCCACTACTTCAATCCACATCCTTTTGGGCCTTTCCCTTGTCCTTTTAGAGCCTTCGACTTGAATCAACTCACTCCTAACCAGTGCCATTTCTCTCTCCATTAGACATGTTCAAACCATCCAAGTCTACCCTCTCTAATCTTGTTACCTATTGGCACTACTCCTAAGTTTCCTTTACTGTTTTCCTCTTTTTCTTTAATTCTTTTTATTTTCTCAAATCTGGTAAAAAACTTGCCTCCCTCCATCAAACTCAGATCCTCAAAGGGATCCTTCTTGATCTCCTCAATTTCTACATCTGCTCCAAATACTTTTTTTTTTAACTCCTCTTTTTGTTTTCCCTCTGTCCCTACAGCCCTCACTCCTCTCACTAAATGATCAACCCCTTTTTTCACTTCAAATAGGTGCACGCTGGAACCTATTCAGACTGAGGAAACTAGCCCACATATATTTGTAGTTTCTCACCGCCTTCAAAATTTTTCTTTCTCCTTCTTCCAAGGCTCCTATTACTCTCTCCCTTGAGCCCTACCACCTTACCATGTCTCCTTAACAATCAACTGAAAAGCAGCATCAATGAACTTTAGATCCTCTAGCACAACCTCGTTTCCATGATAACCTTCAATAATTGGCAATCTCATCTCAGCAGGACATTCAAATTTAACTTTTGTCACACTCTTAAGGTAACAACTCTGAAGAGTAAAATTACAGTCCCATACTCCACACACCATCTCAAAATCCTCATTCTTAGTTCTATGTACAAAGTGTTGATACTAGGCAAACATTGAGAGAACAGCCTCTTGTAAAAATACAAGGTAAGGCTGCGTACTATAGGCCATTGTGCTCTGCCCCTTCCCCGAACCCCGCATAGGCGGGAGCTTTGTGCACCGGGGCTGCCCTTTATTTAGATACTGATGATATGCTATTCATTTGGAAAAGTCTGATCCATACAAGATAATGCATGAAGTGGTGTCTAACAGCATATTCCAATTCAGGACTTTCATAGAAAAAACAAACTTCTAAGGCAATAATTTCAAACTTGCACAACTTAAATGTACCTGAATTAGTGACAACTATTTTAAAATGTTTTCAACAATATCCATATCATTGTGCCAAACAGAATACACTTCAATTAAATCATAATACCACAAATTGCATTCAAGGATTGGTTTGAAAATCTGTATTCCTAACAATTCAATTATAGTCAAGAAAGGTACACATTAAGAGAACAACACAAACCTGTTGCAGTGTGATCGAGATGCAAAATTATGGTTGTTGCAATTTGTGCACATCCAGTCTCCATCACGCCATTGCTTTGCTCTACAAAGAAAGTGGGTGACAAAAGTCATACATAAGCATGTAATCATTCCAATATTAAATAATAGCACCAAGACACAAACTGGAGCTATAATCAATTAGCCAAACAGCTCAAGTTGGCCTACAAAGTACTAACTCTTACTTTAGCTTGTAATATTTTATTAAGCCCATACACCAGTGGAACATAGCAGAATACAGGCAGTAATTCAAATAAGGAAATGATAACACAATTCCATGGTTTCTCCTATGAAGCACAGAGCTAAAGAAAGTTGCATTGACTATGATACAATGGCTGGAAAATGAAAATAGGCAAAAGTTGCAAGAAATATTGATTTCTCCTATGTTTATATGTAAAAGTTCTATGTGAGTTGGTGTTAACAATGATACATGCGTTCAGGAGGAGAGAACAGAGCATAAAATATCTCTCGGACTTCAAATTAACCTGTACCAAGCAAATATAATACATCTGAGAATTCTAAATGATGGATGTGCATATTTGTCAGGGGAAAATATAAGCAGCTGAAAATACAAGTCAAGCCCATCTATCTAATGATCCAAACAATTTACTTAATTGGTCCTCAACCCTATATTAAGATTGTAAGGCTTTGATATCTTGCATTTGAATGAAACATCTGAAACTGAGGACGACTGGTCTCATTAATCAACGAAGCCTCAAAAGGTTAAAGGCTTAAAATCATCAAGTGAGAGAGAATCCCGGGATACGGCCATTCATAGAAAGGCCTCGCAAATCAAGGCTTTTATCATTGAGCAAGTGGCTTCCAATTGTAATACCAGCCACTGATATTTTTTCATCCACGTGAAACTACACATACCTCTCATTCAACAGTTTTAAAACTGAGTGCATAGTTTATTAGAATTGGTTTTCTTTTTGTCTCTTATTCTTTTGTTGAAGTCAAAAGAAAAATGAATGAAGAACATGAATAAAGAGCAGAAATCCAAACAGGGAAACGGAGACATTTTTGCATTGAGGGAAGCTCTCAAGGACAAACAGTGGGCTGCCCAGGACAGAAAGCAACTCCAGAAGAGAAACCTAATTCAATGTGATTGAAAAGGAATGACAGGCCCACAAAGACAATGTTACTTCCTTGTGCTGAAAAGCAGACATGTTATGGTAAAAGGTTAGGGCAAAACAAAGACCCACCATTGATTGCAGACAAATTGCAGCAGAGAAGCTTTTACATTTTAGTGGACTTTGATTTCAAGCCTCTCCCTGCACCTCCTTGGGATTGACTAGGATCCTAATTTTGGGGCAGTTCTACTTCCAGCAAATGGTTTTGTACACCAGTCCACAACCAACAGTTCACTGCTGAGTGCCTGTTTGCAGAAACTGAAAAAGAAACTGATTGGCCAAGTGCTTCACCAGGACATGGAAACAAGATCCCAGATTCTAGAGGATCTTTCACTTTTGGTCCCTCTCTCATTCTTACCAAGCATTGAGCAGCACAACCTAAAAGGACTGTCCCCTGCATCCCAACTCCTAGATGATATCCAAGATTGGAACCTGAGAGAGAAATTACTTACTTCTTCAGAAACAGCTAAAGACAGCTTGAGAGATATTTCCCCAGGCTTCTATTGAACCTGCACAGCTATGCTAACAAATATCTGTTGTGCTCAAGTTGCAACTTTTGAGTTCAATATACATAAACACACCCATGTTGTGGAATTCAGCCAGCAAACCACATAAGCTTCCGAAGTAACCAATTTTCATAATGCATCAGCATGTTGAACAAAACAAATCCAGGACCAATATATTCCACCCCCCAAAAAACCATCTCGACCAAAGCACAGCCACATAATCACCAATTTCAAGTCTCAACCAAATCATGTCATTCTCAATCATATCCTAATAGCATAGTTTAAAATAAGTTGAGCCAAACTACTCAAATTTCAAGTCCATCATGAGCTGCAAAAAGTGATTTTGGTGCCACGTCCTTTTCATATGACTGTTTGTGTTGCCCATATGGATCTTTTCTTGAAACATATTGTGCCCATATGGATCTTTTACTTCAGGAATTAAAGGATAAGGTTGTGGACGTTAAAAGAATCAGTGATAGAATTATAATAATAATAACTGTTCTAGGAAAGCAGATTATAAATGTTATAAGTGCATATGCACCACAAGTAGGGTTACAAGATATAATCAAGAAAGTTTTGGGAAGATATGGAGGGAGTCATACAAGATATTCCCAACACTGAGAGGATATTTATAGGAGCAGACTTAAATGGCCATGTAGGAAAAGATAAGGAAGGATATGATAGAATACACGGAGGGTATGGTATAGGTGAATGAAATGAGATGGGGGAGAATATCCTTGATTTTGCTTTGTCATATAACCTGTCCATTACAAATACACTCTTTAAGAAGAGGGATGAAAACTTAATACCTTTAAAAGTGGACTTCATAAAAGCCAAATAGACTTTTTTCTACTTAGGAATAATGAACGATCTATATGTAAGGATTGTAAGGTGATACTTAGTGAGAGTTTAACCTCACAACATAGGTTAATGGTTATGGATATCCATATTAAAAGATGGAGTAAAAGAACTAAACTTAATACACATCCAAAAACTAAGTGGTGGAACTTAAAGGGAGAGAAAATGACCTCATTCAAAAATAAGTTGATGGTAGAAGGAAATTGGAACTATAAAACAGAAGTAAATACTATGTGGACTAATATGGCTGAGTCCATGAAGAAAGTGGCAAAAGATGTCTTAGGAGTATCTAAAGGTAAAAGGCTATTAGCAAAGGAAACATGGTGGTGGAGTGAAATAGTGCAAAAAGTTATTAAAGAAAAACGGATGCATTTTAAAGCTTGGCAGAAGATTAGAAATAATGAAAACTATGAACAATATAACAATGCTAAAAACGCAGCTAAGAGAATAGTGAGGCTAAACTTAAAGCATATGATGAGCTCTATAATAAATTAGGAACACAAGAAGGTGAGAAAGATGTGTTTAAACTTGCAAAAGTAAGAGAACAAAAGGATAAAGACTTAGATCATGTTAGGTGTATTAGAAGCGATGATCAAAGGGTATTAGTCAAAGAAGAAGAGATCAAACAAAGGTGGGAAACATACTTTCAAAAATTATTAAATGACAATGGCTCTGAGAATATAGGGATTGAAAATACTATAAATTTAAATAACATTGGATATTATAGATATTAACGTAGTATTAGAATACCTGAAGTAAAAGATGCCTTGAAAAAGATGAAATCAGGAAAGGGCATGGGGCCTAATGGTGTACCAATAGAGGTTTGGAAGCATATGGGAGATATTGGGGTAGTTTGGTTGACCAAGTTGTTTAACAAGATTATAAAATCAAAGAAAATGCCTGATGAGTGGAGGAAAAGCTCTATTGTACCAATCTATAAGAATAAATGTGACATTTAGAGATGCACTAATTATCGAGGGATCAAACTTATGAGCCACACCATGAAACTTTTTGAAAGAGTGATTGAGAGGAGGTTACGACATGAAACAAGTGTATTGGAGAATCAGTTTGGTTTCATGCCTATGAGGTCTACCATGAAAGTTATTTTCTTACTAAGACAATTAGTAGAGAAATATAGGGAGAGGAGGAAAGACTTACATATGATCTTTATCAATTTAGAGAAAGCTTATGATAGAGTCCCTAGAGAGTTAATATGGAGGGTGTTGGGTGATAAGGGGGTTTCTCAGGGGTATATAAATATAATTAAATATATGTATGAGGGAGTGGTAACAAATGTTAAGACCACTAGTGGCGTGACTGGTGATTTTCCTGTCACTGTAGGATTGCACCAAGGATCGGCATTAAGTCCATACCTCTTCACATTAGTTATAGATGAGTTAACAAAACATTTGCACGAGTAGATTCCCTGGTGCATGCTATTTGCAGATGATATAGTCTTACTTGATGAGACAAGGGAGGGTGTGAACATAAAGCTAGAGTTATGGAGAGAAGCATTAGAATATGAAGGATTTAAAATTAGCCGAACTAAGACAAAATATATTGAATGTAATTTTAGTAAGGAGAGAAGGAGTGAAACACCAGTCAAGATTGATAACCAAGAAGTCCCCGTGAAAGACCTCTTTCGGTACTTAGGATCATTGATCCATGAGAGTGGAGAGATTGAGAGGGAGGTTACTCAGAGAATCCAAGCGGGTTGGAACAAATGGAGATGTGCATTTAGAGTTTTATGTGATGTGTGGGTGCCGCTCAAACTAAAGGGAAAGTTCTATAGGATGGCTATAAGGCCGGCCATGCTCTATGGATCAGAGCGTTGGCCAGTTAAGGAACATGATACTCATAGGATGAGCGTCGCAAAAATGAGGATGTTGAGATGGATGAGTGGTAAGACAAGAAAGGATAGAATTAGAAATAAAAATATTAGAGGAAATTTAGGGGTAGCACCAATAGGTAATAAGATGAGGGAAATTAGACTTAGATGGTTTGGATATGTCCAAAGGAGACCAACAACAGCACCAGTTAGAACGAGTGAGGCAATACAAGTAGAAGGTTCTAAAAAGGCAAGGGGAAGGCCTAAAAGAACGTGGATAGAAGTGGTGAGGAAAGATTTAAAAACTTTGGGACTAAATGAAACCATGGTATTTAATAGAGTGGAATGGAGGAATAAGATTCATATGGCCGACCCCTAATTGGGATAAGGTCTTGATGATGATGATGATGATGATGATGATATTGTGCCCTCGATCCAAAACCAAAGGATCATTCATTAATAAGTACATTAACAAGAGGCATCTTAAGATTCTAAATTTATTCATCCAAGAAAAGGATCCATGTTTCCAATGGCTTTTTTAGCACAGAAAGAATCTATTATTTACTGTATCCATGCTGGCTGTCCCACAAGATACTGATAACAAACACATTTCCTGTTAGATGCAGTACTCACACCAGAGATTGCAATGAGGATTAATTCATGTATCTCTGTCTACTTTGCATCTAGTTTATATAGTGAAACAGGTTTTAGATACACAAGCTCAGTAAATTCTCACAAAGTTGTGAATAAGGCATGAAGTTTTCTGCAGAACTAGCAAGAGATTGAGTTCAGATATTCATCATATAGAACTGTTGATTCCAGAGATATGGCGAAGTGGAGAAGGTAAAATTGCAAGCATAGAGAGGATTTGCAACCCTCTCCTCAACACCCACCCTCCACCACCGCTGCAAAATATAGGACGTGTTATTGATTTTAGTTTCCTTTCTTTCTTTTTTTTATTTCGAATGGTTAGAGGACATGTTATTTTATAATTCATTTGATTGGCCAGAGCTCAAAACTTTATGAACCTTGAGAGCATTCCTGCTAAAAATGAACTCTTTCCATTGCATTCATCAGCCACAGATTCAGCCAACAGTGAGACTTTTGGGGGCATGTAAAAGGTTGGTTCTTATCCATGAGTGCACGACTCTTAGAAATATTGAAGCCAGACGCTATAACTGTCCTGCTGAACAAAATGCAAGATTTTTCAGGAAAAGACCGTAGCAATGAAAGAGCCAAATCTGCCCTTTACCTCAAATATGGAACCATCTTCAACAAGCCCAACTATCCAACTTTCACGCCCACATTCGAATAAAGGCCTCAAAGTTATTTTTGAAAAGATTTTGAGTGCCAGTCTACTTAGGTTGGAATTGTTTGTCTCTCCCTACCAATTCTAACTATATTTACTCACACAGTTCCCAAGTATAAGACATGCTGTTATGCTAACTATATCATCATCATCATCATCAAGACCTTATCCCAATTAGGGGTCGGCCATGTTATGCTAACTATATCTTGCAAGAAAAATAATATGGTGCAAAGATCTTTCTTGAGATTTATAGCACACTGATGACAATAAAATAATGATTTTTCACCACTTGTACGGACATTTGCAAGAGATAAAGAATGGAATTTTGACCTCTAGATCTCCTTGATAAAGAATTGCTAGGAAAGGAGCAAATGAAAAAAGAAACTTGTTGCTCATAGTCATATAGCAATTTCAAGGGCAAGACAGACAGATCAGAGGAAATAATATCTATAAAATTGAGAAACCACACAAATGTTACCCTTTTCCTAGAAGTGTAGGCATTGTTGCCATTTGTGGTGACTGCAAGTGCATTGGAAAATTTGCTGCTGGTGCAGACACTCCACTAGGATACGAGACATAGACTCCCTGCTTTTGATCATTACGGGATCCTTCCATTTGCGCATGAAATGAATGCTGCTGCCCGTTTACCTTGAATTTTCAAAAGCAATATTTCAGAAGAATTATCAAACTCAACAGAAGTAACTTCCTTCTAAAGTGACATACCAAAATTTGGTTGTTTACATCTCCTGCATTAAGCCGTTTGTTATCCCAGACATTAGCAAATTCCTCTGACGCCTGTCTTTTTGTTCCCAGAGCTTAATGCCAAGACAATGATGCATAAATCAATTCCCATGACATATTGGCAATGTATTGGGAGCAGTTCATTGCATACAATTTATGCGAAACAAAACAATACTATAAAGTAGAAACCACAATAAAGCTTCTTCTAGACAGTGTAAGTGACCAAGAAAATAATGGAATTGGTACCTACATAAAGTAATAGGCTTTTCAATACCACATCTTTAAGCAAATAAGATTGCACTACACTGAAGAGACAGTAATGAAATTCAGAGGCTGCCATCACCTACTCATCAGAAAACATCAGAAGAGAACTGCCATGGAGCAAATCTAATGGTGGCCCAATGTCAACATCCAGAAGTATTAACAGTGATAGTGAGCCATACCCATCCAATCAATTGGTCAACTTCCTTATACAAAAAACCAATGGAACACAAAAACAAACACTCCAACAACCCAAATAACTACTTCCCATTTAATCTTGACTGCAGCTGGACATGTGGCACTAATGCCAACTGTCAAAGTCCTCAATTGTTCAGCACCAGACCTCTGAGAATCTAGAGATGGGGATAACTCCACACAAAAAGTAAATGCACCAATAAATAGAATTTTTAAAAGAAATTTGTAAGAATTTTAAAGAAAGACATTCTTCAGTTCCAAGAACTGTATCACTTAGCAGAAATATGTAAGCTAGAATTTTGCTTATATTTCTTTTATGTTCTTTGGTAAGTGAATTGGGATGTTTAGCAATTCAGTCCCAAAACGGTTATCCAACAGCAGTACTTAGCCACCATTTTGGTTTGATTTTAATTATAGTCAGAGTGATTTAGGAATAAACCCAATGACAACAAACTGTTAATTGGCCACCTTCGCAGTTGAACTCAAGCCCAAATAGTAAACAAAGAAGTAAATCAAATAAAAAGCATCAGTAATCATTCGAGAATATTTTAAGAGAAAACATCCAAGAGAATTTCAGAAATTCTTGGTCTATATGAACATCAACAATTACCAAACAAACAAAAAATCCATTGTCTATGATCCTACCAAAAAAAAAACCAAAAAGAAGAAGAAAAAGGATGAAGGATCAGTAGGATTCAGTAAGTTTGTCTTTGGCTATCATATTAATGAAATGACAGAAAGACAAAAATATGAATCAGATGGGGAATTGAGAGGAAAAAAGAATGATCAAATGGCAAATAATGGTTGAAGAAAATAAAATGGAACTACTCAGAAATCTACATGAAGGAGAGGGAAACCTTATAAAGGATACATACGAGGCACCTAAAATGAAATGCTAAATACTTCAAAGCTACTCAATGGAAAATGCAACAACAAAATAGAAAAATAGACTACTGTATGTTACCTAGCTTGATAATTTCAAGTAAGGGTCAGGTAGAGAAAGTTTCTTTTCAGAAGACTGCAATGAAAAGAACTGAATTGGAATTCGCAAGTTTAGGTTAATCGCCAGGACAGTTTGTAAATGCATCCAAATTATCAAAATCCAATTAGGAGAGTCAAAAGCATTCCCAAGTTCTTTGCTCCATATTAAAGGGAGAAGCAGCCCCAAGTGTTGACAAATGCAGAAAAGAAGAAGAACACATACATCCAAGAAACCTTTTTACAGTATAAACTTCATTCAAGCAACTGTTCCTTACTTGGAAAGAAATCTGGAGCTGCTGGACTTGCCACAGAAGAGGGTGCACGAGCTGTAGCATTGCATTTTTTACACTGCAAATTCAGAAGGGACATCTGGATTAGATATGCCATGCTCTCAAAAAAAATTCACAATTACCCGACTGGGGAGGTAAAAGGAAAAAAGACTAATCCTTCTAATCCCCTTAATAAGCTCCATGCAGCTGATCCAAATTTGCTGCTCTGGTGTAGCATGTTGTCAATAGCACAGTAAAAACAATATACTGCCTATCATGACTCATCAAAAAACCATGTCCATACAAGCTAATCAACTATATGAATCCCGTCAATGATTAGCCACGAATCAAGCTTACCTGTGCACGGGAAGAATAGTTATGGAAGCCACAATTGCATATCCAGTCCCCACTGCGCCAGCCTTGTGGAACCATGAGAAGCTGATTGGCATTGTGTGGGTATGGAAAACCACCACCATTACTTCCAATGAAGGGCCAACCTACAGCTGAATGAAGCCCTACCTTACCAGCACCACTAAGCGACCAATTAGAATTGGACATAAGTGACTGCTGATGAGCAGAATTGCCTGTCATCCCGATATTAAACTTGAATCCTGGTCCTCCCTGCGCCCTGGCAAAATAATGTGCATAAGTTGGGAGAGAAGCTCCAGGCATTGCAATTGCTGGCATTGCTGCTACCTCCTTTGGTTGCCCGCACTTTTTGCACTTTTCTCTTGATGCATAATTGTTGTTACTGCAACCTATTGATCCATTTGCCAACACATATCCAACCAATGGTGCAGCCAGCGAAGACAAGGCCAAGTACACGCACGCCACCCCAGGAACACACAAAACACACGCACCCAGACTGGTCATACACTCAACCCAACTAATTGCAAGGTCCTAAAATCAACTTGACAAAGTAACACTAAAGCATAAGATGTAGAAACATACCTGAAGATAACATATTGCCATGTATACAGTTCAATGCAAAGGTGTAACAGATCATATTATTTTTCATATGCATATTAACAGCATCTTTAAATAGAACGGTCTAATTCACAGGATCCTCCTCAGGAGATCAGTTCGTCACTTTATCAGCATTAGGAGCCAAAGAAACAATAACGACAAGTTCTTACCTCATATGGTTATCCCTCAAGCCAATTACGCATAAAATATTCAACTGCAAATTAAACTGCATTTCCATTGTAGACATTTAAAGGAGAAACAGATATCTGGGTTAAAGTAACTGAAAGCCCCAGCCATCATGAGCATAGGAAATGGAGAATCCTGTAGGGAAATTGGGACTTCAATCACAGAAGCTAATTCCTTTAGGATATCAACCTATAGGAGATAGAGTTGGCTATATTAATTGATCAATTAAGTGGCTCGCATTTTTTTCTCCAAGAATTCAGAAGCCACTTCTTAAAACTTTCTATTTTAATAAGACGCAAGAAGAAGCAAAGATCTGTAAGTTTTTGCTGTAATTTGCAATATTTATTAAGTTAAATAAACTGATCATTTATATTTTTCCAATATTAGAGATAAATTATTTAGACCTCATCATATGCAGCAAATACTTCAACATTCAAAAAAATCTCTTGCAGGCCTTCTCTTATGATGCTAACTACATGAAATACATTGCAATATCTACCTGACGAGAGGCTCCATTCTTGATGTGACATGGCCAACTAGTTGCTGACTAGACTTTGTATTCATTATTTTGACAATGATAGGCACTGCCTATTAAGGCAGGCCTACATCATTCTTTACATAAGCATATACCTTACATGCCATAAAGGAAGAGGCAAATAGATTCACATAAGATATGCCATGTGCACTCCATATGCATGTCATGATGAGATTTTGTGAGATTTGGTGGTTATGTATGGATAATTTCTCTCATTTTCGGACATCAAGTTTGATTTACTGCTCGACTTTTCATTTGCCAAATCCATGGTTCTTTCCCTACATTTGTCATGCTTTGGGATGTCTTAAGACAGATCAATGAATTTACGTGCCCGAAAACGAGAAAAATTATCCATACATAACCACCAAATCTCATAAAATCTCACCATGACAAGCATATCAAGTGCCCATGGTGTGTCTTATGTAAAATCATTTGCTTCTTCATTTATAGCATGCAAGTTATATGCTTGCATAAAAAATAATGTAGACCTCTCTTAATAGGTAATACCTATCATTATCAAAATAATGAATACAAAGTCCACTCATCAACTACTCGGCCATGGCATCTCTAGAATGGAGCCTCTTCTCGAGTGAATATTGTAATGCAATTCAAGTAATTAGCTTCATAAGAGAACGGCTATAGTAGAGTCATTTGAAATGTTGAAGTAATTGTTGCATATGATGAGGTCTTAAATAAATTTTTTTTCTAAAATTGAAAAAATATAAACTATGACTCTATTTAACATGATAGATATTGCAAATTGCAACAAAAACTTATAAATCTTTTGCTTGTCCTGATATTTTATTAAAACAAAAGGTTTCAGGGAGTGGCTTCCGAATTCTTAGAGAGAAAAATGTCAGGTACCCAATTGATCAATTAATGTAGCCAACACTATTCCCTGTAGGTTGATATCCAACATGAGTTAGCTCATATGGTTGAAGTCCCAATTTCCCTACAGGATATTCCATTTTCTATGCTGATGGTGACTGGGGATTTCAAATACTCTAACCTGGATGTCTGTTACTCCTTTAAATGTATACAGTGGAAATGCAATTTAATTTATAGTTGAATATTTTCTGTCTAATAAGCTTGAGGAATAACCTTATGAGGTAAGAACTTGCCGTTACTGTTTCTTTGAGCTTGATCCATGTGCCAATGGGTGTATGTATCCATCTTTTCTTCTCTTTCTTGCCAATATATACATGCATATCCTTTCCTTCCAATTTCCGGATATTTTACTTAAAATCATACATGTGTACTTATGCATGTCTACTTCTCTTTTTTCTTTTGCCTTTTTTGTGCTTTTTTGTTCTGCTATTACGAAGGATAGAAAGTGGTACTTTTGTGCAAGTCTACCTCATGCTCTTTTGCTTTATTTCAGGGTACTTTATAGTTCATTTCTTTAGAGTTCATTGTCTTTCAACATCTAGTTATAGTAGTAGATAACTGGAAAAATTAACTGACAAGCCAACAGGACAGAGTGGCCACGCTCCAAGTAACGTAAACCCACTAAAATCATCAAAATATAGACCTTTGTTACAGAATTGTTTCAAGAATCATAAAAATGTAAACTAACTTGCTATGTGTGGAAGCCATATAAATCATGAACTATTAAGACAGACCAGATGGATCAACATGCTCACTATGCTGCTTGCTTGAGTCAGATCCTGCAGTTTCTCTCATCTAATAGAATTTTTCTGCTCTGCTATTCTCTCTTTTATCCAACAGCAGAATCCCTTCGCTACCTCTTACCACCAGATGCTAGTTCTAGTCATACATGTACATTTTTAACATAAGTTCCACAACTAGCTGATTGCACCTAAGAATCCAAATATTTGGCTTGATGCAAGGGCACTTATGCAGAAATTGTATTGGTCTATAGGTACTAATATAATAGAATACATTTCAGTAAAAGTAACTACTAGTAGGTTAAAAGAAAATGGTATACCAGCAAATGTCTAGCGCAGATGGTCGCAGATAACTAGACATCTCCGCTGGAATATGCTTGGTACAGGTTCGAATTGCCACTTTCCCCTTTGGCTAGGGATTAGAGTTAGGAGAGTGTTCGTGAATTTGATTTCTAATTCTTCATTTGCAAACAAAAAATAAGAAAAGAAAATGGCAAGTCTCAAATACCATATCGGCATGAAATCAAGTTCTTTGGTTCTCAAAAGAGTAGGCTAAAGTCTAAGCATTCCTTTCTATGTTACCACGCCAGTTGCCGTAAGATCTTGAACTCTAAGCATTTCTTTCTATCTATGTCCTAGCTCTTCCACTCCGAGCTCAATTCGAGCTTCTACGCAGTTTTTCATTAGAACTGAAAGACTCATGAAAAACTCTTCAGTTCCAAACATCTGAACCTTTCTCAATTAAAGAATTTCCACAAGTTCTCATATTAATCTATACGATCCAATAAAACATACTCCACTTCCTCGAGTTTCACATGGAGTTTTAGTTCTTACTTCTTATAATTAACACGGCAAAATAAACGTAATATGATGACCAAGATTGCTTGCATCCCAGTTTCTTCTCCATCTCTATTCCGTAGCTTCTTAAACTACCTTTATATACAAAATGAAAACAGCACAACAGGCGGACGAATTTCAATCCTTTAAATTAAAAAAACCCTAAACCTCAACCAGAATTTCCACATCCACAAGTGAAAAATGAACATAACGAATATAAAAAAATTATTGAACAATGATAAATCTCAAACAGGAAAGAAGAACACGAATTGCAACCGAGAGATAAGAAGATCGAACCAGTGCAAATCCAATCGCCGATTCTGGGTAACCATTTTGAATCTGCAGGAGTTTTCGTATCAACTAAAAGACGAGGCTGCCTGCATCTATTACAGAAGGATCTGAACGCGTAGTTTCTGTTTTGGCATCCGCTGCATTCCCAATCTCCTTCTCTTCCTTCCCCCATTTTTTTTTCTTCCTTCGCTTTTCTTCCGCAGAAAGAAGAGAGAAGAAGAACTGAAACCAGGAATACTTTTAGGGTTTTGGTCTCAATCTTTGAGAAGAAGATTGGTGGTGATGGAAATAGAAGGAAATTCGCTTGAGGACGACAGAAGGAAAAACAGAGCAAGTTCCGCACGTGCTCGAGGGCTGGTAGCCCGGCAGCAGAGCAGCCACGTGCATAGATTTCGGACCCACCATTTTGACGGTCGTAATTTTGCCCTGTTCTCATTATGCCATCTTTCTCTTGATCCGGACCATCTTCAAGTAGAACCTCCCACTTAGGATGCGAAGCTATGGATTGTTGCATTCTAACCATCCTCCAATAGAACCTCCCACTTCGGAAGCTCAGCCATGAATTGGATCAACACCTTGATTAAAGGATGGGATATCATCTCATTCTATCTACAATATGATCTATGTGTCCCATAGAAGTTTGAGAAAATTGATTAGTATGTTAGATCCTAAGTTTTTTTTTTCTTTAGAAAAATCATTCCCAAAGTACCATTGATTTTTGTGCTTTAATGTAAAGGCTACATGGCAGATGAAAACATTCTTTGACACCTCCTTTGATGGTAATTGAGGTTTCATGGTGGTAAAAACAAGGGTGTCTACAATAAGTGGGTGAAGGTGAATGAGATATGAGGCAAACTTAATGCAATAAATAACCTTGACCTCAACATTAACATTAATAGAGAGCTTTAATTAATATTCTTCGATAGAGCATAATCTCAAAACTTTAATAGAAAGCCTAGTTAAAAAGCATGAATAATGGAGGCCAAGTCAATCAAATTCTTCAATCTTTTCTTGTTTCCTATTTTTAAATGAAAGAGTCCCTTCCTCTGTTCCTTAGTAGTACTTCTACATTTGTTCCCCTTCTTTCTCTTTTCACTTTCTCTAGCTTTCAACCTTTTTATCTCTGATTTATTGTATAATCAACATCTCTTACACCCCATCTATTGTGATGATAGAAGAGTGACGATGGTACGTCTTTGCTTGGTTTTATACTCTATTACTCTTATTGTGTTGCACAATGGTATGGGAAGAGAATGTGGGATTTTATTTATTTATTTATCATTGTTTTATTATATAATAATAAATAGTATTTATTCCAAAGTAAACATAGACAAATACATACTTAATTATTATAGTACCATAGTAGAAGGTTCAAATAGATAAGACACAAGTAGTGTTACATTTAATTCTTCTATATTTCCATATTCCCAAGTAATACACCTTCCGATGGAATTCATTCTCAAAAGTTTAGCTCCTCATACGTCCATGTGCTTGATATCTCTGATGATATAGCATTATTCGCTAGCATATTAGCACATGTTTTCACCTTTTTTGCAAGTTTGCCTCAAGATTGTCCTCCCTATAGTTGGGATTAAAGTGTGCCATTTTTTCTCGATTTTTAGTAACTCCATTATCAAGAATGGTTCTTGCTCCTTTGGATGTTTATGAAGGAACAAATCACAACATTTGAGTCTCTTGTATTTGCAAACACATATCTATTCACTTAGTTGTCAACTCTAATCCATAATAATGTGCATCCATTCTATCATATTATTTGTAGTTTCTCCTAAATAAATTTTGTATCCTACCATAAATCTTCCTTGACAATCTTTTATCTGGCCTTCTGCTCTTGTTTTCCCTAGGTTGTCTTTTGCCACCTCATCAAAATTTAGCTTTACCCATCTTGTTCCTAAGGACTCCATTCCACCAAGCTTGATGTGTTTTGGATGTTCTTTAAGTCCCTTTATTTCTATCCATCCAAACAACTGAGTTGATATCAGTGACACCCCGGGTTTTACAAACCTTTTTCCTCATAAATATAAAAATAATAATATGTTTTAAGAAAACAAATGGGATCCCTAAAATAAAATTTTAGAGTATAAAAATTTTAGCTCAGCTTTAAAAGAATTGATTGAAAGGAAAACCTCGGGGGTCAACCATATTCAAAAACTGTAATCATAAATCAAATTAAACCCATAATACTTTGAGCATGCTCGATTCAAAACCACAATAAATACACTAGCTAATTAAAGACGATAATAAATCAAGTCAAAAGTCACCAGGTTCCATCCATGATCACCACAATATTTACATCTAAGATTTATGATTCTCCATACCATAATATGGGTCCAATTTATCCAAATATATAATCCTCCAAGTAAAATCTCAAAAGTCTAATACTAGTATAAGAGACATACTCTAATCTATGTCTGAATATGGAAATAAAATGCATGGTCTTCAAGTCTTCTTCCAAATCACCGCTACTCTACATGCTTTCCTTTTTGGTTATCACGTTCCAAATCTGAGGCATTGCAAAACAAAGCAATGCCTCAAAAAGCTATGCTTGTGTAGGTGATCACACTCAAATAAAGTTTAACAAATTTTACAATATGATTCTCATGAAGGAAACATATATAAGATATATCAAATGATCAAACGCTCATAATTATAAACCTTCACAAACTGGTATTAAGTTAAATCAGGATGACATGCAAGGCATGATTAAAACACCAAGGTACGTACATCAAAACAATACGAGTCTATGTTTATAGGATAGTATGCATGCAATCATGATAAACAAGACACTGTGTCAAAACAATGCCAAAAATGTCCTAAGATACTCAATCACTAGTGATGTGTACCCATACTAACCCTGGGTCCCTCCCGTGTAGCCTGCATCACCCCCCGGAGTCCCTCACGACTTAGGCTCGACTTGCCCTGGTTCACCCCACATATAAATTCATATGAACATGCAAAAAAACTATATGGGGTACTATGCTGCAATGGCAACCCTGTCAGCTTCTGGATAAGGGTTTCATCAGGGCGAGAGGGTCTCCTTGGGAAGCATCAATCCTCTTCGTCAAGAAGAAGGATAGGTCTTTGAGGTTATTGTAACACCCCGGATTTTTAAGACATTTTTTTTTTTATAATAATAATGGCATTTTAAATAAGAGCATTTGGGATCCCATGAGAAAAGATTTATTTAACATTTTACTAAACCTATCTTGAAACTCCGGGTGTTAATTTTCCTTTCTCAAAATGGCGTACATGTAATTTAAACATAAATAAATAATCCGCGTATAAATCAACGTCAAATAAATAGGCGCCTTTATTTTAAATCAAATAAACGTTCAAAAGACAATAATAATATGGCCCAGGGTCTATCCATCATAACATCCCATACAAATGTCCAATATATGTCCAAAGATCTAAATCACATCCAAATATAAAGTATGCAGTCCATAATAAAATTCAAATGATAATCCACTCTAATGACTCACATTACTGTCTAAAACTATAGGGAAAACTAGTCTTCAGCAGCTCTCAAGGTTTATCAACCGCTTTTCCTTTCCTGGTGTTGCGCTCGAGATCTAAGGCATTGCAAAACAAAGCAATGCCTTAGTAAGCTATCGCTTGTGTAGGTACATAGACAATTAATGTAATAAATGAAAGAAATAATGAACAGCATTGATGAAAAGTCTAACATTTCTGAAAATAATGATATCATAATGCCATGTTCAAATAAATGTCAATTTATTCTATATGCTAAAACATGAAATTCACTGAGTTAAAACATGACATGAATCAATAACATGGAGCATACAACAAGAATAAGGACACCCTAAGGTAATGGGTCTCACCACATCGCACTAACATCCCTGATCAGGAGTACACATAGTCAACCTCTGAGTGTCGTCACACCCAGGCATACCATCCATAACCATGCTCATCATACATGCACACATAACAAGAATATGGGCCATCATGCTGCAGTGGCAACCCTCCATGGGTATCAACCACAGCCGCTCTTCGTCAACACCATAACGGGAGACTTAGCGTCTGTCCCCATGGAAAGGCTCAGACCGGTAGTGTAGACTATCCATGTTACCAAACTCCTACCGAATGCCATCTATGGGCAGGTGTCTATCATATCACAAACTCATCACATCATAATCTCGGAAGGTGGGTGGCCGGCCCTATCCCTCCTAGCATGACGCCCACCGGGCGAGAGCACCCGTCATCAAATATAAAACACGAAAATCATATGTATATGCTAAAACTCAAGAGCACTTATAGCTTGCAATCCCCAAGACATGCCCCTCATCCTGAGGTTAGCCTATAAAAGGACCAGCTAATAAGCCTCTATTCTCATTTCCATGTAAATCCATGCATTTTCTATATATATAATAAGAAATAAGTCTCTAATTAAGCATAACTAATTAACATCATGCTTGTAAAAGCATTTTAAATAAGTTTATTCAGTAAAAGATTTCAATTTGGAATAACTATCCTGTACGCAATGTCGCATGAAATCCACGGTAAATAATAATTGCATTTTAAAACACAATCACACATGATGCTATGTTTAAACATGGTTTAAAAATCAAGGCAAAACATTAGTTGTCGTCACCTACCTTAGTGTGAGACCACTAGCTTGCTAATAACTCCCTTTAATTGGTATATTCAAGTGCACTTGTACATGTCACATCACTATTTTAAAAATTTTCTAAATAAAAAGTGGTCATTTCTAAGTTTTTAAGTTAAAACTAGGTCCGCGTCGTCAATACGGTCACAACGCCTCTTTCGAATCGTGATTTGGACCTCTCTAGCTCCCAAAAATCAAGTTTTTGTGAAAACTACCCTTAAATGGGGCCTGCCGGACCACCATAAGGTGGTTTACACCGGTGGCGCCCCTTTTCCGCCGATTTACACCAGCGTACACTGGCGCACGAAGACGCACGCCGACGGAGATGCCGCACGGGATGCGCGTCGTGCGTCACGGTCGCCAGGACGTGCAGCGTCCCGGCCCCACAGCGCCCTCCAACTGCAGTCCGTCTGTGCGCGCGTGCGACGCCGACGTCATCCGACGTCATCTCCTTGTGCGTCCTGGCGTCAGCACCAGGGCGCCGACGCCGGAGAAGACGACCGGATTCCGGTCGCCTCCGGCGGAGCTACAGAGCTCCGTTTTGCGTGATTTTTGCGCCATTTTCTTCAGAATTCTCTCTAGAATCCATTTATGCCCTCCTTTTGCACTGATTTTTCCAAAAACCATGGTTTTTAAACGATTTTTTCCAAGTTCCTAAAATCATCCCTAAGTACTGGTTTTTGGGTTTTCTGGAGAAATCCACCGTTGGATCACTCCCAAATTTAAAGGGTATGCTCTTGGGTCTCTTGTGCACTAGTTGGATGGTGCGATTTTCAAACGGACTAAGTTTGATCCGTGAAATCATGCTCCAACAGTAGCGTGCACACAGGTTACTAAAAATTCTAATTTTTTCCTAATTTTTAAACGTTTTCCTAATTGTTTTTCTATTTAATAAATATGAAAAAACATAGGTTTGAGGCTTACCTTGCACCTGGCCGGAGTTGCTCGTGTTGCCGGGGCTCCACTCGCCTGAAAATCCAAGTTTTGCAGGGCTAGGGTTTTGCGTAAACACTCAGAGAAAACGCTCAAAGTGGAGCGTTTTGGCTCCTAGAGGAGCATAGATATAGGGTTTTAGAGTCTTGGGGAAGAGAAACTCTTCCCCACCAGTCTCTTCCCATGTCTCTCCGGCGATTTCGCCAGACTGGTAGAGATGTGTGTAGACAGCGGTGCCGTTATCAATTTGGACCCCTGTGTAACACGTTTCTGTCAAAAGACCAATTTGCCCTTACAACTTTGACGGCTCATAACTCCCTCGTTTGAGCTCCGTTTTTTGTGTTCTTGGTGGCGTTGGATTCGTATCGACGAGAACTTTCTAATTCTTATATTTTTAGGAAAAAATTTCATCCATAAATTTTTATTTTAATTTATTTAATAATTTCCTATTTTATCTTAAAAATTAAGGATATTACAGTTATGCATCAACTACTGGTTGCTGAACAGTGTTACGGTAAAGAATAAGTACTCATTGCATCGTATTGATGACTTGTTTGATTAGTTGCAGTCGGCAAGGGTATTCTCAAAATTTGACCTGAGATCAGGCTACCACCAGTTGAGGATTAGAGAAGAGGATATTCCTAAGATTGTTTTAGGAGTCGGTATGGCCATTATGAATTTGTGGTGATGCCCTTTGGTTTAACAAATGCACCTGCAGTGTTCATGGACTTGATGAATAGAGTATTTCAGGCTTATTTAGACTAGTTTGTGATCGTCTTTGTGGATGATATCCTGATCTACTCTCCTAATCATGAGGCCCACTGGGAGCATCTTTGCATTGTGTTGGACATGCTTCGCCGTCATTGCTTGTATGCAAAGCTTAGTAAGTGTGACTTTTGGTTAGGACAGGTGCAGTTTTTAGGACACGTAATATCTAAGGATGGTGTGGCCATGGACCTGGCCAAGGTAGAGGCAGTTTTACATTGGGAGAGGCCTATCACCGTGACAGAGATTTATAGTTTTCTCGGTTTGGCTGGTTACTACCGACGATTCATTGAGGGGTTTTTGAGGATCGCCTTGCCTTTGACCACCTTGCCTAGGAAGGATATCAGGTTCATTTGGACTGATGCTTATGAGGAGAGCTTTCAAGAGCTCAAGAGGAGGTTGACTACTGCACCAGTACTGGCCTTACCTTTAGGGTTAGGCGGTTGTGTGGTGTTATGTGACGCATCAGGCAGAGGTTTAGGAGATGTGTTAATGCAGCATGAGAGGGTTATTGCCTATGCGTCGAGACAGTTGAAGACGCATGAGGTGAACTACCCAACTCATGATTTAGAGTTGGCAGCAATGGTATTCGCGTTGAAGTCCTGAAGACACTATTTATATGGCAAAAATTTTGAGGTATACACTGACCACAAAAGCCTCAAGTATTTCTTTACATAGAGCGATCTGAACATGAGGCATCGAAGATGGATAAAGTACCTCAAGGACTTCGACTTTACCATACAATACCACTCGGGGACAAGACATGGTCGATAAGGCTGATTTTTCCAGAGGGCCAGATGGGGGTGTCAGATATAGGGGCAGGTTAGTGGTGCCTGCAGATGATCAGTTGAGGCACAACTTGCTCCAGGAGGCGCACCAGTCCCCATATTCTATTCATCCCGGAGGTACGAAGATGTATCAAGACCTTAGACGACACTTTTAGTGGAATGGGATGAAGAGGGATATTGGTGAGTGCATGGCAAGATGTTTGACCTGTCAGCAGGTCAAGGAGGAGCATCAACAACTAGCGAGGTTATTGCAGACATTAGACCTTCCAGAGTGGAAGTGGGACCACCTCACTATGGATTTTATAATGGGTTTGTCGAAGACTGCTAGTGGACATGATATGGGTTGTAGTTGACAAACTGACGAAGTCTACCCATTTCCTCCCCATTAGACAGATATAGACTGTGGACAGCTTGGCTAAGCTATATGTTAGGGAGATCATGAGCTTGCATGGAGTACCATTGACAATTGTTTCAAATCGAGACACACGATTCACCTCGAAGTATTGACAGTGTATAGGCGGCTCTAGGGTCGACGTTGAGATTCAGTACGACCTTCCACCCCTAGATGGATAGCCAGTCTGAGAGGACCATTCAGACTGTTGAGGACATGTGAGGGCCTGTGTCACGAATTGGAATGGTAGTTAGGATGAGCACTTGTGACTAGTGGAGTCTGCATATAATAATAGCTACCACGCAAGTATCGGCATGGCACCTTATGAGGCACTTTATGGCAGACCATGTCAGTCTCCTTTGTGTTGGAGTGACGTGGGAGAGAGACAGATCATGAGGTCAGATTTGGTTGAGCAATGTGCAAAGAAAGTTTGACTCATTCGAAAACGATTACTTACAGCTCATAGTTATCAGAAGAGCTATACATATAGGAGACGGAAGGACTTGGAGTTCGAGGTGGGAAAGCATGTATTTTTGAGAGTTTCACCTATGAAGGGCGTGATGAGATTTAGTGTCAGGGGAAAACTCAATCCCAAATATATTGGTCCTTTCAAAATCCTGTGTAGAGTGGAACTAATAGCTTATCAGTTAGCCTTACCCCCGTAGTTAGCTGAAGTACATGATGTCTTTCATGTTTCTATGCTGAAAAAGTACGTGCCGGATCCAACCCACGTACTCAAAAAGATTCCCAGAGAAATACAACCTAACATGACATTTGAGGAGCCCCCTATACAAATCTTAGATAGTAAGATCCACGAGTTGAGGAATAAGACCATTTCTTTGGTCAAAATTCTTTAGTAGCATCACTTGGCGCAAGAGGCTACATGGAAGATGGAGGACGAGATGAGGTGTAAACACCCAGAGCTCTTTCCTTAGAGGTATGCACATATTTAAATTTCGAGGACGAATTTTTTTTTATAAGGGGGAGAGGATGTAATAATCAAAATAATTAATTAATTAATTAAATAATAAGAGAAGGTAAATTGGTAAATACACATGGGCCTACAGGGCTTGGGACCCACGATGAGGCTATAAAAGCTTGCCTTGTCTTGTTATATGGCTAAACTATTCCTCTCGGTTTTCGTGTTGACAAAGCCTGCAACGACATAGAATCAAGCGCCGTAGTGAAGGGGAGACTGGTTCTGGGCGATCTGTGACCACGGTAGGTCGCCCTTTACAACTTCCCTTTCTTTTTTTAAAGTTTCCGTTGTTTTATAGCTAGAAAACAGTGTGGATTGTCGTTTTCTAGTGGAATAGTATGCGTCATTATTCCTTGCAAAAATAAACAGATGAAACGGTATCAAATCATGATCTGAACCATTCATCTTGTGTAAGTAACAAGAAGAACAAACCCATGAATTTTCATGGTGATCGGACGGTTAAGGATGCCGAAAACTTATAAAACAGTAGAAGGAGAAATTTTAGGGATGTGACAAAAATCATGTAAAAACACTAGATAATGATAGAGTTTGTTAAAAATGTGCTTAAAAATGGGATTTGCTCAAAAAATTGAGCGAAATGGTGCAAAAATTGCACCATTTGGACACCTGAGCGTCGCTGGCAGCGACCAGAGTTCGACCGTCTTCTCTGGCGAAGGCATGCAGCGGTGACATGCGTCATAAATAGCGCATCATGTAGGCACCACGCAGATGTGCACGCGTTTAGATGCCAAGTACATGACACACAATGCCACATGACCACCACGCACACACCACGCGCACTCCACGCTCGCGACACGCGGCCGCACTAGCATAGCATACACGGCTGCATGTGCACACGCAGGCTATGCATGCACGCGCACTTGGATGTTGTACACGAGCACTTGGATGTTGTGCGTGCGTGCATACATGCTAGCAAATACACGCGCATGCATGGGCCAGCAACACATCCGCGCGCACGTGCAAGATGGCACATGCGCGGTTTTTCTGGATTTTTGGGGTCCTCTGACTCGTCCATTTATAAAAACTTGATTTTGGGAGCTACTGAGATCCAAATTACAAGCGAAAACATTCATTGCGGCCGTATTGACGACGCAGACCTAGATTTATCTTAAAAACCTACATTTGACTACTTTTAGATTAGTTAAATTATAAAATATTAATTAATAACTTAGAACCGACTAATCAAAGGGTAATCAGGT
The DNA here is from genome assembly GCA_035236585.1 of Warburgia ugandensis. Lineage (NCBI taxonomy): Eukaryota > Viridiplantae > Streptophyta > Magnoliopsida > Canellales > Canellaceae > Warburgia > Warburgia ugandensis. The sequence goes on from CP141129.1 coordinate 46,324,184, forward strand.
CTTAAGACTTGAACAATGAGATAAAGTATAATAATAAATAAGGGTTCTAAGGGGCATATTAGCGTGACTACTCTAGAAATTGATCTAGATCATTGGTCTGAACCAGATCTTGGGAAATTATTGATTTGAGGATGATCTGACTATCAGATCAAGATATAAACGTTAGATACGCACAAAAACGAACAGATGGACATGAGATGAGACTAAATTAAGAACCAAATCATAATTAGAGATCTTAGAGGATGATCCAATAGTTGGATCATCATAGATTTCATTCTAATATAATAAATAACACGAAATAGTATTGTGGTACTGACATGTACATTTGAAAGTACAAGCTAAGAAGATTATATGCTTGAGTTGGGTAATCTCACATTGAAATAGGTGACGACATTTAATGTTTTGTTTTGATTTTAAAACTTTGTATTATCATAGCATCATGAGTGATTGTGATTTAAATTGCACTTATTATTAGTCGATGATGTTGTGAGATTTAGAGTTTTATGCTATAATCGCTCTTTGATTTCAATCATGTATTGAATGTATTTATGACCGATGGTTTCATGAGATTGATATTACCTCATTATGCATAAATAGAAATGATTTTCCTTATTGCATCATTGAAACTGATGGATGTTCATGAAAAAGAAAAGTGGAGGCTTTGTGGCTGGTCCTTTTAGAGGCTAACCTCGAGATGAGGGGTGTGCCTTGGGGATTGCGAGCCACAAGTGCTCCTGGTTTTCGAGATACATGTTTTTGTATTTTGGGTTTTATGACGGGTACTCTCACTTGGTGAATGTCATGCTAGGAGGGAGTAGGGCCGGCCACCCACCCTCTGAAATTTGTGATGTGATTGTGATATGATAGACACCTGCCCACAGATGGCTTTCTGTAAGAGTTTGGTAATATGGATAATCCACACTACTGGTCTGGGCCTTTCCATGGGGACGAACGTTAAGTCTCCTGTTATGGTGTTGACGGGGAGCAGCAGTGGTTGAGACCCTGAAAGGTTGCCACTGCGGCATGATGATCCATACTCTTATTCTGTATGCTTGCATGATGAGCATGAAGATGTGATGGTATGCCTGGATGTGACAGCACTCAGAGGTTTGATATTTTGGTCTTAATCTGTGATGCAAGTGTATGAGACACTCGTGAGACCCACATACCTTGGGGGTACCCTGTTATTATTGTATGCTCATTTACAAGAGATCATATCATGTTTTAAATCCATGAGATGCATGTTTTATCGTATCTGATGTATTGAGATTTTATTAGCATTACTTAAAATAATTATATTCTTGTAGAAAATTGCTTTACTCATTGTATCAATATGATTATTCGATTTTGTTTCATTGATATACATTAAATGTTTATGTAGTGTAATATCCTTAATTTTTAAGATAAAATAGGAAATTATTAAATAAATAAAAATAAAAATTTATGGATGAAATTTTTTCCTAAAAACATAATAATTAGAAAGTGTTCGTCGATACGAATCCAACGCCACCAAGAACGCGAAAAACGGAGCTCAAACGAGGGAGTTATGAGCCGTCAAAGTTGTAAGGGCAAATTGGTCTTTTGACAGAAACGTGTTACACAGGGGTCCAAATTGATAACGGCACCCCTGTCTACACACGTCTCTACCAGTCCGGCGAAATCGCCGGAGAGACGTGGGAAGAGACGTGTGGGGAAGAGTTTCTCTTCTTCCCCAAGACTCTAAAACCCTATATCTATGCTCCTCTAGGAGCCAAAACGCTCCACTTTGAGCGTTTTCCCTGAATGCTACGCAAAACCCTAGCCACAAAATCTTAGATTTTCCGGCGAGTGGAGCCCCGGCAACACGAGCAACTCCGGCCAGGTGCAAGGTAAGCCTCAAAACCTATGTTTTTCGTATTTATTAAATAGAAAAAACAATTAGGAAAACGTTTAAAAAAATTAGGAAAAAATCAGATTTTTTTAGGAACTTTATTGTGCCTTCTTGTTGGGGCGTGATTTCACAGACCAAACGTTGTTCGTTTGGAAATCGCACCGTCCAACTAGTGCACAAGAGACCCAAGAGCAAACCCTTTAAATTTGGGAGTGATCCAACGGTGGATTTCTCCAGAAAATCCAAAAACCAGTACCTAGGGATGTTTTTAGGAACTTGGGAAAAACTGTTTAAAAAACATGGTTTTTGGAGAAATCAATGCAAAAGGATGATAGAAATGGAAACTAGACAAAATTTGGAACAAAATGGTTCAAAAACCAAGTGATTTGGACACCTGTAGGGTCACCGGTGATGACCAAGGCCGGTCGTCTTCTCGGTATTTGGTTTCCGCATCGCCTGTGTAAACCGGGCTGCCCGTATAACCCAGTGTACACTGGGTGCCGGTGTAACCCGGTGTAACCCAGTGTACACTGGTCGCCGGTGTAACCCGGTGTAAAGCAGGGCCGCTGGTGTAAACCAGTGCACCCGCCAAACACCCTATGAAGTATTTTCACTTAAAATTGATTTTTGGGAGTTAGAGGAGTCCAAATCACGATCCGAAAGATGCGTTGTGACCGTATTGACGACGCGGACCTAGTTTTAACTTGAAAACTTATAAATGACTACTTTTTATTTAGAAAAATTTTTAAATAGTGATGTGACATGTACAGGTGTACTTGAATATACCAGTTAAAGGGAGTTATTAGCAAGCTAGTGGTCTCACACTAAGGTAGGTGATGACATAGCATCATGTGTGATTGTGTTTTAAAATGCAATTATTATTTACCGTGGATTTCATGCGACATTGCGTACAGGATGGTTATTCCAAATTGAAATCTTTTACTGAATAAACTTATTTAAAATGCTTTTACAAGCATGATGTTAATTAGTTATGCTTAATTAGAGACTTATTTCTTATTATATATATAGAAAATGCATGGATTTATATGGAAATGAGAATAGAGGCTTATTAGCTGGTCCTTTTATAGGCTAACCCCAGGATGAGGGGCATGTCTTGGGGATTGCAGGCTATAAGTGCTCTTGAGTTTTAGCATATACATATGATTTTCGTGTTTTATATTTGATGACGGGTGCTCTCGCCCGGTGGGCGTCATGCTAGGAAGGATAGGGCCGGCCACCCACCTTCCGAGATTATGATGTGATGAGTTTGTGATATGATAGACACCTGCCCATAGATGGCATTCGGTAGGGGTTTGGTAACATGGATAGTCCACACTACCTGGGTCCGAGGCCTTTCCATGGGGACGGATGCTAAGTCTCCCGTTATGGTGTCGACGGAGAGAGCGGCGGCGGCTGATACCCATGGAGGGTTGCCATTGCAGCATGATGGCCCATATTCTTATTATGTGTGCATGTATGATGAGCATGGTTATGGATGATATGCACAGGTGTGACGACACTCGAGAGGTTGACTACGTGTACCCACGATCGGGGATGTTAGTGCGATGTGGTGGGACCCATTACCTTAGGGTGCCCTTATTCCGGATGTATGCTCCATTTTATTGATTCATGTCATGTTTTAACTCCGTGAATTTCATGTTTTAGCATATGGAATAAATTGGCATTTATTGAACATGGCATTATGATATCACTATCTTCATAAATGTTAGGTTTTCATCAGTATTGTTCATTATTTCTTGCATTCATTACATTAATTGTCTATGTACCTACACAAGCGATAGCTATTTGAGGCATTGCTTTGTTTTGCAATGCCTTAGATCTCGACGCGATAACAAGAAAGGCAAGGGTTGAGAAGCCGTGAGAGCTGCCAAGACCATTTTTCTATAGTATTAGACAGTGATGTGAGTCATTAAACAGGATTATCATTTGGATTTTTATTATGGACTGCATATTTTATATTGGGATGTGATTTAGATCTTTGGACATATGTTGGACATTTATATGGGATGTTATGATGGATAGACCCTGGGCCATATTATTATTGTCTTTTAGACGTTTATTTGATTTAAAATAAAGGCGCCTATTTATTTGACGTTGATTTATACGCGGATTATTTATTTATGTTTAAATTACATGTACGTCATTTTGAGAAAGGAAAATTAACACCTAGAGTTTTAAGATAGGTTTAGTAAAATGTTAAATAAATCTTTTCTAATGGGATCCCAAATGCTCTTATTTAAAATGCCATTATTATTATATATATATATATAAATTCTTAAAAATCCGGGGTGTTACATGTAGCTACCAAGCATTGCTTGTTGAGGCATTGCATTATTGTTGCAATGCCTCAGATATTAAAGAAAGACAGGACATATGACGAGTTAGAAGAATAGTGATCGAGCAGTCTCATTGAGAGGTATGTTCTTGTTTCACATGGACTATGTATGTATATATATGTTATTGAACTTGATTATACTGTTATGAGAATGGGGTTGATGATTGGATGAGTCCTGCAATAGTAAATTTATTTTAAAAATATTTACTTGGAAAAAAAATAAATCTTGTTTTGCGTCAATGGTTGACCTCGTGATTCTTCTAAAAATGAAATTTGATTGAAATTGTTTTTTGCTATTTTGGTTTTTATAAAATTGGGGCCCCACCTTTCGAAAAGTTTTATAAAAAAAAAAGTATTTAAAAACCCGGGTCGTCATAATATCCCTACTACCTACACCCATAGGATTAGTATTTGTCATCTCCATTATTGTTCCCTTGATATTTGAAAAAAAAGATATCCATTAAACTTATAGTTCGCATGTACTACTTCTTTTCTTACTTTCCATATATTGTCTTTATATTCTTTTGTTTCTATCTATTCAAACAACTTACTCGATATTCATATTATTGCATCGATTAGTATTTGTCACTTCCAATATTGTTGTCTTCCAATTCTTAAAAATAAGATATTCATAAAGTATAGTTTGCATGTATTATTTCATTTATTGCTTTACATATTTCCCATGCAAGTTGAGGCTTCTACATCTTGTATTAAATCTATTTTATTTCCTCTCTTTCTCATTCTTGTCTAAGCTTCAATGAAGTGGAAAGTATTATTATATACCTTCATCTTTATTTCATTTGCATTGTATGCATTTTTTGAGTTTCCCTATTCTTTTGACACCCAAAATAATATGTTATATAGATTCTATTTCTATATTACATTCTCAGCTCTTCTCATCCTGTTATCACAAAGTTGGTGATCTATCATGGAGAATTATCCATATGAACATCTTAGTTTTTGGTAGACATTTTGGTTTCCCTATCGTTTTGAAGAGTTTGCTAATCATCTCATTATTATTTTTATTAAGCAAGCATAAACTAAATTTATCTTAAATTTGCTCATCCTGCTTTCCAGCGCCATTTCAAACTTCTTTATTTTGAGCTCTTGAGGGATTATTTTTTATTTCTTTCTAGATATCTTCTCCTATATTTTAATTTTCTACTAATCCCATTCTCCATTTTCTATACTGGTAGTAGATTCCACTTTATCATCATACTTAATTGATGCCTCCATATTCTAAAATTTAGTCATTTAAATTTATTTTTTTTACCATTTTTTTATTTGTAAAATTTTCTTTTTCTTATTTTCAATATCCTCATCGTTAACATTTTTAATTTGTTTCTATCTCACAATATTGTGCTCCAAACTATTGATGAATTGGCTTGTGCTTTTATTTCAAGCAACTTTCTATTCTTTTGTCTTTCACATACAAAATCATTCCACACGAAATCAAAGTTTTCATAATCTTCTATACCAATTTTGCTACAAATGCTTTGTTTATTTTCTTGAGATATTGTAGCACCCCCATTCTTTTTAGTTTACACCCTATTTCCCATTTTACAAGATACATTCCTACTTCCATCCGAATTATGCCACAAAAATTTCTTTGAATTATTTTACATTATAAAACTACTCTAATTATAAGTTAGAGAGTTGCCATTGCATAATTTTACATTCTTTTACATAATTGCTTGGACAGGCAGGCCGAGCTCTTCCTACTCTTGAAATTGTGTTTACATTCCAACTTGCTAGCCTTTAGTTTATATTTTCTTTTATAAAACAAAAGTGTTTCTTTGTCATTCATGAGAACTCAAAATACAAAAACAATGTGGATTTTTCAAAAAGGAGTAAACATGGCTTGATGTAGGTAAGAATACCACTTAACATAGATAATGACGATAAGTAATTTAAAAAAAATTTAAATATGAAAAAATGTTAAGTAGTAAAATATTTTAGCTATGTACCAAAACCAAAATACATGTGGGGCCAACTTCAACATGATTTAGAGTATTGATTTCCTCTGAAATACATTTGAACCAACTTTTTTACATAACTTGCATCATTGATCACTTGGACTGCAAAAATACACTAGCTATGACCAAAGTTAAAAAACAAATGGAGCCCAAGTTTTTACAGCCCAAGTTTTTACTAATATGAAGCATTGATTTTCCATATCTCTTAGGCTATAAAATGGATGGCTTATGCACCTATAGGTTCACGTGACAGTACAATTGCTTCACAAAAGCAAAAGGGGTTTTGGAGTCGCTACTTGTGTCATTCACCTTGACAGATCTTCAAGATGGGCTTATAAGATTTTTTATTAACTTTAGGCCCTATTTAACTAATATATAATCAACGATTGTATAGGGTACCACATATTGATGGCCATGTACTCCTTCAAGGCTTTTTATCAATTAAATTTTAAGGAAGTGGAGTCCTTAACCATATGCCCTAAAGAAAATAAAAAGATGGTAGGAGGCTTAGTAATTTATTGAGCTGCAAACCCATGGGTTCTTAACTAGGCCTCCCAAAAGAAAAATAAACTATCAGAATTAAAACATGATGGACATGATGCAGGAGGTCCTAAGATGGCTAGTAAACATGTGAGGTTAAATTACATCGAGAGCTGACCAATTGCATGATAAAGTATGATGTATATAATATGAATACTGGAATTTAAATATTCAAGGAAATTTAGGGATAGCATCGATAGGTAATAAGATGAGGGAGACTAGATTTGGATGGTTTGAACATGTTCAAAGGAGACCAACAACAGTACCGGTTAGAAGAAGTGAGGCAATACAAGTAAAAAGTTTTAAAAGGGCAAGGGGACGGCCCAAAAGAACGTGAATAGAAGTGGTGAGGAAAGATTTAAAAACTTTGGGACTAAATAAAGACATAGTATTTAATAGAGCGGAATGGAGGAATAAGATTCATGTGGCCGACCCCTAATTGGGATAAGGTCTTGATGATGATAATATATATATATATATATATATATATATATATATATATATATAATATGAAAAGCAAGTGGACTTAGTGGTCTAACAGGGTGTTAGACCATGGGCTGTGAACTAGGTCTATCATAAAGAAGGTAAAAATGACACAAATTAAATAGAGCACTTAATGGTCCATGTAACTTTTAGAGATTTAAGTTTTACCTTGGAATTGAGAGGTTTAACCTACTCAGCCCACAGAGTGGTCTTTACTAATATGATGATATATCAATGACTATTTTGTGAGGTTTTCAGAGGGGAGCATACTTAAATCGATATATTATTAGTAATGTTAGTCATGAAATAGTCTATCGTGAAGGAAAAGTACGATATTTAGTTATACTTTCCTTACAAAAGTAGAGATATAATAGAAATAAAGGTAGCAAGAAAACAAACACAAACTATGGGTTATCACACATACCACTACTCATCACCGGACATGGTGTTCATGGGGCAGGCTTTAAGTTTGTAAAACCAATTGCAATCTTCTTTCTTTCTCATATAGATCTCATCTCTCATGGAAAATTATTTTGTCAATCCTCAAACACTCATACCAATTTGCTTGTTACAATCCATAGGGGGTATATGCATACCATCTGCATATGGTTGGATATAGTAATGGGAAAGGGCAATTTTTACATGTGTTCACACTCACCCATGGTACACACAACCAGATTAACTTAGAAATATGATGGAGACACCTAAAACAAATAACTTGCAAAAATTACAATAATTCATGGATTAGGGTTACCTAGATAGAAGTAGGGTGGGACAATTTTTTCCTGGGTTCCAGATAATTTTTGGGCATAAAGGCTTCTTGGAAATGGGAGGGTCTCTATGGAAGGGGTCCACTAAGTTTTATGAAGACTGGTTGAAGGAAGATGAGAAAACAGCCTTAGGGGTATTGTCATTTTCTAAGGAGGATCTTCTTCTTCCAAAATGTCTAGAGCCTTAGACACATGCCTTTGATGTAGTGATTTTGATCTGCATGTGGGGCCCATTTTTGTGATGAGAGCATGAGTTGTGGTAATTTATCTTCACATTGTTAGTTTCATGAGAGTAACTCTCTCTTTGATGATGTTGTGGGAATGACATTATGGTATACTATGGTCATGCTTTAGGCTGAGACTTGAAATAAATGAGGCTACTCTCAATTAACCAAGCACTTCATGGGGAGTCATCTTAAGAGTCACCTTTTTATCGGCCCAACGAGTAAGCATTCATAGGTTGCCACTTAGCACCCTCTAGAAGAGATATACGTGGCTTCTTTCCAACTTTTTTGATCTATTATTATTTTTTCACTGTTGCAATGGACCTCCTCAATCAATGGAGCCAGCTTTTCAGGCCATGAATTTGAAAGTGTTGGGGTCTTCTCTTAGTAATTCGTTGACGATGAGAGACTTTATTGTGGCAAAACAAGGGTGTCTATAGCATTAAGATGCAAGTATAGTTAAGTTTTTATTTTATCAGAGATGAATTATGCACCCAAACTAGAATACAAGCTGGCCGAGGCCAACTTTGTATATGATCTAAATCGTTGATTTCCTTGTAGATGCAAGTTGAGGGCCAACTTTTTACATGAGATTCAAACGATTGATCACCTATGCCTGCACATCAAAACCAAAATCCAAGTATGACAAACATTTTACAGGCAATATAGTTTGGAAAGACTAAGATATTCTATAGTTTTGAATTTTTTATATTTCCAGTTACTCATATTTTCTAGGAATAGATATTGAATAGTTTTAAATTTTGATGATACAACAAGTGAACTTAACTTTATATTTCATGTTACATATATATTTTCTTAGAGTTTATTTATACAAAAATGCTATCTAAACTAAGTTTTGGGATTGACTCTTAAACCCTGCCAGCAAAGCCCATCCCTTGTTTAGGCTCTCTAGATCAACCAAAAGCATGCCCAATGGATGCTTCTAGCTAACTAACTATCTCAGTTGAAAAATCCAACGTTCACTTGCAAAAACTAAAATGACATAGCTAAAACTATCTAACAGCCATGCATTTTTATGTGTAGCCAATCTAAGCGAGACCAAACAAGATGGATGGGTCAGATCATTCAATTGCAAGAATTAATTTTTGGATAGCATTTTTATTATTTATACTATTAAGTTTTTCGAGTGTTAGCACGTGCGAAGCACTTCCTTGAAGGGTGAACTGAACAAGAGTAGCACTTCTACAAAGTTGAGGTGTCTCTTGAGCCCCTCATGGACAAAGCTTGAGCTATAAAATAGAGTATTAGCACCCTAAAGATGCTCCTTCATTGATTTACACTTACAGAACAAAGCTGGTCTTTGGAAACCTGACAATATAAGTCCTTACCATCCAGGAATACACTTGGTCGTAGGTTTGAGTTGCTGCTTTTTCCTTGGCCAGAGATAGATTAGGATTAGACCTAGAAAAAGTGTGACCGGTTTGCTTTGTAAATCTTTGTACCAAAAAATAAATACAATCTGTAGCGTGTAAGTGGTTTGTTTTGCAGTTCTTCTCTTGTTCCAAAATAATTCACAAGAAGATAAATAAAATAAAAATCAATAGCTTCCATCACCAAACATGTGTCCCACACTTTTGATCACTTTGGTTTATCAAGATAGAAAATTATCTTGCAGAAACATAGTTATTAGCTCCTGCATCGAGCAGGCAACTTGCTAGTGTATTATAATAAGAGAATGCACATAATTTTACGTCAAGGGGAGCCTTGACGTAATGATAGAGTTGTCGTTGTGTAACTTTGAGGTCACGGGTTTAAGGTATGAAAACAGCCTTTTGCAAAATACAAGATAAGTCTGTGTACTATTGACGTTTGTCCCTTACCTAGACCATACATAGGAGCTTCGTGCACCTAGGCTGCCTTTTTTATATAATTTTACTGAAAGGCTAGGGATATTTGTTGCTTAAATAATTTGTTTAAGGTCATATAACTCTAATAATCAAACGCAAAAGTTAGCTACTAGAAGATTTCTACAAGGGTAAGATAAGACATCCTCCCCGGCTAATAAGAATCTTTGTTTGTCGCGAGAGCCGTCGTCCCGGCCACTTAATTGCCTGATCAAAGCCCCATTTAACCTAAATAGGCGATGAGCCAGATGTAACATGGAAGAAAAATTCTAATGTCACTTTCTGTGTCCTATTATGCGACACGATCAACTCGGATGATCTAACGGGTGATCACAAAATTGATCGTTTATCATTGTTAGTTTCACCTTGATTGGATGATTCTAACCAACTGATCTAGCTTTCCCTGGCACGAAAGATTAATGCTCAATTCTCCCCGTACAACAACAACTTGCATGTCAGATGTTTGTCTGTCATGAGATCAGAATCATTTGAGTGGTATCTTGATGGCTACAAAATCAACGGTCTCGATCTCTTTGAAGATAAGGGTGATTTCTTTTGGGAGATCTAAGTCATTCTTCATTATTTGAAATGGCTTAGTCAAATGCATCTACTTTTCATGGGTTACCTAATTTTCATGTGTCAAACAAGATAAACGGCTTAGATCTTTCAAAAGAAATCACCAACTATTTGGGCCCACATGCACGCCATGTATAACAATTGGCCACCCTTTAGTGGGATGTTAACACTTCCCTGAAATGGGCAACAGGCTAACAGCCAAAGAGGATATTGTTAGCTCAGCAGTTATAGGCGACTGGGCTGCACGCTCTTGTCGGCAGAATCTAAAACACCGCTTGTCGCTTCCGTCAGTAATTCCCATTAAAGTCAAGGGTATTAAAGTAAATTTGGAATTAGAAAGACAAGAGAAGCTGTTAACGTAGATCGATCCCGCCATATCTCTGATTCGTACCGTTTATATTCTCCCTTCTTCCGGCAATTCTGCTGCATCCTCTGCTAGTTTCAGTTTGCTTCCCAAAAACCTCCCCACATTTTGTGGTGCCAGAATTGTAAAAATCTTCATCGATCTGTTGCAGATAATTCATTCCTCTGTACAGCTATAAAAAATCTGCACCGAAACTCTCCCAATCAGGTTCAGAAACCTGCATTTCTGTCAAATTCTGCCGAATGTGAATGGTTCCAGAGAGGTGTTAGGCTGTTAACTTGAAATCTCTCAAATGGTGTTGAGAGTTTGTTATTTGATGGAGTTTTGCTAGGCATTGTGAGAAACTTGCTTGTTCTTCAGAATGGGAGCGGCTTCCAAGTATTCCAAGGGATGGTTCTGGTGGTTGATTGTGTTTGGAATCGCGGCACTTGTTGTAATGGGTATCGTGATCACTATACAGAGGAGATTTCATCATTCGGAAAGTTCCCCTGTTCCTGGACCCCCTGGCGCCATTGTGGAGAGATATTCTGATGCTCTGAATTTAGCTCTCCAGTTCTTTGATGTACAGAAATGTACTTTGTTTTAGCCTTCATTACTTTTCTTTGAATCTTGCTTCATTTTAATCTGAACAATTTTTTTTGCCTTGGAGGTAGTGGGTGTTTTTATTTGTTTTGCCGTCTTTTGAGAATCTTTTGTTCGCTCTAAATTGGTAGTTAGAGATGCGGCAAAATTTTCCTGATGAAAATAGCTTCCAAAATTTTCCTGTCTATCATTAGATGGTTTTATAAAATTTTATTCCTGAATTATGAATATGTTCGTTCTAATGTCTATTGAAGAATCAATTCTAAGACCTAGAGCTGGATATTAAGGTTGCAACATTTTCTGCTTTTGGTTCTTTTTCTCTTTGTATGCTCCTTTCATGTAGTTCTAGAGGAAAGGAACCTCTTAACTGTTTGGTAAGATTAAGTTTACTTACTCTCGGTAATTATATGTTCTAATAACTTGCAGCATAATATTTTTAGCTCTAGTGAAGCATTGTGACAAGTTTCATATCAGAAAAGTAGGCTGTTCTTATTTCTGCTCTTTAAATTTTGTTTTGTTATTTATTTTTTTGCTATTCTTGTCTTCTGGTTTTGAGCTGAGTAAAGCTTTGATTCTTTAGAATATTGATGCAGTTATTTTCTTTCTTTGAATGTCTTTATCTGTGTAGATTTTTAACTCTTTATCTTTCTCAGTTTATTGCTTGGACCATTATTACATGTCGCCTTTTCTTTTCATTTTTTGGTATAAATCTTTGTTATTCTCTTGTCATATCTAACCTCAATCCCCTCTGTTTGTTGCATCATGATAATTATGGGAAATAGTCAGTTGTTATTATCCCTCTTTTCATTTCTTATTTTCCCCTTTTAGCTCCTGAGTGAAGTGGAAGTTTCTTTCTTCTTTTTGTTTATTTCAGCTGGGAAGTTGGTTGATAACAAGATCTCTTGGAGAGGGGATTCAGCTCTAAAAGATGGAAGTGAAGCAAAACTAGATCTGTCGAAAGGAATGTATGACGCAGGAGATCATATTAAGTTTGGTTTTCCAATGGCTTTCACAGCAACAGTTTTGTCATGGAGCATTCTTGAATATGGGGATCAGATGAAGGCAGCAAAGCATCTGGATTCTGCTGAAGACGCGCTTAAATGGATAACAGACTATCTGGTCAATGCTCATCCATCTGAAAATGTGCTGTATATTCAGGTAACTCGTACCTTAAGTTGATGTTTCTAATTACAGGTTTCCTTTAAACTGAAAATAATTGTATGATCATTGAAACGTATTGCCGAACTTACTGTGGTTTAACATCTTTGATATTCAAGAACAGGGAGGCAGAACTTGAAAATCTTGTACTTTAATTGTCCACTTCTCTCTTTATATAAATGCAAGCATATTAAGGAAAGGGATGTTGAAACCATTGTTGATCTCCCACTTAGCAAGTTACATATTCTGCTTTGCAGACTGATTAAATTGGAGGACTGAAAGAAGGAGAGAACACATTATTTCTCCAGTAATTCTTATATGTCGGACATTTAAATTTTTGATATAACATAATTCCATGGAAGAGGATAGGAGAAATCAGCTAATGGTTGAATAGCATGAGATCAGTCCTGAGAATCTAAGTGCCTAGGGATATGGATTTCGTCTTTTTGATAGACTAGGAAGGTGTCTGTTGAAGGTGCCAAGAAAGGAATGTGGGAGAGAAGGAGAAGCTCTTTTAGCACAATGCTCATGCAGGTCAAATGAATCTTGGAGCTAAGAAAAGAAAGAAAAGGCATAAACTAGTAGGAAGTGTAGGGAAGATGAAATAACTGCCTAGGTTCATGCAGAAATCTTCTATGTTTGATCATTGTCTCTAATGATGGTTGTGTTTGCAATTCTTTACTAAAATGTTGTGCTATATTTGTCAGTGTGAAGGGAATTTCAACAAAGCATTATTTTCTGTAAATTACAAAGGGGAAGGGGGGTTGGTACTGGCGCAAGAAAGTATTCCTAATGAGAATGGAGTAATGTACAACTTTGGTATACTTAGCTTACTAAATCTTCTGATTTCTCTTCTGTTAATCCATCTACCATTTGGTCTAGACTAAGACTGCTGTATCTAGCAGTGGATGCTGCTACCTTGCTTTGATTTCAGTCTGATGTTGATCCTCCGGTTGTGGTGGGTAACTCTAGTAACACGATTCAGTTTTTGAATTTGGACAAATGTTCCTCTGGATATTCGCCCATGCTCTTGTTGGGTTCACAGCAATCTTAGTGGGCTTTCTGCTACTTTCGGCATTTCAAATGATTCAAAGGCAGCGTTCTTCTTATCAGTGGGGTTCAAATAGCTCAGTTTGTTGGATCAGATTCTAACCCTACAGGGGATTTCCTGTAGTTTGTTTGCTTCTTTTGTTTTTTCTTGTTGTGCTTGCTCTAGATTGCATTGGCAGTTCAGCACTAAAGATGATGGCATGAACTTTCTCTTTCTTATTTTTCTTTCTTTTCTAATTATTTTCTCCCAAATATAGAATCCATGATCAATTTCCTTTCTCTTTTATGACTTTGTGCAAAAAATCATGTCTTTGTTCAATTCTGTTTTCTGGTATTCGAATAAAAGCAATGTTCTTCAGAGTCTCAACCGTCCTCGGTGCTTATGATATGTATAGTTGCACTGAAATGGTTTTCTCCATTCCAGGTAGGTGATCCAGTGGAAGACCACAAATGTTGGGAGAGACCGGAAACCATGGGCCAGAAACGGCCTCTAATACAGGTGAATACATCTTCTCCAGGAACAGAGGTTGCAGCCGAAACTGCAGCAGCTTTAGCAGCAGCTTCTTTGGTGTTCAAGAACGATAAACCCACGTACTCAGCTCTACTTCTTAAGCATGCCAAACAGCTATTTAAATTTGCTGATACATATAGAGAGTCTTATAGTATCAGCATTCCTGAAGTCCAGACGTACTACAATTCTACTGGATACACGGATGAGCTCCTGTGGGCAGCTGGGTGGCTCTATCACGCAACTGAGGATGAGTCGTACCTGAGCTATGTAACTGAAAATGGAAATGACTTTGCTGACTGGGGACGTCCAACATGGTTTAGCTGGGACAATAAGCTTGCAGGAGCACAGGTATGGCTTATAACGAGAAGTCCAATCTTTGCATTCGAATGTATTTATTCATTACCTTTTATATTTTGCATATGCTTTAGGCCCTTGTGGTCCGCCCCTTCTTCAGACCCCACATAGGCGGAAGCTTCATGCAGCTGTCCTTTATATGCTTTTGGGTTCTCCGTGCTTGTTTGGTTGGCAGGAAATGGATGGAAATTGATTTATACGTGGCGAGCATTTTATGCCTTGAATTTGAGTTACTCCAAGGACACAAAGTAAAATTTTGGGCCTTTCGTGTAATTCAATTTCAAGGTATAAAACACTTTTCACAGAGAGTCTCTTTTTCAGTGAGAATCAACTCCGTACATGTCCTGCCAACCAAACAGGCACTTAATGTTAACAAAAGAAAGTTCTGTCATAAAATTATCTCTACATCCTGATAATACACCATCTTTTTAGTTCTTAGCGTCTCCCTTATTTATTTACTAATTCTAAATTAGGTCCAATTGCAGAGTAACCAAAGTAACTCCAAGGAAGTTATTGATATCCCAGAATCATTTTATGCTGTGAAAAAGACCTTTCACCATCTGAATTAAGCTTATTTAGTGGTGACTTGGAAAAGCATTAATCATGATTTCTGAATAACATTTTGTTAAAAAATTTCCTGAATGTATGAGCCCAGATTTATATCATTTCCTAGACATAGGCACGAGTTTTCTTGTTTTCCATGAATCCATAGAAAAAGAATCAGAAATTAGATGACACTATGAAATGATGTTCTTCCTATAATCCATCATTAGTAGGAAGCCCGAGGGGACTGAGATTTGTACTTCAGGGAATTCGACAGGGACATGCTCCCACCGGCAAACTCATCAGCCGTTAGAAGCTTTTCTCTATGATTGTAAGAAGCTGCAAAGGGCACTCAATTCATGATGCATATATAAAACCATTGAAGTTTCCACCTTCCAAGCTGGTGACAGCCCTCTTAACCCAACTACATCTGAATGAGAAGTTATATGAACTTAAGTTGTGAACCAGTTAAAAAGATCCACTTCATATCAACTGGATTTGTTTGGTAGATCAGTATGGCCACCTATTTTCTAGTTTTTCTGAGACCTGTAAATTGATGCTAGACTTTGAGATTTGAGCTATCTAATAGCTATCTGCTATCTTTCATCAGGTTTTGTTGTCCAGAATAAACTTCTTTGACTCAAAGAAGACCTCAAATGAAGTGAATGTTGCACTCCAGAAGTACAGGAAAACTGCTGAGGCTGTCATGTGCGGGCTTCTGCCAGATTCCCCAACAGCTACCACCAGTAGAACAGATGGTATTTTTTCTGATGTTCTTCATGGTTTCTCCATGTATCTTTTCTGTGTCTGTGTGGGTTCATTGCAATCTCTCTTAGTTATTCATGCACTCATTTACAAGCATTTCATGGTTTCTTTCTTTACTTTCGAGTGTTGTCTTCTTTCTGCTAGCATAAGTGCTGCTTCTGTTCTCCTTCTTCAGAATTGAATTTTTAGTTGACTGAAATGCCTCTGTATTTTATCAGATAGTCCTGCTTCTGCACTCAACACCTTGTTATATTTTTGGTAAATGGGCTTCTTTTATGATGCAAATTTATTACTTAAAGAAACTGGGAAACAATTTGTTTAGTTTCAGTTTATACTAAGTGGTTCGTATCAATCACAAATAACTATCTTAGAGCTTCATCAATTGTAGAATAAGTACAATGTCCTAACTGAAAGCCTTCTTGCACTTTCTGATGGGCCCATATCCATGCGAAGACAAACTGCAAAGTCAAAAGTCAGCAACTGGAAAATTAATAATTGGTGCAGTAAAAATGGAATTCGGCACCGACTGAATAGTCAAAATTCAGCACCCAGATTTGTGGTTTTGTCAAGATTTGCTACGCCGAAAACCTTGACAATTGGATCGTTTAAACCTTATAAATAGAGGATGATTTGATCTCTGGTGAGAAAGGTAAGATGAAAGAAATACAGATCTGATTCGATCTGTGAGATAAAAAGAGTGAGCATGAGTGAGTAGAGTAGAGAGAGGATCAGATCAGATGCTCCTCCTCTTCCAGTGTAATCTGAGCAAATCAGTGAAAGTTTCTCTCTTTTTCCTTGAGTGTAGGCCAGAATTTAGCCGAACCACGTTAATCCTTGTGCTCTGTATGTGCGTGGTTATATCTTCACATATTAGATCTAGATCATCGGAACTGGCCATAAAATCTGCACAGATTGGCTGATCTGACTTCCTAACAGTGACTTTCTAATAGTGGTATCAGAGCCGAACCTCAACACTTTCCATATCTAATAATTTTCTCTAACCATAGTCATTTCTTACACTTTTCAATTGCTATGATTTTCTCTGACCACAAACATTTCTTACCATTATCAAATGACATGCAGGTGGTCTGATTTGGGTAAGTGAGTGGAATGCTCTGCAGCAACCTGTAGCCGCTGCATTCCTAGCTGTAGTTTACAGTGATTACATGATCACATCCCAAACACCAACACTGTCTTGCAACGGGGATTCCTTCACACCTTCAGATCTTCGGAAATTTGCAAAGTCCCAGGTGCATACCCAGTATATCAAGAATGTAGCCCACTTTTTATCCTACTCTTAACTCCTATGCATTTGCTATCCTGATTTAACTTTGGCAGAGTCCTAAAGGGTAGCCCCGGTGCTCAAAGCTCCCGCCTATGCGGGGTCTGGGGAAGAGGCAGACCACAAGGGCTTATAGTATGCAGTCTTACCTTGCATTTTGCAAGTGGCTGTTTACACACCTTGAATCCGTGACCTCAAGGTCACACAATGACAACTTTTACTGTTGGGCCAAGGCTCCCCTTTCTTTGACAGTCTTGAATAATTCAAAAAGTTCTTGCATTGTTAAAGCTAATGCAAATTTATTAAAATAAATGGATATGTCACGAACTCTCTGCCAAATTCTTGTATATAGTTTGCAAAGTTAGGTGAAGGAGAGCCTTGGCGCAACGGTAAAAAGTTGCCGTCATGTGGCCTTGAGGTCACGGGCTCAAGGCATGGAAACAGCCTCTTGCAAAATGCAAGGTAAGGCTGTGTACTTTAGACCCTTGTGGTTCACCCCTTCCTCGGACCCCGCATAGGCAGGAGCTTTGTGCACCGGGCTACCCCCTTTAGTTTGCAAAGTTAAGTAGATATTCAGTTTCTTAAGAAAAAACCATTAAAATGGCTATTAAATTCACATCATGATCATAAATCTTTCCTGAACTCATAAACGTCCCTCCTAATTTTTTGAACAATTGTCATGCTGATTCATTCCCCAGTCCATATTTTGTGACCATGTGCCTCACCTGGCTACTCTTTCTAGGCTGACTATGTCTTGGGAGACAATCCAATGGGGATGAGCTTCCTTGTTGGATACGGAAAGAAGTACCCACTTCAGGTGCATCACAGGGGAGCTTCAATTCCTGCAGAGTCAAATGATGGTTGCGATGGATGGAAGTGGCTGGCCTCAAAGTCGCCGAATCCAAATGTGGCTGTTGGAGCAATGGTGGGTGGCCCCTTCCTAAATGAAACCTACATCGACAACCGGAACAATAGCATGCAAGCTGAACCAAGCACATACAACAGTGCGGTAATTGTTGGCCTTCTCTCTGGCTTGATCACCACCTCATCCGTGGCTCAATCATTCTCCTGAAGTACAGATCTGTTCCTCTACTTGGTGCCATCTTTGTATTATTATGTACGAGAATGTTCTGCTTGGTTTACTTTCTCGAGTGGGCTTTAAGTTTGTAACGTAGCATGGGTGGCTCTTCTGCCATTTCACCTTGTGTATCATCCACCAAGCCTTTATATGTGTCATTGATTCGTTGCTTTAATGGTCTCTACTAGTTGTGCACTCTATTCAATCTATCACTGCTGGATGGCTGATATATTTGAAGCTTAGTTTGGTCATATTCAAACATGAATTATCCACAAAGGGCAGCCCAGCCCAGGTGCACGAAGCTCCCACGTGTGCAGGGTCCAAGGAAGGGGCGGACAGCAAGTCAATAGTACGCAACCTTCCGTTGTATTTTGCAAGAGGCTGTTTCTACACCTTAAATTAGTGACCTCAAGGTCACACGATGATAATTCTACCGTTGTGCCAATGCTCTCCTTCAAACATGAATTATCTGTAGTTACTAATATAGGATTGCTGCATGATGGATGCCGAAGGTACAAATGGGGCACAATGTCTCAATGATCCAAACTACTATCTCATATGCGCTTCATGGATCAGTAATCACAAAACACTACCCAACGAAGAATTACAAAGCAAATTGTAAGCTCACAAGTCATTCATTTACAAGTCTCCGTTGAAACCTCCCCAACAAGAGGGCAGGGGAGGAGCTTGTTGTCTGCAACTAACTGCATTAGAAGAGATTTGGCAAAGGGTTTGTCGATGAATTTCGATGTTTCTTAACATTGTAGGAGGAATGCTACGTCCTCTGGGGATCTTCCTTCCAAGAGCCCTTCATTTGGCATGCAGGGGTTACCTTTGGATGATTCAACTCGTACGCTTGATTGCTCTGGCTTTAAATGTCTTGTGAACAAAAAATGCTATGATTAGACAATTTTAGAATCCTTAAAATTGTCGTCATGTGACCTCGAGGTCATGGGATCAAGGTGTGAAATCATCCTCTTGCAAAACTGCAAGGTAAGGCTGCTTACTTTAGGCCATTGTGGCCCTCCCCTTCCCCAAACTCCTCATAAGTGGGAGCTTCGTGCACCAGGGCTGCCCTTCTATACAAAGTTTCAAACCGTCCATTTTCTGATAAAATTTGTAGCTTTTCATATGCTAGAATTATCTAATCCTCGTGCCGTTTGAACTATTAAATATCCAAAGTCAAAGCAATGAGATTCGGGACACTTAAGAGAAATGTTATCCAGACTACACCCTGCTTAGATAAGTCTAGCGTTTGGATGATCTGACCTAAGCATCTTTTTCATCATCTCTTATTTAGGCTATCTGTGAAAAATCATGCCAACTAGATGTTTTTAGTTGCTAGTTTTTCCCTCGAAAAATCTAATGCATATGGTTTAAACACTAAAAATTCATTGCAAAAATCATTCAATTGGACATGAATTTTGGCATTTAGCCTATCTAAAGAAGGCCCAACAAGATGGACAGGTTGATCATCCAATGTGGGGCTTGGGTAGGAGGGGTTTTGGAGTCAGCCTCGGAACTCAGTCGGATAGCATTTTTCTTTATCCTAAACTATCCCTTTTTGCTACTATTTAGATCTCATATCTCTAAATATGTTAGATAGAAGGGGGAGCCTTGGCACAACGGTAAAAGTTGTTATCGTGTGACCTTGAGGTTACGGGTTCAAGGTATAGAAATAGCCTCTTGTAAAAATATAAGATAAGGCTGTGTATTATAGGCCCTTTGGTCCGCCCCTTCCCTCAGATGAATACATCTTCCTAAAAACAGCAAATCCCATGGAGACTCCCTCTTAATACTTCTGGTTTGGAGAAAAAACATCTCTAGTTCTCTATTTAGATGATTATAATATGATCCAGAAATATCAGAGTAAAGTGCGTTACAAAGACTTCAGGCATCTAAAGTAAAAACAGGGTCCATTTGGTGAGACGTGTCGTATATTGAAGTTCTCCAACTGTCCCGGTGTACGAAGCTCATGCCTATGTAGGGTCCAGGAAAGGGGCGGACCACATGGGCTTAAAGTACACAGCCTTACCTTGCAGTTTGCAAGTGGCTGTTTTCACGCCTTGAACCTGTGACCTCAAGGTCACACGACAACAACTTTTACTATTGCGCCAAAGATTGAAGTTCTCCAACCATGGAGCACAAATGCTGGCTTTTCTCCCTCCATTAACAACATTAACTTGAATGTTTTAAGATAATGGATTTTCTTTTTCGGTCAATAGACGTTAGGATTTTTCAGAACTTGTTAATAGGATGGATATTTAGAGAATGATGATCCAGCTAATGCCTTTATATATACTAAAAACTTGTTGATGAGTTCAATCTTTTCTTTAACTTTTCTTTCTATCTATCCAAAGAAGGAGAGTTTGGCGCAATGGTAGAGTTGTTGTTGTGTAACATTGAGGTCAGAAGTTCAAGGCATAGAAACAGCCTCTTGTAAAATATAAGATAAAGCTGCGTACTATTAACCCTTATGGTCTACTCCTTCCCCTAGACCCCGCATATGCAAGAACTTCATGCACTAGTGCCCTTTTTTTCACCTATCCAAAGATGACAAACGGAAAACTTAAGTTTGTCAAATAGGTCACAACTTTTTTTATTGAATTGTCCATAACATGATCCACAAGGAGCAAACCCTAATTGATCATATGATTACCTCCTATTTTAATTTTCATTTTGAGAAAAGTATACTCTAATATATTGAACTATCTAATTATGATACTTTATACTTTAAAGTTTTAGAAAAATAATTTAGTTTCTAAAACTATCAGTTTAGGTTGCACAATTAGTCGTCTGGCCCCATAAATAATAGTTTATTATTTTCTTAAAAAGACAAAAGTAAACTTTAGCCCATGAAACTATTTACTTATGACACTTCAGTCCCCAGAATTGGAACGTTCATTTACAATACTTTAGTTCTTAAATTTTTAGAAAAATAGTTTAGTTTTGGGGCTAAACTATTTCTTTGTAGGGATAAACTGTTTTTCTAGATCTTTAAGGACTAAGTGTTGTTATTAGTGAATAGTTCTAGGGGTTCAAGCGTACTTTTCTCTTTATTTATTCAATCGTGTATTCTTAAACAGTGAAATCTAGGACATAAAATTGTCAAAATGGCTCTGCCAAAGGGGAAAGTGACTTGAACATGCAATAATGCATATTCTAAGGGAGACACCGACTGTCGGCAAACAATTGCACTAGACATTTGTTGTTCGCGTCAAATAATTATAAATCTAGGTCTATAATTATTTATTTTTATGTTGAAATGTCCACTATCATTTAGGAAATGCTTTTCAAACATGAAAAAGGAAGCAATCTAGCTGGGGCTTTCCTTTGGATGATCTAATCCATTCATCATATTCGGCTTGGCTAGGAGGATGATTTGAGCCATGCACTTTTTAGCTTTTAATTCATGTCAATTGTAAATTTTAACCCAAGAAAGTCAGTGGCTAGAAACCATAAGATTGCATGAATTTTGGTCCACAACTTATATAGGACTTGTTGAACAAGATGAACAGTTGAGATCACCCAAATTTAGAATCTATCTAAGTTGAATCCTTCTATGCAATGGCATGTCACCGGGGTCCATCAGGAATGTGCAGAACAACCGCTTTCATTTTATCTTTTCTTATACTTATCCGATGCCTGGTAGGCAAACATTTTATCTTTACAATTCATGTCAATTGTAAATTTTAACCCAAGAAAGTCAGTAGCTAGAAACCATAAGATTGCATGAATTTTGGTCCACAACTTATATAGGACTTGTTGAACAAGATGAACGGTTGAGATCACCCAAATTTAGAATCTATCTAAGTTGAATCCTTCTATGCAATGGCATGTCACCGGGGTCCATCAGGAATGTGCAGAACAACCACTTTCATTTTATCTTTTCTTATACTTATCCGATGCCCGGGAGGCAAACATGTCATAATGAGTAGCTATTAATTTATAATCATAATCCATCATGGAAAAAATGAACGGTTTTGATCACAAGCATGCTGCAAGTAGGCCCAGGTTGTAAATGCTTTGTCATAAACAAAGAAAAGTAGGAGCCCAAAAAGGAACACCATTAAACACAACCTCAAACCCCCGTTTGGACGGCAAACATTGGGGCTCAAAATCCCCAATCGGGAGGTCTCTTCCATCTCCGTTACCTCAAATTTCCAGGTACATTTTCCCAAATTCTCTTTGCATTGAACCATTTCAGATTCTTCTATGTGCCTGTGATTCTTCCCCTGTTATCCCCATTCCCTTGGTTACGTAATTACGTCGATGATGGGTATCCTTTTCTTCTTCCAACGATATTTTTCTTGTAATTTTCTTTTACCCTTTTCTTTTCTTGTGCAACGATTCAGAGGTTGACTTCTTTCCCTAGGAATTAGGGCACGCGGGTTTGTTTTCATTTTCTGTATCAATTGGCATTCAAAGCCGTGATCTTTACACCTTTTTGACGTGTTTTTCATGCTTGCGATTAGGCATAATCTGTGTTTATAGATTCTGGGTTAAGCTTATAACTTTAAATAAATGTTTCCGATTTGGTTAGAACAGTATTTTTAGACTTTTGGGGTGTGCAATTTGACCCCAGAAAATGAAATTTCTTAAACTATGTTTTTTTGTTGTTGGTATTTTCAGTTTTAATGTTGGCAGAATTGGTAGCTTCTTGGAGAAGTAGTTTGTAGAATGAAGAAAGGGATCCATTTTCCTTGTCGGCGATGGTTAGAAGTCATTGGCGTGGCTTCTGTTGAAGTCATAATGTGTGGGTTGGAAAGGATTATTGGTTATGGTTGGTTGATAGTGTAATTATGGATTGCAATGAATACAAGCATCATATAAAATCTTATAATTTTTTATCTTGTTCAGATGGTGAATCCTAAACTGTTGGAAATTGTTTTGGAAAATGTGATGCATGTACAGATACGTGAAACCATGTTTTAAGAATTAATGATATTGTAATATTGCTGGAGAACTTGAGAATAAACTTACCATCTTGAAGCCTGCCAAAACCATTTTACAAACTGAAGACAGTCTGACCTAGACTGTGTACTTTAACGTTGTTTAGTCTTCACATACTTTGTTGTCTTGTTCCTTAAAATATGATATTTTACCTTAAAGAAGAAACTATCATTCAAGAAATGCCAGTGATTTTCATATTTCATTGTTGCCAGTTTCTTGAAGGGGAGCCTTGGCGCAATGGTAAAAGTTGTCGTCATGTGACCTTGAGGTCACGGGTTCAAGGCGTGGAATTAGCCTCTTGCAAAATGCAAGGTAAGGCTGCCTACTATAGGCCCTTGTGGTCCGCCCCTTCCCCAGACCCCACATAGGTGGGAGCTTTATTCACTGGGGCTGCCCTTTTATTGTTGCCAGTTTCCTGTTTTTGTTGTTCTATAATAGTTCTGATTCTGAGTATTCACCATAGCATACGGAGAGGTTATGGCAGAGGCAGTGGAGGAAGAGGGTGACTTCTCAAACCTGAATTCTCAGCACAACCAAGCAAACAACATTTGGAAACAGGAGTTAGAGCTGCGGCAATCGCAAGTAGATGCTTTACAAGCAAAGCTTATGAATGTAAAGGCTTATATTGAGTGCTCTGTGGAAGATGAGAAGCAGGAATTAGAAGTTCTGTGGCGAAGGGTTAAAAGTACTGCTACATTGTTGAAGTATTTAAAATCAAAGGCGAGAATCATGGCAGTTCCACATTTAGCTCATGCTTCTTGTGGGATCAGAAATCAAGATGGAGTAGGACTGGTTGACAAAAATGGAACACCATTGTCGGCTTGGTCAAAAGACGCTGACCTTTCTCCATTTGGAAGTCTCAATGATGAGACAGGGCTGGAAATTAGTGACAAGCTTGACTCTTTTGATGAGCATGATGGAGCATATATTGGTGAAATACTTAAATCGGTACAAATGGTGACAGGTGTAATGGAATCTCTTGTTAAGAGAGTTATTATAGCAGAAACAGAGACTGCCATAGAGAAAGAAAAGGTAAGTTTAGGTGAGGAAGAAATTAAGAAAAAGGTAATACAAATTGAGAGCATGTCTGCAAAGGTAGAAGAGATGGAAAGATTTGCATTTGGTACAAACTGCATTTTGAATGAAATGAGGCAGAAAGTGGAAGACATGGTGCAAGAGACATCTAGACAAAGACAAAGAGCTGCTGAAAATGAACAGGAGCTTTGTCGTGTGAAGCAGGACTTTGAGGCACTGAGATCATATGTTAGTAGTCTTCTCAGTGTAAGGGAGACACTTCTTTCATCAGAAAAGCAGTTTCAGACCATGGAAAGACTTTTTGAAAGGTATGTCCATTGTAATTTCTTATTTTAGACATTTAACTACTTGCTGTATGATTTTCTCTCGATTATCACAAAGGCTGTATTAGATATTAGATATCTTACTCGCCTTTTTCCAGCTGCCCTTTATCTTTGCATTACTATGCAAGAAATATGCCCAGCTTACACCAACTTGTTTACTTATTCAAAATCCAATTGTTCATACTAGGACCTGGCATTCCATGTCTACATTTCTTTATGATGTTAAAGCAGAAGTAAGCATCTGTTGATCACTTAGTCGTGCGGACGGCCAGTCAGAGGTTTTTTCTGTTGCATCAGCAAGTGCTCTTATTGTCATGTTATGATAATCAGCTAACTTATAATCTTTCAGACAATGCAAGCTGAGATCTCTAGACATTGGTAATCTTATTTTCAAATCATACATTTCTGACAAGGTTGGCACGCTAGCCAGGTTGCTTACGCACCATGGGATTGCCATCAGCTGATTATGATAAACTGAGTTGAAAAGGCCATGGCACAATTCCCAGATTAAGGCTTCCTTGCTTTGAGCATTGGTGTCTTCTCAATTTGTGCTATATTTCTCAAATTTTTGCTTTTTCCCTTGAATGTTGCATTTTTAGTCAATTGTTGTGCTTTCAGTTCTGGGATCACTATAATATCCCTTTTGTCTTTCCTAGTTCTCTTGTAATCCCCTTTTGAGTCTTTTTTGTTTTGTTTTTTGTGTTACTTTTTTCTGTAACTGCTCGTTACGTACACTATTTTCAGATAAATAAGTTTTTATGACATCTCATCTCTTCCTCTGTGGATTTGTTTTTCCTTTGATCGTGTTGAGTTTGAATAATGAATTCTCAACCTTGTTGAGCTCATTTCAAGCATAAATAGACATATTTATGATAGTCAAAAGTATAGAAACATTCAGTCAGCTGGCAGACCAGGTCCCTGAGCTGATGGTTTATGGGAAACTGTGGGAAGAAACTTGGCATCTACAATAAGCCTGTTGCCCGTGTAATATCTTTCATCTGTCAATCTTGAGTAATAATGGAATGAGAATGACATAACTCATCTAGTTTTTGAACTCTTCTTCTGCTCATTGAACATTGACCAGGCAATGGACTTGGTGCATGATCTTGCAAGTTGGATCACTTTGCTTATACGTGCTCTAGGACATTGTATCTGTTACTTGGGAACGTTCAACAGGGATCGTGGTTCTACACTGAGGACTGACCACCCTCCATATATGGAGTGTGATGTCCATCCCTTGTGGGGATGCATTTTCTCCATAAAATTATGAATAGAGGAAACTCTATATTATATTGTCACACAATGCTTTAATGTATACCATGCATCATGTTTCACAGGCATCCTCAAGATAAGTATATGATCTCTTCGCTATATCAAATTAATAGCTTCTAAAATGAGAATCAGTTACATAGTCACCGTATGAAACTAGAGCATCTAATGTAAATGATGTCTGTTGGGTGCTTTCCACTGTCCCCTTGTTTCAAATTTGCGATGGTTCAGGCATATAAAAAGTTGATGGATACTTGGAGAAAAAAAAAACTGCGTGAATGGTTCCAAAACAAATGAGTGATAATAGTATCCTTTGTACCTAGTGGACATATACCAACCAAAAAAAGTATATGCATACATGCACATACATATGTACATACACATCTCTTTATCTCGTACCTAATAGTGAGGCATACATAGATATGTACAAACTCTCTCTCTCTCTCTCTCTCTCTCTCTCTCTCTCTCTCTATATATATATATATATATATATATATATATATATATATATATTGTGTGTGTGTGTGTGCGTGCATGTGCCATGTCCCATGCTCCAGAAAGATGTGTGAGGAAACTTTGAATTGAAGTCAGTCCTTGGATGTGATTGGTTTGATGTCTCCAAGAAATGCAGATGTATGGACGTCATGAATAGAAAGTCAAACATGCAGCCAGATGTTTCTTTTCCTCGTGTTGGTGGGAGGGTTATACTAATGCTGACTTCCTTGCCATAGAAGGAATGAGCAGGGATGGAGTTTGGACTCCCTTGCCAAGGGAATAAAAAGGGATTTGTTCAGGGACAGCCTTTGGCCCATTTGAATTGTCTCTTTTTGTTTAACATGTTTCCTACATCTCGTATTCTTAGGATTGTGGAGTTTAGCATTTAGCTTATTGATAAACCAATGATAGTTTCAAGTCAATTTAAATAAAGCATTGCCATTATGACAAGTTTTAATTGACAAAGTTGTTTGATTTCAGGAATTAGTCATCATCATCAAGACCTTCTCCCAATTATGGGGTCAGCCACATGAATCTTATTCATCCATTCCTCTCTATGAAGTACCATGACTTTATTTAGTCTCAAAGTTTTTAAATCTTTCCTCATCACTTCTATCCACGTGGCTTTGGGCCTTCCCCTTGTCCTTTTAAAACCTTCCACTTGCATTGCCTCACTTATTCTAACTGGTGCCGTTTTCAGTCTCCTTTGGACATGTCCAAACCATCTAAGTCTAGCCTCCATCATCTTGTTACCTATTGATGTTACCCCTAGATTTTCTCTAATAT
The DNA here is from genome assembly GCA_035236585.1 of Warburgia ugandensis. Taxonomy (NCBI): domain Eukaryota; kingdom Viridiplantae; phylum Streptophyta; class Magnoliopsida; order Canellales; family Canellaceae; genus Warburgia; species Warburgia ugandensis. Next base: position 46,351,392 of record CP141129.1, read on the forward strand.
TTTGATTCATAATTCTGTCTTTTCTTGTCTTACCATTCATCCATCTCAACATCCTCTTTTCTACGACGCTTATCTTATGGGCATGATGTTTCTTAACTGCCCAACACTCTGATCCATAGATCATGGTCGGCCTTATGGCCATCTTATAAAATTTTCCTTTTAGTTTGAGCGGCACTCGCTGATCACACATAACTTCAGATGCACATCTCCATTTGTTCCAACCCGATTGGATTCTCTGGGTAATCTCCCTCTCAATCTCTCCACTCTCATGGATCAATGATCCTAAGTACCGAAAGAGATCTTTCACGGGGACTTCTTGGTTATCAATCTTGACTGGTGTTCCACTCCTACTCTCCTTGCTAAAATTACATTCCATATATTCTGTCTTAGTTCAGCTAATTTTAAATCCTTTAGATTCTAATGCTTCTCTCCATAACTCTAGCTTTATGTTTACACCCTCCCTTATCTCATCAAGTAAGATTATATCATCTGCAAATAGCATGCACTAGGGGATCTCCTCATGCAAATGTTTTGTTAACTCATCCATAACTAATGTGAAGAGGTATGGACTCAATGCCGATCCTTGGTGCAATCCTACAATGATAGGCAAATTACCAGTCACGCCACTAGTAGTCGTAACATTTTTTACTGCTCCCTCATACATATCTTTAATTATGTCTACATATCCTCGCGAAACTCCTTTCTCACCTAACACCCTTCATATTAACTCTTTAGGGACTCTATCATAAGCCTTCTCTAAGTCGATAAAGACCATGTGGAGGTCTTTCCTCCTCTTCCTATATTTCTTTACCAATTGTCTTAGTAAGAAAATTGCTTCCATGGTAAACCTCCTAGGCATGAAACCAAACTCATTCTCCGATACACTTGTCTCATGCTGTAGCCTCTTCTCAATCACTCTTTCAAAAAGTTTCATAGTGTGGCTCATAAGTTTAATCCCTCGATAATTAGTGCAGCTCTGTAACGTCCACAACTTTATCCTTTAATTCTTTATCTACATTTATTCTTATGCCATTTTTGTTATCTTCCTTTCCTACATACTATAATTTATACCCATCGATTTCTCTAGCTTTAGCCCCCTTCCACTTGGTTTTTTGGATACAAGCGATGTTAACTCTTCTATGTTTCATCGTGTTTACTAACTCTAAACTTTTATTTGTCAATGTCCCTATATTCTATGTGGCAATACGAATCTTATGCTCTGGAGATTTCTTATTTACCAGTGCCCTTCTCGATTTCCATGGCATGAACCCATGTCCACTTGTCACTGCACCTGGGTTCTAATGCAACGCGTTGCTTCCGAGGAGACGCTCTAGCGGCCCTTGCCCATTTTTCACTACACTAGGGATCCAATGTAGCGTGTCACTTCTGGGGGAATGCCTTAGCAATCCTTGCCCATGTTTTATCGCACCCGGGATCCAATGCAGTGCGTCACTTATGGGGAACGCCCTAGCTTGAGGGAATATTAGTTTTTGATTCATGTTATATTAGGGTTGCCATAGTTTTAAAAAGTTGAAGATGATTTTCATTTCGTCCTTATTGGCAGGAAAGAAATAACAAAATCATCTTCAGCTTCTCCCTTGCCGGCTGGCACTTGACGCAAGGGTTGCCATATTTTAAGAAGCTGGAGATGATTTTCATTTCTTCCTTGCAAACTAATATACAAATGCATATTCATTTGCAAGTTAGAAATAAATAACAAAGTCATCTTCAACTTCTCCCTTGCCGGCTGGCACCTGACGCAAGACCCTCCCTTTTCATCCAGGCTTGGGACCGGCATTGGCGGAGTTGATACAGGAATTAGTGAACACAAATATAGTGGCTTACTCGAGCTTGAAGATGATGTGAAAGATGATGCAGTGTGAGATGTGGGAAGCAAAGGCCCTGTGAAAGAGGAAATGCACTGCAAGTTTAGGTGGACTAAAATCAGTTAGGAAATGTCAATGGAGGTTAGTGTCTGAAATCATAGGTGAGCTGAGAGGACTTCATGTCAATGAGGCAATCTCTTAGGTATTAGATCTGATGTTAAAATATGTACTAGACTTACCCTTGTGAGTCATGTTATGTTTTTGAAGAAAGTTAAAAAAAGGTTGTATCTGAAATTTAAAATCAGAAATTTGAGGTTTTAGTACCTTGCTTAACATTACACCCAGGCACTTATCAAATCTTAGATAGACTTATTTAGTTCTTTAGCATTACAGATACCAAGCTTGTTGATGATGTTGCATTAGTGCTTGGAAATCAGGGTCTTAGTTTGTTTTGTTGTTGGTTCATATGTTCTTCCCTTTTTGTCCTGTCAGTAGACAGGTTTTGTAGGCCCTGTCTCTCTGTATAATGTTTTGTTTTTTGAAAAGTGTCCTTCTGTATAGTGTTATAAGGTTATCGTGTGATTAGCTTGTCTTTGACTTAAGAGTTGGGTATATTTTTGGTTGAATTGCATATTAGGATGTCAGCCTAGTTGGGTAAATTATAAATACAAAATAAACTGATGCGTAGGATTGTTATCACTTGCATTCCTACTAATGGTATAGAAGCTTCCCTAGACGCTTGAAGAATTCCTTTCAACTTTGATATCATCTACGTCTTTTGGACTTCTAATCGTGTTTGTTGGTTGTTTCTTGTTCTGATTTGTTGGCAATTTCATTAAGGACAAAGTAATCCTTTTGAAAGATAACCACCTGAATAAGAAGCAAATTCTTTTAGTTGGTAGTTTGTGAGAAGTGCTTCTGCCATATTATGGAAGTTAGAATAATTAGCTTCCCATTTAATGCGAGTTCTGTTTGGAAGCAAGTTTCCACCATAATAAGGAGCTGCCAGTAACTAAAAGCGGGACCTCTATCGAGTGAGATCCAGAATTTCTTGATTTTCTTCTGTATCAGGTTCCAACTAATTTTAGACGTTTTTTGGTACCAAAGAAAAATTACTGAAGGAGCAGCAATGGGCATCACACAAGCCTTCACATCCGTTCCTAGACAATCTTTCATGTAGTATCTGAGATAATTCAAAAGATAGAAAGGAAGCCCAACTAGTTGAGGCCTCATCTGGAGTAAATTCTACTGGAAAAACATGGCAGGTAGTCTTATCCATGGGTCTTTCTCTCTTGTATTTGGAGTCTTGTTATGACAGTTGCCCTGATCGGTTTACATTTCAGCCATCCTGTTGATGGTTCCATTGATATAGGTTCTCTTCTCTCGTCTCATTATCTATTTGATTTTGAAAAGAAAAACTTGGGAGGTTTGAAAATATTGACCAATCCTGAAGCATAAAGCATGGAGGTTGATTAGGCATTGAAATGTTTGAGTCGCACGCAGAATGATGGAACAGAGACAATCAAATTGGAACTGGTAATCTTTTTTATGTGAAACCAGAAGAGTCCTTGGGATGGAGGTTAATAATCTCTCTTCCATCTCTTTCAAATAAAAATAGAAAATCTTTCTTTCATCTTCTCCAAGGAGTATCTTCATGATGGTTTCACTGGTTGGTTTACAGTCCAGTTATCCCATTCATTGTCCAGTTGATATAGGGTCTGTCTTCTTTTCCTGGTGCTTGTTTGATTTCTAAAGCGACAAATGTTGAATGCTGGAAAGCTATTTTGAAAATATCAAATCATGATGGATCGTGAATGATGGCACGAAGCTTAATTATGTGTGCAACTCTTTATGTGGCATGTAGAATGGTCGAACAGAAACAACCTGTATTTGTGATCTTATTGATGTGAATCCAAAATTGTTCTTGCAGATTGATGGTGAGGGTTCCTTGAGTTACTGTTATCCAAGAAAAAAAATGCAAAATGGACAGTATTTTGAACTTTTAGTCTGTTTCTTCTCTGAGTTTCACATCTTTTATTTTTTTCAAAAAACAAATATTTGGAAAGACTGATTATTTCAACACAAATATATTCAATTTATAGAAGTGAAAAAAGGTAAAAGGCAGAACAGAGACAGGAAATTCAGTAATCTTGGTTTAATCTTTCAAAATGCAATTTGTTTCTATGGCTAAAATTTGTATAAATTTCAGTCTATCAATGACAAACAAATATCCTCATTCTCACTGACAAGTGACCATCGTTGATCCATGAGTCACATCCTCACTTGCAGACTTTTGTCTTACTAACAGTCAAACTCAAGAAAGATTCATGGATATATGGCGGCTTATACTTGCACATAAAACTAGGCTGAAAAGTATCCTGACTGCAAACGAGAATTAATAGGAGATTACTCTTTCAGATGATTACTTGACTTGTATCAAACTGAACTTGGTTTCACTTGAATATGCCCCATATGGGCGTAGCATTTTGGAGGCATGTCAGTCTGATGGTAACTTTGCACAGGGTCTTGATGCAGGGATTGGGCTCTTCACCAAATGATCTATGGGCTGTTTGCATCAATTCTGCATGCCTTATTATGATTCTCTATTGATGTGCCATGACGTCTTTCTTTTGTAAATCAAACTTACTACTATAGATTGGTGCGCATAACTTTTCATGATCTGAAATGACAGCTTGGTAACCTTTGTTCTATACTATCCCTTGTTGCCTCTGTAACACCGGTTAGCTCACATGTATGCGGGCTGGTGGAAATATGTAAAGGCTAGAGATGTCTGATGTCACTGCCTTACAAATTATCCGCTTATATCGTGCCCCTTCTGATTTCTTATTGATCTATGTTTTCTGTTGGTCAGAAACTTATTCTCTGGCAATCGTTTTTGAGATAAATGGATGTTGTTTGTCCAGGTTAGTCGCCAAGACTACTCACTTGGAGAGTGAGAAGATACAGAAAGAAGCTGAAGTCCAACAGCTCATGGCAGAGAATGTCAGGTTAACAGCTCTGCTCGACAAAAAGGAAGCTCAACTTGTAGCCATGAATGAGCAGTGCAAGTTCATGACATTGAACTCTCAGGGCATTTAGTTTCTTGTCGGTTTTCCAACAATCGCAGATATACTGCCACTGCAATGAGGTAGGCATGTATGGTTTGAGGCTGTGTTGATGTAACAGTAGAAACTTTGTTTGTGTCAAACAACTGAGAATACGTTCTTATATTCTGCAATGGGACATGAATTCGGCGATCCAATATAGAATGATGTACATTGTATCCTTCGTTTACTTCACTTCTGATACTAGTGTAGCACTGAAAACCAGCAGTTTCTCAGCCTTGCATTGATCTATTTCAGCCTACATTAGCTTCCTGAAATATCCATTGCAATCCTTTTACTTTCCACTGCTCAGAACCTGCATCCATTGTCTATAACATGGAGTTAGTGGTGCTTGAGATGAGATGGGTTGAGAGGACCCAAATTTGGCATCAGATGAAGTTAGATGACTGAAAATCCAACATAATGGTGAGCTGAGATGACATGGTTTTTGTCTCAAGCACCACTAACTGTAAGATGAGTAGATATTACTTCATCTCATGTCAAGCACCTGTAACAGTGATATGACCCATTTCAAGCCAGCTCACTCCATCTCAAGCACCACTGACACCCATTAAGAAATATCAAGACCACCCAAACGTAGAGTTCTCATTGTGAAGGTTTTCGCATGTTGGGGGTGACATCCTACAGAAAACCATCAACATCAGTAGCCCAATTCCAATAAATAAAAGGCAAATCGCTCCTCTTAGAATGGTGTAGATTTATCAGAAACAGAACATTAAAATGCAACGATGTAGATATTTTTATCAGAAACCGAAAACACTTGATAATTAAGGACTTAGCCGGGGCTCTCTTTTTTTTCAGCGAAGAGTTATGAAGCAAACTAGAAATATTTTTTAATTCTTAAATTTACTTGCGTAACGAGGAGAGATGGCATAATGTCTGTGACCAAATGTGCAAAATAATGATTCTTCTTCTTCTGAAGTAGTAATATAAGCCTCAAGTCAGCCACCCAGAGAAAGACTACTTAGCGCCAGTAGCGGTGCCATTTTGGACTTAAATTGTCTTTGCAACTTGTTATGCATCAACTGCAATTCCAAATCAGATAAGAAATTTTATAGAATAAGAGACACACAGCGGGGTCCACTTATGTATGATCCACAACCATCCGGCGATGCCTAAATCTCATGCACCGAATAGCCCTTGTATTGTTTCTGTGGACTCGCTCTTGGAATGTATTTTTCCAGTCACCTGCAAGGATTCTGCCTGGAATCTGAAATCTTTAGTTGGCTCTCGATGTGGATCTTCAATGGGCAGTCAAATATCAAGATAGAATTTAATTTCATGGTCACTATGGCATTGGAAGAGAGCATGCAGTAGGTAAGATGTTAAGTATCTATAGTACCTCGGTTAGGCCAAATTCAATGAACGGCTTGGATCAATGAAAAAAATCAAAGAAGTGAGAACCCACATGCATATTTTTCATTGCAAAGCTTTGGATGATATAAAACCTAGAGAGAGAGTGAGTCTGACATAGTTACAAGTGGGTCCAGATGTTGGAAGAACCATAGCATTGGGCTTATTTTGGCATCTCCCCTTGATCAGTTGATCCCAACCTTACATCTGATAGACCTTGTGTTTATTTTTTGGTTCCTAAAAGATCAATTCTCACAAGCCTTGTAATTTCAGAGATGGGATTTCCCATTGGGCTCACCTCTCACTCGCAGTCACAGCGAGGCTTCCTACGACTTCACCAGTACTCACTGGTACTAGTTTTAAGCCTTGGTGGCGTGATCATGACGGCATACTAGTTTAACGGTTCAGATCAAAACTCAAACATACAGCAAGAAAGGTGGGCCCTACTGTCGAGGTTTTTAAGTGTGCAACAAACTAGCACGTGCAAACAATACGAGGAATAGCGTTTCACGTGCGAGTTTGTTTTAAAAAACAGCGGGAATCTTAATGACGCTTCCACCTTCTCTCTCTCTCAAAGGAAAGATCACCAGCTTTAATTTCTGCAACGAATCAGGCGAAGATCGAAGTTTCTTCAGGTAATTTCTACAGAAATTTCTGAGTTTTCTAGCAAGAAATTCGTACCTGATGGTAGATATTCCTTCTCCGGCCGGAATTTGCTCAGAGGACGAGCATGTAAAGCAGGTTTCTGGCTATAGCATTTCTTCCTGAAATCTGATTTCTCATTTTCACTGCTACATTTTCTGAAAACAAAAGCAGGTGGTCTTTATACCACGAATTTCCTCATTTTTTTATATCTTTTCATCAGATTGTGGTTTCTCAAAAGAAAAGATCAAAGAAACTTCATCACTGCAGGAGAAAGATTTTTCTTCGTTTTAGCTCATATTTATCATGTTTTCAAGTTTCTTTCTTCATGAACCCTTTAGAAAAGTCCTTTAGATTAGGAGACAACAACTTTCTCTGCAATTGAGCTTGTTTTCAACTGAAAAGCCATAGAAAATCACCGTCTCAATCTTTATCACTTAATGGAAGCTCCCTCTCCCGGCTGTTCTCATCCATTCTTGGAAATTTCTGGTTCTTCTTTTTCAGATTTGGATATTTGATTTCGAACTATTGCTTTCACTGCATCACACCTGGTGGAACAATTCCATGACAGATTATTTCCATAAAAAACTCTTTATTTTCCATTTTCAGTTTATCGGAGATTCAGATGTTTCCTTGTCTGATTTACGCAATTTTTTTTCTGAATTGGAAGAGAGATGGATCCACTGAGGCCTAGTTGGGCTGTGAAGACCATTGTGGTGGTAATTTTCCTGTTAATCTTGTTTCGCTGCGTCTCGGCCGTCAATCACACTGTTGGAGGAACGAACGGTTGGGATCTTGCGTCTGATTTTCAGGATTGGAGTTCGACGGAAACGTTTTACGTTGGAGATAATCTCGGTAAGTTGCGTTTAACCTCCGGAGCTCATTTTAGCAGTTTTCTTTTCTATTTGCTAGAATGCACCCCAATCTATCATGAGCCGTGAGATGATCGGAGTTCCAACGTTTAGGACGTTTGCCTTTAGTTTTGCGCGGGAAATTTGGTTGTTTCTGTTATTCGTTATAGGAAGCTGGGAGTGTTCGGTTCGTTAGGCCTGGTGGAGACTCCTCAAATGACCAAAATGCCCACACTTAAAACCACAGACCCAAAGTTTTCAAAATCACGCAAGGGACTTCTTTCGTTTCGTCCATAAAATTGGCAAAGGGCATTTGAGTAATTATGTCGATCGTTCGAAAAATCTCTCCAAAAATGATATTGACACTCCTGCTATGGGGCTGTTTGCCACAGGACTAACGGCACTTGGGCTAAGTTATCCACGAACAATCACTTCCTTCTGCCATTTTAGCCTTATTACGCAAACGTAATGATTCAAACATAGATAAAATGAATCTAAAATGTTGGGACGTTTGTTCTTAGATAACGTAATCCATGTTAAGGATGCAATTAACTAATAAGAAAAAAATTCACTACATATGAATAGCTTAATTCATGGATTGTTATTCGTGTGCCAAACAGCCCCGGTCTGATGATTGGGGCGATCGTTCTGTTGTTTTTACTTGACACATTTGTGTTAAATGTTCGTAACCAGCAGATTAACGGTGGTGACGATGGTTCAATTGGTTTGAATTTTAAACTCTGGCCATTGATGTTGAACCGCAGCACATTAACGGTGATGATCACCATTGATGTCCTCCTCTACCTAGTCTTTTGCTTTATATAAAGGCAGATAACGTTGATCAGCTCATAGATCTAGAGCAGATTAACGGTGGTGATCGCCTTTGATGGAGGCTTTGTTTCTTTGCAGTCTTCGTCTACAATCCTACGCACGATGTCCTGGAAGTGAACCGTGACGCCTATGAGATTTGCCGAATTAGCAACCCCATCAAATCATACAACGATGGAACGACGGTGGTCCCACTTGGAGCATCTGGCATCCGATACTTCCTGTGCGGCACACGTGGGCACTGCCAGACTGGAATGAAAGTCCAGGTGGACGTTCTGCCACGTAGCCAGACAGTCGTGGGAGATAACACCACACGGAGTGGATCTCGTCCGAGGCATCCATTTGATCCGCCTCATCGTCACCGTCCACCCCCACACGGACATCATCCAGCTCCACCCGAAGACGACAGGCCAACCGTTGAAATTGGAGAACCTCCTGTCGCTGGGTCTGGTTTGACCTCCACCGTTGGTTTCTCCCACGTGTCTGTCATGGTCTTCCTGTTGCTAGTGCTCATATAAATCCTGCCGTTGGTTTCTCCTCGATGCCTGCTCATGCCAATCCTGCCGTTGGTTTCTCTGATGGAAGAGTGCTCATGCGAATCCTACCAATAGTTTCTTCTCTTTTTTGCTGTCGTGCCTCCAAACATTGTGAGACTACTTCATTTCTCATGGAATAGAACTGAATTTCACTTTGCACTTCCTTTCCGTTAATCATAGGACAGATCATTGGGAAATCTAACCAATACCACTATCAAATCAGCTGTTGGGCACTGGGATGGCAGACGAAGGACAAATTTATTCATGGATATTGATCCTGTACTTTTCCATCTGCAGCCTTAAATCGTGGATATAGTTATCCAAGAACTGACAATTTAACTGTGGCCCATCAAGGAAAACAAGGAAAGATATCTAGAGATTGATGAACCATGATGGATCCTGAAGCACAAAATGAAGGGTGAAGATATCCGACCAAAAGCCTACAAATTGGGTCAGCAACACAGTCCAAATTGACAAGTGAAAGGCAAATATTTCTTGCTCTGCTACGCAACTCTCGCTTCTTCTTTCTCTGATATACTTAAGTGAGTTTTTAGAAGGGGATTCTTGGCGTAATGGTAAAAGTTGTCATCATGTGACTTTGAGGTTACAGGTTTAACGTGTGAAAATAGCCTCTTATAAAATGCAAGGTAAGGCTGTGTACTTTAGACTCTTGTAGTCTGCCTATTTTCTGAACCCTTCATAGGCAGGAGCTTTGTCGGGACTGTCCTTTTACTTAAAGTGAGCTCTTGTTGACTAGAACTGATCCTCTTGGTGGTTTTGTGCTAGACCATCCAGTAGGAGATGATTAATCTAAAAGCTTATTTGCGAGGATTTATTCCACCTTTAAGTGGGTTCACTCTTTCAACGATCCAAACCGCCTGAAGTTATGCTAATGAGAATCTTAATGTCGAAGCCTCTGATTTACAGCGCTTAAAGAGGACAGTTGAAGAATGATAGTGCACTGGTACAAAGAAGTAAGTAAAAGGCCTTGATAATTGAAGAAAAAATATTGGGCTTGCAGAATTTGACAGATTAAACCACTCTCCTACCCCGACCGCACATTCCCCAATGGGAAGGAGGGTGCCTACCTCCAACCTGGCACTCATTGGTTTGTTCCTTAAACGAGTGCACTTCTCCTCGTCAATTTTCCTTTCCATAATACATAGGCAGTGTAAGAACACAAGCACTACATGTGTGATAACGTACGTTTCCATCGCTTGTCTGACATTGACGTCTTCTTAGCCCCTAACCATCTCAAATCAGCCTCCCAGTCAATCACAGAGTGATTAAAGCAAGAGGAGCCAAAGATCAGTTTCAGACGCCAATGACCAGAAATGAGGTGACATCTTGCGTGTCGGACTAGTACGAAATGCATCTCCTTGAGCGCTTTCATTTAGTCCAGATAAGATTACGACTTTTACGAGATAGAACATGCGATGCACGCAAGGAAGAGAGCGATAGCCGGTCAATGAGCGATCTTCCAAGCCCTAAGATAGGCCCAGGCCCACAATTCTCTTTCACTGCTAGCCCTTGTGTTTCTGACGCCGAGGGAGAGACATGGAAAGTCTTGTTGCATGGGCGGCTCTACCCTGCCTCATTGTTGCGCCTCGCCTTTATTACGATAAAGTACTCAAAACTAAGAAGAATAGAGGGCAGCGTTGGCGTAACAGGACAGTTATCGTTGCGTAACCTTGAAATTATAGATTATGGGTTTGAAAGCAGCCTTTGCAGTCCATCACTTTTCTGGACCCTGCATATATTGGAGCTTCGTATACTAAGCTACCTTCTTTTACTCAAAACTAATAAGAATACTATCTATGTGAAGCACGTAACCGACTGTAGAACCCGTCAGCTGGACTGTTTATCTCGGACGGTTGTTATGACACATGCCCGGGACCTATTCTGATCAAGTAATTTGAACCATTGGAATGGGCAGCATACAAACGAAAACAGCTGCCAAGTCAATATCTGTCAATGAATATGGTTTGTATCATCAGCTATAGTGGATGCCCACCTTAATAACATTCCATTTTAGGTATAGGTTCCATCGTGGACTTGTGAAAAAAGGACGGGACAGACATGATGGCAATGTAAATGCACTTTGGATGACCACGACCTTATCCCGTTGCCAATATATACTCGATGGGTCATGATATGTCATATCTAGTCTGTACTCTCCTAGGAAGATGTCTCAACGAGCTTGTTTACTGCGTCACTCAATCACTTGTTACTAGGTAGAGGTTTTGTGCTATTTTAATTTATAAAATAGGGCAAATTTTAAATAAATTATTTTTTTCTTTACTACCATTATTTATTCAAATAAGTGACAGTCTATGATCAAGGCCTATAGGCTTTAAGGGAGCCTCTTTTTAGTTGATGGACTTAGTTTGAGGGATTTAGGTCCATTATTAAAGGTCTGTGAATAAAAGTCCATTTCTAGAAGGCCTGAATTCTAAAAGTGACCATAAAAATATCTAAGAATTAGAATATAATAGAATTTAGATATTATGTAGGTACATTTCAGAGAATAATCTAGACCATACACATGTATCAATCTCCACCATTTATTGAGGAGGTGAAAAATGGGTGACCACCTATAAATAGAGGAGCTTCCTCATTTATAAGAGATCCAGCAATCTCATAATCAATTATCAATCCAAGAGTTATAAACATCTTCAGAGTAATAAAGTTAGAGTTCTCTCTAATTCCCCTTCAGTTGTTCTTCTCCTTAGAGATTCTAGCTAGACTTACTTAGTTGGTGCAGGGTGAGAAGCCAAGCTAAGTGTCGTACCAGAGTTTGAGAAGTTAAGTCTGTGACATTTGGTATTAGAGCCATGTTTGGAGCGAAGGTTTGCAAAGATGGAGGCAGCTATGACTAACATCTTCACTTGGCTAGGGGAAGAGCACCCAAGGTCTGGGTCCTTCAAAGCTACGACGAAAGAGCTTAAAGATGAGGGGGAGGACAGACTGAGCTTCACGAGAAAGGTAAGCCTTCATGAAAACCTTGAGATTAATATTTCAAAATTAAGGAGCTATGTTAGTAGATGGAAAGTTATGTCATCAAGGCCATGCTACTTTTGTGATAGACCTCACCTCATGCAACAATAGTTGTCTAATGAGAAAGGCCTTACATGACATGGTGATGTACAAAGAGGAAGAGGAGGAAGTTGAACTAGGGAATCTAGCATAATCAGGTATGCCAATAAATTACACAACAATAGTTGAACCTGAATAGACTGTGGACAACGATGGTGTTGCCACACAAGCTCACGGAAGGAGACGTGCTACAATAGGAAGAAGTTGTATCGAGTGAGAAGACAATGCAACTTGGTTTACAACACCTAGATGTCACATGCATACCAATGTCAGGGAAAACAACAAAGAAATTAGAAACCAGCAAGGGTATGTTGGAAGAGTTCAAAAACATCATGCTCAAAGAACCGTAAGAGAAACTAATGGCCGTAAGGATGTTGCCTCACATAAGGACGCAAGTGGAGATAGCATAGCCAGGTATGTTGCAACGTCTAACTACCATAAGGGTAATAACAACTGAAGAACCCAAGGGAAAACTAGCAGACAATAAGTGTGCTACCACAGTCGAAGGTATAAAGAGAAGCGTGCTACAACTAGAGAGCTTAAGGAAGAGCAAGACCCAATGTGAATGTGCAGGAGGTACAAAGCTTAGAAGTATTCATGAAAATGTGCAAAGCGCTCACAAAAAAAAGGGGGATTTAGCATAGTGAAAGTTAGACACAACAAACATACTTTGAAGTGTAAGGAGAGGACCACATGACAACAGGGGAAATGCAAGTCACGCAAACACAAAATGTTTGACCCAATGGATTTCCTAATACTAGAAAAGATGTGTCGACGAGAATGTCAACGTTATCAGGTGGGGAAGAATGTCACGGACTGTTGTTACGTAGTACATGATCAAGGCCCACAGGCTTTAAGATAGACCCTTTTTGGTTGATGGACTTAGTTCCATTATTGAAGCTCTATGGAGGAAAGCCCGTTTCTAGAAGGCCCAAATTCTAGAAGTGACCATAAAAATATCTAAGATTTAGAATATGATAGACTTTAGATATTATATAGAAATGTTCCAAAGAATAATCTTGACCATATACATATAACAATCTCCACCATTTATTAAGGAGGTGGAAAAGGGGTGAGCACCTATATATAGAGGAGCTTCATCATTTGTAAGAGATCCAACAATCTCATAATTAACTACCAATCCAAGAGTTGTTAGCATCTTTAAGCAACAAAGCTAAAGTTCTCTCTAAGTCCTCTATAGTTGTTTTTCTCCTTAGAGATTCTAATCATGTTTATTTAGTTGGTGCAGAGTGAGAAGCTAAGCTCATAACACTTAGCACAATGGTAGAATTATTATTGTGTGATCTAGAAGTCATGGATTCAGAGGCATAGAGACAATTTCTTGTAAAAATGCGAAATAGAGGCTGTGTACTATAGACCATTTATGTTCCTCCCCTTCTTGAAACTCGCATACATGGGAGCTTGGTGCATCAGGTTGTTCTTATGTATAGGGGTGCGTTAAATTCAGTTTCCCAAAACTTGCATACATGGGAGCTTAGTGCATCAGGGGTGTGTTAATTTCAACTGTTTCATGCAAGTGCAAAGAGGAGGTGATATTTAATTGACTAGAAAATATTAGAAAATAGAAAAATTTAGAGAAAATAATAATTAAAAACTTTTTCCTAACCAATCAAATGTTTACTTATACTTTACACCTGCAACGTCTTTCTCAAATTACCACTCCTCATAAATTCTTTCTTAAGAACCACTTTTGACCTTGGATCATGTGCAATATGGACATGATCGAGTCCTAGCAGAATTTGATTTTCTTTTTCTTTTTTGAAAATAGCGAAAATTTATTCAAACAAACAAAGCATTATAAGCGTTTACATTTCCTCTCATACAGGACTCCTTTCAAGCATTCAACAGATTAAGATTGAGACGAGGTGGGCAAGTTCCTTCCCATTGGTGATATCGGATTGACACGTTGAAGCTCTTGCAGCAGGGAAGTTTCCTGCCTCATTAGCTTCCCATCGATCTGAGAATTTAATGTGTTGGTACTACGTACCCTTGATTGGACAAGTGTCTTCACGATCGAATGTTGTCTCTCCGTTGATTCAACCCACAAGAACAGGTTATCCATTCAGCAAGGAACCATAAACAAGTGGATCATCTCATGGTGGTCCATGAGAGAAGCACTCTCAAGCAGACATATGTCTCCTCGCCATGGTTTATTAAATCATCAATCTTAACTGAGTGTCTGTCTTTTTCACACCAACTGACATTGATGATTAGGATTGAGCCAACTTTTGACTCATCTTGATAGCAGTGCTCTAAAATTCAACCTCGTGTCACTTTCAGGTTACAGGTGAAAATAGGCTCTACAAGTACTCTTTATGATCTGTCCCTTTTCTAGGCTTTGTATATGCAAAAATTTCATGCACTGAGACTGTTCTTTTTTCTAACCGTGGTTACAATCACAGGAGATAAGTCACAGTGTCAAAAGGTTTGACCCGGGAGACGGATGGCCCCTCCCACAAGTTGCATATCACTGTTCCAGTGAAATGAACGGGTGCAGTTTCCGCTGTCCACATGCTTATGCAAAGTTTGGGAAGGCCATTCTGTCCAACAACTTAGTATTTGTGTCCAAGATCCTCAAAACAAGGTGATTGTAATCAAAAAGTGATTGATGGACTTGCATGCAGATTAGATATGTTGATCTTTTGTGGTAATTACGGAACCTAAGAGCGAGACTTGTCAGATCAAGGTTTGGAATTTGGATCATCCGATCATCAAGATAAAACCAGTAGCACCTATTGGTCGGACTATAGATTAGGTGATCTGCATGTAGCATACTTAAGCTCCAAAAGGTGACTGCTAGGAAAAGGTGTGACAGCCACTTCCTTTGTAGCTTTTTGCATACAGACAGGATTGATAATTTATCTACTTTGCGAAAGTAACAGCCATAACTTAACGTACATATGAGGAATTGGCCCAGGGCCAGGCCAACCACCACCTTATTGAAGGTGGCAGCTCCTCAGAGTTAGACCTGTGCTTGGTAGGCAGATGTCCTCTATAACAATTCCACCGGTCATATCCTCCACTTGCCACATCTTAAAAAAGGCAGAGAGAGAGAGAGCAAACATTACAGGCAGCTTAAATGTACAATTGGGTCCATCTATGCTCCAGACCATTCATCATACAGGTCCTGTTTGAATAAGCCATGACCCAAAATCTCATCCATCTAAAGATATCTTCATTGAATTGAATCGTTGTTTAGGTTTGGAAGACTTCTAGCTGATGGAAGATATCTTCATTGAATTGGATCATTGTGTGTGTTTGGAAGACTTCTAGCAGATGGACGAGATTTGTGAGGAATGGCCTGCTAAGACAATCTCCCAGAAGATTACCACACAAATTTGTTGTATTTTGTGAATTTGCAGAAACACCCCAGTTTATAAAATACTTTCCATTAGAAGATATCACCGACACCAGAAAACGCGTAATGAGATGTGAGGGTGACTACTCTTTACGCGTCTGAGTTTTAACAACAGAGAAAATATTATAAATAATAAATAAACATATTCAACACTTTCGCCCAGTTACAAAATCATATCCAATCAAGCAGTATTGTACATGGTATGGATCGTATACACAAGATGTATACAGTTGTGAATATATATATACGTATATGATACAGTTAGATTGTACTCGTATACAGTCATCAGTTAACGGGCAAGGTCTGAGTTTGTTGAGTAGCTCCGTTGCTCCACCTCCCAACTTAATTTGCACGCCCCATCATGCCTTGGCACATAATCCTGCAACAGAGCAAACACACATTTTAGAAATATGGTTTATTCACACATTCAGGTAATTTTTTTTATGCCCACCTTCTGTCCCCAGTTCTTGAGTGATGATTCTGCTCATCGGATTCACCCTCTCCTAAGATAGGTGGTATAAAAAATCTCATCCAACAGGTACCACTAAGGTAGGCCTCGTTCCATTACGTCTGGACAGTACTTGACAAAGATTCTATTTTATGATAATGTTATCCGCATTTACGTGCGGTGAAAACTCACCTTCGGAGTACCCATTAGATGAGATATTTGGTTCCCTCCCATCTTAGGAAAGGATGAATCTCATGAACGGAATGGATCACTCAAAAAAGGAGATGCAACCTGCTTACCCAACTTATGAACTTTTTTATTTTATTTATGGGCACCCATAGTATAGTAACCATAATTCATATAAGGGTACAAACAAACAGTCAATTTGCAGTTTTGGGCTTTAAAGTTAGAGAAAATGAATATTGAGGAAGTATGGCATCACTCTTTTACCCTGCAAGGGTTCCCTACCAGATTGATGATTGATGGGGCTAAATCAGTCATGTTGGTTGCACCTTCTTCTAAAGTTTAAACTCTACTTACAGGTCTAAAAGGCTGATGGGAAGTTTAAGAGAAAAGTAAAGAGAAGGATACACTCTTGTTTTGATACCAGCCCTTTTCTTTTTAAGGAAAAAAAAAGACTATGACATATCTTCGACAAATATTGATGCCAACCCTTTTATTCCTGAGACATCTCTATGGGCTTTTGTAAGGTTGCAATCAGACAATGACAACAAAAACAAGTTAAAATAGAAAATGTACTACTCTACTGTCAAGACAGGGGGGTGTCAGTATGTGGGGGCTTAGAGTAAAAGGACAATCTGATATCTAATGCAGCTCAAGGGATTAACAGTTTCAATCGTAGCGGCAATCGAAGGAGGCAATGGTAGAGTTGGCATAGTATGACTTTGAGGTCACAGGTTCAAGGCGTGGAAACAGTCTCTAGCAAAATATAAGTAAGGTTCCTGTAAAGTCCCTTCTTGCCGTGCTCAATGGCTTTGAAGGTTGTTATCCAAATAGAGAGGTGATTTCAGGTTGGATGGCACAAATGAGATATCAAATTATGGAGAAGAATTCATTATCAAACAAGACTCCTATGCATTTCCAACAAGCAAACAATGGTGAGTAGTTTGGGTTTCATAAATTGAACAAAATGGCCCTGTATTTTTGTATATACACCAAGAACAGAGTTGAGATCTAAGACACACTTGACCTGAAAGTTGAAAACCTAACATGAAGAAAGGGGTATTTCAGAAAAAAAAAAAATGTGTAGAAATTAAGTACCAAACCAATTTAAACAATCAAGGAAAGTATATTTATATGTACACCTCTAACTTCCGCATTAATTCATGGGCTGTTTGGGCAGAGATGATAATGTGGCGGGCAGCTGGTGTAATGAATCCTTCATCCACAGCTTTGTCTATGAAGGCCAAGAGCGAGTTGTAGTAACCATCAACGTTCAACAAACCCACCTACCCATGAAACATAAAAAACTTCATTTTATTTACTTAAAACTGAATAGCCCAGGACGTCCAGAGAGAAAATATTTGATTATTCTTGCAGAAGTTTAACTCTTACGGGTTTTTCATGGATCCCAAGCTGAGCCCATGTGATCACTTCAAGCAGTTCTTCCAGAGTTCCATATCCGCCTGAATTTCATCTCCATAAGTCAATCAAATTTTCACAAGCATAAATGATGTTGACACCCACTTTCTCATCATATCTTTATAAGCACAACTGTGTAAAAATTTGGACGAGAACTGATGCAGAGTCGAGCAATTTTTGAGATCAAAGTTTTAAACAGAAGCAATGGGAAGGAGTACTTAAACAAGTGGACTGATGGGAATTCTGTTTCTGTGCTATAAAATACGTATTTCAATGTCTACTGTAGTTACCAGGCAATGCAATGAAGGCATCGGCTTGTCGTGCCATTTCGGCTTTTCTTTGGTGCATGCCTGATACGGCTCTTACTTCTCCAACAGTTTCTCCAGTTATCTGAAAGGCCCAAATAACTTAAATCAATTAATGTTTTTTTTTTTTTTTTTTCATTTTAAAGAAGAAAAATTAGAGGAAATATGAAGGCAGTTCCAAGAGATAGTTCTGATACCTCTCTGGGCATAAGAGTCTTGGGTATAACACTGCAATATATGAAAGAGGAGATGAAATTCTATCAAAATTCAGAAAATTTTGTATCTCTGATGATTATTACATTCAAATGTAGGATAATATACAAAGATAAAATAGAGTATGTTGAATCTACCCTAAAACATGGCGACCACCATCGTAAACAGCTTGTGAAACAAGACCCATCAAGCCAATACTTCCACCTCCATAGACAAGGTCGATTCTCCTTTCCACCTGCAATTTGTTTCAGAAACAAGAAAAGACAAATCAATTTTACAGCAAAACAGAGTAAAGAGTTTTGCTTTGGTTATATCTTTGGGTTCTGCTAATTAGCATTTTAAATGGAACTGAGAGTAGAGACGGAGAGATTCTTAGAGATGGAAATTTCGTGTGAACTGGTAAAACCCTTCAATTTTCTGATAAGCTAATGGATGTTAAGAATTGGGTCTTGTTCAAAGAATAAATTCTCATTTGTTTACTAACAGGAAAAGAAATTGGATAGGATTTGAGGGTCTGGTTTTCTTATCAATCAATCTTCTAGTGGGATCAGTGGAATTCGGAACAGGGTTTTTCTTATCAGTCAAGAACCTTCCAATTCTAGCAGGAAATAATAAAAAACTATCATGGGAACTAGAAAGCAGGGGATTCCATGGGATTCAACTGCAAATCCTTTTAATTCCTGCAAAAACTAGCATAGAAAAGAAATCCATAAACACACACACACACACACACAATCAAACTAGTGGCAGTTGTGGAATTCATTTCCCTTCCTCTCCCTCCATATCTTTCAATTTGTTGACAGACGGAGTTGAATTACTTCACCAGTTCTCTGCCAAATTGAATGGCTGCAAGTTGATAGCTGCTTTTCTTGCCAGTGCTGCTCCCGCAGAAGACACAAACTCTTTTGAATTTCGATTTCACAAACTGCTGGCGTTGGATTTCCATAAGTGGAAAAAGAGAAAACCTCCAATCACTCTCCAAGTGGAAACAAACCTCTCTCTCTCTCTCAAACTGCTTTGACTTGCGAACGTCCGACAGCCAAATGCCGTGAGCGCTTGGCCTTTCGAATAAAAGAAGTGGGAAGATTGAAGTGAACTTACAAGGAGCCGCGTTCTCTCTCTTGATAAATAAATTTATTTAAATAAATTATCCTTTCTCTCCACCAGATATTAATTTTAATTTGTTATGTTGTTTCTTAGTGACGGTAAAACAAGACAAAAACAGTTACCAAAATAACAATGAATTTGACATCCACACTCCCTTGTTGTAGTTCTGACACTCCTCAGTTTCCAACTAGCCCTGTGGAAAGTTACTGATGGATGCAGGTGGGTGAACCTTACACCAAATATTAAGGCTTAGAGTCATCCAACAATGTCTATCAAGGCTTAGAATCAGACAGCAATCATACTATAAGTTGCAAAACAAAGATCAAAATGAGTCTCTTCAATACAACTCCCCCTTGCTGCAGCTTCTGTTTTCTCGCAACATTAAAAAGCAGTCCCGCTGCACGAAGTTCCTGCATATGCGAGTCTTGAAAAGGGAAAGATCACAAGAGTCATTAGTCTGCAGTTTTATTTTGCATTTTACAAGAAGCTGTTTCACGCTTTGAACCTGTAACTTCAAGGTCACACAACAACAATTCTACTATTGTGCCAAAGCTCCCCTTCGTTTTCTCACAGCATTGGACCCCAAATTGATACTACATATAAGCTGAGCTAAGACAACTGGCATTGTAGATAGGCCATTGCAACAAACGAGATAATCTAAATTTACACTGAAGGGGTTGCGTTCCAATGTTGGAGTCATTCCTATCAGTAGAAAGGCCATCTGTGTGGTTAGGGGCTGGACCAGCAGTGCTTATACTATACAGTTGATGTGATTGTGACGGATCATTCCATATGACAGGTCCCAGGTTATGTCATATTACATGCCTAGTCACCCAGCCTTAAGTATCAAGTTCATCCACTTTGAACTTTTATAGAATACTTTCCATCTAAAGTGTGCCCCTTAGACGGAGAGTGTCAAGGTTAAAACCAACTAATAAATGATTGCAGCGGAATCTCATGACGTAGAAGAATATTTGCACCCAAGGGCCTGTGTAGAGTCTCGGAAGGCGCGGATAACAAGGGCCTAAAGAAATCAAAGAAAAATAATAAAGGAATTGGTTTCATCGTTTGATCTACATCCAGAGAAGAGGGTAAAGAAATAATCACGAATCTAATCAGATTATAGACTAGAAGAGAACCTCCCTTTCGTATCCTCGAGCTTAGATTAGGAGGAGAAGCCACCTCTCTCTCTCTCTCTCTCACAAAGAAACCCTACATTTATAGGTGTTTTATGGGCCTACGGTTCTAGCACTCAAGAGAGTTGGTAAGGTCTTTGTGTCACAGTCGAGAGGATCATACCGTTCTTATTGATCAGATAATATTCCGGATTATTGAATGATCTAGACTGTTGGTTCTTTGTTGCTAGAACTTTTACTTCTGAAAGTACATGCGGTCAGTGTTTTTTTTTTCCTTCTGAATTGCTGTAGAAATATATTAAAGAGATTCCTTATTATGAAATAAGGAATTGTATGTTTAGTAAGGCAACATTTCACTGTGGTATAGTCCAGTTAGAATACCTGGCTTTCAGCCTTGGCTTAACGGTAAAGTTGTTGTTATTTGACTTTGAGGTGACGGGTTTCGCAGTGTAGAAATAACCTCTTAGAAAAATGCAAGGTAAGACAGCTTATTATAGACTCTTGTGGTCTGCCCCTTCCCTGAACTGCACATAGGCGTGAGCTTTGTGCACTGGTGACCAAAACAAACTGACCCTTTACAGGTTACCTTCTTCTAACTCTAACCATTATCATGCCTAGGAAGTTTATGACTGGATGATTTTGTTATTCCTTTGTGGTGCCACTTTGATAGGGCTAGAACATTAATACATTTGGGCCAACAAAAGAAACTTCATGCATCAACTTCATATCTAAAGAAATGATACTTATTCTAATGATACTGCCTTTTCTTTATCTACTTTCTAATGAGCTGCAATGACTACAGCAAGACAGGAACCATACAAAGAGAAGTGTCCTTATCAAGATTAGGATTGAGGGAAATTATCTCCAATCAAATATAAAAAGGGCAGCCCTGGTGCATGAAGCTCCCGCCTATGCGGGGTTTAGAGAAGGGGCGGACCACAAGGGCCTAAAGTACACGGCCTTACCTTGTATTTTGCAAGAGGCTGTTTCCATGCCTTAAACCCATCACCTCAAGGTAACACGATGACAACTTTTACCGTTGCGCTTAATTGGTTCCAGCTAAACCATGTTAGTTGCCATATGCAAAGATTCCACGTCTTCAAAAAGGCGAGTTTTGTCCTTTGCATTAAAATAAAATAAAAAACCATGCAATTTATCAATTAAGAAGTTGGGATATAATAGAGTATGCACATAATTACAAAAGTACTCCGAATTTTAGAATAATTTGCATAGGAAAGTGCTTGGAAGAAATAAAATAAAAAATTCTTAGTTGAAGCACTGAACCAAGTGCCCAGCCACACACCCAAGTGGGTGTGGGTTCAATCCATTCAACATTTCAAAAAAGTAAAAAAGAAAAGAAAAGAAAGACAAATGAAACTATGGAACAAACAAATGCATTTTTGCTCAGAGTAAGTATATTTGTTTGTAGATAAACACTTTTTATTTTTGGAATATATATAGGACACATGCACCATAAGCAGCCTCAAACAATGGTCCTTCAGGGAGAGTCTGAGGGATGTTGACGTAAGAAAAAAAGGAAAATCTTTGTCATCTGATCATACTCTCTTTGTAAGCAATTTTCATATCCTTACTAAACAGTATTTATTGGCTTCAAACACTACATTAGATGGAGAAGCATTTGTTTTGCCACTGCAAGGAGGCGTTTTACACATACATACATACATATATTCATATCTGAAAATGATATTCCACGTGTTGCATTTATCTCATTCTCACCTCCTTGGATACCTTTTGTAGCTATAAATTGTTGACTTTTATGGTAGAAAGCCAAACAAGAATTTATAAATGCCAAAAAAAAAACCCAACACAGAGCGAAAGTAAGGTAAATGCAAGGGGTGAGAATGCCCTAATGACAATACTCTTTTTTCCTTTTTCTTTTTTTATGTGAGCTGTTCTAATTAGCTGTTAAAATATGTTAGAGCTAGATTAGAGAAGGGCTACCAACAACCTTAAAGGTGAGTACATTACTAAAGCAAGGGAAACAGAAAAATGACAAGCTGATCTTTTATTTGCAATATTTTAGGTTGAACAAAAATAAATCCAAGTTGTTACAAGTTACCATATGAAAAGATTCCACATCTTCATAAAGGTGTATCTTGTCCTTTTCATTTTAAATAATGCATGCAAGTAGTGAATAACAAGTTGAGATGTAATAACCTATATGTAATTTATCAGATCTACCATGGTTAAAAAATTCAGATTCAAGGTTAATGTTGAAAATTTTCCACTGCTATATTTATATTTACCATCGATATACTTAATTAAGAAGGGGAGCCTTGGCGCAACGGCAAAAGTTGTAGTTGTCTGACCTTGTGGTCTGCCCTTTCCCTAGACCCTGCATAGGTGGGAGCTTCATGCACTGGGGTTGCTCTTTTGTTATCGATATATTTAATTACGAAATAAGATATCAAGAAGAGCATGCAATAAGAGTAAACTGTATGCTTCCGATAGGTAAAAGGGTAGCCTTGGTGCATGAAGCTCCTGCCTATGCTGGGTCCGAGGAAGGGATAGACTACAAAGGCCTATAGTATGTAGTCTTACCTTGTATTTTTGCAAGAGGCCGTTTCCACGGCTTGAACCCGTAACCTCAAGATCACACGACAACAACTTTTACCGTTGTGCCAAGACTCCCCTTCGTATGCCTGCAATAGGTTTGGATCAAATTTCCTAAATTTTCCTTCAAATTTTGGATATATGATAGTATGCACCAAATAATATACGTATGAGAACTTCAATAATCATCCACGAGATTCATGTTTAATTAGCAAAATTCGTGTTTGATTAGTTTAATCATCATCTAGGTCAAAGAATTCAAGCTTTTCTGGCAAGTTCCCAAAAGGTTCAATTATTTACAGAATTTTGTAATCATGATTAGCAAACATATTGATCTTGATTAATGAAAATGACACTGGATTCAAATCAGAACCCCAGTGAGATTTGATGAATTAATAATTGTTGACCCAATAACATTCACAAGAGGTTAAGGCATGGAAAAAATTAAGTACTTCCGGACATCTTAATCAGGCTTAATCAGAATTAGTTCATTGAATGAGCAAGAACATTAAAATATGGATTGGCTTTGGTGAGTGTGACAAGTTACATGGAACTGATCACACGCGGCAGTAGGTAGCATAGAAAACTTTGCTTGTACAAAAGGATTTTTCCCTTTAAAAAAGATTAAAATAAACTTAAGAGATGGTGCGTCTCAACCATGGTCTTATTTTTGACTTTATTTAAGCTAAGAAGTAGTGAAAGAGAAGAGATGGCTTAATTAAAGGGTTAATTATATGATAAAACAAGAGCTGCTTCCATTTGCTTCTCTCTCTATCAAGGGTCTTCTAATTATTATATAATTTTAATGATTCTAGAAGAAGGGGAGTCTCGGCGATAAAAGTTGTCGTCATGTGACCTTGAGGTCATAGGTTTAAGGAGTGTAATCAACCTCTTGCAAAATGCAAAGTAAGGCTGCCTACTATAGGCCCTTGTGATCCGCCCCTTCCCCAGACCCCACATAGGCTGGAGCTTTGTCCATGGAGACTGCCTCTTTTTTTTTTTTTTATGATTCTAGAAAGGGCACACAGTCCTTGTTATGTTACATGATATTTCTTACGTAATTAAGAAACCACTTTGCTTACTAGTAGCTTTCTTGAATGGGAAAAACAGCTTTCAACAACTTAAATAAATCTAAAATGATGAATCAAGTCATCCATGCAAGGCTAACTTAATTGCAGGGTGGGTGGACAAAGTTAGCATATAAAAATGGTTAAATCACTCAGAGTTTCCTTCCCTAAGGGTACTTTAAGACTCTAAATTCACCCCGGGTGGTAGCATGTTATGATTCTAAGTGGTGCCAACTTGTGGTACGAGATTTTGAGCTCACTAATTATGGAACATTAAATAGTTTAAGTTTAACTTGAGAAGCTCTATTAGTCTTGGGGCTTTTAGCATTAAGGGTGGCAAATCCTGTTGCCGGCTCGTGTCGAGATTAATAATTGTGCTAAGAACTTGTGACTCGAATAAGACCCATTTATTAAACGGACATGACACGACTCGCGTAACACGATTATGTAAATGGGTAGCAAGTCAGATAGGTCAACACGACGGGTTAACAAGTTGCTGGTTAGATAGGTCAACACGACAGGTTAACAAGTCGTGAGTCATAAGGGTCAACATGACGGGTTAATAGGCTACGGGTCAAACAGGTCAACATGGGTTGACCCAAACACGACACGACTTTTGCCGTATCATTTTCGCGCTAACTTGAAAATGAGATGAACACTATGACCCGACTCTAACCCACTAAATCTATATCGAGTTTGAGTCATGTTATTGTGTCGTATAATATTTTGCCTCTCCTATTTGGCATATTAGTCAATTTCTTAACATATAGTCTCACTAGATTTAGTTCATACTCGTTTAGTGATGGTATTTATAGCCTTCTGTAGCTCGAGCACTAGCTTTTCCATGTTCTTTTAAAATCTCTTTGGAAGAAGAATGAAGTGCTATTTCTAATTTTTAATTATCAATTTTGTTTTTATCTTTCTAAAGTTTTCTGTGGGTGGTGGGGATGAGAGGCCTACTTTTTGGTGTCCTGACAGAATCTCTAGGGAAACTTAAGGAAATTCCTCTCGTCTTTCTCTCTTACTGCGTAGCTTATTTTCTTCATTTTCACTTGGATTAAGGGTCCGAGGAAGGGTGGACTACAAGGGTCTATAGTAGACAGTCTTACTTTGCATTTTGCAAGAGGCTGATTTCACACCTTGAACCTCTGACCTTAAGGTCACATGACGACAACTTTTAGCGTTGCGCCAAAGCTCCCCTTCAATTAAGATAATGTAGGATTTTAATTAATAGATTTCTGTGCCTTTTTCTACTCCTTTTAGATTAGACCGATTATCATTCCAAGCTTTCCTTTCCTATCTCATCGTTCAGGTTGCGATTTGAACGTTGAAGAATGCTAGCAGCAGTTGAATTACGTCCAATTATGAAGCAAAAGCGCCATTATCATTTTAGGTAACAAGTCTGCTTCAAAATGAAAGGGTTGATCTGATAATCTCCCATCTTAATCTTACGGCCAACATGGATGGCTTGAACTTCTGATTGGGAAGAATTTTGCATTTGTGATGGGGCCGATTGGATAGCGACCTGACCATTGATGAATGGCCTGAGCAAAACTCTGGTTTCTCTCAGAGATCATCTGTCGCTGTAAAGTGAACAAGCAATAAATTAATCATAACCTATTTGGGTTAATATTATACTTAAACATGATGATCGAGTTCTTTAGTATGTCTCCAAATACACTTAATTACATGTCTTCAGCCCTTGATCTTACCTGATTCATAAAAGGCTAACTAAAATTTCACAAAGAAAAGCTTACTTGCCAACTTTGCCAATTAAAGGACAGCTCTGGTGCACGAAGTTCCCTCGTATGCAAGGTCTGGGGGAGGAGTAGTACTCAGCCTTACCTTGCATTTTGTCAGAGGCTGTTTTCATGTCTTAAACCCATAATTTCAAAGTCACACAACAACTCTACCGTTGCACCAAAGTCACGCGACGACAACTTTGCCAATTAATAAGTAAAATCAAGGACTGTGCTAAGCTTACAAGTTTGGTATTATCTGTAATATAAACTAGTCATGACCATACACGTATGTCAACAGTATATATTTAATAGCTAATTTTACTTTTAGCAGTTGTTCACTTTCGCCTGTTCAAAACTGTTATCGAGTACTATAGACGATGTTTTCACTTTACTGGCTGCTATATTCTGCAGCTAAAATTTCCCTTTCTACAAACATGTTCTTCTCCAATTACCCTTCTACCTATTCTCAAAAGCTCTCCCACCTATACCTATTTTCAAAATAGCCTTCCATCTATCTGAAGCGGTAAAAAATGTTAAGACCATTAGTAGCGGGACTGGTGATTTTTCTATCACTGGAGGATTGCACTAAGGATTGGCATTGAGCCCGTACCTTTTCACATTGGTTTTGAATGAGTTAACAAAACATCTGCACGAGGAGATTCCCTAGTGCATACTATTTGTAGATAATATAATTTTACTTGATAAGACAAGGGATGGTGTAAATATATTGCTAGAGTTATAGAGAGAAGCATTACAATCTCAAGGATTTAAAATTAGCCAAACTAAGATAAAATATATGGAATGCAATTTTAGCAAGGAGAGGAGTAGGAGTAGAATGCCGGTCAAGATTGATAACCAAGAAGTCCCCATAAAAGACCACTTTCGGTACTTATGATCAATGATTCATGAGAGTGGAGAAATTGAGAGGGTGGTTACCTGAAAAATCCAAGCAGGTTGGAACAAATGGAGATGTGCATCAGGAGTTTTGTGTGATCGGCGGGTGCCACTCAAATTAAAATAAAAATTCTATAGGATGGCCATGAGGCCGGCCATGCTATGGATTAGAGTGTTGGGTTGAGATAGATGAGTAGTAAGATAAGAAATGATAGAATTAAAAATAAAAATATTAGAGAAAATTTAGGGGTAGCACCAATAGGTAACAAGATGAAGGAGATTAGACTTAGATGGTTTGGACATATTCAAAGGAGACCAACAATGGCACCGATTAGAAGGAGTGAGCCAATACAAGTAGAAAGTTCTAAAAGGGTAAAGGAAAGGCTTAAAAGAACGTTGATAGAAGTTGTGAGGAAAGATTTAAAAACTTTAAAACCAAATGAAGCCATGATACTTAATAGAGAGAAATGGAGGAATAAGATTCATGTGGTCGGCCCTTAATTGGGATAAGGTCTTGATGAT
The DNA here is from genome assembly GCA_035236585.1 of Warburgia ugandensis. Taxonomy (NCBI): domain Eukaryota; kingdom Viridiplantae; phylum Streptophyta; class Magnoliopsida; order Canellales; family Canellaceae; genus Warburgia; species Warburgia ugandensis. The sequence continues at coordinate 46,378,638 of CP141129.1, forward strand.
GATGATGAGCCTTCCATCTATCTGCATTTTATGAATAACTATAACTAGAGTATTGAACAGACATATTAATATATAATATTTTATATCTATATACTATATTCTATAACAAAAAAGGCAATCTAATGCACGAAGCTCTCGTGTATACACTGTATTCTATATATAAAGCAAACAACCTACTTGGTAAATCTATCAACATTTCTTATAAGGCCTATTTGCTTTATATATAGTATAGATTAGTCAAGCTCACCTCTTGCATTTAAGTGAATGCATGTGTCACATTTTATATAATTAAAGTGTATTTAAACTCCATATTCTTCCTCAATAGAAAACAATCTAATAAGCTGCAATCAAGCTAAACTAATGAGGTTATTACAATACCCTTTTAAAATATTTGCAGACGAAGTTATTGGGTAATAAAACTTTGTACAAAGTTAGCATCTTCAACTTCACAATAAGCAGTGAGCAGAGAATTTCACTGAAGAAATGAATGAAGATTCCCAGGAGGAATCAAATATCGGATTAATCAGATTCCAGCGGTTGTTCACCTCACAAACACTTGAAGATTGGATCATGTCATAGCTCTTAGGTGAAATTCAATTCTTATCTTGTAATGTGAAATAATCTGCGTGGGCGAGAATTGAATTCTCACCTAGTAATCTTCACTTTGGCAAGACCCACATAAATTATGGGTTCGGAGTTAAATGAATTCTATAGACTTAACCTCCTGGAATTTGTTTCTTACTTGAGAGTTGGATTTCGAGTGCTTCTGGAAGCCAACCATCACATCTTTTACCTTAGAGTAGTTGATCGTTTGATGACAAGGTTAATTTGCCAACGCGTTCGGGGCAGTTCTAGTGCACGAAGCTCTTGTATATGTGTGATCTAGGGAAGGAGCGGACCATAGCTTTATCTTGTATTTTTACAAGAGGCTATTTTTATACCTTAAATAATTAATCTTAAGATCACATGAGGACAATTCTACCATAACAGATCTATGTACCCGTAAATGTGTTTTCACCTGGCAGTTGCATCGTAGTCCTTGTCCAAGATGGTACTGGTACGGTGGCTTGTGAAGGTCCCATGCACTGAAAGTTGGCAGATAATTCAAAGTACAGTCAATTATTGTAGAGAAGATGGCCGATCACATCAGAAGCCAGCTCAGGAGTTCCTACTCTTTGGACTCATAAATCTACTGAACCATCAAACCGATCTGCTAGTCTGACGATCGAAGAACGTTTGCAATTTACTTAGGACCAGTTGTGGATATTTAGTTAACCCTATGGAGATGTTATGCAGGGAAGAATAGGTTGTGTATTCTATTTTCGTCATTTTATTTTAGGGTTTTTGCTAAAATACCATTACTTTTTGGCATTTTTGCAGAAAAATCCAACCATTTTCCAAATTTCCAAATTTGTCATTGCATAATTTGCACCTTTGCAACTTTGCCATTCCGTTTGCATTTCACCCGTGTAAACTTTTAAAATTCCAATATTGCTCCCACCTGATTTGCTGTGTTATTTCGAATTTCATACATTTCATCGTCTGATTTGCCTATTACTGTCGTCGGAGACCAATGACGAACAACCTACAACGGCCATTTTCGTCGGACTCTTTCTTTGCCGGGGATCCGCTAGACGAAGATCGCACGACCCTCTTTCGTCAGCCGTTTGTCTCCACTTCAGCCGTGAAAGCTGTACAAAAAGGAAAATGCAGAACAGTAATGACGACATACCAATGCTAATCTACGAGCCTTTTCACCTCTTAACCAACATATCAGTGCGCACTTTCTGATGAATGAGAACTGCATGAAACATCTAATGAAGAGCTGTCCAGAGTCATGGGACCCAGATGCAGAATTTTCCGGCACTGTCGAACTTTTTTTCTAATCAATTTCTCTTTTCTAAAACGATGATGCATTGATGGGTACCTGCTTGGAACCGCATTCAGTTTCTCAAGAAGATGGCTGATTGAGGAGCACGTAGGTTACTACTTCAGCGTCATGTATTATGTACATAAAGAGCTGAGTGAGCAGTGTATGAATGGAGGAAGCATGAAGCAACAAGAGTTGTATCTGTTGTTGTTGTTGTGTTTCTTTCTTGTCTTAGTAATTTTCGTGTAAAGAGCTGTTGTTGTTGTAAGTGGTTCTGGTAGCGAGAGCTAGCAATATGTTGTATGTGAAATGAGGTTCTATATGTCACTTTAAGGGGGTTGTTCTGACGCTTGTGTGTTCTTTTCCTTGTGTTCATTCAGCCAGAACTTGGGATCTCGCTCCTTGTGAGCAGGGAACCTCTGTATGTGGCGGGATAGCTTTCCTGCCTTCACTTTGTTTTGGTTAGCCAAAATTGTCAGAAAAGCTAGCATATAGAAGCCTCCCATGTGCAGGAATTTTGGTACACTAAACGGTGGACATCACCCAAATTTAGGACCATTCCTTCTTAGCGTCCTGCTAAAAGAACTCTTTTGGTTTAGCAGGAAAAGATTGCTTCTCAGCCTGCTTTGTAAGGTAATTGACGATGAGGCCATTTGTTCATCCTTGTTAGTTTGGCAGGTGACGATCACTGCATCTGAATCTCCACTAATTCGAAGTGTGTGGAACAAATGTGTAGATTTGGACGACTAAAAAAAATATAGAGTTTCAAACAAATAAAAGTGGAGATTCAGATGGGGTGATTGTATGCTTAAATGGCACTCCGGTGGCAAGGAAATAATTAGTTGATATTGGAGGAGACGAGTACTGAGTGTTCCTGGATTACTACCTTCCTAGGCATTTGACATGATAGGCGTACCCATAGGGAGAAGAATATGGTAGCAGAATGTTTGGGGTCAGTTAATTCTATATCTTGTAGTACTCATCCTTTTTTCTTTTCCCTACTTAATTTGTTTTCCCCTGTTGAGCGTCAATGGAGTCGCATTCTTTTGCTCTCTGCAAGTTTTGTTTTGGCACTTTTTCGAAACATAATCTTGGTGCAGCTTCTGAACCAAGGATTCGAATCTATAAATAGAATTCTTATTTTTTTTCTATTTAATTTCTATTTAATAATTTAATTTTAATAGTAGTAACTAGCACTAGTAACTAATCCCAACATAGAAGTATTGGAAAAACTCATATAAGCAAAAAATCTCAAATATCCTTGATCGTAAGACATATAATTGTCACTATAAATAAGAACCATGATTCCTACAGTAGTGATTAATATTGACATAATAGAAGCAAGTGGGTCAACCAACTATCAGTAAGAATTTCATCTTTTGACCAAAAACAAGCAAGAGGTGGAATACCACAGAGAAAATGTACCTAATAAAATTCTAGTGCTAGTTACTACTATTAAAATTAAATTATTAAATATCTCGGAAGATATTTACTAATGCAATTCCGCCAAGATCTCTTCGTTAGTTGGGGGAAGAATCAGCACGAATCGGATTTTTTGAGGAAGGTATCGAGAGAGAATTTGATTTGGTTAGACAATGTGTGGTTGGTAAACAAGGATCGGTTTTTTAGCAAGGTACGGAATGTTGGTCTGCCAAAAGTGGAACAAGTGTTAGAAGTACGTTTGATTGATTCAATATCAATGAACCTAGAAAAGAGGGTTGAAAGTTGGAACAAACATATAAAAAGACTTCTTGAAATTCCGTGGGAATTCTTGATTGGTGTTGAGCTCACCATAGCGCAAAGTCGTATCTCTTTGGTTAATAAGATCCAAAAGGTTTATCGATCTCAGGGGGTGCAAATTCATAATAGGCATATAGAGATTATTGTACGTCAAATAACATCAAAAGTATTGGTTTCAGAAGATGGAATGTCTAATGTTTTTTCCCCCGGAGAACTAATAGGATTGTTGTGAGCGGAACGAATAGGGCGTGCTCATCCATTTGGAAAATGTTTCATTTTATATTCAAAACTGCCTGTTATCCGAAATGGGTGGCAAAAGGAGAGAAAAATTGGATGGTTATAAGAGATCCAATCGTTTGGTCATCATAGATCAAATGATTTATCTGATTTGAAAACAAAATTGTTATTGAAGCAGCAACAACAGCAACAAGGTCTATTTTCATTCTTATGATAAGATTTCCCTTTCTTATCATTATTTATTTTTCTTTTTATTACCTTACCTACTGGAAAAAAAAAATCTATTTCTATTATAACTCATTTCTTTTTTCAAGGAAGAAGCTTTGTTTGAAAAAATGTTTCATTTACTAATCGTGTAGGGGATTTTGGTTTATTATTAGGAATCTTAGGTCTTTATTGGATAACAGGCAGTTTTGAATTTCGAGATTTGTTCGAAATCTTCAATAACTTGATCCATAATAATGGAGTTAATTCTTTATTTGCGACTCTGTGTGCCTCCCTATTATTCGCCGGTGCAATTGCGAAATCCACACAATTTCCCCTTCATGTGTGGTTACCCGATGCCATGGAGGGGCCCACTCCTATTTTAGGGAAGAAAGGAATAGCTTCGAAAAAAGATAAGACTCAAATTCAAACTATTCTTCTTTCTTTTTTTTTTTAGAAAATCCTTTCTTTGCTTGAAAGAATCGAGGGGGAAGTTGAAAAAGGTGGATCTAGGGATTCTTGCGCAACTCAATTTGATGTTGCGACTTCAATGGATCTTTCAAACCGGGACTATCAGCAATGATTCCACCAACAAAAATAATAATAATAGAACTTGTTATTTAAATGAGTCTTCGTTTTGTTCTCCTATTTCATCAAACCTTCCCGGCGGATATATCCATCCGTATTGAATTACGAATACATCAATGATAGAATCATTTCTGATTGGACAAAATACTGGTCCTCCGATAGAGATAAAAGAAGAGGGTCAAGAAATAAAATAGGAGCAGACGCTTTTTCGATTTTAATATAGGAATCAGTATCTAAGAATTAGATGGTTCCAACATAAATGAAAGAGGGGGATGGAATCACAATCAGATCTCGGTCTCATAAGGGGGATATGGCGAAATTGGTAGATGCTACGGACTTGATTGGATTGAGCCTTGGTATGGAAACCTACTAAGTGGCAACTTCCAAATTCAGAGAAACCTTGGAATTAAAAATGAGCAATCCTGAGCCAAATCCTGTTTTCAGAAAACAAGGTTTAGAAAGCGAGAATCAGAAAAAGCAGTAGGTATCATTATGTAGAATCAGAACACAAAGATTATGTTTCGATTGAAGAAATGACCTTAAATCTTTGAGCAGACGCTTTTTCAATTTGTAATTGGCACATATTTTGTTAAACCACCCATCAGAGCCATGTTTTGGCTTTTATTCGGAGAATATCCAACAATGGGTTCCATTGAATGAATAATTGATCCGGATCCTAAAAACAATTATGCTTTCGAATAGGCATGAGTGATCAAATGGAATAAAGCAGCTCGATAAGAACCCATTCCCGAAGCTAACATAATATAACCTAATTGAGACATTGTCGAATAGGCTAAACTTCTCTTAATGTCTCTTTGAGCAAGAGCCAAAGTAGCTCCTAAAAGTACTATTATTATACCTATCAAAGCAATGAGATGCATTATGTAAGGTATAACTGTGAAAAGGGGAAGAAGCCGAGCGACAAGGAAAATTCCCGCTGCGACCATAGTAGCAGCATGTAATATCCTTAATTTTTAAGATAAAATAGGAAATTATTAAATAAATTAAAATAAAAATTTATGGATGAAATTTTTCCTGAAAATATAATAATTTGAAAGTGCTCATCGATACGAGTCCAACGCCACCAAGAACCTGAAAAACGGAGCTCAAATGAGGGAGTTATGAGCTGTCGAAGTTGTAAGGGCAATTTTGTCATTTGACATAAACGTATAACACAGGGGCCCAAATTGATAATGGCACCTCTGTCTTCCACACGTTTGCACCTAGATCCGGAAAAATCGCCGGAGAAGCCATGGAAAGAGGCGTGAATGGAAGAGGTTCTCTTCCCCTAGGACTCTAGGCCTATATCTACCCTCCCCAGGTTGCCAAAACGCTCCACTTTAAGCGTTTTCCCTGAGTGCTATGCAAAACCCTAGCCCTGCAAAACTTAGATTTTCCTGCGAGTAGAGCCCCGGCAACACGAGCAACTCCGGCCAAGTGCAAGGTAAGCCTCAAACCTATGTTTTTCGTACTTATTAAATAGAAAAATAATTAGAAAAAACATTTAAAAAATTAGAAAAAATCAGATTTTTAGGAACCTGTGTGCACGCTACTGTTGGAGCTTGATTTCACAGAACAAACCTAGTCCGTTTGAAAATCGCACCGTCCAACTAGTGCACAAGAGACCCAAGAGCATACCCTTTAAATTTGGGAGTGATCCAACGGTGGATTTCTCCAGAAAAAAACCCAAAAACCAGTACCTATGGATGTTTTTAGGAACTTGAGAAAAATAGTTTAAAAACCATGGTTTTTGGAAAAATTTGTGCAAAAGGAGGGCATAAATGGATTCTAGAGAGAATTCTGAAGAAAATGGTGCAAAAATCACGCAAAACGGAGCTCTGTAGCTCCGCCGGAGGCGATCGGAATCCGGTCGTCTTCTCTGGCGTCGGCGCCTGGCGCTGACACCAGGACGCACTCGGTGACGCCCGAGGGACGACGTCACACGACGTCGTCGTCTCACGTGTGCAGGAAGGCCCCGGTTAGCTGTCGCGGTGGGACCTGGACGCGGCGCGTCCTGGCGACCGTGACGCACGCGCGCGTCCCGTGCGACATCTGCGTCAGCGTGCGTCTTCGTGGCGCCGGTACAAGCCGGTGTAAACCGGCAGAAAAGGGTGCCGCCGGTTTAAACCACCTTATGGTGGTTCGGCAGGCCCCATTTGAGGGTAGTTTTCACTAAAATTTGATTTTTGGGAGCTAGAGAGGTCCAAATCACGATCCGGAAGAGGCGTTGTGACCGTATTGACGACGCGGACCTAGTTTTAACTTAAAAACTTAGAAATGACCACTTTTTCTTTAGAAAAATTTTAAAATAGTGATGTGACATGTACATGTGCACTTGAATATACCAATTAAAGGGAGTTATTAGCAAGCTAGTGGTCTCACACTGAGGTAGGTGACGACAACTAATGTTTTGCCTTGATTTTTAAATCATGTTTAAACAGAGCAACATGTGTGATTGTGTTTTAAAATGCAATTATTATTTACCGTGGATTTCATGCGACATTGCGTACAGTATGGTTATTCCAAATTGAAATCTTTTACTGAATAAACTTATTTAAAATGTTTTTACCAGCATGATGTTAATTAGTTATGCTTAGTTAGAGCCTTATTTCTTATTATATATATAGAAAATGCATGGATTACATGGAAATGAGAATATAGGCTTATTAGCTGGTCCTTTTATAGGCTAACCCCAGGATGATGGGCATGTCTTAGAGATTGCAAGCTATAAGTGCTCTTGAGTTTTAGCATATACATATGATTTCCGTGTTTTATATTTGATGACGGGTGCTCTCGCCCGGTGGGCGTCATGCTAGGAGGGATAGGGCCGGCCACCCACCTTCCGAAATTATGATGTGATGAGTTTATGATATGATAGACACCTGCCCATAGATGGCATTCGATAGGGGTTTGGTAACATGGATAGTCCACACTACCGGTCTGAGCCTTTCCATGGGGACAGACGCTAAGTCTCCCGTTATGGTGTCGATGGGGAGCGGCGGCGGTTGATACCCATGGAGGGTTGCCACTGTAGCATGATGGCCCATATTCTTATTATGTGTGCATGTATGATGAGCATGCTTATGGATGATATGCCTGGGTGTGACGACACTCAGAGGTTGATTACGTGTACTCCTGATCAGGGATGTTAGTGCGATGTGGTGGGACCCATTACCTTAGGGTGCCCTTATTCTGGATGTATGCTCCATTTTATTGATTCATGTCATGTTTTAACTCCGTGAATTTCATGTTTTAGCATATGGAATAAATTGGCATTTATTGAACATGGCATTATGATATCACTATCTTCATAAATGTTAGATTTTTTATCAGTGTTGTTCATTATTTCTTTCATTTATTACATTAATTGTCTATGTACCTACACAAGCGATAGCTTGTTGAGGCATTGCTTTGTTTTGCAATGCCTTAGATCTCGAGCGCGATAACAGGAAAGGCAAGGCTGTTGAGAAGTCGTGAGAGCTGCTGAAGACCATTTTTCTATAGTGTTAGACAGTGATGTGAGTCATTAAACAGGATATCATTTGGATTTTATTATGGACTGCATAATTTATATTTGGATGTGATTTAGATCTTTGGACATATGTTGGACATTCATATGGGATGGTATGATAGATAGACCCTGGGCTATATTATTATTGTCTTTTGGACATTTATTTGATTTAAAATAAAGGTGCCTATTTATTTGACGTTGATTTATACGCGGATTATTTATTTATCTTTAAATTACATGTACGCCATTTTGAGAAAGGAAAACTAACACCCGGAGTTTTTAAGATAGGTTTAGTAAATTGTTAAATAAATCTTTTCTCATGGGATCCCAAATTCTCTTAATTAAAATGCCATTATTATAAAAAAAAAATATCTTGAAAATCTGGGGTGTTACACAGCATGTATAAGAGCCGAAATAGGAGTGGGCCCCTCCATGGCATTGGTAAAGAAATAGAAATGTTGTGTATTTCTATCGAAATTATGATTTTACAGATTCGATGGGAATGAAAAAATGCGATATCGTCCCACATCGAATCTGGAACCTTGGTTCTTCCTACAATTTGTGCTACTTTATGATGCATATAAAATGAAACCATGGATCCTACCAATCAAATTGCTTATTTTAAATTTTTATGGAAATGGAAACATTAGTGAAAATAAAAACATCAACGGAAATAAAATAAAAAAAGGTCTTCGTATATTATTGAATCAAGAAAAATATCTCGAGTTAAAAAATTGAAATAGAGAAGAACTAGGCCAAGGAAATCTTGGATCAAATGCACAAAACAAAGAAAGATATCTTGAAAAGGATTACATAGAATCAAACATTAAAAAAGGTAGAAAGAAAAGGCAATCCAAGAGCAACAAAGAAGCGGAACTAGATTTCTTCCTGAAAAAATATTTGCTTTTTCAATTGAGATGGGACGATTCTTTGAATAAAAAAAGATCAATAATATCAAAGTATATTGTCTCCTGCTTAGACTGATAAATCCAAGGGAAATTGCTATATCCTCTATTAAAAGAGGAGAAATGCGCCTGGATTTCTAGGGTTTTGTCGAGCCTACTCATAAGGTCCCTAAGCTAAGTAAGTAATTATGTGATACCTTGAAATTTTGGTCTCTACGGTTCAACCGGTATCCTAATTCCTGAATTTATACGTGAATCAAGATCGAGGAAAGGAAGTCTTCGAATCACTGACTCAAACCCACTGTCGAATCCTACTTCCCAACAAAGGTGCAGCTTCTGAACCCAAACATTTGGAAATCTATTTGATATTAGATGACATGTGCTTCCCCAACGTGCCTTTACATGGTGAGGAAAATGCTGCATCTTTAAAATGGAATTACATGATAGACTTTCTCAGGCATATACAGATAGCAGTCACTCAAACTGATCCTCGAATCAGAATGTATCAATTACAGAGAATGCCGTTGTTGGTCGTTCATTGTTGGTCTCCAATGACGGTAATAGGTAAATCAGACCGTGAAATGTGTGAAATTCGAAATAACACAGCAAATCAGGTGGGGGCAATATTGAAATTTTAAAAGTTTAGACGACGAACGACAGTGAAATGCAAATGGAACGGCAAAGTTGCAAAGGTGCAAATTTGCAAATTCGGAAAATGGTTGGATTTTTGTGCAAAAATGCCAAAAAGTAATGGCATTTTGGCAAAAAACCCTTTATTTTATGGTGGGATTTTAGGTAGTTAAAGTGTTGAGTTTTTCGCAAGTACATGATTATTGTAGTATAGCTAGTGTAAGTCTGGGTTGATTTCCATGGAGACTCAACTTTAATGTTGGGGTTTACATAAATTTTAAATTTCAAATTACAATAGAAATAAAATTCAGATTCATAAACCTTATATAAACAATTCTGCATTCAAAGAAGATAAATACAATAACAATGTTAATACAAATTTCTTGTCTCCATCATTGTGTCACCCAACGAACAAGAACTGAAAATATGTATTCTAGAAACTAATCCAAGAATAAAACTAATCTTAGATAAGTAAAATATAAATAGACTAAAACATAGATAAGAATGAGATAAAATAGGTCAAAAGACAAAACATGACATGAAAGTAATTAGAATTAAAGTCTTATGGGCATTAGTGGAATTTTGTTACAAAATATTCTTTTTCCTCTTCTTCTTCAACCTTCAACCCGAGGGAGAAACGAAGGGAGCTCTGTTTCAACAGCTCCCTATGTAGTTTGAATCCTGAAAACAGAAGGGGGAATGGGCAAATCAAAGAAAACCCAAGTTGGGTTTTGTTCCACAGTGAAGGGAGATGAAGCCGGAGGATGAGAAAGAGGAGCAGATAGATGGGGAGAGAAGAAGACGCAAGGCAAGGTAGATGCTGAGAGAATGCCGATGACCAGGAGTGATTTTGGGCTGGTCTGGAGGTTGGGAGTCGACGTGGAGAAGGTAGCAGAGAAAGGAGAAAGATGGGTTGGTGGGTGCGGTAGTGAGGTGAGGTGCTGGGGCAAAGATTGTGCAGCCAAGGTTAGTGATAAAGTGAGAGAAGATGGGAACGGTGTGAAGGAGATGGGTCTGCCTTCGTGCAGCTGATAGGAGCAGAGGATAGAAGGTTCTAGAGAGACGTCGTCTGGTGCCGGAGAAACAGACGAAGAAAACGGTTGCGGAAAGTGGAGCAGAGGCGACTGGTCTGGTGCGGTCGGGTGGTGAGATGAACAGGGAATGAAAGAGGATTGCCGACCAATGTTGCCGGTGAACAGAAACAGAGAAAAAGTAAGAGAGAGAGAGAGAGAGAGTGAGAGAGAGAGAGAGAGAGAGAGAGAGAGAGAGAGAGAGAGAGAGAGAGAGAGAGAGAGAGAGAGAGAGAGAGAGGTGGGAACGGGTTACGGATTTTGGAGCGACCTGGTCCGGTTGATGCACCTGTGAATCAGAAAAGTAGAGGCTGGTTGAAGAGAAAAGGCAGTGTTATCATGAAAAGAGAGCGGGAGACAGACGAGATGAAGGGAAAAAAAATGGGTTTTCTCCAGCGGCTGATGTTGGAGATGACGGCTGTAGGCGGTCCTGTAAACGGTGCGGGAACGGCTGGCGGGTGGGGTTTTGCTGGTGAACGTGAGAAGAGAGTGCTGGAGAGAAGAAGTGGGCGATGGGATGGAGAACTGTTGGGCCGTGCCAGAATATAGAGATAGACAATGGTCTGCTCTGACCGGTGTCTCACTCACCGGTGAATGGCAAGTGAGGACCCAAGAGAGAGAACGAGAGAGATGGGAGAGGAGAGTCGTTCCCCCTCTCCATGAGGAGAGCATAGTGAAGAAGAAGACTACAGCTGCCTAACCAACGCCATATAAGCAGCCCGAGTAACTTCTATTATCTTATTGGATTTTCCGTGCTTTTCCTGCTTGCCCATATGTGCATCATTCTTTGTGCAATATGCCCATGAGATGCTATCTAGGCATAGTCTGCCATGCAATGTCGTGTATGCAGTCATTCAGTGTTAGCATGCGATGGCTGATGACTGTCATATAATGGCGGACATGTTTCCAAATTCCTTATAGAGTGGGGTCCATCAAATTTTTGATGATCTGGGCCATCCAAGATTATTTTGATCTATCTGCAAGATAAATGACTAGATTAGACTTATCTATACCGTACATTATCTCTCAAAATAGCTTTAATGATCGCCTAACCGTTAACTTTTCAAATAATTAGTTAAATAATCAATTAAAGTTAAAATTAATATAAAAGTATCAAATTGATTAATAACATGATCTAATAAAATGCAAATTAATGGTTATTTTACGCAAAATTGAATACTTAACATAAAGTTAAGGGAAGCCTTAGCACAACGGTAATTCTTAGTTAGTTAAAGTGAAGGGAAGCTTTGGCACAATAGTAGAGTTGTCGTCATGTGACCTTGAGGTTATGTATTCAAAGCATGCAAATAGCCTCTTGCAAAATGCAAGTTAAGGTTGTGTATATTGATCCTTGTGGTCCGTTCCTTTCCCAAACCCTACATATGCGGGAGCTTCATGCACTGAAGTTGCCTTTTTATTCTTAGTTAGTTAAAGCATGGTTTTCAAGTTCTTCTTCTTCTTTCCCTTCTCTTTGCTTTCTTGTGTTGAATGTTGAACACATAGATACCCATTGGCACCTCAAACATGTTACCTACAAGATGCTAGGAGAGGCACTTTTTGCACTATTGCACCGGAGGGCATTTGCTGAGAAGTTTTGTGGAGGGAGGATTTAAGTTTGGAGTTCCAAATCTTGAAGACAACAATAAGAAGGGATTACTTTGGATTTTCTAGTAAATCTTTTCCTAAAAATTTAATTTTGTTCTAAATGGGGCAACTAAATCAGAAAAAACCCAGAATGTTCTATTCCAATAGGCAAAAATGATTATTGGAAAGGAATTGGTAGGTACTATAGGATTTCAATAAATCTCGAACCTCATGATGAATGATTATGCTCATATTCTAGAAGGAGAACTTTGGCACAATAGTAGAGTTGTTGTTGTATGACCTAAAGAGTCATGAGTTTGAGGAGTGAAAATAGCCTCTTGTGAAAATGCAAGATAAGGTTGCATACAATAGACTCCTTTCCTAGACCCCATATACATAGAAGCGTTGTACATTGGGCTACCCTTTCAATCCACAATATTCAAAGAATATTGGTAGTTGAAGTCATAGTCGCGTATATAGTTAATTGAATAACTGGAAATGTGTTCAAACACAGAGTCCTAAACCCTAAGCTTAGTTGGTCATTCTAGGGGACTTCTCCTACTTTAGGTGTCTCACAAGGGAATGAGACAGTTTGAAAACCAAACCAATCCTAAGCCCTAACACTAACCCTAACCCCTAATCTACAAACATACCCTAACTAATGGAGGCTACTAACACGGCTGGCTATCTACTAATTAGGCCACTACGTCACATATGCATGTCTGCATGGTTGTGCCACCATGTGAAATGCAACCAAGAAAACTTTAGAAAACAATTTATTACCAGTCATGGGTTTTTCTGCTTGATGGGGCATAAGATGCTATGTCCTAACAGCCCTATTCTTAGCTAAAGAGCTACCAGCAGGACATAGGCTGAGAGGGTAAACAGCAGAGAGGAATTAAACAAACTAAAAACTTTTCTAGAATGACTAAGTACCCCAGCTTAAGGACAACAATAACCCCATTTGGCTGAGTGGTATGGAAAGTTGGGGCAAATCTTTAGTGTAACCTCATAGTGGATCCATCTAGCCTTGTTTACAGATAAAACTCCCCTGACCTCAGTGCAACAGATTGGGCACCCACTGACAAGGACCGGCAAGCTAGTCACCTGATAATGAATTACAATTGTCACTCTGTAGTATCCAGAGCTTGATCGTGGGACATGATGAGGCCGATATGGCGATATAATCCAAGCAATTAAACTCATTGTGCATAGCTTTTGGTGTTTACCAGGCTAAACATTACAGTGATTGTACATAACGCCAATGAGAGACCCAAATGCTTGGTGAACCCAACAACTACCTTTTGGGCCTCATCTTGGCTAGACTATGTACCACAAACCTTCTGCCTGCCCTTATTTTTACTGCAATAGCATGTAATTCTTCAAACATTACCTCAGGAAGCAAGGTGTCCCCAGCAGCTACAACTTAGCTTCTTTCTTGGGTTTTGGGACCTTCATTGCAAATAGACAGGTGGTGAGGGCCCCTACCTTTTAAGAGCAGTCAGGTGCACAAAGCTCCCACATATGTGAGGTTCAGGGAAGGGGCAGACCACAAGGGTTAATAGTACAGTCTTATTTTGCATTTTCCAAGAGGTTGTTTCCACACCTTGAACCCATGACCTCAAGATTACACCACAACAACTCTACCGTTTCACCAAGACTCCCCTTTAAATTAAGACTTGTCATACAAACTAAAATTGACAATCATAGAGATCAGCCAGAAAGAATATAAAGAATGAATATAGACACAAAGAGTGATACAGGAGAAGGGGGGGACTACAAGTCAATAATTTATACTTAAGCTCTTTAATTATCATCATCATCTTTGGCATAGGTGGAGATGAACATCGGAGTTTCAGGTATGCGATGGTGGCAAAGATGATGCCAATGCTGAGTGAGATAACGTTGGGAGAGATTCCGGCAGTCTGGTCGCAAAAAATCAAATAGAAAAATATTCTCTCTAAAGTAATAATAATAATAATAATAATAATAATAATAATAATAATAATAATAATAATTTTCCTCGTTGTTATCGTTATTAAGATTATTTTTTGTTAATAGAAGACTCCGACACGACCATGCGTAGAAACGACAGCCTACATCACCCGTTCATCCACTAAAATGGTGGAGTTAGAACAAATCATGGTCAAGTATGTAACCTACTAATGAATTAGATTAATTATGTAGTTGGGGAAAGCTGTTTACTATAGGCTTTTGTGGTCCGCTCTTTCCCCAAACCCCACATAGACGGGAGCTTCATGCACCGTGGCTGTCCTTTATGTTGCTGGGGAAAGCATGCGTGGAAGAACAAGTCTCTTTTTCAATAATGGCTCAGAAAAGCTATATCTTAAATTAATAACGATGTAATTAACAAGAGAAGAATGAGGTGGGATCACAGACGTTCTTGATACAGCTTCCACAAATTGTTTAAACAAAATAAAATATAAGAATAGCAGAACGAGCAATGGCACTAACAATTGTCAGATAGAAAATTGAAGAGGCCTCCAATAATTTAGAGGAACCAAGCTAGATATCGTCAAAAGATGGGTGACTTCATTAATACACTGGCCCGAACGAGTAAGTGAATTCAAAGATCCACAGAGAGAATATTCTGAAATCTAATGAACTACCCATACTCTTTGGGCCTTACGACCAGATCAAATGTTGTATGGTATAGTAACAAGGAGGGAGGGGAATGGAGTGGCTGATGCCTTGGTCACATTTGCTACTGAACATGAGGGATTGCCTGTATAGCTCCACATCCCTCCTTACTTTATCTCTAATTTGCTTTTATGGTCTGCAGTGCTCTTATTTCTAGCTATCTAATATGTCCTTTTACCATAATTTTAAAAAAGAAAAGAAAAAAGAGAGACAATCTCGAGCATGAAACTCTTGCATATATGCAGGGTTCTAGGAAAGGGTGGACTACCAAGGGTCAATAGTATACAGCCTTACCTTGTATTTTTTCTAGAGGCTGTTTTTGTGCCTCGAACCCATGACTTCAACGTCACACGATAACCACTTACCATTGCACAAAGGCTACCCTTCTATAACAACAATAATACGGAGGGGTGCCTCATGCATATGGCATTATCTAGGACAATGCTTAGATGAACTTAGAGCACTTAGAACACGAGCTTAGTTGAACAAGAAAGGGCCTCCCTAGTGGTGGGTCACTGGTTTAGGGCTGTTTGTGAGTGGTTTGTCCAAAACTTTTTGAGGAAAATAGAGCACTTGAGCACGTGTACATAGCCGAGTGGCTAAGTAGTATCTAGGAGGCCATGAGTTTTTCTAAATGGTGATCAAGCAAGCCATGGGTTGAGGCTTCTGAATCTTCTCACCTCCATTCTAAGAATGGGTATTATTATAGAATAAAAAAGGTTCCTATAGAGCACCTGAAAATGAACAAGTTGATTTATTTATAGGACAGAGATCAAAAGGGTAGATCACCATAATGAGATGAGCCATGTGGTTCTCATGGCAGGCACCAGGGGATGAACATCTAAGATCATATTAGTATAACACATGCATGCCTGAGCCTAATCAGAGTGAAATATGAGCAACACCAAACCCCTCTAACGATCGTAGTTCTCGAAATTCTGGAGCATCCTCAGAGTTAGGTATTCTTCCTCCAACGAACGATCATAGCGTGTGCTTCTATAGTGTAGGCACTTAGAATCAAAGTAGCCACGTAAAATCACCTTTACGCAGTGTTGTCAATAACACACCATACAGGTCGATCTTCTGATATATGCCTTACCGTTGTATGGAATGCTGGCCTTACTAGAATACTACCTTCGGGACATAAATTCTCACAGGGAGGGAGGACCTCAGAAGGCGTGGCGGACAGCAAATCATTGCTGGGTTGGTGGAGAAAATGGTGGACCTGGACGTACAGTGCACACATTTTCAATTTAATCTCGGCAAGTATCTCTTCTGTAGAGGCTGGTATTCGGCACCCACTTGTTTGGCTCATTTATACTACAACCCACGGTGGGTGTACCAAACACGAAGCAATGGGAAAGCTTTTGTTTTGTTGCAATGATAAACTTAAAGTGGATGAACTAGTATTCCCTGCATGTTGTTCATTAACATCTAAAGGGGCAGTTTCGGTGCATAAAACTCTCACATATGCTGGGTTTGAGGAAGGGACGGAGCAGAAGAGTTAATAGTATGCAGTCTTATCTTGCATTTTACAAAAGGTTATTTCCACACCTTGAACCTCATAGTGGATCCATCTAGCCTTGTTTACAGATAAAACTCACCTGGCCTCAGTGCAACAGACTGGGCACCCACTGACAAGGACCGGCAAGCTAGTCACCTGATAATGAATTACAATTCCAATAATCTCTTTTGCACCTACATGTCACTCTGTAGTATCCAGAGCTTGGTCGTTGGAGATGATGTGGCCGGTACGGCGATATAATCCAACCAATTAAACTCATTATACATAGCTTATGATGTTTGCCAGTCTAAATATCACAGTGACTGTACATAATGCCAATGTGAAACCCAAATGTTTGTTGAACCCAACAACTATCTTTTTGGCCTCATCTTGGCTAGGCTATGTACCACAAACCTTCTACCTGCCCTTATTTCTACTGCAGTAGCATGTAATTCTTCAAACATTACCACAAGAAGCTACTTCTCCATGGAGTAAACCTAGGTGTCCCCAGCAGCTACAACTTAGCTTCTTTCTTGGGAGTTGGGACCTTAATTGCGGATAGGCAGGTGGTGATGGCTCCTACCTTTTAAGCTCAGCCTGATGCATGAAGCTGGTAAGACTGCAGTAGAAAGGTAAGATTGCATACTACCCGGAGTAGGAGTCAACGAAATGATTTACGTTACCACCCTTTCCTTTATAATTGACCTTGTTCTTACTTAGCAGTTGGCATTGTATATCTCAATGGTGGGTTAGCTTTAAACTTTATCTTGAGAGTGGCTATAGACTAATATTATTAACTTGCAGTTGCTCAAAACTCAAAATTCGGGGATTCAGACGATGAACTTTGTGGACGAAAGCGAGCCGATTGGACTCATAAACTGTGATTATGAACACTCTCTTCAGTCAATTCTTAAAGTTCGAAACTTATGTATAGAGAAAAGAACAGCGTTGCCAGTGCATTAGCCAAGGAGGCAATCAATATTAAGCCCCTAAAGAAGTAGCTAGTTTCTAGTCCACCTGGTTTTGTTTGAATTTACTTTGGGAGATGTTAATGAACAACCTTGTAATCACGGGTTCAAGATGTGAAAATATCCTCTTGCAAAATGCAAGGTAAAACTGCATATTATTGACCCTTGTAGTTCACCCCTCCACTAAATCCTGCATACACAAAAACTTCATGCGCCGGAGCTACTCCTTTAGATGTCAATGAACAACCTGAAGTACTAGTTCATCTACTTTAGGTTTATCATTGCAACAAAACAAAAGTTTTTCCATTGCTTCGTGTTTCGTACAACCCACCATGGGTTGTAGTATAAATGAGCCAAACAAGTGGGTGCCGAACACTAGCCTCTAGAGGAGATACTAGCCTAGATTAAATTGAAAATGTGTGCACTGTACATGCATTCCTATCCAGGTCCACCATTTTCTTCACAAACCCAACAATGATTTGCTGTCTGCCACCCCTTCCAAGGTCCTCCCTGCCCGTGAGAATTTATGTCCCGAAGGTAATGTTCTAGTAAGGCCAGCGTTCCAATATTTGACTAGTATTGAGTGGATTTTGACTGAAATGGTATTCAAGCTAATATAATACCACTATGTCAGAAGATCGACCTTTATGGCGTGTTATTGACAACAATGCGTAAAAGTGATTTTACGTGGCTATTTTGATTTCAAGTTCTTAACCGGAGGGTTCTCTAGAATCTTTTTGATTACTCGTCTCGAGAATTACAATTACTAAAAGGATTTGGTGTTGCTCATATTTCACTTTGACTATGCTTAGGCGTGCATGTATTATACTAATATGATCTTAGCTATTGATCACTAGTGCCTGTCTTTTGATGTAAAGTGGTAGTCATGCTCCTGCATATGCAACTTCCAGGGAAGAGGCGGACTACAGGGGTCAATAGTATGCAGTCTTACCTTATATTTTATAAGAGGTTGTTTCCATGCCTTGAACCTGTGACCTCAATGTCACACGATGACAATCTTACCGTTGTGCCAAGGCTCCTCTTCTATCCTTTTAATCTATGTTCTAGACTTTGTTCATTTCCAAGTGCTCTATAGAAACCTTTTTTATTCTATACTAATACTCATTCTTAGAATGGAGGTGAGAAGAGTCAGAAGCCTCGACCCATGGCTTGCTTGATCACCATTCAGAAAAATTCATGGCCTCCTAGATACTACCTTAGCCGCTCGGCCACGTACACGTGCTCAAGTGCCCTATTTTTCCTCACAGTTTTGGACTAACCACTCACAAACAGCCCTAAACCAGTGACCCACCACTAGGGAGGCCCTTTCTTGTGCAACTAAGCTTGCATTCAAGTGCTCTAAGATCATCTAAGCATTGTCCTAGACAATATCATATGCGTGAGGCGCCCTTCTAAAATCAGACAGTTCAAGAATGCATATGAAGGGAGCCTTGGTGCAACGGTAAAAGTTGTCGTTGTGTAACCTTAAGGTCACAGGTTCAAAGCATGAAAATAGCCTCTTATGAAAATACAAGATAAGGCTGCGTACTGTAGACGCTTGTAATCCTCCCCTTCCTCAAACCCTGCATAAGCAGGAGCTTCGTGCAGTGGGGCTGCCCTTGCATCAAGAATGCCTATGATCCCACCTCATTCTTCCCTTGTTAATTATGTCATTATTAATTTAAGATATAGCTTTTCTAAGCCATTATTGAAAAAAGAGACCTTGCTCTTCCACACATGCTTTCCCTAAGTACATAATTAATCTAATTCATTAGGAGGTTACATACTTGACCACGACGATTTGTTCTAACTCCACCATTTTAGTGGACGAACTGGTGATGTAGGCTGTTGTTTTCCTCGCATGGTTCGTCTCGAGTTCATCCGTTAACAAAAAATAATCTTAATGATGACAACAACAAGGACGATGATGATGATTATTATTATTTTAGAGAGAATATTTTTCTCTTTTATCTTTTGGGACCTGACTGCACGAATTTCTCTATTTCTCTCTCTCCCAACATTATCTCACTCAGCGTTGGCATCGTGTTTGTGATGATGATGATAATTAAAGAGCTTATATTTCTATAAAGTATAAACTATTGACTTATAGTCTGGCCTTGAGGTCACGAGTTTAAGACGTGGAAACAATCTCTTACAAAATGCAAGATAACGTTGTGTACTATTAACCCTTGTAGTCCACCCCTTCCCCAGACTCCACATATGTGGGAGCTTTGTGCACCAGGGCTGACCCTTTATAACAAGTCTTAATCTATATTCTTGGAAGGCAGCATCAATGTATGACTCCATCTATATTTTATCTTCTCGAGAACCAAAGGCGAATACACGAGGTTAAGTAACTTGGCATGGGAGCTACGTTGAGAACCTAAACAAACAGTAAGATGTTGTAACTTCATATGGCTTGATGTCTCAATTCCTTAGGAATTTGATGTAGTTCCTTCTCTCTCTTTCTCTCACTCAATTTTAAAACTCCTTCGACTAGTTAAAAATGAAGCAAGTTGAGTTAACTTGAAGCGACTTACTGATAACTGGGAAAAACTTGCAAGAATTTTGAATAAAGGTTAGTTAATTTGCATAGATATTGTTAGAGATATTGTCGGATGGGAGCTGTTAAAGATATTACAGACCCTATCAAATCAGATCATCCCTTAATCAAGGGATATGATATATATTATTTTCATTTTTCACTCGTGTATTATTGTATATAATGTATTGATTGACAATAAAAAGAACGCAGAATTTATTTCAATCTAGCATGGTATCAGAGCTTCTTTAAGATCAAATGCTACCTCTTTGGCCTCTTGGAAAGTAGGAGTTGGCCCAGAAAAAAAAAAAAAAAAACAAGCCTCGGAATATAATCAACCGATTCGAAGAATTCCTCATCCTCTTTTCCAGCGATACATTGCTTGAAGCGACTTGCTCTGTTACTGTGGGAACAGCTCTGCTTGCACCCAAACCCGCAATCTTTGAGCTTGTTGACCATCAATCTCCATTTTCTCCTTCCTTAAACTACTGCACATCCCGTTCACTTCAATAGAGATCATCGAGTCTCTGTCTGGCTCTTGATGGAGGATTGGGAGAAAAAAGTGATCGACTCACTGGTAGATTTCTCTGCAAATTCACTTGATATTTCCTCGGCTTCTTCATTGTCGTCTTCTTCCTCATCGGCGGCAACAACCCATCAGCGAAATTGGGTCACTCTTTGCATCGCATTATCCTCTGCCAACGTTATTTGTTGGTCATCATCGAGGTATCCGTCAATCTGGCTTTTGGGAAGGAGATTACTCAACTTCCAACATCCAACAAGAAACCAAAAGGAGGCTAACACATGCATGATAAGAAAAAAAAAAAAAAAAAAGGGGGCATAAGATTCCTATTTGAGGTACCTCTGTTTTGACATAAGCACCCACTCACTTGTCTTATTTGTGGTATTCTCCTCACTTGGCTCATTTGATATTGGCCCCCATTCTTTAGCTTATTTTGGGTGCCATTGTATCCTCATTTTGTCTTGTGTTTGTCTTACTCACAAAATTTTACCTATTATCATGGCAAACTCCGTTAATGAAGTTTCGAAGCCTATCAATGTTGAATTAGATGGCTTGAACTTTATTTATTGGTTTGATAGTATTGAGGCTTATCTTCGAGGACGTGGTCTGTGGAAATATATTGATGGGACAATTTCTAAGCCAGAATCCATGGATACAAAGAAATTAAGAGAATGGGACATGAATAATTATAAAATTATTTCTTGGATTCATGCTACTTGTAAGCACTCTATTGCTCTTACTATCGGTAAATCTAACTCTGCTCAAGTTGTCTGGCATTTTTTGCGCACTTCATATCTTCAGACTGATTTCGTTAGTAGTTATCAAATTGAGGTTGAAATTTGAAAATTACATCAACAACCCAACCAGCCAATTTCAGAATTTTATTCACAGATGACAGCCTTATGGGATCAATTGGCTCTAACTAAACCAGAATGGACTTACACTCATCAGGATTATTAGAAACTTTGTGAGCGTACTAAATTGGTTCAATTTCTTCTCGCCTTGACAGATGAATTTGAAAATATCCGCAGTTCAATCCTTCATCGCAAGCCTCTTCCCACTGTTCATGACATTCTTCTTGAGTTACTTGCCGAGCAAACAAGGAAAGGCCTTTCTTCTCCTGTTACTATTGATACTGCTCTTGTTGCATCTTCCAAATCTAGCAAGCTGAAGAGACTGTTTTGCAATTATTGTAAAAAGTCTAGTCATTGGAGGCAGGATTGTCTTAAACTTCACCGCCGCAAGGATAATTCTTTTCGTACAGCGGCTTTAGATGTTACATCCACTCAGTCTCGCCCTCTCACTTCTGCAGATGTTCAAGAGATGATTCGTCAGGCACTCACCTCATCAGGTAATCCTCACCTTGCAGCTTCTGCACCATCAAGTATAACTCGTGACTCTATTTGGTTTTTGGACTCTGGAGCATCAAATCATATGACTTTCAGCCCCACGATTCTTTCTCATTCCTATCCCCTATCCCTTACCTTCTCTATTTCCTATTTATACTGCTAACAACACACCATTACATGTGACCCATATTGGTTCCATCTGTACTATTTCTCTCACCCTTCAAAATGTATTTCTTGTTCCAGGACTATCTATGAACCTTGTTTCCATAAGCCAATTATGTGATCAAGGTTTTCATGTTAAATTTACTACTTCTGGATGTGTTGTATAGGATCCTCGGACGAGGAAATCATGTGGGATTGGACGTCGAGTTGGAAGTCTGCATCGTCTTGATTCACTCCATCTTTCTAGTCCACAATAAATTGCAGCCACTATCACTGCATCTCTTTGGCATCGTCGTCTAGGTCATCTTTCTTTTGATCATCTTAAAACCTTACATTCTAATGGATATTTGGGTACTTTTGATTGTAAACAGTCTCTTTTATGTACACATTGTGTCCTTGGAAAACAGACAGTATTTTAGTTCTCAATTAGCACTCGAAAAACTAGTGCTCCATTTGATTTAGTTCATAGTGATGTGTGGACATCTTCTAATCCTTCCTTAAATGGTGCTCGCTATTATGTATTATTCATTGATGATTTCTCAATATACTTGAACTTATATTATTCACAACAAATCGGATGTTTATCAAGTATATTTAGAATTCACTAATATGATTCTTACTCATTTTAGCAAATGTATAAAAAAATTTCAGTATGATTCTGGAGGTGAATATAAGTCTATTTGTTTTTTGGACCTTCTTAAGTCTCTCGACACTCTTTGCTAGCTCTCTTGTCCGGATACGCCTCAACAAAATGATGTTGTAGAACGAAAACATAGTCACATATCTGAGACTATTTATATGTTGCTCATTTCCTCATGTCTTCCTAAAGCCTTTTGGGGGAAAGCTGCTTCAACAGCTACTTATCTTATTAATCATACCTCTACTCCACTTTTGCATAAAAAGTCTCTACGTTCTCTTTGGTCATGTTCCATCCTACTCTCACCTTCGCACGTTTGGGTGCAGTAGCTTTGTCTTACTACCTACCATGGAATGCTCTAAGTTAACTACAAAATTTGTTATTTGCATTTTTGTAGGATATGGTGTTGAATAGAAAGGATACTGATGCTATGACCTAGAGGCCAAATGAATTCGTATTTCTCGAAATGTCATTTTTTGGGAGTCTATTCCTTTCATGAAACTTCCTTGCAATCGTCCTGGCTCACCAGTTACTCTCATTGATCCATTTCCTTTGGGCAACTCCTCTTCTACAACTATTCCATCATCACCATCTCTACCTCATGTTCCTGCTGAATCACTGATTGAGGATCCTGCTGAGGTAACTCATCTTCCTCCTCATTCTCGTGCTCCACCATCTTATCTCAATGAATGCTATTGCTATGCTACTCATGTTTTTTTTTATCTCTATGAGCCTCAAACCTATAGGGAAGCTAGCGTGCATCCTGAATGGTCAAAGGCAATGCAAGTAGAGTTGCAAGCTTTGGAAAAGACTTGCACATGGGAATTGACCACTTCACCTTTAGGAAAGTCTACTGTTGGATGCAGATGGATTTACAAAATCAAAATCCATGCCAATGGATCTATTGAGCGATACAAAGCTCGTCCTGTTTCCAAAGGCTATACTCAAGAATATGGACTTGACTATGAAGAGACGTTCACTCCAGTTGCTCGTATGACCACTGTCTGTACTCTCATTGCACTTGCCTCCTTTCGACATTGGACATTGCATCAACTAGATGCCAAAAATGCCTTTCTCAATGGTGATCTTCATGAGGAGGTCTACATGGATCCTCCTCCTAGCTTGCCTCACTCACTAGGGCAAGTTTGTCGATTACGTCAAGCATTATATGGTCTTAAACAGGCTCCTCGTGCTTGGTTTGAGAAATTTTCCTCTACTATCCAAAATTTTGGGTTTTGTCAGAATTCAAATGATTCTTCCTTATTCATTCATCAAAGCTCATATGGTGACATATTCCTACTTCTCTATATGGATGATATGATTCTGACTGGCAGTGATGTTTCTAGAATCTCAGCAACCAAAGATTTTTTATCTCACACTTTTGAAATGAAAGATCTTGGTAACTTATCATACTTTCTCGGCATTGAAGTTGGCCGAACTTGACAAGGCTATATTCTCTCCCAAGTTAAATATGCCTATAATATTCTTTCTATACCTCACTTGTTGATGGTAAAGTTGCTTATACTCCCCTTGTAGTCTATGTCAAACTATGTCCTACCGATGGCACTCCCTTATAGAATCCCACTCTTTATCGTCAACTTGTTGGTGTTACGACCTAAGTTTTTATAACACATTTTATAATACATTTTATAAAGACAGGGCTCTTAGTAGTAAAAGAAATTCGCAAAACAAAGCAGCAGAAATTCTTTTCTTTAGAATTTGTTTTGTAAAACCCAAGTCACCACTTCATACATAACATAAGTAGAGTTTTGTACAAGATAAAATTCCATTGAAGGAATATACTTTTATTAAACTTCAGGATCAATCTAGTGGTTCACAGTACACAGTCCATTGTATCCTTACAACACTTGTCCAAATATACAATCCAAATTGCAAAGCTCTAAATACAATATAAGCTGTCAATACAATGTTTCAAGAGATATACCCTGATTACTTATTCTTCAATAGTTATTCAAGTCTTGAGCTTCTAAGTCTCCTTCTTTGTATCTAAGATATTGTAAACATTCAAACATTTACAATATCTTAACAAACTATGCTTGGTAGGGGATAAAAATATAAGTTATTGATAGTATAATCTCAATATCCCATGATTCATTCTATCATAAATACATTCATAGACCACTATCATTTATATGGACATATTATTTCTTTGTCCTTTGTGTTCATCTTTATATATACATATTGTATACGGACAAATCCATTAAAATTGTGAAAGTAGTCAATAATCATTTCCTTTGTTTCATAGGCTAATTAAAGTGAAACATCCAAAAATTTTCAAAATAAACAAGCTATAACTAATTAGCACATAGAACATGGTTATAAAAGTGACATAATATTGAAAATTTTTGAGTCATTACACTCGCTCCAATGCTAAGTCTAAGTATCAGGCTCTTACGGCTACTACTGCTGAGATAGTGTGGCTTCGTTGTTTACTAGCAGATCTTAGTCTTCAACAAACTTCTCTGACCACTCTTTATTGTGACAACAAAAGTCTATCTACATATCTCATAATGATGTTTTCATTACTAGAACGGCACAATCTTTCTCTCTCACCTCTCTACCAACTTGCAGTTGGCTGATCTCCTCACCAATTCTCATTCTGAAGCTCGATTCAACTCGTTATCTTCCAAGCTTCCGTTAATACCTTTGCCAGCTTCCTCAGCTTGAGGGGAGGGGGGGGGGGGGGGAGGGGTTAGAGATATTATTGGATAGGATCAGTTAAAGATATTACAGATCCTATCAAATCAAATCATCCCTTAATCAAGGGATATGATATATATTATTTCCATTTTTCATTTGTGTATGATTGTATATAATGTATTGATTAACAATAAAAAGAACTTACAATTTATTTCAATCTAGCAGATATATGAAACTTATTATATACTTTTAGTGTGTATGGATATAAGTTCCAAGGACTTACAGACCACTAATAGCCATTAGTTGGTTTGATATGATGACTAAAACCATTGGCCTATCGTGCCGAATCTTAACCACTCCATAGTAAAAAGGGCAGCCTTGATGCACGAAGTTGTCGCCTATGCAAGTCTAGAGAAGGGCCGGACCACAAGGGTCTATAGTACGTAGCTTTACCTTGCATTTTTGCAAGAAGCTGTTTCCACACCTTGAACTTATGGCCTCAACGTCACATGACGATAACTTTTACCATTGCACCAAGGCTCCCCTTCTCCATATCGCAACCACTTCTATTCTCTAGAGAAAAATAGATGGCTGAGAAAGTTAAGAAATAAGATAACGATCTATTGACCATTTGCAGGGTTAGGATTGTCTATATGATGGATCAGAATTTCAAGGCTTAACCTTATATGATGGATCTAGCGGATGAATGGTCTCTACCATCAAACAGTAGCCACATACAGGCGTTTTGGATCAGACCTGCAAAAATGCCTCTCTAATCAAAATCCCTAATTTTCCAAAGAACCTCAAGGGAATATACTCCCGTTGTTGTCAATGTATTTTCAGTGCCCTCGAAACCTTAACTTGTGATCACCATCAAACTAGTGACATTGAGTTAAGACTTCCAGGGAACAAAATAGTGGTATTGGTCACTGCACCGGCAAAAGCCAAAACTTTTATAACGGGGTCATATCAGCATTAATTTTCTTTCATAAAATCACATGATTTTCAATTTCAGTTTTTTAGAGAAACTAAAATTGACATTCGAGGACATAGAAAATTGGATATATCAGCTAATATATTCACTATAGTTGATATATCGTCCAATCAAATCAGTCAAATATTATATTTGTTTTTTAAAATCCGATATAATAAATATTATAACCGATATATTGGCACTATTTTGCTCCAACCTTGTAAACATCTAAAGCAACGATCAGTCGCAACAAAGTGGGGATGGCAAATGGGGCGGGTCAAACTAGAACTCCACCCAGTCCACACCTGCTTGGATGGAGCGAAGAAAGAAATTAGTGAGCTACATGTGCAATGGAGCAAAAGAGTGTGACCCGAGGTAGATTTGGCATAGATGCGGGGCGGCAAGGAAAACCCGCCATCCGCACTCTAGTATGTATTTAATTATGAATAGATATCTTTTATATTAGAAATGCCCATTTGTTATTAAGTTTTTATTTAAAAAATAAAGGCATTTTTGACAATTCAGTTTTAACCGTATTAAAGGATTTATAAAAAAGGAAGCTGATATTCCCACTCCCCTCTTAGTACTAATGTTACGTGTGGTCCACTTCTTTTGAGGGATCATCTTAATCATTTGGCCATTGACGTGCCGAGTCCCAAAAATCACATATTTTAAATGATCCAAATAATTGATCTTTTTAGCTAATTTTAATATCATTAATTTTTCTACCGTCAATTTTAGAACTAAAAAAAAAGAAAGTAATAGCACATTTGGGCTTCTGGGTGCATGTTAGGATAGAGATCCAACAAGACCTTTATGGGCCAAAAGCCGTATAGCAGAGACTCACAGATAATCCTTCCTTGTTGATTTCTTATCGAGGAGATTTAGGAATTAGGATGTGCTTTAAGTAGTTTATTTCATAACTCTTCAGAGAAAAATGTCCCTGTAGAAATCCACAATAAAAAAAGGAGAGAAAAAAAATATATGCCAATTTTCATGCACAGGGAAAAAGTTTTTGTTAGATCTTATCCATTCACTACGCTAGGAATGGATTAGATAGCTTAGACATTAAATCTCATCATCGGATGTTTTTAGTTTATTTCTTTACGTAAAAAATTACAGTCATTCATTTTTATTAAGTCTCTGACATAATTAAAACAAGTTGTTAGGATCGTCCAAATGCATTAATTTCTCATGACTAACCCATCTTTGACATCCTAAACATGATGAATGGCTTAGATTTGCGGAAAGTTTTGTCAACCCTCTCCTTTTGAGCGTGGATTCTTATCTAAACTCAAATAAAACTCGCAAGATGAACCAATGCGGGTAAATCCATAACCAAAAAGACGGGTTAAGCAATGTAGATCGAAAGGAACGGTTCGGATGGACATTCCTCGTGATTCACAAAATCTGGGCGCCACGTTAACCTTTGGCTACCTTGATCCTCTCGTCTGATTTCTGACACAGTTAAGAAGACTACACCACCAGAATCCAGCCCGCACGATAAACTTCCTGATCAACTAAAAAATGGGCCCACAAAAGAACGTTGGCGATCAGCAAACAAATAGGCCCGCAAGTGCGATCATTGTAACCGTCGACGGCTCGCCCCCAACAGAAGAGTCCAGCTTCGTCAGCACGAAACGAGGGACGTTGTTATCCTCTCACTCTGGACTCTCTAAATTCTAATCTTCCGAACCAAATTTCCTTCCACACACACACAGGCCACTCTTCTCCATCTGCTCATCTTCCATGGAAATTTCCCTCTCTGCAAAGCCACAAACTCTCCTGGTCTCCTGCATTCCTCTCGCAGCTTCCAGATTTTCTTCTCATTTCTATCTTCTTACTTCTGTCAGAACTGATTTTCTAGGCTCAAGAATCCGCTCAAGGCCTTTCTATCTCCATTCTCGAAGAAGATGCAGAAACCTAGGGTTTCGAACTCAGTCTCCTCGCTGTTTCTTTGGAGGATCCGTTACTGAAAAATCTCTATTTCTCGCGGTGGCTATTGCCATTGCAAATGTCGCTGCGATTCGTTTTTTCTACTCGAGTTATGTTAAGCGGAAAAAGGAATCTGAAGAGGTGAGAGTTTTAGACTGTTCTGCTTTGAATTTGGCTTCTCGAATATTGCATTGTCTGTTTTTATTTCTATTTTGTTGATTTCTACTTTGAGAAAGGAATATTTTTTGTCTGAATTTGGCCGTTCTACTTATTAGTGGAATTGTGATTATATTTGCTTTATTAATGGCGTTGATTTATCGTTTTTACTGAAAAACTAGTATTTTTAGCTTCAAAACACTGGATGTGAGTATAATTTGAAAGAGATTGGAGTGATATTTGCTATAAGTTTAATACAGTTCAACGAAACACTAACTTTGATATATTGAAGAGATTCATCGAAAGAGGAATGTTCAAAGCTCTGTTGATTTAGGATGTTAGACTTCTACTTGAATTTGACTTCTGGAGTCTGATGTTATCTCTTTTCTTTTGACTTGTACTGCTTGTTCATATTTTGAGTCACTGGTTGACTTAAATGTTTCTTAGAAAAGAACATTGGCTCAAAAGTATGGGGGTGAGCCTAAACTGAGAGAAATTGCAATCAATTATGGAATAAGAATAATGCCATTCAAGGAAAAACAAAATTCATTTTGTTGAAGAGATCTGTAGAAAAGTTGATAAAAAGACAGCTTCTAATGATAGTCATTTAAAGGTGAATATGATAATTTCACTTACTAATATGATCTCAACTATAGTTTGAAAGTTTGAAGATAAATGAGAAGAATATTTATATTCTACGTTCTTCAATGAATCTGTACAAATACATATATAGAGTGATGGGTTAATAGTATAGATCTCATATTTAAGCTATTGACCCTACAATCAAGCTATATGTCTGCTGTCCATACCTAATTTACAGCTATATTATCTCTAAACTAAGAAAGAATCCGAAGAATATTTACAAGAATCATTGACTATCAACCCAATATCTCAACACTACCCCACAAGTTGGTGCATAGATGTCACACATGCCCAACTTGCCCAAAAACTTTGAGAACACTCGACTTGAAGCCGCTTTGGTAAGGATATTGGCCAACTGATACTCTGATCAAATCGTAGGCAACTTCACAATTTTCTCATCCAACTTCCCGTTAATGAAGAATATGTCTACCTCCACATGCTTGTAGTATCATGTTGAACTGGATTATGAGCAATATCATATGTTGTGTTATTGTCACAATATAATCGAATTGGTTGACTAGGTGGATAGCCCCAATCCCTGAAGAGAAGTCCTAGCCATAATGTTTCACATGCTCCAAGTGTCATACCTCTAAATTCAACCTCTGCACTTTAGCGTGCAACAACAATCTATTTTTTGCTTCTCCATTTAATGAGATTGCTACCTATAAAGGTGAAATTACCTGAAGTAGATTGCATGTCATCTACTGTTCCAACTCAGTTAGCATTAGTATATGCATCTACGCTTCGATAATCTATGTTTTTAGTGAATAAAATTTCTTTTCCAAGAGCAGACTTCAGATCCCTCAAAATGTGCATAACTGCATTCATATGTTGCTCTCCAGGATTATGCATAAATTGGCTGACAATACTCAATGCATAGGCAAGGGCCGGCCTTGTGTATGCTAAGTACATTGATCTTCCTATGAGTCAATGGTATCTCCCTTTATCAACTAGTGCCTGATTAGACTCAATACATAACTTCAATCCTTCTTCGACTGGTGTATCAGCAGGTTGACATGTTGATATACTAGTTTCTTATAACAATCTGAGGTATATTTTCTTTTTTGGGAAAAAAAAAAAGATTCCTTTATCAGATAGATAAACTTCTATCCCAACGAAAAATTTCAAGGAACCAAGGTCTTTCAGTTCGAATTCTTCAGACAAGTAACTCTGTGAAGCCTTCCTTTCTTCAAAATCATTTCCTGTAACCACCATGTCATCCACATATATAATAAGTGCAGTGATCTTACCATGCCATTTCTTTAAGAATAAAGTGTAGTCTGCATTGCCCTGACAGTAGCCAAAGGCTTCCATAGACCTTGTGAACCTTTTGAACCATGCTTTAGGAGATTGTTTCAACCCATACAACGATTTCTTTAATTTGCACACCTTCTGACTATGTATTTCTGGTACTATGCATCCTAGTGGGAGATCCATGTAGACTTCTTTGGACAACTCCCAATGTGAAAGCTGTTCTTCACATCAAACTATTGTAATGACCAATCCAAGTTTGCAGCTGATAGAATCGATTAATTCAAATCAAGGGTAATGAATTTCCACAGAAAGAATCAGTTATAGAATTTCAGAAACTATTAAGCAAACTGACAGATTCAGGCAATGCTTAGTGTACATGTATTGGTGTGTTTTACAGATTTTCCAAAACACCACTCTAGCTTTCGGGGAGCTAGATCCTCCACTATTCTCTCTTCCTTTTACCTCCCCCTTCAGTCTTTTCTTTTCTCCTTTTTATTCCCGCCTTTCTGCCAGGTGTTTCTTCTCCCTTCCAGTAACCAAATTCTGTATGTTCCTTAATTCTGGTATTTTCTGTCAGAAGCTTCTCATTTTGGTTATAAAACCTGTAGATTAGTTGTTCTTACTCCTTGTGTAGAACTTACCCAATCTGCCTTCCTTTGGCTCAGTTGATGTAGCAATACAACCAACCAACCAACCCACCCACCCCCCCTCTCCTAAAAGAGCCACCTTGTCCTTAAGGTGGAAATCAGGGAACTGTCTCTGAATTACATCCATTTGTTCCCAAGTGTTGTCATGTTCTGGCAGACCTTGCCATTGTATGAGGACCTCTCTTTCACCTGTAGAAGACTGCCTAATGTTTTTGATGTCTGCTGGCCATACTTTCAGTTCTAGATGTTCAGATAGGGCATGTGGTATTGGTTGAGGTGTTACTGTCGGTGCAGTAGTTGGCTTGAGTTGAGAGACATGGAAGACTAGATGTAACTTAGCATGTTGTGGTAAGTCTAGCTTATAAGCTACCTATCCAATCTTTTCTAGAATGGCATATGGCCCATAATATCGTGGTCGTAGCTTCTCATTGATTTGTGTTGATTGTGATTTGAGGCGATAAGGTTGAAGTTTCAAGTAAACGTAATCTCCTAGTTGGAAAGTGAGAGGACGTCGGTGTGTATCTGCCTGCCTTTTCATTCTAGTTTGGGTTGTCTCCAAATTTTGTTTCAATTTTGCTAGAACTGAATCGCGTGTAGCTACCTATTGGTTAAATTTCCTCCACCACTGATTCTCCACCAGTAAAGGTTATTAACATTGGCTAATCTCTTCCATATAAAGCTTTGAAGGGTGTCATTCTGGCAAAACTCTAGTAAGTAGTATTATACCAGTATTTTGCCCAGCAGATCCACTTTGGGCCTGGACCTAGGTTTGTTGCCAATTAAACATCGTAAATATGCTTCCAAACATTTGCTTACCACCTTTGTCTGTCCATCAGTTTGAGGATGATAAGATGAACTCATCTTGAGGGACATTCCTACCTGCTTAAACAGTTCCTACAAGAAATGGCTGACGAAGACCCGGTCTTTATCCGATACAATGGACTAAGGATACGCATGCAGTCTGACAACTTCTTTGATAAAAATGTGCACTACATCCTTGGCTGTGTAAGGGTGACTGAGGGTAATGAAGTGGCTGAACTTGGTGAGGCGATCAACAACAACTAACAAGGTGTCCACTCCATGTGCCTTTGGCAAGCTACTAATGAAATCCATGAATAACTCACTCCAAACCACCTTAGAAATTGGAAGAGGCTGAAGAAGACCTACTGGTCTAGTCGTGGGATACTTTTTTCTTTGGTAAATATCACAAGTAGATATCAATTTCTGAATATCTTGGCGCATTCCCTCCCAATGAGCACTTTGGATATGCGTTTATAAGTGCGTGTGAACCCTGAATGCCTCCCTTCTGGTGTGGAATGGAATTCTTGTAATATGGTTGTGATATGAGGTGAAGACTTTGGTATAACTAGTCTTCCTTGAAATAGTAATAGACCATGTTTGTGAGTGTAACCTGTGTGGCTGTCTGGATTTACCAAAAGTTCCTGAATAATACTACAAATCTGAGGATCTTCTTGTATTTTATCAGTTACAGAGTCCAAATCAGCACATCGAACCACCGATAGAGCAAGATGTTGTAATAGTATGTCTTTCTCCTCTATGGTCTGAGAAAAAAGATTTGTTGGGTCCTCATTCTGTGTGTTACTGTTCATGTAGTTGAGAGTGTGAGGCTCCTGACACCTAGACAAAGCATCAGCTACTCTATTCTCAGAACCTGGTTTGTACTTAATGACGAAGTCATATCCAATAAGCTTGGTTAACCACTTATGTTGATCTTCATTAAGCATATTCTGTTCCATTAAGAATCTGAGGCTTTTCTGGTCCGTATGGATGATGAAATGTCGTCCCATGAGGTAATGTCGCCACTTGTGTACAGCTAGCTCTCTTTCATATACTGATTTGGATTGTGATCTAAGAGAGAGAGATTGACTAAAGAAAGCAATGGGTCTACCTTCTTGCATAATAACAGCCCCAATTCCCTTGCCTGATGCATCTGTTTCTAGCACAAAGGTTTTGGAAAAATTTGGTATAGCCAAGATAGGAACGGTTGTCATGGCTTTTTTCATTGTCTCAAACGCCTCCTGAGCTTCCTTAGTCCATATGAATCCATCCTTCTTAAGTAGTTTGGTTAAGGGAGCAGTAATTAGTTCATAATTTCTAACAAACCTTTTGTACTAACCCGTAAGACCCAAAAATCCCCAAAGTGTCTTTAGGAGTGAGCCAGGACATTATACGGTCTATCTTGGAATTATTAGCTCCTACCCCTTTTTCAGATATAATATGTCCTAAGTACTCCAAAGAAGGTTGTGCAAATGAACACTTCTTCTTGTTAGCAATCAACTGGTGTTCTTCAAGTAATTGCAGGACAATGGTAATATGCTCCAAGTGCAAAGAAATATTATTACTATAGACTAAAATGTCATAAAAGAAGACAAAGACAAACTTGCGTAGATATGGTCGGAATACCTCATTAATGAGCACTTGAAAGTGGCTGGTGCATTGGTTAAACCGAAAGGCATACCCAAAAATTCATAGTGCCCCTCATGAGTTTGAAAAGCTGTCTTTGCTATATCTTCTTCCTTGATTCGAATTTGATAATACCCTGATTTAAGGTTGAGTTTTGAGAAGATGGTGGCTCCTCCCAATTCATCTAGCAGTTCGTCTATTGTAGGGATTGAAAACTTATCAGGTATTGTTACCTTGTTTAGTGCCCGATAATGTACACAAAATCTCCATCCCCCATCCTTATTTTTGACCAGTAATACCAGGTTAGAAAAAGGCCTTTTGCTTGGTCAAATGATTCCTGAATTCAGCAACTCTTTACTGATCTTCTCAATCTCATCTTTCTGTGAATGCGGATATTGATATGGCCTGCTATGTGGGGGTTGTATTCCTTCTACCAGCCTAATAGCATGATCATGAGAGTGAGCAACGAGTAGTCCTAAAGGCTCGTTGAATATATGTGAAGATTTCTGTAGAAGAAAATCTATGGATGGTTGATAACCTTCATGGTGCTGAGCCTAACTGGCTTCCAAACCATGATACTCCACCATACACCTAAAGACAACCTTAGGAACAACCCAAATGATAGATTTGAAAGATACCAGAGAACAAGAGAGGGTCGGATCCCCTTTCAATATGATTTGACGTCCTTCCACCCTGAACCGCATAGTTAGGTCACTGAAATTTGCTGAAATATCCCCCAAGGTTTGTAGCCATATGTCTGCTCCGTCCAAGTTGAAAGGGTGAAAATCTTGAATCACCGTGATCCCTGACAGACTCACTCTTATCTGCCTACATATACCTTGCCCTCTGATACTGTACCCGTCTCCAACCTGCACTCCAAAGCGGCGTGATCGATCCCCCGTTAATTGAAGTTCTTTGACTAAGGGTTTGGAAATAAAGTTATGGGAAGCCCCACTGTCAATCAATACTACCACAAACCTCTTCCCTACCAAACCCTTTACTTTCATCGTACTCCCTGTCATCAAACCCGGAATTCAAGGATAACTCCAGAGGTTGGGTATCCCTTTCCCTTTGGTCGTCTTGATTTGTTGGAGGACATGGAGTGGGTTCTGGCTCCTCCTCGTCGTTGGCTAGTAGCAGTACTTGTAGCTGCCGATTTTTACATTGGTGACCAGGATGGTATTTCTCGTTACATCTGTAACACAGAACTTGAGATCTCCGTTGGTGTAGTTCGGCATCGATGAGCTTCTGGAAATTTTCTTTTCTTCCTACAAACTATTCGCCGGACTGTTGATCCCCTTGGTTTCCATACGAAAACCCTTGTTTCCATCGTTGTTGCGGAAGAAGATGGGCATATTATGGTTTTGCCGTTGCGAAACCCATTCCTTCGATCCCACCTTCAACTGATTCTGGATGGGCCTCGACATTCTTGGCCCAATCTCATTTCTTACTAGATGAGCCCGTATATGGTCCAAAGCCCAGTTCTTTTTCTCGATCTTATGGGCTAACTCCATAAGCCCTCATAAAGAAGCAGGACTGAAGATCTTTATCTCGGCTTTAATGTCCTCCCTAAGCCCATTTAGGAAAGCTCCCTTCAAAAGGTCGTCAGAGAGATCAACCATGTGCCTCTCGATCATCTCAAATGACCGGACATGCTCTGAAACACTACCCTTCTGCCTCAAAGCAAGCAAGGCTTCATAATCATCGTCGAATTGGGATGATCGGAACCGACGTAGCAGAGATGATCGGAAAGAACGCCAAGAACGGAAAGCGTTTCGCTATTCTGTCCACAAAAACCAGTGGAGTGCTTCTCCTTCTAAACAAATGGCCACTGCAGAAATCTTTTCCTCGTTGGCGATGCAATTAATGCTGAAGTAGCGTTCTGCTCAACATAGCCACCCGAAGGGTTCCTGGCCGTTGAATACTGTCAAATCCAGTCTCCGGCCTGGAAACTGTTAACGATGATGGTTTTCTGGAAAAAATGGACTTCGTCAGTGATCATCTGAGGTCTCCCCAACTTCTATGTTCCGATGACGACCTCTGCTTTCCACCATCACTTCCTTATTTTTGATCCATTCACATATCTCCACCAAATATTCTCCCAATGCACTTACATTCGTCTGTAATCTCCCCATATGTTCCCGTAGATGTCCTATCTCCCCTTTGACTCCTATCTCCTTCTCTATGCTCTTTGTTCTTTCCATCCTGGTTCCAACCATTCCCTGGGCTTGAACTTGGCTCTGATACCACTTGATAGAATCAATTAATTCAAATCAAGGGTAATGAATTTCCACAGAAAGAATCAGTTACAGAATTTCAGAAACTATTAAGCAAGCTGACAGATTCAGGCAATGCTTAGTGTACATGTACTGGTGTGTTTTACAGATTTTCTAGAACACCACTCTAGCTTTCGAGGAGCTAGATCCTCCATTGTTCTCTCTTCCTTTTTTCTCCCCCTTTAGTCTTTTCTTTTCTCCTTTTTATTCCCCCCTTTCTGCTAGGTGTTTCTTCTCCTTTCCAGTAATCGAATTCTATCTGTTCCTTAATTCTGGTATTTTCTGTCAGAAGCTTCTCATTTCAGTTATAAAACCAGTAGATTAGTTGTTCTTACTCTTTCTTGTGTAGAACTTACCAAGTCTACCTTCCTTTGGCTCAGTTGATGTAATAGTAGCTAAAGACAACAAGACTCAAACAATGTTGATTTTAGCTATGGGTGCAAATGTCTCTGTATAATTATTCTCATAGGTCTGAGTGTACCTTGTTTCCATTAGTCTTGCTTTAAAGCACTCAATTGTCCCATCTACTTTGTACTTCACAGTATAAACCTATATGCTTCCAGCTGGTTTCTTTCCTTCTAAATGGTTAACAAGTTTGCAAGTTTTATTTTTCTGCAAGGATTTCATCTCCTTATTCATAGCGGCTTTCTAGAAGGGGAGCCTTGGCACAATGATAGAGTTGCTGTTGTGTGACCTTGAGGTCATGGGTTAAGGCTTGAAAGTAGCCTCTTGCAAAATGCAAGATAAGGCTGCGTACTATTGACCCTTGTGGTCCGCCCCTTTCTCTGACCCTGCATACCTGTGAGCTTCGTGCACTAGGGCTTCCCTTTTTTATTCATAATGACTTTCTACCTTGGGTCAGCTAAGGCTTCCTGCACACTATTAGGAGTAGAGACAGTAGATACTTGATTTACAAATAACTAATTTGATTCTGACGAGCAATGGTTAGACACATAATGACTCATAGGATATTTACTTTTATTGGAAAGTTCGAGTTCATATGTGGGTTTAGGAATACCTCTAGTGTGACGTAGTGATAGCTGTTTTCTAGATGGTTCAAACACTAAATCAGGAACATACTCAGCAAACAATTGGTTTGGTGTGTCAATTGCCTATGGTATGAGGGATTCTAACAAAACTTCAGTGTTTTTGAGTGTTCATTACTACTATGCTCCAAAGTTATATTACTCAAATCCAATTCATCGAGATGTTCATTGGGGCATTCATCACTACTAGGCTCCAAAGTTATACCACTCAAATCCAATTCACCCACATCCTAGTTACCAGGTTCAGAGAGTTCCCCTTCTTCAGAGAGTTTCCTTTCTTCAGATATATGAACATCATAGTCTAGAGTCAAAACTTCCTCCTGGTATTCCCCTTTAAGTTCAAGCTTAGAGGGAAAATACATCGAGTCTTCATGAAAAACTGCATCCAATATAACAAACAATTGTTGAGTTGGAGGATGATAGCATCGGTACCCCTTTTGATAAGTAGCATACCCTAGAAAGACACGTCGTGATGCTCGAGGAGTCAACTTGTTGCATTGATGCTTATGGAGGTGTACAAATGCTACATAGCCAAAGACTTGAGAAGGGAAGTTTGGGATGGCTGCGGCAACAACTGTTTCAGAGAGAGTCTGTAATGATGTCTGAGAATCAATAGTGTTGGAGGGTACCCGGTTGATAAAATACAATGTAGAAGTAAGTGCCTCTCCCCAATAGGATAACAACATATGGGCTTCTATCAACAAAGCACGGATAACTTGCAACAATTGATGATTTTTTTGGCTCATCCACCCCATTCTACTAGGGTGTATTAGAATCAATAGTTTGATGAATAGTTCCATGTGCTTCTAAATATTGTTGAAAGTCAGAGCTCAAACATTCTCTATCATTGTCACTATGAAGAACTTGAACTTGTGCATTGTACTGAGTACAAACCATTTTATGAAAATTTTAAAATAATTTCAATTCACTTTTGGACTTCGTTGTGTGACCTTGAGGTCACAGGTTCTAGGTCTGGAAACAACCTCTCACAAAAATGCTAAGTAAGGCTATGTACTATAGACCCTGGTGGTCCGCCCCTTTCCTGGACCCCGCATAGGCGGGAGCTTCATGCACTGGGACTGCCCTTCACTTTTGGACTTCATCAAGCACACCCCAGTCATCCTAGTACGGTCATCAATAAAAGTTACAGACCAATGTGATCTACCCAAGGTAGTGACTTTGGATGGAACCCAAACATGAGAATGTATAACCATAAAAGGAACTAGACTTTTATTTAAAATTAATGGAAATGACGTATAATGGCTCTTTACAAGTTCAGAAACATCAAATTTTGCAAATAAACTAGGAAATAATTTCTTAAGGTAACCAAAGGAAGCATGCCTCAGACATCAATGCCACAACCAAATGTCAAATTTCTTCCTTTCCCCCTCAGAACTATCCATGGTCAATGCTTAACCCAACTTATCTGAATTCTTTGACACTAAGTCCAAGTAATACAGATTCCCTCTCTAACACTACTACCAAATTGTTTGCCTCTTTTAGATGTCCTTAAACCCACAAAATTCAGGCCAAAATTACAATACAAAATAAGGCAGTGGTGATTTGAGAAACTGACAAAAGATTATAATCCAAAGATGGAACAGCTAAAATATAATCTAAATTAAAAGTATCAATGAGGGGCAAGGATCCTTCCCAAACAACAGGGTTCGAGGTACCACTGGAAGTGGAAACAAATTTTTGTGAGGACGGTTTAGGGGTGAGACTTGTCTAGAATCAAATTTCATATGATCAGTAGCATCAGAATCGATTATCCATGCACTATTAGAAACAAGTGTCCTTTTGTGGTCTGCCCCTTGGGTGGGAGCTTCGTGCACTAGGACTGTCCTTTTTTTTTATTATTAGAAACAAGTGTAGACATATTTAAAACCTTGCCACCAGTACCAGAAGTTGCTATCATTGCTGAGGTTTTTTCAGCAACACGATCCTCTATCTTTGTTTTAACAATCGCAACAGTGGAGGTCTTCTTGGAATTCTTCTTTTGTGAGTCATTGCTTTGATCCCACCATTTTGGATACCCCGGGAGTTCTCAAAGCAACGATTTTTTGTATGACTGGTTTGATTGCAGTGAGTAAATTTGTAGGTAGATTTGTCAGCACCATTAGTGGTCTAGAATGGTTGGACCATTTTCGATCTTGCTGGTTTTGAGGAGACCATTTTTTATTGGATCAGTTTCTAGTTGCCATGGCTAAAGGTTCAAAAATTTTGGGTTCTCCATTCATCATTGCACGTCAAACAAATTCACAGTGGACCAATGCATAACATTCTTCAAATTCGGGAATAGGATCTTTTCTCAAAATTTCACAATGGATTTGTTCGAATTTACCATCTAATCCAGCAAGAAAAAATATGCACCCTTTGTTGCTGAACTGATTTTGGTAAGGTGCAACATCTTCCTCACTCTTCATGATCACTTTATCACGATGATCCAGTTCACTGAAACTTTTTATTAATTCTCCATAATACATAGAGAGCCTTCTGTCATTCTGTTTGGCAGAGAAAGCCCTTGATTCAAGGCAAAAACTTGTAATTCATCTTTTCCATCATAAAAAGCTTTAGAAGAGCTTTCCAAATATCTTGAGCAGTGGATAGGCAAATGTATCACTTCATAATTTCTGGGGACATAGACATCAATAACCGTCTCTTTAATTTTTTATTGTCTACATACCATTTCTCATATCCATCGTCCTTTTCGGTAGGTGGCTATGAATTACCATGAATAAATGAGAGTTTCTCCTTCTCAGCAATATGCATCTCCATGATTTGAGACCACATCATAATTTGTCGCATTGAGTACAATCCCTGCATTAAACGATGAACCTTCGAATTGAATAATAATGGGAGCAGACTTGGTCCTAGAAGCTTCAGAATCTGACTTGCCTATGGTACCAAGTTTCATGGCTCTAATTCCAAGTTTGAACGTTAGAAGATAATTGAGAAGAATATTTTTATTCTCTGTTCTTCAGTGAACCTGTACAGATACATATATAGATTGATGGGTTAACAGTATAGATCCTAAATTTAAGCTATTGACCTTACAATCAAGCTATGCAGCATTATTATCTCTAAAAATATGAAAGAATCCCAAGAATATTTACAAGAATCGTTGACTATCAACCCATTATCTCAACACCTATTAATGGGGTGAAGCAGTACTTCTTTTTTAAAGTAAAAGTAGAGAAGATGGTAAAACTTTCGTGACTGGAGTCTCTGGTCATACCCATGATGTTCTCAAGTTTTTGTCTGCCTGATCCAATTACTGTACGCAATAGAGTACTTTGCTCTCTACTGGTCTGACATGGATTGATAATAGTTGAGCACCTGCATTAACCAATAGATATTTCCTCTTGCTAACAAAATAGTTTTGGATATCAAATGGACCTCCCCAGAGGTAATCTTAATGTGGCCACACGGACAGAACCGGAATCATCCCTTGTTTCAAAGAGAGGAGGACGGGGTCATGGATAACTATCATCCAGTAAATGCCTAGTAACAAAATGAATAAACTTGGTAATTTCTTTCTCTTTGTGAATATAAGCATTGACCATTTCAACAAAAGAAAAATGAAAATGAGTAAATAGTGTGATATAACAGAAGTCATGGCACTGACTCTGCAGTATTTCATTAACATCATTACATAAATGATCAAGTGTATGTGCATGAATCTAATGAGTAATGTCAATAATGGATTGATTTCCATTCTCCGACCTATGTCATATGAATCGAATGGATGACATGCTGTAACTGAACTTCACATGCTACTTCTGCCTGCTGTCCTCATCTCTAATATTCATTGTGGAAGCTCTGCAATCCCACTCAATTGCAAGTCAACCACAATGCGATCTAACAAAAGACCTGTAAATATTGCAAAAGATCTCATTTCTAATTAGTTTAATTGGAACTATTTTTTCTTCATTGATCTGTAACCTTACTGATCCTGAACAAGTAATCATAGAAATACTCCCAAAAGAAAATCTGAAAGTCCTGTTATTGTATGAATCTTTACTTACAGCTATTTGATGTAATAAGTCTTTATATCTAGGGTACAATTTTTGGTCTGATGCTAGTGACCATTGAAAGACTCCTTGAGTTTCCTTCTGGTC
The DNA here is from genome assembly GCA_035236585.1 of Warburgia ugandensis. Taxonomy (NCBI): domain Eukaryota; kingdom Viridiplantae; phylum Streptophyta; class Magnoliopsida; order Canellales; family Canellaceae; genus Warburgia; species Warburgia ugandensis. Next base: position 46,419,458 of record CP141129.1, read on the forward strand.
TGGTGTCAGAAATTAGTCTGTGATGTTCTAGTTTCTGCATTTGCTTTCTCTAAGTGAGGTAGCCTTTGAACTGAAACAGGACATCGTAATAGGATTGTGCCTCTTTTATGCATTCATTCCAGCTGAACTTCCAGCAGTTGACTCATGAAATGTCTGTCAATGGGAACTTGCTGTTGCTTTTACAGAAAAAGCATCAACCAGAGTTAACACAATAGAGCCTCAAGATAGATAGAGCTTCAATAAGATAGTGTCTTTGTTAGTGTGTACTCTACATAGAACAATTTGTCTTGGCTTGAAATTTTTTGGGTGATTGTTTTGTGCTTCCAAACGTCCCTGATGATATGATAGCATTGGCTTTGATTTTGGAATTGTCTCTGTTTCACTTGCAGTTCTTGAGACAATTATGATTCTAATACTTTGGTTCTGCTTTAGCTGTCAGGTACCTTAGACCATGTTGCCCATGAAAGTCTTTCATTTCCTGAGCAAGATAGGGGTGTCTCAGGACTGGTAGACAGTGAAAGTTCACCAGGAAATCTGAAAAACTTCTATGTAGATAATCTCATGACAGAAGGAGATGTTACATTTGAAGAAAATGGTATGGATATGCTGGGCAAGAATCGCCACAACTGGGATAAAAGAGAAGTAAACTTGTCAGGATATCAGAGCACTGCTTTGGAACATAAAGAAAGTGTTATTGCTAAAACTTCAGAGAAAGCTGCTTCTGAAGATTCTGCTTCTGGTTGCAATGACACCGGATCTACAAACATAGGAGTTGGTATGGTCCTCAGCATCCCATCTGAGGTGCTTAATGAAGCAGGTGTGCCTCAATCACATAACTTTGTGGTTGATATGCCAGAATTGTTATTGAGACATCAAAACGGAGCTCTGAAAGACAATGAGGTAGGTGGAATAGAAGTTGACCCTGCCTCAAGTCTTTCTGCTGTTCCTATGAAGGATACATATCCAGAAGGTAATGAAGATAATGAACAAAATCATAGAGTAGCTGAAAAAGGGGAACATCAAGGATTGAACTTTAATGGACTCAGCCAGTTTGTTAAAGAAGAACTTCATACGTTTTATGAAGAAAATCCATCTGCTTTGAGCTCTATGTCACCCTTGGAGGCCAGAATTACATTATCTCCTCATAGCCATGTAGAGGAAAAACATAGCAGTTCTTCAATTAGAAGGCATAATAGCCTAAATGGAGCAGCACTACTAGTAAAAGACTCTTCAAATTCTACAGGTAATGCATGAAAAGCACAGGCAGCACTTTGGTTGAATTTGTTTGTTATATTAGGTCTTCTCAGTCACATTGTCCAGTACTCTAATTATCATATGCTAAAACTGCAGTGCATTTAGAAGCTGGATCACCTCTTGCATTTTATAATAAAGGAACTGGAAGCAATAGAAAGGTCCCCACCAAACCTAGTGCGTTTTCAAGAAATACAAGGCGACGCAGTCATCAAATTAGTAACAAGGGTTTAGCCAGAATCCCTCAGCCAAACGGTGTCCATGTCAAAGATGAAAACGATCCATCAGATTACTTAAGTACTTACAACCGTTTACTGAGAGATGGAAGGTACTGAGTAACTGTTGCTTATTCTTTTTTCTTTTTTCTTTTTTTTCTTAATAAGATGGGCCTTATTCATGTCATTAATTTGAATCATCAAATAAATTGAAATATGGGCTGCCTTAAAGAATCTCGTATTGGTCGCTTATGTATTTTAGTGAAAATATTCAAAGAAAGAAGACTGCCATAATCATCATCAAAGCCTTATCCCAGTTAGGGGTCGGCTACACAAATCTTGTTCCTCCATTCACCTCTATCAAGTATCATTGTTTCATTAAGTCCATGAGTTTTTAAATCTTTTCTTACCACTTCTATGCATGTCCTTTTGCCTTCCCCTTGCCCTTTTAGAACCTTCGACTTGGATCGACTCACTCCCTCTAACCGGTCCCATTTTGCGTCTCTGTTGGACACGTTCAAGCCATCTAAGTCTGCCCTCTCTCATCTTGTCATTGTTGTTGCTACTTCTAAGTTTCCTCTAACATTTTGATTTCTAATTCTATCCTTTCTTGTCTTGCTACTCATCCATCTCAACACCCACATTTCAGCTACGCTCATCCTATGTATATGTTGTTTCTTAACTGCCTAACACTGAACCATAAAGCATGGCTGGCCTTACAATTGTTCTATAGAATTTTCTTTCAATTTGAGTAGCACCTGCCAATCATATAAAACTCTATAAGTACATCTCCATTTTTTCCAACCCCCTTGCATTCTTTGGGTAATAATTCTCTCAATCTCTTCGCTCTCATGAATTATCAATCCCTAGCATTGAAAGTGGTCTTTGGGGGTAGTTCTTGGTTATCAATCTTTATTGATGCTTCCATCCCACTCCTCTCCTTGCTAAAATTACATTCCATGTACTCTGTCTTAGTTCAGCTAATTTTAAATCCTTTAGACTCTATAGCATCTCTTCAACAACTCTAGGTTTGTGTTTACCTTCTCGCTTGTCTTATCAATCAAAACTATGTTGATCTACAAATAACATACACCATGGAATCTCCTCTTGCAAATGTTTTGTTAACTCATCCATAACCAACATGAAAAGGTTCGGGCTCAGTGCCGATCCTTTGTACAAATCCTATATTGATAAGAAAATCATCGGTCTCTCTGCTAGTGAACCTAACATTTGTTACCCCTCCCTCATACATATCCTTAATTATATCTATATATCCCCATGAAACCCCTTTCACCCCCAACACCTACCATGTTAACTCTCTAGGGACACTATTATAAGCTTTTTCTAAGTCAATAAAGACCATTGTCTAAGGAGGAAAATAGCTTTGATGGTAGACCTCCCAGTTCTGAGACCAAATTGGTTTTTCAATACACTCGTCTCATGTAAAGAAGGGGGCGATAATATGAGACTCTAATCCACCTTTAGCTGCCATTTTGAAGTGTTATTTTCATCAACAGGAGTCTACTCAGGTCCCGCTCGCAGGTGGAATAGTAGAAAAAATGCCATTAGCACCCATAGCAAAATAAAGTCACATCTCTAGCTCTTGATTGTGATAACATGAGTTATTTATATTTGGTTTTCCATATTGTTATCTATTTGATTTCAGATTCTACTCGTTTATTCTGGGCTATTTCCTGAAGTAATTTAATTTTGGTTTATCAGATTAATTGATTGCATAGAATTGCTGGAGAGCTTGGAAAGAAAGGGTTTATTGGACATGGACAAGGTAAACTATCACCTCCATCACCTTCATGTTTAGTATCTTGTTAATAACTTAATGTATTCTATGTGTAATCATCTGTGTCACAGTTTGCTAAATGTATCTTACTTTCAGGTTTATCATGCAAGATTTCTTAAGACCTGCCAAAGTCAGAAGGCTGTAAAAGAGGCATTTCGTTTCACCAAGTTGGTTAAGAATCCAACATTAAGCACCTTCAATTTGCTCTTGTCAGTGTGTGCTAGTTCCCAAGATTCTGAGGGTAATTCATTTCACTGCCTTCCTGATGCTTATATGGAAAGGAATCAAGACTCTTCTCATGTTAATTAACTTGAGTTTTATGATATCCTGGCATGGTTTCCAATGGCTGATATCCACTTTCTTCATTTAGGTGCTTTCAAAGTTCTGCAACTTGTGAATGAGGCTGGGCTAAAAGCTGATTGCAAACTTTACACAACACTGATATCAACCTGTGCCAAAAGTGGAAAGGTTGATGCAATGTTTGAAGTATGGTGATTTCTTCTTACTTAAAGATTCTGTAGTTGGATGCAATTTTTACTAACCTTATAATTGTCTTCATTTGTAAATTTAAGATTAAATTCATTTTATGCAGTCTCGATTCTTTTTTATGTTTTTGTAACATATGGATGGATGCATCTTTCAAAAAAGCAAAAAAAACGTATGAATGGATGCAGTTTTTTCCAATGACTTTTATCATGATGGCCTAGGAACTGTAACTTGTGAAAGCTTGAGAGGGAAATTGTTTAATATCTATACTAGTAAGGAGCGAGCTTCTGTAAGAAAATCGAACCCTTCTGGTAATTAACTGTATTAACAATTTGAGTGCTCAACATGATACTTGGAAGCAGCATTTAAGATGGTTGTATTTTACCATATAAACTGGTTTCAGGCATAACAGTAAGACTTCTGACCTACAAGTTCTTTTCTTTTTTTTTCTTTAGAGATAACCCTTATGGTCCACCCCTTCCCTGGACCCTGCATATGCAGGAGCTTCATGCACTGGGCAGCCCTTTAGAGATAACCATAATAAAGCCGGTAAGTTGTTCTAATTGTAGGCGAGTTGAGCGGAACCTTTTATCTTAGTAGTAAGGGCAAAATATGATAAAAGTAGTCCAAATTGTCACTCTTAGTCATTGGTTTAATGGATCAGGCAAACAACAAATATCTATTCAGCAAGTAAACTGTAGGGCCACTCCAAGTGGAAACAAGATCAGCAAGGAGATTGAGAATATAATATGTTACTGTGTGATCTTTGTCCAGTGATAGACATTGCCTTTTGTGATTATTTATGTCTGTGATCTGTCAGCTGCGGTTGAGATATCATTCTCGCTTTATAAGATTGGGCTTATGATGAATTCTCATCCAGTTATCTTTCCTCTGATTTAAATTTTATTGCTTGAAAACAGCCACATCCTTCATCTTTACTTTCATGTGCTTTGCCATCTTGATAAAAACTCTTGTTTAGGTTTTCTCATAATGATAAAACTAATTATTGTTTTTTAGCAAGTTACTGAAGTTCTTGTGAAGCTTAATGTTAACTGGAAACTTACGGTCAGAAACTTATATGCATGAATTTGTTCGAACGTGCATGTGTGTGTGTTTTAAATGGAGGTGAATACTTGTTCCTTCACAGATTAAGCATATACTGCCATCATCAAAGTATTTATCTTATGAATCTCAGATATTCATTGAACAGCTTTTACTTGGCTTACTAGGTCTTCCATGAAATGGTCAATGCTGGAGTAGAGCCAAATGTTCATACATATGGGGCGCTTATTGATGGTTGCGCAAAAGCCGGACAAGTTGCTAAAGCATTTGGTGCCTATGGAATAATGCGATCCAAGGTATGATGTAGGAGTGTTTTATTGATTTTTTTTGTTCCGTTCTTGGAATTCCTTGAACTTAAGTAAGGTGGATCTCGCCATTGATTTTGGAGATCAAGCTGTAATAATTTTGTTCTCCTCACTTATACATTTTTAACAGAAATAGACCTTCACACTCAACAAAAGTGTTATGTTGCAGTAGAAAGTGAAGCCTGACCGAGTGATATTCAATGCACTTATCGCTGCTTGCGGCCAATCAGGAGCAGTGGACCGTGCGTTTGATGTGCTAGCAGAAATGAAGGCTGAAGCTCAACCCATAGACCCTGATCATGTCACTGTTGGTGCCCTGATGAAGACATGTGCTGAAGCCGGGCAGGTGATCTTAAGCACTGAAACATGTGATTGTTCATTGATAATATTTATGGTATTATTTGTTGGTATTCAACGTAGATAAGTATAAGCTGCCTCACTTTCAGATTGATCGAGCTCAAGAAGTATACAAAATGATGGATCAATATAAAATCAAGGGAACGCCAGATGTTTATACAATTGCTGTTAATAGTTGCAGCCAGATGGGTGATTTAGAGTTTGCTCTCAGAGTCCACAGTGACATGAAAAAAAATGGTGTAGCCCCTGATGAGGTACTCCTGCAGCTGAAGAACCTAGAGAGTTACTCTGTGATGTATTTCATTGTAGATCAGCCATTACATATTAAAGTGGTCAATGCATTGATTAGTACTTTGCAGAACATGTTGAAAACATACAGTGCATGTCTTGATTTGTTGAAAAGCAGTTTCCTGAAGCTAAATCTTACTAAAGAGCATGTATTACTGTTTCATCTTTAGCTATCATGCTAAATGATTGATTCTGGTGCTTTTTACCCTTTTTTGCTAATGGTTGTAGCTAGGGGTCTGGAGAACATACTTCTTATTATACCACCTTTCAAAAGTAATATCAGCCCTTTGCTTTATTGCTCCCTTTTTATTTTTACTCTTCTTAATTTTGCTCTATTCTATTTCCTTCCTATTTTCTGTCTTTTAAGCCATTTCTGTAGGTTGTTTACCAAAAGACTGTTCCATCTGTCACAATATACTGACATTGTCCATGGGGCAAGGGAGATGATAATTGCACCACTAACTACTAGGTTCACATACTTAAAGTGGTCTTCTAACTCACGAAAATAATGGTAGTAGCACTACAAGAGAGCGCCACTGATAAATAAAGGGTGTGTACAAGTCATCATCCATAGAACTTACTGATGTCTCAGATCCTTGCATGAATCAATGTTCCATGGACTGGTATGCACCTGTCATACTGATCCTTATGTACTCTATAAGGCTATTATCACTTACTACTAAATTTTTCACTCATTGAGTCAGATGATGCATCAAATATCAATGAATTTAGTTATAAATTTAAAATTTGGTTCAATCGCTAGTAGTATTTCTTACCCAAATTTTCTCTGTTATGCAGATGTTTCTTAGTGCATTGATAGATGTTGCAGGGCATGCTGGAAAAGTGGATTTTGCCTTTGAAATCCTACAAGATGCTAGACTTCAAGGAGTTCAGCTCGGAAACATATCATATAGCTCACTGATGGGGGCCTGTAGCAATGTATGTCTCTCTTAAGTTGCTCCATTTACATATCTGAAAAAATTCGACGAAAGTAGCTTCTCTTAATGTTTATTATTGGTATTGATAGTTTCAAACCAGCAATGTGCTTTTTGTGCATGTTATTCAAAAACGCTGTTTTCCTTGATGCGGCAAATATTTCTGTTCTGCCACTTTTTCTATACGACAGAGACTTAGTTGATTCATTCCAGGAAAGCATTGTGATTACTGAGAAATTATCATAAGTTTCCACATGTTGACTGCTGGATGCTCCTAATATTGTGCACTTGTATCAGGCTAGAAACTGGCAGAAGGCAGTGGAGCTCTATGACAATATTAAGGCTCTTAATTTGCTCCCCACAGTTTCAACATTGAATGCATTGATTACTTCCTTGTGTATGCCCCTTTCCTCTCTTCTCACTTTCTCAATATAGTTATCAAATTGAATATGACTGGGTGATGAATCTTCACTTTGATCTTTAATTATGTCTTTGAATCCTGTATCTAGTGGAAAAACTCAAATGCCTAAATTCTTTCTGTTTATATTCCTGTTTTGGATTTCATGCTTTTAGACATTGCATGATTTTTTTTCTGTGAACTGTTCATGATATTCTTTCCTTATCAGTCTAGAAGTTTCTGACCCAATAAAAAGGGAATTATCCATGAAGAATGGTGTCATAAACCTTTTTCAATAGGTTTTAACAAAGAAGCATATCTTCTTGTCACAATTGAGGTTCATTTAGGAGGTTGAAAAGGTGGAGGTATCTTTCTAATTGGATGTTTTCCTTTTGGATTTTTTCTATAACTTCCTAGTTTTCGTGGTATTTTACGGTCACAGATGATCAACCCCTACAATTTCCATTCCGCTCACTTTTTTTCTGTTCCTTGCCTTCTTACCCTTTGGCTTACTCAGTCTGTAAGTATCTACTAGGAAAACAAAGAGAAAGAAGTTCCATTCCTTTCATGCCGTCTTTATGAAAACCTCAACTTTCCATCAGTATGTTCCTTCATTGCTCCTTTCTTATGGAAGACTCAGTTTATACTGTCAATGCAAAGGTTAATATCTATGATACAGTGGGCTCGAGGTTCTAGTCTTCTAGGTTTCATTCATATGATGCAGATTTAGCATCCAAATAATTCGTGTTGAGGCAGGATGGTAATATGACTCTCTTAAACATCCAACAGTAAACTTTTGGTGTAGGTCACTGTTTAGTGACAGCAAAGAGTTTTATATGTCTAAATGTTTTATCTAAGCTACCAAGGACGAATAATAGTGCTTGAACCTGGATGCTTATGCTTGATATGCATGCCCTTGCCCTGTCTTTGTGTAGTTTCATTTATTAAAAGATATGCTCCCTAGTCTTATACAGATCTAAGCTTATATCTTCTCTTGATTGATTACACTCCAATCCTTATATTGTGCTTCAGATCTATGGTACCAGTGAAAGAATAACTGATTTGTAGATTGTGCGTTTGGATTGGAAATGACTACAGTTGTAAATTGTTACAGGTGATGGAGACCAGCTACAGAAGGCTGTGGAAGTTCTAGCTGAGATAAAGGGAGCAGGGGTCTCTCCCAATGCCATCACATATTCTATTCTTTTTGTAGCTTGTGAAAAGTAATTACTATGAACTTTGTAAGCAAAATCCATCATTAATGATCAAGAAAATCCATAACAATTTTCATTCTGAAAACTCATCAACCTGTCTTCTCTATTTGAAGGACGGACGAGCTAGAACTAGGCTTCAAGATCCTTTCAGAGGCCAAAAGAGATGGTGTTGTTCCTTACCTCATTATGTGCAAATGCCTAACTGGTAAGACTATTTTGTCCTTTTGATTGATTAATCTTTCTAGTTTGTTTCTTGCTAGCATTTGGCTCCATCATTCCTGAGATCTTGTGCTTGAATTTGAGTAATAGAGGGATCGAAGTTTCATGCTGTCCTTTTGTCTCAATCCTCGTCTTGGAATCAGAAGAAGCTTATATGCTTATTGGTTGACAAGAGTTTCTACTACTTTTTTCTGTTTCATTGTGATGATAATGATGACATAATCATATTCTTTTGAAGGTATGTCCTTACGGAGGTTTGAGAAGGCTTCTGCTCTTGGCGAGCCTATACTGTCTTTCAGCTCAGAGAAACCACAGATAGACAATAATTGGTATCTGTTCTTTTAATTGGAAATTTCAATTCTGAAGTTTTTACATTACGTTTTTCTTTCAAATATTCTTCACAAAAATTAATCATTGATTGGCATATCAATCCACACATTCATATTCTTATTTGAGATTTTTATTTTGATTAAGCGTATAACTCTGTTATGATGTGTTGCCGCGATGGACCTGTTAATGCTCCATTGGAGTGCCTAGTTTTAGTTTAGCAGCCGAGGTGACTCCTAGCTCATGATTCAGTTGTAAACAAGTATACATGTAGAGTAAAACCTAGATCTTGTTTGCTAATCAGTGAGCAAAATTGAGTTAGAGGGTCATTGCTTTTTACTATGTCAACTAGAAAGTAGAAAGAAAGAACGAATAAAAGAGAGGACTAAGATGGAGTCAAGGGGTAATTAAAGAAGAGAAGGTAGAAGAAGGGCATTCACTTTAAAAGTATTGTTTCTTACATTCCCCAGAACTTCTTATTGATACAAGTTAACTTAAAATTTTTACATATATATCTTCGGAACTGTAAATAAAAGAAAAGCTAACTTACTGCAGATTGGATCCATAATACATGAGCAAAACTCAGGAGCCTTTCTGATTCTGTTTTATTGGAACATTCAGTAGCAGTAACTTTGAGAATATGATACTATATCACCCCTCTGCAAATGCTTGCTAGTTTGGAGTTCCTGAAGAGCTTCAACCAAAATTGAGTCTAATAGAGTGAAACATACTAACTATAGTGCTACTAAAACATTTATTTGCAGCTGAAATGTCTCAAATTTCTTTTCTTACCTCCGCCCACATAATAATGGATAACTTGATTCTGCAGACAGCAATCTGACTACTTTAGCAGGTACTAGAAAATTCCTTCAATTTCTTTATTCTTAATCTCCAAAAAACCAAATATAGAGTTATTTTCCAAAGGTTTATTCTCTCCCCACTTAGGCCTCTTCACAGCCCCACAAAGAATTTCATAACTAAGCACTGGATTACTTGAAGTATACACAAGTATGTACAAACAAATGCAGAACTTTCTGGACTGATGGGCAATGGAGCAAATTGTGTTGCTTGGAAATTGTTGAGAAGAAACTCCATTTGGAACCTTTAACTAGTTGAGATGTCTAGCCTCTTTACCATTACTATTCTACTGTTTAGAAGCTCGCCTCAGCTCATGAGAAACTTCTTTTCGTATTAACTTCTAATCTTATGTATCTGCAGGACATCAAGGGCAATAATGGTGTATCGCGAAACAATTGCAGCAGGCATTGTACCATCAGTGGAAGTCCTTTCACAAGTTCTAGGATGTCTGCAGCTTCCTCGTGAAACTTCTTTCAGAAATAGACTTGTTGAGAATCTAGGAGTCACTACTGATGCTTCACGAAGGCCCAACTTATATTCATTGCTAGATGGGTTTGGAGAGTACGACCCACGTTCTTTTTCTCTACTTGAGGTTGGTGAGCAACAAGGAAATGATATCATTTACCTTCTCTAAATTTGTCAGCTGTTTCCGATGTTATGTCATTGCCACTGGAGTCAAGTAGCAAATGTCACTGCTTTCAGGAGGCAGCTTCACTTGGGATTGTTCCATATGTGTCCTTCAATGAAAGTCCTATCATTATTGATGCAAGAAAGTTAGACATTCCTATTGCTGAGGTGAGCTTGTATAAAAGAAAAGCAGCATGTTACTAATTCTGTGTTAATAGATTTTAGTTATAAATTGCTCAACCATATATATAGACCTTTGATTTTTATATCTTGCATATTTCAACTTGAGCTTTTCCTTGTACAGTTATCACTCTGTTCTTCTCTGTAAGTTGCTTAGGCAGCTTTATGTATTTGGAGTATCCAGGCAACTATTGAAAAACGTATATATTTTTGTCATTAAAGAGTCTCTGAACCATAAAAATTGAATGTGCAATTTAGGGGCAATCAATATCGGTTTATATGCTGTTAGTATATCGTGCAAGTATGTCCATCGCTCTCTTAGATGTGTCATATATGTCACCTAATCAAAAATATCCCCTTATACTTTGTTGCTTAGCACCTAGTATTGGTCTAGTAGCATCACGGTACTGTTCTATCCAGAGGTGGTTAAACAGCTCAGTGAACAAGCTATTTTCCTTTGTGGAACATGGCAAATTCAGCCAGTAAACAACCAACCCATTAAGTAGTTGTTTTTTTTCCCCTAGAATTTGCTAAGATGGTCACTGTTCAGATTGTTTTTGGCTTGTCCATGGCTGAATCAATTTTCTTGAACAATGTGTTCTGCATGTGATGTCTTGAACATGTGTTCTATCAGAGGGAGTTAAACAGCTCAGTCAACAAGCTATTTTCCTTGTGGACAGTCGTAAATTCAGCCTGTAAACAACTAATGCATCAAGTTGTTGTTGTCGTTGCTGTTTTTTTTTTTTTTTCTTCTTCTTCTAGAATTTGCTAAGATGGGCACCATTCAGTTTGATTTTGGCTTGTCCATGGCTGAATCAATTTTCTTGAACAATGTGTTCTGCATGTGATTTGTCACATTCATACTGCTATGGGTAATAGTGAAAGGTATTGTATGTGTTAGAGAGATATAGTAATCTAGCACCTCCTTGGCAGTTGAATGTGGAGTCACGCTGATTGAAGTACTAAAGTTAACATTTTGAATGTCCTGATGGAAACCTTGTGACTTCTAGCAATCCAGTTCATGTTTTAGTAAGTCAATGAGCTGCTGGAGGACTGTTTTACCTTCGGAAGATTTGCCATATTCATACTGCAATGGTTAATATTGAAAGGTGTTCTATGTTAGAGAGATATAGTAATCTAGCACCTCCTTGGCAGTTGAATGTGGTGTCACGCTGATTGAAGTACTAAAGTCAACATTTTGAATGTCCTGACAGAAACCTAGTGACTTCTAGCAATCCAGTTCACGTTTTAGCAAGTCAATGAGCTGCTGGAGGACTGTTTTACCATCGGAAGATTTGCTTTCAAAAGATAACCATTAATGTATCTCCAATGTCCATCCCTTACAATAAGACTTTTTTGTGATACATAGTTGAGAATAGTTGGGTTCCTGCTGCCATGGTTCAAGAATCTGTTGATTTCTTAAACACCAACCTTAGATTGAAAAAAACAGCAAGAGAAAAGTTTCCATGATTTTTAAGTTTTATTTGTCAGAAGACCTGAGGGACCTTCTGATGATCTAGCTGTTATGATGAAAACAAATTCCAAATACAGCAATCATTAAGTTCTCAAGTTTTGAGTAGAACAAATAAAGGTGAAATATGCCAAAAGGAAAGTTTGAGAGGTACCTGAGCAGCAAGTAATTTTCAGATGGAAGATGATAAATCTGCCCCCTTATTTAATTGGGTTACAAACCGCAAGTAAGAAAGCAGTGCCATGGGTGGCGGATTGATTTAAAATCACTGCCTTCATTACTACATAGGGACCAAACTTTGAACCTCTGGTGTTTCTTTTACCTGCAAATCAGAGAGTATGAGGAAAAGAGGACACCAATCAATATTGTGTGCTAGGGGAATGTGTCTTTTATTGAGAGTTAAGCATACATCTGTAGAAAAGATGCACATTAATGAGAAATGATATCTAATATTGTTTATGCTTGTTTGCTGCATCCCTATCTACTCATATCCTACGCTAGCCATGTTCCTATGTATTTCTTTGCACAGATCAAGGGGAAATGCAATCACCCTCAACTTTACAATCATTTGTATTAAATAATAATCTGTTAACTTTCATCATTAAAAATTAGTTCAAATGCTGTACAGAATTAATCTGTCCTCTTCAAAGGTATTTCCCCTTTGAACGTTGTGCAAGTCAAAATTTGCAAGGAATTGAGACTGTGTCTTGAAAAAATGTGAGTTAAGGTTGTGTACTATAGACCTTTTGTGGTCTGCGCCTTCCCCAGACTCTGCATATGTGGGAGCTTCTTGCTCCAGTCTGCCCTTCTTTTTTGTTTGAATTAGTGAGATTAAGCAATGGGATTCTCCTCATGCAAAGGAACTGGAATCACCTTGTGCTAGGAAACAGCTGAAAATTGAGACTCTTGCACCACTTGTACTTGTTCATTAAGATGCATGCTATGACTTGTGAAAATCCTCTAATTACTAGTCATTGAGGATAAGGAGGGCAGATCATCAATAATAGAAAACTTCAGATCTGCACCGAGATCTCAACAGAAACTAAGTTCACTATCAAGGAAAAGGGATGAATAAAGTATTAGTTCTAAAGATACATCTTTCAGTAATGGCATGGGTATGGCTTACATCTTCAGCATCTTAAGCTAGTCCTCTCGTGCTTTTAAATGCCTTCAGGAACATATTGAAGATAAGAAGGTACTTAAACACCTATTACAGTAAGAATTCTTGTCTCATGTAACAGGAGTTTGGTTGTTAGCTAAAGAATGCAAATTACTTGAATCTTCCAGTTTTTTATTTTTTTTACATTAATCTTGTATAATATGATTTTCTGATTGTTAATATGTTTCTGCTTAATGTTAGTGGATGTCATGAAATGGCATCATCAAAAGTGTGTGAAAAGATTAGAATTAAACTCTTTCCCTTCCTGTTTTTTTATTCACTTCACAACCTTTCTATTTGACACTATCTTGCATACTTAAGTTTAATTACATGTTCTTGAGTTATTATTCAATCATGATTGGCGTTTATTGCTGTCCAGTACTTCAGTTGAGTATTCTCTTTGTGAACTTCTTCAATCAATGTCCATGTTGTTGGAGTTGATTGGTGGTTACTAATTCTAGATATTAAAACTTGTCAGGTGTATCTTCTAAAAGTTTTGAAAGCTCTCAAGCATCGGCTTGCAGCAGGTATGCTTCATCAGCAGAAATGCTTGACCTAGTCTTAACTCCATGATTGTGGCTTCACTTCAACATGTGAAAAGTTGCCATTAACTTGCAAATAATGGGAAGACCTAGTAGGTGACTTTGTGAAAGCCAAAGAAGTTACTAGAAACTCATGAAAGGGTATAAGTGAAAGCAGAAATAGAAGATGTGGAAATTCAAACCCATATTCCATAAACATATATGAGTCTGCAAGACTCTGCATGCTTCTATGATTCCCAAATGTGCATTGTCTCTGTTTCTATTTATGTTTACATGTCTTTTTTTTTTCTTTTGAAAGTTTATATATGTGCATGTCATGCATATACATAGGTAGATTTAGGGAGCAGAAAGGTATACTTTTCTTGTGAAGAGGGAAGCTTCTTGCACCAGGTCTTCTGGAGGATCCTGCACCTGCTCAATATTTTCCGCGGCTCGAAGTGCGCCACCTAGATATCTATATCATTACGTATAATGAAAACTCTCTGGTGGAGCAACTAGACAAGCTGACCAGCATAGGAAGTATGCTTCCATTTGAAGTGGAAGGGTATTCTGAGAATAATAAACTGTGGTGGGCAGATTTGTATACATTGAGAGCCAGAAGGGTATCTAGAAAAAGAAAATTTTGGTGAAATAATTGTAAATAAAAGTCTCTCTGAAAGTGACGGTTGCGGTATAGCTTTTACTAGAGGAAGTTCACTGCACTAAAGGTGAAAAATCTGTAAGTAAGTGTTCTGCTATGCTCACACTTGCATGTGCACAAGTTTGCAACTAGTAAGTTATGGTTACATGTTTAAAGGTATACTTTGAGGGTCAATCAACATGATATGCTGTATGGAGAAAATCCAACTAAATAACAAACGTTAATGACTATAGTATTAGTACTTGTTATGTTGATATTACTTACCTAATACCAATGACTGAAGTATCATTTAGGGGGAAAAAATGATTGAAGCAAATAACAACAACTCACTGGGAAGCATTACCCTTTTGATTACCCCTTTTTTGTTTGCCAATTTTAATTCTAGTTAGAGTCAGTAACTAGTTTAAAGGGATGTGGTAACTTCTGTGAGCACAACAACTTCTTGCGTAGACCCACTAGTACAGCTTCTGCCAAAGTGATCTACTTTGCTTAATTCCAACTACGAGTAACATGATTTGTCGTATCCTTTTCCTTGCATTATCAGTTCTTCCATAGTTTTTCTTTGCCTAAATGTCACTGGAATCCTTTTCAAATGCTTGTAAGCAAGAAAGATTGTTTTTTACTTAACTTACATATTATTTCATGATTCTTTACTGGTACTCATTCTTTTCTTCCATACCTTTCCACAGGTGCAAAGTTGCCTAATATAACCATATTAGTAGCTGTAGAAAAGACCCGAGTTGCATCCCCTAAAGGAGATAAGACAGTTAACCTGGCTGGAAGGTAATATCATCTACACCAATAAGAATAGATTTTAGAAGTCAATAATATATTTCTAGTCCCTTCCAAGAGAAACTTTATTTATAGTCTTTTGTGCAGTACTTCCTTGCAATTCTGCCCAATAGAATTCATAAGCATTTGGGTTTGCTGAAGCAAGGATATTTTTATTTTGAGAAAAAGGATTAGGTTACTTGGATGAGACGAACTATTGAATCCAAACTCAAGATGTAGGTTTCATAACCACTTCATTTCTGAATCTTCATAACACGTTAGCTCAAGAAATAATAAATTGGATGAAAAATCTGGATTTTGATTTCACATGTTTCAACTAACAGCATTCTAGTGAAGGCCATGTGTGTTCTTCTGAAGTAGGAACTGCTCCTATAGACCTGCATTGCATAATACAAGGTTACATCTGGATAATTGAATGCAAAGGGGAGCCTTTGGCGCAACGGTAAAAGTTGTCGTCATGTGACTTTGAGATCACAGGTTCAAGGCGGGGAAACAGCCTCTTGTAAAAATACAAGGTAAGGCTGAGTAATATAGACCCTTGTGGTCTGCCCCTTCCTTGGACTCCACATAGGCGGGAGCTTCATGCACCAGGGCTGCCCGTCATCTGGATAATTGAATGCAGGCTACTTATTCAAGACTATTTTTCATGAACATGGTCACCTCAATATAGCTTCTAGTGTAGTTGATGTTTTTTCCATAAGATGGTTATTGTATGCCTAGTAACTGTTCTCATGTGTAAAATTTCTTGGCATTTGTTTCTGGACCTTCCAGATTTCTCTTTGCAAACGTTGAAAGGATCATATATTTAGAAAATGAAAGACATAAAACATGAGAGTTTTATAAAATTAATTATTATATGGAAAGACAAAACAATTGCAACTTATATATTCATCTTGGCATGTTTTGGCAATATTCTTTGGCATTTGTTTCAGTTTTCATTGCTTTGTGCTAGTATTTTTGCTTTTGAAGTTGAAATGAAGAGGTCAGTTAGATTTTTTTGTTAATCTCTTTGTACATTTTATGAATTTTTCTGAGAAAAACATTTTAGAAGAATTTCTATCTCCTTACAATATTTAGATATCTTTTATATCTTCAGTTTACAAAGATATTAAGATAAATTTGCGAAGAACCTACATCATTAAGTCCAAGTAACGCTCTTTGTTTTTGTTAGTGGATCCTGCACCTCTTCATTTCATATGTTGTCTATAAATATTGAGAATGAATGACACTTCTTTTGGTGTTATCATGTACATTTGCTATTGTTCAATTAATCTTATCTATACAGAAATAAGAAACATGAACCCTCTAGTCAAATTCCCACAGGATACTGTCTAGTTTGCTCCCTGTTCTCAGTCAACAAGCTAAGATCTTTAACAGACCCAGGTACTTTAAGCATTTCAAACCCTAGGGGCTACACAATAACATTCCTTCTGAACCAGCCCATGCCCCTATGATTATGCATTCAGAAGAATGACAGTTGAAATAAGTGACAATTCTTATTCTCTACAATTTGACCATCTCAGTCTTGCAAATTTAGAAATCTTGAATCTATACCTGAAGTATGTTTACATAGTTTGGGGCTGAACGGATGCATACTTTATTCCAAACCTTAGTAGCAGTCCAGTAAACACTTCATCATGGCATGATATTGCTAGTGTAGATCCTTATCGTACAATTTTATTTTATTTTGAGGGCAGTTGCAACATAGACTATTTTGTTCGAACAGAAATATTGTTACATAATGTTTACTTCAGTATTATTTATAAAGTCAATATAAATAATAACTGCCAAATTCCCAATATCATTCTTACATAAGCACTTCTGGGATCCATGAAATGTATTGCAAATATCTTCAGAACTTCTTCAAACATATTCTATATTTTGTTAGTATGAATGCCTCCCTATAGCCTCCCCTGTGCCTTCTATTTCTGAAATTGATTTATAAGATACAAAAGTACCACATAACGGGTTCTTACATCTCAGGCCACTTCAACAAGCTGTAAACTAAACTTTCTTGTTTGTGCTTATTTTTCTCCTCAAAATTAATTCTACTTGATACTGTGCCTTCTTCATTAAACTGTGCATTTATTTATGCACTATCTTCCCTGTATATTAATGAAGAAATCTACTAAGACATCCGTGTGATGCCATGAATATCCACAGGAAGACTTTTTTGTTTAGTTAAAAAGAAAAGGTTGCTTATGAGCCTAAGACTTGGTTTTCCTTCTTCAGCCATATGTTAGTCACCAAAACCATACATAGGTGTCCTATCCATGACAGCAGCTCTGATACGAACCATTTCAATTAAAATGGAATATGCCATCACCAATTGGTCATTTTGCAAGAGATCAGACAGCTCTATTTATTGTGGAAGATTAAGATTCTTTGTTTGCAATAAGTAGGAGTATCTGCATCATGAATTTGTTTTTAATTCTTCCAGCACTAGTTCTTAATGTATCACTTTCTGTACGCCATCTTGATGGGCAGAACTGGTCAAGCAATCACTGCCTTGCTAAGGAGGTTGAAACTACCGTATCAAGGGAAAGAGTCAGTTGGGAAGATCAGAATCAGTGGACTTGTCTTAAAGCGATGGTTTCAGCCCAAGCTTTCCTCACCCTTCGGTGGCAAGAGGGGAGAAGCAAATTCATTGCAGAATAGTTTGGGTAAAGGAGTAGCTGATCAGCAACGCAGCATCCGGACAAGTGATTTCTCAATTTAGTGAAGAGGCTAGCGCACATCCTTGCTTAGCTCTTTTCTCCAGCACTAGATGTTGGCACCAGCAAGTAATTAGCTGAAATATTCCGTAAATAACGAAGTGAATTAATTTCGAGGTTTTACAGGAATGTCTCCATAGAATGAGCAGTTTTTCAGTAAGCCCTTGGCTTCTGGCTTTTCTCAAGAGCAATGTTTTAATTCTTTTGCAGTAAAATGGTGTAACTGCACAACCGCTTGCATTGTAACACGAATAAAATTAGAAAATGTACTATACTTCTATGCTCATGCTCGCCTAAACGGCCACTACACTTGCATCAGCAGTTATCTTGGAAATCAGCTATCATATCAAGTTTTTGTTCACCAATGTGTCGGTCGATTTTATCATTAAGGATGTATGAAGATGTAATCATCAACGAGGAGCTAAAGACTCGACCTGCCATCAGAAGCTGGAAAATCTGGGAGACTTCAACGGCGCATGCACTTGCTGAGAGAGAGCTTTTTTTGGAAAAAATGTAATGAGAGAGAAGAACTAAGGTAGAGAAAATTGGCCTAAACCTGCAAAATTTATAGGGGTGTTTGCTTTGTATCTAGAGTAGAAAATCTTTGCGGCAATCAAGTGCACATTTTCATGGGAAGGACTAGGTATCTGATGGATGATTCTCACCTAATAATGAATAGATCTTCTGCTACCGTATCGCTAACCTCATTTAATTAGATCTTTCTTGTGTTTTCCATGTCTACAGTAAGGCCGTAAAGGGTATTGGGTTTGGAACAGATGCTCACTTGCCAAGTAGCCTTCTCAGCTACGAATATGTAATGAGGCTCAAAATCAATTCCAACAATCATTTCATGCCCATATAACACATCCGATCAGGAATTCTCTTGGAACACAGCCAGGAAGCATGGACGCTTGCGCAGATGTTGTTCAGTAACGAATCAGCAGGTCACCAAGCCTACTGACGGGCTAACATGTTGTCTATTTGGATCAAGATGTAATTATTACACAAGAAAGGCCGATAAAGTGATTATTCAAATTATGACTGCGGTCAACTTTGTATAATCAACATAGATGCTACTTTCTATTTTGATAACTCGGTGATTCAGTGGAACTCGAGGAATTTGGACTGTCTCTAATTTTACCTCGTGTTAATTTGATCAGCAGAATCTCTTGCTCTGTTACTTGGATTAGACAACTGCTCAACGTTAAATAATAGAAAACTCATGAACTGCTCATCTCTGAAGCTCCACCCGACCACTTCTTTTGAGATGCAGAAACTGCGACATGTATGGGGCAAACTTTTACACAATCCCCATAAGACAATTGAACTTGTAACTACCTGTTGCAGAACTAGCGCCTTCTTTGAAGCATAAGAGTCGGTATTTTCACTTCGAGACTGAAGCAGATGCCAGAAATGTTTGGCAATGTTACTTTATGTGGTCAGCCTGCTCTAGATCACATGTTACATTTACTCGCAAATTTTCTCGCGGGAATTTTACATTGCCGTATACATCTCAGACAAAATTTACTCGAATACCTTAACCAAGACTAAGAATGCAAGAAAAGAATATTGTAAGAAACAACACTAGCTCTAACTATTGCACAGCAATTACTCTGCAACTAAGATCGCTATGTGCCAGCACGACACAAGCTAGTAGCTGCCATAGCCAGGGGGTGGTGGTGGTGGTGGTCTACGACTTCCACCTCTATCCAGAGCGGAATAATGGTTATACACTTGCTGAGGATCAGCATAGGGCGGATAGCCTCTACCTATAACAGTCTGATTTGCCACAGCCACCCCCCGGCCTCCATACTGACTGTACTGTTGTGCCCACTGACCTGCTCCATATGCATCATAACTCCCATATCCATCGGTGTATCCACTTCTCGACTGAAAATGGCCACCACCCGCAGTTGTTTGTATGGCAGGTCTTTGGTATGGAAAACTACCAGTTTGATGTGAACTGGCATTGTGATTTGTGGAACCTCTTGGGTCATGCTGCCAGTGGTTAGCTTCATATTGAGGATGAGATGATTGTCCATACTGAGGATGTCCTGATCTGTCGTATACACGACGCAGAGGTGGAGGGACATAAACCTGCCCATATGCATGACTTGGATGGTCTTGGACCATAGGGTATGCAAACCTACCTTCATGACCAGAGTACTCTGGTCTAGGTGCAGTTCGGCGATCCTGGCTGTGGTGTCTACCATTTGGATAATAAGATCCACCATCATGAGGGGAGGCATGCATCTGTCCTCCACCACTCTGGTCCATCGGTAATTGGAGGCTGTTAACAACCAGCCGACGAGCTGCCTCTCCAAGCTGTCGACCTGAAATGGTTCCAGGACGATGTTGCCTGAAACCAAAAGCAGAGCTCAGAATATGCGTGTGCTAATACAACTATCCCATTTAAATTTGCAAATGTAGCAAGTGGATTCTTTATAGGTACTAATAGTTTCAAAATGAAGAGAGCAGTTGCAAAGAAAAAAAATGTGGATCTCCCTCCTTCCATCAGTGCGGGGCTGCACACACACACACTCTTTTTATATATGATGTGTGCATATCCCGGAAAAGAACAACTACTGTTAGAACATTTTCATCTCCTCAACCATCAAACTTCAATAGCAAAATAATCAAGCCAGTACCTTCCATTTTCCCATGGCTTTCTCCCAGTGTCTTCATGCCACAGAACTGGTGCTGACTTTAGATCTCCAATCGTGACAATCTGCAATGAGGAGATCAATAGAGTAAGGATGCACCTTTATATAACAAAGCATTCCAAAGTTGCCCATGTGGAAAAGTAAATACTCAACTCTTCAGATAGTATTTCCCCAGAAATGCAGAGTCCAAATATAACGAGTTCAACCTTCATAATTAGGACAATATAACAGGGAGTATGGCAGAAAGGAAATGTAAAGGCACCATTGTATTACATATTGTAGAGTGTAAACGTGGTCGTATATGTATGTATGTTACAGCTTTTGGAGCCAAGTTTCCACTCTTTCATTAACTGTTCTTGTGCATATAGTTTTTTTCAGGCCCCAGTTTTATTTTAGCATGTATGTTATGTGACAATATGATAGAACTCACTAATAACTTAGACAAGTCGTACTCAACTCTATTTCACAGATGAGAATAGAGAACGTTCTGAAACAATAGACTCAAATATATAAAGGGAAAAAGCTTAAAAAAAATCTCCTTGCATCTGACAGTCGAATATTTAACATATAGGTGAAGCATATAGCTAACAACAAAATTGACTCCGAGGAAAAATCACTTAATAAAGTAGAAAAGAAACTCTAAATGACTTCCCAAACAATGCAATTTTATTTTTATAGATGCTCAAAATGTAAACAATGGAAATACCAAGTGGACAATTCCAACCACTATGGGTGGAAACGAAAATCTTAGTTTCATCTCGGAAACCAAACTTCACAGACAATATTAACTCATACACCGTGGTTAGCCTTGGGTCTTTACAGAAGCAAGCATATTATCAAATACTATTATATGCTTATTACATTAGATTTAAATTTGTATTTCAACAAGAAGAACAAGTTACCATTAAAAGCTACTAAATCTGATTATTTTTAAGAGATTATAGAAAATAAGGCCTGTAAACAAAACTCCTCTAATGGAACAGGGTCCTGACTTGCATGTTGCAAGAAGTTGGCACATACCTTCTTTGGAAATATAGCACCTGCTAGTGGTCTTGTGATATGTTTATGTGCATCTGGAAGTCTGTATATTCCACAGCTGGAGAAACCAAGAAACTTTAGATGCATAATTGATTAAATAAACCTAATTGAACCTCACAATCCATAGAGGTAGCTTACATGACTTGATTGCTTATGATATCATCCATTCCCTTAATAGGAGACCGGAAGATGGGAGGGCAAGGTTCTCCACTACAAAGAGATAGATAACCATTCATTCCACCGCTGCATGCATCCCTAACAAGAATCAGAAAATTACCCAAGAAACCCATAACAAACTGCAGGCGGCCACTTAAGTTAAAACATGGAAATCCTAAGAAGATAATAACTGACAAATAAAAACTATCCTTCATGTTGTAGTTAAAAAAACATGTACAAAAGTGACACAAACGTATGCCTATCTAAGATGAACACATGCCTACCACAAAAAGCCATAATAGTGTTTACCAACAAAAAAGAATCAGAGCCAAAATATTAACATATTTATGCAGACAGAATATAGACTGCCAAATTGCTAAATTACAAATGTCCAGAAAACATAGAGATTGAAAGAACCATAAACCCAAATAACATTGGACTATATAATAGGATCAGTATACTTGAAGTGAAAGAGGCCTTGAAGAAGATGAAATCAGGAAAGGCCATGAGGCGCGATGGTATACAAATAGATGTTTGGAAGTATATGGGAGATATTGTAGTTTGGCTGATAAATTTAGATTAGGAAAAACTCTATCGTACCAATTTATAAATATAAACAAGAGTACAGAATTGCACTAATTATTGTAGGGTCAAACTTATGAGCCATACCATGAAACTTTGGAAAAGAGTGATTGAGAAGAGGCTAGGACATGAGATGATGGTATCAAAAACCAGTTTGGTTTCATGCCTAGGAGGTATACCATGGAAGCTGTTTTCCTACTTAGACGAATGATAGAGAAAAATATGGAGGGGAAGAAGGACCTCCACATAGTCTTTATTGACTTAGAAAAAGCTTATGATAGGGTCCGCATATTATTTATATAATAGGTATTGAGTAAGAAAGGGGTTTCATGAGGATATATAGACATAATTAAAGATATGTATGAGAGAGTGGTAACAAACGTTAAAACCACTGGCAGAAAGATTGATGATTCCCCTATCACTATAGGATTGAACTAAGGATTAGCATTAAGCCTGTACTTTTTCATATTAGTTATAGATGATTAATAAATATATGCACAAGGAGATTTCATAGTACATGTTATTTGCTAATGACAAAGTTTTAATTGACAAGACAAAGGAGGGTGAAAACACAAAGCTAGAGTTGTGAAGAGATGCTATAGAGTATAAAGGATTTAAAATTAGCCGTATTAAAACAGTATATAGTATACATTTTTGGTAAGGAAAGGAGTGAAGCATTAGTAAAGACCAATAACCAAGAATCCCCCCAAAAAGACCACTTTCGATAATTGGGATCAATAATTCATGAAATAAGAGAGATTGAGATGGATTTTACCTAGAGAATCCAAGTAGGTTGGAACAAATGGAAATGTGCCTTTTGAGTCTTGTGGGATCGGCAGATGCCACTCAAACTGAAATGAAATTGTATAGGATGATTGTAAGGCCAGTCATGCTCTCTGGATCAAAGTGTTGGGCAGTTAAGGAACAACATGTACTTAAGATGAGTGTAGCCGAAATGAGGATGTTAAGATGGATGAGTAGCAAGACAAGAAAAGATAGAACTAAAAATAAAAACATTAGAGGAAACTTAGGAGTAGCACCAATAAGTAACAAGATGCGAGAGGGTAGACTTAAATGGTTTGGACATGTCCAACGGAGACCGAAAGGAGTGAGTCGATCGAAGTCGAGGGCTCTAAAATAGCAAAAGGAAGGCCCAAAAGGACATGGATAGAAATGGTGGGAAAAGATTAAAAAACTTTCGGACTAAATGAAGACATGATACTTGATAGATGGGAATGAAGGAACACGATACGTGTAGTCCACCGCAAATCAAGAGAAGGTTTTAATGATGATGCAGACAATGCAACATCAGATATAGATATCTTCATGGACCAGAATCAATTCAGATAAAGATACAGTAATGAGGCACACCTAAACTCATCTACACCAGTTTTGGCATAAAAATCCTAATGTCAGATATACACCACTATTGTTCACTAGAAATTCAGATCTCTAGAACCATTTTCCACACAATGTAAAAAAACCCTTCTCCAAGGAAATCATGAAACATGCTAACAACCCAAAGCACTCAGTGGAAAAGCATTACTCCTAGAAACTGTTGAAAACTAAACTGTCCACCACAGTTTTGAACAGACAATGCTGTCATTTGTTTCTCTTGGCATTGGTATTGTCTTTTTTCTATCTTTAAATATCTCTTGAAATTCTTGGTAGATTAACTAATATCTAAATATTCTCAAAGATTCTTAAAGTTTTCAACCAGAGTGCAAAAGTTTGACACCTATGTCTAATCTTAATAGCTCAATTTATCGCCATTATCGCAATGGCTTAACCTCGAACCTTTTTGCAAGATCTGAAACTTACTGATACAGCTTGTTGAAAGTCAAACCTTACCACAATTTTCTGGAGAAGTTTGTGAGCCCTGGATTTCTTTCTAACAATTTTTATTTACGCAAAATTGATAGACAACAGAAACTGGAAACAAAATTTCTGGATAAAACACAGATGTGTAGTAAATCAAACATGCATTTAAACAGCTTTCGTTTGGTTAACCCAAAGTTCACAAGCATCAATAGCAGATTTCCCAAGAGCTGCATAGGAGAACTACCATGTCTCCAAAAATCTTAAAGGATATGAGTCACCCAGAAGTAGAGTCTTTAGACATAATAATCACAAGACAACTCTGCCAAAACTTCTGCAAGCTGAACCAAGAAATTTTATGCCAATAAAAAAAATTCATGAGCTTTTCTTCCAGTCTCATTATGCTTGTGTCATTATGCATTAAAGAGTCAAATTCAAAAAATAATCTCGACTAGCAAGTTGGTTTTAGACCATTTTGAAGGCAAAAAGATGGGCTCAACCAACTGGTGGTCACAGTAAAACACATGTTCACCCATCCTGCCTCCACTGTCTTTAGATCCTTTTGTCTAAAAGAGGATAGTGAAGCTAATAGTATTTCACACCCATCCTCTCTGCTCACAGTTTATTCATGTAATGCAGTGAACAGTAATTGAACTCAAAGCAAAGTTTTAAACACCATTGGCCTGTTAATGCTATAATTAAGCAACTCTAGTTGGATGTTATGTAATATTGAACATGAATATGAGCTCTGCTGGTCAAACCTGGCAACTGGAGAAATTTTTTCCTTAATCTCGGCACGTTCCTTGTCTGATAGCTGCTTGCAGCGGTCGTCAAGAGAAAAAATATATGGAGAGAGAGGATGAGATACTGTCATAAAAAGCATGTCAGACATTACACTGTTTCTCCTGGCTTCCTCCTCCTACAGAAAAGGTAATGTTTTATTGGCTTCTGAACCATACATGCTCCGCAAAACAACAATTAAGGAGTCGAGTATCTGGCACAAGATCGTTTCACCAATAACATACCGTTAAAGTATGTTCAATTTTTTCTACCTCCGCAAGAAGGCGACTCTCGTCAATGAAAGGGAGTTTAGCAATACCCTGTAATACAAGAAAAACCAAAGAAGAAAAGTGAAATCTAGCTCAAGCCAAACACTTGTGCAGTAACTCTTCATAACCACAATCGAATTATACATTTCCATAGTGGAAAAAAAATATTTAACCTGCCAAGCATATCGCTTCCCATTCATGTCAACTTCAAAATCTGTAATGTAGGAAATAAAGTTTTACATGTTAGATGTACAAATTAAAACTACTGGGGAGTTGGTATTAACAACAGATAATAATACCAGTTGGGTAAAAGTCAATAATAGGTGATTTTGGATCTGTCATCAACAGCCTATATTGCACAGGAAGTGCATGGCAACTGCAATTAAGTGCTCCATATCAGCAAGCAACAAACAACAAAGAACTCTCGAGACAAGACTTGGCAGGAGTCTTACCTTGCAGCTGGAAACACCCCCAGCAGCTGATTGAATGGTTTGAATGGAGATCCAAGTTGAAAGCTTATTTCTAATCCATCTAGATCCTTGAGATCAGAAGCGAAAGGTGC
The DNA here is from genome assembly GCA_035236585.1 of Warburgia ugandensis. Taxonomy (NCBI): domain Eukaryota; kingdom Viridiplantae; phylum Streptophyta; class Magnoliopsida; order Canellales; family Canellaceae; genus Warburgia; species Warburgia ugandensis. The sequence goes on from CP141129.1 coordinate 46,445,163, forward strand.
ATAATGATAGGGATAAAACCTAAATATAGAACTTCCCACAATCAAGATAGAAACAGCAGGCTGGAGATTCAAGTATTTCAAAAGGTCACAATATTCTACCTCAAAAGTGTGTGCATCCTGTTAGTAAAAACTAGTTAGAAATGGCCTCATCATGCTTCTGAACATTAAGACTGACATGATACAGCAAAATAAACAAGCACCATGCCTGAGGCATGTGATAGAAAATTAATCCAAAATCAAACTTCTTGAAAATTAATACCCACAAGAACTTCATATCAATGATAGAACAAGAGGTTTTGGTGCTAGGACTAAAGAGAGAATACAGCAAAAGAAACAAAGCCAATGGTGTGTCCACAGTAATAGTAAGCTGAATAGAAGTTGTGGATGCTTATATTAGCTCAAGGCAATCCAAACGATCTTTTGTGTTTCGTGGCTATTAGGACAAATTTGGGTTCATAATGAAGCTTCAATCCATAGCTCACATGGAAAGAACGAACCTTCGAACTTCTGTTCAAGCAAACTTCAACTTTTCCTACTTCTGTTTCCTGATTTATTCGAGTGATGGCCATCCTTAGGTAGAAAACCCCCACAAATCAATTATATTGTGGAACAAAGCTTTTACTACATACTTTTTTCTAACTATTGGGATGAAGCTACAACAAGAGAAGGTAAGCATTCTTATCATCGAGATTTAGCAATTTGACAATGGCTTCGAAGTGAGGCTGTGTCTTGGAAAGGATTTGAACAAATCACATGGCATTATGAGTAGCCTGACTTTTGGCGGTTAGCCACTATGGACAATTAATTTTTTCATTAAGGGAACGCACGTAAAACCATTGTCTTGTAAAGGTACACAAGTAAATAAGATAAAGAGAACATTCATAGATATACTTCATCGTAGAGGAAAATACCTCTATCCTCCTGTAAATAATTATCCTTCCCTCCCTCTCTTGCTTTACAACTTATTTATTAATGAGGGGTGATGTGCGTGCTATATACCATTCATGCATGCCATATGACTTCAGCGTCTATTAGAATAAGAAAAGATAGACCAACGTAATAGCATGCATGATCTATTGGCATACCATATCAGTTATCCCATGCATTCATGTTATTCTAACTTTAACTAACATTTCTCACTTAAATGCATGTGCATGTGTATTTACTAGTCAATTCAAAATGGAAAGCATACAGGCTACAAATATCTAGTAACAGAAAAGGAATCTTTCAAAGCATTCTAAACATTCAAATATGGACCACCATACTTCATGAACATTAAGAACTTTAGCTTTGTTCTTGTACTACAAGAAAAGCTGAAAAATCCATAATGTTGAGACGTACAGGGAAATTGATTTGCTCTTGACTGGAAATTTTAAGAGAAATCACAAAATACTGCAGAAAACCTCTTATTACAAGGTCACTCACCACTGCCAAGAGCACACCCCTTCATAATAATAGTGCATAACCCAGCAGAGGCCTTCCACATATCTTAGAACCTGGAAAATAGAAGCAGAGCCGCTGTCATCTTGAAGAGACAACATACTCTTATAACAAACTTGAAATGAGAGAGAAAAAAAAAAACTACAAATGAAAAGAAAATCATCAAAACAAAAGAAAAATCCAAACTACAACATTTTCCATACAAAATAGGATCAGGATATTCTTTGCCTGCACAAACTCCATTTCCTTCCGACTGAAACCCAGTTATCACACATGATAATATATAAGCATAATATTATACCAATATGCATGTACATATCTTTTCCAGCTCCACGCATGTGGGTGAATGCAAACAAGAGCAAGTTTTCACAAGCATGAACGCTTTAGCAAGAAATTGATTCAATACTACAAAGAGAACCAAGCACAGGTTTTCTGCATCTAAGGTAGAATCAAAGACAAAAAAGGGCAGCCCCGGTGCACGAAGCTCCCACCTATGTGGGGTCCAGGGAAGGGGCGGACCACAAGGGCCTATAGTAGGCAGCCTTATGTAGAATCAAAGACACCCAAGAGAAATCACTCTACATAAAGATGATTACTAAAATATTTGATTGTCAGCCATAGGCAACATTCTCACTTCAGATTACTACATCTATACTCCATTCAGTTATCATTTAGACAATAGCAAAGATTAAATGCCCGTTCCTCTACTTCTTAATGCAATCAAAGGAAGTACAGCATTGGCAGATGTTGGACAGTGTTGATCTCTCAGATGCAAAAACATTCTAGCTAAAGACAAATAAGATGACGTTGCAGGAAGTCCAAATCAAGAACAGCAGCGCAGTCTAGTTCCAAGAGAAGTATGAAGTTAAATACTTTATAAAATGCTTCTGATGGGATAGAACATTTTTAAGGGCTGGACCAGGAACTGGTCATCAAATTCTCCATTGGGAAGTTTGAAGGTGATGTGAATTTAGGAACATTAATATACATATCTCAAAGCCTTTACAGTAAATTGGGTTCTCGTCACCAGGAGTTTCATATCTTAGTCTTTGGTTTTGACAACCCTTTTAGATTGGTTGACTTGGGCTTAAATTGACAGGATACAACCCTTGATAAAAATTTGCAAAGGGAAGCACAGGATTTGAAATTATTGAAAGCCTAAGGAGTTGAATAAGAAAATCAAGCAACAGAAGAAATCTCTTGGGTGGATTATTAACTAGGAGGCAATATTAGGAGTTATGTAGTCGCAGGCGCAAGGCGCACCCACGGGCAAGGGGTGTGCCTTGCGCCTAGAGGGACTAGGCACGCCTAGTTGCGTGACTAGGTGTCAAGGCGCAAAATTAGGGATTTTAAATATTAAAAAAAAAAGAAATAAATCAGAATAAATCCAAAATTTTGCAAAAAAATCCAAAAATAATAAAAAAGCATAGAAATATAAAGATATGAATAAATATTTGTCAAATGAGTGAAATGGAATTCTTAGGTAATAAATCAACATGTGAACAACAACAACCTAAAGTTAAACCAAAAAATCAGACATAATTAAGTTCAGAAAACAAACAGGAATGTATAGGAATCTATTAGAGTGGAATGAAAACAAATCAAACAATCATAAGAGGGACCCTACAAACAAATAGTACAAAAAAATAAAATAAATAAGAGTACTAAAGTAAGAAATATAGAAAAGTAAGAAGGTCATGGAAAAAAAAAACGAAAAGAAATATGCAAAATATGAAAACAATGTTATGGATCAATTGTTTTAAGCATTATAATGGTCTCATTTAAACATTTGTTACAAAAACAAATGGGGGTTCGGGGGCAGCGTCCCCGAGAAGCAAGGTTGGGGCGGCAGCCCCGGTGGGGGTCCAAGCAGGCAAAGCCTACGACTACATAGTACCTAACAAAAATCTGTAATTTCTTACCTTTAATCACTTCAAGAAACCTTCAATTGTCAATGGAAGATGAGGATGGTAGCAAGAAGATGAAAGAAAGTTTGGGAAGAAAAAGAAGAAGAAAGGGGAAGGCATAGCAAGTCGCGCGCCTGGAGTCAGAGGCGCAAAAAGCGCACGGAGCAGCAAGTTGCGCGCCTAGGCGCGCTGCGCCTTAAACCCGCTGTGCCTGGCCTTAGTCGAGTCACAAGGCTGCGCCTTTTTGCGCCTAGCAACTAGTCACGCCTGTGACTACATAGATTAGGAGCTCAGAGCTATGGAGCAGAGAGAGGTGGAACATTTCAATTGACAAAGCAAATTAAAGAGTTTCTCTTATTCTGATCTTTGGAAGTAGACGGAAGAGGTAGATTTGCGCAAAGAAAGAAGAGCCCCTTCATTAAAGACAAGTGATAGATAAAAAGCATGCTTTTCACAAAAGAGCCAATGCTTACATGAGGCATAGCATCATTTGATCATAATGATTAATGATAATTGTACTAAGGAGATGAGAAATAATAAATGTGATCCTTAGATTTTGTGTAGAACTTTACAGGTGCCCTGGGTTCTTTTTCCATTTTTTCCCGGGGTGTGATGGTTTCTTTTCTTGTGGCAGGGGTGTGGGGTTCATAAGCAATTTCAGCAAGGAGGTCCTTTATAGCCCAAAGAGGACTCCACATGTCTTATTCTTGACCAGGGAAATGTGCTTCCACATGAAAACAGAGTAAGCCTAAATCTTTACTGTCATTTTCCACAACTGATTTAAATTATCTCATTAAGGGCTTTAGCAAATTATATGAACATATTATACACATAAATAAACAAATAAGAACAACAACATGGAAAGAGTAAATAAATATAAGAGAAATCTCCAAAAAAACCATAAAAATGATTCAACTACTAGGCTCTTAGATAAATCACTCTGAAGTTTGAACTCTATAACCTATAAGATAATATAGAATGTACCCTGCAGATTCAAAAATTCATGCATCTGAGTACATTCAAAAGACTTCAAAGTAACCAAATTTACAGTAAGACACTATATAAAGCAAATCTTCTCATAAATTGCAGCTACCATCTAATTTCAGCTATGATATCAGTATGAGAACTCTTGTCAGAATAGAACTTAGAATAATTGGAAACCTATGGATTAACCAACGCTGTTGTATATCAGCACACAGGAGAAGGAAGTTTTAGTCTTAGTCCATCAGCACATATAACTTACAACATCCTTTCGTATTGTTTCAATTTCATCGGGAGATTTTGTAGAGAACTTTTCTTCATAGTACCTTTCTTTCCACCCCGGCTCTCCCAATTTCACCTGAAAGAAGGAACACCAGATCTGTAAGTTAAAGGTAAACATCCACAGCTTGAGTCCATCAGAAGCATCACCACGTACATTTCTGCATGTACCAGTGATCAATTCCAAAAATGGAACCACAAGCTCTAACATTAAACACTAAATTGGACAAACCAGTTGGTCACCAGCACATTAAACTTTAAAGTAGCAAATTCACACCTTATCTTCCTCTGGGTTCTCAGAATTGAAAAGGTCAGACTTTTCTCGAAGCGAATCCTTCAGCTTTGATTTCAACTCCTCCTTGTTATCCCGTAGCTAGTAAAAGAAGAGTGTACAACTTGTTAATGTTGTATTAACTTCAAAATGTCCAATAATTTTTAGAGAAACCAATGCCCATGCTCTACAATCTGGAGACCTTGTAAAAAAAACATACTTCTGTTTCCAGACTATTTTCAGCTTCAACAATGGCAGCGGCAACAGAAGTGCCTTCCATAGAAACAGTCGCAAGCTTCTTAGCTCGGGCATAAATTCCTTTCTCATTAGATGATAGAGAATGATTAGCTTCAATGTCAAGGGCTGAAAGAGCAGGTGTTTCAGATTCCAATTGTTGATATGGCGAGGGTGTAGAAGCTGAAGCAAGACGTGAGCCAAGATAACGAGCAACTGGAACTAAATTTTCAGGTTTGACTTGAGGTTCTGCATCATCTCCTCTTCTTATTTGTCCCTTTTCTCGTTTTATCCGTTCTGCCTGACGCTGAAGAATGAAAAGCAGGACAAGAATACATATCAGGATATTAATTCTCTTTATTTTATTTTATTTTTGAGGTACTGTAGCAGGATATTAATGTAAAGAAAAGAAATATCTGCACATCAAGGATATTGCTAGTTTAAGTTGCATTAAGACATGATAGTGAACAGAACTGCATCTATAATAAAGAGAAAATCTTGGCATGCAACATTGTGGCAGTCATGGCCAACAACAATATTTTATCCACTTAAAATCCTAACATGAAATTAGTGAAAGACTACTTCAGTCATTAAATTGCAAATTGCACATGGTTGCATATGAGACATTGTTTAGAGGCAACTGCTGCAAGAGTAATCAGAAAGTACTGAGATTGAACAGCATGAGCAAACTGAAAGACATACAATGTTAGGGGCCAAAAGGGGCAAATAACTCCACATTAGTATTTCCTCAACTAGCAACTACCTTAAGATCTCACCAATCTCGGAATTCCTGATGGTTATGAGACCTGATTAACTCATTCATTATATGGGAAGCACATATCACATAGGATAGCTTTGGAAGACCTATCACTAGAGGGAAGTTGGAGTTGGCAGCAAACTAATGTTAAGCTCCAAGAACGTGCAACCAAGTCCACAAGGTTCCATGGTTTACATAGTCATTACAGCTGGCATAAGAAATATTAAACATATCTAATGGTTTTAGGATTTCATGGGACGATATCTTATATGGCATTCCTGATCTTGGATCACTCCTTCAAAACCCTATACTAGAAAGACAAAATTTCATGGAAGTTGATCTCAATTTCATCATAGCAACTGTAATCCTTCACATCCCTCTCATGGTCAGACTCCACTGGCTACTTGCATATATCAAAGATAGGTTCAGCATGACAGCAATTCCAAGATCAAGCATGGAAGAGAATAGTGTACAATGGGCAAATGTTTGAGAAGTAGACGAAGGAGAATGGCAAGGGAATGCAACTACAGTGAATAGGGACATAGGTTTCCTATTTTCTGGATCCAATTATCCAACAAATTCAGTAAAAGCTAGCTGGCCTTTTTCTCTAATTTGCAAAGAGTGGAGTGCAGAAGATTACCATGGTCTGCACTGTGCCAATAACAAGCATGTAAGGTTGACAACAGCAAGAAGTATTGGAATCATAATTCGACATTGGCTTTTAGCACAGGCCATCTCTGATTTTTGTGGGGGCAAGAACTTTATGGGCATTTTGCGATGAGAGTGGACCTCAGAACACGAGAAAAGAGGTTTTAGTGCACATGAAACTGAGAACAGGGTGAAGCTGACAACCCCTCTCTCGCTTGTGAACGTTGTCCTACAACTCCTCCCTGGCAATATCAAGGGAGTGTTACACATCCCTCAAGGGTGCATAAACTTCCTGAATTTCTAGCAAAATTGATGTAGTGAAAGAGACAGTGCTGCAAACTGTTATTAACTATTCTTGTCTCTCCAAGATTTCTATCTGTAAAAATGGTCCTGAGCATATTTTTCCCAAGGATCCTTCACCCTCATTTGTAAAACAGCTAAAGAAATTTTATTCGAGAAATTTTCTCCTTCAAGAGCATGTTGATTCTAGAAAGACTTTATGAGTACTTGTACAGAAACACACACACACACGCACGCACACACTGTTTCACTTGTACAGAAATGCAGATACTAGAAGGATACTTTTTTGGTAAAACATTAGACGGATAAATAATTCACACACATTCACTGTTTCCCAATTTTTACAAGTGAAAAAGTTTCAAGGATAAAACTATACTCAGCAAGAAATTTCATTTGAGTAAAGGATTCTCAAAACAAAAGAAACAGAAGAAAGGGATGGCAATATGTTTGGAAGCCTGACTAGATGGACAAAAAAACCAACCTTCTTCTAATAACAGTAAGGTACTGGAAGCAATAATTCAGCAGATAAAGTTTGAATAGAGTTTGGAAACTCAACAAACTGTAAAGATGCAAATCTATGTTACAGTCAATACATGGCCCCCTAAGTACCAAAAGATTCAATGTGTCAGATTCAGCCCAAAACCCAGAAACCTAGTCATTCTTATCCAGAGAACATGATTCTTTTTCTTAACCTTCAGAAAGACTTCGTCTTGGGTGCCCAGAAGGTCAAATGCAGATTCTAAATCAAAAAGGTTGGGTAAAATACAGACTTCAAAACAAAATCTAGGGAAGCAAGGGATCTAGCTTAGATTTAATTGTTAAAATGTGAAAAAGTTGGTTACAGTAAGTAAGTCTCTAGTGGTTAAGTTATAAGAAGCTTTATATGGCTTGTCCTCTCAGAAAAGTGACAGTTTATGAGTTTCGAACAGAACTTTGATGTTTTTGTTGCTCTCACTCATCATCATCAAGACCTTATCTCGGTTAGGGGTCAGTCACATGAATCTTGTTCCTCCATTCCCCTTTATTAAGTGTCATAGCTTCATTTAGTCCCAAAGTTTTTAAATCTTTTCTCACCACTTCTATCGATGTTCTTTTGGGCCTTCCCCTTGCCCTTTTGAAACCTTCGACTTGGATTGCCTCACTCCTTCTAACTGGTGCCCCTTTTGGTCTATGTTGGACATGTCCAAACTATCTAAGTCTAATCTCCCTCATCCTGTTACCTATTGGTGCTACTCCTAAATTTCCTCTAATGTTTTCATTTCTAATTCTATCCTTTCTTATCTTGCCACTCATCCATCTCAACATCTGCATTTCGGAGATACTCATCTTATGTACATCTTGTTCTTTAACTGGCCAACACTTTGATCTATAGAGCATGACTAGCATTACAGCCATCCCATAGAATTTTCATTTCAGTTTGAGTGGCACCCTCCGATCACACAAATCTTCAAAGGCGCATCTTCATTTGTTCCAACCTGCTTGGATTCATTGGGTAACCTCTATCTCAATCTCTCCACTCTCATGAATTATCTATCCCAAGTATCGAAGTGTTCTTTTAAGCAAACTTTTTGGTTATCAATCTTTACTGGTGTTCCACTCCCTCTTTTCTCCTTGCTAAAATTGCATTCCACATACTCTGTCTTAGTTTGACCAATTTTAAATCCTTTAGATTCTAATGCATCTCTCCATAACTCTAGCTTTGTGTTTACGCCCTCCCTTATCTCATCAATCAAAACTATATCATTTGCAAAATGCACCATAGAACTCCTTATGCAGATGTTTTGTTGACTCATCTATAACAAATGTAAAAAGGTACAGGCTCATTGCTGAAACTTGGTGCAATCCTATAGTGATACGAAATCACCAGTCTCTTCACTAGTGGTCCTAACATTTGTTACCGCTCTCTCATACATATCCTTAATTATGCCTATAACCCCCCGTAAAACTCCCTTCTCGCCCAACACCCACCATATTAACTCCCTAGGGACCCTATCATAAGCCTTTTCTAAGTCAATGAAGACCATGTAGAGGTCCTTCCTCATCTCCCTATATTTCTCTATCAATTATCTAACCGAGAAAATAGTTTTCATGGTAGACCTCCTAAGCATGAAACCAACTAGTTCTTCGATACACTTGTCTCATGTCATAGCCTCTATTCCATCACTCTTTCAAAAGTTTCATGGTATGGCTCATAAATTTGATCCCCCAATAATTACTACAACTTTGTATGTCTCATTTATTCTTGTAAATTGCTACAACAGAGCTCTTTCTCCATTCATCCGGCATTTTCTTCGATTTCACAATCTTGTTAAACAATTTTGTCAACCAAACTACACCAACAACTGTCATATACTTCCAAACCTCTATTGGTATACCATCAGGCCCCTGAACCTTTCCTAATTTCATCTTTTTCTATGCTTCTTTTACTTCAGGTATTCTAAACCCATGGTCATATAAATAATCCCCAACATTATTTGGGTTTATGGTACTTTCAATCCTTATATTATCAAGATAATTGTCATTTAACAATTTTTTAAAGTAACTTTCCCATCTTTGTTTGATGTCTTCATCTTTCACCAATACCCTTTGGTCATCACTTCTAACACATTTAATGTGGTCTAAGTCCTTACTCTTCCTTTCTCTTGCTTTTGTGAGTTTAAACGCATCTTTCTCACCTTCTCTTGCTGCTAATCTATTATATAGATCATCATATGCCTTGAGTTTAGCCTCACTAATCTCTCAGTAACTTTTTCAGCATTCTTATATTGCTCAAAGTTTTCATTATTTTTAGTCTTTTGCCATGTTTTAAAACACACATTTCTCTTTGATAATTTTTTGCAATTTTCACTCCACCACCCAGTTTCCTTTGTTGGTTGTCTTTTACCTTTAGATACTCCTAGAACATCTTTTGCCACTTCCTAAATAGACATGGTCATAATAGTCCACATGGTGTTTACTTCTGTTTCATCGCTCCATTTTCCTTCTACTATCAACTCGTTTGTAAATGATGTTATCTTCTCTCCTTCTAAGTATCACTTAGTTTTTGGGGGCACCTAGTAAGTTTATTTCCCTTCTTCCATACTTTAATGTAGATATCCATAACCATTAATCAATGTTGTGAGGTTAAACTCTCTCCAGATATCACCTTACAGTCCTTACACATTGATCTTTAGGCATTCCTAAGTAGGAAAAAGTCTATTTGGTTATTAAGTGTTTATCCCTCTTCTTAAAGTGTGTGCTTGCTATAACTAGGTTATACACCAAGGCAAAATCAAGTATAACTTCCCCCGTCTCATTTCTTTCTCTAATACCAAACCCCCCATGTACCCTATGATATCCTTCTTTTTCTTTTCCTACATGACCATTAAAATCAGCTCCAATAAATATTCCCTCTTTGTTGGGAATGTCTTGCATGACTCCCTCCATATCTTCCCAAAACTATCTCTTGATTCTATCCTCTAACTCTACTTGTGGTGCGTATGCACTAATGACATTTATAATCTTCTCTCCTAGCACAAATTTTAGTAGTATAATTCTATCATTGGTTCTTTTAACATCTACAATTTTATCCTTCAATTCTTTATCCACCACAGTCCCTACACCATTTCTATTATTCCTAGGTACCAAAGCTTATACCCATCGATTTCTCTAGTTTTAACCCCTTTCGACTTGGTTTCTTGGATACAAGCAATGTTGACTGCTTCACCGTATCAACTAACTCTAGACTCTTACGTGTCAATGTGCCTATATTCCATGTAATGATACGAATCTTATTCTTTTGACCTAGCCTATTTACCCATGCACTTTTTGAACGATGCTGGAACCCATGCATACTTTTCACTGGTTCTGATGCCACACGTCACTTCCTAGGGAATGCTATAGCAGCCTTTGCCTATTTTCCACTACACCTAGGATCCAATGCAGCGCGAAATTTTCGAGGGAACACCCTAACAGCCTTTGTCCATTTCCACCTCACTTAGGATCCAATACAATGCGCTGCTTATGGGGAACGCCCTAGCCTGAGGGATGTCATAAGTCGATTCATGCATGGGATTTGCCATGACTTTTCCTTGCCAGCTGGCACCTGAAGTAAAACCTTCCTTTATCCAAGCTTGGGACTGACTGCGATAAAACCATATAGAACTAAAACCACACAGGCGAAGTTATGTTGCTCCTTACTATAGATTTATTAAAAAGTGGCATGTCTTAATGGGTTTAGAAGTTTAGGTTTGAAGTACTATCAATACTAGTGTTGGAGAAGAATTATTATCGGGGACAACTATAGGAGAAGGCTTATTATAGCGGATATAAATGCATGTAGAACACTAATCGCCAACTTGCAGTAGCAATCCAACTAATAAATAAGAAATATTTGTGACATCACATCCAAATTTCATGATTACTTAATTATTGAAATTCAGAAATCATTTACTAATCCCTCAATTAATGTTTATTTCTCTCACACACAAATCATCCATGATACTGAAACAACACCATACAACCATTAGACACATTTTTAATGAGATTGACACAATAACTCAGAAGAATAGCCTCCAATATGACTGATGCAGGACCCTTTGGCCTGAACTAATTTAACAATGAATGTGTGTTGTTTCTTGAGTGGATCAAGAGTCGCAGCTAGGACTAACCTGATGCAATCGAGCTCTTTTCAGGAAGATCTTATCTTCATAGGATCCAATTGCCTGAATAAAATGCTCAACCCTGCCCAAATTTGGCTGAAAAGAAAAGCATCAAAGCAAGTGTCACACAATAGAAGCAAATTGTACATGGTTTAGGATAGCAAAATGTACAACTAAGGAACTGCAACATCTACACCAAAAGCACATGATAAAGATTAGGAACCTTGCTTGCATCAGTCAAATACCCTCCCATGGTCCCAAGCTCCTTTTTGTACACCGCCATCAGCAAATTTATGGCACCCTATAAGTCAAGTTCAAAACAACAGATTTTTGGCCAGGCAGGTCATCATCATTATGTGAAATAACAAACTGTGAGCTTGCTTAGCAACATTTTGAGTTATAGGAAATTTAAATAGAAGAAAGAGATGCAAAAACCTAGCAGTAGTAATAGCTTCTAAGTAACTTATCTCCAATATTCAATCTGTGTATATTGGATTCAGGTTTTGTCTTGTGTCCAATCGAATTCAGGTCAAATCCCGATGATTAATCAATGGAGCCTCATATCTGCATGCAATTTTTAATAGGCAGCACATGCCGTCCCACTTTTTGGCAAGATATAACTCTAACTGGGCCCAACTTTTGCAAATTCAAACCATGCACAATCTTCTATCTGTCTCATCCATTGAATATTCCGAGCCACTTGTTCTTTAAGTTAATAAAATGGAAAGTAAACAGTTTCACCATACATTTTTCAACTTAAAGAAGCACATATTAGAGTTATTCAATGGATGAGATTCTGGAGAATAGCTCATGTACAATGAGAACAAGATTGAGAATCGTTTTGATCTTCCAAAAGCTGCAAGGAATTGGAGTTATAGCTTGCCGAGATGGGCGCCTATTAAAAAAGGCTGTGCACATATCAGGCACCTTAGTCAATAAAAGCTTATCTTCACTTAACCGAGTTACAGATAATATCCATACACTTGAAACACAACTAGACTTCTTGAACTATGAAGTAAAGGAAATCAAATATTGCACAGACAAAAGAAAAAACATAGCTGTTTGAAATTGTACCACGAATTATGCATCATGAAAGTATATATAGCAGTGTGACACGAAGGAAACAGCAAACATGCCCAATAACAGACCTCACGGATCTCTAGAGTGGGCATATGTGGAAGAAAATCGTTGCCAACAAAGAAACACAGGAAGATGAAATCATCCACAACACGTTCAATGTCTATCTCAAAAGGGGGATTAGAAATTCTCATTTCGTAATCCAAGTACTCTCTTAGCGTCCAAATGTTGAGAAACTGCATTTCATTGCACAAAATTAGGCAGGCAAGGATCAAGACATCAATGTCAGACAAGAAATGTAAGCTGGAACACTCAAAAGGACTTCCAACGAAGACATACCTGATAAGGTTTTTTAGATATAGCTACATTTTCACTCTTCTCATCAAATTCTCCAAATTTTCTCTTTGCCTTTCCTTGGCAATCAGCAGCTAAATGACCCATCTGACCACACAGGAAGCATTTATCTTGCTGTCCAGTGAAGACAATCTGAAAATACCATTCAGGAAGAATTCATTAACGAGCAATTCATGCAAAGAAAAAGCAGAGAACAGAAAATTGAAAGAAAACACAAAGGGAAAGGTAAGTGGTGTGACCAAGATACAAGCTATCACTAACATACGTGAAGCTGATAAAAAATGGCAAGGCAAACAGGCCCAAAATAGCCATTCTATCTGGTAGAAAGCAAAAGAAGTATCTCTATTCATCTCCAAATGCATGTCAATGATGATTGCCCAAATTAACTTCAAAGCTTCATACTAAGGCACATACTGACCTCCCTTAAGATAGCAAAATGCACCTCATGCGTGGCTAGAGCCAACATAATCAAATCCGCATCCTATGGTACCAATCAATACAGAAGCGTGAGACTCCAAATGTTGATTAGAATTACAGAGCAGAAATCTTCAAAACATGGAAACATATCCAGAAGCCATTAACTAATGGAGAAGCATGGTGTAATGAAAAGCAGCTAGAACAAGTGCAATAATTATTAGAGGTAGGGAATACAATAAGAAACTGGACAAAAGCCAAAAAAGATTGTTTTTTCATTAACGAAGAAAAAGGATAGCCAGGTTTCTTAACCAAGGGAAGGACATACCAATCCATACAGACAGTGACGTGTATTTGGATCATAACCAGGAAGATTCCTTTGAAGACGAATATAAGACATAATTTTGTGTTCGCCTTCACCAGGAACATTTGCATCAGAAAGGATAACCTTTAAGAGAGTAAAAAGGAAAAAAGAATAATAATTCAGTTGATAGAACAACTTTCCATGTTTAAATCACTATATCAAAACAAAGTTGTACATTTATACTCCACAAAAGAATGCCTTTACATTTAAACTCCACAAAAGAATACCTTTATGGATTTCCAGCCAGGATCATTGTTTAGTCTCAAGTGAATGTAGTACTGTAGAGCAATTGACAAAACTGCCATAAATTCAGTTCCAGGAGTTATAACATTAGAATCACCAACTTGTGATTCTACTTTTGGCGGAAGCATTCTGCCTTCCTTCTCAAACTCTTGGCGTAACCGCTCTTCCTCTGCTGCCTGAAAAGTAAAAATCATGGAGGCTCATGGGTAAGTGTAGAGCATGACTGTAAAGGGAGTAGAGCAATATAAACATGATCCACATGGAAACTGCAACCAATAGACTCACCGCATCAGCTGCATCTTTGGCAGATCTAAAGCGTCTAGACCGCTGCTGGTTCATTTTAGCTCTTGGAGCAACACCATCTGCAATTATGGTTCAGAGACTTAGTACTACAAGAATCATGGGTGAGCTGTTAATAACTTAAAGAGGTATGGCAGTAGTCATTAATTCAGTTAGGCAGCACAAGCAGAAGACACGACTCAAGATATAACTAGAACAGAGATAGAAACAAAAAATGGTAGCAAGTTCAGACAGGAGCCTAGTAAATAAACAAGTCAGCAACCTAAAAGTCACCTATACTGCAACAGATTAAGCATGTTCCAGAGAAAATGTAGGACATATCCAGAAGTTAACTTAAAAAACATAGCAGCTACTAAAAGACAGATGGCAGTGGCCAGATTCCCTCGCAGGTTAAATATCATACTTACCAATAGCCATATAGAGAAGCTTTCGAGGGCGCACCATTACAAAAAGCCTGTCAATGTAATCAAACATGCACTGGAAGACCTCATCAAAAGTTGTTGGAGCAGGCTGGAACACAAAACCATGTCAGCTGAAAATGGTCATGATATATCATAGACAAGAGTGCAACTGATACACGTGAAAGACAGACATTATCTAGTCAGTTAACACTGGCATCATACAAACAAAATTTTTGTGTACATAGCATTGTTAACATTTGATGCAGTAGCAAAAAGGAGCACTAAAGCATTGAAATCCATTAACAAATGACAATCCGCTTAGAATTAAATGAAAATGGTAGAAATCCATATTTCCATAGAGACATAAGAGTATAGGTTGAATTCTCAGTTTTCCAAGATTATCATGACCTCAGTGACATCTCAAGTCAAGCATCTCCAAAATTTCCTGGCTTCCATGTATTCAAGATTTCCAAGTTTACTTGCATTCAGCTTTCGCTGTGAATTGCACCTAAATGAAGGCTTCTCCTCTTCAGCATTGCAAATGCAGAAAACGTCTGAATTTGGTGCTTCCTCTGCCATCAAACCTTTAAAGAGGCTAGTAGCAGAGGTGCATCAAGAGGAGGCAAAACATGCAGTGGTGGATGTCATAACATAATACATGATTATTCTTGAAGTTCTGCTGTCGAGATAAATTAAAATAATTGAAAGTAAGTTTATATCTTCTCAAATTAAGGGACCTTTTTGCACAGGAACAAGGGGGTCTCAGTTTTAACATTGGAGGAAAGATGTTTTCATATTTGGAAAGTATGTCAATCAACAGTTTTATACTCTTGTAGTTTTTTAAAATTGCATAGCTTAACCAAGCCATTTTGTGCAGGTCCAAAATTGGATAAACCATTGTATTTATGCAAAACAAGCAATGAACTACTTCCAGTGGCCAGCTGCAATTTCATTGGATATAGTTGATAGGGATGTCTAGATCTTAACATCCATGCTACTACTGCACAGTCAATGCTCTAATATTCTACAATGCTAGGAGACAAGGTTCTATAAAGTATTCAACAGAATAATTTAGAGGAAAGTTCTGAAGAATAATCTTTCCTAGCTTTGTATGTATCACAAAATATTATTGAAATTCTTTTGCATATGCAGTTGACTTGTCACTATGACCTTGGTATTCTTATCTCTTATACAGATTATGTAGAATGATATGCAATACGCATGACTAAATCAAGTCATTCACTTCAATTTCTTCCATCTTCTTCAAGTTCCAGAGCCTCCATATGCAGTTTCCCCTGCTGCTTGTTGAGTCTTTTCCTGCTTTTGATCGGTAAGCTGTCCACCATTTTTTACATCCAATTGGCTAAGCATGAATTCATCTGATGACTTATACTCATAGCTACTTTGGGCACAACTGAATAAAATACTGCAGCCTTTTGTCATTGTTGAATCTCTCAAACATTTTATTTTCTACTATTTTCATATAAAATATTAGAGTTGCAAGATACTAAATATTCCTCATAAAGCCAACCTAATTGTTCTCCATCTTAGTCAAATATGTGAGATTGTCAGATATTAGGCAACAAAATATTAGAGGGTCAACTGTATTCCTAGACTCAGCATGCTGTAAGTCATCTAACAATTGAACAAGTTAAGTGATCTAAGTAATCCTAGACATATCCACTTTGGCAAGTCTAATTAGAGCTGAGACCACAGCATTTTGGTAATTAGAATAATATGATAGCAATGGACTACTTGCCAACAACATTGGGAGCATTAGGTGCAAGATAAAGTCTCATCTTACAAAATCCATGGACTTGTCAATCATAGACATATAAATTCACAATTTTTAACCGGCACTAAATTTTAGGATTTCCACTAAACAAAAAAATGACAATTTAAGAGGTTGGATTTATGACATTTGCAGGGCACAAATAGAGAGATATATGACATTGACAGGGCCCAAATAGGGCAGGCTTCTACTCCTACAGTGTGCCACATGCAAGCACTCCGTTGTAGCAACAGTGCAGACTACACAGGCAGCACCTGCTGCGCTATCAAGCTAAATATGATCAAAATATCTGAACCTGGATAGCATGAGGAGAAACAGTAAACTCTCAGCATTATCAGTTATTGGTATTGCAGGGAACCTTGTTGTTGCAAGTGTACCCACTACCCATATGTCCTGCTTGAACAGCGAAGCACTTTGGTGGAGCCCAAGAGAGCTCTATTAGACTTTAGAAATAATGTCTATATGTCACAACAGTCAACCTAATTTACAGTTTACAAATGTTTATTCATTGATATTGGTTCTGTACAAAAGAGGATGAGGACCACAATTCTACTTTTAAATCTAATAGGAAATAAAATGATTAATTTCATTCCATTCTAATGCAAAAACAACTTAAACCTGGCAGTTTTAACTTACAACGACTTCACTGACTACCTAAGTCCAGGTAGCATAATATTAGAAAGCAATGTAAAAACTGGTTCTGAGTACCAAACAACATCTCCAAATATACAACAAGGTAGGCTTATAGGAGATGAGATTTGCCCGAGATAAGGTCTAAAAAAGGACAATCATATCCTGCATCCAGATATTCTAGTTATATAGCTGAGGATGAGAAGGATAAAACCCTTAAAAAAGCTTAAACCAAGAAGCTTCGTCAACAGAGTGATAAGCATCCAAATAATGCTTCAAAGGTCAATAAAATTCCTCGATTATTGTCAATCTTGCAGAAGCTTGCCACTATTTCAGCATTCTAAATTTGCAAAGTGAACTTCTCAAAGTACTTCTTTAGCAGGAGTTTCGTATGCAAGAACAGGTGATGGCCCTTCAAAGTCATTGACATATAAAACTAGATTTTGCATCCCTCACCTTCTTTTATCCAATATATTATGCATCTCCTTTTCAGTTATTAAAACAACGAACCAGTAAGAAAGCCACTGTTTACAGTTTTTTCTTCCAGCTAAAAGAAGGTTCCGGTCAAACTGTCTTCTTCTTCTTCCAACAAAACTCTTCCAGCATCCACCTTAGTTTATTTAATTACATGCCCTCTTTGCTGAAATGCTGACACCTCAAGAAATAAATTTCAACAAATATAGGATGAACACTTCTTTCAGTTGTACCATACTAACTTCCAACCAGTTAAAAATCAAGTGTTCACAGTTTATTCTCCATCATAAAAGGAGGTCCGGTCACATTTTCTTCATGTCATCCAATAAAAAAGCTCGTCATATTTCACTTGTCAATTGCATTCACCTTAGTTTATTCAATTACATGCACTTTTTGCTGAAATGTTGACATCTTATGAAATAACTTTCAGTGTCAATTACCTTAAGTCAAAAAACATGGAATGAATCCTTCAGTTGTACCTTTCTAATGTCTAACCAGTTAAAAGGTCAATACTTACAACTTTTAATTCCTCATAGAATGAAGTTCCAGTCTCACTTTCTTCACTGTGTCCACCAACATATCTCAAAGTCCAAGCAAATAACACCATATCCACTCCACAAATCATATCCTTTCCATTTAATTACATTATGACATATGAGGATTAACCCTATGTTTTTTTTTTTTTTTTGGCAACACCAGCAATTCTAGAGACTATCGGCTGGTAACTTAACAGGAAAAGCAAACAGGCAAAATCATTGAGTTCCAACAAATCCTTTGGATTTATCTCCCAAGTTCTTACCCAAACTAAAACTAGATTCCCAATCCCCATATTATTTCACCTTGACAAAATGACCAGTTTTAGTTTTTACAGCGTTTTGATCCTCAATGGTGGTAACACTCACACTTAATTTCATCATCATACAGTAACAAATCTCAAAACTCCCAAGCAAATAATCATTTTTACTCTGTAAATTATGACCTTGTACTTAATTATGAGGATTGCTCCATTGTTTTTTTGAAAATGCAGCAACATGAGATACTATCACTCACTAATTCAAGACAGAAAAGAAGGAAACATGCAAAATCCTGGAATGTTAGCTTCTTTTATCATTACCTCCCAATTTAAAACAAGATTTGCCAATCCGACATTGCTTCACTTTCACCAATTCACAAAACCAGCAATAACACAACCAATTACTCCACTCAAAAAATCCACATTTGAAACAGAAGAAAACGCATCCCATAAATCAACAAAAACCATGAAAATCCAAAAACAAAAACAATGTAAGAGAGAGAGAGAGAGAGAGAGAGAGAGAGAGAGAGAGAGAGAGAGAGAGAGAGAGAGAGAGAGATACGCGATCTTCGGGGTGAAAACATGGATGTATGATCCCGTTCATGTCGAGATACAAATTATCAAACTCAATATTGTTAGGGTTTGGTTTACTCGTATCAATCGGAATCGAAACGCCATCAATTTCAACAGGCTCTTCTTCGATTACGTCTACCACGACCAGAGGATACTTCTCCGCTAACCACCGATAAAACGCCGGAACTCCCATGTTGGGATCGAAATTCCAGGCTTCTGAGAAACATACAACAAACTAGAAACCCTAGGAGAGACGAAGTGTAATATCTCTTCCGGCTCTAAAGATATTCATTCTTCTACAGAGAAAGAGGAAAAATTTTAAAAACATACTTCTATGTTTTTATTTGTTTATCTCAAACAATGTCTGGTGTAATAAGACATCAATGCACCTACGAAATGTGAAAAGGACGAAAAAAAAGTAACATCTCTGCTGGAAATATGGGGGTATTTTTGTCTTTTCAATCGAGTTAGGTCCGTCTTTTGGCCGGGCTGCTTTGAGCTCACAGACCATTAAAGTGCAGTTGGGGTCATCCCTACTGATCATGACCATTCACATAGTTTGTTCATGTGTGCCACGGGATGCCCCGATATTTGTTTTTCTACGGTTAGGATGGACGAGTCCATCAATGCTCTCTCCTCCTCAATCAATCCTGCACCTTAGACCACCACAATAATCTATGCCTCAATGGCTCTCTACCCCACTCACCAACTACTCCAATCTCAAACTCCTCTGCGTTTCCGGTAAAATCCCAAAAGAATTATCTCTCTTAAGACATCATCTGTCCCGATCTCTGATCTTGTCGATCCCATTCACAGTCACCCATCACAGATCCTGTCGATTCAATCTACAATTGCATATCTCAGATCTTGTAGATAGCAAGGTTATTGCTATTATCTTTTAGTTCACTCTACTTGATTTCTCCTTGTCCACAACTCTAATTGTTTTCCCATTTTGGTCTGGTTTGCAACTTTCAAATATGTATTTGATCATTTGTCCACGGGTTCTAGAAGATGGAGTTCTTGATCCTGAGACTACTATTGTCACCATATTCCCATCGCCCATGCATTATGCTGGTCCAACTGAAGTGCGGTGGCATGCAAAGGCACGTATAAATGCTGGGGCTAATTTCTATATTGTAGGTCGTGATCCTGCTGGAATGGGTCATCCCACAGAGGAGTGCTTTATATGATCCAGATCATGGAAAGAAGGTTCTAAGCATGGCTCCTGGTTTAGAAAAGCTGAATATCTTGCCTTTCCGGCTGTACATCTGCCTGCAATACAGTGACTTCGCATGACTACTTTATGTCCGTTCTGTTAAAAGGGGCAGCCCCGGTGCACTAAGCTCCCACTTATGCGGGGTTCGGGGAAAAGGTAGATCACAAGGACCTAAAATACACAGTCTTATCTTGCATTTTGCAAGAGGCTGCTTCCACGCCTCGAACCTGTAACCTCAAGGTCACACGACGACAATTTTTACTGCTGCACCAAGGCTCCCCTTTTGTTAGATAAACATAATTCATGTGGATGAATATGGGAACTCAGATCTGAGTCTATATGTAGTTTACTCACCTTTAACTGATAACACTAAGTTCGCACATTACTTTTTTTGTGTTAGGTGTGGCAACCAGGCAAAGAGTGAGTATTTGTAATTTGTCCTCTTATGCTAAAATGGATCCCAGTGTGCATTGAGAATTTATGATTACCATATGATATTAAGTGTTGAAGGGGAGCCTACACGCAACAGTAAAAGTTGTTGTCATGTGACCTTGAGGTCACGGTTTCAAAGCGTGAAATCAGCCTCTTGCAAAATGCAAGGTAAGGCTGTCTACTATAGGCTCTTGTGGTCTGCCACTTCCCAGACCCGGCATAGGAGGGAGCTTCGTGCACCAGGGCTGCCCCCATATGATATTACGTGTTCTGATTCATTAGTTTCTGAATATTTGGTATTAAATACAGAATGTTATACACAAGTATCATTTTCCTTTGATGCATAGTCTGAGTCGTTTCTATATTAGCATCCTAATGTTCGGTTTGATTAAGCACTTCCATGAACTTATAGTGGGAATAGTCTGAGAGAACTGTGTGTATAATTCATTTTAAATTTCATATTGGTTTTGACAGTGGTAATTCCCTGGACTCCACATAGGCGAGAGTTTCATGCACAGGAACTACCTTTTTTAATTCTACTTTGCATTAGGGTTCAAGATTCTAGTTGGGTGTCCTCTGTCAGAGGAGAGGGTTCTAGTTTGCCACCTTTATTAATATTGTGTTTGCTTGCACCTCCTTGCGTTTGATTTGTCGCATCTTCTTCCAGTTTGCTCTGGATTTATTTTTTAATGTTTTCTGACGTTCCCATGAGAGGGAGCCTTGGCGCAAGGTAAAAGTTATCGCTGTGTGACCTTGAGGTCACAGGTTCAAGGCATGGAATCAGCCTCTTGCAAAATGCAAGATAAGGCTGTGTACTTTAAGCCCTTGTGGTCCTCCCCTTCATCGGACCTTGCATAGACAGGAACTTCGTGCACCGGAGCTGCCTTTAGAAGCTTGAAAAAACCATATTCTCATCAAAACCATAAGAAAATTGGGAAGTTTGAATGAGAATATGTCTGGACTTGGTTGTGAAGCCACTATAAGTGAGCCCATGAAAGTTCTCTTCAGTATCATAGAGTTCAAACAGCATATGACAGCCTCTTCCAAGCACAAACAGCAGGAGCAAAGTAGAACTTCCTACTAAGTTAACATTCCCAGACACTATCTGTTGTTTGTAACAAAATAAGATTATTTGCTAATAAAGAAACCCAACTCGCCTGAGTAACATCTATCAGAACCCTTAATCATTTCGTTAGCCTCTTGTAAAATGTAACGTAAGGCTGTGTACTTTAGGCCCTTGTAGTCCGCCCCTTCTTCGAACCCCACATAGGCGGGAACTTCGTGCACCGGGTCTGCCCTTTATTGTCACAAGTTGGAAGGCACTGAAGTTGCATTTCATCGACTTTATGTCATAGGTTGAAATGCGATAAGTTGCTTGAACTGCTTATCCTTTTTGAGCTAAAAAAACCCAGATTCTTTTATAATTCTTTAACTGCATTTACTCTCCACTTGCTATCCTTAATATGCCATACTTTCTCCTGTGACTTCTTAAGAGAAACTCCTAGTCTCTGCTTATGAGAAAGGTTCTTATCTGGATGAATCCTTTCTTGGTGTCGAATCAGAAGTCACACTCATTCTTGATATTGACCAGTGTTCTACCTGTAGGTGTAATATCCGCCCACCCTTGTTATTTCCCACAAGAACTTGCATATATGGATGTTTCTTATTTGAGGCTGCCAGTCTGATGAATGGAGTATCAAAGTCACTATTTTATGTAGCATGTACTCATGTGATGTTATCTAGAAGCTGAAATGCTTCTTGCTTTCAGCTATGCCAGTTGCTGAATCTGAAGTTCAGCACCTCTCTCCATATGAGCGCCTGTGTGTCAGCTTTGTCCATTTTCTTCTCTTCACTTCTCCTTTCCTTCTCTCCTATTGTTCTCTTCTCCCTTCTGACACTTATTTCCCAGTGAAATGAACATTCTGGTCCCTTTCAGAAAACACTTCTCAGTGAGTAATGACAAAGAAATTACAGTGGAAAAAAACCAGATGTGGTCTGATTGGGTTGAGGTTTTTGCTAAAGGATGGATTGGCCGAATCCGGCCAAATTTCTGGTGATAGCATACCTAGGTGAAATAACTATTTTTGCGTGGCTCGTTAATGCCAATTTTGTGCTAGTACCCTATGTAAAATGTTGCCGTAATTATTATAGCATAGAGTCCCGGTAAGAGTACACACTCTAGAGGAGAGGAAGGTGTACATGCCACTTTTTTTCATGCATAGTATAACTTCATGTAGATTTAAGCCGTTCATCATATTCAGAATATAAAAAATGGGTAACCAATGAGAAATCAATATGTTTGGACAATCCTAACTACTTGTCTTGGATCTTTCAAAAAATTAATAAAAATGGATGGTCATAACTGTTTGCCTTTACAAATGTTTACAAACAACATCCAATGGGTATGAAATTTGACATCTATCTAGGCCATTTCTAAAATGATGAATGGCTCAGATCTACAAAAAATATATAGCCATGCATGGGAAAAGTGGTGTGTACGTCTTTCACCATGTACTCTTACCGGTTGGCATAGAAAACTAGTGCTTTCTGCATGGAGAGGCAAATCATCTACCATTTCAATATTCAAACAGTTGTTCCGATAGGAACCCATTTTGAAAGGGGCATGTCTGAAAGGTCGTCTTCTCTGGATGGTCCTAAACATCCAATCAATATCATGCTTTAACTTTGTATATGTGCAGTTTTTGCCCCTTTGTGGTCTAAGTAAAATTTCCACTTCCTAGAAGAAAAGAATTTGTCATGCTCTCATTGAATTTTTACTGTTATGTTTTCTTTTTCTTTGAACCATATTCACACTGCCATCAGTTGGATTGTTAGCATCAGAGATGATGTTTTGGCCATAGTTCTAAAACATGTGGGTTGACTTGGAAAACTGGCCCAAGTTACATGACTTGTAGCGAATCAAGTCATTTGACGAGTTAACTCACTGCATCGAAAGAGACTTAGTTGCCTGAGATTTGAACACAGGACCTCGCAAGCTAGATATGCTAACCAACTTGTCTAGCAGTAACTGTTAAAGCGTAAAATTTGAAATACACATACAAAATAAAAGTAAGTTTATTTAAAATCTGGCTGGAGTTTTTTCGTGTCACCAACAAGTACCTGTGATTTAACTGGTCTGGCCCCAAAATTTTAAAGTATGGTTTTAGGTGCATGTTCCTTCTACTCTGGTGCCTTGTTGACGAACAGTTTGGAATGCTCAGATAATGACAGCACCTTTAGTTCCCTGCCATGGTTGCCTAAGAGAATATAAATTCTGTTTATGGGGCTACAAACTGTATACTTTCCGAAACAAAAATCTATTTTACATTTCCATTTGAATTGATATGAGTTTCATTTAACAGATGAGAATGTATGGAGAGAACCCTCCAGATGGTTTTATGTGCCCGGGGGCATGGGAAGTTCTTGTCAATTATTACAAAAGCTTGCAATCTGAAGAGGCAAGTCAGCCATCAGCCGCTTTGGCATCTTAAAAGAATATCTTCCCCAATCACACCTGCAAGATGTGGAGAAGTATGATGCAAATCTACTTAGTCCACAGGCGCCATTTTTGATAGAAGATTCTGGTTGCTACAGTTGAAAGTGATCGAATCAACCCAACGCGACACTTCACTTCTGTGGCTTTTGGTGCTCAGGTTTTCTATTAACATTCATATGATTTATTGCACTAGAGATTCTAGCTCCTAGGCTGCTGTGTTATTGCAGCGACAACAAGATATGGACCAAAAGAGTTGCTAGTTGTTTCTTCATTGTTATTCTTGAGAGTGAAGTCCTCTCCTACAGTTCATGTACGCAAGTATGTTGGAGTTTGGAGTAATCCACTTCCAATTTTTTTGCAGTTAAATAGAAAGTTTCAGTTGCTATGGTGTGTTTTCAGACAGTTCAAAGCAACCTTTTTGGCTTTGGTTTCTATGTCTAGCTACGTTCATGTTTTGTTTCGCAAACCTAACAGCATGTACATGTGATGCCTGCTCCCTCATTTAAAAGGGCAGCTCCGATGCACGAAGCTCCAGCCAATGCAGGATTCGGGGAACGGGCGGATCACAAGGGTTTAAAGTATGCAGCCTTACCTTACATTTTTGCAAGAGGCTGTTTTCATGCCTTGAACCCGTGACCTCAAGGTCACACGAAGACAACTTTATAGGTGCGTCAAGGCTCCCCTTTACCTGCTCTCTCATTTATCAGAGCAATTATGCACCCAATTAATGCAAGATTGCTGATGCTCTTTTCTGCAGTAGCAGTCGGAGAACCAAAAGGAGGAAAATGAATCAAATGAAAGAATCCCATCTGAATTTTAGCATCTAAACTCAAAATCTCTCTTTAGTGAAACTTTATGGGGATAGGCTTTGGACCGTCCCTCCTTTACAGAAAGTGTTAAAAAAGCAAAATTACGGTATATGCAGTGGCCACTAGTCAAAATTGGTGTGATTAGCATGAGCTCTTCTTCTTTGATTACTTTCTGTTTTTCTCTTGATCTTCGCAAGTGAGAGGTAAGAGTCATGAAGGCATCTTCTTCGCATGGAATTGTGAGACCACCCATTTGATGATCAAAACCAAACTCTTCTTCAGCTCTACTTAGTAATTCTTGGAGCAGAGAATGCTTCAAATAGGAGACTGGAATAACAAACCGTTTCCTCCTCTCTCCGACGTAAACAGCTAAGTGGCCTTTCGGGACATTTCCGACCGGCGCCGACTGAGTTCTTCTCAGAGATTGTTGGGCTATCCGCTTGGCATGAATCATCCGAGGCAAGTTGATACCCATTCTCAAATTCCCTCACAAGACAATGAGAATGGTTGGAAATGAAAATCTAGGATTCGAGATTGAACTGGTCCGTTTGTTATGTGTATATGTAGCTAATCTGCATAACCCAATTCAATATAATATTGGCTTGGAGTGATGAAAACACCTCATCTGACATCACTTGTTTGAATATGAAAATCATTTGATTTTTCTTTTCCGGTACTACTCATTTACCCGTAATGGTCAAAGTTATCGGCACGTGACTTTGAAGTCACGGGTTCAAGGTGTGGAATCAGCCTCTTGCAAAAATGCAAGGTAAGACTACTTACTTTAAACCATTGTAGCTTGCCCCTTCCCCAGACCCCACGTGGGCGGGAGCTTTGTGCACCGTGGCTGCCCTTACTCTTTTACCCGAACAAGTATAAATAACTTAAACCTCATTTGATAGCCTTAAAGTTAGGCTTAAAACAGTGCCTGTTTTGTTCTGTATGTCAAAAAGTTAGAGCTGAACCGTTCAGTCTAAATAACATGGTTCATAATGCTTGAGTTTATGGATGGATATAAATATCAAATTTTCATTATTTTTATAGAACATTTTGATTTTTTTAATTCCTAATTAACTGTTTATTCTTGGAAGGTGAGAGAGAAAAGTGCCTGGCATATATTTTATTCACACATCCCTATTCTAGTGGCTGGAACCAATGATTTTTAGTATAAAATTCTTGGGAAACAAGCTTCTCTAGATCCTATGCGATTTGGCTCGTAAACCAAACAAGCACTACAGTCCTAATCTTCACAATATAGTTCTCCTTAGCCTGCAAACAAGATTGTCTTTGTTACTGGCATCACAATCTTAGAACAGCAGCATTTTCAATCCTATTTCATGCACAGTTGGAAACTTATCTAAGTCTTGGCTGACACAAGGAGATAGCCGCCTTCCCATTTAGTATGAGATACTCTTATACCAAGATAAAAGTTGTCGTCATGTGACCTTGAGTTCATAGGTTCAAGGTGTGAAAATAACCTCTTACAAAATACAAGACTGCGTACTATAGGCCTTGTGGTCTGCCCCTTTCCTGGAACCTGCATAGGCGGAACTTCATGCCCCAGGGCTGCCCTTTTACTCTTATACCATGTTAGCCAAAAGCAAAAAAGAGGACAAGAAAGGCAGTGACAAAACTAGTCGACCCATGAGCAGCCTCAAACCGGTTAACTCCTCAAGAGAGGCTCATTGTTGTGCCACTGGGTCAATAAGGACGTGGTTAAGAGCGCATTTTTCATGCATGATGGTGCAGCTCCACTCTTGCTAGGCTTAGTTTTGCAACATGGTCTAATAAAAGGTTGGACTCACTCACAGAGCTTTGACAATTACAAAGAGCAAAGTGATAGTTTTCAAGACCATCTTTACATCTTTGTTGCCCTTCTAGTTCATGTGTCCGATGTTTCAATAATTGCAATAGTGGACATGAAGACATATGGCAAGGAAACATGCAACCCATGTGATCTCACATGAGCTCCATGTTGCTAACGGATCCTGGCCACCCAGATAGAAATGGCCATTTGATTAACCGTCTTAGATACAGTATAGACTACGTAAGTAATTTCCTTTGATCATCCTTATATGCTTGTCAAACAGCAGTATATTTGATCAATAGATTAGCTAGTATTTTACTCAACAAGAAATCTCAGTATAAAAAATTATTTAATCAATGTCCTATCTTTTGATCTTTTACAAATTTTTTGATGTAAATGTCTTCATTATTAGGACCTTTAATGAAAGATATGTTAGATCCGAAAGCAAAAGCATATATTTTTGTGGATATTTGATCAAATACTATAACGATTGAGTTGTTGTCGTGTGACCTTGAGGTCACGGGTTCAAAGCTTGGAAACATCCTCTTGCAAATGTAAGATAAGGCTGCCTACTATTGACCCTTGTGGTCTGCTCCTTCTCCGGACCCTGCATACACGGAAGCTTCATGCCCTAGGGCTATCCTTCTTTATTTGATCAAATATAAGGTATGCTCTTCTTTCATTCCCTCTGGAGGTAAAATTCACATCTCTCAGCACACGATTTTTAACGATTCATCGCTTACGGTTGATGTAAAAAACTAGGGGTTGATTTTTTGGACATATTTAGTCCAGTTGTTAAACCAAGTACTGTGTGTAAACCATTCTCTAAATGTTTAGAGTAAATCAGATAGATAGCGGAAGCAAAACAAATAGATTAGAAAATTTCTTCCAGCCACAGCAGTGGATTTGAAACAACTTTAAGGAGATCTTTTGATTCTTAAGCAATGCTCGATAATGGCCAACACA
Source organism: Warburgia ugandensis (assembly GCA_035236585.1). Taxonomy (NCBI): domain Eukaryota; kingdom Viridiplantae; phylum Streptophyta; class Magnoliopsida; order Canellales; family Canellaceae; genus Warburgia; species Warburgia ugandensis. The sequence continues at coordinate 46,472,761 of CP141129.1, forward strand.
AGAGAAGGATCTGCCAGGACGACGGGAAAGATAGGTGAACTTTTGTCAGTTTGTAAGCGAGACACACTGCTTCTTGCCCCGATAAAGGCCTTCGTTGAGCGACGCAACTCTATCGATCGCTTTCTGTATTAGGGGGCCTTAAAGAAAACTTAAATGGCAGTTAACAGTTATTCTTCCATCAAGAATAACTGCTATGAACACACACACACACCATTAATTTGATGACTAGTATTCTCGTTAAGTTTTGAATTACAAATGCTAGAACCACGTATATTCTAGCACTATTCAGTTCATACTTTGCATTGTGCACTCCTTGGGATGAAACATTTGGCAACTTGATGTGAATAATGCATTTTGCAGAGATACCTTGATGAGGTGGTTGGTATGAGGCAACCACAGGATTCTATGACAATAATAGGCCTAACCATGTATGGAGGTTAAATAAAGCCATCCACGGACTACTGCAAGCTCCTACTGCTTGGTTCTCGATATTCATGTATTAGCTACTTAGCCTTAGCTTCAAAGGTTACATTTCTGACCCCTCTACATTCATTTATAGTCATCACCAAGGTATGTTAGTTCTTTTACTGTATGTCAATGATATCTTACTAAACTTTGAAATCCTGACCCTTCAATCATTCCACCACCTCGATTAGCTGGTTTCTCTAGTGGGCTGGGGCAACAACACGAGGCATTTGCTAGCTGTAAGACACTCAACTTCCTCAAAGTGAGGGAAGATTGGATTCTTATGAACTGGGCACTGGAAGATGCTGTGAGAATACAGAAATGATCTTGGAATTTTAAATCATTAATCAAAATAGGCAATCGAATGGAGTATTTTATTAAAGTGTGTGAGCTCCTCTTCCCTTGTTAAACTCTCTTATTTCAACTCTTAAATATGAATTCTCTACGAAAGATCTAAAGGGCAGCCCGGTGCATGAAGCTCCTGCCTATGTGGGGTCTAGAGAAGGAGTAGACCACAAGGGTTTATAGTATGCAGTCTTATCTTGTATTTTTGCAAGAGGCTATTTCCATGCCTTGAACCGATAACCTCAATGACAACTTTTAACATTGCGTCAAGGCCCCCCTTCGCGACATATAAATTATTTTCTTGTCATAGAAATAAAACGCAACTCTCACTATCTACATTCAAGCCAAACAAAATACATTCTAGATTTGTTAAAACGTTTAAACCATTACCAAAAACTCTCTATATATAACGGAGGTCTACTCTGTAATCCATCTCAGACAGAAAGATGGTTGGATCGCTTCAATATGCTACAATGACTCGACCAAATATTTGCCGTCAATCAAGCCTGTCAATTTATTCATGCGCCAGCACATCTTAACTTCATGCTATAAAAAGCATATTTCATTACTTCAACAGGTGCTATGGAACGAAAGATGAAGAGGAGTCTTGGCAAAACAGTAGAGTTGTCATCGTGTGATCTTGAGACTACAGATTCAAAGTATGAAAATAGCCTCTTACAAAATGCAAGTAAGGCTATGTATTATTAACCCTTGTGGTCAGCCACTTACCTGAACCCCACATATGCAGCAGCTTCGTGCTTATACGATCACCTTCCCAACTTGCAAATATTCTCACCAAAGGCTACGTAGAGCACATTTTTGGATTCTTTCCACGTCAACTTGAGGGAGGGCAGTAGGAAAAATATTATTTAACTAATCTTCAAATCTTTCCTTTGTACAATTTTGGAATGTGGACTGTGATTGCTCATCAATCATGATCAATCCAAGTCATCCTTCTTACTTGGGATGATCGTATACTCGGAATTTCTTTCCTTGCCTACCAATGTATAAGTCTATATGAACAAACTTTCTCTTTTTACACTGATCATCAAAAGAAACTCAATGTGATTCAGTGCAATCTTCTTCTTCTTCTTCTTCTTCTTCTTCTTCTTCTTCTTCTTTTGATAGTTAAAATAGAATTAGAAAGAAAACTGCTCACATCTCTTAGATCCATCCATCTCCTAACGAGATGGAAAGCGGAAAGGGCTTATCTGGGTCTATAGTAAAGTGATAAATCATCTCTTTTATACAGAGACAGACCATACATTCTACGTTGTGCAGTTCCTCTCATGGCAACTTTTCCAAAGCTTTGATTGTTGAAATATGGGCTTGTGAGTTCACACACACCGAAGAAAAGATTGTTATAGATTGGACAAAATCACCACATAGATCCATCCATATCGGATTGCTTGGTGAGGAGGTAATTTCGTCTTATAGCATATTCATACACAAATACTTCTATGGTGCTATTCTCTAAAGTACAGCTAGTAAGCTAGTCGGTAGCTTAATTTGCCTTGAGCTTTTTATTTTGTGATTGGAAATCTATTTTTGTCTCTTTCATTTCAATAGCAACAAAAAAAAAAAAAGATTTCTAAGAATCCCTTTTTTGCTTTCTCCAAATGTTGGGATATCAATCTATTATGTTATGTCGTCAGAACTTCCAACTGAAAAGGGGTCAGCCCTGGTGCATGAAGCTCCCGCCTATGCAGGGTCTGGGGAAGGGGTGGACTACAAGGGCCTATAGTATGCAGCCCTACATTGCATTTTTGCAAGAGGCTGTTTCCACATCTTGAACCCGTGATCTCAAGGTTACATGACGATAACTTTTACCATTGCACTAAGGCTCCCCTTCGTCATGGAAACTTCCAAGTATGAATAAAAAATTGATTGGAGAGGTTTGACCTATAGAGAACAAATAAAGAGAGAGATTTCGCTTAAGCAAGCTAGTTGAATGGGTCACTGTTTTTCTCTTGAAACTGGTGTGTTTTCCGAGTTCAAGAGAAAAAAATTTCTCCTACTTCAAGAAAAAACCTCAAGTTTCCAAGAAAAGCTGCAGCAATCAACTATTTGACTACCTTAAGCAAGCTAGTGCATGCAGCTTGCCTATTCCCTTATCACGTTTCAAGTTCTAATCCTGTTTACTACTTGTATCACTTGATTACCTTGTAGCCCCAAATGAAATTCCAGTTTTTTACATCATTCCAGCTTCTTGCAAAATACAAGGCAAGGCTGTCTACTATAGGCCTTTGTGGTCCACTCCTTCATTGGACCCTGCATATGTGGGAGTTTCGTGCACCAGGACTACCCTTTTTTTTATCTTTTCTCATAAATCATTACTGAGCTAGCCTTTGGTTTGATAGTACAGCTCTTCTTGTTCTTTCTTTTGATTTGGTTGTTTCTTGTGAATGGCAAAGCAGAATCAATTTTTTCAATTTATATTTCTTAGCCTGATCACTTTCAGAAGGTGATGCTTGCTTTCTTATTGTCCAAGGCGTGGGATCCTTCCGTTGATCCATAAACAACCCCCTCTTGGTGCAAGTGAAGAGAATCTTTGGGAAATCGGTTTCCGAAACGGTGCACTATCCTTCAAGATTGAGAACTGTGCTGTTTATATGCATGTAGTTCTGGTTGTCTCATCTGTGCTGGTAGACCTTGTAGCCACATTTAATGGCAATTAGAAATTAGAATATTGGAATAGAAAGAAAGGGATGTTGGGAAAGGATTGGAATATTCAGTAACCGAACTAGAACTCTGTAGTCATTGAAAAAATTGTAGGGATGAAACTTTGACTCTCCATCCTCTAAAAAAACGGAAAAACAAAAAAAAGAAGTGTGAGATCAGAAGTAGCCACTACACATAATTGGTTCGATTAGTGTAATTTAATGGGCGAAGGAGAACTTTGGCCCAACGGTAGAGTTATCATCATGTCCCATGGAAACAGTTGTGGTCCGCTCCTCCCTTGAATCCCGCATATGCTGGAGCTTCGTGCACGGAGCTGCCCTTTTCAGTGTAATCTAATAGGCATGAGCTCTTCTCTGGAATACTGCCTTCTGTTTCTCTCATGGTCTATTCAAGTGATACGTGAGATTCATGAAAGTGTCTTCTTCGCATGGGATTGTGATCCGACCCATTTGGTGATCAAAGCCAAACTCTTCTTCTGCTCTGCCCAATAATTCTTGGAACAACGGATTCTTCAAGAAAGAAACTGGAATGACGAATCGCTTCTGCCTCTTCCCGACGTAAACGGCAAAGTGGCCTTTGGGAGCATGTGCGGGCCCGGTGGGCTGAGTTCTTCTCAAGGATTGTTTGGCGATATGCTTGGCATGAATCATCCAAGGCAAATCGATACCCATTTTTTCGAGATCTTCTAGAAACAATCAGAACGGATATATCTGAGGTTGAGGAGCAGGTAAAGAACTGCAAGGACTAGAGGATTGTGCTGGATTGAACGGAAAAGGTTGCTATATATATACTGCTAGTCATACATGCTAACTTATACATTTCGGTTATGATGTTGGGCCAAAGTTGTCACAACGGTAAAAGTTATCGTCATGTGATCATGAGGTCACTAATTAAGGCGTGGAATCAGCATCTTGTAAAATGCAAGATAAGGCTGCCTACTATCGACCTTTGTGGTCTGCCCCTTCCTAGAACCCCGCATAAGTAGGAGCTTTGTGCACTGGGGCTACCCTTTTATGCCGGGCCAAAGTAGAAGTGCCGTCTCGGAGCAATGGTAATGATTTCATTGTGTGACCAACTTTAAGATTATAGGTTTAAAGCGTCCAAGCAACCTTTTGCAAAAAGTAAAATAAGGCTGCGTCGTAATAATCTTTATGGACATAGAAGGAGCTCCGCCTACTGGGGCTGCACTTTTTACGTGGAGCCAAAATTGATGAAACACCTCATTTGGGATCCCATGGATTTAGTACTCGTGAAGTATGTCTTTTTCCTCTTTTTTAACTTACGGTGCATTTGCACCCCCAGGGCCCTTTTCTCATCCTCCTTTTTAAGTTACAGTGTATTTGTCCCCCTAAGGCCATTTTCTCCACTTTTCATGCTTTGACCCTTCTCTTAGCCTACTAATTAGATCATCCACTGAGTAGAAGCGCTCCTACTTTTTGTACGATGAAGTCCATTTATAAAAGATCTACCTGGTTTATCTAACGTTTTTGGCTTTGGATGTCCTTTAATCCTAAAATCCGGTAGATTGGCATGTTACAAGACGGTGCTTGGAAGGTTTTTCAATCTGTGAAAATAAGCTTTCTTTCAATATTAGAATTATCAAATCTACATGATTTTTGGACTAGAAAAGTTTCAATGCCAAAGAAATTAGATGAAGTAAACTATCTATATATGAACCTGATCATACAAAAAAGTAGGAACACTTGTACACAAAGCGCTTGCATTGATTTAGCGTTCCTCTGTTGTGTCAGTAATCAAACCATTTCTCTGTGTGTGCACACACTCACTTTGAGATTTGATGGAAGGACCATTTTTCTGTAGAATCACATAAACTCTGCTGCTGACATAAAGTTCTTTGTAGCTTATTAATTTCTAACTATATTCACGCAATTGAAACAACTGATGGGACCCAGAGAGCATGTGATGTGGGGCCAAGCTCTTACTGTCTTCGCTAGTACGGTTGCATGATCTCAGGGAGGTCTTGGTTTTCTAATATAAAGTATCCACCTTTGTGGCTGTAGCAGGAGAGTCTTAACTCAACAGTTGAATTGGTCCATACCATGCGGAGACATTTGCAAAGTCAAAATAGCAGTTGAAAGTCACGAATCAGTGTAGTAAAATTGGAAATCAATGCAGTGAAAATTTAGCACTGAATGAACAGTCAAAATAGGCAACCGAATTTGTAAATTTGTCAAATAACAGATCTTGACAATTGGATCATCTACACCCTATAAATAAAAGAGATCCAATCACTACTAAACAATGGTGTAAGAAATAGATCAAAGTAGATTTGTGAGAGAAAAAGAGTGAACGTGAGTGAGTGAGTAGAGTAGAGAGAGGATCTGACCTAATCCTCCTCCTCCTCTTCAGTGTAATCTGTTCCTAAATAATGATAGTTCCTCTCTTTTCCCGTGGATATAGGCCAAATTAGGCCGAACCACATAAAATCTCTGCGTTATATCTTTGGTATGTGTTTGTGTTTCTCTCAGCCTCAGATTCCTAGATCTGAACAATAGATCTGGATCGCTACAGTGGTATCAGAGTTGCACATTCTCAACAGTGTATCAGAGTTGCGCATTTCCAACAAGAATTGACTTTAAGGTCACGAGTTTATGGTATGGAAATATCCTCTTACAAAATGTAAGATCAAGCTGCATACTATTAACCATTGTAATCCGTCCGCCCCACATACATAGGAACTTTGTGCACTGGAGCTAGCCCTTTACTTGTGTGGCTGTAGCTACAAGTGGACGTGAAAACTCGTTTTCAACATAGGCGATGATACGGATAATAGCAACAGTAGATTCTCTGTACTTGTTCCTCAAGACCAAAAGTAGTAGAAAGTGGGCAGTCTGTCATCTATTTTGTGGCTCTCTACCTACTGAGCGATTACTTAGGCAGATCATGTGACTGTAGGGAGGAGAAGTTATAAATCATTAATGCAGGGTGGATGATAAAGAATAAGAATTCCATGTGATCTCACATGAGGTCCATGTTGCAAACGTATGTACGGTAACTCAATCTATATAGTAGATATGGCTTTATGATTTCTAGTTTTCTACTGTCACTCAATCCATATGCTAGATTTGGCAATATGATTATTCCTGTTGCACGAGTCTTGGTGCAACGGTAAAAGTTATTGTTGTGTGACCTTGAGTTCACGGGTTCAAAGTGTGGAAACAGCCTCTTACAAAATGCAAGGTAAGATTGTGTACTTTAGGCCATTGTGGTTTGCCCCTTCCTCGGACCTTGCATAGGTGGGAGCTTTGTGCACTGGGGCTGCTGTATTATTCCTGTTGCGTATTGTCACTAAATTCATCCTTTTTTTAGACAATAGACATCTATAAATTTTGAGACTAAAAATGAGAAATCTATCTCTAATGCCAAGGGTGAGCCTTGGTGTAAAGTTGTCATTGTGTGACCTTAAGATAACAGTTTCAAGTCGTCGAAACAATCTCTTATAAAAATGCAAGGTTAAGCTGAGTAATATAGACCCTTGTGGTCCACCCTTTTTCTGGACACTGCATAGGTGAGAGCTTCAGGCACCGGGGCTGCCCTTATGTATGACTTATAGGAATCTTTCAAAAAATGATTGGTACAAGAAAACACTTGCACAGTTCGAAACGACGGCGTGAAAGTGATTTTGGGCCCATCTAGAGGGGAATGTGCATCTAACCCATGAAGGGGAAGGGTACAAATTTCCTTGCCGTGGCTATGATCTTGGAGGAAACAAGAGATGGTGCGGGTGTGTTTGTACTTATTGTGAAAGACCAAAGTCTTGGTGATTCAAATCCTCCTACATTTGAGCCTTTGACAAGAGAATGCGTTGATGTTTTCTTAGATGAATTATTAATTGGACTGCCATCATACAAGTCATCCAACATTAAATTGATCTCATTAGGCCTGGCGATTTGGGTTATTGGATTGTGTTTGTGTCTTATCGAGACTAACCCATTATAGTATATGGGTCGACCTGAACACGATCCGCTTAATAATCGTGTTAAGAACCCGTGACTTGAACACAACACGATTATTAAACGAGTCGACATAACACTACTCATGTAACACGATTAAATAAATGTAAAATAAGTAATATAGGATGGTTCTTCAAAGACCATCCTATATTTTCAACCAGACGACAATTTTTACCATTGCACCAAGGCTCCCCTTCGTCGTGGAAACTTCCAACAAATAAAGAAAGGGATTTTGCTTAAGCAAGCTAGTTGAATGGGTCACTGTCACACGGCAGTTTTCTCTTGGAACTGGTGTGTTTTCCGAGTTCAAGAGAAAAAATTTTCTCCTACTTCAAGAAAAAACCTCAAGTTTCCAAGAAAAGCTGCAGGAATCAACTATTTGACTACCTTAAGCAAGCTAGTGTATGCAGCTTGCCTATTCCCTTATCACTTTTCAAGTTCTAATCCTGTTTACTACTTGTGTCACTTGATTACCTTGTAGCCCCAAATGAAATTTCAGTTTTTTACATCATTCCAGCCTCTTGCAAAATGCAAGGCAAGGCTGTCTACTATAGGCCTTTGTGGTCCACTCCTTCCCTGGACCCTGCATAGGTGAGAGCTTCGTGCACCAGGACTACCCTTTTTTTTTTATCTTTTTTCATAAATCATTACTGAGCTAGCCTTTGGTTTGATAGTACAGCTCTTCTTGTTCTTTCTTTTGATTTGGTTGTTTCTTGTGAATGGCAAAGCAGAATCAATTTTTTCAATTTATATTTCTTAGCCTGATCACTTTCACAAGGTGATGCTTGCTTTCTTATTGTCCAAGGTATGGGATCCTTCCGCTGATCTATAAACAACCCCATCTTGGTGCAAATGAAGAGAATCTTTGGGAAATCGGTTTCCGAAACGGTGCACTATCCTTCAAGAGTGAGAACTGTGCTGTTTATATGCATGTAGTTCTCGTTGTCTCATCTGTGCTGGTAGACCTTGTAGCACCATTTAATGGCAGTTAGAAGGGAAAGGATTGGAATATTCAGTAACCGAACTAGAACTCCGTAGTCATTGAAAAAATTGTAGGGATGAAACTTTGACTCTCCATCCTCTACAAAAACGGAAAAACAAAAAAAGAAGTGTGAGATCAGTAGTAGCCACTACACAAAATTGGCTCGATTAGTGTAATTTAACGGGCACAGGAGAGCCTTGGTCCAACTGTAGAGTTGTCGTCGTGTCCCATGGAAACAGTTGTGGTCAGCTCCTCCGTTGAATTGTACATATATGCTAGAGCTTCATGCACGGAGGCTGCCCTTTTCAATGTAATCTAATGGCCATGAGCTCCTCTTGAATGCTGCCTTCTGTTTCTCTCATGATCTATTCAAGCGACACGTGAGATTCATGAAAGTGTCTTCTTCGCATGGGATTGTGATACGACCCATTTGGTGATCAAAGCCAAACTCTTCTTCTGCTCTGCTCAATCATTCTTGGAACAACGGATTCTTCAAGAAAGAAACTGGAATGACGAATCGCTTCTGCCTCTTCCCGACGTAAACGGCAAAGTGGCCTTTGGGAGCATGTACGGGCCCGGTGGGCTGAATTCTTCTCAAGGAATATTTGGCGATATGCTTGGCATGAATCATCCAAGGCAAATCGACACCCATTTTTTCGAGATCTTCTTGAAACAATCAGAAGGATATATCTGAGGTTGAGGAGCCGGTAAAGAGCTGCAAGGACTAGAGGATTGTGCTGGATTGAACGGGAAAGGTTGTTATATATACTGCTAGTCATACATGCTCACTTATGCATTTTCGGTTATGTAGGGCCAAAGTAGAAGTGGAGTCTTAGAGCAACGGTAATGATTTTGTCGTGTGACCAATTTTGAAATTACGGGTTCAAGGTGTAAAAACAGCCTCTTACAGAATGTAAGATAAGGCTGCGTCCAAAGGACTCATTTGCAATCCCATGAATTTAGTACTCGTGAAGTATGTCTTTTTTGTCTTTTTTAAGTTACGGTGTATTTGCACCCCTAAGGCCCTTTTCTCATACTCCTTTTTAAGTTACAGTGTATTTGTCCCCCTAAGGCCATTTTCTCCACTTTTCATGCTTTGACCCTTCTCTTAGCCTACTAATTAGATCATCTACTGAGCAGAAGCCCTCCTACTTTTTGTACGATGAAGTCCATTTATAGAAGATCTACATTGTTTATCTAATGTTTTTGGCTTTGGATGTCCTTTAATCCTAAAATCCAGCAGATTGGCATGTTACAAGATGGTGCTTTTTTATTTTTTAATGTTGACAGTTGCTCAGAAGGTTTCTCGCTGTCTGTGAAAATAATCTTTCTTTCAATATTAGAATGATCAAATCTACATGATTTTGGAATTAGAAGAGTTTGAAAGCCAAAAAAATTTAAATGAACTAAGTAAATTATCTATATATGAACCTGATCATACAAACACTTGTATTGATTTAGCGTTCCTCTGTTGTGTCAGTAATCAAATCATTTCTCTGTGTGTATATGCACACAGTTTGAGATTTGATGGAAGGACCATTTTTCTGTAGAATCACATAAACTCTGCTGCTGACATAAAGTTCTTTGTAGCTTATTAATTTCTAACTATATTCACGCAACTGAAACAACTGATGGGACTCAGAGAGCATGTGATGTCGGGCCAAGCCCTTACTGTCTTCGGCAGTACGGTTGCATGATCTCAGGGAGGTCTTGGTTTTCTAATATAAAGTACCCACCTGTGCGGCCGTAGAAGGGGAGTCTTAACGGAGCGGTAGAATTGACTTTAAGGTTACGAGTTCATCTATGCAACAGTCTCTTATAAAAAATAAGATCAGGCTGCGTACTATTAACCATTATAGTCTGTTCTTTCTCTGAACTCCACTTACACTAGAGTTTCGTGTACTGAAGCTGCCCTTTACTTGTGTGGCTGTAGCTATTCCAAGTAGATGTGAAAACTCGTTTTCAACGTAGGCGATGATACGGATAATAACAACAGTAGATTCTCTGTACTTGTTCCTCAAGACCAAAAGAAGTAGAAAGTGGGCAGTCTGCTGTCTATTTTGTGGCTTTCTACCTACTGAGCGAATACTTAGGCAGATCATGTGACTGTAGGGAGGAGAAGTTATAAATCATTAACGCAGGGTAGACGATGAAGAAATAAGAATTCCATGTGATCTCACATGAGGTCCATGTTGCAAACGTATCTATGGTAACTCAATTTATATAGTAGATTTGGCTCTATGATTTCTAGTTTTCTACTGTCACTCAATCCATATGCTAGATTTGTCAGTAAAATCATCCTAATTTTGGACAATAGACATCTATAAATTTTGAGACTGAAAATGAGAAATTTATCTCTAATGCCAAGGGCAAGTCTTGGTGTAAGATAACGGGTTCAAGTTGTGGAAACAACCTCTTGTAAAAATGCAAAATAAGGTTGCGTAATATAGATTCTTGTGGTCCACCCTTTTTTTGAACCTTGCATAAGTGGGAGTTTCGTACACTAGAGATGCCCTTATGTATGGCTTATGCGAATTTTTAAAAAATGATTGGTACAAGAAAACACTTGCACAGTTCGAAACGATGGCGTGAAAGTGATTTTGGGCCCATTAGAGGGGAATGTGCATCTAACCCATTAAGGGGAAGGGTACAAATTTCCTTGCCGTGGCTGTGATCTTGGAGGAAACAAGAGATGGTGCGGGTATGTTTGTACTTATTGTGAAAGACCAAAGTCTTGGTGATTCAATTCCTCCTACATTTGAGCCTTTGACAAGAGAATGCGTTGATGTTTTCTTAGATAAATTATTGATTGGACTGTCATCATACGAGTCCTCCAACGTCAAATTGATCTCATTAGGCCTGCCAATTTGGGTTGGAGGATTGTATTTGTGTCGTGTCAAGACTAACCCATTATAGTATATGGGTCAACACGAACATAACCTGCTTAATAATCGTGTTAAGAACCAGTGACTCGAACACAACACGATTATTAAACAAGTCGACACTGCCCGACTCATGTAACACGATTAAATAAATGTAAAATAACTAATATAAGACGGTTCTTCAAAAACAGTCCTATATTTTCAACCCAATTGGTTAATAGTTTATGGGTTAGATAGGTCAATACGACGAATTAATAGGTCGCATGTCAAACAGGTCAAAGCGACGGGTCAATATTGATTGACCCGAACACCACACGATTTTTGGTGTGTTATTTTCGAGTTAACCCGAAAATGACACGAACACGATAAGACTCGACCCTAACCCGCTAAATCCGTGTCAGGTTCGAGTCGTGTTATCGTATCGTGTCATATTTTCCCACCCTTAGATCTCATCCATGATAAGTCTACTCAACAAAGTAGCATATAAGATGAGACCTATTAAACAAAAAGAGCTACAAAAATAAGTTATGGAGGTGATTGAGAAGAGGCTACTCCATGAAACCATGGAGTTCCCACACTTTTGACCCAAAAAAGAATGAAACATGGCGTATGTGTATAGATAATTGTGAGGCCTTGGGTTTCTGATACAATTTTAAATGCAAAGACTTTTTGTAATCTGCTGCTTCCTCGACTCCGCATAGGTGGGAGCTTTGTACACTATGGGTACCCTTAAAAATATTTTTAAAAATAATAAATATAACATTCATTAGTTTTCAAAATCACATTCCCCGGTAGAAAACTTCGCTTATAGTATAACCCTGAGAGCACATCAAGAAGCAACCAATCACAACCACATCCAATTAATAAATCCATAAAAGTGTTACGTATGGTAGCTTCGCTGTTATTACATGTCCATCAACCATAGAAGCTTCAATATAACATGAGATGGCTAAGTTCAACTAACTAATATATATATATATATATATTTATATCATACTTTTCTTCATTGATCCTCTGCGATCTTCTTCTTGTTTAAGCTATCTATAACCCAGTGAACTTACACCTGAAAATGTTGGTTTGGGGGCGAGTATGACTACTCAGTGAAAAAATCATAAATTAGGTCTGAAAATCACAAAAAATATGTGACAAATCATAATCCAATATGATAATCTAAACAAGCATCAAATATCCAATTTACAACATATAATAACAAAATGACAATTTTCAATTCTATCAATGCTCATGTATGTACAATAACTAACAAATCTTAGATTTGAGTACCACGTCCTTCTATAACCTTATAAAGCAATTATTTAAATTCTTAAGGATGACCGACATGTATAACATGTCCAAGTAACAAATTGGCTACCATGCATGTAGAGGAAATGTCACTCAAATATATTCAGTTGCAGATACTAATAATTTGTTGACCTTTGTGGTTTGCCCCTTCCCCGAACCTTTCATACGCGAGAGCTTCGTGCATTTGGACAGCCTCCCTTAGATACTAATAATCTATACAAGTTTTAATATGGCCATTTGAACTTAGAGGATGTAGTCTAAACCCCATTTGAACATAGAAGGGGAGCCTTAGCGCAATGGTAAAAGTTGTTGTCATGTGACCTTGAGGTCACAGGTTCAAAGCATGTAATCAACCTTTTGCAAAATATAAGATAAGGCTGCCTACTATAGGCCCTCGTGGTCCGCCCCTTCCCCGGACCCCTCATAGGCTGGAGCTTCATGCACCAGAGTTGCCCTTTTTATTTGAACATAGAGGATGTAGTCTAACCCTTATACTTACTCTCCCAAATTAAAATCCATACTCTAGGCAGTGGTGCATGAAGCTCTCGCCTATGCAGAGTCTAGGGAAGGGGCAAACCACAAGGGCCTTACCTTGCATTTTTTGTAAGAGGCTGTTTTTACACCTTAAACCAGTGATCTCAAAATTACATGATGAACAACTTTTACTGTTGGGCTAAGCTTTCCTTCTAAAATCCATACTGTGGGCATGCATCCTATGTAGAGATTGGAGGCAATTTTAAGAACTCCTAATCAGACCAACTAGTCGTAAGAGATCGTAAGGCGCTTGTCTTCCTCGAAGACTGCAACAGTCAGTCAGCAGCAAAAACAGCAAATCAACAATGGGAAGCGTGCCTGCCATTTAACTATCTTATCTTTTGATAACAGCACCCTCTACTGCAGAACCCCGAAGCAAAGAGAAAGCTCCAGTAAGAGTGGCCATGGCCCCTCATCAGGACAAGCCAAAAGTTGCAGAGGAGGCCATGGAATCGACCCAAAGTCAAGAAGTCAAGAAACCCATTTCAACTATAGTGATCCTTATTGGTACGAGTTTCAATTTTTTCTGGGTTTTGCTTTCTTATTGTTTTCCCTTTCTTACGATTTCTGTTGGCATGCATAATAACAGCGATGCAGACGGAAGCTCTACCTCTTGTGAACAGATTCCAGCTTTCTGAAGAAGGGAATTCCTTGTGAGTCTGTCTCTCATAGTATATGTGCTGCTTGGCTTATTCTCTCGTTCCTTGTTAGGTTTTGAAAATGAAAATGGTTTATTGTTCTCCTAGTACTTTTAACTGAGAAAGAAGACAGACATAGTTAGTTCTTTCCGTGTTTAATTTTTGTAATGAAGTATTCTGTTTTCTATTAACTTTTTTGTTGATTATCTGACGAGGGAGGTATTCTAGCTAAGTTTCAACTAATTACGAGGTTAAGTTCGCCTAGACTAGAATTCTGAATTCTGATTCAGTACCCTCTTCTTGTTTAGTATTTATGTAGCTGTTAGGATTAGAGGTAATACAGTAGTAGATTTCTTTGAATAAATTTTCTATAGGTTAGTAATCCAATATAATTCTGGTCCCTACAGTAGCCCTTAGTGTTGAATTCATAATCTGGAATATCTTATTGAGTAACATTTTATGCTGGAGCTATTAGCTTTACTGAAGCTTTAATTACTCCCTTATAGAATTAGTTTATGCTGTGCTTACACAACATTGACATTCAAGAGATCTAGCTGGGATTCTAGAGTGCTGATACCTTTCTTATTTTTCTTCTACTGTGAGAAGATGTCATGGAGAAAGTGACAAAGGCAGCTTTTGACAACATGGAGAGATGCTTGTGAGTGGAGATGAAAATCATCAAGATTTGCTTGCGCCTGAAATTATTTCTCCTATACGTTGTATTTCAATTTTCTTTTGGAATGGAACTTCTCCTAGACATCATTGGGATGCGATGCATATGCCTTAGCTCTGGGGAGAAGTGGAAACATAGAAGGGAGAGAGGGAATAAAATGGCATTTCATGTTTTACTTTTGGGTTTACTTTACCTTTATGAACTTATTTTTACATTTGATCACCCTTTTGAATATACATGTCACGTTTTGATGCTTCAGATATCCTATTATTAGTATTTAAATGTTGATTTTAACTTTGTAAATCTAAATTTCATTTGCCTTAGAATTTTACTGGTTATTATTTGATAATTTAATTTGTTCATAGATTTGGGAATTGGTGTCAATGCTGTCTTCACATTGGTACCTCTCTCTTCATTTGGAAAGTTTTTATAGGCTATCCTTAGCTTGTTGAGAATTTGTCAGACAAATGTAAAGTAAAACAAGAGACCAAACAAGGAAATGTGGGTATTATCTTGCTGTAAGTTATTATGGACCTCAGTTAATAGCTCAAGGCTGGTCTCCATAATATTTGACTATATAAGTTTTTGTAGTCAGTATTTGTTTTTTTTTTTTTTTTTTCAATATTAGTTGGTTGACATTGTATCTTTCATTCAGTGCCTCTCAACTACTGTTCTCTCCCTTATTTGTTGAATTGGTTGGATAACTTTCGCACGCCGATCATTTTACAGGTTTCCTAATGGGGTTCCATGGGTTAGATATCATGGTATCTACAAGGGTTTGAACATTAATATAATCTGGCCAGGAAAAGACGCATGTCTAGGTAAATGTTATCTCATTTGATTTATGTTTTGTTATTGAAAATATAAACTTCTAGGTAAATGTTTCTCCCAATTGGTTTATGTTGTCTTGGTTCAAAATCAATGGGCATGTCTCTTACTTGTAGGACATGCACATTGGTTATTCTGTTTACCATGTATTGTTTTGTTGTGCCACTTCAAGAAGTTGAGATCACGGATGCACCTCTTTCTATAGAATGAGCAACTTTGCAGATTGTTTGGAATATATTTAGCTGTGCACCTAAGAGCTGGACATTGACCCGTCTGGACATGATTTTGACTTGTTAAATGGGTCAGAAAATCCACATTGGTCATCTTCACATTATTTAGATATCAAATGTCATTATGTGGAAATTGATTAGATTCATGGCAACCTTACTTGCAATGCCCAATAGAACCATTTCTGAAATTGTCATTTGTGCACCCCCATCTTTAGGATACATATTTCGTGTTATCTATAATATTTTCACTTTTATGTTTCTTTTAACTTTTTCAGCTTAAGTGCTTCTAAATTTCATATCCAGTGTGATGTTTGAAATTGATTATTGTTTTGAGGTGCTTCTATTTCATGTAGTGATATTCTCAATTATTTTATCTTCAAATTAATACTGCAAAATGGCTCAATATATTTCTTTACATAATAAGTACACTTTAGTCCTAAAACTATTCCCTTATGACACTTTAGTCCTTAAAGTTCCAAAAAACCAGTTTAGTCCCTGGATCTATTGGTTTGGGTTGCATTTTAGTCCTCTTGTTAACTTTGCTTGAGCTGAGGTAGGACCCCACAAGCAACAATTTAGCCCCAGAAATAAGTTGTCCTTCTAGAACTTTAAGGACTAAAGTATCATTAATGAACAGTTCCAGGGAGTAAAGTATCGTATGTGAATAGTTCCTGGGACTAAAGTATCATAAGTTAATAGTTCTTGGGATTGAAGTGTACTTTGCAAGGGCCCAACCGTTAGTTCAGCTGACAGAAAGTTAACAGAAGGACTAAAGTGCAACCTAAACTAATAGTTCTAGGGACTAAATTGTTTTTCTGGAACTTTAAGGACTAAAGTGTCATAAGTGAATAGTTTCAGGGACTAAAGTGTACTTTTCTCTAATTAATATTTAGAATTTTAGATGCATATAAAATGTGGATTACATGCTATACCTTGTACCTGAGAACAATGTTGATTCTTTTCAGCATAGGGACAAAAGGATAAGCTGTTTGCCTTTTTATTACTTCTAAACAATAGCTAGCATGTCCTGTGGACTCTATCACTTAGAATGGCTTTTTGCTCATTTTGATCATTCAACATTGTCATGTGTATCGCACAATCCTTGATTTTAATTTTAGCCAAAAGGCTCTAAGAAAGTCATGATTGTGATCATTCTGGGATCTTTCTTTGTCAACTACCACAGATTCTGTAGGATAATTGAGGTTCCTTGCCTTTTCGCATACAAGAGGGGTGAATGCTGGGTGCTGACCAAAAAAGGCGGCAGAGGTCTTATAAGAACCTAAGGACTCTCCTACTTGAAGAAGCTAAAATTATTATTTATTATTAACAGGGCAGCCTGGTGAATGAAGCCCTTGCGTATGCCGGGTCCAGGGAAGGGACATGCCACAAAGGGTCTTTTTTATGCATGGTTACCTTGCATTTTTGCAAGAGGTTATGCATGGTTACCTTGCATTTTTGCAAGAGGCTGTTTCCACGCATCGAACCCATGACATCAAGCTCACTTGACGACAACTCAACCGTCATTATTATTATTACTATTCGAAAATGTTACTGGTTTACTAAGCTAGTTTAGGAGGATATCCTTTCCTCCAAAGGTTATCTAGTGATGTAGGGATCAGCCAGCATGCTAAAGATATATGTTGTGTGAAATGTAATCCAACATCAGTGTTTTGAGGAGTCTACTAAGATACTTTTGGATGAGCTCTTCTCTTTGAAAGAATTGGTCGAGTGGCACCTTGCAATATGGTTCACTGTCCTGAAGAAAAATATGGTACCATGTTATTTCATGGGGAAGATTTCAAATGTCCACCTATATCTAGCAGTGTCAGAGGTCTCAGATGCTTTAACAGGCAGGTTCTGGACAAGGAACTGTTATATCTTGAGGAAATGCACGGTCTACAAGTTGTTTTTATGCATTACATGTTACAAAAGGAAAGTTCTGGCTTTCAGAACCGATGAATCATTCATTTGATGCCATAGGGTAAAGAACCAAGTTCCCTATTGTCTTAATGTGATGGGATGGTTGTAAAATTCAAGCATAAAACTAAATATCCATGGTATCTTGCTCTTATGACTGGTTGTGTGAAATGCTACCGTTAGAAAAGGACAATTATGAAGAACCACGTGAAAAGAACATCAAGATGGCATGTTTAACATAACTTCAATGCAGTTATTGTCTAAATCCATGACCACTATTGGCAGCTGGAAGTTGTTCTTGATTCCCCCTCCACAGTAAGCATGTTTCCTGCTCCCTTTTTCTTTCTTTTGCAGAGGTTTGTGATCAGTCTTTCCTAATGGTTTCACTGATGTTTTACTCATGGAGCTTAGTCTTTGTTTAGTTTCTTGCGAATGTATTTATCTTCACAATGCTACTTGGTCTAAACTTGTCTTTATCAGCATATAGGGTAAGAAATTTCCAACTCCTTTCTATGTATCTAAAAGTTCCCATTCTCATATTGGAATGTAATTTTACCAGGAGTTGATAGTGTGGGCACGATTTCAGCGTCTCTAGTGACATATGCTTCTATACTGGCATTAAAGCCAGATCTTATAATTAATGCAGGGACAGCTGGTGGCTTTAAGGTATGGTTATGCTCCTCCAGTACGTCTTGCTGTGCTGTTTCTGTTGTCATCGTTTTTCTAATATTACCACTTTTCCTTACCATTTACTTAATAGTTGATAGACCATTTTTCCTATTTAAGATTGTTGATGGCTGACCTTTGGTTTCCTTTTTTGTTTCATGTTCTATATTTGCATACAATACTTGTTGGATATGCAAGTTTATATGTTTACATACAAGGGGCATATTTGTACCTTTGTCATATTTGTGAGCAGTACTAATGTTACATCTACATCATATGACTGATTGCAAATGCAAGACTTAGTAACCATTACCTTTTCTTTTTTCTTTTCCTATTCTTTTTGTGTGTTTCAATAGTTGCAGTGTACAAATCCTAGGCAAGTTAAAGTAATCTAGGAAACAGATCAGTTTTTTATCATTCCTTATCTTCTCTGCTTTCTCCTTTAAAGAATTTCCACCTCTCTCTTTCTTTCACTTCTTAAAGAAACCTATATCTTATTCAAGAAACTCTTGCCTTTAATTTCTACTTTTCATCTTCTCCGAAACCTATATTCTTAATCTTCTCGTGAAATATTGTTCTCTGTCCTACTATTTCTCTGTAAAGCCTGAGTTTGTTCAATGGCCACCTTTTCTCTTCCTTTCTTTTTCTGGATAACATACACCAAACTCAAGTGAGGTTCTTGTTAGCAAGTCAATGACTTCTAACCACATTCTTTCCCACCTGATCAAGACAGAAAGCCCTTCCTTTCATGAAAATTTCCTTCTCATCTCAAAGGCAAATCATGTCTCATTGTGTTTCAAACTCTAGTCCTGTCGTCCTCTCTCATTCTTTTGCTTTTCTTCAAAATTGTTTTCATTCCAAACTTGGATTTATGTTTAAGTTCTACATCTGTTCCAATCAAAACAACCACATACATCACTCTAAAACTAAAACCCTAAAATAAGCAATTGATGCCGCATAAGCTTATTTCTAACCCATTTAGTTTTAATCTAGAAATCAAATTTATTTCAAGTTAATCCCCTCCAGAACATGCAAGGAGACATAATTGAGACACAGCCTGATTGCAGTATGGGTGTTCACAGAGACATCAACAGTGCCCCCCGCAAAGTTACTTCTTTTTTCTTCTGTAGATGGTGGAACATAAACCACAGGTGATGGACTTGGAATGCTTATGAGCCAAACTTAGTGGTGTTACTAACAGTCATATTCTGTCAAGCAAAAACAGCATAAAGACCCTTAAATTTATGTACATGGGCTCAAGTAATGCACATTCTTGCCTGTAATGCACATTGGACAAACTTGTTAGTTCATTTTGGGTTTTTTACAAATTTAATGCCTAACATTGAATTTAATAACTTATAATTTATGGTCCAAGTGAATAATTGAAAGTAGAGTCCTGGTAGGAATCCGCACTCAAGAAGGGTGGAAGGAGTCCATGCCCTTTCCTCATGCACAGAGAATTTTTTCTTTTAGATTAAGCCATTCATCATGTTTGAAATGGCTTAGATAGGCTAGAAATCAAATTTGGTGCCCATTGGCTGCTTTTAGCCCATCTTTCTTTGGATAAAAAAGATCACGATCATCCATTTTTATTATCATTTTTCAAAGACCCAAAATAAATGGTTTGGATCATCCAAGTTCATTAGTTTTTCATGTGGTGCCTATTTTTGGTATGGCGAACATGATGAATTGTTTGGATTACTAAAACAAGTTCACCATACATGATAAAAGGGTGTGGACTCTTATTGTGACTCTTGATAGTATTTAGGAGTCAAATGGAATCAAACATGGATGGATGTTAGACCAACTGCAGACCATCTGGCTACAAAGGGCAGAGACTGTTTTTTTGAAGAGGTACAAAGGCATTCCTGTTCTAAAATGCAACCGCCCTTGCATCTGCCTTTTTCTTTGACTGGCCTTACCTTCCTTCAAATTAAGCTTAAGATTGATTGTTGCTTTCCCAGTTCCACTTACAGTTTTGGATTAGATTCTCTCTCTTGATATGGCTGTGCTTACCTTTCTTCCATCAAATACCAGACTGGCATTAATTGTTCTTCCTGAAATCTTGTTTACAAATCTTCCAATTTTCTGTTTTAGCTGTTGGGCATTTACAGTGTGATATCTTGGAATCTTTCATCCTTCTTCCAAATAAATTGTCAATATTGGTTTCCCTGCAACATGATGTACACAAGCAAGAAGTTTCACATTTTATTGTGTAATCCAATGATGATTCTTGGAATCTGTCAGGCAAAGGGAGCTAGCATCGGGGATGTATTCCTGGCAACTGACATTGCTTTTCATGATAGAAGGATTCCTATACCTGTGAGTTCTCCTAAAATCTTCCTGAATTTCTCCTGTTGCTACTCTAAGCACATTGACAATGTATAAGTACTTTGAGGACAAATAATTATGCCAGCAAATTAGTGATTCCAAGAAATGTCTCAAATTGCAATTTGGCTTCTTTAATGTCTTCCCACCTTATGCAAGAATAAGATTATGTAATATTCTAAGCTATTGATAGTAATAAAATCAATCATTCTCCTTAAAGTTTACCAAATTATCATTATCCTGGCATTCCTAGTAAGTATAAATGATATCCAGGGGTAACATGTCTCCGTATGCAAGATCGCTTGCTTTGATCTTCTAATTGAAATAATTTCTCTGCTCAGAAGTTCTCCAGATGGTTCTCTTAAATTCTTGATGGATTGATTTTCTGTCAAAGTCTGTCACTAACTGGATGTTACACATATCACCGGATAATCTGGCTGATTTTACAAGTTCTTTTTTGCTAGAGAAACCATATTTAGAGGCCAAACAATTTCCCAAGAAATACATTTGGTGCCAACTATTTTAGCTCACTATCCCTTGTGGTCTGCCCCTTCCCTGGACCCCACATATGCGGGAGCTTCGGGCACCGGGCTGCCCCTTCTTTTGTCTTGGAAGTATTTGATTTATGGAAAACATTCTAATTTAAAGTTTAAACACTTAAACTATGGCTCTTTCTCAACTTTTTGATATGGAATGAGTTTCATGGTGAAAGGCGAAGCATGTTAATTTGAAGTTGATTGAAAAGATACTTGATTTATGTGGGTCCAGTTATTTGAAAGTGAAATCTTCCCAACAAACAGATTAAGGAAAAAATGTTGATAATGCTCGAAATTTGCCTGATGTTCTGGGGGGATTCGAAGTTGGTTTATCTAGTCATCAGGCTCCAAATAAATGTGTCTGCATGGGTGTGGTGAATGAGACTGTTAAACTTGTTTGCCTCCATGTCCCCAGGAAGATCTGAACCTCTCTGTGAGTAGCTGGTCCTAACCTTTGCTTTAAAAGGGTCCTGTAAGGTGAAGCTGCACTTATAACTTTCACAGCATTGAGACTAAAACGTTGTTGTTTTTTTTTGTCTTGCCTTGGTGTTTGTTAGGCATGGCATGTTTCGTACTGGCTGACCCCATCCATACATGATAAAAAATCTCTGTCATCACAATGCATGCACCATATGTTGGTGGCAACATTATGCTTTTGTTCCAACAAGCAGCTAGGCCCAACACATATTTGAAATTAAGTTATGTGGGCGGATGACAAAGATGTAAACTAAGGAGGACCTTATGAAACATTAAAAATTATTTATCATTTAATTTATAATAGACCACAGCCATATCATTTGAGTTCTAATGGATAAGAAACTAATCAAGGAATGCTTGGAGGTGGAAGACGGCGGGCTTACATTGTCCCATAAAGCTAAGGATCATAAAGGAAGGAAAGATGGGTTTTCTATTTCAATGCCAGAAGACCAGTCACTAGATATCATATTTTAATCAACAACATTCTGCTGCAAGATCCATTGTAACAATAGGCCACGGCCACAACAAACATTATGCGAGTACAGCATCTTTTCCAGCAGTGTATCTTATATCTGAGTGCAAGAGAGTACTGGATTTATGTTGGGAACAAGCTCAAAAAGTACATGGAAAGCAACTGACTATTATTTCTTCATTGCAAATGCAGAAAGAGGTGTTCTGACTCATGTTTTTAGTGAATATCTAACTGAAGATGCTTTCCTGAAAGGAATGCATGCATATCAGTGCACAGAGTTTCATGGACATGTGAGAATGGCCAATGGGAGATCTCAGCTTGAATGCAAGTGTTAGAACTGGGTAGGTTGTACGGAAATGTATTTAGTCCTTCCACAAAGTTAGTTGGGCTTTGAGCAAAAGCCTTCTGTTTCAGGTGGCAAAAGGTGCTTCCCTTGCTAAGAGGTTGCAAAGTTGCAGTTTCAAGGTAGCTTTCCCACTCTAAGCAACAAAAAGGATATGAAAGTCAATCTCAATGAGGGATGTGATAGAAACAGTATGGCATACGGTAGCCTACCTTTAGAACAAGATTATCTGTACCAAAAGAGGAAGTTAAATAAGCTTTATATAGATGTTATGCCCCTTGGGCTTGAGCCTGTATGCTAGTTAAGAGGTTTGTCTTTTGTAAGCACCAGGTTGTGCGTCCAATTATATATATACTAACCCTTGATAACTTTCCGAGGATGGGGGACTCTTTTTAAGAGTCTTTTGCAGTTTTCTATGTTCCTCTCTGGGTTCTTTTCTCCTCCATAAACATCAAGATAAGTCTGAGGTTTAACAGCGTCTAACTGAAGTAGCATGATGGTTACTAAGCAGTATGCATTGTTCAAAGACTGAAGGTCACCTGAATAGAGCCCCTAGTATGGCATATGTGAAATGTACTTTATTTACCTTGACACTAGGAATATTATTCTTTCTGTTGTTTCACAGTAATTTGGGGATCTAGCTGGTAGCTCAATTGGACAGCTCTGTTTATCACTGCCCAAATGTCACATCCCAGAAGAAGAAGAACAAACTAGAAACTCTAATTTTTTTATTTTTTATTTTAATTATCTTTTAACTCCGCCAATGCCGGTCTCAAGCCTAGATGAAAAAGGAGGAGGGTCTTGCGTTAGGTGCCAGCCGGCAAGGGAGAAGTTGAAGATGATTTTGTTATTTCTTTCTTACAAATGAATATGCATTTGTATATTAGTTTGTGAGGAAGAAATAAAAATCATCTCTAGTTTCTTGAAATATGGCAACCCTTGCATCAGGTAGCCAGCCAGCAAGGGTGAAGCTGAAGATGATTTTGTTATTTCTTTTTTGCTTGTAAATGAATATGCATTTCTATATTAGTTTGTAAGGAAGAAATGAAAATCATCTTCAGCTTTTTAAAACTACGGTAACCCCAACTATGACATGAATCGAAAACGGACATTCCCTCAAGCTAGGGCGTTCCTCATAAGCGACGCGTTGCATCAGATCCTGGGTGCAGTGAAAAATAGGCAAGGGTTGCTAGGGTGTTCTTCTAGAAGCGACGTGCTACATTGGATCCCGGGTGTAGTGAAAAATGGGCAAGGGCTGCTAGAGCGTCTCCTCGGAAGCGACGCGCTGCATCAGAACCCAACTGCAGTGAAAAGTAGACATGGGTTCATACCATGGAAGTTGAGAAAGGCGATAGTAAATAGGGTATCTCCAGAACATAAGATTCGTATTACCACATGGAATATAGGGACACTGACAGGTAAGAGTTTGGAGTTAGTAGACGCGATGAAACGTAGGAGAGTCAACATCACTTGTATTTAAGAAACCAAATGGAAAGGGGCTAAAGCTAGAGAAATAGATGGGTATAAATTATGGTACGTAGGAAACGAAAATAACAGAAATGGCGTAGGAATAATAGTGGATAATGAATTAAAGGATAAAGTTTTGGACGTTAAAAGAATTAGTGATAGAATTATAATAATAAAACTTGTTCTTGGAGAGCAGATTATTAATGTTATAAGTGTATATGCACCACAAGTAGGGTTACAAGATATAATCAAGAGACAGTTTTGGGAAGATATGGAGGTAGTCATACAAGAAATTTCCAACACTGAGGGGATATTTATAAGAGCAGACTTAAATGCCCATGTAGGAAAAGATAAGGAAGGATATGATAGAATACACGGAGGATATGGTATAGGTAAACGAAATGAGATGGGAGAGAATATCCTCGATTTTGCTTTGTCATATAACTTGTCCATTGCAAATACACTCTTTAAGAAGAGGGATGAACACTTAATAACCTATAAAAGTGAACTTTATAAAAGCCAAATAAACTTTTTTCTACTTAAGAATAATGAACGATCTATATGTAAGGATTGTAAGGTGATACCCGGTGACAGTTTAACCTCACAACATAGGTTAATGGTTATGGATATCCATATCAAAAGATGGAGAAAAAGAACTGAACTTAATGCACATCCAAAAATTAAGTGGTGGAACTTAAAAAGAGAGAAAATAACCTCATTAAAAAATAAGTTGATGGTAGAAGGAAATTGGATCTATGAAACAGAAGTAAATATCATGTGGACTAATATGGCTGAGTCCATTAAGAAAGTGGCAAAAGACGTCTTAGGAGTATCTAAAGGTAAAAGGCTATTAGCAAAGGAAACATGGTGGTGGAGTGAAATAGTGCAAAAAGTTATTAAAGAAAAATGGATGCGTTTTAAAGCATGGTAGAAGGTTAGAAATAATGAAAACTATGAACAATATAAGAATGCTAAAAAGGTTGCTAAGAGAATAGTAAGTGAGGCTAAACTTAAAGCATATGATGAGCTCTACAATAGACTAGGAACAAGAGAAGGTAAGATGTGTTTAAACTTGCAGAAGTAAGAGAATAGAAGGGTAAGGACTTAGATCATATTAGGTGTATTAGAAGTGATGATCAAAGGGTATTAGTCAAAGATGATGAGATCAAACAAAGGTGGGAAACATATTTTCAAAAATTGTTAAATGACAATGGCTCTGAGAATATAGGGATTGAAAATACTATAAATCTAAATAACATGGAATATTATACATATGAACGTAGGATTAGAATACCTGAAGTAAAAGAGGCATTGAAAAAGATGAAATCAGGAAAGGCCATGGGGCCTGATGGTATACTAATAGAGTTTTGGAAGCATATGGGAGATATTAGGGTAGTTTGGTTGACTAGGTTGTTTAATAAGATTATAAAATCAAAGAAAATGCTGATGAGTGGAGGAAAAGCTCTATTGTACCAATATATAAGAATAAAGGCTATTTTACCAATCTATAAAAATAAAGGAGACATACAGAGCTGTACTAATTATCGAGGGATCAAACTTATGAGCCACACTATGAAACTTTTTGAAAGAGTGATTGAGAAGAGGCTACGACATGAAACAAGTGTATCGGAGAATCAGTTTGGTTTCATGCCTAGGAGGTCTACCATGGAAGCTATTTTCTTACTAAGACAATTAGTAGAAACATACAGGGAGAGGAAGAAAAACCTCAACATGGTCTTTATCGACTTAGAGAAAGCTTATGATAGGGTCCCTAGAGAGTTAATATGGAGGGTGTTGGGTGGTAAAGGGATTTCTCGGGGATATATAGACATAATTAAAGATATGTATAAAGGAGCGGTAACAAATGTTAAGATTACTAGTGGCGTGACTGGTGATTTTCCTGTCACTATAGGATTGCACCAAGGATCAGCATTGAGTCCATACCTTTTCACATTGGTTATGGATGAGTTAACAAAACATCTGCACAAGGAGATTCCCTGGTGCATGCTATTTGCAGATGATATAGTCTCACTTGATGAGACAAGGGATGGTGTAAATATAAAGCTAGAGTTATGGAGAGAGGCATTAGAATCTGAAGGATTTAAAATTAGTCGAACTAAGACAGAATATGTGGAATGTAATTTTAGCAAGGAGAGTAGGAGTAGAACACCAGCCAAGATTGATAACCAAGAAGTCCCCACTAAAGACCGCTTTCAGTACTTAGGATCAATGATTCATGAGAGTAGAGAGAGTGAGAGGGAGGTTACCCAGAGAATCCAAGCGGGTTGGAACAAATGGAGATGTGCATTTGAAGTTTTGTGTGATCGACGGGTGCCACTCAAACTAAGAGGAAAATTCTATAGGATGGCCATAAGGCCGGCTATGCTCTATGGATCAGAGTGTTGGGCAGTTAAGGAACATCATACTCATAGGATGAGCGTCGTAGAAATGAGGATGTTGAGATGGATGAGTGGTAAGACAAGAAAGGATAGAATTAGAAATGAAAATATTCGAGAAAATTTAAGGATAGCACCAATAGGTAACAAGATGAGGGAGATTAGACTTAGATGGTTTGAACATGTTCAAAGGAGACCAATAATGACACCGGTTAGAAGAAGTGAGGCAATACAAGCAGAAGGTTCTAAAAGGGCAAGGGGTAGGCCCAAAAGAACGTGGATAGAAGTGGTGAGGAAAGATTTAAAAACGTTGGGACTAAATGAAGCCATGGTATTTAATAGAGTGGAATGGAGGAATAAGATTCATGTGGCCGACCCCTAATTGGGATAAGGTCTTGATGATGATGATGATGATGATGATGATCTTTCAGATGTAATGAACCTACAAAGAGAGTTCCATTATTACTCTCTATGTGTACTATAGATTGTACATTCTGAATATGCCTTTGCAGTTGTACATGCATTGAACAAACCTCGATCTCTTGATCATGATAAGGGTACAGATCACATTTATTTTGTCTAGATGGTTTAGTTGGAAACTGGGCTGACAGATGAGATTCATATTGTATGGTGAAAGTCAATGGTGGTTCCTGATATTTTGATTGGCTTAACTGATGGAAATCATTCACATCCTCTTTCTTCTGCAGGTTTTTGATCAATATGGAATTGGAGCTCGGAAGAGCTTCTCTACACCAAAACTTTTGAAGAAATTTAACCTGAAGGTGACTTTTGAGACCAAATATCCCATCTTGTGCTGAAGTTGTGCTTTTCTGGAAATGTTTGAGCATTTTTACTTTCAAGAATTCTTTCAAGTGATAAGCTCTAACTTGTTTTTAATATTTGTGTCCTTTTATGTGCAATGTCATAGGAGGGCAAACTTTCTACTGCAGATTCTTTGGATATGTCGCCGCACGATGAAGCATCAATTGTGGCCAATGATGCTACAATTAAAGATATGGAGGTATTAACTTCTTTTAATTTATAGAATTGTCCTTGGTTTGTATAGTGTAAATATTAAAATGAAGCAAATGCTCTGACCTGAGGGAGAGAATGGACAAACCTTTGTCACAGTGCTCATGACTGGATGAGCATGTGTGTATTCACTGAAATTCCTGCAATCAGCCTTAAAGTGGGCGTATGTGTTTTTTATTTGATGGAGTTGTAAGTAATAATAATCAGAAATCAAAGTATTAGCTTGGTTAACATACAAGCCAACTAGGATTTAGTGTACTGCATTATCCATCCCAAAATAGCTTCCTCACTGGGAACAAGATTCATATTTAAGGACATGCAGAAAGCCATGAGGGTCCCTACCCATGAAGCATATAAAGATAAGTTCAGATATGCCTTTGTTTCGTGTAGGATGTCTCTAATACACCAAGTCCACTTTACTAAAGATTGGAAGAAGGGATTTGCAAGGGATTGAATTTAAGAGTAAGTGTCAAACTCAACCAAGTTGCGCAGACTTGATCAATTGAAGACATCAAGTAATCATTTGGGTCTCTGTCAATTTGTGCTGAGGTTAATTATCACACAATATTGTTCTTGATTTAGCTGATTCAATTCTTTTAATGATGGGTCTATATGCTGAAATCCATGTTTTATTGATACAGTACCTCTTCACCATAGGTTTTAGAGGTAGTACACTATTGCCCACAAGCAATAGATTTTGATGGTGCTCGACCTTTACTACACACATGAACCATATGTGGACCAATCTGGGCCATTGATCTGGTAGACCAATTTTACAAGCAATATCAATCATTTAAACTAGATCTGATCTGCTTGATCAGACTTACAAATTTTAAAATGCCAACATTTAGCAACAAAAATCATAAAACACTATTTTGGTTGTGGGGATAGGACTATGGACCAGCAAGAACTCCTGATAGTGGCCAACAGGCCAGCATCTCAGATCATCATACGCATGTACTGTGTATGGAAGGAAGGTGACTGACCAAAAGAGATGCAAATACATGCGCAAAGTTTACAGTATGGCCCTGGAGAACCATGCATGTTTATTATGGGCATGTTTCTTGTGTGAATTATTACTATATGCCAGTTTGAGTCACATTTTTAGCCTTAGTTCACAAATCAGTAAAAGGTTCAATAAGAGTAAACAAGTATTTGGAAGATCTAAGTTTCAGTGTCAAGATTATAGATTTTCTAAGTTCTGCTGCAAAAGAAATTATTCAAATCCTGGCTTTCTTCACTAGGTTTGCAATTCGTATGCATGATGAATTATCAGTTCTGAAGTGGGTGAGAGGGTATGATAGGGACAGTATTGGGCATAGAAGGCAACAAGGATGTAACAAATAAGTGATGCAGTTAGTCAGTTAGGATATACAGAGTTGAGTAGGATATGCTAAACAAACAAAGCAGTTAGTATCTAATCTGTTGAATCTGTTACAGAGTTAGGCAAGAATATAATCAGTTGGTTAGGAAAATATGCAGTTAGTATCCAATCTGTTATAGGTATCCAATCTGTTACAGATTTAGGAAGATAGGGAAGATAAAAGGGAGAAGGCAGGGAGAGGAAGAAAAGGAAGAAAGTAAAAGGGAGTGGGAAGTGCAGAGGAGGAACTGAGGTTCCTACTTCCCACTAGTTCCAGTAGTCTTTGTTTTGCTTGATTGATTGTAAGGTTCCCTGTAATTCATCCACTTCATCAATAAATTGAGCTCCAGTTCTTTCTGAACACTGCTTATTATCAAGTTTCATTTCTTCCTGGCCCAACAGGGTACTTCCGAGCTCTTACTAACATATAACCAGAAGTAACCATATATATATATATATATATATGAAGCTATCAGGGTAGCATTCCTCATACTATATCTATCCATTGGTAATGATGAATAAAGGTGCCAAGTGACCACAAAGGTCTTACTTGCATCACATGTATGTGTCTTTTCTTTGCTTTTGGCTTCCTGCCAGTGATTGTGGATTCTAACTGTCGTTGGATTGTATTTTACAGGGGGCAGCTGTGGCATATGTGGCAGATCTCTTATCTGTCCCAGCAATTTTTGTCAAAGCTGTAACTGACATTGTTGATGGTGATAAACCAACTGCAGAGGAGTTCTTACAGAATTTGGTGGCAGTTACTGCAGCACTAGACCAATCAGTTACTCAAATTGTGGATTTCATTGATGGCAAGTGCCTGTCCGATCTTTGAGCATCATGTCTCTTCTGTATTATCTTGTTCTTCCTTGGTGAAGGGAGCCGAAAGTTCAGCTCCCATTTATGAATTTTAACAATATCAAAATGCTTGAAAATGCTCCTTTACCAATATAGTAGTTCTATTTCTGTGAGTCATTAACGATTTTATCATGCTTATACTGAAAAGTTGTTGGATATTCCAACCTGAGCTTTTGAAGGCATTTGTGGGGGTCAACCCGCGGCCAGAAACATTTTTGAAGAAGCTTCATCAATAGTCTCTTTATTTTACTTCTTTTGTCCCCTTTGGGGATTGACGACATAAGCACCATACTATTGATTAGAAAACCATACATCATGATATGTGTAAATCAACTAGAATCATGCAAGCTGTCTCTGTCTGGTGGAAAATCAGCTGCCTACACTAGCGATAATGAGCTTTGGTGGTTCTATCCAGTGAGAGATCTTTTATTGCAGTTTTCTTTTGGAGATTAAGCTATTTCAATACTCTATCAGTACTCATGACGTGTGGTAGCTGAGGAGCCAAGGTTGGCCCTTCTCTTGTTTTGCTTAATAGGAGCTATTATATGAATCTCTGCTGTTTAAGCTGACCTTTTTTCTTTTTCAGTGAAAGAGAGTCTTGGCACAATGGTAAAAGTTGTCTTCATATGACCTTGAGGTTACGGGTTCAAGGTGTGGAAACAGCCTCTTGCAAAAATGCAAAGCAAGGCTATGTACTATAGGCCCTTGTGGTCCTCCCCTTCCCTGGACCCTGCATAGGCAGGAGTTTTGTGCACGGGGCTGCTCCTTTTTTGAGCTATTATATGATACTCTGCTGTTTAAATCAGTAGAGGAATTCACAGGCAGCAAAAGTACGTCATGGGCTCAGATGTTTCGTGATCAAAACCTATTCTTCTGGGCATCTTATATTTCTGTCTCCGCTGTTGGATGACAAAACCATTGCTTTCTGAAGAGGCAAACTGACGACTCAGAAAGCTGTTTGCAGTCATAAACCAGTTAGATTAGGCTTCAGTTCGCATTGCGCCCCTGGAGTTGACCATCTGTTCGCATGTGGCCCTCTCTGTTTCAGCTGTTCCTATGATGCCCTTAGTTTCTATATCTGTTTGCCCGGTAAGCTGTTGGGATCAAAAACTTCATTTAAGACGTTGAGTGGAGAGCATTTTCATACTTTCAAGTGCTTTCTTCTCTTCGAATTAGAACCAAGTCGTAATAATATTTTACTGTATAATAGAAGGTCACCTTGATTCCTATTGTCTAGCTATGCATATTATATTATGTAAAATTTGGGTCAAACTCGATTAAACTCACTCTAACACTGGCCAAAATCATCTAGACATCTTATAATATTAGTTGTCATATATCTTACTAAATTAAGTAAAAACTATATTTTGAGCTCAAACTCTTACTTGATCATGCAAAATTTGGTCAACTCTAGATCTTGCAAACTCTAGATAAATCGGGTGTCCTTCACTTAACTAGCATGTTAACATTTGCATAAATTTGACCACCCAAAGGTTAGTTTGCATGTACTTTTTAGGTGTTCTTAGTGTTCTCTGTCTCTCCCATGATCATTGCCCAGAGCATTTCATTTCTTGTGAATGTATTCTTACAGTGGCTAGAACCATTTCTGTTATTAGACCTAATTTTTTGATCTAATGATGTACCTGTTCCTTTTCCCATCCTTGTGACCCCAAATAAAGTTACCCTCAAAAAGCATTAGTTGTATCTAGGAAAGCTTTGAGATTTTGCCATAGCTAGTTTTCCTAGTAGTGAGAGAGTTTTTCCACTCTTGAAGATGGTACTGTCTAGGTAGCCAAAGGTCAGAGATTTTAACAAAGCTAGTTATCTTGGTAGTAAGAGAGTACAGTTTTCCAATCTTGAATTGTTCTTTTAATTTTTAATTTTTATTTTGTTAGAGGTAAACACACGCATGCACAGTCTCTAAGCTTGGTAACCCAAGTGAGATATTCCTCCTCCACCATTGCACTAAAAGACTTTGGTGCTCCAGTCTTAAAATCACCTAGAAGCTCTTCAATGGTTGGAAGTTGATTTGCTTTACCATTTCCTGACTACAATGACCTTGGTGGATATTGTATATGGAGTTAGCAAAACTTGACCTGACCTTATTTCACTTAATATAGGATGAGTGTGATTGATTTTGTCATTATTGGGTTAGATCATTATTAGCAAAACTTGAGCTTAGCTTGTTTTAGCTAGGCCAAGTTAGACCAATTATCAG
Organism: Warburgia ugandensis; assembly: GCA_035236585.1. Lineage (NCBI taxonomy): Eukaryota > Viridiplantae > Streptophyta > Magnoliopsida > Canellales > Canellaceae > Warburgia > Warburgia ugandensis. Next base: position 46,504,366 of record CP141129.1, read on the forward strand.
CCTAGCTCTTGCAAACTTATTAGTCCATCCAAAGCTAGTAACAGTTTTACAAAACTCAGTTAGTGAATGAAATCCCTAGCTTGGCTGATTTGAGCTAGCCCCTTATTAATACTACGCATGGCTCTAACTGTAGGAGGTCCCAAAAATTTGAAAATCCAAATAGTTCACAATATTATCCTTGGCTTGGATGGGCCATTCTCCAACACTCTATTCCTTTGGATAATCCTAGCTACTCTATTTTGAAGTTGTAAAAAAAAGAACTATCAAAAGTTTCATTGTCCATTTTATAGCTAAAAGAAGTCAGGCCTAGGTGGCTCGTCTAAGTCAAGAGTAATATTATGAATAGCTTGGATCTTCATAAATTTGGCCAAATCAAAGTTATAGCTATCCTATCATTTAGCAAGAAGACTAATGAATAAAAAATGAGGGTGATTTTATCACTTCCCTTTAGCATTTCCTTTGTTAATGGTAAAAGCAGCAATAGTTAAACCAAATTGATGGTTTAACATTGGATTTATATCAGTTTCCTGTGTGGATTCCTACCAATAAGTTTGCACACAATCAATAGTTCAAAAATAGATATTTCATCGATACACTATTATTCACCAAAAACTAATGGTTCACATTTTCTTAGACGAATATTCTAAGAATATCTTATCAAGACAAAATTAGTGTTGAAGTATTGCGCTCCACTTATCTGCCACATTAACAGATTGAATCATTTGCCGAGTTACACCAATATCCCTTCCTTCAGCAAGCAAGTGGTCTTCTCCAAAGGAATTTTTATTTTGAATATTGCAATGATTTCATGCCTAGTGACAGTTTTTGGCAATGGCACTTTGAAAGAAAAAAGAAGAAAAAAAAAAGGTGCTAGTGGGCATCTGCGCCCAAAAATCATGTGACTGAGAGCCATCAAATCGATGGTATTGATCATTCATGTATGTCAAGTGGGATAACAGTTCCAAGAGATGATTGAAGTGAATCGTTTGTTTGAAGGGCATTTCGGCATTTCTCGCATGTGTATTATTTTTTTGCTTGTTTATCATAAAAAATTATATATGAAGCAAACTACCGAGAAGTGTATCCTAATTTTATATCTGCTTGAAATCTTTTTGGTGGGAAAAGTGCTACCTCCAACCTTCGATCAAGAATAACAAAAAAAGGCGTCATAGTGTCTGCAATCACCTGCCTAAATGGCTTGCACATTTCTCTCTTTTTTTTAATCTTGAGAATTGTTAGAAATGCGTTTGGTTGAGTTTTGTTGTATTATTTAACTGAAGAAACGTTGATTTGGGAAATGATAAATTGAGTCTTACTAGGAGAGTCCAATCCACTCATTTTTTTTAGTCATTTTTTTTGAAAGATCTATGTCATCCATCCTTTTCTTCTAAAAGGCTCATGTGAAAAATCATGCAAATTAAATGATTGTAACAGATTTATTTTTCAGTTTTTAAAATCAATGGTCAGTGATTTTTTGCAGCGTAATTTTTTAAAGATAGCCTATTCAAAGCAAGGGTCAGCCAATAAGATGAACCGCATGGATCTTCCAAAAAACATGCTTAGGTTGAAGTCCCCCTTTATCATCCCTGAAAATTACTTAGAAAACAACGAGAGGTATACGGGGAGGTGATTCTCGTTTCTCCAAAGAATCATTTGGGTGGCAGCTCAATGCGGATAAAACTCTCTGTAATAGACTAGTATTAACTCTAGCATTAGATTTTCTTCATATGAGCTAAATTCATCTTCCTCTATCCAATGTTATCTAATGCGAGTCCTTATATAACGTTTACATAGACAAGAAAGAATAGAATTAGAAATAAAAACATTAAAAATACTTAGAAATAACACCAATTGGTAACAAGATGAGGAAGAGGAAGATTACACTTAGATGGTTTAAACATGTTCAACTGAGACTGACAATAGCACCAGTGAGGAGGAATGAAGCAACTAAATGGACAAGAAGAAGGCTCCCAACAACGTAAATAGATGTATCTTTTAGCTGCTTGAGATTGCGGGTACTTAGAAACTGCTCGTTTAGTCCTCTCTCTCTCCTACCTATAGCGCCTGGCTTTACTAGCTGCCGGCTTGTTTTCATGTCCACCATCTTCATCAGCTCTGCATATTGTCTTCACAAAAGCCTTTTCAGCTGAAGAAAAATTCACATCATTCTCTTAAGGGTCTGATGCAGCTTTCCATCTAGTCACAATTTATATAACACATTTCAGAGACCTACTGATGTACATAGCCAATGTGGGGAGGATCCTGATAATCATAAAGGGGAAAGGGAAAATTTTTCCAGGGCCAAAAACCACTTCATCCTCCACTCTAAAATCTTGGAATTACCGTTCATCCGCCCAAAAGAATAAAGCAATGAACCAATCCAACGATTCGTCCAAGTGCCTCATCTAGCTTTACATGTACTGCACATCGCAACGTAACTGCAAGTGAGAAGAGCCATCTGATCGGAACCCACCAGCCTCATCGTAGCCACCTGGGTGAAGAGAGCTCTTTCCTCTTGATGAGGATGATGAGAGAGCGGAAAGCTGCTGTGCATTTGAGGAGTACTTGGTTCCGAGAGCCTGAAGAGAGGGTGGGGATGAAGGGAAGATGGAAGGTGGATCGAGTCTCCCATTTTGCCACTTTTGAGGATGTGAGGAGGCAACCCCTGATCTATAATGAGCCATCTGAGCTGCCCACATCTGTTGGTGTTGCTGCTGCTGCTGCTGGTGCTGCTGTTTTGCTGACCCCACATGACCCAATTGTTGCCCATAAAATGGATTCTGCATATACTGCGGTAGCTGCAACTGAACCTGAAAATAACAAACCAACTGGCAGCAGATACTAACGTGCATATACTTGTATTCTCACTAATAACCACAAAGAAAAGGGAAAGCCTGTTTGTCATCCTGAAGACACAAAAATGAAGCGAGTTGGGAATCAATACCCACAACACTTCAAATGTTGAAAAACAAGGGGGACTCAGCAAACCCCAATTTGGCATCACTCTAGGAGCTTACAAGCTGAAAGACAAGTTACCTGCTGTGCTGCAGCTGCTGCTGCTGCAAGTTGGTCAGGATAAGGGGAAGAATAACGACCATGTGTGATAGAGAAAGGCATGCTTGGATGATGTTGGAGAAGAGAGGGAACGTAAGGAACTTGAATTTGAGCCGAGGACTCTAGCTCTTTCCCACAGTTATTAGATTCACAGCCAGCTGATAACGATAGAAAATCATAACCCTATATGCACAACGATGTTATCAGAACACGGAAACTTTGCGAAGAAAAGGGGAATAAAAATGATAAGATTACCTGCTTTGACTTGGCATGAATCCCGGATGAAGTAGGGCCCTTCCGATCTTGTGGAAGCATGTCATCGTGTGCATTCCCAATTCTTGCTTCGCTTTGATTCCTTTCTACTGCCATACCATTTATACAAGCAGAAACTGGACCACTTTTCAGCCCATTGAGCCTCTTGGCTGATGTTGCACAGGACTTTGTTCCTTCATTGAGTTCTAATTGATTAAGTGGCGACCTGCCTTTTCTCTCAGTAGTTTGGTAGGTAGAGATGAGACGGCTTATATACACATGAGAAGCACATCGTTTCCATGACTGCTTTCCTTTCACTGAAACGGGTTGAAGCTGCAAACAAGTAAAAACATGATGTCAAAAACTGAATTCTATGTTGTTTTCTAAAATGTAGAAATTAAAGGGAAGTGGAATAGGTGCTGCAAATCAGATTTTTCTCTATTCTTTTGTTCGAACAAATTAAAAGAACCCAAGTAAAGATTTCTTGCCAGAGATAAAACTCCACAAAAGGATCAAGTGCAGAGAAGCCCACAAACAGATGATCCTATAATATGACTGCTAAAAATTGATCCATTCTTGTGCAGTAACTTTGCACAGTAAAAAAATGGTCTCTTATTTATGCCACACTAAAATAGGAGGAAGTGTCATATGCAATTCCTACCTTATATCATAGTCCATCTCAGCTATGCAACTTCTCGCCTGCCTAGTAATCAGTGAATACTATATTGATGGAATACAACAGCTAATAGCAGTTACAGCCCTCAGAAGTAAAATTCTTGTAAGCTAGTAGTGGTAGCCACCCAGAAAGGTGACCAGCAAGTTGCTTTTTCTTCAAGCAACACAGCATGGCTCCACCAAGTCTGCTGCTGTCCTTTTTAGCCAACATGAATGATCTTAACCCCAGAAAGCTCAAGAGAAGAACCCTCTTATGGTTCAATAAGGATTTAGTCATAACACAGCAGGTTTGCCGTAATTGCAAGCTTTACAAAATAAAGCCAAATAAAATTCATAAAATGCTCATCATCACAATAGGCATCTGAATTGATAGATCACTCCTGACCATGGATCTCTTAATAGTAGCCCCAAAATCAATATACCAACTAAAGTTTTTAAAATACCCATCAGCACCATAGGCATCTGCATTGATAGAACACTCCTGACCATGGATCTCTTAATAGAAACCCCAAAATCAATATACCCATTTCCTTTTCCGAGAGAGAGAAAGCACAGAATAAGGGTCAAAGGAAAGAAAGAATATATAAGTAAACTCAAGTCTTGACCTTTTCTGTTGAAACACCATCAGTAGCTGAACCAGGTCTAATGGCAAAAGTTACAGAATCTGACCATGTTACAGCAGGTTTAGCAGAAGATGACCTGAGAATTATATTTGCATAAGTACAGCTTAAAGAATGCATCTACCATAAGTATTAAATGAACCTCTAGAAACTCCAAAATGTAAAAAAGAATCACCGCGTATACTCTTCATTACTGTCGCATGACCCAGGAAGCAAGCCACACTGCAGCTCTGGAACTCCATCTGATCAAGCATCAGCATCAGTGGGAATAACATGAGGACAATTATAGTACAAAGCATACTCTACATATCAGATCAGCATGTTGTGCAGCTAAAGCATCTACTCTGATGCCAAGTGATACCTTCTAAGCACGTGCGGTTCATGTTCTGCTCCTTGTTCTCCTTAATGGGTTGCATTTCCTGTTTTGGTGCAGCAGCAACAGGCTGAAAATAGCTAAGGCAATCAATTTATAAATATGACAAAATTCAAGCAGATCTAACAATTATTTGCTGGGAAGGAAAAGCATGCTCCAGATTCTGAAATAGAAGGATACCGGCCATGACCCATTCTCTAGTTTTGGCAATGGGGAGACTGCTGGTTGTGTTGGCTGCAACAATCTGCATGAAAATTAAACAGAAAGATAGATGAGCAACTACAATCAGTCTATAAGCTGTTGCTGCAAGCTGAGAAAAGATCTATGCATACAAAAGAAATGCCAGGACTTAGTTATCATCATATATTAAGCACAAATGTACCCAGCCTGCATACAAAAGAAATGCCAGGATGTATACTTAGTTATCATCGTATAACAAGCACAAATGTACCCACCGATTTGCACAACATGATTCTGATGAAACTCCAACAGAATTCAAAGAGTTGATGGCACCAGTCAATTGCATATTAAATGTATGTTCATCTTTAGACAAAAGAGATGTCCTCATGACATCCGCTTGAGTACTGCTGGTTAGTTCCAGATTGAATTTCTGGCTCCCAGAGATAGTTAGTTCATCCAAATTAGCAGCTTCAGATTCAATTTTTACACTTTCTTCAAGTATTTCCTCTGTGCATAACAGGGTCACAATTTCTGTGCCAGTAGAGATGGGATCATCAAGCTTCACAGTCTCCTCTTTTGGAGCTGCAGAACCAGATAAAATATTCAGTCCAGAAGTTTAGTAAACCAATAGAAAAATAACAATACCAATACAAACAATTACTATACTTTCTGATGGAGACACGGGGCTTGTCCATCCCTCCTGTGAAGATGAAGGCTTTGCACCTGTAGTTGTCTGCTCTACTATACTCTTATCAGGTTTGTCGTTGGGAACCATTGTAGCTAGGGCAAATAAGGTTTTAGCAACATCTTCCTCATCTTCAGTAACTGCAAGAACCTGCTTTTGACATCTCTCCAGGGATCCCTGCATCTGCAGGAAAAATCCCAAAACCCAGTAATCCAAAGAAACACTATGAAAAATATGTTATATCAAACATATGGAGAAGAGAACCAACCGTGCTATGTTTGGATTTCTTAGCACCATCAACATGATCCGGGGACTCAGTTCCATTGGAGGAGAGATGTTGCTTCTTAACATCTGGCCAAGGTGGAGAGATGGATTCACGGTTGCGCTTATTCATAGCTGCAATAACAAAACCAAATGCTCCCAATATTTGACAACAAGAGTAGCTATTGCAACGAGACTCTTTGGGACAAAAAATAATAAATTGCATTCACAGAAATCACATTGCCAAAAACATCTGTACAAGGTGGAGAGATGGATTCCCGGTTGCGCTTATTCATAGCTGCAATAACAAAACCAAATGCTCCCAATATTTGACAACAAGAGTAGCTATTGCAACGAGACTCTTTGGGACAAAAAATAATAAATTGCATTCACAGAAATCACATTGCCAAAAACAGATGCTTTTACACATTAAGAACAAAGAAAGATTTAAAGATTACTGTTATAGAGAAAGTTGTGGCATGCTTTATAATAATTAAGGAGATAAAAAGAATCTTTTAGACGTATAATTCAAATATATATATATATATATATATATATATATAGAGAGAGAGAGAGAGAGAGAGAGAGAGAGAGAGAGAGAGAGAGAGAGAGAGAGAGAGAGTTCCTCCAGAAATGAGCAAATAACAGAGGTCCTACCAAAATTGAAGTTCCGACTTTCCCATTATTCACAGTATACTGAGTATCTATCCAACAGACGTCAAGATGCAAAAACACTAAAAATTCAGAGCCATAAACCAATCAACTCATTGAAACAACAACAACAATAATAAGACATATTTTTCATTTCACGTACCCGACCGTAGTTTCCTCGGCACAGTGGCCGGATCGACACCATTGCACTCATCCAAAGCCTAAAAAACACACGAAATTCACTAAAAACCCGAACAGACTAGACCAAATCCATGAAACTACTCTGTTTCCAGTACCAATTCATACCTTTGCAAATTTAAATCTCTTACTACCATTCCTCTCAGGCATTCTATACTCCTCTTCTCCTTCACAGCCACCACCCATCTCACTAATCTTCTCTTTCTTTGATTTGTCCGGAAATTCCAAATATCCACCATTCAATGCTGCAAAAAGAAAGCAAAAAAACAGGTAAAACCCATATAAGGATAACGCATTATCCGCAACTCTTATCTCTAGGAAAGAAAAATTCAACAGAAAAAAACAAAGAGACTGCTTGTTTTCTTTCTCAGAAATTTCTCTTTTATTGTACCCGAAATTAGTTTGTGTCCAGATGCCCTTTGCTGTCTTTTTGCTGGCGAAAGACGACTCCCTCCACGCTTCAGCTCTCTAATTTTGTCCATTTCTACACTACCGACGTGGATTGAAGAGACTTCTTCCGATTGAAATCGATCGAACCCAGTTGAAATAACTCTTCTTTCGAGCTCTTTTCATGATCAAAATGGCTGAAATTAACCAGAGAAATGAGAAGGGAGGGAGAAAGATGGAACATAAATATGCTTCTTTCTGTCTTCTATGCTCTTCTGTTATTGTTTTTGTAAGAGTGAAATGAGGAAGAAGGAAGTAAAGAGACTTAAAAGGCGAAACGATAGGTTAGAGTGAACGAAAGATTCCATTTTTCTTTTTAGCGGAAAAAGAGGTGGAAATAAAAGCAGAAAAGATGGGTTTTGGTTCTCAAGAAAGAAAAAAAATCCATTTTTATCGCTAATCTCTCTCTCTCTCTCTCTCTCTCTCTCTCTCTCTCTCTCTCTCTCTCTGTTTGGTCTGAGTAAAAAACTAGAGAAGGGATTTCGTTACAGAAGATGAACCCAGAAATAACAAGTATGGAAAAAGAGAGAAAGTTAGGAAAGAGAAGGAAAAAGGAAAAGGTAAATTTGTCGATATGATCAGAAGAATCAGGTTCCTCACAAAGTAAAAAGGAGGGAGGGAGAGAGAGAGAGAGCAAGAGCTCACGAGTAGCACAACGGTGAAAAAGCTTGAACCCGTGAAAGTTTTCCAGAAAAATCAAGCAGATCTATCTAAATATCAAAATACTTAATTGCTGAATTTTCTAAACAAAATCGATATATCGTCAAAACCGTCTCTCACTGTAGAAAGCGAAAGAATTTACAGTGAGAAGAAGAGAAACCGAATAAGAAATGTAGAACACGTCTGTACTGCTTCAGATATCGTTAGCAAGATGCAATGGATAGCAAAACCCATCTATAAATAGGCCCAGATGACCGAAACTCGGAAAATCCACCATTTCTGAAAGCTTTCTTCAAACTGAGCACCCAAAGAAAAACATAGCTGATTCTGCTCTGCATCTAACAAATCGGTAACAGAAAGCCAAAAGACCGAAATCCATATAAAATAAGAGAAACAAAACAGACCCAGAAGAAAACAAGTCGCTCAAATCCAGCTTTTTTCTGTAAGCTTTCTTAAACCAGAGCACCCAGAAGAGTCTCTGCTACTTTCTCATGTCTTCATAAATCATTTACAAGACCTGATAAAATCCAAAACTGTCTCAAAGAAGAAAACCAAAACACACCCAGATGACAAAAACACTTAAATCCACCATTTCTGCAAGCTTCCTTAGGACCAGACCAGCGAAAAGAATATCCACCACTGCTTCATATCATTTACAAAATCCCAATGAAAACCAAAATCCGACTTGTAGAGGCAAACAAAAAACACACACCAAAATGAGGAAAACTCGCTCAAACCCACCATTTCTGTAAGCTCTCTTGAATCAGACACCCAGAAGAATCTGCAGAAAAAGAAAGAAAAACCACCTCAAATCCCCTAACCATCAACAACAGAAAATTCCCATCTGATCTCGAAGCTCCCTCGATCCGACTCTTGGACAAATCACTCCAAAAGACGGAAAAATCGATGCTTCCGCTCGTCAAAAATCGCTTTTAAATGCATCACAAAACGGCCCCTCTGTTCTCTTTCTATCCGCTTTTATACGGCACGAAGAACCCCTGTTACGTCATCCCAAGATCGACGCTTCAGATCAGACGTCTAATTAGTACCATCCGATCTCCACCAAAACCAATTCCACCTGTCAGCCATGTCGGACTACAGAAGCACTGCGGAATCCGAAGCTGCCAGCGTGGATTCCTCACTGTCACCAATTTTGTCTCTTCTGCCACTAACGGTCAAGATCTGTCTCACTTATAAGTCTGCCCTTCTAAACCGTCGGATCACTTCCGTTTAGCCGACGTCCCTTTCCACTCTGTGATGGGGACGGTTAGAAGACCCCTCTCTTTAAATCAGGTAACCGAAACCTAATTCTTCAATCGAACGGCTGTCACAATCTACACTCATTTAACGGTTAGATGCTTGCCACGTGGAAGTTTGCGTAGTATACTGAACTGCACTTTTGCATTATCCTCTGCTGCGTAATTTATTCTTCCACGACTTTTTCTGTTTCTTTTGACCTTTCCGCTGTTTTTTATTTTTATTTTATTTCATTTTGGTGGAGAAAGTAGAATAAGCATTTATATTCCTTTTTGTCATGGCGTGAAGTTTGAGACAGGGATTTTCCGAAAAAAAAATTAAATATGTAATCAATTGGCGATTTATATGGTTTTGCCAGTGGGATGAATCGGCGATTATTTTAGGGATTGTGATCATTTTGATTCTCTAGTGCCTCGGGGCTGGCAGGAGTCATGCCTGCTGCGTGATCTTTAGCATATTGCAAGTCGAAATTACTCAAATGCCCGTATGTTTGCGTGCTCATATCTGCGAAGTATCAGTTGTAAGTCAGCCATTGCTAAACTCAGAAGTTTGCTATATAAATAAGGGCTCATGCTTGGCTAGTACGAAGGATAGCCTTGCTCAACTAGGATTGTCATCGCGTGAACTTGAGGTCATAGGTTCAAGGCATAAAAATAATTTCTTATAAAATATAAGAAAAGGTTGCATACTATTAACCCTTGTGGTCTGCCCCTTCTCTGAATTTTGCATATACCAGAGCTTTGTGCACCTGACTGCCTTTTTTTTATGCTTGGCTAATATATAAGGTTCGTAATTTTTATTTTGTTAGTTTATTGGCTTCTGCTTAGCACTCCACCACCAAGATAATTTGTTCCTTGCATGCATATTTGGGCAAGCAAGTTAGTTTGGTTCCATGCTGATATATTCACCATTTTGATCTGGTAAAGGCTCCATTCTTTTCATTTCAATTTTTTTCTTGAATTGTAGAGTGGGTTAAGAATGAAAGATTGATGATGAAAACTATCTCTTTCCATTTCATTTTGAATATCTTCTTTTCCTTTCAGCTAGCCTTGCTGGTGGTGCTTTCCTTTTCCCATACACTTTGGAAATCTTGCCAGTATTGTTCTTAGTTTCAACTATCTTGAGCCATACCTCACGAGTTACCTAGAACCTATTTGGTCTTTTGAGAAGTTTCATTTAAGTCTTAGTTATCTATTTTAGGGGGAAGGCTATGCTTTTATAGTACGATGCATATCTTTGTTGTAGACATTACAACCACAATAATTTTGTTTTACTGAAAACTTGGTACAATAGAGAAAATCATCAACAATATGGGCATTTCTTTCTTATGATCTTCTCTAACCTGGAAATCATCCATGAGTCTTGATTGCTTTATTTGTCAAGTTATCATATTCTTCAAGTCATCCAAGAATACAAGATCATAGCATTATGAATTCTACAAGTGAGGCTAAGTTGGAAATGATAAAATTGGTAGACAAACTGGTAGATGTGGTAAATTTTGATGCAATTCAAAATTTTAAATACTTAATTCTATAGGAAATAGGAAATAGGAAATCCTTGGGAGGTATGTGAAAAGAAACAAAACTTTGACAAGCAAACTAGTAGATTTAATCATTTGGGACATTGTATGAACTTAAAGTGTTCTCAAATTTAAAACATGCCTTCTCAAAGTTTTTTTATTCATTATTTTGTTGGATTTGTAGAATTATAAGCATCTAATTAGAAGATTTATAATTACTGAAATAGTAAACTTAACCCTATATTAGTCAAATTGATTAAGTTGCTCTTTAGTGTCAAGATTAAATGTGTCTTATGATTGCTATTCTTTATGAATAATGTCGTTAAAATTTCCATAAGACAGTGTCTCAAACAACAAATCATGCATTCTACAGTAGGTGAACTTTGATATTAATATGCCAAAAATGCTACTTGGAAAGCTCAACAAAAGCAATATTCAAATGGGTGGCTCTTGGATAGTCTACATTTATATTCCATACTATCCAAACTATTGAAAATGCAATGTTTTGATATAATATATAATTGCATACTATAATTTTGAATCTTCTCTTATGGAAAATTTTTAGTAATTTAGGTTCTGAAATCCTAAAATACAAGATCTCTTAAAAGGTTATATAGATGGACCATCCATCAAAGAGAGCTTGATTTTAGATTCTAGTAATTGTTGTTTCACCATGATTCCTTGAATTCATCGACATGTTATTAGAGATGAATATGATTTCAAATCAAGATATATGGTATTGTCACTTCTTCTACTTATTAGTGTTTTTGACATGCTTCTTTTTTTTCTTTCTTTTGAATGGTTTGTTTTTGCATGATTGCAAATTATTCAAGACAAATTTTATGAAATTAAACATTTTATGGACTTAAATATGTTCCCTAAAGTTTTGAAACATGTAATAGAGATTTATATTTAATATTTTGAATGATTTATAGTTACTACCTTATAATAGGTAATAGGCTTCGCCTTAATGGCAAAAACCCTATTGCATGATGTACAAGGATCTAGAGTGTAGGCTTTCTACTAAGATGAAATGATAGCCAAGATATGCCACACAAACAATATATTTAGCGTTAGTGCCTTTGAGACAAAGTTGGATTTCTAGGCATGGGTGCTTTAATAGAAAAAATATTTCAATGTTACAAACAAATTTGGAAAAGTGTCCTTAATTCTCAGATAGGGCTCGACTTATAAATTGAGCAGGGTGGTCATTTTCTTAATACTAACTTTAGCCAATAGTGAGCCTTAAAGGCTGCTTGGAGTTTAAGTAAAAACAAATTCATTTGGCTTTTGCCCCTCCATTTAGGTGTTTTGTTGTTCAATCTAGACCTTCTCAGTGTAATTTCTTTCTATAGTTTCCTCTTTCTTATTACACTTAAAAAGCTTTTTTGACAAAGATAAAAAAGAAGAAAATAATAAATATATGAATATAATACCACATGTGCAAATATTATAGCTTGAACTTAAGTTTTTATGGACCTATGATTCTAAATAATGAATATAAAAAAAGTAGAAACTACTTTAATTGCAAATCTAGAAAGGAGAATTTGTTTTAGGATGCTTCAAAAACAAAACATCCTTTCATCATCATCTACTATAGACCCATCTTGAAGATTTTCTAATAAAGTACGTGCGATAAAGGAGTGGATCTACAGCCTACAGGTTTAGCTCTAGCCATTTGAAAAGGTCAACAAATAGCATCTTGATGCATTAGCTCAGGTGGCTAGGTTATGACAAATTTTTTGTCTCAATTCATAATTATTCTTCTTCTTTTGGTGATCTTTTATCTTAATGACCATATTTTAATTATTAACAAACTTGCACTTATTGTCATCAACTGATGTTTTATGTCTAGATTGATTTGCTATCTACAAGTAAAATAAGTGTTTGTATGCTATGTTAGTTGAAAGTAAAATGAAATATGGAACATTGTACATTCAACTTTTGTAGATCTGCATTGTTCTTGATCATGAAAGAGAAGAAACTAAGGCTTTTTTTGGTTTATTAAACTAACCATTACACATAGCATTGGATTAGCAGTCTTGTTTGCTATCCATTTTTACTTATAGGTGCCTACGACTCAATGCTCATCTCATTCTCTCAGTCCTAAATGATGTATCTAATGTCATTGTTTACCATTTTAAAACAAAGCAAATGCCCCACTTAGGTTCATTCAACTAGACAAAAAAAAATTTCTTTCTTTGTTCTTCTTACTTTTGATTTCTTTCTTTTTTTCTTACTGTATTGTGACAAATAGATTTATAATCAACATTTCATATAATATTTAATTTATTAACCATTTTACACTATAAATTTCTATTCTTAACTTCTATTTGATTTGCATTAGAGACAGTCATAACACTCTTGATTGATAAGCAAATCCATATATGAGTGTTATATACCTAGGACTAAATGCTGAATTTTAGAAATTTTTGGGAATGCACATGCATGTGGAAGGAATCATTTTGTTACTAAAAACCTAACTTTTGCATTATTTTAGTACATTTGATCATCCATTTTCACATTTATAGGATAAGTTTTGCATTGAAACACCTATTTTCTATCTAACTATAATTTGGTATATTTTCGGGGTAAGATAGATATCCTAACATAAGCATATGTTAAACCATATTTTATAACTCTAATAAGGATTTTTATATATTTAGTGGGTTGAAGATTTGAAGATAAATGGTGAGATCAAGTCAATCAACATTCTAGATCACCGATCAAATTTAGATTGAAGTGGATGACTCAGATCAATCTACTATGAACTTAGGATGATCTGAATCAAATCCAGGAGCAGTCAAAGGAGGAAGAGCCCTCACTCCCTGCAGAAATCATTCTTGTGCGTGACTGTCGTTGGAGAATTTGATTTTGTGTTTCATGTATTTCTCCCTGTAAACTTTAGCATTAAGTTTAGTAAGGTGATCTCTGGAAGTCTCTATCACTCTCCCTTCTTGTTTACCTTGAAATCCTTCTTGTAGCAGTCCTGGCATGTCACTGATTCAGTTTGCTTGTCACCACTGCTGTTGTAGCTGCAGATGCTACTAACGAGTGTGAGCGATGGCTAAATCATGAACTTGGCTTAACCAAGTAGAAGACTGGCTTGCAACCAGTTCACTAGCTTTTCCTTGGAAGGTTTCCTGGTGGGACAACAGGAAAACAGGAGAAGATCCATGGTTGGCTCCCCGATTTCACTGCTACTATCTCCTGTAGGTGACAGTGAGCAACCTAGATTCTGCCCACTATAAGTTGATTTTGGCCCAGATTTTTGTTAATCTAACACGTTCACAAGGCTCTCACATACCCCAGAAAGAAGATTGAATCAAGTTTTCTTGAGGAAAACCTGCAGAAGAGCTAGAAAATGGTCCCTTGTTCCCCTGCTTCACTTTCATGGATTTGTGTAGGTGACTGTGCAACGTTTTTTTCCTCTTCGTGTCTCACTTTGCTTCAATCTTTCATCGATCCAAGTCTTTGTAAGGATTTTACCATGTCCTGGGAAGAATTATACATAGATTTCCAGCACATTACATAGGTCTGATTGGAGATTTGCAATGGAGAAGAGTGACAGGTCTGCTAAAGTTACTGCAGAACATATCACTTTTCTCCTTTCGATCTTGAGTTTTTGCGCAATAGATTGCTTCCATTGTTGGGTTTTTAGCAGTTCAACATCCCCAGAATGAAGAAATGCAAGTCTCTTCTCATCGTGTCACTGGTTTCCCAAAATTCTCGTCATCTTCTTCCTCGGGTTCTAACGCAAATGACTGGTTTTTGAACTGAAACTTTGCGTCGGTACGATCACTTCCGCAGTGATGGAGTTACTTTACATCTTCACCAATCCGTTCTATTTTTTATTATTTGATAGTTATTTTTATTAGTAAATTATTCAAGGAATTTGTTTTGCTGCAAATATCTAACAATTAGTTTCGGTTCATCCTAAATTTTCAATCAATCTTAAAATTTTCCAGAGAATTGCTAGTGTTACTCTTCTGTTAAACAGTTTCACCTTGTTAGTACACATTTGCTTCAAATTTTTTTATTTAGATTTTGTGGAAATTGGAGCGATAATTCTTGGTTACCAGTTAATGAGTGAGACATCAAGGGATTGCTAAGGAAGCTAATTTAAATTCGAATTTTTTTTTAATGTTATTTATTTTCTAGTTTACTTTATTTCCTTTCAAGCATTGTAGAGTATAATGAATTGAAAGTACTGGAAGTTTGATTCAATGCAATTTAGCTATTGCTTAGCTTTGGTTTACAGTCAAATTCATGTCTTGGATGATAGGAAGTCATGGTTCATGTTTAATATCTTATAGATTTGAGGATTGTTTTATCTTTAGATTTTAGTTTGTTTTAGGACTCTTTTGCTACGGTTTTAGATGTGTTATGCTTTCTGGTTTTAGTATATTTGAATGATTTTATGCATAGGATAGTTAACTTTTTAGGCTAGTTGTTGTTATTATTATTATTATTATTATTATTATTATTATTATTATCTAAGAATAAAGTGATCTTAACTTGTTATTAGGAAACACCACTTATTAATTTTCAATGGTATGCAAATGTCTTACAAAATACAAATTAAAGTTCATCTTAATTTGAAAAAGATAGAATTATCCTTAGCACATTTCTTTAATTCAATATCATTACCTTTTATAATGAACACTAGGAATTAATATTTAATTTATTATAGTTGAATTTTACATATAATGCTTAGAAATTGATAATCTATCTAGCTCTCAATGTTTAATGATTTTTAAATTAGATTTTAAAGAAATTATACCTTCCAAGAAAAATAGTCATAGCTTTGATTTATTTCTTGATTTATAAAGAGAAATAATCGTTGATGAATCCTAAGGTTAATTTAGGTGATTTGTAGTCTTAGTCATCAATCATAATTTATCTTCTTAATTCAATTCTCATCTACTTGATCTTGTTAATACCTCATCTTGTACTCCCTTTAGCAAATTCTCTTTAGGATCATTATAGTGGAATAATTTGGTATTCTAAATTCATGTTGTATCTTTCTTGTGGATTCAACCCTGGAAAACTACAATTGACTAACTATGCACTTGGAGGAAAGCTTTTAACACATTTCTCATCCATTTTCCTACACATCAAATAGTGGAGAATCCTATTAAAAATCTACAATTTCAACTATAATGGTCCAAATGATGAACATAAGTTTTTGCAAATATTGTTGCTCTAAGCATATAGCTACTAAAATCAGAACCTGAGACTATTATAAAAAGAGAAATCAATTATAGTTGAAGATTGTCAATTGACAGACCTTCCTTGCACATACAAATCTCCTTAGTATAAATGATATTATATTTCTCTTTTAATACATAATCTTTTTCAATTACCAAAGGAGGGTTGTATCTATAAGATCCTCCTTTCTATACATTTTCTCTAGTTTCATACTTCTTATCAACTTTTAGGAACCAAAGGAAAACTAATATTGTACTTGTACCAATCAAATGGGAGTCTCCTCTATATTCACTTGCATGTATATGAACATTGCTCCATGTTGTTTCTTGAGCATTCTATATGGATAATCTACATTAGTGAAAGTACTTCCAATTCAATGGTTAGACTTGGAATTAGAAGAAAGCCCCATTAGATCTTTATTCACTTATAAATTTATGCATTCATATTGCCGCAATAATATACCAGGCAAGATATGCAAAGATATTAATTACTATCATGTGGTTAGACTTAGAACTAGAAGAAAGTGCCACCATATCTTCATTAAGAGACATCACAACCATGAAGTCTTTACTTCTTTTTCTTTTTGAATATTAACTCTTACTTGGACTACGACACACCATTTCCCATGCAATAAAGATGACAAAAGTGGCATTGTTGTATTTTCTCAAATTAAATGAATTGGAGTTTCCAATATCTTTCAAATCTCTCTTATCTCTTCTCTCATGACTAATATTTGCAATTTATTTATATTGACCTTTCTAGGATATTAAATAGTATATGCGCAAAAATGTCTCTTGTTGACTGAGTGAACATGGATGTATTTTGCCTTCATAATGCCGTAATACAGTTCAAATGGTTGTGAGGCGATCACCTAGATTAGGTCTTGATTCAATAAAACCCATTCAAAGAAATGATGACTAGTTTTTTACAGGGAAGGTGTAAAAGTTGATAAGAAAAAAAGGGAGGTAATATGATGCAAGCAATTTGTGGCTCTTGCACCTTCCATCCATGTATTAGTTGTCAATTTTCTTATAAGAGTCACAATAATACAACACTTAATTCATGACAATCCAATTTCAAATGAACTTAAGTATAAGCATATACTTTATGGGTCACTTGTGTTCTTTATCCATGTTCTCTCATAACAAATATCTTATCTATAAAGGATTGACAAGGTCTAGCTTTTCTATGGCCCTCATCTTTGAACATTTTGAGCCACCACTTGCCGTTTGTCTCTTCTCAGAATCAATTGGTAGTGCAGTAAGTGGAGAAGGGACCTATCCACCTCTATGAGTTTTGAGTTAAACGAATAGATCGGATGACTGACTGCTTAGTTACTCATAAAGGAAGGACATTAACTACTTTCATACAGGATAGACGAACAAGCAAGTTGATCGAGTTAGGGTACAAGCAAGTAGGATTTTCAAGTTAGATTTCTTGAACAAGGATGGGAAAAGTTGGCTACCACTTTGTTGACAATCCCAGATCTGAGACCTGGAGGGGGGAGGGTGTTAAGTTCAAGGGTAGATGATTTTTATTTTTTATTTTTTATTTGCCAATGCAAACAGTCAAACCCTTACAACTTGATTGAATCTAAAGTAGTGGAATTCAATCACGAGCATAATTTGCCAGCCTTATTAGTAAGGGCTTCATGATGTAACTGAGTAGTACAATGTGGCCCAGCTTCTAAAGGAAATCTCGACTTAGATCTCCTTATTTGATTTGCTCCAATGGTGACTCATTTTGCAGGCTCACAGAAAGAACTTGTTTTTCAAGAACAGTCTACCCATATATGTTTAGACTGCCCGTTCATACACTTAAAAATGGAGAAGATTTTAGGGGTGTGACCTATGCATGAGGAGTCCTAGACAATAAATAATTTCGATCACCATAAAAATGGATTTACTCATTCAAGGGATTGAATCATGATGAACAAAAATGAGACTCTTTAGTCTTTCTTAATCATTGAATATTTATTTCTAATTACACAATAATTTCAAGCTCTTTCTTAATCATTGGATATTTATGGATGAGCATAATAATTTTCTTTTTAAAAAAACAAAGTTCTCTCCCGTGCATCACAGGGGCAACTTTGCTACTAGTAGAATATGCACTTTAGGTTGACATGGTACGATGGAATCAAGTTCTAATTTGTCGAGGCAATTGTGGGTGGAGCATAGTTAAATGGATTGGACACCAAGTGTAGCGAAACTGTGAGCGGAGTGATTGAAATGGCGATCGGAAGAATAATATAGATTAGAGCGGATTCTGCTGTTCATGAAGGTGTGATCCTGAGTATGATTGAAGAGAACGGGAATGCTTGGAGGAGCTTTCCTCAAAATTTTAAATTGCAATGGAGGTAAGGTTGGGATTGAATTGGGATTCACGTGCAAGACAAAAAGAGAGTAAAATCTTGACATGTTAGAATTAGATGCTTTTTGAGTGAAGTTGCAAAGCCTAAGGTATAAGGTTGTCACTAGATATGTACAGATTATTCGAAAATCTGATCTGATCAAACAGAAATTAGAGCTATAAGATGTCAAATCACATTCAACGGATGCTCTTTTGATACAGAAATTAGCGGTGTATGATATCAAATCACATTCGATGGATACTCTTTTGATCTTATTTCAAACATTAAAAAAGAAGAAGAAAAGGTTAGAATGTAGTTTTTAAGTATCATATATTAAAACCCAAAAAAATTAAGAAATTTTCTATACTTTGCAAGCAGACTAAAATGCCATTTCATTCGCATGTTGAATATTCTTAAGTTAGATAATAATAAAAAGGGATAGTTCATTCATTTTTAATTTTTCACTTCTTTTTTTTCAAGTTGTTCATCACTTTCTTCTTTCATTCACTTTTCTTTTGAAAAATTCTCACCTTCTTTCACATCTCTCTCCCGTTTTCTATTTTTGTTTCTTAATTTCTTTCCTTTTTCACTTGTGATATTATAATATCAATTGTGTCTCATGATTCCTTAATTAAATTTAAAAAATATAAAAAACTTGAACTGAACCCAAATGCATAAATTTTGGATATTAAGGATAAAATCCTAATTGAACTCAAACTACAAAAATCTAATGATTAGTGCATGGATGTGATAAAATCCGACTGAACTTGATCGACAACCCTATTGAGGTATTCATCATCATCATCATCATCATCATCATCATCATCATCATCATCATCATCATCATCATCAAGACCTTATCCCAATTAGGAGTCAGCCTCATGAATCTTGTTCATTCATTCCCCTTTATTAAGTACTATAGTTTTAAATCTTTTCTCACTACTTCTATCCACGTTCTTTTGACCTTTTTTCTTATCTTTTTAGAACTTTCTGCTTGCATAGCCTCACTCCTTCTAAAAAGTGCGGTTTTTGGTTTCCTTTGGATATTGTTTAAATGATCTCAGTATAATCTCCCTTATCTTGTTATGTATTTGTGCTACCTCTAAGTTTCTTCTAATTTTTTTATTCCTAATTCTATCCTTTTTTGTCTTTCTATTCATCCATCTCAATATTCTCATTTTCGCGATGCCTATCTTATAAATATGATGTTCCTTAATTGCATAGCACCCTGATCTATAGAGCATGACTGGCCTTATGGTCATCGTATAGAATTTTTCTTTTAATTTGAGTGGTAGCTGCCGATAACCCTATTGAGATATTGTAATAAAATAATAGACCATCTCATCCATGGAGCAAATATGAGGCTTAGAAAGTAGATTGCATGCATGTCTCACAAACACCTACACAATCACCATCATTTTAGTATTTTTCAGAGGAACTATTACGGTAAATGCAGAAGCAGGCTGTAATATTAGCACCCATGCAACCCAGACATTGACACAGTAAATAAAATAAATAAGCGCACACATTTGCACTTGAGAGAAGGGCCGTACATCTCTCTCTCTCTCTCTCTCTCTCTCTCTCTCTCTCTCTCTCTCGTGTGTATACTTCGAGGTTCCTTGGTAATTCCATCGGGTATTGTAGGGGGCTTTAGTGGGAAACGGAACCGACAGGCATGTGATATTCTATCCAACTATTAGTTTAATATGTCATTTTAATGGGTTAGATCATTACTCATGTGCAGAGAGTAGGTAATCCAAACCACTCATCTTCTGAGTCATATATTGTGCAGAACATGCACCAAAAGTCTTCTTCGTAACCCTATCCACTAGCACTTATGTAATACAAAAATGAATAGCTCTTGGCCAATGCTTTCTAAACGCAGTAGCCCAAGTAATATCACACTTGGGTTTGAGGCTGTGCATAGGTGTGTGTCTAAATAATAATAATAATGCACTCCAGGTATAAGAAGCTCTCGTCGTATGAGAGGTTCAGGGGAGGGACTGACCACAAAGGTCAACAATATGCAGTCTTACCTTACATTTTGCAAGAGACTATTTTCACACCTTGAACTTGTGACTTCAAAGTCATACGACGACAACTCTCCATATTGTGAAAGTCTGGTTTCTCCTCCTTTTCGGGAGTTGGTCTGTTTTATCCATCCACTAGAACAAGTTCTTGGTGGCCAAATCCACTGGAGTCCAAGCACAGTCCCAATAGATTACACTAGGAAACAAAGTTGACCGAAAGCATCACCGAATCTCAATACTGCCCGCGAAAGTAATAAGTTACATAAACAAAAACATACAAAGATGTCTCGTGATTGCAATCCAGCCCTCTTCCAATTACTGCAAATACCTGCTTCTCCACCCCTTTCAAAGCAAGTGTATCTGCTTGCTCATTTGCAGATCTCCTGACATGTCTGAAGGAAACATTCACATTCCGGATGATACGATGATACACCTAATCTTGTCAACAGTATCCCAATGCGTCCGTGGTGGAATTTTCCTCCCCTTGAGTTAAGTAATGACATTCATGAGCCCCCTCCACCACCTGAGTTGCGAATTCTAAAAGAAGGCAAATCCCAATGGCTTGAACACCAGCCAATAGTTCCGTCGTGTTTGAGTCACCATGAGGGACTGCGCCTGCAAATATCAAGCAATATCTGGCTTCGATGGTTCCTCAAGACTGGCCCGATGCCAGGCCTTCCCGGATTTCCGAAGCAGGATCCACCGAAATTAACTTTGACAGTCACATCTGTCGGAGGAACCCACTTGTCAATCTTCTTACAAGTATTGATTCTGGACACTCTGATTTCATCCCAACCTCTGTTGATCTCATTCACTGAGAAGCCACAGAACATTTTGGTATTTAAGACCCCAAAGCACGCATAGGAGATGATCTTTTCACATAATGATCCAATGATAGAGAATTTTCCATTGAAGCATCTGTCATTTTTATTAATAAAATTGGAGAACGGTAAAAATTAATTAAGAATAGTGATATATGTGGCCTCTTGATTTTCCTCCTGAGTCCCTCACTAAGTGCTAAAAAATGGTTATAACTCTGAACAGGCCCAAGTTTATGAAGATCTAAATTGTTCATAATATTATCCTTGGGAGTTCTCATTTATTGGACGATCTTGGTAACTTTTGGTTTTAGTTATTGACCATCGATTTTATAACTCATCAAGACAGCGGTTAAGATCACTCAATGGATAAGAATTTCGAAAAATAGCCCATCTAAGTCAAAGATAACACTGAACATTTCAGATTTTCAGAAAGCTGAGCCCACCTAAAGATATAGCGTTCCTTACAAGTTAATAAGGGCTCGTGAAGAAATTTAAGGGGCGGATATATCACTATACTTTAGACAGATGTACTGCTATCCAAGTTTGTTAGATGTACGTAGCATGAAATGAAAACGCCCTTGTTATCTTTTTACTAGTTACAAAGGCATGCATTATGCCATCTCGAGTAAATTAAAAGATTGACCCTTGTAGTCTGCCTTTTTCCCAGATCTCATATATATAGGAGCTTTGTGCACGGGACTGCCTTTTACCCATGCGAGGAAAAAAAAGAAGAAGGGTTTTCAAAAGCTTTATCCACCAATAAGTAAAAATTGGATAGAATAAACAGATGAACATAGACGAGATTTCCTCGCTAACAATCAATGAAGACCTCTCACATGGCACACTTAGTATGATCAGGACTGTTGCTTTGGTGGGCCTCTCTAGGTGACTTGGGTTCATCAAGGTGAACTATGTGGTTCTACCTGAAATGGTTCAACCCTGCAAGGTCTCACTAATGGGCCTGATTTCATCACCTTTATTCAGCTTATCGCCGGTAGCTTGTTCACAGTCCTAAACAAAATGGTAGCAAATGCAAATGAAATATTACAGTCTTTCTAGGATCCGTTGGGTCGTCCGCTAGTTTACTGGACCTAATCATATGTGTTAAGGCGTGAAGCTGTCGGAGATAGCGGAGCTCACGTTGCCATATCGGCACCCAAGCTTCTATGGCAATGCCAACACAAGAGGAGATGATAGAGGTTTACATTGAAAAAAAGAAAAGAAAAGGCAAATATGGAAGAAAAAAGGAGATGAAACACTCAGTTCAGTTTGTTAGATAAACCACTCTATGGTGGTGTCTGTGTCTTGAAACTGACCACCTTTTATACCAAAAACTATTTTTAGTTGATTTCCGTTGATGCGATATGAAATGTTCGTTGGTCCCGGATTTGCATTTCCGGGATCGACATAATAATTTTTCTAAGTCAAGATACATCCAAGTTGATGATGTGAAAAAGTTCAAAAGTTTCAAATAAGCAAGATCAACTACATGTTGTTAGTTGCCCACTTACTTGCTAGGTAGACAAAAGTAAGTACTTCGATTTTAGCTAAATATAATGGACTTTTTAGCTGAAAAAACCATTGAACTTGTTATTGATTTTATCCTGGATTAATCAATCAGTCAATTTAATCCTACTTTTTCTTTTCAAAGCAATCTTCAGCCATTAGATTGGCTGAGTCCTTTAAATGAGATACAACGTGGCATGCTGAGTTGAATGTTGACTGTTGATATTTTACATAGTCAATTAGTTGTAAAACCTCGTTTCCACCTCATTTTCATTGGATGCTTCTAGCTACTAGTTTTTGAAGTTGAAACATCCCATGTTCACGATATAAATCGACAAACCAGGCAAATCACAGTCCTTCAGTCACCATCTTGTATTGTCAAAACTGCTACTCATGACAATGTTGAAAACCCATCCGAATTTACAGCCATAAAACTACTTTCCATGGTTTGGCTGCCAAGCTCGATGAAGAAGCAGCTAAGAAGAAGAAGAGCAGCCATGCTGTCCTGGCTGTACACCTAGAAACTGTTTACGAACTTCACACAACCAGAAGCCCTGAATTCCTTGGTCTCAAGGAGGACAGTGGTGCCTGGTGAAATGGATCTCCTTAGTGGTGACAAATCGGAGCCCTTTTAGATATTATTCATTTCCTTATAAAAAAGGGTGGCCCATAATTTCAAGGTCACACGACAACAACTCTAGCGTTGAGCCAAAACTTTCTTTCTTAATAACTTCTTTAATCACTAGATTGGTTATTCCCAAGTCCACTAGCTATGTTATTCCTCGAGTCATAGCTTCCGTTGTCAGCCACATTATTTGTTACTAATCTTGCAAATTCAGATGTTGCTAGAGAACTATGGAAAGGTAGCAACTTTTGGAGGATTGGAAATGGGTGATTTTATTTCGTATTCAGCCGAAAATGGAGGGCCAGATCCAATCAGTCTTTCACTAATGTCGGTCCATGGATTAACCAAAGTAGGTGCCAGTACCATGGATTGGTATTTTCTTTCATATGTGAAATTGGGGAATGGCCGGATTATAACATTTGTCTCCCTCTAGAGAGGTAGGATGAACCTATTAACACAACACCGACACTCACTTCTTTATAAAAGGGTAGCCGGATGCACGAAGCTCCACATATGCGGAGTCCGAAGATTCCAAAGAAGGGGACTACAGAGGTCAATTTATGCAGCCTTATAAGAGGTTATTTTCACGCTTTATATCCGTGACCTCAAGATCACATGATGAAACTCACTTGTTTATATGAATAGCAATTCTAGCAGCCCTTGTACAAAGTCCATGCGTAAAAAGGGCAGCCCCGGTGTATGAAGCTCCCACCTATGCGGGGTCCAGGGAAGGGGTGAACTACATGGGCCTAAAGTACACAGCCTTACCTTATATTTTGCTAGAGGCTACTTCCACGTTTAAAACCTGTGACCTCAAGGTCACACGATAACAACTTTTACCATTGCACCAATGCTCCCCTTTAGATGAAAAGGGTTTAGAATTGCATCCTTTTTCTCGGAGAAGAAGGGAAATATAGTTTCCATTTTTTGGCTTTTTTTAATGCTTAAATGCAACTTGGCATGACTGCCCAAGTTATCAAGTCAAAGGCCACGCAGCATTAAGCTGTATCCCAACATTCAAGTCAGCATGCCATGTTGAATCCCACTTAACAGAGTCAGCCGTTGTATGGCTGAGAATTGATATGGGAGAAAAAAAAGGGTCAAACTACAGGATTAAATTGACAGATCAATTAATCCAGGATAAACTTGAAAAAGTTAAAAAGTTCTGGATTTTTTTACGAAAAAGCTAAACAAAATTAAAGAAAAGCCAAAAGCTCCGGATCACAGAGCTGAAAAGGTGAAATAAAGGTGAAAGACATAGAGGACTTCAACACCAACCGTGATATACAGTTGCTTCCACCAAAGCTAGAAAGAAGGCGAATGAATTGTTAGGCTTTTCCTAACAGCCACTTTATGGAACCATTTACCCAATGTGGATGTTTTCATATCTGTTGGTCCAACGCCCTTGCAAGTTTCATTTTGGGACTGTTATATAACCTTGATCACATGATCCCAGCCCACTGATGCATCACAGCCTTGTTTATGTGGTTCCACCAGGCAAAGCAAAATCTGTTGATTATATGTTGGTTGTCTCTTTGAAGGGGAGCCTTAGCGCAGGGTAAAAGTTGTCGTCATGTGACTTTGAGGTCACCGGTTCAAGGCGTGGAAACAGCCTCTTGCAAAAATACAAGATAAAGTTGCGTACTATAGGCCCTTATGGTCCACCCCTTCCTTAGACCCCGCATAGGTGGGAGCTTCGTGCACCGGAGCTGCCCGAGATATGTTGGTTGTCTCTTGGCAATATTACAAGATTAATGATAAAGGTTACACGTACAAGAAAAAATGATATTTAGCTTGGCCTTAACGGCCAATATTTATTAGGAGTGTTGTGGATAACCCACAGTCTCTCCTTAGCCCAACTGCATGGTTAATTATGTTTGACTGCATTAACTCTCAACTATGACTCAAGGAACGCGGTCGTTCTTAGACCGTTCCTAAGTTGTATTAGTGGTTAAAGCCAAGCCAAATATCATTTCTCCACGTATAAGTCCCGTGTGGCCTAGGCTGTTTATTACGCCACAGGAAGATTTGTTTATCAGACCGAATCAAAGATGTGAGTGCCCAATAAGCTGGCCGCCACAAAACCATCCTCTCTCTCTCTCTCTCTCTCTCTCTCTCTCTCACACACACACACACACACCAAGTTCACATTAAGTTCAAGCAATACCCAAAACCATTCCTAATCTCCAACTACTTGCCCTTGGACATGCAAGCTGCACTTCTCAACTAATTATCAAGTAAGACTAAGGAAACAGCGCCATCACTTTAGTAACTACGTCATCTTTCACTATTTGAGTTTCCAAATCCTATTCCAACTGTATGTATGACACCTAACTCAACTTTGTTTCCTCAAGAAGCACTATTCAATAGCCAATTTCATTAAGCAACCACACATCATCATCGTCAAGACCTTATCCCAATTAGGGGTAGGCCACATGAATCTTATTCCTCGATTCTACTCTATTAAATACCATGACTTTATTTAGTCCCAATGTTTTTAAATCTTTCCTCACCACTTCTATCTACGTTCTTTTGGGTCATCCCCTTGCCCTTTTAGAACTTTCTACTTGTATTATCTCACTTCTTCTAACTAGTGCCATTGTTGGTCTTTTTTGAATATGTCCAAACCATCTAAGTCTAGTCTCCCTCATCTTGTTACCCATAACAGTCGCTATTTTAAAATTCTAGAATAGCTAATTTTTATAAATTTTAGAAAATTGAGAAATTAAGAAATTTAGAGATGGAATCTTGAGTTAAAACCTCAATATTTGAGATGTACTCGAAAATAGAGTCCAACGCCACTAAAAACGCTAAAATTAGAGATCGGAGTAAAAACGTAAAATTATTTTAAAATTTGTATTTAAAAGAAATTATTTAGAAGGGCAAAATTGTCATTTTGTACATGTAGGGCCCACAGCCCATCTTAGTTGGTGATGATTCAACAATTAATGTTGGTCATCACATATATAATAATAATAATAATAATAATAATAATTATTATTATTATTATTATTATATAACTGCATTTAAGGGGGGGTGGGCCTTAAATGCACTTCCCTCCCCACACCATTGTATTCACAGTAACAGATCGCCATGCAGCGACCGAAAAACCATATCCCAGCGACGAGCTCTCGCGTGAGGACACAATGGATCTCCTCCTTCAGCGTGTGACGGGACGACTAAGGTAGGCCATCTCTATCCCTCCTACCTTGTTTCTTCTTTGCTTAGCGCCGTTTTCCGGTGAGTTATATGCATTACAGTTGCCCATAGGAATAAGTTGATGAAACGGTGTTAGATGAGGATCTGGACTGTTATCTTGAACATGACAATACAAGGGACATACCCATAAAATTTTAAGGTGATTAGATGGCTAGGAACGCCAAAAATAGTAGGGTGAGGGTTTCTAGAAACCTAACAAAAATCATGAAAAAACGATAGATAATGAAAAATTTTGTGAAAATGGAGGGCGGAAATGGAATGTACGATAAATAAGTGTAAAAATTGGAAAAAATGGAGCAACTGGGGTTGCTGGCTACCAGATTCTGGTGGTCGTCTCTGGCGACCTGCGACAGAGCATACCGGGCAGGAAACGCACACGCAACACGTGTCACGACCAGGCGCGACGTGTGGTGCGACATGCCGCCACGCGGGGGACAGGTGGTGCGACACGGCAGGCCACACGGTGCAGCTTGCGAGCGCGACGCACGGTGCTACGTGCGAGCGCGACGCGTAGTGCTATGTGCGTGCGCCACGCAAGCGATGCGCAGTGCTACATGCGCGCGCCACGATGTGTGCCGCGCGTGCGACACCCATGTAGTGCACACGCGCACGTGCGGTGGGCCCTTTTTCCCAATTTTGAAGGTTTTTGACCGTTCGTTCATAAAAAATATGATTCTTGGAGCTATAGAGGTCCAAATCACAATCCAAAAGAGGCGTTGTGATTGTCTCAACAAAGTGGACTTAGATTTAAGATAAAATCTAGTTTAGAGTAACTTTTTAATAGCCAAACTACTAAATGTTATTAAATGATTCAGATCAAGCCGATTAAGACTTTAGTTGTACACATCAAACATGAGATGATCTAGGATATTTGAACGGCAGATCTCATAGAATTGTCAAGAAAAATGATCATGACAATCGATTTAGGCAACTACCTTAGGATATGCTGATCAAGAGTGATTTGACCGTTAGATCAATGCATAATCATAAAGATACATGTGACATACTAGACAAATAAAAACTTTAAGGGTCATGATGAAAATGAGAGGTTTAACAATCAATAATGACTTATGATGTGACAGGTATGTCAGGGCGTACGACTTGATATCGCCTACGTGCCTGATTGGAGTGCGGCATTATTGATGTATGTGATTTCATTTGCGATTTTCCATGAGTTTTCAAATCATGACTTAGTGATTGAAACTTTGAGGCATAGGTTTGTATGCCTTATCATGCTGCATAAGACTATTTTCCGTGTGTATTACTGAGATGCTTACTACTTCCCTTGTATATGTTTTATGCACTGTTCTTGGCATGTTTCAATTACATTGTCTGACTCTTGAGATGTTTGATATGTGGGAGTCTCTATGCTTTGAAATTTGAGACTATTGAGCTTGAGATAGGATGCATCCCCCTTCCCCCGTGAGTGCCTGAGTGCCCCTTGTGAGTGAAAGGGTAAAAAGGTGAAAGCGGGCATGAAATGCGTCTTTCAGTGAGTGCCGAGTGCTTGAGTGCCCGTGTGGGTGAAAGGTGAAAGCGGAACTAGAACGTGCCTTTTAGTGAGTGCCTGAGTGCCCAATGTGGGTGAAAGGGTGAAAGCAGATGGTATTAAGACTTGACTCCAAGTTGCCGTGAGTGTACCTGAGACACTCATAGGGCTTAACTGATGCTTTGGTATACATTCATGTTGTTCTCTGGATATAGACTCACGTGGTTATGGCTTACTTGTATCTGTATATCTTTCCAGATTTTGCATGTCCTGATACCATGACTTATATTGCCTTATTTATATAATGGAATTGGTATATTCTTTATCATATGAATATGAGGTTTTTGTACCTTGTTATTTCTTATCGCTTTATATTGAATATAAATCACCTACACAAGCCTAGCTTGTTAAGGCATTGCTTTGTTTTGCAATGCCTCAAAGTTGGAGTGCGATAGTCAGAGAGGGAAGCAGGTGGAGTAATGCAGATCTAGACAAAGACCTGAGGACTCTATATTGTTTGCATTCGGAGACATAGTAGTATACGTCCTTAGACTGGTATCAGACTTTTGACGCTTTACCTAGATATTTGTATCTTGATATATTAGATCCATATCATTGTATAATGCGTATGTATACTTACATATGGATGATGTGGTGATTTTGAATAGACTCTAGAGCTTTGAGATTTTTATTATCATCATCGTCTCTTTACAGTTTGCCTAGTTTCTCGTGGTTTTGTATTTGAGCATGCTCAGTGTGTCTAAAAGTGATTTGGTACAGCATTGTAGTTTTCGAGTGTAAATGACCCTCAGGGTTTTCTTTATCGGGCATTTTCCTTGACGCCGTGTAAAATTTCTAAATATTTGAGTTTTATTTTAGGGATCCTACCTATTTTGTAATAATAAAATTTCTATTATTAATATATATATATATATATATTAGAAAACCCAAGGTGTCACATTACCTATTGGTGCTATTCCTAAATTTTCTCGAATATTTTCATTTCTAATTCTATCCTTTCTTGTCTTACTACTCATCCATCTCAACATCCTCATTTTTGCGACGCTCATCCTATAAATATGATGTTCCTTAATTGCCCAACACTCTGATCTATAAAGCATGGCCGGCCTTATTGTCATCTTATAGAATTTTCCTTTTAGTTTGAGCGGCACCCGTCAATTACACAAAACTCCAGATGTACATCTCCATTTGTTTCAACCCGCTTGCATTCTCTGAGTAACCTCCGTCTCAATCTCTCCACTCTCATGGATTATTGATCCTAAGTACTGAAAGTGGTCTTTAACGGGGACTTCTTGGTTATCAATCTTGACTGGTGTTCTACTCCTACTTTTCTTGCTAAAATTACATTCCACATATTCTGTCTTAGTTCGGCTAATTTTAAATCTTTCAGATTCTAATACTCCCCTCCATAACTCTAGCTTTATGTTTACACCCTCCAGTGTCTCATCAAGTAAGGCTATATCATCAGCAAACAGCATGCACCAAGGAATCCCCTCATGCCGATCCTTAGTGCAATCCTAGAGTGACAGGAAAATCACCAGTCACGCCACTAGTGGTCTTAACATTTGTTACCGCTCCCTCATACATATCTTTAATTATGTCTATATATCCCTAAGAAACCCCTTTACCACCCAACACCCTCCATATTAACTTTCTAAGGACTCTATCATAAGCTTTCTCTAAGTCGATAAAGACCATGTGGAGGTCTTTCCTCCTCTCCCTATATTTCTCTACTAATTGTCTTAATAAGAAAATAGCTTCCATAGTAGACCTCCCAGACATGAAACCAGATTGATTCTCCGATACACTTGTTTCATGTCGTAACCTCTTCTCAATCACTCTTTCAAAAAGTTTTATAATGTGACTCATAAGTTTGATCCCTAGATAATTAGTGCAGCTTTGTATGTCTCCTTTATTCTTATAGATTGGTACAATAGAGCTTTTCCTCCACTCATCCGACATTTTCTTTGATTTTATAATCTTGTTAAACAACTTAGTCAACCAAATTACCCCAATATCTCCCATATGCTTCCAAACCTCTATTGGTATACCATCAGGCCCCATGGCCTTTCCTGATTTCATCTTTTTCAAGGCCTCTTTTACTTCAGGTATTCTAATCCTACATTCATATCTATAATATCTAATGTTATTTAGATTTATAGTATTTTCAATCCCTATATTCTTAGAGTCATTGTCATTTAACAATTTTAAAAGTATGTTTCCTACCTTTGTTGATCCTATCATCTTTGACTAATACTCTTTGATCATCGCTTATAATACACCTAACATGATTTAAGTCCTTACCCTTCTGTTCTCTTACTTTTACAAGTTTAAACACATCTTTCTCACCTTCTCTTGTTCCTACTCTATTGTCGAGCTCATCATATGCTTTAAGTTTAGCCCCACTTACTATTTTCTTAGCAACCTTTTTAGCATTCTTATATTATTCATAATTTTCATAATTTCTAATTTTCTGCCATGCTTTAAAGCACATCCATTTTTCTTTAATAACTTTTTGCACTGTTTCATTCCACCACCATGTTTCCTTTGCTAATAGCATTTTACCTTTAGATACTCCTAAGACATCTTTTGCCACTTTTTTAATGGACTCAGTCATATTAGTCCACATGGTATTTACTTCTGTTTCATAGTTCCAATTTTCTTCTACCATCAACTTCTTTTTTAATGAGGTTATTTTCTTTCTTTTTAAGTTCCACTACTTAGTTTTTGGATGTGTATTAAGTTCAGTTCTTTTTCCCCATCTTTTGATATGAATATCCATAACCATTAACTTATGTTGTGAGGTTAAACTCTCACTAGGTATCACCTTATAATCCTTACATATAAATCGTTCATTATTCTTAAGTAGAAAAAAGTCTATTTGGCTTTTATGAAGTCCACTTTTAAAGGTTATTAAGTGTTCATCCCTCTTCTTAAAGAGTATATTTGCAATGGACAGGTTATATGACAAAGCAAAATCGAGGATATTCTCCCCCATCTCATTTCTTTCACCTATACCATACCCTCCGTGTATTCTATCATATCCTTCCTTATCTTTTCCTACATGGACATTTAAGTTTGCTCCTATAAAATTTTCTCAGTATTGGGAATTTCTTGCATGAGTCCCTCAATATCTTCCCAAAACTATCTCTTGATTATATCTTGTAACCCTACTTGTAGTGCTACACACTTATAACATTAATAATCTGCTCTCTTAGAACAAGTTTTATTATTATAATTCTATCACTAAGTCCACAATTTTATCCTTTAATTCCTTATCAACTATTATTTCTATGTCATTTTTGTTATTTTCCTTTCCTATGTACCATAATTTATACCTATATATTTCTCTAACTTTAGCCCATTTCCACTTGGTTTCTTGAATACAAGCAATGTTGACTCTCCTAAGTTTCATTGCGTCTACTAACTCCAAACTCTTACCTGTCAGTGTCCCTATATTCCATGTGGCGATACGAATCTTATGTTCTGAAGATACCCTATTTACTATTGCCTTTTTCGACCTCCATGGTATGAACCCATGTCCACTTTTCACTGCACTTGGGTTTTGATGCAGCGTGTTGCTTCCGAGGGGATGCTCTAGCAGCCCTTGCCCATTTTTCACTACACTTGGGATCCGATGTAGTCGCTTCTAGGAGAACTCCCTAGTAACCCTTGCCTATTTTTCACTGCACCCGGGATCCGATGCAGCACGTCGCTTATGGGGAACTCCCTAGCTTGAGGGAATGTTTGTATTCGATTCATGTCATAGTTTGGGTTGTCATATTTTTAAAAAGCTGAAAATGATTTTCCTTTCTTCCTTACAAACTAATATACAACAGCATATTCATTTGCAAGCAGAAAAGAAATAACAAAACCATCTTTAGCTTCCCCTTGCCGGCTGGCTACCTAACGCAAGGGTTGCCATATTTTTAGAAGCTGGAGATGATTTTCATTTCTTCCTCACAAACTAATATACAAAATACATATTCATTTGTAAGAAAGAAATAATAATTCATCTTCAACTTCTCCCTTGCCTGCTGGCACCTGACGCAAGACCCCCCTCCTTTTTCATCTGGGCTTGGGACCGACATTGGCGGAGTTATTAAGCAACCACACACCTCCCTTCAAAAATGGAGATGGTGAGCAGACAAGATCAAGCTTCTTCTCCTAAAAGGCCTCGACAGGAAAAGCTACAATCATGGCTCTTGGCAAAGCATTCCCTCACCGGCTAGTGATGCAAGAGTTCCTTGTAGATGGCTACTTTAGGAACACCAAGCGTGATGACCCCGAACTCAAGCAAAAGCTGGCTCGACTATAAAATCCAGCATTAGTCTCAATTACTGTCTTCTTAGCTGTTTGTTTCTACCTCCCATCACTTGATCATACTAGGAGAAAAAGTGCAGATTTTTCGAATTTTCTTCTCTGTCATCTTCATAGTAAGACTCACCTTCAATTCTTATTAGAAACTGGGTTCAAGTACTTAGCCTAGTTGATTAAATGCTGTGTCTCACAACCTTTAGCTTGTGGCTTCAAATCTGCACATTATTCAAAAATTTTCAGAAGGATACCTCTTATCTGTGGGCTTCAATACTTTGGAAGGATCCAGTTAGTAATCTTCACTGAATTATGCTTTGATAATTGCAAACGTCTTTCAATGTTCTCATCTATGACTCCAAAATGAAGCAGGAATCCAAATTTTCTCTCACCTAGCTCTATTTCTATTGCTTGATACACTAGTAACGTAAAATTGCAAATTTTCTGAGTGTTCTTCTCTGTCATGTTCATTATAAGGCACAAAAGTTTTTAGTGGAAACAACTACAGTTAACTTGAGGTACTGTAGGATCCAGTCAGTTATATTGAGATTGCACCTGTTGGGCCTATTGGCAGCATCCTGCATTGCTCTTGATTACTGTCTTCTTACACCTTGAGGTTATACCCTGTTATTACCATATTTTACTAGTCGTCTATATGTTGATCTGTATCATTTTAGACCCACAATCAATTTTCAGGAAAACAAATGAACTGGTCAGATAAGTTGATATGGAACGATTAATCAGGCAATCATGGTGTACCCTTTGGGCCTACTAGCAAGGAACAGACTTAAACCTGAAAAGAGCTTTCGTTCCACACACTGCCTGATTTTAGTGTGGTTTGATTCATGAGGCCTAATAGTAAGAAGACCTACAATCGACTTCTTCAACGAAATCTCTAGTGCCACAAGATCGACCCAGTGATCTTGATTTTGCAGAGTTGACCTATTGGAAGGATCACAGGGTTCAATCCAATTAATGTTCTGCAATACATAGAGAAACTGAGGTTATACCCTGAGGTTATACCCTGTTATTACCATATTTTACTAGTCGTCTATATGTTGATCTATATCATTTTAGACCCACAATCAATTTTCAGGAAAACAAATGAACTGGTCAGATAAGTTGATATGGAACGATTAATCAGGCAATCATGGTGTACCCTTTGGGCCTACTAGCAAGGAACAGACTTAAACCTGAAAAGAGCTTTCGTTCCACACACTGCCTGATTTTAGTGTGGTTTGATTCATGAGGCCTAATAGTAAGAAGACCTACAATCGACTTCTTCAACGAAATCTCTAGTGCCACAAGATCGACCCAGTGATCTTGATTTTGCAGAGTTGACCTATTGGAAGGATCACAGGGTTCAATCCAATTAATGTTCTGCAATACATAGAGAAACTGAATATGTCCTGGTTTGGCGGAGGATGACTCCTTTTAATGTTTTAGTCTTTTTCTGCTTTTGGTTTGTAGGCAAGACAACAGCAGTCAAAAGAAGGTATGTGGTAATGTCAGACGAGATTCTGAAGAAATACCCGGATCCAATTGTTGAAGGGCTTCGCACAGTGAAGCAGCGCCTAGATATATCCAACAAAGCAGTCACTCAGATGGCCATTGAAGCCTCAGAAGCTTGCATCAATAAATGGGGAAGGCATACTTCAGACATAACTCATTTAGTCTGTCTCTACAAGTGAAGCCAGACTACCAGGGAGAGATCTCTAGCTTGCAAGGGGATTGGGACTAAGCCCCGAGGTTAGACGAGTCATGCTTTACTTCACGGACTGCCCTGGTGGTGTAGCCGGACTTCGTGTAGCCAAAGACATAGCATAAGACAACCCGAGCAGCCGTGTTTTACTAGCAACTTCTGAAACTACAATCATCGGATTCAAACCTCCAAGTGCAGATCGTCCACAGTTGCAGGTGTCTTCCCTAATACTTGATTATCACAAGAAGGAATTTTTGGCAATCAATCATCAGAAGCCTTTTCACTGCTGGTCTTCCTTTTGTTATCTAGAAAGGGCTCAAAATAAAGAGAACAAATATGGATGGCAAGAAATGCTTTCTAGTCACTCAAGGAATCAAAATCCATTTCCACTTATTAGTATTCTCATGAATTAAAAAAAAGACATATGCAAAAGCAATAACAAACAGCCCAGCACACTCCTGAGCAGTAGTGTCAAAGTAAGACACCACCCACAAAAGTGATGCACACCCAATCCTTTACAGAGTGAGACTGTTTTGGCAATCAATAATCAGAAGCCTTTCACTGCAGGTCTTCCTTTTGTTATCTAGAAAAGGGCTCAATAAAGAGAACATGGATGGCAAGAAATCCTCTCTAGTCACTTAAGTAAAAAAAAATCCACTTCCACTTATTAGTATTCTCATGAATTAAAAAAAAGATATATGCAAAAGCAATAACAAACAGCACACTCCTGAGCAGTAGTGTCAAAAGCAAGACACCACCCACAAAAGTGATGCTCACCCAATCCTTTACAGAGTGAGACGATGACTTGTTTTGGCAGTCAATAATCAGAAGCCTTACACTGCTGGTCTTCCTTTTGTTATCTAGAAAAGGGCTGGATGGCAAGAAATCCTCTCTAGTCACTTAAGTAAAAAAAAATCCACTTCCACCGAATTTCACAATTAAGTAAAATAAATAGATCCAGTAGAGGCTACTTATTGGTATTGTCATGAATTATAAAAAAAAAAAATGTCAAAGCAACAACAAACAGCCCAGCCCACTTCTGAGCAAGTGAGAATTGAAAATCACAACAGTGTCAAAGTAAGACACCACCCACAAAATTGATACAAAAACAATCCTTTTCCATTTTCATCCAATCGAATTAATCCTCTTCTTCCTCAGGAAAGCGGAGATGTTTCCCTTCCGGGGTAGGCATGCCATTCAACCGCAAAACACTTGGTGAAACAGTCTCCACTGCAATCTCCTCTCCTTCAATGACCTCATCCTCACTATCGTAGATAAAGCGGGTATGACGACCAGTAAATTTTGGCAGGTCTCTCTTTTCTTGAACACAAACATTTATTAGTCCTTCACATAATTCATTTATCAGATCTTCATCACCCCCTTCTTCTTCTTCTTCACCATCATAATCTTCTTCATAGTCTCCCTCATCCTCTGTTTCTTCTTCTTCATCATCTTCCTCATCGCGAATTGGACTTGTATTCACCTGGAGAGACCAAACAGAGGAATTATCTTCATCGGTCGGCTTTTCTTGACTACAACTACCGTCGATTATTACCATGGAGGAGACAGCAGAAACATCATCAGAAGTTTCCGACTTTCCAGGGGAATCAAACAGTAATGCCCGGGTTATTACACTCTCGCGAGAGTCGAGAGCTTCTTGTATTTGAACATCAATCACCTGATCAATACCAATCGACCCGGATGAGAAATCAAGACACAAAACATAACAATAAAGAAATCTCATGACTTCAATGAAGTCTAAAAACCGCATACCTGGTCAACAAACTCGTTCTTTTCTTCTTCCTTAGTTGGCAGTGAAACTGGCATCAGAACCCCATTGCCATTAGACAAATTCAACACAAGAGGTGTATTGGCCGGCGTGGGAGCAAGAAGTCCCGCTGGCGAATTCAAAAGCCCTTGAAATATAGGAAACGGACGTTGATCCAAACAGATTTTTGAAAGTTCTGCTTCTTCCTCCACCTTCTGTAAGAGAGTTTTAACTTGTCCCCGAAGTATAGCTTCACCAGACCCAGGTGTTCTTTTGGGCCTGCCAACATTCTTAGCCATAGATGAGGGAGTTTCAGCAGTGCCCATTGCAATACCAACAATGGGAGAATCGTTTGTAATGTCAAAAAGCGCTGATCTTTCTGTTTTCCCTTTTCTTGATCTTGAAAGAACCTTTTCTGTTTCATCTTGCTTCCCTGCAGAAAAGAAAGAATCCGCTAAGAAAGATAGAAAAGAAACTGGAAATCTTGGAGGGATTTCTGAATTTCTATACTAAAACTTACTTGACTTACTTGACATGGGTATGTTGTTGTTCAATGCAGAAGCTTGTGATCTGGTAATTCTCCTTGTCGATGATGGAGTTTCCATTGCTTTGAAAGATGAGATTGGATGCGTTTTGATGGGATTCCTTTTAAGGGGCTTTTTAGTCGTCGACAGGGAGTTTCAGTGGCCGGAAAATGGGGAACTCTGCCGGATTTGGAATGGCGATATGAAAGAGGGAGAAGTAGGAACTTGGGATGCAAGAAAGCAGAGAGCAATAAGAGTGAGATATTGCTAGGGTTAAGACTGTGACGGCTTATAAGGATTTGAATTTGGGATATGTCGCAACGGTCATATGACCGTTGGAGCCTGCTGGATTTTCCGATGCTTAAGTGCCTCGAATCCATTGTAGACGTAGCCGTTGGGACAAATATTTGAATTAGTTTGCTGCCTACTAGTGTATTTTTTTGGGTATATGAGGTGAGCCCCTACAATTTTACACGCAACGCATTCTGCCATCTGGCACATCCATCTGATTTCTTTGACTTAGAATTGATGACTTCTAGCATCCAGAAAAATATGCAAGGCCATGATTTTGGAACATTGCTTGGAGAGAAGTTTCTAGCCATTGGTGTCTAGATGATCAGAGTATCCTTCTTTCCCTCTCACGTGCTAAAATCATTCAATTGACATAATTTTTGGGACCCTAGCCCCCTAATTGAGATAAGGTCTTGATGATAATGATGATATGGGTCCCTAAATTTGGCATGATCAAGAGTATTCTTCTTTCTTTTCTTTTTTCCTTCTCTGAAAGGGTCGAGCTCATTAGTTTCTTAGTTGGGCCTTTGAATTATAATAAAATTGCTTTCCGCGAAGATTTAAGCCCATGTTTTTTTGCATGAGAAGGCCCACCTTTGGAGGATTCGAATATGCTTTGGACTTGGATGTCTAGTAGCTCAAAAGCACGTAGATTATCTATCTTTTCTTACAGCAAAGAATTTTGAACTAACTAGAAGGCCAGAACCTATAATTCTAATTCCTAAATCTACTTGAAATCTCCCTCACAATAAGGAAAATGCTACCTTGAACCTAACCAAGCTTGACAAGGAGAGCCCCGTGTTATCTAGGACCAACTGCGGTTAGACGGCTTTTGATTAGATTAAATTATTTTAGCATAAGAAAAATTTGCACCTTCTGATCATGGAATAATAATCTTTGCTTAAACATCCTTAAATGAGATAATATTATTTGATAATCCTTAAATGTTTTGTAATACTTAGTAAGGATTAATTTTAAACTAAATTGTCAATGGATCCCTAATGTTTACATCCATTGGCAACCCTATGAAATTTCTCCTCATGTTTACACCTATTTATTTAAGCACTCTGTCCCTCCTCAATATTTTCTCTGTGGCTTAGATCTTTTCTCCAAGGTAACTTGATCTAGATGCGTCGGGCTGCCTAAGGTCTTGACCACCTCCTCTTATTCTTATTTAAAGGAATAAAAAAGTATACTAAGACCGAATCAAAGTATTATCCATTTGTAGATGGAGCTTCGACAGTAGCTAGGTCTAGAGGGAAGTTGTGAGCATTACGTTCATGCATAACTTTCATACCAAGGTTAGCATAGTTGATGATATCAGCCCAAGTGTTAATAACACGACCTTGACTACCTGTTTCTAGGTCTTTACTTTATGGAAACAATATTCTCTCTGGTGCCATTATTCTTACTTTTGCAGCTATAGGTTTGCATTTTTACCCAATATGGGAAGCGGCATCCATTGATGAATGGTTATACAATGGTGGTCCTTATGAACTAATTGTTCTACACTTCTTACTTGGTGTAGCTTGTTACATGGGTCGTGAGTGGGAACTTAGTTTGTGTCTGGGTATGCACCCTTGGATTGCTGTTGCATATTCAGCTCCTATTCGAGCTGCTACTGTTGTTTTCTTGATCTACCCCATTGGTT
This sequence comes from Warburgia ugandensis, assembly GCA_035236585.1. NCBI lineage: Eukaryota > Viridiplantae > Streptophyta > Magnoliopsida > Canellales > Canellaceae > Warburgia > Warburgia ugandensis. Next base: position 46,542,723 of record CP141129.1, read on the forward strand.
AAGGAAGCTTCTCTGATGGTATGCCTCTAAGAATTTCTGGTACTTTCAATTTCATGATTGTATTCCAGGCTGAGCACAATATCCTTATGCATCCATTTCACATGTTAGGCGTAGCTGGTGTATTCGGTGGCTCCCTATTCAGTGCTATGCATGGTTCCTTGGTAACCTCTAGTTTGATCAGGGAAACCACTGAAAATGATTCTGTTAACGTAGGTTACAGATTCGGTCAAGAGGAAGAAACTTATAATATCGTTGCTACTCATGGTTATTTTGGCACATTCGTCTTGTTTGGGGGTGTCTTAGATTAGCCAGAATTCTCGATCTTTGGGTTTTTAAATTATAAACGTTTAGATTTTCAACTGAAAAACTAGTAGCCTAGAAAAGCATCTAATGGGGATGGACTTTTCAAGCCTAAATAGGCAGGGTGGTGTTATAGAAGAGAATAAAATAGGAATGAAAATTATTCTCATCCCTCTCCAACTACCATGACCAAGAACTAGTTTTGTGTTATTCACTTATAGAATGGGGAATGCTAAACTGACCACAATATGAAGTATGGTCTAGAGGCCACATAATTTAGAGCCCACTTTTGCACGACTGAAGCCGTTTGTCTCCTTGCTCAAACTTTAGGGTTCTCACAGGTCAAAGACCACATAGTACATAAGATTTTAACTTGTTTTAAATGATATTTTGTTTACAATGTTTCTAAGTTCTCTATTTCTTACTACACTTTATCAGATGCATGTCTTTTAGATGCTACAGTGATCCAAAATCACATGCTTTTTAATATATAAGACATCTAAATCTGGTGCAAGAAAATGAACAAGTCGGATCATTAAGGTGAGCTTTAGAAAATATAGTCACTACACTGTAGTCATAGTGCGGTCAATTTAGCACACCCAGTTCTTCATGCTAGTGGTTTCCATTGAATCTGATATAAATAATGTTGGTTGTTTTTTCCAGTCTCTCCATGAAAAATAGAACATTCCTACTAGGGGAGTGGTCGTCCGGGCTTATCGGCACATAGGAGAGTGGTCGTCCGGGCTTATCGGCCTAGTATCCTACACCTTGTGTTCTTGATATCTAAATTCAACTATGCCACCGAGACACAGTCGAAGCATGCACTCCCAATGTGCTTCTTTCACGATATGCTCTGGTCCCAGGTGTCTTTTTGTGGTCTTCTAATGTTAGAAGAAGTGATATCAAGAAATGTTCTTGTCATGACAGCTAGAAACTTTCTAAATAACTATTTACATTCGTTAATGAAAAACATCATCTTGTGACATGCCAAGTATTAGGATTTTGGACTGGGAGACTAACTTGATAGAACATTTATGTGCCAAAAATAGTAGCAGTTTGACACAAAGCACTTACAAGCACTTTGATTTAGTATTTCTATTTTTCCCCAATACTAATATTTATAAGCTTTTGGCCGACCTCTAATTGGGATAACGTCTTGATGACAATGATGACTAATATCCGTAAGTTTTTATTTATTTCTTGCTAACCCACCATACCCTACGACACATCCTTCCTATACCAAACAATGTCCAGTGACTATAGTGTGAGTAATTTACTTTGTAATTTTTAGTTCTTATAAAACAAATAAATAAAATTAAACCAAACAAGAATCATGAGAAGGTTCGGTTTTCTTTATCTTGTAGCTGGCAAAGGACTCTTACAGACGAAAACAGTGGTTGGAGCACCAAATGAAAACCTATTATTGAGTTCCATGGCCCCCACTAATAGCTGTCTCACTACGAACAAGCCTACCCAAGATGATTCCATCTCCATTGGGCCCAAACCATGAATGCGTCGCATCTGAAAATGACTATCTGATTCCTCTGACTTCAACAAGCCAGCTCGGTTGGCTAGGCTTAGTTCATCATCTTCTTGGATCACCGTTATGGTAATCCTGCCCATTGATTTTGAAGTCGACTGGTGGTATTGAGTAAAGTTTTACCCCATCCAAACAGTAGGATCATCTTAGGGGACCCGCCTGAGTAATTGTTCAACTGCAGAAGATGTGTTCTAGGATAGGAATATGACTGGAAGTGGATGCAGATGACAATAGCCTAACATACGATTGGGGTTATGACTCAATTATTATATCTTTATGTCACTGTACAACATTGATTGTTCAAGAATCACATCAATCGGATGATACTAATTATGTAATCAAATGACAGCAACTTCTGTTAAATGTCAATCGGATTTCACCCGTCTTTTGGATTTGGTTATAGAATTACCTCGACCATTGATGAATAGGCGTTTCATCCATTGGCATCAACGAGGACTCTATGTCTGGTGATCATTGATGCGTGTTGGTATATGACAATGTCCACCTCAATAAAATACTACTAAAAATGCCACAGTGGTATGACCAACTTAATATTGATGAGGTTATTGTAGAGACCGCGATAGTTATGAGAAGAAATAACTAGGGTTCGGGGACAGGGCCCCCAAGGAGGGGAGTCTTAGGGTTTAGATTTGGTTATAGAATTACCTCAATAGTACACACTATTTGAAGGTTGTAGCTTGAGTTGCAATTCAAAAGTCGTCAAGTGTGAACATAGGAAGCTTCCAACAGCTACCCTTTGTGTAAACACAAGAAGCTTTTAACAGCCACTCCTTTTACCCATATTACAACAGCCACGTGGAAGATGTACTGAAAGTCTAATTCATTAGGCTGGTTGGTGAAGACTCAAAAGCTATAAATAGGCATGTTACAAGCCTCTCAAGCACAGATAATAGTTCTTTGTTAACTTATAGTCATACTTTTCTGTTAGTTCTTTCTTATTAAGCATACAGTAGGACAATCATCTGTAATAAGATATCAAATTGAAAGTTTGAGTAACATTAAGGTCATTTCTTTACGATAGAGACTATTCATATATTGTTCCGCTATCAATTACCAAGTGGGCGGTGAGACCTATATCAAAGTCTTCTAGCGATCATCATCGGCAAGATGAACTGCAACAAGGACCAATTATTTACCATACGATGGTGGAATAATGACAAAGAAGCTTAATGGGTCAACCGTCTTTGATCATCCAATAGTGACAGCGTGGACCTAAAAGATAGCTGTTAGGAAAGAGAAAGACAGATACTTCTCTTTTAGATTTTTCTTTCTCAACTAAGATAAGATCGACTAAATTTATAGTATTAGTAATAAAATCCAGCTGCCCGACGATCAGCTTTCCAGGCCGACATGCAAATAAATGTATAACATTGTTTCAGTCAAACTAGAATAATAATAATAATAATAATAATAATAATTTATGAGATCGAAGAAGAAGGAGAACCTTGACACAGTTATAGAGTTATCGTTGTGTGACCTAGAAGTTATGAGTTTAAGGCATGAAAACAGTCTCTTACAAAATAAAGGTAAAATTATTTATCAGGTCTGGCATATACGAAAGCTTCATGAACTGCGCTTTAGACAAGATCGAAGAAGATACATATCAATGGTTTATCCTTTGCTAGCGTACTCATAGACCAGGTTTCATAGATCAATAATCCAAGATCATTACATGAAGGAACATCAACCGCTAGATTAGAGATCGATTGTGTGTTGACATATGAGGGGCCACAAACAGTGGCTGTTAGGAGAGTGTGACAGCCCTCTTGTCGTGGTTGTATAATCAAACAACCTTAGGAAATTAGCCAGCTAAATGCGGTGGGCTCTAGTGATGCAAGTGGCATGTCTATCATCTGCCAAATTTGAAAGGAACATTCGTTACAGGTTTACTGAGTAGGTTCAACGTGGAGTGGAACATGGCTAGCCACGAAGAAAGCCAGCCAAACCAGACCCAAACAAGCTAAAACCATTATTATTCTCCCCTTGCATGCTTTTGCTAACATCACCTGCCATTCTCTTCTGTATCCGTCCTTTTCTTCACCCAAGTGCACTCGTCTATCCTTGGAACCTTCTGGCCTCCCCTCTTTCTTTCGTTCTTCTATAAATTGAACTGGACTTTCCATGTTCTGGCACAACAGTTTGTGTTGCAGAAAATCCTTGTTCTGCTTGTTTCAATGGCTTCCACTGGGGTTCTTCTGGTTGCACTTGTTCTCGTTCTCTTAGCTCCCAGTCTGGTTGAAGCCCGAGTGCAGCTTGAATCTGATAAGGTAGAAATGATCCATCCTTTTGTTTCCTAGTTCTTATAAGCTGTAACTGGGCATAGCTGGTTTTGAATTGGTGGGGGGAGAAGGAGCAAGGCTTGTAGGAGAGAGAGTGTATTTAGTAGAAACAAGGGATGTAAATATGAGTTTTCCTCTTGTAGTCTGCTTATATATTGTAAATATGAATTTTCCTCTTGTAGTCTATAACAGGCTTTTGTGGTCCGTCCCGTCTTCGGACCCTGCATAGGTGGGAGCTTCGCGCATAAAGCTGACCCTTTAATCTGCTTATATATTGTTTGTAGCTTTGAAGTTTACGTGTTGGATGTGTGATTTTTGCAGTTTACGACGAGTGGAACAGAGAAGACTCTGCCCCAGCTCATAGGTATACATGTCTTCCGAATATGTTGTTTATTCTTTTCAACTTTAGGTTCTCATTCAGGATTGGAAGCTTCCTTTGCCACACAAATTTTTTATTGAATTTTTATACTGGAGCATCTCAATCTATTTGTCGAAGGAGAGCCTGGGCACAATGGTAGAGTTGTCGTTGTGTGATGTTTAAGGCATGAATATAACCTCTTGCATCATAAAAATAACCTCTTAGTAAAACCATCTACTATTGACCCTTGTTGTCTATTCCTTGACCCAGAGGTACATCGTGCACTGAGACTACCCTTTATCTCAATCTATTTGTTCAAATATAAATTAATTATTTTACTCTCTCTCTCTCTCTTCCTCCCTCCCTTTTGCTACGATGGTTGCTTCAGTTTATTAAGGAACTTAAAATTAGATGATTAGATTGACAGCCAGGAGATTATGATGCACTTCAACGGCTAATCAATCTAAAGTAAAGGAATATAACCACTAAAGCAGGGATGCAGCTATCGTTTTCACATGAGAGAGAGGGAGAGAGGAAAATGGTGTTAGCAATAGCACATATGGGGTCCAGCTGGTTGGTGATGAAGCTAAAACACATGTTAGGCGCAGATGGCCAGTGATCATGACCATTCACTTCTTTGTGGTGCGGCCCACGTGGCCATATATTAAACATTCAATAATATCTTCTCCAGTAAAGATTTTAATTCCTACTATTGTTGGGCACTCTCAGCTGTCTATCTCCTGAGTTTGGGATTTGATCTTCTTTTGGTGCTTCGCCTGTAAAGGATGTGTTCCAGAATAATGGTTTGGATTCCATCTGGCCCGGCACATAGTCAAGGTTGGTGGCACTTGAGATGAGATAATCTAACGTGGCATGAAATTATATGAACTATATCACTGTTAATGATGTTGAACTGAGATAAGATGAAATAGTATTTCCTTGTCTCACGGTTAGAGGCACAATTGTCCTATCATTATTAAGAACTAGTTAAAGTTTAGTTTCAATCATCTTCCTTCATCGTATGCCAAATTTGGTCATCTCAAGCTTAATTTTATACTAATTCATCTCACGTTAGTCAGCTCATTTCATTTCAAGAAACACTGTACCATGTAGGAGAGACATAGGAAGGGAGTCCAATTGATCCTATTTATCATACAAGGTATATGCAAAATTAATCGTATCTTTAACATATATATATATATACACGTGTACGTGTGGGTGTGTTAATTTTAGCTGTTTCATGCAGGTGCAGAGAGCAGGTGACATTTGTTTGATTGGAAAAAAGTAAAAAACAAAAAAAGTCAGAAGAAATTATGATTAAAACTTTTTTGGGGTCAATCAAATGTCACCTACATTTTACACCTTCAACTCCCGTTGAAATTACTATTCCTTATATATATATATATATATATGTTGTTGTTAAGTATCAGGTTATTGGTAATGACTTTTTAGTATATTTTCAATTACAGATTGTGGGGCAGCATGTGGAGCAAGATGTCGCTTATCCTCAAGGCCTCACCTATGCAAGCGGGCTTGTGGTACTTGCTGCGCCAAGTGCAATTGCGTCCCTCCGGGCACTTATGGAAACCAAGAGAAGTGCCCCTGCTACGCCAGTTTGACTACCCGCGGAAACAAACGCAAATGCCCTTAGATCAACTACACCTGTGATGCACTGCAGCGACATCATCTCACTACTCTACTTGTCCCATCGTAAATAGCATGCTGAATTTCGTATGTAAAGACAGAAGGAGAGAGCTGGAAATAGTTTTACGAGAGCTTGATCCATGTAGTAATGAACGTCTTTAGTATAATAAAGTTGGGGTCTTATTATGACCACAATATTTGTGGGCACGTCTTTGGTTATTGGTTCAAGGTGTGGAATTAGTCTCTTGCAAAATGCAAGGTAAGGCTGCCTACTATAGGCCCTTATGGTCCGCCCTTTTCTCGGACCCTGCATAAGCGGGAGCTTTGTGCAATGAGGCTGCCTTTTTTTTTTTTTATGTCCGCTTTGATTTTCCCTCTCTAATCCGCTAATGATGCTACCAAACTCCCCCAAACAGAATCAGGAACTAAAAAAGCAAGTATTTGATCAGGTGAGACTTACCTTTACTAGAGAGAGAGAGAGAGAGTCATTTTCCCTGTGGAGAAGAGAGCCAGAATTATTTTACAGTGGGCAATTAGATGCTGCAAAACCAATTTCAAGCAGAAAAGCAGATATTGTGGTAAGATTTTCTATGAATATTCGACCAAAAAAATCTCACCTGCAAGTGTTGCACGACAGACATACTTGGACCCAAATCTGGATTTTCTGAAACCCATTTTTATTATCTAATACAAATTTATCATTAAAAGGGGAATGTTCTAGATCAGGAATTTTAGAATCCCCCACTTTTGTCTAACCCACTTGTTGAAAGATCTAGACATAACTATATATAGCCATGCATTTTCAATGGCTTCAATTTGTTCATAGTTGCAGAAACCACTATTACACACGGTTGTAAGCAACAGTATGGGTTGGAGCACTGTTAGCATAGTTGGTGGGGAAGCCTTCTTCTCTCTCTCTTTTTCCACCGCTGCAAATTGGCCGGTGACAAGAAGTGCTGATAATTGTGGACGCTTTAAGAAACGCCTTCTGGGACTGACAAGGATAGCTGTGATGGCGCTTGCTTAGGGAATCCGGGAAGGTCGAGGGTTGGAGCAATTCTCAGGGACCACCAAGGAAAGGTAATCTTGACATTGCTGGGCTGGTTCCTCAGGGAGATTCTAGCACATTGGAGCTTATGGCCTTTGTATGTGTTGTGGGAGCTCGTTACTGTTTCGGGTTCCACTCTGTAATGGTGGAAGGAGACCCTAGAAATGTGATAGCTTGGCTGAAAAGAAGAAAAGCTCCACCTTGGAAGCATTGGGACACTCTGAATAACTTGCTTCAACTGATCAAGCTCCTCTCCATGTCATGATTTGGCTCGAGAAGGGGTACTATTGCCCATGGTAAGAGAGACTTTTCTTAAACGAATCTGCTGCTGGTTTGTCCACCGTTGGGGAGCCCTGATGTTCTGCTAGGTTGTTTTCTTTTGGTTTCTCAGGATCTATAATGAGGTACATACCACAAGTGTGAATGGTTTGATTGCATTTTCCCATAGTCTGGTTTGAGCTGTTTCCTACCTTAAGAAAAACCTAAGGGATGAATATGTCTAGGAGAGGGTGTCAGTTTCCTTAGTAATTCTTCACTTGTGCCCATAAAAAAACTACAAACAGGAAACAGCTAGACCAAATATATCATCCCAAATAAGCCTACAAGATAGGGTCTAGTGGATCTGAAGTCCACCTCTTGAACTGGTAGACTAGATTTAAGTATATAATGAGAATAAACTTGAAAGTGGATATACTTATTCATGTAATTCTAGAGAAAATAAAAGAAAAAGAGGATTTTAAAAGGATAACGCATGGCACATAACAAAAGAGAGACAAAGATGCTTGCATGGGTACGACCTCAGACCAAACACGCATTGAAATCTCAAAACAATCATTATAAAACTTCCATTCTCTATCACTTATAGCTGGCACAGGACTGTTACAGAATAAAACAGTGGTTGGAGCACCAAATGAGGACCAATTTTCTCAGTCCGTGGTCCACTAATAGCTGTCTGGCTAACAACACGCCTGCCCAAATGATCCTCTCTCCATTCGCTTCCAATTGTTTGACCCACACCCTGAAGGCATCACCATCTGAAAACGACTAGATTATTGATCTAACTACAAGCCATCTTGATCGGGTGAGTTTGGTTCATCGTCTAGGTCGTGAAAATCATGACTCTTGATTTCGAGCTCTTCATTGGTGGCCAACAAAAAGATTGGCAGTTGACTTAAATAATTGATGGGTATTGGTACTGCAGTTCTTGGCTGGTAGGGATAAGTCTAAGGGGATAGCTAACTGGCGAAAAGCATATGTGCACCAGTTTTCAGGCAATCTACGGCTCTACACACAGATTTTCTTCCCTGCTCCGGTTTTATTCCTAGTTTCTCCTGGAAGTTTCAAGGGGATGAAAATTACTAGGCCCAACTCCTGTCGTGCTTTTACAAGTAGGTTGCAGATTTTCCTTGAGCTAAATACAAATTGGAATGTTTTCTTTGAGTTATTTCGTACGTTCAATGAAGAATAAAACATGAGAACAAAGCCGACCAACTAGAAGAGCTTTAGTCTCCTATCATGCTTTTATTGACGCCACCAACCCCCTTCTCGCTCTCCCCAAGTGCGCCAGCAGATCCTTGAACAATCTAGTCGCTCTCTAAGCTGTAAAATGAACTCACTTTTTCCATCTTCTAGCAAGCGCTTCCAATCCTTGCTTCAGTTTTTCTTGTTCTTCTAATTGGCTCTTAGTTTCTGCTATTCTAGCTCTATTGGCTCTTAATCTTGTTGAGGCTAGTCTTGGGTTTGAATCTGATGGGGTACCCGCTACCAAACTGAACTTTTCTTGTTCAAGTTCTTTTGAGTTGGATGTTATGCCCAACCTTGTTTGGGGATACACCTTAGCTCTATCCAAGTTTTCCATTGGCTGATATAGCTGGTGGTGAATTTGGGCGAAAAAGGTTTGCAGTAGAGGGGGTGTGGATGGCAGTTTTCTTTCTTCTAGTTGGGTTTTGTTTTGGTAGCTCTGAAGTTTTACTTTTTAGATGATTTTGCAGTTGGCTGTGAATGGAGCAAGGAAGAGCCTCCTCCAACGCATATTTACATCTACCTACGTCTTATTCAGTGCTATTAGCTTCACTTTTGGATGTTAGAAGGGGATGGAAACTGGAGCTTGCTTGCTTTTGCAATTTAACAAGTATTCTCTGTTACAAGTAAATATGACTTCTAACTATGGACTAGTGTAGGTGACACATTAATTATATCATTGGGTTGACAACTTACGGGAACTACAACACCCTTTAACAGCTTAAAATAAGGATTATCAGGAGTAAATTAAGAGGGGAAGAAGGATTGCTTAAAAAAAGAAAAAAAGAGAGGAAATAAGTGATAGTATCATATCATATCATAATATTTTTTTATGAGAAATGTGTAGAGCCTACATTTATATCATCCAATTATTGATGCAATTGCTTCAGTTTTGGATGTCTAATACATTAAAAAAAGTGATTTGATCGTCCTCATCAAAACCTTATCCCTATTAGAGAGGTTAGTCTCATGAATTTTGTTACTTCATTCTTCTCTGTTAGGTAGCATAATTTCATTTAGTTCTAAATTTTTTAAAATCTTTTCTCACCACCTTTATTTACGTTCTTGTGGACCTTTTCTTACTTAAAAAACTTCAAACTTCAACTTAGGTGGCTTTACTTCTTCTTATCGGTGGAATTTGACAGAGGTTTATTTAGCTCTCTTTCTTTTTTTCATTTTTATTGGAATAAAGTAGCAGTTCTCTCTTTGTACGTATCAGCTAAACTTTGCATGTTGACAAGATGGGTGGTGGTGCAATGTGCAAATGTTTCCTCTACTGGACAGACAACTGGAAAGTGGTGCAAAGGCTTCCTTCACCAGATTATCCGATCTCCTGATACTGAACTTTCGAGTATTATTGATCTCCATCTGCCAATCTCTTACCTATATAATAGTACTGGTGGCTAGATACGATCGTGCAATAGAGAAGATAATAAAGCCAGCATGTCCCATATTGCAGGCATTCATTTCCTAGAAGAAGCAGTTCCACATTGGATTCCATTCCTTTGTCGTTGTGTTGATGAATACCTGCAACTTTTTTAGATGATAAGAAACCAGTCAAAGAACCAGCAACAAGGCATGCCATTTAGCCTTTATAACACCAAATTTTCACCATTCAATTATCATTCAAAGTCCTAATCAAACCAGCAACAAGGCATGCCATTTGGCCTTTATAACACCAAATTTTCACCGTTCAATTATCACTCAAAGTCCTAATCAAACCAGTCAAAGAACCAGCAACAAGGCATGCCATTTGTCCTTTATAACACCAAATTTTCACCGTTCAATTATCACTCAAAGTCCTAATCAAACCAGTCAAAGAACCAGCAACAAGGCATGCCATTTGGCCTTTATAACACCAAAATTTCACCATTCAATTATCACTCAAAGTCCTAATCAAACCAGCCGAAGAACCAGCAACAAGGCATGCCATTTAGCCTTTATAACATCAAATTTTCACCATTCAATTATCACTCAAAGTTCCAATCATGTCCTGACCATTATAGTCATATTGCATGCCCTTACTTTCACTGATTAAGTAACTCAAGTTTTCTTCTTCCTTTTTTCTCTTTATTTTCCTGCTATTGATGGTATCACCTTGATTAGATGATTATAGATTAACTAACATACATTTCTCGCTATCTTTCATTTCATATAAAGTGCAGCCCCAGCCCACAAAGCTCCCGCCTATGCAGGGTCCAAGGAAGGGGCATACAACAAGGGCCTATAGTACACAGCCTTACCATGTATTTTTGCAACTGTTTCCATGCCTTTGAACTCGTCACCTCAAGGTCACATGACAACAACTTTTACCATTGTGCCAAGGCTCCCCTTCATCTTTCATTTCATATAAAAGAAGAAAATGGAGGTGCATTTGTCACTACCTTTCTTTCCTATAAAAGAAAATATTGATGTACATTTCTCATACGGAACAAGATAAATTCAGATTAAAAAAAAGAGAGAGGGGAATACTAAATCAAAGTGCTCATGAATGCATTATGTTAAAGTGTTCCTACTTTTTTGCATAATGAAGTCTACCTATACATAATCTACCTAGCTTATCTAATTCTTTTGGCTTTGGATGCCGTCATAAGTAATCTTAGAAATCAATCTCGTTTTGGAAAAAGATTTCAATATCATATTCGTTTAGAAGAACAACAAAAATTGCATTTTCATTATGGCATCACAGAGACAATTATTTAGATATGTTCGTATCATTGAAAAAAATTGGCCCAAACCTAAATTCTCTAAGATCCTTTGTCAATTATATTCTCATTTTAAGTCAAGAGATAGATAAATAGATGCATCTCACTGCATTGATCAAAGGCATTTGTAGTGAGTGAGGGGGTCATATGACATGTTTCAAGATCATTCTTTTCATTTTTCAATACAAATTGTTATTTAGAATATTTTAACCGTTTAGGAAAAGAAGATTTTGTAGATGTTAGAATTATCCAATCGGCATAATTTTTAGACTAATAGACGTCCAAAGCCAAATGAAATTAGACGATCTGGGTAGATCAGATATAAGTGAACCCGTCGAGCAAAAAGTAAGACCGCTTTGACACAGATTACAAGCGCTTCGATTTCGCATTTCTGAAAACAAATATAATCTCAGCCGCAGATTTTTCAGTAGGCATTAGACATGCAGAAGAAGATTATCTATTGGGTTTATCTTGATGTGGCCCAGCAGCATCACAATGCCTAGTATGGAATTGGATAGGGATGGTAGGGGCGTTCACTCGTGCAGTATTCTTCAATTCAACGTGTTGGGCCTTTTCAAGCAGCCCCTGATAAAACGGCAGCTCCGTGCATAAAGCTTCTGTCTATGTGAGGGCAGACTACAAGGGCTTATAGTATGCAGTCTCACTTTATATTTTGTAAGAGATTGTTTTCATGTGTTAAACCCGTAACCTCAAGATTACTTGACAACAATTTTTACCATTGTGCTAAGGCTCTCTTTCTTTGGCTAGCCCTAAAACTAGGCTTGACAATTCGGGTTGGCAGGTTGTGTTCGTGTCATGTTGAAACTAACCCATTATAGTATATGGGTTAACATGAACATGACCCGCTTAATAATCATGTCAAGAACCCGTGACTCAAATACGATAACGACTATTAAACGAGTCGACACGACACGAGACGACTCGTGTAACACAATTAAATAAATATAAAATAACTAATATAGGACGGTTTCTGAAGAACTGCCCTATATTATTACAGTAAATATAGGACGGTTTCTGAAAAACCGTCCTAGATTTTCAACCAATTGATTAACAGCTTGTAGGTTAGATGGGTCAACACGACAAATTAATAGGTTGCGTGTCAAACAGGTCAATACAACAGGTTAATGTTAATTGACCCAAATACGACATGATTTTCAGTATATCATTTGACCCAAAAATAACACGAACACAATAAGACTCGACCCTTACTTGCTAAATTCGTATCAGGTTCGAGTCGTGTCATATTTTGCCACCCATACCTGAAACCCACCTCGTCCCGCTCCAAACGGCCCCATTACTCGCCTCTCTGAAGAAAATTTGCGGAGATTGTCACCTCCGCTCCGGCAAACCGGTACGTTCTCCTTACCATTATTTGCCCCTCTATTATCCTAGAAATATGAATGAAATTTGAAATCACAATATGCTTTTACTCGGTGGGATCCTTCTCATCTACCCATGTTTGGTTAAACCCTAAATCCTTTCTGGTATTTTTCTCTTTGAAGCATCTATTCAATGTATCCGTATTGAAATTCTAGTTTGAAGGGATTCTGATTGACCTTCTCAGTTTATCTCTGGTTTTGATCCGATATGTGTTACATTTGTCTTCTGTGATTTGGATTTTGTTTTTTTGTTCTTTTTTCTTGTGATCCATTTCATTTGTAAGAGATCATACGTAATGGATGTAAAACAAGTTGCTGTTTTGACGGATTCTAGGAGGAAAACAAGCCACTAATATTCTTCAAAGCACACAATTCAAGATGTCATATACAATGTCATGAGTTTGCATCGGTGAAATATCACTGCACTGTAATTATCAAAAGCGAAAAATGCTAGGAGGACTGTATGGTGACCTTCCTCCACCTACTTCTGCTCCCCCCGAAGAGGAGAGGAGCAGCAATTCTGCAGTATGGTCTAGCAGCGCTAAAATGGCGCCCCCCGCATTGCGGAAATCGTCATCTGTCTCTGCTCCGCTGCAGTCTGTATTGAAAATCCAAAACTCACAAGGCAAAGCCAAAAGTCAGGTTCCTCTTCAAACAAAAACCTTAAGTTCTCCTGCCATTTCATCCGCATTGCCTTATGATGGATTGGGAAGCCCGTCATTTCAACCTGCTCTTGTTGGAGTCACATCATCTGTGATAGAGGAATATGACCCTACAAGGCCCAATGATTACGAAGAGTATAGGAGGGAGATGAAGAAGCAGCAAGTTGAGGCTGAGATGAAGAGGGAGCTGGAGAGGAGGTGGCAGGAAGAGGAGGAGAGGGAGAGGGAGCATGCACAGAGGGAACGAGAGGCAATTGAGAGAGAAACGGAGAAGGATTACAGTGAACTTAGATCGTCATCATTGAATATTTCAGGTGAAGAAGCCTGGAAACAGCGGCTAGCAATGAGTGGGAGCTTGGGTGAGGCGGCTCCTAGGTCACCTTCACCACCCTCTAATGGAGATGGATTTACTATTGGGAAGTCAGGTCAGTTGGGCTTGGTGTAGGGGCAAATGGGCAGATGACTGCTGCACAGAGGATGATGGCAAAGATGGGGTGGAAGGAGGGACAGGGTCTCGGGAAGCAGGAGCAGGGAATTACTACTCCCTTGATGGCTAAGAAGACAGATAGACGTGCTGGGGTCATTGTGAATGCAAGTGAATCTAAAGCAGAGAAGAAGCCAAAGAGTATGAACTTCAATGGACCACCTACTCGTGTTGTGTTGCTGAGGAACATGGTGTGTATATAATTTTTTTAGTGGAAATGATTATAGATTCTTTTGCTAGAAAAAGTGATTATAGTTTACATAGCTTGATACTGTCAATGTCATATTAGTTAATCCCTTAGTTTCCAACAGATCCTTTAATCAAATAGCATGAACTTCGATGGACCACCTACTCGTGTTGTGTTGCTGAGGAACATGGTGTGTATATAATTTTTTTAGTGGAAATGATTATAGATTCTTTTTCTAGAAAAGGTGATTATAGTTTACATAGCATGATACTGTCAATGTCATATTAGTTAATCCCTTAGTCTCCAACAGATCCTTTAATCAAAGAGTATGAACTTCAATGGACCACCTACTCGTGTTGTGTTGCTGAGGAACATGGTGTGTATATAATTTTTTTAGTGGAAATGATTATAGATTCTTTTGCTAGAAAAAGTGATTATAGTTTACATAGCTTGATACTGTCAATGTCATATTAGTTAATCCCTTAGTTTCCAACAGATCCTTTAATCAACTTTTCGGACATTCTAATTAATCAATGACTCTATTGTCGCCAGCTACTGAAGGGATTATGTAAAGGATTTTGTCATGTCCTTGGCTGGGTTATTGTAAGCTCGTAGTTGAGTTAACCTGTTTCTCTTTGAAGCTTCTCTACCTATCTAGAGTTCATCGTTGTGCTACTTCTGTATATTATATTACAAAAAGGATGCAAATCCCAGCTTTAGCATCATTTTGGCAACGACTAGAAAAAATTTCTCCTCTCTCTTGACATTATTCTGATCTGCTCACTGAGTCAGTTTCCACTGACATAGTACTTTTGATTGTCCAATTATATGTGCCTCCTTCTTAGTCAGTTTTACTCAAAGCTCAGCGGAGTTCTTGTGTTTCATGAGTTACTTATTATATTGTTTGGTTTGCCATTAGCATCATAATTTAAAATCATTCTGTAAGGTTCCATTGTTGACAAAATAAAGGCTCGAAGAAACTTTTTTCACCTCATATGCAAAGTCAAAAACTAACAAATTTCTCTGCTTTGTTTATATAATCAAGAAGATTATTTTGGTTAAATTCATTATTTCAATTCTGAATGTGCACTGATTTTGTCACTTGCGCTTGAACCTTAAAAACCTTATGGGAAAGCAAGAATAAATTTTTAGAGAAGGTTAGGTAACCTTCAAGGCCAAGGGAAGTGGTTCCATCTCTACCTCTGGACATAGTAGTCATTCAAGCTGATTGAGACAAATAAAAAACTTACTACCCATTCACAAAACAAACTCACAGATTACTAGAGATCCAGAATCAAGTTGCAATATGTTGTCTCCAGAATCTATCAAAGATGTTCTTGGGTTTCAATGGATATGCCCTCTTGAGGAAAATGCTTGTCTTGCTAGTAGGGTCCAGCCTAAAAATATTACAACTTTCACAACTTGTTGGCTTCCCACCAATTTCACTGAAAGAGTGACCTCTTTAGCTCACCCACCACATTGTAGCTATCACTGTGGCAAATTTGTCCATCATAGCACTTCAATTAAACTCTAAATTAATTTGCATCCATTTGGGTGTTGCTCTCGTGTTCAGTCCCACTTTCGTAAAATGGAAGAGGGTTAACGGCTTCAATCCATCTTGTCAGTGAAAGAAAAGGAAGTTCATGGTATAAGTCACCAGAATGAAGGAGAATAACAATCTCTTTATGTAACACTTAATTTTTTATTCAAGTGAGAGTTGTTGCAAAATGGGATTCTTCACCCCAAACATTTGAGCTGATTTTCTATGGAAGTTGACATGAAAAGTGAGACCAGATGGTGAACGATCTCTAGACATGATTGTTGGTGGATTTGAAAGCTTTATCCAAGTCTATAGACCCGAAGGAAGCAAAAGTGAGTAGGCTTCTTTCCAATATACATATTCTCGAGGTTGAAGTATTTGGAATATAATTTGGGTGGAGGGAGACTGAATGTCCAGAAATGAATTGTAGGGAGATTTTAAATTTTTTTGTCCAAGTTCATTTGAAATGTAGTTTAAATTTCAAATGAACTGGAAAAGAACACCCTTCTTATCAATATAAGTATTTTCTTGGAGAAATTATTCAGAAAGTGATCTGGGTGTAGGTGCACTTGGTTTATGTGATTTCTTGGACTGATTATCTGTCTATATCTTTATGGAAATAGTCTACCTTGGGGAACTGTCTTCATCTTTGAGTCACATAATAAGTTTCAATGACATGGCAAATTCGTTAGGTGGACAGAAACTAAACCAAACTGACTCAAATTTGGTAAATTGGAGCCCTTGTTTAATGAGGGCTATGTATAATCATATTTGTTTTCCTTTTGAGATACTATGCCCCCTCTTCTAGTGAATTGTTCTTCTGAACCACCCTAATAAAAAGGAAAAAATCTACAGTCAATATGTAACTAGCTTCTTCTGGAAGAATTTGCATTTCTCAACTCAAATAAAGCCCAGGTGATTTGCATTTACTTTTTGAGTTATATGCTAAATTTGCAGATAACACACATAATTTGCTTGAGGAGACAGAGGATTTAGAATAAGCTCTAAACTTTTGATTCTGCTTTCACTCTTGTATCCGGTCCTCCTCTTGCTCTGCCTGACTACCATACTTGCTTGATGATTGAATAACATTATCTATAGCTTCTGTCATGGCTCCATCTTTGTTTGAACAAGACCCATGAGATGTCAACACTATCGTTGCTTAATGAGAATGGCTGTGACATGCCATGTGAGTAGCACTTATGGGTAGTAATTGTAAATGTTGAATCTGATGGCTCTCACTGGTTAATTAGTGGGTTCAAGTCACTTTCTCGAATGGTGATTCCACTTGCAAGATTGTGGTGTCAGTTTCATGTATGTCCTAAATGGATGTAATTTTATCAGTGTTGATCATTGAAGGGATCATCAGGCTTGGATGGGACCCAAGGGCAAGGACAATTCTGCATTGGAGGCAATTTTTTATTATGTTTATCGAAGCTTTTTGTTTCCCGATGGGTTCTTCATAGGTGCTACAATTTACTGTTCTCTTTTTCTTAGAGAATTGCTCCTTGCTGCTCCACATGAATGGGTTGCATCAGTCTTGTTTTCTGTGTACCTACACTTTCATGCTAACCAACTAAAGAAAATAATTAATGCAGATTTAAAGGACTTGTAACCAAGTTTTCAGAAGTACAATTGAAAAGGGGAATTATCATGCCAAAGGAATGCACATCATGCTTCTGCCAGTTACTTGTATTACTGTACCATTTTCTCTGTAGACAATTGATTTTACTTGGCAAGGTGGTTCTGCAGCCTCATATATTGTAGCTTATGTAATACCTACGTATTATATTACACTTCTCTGGAATTTGTTTTCTACTATTATACCATAGGACAGAACCACTTCAGTGGCACACGTCAATCATGCACTAAGACTGCATTAGCTCATGTCCATTTATTACGAAAGGGTAATGTGTATCCTCCCAACTTGCACTGCTTCGTTTCTCAGGTTCACCAGCAAGTGAGCTTCTCTTTATTTGATGATCACATCATTAGCACAATGCAGAAAGTCTATAACTGAGTTGCGTTATTACAGTCCTTGGAAAGTGTCAGTATGCTGAATGCTCTGCTCTATTGTTGAACCTTTCTGATGATGGTTATGTTGTTTGTAATAGAAAAAAAATATATACTCCAGTTGGTTGCTTCCTACAAGATTTTCTTGCGGTTATCCCTTGCATCCTTCACTGGGGCAATATCTGTTGAGTTAGAATCTTGCAGTGTTCTGTGGTGTTTCTCCATCCCTCCCATTGCAGAGAGGTTACCCGTGACTGTTCCTTGCTCATATAAAGTGTGAGTCTTGTACCAATGTCTGTCGTCAGCTTCCTCTTCTGTCAATGTCAATGCTTCATCCCTGTAACTTCTCCAGGCATCAGGCCAAATTTCATTTGTATAAACAAAAAGAAATGATAGCGGCTCCTTGTTCTGATTAATAGAACTTCCAACTTCAGAAGATGTTTTATAGTTTGTTAACGGCTTTGTGGAAGATGTATCAGCTTGTAACAGCTGAATAGGAATGCGCAAAAGTACATGAGTGCAACACGTGGATATCATTTTCATATACTGTTCTATTTCTCCGTCAAGCTTAACATGCAGCATGATTTCAATATTTTTTTTATATGCTGCATCCAAGGTTGTATTCATCAGTTTGTAGCCGTTTCTTTATGCATGTGCTATTTTCTTCTATTTCTGCTTAGCTAATTTTGCCTCGATCATATGTTTTCAACTCAGAAGAAAGTGTAACTAGTTTCTTCTAAAACTAATTTGTGTTTCTGAGCCCAAATAGGGTCCTGCTGCTTTGCATTTACGTGGTCATTTTCTTTTACCTTGAAGGAGTGACTGCCTAAATTTAACTCCTACCAAGTTTATTCTAATCTAAATTGCCCTTCTCAAATCATAAAGAGACATTCATGTACATTGAATTGGGGCCGAATACATGCGTGCTTTATGGTTTTGTTGATAGCTTTTGTTGCATTTGCAGGTGGGACCGGGAGAGGTGGATGAAGAGCTAGAAGATGAGGTAGCGTCAGAGTGCGCCAAGTATGGAACAGTAACAAGAGTTCTTATATTTGAGATCACGGAGCCAGATTTCCCATCAGATGAGGCTGTCAGAATTTTTGTGCAGTTTGAGAGATCAGAGGAGACAAACAAGGCATTGATAGATCTTGATGGGCGATTCTTTGGTGGGAGGGTTGTTCGAGCATCTTTCTACGACGAGGAAAGATTTGGAAGAAATGAACTTGCTCCGGTGCCTGGCGAAATTCCTGGATACTCTTGAAGAAGGGTACTGTGCTAAATTAGGAGAGATGATGTATCTCTACCTTTTTTGAGGAAAGATGATGTATGGTGGGAAGTCATGATAGAGTTTGGTTTTTTGGGTTGTAAGAGCAATTTGCACCTACTGGGGAGCACGGAGCTGGTAGCTGAAGGCGGAGATTGATATTCTTTCCAATAGGCAAATGAAAGATAAGACTGCATACTATAAACTGTTTTGGTCTGTCTCTTCCTCAGACCTCGTATACGAGGGAGCTTTGTGCACTGGGCTGCCTTTTTTTGACACATCCGCGGCACTGTTGTACGGTGGTGCAAAATACTTTTAACTTATCAGCAGGCAAAAGTACAACTAGGGAGCATTTTTCTAATGGGCAAAGGAACAACTGGGAATTCCTCACCCTCATGCCTATAACTTGTCTATGGGAAGGGCTTGTTGATGAATGGAAACTAAACATCAGAGAGCAGTTATGATTTGTTGGAACACTATACGCTATGCCCTGTAATTTCCACCTGAGCATTCTTCCTCTCCTCTCTTCTTCTCCATTTCCTTTTTGTTCTTTTTTTTGGGTTTTTTATTTTTATTTTTATTTTCTCTCTTTGGTTGCACACTCCTAAATCTATCCATGCACTAATGAGATGGACGGTGGCAACCTTAAACATGCGTCTTTTCACCCAGTCATTGAGCTACCAGGCTTTTTGGCTAAAGGAAGAGATTTGCAACCTGTGAGAGGCTAAGAGCTATAACTACGATGAATGAAGACAATTGTATGAAGAAGTAAGCTTAGAGGTAATAGAGAGAGAGAGAGGAATCGTGGTGGGGAGTACTGCTTAACAAATGTCTGTCTGCTGCAGACGTCTTAGAGAGCGAGAGAGAACAAGGGAGGAATAACATGTCCTTTCGAAGAAAGAGAGATTCCAATGAAGTGGAAGCATGCCATGATCACAACCCTATAAAATTATTATTTGGAGAAGCCTTTTAATGGACGTAGGAGGTAGATAGATTGTAAGTGGAAACCATGAGCACAAACAAATACCAAGTCCTTAACGAGGGCGTTCAGTGGATTCAGAAACAGCCTACTTAAAGTGAGAATAACTGTTCGATTATACTCATTCAATGGACAAAATTTTGAGGCTATCGCCTGAAATCAACGGCAGGGATTGCTAACCATCTGGGTCACAACATATACCTTCATCTGCGCCCCAAGTATGGATGCAATCCTGTCTTTCAAAGCTGCAGTCACAAACCATTTTATCAATACAGAACCCAAGTAACTAAGTGGGTGAATTGGCAAGAGAACAATATTTTTCGTGCGCTTGAACTGCAAGATTATCCTCCCTATAAACAATATTGGCAAAGGCATCGTTTCTCTTCATTATGCATAAACTAAGAAGCTGGGGCTGAGGAAGTGTAAAACTTTTTGTTTATCAAGCAATAAAAATAGTATAATTTTCCTTAGGCTTGAGCACTAGTTCGGTAACGGCTCATCTGTTGGGAAGGGCAGGGATTGCTCCCTTCAGCGTTGTGTAGATTGCTCCAAATGCATTTGCAAATTTCAGTGCTTCCCTCAATCTGCTTTCATCCTTCACATAAAAAACAATGTAAAAATAAGCAAACAATAATACATATACAATGAGGCGAGAATTTTAGCAAGGACAGTTAGACCAATGAGTTGCCGAACCATAAGTGTATTCCAATCTAGTTTTCATATGATTTGGTCCAAATGAGCTGCTGTTTAAAGAATATTTCTAATGAACTTAGGTACTGCTTATGCTAATATACACACATTAAACACTAGACTCCCCTTTTTGTTCATAAGAAATCCTCTTTAAGGACTAAAAGCATTTTCTTTATCCAAAGATATTTATTTGAGAAGTTCTGAATTATTAAACTATTTATAGCATGAAAGTAATAATATTTTATCTTTTTCTGGCATAATTCTGATAAACTGTAATTAGTGTAGAGGGCAAGTTTGCATGGAAAATTTTGTAAATTATAGATCTAGGATTCTTTTGGAAAAGTTTGTAAATTATGGAAATTATGTGTTCATATCATATTTTCCAATCACTAACAGAAACTTTATGATGGGTAGGTTCTTATAAGAGAAAATCCCAGAAGGAAAAATGCAAACCTGTAAGAGGGAATCATCTCTGGCAAGAGAAACAAGCAGGGCACCAACAAAAGCATCTCCTGCTGCTGTTGTATCAACTGTATGAACTGAAAATACTGCCACCTTCCCTTTGAAGTCCTACTTCCACAAGAAAAATAAAGATAAACCAACCATGAATATATACTTCATCAAAATATAATTAAGATAAATTTGAAGGAAAAAAGACAAGAATATTCAAAACCTTGGTGAAGTGTCTACAACTCTTCACTCCATCTTCGACTACCAGCAACTTCAATTCTTCGCCCGTTGGATGAGACTCAAATTCAACTCTGATTCCTTCAATAGCATGTCGGCACTTGGATTCCTATAGAACATGAATTCTCTTTCTCCATTCTTCCTCAACATGACAAATGCTAGTGCAGTCCTTGCATAGGAATCGAAACAAACGCCTTCTGCGTTCACATTGTTTGCTTTCAAGATGTTGACCAACATATGCCCAAATTCATCATCTCCAAACTGCAATGAAAAAGGGAAAGAAATCCAATTAAAAACTAAGTTAAATTGCTTTAGTATACAATAAGCATAAGCATTATCAGGTACATATGCTACTAAATTTACATGTGAGACATGTAGGAACAGGTTAAAAAAACACTAAAAAAAACATGTGGGACCTAGCCTGTCTGATGATACAAATCATTCATCTGCTGACCACATTTAGATAAGGCCATTCTCTGTAAGAACTTCTCTATGGGATGATTCTAACCATTTAGTGGCAGCACCATGAATTTAGTAGAAACAAACAAACAGTTAAGACTGACAGAAGCATGAACTTTTGTTGCCATGCATGGTCCAATTAATATGAAAAAAGCTGAAAACCCGGGGTCTGCCAGGCTCTTTCATAACAGCTATTTTCTGGGGCCCATGTTTGCCAAGTGAACATGATCGGGACCATTATATACAGGCCTTTTTGCTGCAACAAAAGTAACTTTTGGCTACCCCTAAAGTGGCTGGTTAGACAAAAATGCACCCACAAGGGAGATTGTGACTCAACTATATAAAGCTCTCATTCTTGATTTCCTTTTCCTCTTCTCATCACTTCGACTGCAGCAATGAGAAAATCCTAGATCTCATCCTATTTCCCCATCGCTTCAACTGTAGCAGAGAAAACCCTGCATCTCATCCCTATTTTAATATTTGGCCTCCATTTGGCCCATTCTTCTTCTTCTTCTTCTTCTTCTTCTTCTACCTTTTCGAATTACAACGGATGTGTCCTTCATCCACTTCTCACTGCAGCTTTTGAATTGGAACTTATGCGAGATGCTTCCAATCATTGAGGATTCAAGCTAGCAATGGAGTATTGCATCAAGTTGCGCGAGAGGGGTACTGTGCTGCAGTTTAATAGTGGCGTAGCATTTACAACTTGTAATACTTTGATCTTGTCCATTTCAATTTAGGTTTGATATCCATGTTCCTACTAGATGGAAGTCCAAACTTGTTGTTTACATATGGATTATTTAGTTTTGGTTTAGTAAATGTTATATGTTTTTCTCCCAATATTAGGAGGTTAATCTTCTACTTGCAAGTAAGCCCATCCCTTATTCAATAATAAATGGATTAATTGCAAACTTATAAATATGTGGATGGTTTTCAGGTTATAATATGTTAGAAGAATGCTACTAGATATTTAGAAACCGTCTCTGAAAAGACTTTTGGATGCAAAAAGGGCTCTTCTGATACTACTTGTGCATCTATGGAGGAGCACAAAATTTCCTCTAAATACATTTGGAGGCGGTCATACTTCTTTTGGGGCCTTCTTAGTCCAGGACTTATGACTACAGCAGTTTTAGCCACACTTGTTGCATTCTATCCCATGCTGCCTACGTAGATATGGAGGCAGTTTGTGCTGCCTCCAAAACTGGTTTCTTTTGTAGTGCTTAACCGGACGATCATAACCCCTTGATCCACCAATGCAATGATCCAAGCCATTTATCTGGTAGATCTTTCTACAATGGTATCACTCATGCACTGTAAACATTCCACTGAATTTTCCATGATTTGAAGCTTTCATTTGTTGCTCAATCGTCGA
This sequence comes from Warburgia ugandensis, assembly GCA_035236585.1. Classification (NCBI taxonomy): domain Eukaryota; kingdom Viridiplantae; phylum Streptophyta; class Magnoliopsida; order Canellales; family Canellaceae; genus Warburgia; species Warburgia ugandensis. Next base: position 46,565,876 of record CP141129.1, read on the forward strand.
CTTCGATTAAATATCAGTGCCTTAGCCTACTGAGATGGGTTCAAATTTTGGTACGTGGCTCATCCCTGCAATGCCCACAAGATGGACAATCTGGATCATTGGCAAGAGTGTACTCCACTCGTAATCTTTGAACAGTTCATTTTCTCCAACTAAAAATATGTCCCTCCGCCGTATAAGATAATGCTCCCATGCACTTGTCCAATGAAAGCAAACCACACAACTACGTGTCTGAATTGTTGGCATTAGCCTGGAAGTGTTTGCTCATCTGAAGACAGGTTTGAGTATTTGACTGGCTTCACTTCCAGGTAGCAAAACTTGGAGGTGTGGAAATATTATGGCCGAATAATACGGTTTCATGTGAGTTGAGTGTCAGCTATTAAGGGAGATCAAAGACCCATGGTTCCCCCCAGAAGCTGAGATTATAACGTGGAAACTGATACTCACTCTTCCTTTTAACGTTGCTTCAGAGCCGCAGCTCGATGTAATATGTGGTGAAGTGAAAGATAATCAAGCAGAAGTGTGCTTATTGAATGAAGCGAGAGAGAGAGAGAGAGAGAGTTACGGGGTGACCTTTCCAACGAAAGCTGAGTTTCCACGAAGCCTTGTAACGGTGCTCCACTGTTGGTTTTCAAGAAAACAGACTTCTGACAAAGAAACTGCAGGAACAGGGGGGGACGAAATCAACAAGCATTTCCCCAAAGGATACAGTAGGTGGGTTGTCAGTATTATTTTCACTTCTGTTGTTGCTTTCCAAATTTTTGTGGGAGAAATTGTCATCTTTACCACCAAGAAGAAGAAGTGCAGGAAATGGAGTCAGATGTTTCAAGCAGATACAGAATAAATTCGGTACGGTGCTATCCTGGCACGAGTTTTGTTTGGTCTAAAGGCAAGGTGAATTTTGTCAACCGCCAAATGTTGCATCCACTTTGTAAAACAGCAAGATCAGTTTTGGTATTTAATATTGAGGCTAGTAGGCAGTCAATTTCAAGGCGTGGAAATGGCCTCTTGCAAAATGCAAGGTAAGGCTGTGTGCTATTAACCATTGTAGTCTATCCCTTTCCCAGACCCTACATACGGGGGCAGCCCACATCAACATTAGAAAGGAAGGGTTCTTTGTTGTTAGGATTATGTTAATGGCTTCAACTTAATTATGTTAGACATAAACGTCCATAGAAAACCAGAACTATAACATTAAAATTTTACATTTCATGGCATCGTCCTATTCTGGAGTTTGGTTCTCTGTCTAAAAACTGTTCTCCTACCACTGATTCTAGTCTGATTCTTGAGTATTAATGATCCTAATACATAAAGAAGAAAAATATAAAAGACAAACAATGAAGATGCTAAAAGTTAAGCTACTCGTTATTTTTATTTAATTAATTATTTATATACCAAGTAATCGTGTATTTGTTGTTTAACTGCTACACAGGTGAGTAAGAATGCAACATCAGTGATAACATAAAAGTTAAAGATATATACTTAAGTTAACTACTATATGAATTCAAAATATGTAATCAACTATGTCAGAAAACACTAAGAGAGTTCACATGAAAAAATATTTAATTGGCTAACTTGTTTATTCAAGATCTCAGCCTTCTTGTTTAAATACATCAATATGTTCTTTAAAAGTGAAGAATTAGAGAAGCAACCTATAATTGTATAGTAAAATGAAACATTTATTCAAAAATTTTAGAAAGAATTTATAAGAATGAGAAGTTGTAGAAAATGTTGAAAGAAATGGCAGCCTAAATAGCCTAGTAGGGTTTGGTTCCTATTTTCCACTTTCTTCTCTTTAATCTGGGAAGACTGAAGATATAAGAATGTTTTCATTTTGGTTTTCCTGCTCTTTCTCTCAGTTGAATTCAACCAGCAATTACTTGAGAATACCACTTAACATATTCACAACACGAAAGAACCCAATACTTGAGTTCTAATTGCATGAAAGATAAAAGAAGGGTTTTGTTTTTTGTTTATGATATTCTAACATAAAGAAAAGAAATTTTTTATTTTGATTTTTTTGGAGAAATCCTATACTTTTGGATTTTGGTTCCTCTCTTTTGTGATATCCACTATACTTATTGAAAAGTTCATATATATGGATGAACCACAATGGGCCATCCGTAAGTAATCTTTATATTAAATACTAAACTAAATTTAAAATAAATTAAATATAAAAAGTAATTAATAATAAATTTAATTGAATTTAAATTACTATATTACTGTCTAATACAGTAGAGTTTAAAATGTGTTATAAAGATATTTTTGTATACTAATTAATATGTTTTAGTCTTTGCTTCTAGTTCAATACCCTGGCCAATAAGATTTGGTTCTTTTAATTGAAAATTCATACAGTACCATCAGTTTTAATTGTGTAACCATATCCTAATTTTTTGTTCTGATTTCTATGAATTTTGATATTCCATATAGACCATTTACACCGATCACATATACTTTTACATGTTTCCTATTGTGGTTATAACTGAAGCCTATCGGTTTCCAAATGCAATTAGCATTTGGCAGCTAAATAGTAAGCACACAGCAACTTGCCTAACTCTTGCACAGGTCCCATCTTTTGTTGATCCTACCAGTACGATCTGATCTCCTGCACTATTCGAGTCCATACTAATCTAAAAATGGTGGAGATTGGATGATTGCAGCATCTTAAAAACCTAATTTTGACAGCCAGAGACATGTGCATATTCCACATGCAAAAGTACAACATTTTTTCAGGTTAGAACTGTCCCATCATTGTGATTTTGGGGCTAATAGAAACTGCTGCTTTGATTTTGGTTTTGGCACTAGCAATAGAAATAGATGAAACCTTTGTCAAATGCAACCCAACATCATCATCCACTGGAACACCTTTGGGGGTATGGCATATCTAATATGTAACCTGGAAGATGAAAAGCTTGCAGTCTTACACAAACAGAATTCCACGATGAAAGTGCTCTCAGCAAGCTGATTTTGTTTCTCCAGTCAGACAAGCAATATTCTACCATGCATAGTTTAAAAACTCAAAAACTCGACTGAACACAAAGATGGGCCAAATCAAAATCGAGTCAACTTGGATTAGATTGCTGAGACCTCAAAAAAATAAAAAATCAGGTTGGAGTTTTCAAAATACTAGTTTAATGTCTGTATATACGCAAAATTGTCACCACTTTCTAAAACATAATTAACAGAAAACGCACTCACGGGCTTTAGTCAGGTGGCAGCAATGGCCTTCACTTTTCAAAAGCCACCCCTAAAACCACTGATATAGCATTTCTTTATTGGCACAGTGACTGTTAACACTTGGATGTTGTCATCACCTAATCAAAAGTTTCAATAAAGAGACAAGCACAGTCTCAATTCGGAATTGCAGTCTCATGTGACCTTGAGGTTACAGGTTCAAGGCGTGAAAACAGCCTCTTGCAAAATGCAAGGTAAGACTATGTTCTTTAGGCCTTTGTGGTCTCTCCCTTCTCCAAACCCCACATAAGCAGGAGCTTGGTGCTCTGGGGCTTCCCTTTTATTCTAACAAGGAACAAGCAAGGCGCTCACATCTAATGAAAACAATAAAAATTCAGAAAAGGGTGTGGCATTAATAACAAAAGCGTGTTTCTGATATTTCTCAGACCCTTTGGTACTCATGCCACACCTCTTTTGGGTAACATAATAAAAATAAATGTGCTCCACTTCTTTAAGTATTCAACCAGCTGATCTTAAGCATCTTAACGTAGATGGGCCATATCTCAAAATCACATATTTTCAATAATCTGAACATTAATTTTTTATCCATTTTTAACCATTATTTTTTCTACCGTTGATTTTAGACCTCAAAAAAAATAGCAAAATCATCCAATGTATATGATTCTCATGTCAAACCTCATCCACTGCAAAACATCTAAGATGAGGGATGGAAACTATCATGGAAGTAAGCCCCTTAAGTCTCATAAAACTCCAAAAAGGAGTGAAGCATTAATACCAACGGGGTATGGGAATATGAGGTCCCTAAAAGTATATTCATCAAATTAAGGTGATGTTCGATACCACATCCCATCAAACACCTGCATAAAAATCACTGTTTGGCCCCAATTTCCCATCAGAGAATAAACACACATTGTTACATACAGCATATTTGATCGAATTATGACGGGTGCTCCCAGAACAAAGAATCAACGTTTGGGCTTAGATGCAATGGTACAAGATCTTGCAGTAGTAAGGGACAGATGCACAGAAGGGAATGCTGGTCCCACCTGTCCGAATTCATGACAATCATTATGCTTCATTCGGAAAAAGGAACAAGGGAGCAGCCCCTGGTAACAAAGCTCCTGCATATGCGGGGTCCAGGGAAGGGGCGGACCACAACAGTCAATAGTATGCAGCCTTACCTTGCATTTTGCAAGAGGCTGTTTCTACAATTTGAACCTGTGACCTCAAGGTCACACGACGACAGCTCCATCATTGTGCCACAGCTCTCCTTCTAAATTGTCATTGCAATAAGCTATGCATCAGACGCTTCCAAAAACCTGCTTGGAATGTATGAAAGACAAGCAGCAGCAGAAAAGACCCAACTACTAGATTAGATGGACAACCATGCATTCTACTTGTTGACACCAAATTAGAGATCCATAACGAAGGCAATGACCACAAGCAAATAGAGTAATTTAGTTGTTATAAGTTAAAAATTAGATATTTCTTAAGTAAAGAAGGTGAAGGCAATTGCTGCCACCTGAAAACTCTACAAATGTGTTTGAAGTTCGGTAAATACATGCTTTGAATGATGCTCGCCCCAACCTTCCCCCCATTTTTCATAACAGCAGCTAATCTTTGGCAAGAGACCCAGGTGTAAAAGAGAGGAACAGCACATATCACATTCAGTTCAAGTTATCTGTCAACTCGTACACTGGACAAAAGCTTCATACTCACACCACCCCAGCTGGAATTCGGAGCACAAGCTGGCCACCAAAAACACTGCAAAAGGAATGGGACATGGAATCAAGCTTCAAAGCCCATATAGCAGAGAAATATTTCAGTGTTCACAGCTGAGATTACCTCTTGATATAATAGTAGCAGAAATCTGCTAGAATGAAAGTCTGAACAATTTCAGAGAGAAGAACCATAGAAGGCCACAAGCCATAACCCAGAGCTGTCAATAAACGTCCACGGGTATCAAGGACCTGTCAAGGAAGGAAGTGGATTACGCAACATCAATAATTTCTACTTATTATACAAGTGAAAAAGTATCTTTTCGCTTATGTTTATTTTCTTTTCAAAATCATATATTAGTTCATCATTGTCATGATCAGAGCGGTTAGTATGGACTTGATTTTCTTGAAACCACCATAAGTTTGCTAACTTAAAGCAAACCCAGCTTGTAAGCATCATTTATGTCTATGTGAAAAGTCGGCCCATATTTCCTACAGTTTGTAGGCATGGCATGCTCAAGAAGTTACTACCATAAGATCAATCAACTGCATAACAACATGTACAATTCAACAGGATAAGACTAAAGATAGGCAGTATACATTGAAGTTGAAAATTTTCAGTTACATACACCTGCAAGCACCTCCAACATGTCAATATATGAACTAGATGTTAAGAGCAAGCTACTGAGCAAAGTGTAAGTTGGGGTAACTGTATTGGAGACTTGCAATCTTAAGAAAGATCTGTAAATGCAAAGCTTATAGTTTCGCACACATAATCTTGACCTCATCAATTCATTTCTAGCATATGGTGCATAGTGTATAATCTAAAGAAACTATATGTGCAGACAAAACATTCAAACGCTAGTAGTTAATAACCAGCACAATTAGAAAATGTGGTTACAAGTAGAACGAAATGAGAAAATACCCATAAGACATGAATGATGTTAATATGTAAAGAGTACTGTACCTGAAGAACCCAATGTGCACAACTTAAGAACCTTGAAACTCCCAATGCAAACACATAATGAGCCGTAAATGGTTCAACAATCTGGCAGCACCAAAGGTGCATGTTAAAGCACAACAAAAACCAAATGACCAAACTAAGTATATATGCATGTGTTTTCATCTTCCACCTTTGTGTTTTGCATCACACGTAACTGAGGCAGTACTGAAACAGCTTCAAGATAAACACAGAATGCCCAGCAAATCCTGTTCACAATATTATGTGATGTTGATGGGTGGACAACAAGAGCTAATACTGCACACGGTACCACCTGCATCCATGGCAGAAACTACCGTGAATATCAAACAAAAATGAAAACACAAATGAAACAACCACTATCATGGGTAGTTCCTAAAAAACAAATCAGGATGCCCATAACAGTTACCAATTCATGCAAAGAACTCTTGAACCAAACAATTGATAACTAATCAGTATCTCCCGAAGAATTCCACCTTACATGACTTTGATGTTGAAATTCATGCAGCAGAAATAAAATTCAATCAACACAACAATGAGGGAGTGAGAACAGCACATTCTACTGCTGTTATGAATGATGACTTAATAATGCAAAAAGATCTGTTTAGGAGATTGTGCCATGCATAATAACAGTTTAACATCTCCATTCCTGACAAAGATTACCAACCGTCTCATCTAGGCAAATGAACACTAAAGGATGCATCAATACTTCTAAGTGAAAGATCTGGTAAAAAATGCAGGCCAAGACCACAAGGTTTCAATTCAAGACCCAGGCAAGGGAATAAATGCATCCACTTCAACAAGTAGCTTTCACTTTTGGCTTTTGCAATAGGTCCTTTTATGCTCTCAAAAGTACTTGAAATCCATGCTCATTAAGAGTCTCAACCCAAATCTCTGCCATCTATGCTTCCAATTAGAATGTTTGGAAGGCCTAACTTTCATTTATCTTCCTTTTCTCACGAAAATCATAACCTCTACTCCCAGCCACATCTTATCTCCTTCCTCATTTTAGTTCTCAATGTTTCAAAAACCACAATTTGTCAATTAGAATGACCTAACCATACAATATTCAAATCCTCCTTCGAACACCCCACGGAACCCTACTCTGGCGTGTCCTTCCTCTCAGCAGACTTCATCTTCAAATCTCATAACCCATGTCACCAACTTAACTGCTATCCCATTTCTGATCAACTCAACCCTGAAAAGTCAAACATCCAAACCCTTCTTCCAATATACCTTAATTTTGATGTCCCAGCCCCAATCATTTGATTACATTTAAGCTCCAGATCTACCTTCAATCATTTGTAACTTCAATCCACCTTAAAAACCTATTTGAACTCCAACTCTTCGGACCCTTTCTAATTCCTCGGTTGAAAAACTCAAAACCCTAGTGTGAATAAGAGCAGCTTCTAAAAGTACATAAAGGAGTCAATCATCACACCGACAAACTAGTAATTATTATGTAGCATATTCATTACCTGTGAGTTGAACTGAATTGCCCAAACTCAGAATGTATCACATTCTCAGACATCCAGACAGTTAACAACGAATGTAGTGTACAAGAATCCTTCTTTATTTGATTAATAAATTCAGACATCATTGCTGGTAATTGCCCCTAGTTATGAGAATGAGGTGAGACAGACTTCACTTGTAAAATCAAAGCAGATATTACCAAACTAATCATTTTAAACTTATACTAGTACTAATAGAAGTATTTTTGCATTTAGAAACTTTTCTCAATGGGTCTTCTGGAAAATCCTCAATAGGATTGTCGTTCTTGATGGATATGGCAAAGTTGCATCTGATGTAGAAAGCACATGGCTTCTATTAAGCTCAAGCATCTGCAGTTTATTGCATAGAAAGCATTGTTTCGTTGATAGTCATCCGAGTAAAAACTAAACATAACCTTACACCGAAAGAAGGGACATGTCCCTGTCTCTTCTTATGAGAGACATATTTGACTTTTCAACATTAGGATAGACTTACCAATTGAACACAGAGTTTCAGTCATGAAACAGCAAAGATTTTCCAGCATAAATAATAAATCTAGGCATTCCTTCAGCAGAGTACTGACATCCATAAGCCTTATGAATAAAACGTACAAGGAGAGGTCTAGAATCTAGATAGCTGAAAAGATGAAAGAAGCTAATCAATGATAGTTGCCAATCCTGGCAGACCTTTAGATGCCCTCAAAAGCCCATAGAATAGCACTAATGGCGTGTCGTAACAAGCTGAGTTTAGAAGGGACAATGCATCTTTAACTCTTCCAAGAACACATGAATTTTCACTTCATTTGAGTCTTTTAGTAGAGCTTAAGGGACCTAATTCTGAACACTTTGCTCCCATACATTGTGACCTTCCAATGCAAACATGCGTTAATGATTGACCCTGTTTGGGCTCCTAGTTTTGCTCTACCAAACCAAGTGTAAATTTTCAGCTCCACATTCATTAACCCTATCCTTTTTTTTTCTTTTTCTTTTTTGCCTTCCACCATTGGATTTCAATTCTCTTCCAGATAGTACACACGGAAAAAGTCTATTTCATGAACCTATAGTATCGTTTCATTAGCAAGATTCCCTAGAGCTAAGGCTTTCAGCTGTAATGGCACAAGAAGGAGCCTCTCCCTTTGTAGGTCATTGGTTCAAGGATGCTAGCCAGTGTACATTTTCAACACTTTAAGGAAACAACAATTATGCTTTTCTCCAATTAAGTTAATATACAACATCTTCCTAACATATGTGTCTGTAAGTTTATGCAAATACTTGGTTTATAAGAAATGCATAACCTCAATGAGGAATTCCATGTATGCATATAAGTATTGGGAAATACTGTGTTAGTAACCAGTGAGCACGTGAGGTACAAACTTCTCCAATTAAACAATACAAAGTAAAGAAAATGTCTATTAAGCTCACATCCATTCAAGTGTTGTTAAATCATTGCCTTCAAACTCATGAAAAACTTAAATCTAATGATTCTAAACAAGCAGCCCATTTGGCTTTATCTAGAAAATATTATTTTTGTTCTTTAATAATGCCACATCTCCTTCAAACTGGTCATAGAAAGTTGGGTACAATGGTATAAGCAATTGAAACATCAATTATAACAAAAACGGTAGCTTATATTCTACTAGTGACAAACAATGCAAACTCATCAACCTGCAACTGTAAAAGAGAAGACACAATTATGATGTGCAAATTACTGTTGTCGTAAAGTTTCTGTGAAGGTACTTGAATCAAACACCCATTTATAATAGCATGCATTGTTTTAGAGGTTCACAATGATACCAAATCATGAAGATTAATCCAATTTTTACAACATATGTTAATTAGGTTCCAAGATCACTTATGTGTTTCTTTTACTGATTTTACATGCAAAGATTATATTCAATCTGGAGAGCATCAAGAAAAAATTGTGTTCTATCTTTCCCCTATTTGACCATGTAACTTTTAACTGCACCTGCAACTGAAATATCTACCAAATGAGAAATACTACTCAACTGAAACATTCAAACCTTGACCATGATGATTTGCTACGAATGTTTTTGTTTGCCCTGTGCATTTTACTAAGTGATTACAAATTCTTTTTCCTTTTCCTTTTCTAGGTCCTGCATGCAACTAACCAATTTGTGATCACTAACTGCCCATCAGAATTGACTTGCCAGCTACGAAGATAACTGCAGTAGTAGTCAAGCAACTCCATCCAATCAGATTTGCAACTATTGGTGCAGCCAAGAGAACATGATAAAGCATCACGATAGCAAGTTAGCTAGCAAACTACAATAAGTCGTTCTCAAAAATGGTTGTTTAAAGGCTTCAACTGAGAGAATCTAAAACCTGGGCTCTTTTATGTATCAATAAATACCGCACAAGAAGTCACAGTAACAAAGCAGTTCAGGTAATTGGAAAATTACAAAAAAATCATGTGATATAACAGGTGAGAGAGAGAGAGAGAGAGAGAGAGAGAGAGAGAGAGAGAGAGAGAGAGAGAGAGAGAGAGAGAGAGATGACAAGAGCAGAAATCTGACAACATATTCAGGCAGTCTTCAGCTAACCTCTAAAATAAAACAAAAAGGTTGTGGCTGCCTAATCAAGAACTCTTTTTCTGTACCAATCTATCTGATCAGTAGTCCAAGACCCAAACCCTCCAAAAAGTGATGTGAATTTCCAGTTTTAATTATTGCTTCATCATTTATTTAAAATCATACTCAAATGCTCTATGGTGTTAGCTGGATTGAGTTGTTCTCACAAGTATCTGCAGGCATATAGCATATCAGGTGTTTTCACCAATTACTTATATTAAATAGACACCTAATTGCTGATGAAAAGCTAAAAAACATAGAGAGCCAAATTTCAAGCCTCTGATTCCTTTTTAAAGATTTTGAAAGCAGAAAATACAAAAGAAAGAAAAGAAGATAAAAAATACCTACCACATAATATATTGCAAAATTGTCTTTATCCTCCATGTAACTGGACTTCAACTTAAAACGAATCATATAAATAACCCACAAGGTTGTAATCAGTGTAGCCGAGTCAAGTAGAGTGTGTATATCATATTCCATCACGAAACTGCAGTACAGTCTAACAGCTAAAAAGATAGCTGTGAGTTCCTGAGATTTGAGCGAAAGGCCTGCAATATATAAGAGGTTATAAATGAACGAGCATGTAAATCTGATAGTCCATCTTCTCCACTTTAGGTGAGTTTGTAGTTATAGAATACTTGATTAAATAAAAATAACGGTCTAAAAGCAAGAAAAGGCAATACCAATTAACTCCTCGATATCAAAGGTAAAGCATAAGCTGACTAAAATATTGTACAAAGTTCAATGCCTATAGCAGGATGAGGTAACTGCCAAAAGTATAGCAAGAAAAAGCAATTGACATTCAGTCTACCTGCTGCCTAAATTGCTAATAGCATAACAAGCCAGAATTGAGATTCAACCAACCAGTAGCCTAATTACTAAGAAAAACCAAGCAAAAGCAATTAAAATAAAGTATGCTTCACATTTTGATCTTAGACTATCAAGGATAGAGGACATAATGCTGCTGCCCTGGTATATCATAACAAAATGCAGAATCAGAGGTTCTTTTTCACAATATTTCCCAATGTGGGGCTAAGCAATGGTTTTATGAGATAGGAACTGATTGACATTCTAATTTAGCAATATTGTGCTTATGGGCTGTCAATTGTAGTTCTCTTTGTGTGTGAAGCTCAAAGTTTCTTTTTAAGTATCATGTAGGGGCAGGCCAGTGCACGAAGCGGACCACAAGAGTCTATAGTATGCAGCCATACCTTGCATTTTACAAGAGGCTGTTCCCACACCTCAAACCCATGACCTCAAGGTCACACAATGACAACTCTACCGTTGCTCCAAGGCTTCCTTCATCTACGATGGCAATATATGATCCCATTGGTGTCATTCTGTTTGTTATTTTTGCAATTATTTATTTGTTGATGTTGGAGCTGAAACAATTTTTCTTTTCCATTTAGAATGATTGTTCGGGCATGAATTTTATCTGAGAGTGCAAACCATAGTCACCGGTTACATGGACAGGAATAGGGATCAGGAAGCAGGCGTATGGCCAATGTGTGAAAAGGAGAATCACAATATACTCTAAGTATAGAAAGCTTCTGTTTCCTTCCCAAGCCATTTACAAGTAGACAGACAAATTCTATGAATAGTAGAATTAACTCCTGACCACCATACTACATAAGTGATGATGGGCCTGCAAGTAAATATGAAGATGAAGACAATAAAATGGACACATCTGAACCATGTTGGAACAAATGATGAATGGATACTAAATACAAGAAAAAGCTCATTAAGTCGAAGGTTCACTTAAAACAGAACCACAGTGCACTTAGTCTTTCTTTCTGTATAAATAAATTCAGCATGTATCAAAAAAATTGAAACTGCTAGCAACAGCAACTTCTCCACGACAATCTACCAGCTTCAAACATTAAGGAAAGCAGGTCAACAGAATTGTAGTTTACCTTTAAGTGAAATTTTCACAGTTAATTTTACGATGAGGTGCACAAATTATTGGAAATTTTTCTGAGAGTAGGATACACTTCAACTGCTATCAACTTGATAAACTGATGCATATACTATATAGTTTATGTCAACAGTATGCATTCATATTTCTTCTTAAACAATGGAACAGATTATAGATATAATAATGGTATTCTCTTAACGAATGAGAACTCCTGATGCTGCCTAGATCTGAGACTACTTAACTCTCCCTCCAAAGAAGGTTGCAGTGCTCTTCTTATTTGACAGAGGCTCTCTGCTAGTTCAGACGTTACAGTAAACAGATGTTACAGATAACATAAAGAGAAACTAGTTCTCTGGATAAACTCTAGCAAAGAGCAGTGCAGCTAGAGAAAAGTTAAAGTAATGCATTTATGGGGCTGTTATATGAAGGATGGTTGCAAGATCAGTCAAGAGGAGCCACGTACACTTGAGCATGGCACTTGTACACCAGTAGGACCAATGAAATGAAAACACTAATTGCACTACCATCTACATATACTTTTGCTTTGAGTGCGCAGCTTCCCAAACTTTGATAGTAAAACTAGCAGTTCCCATGAACCAGATAGTGTAATCTACTTTCTGTGATTAAGTTAGTGGTGAGAGATTTATGAAGTTTTGAATAACCCTGCTGAACAAATGACGTTTGACCCTTAGAAAGAAGGTAATACATGGTGCTTTTGGAAGTGCACCTAGATCATGACTTGAGGATGATTATTGCAAATGATATCCTAATTGATATAATGATTTTACTTCTCAGTATTTCCCATCCGTTAATATATGTTACAAAATAACCTTTTAGAAAGATAGGAACACCCATTTCAAATAGCAGGAACACAAACATAGGTGTCATTTGATGCTTTTTGAAATGTCAAAAAGTGTCAAATAAGTTTCAAATGGGTGTTCATGATATTTTAAATGGGTTTTCCTGTCAATACCCTTTAGAAAAGATATAGATTTGAAAAACTTACTCCTTCCCTTGTACGTATTTAGCTCACTCAAAGACACACATCTAATCTGCAATGTCTCAGCAATGATGAATAAATAGCTAGCAAAAAACTAGTCAAAGGAGTTCTTAGACGACAAAAAATTATGACTTTTGGAGCAATTATGACTTTTGAAGCCTTTAATACTCAGTTTGACAATATTTAAGTGAAGTTAATTGATATCTCCATTTCTCCAAATAATGGTCGTGGATTGTCTATATTATGGTCAGGAGCATAAAAATTTTCAATAAAACCAATTAGTAAAACGGGAAAGGATCATGATTCATGTATTTCACAAGTGCCATATCATAATAAGATAACTACCAATTACCTCCTTCAGAGTTCAGACAACATACTAGCCCATACTCCATATACTAATTTGGGACTAACCAAAATCAGTCTGAGGATCATTTTATGAACCAATTGACTACAGAATGATATATATCTTTAAGATCCCGTTCAGAACTTGTTGCCCTCCATATTTATCTTGAATCCGTCAATACAAACAACTGGTATCCGATTAAACTCATATCCAAAACAAACACAAAATCCCAAAGGTTTAACTTTCTGACTTCAATATCTATACCAACTAAAACACATAACGCTCAAACAAATATATCCCAAAACCCTTCTCCAACTTTCCCCACACCCAATCAAATAAAACAGAAAAACAAAGAAAAACCCACAACCAATCACCTTCAAAAAACACAAAAATAGGGGAAAACAGAAACCGAAAATAAATTGAACTTTTTACCTGCACACGTCCTCTCCTTCATGAGCTTATAAATAAGAACGGTGATTCCGATCGCGTGACTGGCCTCTGCTGCAACGAAGAGATTGTCGTGATCATGTACAATAAACCGAAGAAACACGAGCGTCGCCATCCCTGCAACAACGGCCAGAAAAGCCTTCACCTTCGGTGGTTGCCTCTTTACCCATCCTGCCAAAACGTTGATTGGTCTCCTTGGAGCCCTCATTATTTCTATCTGTCTACGGAAATGAAAATCGAATAACCCTATAGAAATCTGCTCATACAGAGAGAGGGTAAGAAAAGGAAGAAACGAGTAGTCGAGGGAAGAGAAATTGCAGAGAGACAGAGAGCGAAGGAATGGCGTTGGAGTCTGCAATTCCGTAGTGTTTGGTATTTATTGGGGTCAAAAGTCCGGGCAGAAGGGAGTAGATGGGTAGTGGACCGGCTACTTGGACGCGCACTTCCCAAGACCGCTGTCATGTTGGGGGTGCCACTTGTAATCTTAGGGGTTCATATTAATGCAATGAGGTGTGGGTCCTACTCCACTTATGAATGATCTAGACAGTCGATCTAACAGGACTTACTGGATGAGCTTTCATCCTGTTTAAATTTCCTTTAATTACGAAATCTTGTTGGTGGTTTTATGTTTCTTTATCATTCATATATTCAAGGATAAAAAAGGTAGTTCCGGTGTGCACGCAGCTCTTGCCTATGCAGGGTTTGGGAAAGGTGCAAACAACAAGGGCCTATTAGGTAGCCTTACTTTGTATTTTGCAAGAGGTTAATTTCACGCCTTGAACCCATGACCTCAAAGTCACATGAGAACAATATTCAAGGACCAAAAGACAAGACCCACTCTGCCTAGAATATTAAGATTGGTCCAAAGTGGGTGATCCGATGGACGGTTTGGTTCAATGGTTAATGGGGCCTATTATGAAAAAGTGGGCCCCTTTTCTCAGGAAGCAATTTGCACTCCCAAACAATCGCTTAATTTCCATTGAAATAAGATTTTAGAGGAGAAATCATGGAATTAAAGCTAGAAAACGTTTCCCCATTTCCACTCCATCTGTAGTTGTAAAACCACTTGACGGAATTGGGCTGGTAAATGAGAGGCAGAATCCAACCGCAGATCTGTCGTAACGCAAAGATCTCCTTGTATCTTGGTAACGGCCAGATCTACTGTTTCGTTGCATAAATGAAAGATTTGTAAACTTCTACGGGAAGCGAAACCAGCGCCTTGCATAAGCGCAGTGAACCCATTGCGCGAGGGTGAAGCCTGATTGGTTTGATCTTGTTGTGCGTGTATTGAATTATATTGTATTACCGGTTAGGAGTTCACAGACTGAGCCCCAGCGCAAAGATATTAAAATTGATGTAAGCCCATTGGACGTAACTCAATTCAAAGGAAACCACATAAATCCATGTGTTTCTTTCATATTTCTTGTTTTTCAGCTTTTTGCATCTTCCCAACATAAAGTAGCCAAAGAGCAATGTGAGGATCATCTAAAGCATGTGATTTGGGACACGATCATCTATGGCAAGATGGATCCGATGAATGGTTCAGATCATTACCCATAATTAAGGAATGCACTGAAAATTTTATCAATAGGACAACCACAGCCAGTTAATTGAACTTCCACACTTGAAGGTGAATGGTCTCTGTCTGTCTTCTGTCCTCACAATCTGACATAATTTTCTTTGTTTGATGGTGTGTTTCTAAGTCTCCAGCTAATTAAACTATGTAGTTATTGGAACGGAAGAAGGGAACATTGGCGCAACGACAAAGTTGTTGTCGTGTGACCTTGACGTGTTGCAAAAATGCACAATAAGACTGCATACTATAGACCCTTGTAGTCTGCCCCTTTCCTAGACCCTACATAGACGGGAGCTTAGGCTTCTATTTTTAGTTATTAGAATGGGAAACATAGAAGAGAACGCCTACGTCACAAAAAGATGGGAATCACTTTGATGTTTGAAGGTATCTAATTTATGCTGTTGATTCCTCAATAATCACACCGTGGATGACCGATATTGAGAGATCTGATGATCTTACAAGTAGGAGATCTAGTGCTAGAAATTTAGTATGACCCCATGGGTCCCAGTTTTGCACTTGGACCTTCCATGGGAGGGGCCCATGTGAAAACTTTTCATGGATAGTCATCTTATCCTTGCTATTGGAGCCGTAAGACAGATTGAATAGCTTAAACGGCAGATTCGTTGTTCTTAAATGCTAATCAAACAAGCAGTTTAAAATCTGTAACCATTTATTAGTAGACCTTGCACCAGCATTTACACCGTGATGATCTTATTATTTTGCTGTTAGATCTGACCTTGAGGTCACAAGTTTGGGCATAGAAACAGTTTCTTTTAAAATGCAAAATAATGCTACCGTACTATTAACCCTAGTGGTCTGCGCCTTTCCCAAACCTCACGTATACGGGAACTTCGTGTACGAGCTGCTCTTTTTTATCTCAAGCATGAGAATCATACTTACAATCTTTTCCATTGATCAGATTTGAAGCTGGGATTGAGCTGGCTTTGTGGGTAGACCTCAAACATAGATGGACCGTCAACCAACTTGGTCACAAATTGGGGACTTGTAAGATCGACGGTTCATATCACCATTCCCGTGGGCCATAGGGGGATGCGAGAACAAAATTTCTGCCTTGTTCCAATCAAACCACGTAAAAGGGGCAATTATGTGACCGATGGGCACAACTTCACGTGGAAATACATGAGCAGGCAACAGTATAAGCTTGGGTTTCACTATTCCATTGATCCAGGGCATTTATCAGAGAAGCCATGCTGTGGATGAGTCTGTAAGGCAGTTCCCCGCCGTTGGATGAGGAGCCTTTATTTGTTGATGTTATGTTGGTGAATTTAGACTGTTGCTTTAAATTTCCAACCTTCTGTTTGAAGCTGCAATCAAAGGCTTAGTAGTTGGTACTGTCAGATGGGATCCAATTTTAGTGCATGGCTTAATTGACAAACGGTTTCGATCATTGAAAGGGGTGGGTCCACTTGTTCCTTTGTCTCCCCTTACGTTTTCCACCTGAATGTACACTCCCATCATACAAAATATGATTTGGTCAAAGACTTAACAAGGAAACATTTTTCACCGACTAACAGGTATGGATGAAAATGGGTCAGGCCAATTAGGAATTTAACCTTATTTGATCCGTAAGGGTTGGGTTAACTTCAGGATAGGGTTAACAACGGTGACCTGAATTTATATTAGGGTTGGGCTAGGTTAGAGATAGCCTTTGCGCAACAGTAAAGTTGTCATCGCGTGACCTTGATGTCATGGGTTCAAGGCGTGGAAATAACCTATTGCAAAAATGTAAGGTAAGGCTGTATATTATAGACCTTTACCGTCGCCCCTTTCCCCAGACCTCGCATACATGGGAGCTTCATGCACCAAGGCTGCCTTTTTTTGGGCTAGGTTAGTGACATAACAATTAGGAGCTCAAGTAGTTTTCTATGCATTTATATATTAACTAAAATGCCTTTGCATATATTTTTCTAAAATTTTAAACGAAGAGCATTTTAGTAATTGAAAATTATTATAATTTTGAAATGGATCTAATGCCGACTTTTCTTTTGTATAAATGCTTTTAATTCATTTACTTGAGGCAAAATTGCTAGCAAGGAAAAATATAGTTACTCGATAATTGTTACTAATTAATTTTTACAAGTATTATAAAAATTTAGGTATTAAGATCAGTCAGGGGACGTGACCCTAATTGATATGTACAAGTTAAGGTTAGGGGCAGTAATTTTTCTTATCCAAACAGTGTTGGAGTTAGAAAAATATGACCCGAAGTTCACTAGTGTCAAGGCTAATGTCAATCAAAATTCCATTGACCTGACTTGTTGCCGTCTCTACTCACAATCAATGGGACATGTTATATTATTTTTGTTATTATTATTATTATTTACTTACCAAGCAAACTAACCAGAACGTTAAAGAGACAGCCCCGCTGCACGAAGTACCTTTGCATTTTCGTAAGAGGCTGATTCCACGCCTTGAACCTGTGACCTCCAGGTCACATGAGGACAACTTTTACCATTGCACCAAGGCTCCCTTTCTAACTAGAACGTATTATCTTAATTCCTAAATATATTTTAAATCTTTCCAACAAATGATTTCACTACGTACTTGTTTAGACCCATTCCCTAATGCAAGAAACAAGAATATCTGGTTGTCGTTGTTTTAAGAATTCAAAGCATTAGACTAATGGAAAATCTGTAGAAAAATGAAAACCATATCTTGGTTGCCAATCCCACCAAGCTTCATCCATCCCTTGATGTGAGAGATGAGTCTAAGTGTTCCCATTCTTCCACAACTCATTTAAGATGCCCAAAACAAAAGAAGGTGGTGCACCAAATCACATTAATAACTAACCATTAACAAGGCTTTAACACCAAACATCAACGAACACATGCATCAAGGGATTTCAGGCCACCAAACACAGGACTACAGCCTCTGATTTCAGCACCCGTGGTTTTTTTTCTCCAATGAAAGACAACGTGGATGCTGAAACAAGAGAGGCTGCCCAACGCTACAAAACTCAGGCCCTCCTTCAATGGGTCCGGCCCGCAGAATGGCAGTCCCCATTAAAGCAGCACCGATGCTGCTTGTAATGTGCCCGTCCATGCATTTCCATGCGGGTTCTCCATGTCCTCAGCAATATGGGGATGTTTGGCAGGGGAATGACGAAACATGAATAAACTTGTCCGTGGATGTATAGAGCAGAGTATACCATCAATCCACATGTTCTTCGTTCCAGGCCAAGCAAACTCTTTTATGTACAGAATGCAAGGGAAACGGAAGCTCTGATGAGATTCATGAGAAGTAGAGCTTAGCTCAAATGACAAGAACAACAGACCCAAAATATCAATATTTATACACTGCAGAAAGTTCATACTAGTACTAGAACTAGTAAACAACAGCTACAAAAGCGTCCAACCCCCCAGAATTTGGAGAATGTTCAGAACTCAAAGAAGCAAGAAACTAGACTTCAGCTGGCCCGCTTCCTACTAGGACCAAGATGCATGCAGGTGGAATCTCCTTATCATCGGGAAGCTGGCAACAGTGCAGGAAGTTCCGTTCAGGCATGACAAACGAGTAAAAGAGTGCAAACTGTCGACTTTGATTGAAATGTTGCCCCGGGATTTCCTTATCCTGTAGTTTCAAGTTGCCGCGAGTTCCGACCATTTTCGGCTGGCAAAGAAGCCATGATGGGTCAGAAATGAATGATCCAATAAAGCAGTACAAAAAAGGATATGAAGACACACCTGTGTCAAGATCGTCCCAAACGGCCTTGCTAAGTGTAACAAGGTATGATTATTTTCTCAAAGTCCAAGTGCTTTTTGTTCTAGAAGTAAACCTTCTATAAATTCCTATGTATGTTTGGCAATAGAAAAATGACTATTATGTTCATCTAGGACGCGGGTGTATTTTCCTAGCATCCCCCATAATGTGGGTATGCGTGTTTCCATGTGCTTGTGTATTTTGACAGTGTACATGTGTATAAATTTGTGTAATGTATGTAACAATTAATATAAAGATAAACGCACGCGTAAACAGAAACAAATATATACACAATTAGTACACACCATTTAAGCGGACCTGCATCAGCATGTCCACGAAACTGATCTCTTAATGAGAGGTTTCATTTGCTTATCCTCCTCGAGTGATACCATTCCCACATGAGAGGGGTCTTCAAGCATCATTTTTGCCACTAAATAGCCCGCAACAGACCAGGTCTGAAATTTCCTTGCTTGTTTTCCAACATATCGCCCAAGCTTTCCATCATAATACTCCGGCCAGTTATCTTTCAGCAACCGGCTTTCAGCAAGATCAATGGCACGTCTTGCTATCTGAGGACGCCCAGTCTTGATACATGCAGCAATGAGAACCCAAAGGAGCACTGGATACAAAACTCTAATGATAAGTACTAAAAAATTTCCACCAGGCAACATATTCATATAAAAGTATAGGGCTGTGCTGTTGGAGATCTAAAACTATAAGCCATGACAAAGTACTGTAGAAAGTTCAGTATGAATATCTAGTGTAGCCTTCTTCTGCATCAACTAAAGATGAAGAGTACCATGACAATAACTGCAATTTCAGTTCTTAGTACAAGCATTAACAAGGCCTACTTGTTGGTCATCTCTTATGAGCATATTGCAATGTAATCTATCATGTCAAGAGCATGCATCACATTAAAACTGTGATTTAATAAATCTAATGTGATATGATTAGATCTATCCTGTTGCTCACAAGTGGATCAACCACTTGGCTGTCTATTTGTTGTCAGGTTTCTCATTACCATAATGTGTACAAAAATTGTTCAACTAAAGAAATGAACAAGCAAATAATAAACTTAAGATGAAAGATTGACGCAGCATCATAAAAAATAAAAAAAATAGATGCCGCGATGTATTCATTAGCAAGTTTCTCGGTTAGTAAACAAAAGAATATTACATTGGATGTGAACAAGATTCAACATGCAAAAGAAGTTCAGAAAGGGACCAAGTCATGAAAAAGATTCAAGAAAGTGAAACAAGTCAAAAGGAACGTGAAACCCACTATGCATGTGGCTGGTGTTCAAAATGCAGATCTAGCTATATACCAATTAACAGTAGCAGCATTTAAACACAGAAGAAAAGAGAAGAGAAAATTAAGGGAAAAGAAATGAAAATATTTAAGCTGGAAAATTGTACGTCAACAGCAAAGGAAACGGAAGTATAAGTCCCTACAAAGACATCTCAGGAAACTAAAAAAAAGACGTACTGTGTCTTGGATTTGATAATATCCGTACTTATCCACGGAGTTTGGCATTGAGTAAATTGACTTCATAACTAAGTGCAGTTTCGGTCTTGTATTACAGAGCAACAAATAAAAATGGTTCATGCTGACTTTATCCTTAATTGCCTGAATAACACGAAATCTCTACTAAAATTATTGTGAGTTGAGATGTCTGTTTAATGCCAAAAAGAATTGGCCTAAAGCTCATTTTCAATTATCAGAGCAAAATCCAGAACAAATAAATTGAAATTTTTGAAAACTGTGGTTAAACTGCAAAAGCTTACAGCTAGCAATAATGTCACAGACATTGAAGAAAAGATCAAACCATTGACAGTAATGCATGGAAAGGCCCTAAAAGCAAACCACAACTGAAACATGTAAACTGAAATAATATTCACGGAGATGCTAGTATATTGTGTTGAATAGTTTATATCTTATCCCAGATAGAAACTTTTACAAAGCACCAGTATGTTATAACCTCATGAAGGCAACAAGGCTAAGGCATCTTCCCTAACCAAAAGTTTTGCATTAGAATTCAGTCCTAAACGATTGAACAATTGAGTCCTCTATATTAATCTAAAAATTAAAAGCATGACTTATGCGATTCCCTTGTGCAATTTGGCCATTGGTACGTACTAAAGTTTCAAGTTCACCTACAATGGTTATACCACCATTTTGAATATAATAGGAGCTTAAAAAATGTTCACACAAACTAGCAAAACTTCCTGGTGGAAAACAATGAAAATTTGCATCTATTTATCCTTTATATGTACAATGTGTGTCTGGATGTGTGGGAGAGAATATACGATACTACTGTTATTTTTCCCATCTTACAAACAATAACAAATACTATTAAAAGATTGACCACACACCTGGCCAGGAACCACCATTGTGGTAGCTCCATCTAGTATTTTTCGGGTCGCAACCTGTCACAATACGCCATTCATGACCCTCTATGGCTGGATAACAAGCCTTCAGAGGCATTTCTCCAACCAATTCTTCCCAACGCGCTTCAATAAGATCCATAATTGCCGCAGATTGTTCTGGAGTTGCCAAAGATGATAAAATTGCAATACAGTTACCCAAGCAAAACCAACGAAAATCCATTTTTGCAGGACTGACATTTCCAATAAAGTAACCACCACGAGTTGGCATAAAATCGAACACCCAATGTGGAAGAGAATCGGGAATGACATTGAACTTGTTAACGGCAGTATGAGAGTACTCCTCTGTTTTATACCGATAAATATCATTAAGTTGCTGAAAGTCAAGCCAAAAATAACTCCGCATATGAAAGCTTAATGCATGGAGGCGTTTAACTATTCTCTCCACAAACTCTTTGCCCTCATCATCTTGCTTGAGCAAAAGCAAAGCACATCTTAGAGCCATGAAAAAAAGTGCCTGTATTTCAATTGGATACCCATAAACACCCTGCAGGAATGAAAACATGCCCATTTCAGAATGATCCTTGAGATAGTCCAAAGATATATCAGATTTGGTGTATAAATAAACAAGAATGGCCAACTAAAAGCAAAGAAGGAATCCCCATGGGCTACATATTGAATTTACTGAACTTGGTTTTAGTGATTTAAACAAGATCCTGATAATTGTGCCGAAGTCCTTTCAAAGAAAAGGTTGTGAAAGTACAACAACGCTTATACAGAACCAGTTGATATACATTTTGTGATAGTGCAGTTTCTGTATCCTTGAGGTCACAGGTTCAACGTGTGGAAACAGCCTCTTGTAGAAATGCAAGGTAAGGATGCGCACTAGACCCCTGTGGTCCAGACCCCATATATGCAGGAGCTTCGTGCACCAGGCTGCTTTTTTACAGTATATGTATCCTCTATCTAATTAGCAATCTACTAATGGTATTTGAAGGATCACACATTTCTTTTTCCACGTTTTGTATGGAACGCTGCAGAGTAGTTCTCCAAAGCTTTCTACAGGCTGAAAAAGGAACTCAAGCAAGATACATGCGGGTCCCATCATCTTAGGTGTCTGTTTCCCCATACTGATTGAGAAGGGTGGACACTGTTCCATCAATTACCAGTCTTTCTCCAAAGGACATTGGACTGCTGATTATATCTTTCTAGTGAAGTTCTGAAGATAATTGACATGGCTGTCTGCGCTTTTCTTGTTGTCTCAAATCATCACAAGGAAGAAAGACAAGAACCATCCTTCAATTCTCTTGTGATAATACATCTCCTCAATCACAATAAGCAGAGTGATGAACCTTAACCTTCATACAGTAAGAGGTAAGTTTTGTATTGAGTTTAGAGATGACATATATGATATTCTCCATTTATGCAAATGATCCTTCAATTCTCTTGTGATAGTACATCAGCTCAATCACAATAAGGAAAGTGATGAACCTTAACCTTCATACAGTAAGACTGTAAGACTGTAAGAGGTAAGTTTAGTATTGAGTTTAGAGATGATATATATGACATTCTCCATTTCAACAAAAAGGTTATCCTGCTGAATAGATTTGGCCTTGTTAGACAACTCCCTTTAGAGGTTCCAGAACTTTTTGATGCTGATCAATTACGCAGAGCTTTTGCTCATGGAGCAAGAAATGTATGCAACTACAGACGTGTTATAAAGGTGGATTGAATTCTAGAATCACAGAGAGAGTTTAATCAGTATATGCTAGTGCATGAAACAATACTTTGGCTTTTGTTCTTGAACTTTGTCTGTGTTAGACTACAACAGATTATGAGCAACATCGAAACATCTTCATTAACTGCTAAGAATGATGAATATTAAGCAAATATGTACTGATATCCTTCCTAGCCTTTGACCAGTATAGCTTACAGATCAGCTGATTAAGGTCATCACCATTTTAATGGCCTGCTTCAAGTTTGAATTTCCTTATCAACAACACTTAAAACCTTTCAGGACATTATAGATTCTGAATAAATACTGTTTATGAATCTATGATCTTCCAAACAGGACCATGCTTTTTAAAGACAAGAAAAACCCTGCTGCTTAATCTATCCAAACTTTTATCAAGTAAAAGATCAGATTAAGAGATTGGTTGTGCGACTAAGACCTAAATCTCCATCCTGAAGACAAATTTTTTTTTATCCATAAAACCAATGTCAATATTTGCCTAAGAATGCTGCAAATCTTTACACAAGGCTTTCTTAAGTTAGAAGAAATAGAGAGGTCTCAGTTCTCGTTGAGAAGTTTAAGTAGTTAGCTTAAGTGTCTTAAACCTTCCTTATGTTAAGAAAGGTAGTCCAGATCCTTATAGATGATAATGGATTGCTTGTAAGCAAGAGTGTGATGAAAGTCAATCTACAAAGGCTCCAAAAACTTAATTTAGGAAGAGAATTTTGCAACCTTTGAAGAAACTAAAATTAGTTGAGGTTATTAGCTATTATGAATATATTTAAGTTTACATGTTCAATTTGTACTGCAGACAGGAGAGAGCTTAAAAGCATTGTAACTGGCAAGAATTTTAGTAACAGAGTATATGGCTTCTTGCAACTTTAAGACTTTTTAAGTGTCCTTTTTTTTTCAAGATGGCATTTTTAAGTATCTAGAAGAATTTAGTGTGGTAGAAATAATATGCTAGTTCGAAACCTGCTACACATGGATTCTAATCGCTCTAAAGAACTCCCTAGATCAATATCAACACATCCAAGTCAATTAGATTTTGGTGAGTCAATCAAAATTCTATTCACTAGTCTGAGACAAAAGAAAACTTACAATGTCCATCATTACTTCCCAAGTTAACCCCTTTCAACTTGGCGATCTTCTTGGTCTTCTATAGGCTTCTAATTGCTAGTTCAAATGAATCATGTATATGATTGGGTATTTGAGATGAAAGATTGTAGTTGATAGATTGATAACCAAATTGAATTTGAGTTTTGCAATCTTATTAGATGGCTGCATATTCAAGTCTTTGACAAATTCTTTTCCTAACTGTTATAAAATGTAAATGCCTGCATAGAAGAGAAGAGTTGCACATGACTGGATATCAACAGCATTATGCAATCCTTTTTGCTTTCTTCTTCTTTTCTTTTGTTATTTTGCAAGATTGGCCTTTGAAAGGCACCAAAGCCTTCCATTCTAGCACAGTAGAGGGAGAAGTCTCTCACCTGGGTGACCACGGTTTGAGGCTGTGTGTGGGTGTGAGTGTTTGCCTGTCTATCTTTCAAAGAATAATGTTTTCAGATGACACATGTTTAATGCTTAAAATATCTCAGACCATAATTTAGCTAGAATGTGAACAAACTTCATTGTTCAATCCTCTCATGCTATCAATAGTAATTTTAAGACATAAAAACATTCATGACTTAGAAATTGAACAATAAAGAAAGCTTTGTGATGTATAGGATAAATAAGAAGCCAAATTATCAACGGGTACAAGCCTAATCACAAGTGCTCTGATTGGAAAAAGAAATACTTACCATTCTGCGGTCAATCATACAACAGCCATCGGCACAAAGCAGCGTGGGAAATGTATCAAACCCTTCTGAGAGGCACAAAGTTAGAATAAGGCGCATACCCTTTTGGCATTCAGGTCTTTCAGCCAAGGAAGAGTCACCAGTGGATTTTGTATATGCCCGAAGTAATATAATCCACCAAAATCCAGAATCAACAGGAGCAACTCTTCCTATTGCACTCTCCCCAAAATCTGCAATTACAGTTTCAGAATTCCTAACAGGATCATGGAGTACTTTAAAACTTGCTGGCATAACTCCTTCTCCGAGATGAAATCTGTCAATCTTTTTTTCCCAGGATTGAAGGCGAAGAGTTTTCAAGATAAAGTTTTTAACTATCTCTGGTTCTCCATTCATCAAAAAAGCCAAGGCACTTGGCACAAAGTCTCTAACAAACACCTGTTCGTACAAAAACAATAACCAAGTTATGAATGAGAGGGTGGCAATAGATTAGTACGGCATTAGTTTATCAATCAAATTCAACACAATCCTGCACAGAGTAATGATGTACTATGCACCAAATGAATGGAGAATTGCAGATACATCGAAGAACAGAGGGTAATCCAGCTCTTGACCTTATTGAGACTTGCTTAATCACATAGTGGGTAAGAACTATCTATAACAGGAAGATAAAAATGTGTAATTAGTTTTAAGCATAGAAATGGGAGGTGCACCTGATTATAGTTAAGTGCTTCTTCAGTATGGTCGAGTGCAGCAATTGTCCCAACCGGTTGACCACGAAAGTATACCAAAGAACGTCGCAGAGCCTCCCATGCTTCAGTAACAATGAAGTGGGGTTCAAAAGCTGCATGTGAATGTGGTGTGTTCGTACCAGACCTACTGGGAGAAAAAGCAATTTCCTGGTCCATAGTTCGGAAAGTTTCAGCATTCCTTGAAGCGTGGTGAGGGGATACACCAATCGATAGCTCGCTAAGGGACCTTTCATCATAGGATCTCTGTCGTTCTATGGTCAGTGGTCTAGGCCTATTCAGTAGCCTTGAGAAATCGTCTTCAATGTCAGATGCATTAAAAAGTGGATCAACTGTAACAATCGACGACATTCTCAAACTTCTCCACGGCTCCGAATAATTATCTTACCCAGTCTTCAGTCTTAACAGATCTGCACTCATTTGGCCAAATTAAATTCACAGATAACTCCAAGGAGATTAAATAGCCAATTAAATTCTAGAAGACTCAAACTTAAAAGAGCAGCCAGCAACTCCTGATGAATCACGGAGTGAAAACGTCAAAGAAAAATTGTCACTAGACCACAGTTTCGGATAACTAAAACCAAACTTTAGAAATGTAAAGAATATTTGATTAACTCTAGAATCTACTCTACTACATCCAGAGACACAAAATTTCAGCAGAGGTCGTGAATGTACATATCAAGCAAGCATTATTTCATATAACTAGAACTCGTA
The DNA here is from genome assembly GCA_035236585.1 of Warburgia ugandensis. NCBI lineage: Eukaryota > Viridiplantae > Streptophyta > Magnoliopsida > Canellales > Canellaceae > Warburgia > Warburgia ugandensis. The sequence goes on from CP141129.1 coordinate 46,592,222, forward strand.
TCTTGCAAGTAAACAATATTAAATCAATCAATCTACAATATCTACTCCAGAACATCCATAGACGCAATTTTTCAGAAAATATCATGAAGAGTACATCCAAGAAATAACAAGACTAAGTAAAATGACACTTGCATGGGGCTGCAATATCACATGACTAGAACTCGAAGCATGAGAGGAGTTTGAAATTAATCACTCCAGAATTCCCAAAGATGTTTCAATGAAAATCATAAATGTGCTCCTCATGTAGCCACTATTTCAAAATAACTAGGCCTCATAGCTTAGAACTATACAGTTCCTAAATTCATTGTATAAATTATATATTCCACAACATCCAAAGATAAAGAGTTTCAGCAAAACATATGTGTAAATCGTTCAGAGCTCTAACAAGGCTCAGTACTAGAAAATTTACTTCATTTTGGATAACTTGTTCTTGCATCTGACAAGATTCACAAGAAACAGTTGTTAGATCGATCCTTCTAGAATATACACTCCAGAATATCCAAAGACGCAACATGTCAGTGGATGCCCTGACAAGCACGTGCAAGAAGTACTAATCCTCACTAAAAAGGAAAACTGTATGACACCGCAATCTCACATAACTAGAGCTCAAAACTCTGAAGAAAACAAACAGTTCTTAAGCCTACTTACTGTAGATATCTACTCCAGATATCCAAAAACACAGAGTTTCAGCAAAGATCATGATAGAACATGCAGATGCTAACAATGTTAATTTACGAGAAAATAAAACCACACAAAAATCTCCATTTGACATCTCAGATGAATAAAATTTGTGACATCAAATCCAAAAGATCAAAGAAAGAAAGCAAGATTCACATATCACCGTAATATCTTAAGATGCAGAGTTTCATCAAAAGTCAGTACTGTATATATCAATCAAGTGGTAACGACAATCAGTAAAAGAAAATTCACGTCATTTCACACAATTGGAGACCCTTTCAGAAATAAACACTTAGTAAATGAAACTTTAACTGCAGAACGACTATTGAATATCCAAACATACATAGTTTCAGCTAATATCAAGAAAGTACAATGCTCAGTACAAGAAAAATAGCATAATTCCACATAATTGAAATTCATACCTATACATAAACAGTTCTTAAATCAAATCATTGTAGAACATCTACTCCGTAAGAGTAAAGAACACAGAGTTCCAGCAAAGATCGTGAGAAGTATAAGACGCAAAAGATCACTAAAAGCTTCTGGTAGGAATATACAGATGAACTAATGCTACACTACATAAAGATATTCATCTGAATCAAATCCAAAAGCAAAAGATTTATCAAAGAAATTGCAATGTCGATCAAGGACACCGGATTCAAGAAACTACATCACCAAAACTGCTGGAATTCACATTGCTCCATGAAACCCTAGCTTTCAGAACTCTGAAACTAACCTCGAGAGACGAAGAAACGCTGTTAGTCTGCGATGGCAGGCGAGAAGCGACTCCGGCGAGAGAGGTACTGTGTGTGAGGAGAAAACAGAGCCTTTGTAGTGGTGTCGGAGGGAGTCGGGTAAGGTGGGCAGGTGGGAGTGAACCGGTAGTAGGCGGTATTTGACATGCGATAACCGGTGGGACCGGTTCGTGGTCCGGGCGGTCACCGGGTGCTATGCTGGCTCGCGATTTGTCCTCGGGAAAATCGTGAGTGGGGTCCGGTTGCAGAACTCCCCCATGCATCCGTCGCCGTACCAAAAAATGGAAACCCTTTTCTGGGTTGGCAGGCGTCTTGGTTCTGGGAATGGGTCAAGCGGGGATCATCCTAGCCGTTGATCAGAGGGTCTCCTTTGCAACCGTTTGTTTTTCTTGATGACACGGATCGGATGATTACCCCACTGGGGATCATTTAATGTGAGGTCTTTCCTTACCTGCCGGTCGGGGCCCACCTATGTGGTCAGACTACCATAATCATCCGTTCGATGAAGATTTTACTACTCTGGTTTGTGAAATTTTTTTGCATTGGTTGCGAAAATGGAAGGATTTGTGTGGGGATCAGCATGATGTAGGGTCATCTGGTACCTGAAGAGTGGAGCCCAGCTCAATTATGGTCGTCTGATTTTTAAGAGTCACTTCTTTATTTTCATTGGTATTAATATGTTATTAATGCCCGCCCCCCTGGGTAGCCCACCTCAATTATGGTCGCCTAAAGCTGCATTTGTTTACGAATTTTTGATTGGCAACAGAAAATTATTATTATTATTATTTATTTTTCTTCTTTCTCTCTTGCTTTATCTATTCATCGATCTATTTATTTGGGCAAAACCCAATAAGGTTATCGTTATTTGACCTAGAAGTTACAAGTTCATGGCATAAAAATGACTTCTTGCAAAAATACAAAGTAAAATTTGTAGATCCCCCTCTCCCCCAAATCCTGCACATGTGAGAGTTTTGTACCAGGCTGCTGTTTTTCTTTAATCTATCTATTTCCCTATTTATATCTATTTATTTATCTGTCATTGTCTTTCCGTATTTGTTTGTTTATTTTTCTTTTTTCTTTTTCTCAAAGTCTTTTTATTTTTATTTTTAATATCATTTCTTTCAATAATAATTTGCTTTCCACCATAACAAGATTGAATATGTATGGCTGATAAGAAAAGGCAGGGGAAAGACGTACAGGCATGGGTGACGCAAAATGGAAACTGAGGGTGAAGGAAGATGCAGCTGGTACAAGTGAAAAGGGCGGTTCTTTTCCAATTACACGTGAGTTAGTATAAAAGGGTAGTTTTGGTGCATGAAGTTCTCACCCATGCGGGGTCTGGAGAAGGGGCAGACCATAAGAGCATATAGTACACAACTTAGGCTATTTTCACTCATTGAACCCTTGACCTCAAGATTTCAAGGACCACAACTTTTGCCTTTGCTCCAAAACTCTCCTTCACACGCGAGTCAGTATAAAGTAGCTAAAAGAAGTTAACGTCGGCCGTCATAGCAATCTAATAAACTTTTAAAAAGGCTTTTATTATAAGTTTGCCCAAAATGATAATCTTTGTAGCTTCCTTTCTCTCCAATGAGTCATTTTCTTCTTCATTATTTTGTCTCAACCTCTTAACTCCTACTCTTTCAATCTCCTGACTCTACTTCCTTCACTTTAAGTTTTGCAGTTAGGATATACAAAAGAGAAGCCACCCCACTCAAGGGAGGTTGGAACCTCGAACTATGGCGAATGCCCAGGAGAGAGACTCCTTACATCACTGCACTAGAAGGCTTTGGTGCTAAGCTGTTTGTAACTATGACCATAATATAATATTTCATTATATGTGCGAGAAACATTCTTTCTAGTGTCAGAGAGGCAAAGAGAGGTTTCAACCCAAGATTTAATATGGTTTATAGATAATAAACTTGAAGGGGAGTCTTAGCTCAATGGTAGAAGTTGTCATCGTGTGACCTTAAAGTCACAGGTTTAAGGCATAGAAATAGCCTCTTACAAAAATACAAAATAAGACTGTATAATGTAAGCCCTTGTGGTCTGCCCCTTTCCCAACTCCTGCATGGGCAGGAGCTTTGTGCACCAGGGCTGCTACAAAAGATAATAAACTTCAACCCTAGAATTAATATAGTTTATAGATGATCTCCATTGTCCTTCCTTGTCTGTTTTTTTCTCTTTCTAAGTATCAAGCCTGCTCTTTTTATATTTTTATATTCACATCTCTCTCTTATCTTGTTCCCAGTGGTTTATCCTGACCAAAGGATTTCATGGCCCTTATTGCCTGACATGACACGCATATATATTGAAGATCTTACACTTATCGCTAAGCTTGACATTAGATTACGATGGCAAGGATTGAGCTCCGGAGGGCCATTAGGATAAGGACCCAAACATTGAACCTGAGCCATATGAACGATCCTGCCAAACCTAAATGCCAGATGGATGGCCCGACATGCATACGTAAACGATAAGGTCTCTGGATGTGTGGCCAACATGAAACTATCTGACTGCACTGTCTTTACCGCGACTAAATAATCACAGTAAATCCAGTCAACAACTTATGATGAAAAGAAGTATGTTTTGTGGGTAATAGACATTCCTAGCCCATCAAGTCCTCATGGAACTAGTCCAAACAGCAACGTTTTCCATCACCTGCCACCTCCATCACAGATAATCAGGTCTCATCTACATCCTCCATCCAGTATTCGTCAACCCGAAGTCATTAAAGGGTTCAGGATTCAGTATATATAGTGCAGTTGTACAACACCTCACTTTTACATAATGAACTCCACCTTAGGTTAGATTAAATATTCTCTGCAGGTGCTATTCCAAAAAATAGTGTGGATTGGATGAGTATGAAATATAAAAAAACTAATGCCTGGGTTTGCCAGCTGATACCTGACGCAAAACCCTCCTCCTTTATTCGGGCTTGGGACCTGCTGAGATAAAACCATATATATAAAACTAAAACCACACAAGGGGAGTTGGTTGGTCATAGGACATGAAAGCCAAAAATACTGTTTAAAAATGATCTAGAATCAATGAGTAAAAAGAATGGCATTGAGGATGTTACTATTCATCCAATCACTTAAGCTTTAGATTACAAGATGTTGATCCAAAGCCAAAGCAATCAGATGAATGTCTTTGATCAACCAAAAGTGAGACTTGTTATGTATAAGTTGGCACTGAGCACTGTACTGCCAATGCCAGTCCTAAGCCCAATGAAAAAAATGAGGGTCTTGCGTCAGTTCTAGCCAACAAGAAAAAAATTAAAGATTATTTTATTTTTTACTTGAAAATAAATATACATTTATATATTAGTTTATAAGTAAGAAAAGAAGATAATAAAATTTATCTCCAATTTTTTTAAAGTATGACAATCCTAACTTGACATGAATTAAAATAATTTAATTTTTATTTTATTTTTTATAAAAAAATTCAAGTAGATCAAAAATTTTAGATAATATGTTTTAGACAATTTACCTTTAAAAAAAAAAATCCTCTACATTCGGGTTAAAATTTAAACAAAAGCCAGACGCTGCACTGCAACTTAATTGCCATGTTGTCACTGTCTACAGGACGGTCACATCCCGGTCTCGCATAACACCAAACCATTTCATGCTAAATGGGAGCAAACAGCAAATATAGGTTGTCTTTATCAATAAAGGCCATTTGGTTGTCGTGTCAAACTTCCAAGTCACATAAAAAGGCTATACAGTTGCCTCTTTCCCCTCTTTTCTAGTGGCCCGCTCTTGCACGTGGTAACTTCTCCTTTGATGCCCACTTACCCAATGGTCCCACCTAGGTCCAATTTTTCCAACTTTCTACATGTCATGTACCAAAATCATCACAACCGGACGGGCTCTACAATTCAACAGGCTGTTTTCGGTGGTTGTGTCTATTTTCAATAAAAAAAACTCCAACACAGCCTGGCTCCTGCTCAAGCAGGGTTTAGGAGGAGTAAACACAAAAGTTTATAGTAGTCTTGTCTTGCATTATTGCAAGAAACTGTTTTATGCTTCGAACTTGTGATATGACAACAATTCTACAATTGTGCAACAAAGCTTTCTTTCTAATATAACTTCTCAAGTGACTTTAAAAGTGAGTTGATGGATCTGAACAGAAGGACGAGAACTTAGGATCATAGTCAAGACGGAATTGAATTCCTTGGTGGATTCCACCCTTTCGAGCATTGCAATCTTTATGTGGAAGCCACCAAGACGAAGCTGCACGGACCTTAGCAGTGGCACAGGTAGAAGATGAGGGTGAAGCAAATCGATGCTTGAGGTGAAAGCTTTTTATTTCAATATCTCGCCGACTACTATCAGCTTCACAATGATATTTGAGTGGAAAAGTTGCTCGGAACATCATCTACTCTTTGGTTGTTCTTACAAAAGTTTGGATTTGGCAATATGCTTAATGATGTTTATTGAAGACCTGGATTTCAGTGAACAGCTTTATGCTCCCTCCAGCCTTGGCGCAACTGTAAAAGCTGTCCTCATGTGACCTTGAGGTCGCAAGTTCAAGGTGTGAAAACAACCTCTTATAAAAATATAAGGTAAGGTTGTATACTATGAGTCCTTGTGGTCTGCCCCTTCCCCGAACCTGCATAGGCAGCAGCTTGGTGCACCGGATCTGCCTTTTTAGCTTTATGCTCCCTCCCTAAAGAAAGGCTTTGGATTCTTTCTCGTTTCACACATGGTCACCATGTAACCACGGCTTCTAAACTTGCCATATTTTTTCTTGCATTTGATGTTATTTGAAATAGTTGTAATATTGATTGCAAGGAAATTGACAATGAGAAAAATTAAAAGATTGTTAATATCCTACACATTGAACTTATTTATATTGTGAAACATATTGTGGCTTATTTTTGAAAGAACAATGAGGGTGGATCAAACTTAATTTAGATGCTTTGGTGGATAATCTTGGCGCATCTATTGGTGGTTGATGTTTACTTATTTCTAACCTAACCCTTGCAAGTATGCAAGATCAATTGTAGGGCAAGTACAAACGTTGTCAAACCACAAGGATGGAATAGATTTTCTACCAAACTAAAGAAGTTTTTATTTTTGAAATTAAAAAGCTAGAATGAAAATAGATTAAACAAAAACTTTTGATATAGATAATATCTTAGGAATTGTGAATCCACCATAAGAATCATTCGTATGTCTCTTATGTGAATGACTTAGAATTATTCTCGGCTACAAGCTAGAATGTATCTGAAGGAGTAACTAATCTTATAATATGAACTATATTAAATAGCACAAATCATTAACAAATTATTGGCATAACTCATCTAATCTTAGCATAATTCATTCAAAAGTTCATTCAATTACAAAAAAAGAAAGAAAACTATTTCATGACAATATATTTTAAACTACAAGTATTAGATCAAAGTAAGCATCAATTATGCACATAACTATTCCCTACAAAATGAATAACCATACATAATATTGAATTTAAACTGTAAAACCATTCCTTGAGAACCACTTGTCATGAAATTGTCATACATTGAATATTTAGAATCTAAATGTACAATATGAATGAGAGAAGATAAAAACTCATGTTTGACTTCTTCTAATCCCTAAGCTTCGATATACAGCCTTTGCATAATGAATGATCGACACAATATGCTTGAAGAACTCTCTATGGTGGATTTTCTCCTCCTATTTTCCTCTACATAGGATGTTTTTCTTCTCTTCTCTGGTTCAAAGAATAGCAAGAACCAACTTCACTTGAAAGTCGGACATTTTTTTACTTGTATAGATGGACTGCCTTCCTTGTTTGATTAAAAGACTTGGAGAATAAGCAAGAGAGTCTTCTCTTTTGAGAACACTTTTATAAGAAGCATTTTCAACTCTTCTCATCTTTCTTGTCTTTCTATTTCCTTTTCAAAAACTTATCTTTTCGCTTAATAACATCCCAAATATCAAGCCTTTTAAAATCATGCAAAAGTAGTCCAAAAACAAGACATTTCTTACTTGGTCAAACTTTTTTATTTTAATTAAGAAAGTATTTTCTTTTAAGAAAATGAGTGGTTTGTTGAGAGAAACAATAGAAAACTTGTTTATTTAAGATACTTTCTACTTAGGAAAGTCTCCAATTAGGAAAGCTTTAGTGAAAGAAGAAAACTTTTCAAATTAGAAAATGCTCATAATTAAAAAACCTTTTAAAAATAGAAACTAGAGGCATTTTTGCTCTATAGAGTTTCTAATGGCTAGATCTTCATTGTCCTTGTGATCATCCTATGAACCTCTTGATCTCCATGGCTAGATCATGATCCAATGAATCTAGTGACTACTATTAATCTTGCAATAAAAACACATAAATTAGTCATTTTAAAGTCAAGACTCAAATATCTCATTCATAAATGAATTTATTTTAATGTATAACAACTAACTACTTTAACTCTTAATTGTTGGTCAATAGGAGTGGGCAGAGAAGGCAAAATTTCAAAGGAGGTGCATTAATTCCACCAACCCATATGAACCTAATCTTTAAAGACCCCCTCTTCTCATTTGTAATCATTCAAAAGGCAGTAAAGTAGAACAACAGAGAGAAATAGAGAGAGCTTAATGTAGAGCTTGGGAGCACAGAGAGAATGTAAATTGTGAGAGAGAGTGTGATACACTGTGTGAGTAAAGAGGCAGTAGCCTCCTCCATTGTAATTTGTCAATTTCACAGTAAAGAAGTTGCAGCAGCCCGAGGACGTAGGCAAGTTTGTGTCGAACCACATAAAACTCTGATGGTCTCTGTGTGTGTGTGATCCTTTTACTCTAACAACTGGTATCAGAGCCCAATAGTAGTCATCGAAGCTATTTTAGCCAAAACAGAGCATATTTTTTTACTACTGGTTGAAAAATCAAGTGGCTCAAAATTAAAATTTGAGCACACCCTTAGATTCCTCTCTTTGATATGATCGTAAAGCAAAAAAAGGACACGTCGATTGGGCACCAAACAAGACTACAAGAGCCTCATGAAGTTTGTTGGCTTATGCTTTGTTCTCACAAAATTGCTACAATTCTATACGCTTTTTCGTTTTTTTTAGAAGAAGAGCCACATTAGCACCATGTGGAGGTTAGTCAGCAGGTTTGACCAATCCGGTGACTTGTCAACCCAACCCGACAACACCTGGGTCAACCCGACCTAGAGAACATATTTCTTTGAAGTTTTGAAAATTGCAAAATAGTCCTCCAAATTACTATTATTTGCAATTTGTCCCAAAAAATTAGAAAATTTTCAATTTAGTCATTCCCAAGGTTTTTTTTGACGTTTCGGATCCAATCACGGTGTCAGAATTTGCTAATTTTGTCCTGGTACGAGTGCTCCTTTGATATGGTTTCAAATAAAGAGAAGATCAAAAAGTTTGATGGCACCAATTTTGGTTTCTAGAAGATTCAAATTGAAGACTACCTATATCAGAAGGATCTTCACTTGCCATTAGGAAAAAACCCTAGAAGCCATGGATAATTTCGAGTGGACCTTGCTTGATCAAAAAGCACCTCGCACCATGTGATTGACATTGTCAAAGTCCATGGCATTCAATATAAAAAACGAGAAGACTTCTGCATCTCTTATGGCAGCCCTATCAAGCATGTATGAATAACCACCTATAGCAAATAAGGTACATTTGATCAAAAGACTCTTTAATTTGCAAATGCCTAAAGGTGGGAATTTTAGAAGGCACATGAATGATTTCAATGAAGTAACTGATCAACTAGCTTCAGTTGAGATCACTTTTAGTGATGAAATCCATGCTTTGTTAATTCTTAGCCAATTGCTAGAAAGTTGGAAAGGCACAATTACTGCAAGTAGTGGTTTCGCAGGAAAATCAAAATTGAAATTTGACGAGGTCGTCAGCATGATTTTGACGAAAGAAATTAGGATGCAGTCAAGTAAACCTTCCAATTCAGGATCATCTCTGAACGTTGACAGCAGAGGCAGAAGTTCCAAAAGAGGAAATGGTCATGGCAAATCACATGGCCGTAACATATCAAAGAGTAAGGGACCTCAATCCAAAAATCCCAATAAATCCCAGAACTCGAAAAATATAGAGTGATGGAATTGTGGGAAGACAAGACACTACAAAAATCAATGCAAGAATCCAAAGAAAGAGCTAGAGGTAAAGGCAAAGGCAAATGTCACTTCCACCTCAAGAGGAGATGATACGTTGATATGCTCCTTGGAAAGCAAATAGGAGTCTTAGGTGTTAGACTCTAGAGCATCATTCCACGCTACTTCACAGAAAGAACTCTTTGAGAGGTATGTCCCTGGAAACCTTGGAAAGGTATACCTTGGTGATGACCAACCTTGTGCCATTGTTGGTAAAGGTATTGTGAAGATTAAGCTGAATGGGTCTGTATGGGAGCTGAAGGATGTCAGGCATATTTCCAACCTAAGAAATAACTTAATCTCAATAGGGCAGTTGGCTAGTGAAGGCTACACCACGATCTTTCTTGGTGATGATTGGAAGATTTTAAAAGGTGCAATGATGATTGCTTGGGGGAAGAAGAGTGGTACTCTTTATATGACAGCAGGGGTGTGCTGTTCTATTGCATTTGCAATAGGAAACAAAAATCCCAATCTATGGCACCAAAGACTTAGCCACATGAGTGAGAAAGAGATGAAGATTATGCACTTAAAGGGGAGACTTCTAGGTCTACAGTTAGTAGAGATTGACAAGTGTGAAGATTGCATACTTAGAAAGCAGAAGATGGTTGGTTTTCAGACAAGTGGTAGAACCCTAAAGAATGAGAGGCTAGAGCTTGTTCACTCTGATGTTTGGGGACCAACGACTATCTCATCCATTGGTGGGAAACACTGCTTAGTGACTTTAATCTATGATCACTCTAGAAAGGTATGGGTTTACTTTCTAAAGCTTAAGTCTGAAGTGTTTGAAGCTTTTAGGAGATGGAAAGCTATGGCTGAAATGTTGACAGAAAGAGCCAGAAGCATTCATATATAGTCAAGTCTACCAAAGCATTTTGGGCAGAAGCAGTCAACACAGCAGCTTACTTGATTAATCGAGGCCCATTTGCTCCATTGGAGCACAAAATACCAGAGGAGGCATGGAGCGAAAAAGAGGTAAACTCTCACATCTAAGAGTTTTCAGTTGTGTAGCGTACATGCATATCAGTGATCAAAGCAAAAATAAGTTTGATCCTAAATCTAAGAAATGCACCTTCATCGGCTATGGGGAGGATGAGTTTGGGTACTGCATTTGGGACGAAGAAAATAAGAAGGTGATCCGCAGCAGAGATGTGATCTTCAACAAAAAGTTAAGAATATCATAGATCACAGTGACTCAGTAGAGAGTGATTCCGAATATGTGGATATTGATGATATCCTAAAATCTCTAACAATAGAAGATAATCTTATGGAGTCCCATTCAGAAGAGCTTGTGGTACAAAGCAGTACTTAAGAGAATAATGCTTTGCAATCACTTGTTGTAGCTACAGAACCTAGGAGATAAAAATGGCCTCATGTACCTAACAGAAAGTACATGAACAATGAGCCACAATCACTTGCTCACAACTTAGAAAATCAAAACGGCCTCGTGTACCCAATAGAAAATACATGAATTATCTACTTTCAGATGGAGGAGAACTTAAGTGCTATCATGAAGCATGTCAGGTAGATGAAGCTAGCCAGTGGGAGCTAGCCATGAAAGATGAGATGAAGTCTCTCACCTCCATCAAGACTTGGGACTTAGTCAAGTTACCCAAGGGAAAGAAGGCACTTCACAACAAATGGGTGTATAGAATAAAAAAGGAGAATGATGGTTCAAAGAGGTACAAAGCTCATCTAGTAGCCAAAGGATTCTAGCAGAAAGCAGGAATTGACTACACATATATTTTTTCTCTAGTTGTGAAGCTTACAACCATCAGATCAGTGCTGAGTATAGTTGCAGTAGAAAATCTTCATCTAGAGCAGCTAGATGTAAAGATTGCATTTCTTTACGGCAACTTACAAGAAGAAATATACATGTACTAGCCTGAAGGATTGTCAGTAAAAGACAAAGAAGAACATGTTTGCTGACTAAAGAAAAGCTTGTACGGGTTGAAACAAGCTCTAAGGCAGTGGTATATAAACTTCAATCAATTCATGCACAAGAATAATTTTTAGAGGTGCAATGCTGATCATTGTTGGTATGTCAAGAGGCACAAGTTTCCACCTATACTATACTACTTTATGTTGATGACATGTTAGTTGTAGGCTTTGATATGGGTGAGATAAAAAAAATTGAAGCAATAATTGTCGAATGAATTTGAAATGAAAGATTTAAGCCCTGCAAATCAGATTCTCAGAATGAGGATCACCAGAGATAAGCAACGTGGAATATTGTAGTTATCTCAGGCAGAGTATATCAATCGTGTTCTGCAAGAATTCTCCATGGATAAAGCCAAGCCAGTGTCCTCACCCTTGGCAAATCATTTTAGTCTATTCAAGGAATAGTCTCCCAAAACAAATGATGAGAGAAACTTCATGGCTAAGTTTCCTTATGCCTCAGCCATTGGACGTCTCATATATGCCATAGTCTGCACCTGACCAGGCATTGGGCAAGCAGTGGGAGTCGTCAGCAGATTCATGTCAAATCAAAGGAAGTCTCATTGAGAAGTAGTGAGGTGGATTTTACAATACTTACGAGGTATAGTTGACAAGTGCTTAACATTTGGCAAATCAAATTTGAAGATTCAAAGTTTTGTATATGTTGATTTTGGTAGTGATCTTGATCACAAAAGAAGCACCATCAGTTATGTGTTTACAATTGGTACAATAACAGTTAGTTGGATGTCGTAAGTACATAAGATTGTTACTCTATCCACTACAGAAACTGAGTATGTAGCTGTAATAGAAGCTAGTAAGGAAATAATTTGGCTTCAAGGTTTGTTAACTAAGCTGGGATTTAAACAAGAGAAAAATATTCTTTATAGTGACAGTCAGAGTGCAATTCCTCTTGCAAAGAACTGTACATACCATGTCAGAACTAGGCTTAGCAAGTCAGGTTGGCGGGTCATGTTCGTGTCGTATCGAGACTGACCCATTATAGTATATGGGTCGACACGAACACGACCCGCTTAATAATCGTGTCAAGAACCCATGATTTGAACATGACACGATTATTAAAAGAGGTGACATGACATGACTCATGTAACACGATTAAATGAATGTAAAATAACTAATATAGGACGGTTTTTCGTATAAGAAAATAGGCAGTTAGTTTTTCAAAAACCGTAAAAAGATAGGACGATTTTTGAAAATCCGTCCTATATTGATGGTTTTCAAAAGTCATAAAAATATAGGATGGGTTTTCAACACCCATCCTATATTCCAATAAGAGTATAGGATGATTTTTGAAAACCCATCTTATATTGAAGGTTTTTAGAAAATTGTAGTAATATAGGGTTAGTTTTCAAAAACCGTCCTATATAGAGTATAGGAGTATCAGTATAGGATGGTTTTTGAAACTCGTCTAATATTGAAGGTTTTTCAAAAACCATAAGAATATAAGACTAGTTTTCAAAAACCATCCTATGTGATAGTTTTTGAAAATCATCCTATATTGATGGTTTTTTTAAAAACCATCAAAATATAGGACGGGTAATATAGGATGGTTTTTCAAAAACCATCATGTATGTTGATGGTTTTTAAAAGCCATAAAAATATAGGACTGGTAATATTGAAAAATCATCCTATATTAGTAATATATGACGGTTTTTCAATAACTGTCCTGTATGTTGATGGTTCTTTAAAAACTATAAAAATATTGGACGGGTCAAAAATGGTCCTATATTGCTATTATAATATAGGATTGTTTTTGAAAAACTGTCCCATATTTTCAACCCGATTGGTTAACAGGTTGTGGGTTAGATGGGTCAACATGACGAATTAATAGGTCGCTTGTCAAACACATCAACGTGATGGGTTAACATTGATTGACCTGAACACAACACTATTTTTGGCATGTCATTTTTGGGTTGACCCGAAAATGACACGAACACGATAAGACTCGACCCTAACCCGTTAAATTCGTGTCATGTTATCGGGTCATGTCATATTTTGCCACCCCTAGTCAGAACTAAGCATATCAATGTTCACTACCACTTCATCAAATCTCTACTAGAGGATGAAGTCTTAGCACTTAAGAAGATCCAAGGCAATATGAATCTAGCAGATATATTAACAAAGATGGTGACTATTGACAAACTAAAACTATGTTCAGTTTCAGTTGGCCTGCAAGAATGACGACACCAGAAAGAGCTGCTACAATAATCGAGGTGTGAAGACAAATTGAAATTAGTCTTCAAGTGGGAGATTGTTGGTCAATAGGAGTGGGCAGAGGAGGCAAAATTTCAAAGGAGGTGCATTAATTCCACCAACCCATATGAACCTAATCTTTACCAATCATACTTTTTTGGGGTTGATAAATAAGACCCTCTCTTCTCATTTGTAATCATCCAAAAAGCAATAGGGTAGAACTGTAGAGATAGACAAAAAGAGCTCATTGTAGAGCTTGAGAGCACAAAGAGAAGAGGAATTGTGAGAGAGCGTGATATAGTGTGTGAATAAAGAGGCAGTAGCCTCCTCTATTGTAATTTATCAATCTCACAATAAAGAAGTTGCAGCAGCCCGTGGACACAGGCAAGTTTGTATTGAACCACATAAAACTCCAATGTTCTCTGTGTGTGTGCGTGCGTGTGTGTGTGTGTGTGATCCTTTTATTCTAACATTAATCTAAAATATGAAAACAAGCATAGTGGTATAAATTAAGAGATAAATTATATCCATCAAGTGTCTTATTAAAGACTCACCTAGTTACATTGTCCTAGCCTATTCATTGGATATAATGCAAGATGATATCTATCTCCTTAAACTAAAAGCCATTTTGATGGAGTTCATAATGAAAAAAGAAGATTTTATAACTTATAAGTGGAATCAAATTCATCTCTTGATAACAATAATAGAAATGGTGTAGGGATAATTGAAGATAAAGAGTTAAAGGATAAAGTTGTATACATTAAAAGAATTAGTGATATAATTATACCACTAAAACGTGTTTTAGGAGAGAAGATCATAAATGTTATTTGTGCATATGCACCACAAGTAGGGTTAGAGGATAGAATCAAGAGACAGTTTAGAGAAGATATAGAGGGACTCCTGCAAGACGTTCCAACACAGAGGGGATACTTCTAGGAGCCGATTTTAATGGTCATATAGGAAAAGAAAAAGAAAGATATGATAGGGCTACATGGGGGTTATGATATTAGAAAAGAAATGAGATGGGAAAAGATATATTCGATTTTGCTTTAGCATATAACTTAGCTATAGCAAACACATACTTTAAGAAGAAGGATGAACACTTACTAATCTTTAAAAGTGGACCATATAAAAGCCAAATAGACTTTTTTCTATTTAGGAATGCCGAAAGATCAATGTGTAAGGATTATAAGGTGATATCCAGTGAGAGTCTAACCTCACAACATAGATTAATGGTTATGGATATTTACATTAAAGTACGTAAGAAAGGAAATGAACTTAATAGGTGTCCAAAAGTTAAGTAGTGGAACTTAAAAGGAGAGAAAATAACATCATTTGCAAACAAGTTGATATTAGAAGGAAATAAACTTAACAGGTCTTCAAAAACTAAATGGTGGAACTTAAAAGGAGAGAAGATAACATCATTTACAAACAAGTTGATAGTGGAAGGAAACTGGAATGACGAAACAGAAGTAAACACCATGTGGACTAATAAGGCCATGTTCATTAAGAAAATGACAAAAGATGTCCTTGGAGCATCTAAAAGTAAAAGGCAACCAACAAAGGGACTAATATGGCCATGTTCATTAAGAAAATGATAAAAGATGTCCTAAGAGTATCTAAAAGTAAAAGACAACTAACAAAGGAAACTTGGTGATGTAGTGAAAAAGTGCAAAAAGTTATTAAAGATAAACATGTGTATTTTAAAGCATGACAAAGGATTAAAAATAATGAAAACATTTATCAATATAAGAATGCTACAAAGGTTGCTAAGAGAGTAGTGAGGCTAAACTCAAGGCATGTGATGATTTCTATAATAGATTAGGAAAAAGAGAGGGTAAAAAGGATGTGTTTAAACTCATAAAAGTAAGATAAAGGAATAGTAAGGACTTAGACCACATTAAGTGTATTAGAAGTGATGACCAAAGGGTACTAATTAAAGATGACAAAATCAAATAAAGCTTTCAAAAATTGCTAAGTGACAATTACCTTGAGAATGTAGGGTTTGAAGGTACCATAAACCCAAATAATGTTGGGCATTATAGATATGACCATATGATGAGAATACCTAAAGTGAAAGAGGCCTTAACAAAGATGAAATCAGGAAAGGCTTTAAAGCTTGATGGTATACCAGTAGAGGTTTGAAAGTATATGAGAGATGCTAGAGTAGTTTGGTTGACAAAATTGTTTAACAAGATTGTGAAATTGCACAAAATGCCAGATGAATAGGGGAAGAGCTCTATTGTACCAATTTACAAGAATAAAGGAGACATACAAAGTTGTACTAATTGTTGGGAGATCAAACTTATGAGCCATACCATGAAACTTTTTAAAAGAGTGATGAAGAAGAGGCTATTGCATGAGGCAAGTATATCAGAGAACTAGTTTGGTTTCATGCCCGAGAGGTCTACCATGGAAGCTATTTTCTTACTTATACAGTTGATAGTGAAATATAGGAAGATGAGGAAAGACCTCCACATGGTCTTTATTAACTTAGAAAAGGCTTATGATAAGGTCCTTAAAGAGTTAATATTGGGTGTTGAGCGAAAAAAGGGTTTCACAGGGGTATATAAACATAATTAAGGATATGTATGATGCAGCAGTAACAAATGTTAAGACTGCTAGCAGAGAGATCAATAATTTTCCTATCACTATAGGATTGCAACAAGGATTGACATTGAGCCTGTACCTTTTCATGTTATTTATAGTTGATATAGTTTTTATTGATAAGAGAAGAAATGGCTTAAACAAAAGCTAGAGTTATGGAGAGATGCATTAGAATCTAAAGGATTTCAAATTAATCAAATTAAGACAGTATTGAATGCAATTTTAGCAAGGAGAGGAGCAGGAGTAGAGCATGAGTAAAGATTGATAACCTAGAAGTCTGCCTAAAAGAACACTTTCAATACTTTGGAGTGATAATTCATGAGAGTTGAGAGATTGAGAGGGAGGTTACCTAATGAATCAAAGTGGGTTAGAACAAATGGAGGTGCACTTCTAGAGTTTTGTATGATCGGATGATGTCACTCAAATTGAAAGCAATTTTTTATAGGATGGTTGTAAGGCCAATCATGCTCTATGGATTAGAGTGTTGGGCAGTTAAGGAACAACATGTATATAGGATGAGTGTCCTTGAAATGCAAATGTTGAGATGGATGAGTAGCAAGACAATAAAGGATAGAATTAGAAATAAAAATATTAGAGAAAACCTAAAAATATCATAAATAGGTAACAAGATAAGAGAGATTAGACTTAGATGGTTTAAACATATCTAACATAGAGCCAAAAGGGCACAAGTTAGAAGTAGTGAGGCGATCCAAGTTGAAGGTTCTAAAAGAGGAAATGGAAGGGCCAAAAGAACGTGAATAGAAGTGGTAAGAAAAAATTTAAAAACTTTGGGACTAAATAAAGCTACGACACTTAATAGAGGGGAATGGAGGAACAAGATTTATGTGATCGACCCCTAATAGGGATAAGGGCTTGATGATGATGATTGTTAAAATTATTAATATCATATTTAAATGTCCCTTTGGCTACATGATCTCCTACATTATGTTGTAGATCGTGTTTGATTTCTTATACTTCTACAAGCGATTTGAGTGGGTGACACCTCATTAAACTACAAATAGAGGGATTTTATTATGTTAGAGATGACAAATGTTAAATATATTAAAATTTTAATAACATGTGTTTGACCCACTTTTTGTATGACGCTATAAATTTTCACTAAAAGAATGTGCATGTTTTATTTCATTTTAAATTTCTCTTTTATCACCCATTCTTATCTCTACCTTATTTCTCTCTCATTGGGATGAACTAGAGATCTTGTTTGAAACAATATCTTTTTTAATAGCTTCCTCCTTCATAGCTCGCTCCCACCTTTCTCCCTCGATGGTAGCTAAGCCCTAAAAGATTAAATGCACAAACCTAGCCCTAAATCTCTTAGCCAACCCCAAATCTCTCTCTGGAACACACAAACCAAGCCCAAAATATCTCTCTAATAACAAGAAAATATCTCTCTAATAACAAGACAATTCAACAAATAAACCTTGAATGAATGTCTAGTAATGATAACCTAAAAGAAAAGAAGAATTATTCTCTAAAAACAGAATCCTAAAAGGCAAGAAACTAACAAAGGTATGTTCCTTGTTTATTTAATTTTAGAAGGAGACAATGGGTTTTTTACAAATCCTTGTAGACACATGTTTGATGGAATGCCAAAGGTCCTTCCCTCATAACCTTCTCAAACTAGTTATGCCTGAGTTGTAATAATGAAAGTGATTGCCTTCTTGTTGATTGTTTAACTGCCTATTATAGTGTAGCTTATGCAAGTACGGGTTGATCCTACAAGGACTTGATTTAAAATGGAGTTTTTAATAAAATTCAATTAATAAAAGAATAAAAATAAAGAGTGTACCAGAAATAAACTAACAATAAACTAAAATCTAAATTTATTCAATTGTTGCAATTTACACAATTATTCATTCAAAAGAAAATAGAAATTGCAACTAAATAAGCAGTCCCAGATAAGCTTGTCCTGGATTGCACTGTCCCTGGATAGTCAAAATGTGAATAAAACAAAACCAGAATAGCACAGTGACACATATGGCATTAGTCTGAGGACACGTTGGGAATTCCTGAGATCTGCTAGGGGCAGATGTGTAAATTTTTGGGGTTCTGGTTTTTAACGAAAAAAACCAGGAAAATGTGGTGAGGAAGAAGGAAGAGGAAAGAAAGGGGAAGAAGGGAGAAGGGAAGAGGAAGGAGGAGAGGAAAGATAGAAGGAAGATGGGGAGAAAACCCAGTTCGAATTTTCTCCACTGGGCCGTTCGGAAGCGAGAAACCCGCCGAAGCTGGGAGACGGGGAAGAAGATGGGAGAAACCCAATTTAGGTTTTCTCTCCTTGAGCCAACCGGAATGGGTATGTGCCCAACTAGAAGAAGGTGGAGCCGGAGAGGAAGGGGGAATGAGAAGAAGGAAGAAGAGGGAGAAAAGAGACGTGGGGGTTTGGTCTGGCTGCCTCCTACAGCCAGCCACCACGGTCCTACCCGGGAGGTGAAGAATGAATAGTCCCCTGGTGGAGAGACGATGTGGTTTTTAAAGTGAAGAAGAGACGTGAGAGAGTGGGAGATAAGAGGGAAAGACGTGTAGGAGAGAGGGGGATAAGAGGGAAAGAGAAAAGAGAGGAGAGAGGCGTGAGAGATAGAGAGTGAAGAGAAATAGGGAGAAAAGAGAGGAGAGATAGAAGCAAGATAAGAGAGAGAGAGAGAGAGAGAGAGAGAGAGAGAGAGAGAGAGAGAGAGAGAGAGAGTGGGGTCCACTAGCTTCCTGGTCTTGCTAAAACTCTAGCTTTAGCTTCAAATTCCATCTGATTTCCATAAAACTTCATCCTCTTCATCTGATATCCTTGATTCGATCTGGAGCATCCACGCCTGAGTTGATTAATCTGCAATGCACAGAACTCAATTAGAATCATCTAAATCGTTTATTATTCATCTAATTAGCTTTGATGATTATCTGACCGTTAATTTTGCAATTTAATGGTTGGATGGCCAATTAAAGCTAAAATAAAATATTTTATGTAAAATCTTGAAATTAATGGTCTAGATGCTCTAATTGAACACTAAATTAGGGGTATTTTGACTAAAATTGAACACTTAACACCTTCATTGTCTATCTTTTATGCCATGCATTATCTACATCTAGTCTACATACTTTATCTTCATTACGTCTTAACCTAATCATATAGTTTATGACACAATCATTTATACCTATGATTAAAGATGTTTTACTTAAACCACTAGTAGATACCAATTTCTAATCAGGAGAAATCAGTGCCTAAAACTTTCCAACCCTATAAACAAGTAATGAACTCATTCTCTAGATATAAAGGTCATACAGTCTTATTCTCTAGGTGGGGACTCTAAATGTATCGAAGTGGATGAACCACCATATTCATCCTAAACCTATACAACATGGCAGATAAGAGAGATCCATGGTGGCGGAATACAAACAAGATTTGGGTGCCGATTTGTAACAAAATTTGGGCCACTTTTCTTTTGTTTTGAAAAATACGTAATTTTTTTCATTATCACATAAAACTTTAAAATACTGCATTTTTTTGGTTAATTCACAAAATTTTCAAATACTTCATGATTTTCATATTTTATGAATGATTTTTCAAATTTGGAATTTATACTGCTTAATATGAAATTTGTAAAAGATGGTTTTTTGACTTTTTAGTTTTCACTTTTCTTCTCAATAGGAAAACCCATTGGTTGCTGGTTGGTCTATGTCTCCTCCTCCTCCAGTTGACACGTCTATTGTCTACAAATCCAATTGCCACTACATAAAAAATTTGTTCAAAATGTATTCTTTCTTGGAGATTGGTAATGAGTGTTATTTCTTAAAGATGTTCTTTGAACTCCAATTGCCAAAACCTCTGCAACTATGGTAACCTGTGATAAGTTTAGACATTGAAATACAATTTCTCTAATATTTTTTTAGGATTTTTGAAATTTATAAAAAAGGGGCAGCTTTGTGCATGAAGTTCTTGCATATGAGGGGTCAAGGAAAGAAGCAGACCACAAAGGGTCTATAGTAAGTAGCCTTACCTTGCATTTTTGTAAGAGGCTGTTTTTATTCCTCATACATTCGATCCAATGTGCTAAGGTTCCCCTTTTGGTTTCTAAAATTTATAATAATAAAAAATTATTGCTATTTCTGTTGCAAAATTAAATTTTCATGGTTTGGACTTTTGACTTTGAAGCATGTTATTATGTCTAGCTTTCCTTGTAATGGTTAAATGTAATTGTGAAGTTGGACTTCAAAGTTTAGAATTGGATTCCTTGAATTGAATTTCTTTCACGGTGCACTTGGAAGTTAGAATGACATGGAAATCAATTACATTACATAAAACAGAGTGCACATGTTAGTATCTTATATGTACTTTAAAAGCTAAAGTTAAGCTTAAAGGACTGATTGACCATGGTAAAACCAAAGTCATGCTATTGTAGATTCATAGAATAAGGAGATCATGATCAACTAAATTTATATTGATATAAATATATAATGCTATGCTCTTGATTTGTTTTTATTATAAGTACGAAAGAAATACAGTTATACATCAAGAAGAGACTTCATAGACTCCATACTGAGATTTATAAATGAAGGGCTAACCTTTAATTGATTTGGTCTTAGGAGTATATACATAGATTTATATAGGGCCTCTTAACAGTCCCTAGATTGAGCTATCCATGAATCAAATTGCATGTACTATCTGTCCTTTATCATTCTCTACTGTCAATTAAATCAAATTAACTTTTTACCAATAGAAAGTGCTCTCTTGAAGAAATATAGTAGATTTTGTACATATAAATCCTTTTTTTTTTGTTAATACAATAGCTTGTTTACCTATGAATTTGTGTAGCTTGAAAGTTAAAATGGATACCAGTTGTTGATTGTTTAACAGCAAGTACACGGGCTATTGTAGTGTCGCTTATGCAAGTACGGGTCAATCCCACGAGGACTTGATTTAAAATGATGGAGTTTCAATAAAATCTAATTATTTAAAATTAAAAATAAATCACTCAAAAATACTGGAATTATTAAAATGAGAATCAATGTTCAGATCTAATAAACTTCTCAAAAATACAGAATTTCCAATTCTTACAAAAAACAAACAAAATCAAATAATGAGAAAAAACTACTTCCCTAGATCAATCTTTATCAAAATCTTCACTTCTGGTATTCTAAAAGCTAATCCTCCTTTACAGATATCTTCAAAACGTTCTTGATTAATGATCCACCGGTCGGATTTGACAGATTCTTCAAAATGGTCAAGATCTGCGCTAAATTGTGATTTCAAGATTTGGACGGCTCAGATTGATTTTTGGATTTCAGATCTAAGATCAGAAACGTTGGTTATGTCTAGGGATTTCCTAAGAATGAATCTGTAAAATTAATTTGAAATCAGATAAGAAAAGAAGGAGAAATTGAAGATTTGGTTTTGATTAAGGCTAACCCGTTGATGGGTTAGGCCTTAATTGATCTGATTCAAATTAGGCAGTTTCTGGATAAGAAAAATGCAGATAAAATAAAATCGGAATAGAACGGGACACAGATGGAATTAAACTGGAGACACAGATGGAATTAACGAAAAAGGACATAATTGTAATTGACTTAAAGAAGAAAGGGGCAAAACGGTAATTAAATGGGAAATCTAGTTTTTAAGAAAAACCAGACAGAGAACCCGATGAAGAAGGGAAACCGGAGGAGGGAGAAGAAGAAGAGGGAAAAGAAGATGGGGAGAAAAGAAGAGAAAGTAGGAGAGCAAGATGGCAAAGGATTGGAAACCCGATCCGGGTTTCCTTCCTTAGAATGTCTGGTTACCAAAAACGCCGAAGGAGGAGATGGAAGCTAGAGGAGATCTCGGCATCTTGTGCGGTGAAGAAGCAGGGGGCTGCCCAATGGGGAAGAAGACAATCTGAAGCCTAGCTGGGAGTGTCGGCTGGGATGAAGAGGATGATGGGAGGTGCGGTGTTGGAGGAAAATACCACAAACGCCAGTTAAAGGCTGGAGTTATTGGAGCTGCTGGGTCAGCTGAAAATGACGACGACAGACAACGCTGCTGATCGGGATCCTAGACAGAGGTAGGGAACGACAACACGACTTAGCTAGAGGAGCTAGGCTAGATGGTGTGACATGGGTGACAGACAAGTGAAGTGAACAGAACATTAAGGTGCGGTTGGTGAAAGAGGTGGAGGAACTGGCGACGAGCGGGTGAGGTAGAGAAGAGAGGGGGTGACGGTGAGAGTGAGAGTGAGAGGTGTTCACCAGCTATCTCCGTTAGGTTTCCTTGATCGGGTGTCTGCAATGGAATGAGAGGGAGGAGCAAAGAGAGATATGGAGTAGAAGAGAAGAGAGAAGAGAGCTTGGGATGGAGAGTTGGGAGAATGGGTACGTGAGAGAGATTGAGGAGAAGAAGGAGGGGGAGATTGAGAAGTAGAGGAGACAAGGTGGTGTGGTGCGATAGAGAAGAGAGAACAAGGGAGAAGGGAGAATAGAGGAGAAGAGAGAAGTGGGAGAATGGGAAGTGGGGGAGAGTTGGGTACGGTTGGGAAAGAGAGGAACATCCTTAGAGGAGAGAATAGGATGGTGTGATAAAGACGTTGAGAGAAGGAGAAGAAAAGTAAGGAAAGTGGGTACGTGAGAATGAGGAAGGAAAAAAGAAAAAGGAAAGAAGGAAAAAGAAAAGGAAAAGGAAGGAAAGAAGGAAAAAGAAAGAAAAGAGAAAAGGAAGGAAAAAGGAAAAGGAGAGAAAAGGAGAGAAAAGGAAGGAAAGAAGGAAAAGGAGGAAAAAGAAAGAAAAAGAAAAGGAAAGAAAGAAGTGGGGGAAAGGGTTGCCTTTTTCTCCATGATTCCAAATTTAGCTCCATTGTCTTCTAGGAAACTATTACATCCATCTTCATGGTTGATCTGGTCCATCTATTCCTCTTTAAAATGATCTGCACTGTTAACTTTTGATCTTATTCATCCGTGCGTCCTTTGGTTGATCTGCAAAAGAAAAGACTAAATTAGAATCATCTGAACCGTACATTAGTCATTTAATGAACTATAATGATCATCTGACTGTTGATTTTGACAAATTAAGGTTTGGATGGTCAATTTGATTTAAATTCAAAATCAAGCTAGGTTTTGTAAAATTGAACGGTTAGATGATCTAACTGAATACTAAATTAGGAGTATTTTGACCAAAATTAAACACTTAACACCAGTACTCCCCTTTAAGCATGTGATTGAATCAAAAACCCACGCGAGGGTTTACCACCAACTAATTTAATCAAGTTATAATTTTGGTGATTAAAATAGTATCTGATCTTATTTTAAGATACATGGTTTGGTGCATGCTTAATAACTTGCAAGCTATTAACCAATTAGCAAAAGTATCCTCACTTATATAATTCATTCACTTATTACATTCTTGAATGGACCAATGACATATCTTGGTTTGTATTTTATACTTTGTTTCATCATATGTAGAAAAATAAAAGAAAATACCTAGAAAGAAAGAAACACTATATGGGAGCAATGCCACTGAAGAATAGGGAAGATCACATCTCAATTTTGCAAGAGACTTTTAATGGAAATATAACAAGAATTAAGTACTATATTGCAAAAGCAACCCAAAAAGACATTCAATAATATGTTGCTATCCCAAGTTATGTCCATCAACAAACATTAGTCTTATAGCACAAATGAATGAGAATCGTTCCCAAAGCAAGAAAGGGAAGATCACAACATATATAAAGGCACCTATAATTGCAATGTCATTTTCAAATTCCAATAGGAGATGTTACATCATTGGCAAAAGGGGCAGATTTATAATTGGGTTCTTTACTAAGCTATTTTAAAAGTATATCTCCATGTTCTAACTAAGAAGAAAGAGAAAGAAAACTGATATGATGATAATTAAATGTTTTTTCATAAATAATCTTCCCTTTAATTTGCTGAGGACGGATGAGTTTACTAAGGCATGACTGGCTATAACTAACCATAGGCCAAGATATGTTCCTCTTAGTAGTGAAATAGTTAAAGTTAAATTATTATCAAATTTGAAGGAGAATTCTGAAGAGTATGTTAGATCCATTAGAGAGATACAAAGTACAACTAGTTGTAATTAGATTTTTGACACATGGACAGATCAGTGGACAAGATTACCTATAAATTTACTAGTGTCATGTCCTACAAGAACTACATTTATTAAATTTGAATGTACATCATAAACGAAAGAGCTCAATACATTGCCAATTTCATAACTAGTGATGTTGATAAGATTGGTCCATATAATGTGGTTCAATTTATATCAGATAATGCATCTAACTATAGAGCTAATTGTGTCACTCTTGAAGAAAGGCATCCGAAACATTTTAAGACTTCTTGTGCCGCCCATTGTTTGGATCTTATTTTAGAAAAAAGGGATAAACTCCCTCATCCGACTCATATTTTGGATTGTGCTAGGATGGTGGTTAAATTTTTATACAAATATATTAGTTTTTTTAAATATTTATTTATCAAGATCACATACAAATGGGAGGAAATTCAAAAGACCAGTTGCAATTATGTTTGTAGTCAATGTTGAGAGAAAAATGAATGCAGACACATGAAAGCATCCCAAGAATGGAGAAGTTTAGAGCAATGTAGAAGTGAATATGGTGAGTATATGGCATAAATAATTCAAGAAAGTATTTTTTGTAAAGCTGGAAAGGAAATTTTATCTTCTGTGAGACCCCTTGTGTAGCAACTACACAAAAACAAAAAACGAAAAAAAAAAAATTCACTTAAACTTAAGGGGGGCCAAAATTGATACTGGCACCCCCCCACGTAACAGACCCATCGGGTCTGTCTTTTCACAATGTCTTCCATGTATTAATGCTGAGGAAATATATCCCAGACCCCACACACATTCTTGAACAAGTACCAGTACAAGTACAACCCAACTTAACATTCCAGGAGCATGCAATACGGATTATAGACAAGAAGGAACGGAAGCTGAGAACGAAGACCATTCCATTGGTCAAAGTACTTTGGCAATATCATTCATTGGAAGAGGCCACTTGGGAAATTAAGGACTAGATGAGACGAACATATCCTGAGCCGTTCGACAAATAATATTAAGGTAATTTTGAGGACGAAAATTTCTTTAAGGGGGATAATGTAACAACAGCACAAAAACAAAAAACGAAAAAAAAAAAATCACTTAAACTTAAACTTAAGGGGGGCCAAAATTGATACTAGCACCCCCCCCCATGTAACAGACGCATCGAGTCTGTCTTTTCCCAAAACCCAATAGACCAACAAAGAAAGAAAAAAAACCCGATGAGAGGGAAGAAGAGGAAGGAAAGAAGCGAAAGTGAAGAAGGAAAGAAGAGAAAGAGAAGAAGGAAAGGAGAGAGAGGGAGGAGAGAAAGAAGGAGAAGAAGGAGAGAGCCGCTGGAAAAGCCTACCACTCCGGCGAGCAGAGAAAACGGGGGTTAGGGCTTTTGGGTTTTTCTGGCGAATTGGAGCCATCTAGCTCATTCTAGAGAGGGAAAAACACGGCTGAACACCGAAAAGGTAAGATCTACAAAACCCAACTTTTGATTTGTGGTGTTTTGCTAAATTCTTGCGTTTTTACCCTAGATCTATAATTTTGGATAATCTAACCGTCCAATTCCTAATCCAAGGGTAGGGATAGGAAATTTAATGCATGAGATAGCCCTAATCACACAAAAACGTTAGATTTAGGCTGAGAATTGATCGGACGATCTCAGCCGTCCGATCGGGTACTGTTCATACAGTAACCTTTTGACGTCTGATCGACGATCAGACACTACAAACGAGTTCTAGAGCACTGAAATTGCTAGGATATGGCACAAATTGAAAGTTTTATACTGAGATTGATCAAAAGATCTAAATCATTTGATG
The DNA here is from genome assembly GCA_035236585.1 of Warburgia ugandensis. Taxonomy (NCBI): domain Eukaryota; kingdom Viridiplantae; phylum Streptophyta; class Magnoliopsida; order Canellales; family Canellaceae; genus Warburgia; species Warburgia ugandensis. Next base: position 46,618,390 of record CP141129.1, read on the forward strand.
GGACAATAGGAAAATAAGGACTTGACACTTTTGATTGGTGGTTAGACACTACCATAGTGTACCCTAACTGTTAATAAGTTAAGATACTTGGAAAATTCAAGATGAGACCATTTGACGATGAAAACAACTTATAGCCACTTAAGAAAAGTGGTGAATAGCTAGTCTAGAACCAATGATATAGATTGGCAATCTAGTAACCATAGGTCATTCAACTAGCTATCAAATAATAGCTAATAAAACACCCTTACTATGGAACTAAGCACTATCACTTTGCCTTATGACGACTAGTGTCAGTGACTAACTTAGAGGGAACTTTGATATTAGAAAAGTTAAGAGAGGCCCCAAAGTCATATAACTTAATATGTTTTCGTGTACTTTACAGAGGCGTGATTGATTTGGGAGCTCGTATGCGAATTGAGAAAAGTATTCACGTCAGTGAATTAGAAAGTACCGTTTGAGGTAGGTGGAATTGAGATTGCTAAGATTTTTGCTATATATGTATTTGTATATGTAATTTGAGCATTGAAACAAGTCTTTTCAATTTATATGAAAGGCAAGATGAATGTGCATGATAAAATCTAACCATGATTAAGTTGTTCATGCAAAAGTTATATATTATTATGAAATATGTGAGCAAACATAAGACTGATACCAAAAAATTGTGAGTTAACTCGTAAGAGCGAAAGGGCTCGTTATGATGTGGGCGGGCCACAGAGTCGTTACGATGTGGGCGAGCCTTCAAGCTGGACGAGCTACCGGTCCCTGGGGTTGTAGCCCCATTGTTTGGGGAGTTTGACGCGTCCTGAGGGGGTGTTATGATGTGGGCGGGCCACGGAGTCATTATGATGTGAGCAAGCCTTCGGGCTGGACGAGCTACCGGTCTCTCAGGAGTAAAGCCTTGAGGTGTGTCTTTGGGTTTAACCCATTGTGTTAACTCACTGTGCCAAAGAGGATAATATCGTCTGTTGTGTACTTGATACACATGACAACGCGTTGGTGGTTGGTGATGTGAAATGACTCGTATGAGTAAAGGCTGGTATCAGGAAATGAAAATGATTAGTGAATTGACATGTGACTGCATGCTTGCATTTCAAGAATATGTTTTAGTACTAATGTATTAATGTTTTCATCTTGACATGAATTTATGATGTGATGAATGTCAAATTATTTCAAGCTAAATGATAATTGAATAGTAGTTGCATGTTTCAGCATGGACAAGTTAAATTATGTAGAATATCATGATTTTGTACATATATAATTGCTTCTTATTCCACCTACACAAACGCAAGTTTGCTGAGATATTGTAATTGTTTACAATATCTCAGAGTAGAGGATTCCCAAGAAGTAGGAGCTTGTTGACAAGAGTGCACTGACAAAAAGCTCTTAACTTAGGTAGGTAATGATGGGTTTATGTTTGAAGTCTTTTTTATTTAAGATGAGAGAGAGACTGCCATATATATATATATGTAATTTTGGAGAGATGGATAACTTATGTGATTTGGTTGTAGTGTGGAGTTCCTGGTTTTGTTTTTGATGGATTTGATTTGAATCTATTAGAGCAGATGTATGAAAAGGAGACAGAGTCTCCATTTATATTTTAAAATTGTCAAAAATGTTTATTAGGTACTTTGCAATGACATGCGTTAAATGTTATATGTTCGAAAAAAAGAGGAAACTCTGCCAGATTGTCGGTAGAAATGAGCGCTCATTTCACCGAGAATCCTTGTTTTTTATAAAGGAAAAATGACACTCGGGGTTTTTCAAAGCGAATTTAAAAGAAAAGATTCTTCCGCATTTGTTTACGCTTTAAAAACAATTTTATTAGAAATTGAGCTCGCTAAGTCAATGTCTTTTGGATTTAAAAAGTGTTATGAAAACCCGGGGCGTTACACCTTGTTTAAGTTTTGAGGACTACAAATGGCACACTTTCTATATTAAGATACTTATATTATGCTATTGATAGGACAAAAGAAGCAACCAAGAGCTTCTACAAAGGCATGGCTGATAAATAATTGCATACATGACAAATTATAGATGACAAATGCATCAAAAATATATTTAGTCTATTACACTCTACATCACCCTTCCTTAATCCATGTCTACTTTATGTGAAGCATGGGTCCGTAGATAAAGTAATCAGAGAAGGACTAAAGATTGCTATTTGGAAGCTATTTGAAGGGGAGCCTTGACGCAATGGTAAAAGTTGTTGTCATGTGACATCGAGGTCACTGTTTGAAAGCATGGAATCAGCCTCTTGCAAAATGCAAAGTAAGGTTGCTTACTATAGGCCCTTGTGGTCCGCCCCTTCCCCGAACCCCGCATAGGCGGGAGCTTCGTGCACCGGGGCTGCCCTTTTAAGCTAGTGGCTCAAGAAGATAGAGAAAGGATTATGAAGAAATTGTAGACTGCTATGCATGAGATACTAATATCTTCAGAGACATGGCAGCTAAATATTACTCCAAAAACAATATCCTAGTAAGTATAATTGTATTTGAGTGTATTTTTTACTTTTCATGTTGTAGCTTGTAATGTTTAATCTTTCTAGATTCTCTATCGAAGCCCACACTAAGAAAGTGTGGTAGGGCCCCACTCTTTAATTTTTTGAATGATTCAACCCATTTATCGGATTTGCAGTCCCTTAAGATTCGTAGGTACAAAAACTCACGTCCAATGAAAACCTCTCTATTGGGTCCCTTCAACAAAAAAATAGACGGGTACCATCCATATTTTCAAGGAAGAACCTGCCAGAGGTTTTATGAGATTTTTTGTAACCATCCATCTTTACATCTAAGCAGATTAAAATCCTCAATTTAATGGATCAAATCTTTTTTATTCGTTGATTGAATTTATCCCATCCATATCTGCATATTTAAAATGGACAAATGGATATCTACAAAATTTCACATAATTTGAACAATTCACATTAATTACCTCCATACAGATGAGCCCTGTTCCAAAAATCACATAGTTTGGATAATCTAACCATTGTTTTTCCCTGTAAGACCAAAGGTGCTCCGAAGTCATTTGGATGAAAAGATCAATGATAGGAAAGTGTCTGAAATTTTATATTTGACCCATCTACGATAAAATAACTAAGATGAACGGCTTAGATCATTTACAATGTAGGCTCTTCTTGTGCTTTTACCACAACAGCCAACTGAGAGTGGGACCAACCTAGTTATCCAAAGGAGACGTGGGAATATCACTTCCCTATATACATTGTCATCATTAGGCAAGATGGACGGACGAGATCAAATGGCCCCACCAAATACAATGCAATGAAAAGAGTCGATGATGCTGCACCCTACCGAGCTCTTCCTCTCTTCCTTTGCTACTTGTGAGTTGTCTCTCCCGCTTCTCTCTCTCTCTCTCTCTCTCTACTCAAACAATGGCCAAGCTCGAAACAGCACCAGAACAAAATCACAAGAAGAAGAGAAAACGAAGAAACTCCACAGGTAACAACGGAACTTCTGCAAAAAAAATTGCCACCGATTCTGCTGAACAACAGCAAGAAGAAGAGGAAAGGGAAAGCATAGACATAGCTCTAACAATCCCAAGAAGCGGAACGTGGAAGAATCTGGATCTCATTCTATCTGTCAGAAACAGAGAAATTCCTCTGCAAAGGTCTCTCCTTTCTCTCTCACAAGCTTTTCCTCAAACACGTTTCGTGCTATTCATATTTTTCTGTTTTCTGACGTGGGGTATAAATTTTCACAGAAAAATCGAACTTGCTTTCGAATTCATCAACTCGAGAGATGAAAATGACGGCGGTAATCGTGATTACGTGCAGAAACCCCGTTTGGTTGCATTTCTCAGTGATTGGATTCAATCGGTTTTGATTTCTTCCGATAAAAAGAAATCTTTTATAGTTAATGGAGAGGAATTAGATTCTTGTTTAGATTTTAGATGCTGGTGTCTTTTCAGATTTTGCTTAAAGGAAGCTTCTTATCCATCGCTTAGCCTTTCGCCAAATTTACTGCGATCGATTTCTAGAGTACCAAGGCATGCGCTGTTGTTATCGGAACGCAATGGGTTCTCTGAACTGTTTGAAGTGGTTTGTGATTGTGTTGAATTGCTTTTCTCTTCATATGGGAGGTCTTTCAATGCAAATGTGGATTCGTGGACTTCATTAGCAGTGACAGTATTTGATTTTGTTTATCAGGCTTTTAGTCATAATCTCACTGGTTGTGATGCCAGTGCACTATTACGGCTTTCATGTTTAATTCTTGAGCCATTTGCTAACTTTCTGAAGGTTCATCCAAATCCAAAAAATGTATTTCCAGTAGTTGTGGATCGACTTCTTGAGCCATTGTTGAGGTTGCTGGTTTTGTTAGATGGTAATAGTTCTGCATCGGCAGGGAGCTTGTTAAAGTTTGTTGAAAATGTTTTGTCAAATGGGTTGTTTCACCCTGCACATATTGATGGTTTTTTATGCATCCGTAGATCAGAGAAGTATGGTGGTTCAAAAGATGGGACAGTGGGGGTCAAAGAATCGAAAGGGGATGTTGTTAAAAGCTATCACAAACATCTGTTTCAGAAACTACGGCAACTTCAAGCTGAAAAGAAGACGGAGGGAATGTTAGGTGGTGTAGGAAAGTTGCTTCTTTTGTTTGTTACCAGGGTAAGGAAGCAAAAAGTAGCTTCTCTGCTTTCTGGAAGTGGCAAGAGAACTGGAAAAGGCGGGAATGTAGATACAATCCCGAATTCTGAAGTCTCAGAACTTTCTGCAAGGAGACTGGACGAAGAGACCAGTAAATCGGTCTTTGATATGTTTGTGCTGTTTATGGAACCTTTATTACTTGATGTTAAAAGATATTCTGAACTGGAGTGCTCTGAAGTTGGGGAGTTCTCTGCAAGCATGTTGTCAGGTGTTCTTTGTACTCTAAAATCTGCCAACAAGATACTTGCCAGTTTAATGCAGGGAAAAATATATATACGTACTGAGGATACATCTGAAGGAGCACATCTTAATTTCTTGAAGGAGTTATGTGACACAGTCATCTTGTTCTCTGCTAAAATTCAAGTACTCTGGTCTTCAGCTTTAAAAGTAGACAGAGGATATGCAGAAACACTACAGCTGATATCCAAGGAGGTTATTGTTGCCCTTCAGTTTTTCTTAGAAATTGAATACAAGGTTCTTGGTGATGACTTAGTAGGCTTATGGTTTCTGATGCTTTCATTCATGGCTATTGATCTCTCTGTAGCTAACAAACAGCTCAGCTGCCTATTAGTTCCAGAGATTCTGCACCTTGGACGCCAATTGATTAATGTCTACAGTGACCTTCGCCAGGTTAGTGTGGCCTTTCTGTTTGAATAGCTGGAATCAGTTTGCTGTGTTTTTGTACATTTGAAATTAGTTTATGTCCACTATCTGATTATGCTTGATAGAGATTCTTTACTGCATTTTGTTTCTCTCCTGCCAATTAGTAATTTAATTGTGCCCCTATTGAACAATTTAAGATCTACATGTTAGTATCTATTGTGATCAGTGGTAGCTGCTAGAAACTCATTTATTGATTAACTAAGCAAGTGTAAAACAGAAAAACGCATCATGAAGGGTGACTTTTACTTGGCAAGAATAAGCAAATGTTAACATGCAGCATAAGACAACAGCATCTTGATTTTAAGGCCCATATATTGTATGTTCCCCTAGGCATTAGCCTTCAATCCTTGACACGCGGTTACTCTATCTACCCTTGAAAAGCCATTAAGGCAGACCATTTCTGACTGATATATTTCCACTTTTATTAGGTATAACATACATACTCTTGTTCTTTCCTTCAAAAGAAAATGGATGATTGTTTCACCAGTCTCTCCTTTACAAATGATAATGAGCATGTACCATAGTAAATAGGTCTTATAAGAGTTTTGGTGTTGGGATTTTGCCAACAATCTGCCGAAATCTGATTCTTCACATCTGTGTAAGGCAATGAATGATCACAACCATGGGCCTGTTTGGAACTTAGGACACCTTAAGCTTCGTTTTCGTGATTGTCATGTCTGATATGGCTACAATGGCAAAGTGTTGGATTTTAACATAGAAGAGGGATTCTATTCATAGACACAGGGATATCTCCTTAGGATCATGCTTGCTAGATTGATCAATTTCATCTTGCTGCTAGGTTGCCTCAAATATGGCCCACAAATCATCATAAATGGGTGACTCACAAATTTCTAATGATTTACCTTGTTATGGGTTCTGAGATGATTATTATGGAGCATCCTTGCCATTTAATTTGTTTTACTGATGTTTTTCCAAAGATATTATTCTAGTGGATTATTTGTTTGGCTCCACTCACCATGCAGAAAAAGCACAAGATGTGACCCTACTATACCCTAGAGTTCAGGTGCAGTGGTAGGGCAAGGGAACTGCAAGAAGCTTTGAGAACATCAGGCAAGTGGCTTTTGAACAACCTGCCTGGTGTGTGAATTGACCTTTGCTGGCACCTCTCCCTTGGATTTTGTCCCCATTGTTAATGTTTATAACTATTTAAGGTTCATTGCTTTGAATAAACAAGTTCTAATCAATCCTGTTAGCATCATTCAGACAATTGACACTGGACATATGAAACTCTAGTTTTCTGTGTTGCACATGAGTTTTCTAGGAGCACCTCATCATATAGATGCTTTTAGGAGGTTTGAAAAAAATTTCGTTTTATGATTGCAAACTTCCTGAAGCTGGTTGCTCATGTTGTTCAAACAGGGAAGCTAATATGTCCTAATTGATTAGCTAATCCAGAAAAAGGTTGATGATACCTTGTCCTGGTTCTCCCAATGCTTGGTATGCTGTAGCCCTAATAAAAAGGCAGGCCTGGTGCACGAAGCTCCCATGTATGTGGGGTCCGGGGAAGGGGTGGACCACAAGATTCAATAGTACGCAGCCTTACCTTGCATTTTGCAAGAGGATGTTTCTACGCTTTGAACCCGTGACCTCAAGGTCACACGGCGACAACTCTACTGTTGTGTCAAGGTTCCCTTCATGCTGTAGCCCTAATGTGGGATTAAAATTCTACCAAGATTTTGTCTTTAGTTTGCAGGCTATTACTGTTCTAAGAACTTCTCTATAGACCAATGATCTTTTAAAGAAAACCAGCAATTGTTTTAAATTGTTTCTTGTTTTTTTGGGAATTACTCTGTGCTGAAACTTGTAGTAGACTGAAAAGTCCACAGATGTTATTCCTTAAAGAATTAGCTACCTTCTTCCTGGATTTCGCTTTACTCTTAAGTTGTAATTTCCTTGACTGTTGCACATCTCAAAAATTTTGTGAAGGTTAATTTTTTTTGTTCCTGTTTTCTCTTGCTTCCTTTTATATTTCTGTGAGTTTCAAACTGCAACTGTTCGTTAATTTTAGTTGTCTAAGGTTTCAGTTGACCTTTTTTGTTTCCAACAAGTAATAACTGACACTCAGGCTGCAATATTTGGTATCTGAAATCGTGGAATCTTTTATCCTAGCCTTTTTGGCTTCTTGATTGGTACATCTGGTCCATTTTATAGTTTGCTTTCTATGATTTCTATGTCATCCTTTTTGTCTACAGTCCAACTTCCTTAAACTGTTCTTGGTTCTTGTTCCCGAACTATTCAAACTGCTCTCATATCATCCTTGTTTGTTTCATCTACTTATTTTGAGCTTTGGCTCTTTGAATTATTGTGAGCCTGAGTCTTTTGACTATCTACACCACATCCTTCCAAATTTTGATCCGAGAACATTCGTTAATAATGAGCTTGTCATTCAGATCATCTGATATCTTAAATAAATATTCCATTGTTAAGGGTTTTGGCAATCAATAAGTTTCATTGATTATAACATGACAGAGACAACTGTATTTACATACTTGAATTTTTCCTACTTAAAGATTAGGAGGGGGGGCAGCCCCGGTGCACGAAGCTTCAGCCTATGCGGGGTCCGGGGACGGGGCGGACCACAAGGGCCTAAAGTACACGGCCTTACCTTGCATTTTGCAAGAGGCTGTTTCCACACCTTGAACCTGTGACCTCAAGGTCACATGACGACAACTTTTACCATTGTGCCAAGGCTCCCCTTCTTCCTACTTAAAGATTGAAACCAGATAAAAAATCACTCTCAAGCAGCTTTTGAACAATGTGTTCAAATTAGTTTTCTCATTAACTTTTTAAACAACTGTAATTATTTATTTAAATTTTCATGTTTCGGTTAGTTAGTTTATCCCTTGAAACCAGATAAAAAATCACTCTCGAGCAGCTTTTGAACAGTGTGTTCAAATTAGTTTTATCATTAACTTTTTAAACAACTATAATTATTTGTTTAAATTTTCATGTTTCAGTTAGTTAGTTTATCCCAAACACATCAGTTTTGGTTTAGTTTGGAATATCTGTCTTATACTCAATGCTAGCAATGCAGGTGAACAGCCCCTTCTTTGCGTTGTGTAAAGCAGTAAGGTTGTTTGGATTTCCTTCCCATGAAGATGAACTGAGGTTTATATCCTCTATACCTATTTTATCCTCTGAAGTGTGTCTGAAGTCAGTGGAAACATTGATATGTTCACAAGGTTTCAGGCTTGTCATTTCTGCTGCTATCAAATCCATACCAGAAGGGCAAGCCAGCGTATGTATATGGGAGTTGAAAGAAGATATTATCGAATGTTTGGACTGGATGAAAACTTATTCTCCAAGAACTGTTAGAACAGAAGCAGAAGAAGGAAACATAGGTGATAACAGCATCCTGGATTTGAAAGCTGTACTTCTTGGAAAATGTGTATCTGAACTGTACACACTTATATTAGATTCTTCCACTGTCACGGCTGGTAACAGTATTCTTGTTGGTAACTCCATCAAGGATCTGATGCTTGCACTTACACCGAGTTTTAGCAGTCTGGTGAGAGAGGAGTCATGTAGTGTGGATAAGTTCCTTTTATCTGTGACTGGTGGAAGGCTTTTCAATCACAAGATACCTGATGGCAAAGTGCATTCTCTTTCACAACTTTGCAGTTCCTGGGTTTTGGTGTTTTTCTTCCGCATCTATGTATCCTGCAGAAGCTTGTTTAGGCAATCAATTAGCCTCATGCCTCCCAATTTGTCAAGGAAGGCTTCGGCAGCAATGGAGGATTTATTTACAGCATACTCTGGGAAGGATTGTTTGGAGAGAACTGATTGGATAAATGGAGGCTATTTTTCATGGATACTTAAGCCTTCCACTTCTCTTTTGGCCGTTATACAATCTGTTTCAGATTCTTTTCTTCAGGACAGTGTTGTAGGCTATTCGTCTTTAGTCTATGTATTATATGTGATGGCCTTCCAGAGGCTTGCTGATTTGAATAGGCACATAAAAGCTTTTGAATTTTTACTGGACAAGGGTGCACGGCTTACCCAAATAAGGTTACTGGATGATTTTAGATCACAACTCCCTAAGAAAGAAAGCAAAAAGTGGAAAAGACTTAGCTTAGCTTCAAGGAAAGAGGCAGCAGAACTGACCAGTTTCTTGACAGGATACCTGCCTTCGATGGTTGCAAAAGGGCAGTGTGTATCCATCAAGAGTGTTGTAGCTGATGAAAAGAAAGAAAAAGTGGGCGTGGATGAAGATCATGCATGGGATTTGGGTCTTTGCTCCATCGGTGATGAGTCACTGCCTACTGCTATATTTTGGCTTCTTTGCCAAAACACTGATGCTTGGTGTCCTCATGCAACTGAAACGAATTTGAGGAAGTTCCTATCATTTCTCATCGGCCATTCCTTGCCTTGTTTTAGTGGATTCAGGGACATTGAAGAGCCTAATATAGAAGAAGGTGGATGCCCACATAAGGTTACTCTTCATAGTATTTCATTGGGACTTATCAGAGACACTATTCTATATGAACAAACAGTAAGATGAGCTTGTGAACTTCACTTATACCTGTTTGTCTGTCTGTCTGTCCGTCTGTCTCTCTTTTCTGTTTGTCATTTTCTTTTCATTACCGATTCTCTTGCTTAATTTAGACAGCTGAAACTAATCATTGTTTTAACTATTACTGCATCAAATGGTTTACACCGTCTACTCTCATAGTGTCTGCGCAGGCACTTGGTCTCAAGGTTTTGCCACATTCTGAAGAAATCATTATTACCACTCTCTGGTCATTTAATTCCACATGGTTTTGATTTTAAGAAGTTGCCTGATTGGTCAGAGGTTTCAAGTGTACTCGAGAAAGACCCAGTGGTTGGTATAGGTTATAAACACAATCTACATGATGGTTGTGCAGTAATCCAGTTGAATTCTCATCCTTCCAATCTGCCGCCTCTGGACTGCTATCAAGTTATATCCTGCCAAAGTCTCCTTAATCTCTTATGCTGGATGCCTAAAGGACATGCAAAGTCAAGACATATCTTAGTTTATGCAACTTACATTCTCAATATTGAAAGGCAAGTGGGACTTTCCCCTTTTCCTTTTATTTTTTCATACATATCATCATATTATGCATTATTTTCTGATTGTATATCTAATCACGGGCAAGGTGGTGGTAGTGAGCATCTAGTTTGTCTCTCTTATTTCTTTGGATGTCATTTGCCTTGGGACAAAAGCACGTGTTTTTTTTTTTTTTGGTGACAGAAATGTTGTATAACATGTCCATGCATTGTAATGGATTAGTTTGTCGTGCAAAAGAAAAGCTAAATCTTTACCATTTGCATAATTACTATGAAGATAATGTCATGGGGTGGGCGTAGTGATAGCTTATCATGATTATTTATGAACCTATGGCTACAGCGAGAACCAAATAACTTGGTAGAAAGAGATAATCAGATAAGGACAGAAATATGACTTGTGCAACAATAAAGGTGTCCATAACTAGTTCACAATTTAAAAGTCAAAATTAAACAATAATCAATCAATTTCTAAAACTCAAAATAAAGCTTTAACATCAATGCAAATGGCACATCTCAGTTTTTCTGACCTGCCCGATTTGCCTAATTTAGCACTTCTTGTGGTACAAAAGTTGCTTTCTGATTCTTTGTTACCAAAATACACCAACGAGAAAAATGTGGAGTCTAATACTGGGTGAAAGATGTCTACTGCAGAAAAATATTGGAAAGAAAATATGAAAAAAAAAGAGAATAAGAAAAACAGAAAAGTGGTGGATGAAAAGGACAGGTTTATAGGTTTTGTATCAGTCAAACATGATAAGAAAATGTGTCATATTACATGCAAAATTCTAACAATATATAATAACGCGGATCAATAACTTGTCGTTAGGGAGACAGATGGAAGGAGGAAAGCTACCAAAGGTTAAAAAAGGCTTTTGTAAACTTTAATGACATCACATGAAAGGAAATCTTGTTTTGGATGTACAATTCTTTTCCATTTTCATGTTTTAAGCTTAGTGGTAGGCTTTCAAGCTTGAAAAAGATGTTAAATCCTTAAACAATGTTAAATCTTTAAACAGAAAGTGTAAATCGATGATCTTGTAGTCTGTATATAAGAATATTGTTTTATTAGTACCGTGGCCAGATGCATGTGTATGGGAGTTGGGTTTTATAACCCCACTCAAAATTTTATAACTTTTAAAGTATAGATTTTGTCTTTTAGCATGTGTATGGGAGTTGGGTTTTAAGACCCCACTCAAATTTTTATTACTTTCAAATTATAGATTTTGTTGATAAATAGACCCAACTGAAAATACCCCATGAAATTGTTTATAAATTTTTGCTTTCACTATATTACTAAAATGCCCTTGTTTTAACTTGTATAAGCCATAGTATTTGTTTCTTTCTACAATCCTTAAATTGTTGATGGCTTTGATATTTTGTGAACATTATTTCAATATCTTATTATGTTCAAATAAATTTTTTTTGAAGTTGTATTTATATATTGAGTCCGGTTACTTGAAGCTGCTTATTTGTAGACAAGGTCATCCCATCACTTTAGGCATGTTTTTGAAAGATCTAATCCATTCATGTTATTTGGAAAATTTTAGATTACATACTTATCAAAAGTTAACCTTATTGCACACTAGTGGCCCTCTTTTTGGCTGTGGTTTAAATCACGACCATTGAAATATTATAGTGGAAAAAAGCAGTGGCTAGGATCATCTGATTGGCATAATTTTTCATAGAAAGGCTAAATACAATGGCCCTAATGAGATGAATGTTTTAGATCCAAGAAAAACCAATGTAAAGGCAGCATCTAAAAGTGAGTCACTGCCTTGGGCATTTGAAAGTACCAGGAATATTATATATTTATGGTTAGTCCCCCTAAGAGTCTGTGCTCATATGCATGCAAAAAATTTAACACTCCACCTTTTTGTGGATGCTAAATTCTTTTGAACAATCTGAACCGTGCATCTTGTTCGGCATCCTCAAAATAAGTGACCCATGAGAAATCATTTCATTTGGATGATCCTAGTGCTTTTTTCTTCCTCTAAAAATGGTTAAAAAATATCAGTGGCTCTAGTTTTCAACACCTGTAACTTAGGCTACAGGCATCCACTAGTTTTGGGCTTTGTTGTCCAGCCTATCTATGACATTCTGAACAAGATGATTGGTTTAGATCTTTCAAAAGAAGTCACCATCTAAGAAAAGTGAGTCAACTTCTTTGCACATCTATGAGTGCCATCTCTTATTGGGACTCGTATGGCTATTACAAGACTCCACTAACTTAAATTCCTGTCTCCACCACTGATTAATACCTTCACAATTGAAGAAAACATCTTTAAATCCCACAACTCATGCTTGTTTTTTACTCCATATGAGCATAAAGTTAAAGAACACATATTGTAGGGTATTTCTTTTGTTAATTTTTTTTTTTGAGCGTCCACAGATGTTCAATTTTTGCTTGCTAATTTTTCCTCTGCATGGGATCCTGGTGTAAACATAAGAATCTTTTCCTCACCTTTCCTTGTGAATGGCTTTATATTTGGTACTTGATGGGGGGAATTGTCATTGTTGTGCAATCATTGGGATGATCTTCACTACCTTTTTTGACCTCTCTGTATAAGTACTTACCCATAATATATAGAGATGTATATACTATTTGCTTGAACCGGCTTGTTCAATTTTAGTTGAACCTCTCTTTGTGAATGGTCTTCCAGGTGCGTATTATTTCAAACTGATGCTTTCTGGTTTCTCTTCTGTGTTTTCAGGATTGTGGTTCCAAGTTTATTAAACTGTCCTGCTGAGTTATTTTTGGACAATCAGTATGAGCTTTTCAAATTATTTGTTTGTTGCCGGAGGGCCTTGAGATATATGGTAGTGGAGTCCGATGATGGTAACCTGGAAATTGGTCAATCTTCACTTGTATCTACTCTGTGTGAGGATTCAGTTTTGTTGTGGCTTCTGAAGTCGGTCTCTTCTATAGTTGGTTTATCACAGGTGTTCTCTAAAGAGCAAACTTTTAAGCAGGTGACTGATATGATCTTCTCCTTAATGGATCATACATCACATATATTTTTGACACTCAGTGGAGTCCACTTAAATGTAGGACTGCAGTCCCTAATATATGAATTAAAATCTTGCACAGAAGTACACAACTGCAAGAATAGCAATGTGGGGGACAATAACATGGAAGCTGGTCTACGTTCTGATTCTTCTGAACATTATAATGTCTGGAAATGTGTGGAGCCCATGGCAAAGTTGTTGAAGGAACAATCAAGAAGCTTGCTTGTTACTTTGAAGGATACTGTTCATAATTCAAAAATTGATGCTGTGTTCAGCTTTGTGAACTGGAATACAGTATCCTGTATGGTTTCCTGTTTTCAAGGTTTCCTTTGGGGTCTAGCATCTGCTCTGAACAACTTAGACAAGGGAAAAGAACCATTGGGATGGAAGCTTGGTCATATTTCTGAGCTAAACCTGTGTGTAAATGTGTTTGAGGATATTGTTGGTTATTGCTTTAACACATTATTAAAAGATCAAAGTCTGCAGACCGAGAGTTTAGATTCCCTGCAGGAAACATTGAGCTTGGAGGCAGCTCTGAAGACTGCTTTCAAATTTTCTGGACATAATGATGATATGTCTCCTGGGAAGCAACTTAAGATAAACCTGTCAGATGGAATTGATGTCCAGCCAGCATCTGATCCCGAAGATGATATAAGTGCCAATTTGGGATTTAACTCTGCTAAAAATTCCATATTCACCAAGCGAAGGTTGCAATCGATGCTTCCAAATTGTTCTTTAGATTCTCTATCTGAGGCTCATGGAGTGGATGCAATTCAACTTCAGCACTTGAATAAGTCTTTGTTGCGAAGCTTGCTGAAAGGTGAAAGTCCTGATTTTGCTTTTTTACTTGGACAAGTTTTTATTGCATCAGCAGCTTTTCTGCAGCTGAAACATTTATTGTTCTCTCCAAGAGTTCTGAAATCACATGAACATACCAAATCCATAGCCACTTCAGTAACCAGTCTTGTTGGAGCTTCACATTTTGTGCTGTCAGAGTTTACAGCAATGGTCGGGAGGCCTCATCCATTTACTTTTGTTGTCTTAGATGGCATTATAACATATCTGGAAGTTCTTGGAAGATACTTCCCTGCAAGTGATCCTGTCTTATCCAGAAATCTGTATGCCCTGCTGCTAGGCATACATATAAGGGCCATAGGTAAATGTATTGCCTTACAAGGCAATGCAGCAACTCTAGCATCTCATGAGACAGAATCAAGTACAAAAACACTTCAAGCTCAAGAAGGATTATCTGAGACAAATGGATCTATTGGTGACAGCCAGTACAACTTGAATGAATTTAAAGCAAGACTTAGGATGTCATTCAAAATGTTCATCAGAAGGCCACCAGAGCTGCATCTTTTATCAGCTGTACAGACTTTAGAAAGAGCACTTGTTGGAGTGCATGAAGACTGTAAAACGATCTATGAAATAAATACTGGCAGTGTAGATGGTGGAAAGGTTTCTTCTATTGTTGCAGCTGGGATTGACTGCTTGGATCTGGTTCTTGAATCTGTAGAAGGTAAACTAGATTACTACGATTCTTACTAGTTGTAGTGGTTCCGGATAGTTGTAAATGACTTTTTCTTGTGTGTAAATTAATTGTTCCAAATAGTGGCATCAGATAGTTCCTGTTTCTACAATTTGGCTATTTTTGCAGCAAGTGATGTCAATTTCATTGTAAAGTGTAAATTGAATATTTCGTCCCTCCTAAAGCTGTAGCACCTAAATTAAGTGCTTTCTGTCATCAATGAGGCATCATATTTGTAAATTAGTATTCCAAACATCATGTTAGACTATTGTCTCATATGCACTGCTAGATGGATGTACATCTTACTGTTAATTTGATAAAAAGGGCAGCCCCGGTGCACAAAGCTCCCGCCTATGCGGGGTCCGGGGAAGGGGCGGGCCACAATGGCCTAAAGTAGGCAGCCTTACCTTGCATTTTTGATCATTGCCAATATAAGTTATGTCCCTGTTTGTTTCAATGTTTATCCCCTTCTTTTCCAAGGGTAAGAGATACGCTTTCAGGTAGCTATCTTGGTTGCGAAGAAGAAGTTCTTATCCTGTACATTACTGCTTCTGCTGAATTACTTTTGTTGTTCATCCTCCTTATGTGGTACTTCTTTAGAAATACAATTATTATCTTTAGCTATAGGATGTAACTTTGACTGCATTTTGCAATAACTGCAAATATTGTTTCTCTTGAAGCATATCTGTTGGGCCAGGAAGAAATGAAACTTGATAATAAGCAGTGTTCAGAAAGAAATGGAGCTCAATTTATTGATGAAGTGGATGACTTACAGGGAACCTTACAATCAATCAAGCAAAACGAAGACTAATGGAACTAGTAGGAAGTAGGAACCTCAGTTCCTCCTCTGCACTTCCCACTCCCTTCTACTTTCTTCCTTTTCCTCCTCCTGCCTCTCCCTGCCTTCTCCCTTTTATCTTCCCTATCTTCCTAAATCTGTAACAGATTGGATACCTATAACAGATTGGATACTAACTGCATATTTTCCTAACCAACTGATTATATTCTTGCCTAACTCTGTAACAGATTCAACAGATTAGATACTAACTGCTTTGTTTGTTTAGCATATCCTACTCAACTCTGTATATCCTAACTGACTAACTGCATCACTTATTTGTTACATCCTTGTTGCCTTCTATGCCCAATACTGTCCCTATCAATATCATCATTCACTTTTCATGCCACAATTGCTTTTGGGGGAAAAAGAAACTTTTTATGCCACGAATTGGTTATTGCAAGTTGTAATTCATTGCAGCGAAAGTTGGCTGTTTGTTTGGGAGTTGTAGTTTCTGGGCCTATAGTAATTATCTTGACGCAAAGTTGATTGATTTTGCATTTTCTTTACAACCTTAATTTGTCCTTCTTTGTGAGGCACTCCTTATTTTGCTGTTATATTGTTATCATGACCATTTTGCTTAATAATTCAGGGATAAGTCTGTTTTAACTCTAGTTGGTGCTTGCAGGACGTAAGCGTTCTAGTGTTGTTAAGAGACACATCCAAAGCTTGATTAATGCTGTATTCAACATTGTCTTGCACCTCCAGAGTCCCCTAATATTCTCTCAAGAGGTGTCAGGAAGAAACAGTCAGCCCAATCCAGATCCAGGATCAGTTATTCTTATGTGCGTTGAGGTACTGACAAAAATTGCTGCAAAACATTCACTGTATCAAATGGATCCTTCTCATGTGGCTCAAAGCTTGAGTATGGCGACATCACTTTTTAAACATTTTTGTCAGCTAAGAGCATTTCCATCTAGCCCCCCTTCTTTAGCATTCTCAGCTAACCAAGAAATGAGAAATGCGGCACATGGTCAGCCATTTATTGTAGATAATCAGTTCACTGTAGAGCTGTATGCTGCATGCTGCAGACTTTTATACACCATTCTTAGGCATAGAAAGAGGTATGGAATTTGTTTCTATTTTTCCTTTCTATTTGCATATGACTCTTTGTTTTTTCTTCTCTCATGAATGTGCAATTTGGATGGACACGTGGTTTATGTATGACCCTTTCTTCTCTCTCCTGAAATGGGGAGTGGATTCTAAGCCAGTTACTGGGAAATTTCATTTGGGCAATCATCGCCCGTTCAGAACCTGTTAGTCCTAGAGACCTGTACCAAAGCTTATTTTCATGCTAGAGTGTCTTTTGGATGCATTTCCTTTGAACCCAGGCGTGATTTCTACATATACTTCAATAATATAATTGTATATATTAACTTTAAATTGTATATATTGAAGAATTTTGGAAACTTCTCTCATGATCTTGTTTCCATCCCAGTTCCATATCCATTTCCTTTTCCCTCTTCCCGTCTCGGGTAACTATGGAACCCACACAAGCTCTTAGTTGTGAGGCAAGTCACTTAACCAAAACTTTAGTGGACAGGATTTACTTTTGTAGATATCTATGGTCATAAGAAGGATAAAGAAAAAATTGTCTCGTTTGGCTTGGATATGATAGGACTCATGTGTAGACTTCACCATATCTTGCAATTCTCACAAAATTTTCAGTTTTATTTTGTGATGTCTCTTGACTCTGTGATGTTGCATGTTTGCATCTTATGATTCTTATCACTTGAATAGCATATGGTTCAATGTATCCATGTCTTGCAATTCTCCTCAATGTTTGAGTTAAATGTGTATCCTGTGTTTGATACTTTTTATATTTGTCGTGTGACTCTAGGAACAGTGAAGTGATTTTTCGCTTGAGTTTCTGTTGTTGTCTTATTAACTTTTGTGCACATTCATCATTTAGTTTCGCTTTTTTGTTTCTGTAATCTGCTATTTTCCTTATGATCACATATAGGTGGTTCTGTTACATGTATTCAACTTTCTTTAAAATTGATGTTAAGCTGTTTGTATTCCAATTCTTTTTGTACCACTGTAGTGATTCGGAACGGTGCATTGCTCTGCTTGAAGATTCAGTATGCATTCTGCTCTACTGTTTGGAGATGGTGGATAGTGGTTTCATTAGCACAAAAGGTTGTCCTGCTTGGGAAGCACAAGAGGGAATAAAATGTGCAAGCTTTCTCAGGAGGATTTATGAAGAGGTCTGTGGTGCTAAAAACATGCCACTTTGCACTTCAAGAAGCTTTTCTTTGTTCATATTATCTTTAGGAATGAATCTAACATGTTTGGTATTTTTTTTTTCTTTTTTGAATGTTGCACAACATGTTTGGTATTAAGGAATGTTCTTTAAACATTATTTCTATTAATGTGTCAGTTTGTGTTTTTCTTCCTATGAGGTCCCTTCATTAGTTTTTTTGATCAATTTCTTTGACTTAGATATTTAGATCTTATGTAATTTTGGGTTTCCAAGCAAGAGCACAATTTTTTTTTTTCTTTTGCCACTCGGTTGTTGTCTCCAGATATTTCCTTTACTGTACAAAACTTCTGTTACCTTTCCTTATTTTCAACAAAGATATTTTTTCAGTAAATAAAAAGGACAAGTGCTTCTATTTAACTTTTGGTCCTTTGTTTCTGTTCTTACATATGAAAGCTTGCAGTATGGTACTTGTTTTGGAGTCTCGAGGTAACATCACAAAGTTCTAAATTTCCTTATTGGTTTCCAAGTAAATGTGTGCTGCCACTTCATTATGTCGTCAGTTAAACCAAATTCTCTTGAGTGATCTTTTCAATGTCCAAACATTAGAACTAGCAGCATTTCCATGATTTGTTACTAGATCTAATCAATGTACCTGTAAAGCGAGATTTGAAGTTGACTGGTCCAAAGTGTCATAAATCAAATTCAAACCTGCAACTTTCCTGATATGTTGCCAAGGAAAGTCTTGAGAAGTAGTTTGCGTTCTATCTGCTCTCTCTGTAACTCAGCCATGTCAAAGAAGCCAAAGTTGGAGCTGAGTTTGTTTCCAAATGATATCAAAATCTGTGATATCTTCCCAGAGAAATCACTATATTTCCTTAAAACGAACTGCCATCCAACTTCATTTATGACTGGCATGTTGTTATTAGAAATGGGATGCACATAACTTATGAACTGGTAAGTTGTTATATTCACTAGAATGAAGGTGTCAGCTACTGACAAGACACTAGCACTATATTGAGAGACTTGTTTGAATGCAGTCCATGTATCAATTCTAGATTGCCGGCATTATTTTCAGCATTCATCTATCACCCTGTTGGATTTCTTACCTTTTCTTCTTTCTTTCCCCTTTTGCAGATAAGACAGCAGAAGGATCTCATTGGGAAGTATGCTTTTCACTTTCTTTCTACTTACATAAGGATTTATTCAGGATATGGCCCTCTTAAGAAAGGCATCAGAAGGTTAGTCTCTTTCCTATTGAATCCAGTATGATTATCGAAATCATGGATCTGATTCCTTTTACTTAAAACTTCTCATCTGCTTGATTGAAGTTTTAGATAAGTCCTTTTATGGACATCAATGACACCTAAATCTCTAAATGGCAGAGAAATAGATGAAGCATTGAGGCCAGGTCTATATGCTATAATTGATGCTTGCTCACCAGCCGATCTCCAGCAGCTGCACACTGTATTGGGAGGTTAGCATTCTGACATGGATAAAAATAGCAATAAGGCATAGCTTCGATACAATGTACTTGTTGTAGCTTACCATATTTTCTTCTCTGATTATTTTGCAGAGGGCCCATGCAGAAGCACTCTTGCAACGCTGCAGCACGATTACAAATTGAATTTCCAATATGAAGGAAAAGTCTGAAGAGAAGATCTATGTCGATCATCTCTGTGAGCCAAATTGTTGCAGGTAATATATGAAAGGCCTGATTGGTAGCCAGATTTTGGAAAAAATGCATCGAGTTCGCAATTTCATTAAACTTATCTTGGATGCTTAAAGGAAAGGTAATATTACCTGCAAAGTTCAATTTATCGATTGTCATTCATCATCTTTCAAATGCAGTCTTAAAAACCAAACCATTGCGAGGGAGAGGCTGTATCAATTATCATCAAAGTGTAGCAGTGGGTGGTAGTGCTGAAGGGGATCGATCTCTTTGCGAGTGACCCAATAAAAAACATGGATCCCTGCAATTTTGTAGTTGTACAAAGGTAGGTAATATTTCTGCTTTCAGGGTTGATGTTATGTTATTTGTATATCTATGCTCTTAATCCTCAGAGTGTAAAATGATAGTTTCAACATTGTGACATGAGTTGGGAAGGATGTAACGATTAGTGAGGCTTGTTTATGAGTTAATAGTATTTCTTGAACTGGAGGCTTTCCAAGTTTGAAGGGGAGCCTTGGCTCAACGGTAGAGTTGTCGTCGTGTGACCTTGAGGTCACGGGTTCAAGGTGTAGAAACAATCTCTTGCAAAATGCAATGTAAGGCTGCGTACTATTGACCATTGTGGTCTGCCTCTTTCTCAGACCCTGCATATGCTGGAGCTTTCATGCACTGGGGCTGCCCATTTAGGTTTTCCAAGTTTCAAAAAATATCCTTGCCTGTTATTCCCAGGTTCACTGTGCATGGACCTGCACGTGAGGCAATAATTTTGTTCTATGGATGGTTCCCTGTGATGGGTCTTGTTTATGAGTTAATAGTATTTCTTGAATTGAGGCTTTCCAAGTTTGAAGGGAGCCTTGGCTCAACCGTAGAGTTGTCGTCATGTGACCTTAAGGTCACGGGTTCAAGGTGTGGAAACAATCTCTTGCAAAATGCAATGTAAGACTGCGTACTATTGACCATTGTGGTCTGCCCCTTTCTCAGACCCTGCATATGCTGGAGCTTTCATGCACTGGGGCTGCCCTTTTAGGTTTTCCAAGTTTCAAAAAATATCCTTGCCTGTTATTCCCAGGTTCACTAAGCATGGACCTGTACGTGAGGCAATAATTTTGTTCTATGGATGGTCCCCTGTGATGGGTCTTGCTTTCCTGTTTATTTGGATGTGAGATCAAATTGGATTGTACTTTGCCGTGTCATATAGCATAGGGTAACAGGTATTTTTATCTTTTCAGTACCCAGTAAATAATTAAGGACAAAGACGATTCCCTAGTCATCCGATGGTGGTGGGTCTTAGATGTACTACCGACGAAAAGAAAATGTCATCCGATCCTAACCATCCAAACTTATGATCTTCTAAATTGCCACGGATAAACGTTTGGAAACGTACCTCGGAAGGCCCCACCATATGGGTGATTCTGGATCATCTAATAACATGCGTACATCTAGCTCCATCTGCTTCTTACGTGGGCCGCATGTATTGATTCAAATTCCTTGCTTTCCACCTATCCTTTGAGCTATTAACAACAACAATCGAAGCATCCAACATGGGGGCAGGATTTTGCCCAAAGAAACAAAAGTAGGCCAAAAGAAGAATAAATACAGAGCGCATATATACCCCAACCCATCACAATCTCATCTCATTGCCAAGCAGGGAATATAAAGAAAAACCAGCCCAAGTTCAGAAACCATCATAGAAAGGGAGCCTCGAAAGCCATGGCCTGGTTCTTTGGTGAAAGGAGGGGTCCTCAGTGGAAGCAAGGATGGAGAAATCAAACCCTTTCATCTCTCGCCCTGCCACCCTTCCCTCTGCTAGCAATCTTCGGCATAATCATCCTCTTCGTGTTGCTCTCTCAATACACTGAGTACAAGGCACAGCTCCACCAGGCCACGATCAACTCTCAGTTTTTCCTCCTCTTGTGTCCTCTCCTCCTGATCCTTGTTATGTTGGCAGTCTCATCGACTGGGCGGTTCACCGTTCGTCTGCCAAATCCTGAACCTGATTCAATCCATCGAGCCGGGGGCTCGCCGTGGGGTGTGGGCTTGCTGGTGCTGCTGCTCTTGTTTATGCTCTATTTTCAGTCATCCTTTCAGTCACAGTGGTTTCGGCCTCTGTGGAGGTCATAGTAGATGCTATGTTTTTATGTTAATCATGGGCATTTTTTTTGTTAGTTAGAGTGTGAAGTTGTGGATACATGTAGGACTTGTTTTCTGTATTTCCCTCTCTTGAGTGTCTCTGTGTCATTCCATCAATTTCCACGAACAAGTTGGCTATCCTCGCCGTTCAGTTTGCAGTTCTGGGCTGGAAGTTGTACGTTTGGTACGGCAAAGGTGACAGATTTCACTAGTGAGATCATGTTAGCAATCATTTTACACTCGCTTGATTGAGGAAGCTAGACTCTCTCTGGGCCCACATGGAAAAATTTGCATGTTAATCCACACCGTTAAAAATTGCATAAAATGAATAAGAGACCCATGAGGATTTGATCCCATGGAGATCTCCTCGCCAAGCTATTGTCCAACAAAGATAAATGGTCTATAGTTTTTCTAAAAAATCCTCCTAGTTTAAAATCGGGCTAGATCCTTACAGTCCATCAGATCATCTTCACCGTGGCATGCTGATCTGCGATTACTAGCAATTCCAACTTCATATTCCCGATTGCAGAGAACAATCTGAACAGAGGCAATCTTTCTGGATTCGTGGATCAATTGGTAGCCCTGGGTCTAGATCTCATGTAAAATCGACACCATGTTTTCAAATAGGATCTCATTGTCTGTTGAATGGTGTATAGACTTCAAAGGAAAACCTAGTGGTTCCAACTTAAGTGCTGGAGATCCTTCTAGCAGTAGTTAATCACCATAAGTTTGTTTTGAGTCTTTTCTATACACAGTTGGACCACTTGCAAGTGGCCATTATCACATACTCCACCATGAAAAGGAAAGTTAGGTCTCCAACCTAGAAGTCAAAATCAAATTGCCCATTTTTCTTCACCAAGGCACGTTTACGCTAACAATTGCCTTCTCAAACCGCCTTCCTTCTTGTTTGTCCAATTACATATGAAGGTGCTAATCTCAATAATAACTTCTAATATACATCTCTACATATTGACTGATCCCAGTCTCAAATCAGCTGGCTTGCTCCTTGGCGAGTTCATCAATAGGGGGAACAATTTTCTTTGAACTTTAAATTTCTGCTTTGTTGTTGCAGCAATTAAAAGAGGTCAATAACAGAAAAGGTGTGAACTTTCTCACCTTACAAGCTTCTTATTCACACAAGTCACAACTCAGAACATCTCAAATGAAGGAGGAGGACAACAAGAAAAGAACAAAAGCAAGACCACCTCATTTAATCCCCCATATATAAAAGGAATTCTCATGTTTACTGATCTCATCAAACAAAACATCTCAAACAATGAAGAAGAAGGATACAAGAAGAGGAAAACAAAAGCAGAAACACCTTCTGTCTCTGCCCAAGCAAAGGAACGGTCTCTACTGAAAAATCAATCCATTAATTCATCCAAGTGTCTCAACTTTATCAAACTATGGCAAGTAAAATTTTCAGTAGATATAAATGGAGTTTTACTGAAAATTTAATACCATAAAAATAGGAGGGTTTTTAATTCAATTAGCCTGTAATTCCATATTACAAACACATAACTTCAGATCTGCCAAAACAACCTGCCTTCAATTTCTTCTTTTAGCCAACTCTCTAAGTTACCTACCCAAGTGAGTACACAACCCAATTCATCAAACTCCAGCAAAGTAATAAGCCCAGTCGAGATACACCAAGATTCATTACATAGATTTGCACAATAAATCACATTCTTTCAGTCTATTACTTCAATTTTTACACAGACGAAACACATGTAATAACTTGCATATTTACAGCAATCAACAAATGGAGTAGACTTACAGATGGACTCAAACAAACCATTGTTCATGGAAGTAAGATTGATACGACACCATAACGAGTAGTAGAATGATGACAGCTGCTACGCCCCACGGCGAGCTACCTTCGGAGGGTCGATGGTGCGTCCGTCGGCGGCGATCGGCCGGAGAGCTGCTAAACAAGGCTTCTGATTCAAAAGAAGAGAGCCAAGTGACGGCTATCAATAGGAGAATTGGGGCGGCCATGAGAGCCCATGTCATGTTCTCTTCTGCGGCCTCGACGGCCTCCTCGTAGGAAGATGACCATTGGACATACAAGAAGATGCCCACCAGAAGAAGGATGAAGAGAACTGGATATGGCAAGGGACTAAGGGTGAATGTATCAAAAATGGAGTATCCTTTTCTTCTTCCATAAGCCATTTAAGGCTTGAAAGAGAGAGAGAGAGCTTTCTTTGAAGTGTTGGCTAGCAAGATAAAGGAAGGAAAAATGTACATAATCTTGTTATACAAGAGTGGAGGGTTGGTTTTCTTATACATATGAAGGTCAGATTATCAAGACAAATTGACTGCTTGAGATGGAGATGGCTTTACTTGTATATATATATTTTTCGGATGGGTCTTGGGTCAATTTCATTAAGCTTCTCAGTTGTCAATGATTCATATATATATATATAGATGTGAGCAGTGTATCCATAGTGGGTCCTGGTATTAAATAATGTATGGATCAGAGGGTGCTAGGTGTTAGATTTTGAGTGTTTGTTCATTGACCAATCTTTGAGTTGGCCTAAAAAACTGGTAATTCTAGGAGTGAAACAACTGTAAGTCAGTGTGGGACTCCATATATAATCTCTGGCAACCTTGGAGCTTAGTGGTTGACTCCTTATGGAAATTACCATGCCACTTTATAAACTTTCAAAGTATTTTTTAACTAGTCAAGGTAAACATAAATGGAAAAACTTAACCCTTTTTAAACTTATTATAAAATCTTCATTATATTATAATAAATTTAATTCCCAGTTACTGGAGTCAGTAGCAAATCAATTCAGCAACTCATAGCAATTAAGGGTGCATATAAGGTAGAATTTTTAAATATAAATATAAATGGGTGGAATTAAAAGTCACCCTGGAGTGCTTTTTAGTTACTTGCTAGTTGAAGTTTTTCAGTTCTTAAACTTTGTTAAATGCATTTTTAAGTATTATTCCACACCTTGAGAAGAATGTTTTCTTGACCCATTTGGAATCAAGAAGAATTAATATTTCCAATTTAAAATTATGGTTTTAATAACAATGAAAACAAAATTTTGGGTTGAAAGTTATATTATGGTTTTAGAGTTTACTTAAAGGATATTATTTAAGACTAATGATGTAACACATTAGCCCAAGTAGTTCTAGCCCCTAGGTTTTTTTTTTTAATTCTGGACCTTACTAAGCTACTATAATTTTAGTTTTCTGCTAACCCATGATTCTCGATGACTAGAAAATACATTTTATAAAGTAGGGTTTTATTGGTAAATTTTCCTTGGGAAAATCAAGTAAACAATTGGTGGTTAAATAATCAAACAAAAGAACGATTGGATGGTTATGGTTGTCAGATCACTTGGTGGGCTCTGAGATCAATGGTTGCTAAATCATCATACAGAAAAGGAGTGACTGAATATAGAAATCCAGAGGATTGCCTATTAGAAAAAAAGAAAGAAAAAAAAAGGAAATAGAAACTGAGCAAATAAATAAAACAAAAAGTGAAGAATATATAATGGAAAATTTAACGGATAATCAGCGAAAAACAGTTAATGGATGAGGACAAAGAAGAAGTTTCGCGAGTGGTTGGAAAGTTGAAAGCGAGAGACATTAAATTACCAAACTAGATCCCTAAAAAGCCCTTTATTTGCACTTAAATATCAAGAGTGCCCTTGATTTTTATCGATGTGATAATCTCACTTGGTCATCCGGTTGCTTAGCACGCGAGGTGGGCAGACCACATAAGTTAATAGTACCCAGCCTTACGTTATATTTTGCAAGAGACTATTTTTACGCCTTGAGCCTTTGGCCTCAAGGTCACACAAGGACAACTCTATCATAGCGCCAAAGTTCCCTCTCATTCGGTTGCATCAAGTCTTATAAACAAAATATTAGAATGATTGAATGATTTCTAGCATCCTAAACATTGTGTTTTTGGTTGTTAAATTTTAGATTATTATTTATGCAAAGCTTCTAAACTCTGTCTACATCCAATGATCAAAGGTATAATTTTTCGGATGCTAGAATCGTTGAATTTGCATGCTTTTTGAACTATTAGACATTCAAAGACGGTGCAATCAAATGGGTTGAATAATCTAAAAGGGAGCCTCTTAATGCAAAGAGGGATGCGTTTGAACTACAGGCTTTGGTTTTGGCAACTTTTTTTTTTTTTTTTGTCTTAACTTATTTAACATTTCCTTAAGCATAAATGTTTGAACTAACTGACCATGCTCTAGATATGTTTGAAGATCAATCTACTGAGGTAATGAATGAGATAAATCAATGAATTATATAAGATCCATACATCAATATCCTTCCCTAATTTAAGTAAATTACTCACACACTCTCACTCGCACGCTCTCTCAAATCAAATGATCAGCTGAAGGAAAAAGCAGCTTCTCGAACCATTGACCAAGACTTGTTTATGACCAACTGCGCTAGACATTGTTGGCAAATGGTCGAACTTGATACATAAGATCTAAAAGTATTGAAGAAGTAAAAAGGCATATTGGTCAATCCGCACTCTACAATTAGAGTTTCTACATTTGCATTCGCTCGACTCGGTTTGACCACTTAATTTTAGTACCATTTTTAAATATTTCTTTTTATACCGTAAAGAATTAAGAAGCAAATTAAACTGGTTATTTATATATTATCCTAATTTCTAAATCTATTTAACATTTCCATACCCCTACAAGCGGAGATGCCTTGTTGTCTACCACCAACTACGGTAGAGGAGTTCGGGTTTTTGCTATTTGACCTCACTTTTCAATAATAATAAAAAAGCCAGCCAAGTAAGAATAAAGAGTCAAAATGAGATTATTGATACTTTACTTAAAGAAAGAACCACTCTTTTACTTGGTAAGGACCAACTTTTCACTCTTTTTAGAAAATCCAATTGATAAGAAAGTCAAAG
Source organism: Warburgia ugandensis (assembly GCA_035236585.1). Lineage (NCBI taxonomy): Eukaryota > Viridiplantae > Streptophyta > Magnoliopsida > Canellales > Canellaceae > Warburgia > Warburgia ugandensis. Next base: position 46,645,039 of record CP141129.1, read on the forward strand.
TTTTTTGGCAATTAAGATAAATAGTTAGTAGCAAATCGCTTTCTTTCAAAAGCAAGCACTTTCGTATAAGCAAGCCATTATGGGCCAGGTTTCAAAATGAAAGAGAAGTCATTGAAGAAACCAAATTGGCCATGCACAATGAATGGATGGACAAAAAGAAAATGATAGTCTAATATATACTTACGTTCGCAAAAATAAAATTCAAAAGGAATTGACCGGGGGCTCTAACGTTGCTGAAGATAAAGAGAAAAGTAAGCTTTCACCTAATTGGATGTTTTCTCCTACTGAACCTATTGGTCCTAGATAAGCTCCAGAGCAAGATCGGACCTATAACAGCTTTTTTCTTAGACAACAAAAATGTTGCCTACCCTAGCTCTGTAGTTAGGAAAAGAGAAACCCTATAAGTTGGTTGGAGGAGAAAGGGGAATGGAGCCTTACTAATAAGGTTTTTTCCACCATTCACTGTTCCTACAGATATTCTAACCATTCATGAGGTTAGAAAGCGAACAAAATAATGGTGGAACCCACAAAATAAAATTGATATTTGTGGCGGTGTATTGGCCAAGCTTGCTTGATGTTTCCCTTACTTCAAGGTGTGGGACGCACTTGATATCTTTTCTTGCAAAATGCAATATAAGGTTGAGTAGTATTGACCTTTGTGGTCCACTCCTTCGTTGGACTCTACATACGTGAGAGTTTCGTTCACCAAGACTGTCCTTTTTACGTGCTTGACGTCTTCCCTAGTTTTTTTGGCCATCCGTAAGAGAGAATTTGTTATTTTGGGCGCATTCTCAACATACTAGTAGAGATGCGACTTTGATTGGAGTTGTTGTGTGCGTTCACGTCTGGATGCATAAATATGGATTTAAGTCTGTAATTTTTGTGGCTAAGGAGTACAAAGATGATCCACAAATCGTATGTATAAATGTAGGCAAATCAGATGAACGGTTCGGACCCACAGACCACTAAGGCTTTCAATGGGTGGGGTTTGGGTGGGATTCATCTAATCCATTAATATGTTATCGGTTTGGATTCCAGTTGCATTCTACTTTGAATCCTACCCTTGATATTCAAATCCAACCCCTGTTTTTGCTATATTTATGACTATTTTCCTCAAAAAATGTAAAAGAAATATCATAAATGAGTATATGCAATGATTTTAAACTCTAAAAGCATATGGTAATCTACTATTTTAGTGATCATAACACTAAAAACTATGACTCAAAAAATGGTAAATTATATGTTATTATAAAATTATAGTTAGATTGCAAGTAATAATTTTAAGTCGGCCGTCATTTTAGAAGATCCAAACTATTTATATGATTCACCATAGCTTAGATGACCTCTGACCTTGTCCAAAATGAATGAGATTTGTTGGTAATAGGCTATTAAGTCATGACCAATAACTTGAATGGCTTAGATTTTTCAGAAATACGACTGCATGTTAGAAGATTAAACCATTAAATGATAAGCCATGTAAGAGTTGAGACTCGACTTTAGAAGATACAAACCATTCAAATCACAAGTCTTGTAAGATTTAGACCCACATTTTAGAAGTACCAAACCATTCAAATAATAGACCATGTAAGAGTAGGATTACATTTTAAGAGATCTATAACCATTAAAATCTTAGGCCCGTATATGTTTTGATGGTTTATAATTGCATACAAGGCCCACATATATAATGTGAGCTTTCGTGAGTAGAAAATAGCAAATGTTATAATTATCTTTTACATATGTGTGTGTTTTATCTGCTAGAAAAATTAAAACTTGAAATACAGAGTTGCATGTGTCTCGCCTAGTTTTAAGGGTGTGCATAATACCCACCATTTGTTAATTAGCCATTAATATTGCTTTACATGGGTTTAACCAGAAGAAGGGGGAGCCTTGATGCAATGGTAAAAGTTGTAGTTGTGTGACCTTGAGGTCACGTGTTCAAGGCGTGAAAACAGCCTCTTACAAAAAATACAAGGTAAGACTGCGTACTATAGGCCCTTAAGGTCCGCCCCCCCTCCATGAGTTCATTTCCATTTCCCACTCTTGCAACCAACTAAGGTATCCAATCCTCACCCCAGATCAGAAAGAAAAATTTTACAAAAGAAAAAAGCAGTCAGTCAAGCAAGCATCTCACATCCATTTAAAATCCTGCAATTAGTGGCACACCGGTCATCTTAGATCAACCAGAAGGGGAGCCTTGGTGCAATGGTAGAGTTGTCGTCGTGTGACCTTGAGATTAAGGGTTTAAGTCATGGAAACAGTCTCTTGCAAAATGCAAGGTAAGGCCGCATATTATTGACCCTTGTGGTCCACCCCTTCCCCGAACCCCATATAGGCAGGAGCTTCGTGCACCGGGATGCCATTTTTGGTCATTTTAGATCAACCAATACAAAGGCCCTACCTACTTGTGCTTTGACCCACTCGAGTGACAAAATGTGCCTCCTCCTAGGAAGGCTACTAGTTACTTGAGTTCTTCCGGGCCACTAATCTCTATCATGAAGTGGAAAAACTGATAGCTCCATTTACTAAATAATCAGCCGGCAGGCAAAAGAACAGAATGATAAACAAACAGCATCGAGGAAAAGGTAAAATGGAGACACCTGAACAAAGTGATTTTTGTGGATGATAAAATAATTAAGCATTAAACAATATACAACATTGCATAATTCATACAAGATTCCTACAAGGCTACATAGTTTAGATAGTTGATAGAATGAGTGATACATAAGACAGACAAGAAGGTTGATGGCAAGTTTGCAGAGCCAGGAAGAGGTACCAGTCTCTATCTTGCCATCAAAGCAGGAGAGTTCTTCAGTTTGGGGACTTTAAAGGATGCTGAGAACAATCTTGGAGTCGCCGACTTCGTAATGGTTTCTCTTTCCCTTCCTCTTTTCTTTGAGTTTCCCTTGGATCCCTGTTCACCCAGAATGCGAGTAGCAGTTAATGAGTTTCCATATTGAAAACATGTCTAAAATTTCATGCTTGAATCATAACAATAGCAGCAGCATCAGAAAAAATCAAGCAAGTACTAAATGTCAATCTACTGCTGAAATAATTGCTTGAACTTTGATTACACATTATTAGATTTTATGTTGATTATACTGAATCGACTTTGTAATGGTTTCTCTTCCTCTCGTCTTTGAGTTTCCTTTAGATCCCTTCTGACATAATGGAAGCAGTCACAGACTACTTTCCATATCGAAAAAATGTCTGCATTTTCGTGTTTGAATCATAACATGAACAGTAACATTGGAGAATATCAATCAAAGCACCGAATCCCGATTCTCCTACTGCCATAATTGCACTCAACTTTGATTACACTGATTAGATTTGCACCTTGAATTTCTGCTTCTAGTGATTCACAGTGGAAGTTTCTGCTTACATAAATGATATAGATGCCTCACTCAAAGTAAGAAAACTGATCTACGGATGTGTGTACAACAGAAAACGGCTTACCAAACAGAGTTTCGAACTACTTTGAAAACATCAGAGTGCGTTAGTTTCAGAAGTAATAGTCTGAGGCATAAGGCACAATGAGAAACAGAAGCCGGCAGGTTTAAGATAAACTCAGGTCTTGAAAAAAATTCTGGAAGATACGCTAATCATTCTGACTAACAATGATTGTCGGGGTGCACAACACATATGCATTTCCAGTGTAGCTTACATGGACTGCATCTAAGTTGTACATAAAAATGCTACTGATTGTCTACAATTTTAGTGTAGATCATGCAAACTGCATGATGCAGTATGAATTCTCAGTTGGCCTCCTGTTGCACAGGCAGCTATCTCATAAGCTAGCGCATACATCTGATCACCAATAAAAAAAAAACAGGATGGTACCAACTGAGAAATCTCAACTGAAGTTATTTAACAGTTCTCACGATAGATTTTCTGGAGCTAATTTTGGGGGGCTTCAAGGCTCACTGAAATTTTCTGTTGTGGTAAAATCATAAAGATCAAAAGCTTATATTACTTGGATGAACCAAGACACGGCTTTTTCTGAATTACGCTCTACCTTTCTTTTTCATTTTTACTTTTTTGGCATGCAGTAGACAAAAAGACTTTGCAATCAATTTTTGTGGAAGCTCAACCTTTCTTTTTCATTTTTACTCTTTTGGAATGCAGCAGAGAAAAGGACTTTAACAGTTCTCACGATAGATTTTCTGGAGCTAATTTTGGGGGGCTTCAAGGCTCACTGAAATTTTCTGTTGTGGTAAAATCATAAAGATCAAAAGCTTATATTACTTGGATGAACCAAGACACGGCTTTTTCTGAATTACGCTCTACCTTTCTTTTTCATTTTTACTTTTTTGGCATGCAGTAGACAAAAAGACTTTGCAATCAATTTTTGTGGAAGCTCAACCTTTCTTTTTCATTTTTACTCTTTTGGAATGCAGCAGAGAAAAGGACTTTGCAATCAATTTTTGTGGAGTAATGGTATTGTTTTCCGGCCTATTTATTGCCGTTGCCTATTTATCTACCTAGTTTTTCTTATGGTCAGTGATTTGTGAGACAAATACTGTCCAAGAAAATGGTTTCAATATGCACGACATCTGAGCATCTCTTTCTGGTCTCTAAGTGTTCAGTTTTCCCTTTTGGATTTTGGTTGATCTGTTTCTGATTTCTAAGTCTTGAGATGCTTTTCAGGAATTTTTTCTCTTTATCCTATATGGGGTACCAAGAGTGCAGATTCAAGTAGTTTCAGGGGGCCTAAGATGTCTCAAACTCGGTCTAGTGGTGCCATGAAGCATCATTGTGTACAACTCATAACAGTGAAGTTGGAAAGCATAAAACATCTAGAAGGGAGGTGCTTATTTGTGGCCCAAGTCCCTATCATTTTGTACCCTTGTCACCCCTTCTCTTTATCCTATATGGGGTACCAAGAGTGCAGAATTCAAGTAGTTTCAGGGGCCTAAGATGTTTCAAACTCGGTCTAGTGGTGCCATGAAGCATCATTGTGTACAACTCATAACAGTGAAGTTGGAAAGCATAAAACGTCTAGAAGGGAGGTGCTATTTGTGGCCCAAGTCCCTATCATTTTGTACCCTTGTCACCCCTTCTCACCACTCAGAACTGGGAATTTTTCCTTCCCTAGATCAACTCACCTATCCCTGCACGTTCTTCCTCTTCTGGCTAAAAACCTTACTTCATGGCAGGAATGATTTGATAGTAGATGCCAGAAGATAGGCCTTCCTCAAATGAGTTGTCAGATATCCTTGTGTGCAATGTAAAGCCATGGTTAATAGCATGTCATTCGGTGAAGCAAAGCCATGACACATGCCTGATGAGAATGACTGTTCTGTGGGAGGAGGGAAGACCAATGAGGCAGGACACAATCACTTGAAGATGCAACTCAAAGCTACATGCGGCAGATGCAAGAGCTGCCTGGTCATGACACACAACATAGTAGGATATAGACTAACTCCTAAGCCTCTATGAAGACTAACAATTTTCCCGATGTTTCCTAACAATGTGAAAACCTTCTCACGGAAGTAATTTTTGTTATGCTTTTGGTTACATTACTAGATGCTCATGCTGAAGTAGCATGGTAATGTGGGATCCCATGAGAAACAGCAAGTACCATCTTGCAAGGCTAAATATTCCTGAGTGACCAAGAGACAAATAGTAGTGTGAGGGAAAGGTAAAAGAATACCTGTTGGATCTTAAGTTGAATTAGAATCTTATCTTCGGCCAAAGCAGAAAAGAAACATTTATAATATTCTTGCTCCATATTGGTGAGCTTGACAGCCCAAAAACCTCAAAAGAAGCTGAAAATCCCTGAACATAAGAACCAATGTGGCACCCTCCCACTTTTGGTTCCCATCCCATTTGGTTTACCTTGTTTACAGGTTGAGACCCCATGATCCATACTAGTGAGGGGAACTACAGAACCTGCTTTGAACCAACCTGAGGCATAGACTTCCTCTCCAGCAACTATGCTTAAACTCAACATTGCCAGGCAACTGTCTGGCCATTAATGCTTAGGCTAAACCATGTGACTCCAAAAGGAAAGCATATTTGTTCCATTTCCACTTTTTGAGGCCACTCCTAGTTTCATAATACTCAAAGTTCTATACAAACAAGGGTTTACCAGTTGTGCCTTTCCTAAATAATAGGAACTATGAACAATAAAAACTGTATCATCCAGCACTGACACATATTAGGTTTTGGAGGATCCTACAAAATGTGGACCTTGCACTAGCATGTCAAAATAACCTTTCCAGTTCAGGGGAGTGGAAATATTTATAGCAGTTCGGTGCCATTTCAACTCCAGTAGCCTACACTGTGCACCTATATCGTATCAGCAGAAAAATCTTGTCAATTCTTGCTTGATCAAAAACCTGAAGTTCTATCAGTATTCTTTGGACAAACAGTCTTGCTGTCAATTTTTACAAGTTCCTTACATTCTTCCTTTATATCCTTCTCTTTTATAGTTCTGTCCAGTTATTTCTTAATTAACTTATTGTCTCTCTCAAGTGTCAACTATGTCTGTTTGATATTGATAATTTGTTTCATTACTTTCCTGAGAGCAACAGATGGCATTCGATACAAGAATATTTGCCAGAAATTGTGCTTTCGTACGTAGAGAACTGCAATTTGATGAATTATACAGGTTTATTGATGTCTGCATATCCCTCTAATTTATTAACTATAATCTTCACTATCCTTCGGACTACCATGTGAAGAAACAAAAGCGTGTTATAGCATTAAAATTTGAAAGTAAAAATCCAAAATCAACTCATTTATGCAACACTTTTCACCAGATTCCCGCCAAGTCATATAAGAAAACTGCACCATAAAGCCCCCACCTTTCTGTCAATGCTTATAAATGATAACTAAGGCATAGGCTGTAAACTTAAGTATAAATTATTGCCAAAGTAGATAATCATAATATTAGTCCTTAGGACACCTGATCAACAACAATAGAAGCAAATAAATTTAATGTATAGATATATTCTCGGCACTTACTGTGTCCATGTTCTTTGCTGGATCAGAGGCTTGTGATGCATCTGGTTCCTTCTCAACAGGATGTTGCTTTTTGTTCCTGCCATTGTTTTCATATCTTATGCGATGATTACTTGTGTGTATGTTTTCACTTCTAACAGGAGGATTACTTGAGCCCACCACTTTAGGACAACTCACTTCAGGCGTAGAAGGAGCATTACTTGTGCTTCTTAGCAACTCCAGTTCTCTAGAGAGTCTCGATATCTCTTTAGTGTGTTTTTTTGCATCCATCTCATGTTTAACCAAGTCAGCTTTCAAATTCAAAATAATTTCATCCTTCTCTTCAGTGGATGATTGCAACTTGTCCATGCTAAGTTGAAGAACCTCTGCAGTTTTTTTAGCCTCTTCAACTTCATCACGCTTACCCTTCAAGATATTAATATAATAGCTTTCAATCTTCTTCAACTGATTCCACACAAAATTCCTTTCTGAAATAAGAGCAGAAACCTCAGCATTCTTTTCAGACTTAAGCTTTTCATTAGTGCGCTTTAGTCTTCTAATTTCTTCTCGTAAACTCTTGGAGTGACTCTCCTCTTCCTTGGCATTGTTCCCACTTCTCAATTTCCCAGTTCCATCCTTCTGATTTTCAACTTCTTTGTCTGCTTCCTCCATTTTTACCTATTGAATCAGTAAAGCAGGAAAACTTAGAGGCACTATTATTGTAGGATTTCTAAAGAATTTGGCACTCACAAACAGAGACACCTCAATAAAATGGTATAAAAATACCTTCTGCTCTGAAATTTTGTGAGCCAACAAATCAAGCACCATTTTCATATCCTCCAGATCACTCTTTGACCTTTCTGCTTGATATGCATAGGAAAACATCAGTATTAGGTTAGTTAGCTGCAAAGGGAACCACATAGAAGGAAAATAAATATCCCTGCCACACACTAAAAAGCTTCCAAGATTTTTTACCTTATACGACGATTTCCTTAAAAAAAGAACTGATAAAGATGAATGATGGAATAAAACATATATAACATCCTTCTTTACGATACTAAATTTTGTTTCCAAGACATTCCTAAAATAATAGGAAACGTTCATATAATTGTCTAGGTAAGCAATCTAGAAGTTGAACTCAATGTTAACTTCCACCAATTGTCTAAAAGGCTAGGGTTACTATTCTAAAATGATGAAACCAGAAGCCCACCTTTGATAAACAACCAAATGTTCAACTGACCTTAGAAGACCAGAAGAAATCAACTAAATTCAGAACCGCAATGACTTAAACTATAGCTTGCCACAAATGTGGATGCCAAACCCATCAAATATGCCACTGCAGTGGCTGCTTATTAAGTAGTAAGAAATTTCCATTTTTTTTCCCACAGAGAAAATAAAACGCTTAAGTTATGCATAAAAGAACCCATATAATGCTGTAATCCAACTGTTGCTTGTAGACACAACCGAATCACTTGGGCACCGAAATTTCTGCTTTTCCTTTTTCTGTTCTTTCTTCCTGCGAAAATAGCATCTTATTTTAAAGAGAACAAGACCCAGACAAGACAATGGTTCGTTCAGAGTCTTTTCTCTTAATTAGAAGGGTTTTATTTCCTCCTCAATTTTTCAAAAACAACCATGACAACTGCCAAAACCAGGAAACCCTAAAAGACCCAGATGCTGAAAAAGAAAACCCGTTCAAAACCAGGAACGAAAAAAGCAAGAAAATTGATGCCATTCAAGAAGAAAATAACACCTGATTTAATCTTGTAGAAAAAAACATCCCTCTTCTTGATTCCAACCATCAGATCTTCTTTGGTTTCAGCGAGCAGTCGGTCCATTTCGACCTCCTTTAGAGTCACATTCATCTGAAAAGAAGGAAAGTTTCAAAACGAAAACCCTACAAAACGTCAAAAACTTTAAAAGCTTATCTATCTTCTTCTTTATTTAGTTTTACCTGAGAGAGATGATCTTTGAGATGGTGAATATCTGAAACCCATCTTTCGCGCTGGACTTTGATGCGGGCTTCTAGAAATTTTCGCTCTTCTGCGAGAGATTCGAGTTGGGTTTGTTGAGTTTTCAACATCTGAACCAGGCCATCGAATATCTTCTGCCATTGTTGGGAATCGTTGCCCATTGCATTACACACAGAGAGATTTGTAGAGATGATTTTCCGAGAGAGAGAGAGAGAGAGAGAGAGAGAGAGAGAGAGAGAGATTCAAACAAATTGAAAAGCTAACGGTCGACAACAGTCTGAATTTCTCACGGTAACGGCTGAGTTTGTAATTCTCTTATGTGGGTGCCTTTCGGGCAAAGTACAAGTGGGCCCCAATGTTTCACTGATCTCAACCGTTTATCTAGCTGAAACAGGGATGCCAACTGCCCTACCCCACCTCTGGTCCCTGAGACTTGCAAGAAAATAAGAGAAAGAATGCAAACTAGTGTTTTTTTATCTCATTTATATCGTTTAAAATAAATTTTATGTAAAGTACCTTTAATTTTTAACTAAATCAAAATAACAAAAATAGGTAGTTTTTCATATATACTTTAGTATTTACTGGTCTTTCAACAAAAATATGTTGGTCTTGCAAAAACAATTAGGGGATCACCGGATTTTTCTTACTGCTCTAGACTTACTCTAGACCCACCTCGAATCACATCCTTTTACCCCTTATAAGTTTGGGTCACTAATTTTTTGCCTTGCCCCAACCCATCCCATGCCACGGGCTATGCGCTTAACCTGCCCCATTGCCATCTCTGTATAAGAACAATAACTCCATTGGATGATTTTAGCCCTTTCATTTTTGCTTGGTTAATGGTTGAAGAGGAAAGGTCTTTTTTTTTCTTTCTTTCTTTTTTTTAAAGTTGGACAGCCACCCATGAAAGACTCCGGGTGCCATTGCAGTAGAAGGCTTTGGTTTAAAGTAAAAATCAATTTTAAGTACCCCACTTTGAATGACGTATCACGTCCCATGTGATTAATCAAAACCGTTCATCTCATTTCGCCACATCCGATCCGTGGCCCAAGACTAAGAAATAATCACCCCTATTGAAGCAAACAAATCCGGCATCCAAAAATTTGTGTTTTCAGTCCGTTGAGTTTGGACCTTCAAAGACTAGATACCTGGTAAATATTTGAAGTGGAGGAAATAGATGGATCCACCATAATGAATGGATCAACGTGGACCATTTCTTGGCCCACTGCAAATCTACCGGTAAAGAAATTGCGAAGACTAGATATGGTAAATATTTACTGGTGCCAAGCCGCGAGTTCATCGTCGACCACAACTAGTGCGATATTGGTTGTGTAATGGTTCACGGTCAATAGTCAAATTCATCCCTCCTCATTTTCCTCTCCTCCATTTCCTCTCTCTCTCTCTCTCTTTCTCTCTGAGATTTGTCTTTCCTCCCAAATCAGCCCTCTCTCTTTTCTCTATCCGATTTGGTTCGTGTCTCAACTTACCTCTTAGAACCTCTTTGAAGGGGAAGAAAAGTTGCAGCCATGGCAGCCAATACCTCATTGATACGCAAGCCGATTGAATGCTTTCCAAAAAGTACAATGAATTCCATCAGCTTCTATCACGGTGATGACCCTTTGATGCATGCTCTCCCCGTCTATATGTTACAAAGCTTCACAATTGTGGCAATCACCTGCATTGTTCGCCGAATCCTGAAGCCATTCGGACAACCCCGAATCGTTTCTGAGCTAATCGTGAGCTTCTTTTTCTTCTTCTTGATAATTTTCATTTTACAGTGCAGGTCAGCCCATGAAATGAATGAATCATTTTTAACCAATGCAATTCTTGTTTGCTTTTCAGGGTGGTATCATCGTTGGTCCATCGGTTCTGGGACGCTATAAAGTGTTTGTTGCCACAGTATTTCCAAGGCATGGTGATTACGTTATGCAGACTTTGGGGAGGATCGGACCTATCCTTTTCTACTACTTGAATGGAGTGAAGCAAGACGTAGGTTTGCTGAGAGAAGCAGGAAGGAAAGAATGGGCTATGGCCGTCTTTGGTTGGCTGTCTTCCGAAGCATCGGTTAACATTGTATATTTCTCGCTACAAGAATCTGTCAAAGAGACGCTACCTCCCAGGAGAATGTTTATTTCCTTCGCTTCAAATACGGCGGCGACCAGCCTTGCTTCTATCTACCCCGTCATTGCCGAGCTAAACCTCCTCAATTCAGATCTTGGCCGAATGGCATTGTCTGTAGCGTTGATCACCGACATAGGTGGATGGGTACTGTTTGTAATCTTTGAAGCAGTAAGAAAAGGTTTGGTTCATCCCAAAACCTCCGTGCTTTTCGTAGTTTCTATCGTTGCACAAGCAAGCTTCATTGTGTTTGTGATTCGGCCTGTGATGTTGTGGATCGTCCGAAAAACACCCAAGGGTCGGCTTCTGGGCAAGGTCTATGTTGCACCAATTCTCTTGACTGCTATGCTTATGGCATGCTCTACTAGCATCTTTGGAACAACTACATCCGTGGGAGCCATGCTTACGGGACTTGTGACACCAGAAGGGCCACCGTTAGGATCAAAACTGGTAGAGAATGTGGAGGATCTCACGAATTACTCCTTTCTGCCCCTTTATTTTGTTGTTATAGGATCGTGGTTCGATGTGCTTATCATCAGCTCATGGAAGAGATGCGCAATCTTGCAAATGATTTTTGCCACTGGATTCATAGGGAAGATGGTGGGGATTGTGTTGCCCTGCCTCTATTTCAAGATCCCATTGCGCGATTCGTTATTGCTTGGTTTAATGTTAAACTTCAGAGGTTTGACAGAGGTGGGCCTCTATCGCCGTTGGGTGGAATTGAAGGCAAGACCCCTTCAACTTTTCTCTTTCTTTTTTCATGGCAGTCTTAACCAACCTGAACTAATTATATATATCCATGTCCATCCAAATACAGTCCCTTAAAGAGTTAAATATATGAGAGAGTGAGAGAGAGAGAGAGGAAGAAATCCTTCCAACCATATGAAACAGGGCCTTCTCCCTCTAGTGTTGGTAACAGTGTGTATATACCTTCAATTAGAGAGAGGAAGACCTTCGAATGGAATATATATACTCTCTCTATATATACCTCCCTCTCTCTAATACTCTCTCTATATATACCTAAAAAAAGGGCAGCCCCGGTGCACGAAGCTCCCGCCTATGCAGGGTCCGGGGAAGGGGCGGGCCATACTCCCTCTCTCTAATTGAAGGTATATACAACTAGAGATAGTGGTTGCTAGGATTGTCTGATGGATGAAAATTTTGGATCATTGGGCATCAAGTCAAAGGCAATGTTGGAATGGTTTTGATCTTCAAGAATCTAGATTTGCATGGAGTTAGAGCTGTTTGTACCATTTCTTGAGAGGCTCATCAAGAAAACCAATATGTGTGTGTGTGTGTGTGCATGTGCGTGTATACATATGTATGTATGTATGTATGTATGTATGTATGTATGTATGTATGTATGTATGTATGTATGTATGTATGTATGATTGCGTAATTGGTTTGTACTTCTTGCTCTAACAAGCAAATGCCTCGTTGATTTGCACTTTTTTGAAACTTGTGGTTTTTATTTAACATTTTTCTTGAAACTAAAAAACACATGTTTCCAATTAAAAAATTGTGTCACACACCACTCATTGACTTGTACTTCTTTGTCAAGTAACAATCAATGGACGAATTGCTTAGAATAGTGAATAACTTATCATAAGTTTATCATATACATAAATGAAATTAGAAAATATACCTTACATGAGGTTAAAAAACAAAAGAAAATCGCTATATATTAATAAAGTGATGGCTGGAGACTCTAGTGGGTCCTCCCACTATCACCAATTTTAAATGAGGTGTTAATATTTCTAATTAAAAGAAATTTTTTAATGTGAAATTTTAAAAATGCTTCTAAGGTAAGAGATTAGCAAGAGCTAATCAAATTTGTTATGCTTATAAGATTGTATGATATATTAAGAAGGGTGAAAGAGAAAGAAAGTTATTGTATGCAAAAGTTAGCTATTTATTTTTCTTCATCAAAGTCAAGTTTGCAAAAAAATATAGGCTTCATGAATGACCTTTGGTGAAGTCCATGTTCCACACAACTTCTTAGACATATTCAAAGATGGCTAAGTGGGCAACAAGGGTTGCAATGTTGATATATGTATTGCATGTGTGTAATAAATATATAATAAGAGAAATTACCAAAACAATAACATTTTTCATGCAAAAGAAGTGGTACTTCGTGGCAACTTATAATGTGCCATAAGTTATAGCTTTTGTTGGAACCATTCTATAATTTGGGAGTGGTTTATTTAAAACAAAAGGAGAGATGTCTACTTTTTATGCTACATGCAAAGTTCATGGATGTCCTAATCAACACTATAATTGCAATTTATCTAGGTGATAATATGTGTGTATGAGTGTGTGACCTACATTTTGTACTCAAATGGCCAAAACTTCTCTAGAATAGATATTGATAAGTCTCTTGGAGATTATTGAAATATATTTTAACAATTATTAAAATTATATAAATTATATAGGGGTGTGCTTTTAATGGGTAAGGTTTTCTATTATTATTTGCCAAAAAGAAACATACTAAAAAGAAGGGCAGCTCGGTGCATAAAACTCCTACATATGCAAGGTCTTGGGATGGGGGAGACCACAAGGGGTCTATAGTATGCAGCCTTACCTTTCATTTTTTCGCAAGAGGCTATTTACACATCTTGAATCTGTGACCTCCAAATCACACGGCAATAACTTTACCTTTGGGCCAAGTCTCCTTTAAAAGGAAGAAATATACTATTAAGTGAAATGAAACTAGAATGAAATATATATAGGAAATTTTTTACTTTTATGTCCTATACTTGTGACCGAATTTCTTTGCAAGATATAAAGCTAACGACTTGAACACATAAAGGCCTGAACTTTAAATGTACTGCTCCAAAGTCCAAAGTCCAAAATCTAGCATTCTATCTAATTTGCTGATAGAAAGTGGTAACCTACCCTTTAGGTGCACATTTTCAAATGTATAATCACAAATTATGGTACTTTATTTTACAAATAAAACAAACTAGAGAGAGAGAGAGAAGGTGCCAATATCAAAATTTCTCTCTTTATTTTTCCTTCTTTTTAAACTCAATGTGATTTTGGATTTTTAAATCATGACCATTGAATATTTAATCTAGAAAAACTAGTAGATGCAAGCATCTGATGGGTACTAATTTTAACTAGTAGCCCAAATTATCTAAACAAGATGATTGGGTCAAATCATCCACAGGTGAAGCCTAGCTAGGTGGCATCTTGTTTTGCAATTTTAGATCATGACCATTGAATTTTTCAACTAGAAAATTTGGTAGGTAGAAGCACCCGATGGGCATAAATTGTTTCTAGTAGCCTAAATAGGATAGGTTGAACAAGATGAATACATTAGATCACCCAAAGGGGATGCCTAGTAGGTAGTGTTCCGTTTTTTATTTTTAAATCATGACCATTCAAAGTTTTCAACTAGAAGATTTACTAGGTAGAGGCATCTGATGGACATGAATTTGTAAGAGTAGATAAGGCAAGATGAAAACAATGAGTTGGTCAGATTATCCAAAAGTGAAGCCTAACTAAATGTTGCACCATTTAGGATTTTTATATAATCATTGAAATTTTCAACTAGAGAAACCAATAGGTAAAAGCATTTAATAGGCATGAATTTTCACAAGTAACTCAATATGGTAGGTTGAACAATGGATTATATTAGGTGGGATCTTATTTTAGATTTTTAAAATTATGACCATTAAAGGTAGACAATACCATGAAGGGGAGCCTTAGCGCAATGGTAAAAGTTGTCATCGTGTGACCTTGAGGTCACGCGTTCAAGGCGTGGAATCAGCCTCTTGCAAAATGCAAGGTAAGGCTGCCTACTATAGGCCCTTATGGTCCGTCCCTTCCTCAGACCCCGCATAGGTGGGAACTTCATGCACCAGCGCTGCCCTTTAAAGGTAGACAATACCATGACACTTCTATTTTGGAACTCTCTTTAACTTTGTAAATTCTAATATTTCTTAAACAAATTACATATAGAAAGCTTCATTAGAGGTTTTGAGATTTGAGAAAATCCTTCAATGAGTTTTGAGATGAAATTTGTGTGGATTTTGCAAATTTTGATTCTTAGACTCATAACTCCATCTAAGTTTTTTTTTATTCTTTATGAAATTTGAGTATTTTGATTTAAAACAAGAGAAATCAACATAAAAAGAGATAAAAAAATAGAAACAAAAAAGGTATAAGTTTGAAAATTTGATCCAAAGATAAGGGTGTTATGTTATTTAAATATCATATATTTCTTAAAATTCTAATTATATTCTTCAAAAATGTCGCATTTTAGATATGGGACCACTTTCTGTCACTCATTTTAACAGTCCGTTAGTTTTTAGACTGTGAAGGTATAAGTCTACAAGTTTAGGCCTTTATTTGTACACTCTATGACTTCAGGCCCTTAGAAGATATTAGGAGACAAGTACACTGTGAGAAAGTGAAATTTTTGCACACATATAAAGATATATGTCTATATAAATTATTTCTAACAAAAGTTAGAAACAGAAAAGCACAAGTTAGAGTTGTCCAATTAAAAAAAAATAATGAAAAAGGTTAGAGTCATCCAGTTAGGGAGAACCTTTCTGTGGGTCAAATCAATATTAACATATAAAATAATGGTAACCAAAAGCTGGTTTTCTATGACCAACGCATAAGTTTTGACTACTTTAACATTTGCAGATGGCAGATGATGAAACATTGGTAGTTCTGATCTTCGCGGTTTTGTTGATGAATGGAGTTGCAGCACTCCTCCTTACAGTCTATGCGGGTAGTTCAATGGTATATGTGACGTACAACAGGAGAACAATCGAACATTCCAAGCCCGAGACTGAACTCAAGTTACTGACATGCATCCACGAGCAAGATAACGTTCCAATTCTCATGAAACTCCTCGAAGCCTCCAACGCCACTGAAGGAAGCCCCATTTGCGTTTATGTTCTCCACCTCGTTGAACTTGTCGGACGCTTAACTCCATTGCTTATATCCCACAGCTTTAAGAGTCTAACATCAAACATGTCCAGTAACAAGAATCCCATCATCAATGCCTTCCAAAATTATGGACGCCATAAGAGTAGTGAGCTGTCTATCCAACCGTTTACCACAATTTCCCCTTACAAGACCATGCATGAAGATATATGTAAGCTTGCATTTGATAAGAAGGTATCTCTCATAATCCTCCCTTTCCACAAGCAACGGATGATTGATGGTCAAATGGTGCTAAACCCTGCTCTGAAAAGAATCAATCCCAATGTTCTTGCAAAGGCTCCTTGTTCAGTTGGGATCCTCGTCGACCGTGGCATCCATCAGACCAGAACCAAGTGGGTCGTTCCAGGCGAATTCTCATATCGCACAGCAATCATTTTCATAGGCGGGGCCGATGACCGGGAGGCACTTTCTTATGCATTTCGAATGGCCACCCACCCGGGGGTGAGTGTCACCATGGTGCAGTTCCTTCCAGCAAAAAATGTGGAGGACGCCAACAGTGACAAGGAGCTCGATGGCAGGTTAGTCGAGGCATTCAAGATCAAGGCTGCAGACAATGCTGCTGTTATTTGTAAAGAGAAAGTGGTAAAGGATGGCGAGGAGATGCTCAGTGTGCTACGCTCGTTAGGGAAAGGCTATGATCTGATAATGACTGGACGACAGCACAACTCGGTGCTCCTTGAAGGTCTCTCCGAATGGAACGAGGACCCGGAGCTAGGGGTGATTGGGGACTTGCTTGCTTCGCTGGATTTCTTGGGTGGTAATGTATCGGTGCTAGTGTTGCAACAACAAAGAAACAGGCATGCTGTAGTGTTCAAGGCCCCACGAAAATAAAATAATAGTTAGGTCGTTGACATGAGATATCAAACCATATAAAAAATTATCAGAAGATACTTATCTGATTCCCTTCGATTGGCTGTCCTAATGCATAGATGAAACCGGAGACAGATAATTAGCCATAAACTGTCTTTCTGGTGTAGCTTGGGGGTCAATTTTTTAGGTCCATCTAGGACATGGCTCACTTCATATGGGTTCAAGCAAATCGTTCGTTTAATCACCAAATATTGGCACTTCAATTTGCATGCGTAGGCTCCAGATGATTTCTCGTCATCAGATATGAAAAGCCTGCTTTTAGATAATCAGCATTAAGTTATGATTGTAGTCCCCCGATTGATTTCAATGCTGGAAACTTGGCCTAAATGCTGACTAAGTGGCAGCCATCGATTGCATGATGGAATATCTGTTTCAACGTCAAACCAAAACTATCTGCATCGGCCCTTGATGATCTATATTTTCAATGGTACATGCATGACTTTCCTGTTCAAAGAGCAACACTAAAAAATTTGAGATCGATGACGACACTTTAAGTCTGGTTTTTATGATGATTAAAGAATGATAAAGGGTGAGAGGCTCAGGGAAAACATGAATATGCAATAGTGAAAAATGAGTCCTGCTGACCGAACCCTAATCCAGATGAGGTCTTGACGACGATGATGAAAAAATGGGTCCTGCCTTTGATGAGCCAGGCCATCTGTCTTGTGGATCCTGCTAGAGTGAATTACTAAAATAACATTCAACCCATTGGATAATTATATGCTTTTCAACCGTGTGGAGGGTTAACGGTTGAAAGGTAGTCGAATAGTCTGGGACTTGATTTAGCCCAGATGTGATTAGTCAATGTCTCATAGCACTCCGAAACCCAATAAGAATTGCCATCTGCAGAATTTGAAGGCTTACATAGTGACAAACAGAGTATACTCATAAATAATCAGAAAAATCAGGTCTAACACCACCAAGAAGGCCTTTGAGTAGAGCCTGATCTTCCCATTCTAGAATACTCCAGTTTAGACCGGTGAAGTTTATCATCATGGGGATACACATTTGTGCCAATGGCCAATCTTCTTTTTTCGTGGTGCTTCCAATGGGAGCCTTAGCACAATGATAAAGTTGTCGTCGTAAGACCTTAAGATCACGGGTTCAAGGAGTTAAAACAGCCTCTTGCAAAATGCAAGGTAAGACTGTCTAATATTAACCCTTATGGTCCGCCCCTTCCTCAGACCCCACATACATGGGAGTTTCGTGCACTGGGGCTGCCTTTTTTTCTCGTATCCTTCTAATGTCCTTGAACACCCATTGCTGATTGTCAACTTGCCGATCCATTACAGAGCACCATAAACCGTCATCTTCTAGGCGGTTAAATACTGGGTCTGAGGGTGCTGCATCACCAAGAAAATGAACATGGAAATTCGGCTAAGGATACCCCTGCAAAAATTCTCAATGTTGCAGTCTGCTTATTTTTACCAGCAAAGTTTTCCTCTATTTGCATGTAAATTACCACTATCTTTTCTTGTGTTTAATCCATGGTAATGATCAGAGATTGATGATAAATGAATGAAATCTAGGAAAAACTCTATAGGTAAGATCTATGTTTTCCAAAGCTCCTAAATTTGTTTTATTGGCTGTTACTTAGTACTGCAAAAAGTTATTTTTCTGTTCTTATTTGTCATGCATCTACTGCTAGGAGCGTCCAGAACCAACAAAACCAACAGCGTAATTGATATTATCTTTCATCAAGGGCTATATGGCCTACATCTAGTGAAGATCTAGATCTTCTATGGTCTAAATTCAATCTACAAATGCCTGAACTTTTTGTTTGCTTTAACTGTCCAAGATTAGAACAGTCGAACTAATGTTACTCTTCAATCCAGCTCTCCCACGGTGTTTTCTTTATACCTGTTTCTTCCATTAGCCTTCTAACCTTTAAAGCTTCATCCCACTTACCAACCACCGTATAAACATTTGCCAAAAGACTTCTGTTGAGAAGTATGATTTGCCTAAAGACTCTCTTTTCTTTTCGTGACTTCGGTGGAGACTTAGGCTGAGAAATCGCCAGTTCCTTTGGCTTCTTTCGCCCCGACTCCGTCATCATTATGACTACCTTCTTAGGGACAGTCTTACTATCAAATAGGATGGAGCATTTGTAATTTTATTGTTGTTGCATTTATTTGCCAACGGCTTTTCCCCAGTAGTAACAACACCGTGTCACCCTAAGGCTGGCCTTGTACTGTTGTAGTTTTTGATGCCACAAACCGTGGTAATCAAATCTTCAAATGTGGGGTGGCCATTGGATTCTGTGGCTAAAATCCAATTTGTTGATCCATGTTCGTTGCACACATTCGAACACTTTACTTTCAATTAAATCTCGAGGACAGTGCAGGTTGAGTTCGATATGAAAGCCTGAACTAATTCATTCAAACTTAGGAATATTTTTGTTAGCTATGACAGGGTCACTTCCTTCATATAGTAGAAGTGTTGGGGAACATGTTTTGGAGTTGTTCTCAACTAGTAATCGATCCAGGCATCAAGCACGTGAAGGCATCACCGCCTAGTGTCTAACCCAACTCCTCGATCATGAATGCCTTAATTTTGGCATCATCACCAGTACTGTTAAACTCAATAATCTAAATCTTTCGATGTCACTTGAAGAATGGAGGCTGATCAAACTTTTGCCAAGTATGGCTTCTCATAGACCTTAGACGAAGGCCAGTTGTCCATCTTAAAATCGTATAAACCATCTTCAATGAGCTGCTTTCAAAATGCTCGGAGCCAAGTTAAGCATATCAATCAACGTAGAAGCAACAGCGTTGCTCATGGAAATAGCTTTCAGGGCCGCAATCTCAACTTCTCTATCGGAAAGGACCTAGACATGCTCCTCGTCACGAGCTAAGTAATGGGTACCTGAGGCTCAACCTAACTTGCTTCTCCTACCGTGGTTGGAACTGATTCATTCATTTTAGACTCTGAAATCTACTTTTCTCCTGGCTAAGAAGTGGTAATTGTTACAACTAGGACAGCCACCTCCTGAACACGGGAGTCTTGTGGTTGGGAGGTCATAGACGACGAACCCTTCTTCTCAACGGCAGCATGCCTTCTGCATTTCTTTCGCTCATGCCTTAACCTCGCTTTCTTAAATGCCAAGGTCTCTTCCTTGCCACTCGAGGAAGAACTAGTGGCCACGAAGGATACCGTATAAGTACCCAACCTCCATATGATGCAGGCAACTACACAAACATTTAACTAACGAGAAAGTTATTGATCATTATCCTCATGTTACAAGTCATTTTTCTTGAAAAATAAATAAGCACTAAAATCCTATCCATGTCAAATTTCGCTTGGCGAGAGAGAGATACAAACAATCACAAAAAGGAAACGCCGACTTCCTTAGGACAAGGGTTATTATTATTATTATTATTATTATTATTATTATTATTATTATTATTATTATTATTATTATTATTATTATTATCAAGTGATATTATAATATTCCTCATGCGCTAATAAATTAGGGCATCTATTACAATTTCTTTGAATAAAAGGGCAGCCCCGGTGCAAGAAGCTCTCACCTATGTGGGGCCGAGGAAGGGGCAGACCACAAGGGCATATAGTACACAGCCTTACCTTGTATTTTTATAAGAGGCTGTTTCCACGCATTGAATTCATGACCTCAAAGTCACACTATGACAACTTTTACCGTTGAACCAAGGCACACGTAAAACAAATGAAAAGACCCTTGGTTACAAGTTGAATGAAAATTAACCAAAATGCAAAAGTATGCAGCTTCAATGTTCTTTGTATGCCTTACTTCTAACTTTAAATTACAACTTGTTTGAATCAATCTTACAACTTGACTTGGTTGCTAACTCAGTTTACAACATAAGGTTAGGTACTGCTCAACATTTTTTCTTTTTTATTGTTTAAGCATAGATAACTAATTATTATAGTCTCAAGCACATACAGATATTCTTTTTTATATTTTTTAGGAGATGCATAGCTATATAAGGCATAGATTTTGTATTCCTTTAGTCATCTGATGTTAGAAGAGACAGCATGTGTGTTGTCATTGACCAATAACTTCAGGAAGGTATGAGGTTTAACTTTATTGCAGTCATGTCTTTATAGACATAATATGATATAAGAATATGAGCGAAGTCCATATCTAGAATTATTATCTTTCCAGAACTTTTCATGATGTAGTCCACATTGCTAGAATCATCAAAACATTAGGGCTCACGCATAGCCAAGGTTTACCATGTTATAATTATCATCACATTATGAGTTCCTCATAGCTAGGGCTCATGCCCATTAGACTAAAATTGTCAACTTTGCATGAATTATTCACATTAGATGGAAACCTTGCATTGCGACCTTTGCATGAATTATTCGTGTGAAATAAAACAGTTATCATCTTTGCTTGGTTATCATTACATGAGATTACCCACATAAAGTCTACTAATTAGTATATGGGTCACCACTTTTGCATGGAATATCCATGCAAGGCTATCACATTTGCATAGAATATCCACGTAGGTCTGCCCCCTTTTATATGGGATATCTATGTGGGGCATACTACCTTTTGCTTGAAATATCTACATAGAGGCTTATCACCTTTGCGTGCAATATCCAAGTAACGGGTTTGCTATCTTTTATACAATATCCAACTAGGCATATCACCATTTCGTAGGCAATGCATGGGTCTTATTTTTTTTCTTTTCAGTCCTGCACCTAACCCTTATTTGGTCTTTAGGTTAAATCTATCATTTGAGCTAGATAAATTGTAACTTTTGATCAATCGTGGACATTGAATTTAGGCTAAATGAACCTCAGCTATCAACTTAGGCTAATTCAATGGAGACCATTGAGCTTAGCTAGATGAATCAAGACTTTCAGATTTAATTTTTGGGGCTAGATCAATCGAGGCCATTGAACTTAGGATAGATGGATCAAGGCTTTTCAATTTAATCTATGGGGGCTAGGTTAATCATGACCTTTGGGTTTATCCTTGGGTTAGATCAATAGGCTTAGGCTAGGTTTTTTGGCTAGATCATGGTTCTCTTTAGGCTAATATTAGATCAAGATTTTTAATTTTGTTTTAGGCTAACTCTTAGTTGTTAAATTTGGTTTCAAGTTAGATCCTAGCATTTAGATGTTGAATTTTTTTATACCAAGTCTTGGCATCCACTAGGCTATGACTAGATCTTAACCAATGAATTTTTATCTTAGGTTTGATATTAGATTTACCAAGCTAGGGTTAAATCTTAGGCTAGATCTTGGTATCCATTAGGCTACCACTAGATCTTAGCAGTTGAATATTGCTTTAGGCTAAACATTAGCATTCACTAGGCTAGGACTAGATCCTAGCCATCACCGATTTCAAGTCACAAAGGGCCCACTTGTTCTAATTTCCTTTCTTTTTTTCATTTATTTTTTATTATTTAGGTTCAAGGGTCAGGAATCGCCTCTTTCAGTTCTAGGTGGGCCCACCTTTCATTCTAATTCAAGGGATTAGAATACTTAGAACATTGGGTACTCTTCGGAGGTAGTAAGCAAGCCCAGAATTAAGGACGCATTGAGTACTCCTAGGAGGAGTAAACTAGCATAGAAATTAATAATGCATTGGATACTCCTCAGAGAGAGTAAGTAGGGATGGAGAACGAGAGAAAGAGCTTCTCATTAATTTAATCAGAGAACTTTGGCAATAAAAACTATGAAGATTTTTAAGACCTCTGGGTCAAATGCGCATGTGTGGTAGTGGGGTATTAAGACCCCACTCAAATTTTAAAATTTTAAAATTATATATTGATTTAATTTGTAAATAGACCTCACTCAAAAAATACCCCCCGAAATTGTTTATAGATTTTTATTTTCACTATGATAATAAAATGCTTTCATTTTAGCTTGTAGTATTTGATTTTTCTAGTGTTATAGAATTGTTGATGGTTTTGATATTATGTGAACATTTATTTCAATATCTTATTCAAATCACAGAAGAAAAAAAAATGGGGTGTCCCTTTTGGATTGGGAGTCCCTTTTGATTTAAATTTTTTTTGGGTATTTTAGAAAGGTGGGTCCTACCTTTTGCTTTTGTTACTTTTTTCTCTAAAAATAAAAAAGTGAAAAACATAGGAGCCAAATGGGGATGCCCATATTGATCTAGCTAGAATCCTAAGTGCATTGGGAAAGCTAGCTAGAAAGAGAGGTCACATTGAATTTCTTGTAAGAAAGAGTCTTTAGTATACTAAAAAAGCTCCTTAAAATTGGAAACTTTTCTTTTCAAAAGATGAAAGTGGCCCCAGTGAGACATCTTTTAGATGGGAAAGCGGGGGTATTTGATAAAAATGCCCTTCAAATAGAGACATCAAGCTTGGACAAAATTATCATAGTCACTAGCCGGACAATGCCTTATTGGGGAAGCTTGATGGTCAAGTTTTGAGGTCCATTTTCAAATGGTCATGTCCTTTGCAATTGCCTTGATTTGAGGAAATATTACTCGCTTACTTTATTAATGGGACAAAATTCTAGCATCATTCAAGTACAATATCTAATATCAATAGATAAAAGGGCAGCTCCAGTGCATGAAGCTCCAGTATATGTGAGGTTCGGGAAGGGGCGGACTATAAAGGTCAATAGTACGCAACCTTACCTTGCATTTTAAAAGAGGCTGTTTTCACGCCTTGAACCTGTGACCTCAAGGTTAAACAGTGTTTTCCTCCATAGAAGTCTAACAGTGTTTAAATATTTCGGGGATCATTAACAGCAGGTGTCATCTAGTCTCTACAAAAGCTCAGGCCCAAACCTGGATACCCTTTCCTATTTCTAAACATTAACAGCAAGTTTAATTCTGAGTTATCAAGACGTTCAAGATAATGTTCAAAACTTCGATCTAGAGACAACCAAAATATGTCTGCAAATGATCTCAAACAAAATTCTACTAGTATAGAATTGGCATGACAAAGAAAATCATAATCAATCAGGAACAAGATTTTCCCATGTATGATACTGGGCCAATCGAATAAGGCTAAAATCCGATCAGACCAAATAGTATAGAAAGAGCAAGGACCTAACCATTTATATTACTGCTTAGCAGCTACATCTGCTGATACCCACATAATTATTTATAGAAACAGACTGTTTTGTTTTTGTTTTATGTTACTTCTTTTCTGCGAATTTTTTTTATTTTTTCTGTATGGTAAAGGATGAAGACTGACTCTGCAGACAATGCTGCTGGGACTACACTGACCCACAGTCAACATTTCGGGGAGACATATATAAGTTGAACTTGTGGACCATTTAATGGCGACCCACATGGTTGGTCCATGCTGATTACATATCTCATCTGCAAGATAAAAATAGTCCAACAGAAACCAATAGTGGCCTGTGATCACCTGTTACATCAAAGGATTTGATCCTATCTAAGCTGTATATATGGAACCACATTTTAGAAATAGCATCACCATAGCATTCGTCACTGTGCATCTGGACCATTTAGAATCTTCTCTCACTTCCATTAGTGTGATTGGTGTAAGCAATAACAAACGAAAAATAGCTCCATGTCGTGCCAGGCAAAGGAGGGTGGAACCAGGACAAATGAGAAGAATTGGCCCATGTCATGTCAGGGAAAGTCCCATCATTCCACAAATCCTTGAGGCATTGGTGGAGGACAAGCTTTCGCCAAGGATGGATCCCTTTTCCTGAAAAGCATATCCCACCTTCTTTTTCCTTTTCCAATCAAACACTGTTTCAAAATCAAAATCAGCAGTGGCAGGCATGGTGGGGCGGTGGGCTCACGTTGGGTGTCTTTATTGTTGCTATAGTATATGTTAGTTTAGTTTGGATATCTCAGGTTACGTATATGATGGAGATAAAAACAGCGCTCTGGCGCCAAATATCCGGGCTAAGCGATCTGCCAAATATGTGGTCTGAGTGGTGCCTGACATTAGGTGAGCTGGCTGAAGTAGAGATGACATCTGACTTGTACTGGATTCACATGACTCAAAGTTGGCATGAGATTAAATGAGATGACTGAAAATACAACTTAATAATAAATTTAGATGAGATAGTTTTAGTCTTAAGCACCGCTAACACCCTATAAAAGTTTTTGGGGCCTCCATTCTATATCTCTGAACAAGAATGACAAATGTATGGTCTTCATGGATCTGGTTTTTGCTTCTAGCTGCAGGTGTGAATCCTTGTACTTCTAGCCATAAGGCTAAGTTAAAAGACTCAAAACCAACCGAACAACTAGAATCGCAAGCTAAGGAGCTATAAGAATTCTTCTTTCCTTTTTGTTCTTTTTTATGGCAAGCGCGGGTGCGAATCGAGCCTTGACACAATGGTAGAGTGTCGTTGCGTGACCTTGAGTCACAAGTTCAAGGCATAGAGACAGTCTTTTTCAAAATGCAAGATAAAGATGCATACTATTGACTCTTATGGTCCTCCCTTCTCCGAATCCCGCATAAGCAGCACCTTGGTACACCAGGACTGCCCTAAGCGCAGGTCTGAATCCTTGTACGATAAGGCTAAGTTAAAAGACTCAAAACCAACCTAACAACTAGAACCGCAAGCTAAGAAGCTATGAGAATTCATTTTTCCTTTTTTTTTATTTTTTATGGGTAAGCGGTGAAGTTGAACCACAACTTCTGGGTTGTCAGACAGGGCATTTAACCAACCTGTCCAGGGGCTATTATAAATGGAAGCATATATATTTTCCTTACTGGATTATCCGGGTTATTTGTTTGACTTCTGTAGGCTGTACCTATCGAGATAAAGCATTTCATTTGTTATTTTCTAGCCATGCATTCAATCATTTGATCAAGGCAAGAAAACAGGTTGAATTCTGCCGCATGGCTTCTCCATAGAATGCAGTTGAAAGCCTCAGAGTTCGGAATAATTCACGAAAAAATTTGCAACACGCATGATCCGATCGAGTTAAACATCTAAATATGGATAAGTAATGAGATTTACGAATAATGTATCAGAATTCGATCACTTATTTGATGATCAATATTTGGATTTGAGGAATGCAATAAGTCCAGAATTATTCATGGTTTTTAAGTATAAAACAGGAGACCGAGAAGTATGAACTTTTCCCAGAAAAAATCAATTATTTGAAGAACTTTGTAACTATGTGACGACCCAACAGACAAACACTGTGGATCATTAAACAAATAGGCCCAAATTGCACATCCACCTACCCACAAGAACTACAACATCAACATGCCCAAAGAAAAAGTGTTCCTCTCCATGTTCCTACATATATTCTCATTGTCATGACCATCCAGATTTGTTGCATAAAAGACCCGCAAAAGTAGGCAATAATTTAGTACAACCGCCCCTTAGTAAAAAGTTTGTTGGCCCGCTGATCAAGCAAACGTGTTGCCAACCCCATGTGCTCTCGCTACCCCGTTGAAATCACTCCCTCCATTTTCTAATGGAGACACGCCTCCTCAAATTTGTCCTCTAGTCAAGAAGCCATCCTAGACTAAGTGACTGACTCCATTCTTTATTATCTCGACGGGGCGGCTCCAACTTTGATGTTTTCTTCCTCGTCCTAATCCATGTTTGTGGACCTTCTCCAACTGCTATATCTAGCCTCTTCCAATAGCTTCTTGTAAAGGAGCTTGAGAAGGAGAGAGCTAAGAAACTAAAGGTGCTGTGAAGTTTGAGAGAAAAATGATCAAATTGAGATCGAAGAGGCTTTGCAGGACTCTATCTAGGCTTGGCAGTGGTGGGGTTGGGGGTGGTGGTGGAGGTGGAGGTGGAGGTGGCAAAGGTTGTAATGTAGCCGCCACCGTCAGCGAAGTAAAATGGGAATTGCGGCCTGGTGGAATGCTCGTTCAGAAGAGAGAAGATGGAAGCAGTGAAGGGGAAGTGATTACGGTGAGAGTCTGGACTGGGTCTCTTTGGCATGATATCCCCATTGAAGCCACTTCAACTTTTGGTAATCCTCTCTCTTAGATTTTATTGATCTTGTAGCAGTTGCAAATTTGGGAAATCTCATTTGTGTGCAAACTGGCAATTTCGACTCCTGGAAAGTGATCTTTTTGTGTTGCATTTGTGCAGTAAAATTGGTTCTCTTTGTTTGCAGGTGAGTTGAAGATAATTCTGTCCTTGGTCACTAGTCTGGAACCAAGAGAGCAAAGGCTTCTGTTCAGAGGCAAGGAGAGAGATGACAATGATTTCCTGCATATGGTTGGAGTTAAAGACATGGACAAAGTGCTCTTGCTGGAAGACCCAGCAATCAAAGAAAGTAAGCTAGTTGCACTGGCAAGAAACCAAGCCATTGGTAGAACCATTAGTGTGTAATCTTGGATTCATTCCATTACTAACAACACAGTCCGTTTGTGATGGTGTAAACTTCTGTTGTTGTTTAGGTAACATGTAATTTTAACCCCATAGACATGTGAAATTGAGCATCTTCATGCCACTCAATGTCCCTTCTTTCACATTGTATTTCTACAGATCTCTCTGTTTTTTGTTCCTTTTCTTCAAATGAAGGAAAGCTTAAAGGCCACAATTGATCATGAGTTGGTGATTTTGGAGACTCTTTAAATGCAAGAAACTTGAATCTGCTTGGTGGTTCAAGGGGAAATCATGTTTCAATGTGAATATTTTGTGTATACACTACACCATACAACTCGGATGCTCTCTCTTATTTGTGACGCATCAGTCGGTATTAGATTGAGGAGAGTAAGGACTCAGCGGCGGATGAATTTGATCAGTCATGGGTGAGGAGTTTCAGAGTTAAGTGTAACCTGATTTGCAATGAATGAGGGGTTTTAGTAGTAATGTTTGTTGGCACCGATGCAATTTGCAATAACAAGTCGGTCCAACTTATAATTCTTCCCAAGCCATGTTCTTCTCTAGGAAAAATTTGGGCATTCATCCCAAAGAACTCCCTTGATGATGACAGTTTGAAAGACTAACCCTTGAAATGAGTGGATTTTGTAAGAACTGTAGAAAATCCATCCATTGCTTGCCCTCCTGCAACGATATGATTGCATTACTACTATTATTATATCCTCCTAAGAAAATGAAATCTGCACTCCCCTTCCTGATTAGATGTTGATAGCTCCTTGAGAATCATAACCACATTGCAAAAGCTAATTATATTAGCTTGCCTTTATTTATACACAAACTTCAACGCCGCATTCAGCGGAGTCACCCTACTATACAAAGCTCCAGCTCCAGGGTTAAGGACGAACTACAAGGATCTATGGTACATAATCTTATCTTGTATTTTTGCAAGAGATTGTTTTCACGTTACTAACCCATGATCTTAAGGTTACACGATGACAACTTTACCATTCCGCTAAGGCTATTCTTCAGCTGACTGATGTGGGTCACAAAAATAAAATCTTCTGCACTTTATTTCCTGCTAGTTACTTGGAAGTGGAACCTTGGTGCAATGATAGAGTTCTCGTGGGCATGTAAACAATCTTTTACAAAATTGCAAGTTAAGACTGCATAATGTGTACCCAGGCTACCCTTTTTTATCTTTTAGTAACATCCAGGCTCGAATATATAGTTGTAACACAATATAAAAACTGTTATTGGATACTATGCAATTAGGTGGGTCCATTGATGACTAGACATGTGCATTCTTCAGCAAATTCAGAAGAGAAAAAATAAAATAAAAAAAAAGGCAGTCACTCCCACTTATGCAGAATCCAGGAAGAGGCAGACCACAAACGCCTATAGTAAAATTAAGCTAGTGTTATAATCATCTCGCTTCTACGGGTGGATTGCTTGTTAAAAGACAAAATTATTGGCAAGAGATGAGGATATTGTTGGATTTGGTCGGGTGTTGTCTTCGGAAAGCCTTGGGCCTTGTTATTTTCTTAATTCCTAGATAATATAACATGATTTCAACAAATGCATGCGCATGGCTTGGGGATGATCGAGATCGATTCCCCACATGTTGACTGTATTTGATCGAGATCAAGATTGACATGACTAAACATACGGGTGGAATGCTCGACAGGGTAAGACCACAGTACAGCGTGGCACGCCCGTCGTGTTACATAACCTGCTCTGCCTACGATTGATCTGAACCGTCCATCTGATATCACACATGTTTTTGTGTTATATGCTAGATCTAAACCGCTTATCGGGTTCTCTGTACAAAGATAAGTAAATTATTAAAAATAACGAATTTGAATTAACTTAATTACTTGTTTTGGGTTACCATCATCAAGATCTTATCACTATTAGGGATTGGTCACATGAATCTTGTTCCTCTGTTTTTTCCTTGTAAGTGTCATGACTTCATTTAATCATAAAGTTTTTAAATCTTTTTTCACCATTTTTATCCGCATTTTCTTTTGCCTTTCCCTTGCCTTTCTAGAACCTTCAACTTAGATTGCCTCGTTCTTTCTAACTGGTATTATTTTTTATGTCTGTTAGACATGTCCAAACCATCATACGTCTAATCTCCCTCATCTTATTACTTCTTGGTGCTATTCCTATGTTTTCTCTAGTATTTTCATTTCTAGTTCCATCTTTTCTTATCTTGCTAGCCATCCATCTCGACATTCTCATTTTGGTGACACTCATCCTATGTATATGTTGTGCCTTAATTTTCCAACACTTTAATCCATAGAACATGGCCGAGCTTGCAACTATACAATAGAATTTTCCTTTTAGTTTGAGAGTCACCCTCCGATCATACAAAACTCCAGAGGTACTGAATTTCTATTTGTTCTACCCTGCTTGAGTTCTCTGGATAACCTCCTGTCAATCTCTTCACTCTCATGAATTATCAATCACAAGTATTGAAAGTTTTCCTTTAAGGGGACTTCTTGGTTATCAATTTTTATTGGTGCTGTACTACCGCTCATCTCCTTGCTAAAATCTTTACTTATTTTGGATTTTTGAGAAAATTAATGAAAAAAATAGGTTGTCCCTATTTTTTGCTCATGAAAACATAAGCTAAAAGTGTCAAACAAGCATGAAATTTGATTTGTAACCTATCTAAGCATGTACGAGCAGTGGCACATCTATACCTCTTAGACTGGCTCCGAAACCCTACCTAGCTAAGCCCTACCTTTGGACGAAATAACTCAATTAGATTGTTCGGCCTCTTCTATTTAGGCTACATGCAAAAAGTCATGCCCTTTGGATGCATTTAGTTGGTATAGTTTCTACTTGAACGAGGTTTTCACCATTCATAAGCTTGTACACTTTACGACCTATCAATCTATAAATTATTCAATAATTTAGCACCATAAGTTCTTTTAATCAATGTCTATCAACAGATGCCAGCAAACATATGATGTAGGCCCTGCAACATATATTATAATGTTTTGCACAAAAATTGTAATAAAAGTTTTAAGAACTAAGCGAGAAACAATGATGGTTTATGGACTGAAGTCTTATTCGCATATTTCTCTCTCTCTCTCTCTCAAGGTTGGCCATGCATGAATTTTGGCGAATATTTTTAGCAACAATCTAAACTCATTTCTCACTAAATAATTTTCATATATAATGATTTCATAGATTAGATCAACTAGAATCTAGATGTAGAATTTGCTTTTCAAAAAATAAAAGAAAAGGCATGAATACAATATCTTCAAGGTTGTCGGCCATGAAATCTGACAACCTTTTTTCTGACAAAGCTTCAAATGCATTCCTACCAAAACATAGTGCTTATAATGTATATTTATTGTGAGTTGCATAAATTTTTATGTTTTTTATATTTTTTGTTCACCCATGTACATTTTGTAGAATGAGTAGCATAATTTTTATTGGTTAAAAACATAGGATTTTATGACTTTTTATAAAGAAATTAAACCACAAGATTAAGAGTGAGAGACAATGTGGAAGAGATTTTATTTGTTTTAAAATGGACATAAAAATGATGTCACAATTCTATTTGTTGAAGACTAGGGCCTTTGAGTCTTCTAGAAGGAGAGTTTGGATTATAAGAATGGACGAATGGCAAAAGTGACCACATTGGGGATGCGGTCTAGCAACCACATTTTCTAGAGCCTACTTTTGAATAATCGAATAAGTTTATCTCATTGCTCCAAATTTTGATGTCTTATGAATTAAAATGCATGCAAATTTGGATGATTCTAGCATTTAAAGTGCAAACGACAAACTTTCTTGGAAAAATCATCGAACAAACCGTGCTTAAGAACAGACAATTTAGAAAAATTTATAAATTACACATTGTTTCTCATAAGCGACAATCATCCATGCCATTTTTTTTTTTTACCTATAAGAAATCTAAAGTTGGAGCAATGAGATGAACAATACAATCATGCAAAGGTGGGATATGATTGCTAGACTGCATCAGTTTAACATTTTTGAGAAGATTATGGGTTTTCATTGGCTAAGTCTAGCATTCCTCGTAACAATATGAATTTTCTTTTTAGCCAATGGTTGTGATAACGAGTGACATGGAAAAGTGGAATAATTGATATTTTGTTATTTTGGTTCTTTTAATGAATAACAGATCTAGACTACATGATCTGGAATTTCCTTTTCAGTGGATGATAACAATGAAAGACTAAGTGAAATGGAATTTTTTTTAGAAGTTTTGTCCTTTTATTTTTAAAGTTGAACACACGCACCCGTGGACAGCCTCGAATTATGATCACCAAGAGGGAGGCTCCCTGTGCACCTAGATGAGAAGGTTTCCACTTTTCGAACCCGTAACCTCAAGGTCACGTGACAGCAACTCTACTATTGTGCCGAGGTTGCCATATAAATTCAAGGGATTTTCTCAACAAATACTTGCCTGTGGAGTGGGGTGGCACAAGACATTACGATCGAGCTGCAAAGGCTGTCAACGATCGGTTTTGAAGCATTGATGAGGAATAACAGCTTTGTACTGTTCCCTGAGGATTTAGAATCAAACAAATTGGCTATTGAAGGCCGGTACCTAACAATTGATAGACCTGCAGGTTATGATCTTGATGGGGTGCTCTTTGGCTGACATGCAATGCACCAAAAATCTCTTGCATTGGATGATCCTGACCACTATTACCGTGAAGCAAGTGGAAAAGCAGGATGGCTACCCAAGTTCAGAAATTACCAACATGAAAGCTTTAAGCAAATTAGAGTTTAGGATACCTATTGTCGTTAAGAAGATCTTATTCCAATTAAGGGTCAGGCACATGAATCTTATTCCTCAATTCCTCGCTATTATGCATCATGACTTCATTTAATCCCAAAGTTTTTAAATCTTTTTTAGCCACTTCTATGCATGTTCTTTTGGGTCTTCCCCTTGTCCTTTTAGAACATTCAACTTGCATTGCCTCACTCCTTCTAAACAGTACCATTTTTTCTCCAATATACATGCCCAAACTATCTAAATACAGTCTCCCTCATCTTATTTCCTATTGGTGCTACTCCTAAGTTTCTTCTAATGTTTTCATTCATAATTCTATCCTTTCTACTCTTACCACTCATTCATCCCAACATCCTCATTTCAACTACATGCATCATATGTACATGATATTCCTTACTGCTGAACACTCTGATCCATAGAGCATTGCTGGCCTTATAGCCATTCTATAGAAATTTTCATTCAATTTGAGTGCCACTTGCCAATTACACAAAACTCAGTGGCGCATCTCTATTTGTTTTAACTCACTTCAATTCTCTAGGTAACCTCCCTCTCAATCTCTTAACTCTCGTGAATCATCGATCTTAAGTACTAAGAGTAGTTTTATAGGAAAACTTCTTTGTTACTAGTTCTCTATTCCCGCTCCTTTCCTTACTAAAATTGCATTTCATTTACTCTGTCTTAGTTTGATTTTTTTATTTTTATTTTATAACATGGACCAAAAGACGGATAGGCAAGCAAAATGTAATATAACTTCTCGTATATAATAGTTACATATGTTAAAGATGAAGTAATTGCTAATATTCAAATGCAGTCAGATATTATTGTCATTAAACACCTAAGACTTCTAGTGAAGAGTAGAAACTTGGACCTCATGGGCTTCATCTTGAGAACTTTTTTGGGTGGAAAGAACATCAAATCCATATTTTGTTGCCTACTTATTGCCCTTTGAAAATAGATAAATATTTTTTTTTTTAAAGCACAAAGCCTAAGAGCTTTCACCTATGTCCAAATAGTTCTCTTATCCATGTCTTCTAAATAGTTTGTATACATTTGTTACCCCTTACAAAACACCCCCATTGCAAGACATAGTAACCATTTATAAAAATGATCCTCTATACTGGACTAAATGAATCCAGTCCTCAAATAAATCTGTCAAAAAATTATTTGTGGGGCCTACTTATTTGAACAATAAGAATTGGACCTTAATATTATAATATGAGGATAATTGAACCTTGGAAGAAGACAAGTAGGAAAAATTAGAGAGAGAAAGATATTAGGAATTTGTGGTAGAAATAATGGAGAGAAAAATATTTAAAATTTAATAATAAAAAAAAGGAGTATAAAGATAAATGACAAAGCACAATGTAGCAAAATAATAAAGAGTTGGGTGAAAACTATATCACTTTAGTATATGGTAGATGTATATTAAGGAGGGTCTGGTCCACCTCTTTATCGGTATTTGGCACTCACTTCTATCATTTTCATCTCTCACATTGATGAGCTTTGTCTTTGGAGGGAGTTTAAAATCACTTTTGAGTCCCCTTGCACATCCTCCATTTGAATGTTAACCTCAGATGCATGTTTAAGGCCTTTACATATTGTTCGTTTGGTAAAATTGTTAGTCATTGTGATTAATGTAAGTGGCAAACCCAGCAATAATTTTTTCCTCTACTAAATTTTTCTCCTACATTGATGAGCTCTACATGTAGAGGAAGTTTACAATCACTTCTGAGTCCTCTTGCACATCTAGCATTTGAATGTTGATCTCTTGTGTGTCAACCTTCAAGGACTATCTATTCAACATAGTTGTTAGTCATGGCGATGAAAGTGAAAGGAATATCCAACAATAATCTTTTCCTCCAATCCCTTATTATCCTCCTAGTTCCAACTTTATCTGGACTACCCCATGAATAAAATCATTTGGGTCAAATTTAATAGGGTTTTCTATAAAGAAAATATCATATGTTTACACTCTTAATGATTATACCCAAAAAGTAAAAATCCTTAGAATTTAACTACCCTTAACAATCAAACCCCACGTTCTAGATATTATGGGAAAGTGACATTAAAGAGAAATAAAAATGGTACAAAATAGCTAGGGCCATCATTAGGATGATTTAATCTATTCATTATGTTTGATATGCCCTAGATTGGTTATCTACCAAAATTTATGACCATTGGATGATTTGAGTTATGCAGTTTTTTGTTTTTTAGTCATATATATGTGTGTGTGTGTGTGTGCGTCTATATATATATGTATGTATATATATGTATATATATGTATATGTAGTATCAAAGACTTAGTATCTACAAGCATTTGATGGACATGAATTTTAGAACATAAACAAAGTAGATCAGGAAAAACAAGATGAATGGTTAAGATTGCCCAAAACTAGGATGTATTTGGATGCGTCTAACCCAATATCATTTTTTATGGAGAACAACATTGGTAAAATGCATCTAGATGGATCTTAATTTTTAGTGATCTGAACCATTCATCTTGTTTAGGATGCTCCATTTTTGTTGTGTACAAAAATTCATGCCTATCACCAAAACCTCTAGATACTAAATCTTAGATAAATATATATTTATATATATTATTTAAAAATAAAAACTATCATGGGTGCAATAATCCAACAAGCATAAATTTTGGTAGATAACCAATTTAAAGCATGTCAAACCTGATTAAGGATCATCCAAATTTTAGACCATGTGTTTTGCATGTTGTCCTTTCTCCTCAGCGTCACTTTCTATATATTAACGACATCAAAATTTTATTCAATTTCCAAGGGTAGTTAAATTCTAGAGATTTTAAAATCAATTAAAATTTTTGGGTATAATCATCAAAAGTAAAAAAATATGGTTTTTTTATGCAAAAACTAAATATAATAATCTATGGCACTATGAAATATTATGTAGAAGTCCTCCTTTGACAATTATGAAAACCATCTTTAGTTTCTATTTTCTCTCCTATTTTCCTATTTTTATACAATATTTTTGTTTTTCTCTCTCTCTCTCTCTCTCTCTCTCTCTCTCTCTCTCTCTCTCTCTCTCTCTCTCTCTCTCTCTCTCGTAAACACATGACCTTTTAGCGTGTTAATGCAAAATGTGTTTCACTAGCAGTTGGTTGGAGTTCATGGTATCTCAGATAGCATGATTTTCATACCATTAGAGATCTAAGATAGATCCTACACTTAGAAATATTTTTATTACTTAGAAAAATTAACTTCATAATGTTTATCAATCTTAGGCAACAATAGGAAAGTGGCAAATCAGTAAGGGCATAATGAAAATTTCAAGTTTTGAGGGACACATCAATTAGAGCAATGTCATATAATTCTTTAATAATGATTTTTTTTTTAAAGTCCTGACTTTTTCCCAAACAATTTCAAAATCTCATAAGTTTTTCAAATTCAAAGTGAATTTCAAGAAACTAACATGAATTTACAAAATAAAACTTAAAGTGCAAAAGTAATTTGTTAATTCTCATATGTTATTGGTAAAAATGGCTAAAAGTTCAAATTAAAAGATTAAATTGATAAATGAAAATTGCATTTTTGCTGATTTTTTCTCGAATATTGCTTTTGTTGATTTTATTTTGAAGCCTAACTTTGTGACTATGAACAAAGTGCAAGAAAACTTGGAGAGTCACTCTTCTTTTTAAGAGTTGAGAGTAGAGATGACAACAAGGATCGAAGACTACACTAAACTAGACTGGAAATTCAAGTTTTGGTCCTTTAGTTGGACTAATGATCTATTTCCAATTTTTTTCCTATAAAACTAAATTAATTTTGGTTCGCTTCCAAGTTTATGCTTAAAGAACCAAACCAAAATCCAGAACCAAATAATTAGACTATTATACCTTAGTATTATACATTTAATACTCCTTTAACTAAGGGTAAATTAGTTTTTTTTATCTTAATATATAAGACTTTAAAAGACCTCAATATAAATTTAATGGTGATTAATTAATAAGAGTAAATAAGATATTTCAAGCCAATTAGTTGGAAGGAAACACTTGATCTCAATTTTTTCCAATTACGAAGCCCTAAATCGAATATGACATAGCAAGAATTATATGATGCTCTTGGGAGCATTAGGGAGTATGCTTCAGGTAAAGAGAAAAGTGGCTGGCAGTCTCAGTTTGTGCAGTTTTTCAAAGATAAAAACCTCTTTCCTTTAGTTCAACCCAATCCAAATCCCTTGGGCGAGAGATTTATTCTTTAAAAGATAACTTCAAAACCCTTTGTCAAGTATCTATTTTTGTATTAAAAACCCTGACTTTTGCATTGTTTTAGTGCATTTTATTGTTCACTTTTATATTTGTTGTATAGATTTGCACTAAATTACTAATTTGTCATCTAACTTAATTTGATATATTTTCAGGGTCAAATAAATATTCAGGTGTAAGAATGCATTAAACTATATAAAATAATACTAATTAGACCCTTTTCTACATTTTGAAGTATACATAAAATAATACTAATTATTTTAATGTATTTTATCACTTATTTTCATTTTTATGGGATAGATTTCTGCCCTTACTTTTATGCCCTCTTTAACATTAAAATAGATGGTCCTTGTGTATTATACACTTTTTTCAGGAAAAAAAGTGCAGAAAAGCAAGCACTTTGAAGTTATCTATTAGAGGAGAGTCCTCACACTTGATATGGATTGGGCCAAACTAGATAAATGGTTTGGATCTTAGAAAAAATTACAAAAAGTGGGAGCACTATCAACTTTTCTTTGGCATCTGAGGTATACCTAGTGATCAATTTTGGCTTGGGACTTGTGGGACCATGACCTCTACACCTATCTAACTCAGGTCATAGGTTAGTGGTTCATTACCCATTTAAAAATGAGTAATTCTACTTCTATTCATTTAACCAATAACTAGTGATCCTTATCCAGCCTGCAGTTTGACAACTAGAGCAATATTGATACCCCATTATTTGTAAGGGGAAAAAATATACTAGCTATTAGACCTTTCTCTAAAAACTACTTTTTAAAGGCACATGTGCTACATAGACATGATTAGATTCACTAACCTAAATTCAAACAGGTATGCCTCATTAGAGATTCTCTTAGTAATATGTGTATCATTGCATATTCTAAATCAGCATAGAGTTCGACTCAAAAATGACACAAACACAATAAGACTCAACCTTAACCCGCTAAATCCGTATACATTTCGAGTCATTGAAGGTTTTTTTTTCAAAACATCCCAAGCAGGGGCTCAAACTTGCAATTTTCTTCCATTGTAGTGCACTCCATTAACTTTGGTTGGAATTGCGTGCGAAATCATGATTATATGTCTTTCACGCGTCTTTTAGGATGTTAAAGAGCGTAAAATGGGTATTTAATTTAAGATGTTAATGAGGGTAAAATGAGTATTTGCTTCTTAGTTAATGTCTTAAAGACTGTCTTAAATACTCATTCTACTCTCATTAGTGTCTTAAGAAATGAACGTGAAAGACTAGTGACTACAACATTGCATGCAATTTTAACGAAAGTTGAGGGAATATATTGTAGTGGAATGAAATTATAAGTTTGAGCATTTTCATGAGATATTTTTAAAAGATAGATCCCACAACATAGAAGAAGGAAGGGGAGTCTTGGTGCAACATCAAAAGTTATCGTCGTGTGACCTTGAGGTCACGGGTTTGAGACATGAAATTAACTTCTTATAAAATATAAAATAAGACTGCCTACTATAGACCCTCGTGGATCACTCTTCCCCAAGCCCTACATAATACCAATACAAAAATTTGCTTTATTTTGAGACTAGCTTTTCCGTCTCTATAAAAATGACGAGCCTTCCGTGTAGGCCCTGTTCTTACAAGTTGGGACTTAGACTGACCACGCGGAGAAAATGCCTCGTAGTTCTATCCTGATGCTCAATTTTTTGGGCCCACGTAAACAAATATACGTCCGATCCTTACCGTTAAGCTTGTAAATTAAAAAATTGAAGGCGATCGACAGGGTTTCATCTGCAAAAATATTATAAAAAGAGGAATAAACTGCTCACACTTTCTTGGGCAAGGTAAAATCAGCTGATTTGGTCTTAAGGGGGCCCCACAAAGTGTGTTCGCAGAACCAAC
Source organism: Warburgia ugandensis (assembly GCA_035236585.1). Classification (NCBI taxonomy): domain Eukaryota; kingdom Viridiplantae; phylum Streptophyta; class Magnoliopsida; order Canellales; family Canellaceae; genus Warburgia; species Warburgia ugandensis. The sequence continues at coordinate 46,683,045 of CP141129.1, forward strand.
AACGCCATTTTTGAACATTCGAGTTGACATTGGGAAGGAGGCAAAGGAATTGTGGAGTGTCCTTCCCTTCCGCCGAAACATTCGTACAAAATTCCTATTTCGTCCCCCCATTGTAGATTGCGTTTTGCAGAAAAATGTCTGCAAGAGAAGCGAAGGCCGTGAAGAAAGAAGAAGGAGACGACGATGATAACAATCTCAGTTCTATACTCAAAGCGAAGAAAGAAGCATTCGATAATGGCGGTAAAATAGCATCTGCAAGAGTAGTTAAGGCCAAGAAAGAAGAGCCCGGAGATGAAAATGATGATGATGGTTATGACGAAAAACTGAGCACCAGAAAGGTTTCCCAAAAGGCCGAAAATGTTTTTCTCCCTATTTTTTCATCTGGGTCTTCTTCTTTTCTGCTTTTCATTTTGTTTGATTTATCGTTTGCTTTTTGCATGCAGGATTCTAGAATCAAAGATGAGAAAAATATTAGGAAGAAGAAAAAGAAGGAAGAGAAAGTGAAGAAGGCTGTTTCTAAGGTAGATAAAAATAAGAAGGAGAAAAAGGTTTCTGGTTTGCCTGGTCAGAAGCATTATCCTCCGGAGGAAGTATGTTTGCTTATTTCTGTTTTTCTTAATGGGTTTTCAGTAATATACGATTTGAGGTTGTTCAAATGACGAGCTTGTTGTGTTCTTCGGAATGCATAGGGACCCATTAAGGATTTTCTATGAAACGTTGCATAAGCAGTTGCCTGGAAGTGAAATGGCGGCTATCTGGTAAGAGATTTTCGTAAGGGCATTTTATACGTCTATTTGCTCAGTGCATTCTCTTATTTGGGTTTTCATTTTGGATTTTGGTTTGATAACACTAGTAGACGATTTATGAACATAGCAGTAGCTTGGTTTGGCTTTTGTGATTTCATTTATTGCTTGAGAATTGCCAGGTAATCGTTTGGGTCATTAATTTTTTTCTTTTTGAAGCAATGCTGGTTCTTATGAAATGCTCGGAACCTTAGTTGTGTGTGATGGTGGTTTGTGACATATATTTCTCAGACTTGTATCTTGGGATTTCATACTGCGACCACCTCATATCAGAACTTCCATATATTAGGACTAACCAATTTTGCTTTTTTCTTGTCAATAGCTCCCATTTAATCTAGGTCATTCATATTTTCTTCCCCTGGTTAGCCCTGTCTGTGTGCCTTTCTTTGATCAATTTGAAATGCTGTAAGCGTTGATGGATCTCCTTCATTACTAGGTGCCATACATTAGTAATTGCAAAGTAACAAACCTCCTACCATTATGCTGCTATCAGACCCAACCTTTGCACTATTTGAATTTGTATGTAGATTAATCTAGTTTTTTAAGTACTTGCAGTCCGTCTGCATGCTTTCTATGTTTAACTCAAAATAGATTCTTACACCTATGATTCAGAAAAGTTTGAGATTTGGACCTCGCAAGCATGACAATACCTTAGAAAGTGCAAGAAAGTTTCCCTGTTGATTCATTGTAGAACCGATTCATTCATTGAAACTCTGAACATCACAAGTTGTGTGTTAGAGGAATACTTTTCTATTTTTCTAATTTGAGGAAACCTCAATGAGCATCAATTAGTGTCCATTTATCCTGTTACTACTAGTCAGCGAATCTGATAAGTATTGAAGTTACAATGGTGAAAGATGACTATCATCTTTGGGCGACACCATTAATTGAATTGTGTTCTTACTTGGCCATGTGGAGATATTTATTGTTTGACCATTTGACTCCATTCACTTCCAAAGGTTCTGAAAATATATGCATGGCTCCCTTTAACTTCACCTCTTGTTCTTTGTGGTCCATCATTCAAGCTCCATTATCCATTATCCATTATCCAATCTCCGATATCATAATTTATAACCATATTCTTGATTCAATTTTTGTGATTTGACATAGTAAGAACATGTTGTCTAAAACATTCAAGGATCATCATGTTGTCAACTTGCTTTTGCAATGTCAAGTGGGCAAGTTTCCATTGGATTTTTGCCAACCCAATGAGGCAGTGGAGGAGCTTGACACTGCTCATTTCACTTCCTAGGGGTCTGAAGATATATTCATGGTTTCTTTAACTTCATCCCTCGTTTCTTGTGGTCCGTCATCTAAGCCTTTCGTACCATAATTCATAATGATATCCTTGATTCCTCTCCAATTTTTCCGACATGACATGGCGGGGACTTTTCTCTCAGTAATTGAAGGATCAAATATGTCATTTTGGTGAACTTCTTCTTCCCGTTGTTGAGTAAACAATTGTCCATTCATTTTGTGTGTTCGCCAAGATCATGATGCTTTGGAAGAGTCCCCACTCCACCAGTTTCATAATCACTTCCAATAATCCTACACTCATACGAGCCACAATACACCAGATAGAATGGTAACTATAGGACATCCAATAAAATTTATGGTCTAAGATTGCTACCTAAATAAAATATTTTGGAAGATGGGGATAGGAAATGTACAGTATAAGTATGAAGGTAAAGGGAATAAGAACTTTATTCTTCCATTACGTAAAGATCCATCAGCAATTTTACATTCATTTGCGTACACATGATAACAGGTAAAACATATGGTCTTATTAGCAATGTGGCGGCAAGCTACCAAGTCAATGTTTCAAGACGTAGGGTAAGAAAAAGATGCATGATGGGCGAAGTTCATCCAGAATTCTCCCATGCACCTGCTACTTCACATGGGTGAAAGAAAGCTAATCTATGTGTTCTTTGTGATGCTTTTCAAAGTTAATGGAGTAGAGGAAGCTATTTGTTCTTTTTCCAGTATTTTAATATATATCTTGTTGGATCGCCCGGATTAGTGGTTATTTCTCTTTTTTGCCTTCTTAGGGAAAAGTTTTTTGCCGTGCTTCTTTAATGGTGGATGAAGTTAGTAGGGTGGTTCTTAGCCTTCAAAAAGAAAATCTCTTGCTTTGATTTTATGACTTTTTCTTCTTTCTTTCAAGCGTTCAGGATATTGTTCAAAATGATGCTTATAGGGTGGATGAATTTTCCTTATGTAACTGTCAATTGAGAAGGGGAGCCTTGGTGCAACGGTAAAGTTTTTGTCGTGTGACCTTGAGGTCACAGGCTCAAGGTGTGGAAACAGCCTCTTGCAAAAATGCAAGGTAAGACAGTGTACTATAGACCCTTGTGGTCTTACCCTTCCCTGGACCCTGCATCTGTGGGAGCTTCGTGCACCGGCGCTGCCCCTTTTGACTGTCAATTGAGGCCTTTAATGTGTCATTTTTGCCTTAATCTCAAGTTGTCCTGGTGGACATGACTTACTTTAATGTCATAAATTGTAGCTGGTGTACGTAAAATTATCTCCAAGGTTCTCTCCATAAGCATTAAGACAGTTATGGCCTTTCCCATAAAGATTGAGCCAGTTACAAAAGTCCTATCATTTTCTCATAATCGATTTGATTGGTGAGTCTAGATCCAATTTAATCCTTAGCTTGATTGGATTTGTCCCAAGAATAGTTCTTTGGGGATTCTTATGATGTGAACTCCCAAGAAAGAATGTCTTGGAAGGAAGAACTGAGGAAGTTTATTAGTTGGTATGTTATGTGCCCTGTTCTTGGCTATGAATAGGTTAGCTAGGTTGGTAATATTTTTTCTTCTCCAGGTTATAGACAAGGACATATACTTCTGTTTCTTTTTTATGTTGGCAGCTGAATGAATGGTTAAATATGCCTCATGACTGAGCCTGATTTTGTGGAAAGAATTGAATTGAAATTGGATATGGTTTCCTTTTGTTAAAGAGTATAAACCATCTTCAGACTTCTGTCTAAAATGTTTCCACATTTTATTTTTCATTATGTACTGGCCCTCTCTCCATAATAAACAAAGCTGAAAAAAATTGAAAGAGTTTGCTTTTGAATTGTGATGGATGACCTCCCTTTCAAGAACAATTGGTAAACTGGCATCATGGTTGACTTCCTTTTGATCTAAGTGGTTTAGATCAATATGTGAGAAACCTGAACTCAGCTCTTCTAGGTAATGGCAATGCGGATTTTCCAGCTGTTATTGCTTGGATGGGTATGATCATTTATCCAGCTCTTCAAGGAGAGCTTTGTTCTTATATTCACCACCAAGAAAGCATGCATAAAGAAGCATATGGTGTTTTTTGTAATGATTTGATGGTCAGCAAGGCATACCTATATCTCTGGCTGTTAGCCTTCTTCTTTTCCTGACTTCTTTCTTTCATTTGTGCTCTTTGTATTCCCTTTGTGTGGCCTTTATCCATCAAATTATCTTTACTTTGTCAAAAAGGAAAGAAATGATGAAGAGATGTAACTAAACAATTTGCATTGCTCTAGAGAGGAAAGATGCTTCCAAGAAGGCAAAATGTTGTCAAAGATCACTCTTGGAATCCATCGGTTTTGTTACCCTGATTAGATGATGGACAGTTCTCATGATAATCATGATGACAAAGACTACATGAAAGTTACTATTCCCGTACTTGGGAAGAGGCATGTTCTGTGAAAGATCTACGTTGGATATAGTTGACGATTTTAAGTCAAATATGTCTCCCTTCATTGCCTTCTGCCATGATTATCTGCTTTTCGTTTATCTTATGAAGAAAATTGAAACCACTTGCATAGTTTGCAATCCTTAAATCATCTCATGCAATAACTAAGAGAGCATGAAGGTTTGCAGTGTGGTTTTGTGATCCAATCATCTCTTCAGCAAGGTTGAGATGGCCTAGGAATTAAGAGATGGAGAATTCTGCCTTTTGATGCCTGTGGCTGGATTTGCTCTGATCCATGAAACTCATTGTTGACGTCTATCTTGGCCAAAAGCTAGGATCAAAGTGATCAGGAAACTCGCAGTTGAGTCCTAATTTTGCCATTTCAGAAGATGCTTTATTGCTAATAGATCTGAAATGTGCTAGGTGTTTGTAGAACACATGTAATAATCCCCTCATAATGTGTTATTCAGGAAAGTGTTTTTTGTTATCATGCATTTATAATATCTTCTGACATATACCAGACATGTCCATGCTTCTGTGCAGTTTTATGAAGGTAGATTGTTGCTAAAATTAGGCTAGAATTAAAAGCTATACAATGAAAAGAGAACGTGTGTGCACATATTAATCAAGGTTCAAAACTGTAGAATAGAAGTAAAGAATCGTGAAAACTAAATATAAGTAAAAATGGTCCATTAAAAAGCGCTGAGTTAGAGCAAAGTATATCTTGGTCATGCTCAAACTTGTGGATTGAGCTCTCTAGCGATAAATAAAAGAAAAAGTTAAAATATATCAGCAAATGAAAAGAAAAAAAGGAAGACTATGAAAGTAAAACTAGAAGATAAATGGAGGAAAAGAAACCAAAAACATACATTACTTGATATTTAGCAAATTGTTAAATCAAACAGAAAAATGAGTTAATTCATATAAATCTACCAGGAAAGATGGAAAATGCTAAATAATTGATAATAATGAAAATGATAGAAACTGAAAATCACATATAACACCATGAACTGAGTAATGTAGAAACATGATATCTGTTTTATGATGCATGTGTTTATGTATTACAACTTATCCAAAAAAGAATGAGATTAATAGAGTATTTACCTTAAATTGGGTAATCCGCAGTTTTGGTGATTTTAACTTCAATCAATGACTTCTAAGGATTTAACTTAAACACAGAGATCCCTAAATTTGTAATTTCATATCTAATCCTTCATTTTACCCTTCAATTCATGTTTTACAGTTGAATCTATTGATGAAGTCATACTTCCATAGATCAGTGAAAACCCTTATGAAAATGGCCAAAAAGGTGCACAGAATGAGATCTGGGGTATTCACATGAACATGGAGTACAACACATAAGACCCTATATGGTTCATTTCGGCTGTGTGCACAAAAAGGAGACTGATAAACCTGAGATATTTTGTGGACCCTGACATGGGCCAGCCATGTTGTATTGGAGCCTTCCAATGCGGAATACATATCTGGGCTACATATTCATGCTGATTCATATCAAAACCATGCCTGTGAATTTAGACAGATCAACCCACAGACCATCCTTAGCAAAAGAACATAACTTGCACCATGTCAGTTGCCCCACATCATTGACAAGATCCAAGGTCTTTGTTGTGGTGATGTCTTTTGTATTTGCATATTCTCGAATTGGCTAAAATGTTAACGGACTTATTTCCTTTCTCCATTGACAATTTTTTGTTATCTCCTCAAACTTTACAACAGACACTCTGAAGATCCTTCTTGTAGCATCGGTTTCTTTCTCATATTTACAGCTTCATCTCCCACTATTTTGGCCCATATGGCCCATATGATTCCGTGACTCTTTTAAGAATTAGCATAGGATATGGGTGTGATCATTTCCATTCACATGAATATTTGAAGAGGGAAATGGAAATCATGTCAGGGCAGCTCAGATATGTAAATTAATGGAGATGGAGAAAAGTGATTTATCTGTTTCCAGCAGAAAAACTTTTATAGCCTGCACTTTACCAATATGAGCTTGGTGACATGGGTCCAATCTAAATGTTTAATTGGAAATACAGGTTCAGCAGGCTAAGGTGGAGAAAACATCTTGGTCAATGACAGGATATTCAAGTCCCTAATCTGACTGTGGCCCCGTAAACATTATGTAGAGTAGGTTGCCAACTTTGGTCATTTGTCCCTGCATGGTTCCCCCTAAGCCACTTTCTTGTTGGGAGCTTAGATGCTGTTTCGTATTGGAAAGTGATAGTGCAACTATTGCCACTTGCCATAAATGGTTCTTTATTATATATGACTACACCAGTATATCGGGCTTCCAGTTTTTAGGCCATTATCACATGAGCTGGTCGCAGGTACATTTCCCTGAAACAAGGTCTCATTGCCTGCTGTTCCTGCCTTTCATTGTAGTGTTGGGAGTTCAAAGCATTTTTGTGGCGGGCCATACCATGGGTAGCCAAGGTATAAATGTCCCAACGCTCAGGCATAATCCAGCTGCCCATCTGGGGCCTGCAAATGGTGAATGATTAGGATTGTCGGCTGACTAGTTCCTATAGGTTAGCCCTTAAACAGTAGCACCTGCCTCATCAAAGTCAAATAGACTTTTTTCTACTTAGGAATAATGAATGATCTATATGTAAGGATTGTAAGGTGATACCTGGTGAGAGTTTAACCTCACAACATAGGTTAATGTTTATAGATATTCATATCAAAATATGGAGTAAAAGAACTGAACTTAATACACATCCAAAAACTAAGTAGTGAAACTTAAAAGGAGAGAAAATAACCTCATTCAAAAATAAGTTGATGGTAGAAGGAAATTGGAACTATGAAACAAAAGTAAATACCATGTGGACAAATATGACTGAGTTCATTAAGAAAGTGGCAAAAGATGTCTTATGAGTATCTAAAGGTAAAAGGCTATTAACAAAGGAAACATGGTAGTAGAATGAAACAGTGCAAAAAGCTATTAAAGAAAAACGAATGCGTTTTAAAGCATGGCAGAAGATTAGAAATAATGAAAACTATGAACAATATAAGAATGCTAAAAACGTTTCTAAGAGAATAGTAAGTGAGGCTAAACTTAAAGCATATGATGAGCTCTATAATAGACTAGGAACAAGAGAAGGTGAGAAAGATGTGTTTAAACTTGCAAAAGTAAGAGAATAGAAGGGTAAGGACTTAGAGCATGTTAGGTGCATTAGAAGTGATGATCAAAAGGTATTAGTCAAAGATGATGAGATCAAACAAAGGTGGGAAATATACTTTCAAAATTTGTTAAATGACAATGGCCTTGAGAATATAGGGATTGAAAATACTATAAATCTAAATAACATTGGATATTATAGATATGAATGTAGGATTAGAATACTTGAAGTAAAAGAGGCCTTGAGAAAGATGAAATCAGGAAAGGCCATGGGGCCTAATGATATACCAATAGAGGTTTGGAAGCATATGGGAGATATTGGGGTAGTTTGGTTGATCAGGTTGTTTAACAAGATTATAAAATCAAAGAAAATGCCTAATGAGTAGAGGAAAAGCTCTATTGTACCAATTTATAAGAATAAATGAGACATTCAAAGCTGCACTAATTATTGAGGGATCAAACTGTAATATCCTTAATTTTAAAGATAAAAATAGGAAATTATTAAATAAATTAAAATAAAAATTTATGGATGAAATTATTTCCTGAAAACATAATAATTAGAAAGTGCTCGTCGATACGAATCCAACGCCACCAAGAACGCGAAAAACGGAGCTCAAACGAGGGAGTTATGAGCCGTCAAAGTTGTAAGGGCAAAATGGTCTTTGACAGAACGTGTTACACAGGGGTCCAAATTGATAACGGCACTGCCTACACACGTTCTCACCAGTCCGCGAAATTGCCGGAGAGACGTGGAAGAGCCGTGCAGGGGAAGAGTTTCTCTTCCCCAAGACTCTAAAACCCTATATCTATGCTCTCTAGAGCCAAACGCTCCACTTCGAAGCGTTTCCATGAAAGCTACGCAAAACCCTAGCCCCGTAAAAACTTGAATTTTCCGGCTGAGTGGAGCCCCGGCAACACGAGCAACTCCTAGCCAGTGCAAGGTAAGCCTCAAAACCTATGTTTTTCTCGTATTTATTAATTAGGAAATTAATTAGGAAAACGTTTAAAAATTTTGGAAAAAAATCGATTTTTAGAACTTTGTGCACGCCATCGTTGGAGTGTGATTTCACGGATCAAACATTGTCCGTTTGAAAATCTCACCGTCCAACTAGTGTACAAGAGACCCAAGAGCATACCCTTTAAATTTGGGAGTGATCCAACTGTAATTGCCAGTTTAAAAACTCAAAAACCAAGACCTATGGAGGTTTTTAGGAACTTGGGAAAATCGTTTAAAAACCATGGTTTTTGAGAAAATTAGTGCAAAAGGAGGGCATAAATGGATTCTGCTAGAGAGAATTCTCAAGAAAATGGCGCAAAAATCACGCAAAACGGAATCCAGCTTCGTAGCTCCGCCGAGGCGAACGAATCCGGCCGTCTCTCCCAAGGCCGTCAACGGCTGCCGCGCCGCGCCGACGCCAAGACGCACTCGCAGACGCAGCCAGACGACGCCACATGACGTCGTCGGCCGCACGTGTGCGCGCGTGCGAGCGTGCGCGTTGTTTGGCCGTCGCGTGGGACCGGGACGCGCGCGTCCCCGGCGATCGTGACGCACGCGCGCGGCCCCGTGCGGCTGCCGCGACGCCGTGCGTCTTTCGTGCGCCCGTGCACGCTCGGTGTAAACCGGCGGAAAAGGGTGCCGCGCGCTTAAACCACCTTATGGTAGTCCGACAGCCCCATTTGAGGGTAGTTTTCACTAAAACTTGATTTTTGGGAGCCAGAGAGGTCCAAATCACGATCCGAAAGAGGCGTTGTGACCGTATTGACGACGCTGACTTAGTTTTAACTTAAAAACTTAGAAATGACCACTTTTTATTTAGAAAATTTTAAAATAGTGATGTGACATGTACAGTGCACTTGAATATACCAATTAAAGGGGAGTTATTGGCAAGCTAGTGATCTCACACCGAGGTAGGTGACGACAACTAATGTTTTGCCTTGATTTTAAACCATATTTAAACATAAAGCATCATGTGTGATTGTGTTTTAAATTGCGATTTTTATTTACCATGGATTTCATGCGACATTGCGTACAAGATGTGATGGTTATTCCAAATTGAAATCTTTTACCGAATAAACTTATTTCAAATGCTTTTACAAGTATGACGTTAATTTGTTATGCTTACTTAGAGACTTATTTCTTATTATATATATAGAAAAATGCATGGATTTACATGGAAATGAGAATGAGGCTTATTACCGAAGTCCTTTGATAAAGCTAATCCCGTGATGAGGGGCATGTCTTGGGGATTGCAAGCTATAAGTGCTCTTGAGTTTTAGCATATACATATGATTTCCGTGTTTTATATTTGATGACGGTGCTCTCGCCCCTGGCGCTGGCATGCTAGAGGGATGGTGGCCGCCACCCACCTTCCGAGATTATGCGATGTGATGAGTTTGTGCATGATGATGTACACTTCGCCCATAGATGGCATTCTAGTGGGTTTGGTAACATGGATAGTCCACACCATCGGTCTCGAGCCTTTCCATGGGGACGTACGTTAAGTCTCCCGTTATGGTGTCGACGGGAGCCAGCGTGGTCGATACCCATGGAGGGTCGCCACCGCAAAGATGACGGCCCATATTCGTTATGTGTGCATGTATGATAAGCATGGTTATAGATGGTATGCCCTGGTGTGACGACACTCGCAGGTTGACTATGTGTACTCCCGATCGTGATGTTAGTGCGATGTGGTGGGACCCATTACCTTGGGGTGCCCTTATTCTTGTTGTATGCTCCATGTTATTGATTTATGTCATGTTTTAACTCCGTGAATTTCATGTTTTAAGATATGGAATAAATTAGCATTTATTGAACATGGCATTATGATATCACTATCTTCATAAATGTTAGATTTTTCATCAAGATTGTTCATTATTTCTCGCATTTATTACATTAATTGTCTATGTACCTACACAAGCGATATTGCTTAAGGCACGTTTGTTTTTAATGCCTTAGATCTCGAGCGCGACACCGTAGAAAGGAAAAGCGGTTGATAAACCTTGAGAGTCAAGACTAGTTTCCTATAGTTTTAGACGTAAATGCGAGTCATTAGAATGGATTATCATTTGAATTTCATTATGGACTCGTATACTTTATATTCGATGTGATTTAGATCTTTGGACATATATTGGACATTTATATGGGATGTTATGATGATGAACTCCCTAGCCATTTTATTATTGTCTTTTGGACGTTTATTTGATTTAAAATAAAGGCGCCTATTTATTTGACGTTGATTTATACGCGGATTATTTATTTATGTTTAAATTACGTGTACGTCATTTTGAGAAAGGAAAAATTAACACCCGGAGTTTTAAGATAGGTTTAGTAAAATGTTAAATAAATCTTTTCTCATGGGATCCCAAATGCTCTTATTTAAATTGCCATTATAAAAAAAAAAAAAATTGTCTTAAAAATCCGGGGTGTTACACAAACTTATGAGCCACACTATAAAACTTTTTGAAAGAGTGATTGAGAAGAGGCTACGACGTGAAACAAGTGTATCGGAGAATCAGTTTAGTATCATGCCTGGGAGGTTTACCATGAAAGCTATTTTCTTACTAAGACAATTAGTAGAGAAATATAGGGAGAAGAGAAAAGACCTGCACATGATCTTTATTGACTTAGAGAAAGCTTACGATAGAGTCCGCAAAGAGTTAATATGGACGGTGTTGGGTGGTAAAGGGGTTTCTCAGGAGTATATAGACATAATTAAATATATGTATGAGGGAGCAGTAACAAATGTTAAGACCACTAGTGGCGTGACTGGTGATTTTCCTATCACTGTCGAATTGCATCAAGGATCGACATTGAGTCCATACCTTTTCACATTAGTTATGGATGAGTTAACAAAACATTTGCATGAGGAGATTCCCTGGTGCATGCTATTTGCAGACGATAGTCCTACTTGATGAGATAAGGGAGGGTATAAACATAAAGCTAGAGTTATGGAGAGAAGCATTAGAATCAGAAGGATTTAAAATTAGCCGAACTAAGACAGAATATATGGAATGTAATTTTAGCAAGGAGAGTGAGAGTGGAACACCAGTTAAGATTGATAACCAAGAGGTCCCCCTGAGAGATCACTTTCGATACTTAGGATCATTGATCCATGAGAGTGGAGAGATTGAGGGGGAGGTTACCCAGAGAATCCAAGCGGGTTGGAACAAATGGAGATGTGCATCGGGTGTTTTATGTGATCGGCAGGTGCCACTCAAACTAAAGGAAAAATTTTATAAGATGGCTATAAGGCCGGCCATGCTCTATGGATCAGAGTGTTGGGCAGTTAAGGAACATCGTACTCATAGGATGAGTGTCGCAGAAATGAGAATGTTGAGATGGATGAGTGGTAAGACAAGAAAAGATAGAATTAGAAATGAAAATATTAGAGGAAATTTAGGAATAACACCAATAGGTAACAAGATGACGGAGATTAGACTTAAATGGTTTGGACATGTTCAAAGGAGACCAACAACAGCACCAGTTAGAAGAAGTGAGGCAATACAAGTTGAAGGTTCTAAAAGAGCAAGGGGAAGGCCCAAAGGAACGTGGATAGAAGTGGTGAGGAAATATTTAAAAACTTTGGGACTAAATGAAGCCATGGTATTTAATAGAGTGGAATGGAGGAATAAGATTCATGTGGTCGACCCCTAATTGGGATAAGGTCTTGATGATGATGATGACGATGACCTGTCTTATCAGTTGTATCTTCTTACAATTGAAATGATGCTTGATGAGTTCTCTTGGTTTTATTCTGTTGGCCCCACAACAGTATGTCATATTGATGTTTGGATGATCCAATTTCATTGGAGTTTATCCATGGTGCTTGATGCAACTATTGATTTGTGTAGCTGTAATAGAAACAGCATCTGCACTTAGAATACCCAGTGAAAGGTCCTGGAAACTGTGCCTGTGGAAGATGATTTTGTGCCTAAAGGATTGACTTTGTTGTCTAATGTTCCCTTGCTTTCTAAATGCCATGCTTGACAATTTTGTTCACCATTGGTCTTATCTTAATTGAAGCCTTCCCTTTGCTCGGATGCTATAACTATTGAACTGGATGCTCATGCTTGTGATTACAGGATGATGGAATGGGGATTGCTACCAAAGGATGAAGCAGAAAAGGTCTACCAGAAAAAGCTGAAAAAGAACCAGAACCAGAAGCTCAACTCCCCAGCAAAGACCGTCACTGTTAAAAAGGCAGCAGAGACTCCTACAAAGACAGTGACAGTATCCAGGGCCATGTCCAAGACCACACCGAAGTCGTCCAAGAGGCCAAAGATTGACAATGGTTCGGACGACGAAGACGACTTCACTTCCCCAAAGAAAAAAACTAAGAAACAGTAAGGTTCCAGTTAAGCCTTCAGAACCTAATTTTTACTGATTCGGGTCCCCATAGAATTCAACATGAGGTAGTCAAGCCAATATTCCTGTATCTGGATCGTTCCCATTAATATAGTTACTGCAAAATGATGTCTCAGCTACTCTGGAAGAATTCTAAGATGCTTCTGGATGATGGACAGGATCAGAGGAAGATGCAAGGAAAACTGATATATAATCATTCTGTGTAAACAATGTCTCAGTCTCAGTCTGAGTCTCAGTCTTAGTAGAAACTTGTGCCCCCAAAACAATGTTTATTGATGGGTTCAGCAGATTATGACACCTGGTTTGAAAAGATTGTCCTACAAGGTCAAAAGACACTGGATCTACAAACTAGATTCATATAAAAATGAATAAAAAATTGGATTCTATTTCTTCTTCTTGCGATGAGGAAAAAGTGTTGCCCAAGTAACACGCCCGTCTTAAACCTTTTGCAACCTTGCCCAATATCTTTTCGTCTCCTTCCAGAAGCCAACCTTAACAGCTCTTTTGTTATCCTTTCAGAGAACTTTGGCCCACCAAAAATGATAAAGAAAGCCTCTTTTGATCTCAGTCTGAGCAGTCCAAATTATAGAAAAGACTAACAAAAAGAGATGGGATGCACTGTATTATGGTGTGGTAGGTTGTATGGACGGTGTGAAACGGTTAGATTATCTGGTGGCATGCACTTGGACCAATGGACGGTGATCTGGAAATTACATTTGTTGGGTCATCCTAGCCGTGCAAGGGTTGCCTGACCATGGGTGGTTGGAGTAGGATTATTTTAATTATCCATTTGAGTCCATATATCGACTGGTGAGATCATTATCACATGTGACCTTGAGGTCACGAATTCAAGATGTGGAATCAGCCTCTTGCAAAATGCAAAATAAAGAGTCCTTGTGGTCCACCCCTTTTTCAGACACCACATAGGTGGGAGCACCGGAGCTGCCCTTTATCCCCAGCTTTTGCTGATCCATACACTATCAATAAATTAATAGCATAAAGACTAGGGATTTCTTGTTACTTTGACGAGGCACTGTTGATTAAAAACCCTCGATAAATTAATATGACGTCAGTGACTATGATTTTTATTAATTTTAATTAATGAAGTGCAACTTGAACAGCTTACAGCTTGTGTTATTTTAGCGAGGATTGCGTCAAGGAATTTTTTTTTTTTTTTCTCTTTTGTTAGCTCAAATATTAATTTGTTAACTAGGGGCTTTTATAAAGGGCAGTCTCAGGGGCACGAAGCTCCCACATATGTGGGTAAGAGCCTTTATAAAGGGCAATTCTCACGAAGCTCCTACTTATGAGAAGTTCAGAAAAGGAGTGGACGACAAGAGTAAATAGTATGCATCCTTATCTTGCAATTTTGCAAGAGACTGTTTTTATGCGATGACAACTTTTGTGTAGTTGTCAATTTTGACGCAATGGAATTTACATTAAAGATTCCGACCGACATTGTTTGTTTCGATCATTTCGATTCCAAAATTTGGTAACTTTGAGTCTTTTTTCATTTTTTAAAATAAAATTTTCTCCCAAAACAATGACTGAAAATCTATCTAAAAACTTTTTACGCTCTCGGATCATTGCTTTCCAGAATTGACAAACTATGAAGTTGTTACAAGGTGTGCCATATTAATTTAGAGAAGACGGATACCGTGGGCTCCATCGGAAAGATAATTGGTGGAGCCCATCAAGTGAAACGTGGATTTGTGTATCTAGTGGGTCCATTGTATATGGGACTATTGGCAAGATCCAGCCAACTAGTCCAAGTACTCACACCAATTGCTGGTCTAGAATATGAGATCACAACTGATCGGATCTCATCGGTAGGACACCACATCTAGATGAACGATCCAGATCACTACACATTTGGGTCTCCCGTTGATCCCCATGTATTAGGAAGACAAATCTTCTATGTTTTAATAAACCATGACTGCATTATTGAAGGCAATGAGGGAAGAAGCAGAGAGATATGTATTAATTTATGAAATCTGACCTCATCCATGAATGCTCACATGCCATTGTTTTTGCCTGTTTTGATTATATCTCACTTTTGATAATACCACCCAGCTTTTGAGTTGTCACTGAATTGGATTGGTGAGAGAGAGAGAGAGACCGGGTCAACCTCTCTGAGTGCTAATCATCGAAACACACGCCCCTCGTTGTGGAAAAACCAGCTCCCTCAACCAAACCTTTTTACCAAATATTTTGTCACTGTTAGAAAATTGATATTTCCACCCTTTTGTCATAGTATTTTCTACTTTCTGCTGTATTTGTTTGTTACACAGAAAAATAAAAATAAAAATAAAAAGAAGATTAAAAGGGGGTGAAATTCGGGCAAAAGAATGAAAAAGTACACCATTTTTGCCCAAGTTTTGAAGAAGAAATTATCCAACTATTAATGAAAAAGAAAACTAATAGAATA
The DNA here is from genome assembly GCA_035236585.1 of Warburgia ugandensis. Classification (NCBI taxonomy): domain Eukaryota; kingdom Viridiplantae; phylum Streptophyta; class Magnoliopsida; order Canellales; family Canellaceae; genus Warburgia; species Warburgia ugandensis. The sequence goes on from CP141129.1 coordinate 46,698,452, forward strand.
TGATCAGAATTGGTTGTTAGGACAAGCTCTTTCTTGCCAGTGAAGGATCAGAGTTGATCTGACCGTAGAGTATAAGATCTAACTACATCTGAATGATCTGAGCCACAAAAGTGGTAAGTTAAAATGAGCAAAGGTCTATCTGCACATCGTTGCTCAAAGATCGGAAGGATGTAATTTGTTGGATGTAAACTATGACTTGTTAGTGACACCTATGAGCCCATTTTTCCTTCCAACTATAGATCAAGGAGACTGTCTTCAAGGAATTAAAAAGACATATTAGTTATAAGTACCAAAAAATAATAATAAAGGTTAAAAAAGATCTCAGGAAAAGAAGAGAAAAAGGGGGAAACGATGATCATGTGTGTAAATTTCTCTGTGTTTATTTATTTATTTTGTGCCCTTTTCAACAGAGGCTAGAGAGAGAAACAGAAAGAGAAGGGAGAAGAGGGAGAGAGAGGGAGGAGTGCACTGGCCGCACTTCCTCTCCCCTTCAAAAAAGTCTCCTTCTTTGACCACCTTCTCCTTCTTACCTTCTTCCTCCTCCTTGCTTCAAATCTTCCTCTTCCTCCACCTTCCATCTGATTATTATTTCATGGTTTGCTCTCCGATTCCATCATCTGTTTCTCTTTCTGTTACCAATCATAATGGGTGCTTGTCTTTCCAACACAAGAGTCAGTGGTTCTAGCAGCAATAACAATAACAATCAGAAAGATAATAAATCTTCAACAACACAGCAGCAGCGACAACAACAACAGAGACAGCAAAACCCAGAAAAGCAGCAAGCCCAGCTACAAAACAAGGGCAAAGGACACGCAAGAAGGCCAAGTGGGATTGTTCCTTGCGGGAAAAGGGAAGATTTTGGATATGCTAAGGATTTTGATAAGAGATATAGTATAGGAAAGCTTTTGGGACATGGGCAATTTGGTTACACGTTTGTTGCAACTGACAAGGCAAATGGGGATCGTGTTGCTGTCAAGAGGATTGAGAAGGATAAGGTATTTTGTGAATTGGGTGGGCTTTGAAATTGTTTCCAATTGCCATTTCTTGTTTCTGGTGTTGGGTTCTGGATGAAGTTTGTTTTCTTGCTGTTGATATGATCAGTGTGATGCTAGGATCTTGATTATGCTTTTGCCGTTGGCTTCTTCTTTTTTCTGGTTTTTACCTGAAATGATTTGGTTTCTGGAAATTGTTATATTGGTTTCTGAGCAGTAATGGTAAAGGTCTCGATTCTGGTATTTTCAATAGGATTGTGGATAGCTGAAAAGATGTAACTATTCCCTTTTTCCCTTTACCATCATTGTGGTGTTTGCTTCATTTTCAGCTGCACCTACTGCTGCGAATTTACAAGTTTGCAAACGTCCTTTCTTTGCGAGCACATGCATTTGTTTTATTCTTTGCTAGGTATTTAGCCATCTAATCTCTCTTTCACCTAGAGGGGATGACTGAGGAAATCTGTTTGTGTGATTGTGTTTGTGGATGATTTGTTATGAGATCTATACAATCCAGACTTTGCCGGACATGTAGTAATTTTTTTTATTCATTTGAAATTTCTGGTAATCAGTCTAAACTTCAGTTAGTTAGATGTGCGTCAAATGAATGGTGGAAGGATCTTTATCATCAATGGTCAAATAGTGCAACTTTTACAAAGTAATTAGATCACAATGAAGTTGATTGTGCTTGCAATATGGTTCTTTAAGGAGAAACTTAGATGTGTATTAGCCGCCAACAAATTTGGAGAGTAACATGTTCAGTATCAATGACATAAAAATACAACAGTGCTGTACAACTCTAACTGATAGCTTGTGAATATGTTAGGACAATAAAGGATTCTACCTTTTGAAGATGGCACTGTCAGTTTATGACTGAGACTTAGTTTAGTTCTCAATTTGAAATCATTATCTTTTGTTTGAATATAAGCTACAGATACAAATTTTAGCACTAATGTGGATTTAGAGTAATACATTATCCTTTGACGGAGTTGGTGCCTAGACTAATAGTTTTTGAAGAACCATTCTTGTAGGTAAAATTCTGTGCCAGCATTCGGTGAATGTTGGGTTTGAACATAGTTGTTAGAAATTCCTCTAAATAGTGGGAAACCCTTTTCTCAAACTGGCATGAAACTTCTCTTAAACAATGGCGAAACCTGTCTGATATGCTGTGGGAAGCACTGGGGAATCATGGGAAGCAGTGGGAAACAGCTGGAAAATTTATGTGAAATACATGGGAGACATGTTTCCCTATTTTGTCATCTTTTCTATCGTATGTCATACTATATTCTGCAAATAGTTCTTATGTGTTCCTCTAGATGTTTCTTCTCATTTGCTAATGTTTCTTCTGTGTTTCCCTAAGATTCTTCTATCGTTATCCAAATCTCTCTCACTGTATTTCTAACAGGATTTCTTACTGTTTCCAAATTTTACATTTCCCAGGTTCATTCTCTTGCATTTTGACGTTCTTTTGACTTTTCACTTCCCATATCCGTTTTACAACCTGCTAACTATGGTTGCGACATCATAGAACCAGTGGCTGATAGTTCTCATCAGCAAAGACTGACAGAGATTACCTAACACCCATAGAATCACACCTAGCTTCACCTCTTGGCATGGGAGTTGAAAAAAGAAAAACCCATCATTGTCAACAATATCGATAACATCAGAATAACCAAGTACAGGATGAAAGTTGTAGCATTATTATTAGTTATTTTTATTGTTTTCATCTTTCTTTCTACTATTCACATTGATGTTAGTAATAGTTATCCTATTTATTTAATTTTTTTTTACCGAAGATTCAATGAAAACTGGAAATGTCTGAAACTGGCCATGAGGCCCCTAGATCATCACTTACAAGTTTTGCACCTTCTGGCCTCTTTCTTTGTGTATCTTGTATAGATATGTAATTTCTGCCTCTGCCAATATGGGAAACTGGGTAAATTGTCAAGGAAGAAAGTTTCTTATTTGTTTTTTAAGCTTAGCCTGAATTGATAGGGTTGTGATCCTTCTTTGACCACTAACCTTATGATCTGAAGTGAGTCCTCTTCAATTACAAGGCGTGAGAAGCTCAATTTTGTACATCAGAAACTTCAGTCACATAGTAATTCTTTTTGGCCCAGTATAAATGAAGACTTTTGCAGAAAGTTTTAAACAAAGGCTCTTCTTGGGCTGACCCCATTACCCTTTGCTGGTCAAAACTGAGGTTCATCTGCCCTTATTGGGAGCATCCAAGAGGCACTGAATGCTACCCTTGGTCTAGCTATCATGGTGTAGTTTTGGGGAAAACCTTTGGCCCTTTTGTTCTAGCATCTGAAGAATATCTTTTTCATGGTTTTACCAGACTGCCTCAAAAACTCCCATATTATGGTTCTACATTATCTCTTTATTTTATCATGCAATTTTAGGAAATTCTGGAGTTCCTCCTGTACCACATTCCTTCCAAGTCCGAGGAAGAGAATCCAGAACTGACACCTAGTTGTGCATCCAGTATAACTGAGATTCTGTACATGCCCCACAGCTCTTTTAAGAATTTAGCTCTTACCCAGAGAAGCATCTAGTAATTGATGAAATAAACAAGAAAATATTTCATGCCAAACCTGCTCATAGAGAATATGATCAAATATGCAAGGCTGCACGATAAAGAGACCATTTGGTAAGAATTACTAGGTTATGTTACTTCTTTATTAATATTTTGAAAATATTGGTTTTGGTGGCAGATGATACTTCCTATCGCTGTTGAGGATGTTAAGCGAGAAGTCAAGATACTGCAGGCCCTGACTGGCCACGAGAATGTTGTTCAATTCCATAATGCATTTGAAGATGATTCCTTTGTCTATATAGCTATGGAGTAAGTTTCAGCACTTCAAAAATTCTGTTGCTATGCTTAGACCATTTAAATTATCATCCTATTGAACAGTTTATGTGTTAAAGGTGTTTGATGATTCATGATACTCCTTTGGCCTTCACCTTCTTATCAGTCTCACTTTGTTCCTGTACCATCCATACTTTATTTGTGGACCATGCAGACTAAGTTCTGGATTATTAAGGGAAAACATCCCTTGGTTGCCTGGTTGAGTTGTAAGCAAGATGTAGAAGAGTACTAAATGACCTACCAATGAAATGTGATGGACTTAGCCAATTCTACTGTGTGATAGCTTCTTGGAAATATCATAGCAAATTAAGATACATCTGTTTGTTTTTGAGTTTCAGATTTTATGTTTTGGTCAGGTGATTGATTTTTTACAATTGAAGGATCTTCACATTCTTCTTAATCCCAGTTTCTCAGAAACAATCTAGCTATATTATTCAATATCAGAATACTTCACATGTATGAGCATGAAGTGGCATAAATTTACACCAGCCAAAAAATTTGTAGAACTTATATCCAATTCCCTTTGATGTCATCTGCTGAGTAAGGAACTCCTTAAGCAAGGGCAGAAGAGCTCATTTTGGTATATTAGCTAATGCTCCTGATGTAGGACAGCATGCAAAATGACCTAATCTATCTGCTGAGATCAGATCGGAATTAATTTAAATAAGAAAACATAAATTAAACTATGACGAACACTTCAACATGCAGAATATCAGTCTTAATTGGCATGAATAGCTTATAATGCGTTACAGAATCTGCAGACTGCCCAAAATCTCTGCTAATTAAGGTAAGATTGAAGTTCAATTTGGATCGTTCCTCTAATTGACGAATGGTCCTGGTTAAGCTCTGTATCTAGGGTTTTGGAATTTTGTGCAGAATAAGAATTCTAGGTCATTAGCGACACCAATCACGTAACCACACATAGCTCAGAATTCATCCTCTAAAAGACAAGGTAGAAAAGTACTGACTTACAGAATAGGATAAAACAGCAAATGATTCAGCTTTGTACCGAATGCGGCTACATGCCCATAGAAAGGAATCTACCAAGTCTAATGAAATTTTCATTCATTATTCATCAAAAACTACTCAAACAAAAGAGAAAAAGATCTTAAGTAGGGGACATCCAACCCTAATTGGGAAAAAGTTGTCGCCATGTGACCTTGAGGTCACAGGTTCAAGGCGTAGAAATAGTGTGTTGTAAAAATACAAGGTAAGGCTGCGTACTATAGGCCCTTGTGGTCCGCCCCTTCCCTGGACCCCGCATAGGCGGGAGCTTTGTGCACCAGGGCTGACCCTATCCAACCCTAATTTAGAAAAAGACAAAATTGCCCCTACTTAAGTCACAACACACTAAGAAACCTAATACCCTTAGTGGTAAATATCCAAAGTAAACTAAACTGTAACATAACATTAAAAAAAAAAAAAGTGGGATGACGGTCCCCATCAATAACTTCTCATGAATTAATATGGTATAGGACATCACCTCCATATCAATTTGGGGCATCAACATTGCTCATACAATGATCTGAGGTGTTGATCTGACTGGCCACTACTACTCCATGGTCCACTTTAATCAGATCTTTTGAGGATTATACTTGGAACTTTTGGTTGTTACTATTTGCAAGCCTTGATTGAGAACGTCGTCTCCGTGGTGTATTACCTTTACGGACTATGTGTTCAAGAGATCAACTACCAGAATAATTGCCCCAACCACACTCAATATTTGGTTTAGTGTTAGATCATGATTTTACAAAAAACAATCTAAATCACAGAGTTCTCTTTGGCATTCTGATTGAATCAAGCAGTTTACACTTCGTATGATCCTTATCAGCAGGATCTGTGCTGTTATTGTTTCATGTGACTTGCCACCCAGTTGGACTGGGACTTTTCTGCTATGTCTTTTTTGTCTCATACTGTTTCAAAATCAAGCCCAATAGTATATCTCAAATGAGCTAATTATACATGCTTTACTTTTTGTATACACTAACTTTTTCCAGCTCGCGTTGGTCCATTTAATCAAACTAGTAAGAAGTTGGATGATCATGATTGTAGTGTGGTGATATTCATTTTATGTGCTTCTTAACAGGCTATGTGAGGGTGGAGAGCTACTTGACCGGATACTAGCCAAGTAAGACATTGTTGACCTGTCCTTTCTTTTGAATTTTTTAACTAGAATGTAGTTATCTCCCACTTCTGTATGTTGTCAATGTTTTTTTGTTACAATAGTGTGATACAATTTTAAACTTTTCTGCTGTATATATCTTTTCTGTGCAAATCCCTTTTACTTGCCACTTCAATTTAGGCATTGCTGTTGTAGGAGTTGTGGGCCTATGATGTTTGTGCCTTAAATATTTGTTTACCAAGAAGTTCTGAAAGCTATTCTTTAAATGATTCTTTTTATGCAGAAAGGATAGCCGTTATACAGAGAAAGATGCTGCAATTATAGTGCGTCAGATGCTCAAAGTTGCAGCTCAATGTCACTTAAATGGTTTGGTACATCGGGACATGAAACCTGAGGTACTAATCTATTATACAAAGATGTTTAACTTATATGGTGGAGTTAAAGACAGATGAATGATGTTCCTCTCTTCTGCTTATTTGGTAAGGTTGTGATATTTATATTTTAATGTGCAGAACTTTCTTTTCAAGTCAACAAAGGAGGACTCACCCCTTAAGGCCACTGATTTTGGTTTGTCAGACTTTATAAAGCCAGGTCAGTGGAAAACTATGTTCTTTTGTTTCTCCTATTGTTTCTCCATCCGATGATGCAAAGAGTATATAGGGTAATAATTTGTAGTAGTATTCACAAAGTTCTGTAATATCAATTATTGTATGACAGCTGAAATGGCACTGGCTCAATGCAGGGAGGAAATTTCATGATATTGTTGGCAGTGCCTATTATGTTGCACCAGAAGTACTAAAACGCAAATCCGGTCCTGAATCAGATGCTTGGAGCATAGGTGTGATTACATACATATTGCTCTGTGGAAGGCGTCCATTCTGGGATAAAACAGAAGATGGAATATTCAAGGAGGTATAGTAAATTATATTTTGAGATCAAATGTACAGGCTCGATGCTTCCTTTTGCCTTTGTTTTTTGCTTTTTAATATGAAAGGTGCATGTTGCTATTTGCTTGAAGTGGAAACAGACTTATTTGCATCTATTGAGAACCTAGTAACAGAAAAAAGAAGTGAACGAAAGTGTCTGTCTGTTTGTTAATTCTAGATGCTAATTTGAAGTCAAATAATTAATCAAGAGATCTACAGCTCGAGACTCAACTTTTTCTTTACTTTTCTGAAGACTAGGTGTAAATTGTTGATGCTTGACTAGAATGTCCAAACGTATGAAACCTATAATGTCCATCCTTAAAGAGGTTGTTGTTCCTGTTGTGGCAGTGTGAACTATGACCAGACCTTTTGCATAATCTTGAGTTTCCGCATCTCGTATTCTCCAGCACTACCTGGTCATGTAGCATGACCCGTTTCAACTATTTTCATCTCAATTTCTACACAAAGACTTGTTAAACAGTAAGCCTTCATCCATAATTGCTTATTATATTTGTTATGCGCCCTAGAGATTATGAGTTTGTGCCATTACTAACATCAGTGTGTAGATGAGCATGTGATTTCCTGAGAGGGAGACCCATTTTGTCCAGCTCAAAATTATTAAACCTGAATGGAACATTTTTTGTCATTTTTATTTAGATTTAAGTTCTTGATTTTATAATATTTTGCATGTGAAGTCCTGATTCTTTTGCAACTGAACTCATCTTTAATTGGTGGACAGAGTTGGCCTGGATTCCCATTTTCATTAACTAACTAATGTTGTTGTATTTCTTTAAATCCCTATTCAACTTTAAAAGGATAGACCTGGGTGCAACAGTGAAAGTTCATGTTCTATAATCATGAGAGATTTGGAGTACACATCCTAGTCAATGATGGAACCAAAGCAGTCACTAAATATTACAGTCTGATATTATTCAGCAAATTGCAATTCAATACATCCCTGTTTCGATCTTTATATTGCTGTAGACATCTTTAAGTTTTGTCTTTGCTTGTGATTTGCAGGTATTAAGAAACAAGCCTGACTTTCGCAGGAAGCCGTGGCCAAGCATAAGTAACAGTGCGAAAGATTTTGTTAAGAAGCTATTGGTTAAGGATCCTCGTGCAAGACTGACTGCAGCGCAAGCCTTGTGTACGTGTCTTATTTGGGTCTTTAAAAAGTTAAACATCTAAATGCCACTTGTTTCCTGATAATAAGTTGATTTTACCCATATTTTAAAATTGTTGGATGACTTTGAACAAACTTTTCTTGGATTAAGTTTTGAGAATAAAATGTTCCAACAAAGAAGTTCGCCCACTTTGGATGTGTGATGTCAACACCATATGCTTGTTTTGTATTTCAGTAATGTGATCTTGAGTATGTAGTTGTCTTTAGAGTTGAAGCTGTGTATGATTGCCCTTTCTCTATTGTGATTTGATTTCTAAGAGGTCCAGAATATCATCTGATTGATGCTTATTTTCTTCAGCACATCCCTGGGTTAGAGAAGGAGGAGATGCATCGGAAATTCCTGTGGATATATCTGTTCTATCCAACATGCGACAATTTGTAAAATACAGCCGTTTGAAGCAGTTTGCACTAAGGGTATACACTCTTTGTTCTGTATTAATTCATCTTGGGAATGTACATGGCTCTGTTTACGATACTGTTGAAAAGTTCTGGTATGCCTTTCCTGAGATTGGCCTGATAGTTCTAATTTGGATGTTTCTTACATTTTTCTGAAGGCATTAGCCACTACACTTAATGAAGAGGAGATAGCTGATCTCAAGGATCAATTTGATGCAATTGATGTGGATAGAAATGGTGCAATTAGCCTTGAAGAAATGAGACAGGTATACTATTTTGTCCTGATGGATGATTGGGAAATTAAAATGTAGTTGTTGGTATTTTGTTATATTGCTCTTTGTAATTCGTCAAAGTTATTTATATAGTTCTTTCAATGCAATTCATCGGTTTGAGGCTCTTTTGAAATTGGATATGGACTAGCATTGAATTTTGGGGATATTTTCCTTTCCATATGTTTTAGTAGGCTTTGTTTATTGTTACAACTTGGTTCAAGTCTTTTGAAGCTTAAATTTAGGTTTTCCTTTCCTTTTCATTATGTGATTTTCATTTCTTTTCACCAGTTAGTCAATGACTGATCAAGTCAATGGGCTCCATGACTCACTTATTTGCTATAGATCTATCAGCAAAATGGTAACCAGAGAACTCCTTTAACCCATTATCTCTCTTGCATGGGTAGACTTGTCTATTTTACTACCTGATGCACAGTCAAAGCATGAAAGCTTCTTGATTTTAATGAAAATTATGAAATGTACGAAATAAACAGCTAAAGGTAGAACATTATGAATGCATTCTGAATTAAAACTGTAAGTGATGGAATATAAACTTCTGTTCAGATCTTGGTTTATGAAGAAATGAAGTCTGGTTGGACTTTGATCTCAGTTCAGCTGGAGCTTACAAATGTTGTTTGTCAATGTCTGAATTAGTAGGAAAATCTTATAAAGGTCAGAATGGATATCCATTTGTTTTCTTCTTCCTGCAAAGTTCAAATTGCAAGTCTTGGAACTTGTAGAGTTAGCTGCTAACTTGATCTTCATGGACTATGATATCAAAGTAATACATAACTACCAGAATATGAATTGGTTCATTGTCAACTAGTTCTAATTTTCTGCATTGAAGATACCTTGGTAGGGTCTCTCTTTTATAATTAATTTCTTCACTCCAGGATGCAGTTTCATTTAAATTTGATGTTATATCCCCTGTATGAACTGAAAACATTGGTTACTCCTTTCTATAACTATGTAAGTTTCAAACGATTGTATTCCACGAGTTTATCACCAAAATTTGCTCTTCTTATCATCACAGTTTCTGGTAACTGTGCAGGCTCTTGCAAAAGATCTTCCTTGGAAAATGAAGGAGCCTCGTGTTCTGGAGATTCTTCAAGCGGTAGGCCAATATCTTCAAGCCAGATTTCTTTCTTGTTTGACATTTTCAACTTGGTCCAGTTCCATATTTTCCATCTTATACATGCATTTTGGTGTATGAGTGACGAGCACTTCGTGGACAGGTGCAAAAATATTCATTTGCAGATTCCCTTAATGTGATAGTCATCACCTATATATTCCTAGATCCCAGGTTACTAAGAACACTTCATCATCATCATCAAAGCCTTATCCTGATTAGTGGTCGGCCACTAAGAACACTTGACAACATAAAGAAACGAGTCCTTGTTGCAAACTGCTTAGTTCTGGTTTTCCTTGCACTTGGTTGGAACAATCCATCAGGAATTCCATCCCTCTGGGATTTGTTTGGCACTTTCGCCGTTGCAGAGTTGTTTCTGTACGAACTTGTTTCTTGTGTGGACCAAAAGACAAGCTTCTGCTAACTATGGTTGTTTTATTATATCTCAATTGAGAATCAAGCACCATTTCACTGCTTTACAAGTTAGTTCTGTTGAAGTTGGGGATAAATAATTAACTCCTACATTACTCTTAAGTGAATTTCAATTCGGCCAGCTTGCGCAACCTGGACAAACCAAAAGGGAAGGCATCCTTTTAGGCCAATGAGTGGTGGGATCGGTTTTCTAAGAGTACCAAAATGGAGGACAAGTTTTGACTATTACATAAGCTACTAAGGCTGTCATGGCTTCAATGTATGGTCCAATTTTAGTGGTAAGGATCCCCCATTATAATCAAAGTGGCTTAGATTTGGAGTGGATTATCCATGGACCTTATATGAAAAGACTAGGGGTAGTCACTGGAGCTCTTTTGAGGTATCCGAGTGCCTCATGTCCATGTGGTTGATATACTGATCCCAAGGGGAATTAGTTGCATGTGATGGGGTCAGATATTTGCCAACTTCAACGGCCGGTGACATCTTCCCTTCTTTGCTTTTTCTGTTTTGTGCACATTGATAATCTCGTTACTAGCTTTCAGCTTGTCTTCTACTAAATTAATTGTTTAAACTGCCACTTGAAAAGAGAGAAGGAAGAAGTGTTTTCTGATATAAAAAGAAAATATCCTTAAAACTTACTGGGATATGCTAGTATTTTATGCACCTCCTACAAGATGTGCACTTCTATTGAAGTATCACTTTAATTTACTTTTTGCGTTCTATTGTAATTATAGGTATATCAATGTTTATTTGCTATATAAATTGAATCATAGAGGTCACTGTTCTTACTGGTCATTGAATTATCACTTAAGAAGCTTAGAGGTCCACTTAAAACTTCTGATCTGAAATGTTCTACAGTTAACTACACATTTTACTATTTCCAACTCAAAGTAATGTGATGACTGAAGTAAGATACTTAGCAGCTGGCTTAGTAAAAGACGTGGATCCATGTAGTGAGACAATGGCTATTTACATCTTTTAGGTCCCGTCCTTTCCACTCTTAGCTGCAGTCAACCACACTTTTTATGGGTGAGTTTTTCTAGGTACCCGCAGCCAGCCTATTGCTTGGCTTATCATTGGGGTCTGAGGTCATTATCCTTTTTTAACGACCTATACTGCCTTCAGTCTTATAAGATTTGCCTGCCTAACTTTGATGACCACCCAGCACCAAGACTTAGATTCTGCATTTTCATGTTTCAAAAGATCATAGATTGACGTAAATGCTTCAGAAGCTCTAGATCTGTTTTGTAGATGAAGTTCAGATCTGGTGATTATAAGGGGTTGAATATACATACTGCATATTGGTTGTAGGTTCACTTGTAAAGCAAAAAATGGAGATAATGTCATCATGCCTTGAAGTTCTGACTCCAGCATTGCCATTTTGTTTGATGCAGATGGACAGTAACACAGATGGGCTTGTGGACTTTGAAGAATTTGTTGCAGCAACTCTACATATTCATCAGATGCAGGAACATGACTCCAAAAGATGGCAGCTGCGGTCTCAGGCCGCTTTTGAGAAATTCGATGTGGATAAAGATGGATATATCACCCCTGAGGAACTGAAAATGGTAATTCCCTTTATCAGCTATGTTACATTTTTCTGGCAAGCAGATTGCTGCATTCACGGGGCACTCTGATATATCCTTGCAGCAAATAGAATGGTCTAATTTATATGGGTTCCTATGCAGCAAACGGGTCTGAAGGGCTCAATAGAACCACTTCTAGAGGAAGCTGACATTGACAAAGATGGGAAGATAAGCTTGTCGGAATTCCGAAGACTTCTTCGAACTGCAAGCATGGGCTCACGCAACAATGTCCCTAGCCCTTCCGTTGTCCTGAATACTTGCAAGTTGTAGACACCAAATGGCTTGTTTAAGAAAAAGAAAGAGACAGGCATAACGGGAAAGCAAAAATGAGAGGAAGCTGAAATTCATTTTTTGGTGTGATCTTACTAGATTGAAGTTGATCCTGCGAGCCCCCAGTTGTGTTTCCATTAATGAATGAAGCTGCGTGGAAAGGAGACGGCAATTTTCCACCGATCAGAGCTTTTGACGGCCTTGTAAAGTCTGCTAGTGCCACCAAAGTGCTTCGTTGCCAATCAGTTAGCCTTTACAAAGTTGGTTCTGATAAAATCTTCCTCCCATGCTGCTGTACATCCTTTGGTATGACGGGGCCTCTTGTTCAGTCTTTCTCAGAGAATGTAATGTGTGGTGATGAAGTATATAATGCAAATGTGGTGTGTAGATTTCACATCTTATGCTTGTGCACTGTGGGCTTTTTTGTGTTCTATCAGTAATTTCTTTTGGTTGCTGTTGAATCCGTTTCGTTGTGTCACGAAGAAGGATCTTAATTCCCTGTTGTGTTATTTGGGTGCTGATTAGATAACCAGTTCTAACTGTGAAAATTTTCTTGGATTTAACAGATTAATTATTTAATCTAGTGGGAATTAAATTCTCAGCCACCTGCATCTGCAATGTTAGCATAGTCACGTAGGAATATTCTCAATCGCTATCCAGAAATTTTCTTCCACTACTGGTCAAAAACTGTATAAGAGCCTAGACTTTTACATTCCCATGCGCCACCCATAGTGACTGATACTTTGCTTTATATGGCTCATAGATATATCGTAACGCTATCCTCAATTTCTTTGTCAAAGCTATGTTAGGGGCATTATGATGCTTTTCTTTTGTTCTATGATTCCAATTAAATCTTTTCCAAGGACCCAATTGGTTAGCAGGAAACAGAAGGAAATTGAAATCTATTTCCAGCTCAAGTTAATTTTCCTTCCCTGGTTCGACAAAGAAAGACAAATCCAGATGGAAATTAATTGGCGTCTTTGCCAGGAAAGCCATCCTTGGTCCAAGTGGAAATTAGCACTTTCCGATGGCTCAAACTTGCAGTATTTACTGTCTCTCATTCCATTACAAAAGCACAAACCATACCCACCGTTAGTCTGGAACCATATCCAGAAGCATCCTTCTACCCTTCGTGACCATTGGATGGACTCAAAGAGATGCAAATATTCCTCTATAAAACATATTAAATCACATATTTTGAGTCGATCATCTCTTTCCTCCTGTGGGTTAAACATATTATCAATAGTTTGCCTGTCAAAGATTTCAGCTCCAAAAAGATAGTTAAGATGCAATACTGATCTATTCTTTACCTGTGGAAGAACTGTTAAGTGCCCCGCATAACACCCGTCATTCTACCCGAATGCCAAAAAGGGAACTTGTCCTGACCATGATCTCCAGAGGTTTACAGTCAAATGCATTCAATAATACATGGATGTACAGGAAGACAGGTCTAATAGATGAATCGCATTAAATTCCTTCAACTGACTTGCATATGCGCCTAACACCTCTTGTAAGAAGAAATAGAGAAGCTTTGCTCCAGGATCATGCCGCTATGATGAACCAAAATTAGGGAATCGTGCTATAGAGAGGAGGTCTCGTGTATTCAGCTTCATTTCACATGATAGGATTTCACGAAGAAAGTATCTGATAATGGTAAAAGATGATTTATTGATCTAATGTAGATGAAAATTTCATGGTACATCCACAAAAGCCCTTTTTCTTCATCTGGGAGGAGATCAAAACCCCGTCAAATCAGTTGCTCATAAACGACATTACATGAGTAACTGGAAGAGCTACCTTTGGGCCTTTATTACCCTTTGCCTCCAAAATCACCAGCGATCATCAAGCAGCTACCTTCTTGGAAGTCACTGAATTGACAATGGCAGCAAACTCTGGGCCCTGAAACACGGAAATTTCAAAATGTTTAGCTAATGACTAATCAAATTCACGTGTTACTTAAACTAATATTGTCCGATACATCAAAAAGACAACATGTCATGTACATGATTCCATGCATATTGGTATAGGCAAAGAAACGAGGAGAACATGTGCATATGTATACGCAGAGGTGATATGTAATAGGAAGCATGAAAATAAAAAGGCTTCGCCATATCCACTGTGAAATATGCATCCCAACAACTCCAGAACCAGAAAGAATGATGCATGTTATCACTTTGATAAATACAAAACTGTAGGAGCTTACCTTCAAGGAAGCACCTCCAACAAGAAATCCATCAATATCTTCCTGCTTTGCAAGCTCAGCACAGTTGCTTCCATTTACAGAACCTGGGCACCAAACATGGATTCCATGTCAGGAACAAACTGACACCAACCAGACTCACTTTGAATGCATTTATTGAGAAGTACATTCGCTGCTATGAACAGATGTTATTGGCATAATTTTATGGAGAAGGACAAAAACTTAGCAGTCTGTGAATCCTTGCATAAGAGTTTTAAAGTTCGAGCATGGATTTTGAGTTTCAGTGACAGCCAAATGGTAATAGATCCATGCAGTACTGACAGGAGATCAATCACCACTGGCTAAATGGAACGCATCTAATATCGGTATACCCTTTGTGCCAAAAGGAAAGTATGCACATGTCAAAAACACCATGCACGTGCCAATACAGAAATCATACAAACAGATGTACCTTTTCTCTATCATTTTACAGAGAGTTTCTCGTTCTCATCTCAAGAGATGAGACTAATGCCTCCTATTTTCTGAAGCCTCACGTACTGAACTAGTGGATTTAAATTATAAAGAACATGTGGAAAACATACTTATGTCTATAACTTGCTTTTGGAAATTCAATGTGTCAGCTATAGTCCAAAATCAAGCATAATGAGACCTAGTTTCCATAAGCAGAACTTGCAGTTGATGAGTGGTTACCTCCATAGATAATACGTGTTTTGGATGCAACTTCTGCGGAGACATTGTTTTTGAGCCAGTCACGAACGGCAACATGTACTTCCTGAGCCTGCTGGGGAGTTGCCACCTTACCCGTGCCAATTGCCCACACAGGTTCATAAGCAACAACCACATCATCCCAACTAGGCACATTATCTGGATGCATGATAAATATATCAAACCAGTATAATCCCATTATCTTCTATATATATGATACATAATTCACGAGAGAGACATCGCCAAAAATGAAGAACCTACCAGCAAAAGCTTTCATCTGTTGGAAACAGATATCAAAAGTTTTCCCTGCTTCTCTTTCTTCTAATTTTTCTCCTATACAAGCAATTACCTTGAGATTCTGGCTCAAGGCATAGGCAGCTTTTTTCCCAATAAACTGCACATAGAAAGGTTTAAGTCAACTTCTAACTTAAATTGATTGCAAAACAGCCAAACTTCAGTAACTACACTGATCAATTTGGTATGCGAAGTTACACTGGGTGCATTTGGTCTGCAACTTCAGCAATGTGGAAAGTGGACCATAGTCCAAACCTAATCCAATTGTTTTATTATATAGAACAGAATTTCAATGGAAAGCATTCATGGGATAAGTTTACCCACCTTATCATCTTCACCAATAACATGTCTTCTCTCAGAATGCCCAAGAATAACCCACGTGCAGCCAATGTCTTTTAATTGTTCAACACTACAGATGGGTAAATGCAAAATCAGTAAGTATGTGATAATATAAGATTCAAGCTACACTTTTCAAAGTGGTAAAAAACCTAGATTCCTCATTCAAAAAATTTAGCATTTTTCTATATCTATACTATAGCATCAAAACTCAAAATGTGGACACATTGCAGACTTTGCCAGGAAGAGTCAATGCAGCTTAATGCAGGGGATTACCCAGCTGACTTGGAAAAGGGGCTGCTTTGTGCCATAATTTCTAGCATCTTACCAGCAAATATTTACTCCTGGAAAAACTCTTTGCCTGGACTCGGCAAAACTCAGTAAATCCAAGAAGCAAATGTGGAAAACTTGAAACTTTATAGGCTTGGCCAAGTTTTGCGGCAAGTCAACAAGTCTGATACCATGATCTATATATATGGATGGACACACACTTTGCGTGCATACAAATGTATGTATTTAGTAGTATATTTTATTATTACCCCACATATAGTGCAGAAAACACTTAGAATTTCGCATTCTAATATGACACTGACTTTAAATAAGCAACTTCTATAAGGACCAATGAAGCTACAGTAAAGTTCTAAACATGTGGTACAAGGAAATTTTTTTAGAAAAAAGGAGAGAGAGAGAGAGACACAAAAGAAAATATTTGTTCTGTTCAAGTTTAAGCAAAAATGCTACCTGATTTCTCCGGTGAAAGCTCCACCTTTTCCAACCCAAGAATTCTGAGCAGATATCTCAATCCGATCAGTCAGTGAGTTCTTTACCTGGTCAATATATATAAATGGAGGTGCTACAACAACATCTGCATCCTCAACAGAAAATCAACAGGAACATATTTCAACAAGGGGATGAGATTGATCACCTAACACTTTGATCAAACAACAGAAGAAGATAACAACCCGGGCATGTTAAAATAGTAGAAAAGCAATATATCATAGGGTGCTAGAAGCAGATTCTTTTCCATGTTTCCATGCACATTATGTTTATCCCAGCATATTAGATATAAAGATTTATTCCAGCTTCCAGAAAGTATCAGTTGAGAATTAAAACATATAATCTTAAGTTAAACCAAATTAAAGAATAATGCTGGTGTTCAAAGATCATCGAGCTAAAACCCATGAGAATTTCGGTACTAGTACCCTACAGCTGTCCATCTATCCCATAGGTAGGTCTTTCTTTTAAAATGTCCTATAGAAGGGCCCAAACTTGCAATTTCATTCCACTACAGTCCATTCTGTCAACTGCTATTAGAATCGCACATGGGATAGCGGTTACATGTGTTTTTAAGATTTTAATGGGGGCAGAATGGGTATTTCCTCCTTGGTTAATTCCTTAAAGATGTCTTAAATACCCATTCTACCCCGTTAACGTCTTGAAAAACACACGTGACCATGATCCCCTACACGATTCTAGCGGCAATTGACGAAATGGATTATGGTGGAACAAAATTGCAAGTTCGGGACTTTCAATTGGACCTTTTAAAAGACAAGCCTTCCCATAGGACAAAAGGACAACTATATGGTACTAGATGGAAATTTTCCAAACACTCACTGAAGGAAATTTAACTTCTCTTACCGACCTCCAAATGAGGCAGCGGTATCAGACTTTATGGGTAGAAGAGATAAAAGAAAGGCTAGCTGCTGGCAATCTGAGTGAATCAAGATCAGCAGAGGCACCTAAGTGTTATTTTAACAATGCTTCAACTTGAGCAGAAAGTTATAACTGACTAACAGGCACATATCTAGAAGGAACAAGACATGGAAGACACTTCAGTAAAGAAAGCAGTCAACCAATCAGGCACTCATGTTTGCTTCCTGATTTTGTAGCCTCTACTGCATTTTGTTTTCTATGGTACCTTCTTCTCCATTACATACCACCACAAAGGTAGTGTAGAATTTAAATAGTGAATGAGGTGGCTGTGAAGGAAATGACGGCCACAAAATATGGTACTAAGTTGCAGACTTTTTCATTTGGAACCAAATTACTGTTGACGATCTTGACCACTGTTATTAGGTACCATAGAGAGGAAGCAGCCAACAAATCAGAAGCTTGCATTCGCCTCCTGTTTTTGTTGCCTCTAGTACTTTTGCTTTCTCTGTCACCTTCTTCTCAATTATGTACCATAGAAGAGATAGTGACCAAGAAAGAAATATTGGCCACTAAATGTGGCAATAACTTGCAGACTTCATTTTGAACCAAATTGCTGTGGAGAATCTTGATGAATGTTATTTAGGTGTGGATGAAGGCTAAGGTGAAGTATAGTTAGAGATCCACTGCCCTCATAGAGCAAGCCCTTGACTGCATTTATGATTTCTATGTATCTTTGTGCTTGAAAAGACACAGTGGATTTTGTAGCAAGCCCACAGGTGGGCGATTTGGCTTGAAAATCAGTTGTTGAGCCCGATATGGTTGTAATGTGTTGATCATGGACTTGTAGTTGTTCTGCTTTGTTCTTTCTTCTCCCAGAGACCAGGTAGGTCGCCTCTTGCTTAGCAAAGTTCCTTTGGCAATTGAGAGAAAGGTGTGACCCCAGTCAGAAAACATGTACACCAAAACATGTGCACATCAATTACCTAGTCTTAAATACATGTTTTTTAATATTTCAGGTAACAATGTTGATGCCATTGAGGGTACTTGAGCAACAAAAAAGCTTTTTCCAAAGTAGTCCCAATTGAAGAGGCAATGCTTTAACCTCAAACACAAGGAGATTTCATGGTGCATGCTATTTGCAGATGATATAGTCTTGCTTGATGAAACAGAAGTAAATACTATGTGGATTAATATGGCTGAGTGCATTAAGAAAGTGGCAAAAGATGTCTTAGGAGCATCTAAAGGTAAAAGGGTATTAGCAAAGGAAACATGGTGGTGGAGTGAAACAGTTCAAAAAGTTATTAAAGAAAAACGGATGCGTTTTAAAGCATGGCAGAAGATTAGAAATAATGAAAACTATGAGCAATATAAGAATGCTAAAAACGTTGCTAAGAGAATAGTAAGTGATGCTAAACTTAAAGCATATGATGAGCTCTACAATAGACTAGAAACAAGAGAAAGTGAGAAAGAAGTGTTTAAACTTGCAAAAGTAAGAGAACAGAAGGGTAAGGACTTAGATCATGTTAGGTGTATTAGAAGCGATGATCAAAGGGTATTAGTCAAAGATGATGAGATCAAACAAAGGTGGGAAACATACTTTCAAAAATTGTTAAATGACAATAACCCTGAGAATATAGGGATTGAAAATACTATAAATCAAAATAACATTGGATATTATAGGTATGAACGTAGGATTAGAATACCTGAAGTAAAAGAGGCCTTGAAAAAGATGAAATCAGGGAAGGCCATGGAGCCTGATGGTATACCAATAGAGGTTTGGAAGCATATGGGAGACATTGGGGTAGTTTGGTTGACCAAGTTGTTTAACAAAATTATAAAATCAAAGAAAATGCCTGATGAGTGGAGGAAAAGTTCTAATGTACCAATTTATAAGAATAAAGGAGACATACAGAGCTGCACTAATTATAGAGGGATCAAACTTACGAGCTACACTATGAAACTTTTTGAAAAAGTGATTGAGAAGAAGCTGCGTCATGAAACAAGTGTATTAGAGAATCAGTTTGGTTTCATGCCTGGGAGGTCTACCATGGAGGCTATTTTCTTACTAAGACAATTAGTAGAGAAATATAGGGAAAGGAGGAAAGACCTCCACATGGTCTTTATTGATTTAGAGAAAGCTTATGATAGAGTCCCTAGAGAGTTAATATGGAGAGTGTTGAGTGGTAAAGGGGTTTCGCAAGGATATATAGACATAATTAAAGATATGTATGAGGGAGCGGTAACAAATGTTAAGACTACTAGTGGTGTGACTGGTGATTTTCCTGTCACTATAGGATTGCACCAAGGATCGGCACTGGGTCCATACCTTTTCACATTGGTTATGGATGAGCTAACAAAACATCTACACGAGGGGATTCCCTGGTGCATGTTATTTGCAGATGATATAGTCTTACTTGATAAGACAAGAGAGGGTGTAAACATAAAACTAGAATTATGGAGAGAAGCATTAGAATTTGAAGGATTTAAAATTAGTCGAACTAAGACAGAATATATGGAATGTAATTTTAGCAAGGAGAGTAGGAGTAGAATACCAGTCAAGATTGATAACCAAGAAATCCCCATCAAAGACCACTTTCGGTACTTAAGATCAATAATTCATGAGAGTGGAGAGATTGAGAGGGAGGTTATCTAGAGAATTCAAGCGGGTTGGAACAAATGGAGACGTGCATCTGGAGTTTTATGTGATCGACGGGTGCCACTCAAACTAAAAGGAAAATTCTATAGGATGACCATAAGGCCGGCCATGCTCTATGGATCAGAATGTTGGGTAGTTAAGGAACATCATACTCATAGGATGAGCGTCGCAGAAATGAGGATGTTGAGATGGATGAATGGTAAGACAATAAAAGATAGAATTCGAAATGAAAATATTCGAGGAAATTTAGGGATAGCACCAATAGGTAATAAGATGAGGGAGACTAGACTTGGATGGTTTGGACATGTTCAAAGGAGACCAATAACGGCCCTGGTTAGAAGAAGTGAGGCAATACAAGTAGAAATTTTTAAAAGGGCAAGGGGAAGGCCCAAAAGAACGTGGATAGATGTGGTGAGGAAAGATTTAAAAACTTTGGGACTAAATGAAGACATGGTATTTAATAGAGTGGAATGGAGGAATAAGATTCATGTGGCCGACCCCTAATTGGGATAAGGTCTTGATGATGATGATGATGATAGTCTTGCTTGATGAGACAAGGGAGGGAGTAAACACAAAGCTAGAGTTCTGAAGAGAAAAGGATTTAAGATCAACAAAACTAAGACCGAATATATGGAATGCATTTTTACCAAGGAGATGAGTAGGAGTGGAAGCCTTGGTGCAACGTTAAAAGTTGTTGTCATGTGACCTTGAGGTCACGGGTTCAAGGCACGGAAACAGCCTCTTGCAAAAATGCAAGGTAAGGCTGGGTACTATAAGCTCTTGTGGTCCACCCCTTCCCCGGACCCCGCATAGGCGGGAGCTTCGTGCACCAAGGCTGCCTTTTTAGATGTGTAGGAGTGGAACACCAGTTAAGATCAATAAACAAGAAGTCACTGTAAAAGACCACTTTCGGTATTTGATTCATGAGAGTGGAGGGATTGAGAGAGAAGTTATCCAAAGAATCCAAGCGGGTTAGAACAAATGGAGATGTGAATCTGAAGTTTTGTGTGATCAGTAGGTGCCACTCAAACTAAAAGGAAAAATCTATAGGATGGCCATAAGGCTGGCCATGCTCTTTGGATCAGAGTGTTGGACAATTAAGGAACATCATGTTCATAGGATGAGCGTCGTGGAAATGAGGATGTTGAGATGGATGAGTGGAAAAACAAGAAAGGATAGAATTAGGAATGAAAACATTAGAGAAAACTTAGGGGTAACACCAATAGGTAACAAGATGAGGAAGATTAGATTTAGATGGTTTGGATATGTCCAAAGGAGACCGAAAACGGCACCAGTTAAAGGGAGTGAGGCAATGCAAGTAGACGATTCTAAAAGAGCTAGGGGAAGGCCCAAAAGAACGTGAATAGAAGTGGTGAGAAAATATCTAAAAACTTTGGAACTAAATAAAGCCATGATACTTAATAGAGAGGAATGGAAGAATAAGATTAATGTAGCCAACCCCTAATTGGGATAAGGTCTTGATGATGATGAGACATCTAATCATATAGAACAAGACGGCATCTCCCAACCTAGGTCATAGGTTTCGGGTGCTCATAGGTGTATGCAGCTGTTCAACATTAATAAGAACAACAGCAAGAGAGAGAGAAGAAGAAAAGAACAAGAGGGCCTCTCCCATCCTGGGTCATGGTTTTCAAGTGCTCATAGGTGCGTGCCTCTGTTCAACATTAACAAGAACAACAACAAGAGAGAGAGAGAGAGAGAGAGAGAGAGAGAGAGAGAGAGAGAGAGATGATTACTACATGCTGAAGTTGCCGAAACATTAGTCGGACGACAAAATCTAACATGATGGAAATAAAAAATTCCGGTCTTACCAACATCAGCCTCTAATTTCGCAGAATTCAAATCACCAACAAGCTTGCTAATAGAATCTTTAGTCCCATTCTACAGAAAAAAAAGCAGCAAGTGCAAATGACGTCAACCAGAAGAAATTACAAGTATGGAAAGAAAAAAAAAATCCATAATCACAAGCACAGACTCCAACATTACAAAGAAAACAGAAGCCGCATGCTAGTGCATGTACATTTACCTGGCAGAAAAGTTTTGCATAGGCCAAACAAGATCAGAGTATGAAGACCAGATCCAGTTACGGAAGTAGAAGCTAATTTATACAAGAAGACAGGAACAGGAAAACATTGCTGAGGGAATAACCTATTTTCATTAGTCCAAGAGGATATTACTGACACAGAGAATAATAATGGATGTGACAGCTAGGTGATAGTTTTCACGTCACACAGTTATAGGATCCTCTCGGCCAAAGGCTCTTCAAGTCTATTGACAGCCTTAGCAATCAGTAAAGAAAAGAGCTTGGTTTACTAACACATAAGACATGAGACATAAGATATGTGTAACAGAATTCTCTGATAGGCTGTAGTGTTATATACATACCCATGAAAAAATAAAGTTCACAGAACATGATGACACCACATTCCTCTTGTCAGAGTTCAATGAAAGAAAGCTCTACCGCCTCAATAAATTGCAAGATAACTGGCATGTCCATTTTTTTTACTCAAAAGGCAGCTTATCACATGTTAACTAGAGTGAAATGATAACTATCTTTGTTCGTTTTCTGAGGTTTCATGAGCTTTGTCCCAGCCTGTTACAACAACCCAAAGGGTAAAAAAAAGAAGGAAAAAAAAAGCATTAAATTGGTCGAGGCAGAAGCAAAAATGTGGAGGGGAAGGTGGAGCAGGTTGGTAGATGCAGAGAGTGCAGCAATGGACCGGGGTTTTCCTCACAACAAATGTTTTTGAGAAGGTCAGAATCCTAACAGGACAATGTCATTTTCCTATCCATACATCCTCAGTGCTATTAAACGACCCACAAGACTAGGTAGATCAGTAAAAGGCCAGGGCAAGGTGAATTGTTTTCAGTACATTAGAAATCTCCATACGCTATTTAAAATTAGGAAGTCCTTTTTCATTCTTGCAGAAATGCCCTTCTAGAGGATTAAGTTGTTCCTGATTCAATTATCAACAGTGGATACGGAGAGAGACATAAGATCCGTATCTGTAATTAGGTAAGAGTAAAATGAAAATCTACAGCTTCTTTTGTCTCATATGACCTGCATGAAATGATTGCTATTTTCAGGTAAAAAAGAAAGGAACATGAATAACTGATTAACTCTGTTAATGGTTCCCTACTTTTCTGTTTTATTTCGTTTTCTTGATTTCAGATTTTGGATGAGAAAGAGCTGTTTAGCATGACACTGCCAATAATGGTGGTGAAAATTGCTGTTTATGTCTGAGGAAAGGTTTCAGCTCCCTGCTTATGCAGGGTTGGAAGCTTAGAGGTTGCATGGGAAGTTCAAATGGTTTCACAAACATCGTGGTAAACCATTTCCAGGTATTCTTTCGTTGAAGGATATAATACCTAAGAAGACAGATAAACCATAATAATGGGTCAAAGTTAATGATGACGTAATAGAATGATACAAAATGCTTAGTGAAAGCCTACTTACACACTTCCAGTTACCACCAACGAAAAACTGCAACGACAAACAAACAAAAAGATCAAGAATTAGAAATGGCAACAGGGAGAATGTATAACAGTTGCAGAGAACGTATTAACTGATACATACATCCACCAACATGAACAGACGTTTACCTTTTAGTATACAAAGATTCAGTTCACTGCCTATAGAAATCATACTCTAGGACAGAGTTTGAAATGGAATCCCATACTGAATACAGGAATTGACCAAACTTCTTGTATCATAGAGTACAACAAATGCAATTTCTTGTGGGAACCGGTAGAATTATATAAGATAACAAATATTTGTTACAAAGGTCAAAACCTCGGGGCAGTGCAACCAGAACAGTAATCATGAAGATGATCATTCATCTGCTCTCAATGAATCATAAAGTATTGATACATGCACAAACAATCATCAAATCAGTCTTTCTATAGTTAACAGAGACTGAATAATTACAGATGCCAGTCCCGAGGAGCCATAGATCAAAGTGCCTCCAGGCATGGCAGGTTCAACTTCCTTGAAACAAAAGATCCAGCAATAAAATTGACAAACTGCAAGAATTGAAACAGGTACCCAAAAGCAAGTTCTACTAGAATGAAATTTTTTGAATAAAAGCACAAAGTTTTACGGAACAAAAAAAGAAGAAGAAGAAGAAGAAAAACAGAGAGGAGTAGGCAACAACACTAGACAAGTCTACCAGCAGCATTGTCAGCAATTGATGTAACTGACACCATAATCGTCACATGTATTAAATAAAAAAACCCAACCTATTCAAGCTTTAGCTGAAGAAGAATAGATAAAACTTACCAACGCAAGAAGTCTTTCAAGTACATGAACACATTGGTGATCTTGTTCTAGATAATTGTTACAACACAGTCTATCTCAGACAGCTTGCCAAATACTTTTGGCTTCTCCCCTCTTAGATGAAAGTTTCAAGCATCAAATGTAGAAGCAACTTAAGATCCTCTAACCAAGAGCATTTCCACCTCAACATTATTAGCCTAAAAGCTCCATCCAGAACAACTATAAGATCATGTTGTTTGAAACAGTTTACATAGAGGAGGTTAAACAAGTCCTTTGACATTCGAAGTACATAAAGAGATTTATGTTTTTGAGTAATCATCTAGTAAAGCACAATGTATGTGTATAGTGATTCAACAAACTCAAAAGAAGATGAAGAAACCAACGAATTAATTGAGACAGAAGCAAGGGAATTGCCAAATTCCCACTGTAGTATCCAACACAATAGCTTATTATTGCATCTTATGAGATAAGGTGAAACTGACTCAAACAATAGTATGGGGCTTTTTCTATAGAAGCATGTCCACACCAAGCTACAAAAGATTTTTGAACTTCAGAATCTTCTAGAAATCTCCAGATGTAGCTGTCACTCACACATTTGTTCCGTATTAGCTACAAGAATTCCTAAACTTACCTTTTCCATGTCACGGTGATATTAGAAGTAATACACTTAATCCAAAAATCCCAATGATTCATTCAACCATCCTTAGGTGAGATCCATTTCAACATATTTCCCCCCTCTATCCTCATCATTGGTTTGTTTTTTCTTCTGAAAGTAACCATCGTTGGTTGTCATCAATATAAATCCTCGCTTAGCATGTATTTTTTCATTATACCTTTTCTTTGTCCTGATAACTTGATACAAAAACAGAATAGACTATTTTGGACAGCAATGAGCCCCTCACTAAGGTCCGGCTGACAAATACAGAATATCTACACACATAGATGCATAAACATATAGAAAAGGAACTATCTCCATCTGCCTCATGTAAAGACATTGAACGATTCAAATTCACCAAAAATCATCCACTTTATCTTTCCTACCATGTATCATTGTTCTAGATCAACCAGGAGAGACACATTACTCATTTTCATGGTGTATGCAGATTAGGAAGCATTTAGCATTGAGCTGCCAAATTCATCCTCAAGAACTACAACCAACATATGGCTACAAAACAACCACGTTTCCTAATACAATTTTCAAATCATCAAACATCTGCGTCATCTCCTGGGCTGCCACCACCCTAGTGAACAAAAAGATAACAAAGACTCTAAACCACAGCTCTCCAGTTCAACGGTCTCAAGAGAACCAAAGGAAGGAAGAAAAAAGGACACCAAAACTATGATGAATGCAGGAGCAGAAAATAAGCAAGAATCAGTTCGTACAACTACTCTGATCTCGCAGTTCTAGCTCAGGAACCAGAAATATCCTAGTTCAGTTGTTTAGACTTTACAAATATCACACTAAACTGTAATCTAATTATCCGATCCTATGATCGGCTTTTGGAAAGAGAAGACAATAAGTTCACATTCTAAATCAAGAAAAAACACTTATAAGAAACATCAACAAATATTTCCAAACTCTAAGAAAGAAAAGCCCAAAACCACAACTCTCCAGCTCCTCCACCTTATCAAAAGGAAAAATAAAAACACCGGCTTAAAAAGAGAAGCAAAACCAGCAATAATTAGTCACGAGAACTTGTTCGATCACACAGTTCTAACTGAGGAATCAATAAATCTCCTTGTTCAGTTGCTTTTGCTAACCGGAGAATGTCCACATATAAAACCCTAAGCCAACCATCCGATCCTCCTCATATAATTGCTGAAATCACCAAAACCACGCAAAACGAATATCATCGCAAAGACCTCCAAACTCTTAACGAAGAAGAACTTTTAACTCTCCAGCTCAAAAACCTCAACGAAATCAAAGAAGATAAGAAATACACAAACATTCATGCAAATGCATGATCAAAACAAGCGGGAATCAGCTCAGAAAACGTCTAAACAGTGAAAGAACAAAAAACCGGTTACCTTTCCAGATCCAGCCATGGAAACAACTCCTCTGATGCCTCTCCGACTTCCAGAAAGTGTGAGTTGAGCATGGATCTGCTGCAGAAGCAGAGTGTTTGCAGAAGGCGAAGAGTCGAGTTTTAAGAAGCAAGATCGACGCAATCCAGAGAATTGCGGAGGAGTTGAGAATGCGGATTTGGACTTAGGACCAGACAGTTGAGATGCGAGAGATGTGGAAACCACTGCCATTGGAAACCCCCCTTCTTTCGCTCTCCGAATCCACGAGGAGGAGGACAAGCAGCTGGAATTTGGAATAAACGAGAGAGAGAGAGAGAGAGAGAGAGAGAGAGAGAGAGAGAGATTTACGTGTTGTGGTCTGGTTCGGTGAGGCGACAATCACCCGAACAAGAAATGAGGTCTAAAAAAAAAATCCATCTGGAATTTAGAGTTTTCATAGCTAGCGTCCTTCGCGTCTATGATATCCTTTGCTTGCTTGCCACGTCAGCATTAGGATGGACATAGCCGCCCATCACGAGGTTTCAATTGGCCGTTGCACGGGGAGACCTGCTCCAAAGCCATGGGGTGGAGTAAACCACGGATAGTAATTTACTCCCCTACTATTTTCAGGGACTCCGAACAAGTCAACCTTCTATTGATGGCCCCACATATTATTCATCCATCCTGCCTGTTCGCTCGCTGACTTGAATCATGCCAAAAGGATCACCTCGATGGTCCCTTTGTTTTTTTTTGGCCTTTTTTAGGTAAGGGTTAGTAAGAGTCACCTCCATGGTCACAAAGTCGGCAAGCCAAATATTTCATAAAATTTGAGAAATATGTATTAAAATTTCAAAAAAAAAGGCAATTTTAGTTCTCACATACGCATTAAAGCTTTTTATTTAAATTTTTAACTAGATTTATAAATATTATTGTAAAATTCAGTAAATTTTTGAAATTTTTGAATTTCATTAAATAAAGTCACGTTAATTCTTTAACTGAATTTGAAATATGCAGAAAATTACGTGCATAAAAAAGTTGGAGCATCAAAATGTTAGGATTTTTTTAAAAAAAATCAATCATTTGGAAAATTTTGTGACTCTGATCCCCTCTTGTGCGCACGATCTTGCATGTAATCAAATCTCCCATGATTTCTAATTAGCATCTAAGTTTGTCCGGCTCGGGATAAACAATCCATAGACAAAATTATTTATGGATAGCGATTCCCCCATTATTATTGGCAGCCCAAACATGTAGTTTAATTATCTGAGAACAAGCATATCCCTGAACAAAATTACTTATATCTCTATCGAATAGTCGTATATATCTAGATTTTATTCGTGTTGTCCAACATCAAGAGAGAAGATCCTTATCCATGGATAATCAAATTCATGATTTGCAATCCTCGCATCAGATAGCCTGGGATGCCAAACGGACGTCTAATTGGATTTACAGCCAAGCGGACTGAATCTACGGTTGGCATTAGAGTTGATTTGTGGTGGGTCCTTGTACGCCCCATCTCAGATGATGACATCTAACCGATATGGGGGGGTAAGGGAGCAGAAGAATGGAAACTTGGCGAAGGACGCTAGCATTCCAATGTTATGAGGAATTAAACGGTGGTTGGTGACTTCGCGGTTAGAAAGGGATCTTCCGTTATTTTCTTTTTCTTTTTCATTTATACTCAAAATATTCTGATAATGCTCGAGTCATCTTTCTCGTGCCACGTGGATATGAAAAATATCAAACAAAGAAATGGCCTGACACAGACATGGGTGGTAATAGATCCTCTACGTCCTTCATCTAACGACAGAAATTGCTCCTCTCAAATGAACGGTGAGGATCGACCACAAAGATCCACCAGTAAAAACCGGCGCATCTGCACTCAATATTTTTTAGGAGGAATGCTGAAGTGACCCTACGCCAGTGTTATCTGAGTCAAACAATCATGTTTCATGGAGCCCACCTTTGCAAGATCGTATTGGATCATCTCCACCTCAAGGTGTCTAGTAGATCAGGGAAAGGTATGTAGATAACTTTCCATACACACCTAAAATCAAAAGCAGGAAACGCTGGGATCATCCCACGGATGAGAATTCTAGAGCACCGTCCATCTATGTCAAGAACAACATTGTAAACGGTTCAGATGTTTAGTAACATGGGCCCACTTAAAGTTATAGCCGCTCTCATGAGGAAAACACAAGGGGTCAGCCATGTATTTGATTCAGTCTGCCTTACAAAGTCGCATCATCACAGCCACAGTTGAGTCATAAAAGAACAGTTCATTCAAGTATTGGAATGTTGGGAACCCATTTGTCCCAATTTAAAGCTTACAAGATTATTCTACATCGAATGCTTATTCTTTCCTACTCCTTGCAGAAAAATTCAAGCACAAGTTTCCTGTTTCAACTCAAGATTACAGTAACATGCTTCATACCACAGGTATCCCAAAAATGGGTACAAATTACAACTCAAGTGGGTGCAACACCCTGCTCTAATTCAGTTGCTATTGGCGGTATCTTTTATACATAACAAACTAGACAATGCATGGAATGGTACACAGCAAACTGTTGCCAAATATTATCATTTGCCTTCTGATCATGACTTGCTACGTGATCATGTTTCTTTATTTGTTTGTTTGTTGCCTGCAGCAGTTCGATTGGACTCGTGCTTATTGTCAATCATACAAAGGATTTCATTTTCTCTTCTCATTTTTCCACTTGCTTTGGTTAATGCAGCAGGAACTTGATGCGACTGCATCCATCTAATCAATCCAGGACCATGGCATCAACCAGCACCAGCCAACCGCTACCCATCTTAGCTGCTAGCGGGTGGAGACTCTTGAAGCAGAAGGTAAATTTAACCTGAGTTGCTTTAGTTATTGGTCACTGATCCCACACTGTTGGAGGAGCTCTCCGGCGGAACATGGGAGGAAGAACACCTGCTTGAACAGCTCCCACCTGTATCACTGGTTCCCTTCCTTGATGATGACCATGGCTTCCCTTTCCTAGCTTCTGATGACAACTCCTGTGAAATGCTTTAAATTATTAGTCTCTCTGCATTGCACTTTTAGATATCTGGTAACTAGATTCCAGTGTTGACAAAAACAGGGAGCCTCAGAAACCTTCATGTTTTTCCATTTCATGTTGGTTAAAAAGGCTACTAAATGGAAAAAACGAATGTTAATTACCTTGGATTAAAGCAATCAGACTAATTTATATATAAAGCAAACATCAAGTGTTAAAGTCATGTATAACAAACAAATGATACCAGATCGGTAGCTAAAAATTCTCCATCTAGTGAAAAGTACCTGGTCGGGCACCGAATCAGATTGGGAAACAGGATGTGCAGATCCAGGTATCTTGAGCTCCAACTCTGTCACTACATCATTTGAATCATTGATTTTCTCTACATTAGCTCCTCGCTGACGATTTGATGGTTTGCTTCTTGATTCTTGTTTGCCAGGAGTAAGAGATCTACCGCTTGGCTGGGGTTGTGGAGAGATGTGCTGACTGGATGGTTGTTCAATTGGAGCATTACCAGGGGGAGGGTACGAGAGAAAAGTTGAACAGGGATTAGCAATAGCTGCCGGGCTTTGATTACCAAAGAATGGATAAGGCTGTAAAGATGGATGCATGGGGATTGGGCCTGAAGGAATGGGAACCGGCAAAGGGTAAGGATATGGAGGAGGTGCCATAACAACAGAAGGATCCATAGCAGCCCAAGGAAACATAACCCTAAGTCGCTGTTGATGCTGAACACTAAGGTTATCTATATCAGCTTTTAGAGATGCTTTCTCTTCTCTGAGCTCGTTCTTTTCCAGGGTTAACTATTTGTAGAAGAAAGAAACAGAAGAAATAAGAAAATAGGATACAGTATACAGATCAAACAAAAGGTTTTTCAACAGAACATTTTACCTCACGTGATTCTTCTGAAAGAGAAGTATATTCAGCTTTGAGTCTGTTGACTTGAGCAGTCAAATCCTTCAGCATCTGAATTGTATCAGCAAGGATGGTCGCCTTGTCATTCTTGGGCCTATCTGGGTCTGCAGTTGACAGTCAGTGTCAGGTTCAGATTGGGTAACATAGAAAGTTTTGTCCACCAACAATAACAGAACTGCCATAAGACAATAACCAAAATTCTACAAGCTGGAAACTGAGAAGCATTTCCACAGAGATTTATTTGGGGCACTAAAAGATGAAGCACAAAGTAAACAGTAATCGTAATTTGAGCTAACTAGAAGTTGAATTAAATATATGAAAAAGATACTTCTGCTCAATGATCCTAAATTGTACTCCAACTAGAACTCCAATTAGTTGTAAGAATTCATGAGATGGGCAAAAAGTTAAGAACTTTATGAAGAATAATTAGGTTAGTGTGGACCACTCAGATTGGAAGGTTGATTAGCATTCTGTAATAATCTACAAAATTCATACTCAGTCATAAGAACTTTTAGAATATTTTGGGCCTGACTAAAAAGGGCAGCCCCAGTGCACGAAGCTCCCGTGTATCTGGGGTCCGAGGAAGGGGCGGACCACAAGAGTCAATAGTACACAGCTTACCTTGCATTTTGCAAGAGGCTGTTTCCACGCCTTGAACCCATGACCTCAAGGTCACACGCCAACAACTCCACCATTGCGCCAAGGCTGATGGCTTAAATATTCAGTGCCTCAAGTTTGGCTTTTGATTTTGTACAAAATAATAAGACTGTTTTATTCTCAAACACCTAAATGCACTCCTGACACTGTTAAGCAAAGCGCAACTGAAGTTCACTTGGCAATCTGAAGCGGAACTTGATTGGCATTGTGCTCAGAAATTCGGTAATGGAGATCATGGAGCTTGCTTAAAACCATTGGGGACAAGGTTTCTACTGATGCAGAGATCAGGGACTTTCTCACTGATCTCTAGAATCGAAGATCATCTTGAGATACCTTGGGTGAAAAGCACTCAGCTAATATCCATCCTGGACAGCTAATTCACCAGTCAGTACAGTAGAGCTTGAGAGAGAGAGAGAGAGAGAGAGATTGCACTTATTTATTTCTTGTGTGTTAGGCCCTTTAGTTGCTTGGAGGAGATTCACAAGCCTGAGCCCATGCAAGGAAATGATTTATGCTGTTGATAGCATTTCTTAGAACTTCTGTTTACTTGGATGCACTCATTCACTTTCCTGTTTATGCTTTTGTTTTACTGCTGCTACTTTCCCCTTCTAGGAACAGATCCCTTCCTCTTCTTTACAACCTTCACTTAGTTAATCCTAAATCTATGTAAGTACAGCCGCAACCATGCTTAAATTTGTGTGAGGGTGTTCTTCGTGTAAGTTGAACGTTTCCGTAATGATCAACCCAAAGCATCAAAGTTGTGGATTCAAAATTTAAACTTATTCATCAAATATACTATAACATAATAAATATGGGTTAGAGTAACAGGTACAGATAGGCAAATTGCTTTCATATGATAATAGCCATGTCATGCTTCAGGCTCAAAAGCTGCACGGTATTACCTAGGGCATTTCCCAACTCAAGGAACTGCTCATTTAATCGATCCCTCCTCAATTTCTCCCGGTCTGCTTTCTGAACTTTTCTTGCAGCAATAGGATCCTTCACTTCCTGCTCCACTCTTTGGCTGTAGAAGAAAGAAGAGAGCATTGCATTATTACATCGAGAGAAGGAACATAAGACTAAGCAAACTATAAGATGAGTTATACCTACAGAAATGGCCAAATGACATTCTAGACAATTTTTCAATTACATGCACAATGATTTACAAAAACAATACATAAACTTCCAACAAACATACAATAGCAGCTAGACTAGACAAACACACTGTAGACTACTCTTTCTAAATTAGGCACGTAAGCATACTCTATGTGGTTAAAGGCGCAAGGCGCACTGAGGCGCAAAGGGGTGGGCCTAGAGCCTAGAGCGCCTAGGCCCGCACCTGGAGCCTGAGGTGCAAAATTATATTTTTCATAATTAAAAATTAGCTAAAAATGCTAAAAATTAGCTTAAATTGAAAAAAAAAAAAAAAAAAAAGCATGAAAAACACAGCATACATGAAGACACAAGCATGGGAAAGCTATATACGTGTATAAGAATAGGTATTAACTAATAAATATAAATAAAACAATTTTTTTCTAATTTTTGTAAGTTTTATTTTTGGAAAAATTGAACAAAATAACACTACAATACAAAAAAAGCATGAAAAGTACATCATACATGAAGATGCAAGCATGAGTAAGCTATATATGTGGATAAGAATAGGTATTTACTAATAAATATAAAAAAGAACAATTTTTCCTAATTTTCGTAACTTTTTTTCGGAAAATTTAAAAAAAATAACCTTAAATTACAAAAAAAAGACGAAAAAATTATCACACATGAAGACACAAGCATGGGAAAGTTATATATATGTGGATAGAAATACGTTTCAATGAAGAAATACGAAAAAACGACGACTTTTTTTTATTTCTGTAATTGATTTTTTCGGAAAAACAGTAAAAAACCTAAAAACAAACTCAAATCTAGAGCAAAGAAGTATAAAACTCAAATGGAATGATTTCTTATACATATAGAGCTAAAACCCATCAAGATCTATGGAAAATAGTTAACAAAAAACAAAAAATTTGAAAAAACGGTACTGGTTTTTACGTTTTTTACAAAAACTGTATACAAATGCTAAAATTCGCAAATCCATACCTTTTTTTGCTTAGATCTGTGAAAGATCGAAGAGGAATTGTCGTTTTCACCTTCTCAGTAGGTTGGAAGATTGAAATTAGGGTTGGAAGGTGAAAAACGAAAAAATAAAATAAAAACGAGGTTTATACGTTACCGGGTAAGTGGTCTACGCCTTGAGTTGGGGGCGCACCCAGGCATGCACCTAGGCGACCGCGCCTCATTTCCTCCGTGCCTGGCACTCTCCCAGGCACTTACCTGTCGACTTACGCCTAGGCGCGCCTTTAACTACATAGAGCATACTCCAACCACAACCTTTTGGTTGGGGAAGGAAGAAGGAAGCACCTTTTCAAAATGATGGAATGCTCGTGGCTAATGCGCTGCATGCTACAAAGGCATGTAAAAGTAAATTCACATGATGAAGTCACACCTCACAACAACTAAGATAAAACTAAACGACATAGTTTAAATTCAACTGAATCTAACACATGTATTCATTTCTTCAGCACTTTTACTTAAAATAAAAGCAACTCTAGTTTCCATAACAGGTAACAAGTATCTACTTCCATCCAAGCCATCCAACAACACATTCAACTGAGTGAAAAAGCTGCTCTCAGTTTGGTAGGTCAATTTTACAATTTAATCATTCAGCTCAAGCAGTGATAACAACTGTAGCCAATTGCAAAGAAAATTAAGCCCCTCGATACCTAGCTAATCCATCATTCTGGTGTGAGATAGCTCAAATTAAGCAAAAAATGAAATAATAAAGATGCTACAAATTAGATAAAATTCCATGAAGAAGAAAATGTTTAACTAACTAAACATGCAAATACCATAACTGTTAAACTTGTAACCAACCATCAAATACCATAACTTTTAAACTTGCAACCAACCATCACAACTGGTAAAACTAAAAACCAAGTCCCCAAACAAACTAGAATAAAAGATAAATCATAAGACAAACATCAGCAAGTCCCAATCATAATATGTAATACCTTATGTGCCAACCATACAACGGGCATTGAACTCCCAAATACTACATCCTATACATATCCCATAAGGGCAACTTTTGAAGTACTTGTCCACCATCCAGTCAACTACCACCATTGTCGTCGTCATTATTTATGACAGGAGATGCAATTGTAAAGAAAGGGATTCTTTTTGTATCCCCAATGCATCTTGTATGCAGTATCATAAAATGATAGATTATGTCCAATTTGAATCTATCTCAATTGATCCCTCGTTACTAACCATAGGAGAAGTAATAGGTAGGGATGACAGGATTTGAACCCGTGAAATTTTGTACCCAAAACAAACGCACTACCAAGCTGCACTACATCCCTTTCAATTGTTGTATAGTGTCATTGTACAGAATCCTTTGTCTTGTTTTCCACATCGTGATTCCCTATATCTAGAGACAATTTCTATTGCCATTTCTTCTTTTTGGTCTCATATACTAAATTATATACATATGAAAACATGCAAATACCAATGTAAACAACAGAATTTACTTACAAACTTATACAGCATAAGCAATTAAATAAGACACAAGCAAAAAGCAATTACACTTAAAGAACTTACAAAATCACATATTCAACAGGCATTCTCAAACACACTCAAGTTGTGCCAGCGACCAGAAGACTAAATACCTGATGATCAAAATCTGCACAAGAGGCAAAACTAGGAGTTTGTGCACTGAATGGAGATATTCAAAATCATTAGTAATCTTCTCAAGACAGTAATTGAATCAGCATCACACACTCAAACTCCCTTATTCATAAGATGTCAAATCATCTCAAACCAACCAAGATTTTAGATTCAAGACCACAAAGTGATCGAATTAGATCCAAACAACTCATTATCAAGTACCTCAATCTGCTGAAGGAAAAACAGACAAGAAAAAGAAATCTTAGCTTGTAGCACTCGTGCTGGACATCATAAACAACCAGGACATCTTTCTTCCATAACTGGTACACACTACATTCTTACAGATGATTAAGTATAAAACTATCATCTCAACTCCAAAAATTTTCCAATTTCAATATGTCTGTTCCAGTGCCCTAGTCTATCTAAACTCCATTGCCCTATCCTACGTTTTTCAGCTCCACAACAAGTAAAATTTTAATAGGTCCATGTCACGAAGAACTCCCCTTGCCATGGCCATCAAGTACAAACAAAATTTCCCCAATTTCCTTCCATCTATTAGCAGTTATGTAAGAGATAATCCATCAGAATAATCCAAATCAAATACAGCTGCCAATTCAACAACATAAACAATAAAAGATAAAGACAAATTTCCTACAAATCTCAGATAAGGAAAATTTGGCCTCTAATTCCATAGTTGCAAACGGAAACCCTCGCAAGATCATCTTTTTAGCAGAGAAAACACATAACATCACGTAAATGCATGAATTGAGATGAAAATCCTAAACAGTAGCACAGAATCAACGCAGCGAATCAAACGGACCTCGATTCAGGAAGCGAGTTCTGCAACCGATTGCTGGAAGGACGAAAGTCGGAAGCCGACAAATCCGCCGGAATAGATGGACAGAAACCCTCGGATTTCCACTGATCCATTTCTCTCCTACAAACTCTAGGGCTCCAAGAGGGCTTTCCCTTCTTCTGTTTCCTTCTTTCTTTCCGATGGTCTAATAACAAAATCCTGCAAAAATCGCCCTCTGCAATCCGCGTTCGTGGAAACCACAAGGGCCAAGCCCTCACCGGATTTGTCTCAAATTGATATCCACACTCCCTCCTTATTTTTTCCCACCTTTCTCGTTTCCATGTTGAAGTTGAAGATGCGTCCTCCTCCCACCGTACGAGCTGCTGCAGAGGCCATGCCCCTCGCATTCCACGTCTTCATTTATGGGTAACGATGGTAATTTTGGAAGAATTTATTTGATTTTTCTGCTATCCTCCTATCATGTGCAGACACGTCAGCTTTTATGCTGTGCGTCCTGCTTACCGGGTTGCTTCTAACCACCTTTGATGTTAATAGTAAGAGAGGAGGAAGACAGCCTATCTATCCACACAAGTGTTAGGATTCTTACAAAGTTGCATTCACGATTCTTAGCCGCTAAAAAGGACAACCCAGTGCACGAAGCTCCTGCATGTGTGGGGTCTTGAGAAAGGGTAGATCACAAGACTTTATAGTATGCAGTCTTATATTGTATTTTTTGCAAGAAGTTATTTTCACAACTTAACATATGACCACACGACAACAAATTTATCATTGCATCAAGGTCACAAGCCATTGTAAATTATGATATAGTATATTTGTTAACTTCAAATGCCTTCAAGGCATAAGTGGTGCTGAAGGTAGATGAGATGAGGGAGCCATGTAACTTTTAGTGGTGTTTGAGATGAGATCAAGTGATATCTCAACACTCAATGCAGTGGTGATTGAGATGAAATAATCTATTCTTAACTCACTACTGAGTTGAATTTTCAATCATGTCAATTTAGCTCAATCCTTCTCAAGTTTAATCTTGTCTCATCTCAATCACCTCACTTCAACTCACATTGCTTACCAAGGTTGGCTTTCTTGTACGCTTTAAACTCCACACATACTAAAAAAGCCAACAAATTATTAGCAAAAATCTTCAAAATATTTGATGAGCAAACACGAGACTACCACCATGAAAGATATGCTACCCAGTCAAGCACAATGAGGTGCCGCGTTCTCTATGGCTTTTCTCCTTCTCTAAACCAATATATGTTGTCTAGCGTAGTTAGTCACAGACATTATGTACTTCTCCTCAATATGCTTGGTCGGAGGTTTGAGACGGCACTTTTTCCTTGTTAGGGAGATTTCAAGTGAAAGAAAGCCTTAGTGCAACGATAAAGTCATCATCATGTGACCTTGAGGTCATGGGTTCATGGCGTGGAAACAACTTCTTACAAAAATGCAAGGCGAGACTGTGTATTATAGACCCTAGTGCATCGAGCCTGCCCCTTTATGGGGGGATTTCAAGTAGATTTAAAAATTAGAATATGCATAATGAGTTTGCTAAAATATAATAATAATAATAATATTATTATTATTATTATTATGCATAGGTAACTTCATCAGGAATGAGCCAAAAGTAATTCTAAAGTGAGTTACTCTACAAATCCTCAAGAGACTTCAAAACTAGAATTGTAGACCCTTGAATGAAGTGCTAAAATGTAAGAGATGATGAGCTAGCATATGTTTCCCAGTCTTTTATAAAATGGGTCCATGAAATTGATGGAAAACCTCTCCTACCAAAAGTGATTATATTGTCTTACCATCTCATGGATTCAGAAACCTCAAACATGATAGTTATTTTGAAGCCCAATGATTTTTTTTCACTGTTAAATAATTTCCCATCCTTGATTCACCATCAAATATACAAATTTAGGCTCGGAGTCTCTTGGATTGAAAATCATTTAGTTTTCGTAAGTTTAAGAGACGCGAACTAATTAGTATAAAAAACCAAAGTCTTCAAAGCATAGCTGTGCAAAGGAGGAGTCTCTCACCTAGGTGTCTAAAGGTTGGGCACACGGTGTGTGTTTACCATTTAAAAAAAAAAAAACATAAAACACAAACACAAGAATAACAAAGTAATCAGTAATGAGATGTAATACGATGCAATCAAATATTTTAAAACCATTAAAGCAAATGGAGTTCTTAACATGTTATTGAGATACTCATTTAACTATTTCCAATTCATATAGTCAATGTTGGATGCAAACATTTGGTCAAAATGAATTTTCACACACAATCCAATTAAGTGGTTGGGTGTCAATTTTCTACCCTGAAATAGAAAGAATACAATAAAAAAAAGTTCCCAAATACACACTAGGATTTGCATATACATATATGCCAGCAAAAGTAATGAAAGTTGCTAAATGTCATTGGAGGAATGGTTTAGGGATATAAATGGTGAAATTTAGACCCAATATTACTACATATACCAAAGTCTACAGAAGGTTAGCTAATTGTCACTTAATTTTGGTTTAGATAAATAACTCTATCACTGCAACATGCTCAGTGAGCATAATAATGGATACATTAGGTTAATTTTTTTGCAAAAACTCAAAAACTATTTAATTAGGATAGTAGTGTTAAAACTAAATTTTATATATGGTGAATTCTATATTATTTGTCAACTATGACACAAGTAGTCAAGAAAAGATATGCCAAAGAAGCATTGAAGACAAAGGATGACATGACTTGTGTGGTAGAAATTGCAGTTTAGTGAATTATCCTTGTTAATAGAACTAGTCCAGTGGTTGCCTTGAACAAAACTAGGCTCATTGGCATCTATGGGGGTCAAGACCAATCTTGCTAAATATGCTTACTTTGGTGCACTGGGTTATCTCTCCCCATAACTAGGAAAATATGGCATTGGAGAACTACAAATACTCTTTCCTTCATCAAGTTTTTTCCTTTTTTTAGCCAGTAACTCTCACACCTTTAGGTCTTTTGCATATACACACCCTTTCCAAATGTATTCTCAAGATATTGCTTCTCAACCTGAAAATAGAAAAGATCATGAAAGAGGCAATTAGAATAGTACTCAATTCATTTATGATCCAAAGTTTCAAGACAAATCGCACTTCCTCTCAGGTCGAGGCTTATGCTTTCCTACATTCTTTAAAGAGACGTGATGCACTACCTCTAATTGATGGCCTACTTATAGGAAAGATGCCTCGGCTTAATCACCAAGCTATATTAGCTTTTGTGCTTTTCCTCGTCTTCTCTTATTTTGCTTACTCTCTCTTCTTTGGTATACATGTGCCCAGGCCATCACAAAGGATGGATTAGAGGGATGTCTCCTTCATCACCTTTAATGTACTTGATTATATCACATGGATGGTTGGACAAGCAGCAACCAGTCCAATTTGTTATACTCAACAAGCTTCACCAAATCACCACATTATTGACAGACCCATGGCCTAACAAATATGACATCTTTGTCCTCACCTAACAAGAACCGCATTGAGTAAAAAACCCAATCTTGTCATCTACGAGTCCCTGAAACAATAGATCAAGAGTGGATCCTAAACCTATGATTGGAGCTTATTGGGCAACCATTAATATTATTCATGTTCAGTTCTAGGTTGAGATGACTTAATTAGGCTTCACATAACTAAATTTGGCATGAGATGAAGTGAGATGACTGAAAATTCAACTTAACTGTGAGTTAAGATGAGGTGATTTTCATCTTAACTTATCTTAAGCACTACTAAGAATGAGACGAGAAGATGCTATTTCATCTCATCCCTCAAAAAGTACTAATAGTGACATGGTCCATATCATCTCATATCAAGTCTGATCATCTCATCGATATCAATGGAGAAGATGTTGAGGCAGGATGATCTAAAATTGATCTTAAAGATGAATGGCCAAGATTAGGGAAATGGCCCACTGTATGCATTTCCTCCCTCTTCCCACTCCAACATTTTCCTCGAGAGCTTCTTCCCTAGTTGGGGCTAAGAACACAGCACACGCAGCCTCTCACATTCTCTCTCTCTAAACCCGTATAAAGGAATATCCTCGTTCTCTGCCAATAACAAATACGCGTACTCTCTCTCTCCAAAACGTTGTTCTTCGTTGAACGAACTCACTTTTCGTATCTCTTACCTTCATCCACTTATTGGAAGATCAAATCTTCCGAATCTCATTCATTTTTCTGATACAAAGTTGAATCTATCTTTCTCTCCCAACCTCGCAAATAAAATCAGGAAGATCCCAAAACCACTACCTTCATCCGCCATGGAAAACTCCAAAGAAGCTTGCGGTGGAGAAAAAACCAGCAACGAGAACCCTCACGCTAACCCTAATCCCAGTAAAAATCCTGAAATTGAATCAAATTCACCATTTCACAGCCCTTCAAGAACTCCATTCACCAGTCTCAGCCAAATCGATGCCGATCTCGCACTCGCCCGAACTCTACAAGAACAGGTTAGTTCTAATCACTGAGATTTTGCTTTTTGGGGTTTTGTTCTTGAATTCTGTAAAATCTGATATGGTGGATGAAGCTAGGGTGTTGTAAAGTGATTGCTTATTGTACATGGACCAGGAAAGGGCGTATATGATGTTGAGAATGAACAATGAAGGGAGTGAGTATAATAGTAGTGAAAGTGGGAGTTTCGTGCATGGGGAGGATGATATTAATAATGATGAGGAGGAGGAGGATGTTTTTTATGTGCATGCAAGGGAGGATGGCGTTGATGATACCGGAATTGGTATCGATCCCTCGGCATTTAATAGTGATGAGGATTTCGCTAGAGCATTGCAGGATGCTGAGGAAAGAGAAATTGCGGTGCATTTGATGACCCTTGCGGGGATAAATGATTGTGAGGGGATTAATTTAGTCTTTTGAATTATGGGTTTCTTGGTTATGGGGTTTAGGTGTGTGGTGTTTGAAGTGGCTTTCTGTTAATTAAGTTGTGTGTTTTGGTTAGGGAATGAAGGGGACCCTGAAGACCATGGAAGTAACTCTGAGGTACCTATGACAGTCTTTTGCAGTTACTTAATGCAGGCTGGTCATAAATTGATTTTCATAGTTGTCTTTACATATAGCTCATTGACAGTTTTTATGGTACCGAAGCATCCTATCCATCTCAAGTCTCAACCAGTATGTGGGCTTGTAGTTTGAACTTTAATTGCTTGATGGATACCATTTTGATTGTCTGAGTACTATTTCAATGTAGCTAATGGTTCTAATTGTTTTATATATGGTAAATATGTCAGCGGTGTATTTACAGTTCTAATCTT
This sequence comes from Warburgia ugandensis, assembly GCA_035236585.1. NCBI lineage: Eukaryota > Viridiplantae > Streptophyta > Magnoliopsida > Canellales > Canellaceae > Warburgia > Warburgia ugandensis. Next base: position 46,739,186 of record CP141129.1, read on the forward strand.
ACGAAATTTCATGATTATGAAATGTGTTTTTATTTGTGGACTATGTTTATCTTATTCACGATGCCTGCTTCTATCATGTTTGAGGTAGAAAATTTATGTCTTACTTGTCCCCTTGGTGCTCATTCTTCAGTTGCAATCAATTATTTATTTATTTTTTTCTGTTGGAAGTTAGACACAGACTCCCATGAGCCGAGGCCTCCTACCTACTACGAGAGAGGCACCTTCTTATGCCACTAGACTGGAAGGCTGTTGCTCTTTGGTTTGCATTCTTCTGCTTATACTATGTTTGATGCAGAGAATTTGTCTCATACTTATCTCATTGATGCCATTATAGCAACTACTATTTGTTGTAGTCTCACTGTTCTCTTTAAGCATTCTTGTGGCAGGAGATTAGGGCATTTGATATAGTGATCCATTGTGACTGACAGTCAATTGAGATTTGGAGTTTGTTTTGAAGTGACTTTCTTTTTGTTTTAATGGATATGTGGGAATGATATGATGAAGAGGAGCAGGAAACTTTACTACTGGAGCATAGCATCTCCGAATTTGTCTTAATCTGAAAGCCTGTTATGCAAAGTTTCCATGTTTAGATTCTGTCTTGCCAAATAATTGCTTTGGTCTCGAAAGTGGCAAGCAAGACTTTATAAAAGCTCAATCCATTCTGGCTTTGTCCTTCTTGCGTGGGTAGCTCCATCTTGTAACTATTGTATTTTAGTTACTTTGTCTATACACTTGCTGCATATCTAGATCTGAAGAGTGACTCCTGTAGCCTTATTTGTTAAGTCAAAGTGCCACAGATGGTCACTAAATCCAGTTTCTAATTCTAAGGCAAAGAACTTTGAAATTGACTTACAGTTTGTACATGAGAAAAGTTGGAGTATAGAGATATCATTTATTACTTTGTTACAGACTGGGATCAGGTCGACGAAAGGTCTAATTGTCAATCATCTATCAACTTGTTATTGAGTTACTAATGTTTTTAGGAACTTATAGGAGTGCTGGGACTTGATTGGATAGTCTGTTGTCAAAGGAGCTTCCAGCTTTCTTCTAACGTAACATTCTCTGCCATTTGTGTCCTTCTTTATTGTATCTCCTTAAACTTCAACTTCTATGTTTTTTTTTGTTATTGTTTTATCAGTACAAAGCATACAATATATGGGTAATATCTCAAATTTAACCTCCCAACACCGCCAATGCCGGTCCCAAGCCCGGATAAAAAAGGAGGAGGGTCTTGCGTCAGGTGCCAACCGGCAAGGGGGAAGTTGAAGATGATTTTATTATTTCTTTCTTACAAATTAATATGCATTTGTATATTAGTTTGTGAGGAAGAAATGAGAATCATCTCCAGCTTCTTAAAAGATGGCAACCCTTGTATCGTAGCCAAAGTAGTGGGAAGTTGAAGATGATTCTATTATTTCTTTCTTACAAATAAATATGCATTTGTATATTAGTTTGTGAGGGAGAAATGAAAATCATCTTCAACTTCTTAAAATATGGCCACCCTTGCGTCAGGTAGCCAGCCGGCAAGGGTGAAGTCAAGATGATTTTAATGATTGTAATGATTTTAATGAAAATCATCTTGACTTTTAAAACTATGGCAACCCCAACATGACATGAATCGAATCTGAAATTCGCTCAAGCTGTATGCGTTCCCCCATAAAGCGACGCGGCGCATCGGATCCTGATGCAGTGAAAAATAGGCAAGGGTTGCTGTATGCGTTCTCCCAAAAGCGACGCAGCACATCGGGATCCCGGGTGTAGTGAAAAATGGGCAAGGGCTGCTAGAGCGTCCCCTTGGAAGCGACAAGCAGACGTAACCAGTGCAGTGAAAAGTAGACATGGGTTCATACCATGGAAGTCGAGAAAGGCGATAGTAAATAGGGAATCTCCAAATTATAAGATTCGCATCGCTACATGGAATATAGGGACATTGACACGTAAGAGTTTGGAGTTAGTAGACACGATAAAACGTAGGAGAGTCAACATCGCTTGTATCCAAGAAACCAAGTGGAAAGGGGCTAAAGCTAGAGAAATAGATGGGTATAAATTATGGTACGTAGGAAAGGAAAATAATAGAAATGGCGTGGGAATAATAGTGGATAAGGAATTAAAGGATAAAGTTGTGGACGTTAAAAGAATCGTGATAGAATTATAATAATAAAAATGATTCTGAGAGCGAATTATAAATATTATAAGTGCATATGCCCCACAAGTAGAGCTACAAGATATAATTAAGAGACAGTTTTGGGAAGATATGGAGGGAGTCATGCAAGAAATTCCCAATGCGAGGGAATATTTATAGGAGCGGACTTAAATGGCCATGTAGGAAAAGATAAGGAAGGATATGATAGAATACACGGAGGGTATGGTATAGGTGAAAGAACGAAACGAGATGGGGAGAATATCCTCCATTGTGCTTTGTCATATAACCTATCCATTGCAAATACACTCTTTAAGAAGAGGGATGAACACTTAATAACCTTTAAAAGTGGACTTCATACTGACGAATAGACTTTTTTTCTACTTAGGAATAATGAACGATCTATATGTAAGGATTGTAGGTGATGCGGTGAGAGTTTAATCTCACAACATAGGTTAATGGTTATGGATATTCATATCAAAAGATGGAGTAAAAGAACTGGAACTTAATACACATCCAAAAACTAAGTGGTGGAACTTAAAAGGAGAGAAAATAACATCATTCAAAAATAAGTTGATGGTAGAAGGAAATTGGAATTATGAAACAGTAAATACCATGTGGACTAATATGGTGAGTCCATTAAGAAAGTAAAGCAAAAGATGTCTTAGGTGTCTAAAGGTAAAGGCTATTAGCAAAGGAAACATGGTGGTGGAATGAAAACAGCAAAAAGCTATTAAAGAAAAACGAATGCATTTTTAAAGCATGGCGTAAGATTAGAAATAATGAAAACTATGAACAATATAAGAATGCTAAAAACGTTCTTTAAGAGAATAGTAAGTGAGGCTAAACTTAAAGCATATGATGAGCTCTATAGTAGACTAGGAACAAGAGAAGGTGAGAAAGATGTGTTTAAGCGGCAAGGTAAGAGAACAAGAGTAAGGACTTAGAGCATGTTAGGTGCATTAGAAGCGATGATCAAAGGGTATTAGTCAAAGATGCTGAGATCAAACAAAGGTGGGAAATATACTTCCAAAAATTGTTAAATGACAATGGCCTTGAGAATATAGGAATTGAAAATACTATAAATCTAAATAACACTGGATATTATAGATATGAACGTAGAATTAGAATGCTTGAAGTAAAAGAGGCCTTGAGAAAGATGAAATCAGGAAAGGCCATGGGGCCTGATAGTATACCAATAGAGGTTTGGAAGCATATGGGAGATATTGGGGTAGTTTGGTTGACCAAGTTGTTTAACAAGATTATAAAATCAAAGAAAATGCCTGATGAGTGGAGGAAAAGCTCTATTGTACCAATCTATAAGAATAAAGGAGACATTCAGAGCTACACTAATTATCGAGGGATCAAACTTATGAGCCACACCATGAAACTTTTTGAAAGAGTCATTGAGAAGAGGCTACGACATGAAACAAGTGTATTGGAGAATTAGTTCGATTTCATGCCTGGGAGGTCTACCATGGAAGCTATTTTCTTACTAAGACAATTAGTAGAGAAATATAGGGAGAGGAGAAAAGACCTACACATGGTCTTTATTGACTTAGAGAAGGCTTATGATAGAGTCCCTAGAGAGTTAATATGGAGGGTGTTAGGTGTTAAAGGGATTTCTCAGGGGTATATAGACATAATTAAAGATATGTATGAGGGGACAGTTACAAATGGTAAGAACACTAGTGGGCGTGGCGTGATTTTCCCGTCACCGTCCTTTGTCACCAAGGATCGGCATTGAGTCCATACCTTTTCACATTAGTTATGGATGAGTTAACAAAACATCTGCATGAGGAGATTCCCTGGTGCATGCTATTTGCAGACGATATAGTCCTACTTGATGAGACAAGGGAGGGTGTCAACATAAAGCTAGAGCTATGGAGAGAAGCATTAGAATCGAAAGGATTTAAAATTAGCCGAACCAAGACTAAGAATATATGGAATGTAATTTTAGCAAGGTGAGTAGGAGTGGAGCACCGGTCAAGATTGATAACCAAGAGGTCCCCATGAGAGACCACTTAGATACTTAGATCATTGATCCATGAGAGTGGAGAGATTGAGAGGGAGGTTACCCGAGAGAATCCAAGCGGGTTGGAACAAATGGAGATGTGCATCGGGGTTTTATGTGATCAGCGGTGCCACTCAAACTAAAGGGAAAATTCTATAGGATGGCTATAAGGCCGGCCATGCTCTATGGATCGAGTGTTGGGCGGTTAAGGAACATCATACTCATAGGTCGAGTGTAGCAGAAATGAGGATGTTGAGATGGATGAGTGGTAAGACAAGAAAGGATAGAATTAGAAATGAAAATATTAGAAGAAATATAGGGATAGCACCAATAGGTAACAAGATGAGGGAGATTAGACTTAGATGGTTTGGACATGTTCAAAGGAGGCCAACAACGGCACCAGTTAGAAGGAGTGAGGCAATACAAGTTGAAGGTTCTAAAAGGGCAAGGGGAAGGCCCAAAAGAACGTGGATAGAAGTGGTGAGGAAAGATTTAAAAACTTTGGGACTAAATGAAGCCATGGTATTTAATAGAGTGGAATGGAGGAATAAGATTCATGTGGCCGACCCCTAATTGGGATAAGGTCTTGATGATGATGATGATGATGATGATGATCTCAAATTTAACCTCCCCACTTGTTTGTCAACCTGAATACTGAGTTAAATTATAAATTTCCATAACTGACAGTTGACTTATCATGCCATCACTAGCTATGTTGGTTGAAAAAAAAAAACTGCTGCTTATAGTTGATATTCACAAAAAGTATGAGGGCTGGGAACTAAAAAAATACTTCTTCTCTTGTACAGTGTGGAATGATTTAGAGCATTGAGTGAATGGTTGCCATCCCTCTTTACTGTATATTTTATATGTCTCTTGTTGTTTTCAAGTGAGTAAGCACAGCTAACTTATTCTTTGGCTTTAAACATGAATTATAGGCCTTTGATAATAAATTGAAAAGCATTCAAAAGTACATCAGTTAGCAAAATCATGTATATGCTGAACCGTTGTCAGTTCCTTTATGCTTAGACATTGGAATGTTTTACATCCTCTGAGGAAATCGAAACAAAAAATGCAGCAGAAAATTCCAGCATGTGATAGTTTGGAGTTTGATCATTTTGGTTGTTCGGATTGTTCTGGTCTATCTGATGTCTGTGTGCGGCTACTGCCTTTGTACTTTCCCTGTTCCTAGAGCACTTGATGCCTCCTCTATAATTGGAATTTTTTCTGCAAGCAAGTGTAGCTTTAACAATCTATTTAAAAAAAAAGTGTAGCCTTAACAATCTATTTAAAAAATGTATAGCTTTAACAATAGCAAAAGCCTCTGTTTGTGTTGGACTAATAGATGTGATTGGGTTAGTATCTCGTCCCTGCTAAGGGAGTGATGGGTCTGTGAAGTGTTAATAAATTCTGTGACTCTGCTTTGTTGGTTTTTCCAATTATTCTGATCTTTTGTATCCTCTCTTGTAAGTTTAATTGGCTAACGGAATGTAGAAGAGGTTGGGAGACTGTTTCTCTTCTAGAAGAAAAGTAGAAAGCTTGTTGACATCTAACCTCTCTGCAGTGTTGGTTATGAAAGAAGTTAGATGACTTCCTTCTGCCAATGAGGACAAACTCTGCTAAAGCAGTGCCTATGCGAAGTCCTTGCAGCTATGCATACTAGTCTGTTTTGTGTTTCTCTTCAATATATCTTGTTGTTTCCTCAACGCAATGATGGAGAGGGGGAAGCATCTTCAAGTGTGATTAATCCATCAGAAACTATGAAATCTCGTAAATTGTTTGAGATCCATTTTTTTCTGTAGAAATATGCATCTTTTACTTATTTGTTTTTCGTTTATTCAGGATACGTGGCAAGAAGTTGATCCAGATGAATTCTCTTATGAGGTACTCTATTATTTTATCTTCAGGGTCTTCTTTTGAGGATTCTATCTTGGTACATTTTGTAGAGTTGTTCCTTTTCTCCAGGAATTGCTTGCATTGGGTGAAGTAATTGGAACTGAGAGCAGAGGACTTTCTGCCGATACGATTGCCTGTTTGCCTTCAATGAGTTACAAGTCACAAACTGCTGAGAATGGCAACACTGATCAGTAAGCACATGCCTCTAGAGCTATCAATTTCATTCTTGCAATGATTTGTTGTTTTCTTGTGATAATGGAATTTATATGATCATATAACAGGTGTGTCATTTGTAGATTCGATTATGAGGATGGTGATAACCTTATTGTGCTTTCATGCAAGCACAAATATCACTCTGATTGCATAAACAATTGGCTTCAAATAAACAAGGTATGCTTTTCTTTGATAGGAGCCTCTAGTCTCGCAACCTTTCATGGTTTATGGTCTTAATATTTCTGGCAATCATATATGTTATGGACATCATCATAGTTTTTTCGTCAATGAAGTTGTTGTAGTTTATTATTGTTTTTACTGAATTTTGCAACTCTTTATTTCCTTCCCGGTCATGCTTTGAGCGGGGTGGTACATATTTCGTTATTGTTTGGTGCCTGTAAGGGTTTAAGTCTGCCTCTTAGGTTCATAAAGATAATAACGATGCTGAGAATAACACACAGTCCGTAAGGGACACAACGAATTCCTAATGGGAATTGTAGGATACTCTTTAGTTTCAATTGATTCTTTTGTCACATTGTGAGAATTACAACCATTCAATGAGAAAGTGTACATGTCCAGAAAAGATGTTCAGTTCAAGCCTTTTTTTTTTCTCTCCACTCAGACTAATCCCTTCCAAGGCTTCTTGTATATAAAGTGATTCATGTATTGGCTCCAATGATACAATTGTTTATTCCGAACCATTAAAGATGACAATCCGGGTAAAATATGCGGTTCTTCAGGAATGAAAAGAAAGCATCTACTTTCATTTGGTATTTTGGACTAAGTTCATTCACTCTTCGATGATCAATCAAATCCTCTTCTTAGAAGCAGAAGAAGGAAAAAAAAAGAAACAAGTAAGAGATGAGAGATATTAAGTTTGCTCTAAGTCTTCTCATGATATTGTAAGTAAACAAAAGATCTTGATATAACACATATGGAGCACAAAAAAAGAAGAAACAAGTAAGAAATGAGTGACATTAAGTCTGCTCCAAGTCTTCTCATCATATTGTATGCATGTAAATGAAAGATCTTGATATAACACATATGGAACGCAATTTATTTATTTTTAATTTAAAAAATATTACAAGTAACTGTGTGAGGATGGAGCCTAGATTTCTATTCTCTCTCCCATAATATGGACAATAAATCATTCTATTCACAACTTAAGCCAGATTAGCCGGAGGCTCAAACTAATCCAATAGGAAACTTCAGAATATTTAAACCCTTCATGATAATTAAATTTCCTATATAAGTAGGTAGTAGCTTGATTGTCACATAATTCTCATCAATTCCTTGGTTCCAAGTACTACATTAACATGCAGTATGGCCATTCTAGAGTTTGGATGTGTACTCATGGCGTTGTTTGTTTGTCAGAAAGAGATCTCCCAATTGACATCAGAATGACTTTCCATACTCGACTGATTATTAGATCTGAAGTTATTCTGACCTGGAATTTGTTAGATATCTAGAACACTGTTGCACATAACAAGGAGGAACAGCTCACCGTTACATGCAGTAGAGGGATTTAAATCTCCTTTCAAGACATTGCCTGCCTAGAACTTGAAATATTTCTCCTCAATCTTTAGCAACTTGATATTATGATCAACAGGGTGTATCAGCATATCTAAGTAACAATTTGATATTTTGATCATTACGAGTATGAACTGACCTAAGTACACTTATATGAAGCTTTTCAGTCTTTAGCCATAAACTTTACATATTTTTGAGGCAAGAATTTATGGCATACTTAGATCTGCTATTTCAGTTCCAAGAGAATGTTGTAGCTGGAGAGAGTCTTTTTTTATCAGCACATGCTGGTAAAGATACTCCTTCAATGCATCATTGCCTCCTTGATCAGTTATCTACAAAAACCATATCAATAATGTCAATAGTTGACGTGATTATGCAGTTAGTCTTCTCCAAATAAGCCCAATTTCAAATGATCTATTCAATTTTTGGATACTGTGAATGTTGTGGGGTACCTGTAGTGAAGTGTCAGCCTGGAGTTCCTTTTTTCAGTTTATAGAACTTGTCTGATTTCTCTTTAGCAATATTTGCTGCAGGAGGAAAATAACCCCTCAATTCAAATTCAGTTTGGATTGACATCTTAGTATAGTCAAAGTCATAGGTTTTTGTGCAGCCCATGGCTACCAATCTGTTTTAAACTATTCAACTATTTGATTTAGCTGATACATAATGGTATGGAGCCGTGGTTGTAGAAAAATAATCCTCTGAACTGGATTTGATTATGTAGACATCTTAGGAATTAGGATACTTAACACATGTACAAGTGTAGACATCTAGCCGGTGCTTGCATATGTGAGTCATTTTCAGCCCATGGCAGTGCTTTCTGTCTGGCAAGTTAGCAAATTCTCATTTACATCTTTTCTAGAGCAGCCATTTCCTCAGCCATTGCTTTCTTTCACGAGACATCTCCCTGAGAAATCTGAACTAAAGAGATGGAAGGAAGTGACACTGCAAAATCTTTTATGGAGAGGAAAAAAGTCAACCAAGCAAGATTGGCAGCTGAGAGATTTTAAAGATATATCAGTTGGAAGACTAAAACTGGAGTGGGGCTGTGAGCACTTACTGGCGTTATGTGCTCAGAGTTGGTTAGTGCCTCATCTCTCAACAAGTGGTTGTGTGTTCAATTCCAGAGGTGCATCACATGGAAGACTAAAGTTGGAGTGGGACTTTGAGGACTTACTGGAGTTGGTTAAGTGCCTCATCTCTCAGCGAGGGGTCTTGACAAATTCCATTCAAAAAGAAAGAATAAAAAAATCAGCTGGACGAATGATGAAGTGAATTAGTCTCATGATTGCCATTTTCAGCATGCATGAAAGAAGGATTTCTTGGACATTTTGCTGTGAAACGCATGCACATAAACATGTTCTAGCTGCAGACACAGAGTCATCAGCAGATGCACCTCAAGCACAGCCAAGTCTTGAAGTGCAAAACCATTCATTGAGTGGAATGCTCTTTGAGTTGAAAAAATAAGGGTCTCTGGTTTGTGAATGGAAAAAGAAAAGGAGTCTCATATCTGAGTCTAGCAAACTCTAGAAAGCTATTTATTTGTACATACAATCGGACTTTGTATTCTAGAAAAACTCAAGAATGCAAATAATTATTTCCGCCACATTCCTCTGTATGACTGTATCTTTTATCTTATCTTCATTTTTTCCTCTTGTTCTCACTTGATTTTGGGTGGTTTTGATGTCCAAGTTGTTACATTCTAGGTTTTTTGTTGAAACCGTCTCTTAGATGCTTATGGCGTAGTTGTGCAGGTGTGCCCTGTTTGCAGTGCCGAGGTTTCAACTTCAGCAAACGAGCAGAGATAAATGACCTTCTCTAAGTTACTTGGCGTAGGAAGACTTCTGGTACATCTTTGTGCCCCTATAAAATATGTGATTTAACACTGTTCTCTCTCTCTCTCTCTCTGTAATAATACTGGTCGGCAAGGGCTTAAATGGGATTGATACTTATGTGCCCCAGTCTGTCCTGCCTATTCAATAGTTCAGTTTGATTCAGTTATTCTATTCCATTTGCACAAAGTTTCTTAAGTTCATTAGTTTCTCATATATTATATGTAGATCAATGAAAATTCTAGTTCCACAAATTGAATTATCCGCACTGTGTTTTTTTTTTTTTCCACTAACTTTTCCCATGCGTTTTTTGAATTTCTGGAACACTGGCCTTGCCAGAGTTGTATCAAATCCTAGCTTCTATATTTTAAATTTTCAGTAACCGATTCTCCAGCAGAAATATTTTTCTGATTTTCTTTTGAGTAGAGCAACCACGGTCGCTCTTGAGCACACTTCCACTTTTTCCACTCAAAAAGGTGTAGAAGTTGTGTGTTGTTCCTATAAAGTGTGCAAGTATTTACTGTCAGATGTTTGTTCCATCTACAATATAGAAATATGGCAACTCTAGTCAGGTGTCTACATGTCGCCCTCCCGAGATGTTCACTCCCTACAATCCAACGTAGGAAACTCATCCTAAGGGCCTGTTGGGTTGGCAAGAAATTGATTTTCTTGGAAAGGCAATTTGGGTCTTTGGAGTAATTGAACTTTCAGGCATAAAACACTTTCCATGGAAGATTGCTTTTCTCGTGGAAATCAATTCTGTCAGTTTCTTGCCAACCAGACAGCCCTTAAGAGACCCAAAAGCCCCTAGTTAAATTACTTCTTTCCTTGCTAGAAGGGACAATGCTTGATTAAACTTGCCGAGCCTAAGCTTGTGAGGAGCTAATGTCGGACTAAACAACTGCAGTGGTAGTGGCATGATTGCCTTCACTATCCAAGACCACAAAACCCAAAAATCTAAGGTAATTCTCATCTGGCAGACAACCATTATAAGGGTAGTGGCATGTGCACCTTTTTCTCCTCATCACCCTTTGTCTAAATTGTACAAATGGCTGTAATTTCAGGTGGGCCTCAAATGGTACTTTTCCATTGCCCTCTCCCAATGAGGATCTGGAAAAAAATTAAAAATCAGAAACAACCAATTCGTTAATATTCAAAATTTCCAAGGAATTAAAATATTTCACTAAAAAAGACAGTAGAAACAATATCCAAACTCAGACTTTAGAAGTTATATTAAATTAGAGTTAGACTATTAAAAAAACAATGACTGTCGTTGATTTTTTAAGTGGACTGAAATGCCCCTTATTTGAAGGAGAATCCTCTCATTGCAGCCATTACCTGTGATTTGGATCCTCTGATCTGCAAAATGGGGCATCAACGGCTTTATCTTTCATCCAGGGGTCCAACTTCCAGGTTTGGCGAGTAGGTTCTGTGGAAATCCAGTGTTTGGTCACAACATCCGCAGGACCGTGGTTCTACTTTAGAACCCTGGCATGGAAGGAGCCTTGGACTGATAGGTCATGAGATTTTGTATTCTAAAACACAGATATATAGAACGTGGAGCCCAAAATGTTTTTCCAGTGGACGGATAACTATTGAGGGTCAAGGGAAGGGTTACATTTCACGGTTGCTGGAAAATAAAAAATTGAAAATGATGCCAAACATTTGAAAAATTAAACCATTTGATATCATTTGGGAGTTCACTTTTATTATGCAAAACGTTTTCTGCATTGTTGATTTTGATCGCGATTTATTGCAAATCACAGAGCAACTGTTTGCCCGCTGACAATTCACGATCAAGCACTAGTTTACGCAGAAAAAAATTCTAAAATCTTTTTTCAGGCACGCGCTTTACTCGAGAGGGGCTAAGTCATAGACAAGAGCTTCGACTGGCCCAGGACAGTCCTGTAGCGTAGAATATACTCTTGAACTCACTTATAGGTCAAAGACAATTCCACCTGTCTTGGATTGTAAATGGAATCTGAAATCTCAAGAGAGTAGAGTTCATCTACAGGTTAATTTTATGAGTACATTTTCACGAAGGGTTAAAATCTCCAACAGAGTTTATTATGTCCAATTTCATCTTAACAAATGAACCCTTGGTCTGGCAACAGTATCGTGATTTTTTAGTCAAGGAAGGAATTGAAAGAGTGCCGTGGTAAGTAGCCACCCTTGGTCGGATTGATACAAGGAGTTGTCTTTCACTTGGGTGACCAAGGTTGTGCACGAGAATGTGTGTTTAACTTTTGGAAGAAAAGTAAAAAGGGTGACTTTTGCTTTCATTCTCAAACAGAAAAGGGGAAAAAGATAAAAAAAAAAAAAGAAGGCAACCCATGACTAAGACGATGTTGATGAATAGGGACATGAATAGCAAGTTCTTGTAGTGCACCCCACTTTTGGATGCCTCTTGCCACTCATTCTTCGTTCATCAAACCTGTTTATTTGATTTCTCTAATAGTGCTCCAAAAATAGTGAGGATTAAAGTGAATCAAAAAAATATAAAAAATATACAGACACATATATACATGCACGCACACACACACACACTAGCATACGAATAGTTAGAACATTATTTCTATATCCATTTTAAATCACATAATTAGATGGTTGAAGTATGATCAACCTTGATGTTGTACTGTCATGTTCTACACTGTCACTCTTCTTTTTTCTTTTTCTTTTTAAATATAAGGCATTATTCTCATTTTCAAAAAAGAAAAAAAATTGAGCTGCTCTTTAATACTTGAGCACAAAACAAGAGGTGAAATTTTTTCAAATGAGAAGCCTGTAATGTAAAGCTACAGTAAGTTCTGAACTAGCTTACCTGAAAAGTTAGATAAATGAATTTTTCACTAGCAAAAGGAGGGTACATATGTAAGCTAAACCTCAATGAGTTAATAGCAGTGGAATCATACAAATTTTTATCAATTTATTAAGGTGTTATTTAAAAGAGATCTTGATAAATTAATATGATACAAACACCTACATTTTGTTTTATTAAAGAGATTTAACTCTCCAACATAGGCACTTATGTTTTTTTTCCTTTTTTTTTTTTCCAACACCAATGAGACCTAAGTAGATAAGAAAACTACTCTTAGAGCTTCTGCCAAAATTTTCAAGCTCAATCTGCAAAACACAATAATATTTCTTTGCTGCTGCTTAAATTTTAATTATATACTCAATGACTTCTTATGGAAAATATGAAAATCTTATTATCTTAAAATTTTATTGAGGGAATTAATTTGTCATGGAAGTTTGCTTTGAGATCCAGTTATTGGGATTTTATCATAATCATACCTAACCCTTCAGTTTCCTTAGTTAACCAAAAAATAAGATATAAGTTTTCAACCATAGATGTATAAAATAAAAAATTCTTTGATGATTAAGCATGTTGGTATATACCTTAATTAATTTCACATATTTTTCATCCTCACATCCATATATTTACTCTCTCAGAATCATAACTTTTTTTTTTTTTTTTCAATTAATAATACTTTAAGTCTTAAGACGCATAAAGAGAAAAGAAAGGAAGATTAATATATAAAATAATGAGTTTTATCATTTCAATTAAAGGGTATTTTGTCCAGATAAAATTAATATTATGTTTCTAATAACCGACGCTTTCTAACGTGCAAAACCATACCCTTTCCTTTTTCTTTTTTTATGTCTAAAATCACATTAAAAATTAACCACCAAATGCAATTTAATGTCTAAATACTTATAAATTCACATTCAATGGATCATATTTTCGGATAATCCCAAGCCCATTAAGAGCCCTTATCCTTTAGGATATTAGAAATGTCCCATTATCTTAATTTTGGACAGTCTAAAACCTGAAGTAGGTCCCATTGGATAAACGGGCCTGATGAGCCAGCGGAGAGACCTACACAAACAAATGTGTGCCCCAGCTCTGCATTCGGTTTCCCCTTCCAATTTCTCTCCCGTTCTACTCCATGGCGATTAGGGTTTTCTTCTTTGTAATTCTCCTCGTTGCTTCTCCCTTTCTCCAAGGTAATTCCACTTCTGACTTCTAATTCTTCTCTCTTACGATCTGTGAACAGAAATCTTTGATGCGGAAGTTTTAGTTGCTCTGTGAAGTTCCCCGATCTGTTGACTTGATGAGCTGAATTGTTGTTTTGGACACTTGGCCGTGCATGATCTTTTGATAATATCTGCTTCATTTTCTTTTCTTTGGTAACTTGATTTACTGGCTTGAAGTCGGATCTTACTTCTCTTATATTCTGCTGGCTGGTAGATTTAGTGTGCTATCTCCGTCTTATTCGTGAATTTCAAGCACTTGATTTCTCGTTTTTCAGGACTTTCGTTTCTTATGTGTTAGAATTTTTTTTTTTCCTTTTAGTTTCCTCGTGTAATTGCATCGATTTCAAGGTTTGATTCTTGATCATGTTAAGAAATTGCTTATGTATTTTTTTACCTATTTTTTTGTGTCAAGTTATTCAGTTTCCAGAAACTAATTTTCATTTCTTCAACTCTGCTGTTATTCCCTTGCTTCATGTTTCGAGGTGTTTCAATGTGTTATCGTATTAAGTGCGGCGGTATATGTTTGCATGCGTGTACTTTTTGTTGTGATTCATTCTGGACTTGTTAAGCCGTTGACTTGTTTGCCCTGTGTCTTAATCACGTATGAGTTGTACAGATTTAGGAAGCTCGGATGAGTTCATCTTCATTAAAATTGCTGACAGGGTGGTCTATTGCTCATTGTTCAGGGTAGACCATGGTTGTTCTCTGTATCATAGACAATGAAAGGTAGATGGTGAGATTACATTGACATCAAACTGATTATCCATGCAAGTGTGGTTAGATGTATTTGAAATTGATTTGTTTCCGACGGGGGTTCGATGCATACTAGGTCTAAGTATCTGGTGTGGCCAGCTTACTCAACTTGGAGAACTGACAAAGATTCATGAATTGTCTTTCATGCATCATGCATGTGCAACTATACTGACCAGAAGAGTCCCACCAATGTCTGTGATTTCTGATCAGCCAGTCTATTGGACTACTTTTGTGCTTTACGAGCTCCCGGAAGAAGGATGTGAATGGCCACAGTTAACTCAAGTGTGCTATCAGGGCAACCGATTATATTGCTCCTTACTTGATCTTGTTAAAGTGAAATATTCCTTGGGATCTGCACCATTGGGATAATGTTTTGCTTTGCATATAAGGAGTTATTGGGAATGTTATTAACTAAATAATTTAATCTTTCTGTAGATAGATACTTGTGGGGATCTTATGGTTTCAAGTGAGTTGAGATTGGTGTCATAACGCATAGTGTAGTGTTGTGTCTTCTCATGCTATATCTTCTGGCTATCAATTATATAATGTTGGTGTTTTGCATCGGTATCTAGAATGGATCTGTCTTTCTAAGGTGGCCAAAAGTTGTCTTCAAAATTCAGATCTTGGCCAATTGCTTACATGAAACATGTAAGGCTCGGGTTGCTCTGTTTTTCTAAGGTGGCACAATAGATGTCACTTTCTTCAAAGGTCAGATCTAGGCCAATTGCTTACGCAAAACATGTAAAATTTAGGTTGCCGATGCTAGTGTTTCATATTGGAAAAATGTTATGGATGAGGATATTCTTGTAAATTTGCTCACAATAAAATTACAATATAAAAAGTTGTTGGATAGTGCAGGAAAGAACCTGTTTGAAAATATCAGCAGTACTTCAAACGGCCAAACAGAAACACAGAAGTAGACATGCCTTATTGTTATGAAATGCCCAAGAAATTTTGAAAAGTTATGATTAGTTTTATTGATGCAGAATCTTAGTTGAACCATCTAAGAAACGAGACAACCTACCTAATTACGAATACACTCTGATAGAATCTGTAGTTTTATCTGCATTAGACCCCGCATTGGCAGGAGCTTGGTGCACCGTGGCTGCCCTTTTAGGCCATTAACCTGTAGTTTTGGAAATGGATATATTACTGATTGAAAATTAAATTGGACTTTTAAAACCCATTGTAAATCTAACAAAAAATCTAATTATAAATACAAAAGTTCAGAATATTGCAGCTAATAGTTCTATCTCTTTGAGAATCCATTTGATAACTTTGATTCTTGTGGCTTTCAATTGTTGAAAACAAACGTAACCTGCAAAATCAATTATGTGAGTCTTCCTTCATTAATTTTCTTCATCCTCTTCATTGAATTGCTTAATGTTTTCAACATTAATTGTTTCAATAGACTTTCTCGTAATATTTTTTAAAATAAGATCTGTCATGGAAAATCAACTCATTAACCTATTCTTCTACATATTTATTGTGTTCTTTTATCGTGATGTTTTTTGACAATATGTCAAAACTTATTTCCATATATAATGAAGTCAAACTCCATTCATCAATGACTTTATTTACGCGCTTTCATACTGACTTCCATTAAGTGTGACCATGTGTCTGTCTCACAATTCGATTAGGATTTGAGTTCCTTCTTGGAACCTTTTGATTGACTGGCAAAATTCTCTAAAAGATTGCCGACATTTGTGTTAATGTGGCTTGTGTTCCCTCTCTGTTACCTTAGTTGATCCTTTTGTCTCATCATAAATCTAATGTCCTTGTTAGGGTATTAATAACATCAACCATTGATTGATATTCCTTAAGTAATATAACCTCTAAGATCGCGTTTGCTCTATCAGCAATATGACACAGAAAAAACAAAATAAAAACTTAAACCTTAAATTCAGACCTAAAATGAAACTGACCTATGTTACATAATGGAAGACAAGAACTATAGAAGGATAGGTATTTATGCGAAGGGAGAGCAACTAACAGAAGTCAAAAGGTATTTGCATAAAACTTCAATCATGTAATGGTACAATAGTCCTTGTGTAAACCATGTATTTACTGCTTTATGACTGCTAGCCATATGAAGGTAGGGAGATGTAATGCTAGTCACTTTCCAACCTTAAGATTGACCTGGAAGATTCCTTTTTTTGTCTCAAATCCAAATTATACTAAATAATGGAAATTCATAATTAAGAACCAATCATTGAGGTTGTTAAACTGAGATATTTGTATAAGGGTAAATACCACATAAAATTCATCCTGAAATTTGGACTAGCAAAAATTAGTTAAAGGTTCCAGTGATGTTCCTTTCTTCCTCCAATTTCTGTTTCAAAAAATACATGAACTTACGTACTTCGCATTTGCATTATATCTTTGAGAAGAATATTGAGATATCGTTATTGAATGAAGGAAAAACTAGAGCAAATTCAACAAGATGCCTTTTTGGATGACACAACGTTCATAATCTGTTTTAGCTCAAGATTAATAACCCTGGCTGCTGGGAATATGCACCCAAATCCGGAAATTTTGATCTGTAGATTTGTTAATTACTTTGCTTTAGTGGTAAGGTTTTTTTATTGTCAAGATATTAAGTCTTTGGAAAAGCCATCTCTTTGAATGGTGTCATTCACCGTCAGGTTTCTTTACATTATACTCTGACCTGCAGTATGAGAGCTAGTCCACATATTGTTGGTCTTTCTTTATTCTTGTTCTAATTTATGCACCTCTGCTTCTCTTTCTGTATGCCTTTACTACTCCTATTAACTTTTCCTTGTGCACTGTTGCACAACTTGAATTCACTAATTCTTGCTTTGTCTATGCAGTTGCTAGATGTCAACCTGATGAAGGGGTGGAAGTAGCTGAACCTGCTGAGCCAAGTGATCTTGGAATTGTGGGAGAAGAGTTCCAAGATTTTGGAGAGGCTCTTTCTCCCGCTGCTGGAGTAAATACAGTCTGTGTCTTCCCAAAGAATCCTGGAAAGTGTAAGTATACTCTAATATTATTCATAGAAGAGGGACTAAGAGGGCTGAATAGGGTTTTGAAGAAACCCCCTTCTGTTTTAAATAAAAAAGACAAAAATGCCCCTAATGTAAGTAAGAAGCAGAAAAAGGACATGTGACCTATGAGTACAATAACTGACAAGAACAATCGAAGTTATTTTTTATCAAAAGGTGTTGTTTGTTTGATGTAATCTCCATTTTAGATATTAGGTGTTTTAAAGGGTTAATATATATCTCTATGCTCTTTTGAATGCAGTGGTTCTGGCAGGGGAAGAAACTGAACTACTAGTTGGTATACATAATGAAGGTAATTATACTGCTGTTGGTTGGATTTGGAGATCCTTGATCTTTCCTTTGTTAGCTTATCTACTTCTGGTGGTCATTTTGGCTTAACTTGAATGTTCAATCCTTGACTTGTGCTGTAGCCAGAGTTTGTTTCTGTGTTATAACTGGTCCTTGTTTTGCTTAAATGCTTCTAGACCATCAAGCAAATTGTATTTCTTGCTTTGGAATGGGCAAGTTGTTGCCTGGAATTCAACTGTTCATTTTATGACCTTCTCTGTGACAGTGTTTTGACTTACACCATCTTTGTTTTGAATGACTGTGTTTGGTTTGCTTTAAACTTGACATGCTTTGCAAGCATTGCCTTGTCATTTCCCTCACCCAACAGGATTTATTTTTGTAAGAAAGCTTTTGTTGTTCATGAGCTAATGTAAGATGCTATTTTGATTGGCTGCTATTTGGATGAAAAATTCAGGTGAGTCGCCTTTGAATGTCATTGCATTGAGGGCAAGCCTTCATCTTCCTTATGATCATCAACTACTTGTGCAAAATCTTACTCTGCAGGTAAGCCTGAAAATACTAAGCCTCTAAATGTAGTTTAAACTTTAGCTTCGAGATATGTTCTCCTTCCTGTTCTCTCAATTGCATTTGAGTAGGGGCCAGTACCTAATTAAGGCTAGCAGTAGTTTATTGGCCATAGAAGGGGAGCCTTGGCGCAATAGTAGAGTTGTTTTCGTGTGACCTTGAGGTCACGGGTTCAAGGCATGAAAACAGCCTCTTGCAAAATGCAACGTAAGGTTGAGACCTTTTGACCCTTGTGATCGGCCCCTTCCCTGGACCTTGCATATGCGGGAGTTTCGTGCACTGGAGCTGCCCTTTTTATTTTTTGACTGGCCATAATACATTTTCTGTAGGCCCTAGTTTTGATCAGCCTTATCTCTTGGAAATTTGCATTTGATACTTCAGTTGTTGGTTGGCAGTGATGAATGTCTGTCCATTGCATGGAGGCCTCCCTTTTAGTTGTATACTCCTTGTTGCAGAATGAAGTTGTTGTATATATTTCAATGCATGAGCTATTGCTCTTGGACAGTAACCCTGCAATGATCTTTCTTGGTTCTTGTTTTGTGGAATTCTTTTACCATGTCCAGTGCAGATTACTTCTCAATTCAAGACGTTACTTGGAAATCTAGTAGTTATGGCTTTAGGACTGACTTTATTTTCCTGATTTCACATTATATTGGGATAGGTGGTCAATTATAGAACACCTGGAATTCAGTAATGAAAAATCTTTCTGATTACTTAGTTGATACTGACTGCTTCATTCCTGAATGAGCAAAATAAATCTGTTGTTTGAGACTGATGGATGGGAAAGCAATGCTTTAATGCTTAAAGATCTAGAAGATAGAAACCAACTACATCAAACTGAATATCCCATTTATAACTTGTTCTGAGTGATGCACTAGATCACTGTTAATGTTTTTCTGTTGCTTTTAAAAGGTATAAAATCTGCAGTGTAAAGTTGCTCTGGGTTGAGAAATATTTCAAAAGAATAGGAAGAAAAGTTTCTAACGCTATATGGATGCTCCTTATTTATTTGTTACAAAACCTGTTTTTTTGCATATGGTTCAGATTTCTGACAAATTTCTTCAATCACAAGCCTCCATGAGTTTTTAGAGTAGGATATAGAACTATGTACTGCCAGTACATGTAAGATATTGTTCTCTGAAGAACCATTAGCTGGACTTCGAGCTGCCTGGACTAATGTTTGCATTTGAGGTCAAGACTCTTCTTTTAACTCCCATAGTAGGAATTTTGAAACATTTGGGCAGCCTGCCGTGCTTGAGATGCATTATGTATTTGGTTGGTTTAACTAGATGTGTAAACCATGGGCTTTTGTGAAGCATGCTATCCATCCATTTATTAGTTATATTCCAGTCTCTTTATCTATTATAAATGAATCATGAATTCTTTCATGTGTAAGATATGAATCTTCATATGACATTTGCTGTAGTACATATTAGTAAATACTTGTATTTCTTGTCATTTCAGGAGTTTTACAATGCCTCGGTGCCAGTTTCTGCTCAGGCAACATTCCCATACATTTTCACTGTGAACAAGTATTTGCAGGTATCCTGAGGCTGTTGTGTAATGCATGCATTGCCATTCAATTCTGCCTGTTGGTATATTCATGTCTTATTTGCATTGGAATTATCCAAGAAACTGAGGCTAGTTCAGCTTTTTTTGGGGTGAGAATTAGTGCAGCTTTTACTGGAGAAATTCTATTCTTATTGCAGCCTGGGTCTTTTGATCTTGTGGGTTCCATTATCTATGAGGTAGATGAGCAGCAATACCAGAGTGTCTTTTACAATGGTACAGTTGAAGTTGTTGAGGCTGGTGGGTTTCTCAGTGTAGAGTCTGTTTTCCTTGTTACCCTTGGAACTGCCCTTTTTGGCCTTCTCGGGATGTGGATATATGGTCAAATACAGCGCTTATCCAAGGTAATTGTATTATCTGAACATCATGTTTTTATATTATCTGAAAAGCGATTCCATAACTATCTTTGGAGATCCAACTTGTTAGTTAAATGGTTCCTTGTCATAATACTATGAATTTTGCTAAGATTTAGAAATAGCTTTGTGATTTTGTGCTGCTCTTGGCATTATTTGTTTGTACATCCATCTAATTAAGGTTCTTCCTGATCTTTATTTTGTTAATATGCCCCTCTCTGTGTCTTCAATCTGTGTTCCAGATCGTTGTCTTATGTGTATTGCCTTTGACTTGGATGGATTTTAAACTTACTTTGAACTATTGTGCTAAATCCTCGTTTATGGAAAGGATCTCAACGTGCTTTAATGTAATCACTGGTAGTTCCATGTGTCAGGTGCATGCAGTCAGAACACGTGCATGACAGTCACGTGAAGGCTTCTTAAATTTCTGTCTAGTTGATGTGTAGAATTCCTGGCACCAAGACTTTGACAGACATAACCAAAACTCGTACATGAGCATGATGAGATAATATAGAAGTTACTTTGATAAGTATAGGGTTTTATTAATTAGAGAAAAGTACAGTTACATCCCCTTAACTAACGGCTAATTAGTTTGACCCCAGAACTACTTTTTTGACTGTTTAGCTCCTAAACTATTGAATTTTTTTCACCGTTAGTCCTGTCAACCTCTGTTGATGGAAGTACCTTGTGGACCCTACTGTTCACTATTATAATAGTTTTTATATTTTCTGTCATTTTTAACAAATTATTGATTTTAATTTTTTTCTTTTGAAAAAAAAATGAAATTTCATGAAAAGATGACAAGAGCCGAAGCCCAAATGCAAAAAACCCCAGATTTAGTGATGGGTGATAAAGTTTTGAGGGTGGGAGTTGGGAATGAAAGGTTGGGAGATTGTGTTGATGGGTTGCAAGGTTTGGAGATTGGGAAGGATGAAGGATTGGAGAGGCAAACAACAATGGAGAACAAGAAGGGCCTTGAAGGTATGGATTTCTGAGATTTCTGCCATTAGATATGGTAGAAAAGGACTTCCCCAAAGCCCTGCTCTCTCCCTCTCTCTCTAGCTTGCTGTTGCAAATTTGGCCAGTGAAGAAGGTTTTTTTTTTTTCCTTAGAATATTAAAAAAAAAAAAAAACCTAAAAATGTCAAAAACAATGAGTGGGGCTCGAAACTGATTCCCGTGGACAGGAGGGCAAACAATGAAAAATATTCAAAAGTTCAGGGACTTGGTGACAAATGGGTAGTTTATGAGTAAAACTGTTGTTTTCGGGTTGTTTAGGGGAGTTCCCTGTACTTCTCCGTATTAATTAAGAGAAAAGATCATATCACACTTAAGTGCTATGTAGAAAATCAATCTTAGAAGAAATGTGAGGTGCCAATTGGCAAAAACTGTTTTGACTCTTCAATGCAGCCCAGAGAGGAAGATTAGAGGCCATCCAGAACTGAGCACGAAAATGTAACAGCAAAAACACGAATTGTTGTAGTGGTATGACTGGTCATACCACTAAGAAGAAACAAAACTAGGCCACATATGTAAGGTTTTAACAGTTATAAAAGTTGACTTTCCAGAATATTTAGAAGTTGTTGGCAAATTGATTAATTTAGAAACTCGTTGGTAAATATTTTGTATTTTGAAATTCTAAACACTAAACTAGAAACACGAAAAACACCTTTATAAGAACTCTGAAGGTGACTTTCAAAAAACAAAATAGAATTCCCATGATTTTACAACAGAAAAAATGGCAAGAAGTGTTATTTAGTTGATTGTGGAATCATACGTGTTCCTCTTCTGTGTCCAGAATGACACGACTAGTTTGTTCAATGCCTGCTTTTCCTCGCCCTTATCTTTTGGTCTTAAGCTCAAATCCTTATGCTCCTATTCTCTCTAGGACTTAGTTGTTGCGAAGGGCTTGAGTATTGATTGTTGCTAGGAGAGTGTTTGGAGGGTGGTTTTGAGAGTGTCCTTTAGAAGAAATCTTAAGATTTAGGAACTTCTGATGCTGCTCTTGTTCTGGAGGTCTTCATATCCCTGTCCAAAGATGACAAAGGGATGATCAGTAATATATGCACATTGAAGCAAATACGAGCTACTAGAGGAGAACAATATGATCAGTGACAGATTGCAAAGACATCATACCATTATTATTACAAATCGGGCTCTTACTAAAAGGGCAGCCCCTGTGCACGAAGCTCCCGCCTATGCGGGGTCTGGGGAAGGGGCGGACCACAAGAGCCTAAAGTACACGGCCTTACCTTGCATTCTGATTTGCCAATTTCTCTACATTCATCTTTACTCAATCTTGGAAAAATTACTTGTGAAAAGCCTTAGAAGTGGAAAATGGAGGAGCTGTAAACTATTAAGATTGGAGAAAGGATTCCATAGCCGCTTCATGTGCGTATTGCCTCTATAGTCTAAACCTGTAACTTTGTTAGCGCTCTTCCAACAAAAGTAACTACATTTTTGTTCTGCTGATGGTATGTTTTGAAGCTAATGGATACTTGCTTAAAAACCTTGGTTTTAATCCTTGGGACTAGCCCAGAATTGAATCATTGCATTAGTAGCTGATTTGGGAGTGGACAGCTCTCAGGTGGGGCATACCACGTCTCCAGCACTGACTGGCACCATGGTTGGGTAAAGTAATGCTGTGGTCAGCCAACTAGATCTCATTGCCATGGCTATAAAGCTTAGAATTCTACAGTATTAATGCCACATTTTTGGGCTTCTGACACAAATCAAATGTCATAAAAAGTAAGTTCTGATAAGGGGTTACTGGGAGATAATCACGGAATGCAAATTGTGTACTGGAAGTAAAATGGTGCAAAATCTACTCATGCAACTGCAACTTATGCTTGTTTTAAGCAAATGTACAAAAAAGTGTATATGATCTGACTCTGGTTGGGATGATTTAACTAACCGAAACTATGTGACGGCCTCTTAGCCCTTCTTCTCCTTATCACCTTATTATTAATAAGTTAAATAGTTCAGTTTGCTTGCTGGTTTGGTATCCCACCTTATCTAATCAAGAGAACCTGCATTCCTTCCTCTGGAAGGATGAAAGGGGGTGGAGTGGAAGGAAGATCTAGATATAGTTTAGTGAAGTTCCCCACTTTTGATTGCCCGGTTGGAGCAAGAATACAAATTAAAGGACTATATCTGAGTTTTAAGTTACTTGTGCCCCTCTTTTTCTTTCATATATATATATATATATATATATTATTTAGAGAGAGAGAGAGAGAGAGAGAGAGAGAGAGAGAGAGAGAGAGAGAGAGAGAGAGAACTGGAAGAAATGAAAGACAAAATGCCCATCACAAGTCTATGAAATGGTGAGTATCTGGTGATAAAACTAGTCTAAATAAACACACAGCCGCTAACCTAGCATAGGTTAAAAGTCTCTATATATGTCAAATTTCTTTAGTTATGGATTTCTTTTTCTTTTCAATTTTCTCATTCTGCTTGGCATAAGAATCTAATAAACATATACTTATGTTTGCTTATCCAGAAAACCAAGAGAGCACCCAAGGTGGAAACCGGAACCGGAACTACGGATGCATCAATGGACGAATGGTTGCAGGTGAAATTCATTTGTATTTGTTACATCATTTTTGTTTGTGATTCTGAAACACAATCTACTGGCAGAATTCTCACCAACGGGGCTGCTAACACATCAAATTTTCTGCATGTGTTATTCAGGGTACTGCGTATGCCCAATCACTTTCAAACAAGTCAAAGAAGAAGAAGTAGGTTTTTCCCTTTTTTCCATCTTCTTTTGGCGGGAGGATGTTCAGGGGACGAGGTCCCCTTTGACTGTAAGATCCACAGTGAGTTAACTCGGGATTTTGTAGCATGTTCAAGAAGCTTATTGCAGGTCTTAGTGGCATTTTTACATGTAGGGATCCAAAGCAAACTATACGGAACACCCTTCAGGGAGAACAATTTTGGTAAAGCTCAAGTCATAAAATTATTGGTCATAACGAACTGGAGACTTTTTCCTGCATCATGTTTTGATAAATTTACCAGAAGTCCCTTGGACTCCCCAAAGTTTAGGTTTCCCATTTTGATTGGAAGAATTGTGTCCTTGCATTTGCACTTTCCAAGGGAAGATTTGATTGTCAAGAATAATCCTGTGAATTGGATGATATCCGTTGGTGGAATTATGGTGATCTGGGATTTTCAGCTAGCAGATCTGTGGATCGGCAGCTGCCAATGTTCTGACCCTTAATTGGTGGTTTATGGGGTTTTGCCTAGTCATATCCCCCTTTAAGCAATATCATTTTGGAAGCACGATTGGATCCTTTGCTTGCTTCCATAATTGTTTGATCAATGGATGAAAAACGTGTTAATCTTAATAATAATAGATAATTTTGGTTATTTTGGTCTTTATCCAGCCATTCTGGTCCGGTTGTTTGCTAAGTCTTGCGTCTTTCACTGACTATAACGGAAAAAAAAGAATAGAAACGCAGCTAAATTAAACATTTTAAGAGATCTTTGGTTTTATGTTAAGGAACTCAATTCTAGCTTTGAATAAAATGATAAAAATGAAAGAAAGAGTAGAAATAAGAAGGCAGCCCTCGTACACAAAGCTCTTGCATACACAGAGTCCAAGAAAGGGCAGACCACAAGGGTCAATGGTATGTAGCTTTATCTTGTAGTTTGCAAGAGGCTGTTTTTATGCTTAGAACTCATGACCTCAAGGCCATAGAACAAAAAGAAAGAATAGAAATAAAAGCAAATAAATTAAATATAAAAGAATCGTTTATAAAAAGAAATAAGAAAAAAAATGTTGAAGGAACCTAATTTACTTAAAATTTCATTATTAAAATCGTGGTCTTGCTGCATTTCCCTATTCCTAATTGGCTTTTTGTAATAAAGAGTAATTGGTGCAGCTTTCTTTCTAATGATTCAAACGCGTTGCCTAAATTCACATCATTATGGCTAAGCCTAACGGAAACTCAGACAAACTTTGACAATAAAGTCTGTTGATTTTTAACTTCAAGTGAATAGCTGCAAGAAAATACAAACTACTTGTGACAAAAGGAAGCAGAGGAACATATCTTGTAGCTCTACTTTGTTTTGATTAACAGTTTTGATTTTGTAGATAGTACATGATTTATTGAGAATTGACAAGTACAATATGTATGAAAATTTGATATCCAGCCTATGCAGTCATTTGAACATGATAAACGGCTTAGATCTCTCACAAGTCCTCCATACAAAATGCAGCGTGACTTGGGACCAACTCTTACCGGACTGTTAATACTGTTGAAATATACGGGATGCTACATCATGATAAGTGCTTAAAATAAAGGGCAGCCTGTGCAAGAAGCCCCCGCTTATGCAGGGTCTAGGGAAGGGTAGGCCATAAGTGCTTAAAATCAGGTTGTTAATTTAAGTTAACAATGTGCCATTCTCTTTGTGTGTGTGTGTGTGTGTGTGTGTGTGTGTGTGAGAGAGAGAGAGAGAGAGAGAGAGAGAGAGAGAGAGAGAGAGAGAGAGTATTTTGACGCAACTAGTTATACAATGGTCGCATCAAAAGGTACTGTGAAAATGACAAATCATCCTTGAGTAAGAGAACAGAAGGGTAAGGACTTAGAGCATGTTAGGTGCATTAGAAGCAATGATCAAAGGGTATTAGTCAAAGATGATGAGATCAAACAAAGGTGGGAAATATACTTTCAAAAATTGTTAAATGACAAAGGCCCTGAGAATATAGGGATTGAAAATACTATGAATCTAAATAACACTAGATATTATAGATATGAACGTAGGATTAGAATGCTTGTAGTAAAAGAGGCCTTGAAAAAGATGAAATCAGGAAAGGCCATGGGGCCTGATGGTATACTAATAGAGGTTTGGAAGCATATGGGAGATAGTGGGGTAGTTTGGTTGACTAAGTTGTTTAACAAGATTATAAAATCAAATAAAATCCCTGATGAGTGGAGGAAAAGCTCTATTGTACCAATTTATAAGAATAAAGGAGACATTCAGAGCTGCACTAATTATCGAGGGATCAAACTTATGAGCCACACCATGAAACTTTTTGAAAGAGTGATTGAGAAGAGGCTACAACATGAAACAAGTGTATCGGAGAATAAGTTTGGTTTCATGCCTGGGAGGTCTACCATGGAAGCTATTTCTTACTAAGACAATTAGTAGAGAAATATAGGGAGAGGAGAAAAGACCTACACATGATCTTTATTGACTTAGAGAAAGCTTATGATAGAGTCCCTAAAGAGTTAATATGGAAGGTGTTGGGTGTTAAAGGGGTTTCTCATGGGTATATAAACATAATTAAAGATATGTATGAAGGAACAGTAACAAATGTTAAGACCACTAGTGGCGTGACTGGTGATTTTTCTGTCACTGTCGGATTACACCAAGGATCGGCATTGAGTCCATATCTTTTCACATTAGTTATGGATGAGTTAACAAAACATCTGCATGAGGAGATTCCCTGGTGCATGCTATTTGCAGATGATATAGTCCTACTTGATGAGACAAGGGAGGGTGTAAACATAAAGCTAGAGTTATGGAGAGAAGCATTAGAATCAGAAGGATTTAAAATTAGCCAAACTAAAACAAAATATATGGAATGTAATTTTAAGTAGAAGTGGAGCACCAGTCAAGATTGATAACTAAGAGGTCCCCATGAGAGACCACTTCCGATACTTAGGATCATTGATCCATGAGAGTGGAGAGATTGAGAGAGAGGTTACCCAGAGAATCCAAGCGGGTTGGAACAAATGAAGATGTGCATCGGGTGTTTTATGTGATCGGTAGGTGCCACTCAAACTAAAGGAAAAATTCTATAGGATGGCTATTAGGCCGGCCATGCTCTATGGATCAAGGCAATTAAGGAACATCATACTTATAGGCTAAGTGTCGCAGAAATGAGGATGTTGAGATGGATGAGTGGTAAGACAAGAAAGGATAAAATTAGAAATGAAAATATTAGAAGAAATTTAGGGATAACGCCAATAGGTAACAAGATGAGGGAGATTAGACTTAGATGGTTTGGACATGTTCAAAGGAGGCCACCAACGGCACTAGTTAGGAGTGACGCAATACAAGTTGAAGGTTTTAAAAGGGCAAGGAGAAGGCCCAAAAGAACATGGATAGAAGTGGTGAGGAAAGATTTAAAAACTTTGGGACTAAATGAAACCATGGTATTTAATAGAGTGAAATGGAGGAATAAGATTCATGTGGCCGACCCCTAATTAGGATAAGGTCTTGATGATGATGATGATGATGATGATGATGATACTTGAGTTCTCTTGGTATCACTACCATCCAATTTGAAGCTCAAGGAAAGAGATGAGACTTTCAGTGCATTAACTAAACGAGGTTACAAGGCAGAATACTAACGTAGTCAATAGCCCGGATCTTCCAAAAAGTTAGCCCATTTGAAGTTATAGCCTTGCAAAGCAAGGTCAGGTCCCGGACTTCAATATTGTGAGTCATTCCTACCATCGATCAGGGTCAGAACACTGACAAACGTGGGGCCGGAGTTTCCCTGCAAAACCAATACTGAGGAAGATAACAGCTTACAAGCATGTTTACAAGCTCAGAAGCAACACAAAGTTAGAGGCACCATTAGACAGGTGAGCCTCATTAAAGCCAGAAGCAAAATTTCATTTCACCTTAGCACACGTCATGAGAGTTAATACGGTAGTTGACAATGAGCAGCACTCCATTTTTGCCTGCCACAATCCATTTCTTTCCTTGTGTAGTTTCCTCCTACACCACCACCTTTCCTCTCATTCCATCCTAAGGCAGTTCACAGTGTAATGATTACAAGTAGAAAAGATGCCACTCTAATTTCTGTTTTACAAATTGAAAAGGAATGAATAAAGATGAGGCAAACACTCGGAACTTTGAAAGCCTGCACCTTCTCCTTTTTTTTTTTCTACTCAGAAGTCATTCAATCAAGAGGGAAATATCCGTCTCTGCTCCGGTATGAAACAGCTAATAAACAATCTACCAAAATTGTGAGTTTCCGCTCAGGGTTGATCACGCTGCACCATGTTGGAGAAAGGAGAACATACAACTACGGCCTTTTGAACTTCTTGGATTGCTTTCCTCTCTTGTGAGTTATATGACTCTCAGTTTCTTCATCATCCTCCCCTCCTCTTCTTTTCTTCTTAAACCCCTCTTCCTTGATTTTCTACACAAATTTACGGTAGTAAATCAACAACAACGTCTGATACCTACTGCGACAAAGGATTGAAGAAGGTAACAGCAGAAAAATAGCATTACCATGAGGGAAATCCTTTTGGCTTCGGAGACACGTTCCAACATTAGTAGAACTTCTTCTGCTTGGCAAGGGAACTCCGGAAGCTTCTTCCCTGGAGAGCAAAGAATAAAGGCAAGTGACATGTTATTGTAGTTGATAGAAGAGTTTATATCTTACAAGGCAAAAGTGATATACCAATGAGCTTCTCTATCAGGAGGTACCATTCCAGCTCATACTGATTGACTAAAGAAATTGCTACCCCAGATCGTCCAGCTCGTGCAGTTCTACCCACTCTATGAATATAGTCCTGCACACCATTCCAAAGTTATCAATGAAATTAAGAACTATGCTATGATTTGACCAGAGGTTGTTGGATCTGGAGCCAGAAATGGGAAGAAGAATTTTTTTTGTAACACTGGAAAGACAAGATCAAGTTTCAACTATGACAAAAAGGTTATCATGACTCTATTAGAAGGTTACCATAAGACTACAGGGCAAATCAGAAGCCTACAATGGCTGACTGAGGCAGCATTGTGCGTTGAATAACTCCTGAAGGGTACTTTAAGTTGTGAAAAGCTTTTCTAGGTTGACAAGATTGTAATGCAGAAACAGGTATAAGTTATCGAAACTACTAAAACTGCACTGTTTTAAAATTGGGAAGATGGAAACTTTTCGCACACATAAAAGACTGGAGCTGTGGCAGACATCTGTCTTATGCTTTATGATGAAGCATAGTTTTACAGCTGCAATGCATAA
Organism: Warburgia ugandensis; assembly: GCA_035236585.1. NCBI lineage: Eukaryota > Viridiplantae > Streptophyta > Magnoliopsida > Canellales > Canellaceae > Warburgia > Warburgia ugandensis. The sequence continues at coordinate 46,768,381 of CP141129.1, forward strand.
AGCTATTAGTATGGTTTAGGCAAAAGTACTGAACAACTACAATACATGGTGCCTCTGCCTCCTGGTAGTTCGCACTTTTTGCCATTTTATGGTAAGAGGGTGATGGGGAAGAAGGAAAAAGGAGCTTGTGGGTTCAAGCAGGAAAGAAAATAATTCAGCATTTCAAGAGTAAAGATTCAGTATGGCCATATCCAGACTCAGATTCTTAACTTTCAGGCTTTGGGCTCTTGATGTGTTTGGTGATTCTAGTGTTGACATCCTACGTGCAGCTTCATTTTTGAGCAGCCACTAGATCAAAGCAAATGTTCTTGACAGGTACAAGGGAAGCAAAATCTACCAACTATAAGCCAGTTACATCACAACTAGTAAGATATAAACTGCAGCAACACGTGTATAAAAATACATGCATAGGCAGGACATCGTATTTACCTTGGAATTAGACGGTATGTCATAATTAATCACCATATCAACCGAAGGAATATCAAGCCCTCTACTAGCCACATCAGTGCAGATAAGAATATTGCATTCTCCAGCCTTAAACCTATTTAGAGCACCTAGTCTTTTTGCCTGTCACATAAAATGAAGAGTTGGCAGAAATCAGATGGTGAATTTTTTCCTCCTGCTAAAGCAATAGACAATTACAGATTTATCATAGCAGCAACTAGAATTTATCAAAACTTATTTCCAGAAAAAAAGCAAGCAAGTCCATATAGATAGGTCCCAATTGATGGCCTTAACAGAGAACTTGCTTATATCAATATATGGGTTTAAATATCAAGCAAATGGGAAGTCATCAGAACTGTTTGAAGCCTCTCCCAAGGACTCCTCAATTACAGGATCGTATCCGCTTACAATCTTTGTGTTTCAGGCTTGTGAAGTTTCAAGAATCTAATATTTCATGTTGACAATGTATCCTAATTTCTGAGTTTTTAAGAAAGCCAACATTGTTGATACATTTTAGCAATGAACAAAAGTAAACAAGGTGATTTACTCTTGAGATGTATGAACTTTACCATAAAGTTGTTTGATCTGAAAAAACAGAGTAACTCCAGAAAAGTTATTTAGCATGCAATTTCTATGAGATTTGTCAATGTAATATTAATTATGAGCTCCATACTTGCTTCGGTATGTGATTAACTAAAGATTGGATAAGTCCAAACAATAGTTGAGTATGAAAGAAGGATGCTGGCTGGAGGTTTTGTAATTCAGATAATGAGCATTAAAAGCAAACTGCAAAGAATGCTGGTGAGAGGCTTGTGACTCAGACATTGAGCCCTGAAAACAAACTCTATATCATATCATATTTTGAGTGGAATAACGATTTTATCTTTTTAGTTACCTTGAGTTTGTGGTTTTATTTTAATTATCTATCACATGGAATAATTAAAGAACTGGAAAATCTAAAAAGCAATGGATAAAGAAAGGGCAAAATAGGTGCAAACAATGAGAAGCATTAAAACCAAAAGATACTTCAGTATAACAGCAAGGGAGTGATTAAACAGAAGAGTCAAACCTGGTTCATTTGACCACTAATTGGGATGGCTTTCATCCCAAGATTTCGCAAGATCAGAGCCAGAAGCCTTGTTGATTCACAGGTACGAGTGAAAACCATCGACATGCTTCCAGACATCTCGCTTAGGATATACACTAAATAGCAATCCTGGACAGAGTACAAAAGAAAATAAAACTTATTAGCTAACACTCATAACTGATGTAAATTACGTGGTTGGAAATGTAAATATAGCAAATGAACCATACCACCCACCACTGACAAGATTTCAATGACTAATCAAACCCAAGTGTAAGCAAGGAAAGAACCTTATGCTTTGCTGGAATAAAGAGGTACTGTTGTTTAAGAGTATCAACTGTGGAATATTTTGAGGATGCCTCAACCTGAAAGCACCAGCGACTGATGTCAATTACAGAAGGAATACAATTATTCATATTGCACAAGATCTCTGATATATGGTTTAGGTAGCAAGCCAGAACTTTTTGTATTTTATGCAAAGAGGAAATAACGAAGTTCTTCCTCAGTCATACCTTCACAGGATTCTTTAAGCATGCTCGCTGAAGCTTTCCCACCTTCAATAATCAGAGAAATTTTAGTCAGCAAAATATTTATCAAATCACTTTAGAATCACCAAAACCAACAGCATATGATTATTTGAACTTTAAATTATATATATATATATATATATATATATATATATATATATATATATATATATATATATAAAGAGAGAGAGAGAGAGAGAGAGAGAGAGAGAGAGAGAGAGAGAGAGAGAGAGAGAGTAAAAGGCACATGTAGAAGTGGGAATACAATTCTCAAACTCTAGACATCAAAATGAGGCCCCTGTCAGTTGACAAAGAAAAGATTATATCATCACATGACTTCTTCAAGGACCTTAAACCTAAGATCAGTCAAAATTCAAAAGAGAATTCCTGCAACAGATCAGAGAGTCAAAGAAACTGCAGAATACTTTAAGAAAGCAGGATCTTCTGGAAACAGAATTGCCAAAATTGGTCGGCCAATCTTATTGTCTCCAGGTTCAAGGCATTCACAATGTTAATTGATAATGGCACATCAAGTAACAGTGCTAAGGAAGCAAACATTGAGACACTGAGATGCATATAATGGTCACATAACATGAAAGGCAAAAATGGAAGACCAATTCCTGTAATGGGACGCAGAAATTACATAAATTTAATGCATTGAATTAACCAAGGTCTGGATCCTTTTCATGTAGCCAAAGGATGGTGCAGTGAAGGTGTCATCAGTTTGCAATTTAATGACAAGAAATGTTAGCTTTGAATTTGCACGGGTGGTTGAACAAAGTGGTATAATGCAATGGTGTCATGAGACTCCAACATTGGTAGAGTTCTCATCTGAGCCTAAGTTTAAAATTTTTATTTAATGTTGCCTTAGTAGAAGGAAGTAACTATCATCACCCATGTTATCAGATACTTCCTATGGATGGACCACAAGGAATTTCTCCTTTCTCATTTCTAAAAGCTATCACCCCACAGATGCTAATTATCTATCATCTCAATTTTTTTCAAATCCTAAAATGTCATAACACTGGGCTTTTAATCTTTTTCTGAAAGTTGGTAACCAAGCTGACTCGAACAATCTTTGATTGGGGAAGATTGCACCTTACGAATAGGCTAGGTTCCCATGCTCAAGCTTTTGTTGATGGTATCAATTAATGCGCAATCCAACATCCAGAACTAAACTTTTGACAGGAACCAATTTCCAATTCCAGCCTCCTAGCTATGCACCTGATACACCTTCCCATCTTTGGCACAGATAACACCACAACTGATCCTAAAATCAATGATGTAACCAGGTCATACCCTCATCCATGAGCAACTTGAACCATGACCAAAGCACAGGAGAGGCCCTTCTAGCACCACTGCAGTAGAAGGCCTCATATCATTCCAGTCGAAGTATATAAGTCAAGTGACCATAGTGGTTTGCCTTTGATGATGTTCCTGCTAAGTATAAATTAGGAGAAACCCATAAAACAACTTATTAAAAATTTAACAGAATTATATATAAATCTACCTTTTTGGTCATTGTAGCTGAAAACAAATATGTCTTCCTTTCCCGAGGGATGGCCTTCAATATTTCATCTATTTCTTTCTCAAAATCCATATTCAGTAACCTATCCGCCTCATCCAAAACCTGTAAACAAACATGGAGTCACATAAATAACGATTAGCACAGGATATCCAAGTATAAAATTTTATAGCCACTAATTTGAGCAATGAAAATGTAACATGAAGCATAAAGAAACTTAAGTTAAACTTTGGCATAGTTTTATGCCATCAGTATGAAATTTGTAAAATCCAATTCTAGAAAAGTCAGCTCCTGTTCAGACAAAAACTCAACAAAGTGCTACAGCCAAGAAAAGATTGGCAATCTCAATTTTGAGGCATAGATTATGTTCCATCATAGTTTTTCTCTTGATGGGATGAGCATGAGAAATCATGTCCAGGATGAGATTTTGTATTACATATAAGGAGCGAGGTTTACTTTACTTCCAACATAGCAATTAACTTATCTATTTATCCACCTGTTTCCAACATTTTATTTTATTTTTTCTGATTAGGTTGAGCATTTTTAACCAATGAGAGCAGTGTGCAGCAGAAAGCATGAAGCATAGATCAAGGAGGACAAATCCGGACCCCAGACTGAGAGCCTGGTCCTGAATTTCCTGCACTTGCACCATCATAGTTAAATTTTAGGAAGCCCAAGGGAGGAGCAACAACAGCAATGGCGTATCCTTTGAAGCTGGTAGACATGGAAACTGCCGCATGCGCAACAAACTCAGATATGGAGATATTGCAAATGAATTAAATACACTTGCTCATGGCAGCATCAGTATTCCCATCATAATATAAATGTTACCCAAAGCTCTTTATTTGGCGGGATTGACATGGTAGCTACTTCCTATTTAATATATTTGAAACATAGAGCCATGAACAGTATGCCGGAGATCTGGGGAGCGCACTTCTGAATTTTGAATGTATGAAAGAGAAAGCAAAACAAGAATAATTCCACTCATTCATCACAGAAACCAGTCCAGCCTCAAAAATACTCTTCATGGCTGATTAAGTAAAAATCTTATCTTTAGCAATTCTAACACTCCTATTCTAATCTTGTTCAGCTTGATAGCATTATCCCCTTTGTTTTAGCATTTTCACATATATGAAATAAAGAAGAGAGGTTGCCACCCTATAGACGTTTCTGAATGCCTTTGCTCATGGCTAAAAGCCAATATATGTTTCCTCAAGCCTTCAATCTATCATTAGCATGCTCGTCATAAGTTGTGGTACATATTAGCCAGGAGAGCATGCATAAAGAACCACAACTAAACATCACAGATGTATAGGGCACTAGGATTTTTGAGAAGTTAAAGAGGCAATCCTCTGCAAGAAAGTCCATGGAATTCAGAAGTAAAAGAAAACATTATACCAGATACTTCAACGTCCGAAGGCTAAAGCCCTTCGTATTGGATAGATGATCCAAAAGACGCCCAGGAGTCCCCACCTGTTAAAGAAACAATAGAAAGAAAATTAAATTATTAGTAGCTTGTTCAATAGAAAACTGTCAAAGGTAAAAACCACAAATCTAAATAGTTCATCACATGCAGGTCCGGAACATCAGCAACCCTCATCGAGAGAGAGAGAGATCCACAATAATTAAACCAACTTCACCATTCATAAGTGCTGCATGGATAGTTTGTTCATGAGACACTGTTAAAGGTAAAACCCAAAAATCGAAATAGTTCATCACATGCAGGTCTCGAACGTCAGCAACCCATAAATCAAACAAATGAGAGAGAGTCACAACCACCAAAACCAATATCATTGTTCATGATTAAATATGACATGCATCAAGGCATAGCAAATCCATAGAGTAGTAGCACCTGGAAACAGTTAACCACATGTACCATCTCATCCAACAATACTGGACAAAAGTTTCTTTAATTCTGGTGTCTCCAAAACGTTTAAACACTAAAAAGCTTTCAATGCTGCCATTGAAATTATTACCAAAGCTGAGCATGCTTCTGGCACACTAAAATAGTATCCAAAATTGAAGACAAAATTCATTTCATCATAAATAACATTCTTGAATCGTCCTTATATCATGGAAGACATTTTCTTTGTTAATAATAGGTAAAGCAGTGGATCCAAAATTTTGGATAATTAATCCCAAGTAGTTGACTTGGACTTGAAGTTGGCACTAAATGAAAGACAGATCTAGGAAGACTTGCACAGCATGTCTACTTAGTTGATACGGTTTTAGCTAATCTAACTTCTCGTCCATATCCAAGTTTTACTCCATCAAGTCCTACCATTTTGCCTGAGTGCAGGTGAGTTGACTCCTTTTGCAAAAGGCATATTTTCTGGTCCACATCCCCTCTCTCTAAACATTGTCCTTACCACTAAAATCAAATTGCTTTTTTTATTTTGAATGTTGAATCCCCACAACCATGAGCACCTCAAACCTGTGACCTACTAGGTACCATGTGAGAGCCCTTCTTATGCCACTGCACTTGAGTCTAGAAGGCATTTGCCCTATTGCAATCAATTTGTTGAACGATAATCACTTCTTCAAGTCGGAAACAATATATTTAGCTGGAAAAACCATATTGGCATCATAATGGTACTGTTTCACTTGGCGTTATCTTAAAACTTCATGCAACTTGAACAGTAAGTCCAGGAAAACACAGAATGTATACTCCTCAGGAAAGACGAGAAGCAGGCACCTCTTCAATAACTTACTTACGAATAGTCTCCATCTGTTCAAATGACAAGTTTGGCCTTACGATTTCTGGAATTCCAACTATATCTTTCTTCATGTCTTATGTTTCTGATCTTGGATGAGCCATTCTTGATGATTTCTCATCTCTAGACATCTGACCACTACTTCATGGCAGATGCTCAACTCCTATGTGATGGAAATAGAGGTCTGGAAAAGGTACACTTGGAGACTTCTTTAAAATCATGGGGCAAAAAATTAAACCCAAACACTTTACTCATAATTTCTTACTTTTCAATCTTTGGAAATTTCCGAGCATAGAGAGAAGAATCACTTCCGACACTTTCCTAAGGACTGGGTCGTTGGATGTTTGTGGGAGGCATACTTGATTCATAATGCTAAGAGTGTCTGAAGAAATATCTCAAGGAATGTCACCAGAAGCAGTGGCCCAACATCAGCTCGTGTAAGATTTTATTCTATGAATTACAGAGAACCTTCCACCATGGTGTTGTAGAAACATTACTAAGATCATAACTATGATCCTGGCCTTGAAACAAGACAGTTTCCTACATAAATCAATTGTGCCGTTTTAGCCTTATCATGGGCAAAGCATAAAAAATGTATAGAACTGCAAGTTTTGGTCTCAGATGGTCTACTTGCTTGACATTTTCATTAGTAAGCAAGACCTAAAACATCAATATTCCTTCATAATCTTATGCAAGTAATTCATAGCTTGTGCTCTTCATCTTTTGATATATTGTTCATGACAAATGGTGTGGCACCAATGGATCAAGGTTCCCTTATCACATTCCTCGGTAATATGAATTACAAAAGGACTTCAAAGGCTAAAATGTTTCCAAGTGGGCATAGTCAGCATTTATAACCATGTTATTCTTATTTGTTTTCAAAAGATTCACATGTTTGTGTTATGCTTGCAGGTGCTGCAACCACTCAGTAATTAGATATGCCATTCTTCAGCAATTACTCAAAAAAAGATAATTGTCTGGCCTGGTTAGATGGTTTACCTATCATCATCCCTTTTCGGGAATATCAATTGAGATCTCAATTGTGGTGATTTTTCATCTACCAAGAAGTCCAATAACAGAGGTAGTGTTCAGGTTTTTAAATTCCTCCAGCTTCAAAGAAGTCATATGAAAGCATTTGAGCACGTCCTGAAGAACATGCTTGCTTTATTGCAAATTGCAATGTCTACTATTTAACACCCAACAACCACCCCCTTACAAAAAGAGAAAAAAAAAAGCTTCTACTGTTTGTTGAGTCAAAGAATATGTTAAACTATTAGGAACCATTATGTCTGCTGCACCTGATTGTCATTGCCCAATTGTAAGAACACTAGCTCAGCAATTTTAGAAAGAACCTTAGCCAGAGCACAAAGATACATAGTGGGCCCTTTCATCTCTCTTGTTCAAGGCTCGACAAGATTCAGGTTCTTCAAAAATCCAGTCACCATCCAAAGAGATACATCAATGAGCAGCTTTACGGAGAGTACATATATCTCATTTAAGTTCACATTAGACAATTAATAAAAAGCAGGTAGAGATAACTCATTTAACACTTCCAAAAGTATCCTTTATGGATAGAGAATGGCTTAAATTGTTTTCCAAATAATCAATCTAACCCTATCATTTTGAAAACTTTTCCTTGTGGCCTTTGCCCCACACATTTGAAGAAGATACAATGGCATAAATGTGATAAATTCAGCAAACCAAGAACAAAGGTTACCACTGCATCTGGTCCACAAGCAAGGGTGAGTCGGCCCATTAACAGCCAGCTCATACCAAAACGACCTAACAGAGTAATCCCCTGTCTTAGAACAGAGATGCTAACAGAATAGGAATAAAAGTGGAGGACCTCTCTACGGCACCTGCCTCCCCAAGTGTAGACTACAGTGTAGTCCCCTTGGAAAGATAAAGCGAACAAGAGCCAAGTTTAGAGGTCACACTAAAATGCAGTCTTTAGCTTGAAATGGAACTACAAACCAGTGTTGTCAATACCAATTCTTATTCTCCAATACCATCTGGTATTGGACACTAGGAAGAAAGAAGATGAAGATAATTGAAAATTGAAGTAATTCAAATGATACTTTCTCATTTGTGGTTTCTATTTGAAGGGTTTTTCTTTTGGTGACTGTATTGTGGTTTCTCTGTTAACATGTGGCTGGCCAGAAGATGGGCTTATTTACCCTATGTGGAGGAGTAAGTCCTTGACCAAGTTCAACCATTGTAATTGGCTACGTAGCAAAGCTGTGAGTAGTAAAAGAATAGCAAAGTGAAAGGCGTTTCCTCTGGAGAATAGTTTGGAGAAATATATTTCATTTTATTGTTTCCTTTCAATTGATTTGAGCAACCACATGAACATGTTATGATCCTTAAATTCCTTCATCATTTTGCAAGATAGAGTTTTGTGGAAGAAGATACCACCTTACTTTGGGAGCACCAAAGGTAAGTATTTCTTTGGGTTCCAGGGACCTTCGGGCTACTTCAAATGAGTAAATGGGGTAACATGTACCAACTTTTGTCACCTAACTGTTAAGAAATACCGACTTGTATGGTGGTACAGGACCCGGTACAGTTTTGAGTCCTTTGACAATGCTGATACAAGCCTATAAGTGAATTAAGCTGAAAACTAAATTATGTAAAAGAAGTCTGATTTTGGTTGCAATTAGTATTCTCTTCCTTACTCTTTTTTTACATTCTAATTGTGTTTAAGTTTTCTTATTACTAGGATTACAATACTTAATTGAAATGTTACTCAAAAGAACAAATTAATCAAACTTTAGGATTGGAAGAAAAAGAGAACACTTTCTTTACAAAAATAAACCCTTAGGTGCATTCAAATTAGTATGAGACTACAACAACCAATCACAGCAGAGCTAATATAGGCTGTTATACAGTTTCTGTAGTTTGACAAATATGACACACATATGCAAGAAGCAAGCAGGGGATGAACTATCAAGCTTTTCGTCATAGGTTCAACAAAATTACCACAATATGAGGACGCTTTGCAAGGCAAATTGCTTGAGTCATCATGTCTATCCCTCCAACAACCTGGAAAGAAGTCAAACAGTCCTTGTTGGCAAGAGTCCATAACAAAGATATAAAATAACTACTTCTTTTCCTATCCGGTACGCTGCATCAATTGCACGCGACAATCTTATGGCAATCTCACTTACATGTAAGTCATTCACTACACTAAATGATCAAAACATTTCTTAAGTCAATCATAGGCAGTATTAATGCTACAACCATTCACTTGTCCATAAATGCTTTACTACTAACCCACAATAGTGCATTTAGAAACATTTGCAACTTAGATAGATACTTTACTACTATCCAATAATGCATTTAGAAACATTTACAAATTCTTAACTCCTTTGTCTTTTGGTTTTTCTTCTGTTTGTGGGCCTACATGTCTGTGTTAGAGGGAGAAAGATAGAGAGTGAGAGACGAAGACATGCTGAATTAAGAATAGGAGGAATGGTAAATCCAAGTGCACATCACACAGCCAGGTCATCCTAAATGCTAGGCGTTTTAAGTGGATCTCATGAAAAATAATGACTTGGCTGCAAAGTGCACGTTTGACATAAAATTCAAGTGTGAGCTTGGACTTATTATTCCTCTAAGAAGAGATCCCAAATTGTAGGGGTGGTTAAATAACCAGCTTAGCAGTTGCTGACAAATCAAGTAGTTCTTTTGACTTGGACAAGAGCAAAATGAAACTTGTTCAAGGCAAAAGGGAATAAAAAAGGAGGAAAAATTTTGTGGCAAAGCTTGTCAAATAAACAGCTCCAACCAAGAAAGTCCCTCCTATGAGGCTAGGAAAGTAACACTCATACTCGATATGAGTGGAAATGCTATACTAACATCTCTGGACAAATCCCCTCTTAAGAACGGTTTCAAAACCATTTTGTTCCGATCTCTCCCAAGACAATAATGCAAGTCCAAGAAAGGGATACTAGAGAGAATAGCAATTGATAAAGAATTAAAACCAAGGATAAGACACTGACAAGACAGAATATATGATAGAATGCTCAGTTAAGAGCTTCAAGTACAAGCAATCACAACAGCCTACGCAACAGCTTTTATGACTTAGCATGTGATGTCTTTACTCCTGTGTGTGAGTGTATGAGAGAAAGGACTGTGGTTCCAAAACCTAATTAACTATGAAAAATAAAAGCAATGACATGCAGCACTGCTTTATTAGTTCCCATTGCTCAGAACTAAAGTTTGTGTGTGTAGTCGCTATGATTTGTGCAGTAGATATCTGAAAGGACACTCTTTAAATGCAAACCATAAAGATACAAGTATTTTTAACCATCCAACACATAATGCAGTGGTGGTTTCAATATCTAGCACTAATCATGATTTTCACGGTAAAACATGGAAAGACAAGTCAACTGTTAGACAAATGACAGACTAGAAGACAGATTGGCTGAACTAAGCTTGCTACTGCAGAGAAAGCTACAAAATCGAGATAAACCAATATTGTATCAAATCACATATTACTATCCATAATGTCAAGAGACTTACGGTAACACATTTTACATTAATGGCAGCACCTAGAGCTTCAAACTGTTGCGCAATCTGAATTGCCAACTCCCTGAAAGAAAACAAAAAGTCAACAACCAAACTACTTCCTTTAACACCGAACACCAATCTTTCATTGAGAAAACCCCAAAAATTCATTAGCAAACTAAAAGAAACCTTGTAGGAGAAAGCACACAACCAAAGAATGCCTGAGGGCTCGCCAGAAGTGCTTGTAGAATAGGGAGAATAAAAGCCCCAGTTTTCCCAGAGCCTGTTTGTGCAAGCCCTATCACATCTTTTCCTGATACATTGTAGACACATTGTACGAAAATCACCCATCAGAGATAAGGTAAAACTCCACCAACCCATCTCAAAATCTGATGGAAAGCAATACAAGAAAGAAAGAATTGCTAGAAAGCCATAAATAAGAAGTTCTAATAGAATGAAAAAACTAACCCATCAGAGAACACGCAAAATTCCACCAACCCATTGAAGAATTTAATACATTCACAATGAACTAGCTACAGATAATATAACACGCCAGAAATCCAGCAAAAATAAGTTACAATGGAGGAAAAAGGAAAACCTTCCAATGAGTGAGGGATGGCCTCAATTTGTATCTTTGTTGGGGTCTTCCATCCAAAATTTTCACAGGCTTCAACCAATTGGTCGCACACACCTAAATCCTTGAAAGTTTTAACTTCTTCTTCAATATCCGCCATTGCCTGGAATCATTATTCAAGGGAAAAGCATAAAATAAAACCATACATTAAACCATTAGAACAAAAAAACAGAAACAGAAAAAAAGCTAAAAACAGAGCTAGCAAAAAGATGACTCACAAGAGCGTTACGGTTCCGAATTCTCTCTGTCGTTTGTAGGAAGACTTGGTGGAAGCACAAAGAGTAAAGAAAGGAGGGCAAGCAAAGAGGTTTTTCGCAAGTTCTTTAGCCTACAGCATAACAACCGCGGCATATTTACCCATGGCGGAAAGAAAAGCAAGCATAAATAAATACACTGGCACTTAAAATTATTCACTTATAATACTTTAATCATTATAATTTTAAAAAAATAGTTTAGTCTCTGAAACTATATGTTAGAATTGCATTTTGTCATTCTATTAACTTTTTGTTAGTAAAATCCACAAACAACAATTTATCTCCATAATTAAATTATTTGTTCTAAAATTTTAAGAACTAAAATGTCATAAGTAAATAATTTTAGGGACTAAAGTATGTTTTTTCTTTTTCATCTAAGTCGCCGTAATTAAAAATAACATAATAATAAGCAGAGGTTTCAAGCTTTGTGAGTCTGGCAGGTAATAGATGGGCCGGGCACATAGCAATTGGTCATCACAATGTGCGGGTTATACGGGTGCAAGTTGTTGTATCCATTTTACCCACAAGTCAAAATGTCTACCCATACCCAATCCGTTTATGATAGGCAGATTTACAGATAAAACAAATTACACTTATTAAGTCAACCTTCTACATATTCAAAAAGGCATAATTAGGGTGGTGACTTAAACCTACAACCTTAAGAACAACACAAAAGCACTCTAAATAAGTTAACAAAGAAACCCACTGGTGCGGGGCAACCCGCTTGCAAATTAAACGGGCAAGAAAGGTACGGGTAATGGTTACAAAAGAAAATGCCCATCTGTACTTGGGATAAACAGGTGCAAGTAGCAAGTCTAACAGGTAGCTAGTCAAACTTGACACCTCTAACCCAAATGGGCTGGCTGATTCGTGGGTCATTTGTCTTGTAAAATTTCAAGAGTTCTTCTGTTAGGACTTACAAAATGGACACATTTTGAAGATGCAACCTTAGCTAGGCTTCACCCTTGAATGATTGGATCCATTCATCCTCTTTGGCCTACCCTATTCTAACTATTTGTGAAAATTTAGGCATATCAAATACTTCTGCCTTCAAGGTTTTGTTAGTTGAAAATTCAATGGTTATAATTTAAAAATCCAAAAGTCATTTAGTTTACAACGACTTAGCTTTACCCTAAAAACATGCACATGAATGGTGGCTCACCCATTCCCATCAACTATTTAACAATTTGTTAGAAAATAGATTGTGTAGGTACACTTACTAAAACATTTGGTCTTCATGGGTTTGATTTGTTATATAAGATCTTTAAGCGGGACAACTTCAAACTAGTGAAATTTCTTTTTATTTCCTTGTTTTTCTTGTCAATATCGTTTTCATGATAAGCCTAATCTATTATATATTAAGCTAATCATATATATTTGTTAACACTTGAACCCTATTTTCCTTGTCCCACACAGGCATTTTTGAAATTTTAACTATTTTATTATTATCTTATGTCTTTAGTTGGATAAATAGGCCTCCCAGAGAATTTACATTATCTATCCTCTCATTTTCAGCTACATGGGATTTCTATCTCAATTATTTAAAAATTTAATTTTAATTGATAGATTCTCTACCAACTATCCTATAATCTCTTTTGCCTAAAAAAACTTATATTCTTAATTAAAATTTATAGAAATTTTAATTGAAATTTCTCTCTCTAAATATCTTTTTATTATAATATTATATGATTGGTTGATCTTTTTAAGAGTAATTAAGTTCTCTTCTCTTTTTCTCTAAAACTTTTATTTATTATTGTACATCTTTACTATAGAACAAGACTTCTAAAATAAAATCCATCTCTCTCACTCTCATATACTAAGAAAATAACATTTTATGACTATAAGTTCTAAATAGACTCATTTTATTTTAAAAATAGCAGGCCCCAATTGGTTAGTGCTTATTTTTCATAGAAGCATGGGTCCCACTTGGTTAGTGATTTTGATTAATAAACGAATGACTTATCGTACATTACATGTGGCAAATTGCTAATTTCCAGTATACATTTTACTGCCCTTTAGGATTTGTGAAAGCATGTAATAGTCAATTAGACATACATTATCTAAGGAGACTAGTAATGTTGTTAATTTATAATTTAATAAAAAAAAAGATAGTGCCTTACATTATAGCCCTTCTCATTAGCTTTATGATTTAGAGGGGGAGCAGGAGGCCTTCTTGCATCACATCTCTGCATTTTTCATTTCTTGTTAGCAAGTTTTATTTAATCTACACTATTATACTATACTAAGGGAATAATCTCCACTACTTTTAAAGGATGGGCATTGAGTCCATTTAGGCTTGGATTTTGAGTTATAAACCTAAATAACTTTATTTTAAATTTTATTTATTTAGCATTTAATTATCTTTTAAATCTTTTCATATATGTGTATAACTATTTGATCTCAAATAGAACTCTCTTTCCTCACCTTTAGTAGTTGACAAAACTACCACCTTTAGCACACACATCTATCCATGGTCCCTTTTACTTTATCCTTATGGGAATAAATTTAATTGAAGTACAATTTTGGCAACTATAAATAAGAAGTGGAACTTTCTTTTTCCTTTCTAAAAATCACCCATCCAAATGATAAATTCTCGTCTCATCCTCGGCCTCCTTCTTTCCTTTCCTCCAGTCTATTCTTTACCAATTTTTTTTTCTTTGTTGGATAACACTCTCATTGATTAAGTTGTTTAAAAGTATATGTTACTCTTAGATGAGGTAAGTTTTTACTTTTTTTCTTTTTTCTTTTCACATTTTTTTATCTAAGATGAGAGAGCAAAGCGAGATTGAAATTCTACGTTTCTATGTTATTTTTTGAGTTTTTTTTTCTTGACAAACTACATATTGTGTTTGCAGAGAGAAGGAGAAAAAAAATTATAGTACAATTAAGGTTTTCATGATCCATACTCTCTCTCCGATTGTATCATAGTCATGGAAGCATCTAACTGGCATGAGATGTGGTCTTTAAGGCATTTGAGATGGGCAAATCAGATGAACATCTTGAATCGCTGAAAAAGCACGAAAAGATGGCTCGATTTTAGGGTGTGGACCTATTATATATATATATATATATTTCACTTCATTTGATTCAATCTCAATTAGATGTCCTTGGAATCAAAACTCACATATATTATGGATTTCTAATGCCTTCATTTCTAGGCCCCATATGGTTGTAAAATGGAAGGTAAAGAAGAAGAGGGTTTTTATGTTTTACAACATCTATTTTACAACAATAAGAGGGCTAAAAATGAAGGCTTTAGAGTTTTTCAATGGATGCTATTTTGGTAGCAAGGACATTTGATTGAGGTTAGTCAGATAAATGTCTTAGATCCATAAAAAAATACAAAAAAGTGGTTTTCACACCTTTGTTTTCTTTATTAGTTATTAATACATATATATGTATGAAAGATACTTTACTAGTCTCTCTAAATTATGTGGTTCTCCCAGGAGTATTAGGAGTACTTGTCAAGTAGAATGAAAAATGGCTAATGGGCCCACCTTTTGTACTTTTTTGAAGATCCAAACCATTCATTGGGTTTAGTCTAACCTTGATGTCCATATGACCAAAATCCTAATCCAAAGGGTTCCTATAAGTCCCACTTTCATGGGGATCTTTTACTTGCAAAATGCATAGAAAACTCTCTCTTCGAAGAACACTATTTGATTTTACAACAAAAAGAGGCTCATGAAAGTGAGGCTTGCTGGAATCCTTTGGATCTAGGTTTGGTTAGTTGGACATCAAGGGTAGGCTAGATCCAATGAATGGTTTAGATATTTGAAAAAGTAAAAAAAAGAAAGAAAAAAGTGAGCCCGCCAGCCCTTTTTGATTCTGTGTAATTGTTAAGTCATCAATTTTGGCTAAGATAACCCTAATTAGCACTTATTTAAGTTTTAATCATTAGCTAGACTAGTCCTAGGGTTCATGTGACTTAACTAGCCATCATTTGGGCACATGATATATGAGACAAATTTTTTAGAAGAATTAGATAGGCTCTTAAACACTAATTCAAGTAATTTTGCATTTCTAACACTTAAAAGAGAACTGCTCATATGATCTAGCTAATTAGCCTAAATGACATAGACTAAAATAAAAACCACATGAGAGATAAGTACTAGCAAATCATGAATGTTACTTAAATTAAAATAGAGCCAAAAATAATTCCAAACCTTGCTCGTAAAAAGACTAGCTAACTTGACATAAACTGCTTTCGTTTCACTTGAAACATAGGAATTAAATAATATAATATATTTCACTAGAGTACACCATGCAATATATTAGAAATTAATCATCACAAATACCATGACTCAGGACTTTGGTAATTTTGTCAGGCCACCTTCTTCTCCGTCAAACACGAAATTCCTATTGCAAAGCCATCGTTGATTCGTTGGGATCGTACAATTCTCCTGACTACCCCCAGTTCAACCAATTCAGAACAAACAGAATGGCATTACCAGAAAAACCAACAGAACGGAATATATTCTTCTTCATCTTCACACTCTGGAACATTTCGTACACCAACCCAACATATTCTCCATTCTCTTCTTTCTTCACAAACAAACAATTAGACAGAAAACATGTACAAATCTAGACTCCAAGAACAGTGCCAGCAGAAATCATGGGCATTGCCCAAATACAATACTGTAAAAGATGGGCTCGATCACAACCCCTGTTTCAGAGCTTCCGTAACTGTTAATGGCGTTTCTTTCCACACGCCCACTTCCAAAAGATCCTTAAAAGAAGCCCAAAACGAAGCTGCAAAGATAGCTTTCGATTATTTCACAATGCCCATACCAGTAAAAACGATATCAGTTTCATCATCTGACTCCTCACTATCAACGGGTAAAACCCCTCTAATTTGTTTTATTTAGTGTTTTATGGATAGTGATCTTGTTGTATCTTGCTATTGGTAAACCATAAACATGGACGAAATTATTATAAAGAGAGAAAATAGGCTTAAAACTATGGGAAGTTGGTTCTTGAATAATTTTTTGGTTACGTTATAAAGTTGTAAATTTAGCAGGGGAAGAAACCATCATACATGGGTAATTCAGTCCAGGAACTGTTATTCTCCTGACAAAAGTAAATTTAGCAGGGGAAGAAACCATCATGCATGAGCAGGAATTGTTATTTCCTGACAAAAGCCTTATGGTTCTCTATTTCCATAAACAATTTACTTCCACCCTCGCTCCACCCCCCAAAAAATTGCTGGAGTTAAAGGAACAAGACAGGAGTATTAGAACAGCTTCTTATTTTATTTTGTTTTTCATTTTCATTTTGTACTGGAGTCCGTCGGTGAACCTTATTCACAAGTCCTTAGTCCTTGTGATTGAAAGGAAAAGAAAAGAGTGGAGCATGCTGTAGTTTACATGGGAACATGATTTTAATATTGTTGTGCATAATTTAGCATATATGGCTATCATATTGATTTGCTCTATTTGATTTCTTCTTAGGTACTCCCCCTGCAAACGAGGATTTAAGTGGTGCTCACAGTGCCGAGGAAGAGTTAGAGTCAATACCTCAAGGTATAAGGATGCTCCTACACATATTTGTTGTGTGTCCAATAATGAATACATAATTAACAAGAGAACTATTACAATATATAGATTCAATGCTGCGCGAGAAAATGCTACTGCCAAACTTAAATAAGATTTTGAGACAATCGGAGTAAAAATTCTTGCTAGCTTTTATGAGATAGAGCCCTGGAGGCTGTTCGGTACACTTTTTGGTCTCAATGGCTTCTCTTGTTCTCTTGATTCCTATTTGTTGCAATAT
The DNA here is from genome assembly GCA_035236585.1 of Warburgia ugandensis. Taxonomy (NCBI): domain Eukaryota; kingdom Viridiplantae; phylum Streptophyta; class Magnoliopsida; order Canellales; family Canellaceae; genus Warburgia; species Warburgia ugandensis. Next base: position 46,785,844 of record CP141129.1, read on the forward strand.
ACTGTTCAGGAAGTTTCCCTTCCTTAGTTTTGTTGTAGGATTCCAGTGATTTCCATGAAAAGTTTGCATCCTGGATAAAAAAAGGCAGCCTGGTACACGAAGCTCTGGTGTATGAAGGGAGAAGGGTGGACTATATAGGGCCTATAGTATGCAGCCTTATTACCTTGCATTTTGCAAGAGACTGTTTCTATGCCTCGAACCCATAACCTCTAGGTCACGCCGTGACAACTCAACTGTTGCACCAAAGTTCCCTTTCTTAAAATCCCGGATGCTATATTAAAATAGAAAGAGCACCGAACATTGTTTTTGGTAGGCGAGACCTAAGCATAGTAGAGGCCCTTTCGAGTGCCACGGTAGTAGAAGGCCTAAGCACAACACTGAACTTTCTAGTCAGATGGAGATTTTTGTGACTCAACACAGGCAAGGTGTGTCTTAATCTGACTACTGTGGAAAATCTAGCACGTTCCCATCTCTATACAGTTCAAATACTATTGAAATTCATTTCACAGATGTTGGTCTAGAGTCACGTAATATGTCAAAATTTGTCTATTACCAAAAAAAGTATAAATTGGTCTAAATAAGTTGAATAAACCGTAAATAGAAACAGAGATTTGTAATACAAACACAAACACACTAAGGAATGTGGTTTTTATTGTGTGTTTTACCACGCATCTGGGACAGCAGAGTTTAAAACGTAGAGCATCCTTGTGAACCAAAAGGGAATTTCGTCTGCCTGAGATGCAGGTATGCATGTAAAATCTGCTAGTGAACCTCAAGAACCTGCAGTACCATAAAGAGGCAAATTGACATGCTCTCATCTGTTAGTAAGAAACCATATTCCATATTCAAAGGGCAACAAATGTTTAAGGGAAATGATAGGGACACACATTTCAAGTAGCATGCACTCACAAATAGGCATTATTTGACACTTTTCTGACACTCATCAAATGAGAACTATATGCATGTCCATGCCATTCCCATGTTTAATATAGTTGCTGTAAACTTTTACATCTGGTACAAGACATGGAAGTCTTTAGGACTCTGCAACTGGTCCCTCCTAAATAAAGGACAGCCCCGGTGCACGAAACTCGCGTGTATGCAGGGTCCGAGGAAGGGGTGGACCACAATGGTCAATAGTATGCAGCCTTACTTTGCATTTTGCAAGAGCCTGTTTCCACGCCTTGAACCCATAACTTCAAGGTCACACGACGACAACTCTACCGTTATGCCTTGAGCCCACGACATCCTCAATGGGAGATAAAATTTTGCAAGAGAATTCCTTGTCAAAATTAAGTGTTTGAACTGGGTTCAGTTCTAGTTTTGCTTGTTCCAGTAGGCCGTTCTACTTCTGCGTGGCATATGCTTCATCTAGTTTAGTGAGCACCAGAATATTTGTTTGGAGAATCTAACTTGCAAAATATATAAAGAATGAATAGGATAATGAGTACCCAACCTGTTGTTTCTAAATTTGGCTTGCACATTAACTATTAAATGCCAACAGTTCATATTTTCTTTCAATGTAGTGATTACATGTAATGGTCCTTTTCAGGTAGTACTGTCTGCTTTCCACCATATTACATGTTGTTACTTGATCTTATTCTGGATAACTTTGCCTGCTACAAACATCAATTTATATGTCTGACACTCAGTTTTGGATTCTAGAAATGCAAAATTTGTACAAGAATCAACTGCAGAACTTGTCTCAAAGAAAGAACAACTGTTTACCCGTATATGATTCTATTTGCCAAGGTCATCCTCATGCCCCCCCTCGCTTTAAGGCTACTGTGACTGTCGATGGTCAGACTTTCAAGAGTCCAAAGTTTTTCATGTCACGAAGGGAAGCTGAATATTCTGCCGCAAAAGTTGCTTTAGCATCATTGTCACTGGGAACGCACGAAGCAAGTTCTTTTAAGCTAGTTCGTGGTGATTTAGTTGCTGATCATTAACCTTTCAGGTTGTCTTATGATCTAGGCTACTGATCTATGTATATACTAACTGCAGGAAGAAGCTGGTGTGTACAAGAATCTCTTGCAGGAGTTGACGCAAAAAGAAGGGTTTGCATTACCAGAATATGACACGGTCAAATCTGGTGCATCCCATCTACCAACTTTCATTTCCACTGTTGAAATAAATGGTGAGATTTTCTCTGGAAAAGCTGCTAAAAGCAAGAAGCAAGCCGAGATGAGTGCCGCAAAGGCTGCTTGGGGTTTTCTTAAAGAGCGTAAGTCATCTGTGTTCGTTCCTATGCTCTCCTGTAATTGGTATCAGTTCTCTGTAGCCAAAGTGAGCTTCTCCTTAAGTAAGATTCTTCCGCCCTGGTCCCTGGCTTGCCCTGTTTCCAGTTTTGGATATTTGTTGATGAGCTGGAGGATTTACCTGTGTTATATCTTTCTTGTCTTGTTTCTTTCTGCATCACACATGCCTCTATACTTGACTCCAAGTGGGGTCTTGCTACTTCTCTGAAGCATCATTGTCATTGACATTTGCAATCTGAAAGACCTTTGATCATCCTGAACAATAAGTTGAATCTCACATATGTCATGTTAAATGACTCAAGTTCCAAAACCATCGTTTGCACAGTTGACTAAATTTGTTTTATTTCAACTCCAGCACTGTTCCTTTTTCAAGTGATATGGGACATCCTTGCTGTAGCTTGATCAAGGTTCCTAATAAGCATAGGACCATAGGTAGAGGTTTTTATTATTTCCATCCTTTGTGTAAATGCAATGCTTAATCCTGCCACAACTTCCTTGTCTTTAGAGGTGGCTTCTTGCTCTTGTTGGAACAGAATGGACATATGCTCAAGTCCTTCGGTGATTCCCTTGAAAGTTGGTGGGTTGTGCATCATCATGATGCTGGGGCTCTAGGGTGCTTGCTTCATTGATATTCCCCAACTTGGAAGATATCTTTTGTGATGATCAGAGTCAAAAGAGTTCTGCACCATGAACTGCACGCATCACTTAGATGGGCCGGTGTCACGTAGGATTGCATGAAAAAAGAAACAAAAAGTGAAGAAAATAGACAATAAAAGAAATATTAAATTCAGAAATGAAAAAGGGATCGAATTTTCTTCGCAATATATCTGAATCCTGTCTATTCCTATCTCTAAACTGACACGGGTGGGTAGGTAGAGAATATCTAGCAGCACAAGACAACTCTCTCTATAGAACTCCACAAAATAGCCCCTTAACTTTGGGATAATGAGGTCCCTTCATCATGGTTTATTTGTTTGGGGAAGCATAACTGTGAGTTTTGAAGATTGAGAAAAGTCAAGTAGTCACGTACTTACTGAAATTCATAGGCTTCTTTGGTCAATTACTAGGAAGTTAAGGACCAGTTATTCTCTGATTGAGGCCGTGATATAATGTTGATATGCTTGAACGAAAAAGGCTTCAACCAGTCCATGGTGTATTGTGAAATATACTTATGGGATTCTTGAGGTTTCTTGTCACAACTTTTCTTTTTCTTTTTCCTCCAAGTCCAAGTACTAGCGCAGTGGTGCAGAGAGTATTCCCCTTGGAATGTGAAAGGTTCGAGGCTTCTCATGTGTGTGTCCGTGTCTACATTTAAAGAAAGGAGGGGAGTTGGTAGTTGCTCTCTGTATGTTTGACAATTTCTAGCCCCATTCTAATTTATATCCATTTTTCTTTGATCAGTGACATCTATCCATTTCAATGAAAAAAGGAACAAAAGAAAAAACAGTGACATCAAAACTGAAGATCTCTGTCTTTTTCGAGAACTAAGCACATTAAGATTGATTTTCTCTTTCTTATGGAAAACTGGTATAGTGAAGATTTATGAGTGCAAATATTTATATTAGAGATGAAGTGACTGATGTATTCACAATATGACTGTAGTCTTGATTTCTGATCATCATTTATGCATAAGTTACTGATTAAAAATGTTATATGGAGGGAGCTTGAAGGGGAGTATGAGAGGGGTTGCTTGTGCTGTTTAAGAGTAATTTATCTTTGTATATATCATACTAGAGAAGCCAACGTATTATCTCACTCTACTTAATCGTATCAGATCAGACAACTCTCCCTGATATTTTGTCTGGCCCCTTTATTTAGTCATAGAAAGGTTTTGGGATCCCAATTCCTAGTGGAGCATTAAGAACAAGTGCAGGCGGAAATGCCACAGGGGTGGCTTGAGAAAGAGAATTTTAGGGGTAACGATGCATTTAGATATTTGCTCAGTGAAATTTCTTGAAATATCTGCAAACAAGTTTTGCCTTTCAGTGAGAATTTTCTTCTGTTATTTCGAATTCATCTGGTTTTCTGGAAACTATTTGGTAGAGTTCATATTATGTTATTTTTTAGCAAAATTGATTCGTTAAAGCAGATGATCTCTATCATCATTCAAACATCGGCAGAGCACAGAGAAGAACCTCAGAACAGGATCCCCGCCTAGAGCTAATGGTTGTGAAATAGTTGATAGTTGATGCAGGAGCAGCTAAGGTGCTATCTATCTCTAGAGTTATTTTCATCCATACATGAAATGGAGATATGATAATCAGGGATGCAGCGCTTGTAGAGTGATTAAGGCCCACTTTTGGAAGCTCTAAGCCACTCATCTTGCTCGGCCTCGCTTAAGCTCCGTGCCAACAATCCCGCTAATCAGATGATTCTAACCACTAGTTTTTTCGGTTTGTAAGAAGCAAAAGTCATGATTTTTCTCCTAAGGCAATTTAGGCAAAGATCATCCAGTGGCATGATTTATGGTATGTAACCTATCTAAACAAGATGATAGGGGTTGATGTTCCAAACAACCCACCCAGATTATGAAAAGAGGCATCTTGGATGAGACTCCTTTAAGGCATCTCTGATTATTATTGTCCATGAAGTTTATCTTGTGTGATTTGGAAATCGATCAGGCCTTCTACAAAATTGTTTATATAGTAGATTAATATAGAGACACAACAAGTAACCATGTGGAAAATTTAATACGGTTTTTTTGTTATTCCAAAAATTACGGCCCTTCTATTGCATTATATTAAATGTTATTTTAAAGTTGTTCCTCTAACATGATTCATGTTATGTTGGCTTCTACTTTGAAGCAGAAGTTTATGTAATGAACTGAAGTTGTGTGTACTGCTATTTGTGATTTTCCTTGGGCACTTGATGAGTTTGAACAGTAAGTGACACGTCTTGGTTCTTTTGAAATGGTCATGTTGTCCTTGCTAGAGTCTTGAATGATGAAAAGTCTATCATTCTATCCTGACACATTATGATGCCTTCTCTTTCCAGGTAGTCTGGGTATCAATCGGGGATGTTTTTCTGTTGCAGAAGCTCCTGAAAACTCATTTTCCAGTTCGCAGCCTGGTGTGACCATGAACTTTCAGCAGAACCTCAATGAGAGAGCTATTTCAGTTTCAAAACCGAACATCAATCCTGAGTATGGAAATAAAGAGAATACAGGTAATTCATGCTTTATGTGGAGAATCAAAATGCAGATTGTGTCAATGGATTGACAAAAAAATAATTGGTCCAGTTCTCCAAATAAGTTACGTAATAAACCGGTGTATGGTTCCTAGGACCTAGTTGACCACCTTGGACTAATAGCTAGTAGGACTGTTATTGGTCTGAAAATCTTTCAAATGATATAAGGTACAGAAAATGAGGTGGTGGATGTGATTTAACATGAGATCAAAGGTACTAGGCGGTCAACTACGAGTGGCATAATTTGCTTATAATTTTGTATTATGATTTAACATCTTATCCATGATCACCAGTTGAAGATCAAGAAGGTGGTTCATCCAACAAAACCTTAAGCAACGACAAAGCTGGCAGTTCTGATCAATCTCTTCGACAACCTCATACCCAAGATGAAGATCAAGAAAGTGGTTCATCCATCAAAAACTTGGACAATGACAAAGCTGGCAGTTTTGATCAGCCTCTTCTAAAATCTGATACGCATGCTAAACTGAAATGTGAGGAATATTTTCTGCATCTGACATTAAGTTTGTTCACTTCTGTCATTCATTCCCCATGGGACCTCGGTGTAACAATAAGTTTCTTCGTCTTCAGTGCCTTCCGAATGCTCTCAAGGTCTTGTCATTGACCAAGTGAACTCTGAGGTCCCCACTATAAAGAAAGGTTCTTCATTACTATGCAACAGGATCCTGGTGCACTCATGCCAGGCTGACATGGTATTGCCTGAAGGTGCAACACCATTGCCCTTTGGCGAGGACATGTGGATTGCTGTCCAACTGGATTCCAGAAATCAGAAAGGTAATATACTAAATGAAGCATCTTCTTTAGTATACAGTAATGAAAAATCTGATCTGTTCAACCATAAATCAGGCTTAAATCTCTGAACTCTTTGGGTGGCTTGCCTTGGTTTCCCTTTCCAACAAACAGCGATGAAGCTGCCCAGAATACTGGATTCTAAAGAAATGTTGTAATGGGCTTTCATTTCTTTTTATTTTTTTTTCCTAAATGAGTTTTGGCTTTACAGAAGGGGTTGCAGTCACATTTAGTATATTTTCCTTGTCTTAAGATGAACTGGTAAGTTTTAGCTATTGATGGAAGACTGAGTTTTGTCTTTACACCAGTATTTTCCTTTCTTAGCTATTGATGGAAGACTACATGTTTTAGCTATTGACGGAAGACCACATGAATTGCTTTTTCCATGAAACCAGAGTGGCATTAATTGATATCTCGCTTTGCTTTATGTTTTATTCTGCATGGTGTATGTCCTTTAAGAAACTAAGATGATAGGGGGTGTTGGTAAATGAAAAATATGAGCAAGATATGTATTTAGGGTCAGGGTTTCTTGAGTAGGAAAAACAAACGAAAAAGGGAAGCAATAGAATCACTTTTTTTTTTTCTACTTCCATCATCAGTATTATATCACAAGAGATTCTCCCTGCTTTGGGAGTCATAAATTTGGAAATCCTAAATTTTGATAGGCATAACCAAGGTTGTTGGAGGCGTTGGTAAATCCTCCTTAGATCAAATAAAGTTTGATTAAAGACAGTTTCGGAAACAGTAAACAGCTTCCTGTTTTCTTTCCAACCTCTCTCTCTCTCTCTCACGTGCTTGTTCATGAGTCTTGACCAGTTCTATATTAAAAGTGAAGAAAGTTAGGCCATTAACTGCAACAAGATATAGCATGAACAATGAAGATTAGGAACAAATGAAAGGGTGTACAGGTCTACTATTCAACATGGACTAGCTGAGACTAATGGGTCCTGCAGAAAAGTTTCCAATTGATGATATTCCGAAACGAACAGGGTGAAAATATCAACCCCTGTATATGTTTATACGTTCATACGTTTTACTCCACGCATCTGTTTACCTTCAGATATCTGACTACTGTTCACTCATACATAATTCATGTGGACGTGTATTGATCTACTAGACAGGTACCTTGCTTTAGAATGAATGACTTAAAAAATACTAGAAAGTGCAGCTGCATGTTCTGATTCTGTAACGTGATTAAAAATGGTCATAGTTCTTCAGCTGAAGTTCAATAAGATAGCTCACCGCCTACATAGTCTTATAGATGACGAAAGCAGTTACTAATAATTGGTCTCTAAAAGCAAGTCATCAAGCTACATCGAAGTGCAAGAAATCATTTCCCTGTTTAAGTTATCAAATTGGATTTGAGTCATGTTTAACATTGTCAAGTACTCATAGACCCACTGAGTACTAACTTCCCACCCCATGGGCTGGTTCTTCCAGGGTGTTGTGCACAAGAATCACAAGTTGAGTGAGAAATAAATTGCTGGAATCAAATTGTAATACCCCAGGTTTTTTTATAGCATTTTGTTGGGCCAGGATGAAATGAAACTTGATAATAAGCAGTGTTCAGAAAGAAATGGAGCTCAATTTATTGATGGAGTGGATGAATTACAGGGAACCTTACAATCAGTCAAGCAAAACAAAGACTACTGGAACTGGTAGGAAGTAGGAACCTCAGTTCCTCCTCTGCACTTCCCACTCCCTTTTACTTTCTTCCTCTCCTTACCTTCTCCCTTTTATCTTCCCTATCTTCCTAAATTTGTAACAATTGGATACCCATAACAGATTGGATACTAACTGCATATTTTCCTAACCAACTAATTATACTAACTGCTTTGTTTGTTCAACATATCCTACTCAACTGTGTATATCCTAACTGACTGACTGCATCACTTATTTGTTACATTCTAACCAACTGATTACATCACTATTGCATATTTGGTATATCCTAACTAACAGATTGCATCTCTTTCCTAGCTGAATTGTAACCACCTGATCCTGACTGGAAATTCATCTCTCGACAGGCATGTGTAACAACTCTGCATCCCATGTAACTGCCTGGCCTGAAGACCACTTCTCTTGGCATATATCCACCCAATACGTCCCCATCCTTGTTGCCTTCTATGCCCAATACCGTCCCTATCACATTTTTTAATAATAATAATAATAATAATAATAATAATAATAGTAATAGTCAGGATCCCAAATTAGAAAGATTCTATTAATTTTTTTATTATAACATTTATTGAAAAACCTTTGGGTGTTATCTCCTTTTTCCAAAACATCACGACCATGATTTAAAATATAAATACGTAGTAATACATTTAAGACAATACACATATCAAATCCAACGTCAAAATCATCGGCGCTTTTATTTTCAAAACAATAATTATCCAAAAAACATAATAATGTGACCTATGGTCTATCCATCATAATATCTCACCATACTTAAGACAATGTCCATCATATGTATAATTGTCATAATCAAATCAATATAATGAAAGTATACAGTCCATAAAGTAAGTTTAAATTGTAGTCCTTCTAATAACTCACGTCGAGCTGTCTATCAGTCAAAGTAAAGTGATCCCTACTATTATCACTGTCTCTTTATAGTTTTGCCCTTCCTGCTGTAGCGCTCAAGATCTAAGACATTACAAAACAAAGTAATGTCTCAGCAAGTTATTGCTTGTGTAGGTACATAGACATTTAATGTAATAACAATGGAACAAAATTGAATAATAGTGCTAATATAATGAATAGATCGATTATCCATGAAAATATAATTATTATAAGCAATGCTAATAAAATCTTAAAACATCATATACGATAAAACATGCATCTTATAGATTTACAGCATGATATGATCTAATGTAAATGAGCATGCATTAACAATAGGGCACCCCAAGGTACTTGGGTCCCACGGGTGTCTTATACACTCGTATCATAGATCATGAGTACTCATATCAACTTCTGAGTATCATCACACTTAGGCATACAATAACATCCCCATGCTCATCATGCAAGTATATAGAACAAGAATATGGATCGTCATGCCGCAGTGGCAACCCCTTCAGGGTCTCAAGCACCGCCGCTCTCCATCGACACCATAACGGGAGATTTAACGTACGTTCCCATAGAAAGGCTCGGATCGATAGTGTGGACTATCCATGTTACCAAACCCCTACCGAAAGCCATATGTGGCAGGTGTCTATAACATCACAATTACATCACAAATTTCGGAGGGTGGGTGGCCGGCCCTACTCCCTCCTAGCATGACATCCACCGAGTGAGAGCACCTATCATAAATCATAAAACACGTAAATAGCGTATCATGTAAAACCAAGAGCATCTCATGGCTCACAATCCCCAAGGCATGCCTCTTATCTAGGGATTAGCCTTTCAAAGAACTAGCCATCAAGCCTCCACTATCGTCCTTATGAAAACCCATCAGTTTCAATGGTGCAATAAAGAAAGATAATTACTAATCATATATAAGATACGTGATATTAATCTCATAAAACAATCGATCCTAAAACTATTCAATACATTATTGAAATCAAATAGCGATCATGACATAAAACTTTGAGTTTCACAAAATCATAGATTAAATAAATAAGTGCAAATGAATTACAATAAATCATGATACTATGATAGTGTAAGGTTTTAGAAATCAAAACATAACATTAAATGTCGTTACCTACCTCAATATGAGATCACCTAATTTAAGCTTGTAATCTTCTTAGCTCGCACGCTTAGATGTACCTGTTAGTAGCACAGTACTAATTTGTATTATTTATTTTATCATAATGGAATGTATGAGAATCCAACCGTTGGATCATTCTTTAAGGTCTCTATTTATGATTTGGTCCTTAATCCCAACGTTACTTGTTATAATTTAGTCCTATCTCATATTCATATGTTCGTTTTTGTGTGTATCCAACATTTATGCCTTGATCTGACGGTTAGATCATCCTTAGATCAACAATTTCCTAAGATCTTGGTTAGATCAATGGTCTAGATCAATTTTTATGATAAATAAACATAATTTGGTCCTTAAAACCCTTAGTTCTTCCATTATATGGTCTAATTGTTCAAGTTCTATAGTCTAATTACTCATGATTTGACATATTCATTTAATTTCCATGGTTTTTGGGTTAAAATAGTCTACATTTAGTTTTTGATCATAAATTTTATTGCATGTTTAGGTCGGCGTCGTCAATACCATTCATTTCAGATAGTTAATCAGGCTTATATGGCCTTCTTAATTGAAATTTTTAATTTTTAGGTCAATTGAACTGTCTAGATTAAATTTTTGCATCTCAATAGGTCTACACGTCATTGTTCCCAGGACGCATCTATGTCCTGGTCGAACTTTGACTGCCCCACACGTGCAGCGCATGCATGAAGGATCGCTCGTCCCAGAGATGCATTCCAGAACGAGTCTTGGGCCTGGAGCGAATTGGCAGGATCGAGACAGTCCAATCTAGACTGTTCGATCAACCCCATCTCCGGTCAACACCCTATCTCCCAACAGATTTGACGGATCTATTCTCACTGGTGAATGGCCAGTTGGTGAGCACATATCTGGCCTGGATTTGGGAAATGAATGTCGAAAAAAGGAAAAGAACGAAAAGAGGGGGAAGACTTACCTAGATCTGTCGATGGGGAGTTGGATTTGGGTTGCTCGTGGTTGCTACTGTGCCATCCCTGCCTACGTCTTTATCTGATGGAGATCGCAAAAGGGCAGGGGAAACCGGAGAAGAGAAAGAGGAAAAGGGAAGAGAAATAAAGGAAAAGGAAAAGGGTTTTCAGGTGGGGATATGCCAGAACCCTAATTGCCAGAAAATTTTGAGATTTCAGAGGTTAAGGCCAGAGGAAAGGACTGTGATGGAGAAGATGAGGAGAGGGAAAAAGTTTGAGGGAGAGAGAGCTCACGATGGGAGGAAGAAGGGAGGTCTTTAACGTCAATTACCGACCTTCTCCTCCGGTGACATCGATGTCGGAGATGGAGGGGGTAGAAGGGGCGTGTCGTTATCAAAACGACCCCCTTTGATTTGGGTTCTCCTAGCCTATTTACCAAATTGCCCTTAAACTTAAAATGCACGTATCTTCCTCATATGACCTTCATTTTTTGCGTTCTTTATATCGCTCGAATTTTATCGACTCTTATTTTATAATTTTAGTAGTTTTAATCAAAATTCTCTTTAAAAATATTAATTAAATTAATTTATTCTATTACTAATTTAGGCTTAAAATTTGAGGATATTACACAAATCTTATAGAGTTCCTTTCACTAGGAATGTAATGCTAGAGAGTAAAGTGAAAATGGGTGATAGTTCAAGTAGAAATTCCCAGAAGGGGAGTCTTGGTGTAATGGTAAAGTTATCATCATGTAACGTTGAGGTCATGGGTTCAAGCGTGGAAATAGCCTCTTGCAAAAATGCAAGGTAGGGGGCTACATACTACAGACCCTTTTGGTCCTCTCCTTACCGGATAGTGCATAAGCAGGAGCTTCGTGCACTGAGGCTGCCTTTTTTTAGTTCAAGTAGAAACTCCTAATTGTGAGGTAAGAATTCAATTTACTTAGTTTTTAGGGTTTCCTCACAAACATTGCAACCTTTTCATGGCTTATTCATGTCCACCCTGTTTTTGCCCTGGTGCCATCAACTTTGGCAAAGTAGAGGTGGGGCCGACTACTTCCTATGATCCAAACCATCCACCTAATGGGAAGATCAACGATCAAGGATGCTCTCGTAGTATGATCCCCCATATCAATGGTTTGGACATTGAAAGATCTATGGACTGCTCCAATCAAGTTTATAATCATAAGGTATTTGGCCTTTTATATTAAAACTTCATGGCATTTTCATTCAACGTAACGGCCTATCGAATCATTGCCAAGAAAAGCTTATTTAAGGGGCCTCACTTCTTTATATGACGATGAATTGAGATAGGATGTACCATGATTACAAAATTTGGAGTCAGGAAAAAGTTGGCTATGGAAAAAAATATAAAATTTTTTTAAAAGAAAAGCATTAAAGGAATGGAGAACAAGACGACAAATTTTAAAAAATTATAAAAAAAAATTAGAAGAAAAAAAAGAAGTACCAACCCATTTAAAAACTTCTTGAGCATAAAGTTATATTATTGTCGATGAAGTGAAATATTATTATTCAAGATAAAGAATTATATTGTATAGAGAAACTTGAAGCTGCAATCGAAATGTTGGAAAAATAACTCAAAAATGAAAAGTCACGAAAAGAAAGTCATAAAAGTTGTTGTTGTTGGGTTTTTTCTTCTTCCAAAGCATCCGATAGTGTAGACCTTTTACCTCTAGAGTTTAGTTCTACAAGATTCAAATCGTTTACGACGTTCGAGGTACAAAAGTTAGGCAATCCATTAGATATCAATGCATTTGGATGATCTAAACCACTTGTTTTGATTATTTGAAAGACCTGATGGTTTTGAATTTTAATTCAGATAGGCATAAGCTACTAATATCAAAATGACATGAAATTTAGCATATAGTCTATCTAAGTCATTCTCAACATGCTGAATGGCTTAGATCTACAAAAATTCATAGCTATTTATGGAAGTCTATGCGATTAGATGCTCATAGGGTCTACGCTCACCCACACTCTAAGAAATATTGGTCCCACGTTGCCAATTTTATAAGAGATGTATAAAAGCATTACTATAAAAAGGAATAGGTATTAGTAGTCTTACATTCCTTCTTTTGATAGAGAGACTAGAAGAGAGGAACCTCTATATAAAGGAGATGGCCCTTATGCTTTATTTATTTAACTTTCAAGTACTCAAGAGTTTTGTAAAGGTGCTCTGCTAGGGTTTTTGAAGTTAGAAACTCTTTGAGAACTTTTGGCCTTATTTGCAACTCTACTTTGTGATTGGCTTGCTTTTATTATTTGCATCTAAAGTCTTCGCAGGCCAATCCAGTGCTCTATTATAATCTTTTTCAAAATCTCTATTCTTGACTGGCTGGCTCTGTCAACATTTTATTTTTCCTAAGAGGTATTTAGTATTTTCTGAAGGAATTGATAAAAGATTGAGTCTGGCTTCACTGACGGGCAGGCCCGGTGCACGAAGCTCCCGCCTATGTGGGATCCGGGGAAGGGGCGGACCACAAGGGCCTATAGTATGCAACCTTACCTCGTATGTTTACAAGAGGCTGTTTCTACGCCTTGAACCCGTGATCTCAAGGTCATATGACGACAACTTTTACCATTGCGTAAAGGCTCCCCTTCTGAGTCTGGCATCGTCAAATCATGAAAATAGAGTTGCTAAAAAATCTTTTGCACCAGGAGGCTTCCCCTATCTTCAAGAACTTACTCTACTAAGTGTTCCTCTAAACTAAGGTTCAAAGAAATCAACATCGTTCAAGAAATTAATTCCAACAAACTCATGTTTTAATGAGTATAAGCTAAATTACTGATTCTCACACATGCTAAATCATCAGAGGCGTATTCTTCATCAAAGGACTGGGAGCACATCGATCATCTCATGATCGAACACCAGATTAACGGATGTAATGTAACTCCTCCTGTCCATTTGTCTGTGACGTAACCCTAAGATTAATCATAGGATTCATATAAGTACAGCACAACTTATAATTTTCCCGTTTCTCTACGTTTTTCTGGTGAGCTCCGCCCTGAAAGTTGTCCCAGAGTGTAACTGACAGTCAAAGCATGTAAAGTAACGAAATCCAAGAATATCTTAATCTGCCGATCCTTGGCCGGTTGGACCATCTGATTAAGATTTTAATTTCACTTGAACTTTAGCGGTGCAATATGGTTATAAATAGACCTCCTAGATTTCATTTCTTCTATCCTAATCTTGTTACCAGGAGCTCAGTGTTACAAGATACAATGGCCACAAGTGCAAGAAGGGTCCCTTTGATGCTCGTTCTCGCCATTTTTGTTCTTCCAACAGTGACTCTTGCAACAGAATATGTTGTTGGAGATGACGCAGGCTGGTCGACTAGTGTAAGTTACACTGCTTGGGCCGCTGGCAAGACATTCTACGTTGGAGATGTTTTAGGTATATAATTCCTCATTTTGTTTTTGAGTGAATTATCATTGATTTTTCTTATCGGCTGATTCTCCATGAATGGCATTCCCATGCAAGTCCTGCGTTCATTATTTGGATAATTAGACTTTGTGCCACTCAACATGTGAGGACAACTCTACGATGGCCAGAGCCATCGACCGATCAAATGAGCGAGCCCCATCCATCTCAAGATCTCCACAGGTCGTTCCCGGTGAACAATATCCTGTGAAAGTTCTCATTTCTGTGGAGCAGAAAGAGATAGTATTGCTATTACTACCCAGTACTTACTCTCACTTGCACTAGCCTTAGATTTTAGAGATTCACATACTAATGGTAGAGTTGTTGTCTTGTGACCTTGAGCTCACGGGTTCAAGGCGTGAAAACAGCATATTACAAAATGCAAGGGAAGGCTGCGTATTATTGACCCTTGTGGTCCGCCCCTTCCCCAAACCTTGCATACGTGAAAGCTTTGTGCATTGGGACTGCCCTTTAACATGCAGAGCGACTAACATGTTGTTTCATGGAACTTGCAGTTTTCAAATACGGAGAAGGAGAAGATAATGTCGTTAAAGTTGATGGCAAAGGATTTGCCGAGTGCACAACATCGCCCAATTCAGGGGTCCTGATCAGCGGCAATGACAGAGTGACCTTGGCGACCACTGGAAATAAGTGGTACATTTGTGGAGTTCGCCAACATTGTTACATTGGCCAGAAGCTGAAGATCACAGTCTGGCCGAAGATGATGTTTGGAGCGCCTGAACCTGTGGAGAATTCAGAACCCGTCGGAGCTCCTTGGAGCCCTCCAGAATCAGAATTCGTCGGAGCTTCTTGGAGCCCGATGGAATCAGAACCCGTCGGTTCTCCTTGGAGCCCGCCAGAACCAGAACCTGTCGGAGCTCCCTGGAATTGGAACCTGTGGAAGCTTCTTGGAGCTCGCTAGAACCAGAACCCGTCGGAGCTCCCCTTGAGTTTTTGACCGCCGGTTAAGGCTAGCTAGTGGCACAACTTAATATACTATGCTACATTATCATGTTTTTTTTCTCTAATAACAAGCTATGAGTCTTTTCTTTTCTTTTGGGTAAGTGATTTGTGTCAAGTAAGGCCTCTACTCCTATGGTTAGTGCATGATGGATCTGTTCATGCACGACGTAAAGAAACAATGGGCATAGGAACTATTAGAGGAGTCAAGTTATGCATCTTTTATGTTTTGTTGGATGTAATAAGCTTCTTGATTAATGAATTTTGTATTCAATGAAAAAAAAACAAAAACTTGCGCTGGTTATGTCATCGTCATTGTCATTGTCATCGTCAAGACCTTTCCACATAAATCTTATTCCTTCATTTCCTTCTATTAAGTACCATTGCTTCGTTTAGTCCTAACGTTTTTAAATATTTTTTCACCACTTATTTTTATGTTTTTTGGGCCTTCCTCTTGCCCTTTTAGAACCTTCTACTTGCAATTCCTCACTCCTTTTAACTAGTGCTATTTTGGGTCTTCTTTGGACATGTCCAAATTGTTTAAGTCTAATTTTCTTCATTTTGTTGCCCATTTGTGCTACATCTAAGTTTCTTCTAATATTCTCATTCTTAATTTTATCATTTCTTGCCTTGCCACTCATCCATCTCAACATCCTCATTTATGCGAAGCTCATACTATGAACATGATGTTTATTAACTGCTCAACACTCTGATCCATAGACCATGACTGGCCTTGTGGCCATCCTATAGAATTTTCATTTGAGTAGTACCTGCTAATCACACAAAACTCAAGATGCACATCTTCATTTGTTTCAACCAGCTTGGATTCTTTAGATAACCTTTCTCTCAATCTTTCTACTCTTGTGAATCATTGATTCTAAGTACAGAAAGTAGTATTTTATGGAGACTTCTTGGTTATCAATCTTACTTGGTGTTCCACTCGTCTCCTTGATAAAATTGCACCAGTCTTGTATGCTTTGGAATATCAGCATCACTCTGTGATTTTCTTTTCTAAAATTTTCCTTGCCGTTTTCCAACTTTAATCTATTGGTTAGGAATTCCGTGAATTTCCAAATTTTCCTCGACTTGGCCGTTATTTAAGTTAAGTTGTCAAGCAACTCATCCAGCTCGAGTTTTTTTCGAGTTTATCCGAGGTTCTTTGAGCCATCAACTCAACTGAAACAGTTCATGTTAAATCAATCAAGTTATTGAGTTGTCAGTTCTCTTTCCTTTGATCATGGGATTCCACATCTAATCTCTGCTTCCATTCTTCTTCTCCAAAATAACCTAACATTTGACATGAGAAGAAAGAAAATCCCACCCGAAATCCAAAAAGAAATGTAAACAAGACCTCAATCTCAAGGAAACATTAAAAAAAGAAAAGAAAACCAATCTAAAGGAGGAGCAGAATGCCAACCAAAGACCATTCAAAATGATTAAACCAAACATTGAATGCCGCTAAAAGCTAAGGATTTCAATCTAAAACTAGTTTATGAGAGACTAAATGCTTGTTTGTTACTTAAAATGATGGATCAAGTAACACAGTCAGTTATTTGTATCCTTTGAATTTGTTAAGTATTCAATTTTAGTCAAAATACCCATAAATTAGCGTTCAATTAGATCATTTAACCCTTCATATTTGTACAATTTAGTTTGATTTTGAATTTAGCTCCAATTGACCATTCAAACCTTAATTTTTCAAAATCAACTGTCAGATGATTATTAAAGCTCATTAGATGATTAATATACGATTCAGATGATTCTAATTTGGTCTTTTATTTTGCAAATTAACCAAAAGAGGTACGGATGGCTAAGATCAAGAATCAATGTTATAGATCATCCATCAAGGATTAATGGTGCAGATGGAATAACCTATCAAATTCAATGAACTTTTAGAATTTTAAAGGTAGTATTCTAATTATTCAGGTAATTAGCCAAATTAAGAGTTTGAGATCAATTTTCTTTAAGCGTGCTGAAGAAAATTAGGAATATTTATAACTTTTGAAAATGAATGAATGACTCTAAAACTTACTTAGGTTATAGGTCTCCATTGAATTTCTTCAGAATTTCTAAGTTATAGTTACTTATCAATCTAGACTATCTAAATGCAACTGTGTGTACAGATGTGATCTGAGACTTTACTTTCATAGAATACTTTAAAAAATGAGTAAAAAGATAAATTAATCATATTTAGTTCCATTAATAAGCTAAAGTTATCTAGATTATATTTCAGAAAATCCAATTCTCATCATAGTGTAGGAATTAACCTAAAAATGCTTTAAAAAATTTCTCCCCAATTTTTTTTTTTTTTTGAAAAATCAAGGAAAGCACCTAAAAACCTAAAAAAACTAGAATTTGCTAGAATTCTATACCCCCAAACCTAACAAAAACATTGTCAACTAAATATGATTAATTAATCTTTTTACTCATTTTCTAAATTTTCTATGAAAGTAAAGTCTTAGATCACATCTGTACACATAGTTGCATTTAGCTAGTCTAGATTGATAAGTGGCTATAACTTAGAAATTCTGAAGAAATTTAGTGGAGACCTATAACCTAAGTAAGTTTTAGAGCCATTCATTCGTTTTGAAAGGTTATAAATATTCCTAAATTTCTTCAACACGCTTAAAAAAAATTGATCCCAAACTCTTAATTTGGCTAATTACCTGAATAATTAGAATACTACCTTTAAAATTCTAAAAGTTTATTGAATTTGATAGATTATAGGTAACCTAGAAAATGATTTAGGTCATCCTTGTTATAACCTAGAGATATAAAGCCTACCCATAAAGTATTTTTATCACTAGTTACCCAACTTGAGCCTTTCATATAAAGCCTTGTATAGGTCTTCTACTAAAGTTAATAATTCTTCTTTTCTTTGCTGAAGTGAATATTTCTTTTTCTATTTTTCTTTGCACTCTTTAAACTTTTATTTATTTATAAATTCTTTTCTTTATATTTCAGTACTTTTGAATCACTTTGAAGAATTTTTTTTTATATTTTTTATATCCATTTTTCTTCTTTTATTGCAACTAAAAGGCATTTCTTCATTTATCTCAAACTTATTTTTCAAAGAAAAATGGGTAATGGTTAATTTATACTGGGTTAATATGGGTAAAGGGTAATTTGGGTGACAAGAGAAAAGGAAGGAGAATAGAGGGGGAGAGGGAGAAGAGGCTGTTCTTATGGCTGCCCTACTCTGGTTTTAGGAAAGAGTTGAGAAGAGAAGAAAAAATAGAAGAGAATGGGAAGGAGGTGGAGAGAAAAGGAAGTATTCTCCTCTCTCTCTCTCTCTCTCTCTCTCTCTCTCTCTCTCTCTCTCTCTCTCTCTCTCTCTCTCTCTCTCTCTCTCTCTCTCTCTCTCTCTCTCTCTCTCTCTCTCTCTCTCTCTCCCACGGCCTCCTCTTCTTCTCCTATGTCTCACCAACCCTCTCTCCCACGTTCTACCCTTTGGGCTGGAACACGGTGGAGGCAAACTTGTATCCTACCGACATGTTGAAGACATATATGAATGTTGATAATCTCTCAGAACATCAGATTTGAAGATTTTGATAGTGATTAATCTAGGGAAGTAGTTTTTTTCTTGTTATTTGATTTATTTGTTTTATTTAATAACTAAAAATTTTGTAATTTTGAAAAGTTGATTAGATCTGAACTCTGATTATAATTTCAATAATTTTAGTAATTTTTAGTAAATTATTTTTAATTTCAGATAATTAAATTTTATTGAAATTCTTACTTTTTAAGTCAATTCTCCTTGGGATATACTCGTACTTATATAAGATATATTACAATAGCCAGTGCACTTGCGATTAAATATCAACAAAATTCTTGTTTGTCGCTTAAATTGCAACAATTAGAAAGACCCAAGTGGCCAACTCTAATTGGGATAAGGTCTTAATGATGATGAGAAAGACCCAAGTAACAAATGCAAAGGCATAATCGAGTAAACTGGATTATTATAACCCTGCCAATCTGGTGTACAGGGAACTGCGACCGCAATCCAAGAATCTTATGCACTGGACAATTCATCTCCATTAAGTCAAGATTTATCACCCTCAATTTAGAACATTTTGAGCCGTTCATCTCATTATACAGAATAATAGATTAAAAGCATCTTACCATAACACGTTTGTTTGGAATATTCAGGAGACTTGGGACACCAGATACTCACATTTGCGTTTTGGTCGCCTCTCAGCTTGAGTCAGCCGGTAAAGAAGGCTTCTGGGTTAGACCATGACCATCTAAAATGTGGCAAGAGGATGAGCGGTTTAGATCATCTAAGCTTTATATGTAAATTTATCTAAGTGTGCACAGCAAAGCATTATAAATATTCTACGTGGATCTCCACTAAATTCAATAGCCCATCTAGAAAATCCTGAAGTATTTGCAGAGTATAATTTCAACTAGCTGTAAAACAGAAGCACTAAAACTAAGATATGAAATGCATCTTCTTCACTCCTAAGACAACCCAAAGTGGCAAGTCTAGAGTTCAGAGAGTTATCATTTACATCACCTGAATCAGTAGTCCTCTTCTTATCTCTATCTAAACCCAAGCGAAATCATCATTCATACTTGGAAACTATGTGCGGGTAAAGCAACTGATCGGCTCAATTCTTTGTAGCTATTTAGATTATATATCTGCTAAATAATTTATAGGCTGTGTACTATAAATTCTTTGTGATCTGCTCTTTTCCCGAATTCTACATTTGTGGAAACTTCATGCAACAGGCTGCCCTTTTGTTATCTGCTGAATAATTCATGCTCCAAAATATTATATAGGTTACGCTAGGGTGCAATCATAGATTCATATCAGCACCTATTGTATGAAATCCATCAGAACTCGTAGTTAAGCATGAGTAGGCTAGAGTTCTTACCAAACAAAATGCTAGGGCGAGAGTACTACTGGGAGTCTGGGATATGAGTGACCTCTTGAGAAGCCCTTTTGTTGCATCACTCTTAGGGTTACGTCTTTCTAGCTTGGTGCTAGAGCGTTTGTCATGATGGGTCAAAAGGTTCTTGGCTGCTCCCAATGTCTTGTGAAATCCATATACAATTCTAAACCTCTTATTTGCCACCTTCACATAGATAAAAGGGCAGGCTCAGTGCACGAAGCTCCTGCATTGCAGGGTCTAGGGAAGAGGTGGACTGCAAAGGTCAACAATACGCAGCCTTACCTTGATGGTTAGAAAATAAAGGGTAATGATAATATATTTCTTTGAAGAAAAGGTAGGGGAAGAACAGCCCCCCTGGGCATTACAAGAATGGTGTTAGACAGAGGTTATCTAGACTCCATTAGATATCAGAATTTACATAATGATATATGAAAACTTCTAGTAACAACCTAAAAATAATAGGAATGCAAAGAAAGTTGAAACCCAAGTATTAATAGCTTCTGGCTGCTCAAGCATTTCACTAGGAAGGTGAAAATAAAACACACGCTGATTGTCTTGAAGTATCCTAGCTCTTGCAAGCTCATCTACTTTTGAGTTTGCAGAATGAACTGCATGGGAGATATCATAGTGAGTCCTTTTAGAGTGCAATTAATCCTATCAAAGAAATCCAAAAACCTCTATTGTCTCTCATTCTTGTAATTAAGCCATCTAATGGTATTTAGGGAGTCTCCTTCAATGATGATTGGCTAGAATCTTAGATGTGCCCAAATTTAAATTTTAGAGGTTAGAGCACCTACCTCAAACTCTGATGAATCACAGTACCAGATGACTTGAGAAACTGAAATTTGGTCTACTAAAATTGATGGATGGCATACCAACCAATGCCCCAGGACCCTGATTAAAGTAGCACGGCCTGTCAAAGTTAAGTCTACACCGACCACAAGGAGAGGCGTCCAGGGTGGTTTAACCGTGAATGGGAACCTTGGTGCATCAGTAGAGTTGTTATCATGTGACCTTGAGGGTCATGGGTTCTAAGGTATGGAAACAACCTCTTGAAAAATGCAAGGTAAGGCTGCGTACTATTGACCATTGTGATCTGCCCTTTCCCCCGAACCCTACATTTGTGGGAGTTTTGTGCACCAGGCTGCCCTTTTGTGGGTGAACCTTCTCCTTCCTTTATCTTGTATAATGTTAAATAGTCTCTGATTATTTAGTTCACAGAGTACAGTGAGAAACCTTTGGTTGTAAGCACACAGAAAGCATCTGATCTGATAATCGATTCTGTGAGCTCATTCATTGGCTTAATTTGTCCTTTGAAGCACCTCCTATTGCATTCCATCCATAAGCCCCATACAGCTGCAAGGAAAGACATGTTCCTGAGTGTTCTTGCCCCTTAGAATATGCTGCAATGAGCAAAGTATCATTAGCATAAAGTGAGTGTGGCTTATAGAAGAATTTGGGATCTGAAATCCTTTGTTTAACCCTTGACAGCAAGCAACACCCATAGTTTTGTTAAGAATTTTAGAAACAAGAAGGAATGGGTAGGGAGATAAAGAACACCCTTGTCTAATTCCGCGTGATTTTAAAGAAGCCTTGAAGTTCCCCATTTATAATAACTAAGAACCATGCAAATTTGATGCGGGTTATGATCCAACCTCTCCAAGTTTCTCCAAAATCATTCTTCTTAGAACCCAATTAATCCTGGACCACTCTGCTCTATCAAATACATTTTCAAGGTCAACCTTACAGAAGATACCCCCTTCCTTGGGAATTTTTCATCATATCAGGACCCTCTGTTGTAACTAGTAAACTATCAATTATATTCTTTCACTTCAAATAAACTTAACTGTTGATGGGAAATGACTCTGAGAAGAGATTTCTTGAATCTATTTGCTAGCAGTTTGGTCACAATCTTGTAACAACTTCCAATCAAACTAATGGGCCTGAAGTCCTCTGGGACATTTGCACCTTCTCTTTTTGGTATTAAGGCAACAAAGAAAGCCCCAGTATGTTTGACAAGAGTTCAATAGCCTGAAGTCCTTCAACAAATTCATATACCTCCTTGATGATGTCCCAGCACTATTGATAGAATTCAAAACACAAAACACAAACCATCTAGCCCAGGAGCTCTATTTGCTCTTTTCAAAACCCAAGGAATCTAGCAACAGTGAGTAAGAACCTTCTGATGTGTAAAGGTTCGTGTAGAAAGTCACATCTTCATCACTGATCCCTTTGGGATCTTCTCTTGGTTTCCCATTGATCAGTAAATAAGATATCCAATTTGCTCTCTTGTGTGCGTTGCTAGTGATGTGAAAGAATGCAATCTTCCCATCTCCAGCAGCAATCCATTTGTCTCTAGATTTCTGCTTCCACTTGATCTCCTCTTGTAGGTCAATGGAGTGCAAATTTTTTTTTTAGCCAAGACTCTGAGTTTAATGTGAAGGGGAGCCTTGGCGTAATGGTAGTGTTGTCATCATATGATCTTGATCAGGTCATGGGTTTAAGGCGTGAAAATAGCCTCTTGCAAAATGCAAGGTAAGGCTGCGTACTATTGACCCTTGTGGTCCATCCCTTCCCTAGACCTTGCATACGTAGGAGCTTTGTGAACCGGGGCTGTCCTTTTGGTTACTTTCATATGATATCATTCATAAAAAAAGAGCCAATTCCTTAGATAGAGAAGCCCGGTAAACAGCTGTAAAGAAGACTTTTTCCTTAATAGATTCCGTGAAAGAAAGGACACCATTGAAACACCTATGTATGACTCATTAAGAGGAAGAAAGACACCATTGGAACCCTATAATTGTCTAACACTAGACATCTGCTATATAATGACTCGTTAATAGCACACTCGAGTACAAAAATTTGTTTCAATCATTGAACATATATATAGACGAACTCAATTGCACGAATAAAGGTGGCGTTTTGGTTGTTTAATGCAAGCGATTGGCTTCTACACTTATGTACCTAGATCTTATTGGTACAATATCAATTTTACACACAAATACCTGGATCAGAATCAAGTACCAAAAAATGTTAGTTATTTGACCAAGATACTCTTATAAGGTTATTTTAAACTTAAGTGTATACGAGGGTGAACTGTTATTTTAAATTTGTTAAATTTTATTACTAATTAATTATCTTTTTGAGTCCCAATAAGTGTAGATGCTCATGAGCATTTGCTTGTGTGGATTTTACCCCTAGAGTCTAGCTAATTTTGGAAGATCCATGATGTTCGTCATGGTCGGGGTACAAAATTAGGGAACCAATAAAAAATCAGTGCATTTGGATAGTCTAAACAACTTGTTGTGAGTCTTTGAAAAAATTGATAGTTTTGATTTTCAACACAAAAAAGCACATTTCCCAAATCTTAGCAAAGTCGAGAGCAATCAGCAAGTTGAAATAGCTCTTCCCATCCCTGATATGTAACCTATCTAAGTTGTTCCAAACGTGATGAATGGCTTGGATCTTCAAAAAAACATCAATGTATATGAGAGGCTTAGCAAGTAGATGCCCATGAGGGTCTATACTTACTGGGAATGCATCTTTTTATTTTACTTTTAAGTTTAATTTATTTTAGGTTAAGGTTAGGACCAAGTATTAGGATTGTTTATGTATAAATTATTGTAGTTGATCTATAAATATCAATAATAGAGCGAATTCCCTCCTTTTGTCCTTTCCCCCTCTTTTACTCAATCATAGGCAGCCAAACCCCAAATTGGCAACCTAAAAATCCTCCCTATTGGGTAGCAGCCTAGCATACGTAGAAGTGAATAGTAGAGACGACTAAAATAGCATATTTTGAGATTGCCTTTTTGACTTTGTCTGTGAGTCCTCTTGGCTTCTCTCTCTTTCTGTTGTCATTCTTGTTGAAAGGCAGATAAGCATCAATTATTATCTTTCAAAAAAAGATTTAAGCACAAATTAAAGGTACAAAAAAACCTTAAGCTTAATTATCACTTTGTTGCATTCATATTCTCTGTCAATGGATATCAAGAAGCCAAAAATCATGCTCATGGTCAAAAACTTGTAAGTCATTTTCTATACAAAAAATGGCATCATTTATAGTGACATGTATAGTTATCCGTAGAACCTCAATCTTGCTTAATTAGATTTGTCATGATGAAACCCTCGATTGTCTATGATCAAGCTTCGAGCATTTAGATTTGGTGTTTTCATAGTTTAAAAATTGTGATTGCTTGAGCAAACATATTAATTTTAAGTAATTTTCATGTTGATTCTTTGTATTTTCTCGAGCATAGTTGCTTGTCTATTTCAATCTCATGTCATTGTTAACTTCTTATAGTATGGGTACCAACATGATACACACTTTAACTTTTATGTTGTTTCTTGTGTTGCATTTTTACTTGCCTCTACACTATTTAACCAACAAATTCATGATTATTGGTATAAAAACAACTGCTAAATAAAAATCATGTGTAACCTAACTTTTGGCCTCTTAAATTGCTTATTTTTTCCTTTTCTTCTTTGTGTATTAAAATCACAAGATACTCAAGGACCAAACCAAAATCAATTAAGAAACGACTTTTAGAGTAGAATCTAACTTCAAAATGGTACAATATCAAGAAATTTAAAATCTTAATGATCCAAATTTGGGTTTTCCATTGAACCAAATCGAAACGGGATTGTTCACATCCCAAAAGAAAACAATAACTGATTATTACGTCCAACAATTAGCACTTTTAACCAACCTTAAAAGCCCTTGCTATGAAACTAGAAAATACACTTACCAAGAACCCTTCATACCCTTCTACTCGGAAACAACCCTTCTAGGATGGCCCTTAGAGATAGATGGTTCGAATGATTAAGATCATAGGTAACCACCAGAGCTAAGGTGGTCTTGGGAAATATATGAACAAGACAAAAATAGAAAGGGATAAAAAGAGGCAAGACCTTCAATGCGCATGAGGGACAAGTGTCAAAAGCGTTCAATGTGGCCAGTGAATTTTCACTATAAGAGAACATTCATGGTCTAAGGACATACACAGTGGGGAATCCATTGAGCTTTAACTATTATACCGGCCTGCTCTCGTCCCTTGCTCCTCTAACAAAAATGGCTTCTCTTCATCCAAACATAGGAAAACAGAGAAAGAGATTCATTTATACACATGGTGAACTCGAAGTGGCTGAAATATTACTGCATCTCAGGCAGTCCAATAAAGAACCAAAGCCTCGACGACCAATCAGGGCTGTCAAAGGAACAACATCTATCGCTTCAGCTTCAGCTTCAGCTTCACCCTCACCTCCTCTCGCATGCAGCGTGAAGAAAATAACTCTATCTGCAAGTAACAAATGTTCAACATCTAAACCTGCTCCTAAGAGAAGAGGTCCCAAGAAGAAGGTGACTTAGTTTATGGGCTTTTCCTCTATTTTTCTTTTCCCATTTTTGGGTAAATGGAAATAGTAATAAGATGAAAGCAAGGGTACAAACTAACCTTGTTTTTTACTTGTTGTTTCTTGTTTTCTTCATTCCTTTGTGGGATTTCTTAGCAGGTTTGTAGTTGGTAGGTTCGAACTGATTTTTTCTTCCGTGCCTTCTGCCTTCTGCCTTCTGCTTTTTATTTTTATTTTTTGCGTATATTATTATTCTTGTATTTGCAGAAATATAAGAAACTGAAGGACATAATAGCCATGTCCCGGCCGATTCAGCAAAAAAGAACCTCTTAGACAGGTTTGTTCTTCTTAGCTTTTAAGATAGATTTGTGTTCTTTCTTTATATATACATCTCGTTGTTTATACAAAGCCATGCAATATTCGTACGTAATTTTTTTCTGGGTTTTCTGAAAAGCCTACTTATTTATTTATATTTATTTTGCATGTTTTTAATCAGGTGGTATCTAATTAACGATGACGATGAAGTGAAGGATTACAATCTCTCTCTCTCTCTCTCCTACTAGAAACAAGGAATCATGAAAAAGTCATTCCTGGCCTAGATATTTGATCATCCGAACGCTGCCCCATCTTTTGTGCCATATCTTATATATGCTATGCACCAATATCCAATCGTCACATTGGTTGATCCTAACACACGTACTACTGTTTTAGATTGAAAACTAGTAACAAGAGACGCTGCATGCCCCAATACCAATGGGTGTGCAAGCCAAATACAGAGATAGGGCCCAGAAATACACAATATCTATAGGCCCATTACATGTTAAGATTTTAGAAAATGTAACAATTTCAACTTCCAAAGACCCCACTGAAATCCTAGGCAGGTGATTAGGAGAGATCAATTTAGAAAAGAACTAGAGTTTATATGTGTAAAACAAAAATTACATACTAAATTATTGTTTACAATCAAAGAATCAATTGTAAATGCTTGAATAATGAGATTTAGTAGAAACATTTAACCTCTCTTTGCTTTATTGAGAAAATATAAAAATTGTTACTAGAATATATATTTAGTAATAGAGCAGCAGTAATTTCTACTATTTAGTATAGGTGCAAAGACCAGGTGACATATAATTGGCTGAAAAAAGGTAGAAAATAGAAAAATTAGAGAAAATAGCAGTTAAAAACTTTTCTCTGTTCAATCAAATGTCACTTGCTCTTTGCACCTGTAGTTCCTTGTTGACATTACAGCTCTCCTTAGTAATGATACCTACAAAATTGAATTTCATGTCACTTAAAAAATTAAATTATTTTTTACTATGTATAGATATGCATTTCTATAGGGTGTGTAAACTTCAAATGCATAAATTTGAGAAATGCTAGGCCAAAGGTGCTAAGGTATAAGTGTCCCACATTTGGCAAGATGAGGGCTTACCATTCAAAAAGAAGAAGAAGAAGAAGATGATGAGACCTTATCTTAGGATGATCCAACCTTCATAAAATGTATATTTTGATACACTCTAAAAGTTAATAGTAGTAGTGCAATTCTTAAATTTTAACCAAGAAAAGTGTTTATGATATTTGATTATAAAAAAAAATCTAATTATTTGGTGTGTGATTGGTCTCGTGCTATTTTTATTAGGATTCTTTGGAAGAATAAATTAAGAAAATTTTATGTAGGAAAGATCAATCAAACTTCATAGTATTATATTGGCCCATGATATTGCCAAGCAGAGATTGAATAACTTTTATTCTAGGGTTTGGGGTTTAGGAAAAATCTTGAGCTTGAATAACTTTATTCAATACTTCTTTGTATGTCATGTTGGCCCATGAAATTGTTGTATGTTATGTGGTCTATATGAACGAAATTGCTCCAAAATCTTGTAGGGTTTATAAGGAAGTATTGATTATGGAAAGTGAGATCAAGGGAAGAGACAAATCTTTGTTTTCTTTAGTAACTTGTAAATATGAACCGTGGGACAAGAAACTATAGGTGACTAGTAGAAGGGCACACGACCTTGCGCGTCAGAAAAAAATAGGAAGGAGAGAGAGATTTGAGATCAAATAAAAGGTCTTTATATAAATAAAGAAAAATAAAAAATGTGAGAGAAAGCTTGGAAATTTGGTTTTACGTATCACGTAATAAGCAAGAGTCTCGGTTGTTTCTTCGTCTTCCTCTTGGACTTTATCAAAGGTTTCAACTCTTTTCTTGTCTTCCTCTTATACTTTATGAAGATGGAAAGGCCATTAGAATCAACTACTTACATGAGATAAAAACCTGTAACACATCAACACAAAAAGCATTAAAGGATTAGAAAAAATTGAAACAAAAGAAGTTCAAAGAACTGAAATAAAAGAAGGGAAGATTGAAAGAATAGTTATCTTTCACCGGGAGCAAAGCCTGCAGAGTGCTTCCTTTTTCTTTTTCTTATTGTTTGATCAGAGGATGAGCGGGGAGCCTGTTTCGTCCCTTCCTTTTCATTCCTATTTAATTAACCATCGGCTTTGAACCGTATCGTAGAGAGAAGAGAGGGAGCTTATAGAGCTTTCTCTCATCTTTCTCTCCTAGTATAGCGGTGAAGCGAACAAGTTGCCGGAACTTAAACAGCAAGTTGAAACAGGAACGTTTTAACAGTAAGAGAGAGAGACCACCTTGTATTCTTTTGTTCCCTTTGCACAGGAAAGAGGATAACCCAAGATTTTCTGCTAGCTTTTAGAATGAAATGAGGGATAAATTTCTCATCTTCTAAAACAAATCTCCTGTTCTTTGAAATGGTAAAGATTATTTTTTAGAAAGAAGGTAAACATTTTATTGCTGGGGGAGAAAAGCCCTCCCCATGGCTGCACATGAGATGAATCACTAATGAGGTGGTCAGGAGTGCAATATAGTGTCATATACCTGTAGATAACCCAAACCATCAACCTATAATGAACAGAAAATGATATGGGCACATTTGCTTAGATTGCAACCTCAAAACTGATACTCTCAATTGACTATTTATACATTATTCTCTGAGACTAGGCTCAGGTTTATAACTCTCAAATAGTCTAACAATACCCCTTCCCTTGCTAGTTTGTTTGTAGCACTAGGCAGAGTAGAGAACCTGCTTGAGGAAGAAGTTAACACCCTCTAAAAGCCTATCCATCTTGTCATAAAGTTCGACAATCTCCATGGCCTCTCTTCCATCTTTTTGCACCAGAGGATAGTGTTTTGTGAATCTCCCTCTATAATGAGTGGCTGTCGTTTGTGTTTGGACTAAGCTAGGATGCCCATGGCAAGTGCATGCATCTCTGCTTCTGATGAGTAACTGATGCTTAGAGGTTACAAAAATTTAGTAGTATTTGTTCTTCATGATTTGAGATTAAGACTTTCACTACACTTGGTCTGGGTTTAGGTAGCATGCTCCATCAAATTTGAGTTTGTAATGGTTGGGGTTGGAAGAATCCATCTTGGCTTGCATTTTTGCTCATTAAGAGGACCTTTAATGACATCGATCCAGTCCTCCAATGTGTCATTCTCTGAGTAACATGAGAAATGCTTAGAGCACTGAGCCCATGATGCAGCCTCGTGCTCAAAGAATAAGATAAGCTTGCCTATATACAACGAAGAACATAAAACACCCCTCTTAGAAAGGGAATTCACTAGATAATTAGCATATCTAAGCACATACGCATGGGAAAGAAATTTGAACTTCACCTGATGCTTCTCCAATTTCTCCCATCTATTCCATCTTGGGTAGCTAAATTCTGTAGTACTTCTTCATTAGATGATCTAATAACTATTCACAAAGTTCTGAATGCAATGATAATACAATTTCAACCAATGGGAGGTTGAGATCATCAAATAGAGAGACGGCTTTTGAAGTATACTTGGGTTTGTGTCGAATTTCATTGACCTGTGCTGGAAAAGGCAAATCTTTCTCGTCTTTGCACAATGGTAGAGTTGTTGTTGAGTGACTTTGAGGTCACCGGTTCAAGGTTTGGAAATAGACTCTTGCAAAATGTAAGGTAAGGCTGCGTACTATTGACCCTTGTAGTCCACCCCTTCCCCATACCCTGCATACACAAGAGCTTCGTGCACCGAGACTACCATTTTTTTTTTAAAGTTTTCCAGCCAAGTCTTCCTTTTCATCGCATGCTTGAAACTTCTGTGTCATATTTATTTATTTATCAGAACAAGAAGATAGGGAATCCAAGATAACTCGACCTTTCAGCAATGCCATGTAGGCAAAACTACATGAGAGTACACTTTAGATCTTCAGCCAAAGTTTTGTTTTTTGTTTTTATTTTACACACACATACACATAGAGTGCCGTCCATTTGTCCAAGCCTCTTACGGTTTTTACAATATGAACATTGTTTCAGAAATTAGATAAGGAGAAATAAGCAGACATGTAGCAAAGAACAAACATCCAAATACATGCATTTGTTACCTGTAATGTGAACTTATGGTTCTTGTCATTGCTGCATAACTTCGAAGCCAGAACTGTGTAATATTTGTTGAACACCTTTTCCTGCAAACAGCATTCTACTAGTGCCCTCATGACTTCTCTATGCTGCTTCCAGACCAAAGAATCTAGTGCTTTAAAGTTCTAGGGTTGATAGGATTGTAAACTGCAGATTTTTCATTTTGTCAAATCTTTCAAAAGTTTAAGCTTCTGTGAAAGGCAAGGATAAGGCGCAAATGTATTGCATTTGAATAGGTTATAAGTCTCTGCCTTTCACCTCACCTTTTTATTGTGTGAGTCTTAAAATTGTAATAGTTGGCTTCCATCATAGGCTAGGTTAGACTCACTAGTTGACATTACCTTGGGTCCTTTTTTCTTTTCTTCTAAACAGCTATAAAATAATAAGACAAATGAGAGTTTGCTGTGTGGTCTTTGGTAGACTTTTCTCTTGGAAAGAAAAGTATATGGTTGTTTCTTTTGAAAAAAATATATAATAAAATGATCAACAAACAATCACAATGGATCATGGATCATCCAAAAGTTGATCAGAAAAAAATAAATAAGGGCAGCCCGTTGTATGAAGCACTTGCATATGTGGAATTAGGGGAAGGAGCGGACCACAGAGTCTATAGTACCAAGTCTTATTAATAAAAAAAGTTGACCACAACTAACACTTAAGGGATTGGATCACATCAATGTGCACTTAGAAAAAAGGCAGCACCAGTGCATAAAGCTCTAGCATACATGGGATCCGGAGAAAGGGTGGACCACAAGGGTCAATAGTACTCAGCCTTACCTTTCATTTTATAAGAAGTTGTTTTCATGCTTTGAACCCATGACCTCAAGGTCACACGACGAAACTCTACCTTTGAGCCAAGCTCTCTATTTTTCCTTGAAAATAAGTGCACCTTTGCAAAGCATTTCCTAAGTGAAAGTAACAATATGGGCTTGGACGCAGTTCACATGAGTTAACTATATGCGAATTCTGTTCTCCGGGCTTGTTTCCTCCAGCAAACAGCTCACTAAGAAGAGCAATACAACTGGTTGTTGGCGGGCGTGTCATGAATTGGAGTACCAGCCAGGGAGAGCCCGCTGGCAGCCCATCCAATCCGAACTTGTCCGCGAATTCTCTGTTTAGGCAAAACAAATTCAGCTGGGCTGCGACTGCAAGTACGAGATCTGGCAAGAAGCATACATAAAATTCGTTCTCCATGCCCTAAAACACAAGACTGCCGCCGTTAATGGCATCCTCCTTGGCCGTCTACTCAACGATTCACTCGTCGAGATCGTCGACGCAGTTCCTCTATCTCACTCTCAAATACCTCTCCTTCCTTCTCCAGAACTCGCGCTCATTCTGGTCTGTGATTAGGCTTTCCTTTTTCTTTCTGCAGATTTTGTTGCTTCTTTCTCCGATCTTGACTTGTTCTATTCATGACCCAGATTGAGGAGCACTTTGCGTCTCAAGGTTTGAGTGTTATTGGGTATTACCATGCGAATGAGAGATACGATGATTTTGAGCTTGGAAACGTGGCGAAGAAGATCGGGGATCATATCATACGTTATTTCCCTCAAGCACCTTTGATTTTGGTGGTTGAATTCCAAGTTTTACCTTTTCTGTTTCTTTTGATTTTATTATTATTATTATTATTATTATTATTTTGAATTTTGATGGTTCTTTCTATTTAGAAGGAGAGCCCTGGCACAACGGTAAAAGTTGTCGTCATGTGACCTTATGGTCGTGGGTTTAAGGCGTGGAATCAGCCTCTTGCCTTGCAAAATGCAAGGTAAGGTTGTCTACTATAAGCCCTTGTGGTCCGCCCCTTCCCTAGACCCCGCATAGGTGGGAGCTTTGTACCCGGGGGCTGCCCTTTTATGTTTTTTTCCTTTTGATTCTGATGTTTTCCTTTTAATCTGATCCAGTTGGACAATAAGAAGCTGGAAGTGGCACTGAATGGAAGTGACTGCAACCCTGTGGTACAGGTAAGTGGCTTTGTTTACTTTTCCTTTGATGACATCGCAATACCAGTATTTTGATCTAGGATTCAGTCAGTCCATGTTTCGGCAGTAGAATTGTTCCATGGAGCCAATGCTTTTTTTTTCCCCTCCCTTAAACTGAATTGATGTATACGACTGTGTGGAAAATTTGAAGAGCTCTCTGATATTTAGCTGCTGAAATTATTAATTTGTGAGCTTCGGTGCATTTGGATGTTTCTTATCTCAAAGCAGTTTTAGAGTTAAAGGAGAATTTCTAGCAGAATGCTTTTAGTGTAAGAAACATTAGGTTAAGGCTTTCAAAAAATGTAAAATTAGGTTAAGCTGACTGGGAGTACTGAAGGAGTTGTTACGTGGTGGATGCTTGTATTTTCCTCTAAAAGAAATATGGGATAGTGAGGTTATCTGCTACTCCTTGCTATGGAGGATTATGCATTCAATCTGGAAATTTAGGTTAAGCTGACTGGGAACACTACAATATGATGGATGCTTATATTCTCCTGTGAAGAAATATTGGGTGGGAATATAATGGACCTACTTATTTAATCAACCTGACTATTTATCCGCTGGTCCGTGCAAAGGATGAGCGTGCACAAAATGTTACTTGGTCAGGCAATTGTAAGCCTTCAACTTGTTGCTTTTTGGGTGAAAAAAAACAAGGGTCTAAATTGATCGAGCCTCTCTATGTCATTTGGGGAGGGAAATCTTACGCATATGGTCATCCATGGCGAGGCACACCAAAAAATAAGATCTATAAATTGCACAAATAAACCTCACTTCATCTCTTGCAGGCTTATAATTTCTCTTGGAAAAACTTGAATGCGCTTCATATAACAATGCCTGCAAGATATGCACGTCCCAATCTCAGATTCAAAGTCTATTGCACATTTACTCTTGTCTTGATGATCATGCAAAACATATCACAATAGATTTATATCTTGAGTACTTTTATTAAAATAATGGGGCTTTCTCAATCAACTAAGCCTCTGTTTACTGGTTATCCTAAAACCTAGACTGTGATAATGTAATTTGTTACAGCAATAGGGCTGAAGTTCTTCTGATTACTTATCCACTTATTGACTGTGGGACAACTTTGAAAACCTAGATCATGATAGTGGTGGTCCTTAAAGCATACCTTATCAAATTCCAACCTCTAGTAATTTTTGTTAGCAATATTGAGTCTATTGACTGAAGAAGCTTTTCCAATCACCTAAGGTACTTAGTGTTAATAAATAGTTTAATTTATTTATTAAATTATGACCGACCCCAAATTGGGATAAGGTCTTGATGATGATGATGATAGACTTCTAAGTTATGCTGTCCCAACCATTTGATGAAATCTATAAATTTATAAATAAATTATTTTCAATGTTCACTTTACATATTCATGGGTATTACAATGACTGCGAAATGCATATTTGTTTCATTTAGGCCCTTTTAGTTGGTTCTTTTGATATTGATATTCAGATTGTCCAGGTGGAAACTTGCACAGATCTTTGCTTGAGTGATTATTGTTTAGGATAGGATAACCTCAAACATGAAACTGTACCCAAAATGTGGTCAGAAATTGGT
The DNA here is from genome assembly GCA_035236585.1 of Warburgia ugandensis. Classification (NCBI taxonomy): domain Eukaryota; kingdom Viridiplantae; phylum Streptophyta; class Magnoliopsida; order Canellales; family Canellaceae; genus Warburgia; species Warburgia ugandensis. The sequence goes on from CP141129.1 coordinate 46,819,390, forward strand.
TTGTCATGCACTTGCAGATGCATAAAGGATGGTCTGCTGTAAATGTCTTTACCATGTCAACAGGATCCTTCTTTTTATCTTTCAGTCTTCAGCTATTTCTTGCGCTTTGTAAGAGAGCCCATATCATCTTAGCTAGAAGTGGAGGTGTCATTCTATTTTTCTTGTCTCTTTCCTGAGAAGTTTACTTGGTTTTATCATTGAATAATTTAATCATGTCATATGCGCACTTGGTTGTTATGTCCAGGTTTACGTTACTATTTTTGCTCCAAGGTTGGGCACATTACTTTTGCCAACTCTATTGAGGTTCTCCAACTGAAAGTCACTGGGTCGATGGTGACAATGCTAATCTAGCCTCCTTGTTCCTTGTGACAAACAAGGGGATTGATAGGTACCATACAAGAATGTTCACCTGTTGTCCATTGACTATTCTGCCCTTTTGCCTGATTTTAGGCCTTGCTTCACCTCCATGGTTGAGAATTCTTTGCTGATGAAGAGATATCAAAAGGCCTTGCTGCATAATTCAGGAGTACTGATGTTGCACATTATTGTACTAACTAAAAACTTGTAGATTGTGGCTTTGTCTTGCACTTAATCTTGACTAGTTGGAATCAACGTTATGAATTTGTTTGTAGTTGAGGTTTTGATCTATTTGCCAACCTTAAATTCATGCATAAACTGAAGTGCAGAACTGAACAGAACACAGCATTTCCATTATGGAAAATGATATACTAATGATCTTTCTAAAACATAAAAAAGAATGATATACTAATGCTTTTCTCCCAAGATGTAGTGGAATGGTTATTTGTGAGAAGGGAAATTCCACATCATCTGTGCATTTAGTGACCAACTGACTCATGAATTGCTTTCATCATTGTGCTGGAGAGAAGTGTCTCTTTAGCAAATGTCCACCCATTAAATTGTGAAAATTTGGAAAAAAAGAAAAAAACTGTAGACATCACCTTTTGGACAAATAAAGTAATAAACTAACACAATAATCCAGCAATAATTATAATCATAATCATTCAGGACTATATCCTCTTCTATTGCTTTTCAATTATCTTCAGATACTCACCCTCCTATCCCACAGTCTTAGGGGAATCCACAAGCATTTTGCTTTTCTTTTGTTAATTGTCTAACCAAAGTTGGTCTACAGAGCTGATAACAGATCAAAGAACATGGTGATGAGAAGATGACAAACAATGGACTTCCAGTATCTGGTAGCCAAAAAATGGTTCCTAACGGTAAGAAGCACTAACAGAAGATCCTAGTGTCAATTGCTAGTTTCTTATCCCAAATTTCTAATCATGCAAAGATAGTGGGCTGAGCCTTTGTAGATACAAAGCTTATAGCAGGCCGAGAGGGAGGGTTGTAACCTGAAGACTAGAAGATGGAAAAGATTCCTCCACATTAAGTCCCTACTGGGTCTTGCTGAGAATCCATTCCATCTATTACTGAGAAGTTTAGAACTGAGAGCTTTAGTTGCAAAGTAGAAAGTTCTGTGGAGGGTGACACTCTTAGGTGTACTCTTGCAAATTTTAGGAGAACCGAAGGAAATGATTTTCAAGGCTATGGCATACTGTTGGAGTACTTGTTCAAGATTTCAATTACAATGGACTAGTACCCAAGGTGCTTTTAGAGGTTGCTAGTCGCAACTGTTGAGAGTGGGGTAGGAAATATAGCTGTGTAGTAGAGTACCAAGATCAAGAGAAAAAACAACATGGCTCCTGTTACTCCTAGTATCACTAAATTGAATTTTGATGTGTGCTCAAAGCAAAATTGGTGATGCATTTAGGCAGCTGGAGATTAAAGCTGTTCTCCAGGTCGATGCAAGGTCAGCGTGCTTTGAGAGCCTTTATTTTTCAAGGGAGAGTGTGTGTTAGTCAGTTAATAATTGCCAGTGATTCAGGAAGCATGATCAGCTGGCAAAGAGGGTATCCCTGGAAATGAAGACTTGCAAGAGACCGTGTAGAAGCCTTTGCCTTTTATAGACATCTCAGTGTCCTCTAATCACATTCAATGATCAGCCAGTTGAATGGCAATGAGATTTGCTAGAAAAGAGTATCTCTGGGAGCCTTCTTCAAATGTAACAGTGTGGGTTTCTCTTAATGGCATTATAATGGTCCTTGTTGCTGTTTTTATTTTCATTGTTTTCCTCCTTGTAGCATATGCTTGTGACAGGTTCTTTTGTTTTTGGTGCTTTATGCTTTTCAGACTTGTTCCCCATTGGCTGTCTTGTTTTCATCTGGGAAGTATATTCTGTTCCCTGTTATTGCAAAATAAAATTGAGGTCCTTTCTCTGCACTGGATCCGCACGTGCTCCTCTATGACTTGAGCACTTAACCTAGTTGGTTTAGTGCCTTGTCTCAGAAACAGGAAGTTTTAGGTTCAAATCACCACTTACCTACAGCTACACCTTTAAATCCTCCACCCCCCAAAAAAAAAGAAAAGGAAAAAGAAAAAAAGAGAGATTTCTCCAGTACGCACATGCTTTTTGTGACAAGCTTCTAGTTGAAGCAAGTTTCTTCTGTTCATATATGCTTCATGTCCTACCTGTAATGTTTTAACAATTTACTTTCTGATGAGTGACTTTCTTAACATGGTTGATTGAAGTCTGAGAAATAGAACCACATTGCTGTAGGAACATGTAAGTTAAAACCTCCAAATTGTGCTATTATAAGTAAGAACCTATCAGTTGCCGATGATTATTAGATCTCACCTTGGGAGGATTTGGAATGTCCATGCTGTACTAGTTAATCTGACTGTAGTATCCGGAGCATTGAGTAGCACTTCTAGCAGCTGATCTTACTGATGGCACAGCTTTACACAAGGGATGCATCTAAAAATTGGCGGCAAGATTCAAGTGGTCAATTGACCTTGAAGGAGCCTTCGGCAAACGTGGTCTTATTGGACTACATTTCAACAGAGAAATGGCAACATGTAGTGGATTTTGATGATCACCTCGATGATATTAGCAAGTGAGATATGCTAGTATCTTTTCATTTGGAATGAGTTTCATGCTTGTATCAGAAGATGATACCTACCTCACTGAACTTCTTATGTTTTGCAGGGACTGGTTGAACCCTGATCTCTTCAAGTAGAGTGTGGTAGTCCTGGCATTTTTATTGGTGACAACCCCGCCCCCCCTATATTTGAGATTGCAATAGGAATATGTTTTGATTCCTACGCCTTACATTTACATATGTTATTGATTTTTCACTTGGGTCATATGAGACTTTGCATTTCTAGTTTAATTTGCGAGACTGGAAATCATACTCAATGGTCCAACAAATTCCATTCTTTTGGCTACTGAAATTTCAAAATAACTAGAACTAGTCAGTGCTTTTTCTTCCCAAATTTCTCTGATTCCCCACCCAGATGAGATTGTCCATGTCAACCCCAAATTTCTTTCCAGTAATACATAATATGTATATCGGCGTAAGAGACATGTCAACATGAACTATGAGCTATCAAGATCTGCCTTCTCTTTTGTTGTAGCAGATGTAGTTTCAATTATTTGAACAGGGCATAACGTCGAAGTAATTAGCCAGACCTCGCTTCTAGTAATATGGAAGAAATATGACCAATCATCACATGGAAAGGGGCAGCCCCGCTGCACGAAGGAAAGGGGCTGACCACATGGGTCGATAGTATGCAGCCTTATCTTGTACTTTGCACATGGCATTCACATTTTTCTTCCTTAATCCTAAAGGCAATTTTCAATATCGTGTTTTCAAGCCTTTTATCAAAATGGTTTTGAGTGATAATGTGCCATAGAATGTTTTTCATCATCAAACGGGGGGTGATTAAGGCCTAAGACTTTACAGGAAGCATTTTATTTCATAGATGGATATAAAATTTTCGCCCCAGTTTGGAAATCTGACGATTTCATCCGAAATTTATTGAAACCTACATGTAAGGAGGTGAAAACCATTCCTAGCCTTAATCATAGGGAATGATAAACCAAATTTTGCGAACCACATGCCTGTATCACTCCAGACTTAAAGCAACCAATGCTAAAAGCAAAAGTCATAGCCATCTGAATGCTGGTTTGATGCCTCCTTGACCCGAGAAACATGCAAGGCAACAAACTCGCAAGAAAATAATATATTTGTCTGGGTTCGAGCAGTTAACCAAGTTGGTCAAGTGCCATGTCTTACAAACGAAAGAAAATGGTTCGAGTCTACTCATCGTGCATAAAAGAACGAAAAAATGACAAAGGGAAACAGAAACTTTCAAGAAAAAGAGAATGGCAGCAAAATCACAGGCATTTGATACATAATTGGGTAAGAAAAATGTTATAAATGGATATCTATATTCTGGCCCTTTGGTCCTGGAATAGCTAGTCATATTAAAGCATTCTTTTGTTTTGATAACCTTGGTGCAATGGTAAAAGTTGTCGTCATATGACCTTGAGGTCATGAGTTTAAGGCGTGGAAACAGCCTCTTGTAAAAATACAAGGTAAGACTGTATACTATAGGCCCTTGTGGTCTGTCCCTTCCCAGACCCGGCATAGACAGGAGCTTCATACACCGGGACTGCCCTTTATGTTTTGATAACCTTCCCTAGCAATATTCATACTTTTCATATTCCTTTTTCCTCTTGAGCGGTCATAGTTTATGGATGAGTAGTGGTAGCTGAACCGCTCATAAGCTGCCTTTCTTTTTGCTATTTCCCTCAATTTTAGCTTAACATTCCCAGCTGTATAGAAAGGTTTTACCATTAATACACCCTTATAAACCGGGTCAAGAGGTCAATTGTTCATGACCCGTTTAGAAAATGGACAATTTTACTTATATCCGTTTGACCCGTAACTCGCCCAGCCTGGACTTCTCTCTAGCTACTACTTTTTGGTAGAGTATATGTACAATGTGGATATGATTACTTTACTAATCTAACATTCAAATACTTGCTCTAAAATTTTACCTAGATATCTTAGATCCGTGATCTAGGAAGCCTCATTAGAGGTTCCCTTAGTAACGTATAAAGCCTACTATCTTCTACCTTATTGATGGATATTACTTCTTGTATGGTCAACTTTTGATGGTCTATAAATTCAATAGTCTTAATCTTATACATCTTCTGAATCGGACCAAAAAGTCGAACAGGATATTGATGATATTGTTTTAAAACATGATCCCTTATTTTAATATTCTATTTACATTTGTATTACGGTCTTATGATAGCATTGTCTAAAAAAGTCAACTATAGAAATCTAAAATAAGTGGAGAATGTCCAAGAAACCTAATATTCGACCCTAAGGCATTTTGGCGATTCAGAATCTAATATGTATGTAATGTCTACTTTTCTATTTTTCTAATTGTTCGCTGAAAAGCTTCAACTTCAGTGGGCTTGAAAGTGTCTAAATTTATGTTGTTTTTGAACATATATTATGCATGAAAAGGCCTAAACATCAAAGAGTAGAGTTATGCAAAGGTTGCTTTGTAGTCATGGCGAGCCCTTACAAATAAAACTCTCTCTCTCTCTCTCTCTCTCTCTCTCTCTCTCTCTCTCTCTCTCTCTCTCTCTCTCTCTCTCTCTCTCTCTCTCTCTCTCTAAATTAATACCTACTTACCCACAAACCCACTCATTGTAAATCAGTTGATTGCATATAGGCATTTCATCACTAGTTTAAGAAATGAGTAATTTTACCTGTACCCATTTGACACCTCTATATTATGTCATATTTCTCAAATAACACATGATCGTCACCAGTTTAAGAAACAAGTTTGTACCCATTTGACTCGCAACCCATTTTGACCCACCCGTTTGACACCTCTATATTATGTCATATTTCCCAAATATCATGATGGTCAAATAATTTTGGCATCTTAATATGAATCTTCCATTTTAGTAATTCAAAAGAAGATTTTTTAGATGCTAAAGTCATCCAATCTGTATCATTTTCACATATTAGATGTTAGAGTTGAAGAGATCAGATGAACAACAAAATATGGATCCCATCATGTAAAAGTGGGGCACCGCACTCTAAGTTACCATGTGGTCACTTTCATGGTTTTCTTGTTTCTAATGTGACTGTGTGGGCACCCATTCTAGAACCAACTTGGAAGAGTGAACACCACGGACCTCTTTAGCTGCATATCTTGCCATTAGATGAAATAGTGGGCACGGGCCTCCCCCATACATCGCGGAAAACTAAATCTATAGGACTGCTGTTTTGGGACCCACTCGACACTAGTGGAAATTTCGACAACTTTCCACTATTACAGAGCCCACGAGTGTCCAAAAGAGATTTAAGATGTGGACATGGGATCTTGTTGTCACGAATAACGCGATGAGAAGAATGACAGGGAAGACACCCTAGGCGGGCATGTCAATGGTCAATGGGGATTTTCTCTCCCATGAACGCCTCCTCCTTTGGAGATGATTAAAGGTGGCCCACGGCAGAGACTTTGAAAAGACCATAATCAATGGCTCCGTGAAGAAGCATGACCCGAGTTCTTTTGTCCTTCACAATAAAGGAATAGTAAATTCAAATATAACATGATTATCCTGATAGAACTTTTGTACAACGAGGTCTATTGAATATGAGGGACATGCAAAGCATTTTTGAGTTCAAAACAATGAAAAGGAGAAAATAAAATAACTCTATCTGCGTGGTTTTATGATTTCACAGCCGATCCCAAGCTCGGATAAAGGATTAGGGTTGCGTCAAGTTGGCAACTTGCTTAAAATCTTTTAGCAAATCCTATTACATAAATTTGACTACAACATGGCCATAGGCTAGGGTGTTTCCTATAAGCGATGAGCTGCATCAGAGCTTAGATGCAGTGAAAAATGGGTAAGGAGTTGCTAGGGTGTCCCCCATAAGTGATGGCTGCATTAGATATTAGGATGCAGTGGGAAATGGGCAATGACTGCTAAAGCATTCCCCAAAAGCAATGCAATACATCAGAGCCCAGGTACAGTGAGAAGTAGCTAAGGTTCCCACACCGTTCTAGATGTGTGCGGATAAAAAGACTAACTTAAGGGAATAATATTCGTATTGCCATATGGAATATAGGAACATTGACATTTAAGAGTATGAAGTTAGTAGATACAATAAAAGGTAGGAGAGTCACAATAACTTGTGTCTAAGAAACCAACTGGAAAGGGGCCAAACTACAGAAATTGATGAGCATAAAATTTGGTACGTAGAAAAGGATAATAATAGAAATGACATAAGGATAATGGTGGATAAAGAATTAAAGGATAAAGTTGTAGATGTTAGAAGAACTAGTGTTCCACTAATAAAACTTGTTCTATAAAAGAAAATCATAAATGTTATAAGTGCATATTCCCCATAGGTAGGGATAAGATAGAATGAAGAGATAGTCCTATCAAGATATGGAGAGAGTAATGCAAGAAATTTCTAACATAGAGGAGGTATTTTATAGGAGAATAATTAAATGGTCATGTTGGAAAAGAAAATTAAGGATATGATACAATATATAGAGGGTATCGTGTTGGAGAAAGAAATCAGATAGAGAAAGCTATCATTGATTTTACTTTTGTATATAACCTAGTTCTAGAAAACATATACTTTAAGAAGCGGGATGAATACTTATTAACCTTTAAAAGTGGATCATATAAAAGTCAAATATACTTTTTTCTACTTAGTAATACTAAAAGATCAATGTGTAAGGATTGTAATGTGATATATGATGAGAGTTTAACCACACAACATAGATTGATAGTTATGAATATTTATTTTAAGAGATGGAAGAAAGGAGATAAAATTAATTAGTATCTAAAAACTAAGTGGTGGAACTTAAAAGAAGAGAATATAATATTAGTCATAAACAAGTTGGTGGTACAAGAAAAGTAAAACAATGAAATAAAAGTAAATGCCAAATTTGGTTGAGTTCATTAAGAAAGGGAGAAAAGATGTTCTAGAAGTATTTAAAGGTAAAAGGCAACATGAAAAAGAAACTTGGTGGTAGAAAATAAAAGTAAAAAGTTATTAAAGAAAAACTAGTGTGTTTTAAAGTTTGGCAAATAACTAAAAATAACTAAAATTTTGAGCAACATAAGAATGTTAAATAGATTGCTAAGAGAGTAGTAAGTGAGGCTAAACTCAAGGCGCATGATAATCTCTATAATAGATTATATTCAAGAGAATGTGAGAAAGATGTGTTTAAACTTGTGAAGATAATAGAACAGAAGAGTAAGAACTTAGACCATGTTAAATATATTGATTAAAAGAGATGAACAAAGGGTAACTGTCAAAGAAGAAGAGATCAATCAAAGGTGGGGAAGTTACTTCCAAAAATTGCTAAATGACAATTGCCTTGAAAGTATAAAGATTGAAAGCACCATAAACCTAAATAACATTGAACTATATAGATATGACTATAGAATTAGGGTACTTGAAGTGAAAGAGGCCTTAAAAAACATGAAATCAAGAAAAGCCTTGAGGCATGATGGTATACTGATAGAGGTCTAGAAGTATATGGATAGGGTTGTTTGGTAGATAGTTATTTAACAAGATTGTAAAATAAAAGAAAATGCCAAATGAATGGAAGAAAACTTCGATTGGATCAACATATTAGAATAAATGAGACATATAGAGTTATACTAATTATTGTGGGATCAAACTTATGAGCTATATCATGAAACTTTGAAAAAGAATGATTGAGAAAAGGTAACGACATGAGACAAGAGCATATGAAAACTAGCTTAGTTTCATGCTTGGGTGATCTATTATAGAAGCTATTTTTCATACTTATACAATTGATAGAGAAATATAAAGAGAAGATGAAGGATCTTCACATGGTCGTACTTTGATACTTAGTTTAGATAATTCATGAGAGTGCAGTGATTGAGAGGGATGTTACTCAAAGAATCCAAGCAAGTTGAAACCAATGAAGATGTGCCTTATAGAGTTTTGTATGATTAGCAAGTGCCACTCATACTAAAAGAAAATTTTATAGGATGATTGTAAGGTTGGCCATGCTTTAGAATCAGAGTGATGGATAGTCAATGAACAACATATGCATAAGATGAGTGTAGCTGAATAATGATGCTGAGATGAATGAGTGACAAGACAAGAAATGATAGACTTAGAAATCAAAACATTAGAAGGAGCTTATGAGTAGTACCAATAAGTAATAAGATGAGAGAAGGTAGACTCAATTGGTTTTCACAAGATTCGTAAAGCTGACCCCTAATCAGGATAACACCTTGATGATGATGATGATGATGAGCAGGAGAAGATAAAATAGAGGTGTCAACGTTGACAATATGCAAACCTTCACATTTCTAATGCAGAGTTGATCGGTACCATTGTATGGACTTGAGAGATGTAAATTTTGAAGCGCGGAAGTGATTTAGTGAGACACACTGGTATCGGGATACAATGCATCATAATCACCATGAGAGGAAATAGCTGAACAAGATGCATATTGGTTACTAAGGGAGTCTATCGAGGAGCAAAATGAAAGTATGATAAAGTGTTGGAACAAAACTTGTAATAGCAATACTCAAAATGGTGATTAGTTCTTTTACAATATTGATAGGGTGAAAATATATTTTGGAAATTGGTGGAGTGAAAAAGTGCAAAGAGTTATTAAAGAAAAATGTGTCTTAAAGCATCACAGAGGACTTGAAATAATGAAAGCTTTGAAGAATGCTAAAATATTTGCTAAGAGAATAGTAAGTAAGACTAAACTTAAGGCATATGATGATCTCTATAATATGTTCGGAATAATAGAAGGTGAGAAAGATGTATTTAAACTTGTAAAAATAAGAGAATATAAGGATAAAAAATTAGATCATGTTAAGTTCATTGAAAGTAATGATCAAAGGGTACTAGTCAAAGATAACAAGATCAAATAAAGAGAGGAAAGTTAATTTCAAATTTTCTTAATGAAAATTATCCTAAGAATATAGGGATAGAAAGTACTATAAACCCAAATAACATTGGGTTTAATGAGCAAAGCTTTCATATGATTTTGGCTTTGAGATAATGAGACCATTCTAGCCACATTGTTGCATATTGAAAAAGCAAGTTTGCTCACTCTTAAGCAGGTTACTTGTGGGGTGAATCTATAGATAGAGGTCTACACCAGAAGTAACTGGAACTGCTGCAGATGATGTAAGAAGGTGACTCACTCTCTATTTCCTCAGACCTATCGTCGCGCTCCATAGTTTTGGAACCTTTCTTACTGTCTTACTCAGATATCTGGTATGCAGCGAGGAGTGTGAGGTTGGAAGTCGAAATGATACATTAGCAAAAAGATAGTCCTTTCCCATTGTTTGAGTGAATTAAGTATGAAGTAGGGACTCCAAAGCACCGCAGTAAGAATATCTTAAGAGATGAAAAAAAATGGTTCAAAGAGTTCGACTGGTAATTAAGGCACTTTCCCATCAAAGGAAGCAGTGCAACTTTTGGACTTGCATGAAAAATCTCCTTAGACACCTACCAAAAAACTTCGCATATAATCAACAACTAACTCACATAAACTTTGGTCCCATACCAAATGCATATTTCATCACCGTGCTTACCAAAACCAACGGTTCATGTCCTAACAAAACCTCAAAGAGTACGTTTTGGATGAGAGGTCTAAGAATGTCCAACCAAGAGAAAATCACTTTCAATGCAATGAGCTTGTCTTTATTTGACAGATTAACAGAATCGATTTTGAAGACCCACAAATAAAAGGGCAGCCTCGGTGCACGAAGCTCTCGCGTATGCGGGATTCTAGGAAGTGCGGACTACAAGGGTTAATAACACGCTGCTTTACCTTGCATTTTGTAAAAGACTGTTTCCATGCCTTGAACCTATGACCTCAAGATCACACGACGACAACTCTTATGTTGCACCAAAGCTCCCCTTGAGCAAAAGTGGACTTTGCATTTTTGAAGAGGCACAAATTTAGATAAAAAAAGTGTGCTTCAAGCAAGTGCACTTCTCCCATCATTTGTTTATATAAGGATGCATAACAAGTTCCATTATACATTAGTATTCCCAGTCGTGAAATTGAGCCATCCAAAACTCTAGACCGGCAAATTGACAGCCCCAAGAGTAACATATTTCTCAATTTGAGAATCTAGTTCCTTGCTCTGGTGTTTTTAAGGTATAATGCACCTCCTATGTATCCCAGATGTTCTCATTCTGAGGACCTAGTTCATCTTTTCCGTTTCTCCATCTTCTTCAATTGGCACCATTGTCTCCCATTTATCCAGCGCATCATACCTCATCATTTCATAAGGCAAAGTGCAAGCATACTCAGACTTGCCTAACTCCTTGGTAAGAAAGCAGGAACTGTGGTGAATGGCCATTCAACATTACCTCCAAATGAATTTTGTTTCTCGTTTTTGGTTAATGGCAACACTATTTTTCTAAGTCTCAAAAAATGAAATTTGTATTGGTTAATGCCAATTTTTCTTTTCAAAGTTTGAATTAAATGGAGGAAAACAGTTAAGACTCCCAATATCACCTCTTCCATATATATTCACCTCTTGATATCCAAAAACAGTTGCGAAAATGGAAGAAACGGTTGGGATACATAATAGAGTTGCTCACGTGGGCCCACAAGTTGAGGGTCTCACTTACCAACCTTGACTTTCTACCTAATATACAATTCTTCTTTGTTTATTAGCTTTGTTGAGAAGTACATGGCAGATCTTGTCAGTGATGTAATTTTACAGCCTTTCCAACTCATCTCAGACGTGGAAATCCCATGGCCAACGAACTCTTCACCCTGTTAATCTCTATCCTTCTTTTTCTTGCTTGCGCTGCCATGGCTGCTCTATTATTCAGATCAAATTGGAACTGAATATCAGCTGCTGGAGCTTCTTCTGCAGAGAAATTTAGATCAGGAACTCTGTAGTGAATTGGTGATGTGGATGGTCCTAGTCTTTCAGCCATTGATGGAAGATAATTCGTAGGTCCATGCTGTTCTTCTTCAAGAAATGTTGAGGGACCTGGTAATGGCTCCTCCGCAGTGTAGAGACCTCTACTAGCATTCAGATCATTCTTCCCCAACTGTAAATTAAAGAAAAGAAAAGAAAAAGGTAAATCAATGGGAAAAAACCCAAAAAAGGTAACCAAATGTGCAATCTTCTTTTTCTTCGAAATTAGCAATAAAGGGAATTTATGAAGGCAATATACCTCCAACTGCCTTCTTTTGAGTAGCAAGTTTTCAGCTTCGAGCTCGTTGTAGTAGGCAGTAACCTTTTCCAACTCCTGATTGGCAAAAAGAAAATATTTTTATCGTTAAAAAAGAAAAAAGATGAAATAACTAATGAAAATATGGAAATTAGCAGACTAGAAGAACTTACACGTCTTAGATTTTGTCTCTGCTTTGCTAAGACAGCTTCCATCTCCTTCAGTTCCTTGTTTGTCTGCCAAAAACCACAACCCACAATGAGAAAAGCAGACGAAAATCAACCAAAGAATAAAACCAGAATCCAGATGGAAACCACACATAAAAACCCATAAAAAGGAAAGACCAGAAAGGATACAGCAGCAAATAAAAAACGAGAAAATAATATGGAAGAAAAACAAGGGACTCAGAGGAAAAAGTATTAAGAGATTAGAACAAATCACTACAGTACCTTCTTTTGAAGACCTCTTGTTCTTGAACATCGCTTAGAATTTGTATCCAAGTCACTCGGAGAGAAGGAAAGAGGAGTTGCAGGGCTAGAAGCCTCTGTTTCAGGGCGGTGTTTCTCTGTAACGCAAGCAAGATGAGATGGAAGGACACGTCGGGATGGAGAAGAAAAAGATGGGTTTTCATCGAGAGCAGATCGCTTTCTTTTGCAACCCCAAGAAAGGATTCTGAGAGGATTTGATTGATGAAAAAGACACTCGAGTTGTGTAAGGATTTGCGCTACTTCTAGTTCTCTTTGGGTGAAAGAGGAACAGCTTTCTCTTTGTCTCTTCTTCTCCATTTTCAGAGCAGGAACGGCCATTTTTTAGGAGAAAACAAGAAGGAAAATGATACCGGCACTCACCAACTGGTTTGGAATCTGGGCAGCTAAATCTCATGCTGGTGCTGAAATGGATTAGGGAGAGAGTTTGATGCTAAGAACAGAAGGGCTCCCTTATAATGGGCATCCATGCCTGGCCTTCGGGTTTCCCCACGTGTCACTAAGATGGAGGTGCGAGGTCTTTAGGGTTTATGTCATGGGAGGAGTGAGAAAGGGAAGAAAGGTCTTTACTCTCCCGGGTGCCCTTTTCTGGTCTTTCTGATTTTTCGTTGATTCTCTTGCTCTGTTTTCTCGTCCAGCCTTGTCTTGTTTGGGTAGTTCCTTGCAGTCAGTCAGTTGGCGGCTTGTTTCTGATAAGGATATGCATTAAAATTCATGTGGAATGAGAGGAAAAGAGTTGCCTTCCTAATGGGAAAACCTACGCGAGTGTAAGACCGTAAGCAATAAGCAGTCAGGCCTGTCAGGGACAGAGCTAGGACTCAATTTGGGTGTGGGGGTAGGGTGGGGGGCAGATCAGGGGATCACAAATCAAGCTTATAGGACAGTTCAATCAAGATAACTATTTAAGAAAGTTCCGTGTAGGAATTTAATTGTGAGTTTGTGGGCAACAAAACTTGGTTGTTAGGAAGGATCGAATTCCGAAGCCAAAGATGTCGGCCACGTACAGTAACCATGCTCCTAAACAAGATAATACATTGAATTAACTCTAATACTGCTAGCTTTCAAATTACTTCTGAATGTCTTCAATCAATTCCTCCCCTTTCTTCTTCTGGCAAGTCTTCATCGTTTAGCCTTTTATAGTAATCGAGCAGGTTGGATATATGATTCCGGATTAAGACACTGGCCAGAAAAGAAAGTAATCTTTGCAGGAGTAGAAGAAAGACAAGTTACAAAATGTAGTTTTCGAGCTCTCTGCTAGGATCATCTAATGGAGAAAATTTCTACCACTCGTCCTCATTATGAGTGGCCAGGAAGATGGGCAGTTTGGAAAGAGAAATGTACACCATATAGAACTTCTAAAGACTGGTGAGAGAAATGCTTTCTGTTTTAAATTCTCGATCGAAGTAGTCGTTTAGTTTGTGCACCTCCTGATAACATTAAAACACAGAAAGAACATTAGCAAATAAGAACGAGAAATAATTATCTGGCTTTGTCAATCAGCTAGAAAAATTTCACTTCACAATTGATGCTGGTCGCTAGGATCATTTGTGTCACTGCACTTCAAGGCATAAGCTAGCCTTTCATTGTATGGGCTTTAAACTGGGGCCTAGAAGATGATCAGTGGTCTGAATCACTAGTGTAGAGGACACCTATACTGCAGGTGCAAAAATTCAGCCATGTAAAACCTGTAACATGATTTTGATGCCTGAAACATACCTCCTAATGCTTCTCTTTCATCTTCGAAGTCTCACACTTCAGCATTTGATAGGAGTTTTTAGATGTGGATGCCTGCTATGGGTACAAGTTTGTCAGAGATAATTGATTGTCGAAGCCGTAGAAACTTAATCTTAAGACTAGGGACGAAGTGAACTCCAATTAGTGCCACACTTCATAAGATACAAACCGTTCACAATATTGCCTTTCACGTAGATGATAGGAAACTTTACTGTCTATTTTATGGCTAAGAACAACATATGCACTCTTGTTCTATCTGGCCAATTTTAATAACTGGCAATAAATCTCCCAGAGAAAAAGCATTTCTAGATGTCAAATCTCAAAAAATATGACAGTATTTTACCAGTGTTTAAGATTTTTATAGATCAAAAGAAATTGTATTTGGGAAATCTTGTAGTTCGGACTCTTTAAGATCTCTTTGGTTCTATTTTTTTTTTTTTTTTTTTTTTCTAGTTCCTTAGACTCTTTGAGATTTAAAAGTGAAAAGTACTTGTTTTATGATATTTAGTATATGTGATATTTGAATCATCTAACTCTTGGAGATAACTCCCTGTATCTGTTTACATGCACAAATAGATGTTGGAAGAGCTTTTCCCTTTCATATACTTCACTCACACATTGCATATTCATGAGATTCATATTTTGCATACCCTTGTCCTACCAACTCTATAATTGCTGAATTGAACCTTTGCTTGATATTGCAAGGTATTGAGCATATCATACTTTAGTAATAATAGATACAATTTTATGATTCTAGATTCATCATGTTTCCAGTTTTTAGTATTCATCTTTTCTCTAAAGCATTTGTTATAGTTTCCATAATTTGCCTCTGTCATATTTATTGCATGTTCATATCAAAATGCTCATTTCAACTTTAAATTCTAGGACCCATCATGCTTGATTTATGTCCATATCATGGTTGTTCTATATTCTAGTTTACTGTATATTTTCAATTCAAGTGTCCTTTTACCCCAAGCTTATAATTCTAAGTCTTCTCTCACTGTATAAATTATATCTTGGTCTAAGATCTTTTGTTCATGTTTCCATACTTAAATCATATGTCCAACTCCTCAGATACATGTTTCTGGTCTTTTGTAATGAGTGTGCATGTCCAATGTGTTTCATTTCCCTGTATTAGTAATGCATCATGCTTATGCATTAGTTTCCATTACTTGTTTCCATTCCTTACATTAGTTTGCATTACATTTCCTTAGCTCATTCTTTAATTTTCATCACATGTCTTGGTTTCCATCTTAGTAACACATTGAAAGTCTTTAGCATATTGTATTATAATTACATGAAATAAGTAAGTATATGAATGTTTCTCTTTCACTTTAGATAAATGACTCATTTAGGAGTTTTCTTGTTTATCTTTTGAACACGAATGTTAAGTTCCTAATCAAGAGAAAGGTAAAAAAACTCCAACTAACCATATGTTCTAACCTAGAAGAACAAGAGGCTTTAGTTTGCTTGCACTCCTTACTGCTTTAATTATGGGAGATGTCAAACCAAGATTTTTTGTTTAGAGGACTTATTTGTGTCATTAGGAACCTAAGGCCCTTTTATCTTAAATGACAACTCCTCTTTCATAATACACTTAGGTTCATATGAATTTAGGATACGGACTTGAATAAACTTATTAGAAAAGATCAAATTAATCTTGGCTATTGTTCACCCCATATTTGAGGACTAATTCAAGTTAAAAGAAACATATGGAATCTATAAGATAACTTCTAGTCCCCAATTCAACTAAGACAACAAATTCTAACATAGAATAAGATAAAAGACCCCTTTCTGTGAACTTGTGGGTACTTAAAAATTATTGAACAAATGCACGTAAACTCATAGCTTGGCAACTCTATCAGGGACATACCTTCATATGAGTTTGCCTTTCATAAGATTAAAAAACTTAAAGATTAACATTCAAAAGAAAATAAGTCGACAACTCATTTTATTTGTATTTGATTTGCAAGTAATCAAAGATGGCCTACAGGGTTTTATGTCCTATGCCAAACAAATAATTCATTAGCAAGATACAATCCAGCAAAATTTGATGGTACAAATTTTGTTATAAGAACCCTAAACAAGTGCTCTTTGGATGAATAATCTAGCATAAGAAAATTAAAATAAAATCAGCAGCAAAAAGGGCAGTTTTGGAGGGCTCCAAAGATTTTGTTACCAAATGATACTGATTTCTTTATGAGCGTTTTTTTATTATAATTTTGCAAAAATAATAATACAAAGACATATTTACCCCTGAATATGTTTTCACATGTCAAACATTTGAGGTTATAATATGAATGATCTTTAGATTTTACCGACTTTAGATTCAAACAAGAAGAACCTATTACTATAGTCTAACCTAACATAGATTAAATAAATCTAGCACATGCAGAAGAACTGAATTATAGTGAAAAGGAATGCCTGAAGTTAGATTCAAGGAATTCAACTCTTACCAGATGAAATAATAACAACAAAGCTAATTGCATAAATTACCCCATACTTTATTTTAGTATTTAGCAGTAAAAATTTCATCAAACTAAGCAACTAGATATTTGATGGACATAGCCCTAAAAACTAGGGAGGAAGGAGCTTAGATCACCACCACCAACTACAAGTGTATCCCTACAAATACTCATCCATGCTCCTTAATTTTGTGATAGGAAGTGGTCACCAATCGTCACTATGTTGTTAACACTAGCATCAATGTGATATCTTCAGTCCACCACATCCCAAAATTTACATCTACTAACAAATATGATTAAATATGGCTCTCTCTTTTTCTAGCTGACTATACCATATACTCTCATTTACTCTATAGCAAGCTACTTGCCATATAGTTTACAAATCAAAACATCTTGGAAAAAGCCAATGATAATTTCTTTTGGTACAACTGCAAAAGTGAAATATTACAAAGCAAATCACTCTCACACATGCGCGCGTACTCTAAGTCTAATTCTTCACCAAATAGGAAACTAGTGACTAAGCCAGTGCTAATTGATAACACAAACATATAACTTCTTCCATACCATTGGAAGCCGAAATCAGAATTATTATGCTAATTATGTTCCCTATCTCCATGAATATAAAGGAACTATTCTATTATTGATCCCTAATAATAACAATAGTAAAATCCATATGAGTCAAAATTGGATTTTGAGTAGTCTATTGATGAAACAATCCAATTCCAACAAATACACGAATAGCAAGTCCTATATGATTTTTGGTAGGATTAGAAAACATTAAGCTCAAGCAAGATATATAGTTATCTTTTGCAAGTCTCAAAGGAAATGTTACTAATGGAAGCTGTAAGATAAGATTTGTAACACCTATTTTGTTGTCTTTCATAAGCAAAAGATGTAAAAGTATACCATCAAGATAGAGGACTCTATGAAAGATAGTTTTCTCTCCCATCTAAGTTTATTGTCTCTCTTTCTATGAAGTCATTAGGAGACACCTTGTTTCATACTGTAATGACTCCAATTTTGTAATATTAAAATTCCAAGTTTAGCAATGAAAAGCTCAGTTTTTAAAGAAAAGGGCATTTTGGTCATTTCACTATTCACCTTGACTGAACCTAGAAATTTGGTCCAAAAAATGGTTCCATTAGATGCGTCTCGGAAAAAGGAATCCAACGAGACCAAAATCACCCAAAACGGAGTTAAAATGAGCAAGATATGGCCCTTTGAAATTCAGGGGCAAAACTATAAATTTTACAAAAACGATTTAACCTGAAAAACACAGGGGCTCGTTTTGATACGGGCACCCCTTCATCTTCAACCTCTAGAGGGTTCTAGAACGACGGTGATTGGAGGAGAAATCACCGCCATTCTGGAGGTTTCTCCACCGCCATTCAAAGGCGGTGAGAGTCCCCTCCAGAACCCTCTCTTAGCTCTATAAATAGAGCTCTTGGGTGCCTCTAATGGTAGCCCAAAATGTTGGAGAAAACCCATCGTGGAGCAGTAACGTAGAGGAGAAAACGTGGAGAGAAAACCAGCTACGAAGCAGGTACGCCCAAAAAAATCTCACCCATAGTCCTAGGCTCAGTTTCCCTAGGTTTTTGCATGAAAATCCATAGGGAATAGGTCTCTAGGGAGTCACCAAGGACCCTGGGACGTCCCCAGGGCCGCACTGGTTCGACAAGGTCGAACTAGGGTGACCTGAGGACGACTTGGGTCCCTAACGAGCAAGACGATCCAATAGGAACGTCCCACGTCGACCTGCGTCGACTTCCGTTTGAAAAACCAAACGGACGCGCCCGCAAAAGAGAGGAGAGGCGGGAAAACCCGGCGCGTCTGCAGACGCGCAGTGCGCTAGCACTGCGGGTTTCTTTTCGTTCCTTAAGGAAGCCAGGGCGCACGACGCAGTTGCGCAGCCCTAGCATTCCGTTTTTTTTGTTCTTAAGACTCGAGGTACATACGACACTAAAACGCTTATAACTTGAGATCTAGAGTTCCGATTGAGGCGCCACAAAAGGCGTTGTGTCCGTGTCGACAACGCGGACACATCCAAACTATAAAATCCCTGATCAAGGCCCAATCAAAGGTGGGCATGACCCTTAGAATAGGATGGTGGCGCGTGGCCACTAGAATGTTGGAAAACTGAGGATACCAAGGCCCAATTAGGACCTTAGGACACCCATAGGCATAGGGATGGACCCCTAATGCCTAAGTTATAAGACCAATTACTCTAAAACTCATAAAAGATAGGCCAAACTAACCTTGATTCCCCAAACCATGATCAAGAGCGTCCGAGGACAAAAGGGTTAGCGCGACCTAACCAGGTAGGTGCTCTATCACTATTAGATTCTTTTAAAAGAACTATTATTGTTTTGAGAACATATGTTTAAATATATGACTTAGATTTGCATAACTTAATTCAGCATGCATGATAAATGCTTTATACATAGCCATGTTTTGGAATGATTGCATATACATTATGCACATATATGTGTTGCAAACAAGTGCATACATTGCATGATTTAAGTACTTACAAAGATTGCATGTCCTTGAGGGTTGCCAAAAGACACTGGAGTGCCAAGGGCTAGGCAGTTGTGAGGGACCCAAAGAGGACAAGTTTTAACAAGAGGTTTTGGCTTATTTAATCTTATGTGATTTGGGCAAGTAAGCCCGTGGGTACTATGCCAAGGGGTCTGAGTTGGCCACTCGGCCTCTACCACTATTAGGTGGATGGGTACCACGCCCAAAAAGAGACAAGTCCCTACGTTGACTGCATGTGGTACAGGGGGCTACCACTAGTGTCACGGCACTGGGTCGACGTGTTATAGGCCTCATGGAGGCTATGACCGAGTGTCCTCAGGTACCCGGGGACCACACGGCGAGGAGGTCGTGGGCATAGTGGGCCCTATGGTTTGATGATTTATGTGCATTGCATATAGCATGATATAAGGTTGGTCGACCATACCAAACTAGAGATCTATGAGTTGGACTCCATGAAGCATCTATTGCATATCATAATGTTATCATATATATGTATATGATACTTTCAATTTTGGATTATGTGATCTTTAAGACATTTGTATTTCAGTTTGATAACAGATTCTTATACTGATATTGAGCTTGATTATTTAGACATGCACATGTTTTGAATGAGCATATGATTTTAAAATATCTCATGCATTATAAAACTAGTAGTGATAGGTAGGGGTGGCAATTCGGGTTGGCGGGTCGTGTTTGCGGTGACATGAACACGACACGATTAGAGTTATGGGTCAACACGAACACGACACGATTAATAGTCGTGTCAAAAACCTATGACTCGTACACGACCCGATTCTTAAAAAAATAACACGACACGACCTGTGTAACACGATTAATTGACTGAGTTGTGTTGGATATACGGCACGACATGAAACGACTCGATTTCTCTATTACGACTTAGTAAAAAAACTGCTCCTAAGTGAATGGAGCCAAACCAACCACAAAACATAGGACGGTTATTTCACAACCGTCCTATATGTTATGGGTTTTAGGATGGTTGTGAAATAACCGTCCTATATGTTATGTTTTATAGGACGGTTAAATCAAAACCGTCTTATATGTTATGGGTTTTATAGGACAGTTGTGAAATAACCGTCCTATATGTTATGTTTTATAGGACAGTTGTGAAATAACCGTCCTATATGTTATGTTTTATAGGACGATTATATCAGAACCGTCCTATATGTTATGGGTTTTATAGGACGGTTGTGAAATAACCGTCCTATATGTTATGTTTTATAGGACGGTTATGTCATAACCGTCCTATATGCTATGTTTTATAGGACGGTTAACGACTAACCGTCCTATTTTTACACATATGGATATGGTTTATTAGTACTTTACCAATCTATGAGCGTGACTTTGATGTGTCAGACTTCCAAAGGACTGGGTCATTTATGTCGGCAAACGGCCTAGCCATGGCGCCGGCCTGCCTGACAGGGACAGATAGTTTTCTTTCCTCCAATTCCAAACTGGCAAGTGGCAACTAGAGTTAATGAAACTTACACTTCAATCATTTGTCAAATATTTTGAGTCCTTAATGTTAGATCCGACGTGTGGGCCCCCTTGTAGTGGCGGGAAAACAAAATGAAAACTGAAAACATAAAGGTTTAACTAATTAATAATTATCTAGGTCTACAAAGTCAATCTAGTCTAAGACAATTGTTTTGTCTTTTTGTATGTAAGTAAGCCCAATTCCCATATCCAATTATCCAATTAAATTTGAAGTCTTATGCTAAAGCTAAGCTGTTAAAGCACCCTAGCTTAGCTGGTGGTTGTTTGCTATAAGCCTATAACTATAAGTTATAACCTAAGACTTAGCTAACGTACACACTGTCTCCAATTTTCTTATCAAACATTTTAAGATTAGCTACACATTGTCAGTTACAAACTTACAAGTTACACTTAGTACAAAATTAGTTAACCAAGTTTTGTAACTTATACAAGTACAAGTGAAGTGAGAGACTAACTAACTATCATATATTGTATAAATTTATAAATACTAATGATTTTCTTATGTTAATTTCACATGTCATCACCAATTGATCTAATATATCTCTTTTTCATCAAATTCATGAATATCATGTATCTAACTTATATAACTCAATATTTGTTTCTCTTTTCTAACTCCTAATTGATGATAATAGATTAGGAATAACTCATTCATCCATAATCCATCATTCATGCAGAGTAAAATTTAGTAACTCCCTTAGTAATATCATTTAACATGTGTTTTTTCTCTCATGATTATTATTCATTTTACCATCAATGCCACTTCTTTTCAATTTTCACTATAGAGTATAGGCCACAATCCATAATTAATTTTAGTTTCACCAAAGTTATCATATCAATATCCTTCTAATTCTCTCTTGATAAGCTTTTATGTTAATTCAATACATAACTCATATTCTCTGATCTCATTCTCACCTCAAATAATGAATTAATTACATAGCTAATAACTATTCCCTTCATATACTCATTATCCACCAATGAGATAATTACATAACTCTTTATATACTAATTCTCAAGGCAATTGTTTTGTCTTTTTGTATGTAAGTAAGTAGGCTCAAATCCAATTATCCAATTGAATTAGAAGTCTTAAGCTAAAGCCCACCTTACAGTCGGTTGTTTGCTATAACTATAAGTTATAACCTAAGACTTAGCTACACCTATACACTGTCTCTAATTTTCTTATCAAACATTTTAAGATTAGTTACACATTATCAATTACAAACTTACAAGTCACACTTAGTACAAAATTAGTTAACCAAGTTTTGTAACTTGTACAAGGACAAGTGAAGTGAGAGACTAACTAACTGTCAAATATTGTATAAAATTATAAATGCTAATTATTTTCTTATATTAATTTCACATGTCATCACCAATTGATCTAATATATCTCTTTTTAATCAAATTCATGAATATCATGTATCCAACTCATATAAGTCAATATTTGTTTCTTATTTCTAGCTCCCAATTGATGATAATATATTAGGAATAACTCATTCATCCATAATCCATTGATCCATCATTCATGTAGAATAAAATTTAGTAACTCCCTTAGTAATATCATTCAACATTTGTGTTAATTCAACACATAACTCCTATTCTCTGATCTCATTCTTACCTCACCTAATGAGTTAATTACATAACTAATAACTATTCCCTTCGGACCCTTTCTATACTCATTATCCACCAATGAGATAATTACATAACTCTTTCTATACTCATTCTCAACTCTCAAGCTACTAAGTTAATTACATAATTGTTTCTATTCTCATTCACCACTCTTACCTAATGAGTTAATTACATGACTCTTTCTTTACTTATCTCAACAACTTTTGAATTGAGTATGAGTTACTTACATAACTTTGCTTTTTTAAGCTGATCCTCAACTGAGATCAGATGAGTTAAATACATAACACTTACTTTACTCATCCTCAACCTCAACAACTATTGAATTGAGTATGACAGGATGAGTTATTTACATAACTTTGTTTTTAAGTTGATACTCAATTGAGATGAGTTAATTACATATATGCTCTATCTTTTGAAGCTCATCCTTCAGAAAATTAAGATGAGTTAATTACATAACTCTTTCTTTACTCTATACTTAATAATTATTTTTATTTAAATACATCCTCAACTAAGATTAATTAAATACATAACTCTTATAGTTTATATGACGGTTATGCAACAACATGTTAACAACCGTCTTATAACTTTATAATAAATAAAATAACCATCCTATATAACTTATAGGACGGTTATAAAAAAATCATCATATATTTCATTATATATATTATAGGACGGTTATTTAAAAACCGTCCTATATTGTTCTATATATCATTTTTCACCTTGATCAACCCTAATTTCAAATTTTCAATCTTCCAGCGGCCCAAACTACTGAGAAAGTGAAAATGACCATTCCTCTTCGATGTTTCACAAATCTAAGCAAAATAAGGTATGTATTTACGAATTTTACAATCTGTATACAGTTCTATAAAAAACATAAAAGCCAGTACCCTTTTTTTTCAATTTTTTTGTTTTTTGTTAACTATTTTCCATAGATCTTGATGGGTTTTAGTCTGAGAAGGTGAAAACGACCATTCCTCTTCGATCTTTCACAGATTTAAGCAAAAAAAGGTATGTATTTACAAATTTTATAATCTACATTTATTTTTTTTGTTTTTCGTTAACTATTTTTCATAGATCTTGATGGGTTTTAGTTCTATGTGTATGAGAAGCATTCCATTCGAGTTTTATATTTCTTTGCTCTAGATTTGAGTTTGTTTTTAGGTTTCTATTGTTTTTTCGAAAAAATCAGTTACGAAAATTTTAAAAAAAGTCGTTGTTTTTTCATATTTCTTCATTGAAAAGTATTTCTATCTACATATAGAGCTTTCCCATGTTGTGTATTCATGTGTGATAATGTTTTCATCTCTTTTTTTTTTTGTAATTTAGTTTTTTTTTAAATTTTTCCAAAAAAAATAAGTTACGAAAATTAGGAAAATTTTGTTATTTTTTATATTTATTAGTTAATACCTATTCTTATCCACATATATAGCTTACTCATGCTTGAATCTTCATGTATTAATGATTTTTAGCTAATTTTTAGCATTTAGTCTAATTTTTAGTAATATAGGACGGTTCTTGAAGAACCGTCATATATAACTAGCAATATAGGACGGTTCTTCAACCGTCCTATATAATTAGCAATATAACCGTCCTATATAACTCGCAATATAGGACGGTTCTTGAAGAACCGTCCTATATAACTAGCAATATAGGACGGTTATTCAAGAACCGTCCTATATTACATGAGTAATATAAGATGGTTCCTCAAGAACCGTCATATATTTTCAACCATTCCATAGGTTAGAATCATGTCAAGGTGATGAGTAAATAGGTCGCGTGTCAAACAGGTCGACACGACGGGTCAAATTGATTGACTCGAACACGACACGATTTTTGACGTGTCATTTTTGGGTAACCCGAAAATGACACGAACACGATAAGACTCAACCCGAACCCGCTAAATTCGTGTCGGGTTTGTGTCGTGTTATCGTGTCGTGTCATATTTTGCCGCCCCTAGTGATAGGCTCCTACTGAGTATAGTATATACTCACCCAATTCTCAACATTTTTCAGATACAAAGTAAATACTTAAGGGCAAGGAACGTTTGTACTAGGAGACACAGACTAAGTACAAGTAAGTAAACCCCTATCTTATCTTTCAAGGTTACTTGATTATAGTGTAACACCCCGGATTTTTAAGACAATTTTTTTTTTTTAATGGCAATTTAAATAAGAACATTTGGGATCTCATGAGAAAAGATTTATTTAACATTTTACTAAACCTATCTTAAAACTCCGGGTGTTAATTTTTCCTTTCTCAAAATGACGTATACGTAATTTAAACATAAATAAATGATCCGCGTATAAATCAACGTCAAATAAATAGGCGCC
The DNA here is from genome assembly GCA_035236585.1 of Warburgia ugandensis. NCBI lineage: Eukaryota > Viridiplantae > Streptophyta > Magnoliopsida > Canellales > Canellaceae > Warburgia > Warburgia ugandensis. The sequence goes on from CP141129.1 coordinate 46,844,187, forward strand.
TTTACTTTAAATCAAATAAACATCCAAAAGACAATAATAATATGGCCCAGGGTCTATCCATCATAACATCCCATATAAATGTCCAATATATATCCAAAGATCTAAATCACATCCAAATATAAAGTATGCAGTCCATAATAAAATTCAAATGATAATCCACTCTAATGACTCACATTACTTTCTAAAACTATAGGAAACTAGTCTTCAAGCTCTCAAGGTTTATCAACCGCTTTTCCTTTCCTGGTGTCGCGCTCGAGATCTAAGGCATTGCAAAACAAAGCAATGCCTCAAAGAAGCTATCGCTTGTGTAGGTACATAGACAATTAATGTAATAAATGCGAGAAATAATGAACAAAGATTGATGAAAAGTCTAACATTTATGGAAATAGTGATATCATAATGCCATGTTCAAATTAAATGCCAATTTATTCCATATGCTAAAACATGAAATTCACGGAGTTAAAACATGACATGAATCAATAAATGGAGCATACAACAAGAATAAGGGCACCCTAAGGTAATGGGTCCCACCACATCACACTAACATCCCTGATCAGGAATACACATAGTCAACCTCTGAGTGTCGTCACACCCAGGCATACCATCCATAATCATGCTCATCATACATGCACACATAACAAGAATATGGGCCATCATGCTGCAGTGGCAACCCTCCATGGGTATCAACCACCACCGCTCTCCGTCGACACCATAACGGGAGACTTAACGTCTGTCCCCATGGAAAGGCTCAGACCGGTAGTGTGGACTATCCATGTTACCAAACCCCTACCGAATGCCATCTATGGGCAGGTGTCTATCATATCACAAACTCATCACATCATAATCTCGGAAGGTGGGTGGTCGGCCCTATCCCTCCTAGCATGACGCCCACCGGGCGAGAGCACCCGTCATCAAATATAAAACATGGAAATCATATGTATATGCTAAAACTCAAGAGCACTTACAGCTTGCAATCCCCAAGACATGCCCCTCATCCTGGGGTTAGCCTATCAAAGGACCAGCTAATAAGCCTCTATTCTCATTTCCATGTAAATCCATGCATTTTCTATATATATAATAAGAAATAAGTCTCTAAGTAAGCATAACAAATTAACATCATGCTTGTAAAAGCATTTGAAATAAGTTTATTCAGTAAAAGATTTCAATTTGGAATAACCATCCTGTACGCAATGTCGCATGAAATCCATGGTAAATAAAAATCGCAATTTAAAACACAATCACACATGATGCTATGTTTAAACATGGTTTAAAATCAAGTCAAAACATTAGTTGTCGTCACCTACCTCAGTGTGAGATCACTAGCTTGCTAATAACTCCCTTTAATTGGTATATTCAAGTGCACCTGTACATGTCACATCACTATTTTAAAATTTTTCTAAATAAAAAGTGGTCATTTCTAAGTTTTTAAGTTAAAACTAGGTCCGCGTCGTCAATACGGTCACAACGCCTCTTCCGGATCGTGATTTGGACCTCTCTAGCTCCCAAAAATCAAGTTGTAGTGAAAAATAAGCTAAAATGGGGCCTGCCGGACCACCATAAGGTGGTTTAAACCGGCGGCGCCTCTTTCCCGCCGGTTTACACCGGCGTACACTGGCGCACGAGGACGCACGGCGTCGCAGACGCCGCACGGGACGCGCGCCGCGTCCCGGTCCCACCGCGACAGCCAACCACGCACGCTCCGCACGCGCGCGGCGCCGCGCACGCGTGCGGCGACGACGTCATGTGACGTCGTCCCTCGGGCGTCAGGGAGTGCGTCTTGGCGTCGGCGCAGGGTGCCGACGCCGCTGACGACGCCGGAGAAGACGACTGGATTCCGGTCGCCTCGGCGAGCTCTACAGCTCCGTTTTGCGTGATTTTTGCGCCATTTTCTTCAGAATTCTCTCTAGAATCCATTTATGCCCTCCTTTTTCACTAATTTTCTCAAAAACTATGGTTTTTAAATGATTTTTCCCAAGTTCCTAAAAACCTCCCTAGGTACTGGTTTTTGAGTTTTCTGGGCAATTCCACCGTTGGATCACTCCCAAATTTAAAGGGTATACTCTTGGGTCTCTTGTGCACTAGTTGGACGGTGCGATTTTCAAACGGACAAGTTTTGATCCGTGAAATCACACTCCAACAGTAGCGTGCACACAGGTTCCTAAAAAAATCCGATTTTTTTCCTAATTTTTTTTCATGTTTTTCTAATTAGTTTTCTAATTAATAAATACAGAAAAATATGGATTTGAGGCTTACCTTGAGCCTGGCTGGTGTTGCTCGTGTTGCCGGGGCTCCACTCGCCGGGAAAATCCAAGTTTTGCAGGGCTAGGGTTTAGCGTAAATACTCAGACAAAACGCTCCAAGTGGAGCGTTTTGGCAACCTGGGGAGGGTAGATATAGGCCTAGAGTCCCAGGGGAGGAGAACCTCTTCCATTCACGCCTCTTCCCGTGGCTTCTCCGGCGATTTTGCCGGATCTGGGTACAGACGTGTGGAAGACGGGGGTGCCAGTATCAATTTGGACCCCTGTCTAATACGTCTCTATCCAATGACTAATTTGCCCTTCCAACTTTGACGGCTCATAACTCCCTCGTTTGAGCTCCGTTTCTCGCGTTCTTGGTGGCGTTGGATTCGTATCGACGAGCACTTTCTAATTATTATGTTTTCAGGAAAGAATTTCATCCATAAATTTTTATTTTAATTTATTTAATAATTTCCTATTTTTATCTTTAAAATTAAGGATATTACATATAGTTACTATCTAATAGCTGGGGCTATGACTAACACTTTCTTGGGAATAATATTGATTCAAAAACTTTGTCATGGCTAAATAAAGTGAGAATGTGTTTTGACACTCGGGGTTTTTATGAAAGATTGTTTTCCAAAGGTAAAAGATTTTCATGCATCTCATACTTATAAAACAAGAGATCTCGCCTTTTTATCAAAATTGCATCATATAAAAACCCGGGTCGTGACACATACTCCTCATTTTGGGATTTAATCAACGAGAAATTCTAAATGAGCAAAGGAACACTTGAGTCTTACACAAAGCATGCAAGTAATGGTGTTGTACCCCCACTTTGCCATGCTAGGCCCTAACTTTAGTTGATTAGACCCACTCATTTGATTTCTCTTACTCCTGATATCTTATGCAATAAACATGACCAAGATTAAATGGTTTTAATATGCAAAAAGTATGCTTCTAAATATTTTATTTTGGATTGTTCTTTAACAATGTTTATGACTAAAAGTACCCTTTTTAGTTTCCAATCAACACTATTTTAGAATTAATAGTCATCCACAATAAGAGAAATCAGATGAGTAGGTGCGATCAACCAAAGGTGGGGATAACCATGGTAAAGTGGGGCATGGTAGCATTACTCATGTGCTACATGTAGGACTCAAGCATTTCTCTCATTAGTATCTCCTTTTAACATGTTAGAAAAACTTAACTTTGTCCCTATTAATTGTGTTAAATTGCAATCTTTCTTAATAAAATTAAATTTGACATTTCTTGTATCTACTAAAAATGTCACACATAAATCCTTCTTAATACAATTAAATTTGACCTTTCTTATGTCCACTAAAATTTCACCATCTCTCTCTCTCTCTCTCTCTCTCTCTCTCTCTCTCTCTCTCTCTCTCTCTCTCTCTCTCTCTCTCTCTCTCTCTCTCTCTCTCTCTCTCCTCTCTCTCTCTCTCTCATTTTCGTATATACATATGCATTGGAGAAAAATGGTGTTTGGAGACACTTTTTGTATTTTTGTTGTTCTAAGACATTCTTCTGATTTAGCTTAGTCAAATGTACTAAAACTCATTTCTAGTGGGAATATTTAAGGTATTCATTTTTGGGCTTCTTATGGTCATAAAATGGATAGTGTAAAATGAAAAAAACTTCTTACCATCCATTTTACTAGCATAAAAAGGTCCGCAAATGAATACCTTGGGAATTTTAATAATTGTGAGTTTTAGTAGCAAGAACATCTAATTGAAGTCGAATCATATTAACATCTTGGATAGATAAAAAAAAATCCAAAAAAAAAAGAAAAGAAGTCATACCAAATACCATTTTTCTCAATGCATACATATGTATGTCTTCATATGTATTGAAGAAAAATGGTGTTTAGGCAACTTTTTGATTTGATCTCCACAAAATGTTCTTAGTATCATCCATTTGTGTTAAGGCCAAAATCATTTTAACAAAATTCTCAATTGGCATGGCCTACTTTATGAAAGATCTAAACCATCCATAATTTGGCCTTAACTTAGACTATGTACCAAAATCTCAACATATTGGAGAGAGAAAGCATAATACATCTAAATATACCCAAACGGTATAAACAATTGCAGAAATAGAGAAGGATATATAGGAATGTTGCGTTGACTATGGTCCCACAAGTCTCTTTAGTACATTTTGTACAGGGTGTTAGTGGTGCTTGAAATTAGATGAAATAATATCTCCTCATGTCATTGTTAGTGATACTTGAGATGAGTTGAGATCAATATCAAGTGGTGCTTGAAATTAGATGAAATAATATCTACTCATCTCATTGTTAGTGGTACTTGAGATGAGTTGAGATCCATGTCATTTCATTTTAACTCACAGTTAATTTGATTTTTTCACTTCATATTATGTCAAATTCAGTCATCTCATCTTAAGTCATCTCAAGCTAGATCTCATATCATCTCATCTCACGTTAGCTTGAGATCAATTAACGCCATGGTAAGGGAAGTTTTGTATTTAAAAATAAATAAAAATTCAACTGTCCCGGCTAATAGGTTTCTGAAATCTACCAGCAGGTGAGTTAGAAAACCCAAAACACAGCTGTTCTTTTTGTGAGTGTGTTTATGAAATTAACTAAAATGGTGGGAAAGTGTCCACAAAAAGAATGCTTTCGCCTTCTGGTCTTTGTCTTAGGCTAATAGAGACGTGCCCTAAAAAAAAACTCGTCACTGTGAGATGAATGTAAGGTTGTGATTTATCGAGTATTTGATATCAAATACACACCGTTATACTTTGGCTTACTTATATGGGGCATGCTCACAGTATGCTCGGCATATTTTAAGTCGGGCAGTTTTGGGGCTTGAGCCCTTTTGTCTAACATTTTTCACATCATCCATTCCATCCATTCCATTCCTTCTCTCTCATATGTGTTGGCACCAAAATCTTGTACATTAGATGGGCCTCCACCATTTTAAGTATACCTTTCAGATGAGATTTTTGGTGCCTTCTCAAGTAGGGAAACCTCAAATCCGATGAATGAATTGGATGACTAGAAAAATGAACGTACGAGGCTTGGAGAACAAGGTCCTCAAAGATGAAGACACCACCTTTACCAACCATGGCAAGCTAGGCGGGTGTAAGTCATTGCACACGCTGCGTGAGTCGGACATTGTGTGGAGCTCCTACGGCCCACAGTGGCGCATGCTACGCAAAGTCAGTGTTCATGATTTCCTCAATAACACAAACCTCGAGGCCGGTCGACATATCCGTCTACAGCAGATACGCCGGTCGTTGAGCAACATATATGACGAAGCAGGTACCCAAATTAATGTGGGAGAGCTGGTAACACAAATAATCTTCAATACCAGCTTTGGCCTTGGAGCTTGGTTGCGGTGCAGAGCAGATTTGATATGTCTTCCTGCCTTCTGTTCTCCCGTTGAGAATCATGAATTACTTTGAAAGAGCTCTCTCTCTCTCTCTCTCTCTCTCTCTCTCTCTCTCTCTTCACAGACCTACATGTTAGCAAAGCTCGCCCCATATACAACGACTAACAACGAACCCGACTTCTTGGCAAGGATGCCCGTGATATCTAGATTGTTAACCGATCTAAGAACATGAGAGTGGAAAATGGATTTACAGAGAGAAATGTGTCTAATCCCGTTCAAAACATTGGTCAATCTCCAAGGCTCTTTTCTAGACCCCTTTACCCTGAGCAACAACACCAGCCGTCGCATCTGACAAGAAGAGGAGGAGAGAAGAACCCGTTTCAAACTCGGAGGCTTGGAGATCCATAAGAAGACGGTGATTAGGGGCAGCAAAATATGACACGACACGATAACACAACTCGAACTCGACACGAATTTAGCAGGTTCGGGTCGAGTCTTATCATATTTGTGTCATTTTTGGGTCACACGCCAAAAATCGTGTCGAGTTCGAGTCAATCAATTTAACCCGTCATGTCGACCTGTTTGACATGCGAACTATTTACTCATCATCTTGACACGATTCTAACTGATGGATATGGAATGGTTGAAAATATAGGACAGTTTCTCAAGAACCATCTTATATTACTCATATAATATAGGATGGTTCTTCACACGCGAACTATTTACTCATCATCTTGACACAATTCTAACTGATGGATATGGAATGGTTGAAAATATAGGACGGTTTCTCAAGAACCATCTTATATTACTCATGTAATATAGGACGGTATGTAATATAGGACGGTTCATGAAGAACCATCCTATATAACTTAGTAACATAGGACGGTTCATGAAGAACCGTCCTATATTAGGTTCACTTTTTTAACTTATTGATTTGTTTTCTGATCTTAAGGTGGGTTTTTTTTTTTGTTTTTTTGCGAGTTGATTCTTGTGTTAGGAGTTCAAGGAGCTTGTTTTGGGCTGATCTAGGGGATTTGTCTTATTCGAGGTTGTTGTGAGGCGAGGATTGAATTTGTGGATTGTGTGTAGATTGGCTGTGATCTATGTTGTTCTGTACGTATTTTCGCTGTTTTGGTTGAGTTAGGGGTTTGAATGTGGTCTAGGAAAGGGAATTTAGGGAGATTGCTGTATTCTGGATCGATTTTGTTCTAGAATTGTTTGGATTTGCTCTTGGATTTTGGGCTTGTTTCTTAGGGAGTTGATATCAGATCTTTCTTTCTGACACAATGGGGTATTATTGGTGTTTCGTTTTAAACTTTGGTTTTGCTTGTTGTAGTTATCATTCGTGGGATGGATTTACGATGGAACAGTGTTAGTTGGAGATATATAGGACGGTTCTTGAAGAACTATCCCATATTACCAGTTAAATTATATAGGACGATTCCTCATGAACTGTCTTATATTTACTGAAGTTTGTAACCACACTTTATCTACCAGACACATGGCACATATGTAATAGTTGGATCATCTCATGCAGCATCTGCCATCATCGAGCAGTGGCTTAATCTTGCATGCTAGCACTGTTAGGGCAAGGACTAGCAAAGATTATACGTCATACCAATTTCTACTGTATGCTTGTCGTGAATATAGTGGCTGGATCATCTCACATGGTCAATCAAATGATCTCAACCGTTCAATCAAAGCAATTAATAGTGAATGAGCGATATTAGGGCAAGTCTGATTTAGGTGCTTAGCAGACAAACACATGTAATAATTGTGAGGAGGAAGCATGCATTTAGAATATAAATATAATAATCTGGACCAGTATCTCCGTATCAACCCATGGCTGATATTGATTAGAGAAAAATTCAATATAAACATGATCACATTGGTCGATGAAACTTCAAATTTGAAGTCATTGTGGATGCTTACTGGCGATGGTATAATTCAAGATCCAATAATTATTATCGACAAATTTCCCTAAATTATCAGCCCATATTTTGCTAAAAATAACCAATCAATGGGTTGATTATCCTTGTGGCCCTTACTAAAAGGTTGAATAAAGACAGCGAAATAGTGGGCCATGGTTGATAATTCAGGAGCATATTCAGTCTGTAGTGGAAATTTTTATCGGCCTTTTTGGATGGTGGGGATTGATGAAAAGTTGATACCTTCTTGGCATGATGATGAGCACCCTGAGTTTGGTCGCCCACCATACAATCAAGCTTGGATGATCACAAGTGGGGCCATGTTGGTTGATTTGGTCCGTTTGATTTGTCCGGAATAGGATATCTAATAGGCCAAAAACCTACCCAGTGGAAAAGAGGCTTACAAACCATTACTGCAATTGGGCCTACCTTATGGAATTTTGTCAAATAGGGGAGAGATAAAGGGGCTGGAAACAAAGGAACGATATGGATTAACCACAGGCGGGCTCAATATAACTTAGTTGCTAAGCACCTAGTTTTATAATCAAGACAAACAGACGCAACACGATAAGTAAGATGAGAAGTTGGCGAAAATACAGAAAAAATTTGGCTCTCTCTCTCTCTCTCTCTCTCTCTCTGGAACACCAACTCAGTGAAGTTGGAGTTGGAGGATATTACTCCAGTTATATAGGACGGTTATTCAGCTACCATCCTATATTGCTAAGTTATATAGTGCGGTTCTTCTGGAACCGTTTTATTTGTCATTATTTTGGTATAAATTTGTTTTTAATTTGGAATCATATTCATATGAATCATATCTGCAACTTCAGTATCAGTAATTTTAATTTTCAACCTCCATATATGCCTCCCTCTCCAAAGTTATCTGCTTCAGTATCACCCATACTGTATCTGTATGTACATGATACAACCTATTTGCTTATCTAAGCCATCATTGAAAATTGATGATCAACCCATCTGCTGATCAAAACACCAACTTCATAATCACATCATTGAAATTTGAAAGTTTGAAACAAAGAAAGCACATACATTGAAACAGTATACTTCAATCGAAAGAAAAATAGAACACATCCATTGAAATGAACTGATCTTTGCATTATATTTGAGTAACATGTATATACATGAATGATAATATACATTCATTTACATCACTGAACTATAAATTAAAATTCATAATATGATTTGTCAATTCTATTCTAATATCATCTAGATCCAACTGGGAGTAACTCTTGGTTCCCAAATCCACCTGCAAAAAACATATAATAACTTAGTTCAGAGATTAGACATGTAATCTTGGATTCAATCAGGAAATATACAAATCAAAAGTGTAACATTGGTCAATAAGTCTAAGTGTCAACTGTTACCTTTCTCAATTGTGAAACTGTAACTCCATTGCGAATGAGGGTTCTCATGTATCTAAGAACATAATATCCACACTCCTAATCTGATTTTTGTTTAGGGCACTACAGAACAATGCAACCAAAGACAACAAATGTTGAATGATATTACTAAGGGAGTTATTAAATTTTACTCTACATGAATGATGGATCAATGGATCATGGATGAATGAGTTATTCCCAATCTATTATCATCAATTGAGAGTTAGAAATGAGAAACAAATATTGAGTTATATGAGTTGGATACATGATATTCATGAATTTGATGAAAAAGAGATATATTAGATCAATTGGTGTTTGGTGATGACATGTGAAATTAACATAAGAAAATCATTAGCATTTATAATTTTATACAATATATGACAGTTAGTTAGTCTCTCACTTGTACTTGTACAAGTTACAAAACTTGGTTAACTAATTTTCTACTAAGTGTAACTTATAAGTTTGTAACTGACAATGTGTAGCTAATCTTAAAATGGTTGATAAGAAAATTAGAGGCAATGTGTACTGTGTAGGTCGTAGCTAAGTCTTAGCCTTAGGTTATACCATTATAAGTTATAACTTATAGTTATAGCAAACAACTAGCCAGGCTAGGGCGCTTTAGGATAAGACTTCAAATTCATTTGAATAATTGGATTTGGGCTTACATACATACAAAAAGACAAAACAATTGCCTTAGACTAAATTGACTTAGTAGTTAGTATACCTAGATAATTATTAATTAGTTAAAGTTAAACCTTTATGTTTTCAGTTTTCATTTTGTTTTCCCGCCACTACAAGGGAGGCCCACACATCGGATCTAACATAGCAAGTAACATCAAGGACAAGGACTCAAAATATTTGACAAATGATTGAAGTGTAAGTTTCATTAACTCCAATTGCCACTTGCCAGTTTGGAATTGGAGGAAAGAATGCTATTTGTCCCTGTCAGGCAGGTCGGCGCCAAGGCTAGGCCGACTGGTCACTGGAAGTCTGGCACATCACAGTCGCACTCACAGATTGGTAAAGTACTAATAAACCATATCCCAATAATCTCATATGTGTAAAATAGGACAGTTAATGTAAAACCGTCCTATATGTTACAAATATAGGACAATTATGCACTAACAATATAGGATGGTTAATTTATAAATATAGGACAGTTATGTATTAACCGTCCTATTTAGTTTTCTTTTCTATTAACCGTCTTGTAATATTGACTGTTATCAACGGTCTTTTATTTTTTGTTATATTATAAGACTGTTGTTATCGAGCCGTCTTATATAGATAGCATCAATCAAATACAGAATCGCCTAAATCGGTTAAAGGCTCCCCAAAACCAACCCAACCCAAGCTGCTTTTATAATTTATAATTTTATATCTGTTTCAGATTTTTCTTCCCAAATATCTTCTTCAAGTTCAACCCTTCTAACACGATGAGTAGCAGCACCCCTACTACTACAAGTACAGCACCACAGGTATGTGTTTGTTTTTTGTTATTTCTTTATGAAATTATGATTCTGACTCTTTTCATTCCTCACTCTCGCTCCATTCCCTTATTAGTAATTGTTGGTGTAGTGTTTAGTTTACTGTCAGTGTGAACTAATTTTTTTTTTTGTCATTTGCATTTTGCAATATAGGCACAAGTTGAAGTTGGGAGCATTGATGTTTCTGATAACTTGAATATGCTACACCACAACGACGATGATGATGAGCTTGCTGATTTGGAGAACGTGGAGTTAGTTTCAAAATCCAATAGAGGTAAAAAGCATAGGAAACTAATGTCTCCAGTTTGGAATTTTTTTGAACACCTTCCTCTATCAGAAGATGGAAGGCAAAGGTGTAAATGTAAGAAGTGCTTTGCAATATATATTTGCGACATCAAATTTGGTACTAGTAACTTAAAACGTCATATAAAGACTTGTCAACAGAGCTCTTCTCGTGATATAGGTCAGCTGCTTTTATCTCAAAGTCAGGGGAGTATGTCACTAAGTGCAGCTTCAGATAATAAGTTTGATCCTGAAGTTTATGGTGAGTTAGTAGCAGCCGCAATTGTTTTGCATGATTTGCCTTTCCAATTTGTTGAGTATGATGGAATTAGAACTCTACTAAAATATTTGCGTGCAGATTTGCACTTGATTAGTAGAAATATAGTAAAAGCAGATGTTCTGAGAATGTATAAAAGAGAAAAAGGAAAGATAAAAGAGATGTTAGAGTTGGCACCTGGCAGGATAAGTTTGACATCGGATTTGTGGACTTCTTGTATTACTGATGGTTATATAAGTCTCACAGCACATTTTCTAGATAGCCAGTGGGTCTTACAAAAGAGGATATTAAATTTCTGTTTCCTACCACCTCCACATAATGGAATATCATTAGCAGAAAAGATATACTCATTATTGGTAGAATAGGGGGTTGAGAAAAAGATTTTTTCAATCACTTTAGACAATGCTTCTACTAATGATTCTTCTGTTAAGCTGTTAAGGTATTAATTAAACATCAGGAACACTTTTGTTTGTGGTGGAGAGTTCCTTCATCTATGTTGTTGTTGTCATGTTTTGAATTTGATTGTGCAAGATGGTTTGAAAGAAATTGATTATGCTATTCAAAAAATTAGAGAGAGTATCAAGTATGTCAAAGCATCGCAAAGTAGAAAACAAAATTTTTTAGAGTGTGTGAATCACATGTCAATTGAGACAAAAAAGGGCTTAAGACAAGAATGTCCTACAAGATGGAATTCAACCTATTTGATGCTTGAAAGTGGTCTTTGTTACCAATGTGCATTTTGTCACTTAGAACTAAGTGAATCAAATTATAAGCACTGTCCTTCTTTCAATGAATGGGAAAAGGCTACAAAAATTCTGAAGTTTTTGGCAGTTTTTTATGATGCCACCTGCATGTCCTCTAGATCCAAGTATCCCACTGCAAATCTCTACTTTCATGCAGCATTTGTAATTTATTTGAGTTTAACACAATACATGAGTGATGATGACTTTATGAAGTGTCTGTCCACGCAAATGTTTGCCAAGTTTTCAAAGTACTGGTCTGAATTCAGCACCATTTTGGCAATTGCATGTGTGTTGGATCCTCGGTATAAGCTCTCCTTTGTGGAATTCTCATACAAGAAATTGTTTGGCAGTGGCTGCTTGGAGTTTGCTCAAGTTCGGGAAAAGTTATTCTCTCTCTTCAATGAATATATGGTTAAGATTTATCATATTCCTTCCTCTTCATCTGCCCTAGTGGCTAGAGGTGCTGATGATAGACAGAACATGTCATATAGTTAAGAGGTTTTAGATGTCATGAAGGTAATTTTATTTATAATTGTATCTTTCATTATATGTCGCTTACTACTTAGCATATTAAAATTTTCTATGAATTATCTTATAGTATGTTGAATAATATAATTGCATTTGCATTAGAAATTTGATTCATTTGAAGGTGAAGGAGGTACTTTGGCTATGCAAAAATCACAATTGGAGCTTTATTTGGATGAACCAAGATTGCAAGAGTCAAAGTTAGACATTCTTGCATTCTAGAAAGGCAATCAATACAGGTTGTTTGAGTAATAATATTATGTAAACACTATTTTCTGTAATCTTATTTACATTTATATTTGATTCAAATGTTGATTTTAGGTATCCTGAACTTGCTGCCATGACTCGTGATGTCTTGAGCATTCCTATATCTACAGTTGCATCAGAGTCTGCTTTTAGTGTTGGTGGTCAGGTTCTTGACTAATATAGATCTACTTGAAAGCCAGATACCGTGCAAACATTGATTTGTATAAGAGATTGGCTATATGGATTGAAAGGTAATAGTTTATAATTCTATATTTACATTATATTTTATATGAGCTTAGTAATGACTAATATGTGTTTATTTTATATGATTGTAGACTCTACCATTACAATTGCCATGGATGAGCTTGCCGAGGACATTGTAAGCATAAGTAGCATTGTAGGATCACTTCAACCAACTGAAGACTTTGGATCAATTCATTTGAATTAATTTGTATAATTTTCATAACTTATTTTAATTTGTTGTATTTGATACATTGATGGAAGTAGATTTCTCTCATGTGCTACTTAATTCCTATTTATTTACTACTATTGTGGTTATTTGATTCATTTCAGTCTCTTTTACATATCATGTGATGTGAGTCAGTGAGTGTTGTAAAGAATTGTGTTTCTTCTAAATAAAATAATAAAATATTACAGGAACTTTATTGATAATTTGGTATAGTTCAATTTTCACCAATACTAGTTAGTAATGCTTTTCTGTGTTTGTCTATGTACTTGTCATGTGGATCAGTGGATAGAGCAATGACCAATGACAATGAGTATGAAAGGAGTTGGAGAAATAAATTCCATCCTAACAATTTATGTGGGGGTTCGGTTAAAAGTTTAATTGTTCATAACTGAAAGACCCATGCAATTGAATTCTGATTTTCTGCTCCAGAACCTCATTGTCATTGCTTCAGATGATCAAAGATTTAGTTAAGTCAGAATCGGAAGATTAGTCACAACATTCCAATAAAATACGTAACATATAGGACGGTTATCATACAACCGTCCTATAAAACTTAACATATAGGACGATTATGACATAACCATCCTATAAAACGTAACATATAGGACGGTTATGACATAACTGTCCTATGTTTTGTGGTTGGTTTGGCAGCGGCTCCATTCACTTGGGAGCAGTTTTTTTTACTAAGTCGTAATAGGGAAATCGAGTCGTTTCATGTCGTGTCATTTTTTTAAGAACTGGGTTGTGTACGAGTCATAGGTTTTTGACACGACTATTAATCGTGTCATGTTTGTGTCAACCCATAATTCTAATCGTGCCGTGTTCATGTTGCCACAAACACAACCCGCCAACCCGAATTGCCACCCCTAACGGTGATGGCTGGTACTTCCATCGTTGCTAGGGATAGCCCTTCCAATATATTTTTGTCCTCCTGACGAGAGGACTAGTCTCGTCAAAATACTGCCTTTTTTGTACCCACGTTATCATATTGACTGAAATTGAGTTACATTACTTTTTAGGGAAATTAGATTCCACATTTGGGCTTGTCGCTAATCATACTTTCCAATTTCACATTGTGACAGCCTTCTTTCTTTTCCAAATTACCCATGCTGACCAATAATCAACAACACTAGATGCGAGTACAGTCCTTGATACACAGTCTACAAGAAACACCAAAATTGGCATCGACCACCTACGAAGGGTCTTTGCCCACTCACTTCCATTGGTATGCCTCCCCGTGAGACACACAAAAGCCTGATCAACACGATCATCAATGCTCCTTGCCCACATGGCCAACTCAAGTGTGGCCTCATGCCACATTAGAGCCACCTTACCACAAGGTCACCATTCTTTCCATCACGTTTACTTGATAAAACATTTAGCACCTTAATATCCAGTAAGGGTTATCCACATCATCTCCATAAAAATATAGATTGCCTGGTTCATCCTCTGTGTTAAATTGACCCTTCAAGAGTTCTTTTCATCTCAGGTTCAATGTCTTTAGGGTTACTGTGCCTCAAAGCAATGCTTCTCGTTCTCATTCTGCTTACATTGTGTCAACGTGTTCAACCTTGATCTGGCTAGCATCACCATGAAGTTACCCCTCAGATCTGCACTGGTGGTTCTCTTGGCTCCATAGGTTCCCACTCAGCCATTTGCAGAGACTGCAAGGAGCAGCCAACTTCTTATCTCCTCACCTAAACTCGTCATTGGGTTTTCGAAGCATCCAGTCCATCCAGAAGCATAGTAACTTTCCATCTCCTCCTCTGTCGTTCAGGGGTGAAGCAGACAGTCCGTGCCATCCATTTGAAACAGCCTACATTCGCCACCTTAGAGATCCCACAAGTAATTCTTGACTCAACGTGGCTGTTGCTCAGTGATTCAAGAACACCCGAGGAGTGGATTTGTTGGCAATTTCAGTGGAGATTAAGAACCATTTGATCTCTCATTACTCGAAACAATTTATTCATGATCCAGTCATAAAAAATCATCAACTTTGATCTTTTGAAGCTCGAAGCCAAAAGTCTTTTCCAATTTGAATCCGAAAGCTCTTGGTAAAGATATGAGAATCTTACTTACAAGTTCTTCGGTACTAAACATTTTAATAAGTCCCCTTAGAGAGTTATGGTGTTAGTAAATCTAGTAAACATTCTAGAGATAGATTCGTTGGGTTCCATGAAAACCAATTCATAACCATGCACGAGAAGATCAATTCATGTAGCTTTTACTACTCTTATACCTCCATATGTTGCCTAAAGTTTGCCGCATATTCTCTTTGAAGGTTCAAACATAGAAATTCAATTGAACTCAACATCAAGAGTACAATAGAGAAGATTCATAGCTTTATCATCCACTTGCATTTTCTATCCATTCCTCTTTAGTAAGGTAGTGTTTCATAGCTTCTTTGACAATATAAGGTTTCAATAAGCTATTTTTTATTGATATCAAAGTTCACAGCTTGAAAATGTGATAAAGATCTTCATTAAATCTTTCCAATAATTATAATTTGTGCTATCAAATAGGAGTCGATGGATACATAGTAACCTTCTCTAGAGTTTATTGCAACAACTTGTTATGCTATGTAGAAAACTTGTACATAAATGATCTTTGACTCTTTTATAAATAAGAGCACCCATTGTGATACTAATTGTAATTCAAAGAGGGGTGAATTAGGTCCAACTAAGTTTTTGAAAACTTTTGCAAACATGGAAATTCTATTGCTTAGTTTTTGAAAAACAACTAATGGCACACTCACTTAACAAATGACACTAGGATTTATAGTCATCCAGCTAACTAAATGGATACCCATTTCCTCTCTCTCACATCCAAACCGAGCTTTAAGTTACTCAAGGTTATCTCCACCTTGATGTTCTACTAAATTTTTGCAAGATTTGTAAATTACTAAGTGATACAATGTTGACCATTAAAGTAAAAAGCACTTGTTGAAGCTCTATACTTTCTACAATACTTGGAAAACAATCATTTCTAAGAAACAATAGCATTCCAACTCTGAACAAGAGTAACATTAGTTTCAAAGAATGATTTTTGAAAAAAAGAATCTCTCTCTCCTTCAAAGTTATAATGCCTCTATAAAGATTATAAAGTGAGAAGATTTATAGTTTAAAAGTAACAAGAATTAGCACAAAAACTTAAAGAATGTCTTGAGATGTGAGCTTGGATTGCTTGCTTGAATCATCAAACTTAGATCCATTATATAGTTTTCAATTGAAAGTAGCTGTTGGAGATGAAATAGATCCATTAAGCACTTCAAATAGCATTATTGGAAATAACTGACATTTGATGTTGATGTTCTAATCAACAAAGTAGCTCCTTGATGAGTTGATGTGCAAGTTTCCAAAGAGTTTCACTTATATGACAGACTAATTTGATTTATTAGTTGGTTGGACTAAAACCGAAAAGTTCAAGCAACTGGTTCAAGTGATTCTTTTGATCAATTGGATGTCAACCAACTAAAATGTGTTATGGGAATTTTAGCCAAAAAAACACAAAACTTGGTGGCATTAAAAATTTATTATATCATGAATTAAAATTTGTTTCTACATATCCCCAATCTGAATTGTGCTAACAATTGCACATATGTCTCTAACAGTTACAAATGTTGTTAAAAAAATTGCTAATATGGCTACCTACATATCAAGTCAATTTATGCAGCTATTAACTTGGAACTATATTTCCAGCATTTGTCGGAGAAGTTCGAATATCTCCTGGTGGCATCGACTGATGGAGTATCATTATCGTGAGTTCTAGGAACATACATGCAAAGATTAATCCCAAAGCAATCTTTGCTTTCCTCCATGTGCTTGATGTTTTCTTCTAAACCCCCCACCATGAATAAATAAAAAAAACGAAACATAAAACTAGATCGCAATGTCATCTTTCCTCTTTCTTTCATTCTTTTCTAAATCTTCAACTGAAAACAACTTCCTAAAGCTTAGATATTTGAATCAAAAACTACTTTCTTCTTTCCTTTCTCAGAAATCTTGAAACAAAGAGTTTCCTATCAAGTTTCTAATGTCTAGAATGAGCTAGTGAGAGATGAAACTGTAAAAGGCAAACACAAAATCTAGATCTTTAAATGGATTGTAATGATGTTTTAAAAGAGGAAGGTTTTATTTCAATGATTTTGACAAACAAGGCAAGATGAGGACTTGGTCATAAAAAGAGTTTGTCTCTTTCTTCTCTCTTCTTCATGGCCTCCATTAGAGCTTTAGTTTTGAGCTTAGTTGTAGCCTTTTGGCAAACGAGCGATTGATGGAGCACATTTTGCTTGGATTAGGAAGGCTTAGGGCCTTATACTCCTAGAATTGAAGTTTTGGATTTTGAGTCTATGTTGCTTTGAAGAAACTTAGAAGCCTCTATTTTGATGCAGAATTTCTCCAATTACAGCTAATCATTATAGATTCATTTTCCATTAAATGTATCCTTGTCATGTCATCAGGTCAACAACCACATAGACATTGACTTGAACATAGTAGGCCACATCAGCAAAAAAATAAATAGTATTAGTAATTAATAGAAGATTAGGTGCAATTGTTAGCACATTTCAAATTATGAACATTTACAACTTAAATTTTAATTCAGGGCAGGAGCGGTAAAAGTTAGTCCCAAAATGTGCATGGATCGTTCTTGGACTCTTAGCATCTGTACCATTCTATGAAGTAGTACCCTTTCAATGTACAATCTATTAGGTAAAATACTGCAATGAATGACATGAAAAATTCATATATAATGTTGTATCCAACTCTTTTATTTTTATTTTTGGGTAAACTTCAAAGATCTCATTAAATAAAACAACCAAAATATAGACTGTAAAGCCTTGGCCGATGAGGGCAGGCTAATGAGGGCGGGTCAAGAGGGCTGGCAGGCTTCTAGGCAAGATGAGGGACTGAGAGTTAGTCCAACATCACTAGGGGGAAAGTTATTAGGCTCTTGATAAGAGTGATGGGGACTTCCCTTACAACGAGGCCTTTTCCCTGGGAAACTAGGGAAGAACAAAACTGTGCGGGGTGTATGGGCACTCCGGCACAGACAATATCATTGCAAGGTGTGGGCCCTCAGGTTGTTACAAGTGGTATTAGAGCCAGACCCCGACCCGGTGTGGGTGGTTAGCCGCACGTGGGAGCTCGCGTGTGGTAAGACACGCGGGGACGCGTGTACCCTAAGAGGGAGAGGTTGTGAAGCCTTGGCCGATGAGGGCAGGCTGATGAGGGCTAGCCAAGAGGACTGGCAAGCTTCTAGGCTGGCAGGCTTCTAGGCAAGGTGAGGGACTGAGAGTTAGTCCCACATCGCTTGGGGGAAAGTTACTGGGCTCTTGATAAGAGTGATGAGGACTTCCCTTGCAACGAGGCCTTTTCCTTGGGCAATTGGAGAAACAAAACTGTGCGGGGTGTATGGACACTTTGGCACGGATAATATCATTGTAGGGTGTGGGCTCTCAGGCTGTTACATAGACTCTATACAAAGATGTATTTACAAAAGGTACACCCATAAGCATAAGTGATCTAACTTTATGAAGCACAAAAAAACACAAAATCCTAAGTTGTTCAAAAGAACTGCATATGTACCATACTTATATAGGGGTTTCATATCAATTTAATTGCTTATGCAAGGTTGGTAACTAGTTTATGCCTCTTTAGCTACATGCCTTAGTGGTTGAAACTTGAAAGAAAATGTGTTTTTTATCAACCAATTTTCAGGCCAACTCACAAGGATGGACTAGATGGGCATCCTTTAGCCTTGTGGGTTTTTAGAAGAGAATGTCCAGTGGGACCAGATCTACTAACTTCTCAAATCAGATACCAAAAAGCTACATAATAGTGACTTAATATTTAAACCCATTCAATGTTTGAGGAGTGCTTTAGTAAGATATTCAATTTTACAAAATGGGTCCTACTTTTGGTTGATTGAACCCCTTCATCTAATATGTCAAAACCTAAATCGCATTCACTAGATGACTAGCTCATCTTATGATTGAACTTTCTAGAAGCAATGGTCCACATTCAACTACCAAAGAAACAAATTCTTCCTAATGCTAGAATCATCCAACTATGTGATCTTTGGCTTCTTACATTCCTAAATTGAAGATGTAGATGATTGTCCTAGATCAAATGTATTGTAAATGGATCCATTTTGTAAAAGTAAGGTGCTCTTTGTAATTATATGTGATGCAAATATGAAGTCCACAACACATGCTCGCACACCTATTCCGGGCAATTCAGTCACTTCACTAAAGATAAAAAAAAAAAAGGGATTTTAGAGTCATCATGCATGTTTTTTCACCTTAATAGAATACCAGGCTAGGCTCATGAGACTCTTGGTTGATTTTAAGCCCTACTTAACAATTTCTAGTTGATGGTGGTATGGGGTACCACTTATATAAGGCCATGTACTATTTGAGGATATTTTTCAATTGATTTATGTTTTAAGGAAGCGGGATCCTTAACCAAATGTTCTAAAGAAAATAAAAAAGGCGGGAGGCTTAGTAGTCTGTGAGGATGCAAAGTTGAGTGTTCATAGCTAGGGC
Source organism: Warburgia ugandensis (assembly GCA_035236585.1). Classification (NCBI taxonomy): domain Eukaryota; kingdom Viridiplantae; phylum Streptophyta; class Magnoliopsida; order Canellales; family Canellaceae; genus Warburgia; species Warburgia ugandensis. Next base: position 46,863,687 of record CP141129.1, read on the forward strand.
TCTCAAAGAAAAATAAACTGACATAATTTAAATGTCATGCACATAATGTAAGGGAGTCAAAGTAGCAAATAGATAAGTGGGTTTAAGTTACTACTGTGAGCTAGGTAATCCTCTTTAAAGAATATAATGCATATCATGCAAGTATTAAAACTAAAATAAAGATAAAATGTAGTTGGACTTAGTGGTCCGATGGGTTACAAGGCCTTAGGCTCTTAACTAGTTCTATCCTAAAGAGAGAAAAAATAACAAAAATTAAATAAAGCACTTAGTAGTTTATAAAACTTTCAAAAATTTAGGTTTCACTTAGTCACAATGTGGGAAGAAATTGCAATGGTTGCATCCCCTTGGCCCACAAAGTGGTCTCTACAATACAGTAGCATATCGGTGGTTATTTTGTAAAGTTTGTAAAGAGAGATTTGCTTAAAGTGACATATCAAAGGAGATAATAGTCGTGAATGAAGATTCCTAAAAAAAAGTAAGATATGCCCTTACACTTTCCTACAAAAGTAGGCACAATAATATAAATAAAGATGGCAAGAAAACACATACAAACAATGATGGACACAAGAACCATTGTTCATCATTAAACACAAACATTCAAGGGAGGGGCCCAAAACTAATAAAACTAGTTGTGCATCTCTTTTCTTTCTCATTTAGATTACATCTCTCAAGAAAAAAAATCCTCTTGCCAACCCTCAAACAATCATTCATAAATATTATAGCACTTTGTGTATTACAATCTAGATATGGTATAAGCATACTACCTACACATAATTGTGTAAACAGTAATGGGATGGAGCAATTCTTACATATGTTCAAGCTCACTCTTACTATATACATCTGTATTGACTTAGAATTAAGATGAAAATTCTTTAACAAGAAACAACATGCAAGAATCACAATAATGCACACATTACAATTTAGAGTCGGTACAAATATATTGCCTACATAGGGTTAATCTGGCAGAAGTATGATAGGAGAATTTTTTGCATGGCTTCTAGGCTTATTTCTTGGCATAAAAACTTCCCGGAGATGGTATGGGCTCCAAGGAAAGGATCTACAATGTTTTGTTTGAAGAGTAGTTGACAAAAGAATAAAAGAGGGCCTTCGGGGTATTTTTGTTATTTTATGAGGCATCTCCTTCTTTCAAAATGTTTGGAGCCTAAACTCTTGGCTTGAGACAATATTTTTATGCTCTTTTCTATGATTTTAGCATATTTTGCATAGATTTTAGCCATTGTTTCCTTTTAAGGAAACCTCTTGCCTTTTTATAATTGAAAAGGGGTTGAGGTAACACGTCATGGATAAGATAGCTTTTCATCCTGCATGAGATGGAAGACATATATCCCTTGTATAGTAGCTTTTAGCTGCATGTGAATCTATTTTTTGGCATAGTGGCATGGGTCTTAACCACTTGTCTTCATACAAATGGATGTGTAAAGAGACCTCGCCCTTTGATTATGTCATGGGAATAACATCACATGCATATTCTCATCATATTTGAGAATCTTATATGAAATAAATGAGACTATTCTCCATTGGTTAAGCACTTCATAAGTACTTATCATAGAGACTACCTTTTCATAGGTCCAAAGGGCAAGCATGCATGGGCTATTGCTTGGCATCCTCTAGAAGATATATACCTGACTCCTTTGTTAGAGAATTATTTTCCATAATAGGCCCTTCAACCAATCAAGCCCAAATATTTTGGAGGTGGAGTGGTCATCCCACTGGGCTTCAATGTTAGTAAGGCTACCATACCAACTATTTTTCCATCTTTTACACATAAAGATGCATTGGAGTTTTTTACTTGTTGTTTCCTTAGACAAGAGGCTCTACTACAGCACAGTGGTGTGTACATTGTTTTCGCCCAACATACAAGCGGTGGGTGATGATTAATCATAGCCAAATCACACTCGCTGAAACATCCCCCTTATTGTTCAGTACTTCAATATGTCATGAAACCTACTCTCAGCCTTTCTATGACACTATAACATGTGTCGAGTAAATTGGGAACATATGGTACAAACAACTAAAAATTACAAGGAAGATTCTAGAAAATTCAAACCAGTCATCTTTTAAGCCCTGTCTTGCATAGGCATGCCCACAATATCTCATCCATCATATTGTTCTTCACTTCATTTCATGTCCTATAATTACGTCGTCCATTTTATAACTCGAAACAGCAAATGCTAGGATCATCTCAATGAGATTGTGGGTCACATCCTAGGCCTCCAAGTACTTCCGACCATTCCATTTACTCTCCTTCATCACATAATTCCTAGAGAGACAAAAAGACATCCAAATTGTGGCGTGTTCAGGGTAAAGTCTGCAAAAAGTTGAAATCCGATTGGAGCTGAAAGTAAGGCAATTACAAATATTCTTTTTCCATTTATTTTTTTTTATCTCATCCAAGGCCATTTGGTTGGTCTTACCATTCTGGATTTTCATATTTGTGTTCTTTTACTCTTGTGGGTTAGGCCTCTTTCCCAATGTAGAGACCAACCTGATCAATTGCAGGGAAAGCTTCTTCCAAATGGAACAACATCAGCATCTATCTTGGCGCTGGTTTTGAAGAATAGTTTCAACTACTCCATCTGCCATTCGATTCAAATCCAGTAACATTTAGATCCAAAATCTTGATAGTCTACAACACCTATGGTAGTACTAAGTTAGTATTATTCATGATTAGTTGGACGTGGAGAATTTTTGAGGTTTCTAAATGCAAAATGTTTGTAAGAGATGACCTTCAAATGCAAATAAAATAAAATAAAAAATCCATGATCTTGATCCAACTGCCTGTGTTGAGGGACAAACTTCCCACAACATGGAAATTTCGCACTTGCTTTTTTCGTAGGAGGCAAGTTTTTATGAAAATGGTTGGATTCCTAAGATTCAGTAAGACCCACATGTGCACTGTTTATGCCAGCAAAGCCATCAATCATACAAGACAGTACAATAGCCGCTTCTTTCATCTTGATCAAATTAATTAGCACCAAAGTTTTAAAATCTTTTCTCACTACTTCTATCACTATCGAACCTTCCCCTTGACCTTTTAAAAACTTCAACTTGGATCATCCTGCCATTTTCGTATAAAAGGGATAGATGTAATGAAAAACTTAATTTAATAAGTTTTAATTAGCATATCAATGAGGACTAGTATAGTTAGAAAATGAAACTCGATTGAAACTTCCTCCCTTGGCAAATCATTTTCCTAGTGCCATGTCTTCCAATGCATGGCAAAGTCCCCATTTGAGAGACCAAAAGGATGTTCCAAAGCAAAGCCATGATAATATACAATAGCTGAAAGCATGCACTTAGGGAAATGGTTGCAAATTGTAATCACATTAGTTGTCAATGCTTGGTATGTGAAAATATGAGAAAGTTAACTATAAATGAGTACAGATAACATTTATGCTCCAATGGAGTCTATCAAAGCTATTACCTTCTTGATCTGGCAGCAAGAAGAACTACCTCAAGGGCCTTTGGCAAGGACAAAAATATGGGACTGGAAAACACTTTAGGAAGTTTTGCAAATAGTTCAGTTGCATCAATGTTGCAAGATGCATATGATAACTTTGAGGATGACCCTAAATAATTCCATACTGCATTGGTCTAAGTCGATGACCCATTTTGCCTTGGGCATACAGTATATACTAAGTTACCTACAGTGGTAGAACCGTACAAAATAAAATTAAGATTTGGTTTTTCGAATCTAGGTTTAATAAAAGTGTTGAAAGTAGTGGGTGAAATGCTATCAAAGGAGAATAAACTTTCAAGGTTCATATTAGATGCGAAGAAAACCCTATCTATAATAGGGTTAAAGTATAATAAATGCATGCATGTCCTAATGGCTGCATCTTATAGAGGAAAAAATACAAGGTTAAACTACATGCTAAACTTGTACAAAGCCAAGATGCGAGTTGAAGAAGAATTCAATTAATTAGGTGAAAACCTTAATTTCTCATGGGAGAAGAAGAAAGCAACTAACATATAGATAGAAGTAGCTCTATAAGTTATTTAGTGAAAATTAATATTCTTTGAACTTGAGTATTGGAAATCTTGCACATGTGGCATGTGCTTTATGTCAGGCACATTCAAAAAAATGTTTCCAAGAGCTTGACTAATACTTTACTTGACATGCCTTATAATTCATGGTAACCCGAGAAGTAATAGCTTTATTATATCATTTGATATTATAGATCCCTTTTTAATAAAATTTTGTTAAAAAAAAACATTTTTACAACATGCCCCATCGATAAATGATCTTGACTTTATTTAGTAGGACCCATTTTAACCTCCAATGCCTTGAACATCCTTTAGGGACAGGTCAATTAACTCATTTAAATATCTTTGTTTTTTTCACAAACAAAGAATTACAAACCAAACCACTCACACACTCCTAAATTTAAACTTCAACCCAAAGGAAAAAGAGGAGACTGAAATTTAAGAATATTTTAGGGTTAATGTATTTATTTTGAAGTTAGGATTATCCGAGCGGCACAACTTTTAGACTATTCAATCACAGATAAGTGGAGCCAAATGCTTAGCTGCCCACGCCTCATTGTATTCTGGAACTTCCCTATCTCAGAATACAAATACGAAGTTTATCTGGTTTGGGGCCGTTGATTATGGAGGCTCTGTTGATGAATGTAAGTACTTACTCGCACGGATGACCTCAGATCAAAGGCTCAACGGTAGCATAACCTAGAGACAAATGGTTGAGATCATTAAATAGGTAAAACGCACGCATTTCTGCCTGCCCATATCCTTCTAAAGGAGAACATGGGCATCCATCAATTTTAATAATTATTAAGGAAACGGATGCCTGGCCGGCCTAGGATCCGGGAAGGGCCGATCCTAGAATGTCAAATACCTAATCCAAGGCTGAGGCTAGCTGTACGCTCCAAATTGTAAGACCATGTCTCATTTGACGACTGTGATCTCATCTTTTTAACTCTGCCTCTTCAATCGCCTTGGTCGGAGACCGTGTTGCTTAAATTTTTTTTCTTTTTTTTTAAAAAGAACTGCATATACTCATCTGCTAAGCAGAAAGCAAACCGGGGCTACAATTATTTGTACCGTAATTATTACTACTATATATAATTACATATTTACTTGCACAAGGATACTAAAATCTGACGAGGAGGTTTTCCTGGCCTCCTTGCATGTTGAACAGACCAGTTATCAACCAATAAAACATCTCCCTTCTGCCATGCCACCTCCACGCATATTTCGTTCAGAGCTTTTCTGAAAGCTTCAATGGCTTCTGGAGGGATTGGTGACCCATCTCCATAGCTGATCTTCTGTCCATCAATGTTGTTGAACCAAAGTCTCTCCCCTCTAATCCTTCGAACGGCTTCCAGAGGTCCGAAAATGATCTTTGCACTGCCGTCCTCCATGATCTCAAAGGATGAGCAAAACATTCCCTCCTTGGCCCTATGAAACGCAAAATAAAACCAGTTTAGGGGGCTGAAACACTCGGTTGAGCCCCTTGGATGATTAACTCGAACCCAGCCGAACACTGTAAGCATCTTACTTTTGGCCTTTAAACAGACGGTCAGAAAATCAAAATGCGACAGTGCCCAACAACAAAGCATCAAAGTTTAGACCTGTCCTAAGGTGAATAATTCTTAATTATGTATGGCTTACTACTCATAGAAGCTGCAGCACATAAATCGTTTGAATCATTACAGTAGGCCCTAACTGTACATTTTATTGGCCTCTCATATTTCCCGGAGGAATATATGCTCATCCACCAGGTGAGTTCACGCATTTGATGATCCAAACCTTTTATGTGGTTGAGAACCTACTTCTGCACGACCATTTATTTGATGCACTTCCACCATATAAAACGGTAACATAGATCTTTCCGGACAATCTATCTTATATTCAAACATAGAACATGGACAACTTACAGCTTCTCTGCCTCTGAAGGAACATTAGTACCAAGTATGGACTCCCAGCTTTGTCCTACTATTTGCTCCGTAGTGCTCTCCTTGGGAAACACTAGCTCGGCCACTGTCCCAAGTCTTTCCACCTTTGATACAATTTCCGGTTGCCAACGTTCCATTTCCCTTAACAAGGTAGTACTTCTGGCTAGACATGTCTGGCCCCCTTCCGGCGAAGGTGTCAAACAGAAGAAGAAGATCTTAGAAGGGTACTGCCTCATCTGAGTCCATAGAAAAAACAGTTAGCAAAACTTGTTTACCAAATTTCTGTAGTTATGCCACGAAAATAAGCCAAATCAAATTCACAAAAACTAATCAAACCAGGGACATTTCGTGGTGGAATTTGATATTGATGTGGGCAGGTGCTTCATTTGCCGTATAGACTCTCTCGTCAATTTTGATCCGGCAACTGGGTCCCAAGTACGGCATCTCCTCCCATCCAAAGATCTCAATCAAACGTCGGAGATCTCTAGCATCTTGGACATCGAAACCTCGAAATAGAATGGCTCCATGCTTCAACAATAGCTCACAGAGCGTCTCCTTGTTATTTGACACCCCTTTTATGAGTTGATCGACGCTCGCCTTGGATGAGTCTGCCGGTTTCAATGTCTTGGGTAGCACCAACCCGTCAAAGACCTTATCTTCTGCAATTCTTGCTTCTACGAACATCTCCTCCATATTCTCTTCTTCCTTTTCTTCTTCTCCTCCTCCTGCTGTTGAATGTGCCACTGTAGTACTTCCACGTCTAGTTATAAGCCATGATACGTAGTCACATACAAGTGCTTATGTGTCACGTTGGCTCAAGCACAGTTAACTGGCACTTACCTAGTAGGAACTTGGATAAGCATGCATGCACGAAACATGTCCATAAACATCTGGATTTTGTGGGACATTTGTGAATTAGTTTAGCTACCAGCCTTCTTTATTTACTCTTACTCTGCGCTACCGTAGAACACGTTTGAGGTAAAGGGAGAACGTTACGTTTTAATCCTAATCTCTTTGGGAGACTTCAGAATCGTGGTGGAACTCACATCATTATACTGAAAATACTGATAATGTCCACGTGATGTGACATTGACGCATTGGATGATGTATCGCTGTGATCAAGGATCTGATGCTTCATTAGTCATCTGCAAGCAGAATGTGCAAGTGGGCCTGCTTGTTTGATGATCTATACCACTTATCTTAGGTCCATAAAGCAAATTCTGAAAAGTCTGTTAAAAACTTTGGTAATGAGTTTTCTTAAAGGTTGAACTACTCGGCACGGATCTGATGCTTCATTAGTCACCAGTAAGAAGAATGCGTAAGTGGGCCCGCTTGTTTGATGATCTATAGCACTTATCTGGTAGGTCCATAATATAAATTCTGAAAAGTCTGTGAACACTTGGTAACGAGGTCTCTTAAAGGTTGAACTGCTCAAGCAGCATACTACACTGTTAAATTTCTAGCTTTTAAATGGATCTGGAGCCCATTTTACGCAGATAAATTATGGGGTAGAAACTAGAACTGTCGAGTGGCAAAATGTTTTGGGCCACGGACTACTCAGGCCAGTGCTTCCCATACATGCACTGTGGAAAGAGGAACAGTGATATCAAGCCTCTTATTTTTCTCATAAGCCCTTCACTAAATGGTTAAAAATGCTAATCCTCTATGTAGGCCTACGTTTTTTAAGATCTACATTATTTATAATACTTAGATGGGCTATACTCCAAAGATCTCATTCAGTGATGAACCTAGCAACTTTTACTTTTAGTTGTAAATTGGGATGTGAAAATTTTTGACCGACCATTTTACAACTCATGAATACAGTTGTTAAGATCATGCAATGAATGAGAATTTCAAAATATGGCCCATCTAACTCAAGGATAACACCATAAGCATTTTAAACTTTTGGAAATCTAAGCTTTACAACTCATAAAAGCAGCAGTTAAGATCATGCAATGGATGAGAATTTCAAATTTTGGCCCATCTAAGACAAGGATAAGACTATGAATGTTTTAAATTTTCAGCAACCTTAGCCCACCTGGACATATATAGCCTTTCTTATTATTTAGTGAGGCACTCTCGAGAAAATTTAAGGGGAGCGTATATCACTACGCTAGAAAGAGCCGGAGATGGTGAATACACATACTTTCCTACCGAAAAGTAGTCGGGTGCAAAGTACTAACGGAGTCTACTGTTTCCATCATCCAAACCATTTCTCCACTAGATGTTGCCGTCCAAGCATTTTAAGCTTTTTTACAGGGATTCATTGGCAACCTCATTGTTTAGAATTTTATTTTCCAATAGTTTGTTTGAAGGACGAAGATCAAAAGCGTATAATGTTTAAACGGGTACTAAAGGAGAATTCATGTATATTGGATAGATAGTTTGGATCATTAAAAAGAGTAAACCCAATTAGCGCTTTCTTTGAAAAGGATTAAACAAAGGATATTGATATATGCAGCCCTATTTTGCTTATGTATTGGAGAGCCCATTAGGCTGCATGCTATAGATCCTTTGTGGTCCACTTCTTCCTTATGTCTTCTATATGCGGAAGCTTAGTGCACCAGGCTGCCCTCTTTTAATAGTCTAAATAGTTCATCTAATTCAGACTATCATAGATGCCCTACTTATAAAAATTCTCATCTATTGATATCTCACATACCAGGTTCGTTAGACCTTTGGTGCTGCAAAATGGATGGTTTTGAGCATTCACAATCCATTCCATAATAGTAAAAGGTCTAATAAGCATGGACTTACGGGTATTAAATATATTATATTTCTTTATATATATATATATGACATCTACGACGCGCATAAAGTAGATAAATAGTTTAGATCATTAGAAAAATGTAAGCCATAAGCCTAGTCTACATTTTTTTAATGAAAAGCCATATAAAGCTTGTCTCTTTGGTTTTTTTCTAGTCACCTGGTGTACAAAGTGACTACAAATTCCCTCCCCACCGCATTAAAGGCACCATAGACATAAATGGGCCGATTGATGGCTGACTTGGAAAATTGTTTCTAAAAGGTATTTTTCCATTTGTATTATCTCAAAAGTTAGGCCTGCCTTACAGAATTATCGGTGCATACTGTCTTTCTTGAAACGTCTCCTTGTATTTGCACAACTAGTAGTAACACTAGGTATAAAGGATTTGAAAATCAAAAAAATGATTTTTTCCCAGCTATCCGTATGGAGACCTTATTTGGATGATCGGATCTATTTTTTACTTTTGTGGTACCTTAGATTGATAGGATATAAAATTTTATAGCTATTGGATAATTTTAGTCATGTTTTTTTTTGCTTTTAAATTATGTTTATTAAAGTTTTTAACTAAAAAAGCTAGTAGCTAGAAGCCCCTGATGGAAATCATTTTTGGCATACAGCCTCAACAGGCAGGCCAAACGTGATGAAAGGTTCAGTCACTCCGTTTTATCACGGTTGTATCCTTTTCAGCGTCATTTTCCAGCTTCCCGGTAGAAAAACTCATTTTGGCCTGTGTTATGACAGGAGGAAAAAGAAGATCGCAGAGATGCAGAAGAAGAGAGGAAAAAAAAGGCCATGCTGAGATCTTTGAAAGTCAAGATTTTTGAAGTAGAGATGGAGATGGAGGAGATCAAAGGCGAGATGATCTCTGAAGTAGAGCTGAAAAAGGAGAAATGAAGGGCGATATGTTTCCCGAATTGAAAGCATAGGTATTTCAAGTGCACATGGAGAAGACGAGGTAAGATGATATTTGAAGTGCAGTCGGAGTTCAACTTCCTTCTCATTTCCATCTAAAAATTGGGAGAAAAATAAACAAAATTCGAAACAAAAAAACTCCACCCACACGAGAAATTTTAGATTTCCATAACGAGGAACCCATAGTTCATAAGCCTAACCGGAACTTCGCAACGAAAAACTCGTCTCTTAGTAGTCCACTGGCATTGAGAGGAGACTTAGATCGGCCTAGAGATTCTATTGAGTTGTGCTCGTCCATGGTCATCTATCTACAAGAGTTCTGCTTCTTGGTGAAAATTTTAGTTCTTACTGAGCTGTTAGCAACCCCCAGTCAGTTACAGACAATTACAGAAGATGAAATGCTCTAATTAGCCTCTCCATCTAGAGGGGAGGAGTGCATAGGGGTAAGCATCACAGATCAACAAGCCATCATCGAAGCTTGCAGATGCAGTTTGCACATGCTTGCTACCCAAATAAGATAACAGCAAACCCCATCTCCAGCAATCTACAGTACAAAAGAAACAAATATAATGCAAACTAATACAAACATTTAGGTGGCCTCGACCAACCAAACACCCATCAACAGCTGCGCATAACAAGGATATAAATTGCAGCATCACCAAAGGCTCGGCATTTTGTAATGGATGTGGGTGGAGTTTGAACCTTAATCTCTCGTATAAAAGACTGTAAGTGCTCTCCCAAAATTGAACTAAAGATGCATATGAGAAAATAAGAAGCAAATTAAATAATTCAAGCCTGCAACTATTTACAGAGCAATTTGATAGCCAATTTTATGCATTACTTTGTTCTACATAGTACAAGTGGAGAAAACAATCCACCAGACCTAAGGTTTGAGTATTTCTCGCAGGCATATTTCCTCCATAGAAACGAAATATGAAAAACTTTACTAACCTTTTTGAAGAGTATGCGGCAGAGAGGCTTTTCTTTTGTTCTCCTTCACCGAAGAGACATGCATGAAAAGATAAAGCTTATGGGCCTCTAGAGTTTCTGGACAGGGCTTGATTAAGAGAAAATGAGAGCAGGAACTACAGCATGAAATTTCTGGGATTCTTCAACAATTTGTTAGATACCCGCAATAAGCTATCTGCACAAAGGAGAATCTGTTTTTAAGGTTTAGCTTTGGAGATAAGGACCCATTACGTGGAGGGCAGCCCAGTGCAAGAAGCTCCTGCCTATGTGGGGTTTGGGAAATCACAAAGGTCTACAGTATGCAGCTTTACCTTGTATTTTTGCAAGAGGCTATTTCTACATCTTAAACCTATAACCTCAAGGTCACACGATGACAACTTTACCGTTGCCCCAAAGCAAGTCTCACCCGAAATTGCATATGTTGCCAAAAATTATCCGAAGATCTTCTTCTTCTGCAAAACAGATATCAGATTTAAAAAATCTAAAATCATCTGTGATATGGTTTTAGCCAGTAGTCTGGGAGGAGACGTCGTGCAGAAAAAGCACGCCCTATTTCTATTTTTTTGTCATATAAAAGGAAACAGGTTTCTGATTAAAATGATATTCCATCTGAGCAGCTTTTGTAATCTCACGTTTCTCGTATGGAAGGAGATTTTACACCTCTGTACAAAGGGGTTTAAAGAGAGAAAAAAAAATAAAAAAAATTCTCTCTCTCTCTCCAATTTCTACGGTGGAAAGCTTTTTATGGCGTTGCATTAAAAAAACCTGCACGTTGGGCTCACTATTTATAAATTTTCATTTATCTCAACTGTTCATTTAATTCGAGCGGTCCTAGATGCTAATAAGTGCTACACTTATCGAGGATGATTCAGATTATTAACAGAAGTGCAAGACAATAGAAGTGGAGGTAGAAAATGGTCTAAATAAGATGCGGGCAATTTTGCCACTGAATCAGCCTGAACAACGAAGAAAATAAGGTTAGAAGATGGGCAAAGGATGATTCTTCACTTCGAATGGAAGATTCAGATGACTAACAGAAGTGCAAGACAACGAAAAAAAAGGTGGAAGATGATCTGGTCCAAATCTTCATTCTCCTCTCTAATAACTACCAAATCTTTCTGTCACGTATCGTGAAGATCACGGGTTGATGGCTGCTCAGTGTTCATGGGTGCGTGTGTTCAACATTCAAGAAAAATTTCAAACCTAAAGAGAGTAACATTTTCACAACATGGGAAGGCACGTATCATCCCTTTCTTACAGTACAGATGACTAACAGAAGTGCAAGACAACGAAAAAGGTGGAAGATGATCTGATCCAAATCCTCATTCTCCTCTCTAATAACTATCAAATCTCTCTGTCACGTATCATGAAGATCACGGGTTGATGGTTGCTGTGTGTTCATGGGTGCGTGTGTTCAACATTGAAGAAAAAGTTCAAACCTAAAGAGAGTAGCATTTTCACAACATGGGAAGGCACGTATCATCCCCTTCTTACAGTACAGATGAAGATGCATGCGGGGCTTCGAAGTGAGGGAGGATTAGATCTTCCTAAACCTGGCACTGGAAGACGCTACAGCAATACAGAAAAGGGATGAACTGCGGACAGTCCTTAAAAAGGCGTCTAAGCCTAAAAGCTCCATTTGAAAACCCCTCCTCCACCCCACCCCCGAGCTGGTTTAGCATGCACAAAGTGGCCCCAGTTAGAAAAGATAAAAAGGGTAGCCCCAAAGTCACATGACGACAATTCTACTGTTGCACCAAAACTCAATTAGAAAGGATTAGTAACTTAATTATCCATGTTCCAGTCAACTTTTCTTTTCTTTTTTAGATCACGGCACCAAATAATCTTTTTCCATTGAATGATCTGGAAACTCTAATTGGTCAATATTTTAGTTGCAACTTTCTGATCCAATCCACTTTTCCGTTAGGATGTGGCGAGGATTCTCCAAGGAAGAAGATCTTTGACAGCAGCTAAAATATGGGGATCAGTTTGTTCATCAAAGTGTTGAGCTCTACATTTACATTTTTTCTGCGACCAACTACATTAGACATCTCTACATTTATATTTAGCATATATACAAAATCGTATCTTAATTTATGCTTGTAGATACCACATAGAAACTCTAATTATCGATCACATCACAAGGGGGAATTGTGCATTTGTACCTAACTTTGTCACACACTGGCATTAGTTTCAACCAATTAAAACCAGTCACTTTCGCCTAAGACTTTTGCTCTAGCACATAATTAGACCTACCTTCCCAACCCTACTAAGAATTTGATGTGAGCCACACATTAGTAACAGGCTGTTATGTTGCATGATGGGAGACAACCATGATTCTTAATGAGAAGTCCCCCCAACAATTAAGAACTATGTTATCAAAAGTAGGGTTCAGGACACACTTGTGATCTTTAGATCCAGGAAGTTGACAACAAAAATGTTCAGACTTTTAAAATGTTTGGGAAAATTAAAAAGTAAAAAACGAGACATTAAGAGAAAATTGACCAAACCGCCAATCCAGCTTCTGCTGAAATTCATTTAAAATGTGGAAATTTTGTTAATGTCTATGATGTTAGCGATGTTTGCACCCTTTCGATCAATATTATTCGGATTACCAGCTTGCTGAGCCCACATATTAATTTAGCTGCAAATGTTTTAGCAGACACAGCCATATAACAAGTACCATGACAAAAACCCTATAAATTGGCATATCATCCTGAGAAGCACAAAAACTGAGAACTCTATACATCTGAATCTATGAGTATCTATTAATTTTGGTACAATTTAGTGCTTTCGCATGTGATCTTCATAAAGCCACACACAACAAGTGCATCCGGTCTTGCACACAAAAAAGAAGTTCCTGATCTGTTCAACATCGGCCTTGTCCCTACCCTAAAATATGACCATTTACTTAGTTACCAATTTTTTGTTGTTTAACTAGCCAAACCATTAATTTGCTACCCATGCTATTCATACACCAAAATTTTAGCCCAATCCAACAACATTCATTTGCCATACAATGAACACTATATCTTCAACATGTACGTTTTAATTTAAATAACATCGCAGCGGTCTACACAAGCATCAAAAGCCTTCGGAAACCAAAGGGCCTTTGGAGCATCCACCTTCACCAAGAAGCTTCAAACTTAAAACAGAGGGAGCATCCGTAGGTCATCCAGGGCTCTCTGCTATTGGTGGTATCTTAGGAGACTCAGAAGCCAAAGTCATTTTTTTACTTCTCTGGACCCACTGGTGAAGCTAATGCTCAAGCCGAAGAAGCTTTTACAGTGCGCAGAGGGGTGAAGATGTGGGTAGGGTACAAATTTCAACCTTTCATCATCGAAGGAGATTCAACCAATACAATTAGATGGCTGAAATCCAATATATCTGGTCCCTGGAAAGTTTCTACTCAAGAGGCTTTATCATCAGTCCTCAGACGTCAAGAGAGAGGCTAGTAGTGCTGCAGACAACTTAGCAAAAGAGGGGGTCAATCTCAATGACTTTAAGAGTTGTATGATCCAGGCTGAGATGTTTGTATTTGTGTTATGTTCTATTTGGTTTTGATTCCCTGTTGTCAAACAGAGTGGATACATATGGATCGGTGTGTCCAAGTATCCCCTTTAATGATACATATGGATCGGTATGTCCTGCAACAATACTTGCGTGCAGATGTATGTACTGATGCTCCAAATCCAGCCAATTCCTCAACCACAAAATACCTGGTCAGATTTGAACTACAGATGTGCGTGGAAATAGCCTCTTGTAAAATTCAAGGTAAGACTACATACTATTGACCCTTGTGATCCACCTTTTTTCCAGACCCCGCATATGGGGGAGCTTCATGCACTGGAGATGCCCTTTTTTTATTTGAATTACAGATGCATGTCTTGATCAGGCCCAGTTTTCGTAAGAAAAAGCTAGACATTGAACATTTTAGGTGCAGAAAGTTGAAATAGAGAAGTTGGTGGAAGATTAAAATCCATGCATTATTGAAAGGGGAATTTAGATTTCATCCAGGGTTAGAGAGGTAAGAACCTTTCGGTGTACAGCTATCTCACTAGAAAGTGTAGAGAAATAACAAGTAAGGAGATCAGTAGGCGTTTAAACCAGCATAAAGGTGTGAAATTGCCCAAAGAAAGGAGATGTAATACGATTTGCCCAATTCCTCTTGTAACTCCTGCCAAGTTCTGGTGCTAATTGGAACGTTAACGTTTACATAGTCTGAAATGTAATTTCCTGTTCTATTCAGCTTGGAAGTTGTGAATTTTGCCACCATTCTGACAAGGATAGAAGTCTTACAACGTGATAATATTGAGGGGCTCTTAACAGATTTTCAGCAGATTCTCACTGTACTCCAATGATCCAGATGAAATCATTTTGAGTGATGAAACCGCTGGAAAATTTGTGATGAAGTCACTATACAATATTCTTCATTAAGAAGAATAGGAAATTATTAACACAGATCTCTTTTGGAAACAAAAAACCTCGCTAGAACAAAATGCTTCGTATGGCAGTGTTGGTGGGGCAAACCTTCTACAAAGATGCATTCCAAAGAAGTGGGAGAAATCTGGCAAAGATGTGTTACATCTGTCGGAAATAATCAGAAACACTTCACTACATTCTCTTGGACTGATTTCTGTACCTTCACATGGCAGCAAATTTTTCATCTCTTTAAAATCAGTTGGGTTTTCCCAAACAATTTACAAGACTATCATGCAATGGATAATACTCTGAGCAACGAAGAAAATGATGGACGTCAATTCTCCCAACAAATTAAAGCAGCTACAATTTGGTGGGTTTCTCTTGACCCAATGTTCAGGCCCTATTCAGTTCAGCAGATCTTGACAATTGGGACGAGATGTTGCAGATTAAAGACAAAAAAGCAAAAGAAATTAAAGAAATGGAGTCCTCCTCCACAAGAACTCAAGCTAAACTAAGATGGGTCGAGCCATGGCGCTCACAGGGACCCTCAGGAGTGGGAGATTTGTTGAGGGAAGGACGCAGGCTCTACAATCTACTCATTCAAAGGACCTGGATGAGAATCGGATGCAGCAATGCAGAGGGAAAATCAGGACTTACAGCTGCTAGAATTATCAGAGACCTGCATATTCATAAACTTTACTTCGAAGGGTACTCCCTCAATGTTATTAAGTGGCTTCAATCATCAACAACAGCCCGGAGTGTACCCATTCTGGTGGATGAGACAATCTTTTCTTTGAGGAGTCAATATTGTTCTCTCATACTCTACTATCAGGAAATGGAGAGGCAGATGACCCTGCCAGGCAACGGGTGCTTTGATGTTCCGGTTGTCGAATTTTTGGAACAAGGGATTGGTTGGTTTAGACGGATGGACACGTTTAACTTCGAACTTTATACAGTCCTCGTTTCTATTCTTACACTTCAAGTCCGCATCAGTAAAATTACCGGTTTTTGATAAAAAGAGAAGCTCAGGTGGATGAAGCTCTCGTCTATGCAGGGTGTAGAGAAGGGGCGGACTATAAGGGTTTATAATATGTAATTTTATCATGTATTTTTACAAGAGGTTGTTTATGCACCTTGAACTTGTGACCTGAAGTCACACGACAACAACTTTACCATTGCACTAAAGCTCACTGACAATGAAATATAGACATAATTTATGTTGCCACAGGTCCATCAAATACCCAAGTCTTGCTATAAGTCAAAGACAACATTCGCTCTCACATAACCTATAAGCTATAACCAATCGAAATTGGAGTTTGATCAACATCAAATTGCACTAGAAAATCGCTCCAATCTAGATAAGCGATGCCCATTTTTTATCTTCATTTTTCCTTTTCTGAGCTATGAACGGTTTTGATATATCAGACGACAACTGTTGAACTCCCTCTTAGTTCGCAATTCCCAAGCGAGTTAACTCATCTGGGAAATATGAAGAGCTGAAAATGAGTTACAAGTTAAGACTCATAATGTACTTGTCGAAGTCGATCACCCGCTACAAGTTCTTATGGATTCACCCATCGGCGACTAAGTCCAGTTAAAATGGCCTGCAATGAATGAACTTATTGGTACCTGTTGAACTAACGAATCGATCATGTCCACATGGCACACACGTAAGTTTCCTAAAGGTGCATGTTAAGAAAGAGAGAGTATGTAACACCCCGGATTTTTTAAGACAATTTTTTTTTTTTAATGGCAATTTAATTAAGAGCATTTGGGATCCCATGAGAAAAGATTTATTTAACATTTTTCTAAACCTATCTTAAAACTCCGGGTGTTAATTTTCCTTTCTCAAAATGACGTACATGTAATTTAAACATAAATAAATAATCCGCGTATAAATCAACGTCAAATAAATAGGCGCCTTTATTTTAAATCAAATAAACGTCCAAAAGATAATAATAATATGGCCCAGGGTCTATCCATCATAACATCCCATATAAATGTCCAACATATGTCCAAACATCTAAATCACATCCAAATATAAAGTATGCAGTCCACAAAAAAATCCAAATGATAATCCTGTTTATTGACTCACACCACTGTCTAACACTATAGAAAAATGGTCTTTAGCAGCTCTCAAGGTTTATCAACCGCTTTTCCTTTCCTGGTGTCGCGCTCGAGATCTAAGGCATTGCAAAACAAAGCAATGCCTCAGCAAGCTATCGCTTGTGTAGGTACATAGACAATTAATGTAATAAATGAAAGAAATAATGAACAAAGATTGATGAAAAGTCTAACATTTATGGAAATAGTGATATCATAATGCCATGTTCAAATAAATGCCAATTTATTCAAAATGCTAAAACATGAAGTTCACTGAGTTAAAACATGACATGAATCAATAAAATAGAGCATACAACAAGAATAAGGGCACCCTAAGGTAATGGGTCCCACCACATCGCACTAACATCCCTGATCAGGAGTACACATAGTCAACCTCTGAGTGTCGTCACACCCAAGCATACCATCCATAACCATGCTCATCATACATGCACACATAACAAGAATATGGGCCATCATGCTGCAGTGGCAACCCTCCATGGGTATCAACCACCGCCGCTCTCCGTCGACACCATAACGGGAGACTTAGCGTCTGTCCCCATGGAAAGGCTCAGACCGGTAGTGTGGACTATCCATGTTACCAAACCCCTACCGAATGCCATCTATGGGCGGTGTCTATCATATCACAAACTCATCACATCATAATCTCGGAAGGTGGGTGGCCTACCTATCCCTCCTAAGATGACGCCCACCGGCGAGAGCACCCGTCATCAAATATAAAACACGGAAATCATATGTATATGCTAAAACTCAAGAGCACTTATAGCTTGAAATCCCCAAGACATGCCCATCATCCTGGGTTAGCTTTATAAAAGGACCAAATACTAAGCCTCTATACTCATTTCCATGTAAATCCATGCATTTTCTATATATATAATAAGAAATAAATCTCTAATTAAGCATAACTAATTAACATCATGCTTGTAAAAGCATTTTAAATAAGTTTATTCAGTAAAAGAATTCAATTTGGAATAACCATCCTGTACGCAATGTCGCATGAAATCCATGGTAAATAAAAATCGCAATTTAAAACACAATCACACATGATGCTATGTTTAAACATGGTTTAAAATCAAGGCAAAACATTAGTTGTCGTCACCTACCTCAGTGTGAGATCACTAGCTTGCTAATAACTCCCTTTAATTGGTATATTCAAGTGCACCTGTACATGTCACATCACTATTTTAAAATTTTTCTAAATAAAAAGTTGTCATTTCTAAGTTTTTAAGTTAAAACTAGGTCCGCGTTGTCAATACGGTCACAACGCCTCTTCCGGATCGTGATTTGGACCTCTCTAGCTCCCAAAAATCAAGTTTTAGTGAAAACTACACTAAAATGGGGCCTGCCGGACCACCATAAGGTGGTTTAAACCGGCGGCACCCTTTTCCGCCGGTTTACACCGACGTACACGGGCGCACGAAGACGCACGCCGAAGCAGACGTCGTACGGGACGCGCGCCGTGCGTCACGGTCGCCAGGACGCGCCGCGTCCCGGTCCCACTGCGACAGCCAACCAGCGCACTCTCCGCACGCGCGCGACGCCGCGGCGACGACGTCATGTGACGTCGTCCTGGCTGCGTCTCTGAGTGCGTCTTGGCGTCAGCGCCAGGCGCCGACGCCGTTGACGATGCCGGAGAAGACGACCGGATTCCGGTCGCCTCCGGCGGAGCTATAGAGCTCCGTTCTGCGTGATTTTTGCGCCATTTTCTTCAGAATTCTCTCTAAAATCCATTTATGCCCTCCTTTTGCACTGATTTTTCCAAAAACCATGGCTTTTAAACGATTTTTCTCAAGTTCCTAAAAACATCCCTAGGTACTGGTTTTTGAGTTTTCTGGAGAATTCCACCGTTGGATCACTCCCAAATTTAAAGGGTATGCTCTGGGGTCTCTTGTACACTAGTTGGACGGTGCGATTTTCAAACGGATAAGGTTTGATTCGTGAAATCACGCTCCAACAGTAGCGTGCACAAAGCCCCCAAAAATCTGATTTTTTTCCTAATTTTTAAATACTTTCCTAATTAATTTTCTAATTAATAAATACAGAAAAAACACGGATTTGAGGCTTACCTTGTGCCTGGTCGGGTTTGCCCGTGTTGCCGGGGCTCCACTCGCCGGAAACTTCAGATTTTTGCAGGGCTAGGGTTTTGCGTAGCATTCATGGAAAACCCTCAAAGTGGAGCGTTTTGGCTCCTAGAGGAGCATAGATATAGGGTTTTAGAGTCTTGAGGAAGAGAAACTCTTCCCCACACGCCTCTTTCCACGTCTCTCCGGCGATTTTTCCGGCACTGGTAGAGATGTGTGGAAGACGGGGGTGCCAGTATCAATTTGGACCCCTGTCTAATACGTCTCTACCAAATGACCAAATTGCCCTTCCAACTTTGACGGCTTATAACTCCCTCGTTTGAGCTCCGTTTTTCGCGTTCTTGGTGGCGTTGGATTCGTATCGACGAGCACTTTCTAATTCTTATGTTTTTAGGAAAAAATTTCATCCATAAATTTTTTATTTTAATTTATTTAATAATTTTCTATTTTATCTTAAAATTTAAGGATATTACAGAGTATGACAGCCATTGTCTTTTAAGCTTATGCACTAAACAAACGGGAGCAAACTTCACCTGTTTCGAAAGGTTCGCCAACCAGGACATATGCTGAGCAGTTGACGCTAGCATGCAAATTTTACAGTAAGACCAAGGCCACCTTCTCCACATCCTTGCACAAATTTCTGGCTCAAATTCATCAACTAAAAGCAAGTCTAACCACTTTGCCCGGAAGAGAACTTTTCACACTGCGAACTTGATAATTAGAGAGCAGGATTTATGAGAGAAGGTAGTTGGTGCATGAAAAGAAACAGTTGGAGGATTGCTGCATTGAATGAATACAATGGCGTTTGATCGGAAAAATCGGTGGCTTTAGCCTCCTGTTAGCCACTAACAGAACCTTGCTGCATGTGAAGCTTTTAAGAGCACTGTCGGCTAGTTCTTGCTCTCTTTATATACTCGTGACGGACAGTTTCAACCTTAATACGCAGTAGAAGCGAATTGCTTCTTCTTCTTCTTTGTTCTTCTTTTTCTTCTTCGTAGAGTTTGTTGGGTTGAGTTCGCAGCCATATGGGGGGGCTGCCTTCCATTTTGGCCTTATGCGCATTGCTATTGGTGGGTTATGGGTGTGATGGGGTCACTGTGACAAAGAGCACGACGACTGTGGTTGTGGTGGGTGTTGGAGAATGCAAGGATTGTGTTCAGAAGAAGATCAAGAACACCGATGCAGTTTCAGGTATGAAATGATATCTCTGATGCTGTTGGTACAAGGATAGCGATCCATGGATGATAGCATTTTTCCGGTGCTTGAATTGTTTAGGTGATAATATTTGATAAAGTGTAGCGTGTGATAGGATTTGCATGCTTAGTGAATGATATCAATAGTCCATATATGATGATGGCACTCTAAACTCCACTCGTGATAATATAATACAGCTTTTTGGGGCTGTTAGAAATCTGGAAGTAGCCCGACCAATATAAGAAAAGCTTAAAGGGCAGCCTACTCCAGTCTATGCAAGCTCCGGGAAAGGAGCAGACCACAAGGGTCTATAGTACTCAGTCTTATCTTGTATCTTTGCAAGAGGCTGTTTTCATGTCTTAAACCCGTCACCTCAAGGTCACATGACGACAACTTTAATGTTGCGCCAAGGTATTGTCATATGGCAGTGTAGATGTTCTTATTTTCCCTTCTGCTCTTTCTTTTCTTGAAGAGCTAAAAGTATATATCACATATTATGAAATGAGAAAATTGTGAAGATGCATACCTTGCCTTACCTTAGTGATTTATATTTGCTTTAAAAATGATTAAAATTGTTGGATTATGATCTAGAAGTGATCATAGAAGATAGATGTGGATCCCATCAATTTTTTAGACGTCAAAGGGGATCCCCAATTCATTATTATATGATAAGGTTCAACAATGTCTAGGAGGATGAACAAGGAGTTTTGCTTGTTAATTTACACAAGGATAATTGGGTTGCCGTTAACAACTCTTGCGGTTTTTCTCCTTACAATTTCTCAATTGACTGGACGATCTTTTGACATTTTCAGAGATTTATATTATTAATCATTTAAGTAGAAGTCTCTCTCAATGGCAAAAAAATTTCTTCCACTCCCGTTTTCCCTTTTGGTTTAAAGCTTTTGTGGTACTTGAGAAGGCTCAAAGGCAAAAGTTGTCATCATATGACCTTAAGGTCATGGGTTCAAGGCGTGAAAACAACCTCTTGTAAAAATACAAAGTAAGGCTGCGTACTATAAGCCCTTGTGGTTTGCCTCTTCCTCGAAACCTGCATAGGTGAGAGCTTCGTGCACTGAGGCTGTCCTTATTTAAATTTATACTGGTTAGAAATAAGACTATTACTACTTAAGGCCCAATTGGCAAGTCTCATACATTTATTGGATCACTGCAGATTATTCTTTACAGATTATGTGATCATTGCGGATCATGGTTTACAACTATAGCTAATTTTGCATTAAATACAATCCAAAAATGAAGTTTCCAATTGTTTCTTTGTGCAATCCACATAAATACATTGTCTGAAATATTATGAGTTATTTCCCATAAAATTGACTAAACGTAAGATATCTTTTGTCATTTTTTTAATTATAATGACAAGAAATACCTGAGCAATTACTAACGTAGGAGATATGATTTATTTTCCATAAAAGAAACTCCAAAAATAAAAAAAGAAAACAAACTCGTCAAGCTTAGGCATCCCCATATCCCATATACTTTAGATCAAAAGCTTATCAAGTAAACATTTTGATCATCAGCTGAACCGTCTAGCGCAATTGGTCATCATGGCTACTCACCTTGTTATACTTAGTCAGAGGCTTGAGGTGGTACTTTTTCTCTTATTGGGGAGATTTCAAGTATATGTGGAAATTAGGGCATACTTCTAAGAAGTTTGCTTCATAACACTTGGCTGTAAAAATAAATAAAATAAAATAAAATGATCATGAGTTCACAAGCCTTAGAAAGAGAGAGAAAAAGAAATTTGGTCTTCAATTGTAAATAGGGTTCTTTTTAATTTAATCTTACTTCCAAGTGGAACACTAAAAAGCCTATTTAAAGGCCATTGGCCATATAATCTGAAGATAGTTTATTTTGGAAGTATTAAAAAAAAAGGAAGAATAGAAATTATTCATTTTTCTTGGGAGATAGTTTATTTAGAAGTATTTTAAAAAAATAGAAATTAGAGGCCCTTCTTTTTTCTTTTTCTTTTTATTTTTTAATTTTCGAGCATCTAGCAAACATTAACTCATTTGGCATGGGTCTACTTATCCACATATACAATGTTTTAACCGATAAGATTTATGGACTTGATCAATGTGTAGTGGATTAAACATTTGAGCAGTGCCAACCATTTCACTCCATTATTTTATGGGATCTTTATATAGAGTCTGCGCATCTAGACCACTTCACAACTTATACAAATGTAATGGCGATCAACCGGAAATCTTCTCCATCATCAGCCACTATTTATATGCAAGAGAAATGGATGGCTGAAAAAGTTCCGAGAGGAACGGTAGTAAAAATCTAAGCCGTTGGAAGGGGTAAGATAATCCTTTGCATTTACTATTAGGAAGTTGCATCCCCTCTTTGCCGCGGTACTTTTCAAACCAATACGTGTCCATAGTCCACCCTCTCACCGGCAGAAAGTAGCTTCTTTGCACACTAATTCTTCACGATTCGTGTACAGTGCATAAAAGATCTAGGGAAGTAATAAATACTAGTCCCAACGTCCATATTTTCATGGGCAACAATCTATCATAGACAATAATGAAGGGAGCCTTGGCCCAGTGGTCGTCGTGTGATCTTGAAGTCACAGGTTAAAGGTGTAGAAATAGCCTTTTGCAAAAATGTGAGGTAAGGTTGCTAACTATAGGCTCTTGTAGTCCGCCTCTTCCCCAGACCCTGCATAAGTGGGAACTTCGTACACCAAGGCTGCCCTTTTACACTGACAATAATGCTTGAAAACTGAAGCATTGTTAAAAATGGATAAAAAATCCGATTCGATTAATTCTTGGTAGCATAGTAACAGGTGCTTTCATGGCCATATTTTTTTCTCTCTGTCACACATACGTAGCACTACACAAACTTAGTCTTAATCCATGAATTAACTCAATTTCTGTAATCAGGACTCTTTCTTACCATCGATTGCAAGGCCGCTGACGGCAAATTCAAGACTAGAGGTGCCGGGGAACTGGACAAGGATGGAAAATTCAATGTTAATCTACCAAGTGAGATCATCAATGACAAAGGTGATCTCATTGAGGATTGCTATGCACAGCTCCACAGTGCCTCACAAACTCCCTGTCCAGTTCCAAATGAGCTAGCCTCCTCCAAAGTAGTATTCAAATCAAAAACCAATCAGAAGCACATTTTCAGCACAGCCGGGAAATTAGAATTCTCACCAGAAATTTGCACGTCCAAGTTCTTATGGCCCTACTTCAAGTACCCTACACTTCCCAAGCTACCTCCATTCCCCAAAAGCTTCCATTTGCATAAACCATTGCCCAAATTGCCGCTTCCACCGTACAAATCATTCCACCACCCAGTCCCTTTCCCTCCCATTTTTAAGAAGCCTTGTCCACCTAAGGCTCCAGTATATAAGCCTCCAATTGTCCCAGTTGTCAAGCCCAAACCACCTCCAACTCCAATCTACAAGCCTCCAACAGTTCCGGTTGTCAAACCCAAACCACCTCCGTCTCCAATCTACAAGCCCCCGACAGTTCCAATTGTCAAGCCAAAGCCACCTCCAGTTCCAATTTACAAGCCCCCGACAGTTCCAATTGTCAAGCCAAAGCCACCTCCAGTTCCAATTTACAAGCCCCCGCCAGTCCCAGTCATTGAACCCAAACCACCTGCTCCAATCTACAAACCCCCACGAGCTCCAATTGTTGTACCTAAGCCCCCAACCAAAAAGCCGTGCCCTCCGATGTATAAAAAGCCACCTCCCCCTCTTCATAAGCTTCCTCCAACAGTTCCGGTTGTCAAGCCCAAACCACCTCCATCTCCAATCTACAAGCCCCCGACAGTTCCAATTGTCAAGCCAAAGCCACCTCCAGTTCCAATTTACAAGCCCCCCCCAGTCCCAGTCATTGAACCCAAACCACCTGTTCCAATCTACAAGCCCCCACCAGCTCCAATTGTTGTACCTAAACCCCCAACCAAAAAGCCGTGTCCTCCGATCTATAAAAAGCCACCTCCCCCTCTTCATAAGCTTCCTCCTTTGCCCAAGAAACCTCTCCCTCCAATGCCTAACCTTCCACCTTTGCCCAAAAAACCTCTCCCACCGTACAAATCATTCCACCACCCAGTCCCTTTCCCTCCCATTTTTAAGAAGCCTTGTCCACCTAAGGCTCCAGTATATAAGCCTCCAATTGTCCCAGTTGTCAAGCCCAAACCACCTCCAACTCCAATCTACAAGCCTCCAACAGTGCCAGTTGTCAAGCCCAAACCACCCCCGTCTCCAATCTACAAGCCCCCGACAGTTCCAATTGTCAAGCCAAAGCCACCTCCAGTTCCAATTTACAAGCCCCCCCCAGTCCCAGTCATTGAACCCAAACCACCTGTTCCAATCTACAAGCCCCCACCAGCTCCAATTGTTGTACCTAAACCCCCAACCAAAAAGCCGTGTCCTCCGATCTATAAAAAGCCACCTCCCCCTCTTCATAAGCTTCCTCCTTTGCCCAAGAAACCTCTCCCTCCAATGCCTAACCTTCCACCTTTGCCCAAAAAACCTCTCCCACCGTACAAATCATTCCACCACCCAGTCCCTTTCCCTCCCATTTTTAAGAAGCCTTGTCCACCTAAGGCTCCAGTATATAAGCCTCCAATTGTCCCAGTTGTCAAGCCCAAACCACCTCCAACTCCAATCTACAAGCCTCCAACAGTTCCGGTTGTCAAGCCCAAACCACCCCCGTCTCCAATCTACAAGCCCCCGACAGTTCCAATTGTCAAGCCAAAGCCACCTCCAGTTCCAATTTACAAGCCCCCCCCAGTCCCAGTCATTGAACCCAAACCACCTGTTCCAATCTACAAGCCCCCACCAACTCCAATTGTTGTACCTAAACCCCCAACCAAAAAGCCGGGTCCTCCGATCTATAAAAAGCCACCTCCCCCTCTTCATAAGCTTCCTCCTTTGCCCAAGAAACCTCTCCCTCCAATGCCCAACCTTCCACCTTTGCCCAAAAAACCTCTCCCTCCAATACCTAAACTTCCCCCTTTGCCCAAAAAACCTCGCCCTCCAATGCCTAAGATTCCCCCTTTTCCCAAGAAACCTCTCCCTCCATTGCCTAAGCTTCCACCCATTCCTCCACTCTTCCAACACAAGCCACTCCCTCCTATTCCAAAGTTGCCTCCTTTCCATGGTTTTCTTTCTCTTCCACCCCTTTTACCTCATCCTTTCCTCAAGCCTAAGTACCCAATCTATACTCCAGGCGAAGTGGAATTACAAAAGCCTTAGATGTGAGAACTTGTAGAACCCATTCTCTGTTCTTGTCTTCTTTATTCCTTCTCCGAATCGTTTGTCCTCGTGAAACTTAATCTATAGTGCAATAAATCATCTACTTGTATAGGATGTATGAATTGCGTTTGCACGATGATTTATATAGCATATGGAGTGAAATATATGTCTTGTTTTGGTGAATGGAGCAAGAGATTATGGCTTCCGTAAACAACAAATGTTGTGTCATGGAGAAATGAATAGAACGCAATAGAGTTAAAAGACAAGGGCAAAGAGTTGATTGTCTATGACAAAGATTCACAATCTAAGCACATTGCATTATGACAGATGATCTGACCGTGTTGATAACAATTCACCGGTTCACTAATTAGGATAAGCAAAACACACTGTGACAGAAGTCTCCGACAATCACTCATTCTTTGTAATTAGCGTGTGAAATGACCCCTACAACTTTATGTGCTTGAGTTGGTTTTGTTCAGAGGATGGGAGTGACCCCTATATGGGAGCGAACTACCTCAAAACGTGATACCTACTGTGGGAGGCAACATTTTCCACCAATGGGCTAGAAGGATTTCACTCCGATCTGCCCCCTTTCACCTTCTCTCATGTGAAGGAATTAGTGATCATGTACTTGGCTCAGGATATCTGCAACAGAATTTGAGACCCCACCATTAAAGTGTATGAGAGCTTCCAACAAACGTAAATATTGGCATTTTACTCTTTCTTAGAAGGACATATCCACGGAAATTTCATGAACACAGACGTAACTTTATGGGCGTCCACCCTACCACAGTCCAACACTTATAGGATAAAATTGAAGACCAGAAATGTGAAAGTTCACATAACCAGAACCCTACTGAAGTTTGGGTCCACTGCGTGGCCAGATTGTATCAATATTCATTGCAAGAAAGTAGAAGAGCAACAAAGCATGAGAATTATAATTGAAGTACAATATTCCTCAACAAGAAGGCTGAAATCTTGAATAAATAGGTTTGTCTTACAAATTTTTTTATGCTAACTCTCTGTGTCTTCTCAGACATAATTGCTTGTCTCTTTTAAATTTGTGTTATAATCAACTATTATATGATACATGTTTTTAACTTTTATGTTATTTCTTATGTTGTATTCTTACTTGCCTATATATTAGTTAAATAACAAATATGTATAAGTTTTAATAAATAAATAAAAGGGGCAATCCCGGTGCACAAAGCTCCCACCTATGCAGGGTCTGGGGAAGGGGTGGATCACAAGGGCCTATAGTAGGCAGCCTTACCTTGCATTTTTTTAGCAAGAGGCTGTTTCCACGCCTTGAACCCGTGACCTCAAGGTTTTCTAGTGCATAGTCAATCTACATATAGGCCCTTGTGGTCCTCCCCTTCCCTGGACCCTGCATTGGCGGGAGCTTCATGCACCAAGGCTGCCGTAGTCAATCTACATATAGCTTTGTTGACGAACAGCTTGGATCACCAAACATTAGATATCCTCATGTAATAGTACCTTCTTGTAAACTTCTAGTGACTGCAAGCTTGTTCACCTTCTCCAAACTCCGGTGCAGACTTCTAAAGGTGATGACAAATTCCTTAGGAACTTCTATAACAATTTCTTTCTTTCTATTTCCTTTTATTTCATTGTCCATAAAAAAAGACAATAAGAATAATTTTACTGTTCTTGGAAGACCACTTGTTCATAGATTACACTTTTTAAATTCCACCATTATACAACTCAGCAATTTAAAAGCTACAACATCCAAAGAAGATTTCTAGCACATAACCTATTTAAGAGACGAGGCCCAGTGGATTAGCTTGACTAGTGCCTTTGGGGGCAGTGCAAGAATAGTCATGGTTGTCATTGGACCAACATTTAGAAACTTCAATTTGGGAGTCCTCTACATGGAAAGTCCAGTCAGGTTGGATCTAAAATGACCTGAAACTTCAAACAAATGCCATGAGGGACGCCATTAAGTCTCCCCATCCTTTCCAATGATCACTGGCACTGTTTCCATCTCATCGATCATGATAGTCTGTATCATGCCAATTGGCACATGCGATTCGAAGAGATGTATATGGCCATTTTCCGACAATCGGACTCTCCAGCCTTGCTGGTTGGGCAAGGAGGTCATGGCCATGTTGATAACATCTGGTCTTTTGATAGAAACTTAGACAAGGGTATCATTGTCGTCACAAGCTTTTATCTTTCATTATCACTGCTTCTCTAGTTGTAATGACAAGACCACATGTAACTAGGAGCAAATGCAGAAAAGCTTCCAGAAAATCAAAGGGCCATTTACAAAATGAATAGGCATTTAAATTGGAAAACACATGGAAAGAATCTAAAGAGAACATAACCACATTTTCAGTTCTAGGAAATACACTGCATCGTATCAGTCTGTTGATTAGAGATGCATAAATATTTATCCTCCAAGGCGTAATACTAGTGTTGCTGAAGTGGGGTATCATTGCAGTGCTTAAAGTTCAGACATTCTTTGGACATGAACTCGCTGCAGCATATGTTCATGGAAATTAATAAGTACCAGAATAACAAATACTTGAGTCTAAATAAATGTTGTTCGGAGTTATAAGATGTCAGGAACTTACAAAATGCGCTCAACCATTTGTGATGCTTCCCATCTTGGGCTCCACGGGTAATCAGTTAGAGGAGAAGACATGACAGGCGTGCCTTGAGTATTGAAATGCTAAAAGGATGGCAAGCAAATAACCTAATCATTTATCAATGCGAAGTATACGCTGCAACAAATTTAAAGCCGCGTCAGCTGCATTTTTATCACTTTGCATTATAAAGTTGTTAAGCTGCAATGTAAATAGAAGAACTCTGAGTTTGAAATGGCTACATGATGCATCTAAGCTCCTTGTATATTTGCACACATGAATATGAGCATGATAATGATCGAGTGAGCACACACTAGAACCACAATCACTTTTGTTTAGCTCTTTCATTAATGGCATCCTTAAGAATATCATTAGTGGATAAATGAAGGGAAAAAATGGTTTGAGATATATAGAATGATATCAAGACTCACCATTTTATCATTAGCCTAAGAATGGAAAGATATGAACATCATTTCTTAAGTTGACAAACACAAATCAAGTAGCTTTTCCACTACAAGGTTATGTAACTACCTGCAAACTTTGAAGCTTCAAAGTAGGTTGTTGCTTAGGGAACTGAGTTGGGAGTGAAAAAAGAACCTAAAACAAACAATACCAGTGGGTCAGCTGCTATTAAATAAGGAACGTACGAGAACAACACTGTTACAGCTCTAAGCCAAAAGCAGCATTGAGGGAAGCTTAAGATCAAAACTTCAAAATTCGATAGTGAAGGTAAGACAAAAACATCTAAAATATCCAAAAGCAGATCAACCCACAGGTGCACATCATTACAATAGTAGGCTATCTTTTAAAAATTCAAATGCTCTTAAGTGATTTAAGATCTATTGAACTGCAAACTAAAAGATTTTGGTAATGCACTCTCTTGTTCTGGAAACAATACTCCTCACTGTTAAACACTTTTGGTGTAGGCTATTGATATCTTTGGCCCTTATCAGTCACTAAAAGTAATTACTGTAACCAAGGGTAGGAGAATCACTACTAAAACCAGACTGGATATCAGTTTCCAACACTTAATAGCTATTATATAATATGAGACCACTATGTCAAAATCACATCAGCATTTGCCCGCCAAAGTTTGTAAAGAATGATCCCCAATAAATATTCAAGACCAGATACATGTGCAAGAGAATTTTGGTTTTTCTTTTGCAAGTGACTCTTTATTCCTTGTCCTATCTTCATTCTCCACTCAGATTGTGTAGAGAATAAGAACGACATAAATAATTCAAGAATAGTTGCCTTTCAAAATAAAAAACAATTCAAGAACAGTTACATGGGCAAGGAAATTTTGGTTTTCCTTTTATTCACGGCTCTTTATTCTTGCTCCATAGATGTTTCTTTCCCCACTTCTATAACAGTGCTTGATTGCATTGCTGCCCATCAAAACATTAAAATTCTGCACTTAAATTTCATAAATTTTCTGAGACTTACAGAACCTCCCTCTTTCCTTCCATTAATGATCACCTCTGCAGCCAAAACTTCCTTACAATATAAAATGGTTTTGCTGTTCTCTGCTAACAGCCTTATTTGAGTGGGTTACCTTTTATATTGCAACAAGACCAGTCATTGAGTTTCTCTTTACAGTGGTGTGACAAAGGTTATCCAACATTTGGCAGCCGAAAAACAATTGAAAAGAGAGAGGTAGCTCTTAGAGGGAATGCAATAGTGGAGCATAACAGTTAAGGTTTGGTTGCAATGGTGTTCGGTAAGGAGAAAAAGATTGACATAAATAATCATAGCGACCAAAGTGCAAAAGCACATGTATTCTTAATAATAATGAGAAAATTTTATTATAAAATGTAGTGATAATCCTAAATACTGTGAACAGAAGTAGCCAATGATGTTAGCATTCTCGCACACAGACAGGAGAACAATTATGCCCAAAAAGAAGGGAATGGTACCATAAGAAGCACTGAAAATGAGATAAGCATTTGAAGCTTGACCACCCATCACCCAAAATCTAAATGTATAGATGAGATGCATTAAACCTGTTCAAACAGTTGAAGCATTCTGCCATAGAACTTCAAAGTGGACTGTTGATCTTTCTAATTGTTCATTTAAAATAACAGTTGGCACTCTGATAAGTATGTTTTCTGGTTATCTTCCCTGTAGGGATAATCAAATGAATGATTAAGATCTAAATAATCTTCCAACAGTGAACCGGGATACACTTCTCATGGTATCATTGTCCTAGTAAAGCAACCAAAATTTTACTAATTAAAAATGTACGGTGCTAACAAGTAATATCACTGGGCACTAACAAATATCATCACCAGGCACAAATATTTTGAAGGTAATGGATTAATTTGTGCACTGGAAGGCATCACATACTTGGACTGACACAAATACAGCAGCTTACATTCATTCAAAGAGAACTTATCCAAGAAAGGGATATTTTCATCTTGATCTTCCTTACATGATGATTCATATTGTATTGTTCATGACAATAGTGTAGGGAAAGTTTATATACAATCATAATGATTATCCTCTTCAGTTAATAACATGGCTTCAGGTTAGCCGCACTTGCCTACCCCAAAAAAGAACAATGGAAAAGCCATGTGAAGCTGCCTCCCGTTTACATAGAAGCAAGAATCACATGGGAATCTAAAAATGCACCTTCCACGCAAAATATTTTCAAAAACTAAAGTTCTTTGTGACAGAGTGTAGATATAAGCAAGCTTCTCTCATACCAAAAATGTAAAAACCCCAGAGGTAGCAAGGACTGTCACTTTCCTGCAAAACACCTGGAAGAAAGCAAGTAGAGCATAGTTTCATGACCTGAATGCTCAGCAGATACGAAGATCATGTCTAAATAATTACTGGATTAGCTTCAATTGGCCTTCCAAAGAAGGAGGCTAAAGCCTCAATAAAGGGTCTTCTAGCACCAATTGATGCAACTGTTTCCAAGATCTAGAAATTTAAGAATCACATCAAATTTGAAGTCTTAGAGAATAGCACAGACATCAGTAGACACACAAAAATGCATGCACAAGTGCACACACACATGCTATGCCAGAATTACCAGACACACATAAACATGCATATTTATAATATACCAAACTTGAGACTAAGCAATTGTCGGAACTAATTAGAAAAGTTCCAAATGAAGAGACAGTTTCTTATATCAAAAATGAGGAGTTGGAGGCACCAAATTGTACCAGCCATGAGGAAAGTTCAAGATTAAGAGACAGTTGGTACATCAAATCAAGACATTTAGATTTGTACCTATGCATATAGAAAGACAAGCCTGGTGTTTAAAGTAAAGAGAGGTGTACAGTTCACGGAAACAAAACATGAAAAAAACCAGTAGCTGCTAAACAACGCCCTCATTTTCATGAAAAAATACTTTTCTGTTGTCATTTTATACAGTCGGGCAAATTTTTTCTCACTAGAGGTGGATATAAGTATTTAATAATAACATTGATTCTCAACCACAGATGGAAAAGCATGTTCATTATCAACAATATTTGAAACCACATGCATGGATGCACATGGGGTGTCCTTAGGCCAAATACTACTAGCAACCATACCTGTTTTTGTTTTAAAAACCACTCCCCTCAATCAAAACGCATGGCCTGCCCACCAGCACCCTCAAGTACAACTACTATTTGAAGAAACAGGATATCTTTGTGGCAATGGAGCCAGCTAATATAAACATTGCTTCACATGCATCAATAAGGATAGAGGAATGAAGACTGCTCTGAAAAAATGCGATGAAGGAAACCACTTTGCATCAGAAAAATGTAATGACCTGTACTTGGAGATTTTCTTCAAAAGTAGGCAGATACTCAGCATGCACCTTTGAAAAACCAGAAAGAAATAGAAATATATCAATAACCAGCTCACAGATAATCAATAGAATAGTTACATTGATCATTCTACTAGAAAGAGCAACTTGTTCTGCATACCAACAAAGACAGAGAACAGACACTGTAATATAAAAGACAAAAACTTACATTCCATCCACCCATGGAGGAAGCTTGATATCATCTACAGACAATAACATCTTTAGTTCTGGTGATGAAACTAATTTTATACGTGGGGCAGAAAGGGCTGAAGAATATTTTTTGGTAACTGGAAATACAACCTGCAACCTTTTAAAAGTTAGATCATAACAAAGAGCTCAAGCAACCTACTCCCAATTTATCTACATGTCTTGGAATAAGTATCTCTATAGACAGATTGATGAAAAGATGGACACAAGAAGAATTCCATCAAGGCAACCCAGTGCATGAAGCTCCTGCATATGAGGGGTCTAGGGAAGGGGAGGACTGCAAGGGTCTATAGTAAGCAGCCTTACCTTGCACTTTGGCAAGAGGCTGTTTCCATGCAAGAATTCCAGCAAGGCAGCAAAAAAATATAGCATTCCTTTGACACAAATTCATTACAGAAGAGTCATCAGCTTTTAGATTATCCAAGAAATAAAGAATATTTGGGAATTCTCTGACGATTTGAGTTGAAGGACAGAAAGCTTTTTGGTGAAAGGCTCTAGTAAAAAAGAACGAAAAAGCATGCAATACATGAAGTTACATACCTATCATCACAGATTTGAATGTCAAATATTGGTTTGGGTTTGGCTGGTAAGGAAATCTTTAGAAATCCATTCCCAGGGATACGCCAATACATATACAGCTGACATACCAATTTATTTTTCATATAAACAATAACAACCACAGTTTAAATAATTTAACAACAAGGCAGAACTTATGATAGATTAACCAGTTGAAATCCAGCTTGTGACAAGTCCTGACAAATAATGTATTTAGAACATACTGTTAAGTATTCATTTTTGGCTAAAAGACCCCTAGTTTAGCATTCAATAAGATCATCTAACCGTCCAAATTGCAAAATTTAGCTTGATTAACGATCTAGACCTTAATCACAGTTAGATGATCATTCAAGCTTATTAAAGGATTAATGTACGGTTTGATTATTCTAATTTAGTCTTTTATTTTGCAGATCAACGGAAGGAAGGTTGGATGGCTCAGCTCTATGATCAACGATGCAGATCAAAAAGGCAAGAGTTGATGAAGATAAGGAAGAATTCTAGTTAACAAGGAATCCTACTTGGAAGAATTCTAGTTAAAAGAGGAGTTGTAAAAGGATGAGGATTTCTAAAAGGGATGGAGTTCTAATTGAAAGAGGAGAAAATTTTCCCATAAAACTCTAACTCTTCAAGGATAGAGTTTAAGGAAGGAGTTGATGAAGATAAGGAAGAAGGTGGAGATAAAAAAGGAAAGAAAATGCTATAAAAAGTAAAACCGTATGAGGTAGAGGGGGAGGGGGAGTTATTTGTTTCTTAGCTTTGTTTCTTTCACTTTGTTTCCATTCAACCGCACCATTTTTTATTTCAGGACTAGCCCAACCGTCATCTCCATTCATCACGCAAGCCCCATCTTCCCTTTTCACTAGTCACCCTTCTCCTTCATCGTTTGTTCTTCACCGAATCATCCACAGCACCAGTTTCCATCTAAAGCACCCCTCTATTCCCATCTGTTTCAAGCGTCAATACCTCTCTCTCTTTCACGTTCACAACCCAAACGCCCATTTTGTTGAACCGCACCCATCTCCTCAATCTTTTATTTCCTTTCATTCACCGCACACTGCCTCTATTGTTATTGCATCAACCAGAACCGAACCATCTCATCTTTGTCTCTCTCAATCCCACCATCTATCTTGACCAGTCCCTTCCCCTCCTCTCTATTGTTCTGTCTCTAGCCCCACGCCCACTCCCCAAGCTCCTTGCATCTTCTCTCCAGCACCAGCATCATTGTCCCCTCCATCACTAGCCACACAGATCCATTGTCTATTCGGTCTGGTCATCCCCCTCCACTGCCCTAGCTCTCCAATCATCGGCCTTGCTATCTTTTCATTTGTGCAGTTCCTTTTCCACAGCTCTCCACCCATGCCAAGAGCTCCATCATCACTGTTGGCACCAGACGACGCCCAGAAAGGGTGTCGTTTTTCTCTCACCGGACGAGCACAACACTGGCCAGGCGATTCAAGGACCGTTTGAACCAAACGATACCCTGCATCCATTGATCCAGCACGCCTGGTCCCATCTACTCCGAACGGCACCAGAGACCCATCTTCCTCACCTGCCCAGACCTAGCACCGGCTAGCTCCTCTTCCATTGCCATCCACGTTCACTGTACAGAGCGCTCCATCCAGGCCAGCACCACCTGTCCGGCATTTTTCCCGCCTCCGGACGTTCCGCAGAAGGAAACCCGAACCGGGTTTTCCTCGCGCATCCCAGGCATCTGCACTTCTCCTCTGGATCCATCTCCTTCTCCTCCGGCTTTTCCTTTGTTGGGTTTCCTGGCTTTTGTTAAAAATCAGAGTTTGAACAGAAATTCCGGTTTTACCCTTCATCTTTAAATAAAATGACAATTCTGTGTAATTCCATTAATTACATCTGCGTCCCCTGTTTAATTACATCTGTATCCTCTATTTATTTACATCTGTGTCTCTGTTTCATTTAAGCTTTATTTTATCCATCTTTTGACAATGTTATCCAAGGACAATGCCATCCACGGATAGTGTGATTCAGAGATGTTTTGATTAGTTTTATGTTGTTCTCTGGAATTGAAAGTTAATTAAAGTGCATCATTTGAATAAATCTGAATGGTTATGCTAATTTTGTTATTTCCTTTAAGATTTAAATAATTACATTTTATTAAAAACTCCAACTAAAGCGAGTCCCTGTGGGTTCGACCCGTATTTGCATAGCTATACTACAATAGCCCGTGCACTTGCGGAAAACATTAACAAGTTTTTGGCACCGTTACCGGGGACTTGCAAAGGAGTTTTTATAAAATTCAATTAAAAATCCAAAAAAAATAAAAAATATTAGGAATTTTTAGGTGCATATTTATTTTATTTTTTTTAGTGCATGACCACCTAATTTCCTAAAACTGGTACTTATTTCTACTTTTCTTTTTCAGGGAAATAGGAAAGCGGAGAAAATTGGCAAGAAAATCTTCATCAACATGAAAATTTCCCTGCTTTCCTAGATTAGGATATTTTTTTCTTTTGAGTGAAGCTTGTAGTGAGGACTCTTGTAAACTGCACTTTTTATTTTCATTTTAAAGGGTTGAATAATACAGGGCAAGTGTGGGATAAGGTGGCCCACACTTGATCTTCATCAAAAACCCACTGTAAGTCTCCTCACTCATTAAATTCCTAGATTATGGTTTGTATTTAGAGTAAATTTGCATTGTTTGGTAGTATAAATCATATAGACAACATCCTCTTATAATTGTTGCATTTTTAAGTTTTGCATTAGTTTATTGCTTTTATTTACATCTTAGGACACGGTTAATGCTTTAAGATGATATATTTGCTGATCGAACTGCCATAGAGTGTGGAATTAATTAGTAAGGGCACCCTACCCCCATAAGATCAAGGGTGAATTTTATCACCACTCCTTGGCCCACTTAGGCTAATCACCTTAAGCGCGCTACCCTAGCCTTCAATTCAAATTAAAATCAATCAGAAAAGACCTATAGGGCTATCACATGCTCGTAGGACCCTCTTATTAAGACTCGATTTATTGTCACTCTAGTGGCTTTGGAGCACTATGGTTATTGAGGGTTGTCTAATAGAGCATCGCTCTTCCCTCACTTCCTGTTGACGTTTGTGAGGTCTAAACGCCTCCTTACACGAAGGTTGTATTAACCACCTTGCGAAGAACCTAACTGGTCAGCACTAATCAAGTCTAAAGGAGAGGAGGAGTGCTAGAGTAGGCTAATTAAAAGCATTGTCCCCATACAATTTCAAGAAAATCAACATGCTGCTTATTAGCCTCAAGGATTATATTATATCCTTTGTTTGTTCATCTTTATAGGAAATAGTTTGCATCATGTAGGTTAGTTTTCATTTAAAAAGAAAGAAAAACAAGAGAGAGGAGCCTATCAAGAAGGGGATAAATTTCATAGATTAGATGCATAAATGGATCAGTTAGATCTTATGGAAAGTCAATTGCATAGGCTAATAGCTTCTAGGCAAGTTGCGCCACAACCTCAATACCATAATGACTATACATATTCTGAGCATCCATATTCCACCTCTCCCTGGCCCCGATCAAGCTTCACATACAATGAATACTATCAGGAGCCAGTGGATGCACCTGATGCATTCACATACCCTAGCAATTTTTATTCTGAGACAAATTATCAAGACTCTAATGGATGTGCTAGGCATCATGAACAACCATGGTCTCAAGATTACCAATATCAGAAAGAACCACAATGGTCTCACCCTGGTCAATACTACCATAATTATTCAGAATATCAAGGTCAACCATCATGTGTTCAACCTGCTCAGTCCTTTTTCAGTACCTCAATGCCACAACAATACCAACCCTATGAGTCCTTTCCTCTACAAGAAGAACCACTATTAGTGAAAAACTGCAGCATATAGCACAAGGGAATCAGGAAATAAGACAAATGATGGAGGATTATACTAAGGAAATAAAACAAGGGACGGAGGAATTTGAGGCAAAACTGAAACAAATTAGGGGGAATATAGAGTCAATTATTCTTGATACTAGGATGGAAATTTCTTATGATGCTTATGAGTCACAAAGTCTACAACCATCTTTAGAAATCTCTAACTTCGATATACTTGAGTCCTGTCCTAATTCTGATTATGAAAAGACTTCCATTGATGATGAGCATAATACCATAGAAAAATCCAACCCTAATCCTCTAGAAGCGTGTCCCACCTATTTGTATGACTCTGATGAAGACATATGTATTGAGGAGATGCTTGAGTTGTTGGATACTGTGCCTCTAATGGACACTTCTAGATTGCAAGCTAAAGTAGATCATCCTGAGCATGAAAATCAAATTGAGCCTTTCAATGTAGAAGATGTACCTAATTGGGACCTAGTAGCCTTATTTGAACAAACATCAGATAATAATATAGGCCTAATTGCTACCGTACTTGTGCTTAAAGCAAAGTCAATTGATACGCATCAATATACTCTAGGATACACATTAGAAGATACCCAAGGTTTAAGCCAAACCTTGTCCCCGCCTCTAGTAATACAAGAACAACCTATTAAAAAAGGGCAGAGTCAGGTAATTTCCCTAGTTCAAGACAATGATAGGGACATGGAGAAAAAAGATAAATTGAATAAAATGGTCATTATTATCCCACAATTTGGGCAAGACAGGGACTGTTTGTCACCATATGGTCCACGGAATTACACGGTAGTTCATGCAATTATTGTGTTACCTTCACCTCATTTTTCGAGGTGGAGCAATTATATTGACTACCGTGAAATATTAAAGATGGGGGATCATCAATATGGTCCCACTACCTTCATAATTGCGGTGATCTACTGTATTATTTTCATATCACCACCTAAGATTTCAAGGTGGAGGCCATATATAGATTACCGTGAAATTCTGAAGTAGCGTGAGATAAGGCTAACCCAATTAGCTCTAAGGTTAGAAAGTTAGGTTAGGTAATGTCTGGCTGAAGACGTTAAACTTAGCGCTTTTTGGGAGACAACCCAAGGGTTTAGAGTTTACATCTCGCAACTTTCATATAGAATCCTATGTTTTCAAATATTAGAGACAATGTT
Source organism: Warburgia ugandensis (assembly GCA_035236585.1). Taxonomy (NCBI): domain Eukaryota; kingdom Viridiplantae; phylum Streptophyta; class Magnoliopsida; order Canellales; family Canellaceae; genus Warburgia; species Warburgia ugandensis. The sequence continues at coordinate 46,901,535 of CP141129.1, forward strand.
TCATTTAGGTTGGGGGTGTAGATGCACTAGAGATTTTGAGTTTTCTTGAAAAAAACAAAAATTGAAAATTTTTGAAAAAACAAAAAGTTTTAAAAAAAAGAGTTCCCTTACTGTGATGAGAACTGAATATCAAAATTTAGTAAATATACTGTTTTCACCTCTTAATGGGAATGTGTATGATTAGTTTCGCATGCCATTCATGAGTTGAAGCATTTTATGAAAGCTACTTCTCGGAAACCATTTACACACAGCACATAATCAAGACTAATATAAGAGATATGACTTAGAGACCCTGAGAAAAATCAGTGGAGACCTATAACCTAATGAGAGTTTGAGACTATCTTCTTTTAGAGAGTTATAAGTAATTCCTTGATTTCTTCAGCACACATACATTAAGTGTGATTCTGTTATCATTGTTTTGGTTAAACATCAAGAATAAATAGGAGTAATAGCTTTAATTCTAGAAATTTATTGAATCTGATAGGCTTTAGGAAACCTAGGAAATGATATAGGTCATCCTTGCTCAGCCTAGAGACATAAAGCCTACCCAATAGAATATACCACCAGTTAGCCTTTTGAGCCTGTTATTAAGCCTTTTCTTTCTTAAACCCATTCACCTTAACCTAGAATAACCCATTAAAATAAATAACCATTACCCATCTTCAAAATGAGTAGAGTAGAAAAAAAAATTCCAAAATAGGACAAAAAGTCAAAGAAGTGAGAAAAAGAACTAAATGTCTTTCTTCCAAAGAAAAAAGAAGAAGAAGAAGAAAAAGAAAAAGGGAGACCAAAGTTTGAAAGAGAAATTCACTTCAAGTACAAACCAAAAAGAAAAGTTGTCCTATCAGATATTCATTGAAGACATTTACTCAATTTTGAACCTTGGAATTCTTTATACCTTTCTTTTCTATGTCCTAAGCTTACATTTCGTCCTAGTTAAAGACCTATTAATCTTAGGTGGACATATCCTTAAAGAGGAGATAAAAAGAAAGAATTAAGGTGAAAGACTCCTAATATTCTTGGTGATAACATCCACTCCTAAGGATCACTTTCCTTTATCTCATGAGCGTTAAAAAAAAAAATGTGAACCATCAATTTGTTGGATTCAATCACATAATGAGTGAAATATGTAACCCCTTATCTGAGAGTTTTATTTCTAAACGTATACCTGTGAGTATTTGAGGTCAAAGCATATTTCCAATGGAATGTAAGCATATCCAATTAGAAGTTAAGATTTATGTGACTAAACACACACACATATGCACTCTAAGAAATAGCTCAAATAAAATGTTTTTACTATGTTATGGTGTGTAAAATTGTCAAATCCTCTTCATTAAGTTGTGAAAAACTAATCAATTTGCTAATGAATGAGGATTCTCTGAGATAAAATAGGGGACTTAATTTATTGAATTTTGTGGGTATATTCATTGTAAACCCTCACGAGACATAACTCATCCACTAGGGGTAACCTAGAGGTTCAAGGGCTTGTTGTATATGCTAAATGCAGTCGTAAGTACCTACGAAAGTGGCATCTTGTACCAGTTTTGTAAAATAGTTGTCTGCATGTTTTGCTCGGGACTAGCAAAATGCTAGTTGAGGGGGTGTTAAGTTGTCATTTTTGGCTAAAAGACCCCTAGTTTAGCATTCAATAAGATCATCTAAACGTCCAAATTGCAAAATTTAGCTTGATTAACCATCTAGACCTTAATCAACGGTTAGATGATCATTCGAGCTTATTAAAGGATTAATGTACGGTTTGATTATTCTAATTTAGTCTTTTATTTTGCAGATCAATGGAAGGAAGGTTGGATGGCTCAGCTCTATGATCAACAGTGCAGATCAAAAAGGCAAGAGTCCTAATCAACAAAGAGTCCTAATCAACAAGGAATCCTAATTTGAAGAGTTCTAGTTGGAAGAGGAGTTGTAAAAGGATGAGGATTCCTAAAAGGGATGGAGTTCTAATTGAAAGAGGAGAAAGTTTTCCCATAAAACTCTAACTCTTCAAGGATAGAGTTTAAGGAAGGAGTTGATGAAGATAAGGAAGAAGGTGGAGATAAAAAAGGAAAGAAAAGGCTATAAAAGGTAAAACCGTATGAGGGGGAGGGGGAGTTATTTTTTTCTTAGCTTTGTTTCTTTCACTTTGTTTCCATTCAACCGCACCATTTTCTGTTTCAGCACTAGCCCAACCGTCATCTCCATTCATCACACAAGCCCCATCTTCCCTTTTCACTGGTCACCCTTCTCCTTCATCGTTTGTTCTTCACCGAATCATCCACAACACCAGTTTCCATCTAAAGCATCCCTCTATTCCCATCTGTTTCAAGCGTCAATACCTCTCTCTCTTTCACGTTCACAACCCAAATGCCCATTTTGTTGAACCGCACCCATCTCCTCAATCTTTTATTTCCCTTCATTCACCGCACACTCCCTCTATTGTTATTGCATCAACCAGAATCGAACCATCTCATCTTTGTCTCTCTCAATCCCACCAACTATCTTGTCCAGTCCCTTCCCCTCCTCTCTATTGTTATGTCTCTAGCCCCACGCCCACTCCCCAAGCTCCTTGCATCTTCTCTCCAACACCAACATCACTTTCCCCTCCATCACTAGCCACACAGATCCATTGTCTATTCGATCTGGTCATCCCCCTCCACTGCCCTAGTTCTCCAATCATCGGCCTTACTATCTTTTCATTTGTGCAGTTCCTTTTCCACAGCTCTCCACCCAGGCCAAGATCTCCATCATCACTGTTGGCACCAGACGACGCCCAGAAAGGGTGTCGTTTTTCTCTCACCGGACGAGCACAACACCGGCCGGGCGATTCAAGGACCGTTTGAACCAGACGATACCCTGCATCCATTGATCCAGCACGCCTGGTCCCATCTACTCCGAACGGCACCAAAGACCCATCTTCCTCACCTGCCCAGACCTAGCACCGGCTAGCTCCTCTTCCATTGCCATCCACGTTCACTGTACAGAGCGCTCCATCCAGGCCAGCACCAACTGTCCGGCATTTTTCCCGCCTCCGGACGTTCCGCAGAAGGAAACCCGAACCGGGTTTTCCTCGCGCATCCCAGGCATCTGCACTTCTCCTCTGGATCCATCTCCTTCTCCTCCGGCTTCTCCTTCGTTGGGTTTCCTAGTTTTTGTTAAAAATCAGAGTTTGAACAGAAATTCCAGTTTTGCCCTTTATCTTTAAATGAAATAACAATTCTGTGCAATTCCATTAATTACATCTGCGTCTCCTGTTTAATTACATCTGTATCCTCTATTTATTTACATCTGTGTCCCTGTTTCATTTAAGCTTTATTTTATCCATCTTTTGACAGTGTTATCCAAGGACAATGCCATCCACGGATAGTGTGATTCAGAGATGTTTTGATTAGTTTTATGTTATTCTCTGGAATTGAAAGTTAATTAAAGTGCATCATTTGAATAAATCTGAATGGCTATGCTAATTTTGTTATTTCCTTTAAGATTTAAATAATTACATTTTATTAAAAACTCCAACTAAAGCGAGTCCCTGTGGGTTCGACCCGTATTTGCATAGTTATACTACAATAGCCCGTGCACTTGCGGATAACATTAACACATACCAAGCAACATGATCTCAAACAACCGATAGAAATTGCAATAATTCATCAACATAAAGGGCAACGATAAGCCACAAAGAACTGTTAACTCAACAAAATAAGAAATTTGAATCTTAAACAACTAAAACAAGTGGCAAGAATTCATTAACTGAAATAATCATATAGATAGTGAAGTAAGAATAAGAAGTGCAAAAACAATGTTATCCAAGCCCAACACAATCAGAAGCTACAAACATTGTGCAACAATCAATAGAACAGCCCAATGGACTAACTTTCAAATATTTCAGTCCAAGTGGTTGCCTACAGCCTAGAACGTGATAAAAAAGCAAACTATTCATTTTCCTAAAAATTGGCTATCTGCCCACCATTAAAAGGAGTTCCAGTCACCAGTACAAAGGAATTGCTTTGAAGGCATTCTAAAGAAACATGAAGTACGTTATGAAGCTGGGCAAGAAGCTTTTGTAAGCCTAACCCTTCCACCGAAATAGTTCTTTCTTCAAGCAGAGGTTTCCTCTCAGTTATTTGCACCACTATATGCGACAAGAATTTCAAGGCTTGTTACATAAAGAACAAGGCAGGAAGAAGGGTGGGGTTCCCACCTAAAGTACTTAGAACATATAAAATATTCAAAACATATGAAGACTAATAAAGTATTTAGAACATACCAAGCAAGATGATCACAAACAACAAATAAAAATTGACACTATTCATCAATATAAACGACAATGATTAGCCACAAAAGAACTGTTATCTCAACAAAATAAGAAATTATACTCTTAAACCAAAGTGGCAAGATTTCATTAATTGAAATAAACATAAAGACAGTGAAGTCAAAGAATATGAAGCTCAAGTGCAAAAACAGTGCCTTGGCACAACAGTAGAGTTGTCGTTGTGTAACCTTGAGGTCAAGGGTTTAAGGCGTGGAAACAACTACTAGCAAAATGCAAGGTAAGGCTACTTACTATTAACCCTTGTGGTCCGCCCCTTCCCTGGACCACACATACACGGGAGCTTCATGCACTAAGGCTGCCCTTTTTAAATGCAAAAACAATGTTATCCAAGCCCAACACAATCAGAAGCTACAAACGTTGCGCATCAATCAATAGAACAGCCCAGTGGAGAAACTTTCGCATATTTCAGTCCGAGTGGTTGCCAGAAGCCTAGAACATGATCAAAAAACAAATTATTCATTTTCCTAAAAACTGGCAATCTAGCCAACACTAAAAAGGAGGTACCAAAGTTCCAGTCACTATAATGATCATAACCCTCCATTGAGAAGGCGGAAAGGGGGTGAGCACCAATAAATAGAGGAGCTCCCTCATTTGCAAATCAAGAATCTCATAAACAACCATCCACACTCCACCAAAGGGGTCGTGCATCTAGTTTAGAGATCCAAGAGTTGTAAGCATCCTTGTGAGCAATAAAGTTAGAGTTCTCTCTAAGTTTCCTTTCAATTGTTCTTCTCCTTAGAGATATTAGTCAGGCTAACTTAGTTGGTGCAGAGTGATAAATCAAGCTAAATACTATACAGGAGTCTAAGAAACTAAGCCCATGATAGTTGGTATCAAAGTAAGGTTATGAGCGAAGGTTCATATCTTATCAATGATAGAATGGGAGAAGATTCTCACATCTCAAATGTCACATTCTATTATTGTGAAGCCCATGACCAAAGCCTACTGAGCACAACTCATTTGGTTCGTGAACTTGGCCCAAGGGACTTGGATCCATTGACGAAGATCTATGGACGAAGGCTCATTTTTTAAAGGCTCAGAATCTAGAATTCTCCATGGAAGTATTTACGATTTAGAATGTCGTAGACTTAAATAATGTGCAGAAAAGCTTCAAAGAATAATTTGGACCATACACATGTAATTATCACAACCCTCCATTGAGGAGGTGGAAAAGGCAAGCAATTATAAATAAAGGAGCTCCCTCATTTGCAAATTAAGAATCTCATAATCAATAATCCATACTCCACCAAAGGTATTGTGCATCTAGTGTAGAGATCTAAGAGTTGTAAGCATATTGTGGGCAATAAAGTTAGAGTTCTCTCTAAGTTCTCCTTCATTTGATCTTCTCCTTAGATATATTAGTCAAACTTACTTAGTTGGAGCAGAGTGAGAAGCAAGGCTAAGTGTCGTAGATGAGTCTAAAAAACTAAGCCCATGATAGTTGGTATCAGAGCAAGGTTAGGAGTGAAGGTTTGTATCCTAGTAAGGAGAGAATGACAGAAGATTCTCACATCTTAAATGTCAAAGACTATTATTGTGAAGCGCATGACCGAGGACTACAGACTCTAAATGAGGCTTATTTGGTTCGTGGACTTGGCCTAAAGGACTTGGATCTATCTTTGAAGATCTATTGATGAAGGCTCGTTTCTAAAAGGCCAAGATTTTAGAATTGTCCACAAAAAGATCTAAAATCTAGAATGTGGTAGACTTAAATATTGTATAGGACAGATCTAGAGGATAATCTGGACCATACACATTTAATGACTATAGCCCTCCATTAAGGAGGTGGAAAGGGGTAAGCACCCATAAATAGAGAAGCTCCCTCATTTGTAAGTCAAGAATCTTATAATTAACTATCCACACTCTACCAAAGGGGTTGTTTATCTAGTCTAGAGATCCAAGACTTGTAAGAATCTTGTGAGCAATAAAGTTAGAGTTGTCTCTAAATTTCCCTTCAGTTGTTCTTCTCCTTAAAGATATTAGTAAGGTTTACTTAGTTGGTGTAGAGTGAGAAGCCAAACTAAATGTTGCACGGGTGTTTGAGAAACTAAGGTTGTGACACTAGGCTATAACATGTCCCTTTGAGTTTTTCCAAAAGATCCTTGTAAATTCAGATGCAACGATAAATGGGACTTGTGTTGGTAATCTCTCTCTTTCTCCCTATCCCTAGCTACCAAGTTTCTATTGTGAGGGGAGGGTTCCTATTATCATCACTTTGGATGATGCATAGCAAGTGAAGGGTTTACCAAACGTTTATTTTAAGCTGGAGTGAGGATATTAGTTTCCAAACCCAATAAAAGGGGAGCCTGGTGCACGAAGCTCCTGCAATTGTGGGGTCTAGGGAAGAGGTGGACCGCAAGGGTCTATAGTATGCAGCCTTACCTTATATTTTTGCTAGAGGTTGTTTCCATGCCTTAAACCCGTGGCCTCAAGGTCATATGATGATAACTTTACCATTGTGCCTACGCTCCCCTCCAGTTTCCAATTTCATCCAAAACTGAAAAAAAATAAAATAAATAAATAAATAATCATAATTGTGCATAGGAGAAGTTTGGGGCATTGCTTATCTGTCGTGGGATCAGCAAATGTGCATTTGTTATCATCCAACAACTGATCTATCATCTTTCCATAGGCCACATAATTTATTAGTAATAGCAAAGTAAATGTTTCTCATATGCATGTAATTAGAGCCCAATTGGCAAGGTTTATATAATCTTGTTTCTTGGATTTTATCAGTTTTTGCTTATAGATTTAATAAACCTAAATATATAATCCTGCTACTCGGGCCTTATGGAACATCGATTAATATATATTAACCTCATAGTGGTTTTGTTGGAGTCTTAATGCACCTTATATTTTCTTGTGCTATATAGGCAATTTTTTTTATCCTATGTCAGTAGTTGGGTGAATGAATCTCTAAAAGGTTTGCTTTTTCAACCACATGGAATTTGTATTCACTTCTTTCAACTTATGATTCTAGTTGAATACGGTCCTCTATCCTCAAATCTTGATCAGTTTTTCAAAATCTATGGTCTCTCTCTAACTTCCTTTACCTTTAAATCGGATAGTTCCTTAACACTTCTTCTCATATTATAGTCTCCTATTCTATTAGTTGAATCATTGGCACTTCAAGTTCAACCTTATTAATCAATACTCTCTCTCTCTCTCTCTCTCTCTCTCTCTCTCCATAGTTTCTCTTCTTTCCTAATTGATCTAAAAAACTAACATCCTTGTCCTCTCCATCTCTTACGTGCATTATTCTATTTTATTATATTTAAATGGTTTTGTATAGTTCAATCTAATTTTGTAATTTGGTTTGGGAATTGCAGTGACACGCATCCCAAATATTAGGAACACGTAAATAGGGGTCACTTGACATTTTTTTTAGCTTCTAAAAGCATTAAATGATGCCTATTTCCGAGTTCCTTTGGATTTTAGATAATAGAAATCAAATTTACTTGTTTTGTATGTAGTGGGATTCTTAATAAAAGGCAATCACTTATAAGCTGACCCAAATACCAGCAGAGAAAATCTTCGAGTACTCTATAAGTAGTATTCGTGTAGGTATACGGACATGTGCCACCTGGATGGTCGGTGATTGTAACCGTTCATCTTGTGACCATCAGTGCAAGAGCTGAAACGATGGACTGCTTTAACTACACAGAGACTACAACTTTTTGTTCCTTCCATGGAAATTTCCCTCATGTTATGATGCTTCAAGAGTAAGAGATTAAGAACAAACTCATAGCAATGATTCCGAGCATCAACAAGTTGAGGAATAATACTTCCATAGACTGGATACAAGAAATGCATTAGATGGAATTAGCACACAAACATCATGAACTTGAGCGAGTGGCAGTTCAGGGTCATCTTTCACTGTCAAAGTTAGTGAAACAGGCATGCAATCATGCACATGAAAACGGAGTGAGGGAAAAACGTAAGAGAGAAACTAGCACTGAAATTGCTTCTGAAGGTACACATTTTATAATCCAAAGAAGCAACTGAATGTTGTACATGGATTTCACATAATGTGTCAAAGGAATATTGGAACGTAGAAAGCTAGCATCGTAGAATTTGCGCGGTGTGCCTTGGCGCAAAGGTTGAGTTGTCGTCATGTGATTTGGAGGTCACGGGTTTAAAGTATGGAAACAGCCTTTTGCAAAATACAAGGTAAGGCTGAGTACTATAGGCCCTTTGTGGTCCGCCATTTCCACAGACCCACATATGCAGGAGCTTCATGCACCAGCTGCCTTTTTTAGAAAGCTAGCATCGTCTATATGATAGATGTACCTCTGCTATCCACAATTTAATGTAAAAAGAACAGTGAAAGGGCAAACATGTGGGCTAGTTCACAAGAAAGGCACAAACTTGTATGGCTTTCCTTTATTATTCATAGCATATATTTTGTACCTTTTTGTAGCATATCTTCACAGGTTAAAGAAACGAAAGATTCCTTTATAATCATAATAAAAGCCATAATCTTGGCAACAGATGATGCGCCTTAAATTCTAGACATTTAAATATTTTTCTCTTCAAAATCTCAAGTGTTTTTCCTACACAAGGTAGAAGACTTTGATGCCTTGGCTATTCTTTATCCTATTGCTATCAGTGAATTTATGGCATAACTTGCTCCTCGATTGATTCTCTTTTGCCTTACTCTTCCAATTTCATGCACGCTGCAAACAGGTCGAGATTGATCAACTGGTAGCCAAGTGGCAGTAGAGTTCTGTGGCACAAGGAGTCTCTGATCGCTAACTTCTGACAAAGAAGTCTTCAAGATTTCTTTCCCTTGTATAATCGATCTTCGGTTCTTATTTTGGTCATAAAGCTTTCCAATAAGCAGAATTTACAGCTACACCAGAAAGATAGATCACTGTGATATTTCATTCATTTCAAAACGTGAGGGATACAATCTTTCTTTTAGCATTTTTTTCTCAATCCAGAACCCAAGCCTGAAAGAAGTTTAAAGGCCACAGTTAGCGGCATGAAAACTAAAAAGTCTTAGTCTCATTTTATATGGGGTTTTATGTGTCAAACCTGGAACCTGCCATCAGATGTTCCTGCAAAGAGCATGCCTCCATCTGAATCTGTGACCAAGGAAGTAATCTTTGTATTTGGACCACCACGCACTTTAATTGAGGCAACTTTAGCAAGTCTCTCTCTTAACCAGACCTCAATGATCCCAGATTTAGTTCCAGTGAAAATGAAATCATTGTTGACAGTTATACAGTTGATGTCAAGTACTGTTGACAATGATCCTGTTGCTGTTCTTGTCGACAGCGAGAACACCTGCCATGAAAAATACAAGATTTGAGATGAAAGTTGTTATTATTGTTGTTATCCTTTTTTTCTTTTCTTTTTTCTGAATGGTTATAAATCCTTTATTGAAAACGGATCGAAGTGATCCATTAAGATCCCTCTTCAGATGGAAATTGTTGAGAGAGAACTTCAATAAAATGGAAACACATTGAGAACAGTCTTAAGGATTTTGTTTTGTTTTTCTGATACTAACAGTCCTTAGGATTGTTTACTATTATGGATCCTAGACACGAAAATATCCAACCTTTCCAGCAATCCCATCAACCGAAGAACCACCAGCAAAGAGAAGACCATCATGAATGTAGAGTGCATGTATTGTTTGTTTGCCCAACAGTTTCCTTGCCCCAGAGAAAAACGTGCTTGATGTGCATTTGCTCAACTCCACTTCCTGGACATGCATCCATGGTGTTAACACATGCATTATAAACAACAATAGACCCCAGAATACATATTTTCTACCATCTCCTGCCTATCATTGTCGTAGACAGGAGATTGATAGAACTGTATCTGAGAAGCCTCAAGCTCCAAGCATGGTTCAAGCCTCAACTTGTAGAACATAATCATTAGCACTTTTATTTTTGTAAATTCCATGTTGTACTGAGTCATATCATCAAAAGGGTACGAGACTTTGTCGGTTACATCACCTGGATACTGTAACCTGTGCATCCCAAATACAAGCTTTCCTCCATCATGGCAAGGCACTTAACACTTTTATTGTAGTTTATTTGCTTTGGGACTCCGCTCCAGTTATAAACCTGTTATTATAAGAGTTCAGCTAAGGGTTTCTGGCAGTGGAAGGACTAATAACTTCCAATATGGTGTCAAGAGCTTTGAACTTGGGACAACTTTCAAGGAAAAAAAAAATAACATTGACCTTGGGACAAGTTCCTTGAGAAGCAAAACATGCGAGGTTACTGTTAGTAGCTAACCATTGTACTGTCTCTTTCATATCATGAACCTGCATGCAATGAATTTCTTCTGGTTCAATTGTCCAAACCTGCAAATTGAGGCAAATAGATTAACTGGATTTCTTTAAAAGAATAAAGCATCAGTACGCCAACTGCAGAGGTGATTATATTGGTATTAGATGAAAGAATTGTAGTAACTCTGCAAGCAGAAACACTACTACTAACAGTCCTCGGAGAGAAAATTTTAGTAACTCTAAGCAGGACTACTACCAGGAGTTTTGCTATTGCTTCTGTTTCTATTGTGACGACTCGCATCGATGGACTTGTAGAATCTAACCTGGTAGTAAATGAAGTTTTAATGAGAATATCTATTGGCTTCGAGTCCTATATAAGGAAACTAGCAAATTTAGTCTCCACCAGGGAAAAACCGGCATTCAACTTCTCTTATGACTTTGAAGAATACTAATAAAAGGTAGGTTTTTGGTTTTTTTCTTTGGGAGAGAAGCATAAAGATTTAGGAAAGATGACATCCTCATTCCCATATTTGACACTGGCACTTATTTCTTGAATTTACACCAGCATAATTACCTACTACAGGCTGTTACAAATACTTAAACAGTTGTCGACATCCAACGAGAGATGTTTTACACAGAGAAGAATGTCATTATAAAAAATCTGATATTTTTCTTCTTTTTCTAAATTTTTATATTTTCTCCGGCTTTTGTAAGGAACGAATCTTGCAGATACACCAGGAAGAAAATAACAAGTACACCTTCTTGCAAACGGAGAGATGGGCGGTCTTCCTTCTGAATATCAATGGCAGGTCTAACCATAGTTTCTTTAAGCATCCAGTGGAATGAGAAGTAATTAATGAAGTTTTTCCTTCAATAGTGAAATAAACACAAGAAATAAAAGCTGAATTTTAAATACTTTGTCCCTTCCAAGAGAGGAAAGATATATGCAAAACCATTTACAGATTTTTGCTAATGACAGGAAGAAATACCAATTCAAACAAAAAAAAAGTTTATGATTGGTCCGAGAGAAACGCAAATGCTTACACGAATTGTTCTGTCCAGGGAACCACTGTACAGCTTGTCTCCTGAAGGTGAAATGGACAGGCAAGGAACTGCTTTTGTATGCTCACGAACTTCTTGAATCAACCTTAAAACCCTCTTTCCTGTATCCCACACCTGGATACATAACAGAAATCTGAATTAGATGTATTGCTTGATCCAGTCCCAGATTTTACCAAGTTCTCCGTTCATTTTCAGACATTGATAGCTGGTCTGCTGCCAACATATGGCTAACAATGCTAGTGAGGGACTTAATGTTGCCCACATGAAGAGATAATGAGATAGTAGTTATCTCGCATCACTATCATACGTGCATATGGAGACAAAGATAGTACCACATGTTCACCTACCTTGATATGTCCATCGGAATGGCTTGTAAAAATTCGACCTTTAAGATGAACCAAGGAAAGGACTTCTCCATTAGCACTTGAATCTATCTCAACTGCTTCTGCACAGGACCAGATCTCTTCCTGGAACACAAGAAATTTCAGAACACGAGAATACCTTCAATCTTTATTAATAGATAATCCAGCTAAGCTTCAACTCACCGCATTGACTGATGGCAAGTTCATTAGTGCTTTTAATATGTCCACAACCACTACTGAACACTTTTTAAGCTTCCTGAGGGACTTACAGATACTCTTTGCATACTTTCCGAGTTCTTTTAATGCATCTGAAAAATTAACACATGAGCTCTTTACAACCATTTGAGATTAAGCCTATCGCATAAGGAAAGGTGTACTGCAAGATAAGCTACCTGGATCATCAATAAAGCTTTTCAAAGCAAGGGCAGCAAGAACCTTTTCCTCCACGTTCCTAGATGATTGGAGCACATTCATGAATTGGCCAAGTAAGCATTGTTGGGCAATATCTCTTATACCAGTATCAGGAAGATCACTAAGCATGTGCGTGAGCCATGTAGCAACAACAAGGCATGATTTTGCCATCTCAAAGGAGTTGCTTTTAAGACATTCTTCCAATGCTGTGAAAATGGATCCATTTTCATGGTTGCAAAGTACAAATGCTACTCGTTTCTCCCAAGTACTTAAGGAAATCTCTTCCTCTTCCTATCAAGACATAAGTTAAAGTATGACAATTGGTTCAAGACATGTAAACAGAGAATTGCTCTAAGCCAAGCAGAAAGACAGTGCGAACCATTGTTTCCATCAATTCATCCCCCACTTTTAGCATTTTATCTGCCTTCATTAGAGTCTTGTATTGCTGATCAAGTCCAGCAGTTTTGAGAAGCCAGGCTTCAGTAAGATTCTTCCCTGAGGCAGTCAGTCGCCCGGAAAGTGACAGAAATGCATCCAGGGCTATGTTTTGAGCAATGGGGAACTCCTTCCTGCGAAGTGCTTCAATTAGTGCTTCTATTGCTTCTTCCCTGAATATGCTCATTTTCCGAGGTTCAACCTTTATAAGGAAAGAGAAAGAAAAAAAATGATAATGATCAGGGCAATGTAGTTCAATTGACACTTGCAGATTCCCAGAAATTTGGTTGTTCAATAAAGTTGATGCAAACCAGGAGATCAAGCTGGAGAAGTAGACCGGCAACAGCAGGTTGCTGCTCCACTGGCGCCATTTGGAGGTACACCAGAAAGGTATGCATGGTACTGAATGTTCCTTCATCTTTAATTATTTGCAAGATCTGATTACAGAATGTCCGCCTGAGGATTCATCAAAAAAGACAATTTATGGAGGGGTAAGTAGTTGTTTGTTGGAATATGAACTACTAAGATGATGAACACTGCCAACTTTTACTGTGTGATGTCCGCAACCAGACAAACAAAAACACGCAGGTCTTATATAGATACACATGCATGTAAACACATGAACAATAATTATATTCATTTGATTTATATGTAAAATATTGGATTCCAGAAAGGTTTCATTCTCAAACTTCTTTATCTAAAGCTTCTTGTATTAGCAAGTTAACAGCCAATGAGAAAACCTGGTTTCCAGAAAGGTTACATTCTCAAACTTCTTTATCTGAAGCTTCTTGTATTAGTAAGTTAACAGCCAATGAGAAAACCATAAAACAAAGAGACCGGCTACAAGAGAAGGGAGTTTTGGTATCATCTCAACATTGGAAATACACCACAAAAATGAATTTAAGCAATAGTAGTCAGTCAGTGTTCAAAATTAGTGACAGGATTATCCAGAAGCCAAGACAGTATTTATCTTATCAATGTTTACCAAATTAACTCTGCCAATGCCGGTCCAAAGCCCGGATGAAATAGAGGAGGGTCTTGCGTCAAGTGCTAGCTAGTAAGGGTGAAGCTGAAGATGATTTTGTTATTTCTTTCTGCTCGCAAATGAATATGCATTTGTATATTAGTTTGTAAGGAAGAAATGAAAATCATCTTTAGCTTCTTAAAACTATGGCAACCCTAACATGACATGAATCGAAAACTGACATTCCCTCAAAGTAGGGCATTCCCCATAAGCAACATGCTACATCGGATCCCGGGTGCGGTGAAAAATAGGCAAGGGTTGGTAGGACGTTCTCCCAGAAGCGACATGCTATATTAGATCCCGAGTGTAGTAAAAAATGAGCAAGGGCTGCTAGAGCGTCCCTTTGGAAGCAACGCGCTGCATCAGAACCCAGGTACAATGAAAAGTGGACATCGGTTCATGCCATAGAGGTCGAGAAGGGCGATAGTAAATAGGATATCTCCAAAGCATAAGATTCGTATCCCCACATGAAATATAGGGACATTGACAGGTAAGAGTTTGGAGTTAGCAGACGTGAAACCAAGTGCAAAGGGGCTAAAGCTAGAGAAATCGATGGGTATAAATTATGGTATGTAGGAAAGGATAATAACAGAAATGGTGTAGGAATAATAGTGGGTAAGGAATTAAAGGATAAAGTTGTGGACGTTAAAAGAATCAGTGATAGAATTATAATAATAAAACTTGTTCTAGGAGAGCAGATTATAAATGTTATAAGTGCATACGCACCACAAGTAGGATTAGAAGATATAATCAAAAGACAATTTTGGGAAGATATGAAGGGAGTCATGCAAGAAATTTCCAACACTTAAATGGCCATGTAGGAAAAGATTAAGAAGGATATTATAGAATACATGAAGGGTATGGTATAGGTGAACAAAATGAGATGGGGGAGACTATCTTCGATTTTGCTTTGTCATATAACCTAGCCATTGCAAATATACTCTTTAAGAAGAGGGACGAATACTTAATAACCTTTAAAAGTGGACTTCATAAAAGCCAAATAGACTTTTTTCTACTTAGAAATACTGAACGATCTATATGTAAGGATTGTAAGGTGATACCCGGTGAGAGTTTAACCTCACAACATAGGTTAATGGTTATGGATATCCATATCAAGAGATGGAAGAAAGGAAATGAACTTAATAGGTATCCAAAAATTAAGTAGTGGAACTTAAAAGGAGAGAAAATAACCTCATTCACAAATAAGTTGATGGTAGAAGGAAATTGGAACTATGAAACAGAAGTAAATACCATGTGGATTAATATTGCTGAGTCCATTAAGAAAGTAGCAAAAGATGTCTTAGGAGTATCTAAAGGTAAAAGGCAATTAGTAAAGGAAACATGGTGGTAAAGTGAAACAGTGCAAAAAGTTATTAAAGAAAAACTGATGCATTTTAAAGCATGACAGAAGACAGAAATAATGAAAACTATGAACAACATAAGAATGCTAAAAAGGTTGCTAAGAGAATAGTAAATAAGGCTAAACTTAAAGCATATGATAAGCTCTATAATAGACTAGGAACAAGAGAAGGTGAGAAAGATGTGTTTAAACTTGCAAAAGTAAGAGAATAGAAGGTTAAGGACGTAGATCATGTTAGGTGCATTAAAAGCGATGATTAAAGAGTATTAGTCAAAGATGATGAGATCAAACAAAGGTGGGAAACATACTTTCAAAAGTTATTAAATGATAATGGCTCTGAGAATATAGGGTTTAAAGGGCCACCCCGGTGCACCAAGCTCCCGCCTATGCGGGGTTCAAGGAAGGGGCAAGCCACAATGGCCTAAAGTAGGCAGCCTTACCCTGCATTTTTGTAAGAGGTTAATTCCATGCCTTGAACTCGTGACCTCAAGGTCACATGACAACAACTTTTACCGTTCCGCCAAAGCTCCCCTTCTGAGAATATAGGGATTGAAAATACTATAAATCTAAATAACATTGGATATTATAGATATGAACGTAGGATTAGAATACCTGAAGTGAAAAAGGCTATGGAAAAGATGAAATCAGGAAAGGCCATGGGGCCCAATGGTATACCAATAGAGGTTTGGAAGCATATGGGAAATATTGGGGTAGTTTGGTTGACCAAGTCATTTAAAAAGATTATAAAATCAAAGAAAATGTCTGATGAGTGGAGGAAAAGCTCTATTGTACCAATTTATAAGAATAAAGGAGACATACAGAGCTGCACTAATTATCAAGGGATCAAACTTATGAACCACACTATGAAACTTTTTGAAAGAGTGATTGAGAAGAGGCTACAACATGAAACAAGTGTATCCAAGAATCAATTTGGTTTCATGCATGGGCAGTATACTATGGAAGCTATTTTCTTACTAAGACAATTAGTAGAGAAATATAGAGAGAGGAGGAAAGACCTCCACATGGTCTTTATCGACTTAGAGAAAGCTTATGATAGAATCCCTAAAGAGTTAATATGAAGGGTGTTGGGCTATAAAGGGGTTTGGCAGGGGTATATAGACATAATTAAAGACATGTATGAGGGAGCGGCAACAAATGTTAAGACCACTAGTGGCAAGACTAGTAATTTTCCTATCACTATAGGATTGCACCAAGGATCAGCATTAAGCCCATGCCTTTTCACATTGGTTATGGATGAGTTAACAAAACATTTGCACGAGGAGATTCTCTGGTGCATGCTATTTGCAGATTTGATTAGACAAGAGAGGGTATAAACATAAAGCTAGAGTTATAGAGAGAAGCATTAGAATCTAAAGGATTTAAAATTAGCCGAACTAAAACAGAATATATAGAATACAATTTTAGCAAGGAGAGGAGTTGGAGTGGAACACCAGTCAAGATTGATAACCAAGAAGTCTCCATAAAAGACCACTTTCGGTACTTAGGATCAATGATTCATGAGAGTAGAGAGATTGAGAGAAAGGTTACCTAGAGAATCCAAGCAGGTTGAAACAAATGGAGATGTGCATCTGGAGTTTTGTGTGATAGGCGGGTGCCACTCAAACTAAAAGGAAAATTCTATAAGATGGCCATAAGGCCGACCATGCTCTATAGATCAAAGTGTTGGGCAGTTATAGAACATCATGCTCATAGGATGAGCGTCGTAGAAATGAGGATGTTGAGATGGATGAGTGGTAAGACAAGAAAGGATAGAATTAGAAATGAAAATATTAGAGGACATTTAGGGGTAGCACCAATAGGTAACAAGATAAGGGAGATTAGACTTAGATGGTTTGGACATATTCAAAGGAGACCAACAATTGTACCGGTTAGACGGAGTGAGGCAATACAAGTAGAAGGTTCTAAAAGGTCAAACAAAGGCCTAAAAGAATGTGGATAGATGTGGTAAGGAAAGATTTAAAAAATTTGAGACTAAATGAAACCATGGTACTTAATAGAGAGGAATGGAGGAATAAGATTCATGTGGCCGACCCCTAATTGGGATAAGTTCTTGATGATAATCATGAATGTTTACCAAATTGGAAAAACCACTAAATTGATTCATGTCATTACACAAAGAAAAAAGAATAAGATTAAGTCCAGGTATGCAGCTAATTATGGCAAAATTAAATGATATCATTCATGTTTAGGTACTACAGATGCTTGATGGGGGAAATCAGAAGTCAAACAAAAACTTTGAATGTTTAACAGTTTAATTATGTTCAAAAAATTGAGAGACCTTCACATTGGTAGAAAGATTTGGAAATCATGTTAATTACAGGAAATAGACTGCCTCAAGAATGCCAACTGTGCATCTTATGGCATTAAATGGTTGAAGGTTAAAATTCAAAGAAAAATGTTAATAAAAAATCAATTACATTACATTCAACATGGAAGATCTTAGCAGTGATAAATAAAGAAGTGATAGTAAGCCAACAGTGAGCATACCTATTTAGGCGAACTAGCTCAGAGAGAAAATCAATGCATATGGCTCTAGTGCTGTCAGTTCCAGAATGAAATAATTCAAGAACAGGAGCCAACTCGACTCTGTTTGCTACAAAATTTCTACAACTCCTATCAGCACGCATACAACTCAATAGTGCAGATACAGCAGATCCCCGTCCCTCAATTTGGTCCAAGCAGTCAATTAATGCAGGAAGGCCATTTGCGGAAATGACTTGTAAAGCATTGATTGACCTGCTGCTTTCATCCCCTCCTAGTAGAATCTGCTCAAGAATTGCTATTGCAGCATCTTTGGGCTCCATTACCAGTCGAAAATCATCAGATTCTTCACATTTCTTTATGATTACTTGAACAAGTGAAGGAATAAGGTCATGACCAGAGAGGTTAACTAGTGCTGGCCTTAGCTGGTAAATAAGAACCGCAGCCTCGGCCAAACCATTTTTCAGCAGAGCTGCCAGGCAATCAAAATCAGAATCCACACTGGTGAGAGTATCACCAACTCTTTCATCTGAAAATATAAGCTCAGAGAGAACATAAATTGCTGTTCTGAGTACCTCTCTATTCACAGAAGCTGATAGTATTTCCACAAAGCCATTTACAATCATTGGTTTAGATAGATAAGCATGAATTCCTGGGTCAGCCTTTGAGTCTCTCCATATCCTTGCTACAGTCAAGACAGCAGCTTCGCATTCTTGCAGGTCCTCTGAAGTGCAAAGACATGTAATATAAGGCTTTAGTCCATTTATTATTGTTTCAGTGGCAGCCTGAGATATCACACTGGTTGGAGATGTAGAGACTGCCGCTCGCATAAACCGTTTGCTATTTTTGTCACCTTTACAAGCATCTGTAGTTTGGGGGAGAAGAAGATCTGAAGGTGCAGATGGAGCTGAATCTAGGGGCAGTTGCTTTGAAGCAATGCTGCTTACAGAAGTTCTTGGTGTTTCACAGTATGAGAGTTCCTGGGCGAGATCAGGATACTGTTCTTTCCAGGAGGTAATTAGTCTCTTCAAAACATAGTTTGTTTTGGGCAAGACTATTGCAGAGAGAGGCTGACGTGTAATGGGGCATGTAGTATTTCCTCTTTTCAACCATTCTTGAATTGCCCTCCTCTCATATGTTTGGCCAGTTTCTAGTGTAACTGGATCACTGAAAATCTGTCCTGTGATAGGACATACAAAATCTTTTGGTGCTCTTGTTCGAGGAGTGAATTTCCCTGATGATGGAAGAGAAATGCTGGTCTGGCTTACATCTTCCTCTTTTTCACTAAGAAAACTGCAAAATCCGAAGAATGGTATGTCAAACCATGGTTAATTTGTCATACCTTTGAGAATTACACTTCAAGTTGCTAAAGTGAAAGAAAATAAGTTTACTCCACTCGTGAAGATTTCCTGATGCTTTGGTGTTGAACATGGCATTGCTGAAAAGGTCAATAATTATCTCATGTGAACTCACATTAAGCTGTAATCTAGAGGCATGGCTTTCCTCTTACCCATTCTCAGACACTTGGCTCTTTATGCTTCCAATATCCATATTAGGTAGGCAACTAAAGTTCTTTCTGCAATTTCTCTGCACTTCCTGCATTGGAGGAAAGTTCCTCTTGGTTGTTGTTTCCACGTATAAGCAATTGGCTAAGTTATTTGAGTCTTGATTCATGCAAAAGAATTAACTTACCAAAACTTCGGTACCAGAATCTGCTGAACTGGGGCTGAAATCCTCACAAAGTTGTGGGGATATGAGCAAAGAGGTAGACGTCGTAGGTTCTGCAAGATGACTAGACGATAAACGGGCAAGTTCCTGCTTACTAGACACCTGTGATTGTGGAGATGGAATCTTCGGAGAAGGAGTCTTGAGGGAGAAAATTTTGGGAGAATATGACTGGTCATTCTTTCTTGATTGTTGAATTCTCGACACGCTTCCTGTATCCTCTTTTGATCTCATGCTGTTCAGAGCCAATAGTTTGCGAGTTCCAACTTCAGAATCCATATCAGCATCTCCATAGTCAGAAAGAGAATCATCTTCGTAGTCCCCGTGCAGCACCCCCTGATAACAACAACCAGAGCAGTTCAATCTTCTGTGCTTGCAAACCATAAAAGAGGAAGAAAACGAGGAGTTCTACAGGTTGATTTAAGGAAAAATGAAAAGTGTGGTTCAGAATTTCAGCATTACTCTGGGAGCCCATTTAGCAGGTTCTTCCTGATCCTGTGTGAAGTTTGAAGTTCCTTTTGATCTGGTGTCAAGGGACCCAATTGGCCGAGCAGTATATTAGAGCTTTATCCATTTCAATCAGGCCATAGATTTCTAATACAAAATGACAATGATGGCTACTAAGAATATACAAAATGGAAATTAGACAAATTTTCGTGAAAACTGACCTGTAGTTCAGTCTCTCCTCATCTTTATCTTTCAGAATTGGAGAAAACCCTGCACTCTTGGGCAAAATAGGACCAAACTTCACATAATTAGGAATAGAGCGGCTGACTTCATGCAGAGGTGTCATGGGTGGTTCAGCAATGGGGAACATGGGCATCCCCTTCTTGCTAGTTGAATCAAAGTTCATGCAGTCCTTGTAATACTTAGCATATAACCTTGTGTTCTCATCCAATGATTCACCATAGTGCTTCTCCAAATCCTGCAACTTCTCAGCTTGATCAGGTCTCATAGACAAGATGAGTGACTCATTGAAGAAGTGATCAAAATCAACCGTTAGAGATAGATCAGAAGAATCAGGAATCACTTCCATTACAATCCTGTGCCTTGACTCGGAGTACCACCCAACGATGGAGCTCATGTGAGGAAGAAACAATGACTCCCATAGTTCAGGCGCAAAATCGATCCTTGCGAAGAATGGGTCCACGATAAACATGTCGAGAATGTGAATAACAGAGTTGTTAATGTTGTTTCGGAGCTTCCAGAGGTAAGCGAGATTCAGGTGAGCCCAAGCAGAGAGATAGAAATTAGGGACTCCAGCTGTTTTCTGGCGGGAATTCAACATTGCACAGACCTGCAACATCTTCTCCGCGTAGTCTAGTCTTGCAAGCTTGGTTTCCATGTTAGAAGTGTTGATCGCTTCTTCAAGAGCATCAATTCCCCAATCCAGATTTGCCAAGACTGCCTGATCTGAATATCGGACTTCGCCATCCTTATTACAGCTCCCATTGTCAGCAGCCAATCTCTCTGCACACTGCTCTTTATGTTGGATCCTCTGTTCTTTGTTGATCAACCGGTCCTGAATGAAGCTTCCTACGGTTGATATTAGGAGTTTAACGATGTCATTTCTGTCAATGACAAACTTGTAGCGTCCGGCCATGTTTGCAGAATTGTTATGAATCTGAAAGATTCAGGTGGATTTGGAAAGAGAATTCGTCTTGCTGAGAGTCATTTAGATCTTAGTTCTCAAAACCAGTTCAATAGAAAGCGGGTCCCTTATGAAGAGTCAAATTCTTGAACTGTTAGAAAAGGAAACATTCAGTAGCAGAAACAGAAGTTCTTCCATTTGAAGAAAAAAAGGGAAATTGTTGAGTTCGTGGGATGAAAACAGGATTTCTACCTGCAAATATGATCATAGTATGACTAAAACCAATCTACAGACGTAACATATAGTTTAGTTGAGAACTCAACTTTAAAACCAGGTCTACAGTAGTTCAATACTTCCATCACCATGAACATCAAACAATTACAACAAGAGATTAATTGCAGAGTAGAAGAAACCAGCAAACTCACCATTTTAATCAAGTAGAAAGTTGTTACTCTTGCAAACGGATACAAGAAGGAAACCATTCCAGCTGTAACAGTAATGAATCACAGTTTACAGCGCTCACTATTAAAACTAAATGCCTAACTCAACCGAACATCAAACCCAGAACCTTCTTACAAAATCTAAATCCGACACGCCGAAACAAAGATACAAACAGGAAAAGAAAATTCAAGAACCGAACCAAACAAACAGGACAGAAAACTCGAAGCTGATGAACAAATTTCAGTGATTGAAAACTCCCGCCATCAGGTCCTTAAACGAAGAGGCATTATGTTTCAACAGAAATCTGTAAGACAAACAAACAGAAAATCCTCGCCGGAGCTGAAAAACCAAAATGAAACAGAGGGAGGAGAAGACTCAAAAGCAACGATGCGTCCAGAAACAAGATTCAACTCTTTAACCAAACAGAAACAGATATTCAAGCTCGTAAAATTAACAGACAGACTAGGAAGAAGAAACAAGAGATCGTCACTGAAAGAAAAAACAAGAGAAATGAATCAATTACTGGGCAGATGAAGATAAATGCCTGCAACACGGAATCGCGGAAGAAAGCAAGAACAAGTTGAGTTCAGCAATTCCAAGAAGAAGAAAACTTGTTAAAGAAGAAGGTGGACAGCGTATACAGTTTGGTTCCGGAGAAAGGTGGTGATTTTAGTTGAGATACCTGCTAAAACAGGGAAAATCCCCCAAAACACGTAGTCTGATTGCAGTGCAGTTTCACTCAACTGATTTCTCCAACTTCGATGCGTGATCGCAACTAGATTTCATTTCATGTACTTTCTCCAATCAAAATCAATGTAGAGAGAGAGAGACGGAATTCTAGAGAGAGAAAGACAGTTGGAGAGAGGGAGATAGATGCCGGCCACTGAGTTTGAAGAGAATCGGAGATTGCCGACTTTGGCAGTTAGTGAGAGAAAAGGTGGTGATCATGAAGGAAGAAACGGTCATGGTAGACAGAGCAATTAATTAACGATTAAGAGATTTTTAATGGTAGATAACTAGTATAAGGTGTTCTTTTGGGTTTCATTATTGGCTAATGATGACAACAAGTTGGTCAAATTAATGGGAATTAAGTGGAGTAGTGAATGGGTTGTTGTTTTTGCTGGAAGGAATTCAATTCCTCTTTGGAAATAGCATTACCAGGTGAGTCTGACCAGGTCAGCTTAATTAACTTAGTGTTGCTTCTGAGTGGAATCTAATTCCTGAGGAAAAAATTGAATTCCCAGAACTAGATTTCAGTGATTGTCCAGTTGACATTGAAATACCATCTTATAACTAAAATGGTTTTCATATTTGAGAAATGCTGATGGAAATCGAAATTCCTTACTTTGTCTCAATCCTCCGAGAGACTAATGTTTTGTAGCCTTTTCTTATTAGATTTATGCAAGTACATGCAAAAGAAAAAATGCAAGGTAAAGCTGTGTACTATTGACCCTTTTGGTCCACCTCTTTACCAGACCCCACATATGCAGGAGCTTCATGCACCGAGGCTGCCCTTTTTATGCAAGAGAAGAAATGCGAGTGATTACAAAATAAGGGTGAGAGGGAAAGGTGGAATTACATGGCTGGGTAGTTAAGGATACACTAGAAAGGAGCAGTTTCATTTATTTTGAGATATCAAAAGGGGAAAGAGAAGTGGGAGATAAGAGTATAGATTTAGAATCTTTACATTATAAGTTATAAATTCTAGGAAGTTATAAATTTGCCTCCTTTTTTTGTTCATTAGCCCTTTACCAAAGTAATTAGACAGCTATAATTTCCGGTGGGTTCAGATTTATTAAGATTCAGCTCCTTCACAATGTTTCCCTTGACTTAGAAGGGTCGATCTCATTGTTTGATGTTTCTAGACAAGGTTTTTTAATTGTAAAATGAATCATCAAAAGTTTCACCATGGATGAGAATTTTGGAACTTGGCTCATTTAAGTCGAGAATGACATTATGAACAAGAGAAATTTAGATCTTCATAAAGCTAAGACCACCTCTAGTCATAGCTCTCTAACCCTTTCATAAGGGGCCAATGAATGAAGTAAGGAGGACCAATATATCACTTTCGTGTTTTGGAAAAACCTAAATCATAAATTAAGGTGGAGGTACTAAACTGACCGCACTATAGGTTTGGTCCAACAACCACATTTTATGGGGCCTACCTTTGAATTATTTGGCTTGTTCATCTTGTTCCTATATATTTAGATGTCTTATGGATTAAAAAAAAAAAATCACGTGATTTGGATGACTCTAGCATCTAAAATGCATTTAAAATATTGTTCTTAGATATGGATAGTTTAAAAAATTCATCACAAAAATGCACATTTTATAACAGCTAGAATCATTCAAACTACATACTTTTTTTTTAAAATCTATATGACATCTAAATATAGTGCAATGAGATGAATGAGTCAGATCACGTAGAGTTAAGCCCCATAAAATATAGTTGCTAGTCAATTTAGCATTCCTCTACAAAAGGTAAATCATATGCGTACCATATCTCTTTCATGGTTTCCATGGTTCTTGAGATGAAATGAGCTGATGTAAGATGAGATGATATGAGATCTAGCTTGATGTGACTTAACTTGGTTGGAGATAATCAAAATGGGCATGAGATTTATTCACCTTAGCAGTGAGCTAAGAAGAGATGATTTTCATCTCAACTCATCTCAAGCACCACTAACAATGCAATGAGGAGATACTATTTTATCTCATCTTAGTTCAAGCACCACTGACAGTGATATAGTCTATATCATCTCATATCATGTGAGATCATCCCATCTCAAGTACCACTAACTCCCTATTCAACATCATCTTCAAACCTAAGTACCAATAGATTATATGCTTAAGAGGAGAGGAAGGCCTTTTTTCTATGTACGGTGAAACTTCTATTGCAAATCTAAGCTGTTCATCATGTTTACTAAAAATAGGTAATCTATGTGAAATCAATGCATTTGGATGATCTTACCCACATGTTTTCAGTATTTTAAAATTTAATAAAAATAGATAATCATAAATTTTGAGCTATGAAAGCATATGATAAAAATTTTCAATGTCATAAAATTTGATATCTAACCTATATAAGCCATTCCTAACATGATGGGTGGTTTATGTCTAAAAAAGTTTTACCATGCACTCCTTCCTCTCCTCTTGAGCATGTACTCAACTTTCTCAATTTTTCTCATAAAATACAATGCTTTTGACTTAAGCCCTACCCTTACAAGCAGTGCATTTTAGTGGCAGCTGAATCCATCCATGTGATTTTGGCAATCTTTCTTGCTACCTCTAACCAGGAGTGGAGCTTGACTGCTTTCATTTGCCTCCTTTATCTACCATCGGTTTTCTCTCTCGTTTGCTTGGAGTCTCTCTTGGGCGACTTCAGATTTCAGCTTGTGTTTATGCTGTGGCATATTGGTGATCCTGCTGGTCTCCTACAAACAATTACTGAAGACAGAATTCAGTGTAGAATTCGATTCCACCTTGACTGGAGATCGTAGGGAGCACACGCAGATGTTTACTAGCTGATCACCGTCAATGGAAATTAAAGTTCTTCAGGTATGGTGGATCCAAGGTGTGGCCCAAAAGATTAAACAGTATGGGTGGCCAACCTGTGTGGCACGGGCCATGTATACCTGCCAATGTGCTTAGCTTCAGTGGCAGATATAACACCATAGGGGAAAAAATGAAGTCTTCCTCTGATTGGTGCAGCCGGCCGAAATCTATCTGCCAAACTTAACTACATCACTGTTAGGGCAGCACCGGTGCAAAACTCCCACGCACTACTTCAAGGTCTTACGACGACAACTTTACCGTTACGTGTAACAATAGATTCCTGGTTGACTACCTTTGATGTGGATATTACAAGGAAGGCACAACTGCATTCCCATTGGGGTAGCCGGCTAAGTCCTATTTTCTGCTTTGATGTTTCCATAATTATCCATTCATTGAGAGGAAAAGGAAAATGTAATATGAACAGCCAAACAAGTCATATCAGGGTAAGTCCACGGACTGAATTTAGACTTGGTCCAATGCAGAGCGAACCCATGAAGTCCAGCCAACTAGCCAAACCCCAGGTCTGCCAACGTTTTTCTTCTTCCATTATGTTGAAGAGGCGGAGAGATATATGAATGTTTAAGGCCACAGAATAACAGGGACCCACTTGTTCCATAATCCAAACCATTCATCTGATCCCGGATAAAAGGTTTAGATGCATCAACCAATTGATGGACCTCAGTTTGGACTGTCAAAGCTGCAAAAGCCAAACCATTGGATGAGCAGAAGTTCTCAGAAGACCTACAGACAGGTGGTTAGGATTGGCCAATCAGTGCTACTCTACAATGATGAACAGAAATGAACGATATCGATCAATACTAATTTACCTTAAACTCTATCTTGCAGTGAGAAAAGCGTGACTAGTAAACAATGAGAATCTTATTATTCTAAACATAGAATGATGTAAGATATTATTTTAGTTATAACGTGCCTGAACTCCATTTTAAAGAGTCAACAAAACCATAGAAAACTTGGACAATGAAAGAGACAGATGAGAAGTTGAGAACTAAACCAGAGCCCTTAGCGGTTGTTGTGTAGCAGAGTTTGGAAATTGGAACAGATGGACCATCAAAATGGCGTCACCCTTTGAAATCTTTGCTTGGCGGGCATTTTTTTTTACTTTTATTTAAAGAATTTTTTTGAGAACTTGATATTTTGCACTCTTTCCTTATTTTTCTTTTTCTTTTTTTATTGTTTTTTTAACAAGTTGTTAAAAACTAATGATTCATTGTAAACCATTTTAATGCAAGTAAGTGACCAATTGCCAAGCTTATTGATCTAGTATTGGGATTAACTTCTTGGGGCCTAAGGGGAGCAAGTTTGTACAAAGCCACACTGACAGGCTTGTAACCATCCTAGGGGAAGTACTTGGCTCTGGTTCCCCGAACCCTGAACCTTGACTATAAAACTAAGTCCAACAAAACTAAACTATGAATCTTTCTTCACAGAACTCACGAAGTCGAGGGGCCTTGACAGATCCCTTAGACATATAAGTATGTTGTTCCACTTCTTTTTAGCTTAATCTTCGGGTAATTTGATGTGGTGAATTTGAAGCTTGAGACTCCATATTAATTCCAATGCAAGGTAAATGGGCCCGCCATGTGTAAGACCCTAAATGAGCCGTCCACATCAGGGGTTTGTTAAACATAAAAGTAGCTTTTACGTTGAATGATAATATAACAGGATCAATGATGTATATCATCATGGTCACCTGCTACACCAACAAACTGTGCCCTATGTATGAGTAACGAGGAGGTTGACATCATCTTCATTTAAAGACCTCTATATTTCATACTTCGTAGTTGTGTAGCAAGGGGCAGCTTCCGTGCACGAAGCTCCCGTATATGCAAGGTGCAGGGAAGGGGCAGATTACAAGAGTCGCAACCAGTTGTGTAGCAAGTACCACCAAAATATTGGTCTACAAAGACTCGTAGTAGTAGTAGTAGTAGTAGTAGTAGTAGTAGGTCACACGTTGGAGGCTGCTCGTGGGTGTGGGTGTGGGTATGTGTCCAATGTTCAGGCAGGAAAAATGGTCCAAAAACTCCAGCTTTTTGTCTACAGGCCAGACTAAAAAGGCAATTCCAGTGCATGAAGATCCCGCCTATGCAGAATTCAGGAAAGGGGAGAACCACAATGGGTCTATACTACGCAGTATTACCTTGCAGTTTTTGTAAGAGGTTGTTTCTATGCCTTAAACCCATGATCTAAGTTCACATAATGACAACTCTGGCCCTACTGGCCAAGACCCATAAATTCCATCCCAACTCATGTTCGTCGCTGATGAAAAGCACAAGATGGCGTGGAATTTTTGGCCGTCCCATACATGGGCTCTCAAGCAACAGATCCACATTTTCAGTGGCTAGAGTTAGAGAAAGAGACAGTCAATCACATCCACGTAAAAACAACAGAACTGCACCATACCATCCTCCACAAAAGAAACAAGAAGATATGTTGATCATGGAACTGATTCATTCAATAAACCAGACCCCACCTCATATGACAGGCTCCAGATCAATCACTAACCCATCACTCATCATCATATACATTTTGGTACATGAATATCCTTTGATATTTGTGCAAGATGGACAAAAACTCCTGATTTTTCCATGTCTTCGAAGATAATGTTTTTCAGCTTTTCCACATGCATAAGAACGAAGAGGATCAAATAAGGAGATACTACATTCCCCATGGGTCCTCCCTCGGCCGTTGTGTTCATTGGACGGATGCTTAACTTGTCTGGACATGTCGCCTCCAACAAGCCATGGTCAAGTGGTCATCTTTCTTAAATCAAATATATTTAAGATATTTCTGTTGAAAAATTGCTCACTCAAACTCGGGATCATCCTTCAGTCGGCAAGGATCATTCTGATGATGACTTTTTTATCTTAGTGCATCCTCCATACGGCATCCAAATCCACATACTCCATCACACTGGATGTATGTATACAAGAGTTGTAAATAGAGATATAGATTAATTAAATAGCGATTTTACACGGGTGAAAATGTTATCTAGTGCACGAAGCTTCATGTGTGTGAGGGATCCGAGAAAAGAATATACCACAAGAGTTAATAGTATGCAACTTTATCTTATATTTTGCAAGAGGGTCTTTTCACTCCTTAAACCCGTGACCTCTAGGTCCAACCATCCCCTTCGTAGCAAATTACTAAAATGTTACGAAATGCTAATAGCAAATTACTGAAATGTGAGCACATGTTGTTTTATGTACAACAATCGCTCTAGCCCATTAAAATCTACAGCAGTTCTGCACTTATAATCTGTGATTAAAGCACCATTGAACTATCTGAACTGCTTGCTGTATATCATCTTGTCCAATTTATTGGATTGCAGGTTGGAGGAAGACACTAGTTCCAAGAAAAGTGTTTTGTCTCACTCATACATGCATTTGTCTTGCTCTCTTAAGCAAACTCGTGCCTTTGCTTGGTGGTCGTTTTCATGCAGAAATTTCTGCAAACATAAGGACAAGCCTATAAGGATCTTGAGCTTGTGAGCTAGTGGGTACCGCGGGAGTGACAGGAGCAGACCACTTACGGGAGATGATCTAGATATTTGCCTTTGGAAAGTTTAAATATATGTACCGTGGAAGCATAATTTGACAGGAAAGGAGCGTGAAATTTGAGGAAATGTGTACATGGATAACCGTATAAGGGCTAAGTTATTGTGATCACTGAAATCCCGGAGTTGATAGAGTTTCTGAACATGAGCAGAGTTGCATAGCTTGTCAGGGAGATTTGACACCTCAATTCTCATGGCAAATGTCCCGTGTGTCGTGTCACAATTGCCTTGTGAGCAACGCTAGAAATGGTTTCAAATCGGAGTCCTCACAAAGAGCGTGTCTTCATAAACTTAGAATCAGAACTGGGCCATTGGCTTGTAAAAGAGGACTCATGGACGCAGACCCATGCAATGCCTGTGATTCTCCTACTGCGGGATTCGTGGAGAAGTTTTGAGCCCCTTTGGAGTCGGAAGTCTCCATCATCCAAGGATCCTACTCTTCATGTTTTAGAAGCTTTGCTGGAATCTTTGGCATGAAAATTTTTAAATTTTTTATGGTTAATAAAATTAATTTCTACGAGTATTTAAAGGGTCATTAATATTATGCTCTAAAATTTTAAAAGTGCTTTAAACCAATATTATAAAGTTTCAGAAGAAAAAAAAGCCAACTCGAACATACTATCTAATAGTTAAACTTTTTTGAAAAATTATAATAATGACACTATCTGATAAATGTATTTTTAGAGGACCTAAACTTTGAGTTTACTCATCGAACTCTTAATTTTTAGCAATAAAATATTATTTTAGAATTTTTTATCACTTAAAATTTAAAAAAAAAATACCTATCGTTTGAGTTTTAGAAATTTGACCTAAGCTCTAAAATTTTGATTTTGTACTATAATGAGGTTGATTTTTTTTCCTGGAATTGGGTCTTGAGACTTTTTATTGAAATCAAATGAGCGTATTCATTATATTGGCTTAAGCAAATATAATTAATATAATAATAAATCATCTATTTAAATGACATTATAATGTATAAAAGTATCTTTTTTGGTGTCGTACATGGTGCAAATACTTTGTTTTAAAGGTGTTATTGACAAAACATCATTCTTTTCTATTTCAAATAAAAAATACCCCGTGGGCCGTTCATGTCTAAAATGACTTAAGTCTCTCTTTTTACATAATATCTACTATGCCCAGGACTCTCCTAAACAACTAAGAATGGGATCCACCTTAGCTACAAGTGGGACCCAATGGGCACGAGTCGGCGACTAGAACTTGGTACCCACTTCTTCACTACTTCCAAAGTTTGGTTAGAGCTCTAAACAAAGTCAGAGTCTCATGCACTCTTAAAATAACACTGCATCCCACCACTTAAGACTCTTGAATTAAGTCATGCATTAAGTTAGACTCTTACAACCCCAACTCTTTGTTAGATACAAACTTTGTAGATCTTAGAGTCTTGAGACAACTAGAAGTTTAATGATGTAAGAGCCCTACAAATTAAAGACTCTAGCCAAAGAAGCCTCACAATTTGAAGAGTCTCACAAAATAAGTACTCATGGTAAACGGGTTTTGTAGTTTGAGGAGTCGTAAAAAACAAGGACTCAAGGCAAACAGGTTCCAAAGCTTGAAAAGTCCCACAAAATGAAGACTCTAGCTGAACAAGTTCCTCCAACTAGAAGAGTCTCACAAAATTAAAGACTCTAACCAAATAGGCCCCGCAGCTCAAAGATTCTCATAAATTAATACTCTCGCTAAGCAAGCCTAACAACTTGTTAGGGACTAACAAAATAAGCCTCGTAGCTTGAAGCCCACAAATAAAAGACTCTAGCCAAACAAGTCAAACAACTTGAAAAGTCTTGCAAATAAAGGACTATAACCAAATGGGGCCTATAGCTCAAAGGGTTTCACAAATTAAAGACTCTAGCCAAATTGGCTTGCCAGCTCAAAGAACCCCACACATTAAGAACTTTGGCCTACAACTCGAAGAGTCCTACAAATTAAGAACTCTAACCAAACGGCTCCTTGTGTCTCGAAGGGTCTCATAAAATGATGACATTGGCTAGCTAGGCCTAGTAACTAAAAGAGTCCTAGAATTAAGGACTCAAGCCAAATGGGCCCTGCTTGCTAAAGAATTCTAAAAATTAAGAACTTTAATTAGGCAAGTTCCATTGGCTGAAAAAGTCTCAAAATGAGAAAAGACTAACTAGAAGGGTTTTATCAACTTAAAATCCTAAATGGTAGAAATTTTAATCACATACAACTTGTCCTCTTTAAAAATGACACGATATGACTCTAATAGAGTTAAGCTTCGTACCCTTTTGATGTTGATTTGTCAATAGCAATACATCATTCTCCGCTAACATCAAGCGCATAAAGAGATGGAAATCTTGTGTCTAATACTGCTACACGTCTCCTACACAAATATAAAAGAACATTGATATAGATATAAGGCTACAATAAAGCTACCTATGCCTAAACAATCAAAGAGAGAACCTGTTAATGTTATATATAATACTAGCCCATGCAATACTCTGAAAAATATGCATATATCAGTCATCGACCAACTCATATAGTAAAATTAAGTCAACAACCCAATCACGTTGCAAAACTAATCCAAGCAACCTATGAACATTATTAAAGCCACAAATCATCTTACTTTGCTTATGCCTAACCAACTTCTAATCAAGAGTATTTTCTTTGAATGTTTGTAATTATTAGTATATATTCAATCATTAAAAAATGTAATTAGTGGCCATAAATAATTACAAACATAATCACAACACTTGGTATCTCACAGTCACTTGGTAAATACAAAAATCTCTTTCTCCAAGGAAAATTTGGCCCTCTTATTTCCTTTGTGTGATTGCAAATATGCATCGCATACAAATATGAAATATGAAGTGAACACTTGGTGAAGTTTTAAGTTTTTGGGTTTTGTTTTTATTAGATATTAACGTGTAGAAAAGTTATTTGCTTATTGTCCTATGTGCAAAGTCAATGGGAAAAGCTTTAGATCATCCATATTAGGAAATTTTTTGAAAATTTCCTATTTTTTAACTTTTAAAGAATTTCTTTGTTTTTTACATTTTAATTTATATAATGAAAATACTAGCCTACATGGTATATTCCATCAATATGTTCCACTCTAGAACTTAGAACAATACTAGATTTAATAAGCTATTGACAACACAATTTTGTAGTCTAAGATATAAAGAAATCATGGTCCCATTTGTATGAAGTTTGGGTATTTAGTCTTGATTTTAGAAACTATTTTTTTGAATCTGGTTCAGAACTCATATTTTATTGAATTTACTATAATGAAAACTAGGACCGCTGATGTCATATTCCAATAAAAATAATGATTTTCAACACTTTTTAATCACAAAGATAGATATGAACAAGAGCTGAGATAAACAGGAATTGCAACAAAAAAATTATAAAGCAATCACTAATGTATTCTCAGTCATATCAAAGGGTAGTCTGGTGCACAAAGCTCCTGCATATGTAGGGTTTATGGAAAGGGCAAGTCACACAGGGTCTACAGCACGTAGCCTTACCTTGCATTTTGTAAGTCAAACCCATTACCTTTAGGTCACACGCTGACAACTCAACATTGCACCAAGGCTCCCTTCTTATTTTCACTCACACATGCTCATAATTTGCAATCCCCAACCCATGGGAAAGTGGCGACCCTAACTTACGACCAAGAGCCTTTCAAGGGAGATACCAAGTTGTTGAGATCAACTACACTAGATGTTTGTTCGCCAAACAAAAGAGATATTGTACCTCTAGAGAGATAATCAAAATACTTATCATGAGAATTCCAACATATTATCAAGTTAGAGGAGCCACCTCTATGAGAAGAAGAGGATTAAAAAGATTGCAATCATAAAAGAGTAGATGAGTAATTCTATAGCTTAGCAAGGTATGTACTTTACCTTATAATCTCTAGAAATACTATAGTTTCATGTGCTATGAAGATAATGACAAGAATTTTTTTTATCTTAAATCTCTTTGCCAAGGGCTGGGATATTCTACTAGGGCCCAGAACCATGTACTTGCCATCTCGAATAAGAGTGTAAATGGTATACCTGAAACTGCAAAACCTACTAGAACCAAACCAAAAAATTAAGATATGGTCATGCAATTAGAATCGACAGTATCATATTGGTTTTCATTTTAAAGAACCAAATATTATCAGTACAATATTAGTTTTTATGCCCAAGTACTCGGACCATAATTGAGAACTAAAAAATACTAATTAGTATACAAAATACCATTGTAGTGTCATTTTAAACTTTAATGTATTAGCGAGTAATATATTAGTTTAAGTCTAATGAATTTTATTACTAATTAGTTATCTTTTTATACTAGTCTTATACTTAATTTATTTTAACTTTAGATCAGCATTTAATATAGAGATTATTTCTTTTCAATGCATTACCTCTATGCATTATAATTATGTGTTCTTGAGTTTGAAAAGTCTACAATAGTTTATTTTCCCTTCTATTTATACTATTTTCTTCTTCTGCCACCTAACTCCAAGATTATATATTGAATCTCTAAAGAAGGTCCGACCCTATGTTCCTATTATAAGTTAAGTATCAATGCTCTAACTTATCATTCTTATGAATCATCTTTTGCGTTTTAAAGTTTAATATAATGAATAAATGTTTCATTTTATTATACAATTACAAGTTGCTTCTCTAATTCTCCACTTGTAAAGAACATAGTTGACATTATTCGCCAAGAAGGTTAAAATCTTGAGCAAATAGGTTAGTCTCGTATATATTTTTAATGTTGACTCTCTTTTTGTCTTCTGGAGAATATTGTTTGTCTATTTTAAATTCATGTCATAGTTAACATTTATATACAATAGGTAGCCGCACAATATGTATTCTTAACTTTTATGTTATTTTTTATGTTGTATTCTTACTTGCCTATATAGCAGTTAAATAATAAATACAAGATTATATAGCACATAAATAAACAAATAAACAAAAATAATGCATAACGTAACATTGTCATCTTAGTGGTTTGTCTTCTGCAATGTTTTCTTTTATGTATTAGAAATACTAAATACCCAATAACTAGACTAGAACCTGTGGGACGAGAATGGTTTTTAGACTTGGAACCAAACTCTAGAACAAGAAATGTAAAATCTTAATTGTATAGTTTTGGTTTTCCATGGAACTGAGCCGAAACCAAATACACCCATGATCTCTTAAAGGATTTTAAAAATTCTCTTTACTTAGATGAATGGAACTTAAGGATAACAAAACATTCTTTGGGAATCAAATAACCTACAATCAACAGATCAAACAAATGAATGTGTGGGATCATTCTAATTCTATTGTATATTATACTTAGTTCATGGCCCACTCAATGGTGGGTCACCAAGTTTGGTCAATGCATCTATGTACTGCAAAATCAGGGCCATCCAAACTAGGGTTATCATCTGATAGGTGTCCATAATCCATTTGGTCGATTAGAGAGAGAGAGAGAGAGTGTGTGTAAAACATGGACATTAAATTTCCTAAGTAATGAATATGCTCTGTTATATGAACATCTAGGTTGAGGATTTGCAGATGTTCATGGACATTGCTCACAAATATGAACTTCATGTGTCCAAAACCAATATCCTCATCTATAAACATGTAGGTTTGGCAAGATATTATAAGGTTTTTGTCAATTGGGTGTCAGCTGAAAACATGAATATTCACTTTTATCTTTATGAAGATTTGCGTTATGTCCATGGACATCTAATTTTGTCTTTACTTGGACATTCAGTTTTATTTTTAGACATTGTAATGTCCATATTTTGAATAAATAATGACTTTATTATTATTAAATAACATTTTGACCAATTATATTGACTATGACCCACACAAAATATTAACAAATAATTCAACAATACGATCCCACATTAAAATAAATATTTGTTAATAAGCTATAATTATATTTTAATTAGTAACTTGTCATTGCCTATAAACCTCTCTCTCTCTCTCTCTCTCTCTCTCTCTCTCTCTCTCTCTCTCTCTCTCACATATATATATATATATATTATCTATCATTGCATCTCATATATAAACTTGTGACATATAAAACCTATGCATCATCTATATAAATATGTCATAGACCGAAATTTTCTTTTGGCCTTTCTCAAATTGCCCAAAATTTTGCAATCCAATAAGAAAGGGATCGCAGGCTAATATTTACTCTTAAAGTTGAAATATCGGCTTCATTCGTAGGGTTAATTCACGACCTCTCAGAATAAATCAATTGGTCCTTGATTGATTTCGCCATCCCATCCAATGAATTATTAGGATTCGTTTTTAATAGAATCTTCTATAGTCACACAGGTTCCTTCATTTCCATAGCTTCTCCATTAATGGCTAGGTCTGAACTCTGCAATAGAGCTCCCAATTTAATTTGTTCCCGAGTCAATCTCATATATAAACTTGTGACATATATAAACCTATCAATCATCTATATAAACATGCCATATAATTCTTGCCTACTAATAACCATATAACATGCTAAGCATCCATATAAACATGTAACATTAATTAAAGCCGGCAATAACTATGCCAAAATAAATAAATTTTCTCTTTTTTGTGTGATTGGCTTCATGTCAAAATTTGACCTCGTTAGCTCATTGGATGATTCTATACCTTTTAATTTTTGGAGTCTGTGCTAATAATATTATATGACCTTAAGGTCACAGGTTCAAGGCGTGAAATCATCTAATTGCAAAATGCAAGATAAGGCTGCCTACTATAGACCCTTGTGGTCCGCCCCTTCCTCAGACCCCGCATAGGCAGGAACTTTGTGCACCGGAACTGCCTTTTTAGCCTGTGCTAATAATGTAGATTCTTGCCTCTTCATTTACCGACCGTTCTTTTTAAAGGTAGAATTTGTGCTCTTGCGATTAGTTGATTATTTTATGTTTTGGTGGACGGGCCATCCTCCCTACAGCCTTATGCATTTATTTTAGTAAAACTACAACCTTACACACAGATGCCGTAGGTCCTTAAATAATTTAAAGCCCGCCTATAGTTTTTTCTTAAGAAAAGAAAAAAATAAAAGAAATAAAAAAAGAAGGTAAATATGTGCATTGATCAAAAATATATCCCACATAATGAAGCATCTTAGAGAAGTCAACACCAAGTTTTTTAAGGGAGCTGATATTCACACGCTTTTTGTGGGAAAAGTTTATGTTTGGCCTACTTCTTTGAATGATCGAACCGTTCATCTAGTACAAAACAACTAGGATAAACGGTTGAGATTATCACAAAAGTAGGCCCCTTAGCTAAAAGTATGGGAAAACTCTGAAAGAGAGTGTAACATTAGTACCAAAGGAACCTGGGAATATTAGCTTCTTCTTTTTTTTAATTGTAAAATGAATGACAAGTTCATCGACTGTATTGTGACTTTTGAGAGATAACTTATCTATCTAGGAGAAGGTATTCAAAGATGAATGGTTGAGATCATTTTTAAAAATGTAGGCCAACCTATACTTTACAACAAAACCCCTAAGAAGGGCAATAGTCAAAAGTGGAATGCTGAAGGACCAGCGTATGAGCTGCGTCCATCTAGAAATCACTTTCAAATTGCATCAATCTGTGGATGATACCAACCATCTATCTCATTGGCCGATCATTGCTTTGTGTGACAAAAAAAAAATCGCAAATGATCGGACAATTCTAAAATTATAAGAAACGTGTGGCTGGGAAATGTTTTCAACCGATTCATTTCCTACGAGCAAAATGTGTGATTATTTTCTACCTGCTGAGGGTTCAAATTTGATCATTATGGTGGTGAATCTTAGCATGATAAAGATTAAAATGAAATTCTGATAATAGGCTGAAAAAGAAAGGGATCTTTGGCACAATGGTAAAGTCGTCGTCGTGTGATCTTGAGATTACAGGTTCAAACATAGAAACAGCTTCTTGTAAAAATACAAGATAAGGCTGTGTATTATGGACCCTTATGGCCCGCCCGCTCACCGGGGTGGCCGTGATAATCCCATTCTCGTCATGTTTTGGCTCCGGATATCTTGTTCTCCAAATGTTAAGGTGAGTGGAAGATTTAACGTTTGAAAAGGGTATTTCTTAGTCGTTGATTATGAGCTGTTCATTAAACAAACATTTTCAACTTCCACCATCTATAATCAGAAGCATATATTTTCAAATATCAAATTCACCTAATTCCTTTTGTTCTTAGTTAAGCAGTCATCCAGAATCGAAGAAATCAGATGGACGGGTCTGATCAACTATAAGTGAGCTATCAGGAAAAAGCAGGGCTTACTAATACTATAAATCCAAGAGTGCACTTGGATCTTACTTACTGCAAGATACTATTTACTTAGGTCTGGCATTGCTCTTTTTATAGATATGAGTCATTTACCATGTTGAAAATAGCTTAAATAGGGTCATGTATAAATTTCACGCTTATTAAATAATTTATCATAATTTATCCTACGTTTCTTTAAGTTGAAAACTATTGCCATACTTTGTCCTGTGTTGTTTTAAGTCGTAAATCGTGGCTAAATAAATATAAGATCAAGTATTTAATGGGAGTAGAATTTGGCATAGCCTATCTAAGCCATTCTCAACATGGTCAATGGCTTATGTCTATACAAAAGGGGTAAGTAACGCTCACTTGAACTAAGTAAGATACAAGTGCTTGCTTGAATTTATTATTCTTCTAACCATATATACTACTAGTTAAATAAGCATGCCACTTAAAGAGTCATTGATTTTTACTATAGACCCTTGTGGTCTGCCCCTTTCCCAGATCCTGCCCTTACTTGAACCAATGCTTAATTTTTAAAGAAATAGTCCCCAATTGAATTTGTGGTTTAGATCAAAGAACAAATGGGTTAACTAATGAAATTACAATTAAAAATCAAAATAATTTGATTATCTTCATACATTGAGCTAATAGAATTTTTATTTTTTTAATCTCTTGAACCCTGTTTTTCTTTCTCCATGGCCCCATGGGAGTCACTTTTTAAAAATTTAAATTATTTTTTATTTTTATCCAATGTCAATGGTTGGATGAATGACCTTATGAACGATTTGCTTTATACAGCTTGTCTTTTTGAGCCACATGGCATGTCCAGCTCCATTCCTTCAAATTTTTAGTTCTAATTCTAATCCACACACATACACACACAAACATACATATATAATGGTGATACTCCTTTGTAAATAAAAAATAAAAAATAAAATCTCAAATATTTTAAAATTCTATTTATCATCTTCATTTCTGTTAATTTGTGCTCTACTATTTTTTATCAATTGGCAAGGAGTCTTTGTTGCAGCTACAATTTGGCTTTGAGAAATACTATCCTAATTTGCTTCTAGCATCCCTCTATTGAGATCCCATCTTTGGATGATTTGATTCATTCTTCTTCATCTGCCTCACCCAGATAAGCTACTACAAAAAGTCATGTCCAGTGGTTCCAGCTGCTAGTTTTTTTCAGTTAAAAAGATCAATAATCATGATTAAAATACTTTAAAGAGGAAAAACTAGTAGCTCAAAGCCTAGAAGCATGATATGAATTTTTCTTAGCCGGCGTAAATTGGAGAGGGTGAAGAAGATGAATGAGTTAGATCATTTGTAGGTCCGACCTCTCCGTAGGCTCATTGAGAGACTGGAGATGAGGCTAGCTGAGTGGAAGAAGAAAAGACTCTCTAAGCGGGAGAATTACGCTAATGGAAGTATCCCTTAGCAAGAAACTAACCCTCTTTGTTTCACTCTTTCAATGCCCAGTTTCTGTGTCAAAAAGATTGAACACTGTAGCGAGATTTCTTGTGAAATGATGGGGAAACAAAGAAAAGGTTCCATCTTGTGGCATGGGGAAAGATTTTGCTGGCCAAAGATGGTGGGAGGACTAATCCCTTTCAAGAGAGCCTTTTTTCTGTAAATATCTTTGGAGATGCAGAGAAGAGCAGCACGATCTCTGGAATAGGGTCATTGATCGTTTACGTGGAGACATCTGATGATGGACTCCAGCAACTACAATGTACAGGGAAGAAAGGTATTTAGGACGATAATTCAAAATGAAGGTACCTTCAGGTAGAGCATCAGATTCTCTGTAAAGGACGGAAGCAAGCTCCTTACTTGGATGCATCCATGGCTTCGTGATCGACACTTCCCGTCTGCTTACCCCAGATTTCTTGCAGCGGCAATTGACAAGGATACTATGGTGAAAGACTACGCCCACTCCAATGTTCAGGGAAAATGGGAAATTGCAGTTAGAAGAGAGCCAAGCCATAAAGACAATTCTAGTGTAATCATGGGACTACTGAGCTCCTTTCTTTTATACTTGGATGAATCAGACAAGGTTGTTTGGATACATGAATCATTTAGGATTTTCTCAGCACACTCTTGTTACCAGCAACTGCATCAACTTTTTCAACAGGAGCAGCATAACATGGAACTCGTTTGGAGATCACCAACGCATCTCTAAGAGCTGCTTGCTTTATGTGTCAGATCTGATTGAGATAAGTTGCAAGCCCAAAACTTCATTCACGTAGTAGTGTTTATATTCATGATTATTTACAAATCTACAAGAATCATATCCCTGTAATTTCTCAGTCATAAATAGTAATCTTGTAATCTTTTTATTATATTCCTGATTTTCCTCTTCATTCATCATTTTCCTCTAACACCCCCCTTCAAACTTAAGGTGTTGGTAAAGACAACATCTGAAGTTTGGACCAAAGAAAATGGAATTGTGGAGACGGATGAGCCTTGATAAGTAGATCAGTAATTTAATCAATGGTGGAGGTATATGAAAGAGTAATTGTTCCATGCTGATAATGCTGACGTGTAAGATAACACTCAATTTCAATATGTTTTGTGTGTTCATGAAAGACAGCATTATGAGCAATGTGAATGGCACTCTTGTTGTCACAGTAAAGATTGGTGGGCTGAGTCAGTGGAATACCAAGATCGTCCAGTAATCGTCGTAGCTAAATTATTTCACAGGTACTATTAGCAAGAGCTCGATATTTAGA
Organism: Warburgia ugandensis; assembly: GCA_035236585.1. Taxonomy (NCBI): domain Eukaryota; kingdom Viridiplantae; phylum Streptophyta; class Magnoliopsida; order Canellales; family Canellaceae; genus Warburgia; species Warburgia ugandensis. The sequence continues at coordinate 46,941,118 of CP141129.1, forward strand.
TTCTGTACTTGATTGAGAGATAATATCTTGTTTCTTACTTTTCCACAAGATTAGAGAATCTCCTAGAAAAATAAGGTATCCTATGGTAGACTTGCGATCTGTGACATCACCACCCTAGTTAGCATCAGAATAGGCAAGAAGAGGGGGGGCGAGGAGGAAGAAATGAGCAGTCCCCAGTGAAGTGTCCCCCGAAAGTATCGAATAATCCACAAAACAGCAATAAAATGATCAGTACTAGAAGCTAGCATAAATTGAGAGACCACATGAACAGCATGAGGATGTCCGGCCGAGTGTTAGTAAGATATGTGAGCATTCCAACTAGTTGACGGTAGAGAGTTGGATTTGATAACAGCTCACCATCAGACGATCGAAGTTTGGCATTGACAACAAGAGGAATATCTGAGACTTTGTCATCTGAGAAATGTGGAAGGTTGAGAATCTCTAAAGCATATTTGACCTGTGAGAGAATATAGCCATTTGGATTGCATTGGATTTTGATACCAAAAAAGTAGCTGAAGAGGCCTAAATCTGTCATCTCAACGGTATGTGAGAGAAAGGACTTAGTGGCAATAATTCTAGTGATGTCACTCCCAGTAATACTCATATCATCAACATATAGTAAGAGAAAAAAGGTTCCATGTTGACTTCGGCATATAAAGAGAGCAGAGTCATTGTAACTCTGATGAAAACCAAAATTAGCAATAGTAGAGGAGAATTTCTCAAACGATGCTCGAGGTACTTGCTTCAATCCATAAGGACCGCTACGAAGTCGACAGACTTGTCCTTGTGAGTGAAGAAGATTAGGTGGAGGCTCCATATATACTTCCTCATGAAGGTCGCGATGAAGAAATGCATTTTTGACATCCATTTGATGAAGTGACCAAAATTGAATGGAAGCAACAGCTATGAGGATGCGAATAGTGGTCATGCGAGCTACAGGAGCAAAGGTCTCATCATAATCTAGTCCGCATTCCCGAGTGAAACTTTTGGCCACAAGACGTACTTTATATCTTTCAATGGTTCCATCTCTTTAGTCTTGATTTTGTAAATCTACTTGCAGCCAACAATTGATTTTCCTAGAGGTTAAGAGGTGAGTTCCCAGGTATTGGTTTTAATGAGTGCTTGTATTTCTATCTACATTGCATGAACCCATTTAGGTTGTGTACTTGCTTTCCTATAGGTTTGAGGCTTATGGAGGTCAAGAATATTAGTAGCATAACAATAGTAATCATTTAGTTTAGCAGGAAGTTGATGAGTACGATGAGGATACCTGGGAATGTTCTCTGCAGGACTCATAGATGGAGAATCAGTGGGAGTAGGAGAAGGTGGCTGAGGAGAGGGTGGTGATGGTAGAGGAGAGATAGGGGCAGTTATGGGATCCAAAGGCATAGAAGATTCGGGAAAGGGATCAACAAACGTAGTACAAGAAGTGAAGGAGTTTCAAGGAAGAGTCATAAATGGAATTTGTTCCCAAAAGATAACATTCCTAGAAATGTGAATGTGACGAGTATTTGAGTCATAACACCTATATCCCTTTTGTTCTATACCATATCCTACAAAGACACATATGACAGATCCAGTTGAGAGTTTGATATGATCATTATGAGGTAACAGAACAAAGCATGTGGATCCAAATTTTTTTAGATGATGATAGGATGGTGGAGAACCATGCAGAAGTTCATTGGGTGTTTTGTTGTGTAGTAGAGGTGTAGGTGTTCGATTGATGAGATAAATTGATGTTAAGGCAGCTTCTCCCCTAGAATGATGGAGAGAGTTGCGAGGAAAAAAGGAGTATGCAAATTGTTTCAACTATGTGTTGATGCTTGCGTTCGGAGACACCATTTTGTTTAGATGTGTCAAGATAGGAAAGCTAAGGTATAGTGCCATGTGAAGCAAGTATTTTGAGAAATTGTCATGAACGAAATTCACCATCAAAATCTAATCTAAAGATTTGGATTCTTTTGGAATATTGTGTAGATCATGTTGGTGAAATTTACATAATTTTGATAAATATCAAATTTTGAACTCATAACATAAATCTATGTGAAGCGCATGTATTCATCAATGAATAGGACATAATACCTAGCACCATGAATACTTCCAATAGTAAAAGACCAAACATCACTATGAACCAAGTCAAATGGAGCATTAGTCTTAATAGAACTATGCGAGAATGGAATGACATGTTGTTTGCCAAACATACAATGTTCACAATGTAAGGTTTGAATTTTAGGTACAACCCCTAATGATCCATCCAAAATAAGTTTATAAAGGCGAGAAAGAGATGGATGACCTAATCGATCTGCCATAACTCCATACGAGTGGATGCAGCAGCGTGAGATAAGATAGGTAAATGAAGAGATTGAAGGCAGTAAAGGCAACCACTTCTAGTCCTCGTCCCACATATTTTTTTGGTCTGTAGATCCTGCACAATACATTTGGTGTCATTAAAGGTTACATGGTAGCCTTGGTCACTTAACTGACTGATAGATATTAAGTTCATGGTAAGGTGAGGAACCAATAAGACATTGTGCAATGTCAGGTTATGAGTTTTGACTGTTCCAATGTGTGTAATATAAAGGGGGGTATTGTTGGTTGTGTGAATGGTGATGTGGTGGTGGAGTGGGAACAAGTAGGAAAAGGCATGCTAAGAGGTGGTCATGTGATTTGACACTCTTGAGTCCAAAAACCAAGTAGAGCTGCAAGACGTATCTGATGTGATTGTAGCAAAAGCAGCAGATTGAGTTCCAAAAACACCATTTCTCAAGAGAAACCGACTGAAAAGATCATGAAAAAACTCACAAACTTCAGAGAGCAAAACTCTTGTGGAAGAGGAAGCAGTAGAAGGCGGAGCAAAGGGGCCAGTTGCTATTGCAGCACGAGAAGTCCCTTCCTTGTTGCGACATTGAAGACATAGACAATCACTTTTCCAATGACCTCACTTGCGACAATAAATGCAAAAAGCATGTTTGCTACTGACATTGGGTCCAGTAGTCTTGCCCCGATGAACAGCTGCAAGTGCTATATCAGTCGAAGACTTAAAAGGCAAGCCCTGCACTGAGTTTAGGAAGAATACTCTGAACTATTAGCAATGGAGAGTGGTGAAGAGTAGAACTGCAAACTGCCTCAACTCATCAATAAGAGAGATGAGAAATTGAAAGAGGTGAGTTTCTTCTTAAAGTTTTTGATATTCTCTACGAGAATGGGTCTATGCTGGTTCAGTGAGGGAAATTTGCTCTCAGAGTACTTGCATTTGTGCATAAAACTCAGAAACCCGCTGTCCAGGTTGTTGTTGTAGAGGACGAATCTCAACTCTAATGGATAACGTCGCACAAAATCAGTTTGACGATAGAGCGAAGGTACTGCCGTGCTTCTTGCGTAAGATCAGAATCAATAATTTTCATGAATATAGATGGAGTGCAGTTGAGATGAATTAGTGCAATAATATAATGATTTTTTTGTTCCCATTATGCGATTCTATGTGCTTCTAATTCACTTGCAATAATTGAGTCCTTTACTTTTTACAACAGATGTCATGGATTTTGCCCAGCAAAGCTAATTGGTGCCATCAAAATCAATGTTAATAGATTTCAATTCAAAGATATGGCAGACATGCTGGCTTGGTGTCAAAAATAGAAGAGGGTATTTGATTAAGCTAGAATAAATCCGAAACAGGAGCGGTGCCATCGACAACCGGTGATGAGTTTGCGCTGGGAGGTCGGTAACCGCGCAAGAAGCTCGTGTTAAAAATCTTGCGCGGTTGTTGAAGCACACAAGATCGGTGACCGATCCGAGAAGAGATTGCTCCAGATCTCAGGGATTGAAATAATTCCGGAAACACGCCACTGGCAACAGCAACAACACCCCAGACGGCACCTATTTCCGGCAAAGAAAAACCCGTTTTCGGGGCGTAAGAAAAACGTCCCTGCAAAGTGGGGAGATCGGTGAAGCTCGTCAAGAGCGGTGCCGGAATGTGGATCATCAAGAATCTCTCATATGTCAGTGGGTTACGGCTTTGAGGAATACGCTTCAGCCGTCGTTCAGGCCATTCAGGCGGTGAGAAATGCCTGGAATCAGAAATCCCTATATCTTGATCCTGTAAGATCAGCAGTGACCGAAAAACCGCACAAAATATCAGAGGATCTGTTGGTCGGGGGTGATGACGATGATCAAGGCAGAGCGCAGGATCAGCGGTGATGAGTCTGTCGTTGAAGAGCTTGAATCCGAGGAACTTCTGCAACAGAGATGAGCTGCAAGTTCTTGTGGTTACCCATGTCAGATCCGATTGAGATGAGTTGCAAGCCCAAAACTTCATTCATTATTTACAAATCTATGGGAATATCATATCCCTGTAATTTCTCAGTCCTAAAGAGTAATCTATGAGAATCATATCCTTTGATTCCTAATTTTCTCAAACATCATGTGGCTATCATGGCTGGGAAAACGTTCAATACAAGAACCTTTGCAAAGAAGATGATGGGCTTTGGCAGAAATTTGTTATCCTTGTAAAATGCATATTCAGAGAATCTGCTTCACCTGCTTCTGAATTGTGAGTCCTCCACCATCATTTGGACCCAAATTTAGCAGCCCTTTTTTTAATGTTCGTTGGGTTTTTCGAAACAACCTTTAGAGATTTCTTCATGCAATGGAGACTGCCAAAGTGCTCGGAGAAGACAAAATTCTTGGCCGAGGCAAGATTACCAATTACATATGCTGGGAGCTGTGAAAAGAAAGAAATCGAAGAATTTTTGAAGGAAGTGAGAAGAGGAGATCAAATGAAAAGTTTTCATCTTGCTCGGCTGATCAGATTCTTGGACAATGGAAGGAATTCAATGTCTATTTTGATAAAAGACACAGAGCCAAGACACAATGGATAGATTCCGCTTCGAATGGGCACCCTCAAATTCTATATTGACGGGGCCAGCCATGGGGACAATGGACCATCGGGACACGAGCGTGGGCAGTCTACTGAGACTTAGAGGCTATTTGGGACGGAAACCTACAGAATTTCATGGCCCTGGTGTTGGTTCAAACATCAATCTTTAAAATAAAAATAAAAAAGGACCAACTTAGTGCATGAAGCTTCTACACATACTGGGTCCCGAAAAAGGTTAATCACAAGGTTATAGTACATAGCTTTATTTTATATTTTTGTAAGAAGTTGTTTTCATGTCTTAAGTCCGTCAAGCTTAGTGGACGAGGCAATTTTCCACCTTAGGACTTGCAAGTTACCGTCCTCCACACTTTAGGATAAAGGAATTCAGAAGGGTAGAGGCAGATTGGAATTTGACTCTAATTTTTTATTATTATTGGAAGGGAGCTTGATACTTCGGTAAAGTTATCATTAGGTTCAAGGTGTGTAAAGAAGCTCTTACAAAAATGAAAAGTAAAGCTGCATGCTATGAACCTTTGTGGTCCATCTCTTTTCCAAATCTTCTATACTTGGGAGCTTCATGCACCAGGACTGCCTTTTTCTACTCAAAACAGCACCACGAACTCCTGTACCTTCTCTCTCTCAATTCTTTTGGCTAAGGCCATAATAAATAAAACAAGTGCACAATTATTGTGCTATGCTTGTATCGAACGTCTCTTTCGTAGACCTAACCCATTGACTAAATAAAAAATTATTTAGATAGGATAATTAGGGGATCTAAGCCATTTCCAACCTGGTGAATTGATTAGATCTATAAAAGATGCAAGCTGGAGACAAGTAAAGTGCACTCAGCCTAAGATAAATCTAAATGAATCCTCTGCATACCTTGCTTTCTTCTCTTTCTAATTCACACACAAACTTTTTAAACTCATGACCTACGCAATTGAGGGTTCACTCTTTCCCACTATGACATACCCGCACACATGACTAGCTCATCCTTAGCATGAATTAGAAGGTATATTATTTGGATCTTCAAGGAACGTGAGCCACTTAGCATTTGACTGCTTATATTTTTGCAAATAACTATTTCTACGTTTTGAACCTGTGACCTCAAAGTCACACAACAATAACTTTGCTTGTACCAAATGAAAATAAATGAATGGCTGCATGCCAAAAGTTGCCCTCATTAGCCCACTGGATGATTCTATACCTTGTAATTTTTGGAGCCTGTGCTAGAAAGTTGGATTCTTGCTTCTTCATTTTCTGACCGTCCGTTTCAAAGTTAGAATTTATGCGCTTGCGATTAGTTAATTATTTTACATTCTACCACATGAGATGAGCTATCCTCACTACAACTCTAGGCATTTAGTAAAAGGTGAAATGATTTAGATCATTCAAAAATGTGGGGCCACCCTATCCTTTACATTGAAACCTCGAGGAGAAACAATAGTCGTTAAGTGGAATGCTAACGAACCGCGGTATTAGGTGCGACCATCTACAAACCACTTTCAAATTGCACCAACCTTTGGAAAATCCCAACCATTCATCTGATCGTCCCCACCGTTGCTTTGTGTAAAAAAAAAAGTTGAAATGATTGGTCTGGGGAAAAGTTTCCAACTAGTCCATCTAGAGGAAAATGTCTGATCACCAGTCTCTTTCAATTTTAGAGTAGCAGTCGTCCACAATCGGAGAATTTCTCCGATGGACGGGTCCGATCAATTATAAGTGGGCCCATCATAGAAAAGTGGGGCTTACGTCAATAATACAGCAAATCATTCTTCATCATGCAGAGGTAGGCCTCATCAATTAGTTTTGGGGTCTAGCAGTCCACTTTTCGAAAGAAAAATAAAAAACTATAAATAAACAGACAAAAGCAAAATTAAAGACCCGCCGGGTAATCCAAAAGCAGATTCCACCCGGCTTTGAAGACCGAGTTCATTCTAACTCAAACTTGACCCGAGTCATCGCAAAACTAACCGCAGTTAATCCATCGAAATCAGAAGCAATGCAGGATGTTCCTGATGCATCCACGTGTCCATACTGAACGGTTCAGATACACCCAGACTAGATATTACTAGCCCAAAGCTCCTATATAAATCCATCTCGCTGCCAAGCCCTAGCAAGCCTACTTCGCCGCTGGTTTATACTCCACAAAACAGCCTAATTCTCACAGAAAATCATGCCCAACCCCAGAGTTTACTTCGATATGTCCGTCGGCGGTGCCCCCGCCGGCCGGATCGTCATGGAGCTTTTCGCCGACGTAACCCCCCGCACTGCCGAGAACTTCCGAGCTCTCTGCACCGGTGAGAAAGGCGTCGGCCGCAGCGGAAAGCCTCTCCACTACAAGGGATCGACTTTCCACCGTGTGATCCCTCAATTCATGTGCCAGGGCGGTGACTTTACCGCCGGGAATGGCACCGGAGGTGAATCTATCTACGGAGCCAAGTTCGCGGACGAGAACTTCATTAAGAAGCACACCGGGCCGGGAGTTCTTTCCATGGCGAATGCCGGACCTGGAACCAACGGATCTCAGTTCTTTGTCTGCACTGCGAAGACGGAATGGCTCGATGGAAAGCACGTTGTTTTTGGACAGGTTGTGGAAGGACTGGATGTTGTGAAGGCTATTGAGAAGGTCGGATCTTCTTCCGGGAGGACCTCGAAGCCGGTTGTGATCGCTGACTGTGGACAGCTCTCTTGAATGACGTGATCTGATCTGGGTTTGAGTAATTAGGATTTACGTATTTCAGCCTCTTCTTTTCTCGTTCTTTTAGGTTTTCTTGATCCCTAGTAGCGATGGAGATCTGAGAAACTGCTGCTCTTGTTTATGTTGGTGGTGTGTAGAGATCTAAATTCTGAAACTCGAATAAGATTTAGGGTTTACAGAAATAAAGGAAAATCTTCGTACTAAATTTTCTGCTTTCCTTGTATTTTCCCCTTTTTTTCTGAATTTACTTATCTTTTAGATAATCTGTCTGGTTAAGACACTCCCATTGTTGCCTAGAAAATTGGTATCAGCACCCTTGAAGATCTCTGATCGCCTGTATGAAAACAAAGGCCGCGAAATCTCGGTATCTGTTAATTCATCCCATCCGTTGAATGATCTGTTCCGTAGATGCTATCCTGATGGGGTGCGTGGCAATAGCGACGAGGCGCTATCTATGCTTGATAGTTTTCAATATTGGCACCCCTAAATGTAGGTGGATATTTTCCTAGACCGATTGTACTAGTAACTATCAAGATAAGAAGTCGGGTACCATCTCAGGTGGTGCCAATATCAAAGCAAGAGGTTGTATTTTGTGGTGGGTAGGAGATAAATATCTCATCCCTGGCGTATTCCCAAGTTTGTTTACTTTTTCATTACAGTGACGATGAAAAAGACAAGGGAAAGAAACCAGACAAAGGAGAGAAATGGGTAAAATTAGTGGAAATTCTGAAGAAAATGGCAAAAGCATTGGTCAATGGATTGGCTCCCCTTTACATGGAGAACAGTCAGTCTTTACATTCAACAGGAAAGCTTGATAGGTGATATTACTTGAGAGCTTGGTTGAAAGTGTGATTTCTTATCTCAAGGACCACTAATAACAAGATGAGATGAGATGAGATGAGATGATTTTCATCTCAAGTACCACTAACAGTGAGATGGGGAGATATCATTTCATCCCAATCAAGCTCAAGCACTGCTGCAGTGATACCCATCTTATTTCAGAATATCTTATATTAGCTTACTCCATCTCAAATACCACTAACAACACCCTCTGGTTGCTCGGATCCATCAAAGCATAATAAAGTGTTGAATGGTAAAAACCATTTATTTGTAGTTCTTCAATTGTAACCAAAAATAGGGTAAAAAAAATATAAAAATTCATCCACATGCATAAAGTCTCTCGACTGCAGGAAAAATTAAAACAAAGATAAAAGCCTGTCCACTTTTTTCACCAATAACTCCTAGCAGAAAATGGCTAGAAATGGTCCTGCAGGTGAACTGGTTATAAGGCCTCATCCATAGCTTCTTGGCCTACCCAAGCCTTTGGTTCTTATAACTAGTTAACCCTCCAATCACATTTCTAGCCGCTCATGGACTATCAAAACAATAGACTTAATCCTAATTAATGATAATTAAGTAATTTTTAAAACTAAGATATTTAAAATAAAAGGATATGTATATAATTTATCTATTAAAATGGTTAATTAAACTAAATTAGTAATAATTTGTAATTTTTAAGATTAAAATATTCAAAATATATGGATATGCATACAATTTATCTTTTAATATTTGTGGAATGTGAAATTCTTCTTTCTTGTGTAAAATTAGATATTTTTTACATTTATACCCTAGACATTCAAAACAGTAAAATTAAGCCTAATTAGTGATAATTAAATTATTTATAAAATTAAAATATTCAAAATATGAGGATATGCATATAATTTATCTTTTAAAATAGTTAGAATGTGAAATTCTCTTTTTTGTGTAAAATTAGATATTTTGTGCTTTTTTGCATATTTATCTTTTACCTTCAAAAAAGTAAAATTAAGTCAAATTAGTGATAATCAAACAATTTCACATTTATCCTATATTAAAAGATAAATTATAAATATATCCCTATATGAATGCACCAAAAACAACATGAGCGAAGGAAGGGTTCTGTGTAATAAGAGAGTCCGTGTACCTATAGGACCATTCCAATGTATTAGCTGTACTAGTTTCCTTGAAACTCTAGTCTTTGATAGAATATAAAGTGCTTCGAGTCAAACTGGTGTCTATTTGTTTAAGATTTTCACTACCTGCTCACTATCTGTAGTTCTATTTGTTGAAGGTGTAGTCTAGAAACTAACTAGAAGAGATAATCCATTGGTATTAGGGTTTTATTCTTTAGTTGATTAAATTTTGAGTTGCAAAAGTAGTTACTCGTAGGAGTGATCGGACTAACCTTTTCTTTTTTTTTGGTACAACAAAGAGTTACGGAGCAAACTACTTGAAAGTATGTCCTAATTCCTAAATCTACTTGAAATCTCTCCAATAAAAGAAAATTGCCACAATGAACCTCTGACCAAGCCTACTGAAGAGACGCGCCATGATACCTGCAACCAACCATGTCAGACGACTTACAGCACCTGTCTTTGGAGGTTAGCACATATCATTGGTGAAATTGCTGATCTTGTTGCACCTGCAATTTACATTTCATATTATTTGTTCTACAGGACCTACCATTCAGTCAGGCTTTTGCCCCACTGATTAAATAGAACTCACACAGGAGCATCCTCCAGTATTTTTGTAACAAAAAGTTGATATAAAAAAAGGCCAGCCCCAGTACACGAAGCTCCCACCTATGCGAGGTCCAGAAAAGGGGCGAACTACAAGGGTTTATAGTACGCAGCCTTTTATAATCTTGAGCATCAATTAAAAAGTGAGAGTCACAATATAAGCCGTGCAGATAGGTTTCTGTTTCCAAACCTACAATTTTAAGGTTATTTAGCTAATTAGGTGGGCAACTAAACCACCTTGTTTGCCTCTATCACAATGATAGAGTTCTTAAACTTTTTCCACTGTCAATGAAATGAAATGGAGAAGCGAGTCAAGAGACAGTTTACTAACTCTACCTCCAATATAATAAATAATCCTGAAGTACATGAGAGTTCAGAGCAGAAAGTTCTAATTTGGTATGAGCTTTTCCTCTTTTCCCTGCTTTCCCTTGTATAATAATAGCTAATTTTGAGTCTCTGGCTATTTTTGGCTTCCTTTATTCTGTCAAATTTTAATGCTGTTCTGTTTTGAGACCCGCAAGCAACTAAAAAACATTTGAAACAACCCCAACAACCATTTTAGTCACCAAACTTAGGTCCACACACCTGTGATCAAGGCCATTTTTGGGATCTAGATTATCACTATATTTGTAGCCTCATCTCATAGACTGCCCTATCAATCCTGCCACCTTCTTTTGATTCATGTTGATCTTCCATTTATTTTTTTCTTCTAGAGTTAATCACTCCACACCTCCCTGTTCTTCTTTCCCTCGTTACTCTTTTTGTTGGCTGGATGATTATCCTTGATCAAGATTAGCTTCCTCATAGGCTAACTTGTTGGATGGCTTTCCAGAGTCATGTTAATTCTTTTGAGTATCGTTTGAGTTATTACCGTTTTGCTTGTTTCTCCTCCTTGGGCTGCATTTTATTCTTCAACCAAATTTATTTTAAATCCAGCCTGGCTTCTTTCATTTTTCCCTCTTCCTCTGCATCTAATCAATGTACATAAGATATGAAACTTCATGTGCTTTGATCCTTGCACATTTGAAATACAGTTTTGTGAAATTTTTCTTAGGTGAATGAATGGCACTAGAACGACTTGTAACTGTTGGATCAAATTGGGGTGCCCATTTCTTTGATGACTTCAAATTTCCCTAGCATCCTTCTTCACACTTAAGTCTAAAAATACATCAGTCAGTTTGCTCCCAAATTCTCTCCCGCACATGATTTATTTTATTAAATTTTCATTTGTGATAATGCTTTTGTTCTGATGAAATGCATGCCTACTCCAAGTACCCATGAACTTGGCAAACAAAGAAGTTTTCCATACATAGATATGATGTCTTCCTTTGCTAAGTTTTTGTATAATTCTTGTGAATAATTTATTCATCTTTCTCATTGACAATGTCAAATCCGCCAAAGCCAACCAATTTTTGGGATAAAACCAGCAAGAATTTCAGTAAATAATACCCTTTTCTTTGGTAAACTAGTCTACACACACACACACATGGACAATGAAACCCTCTTAGTCATTTGCTGATGGGTAGATCGATAATTGTCTTCCATGTCAACATCCACTTCTGATGTTTTTTTTATAACATCGATTCCACCATTAATGCCTTCAGTCTTCATCCACTTCTAGGATTCCCTTTTATTTTATTTATTTATAAGAAATGATAGGTGTGAAATGGGTTTTCAAGTTAATTGAAATGAGTGCTCCTGTCAATAACCTTAATTTATTTATTGAATTTTCAAGATGACCTATTCTGAGACAGATGGCAACTGCGCAGGCCACAGCATAAAAATACACGTTGACAAAGACTTTGGTAATCCAACCATTAAATTCCTCTACGCAGCCTAGATAGGCCGTGCCCAAGGCAAATTTCCAGTGGTTGATCCAAACATTTTACCAATGGCGATAGCTTTTAACATTCGAGAGGGAAGATGCAAGCATAGCGAAGGAATATCCTCTGGGCAACATTTCAGAGTACGACATGGATAAGATGATTCCCAGCCAGGAAAATTGGCTTGGATCATTAATTCCCCCCTGAACTCCGCATGCACGCGTCTCACTCAGTGCTCTGCGATGACGTGCAAGGTCGGGTTAAAAGCTGGAAAAGTTAAAATGGGCACCTGCTATCAAGGTGGGTCTGGTAACTAGCTGGAACATGGGACAGTGCTATTGGGTTCTACCTGGAAGTCATGTTTCCACGCCCTTGGAACATGGAACAGTCTATTGGGTTCTACCGGGAAGTCAAGTTTCCACGCCCTCCTCGAGAAATGCATTTCTGATCAAGACTTGTAGACTAGCAATAGGAGGAGACCCACATGAATGGGGAAGGATTATTGTGGGGAATTTCATTAGTCTTTTGCGTTAAAGAATATGGGAAGGATGCCATCAGAAGCCCACTATAAGAAGCAAATGAGAAGCCTATTGGGCACCATCCACATAAACTATGCCATTTCTGAAAAGGTTGAATTTATACTAACAAGAAAAAAAGCAAGTGTGTTGCAGAGCAATCCTCCAAATGCAATTACAGATGGTCCAGACACTAGATGTTATGGCCTTAAAATCACATCAAGCAGGTCTTTCCGGGGTGAAAACAAGGAATACCCGCAGCGATGTCAACATTCTAGTTCACCAGTGGTTCAAGCAGGGTGATTTTCTTTGAGTGTCATCTATAAGGTAGGCCCAGCCTTACAGATCCTGATTGCCCACACTTTGTGGATGGACCCCGTGGGCTTTTCTCATGAATTTCTCATTTTGTACCACACGATTAGCGACAAATGCAAAATATTGTCACGCCTTTATTTTTGCATCTGAAATCTTGACAGGGACGAACACTCATATGCATTATTAGCCATCAACCGCCGTTTGTTCTACGCATCAGCTTATATATGTAGATGTCCCCCCCCCCCCCCCTGAGGCAACTTAAACATGGGATGGCAAAGACGGTTTTTGATGCTTGAAAAATGATGCAATGATATAAATAAAGCTTCCCAGCTTAAGAATTTTCTGTGTCTCATATCTTCGCAATGTACGGACTTTCACCCTCCCCTCGGTTCTTCTAACGACTGTCAATCTACTGCAGAACAACTGCACTACGAGATAGACTGATACTAAGACTGGTACAACATTTTTTCTCTTCTTCTCGGTTCCAATTTCTAGGCAAATGACAATAGACTTTAGCAGCAAAAAGTACAGTCGGTCCAGCAACAACGTGCCAATTTGAGATCCACTAGGAGGGAATAGCAATGACGTACCAACTTGATGAATCAAGTAGCAGTATCAAAGACAAATATACACCACAAGAACATTGAAAAATAAAATCATACCAGTACTAAACTAGTAAGAGGTCCACATGACTCTGTGCATTTCACAATAAACTCAATGATGATCCTAGGAATCAGGGATGTATGATAATAGAGAAAAAAAATTCAATACTAATCTGTCTGGATATATTTGGCAATTGAAAGTGGAAGACTGCATGGATCTTAATTTCTACTTTCTTATTCTTCAATGGTACTCTGTGAGCTGCAAAAGCATACATGGTCTCGTGATTATCACATCTAATCATGAGCACCAGAGCTTGTCTCCATCATATCAAAGTAGCCAGGCTACATCGTCTTGAGTAAAACACACAAAAATGTGAAATGAATATATAAAACCAGGGAGAGATGAACTTCACGATGTTTTCCTACTGCCATGTGAGAAATGCATCCTCCAGTACAACTTCTAAAGATGGATCTTATAGGTAAAACGATGCAACAGGCTTTACATAAATTAAATAATTTGAGAACCAGCAAATAAACCGGGGACCAATTTCAGTCATTACAATATAATAATTCCAAAATACAAAGCATCCGGATAGTGGCAGAAAATGTACTTCCGTTTCACAATAGACTATAGGAAAGGGTCGTGAAGAAAATAAACCTTACAAGTGCTCTGGCTGATTGGCATTTTGAAGCTCTGTTCCACTCTGACATCAATCAGAAATAGTTCAAACTAGTTACTCAAGATCAAATAAACGGTAGATAATTGTTAACGATATGAAATAATAAAGCTATAATGCAACTCTTGCAACATGTTTGAAACCAACATGTTGTTTCAAATATGTTGCACTAAATAACTAACAGTGGGACCCAAGAAACAATGAGAACTCCCTAAATATGCTAAAATGCCATCTACAAGTTTGCATACCATTTTTGACGGCGGAGAAAGTCTCGCATGTCGTGGTGTGATTCTCCACGGACAATTAGACGCATCTTCTTCGAGTCCTCCCACAATAACCCACCAATCTCTCTTGCAAAGTCACAGGCAGCTTCAAAAACTTCCTGTAAGAGAAAACACAATTTAATCATGTGAAAGTTGGAAAATGAAGAAAGGGAGAAATGGCAGACAACCATTTACCCTGGATGGGAAATCCTCATAGAGATGTGAAGGAATCATCTCAACCCTATTCCGATCTGTTTCCCATAGCCTAATCTGTACCAGGAGTCAATGGCATCTCGTCAGATCCATATTTCCTAAATTTTATATGGCTGTTAGAGAAATGCAAAGTATTGGAATCCAGCCAAGATCTGATGATTTTGGAGCAACTAAAAAGTGATAGATGAATGGTCTATGTTTTATTCCAAGTTTAAACTTTTTTTCAGAGTAGACCGTTTTACTAAAGATTTTTTGTTTCATTTTGATTTTCCTAAGTTTCAATTATTTTGACTTGTTTTTGTTCTTCTTCTATAATAGACAAACAGATAAAACAGAATCAAGAGAAAGCAAATGAAGACTGACAATTTCATTTTCCAAGTTCAACTATATTTTTCTTTCTAAATTATACTCCTGCTAAATTTTGTTTCTAGTCTGCTGACAACTTTCGATCAAACTTATATGATTGGTCTACTTCCAACCAGTCCAATTTGACACACCAGACCAAAAAGAAGTGGATAGAAGCACCTGATCTGTGACATTCTCGGGTACTGAGGGTGTCCTCTCTGCAACACGAGGATGTGCATTCTGCTGAAGAAAAGAAATTATCTGCAAAATCATATTTTCAGAAAATGCAGCTTAGTTAAATGCACAAAAAAATAGATTATACAGGGAGAAGCAATGAATGGATATAATCCAAAGAGCAAGATCCAATAACTTCAAAACCTGTAGTTTGTCTTATGTTTTCTGGGAGACTTATCTAAAGTTTCAAACCTTTGGCATATAAGTGATGTCAGATGGCTTAGTGACCCACCAATTGTCTTTTCTCTAGATTTTAGTTACCTATTTTGTTAGGATTTCTTATTTTAGATTCAACAACTTTATATTTGGTTCTTTTAGATTGGCAACTTGCTTCTCATTTGGTAGTAGATATTCTGTTTAAGGTAAAGACGTTGTAAGGTTTCTCATCTTTCCAATCGAAATTTGAATATCTTTAATTGTCTTGTGGATTAAAGACTTCATCTTATGGATTCAAGATGGTGTCTTGAGGTGGAAGACAGTGATTTTCTAAATTTTTCAATTTTTCCACATTTCTTAGTGCGTTATTTAGTATCAGAGAGAGGACTACCCTCAGATCATGGCTGCCAATGACAAAACAAGAAACAATATTCCTGCAAAAAGTGTTCTGCAGATCAAAGCCAACTTGCATGGAGAGATCTTACAATTGCCCAAGGAATTCACGGTCGAGGATCAAAGCAAGTTGCAAGAATAGGGATTGTACAACTGTCGAAGGGGCTCGTGGTCATCCAACCTCTGGATCTACACAAATTTATTAATAAAAAAAAAGGTAACAAAAACAAGATATTTATGAACAAAAGAGTCTGCTTCGCAATGGACATTATGCCCGACTAAGGATGAGTTTCATTTAAGTGGAGGAAACTGATGTAGGATGGCTTAGTGACCAAGCAATTGCCTTTGCTCCAGAATTTCATTTCCTATTTATTTAGCATTTCTTAATTTAGATTTAGCAAACTTCATATTAGGTTCTTTTAGTTTGCGTAGTAGATCTTCTATTTAAGTCAAAATTCTTATAAGAAGTTTGAATGTCTTTATTGCCGTGGGGATTCAAAACTTCTTCATCTTGTCGATTTAAGGTGTTTCAAAGAAATGGTGATCTTCTTCCTTGTTTATTTTTTCGATCTTTAATGCTGTGTTATCTAGTTAGAAAGATGTTGTCCTGCAATGTTGACTTTTATACATGTTTTAGTTGCGGTTTGCAGTAGAAGAAAACAGATAGAAAAAGAACAAAAGGTTTTGGTTCTGACTGTGAAGTAAATCAGAGCTAAAGTGGTTGTCTGGTTGACCATCGTAAGGGGATGAAACATGGGTTAGTGTTGAACATGGACAAAAGAAAATCCATGGATCTTCTCTTTTATTTCAATTTACTGAGAGAAGCTAGCTAGATAAGGTCTTCTCGTCAAAGTTTCTCAGCAACAGCAATTTCTTTTTTGAAATGCACAACTTGTCTCGTTGCATTCCCTAGAGTTTATAGAACAATAACTCAAGCACATATGAGATGTTTGACATGAAAACCCTGGCAAATGCATAGTAAGCATGAGAAGATTTAACATAATATAGGTATCATTTTATATAAGTATCAGAAAGTATTCAAAAAATGGAAATACACAAAACAATATATAATATAAAATACAACATTACATTCGGAAAAATGCCGTCCACCAACTCGAGGATTAGAGTAAGTGATGGGATCCAGAAAACATGATATGAGGCACTAACCCTTTTCATTTGTCATAAGTCCCATCAATACTATTTTGAAACTATCGTCCGCAGATTATTGGTTTAGGCCTCTAAGGAATTTCTAGGTAGAAGTGTTTGAAATACATAACAAACCCTTGTTCTACGGCTCTCCATCTCATTTTGTACAATTATAACTTAGTACAACCAGAACAACATAATCCATTAAACCACTCCTTGAGAAGTCAAAAATGCTTTGTTAGATTAGAAAGAAAAATAAAAAATAAGATGCGTTTTTTTCTTATCGATAACTCTTACCTGCTCTCCTGTGATACCATTTTCAAAAGCATTATATAAACTTTCTTTTGTTATTGCTCCAACAATAAGGTTTGGCAGCTGATACTCTATCCTGCATTTTGCCAATGGGAGAAGCCACTGTAACAACCGCTTTAAAGAACTCAAAAGAACCATTTTAAGATAAAATTACAAGACGACAAATTCAAATCACATGTAACATCAAGAACCACTGTTTTAATAGATTGTATTAGATAAGAAGGTCCAAGAAAGAGTTCTTGCGGTCTGTACTCTACTATTAACACAATAATTTGTGATTCTACTGGAATCCTCTAGTTGAGTCCTACTTGGGCAGAAACAATAACAGAAAAGCAATGGGACAGTTACATGTTTTTTCATGCTTGTTCTGTGCCCAATAAATTTAGAGTAAGAGAAAAAAAACTACTGGTAGTAACGGTCTTCTACACCAAGTTCAATTGGTCTGGAGACTCTTCCTCCATATGCACCTCATTACTCTATGTAGGTGACTATAGGAAATTCATCCAATCCCCCTGATGTGATTTTGAGAAAAAGTTCACTTTCCAGGAAGGTAGAAGTTAAACAATGTAGTAAATTAATCTTAATGAGAGTATGAAACAAATTCTATAAGCAGAGAATTCTAATATTTCTAATAAACAAAAGGGAGATAAGCTTCAGATCTCCTATTTATATTTATTCTCCTAATAACATATTATTTCATGATAAGAGGTTGATAACTTTATTAAACTGACAAAGAGAAAGTAAACTGTCAACATCATCTCCTAAAACATAGGTAGACTGTAAAATGGATGTGCATCCCTTTTGGAAGAATATGAGCAGATACAAGTACATGCTGAACCAATTTTTTAATGATCTAATTTGTTTATCTTGTAACTCATGTTATATACCAGTGGAAGAATAAAAATTAACACCCTCTAGAAACTCTAGTATAGTCTTCAACGCCTCATAAATCACAGGCTTACAGTAATCAATGAGGGAAAGAACTTGCTCAAGGACTATTCATAGCAGAACCAGGTTCATCAATGTTAGATGATTGAACAAGGATGTTCCGACTATATTTCCAGCCACTCACAAATTCCATGGAGAATACGTGCATATATAACAGCACAAAAAACAATCCGATTGGTTCAAGTCATTTCAAAGGGCAGTAGCCATCATGTCCAGCAATATTTACATTAAGTTATGATGCATATAGCACAAAAGATTCGAAGCAATGCATAAGCAGAAGATGCTGATCTTCAAAAGACTCATAGAAGACTTACTGAAAGGACTGCATACCTTGAAAAAAGGCGTAAAATCTCACAATGTAATTTGGATGTTGAGTAAGCATACATCCTAAAGTTTGTTTCCACAACAACAAATCCCTATATAGAAAGTAATGAAGAGACAGTTGTCAATGAATAGCTGGCTCAACATCCAAAACATGAAGTAATAATGTAATGCAGATGAACAGAACAAGAGAGAAAAAATATTGAGTTATTGATTGAATACTAGTTAACAAGAACGTGAAAGATAGAATGAAAAATGAACAGACTCATATCATCTAGTGCATGGCACAAATAGATAACTCAAAAGGGTTTCTCAAAGAACATATTGTAAAAATAAATCCTAATGAAAAAGAACAAGAGAACAATATCCCACCACAATGCAAATGCAAAATCATTTCAGAAAGCAAATTACATAGGCAGCAAGCAGTCTAATGAACGTTTACTGATCATATAATGCTGCAATCCACTGCTTATGTTAAATTTGCCATATTTCAAAAACTAAAAGATATGGAAATACCGCCCTTCATTCCTGGAGTTTGTATAATTTTGTGAATCCAAAGTTTTTGCAGCCAGGTAGGTTTTAAAGGTAACAGTAGTAGATCAATTGAGCTGACCACACCCAAGCAGCATCAGCTTTTCTTTTTTAGAGGGGGGATTTTAGACATGCAACCATGAGCAGCCTTGACTCTGTGACCTACCACAGGAGAGGCTCTATCTTGAGCACAGCGCTAGGATGCTTTTGCTTGGTATTAGCTTCTTATTGAAAATCAATTCAGCAATATTCATTATAAACCCCAGTCACACAACCTATACCTCTCATAACCTGGTTAAAATGTCAAAAGTGATTCGCAATCAATCAAGGCATAAGAAAACCACCCAATGTAGCTCCAGATGATTCGTCCTGAGTTATTGAATCATTTGAACAGATGCAGTGAATTACAGTTGGAAAAAAGACTTCAAGCCCTTAAGCAAAGATTATGAAATTATCCTTGCATGTTAATAAATCAACTTTGGCAATAGGATCTCATGTAGATCAAAGGCCTCATACCTGTTCTAGATACTTGGAGTGACAACAGAAATAACAAAGACACATGCACGAAGAAACAAAAGCAACTAGTGCTCACTAAGCACAGAACCTCATATGAGAGTAGCACCCTGGGAAGCACTCAAAACAAAAAAATCTACAAGACCAAGTAATCTTAAAAAAGAAAGTTAAAATGGATCCATAGTCCAGCATGAATTAGCAGAAACTACAACCTGCTTGCGTGATGACGAATCAGACAAGCTTACAGAAAGATTGGTAGCCAATTTGGTGGGAATAAACCAACTCTCTTTCCTACCCTGAAGGAAAAAGAAAAACATCATATTACTCAAACTGCAATGTAAATATATACTTCTGATAAAACCCAAAGAATAAAAATAAAGCCTTCATACAAACAGAGGTAGAGGCAGTGTTGACCTGCTGAAGTTTGACCAATCCCAGGCCAGCCAGGTCCTTGATAGCACTTCTTTGAACATCTGTTAGGGAGTTCAAATTATATGCCTATAGCAAAGTGAAAGCAAGGATAGTCATCCAATCACGAAAGCGATGATTTTTGAGAGAAAAATCAGTGCATGTGCAGTAACCTAAGCAAAGCATAAAATGACCTAAATTATTGACAAACAGTCGGTGTCAAATGATGAAAATTATGGTTCACTTTCTAGTCAGTTAGCTACATCAAACATCTAAAAAGGGAAAAGCAAAGGGTAGAAGGGGAGAGAGATTGAGAGGAATGAGAAGGGAAGGAATAAGAAGAATAAAAGTGAAGATAAGTGAAAGAGAAAAGGGACGAGGAAAGAGAAGGTTGAGTGGTGGGAGACATGGTCATAGTCCAAGTAGTCAGAATCATGTAGCCTCACTATGGCAAGTTCAGCCCAATATGCTTATTTCTACTTTGTCACGCATATTCTTGGCACAAAATTTTCACATTACCAGATGTGAGTGCACACGCACTTGTTGTGTGTGCTGGTCTTTTGTTCAAGCAAGCAAATCTAAAAATAGCACTAAAGCAACAAAGTGCAGAATGTGAAGATGTCCAAAGCACAGACATACTCACCTATACACAAGCACAGAGCACACACATGCACATGCACATATATATCAACATTTGTATAGATACTATGCATGCATATATGTAATGTGTGCATGTGTCATATTGAATACATACCCGAGTTTGTGTATTTTGTAGGTGTGTAAGAGAGAGAGAGAGAGAGAGAGAGCTTCCATTTGGGTCCTTATTTTAGAAGTGAAGATAGGAGAGTCAGAAAATCAGGACACCAGAATATCAGTTTCTTTTCCTCATGTTTAGATTTCCTTTGGAACAGCAAAAATGGAAGCTAACGAAAATCAATGACTTGGATTATGCTGGTGCTCCCTTGAGTGGGCTCTTCGAGAGCTCCTTGCATATAAGATTTCTCAACAAAAACTTTCCCACCATCAAGACAAAGAAAACTAGCCATGAGGGATCATCTTTTAGAAAGTCACTTTTGGTGGCTGCTTTGACATCACAAAGTCAGTCTTTGTCCCCTTGATCTCTCTGTTAACTGTTCATATTAAGTAAAGGTAGTTTTATGGCTTCAATACATCCAGTTTGATTTCTTTCTTTCTCCATTATTTGGTACTGGAAGCTTCTAGAGTAAGCCAGTTCTTGTTCTGTTCTATTTATAGGTATTGAATAAAATCATTTTGCACCTTTAATAAGTCCTAATTTTCTTTTTCCTTGTCTGGCTGGAGGCTGCACCATCTTTGCTCGTAAGAAAATATTCTAAAATGGGTCAAGAATCCCTAATACATGGAAGATACCTCATCCAAACACAGTCATCCATCACATGCACTCTTTTCCTCCTTTAGAGATGTAAACTACTCATTCAAATATTAAATCACCCATAAGATCCTCTGAAAAATCACTATTTCCTTGCCACAAGGATGAGAGCAACTTTAAACAAAGATACTTTGTCATGTGATTGAGAAAAAGATTTCCAGCCTCATCAAATATATTATTTAGAACATCCACCAATGACCCCATTACCAGGATTTTTGCAGTAAGCAAACCACAATAATCAATAAATAAACAATTTTTTCTTCTTGATACTTCTTTTTGTCCATCGGGTGTCCTACTTGATCACCTTACTTGGGGTAAATTTTCTACTAAAACTTGATAGGAGAACTAAAACAACCCCGTAGGTGCCCAATTGATCGCAATGGACATCCAAATAAAAAGGATTTTCATTAGTTTTCACAAAAACCACATGCTAGGAAATGAGAATCAAAAGAAGGCAAGCTGATAGTCTGTACTGTGAGGATTTTAATTGTACAAACATGTATCTTCTAGTTAAATCAATAGAAAATATAGAAAATCCATGTACTACCTCACCCATGCCATGAAAACTAAGCTCCAGAAGAAAAGAAATCAAATCCATTGGATCTAAGCCTCTTTCCTGCATCATATTAAGAGGAAATACCAAGATATTAAAAATATGGGCTGCATGCAATCAATACAGCACCACAAGATACCATTTAGAAACCACAAAATCAGAAATATGTGGCCATAGGATTTGTCTCCATCACCAGTCAAGTGTTTGGACTTCAGTTTGAACCACAATAAAGTCATGAAAAATTAATCCCAGAAGCTACATACCTCAGACGTGGAAACATATCCTCTAATAATATACCAAAGTTGAGCATTGGTATCCATCAGCTGTGGTTCAAACATAAAATAAGATAACATAAAATAAAATAAAATAAAATAAGATAGCATTCCAAAAAATGCAAAATAACAAAGCAGCAGCAAAGAGCTATGAGATACATACCAAAAACTGAAAACCACTTTCAGTTAATTTTGGAGCTTCATTTTCCCTGTATAGATAGCATATCAGCATGTTATCCATTTGTCACCCTCTTCCAGTAAAGAAACACAACATAATGTTTAAAGAACTATTAATCCAACACAGGCATACCTTGCACTCAAGAGGCCTCGCTGGAAAACCTTCATCATGGAAGAACTGAAGTTTGAGGTCTTTTCCACTTGGGTTGAGCTAATAAGTTGGAGCAAGAAGCACTGGTTTACCAGAATTTCAAATCATAAAAAATGTAGTACCCTGAAAATCCATAGCAGTACATATTGACGAGTGGCACAAACCAATACTTTTTCATGTCATAAACCTAGGATGAAGCAGTATTGAAGTCTGGAATGCAATGCCTGCAGAGTGCAAACATACAAAAGCAGACTTAAAGCATAAGGTTGGAGATTGTAACCTCCCATTGGTCACGTGCATACGCCTCCAGCTCATCCAAGGTTGGTAGCCTGACAGTGACACTCGAGGCCATTGGCTCTCTCGGTAAAGCTCCACTGCACCCGGTTTATACATCAGAGAGAATTCCCAGCATGGCAATTACAGCACACAAGAAAATTTTATGACTAGAAATATGCTGATTAGAGGGGAATGAGGAACAAGATTCATGCAGCCGACCATTAATCGGAATAAGGCTTTGAGATGATGATGATGAATATGCCTATTAGCAGCAAATAAGCAGATACTGATGTCAGATGGAAAAGAAAAAAAAAGTGATAACCCAAAATAACTTCCTTTAATCTAGAAGAATCAAAACCAACAGACATGATAATCAGTTTTGTGAAGCGACTGGGGATCTAGAGAAAACACAGTGGTTAAATTCAAGTTTCAGAAGGATCATAACCTTACAGAGTCAAGCTACAGAAACATCATACCAGCCATGAGCTGTGAACTCATCTTGTCCCATAATGTCTCTAGCTAGATGCAGAATGCAAAGGCATGGAAAGTTAGTAAAATTAAACAATGAGACAACAGATAAACTTATGCATGACTACTTAAGAAAAAGAAACTGAGGCAATGGGTTGAAAACAAGTCGAAACCATGATAGGAGTAGCACGCAGTTGCAAGAAATATGTAACTTAGTTCTAATGCAGCAGAGAAAAATAAAAATTGTGTAAATCAGTAATATCAACCAACATTTTGCCAGATATGAGTAACAAATAAAATATAATGTAATTGTTAACGTTCACATCATTTTGCAAAATGTATTGGATCTGCAGACACATACCCGTATATCAAGTACTTCTGGAGATTACTTTGAAACTTTGGGTTTAGTTTATAGGTGGTTTCCTTCTTCCTGCCAAGCAGAACAACAGTGTTACCAGAAAATACAACAAGACCAGTAGAGCTTTTTTCTTAATCTCAAATAACTGCTTCAGTGTACCAAAAATCCAGAAATTCAGACAGACCAATCTATAGGAAGCAAATAAAATCATTGTATAAAAAATTTCTCTTCAGATGTAGCATTACATAGATAAAAAAAGGGCAGCCCGGTGCATAAAGCTGCCATGTATGCGGGGTCCGCGGAAGGGGCATACCACAAGGGTCTATAGTACACAGCCTTACCTTGCATTTTTGCAAGAGGCTGTTTCCACGCCTTGCACCCGTAACCTTAAGGTCACACAATGACAATTCTACTGTTGCACCAAAGCTCCCCTTCTATTACATAGATCTATAACTAAATCAAGTATTTAACCGTCGAGGAAGTTTGAGGGATACATGAATCAAAATCATTAGCAATCTGACTAAACAATGGGTTCAAGCACTGAGCCAAGTAGATTAAGCTCCTGTCTCAAGCCAAGATGTTGTAAGTCTGAATCCACTTATCATTCAAAAACAAAAAATTTCTTCCTAACAACAACATTATTTCAAAGGCTTCAGGTAATGGCAAACTACAGCTGATGTAAGAGTAGCAATCCTTTCATGGAGAGAGAGAGAGGAGAGGTAGAAGATAAAAAAATTGAATTTTTTATAACAAACCATAAGACACTAGCCCTTGGCTATAATATGTTTATGTAGAAGGAAACCACATGATAAGTTCTATCCTTATGACTTTACCTCTACCATCATGACTAATACCTTCTAGTTTTGACTTTATCACTTGTCAACTGTAAAACTTGTCGGGTAAAATATATGACACTAGCCCTTGTTTATGATATTTTACCTAGAAGGAACCCAGATGATATGTTTTATTCTTATGACTTACCTCTATCATCAAGACTCACACCTTCTAGTTTTGATGTTATCATGGGTCAACTGTAATACTAGTCAGCCCTATCCTTGAGAGACTTAGGGCCCTGCTTTGAGCAGCCCCACCATGAATCCTCAATCTTATATCTAAACATACAAGATCATGCAGTATCTCAACAATTCATACGTGTCATTGCTCATTCTAGTTCAGATAATCATAGAACAGTAACTGCATGAACCACTGGGAAGTTGCATTCTTACAAAGAAATATTGAAATTCCTATGGAAAATAAAATATCAAATAGGACTACCTACTATAGAACATACTTTTTGTAAGTCTTTCCTACACTGCAAATTCTATTAGACCCATTCTGCTATGCATGATCCTGCAAATAGATTTGATGTACTACTTTAACTGAGGTTACGTAGTGAAATACAATATTGCCTAGCCAATCAAATCAGTCTAGGACCGAACCCAATTTGCAATGCATAACGAAGTTCCAAGAGCAAGGTGAATAAGAATGGCAACCATACTGATATCAGCCAATTTATGAACAGCATTATCCTGGGATTACAAGAAAAACAAGTAGCTCTATGCAAAAGGCAAGAGAAGTTACATTATATCATACCTTTAACATAATATGAGTTATCTCTAAGAGTGGTGTTTAGCTTCTGAGATTCTATCCAGAATATACATAATTTGCATCAATATGACAGCAAATGTGTGCACGAATAACACAAATAATGGAGCATTTTCACACGTAAAAGCTTACCTGTCAATAGCATTGAGGAATATTCTTAACTGTAGTAGCCTATCAATTGCAGCTTTGTGCTTAGAAAACCCATCTGGAAGTAACCATTCTTCCATGGACTTCGCGGTTACTGGACTATCAACATATAGCAACTGCAAAACATACTTTTTCGCTAAAGGAGGCAGAGACCTGTGCATGAAAGACAGCATATAAGAGAACATATTCATATGATATCTTTTATCTCCCTCTCCCTCTCTTTTTTCCCCTAAATTACTATGATGCCCAATACTTCCCAATTGAGACAAAACCCTGAAGCCTGTCATCAACATACAATATACATTTTGCCAATTCTATAGTTACGTAATTGATTGGTGCACTCCATTGGAGTATTAAGTTCAAAGTTTGAAGTATGCTACTTCTTTTTGTGATAACAACCTAAGGACAAGCAACTAGCTGCTGCAGGACTGGACATCTATCTATCTCACCATGCCTCCTACTCCTACAAGGATCGGTCAAAGAAATGCTCTGTTCATCTTTCTTATGGCTCATTATGGCAGTGTTCGTTCGCCCCTTTGGCTTCTTCAATTCAAAAAGGTGGTGTCTTTTTCCTATTCTTATTGGTAAATGATATTCATGGTAAAGACAATAATGCTAGTTCCTTCCTCGTTTATTTTCTTTTTCTTGTTTGCTGCTCTCTATAGCATCTTGGTTTAGGTTCCAGTTAAGCATCTATACGTTCTCTTCTTAGATACCCCTTTCGATTCAAACAAGATAAAAGAACAAGAAGACCCACAATGACGAGAAAAACCTCATCCTGCAAAAACCTATAAGTAACCATGAGCTACCACCAAACTGAGATGAAAAAAAAAATATATATATATATATATATATATCATCTTTTATTTCATTCAATTCATAATTTGATTTCTGGTACGTACTCATTCAAAAGGCAGCTTTCCAATCAATCCAATCAGCATGATACTAGATTGCACACCACTTGATTATAGCAGGAACTGAACAAATAACACAAAGAACCAAAACAAAAACTTTTTCAACCAACTCCAATAAATTCGTCTGGCACCAGAAATTTGATAAACGACTTCCAAAACAACAGCATTCTTCAACTAGAAATTGCTTTCAATCAAAAGGCAAGGTACCAAAAATATTCATTCCCTCAATTGAAATATAACCATCTTCAACGTGAAAGATCTTCAATCCAATTTTAGAAGAAGAGTTGAATAACCTTAGAACAGCTTCGCAGATGAAAGAATTCTCGTAGAGCTTGTCAAGCTTCATGGCCGGCAAGGCGGCTACCATGTCCATGAAATTTTTGGCGATAATTTTCACCTGCGGCATCTTTGGGATCCGATATCTGAATAAATTTTAGGGTTTTGTCGAGAGATCGATAAATAGAAGAAACAAGGGAAGCTTCGACTTGTTCAGTGTTCCTTTCCGGTGGACTGTTCAGTAGGCAGCCGAGAGATGACGGAAATATATGCGGTTTGCTCCGCAGCTTAGTGAGAATGATTCGCAGCTTACTAAACATAATCAGGCGCTACCTTCAGTTAATCTGAGCCGTTCATCTGATTTTCCTCTTTTTTATTTTTGTTCTTATGAGCTTTTTTATTCGAAAAGGGAAAGCAGCGACTAAAACATGCAACCAAGTCTGAGATTTAGCTCAATTGGTCACCAATCCAAACAATCATGAAGTGCCCATTTTCATAAGTATTCATGAATTAATCTCCTAAAAAACCTAACTCCTCTGCCAACAAATGTCTAGAGTAGTTGGTTGTAGACAACTCACCATCTCTCTTTGAATATGCCCAAGAGAGAAATACTTTTACAAATACTTGGCAAGAAGAATGTCTCAATTCAAACGTGATTTTCTTGATTCTAACTTGTCTCTCTTGTAGATTTAAGTCTAATAGCCATTTTCAAAGATTAGCTTAGATAGGCTAACTACCAAATTTCATGCCCATTAGATACTTTGATCCTATATTTTTTAGCTATGTTTCGTACTTAAAGAAACATAGAATAAAATATGGCTTTATTTTTCAACTTAAAAATATATGAGATAATTATCTAATAAAGAATTACTTTAAAAATACTTAGCAAGAGGAATGTCTCAATGTAAGCACACTTGATTCTAATTTGTCTCTCTTGGAGATTTAAGTGTAATCATCATGTTCAAAATTAGCTTAGATAGCTAACTACCAAATTTCATGTCTATTAGATACTTTATCCTTTCATTCTTTTTAATCTATGGTTTGTACTTGAGAAACATGGGATAAGTATGGCTGTATTTTTCAACTTAAAAATATATGAGATAAATTACCTAATATGGATGAAATATCGTACCTAGCCTCCATTCCCAAACTAGTGAACATCTTAGATCCATAAAAGAGGTAAGTAAAGTGCATTTGCCCTGAGATAAATTCAAGTACACACTTGGATTTATTATATATCTCTTAGCCAATACTAGTGAAAAAGGCATGTGAAGATGCACATGCAAACATTCAAAAGAAAAAAAAAAATTAAAGGGAGAGAGAAAGAGTAGGAAGAAAATTAGAATACAAGTAGCCAACTCAATAAAAAAATTTTGAAAATTATAAATTTTGTATTTTCTTGCTTGTTAACAATCAAAGCTTTTCAATTTTTACTTTAAGCAAATCAGAAAATACAAAATAGTTGTGTGAAGCACTACCATATAGATGAAGAAGGAGAAGAAGAGAGAAATATACCTTGCAGTTCTACCTTTGAGAAGCAATTTTGATTTGCAAATAATGCATGGCTTGTTGACGAGAGAAATAGAGACAGACTGAGTTGCAATTGAAATGTCATGGTTGAATTA
Source organism: Warburgia ugandensis (assembly GCA_035236585.1). Classification (NCBI taxonomy): domain Eukaryota; kingdom Viridiplantae; phylum Streptophyta; class Magnoliopsida; order Canellales; family Canellaceae; genus Warburgia; species Warburgia ugandensis. The sequence goes on from CP141129.1 coordinate 46,969,198, forward strand.
AAAGGTAGATAAAATACATAGAAAAAAGAAAAAGAAGAGTGGATATTTTGTTCTAATAGAGCATAACTAGAGAAAATGTGAAAGAAGTTGTTTCTTGTGGCAGACAATTTTCCTTTCTTATTTCTATCTCTCCCTATAATATTTGAATGAAATATTAAAAGGAGTCCTTTATTCGTTAATATGATAGAAAGCATAGGTAAATTGAGATTCTTATTAAGAATATTATTTGAGAATGAACTGTTAGTTTAGGGAAGTATAGGTAAATTGAGATTCTTATTAAGAATATTATTTGAGAATGAACTGTTAGTTTAGGGAAGTATAGGTAAATTAAGATTGTTATTAAGAATATTATTTGAGAATGAATTGTTAGTTCAGTTATCATAAAGTATGACTCCTAATTGACTTCTTAAAGAAAGAAATTTAGTTACTTAACATCCCCTTAGCAGGAGAGGTATTCTTTTATTATAACAATGGTAATATAGATTCTCAAAAGAGGAATGCTAAAACCAATTACACAGTTGTACTTTACCCTTGTCGAGTGCTCATTATGCATCACATCATCCTAAAATTTTAGGCATTTTATGCATTGGAATGAGGTAGTTTGGATGCAAAATGCTAGTTGACAAGTATAAAGTGGCCCATTATGTTTTTCAAACACCACACACACAACATTTTCTAGCTTTGTGATTTAGTTGATGATGTTAGCTAATTAGGTACATTTTGATATCAAGTTATTAACCCTTTATGATTTGGAGTCATAAAGTAACTACCATATCAAAATACAAACATAAAATGCATACCCTTTCCTCATCTAGTATTTATATAACTTCTTACTAAGGCGAGTGTTGGTAGTATATCTTTTCTCTTTATTTAAAAGAAAATATATATTATTGAAAGTCAAGTGTTACTTGATAGACCAAAATAGTAACTCATTTGTGCATATGCATGTCCAAATGCAAGCACGAAGAGAAAAGAGAGATAGTGTAGTGTGTAGGAGGGATATTTTTTGGAAAACATTTGTTAAAAACTTCATTATTATGTATAGAGATAAAGAGAGACTTCCAAGTTTCCAAAAAATGAGAATGAATAAAATATAAGTAAAAATGAATTACTCTATAATGTGTGTAATAAAGAACTAATAATAATAGCTAGATGTGTCTAGCTCCCTAAGTTTGCTTGTGATTGACCCTAGGAATTTCCTTTCTATATTATAGATAAATTTGGCAACTGTATTAGTAATACTCTAGGGCTATTTATGAAGCCCATTCTTTCTACCTTTTGCTTCTTTGTGCACGGGGATTTCCCATGTCATCTAGCAATAAGAGTGAGCCAATAGCTTATGCGTATTACCTATTTTTTGGTGTCAAGGTAGCCTGTAACACCCCGGATTTTCAAGACATTTTATTTATTTATAATAAGAGCATTTTTAATAAGAGCATTTGGGATCCCATGACAAAAGTTTTATTTAACATTTTACTAAAACATATCTTAAAAATTCCGGGTGTTAGTTTTCCTTTCTCAAAATGGCATATATATAAATTAAACATAAATAAAAACAATCCGCGTATCAATCAACGTCAAATAAATCGGCGCCTTTATTTTAAATCAAATAAATGTCCAAAACACAATAATAATATGGCCCAGGGTCTATCCATTATAACATCCCATATAAATGTCCAACATATGTCTAAACATCTCAATCAAATCCAAAATATAAAGTATACAGTCCATACTTAAATTCAAATGATAATCCTGTGTATTGACTCACATCACTGTCACAAATTCTAGTAAAAAGGATCTTCAGCAGCTCTCACGGTTTCTCAACAGCTTTGCCTTTCCTGATATTGCGCTCGAGATTTAAGGCATTGCAAAACAAAGCAATGCCTCAGTAAGCTATCGCTTGTGTAGGTACATAGACAATTAATGAAATAAATAAAATAAATAATTAACAGTACTGATGAAAAGTCTATCATTTATGAAAATAGCAGTTTCATAAGTCATGTCCAAATAAATGCCAATTTATTCCATATACTAAAACATGCATTTCACGGAGTCAAAACATGACATGAATCAATATAAATGGGCATACAACAAGAATAAGGGCACCATAAGGTAATGGTTCCCATAACATCGCACTAACATCATTGATCATGAGTACTCATAGCCAACCTCTGAGTGTCGTCACACCCAAGCATACCATCCATAACCATGCTCATCACACATGCACACATAATAAGAATATAGGTCATCATGCCGCAGTGGCAACCCTCCATGGGTATCAACCACCGTCGCTCTCCATTGACACCATAACGGGAGACTTAGCGTCTGTCCCCATGGAAAGGCTCAGACCGGTAGTGTGGACTATCCATGTTACCAAACCCCTATCAAATGCCATCTATGGGCAGGTGTCTATCATATCACAATATCATCACATCACAATCTCGAAGGGTGGGTGGCCGGCTCTATCCCTCCTAGCATGATACCCACCGGGTGAGAGCACCCGTCATCAAATATAAAACACGAAAATCATATGAATATACTAAAACTCAAGAGCACTCATAGCTCAAAATCCCCAAGACATGCCCATCATCCTGGGGTTAGCCTATAAAAGGACCAGCTAATAAGCCTCTATTCTTATTCCCATGTCAATCCATGCATTTTCAATATATACTAAGAAATAAGTCACTATTTAAGCATAATTAATTACCATCATGCTCATAAAAACATTTGTCATGAGTTTATTCAATAAAAGATTTCAATTTGTAATAATCATAATGTACTTAAAGTCGCCTGAAATCCACGGTAAATAATAATTGCAATTTAAAACACAATCACACATGATGCTATGTTTATGCATGGTTTAAAAATCAAGGAAAAACATTAATTTTCGTCACCTACCTTAATGTGAGACCACTTAGCTTGCTAATAATCCCCTTAACTGGTATATTTAAGTACACCTGTACATGTCAAATCACTATTTTAAAAATTTTCTAAATTAAAAGCGGTCATTTATAAGGTTTTAAGTTAAAACTAGGTCCGCGTCGTTAATATGGTCACAACGCCTCTTTCGGATCGTGATTTGGACTCCTATAGCTCCCAAAAATCAAGTTTTAGTGAAAACATACGTAAATGGGGCATGCCCAACCACCATAAGGTGGTCTATACCGACGGCACTGGTTTCCGCCGGTTTATACCAGCGTCACGAAGACACCGCGGGGACGTGCAGAGTGCGTCCTCGTTACCGTGACGCATGGGGTCGCCAAGACGCCGTGCGCCCGACTCTCCAAGACAGCCCTCGCAGGGGCTCCTGCGTGGGCGTGACGCCCCGCATGCGTGCATGTCGAACTCCAATTCGGCATCGTCTTCTAGGCGTCTTGGCGTCAGCGCCAAGGAGCCACGCTGTTACCACTACCGGAGAAGACGACTGGATTCTAGTCGTCTCCGGCAAGCCTATAGGGCTCCGTTTTGCGCAATTTTTTGTGCCATTTTTCTCAGAATTTTCTCTAGAATTCATTTATTCCCTCCTTTTGCACTGATTTTTACAAAAACCATGCTTTTTAAATGATTTTTCCCAAAGGCCTAAAAACGTCCCTATGTACTGGTTTTCACTATTTCTGGAGAAACCCACCGTTGGATCTCTCACAGATTTAAAGGGTTTGATCTTCGGTCTCTTATGCACTAGTTGGACGGTGGGATTTTCAAACAGGTGCAATTTCATCTGTGAAATCACACTCCAATAGTAGCATGCACAGAGTTCCTAGGAAAAAAGTGATTTTTGCCTGATTTAAATGTATTTCTATTTATTTTTACCTATTTAATAATTACAGAAATCAGGGTTTAAGGCTTACCTCGTCTGGCTAGGGTTGATCGTCGTTGCTGGAGTTCCACTGGCCGGAAAGCGTGAACTCTGTGGAGCTAGGGTTCCAAAGTAAAATTCAGTGAAAACGCTCAAGGTGGAGCGTTTTGGCACATGGGGGGAATAGATATAGGGCTTAGAGTCCTAGGGGAAGAGAAACTCTTCCCTTCATGCCTCTTTCCATGGTTTCTCCGGCAATTTTGCCGAATCCGGGTAGAGGCGTGTGGAAGACGGGGGTACCATTATCAATTTAGGCCCCTGTGTTATACTTCTCTGCCAAATGACTAAATTGCCCCTATAACTTCAACGGCTTATAACTCCCTCGTTTGAGCTCTGTTTTTCGCATTCTTTGTGGCTTTGGAATCCTATCGACGAGCACTTTTAAATTCTTAAGTTTTCAGGAAAAATTTCCATCTATAAATTTTTAATTTAATTTATTTAGTAATTTCTTAATTTATACTAAAAATTAAAGATATTACATAGCCGCTAGGTGCATATTCATATATCAATGTCTTTAAGCTTTCCGAACCATCCATTTTCAACATTACAACAATAATGGCTAGGTTAACCTTGATCAAGTCCTCTTAATCATGCTTTATCAGTTGAAAGTTGGTTATGATAGGATATCCTGAACCTTTAACTTTTATGCAATGAGAAGCCACTTTAATATTGACCTCTCTAATTTCATTAGGGTCAATATAATAGAGTCTTCTTTGAGTTTGTTAAGCCTAATTCTCAATGGTTTTCTCAACAAATGAACTTATCCATATGCACATGATATTATTATTTTTCAGTAATATGATATTAGAAAATGAAGAGGTGGTTAACTTTGTTTATTTCATTTGTATAGTTCTTAATGAAGTTTCTAATTTTATCATGAATTTTTTTTTTCCTTAATAGAATATAACAAATACTAACATGCACAGCTTTGAGCAGCCTTGAACTTTTGATTTGTACAATAAAGTTCACTCTTGCACCATTGTACCATAGTTACACACTCACATGAAAAGATAAGAGTTAGCCAAATTATTTGCTCAAAGATTAATTTTGAGAAGAAGGCTAAATAGATGCTCCACATAAGACCATCCAAGTCAACCACGTTACTTGTGCTTATCTTTGCTTGATCCAACTTGTTCATCTACTTGCTCTAGTTGTGCATGTCTAATAGATAAAAAAAAGTTGTAAATTGAATATAATCAAAGAGTATAATTTATACGATTATATTGTTTTGAGTTTTTGAATCATCTATTTTCAAATTCAAGTTTTTAAACTCTAGAATTGTTTGATTTTCACAAGTGCATAAGCTATTGTAGTATAGTGTGTGCAAGTATGGATTAATCTCACAGAGACTCGACTTAAAAAGAGGATTTTAAATAAAATTTAATTGCTCAAATCAAGAAAAATTAAATAAAAATGAATAAAACTTAGATATATTAATTAACTGTAAAATACACTATTATGATTTTAACTGAAAATGAACTAAACTAAATAACAAACTAATTATACTTTTCTAGCTTGATCACATGCTTCTGATAGCATCCAAGTCAATCAACACTTACCAATCCATCACTGACATATCTGATGGATTGAAATTTGGATGGTTTAGATTAATTTTTTAGACTTCATATGTAAGATCAGAGGCTATGGATTAGGTAGGAATTGAATTATGATGAAGACCTGAAATTTGATTAAAAATCTAAAGAGCAATTAAGATGGTCCTATCAGTTAAGGCTGAACTATTAATTTGGTGTAGTTAATAACCAAATAGGGACCAAGGTTTTTTATTTTTTATTTTAGATAAGGAAGAGACAAAATAGAAAAAGACAAAAAAGGGGCACGACTGAAAGTAAATAAAGAGAAATAAGGGTAAAAATGAAAATCTTCCTGAAAATTTCTTCTTTATGTTGTAACTCAAGAAGAAGAGAAGATCCCTGCAGATTTTTAAAGCTTAAAACAAAAGGACACCTTTTTTTTTTTTTTTTTGGTGGAACCTGAGTTGGTCTTTTCTGAAAACAATGCAAGTTTGTCAATTAAGTATAAAAGAGGGAGAGAACATGTAAGAAATAGAGCCAAAATCATGTAAGAAAACATAACAAAGCTCGATGGTAAAAAAGAAAGAAAGGAAAAACCAGTGAAGAACAGGTAAAATGACTAAGAAAACAAAGGTGATGAAATAGAAAAGATGGTGATGACAAACAAAAAGAAAGAAGAATAGAATAAGGCTAGACCAGTGGTGTTACATGGAGAATGACAAATGGTAATAAGGAAAAATGGCGGAACAGGGGAGCAAACTATGGGCAAAAATACAACGATGTATAGGGGAGCAAAAATAGAGAAACCAAACAAAATTGGATGAAAAGGAAGAATAAAAACATGACCGTCAAAAGACTGGTGTAGTGATATACAAGGAGATGGCAAGGAGATTAAATGGTGAAACATGGATTGATGGTTGGATGGAAGGCTGAGAGAGAAATGGGAGGTTCCAATTTGATTCTCCTTTTCAAAATGATCTAAGGTGGAACTCCTTAAGTTTATCTTCCATCATACCCCCATCTATCTCTTATGTATATTTTCCCTTAGAATTTGAAGTTTATTTCAAATCAACTTCTCTATTCCTTATTCAAATTTAGAAATTGTTTCCTAAATGTATTCCAATCTCCCTTTTTCTACGTTGTTTTCTCCTAGATTACATCTTACACAATTTGATCCATTTAATTTGATCTAAGCCATCAAATTTTTGTTTAGTTGATCTGCAATATATAAAACTCAATTAGAGTCATTTAATCATATTTAATCATTTGATCAGCTCTAATGATTATCTAACCATTAAATTTTGCAAATCAATGGTTGGATGACTAAGTGAAACTAAAATACATATTTAATAATAAAAAATTTTAAAATTGAAGAATTAGATGATCTATCTAGATATAAATTTAGGGGTATTTTAGCTAAAATTGAACACTGAACAAGAATTATACAATTATAAGCTCTCTTTTCTCCTATTAGACATTTAAAATTGGAGCAATGAAATGGAAAGAGTGAATCATACAAAGATGTGCTCATGCATAAGTGGAGTGTCTGTTTAACATTGTCTCATTTCGAAATGTGATTCCATGTAAATATTATACCCCTTGAAAGGAATTCTCTAAGCCTTTAGTTTTCAACGTGATTTAAGGAATCATTCTTTAAATATTTCACTATCATGGACTAAATACATAAAAATCAAGAATCTTTATCATTTTCTGCCCAAATTTGTGGACAGAATAATCAAAATAGCATTGAAAAGTGGCTAAGTAAAGTAGTTTGGGCTAGTTAGCATTTTGTTCGCATGACATAGTTGTTTTTTGTTGAATTTTAGAAATTTCTCATTTTATGATAAAAATAAGTAAAAATGTATTTTTTCTTTTAGAATTTTATAATTAAACAAAAAAATCTAATCACATCATCTGAATTTTCATTCGCATCAAATCCTTTTGGAAAAATTCGCATTGTGCTTGAATTTTGAGTTTTGACATTTTGCATAAAAACCAAACTTTATGCTTCCACGAGATGGGAGGGTACCAAAAATATCATTCAAAGAGACATCTTGATAGTGGGCCTATAGTTAGTAGCTAAGATGTGGACGTTGTTGATTGTCTATCTTAAAACACCATTCAACACCATCCACATTTCAACTATTGCAAGCCCACTATATTATTATTATTATTATTATTGCCCCTTGCAAACTCAGCAAGTTAAAGAGGCCTTAAAGGGTAGATCCAACTCAGATGCTTTTTCTAAAGGAGTTACTGACCGTTAGATGATTTAGTGCTATTGTTATAATTTTGCAAATTTAGGATATGTAAAAATAAAAAAATAATTTAAGGAACAGTTGTTAAATTTTAATAAATTTAAGAATTTTTTGTCCAAAAACCCAAATATTTATCATCCTTAATGGAAGTTTTGACTTAAATGACACTGGCACGTGTGACCTTAAAAGCCCAAAAAGAATCCTTTGTGAACAAATTGACTACCTGCACTATCATTTGACCTCTCTCAACGGGCATGTGAGTTTCCATCATCATGCCAACCCATCCATAACCTTTTCAAGTTTTTTGCTTTTTATTACTAAGATGCCGAGGGATGCTACCTACGTGGGGCTCACATTGGATGATCGGATTCATTCATCGTCTTTTTTCTGCCTTATATTGATTACCCACCAAATTTCACACCATTGAATGATTTTAGCCTTCATTTTCTTTCAAATCATGTCCTTCATTAACAATTTTAAATAAAAAGACTTAGTACTTAGAAGCATCCAAGAGAATGATTTTTTGCATGCAGCCTAAATAGGACAGGATAAACATTACGGACGGTCCAGATGGCCCAAATCTGAGACCTGTCTTAGTTGGGTCCCTTTTAGTGTCATTTTCCCTGGAAGAACTTCAGAAGATGTCCAAATGCCATTTCACTTGGCTTAGCTATAAAAAGTAATTGATCCACGCTCATGCTTTTTACCTAAGCAGCCTCCAATTTGAACGCAACCCAACCTCCGACAAATGGCATTTCCGTTATTTTAGGCAAAACAAAGCCTTTTTTAAATTATTGCCGAGAAGAAGGAGAACAGAAACGACGATTAACAGCTCAGTGAAACAAAACAAAAACCTTCCGACAGAAAAACCAGAAACCCGCGATCAATCCGCGTTTCCTGCACAAGAAGAGACGTTTGGGCATCGAAAAGCTTTCCCCCTTCCTCTTTCCACAGAAAACGACGCCAGCGATCTCTCTCTGTTGGTGGAGAAATCGAATTCCGTGGCGGGAATTCGAATTCCAGCCGCCACCGAACGGATCATCTTTTCTTTGCCACGCCGGATTCGAATTCATTATTCTTCTGCAAGGAAGGAGAAAGGCGTTTTTGTTTCATGGCGTCGAAATCGAGAGGTATGGAGAAGGTGATGGTGTCCGACAATACGCGAGGACTCGTTCTCGCAGTCATCTCGAGCGCCTTTATTGGTGCTAGCTTCATATTGAAGAAGAAGGGTCTTAAACGTGCCGGTGCATCCGGCGCAGGCGCAGGTGTGGTAATTCTTACTGGGCGATCTAGATTTTATTTGCAGTTGTGTTTTATTTTGGGTTTGGTTATGTTGTTCTTTGTATGAAGGGGGCCTTTATTTATTTATTTATTTGGAATGTGTTGAAATGGTTAAGCAAAGTTTCTGATGATGTTTTGGATCTGATAAATGTGTCAAAAACTTGCTCTAGCTTCACTGTTCCTTGCTTCACTTGGGCTCCTAAGAAATGATACTTCATATCAAAGTGCTTACTTTTTTCATGCTGTATTGGATTTTTAGTAAGCTCAATGGCAGACTATATATATATATATACGCGTAAAATCTTTTTGAGGATGATCTAATTGCTCTCTGAGGTTTTTCAACCAGACTGCTTTACAAACTGTGGAAGAGGCAGCTACATATTCAACTTCGCATGATGATAATGCTGTTTCTTGCTTCTTAGGCATTTAAGTAAAAGCAGTTATTCCAAGGTAAAACACAATTTGAAGTACTTTTTCTTTTATCTTGATCTCTGGCCCAATTACTATCTGAATAATCAATCAAACTTACATCATCCTTACCAGAGTAAAAGAGGTCTAAGTCCAACATACCTTTTATGTATCTTAAGATCTTCTTTGTAGTCAACCAGTATGACTCTTTTAGCATTTCCATGTACTTAATTAAGAGTTCAACATTAAATACAATATTTGTTCTTGTGACTGTAAACTACGTTAAGCTTCTAATTAAACTCTTGAAAAGAGTAGAATCTATGCTCTTACCTTCTCCTTCTTTTGTTATCTTTAAAGCCAATAGAAGAGGAGTATTTACTTTGTTGCAATTACTCATTCTGAATTTTTTAAGTAATTCTCTAAAATACTTCTTTTGAGGTATGAAAATACCATCATAAATTTGACATACCTCAATTCCAAGGAAGAACGACATAAGACCATAATCTGTCATCTCAAATTCCTTAAACATGACTTGCTTGAACTCTTGAATCATCTATTTGCTATTTCCTGTGAATAATAAATCATTAACATACAGACAAATGATAAGGATCTCACCGTGATCATTCTTCTTGATGTAAACAGCATGCTTATACGGGCATTTGGTAAAACCATTGTTTTTAATATAGCCATCAATGCGGGAGTTCCAATCTCTTGGGGTTTGCTCCAAGCCTCATAGAGCTTTCTTCAACCGGTATACCTTTTGTTCTTTTTTTACAAAATTTTCGAACTGCTCCACATAAATTTCTTCTTCTAGCTTGCCATTTATGAATGCTGATTTCACATTCAATTGGTATATCTTCCAATTGTGATGGGTAGCAAGAGAGATCAACATCCTCATGGCATCAAGCCGTGCAACTGGTGCAAACACTTCTTTATAATCGATGCCATATTTTTACTTGTAAACTAGCTCTAATACCACTATGTTGGATGTTGGCTTTGCTAAGCCTTCACCCACAACTATGATGTGTGAGGGAAATAAGAATAGAAAGTACTAATTAAAGAAGAAAAACTCTCAAATTTACTCAACAACTATTACAAAGACAATGTTGCTACATTTACAAGACTCACTCCATCGCACTCTCACTCCTAACTTCTCTCTTTTTTATTTTTCACTTGCTTATAATTGAGGAGTGCATCTCTATTTGTACTTGTCTTCCACCTGCCACCTCCTCAATGTGTGGTGGAGATTATTCCAAGTGTTTTCAAATCCAATGGTTGACACTTTTTAGAAGCCACACTAAAATCTTCTACACAACTCTATAAATATCTAGCCTAGATATTTCTTAAGGATTAATCTAGAAACTTTCTAAAATATCTAGATATTTTCATGAGACTTTTCTACACACTTTCTAGAATATGGGCCTTCTAGATGATGGGCCTTTTGTGTAGGTTGTAACCCAAAGAAGGGGCTAAGATAGGCCTACCTATGTCGCTGGACCTGCATATAAGCTTTTGGTTTAGATCCAACAAGGAAGAATTGGAGTTTGCAGGCAAACAAGATTTCTTGAATTTACAAACTTCTATCTTTCAAGTTCTGTCCTCTTTCTTCATCACAATTTATTGACCTACAATTTGTGTCGGGCTATTGGGCTTTGTGATCTTGGTTGATGGATAAGCAAGTGCTGTTATTCTCAACTAGTGACAGTTATGTCTTTTCTCTTATTTATGGTCTTTCTGTCCTTATAACTAACTGTAAGGTGTAGAAGTCTCCCAAAATAGAAAATAAACAGATATGTAACTTTGAGATGGAAAGAAATGTGAAACTCACAAGCACAAGAGCTCATGATATAGAACTAAAACTACGATGCAAACAAACACAAGAAAGAGACAATCACACACAACAACACAGCAGATTTATGTGGTTAGTCTTTGTAGCCTGCATCCATGGAATAGTCCCAGAAAAATCCATTGTGTTCAGGGAGGAAGATTAATAAATAGTTTTCCTCACTTCTGTTGTCTTGCACAGCCTAATTCAACCTTCAAACGATCACACATATTTGAGAGTGAATGAAACTACCCAAAATACCCTTATATGCCCAATACAGAATCAGTTAAGTTTCCATTATCTCCTGTATTATTCCTGTAGAATATGAGACATCTAGCATAAGATATAATGATATTGAACCTAGATGTGCTTTGTTCTTCCATGATATCTAGGTTTCTTAGCCAGGGAAGTAGCACGCTCTGATAGTCGTTAGGAACTTTTGAGTCATATTAGTGTAGGGAACTTGATGGCATCAGTTTCAATTTGTATTAGAAGAGTGATTCTTTTGAAAATCTTTTTATCATAATAAATCATCTTAGAGCAGAATTTGTAAGTAACTTTCAAGGGAAAATGCAGCAATATATACCTATAAATTGTTCTCTGCTGCTTGTAACTGTTACTACTATGAGATGTGGCATGTTATATTACACGACGTGAGTTATCATAATTCAATTATATTGAATTCTTTGGGCTTTGTTTTTTGACTTCTAAGCTCATCATTGAGCTATTTGTAGCAGTCTTGGTTTTCTTATGCTACTTTTGTCAGTATTTTGATTCTTCTTTTTTTTGTTTCTTGTTATACTGTAGGTGTTGGTGGTTATACTTACCTATTAGAGCCCCTCTGGTGGGCTGGGATGGTTACAAGTAAGTTCACAATCAGCAAATAACAAAACTCTATATTTATAACACATTATGTTTCTATTCTTCTTATAGATCATAAGACACAAGTGACTGTCAAATGGTTGTTGATCTTGGAGGTTCTTGATGAACAGTGATTGTTGGAGAGGTCGCAAACTTTGTGGCTTATGTTTTTGCTCCTGCAGTTCTAGTAACTCCCTTAGGTGCATTGAGCATTATAGTGAGGTATCCTAGATTCTCTTTATTCTTATATTTTTGCTCTATGCTTATTGCCAATAATGATGTTCAGATGGATTTTAGAGACTAAACAGTTTGACAAATGTGCAGTGCTGTTTTGGCTCACTTTTTACTCAAAGAACGGTTGCGGAAAATGGGTGTTTTGGGATGTGTGTCCTGCATAGTGGGTTCAGTGGTGATTGTAATCCATGCACCTCAGGAGTATACTCCAAGTTCAGTGAAAGAAATTTGGACTCTGGCCACTCAACCTGGTACTTCATTTCTCAAAGTCTACTCTGTATGCTCTTACATCTTTGTTGTTTTACAACATGATTAATTGTATTTCTAACATATAATTTTCTCTACAGAATTTCTGTTTTATGCAGCAGCTTCATTGTCAATAGTCTTGGCACTGGTTCTGCACTTCGAACCTCGTTATGGTCAAACACACATATTAGTTTACTTGGGCATCTGTTCTTTGATGGGTTCACTAACGGTAACTCCCAATCCTTATATTTTAGGCATGTCAATGTATAAAATTGGGCCTGCAACAGGCTTTTGTTACTAGCATTTTTTATTCTTTATTGGTTACTTCATCAGGTTCTACAACTGTTATTATTGTGTTTCATTGCAGGTTGTCAGCATTAAAGCTGTTGGTATTGCAATAAAGCTTACAATAGAGGGGATAAGTCAAGTTGCTTATCCTCAAACATGGTTTTTTGTTGCTGTAGCAGTTGTGTGCGTTCTAACTCAATTGAATTACCTGAATAAGGTCAGTATGTTGTTACTTCTTTTGTTTAAAATGCTATTGTCTGTTACTTTTTGTTAGAAGTGCTATTTCCTGTTTGTTGTCAGTGATTGATGTTTTTTAATTAGTGGTTAATGTTTTAGTAACAAAACCAGCTAGTTTCCTTTGCTTTTCATCTATAGTTTCCCTCTTCATGTAATGGCTTCACATGGCAACTAGTATAATACAGTTCATCCTGTGTAGTCTTTAGTTAGGTGTCTTCAGCTGGCTATAGGATATGAGTTTGCTTTATCATCCTTCATAAATAATTGAAGTGATAGAAATACAGTCCAATACTTGCCTTGAGATTTAATTATTTAGTGCATTCCTGGTCGTTCTCTAGTTTCTCATCTTGAAGCTCCAGAACAAATTCATGAATATGCTCTCCACTTCTATTTTAAGATGCTGTACTTGTCTAACTAGTTCAAGTATTCTTTTGTTTGGAATCTCAAAGCTATAACAGCAGTGCCTTTCTTTGAATAACGGTGTATAGTAGGTCACTAGTAATATCTTTTTCCATTCTTCAGTTACAATGTGTGAGACACGAGATCCAAAAAAATTATTTACGAGCACGTTAACTACTAGAGACATGCTAGTCTAGTCCCTAACTACTGGGTTCAGACAAGTGATTGAGGACCAAATAAGGTCCACAAAGCAGCACACACTCCTGGTTCAAGTACAATTTAGTCTGTCTCAGTTGGTAACTCTATGCTGTGGTCTTTACATGTTGCTTTTGCCAGCCCTTTACTTGGAAGATTTCTTTTGCTCTTCTCTGGTACAGCATTGACTCCATTTTGTCTGCTTTCTGTCATTAGACGACAATTGCATCAATATTTTCTTTTAATTCTTATCTATACTAAAGGACGATTCCTCTTTAGCTCCAGTGTCAATTTACTGTTGTAGTAATAAGAAGTCAACTTGAAGGAGAATATGATGTCTTTAGCTCTAGTGTCAACTTTACCATTGTAGTAGTAAAGTCGGTCATATGGACTTGCATTGCGAGGTGACACTAGAGCTAAGGAACTTTGTCTTTCCATTATTGAGGTTACTTGGTTGATCCTATAAAATTTAGGCTGGCCTACATGAGGTTATTGTAGGATCAACCATCTAACCTCAATAATGGAAAGACAAAGTTCCTTAGCTCCAGTGTCACCTAGCAATGCAAGTCCATGTGATCAACTTATAGTACATCCAGAGGAGATAATGTCCCACCTGATTTCTATAATCCCTGAAAACATCAAATAATCAAGATCTTTTCCAAGTAAGTCATCCAACAGAAATCCACAACATTTGTTTGGCAAAATCTTGCAGTTGTGAGTGATCCAACCTTGATGTGGACACAGCATAGAATGATCTGACCATGAAAATGCTAATGGAGATACTTCCATAGTGTTATGGTCCTTGTCAGTATTCCTGACCAATTACAACATTATTGATCACCACAAATTGGCCACCCAATCTATCTCAGAGTTCCTTTGGGATGAAATATCTGAACAAAATGATCCTCCTGTGATAATAGCTCATAGTCCAGCTAGCATCCTTCAGTAGGAAGTGTAACTCTCACGGTCGGAAAGTTCCATTAGAATGGAAACAGATGTCTCCCACTCATGAAGAGGAAGTCCAAATGTTTAGCTAGAGGTGTTTCATGTCCCCCTTTCCCATTTTCTAAGATTGCAAAAATAGCCTCCTGAGTCCTGACCAAGGTTGATCGGTTACATCTCATTTGATTATAGCACATCAAGAATCTTGTCAGTCTGACACTCAGGAGCTCCACATAATCTTTCAGTCACGGGGGGGCTGACTGTCAATGCTAAAACTAGCTTAGTGGAGCGAAATACATGTCAGACATGGTTACCCCAGTTAGGTAGCATGTCTAGCAAGATTGTCGGTAAGGTAAACATACTATGTAGTTTCATAAAATCATATGGTAAAGGAAGGATATTCACTCAATAACGGGTGGAAGATCTTGAACATATGTTAAAAATGTTATGGAGTACAGTTATGAATGAAGTTTGAACTTGCATCTGTTATGTCTTTGTTTCTTGCTCAAATATCGAGTGAGGTTCCTTTAATTATAATTATCCTACTTGCATCAGAGTAGGTTCTAAAAGGGCCATGCTCTATGGATCAGAGTGTTGGCCAGTTAAGGAATATGATACTCATAGGATGAGTGTCGCAAAAATGAGGATGTTGAGATGGATGAGTGGTAAGACAAGAAAGGACAGAATTAGAAATGAAAATATTAGAGGAAATTTAGGGGTAGCACCAATAGGTAATAAGATGAGGGAGATTAGACTTTGATGGTTTGGATATGTCCAAAGGAGACCAACAACGGCACCAATAAGGAGTGAGGCAATACAAGTAGAAGGTTCTAAAAGGGCAAGGGGAAGGCCCAAAAGAACATGGATAGAAGTGGTGAGGAAATATTTAAAAACTTTGGGACTAAATGAAATCATGGTATTTAATAGAGTGGAATGGAGGAATAAGATTCATGTGGCCGACCCCTAATATGATGATGATGATGATCGGAGTAGGTTCCATAATGGACAGCTTTCTGCTAATTATGTTTCTAGCTCTCTCTTTTATCCTACTTGTGTAGCTGTAGATTCTGTAGTGGTCCTATTTCAGCCAGTTAGGTTTCTATCTTTCTCTTTATCACCATTGTATAGGTTAGGAAAGTTCACTCTGATTTTGAAGAGGATAAATGTTAACTATGTTATGATTAGCTTATGATTTATGAAGAGCATACCCCTCTTTATTCTTTTTGAGAGTATTCATTAGATTTACGCATAGCTCCTGTATGTGCATGCTGCTAGGTCTTGTTTAAGCCATTTTCTTCTCTGGCTTTTTCCCTCGTTGGCTGTATCCTTTAGTTCATAGTTTCTCTCGAGTTGATTTCTGCAGATGAGTGGATTTTTCTTGAAACTTGAAAGAATCACTGGATCAAATTCTTTTAGATGTGGTATAAGAGCTAAATGGGCTTGTTAATGATCTCATAGTCACTTTAAGATGTCAAATTTTAGGCATCCTTCAAATGAAACCATGAAATGAGAATTTGAGTTCTGAAGCATGAGCAGAAGCAAAGAAGGAATGAAGATGGCAGAAGCTTTCTTGTACATGCTCAAGGCAGCTTGTGAAGTCACAAGTTATATCTTTGCATTTATATGCATTATTTACAATGTTGTGCATGCCGACCCCTATTTGGGATAAGGTCTTGGTGATGACGGTTTACATTATTGTGCATCAACATATACTGTTTGTCCACTGTTTTCTGTTTTTTGATATGGAAGGCAAAAACTTACTAGTCTTAATGAAATCATGTGCAACTTCAAATATTTCACATCATGGCTACTGCATGTTCAGTTTTATAACTAGCAAGTTTGTTTTGTCAAGTACTGCCTGGAAGTAGGACAGTAGATATTCTGGTACATGCATGAGGTAAAAAGACTTGGCACTTAAAGTTTCCAGCATTTAAAACGGCAGTGTTCGAGAAAGCGTTGATCAAGCCATTTGTTCCACATAAAGTGATTATCAGCCCTTGTAAGCTTTTGACAAGTTTCTTACTGACCATTGCTAAGTAGCCTATAAATATATCCCAATCTGAAGGCTGGAAATAGCATAGGAATAGTGCCTGCTAGCTTGGTGGTTCTACAATTATACAATTGCTTAGATATATTAAACTTTCAACTACTGTCTTTTGTTCTCTTATCATTCCCAAGGTTTCTTTTTCAAATTTTGATAAATTTTCCTTGTATGTGATGAAATTCACCACTGCTGAAGTAAAAATCTATTCTCTGCTGGGTTTGCCCAGGAGCTTTGTTCTCTGCTGACTTTCAGACTGTTCATCTAGTTGCCAAGTTTGTGAAGCAAATATTTCACCAGACTTCCCCACTCTTTTATTCTTAACTACGAGAAAAACAGCAGTTGTTGTTATACCCGTGAGTTACGCATTGCTTGAAATTGCCTCCATCAAATCAACTGGTTGCTCCTGTTACTAATATGTTATAAACATCTACATTTTTGTATTTACTTCTGAAGTGTCAACCCTGTTCCAGGCATTGGATACCTTCAACACATCAATTGTCTCCCCAATATACTATGTATTGTTTACAACTTCAACAATAGTTGCGAGTGCGATAATGTTCAAGGCAAGCATCATTTAGTTCTAGCTGTATGAAAAGCTTTCTTGGGTTGTTACCTGTGCTCAAAAGTATGAGTTTAGTTCTTATTGCTTTTTATGCTTTCAGGATTGGTCTGGTCAAACAGCAAGCAGTATAGCTTCAGAGCTATGTGGATTCATTACTGTCCTTTCTGGGACAATTATATTGCATTCCACGAGAGAACAGGAACCTGCTGCTCCAGCAGGTATGCACAACCTAAACTATTTTGAACTTCAACTATTCTTCAGAACTTCACCAAACTTTGTATTCACCTTTGGTTCATAAAAAATATGGAAGCCACTTGTGCATGCAAAAGACCATATATTTACTTAGCATTTCCGGTTTTCCCTAATCTGGAACAACAAGCAAAGTATGCCTAACCAGTACAGAATAGCAGGAACTTTGTGGTTTTGTTGACCATGCATGGCATATCACATAGCACGATGCAGCTGCTGAGTACTAGTTTCTGCAAAATCACATGATAGATGAAACTGTGAAAGTGAAAGGTGAAGTAGACATTGAAGCTCCCACATGCTTTTGTTGGAAAATGATTTTAGAGATCTTCAAAGATGGAAGCTTACCATCTGCATCATCATACTTCAACTCATCCAAATATGCCAACTCTTTATCCATTGAAACTGTAATTTTTTTCCACATTGTTTTTGGATAATATGAGCCTCTATGTTTTGTCATTGAGTTCATAATCTTACCCTTTGCGTGGGTTAATGCAGCATCTTTATCGTGGTACATTTGTAGTGCTGGGGACTCAATGAAGAGTATTGAAGACGATCATTTTATAACCTTACACGGTTCAGATTATTTTGAGTGAAGAAAATTCTGATGCAGAACACCAGTTGATACATGTGTTAGAAAGATTGGATATGTTGTAGAGAGTTATCTACATTTACAACTGCAGCAACATCTGACAGGGTTGGAGAGTGAGTTTGAAGCAGTTCCGACTAGTACATTTTTCAGATACTTGGCTGGTGGAGCTGGACAGCAGAGGGGTGAGATCTCTGTACAGAATGTGTCTGAATTTGATAATTTCCCTGCCACATGACTGCTGCATAAGAGAGTGACAGAGTAAAGGATTTTCCAACTGTTACTTTTGCAGCAATTTCATGATGTACATTTCTCCATGTGTGCTCCATATATAATTTTTATTGCATGCATCTCCAAGGATGGCTGTTACGTGCAGGAAATTGTGGAATTTACTGTTGCACATATATCTGAGGTGCCTTCTCTAGTTGCTGTTGTTTCTCATGAAATTCTTTTCATAATGAAATTTCCTAGCAAATTGGGCTCATCTTTGTAGTCTCTTCTAGTGAATCGACAATTATATCAAAGAAATATCTTCTTTCAAGGATGGCTGTACCGCTGCCTTTCTTTTCTAACCATACATTCACAGGCTACAAAAGAGCCACAGAACTGTTTGATGCATAGCATTTTCTTGCATTCATCAAATTTTCTAGGTGAAGAAATGGTGTTCCTGCCACATTATGGTCATTGTTAAGAGAGAAAAATAGTAGAACTTTCAATGCTGATCCTATCTTTAAGGATTATTCTCCACATGAAGTACACAGATAATGGTCATCACTTGTTGAACTCATTGACTTCAAGGAGAAAGAGTAGTGAAAACCACCACAGGATGTCTGGATCAAATTGAATTTTGATGACTGTAGCATGACTAGTCCAGAAGGCTCTATCAATGCTGGAATTGGAAGCTTCATCAGAGACAAAGATGGTAACACTCTCCTTCAGTACACTGGTCCGATTGGGAGCAAATTTGCTACCTGCTAAACTTTGGGATGCTAGAAAAGGTATACTACTTTGAGAAGTTTGTAGGATACAATTTAATCATAGAGGGAGTTCAAAAGTTCCCAGAGCATGGATCAACAATCGATCTATGGCTTCCTGGAGACTTGACAATAATGGAGGAGAATGAAGAGTCGCTCTCCTCGTGCATTCAGCGCCCAGTAGATCCTTGGATGACAAAGCTGATCGTCTTGCTAAAGAGGGTGTGCTTGCCCAAAGACTCAACAACCATTTAGCTCCAAGTTTTGCATTTCTTCTTCTTTTCCCTTCTTTTCAAGTGTGTTGCTTGATCACTCCTTTGTCTGTGATGTATTATTTGCCTTATTGGGACCTCTTAATAAAATTCCTCTGTTTTTGTCTTTCAAAAAATATAAATTTATATTGTCCCACAGCATTCTACCTACTTTCCATCTAGATGAGGAAAAAAAGGATAAAAAAGTACACATTCATCGTCTAATTGCCCAACGAGGACAATGAAAGTTCACTGCGAGAGCACAAGCACATACAAAGGTCTCATAAAATGCCATATAAACCAGTGAAAATACATTCCGATGGAACATTTTAGGTAACAAAACCTCTGTATGATATCCCTCCCATTCACCAATTCCAGGGCAATCGGCGGCAGGCCCTCCCTAAAAATAAATGCAAACAATTGCTTAGTCTTCTACCCGAACATGACTTCTTCCCTCTACTCCTCTCTTTGCTTGCTATGGATGGGCAGCACCTTATCATAATCCACCTCTTGGACCTTAATTTCGCTTGGTTTCAACCCCGGCAATTCGAGCACAAATTCTTTCACTTCAGCTGGCGGTTGAAGGGCTAGCACAGCACCATCAGCTTCAACTATACATGTGTCATGCACAATTCCTCTAGCTGGGTCATTGAGTTCACTAAGAGGCAAAACTCAAACCAGCCTTCTTATTTCAACATAAGAATAACCACAAGTTAGGATCATTACGAAGTAAATGGCCCAGATTGAAGGAGCAGTCATTGGAGATAGTTTGAGGGCAAATGGCACTTGTACCCCTCCCTTTAGTGGGTGATAACACCGTTGCCTTTTTCTTCTCTTTGAATGAGATCTCAATTCTAGCTACAGTTTCATTAGATATCTTACAATTAGAATTCCTCTTTTTGCCATCCGATTCCTCCACCATTGCGAACCCCAAATATCATCAGGCATGATATACTTTTTAGTTATTGTGAGAACGCAAGTACTCTCTTTCAAATTCATGAAAAAACTCTTAGAGATCTTTTCTCCTTTTGAAAGATACATGAACGAAACAATAACCTATTGATATTGGAAGACCAAAAAAATTCTTCCAATGTATCATTTCTGGGTCCAATGGAATTTATAATTATAAGAAGAATAGGTATAAGAAGAAGCCCCATCAAATAGAGATTTTTTCTTTTGACTATATAATCCGTTTCTCAGGGGATATTCTTAACTTGCTAATTGTAATATTTCATTCCCACATTGCCATGGTGGGATAAATATGGGAAAGGAAGATTAGAGTTGGCAATTTAAGTCTAACTCTCTAAACATTGCTAGGGTAGTTGTCTTTTAAAAGGCACAAAGGGAGTTATAAGGGTCTGACCATGATCCAACTGGTGTTGTGCCAGACTTCATAGATTTGATGATCAGGGACGATTCAATTACACACAAAAAAGAAAATAAGGCCATTTACGTCGTTTGGCCAAATTCAACTTACGTCCACGGAAGAGGAGGATTCCACTATAATCTGATCAGATTATATGAATGAGGAAGAGGAAGAGGCTCCAGCACTTCTTTCTTTCTCAAAGCACAAACTCTCTCTCTCTCTCTCTCTCTCTCTCTCTCTCTCTCTCTCTCTCTCTCTCTCTCTCTCTCTCTCACACACACACACACACACACACACAGGATTTTTCTTACATCGACATGGATGGATTCTTATCTGATTGATTTTCATCTTAATGATCATTATCTTGATCAATCCTTATCCTATTTGAAACTTTATCTATTCTAGTGCAGATGCTAGGCAGACCTATATTTCTTAGTTTCAATAAGACTCCTTATGAGCGTTCTTTCTATCTACTATTATCTAAAAATAATTAAATTATTAATGACTGAACAAAAATAAGAAATAACTCCTAAAATGCATGACAAAGTACATTTTAAAAAATACACTAGCACAAAAAGTTAACTAGTGACGGGTTCAAGTTGTTCGTGGATTTGGGATTATATATATAAAACAGAGCTGCTTTTTATTATTATTATTATTATTATATTTTGGTTAGGCAAGAGTTATGAGTAAGACCTTGAGATCATGGGTTTGAAATGTGAAAATAGCTTACAAAAAAAATAAAAATAAAAATAAATGTTAAAGACCCTTGTGGTTTGCCTCCTTTGTGAACCGAGCATATGCAAGAGCTTCGTGAACCGAGCTCCTATTTTTTTTTTGGCTAGCCACCTGCAAGCCATTGATTCGAAGACAAGTAGTTGTAACTTTGAGGCCAACGTAATTGAGGACCTCCAAATCAGGAGTCAAGATCATGCTATTGCCATTCTAGTGGCCCACAAAGTTTATGCCTTCATCTGTCCAAATACCGAAACAACAAAAAAGGCAACTCTCTAACTAGAATATAAGTTTCTCGGATCAAAAAGAATACGTTGAATCAGACGGCTAAAAGTACAAGTGAGACAGATCTTTTGGTGATCACAGCCGTCCATTTTCTAGGCCTGATTCTTGGTGGTAAACATTTGGAAACTCCTGAGTGGTTATTTTACAACTGCAAAAGCCGAAGACCTAGGGCACGGCCGCAACACTTCCATAAAAATACTCTAAATTGGTAGGTTTCCTATTACCATACAAACTAATTATCTAGTCTAGATCAGTGCAACAATTTGTGACCGTAAGTGTGGGGTCCAGTTACTTGGTGATCTGAACCGTTGATTCTTCGCTTTGGTCTGTTACCATTGTATGATGTGATGCACAATGCCAGGAACTTTAAGTGGGTCAGCATTGTGGATAATCTAAACCATTCTTCCTGTAAGCGACGTGCTAGATGGCCCTGACCACGCCCAAAAAGAAATTGTAAAATGCCTGTAAAAATGAAGGACACATAGGCTAGGATGATCCTACGAGCGAGATTTTTCAGGGCATGGCCTCAGGATTTTGGATTACCCCAAATCTGAGCCGACTTTGTAATCTACGCCTCTGGCAGATTATTATGCCATCCGTGAGAGAAGATTTTCCATACATTTCACATCCCGAATGCGATCGACGTAAATGAACGGTTGTGATCTCCAATTTTCTGATCCCACATGTAATTTAGAGGGTCGAAATCCATACACTGATCTACACGAGACAATACACTTCCCACTACGTCTTTATATACCGCTCCTTTCTCAATCATGAACAGAAAAACGCAAGCAGAGAAGAAGAAGCGAGGGCAAGCGAGCGAGCGAGCGAAAATGGCAACTACAACGGTTTCGGCGTGGACAAAACCAGGCGCTTGGGCTCTCGATTCGGAGGAACAAGAAGCACAGGAAAGCATCGAACGGGAGAACGACTCCCAATTCAATCAACAGACCCAACAACAGCCTCTCGCTGATTTTCCTTCTCTTTCGGCAGCCGTCACAAAACCCTCGAAGAAGAAGAAATCGCAGCCCGTTTCTCTGGCGGAATTCACCACCGGAAAAGCAGTAACCTATGGAGCAGCGAAAATCCAAGCCCAGACCCAGAATCGCTCCGTGGGTCTTACCCCAGACGAACTCCTCGTCCTCCCCACGGGCCCACGTGAACGAACGGCCGAGGAGTTGGAACGATCTTCGTCGCGTTTGGGAGGTGGGTTTCGATCTTATGGAACTGGGTCGAGAGATTTTGAGAGAAGGAGTGGTGGGTTTGATGAATCCAACTCTGCTCGATGGGGTAGTCCTAGGGTTTCGGAAGATCAACCCAGAAGGAGTGATGGGTTTAGTAGGGAATCCGCGCCGTCCAGGGCTGATGAGATTGATGATTGGGGTGCAGGGAAGAAATCTGTTGCGCCGGCTTTTGAGAGGAGAGAAAGAGGGGGGTTTTTCTCGGATTCGCAGTCGAGGGCTGATGAATCGGATAGTTGGGTTTCAAGTAAGAGCTTTACGCCCACTGAGGGTCGGAGAATTGGGGGTGGTAGTGGTGGAGGATTTGAGGGGTATAGAGAGAGACGGGTTGGATTTGAGATGTTTAAGGAGGGGTCAAATGGAAATGCAAACGCGGATTCCGATAATTGGGGGAAGAAGAGGGAGGAAGTGAGTGCACGGCCGAGATTGAATTTGCAGCCCAGATCGATTCCTGTGAGTAATGGCGACGAGAAGAAAGTGGAGGGTGTGGCTAGAGGCAAGGCATCGAATCCTTTTGGAGAAGCGCGGCCGAGGGAGGAGGTATTGGCAGAGAAGGGTCAGGACTGGAAGAAGATTGACGAACAATTGGAGTCGTTGAAGATTAAGGAGATTGGTTCGAGGCCCGTTTCGAGTGATGGGGCAGCGGCATTTGGGAAGAAGAGCTTTGGAAGTGGAAATGGCCGGGTAAGTCCGGTTGGAGACAGGACAGAGATGAACTGGAGGAAGGCGGTTTCGGAGAATGTTACTCCAAGGTTTGTTTATTGATTCTCTTATCTTCTTTCAGTTGAGTGAAATGAATCATTGTTTATCCAAGTGAAATTGTCTAGTTAATGTGGTATGTAGAATGTGTGAGTTTGTTATTGTATGCTATGCAGAGAACCATATTTGCAAATGCTCTTATGCCAGCGATTTTTGTTTTCATTATTTTGACTATGGAAAAGACCAACTAGAAGATCTGCGTTTGTTATTGAATTGTGTGCATCGATCAGCTTATTGATTTTGGTATAGTCTTGTGTATGGCCACTTATGATCTTTTGTTTCCGGAACTTGTGCTGTTCTCTCTTTCAGTCTCCAAATGGTAAATGCTTATGCATCAGCTAATTTCTGCATGAAATATTGAATTCTTTGTTATCTGGTGATTAACATATAGATTGCTCTCAAGTGCTGCGTTGCCTATTGATTTATCTGTGAGCTGATCTTCTTCACTCTGGATAACGCTTTGACTTCTGGTACTGTCTTTTAATTTATTTCCTTACACTCTTGATATTTATTATTGTGGATTTATTATTTTATTTTTCTGTTCGGAGGCAGTTGTTGTCTGCCAGTTACATTGCAATATTTAAATATTTGATTAAAATTTGAAAGAGATTCTAGTGTTGGAGTTAGCAAATTGCAACTGTTGCCAGCATAAAGCTTAGTAGTTATTGAAACCAGTTGCCCAGGAATCTGAGATGGCCAATCGGAGGATGGTTCTGGTCTTCGTTTTCGTGATCTAATGATCATATACTTCTATTGTAAATATTCATCTCATCAGCTTCTTCTTCTATGAATCAATTGGTCTTAGTTTGAGATTGTTTGTACTCCATTATACAAAGAGGTTGAAGGTTATTATGTTGGTATTGTGGCATCCTACATTTAGTATGTATAGGAATCACAGAGTTCTGTTTGTCCATGTAGCATGTCACCAACTATGGTCTTATTCTAGTTGTCATTACCCAAGCTATCGAGTTTTGGTAATGCATGATTTGCAAGTTGAACATATGGAAGAGTGTTTTTTGAAGCTTGTGGGCTTTCTACAACATTCCTTGAACAGGACCTGCATCAGTTGCCTAGGTAGTTTGATATCATGGATTGGCTGTGTGGGTAAGTGCCTTGCAGTTGGATTCCTCTGTAACAAGAGGATATTCTGTCTCAAAAAAGACCCTATAATGGAGGTAACCTTGAGAGTCATTCGATGACATGAGCCAGGCAATTCATTTTTATTTTTATTTTTGTTTGAACCTGTCATGACCCTCGAATCCACAACTAGGACCTATCACTCTTGTGTAGAGCTCTCTGAATCTGCATCTCTGGTGTAAAAGGTTGGAACAATATCTCAAATTTTTTTTTTATTGGTTCCAAGTCCGAGGTCATGAAGTACCTAGAATTTCCTTTCTTGAAGTAAGTTCAATAATTGTCTTTTGAGATGATTGCCTTCAAAATTAGTTAATTCCCTTGTGTTTATGTGGAACTTACGTGAAGCTTTATGAGGAGGTGAACTTCTTTTCTTATCTGAACCTTTACTAAAAGCTATTTTCTATAAGTAAAGGTGTATCAGGAAAATAGCTGGGGACCTGTCTGTCTTTATCAAACATTAGATGGTTTTAGTCTCACAGGCATTTAACTTTCCTCTGTAGGCCGTCGTGGTTTATTTCTTATTAGTTCATCCGTTAGAAGCCTGTGGAACTATTTCTTTCCTCTTATCCATTATGGATTTTTCATCTTATCTACGAGCCAATAGCTTCCTCGTCTCATTGCCCTCCTTCCTCTTGGCTGCTGAATTATGGTACTTATATAACTTTCTGAATATCCCTTTGATTTAAATAGGGTGTGAAACACCCAAAACTGTTTAAATATCTGTTGCTTGTTGATATTGTAATAGTGTGCGAGGGGCTACCATATCCCAAAGTTTGTTCTTCAAGGTGTTTGCATGTAGCTACCATATCCCAGAATTTATTCTTCAAGGTGTTTGCATGTGGCTACCATATCCTAGAATCTGTTCTTCAAGATATTATTGTGGTGTGTATGTGGGTGCGACTCTAGAATTTATCCTTTGGATGGACTGTTGCTTTCAGCCTATTTTCTTTTACTGTTATCATTGAGTTGTCTTTTGTAGACAGATCTTGCCAACCCCATGTCAGTGCTAATGTAGCTGGTTCCTGAAGGAATCCTGCTATGTGCTAATACCCTTCCATCTCCCTTTGCTATCTGTCAGCTGATATTTGTAACGGCTATAGCTTGCCAAATGTCGTTGATTGTGTGTCTTGGTTGACCATACTTTGATATTATATTCTGTGATGTTCATAGTGGCACATGGTATTACTCTCTCTCGGTCTTTGCCCATTTGGATATGCAAGAGTCTTTGCCCATTTGGATATGCACGCTGAAAAAGCACACAAGTTTTACTTGTGGTCTTTCGATACTGTGCTAGTTTATATTTTCAAGTGTGTTGTAGTTTCTGTTCTTGACATGCTACAGATAAGGTAATTTTAAATTAAGCTTCCGTTTCATTCCATGCCATCAGATCTGTTACTTCTCTTTTCATTCGTTACAAGTATTGTATCTAGGCCAGAGATGCTTTTTGCACGTCTAAGATGGAAATCTGGAAGATGTGACTTGTAAACATTGAATTGTATATGAACATGGCTAATAAAATACATGTAAAAAAGGTGAAGATCATTTTCCGTGGTTGTACTGTCTGCATTTTTCAACCGTAGAGCTACTAAGTATGGTTGAAGAAGTTGGTGTAATTCAATCATTTCCTTTTCTCATCATTTCATAATCATAAACGCATACCACCTGTTCTACAGTGTCTGGTTTTTAACGCTGGGAAACTGGTATTTGATTGTAGTGCTGAGGAAGTCGAGGAACAGGAGAATGGAGTTGTAGAAAATGCAGTGGCTGGCATAGCTGAGAACTGAGGATTGTAGAAACAAGTTTCTGCTGAGATTATCGGAAAGGTGTTTGGTAGTTATGAAATAGCAGATTGTTATGTGTTTTTATTCTTCTGTGTCCCTCGATTTTGCTTTTCCGCCTCCCTTCTCAGGGTTATTGTGGATTGCAGGACTGAGACAGTTTTGGTAGATTAAGTGTGCGCTTAAGGCTGTTAATGGTGAAACTCAGCTAATTGTTATTGAAATTTTTTCCTTTTTATCTTTTCTTTTCTGTTCAGGTGTCACTGACATTTTCTGTTGACAGAGTTCTTCTTTTCTTTTCTTCTCTGTTTTCTGTCTATGTTGAACAAATTAAGGCATATAATATGACATTGAGAGCATGCTAATCTTTAGTGCTTGATTTGCCCAGGTATTGTTCTTTTTTGTCTTTGGGTTTCCATTTCTTTGTTGATTGAATTAAGGAATACAGTATGATGTAAAGGAAAAGGTGGTGAATTTTTTACCGCTATGCAGCAAAGCACTCGAGTCAAGTTATTGGTCCGGATCGTAGTTTGCAAAGACAACAAGCGGGATCCTCCACAATTGGCGGCCTGGTCTCAAACATAAGCAGAAACATTAGGATCCAGCAACACAAGATCTTATGGATCGTTCTCTCTGTTTTTGAAAATTTCTGTTCATGCTATAGCTAGGACAGCTGCCCAGGGATTAAGTGACCATTCAACGATAGTAGTAAGGTTTAGTTTATAATTAAAATAGAGAAGATGGTTTAGTGTAAAGTACAAGAACTGATCTAGGCAATTTCCAAAGGTAGCAGTGGTTAAATAATGCAAGCAGCCTTAAAACTTGCCAAACTATATGCATCCACATATAAATGTCTCAGAAAATGGATGCAACCCATTTACCTATTACTCTGACAAATCGATCAGCACCATCAGTTTATATGAACCTTTAATAAGAACATAGGATTCTAAATTCTCGTTAGTGTAAGACCAACTATACTTATACAAATTTAACCGGCCAACTGGATCTCTTGGTAAAAGCTTGATAAAGACTCGTACTCCTACTCACCATACGTTCAAATACAATCAATTAGATGGCCACGTACAAACTTCACTACGTCCAAGCAAAGACACAAGGAAATCTCACTAAGCTGCCTGGGAAGCAGTTGCAGGAGCTTGTCCTCGGAGCCGACTTGCCCTCGTAGCCCTTTTTTACTAGAGAGCATCTCTGCGAATGGTGCTGGGGTGCCCAATGTGCTGATGGCTGCCTCATCCATGAAGATGCTCGACCGTGTTCATGGCTACGCCACTCACGTTAGGCCAGCTATTTGGCTTTTCCTTGTACTTGGGGTAAGCATTACCTTCTTTGAGCAAAGGTTTCTCAGTTCTACCTCCACCAGCAACCTTTCCGATCATTGCAGGGCACCTACTTGGAAGTATTTTCTTGGCACCTGAAAGAAGCTTGATCCTGTTACGGTGCAAGAAGGTTACCATCAGTAACTAACTCATAATTGAAGTAGGGAAAAGAACAGCAAATTTCAACAGCCGACTTCTCTAGAACATACGCTATGAAGGTCCATTGCTTCTAACTAATACTTCAATCCATCAAAACTTTGTCGACCGCCCAGACGAGGGCCTCCCATTAGGCAGTTGACATGCATGATCACTCAAACAGTTTGTTTAAAAGATCATGGGCCTGTTAGGCTCTCGAAGTAGATAAGACTATTCGAATGATGCTATATAGGTGGTGACTATGGTATTTGAAATGGTTTCCCTATCATTTCCTTAAAGTATTTCTAAAAGCTTCGGTTATGTCTAGTGCCGTTGGTCGTAAACAACTCAGAATTCATTTAGTTGTAAGTCTGGGTAGTGGCTTTTGGCTTTTCCTTTGGGCTGGGGATAATAAGAGTTGCAAGTGGGTGAGTGATTTGCTTTGTAATTCTTTGCTTGAAAAAAAAACCATCTATATTTTAAAGATGAAAATAGTAAAGACAAAAAGTTAATAACATCTAATAAGAATTCAATCAAAGGGCAGCCCTAGGTCACTAAGCTCTTACTTATGCAGAGTTCGAGGAAGGGGTGGATCACAAAAGTCTATAGTATGGAGTCTTATCTTGCAGTTTTACAAGATGCTGTTTCTATGCCTTGAACCTATGACCTCAAGGTCACACAATGACAACTTTACTATTGTGCCAAGACTCCCCTTCAATAATATTTCAATCAATTGATTGCTAATTGCTTGTCAAACATACCTAAGATGAAATCAAAGTCCTAGACTCAATATTTTTCTATTAGTTGGGCGCTGGGGGCATCTAAACTTGGAATCTAATTCTGCTTGCATGCTTGTCCATCTCCTCGTCATTTTTCTAATGGAAAAAACCTAAAACTCTTTTCCTTTTTCATCTTTAGCATTGAGCACACACCATGAGCACCTCCAACCCTTGACACATTAAGCACCACAAAAGATCTCCTCCTTCGACCATTGTGCCAAAGGGCATCTGTTCAAGTGAGAACTCAAGTTAAAATAACCAAGTGAAAGAGTGTGAGAGAAACTTTATTTTACTAGAGATGGAAAATTTTAATGGATTACATTAAAAGTCTAATTAATTAATAACTGATAAATTAATAGTCACCTTAAGATAATATAATGTCTCCGTTCTCTAACTTGAGCTAAAATTTTCTTAAGAGCCCACTATACATGTAATTAAATTAATATTAAGCTCAAAATTTTTAGAGAGAGAGAGAGAGATTTGTTTGGTTATTGAGAGAAGCTTGGAAGGTTAAAAAAAACTAGAGAATAAAGGTAAATATATATTGACTCAAGAAAAAATGAAAGAAAACTTCCCAGTAGAGTTTACTCTCAAAAGCACTCATGCATGGAGATAGTTCAAATATTTATTTGAAGGGTTTTTTGTATTGATCACTTCGATTCTAGTGTTTCGTCAAACTGGTGATTGACTTGCACGATTTTGGGCCCATGTTGGGCGAGATATATAGTGAAAAAAAATCAGTAGTTCAGGTAAAATTCTGAACAGTAGCTGTGTGCATGGGCTTGTGATGCAGTAGCGTAGGAGTAGGCCTCAAAAGTAATAGCTACTAGTTCAAGGCTGCTAAAGGATGTGTGCCCTGTCCATCAATAGTTAGTCAGAAATATTCAAAAGATATATTATTATAGCTTTAGCCAATATAGCCCATTAGTTAGGCTGAAGTGTCTCCTCGTTAAGTAGGTCACAGCATCACATCTAAAATGTAGAAAAGAGTATTGGCACATTGAGGGGGTGTCCCGATGATACGTTTGTGAAAGGTATATATCTAAAGACCTATAGGGTGGGTGTGTGAGTTACCAGTTAAAGATAGGTGTGGTCTAGCATGAGAAACCAGAAGAGCACTATGGGTGTGGTCTAGCACCCACACTTTTAGCAAATCTTTAAAGGATTCAACTTGTTCATCTCATTGCTTCAAATTTGTTTTTTAGAAGCTAGAATCATTCATATCATATCACTTTTGATCTGTAAGAAGTTGGAGGAATGAGATACTAAAATCCACCTGAAGCTTTCAGCAGACTAGCTCGCTGCTCTAGATAACGAAGACAAAGAAAGAAGGATAAGAATGAATGTCATGTACGGCACTGCCGAAGGAGCCGTTTCAAGAGCCCATCCGGTCAGTTTAGCATTCCTCAAATATTTTAGCAGTTTTCTATTCCAAAACTTGTATTATGTTTTGCTGAAGCATGAACATCAAACAGTTTGCCACCGCAATGCCCCCTATACCTATAGGCATTTCAAGACTACTAATTGGTCAGAAAGATCAGTAGCTGGGATTCATGAGTTCTCCATTCTGATAACAAAGATGAAGAGGAGAAAAGCCATTTTGATGGACTATTAAATTTCTTTGGCTCCAAATCACCCATGCAAGGTAGGGTATTGGGCTCACGGTCGAGATTCTTTGGATGGGTGGGGTTTCAGCCATGAATTAATGTTGTCCATGAGAGAAGATTAATGAGTTCAAAGTGATTAATGTGACCTCTGTGGCCCATGTTGAAACTTGGAAGGTAAAAAGACCACTATACGTATGCTTTCTGTATCCCATGAATTACATGGAAAACTTCATAACCTGTTCAATAGGCATAACATCACGATACGAGGGACATAACTAGGGAAAAAATTCATAACCTGGTAGCTAGATATATTATAACATCATGAACAATTTCACAACCTGTCCAACAGATCATGAACTAATATCATAACCTGTTCAATTGATACATGACATCGTGACGAGAGAGAGAGAGAGAGAGAGAGAGAGAGAGAGAGAGAGAGAGAGAGAGAGAGAGAGAGAGAGAGAGTCCTCTACGCGGCTATAGTACAGACTTGTCTGATACTGAACACACCGCCACACCCTCACACATGATTCCTTACATTAGAAAAACATACCCAACAAAACCAACAGCAACACTCACTTCAATTCCCAACTTACTAACCATTTCCTTAGAGACGCCACTATCAAATGGCGTGTTATCCACAAGGGCCCCTCCATTCCCTCCAAAAGCAGAAGTAGACCCAGAGAAACCTCGGCCAAAGGGCGGCTTTTGATCAATGGGTTGCTGATCCCCAAGCTCCTCTTGGTCCTGAAGACCGGTGGGTTCACCATGCTGAGTGACCAGGGAGGGTGGTTGATTCTGATTGACAAAAGGACTCTGATTATCCGAAGGTTGCCCAAAGCCAATATCAGATCCAGGAATAGGAGAAGCAAAAGGAGGGTGTTCTGAAGCCAATCCAGGTGAGCCAATGGACCCGCAATTCTGATTAACGAGTGGGTGTTCGCTAGCTTTCCACGCAAGGTCCCCACCATGCTCTCTAATCTGCATGTCCCCACTATCAAGCAAAACCAGCGTCTCCAAATGATCTCCGTCAGCATCAGTATCCCATGAAGATCGACTCCCGTCAAATATCTCAAGACCAGCATCGGTAAAAGCCAAGCTACAAGCGTTATCATTGCTAACGGGAGCACATTCAGACTCCCAAACGCTGTTACCAGATTCTTGAACTTGGATGTAACAGAAATCGTTACCAAAGCCTCCGGCACCAGGCGCAGTCTCTCGGCGCATGAGGTAGGCCTCATATCTTCCTGAAGATGAAGTGAGGAAGGACTGAGAAGCTCCTGCTGTTTCTCTGCTGGTTTGTTTAGAAGGGTGAAGGCTTGCTAGCAGTTGTTGTTTTGTGGTTCTTTGAATTGTGTCTGCAGTGACGGCTTGCGTTTCTGGAAGGGAGAGGAGAGAGAATGCAAGGATGATGAAGAG
Organism: Warburgia ugandensis; assembly: GCA_035236585.1. Taxonomy (NCBI): domain Eukaryota; kingdom Viridiplantae; phylum Streptophyta; class Magnoliopsida; order Canellales; family Canellaceae; genus Warburgia; species Warburgia ugandensis. The sequence continues at coordinate 47,001,001 of CP141129.1, forward strand.
AGACGAGAAGAGTTTCTTTTGGATATTGTGGCTCTCCATGTTTTGGGATTGGTGGTCTGATGCCTGTACAGATGGCTTGGGAATGATTATATAGCAGGAAATAGGATGATGGATTTGGTGTAACTTGTTTCAAAATGGAGTAGGAGTTGAGTCATTAAGAGATTTTTGGTGTTAAAAATTGAGAAGGATAAGTGTATTAAAGTAGAAAGAAGAAGAAGATCTGAAGGTGATAGGTCAGTGGTTTTAGAGTATGAGGATTTAAGGGCCTTTAGTGATGGTTAATCCTAAGAAATAGCAACTATGAGGCAGGTTAGGAACTAGAGTTTCCATGGTAGTTGCCTGACCAAAATCTACTTTAGTTTAATCAGGTGGCTAAAAGTACAACTAGGGCTAGATTTCAGTGGTCAGAACCCATATATATTAGGTCTTTCTTTTTTCCGTGGGTCATGCCCAATGATCTTCTTTAGCCTTTATTGTTAATGGACGGCTGAAATTTTCTTAAATTTGCTAGCTTTTAAATTGTTAATGGACGGCTAAAAAATTCTTAAATTTACGAAGCATATACGTTTGATGGGTCAATTTAGACTATGGGCTAGTTACAACTAAGCATATACCCAATACACTAACTGTTGAAAATGACAAGCAAGAATTTGTAATTGTCCATGAATGTATTTAAATGTTAACACGTCTTTGGTACCTTGGTCTACTGAGACAGGACAGGGCGATTAATCGGGCCCAAGTCATTCACTAATTTATCCCATTCTGAGCATTGATGTAAGCAAAAATCAACGAAGTGAAACCATTTGAAGAGGATTTCTTCCAATCACCCTCGATCGAGTGGCTCGGATAATCCAATAAGCATGAGACCAGAAGCTTATCAACAAGAAGATTCACGCGCTAGCGTGCCTTATAGTACAGCTCAGAAAATTGTACGAATTGGTGCATGTTCACATATCCTCCAAAGGATCCGGTTATCTGATTCCACGAGAATGAATCCTAGCCGTAAATGCCAGGAGGTCTATAACTCAGAGAAAAAACAACATCAAGACACTGTTTTTTTTCAAGATCGTTCCTAATATTCGTCCTAATTTGCTTCTTCTACCAAAATGTACATTTTTGCCATGAAAAAGAGGTTAAGGTACTTTTTAGAGGCTACTGTGAATTTGCAAACATGGGTTATCTCCAATTCAGTTTAAGTATATGGCATCAATGCCTTCTAGTACCGTGGCACAAGAAGTCTCTCACCTGGAGTTTGAGGATGTGCATGGGTGTGTCCGCTGAACTTTTTTCTCAAGAAAATTAACTGTTTAGTATAAGCAGAAAATGGAAATGGACTTCTCATTCTCATCAGAAGTCCGTTTTAAGGATCGCCATATTTCATAAATAAAGATGGTCATCCTGTGGAATGCCTTAAATCACCATTTGGATGGTGATCTGGTCCATAAACATGGTCCAATCATTCTAAACCCAGGCCATTACCCATTGACAAGAAGAGTCTTTGAGGCTTTTCTAAGCTACTATTCATTGACGAGCCTCAATCTTATTGCCAAGATCTCATTTGCCATGCTAAGCCAACAGAACGGACCCATGAATTTTCTAATCAAATTGTTTCACGTCCAGTTCTTATATTTTGACTTCTCCACCTCTTTACCTTTGATTATGCACACAGAGTTTGAGTAACACTTCTCCCTTCCCCACAGCTCTGGCTATCGGTCTTCTTTTTTACTCAATGAGAAGATCTCATTGTATAGGCATCGATTGGAGTTTCCTCAGAAAAAGCTATACCGTTTGATGATGGCCACCTAATGAACGACCAATTGCACGCGTGATACTGAATCAAGGTTACTTGACCTTTACGACAAGAAACTAATGGAGATCACCCACAGCAGCAGTTGCACATACCATTGTTTTCAAGCTAACCGGCCTAGAAAGCAAACCAAGAGAAGTGTTACGTTCATCTTGTTCTGCATCGGCAAATTAAACAAGTGGTAATCCTTAATCATTTGACAAGACAAGGGGAGCCTTGGTGCAATGGTACAGTTGTCGTCATGTGACCTTGAGGTCATGGGTTCAAAACGTGCAAATAGCCTCTTACAAAATGCAACATAAGACTGCATACTACTGACCCTTGGGGTCTGCCCCTTCCCCGGACCCAGCATACTCGGAGCTTCATGCACCGGGGCAGCCCTTTTCATTCTAGCTACTTTGTGCATCTATCTTTCCGGCCACTGAAGAGTTTGCACATACATCCACCAATGCCATGCACTGGCAGCTAATCATCAGTTCTTGAATCCCCGCTGCCTTTCAGACTTGGTTATACCACAGGAAAACGTTCAGGAAACCATCTTAATTTTATTATTCATATACAAATTCTTAAATACAAACAGGTGACAAAAATTAATGAAGAATATGAGAAATGCAGCTAGGCAGATGAGTATACAGTAACAGGAGAAGTCTCTGGTGAATCCAGTTCCAACCCATCCAGTACATCCAAGACCTCAATTTGTTCCCTGCCCGAGTCTAAAGCTGCACTAGACTTCTTAGTTGGAGAACTACCACTACTCCTGCTCTGCCCCAAATCTTTGTTCCCTCTCCTCTTCTTGCTGGGCACAAACTCCTGACTTTTGCTTATTCCTGGTATCAACTTTCTGTAGGTCACCTCTTGTAACATCTCTCTGTCTTCTTGAGACAGTTGAATGACATTGGTTTTATTGTTATAGGTTATAGATGGCTCTCTTTGTATTTCTGGCAATAGTGACAAGCCCTTTGTTGTTGGTGATCGCAATCGTACAAACTTCAACCCATGATCTCGATATTTTACCCGACTGACAAGCTGGTGAAGGCATACTACTAATTCAAGTATGTATTCATCTGTCTTCTCCTTCTGCGCATGATGGAGGGTCTGGATGCGTAGAACATTACTTTGTGAGGCTGCCTTATGAAACTCAAGACTGGCAAAAAAACAAAATAATTCGTTAGTTGCAGTTAACAGTTCAAACTTCAAACCAGTTCTTCCAAAAAGATGATGCCTGCCAGGAAAAGAGAAGTGGAAGATGAAGCACAAGGGAATGTCTTAACTGACCCAGCATTTGCCCAATCTCCAACCCATCCAAAACCTTGATGTGCTCTGGTGTAGTTCGTCATAGAGTTCAAAGAAAAAGAGGATGATTAGAAAGGACTACACGATAAAGACCAGAAATTTGGGAAATGTTGTCACAGAAGACCATGCAGCATAAGGTATAATAGTTACCTACAGGTAGATAGGTAAAATTTGTTGAACTTACTTCGTACTATTCATGGCAACAGGGACCATCCATTGCAGAGTTTCTGCCATCTCAGCTTTTATCTTGGGAACTGTAACCTGCAGACAAGCATACAATTAACTACTTGATATTACAAGTAAAAACTAGGTTACTGCAGATTTGCATTAGCTCTATTATCAATAAAATGGCTGTCTAGCATAGAAATATAGTTTACAGATCCAACAAAAATACACTTGGCCAGGATACAATTCATACCACCTTCTCTCATAGACAACCGCAAATGGTGTTTCTTTTGAATGGTCTGCAAACTTGGAACCAGAACCTAGTGGTTGCAAAAGGAGCTTCGAACTAGGGCAGGCGCTAAAGCGCAACAAAATCATATCCGCATTGATATATGTAAATCAACAGGTTTGCACAAATACATGAACAGAGGTAGCCAGATTTTATAGTGGGAAGGCCTTTTAACCCCCCACACCATGCCTACGCAGGAGCTTTTTGCAAGGGCTGCCCTTTTTTGCCTTTTAAACTGCTACAGGAACAGGCAATGGTTTCTTATACACCACTCTTTCTTTTGCTTTTTCTTTCACTGGGTTTTCCTTTATTCTTATTAAATAATTAACTAGTTTTTCAAAAGAATCATGAAGAATCTATTAGAAAAAGAACATAAATACAGGATTTAAGAGTTTGCCAAACCGGCAACCTCCTATTGTCAAGTTGTCACTAAATGATTAGATTCTCACAGAATGTGGAGTTAGCACAAGAATGAATGTGAGCTGGCATCATCTTGGTCTTGGACCAGATTGAACATCTTTAACTAAGGGATACATTTTTTGTTTTTTTTCTGACATACCTTCTAGAAAACAGGCAAAATCAAATGCTTTCACAAACCCGCTCAGATGTTCCTGACCCTCTATTTTAGTCACTGATACATACCAGACTCGCTACGCATCTGAGGTTGCTACTCCATCAGAGCACCACAAAATTGACTGGAATAGCGATTAATCCTCAATTAGCACCCTGCCCTTTTTACAATTTTCCAAGTATTGCATAGGATGTGATTTCCCAGCAGATTTCACCATTGATGCCATTTTCAGCTTGGTCATCCTCCAACATAATTCATTATCATAATCTGAGAAAACCTATTTTGCATGGATGAATTTAAGGGAGAACTTCAACTCTATCTCATCACTTGCAAAATTGACAGGTATATGCTTTGCAAACATCTTATATTCTTTTTCCATCTGATATTTATTTTCCTAACTTATTTTCAGTAACTATTTCACCATCTCATGATAACTTTGGAGATTTAGCCCTCGGGTAAACATCTCGTCTAGATGGTGAAAAAAGGATTCTTGGGACATTTGGATGCTGTTTCATATATTAATATTATCTTTAAAAAAAATAAAAAATTGTGGAGAATTAGCAAACTGGGAAGTGTGTTTGTTACAATTTGAAAAAAATTGTAGAGATCAGCCTCTTATCATCTTTGATCTGTTTACTAAGTTTCAAGTGTCCTTTGTATGACAATGATGTCTCCATTTTTATCTTTTCACTTCACTCTGTGATACTTGCATCCTTTTCTGGATTTTATTTCATCAATAGAAATTGGAAGCCAAACCTCATAAATGGCATCCAGGATAGTTAAATGCATAAAGTGATGAACAATTAATCAACAGAATGACCCAGTTGTAGGAAACTAAAATTCTAGACAAATCATACCTCTTCCTTTGCTTGCAACGATTGTAACTGCGAACGTAAGGCCACTTTGACACCAGTTGGTAATCCGTTATATAATGCATCCCTCGTATTAGGAAGAACTGAACTTGGTCGAGACACCTAGGGTCATTAAAATTTTAATCTATTAAACAACCAGTATCTATCATTCATTCATGATCTAACTACAGAGATGTAGTGGGAAGTTGAACAAATACATTAACAAACTACTGGATGTATTATAAGCCTGAATGAAGTAAAACTGAACAACTAAGTGAAAGCTAAAATGCCTTATAGAGATAATAGAGCTGGAAATTTTGATCATAAACATAGTCATGGTTTCTGAAAATCACAAGCCAAAGCAGGTCAAATGTTATATTGTTTCCTTTAAATTTCCCAAGGAAAGTTCTTTTCATTTTCAGGTTGGAGAAAAGAAATTATTAACTGACGAGTTGCTTGTTGGAACTAATGATGATCTTTACCTAATTATTATACTTCTTCAAGTGAAAAGTCCTTGCAGAAACCAATTGCAATTAGTAGATAGCGATACTGGAACTGAAGATCCAAAATGATGATAGATCAATGTTTTCACAAAAACCTGCAAACTTTATTCAGAGCAAAAGACAAAAAAGAGAAGCACTAAAATACATGCTATCATCGGGGAAAGCTATCGTTCTGCAGGTACATATGCATCATGGATGCACCTGAAGACATGCCATTTCTAACAGCCACACAGCTTCAGGTGGCTCCCCAACCAATAAATATATCACACCTCTTAGTATACTTTTAGCTAAAAATGATTGCTCATCATCATATATAGAAACTAATATTATTTAATGCAACAAGCAACAACCGGCTTATAAATTCTGGTTGACCAAGTTGTTTAACAAGATTATAAAATCAAAGAAAATGCCCGATGAATGGAGAAAAAGTTCTATTGTACTAATTTATAAGAATAAAGGAGACATACAGAACTGCACTAATTATTGGGAGATCAAACTTATCAGCTACACTATGAAACTTTTGGAAAGAGTAATTTAAAAGAGGCTACGGCATGAGACAAGTGTATTGGAGAACCAGTTTGGTTTCATGCCTAGGAGGTCTACCATGGAAGCTATTTTCTTATTAAGACAACCGGTAGAGAAATATAAGGAGAGGAGGAAAGACCTCCACATGGTCTTTATCGACTTATAGAAAGCTTATGATAGAGTCCCAAGAGAGTTAATATGGAGGGCGTTGGGTGAGAAAGGGGTTTCGCAGGGGTATATAAGCAAAATTAAAGATATGTATGAGGGAGCAGTAACAAATTTTAAGACTACTAGTGGCAAGACCAGTGATTTTCCTGTCATTGTAGGTTTGCATCAAGGATCAGCATTGAGCCCATACCTTTTCACATTGGTTATGGATGAGTTAACAAAACATTTATATGAGAAGATTCCATGGTACATGCTATTTGCTGATGATATAGTCTTACTTGATGAGATAGGGGAGGGCGTAAACACAAAGCTAGAGTTATGGAGAGAAGCATTAGAATCTAAAGGATTGAAAATCAGCAGAACTAAGACAGAATATATGGAATGCAATTTTAGCAAATAGAGAAGTAGGAGTGGAACACCAGTTAAGATTGACCACTAAGAAGTCCCTGTAAAAAGACCACTTTCGGTACTTAGGATCAATGATTCATGAGAGTGGAGAGATTGAGAGAGAGGTTACCCAAAGAATCCAAGTGGGTTGGAACAAATGGAGATGTATATTTAGAGTTTTGTGTGATTGGCGGGTGCCACTCAAACTAAAAGGAAAATTCTATAGGATGGTCATAAAGCCAGTTATGCTCTATGGATCAGAGTGTTGGGCAGTTAAGGAACATCATGTTCATAGGATGAGCGTCGTGGAAATGAGAATGTTGAGATGGATGAGTAGCAAGACAAGAAATGATAGAATTAGGAATGAAAACATTAGAGGAAGCTAAGGGGTAGCATCAATAGGTAACAAGACGAGAGAGATTAGACTTAGATGGTTTGGACATGTCCAAAGGAGATCGAAAACGACACCAGTTAGGAATGAGGTAATGCAAGTAGAAGGTTCTAAAAGAGCAAGTGGAAGGCCCAAAAGAACGTGGACAGAAATGGTGAGAAAATATTTAAAAACTTTGGGACTAAATGAAGCCATGGTACTTAATAGAGATGAATGGAGGAATAAGATTCACGTGGCCGACCCCTAATTAAGATAAGGTCTTGATGACGATGACGATGAAGCAACAACCACATATGATTCATTTTATTTATTTTTAGAAATAAAAACAACTACATCAATTACCGAACAAAATAAAACCAGGACAGCTACTGTACTCACAATGGTATCAATCTGGTTGATTACGTTTGCATAGTGCAGTGCAAGTCCGAGAGCACCTAATCTTTGGGGATGTCTTCCCTTCTCAATCAATTTGGTACCTGCCAGTATGAACACCATCAGATGCATTTACAAGGCAACTGAAGCCATTGGGTTTGAGATGTGAAAAAACACCACTAGATTAGCTACCCACTCAAGGACTACATCCTAACAATATATTCTTGATTCTGGCCAGTTCACATGCTTACAAGAACATGATGAAAGTTATTCCATAGTCCTTCCTCAGAAGGAATATACTCCCATGTCAAAAGTATTTATTTCAGAGGATACTTCCCAACTCTTCTTTTGATCTCTTAATTGAATTAAATATATACTTATAGCAGTAATTGTAAATCTCCACAAAGCAAATTATTCATCATCTTTACAAGGATGCTTTGGTGGTCTCGCAAGCTTGCTGTTCGTTCTTCTTTCTTGACTTCTTGTGACTTTTTCCAACCTCTTGTTCATCACTCCAGCAACAGCCAAGAACAAAACTGAGGTGATGAATTTTGTGACCACCATTGGATCCTCAATGCAATTGCCATTTGCAAGAATGAATCTTGGGCTTCTAGCAGAATTATTCATTTTTGCAGTTTCTCAAAATTGAATCATTGCTTTGCAAGATGATACCTTCAGTAGCTGCTTGGTTGCGAAAGCCAATGCTATTTTAGGATGGTGAATGAGAGAGGCACATGCTTGTCTTTTTGCTTTAAGACTTTGACCTTAGTGACTTTGCCATGTATGGCAAACCTTGCAGTTGGACGTGCTTTGTCATTCTTCTCTTTAATTCTGTAGTTCGGCTGATGCAACCTGCTACAGTACTAGGCACTTTAATGTTTTTATGGTGATTCCTTAATCTTAGCACAGATCCTGCTGATTAGAAATAATTTAGTACTTTTGTTTGACATCTGATAATATGAGCATTGCAATGTCATCCATCAGGAGCAGTAGCAAGCACACTACTGTTTTTGTTTCTTGACTCCCTTTTCACCATCTTTCTCTAAATGAAGAGATGAAGAGTCCCCTTTCTTCATCTTTTTCAGTGTAAGCTCTTGTACACAAGGAAATCTCTTTGAATTCTACTAACAAGTGCAGAAAGATTGCTTGCTTCCAACATAGGTCCTTCTGCTCATTGAGGTCTTCTGAAGTTGAAGCTCTTGCCACCTAAAATATTTAATTTGTTCCTTCCTTTGTGAACTTAAAGAGGTAATGGTATAGAAAAGGAGACACTCATCAAGAAATAAGACAGATAGACATTTTCTGAGCCTAATATAAAGTCCTCCTTGAGGCTATGGGAATCAAGGACTTCCAGACAACAGGAGCATCAATCAGTAAGAAAAGCCTAAGGTTAACAAACTCAGATGGGAACAAAACAACAACTCACCCAAGACACAAAAGCAGCTCATTAAGACCATGAACGAAATGGACTTTGCCAGATCACCTTAATGAGTTCAGAACATTCCATAAAGCATATCCACTGAAATGGACGACTCAGTCGGTGACATAATCCAGGTATCAACATCACATATTCTTGTGTTGGAGGATGCTCATTGGTGTGTCCAATAATTGATATATGTTCATTATATCACATATCTATAACAAATTTGCAGTACAAATAATTGGTTGAGAACAAGAAAAGCTGGCAATACAAAAATTGAAGGGGAGGCCCACGAAGGAGAATTCTTCAAGAGAAGGGCCTAATATCAAAACATTGAAGTGAAACCACATGCATCTGAATCCCAAAATAAGGAAATATAGTAAAAGTGTCCTAAGAGGTCTTACAAGGGTGAAAGCTCCAGCCACCATCGATCTTCAATTTATTTCTTCTTTTGTTTGAATTTGAAGATTTTAAAATGCTGCATCTTATGTTGAGATACAGATGCTTGTGGGCTTTGTTTTATTAGTCGCAAATAGGCCCTTCTCTTGAAGAATTCTCCTTCTTCATGGACCTATCCTTCAATTCTCATATAATTCACCTTTCTTATTTTGGTCTTACTGGATCATTCTCTACCATATGCATGTAAGTATGCATATATGGTAGAGATGTATACAGTAGAGAATGAGCCACACATGCATAAATACATACATATATTCATACATATATATGTATATATAGGGGCTGATAATGTACAGCACATTGTGTGTAAGTTATCAGCATCCCAAGTATTCATTCGACAGAAAGGCCTTTCATGATAGTAAAGCTGCCACTTAAAGTCTGCTTTTTCCATCATTTAATTATCTTAAGCTCATTTGACAGAAGAGCCCCTCAACTTTAGTTTCCAAAGTACCCTCCTTTATAAAACACAAATTCAGCTTTCTCTTTCTCTCTTATACCTTCTTCCCCCAGTTATCCTCTCTCTCTCTCTCTCTCTCTCTCTCTCTCTCTCTCTCGTATCTTTTTCTCTTTTTATCTCTCATATTTCTGTTTTTCTTTCCCAACCTTGAAGCCCTAGAAAACGTAAACTGAGATTCTGTTCGATTTTAGAGGAAGAACAAAGGAACAGAGAGAGAGAGAGAGAGAGAGAGAGAGAGAGAGAGAGAGAGAGAGAGAGAGAGAGAGAGAGAGAGAGAGAGAGAGAGAGAGAGATGGACTTTGTCTTTCCAGCAGATGCAATCTAAATGGGTTTTCACTAGGAAACATGTAAACTGAGATTCAGTTCGATTTTAGAGGAAGAACAAAGGAACAGAGAGAGAGAGAGAGAGATGGACTTTGTCTTTCCAGCAGATGCAATCTAAATGGGTTTTCACTAGGAAACATGTGAACTGAGATTCGGTTCTATTTTAGAGGAAGAACAAAGGAACAGAGAGAGAGAGAGAGAGAGAGAGAGAGAGAGAGAGAGAGAGAGAGAGATGGACTTTGTCTTTCCAGCAGATGCAATCTAAATGGGTTTTCACTAGGAAACATGATAGTGGGTTTCAATTTGTCATGGCTTCACATCAGATGTGATCTAAATTGATTTTCATCATTCTATTTTTGGTCCATGATCTATTCTGGTTTTTCAATTTGGGGTCGAGAGAAAGTACTTGGGTTTTGGTTTTGGGAAGAAGATGATGAGAAGGACCATAACATTTATATATGATCCAAACTAGGTGCTAGCTTGGTAGACCATTAGAAATTAACCCAGACGATATGAATAATCTATTTGCAAGATGGATGACTACAAAAACCACGGTTTAGATTTACTTGTCTTTACCAAACCTTTGAGTTCAATTAAGCAATGGACTGGAATCATCCCATCAAAGTCAAACTTTGGCAACTGACATAATGTGTGTGTGGCAGATAATGAATTGGCCGGAACGTTAAACATGTGGGTACTACTTATAGTTCCATCCCCCCTCATTCTTCCAAGCATCAACCTGATCACCCATGTAGGATAATCTAATCATCTTCCTATTCTCCACATTCTAACGCTGGTTTAGCATACGACTCTTCTTAAGTGGGTTTTAATTTTCAGTGGGCTTCACAACAGATGCAATTTGAATGGGTCGTGATCATTCTATTTGTTGATCTATGATCTGTTCTAGTTTTTCAATTTGGAAAAGAGAGAGAGTATTTGGGTTCTGGTTTTGGTAAGGAGATGATGAAAAGACCACATTCATATCTGACATTTTTATGCCCTATCCTGCAATCTTGGGATTTCAGAATTTAGGATGTAGAAGGCAAAGAGCAACAGAGAGATGGAAATGAGTTTCATAAGGTGAGTTTTAAAGGAGGGTAATCAGGCAATATAGATTTAAATGCTTTTGGGTCAAACAGTTCTAGAGTAGTAAAATGTCAAAAGAACCGTCTTTTAAGTGACACACATTTGTATCTGTAAGGAACATTTTCTGTAAGTGTGTGTGTGTGTGTGTGTACATATACATATATATGGGGTGTTAATTTCAGCTGTTTTATGCAGGTGCAAAGAGCATGTGATATTTGATTGGCTGGAAAAAAGCAGAAAATGAAAAAAGATAGAGAAAATGGCAGTTAGAAACATTTTTTTGGCCAATCAAATGTCACCTGCACTTTACACCTGCAACTCCTTGCTGAAATTACCACTCTCCTATATATATATATATATATATATATAGAGAGAGAGAGAGAGAGAGAGAGAGAGAGAGAGAGAGAGATGCTAAAACATACCATTATGGGCAAAGGCCTTTGTAATCTCTTGATGTAGAAAGGAAACTATGTCCACAAGTTTCTCTATAACCTGCAATGGTTTCCATGTCACTGTAATTTGAGAACTTCATTGAACCAAAGATGCTGAGCATCATGAAATACGCTAAAAGTAACAAAACTTAGAAACAATGGAAGTACCAATATTTCAACAGTACAGGGATGCTGAAGAGAACTATAATATGCTAGTTCAAAATGATTTCTACAATACAAAAGTGATAAATAATATTACGAATACATTACTCAAAAGCTTCTTGGGAGTTATTATGCTAATTCATATTTGCAGTAAGTAACAACATAGCATGTGATCCGTCATACCTCTTCTAAATTCTTGGACCAGAGAGATTTCCTTTTCAAGCTGTTTACGATCTTTCTTTGGTGTTTTAGTTCACTATGTAAAACCATGAGACTCTCTCCTATGAACAAACAAAAGTCCTTATTAACAAAAATATTACATTTCAGTTATTAGCAGATGTATACAATTAATTATGAGCAACTAAAACATATGCAATGAGAGTTTGTTATATAAATTGCATTTATGCAACCAAGAAGTGGAAGTGAAAAAGTAATTATTCAAATTTAATATATAAAACAGAAAACTGACTACAAAACAAATAATCACAAAAGGTTGGTGCAGTGTTATAATTTGTAGATTCCATTGCCTTCCTAATGGAATTCTAGAAAATTCTGTTTCAAAATGGAAAGACCAAAGAATGCTCAAAACTTTCCGGTCCAATATTTAAGCTTCTTTGGGTGGCAGCAAACCTTTTCCTTGTACAAAGGTATTCCCACCCTAAATGGTAACATTCAGTTCAATGGTGCCAGGGGACATGATTTTTCACTTGCAACAATAACAAGATAGGAAAGTCAGTACAAAGTGCATATGATCGATGGTAGTTATGACAAGCCATAGGAGACCTTTTGTTTAAGATTGGAAAACGCCAATTTGATGTGGAGCTCTTCCTTCAATTTCTTTCACAAGAGTTGGTAATATCACAGACAGAATAATGAAATTCTACAGGAAATGGCTAATGGAATAGATGCTGACAACAGGGTGAGGTTTTGTCTGATCATTATTCAAGTGTCTACAGAAATTCTGATGGAGGAAACCATATGAGTTTTAGATATCAAACAATAGAAGATTTTAAATTTGAAACTGCCTACAGTGAGCATGGTCAATCATCCAATGGGCTTTAGCAAGAAGGAAGATTTTAGCTTTTATAGAAACACGATCTGTGTTGGATGTAGATTGAGGTCATTATAGGAAGGTCATGAGTTGATAGACAAAAAGGCTAGATGTGCTGCCAACCACAGAAACTCAAACTCCAAAAGCAAGATTCTATTGGGTGGGTTTTTAGAGAATGAAGGGGACAAACTGCTGAAAATATTCATAGGAAAATAGAAAATTTACTCCATTTCATGGATTCCCGAATCCATGATCCACCAGGCAATAATACAAAAGACTGTTGTGAATACCTGAAAGGTGATGACAAGTTAAAAACTTTTAAGATAACTTCAGAAGTTTGAGAAAATTGCTAACTATTTTACCTCTTCGACTGATCTGTAAAGACTCCTCTTTCTGAACCTTATGCCGGTAATCTTGTTCAAATCTGTCCAGTGCATTTAACTCGTGGTACAATTCCTATACATGTAATCATGCAGTAAAATCAGCTATTCTCAATGCAAAGTTGCAAAAGTAAGCAACTAAGTGAGATTGTTCTCTGTCATAACAAATTGTAACTTCATTTATAAGCATTCTTCAAAATAGTAATTACATAGTTGGTAATGACCCACTCAATTGACCAAGCAAATATCTGGCATGAAGTAACAAGAATTTTGCTAACTTGATGAAAGAAGTAGTTTGCAATCACAATTATACCGGGGCATTTTACTTATTAATTGACACACAAAAAGCAAAAGATAAATCAGCACTACATACAAAAGTAACAACGACATCCAACAATAACAACAACAAGGAGAACCATTTATTTTCATGTTTCCAGGACCACATGGATTACAAGAAGTGGTTAGCAAAGTGACTACATGATAACACCAAATTATTAGAGTGCCAGTCAGTAGCAGCAAGAACGTCACATGTTTCCGTTGGGACATTACAAAACTGGAAGAGTTTATAGACAAAATAGATATTTTCCCAGGATGAAGAGTTTTTTCTTCTACTGAGTGCATAAGGGTGGAACTTCATAACTAAGAAACCATAACACGACTCTTAAGGCTGGAAGAAAATAACACCAGGAAAAGCCTAAAACTCTAGCATGCAAGGCGAGGTCTAAGGAAATTAACATCAGTTACGAGAACACAAACAAAGTTATGTCCTCAGCAAATATGAATAACTCCACTTCAAAGAAAAGATAAAATATAGTGTAAGAACATTGCATATAGAGATGAAAGAAAGAATAGAATGAGAGAAATACCGAGTTGAACAGAAAGGAAAAACATGAAGATACCCTCAGAAAGGAAGAGAAAGCAGAAGAAACAAAAAAAGGAAAAATGCTTACATTGCTTCCTAATTCATACAATTTGAACCTGTAAGTAACTATCCTGACCATTGAATTCTGGAGTTCTGTAAAGAACCACCAGTCTTCTAAACTCTGGATTTTAGTAACATCCTACAGGTTCTTTGAAATTGTTTGAAGAATTTGGAGTTCTCCTTCTGCAGTGTATTTCTAAGTGATATCAGTTCAGAAACTGAATTTATGAACCGAACAAATGCTACAAGGACTTTCACTAAAAACTTAACATATCCATCATCTTCACATTCTTAAAATATAATTCAATAACCACCACTCAGAAAGGAAAAAACAAAGATAGTACATAGTTCTTCTTAAAAACATCAGGTCAAATAAAATAAGACACAGTTCACCACAAACTGAATCATGGTCGAATTATCATGTGACTGACCTATCAGATTCTAATGGCCCAGGTTGTCTTCGCATCTACCTTTGAACCAGTCTTTACTCTTTACATAACCTATTGTTATTAAGCATTCCCCATCATAGAATTACTGGTAATAATCCATTTTAACCAAAGAAATATAGATTAGAGTACAGTTATGCTACTTTCCACCATGTAACCATATCCACATGTGCATTCTAAAACTTTTTGTGCCATTATGAATCTCCCAAGATTCAAACTACAATCAAGAGCTGAAAGGTCCTCAGCAAAATAAGTTTTTTCTTTAAAGCATTTAATAAATTATTTCCTATTCTTCGTGTTATTAGAATTGTCTGCCTGGTATCCTCAACCTGGGTAGAGATTAGAGGGCTTTGAAAGAATCCAAAGCATGTACAATGTCCATGTAGATGCAGCTGAATGCATAGCACATTGCAATGAGACCCTTGCTAGCAGCATGCAAAATTAGAAGGAAGAAATATCACTGGAAATGGACCTACTATAAGGGAGAGAAATCTGTTTGATTATGAGCGACCCAAATGGTTCTGGTCCCATGTGGAATGGACAGCCCATCCATAAGGTTAAATCCAACAAAAGTAAACTGTCTCTTGGAAGACCCTAAACAAGGGTTGAAGGAGCTAGAATTATCCAATCAAGATAAAATCAAAGGCACCAGAACTAACAGATGTTGCATGTCAGACTGGGAATGGATCCACATCCACATTCCACTTTTAGGCTATTAGAGAAGAGCCTAAAAGCTATTTTCTTTTTAGCTTCTCCTAAATCATAATATGTGCTCTTGATCACTGAACATCCTTTTGACCCAGATTAAAGTAATACTTTCAATTGTATCTGCAGCATATGTGTAGACAAAGACATAAGTTAGCTGTGTTTTTAAACTTCTCCACTTCTAATAATCTAATAGAGAATTAAATTTAGTTTTTCAACTGCATGGCTAACAGCATCATCTAAATAAGTTCACCAGTGACATATTGATGAATCCATGCAAATAAGGGAATCGAAGGGAAAAGGAGTAAAGTGTCCACTGGGAACCTTTCTTGGCATGATACACTTACAGAAGTATGTTGAGCCAAATTTGTCAACTGTTGCATTGTGGCTTCTGCCTCTACTTTAAGTAGTTTCTGGCTTGTAAGATCTGTATCCAATCTGCAAACATTAAAGAACAATTTCAAAACATAACAAACTTTTGGTGTCAGTAAATACAAGGAACTGAAACATTTCAAATAATATGAATTCCAAACTGAACTTCCAATGTTCAAGCAGTATGCTAAACTATGCACTTTACTTTTGAAAATAGCGGCCCAGGTTGTGCCACTCTGGATCTTTACATAGGTCTCCAAACCGAGCTACTTCTCTGGAAAATGCATTCAATTCCTCCCTGTCTCAATGAAATATATACGGTAAGGTAGGAGCAAACAGAATGCTGCCACAATAAGTACTACAAGGCCATAAGGCCTGTGAAGTATAATGTAGAAGAAAGCTTGAGCGCACACAAATAAGTCTCTGAAGCCACCTTTTGTCAGCAGCAGCAATGCTGAGAAGCTCCTCCATATCTGTGGAGACTAATCTTTGTATTCCATTTGAATGTAGAATCTCTTGTTTCAAAAACCGAATATTTTCATCTGAAAGAGACTGCAAAAGATTTGCACCTTTGACAATTGTGTTAGCTACTTCAAAAGCCAGGATAGATATTTTATTTCCTCGCGCTGCCATCCCTGAACCGAATCCACCACTGGGGTTTAGATTTGACATGCTACTTCCAAGTGTATCCAAGAGCTCCACAGCACGCTCAAGACCCATGATCCCAGCCCTTCCCAAGAGAGAACCTATCTCAGGGACCTAGAAGAGAACAATCAATGCAAATCACAGTTACCAAAAGATACAGAAATTATGATCATTCAACAAAAACAGACAAGGAAGTCAGTTCACATCATCAGTACCAGATATTTTCTGAAAGTCTATGGAGATACTTATGACTTGTAGAACTGTTAAATCTTGTAAAAAGAAACAAAATTCCTATCTACTTTGAGTAGGTAACTGCAATCTTGGTTTTCGATAAGCATCAGCCATTGGCCAAACCATTTAATGTCAAGGAAGATAGAAAATTTTTCTGTCCCTAATTTTCCACCTAAAATGTAAACAGATCACTTTAGATGTGACAAAGCTTTTTAAATTATTTGAAATCCTTTTCCAGAAAGTATACATTTGACTTGAAAAAACTTGGGTATCGTGTAATGGTTATGTCCATTTAGATCTGAAAATTTAATGTCATCATCATTATCAAGACCTTATCCCAATTAGGGGTCGGTCACATGAATCTTGTTCCTCCATTCCCCTTTATTAAGTACCATGGCTTCATTAAGTCCCAAAGTTTTTAAATCTTTTCTCGCTACTTCTATCCATGTTCTTTTGGAATCTTCTACTTGCATTGCGTCACTCCTTCTAACTGGTGCTGTTTTTAGTCTTTGATGGACATGTCCAAACCATTTAAGTCTAATCTCCCTCATCTTGTTACCCATTGGTGATACCCCTAAGTTTCTTCTAATGTTTTCATTCCTAATTCTATCCTTTCTTGTCTTGCCACTCATCCATCTCAACATCCTCATTTCTACTATGCTCAGCCTATGAACATGATGTTCTTTAACTGCCCAAGACTCTAATTCATAAAGCATGGCCGGCCTTATAGCCATCCTATAGAATTTTTCTTTTAGTTTGAGTGGCACCCGCCAATCACATTAAACTCCAGATGCACATCTTCATTTGTTCCAACCTGCTTGGATTCTCTGGGTAACCTCCCCCTCAATCTCTTCACTCTCATTAATTATTGATCCCAAGTACCGAAAGTGGTCTTTTATGGGGACTTCTTGGTTATCAATCTTTACTGGTGCTCTACTCCCTCTGCTTTCCTTACTAAAATTGCATTCTATATACTCTGTCTTAGTTTGGCTGATTTTAAATCCTTTAGGTTCTAATGCTTATCTCCATAATTATAGCTCTGTGTTTACGCCCACGCCTTTCTCATCAATTAAAACTATATCATTTGCAAATAGCACGATCCATGGAATCTCCTTGTGTAGATGTTTTATTAACTCATCCATAACCAACATGAAAAGGTATGGGCTCAATGCTAATCGTTGGTGTAATCCTAAAGTGATAGGAAAATCATTGGTCTCTCCACTAATAGTCTTAACATTTATTAGCGCTCCCTTATTATACATATCTTTAATTATGTCTATACACCTTTGCAAAACCCCCTTCTCGCCCAACACCCTCCTCCATATTAACTCTTTAGGGCCCCTATCATAAGCTTTCTCTAAGTCAATAAAGACTATGTGGAGGTTCTTCCTCCTCCCCCCATATTTCTCTATCAATTGTCTTAGTAAGAAATAGCTACCATGGTAGACCTTCTAGGCATGAAACGAAATTGGTCCTCTGATACACTTGTCTCATGCCTAGCCTCTTCTCAATTACTCTTTCAAAAAGTTTCATAGTGTGGCTCATAAGTTTGATCCCCCCATAATTAGTGCAGCTCTGTATGTCTCATTTATTCTTATAAATTGGTACAATAGAGCTCTTCCTCCATTCATCTGACATTTTCTTTGATTTTATAATCTTGTTAAATAACTTGGCCAATCAAACTACTCCAGTATCTCTCATATGCTTCCAAACCTCTATTGGTATACCATCGGGCCCCAGGCCCTTTTCTGATTTCATCTTTTTTAAGGCCTCTTTCACTTCAGGTATTCTAATCTTACGTGTTATCTATAATGTCCAATATTGTTTAGGTTTACAAAACTTTCAATCCCTATATTCTTGGGGCAATTGTCATTTAGCAATTTTTAAAAGTAACTTTCTCACCTTTGTTTGATCTCGTCATCTTTGATTAGTACCATTTGATCATCATTTTTAATGGCACTTAACGTGGTCTAAGTCCTTACTTTGCTATTGTCTTATCTTTGCAAGATTAAACACATCTTTCTCACCTTCTCTCAATCCTAGTTTATTATAGAGATCATCATATGCCTTAAGTTGAGCCTCACTTACTATTATCTTAGTAACCTTTTTTGGCATTCTTATACTATTCATAGTTTTCATTATTTCTGAACTTCTGCTATGCTTTAAAACACACCCGTTTTTCTTAATAACTTTTTGCACTTTTCACTCTACCACCAAGCTTCCTTTACCAATTACCTTTTACCTTTAGATACTCCTAGGACATCTTTGGCCACTTTCTTAATGGACTCAGCTATATTAATCCACATGGTGTTTACTTCTCTTTCATTGTTCTAGTTTCTTTCTACCATCAACTTATTTGTGAGTAGGGTTATTTTCTCCCCTTTTAAGTTCTATCACTTAGTTTTTGGATACCTATTAAGTTCATTACCTTTCTTCCATCTTTTAATGTAAATATCCACAACTATTAACCTATGTTGTGAGATTAAACTCTCACCAGGTATCACCTTACAATCCTTACAAATTGATCTTTCAGTATTCCAACAAAAAGTCTATTTGGATTTTATGGAATCCAATTTTAAAGGTTATTGTCCATCCCTCTTCTTAAAGAATGTGTTTGCAAGGGTCAGGTTATATGCCAAAGCAAAATCAAGGATAGCTTCCTCCATTTCATTTCATTCTCTGATACCATACCCTCCATGTACCTTATCATATCCTTCCTTTTATTTTCCTACATGGCCATTTAAGTCTGCTTCTATGAATATCCCCTTTGTGTTAATTTTTTGCATGATTCCCTTCGTATGTTTCCAAATCTGTCTCTTGATTTTATCTTCTAACCCTATTTATGGTACGTATGCACTTATAACATTTATGATCTGCTTTCCTAGAACAAGTTCTATTTTATAATTTGATTACTAGTTCTTTTAACATCTACAACTTTATCCACCACTATTCCTACGCAAATTTCTGTTATTATCCTTTCCTACATACCAGAGCTTATACCCATCAATTTTTCTAGTTTTAGCCCCTTTCCACTTAATTTCTTGGATACAAGCTATGTGGACTCTCATACGTCTCATTATAACTACTAATTCTAGACTCTTACTTGTTAACGTCCCTATATTCTATGTGACGATATGAATCTTATGCTCTTGAGAAAGCCTATTTACCGACGAACTTCTCGACCCCCATGACATGAACTCATGTCTACTTTCAACTGCACCTGGGTTTTGATGCAGTGCATCGCTTTCGAGGAGATGCTCTAGTAGCCCTTGCCCATTTTCCACTACACCCGGGATTTGATGTAGCGCTTTGCTTCTGGGGGAATGCCCTAACAATCGTTTCCCATTTTTCACTGCACTCAGGATCTGACGTAGCATGTTGCTTACAAGGGACGTCCTAACTTGAGGAAATGTAAGTGATCAATTCATGTCATGTTAGGGTTGTCATACTTTGAAGAAGCCAAAGATGGTTTTCATTATCATTTTTCTTACTTACAAACTAATATACATATGTGTATCCATTCGCAAATACGAAGAGAAAATAACAAAATCACCTTCAACTTCTTCAAAAAGGTTTAACTTACTCACTAGCACTTGATGCAAAACCCTCCTCCTTTTTTATCTAGGCTAGGGACTGGCATCAGCAGAGTTAGATTTGAAAATTTAATGTGATCCATTAAATGGGACCATATCTTTGATGATCAAAAGAACACAGATAACCAATTATTGCTTCATGAAATCCTTAATTATGCGGGCTGAAGCAACTTTGGGTGAGGATTGAACTCTCTCATAGACAAATAGGTGAGCACTGATAAATGTTGTATGTTCTTATTAATGTGTACACCTAGGCACACCTATATTACAATGAGAATCTTCATATCTAATGTCCAAGTTATACCTTGCTATATCTGCAGCCATCTCACACAATGAAACTGTGCAACTTGAGTTCTTCCGACTCTATACTCAGTCCCAGTTGTGATTATAGGATGCATTGCACAGATCCAACTAATCAGATAGCATTGTGTCATGGGCAAAATAATAATACATGCTCTCCTACTATTTCACCAATAGACATTCTCCATCATCTGAAACATGGAGAAGGAAAAATGAATTGTTTAACTTATGTTTTGAACATAAAAGAAATCAAAACACATCATAACAATCAAGAACACCTCTGCTCTGGTTTCTCTAAGGCCTACACTGAGAAGATAAAAAGTATAAATTATCAAGTCTTCCCTACAGAATATCCTAGTCGGGTTTATATGCCTTCATTGTTCACAAAACAATAAATGAAGCTTCAAAACTAAGATGTTGACTTGATTCCGAGATGCATATCTTTGCCTCCAAATAGAAGACAAATGTGTTTGCCTAAATCAGAGATTTGAAAGTCAATTACTGCTTGTTTATATGAAAATTACGAAGTAGGAGATATGGTCAAGTTTAGTCTATAAACAAAGGCCATGGAGCAGCCCACAAGACAAATTTCTCAAATATTATATTTCTATTTCCTGCAGAAATTTCCAACTGTCATCTTCTTTAATTTTTTACCTCTTCCTTTTATGCTTTACGTGATGTACTGTCTATCTTTTGCTTCTTGTTGCTGCCATGGTGAAACTGAAGCTATTGCAAGCTAGCAGGTTGAAGTTTCAGCAGAGGTCTTCATCTCTAAGCTTTCTTGTTCCTAAAACCTAGAAACCATGTCAGTTCCTTGTAGAACTTCAATTTCCTAACATGGGAAATCAATGCTATTTCTACATCCCTACATTTCATTCCTAAATCATATTAAAATTTAGACTTTGACATTGCAGGAAGGGCCCAACTCCTCTCTCAAGTTGCCAGTTAAATAAGGATTACAGAAGGTCATAAATAGCCAGCCCTAAATGCCAACTCATGTAAATTCTTAGGACCAGTTAAGGCCACTGTAAAACATTTTCGATACCAGCCAGAACGAGGGACTGAATAAAGCTCCTTGGGTCTCCATTTCATGTTTTCTCGTTTCTAGTACATTCCCCCAAGGACCCCAAAATTATGAAAGGGGCACCAGTCCATAACCATCAAAGCATATAGTATGAATTCTAAATTAAGACAGTGCACAGAAAGTATGTACGCATGCAAAGTTACTGCCTTTCCTGACACTAATCTATAAGTCACTTGACTCAAGCACCACAAATTTTGTACCATCAAATTCAGAATGAGATCAGCATTAATTTGGAATTTTTGCTTACTTCCAGAATAATTCTCACTTTTCCCTTCCAATTCCCTTGTTTCTCCTTATCTTTTTCCAATTTTTGGTGAGTGAGCTGACACTAAACCTGCCAAAAGCCCTCTCCACTAGACCTGGTTGCAGAGAAATAGGCATCTCTCCTGGTTTACACTTGGTTGTAGGTTTGAGGTCAGCACTTTCCCCACTGGGGATGTAAAAATAGATTGATTACATGTAAGTAGCTAGTTTGCTTTCAAAGCTCTTGGCAGCCCCCAAAAAAGATGGACTGAACCCGCAAAAACTCAAGTATGAGTCAGTAAGCTGCCCTGATCCACACCTCCACTCTGCATTAAAAGGGCCCTTCAAGAAGTGGTGTGTCCGGCATCCACAGTCTTCAGTGAGCTCCTGGAAACAACCGAACAAGGACCCACAAGTAAATTTAAAAAAGGGGGTGGGGGGGGGGGGGGGTTTAACTCTGCAACTATAAGTAGTGGCTTCTTGTTTCTGTCACTCCTATCGTGCCTTTAATTTCGTCGATACGGCAAGCCAAGTGGACTTAATCAAAATCAGCTGTTTAACCATCAATACATCTTGTCTCCCTCTAATTCAACCAATCTCAATATAGGCAAACACAACTCCTAAACTGAAGATATCTATAATGTCGTCCAACTGTAACACGATCTTGGCCGCACTAAATCCACTCCAAACCCAATCTTCACTAGAAACAATAAGAACAAAAACTAAATTCCAATAACATAACAAATTACGTTACCCACCATTACCATGCCATCAAACCTGAAAAGACCAACATTCACAAAACCATATTCCGCCGATGCATACAACAAAGGTGACAACTTTACTAGAAATTTCCCTAAAATAAACCATAAAACAATCAGAAACAGAACAATAAGGAGACATACCTTACCACCGACTGCTCTAGCCGGCGTAGAAGTAACCGACTTTGACTTGGAATATTCCGACAACCGCAACTCACAAGAATCATGCTCCCGTGAACTCCTAGGGTAAACCACGGGAGCATTGACATCTTCCTTGCCAGAAAACGAAACAGGTTCTTCCGTCTTCCTGCTAATGCTCTTCACCTTCTTCAACTTACCGGAATGAGACTCCTTGTCGGAAACCTTGCCCGGAATAACCGTGTTCCGGTCAACCATTCCACCGGAACAAATCCCTCCCATTGCTTACCGAATCGAAAACCCTAGTTTGCTCGAATCATCCAAAATCAGTTTCGAATTATCCAAAGAAGAAAACTCTGTATCAAGAAAAGAATCCAACAAGAGTAAGTTTTGTAGAATCACGAGAATTGTCCGACAGATTGTATAGGCACTGGGATTTTTGGAGAATTGGATTGGGAGGAGGAGATTGGAGGGAAGAAATCTCGTGCATGGAACCACTGGACAGGGAGTAAATGTAAATTTTTCCTCTTTCCTCCTGTCCAGTAGTATGAACGAATGCGGGGACAGAAAACGCGCGCCCGCTTGCGGGAGGCCTTGGTCCTCGCCAATACAGGAATCTAACGTATGATTTTACCAAAATAGCCCTGAATTTGTTCAACGTGTTTATTACGGAGCAGGTACAAAGTTCCAAGACGAAGTAGTATTTTCCTACTATTTCGTTTTAGTAATGGCACTCCTTTTTGGTTTATATTGCATGCATGGTGCAGACCTTAAAATGCTTGCAGAGAGCAGAAAGTGAGTCACAGTTCGCCGCGACTGGAAAAGAATCAGAGCAGCAGTGAGAAAGAAAGAACTGAACAACTCCACAGTGACCTTCTAACTTCATTCCACAATTGTTTGGTTTAGTTGTAATGCACACAAAAACAAGTTTTTTACTAGGAAGAAAATGAAATTGTAAAGATAGTTCTAAAACTCGCAAGTTGACTTGTTGCAAATAAACATGCTAAGTTCAATTAAGATTTGAACACAAAACTTCCCCAACCACGACAACAGATCTTGCCCAACTCACCCAGTAACCATATGCACATAGGATGGAAAATCCAAGGCATATGAAACAAGAAATAAATTTTATTAAAATATCTTTTTGAGGATCTTTTACTCACCCATGAATGCTTGGAGTTAATTAGACTTATCTCACTTTCGAGTCGGGTTGAGCTTGTGAGTTTTTAAGCTATAGGTAGTGCACAGTGGTTGAACTTAAAGTCCTTTTCCAAGTTAAAATAAAAGAACAGCCTGCTGCACAAAGCTTCCATGTCTAAGGGGTCTGAGAGTGAACTGCAAAGGGTTTATAGTACCTCAACTACTTTATCTTGCATTTGTATAATAGGATATTTCCACGCCTTGAATCCGTGACCTTTAGGTCATGCGACGACAATTCTACCATTACGTCAAGGCTCTCCTTTTTTTTCTTTTCAAGTTAAAATATATAAGAGAAATTATAAAGGGCATGCCTCCGACATGGTATGAGTTATGACGAGGGAAAAACCAGCGTACAAAACACGACAGCGTTTAGGAGATCATTCAATTGCCTGGTTGTTCCGGTGGGTCATTTTCCCTGCCTAATTTCAAAATGGCATTTTAAATGCTCTTGGCATTAATATTCTGGGAAGTATCCTATGCACTGGAAGTCCTGCCACAGCCACAAATCCTCACCCTGTAGTCCTTTTGTTCCTTTCTAGGGAAAGTTCAGGGTATGTGAAACTGTAACCTTTCATTTTCTTCACTGAATACCCTGTCCCACAATCAAGAGGCTGTGGGTCCAAATCCACTAACCATTGAGATTTGAGAAAAGAAATCACTAAAGATCTAAGGCCTCTCAAAGATGGGAAATGGGAGGTTTGGATTCACTGGAGCCTGCTATTTGTTGAACTGGCTCCTATAAACCAGGGCCGTCGTAGTATTTGCAGTCCTAGGCCAGGAGGCAGCAGCATCAGTTAAAGGTTCGTAGAGAGAGAGAAGAGTTTTGGGTTCAACATGGGTGCGGATATCATTTGTAGGGGGAGTTCCTCCTCCTGGTAAATAGTTGGCCAGAGGAAACCTCGTATCGTAAAGTCGCTGTAATGTTAAGGTCAAACTAGTTTTGTCACTTTGAAATGTCAAAAGCGTAGTTACGATCTTTACTCAATCCTCTGTCGGACGGCACCGACATTGTTGCTCGGCCGAATGCTAAGCCCACTCTCGCCACCAAAACTTTACCTTTCTCTTGATATCCACCGTTCATGTGCTGAATGAGACAATGTGAGTGGGCCCACGCCAAATAAAAGAATCGAGATTTTGCCTTGCATTTCTCATCATTTTTACCTTAATGCCAGCCTATGGGGAAGGGAATTCAATAGAAAAACACGGGATTTGTACTTGCAGGGAAAGGATATAATGGTCATTTTAAATATCAGTTCATTTAGAACGTGACTTGGATGAGGCAATGGCTCAAAATTCTCATCCATTGGCCCATTCTCATCCATTGACCGTTTTCAGATATAAGATAGACGGTGAAACTTTTTGACCGTTTATTTTACAACTCAAGAATTTTAGGTCGTAGCCCATCTAAATCAGCGATAATATTATTAACAACTAGAATTAATCTTTATAATTCAAAACAATAGTAGAAGCCTAATTTATAAAAAAAATATAAAAGGCAATTTATATTACTGTACATTTAGAATCCCCTTAGAATAAACCTTTAGGAGCATGATTGATACTCTCTCTAGAGTTTATTTTTGGAAGATCCAAGCCATTCATTATATTTGAGTATAGAAATTAGACAAATAAAGAGAAATCAGTGTATTTGGATGATTTTAACCATCAATTTTGTTTCTTTAGAAAAACTGATGGCTTTTATTTTGAACTCAATGAAATATAAGCAAGAAGCATCAAAGGACATGAAATTTAATATGCAGCTTATCGAAGCCATTCCCAAGACGATGAATGGCTGAGATCTTCAAAAAATTATCACTATATACACAAGAGTCAGAGCATCTCCAGTTACTGAGAATTAGGACAGCCTTGGTGTACAAAACTCTCGCCTATGTAGGATCTAAAAAAAAGTAAGCTACAATAGTCTAAAATAGATAACCTTATCTTCTATTCTCATAAGAGATTAATTTCATGCCTCAAACCCATTACCCTACCTAAAGTCACGTAACAACGACTTTAAAGTACCGAGACTCTTACTTTTAAATGGCTTTATCAGATGTCAGAAAATCTTCAACAGATAACGTTCAGACGAAGACATAGTTGCGAAATGGGCGTAACCACTACGTGGCCGTTCATTATTGGTCCGAAAGCGACAGCGGTCAAGATGGAGGACCTTAAACTACAACCACGGCGCAGTTTCCTAAACACGGTGAAGCATCTTCTTAATCTTCAAAGTTTCACATGAGATCCGGGGTCGGTATGTCCAATGGAGGACCCAACTCAGTCTAAATCAGGGTAAGACCTGGATGGATTGATCCTGGACGTCAATTAAAGTGGATGGATACTATCTAATGATCTGTGCATGGCACGAAGGACACAACAATTGGATGGCTACGATTACCCACAATGACGTATTTGAGAAATAGTTCTGAAACCGGACCCATTAGGTTTGCCAGTTGGAGCAGAAGACAAAAGTGGAGGGCATAAGAGAATTACTTTCCTTCGTAATTCAAATACCATTAGGTTTGACTTCAAATTGATTTAATTATTAAAGTAAAAGTGATAATCTTGGAATGACATTAGACAAGACTGGCCCACCAGCCTGCATTAACCACATGGAATTTGGATAGATGGGTCCCATATGCAAAACAAAATTTAAACTAAAAGATTCTTTTTTCCCTATTTCATGTTTTTCCTTGACTGATCATAACAATTGTGGCAATGGTTTCAACTACGACATGCCATTTTTCCAAGGGATCCTTCCAGCAAAGTTTCGTTCAACTTTTATCAATATTAAACACGTCATTGTTGAAAAATTAGAGGAAATAATCAGTTTTTTTTTTTTGGACATTTCTTAGTATTTGGCATCATATAAAAATAGGCTGTAAGAAAGGAGAGCCTTGACGCAATGGTTGAGTTGTCTCTGTATTATAGGTTCGAGACACGAAAACAGCCTCTTGCAAAATGCAAGATAAGACTGTATACTATAGGCCCATTATGGTTTGCCCCTTTCCTGAATCCCTCATACCCGAGGGCTGGGTGCTCCTGGCTGCCTTTTATAAACATAGGCTGTAAATTTGTACATTTTGGACCAAGCCACACCAATCAGACATCTACTATAATTAATTAGTCATCATCATGCTCTAGTTTGGCAGTTTCAGTTCAAAGCGGCAAACTTCAAACCATTTTCCTCTGACAAACATGTAAATCCTCAACAAGTAATATCAGAGCGAGATTCTGCAGCAAAACAGAAGTAAAAAACTAGAGTTGCAGACCAATCACGAACATCGTGAATCTGTGTGAGAAAATGTTGTTACATTTTAGATGGTCAAGCAAGCTAAATTGTGAAAAGAAAATGCTAGTTGAACACCCTGTATCCGGATAAACCCTAGATTTAAGAAATCACAGCTCAAGAATAACTTAGTCCATGGTTTGCCAGTCCAGTACCAAAGTACTTTGGTCAGGCTAGGCTAAGTCAGTATATTGGCAATCTGTTCCAGAGACCTCTTTTATAGGATCGAAATGTATTGATGTAATTAAATTGGAAGCCCATTTGCTGCTTAGATTTATATAGCAATGGATTAAAGGCAAGTGCATTAGGTTGGCAATGGTTTTTTCTTCTTCTTGCTCATGTGATATGCAGTCTTCCATGACCATTCACAGTAAATGAGTTACCATATATGGGGTATAAAGTTAATAAAATTCACTGATCATTAAAATAAAGTACAATCATAAGTAGATACTCCCAACAACCTAAAACAGCAAATCAACACTCCATCACAGGAGCATCGTCCAATCAACAACAAACCTAAAATTACTCATCAACTAGATGTGAAGAATGCCTTCCTATTGCCTGTATATATAGCAGGAACACAGGACTCAAATATGAGGACCATCAGAACTCAGAAAGTAGAGACTAACTGGGCATAACAAACTAGATAAGAAATCAACTCCTGCAACAAATAATGGAAGTCGAGCTAAGCTCCTGCGACGATCACTTGCAAGGTGTGAAGTTGCAGTGGACGTTTCCGCTACCGGAGTTGGCCCTCTTAAAGCGCATTGCAGTTCTCAGGGCTTCTTGAGGGGTCCCCAACAAGGCCATATTCATGTGGTATACCACACTGAGTGTAGGGTATTCAAAGTGGATGCTGTTGTAGGAGTTGAGTAGGGAAGTTGTCGCTTCCCTCAGGAGGGTCCTGTACAAATCTCCTCTACCGCGAAGCCCTTGCCATATGCTCATGTCGGTGCCATATCTCCTAGCCGCAGCTAGCCCAAATGCTACGGCAACCTTTGTATCAGGGTTCACTGCTTTCCAGTAGCATTTGTATTCCGGCATGGTCCACTTGCTGCGAAACAAAAACGTCTCATTATTGCAACGTAAAGAATCATTCATCTGAGAAAGTACTAGTAGCTAGGCAAAATTTAGACAGGTAGCACTTTTAGTTGGATGATCCAAACCATTCATCTAGTTGCCCTTCCCCCTCTGATGGATGGCTGTACCGATCCTAACCTTTCCTGTAAATGGGTGGTTACAGAAATAAGTAACTGCCCCACATATACGGCACTTGGAAACGGAAAATTTCCAAGTCAAGGATCTAGGACCTGTACATTTTGAGTCATCAAACACATGGGTCCAATATGTTTTTGACCGGCAACTAATTTTCCTTCGCAAATACGAATAGCTCTAAAATCTAAAAGAAGAGAGAAAGGTTGTCGCTTTTGATAATGGCAGAGACGCAGGGCCATATCTTAAGCTCCTTTTGCAGGCTACCCATTTGCAGAAATTGTAATTGAAGAACTGATATTCCACCCCCTTAGGACTGTTCAGTTGGGAACTTGAACCGCCAAAGAAAGAGTTATAAACTAGATAGCTGAGGGTAACCTTTGTCATGGATCTCTAGGGGCTAAAGAATCATGCCAATACCGATCGTTTACGCTTGGAGTTTTGGCCGTCCTTTTGTAGGCTCTTGATCGAATAGTCACCTGAAGAGATTTGAGGTATGATCCACTGCTGGACAGTTCAGTTGAGTAAAGTTTCAGACACTGCACAACATAGTATCCCATTATGGTGTAGAATCGAACAACTAGGTGAGCTTCGGAGCCATTTGAGAAGTGTGTGCTTGCACTTGCACTCTTCTGATGAAGAATGCATGCTCCAATCCAGTAGCACAACCTATTTTAATACGACGAGCATGCCCACTTACACGGTGAGGTCTGCCTAAAATTGTTCCGGACCCTCCATCTGATATCTAAACAGCCAAAAGTCAGTTCCTATATATCAGACAAACCGTAATGTCCGATTCCAAAGCTATCAACCGGCAGTCGGGATGTAATTCCCTTTCCGGAAAGTTAGAAAATGGATTTTCCCCATATGAGTCTTGCTTTGGTCGAGCGAGATATCGTTGTTATAATGCAATGGGACATGCCCACTTGTTTTGCATAACATAAGCCCCACTTACGGTTGATCAAAACATTCATCATATAGCTCTCACATTTGGATCTTTGATAGCCGTAGAGTACAGCATGGTTGGACACTTCCAACACTCAAATAAGTGTCTTTTTGGAAGATCAGAAACTCGTCTACTGTTCACAACCCATGGGCTAAAGATAATTACATACGAGAGGATTGCCACGGTTCTGAAGGCATTGATGATCTGATGCCTATCAGATGAACGGCTCTGATTAACCATAATGGGACCTTGACAAGTGGCGGTCCCGTAATAAAATGTGGGCATTTCTATCGTAGAATGAGGCATTTCATATATCATTTTACTTCAGAAACGGAAATTTGGTAAGCATATATTAATCATGAAAGGAGCTCTTACTCGTACGGACAAGCAGAAGCCTCAAAGAATGGGATGGTCGGCGCCGGGGTTGTAGGGGCAGCCGGGGACGGGGTTTGAGGCTTTGCCGGGGACGGCGGGGTGCCCAGCGACGGTGGGCTGGCCAAGCCTGAATTCTGGCAGAAGGACATGGGCTGGGCCGGCTGAGAGAGCAACATATCGGCCGTGTACGTCTCCATATCAAACATCCTAAAGAAGAGATTGAGTCCCCGGGCGGGCCCCGCCACTGCTCCACAGCCCGATGAAGATCCACCCACCACTTGTACAGAGCAATGGCTCAGATCAGGGCTGCCGGAGATCCTGACCGCGTAGTTGCCGAACCAGTTCGTAGTCATCTCGTTCCAGACGGTCATCTGCCCGTCGCCACCCGGACATGCCATTCTTACCTTGGCACCTACAAGATAATTTATCACACTAATTACGAGGGACCTCCATTACACAATCGCGTCTTACTAGCAAACTTCATAAACACAAAGAAAACCCAGATGCAGAAATGCAATCCATGGTGTATTGCTGTATTTTGTGTGCTTACCGTAGAGTGGGTAGTCGAAGAGGCTTATCTCTCCGTCTTTGCATTGGTCGCAGAAGACAGTGCCTGAGACCATGGCATCTGCCCATGTGGTCTTTACAAGTGTAAAAAGGAGAAGGGCGGTTGTGAAGAGGAGTTTGCAGAGGAAACCCATGAAGTTTTTGCAGAGAGAAATAAATGAGAAGATGAAAAACGGGAACCCGTTTTAGATGAGAGAGAGAGACAGAGATCATGAAATTGGTGGGGAGAGTAAATGTTAAATAAGGGGGGATTTTTGGGGCCTCTCTCAACTCTCAACTGTCACCATTTAATGAGGGAAAATGAATGGGAGCCTTGCTTCCCGACGATCATAAGTACAGGGATCCATTTAAGGGGAGATGGGGAAGAAGTTCACTTGCTAACTCATGGGGTGTTGGATGAAACCAAGAAAACATGAATACCTTTTCTCCATTGAATGCTCGTAATCTGCCAATTTGTAAGATCCAACTTTTGATTCTTGGAACTTTTTGAACCGTCCAATACATCACCTCGTTTATGATAGTGGTTGGGATCATCCAATCAAGAACATATTTGGTGCATGCTTGGCATTTCTAAGAATCACTGGCTCTGCCAACCAAACGGATGGACATAAGAGCTCCACTGTGTCTTTTCAGCCATTAATAAGTAAGTTTCTATTATATTTACTTTGTGTCTTTGAGATGCGGGAGCTGGATGTTCCAGAGCTACGAGTTCCAAAAACAGCTAGGGATACACATGAGCCATGTATAACCGATCATTTAAGTTGATCATCTGACTTCTTCCCGCAAAGTCTTGAGCAATAACAGCACGTTTAGTTGCTTCGAGATGATTAATGAACCTAAATGAATGAGAATCCTGGCAATCTTTCCTAAGTGTCAACGTACAATCTTATAATCCAGAGATTTAATTTATCATTTTGAAAATATAATTGAAAGTTTTTTCCAGTAGTGATTGCTACATGTACGATAATGATTGAGCAGATGGGTCCTAAAATGGGCTGTTATTGCAAACTTAGGTTAGCTGCGCCGTTTGGCAAATTGGTGTCGACCACCATTGAAAGAGATCATCCCCATGATCTGTAAAGGATTCAACGAAGTGGCCACGCTCCAATATGCTCCCCATGATTTCTTACACTACCCTCTAGTATGAAAACAATTCTCACACACATGTAAACACGTGTTTTGTTAGTTGATTTAATTAAAACAATTTCAACAATCCACAACTTGTTTTAAGTTATAAAAAAATCTCAAAACATTCTCCCACTTTTTAAAATCAAAATAGGAACCAAATAAAGGACATATTCGGAAAAAAAAAAATCAATCAGAAAGAGAGAAAGTAATTTGGCATTCAAATAAGATTCATCCATGAAAGAAAATAAATAGAACCTTGAACTTTCTCATATTATATATAAATCAAGACATATCATGATAAGTAGTAAAATAAATAATAAAAGAAAGAAAGAAATTTGGTATAACATTATTTTCAAGTAAATAGTAACAGTGGGCACATGCTTTGACCAAATGTGTATGTCTACCAACAAATTCCTCAGGCATTCTACTTCCTTTCCAATATAAGCCAATGCAATAAACTTAGATTGCATAGTGGAGTCCGTAATACGTGTCAGTTTTTTATTTTCCTACGAAGTTGCACGACCACCTAGGGTAAAAATCCAAGTAGTGACTAGTTCTAAACCATCTAGTTCCAAATTCCAATTTGTATCACTATAACATTCTAATACATCTGGTTCTCTATCATAGACATGCAAATCATAATGCAGAGTCTTCTTCAGATACTTTATCACTTACTTTAATGCTTTCAATGTGCTTTACTACAATTCCTTGTATATTGGCTTAACTTCTCAGCTACAAAAGCAATATTCAATAAATACATCAAGCTGTTGTATGAGTGAAAATGCCCATTCCATACAATAGCAAGTAAGTAAAAGCATAAGGAAAATAGTATAATTTTTTTTTTCAATGATATGTTTTCATTAATCAAATAAAGTGAATACACATTTCCAACCCATAAAGGTTATCAATACATATATAAAAAAAATAGAAGACAACACCTTTGATTATCTAGGGCTGAACTTAGGCTCATATCTCTCTTAAACACCTTGAACAATAAGAAAACTAAAGCAACTTCTCACCTTATGTGTGTGTGTGTGTGTGTGTGTGAGAGAGAGAGAGAGAGAGAGAGAGAGAGAGAGAGAGAGAGAGAGAGAGAGAGAGAGAGAGAGAATTTCTTGAAACATGGTTCTTGGAATTCAATGTTTATTCTATTTGTAGAAATGAAAGAGAGAACTACTAGTTATAAAATCAAGTGCTGAGGTAGTTATTTTAGCTAGCCAATGAGGTTTGGATGGCAAAATAGTAACTAATATAACCATGGCACCGAATGGAATTCCCTTGTAACTGGTTGGCTCTAGTACTCACATGGAATGGTATCAAACTGGAGCAAAATAGTAAAATCATTCAGTTTAATATGTAACAATTGCCAAGGGGATGGTGTGAGGCAGTCATTGTTTATCGAGTTTCATCTAAATTGAAATGAGATCATCTAGTGCTAAGTTATCGAAGAGATCATCTGGTGCTATTTTGTGAATGTTCGACGCTAGCACTTAGATAGGAGTTTGTCTGGTGTCACCTTTAGTGAAGTCATTGTCTAGTGCCACTAATGTTGGACTTCATTCTTTGAAAAGAATGAATTTGTCTGGCACCATTGGTGCCTAAATAATGTCGTGAGATCAATAAAGACAATGTCACAAATGCCAGACATTGCTTTGAAGCAATTTGAGAGTATGGGAGAGTGTTGGACTTCATTATTGAAGCATAATAGAAGTGATTGACACCACTTTGAGTCATAAATGGTCATTTGATGCTACTTGTTTGATACCACTTTGTGGTTGAGATTTTGGCTCCACGTTTTTCATTTAAACAACAACCATGTATACTTGATTACTTCAATCTATCAAGTTCCCATCACTTTTTAATAACATGACATCAAAGTGAAAAGAAGTATTCATAAGTTTGTAGTCAAAATGATCAAATCATCAGAGTGCTTTCTCAATGTAACTAAACTTGGTAAGAACTAGTCCATTTTTCTTTCCCATAATCTTGATCCTAAAACTACATCAGCTTCATCAAGATCCTTGATAATAAAATTTGATGATAGAAATTGCTTTCTTTCAATAATGTTTTACACGTCTATACCAAATAGTGATATTTTATCCACATAAATGCATATAATAACTCCTCTATCACCAAAAAACTTGTTATGCACACTAATATAACCATTATTAGGTATAACCATTAGAGATGAGAACTTTTTGAAGCTTCTTGTGCCATTGTTTAAGAGTTTATTTTACGTTGCATAGAGACTTAAGCAATCACATGCTTTAATTTTCTATCATAATAAAACCTTCAACTTGTTGCAAGTAAATTTCTTTGTGCAAGTCTCTGTTCAAAAAAGATATTTTCACTTTTGTGTAATGTATTAGCAAGTTTTGTATAGTATCAATAGCAATAAGTAATCTAATAATAGAGATTCTAGCAACTGGTGCATAAGTGTCGAAATTGGCAACACCTTTCTATCAAAATCCCTTAACTACAATTTTGGCTTTGTACTTTTCAAGTGCATCATCAGCCCTCATCTTTTTTTGCAAGACCCATTTGCATCCAATTGCTTTATATCCTAGTGGTAAATCATCTAATACCCACGGTTTGCCTGATGAGGTATTATGGTAGAGAGATAATTGATGATAAGTCACTTCCTTTCCCGGTCTCTCTCATGCGATGTGCTTTACCTAGATGCATCCCTCCTTTTCATCAGAAGATGATTAGGAAGAGTGTTGTTGACAATGATGGAATGCATTTCATCATATGCAGCTTCTTTCCAAAATACTACATCATGTCTAGTTATTAATTTAGCAAATGTAGCATGATCATTTTCAATCATGTAGATTTTAAACTCATGACCAAATTCCTATTTTTCTCTTGATCTTTCGCTTTTTCTAATTTCAGTAACACTAGTCTACAAAGAATTCAACCTCTTATTAGATAAAAGAATGTCTTCTACTTCATTTTGATGAAGTTCTAAGGGTGTCCTTATACTGGATAAAGGAAATACTTTGCGCTTCATTTTGACCAGTTTTTAAAGGAAGTGAACTTTCGACAAAACTAATATTAATTACTTCCACATTAGCGTGAGGATGGGGATATTCCAAATTCAACAATCTCTAACCCTTGCTCACCATAGAGTAGCCAATAAACATATAATCAGTTGTATGATATTTAACCTTGGAATCATCGTAGCTAGGTAATGTGTCATAAGCAAGATACCCTCACATTTTCATGTCACCCACCTGAAACAATTCAACAAAGGACGTTTGGCATAGAAAATTTGCTTATTTTTGTTTGCCGAACGTAGTTTATATGCATGTATACTTTACCTGCCTGAGTTATCACAATGCCTATTGACAGTTTAATTGTACCCCATATCTATCAGCATTGCTTTGTCTAGTTTCACCCAACGCCTTCTTTGCCTGCTTGCCTGCCTGTCTTTCCAAGCTATTAATGGGTTCATTTTCCTTTGGGAGGAGTTTTATATATAGCCGTTTGGAGAAAGAGAGGATGAGATGAACTTGGCGGTGAGCATTAATGGTGGAAGAGACGTGGGAAAGAGTCAAAGCCAACTCTAAGCAGCAGCAGCTTCTGGTTGAAATTTTCAACTTGGCATTAACACGAGAATGATGAGTTTTTCCCGTTGGCTCTTCCAAACTCATGAAGACGATTAAGAAATTATGAGCGTTGGTCACTAGCAACTGACATGTCTGTAGCTCATCAGAAACTTACTGTTACATGTTAGGTTCAACCAGTTACTGAAAGAATGAAGGATGTCACACCCGTTCATGTGGCTAGTTGGTCCGTGCTAATATTTGGGTGTAGACACGAATGTTTGAGATTTGACACATGGTTGGAGTACTTCTACATTTGGGAGCTCATTTATATGCTAGACGAGAGAGAGAGAGAATTTCAAAAGATTTGGTGGTTGAGATGTTTCCTTCTCGTGTATTATTAGAAGACAATTGAAAGAGAGGACTGACAGAGAGAGAGAGAGACTGCAGCTTATAAAAGCATGCTGAAATTGTTCTATCAATAGTCCACATCCAATGTGAATGAATAAATGCTACACTAACCAAATATTAAGATTGTCTTCCTTTTAGTGGAGGATTAAGATTATCTAATTGGAGTGACCAACGTAGTATATTGAGTTTGTTTCATACAAATAACCATATATAAGTGAGTAATTATCTTCCTATGTACGGCCAGATCAGATTGAAATTAAAGGTTTGCCTCCTATTTAACAAGAATGGTAGCAGGCACCGACTCACGAAGCCATAAATTTGTAGGTGCAAGAGACCATCCCTTGCCCATGACCACGAGTTCTAGATTTTTCCTTTTTCAATCTTTTATTTTGTATTCTTCCCCACTTTGGAGTGGGACTAATCCCAGGGATGTGCGAAATCACCCCCAAACCCCACAAACTGGGTAAGTCCAAGCTCGGGATCTGAATTAACTTAGTTCTGTGGAGCAACCCATGACTCCAATCAACTCGTTAGGCACCATCCCCTGCGGATTCATGTGCATTAGAACTCGGAGTATCGGTTTTTTTTTTGCTAGTATGATTATGTGAAGGCCCTTATAATTCAGCAGCAGAGAATAGTATTCATTAAAAAGGGCAGTCCGGTGCATGAAGCTTGCACGTACACGGAGTACGGGGAAAGGGTGGACCACAAGGGCCAATAGTATGCAGCCTTACCTTGCATTTTGCAAGAGGCTGTTTTCACTCTTTAAACCCGTAATCTCAAGATCACACGAAGACAGTTCTATCCTTGTGTCATGGCTCAGAGAATAATATTCATTGATATCTATATTTATGATAGTGATATATGGCCCCTTGTACGAAGGACCTTCTACCAAAACTCTCATACATTAGAAGATCTTAAGATTGCTACTTTTAGTTGTAAAATAAAATAATTTTTTTTTTTATCGTTCACTTCACTGTACCACTTAATAAAGCAGTTGTTAGAATCATCCAATAGATTAGAATTTCGAAGCTTGACCCATCTAGGGCAAGGGAAATATCGGTAGTGGTTCAGATCTTCATAGACGCAGGTTCACTTGGACTTGTAATTCAGATATTTGGGACAAGAGACATTATATTAACTTAGTGAGATTATTAATTTATAGGTCATTAATTATCCCTTTTTATTTTTATTTTTATATAGGAATAAATTAACCCCCAATTGTATATGCTCTTACAAAATGTAACTTAAAAGACTAATTGTTCCTTAATTAAATTAAATACCAAAATAGGAATATATCAACAAAAATATCTTAAAGTAAGTTAAATGTAAAATGCTAAGTGTATTACATTTTAACTATTCTATGCACAGTACCAATCCAATTCTTCTGGTCTAAACTTAAAATCATATCGGATTTAATTTGATCCTGCTGCAAAGAATTGGAACCGAACATCTGTTCCAAAGGACTATGACCTAATTTTTTGATCTGGTTCTTGTCGATTCTTCAGTCCTTGTTGTAACCCTAATCATAAGCGAGATATCTAAATTCAAGCAAACTTTTGAATGGATCATATCATCTAGAGGTGGGCGTCCTTGTGCAAATGTAGTGCTCTCTGCATTCCTCACGTAAAATTGCAGTTTGTCTTTGGATATACCTATCCGCGTATAAGGGTCTTTCCTTGATACGATTTATCCTCTGTTTATTCTCTCACGCGCCAAAAGCTAGCACGTGCAACACCCCCCACGCCTAGGGCATCCACTTTCATTCCCACATTGACCAAAACACCCCTAAGCAAAATCTTCCCATCTCTAAAACCTCCCTCCCTGCAGCAACAAACGCCATTCTTCCCCTTCCTCTTTCTCCAACCCAAAATCCCATTCCCTCAGTTTTCCGGCCATGGGTCGTGTAATCCGAGCCCAGAGAAAGGGAGCAGGCTCCGTCTTCAAATCCCACACCCACCACAGGAAAGGACCCGCCAGATTCCGCTCCCTTGATTTCGGCGAGCGAAATGGCTACCTGAAGGGTGTCGTAACCGATATCATCCACGATCCCGGGCGTGGCGCCCCCCTTGCCCGTGTAACTTTCCGCCATCCATTCCGGTACAAGCACCAAAAGGAGCTCTTTGTAGCTGCTGAGGGCATGTACACTGGGCAATTTGTTTTCTGTGGGAAGAAGGCCAATCTCATGGTTGGGAATGTTCTTCCGCTTAGATCTATTCCGGAGGGAGCTGTTGTTTGCAACGTCGAGCACCATGTTGGTGATCGTGGAGTGCTTGCTAGGTGTTCTGGGGATTATGCTATTGTTATCAGTCATAATCTCGATAATGGCACCACTAGGTATTCCTCTCATTCTGCCCATTTTTGTTTAGTTGTTCTTTGTGAAGGGTTTTGGTTGATCGCTTTGCGTTTTCTCATTGTTTTGCTTGCTTATCTAAGAGGGTTTTATGTGTAGGTTTATTTTCTGTATATATCATGTTGTTCTTTGAGGAACTATCAGATGAGATGGGACTTCATTGAACGTTTACCATTTTTCTCTAGTGGTTTAATAAAAAATCGTTATACTGATTGAATGCTTGTATAACAAAAGCTGTTGAAAACGAAACAGAGATTGAATTTTACTGTTTTAAACGCCTCATTGAACGTTCAGCATGTTCCACACTTTATAGGCATCGATTCAGATTGGATTGGTACAATCATATAACAAGATGGTTACTTGAGGTTATTTTCTAGTCCATTTTGGGGTGATTGTATCTAACCCCAAGAGTTGAATTCTTCCGAGAACATTTTTTCGGTTCACTGTGGTTGTGGGGGGATTGAATTGATTTAACCCGATGGATGTAGATTGATGCTAAAATCTTGTGAAGGTTGTGAATGCTGGAGGGGTATCATTGGAAGTGCTAGGATCTA
Source organism: Warburgia ugandensis (assembly GCA_035236585.1). Classification (NCBI taxonomy): domain Eukaryota; kingdom Viridiplantae; phylum Streptophyta; class Magnoliopsida; order Canellales; family Canellaceae; genus Warburgia; species Warburgia ugandensis. The sequence goes on from CP141129.1 coordinate 47,039,107, forward strand.
TAGGCTTTTCTTTTTTATATCATCCGGCCAATAGACTGAATATTTATAGGATTCCAATGTATGAGAAGATCATTTTTGATTAAGCATTTGCATAGTGCTTAATCTGAAGAGAGAATTCATCTGAATTTTTTATCACTCTTCCAACTTGTTCAATAAGTCACAGTGATAACTGTTTGGTTGTTGATGTAAATGTCATAATTATAGGTGGATATGCCATTGAAACATTAGCACAAGTAGTGTAGTGCTGTTGCAGCGGTTCAAAAGTCACATACCAGAGTTACTGCTGAGTTACACACAATGGTCAAGACACTGATAATGGTTGAAGCCCTTTCATCAAGACTGCTTGTATAACCTATCACTCCTGATGAGCATGGATAATTTCAATGACAAGTAGCTTATTATTGGCAAACTCATTCACTTGAGTTTTGATCCAGTGTGCAATCATGCGCCACATGTCGTGGCTGCTTATAGTTGTCAGTAAGGAATTGAAGTTCCATTGTCTGATCATGAAGCTGACTGACATGCAGGCTTGTGGCTGTTCAGGCATATTTTCTTAGACCAACTTTAGAAAGGACTATTGTTATGTTGAGATTAAAATTAAGTGATGATTGGCATATTGTACTTAAACTTGAAACATTGAAGTGTTCTAATGCCCTAATTTTTGCTTCATATCATCTAATTTATTGTCTTTTCTCATGAAGATTAAACCAGCACTTATTTCCACCACTGGCACATTGTTCCAATAACATGCTTGCTACAGCCTCAAAATAGAGGCACCAGTAGAAACTTCTGATCAGTGTCAAAGGTGACTGCTATTAGGCATGCAGTTATGCTTCTTGGGGTTTTGGTACCATAGTCATTGATCACGTTACTTTGAGCTCTATTGTCGAAAAATCGGGCTTTTGTGGGTGACTTGGGGCCCAAAAGTTAGTCCATTTATGAATGGAAACAGAGGACAGAGCCTCATTTAGTTATGCTTTCTTTGTGCTATTCTAAAGTTTCAACATCATAGTGAGAGGCAATCTTGTCTTCTCGTCATGAAACTTTGAGATGCATAACTTCTCAAATTAAAGACAATCATTACCATGTGGTATGTCTTTCTGCAGGATAAATATTCGGAAATGAGCTGGAGGTATACCTGGAATATGCTGAATCTCCGAGTATCTTAACCCTAACTCTTATCATTGAAGTTGTGTGATTTGGAGTTGTCAGAACAAGCTGCAGCCAGTAGACCTATGAGCATGGCTTATTTTGATGCTGAATATCTGAGGAATGAATTGTTTGTGCTGTCTGAAAAAAGTAAATTAGTCTTGATAAATTCCGGAGTTAAGTTTAAAATCCAAATTGGAAGCAAACAATTTTTGGTATAATGCAAACAGAAACATTACTGCTAGGCTGCATGACTACTAATGTATAGCCACAAGAATGCTCGTGGGATATGCATCTTGTCCTAAATGCATTGTGAGATATCACTCAGTTCTGTTCTTTTTCTTTTTTGGGTCAAAGATGATTCTATAAGCTACCAATAAGAAGACTACAGAGTTCTCAGCATTTCAATGTCGTTATATCATCCAAGTACAACACTTGAAAACAAAGGCAGTTCAAAGTACCAACATTCAGAAGCCCCAGGAGCATCCAGTCCTTAAGTACTTACTCCTGCTCTTGCTGATGTATAAATGTGGATATATTCGCCATACATCATGTTTTATGTCATTGAGGCCATTCTTTAAACTTTGTTGAAATGCTTCAAGTGGGGTACTAGAGGTAACTTTGTAGACATTTGCCGGCTGTAATTCCTGGACATGGGTTTATCACTTTATATAGTGAGTGAACTACTGATCTTTTCCTTGGTAATTAGTAATTTAATTTTGGCATTTCTATATGATGTCAACTTTCTAGGGACGACAGAAGTTCCACTGGGTCTTCAAACTATATGAATGTGTTAGAAATTCCTGTACATGAAGGTCAAATATCTGATATAATCAGTCGTATACTCTTTGGTTTTGTTACTTCAAAATTTAGGATGATATCTTTTCCGTCCTTTCAGGATCAAGCTCCCTTCCGGTGCCAAGAAGATTGTCCCAAGTGGATGCCGTGCCATGGTTGGACAGGTTGCAGGTGGAGGCAGAACTGAGAAGCCAATGCTCAAGGCTGGTAATGCTTACCACAAGTACAGAGTGAAGAGGAACTGCTGGCCTAAGGTTCGTGGTGTGGCCATGAATCCTGTTGAGCATCCTCATGGAGGAGGTAACCATCAGCACATTGGACATGCCAGTACTGTTCGCAGGGACGCACCGCCTGGGCAAAAGGTTGGTCTCATTGCTGCTAGGAGGACTGGTCGTCTCCGAGGACAAGCCGCTGCGACTGCTTCAAAAGGAGACAAGGCTTAGTGCGTTTTCCTTTTGTTCTGGTTTTGAAACTTTCCTAGTGTTCTCTTTTCCTTTCTTCAGACTGCAGACATTACCATTGAAGTTTTGTAGCTAGACAGGCTTGCCAAAAGCAGCCATATTATGGATAGAGTTGCTTTGCATGTACTGAATCTGTTTGACCACTTATGCTTGGCGTTTTCGTTTAATAGCCGTCTCTTTCTGAAGATGATATAGACACGTTTAAGTGTCTATTATCAAGTACCTGTTTCGAAGCTGCTGGTCCAGGCCGCACATAAAATGTGAGAAGTGATTGCTAGGTTCTTCTTGATGTTCACTTCTTGCCTCCACCTACCATATAACGTAATAATCATCTGATCACGTCCATGTTTTTATTCTCTGATAGAATCATAATTTAGAATCTTCCATAAGCACATTATGAAAATCAATCCAAAGATTGGGCCTTGCTGCTTAATCTTAAATCTAGTCTTTTGTGACACCCTCTTTTTTGATAAAATGCTTTTTGGTACTCAGTGGTAGTTTAAGAATAATGCCTTTGTTGAGCCGGATGATGCGTGCCACACTCTTCCATGATGTTGGCACCTTCGGACTAACCCCTACATCAGATTTCCTCAGTGAAATATGTACTAATTCCTGAGCTTATAGAGTTCAAGCTTTTGAAGAAGAATCCCTATCGATGTTGTTTGGAACCCGTACATCAGATTTCCTCAGTGAAATATGTACTAATTCCAGAGCTTACAGAGTTCAAGCTTTTGAAGAAGAATCCCTATCAATGTTGTTTAGAACTCGAAGTTCTAAGCAGAGTGGGATCTTTGCAGAGCGGGATAGTAACTTGTCAGAACTTGTAAGTTCTCAATCCCTGCTAACTCAAGCGAAAACTTATTGCCAAACTTAACCCACCCAATACTATCTATCCATACAACAACCTTCCACGAGTTCACTCTTAACTTACGCCTAACTTTGAGTTACAAATTTTTTTGCTTCATGCTGTTGAATGTCAAAACGCATCATAGTTGATTTTGCATAATTCACCCTTTTCCTGATATAATTTCAGATGCTCTCGTTAAGTCCATATGAGCTTTGAGGTTTTGAGCTTGGACTGAACCTTTTCTTGCAAAAATAATCTAGTCCTTAGCTAGTATAAGAAGATTAACATGTACATGTTGCTGGCCAAATTTAATCTTGAAATCCACTTCAATTCGACAGCCTTTAAGTCATTTTTGAAAGACACTCTCGAACTATGAGGAATAAGAATGGTGAGAGTGGGTATCCTTGCTTGGGGCCTTGAATAGCTTGGAAAAATCCTTTTGGACTTCCACTGATCTGTAAGGAGATCTTAGAGTACTTCTGAATGCAGTTAATAGTCCAGGCCATGAAGGTGAGGCCAAAACCCATCCTTCTTATCATGTAATGTTAAAATTGCCATTCAACTCGATCACAGGCTTCCTCCAAATCAATTTTACAAGTTACTCCTTGAATCCCTTCTCTGTAAGCATTCCAGGATTTGCCTATTTTCAACGAAGCAAATTGAGTCGGGGATAAGATTTGTGACAAGATTTTCTTAAGTCTTTCTACAAGCATTTTTGCAATAATTTTATATACTAAGCCAATAGGTGAAATTAGTTTAATGTCTTTCACAACTTTCGGTCCTTCCTCAAGGACCAAAGCTTTTTCTCGTACAAAGTCCTTGTTGGAACATTTGAAATATTTCCCAAAAATAGATTTATTGAACCCCGAAATTTTTTTATTATAAAACTCTGTAATGAAACCGTCGAGCCTGGTACGCCATCAGATCATAGAAATTTCAGCACCTTTTAAACTTCTTCAACAGTTAAAGGGCTATCTATAAGCAATCTACGATGCTCAAATAATATATTGAAAGAAGTATGATCCGGATCATCCACCATCACCCTGTTGATTTTGAGCTGTTGAATCTTATTAAGCCGATTTCTGGCAAATGCTCGCCTGTGAAATGACCTTGTATTGTTATCACCTGCTTGATCCGACGGCATCTAGATTTGTTTGTTCATCGAATTTCTCGGCTGATTACCACCTCATTAAGTTCCATTTTAATGTGGGGTGCTCAATTGTTGCCGTTCCTTAAGACCTAAGTCTTCTCGAAGTAAAATTGAATTTGTTCTAACTTGCTAAGGAGTTGATTCTAAGTAATTTGGATTTAAGAAATATGAGTTTGGTACAATTGCATTGGATTACCATCAGTTTGGATTTTTTCCCACCAATTTTCAACCAAGTCTTCCAATTTTGGTTCAAGAAACCATTCATTTTTCAAATGAAATGGAGACGGACCCCGATCAGTCTCATAAGACCGCAAAGAGTTTGGCCAGTATTTGAGGTTCTTTTTTCAGCTGAAATTGCTGTGCTTGTGAAACATCTCTCTCTATATCTTTTGTTATTATTTTTTACAGCAAATAATTGTGAAGCAAACTAACAAAAACCTATTATTCTAATTCTCGATTCTACTTAGAGGGGCTTATTTAAAAGCACATGTTTGGCGTTTTGTTGGCATATGTCCTGTGATATCTTTGATGATATCTTTTGTGATATCTGAGATATGTGTCATATATTCTGTGATATCTTGTATGATATCTGAGATATGTGATATTTGTTTTATGATATCTGAGATATGCCTCAGATATGAGAAACATATGCTTCTTATATATCATAGTTAAATAAGCTGCATTTCTGGCACATGCCATGATATCAACTAGCACCTTGATATTCATTAATGATTTGGGCCATTCATTTGAAGCCATTCATCTATGCTATGATATTTCTAAGGCCTAGGGATTTTATGGTACCTTTGTTGTATATGCATTTGTGTGGCACCAAATGTTGCAAAATTGTATGTGGAATACTCTCATTTCCTTGTTAAATAACATATAATCAAAAGATCTTAAGAAGACTAAAAGGTCTTCAGAAGAATTTCATAATCGAGGTAGACCGAAGTGCAAGGGTTAGTTGCAGCCCTGGTAAGTAAATTCCTCTCATTGCTTTAGTAAGTGAGTAAATGTAGCCATAGCAAGTAAGAGTGAGACTCAAAGGTTGACTTGTGACTAGTAAAAGAGTTACACACAAGTGCCGCACGGGTTTAGCAAAGGTGAAATTGGAAAAATGCCATAAAGTAATAGCAAATCTACAAAAAACCCTAGTCGTAACAATTAATCTGTGTGAATTTTCCTTTATCAAAATATATATTTTATAATTTCAATTTCTTAGAAAAATTGGAAATAATATCCAATGATTTGAAAAATCAAATATATCGGTTGATATTAACTAATATTTTGCCCATTGTGTCTGCTATACGTACCAATATATATAGGAGAATTTCATATACCCAATAAAATCAATCAAATATCGTATCGTTTTTCAGTAAGCCCTATGTCTTAGCTGATATAATCGATATATGGGTGTTATTTTCTTCCATGTTCAATAGGCATTTCAAGAAGGGGAGTCTTTGCACAATGATAGAGTTGTTGTCGTGTGATCTTAAGATCACGGGTTCAAGGGATTAAAACAGCCTCTTGCAAGGTAAAAGCTATGCACAAAAGACCCTTGTGGTCCGCCGCTTCCTTGAACCTCGGATATATGGGAACTTTGTGCATTGGGATACCTTTTTCTTTTTTCAACAGGTATTTCACGAGGTTTTGGTCTTTGTTGGAGTCACACAAAATGCATTTCTCATAATATTACTAATACGATTAACATGAAGTAGAGTAGACTACAATTTGTTTATAATTTCTGATTAGGATCTTTGTTACCACCCCGTCGGGCCCACAACAAGAATATTGTTCCGTGCGCACGCGCACGGGTTTTGGTTCTCCCCTGCGTCCAGGGGAAAAGGCCTTCTTGTTGTGAAGGGAGAGAACCCCCCGTATAACCCAGCCCAGTGAAGGCCTTTTCCCCTGGACGCAGGGGAGAACCAAAACCCGTGCGCGTGCACACGGAACAATATTCTTGTTGTGGGCCCGACGGGGTGGTAACAATCTTCTTTTATTACGATTTTGTTATTTGTCTTGAACGATTCATCTCGACCTCTTTATTTATGTTCTTACTTTTTATCATAGTTTTTTATTCAGGCCCGAAAGTGTTTTATGGGCTGAAAAATTGTGGCTTCATTTGAGCCATACATCTGATAGCTTACACCTTAGATCACCAACTTCTCACTAACAAACTACAAATGTAGTTACATATGAAGGGCCCAGGAACTCTAAAATTTCCATGTGTTTGAAACATTGGAAATCAAATGTAAGTCCCATCAAATCGACAGTTTGGGTCATTCATAACGCATTATACTGGCAACTACTTTGTGGCTCAACATGTGCCTCATGGATGAATTGCTAAGTGCCAACACTATTCCGTGTTGTGCTTGATTTCACCCAAGCTTGGATGGATCCATGGCCCTTGATTCCTTATGCATTAAATTACCTGTATACTTTGGCACGTGGGTCTCGAAATTGGTTATTAGAATGGATCCCATCATATTGATCTGCATAGTTAGTTTGAATACTTCATTTTAATTTGGATGGGGGTCATAAACTCAACTTTGACCTGATCATATGACTGGGTATTATGCTTTACAAATGATCCAAACCATCAAATTGTCCATTTGGAAACTTAAAAGGGCCAAAAACATAGTAGTTAGGATGATCCAAATGGTGACATTTTTGCCTTTTTAATGGTGGATTTCAATTGGCAGCCCCTACAAATGGAATTTATTCCTAAAGTTCTATAAAGATCTAATGCTAAAGACCTACCAACCAAGCAAACCCAAGAGTTCAAATAAGAACCATGCTTGACAAGGTTTAAGAGTAACTATAGGAATTCTATAAGTTTCAATCACTCCACTGCACATCTGTACATCCCAGCAAACACATAATTAGGAAGACCATTATTTATAGGCAACAATTTTAGTATAGAATTCTGATGACATATTTCCATTCCCACCATCATCAATTAGCTTCAACAACTTGGTTGGGAACTTCCTTCTTCACAAAGGCTTCAATGTATTCCTTCATGCAGATGCAAAACAATTTTGACAATGAAGCCGAAGCAGAACCACAAGCAAAATACATACAAAGTACATATTATAACTATCATAACTGCAATGATGTTACCTTGCAGGAAGTTTATCATGCGGCCGGTTGTAAGGAGTCCAAACAAGGTTCGCCCATAAACAAGCGCATAGCCTGCAAGAGTATATGATAGAAGATTATACAAAGCTTTTCGAACAAAGGAGCGTGGATAGATGCAACCAGTGCCAGTCTCACAAGCTCCCTTCAACCCCCATTACAACAATTATGAAAGTGCTACAAGAACTAGTTCGTGCATATAGTAATATGCAACTATTAGTATCTTTGGCGAAGAGCCGACATCGAGGTGCCAAACTTTCCCGTAGATGTGAACTCTTGGGGAAGATCATCCTATTATCCCTAGAGTTGTCTAAAACTAATGCGCTTTCTTTCAAGCTTAAACCAAAAGATAAGACAAAAGGTGAGGAGAAGTAAGAAGTCCATAGATCGATAGGCTTTAGACACACTTTTACTTGGGGCTTTATTCCCCTTTGAAGTATAGAAAGCCCGCAGGAAAAGCTAGGTAGGCCTTACTATAACCAATTGCACTGATTCCACTCAATCTTTTACACCGATGTATCATACTCTCTCCATGAGGTCATCATAATAAAATACTGAATAAAAAATGTGCTTGAGTTATTGTTGCAATACCTTGATATAATTATCAGTGTCAAGTGTACAACGATGATAAATCCCAGTAGGTAAAACAATCATTCCTCCTTTTTTGACCACCACACGGATCCAGCGGTCATCTTGATGCCTCACATCAAAGTATCCTTCACCAACAAAGGAAAGATAAGTGCTTATCCAATACAAACAAATAAATTATCGACCAAAATGCACAAAATAGATAGTCCTACCACTTCCTGCAACACAATATCTGATCTCTTCGAAAAAGTTTTTTGTCTTTTCCTCATAGTTTGGAAGTTTTTCTGGGCACACCTCGTAAAAGTCCTAAAATATTGCACCATTCCGATCCATTAAAATAGAAATTAGGGTCTTTAGCATGATCCATCTATCATCTTCATTAAAGAAATGAACATATACATTTGCCTAAATCACACACAATGTAAGAGTAACCCCTTTCTTTGCGAATTTTCTTCAACTCCTCATCAGTTTCATACTTATCAGCATCTAAATGCAAATTGAGCACGATGAGCTCTGCGTGAAAATGATTGTTTCAGGAACCAAGTTCATAACATCATATAGCTTGCAGAAGAAAATTTCTTAGTTGAAGAAATGCACCTGCAAGTTTATCTAGAGAAACAAATTCCTTGGGATCACGATGATGGGGAAGTCTCTGATCGTGTAACAAGCTTGGGTGACTTCCTCCCTAGGATCCTGATTGAACATAATAAATCATATAACAAGCAATTATAAAAGATGCAAGAATATATGAAAACATGATGACAAAGTCAAAGTTGGGTGGCATTCAGCAAGGCGAAGTGAGTGAACCTCATCCAAACAAAATGAGATGTGAAAGCAGCTAACATAATAGTTTTTTTCAGAATATCTCGAGCTAAGTGGGTGATGTACATCTAGAGGTGCCATCTCAGTGGAAAATACTTGTTGGCAGCTGACTATGTGAGACTTGCAGTTCTTTTTAGGTCATTAGAGTGAGACAGTTTCTTATTTGAGCAGTCTATGGATCAGAAATTTTGTTGCCATTTCCTGAATAAAGCTAACTTGAATTTTCACCAATGCCTTGGCTTCACCATTTTCTGGGCTGCACAATTGTGTTCTCAACAAATGGTTTATTAGCCAATCATATGAAAGAGTGAAGCTACACAGTGATAAACTAAATAACTGTCGTCATACAAAATGTAGCAGCAATTAAAAGATAGGTTGTGGCACTTCTACCATTTGTAAGTTAGCAAACTGAAGTCCTACCTTGAATCTGCAAAAACAATATCCAAGAAGCATAAAATAGTATGCCCCTTCATCAAAAAATGCCAAACATATGCCGTTAAATGAGCATAATCATGAAGAACTCAGCAAAACTGAATAAATACAATAAGGATCCATTAGCTCCAAAGATATAAAGTAAAACAAATAATAGAAACTTGAATGAGAGCATGAAAGACAATACCACTTACTTGGATTCAATTTCCTCTCTCAGCCATGTCAAACACCCCAATATGAAGTTCATAGAAGAGCATCAATCAATATTCATATGGTCACACACACACACACAAATATGTTCTATGAGATAGAAACATTACCATATGTAGACATAGTTGGAAATCAAATCCATCAGGTGGCAGTGAGAGAAAGAAATCACAATTAGAAGGTAGATGACTCCAAGCAAAAGTAATTACAAGAAAGTTAGAAGATAAGTTTTATATAAACAAAGGAACAAGGCCTCAAGGTAGAACCTAAAAATGTAAACACATAATGGATTTACTATCAGGAATTGTTAACTGTGCTCCTCATCTTGTAAGAGCCTCTTTCAACATGACAGAGTCATGTGCAGACCCCTTAAAGCCGGCAAGCACATATGTGAACTGTATGTCAAAATTGCATCATGCAAGAACATTCTATGCAATGAACCCTTTCCTATATGCCACTTTGACAAATCACGAGGACCCACACCAAAAACCCTACCAGGTATCAATGTCCCATATGTAGCTCCAATGCAGCCCTGCCAACAGTATGTGACATATTGAATGTTATGTTTGCAATGTCCCAATCTATTGTATTGAAACTACAAAAGACAGATACAGTTATTGTGAAATGATTGTCTCTTTGATAATTATTTGAAATCTCAGGGTAGTCCTCCATTGCATGCGGAGCCATAAGGCGACTGTACAACCGCAACATTGCACGAAGAACTTTGTGGAAGTTGGTACTAATGGGATAAGTGGACCTAAATAGATCCTTCGCTGTTGGTTCTTACCTCAAGTCATGTCAGACAATCATTAAAAATGTTGCCACCATCTCCTCCAGTGACACCTAGCGGGTGCTCAATAAGAGGTCGGTGTTTTGAAGAATATTAACCAACTTACTAAATTGGAACTGATGCATTCTATACAATTTTTGGAATCTTGTCTCAGTTTCTTCATAAACTATTCGAAATTCCTCATAACCTCAAGTATGTTTTTTGAGTGTGCAACGAATGCGACGTTCTCACGTTCAGTGCGGCATCCTCCTCAAATTGCATAACATGTCTAAGTATGTGTGATGCGGTCGTGCTTACCACATTATGCACTTCATGAAAGACTTCATCGTTACGTGCAGTGCTGCATTGTCCCTCTTCGGCCATTGCCTTATATTATTTCACATGAAATCTTGCTTATATTTTAACAAAATTTTGGCAAAGTCTCCCTTGTTTGTTGGATGGTTCCATTTTATGCATGTGAGGTGTTACACCTAATAATCAACTTTTACAACCATAAAAATTATATATTGTAATATGTATATTACAACATCGCCCATTTATAATTAAATGTTGAAATCATATAATGACAACAATAAATGTGTGATTAAATATTCGTAGCCTCAATGTATAGAATAATATATGACTAACCAGAATAAATACTATCCATAGAGGTCCAATATAATTACACACAAAAGAGTTTTAACCAAAATAGTTTCTCTGAAAAGACCAAACACCTATAGGTGCATCTTGACATATAACAGCTGTCTCTCTTGCGAACAATGAGCAAAACCCTTCCTAAAGCCTATGTCTGTTTTTTGTAGAATACTATACGCCTTAACCCTCTCTATCTCAGTCAGACCCTCTAAAGAATCCAATGCAATCATCCACGAGGTGCTGTCTATACTTGCAAGTCTTTCTAACCTTGATATAATGGAAGGATCAATGAATGTATGGGAATCATTACATGTTGAGGATAATGATTGACTAGCTTGATTCCCTTTTCCCCTCACTTGCTGCGGGTTAACAGTCCTAGAGGAGGGAATTGAGGATGATATTGTGGAGGTAGCTTGGTGGATAGGGGGTTGTGGAAGGTGTTCAGATGGATCTTGTGGGTGTAATCCATCATTGTCCCCTTCAGCTTCCTCCCCATAATATGGGACATAGGAGTAAAATGCATCAACATCCACATTTGACATATTTGGTTTGTATACTTCCTCAACTGGGTGTGTATATTGACTGCCAGTCATGCTCGATTCACAGAGTCCATCATCTTCTACAGAATTATTAATCCCTAAGAAAAATTCTCTGGTGGCAATTCTTCCCCCAAACACAGTCTCTAAGTGCTCATAGCTCCATAAATTCCTCCCAAATAAGTATTGAGCCTCTGGATTCAACTGTACATAAACAAACATTTGTAAATGCATTGTAAAGATGATGTATATTATTATAGAAATGGAGTGATGCATTACCTGGAGGTGGGTATTCATGATCTTTAGAGTTGCGAGAAAGCAATTTCTCTCTGCATCCCACCATAATCTTGAGTCTCCATTCCTTAACTTTGCAAGTATGATGTACTTGCTTTTGAAAAGTCATATTTTGGTATTCAGTTGCTTTATTATTAAATCAACTTCAAATAGCTTTTTGAAGCGAAGCAACAATTCCTTAATCACCACACCCTTTAGTATACTCCTAGTTGCGATGATTCTACCCTCTATGATTTCATTATAAAGTATTTTGAGGATAAAGTCCTCTTGTTTCTTAGTCCATTTATTGTATGATTGTTAAGTGTTCAATTTTGTTCAAAATATCCCTAATTTAGTGTTTAATTAGAGCATCTAGGCCATTAATTTCAAGATTTTATATAAAATATTTTATTTTAGCTTTAATCAGCCATCAACCATTGAATTGAAAGATTTAGCTGTCAGATGATCATCAAAGCTAATTAAATGAAAAATGAATGGTTCAGATGATTCTAATAGGGTCCTGTGCATTGCAGATAATCGACTCAGGCGTGGACGCTCCAAATCAAATCAAGGGTATCAGATGAAGAGGATGAAGTTTCATGGAAATCATATGGAATTTGAAGAGTCTTGGGACAGGACAAAGTTTAAGACTTGCAAAGTTCTAGCAAGTCTAGACTTCTAGTGGACCCCACTCTCTCTTATCTCTCTTTCTTATCTTTTTCCACTTATCACTTTTCTCTCTATCTCTCTTCACTCCCTATCTCACACGTCTCCCTCCATCTCACACTCTCTCTCATGTTTCTCTCTTTCTTCATATACCCCTCCATTCTCCACTCTTCGGAGGAGGCTCGGCAGGACCGTGGTTGCTGGCCGTAGGAGGCAGCCAGCCCATCCCTTCTCTCCTTCTTCTTCCTCTCTTCATTCCCCCTCTCATTCTCTCATTCTCTGCTCTTCACACGACTCTCTCATTACCACCGTCATCTTTAGGCTGGGCGGAAGATCCTCTCCTTCTCCATTCCCTTCTCTCCACTCCACTCCACATCTCAACTCTCTCCTCTTTACCTCCTTGGCCAGCCATAGGTGCGTGGCACACCACAGGCCTGGCGTCATCTCAACTGCCCAGAACCTCCTCTTCAACCTCATCGGCTCCACCTTCCTACCCATCTCCCAACTCTCTCTCTCTCTCTCTCTCTCTCTCTCTCTCTCTCTCTCTCTCTCTCTCTCTCTCTCTCTCTCTCTCTCTCTCTCTCTCTCTCTCTCTCTCTCTCTCTCGCACTTGCCCATCATCCCTCATTGCCCAGCATTGGTGTGTGACACACCTTTGTTGGCCATCTCCCACCTCCCTCTCGTTCTATCTTTTTCTCACCTCTTTCCTCTATCATCTCCTCTATTCCAACTCCCTTCTCACTGAGATCCAGTACCCCTGCGTCCCTCCTTCTCCTACCCTCTCACTTCTCTTCACCTTGCCCAAATTGCACCATATCGGAAACCCCCTTACCTCTGCCTTCTCTCCTCATTCAGTCTCTCTCACTACCGCACGACCTCGGCTCCTTCTCCCTCTATTCTCCAGTTCACTGCTCCATCCCGCGTTCCCACTTCTCTCTTCCTTCTTCTTTCTTCTTCTTCCCCTCTTTTCTCCTCTCTTCTTCCCCCTCCTTCTCTGGTAGTATTTCTCTGCATCACCAGACGGTACAGGGAAGGAAACCCAAGTCGGGTTTCCTCCTGCCTTTCCATTCCCGAGGATTTCTAGCGTTTCTCCTTCTCCTTCATCTCCTTCTTCCTCTTCCCTTCTTCCCCTTTCTTTTCTCCCTTCTTCCCCACATTTTCTTGGTTTTTTCGAGTAATACGAGAACCCCAGAAAGTACAAGTCTGCCCCTGGCAGATTTGAGGAATTCCAACTCTGTCCTTTGTCAGAAATTCCAACTATGTCCCCTGTTTAATTCCATATGAGTCCCTGGTTTAATTGCAATTGTGTCCCTGTGCTATTCTAATTTTAACTTATCCACGTTATGACTATCCAGGGACAGGCTTATCTAGGACTGCTTATTTTATTGCATTTTTTGTGTTTTTGGAATAAATAATTGTGTACATTGCAACAATTGAATAAATATGGATTTTATTTTATTGTTAGTTGAATTTTGCTATATTCTTTGTTTTGATTCTTTTATTAATTGAATTTTATTGAAAACTCCATCATTTTAAATCAAGTCATTGTAGGATCGGCCTGTACTTGCATAAGCTGTACTACAATAGCCCATGCACTTGCGGTTAAACAATCAATAAGTTTTTGGCGCTGTTGCGGGGGACTTGCAATGGAGTTTTTATAAAATTTAATTAAAAATTCAAAAAATAAAAAATAAATAAAATAATCCAGAAAATAATAATTAAGAATTGCATTTTAGGCATTCTTAGGTGCATCTTTAAGCATTTTTAGTGCATAACCACTTTATTTCCTGAATTCGGTACTAATTATTATTTTTCTTTTTCAGAAAATTGGAGTGGAGCTTCATCAATTAGATAGATTTTTCTTGCTTTCCTAGATTAGGAATTTTATTTTTGAGTGAATCTTGTAGTGAGGCCCCTTTGTAATGTGCATTTTTAATTTTAATTTTTAAAGGGTTGTAATAATAGAGAGCAAGTGTGGGATAAGGTGGCCCACACTTGATCTTTATAAAAAAACCTCACTGTAAGTCTCCTTACTCATTTATTTTCTAGATTAGGGTTTGCATTTAGAATAACTTGCATTGTTTGGTAGTTAATTGCATATAGAAAGCATCTGTTATAATTGTTGCATTTTAGAATTTTGCATTAGTTTTTTGTTTTTAATTGCATTTTAGGACACGTCTAACGCTTTAAGGTGAATTATATGTTGATCGAATTGCCATGGTGTGTGAAAATTAATTAGTAAGGGCACCCTACCCCACAAGATGAGGGGTGGATTTCATCACCACTCCTTGGCCCACCTAGGGTAATCACCTCAAGCGCGCAACCCCATCATTCACTTTAAATTAAAATCAATTAAAAGAGACCTATAGGGTCAGTACATGCTCGTAGGACCCTCTTAATAGGACACGAATTATTGTCACTCCGGTTGCTTTTGATCACTGTGGTTATTGGGGGTTGTATAATAGAGCCTCGCTCTTCCCCCACCTCCTATCGATGTTTGTTGAGGTCTAAACACCTCCTTATACGAGGGTTGTATTAACTGCTTTAGTTAGAACCTAACTGGTGAGCAATAGTCAACACCTAAAGAGAGGATGAGCATTAGATTAGGCAAATTAAAAGCATTGTCCCAACAAAAAATCAAGAAAATCAAAATATATATGCTTGCTAGCCTTTGGGGATTGCTTGATTGTGTCCTTGATTATGCATCATTATAGGCATTTAGGTTGCATCATTTAGGATAGTCTTTAAAAAAAAAAAACAAAACAAAACAAAAAGGAAAAAAAAGACAAGAGAAGATATGATCAGTTGCATCTAATGAATAATTTAAACACTGATCAAAAGGGTAATTTACACCCTAGCATTAATAGAGAAAATATTTCCCCATGGAGAAACAATCCACTCTTTAATGATGATGAACCACCTTTCATCTTTGATAATTATGATGTTTCCTCATGGATGAGTAATCCTCTCTTTAATGCTGATGATCCTCTACCTCTATTTCATGATGATATGCGTCAATGGATGAATTATTCTCAACTACATGGAAATAGGAGAAAGGACCAACATAAAACACATGAGAATAACCAAAATTCTTGTGGGAAGACACTAAGAGATTATTTGTAGCCTAACTATACTAGCACACTTTTATGTATATTTTTACCTCCAAATGCTGGTATGATTGACTTGAAGGTGAGATTAATTCAATTACTTCCCAAATTCTATGGGTTGGATAGTGAGAGTCCTTACACGCATTTAAAAGAATTGGATGAAGTGTGCATGACTCAACATACACAAAACATCGACTTAAATATAGTAAGACTCAAACTATTTTCTTTTTCTTTGAAGGAAAAGGCTAAGATGTGGTTTCATTCAATGCCACCAAGTTCCATACGAACATGGGAAGATATGACTAGGAAGTTCTTGAATAAGTTCTTTCCTAGACATAAGAAAATTTCTCTTCGTCAAAATATAGTGAATTTTACCCAGACAAATAATGAAACTTTCTATCAATGCTGGGAAAGATTTAAGGAATTATTGTTGACTTGTCCACATCATGGATACAAACTTTGGCATATCATTAGCTTCTTTTATGAAGGACTTAAATCTAATATGCGTTAATTTGTTGAAATGATGTGCAATGGTAATTTCTTAAATAAACAACCTGAAGAAGTACAAGAGTATTTGGAATGGTTGGCAGAGAGTGCACAAACTTGGGTTGATTCAGAAAAAGTAGGTTTTTCAAGTGAGCCTAAGACCACCACCACATCCTCTAGGGAGAAATATATGCTATGACTGAAAATGATGATATAAAAATAGCATCCCTAGATAGAACTATTGAGGCCATGGAAATGGAGAAATGTCCCTCTAAGAAAGTCGAATAAGTGTGTAATATTTGTGAAAGTAATACACACCCCACTCAGGAATGTTCTATTGCTCATGCATTTCAGGATGCTCTTCATGAATTGACACGTTCTTATGAGCAACATTTTCCCCCATCTTTAGAGACATATAATTCTAAATGGAGTAATCATTCCACTTTTAGAAATGAATATAAGGCTAATGTCTCACAGAAGTCCCAACATCAACCCTATCACCACAAAGGACCATTTGCTCATGGACCTTACCTTCCTCCACATAAGAGGAAAGTGGAGGATAATTTCCATCAAGACATGCAATACCAGGAGAAGAAAATTGATCAAATTAAAGCCCAATTAAAAGAGAACACAAATTCCATGACTGAATTGAAGGACATGATGTCTCAAATGCTACATACTATTAATAAAGAGGAATGTCCTATTCCACCAAATGAATATCTTGATGATATGGATGTAGGAGACAAGATTAATTCTTCACAGACATGGAACAAACAAAGGCAGTTACCATTATTCATAATGGTAACATAATTGAGCAATTTGGACCTAAAAGGCTGAAATAGTATCTAAACTGGTAAGAAAAAGAGATGAATTTATTGATCAGGAAAATGTCACAGCCACTGAGCAATATGAAATCCTTGCTTCATTTCCAAAAAGGCTGCATCGAACTCCTACAATTGTCTCTAATTATGTGAAGCAGCTTGAAGATAAATTTATCTTGCCTTGTGATAAAATAAAATTTTTTAAATTACAAGATAAATTTATTCATCATTCCTTTATAGAAGCCCGTCTAGCTTATTTCGTATGGGACCGAGGGAAGTTTCGAACTTAGTAATGTTTTTCCTCTGAAAATTTTCATTTGAAAATAAAGTATGTAGCGTAGTTTTTACTTTCTTATTTTTCTTTTTCAGATTTTTTTTCTTCTATATCTCTCATTTTTTTTGCGTTTCTCAATGCATTATCATCATCATACTTTTTAAACATTGAGGACAATATTTCTGTCAGGTTGGGGGTGTAGAATTCTTGCAAATTCTAGTTTCCTTTTAGTTTTTAGGTGATTTCCTTGGTTTTTCAAAAAAAATGAAATTGAAAAAATGAAAAAATTTACGTCATTTCCCATACAATGATGAGAATTGGATTTTTTGAAATATAATTTGGATAACTTTAGCTTATTAATGGAATTGAATATGATTAATTCATCATTTTACTCATTTTATAAAATATTCTATGAAAGCAAAGTCTCAGATCACATCTGTATAAGCAGTTGCATATAAATAATCTAGATTGATAAGTGACTATAACTTAGAAATTCTGAAGAAATTCAGTGGAGACCTATAACCTAAGTGAGTTTTAGAGCCATTCATCCTTTTTGAGAGGTTATAAATGTTCCAAATTTTTTTTCAGTGTGCTTAAAGAAAATTGATCCCCAACTCTTAAATTTGGCTAATTACCTGAATAATTAGAATACTACCTTTAAAATTCTGGAAGTTCATTGAATTTGATAGATTATAAGAAACCTAGAAAATGATTTAGGCCATACTTGTTGTAAACCTAGAGACATAAAGCCTACCCATAAAGGATTTTTACCACTAGTTAGCCAAGTTGAGCCTTGAATATAAGCCTTTTCTTGTGTCACCCAAAATACCCTTTACCCATATTAACCCAGTATAAATTATCCATTACTCATTTTCTTTGAAAAATAAGTTAGAGATGAATGAAGAAATACCTTTTGGTTGCAGTAAAAGTGGATATTAAGAAAATAAATATTCTTCAAAGTGATTCAAGAGTGTGAAAAGAAAGAAGTGTTGAAAAAAAAAAGAAAAAAAAAGTTTGAAGAATGCAAAGAAAAATAGAAAAAAAAATATTCACTTTAGAAAAAAGTAAAGAAAAGAAGAATTGTCAACTTTAGTAGAAGACCTCTAATTATTATTTTGAAGAAACTTTGAATAGCCTCATTCCCTTTCTTTGGTACCCTGTCCTCAACCTATGTTTCGTCCCAATTAAAGACCTATTAATTCTAGGAGGAATATAGTCTTGATGAGAAAATGAATGGATAGAATTTAAAAGAGTGGTATTTCTAAACATTCAAAGGTAATGGCATTCATTCCAAAGGGATCAATACAAGTAAATTCCTTAGTAACTCCCGTTCTTCATGAGTATATGTGAGATAAATTTGCCTTTATTGACTCTTCTCACATAATTAAAAGAGAGATATGATTTGAACCCTCTATATGAGAGATTTTATTTCTAAGCGTATGTTATTAGTAAAGATTGAGGTCGAAACATATCTTAGATGGAGTTCACAAGTTAGAAGTTTACTTAGAGATAAAGATTATTCTATGTGTACACTGCATACGCACACACTTACTTTGAGATATGAGTTGGAATGTAATATTTTTAGCATATGGGTAAGGTTTTGAATTATTCAGTCATCTTTATTAGTTTGCTAAAGTTGATGGATTTATTTAAAATAATTCTCTGAGAAAAAAGTGGAGATGACCTAAAAAATAAAAATTTTTGAGTTGATTTCTTCGCATCTTTTGCTAGGGACTAGCAAAATGCTGGTTGGGGTGTGTGTTAAGTGTTCAATTTTGTTCAAAATACCCATAATTTAGTGTTTAATTAGAGCATCTAGGCCATTAATTTCAATATTTTACATAAAATATTTTATTTTAGCTTTAATCGACCATCAACCATTGAATTGAAAGATTTAGTGGTCAGATGATCATCAAAGCTAATTAAATGAAAAATGAATGGTTCAGATGATTCTAATGGGGTCCTGTGCATTGCAGATTAATCGACTCAAGCGTGGACGCTCCGGATCGAATTAAGGGTATCAGATGAAGAGGATGAAGTTTCATGGAAATTAGATGGAATTTGAAGAGTCTTGGGACAGGACAAGACCCCACTCTCTCTCTTATCTCTCTTTCTTATCTTTTTCCACTTATCACTTTTCTCTCTATCTCTCTTCACTCCCTATCTCACACTCTCTCATGTTTCTCTCTTTCTTCATATATCCCTCCATTCTCCACTCTTCGGAGGAGGCTCGGCAGGACCGTGGTTGCTGGCCGTAGGAGGCAGCCAGCCCATCCCTTCTCTCCCTCTTCTTCCTCTCTTCATTCCCCCTCTCATTCTCTCATTCTCTGCTCTTCACACGACTCTCTCATTACCACTGTCATCTTTAGGCTGGGCGGAAGATCCTCTCCTTCTCCATTCCCTTCTCTCCACTCCACTCCACTCCACATCTCAACTCTCTCCTCTTTACCTCCTTGGCCAGCCACAAGTGCGTGACACACCATAGGCCTGGCATCATCTCAACTGCCCAGAACCTCCTCTTCAACCTCATCGGCTTCACCTTCCTACCCATCTCCCAACTCTCTCTCTCTCTCTCTCTCTCTCTCTCTCTCTCTCTCTCTCTCTCTCTCTCTCTCTCTCTCTCTCTCTGTCTCTCTCTCTCTCTCTCTCTCTCTCCTGCCCATCATCCCTCATTGCCTAGCATTGGTGTGTGACACACCTTTGTTGGCCATCTCCCACCTCCCTCTCGTTCTATCTTTTTCTCACCTCTTTCCTCTATCATCTCCTCTGTTCCAACTCCCTTCTCACCGAGATCCAGTACCCCTGCGTCCCTCCTTCTCCTACCCTCTCACTTCTCTTCACCTTGCCCAGATTGCACCATATCGGAAACCCCCTTACCTCTGCCTTCTCTCCTCATTCAGTCTCTCTCACTACCGCACGACCTCGGCTCCTTCTCCCTCTATTCTCCAGTTCACTGCTCCATCCCGCGTTCCCACTTCTCTCTTCCTTCTTCTTTCTTCCTCTTCCCCTCTTTTCTCCTCTCTTCTTTCCCCTCCTTCTCTGGCGGTATTTCTCTGCGTCACTGGACGGTACGGGGAAGGAAACCCAAGTCGGGTTTCCTCTCGCGTTTCCATTCCTGGGGATTTCCCACGTTTCTCCTTCTCTCCTTCCTCTCCTTCTTCCCCTTTCTTTTCTCCCTTCTTCCCCACGTTTTCCTGGTTTTTTTGAGTAAAACGAGAACCCCAGAAAGTACAAGTCTGCCCCTGGTAGATCTGAGGAATTCCAACTCTGTCCTTTGTTAGAAATTTCAAATGTGTCCTCAGTTTAATTTCATATGAGTCCCTGATTTAATTCCAACTGCGTCCCTGTGCTATTCCGATTTTAACT
Source organism: Warburgia ugandensis (assembly GCA_035236585.1). Lineage (NCBI taxonomy): Eukaryota > Viridiplantae > Streptophyta > Magnoliopsida > Canellales > Canellaceae > Warburgia > Warburgia ugandensis. The sequence goes on from CP141129.1 coordinate 47,059,645, forward strand.
TATCCATGTTTTGACTATCCAGGGACAAGCTTATCCAGGATTGCTTATTTTGTTGCATTTTTTGTGTTTTTGGAATAAATAATTGTGTACATTGCAACAATTGAATAAATATGGATTTTATTTTATTGTTAGTTCAATTTTGCTATGTTCTTTGTTTTGATTCTTTTATTAATTGAATTTTATTGAAAACTCCATCATTTTAAATCAAGTCATCGTGGGATCGACCTGTACTTGCATAAGCTACACTACAATAGCCCGTGCACTTGCGGTTAAACAATCAACAATGGTCCCTTGTCTCCATCAATTATGTCTTCAAACACACTGTCCAAATCTTTGCCATGAACAGGATTAGGTGTCACAGGGATTCTCTCCTTTCTTTTGCATGGCATCTGAAAAATGTCTCCAATAGATCATACTAATAGGGGATGCATAAAAATATTATATTTGAAGTGTCAATGTATGGATGACAGCTACCTCTACTTCTTCCATATGGATGCTACAAAAAAAAGCCTCTGAAACTATATATTTAAATTATTATTGTTACTATTTTTTCACACAATACTTTGTAGTTGTGCTTTAAAGCAGGAAACATCGTTGACAACGTGCTCAGTTTCTTTTGAAGTATGAAAAAGATTTTCACATACAGATATTTAGATTACCATGTCCTAAAAGAAAATTCATGGACTATTAAATTTTTTTCTCAATTGCATACAAAGGGACAAATAAGACTCAGACGGCACAAGTGACCTTATTTTATCTACATTTTGACTACATAATTCACGGTTAATAATTCATTCCATCAAAGTGGTCACTACTAGACATAAGCACTTTGAGGGTGCAAAAAAATAGAAGCAAGGGATGCACTGCACAAAGTAGTTTCTCCTTTTCCAAGCACAAATATAAAGCATGGTCTGCATGGGAGGAGGAATCACATTTATTCTCACACAAAGTAGAGATTTCAGATTATATCTGAAAATAAATTTTGAAATTCCAACAACAAATACAACATACACAAATAGCAAACAAATTGCAAAGAGAAAATTAAAATTCCCTTGAGAGGAAGAAGAAAAATAGAAACAAGTGGAAGAACAAAGCAAAACCAAGCACAATAATAAGACAAAAGAAAGAGCAAATCATTAAACAGGATTATTCAAAAAGATGAGAAAGTCATTATAGGCTTCTTAAACTATTTAATGTGTGATGTTAATTACTCCCAACTCCTTAGCATTACACAATTTCAAGATTCATCAAATGTCACTATCAAGTTAGAAATAAAAACAATACTCGACCATCCACCAAGAGATAATGGGAACAAAAAGAAGACTAGCAGCTATTCCATGCACCAACTGAAATAGTAATCTTATAGCAGGTAAATATGTACTTAAAGATGGAAGTAGAGTTTCCATAGTCCTAACAGAGTATAACAAAACAAGAAATAAGAAACAACCTGATTTCATACAAACATAGGGCTTTAAGCATAGTTTCCTGTTCATAAACTACAAAGCATCGTGAAGATAGACCAATAGAAAAATAAAACTTGCAATCATCAAGGGGAGAAATGATAGATTTCTTACTTCCAACATCTCATAGTTAGATAATGACAAAAAAAAAAATGCCAATAAGAACCAAAACCTAACTACAAAAACTAGTAAATTAGGTCCCCGAAATCCAAAAAACCCAACTACAAAAACCAGTTGAATCAAAGAAGTTTTCGGGTTAAACAATTTCACAGTAATCCATTCTTGGATCTGGTTTCCTATGTCTCCTAATTTTAAGCAAATGTAGTAAAAGAAAGATATCGAAAAGAGCAATTTTGCAAACAATACTGTCAAACTCTAGTCATATAATCAACTTTTTGGGACCATGTGGGGAAATTATGTGTGAAGGTCATCATATCAGCAGACAAATAAACAAATCAATTCAAAAGATTCAAGCATCAAATTACCTGCACAACAGAAAACAACAAAATAGAAGATCTTGTTAGAGATGGAGGACTTGACAACATGGTCTTTGGATTAGCAGAATATGCTGAAGGAGATGAAGAGAGAACCTTCAAAACCTACATAATATGGCAAAAATCAGAGGCAAGCAATATAAAATTAATTAAGTTGAAATTGTTTGGTGTCATGGCCTTCTACATCAAATGAATCAGAAATTAGTAAATAAAAAACTTACCAGACTATTTACAGGATTTAGGGAATGACCAATCCCTCGAAAAAGCAGAGGAGCTTGTTTTAAGATGTATTTAGATGATCAGAAGCACAGATAAAAATACTGAGTATTTACTAGGTAAGAATGATATACCGACTGCTTTTAGGAATAACAAAACAAAAATGAGTATTTACTAGGTAAGAATGATATACTTGACTACTCTTAGGAATAACAAAATAGAAATGAGTATTTATTAAGTAAGAATGATATACTTGACTACTCTTAGGAATAACAAAACAGTTGCATATCAGCATATTTGTAGAAACTATTGCAAGAAGGTACCAAAAAGGAAATACTTTTGGGGAATGAAAGCCCTAATTCGGTTCCATCTTTGTCCAATTGCCAACTCACGCAACTTAGATATAATGAATTATTAAGACACTCCTTTTAGGTTGAATACACTGATCACCATGCAAAACGAGCAACAGAAAATTTTGATTCTGGAACAGAGTTCCTCTTAGCCACTAAAACTTTCAAAACAGGTAACAGAACCCACTTGGAGAACAAGAGAACAACATATAAAATTTCTAGTTTTAGAACTCAATAAAAAAGACCCACTTGTAGATACAACAGAACAATCATGGACCATAGAAAATGAATTGAATTAATGAGAACATATCTAAGTAATAAAAACATGAAAATGAAAAATATTCAAGCAAAAGATAGGGCTTTCCAAAACAAAAAGAATTGTTGTACGTCACCAGGAATCCAACCAGAATCAAAACTCCGATCAAAATCGAATCAAGAGATTGTTCTTATAGAAGCGAGTCAGGGTTTTGGAAATAGGGTTTCCTTTCCAAGATCCGATTGCACAGCCAAAAATATGCTCAACCCTAACCAACCACGCAAAATTTGCTGAAACAAGCAAGCAAGCAAGCAGCTTCTGGGATATGCGACTTCTTCTTCCTCCAAAAAAGCCTACTACGCTTCTGTTGTAGATGTAAGAACGAAAAATGCCGATCAGGAAAGGAAATGGCATCATGTTGCCGGCTTCTATTGTTCGGAGTCGAAGACTTCCCCCTTCTTCTCCCACTAGAAAACAGTGGTTTGAACTTGATTTCTCTCTCTCTAAAACTGGACGCGTTTTACACTGTATACGGGGTTTGGCATAATTAAAAAAGCCAAACATATCAACTCCTTCTGATGTTAAATAAAGCTGATATCTCAAATATGCCGAAGATATTGCAATTAAATAAACTTGATATCTTAGATGTGCCGAAGATGTCGTAGTTAAATAAACCTGATATCTCAGATGTGCTGAAGATATTGCTGTTAAATAAACCTGATATCTCAAATATGCTGAAGATATCGTAGTTAAATAAGCTGCACATTTGAGATATGCCATCATATCTCAAAAACGCCAAAGATGTGCGATTAAATAAACCCCCCCTTAAAATCTCCCTACAAGGAGAAAAATGCCACCTCAAACTTCTAACTAAGCCTAACAAGGAGAAATTCATAGCCTATAACCAACCGCGCTAGACGGCTGGCCAATCTGAAGAGACAATGAAGCGAACTAGGTGTCCTCGCTACAAGCAGCAGCTAGGGTGAGTGCATTATGCTATCATTCCCCAATGTATAGGGTGGGTGCATTATGCTATCATTCCCCAGTGTATAGGGCGAGTGCATTTTGCTATCATTCCCCAATGTATAGCGTGGGTGCACTATGCTATCATTCCCCAATGTATAGGGTGAGTGCATTATACTATCATTTCCCTTAGAAAATATGTCAATGTAATAATGAGATTGCCAAAGCACATGAAGATCTATAAATTAATGACGTGATAAAAATGCTGCTACAGAGCGTAACAACAGCCCAAGAGAATAAAACTCCACTTTTGAAAAGTGGACCTAACTATACCATTGATCCATACTATTTATTTGACCCTCCTATCTTTGGATATCTGTATGTACAAAGATAATGCAAAAAGGGAGCCGGAAGAAATGACGTTTTGTTGCATTGAATGTAAACTGCTGCTTATGAATACAAAACCTTCTTTTTTGTTGTTGTTGTGTTGCAGTTTGCACCTGTAGATATCCAATGTTATGCGAGTCAGATAAATGGCATGGATCAATAGTATAGTGGGCCAAAAGTGGAGTTGCATACTCTTGTGGTGTTTTGCACTCTGCACCAGCATTCCTCGTGACTCAAACACTACGTACATTATGATAGCAAAGTATTGCCTTATAATTTCTTATCCAGTAGTTGTTAAATTGAAAGGTGATTAGTTTCTTTTTAATTTTTTTCCTTCTGAATAAAGAGTTAGGAAGCAAACTACCTAAAAGCATATCTAATTCCTACAACTAAATTACCTAGAAGCATAACCTAATTCCTACAACTGCTTGAAACCTCTCAATTTAAGGAAAAAGTGTTAAATCTAAATGGTAACTCTTCGTGTGGAGATCCGCTCCTAATTGTTGCTACCGAATGGCTCAGCTTTTTGTAATCTGACCCAATCATCTTAAAAAGCTTGCCAAAGATGTGATTTGGCCAAAAATCATTTACTTTGGGTTGTCAAACCATTGTTTTCTTAAAAAATGGACGGTAGTAAAGTGAATATAAACTAGGGAAAACTCTGAAAAATCAATGAAGAGTCACCCAAACCACCAAGTATGTGATTTTTAGGACTTGGCCCATTTACCTGCCGGGCTGTACTATTAATGTTTTCTACATGAAAATTCTCCCCCTTTGTTGTTTTTATGGCTTTTACACGGTCAAATTCCGTTTCTGGATGCAGATCACTGCTTGGAAAATTCTAACAGTTCCTTCAGAGGCTAGTTGCCTAGATTATAAGATGGGTTTGTATTTCAATGGGAGGTTCATCGATGCCACTGGCTGCCACATAGATGATTTGGATCATTGAAAGAGGTGGGCTCTACTTGTACCTTAAACACTCCCATATTTTCCAAAACAAAAAGATACGTATCCGTGGCATAAGAAATCGTAAACTAAGCCACCGAACTCGTCCTATTTTGATTCAAACTAACACATCATGCAAGGAAGCCTCCGAAGTGATGTCGACACACAGTTTGTGGTCAAATGAAGGAAGACAGAGGGGGACCGCGGGACGGCCACTGCGGCGAACAGGTCATTATCCGCTTCCATCCGTTTCCTTCCAACAGGTGGAAGACACCACTCAAGACGACTAAACAGTGGACCAGAATAGAGAACCAAATGCAATAAACAGATGAATCAAAACATTACCCACAAGTAACAACACATAAATACATTAGAAACAGAATAAACCAGTGCCATTACCAAATCGATCCCTCAGGCTCTTCCTTCTCCTATTTAAGTCACAGCCAAACTGGTTCACGCCATCAGTGGCGAACCTTCATCCAATGGCTCTCACGCATCTAAGTCTTCTTCATTCTCTTCTGCTACTGGCCGTGCTGGTAGTGGTCCATGGATTTCATCCTTTTGAGATCAAAGAAGCTACAGTCGCTGAAATCCATATGGGCTTCAAGCAACACGAGATCACTTCGAGACAACTTGTTGGGTTCTACATCGAGCAGGTTAAAACTCTGAACCCGGTTCTCAATGCAGTAATTGAGATAAACCCAGATGCACTTCAACAAGCGGATATGGCTGATAAGAAGAGAAAAGCCTGTGGGGGTGTTTCGACGGGGTTACAAGGGATTCCAGTTTTGCTAAAGGATAATATAGGAACTGCCGATCGGCTCAACACGACGGCCGGTTCGCTGGCGCTTCTTGGTTCGGTGGTTCGGCAGGATGCGGGAGTTGTGAAGAAGTTGAGGAGGGCTGGAGCTGTGATTTTGGGGAAGGCTAGTCTTAGTGAGTGGTCGGCTTTCCGGTCTCCTAATGCGCCTAGTGGGTTTAGCCCCAGAGGGGGCCAGGGGAAAGTATGCTGTCCCTCATCTTTATCTTGACATCAAAGCTCTTTCATAGAGAAATTATATGGTGATTAACTGATTACTGGAGCTGATATAATCACATTTTGGGAGCCTAGATGGTTTCCGTTTATCTTCTGAACGACATTTTAGATAGGTGATGCCACAAAATATCTTCTCTAGATCATCTGAATCCTCCGATTTGAGTTTAGGATCAGCCTAATGGAGAAGTTCTTTGTGTATAGAGACCATCTAAGAGCTCTTTGTCTGGACATGTAAATCCTGGAAAGGTGCATGTTTTAGTCTCCGATTTGAGGTGATCATAACCTTTACACTTGATGAACCCGGCTGACATATATTTGAGACTAGGAATTTACTTAATTTCTGGTTAAATGTGTTCGAAGGTGAGCCTTGGCACAATGACAGATTATTGTCGTGTGACCTAGAGGTTATATATAGGGTCAAGGTGTGGAAACCACCTCTTACAAAATACAAGGTAAGACTGCATACTATTGACCCTTGTGGTCTGCTACTTCCTCAGACCTCTCATGTACAGGAACTTTATGCACCAGGCTGCCTTTTTTATGTGTCCAAATTTAGCTACTTATTTCTATATTTGTGATTCGTTATTAATCCAACTGTCAAGTTGGAGTAAAATAAATGAATACTATTTATCATCATCTATTTGATTTTGGTGCAGAATCCGTATGTGCTATCGGCAGATCCGTGTGGGTCGAGTAGTGGGTCTGCTATTGCAGCGGCAGCAAATCTGGTTACTGTGACGTTAGGTACCGAGACGGATGGTTCGATCATCTGCCCTTCGGCATCAAATTCTGTTGTTGGAATAAAACCCACCGTAGGGCTCACCAGTCGATCTGGGGTTATCCCAATTTCTCCCAGACAAGACACCATTGGGTGAGGGACTAAACAACCATTTCTTTTTAGTTGTTCAATTTTAAACTATGATACGAAGAGCATAGAATTGGTAACGACATTCTTTTTTGGCTCCTTGCAATAGACCCCTTTGTAGGACGGTATCGGACGCAGTTCATGTGCTGGATGCAATTGTAGGGTTCGATCCAGAAGATGACCATGCAACTAGAGAAGCAGCAAAGCTAATTCCACTTGGTGGTTATAAGCAATTTCTCAAGCCATATGGACTTCAAGGAAAGAGAATAGGGATCCTCAGAAATCCCTTCTTCAATCTTCTCCAAGGATCACCCGTCAGTAAGGCTTTCGAAGCTCATTTCAACACCCTAAGGTAAGCACAACATACGCTAGTAAAAATATTTGTAAATTTCAGTGTGATACATGAACCATTGGTCTGAAAGATAGCTCGTTTTGGATATCTAATACCTTCATCATTTATCTACCATAATATAAGATTATGCGTCTTTTTATCGAAGAGTGCCACATGTCACTTCATCCTTTCCTTCTTCTTTTCTTCATGTTTTCTTTTCTGGTGTTTTCTATTAAATATAATAAATACTATATTTATTACTCATAGATCTAAATTACATAGATATTTCCATATTTATCTCTTAAATGTATTGAATCAGTTTTCTCAAAGAATATGTTTCAACTATGCTATGTGTAGAAAAGTACAAGTGGGGTTCAATAAGCATATATAAATTACAATTTATTAAATTTTATCTTTAGAAAATTTAAAATTTCTTTTTCATTGATAGCAATTTGAGATTTGAAATATGTTTCCTTTTATTCTAAAAGAATAGATGGGATCAATTACATCTAAAAATTAAGATTTGTTGATTTTTATAACTAGACAATTGAGATTGTCTTTTCTTCTTGAAATTTGGGATCTTTTTGATAAAAAAATTGGAGGGATCAATAAGATCTATAAATACAGATTTGCTGATCTTTACCACTAGAAAATTGATTTTTCTTTACTAGTGTAATTTGCAACCTTCTTCTTTTAATACCTAGCAAATCAGATTTAAGTGAACATATTAGAACTTTTCCCTGCCAAGATTTTTGAACTAAATTTCAAATGGGTCCACCAAGGACTTAAAAATTTACTACTCATATATCTTAGATAATATATATGTATATATATATATTGTAGTATTGTATTATTTTCAATATTATAGTAGATAATATTAGGTATAAATTTTCTCATTTTCTCTTCATAGAAAGTGTGGCTATATATATTGGAAATATTTATTAAAATAAAATATTTTTATGTTTTATTAAACATTTGTGAGATTTGGTACTTTTTCTATTTTCTCTCTAAGATTTGGATTTGTCTTCCTAAAGTACATCTTTGTTCCATTCATTTCTTTCTTTCTTTCTTTTCCTTCTCATATTTATTGCCAATATATGTTTGATGTTTGTGCTAATAGGAATTTTATAAGGTTTTATTGATCTTTTAATTATGGTATTACTTTTTCTAAACTTTTGAATAGTTTCTTCTTTTCTTTTTCTTTTTTCTTGATTAATGATTGTATTAGTCCACAGGAAGAATAAATACAGAGGTATGTATAGATAAAAAATTTAATAAAAATTATATGAAATAGAAGAGAAACAACAAGGTCAAAAACAAAAGATCAATTTATATTTTAATTTAAAATATTGATGCATAGAGTAATTTATTTCTTTGCACCATATTCATCTCTAATGTGTAAAAAGTAATGTGAACCCATATTTTATTAATTTGAGCTATGTTAACTTCTTCAAATTTTCTTAGTGACAGTAACTTCGGCTTGCACATCACAAAGGTAAGTGTCATGACTATTTTTTATTTTTTTTTTGAATGGCAGTTTTATTATGAAAAATTGTAATGATGTAACCATTACAATCATTAAATGTGATTTCCAAATAAATAAAAAAGAATCGCACCTCCTACGAAAAAGTTTCATTACAAATTCAGAGAACTATATGTCAGCATTTTAGTAGTTTAAACTTAACTCTAAAAACCATCGCTATAGTTTTAGTCTTCAATCAATAAGAGTTGATGTCCTCAAAGGAGTTACTGTTGAAAGGTTCATTGCATGATACACATTGTTGAAAAGATAAAAGCTAAAAACTATAAAAATAGTTGTCGCCAAGTCAACCTAATTATAGCAAACCAATCTTTCATGCCAAAGCTAAATTGACAAAAGTGGACTATCCAAAATCAGTACAATGCACATCAGCAATCGAGATAAACAGATCAATTTAAAATATGAACATGAATACTCAATAGAGAAGATATAATGGTAGGAGTTTGATGAACCTGAACATGATCTAGTGAATAGACCAATTTGTTCATGATAAGAACTCATGTATCATTCAATAACTAAATAATTTGAACATGGTACAAATTTAAATATGTGTTACTGTTTGCCATAATGCTATAACATATTATTCATTCTATATTTTATAAGTGAAATATCTAGATATTGAATTTTATTAAATGCTATCATAATACTATCTTGAAATTACTTGAAATGAACTATTTGGGTTACAATTTTATCATCCTTAGTCCTAAGATATGGTTCTAGCTGGAGCAATGTTCGGGAAACTTGCTAATTCTAACATATAAATAAGTAAATGTCGTGGTCGATCGTCGTAAAATGAGACAATCCAAAATTATCTTTCAGCAACAACTAACATTCGACAAGGAACACCTTATCTAGATGGGATATTCCCATTGGCACGATCTCACTGGGGACCCAGCCAACATTGACGCTATGTGATGAAGGATTCAGATCAATTCTAAATTGGTTCCATAATGTAAAGCAGGCACGTACGTCTTCTTGCATTGCGATGAGACCGAGCCTCGCTGTAGGCATTCCTCCTCTTTCACACATGGTCTCGTTCTCCTTTTAAAACAATGGACATAAAATGCCTTGCTCAGCTACATTATTTCATAGATGTTCTCCAAAGTTTCTCCTTTAGGATTAAGTGATATGAAAAATACCTTTTAGAGGAGTAGAACGGAAGGCTCATATATGGCATCTGCATCTTGCACCTGCATGAAACAACTGAAATTAACACACCCCTATCTATATCTATATCTATCTATATAGTTCAGAATAAACGTGAATAATGTCTTAACCGAATGGCCGGTTAGGGTTGTTTGATGTATTAGATTTTTGCAGCATAAGCTACTAAAGATGAAGACGAATGGTTCCCACCGAGGAACACATATAGACCTTATTGTGTTTGTATATACGTGTGTATGTGCATATATGGATGTATAGTTACTTGCTTGTATGTCTCTAATATATGTCTAATATCTAATTAATAGCTTTATTATCTCCACATAGGCAAAGAGGTGCTATATTGGTGGACAATGTGGAAATAGCAGACATAGATACCATATTGAACGTCACTGCAAGTGGGGAACAAGTTGCTTTGTTGGCTGAGTTCAAGCTTTCGCTAAACCCCTACTTATCCAAATTAATCCAATCTCCAGTCAGATCTTTGGCAGACGTAATAGCATTTAATATCAAATTTGCCGCACAGGTAATACTCTAGACCATGGATACAGAAGCCTTTGAATAGTTTTATTTTTATTAAATGTCCGGCATCTCTGTTTAATCTCAAATCACTCGAAAGTTATTAAAATTTTAGAATCCAATGGAAATTCTCCTAATTAAACAGAAATTATTAGCACTAGTGATACTTTTTTAAAGGATCAATCTGCAACATCACGAGTGAACTCTATTAGAATAAATGGTATTTTTGAAGGGATCAATATTCTACTCGTCCTACATGCAGGAGAGACTCGATTTATTTGGTCAGGAATTTTTTCTGGCATCTCAAGCCACTAATGGAATTGGTCAGTTAGAAAGAGCTGCAATAGCAAACATGGAGAAACTTTCTAGAGATGGGTTGGAGAAACTGATGAAGGAGAAGAAGCTGGATGCAGTGGTTACTCCGGATGCCACCATTTCTTCAGCGTTAGCTATCGGAGGATTTCCAGCAATTAATGTTCCAGCGGGGTATGGTGCCGACGGAAAACCGTTTGGAATCTGTTTTTCAGGGCTCAAGGGTGCAGAACCTAAGTTAATTCAAATAGCTTTTGCTTTTGAACAAGAAACAAAGGCCAGGAAACCACCTTCTTTCAAGCCATGAAAACTTCATGGAGTTAGTGTTTTTGAGTTCTGCGTTCAGTCGGAGTAGTGTCTTTCCTACAATGTTTGTCAAGTTTACTATCTTGGAACTGTTAAGATTTAGTTATTTGAAAGATAGTGGTTTGAGTGGCTTTGAAAGTTGGTTAGTGGTAGTTTTATAGGTTTTAGTGGTAAAAGTTAGTGGTAACTTTATGGGAGTTAGTGGTAGAAGTTAGTAGTTATTCTATAGGAGTTAATAGTAAAAGTGGTAGTTGTTTTATGGGAAGTTAATGGTTGTTTTATGGAAGTTAGTGGAGTTAGTGGATAAGATTAGTTTGTTGTAATGTCTATTTATAGACTTTTACCAATTAATAGATGTGTGCTTCATGGTTTGATCTTCATTTTTGTTATTTTGCCTTCTATTATTCCTCTTATTTTGCAATAGTGGTATCAGAGCCACCATGAGGGAAGAGAGTGCTTGAGTGCAAAGAAAAAAAATTGTGACTGTCAAAATAGAAGTGAGATCCGTGAGTGAAGAAAAAGGTGAGAAAGTATAATAGTAACTTTCTTCCATTGCAGTAGCAACAATTCATTCATGGCTTCAGATAACTTTGTGCAACCAGCTATTCCTTGCTTTGATGGTCACTATGACCATTTGAGCATGCTAGTAGAGAACTTCTTAAGGTCCAAAGAATATTGGCAGGTTGTTAATGGCGGTGTAGCAGAGCCAATGGTTGGTACAGTTTTGACAGATGCACAAAAAGCAGAGTTAGAAGCTTTGAAGCTAAAGAATTTAAAGCCAAAGAATTATCTTTTTCAAGCAATTGATCAATCTATCTTGAAAACAATTCTTAGCAAAGAAACGTCCAAGCAGATTTGGGATTCAATGAAGAAAAAATATCAAGGCTCGTCAAGGGTAAAGCGTGTACAGCTTCAAGCTTTGAGGAGAGATTTTGAGACTCTACAGATGAAAGATGGTGAGTCTATTACCAAATATTGTGTAAGGACCATGGGGATAGCAAACAAAATGCGATTCCATGGTGAGAAAATAGAAGATGTTGCTATTGTTGAAAAGATACTACATTCCTTAACATCAAAGTATGATAATGTTGTTTGCTTAATTGAAGAATCTAAAAATATAGATGAACTCTCACTTGATGAACTCTAAAGCTCCTTATTGGTCAATGAACAAAAGATGAACCGAAGTTCAACTACAGATGAGCAAGCTCTAAAGGCTTCTACCTTTACTCAATTCTCAAATTCTAGAGGAAGGGGTAGAGGTAGAGGTAAAGAAAGAGGAGGTTGATGCAACAAAGATGGAAGTAGGCAATATCAAAATTTCAAAGCTAATGATGATCAATTTCAAGGCAAAGGCAAAGACGATATCAACAATTTGACAAATCCAAGGTAGAGTGCTTCAGATGTCATAAATTTGGTCATTATCGTTCCGAATGTTATACTAAATTGCCTAACGACAAAGAAAAAGGAGAGAAATCGAATTTTCATAAAATAAGGAAGTAAATACTTTATTGATGGCTTACCATGCTAACGAGGAGCCTGAATCAGATGTTGGTGCGTGGATATAGGCTGCAGCAATCACATGTGTGGCAGTAAGTCTTCTTTTTCTTATTTAAATGAAGGCTTTCATTTTATTATGAGTTTTGGTGATTGCTCTACTGTGAATGTAATGGGAAAAGGTGATATCAACATAAGAATGAAGAATGGTTTTATAAAAACAATTTCCAATGTTTTTTATGTTCTTGACTTGAAAAGTAATTTGTTAAGTGCTGGTCAATTGCAAGAAAAAGGTTATGTAATAACTATTCAGAAGGGTGCTTGTGAGATATATGATCCTTTAAGAGGAGTTATTGCTGTTGTTCAAATGAGTTCAAACAGATTATTTCCATTGAAGATAAAAAAATGCCCAATCTTGCTTAATGCCTGGAGTGAAAGATCCTTCATGGCTTTGGCATTTTCGCTATGGCCACTTGAATTTTGGTGGATTAAAAACTCTCCAACAGAAAAATATGGTGTCAGGATTTCTTCAAATTATCATTCCTTCTCAAGTTTGTGAATAATGTGTTGTTAGCAAACAACATCGTTCACAATTCCCTCAAGGAAAGTCATCGAGAGCAAAGAATGTCTTGGAATTGGTTCATGCTGACATTTGTGGGCCGATGAATCCATCTTCTAATGGAGGTAAAAGATATTTAATTACCTTAATTGAAGATTATACTCGAAAAACTTGGGTTTATTTTTTGCATTCAAAAGCTTCAAAGCACACGTGGAAAAGGAAACAGGAAAAAGCATTAAAATTATTCGTACTGATCATGGTGGAGAATATTGTTCAAAAGAATTTGGAGTATTTTGTGATGAAAAAGGCATTCGAAGGGAGCTCACAACTGCTTATACACCTCAACAGAATAGTGTATCTGAGAGAAAAAATAGAACCATCCTCAACATGGTGAGAAGCCTGTTGGCAAGAGGGAACATTCTAAAGAACTTCTAGCTGGAAGCAGTGAATTGGAGCATTCATGTGTTAAACAGAAGCCCTACTTTTTCTGTTCAAAACATGACACCTAAAGAGGCTTGGAGTGGGAGCAAACCAAGTAGATCACTTCAGAATTTTTGGTTGCATTGCTTATGCGCACATTCCAGATGAGAAAAGGAAGAAGCTTGACGATAAGGGTGAAAAGTGCGTCTTTCTTAGCATAAGTGAAGCTTCCAAAGCATATAAATTATTCAATCCAATCACACAAAAGATTTTAATCAGCAGAGATGTTGTCTTTGATGAGGAGAATACATGGAACTGGAACAAAAAAGCTTCAAGGCAGTAGCCTATTTTAGTCACTTTTGATGAAGGTGAAGATAAAATTGAACAGCAAGCGCAATCCCCTGTTGTAGACCAGCAACCTCAATCTTCAGGTGAAAATTCAACAGCAGTTGAACATATTGATGATGTTAAGCCACGCTCAAGAAAAAAGCCAAATTGGATGATGGATTATGTATGTGGAGATGACTTATCTGATGATGATTTAATTGTTCATTTTGCTTTGTTTGTAGATTGCGATCCTTTAACATTTCATGAAGCTGTTAAAGATGAAAAATGGCAAAAATCCATGAATGAGGAGATTCAATCAATCGAAAAAAATAACACTTGGGAGTTGTCATATCTTCCAATTGGGCAAAAGTCCATTAGTGTGAAATGGATTTATAAATCTAAGCTCAACAAGGATGGTGGAATTGACAAGTATAAAGCTTATCTCGTTGTAAAAGGATACAAGTAAGAATTTGGCATTGATTACAAAGAGGTGTTTGCTCCAGTTGCGAGGCTTGACACTATTCGATTTGGTATTATCTATGGCGGCCCAAAACTCATGGTCCATTTATCAATTGGATGTGAAGTCGGCATTTTTACATGGTGAGTTGCAAGAAGAGATGTTGTTGATCAACCTCTTGAATATGTGGAATTAGGTAGTGAGAATAAGGTATACAAACTAAAAAAGGCATTATATGGACTAAAACAAGCACCAAGAGCTTGGTATAGTCGTATAGATGCTTATTTTTCTAGAGAGGGTTTTAATAAATGTCCTCATGAGTATACACTTTTTACAAAACGTGGTAGTAATGGAAAAATGCCTATTGTATGTCTATATGTAGATGATCTGATATATACCGGTAATGATAGAGTTACGATTGATGCTTTTAAGAAGAATATGATGACTGAATTTGATATGTCAGATTTGGGATTGATGCATTTTTTCCTTGGTATTGAAGTTGTGTAACCATCACCAGGTATTTTTATTTCACAAAAAAAATATGGTCTTGAGATTTTGGACAGGTTCAAAATGAAGGATAGCAATTTAGTTTGTGCCCCAACTGAATGTGGCTTAAAGTTGATGAGAGATGATGGAGGGAAGAAGATAAATGCTACTCTTTACAAGTTGATAGTTGAAAGCTTGATGTATCTAATTTCAACAAGGCCTGACATCATACATGGTGTTAGTTTAATAAATCGATATATGGAGAATCTAATAGAGAATCATATCTTAGCTGCAAAAAGGATCTTTCGTTATTTGAAAGGTACAATTGACTTTGGAATTTTGTATGAAATATGATCAAAAGAAAATTTGTTTACTTTTTTTTATAGTGACTATGCTGGAGATCTTGATGATAGAAAAAGCACATTTGGTTTTGTTTTTATGATGAGTTCTGGAGCTGTATCATGGTCATCAAAGAAACAACAAATTGTTACTTTGTCAACTACATAGGCCACATTTGTTGCAGCATCATCTTGTTTATGTCAAGCTATCTAGTTGAGGAGATTGCTTGAAACACTTCAAAATCACCAGCAAGGTCCAACAACAATCCATTGTGATAATGTTTCAGCGATCAAGATTTCAAAAAATCCAGTTTTACACAGGAGTAAGCATATAGATGTTAGATATCATTTTTTGCATGATCTTTGCAATAATGATATAATTGATTTGGTATTCTGTAAAAGTGAATCAAGTGGCTGATATTATGACTAAACCACTCAAGAAAGCTGTGTTTGTGAAGCTTTGAAGGATGTTGGGAGTATGCTCTTCAAATGATGTTGTTCAAGGGAGGGCATAATAGAATTGTCAAAGTTTTTTTTTTTTTTTTTTTCTTAAACTGATTTCTGCAGATATTAGTTTAAGGGAGGGTGTTAAGATTTAGTTATTTGAAAGATAGTGGTTTGAGTGGCTTTGAAAGATGGTTAGTGGTAATTTTATAGGTTTTAGCGGTAAAAGTTAGTGGTAACTTTATGGGAGTTAGTTGTAAAAGTGGTGGTTGTTTTATAGGAGTTAGTGGTAGAAATTAGTAGTTATTCTATGGGAGTTAGTGATAAAAGTGGTAGTTGTTTTATGGGAAGTTAGTGGGTAAGATTAGTTTGTTGTAATGTCTATTTATAGACTTTTACCAATTAATAGATGTGTGCTTCATGGTTTGATCTTCATTTTTGTTATTTTGCCTTTTATTATTCCTCTTATTTTGCAACAGGAATGTGGTAACAACTTCAATTCATGGAGTTAGTTGAACTTGTAGAGAATCTAGGGGTAATTCGCAAAGCTTTGATCTCCTAAGAAGGGCTTTCTTATGCTAAGTCATTGTTTGAGTCCGTCGTTAGTTTAGGCTTATCCATAAAAGTCCCCTTTTCACCTAAGAAAATACCATGTCTCAGTCATAAAATTCTTAAGTCAAACTAATCACCAAGAGTATGTATCACCATGTGGCGAAGTTGGCATCTTCCAAGAGATGCTCCTGTTGTAAAACTGATAATAAGAAAATCATTATTAGTATTCGAGACATAAGTGAGCTAGATCAAGACTCCATTTTAAGATGACACTTTCTAGCATTAGGACCAAGGATGATAACATTCAGGTAATGAATTAATCCATGTAATGCAAAGAGGAACTTAATGACTTGGTCCATCGTTATGTTCACCTTCCCAAGTAGGTTGTCCATCTGTTGATGCAACAATTGGTTCTATAACCCGAGGCCTCAAGTATTAAGATAATTATGCTTAATCAAATCATGATTGTATAATCAAGGAAGCGATGATAGAATAAGCTTTTATATTTGGACTACTAAACACCAATCGCAAGTGTATGAGTTTTGGGGCATAGGTAGAGAAATAGGGTATCTAAGTCCCTCCACCATGAGCACACACTATATTTGTTCACCAAGTCTCACACTTGTGCTTGGTATAAATTCTTGGTGGGCAAACTCTCGCTTATTGACCTCTCATTTGTTCAAGTTTGAGGGGTAGTAAGATAGAGTCGGACAGAGGAAGAGAAATAAGGCAAGAGACAGTTGGAGTAAATATAAAAGAGAACATCAAAACAACAATTTCTTTGTCTTTTTTCTCAAAGGGGAATGATTTTTTTCAATCCTCAAATTTTTTCTCTATTTTATTCTTACCCAAAGTACCCCTCCTTCACTTTGTTTGAAGTATTAGTTATCCAAACCAGGAACAAAGACCAACAGGCCAGATCATATGAAGAGGTTTTAGGGCTGTTGGCCTAGCTAGCATTCCTAAGGGGCAGTCCCAGTGCACGAAGCTCTGGTTCGGGGAAGGGGCAGACCACAAGGGTCAATAGTATGCAGCCTTACCTTGCATTTTGCAAGAGGCTGTTTCCAAGCCTTGAACCCATAACCTTAAGGTCAAACTATGGCAACTCTACTGTTGCGCCAAGGCTCCCATTCAGCTGGCCTAGCATTCCGCTAAACAGAAATATGAGATCAAGTGACTACATTTTTTAGAGCCCACTTTTGCAAGATGAGACTCTATTCATCTCATTGAACCAGCCTTAGATGTCTACTAGATTAAAAAGCATGTCATTTTGATTATTCTAGCATCTTTAAAAAGCTGTGCTTAGAAGCAAACAGGTTAGAAGCTTTAATAAACGGCATGAAGCTTTTTATATATCCTTCTGGTCCACCCCTTCCCCGGATCCCTCATAGGCGGGAGCTTCGTGCACCGGGGCTGCCCTTTTACGAAGCTTTTTATATGCTAGGATAATCAAAACAACATGATTTATTATATACTAAACATGCATGTAAAGCTAGAGTAATGAGATCAGCGTGTCTAATCTTTCGAAGGTGGGCTCCAAAAATATGTCATTTGACCGCACGTCATATGCAGTCAGTTTCCCATCCCTCGATATTATACTCTTTATCAACAATTAACCACTAATCATCCTTATTTGTAATTTTGACTAAACATTAAGCAAGTACTTGTGAACAAAAGATAATGCTTGCACTTTTACGTCATTAGGCATGCTAGATGGAGGCAATGCCTTTGGACTTCTGTGTCAAATACAATGGTAATTAATTTTCAGAAGGGATTCCTTCCCGTTTCGAACCCTGTTATCTGAAAGTTTCAATTGCTTCTCAAGCTGGTGCAAGTCTATCAATTATAGGGCAGCCAAGTCATCATCTGTATGTAGAGTGTCTCATGCTTGCAAGAAGCGTATCGTTTTCATCGTTAAAGCTTTGTTATCCCACAGTATATTTTCTGCTGGAACCAAAATAAAAACAAAATATCAATGAGCTCGAGGATAGGCTTGAAAGAATGGGCTCGAGGATAATAAATATTAATTACCTGGTTGTCATGTTATCGGATAAGATTACCAGAAACCTTTTGGTAATGATCGATCTGCCGTGGCATACTTTATAGAAAAAGCAAATGAGGAACTAAGCAATATCCACCGCTAATCAAATACATTAATGAAACTAAAGTATACATAGAAACAAGTTTATTGTACTGTATAGCCAAACTTCCAAAATAAGCTGCTATTAAGGTATGCCTTAGACAAGATACTGATCCTAGAAGCAATAAGAGGATTGACAAATGAAAAGATTATGTAGCAAATGGAAGGTCACATGTGGTTGAGGTGGAATTATAGTAGTTTAAATCTTCTTATATATATAACACGCAAGTTATACATGAAGCAGGAACTAAATGCATTAGCCCTATATATATAATCTACAAAAAGAGTGCTATTCTGGGTTCTTATTGAGCGTAGCAAAATCAAGATTTATGAGAAAGTCAGCTAATTTTTTGTGGTGTTCTACCTTTGGGTAGTCCCGTCTCGAGTGATCTTACTGCAAAGCAAAAGGCTCAAGTTTTCTCAGCCTCAACAAAATAACCTGAACATCAGATGTACTTACTTCCAATAAAATAACTCAACTAGTCATAACTGGCATTGGCAGAAAATAATTTCCTAACGGTTAAATCTCAGCACTTCCCACCATTCTGGTTCTTAACATGCCGAATCTCCTGTTCAGAAGCCTAATTCTTTTAAATGTCCCCCATTCTTCTTCTCAAACTGCACATTGCATTTTCGACGGTACTTCTCATTCAAGGCCCCAACATTTTTTTTAGGGCGACCTATTTGTGGAAACAGTACATCTAAAGAGAACAAGAAACCATATAACCACTCTTTCTGAGGATTAAAATTCTGAACGTTAAGCAAGTATTTGACACCAACTTTGAGAAATAATAAACTATGTTGCTAATCCAAAACATACCACTTTCAATCGCCTTTTACAAGTTTGCTGGGCTAATTATAACCTTTGTCTTCTTTTGAAATCGTCCAGTATGAAAGCGATTTACTTGACGTAGAAAGAGATGACCGTGAATTCTTCAACCAAGTATTGTTTTCAAGGTCTCCGCTGACAAATGGGAATTCCCGTTGTAATGGACTGAAGTTTGTAAATGGCCTCCATCTCCATAGGAACAAGAACAAGGAGGTTGGCTTTTTTACCAGATCCAACGGCAAAGATGCAGGGAAGGAATACCTATAAAAGGTTAATTGTCACACCACTTCATGAACCAAAATTGAACCCATAGCCCGTGCAGATAATAGCTTTGTCCTCCGTAAAATCGTTGATATTATGGAAGATGTCTTTCCGGATGCTTGATCCGAAGAGGCTGAATCGCTCTCTCTTTCTATGTACATAAAAATATGCCACAATCTGGGTATGGAACAAGGCTAATGAACTTGTAAATTAGCAGTCTCTAAGGAAAAATATGCACAAATCCACAAGAGCAATAAATGAAAAGAACGAAACTAGCATAACTTTGAAAAACGAAACTCAAGTTATCATCAAATGAAGTGTGAAGTCTCAGCTTTTACCCATAAATGCATCAAGAATGAGCAGTAGCAGTAAAAACACAGATACAGAAAATAATCAAAGCTATGTAATATATGTCACCTTGATGGAGGATTGCTGTATTCAAACGTCTTTCCATCACTAGAGAAGATGATGACGCCCAGCTGCGCATTACACAAGACAGAGAGAGCTCATGTGCTTCTTCGGTAGTCCTCCCCGGCGCTTCGAGAAGGTGACTTGACGATTTGTCGTGTTTTCAATCCTCTTGATCTTAATCTTTCAACGCCTCATAATTATCTGGTTAAAAGTAGATCGTTTTTCTCTTCTTGTTAAGGAGGCAAAAATAAAATTAGCTTTAGTTTGATCTAATTTTCTGATTCGAGTTACAAACACCAATGACCAGCACAAGAAGGCCCAAGATCTTGCAACTATTTTGGTTTTGGCAGGGAAAGTTTAATTTAGGTGAGTTCATATAAGGGATTACTAGACACAAAAACTATAATCAGAAGTGGAATTTTTTGTTTAAATGACCAAATAGATTTGCATTAATGTTTGGACACTTTTCTGTTTTTTAGACAAGGAGGTGGAAGAAGACATGCTAGAAGAGAGAAAGGAGATTGGGAAGAGACTGTGCTTACCTGATCTTGCAAACTTGTTTGCTTGGAGAGAGAGAGAAAATTTGAAAAATATGGCTTCAAACATGAGTAAACCACTACAAAAGAAGAAGACGACCATATCAACAGGCCCTTCTTTTCAAAACAACTACAAAATGCCCTACCTCACTTGCAAAGCATAGGAAGTGGATATTTGGGACAAAGACTCCATTAATCTTCAATTACATTAATATAGTGTGCCGTTATCAAAATATGGGTTTCCTGTTTAACTTTTCTAAAAATATATTTTTCACTAAATGAAGCACTTAAGATGGAAAAGGGTACTTAATCATGTACCCAAGAGAATAATGTTTCACATTTTGTACAGGCATATGGTTTTTGGCTAAGTTAAACCATCCTTTACGGCACCTCTAGAGACCCAGATTTAACAATAACTCAAGTGTAGATGTTTACCTGTGCATCGATCGTTCATCCTATAGGCGCCGCTAACAAATACAAATTTATTCGTAATCTATTTAGTTGTTGTCAACTTATGGCGATATTAGGATTATACTAGAAAAACAAGAAGGCCATTTTTCTCAAGAGAAGGTGGTTCTTGTATTTATCAAGTGATTGTAGTATACAATCCTTCAGTTACCAAGTGATGCATTTATATTTTTAGTAATCTGTGGTCGTTAATTACATTTCTTTGGCAACTGAATCCATATAGACAATCTTTGACTATTGAAGGCATGCAAATAATATTTAATTACAAGATATAGAGATATTTCGACTCACATCTTCTAATTATCATAGAATGTAGAAAAAAAAGAAAAACGAAAAGTCTCTTACTATTCATTTTTCTTATTGCATTCCATACAGATATATATAAACACTCTTGTTAGAGGTTGGCTAGATATAACCAAAGCACAATAATCATTGTCTTCAATATTCTTCATAAGTTGTCTTGTATCAGTTTCATAACATAATTGAATTGTTGACTTAGTATTATGATGTGAGTTGGTTAATACCTAATATAAGTTTGTTTTCCAAACTGTGTAAATTGTATAAGAGTGCATGACCTTAGTGCTTCTTTGCCTAATGTTAGGTATACTATTAATAGATTCTCTCTTTGCTCATTTAAGTATAGATAGCTTTGTCATAGCCTCAAAGTACACATCAATGTCCTTTTCATACATATAACAACATTGACAATAGATTTTGCATCCCTATAGATGGTCAATGTTGGAGGAGAACACGTGTTGCCATTACCTAGTTAGCATCAAGAGGGCATGATGCTTAACTTTATTAGAGTCAGCATGTATTTGTCAAATATGAATTATGTTATATATGATTAGGATTTCAACTATTTAGGGATTTTGAGGTGGTAAAAACATTTCATTTAAGATCTTCTATCATTTTGAGGCTCTTTTTTTTATCGATAGGACCTGTTGGGTTAGAATCCTTGATTTCTTAAATTGTTTAAGCTAACATGGTCTAGTTGGTAGAGTTCTAAGTTTTTTATACTCTTTCAATAGTGGTACTAATTGGTCATTATGATTGATTTATGGGACTCTTTAAGCTTTGAGGCTATTTAACTAGAGTCTTTGATTTATGGGACTCATTGAGCTGCATGGCTTATTAAACTAGAGTCCATAATTGTGGGATTTTTCAAGCTAGCAAAACTTGTTCGACTAGGGTCCTTGGTCTGCAGGACTCTTTAACTTGTGGGAGGCTTGTTTGACTGGGTTGTTGATCATGAAACTCTTCAAGTTAGTGAAGCCCATTTGGTTAGAGTCCTTTGATTCGTGGGATTCTTCATGCTGCAAGGTCCATGAGGCTAGAGTACTTGATTTGTAGGAGTTTAAATTGATGGGGCTTGTTCGACTAGAGTCTTTTATTTATATAACTATTCAAGCTATTGAGCCATCCATTTAAAGTCCTTGATTTATGAGACCTTTTGAGCTTATGGGCCCATTTGGCTAGAGTCCTTGATATGTGGGACTCATTAGGTTGTAAGGCCCGTATAGCTAGAGTCCTTTATTTGTGGAACTCTTCAGGTTACCGGGTTTATTTGGTTAGAGTCCTTGAATTTTAGGACTCTTAGGTTATTGGATTTCTCATAGTCTCAAGACTCTAAGGTCAATAGATTTTGGCTTGGACAAGGAGCCTCAGGTTGTAGAAGTAAGACTAAAGTTTTAGAGTCATAAGTGGAAATACCTCATGTTACTTAAGAAGTGCGTGAGACTTTAGTTTATTTTGCTACTAAGCTTGAATTAAGAAGGACAAAAGGAATGGGTGTCTACTTCTGGTTGCCAACTAGGTTCTACATGTTCTAGAGCTTGTAAACTGATTCTTTTTTAGAAGTCTAGAAGCTAAGAGACTCTAGGGCTTTTTTTTTAGATTCGAGAGAGAGTGGGTGCCCAATTCTAAGTATCAACGGGGGTCCACTTGTTTGCTTTTTTGAGTTTGTAAGGGGTCTTAATTCCAAATATTAGTTGAGGACAACATAGGACTTTTATCCATTCAAGAGTTTCCCAAATCTAGGTTATCAAAGAGTTTGACCTAGTTCATGACTCTTTAGTTGTATGAGAGTGGATTCTATTCTTGGTTGTCCACTGGGGCTAGCTTAGATATGGGATAATGTAGGTAAGCGGCTAGTCTTGGGTTTGACTAGAGTTAGCTTGAGGTTCTTATTCTCCTAAGAATTTTCCTTGCTTTAGATTTCCAAAGAGTCCATGAAGCTTAGTACTTCTATTTTCCTTCTCTTTTTTTGTTAGTGGGTCTATTTATTTTCATTAAGGGTTAGTACCTATAGCTTGGGACTCTTTAAATAAGAGAGAGCCCAACTTTGGACATTGGTAGGGGTCCAACTGTATTTTGATAAGTAAGAGAAATTTAAAATCCTTCCAAGGACAATTTTATTTGTATGGCAAAAATGGAGCTTGTTGAAGATTTAGTTTTAAACTTAAATAGTAAAGAGGGCACCCAGTCTTGGTTGTTGACTAGGCTTGTTTTTCATTATTCCCATTTTTATAAGCCATGAGTTTTCCTTTTGTTCATATCCCTTTTGTTGAGAGTTTTCATCTTAGTGAGAGATTAAAAATGGTTCTACGAACTTGGAAAAAGGAAACGTGGCACCCAGTTTAGGTGAAAATGGAGCTCACTCTTGTAAATGGAAAAAGGGAGCCAACTTGGCTATCAAAGGGGCCCGTTTTTAGCATCTTTCTAGAAGAGCAAATTGGACAAACTCCTTGAGTCATGACTAGTGCTACCTCGTAATGGGAAATTCACTATAGCATTAGTTTGACTTTGGTGGATATAGAATGAACCTTTTCTTGGCAATCAATGTGACCCATTTTTGGCTTCTTCTAGAAGAGAAGGTTGGATGAGCTCTCCAAGGCATGGCAACCTTTACCTCAAAATGAAAAGTTTACTTAGAAAGGCTCCTACTTTCAGGAAATGGTGAGCAATACCCAAAGTAAGATTGAAACCTAAAGAAGGGAGAGGAAAGAAGAATCAAAGTAGGACAAATCACCTTCTTCTATACACTTGAACTCTATGAAGAATGGTAGTATGGGTTTTTTTTTCTAAAAAAATGACAAGGGTTGGCACTCTTTTTTCTTTTTTAATTTTTTTTTTGGGGAGAATTGAAGGGAGGTATTTACAGGCATCAATGAGTAGTAAGTATTGAGAAATTTCAAATTAGTGGGGTGTGGAGAGGAATTGAGGGAAAGAAAGACATGGTGTAATATCCTCAATTTTTAGGATAAAATAGAAAATTATTAAATAAATTAAAATAAAAATTTATAGATGGAAAATTTCCTTGAAAACATAAGAATTAGAAAGTGCTCGTCGATACGAGTCCAACGCCACCAAGAACGCGAAAAATGGAGCTCAAACGAGGGAGTTATGAGCCGTCAAAGTTGTAAGGGCATTTTGGTCTTTTGACAGAGAGGCGTTACACAGGGGTCCAAATTGATAACGGCACCCCTGCCTTCCACACGTCTCTACCAGTGTCGGCAAAATTGCTAGAGGGACGTGGGGAGAGACGTGTGGGGAAGAGCCCCAAGACTCTAAACCCTATATCTAACCATTATCAGGAGCCAAAACGCTCCGCTTTGAGCGTTTCCTCTAGGTTTTTTAGCTCAGAACCCTAGCCTAACAAGGTCTGAGTTTACTGGCGAGTGGAACCCCCGCAAGACGAGCAACCCTAGCCAGGCGCAAGGTAAGCCTCAATACTCCGTTTTTCTGTATTTATTAAATAGAAAAATAATTAGGAAAGCATTTAAAAAATTAGGAAAAAATCAGATTTTTTGGAAACTTTGCATACGCTACTGTTGAAGCGTGATTTCACAGATCAAACCTCGTCCGTTTAGAAATCACATTGTCCAACTAGTGCACAAGAGACCCAAGAGCAAACCCTTTAAATTTGGGAGTGATCCAACGGTGGATTTCTCCAAAAAACTCAAAAACTAGTACCTAGGGATGATTTTAAGAACTTGAAAAAAATCGTTTAAAAATTATGATTTTTGGCAAAATCAGTGCAAAAGGAGGGTATAAATGGATTCTAGAGAGAATTCTGAAGAAAATGGCACAAAAATCACGCAAAACGGAGCTTTGTAGCTCCGCCGGAGACAACCGGAATTCGGTTATCTTCTTCGGTGTTGGCGCCCTGGCGCTGACGCCAGGACGCTCAGTGGGATGCACAGGGAGATGACGTCAAACGACGTCGTCGTCGCACGCAATGGTGCATCACGGTGCCAAGGACGCACTTCGCACGTCTCATACGGCATCTTGGAGGTCGGGCGTCTTCGTGACACCGGTATACGTCGGTGTAAACCGGCGGAAAATCGAGTCGTCGGTATAAACCACCTTATGGTGGTCCGGCAGGCCCCGTATTGACGACGCGGACTTAGTTTTAACTTAAAAACTTATAAATGACTACTTTTTATTTAGAAAAATTTTAAAATAGTGATGTGATATGTACATGTGCACTTGAATATACCAGTTAAAGGGAGTTATTAGCAAGCTAATGGTCTCACACTCAGGTAGGTGACGACAATTAATGCTTTACCTTGATTTTTAAACCATGTTTAAACATAGCATCGTGTGTGATTGTGTTTTAAATTGCAATTATTATTTGCCATGAATTTCATGCGACATTGAATACAGTATGGTTATTCCAAATTGAAATCTTTTACTGAATAAACTTATTTAAAATGCTTTTACAAGCATGATGTTAATTAGTTATGCTTAAATAGAGACTTATTTCTTATTATATGCATAGAAAATGCATGGATTTACATGGAAATGAGAATAGAGGCTTATTAGGATGAGGGGCATGTCTTGGGGATTGTAAGCTATAAGTGCTCTTGAGTTTTATCATATACATAGGATTTTCGTGTTTTATATTTGATGACGGGTGCTCTCGCCCGATGGGTGTCATGCTAGGAGGGATAGGGCTTGCCACCCACCTTCCGAGATTGTGATGTGATGATATTGTGATATGATGGACACCTACCCATATATGACATTCGGTAGGGGTTTGTTAACATGGATAGTCCACACTGCCGGTTTGAGCCTTTCCATGGGGACAGACGCTAAGTCTCCCGTTATTATGTCGACGGAGAGCGGCGGTGGTTGATACCTATGGAGGGTTGCCACTGCAGCATGATGGCCCATATTCTTATTATTTGTGCATGTATGATAAGCATGGTTATGGATGTATGCATGGGCGTGATGACGCACAGAGGTTGGCTATGAGTACTCCTGATCAGTGATGTTAGTGCGATGTGGTGGGACCCATTACCTTATGGTGCCCATATTATTATTGTATGCTCATTTACATTGATTTATGTCATGTTTTGACTACGTGAATGCATGTTTTAGCATATGGAATAAATTGACATTTATTTGAACATGACATTATGATATCACTATTTTCATAAATGTTAGATTGTTCATCAGAGTTGTTCATATTTCTTTCATATATTACATTAATTGTCTATGTATCTACACAAGCGATAGCTTGCTGAGGCATTGCTTTGTTTTGCAATGCCTTAGATCTTGAGCGCGACATCAGGAAAGGAAAAGCTGTTGAGAAACCGTTAGAGTTGCTGAAGACCACTTTTCCCTATAGTTTTAGACAGTGATGTGAGTCATTAAAACATGATTATTAATTGGATTTTATTATGGATTGCATACTTTATATTTGGATGTGATTTAGATGTTTGGACATATGTTGGATATTTATATGGGATGTTATGATGGATAGACCCTGAGCCATATTATTATTGTGTTTTAGACATTTATCTGATTTAAAAATAAAGGTACCGAATTATTTGACATTGATTGATACGTGTATTATTTTATTTACATGTATGTCGGTTTGAGAAAGGAAAAAAATAACACCTGGAGTTTTTAAGAATTGTTTTAGTAAAATGATAATTAAAATTTTTTTTCTCATGGGATCCCAAATGCTCTTATTTAAAATGTCATTATTATATATATATAATGTGTCTTAAAAATCCGGGGTGTTACACATGGGGGGAAGAGAGAGGGAGTGAGATGCAACATTGAGCCCCTAGGAGAGAGAGAGTTAGACACAAGGGTTAGGAGGGTGACAGAAATAAGGGTAGTGGAGCTACAATAGTGGACCCCACTTGTAACACCCCGGATTTTTAAGACAAATTTTTTTTTATTTTTATAATGACATTTTAAGTAAGAGCATTTGGGATCCCATGAGAAAAGATTTATTTAACATTTTACTAAACCTATCTTAAAAACTCCGGGTGTTAATTTTCCTTTCACAAAATGGCGTACATGTAATTTAAACATAAATAAATAATTCGCGTATAAATCAACGTCAAATAAATAGGCGCCTTTATTTTAAATCAAATAAACGTCCAAAAGACAATAATAATATGGCCCAAGGTCTATCCATCATAACATCCCATATAAATGTCCAACATATGTCCAAAGATCTAAATCACATCCCAATATAAAATATGCAGTCCATAATAAAAATCCAAATGATAACCCTGTTTAATGACTCACATCACTGTCTAATACTATAGAAAAATGGTCTTCAAGGCTCTCACGGCTTCTCAACAGCCTTGCCTTTCCCGTTATCGCGCTCGAGATCTAAGGCATTGCAAAACAAAGCAATGCCTCAAAGAAGCTATCGTCAGGTAGGTACATAGACAATTAATGTAATAAATGCAAGAAATAATGAACAATGCGATGAAAAATCTCACATTTATGAAGATAGTGATATCATAATGCCATGTTCAATAAATGCCAATTTATTCCATATGCTAAAACATGAAATTCACAGAGTTAAAACATGACATGAATCAATAAAATGGTGCATACATCCTGAATAAGGGCACCCTAAGGTAATGGGTCCCATCACATCGCACTAACATCCCTGATCTGGAGTACACTTAGTCAACCTTTGAGTGTCGTCACACCCGTGCATATCATCAATAACCATGCTCATCATACATGCACACATAATAAGAATATGGGCCATCATGTCCGCGTGGCAACCCTCCATGGGTATCAACCACCGCCGCTCCCCGTCGACACCATAACGGAGACTTAGCGTCTGTCCCCATGGAAAGGCTCAGACCGGTAGTGTGGACTATCCATGTTACCAAACCCCTACCGAATGCCATCTATGGGCAGGTGTCTATCATATCACAAACTCATCACATCATAATCTCTAAGGCGGGTGGCCGGCCCTATCCCTCCTAGCATGACGCCCACCGAGCGAGAGCACCCGTCATCAAATATAAAACACGGAAATCATGTGTATATGCTAAAACTCAAGAGCACTTATAGCTTGCAATCCCCAAGACATGCCCCTCATCCCGGGTTAGCTTATCAAAGGACCACTAATAAGCCTCTATTCTCATTTCCATGTAAATCCATGCATTTTCTATATATATAATAAGAAATAAGTCTCTAAGTAAGCATAACAAATTAACATCATGCTTGTAAAAGCATTTGAAATAAGTTTATTCAGTAAAAGATTTCAATTTGGAATAACCATCCTGTACGCAATGTAGCATGAAATCCACGGTAAATAATAATTGCATTTTAAAACACAATCACACATGATGCTATGTTTAAACATGGTTTAAAAATCAAGGAAAAACATTAGTTGTCGTCACCTACCTCAGTGTGAGATCACTAGCTTGCTAATAACTCCCTTTAATTGGTATATTCAAGTGCACCTGTACATGTCACATCACTATTTTAAAAATTTTCTAAATAAAAAGTGGTCATTTCTAAGTTTTTAAGTTAAAACTAGGTCCGCGTCATCAATACGGTCACAACGCATCTTTCGGATCGTGATTTGGACCTCTATAGCTCCCAAAAATCAAGTTTTAGTGAAAACTACGCTAAAATGGGGCCTGCCGGTGGTTTAAACCGGCGGCGCCTCTTTTCCGCCGATTTACACCGGCGTACACTGGCGCACGAAGACGCACGGCAACGCAGACGCCGCACGCGACGCCGACGTCATCCCCTGCGCGTCCCGCTGTGCGTCCTGGCGTCAGCGCCAGGGCGCCGACGCCGTTGACGACGCCGGAGAAGACGACCGGATTCCGGTCGCCTCCGGCGGAGCTACAGAGCTCCGTTTTGTGTGATTTTTGCGCCATTTTCTTCAGAATTCTCTCTAGAATTCATTTATGCCCTCCTTTTGCACTAAATTTTCCAAAACCCATGGTTTTTAAAAGATTTTTCCCAAGTTCCTAAAAACATCCCTAGGTACTGGTTTTTGAGTTTTTGGAGAATTCCACCGTTGGATCACTCCCAAATTTAAAGGGTATGCTCTTGGGTCTCTTGTGCACTAGTTGGATGGTGCGATTTTCAAACGATAAGGTTTGATCCGTGAAATCGCGCTCCAACAGTAGCGTGCACAAAACCCCCAAAAATCTGATTTTTTTCCTAATTTTTAAATACTTTCCTAATTAATTTTCTAATTAATAAATACAGAAAAAACACGGATTTGAGGCTTACCTTGTGCTTGGTCGGGTTTGCTCGTGTTGCCGGGGCTCCACTCGCCGGAAACTTCAGATTTTTGCAGGTCTAGGGTTTTGCGTAGCGTTCATGGAAAACGCTCAAAGTGGAGCGTTTTGGCTCCTAGAGGAACATAGATATAGGGTTTTAGAGTCTTGGGGAAGAGACACTCTTCCCCACACGCCTCTTTCCACGTCTCTCCGGCGATTTTTCTGGCACTGGTAGAGACGTGTGGAAGACGGGGGTGCCAGTATCAATTTGGACCCCTGTCTAATACATCTCTACCAAATGACCAAATTGCCCTTCCAACTTTGACGGCTCATAACTCCCTCGTTTGAGCTCCGTTTTTCGCGTTCTTGGTGGCGTTGGATTTGTATCGACGAGCACTTTCTAATTATTATGTTTTCAGGAAAGAATTTCATCCATAAATTTTTATTTTAATTTATTTAATAATTTCCTATTTTTATCTTAAAAATTAAGGATATTACACCACTCCACTTCTAGAAAGAAGAAAGATGGGTGCAAAGAGAGAAGGAGAAGGGAAAGTGAGCTGGGAATGAGGGAAAGAAGGTGAAAGATGGGGAGATAATAGGATAGTTGGAGAGAAGATAAGTGTGGAAAAGAGAATGTAAAAAAAAGAAATATAGATGAGAGAGAAACAGAGTCATGAGAATGAGTGAGAAAGAGAGTGAAAACAAGTGAAATAGGTTTCACTTACGATTCATGGACCCCAATTTATGATGAGTTGCCTAAGGTGGGACCTCTCTCTTTTGTATTTCATGTTAATTATTCTATGCATGTGACTCTAACTAAGAGATCTATAGTCTTGGAAATTATAGCAACAACCCCTAGGGCAATTTTTCTTTAGTTATTGAAGGGGTCTTAGTTGTTTAAATTGAGTGGGTCCCATCTTAAGATTTCTTAAGATGGGGCATGATAATGGGTCCCAACCGCATGGCAAGTGGGTCTCTTTTTGAAATAAACTTAGGATAGAAGATTCCTATTTTGTAAAAATGGACTCTTTCCCAAGAGAATACTAAATGCTATGAAAGCCCTACAAGGTGCATTTCTTTTATTTCTTTTGATTGAGAGTGGGTCCCACTTCTAGATAAAATATATCCTACTCTAAGGTTTCCTAGGATAGGATGTAAAGGTGGATCCTACTTGTAGAGTAAATAGCCTTGTTTTGGATAACTAAAGTTGCTAAGAAAACTCTCAAATAACCCAATTATTATGGACTCTCTCTCTTTGGGAAAGTTATAAATATTTACAAAGCTCTATGGGCATTTTTCCTTATTTTTTTTGAGAATATTCTCTACCTGAAGAAGACCTTTGGTTCAATGATAGTTGTTGTTGTGTGACCTTGAGGTCATAGGTTTGAGGCATGAAATAGCATCTTGAAAAATGTAATATAAGGCTTTGAACTGTAGACCCTTTGTGGTTCGTCCCTTCCCTATACCTAGCATATGACGGAGCTTCATGCACTTAGTTACCTTTTTTTTAATAGACGCCACTTGTAAACAAAGTGAGTCTCATCCAGAAATTTATTCTAAGATGGGACATAATGGTGGGTCCAATTTTGCTTTATATTGGAGAAATTTAAAAGAAAATAAATGGTAAATGACACTTCTCTATCTGAGTCCTAAATTTCTTTAAAACATAGGAGTCCTCAAAGTGGGCATTTTCTCTTAACACGGTTCCATTTTTGTAAGTAAGGTAGGTATGTTCTAAAGAAGCTTAGTAATCACTACAAAAAAAGAGTCTCACTAGCAATAAAATGGGTCACATTCGAAGTTTTTGAAGTTGTCTTGGAAGATGCCCTAACAACAGAGAGAATTTAAAAAGACAAGTTGACAAGTACTTAAATTACTATAAAACATTTAGATATTTACAAGGATTTCTCTAGAAACTAGGCTTTTTGAATCAAGACTTGTTTTATAGATTCAGAAATAGACCTAAATCCTTCAAGCCACATCTATGAGTTGAGTTAATCTCCCTTGGAGTCTGCGGACCTTGCAAGCAAGTCCGTGACAATGAAGACTGCTATCAACTTCCAATCCGAGAAAATAGTGTAAATCATAGAGATTTTTCAAGACAAAGGTAGACTGTAGGGCCCTAAAAGTTGCTGTGAGCACATCCGTAGAATTCCCTTTAAAGATGATCTCATCCACATAGATCAACAGATGGACAATCTGTCTGTTCTGATTACACACATATAGTGAGCTATCAATTTTGGAGCCCTGAAACCAAGATCGATTAGGCACCAACATAGCTTTGAAAACCAGGCCCTAGGCGCATGTTTTAAACCATTGAACGACTATTATAATTTGCAAACAGAACGACGATGATTGTCATCAACAAATCCGATTGGTTGCTCTATAAATGCATCCTCAGTGTGGATGCCGGGAAGAATGCATTAGACCCGTCTACTTGGCGAATTTTCCAATCATTGGAAATTACATCGAAAGGACTGACTGTCGTCGGTTTGACATCTGGACTAAAAGTATACGTGTAACCATGTCTAGGATTTAGTTGAAGCCCGTTGCTATGAGTCTGGCTTTATAATGCTCCATTCTACCATTTAGTTGCCGCATCATTTTGAACACTCGTTTACGTCCAACGACGTTAAAAAGGCCTTGAAGTGGGGCAGTCACCATGTACCATTGCTAAACGATGCATTAAATTTAGTTATGATCTCAGTTCTCCAATTAGGGTATTTCCAGGTTTCTTCAAAACTAGTGGACTCCAACTCACCCGCAGAATATGGGAGTGGATACTTGGTGGCAATATTAGCAATGAGCACACTTTTGGGTGCCATATGTCTAAGGGCCATTGAATGAGTGCCAAAGGGAGGATTCTCTTTCATAGGTGAGGTGATACATTAGAAGAGGATCAATCGAAACTGACTATGTGAGAGTCAAAGTTAGATATCAATAAATTAGGAGAGGAAGGGGAACGGTATGCTTGGATAGAGGAGAAAAGGATGAAGGTTGACTAGAGGGAGGCTGGGTAAGATGGTTAGAGTCAGGCAAGTTACAAGATTCTAATGAATGAGAACAACCACGAGATGAGGAGGTGCTAGGTGATGAATTGAAAAGTTCTTGATTGGATGGAGAAATTGGAGGATTGTCAATATGAATAGCTGGCGAGTTAGAAGGAAAGAAAGGGAGAGAGTCGTTGCCTTGAGAGAGAGTCTTCTGCACAGGAAGGTTAAGATGGATCGCCAGCAAAGGCGTCTGATTGGTGCATGATGGTGGGGACCTTAGAATTGAAGATTCTGCAAAAGGAAAATTTGATTCTGAAAAAGGAGGTGAGTTGACACATGCCTAAGGTAAAGAGGCACACCCATCTTTCTACACTGGGTCTGACCTAAAATTCATCTTAAGATTCTTAACCACCCATTTTACTACACTAACGTCTCAACGGCTCAAGAACGTCCATTGAAGACATACCAAAATAAAAATAAAAATCTTGCGGTTCTATTCATTCTAACATATTCTTAGTCGCAGTTTTAATCCTTGAATGCAGATCATTGATCAGAAACTATGGATAAGCAACAGTTCACATTCTACGACCAAATAAAAACATTCTTTTTAGAGTATGATAACCAGGTTAGCATGATTTTCTATTAATATATGTGTCTCATTTATGATGCATTGTGTATAAAAGCAAGGGAG
Source organism: Warburgia ugandensis (assembly GCA_035236585.1). Lineage (NCBI taxonomy): Eukaryota > Viridiplantae > Streptophyta > Magnoliopsida > Canellales > Canellaceae > Warburgia > Warburgia ugandensis. The sequence goes on from CP141129.1 coordinate 47,092,708, forward strand.
AAACATAAGCATCCGCCTTAATTTCGGTCTTACCAAGCCCACATATGTCTAACACAGTTGTTAGCAGCAGACAACTCAGCATCTCTCTTGAAATTTACTTCATAAGTATAGGTTCCAAGTAGCCTCTTTCCCTTTGGCCGAGAATTAGATTGAGGAAGATAGTGTGAGTGAGAGCGTACAATTGATTTCCTTTGTACTTCTTTACTTGGAAAGATAAAAAAAAAGACAAAAACAAAGAGTCAGTCTTACCAGGGAGAGTCTCTAGAAATTTACGGAAATAAACAAACACTGTATATGAGCAGTAGTTCCTCCATACTATGGCATGAATTTTGTTTGTAGTTGTTAAGCCAACTCTTCTCCGTTTTCGTGCTTAGACAACCAAAAACAAGAAAATCCCTCACGTCACTCTTCCTGTGAACCCACTCCACCAAACTTGCTAGCGAATGATTCACAAACCAAAAAGGTTCTAAAACTTCATCTCCGACATTCATTTCTAGCTTTCTAATAAATGTTCTACAACGTAATATTTACTACTAACAAACCCCTTTAAATAGGCTTTCTTTACTGTCTACTGTTAGAAGTCTGCCCATCAAAAGGTTAGGATGACTCGATCACAACGGTTTTTGGATTAAAGACATTTTATTAAATGTGAAACAAATGAATTGTCTTAATCCCATACAATCGCCTTCTAACCACTGAGTATAGAGAATTCTTCAAATACTTTTGCCATTTTTTGTCAGTCCTCAGAAGTCATCCAATATGAAGTCTAGGATTATTTGGTAGTGATCAGAATTGTTAATTTGACCAACGCCATTGTTGGCTATACCCACAGAGTGAATTCCAAATCACGTAAACGTGAACCGAGTGTATTGGATTCTATTGTTCAATGCGAAGAAAGAGGAAATACCAATCGCTTTAACACATAAAATTTCAGCACAAGAAAAGACTAAGCAATATGCAATTAAAGAATCTTCTTTCCAAAAATTGTCATCATATAGAAAACAGTCCTTGCAAGTTTAAATACTCTCACTGATGCTTCTCAAATTTTTGTAGAGGGAGACAACATAGAGAAAGAAATGGAAAGATTCTTTATGACGTTGCTCTTGCTTCTCACCACGTTAGCTCTTCTGCTTGTTAAGAGCGAACCAGCTGAAACGAGCTGGATCAATGAATCGGGTGAGAACCTTGAGCTTGGAAAGGAGAAGGTGAGCCGGCTGCATTTTTACTTCCACGACACATTAAGCGGCAAGAGCCCGAGCGCAGAAAGGGTGGCTCAGGCTAATGATACGAATGCATCGCTAACACTTTTCGGGATGGTAATGATCATGGATGATCCTCTCACAGAAGGACCCGAAAACACATCGAAAGTGGTGGGTCGAGGCCGAGGATTGTATAGCTCCGCAGGGCAGGACGAGCTAAGTCTGATCATGGCTATGAATTTCGGCTTTACAGATGGCAAATTTAATGGGAGCACAATAAGCATTTTAGGCAGGAACCCGGCTCTGGATGACGTTCGGGAGATGCCTATAGTTGGTGGAACCGGAGTTTTCCGGTTCGCTCGTGGAATAGCAACGCTTAAGACATACTACTTCGATTTAGGGACAGGAGATGCCATTGTGGAGTATAACGTGACAGTCCTACATCATTGAGAGGTATAAAGTATAAGCACTTGAACAATCTGGGAGTGCATGGTTTCTGTTTTTATGTTTGTAGTTTTTTTCTTTCTTTTCTGTTTTTCGGGGTTCAGTATGTGTTTCCCTGTTTGTGGCGTTTCTTCCTCTTTCCATTTATTGTTGGAACTAGAATTTGTGCTTAGTCATTTGATTGTCTCTGTTCTTTTGATTATCTATAGATTCTGTGCTCAACTGAGGAATGTTTAATTAGGATGAGTCAGCTACGACCCAATGGGCTGAACTGTTTGTTGATCATCTCTGCATTTTTATATGATTTACTCTTGACCTCACAAGGGAGAAAATGAGGGAACACGAGATCCCACAATTTAATTAGTAATGTATAAAATTGAATGTAAACCGTTGCTTTATTGGTTTCTGATGAACCATGTTGAATGACAAAATAAAATGTGGAAGGTACTGCCGTAAAGTAGATTAATAGCTTCGGGCAGGAAGTTTTCTACTTAGGCTGAAATTAATTTAATTTACCAAGTTGATCCAAGTTGGAACAGGTGACTCTTTTTTTTTTTTTTGGAAAGGCAAATAACAAATGTATTAAAATTCTGCCATCAAGGTGATCACGGATAAGCAAGCCAATCTATACATGAATACTCATACGCAACGAAAATCACAGAACCAACTGAGGCCCAAAATTCCTATTTTTGCGGCAAAAATTTCTCCTTCAATGGCTTCTTTGTTTCCAATGAAGAAGAATTATTCCTCGATCATCTCTAATAACACTCCTAATACCTGCAAGTCCTTGTTGTCTACAGCAAGAACCCATTGGTTAGGAGGCCGAACCCAAGGAACTATGATCTTATCCTTCTTTTTTAAGCTCTCACAAACATCGAGCCACGCTCTTACAATTTAAAAGTCTAATAGCCTTTAAGACCCATGTCCATGTACGTCCAATATGCGACCATTCTCTTAAATGGTGACACAATAAGATTAACGTCATACGTTTCCCCTAAAAATACTGTTGTTCCTCAAACCCACAACCTTTTTTTCCTTAGCTTTCTTAGATTTTTTCCACCATTGTGAGAAGAGCTCAATCAATGATTGTGGCATAACCCATTCAATACCAAACCACCAAGAACTTGCACCCAAATGTGCGAAGCAGCCTTGCAATGAATAAACAAATGGTCAATGCTCTCTTTTTTTGGTAGCACATAACGCACGTATTAAAAAACTGCCATCTTCTAGCCTTTAAATTTAGCATTTGTCAAAATTTTGCCTTGTCTCGCTATCCAGCAGAAACATCGGATTTTAGAGGAATCCAGGACCATACTTTTGAGATTGGTTCAATGAGTGTCCTATCGTCATTCGATCTTGACAGCCACTGAAAGTAGGATTTCACCAAAAATTTACCTGATCGGTTAGTGAACCACAAACATTTATCTTGGACGATCACCTTAATAAACAGAGTATTTAGTATGTCTAACAACTGCTAGACTTGTTCCTCTTCATGGATAAAGCGAATTGACCGTCTGAACTTCAATTTCCATTCCCCACCTTCTTCTTTCAATGAAAAATAATTGTCTACCTTTGCATTCTTATTAATTTCCAGGGGAAAAAGATGGTGGAAAGAGTGCAATCAAGTAAACATCCAGCCAAGTTTCCTTCCAAAATCATGGTCACTTCTCACGTAGAACCTTCTGTTTTTTTATCAAATAAAGGAATGAGCCGGATGAAATCACCCACAAAACTTTATCCCATCTTAGTTCATGAGGCATCGGTTTCCGTCCGCCAATTTGACCCGCAGATTGAATCAATACCTTTTCTCCACCAAGCAATTTTGTCATTGCTATTTGCTATTGATGTCCCATCAAGCAATTTTGTAATAATCTTATAGATCAAATGCCTCGTTAGATTCAGGTCCCTTTGATTTTGCGATGAGAACGATAAATGGCCATCTGAAGGCCTTTCCTATTGTTGTGCCTTACTAAAACATCTCAACAAGATTCCAATTTTTTTAGCTAACCAGCCCCCAAAAGTGCCTGAATAAAGCCATGGAAATGCTGTCTGGACCGGGAGCACTGTCTAGTCTCATTATCTTGATTGTTCAATTAAGTTCCTCCACCAAAATTGGTCATTCAAAGGAAATCTTCTGAGATTCTGATAGTAAATGGAAGTCAATGTTCCCTGGTGTGTGTTTTTTCATCCAATCAGTTTTATGTAAATTCTCAAAGATAATAACAGCCTCCAATTCAATTTGTTGTGGATCCCCAGTCCACGTCCCTTGCATTTTTAGTTTAAAATGGTATTGATCCTCTGTCTTGCTGAAGCCATGGCGTGAAAAGATTTGGCTTTTTTATCATCTTCCTGAGCCCATCTCACCCTCGACCGTTCCTTCCATCTTATTTCATTGGGAGTTGCCTTTGATTTAGTTTCTTCTTTCGAATTGTTCTTTTGATCCAGAAGATCCTCGGTAAGAAGACCAGATGATTCCACTCCATCGAGTTCACTGATCATGTGGATAATTTCTTTTTCTGTTGCTGTTCTCTTGTTTCTTCTATTGGCATCTCATGATTTTAGTTGCTTTTTAAGATACTGAAATTTGCCATGCATTCTCTAAATTGGACTCCCATACAACGGATCTTACCCTATAATTTACAAATCATATCATCTAAACTGTTCTGTTTGAGCCATTTATCTGCAAAACGCAAGGGCCTCTGCCCCCAAGTAATCTATGGGAATTCAAGTGTTATTGGCCAATGATCTTACACAATTTTTTCGTTCCTTAAACAATGCTTAACCAATCATTGTTGACGAAGAAACAATCTATCCTTGCTGGGTTGGGCGGATTCTGATGGTTTGATCATATAATAACACCACCCAAGAGTGGCAAATCGACAAGCTCATCGTCTTCAATGAAACTGAAAACTCATCCATTGCTTTGTTCTTGCATTGTTAGCATTCCTTTCAGATGTTCATTTCACGTTACAATCTCCTCCAGTGCACCATAGGTAATCCAATCGTTGCTAGATTTCCAGTAATTTCTCCCAAAGGATGTAAGAATTCTCATCTGAGTTAGGTCCACAAGCTATAGAGAACATCTACTGTGCACCGTCTTGCAATGTTTCAACAGAACTGATATCGAACTAGTGCCTTCAATGACATCCATTTTTTCAGCTTTGAAAGATCTCATGAAATCGTAATAACACCAGCCGCTCCCGGAGATTTCAGTTCTATCCATCTGCAAACCACAAGATCTTTAAATCTGAAAGAAGTCATTTCCTCCGTCTTTGGTTTTGAAAGGGTGAAAAATCCATGACCTTTACTTCACAATAGTTTTTCATCATCGTCATCATCAAAGACCTTATCCCAATTAGGGTGGCCCCATTAATCTTGTTCCTCTATTCTCCTCTGTTAAGTATTATGGTTTCATTTAGTTTTAAAGTTTTAAAATATTTTCTCACCATTATCCAAGTTCTTTGGGCCTTCCCCTTGCCCTTTTAGAACCTTTGACTTACATTTCCTCACTTCTTCTAACAAGGGTCGTTTTCAGTCTCTGACGGACATCTCCAAATCATCTAAGTATAATCTCCCTCATCTTGTTACCTATTGGTGTTACTCTTAAATTTCCTCTAATGTTTGCATTTATAATTCTATCCTTTCTTGTCTTGCCACTTATCTATTTCAACATTCTTGTTTCGGCTACGTTCATTGTGTATACATGATGTTCCTTAACTGCCCAGTAATCTGATCCATGGAGCATGACCAACCTTATAGCCTTCCTATAGAATTTTTTTTACTAGTAAATTCTTTTCTTTTCTAACTGACCTATAAATACTTCAGTATAGGATCTTTAGTGATTCACTTCAAGCGATAAATACGCCCCCACTAAGCTCTTCACCAAGAAAATCCAGCCTGCCTCTCCCTCTCTCTCTCTAGCCATCGTTACATTGAAATCAATCTGACAAGGCCAGTCCCTTATTTCCATATCTATGAAACATTCCCCGACTTCTACTTCCCTGCCTTTGAAATTAACACCCAAGCTGTCGCGTTTCTCATTAAAGCTCTGAGGAGTCGATTTCTGGGATGGATCAATCCCAAGTTATGAAACAAATCAATTGACAGGTTAATCACCTTCACATCGAACTTGGAGAAGGAGATAATTATTGGGGGCATGAGAGCTGCATTTGCACTAATGGATTCCCAATGTGCATCTAGATCCACGAAGAGACCACTTGTTGGTTTGGTACGTTAGCATCTTGGCATTCTGCTAAAACTTATTCTTGGTTCTGATCAGCCCATCTGATTTTAAAGGTGCTAACCGGTGCTGGTAATTCAACCCTTTTGTGGACAGAATTCCTCGAAATTCTTGTGAAGAAGATAAGGCTAAGTCTGCCATTCCACATCATTGGTCTTCCCACTGGAGAAAAGATAAAGATACCTTCTTTCTACTTATAATTTCAATAAGAATCAAAGTCTGTCATAACTCTTTCATGGGTCCCATTTTCTTCATGCATGAATAGAGTACCAGTGTGTAACAGCCCGGGTGTTGCCCAAGATGCCTTGAGTGGGCCAAGATGGCTTGAGGGGATGCCCCGAGATAGTCTGAGGTCAAGGTCCAAGATAAGTTGAGGTGACAAGGATGGGGAGGTACTGAGAGTTAGTCCCACATCTCCTGGGAAGGGAGATCTGAGTTGGTTATAAGAGTTCGGAGAACTTTAACGGTTATAACGCATTTTCCCTGGAAAACCGCAGGAGAACAAAACCGTGCGGGCTGCGCCTAAAGCGGACAATATTGTGACCGTTGGACCTGGGCTGTTACAAATGGTATCAGAGCCAGTTCCCTTGTGGTGGGGAGGGCTAGCCGCACGTGAGCGCTAGCATGGAGACATGCGGGGATGCGTGTCCCTAAAGAGGGAAAGGTGAACCCATAGGTGTTGGCCAAGATGGCTTGAGGGGGATGCCCCGAGATAGTGTGAGGTCAAGGCCCAAGATAGGCTGAGGTGACAAGGGTGGGGAGGTACTGAGAGTTAGTCTCACATCGCCTGGGAAGGGAGATTTGGGCTGGTTATAAGAGTTCGAAGAACTCTAACGGTTATAACGCGTTTTCCCTGGGAAACCGTGGAAGAACAAAATTGTGCGGGCTGCGCCCAAAGCAAACAATATTATGACCGTTGGACCTGGGCTGTTACAACATGGTTTCCACACATGTTACTTCCCGTGCAAGAATGCCTCACATGGGTATTCACTCTTCATAAGGGGCAATAATTTATTTTCTCTGTCCTTCGAGGAGAATAACCTCCTCGCAAGAATGCCTTGTCTTCCAGTAAGTGGTGGGTTGGATGGAGCAGGAAAACTCAATGATTTTGTTTGATTAAAGTCATCCGATGGTGATAGATTTTTGTCACTTGAGCTTCCTAAATTAGAGTTTGAATTAAAATCAAACTGTCTCTCCTTCCTTGGATTGTTGGTGTCATTAATATTGCCTTACCCCATATCACTACTTTCCCCATTTTCCAATGGTTTTCTACCTTTCCTGAAAAAATGCTCAGTTACTTCCTCCGCCGCTGGAATCGACGGCATCTTACCTCTCCGATAGATCCAAACTTTGGCCATGGCATGGAAATTTCAATGAATCTTCAGTGTTCTGCAGTATGAAGTCTAGAAATCCAAGACTTCAGAAATCTTCACCTAACAATAGTGTTTCATTGGCTGGCCACGAGCATTTAATATGAATAGTAATTTTCTTAGAGGACATTCTCACATTCTACCACTTTATACTTGATATCTAACAAGAATTGATCCTTCACTCTTCAATCTTGGTCTTACATGACGCAAATTTTGTAAAAAGTTGTATCTCCCCCCAAGTCAAGAGGTACACGGTAGATTGCCAACCAGTAAATACTATCATTTTCTTGCTAAAATCCTTCCACTGTTGAAGATTTGAAAGACTCCAGCAATGGACTGTTTTTCATTCTCCGATGGGAAATGAATCATAATTTCTACATTGCAAATATCTTGGATCTCCACAGAGGTGCGCCACTATTTTTCTGCCTAATCCTTAAGTAGAGGCAAATGTGCTTTCGATTACACACCTTCCCTATTAGCGCCCTTTTTAGTTGATCTCTTCTCTTTTTGACTTCATTACTTGGGATACTGATCACAGTATTGAGAACTATTGGATCACCCTCCTCCTTAGAAGAGCTTGTCTCATGACAATTTTTTTTATTATTCAACAAAGCATCCCTAAAAGAAATCCTATTTCGTTACTTGTGAGCACCCGTTGACATTGGAATGTCCACAGTATACAGTTATGACTTATTTTGAATGATCTGTCGTGCCGTCAATGATTGTGGATTCATTTGAGAGTTAAATTCTTTGTCCTTTGAAGAGAGTTCCCTGCAATGGAAAAACTTTCATCTCTCCATGACCAAACCTTTCCAGAGCCATAACAAAGGTTCCTGAAGCATAATTTCTGAACTTACATCTTCCATAAAGCCATGGTTTCGTCCCATCTTGTTTCTTTTTCTCAGCTGCTTTAAACAATGCTTTTTCCTATCTGGATATTTTAATATTCCATTGGAAACGAGGTGGGTCATTTCTTGCCAGTATCGGTCTGAGATAAGTCTGTCCGTGGTAGAACTTCAACTAAAAACATTCTCACAAGAAACAGCCAAAGATACACAAACCTAAGAAAACTCTCAAAGGAAAGAGAACAGGGAGATGACCTAAGTTTCAGGGAAAAAAGCAACGCCGAAAAGCAATCAAATACTCTTTATTTAGTTGTTGGATCCAGGCCACGTATCCAGTGGTTATAATCTGTTACAGGTTCCGTTCTTGGATGAACCATGACTGCGGAGTCTATATGGTCGTCCACTTTGTTGACCCACGTCAATGTATAAAACTGCCCAATCTAAATGTTCAAATATGGCACTTCGTTACCCGTTAAAAGATCATAAATAGGCAGTCGAATGACTTACCAAAATAGCAATAAACCCTTCTTTCAGCCTACTCAAAGGGACAGAGAAGTGAGAGAAAGATCAACACAGACTCGCAGAGAGAGAGAGAGAGAGAGAGGGGCAAAGTTGCTCAAGTTCTTTTCCTTTCCCCTTGCTGGTTCTCCATGCATCTGGAACCGAAGGCAATAAAAATTGGCGGAAGACCCCTGGGCTTGGCAGGAGAAGGTGCCCAAATGCACTGCACTTCTACTTCCATGACACACCAGGCGGCAAAAAGCCAAGCGCAGTGAAGTTAGCTGAAGCTGCAGGCACGATGATCTTCTAACAGAAAGCCCGGAACCCACATCTAAGGAGGTGGCCATGCCCAGAGGCTTTATGGTTCGGCCGGGCAGGAGCAATTTGGTCTGGCCATGGCCATGGATTATAGTTTCACTGCAGGCAAGTACAATGGTAGCTCTATAAGCATTCTGGGGAGAAACAGAGGCTTGAACCGGGTTCGAGAGATGGCCGTGGTCGAGGGAACTGGTCTGTTCCGGTTTGCACTTGGCGTGGCGAGGGCTAAGACTCGCTAGTTAAATGCCACCTTGGGTGATGCCATTGTTGAGTATTACGTTACTGTGGTACATTGCACCAGAAATAGTTGGTGATTAATATTTTCTTCATTTTATATAATTTTCCTTTTAATCTTTGATCTGTGGATGGTATTTGTTGACTGCTTTTAATTTCTCTAGCTGTCATCTTCGTATATTTGTGACTGTCTTTGGACTTTGGAGATGCGATGGTTTTGTACTTCTCCTGTTATCTTTTGTTTAGTTGCTACATGTCTGTTATTGGATTAGAACTTCTGATGAACTCGGCATTCCAAAGATGAGCCCTCATTCTATTAATTCGGAGTCTCGAGTCTTGACTGTTCTTAATGCCTTATGTCACAGGCTGAGATTTTCAGACTCCCGTGCGGCACTTAGATTGGCTTCTCACCCCGAACCAACTAAGTAAGCCTGACTGAATCTCAAAGGAGAAGAACAACTGAAAGAGCAATTTGAAGGAACTTGTAGCTTTATCGCTTGTAGATGCTTACAACTTTCTTGGATCACTCCTTGATCACACACTTGGATGGCTCACTCCCTTGGATGCCTTACAAGTGAAGAAGCTCCCCCATTTATATGTGCTTGCCTCCTTCCACCTCCTCAATGGACGGTGGGGATCTTTACAAATGTTGCTCATCCAACGGTTAGAGACTACTCTAGAATCCTCTTTGGAAGACTCTACACAAGTCCATGGTTCCACCATAGTCAGGATGGTCCTGGACAATTCTAGAGTCTAAAAGTGTTGGGGGCTTCTAGATTATGGATCCTTTAGATGGATCTGAGTCCTTTAGTTTGAACCTTTAAGCTAAGCAGGCCTCCATAGGATTCCTCAATAGCCGACCTAAGTCCTTCAAGCCAGGTCCATGTCTTAAGTGAGCCCTCCTTAGAGGCTGTAAGCCTTGGTCACGGGCTTTGTAATGTAAGTCCGTTACATTCTCCCCCACTAGATAATGTCGATACCCTCGTCGACACATCTTCACTGGTGTTGCACTCTTTGCATTTGAGCAAGTCTCATGTTACCTTGCCCTCTCCATGAGATGCCCTATTGTGTCCCTCGCTTTGCACCTTGCCCTCCAGCTCCTCTTGTGCACTTTAGGGACTTTCTTTGGTTCCTACATGTTGTGTGCGTCCTTGCACACCTGAGCCCCTTTGAAGTTGTCGCCCCTCTAGCGCTCCTCTTTTGCTGCACTCTGTTATTGTGCCTCCTGCACATGGATGTAGCAGCTACCAGCTCCCGTGGACTTAGCATGTCTTGGCTTGGTCTTGTCCCTGTTGGAGTTTCCTAGTTGAGACATACCCTTGTCCCCAACTGGTCTCTCCTTGGACCCTCCAGACCTTAGCACCCCACTAGCACCTAGATGTTGCAAGTCTAATTGTGCCGATTCCACACTCTGTGTGGACCTCTCAATTAGCTGTAAGGTGGATAGCATCTTCCCTTGCCCCTTTCCTTCCTTCAACACCGGGACTGCACAAGGGGTCTTCTTATCAAAGAAGCTCAACATTCCCAAGTGCGGCATGGGGACTGCTCTGGCCTTGGTGAGGAAATCCATTCCCAGGATAACCTCATAATCATCCAAAGGTACTACAGTCAAAGTAATAGTACCTCGCGAGTCTCCCACCTTGACCGGTACATCTCTAGCAACTCCCAGTACGGACTTGACTTTGGAGTTGACTGTCTTGATCTAGCTCTCATCTTTCTTCATCTTAAGGCTTAATCTCTTAGTCTCTCCGTCAGAGATGAAGTTGTGAGTAGCTCCTTTATCCACCATAGTTTGTGTGCCTTTGCCTTTGAGACACACGTCCACATACATCAACCTTTTTTCGGTAGAAGGTTTAGGAACCTTCGACTTAATAGTGTTGAGATATTGCAAGGAAGATAGTCTATAAGCTTCCCTAGTACTTCCTTCTTCCTGATGTGTGACCATTGAGTTTAAGGCATTCTTCTTTGGATAGTCGCGCATGAAGTGCGGTCCATCACAGAAGCAGTAAGCTCTCAATGGAGTGGCTTGCTCCTTGCTTTTTCCCCTCTAGCTTGGTTTGGATGACTCAGGCTTGTTCCTATGAAAGCCTTTGTCTCCCCCACCATTGTCATGGCTCCTCTCTTGGCCATTTGATTTCCCTTCATCTCTCCTTATCTCAACTAAGGATTCGGCAGCTGTGATGGCAGCGGACAAAGTTGAGACGTTACAATGACGTAACTCCTGCTTTGCCCAATCCTTCAACCCACTGAAGAAGTACACAAATTTGTCCTCTTCAGACATATCAGGGACCTCAAATAATAGGTTGGAATACTTCGAAATATAATCTCGAATAGTCCCCGTGTACCTCAACCATCTTAACTTCTCCTTAGCCTCTATGCGTGCATTTTTAGGATAGAAATACACCTTAAGGTCCTCCTTAAACTCGTTCCAAGTGTTGATGGAGAACGTACCTCTTTCGATCTTCATGCTTCTCCTACGTCACCATAATAGAGCATTATCTGTGAGGTAGAGTGAGGCAGTAGCTATCTTCTGCTCATCCTCCTCCATTTGTAAGTGACAGAGGTACCTCTCAACGTTCCATAGGAATGTGTCGATCTACTTTGCATCCCGCTTCCCACCATAGCTCTTTGGCTTTGGGACGTCAATCTTAGGGACCTCACGAACCGCGTGAGTCCTATTCACCACAACTGCTTTGCACAAGGACACATCCTTGCGCATCACCCTCATCTCATCACGGAGTGTAGCCAACTTCGCGAATAGCTTATCTAATTGGGTTTGGAACCCTACTTGACTTGCATCCCTCATGGAGTTCAGACCGCCTCCCACTCTCCCTTAAGCTCTTCCCCCATAGCTTTAAGGGACCCAAACGTTGGGTGCTCTACATAAAGCTGAGTGGAGATATCCGCAATGGCTAACTCCATCTTTACAAGTCTGGATTTCAAGGAAGAGACTAAGTCTTTGGACTTACCTCTCTTGTTGTTCCTTCGAGCATCTTCACCAACAAGCTCCACATTTGACACATTAGAACCATCCGCCATCTTCTTCTCCTTGCTAGGACACAAACCTTTGCTTTTAACGTGCCAAACCTTTGCTCTGATACCAATTGTCACGGGCTAAGATTTTTAGACTCCTGTGAGGCACTTAGATTGTCTTCTCACCCCGAACCAACTAAGTAAGCCTGACTGAATCTCAAAGGAGAAGAACAATTGAAAGAGCACTTTGAAGGAACTTGTAGTTTTATTGCTTGAAGATGCTTACAACTTTCTTGGATCCCTCTAAGATCACTCCTTGATCACACACTTGGATGGCTCACTCCCTTGGATGCCTTACAAGTGAGGAAGCTCTCATATTTATAGGTTCTTGCCTCCTTTCACCTCCTCAATAGACGGTGAGGATCTTTACAAATGTTGCTCATCCAATAGTTACAGACTACTCTAGAATCCTCTTTAGAAGTCTCTACACAAGTCCATGGTTCCACCATATTCAGGATGATCCTAGCAATTCTAGAGTCTAGAAGTGTTGGGGACTTATAGATTATGGATCCTTTAGATGGATCCTTTAGATGGATCTGAGTCCTTCAGTATGAACCTTTGAGCTGAGCAGGCCTCCATAGGATTCCTCAATAGCCCACCTAAGTCCTTCAGGCTAGGTCCACTTCTTAAGTGAGCCCTCCTTAGAGGTTGTAGGCCTTGGTCATGGACTTTGTAATGTAAGTCTGTGACACTTAGCTGGAACCTTTGGTAGCATTAATTTTTAAGCTGTGGATGCTGCCATTTTCTCTAACTGGAGTATATGATCCTAGGATATCTCTTACTAAACGATAAGGTTGATTAGATTCAATTAACCTTCAACGGATCAATTCTTGCCTAATCTAAGCCAGGCGGGGCAAGCAGGTTAATATTTTGTGAAAAAGGTAGTTTATTGATTGGGGGAGAAAAGCCCTCCCCGTGGCAGTAGATGATATAGTTGATCAGAAAATTACCTTAAAATATTAAAGCAAAGCAAAAAACATTCATCCTGGCCATCGAATCCTCAAAGAAGAGAGACATACGCCTTCCCAGAGCAATTCATCTGAGAGAGCATTTGCCGACATCTGGGAGGAACTAAAGAGACCTGGGTATTTGAAGTTAAATCATGATTTTATCAAGTAGAATAGAGAATCTCCATGGAATGGAATTGTTGTTACACCCGATATAACATTAGAAGAATCCCCTTCAACGATGCTCCACTTAAGCAAACTCCAAATCGAAAATAGTTTGTCTTAGACCATTCCTGAAGACTCCCCCTATGTCTAACATACCCGGATTTCCTCCCTAAGATCCGTCAAAATTGAGCTTGACCGCATTAACAAGAGGCAGCTTCCATTTGGGTTGGTTTGCACTGCTTCAGACCACTTCCAGCAATGGTTTTCCAGTTTTGTACAATATCGTCCTTTGAAAAACCATTGAAGTGTGGTAGAACAGCTAGAGATTCAACCAGCTGCTTTCCTGAAAATATTGTCTGTTAAGAAATTTGGTACGGCCGTTCCTTTGAAACAGCATGTATTACGAGTAGTCCATATGGCTCCATAATGCTTTTCCTCTCTTACAAAAGGTGGGCGCCGCCCAATGGGTGATCAATCCCCAAAAGATGTTTGGAAGAACTCAAGAATAGCAAATTGATCAAAAATAGCATTGCATATATGAGATGCAATGAAACATGTTAAGAATAGATGGTTTCCGAAGAGTCCAAGAACTGAATATTAGTCGGAGCGCAGATTTCCGAATCAGATTATAGAGATGCTATTTTTCAGCCACCATGGAGATCATATGATATGCCGACTTAACCAATAATAATCCATCTGGGTTCGGCCTCCAAATAATTCTATCTTCCTTGGCCGTGTTCATCAGCACCATATTTCAATGATTTTGTACAACGTTCAAGTAATAGTCTTGGAGACCTCTGAGATTACTTTCGAAATTCAATATTCCATACTACTTTTCCTTGCTGATGTTTGCGAAGCAGGTTAAAGTAGGGACCAGCGATCTTTTCTTGGTAGTATTCTCCATCTTGGAGACTCAAGATTATCGACAAGTGCAATAACAAAAGCGAGAAAACAAGCTTGAAATAGTTTCCAATTAAAAATGGAACGTATGCATCTTGCTTGAAGCTACAAGATACAGTTTCATTTGGGCATAGATATCAAGAAGCAAATGACGCAGCTTAGTCTGGCCATCAGGGGATCATCGTCTTGTACTAGTGCACTTTAGGTTAGATTATGTCCAACCTTTTTGCAAGATGTTGTGAAGAGAGATGCTGTAGGATTATATAGGTCCAGAAAGTGTGAGTCCTAGTTAGTCACATATATGAGTTTCTACATTGTTGGGTTGTGTATGTATGTATTTTGAGTTAGTCGCAATACATCCTTGGTTTTGTGTATAAATATTTCGTGTGGTCAGATGTGATGACTCCTTTTGTTAACGCATTGTATGATCTGGGTTCTTAAAAAATATATATATAAAAGCAGCAGCAGCAGCAGCAGCAGCAGCAGCAGCAGAAGAAGAAGAAGAAGAAGAAGAAGAAGAAGAAGAAGAAGAAGAAGAAGAAGAAGAAGAAGAAGAAGAAGAAGAAGAAGAAGAAGAAGAAAGAGAAGAAGAAAAGAAACAAACTATAAATTAGTAAAAATTTAAGATAAAAACGCACTAACAACCACCACATCAAACCTTATTGTCATCTTATCCCTGATCACCCTCCTCTTTCCCTAAAATATGCAGAACTACAATTATTCATGCATAAATAAAATAAAGCAAAACTTTGATACTTTTGTTCTTAAATGACTTCATCTGTGATTTACGCATCCACAATTTTTTTTCATTAAGGATTCCATGAATGTTTTTGTATTGCATGAGAACTCCTATTGAGGAACAAATGGTATTGGGCAGTGAAATTGATGGAGACAATGTTTATCATAATAGACCATCCACTTACTAGAGCCCCGCTAGGATAACAGATGGACACTATCTTCTATCTATCTGTGCCTTTAATTTAATGGATCTTATCTTGTATCTCGCTTGACCAGACGATTAGGCTCAATTAAGATGAAATCCTAAACAAGTCCTCCATTGTGTTTTTGGTTATTCTAGTGTGGACCATTGCTTATATATTCCAATTGGTTATCCACTTAGAAGTTAGATTATCCACTTACAATCTTCGATAGAGCAGTTGTACTTATGGTTGTTCTCATCCGGACCATTGCTGATTTTTTCTAAATGATTATCCACCTAAAATCTTCGATCGAGCAGTTAGTATTGTAAACTCAGTTGTGTATTTTTGGGCTTTTTATGTGAGTAATCAAGATTCCTGATGTTCAATGTTTGATAGGAGTAACTCCATCGAGTTTTCTAGTTAACTCGTGAGGTTTTAAAACATGGTTGGGTAGGGTCTACATAAATAACAACTCCTTTGCTTCGCTGCAACGGAAATAAGGCCTCTTTTCGTAACAAAAAAGGCATGTCTAAAGTAGATAATAAGAAATTTCCAATATGGCCAAGGTATCGTGAGGCAGCGAAATTTTACTTAATGCGTCCGCTCATGATCGATCTGAAACCGTTCGTCTGATTTATCTCCCATAATTCTAACAGCCCAAAAGTTACGCAGACAATTATGGCATATGAATGGGCTTCCGATTGTAAAATGTGGAAGTTTGTTTGTACGTGGTTACCTACGTCCTTGTCCAATGACCAAAAGTAAATCTTTTGGAATGTAGTATCATCTAACTGGATTGGTTTTTCGGTGTTTATCTGTTGGGTCAGTTTAGTTTTACAGTGATCTCGTTCTTGCTGTTTGTGGATATGTTTGGAGATTGAAATGGGAGTTAATATTCTCAAATTTGATGATTCGATGAACCAATAGATAAACAGGAACAGAAATTAGGAGATTGAGGTTGTCTCACTTACAGAATACTATTGTGCATCTCTCCTAGCATTTCATTAGATCAGTGCTACGGTTTTCTCTTCTGGTCATCCATGTGGTTATTACAAAAGTGCTTTCTGCTGGTAATGCATATCTTAGGAAAGTCAAGGTTCCAAGATTTCTCCAGAGAAATGAGAATTCCATGTTTCGAAGGCCCATCAATGATGTAGCAAAAGATAGTCCTTTGACTTATACGATGCACATAACATGTTATATGTGCATGGGTGCTTAGAGCGTCTTAGACTAAGGACCATTTCAATCAAGGTAACCTAGGGTTTCGATATTCCTAACGAGAACACATGTAGCAATTCATTGGTGGAAACATTTTTTAGTAGGTCAGATTAACTATTCACTGGTTGCACTAGCGGCAGGTGATGCTTGAAAATTGTCTTCAAGGGGCAATTCTTTTATTCTCTTGGCGTGGATCACCAGATTTAATTTTCTTTCACTAATTTCATGCACGATATTTCTCACATAGTAAGCACCAATAAATTGATTATGTTTAAGAAAGAAGTAGCTAATGCACTAAATTAACATGATCTGTTGGACTAATCAAAGCTCCTAGAATAGTTAGGAGTTCTCTTATAATATCCTAATAGATTATAGTTCAGCCGCTGTTGCGTCATCATCATCATCAGCCCCTGATGCGTAAGTTAAAATATAAAAAAAAAAGAAAAAGATTTATTGCAAAAGTATCATTTAGCAAAAGGTTAAATGTATGATATTAAATGAATACTGGTATTATTATTTACCCTTTCTACTAAAAGCTAGGCCCACTTGCATATGCAACCTTTAGGATGAACCTACTCAAACTGGATCCCAACAGAACAGCCGTTTGGTTCACCAAAATCTGGGTATCACTTTTACATATGCGCGGCTGTGAAAATCAGTCATAGTGGGCCAACAAATCGATGCTATGGATTACCAATAGGTTTGGAACCCATTGGTACTTTCTAAGTTCTTACTGTTGGTGTAAGTCTGCAGACCTAACTATCCAAGTTGGGATCCAAAGGAGAAGGCCTTGGACTCCCAAATCTTGAACCTCAATTGCACTGTAGTAATCGGCGCAGAACTATTTAGTTTTTGTATTCCAATCCTTTCATTTGTTGGCTCCTATGTATATAAGTTTTATACCTCTTAAGCCGAACATCAACCGGTGCAGCGTGGGTAACCCAGGTCCAGCAGAGTTTGGTGGTTGCTTCATGATTTCTTCGGGGTTAAATATATGAGAATTTGCCAGCTCCAAAACTCCAGCTTTGCAGAAGCAACCCATATGAGAATTGCAACCGTATCATTTTTGGCCTTCAGATGAACCATCAGAAAACCAGGAAAAATCAATTCCTACAGGGCCTGCAAATAAATGAGTGATCGACTTGGATTTCTGGCGACTCATATGCTCATCGATCTGTCAAATAACAACCCTATAATTAAATAGCAATAAATTTAATGAAATAGTCAACCGAGTGGTTATCCAGTAAATTAAATATTTGAACTATACGTATTAAAGCATCCCTGTCTCATGTCAAATTGAAGACTCAACAGCGAGAGATAGAGACTGAGAGATGAAGAAGCCATCTACAGCCCTGTTGTTTTTCTCCTTGCTATTCCTACGTATGGCTAGGACAAAAGCCATGGAAGATTGGCGAGAGACTCTCGGTCTAGGACTGGAGAAAGTGACCCGGCTGCACTTCTTCTTCCATGACACATTGAGCGGAAAACACCCAACTGCAATCAAAGTGGCCGAAGGGTCTCATTCGAGCATATCGCCAACCCTCTTTGGTACAGTTGTTATGGTCGATGATCCACTGACAGAAGGACCAGAAATCACTTCGAAGGAGGTGGGCCGAGCCCAAGGTATGTATGGTTCGGCAGGGCAGAAGGAGATGGGCCTGATAATGGCGATAGACTATGGGTTCACCCAAGGGAAGTATAAAGGGAGTTCTATAAGCATTGTGGGAAAAAACAGGGCGATGCAACCTGTGCGAGAGATGCCAGTGGTTGGAGGAACCGGGTACTTTCGGTTTGCCCGTGGGGTGGCAATTGCAAAGACGCATTGGGTCAATGGGACTACTGGAGATGCCATTGTTGAGTATCATGTTACTGTGGTACACTACTGAGTCGCTTCTACTTTTTGGTGCTTGCTTTTGTTCTTATGTTTCTCGTCTGTGGTCATGCATATAAGTGAGCGAATTTGTGACTAGAATGGATGGTCTATCTTGCATTGTAAAAACAAGGAATGTTTGGCCCACTTTGCATATTTTTCCAGTGATCGAAGTGGTTCATCTAATTTGGCATATTCCAAATAGCCAAGGTACCAAGCATCTCTTCTATTAGATATTTAGAAAACCTTGTTTCTTGGAGTTCTTGTGGTTGTAAAATAGACGGTTTTGAGCTTGTTTTGTTGTGGCGATACACTTCTTCTCGGGTACCAAATTCTCCCTTGTTGGAGAATTTCAAGCCTCTGATTCATATAAGCTTTGTTGATGGACGTCTTCATTGTACCTACTAGAATGGTCTACTTGAGTGGTGTTTGTAACTTGTAAGGCTTGCTTTCACCGATCATCTCTTTCGGCTTTGTAAGTTTCACCCTTTTCAACAAAGGGCAATAATCATTCAAAAAAGAAAAAGAAAAAAGGAAAAGAATATACGGCAATGAAGTTTAAATTGTCTCAATAGGGACGGTTCGGTAGGGGATAGCTATCCATGAAGAAGCTCTCCCATGCATTAGTTTAACTACCTGACAATTTCTTTGAGTACACATTTGTCATACAATTATCTTATCCTTATTTCCCCTGTAACCCTGCAGATTAAACTTTTGTCCATGACCAGTTGCAAAGTCTAATGGTTTGGATCATTGAAAAAGCACCCCCCGCTGGGGGGGAGAGGTTGTGAAGCCTTGGCCGATGAGGGCGGGCAGATGAGGGTGGGCCAAGAGGGCTAGCAGGTTTCTAGGCAAGGTGAGGAACTGAGAGTTAGTCCCACATCGCTAGGGGAAAAGTTACTGGATTGTTGATAAGAGTGCTGAGGACTTCCCTTGCAACGAGGCCTTTTCTCCCACGGGGGGAAAAACAAAATCGTGGGTGGGCTGGGTGATATGGGCCCCAGTCTGCTGACACAGATAATATCATTGCAAGGTATGGGCCCTTGAGCTGTTACACAAAGTATCTTCAATCCTTCGCACAACCCCTAATTTGATTCTCCATGAGCCTGCCTAATCTAATTCAAGACTAAGTCATAAGTGAGGCTTTCTTTATTCATATTGGTACCGAGTTGGGCCACACCTAGATTTTTTAGGAAACCCCTGGATTCTGAAAATCTAGTATCGATAATCCTAGTCCTTTGCCTCTACTTCTGCTGGGCAAGAATTTTGCAACTTATATTAGCAAGATAAGGCCGAGTCTTTTGTTTTGTTGATCAGGTGATACCCAGATTTGAACTGGGGAGAAAGGATTTGCAGCCCCCTGCCTTATCGCTCAATCATGCTGCCAAAACAATACAAAATAGATACAGTTAGAAATCTTTTTTTTATTATTGTATTGAAATGAAAGAGAAAAAAGATAGATTTCCAGTCACAAAATTAAAAACTCAAGGCAAATTGGTACCATTAACTATTGATTGATTTGTAAAATCATGAACAGTTCTTGGATTTGTGTTAAGTGTTCAATTTTGGTCAAAATACCCCTAATTTAGTATTCAATTAGAGCATCTAGGCCATCAATTTCAAGATTTTACACAAAATATCTCATTTTAGCCTTAATTGGCCATCCAACCATTGAATTGCAAAATTAACGATCAGATGATCATCAAAGCTAATCAGAGGAATAATAAACGGTTCAAATGATTCTAATTGGGTCATGTGCATCAACACAACTTGGATGATCTAGATCAAATCACAGAGATCATATGAGGATGATGAAGCTTCCTAGAAAGAGAAGACTTTGAAGATTCCTAGGACAGAAGAAATTTGAAGAATTGTAGAGTTAGAGTTTTAGCAAAACTGGGATGTTGGTGACCCCACTCCTCTCTCTCTCTCTCTCTCTCTCTCTCTCTCTCTCTCTCTCTCTCTCTCTCTCTCTCTCTCTCGATTTCTTCACATACCCCTCTCTTCTCTCTACATTTTTTTTTTACTTCTTCACCTCCTTGGGCCGGTGGATTTTCTCCCTTCTTCTCTTCACTCTCTTCACGTCTACTCTCTTGTTTCCCTCTTGTCGTGGGACCAAGACCGTCGTGTTCCCCATCTCCAGCCAAGCTTCACCAGTCCAGCACAGGCTCTGTCTTTCTCTCGTTCCTCTTCCCTCGTTTCATCAATTTCTGGTTTAGAGGTTGGCAATCACCTTCTCTAGCTTCTCTAAGTCACTGGATGTCACTAAGGAAGGAAACCCAAGACGGATTTCCATTCCCGGTGTTTTTCTCTTCCGCCCACCTTTGTCTCTCCATCTTCTCCCTTCTTCCTTCTTCCCTCTTCTCCTCCTCCAGCTACATCTTCGAGTTCGTCTGTGTTTTTTGTTTTAAAAATTGTCCAAAATTTCCAATCTTGCCCTTATCAGAGTTGAATAATTCCACCTCTATCCTCTTTTTAATATCATCTGTGTCCTCATTTTATTTCCATCTGTTTCCCTAAATATTCTAATTTTTTTCTTATAATTATTCTACCTATCTAGGGACAATGTTATCCAAGAATGCTTATTTAGTTTTATTTTCTATTTTTTTTGGAATTCAAAAGTTTGTAAATTGTAGCAGTTGAATAAATCTGAAATTTTATTTTATTGTTAGTTTATTTATGTTATATTCTTTGTTTTTTATTTTATTTTTATTAAATGAATTTTATTTAAAACTCCAACATTTAAAGTGAGTCCCTATGGGATTGACCCATATTTGCATAGCTATATTGCAATAGCCAGTGCACTTGTGGTTAAACATCAACAATTTGGATCTTCCATTTTCTTTTCTTATAACATTCATTAAGGAAAGAAAATTGATACACAACTAATCAATTCTTTTCAATAATGAATCCTTTTCAATTTCCATTATAACAACACATATGTGTATATGTAAAGCCCAAAACAAAAATTGTTACATAGAGACCTAGTTAGGTATCTTATATTCCTATATAGAATTATCGTGATTCAATTTTTCATTGAATCTATTGAATAGAAAATAGAAATTTATAGTGTGACAAACCTGTGTTTTCCAAGTGGGACTGCGATAAAAGATGGGATATGTGGATAGCTATCTTTGCATGTACTTAAATAAATACAACTCACTTTTCTTATGCACTTCAATTGAATCATATTCTACTAATTTGGCTAAGAAATGGGTAGAAAGCTCTTTCTACGAATCATTTTTTTAACAATTGAATCAATCAAATAAGTGCAAAAAGAAAACTCTATTCCTAATTATTTTGTCTTTATATCATTCATAGAGAAATGATCAAATCTAAATCTATTCCTGGTACCCAATCTAATTGTACTATCATATCATAATAATAAGTTAGGTATAAATTGGATAAATTTTCCATTATATACAAAACTTTATAAGTTGAGGTAGCAAAATTTTGTTTCCAGGAATTTTTATCAGTCTAGTTCCATTTGTATCTATTGCAAGTACGAATTTGAGTAGAAAATTCTCTTTATTCCTTTGTTCATACATTTATGGAGTTGGATAAAATTTCATGTGATTCAATAAACAAAATAGAATAGAAATTCCATCATTGCTAGATTGATCCACATGGTTTGATGAAAAGTGAGCCAATAATGGGATTTTTTTGATAAAGGGGAAACTTAAGATGCTCCAGGATGGAAATGAGGGAATGTCTACAATACTTGAATTTAGTTAGATATAATTTGAGGGGTTTTGTAGGTTCATTGATCAAGGCTTGGTGGAAGAACTTCATAAGTTTCCAAAAATTGAAGATACATATCAAGAAATTGAATTTCAACTATTTGTGGACACATATCAATTGGCAAAACCCTTGATAAAAGAAAAAGATATTGTGTATGAATCACTCACATATTTTTCTAAATTATATGTACCTGCATGATTAATTTGGAAAATTGGTAGAGATATGCAAGAACAAACCGTATTTGTTGGAAACATTCCTCTACTGAATTTCTTGGGAACCTCTATAGTAAATAGAATATATAGAATTGTGATCAATCAAATATTGTAAACGCTAGTATTTATTACTGTTTAGAATTGGAACATAACAGAATTTCTGTCTATACCAGTACCATAATATCATATTGGGGAGGAAGATTAGAATTAGAGATTGATAGAAAAGAAAAGATTTGGGCCCGTGTGAGTAGGAAACAAAAAATATTTATTCTAGTTCCATCATCAGCTCTGGGTTTGAATCTAAGAGATATTCTAGATAATATTTGATACCCTAAAATTTTCTTATCTTTCCCGAATTATAAGGAGAAAAAAAAAAAGATTGGGTTAAGGAAAAATGTCATTTTGGAGTTTTATCAACAATCTGCTTGTGTAGGAGGGGATCCGATATTTTTTGAATCCTTATGTAAGGAATTACAAAAGAAAATTTTTCAACAAAGATGTGAATTAAGAAGGATTGGTTGACGAAATATGAACCGGAGACTGAATCTTGATATACCTCTGGATAATATATTTTTGTTACCACGAGATGTATTGGCTGCTGCGGATCATTTGATCGGAATGAAATTTAGAATGGGGGCCCTTGATGATATGAATCATTTGAAAAATAAACGTATTCATTCTATAGTAGATCTGTTACAGGATCAATTCGGATTGGCTCTAATTCGTTTAGAAAATGTGGTTCAAGGATGTGGAGCAATCAGGCAAAAATTGATACCGACTCCTCATAATTTGTTAACTTTAACTCCATTAACAAATACTTATGAATCGTTTTTCGGCCTACACCCTTTATCTCAAGTTTTGGATTGAATGAATCTATTGATACAAATAGTTCATGAGGCAAAATTTGGGTTATTTGGGTCTTGGAGGATTGACAAGGCGAAATGCTAATTTTTGGATACAAGATATCCATCCTAGTCACTATGGATGTATTTGTCACCTTGACGTGGTGGAAGTATAGTAGAATAATCCACCATAATCCAACAAACCAGATTATATAAACCTTGTTAATCGGGCACTAAGATCTTTCAATATGGATCATTAAACGTGACCCTCACATATACTTCTTTAACTTGTCCGTAAGAATCTCTCTCTCGATCTCTCTATGTTATATGTACTGCTGCAGGGAGGCAATTGACTTCCATCCAACCTAAACAAAGCCCAAATAAAGCTGAAAGTGGAATACAGGTCATAACATGAAGCTTCCACTACTCGAGTAGGTAAACTGCTCCTTAGTTTTATCAGTTCATGAGTAACCATAATCAACACTCAAAACAGTTTTAATACGCTGTTGATTGTATGAGATGCATCGAGAGGTCTTTGTTGCAGATTTGTAAATGGGGTTGGTGAAGGAATATGCTCTTACGTGATACTATAAATTTCAGTTCAAAGCATGAGCTATTTACCCTTAATTTATGACTCTAGATCAGCCAGTCTTACAATCCAAAGTGGATATGTTTAAGAGGATATATATATAAAAGAGACACCGACTAATTAATAATCATTATTCATTAAAGCATTCAAAAAAAAAAAAAAAATATATATATATATATATATATATATAGTTCATTGATCTGACTGGCTACCAGATGTCTAAATCTTGTTAATCCATTGATACCAATTGATGCCCGTAATAATAGAAACCAACAACCCGTTACTCCCAGATACATGGCCATTATAAGTACAGGCTGCACCTCCAGATTTTCTTTCCTTTTCTCTATTTTCCATTTTTCAGATGCCTTGGGCTTATAGTAATCCATGCCATCCATTTTCTGGGGCCAATCTCATATAGGCCCAGAAGTCTCATCCGTTTGTGACCCTGGCTTTTGGTTCGGTGAGAGAAGGAGAGCATTTCAAGGATTTGATGTAGCCACAGGACGCGCCATTGCTCCCACGATGGGCGGACCACGTAGTGATTGTGACCAAAGAAATGCCAAAGAAGAAAGCAAGGTTTTAGTCCCACATCGGACCGGAAGATTGTGGGGAACTTATACGGGAGATATAAATTAAAGCAGAAAGCAAAATTAAAATCATGATCCTTCAGGCAGTTAACGGGATATGAGGAGTGGTCATAACTTGCACCTTGATGCAAGAGGGGTGTCCGCCCCAAGCCTGGTTACGACAATAAGGACACTCCCGTCTCACCAATCTGATCCCTATGCCTAAACATTACAATACAAAAGTAAATTATTTCTTTTCATTTGCAGCTCATTAAGTTATTTTGATCCATGTTCAACATTTACTCATTACACAACATTTGTGCAACAATTAAGGTGAGCTCCAAGCTGTTGTGCGTAGTTTTACCTGTAAGAGGCTGTTTACAACCAAGTCATTTGATGGTACGCTAAAAGGCTTGGGTATGGACTCTGATCACCTTATGGCATAGAATGAATATGATCCAATGTTCAAGATGAAAACCTAATGATCATCTTATGGCAGTCAAGATATAAGGGCTCTTATCCCAAGTTTTGTCCAAGGTAAATACCACTTGTAACGGCACAAAAGGCTTATAAACGACCTATTATCTGTTCCTGAACCAAACAAAGATTAGACAAAATGCACAAACTATTAGCCTATGTTTAACTTAACAATGGCTGACTTATGACCATCACTACCTTATAATGACCACAAAAATAATCCAGTAAATGCTTTCTTGATCCTTGACAAGATAAACACAAGCCTGTGAGCACAAGACGAGAAAATAAGTTAGCGGAATCCCCAGGGTAGGCAGGTGGCTTAGCATAACCAGTTAACCAAAAACGTTTCTGCAAAATCCTCTGGATGCATCTTCGACCTTGCAACGAAAGTAATTTTTTGCTTAAATTGCATTAGTAGCGAAAGTCTCCGAATAGTTGAAATTTTTTGAGAAGTCCCAACGGATGATCTCCTGAATAATTCATTTCCTAGAAGTTCAGTGAAATTTTACTAAATTAAACATGAATTCCAGAAATCAAACTCAAGTACTCGTCATCTTTTGAAATATTATCTGTGAATGTAGCTGCAATTCAATTTAGAAGAGTAGATTCACATTCTGGTAATGCAATAAATACCAAACTGCATCGCCTCATGTATGATTAAAACTATTCGTACTTCCCAAATGATCACGATTATATCGCTTTAATCAAGGCATTGAGGTTCTGTCTGAATAAACACAGCCTTACATATGTGGCATGGATTTTCTAAGGTTTTACATTCAACAGAATTGTAAGGATGGAATTCCAAATAAATCTGTCATCTCTCCATGTTGCTGGCAAAATGTCTTAGGGATTGCAATTGTACAACATCGTTGATCATACTTGCTGTCTTAATAAGCAGCCATCTTTTTATTTTACATTTTGATTAGACAGAAAGATTTATAAGGAATTTGATGAGTTGAATTTGGTGCATGTTATTTTCATATGACATATTTTTTATTGATAAGACAAAGGAAGGCATAAATACAAAACTAGAGTTGTGAAAAGATGCTATGAAGTCTAAAGGATTTACAATTAGTTGAACTAAGACAAATTATATAGAATGCAATTTTAGTAAGTAGAGGAATAAGAAGAAAATACTATAAAAAATTGATAACCAAGTACCCCAATAAGAACACTTTTGATATTTGAAATCAGTAATTCATGACAACAAAGAGATTGAGACGGACATTACTCCATGAATCGAAGCGGTTTGGAACAAACAAAAATATGCCTATGGTGTTTTATGTGATTGCAAAGTGCTACTCAAATTGAAAGAAAAATTCTATGAAACAGCCATAAGGCTGGCCATGCTCCATGGATCCGAGTATTAAGCAGTTAAGGAACAACACACACACACACACACACACACACACACACACACACATATAATCTGCTTAGCCAAAATGAGGATATTGAAATAGATGAGTGGCAAGACAATAAAAGATAGAATTAGAAACAAAAACATTAGAAAAAACTTATACCTCCATCAGATAATAAGAAGAGAGGGTGTGCATTAGTTTCTCGTCTTCCTCTCCCAAAATCTCAATCGGTAATGTCTGAACAAGTATCATGCAAGAAGATCTTTTATTTCATTGTTTGAAGTTACCAGCCAACGTAAAACGGGAAACATCCTCCATAAAGTGCTTACTCAGTCATACCCTTACTAGTTAAAGAACTTATTTACAAATCCGATGCTTCTCTCTGTAAACAGGAAAACAAATTGTTACCCCCCCACCAAAAAAACAAACGAGGGTTTGTCACCCTATTCCCTGCTCTGCTCTATTATGACGTAGGGGGGAGAGGACCGGAAACAGACTCTGTGCTAAGGTCCCTACTAGTGCCTGTGGGACAATGATGTGTCTCAAAAGGGGCATTGTCCTCGAAGCTTTCTGCTTCAAGAAAATCTCATTGTCTTCTTCTCTACCAAAATGTGTCAGCTAGTATCTTCATAAACACAGCATAGTCCACTAAAGCAAACAAAGCTGAATTTCGGAACTTCAATTGCGTATCTGATCACCAAGCTTCAAGGGCTAACTTTCTGAACTTCTCAATTTTGTTTCTTGAATGGACGTTGAGATGTACTTATTTTCATCTATAAACTCTCGCCCATCCAGAATATCTGAAGACCAACATTCTAGGTCATGGTCAATCTGAGATCTATAGCAGATAAGTTGGTTGTTTGAGACCTCTGGATGTGCTAATCCTAACTCCTTACTAAAGTGAAAGTCGGAGAGGATGATGAAAAGGCTGATGGCACTACTGCAGGATAAGAACAAGAACATCAGATAGACTTCCAGTAGGCACACATCGGTATCCAATAACAGCAATAGAAGTATGAACATATACCCGGATGATTAGGTGCTGAAGTTTGGGGTGCGGGAGCACACACAGAATCAGAGAAAATGCAAGCATAAGCACAGATTATTTCTTTCATTTTTATATGCAAAAATCAAAATACATCCAGAAAACATAGTCATGGCAGTTTCTTTTTCTTTTTGAATAGCAAGTCTTAGTAGTTATTGCCTAAACATAATCTTAACCTAAATATCACCAAATAAAAACTAAAACTCATGCTAATCACTGGAATCATGCATCACGTTAGCCTAATGGCAAAGGCAGTGATGTTCTGCAACAAGCATTAACCGTCCTTTCCCCTCGGCGCGACTTTCTGTTGATAAAGACACAAGCAACCACTAAAAGAACACCCTGATAAAGATCTTCATGGGCAAAGGTCATCCCGATCCTTAATGTTCCCCTATGCAAGTATATGAGCAGAAGGCTGATTGGCTGAATATCTGAAAGGATAAAATAATGGACATGACGTTATTAAGACATTGGAAATTTGCATAAGCAGTACAATACAAATAGCCAGAAAGAACTATGGTAGCAGCCTCCATGATACAACCCAATACTATATGTGTCAGAACAATGTAAATTGAATGACTGCATTCCTCGAGAAGTTATATTTCAAAAAAGAAGCCTCGGCCTAAAGATTTCCACTATGGAGTTTTGCATCCATGAAAATAGCGTTGAAATGAGAGAACCGTTGAGTTCTCCAAAAAGAAAAATGGCATTCACAACTTTCCAGTAGAACAGAATTTTTCGGTTGTACTGCATGTAGACGTGATTAATAGCTCTTCAAGCATTTAAAGTATAAACCAAGAATCTTGCCCTGGTAATCACGACCATATACATCAAAATCCAAACAAAAACAGCTACCAAATCACTAGCTGAAACCTGAACAGCATGCTGCTCATTTAGAAGAAAACTGCGCCGAAAGGTGCTAGTAAACAAGATGCATGATGAGTGCATAGCAAAACCATACTGGATGAGAATTACCAAATGAAAAAAGGCCACTTACAAGCGAGAAAAATATGAAGGACAAGCTCTTATAATGCGAATAATGATATAAGCCAGCAGCTTAGTTTCACTCACAGTTGATACCAACCAAAGGTTTGCCTATACTGCACAGCCGCTGTTCACAGTAACACTCTTCCAACCTACTGCATAGGTTGTGAAGAACCCAGTAACCTACTCTTGATGATATTTCTGAATACAGGAATGAGGGCAACAATTACTGCATAGGTTGCGAAGAACCCAGTAACCTACTCTTGATGATATTTCTGAGTACAGGAATGAGGGCAACAAAAGCTATCTGCAATTGCTCCGAGCTATTCAAGCGGATACTAACTTGTCCAGCCCCCCTGTTGTTCAAATTTGCACGAGCAGTCATATTTGTGGTTTGCCCTACAGGGAACAGGGCCTGCACATTGCAGCCAATAGCAAGATCCCCATGCCAATCCATGACGGAGACGCCAAGAGTCGAAAGCATCCGGCCTATAGGATAGTCCTTATCTCTCAAGGTTGCCTCTAAACTGCCCCCATAAGCAACCTCACCACGACCAGCCATGGCACCCCCTGACATAACCAACCTGAATCGTTTGTTAAGCATTAGTTCATCTTCAAGCTTAACACCAGCTGACAGGGCATCACCAAGAGCAGTAACAGAAAGACCAGCAGCTGTCTTGTTGTGCCTGAAGTTAGCAAATTTTGTTTCACTGCGTAAAGTATATGCCATGTCTTTTCCAACAGTCTGCATATCAAAACCTAACGAAGTTGCTTTCCCTTCTCCGTGTTTGACAGAACTAGCTAATTCCATTTGGAGACTGGATTCCTTCTTATCCTTGGTGAGCTGACCAGAAAACGATACAGGTATCTTGTCTTTAACTACAAATAATCTTTCAACAGTCAGACCTTCATAGCCGACATCATGATCCCAACCATGAGTTTCTAGAATAGGTCTGACAAGCCACTGGTTGGAGGATTCCAGACAACGGTACCGGTGAATAGGATTATCAGAATCAAAAGAAGTAGGCAAAGGCAAATCTGGCATAATAGGCACAGCCGCCGAACCACCAGTTTCTTGTTCAATGTTCTCACTGTACTCGCTAGCAAACTCCTTAGCTGCTGCTGCCATTTTTTTCAAAAGCTTCCGACGCTTTCTTTCCTCCTTCAACTGCTTTTTCATAAAAAGTTTCTCTCGATACTCCAACTCGTCATAGTAAGCCTTTCTTTGTGCTTTACTCAAATTTGCCACCTGAGACTTTGTCAAACACTTAAATGGTGGGAGTTCATCATATTCTGATTCCTCATCTGAATCAGATGTGTCATCCAAGTCCTCATCCATAGCATCTTCATCACCAAATTGCTCCTCCGGCAGTTTTACCTGAGGCCTTGATTGCAGGAGGGATGAGAGAAGGAAAGGTAATGGAGGTACTCTTGAACGCACACCAAATGGCTTTCCCGGTGGACCATCTTGCAACTTCAGAAGTGTGTTTGCTTCAGCCAAAATCTTTGAGGCAAATGACAGCAACAGCAAATGTGGCTTCCAAACCTGACCATTTGGCAAGACTCTTTGCCCAGCCCTATTTGTTCTGCATGCCGAGTGATTCTCTACTAAAGAAACGGGGTTCATGACCCTTAAATCTCCTGCTGCTTGCCGAATTGCTTGCTGAACCACATGAGAACGCTGAGTCACAAACATCTCGTAACTCAAAGGAGTACCGTTAGGACCATCAGGTGGAGCAGATGCTGCATGAGTTAGAACAACAATAGCATTAAACCAAATGGAAGGTCCAAATATGTCAGTGATGGTACGTAACAATGGGACATCACCATAATCCCTACTTTGCATGTCCAACCGATCAAGGTACAAAACAATATCTGGAGGGGTCTTCTTGATGAAACGTTTAACAGAGTGCAGGATCTTTTCATTGTGACGCTGGTCTGCGCAGGAAGATAGAAGGCCAGGAGTATCGATCACCCTAACTTTGATGCCTTGAACCATTCCCACTACTTCCTCAACCTTCTGGGTACCTAACTGAAATGCATTTGTATTGAACTTCACCTCATCAAAAATTGAATTGATGGTTGCACTTTTACCAACTCCCGTCTTTCCAAGTACCATAATTGTACAAGAGAAATCGAGGGCATCTTGCTCAGCTGCCTCAAGTTGCTCTGCCATGGCGCTTGCTCGGTCAAAACTGAATGCACCAGCACGGCTCATGTTTCTGCTCCCTCGCAGCTGTTCTGCCAGTCCAAGCCTGTAGAGGACTTGGGCCACAACAACGTTGTGAGGAGTCTGTCCAAGCCTATGAGCAAGACGCAAGAATTTCACCCGGATCATCTGGAGCTTCTCACGGGTTTCATCATATTCCTCTGCCTCACTATTGAGAGGGTCTTCCACAAGCTGAGATTGCTGTTGTGGTACAGTTCCATTCACCCGAGGCTGTGGTGGCACACGCGGAGCAGGTTCCAGTGGTGGTGCAAAAGATCCAAGGCCAGCAGGACGACTGGGTGGAGGAGGATCCATGGATCTCCCATCAGATGAGACAGCAATCGGTGCAGACTGAATACTCAGCTCACTGTCATCTTCTTCAGTTGAAGTAGATACATCATACTCTTCTACTGAAACAAATTCATTTTGATGCATTTCACTTGCAAAGCCCAGCCTATCTCTTTCAACTTGCTTTTCTGGCTCTTCAGATCTTCCCAGCTCATCATTTCCATCTATGACCTCAGAATGGTTAGAAGCAACTTCTTGGTCATCATTTGACAACTGAGCTTGAGAATCCTGCCACTCCCTGGTTTCCGATTCATCTGCTTCAGGATGAATTTTCTCATTCACTGTAGTCACAACATCTGCTGTTGTTTGACTTTCACCTGGCAGGGCCTCTATCTCTTCACTCTTCATAGCATCCAAATCAACCACAGAATCATCTATTTTCTGACACTTGTCCTGATCAAGAATCTCCCTGTTACCTTCATTTCCAGCAGATAAACCAGTGCCAAAACTCACCTTATCAGAATACCCATCTTCTAATTTTTCATGAATCCCATCTGAATTCAACTTAACAAAATCCCCATATTCAGGCTTGTGAATGTCAGCACGTTTCTCATCCATAACTTCGTCGCCATCCACAGAGGCTTTCATTTTGGTGTCCACAACAACATCAGAAACCACCTCTCCATCTCCCTCCACAACTCCATTTATCCCATTACTCTCCACGACATTCAATTGACTCACTGCCTCCACAGGATGAATGTCAGCTTGCCTCCTACCTCTACCTTTTTCATCATCCAAAAAGGTTTCCATTTTTTTGTCCGCAACAACTTCGGAAACCACCTCTCCAACTCCCTCCACAATTCCACTAGCCCCATTGCTCTCCGTGCCATTAAATTCACTCACTGTCTCCAAATGATCCCCAACTTTTTCCTCGTTAACTGCTCCACTTTCAACAGCAACACCATGCACAAGTTCCAAAACTTCCAAGAGCCCCACTTTCTCTTCAACACCTTTCATACCATCCTCATGACCCCGATCTTCATCAACAAGATCCATCGATTCTTCAAACTGTTCATTCCCGTATGGACTTCCATTTTCTTCCAGTACTTGATTATGCTCCTCTCCATTTCCATCAACAACAGCCTTTGGTGAATAGTCTTCCTTTGTATCAATTGTTTCTTCGAACTTGTCATTCTCATGAGAGTTTTCATTCCCTCGCACTTTTTGATTTTGCTCCACCTCTCCACTCCAATCAACATAAGCCTTCTGCGAATCATGTTCTTTCAGCCGATCACTCTCCACTTCCTTCTGCACATGATTGTCTTCAGGCTCTGCCTCCATGGCCTCTTCAAAAACTTCGTCAACTTCAGAATCTTTCCGCTCATGAAAATCACCATGAATACTCTCATCTCCAAAATTCAACTGCAAATTCTCTTCTTTTGTTCCATTCATCTCCCCCAAACTAGGTTTACCAATGCTCTCAACACCGTTTTCCATCGAAATTCCAGATTTTATCAATTAAACACTAGTCTCTGCACGAAGAGGAAATCAAACTTATAAACTGATGCAGCAAAATCTAGCAACTAAACGAATAATCAGAAACAGGAGAAAGTTAAACAAAAACACTAAAAATCGAAACCAGAACAAATTTTTTCGACATCAAAAATAAAGAAATGTTCTACTTCCTGATTCAAGAAATGACAGATGGAGGAATATGAAGGACTACCGATCTAGAATGGATTTTGTAGGGTTTTGAGAAGAGATTAGGGTATCAAAAACAAAATCATACATATAAGAAGAATCAAGAGAGAGAGAGAGAGAGAGGAACCTTGGGGGGAAGAGCCGTAGGTAGCTTTTCCTTTTCTCCTCTTCTTCTTCTTCTTCTTCTTCTTCGTTTTCTTTCTCCTTGTTGCAGTGAAAATCAGTGATTTGCTTCCTTTCTACGCCTCTGGGGTTACGAGCTAAAAGGCTTGTTTAGATGGAACCGCGGATAAGAGCACATCGACGGACGAGGAAAGATTCACGCCTGATGGACGGCGACGATTGACGGTTTACCCGCTTCGTGAAACACGCCCCGCAGCGTAGCCGAATTGTTTTTCCCATTTTTAACACGGGAAAAAGGTTTGTACGATTCCAAAATCCCAAATTTTCGGATGCACTTGCGCCAAGCCCGTCACGTGCTGTGCCACCTCCCTTGATTTAATAATGGCACTCCTCTCATGCCCAATTAATGATAGATCATAGAAGACTGCGCGAGCAAAGTGCGGTATACGCGACGAGGCCGACCTTTAGCTGATCAGAACCACCCAATTTGTCCAATATTATATGACTACTACTAAAAAAATAGGATTGGATGATCTTAGAATATACAAAAAATTATTTTTAATCGTAATTCAAGATGGGAAATATTATTTAAAGAACAGTCACGTCTCTCGGATGTTAAAATCATTCAATCATCTTGATATTTGTCATATGAAATATATAAAACTAAAAAAATTAGGCAATGACATAGAGCTAATTCAGAGTTCTATATAATCAACCTAATATATAGATATAAAAAGGCAGCCCTGGTACACAAAGCTGATAAGCGGAATCTAGAGAAGGGGCGGACTACAAGGGCTTAAAGTACAGAGCCTTACTTTGTATTTTAGAAAAGGCTATTTTCACGCCTTGAACCTACAACCTCAAGGTCACATGACGATAACTTTTACCGTTACGCCAAGCTCCCCTAAATCTAAGCATCAAAGCATTTGCTTTGGCTTTGATAATAAACAATGTTGATTTAGTGCTCAAATCTATTGCATTAGCATAATTAAGCGATTAGAATTAGTTCATCAGAATGGGACTAATATTAAAAATATCCCCGTGCTTTGGCAGAATGTCAATTACACTCTTGTGGTTTAATTTGAATCAATTAGCCCCAAGAAGTTAAACCGGATTTAAATAAATCTTTCTATTTATGTCTGCAGATAAATGATAATTTTACCCTCACTTATTTTCTCTCATCCTCTTCCTCCTCTTAACTATTTTCTGAAAAATAGCCTCGAAGGACAATAATCTTACTTTATTTTATTTTATCTTGATTTTATCATATCTCCCTCATAATGACTATCTATGACTTCCCTCTCAAAATTCCTAGCTTGCACTGTCGCCAACAACTCGATCTTTCTCGTAGTTAGACTTATAACCTATTATATTAATTCCTAAATAAATTTGAAATCTTTCGACACAGAAAAAGAGTGACATCTCGAACCTCTTCCTCGTTACCTAATATGCA
This sequence comes from Warburgia ugandensis, assembly GCA_035236585.1. Lineage (NCBI taxonomy): Eukaryota > Viridiplantae > Streptophyta > Magnoliopsida > Canellales > Canellaceae > Warburgia > Warburgia ugandensis. The sequence continues at coordinate 47,126,500 of CP141129.1, forward strand.
TGAGTTGCACAGCCCATATTTCCAGACCAAAATAAGAGAGAGTAGGTTATAAGTAGGTATCACTTGTTTATTGTCCCAATATAATTAACCACACATCTTACAATCTGTCCTGCCAAACAATCCTAACCCTCCGATTACTGGTTATAAGTGAAAGGTATCGGTCTCTTTTAGTGCCTAAACCTTTAGTAACTTAAATTAATAGGAACCTAAAGGTGGTGATCTTGCATGGTCCATCCACATTAGTTCCCACCAATGTCTACGCATATAGGCCCCTGATACTTGCTCTCAACTTTTTAACTCGCGCACTCACATCCCACTGTTCTGTAAGCTATAATTTCAATTAGACTTGCCTTTTAGAATATCTAGACTATGTAAAATCTTTGTGCAATGATAAAGTTATCGTCATGTGACCTTAAGATCATGGGTTTAAGGCGTAGAAACAGCCTTTTGAAAAAATACAAGAAAAAACTGTGTACTATAGATCTTTGTGATCTGCCCCTTTCTCAAACTCTGTATATGCAGGAGCTTCTTGCACTGGACTGCCCTTTAAGACTATCTACAAATCTTGTCGGCACCAAGCGACAAAGCTCATGCACTGGATAATGCTAACATATACTCCTTTATGTTAGAAAATGGACAATGAAACTGTTTCCTGTTCCGTCAAACATAAATAAATAACAGTTGGGATCATAGAATGTTGAGATTTTCAGTGCACAGCCCGTTTAATACACAGCCAAGGTTATTAATAGTTTGGATCTTCAAAAAGAGGGCCAAATCAAGTAATAGCTTGCTAAAGAATGGATGGAAAAAAAGGGCAGTCCTGGTGCATGAAGCTCCTGCCTATGTGGGGTTTGGAGAAGGGGCGGACTACAAGAGCTTATAGTAGGCAGCTTTACCTTATATTTTGCAAGCGGCTGATTCCACGCCTTGAACCCGTGACCTCAAAGTCAAACGACAACAACTTTTACCATTGCACCAAGACTCCCCTTCTAAAGAATGGGATGAAAGTGTGCCAATAAAATGCAGAGTTGCGAATTAAAAGCTAGCTAAATTGAAAGCTGAAGATGTCTAAATTTGTTATTGTATAATAAAGTGAGGATGAAAGTCCCTTCATCGCCTGTTTGATGTTGTTGTCATTGGCTCATGGCCTGCTTCCTAGCCAAGATGTTTGCCACTGGAATCTTCTTCTGAGTACGTCTAACCGCTAACAGAACAAGGAAAGTGGCCCAGTGCCACCTAGATAAGATACACTGTGTCCCACATGATGCAGTTCCTCCCTTGTTGATTGACCTTTTATGCTAGATGGTTTCTACTTTATTTACACGTTAGCAAATTGGAAGTTAGAGCTAAGAGAGAAGCATTGCACAAGGCAGTCCCACTCAGGCAAATGATTTGACTAGCTATGGATGTATGTGTGAGTTGGATCATGTAATGAATGTCCATTTGATGTTCTAGATGCCCAATCAGTAAAATTGAAATGTAAATAAAAGGGCAGCCCGGTGCACGAATCTTCGCGCATGTTCATCCACACCACGATCTACCGTGATTGACGGTTTGGACTGTTGATAAGAGTGAGCTCCAACTGTGCTCCCGGCCCATGTTCTAGGGGCCGATAATTTTGCTCCAGGTACGCGTAAAAATGACACTCATTCATGACTAGGAAGGAAAATTTACAAGCTGAAAACATCTAATCTGATCTGCTTGGATCACTGCCAATTGGAGGAGAGATAGGGACTCACACCTCGGATGCAGAAGATTTTGTGGTACCAGCCTCTTGGTGGTCCACCAAGCTGATGCAAACCTCTCCTCACGTGAGCATACCATTTTAATGCTACAACTGCTGGAAATATCTTCATGCAAAAATCTGCCATTAATTCATTCAAATCTGATGAAAAACATCATCAAATTCTTCTTTTCCACCGCTTCTCCCTCTCTCCCTCCATGGCGTCATTCCATAACTACATCCTGCAGGATCACACCGTAAGACATCTCTACAACCACTTCGAGAGAACTCTGTGATAGCTCTTGCTGTTTTTTGTCTTTACCACTCTGCTCTACCTGGTCCTCAGTGCCATCTTCGGGTTTTTTCTGCCGATAACCATACATTGACTGATCCAACCTCAACACAGGAACAACCTACAGACACCAGAAATGAACTCCAATCTGTTCCAGTGGTCATATATCGTGGTGCCGTTTAACTAGGCTCATGAGGTATGGATTTGAAAACAAAGGGAATGGTAGAACTGTACCACCAGCCATCGGCTTTAGTAATCCTACCCACCACCCTTTTTGCAATGTTGCTATGAGGCATTTGTTTTGGCTTTCTTGTTTTCTCATTTGCATCATAACTCATCAGTTGTTGAGTTGTAATAATGGGATGCTGCTGTCGGGTCAATTCTGTTTTCTGGGTTTTCCTGGTGCTGTTTCTGCTCTGCTACAATAGGAGTTAGATTCACTGGCAAGGAAGAGAAAATAAGGATCCACTTCAGAAACTACAATTTGGTAGTTAGTTGAGTTTTTAATGAAATTGAAGAATAAAGCAGTCTTTGATCTGCTTTTCTCTCTTTTCTGTGAATGTTCAATTTATTGGATTTGAACCGGACGGCAATCGAAGAACTTTGTATTTTCCTTTTCTTCTCTTTTCATTGTGAAAGGGTGTTCAGTTATAAGAGAGGAGAATGAAGACAGACATGTTCAATCAATTGGAACGGAGAGCTGCTTTTTGAAGTAGGTAAAACACATATGCGACCAGTTCTAAGGATCTTTCCTCAAATAGTTCAAGACTGGTTTTTTCAGCGGAAATTGATACAAAAACACTACAATTCTACCTGATATGGAAGGGTCATATTAGCTAAATTGCTATGTTTCCTGAAGAGAACGCCTCATTGTAATGAGCCAATAAATTTATTTGTGCAGTGCCTCTTACCTGTATACTTATAATACCAAGGTGAAGAAGGCTTACAACCCACCTCCCTATCAAACATTGCAGTGCTCTGCCATGAATGAAACAGGAAAGTGATGTTAAAATATCACAACTTGTGGTTATGTTTGCAGAAAAGGAGGGAAAAACAAATCAAATTTTGGATAGAGACACAATCTATTATGAGATAAGTTATTTCCGTATAGAAGATTTAGGTAACATAATGAATTGTAGAAAAGCCATCACTACAATTTACAATTTACAATATGAGAAAACAACATTAAATAGCTCATAGAAGTCGAGAAAATGTGGAGAAGTTTCCTACACTAGTAGCTGCCTGGTCTTTAACAAATGACATACAGAGCCTTGTTCTTCCAGCATTTACAGTGATACTGTGTACTTTGCTCATGCTCTGCAGGGTCTACTGAATTTCTCCATGAATTCCTTTCTCAAAGCTTCCTCAAGTCGTTGGATTACTGATGAGAATAAACCTGAAATGAAGAGACAGTCATTACTCGACATTGGGACAACATGTAATATACTGGTGGCAAAAGATGAGAGGATATTCACATTTTCCAGACAGACATTTTGAGTTTACATATCAACATTAATTTTGGATCAAAAAAATCCTCTCAGTTTCTTACAAATTAACGGTGACAATGTCCAAGTTGCATTTCATTCCAGAGCTCAAAGAGGTTGATCGCACTAGCACTAAGGGACATATGAGATATGGCCCTTACATTTGATGTAGAAACTTACAGAAATCACACCATTCATTCCATGTGCAACTTAATGGTCAATCAATGGCCATGAGATTATAATGTCATGAAGCAGAATGCTGTTCGAAACACCATATAATGTGATGTGTATTACATATCAGGTGGGCCATTGAGGAGCTTCTCATTCTTTTCTTATGTGATTACGAGCTCCTGAATATCCCTCAGAACTTAAACTTGACCCAGTTAGATTCTAATCCCACACTAACAAAATACCAGCGTGATTTGGTTGATGCTCATAAAATAGCTAGAGGAGTTGATTCCCTAATAATACTCCAGCATATTATTCAGCATATCAGATAACAGGCCACACAGAAGCAGTCAAGCCCCTTAATCACCATTTCCAAGGTTATAATCTCTGCTCAAGGAAATTCCATGTCAACATTTTACCTCAAGTTCAACTTTCAAATGATTCGGTTCCCAACAGCATTTTACTCCAGCAATTGACCTCTTACCATGGTGATCTTTTCACGTGTTCCAGGGGATTGTTTATTGGCTGCTGCTGAACGAACATCATGTAAGGCTATAAGGCAATATAAGAAGTTGACAACACACTTGCGTATGTCAAATAGGGGCTCTTGTAAAGGAATTTGGAGACTACACATTCTTTCCTACAGCTGAATATAAGATTTACGAACATTCTTTCATCATAAGCCAGTAGATATGAAAGTGTCCAGAACAAATGGAGGGAACATTTATTAATCATAAGCCACTTTTAAATCACCATGGTTTGAAAACCAGCCAGTTGACATGATTTAAAAATTTGCAGACTGGATTGATGATACTTATACTTGAGGGGAAGTATAAGTAGGAAACTGCAGCAAACAGCATTACCATGTAACTATCACCTGCAGAGAATGAATGCAAGCAGCAATACCTAGGAATAACAAAATCTTTTCATCAACTCTCAGCAACAGCTAGGAAGTAGGATGTCAGGTCCAGGCTCCCTCTGAGACTTATCATTTTTCTTGTTGGAAGATGATTATACAAGCAGTTCCATGGTTGCACTCACAAATGATGACTAATTTAAGCATAGACGATGATTCCCACTTTGTCCAAGACAAGATTTACACCTAGAAAGTTTTCACTTATTAAATTAGAGGATCAGTAAGTAGTCTTGTTAGAAAAAGCCTCTGGTAAGATAAGAATGATAAATATCTATGCAAGCTTCTCAGAGAATGCTAATAACGTTATAATTACTAGTTGATTATGCACATAAAACAAGTGCCATGTCCAAACCGTCCATGACTCCTATATCTTATGCCCAAGAACATTTAGTTTGCCTCATTTAGGTCCTAAAAGCTCACTCAAGACTTCACTATACGTTCCACAGTTTTGGGGTATGCCTCTTCCTGTCTTTCTTCTTGTGTAGTTAGATTTTCTCTACGTGCTTTTGCTTATGTACAATTTAATTTGTTACTAGTACACTCTTGGGATGCTTTTACCAATGCTTTTCAATAATTGCTTACACAGCAATTCTATGACGACAATGATCATGATACAGAAGTCTCCTATTCTCTGAGTGACCCAATGCAGTAGGCATGGATATACTTTCGAATGTGCACATGTTCAACTGAGACAAGAATGCCGAAACCTAGAAATGGCATGGTTTGAATACAAGCATTTTCCAATCTAGAAATAGCATGTATTGATATTAGGACTTCCAACACAGAGGCCATTCCAAATTTTTAATGCATAGACCAACTAGGAAACAAGCAGGAACCTGAAAGAAGATTTTGTCTATCCAACAGCGATCCTCTTATCAAAAGTGTGCCTGGAATTTGCTCAAATACCTACATGAAACATGAAGAGACAAGTAATGAATCAACCATGATCAAATCAGAGTTGACAAACAAACATAAATATATTAACTGAAAAAAGAAGACAAGCTTACTGAGATACGAAAACATAGTTTGCTTGATGAACAGTGCAAATTACTCAAGCCATCGGGTGTGTCACATATCAATTGACCAGCATCTCCACCGGGAATCTGTACGTCATCTTGAAGAATTGCCTTGAACTGTTCATTTGATGTGGTGACCTGTGAAACAAAAATACCATTTTCAGCAATACAAACAGAAATTTAATGATCATTTTAAGCCAAAAGGTTCAACTATAAGGGGGACAAATCTTACATCCACAGTAAATGAAGATAAATTAGATTTACATGATGCTCCACTATCCAGGAAAAAGGACTCTGCTGACTTCAAGACTTGCAGTGCACCAAAATGACGTTGAAGGCCCTGAAACAACAGAGAAATTGAACTAAGACTATGCTCACATAAAATAAATCAAGATAGAGATACAACAGTAAGGATGAGACAATGCAAGTGAAGCAAGATATGCATATATTATATACATAAAACTCATGTTCATATATATGGACTGAATGTTCAGAGGGGAGCCTATTCTCCAACCACTGACAAGTAGTAATTGTAATAATCAAATAAAAGATTGAACAAATAAACATGCTCCTAAGTGTCAGAAACTAAAGCCAATCATAACTTCTGGGCATAAATTTGTGGAATGATTATAATCCCAAGTGTCCTCGGTTCTTATTCCTTTGCCAACTACACATTGGCATAATAAACTTATGCAGTTGTATCTCCCTGACTTCAAATATTTCTAGGATAGGATGATGGTACAGAAATTTGTGAGAGAGAACAGAGTTGCGCATGCTTACTAAGTACTTCACTTCCATTATAATAGGAGGTTGCGTGTTCCCTTTTGTTGTTTCGAGGTTCTGTTTCTGCTGAGACAGCTGATCCCTGATAGCTTTTAGTTTCAAGGTTGTATTATTTCATAACGATAGAGTGGTCATCAAGATACTTGGAGGTCACAGGTCCGAGGCATGGAAACAGCTTCTTGCAAAAATGCAACATAAGGATGTGTACTCTAGACCCTTTGTAGTCCACCCCTTCCCTCAACCCGCATATGAGGGAGCTTTGTGCACAGGGCCACCCTTTTTTTTCGATATCGAAGAGAGGTGCCTTTTTGTGTTACCTCTAAAAGAAAACATGTGACCACATGGCTTTCGACAACCTTATCCTCTAGACAGATAGAGAAACCAAGACTTCTTTTATTAGTTATTTGACAAATTGTTGTAATTATAATTGACAACAGTGACATGGAGAGTGTCATATCTTTATTGGCTACAATAAAGGTGGAAAGCTGGGACCTTAAGAAAGCAACCATCCTACCTCATTTGAGTTTCTAGTAGCTAATGGGCCCCAAAGAGAATGGCAACATTCACTAGAATAATCTTTGAAAATGCAACTTAGCCTAAGCAAGGAGTCAGCATTTAAGTTTAAAATGCCAATCAGCAAAGGCATCTGTGTCCCCCCACCTCTTTCCTGCTCGTATCTCTTTTTTTTTCCAACTCATTCCTATAACACTTCTATCATTAAGGAACTACTCAGACACCAAGAAACAATGTGTCCTGCAATTCACTCTCTTAAACCAACCAACTTCTTGGCTTTAATTGTATTCTATTTTTACACTATGCTCTTCAACTGTGTACACATAAAGAGATATATTTGAAAGCAAATAAATTTTTTCAAGTGTAAACGTTTCTGATGTTTACCAAAGAGCCCTAGAGGAAATTCAATATTTTGATAGAAAGTGAAATGATGAACTAATTAGCTATAAAATTGTTGCAGCCAAACATCTTCAGTATAATTCAAGCACTAAACAGAGTATTAGATTGTAAAAATTATGTAACAGCAACTGCAACTGGAAACATAAGGATTTTCACAACAACCAACAGAAAATCGATAGCCACATCTATGTTGATCTTCTGACTAAGTTTCTCCAATTGGAGCATAGGAGACTCACCTGAGTCTTATCTACAACATTAAACCACATCATGCGGCTAAAAAAAAAAATCATTGAACTGCCATAACTGGAGTATCTAAAGAGAACTTATAAACACAAACTAGAAAGAGACAGAGCTGCCTGTGATGGTGATGTCAACTTTCAGATGATACTTCCTTTCAAGGGGAAAAAAAAATCAAAATAATAGCTGAGCTTCCACACCTCAAGCATAAAGAAGTTATGACTCTTCTCAGGTACATCTGATGCTATCATCTTCTTGATTGGAGCTAGAAAAGACCATGCAAGTCCCCATCGAGAGGTTTTGCCTTGGACGAATTCAGTAGTCTTTACTACTGAAACTCCAACTTCGCGGAGCTTTGATACTAGAAACTTTAAGTTTGCTTTTCTTCCAACCATTGTTGTGTACCACCTAAAACCCGATCAGACAATAAAATGACCTAGATAAGCTCATGGCAGAAACAATATGATGAGAGATTAATAGCAGTATACTTCAGGAGAGGGACTCGCCGGAAAGATTGATTTAGCTTGACACTATCTGTGATAATCTGCATAATGAAAGCCCGTTCTCCTCCAGGGCAAACCATCTCCTCAGAGGTCCCACCACATGAAGTTCTTGGGTTCAGTCCTGCCTCTGCTATGCTTTCAAAAAATGGTGGATTACACATACAGAAATCAAATTTCTCACCATCCCTGACAACACCAAGAAGTACAGGTGGACCATGGTAACCTGTCTTCCCATCAGAAACCACATCCATTCCTTTTACAATTGAACCATCTCTATCAGTTTCATCTTCAATGCTAGGCTGTTTACAAGCTATCTCTCCTGAATTTGATGTGTACTCATCAGAAAGCAATTGATCACCTGCCTTCCTTATCTCAATCAACTCTGACAGGTGCGGATTCTTCTCAACATTCCTACTCGCCCATTCTAAAGCTATATCAGTAACATCTGCAAACAACACACCACAATTACACCAACATAGCATCATCACCACCAATTTCAAACTTCCCCAGAAAAGAAAATGTCTGCAAATTTAAACTTTAAAACCTCAAAATAACAGGCTATACTAGATCCAGTAGCAAAACAGCAGTATGGGAAAGAAAATTTTAAAAATTAAAACCCTAAAATAGCATAATTACGTCAATACAATATATAAAAAAACACCAATTTCAAACTCTAGAGTAAAACAAAAAGTTAGAGCAGCAAAACTTCAAAAAGCCAGAGCGGAAAATCACACAAATCCAGCTTCAAAGCACCAAACACAGAATCCTCTATTTGAACTTTAAAACCCGAAACCAGCAGAATTACACCAGCCATAAAGCAACATGGATCAAAACTACAACAGAATAGCATCAATGCAGCATAAAAAACTAACAGATTAGAGCTCTCTCATAGGATCAAAAGTATAAATATTTAAAATTTAGAACCCCAGAACTCAAACCTGATCCAACGAAACTCCAACCAAGAAGAGAAGCGCCAAGAAGCGGGTAAATGCAATTGGCACCGGTTCCAATATCAAATCCCCGAACTCTATCACCACAACCATCAATCTTAGGAATAACATTAAAAGCCAGCAAATCTTCTATCCAATGAATATAATTCGATCTGTTGGGAACAGTAGGGCACAGTTGCCCGTCAGGAATCCACCTGTTTTCAAAACCCTAGTTTGAAAATTGTCTGAAATCTTCCAGGAACAGTCAAATACGAGTTCTGGGAGAAAATTACCATTTGACGTTGTGATCATGATCGAGAAGAACTCTCGTGAGCTCCCGAGTAGCGTTGAAATCCGTCCAGTCGATTCGTGGCCGTCCATCGGGGGTGTAGAAAACGAACGGTGAGAATGAAGGATAGAGAGAAGCAAGTTGCCGGAAATTTGGGGGATGTTCAGAGTATTTGTTGCGAGGGTGGATTGTTGGGGGTTCCGGCTTTCTCCGCTTCTTGCTCACCATGGCTGGGGAAGGGTGTTGTTATCAAAACGAAGGGGTGGTCTTGTGCCTCACTAGCAGGAGACAGAGCAAGCTGTAGCCGGCTTTTTGCGCGGGACGGGAGGGACGATGGTTTGCTCTGCGGAACCGGCAAAACGGACCGGCTCTGTAGAGACGGCGGGAATGGAAGTGCTCGACCGGCTTGATGGAGAAAGATTTTAAGGGACCCATTGATTTCGTAAGATCACAAGGTCCCACTTTTGCAGGAGAATCTCTGACGTGCGATAACGGGCCATGAACTACATATGGCATTAGTGGTGATTAACAAGTTAAGATGAGATGAGCTGACTTGATATGACATGAGATTTGGCTTGAGATGATTTGAGCTAGGTTAAGATGATGATTCAAATGATTTAGAGGAAATGTGTTGGGGTGTGTTGGAGGAGAGGTCGAGATGACATGATATAGCTCATTTAATCTTAGGGTGCTAACTTTAGGATGAGAAGATTGACTCGTTTTTTACACTACGAATGAGATGACATGCGACAACTTAAGAATCTAAGATGATATGCAGACCATGGAGAGTGACTTGCAATGATATTGGGACTTCTCATCTCTTCTCGTCTCATCTCAAGCACCACTAACAATGTGTTAGGATGAGATGATTTTCATCTCTTCTCATCTCAAGTACCACTAACAATGATCTGGGATGAAATGGCTTTCCATCTCATCTCATCTCAAGCACTACTAACAGTGGGATGAGGATATATTAGTTCATCTCATCTTAGCTTTAAAGTCACTCTTGAAGGGAACTTAATTTCTCTTAAACATTAATTTGCTTTTAGTTATCTTAAAAAATAAAATAAAATAAAAAAGACTGTAGCAGTAGTTGGCTAAAACGTCTTCAAAAGACAAAAAAAAGATGATATAGGGACCAAATTATGGATCTTACTCCAAAACCCCACTTATCTAAGTGCTAGCTTTGGATGACCTGACTTGTCTATTTTGTTTGGCCTCCCTTTTTAGGACCAAAACTAGTGGCTGGAAATATCCAATGAGGATGTTTTTGGCAAAGACCACGTATAAGATATGCAACTGTGCATGTGCAACTTATGTGGGTTTGCAAGTGAGCCCTCTAAAGACCCATGTAAAAAAAGGGCAGCCCCAGTGTGCAAAGCTGCCGTGTATGCAGGGTCCGGGAAAGTAGCGGACCACAAGGGTAAATAGTAGGCAGGTTTACATTACATTTTGCAAGAAGTTGTTTCCACGCCTTGAGCCCATAACATCAAAGAGACACGGCAATAAGTCTACCGTTATAGCTCCGTAGAAATGTTCCACAATGTTTATATCGTGGCTAATGGGGCAGTAGGATAGCAATTCATGGATCTTTTCTATGGTGGCTTATCTAGGAGATAACCTTCTCCAAAAAATTGTCCCGACATAACAACTTAAACATCCAAGCTCACTAACACTTCCCGATTGAGATGGAGACGCTTACTCTGCAAGCGCTATGCCATTTTGATGTTTTTTGGCTTATCACTTTATGAAACGAGAATAGTTGTTGTTGGCAACACACCATACACCTTCATGCATGGTGAGAAATGGGATGATTAACCAGTTCATCCATGACAAGCAAGCTTATAGAAGGGAAACAATGATCGGCTAGATTCAATCGCAAAGTTCATTACTTTGTTGGCAAGACTTTACCCCTTATATGGAGTGAGTTTGATTTCACTCTAGATCCATCTAGAGGTAGTTTGACTGATTTGGCTATTATCATGTTACATCATTGTTAGTCTATTCTATGCTAGACTAATTTTCATAAAATGCTTGCTAGTTCAGCCAGGCTGATTATCATCCTATATCTTACAAATCCATTGTCAGCCCATCTTGAGATGATAAGAGTTTCACAAAATTCAACCTAGCTCATTGTTAGTGGAGGATATCTCAGACTAGTTAGATTTGAGCTAAGTTTTGGGTGTCGGATCTAATTCCTAATGTCAATTGAAAGCTTCTTTTAGCTTGGAGGAAAAATAAAGGGTGCTTGTTTTTCGTATGAGTTTGCAAGAGTTTCTCCTGAAAGAAGGAAAAACCCTTTGAGCTCTCGCTCCTGCTCTCATAGTTTGGATGAGTGAAATAGCGTCTCTGCATGTAGAATCAACGATCGCCCAAGAAGTAAGATCTCTTTATTCATCCATGAGAATCATCGTTCATGGGTAGTAAATTTTGGGATGGTGTAATTGGTTTGCATCAATTTTGGCATATTGTTTGGGAGATCTTTTATTTCTAATTCGCACTTTAGGAGATATTTGTTTTTACACAATTTTTAGGGCTTTTAATTAAAATTTTAGAGCTTCTAAACCAAATTTGGCATGATTTGTTGTTGGTGGCATCAAATTTCATAGTAAGTGACATGAGTACATTAGCACACTCACACAAAGAAACATGAAGGGCAAATATCTATAGGAGAAAGGAGTTTAAATCATATTCTCTCTATAAAATAAAATAAAAAATAAAAAAAATGATGTCCACATCTTCACTAGATCAACTTCAAACCCAACAAGTAAAAGGCTCAGAAAAATCCGCCCGCAATTTTTTTTTCTATTATGTATCACTCGTCCATAGCTAAGCCAGCTGTACCAAATAAATGGATTGGATGATTCTTAAGTACGTAATTCCTCTATAAAGATATAATTAGATAAAAGGTCTCTCATTATCAATTTTAAAACTTATTTTGTTCACAAATTTTAAAACTTATTTTGGTCATAACTTTTTCTCTTCGCGTGGAATTTTGACGATCTTATTGTCATTGGATTCGTATTTTGAGCTCTATCCATTGGTATAGGTTTCATAATAATATTTCTAAAGTCTGGATTGTGCATTTTGGACCCTTGAATTAACTTCTAATTTTTATTAAACTTCAGAATTTGGAAAGTTACACTAAGATTATTGTAGATATCAGATCTTTGGATATATAAGATGGTGTCAACAGATAAATTGGTTTCTATCACGCAACAGTGGGCCTCATGTGATATGACCAACCCGTCCCCACTTCCTACAAAAGCGGATTGATTAGTTCTTTAAAGTTCTTAACTGCTGAAACGTATGCAAGGAGAGTTCTTTCGAGTACAAACCACTGAAAACTATACAAGGAGGAACCTGCGAGAAGAAATACATTCTACACAGCCAACTCCATCTCTTGCCTTGCCAGATTTCAACCGTCTGATTTCACATCGTACGGTGACCTCGCCATTCTCGTGACGAACCTGCCTTCAACATCCAGTGAAACACAGAAAAGAAGAAGACTTGCAAGCAAAACATATATTCTGCTTTCACAACTTCTTTCATTGTCTTCTTCTTCTTCTTCTTCCTTACCTGACGTTCTTTGTCTAATTATTAGGTTTTTTTATTTTTTATTTATTGTTCTTCTTCTGGGTTTCTTTCCTTGTTGAAACTGGATTGCATGATCAAATGGGTTCCATCAAGTTTCTTGCTTGTGGGTTTCTTTTAATTTTCTTCCTTGTTCCTTTACGTGGGTCAGTAATGGCCGATGCTCCTCCAGTTTACTTGGACTGGAATGTTTCTTTTTCTACACTTGCTCCTCTTGGAGTGGAAAAGCAGGTTTCTTTCAAGTTGTTTGAATAATAATCTGATCATTTATTAATTTATATGATCTATTTTCATAACTAAATTCACGGTTTGTTTGGTGTAGGTGATCGTCATCAATGATCAATTTCCAGGTCCTCTTCTCAATGTAACGACCAACGATGTTCTTAACATCAATGTTCGCAACAACTTGCCGGAGCCGTTTCTTCTAACATGGTAAAATGGTCGTCTTTGTTATAGTTAATTTACTAGATTTTCTTCATTTTAAAAGCAATTTACTCGATTTTATTCCCATCCTTTTTTCAGTTTTTGAATGGCGTAAGTTGGCATTCTTTAGGAATATTCAGTGGCATTTGCTTTTGCTTAAGCGTTTAGATAAACGTGTGGATTTTTAGATGCCATAAAAGAGTACATGTATGTAGGGGGCCTGATGATTGATCGTCAAAACAGTTCATCTTTTGGGCCATATATTAGCTAGGCCATGCCCAATAATCTTCTCTATGCTGGTTGATGTTAACCTGCCATCTTCTATAGAATTTTATTTTTTTTTATTGTTGAACTTCATGAGCCGTCCATAATCCACTATAGAATAATAGTGGTTAGGATATGGCTTACTTAAGATGCAAGTGGAGATTGAGCAGTTTGGATCTACAGTAGCAAACACCATTTAAGAGGCCTTATTTACTATCCCTAATAACTACACTCTTCTTGTCCATGGCCGCTTTTAATAGACATTTTACACGATCGGATTGAAATGTAAACGATTTTCAACTTTTTCATTTTTTGGATCAGGAATGGAGTGCAGATGAGAAGGAATTCATGGCAAGACGGAGTACAAGAGACGAACTGCCCAATTCTACCCGGGCAAAATTGGACACACAGCTTCCAAGTGAAAGATCAAATCGGAAGCTTCTTCTACTACCCATCGTTAATGCTTCAAAAGGCCGGAGGGGGATATGGGCCTATCCGAGTCAATAACCGCGTCGTAATTCCGGTCCCATTTCCAAAGCCGCTCGAAGAATATGATATATTGATAGGAGATTGGTACAACGCTGATCATAGAGTAAGAATTTCATTGATTACATTCTCTCTCTCTCTCTTTTTTTTTTCTTTTTTAATGCTTCTATAGAAGAAACTTGGTTTGTTTGATGGAAGTGAATTCGTAGGATCTGAGAGCTTCTCTTGATGAAGGAAACCTCTTGCCGAATGTACCAGATGGAATCCTCATTAATGGGCTTGGGTCTGGCCAGGCCAACTTCACCGTACAGCCAGGTAACATCTTGAGGTACCACGTACTTGCACTGTCTGATCATAATTTCTATGCCATGGCCAACTGAAATGACTGATAATGATATCACAATTCAACTTATCATATGGCATTTGCAGGTGCTACATATCGGCTAAGAATCTCGAATGTGGGACTTAGAACATCTCTGAATTTCAGAATTCAGAACCATCAGATGCTCTTAGTCGAAACAGAAGGCTCTTATACCATCAAACAATACTACCAGAATCTTGACATTCACGTCGGTCAATCTTACTCGGTTTTAGTTACTGCAAATCAATCGGCTAAGGCATACTACATGGTTGCCAGCTCCCGTTTTCTGGATTTGGCAACCGCTGGTGTTGGAATCCTACGGTATGTTGGTGCCAATGGTACAGCAACAGGTCTACTTCCCCCAGGTCCCGACCCATTCGACTACAGCTCCTCCATAAATCAAGCTCGATCCATAAGGTAAAGTACTTTCAAGTTCACCTGTGAATAACTTGGTCTGTGGATTTTCATCTAGGAACCTATTGCAATGTTCATGTTAATGGTTCTGTATCATAACAGGTGGGATTTAGCTGTTGGAGCGGCGAGGCCAAACCCACAGGGATCTTACCATTATGGCCTCATCAATGTCTCTCGAACAATTGTTCTGCAGAATAGCATTGCGACATTCGGCGGCCATCAGAGATTCATTGTTAATGGGATCTCATTTGTGCACCCTGACACTCCTTTGAAGCTATTAGACTACTTTCAGCTCAATGGGACAGTGACGCTTGCTACAGTTCCAGATCTGCCTGAAGACTTTCAGCCGCTGCTGGGAACTTCCATGATCAAAGCTCTGTACCGGGATTTCATCCAGATAGTTTTCGAGAACCCCCTAGATACGATCCAAATATGGCATATGGATGGATACAATGTCTTCGTTGTAGGGTGAGCTTCTTCTTGGGACAATGCAGTCCGACATTAGCAAATGATTATACGTTAATTGCCTTTGTTTTAAACTAAATCATCCTTCTTGGGCTGTTTGTGACGGGGATAACAAACTCTGGACATGGTTAGCCTGCATCTTCTCCCTTTCTATTTGCATGTCTGAAATAACTCAATCTGTGATTGTTATCCCCTTGGAAAAGGAAGGGAGGAACTACAGTAATTTTAGCTTAAAAAGTAGATTAGTTAGACTAACAAGTTACTCCAGCTTTTGAAATTACACGACTGATATGATTTCAAAGGGCTTGATCTTGAATTTTTACGAGCGGGTGGATTCGACAGGATGGATGCTGGAACATGGGACTGTAGTAAGAGGTCGGGGTACAACATGTTAGATGCTATTTGGCGTTCTACAGTACAGGTTTGTGGATCTTCTTGGTTAAACGTATTGCTAATTTTCAAGCTCTGATGCTGATGCTGATGCCACACTTGATTCACTATTTTCATTGCTGGATTGAAGATCGAAGAAATCATTTACTGCGGACATTTTCACATTGAATTAAAAAAAGATATGTGTACTGTTAATGGTGCGCAGGTGTACCCGCATTCATGGACTGCAGTCATGCTGGAGCTGGACAACCAAGGGATGTGGAATTTGCGGTCGCAGGAAGCAGAGAAATCATACCTAGGGCAAGAGCTGTACGTAAGAGTGAAGGGGGAGGGCGAGGATGACCCCTCTGTCATTTCTGTAAGAGACGAAGAACCAATTCCAGACAATGTGATCAGGTGTGGAAGGGCCGCTTCAGCTTGACCTCCTCTTGTATCACAGCTTCATGTCTCAATCTTGTTAAAGTCGATCATTTACTTGCAGCTACATTTTGGAAAATTTGTTAAGAAAGTTTAGTTTGTAGGATAGATATGAGAAAATACGTGTTCTTTAGTTTTCATTGGAGTCATCATCAAACACTTTTGCCAAACATTTTTGTTCAATTTAAGTAATTTTTGTTCAAAATCCCGAGTTATTTTTTTCTGCGTATTATTGCCAAAGGTTACTGCAGTCAGTATTTTCACCAAGTTCTACTCCAAGACTACTTCATTTTGAAGCGAAAATTAAAAGAGAAGGGTACATCATGAGGCAAATTACATGGAGCTAGGAATCAAGGATAGTGCTTAAAATTGGCACATGTTCTAGACTCCTTAGCTTTACCGCCTCGTTGCGCTGTTCTGCCTCCTATTAAACCTCGCCATGTTGAATTGTTCTGCCTCTTATTAAACCCCGTCATATGCAGCCTCACTTTCTAGTTCAACAACATGTGTTACTTGGCTCTCTTTGATTAAGTTCAAAAAGTGGGCGATTGGCATTGGATTGTAGAAAGGAAGCTTGTCCAGAGCATGCCTCAGTCCGTCCACCGCCTGCACTTGGGCATCCATCACTGTGTTCTCAACTGCCCAATTCACGCAGTCCTGAGTTGAGAAATGGATCGTAACAAGTTTCACTGTCTATTTTACAACTAAAAGCAAGATAGTCTCAGATGATCGATGGAAGAGATTTTTGGTCTAAGAACCATCAAGTGATGACCGGCATTGTGAGTGGTGTTGATGAATCTAGCACTACATGGAGAAAAAGCTGTCCGTACCATATGGTAGGGCATAGTCTCGACTCTCAAGACCATTGTAGAATTCCTAACGGTTTAGATAAGATGGACATAAGTGGGATGTCCACTTTATGTAGAACTTGGGCCCTAATCCATCACACAACAGCCCATCCTTGCTTAAACAACAAAAGATAAAGAAAATGAAAAATAGTTGGCATTGAAAAGGGGAATGATTGTGATTAGTGGATAATGATAGACAATAATCAAATTAGTGGACTTGCTCCTTCCACCTCATTGATTTGCCATGCACTCTTTGGTTAAAGTTGATTAGTGGGGTCCACTTTCAATCTTTTGTTCAACACCATATTGGCACTCCTTGTATTATAAATTGTTGATACTATTTTTTTTCCACACTTCTTAGAGTAGTCACTGGAGGTTACTATAATTTTCTAAGACTTACAACTCCAATGTCTCATCAAAACTACTAAATATTGAGCCAACATATAAAATAAGTTGTTCAACACCTTTCTAGACTTTTTGACTTTGTTGTTACCAGCTATCAAATGTCTTTTCTCTTCCTACTTTTTGAGTTTCCACTTTCTCCACGTGAATCTGGAAAAATTGACACTTATTGATGTGGCAATGAGGAAACCCAAGAACAGATAATACAATCCACAAGATGATACAAAAGCATAATTTCAACCCAAATGTCATAAATGGTTGACATCAATAGTAACACTTACTCTCCTATTTACAAAAGGAGAAAAAACAATAAAACATGACATGGGAAAAGATGAAGAAGAAGAAGAAGAAGAAGAAGAGGAAGCAACACCAGCACGATAAGTAGTCAGATAAAGAGTTCTGGAGTAGATTCATTTCCTGTCGAAAATGAATCTCAAGCCTTACCCTCTATTCTAGCATTTGTAACTCCCATGCAAGCATCAACGAAGTCATCATCGATGAAATCCGTCGAGAAAACCTGCAACCGATCGGCACAACCACGAGAAAAGGCTTGAGCTATAAAAAGCCTTGCATGGCCATGAATCCTACTCTTCACCGGCTTTACACAAACGACTGGATTATCCGCCTGTGGTGTTACCGTGTTCTCCAGGGGAGGCTGTTGGCTCAAATGCTTTATATTGCTCTCGAACTTGGTCGACGGCAAATCAGTATCAATCCAATTATCTTTCAAGTACCGGCGAGGCAGCCTTTGGATGAGGTGAGTTCCTTGGCTTCCAAACACATATAATTCTCTTTGGCAGCAATTCGGCTACCGTCTTCTGAAAGACTCGATCATCTACGTGGATCAAGTACTCACCAAGTTTTTCTTCCAAGTACTTGTCGAACTCTGGTGGGTCATTGTGACCAAATTCGGTTCGAATCTCCAGAATTATAATCTCCAATTGAGTCTCTCCGAGGAACTTCTCGATATCATCGACGATCACATCGACGTTGTATGATTTGAGGATGCCATGGCAAATGCGTTGATCTTCTTGGATTCTTATATCTAAGCCTCGGGCACCCTTGGACAGCTGGTGGTAAATTGAGAGAGATTGGCATTGGGCAAAAGGACGAGAGATGAACTGAATGCCGATCTTGTTCGTGGCTGAATCATGGGTACCGAACCAGACAATCTTCCAAACTGGAAGCTTTTGCAGATCAAGCCCAGACATCCAGTTTTTTGGATCGGGAGGCCGGTAGTCGGAACCTGGATAGTCTGTGCCGGAATTTTCTTTAAGACCAGCCAGGGACTTCTTCTCCGTGTAGAGGGCCTTTCGACGTTGGACCTGTTTGGTAACCTGCCCCCCATGCCAATTCAACCACAACTTACTTCCACCTTCTCCCTTCTCTACGGGTTCCCTTATAGTAAAGGAACACGTATCATGGTGGGGGCTGTTGATATCATTTTGTGCGTTGCGATCAGTTGTTGTTGAGACAGGAAAGGAATTGGAGGCATAATTTTTCCAGGTTGATGGGTGTCAAAAGGGTGGTTCTCCTGTTGAATGAGACGTGTTTGGCTGTAAGTTCGGGGTTTTTTTGTGCGTATTTTTCTTCAATTTCTAGGAGCAATCACTGAGGGATTAGCCACCGAGGACAGTAGCAACATGGATCTCGTTTATTTGTTTGGATATTCGTAAATTGATATTGACAATGACGCCCTTAAATTGAAGCCTCTGTCGGCCGTCCCGTTTGTTCTATTTCCATTGCTCTGCTTTTATTGATACGGTGACATCTGAGTGGGATACATATTGGATTCTACGACCTTAATTTCTCTTAGTCCAGAATATACATCATTCATGCAGGGGTCAGAATTGTGTGGAAATATACACATACTTGCGGAGAAAGGAACAAGGATGACTCCATGTGGACGTGATTCACTCAGTTGACCATCGATTTTGCGTTGATCAAACGATCGTAGCCCTTGATACATTAACGTTATTAGTTGGGCCCGTGAAGTTAATCATCGATTCTAGGGCCCCCAAGGTACTATCTGCGTAAGTCATTATCTTAACGGGTAAAATCTATCCACTGATTTGTTTTAAGAAGAGAGTATCTTGGAAGATGGAGTTTCATTTGCTAGAAAAATGTCCAAAACAAACAAATGAAATAGACTTCTGACATGCGAAAATTGGGAAGATCAATTGTTTGAATAATAATGCAAGGGATGGTTGGAGGTCTGACCTTCTTCGGCCTCTCTGGAACAATGACATATGAGAAGATGGTATCATCATATAACGTTTAAACTCTGTTCTATTTACACTTGCGAACCAGGCAGATGTCCCAATAATGTCAAAGACACTACAAGAAATTATAACCACAAGTTGATACTATGAAAGGATTTGGATGCTTTCAATCAGCTGGGTAGAGTCAGTTTCAAAGATATCCAGAACACGAAAACTGTGAATTAAGAACAGGCAAGAAGGACGAAATGCCCATCAAATGACGCGGGTACTGTTCTGTATGACCATAACTTTAATTGACTGTCCAAAGGGATATATTGGCTTAGTGTCAGGAGCAAGGTCAGATGAAATATTATCAGCTAGGCCTATCCAGAACAGTAGGCATCCAACTGGACAGGAGGCAAACAGAAATATGCACCAACCACAAGAAATGGGTTTTCATTTCTTAGCAAATATAAATAGAAGGATCTCCAAAAAGACTAAAAGCAGAGCATTTCCCTAGAAAGAACAGAGAGGCTATTACAAAGCATTACATAGCTATTCCATCCCAAGAAAGAACAAAGACAGTTATTTACAATGCGTACCAAAAAATGTTCTACACATCCGACTGACCCGTGAAAGGAAGGTTGAACACTACAGCTGGTTGTGCACGTTCGGTTGCCGAACTCGTAATCCCGCAGGTTAACAACTATTGAATGCATGGGCGATGATTAATTTTTTATCCTTTGTCAACTTCGTTTCTTCCTACGTTTTGAGGAAGCCCACTGAAAGTGGTCGCATCTTGCTTCGGGATTAGATAAGGGTCCCAGGAAGAGGAAACAAACTACCTGGTCATTCTCGTGGCCATATTCCTTGTCACAGTAGACAAAGAAGAGAGCAGCTCGACACTAGACAATGTCATGACCAGAAAAGTTTCAGTGTAACCACGTAATCATCGATCGATTAGCAGCTAAAATTGGCTCCACTTTACTAATATCTGCAAGATATAATGGCAGAGACCAATTATTCCATTATAGAAAGACTTAAATGAGACGGTTCATGTAGAAGTTCTGGATGCTGGGAATCCAAACCATTGATACAAGCTCTAATTGTGCTCTAACAGGTAGGTTCAGAAATGTGGCTCAGATTTAATATTTCGGATTAAGTGCACCTGAGCAGTAGTAGCTCAGTTGACAGAATTTCATAGATCATCAGGGTATTTTGTTCCAATTGCAAGAAAAAATTTCGTGGCTTCCATGAGTTAAAAAATCAAATAGTACAATCTGAAAAAAGAACAAGAACCTATTTTCTTGCATACCAGAGAAGTCTCGTACGTGGAACAAGCCTTCAGAAAAGAATCTAATGGTATAGCCGGGGTTGGACTAAGTTTCAAAGACCATACTCCATGGGATGGTAGCTGTAGGATGATTAGGTCATGATATAAATTGTCATCTTTTTCTCTTCTCAGATTTTGAGGAAGACCACTGAAAGTGACCACAATTTGCTTCAGGATTAGATGCAGGTACTTGGAGAAAGGGCAAGTTCTTTGGTTATTCTGATGCTCATTAGATTCTGTGGTGCGCAGTAGAAGTAAAATACAAAAGCAGCATGAAATAAGGGCACGAACAAGTGACTTCCGTAACTGCTATAGGATAAGCAATTGGTTGGTATAGCTTATTCAATTACCTAAAAGTACAGGACACGAGCCAGAGACCAACTACTGCATTGACTGGATCAATAACCATTATGGCAGTTAATGTAAAGTTCAGGGTGTTGGAGGTCAAGCACTGCAAATGATTGCCCTTATGTGATCTAACATGCTACTATTATGAAAGAGGCCCGTTTGCCGCTAAATGAAATATAAGAAGAAGACAAAGGCCAGAAAAGAAATAGAAGGGAAGACAGGCCAGAAAAGAACTTAACATATTAGTAGCATCTGGTTCTCAAAAATTTGTCTGTGTTAAATATGACTATTGATTCCAAATCCTGACATGAGCATTTTAACTTTTTAATGTTAGAAATTTATTGAAAGAAATAGCAACTTCAAGAGAGTGGAGATTGCGCTATATATAAAGACAGCTACAGACTCCTCTTTTAACAAAGAAAATAATCTGGTGCATTAAACACCAAAGAATACCCAAAAATAAGGAAAACTAATTAGAATAAGGAACTCTAGTCTCTTTGATGGCCAAAGCAAAACCACTGAGAAACTGCCCCATTTGAAACTAATAACTTGAGATCTGTGAAAATTGTGCGGGCTTTCACTCATCAGAATTCCGGCACCCTATAGGACCACAGGAGCATAAATTATGCATGACGTGATTTTGTATCATTAAACCAAATCCACCAGACCATATTCGAAAATTTATGCACCCCATTTATAGTTTTGTAACACACGACATGAAAATTTAAGAAACTAGTTGAAATAGCATATATTTCCATATAAGATTTACATATTGAAACAACTTGTTGAAGGATAAAAATACCAATAAAAGAACCAAGCCAGACATGCAATTGGCAGATTCCTAAATGGTAAATATAGGTATCCTGATATAATTACTAAGACCCAATCAGGAGAAAGTACATAGTGATAAGCTAGCAGCTACAAATTGCATGTAGAAAACCAGACATAACTAATTGTAGTCTTATACTTAAAAAAACTAATTGTAGCCCATCTACCCCCTTAGCTCTCCTGCTCTTTGCAAGCTCAGCTGAGATTTCCTTAAAGTGGCTTATACAGTTAAACTTCAAACATTCTGAGCAATATAAAGTCATCCAAATGAAGAGAACTTTGTGGAGAATGCATCGATGCTGTCCTACACGACTGTCCTCCCATTAAGGCTGCTGAACTATGGAGAGTACTCGAGTATGCTTTTGCACAAGACTTTCAAGAGAGAGTTGTGGACTGATTGACTATATCGAGGAATTTAACTGTATCTATGATAATCCCTCTGCTATTAGGAAACCTGTTCACGAAAGAAATAGACTTTGGGTTACGACAAAGACCTGGAATGGATATAATAGTTTTGAAGGTACGATGGTTGAATCTCTAGTGCCCACTTTATATCTCTTCTCTAGAGCCATGAAGGTTTTAATCGACATCATGGCAGTGGACCCTCTCAAGTGGACTTCTATAAGAAACCAAATTGCCTGAAAGGAAAAAAATGGCAGCAAGGACAAGCATCTAAATTATAAAGGACAACGTTTATTACCCAAAAAAATTTCTCATGAAAACCAGTGAAGTGGAAAATCAAGAAGATGGTTCTACCATACTCATCCTTTTTCATTCCAATGGTTCAAATCAACAAGAAGGCTGATCCAATTACAATGAGTTGATTCAATGCCAAAATTGTGGCAAAAACAATCACATTGCATTGAAAAGTTATAATCATACTCAATACATTTCAAACTGATGGCATTCCTCAAGCTCTTGCTGCACTCATTATAGAGGGTTCACAAGATGGAATGTGGTCTCCTCATATGGCTGCAACTGCCCACATAACTACCATTCTGCTAAGCTACTGAACTCTAAACCTTATCTTGGTTCAAATGGAGTTATTGTCAGAAATGGTGATAATTTTTACCTATTACACATGTAGGAGATTCTAGTATTTCTACACATTCATTTACTACTACTTTGGAAAACTTCTTGCCTATCTCTAATCTTTAGAAAGATTTAATGTCTCTAATCTGCAGATTTTATAGGATATAAAATTAGCTGAACTAAGACAAAGTATATACAATGCAATTTTAGCCAAAAAAAAAGGAGTGGGAGGGAAGCACCAATGAAAATTGATAACCAAGAAGTACTGCAAAAAGACTACTTTCGATATTTGGGAAGGGTAATTCATGAGAGCATAGAGAATGAGAGGGAATTTACCCAAAGAATCTAGGCAAGTTGGAACAAGTAGAGATGTGCCTCTAGAATTTGTGTAATTAGGGGATGCCACTCAAATTGAAAGGAAATTCTATAGGATGGCTGTAAGCTAGCCACGCTCTATAGATTAGAGTGTTGGCCAGTTAGCAAACAACATAAATATACGATAAGAGAATGAAAATGAGAATGTTGAGATGGATGAATAGAAAGACAAGAAAAGGTAGAGTTAGAAATGAAAATGTTAAAGAAACAACTTAGGAGTAGCTCCAATAAGTAATAAGATAAGAGAGGGTAGACTTAGATGGTTTGGACATGTCCAGGTCTATACCAAAAATGGCACAGGTTAAATAAAGTGAGTTGATCCAAGTCGAAGGATTTAAAAGGGCAAGGATACTCGATAGAGCTGAAATGGAGGAACAAGATTTGTATAGCCAACCCCAAATTGGGATAAGGCTTTGATGATGATGATGATGATGATGATTACTTCCTATCTGCCTTATTATTTTGACCTTGTTAAAAGGCCTTCTAAGTAAGGATAAGTGAACCAATAAGTTAAGAGTAAATGGCCTAAGAAGGGTGGATTTTAAGCAAGAGACGGCAAGAGATTTTCCAACCAATTGAATGACAGATGATGATTGTAATAAACCTTTGATGAAGGACCATTGTGATTTGTGGAAACCTACTCTAGTGACTTCTTGTGAGTAAATCTTGTTTGAGTTCTGTTGATGGCTACACAAAAGTCAATAGGACATATCCCTCAATAAAAATATAAAAAAACTCAAAATTTTAAGCATGCTCACTCAATTTTCACAAGTATTTGGAAGATCAATTTACACTACAATTCAGAATATGATATCTGGTGGAGGAACAAACAGATTAAACTCCTAACATTAGCAGTGTCCAAAGGTTTCAAATGTAATAACTCCAAACATAAATTCGTTTCAAAAATTTTCCTTCCACTTATGTCATTATCATCATCAAGACCTTATCCCAATTAGGGGTCGGCCACATGAATCTTATTCCTCCATTCCACTCTATTAGATACCATGGCTTCATTTAGTCCCAAAGTTTTTAAATCTTTTCTCACCACTTCTATCCACATTCTTTTGGGCCTTCCCCTTCCCCTTTTAGAACCTTCTACTTGTATTGCCTCACCCCTTCTAACAGGTGCACTTGTTGGTTTCCTTTGAACATGTCCAAACCATCTAAGTCTAATATCCCTCATCTTATTACCTATTGGTGCTACCCCTAAATTTTCCCTAATATCCTTTCTTGTCTTACCATGCATCCATCTCAACATCCTCATTTCTGCGACGCTCATCCTATGAGTATGATGTTCCTTAACTGCCAAACACTCTGATCTATAGACCATGGCCGACCTATGGCCATCCTATAGAATTTTCCTTTTAGTTTGAGGGGCACTCGCCGATTACACGAAACTCCAAATGCACATCTACATTTGTTCCAACCCACTTGGATTCTTTGGGAAACCTCCCTCTCAATCTCTCAACTCTCATGAATCATTGATCCTAAGTACCTAAAGTGGTCTTTTACGGGGACTTCTTGGTTATCAATCTTGACTGGTGTTCCACTCCTACTCTCCTTGCTAAAATTATATTTCATATATTCTATCTTAGTTCGGCTAATTTTAAATCCTTCATATTCTAATGCTTCTCTCCATAACTCTAGCTTTATGTTTACACCCTCCCTTGTCTCATCAAGTAAGACTATATCATCTGCAAATAGCATGCGCCAAGGAATCTCCTCCTGCGGATGTTTTGTTAACTCATCCATAACTAATGTGAAAAGGTATGGGCTTAATGCCGATCTTTGATGCAATCCTACAGTGATAGGAAAATCACCAGTCACACCACTAATGGTCTTCACATTTGTTACCGCTCCCCATACATATCTTTAATTATGTCTATATACCCCTGAGAAACTCCTTTATACCCTAACACCTTCCATATTAACTCTATAGGGACTCTATCATAAGTTTTCTCTAAGTCGATAAAGACTATGTAGAAGTCTTTCCTCCTCTCCATATATTTTTCTACTAATTGTCTTAGTAAGAAAATAGCTTCCATAGTAGACCTCCCAAGCATGAAACTAAACTGATTCTCCAATACACTTGTTTCATGTCGTAGCTTCTTCTCAATTACTCTTTCAAAAAGTTTCATAGTGTGGCTTATAAGTTTGATCCATCAATAATTAGTGCAGCTCTGTATATCTCCTTTATTCTTATAAATTGGTACAATAGAGCTTTTCCTCCACTCATCAGGCATTTTCTTTGATTTTATAATATTATTAAACAACTTGGTCAACCAAACTACCCTAATATCTCCCATATGCTTCCAAACCTCTATTGGTATACCATCGAGCCTCATGGCCTTTCCTGATTTCATCTTTTTCAAGGTCTCTTTTACTTTAAGTAGTCTAATCCTACGTTCATATCTATAATATCCAGTGTTATTTAGATTTATAGCATTTTTAATCCCTATATTCTTACAGCCATTGTCATTTAACAATTTTTGAAAGTATGTTTCCCCACCTTTGTTTGATCTCATCATGTTTGACTAATATCTTTTGATCATCGTTATAATGCACCTAACATGATCTAAGTCATTACCCTTCTATTCTCTTACTTTTTCAAGTTTAAACACATCTTTCTCACCTTCTCTTGTTCCTAATGTATTATAGAGCTCATCATATGCTTTAAGTTTAGTCTCACTTATTATTCTCTTAGCAACCTTTTAAGCATTCTTATATTATTTATAGTTTTTATTATTTTTAGTCTTCTGCCATGCTTTAAAAAGCATCCGTTTTTCTTTAATAACTTTTTGCACTGTTTCACTCCACCGCCATGTTTCATTTACTAATTGCCTTTTACCTTTAGATACTCCTAAAACATCTTTTGATACTTTCTTAATGGACTCAGCAATATTAATCCACATGGTATTTACTTCTGTTTTATATTTCCAAATTCCTTCTACTATTAACTTATTTGTTAATAAGATTATTTTCTCTCCTTTTAAGTTCCACCACTTAATTTTTGAATACCTATTAAGTTTATTTCCTTTCTTCAATCTTTTGATATGGATATCCATAACCATTAACCTATGTTGTGAAGTTAAACTCTTAACGGGTATCACCTTACAATCCTTACGTATAGATTGTTCATTATTTCTAAGTAGAAAAAAGTCTATTTGGCTTTTATAAAGTCCACTTTTAAAGATTATTAAGTGTTCATTTCTCTTCTTAAAGAGTGTATTTGCAATTGATAGGTTATATGACAAAGCAAAATCGAGGATATTCTCCCCCATCTTATTTCATTCACCTATACCATACCCTCAGTGTATTTTATCATATCCTTCCTTATCTTTTCTTACATGGCCATTTAAGTCTGCTCCTATAAATATCCCTTCAGTGTTGAGAATTTTTTGCATGACTCCATCCATATCTTCCCAAAACTGTCTCTTAATTATATCTTGTAACCCTACTTGTAGTGCGTATGCACTTATAACATTTATAATTTGCTTTTCTAGAACAAGTTTTATTATTATAATTCTATCACTAATTCTTTTAACATCCACAACTTTATCCTTTAATTCCTTATCCACTATTATTCCTACACCATTTCTGTTATTTTTCTTTCCTATGTACCATAATTTATACCTATCTATTTTTCTAGCTTTAGCCCCTTTCTACTTGGTTTCTTGGATACAAGCGATGTTGACTCTCCTACATTTCATTGCGTTTACTAACTCCAAACTCTTACCTGTCAATGTCCCTATATTCCATGTGGCACGAATATTATGTTCTGGAGATATTATATTTACTATTGCCTTTCTCGACCTCCATGGCATGAACCTATGTCCACTATTTACTACACTTGAGTTTTGATGCAGCGCGTCGCTTTTGAAAGGACGCTTTAGTAGCCCTTGCCCATTTTTCATTACACCCGGGATCTGATGTAGTGCGTTGCTTCTGAGAGAATTCCCTAGCAACCCTTGCCTATTTTTCACCGCACCCAGGATCCGATGCAGCGTGTCGCTTATAAGGAATGCCCTAACTTGAGGTAATGTCAGTTTTCGATTTATGTCATTTTATGGTTGCCATAGTTTTAAAAAGTTGAAGATGATTTTTATTTCTTCCTCACAAACTAGTATACAAATGCATATTCATTTGTAAGAAAGAAATAACAAAATCATCTTTAGCTTTACCCTTACCGGCTAGCTATCTGACGCAAGGATTGCCATATTTTAAGAAGCTGGAGATGAATTTTATTTCTTCCTCACAAATTAATATAGAAAATACATATTCATTTGTAATAAAGAAATAACAAAATCATCTTCAACTCCTCCTTTGCCGCTTGGCACTTGACGCAAGACCCTCTTTCTTTTTCATCTGGGCTTGGGACCGGCATCGACAGAGTTCCTTCCATTTATGTAAATGTACCTATATAAGTTAAACTGCTACATGAAAAGACAAAAGAAGGAAAACCCAGAAAAAGCAACGAGGGGAAAGAATGTAGGACCTGGATGCAAATGATATCTGCTTCAAGGGCATTCAACAGCTTCAGCAGGGATCCAAACTGAGAGATTTGCGGCCTAAGGCTGTTGACGTTATAAGTCACGATTTTGATTCCTCCTTCCATGGAAGAGTGAGTGAACTTCTCGCAGGATTTTGTGGCTAAAGAGGAGCACTTTTGTGCTTTAATCCTGGTTATATCCTCTGTAAGTGGAAAATACAATCCCTGAAATGAGAGGGCTGCGATTCTTGTATGGTGGTCGTTCGCGGCTGTTCGAAACAGAACTCTGCCGGAGTTTTCGGTGGTCGATCAGTGTACGGTATTCCAAAAGTCCAAGTGCCTTACACAGTTACACGTGGTGAACACGCATGATTGTGGTTTTCAGCTGATCTCAACCGTTCCCGCTAAAGGCATGTCTCACATGATAGATCGGGTATAAAATTTTGATCTGCAAGAAGGACGAGGAACAAGTGAAGCTTCTACGTCATCATCCAATGGATGAAACTTTTGGAGCATGAATTATCTTACTCAAGTATAAGATCATTTGATCTAGATTTTGAGTCCAAAATTTTATTTTCATTTGATCAAGCCTGAGCTTGTCCAACCACAATTAGTCTTTTTGTAGCTGTTTCATATCTTAATAAACTGAACAAGCATGGGTATCTTCTAAGGTTCATCATATAAATAGCTTCTTATTTGAAATAAGTATAAGATTAGAAATAACTTACGAGACTCACATGTAAATAATGTAAATAGTTTTTTATTCGAAAGCATGTGTGAAAATATTGCTTCTAGTTACCACCATATAAATAGCTCTTATTTGAAATAGTTAAGGGTTAGCTTCAAAGGCCCACTATATAAGTGTTAGTTTATTTTAAAATAGGAGTTGATAGCCTCTTGGGCTTATAAATATAAGTAGTTTTTTCTCAAAAATAAGCACATATATTATTTAAAAATAAGTGTAGATATCAATTTTCGATGCCCAACTTTCATTTTCTCAAACTATTGTAAACTGGGGTGAAAAGCAACTCTCCTTATTTTTTCTCCAAGCTATTATAGACCTTTTGTAATCCCTCGCTTCAGTGAACTCTGCCTATGCAAGAGCTTCGTGCACCAAGCTGGCGCTTTTTATTTAGACTAAAATAAGAAAGTCAGCTTATCTCAGCCTAACTTGAGATTAAATTCACTTATAATGAGCTAGGCTGAGTTTTGTGAAACTTTTGCTAACTCATGTAGGACTAACGTATGACAAAAAAATGAAGTAGCGCCATATCAGCCTAGCTATTGTGAAATCGAGATCGAGTGACACCACGTAAGAAATCGTCTATAATATCAAAGGTCTGGATCATCCAAAATCTGGACCCACTTGGACATTTTGGTCGAGCTTTAGTTTATGAGTCAGGTAAAGTGCTTCCCGGTGGCTCTTAACAAACAGTGAGTAACATTAATTCTCTTTACGGATCAACTCGCCCGAGTCCTTACTCGTGGATTCCCAAATTAATAAACTCAAGTAATCGAGAAACCTAGTTCTCTTCCATGTCTCTTCCCATGGACTGGGCAGAAACCAGGGAAGTAATCGGAGACCGCACCACCGATTCAGGTGGTTCTGACCCATTCTCAATACAAAAACATTTGATCAGAACAACACCTCTGCAACTTTTGAATCCGATACAGAGGGAGCATACATGAAGATCTCCCACATTTTCTCAATCCCGCAATGCCCTCTCTTTCTTCCAAAAATCTCATTCCAGTCCGGCTCAAGAAAACCAAACATCCCTGTATCGTTCAGGAAATCTTCAATCTCTGTTTACAGGGAAAGCTCGAAGAAGCTGTCGATTCCTTACAGCTCCTTTCTCGCCGGGGCATTCGTTTAAACACTCAAACCCTCGCATTCGTCTTGAAGCAGTGCGCAAATAATAAGTCTATACCTGAAGCCAAATGGATCCATCTTCATTTGAAACTTACTGGCCTAAAACGCCCCAATCTCTTCTTATCAAACCATATACTCGATATGTATATCAAATGTGGCAATTTGGTACAAGCCCAAAAGATTTTTGATAAAATGCCTGTAAAAAATGTGTTTTCTTGGAATGCAATGCTTAATGGGTGTGCTAAGAGTCGAATGATTAAGCAAGCGAGAAAACTGTTTGATACAATGCCTGTGAGGGATGTTGTTTCGTGGAATACGATGGTTATTGCGTTGGCCCAGAATGGCTTCTATAATGAAGCTACTGGGTATTATACACAGTTGAGGCGTCTGGGTATTGGGTTTAACCAGTTTAGTTTTGCTGGTGTTTTGATCGCTTGTGTGAAGCTTGAGGAATTGGGTCTTGCTAGGCAGGTTCATGGGCAGGTTCTTGTTGCTGGGTTCGCGTCGAATTTGGTTTTATCAAGTTCAATTGTTGATGCATATTCGAAATGCGGGAGGATAGATGATGCGCGAAGGTTGTTTGATGAGATGCCGACGAAAGATGTGCTTTCTTGGACGACTTTGGTTTCAGGTTATGCTAAGTGTGGTGATCTGGAAGCAGCACAGAGGTTGTTTAATGAGATGCCACAGAAGAATGCTGTTTCTTGGACCGCCTTGATTGGTGGATATGCACAGAAAGGTCTGGGTCCCAAAGCACTCGAACTGTTTATGAACATGGTAAAGGAAGGAATTAGACCAGATCAGTTCACCTTCAGCAGTTGTCTGTTTGCTTGTACTAGCATTGCTTCACTTAAGCATGGTAAGCAGATCCATGCTCATTTGATCAGGACAGGTTGTAACCCTAACATGATAGTTGCAAGCACTCTTATTGATATGTATTCAAAATGTGGTAGTCTGGAAGAAGGCCGACGGGCTTTTGATTGCATGGGAAAGAAGCAAGACGTTGTCTCATGGAATACTATGATTGCAGCCTTGGGACATCATGGTCGTGGGAGGGAAGCGCTCCAGTTATTTGAGGAAATGATGAGAACAGGAGTGAAGCCAAATGGTGTCACTTTTGTTGTCAGTCTCACTGCTTGTAGTCATTCAGGTCTTGTGCAGGAGGGAACTAGGATTTTTGAATCCATGACTAGGAATCATGGTATTCTCCCTGATGAAGAACACTACGCATGTTTAATTGATCTTCTGGGTCGATCAGGACACTTCGATGAGGTGATTGATCTGCTTGAGAAGATTCCATGCAAACCTGATGATAGAGTTTGGAACGCATTGCTTGGAGCATGTAGAATTCATGGTAACATAGATTTGGGAACAAAAGTGGCCGAACGCCTTATTGAGTTAGAGCCTCAATCTCCTGCAGCTTATGTGGTGCTTTCAAATATGTATGCTGCTGCTGGGAGGTGGGGTGCTGTGGCAAAAGTGAGACACCTGATGAATGAAAGGCAAGTGAGGAAGGAGCCAGCTATTAGTTGGGTTGAAGTGCAAAGTAAACTGCATGCATTCACTGTATCAGATCAAATTCACCAGTCAAAGGAAGAAATATATGCTGCATTGCAGTTGTTAAATGGTCAGATGGAAGAGGATGCTTGAATCCTCAGGAAGGCACTTCTTCCCTGTTATCGGACTAATAAGTGAACTGGCAGTAAGTTTATTGTTTCAAGGAGGAAAAGTAGCCACAATTCCACAGAGTGGGTTGTTTGTCTCTTGAAGCTTGACTTGGGCAGCTTTTTCAATATCTAACATCTTGAAGTGATCTTGATGTAGCAACTCCGATTTCCGTTCACCAAGAGAGAATTTCTCAAACTGAAAAAGCTCTTATTGCTGGCTTCATACCTGTATAAATTCTCAGTTGAAGGTGGCCTATGCTTGTGCTGAAGAAATTACACTGAGCAGATATCTGTGTGCAATTTTGGAATCTACAAATATTTTTAACACATTACAACGTGAGCAGCTGTTGTGAGCCTGATAAGTTATGTGCTCATGTTCGTCGATCAGTGCCATATTTTAATGGGAGATGCTTCTCTTAAGGAACATACCCAAGATACTTCTTTATGGAGATTCTTTGCTAGAGCTTCTTGAGGAGTACAGCGAGTTGTGATATTTTTCACAAATTATTGAGATATTATGTTTATGGCATAGCTGCTGTCTTCAAATTCACATTGTTTTGTCTCAAAGTGGTTAGGAATAAGTCATCTTCTGTCTGTCTCAATATACTTCCATTGTGTTTTAGATTTAACCAGCCTCTCTTTATGTGTAGTCTTGCATCTAGAAGCAAATATCCTACTATTCAGAAAATTAATGGTGGATGTGCCATGAAATGACAATAAAGCTGGTTATTACATGAATCATTTGATTTTGTTATTCCTTGGTGAGTAGTTGCATCATTTTTTCTTTTGGACCTTATCATTAAAATGCATACAGTCATGGGAAAGATAGAATTTCCTTTTGACCTGATCCTGCTTTTGATCTTACTCAAAGAATAAGTGTATGACTATTTGAATATCACTGTTCACTGAACCTCACTGAATTACTTTGGCATTATGAATCACAATGTGTAGGATGTTAGCTTAGGAGAACCTTATTTAGGTGTCATGTAGATATGTCTGCTCTAAAGAAACTTGATACTTCATCCATTTACAACTCTATGATATATATTTTAGCTACTTCTACTAAATTGCCAGAATAAGTTACAGCTGATAATATTTTCATTTTAATGAGGCTACTCTTCCAGTTTATGATATACTTAGCCTTGTTATGCAAATTTTCTCTGGATTTTCTAATGTGGAACTGTGGGATTCTTTCGGTGGGACAACAGTCAGAGACCTGAGACTAAAATCTGCGAGTTTGAATTGCTGGTTCTTCAAAGAGTAAGCCTGTTATACTAGTAAAGCAGGGAAGTGTTTGCCCGGCCACGAATTAAAAACGCAAGGGAAATACCAGAGTCTTAAATCTTTGTGAGTACAGAGCTTTTCGAAAGCTTCATTTCACTGGCCATGTCAAGTAATTTCCCAAAGGCTTTACATACCCTACAGATTCAACCAATCAACAGCAATCCAAAAACAATTTGCCAAAATGATTATTTGGCTGGGGGAAGTAGCAATTGGCTTGATCATTATCAGATCGTTGATCAGGTGGCTGGTAAAACTCATTCTAGGTGGATAGATACGTTCAAAAAGCCTGTAGGCTTTGCCAATCATTCGATCATTGTGGAGCCATAGCCTTATGTCATAATCTTAGCATCATTGCCAATAAGGATCATCCAATTAATCATGGTGGATCTAAGGTAATAAAAGAATCAAGATTGTTTTGGTTGAAGGAAATGATTATTAAACGTTATTATCAATAGATTAAGAAAATAAAGTGAAGAATCATGTATCTTGTGCATGAATGATCAGATTTTGATCGTAAAGTCCATAAGGTTTAGTCTCGTTACCATCTTATGATATCCAAAAGCTGTTATTCTCGATCGACGACTTGGGGATCATCTAATCAATCATGGTGAGTTACATCCATCGTCATATGGAGAAAGAAAAAAGAAGTGGAGAAATGATATTTTGCTTCACTTTAACCTTCACACCAAAAGAAAAAAAAAAAGAGCTGTCTTAATATAATAGTGTCTCTCCTAATTGAAGTTACTTTTTTAGAATAAACCATGTTAACTTGAAAAAGTAACTTCAAAGGACAGTCAACTGTTACAATCAGACTACCGCGGTTAAAGCCAAGCCAAATATCACTTCTCAACTAAACTCAAAAGTCAAAAGCCAATATCCCAACTAAAGGAATGAATTGATGCACAAGTAAAACTCGCAAATATGAATTCGCATGCCAATATTAATATAGTAATTATTATTATCATTAAGACCTTATCCCAATTAGGGGTCAGCCACATGAATTTTGTTCCTCCATTCTCTTCTATTAAGTACTGTGGCTTCATCTAGTTCCAAAGTTTTTAAATCTTTTCTCATCACTTCTATCTATATTCTTTTGGGCTTTTCCTTTGCCCTTCTAGTGCCTCACTCCTTCTAACTGGTGCCATTTGGATCTCTTTTGGACATGTCCAAACCATCTAAGTTTAATCTCCATCATATTGTTACCTATTTGTGCTACCATAAGTTTCTTCTAATGTTTTTATTCTTAATTATATCCTTTCTTGTCTTGTAGTTCATCCATCTTAACATCCTTATTTCTGCGATGCTCATCCTATGAACATGATATTCCTTAACTACCAATATCAACAAAAACCAAACTAAACTCAAAGGTCATAAGCCCGTGTAAGAAGCAGAGGAACTGATTCCTTAAAAGAGGCACATCCTGTAAACACGCTAGATGATCCATGCATGGCTCTGGTTTCCCTCCACTGCAGTGGTAAAACTGTTAGATAGCAAACTTTCACCCAATAATCCTGATCCACCATCGGTATTCATGTTTTTGCAACAGTCCCTCCTAGAACATAAAAATTTCTCCCAAGAAAGGCAAAACGACAGCCAAAAGCTTTGAGTCTCCGGTATTGATCAGGAAGAACTAGGCTAGGAGGCGAACCTAAATCTTGCCACCATCTGGATCTTTTTCTTTAATCTTAATAGTGCAGTTCATCCCATCTCGCGATACAATAACAGCATACAAGTGACCCTCCTGCCATATGAACGATGACCCTGGCCTCGGCCATGAAGATGGGCAGATTTGCTCTATAACTTGCCACCTTCTCTTTAATGGATCAAATACTTGCCAAGTCCCCTGAACTTCATGATTTTATGGCCTTCCCAAAACATAAAGCCAACCTAATGGAATTGCTTATTTTTCAAACATAATATGCTGAGATTTCAAAAGCTTAAAAGGAAACACAAATTCAAACTAAACTGGAGTTTGATTAAGACAGGTTCAAGAGCAACGTGGAGCTCACCAGACAGGTTCAAGAGCAATATCAGAAAATTCAAGAACAGTTCTCAAGTTCTCCCAAAATTTGGAACAGTAATGAAGACCATTCAGCATTTTGATGAACCCCACCCGATTTGAACTTAAAAAAATTTCAGCAAAATTACAGGAGCTCCATGTAGCTAAGTAAATGCAAACTTACCAAGATGAACATAATTTTATCTAATCGATCCGATCGATATTTGTTATATAATTACATATACAAATTTAAGAAATGGAAGTTAAATTCACATCTAAATTTTAAAAATCGTTAGGAGATCTTAAGATGCACATCTAAACAAACTAAATATAATTACCTGCAAATTGATATTTAGGGCTTTCTTGAATCCAAAAGTTAGTACAGATTTGGGGAAGAAATCCAAAAATTAGCACGCAGAAAATCATCTCCAAAGAAGCAACTCAGTAACGAAAGTAATGAAATAACCTTCAAGGAAGACTCCAGAAGGAAATGCAACAGTATTATGTACTAGGACAATCCAAAGAAAAGATGGAGAAAAAGTTCAACCGTTGAGAATAATTCCATGTCATGAACTTTAGTGAATTTGCTATCGCAGTGCTTTACTTTCTGAACTGAAGAATGAAGAAGCTTAGACAGGAATGAGCAAACACCACAAGTAGATATAAGTGGAAGAGAAAAATGAAAGATCTTCTTTTTGTGAAGAAATTACATCTACCTGTCTTTGCTACTAAAAAACTGGAGCATAAGTCAGAAGATAAGTGGGCTTTTGAACATGAACAGGTATGTAGTTTTATTTGACAATGGATAGAAGATAATATTTTGAATTATATCCAAATTGAAACATATGTTAGAACTCTATGGATCAAATTAGAAACCTTGTATGCATCAATAACTGGGAATAATAAGTTATTCATACTTAATTAAGATATGCACCTGAGATACAAGGAAGAGAGTTATATTTTCAAACACTTGAACGAGTTGATAGGATGCTTTTAGCAACTATCCGATATTAGCGTCATGTTTGACGATGATATTATGGGTTTATGGCTTTTAAATATTTTGCCTAACTCATGGAAAATTTTTCGTGTTTCTCTAGCCAATTTTTCTTTAGGTGGTGCTGTGACGTGGGAATCTGTGAGAAGTGTAGTTGTAAATGAAGAAATGAGGCGACAAGCTCAAGTTGCAACCACATCACAGTCTGATATTTTGATCTCAGAAAATAGGAAAAAAAGCAAGATCAAAGGTAAGGAGAAGAATAACAAGGGCAAGAATAAATTTAAGTCAAGATACAAGAATTTGGAGTGCAATTATTATGGTAAGAATGGTCACATCAAAAAGCAGTGTTATAAGTGAAAAGTTGAGAACAAGCCAGAGATTGTCAAGCATAAGAGAAGAAATGATGGCGGGAATAATTGTGTGGCCACCACCATTTCAGGCCTTGTTGTGGTATGTGATGAAAATGAGATCAACCTAGCCTCCAGTGAGATTGGATGGGTCGTTGACAGTGGTGCTTCCTTTCACGTTACCTCTAGGAGGGAGTTTTTCACCTCGTACACTCCTGGTGATTTTGGAGTATTGAAGATGGGCAACGACAAGCTGTCAAAGGTTATTGCTATTGGATCCGTCTGTTTGGACACTAACAACGAGATGATGTTGATTCTCAAGGAAGTTTGACATGTACCGGATATCTGGTTGAACTTAATATCAGCCGAAAAGTTTGATGATGATGGGTATTGTAGTACCTTTTGCAATGGCCAATGGAAGCTCTCTAAGGGAGCGCTTGTGGTTGCTAAAGGGAAGAAATCATTTAGCTTGTAGGTAATGCAAGCTTCGATTCCTATTAACTTTATGAATGCGGTTGATGCTGCTAGTTCTTCAAAGTTGTGGAACATGCAGCTCAGTCACATGAGTGAGAAAGGACTACGTTGTCTAGTCAAGAAGAATTTGCTTTCAGGGCTCAAAGCTGCAAAGTTGAGCAAGTGTGCTCATTGTCTTACTAGGAAGCAACAATGGGTTTCCTTCAAAAGTCATCTTTCTTCCAAGAAGCCAGGCATACTTGAATCGGTACATTTAGATGTATGCGGTCCTATGAAGGTACAAATACTTGGTGGTACATTATATTTTGTCACTTTTATTGATGATTATTCCAAAAAACTTTGGGTTTATGTTTTGAAACCTAAGGATCAGGTGCTTTAACAAGTTTAAAGAGTTTCAAGCTTCTATTGAGCATCAAACATAAAAGAAGCTGAAATGTATTTGCACAAACAATGGTGGCGAGTACTGTAGACCATTTGATGCTTATTGTAAGCAGCAAGGGATCAAACATCAAAGGACTCCTCTGAAGACTCCTCATCTAAATGGTTTAGCAGAGAGGATGAATAGGACATTGATGGAGAGGGTTAGATGCTTGCTTTTTGAAGCTAAGTTGCCTGATTCCTTTTGGGGTGAGGCTATGCACAACAGCCTATGTTATTAACCTGCCTTTAATTGTTTCCCTGAATGCAGATGTTCCTGACAAGCTATGGTATGGAAAAGATATCTCTTATGATCACTTGCGGATATTTGGGTGCAAGGCGTTTGTACATATACCCAAAGATGAGAGGTCCAAACTAGACGTCAAGACCAAACAATGCATTTTCATTAGCTACGGGCAAGATGAGTTTGGCTATAGGCTATATGATCCTATTACAAAGAAGCTAGTTAGAAGTCGTGATGTGGTCTTTATGGAAGACCAAACCATTGAACATATTGATAAAGCTAAACGACAAAAAACTTAGAGTTCTGATACTCTGACCGATTTGGATCTAGTTCCTATTTCACATACATCAGGTGTAGATGGCGCCAATGACTACGGTGGTGCCCCAGTTGATGTTCAAGATGATTAGGCTGAGGGTGAGCATGAAGCTGTTGAAGACTTGGATGTTTCATTAGAGGTTGATGATGTTCAGCAGGAGGTTCCTATTAAGGAGCCAGCAGTTTTATTGAGAGGAGTTCGAGAGATCATCAACCCTCCACTCGTTATTCACCAAATGAGTATGTGCTCTTCACTGATGGGGGAGAGCCTGAGAGCTACAAAGAGGCAGTTGAAAATGAAGAGAATGCAAAGTAGATTGCAGTTATGAAGGATGAGATGAAATCCTTGAAAGACAACCATACTTTTGAACTGGTAAGATTGCCTAAGGGCAGACAAGCTTTGAAGAATTGGTGTATTTATAGGGTGAAGTATAAGGGTGACACTTCATGACCATGATACAAAGCTAGACTTGTGATGAAAGGCTTTGGTCAAAGAAAATGTGTTGATTTTGAGGAAATATTTTCCCCTGCTGTCAAACTCTCTTCAATCCGAGTTGTATTAAGTTTGACTGCAACCTTGATTTGGAGGTTGAACAGATAAATGTGAAGACAGTGTTCTTCCATGGTGACTTAGAGGAGAAGATATATATGGAGCAGCTAAAAGGTTTTGTTGCTAAAGGCAAGGAGAAATACCTCTGCAAGTTGAAGAAGAGTGTGTATGGCTTGAAACAGGCTCCCAGACAATGGTACAAAAAGTTTGAGCAGTTCATGGCCCAACAGGGTTATAGAAAGACTAATTTAGATCACTGTGTGTTTGTGCAGAGATTCTCAGAGGATGATTTTGTCATCTTGCTACTTTATGTCGACGATATGCTTATTATTGGAAGCAGTTCTTTAAGGATCAATTAGCTAAAGAAGGAGTTGAATAAAGTCTTTGTTATGAAAGACTTGGGACCTGAGAGATAGATTCTCAAGATTTCTATCGCTTGTGACATGAAGAATAAACAGTTATGGTTATCTCAGGAGAAGTACATAGAAAAGGTACTTCAGCGATTTCACATGAATAAAGCTAAAGTAGTTAGTACACCTTTTGCTACTCACTTTAAGCTTCATAATAATCAAGTTCCAGTGAGTGATGCTGAGAAGAAATACATGCAAGATGTTCCTTATGCTTCAGCTATTGGCAGTCTTATGTATGTCATGGTATGCACCAGACCATACATTACATATGCAGTTGGTATAGTGAGTCGTTTTCTATAAAATCTAGGAAAAGAGCATTGGAATGCAGTGAAGTGGATATTGAGATATCTACGTGGTATTTCCAAGTTGTGTTTGGGATTTGGCACTGGCAAGCTAATACTTAAGGGCTACACTGATTCAGATATGACTGGTGATATTGACACGAGGAAATTTACTTCAGGCTACTTGATTATTTTTGCAGGCGGAGTTACATCATGACAATCGAAGTTAAAGAAATATGTTGCCTTGTCTACGACGGAGGCTGAGTTTATTGTTGTGACAAAGGCTTGCAAAGAGTTATTGTGGATGAAGAAGTTATTGAACGAAATTAGCTTTATGCAGAAGAGGTATGCATTATTTTGCGATAGTCAGAGTGCTATACACCTTAGCAAGAATTCTATTTTTCTTGGGAGGTCAAAGCACATTAATGTTCGGCATCATTGGATATGTGATATTTTGAACTCGAAGTCGTTAGAGTTTGAGAAGATTCATACTGACTATAATAGTTTGGATATGATAACAAAAGTATTACTTCAGAGCAAGTTCGAGATTTGCAGGGAATTGGCCAGGATGGGCTTCTGCTAGAAGTCTATGCATGAAAAAACCTCCTTCAGCTAATGGGCTTGGAGGGGGAGATTTATTGGTTTAGTTCCATTTTTTTTGGTAGCCACCGTTAAACTTTGCTGCACCAACAGAAGCTTTCAAATGCGAGGGCCATCGACGTCAACTATGACGGCTGCCGCCTAAGACTTTTATGAATAATTTGTTGAAAATTAAGCTCTGAAAACCCTATAAATAGGGAGGAGCTGAAGATCGATCAAGAACAACCCATTTCCTATCTTCTCTTTTTGTAAATACCCCCTGTAATTCTTCCCATGTATCATTTCATTTTATAGTGAAACTGCTCTGCATCTCCCGTGGACGTAGGCATATTGGCCGAATAATGTAAATTTTGTGTTTTGTGTATGCTTGATCTTGGGCGGGGACTGTAAATCCCCAATACATAGCCTTACCTTGTATTTTTACAAGAGACTGTTTTTCCTGATTGAACTCATGACCTCAAGGTCACACGACGACAACTTTACCATTGTGACAAGGCTCCCCTTCTTATGGAGACATAATCCTTATCACAAACAACAGCATAGGCGATTCCATGCCTTAGGAGTCGGCATACTGGCGATTCCATTACTTCATTTGTTGGCTTTACATGCTGAAAATTTTCATTTAGCACATCCCTCCCACCAATCACTAGAAATTTATTGCGAACCACAAACACAAGCAACGTCTATATGCTTACAATTACTAATAGCTCTTGGAGTCCTGGATAGAGGATGCCATCTATTCGCTTCTGAATCATAATGCAATCCAATCAGTTTGGCCCTCTCTTAGAACTATCAACCAATCCTAACTCCATCCTTCTTTAGCTTTCAAATTGGCATACTCAAAGCTTTGGACTAAACTTATCCATCTCTTAGAAATACGTTCCAGCACTCCGTGATTGCCATGTGATATTCTTGCCAAAATTTTCAAAGACAAATCATCTCACGTGTTTGAAATTAAAGCATCATCCGTTCTTTCCCTGGTAGGAGTTAAACATACCATGTAAAATGAATCTGTAAAGAATTATGTGTACAGAAAGTCATAACAAAAACACAAAACCACTCCTGCTTGTTGTTTATGTCGCTGCTATAGAAGTTCAAGTTCAATTCCCATTTTCAGGGGTGATCTCGTTGTCTTTTCAATCACCGGTCCTATGTTCTTCTTCAATCCTAAGTGTCACTAAAAGGTCTTCTAGGAGAAGTTTCACCCCTCGTATGTTCAATCTATTGTGCAAACTCTTTTGAAGAAAGTCGGTGCTTTTCAATCATGGCAAAGGGTATGCGGGGTCTGGGGAAGCGGCAGACTACAAGAGTTAATAGTACACAGCTTTACTTTGTATTTTGTAAGAAGCTGTTTCCACGCCCTGAACCCGTGACCCTAAGGTCACACGACAACAACTCTACCGTTGAGCCAACGCTCCCCATTTCACTGCTCTACTATGATTAAATATAAACGGTAAAGATAATAAAGAGAGATAGCTGCTTACAATCAAATGTATATAACACATGTAAAACGACTATAAAACACAGAAATTTGAAAGCTATTCATTAAAATATTTAGAGTCAAAAGAAACAGATGAATAACGACTACAGAACATACTGCCTTAATAGCTCAAATATCTCAAACTCTTATGATACAAAACTTGTAATGTAATGGGCCTCTGTCCAAGCCGTTCATAATAAGATGAACGGCTTAGATCTTTCAAGAGAATGGTGGATGGACTTCTTCGGACGATTTGTGGGCAAATCCTACCAGACTCAAATTATAATACTGTAGGAGAAGCTATTTGTCCAAGAAGCTGAATTTGAGGGTCTCATAATCAGAACAAAGTCTCCATTTGTTTGAACTACAATTTCCAGATTCTTAGCCCAATATTTCTACATAGGGAAACATTGTTCCCACCGCATAAGCTTATCCAATTAAATTTCAAGCAAATAAAGAGTCCTAGAACAGGGTTTACAATGGCTGGGACTTTGTTCTTAATTGGAACAAAGAGAAGCAAGAGAAATA
Source organism: Warburgia ugandensis (assembly GCA_035236585.1). Taxonomy (NCBI): domain Eukaryota; kingdom Viridiplantae; phylum Streptophyta; class Magnoliopsida; order Canellales; family Canellaceae; genus Warburgia; species Warburgia ugandensis. Next base: position 47,167,885 of record CP141129.1, read on the forward strand.
AAGAATTAAGAGCGACTTGTTCTTAATAAAGTACCAGTTTGGGATTCTAAAAATTTCATACTGATCAATGATTTCCATGATAGCTTCTTAAGTAATGAGATTTGCAATCAGCATCAAGTCTACAATTCATTGGAACCAAACCATGATGCTCCAGAGTTTTCTATGCTCTGGGTCTTTTCTGTTTGGCATTTCCTTTTCTCTGTATCCAGAAAGAGCATTGGCGCAATAGTAAAAATTGTCATCATATGACTTTGAGGTCACGGGTTCAAGGCGTGAAAACAGCCTCTTGCAAAATGCAAGATAAGGCTGCCTACATAGGTCTTGTGGTTCGCCCCTTCCTGAATCCCACATTGGCAAGAGCTTTGTGCACCGGAACTGCCCTTTTTATAGCTTCCAATCATTGTTATCATCCACAATAATGAATTCAGTACAATATCAGAATTGAGAAGGAAACATGGCGACAACAACAAGAAGCGGCAGAAAGCATAAAAGAAAAAGGCAAAAATGACCCCCCTATATAACCCATTCCTTTCTTCCTACACGCACGCACAGTCCAAGCCCTTCTAGCGATTCTTCCTTCATAAATGCTATTGTAATGGGTTTTTGAGGTGAACAAAAGTGGCGTTTGATTTGTTGAGTTTATATTGGTTTTGACATGTTGATGAGTTGGAGTTTGGGTTTCGAGAAACAGATTCAAGGTTAATTCAGAAAATGGAAGTGTGTAGATGGAAATCGAGGGTGGAATTGTTGGAATACAAGCGAAACGAGGGACAGCAATTATCTGAAAATGGAGCGTCAAACCTTCCCACGCAACCTAGAGCTTGGAATTGAGGAGGAAAGCGAAGAAGTTCTCTCAAAGACGTGTTTATTATTGTCAATGGGACGAAAGGTTACTTGAAGGAGAGACTGGTTTTGTATTGCACAAACGAAAAGAGAGCAACTTTTGGTTGATCCATCCCTTCATCTGTTTTGACTCTCGATGACCACGAATCTCAGACAATTACGGATTGGATGAGTCCTGCATCTCTTTTAAAGGGAGGAGGAATGCACTGGTGGGCAGATGAGCAGGTTAGACCAGGTACGAACCATCATTGCTCCAGAGAAGAAATACTTTAGATCATCGGACACGGCCGGTTAAAGACATTGTTGAAAGAATTAGAATTGTCCAATGGCAGTGATTTTCAAGAACATCAGATGAACAACGCAAAGTTTTCTTTGACTGTATTTTGAAACCATGACTTGAATGGGGAGATGATCAGTCCAATTGGAAATCAATCTTCCTGCTACTTTTCCTTCATTTGGATTCTAACCCGATGTCAAAAGTCATTATTGTTGAACACAGTCGCTTGCTATAATGAACATTTGGACCCAGAAATTAAGTATTTTAGGGTCGAGCTTCTTGCGTGGTAGAGTTGTCGTGTGTGACTTCAAGGTAACGGGATAAAAAGTGAAAACAATCTCTTACAAAAATGCAAGTAAAACTGCATAATATAGACCCTTTATAGTACACTGGTTCCTCGAATCCCTGCATGCGAGGAAGCTTCGTACACCGACTTACCCTCAGGGACAAGCCACAAAAAGAAAGAGTTAAAAATGAAACAGCCGTGATCAGACCAGGCTGTCTTTAGTGGAATTTGAAATGCCACAAGATTTTTCTTCTCTCTTTATCCATTTTTTATACAGAATTGAAGAAGACCAGTTTTCCGACTTGCCGCAAGTATGGCCATGAATACAATCTGCACTACTTTTACAAAGGCAGGCAAATAAATAAATAAAGAATTATAAATGATAGATTTTTCATTTAATTTGGCTGCTTGTAAGTCATGCACAGTGGCCAAGTTCTTTTTCATTATGGAGTGGAAGCGTAAGCCACGGAAATCTAAAACTTTATAATGAAGAGAGGGACAACAGATACAAAGATTGAGGACATGATCCACTTATTCCGTAGAGAAATTCAATAATTTAATGTCAATGGATAGACAGTTGGGTCTCTCCATGACTCCAATGTTGCTCTTTTACTATTATTGTAGAAAGCCACCTTTCAATGCAAAGACTGGTCTGGGGACGGCATTAGACAATGTCATAAATAAAGGTACTGGGACACGTGGGGGGAATATGGAGGGTGATCCAAACCGCTCATCTCGGCTTGCATCTTGCATCTGGTCATGGTGTTTACTCAAGATTTGGCTAATCTATTTGACGTACTCAGTCTGTTGCTTACTTTTCTTCCCTTGGACATGCGAGGAGGATTGGAAGTTTCGTTCTTTTACGTGCCGTTTGGATTGTGGACTTGTGATGGTAGCAGGAGAGTCTGGATTTGCTACAGTTGGACGAACTTAATTCTCAGAGTTGCTTCAAAGTTTTCGTCGTTCTGATGTGCTACAACGCCCCTTCAAAGATCTAAGTTATTTACCATGTTAGGCATATCAAAATAGGTAATCTGTAAGAAATCAATGCATTTAGATGATCCTAATTATTTGATATATTTTAAAATTTTAACTCAAAGAAATATAGGCTAAAAGAATCCGAAGAGCGTAAAATTTCGAATGCCACCTATCTAAGACATTTCCATTATGATGAATGACTTATATCTTTCAAAAAAGTTCATTATACATGTCAAAAAGTGCCTATCGAATACTAGAGCAATGTTTTCTCATCTCTCTCGTGTTATCGCTCCTGCAAAATTAACTTAATTATTTTGTTTTTTAGGGTTTGCTCACTTTGATTTTTTTCTTGTATTTTTAAACTTTGCTAGAGTTTTTTCCTTATGTATTGGGACTCATTAATGAATGTGTTCTTGATCAATGATTATATTCTTGTGCCTAAAAGGACAGTATCAGTGCACTTAGCTCCGTGTATATGGGGTTCAAGAAAGTGCTAGACTACAAGGGTCAATACTATGTAGCCTTACCTTGTATTTTTAGGCACAAGAAACCTTTTTCTCCATCAGAAACTCCTCGCCAACACATGAAAGAAGCTTTTTCTCCATCAATTACTTTTTCCTCTATTTTTGACAAGTAACTAGTAAAATATAAAACTTTAGATATCAATTCCTTAGGGTATAATTCTTAAGAGCTATATATAAAGAGTGACCTAGTTTATATAATAAATGGTTCATCTTGCTGTGACCTTGTCTTGGTAATTTTAGCAAGGAATTGCTGGTGTAAAAGTGCAAGTAATATTTGATTAGCTTAGAATAAGTTTCTAACTGTCATTTTCTCTAACTTTTTCTGTTTTCTACTTCTTTTCAGTCAATCAAATGCCATATGCTCCTTGCACCTACATTAAATATATGAAATTAACACATCTTATGTATGTATTTTATCTCACTCTTTTTTGGTGGATGGATTCATGTATTATAAGACCATTCCTATGCCATATTAAAGTGCTTGTAAACATAGATACTCAAAAGCGTGTGAAAAAGTGCATGACCCACTTTTTCTTGCATGGTAAAACTTTACATAGATCTAATACATTCATCATATTTGCATTACCCAAAATAAGTTACTCACAAAAAAATAATGCCTTTGAATAATCCTAACTAAGTCTTTTGCGTGTTTGAAAAAACAATAGAAATGAATGGTCAATATTTTTTCTTCAAAGAAAATAGGCTAAACGTATCCATCGGGCAAGAAATTTTGATCTTTTACCTATGTGGCCATTTTGAATCTGATGATTAGTCCCATATATGGTTTTGGCATTGGGGCAAAGGACTATCCAAATTCCTAGATCCCAGCTCCAGCTGAGTCAGCAACGCCCACAGGGCGAAAGCCATTTGGATAAGTATTTCCTTCCAACAGCATCCTCCAAACTTTAACCCGACCAACTTTAACCATGGTTAACCCCCACCTCTATATAAAAACAGAATCCTGACCCAATTCTCTCCCCCATCGAGCCTCGCTCCTTCATGCCATGGTTGCTGCATCTTTTCTAAATTCCCCCAGTTTTCTTGGCCACCGGATTTCTCCCAAGTCGCCGGCCAAATTCCAGTGTCTGAGATCACGGTCGTCTCGTGTCACCGTAGCTACCTTCACCTCCGCGGAGAGACCGCCGATTTCGTCCATCTTTACATCTCAGCCGAAGACGGCATCTCTCTACGACGTTCTCGGCATATCGATGGGTGCGACGTGTCAGGAGATCAAGTCTGCCTATCGGAGATTAGCGCGTACGCGTCATCCCGATGTTGTTGCGATGGATCAGAAGGGAACGTCGGCCGACGAGTTTATGAAGATCCACGCGGCGTACGCTACACTGTCTGACCCGCAGAAGAGAGCTGATTACGATCGAACGGTTCCGAGAAGATTTCCTTCGGTGGGATCGACCGCTGGATCTTCGTATAAGGGATTCGCGAGGAGGACATGGGAGACGGATCAGTGCTGGTAGGGAAAAATGCTAATTTGGGAGGCACGAACTAATTGAGATAGATTATGGTTTTCATCAGTCGAGATTCAATTGAATCTTTCCTCCGTAAGGGCCGGAAGATCCTGTACACATTATATATAGTCGAAGCTTGCGAGGAGCCAGATGATCGCTGCCGTTCGTGATCGGCCTTAGTGGGTCCCCTGCTTTCGGATTCGACTGCAGATTCTTTAGTGGGACGGATGAGATCGCCTGGCTCTGGTTATATACGATGCCACCGGCGCGCGTCGCCGGATTTACTGTGTTTGTGTGTAACGTATATTCATTTCGAAGACGATTTTATGTGTCTCGAATTCGAGTTTTTGTGAATAATAATAAATAAGAAAAAAAGAGAGTAAAAATTTGGACTGTGAAGAAGTAATTTTCCTCTATATTTTGATTTTTATTTTCTCTGTATCTGCGTGGGAATTGATATTTTGACAAACGGACCCCCCTGCCCTGGCTTTGGATGTTGGAGACTCTGAGATTGTTATTATCCCACTTTGGAATTCAATTCTTAAGTAGGGAATTTATTTCTCCCTGTTCACATTGAACTTCCCAAGGGATGGAATTCAATTTTCATCTTACACTAGTAACTGATTCTGTTGACGAGAGTTGATTTGTCGAATTAGGTTTGTAGTTAACACCCACATCAAATATGGTATGGGCTTATAATGATCGAATGGTGGATAACGAGCCATTCATTGCCCTCTTACCAGATGAATGGTTTGGATAAGTTGAAAGAGTGTTTTCATGTAGTTATAACAGCTAATAAGAACAAAAGATGGTGTTCCATTAGCTGATTGTGTGCTTTCCACCTACCTCTTTTGTTTGTCTTCTACATGAATTTAGTCAGATTTGCTGGAAGTTAGCACGTGGACATGATCATTGTTGTTGATCTAACCTTCATCCATCAATTCTTATTTAGTGCTTCAAAAGGAAAACCAAATCGTTGATTTAGATGAGATCCCTTTTGAATGGTCTACCATATCAGTGGTCTCAAAATGGGGGAAGGGTGATAATCACGAGTGGAAGTGGACCCACTTTGTAAAATCAGACGGAAATGCAGATCGTACCAATGGCAAGCTTTCCTCACCTAGAACAAATTCAAGTAGATAGCGTAGATGAACTCAACTTGTGGACCCCATGATGTAGAAACTAATGGGTTACAAAATTGGACTAATTAATCAAAGAACATGGTACAGCCACCAAATAACTGCATATTTTAAACATTTAAAACATAAAGATCAGAGTGTCCGACGCACTTCTCTTCCTTTATAAGAAAGAAAATAAGATATAGTAAGTAAATGGATGTGGGGGCTGGTTACAATAGAAGGTGATAGTGAATTTCAAAGTCAGTGGAGAATACAACTCAAACTAAACAACATACCATAGAAATCAAAACATCCGGTCATTTTAGAGACTTCTTTAGTCTCTCTCATATAGTTGGGCAAGGTACATATGTAAGTTTGTCTTATTTGACAAAAATAAAAATAAAAAATTAATAGGAGAAAATTAATTTGTTAAATTTGTGCTTGTTAAGGAGAATCATACTGTGTAAATAACTATGTTTCTTGATCAATATATATATATATACACACATGTGGGAGGGGGGGTTATGCAAGTGTAAGGAGGAGGTGACATTTGATTGACTAGAAAAAAGCAAAAAATAGAAAAAGTTAAAAGAAATAACAGTTAGAAACTTTTTCCAAACTAATCAAATGTCACATACACCTTACACCTGCAATTCCTTGTTGAAATTACTACTACTCATATGTGTGTGTCTATATATATAATGAAATCGACCTTAAAAAATTCCAGTCCATTCCAGCCCGTATGGGCTTGTGTTGCCCCCTTCCATTCATTCTAGTTTGGGATTTCAGTAAATTAGATTAGTTATTTTTTCAAAATCAAATTTCTTTTTCAAAACAAATTAATCCCATGTTGTTCCCCTCTAGTAACAAAAATAAAACAGCCACCGGAACGGAATTGACAACTATACTAGACCTTGATGGTATAGTGTTTTATAAATCTCTCTTCGATAGACATATGGATATTTACATAAAAAGATAGTTCGGTGCACAAAGCTCCTGAGTATGTAGGATTCAAGGAAGGGGCAGGTCGTAAGAGTCCACCAACAACAACTCTATCATTATACCAAGGCTTCCATTTGTATGCATGTCTTTGGTTAAGGAAAGCGCCAAAGCCGATCTCAAGTGAATATACCCTTTTTCTAACGGAAGGTGGTCAACAACCCATAGGCGATAAGGCTCTCTCTCTCTCTCATACTCATACATGTCCACCCTGTCCCTTTCCACTAAGGTTAGAGTTATCATGTAATAAGATAACGCTAATCTTAACTCAAAAGTAGTGAGAGAGCTTTGTTGCGTAATTTACAAGAAGTTGAAGATACGACAGATGATAATGATCGAGCAGGAGGTAGTAGAAAAGTAGTGTAAATGACAGCCTTGTGCACAAAGCTTTTACGTATGTGGGTTCGGAAAAAGAGTAGACTACAAGGGTTAATGGTATGCAAATTTACCTTGCAGAAAAGTAGTGTGATCAAGATAATATCTATCGTGGAGGAGATTGAGGCTCTCCTTAGAAGAAAACATGCCATGGTTTTTCCCCATCAACTCAAGTAAGAGTGCCAACACCAAGTCACAACTGACGTCCAAGTCGAAGCAGATTTGGAAGCTCAAACCAGACATATGTCAAACAGTTATAGCCTAGTTGATTAAAACTCTTGCAATTATCTTCGGCCTTCTCCCTGCACCTTTGTTCACAAAGAAAATCTGACTTTCGACCCTCTTCCACCAAGATGGTACGAAGACTTATTTTGATGCTGCTAATAGAGGTAATACATAGAGGCATCGTGTGAGATCAATCAGGCATATAGCTGTTATTTGGAAGGTAGTATAAACAATTAGATGGAATTCACAGCTTTGATGCGAGAGTTTTGAACTGATGTAAACGCACCAAAAGTGGATCTCCTAACACAGAGATTCTACTGCCTACCAAAAGGAAGAGATTCTAATTTTGTAAGATCAAAGTTACTGAGAGAAGATTTTGATTATCCTTCATTATCCCCATCAATAGAAAGCAGCCCCATTATCTCTGCACAAACGTCGGGAGATGTACAAAAAAGTCTAGCAAGCATGGAAAAATACAGATCTTCCGTTTCAAGGCATTTACTTGTGGACTCTGCACTGTCTAGGCAGGATTTTCCAGTTTGATAATTTGTACTGCTACTGGTCTCCGAAAAAGGGGAAATTAACTCTGATAGCCATTTGTCCTAAAGTCTTGAGTTGATGGACATGGACCAACAATGTTCATGTGTTTAACACATCCACTCAACGTACAAAGTCTTTTTAACTCTGCACATGATCTAAGCTCATGCTCGTCTGCCTTGCATTAGAAATTAATAATCGAGATTTTAAGATTTGATCTTGCAACCTCTCGATTAATAAAGCTCTAATGCCATGTTAGTTACAATTGACCTAAAAACTGAAAGTGATAGAAAGTAGGCCAATAATTTTTGCATGTCTAACATGTTCAAACTTTCACACACACACAGCTAAGAAAGCAGCAAAGCACCTAGCCAGCTGGTTAGGTGCGCTCTTTGCCCAACCCAAAGGTTGAGTTTCCAGTCCGTTCACACACAAAACTTAACCCAAGAAAAAGAAAGGAAAGAAAAGATTCTGGTTGTCGAGGATAAGAAGGTACTTATTTGATGGCCACAAATGGATAACATGCCTGCCTTGGAGCTCAATGGGTGCGTTTCAGCTGGCTCTCTTTCCGACTAGCCCATGAGGTAGCACTAAATTTTCCTCTACGTTGGACTATGACTACTCCTTTTGTAGTTGCCCCATTTTATTGAACTACTGCATTAACATTTTGACAGCATCGGCAAGCATAGCAGTAACTCTAGCTGCTTCACTGGATCCATGTCCAATGGCCAGTTACATTTACTTGTACTCTCACTAGGCTAAAAGCAAATGTCTCCAAAACAAAAAGACAAATAAAATTAGAAACCTGTGGAAAACCAAATTAACTAAGAACTTGAATCGACTTTGTTTAGGGCTGACAGTTGGCTTGCCAGTGCCTGCATGGATCTAGTGAAGATGCCATTGTCATCCTTGTGATTGACACATGCTATCTGCATAAGAAATATTATTGCTTAAGATGTATCTTGCGCATCAAAGCCTTCTAGAACAGAGGCGCAAGGAAGAGTCTCTCATCCGGGGTTCAAGGCTAGGTCTATTTACCTTTCAAAAAAGGAGAAAAAAAAAGCATCTTATGCAAAGATTCAATAGTACATGTCGATACTCATTATTAAAATTTTGTCCATTGAAATTGTGTTTGGTTCTTGCATAGCAAATTGCTTCTTTTTTTTTTTTCTTATCACTGCAGAATTACAAAGCAAATCACTCACATAATCTCACCCACACACATCTAAATCCAATCCATAGTCGACCATGTGTTCTTTTGTAATACCCTGGGTTTTTATAAAAAAAATTATAATAATAATAATTATAGTCGGGATCCCAAAATCAAAAGATTCTATTAATTATTTTATTAGAACATTTATTGAAAAATCTCTGCATGTTATCTCCTTTTTTCAAAAACATCACAACCAAGATTAAAAGATAAATATAAGTACGCAGCAATAAATTTAAGACAATACTAATATCAAATCCAACGTCAAAATCAATGGTGCCTTTATTTATAAAATAATAATATCTAAAAAGCATAATAATGTGACGTGAGGTCTATCCATCATAATATTCCACCATACTTAAAGACATGTCTGTAATATATATAATGTTAAAATCAAATCCATGTAATAAAGATATATAGTGCATAAAATAGTTTCAAATTGTAGTCCATCTAATTACTCATTTCGAGCTATCTATCAGCCATATTAAGTAGTCTCCACTGCTATCATTGTCCTTCCACGGCCTTGCCTTTCCTACTGTCACACTCAGTATCGAGGCATTGCAAAACAAAGCAATGCCTCAGCAAGCTATTGCTCGTATAAGTACATAGACATTTAATATAATAACAAGGAAAAACAAAATCTAATAACAATGGTGATATAATGTGTGGGTTAATTATCCATGAAAATATAAGTATCATAAGCAATGTCAATATAATCTTAAAACATCATATACGATAAAATATGCATTTTATAGATTTAAAACAGATAATCTCGTAGATGTAAAATATGATATGATATAATATCAATGAGCATACAATAACAAACAGGGCACTCTAAGATATATCGGTCCCACGAGTATCCCATACACTCGTATAACAGATCATAAGTACTCATATCAATCCTCTGAGTGTCGTCACACCTAGGCATATAATAATATCTCCATGCTTATCATGCAAGCATACAGGATAAAAGTATGGATCGTCATGCCAAAGTAGCAACCCCTCTAGGGTCTCAATCATCGCCGCTCCCCGTTGACACCATAACGGAAGACTTAACATTCGTTTCCATGGAAAGGCTTGGACCGGTAGTGTGGACTATCTATATTACAAAACCCCTACCTAAAGCTATCTGTGGGCAAGTGTCTATCACATCACAATTTTGGAGGGTGGGTGGCCGGCCCTATTCCCTCCTAGCATGATATCACCTAAGTAAGAACACCCGTTATAAATCATAAAACACAAAAATCAAGTATCTCGTAAAACCAAGAGCACTTGTGGCTCACAATCCCCAAGGCACACCCCTTTATCTTGGGCTTAGCCTCTCAAAGGACTAGCCACCAAGCTTCCACCATCAATTTTATGAAACCAATTAATCTCAGTGATACAATAAAGAAAGATAATTACTAATCATACATGAAATACGCGGTATCAATCTCATAAAACAATCGAGAATGGAAACCCATTCAATATACTATCGAAATCTAATATTGATCATAGCATAAAACGTTAAATCTCACAAAATAATTTAACGAATGACAATCAATTACAATCAACCATGGATGCTATGATAATACAATAAAGAAAGATAATTGCTAATCATACATGAAATACGCGGTATCAATCTCATAAAACAATCGAGAATGGAAACCCATTCAATATACTATCGAAATCTAATATTGATCATAGCATAAAACATTGAATCTCACAAAATAATTTAACGAATGACAATCAATTACAATCAACTATGGACGCTATGATAATGCAAAGTTTTAGAAATTAAAACATAACATTAAATGTCATTACCTACCTCAATGAGAGATAACCCAATTCAAGCATGTAATCCTCTTAGCTCGAATGCTCTAATGTACCTGTCAATATCATGGTACAATTTTTGTGTTATTTATTTCATCTCAATTGAATCTATGGTGATCCAACAGTTGAATCTTTCTCTAAGATTTCTATTTATGATTTGGTCTTTAATCCCAATGTTACTTGTTATTAATTAGTCTTATCTCATGTTTATCTGCTCATTTTTGTATTTATCTAAAGTTTACACATTGATCTGACGGTTGATCATCCTTAGATCAACAAATTTCTAAGATCTAGGTCAGATCAAGGGTTTGGATTAATTACTAAAGTAAATAAACCTAATCTGATCCATAGGACCCTCAATTAGTACCATATATTATTTAGTTGTTCAAGTCTTGGGGCTTGATCATCCTTTGATTGGCCGATCTAAGTGATTTAGTACTATTTTATAAATTTGACCTAACTAGACATGATTAAATTAAGATTCTAATACTAAAATTATGTCTACATCGCCGATATAGTTCTAACAGACCTTTGCAATTGAAGATTGAGTTTCTGTAGCCTCTAGAATCTCTGAAAAACCATTTCAGATAAAAAATCAAATCAAAACCGATTTTACACCAGTTTGCACTGGCGGACAAAGGTTTACACCGGATTACTCTAGTGGAAAAGGTGGTTTGCTCCTGTTTACATCGAGGGGTGGGTGTTTGCCTCAGAGGAAAAGTAGGTTACGCTAGTTTACATTGGCGTAACCTTGCATCACGGAGCACACAAATGCCAAAACACATGGCACATTCCGGCCATCCGAGACAGCAGTCATGGGCTCTCCTACCAATGTGTGCACGTGACAAGCTCCCACGTGTGCCGTCTACTACTGTGCGTTCCTAGTTGTCCACCTTGTTTTGGCTTGATCGAAGCCCCAGATGCTCTGATTTTTTATTTGTTTTCGCCATTCTTAGGGTTTTTGGGTCCAAAGATCACAATGAACAACTCAGATCTACCATTTAAGGTGTCCTTATTGTAGGTTTAAGCATGCTCCACGGTTTTGACTTCTTAGGCCATCCAATAGTCGTTCAATCCATATCCAACCTAGATTTGTGAGGGAAAAGTTGGAAAACAAGCAAAAGAGAAGGATAGAGGGTTTAGCCTACCTGATTAGAGTCGGAGAGTAGAGATCGGGTACTCACATGCATGCAAAGTTGATCACAATGAGCAACTCAGATCTACCATCTGAGGTGTCCTTATTGTAGGTTTAAGCATGCTCCACGGTTTTGACTTCTTAGGCCATCCAATGGTCGTTCAGTCCAGATCCAACCTAGATTTGTGAGGGAAAAGTTGGAAAACAAGCAAAAGAGAAGGATAGAGGGTTTAGCCTACCTGATTAGAGTCGGAGAGTAGAGATTGGGTACTCACATGCATGCAAAGTTGATCACAATGAACAACTCAGATCTACCATCTGAGGTGTCCATATTGTAGGTTTAAGCATGCTCCACGGTTTTAACTTCTTAGGCCATCCAATGGTCGTTCAGTCCAGATCCAACCTAGATTTGTAAGGGAAAAGTTGGAAAACAAGCAAAAGAGAAGGATAGAGGGTTTAGCCTACTTGATTAGAGCCGGAGAGTAGAGATCGGGTACTCACATGCATGCAAAGTTTGGTCCAAGCCTAGAGGAGAATGGAGCGGAGATGGAACGATTCTAGAGTTGTTCTGCGTAGGGAATGGAGAGAAAACTGGTTTTTATAGGTTTAGATCAAATCTCCTCACAAGGAAAGGCATATCACCGCCTTCCTCCATTAGAGCTGGATGGGAAAGGAAAGGGGTGTCATTATAAAACGACCCCCTCTAATTCACGTTTTTGACACTTTACCAATTTACCCTTGTAACTTAAAATAGTCATATCTCCCTCATCCGAACTTTGTTTTTGACACATACTTTCTAATTTTAGTGGTTTAAATACCAAATTCCATGCATACAATTTTTAATTTAAATAATTTATTTTATTACTAATTTAGTGTTAAAAAATTGAGAATATTACAGCTTTAAGGGAGATGTTGAGTTGTTTGACATTAATTGTGCTAGACATTTATTGGCATTTAACTATGTGCTTTGAGATTGAGTGACTCTCCTCTTCCTAGACTTCAGAAATGGATGAAAATTGATTTTCATACATAAAGGAATACTCCATGGAAAGTCTTTCACGGCTTCAAATTGAATTACACCAGTCACTCAAAAATCTTTCCTGGAGTAAAATTTTGGCCATTGGTGTAATTTAATTCAAACTGTAATATACTTTTTATAAAGAACTCTTTTTTTCTCGTGAAAATTAATTTTCAACCATTTCCTACTAGCCAAATAGGCACCAAGGAGTCTTTCTTTTGTAAAAATTTATACCTAATTACTTATATAATTTTTTATTAGGAAGAAGCCATGTGGTTGGCTTCTATTGACAAAACAAGTGCTTGGAACTCAGTGAGACATTTTGCTTTGATATGCTGATTTGATTCCCATCTTGTAGCTCTTGTTCAATCTTTTTTACCATCTTAGCCATCCTATCAATTGAGAGAGAAAGAAAGAGTAGAACATTACCATTAGCAATCTGACATTCCAGCAAGATCCATTTACATTACCTATTCTTAGCATGAAAATAAGTACCTTGAAGCTCCTTCTATGAAGAAAAAAATCCTTGCATAAACTGGAAATTATCTTCCATGGCTTGGATATTAAATTTAGACGTGTTGAGCTGGATACCCTTGATTTACCTACCAACAGATTCTTCCTGAAAGTTCTCTCTATCATTCTCCAATTCACCTAATTTCTTATCAAAAGCGTTCTAAATACACGTTTACAAATTCCAATTTGGAAATGTTTCTTCTTATACTTAAAAAAAGAAGAAGGAAGGTTAGGTCACAAGCTGAAAGCTAAACTCTTATCTACCTTCCGTGACGACATAACCAACTGGCCCAGTCTCCTTCAATCCGGTTATCATGGCCATGGACGCAAAGCAAAGTCCACTTGGAAACGTTATATGATCGACTGCTATTTCAACCTCAGTTTTCTCTCTTCCCTATCTTTCAACTGATTTTGACTCGCTGACAACTTGCGGGTGGATGTAGTATCGGAAAAAGTCCCGACCATCAATTTGCAGAAGTAACCAACACGGAAATGTTCTGTGCTTCATTGCTGGGAATCTCCACACTAACAGCATCAGAAACAGTTCAGGGGTGATAATACTGGGCCACAGCCCATCGTACTGGGCCAACGGATGAGTAGCTTACAAACTCAGACGAGGCAATCCATATGAGTGGGCCGAGTGGCCATTTTTATGTTATGAATAGTCGACCAAGTTCTAGGAAGTAAATATTTGTAATTGTTGATCTTGTGATGACCCTATTCCAGTTGGAACACAGAAGTGAAGTCGAGATTTAGATTCATTTGATTGTCAGTAAGAGGTTTATGAAAATGGGATTCTATTAGTCATTCAACTCCAAGCCACTGATCAGATGAGGAGGATCACCTAGCGCCGTCTTTATAGTATTAAACAACCAACTTATGAGCCACTTCAAAGACAATGATCCTATTAATTAATAAAATCATTACTTTGCCCCTCAGAGAAATGTAAAGAAAAGTGGGCTTTTCTTACTGTATCACAATGATATTGTAATACTGGAGCATCCGTCTAGAGCATATTGATATTTATTGCAAATTGACTTGTAGCCCTACGGCAAGTCCGCAAAGTTGGTAAAGAATGCTTTCTGTATATACTACCCAAGTCTTTGCAGTAGGTTATAAAGAACAAATGGGCTTCTTTTCTTTTCTATCTTTGTTCAAGGATTGAGAATTAAATTAACAAGGAGAAGAGTGTACATGATTACATGATGGGCAAAGAATATTCGATCAGCACCCACTTAGAGAGGGTATCTGCAAGATCATTAGCAAACCTAAGAACATGCTGAAAAGGAAATCGAGTTGCAGGCTGTTGCATATCTCTGATTTCTGCCAAGCAATGGCCCCAACTTTTGTAACCCTTTCGAAAAAGTCCCCATTTTCTTATCACTTGGTTTTTCCCGATCAATTCAAAAGTTGTATCATTTCCAAATGAAATAAGAATTTATAAAAATTAACGTTATTTTACCAAATTAAATAATAATTTATGAAAATTAGCATTATTTTACAAAATAAAACTCATATTTCATGAACAACATGTCAATTTCTCACATATCTCTTGCACTTCTAGTTAACAATTCAACTTAGAAATTTAATCGCATCTTAGAGATGTTTTTTTTTCCCTATTTTTTCCTAATTTTTGAGAAATGTTTGCCCAACTTTTTGAATTTGCCCCCTACTTTATTGCCTAATATGAACTTTGTCACTATGCATACACCTTAAGAGTGAAGCTTTTTGATTGGCGAATTCCAAGACTTGGTAACGTTTTAGCATTATGATCTGAGGTTGCTGAGTTAGCCCTCAAGATATCCAAAAATATCATCTTCTATTTAAAGTAAGTAGCCATTGACTGCCAAATTATAAAATTTGCTTCATTTCATTTAATATGGTAAGGGCAAGAATGCCGATGTCCACGTAATGCAAGGAGAAAATCTCTCTTTCTTCTTTTTATGTCTTAGTTTATTTATTTCAGAGAAAAAAATGACAATGTGAATAGGTCAAGACGTGAAGATATGAAACGCGATAGCGGAGGAAGAAAGAGACATTAGACCAAAGATTAGCAACCGGAGAATATAATTTACATTTTTGAAAAGGAGGCTGAACAAGAAACCAAGAACTAACAAGTAAATAACCTGACCTAAAAGAAGAACAAAGAAATCAAGAACCAAGAAGCAAAGGATTTGAGCATAAAAAGGATGGGGAGAGGCATCAATGAGAATAAGTTAGCTAGAGTATCTCATTAGTGAAAGCGAAGTTCTCCTTGATGAACTGCAGAGAAAGAGGAGAGAGAAAAATTCAAGAAGAAAATTGTGATTGAGAAATATGTGCCCTGATCTCACGAAATGAAGCCTGAAACTCCATAGTCCCCGAAACATGCACCAACTAGTGATTGAGAATGTGGTTTAGCCAAAAGTTCTAACTTCCTCGTGGAGTCCTATGAGTCTCAAGATAAAACTTCGGTTAATTTTATGGCTTTGGCATTTTCAGTTGTGTCTCCCACCTGCCTTTTTTTCTGAACATGGTATTTCTAGTTATTTCTTATATATAAATAGAACGCCTTAAAACCTCTTAGGTAGAAAATCTATGACTTTATAATTAATTAAACGCCACTTTATATCCACAAAAATCATTCTAGTATCACAAAAACATCAATGTGATACAATGAGTTTCTTTCGAGGTGCATGTTCAACCTCATCTGACAATTGAGGGCAAGTAAGATGCTCCCTGGGTTCTTGCAAAATGATTCACCAGATTGGTATAATGACCATGTGTGATATCTGCCCATGCTCTTGGTTTGGAATTGCATCTGAAGCACTTCTATCGCAGCACGGCTTCTTTACCGCACATACCAGACATTTCGATCACGTAGTTGTATGTACTGGAACAATGCCACGTACATAGTCCGAAAACTTTCAATACATCTGAGTACATAGGGTGAAAATTAAACATTTGCCAGTAACAACATGATTTACTGCCACATGACAAGCGCCCTGCACGACAAAAGGTTGAGAGAGATTTAAGGCCGTCCGGCCTAGGAGGAGATAATTAGTCTGGAAGTCTAGGATGCCATGGACAACTCAGGAAGTTGTGGGTACATGGTGATAAGCTTCCAACCATATCCAGAAGCAGGAATAGCATCGACAGCATCGACCACACAGCACTCAGATCACATGTGTACGGAGAGGTACAACTAAATGTATGAATGAGGGCCGTAAAGACGAGGCTGCACATGCTACTTCCGTACAACACAACGTGCATGCTTTAATAGAGAGAAAAGAAAATGCTTTTATCGGCAAGAATTGCTGGAATATATCAACGGAAAAATCTGCCATGAATGTACATGGCTAAATTTAGCTACGTAGAATACTTTTGATCTTTCACAATCTGCCATAAATATCCATGCCGTTGCTTTTGTTGGTTAAAAACAGAACTCCCAAATGATAAAATTACCCCTGCTATTATTCAAAGTTTCAGAGCATCTCCATCAACTTATAAGTTTTCCAGCGCATTGCGCCTATCAAAATGATGTCGACGGATAGTAGAATGACGATTCGTAACTTTATTTTTGAGTTGATTAGATATATTTCTAGATTTAAAACCCGATAAATCAAATCTTTTAAGAGGGGAAAGGTCATCTATGATGATGTCCATCCCCTTTAAATCACTAGAAGAGTGCTTCAAAAAATAGAAGTCTATTAAAGTTAGAAGATCAAATTTGATTAAGAAACTGATTAGGAGTCCTAAGGAGATAAGAGTTTGAATTTGTGTATAACACTACAAACTCACCTCTGATCTCTATAAATAGGATCTAGAGGCAAAGCTTAAAGCATCAGGTTGTAAATCTCTCTCCTATAGTGAATTGTTCCCCCCCTCCTCCTCTTGTGGACGTAGGTTATACATAGCTGAACCACATAAAATCTCTGTGTTTTTCTGTGTATGCATGTTGTTTGATCCTAATCGCTGCGCATAACAAGTGGTATCAGAGCTTGGTTCACACCAGAGGACTGCCAGAATTGAGCCTGGTGAATACAAGAGGAGTGCTGGAATAGAATAAGTGCCAGAGTAGATCACAGATCCAGTCTAGACCCAGGCCAGGTGCAGCTCAGATCCAATTTAGACCCAGGCTAGGCGGGGCCCATATCTAGTTTAGAATCAAGCCAGGCGTGGCCCATATCCAATCTAGACCCATGTAGAAGTGGTTGAGGATCACGTTCAGACCTCAAAAGGCTGGGCCTAGAGCCCCTGCCAGATTTAGGCCAAGTAGAAAACCTGACATTCTTGTCAGGGATGCAACATGTAGATGAAGCAGCTTTGCGAGACACTGCCTCAACCAAGGGAAGCAATGTAGCAGTAAGCCGCTGCACCTAGAGAAGAGAGGGAAAAGTGAAGGAGAAAAGAGATTAGGGTTTTTCCTGTTTTCTCTCCTTTTATACCAAGTACCTAAAAACTCAGACTTCAGATTGTTAACGACACTCCCAGCACCCAAAATTAGTATGCCAAAAAACTAATAACAACACCCCTTTACGGCCTAAAACAGCATCATATAAAATTATAGGGACACCCCTCTTACGTATAATTAGCACCCCCCTTAATTTGATAGTGACACCCACCTGAATAGGAAAATTTAGGACACCCCTCAAAATTGTCAAAAATACCCTTGTTAAAGTTTTTAACTATTCCGGATTCATCTGTACACTCCATTTTTCATAATTCTACTGAGAAAAGGTAAAAACAAAGTTTAAGAACATGGAGGAGACCAGTTCTGAAAATATCATGGCTGGAGTCATGATAAAATTAAACGCCACTAATTATACGCTATGGAGACCTAGAATGGAAGATCTTTTATACTACAAAGATCTCTATAACCCTTTAGATGATCAGGGAAAAAGACTTTAGGGAGTTTCTGAAAAAGACTGGATAAAGATGAATAAGAAAACCATAGGTCAAATCCGACAGTGGATTGATCATAGTATATTTCACCACGTTGCTCAAGAAGAAAATGCCTATATTCTCTGAAAAAAGTTAGAGAATATGTATCAGGCTAAGACTGCTCGAAACAAGGCCTTATTGATGAAAAGACTTGTCAACCTAAAGCTAAGGAGAGAAATGACTGTGGCTGAATATACCAATGATTTTTAAAATTTGGTAAATCAACTAGGATCAGTGGCGTTACAACTAGGAGATGAATGGCAAGCCCTACTACTGTTAAGTTCACTACCTGAAAGCTGGGAGACATTGGTAATTTCATTCAGCAACTCAGCACCAGAGGGAAAGTTGACCATGGCTATAATCAAAGATGCGCTACTCAATGAGAAGACTAGAAGGAAAGAAGTTGGCACAAACCAGGCACATGCCTTGGTAATAGAAAATAAGCATACTGGGAGAGACAAGCTCAGGGGGAGGAGTAAGAGCAGACAAAGGGTGAGATTAGAGTAAGAGCAGACAAAGAGTGAGATCGTAGACTTGCAATAGATTAAAAAGTCAACCCAGAGGACAGTTCAAGTGTTACCACTACGGCATTTCAAGTTACATGAAGAAAGACTATCGAAAACTCAAGAGAGAGATGAGACATAGCAAGCCAAAGGAGGACAATGGTGAGACACTAGTCACCATTACTCAGGACATTGCAGTACTCACTACTAAGGAAAAATCATGCCTGCACATAGTTAAGAGTGAAGCAGAGTGGGTGATAGACACACCAGCTTCCTATCACGCCAATCCACATAAGGACTTTTTCATCACCTACAAAGGAGGCTTTGGCACTGTAAAGATGAAAAATGATAGTTCCTCAAGAATGGTTGGTATCAGTGATGTGTAGATAAAGACAAATATTGGCTGCACAGAAGTATTAAAAGAGGTGTGACACATACAAGAACTCAGATTGAACCTGATCTCAATCTCGACTCTCTACAGACAAGGTTACACCAACTACTTCGACAACAATACTTCAAAATTGATAAAAGGCGCGATGATCATAGCGAAAGGACGCATATGCAGCACACTATACAAGACCCACATAAGAATATCCAAAGACAGCCTTAACGCAATGGAGGATGAAGGATCACCAAACCTCTAGCATAGAAGATTCGGCCACATGGGAGAGAAAGGTCTGTTCACACTTGCAAAGAAGTAGCTCATCAAACTAGCCAGAGGTATAGGTCTTAATCTATGTAATTATTGCTTATTTGGCAAGCAACATAGAGTTGCTTTCTCTTCTTCTAATAATAAAAGAAATGAAACTTTGAGTTTGGTGTACTCGGATGTATGTGGTTCCATGGAAGTAGAGTCACTGGGTAGAAATAAATACTTTGTAACCTTTATAGATAATGCATCTAGGAGGGTATGGGTATGCTTTGTAAAGAACAAAGAACATGTATTCATATGCTTCAAAAGATTCCATGCGATGGTGGGGTGACAAACTGGAAAGAAACTCAAGTGCCTCATAATAGACAATGGAAGAGAATACACCTCAAAAGAGTTCAGGGCATATTGCACAGCACGCATCATTCGATACGAGAAGACAATTCCACGTAACCCATAACACAATGGAGTAGCTGAAAGAATGAATTGAACCATAATGGAGAGAGTAAGATGCATGCTCAACATGCTAAGCTGCCTAAGCCATTCTGGGGTAAAGCTGTGAAGACCGCTTGCTACTTGATCAACAGGTCACCGTCAGCACCACTAGACTTTGAAGTTCCAAAGCAGAAGTGGACCAACAAGAAGGTGACTTATTCACACCTAAGGGTATTCAGGTGTAGAGCATTTGCACATATATCTAGAGAGATGAGACAAAAGCTAGACCTAAAGTCTACCCCTTGTATCTTCATCAGGTACGAAGATGAAGAATTTGGATACAGATTGTGAGACCCTAAAACTAGAAGGATCATTTGATGCAGAGATGTAGTGTTTCAGGAGAATTAGTTTTATGAAGAACCAAGGAAGGCTAAAGACCTCAGTACTCCAGATCTGGTACCAGACTCAACACCCATACAGGTTGACCCAGAAGCTGCACCAGAAGCTAAACCAGAGGCATAGGAATTTGAGTAGGGGGAGCATCAGCCCTCTATAACAGAAGATGTTGGAACATTAGATGCTAAATCAACTCCTCAACTAGAAGCAGAAGTTCAGTCAAAGATATCAACAAGAGGACGTATTCTGATTCCATCACAGAAATATCTAGAATTAGAATATATCATGCACTAACGAGCTAGAGAATTTTCAACAAGCCATGGTGCATGCAGATTAGGAAAATGGGTGCAAGGTATGCAAGAAGAAATTAGCTCTTTATAGAAAAATTAAACATATGAGCTAGTGACACTTCTTAAGATGAAAAGAGCACTAAAGAACAAATGGGTCTTCAAGGTGAAAAGAGGAACCAATGGAAAACTAGTCGAGTACAAAGCATGATTAGTCATCAAAGGCTTCAAGCATGTGAAAGGAATAGACTTTGACGAGATCTTCTCACTAGTTGTGAAGATGGCATCAATCAAGATTATATTCGGATTGGTAGCGAGACACAACTTGGAGCTTGAGGAGATGGATGTAAAGACAACCCTTCTACATGGAGATCTAGAAGAAGAAATATATATGGAACAACCGGTGGGTTTCAAAGTTGAGAAGAAAAAGCATTTAGTATGCAAATTGAAGAAAAATCTCTATGGCCTTAAGCAAGAACCAAGACAGTGGTACAAGATGTTTGACTCATTCACGACGAGTTATGGTTTCAAAAGAATAGTTGCAGATCAGTGTGTGTACGTCTAGAGATTACTCAAGGGTAAATTCGTCATCCTACTACTCTATGTAGATGATATGTTGATAGTTGGACCCGATACAGCTATGATCAGCAAGCGGAAGATGGAGTTATCTAAGTCCTTTGACATGAAGGACTTAGGAGCAGCTCAACAAATCTTGGGGATGAAGATCATATGTGACAAGAAAGCAAGAAAGTTATGGCTGACAAAAGAAAAGTGCATTGAATGAGTAATCAAGAGATTCAACATAGAGCGCCAAGCTAGTCAACAATCAACTCGGCAATCATTTCAAATTGAGCAAGAGGATGTATCCCTCAACACCACAGGAAACAGTCAGAATGGCTATGATTCACTACTCATCAGTAGTTGGTAGTCTGATATATGCAATGGTATGTCCTAGGCCGGATATTGCTTATGCAGTAAGAGTTGTGAGCAGATTTCTTTCAAATCAGGCAAAGATCATTGGGAATCCGTGAAGTGGATACTACGGTACATGAAGGGCACATCTAAGTTATGCTTGTACTTCGGAAGTACAGATACACTCCTAGAAGGTTACACAGATGCTGATATGGCTGAAGATCTTAATGGAAGAAAGTTAACATCATGGTTTATTTTCACTTTTGCAGGAGGAGCTATATTGTGGCAATCCATGTTGTAGAAGTGCATAGCTCTATCGACAACAGAAGCTGAATATATTGCCATAGCTGAAGCAGGCAAGGAAATGTTGTGGATAAAGCGATTTCTCCAAATCTCGGTATCACACAGGAAGAATACAAGATACGTTGTGATAGTCAGAGTGCTCTAGACCTAAGCAAGAACTCAATGTATCATGCGCGCACCAAGCACATCAACATACAATATCATTGGATATGAGATGTGACAAAAGAACAGATGCTAAAGCTGGAAAAGATTCACACTGATGAGAATCCTGCAGACATTTTGACAAAGGTGATAACATACGAGAAGCTACTACTATGTAAAAAAATAGCAAGCATGAGTTCAGACTAGTGAAGTGTGGCATGGGGATGGCGAGGGAGAATTGATGATGTCCATCCCCATTAAATCACCAAAAGACTCCTGCAGAAAATAGAAGTCTATTAAAGTTAGAAGATCAAATTTGATTAGGAGTCCTAAAGAGATAAGAGCTCGAATTTGTGTATAACACTACAAGCTCCCCTCCGATCTCTATAAATAGGATCCAGAGGCAAAGCTCAATGCATTAGGTTGTAAATCTCTCTCCTATAGTGGATTGTTCCCCCTCCTCCTTGTCTCGCTGACATAGGCTATACATAGCCGAACCACGTAAAATCTCTTTGTTTTTCTGTGTATGCATGTTGTTTGATCTTAATCGCTACGCATGACAATCTAAGTAGCACCATGAACAGCCCCCAAAATTGGTGCTTTGGAGTTCAAAAAATAAGGAGGAAAAAAAACAAAAAAACCGATCCACATCAGTTCAAAGGGTTTGTTGTTTCTGAATATGAAGAAAAAACCATCCTTAAGATATATAAACAAAACAAAAAAGAAAAACTCCTTTTAAGAGGGAATAGCTCATAAGCAGCATCTTTTTATTAAATGACAAACTTGTTTGGAAAGAACCCAACTCTATTTATAGTGTTTCTAATAGCTAAAGTCCATTTAGAGTTAACCCATTAAAGCTTCTAATATTGGGTAGAATTGTGTGGCCATTGGTGAAACATGTAGTATTTATAAGTGTCCAGATATTGAGTTTGTCGTAGGTATAAGTATGTAGTTAATGTGTTTTTACACATTATTAATTGTATGATTTGTATTAGACATTGTACACTATATATACATCTTCCCTTTCATTGTAAGAGCATCAAATAGGAAGAAGAAATAAATACTCCTTAGTGAGTGATAAACAAAGCTCTTGGTTGAGAGTGTTCTTTCAAGTGTTATTTTGAGTGATCTTGTGACTTTTTCTTTGTATTAAATTCCTTTTGTAAATACAAAATTATGAGTTTGTACTTATTTACCAACACATTGGTACTAGAGCTATGTTGAATGGCTGTATGACACCTGTCCAAGTCCCTATGTTCAACAAAAACAACTATGAAAATTGGAGTATCAAAATGACTGCACGCCTTGGAGCACAAGACACATGAGATATTATGGAAAATGGATTTAGTGAGACACAAGATGACACCACTCTAAATGCTCTCACATGAGATCAAAAGAATGCTTTGAAATATTTATGGAAGAGAGACAAGAAAGCTCTCTATCTCATCTATCAAGCTTTGGATGATGATAGCTTCACGAAGATCACAAGTGTGACCTCCACCAAAGAAGCATGGAATAAGCTTCAAATTTCTTTCAAAGGAGCTGAGCAAGTGTAACACCTAGGGATTTTCTGACACATTTTTTTTATATAATAATAATAGCATTTGGGATCCCATGAGAAAAAGTTTTTATTAATGTGTTTACTAAAAATTTTCTTGAAAACCTCCGGGTGTTATTTTCTTTTTCCAAAACATTGCAATTTAATTCACAACATAAGTATAATTTCATGATAATATAATTGAAATAATAAACATGTTAATCAATGTCAAAATGCATCGGCACCTTTATTTTCAAACCAATAAATATCCAAAACGAAATAATAATATGGCCCAGGTCTATCCATCATAACATCCCATTAAATGTTCACCATATGTTTAACTGTCTTAATCAAATCCATAGAATAAAGTATACAGTCCATAAAAAAATCAAATGATAATCCTGTTTATTAACTCACATCACTGTCTATCAATCAAGTAAAAGAATCACTCACTGCTATCACGGTTCCTCAACGGTCTCGCCCTTCCTGATGTTGCACTCGAGATATGAGGCATTGCAAAACAAAGCAATGCCTCAGCAAGCTATTGCTTGTGTAGGTACATAGACAATTAATGTAATAAAGATGAAATAACAGTAATGACAAAATAAAATATCCATCATTTATTACGATAAAATCGTTATAACTCATGCCAACATAATATCCATTTATCGAGTATGCCTAACCATGCATTCCAAGGATTTAAAACATGATATGAATCAATGTAAATGAGCATGCAATAATAATAATGGCACCCTAAGGTAATGGTGTAATACCCGAGCAATTTACACTATTTTTAACAAAATTGGACATTCTATAGGAAATAAACTGAGTTAAATGTTTTACTTTATTTAAAATAATAAACAAAGGAATTTGTAAGGAAACTTGGTACCATTAAATTCTACTCAAAAAATAGAATCCAATGCCTCAAAAATCACCCAAAACAAAGTTCGTATGAAGAAGTTATGACCGTTTAAAGATAGGGGTATTTCTGAAATTTAAACAGAAAAACGCAGGGGGCCGTTTTGATAGCGGCACCCCCTGTTGTCTTCAACCTCTAGACCCCTCTAGAAACCCCGTTTCTAGAGGATTATGCCACCGCCAAGGGCGGCACCACCATTGGCAGCACCGCCATAGCAAGGCTATAAAAAGCCCCATCTCCCCTCTCAAAAACACGAGATTTCCAGCATGTTGAGACTGGGGTTTCTGGCAAATCGAAAACCCGTCTCAAACCAATCTTCCCTCTGCATTTTTCGGCAACGGTCAGGCCCAAGTCAGGCCGGCCATTGCCATTTTCCCCTCTCTCCTCTTGTTCCGGTCTGGCATTGGGGTTTTCCCCTTTGTGGGTTCCGACAAACATGGAATTCCGGTAGAAGGAAACGCACCACCGGCAAGGCGTCCCCAGGCAACCTAGGTAAGTCATTTTCCTCCACTTTCTCTTCGTTTGCTTCCTCCAAGCTTGGTCTTTTCCAGTCGTTTTCCAGCTGGGTTCCAGGCCAGAAAACGTTCCAAGCCGGTTTGGGCTGGCCCTGCACGAATCAGGCGTCCCAGGGATGCCATGGTGTATGTGCACTCAGACCGGGTCCCGGGACAGTTCTCCGTGTACGGCGCGGTGCGTACACTGTCCCAGGTGCGGCCTTTAGGTGCACGCGCGACATGGGGCACAGGTCCTAACTCGACCAGGGTGCACGGGGTGCCCTGGGAGCTGAGACGCGCCATGCTACAAGGTGCGTCCGTGCGATGATGCGCGTCATAGCACATCACTTAAGCATGCATGTGCGTGTGCAAAACGCGGTCCCTGGCACGGCCTTTGGGCGTGCACGCATGTAAGGCGGCCACGGTTCAACCAGGATACATGGGTGTCCTGGGAACTGCAGCACGCAGACGTAATGAGACTTTAAAGTTAGGATTAGAGGATAAATTACAGAGTCTAATTATTCGAAAGTAGATCCACACTATCGGATCTAGCCTGACGAATGAATTATGCAAGGACCTTGGACCCAATAGGTAGATCTAGCGATCTAATGTCTAATAGATTGAAATTAATAAGGACTCCTTGTATCCATTCATACCCAGGAGTTTATAAATGAGACCCAGGAACGGGTTGAAGAGATCTAGGATGCGACTTTAGGAGACTTTGAGGTAGGTGCTCTATCGCTACTAGACTTTTAAAAAGAGCCATGATTGTTTTGAGAATGCATGTTTTAAGTATAAGTATATGACTTGTTTAGCATGACTTAATTCAGTGTACATATGATAAATGCTTTATGCATAAATATGTTTTGCAAATAATTGCATATACATTATGCATAGATATGTTTTGCAAACAATTGCATACATTGTATGATTTGTGAGCATTGAGTTTTTGAAAGATTGCATGTCCTTGAGGGTTACCAAAAGACGCTATTTGGGTAGGCAAACAGAGGGTCGTGCGGTTTGAGGGACCCAAAGAGGACAAGTTTTGAAAAAGAGGTTTTCGCTTGTTTGATCTGATATGATTTGGGTTGATAAGCTCGTGGGTGCTATGCCGAGAAGCTTGGGTTGGCCTCAAGCCTCTACCACTATTAG
Organism: Warburgia ugandensis; assembly: GCA_035236585.1. Taxonomy (NCBI): domain Eukaryota; kingdom Viridiplantae; phylum Streptophyta; class Magnoliopsida; order Canellales; family Canellaceae; genus Warburgia; species Warburgia ugandensis. The sequence goes on from CP141129.1 coordinate 47,193,852, forward strand.
GTGGATGGGTACCACGCCCAAAAAGGGCAACGTCCTTGCTTTGACTGCATGTGGTACAGGGGGCTACCACTAGTGCCATGGCATTGGGTCAAAGTGTCATATGTCCCGTGGAGGCATATAACCCTGTGTCCTCAGGTACCCGGGGACTACACGGAGACGAGGTCGTGGGCATAGTTGGACCCTATGGTTTGAGGATTTATTTGCATTGCATATGGCATGACATGAGGTTGGTCGACCATACCAGATATCCATGAGTTGGATTCAGTTGAGCATCTTATGCATATCATTATGTTTATGATATATGATACTTTCGACTTGGATTATGCTATTCTTTAAGTCGTCAGTATTTCAATTCGATAGTGGTTTTTAATATCAATATTGAACGTGATTGTTCAAACATGCACATGTTTTTAAGAGCATATGATTTTAAACATAGCATGCATTGCAAAACTAGTAGTGATAGACTCCTACTGAGTATAGTATATACTCACCTCATCCTTAACATTTTTCAGGATAGTTCCACTCACAAATAGAAGACATCTCAAGAGATATTAGTATTACGAGCAAGTGAATAAACAAAGGAGACAACTATACATGTGAGTAAACTCTCTACCCTTTGGACATGTATTTGTATTTATTTACGCTAGGATCATGTGTTGTGATTGGATAGACCTGGGGAAAAACATTTATGACTTTTGAAGTTTTTCAAAAACTACTTTGATTGTTGTGAAAGCAAATGACACTTGGGGTTTTCAAAACGAATTTAAAACTAAAGATTTTTCGCTGCATTGCATGGTTTTTATAAAATGGTTTTCAAATAGGGATGCATCCCGCCTTAGGAATTAGATATTGCATTTAAAAATGCATGAGAAAACTCGGGTCGTCACAAATGGGTCCCACCAGCATCATATGAATAAATATCACTGAGCATGAGTACTCATATCCAACCTCTGAGTGTCGTCACACCCAGGCATACCATCTCGTCACTATGCTCATAATGCAAGCACACAAAATAAGATTATGGACCGTCATGCCACAGTGGTAACCCTTCATGGGTCTCAACCATTGCCGCTCCCCATCGACACTATAAAAGGAGACTTAGCATGCGTCCCCATGAAAAGGCCCGGACTGGTAGTGTGGACTATCCATGTTACCAACCCATGCCAAAAGTCATCTACGGGCATGTGTCTATCATGTCACATCATATCACAATCTCGGAGGGTGGGTGGCTAGCCCTATCCCTCCTAGCATGACGCCCACTGGTTGAGAGCACCCGTTATAAAACACAAAACACAAAAACCATATATATGTCAAAACTCAAGAGTACTCGTAGTTCGCAATCCCCAAGGCACGCCCCTCATCCTGGGGTTAGCCTATAAAAGGACCAGCCACCAAGTCTCCACTTTTCTTTTTCATGCAAATCCATCAATTTCAGTGATGTAATAAAGAAAAGGAATTTCTAATTATGCATAATAGATAATATTATTCTCATGAAATCATTTGTAATAAATTCATTTAATATATGATTGAAAATCAAGTAGCGATCATAGTGTTGAATTCTAAATCTAGCAAAATCAATTATTTCTATTAAGTGCAATTTAAATTCACAATCAATTATGATGTTATAATCATACAGAGTTTGAAAATCAAAATATACATTAATTGTCGTCACCTACATTAACGTGGATGCACCTGTACATGTCATATCACTATTTTAAAAATTTTCTAAAGTAAAAGTGGTTATTTATAAGTTTTTATGTTAAATCTAGGTCCGCGTCATCAATACGGTCACAACGCCTCTTTCGGATTGTGATTTGGACTCCTATAGCTCTCAGAAATCAAATTTTAGTGAAAATACTAAAAAAATAGGGCTGACTGACCACTACAGCCCATTTGCACCGGCGACGCAAGTTTACACCGAGTTACACCCGTGCCTAGTTTACACTGGATTACACAGGCAGCCTCGATTTACATCGGGCTACACCGACACCTAGTTTACATCGGGTTACACCGGCGGCCCCAGTTTACACTAGGTTACACCGACGATGCGGAAACAAACGCCGGAGAAGACGACCGGCTTCTGGTCATCTTCAGTGACCCTACAAGTGTCCAAATCACTTGATTTTTTAGCCATTTTGTTCAAAATTTTGTTTAGTTTCCATTTCTACCATCCTTTTGCATTGATTTTTCTAAAAACTATGTTTTTTTATGCTATTTTTTCTATGTTTCTAAAACTTCCCTATGTACTATTTTTCACATTTTTCTGTAATACCAGCCATTGGATCTCTCCCAAATTTAAAAGGTTTGATCTTGGGTCTCTTGTACACTAGATGGATGGTACGATTTGAAATCTAACAGGGTTTCCTTAGTAGATTTACACGCCAATAGTAGTGCACCTAAAGTTCCAGGAAAAACTATGTTTTTTCCTGGTTTTTTAAGCATTTCCTATTTTTCAATATACTTATTTAATATAAAAATAAAGGGTTTAAGACTTACCTCGTTTTGCTGGGCGTTGGTGGACGTTGCCAGAGCTCTACTCACCTAAAAACTTGAAATTTTCAGAGCTAGGGTTTTGAGTAAAACTCAGTGAAACGGGAAAGGTGGTGTGATTTGGCGACTGAGGAGGGAGATATAGGCTGTAGAGTTAAAGAGAAAGGGAAACTCTTCCCTTTCACGTCTCCTTTTGACAGTTTCTCCAACGAAATCGCCGGATTTGGTAGAGATGTGTAGAAGGAAGGGGTGCCGTTATCAATTCAGGTCCCTGTGTTTTACGTCTCTGCCAATTTACCAAAATACCCCTATAACTTCAACGGCTCATAACTCCTTCGTTTGTGCTCCGTTTTTTGCGTTCTTTATGGCGTTGGAATCCTATCAACGAGAACTTTCAAATTTTTAGTTTTCAGGATCAAATTCCATCTAAAATTTTTTTATCTAATTTATTAAATAAATTCTTAATTTATACCAAAAAATTAAGGATATTACATCAAGTCAAGAATGTGCAACTCCAAACGCTAAGTGGTGAATTCAAATCTTTGCATATGAAAGAATGCCAGTTTATTATTGATTGGTTCTTTAGAGTTTTATCTATTTCTAATCAATTAAGAAGAAATAGTGAAACTTTAGATGATGAGAGGATAATTGAAAAGATACTTCACTCATTAGATCCAAAATTTAAGCACATTGTTGCAAGGTATCAAAAAACCAAAAATCTAAAAGAAGTTACTATTAAGCAACTCCTGGGTTCATTGCATGCATATGAAGAGATGTATAAGAAGAAGTAAGGTATGAGGGAAAAAAATTTCAAGATGCAATTCAATCTTCAAGAGAAAAGAAAGCCTTGGAAATGAAAGAAGCCAACACAGAAGAGGCCATGGAGGAGGACGAGGTCATGCACTTAAAAGAGAATTGAAAGGAGGTTCACTACAACAACAATGAGGAAAAAGGTATAAACTCAATAAGAGGATGTGTGAGAGGTAACCAAAGATCATGGTAACAAATCTCAAATTAAATGCTACAATTGTCAAAATTTTGGCCATTATGCTACTGAATGTAGAGCTCTCAACTATAAAGTTAATGAGAAGGCCAATTATGCCAAGAGTAAGACTTATGAAAATAGGACATTGTTACTAGCATGCAAAGACAACGAAGCTGACAATGACAATATTTGGTAACTTGACACAGATACTAGTAATCATATGTGTGAAAATAAAATTACTTTCATGGAGCTTGATGAGTTAGTGAGCAAAAACATCTATTTTGGGGATAATTCAAATAGATTAGTGAAAGGAAAAGGTAACATCCTTATCCACTTGAAAGATGGAAGGCATTAATTCATTTCAAGTGTTTATTATGTCCCCAACATGAAAAATAGTATCTTGACTTTGGGACAACTCTTAAAAAAAGGCTATGATATTCACATAAAAGATTGTAGCTTTACTATAAGAGATAACAAAAATTAGCTTGATTACCAAAGTACCAATGTCAAGAAATAGAACATTATCATTGAATATCCAATCTGATGTTGGAAAGCATCTCAAGGCTTGTTATAAAGATGCATTGGAATCTTTGATATAGGCATATTAACTTTGGAGGAATAGAGTTATTATCAAAGAAGGAGATTGATGATAGTTCTACCTTACAGTAATCAAACTCGACCAGCTATTTGAAGGATGTTTATTTGGGTAGTAATTTAGAAAAGGATTTCCAAATGAGTCGACCTCAAGAGCCCACAAGCTACTCTAGCTCATACACACCAATTTTTGTGGCCCAATCAAACCAAGCTCCATAGGTAAAAGCAATTACTTTTAATTTTTTATTAATGATTTTTGTAGAAAAACATGGGTGTGCTTTTGAAGCAAAAATTATAAGCATTTGAAGCATCCAAGAAGTTAAAAGCCACTGTAGAGAAAGAAAGTGGATGCAAAATCATGGCCATGAGATCTGATCGTGGATGAGAATTCACTTTTAAAGAATTCCAAAACTTTTGTGAAGAAAATGAAATTCCTGGACAATTAATAGTTCCAAGATCTCCTCAACAAAATGGCATAGCTGAGAGAAAGAATAGAAATATTCTCAACATGGCTTGAAGCATGCTCAAAAATAAAAGATTGAGAAGGAGTTTTGGGCGAAAGCTATAGCATGTGATGTCCACTTGTCCAATCACTCTCCAATAAGAAGTGTGGGAGCAAAAATATCACAAGAAGCATGTAGTGGAAGAAAGCCTGATATTTCCAACCTTAGAGTGTTTGGAAGCATTACCTATGCACATGTACATGATGTAAAAAGATCAAAGCTTGATGATAAAACTGAAAGATTCATATTCATTAGTTATGACACAAACTCTAAAGGATATAAGTTGTACAATCCAAATACTCAAAGTATGTCATGATAAGTCGAGACGTGAAGTTTGAATAGGGATATGGGATTGGGTTCATGTAATGTAGACTACAATTTCATTCCTTATATTGAAGAAGAAGAGCAACCAAGGGTAGAACAAACATCAGAAGTACAACAAGAGTTCAATAATTGTCACGACCCGGGTTTTCTCATGCATTTTTAAATGCAATGTCTAATTTCCTAAGGCGGGATGCATCCCTATTTGAAAACCATTTTATAAAAACCATGCAATGCAGCGGAAAACCTTTAGTTTTAAACTCATTTTTGAAAACCCTGAGTGTCTTTTGCTTTCACAACAACTAAGGTAGTTTTTGAAAAACTTCAGAAATCATAAATGTTTTTCCCCAGTTCTTTCCAGTCACAACGCACAATTTATTGTAACTAAGTACAAACACATGTCCAAAGGGTTGAGAGTTTACTTACATGTATATTTGTTTCCTTTTTGGATTCACTTGCTCATATCACTAACATAGATGTCCTCTTTTTGTGAGTGGAGCTGTCCTAAACCATGATATATACGGACGTATCCTGTCCTTGAGTGCTTACTAATGTCTGAAAAATGTTAAGGATTGGGTGAGTATATAATATACTCAGTAGGAGCCTATCACTACTAGTTTTATAAATGCATGAGATGTTTTAAAATCATATGCTCATTCAAAATATGCGTATGTTTGAATACTCGAGTTCAATATAAGTATAAGAATCCATAATCAACTGAAATACTCATGACGTCAAAAATCACATAATCCAAAATTGAAAGTATCATATATATATATATATATGATGACATCATGATATGCAATAGATGCTTCATGGAGTCCAACTCATGGACCTCTAGTATGGTATGGTCGACCAACCTCATATCATGCTATATGAAATGCACATAACTCATCAAACCATAGGGTCCACTATGCTCACGACCTCCTCGCCGTGTGGTCCCCAGGTACCTGAGGACACTCGGTCATAGCCTCCACGGGGCCTATGACACGTCAACCCAATGCCGTGATACCAGTGGTAGCCCCCTGTACCACATGTAGTCGACGTAGGGACTTGCCTCTTTTTGGGCGTGGTACCCATCCACCTATTAGTGGTAGTAGGGTGGCCAACCCAGACCCCTCGGCATAGCACCCACGGGCTTACTTGCCCAAATCACATTAAATAAGCCAAAACCTCTTGTTATAACTTGTCCTCTTTGGGTCCCTCACAACTGCTTGGCCCTCGGCACTCCAGCGTCTTTTGGAAACCCTCAAGGACATGCAAGCTTTGCAAGTACTTAAATCATGCAATGTATGCACTTGTTTGCAACACATATATGTGCATAATGTATATGCAATCATTTCAAAACATGGCTATGTACAAAGCATTTATCATGCATGCTGAATTAAGTCATGCAAATCAAGTCATATATTTAAAACATATGTTCTCAAAATAATAATAGTTCTTTTAAAAGAATCTAATAGTGATAGAGCACCTACCTGACTAGGTCGCGTTAACCCTTTTGTCCTCGTACGCTCCTGAACATGGTTTGGGGACTCAAGGTTAGTTTGACCCATCTTTTATGGGTTTTAGAGTGGTTGGATCTTATTACTTAGGCATTAAGGGTCCATCCTTATGCCTATGGGTGTTCTAAGGTCCTAATTTGGCCTTGGTATCCTCAGTTTTCCAACGTTCTAGTGGCCACGCGCCACCATCCTATTCTAAGAGTCATGCCCACCTTTGATTGGGCTTTGATTAGGGATTTTATAGTTTGGATGTGTCCGCGTTGTCGATACGGACACAACGCCTTTTGAGGTGCCTCAATCGGAGCTCTAGATCTCAAGTTATAAGCGTTTTAGTATTGTATGTACATAGAGTCTTAAAGACAAAAAAACGGAATACTAGGGCGCTGCGCGTCTGCGACGTGCACCCTGCTTCCTTAAGTAACAGAAAAGTCGACGTGCGCTAGTGCGCTGCGTGTCTGCGGCGTGCGCCTCAGCAGGCGCGTATGCAGACGCGCGCGACTTCTCTGCCCGTCTGTCCCTTTAGCGGGCGCGTCCCCGGACACACCCGTTGGTTTTCTTCCGACGGTTTCGACGCGTCACGTTCCGTCTGGAACGTCTGTGTCGACTGGGGGACCGGGGCATCCTCAGGACACCCTGGTTCGACCCTGTCGAACCAGTGCGGCCCTGGGACGTCCTAGGGTCCTTGGTGGTTCTCCCAGGCTTCGTTTTGCGTGGTTTTTCATGCAAAAACTTAGGGGAATTGACCTTGGAACTATAGGGGAGATGGGTTTTGAGCGATCTCGGACGTACCTGGCTCATTGTTGGGTTTTTCTCCTCGTTTTCCCCTCTAGGTCACTGCTTCATGACGGGTTTTCTCCAAGCTTTTGGGCTGCCATTAGAGGCACCCAAGAGCTCTATTTATAGGGCTTTTAAAGAGGGTTCTAGAGGGGTTCTAACCGCCTTTGAAAGGCGGTGGAGAAACCTCCAGAATGGCGGTGGTTTCTCCTTGAAACACCGCCATTCCAGAAACCTCTAGGAGATTGAAGATGAAGGGTGCCCGTATCAAAATGGGCCCCTATGTTTTGCCGCTAAACCCTTTTTTGTAAAAATTACAATTTTGCCCCTGAACTTCAAAGGGCCATAACTTGCTCATTTCAACTCCGTTTTGGGTGATTTTGGTCTCGTTGGATTCCTTTTTCCAAGATGCATCTAATAGAACCATTTTTAGGACTAGATTCCTGGGTTTAGTCAAGAAAACTAGTGAAATGACTAAAATGCCCTTATCTTTAAAACTGAACTTTTCATGGGCTTTTAATATTACAAAAATTGGGGTCATTACAATAATATGCCTACCTCCACAACAAACACACATGGAGATTCACCACTTTTCCTTTTTAAATAAAAGAGACGTGTCACTCACAAGGAGTCTACAAAAAGTTTAGGTAGTAACTAAAAGACTAAAATATCTCACTCGTTTTTGTCTCTTTACCAATTGTGAACAATTGAAATTTAAAGAAGTTGTACAAGATAAAAAGTGGAAAGATGCAATGGATGAAGAGATCAAAACAATTGTGAAGCATGACACGTGGGAGCTTGCTTCACTTCCCAAAGATCATAAGGCAATTAATGTTAAAGGGGTGTATGAAGTAAAGAAATTTTTTGAAAAAGAAATTAAAAGAAACAAGGCAAGATTAGTAGCAAAGGGTTATAGTTAAAAGCTAGTATTTACTACGATGAGGTATTTGCTCCCGTTGCTTATTGAAAAATATAAGACTAATAATTTCTTTAGTAGCTCAAAAGTGAAGGATTTTTCAAATGGATATAAAGTCTACTTTCTTAATGAATTCTTTGAAGATGAAGTTTACATCAGACAAGCATTAGGTTATGAGGTGAAATGATGAGAAGACAAAGTCCTAAAATTGAAGAAAGTGCTTTATGGGTTAAAGAAAGCACCAAGAGCATGGAATAGTTGAATCAATATGTATTTTCAAGAAAATGACTTTAACAAATGTCCCTATGAGCACACTCTTATATCAAAGTCACAGATAGAGATTTGTTAATCGTATGTATTTACATTGATGACTTAATTTTTATAGCGAATAATCCAAGAATGTTTGAAGACTTCAAGAAAGTAATGATGAAAGAACTTAAGATGTCTAACATTAGGCTCATGGCATACTATTTTGGTATCAAAGTAATGGAAGATGGAGATGGAATTTTCATCTCTTAAAAAAGTCATGCAAGGAAGATACTCAAGAAATTCAAGATGAACAATTACAAGCCCATAAACACACCAATAGAATGTGGAGTCAAGCTATCCAAGTAATATGAAGGGGGAAAAAAAGATTCAATATTTTTCAAGAGTTTGATTAGAAGTTTATGTTTCTTCATATGCACAAGACCAAATATTCTTTCTGCTGTCGGACTTGTAAGCCAACTACATGGAGACTTAAACTACCACCCACTTGACAATTACTAAGAGAATCCTCTACTACATCAAAGGTACAATTAACTTTGGCTTATTATATTCATTTTTTAATGACTACAATCTTATTAGATATAATAATAGAAGTTGGAGTCGAGATATAGATGATAGAAAGAGCATCACATGATTTTGTATTCTTTATGGGGGACACTGCTTTCACATAAATGTTAAATAAGTAACCAATTGTCACACTCTCAACCTATGTAGCTGAGTACATAGCTACTACATCATGTGTTTGGCATGCAATTTGGTTTAAAAAAAACTTATTGAAAGAATTAAGGATGCCATAGAAAGAGCCAATCAAAATCTATATCGAAAACAAGTCAGCAATAGTCTTAGCAAAAAATCATGTTTTCCATGATCAAAGTAAACACTTTGATACCCACTATCATTTCATTGGGAAGTGTATCACAAAAAAAGATGCACAAGTGGAGCATGTCAAGTCACAAGATCATGTCATTGACATTTTCAGCAAGCCACTCAAACATGAAGACTTTTCTAGATTGAGAAATTTACTTGGCAACACAAAACAAGTTTAGAGGTGGTGTTGAATGATAAACTTGTTTTGAAAAACCCCAAGTCCATTTAGAGTGTTTCTAATAGTACAAGTCCATTTTGTAGACCAACCCATAGAAGCTTCTAATATTAAGTAGAACTATGTGACTATTTGCAAAACATGTAGTATGCATATGTGTGTGGCTATTAAGGTTGTGATAGGTATAAGTATGTGGCTATTTCTTTGCTCCTCAAGGTTCTTATTTGTGACGACCTAGGTTTTCACATGCATTTTAAATGCAAAACTAATTCCTAAGACGGGATCGATCCCTTTTTGAAAACACTTTTAGAAAACAATGCAATGCAGTAGAAAATCTTTTTGTTTTAAATTCATTTTGAAAACCCCAAGTGTCATTTACTTTCAAGGTGGATAAGGAAATTCTGACAAACAAAGAAAACATAAATATTTCCTAGGTCTATCCAATTGTAGTTATTATAGATACATGTCCAAAGGGTAGGTCATATACTTACAGTTTATACTTGTCTCCTCTTCATGCACTTGATCGTAACACTAACATTTTCTTATGCTTCTTCTAATCCTTTGAAGCTAATTCGTAAAAATAATATATTTGGGTGAGTATTCCTTATACCTAGTAGGTGATCTAATACTACTATTTTAAAAACACAGCATGCAATATGCATAATTTCAAGGAGCTGTCCATATAAAACCTTAGTGATTCCTTTTTGTGTAAACATGCATAAACGTTGGCTCATGCAATGTTCAATGATAGCAATATGACTAAAATTATGAAGTAGAAATTCATAGAACTAAGTAGTAATATCTCAGCAAACCCATCAAACCAACGAGTAAAATATAATAATCACGATATTCTTAAAATAGTCATCATTCAAAGCAGATGTTAGTAGCACTAGAAGTATCATGCACATGGTCTCTTAGCGAACACATCAAGCCGACTGGTCACGAGTACTCGTTTACGACCATCTAAATGCTATATGCACATCAATATAACTGAAATCATAGGGCCACTATGCCCACGATCCAAACACATCTAAGATTGTATGTCTCTTGTATCTAGAGACTCACCTACCATAGCCTCCACGGCGACTATGGCATCCCTGGAAAGGGTGCCATGCACACCTCCGGTGGTCATCCCTGGATAATGCCTTTTTGGCAGCGATACCATCCACTTTTTGTGGTAGAGGCCGAGAGGCCAACCCCGTACATAAACAACCTCTCAGCATAGCGCCCACTAGGCTCATCAGCCCAAAAAATATAAAAAATAATGTCCTCTTTGGGTCCCTCACGTTGCCTGGTCCTCACAACTGCCTAACCAGCGTCTTTTGGTAACCCTCAAGGTTATGCATCATGCGATGGTATTATGAGATGATTTATATGACATGACAATCCTCAACCTCACTCATCATAAATCAAGCAATTGATGCAATCATTTTCAAAACATACGAGCAATCTCTAAAATATGGTAAATTATGCAAATTTGTGCAAGGATTTTCAGAACATGCAGCAATGCATATAAATCCATTCATGCTAGTAACTGCATTCAAGTCCATAATTCATAAAGACAATTCCGCTAAAAACATTATATCTCAAAAAGCATGCTAAAAACGATAATAACAGCAAGTAAATCATTTAGAGTTTGGCATGCATTTAAAAAAAAAAAAACTTAGTAATATTAGACTACCTACCTCGATGTCTCTGGAGTTACGCACTACATCCCTGGGACGCCTGGTTCGTGTGGAGTTGGATGGAACCCAACTTTTCTCGGTGCGTTCTCGTGCCAGGAAATGCCAGATCTGGCATGGATCTGGCCTGGGGAAGGGGAAAACCAAAGAGAGGGGGAGAAAACCTTACCTAGGCAGCTGGAGATTGTGCCCTCTTTCTGATGGTGCGGCCTTCTCCACTCTGAAACTCCAAGTTGCAGGAAAACACGAAGAAGAGGAAAAAACCCGATTTTTTCGATGAAACCAGAGGAATAATGGGGAAAATGTGAAAGGGGAATGGCCGGCTCGAAGGAAAGGCTTGGCCGTTGCTAGAATTTAAAGGGAAAATTAGAGGAAGGTTTTTCGATTTTTGCCCGAAAGCCTAGCTCAAAGTAGCCGGCAATGGAGACGAAGATGATCAGGGAAGAGGGGGAAAAGGGTTTTTATAGATAGCAAAGGCGGTGCCGCCCCATGGCAGTGCCGCCATTTCTTCTGGCGCCTCACTGCAAAGGCAGTGCAGGCGCGACAACTGGAGGAGAAGTCGGTGGAGAAGAAGAGGGGTGTCATTATCAAAACAACTCCATGTGTTTTCAGCCCCTTTTGTTGTAAATGCATTTTACAAAAATGGCCCTCATCTTTAAAAGGTCATAACTTGGTTATAAGAACTCCGTTTTCGGTGTTCTTCGAGGAGTTGGATTCCATTTTGAGTGTAGAATCTAATGGTGCTAATTTTTCTCACAAATTCCTTTGTTTCATATTTTAATTAAAATAGAACATTTAATATAGTTAATTTTCAAATTTAGTAAAAAGAGCATAAAATGTTTGGATCATTACATTATTATAACCTTCAATCCTATCTTAGCAATAGCCAGATTGTGTTCTCTTATATCACCAACTTCAAATTCACTAATAAGGGAGTTCAATATGAAAGTTTTTCTAAAGTTACTCTTGTCACTACAGAGTGATATGCTTTGGAAGATGTAAAGAAAAAGGCCTACATGGTACAAGGAACTTGGAGCTAAAGTCTTACAAGGTTGATAAATCCTAGGATACTAAGTTGCTTCAAGCAAGGAACTTGATTGGGAAATGGAAAACATCAAGCAAAATATCCATGTTAATTAGAATGCCAACCAACGGCCATGAAATTACTACACATTGTTCATTTTATTCAAAACTATAAACTATGAATAAACTACTTACCTACGACCATGAACATATATTTGGTATTGAAGAGGCTTAGATCTTCTAATTTGATATTTGAATTGAGAATACTTCTAGTTTCTTGACAAATCCTTAAAGAAAAAGTTGATGGAACCCTAAGCTTCAGTTTCTTTGCAAGACTAAGGCTTCCCAAAAATGTTTTTTCTATTTTATATATGTCCTCTTCAAACACGTACATATAGTGTGGGAGACTTTGATAAACATGACAAAAAAGTGTTCCACATGATGTCACTATTTCATTAGAACCACTAAGAATAAGTTGCTTTACTACTATTTTCATTGCCTCTTTTTTAGTTTTCAAATAGAGTAGGTTTTTTTACTTATTTTTTCTCTTCTTTCAAAAAAATAGAGTAGGTTTTCAAATAGGAATACAAGGAAAGTGAGTAACGATTTGGGCCGCATTATGTGTAATGAGTTAAAATCTAACATTTTCTCACTTGACGTACTTTGGCATAAAAATATTTAGAAAATACTTAGGTAATCATAGTCAATAGATGTATGACCATATATTAAAGCTACCTTTTTTCACTATTTATGGAATTGTAGTCAAATTAAGTATATTGATAGGAAGAATCATAACAATAGTTACTAGCTTTTTTTCTTTTTTTCTTTTTTAAATAGTAGACGCACACACATACACCCATGTATAGCCTTAAATATTGGTTTTCCAAGTAAGAGACTACTTGTTGGCACTACACTACAAGGTTTAAGTGCCAGTAGTTACTCTATTAGGCAAGAATTACTTTTTATGTATTAATGTGCAATTATCTTCTTCTATTTGACTTCTTTATGCAATATACCTTCTTTTTTTTGTAATGAGTCAATAAATGACCATACTGGGGTATAACCTCATTAGTTACAAATTTAAAATTTGTTATTCTCTATGGTTTATGATACTTAAATAAGTAAAAAGAAATAAATTAAAGAATCATCATACTATCATAATGTTACAATATCCAGAACTCTAGATGCTAAATACACAATCAATAACATTAAAGAAAAATATTAAGTAATGAGTTTTATGCTATCCACATGGCAAACCATTCCCTTGATAGCCAGGCAGTTAAGTCATATGCACTTCTTCTACAGGATCACTAGTGAGAAAGGCATTGCTTACGTCAAGTTGATGTAGTTGCCATCCTTGTGAAACATTTATGAAGAGGATAATTAAATTATCATTACTTTCACTATAAGAGAAAAGGTCTCTTGATAATTCATGCCTTGTTATTTTTGTATTCTTTAGCAACATGCCTTGTTTGTTGGTAGCACCATCTTGATTGGTTTCACTTAGAAAACTCATTTGTTATTGACAATATTCATATATTTTTATTGTGGTCCTGAAGACTAAGTTCCATTTTTGAGAAGGGCATTAACTTTTGCAACTCCTTGTACTGTTGATATCTAAAAAGGAAGCCAGTTCATCAAGCTTTGAAAGCATGGTTGGAGAACCGAATGGAAGTGGTTGTTTTACCACTAGATTAGTAGCTAGCCTACGAGATTTGTCCATGTGTCTTAGGACCATATGGTGAGTCCTTTTAGGAGGATGCTTTGGTTTGAAATGGTGGGTATTGAATGTGCAAATTGACAAACAAATCTAAACTATTTGGATTAGTAATAGCAATAGGCTGGCTAATAGCCATTTATCAAGAGATGATGATAATCTAGATGGATTAGGGAAAGTATTCAAATTTGTATTTGAAGTGGATGAGGAAGAGGATTGGGATTTTACTAGAATTTGAACTAGAAGGTTTCAAATTTGTAAGATTTATACTAGGAATGGATTGAAGACGGGATTTGAAATTAATTGAGATGAATTGAAGTGAGCTAGAGAATTCGAATATGAATTGAGTGAAGAATTCAAATTCAGCATATAATTTGTAGGTCAAAATAAGGAAAAAGCGATTAAAGGAAGCTGATTTTGGGTAGCTTGATCATTGGGGAGGAGATTATAGGAGCATTTTGTTAGAGGATTTGAATTTTGAATTGGAAAAATTAGGAGGTAGAAGGGTTATAGTGATTATATTCTTTTTTATTTATAGGCAAATGAATAGATGGAATAAAAAAAGGCAGCCCGAAGCATGAAGCTCCTACTTATGTGGGGTCCAGAGAAGAGACGAATCGCAAAGGATCTATAGTACACAGCCTTACCTTGCATTTTTGCAAGAGGTTGTTTCTACGCCTTAAACCCATGACCTCTATGTCACATGATGACAACTCTCTACCATTGCACCAAGGTTTCCCTTCCAAATGAATAGATAGAATGTACTTCTAAAAATTCTGAGAAATTTATAATTTGGCTTTCTATTATATAAAATTTCAAATGGAGATTTCCAATTTAGAGATTGGGCCAGGATTAGATTGATTAAGAATGTGGTAGTGTCAAAATCGAATTCGAATATGTGAGTGGGCAAATAGAGTATCATTTCCAATAGATGATGGATCTTGCATTGTGCAGATCTGTTTTACTCATGTGTGTGCACAAGCAACTTTGTAGTGGAAACCCATAAGCTTCAAAATATTTATTAACTAATAGAAATTCGTCTCTCCAATCATATTGGAGAGTCTTGATTTTTCCATGAAATTGACATTCCACAAGAGCCTTAAACCTAAGAAAACAATTGTAAACATTTGATTTTGTTTGTTAAGAGATAGATCTAGACATAACTGTTGAAGTCATCAATACAAAATAAGGACATACTTAAACCATCAAATGACACAATGTGTGATGGACCACATACATAAGAAAAGATAAGATCTCGTTGACTAGTACTCGTAGATTGAAGGAATACAGAGAAGCAATCTACTCGCTTTGCTGGATGACAAGCTGAACAAGCTTCTAAGTTCTAATGGAAGCACAAAGTCGGGGCCAATGAAAAGGTGCAATTAGATGTGCACAAGAGAGACGCAAGCCCGTGCCTTTTACAACCATTTTCCGCAGTGTCTGCCGAATTTTCCTGCCAAAAGAATGAAAAACATGAAGAACTAGATGTTTGTGTCAACAAGAGCTTAAGGTCCAACTCTAGAATAATTAAGTTACCAGACAGTCTTTCCGAAGTGAAAATGAAATTGTTTCACTTCATCTTGGAACGAGTTTGAGTTATAAGTTGGTACTGTAATCTAAATCGTTCTAAAGAAGCGGAATCAGTGCAATTGCTTTTTAGTGCTGTAATTGGAAATCAAGAATGGTTTAGCCCCAAAATTCCGCACGATGGCTAGGCTCCAAATGACAGGATTCTTGCCGCTATTTGTCGTCTAATTTTAAAAACTCTCTAGGAAAGACGTTTTATTTCTCCAATTACTAGCAAAAAAACCAAAGGGTTATTCCACCGAATTGATCATTGCTACACTGTTCGTCCGCGGTGTGTCCTAGTGATTGGATGATTGGGGATCAAGAAGTAGGTCTCCACTATGGTTTTGTCACTGCCACCTAAACATTTTTCTTTTATTTTGAAAGTCACTTATACCTAAACATGGAAAAGCAACAAATAACGGAGTAGCCTATAGTTGCATCGAGATGCACAAACAAGGAAAATGAAGACATAATATGATACTTACAGATATTCGTGTATAGATGCATAATATATGTACTTTGTAGGGAAAGTAGGTAACATCTACGTTGCCTAGCTAGCTATGAGATCTGAGCAGATCTTTCATGTCCTACTAAGCTAGATCTAGACCTTACTTGTCGACAAAGTTAGCTGCAACCAAATCCAACATGGTTTATTTGGACCATGCCATCCGAAAAACGCACCAAACCACAAACTGGCCAATATTCTTGGCATTTGTCAAATTCGGGTTCTAGAAATGTCCATGTCTTCTTTAGTTAGCAACAAACTAAACATTATTAAGTAGCTAGCCGACTACCTATTCTGAGGGAGGTTATGCGATGTGGTTCACTTGATTATCTTCTAAGTTATGACAGATTCCATCCAAATCATCGTTCAACATTTTATGGTGGATTGGATGAATAAGAAGGCCTAGCTAGCTCCATTATTTGTTATGCAATGAACTCCACTTTCCAAGATTCTGGAACTTCAACTGCGACCAATATTAATTTGGAGGAGAATAACCAACAATTTCTTTCAATCAGCAAGCCCAAATAAGCATAGACGCTTTAATTCGGATAAAATGTAGAAGACACTGTAAGTGAGAGACAAACTTATGCTAGCTCGTGATCAAAGCGACTGCTTTACGTCCGCTTAAGCATGACTACATAAGAACGTGTTTTCCTTTGTTCCTTAATCTTGGAACATTTCCCTTGCCTGTTATTTCTTAAACCAGGCCAAACTTGGTATCGCTTTATGCCATTAGGTTTTAACCTACAGGGCACCCCTCTTTGGCTTTCAATTGCGGCAGTGGATGCCTATTTGAAGAAAATTGAAGAAAAAGGACTTTGAAACATTGTAGTGCTTGGGTTCTCAATGCCATTTAGAGTAGAAAGTATCAAGCCTTTCATTCGTTGAACACCGAAATCCATGATCTAAAACCTACAACCTTTGAATTAATACAAGAGATACTTTGATCACAAACACTCTCCATCAAACAAATCCTACTTATTTTTTATTCTTAGAAACCTTGCTAACCAAATCTCAATAGGTGCCTCCTCATATCCAAAATGAAGCAATCTTTGTGACTGTGCTTTAAGCTGTAAGCAAACTCAAAACGCCCAATATTTTGTCAGTTTAAGTCTTTTAAGCTTCTTTCCAAGTTGTCGGAATGGAGTTGGTGATGAATCCTTATCAATTTCCAAAAAAAAAAGGGTTTGTCTTAAAAATCTTTGGCATGAGTATTTGAGAGTAAAAATAAAATGGGCTTTAGAGAAATTAGTTTCTATGAAATTAGTTTTTCATGACTTAGAAGAGAGAAAATAGATGTCTTAAAATGAGTCTTGGGAGAAGAATCCGAAATTAGGGGGTTTCGAGTGCAAAAGAGGGGTTAGTCGAGAAAAGTGACTTGTGGTAAGTAGAGTGTAGCATATGAGCCCACACTCTGAAATTGAAGGTTTTCAACTATTCTCGACTTTTTACCTCTTTAAGGAAGATGACATGAAAAAACCAAAGATACCCTTAACAAATGGACATGCCAAGTATTAAAACTGATAGCGTGAAACTCCCTTCCAAACAAGGGTACGATTGTAATGACAATTTGAATCGGGGTAGAATCCAGGTTAGCAAAGTCAAAAAATCAGAGCTTTTTATGGAATTACGCTTAATCGCGTATGCTCAGTAGTACCTTCAGCCCCTACCGTCTGCCCCTCTTCCCTGCATATAAAAATAAAACTTGAGTTTGTTTGTTTCTGACATACGCTATGGATCGCTTGTAGGTCTGTGGATGAGACCTAAAACTGCTTTAATGGAAGATGAAAATGACCGGCACAACACTAGACCCACTTTAGGACAGGAAGGTCCACACATTAAATGGCGTTTTACACCTGCTGCTTTCATACGTACCCTACGGGATCAATTTTGCAGTTGAGAATCAAATTCCATTTATCACAACCCGGGAATCTATTTCTGATTCTCCCGCGTCCATCAACCAGCTCACAATTTTATGAAAGTTCGCTAGGTAAACCATGGCGGGATGAATAACCATGGCTAAAAAGGCAGGTTTACAAAGAGTCTATGGTACCCAAGTTTGCCTTGTATTATTGCAGTAGCAATGTCTGGTACGGTAAAATCAAAGTTACAGTAATTTCTAAATAATTAAAATTATTTTGAAAATTTACCTCGCATCTCAACTTTTAGTTTTTAAATTTCAAATGTTGTTTTTAAATTTTATCCCGAACAACAAAAATTAGTTTATTCATGCATTTTCGCGTTGGATCGAAACTTATCAAATTAAACACAAATTAACCTAGTCAAACAATTTTCATGAATAACCTATCAAATTAGATATAAATTTGCATTCTAATCATACTTTTTCCCAACTCTTCCCAAAGGATCCCCAAATACTGAGAATGTTTACTTGCTGACTTATTCCGGAGAATTGATATATTTATCCTAGTTTTTTCTTCAGAAACCCATATTAAATTGGACAAAAAGCTGTAACTCCAGGTGTTAGATTTATAAAGATCCTCATTATTTACAATATTGCCCATGACTTAGATGGGTGATGCTCCAAAATTCTTGCCCACTAGATGATCCTATATTGCCATTATTGTTTTGAGTTATAAATGAACATTAAAAAATTTCATTGTTTATTTTAGAACCAAAACCAGAAACACCTTATAATTTAGTTTTTCTAGTACATTGTTATCTATAAATTTTACTACGAAGAAGATAAGGTCATATTACCATGGCTGATTGAAATGGGAAGCCTTTCTTTCTTTCTTCCGGTTTTTTTTCCGAGTCCTTCTATTTTCAAACACTAAAGCATAATCTTGTTTTAAAATGTTGTCTTTTTATTGCCTTTTCTTTGTTCTAAGGCATTCCTTTTGTTTGGTTCCTTGTTCATAGCCTTCTCATGAAAACTATTTGGATGATCCTAACCTCTGTCTTTGGGTTTTTCTTTTAATTCTATTTCAATAGCTGCAATTCAAAGCACAAACAAACCTAAGACTATAAGCATCCAATAGAAGTAGTTTTTAGTGTAAAGATTATCAGAAGGAGATGTTGTACAATATTAACTAGTTAGATCTTCTAAAAATAAAGCCTAAAATTACAAAAAAGGCAGCGTCTAAAAATAAGATACTGTTTAGTGTTTGAAGATACAAAACTCTTTTGCTTTTCTGGTAAAGATCGAAATGTAAGCTTGGACTAAAGGATGCTTAAAGAAGATAAGGTCATAACCCATTCGAAGAAAAAAAAGAAAAAGAAAAGTTCATATAGTACCATGGCTGTTTGAAAAGCAAACCCCTTGCCCATCCACAGTAAGACTGAGACTGACTGACCACTTAAATAATTTTTTCCGGGGTTGAGCCATGAGGTTCACGGTCGTAAACATCACTATCTATGGCAGTTAGCCCGCTATGTTACTCCAAGTAAACAAATGCATATGCATATAATGTGAGAACCTACGCACTATGCACTTTCCACATTTTGACCATACATTTACATTTCAATTGCCAGCCATTGATTGCTTACCGTTTTGCTTTGTACGTGCAAGCGTTGGAAATATGGGGCCAGCATTTACACAAACACAGATTCGATGTATCGTGTATCGTGTATGTGTGGGCATCAAGAACTTCGAAAATTTGGATTAGGTCGAATGATAAGGTTCTTCTTTGCCAAGGAGATGGGAGTTCGGTAATTGTGAAATATTAGATGGAGTCCTTAACTGTATGATTCCTAGCTACTAACATACTCGCAACCTCGTCAGTGGTCTTGTAGGCATTTACGGTTTACTCTTGGGTTTTCTAAAATGAGAAGGATTTACCTGTGTTTGTGTGCATATGGTTAATCTTTTAGGCCTCTGTTTCAACTCAAAACTAAAGGTGGAAAACGGTAATGCTCTTGCACCTTCTCTTATGCTGCACCATTTAGCTAATTGATTAATGATTTTACTTCTCCTACAACTGCTTAAGTAGTCACGACTCGTCAAAGAGGCTTGCTTAAGATGATTTAAGTTGCCCTTTCTTTAAGATGCTACATTTTAACTGGTTTCCAACTAGATAAGAGCTGTCAAACAGTAGAACTGGAAGAAATGTGTGGTCATGTTAGGGAAGAAGGTTGGGTCTGTGATAACCATTAAAAACCTCTTTTGTCAGAGAAAGAAGGATGCAACATTTCTTGTCATGAAACGAAGTTATGGCGAAACCGCCACTGGAAGCTCAATAAGGACATCTCTATTGGCCCTCAGTTGCTTATGGATGTATGGGGATGATGGTGAATTCACCGACCTTCCTCGAAGACAAGCTGAGTAATGATTCGCAATCAAGTACTTGTATTGAATCGATACGCACATACACACGCAGAGGTGCAAATGACATATTCACACCTTGATTGATTTTATCGAACTTAAAATGTACCGAGTGGAAATGTGTGAACAAAAGAGAGACAGAAACCAAGAACTGTATCTGCAAGGGAAAGATCTGGAGGTGCACACATTCCTGGATGCACCTCGATCAATTATTCCTTTCATTTACTGACTCACGAAATTGTTATTTGTTTCACTAATACTTCCAACTTCCAAAAACTACTTCTTAAGATACATTTAGTATTTTCGTTCAGTAACCATCGCGCCATATCCTGAGTACTCAAGTACGCAGGATCGAATAGCGAGCCCGATCAGAAATACTTTCCGTAAGCCATAGAGTTGTCGCTGTTTAGCTTCCTTTAGTTACCATGCCTAGGGACAATGATATTAAAAGAAGACTTGCTTCATGGAAGTTTCGTAAGACTCTATTAATTGCTCTTGTCGGTGACAAAACAAAGGCTTTAAAAGCAAGTATAATGATGTTATGGTCCTTAAAGGCAGTAAAATATAAGATCAAAGTGGAAGCATGAAATCTAATCTTAATTCCATTGCCAGCCAAGGCTTGTATTTGGTAAACAAAAATGAAAGATCGGTGTACTTACGAAGAGAAGACGAAGAGAGACTACGGAGTGGTGAATCATTAAGTTGATATTGCTGACAGCCTGATGGTTCATGTCGCTGTCTGCTGATGCCTACATTAGTTACGTAGGAAGTTTCACTTTGTCTTTCGGCAGCGTACGGAAAGAGACATGTCAGGCTAAAAAAACAAGAGAGAGAGACATACTCATTATGAATCTCGTGGACACATGTTTTCATTGCTTCTGTCCATTTACTTTCTTTCAGTGTCGTTTTGATCAGACTAGCCTTTGACATGCTCCTACCATCTTCGTCTTTTCATGGAGGCATCGGCTGATTGAAATGCGTATAATTAGTCAGCATAGAAAAATAATAATCTCGGCCAGGTTATACAGTGGGCCGTGCATGTTTCCACTGTGAAGAAAGATTGAACTTTTTGATTCAACAAAATGCCCCGGGGATGGGTGGATCTGGCCAGCCGGAAGGGGGGAATCTCGCCAAAAGCGCTCCCGGGGGTGGGGGGGTTTGTGGATGTGTAGATCTGCGTCGAAAAAGAGAGGGCGGGGGATAGGGGATGCGGGGTTTGGTGGGCGAGGCAGGGGGAAGGGGAATGGGGAGACCGCAAACGGGCTGGGTTGGGCGATACCCCCGGAAAGGCGATAGAGTTGGGGATAATTAGAACGAAATTTTTGGAAATTTGAAAAATTAACCTTAAAATTTTGAAAACTAACGTAATGGCAATTTTACAAAGCTCAGAAAAATTTAATGGCAAATTAACAAAATTTCAAAAAAGAACTTTTTTGCAAAAACAACAAAATGTAATGGCATTTTTGCAAAAAATACCCTTATTTTTTATATTTTAAAGCAAAAAGATAGATAGTATAAAAAAAAAAACCCAAACACAACAAACCATCTATTATTTTGACTTTAAAATATCAAAAAATGAAAGATTTAGAAATTTTCAATGCACAAAATTTGGTGCCTACATCATTTGAGATCAAACAAATCTGATGAACAATTTAGATCATGGAAAGAAATGCAAAAAATAGGGCCACCATCCACTTTTCTTTTTTTTTACCCTAATTCTTTTCTCTTCTAATTGTTTCCTCTAATCGCCTTTTGAGGAGAATATCGTATGTCTTATCCTCTACGTTGCCAAGGATTTCCTCAATATGGAAAATGTTATCTTAAAGGGCTCAAGTCCTTCACTACACAATATTTCTGACATTAGTGAAGCCCAAGAGCCAATTTTACTGAGTATTAATGCGCACATAAAACGTGCGTTATATGGGTGTCACACCACGACATGCATGTGCAAATATGTTCACCATTAGCTAATTTATATATGTTATGGGGTCAACCAAATGGATGGCATAACGAAAAATCACAATAATCTTGCGATAGAACTATTTTCTGGAATATTTAACTCCCGCAAATTTGCCTTAAATTTATGTAATTTTTCCCTTTAAATATTGATTCCTAAAGAAAACTATAAAAGGCTACCACTCTTAAGACAGCTTGTAACACCCTGAATTTTTAAGACAATTTTTTTATTATTTATAATAATGGCATTTTAAATAAGAGCATTTGGGATCCCATGAGAAAAGATTTATTTAACATTTTACTAAACCTATCTTAAAAACTCCAGGTGTTAGTTTTCCTTTCTCAAAATGGCGTACATGTAATTTAAACATAAATAAATAATCCGCGTATAAATCAACGTCAATTAAATAGGCGCCTTTATTTTAAATCAAATAAACGCCCAAAAGAAAATAATAATATGACCCAGGGTCTATTCATCATAACATCCCATATAAATGTCCAACATATGTCCAAACATCTAAATCACATCCAAATATAAAGTATGCAGTTCATAATAAAATTCAAATGATAATCCACTCTAATGACTCACATTACTGTCTAAAACTATAGGGAAAACTAGTCTTCGCCAGCCTCTCAAGGTTTATCAATCGCTTTCCTTTCCCCTGGTGTCGCTCGAGATCTAAGGCATTGCAAAACAAAGCAATGCCTCAAAGAAGCTATCGCCAGGTGTAGGTACATAGACAATTAATGTAATAAATGAAAGAAATAATGAACAGTACCGATGAAAAATCTAACATTTATGAAAATAGTGATATCATAATGCCATGTTCAATAAATGTCAATTTATTCCATATGCTAAAACATAAAATTCAAGGAGTTAAAACATGACATGAATCAATAAAATGGAGCATACAACTAGAATAAGGGCACCATAAGGTAATGAGTCCCACCACATCGCACTAACATCCCTGATCAGGGGTACACGTAGTCAACCTCTGAGTGTCGTCACACCCAGGCATATCATCCATAACCATTCTCATCATACATACACACATAATAAGAATATGGGTCATCATGCTGCAGTGGCAACCCTCCATGAGTATCAACCACCGCCGCTCCCTGTCGACACCATAACAGGAGACTTAGCGTCTGTCCCCATGGAAAGGCTCAGACCGGTAGTATGGACTATCCATGTTACCAAACCCCTACCGAATGCCATCTATGGGCAGGTGTCTATCATATCACAAACTTATCACATCATAATCTCAGAAGGTGGGTGGCCGGCCCTATTCCTCCTAGCATAACGCCCACGAGGTGAGAGAACCCATCATCAAATATAAAACACGAAAATCATATGTATATGCTAAAACTCAAGAGCACTTATAGCTTGAAATCCCCAAGACATGCCCCTCATCCTGAGGTTAGCCTATAAAAGGACCAGCTAATAAGCCTCTATTCTCATTTCCATGTAAATCCATGCATTTTCTATTTATATAATAAGAATTAAGTATCTAATTAAGCATAACTAATTAACATCATGCTTGTAAAAGCATTTTAAATAAGTTTATTCAGTAAAAGATTTCAATTTGGAATAATCATCCTGTACGCAATGTCGCATGAAATTCACGGTAAATAATAATTGCATTTTAAAACACAATCACATATGATGCTATGTTTAAACATGATTTAAAAATCAAGAAAAAAACATTAGTTGTCGTCACCTACCTCAGTGTGAAACCACTAGTTTGCTAATAACTCCCTTTAACTGGTATATTCACGCGCACCTGTACATATCACATCACTATTTTAATATTTTTATAAATAAAAAGTGGTCATTTCTAAGTTTTTAAGTTAAAACTAGGTCCGCGTCGTCAATACGGTCACAACGCCTCTTCCGGATCGTGATTTGGACTTCTCTAGCTCCCAAAAATTAAGTTTTAGTGAAAACTACCCTCAAATGGGGCCTGTCGAACCACCATAAAGTGGTTTATACTGGCGGTACCCTTTTTCTCCAGTTTACACCTGCGTATACCGGCGCACGAAGATGCACGCCGACGCAGACGCCGCACGGGACGCGCACGTGCGTCACTGTCGCCAGGACACGCCGCATCCCGGCCCCGCTACGACCGCCAATTGGCTTCTCCCCCGCACTCGCGCGACGCTGTGCACGGGTGCGACGACGACGTCGTGTGACGTTGTCCCTCGGGCATCACCGAGTGCGTTCTGGCGTCCGCGCCCTGGCGCGGACGCCGTTGACGACGCTGGAGAAGACAATTGGATTTCGGTAGCCTCCGGCGGAGCTACAAAGCTCCGTTTTGCGTGATTTTTGCACCATTTTTTCAGAATTCTCTCTAGAATCCATTTATGCCCTCCTTTTGCACTGATTTTGCCAAAAACTATGGTTTTTAAATGATTTTTCCTAAGTTCCTAAAATCCTCCTTAGGTACTGGTTTTTGGGTTTTCTGGAGAAATCCACCGTTGGATCACTCCCAAATTTAAAGGGTATGCTCTTGGGTCTCTTGTGCACTAGTTGGACGGTGTGATTTTCAAACGGACTAAGTTTGATCCGTGAAATCACGCTCCAACAATAGCGTGCACATAGGTTCCTAAAAATCTGATTTTTCCTAATTTTTAAAATGTTTTCCTAATTGTTTTTCTATTTAATAAATACGAAAAACATAGGTTTGAGGCTTACCTTGCACCTGGCCGGAGTTGCTCGTGTTGCCGGGGCTCCACTCGCCAGAAAATCCAAGTTTTGCAGGGCTAGGGTTTTGCATAAAAACTCAGAGAAAACGCTCCAAAGTGGAGCGTTTTTGGCTCCTGTAGAGCATAACATATGGTTTTAGAGTCTCTGGGAAGAGAAACTCTTCCCCACACGTCTCTTTCCACGTCTCTCCGGCGATTTTTCCGGCACCTGGTAGAGACGTGTAAGATGGGGTGCCAGTATCAATTTGGACCCCTGTCTAACACGTCTCTATCAAATGACCAATTTGCCCTTCCAACTTTGACGGCTCATAACTCCCTCGTTTGAGCTCCGTTTTTCTCGTTCTTGGTGGCGTTGGATTTGTATCGACGAGAACTTTCT
The DNA here is from genome assembly GCA_035236585.1 of Warburgia ugandensis. NCBI lineage: Eukaryota > Viridiplantae > Streptophyta > Magnoliopsida > Canellales > Canellaceae > Warburgia > Warburgia ugandensis. Next base: position 47,219,068 of record CP141129.1, read on the forward strand.
AATTCTTATGTTTTTAGGAAAAAATTTCATCCATAAATTTTTATTTTAATTTATTTAATAATTTCCTATTTTATCCTAAAATTTAAGGATATTACACAGCTTCTCCACATATTAGAAGAGAATTTTTTTTACTTTCTCCATTTTTCAGTTTTTTGATAATCAATAGTTGAGATTTTGCATCAAAAAGAGAAAATATAGTCATAGATCGAACTAGCTAGCACTTTCTAAAAGTCAGTAATTACTAACTCCGCCATTGGTGGTTATACAAGAAGTTTATAAAGTCTTTATAGCGGAAGGTGATATTCCTTTCGGTGTCACTGATGTAGAAGAAGCTGCAAGCTGCAAGTGGAACTAACTATCCTTACGTGACATGAACAGAGTATCAAACACTTGCATAGTGAAAGATTAATACAAGCATGAAAAACTCAAATAACCAAGTAAATATAACATAAGAAATGTTATCCAAACTAAGTTTCTGTACCGACTTTAGGACCCAACATAGCTAACCTCACCTTTGGATTATCTCACCCTATTAGTGTTTTTCGGCCTCCTTAAATTGGCTATACACCAAATTTCATGACATTTAGGTGATTTTAGCTACGCTGCTTTGAGCTTTTAAATAATGACCATTAAAATTTTTAACTGAAAACTAGTGACTAGAAGCATCGAACAGGCATGTAGTTATGCAAATAGCCTAAATATGGAGGCTGAAAAGGATGGTCTCTGTCAGATCATCGATGAGTCTCAGCTAAGTGCAGCCCCGGAGTTTGTCTAGAAAGCATGCTAAACCAAAAGCACTGAATTGAGTGTACTAAATACCAAACTAAAGTATTTCCCTTGTTGCACGAAGAGGGGCAACCTTTAGATGATCTGACACATTCAGCTAATTTCTCCATCCTTGATGTCTAGACACTCCTACCACTGGCAGAGCCGATTACACGGTGAAAGAGTCGTTTCAACACAGAGCGGGGTGGCACCCCGTCAGGCACGCCTTCCACGACTAGGGAGCCAGAGGCCCTCGGAACTGCCACTAGCAGTGGCTGCCGACTGATATGCATCTGAATCTACAGATGGCGAACCCACATAATCAAAGTCTACCATCTCTGCCGAAATTCGGTTCAGTATCCCGAGATGACACTGCATCGATTTGAGGCTTTCGATTCACGAAAGGATTGTTTGTGGTCATGCAGCCCACTGAATGAAGACCAGAATGTGAAATGAACGTGGCGATAGTCAAACAAAGAGGAGAAAAAGGCAAGGTGTAGTACACTCACAACTAACGATATCAACCAAACAATAAAAACTACCCGCCAACGGAACTAACTGCCGGATCTCAAAACACCTACGAGCAAAGAGTAAAACAAGAGACAATTAGCAAACAAAGTACGGTATTGAGAAGCGAGAGCAGTGTGCTAGCCTCGCAAGGTCAGCAGTTGACATCAACAATTCACTATCCCATATCATGCCGAGGAAAGAAAGGAGAAAGATCATTTCTCAAGCCCATACCCCCTGCACCGCACTGTGTATGCCCAATTCCCCGGCGAGGCGAAAATTGGAGTTAGGAATTCGATTTTTCTTCAGTGATGCAAATGGGGGCAAAAAGGGTGAGAAACCTTATTCCTGGCTTCGGCACCAAAAAAGGGTCGAAAACCTAGTTGACTGTACAACACCGCAAGGCACCGACGGTGTGCAGCACTATAAGGCGACGGTGACACAAATGAACAAAGAATAAAGGTAGTCAGAAACCCTATTTCCCGACAACCGTTATACCATAACCCTACACGGAGCATCACAGCAAGCAGTGGGTGAAAAAGAAATTATTATAATAAGAGAAAAAGTTATCCAATTTTTAAATGAATCCATTATATTCACCAAAAGATTAGCTTGTCACTCTCTGTTAAAAAATTACTACCAAAAGATATCAAATTAAAGAAGAATAATACTTCACCACTTTTTCAATACAAAAACACAATAAAAAAGATAAACTATAAGTAGAAAATTAACTCCCCACCTCAAAATTACGTATCACTCACACCCTAGGGATACATAGTGCCTCACCACTCTTAGACATCCTAAGAGATAAAAAAACGCTATTAGCCAAGAAGCAATTCACACTCTTACAACTTAAAGAAAAATGTCCACTCTATTATCAATCTCCAATCTCCCTCTTTAATTAAAAAACATAGGTATAGATGGGAATAGTCCTCTTAAATGAGCAATTTACAAATCTACTAAGAAACTATTTAGTTACATTAGTTTCCTAAGTTAGAGAATACTTTTTGCATATGAGATACTTGCTTAACAGGACTTTTCTAAACTTTGATGTCGCCTAATTAATACTTATTAAACATTGGATAGTTACCAAATACAATCAAGCAACTTCAAGTACATGTATTACAAATTAGGAGGTTCTTAAAATCTCTAACTTCTCACGTAAGAAGTTTCCTTAATCTAGTATTTTGGAATATTTGACTAGTCAATACCTTTTACCTTGGCCAAGGAAACTTGTAGGATACTTTTTTAACCCATTTTGAGTTGGGAAACTTTTAGCTGTCATTGGACAGTTCCCAAATAGCAAATTTAGAATGTCCATCTCAGAATCTTCAAGATGCTCCTCAAGATTTGATCCAAGGCATCCTTTATGAAATATTTTTAGGTGCCTCTAATCAAGGCCCAAAGACAACATATTTGGTTGATCCAATTTGTTCAATCTTGTAAGGCTTGAGACATCCATTCTTCCATGACCAATCATGCCCATAACATCACATCTAAGAAATTTTGATGATGATCAAGGCCGCCTATAGCTAGCTCGTCATTGATCTCGTTTGATCGATCATCGATCTTGGATTCTTGAGACACCCTCATACCATTCCCCTAAGTTAAAAAGAACTCTTCCCAAGTTGTTTGCATCATGCTCTTCTTTTGTACAATAAAAGATCCACTATATTCAAGGTGCCTGTAACTTCATATTCTAGGTAACTTGATCTTATAAGTATTCTCACCAATTTCTTCAAAACACTAAAAGGACTTGCTACTTTTGGCTTGAGCTTAGAGTACTGTTGTTCTTGAAGAAAATGATCCTTCCTAAGAAGTGCTCATATCATATCTCCTTTTAGAAATTTAGGATGCTTTTTGTGCTTATCTGCTTGCTCTTTATACTTCTCATATGGAAGTGGAAAAGAATGGTTTTGGATTGAAATGAAGAGTATACACTTTAAACGAACACTTGAATGCTCGCAACAACAACAACACAAGTGGACCATTGACAAGAATGGATCGTGACAATAGCTGACAGTGTTACTATATTCCTGGCACAATCGTTTTTATCTATTGGTTAGCAAGCCAATAAAATGAGATTTTAGATGAGATTAGGAGTTTGGAACTTAAGGTCATAAGAGATGTTGCATTTCAAGCAAAAGCCATGTAGAAAGGCGAGAATGGAAAAGTGAACAAAGAACTTGGCTAAGCATCACTGAGTTGACAAGTTTCCATATTGCTAGATGTGTGCTCAAAGAAAAAAGAATTGAGGAGCTCTTGTGAGGCGAGTAACCCAAATGTAATAGACAATTGTAGGATGGAGCAGCCATCTAGATGAGCAAAAGATTGCATGCAAGGTGAGATAATGTGAGAACTGGAAGGCAAATTTGAGGAAGCTGTTGTAAAGGAGATCTAAAATGAAGTTGAAGGAATGAAGAGTGGAATTATCTTCTTTCAAGCAAAGTCACTCCTATAGATTTTTAGGTCAAGTTCCCCCATTTTATATTTTGGAGCGAATTTCCCCATTTCTCAGTTCAACACCAATCCATCAACATCTCCTACCAAAGGCGAAAGTAGTGATCAAATGAGCAGTACAAGTCTAGATTTGGGGAGTGCGATAATTGTTGACAAATCGTTAAAAGATGCGATTATAATAAGAAGGAATTGTGGCCAAGTCCATTTGAGCCTCACATGGACTACTCCCCATGAGGAAACTAGTGTGTTTTGCCATTCCTTAGACTTACCTCACAGTGCACTTTTACCATGAGTGCAAACTAGGGAGGGCTATTTACATTTTTTCTGAGCAATTACTACCTCAACAAAGTGGGAACATAGGTAAACACTTCTGGTTTTGCCACCATGAAGCCCTATAGTCATTGAAGGAGAGCACTAATATACTCAACACTCTTATGCAAAAGGCCAGTGGTGCGACTATGTTATTTCTCAATGATAGCACAATGTGGCTGCATTGTGCCGAGTGTAAGAATATCAGATGGCATCTAGTTGGATCACAGGGAAGCCCTACCACTATAGAGGAAAGTACTGAACATCTTAATAATTGGGCCCATATAGATGTAAAGCATGCAATAGCAGCAGTATACATGGATTATGATGCGATAGTAGTACGGTGTAGGCACTCCATGCTAGATTGGCTAGAACATTTGACAATCAAGAAAGCAAGATTTGTTAGAATTTATTTAATGGTCCATAACATTTTTTAATTCAAAAGTCCAACGTTAACATTGTGTGGCAACTACGGCAATTGCTCATGGCAATTATCTTTGATGAAATGATAACTGCCATATTGAACATCTATAAATAAAGGGGTCCCTGATTCAAAGTTGTAAGAGAATCTATCGACTCTGTCATCACCATCACCCTGTATTGCTTTTGGACCAAAAGATCCCCTTGAAGATAGCTTCAAATACATTGCTATACCTGGTGGTAAGTTTCTTCCGCTATATGTTTTTGATTTGTGTAAACATCAGAGAGAAAGGTTTACATGTGATATCAAAGCCTGATTATATCTCTGCTGGGAAGTTCTATGTTATGTGATAGAAACTAAACTGATGAAAAATAAATGAATTTTAAGTATAAAAATAAGAAGATCAAGAGAAAACTTACCATCCAAAACAAGAAGGGTAGTTTAGAAGTGTATGTCATAGATCAACTTAAACTCGAATTCCTCTTTAACCCAAATTGTAACTAGCACCAAATGTCTCTAATCTAACAAAATCCATGGTTAATGAAGATCTGAATCCCCATTAGCAAACTCCTCGGACCTCTGTCTCGAGAAAGGCCTTCGAAGGCTTGACTCGTCTCCTAGAGTGGATGAAATAAGAGAAGTGCGCAAAGTTTTTGATCGAAAGATTAGATTTTCTGGTGATGGAAATGAAGAGACCCAAAGAAAATCGACAAGCCATGGTGGGGGTATTCTCGTCACTAACTCAATGTAGTGAAATTCTTTGACCAGGAACCTATCAGACCAAGAATGGTGTGAACGAAGTTGGAGATTTCTACTGGGTTGAAACCCTGCAATTTCTTCTTTCTCATTTAGTATACAATCTTCCTCTTCTGACCAGAGATCGATGTAATGACCCGAGTTTTTATAACACATTTTGTAATACATTTTGCAAAGACAGGGCCCTTAGTAGTAAAAAAATTTCGCAAAATAAAGTAGCAAAAATTCTTTTCTTTAGAACTTATTTTGTAAAACTCAAGTCATCACTTTATACATAACATAAGTAGAATTTTGTATAAGATAAAATTCCATTTAAGGAATATACTTTTATTAAATTAAAATATCTATCTACTGGTTCGCAGTACATAGCCCATGGTATCATTACAATACTTGTCCAAATTATATAATCCAAATTTCAAAGCTCACCATATAATGAAAACTCTCAATACAATAGACTACTCTTAAATAAAATATAAGCCTTTAAGAGATACCCTCATAAATTATTCTTCCAAATCTTCTCAAGTCTTGAGCTCCTAATTCTCCTTCTCTGTATTTGAGATATAGTAAACATTCAAATATTTACAATATCTCAGCAAGCTATGCTCGGTAGAGGATTCAAGAAGCATAATAATTTGATAGTATAATCCTAATACTTCATAATCACATTATTCATAAACATACTCATAGATCAATCTCTTTACTTTGCACATATGTACATCCTTGTACATACATACTATACATGGATAAATCCATTAAAATCATAAAAATAGTCAAATAAACTTCTCCAAACTAAGCTGATAAACTCTTTCCACTATAGGAAATCCATATTTAAGCTAGTCCTATACTAGAAATTTCTCTTCTTGGAAATACTTATAATATACAATTACTTGGCATTTCATCATGCCAAAACATAAGTTATTTCACTATGCCTATCTCATATGCATCATAGTGCAAAATAATCAAGGACTACCATGCTTGTAGCTTGATCCGTACTAGCATGCTCGGATAACTGCTTCATGCTCCACTGATATCACGGTGGATAAATTATGCCACTGCGCATATGGGGAGATAGGACTTTTACAGTGGTGGCCTTCGCATAATTGCCCTAACCGACTCCAGCCTCTCTTTGGGCTTAGTATCTATCATATCATAATTTCGGGAAGCGGGTGGCCAGACCCTCATAACTCCCTTAGCATAGCAACCCCAGGCACATGCCTGTCAAAACAAAACCACAAGCCTCCATGCTTGCATGTAAAATATTTCTCATGTGTATTAGACAATTTGTCTGTTTACTTAGGGTTGGAATATTTCCTATTTCCCTATTTACTTAGGGTTTTCCCTCAACTCAACACTTAACCATTTCATATATATATATATATATATGTTCTCATCATAATGGTTGGATCATATGGATTTCAAAGGGATTTATTACAAGTATTTACATTATACTTGTCAACATTTCTAGATATAAGATCATGTATTCAACATGTATTCCTCATGTAGATGCATTCATAAAATCCTCTTATCTCAATAAGGTATTACTAGTCCTTGAAGTCTGCCACAATCTTTGATCAACATATATCAATTAAACCATACATATAATGTTATCTTCTACCCAAGGGTAAATACTACATAGTCTTTTAATCATCCTTAAGTAAGATGATCTGAATCTTTTCTCCTTGAATCATATATGATCAAGGGATCAGATTTTCTAATCTAATAACTCTATATCACAAGTACAATCATACAACAGCTATTTACTCTACATTTGTATTTCTTTTCTTTTTTTCTTTTTGATCATTCAAGATCTCTCTTAGATCTTGTTTGATCATCCTTATTATATTTACAATTTTTATTAGGATTAGATAATTTGCTAACCTTTTATGTTATTATTATTATTTCTCAACCAGTTAGTGTTTTATTGGTTTGAAGATAATTTATTCACTCCTAATTCTAGACAGCCCCTCTTATTTTCAACTGACTAAGGCTTACCAGTTACAATCTGCTCAAAAAGTGGTTACTTTAATTCTCATGTAAGGAGGCATTTAAACCTTAACAAACGTCATCAGAAAATGGGAGAAGAGCAAGGCTCTATTAGAGAACCCCTTTAACTGCAATGTTCAACGTCCCCTCGAGTGACCTTAACTCAACCTTTCAAAAGGTTCCTATGAGCTCATATACCATAAATGCATATCTACTTGATTTTTATTAATTTTCATGAATTTTTATGATGTCATTCATGGAGGTTTATTATTCTCCTACTTTGGGCCAAGGAAATGGTGAACCATTTCTTATATTTTTCTACTAACTATAACTCTTACTAATTAAGTCCAAATAAAGTCATTCATTCTTATTTGTGTCATGAAACTCTAATTTCTCATTAGGTTACATTTTTGGTGATTTATGCTCTTTATATCATAACTAATTAATAATTAAATCTACTAAGAAGATTTGATAATAAATTAATTATAAAATTTAATGCATAAGCCAATGTAAACCCAAGAATAATGGTACAAGGTATAAATAATCTAAGGCAATATAAAGTAATTATACTATAAGTGAAGAATTAAACTAAAGCATTAAACTAGCATGGATCCTATTTCATGCCATAAATCAAATTCACAATTCAATTAATAAGTAAAGATAATTAAAATAATAATTTAATATTATTAAAGTATTTTAATATGATCCAACCATTAGAGCTTATGTCCATCCTGTTGATCTTACGGTTTTAATCACATTAAAGGTTTAAAGATCATCCTCACATGTTTTTATCATAACTGATCCATGATCTTACTAGATCTCATCATTATTAACTCCATCCATCCCATCCATAGGGTTTGATCATGCTTAATCTTACTAATCAAGAAGGTTCATTTACAATTTTTTAGGTTATTTTTAACATAAAGCTAGATTCTATCAATTCCTTATAGATATGTCATAATTAAACCTTAATTCCACATATCCTCATCATTATAACATAAATAGATCAAATTCTTAAGGTCTGATCATCTCAGATCTTTAAGATCATGGAAGTAAGAAACTTATTTTCTTTAAACAGAAAGTTTCTTGAAATATTTCTTAAATTTTATTAGTTCATAAGAAACTAGACATCACAAGATTTCCATAGCATCTTTTGGATCTTGATTTGGAGTTCAAATGACTACGAAATTTCAATTTTAAGTTCACAGTCATTCCAATGGTCCAGATTTGATCTCGGCCTAACAAAACGAAGGCCAGATTGCTCCTGGCGGAGCGGGTCACATCCCTGTCACCAGGAAGTAGGCTGAGTTCACTCACCCACGGCCAACCTTCATGTGAGATGAATGCCCCACATGCGGTTCGCATGTGTGTAGATGTTCCCATGGGGAACGTCCCTGTAGGGCATTCCGAAGGTGCATTTTGGGAGCTCGTCTGATCTGTAAGAGATCGAACAGTCCATTTTAGACAGTCCAATTAGATCCCACCAAATCTATGATTAAAACTCAATTTAAATTTTCTGTAACCACTCTCCTAGGGGTTTTGGACCACTTTGAATCGATTTTACGGCTCAGATTTTCAATCTGAGCCCTCCATGATGCATATTTTGGAGGGTTTTTCATTGGAACTTGATTTTCTCAAAAATTAACAAAAAATTAAAAATAGTGAAATTAAAATTATAAAATATACTCGAAAATAAAGAGTGGATGATGATCCACCTACTTGATGGGTTCAGAAATGAAGAATTAATTTCCAAAATAAAGAATTCCTCCTTGGAAGATAAAATCACCCAATAAAGCTTGTTTTATGGTTTTATATTGATTGAACCATTGGATCTTGAAATTACTTTAGAAATTTTGTATATAAGAGAATTTAGAACAATATGGATGGTGAGATTTATAAATTTTATCTATAACAGAGTGGCTAATTGAATTTAGGGTTCTTGTACTATTCTAGAGAGAGGAAAGAGAAAGAGGAAAAAAGAGAGAGATTGGGGAAAATGGGAGAGGATTTTTGCTCTAGTTTTTTAGGGGATCTAGGGAATTTTATGGTTAAGTTTTGGATTTTTTTTTTTAAATTTTTAGAGGTATTTATAGGTAGTTTTTTTTTAATTTTTTAATTATTAACTTCTTATTTTAATCTAAATTCCACTCAAAATATTAAAATGGAGAGTGAAAATTCTATTTCCTCTACTATGGGCTAAGTGTTAGCTGATGCTTAACTTGTATCATTGCTGATCTCAGTCCTTACCTAACTTTTGTGATTCCCACTAAAAAGTGAAATGACCATTTTGCCCTTTTATTCTAAAAAATAGAGAAAATATAGGCATTATTTGTTTGAACTCAAAATTTAGTGTACGTAGAGTCATTTTAATCAATTTTCCAAGTATATTCTAAATATTCAAATTTTAATTCTTGGTTATGAGTGAAATTATCATTTTACCCTTTTATTTAAAAAATTAAGAATTTTTCATTTTAACTCGAAATTTAATGTACTTAATGTCATTTCGAATAATTTTTTGAATACATTCCAAATTTTTATATTTTAAATCATAATTTAATCTCTTTAAAAAGAGAATTTTCAATAACCTAATATTTTAGCCCAGAATTTCTGAAAATTCAAACTTTATTGATTTTCTTCAATAATTTACAAAAATATGAGGTTATTACAATCGATCACCATAAATCTAACCCAAACAGACAACCTATTTGGACCTAGATACAGTGAACCATGGTTGATATCCGACGTCGTTGATCTAGCGTGCTTGCCCGAACAAGGGTTGCTCGGCCTCCCTATTTTCCTTGTCCAATTGGCGAAACCATGGGGGGCAAGCTAGCTGCACCATCCACTCTTTCTTCTTCTCTCTGGCATAGCCAGCCAACGCAATGTTGGATCTAGATTGCCGCGCTAGTGTCCCATTTTCAGTTTTCTCTTTTCTCCTCTCTCCTTTTGGGTTTTACCTCCAGAGTAGCCGACCAGACACATCCATGCACATTGGCCAGCTGCACCTCCTCTCTTTCGCTCCCTGTTGATTGTTTAACCACAAGTGCACGGGCTATTGTAGTGTAGCTTATCAAGTATGGGTCAATCCCACAGAGACTTGATTTAAAATGGAGTTTTCAATAAAATTCAATTATGTAAAATTAAAAAAAATCACTCAAAATTACTGGAATTATTAAAATGAGAATCAATGTTCAGATCTAATAAACTTCTCAAAAATACAGAATTTTCAATTATGAAATAAAACAAATAAAATCAAATAATGAAAAAAACTACTTACCTAAATCAATCTTCATTAAAATATTCACTTTTGGTCTTCTAAAATATGATCCACCTTTACAAATATCTTCAACACATTCTTAATTAGTGATCCACAGGTCGGATTTGACAGATTCTTCAAAACGGTCAAGATCTAGGCTAAATTGAGATTTCAAGATTTGGACAGCTTAGATTGATTGCTGAGTTTCAGATAGAAGATCAGAGGTGTTGATTATGTCTAAGGATGTCCTAAGAATGAACTTGTAAAATTTATTTGAAATCTTAGAAGAAATGAAGGAGAAATTGAAGATTTGGTTTTAATTAAGGCTAACCCGTTGATTGGGTTAAGCCTTAAATGATCTGGCAGAGATTAGGCAATTCCTGGATAAGTAAAACACAGATAAAACAAAATCGGAATAAAACGAGACACATATGGAATTAAAAAGGGGGCACAGATGGAATAAACAAGAAAGAACATATTTGTAATTTTGTTTAAAAGAGGAGGGCAAAACTGGAATTTGATAAAAAAAAATTTGGTTTTTAAGAGAAAAACCAGACAAAAGAGAAGACGGTGATGGAGGGTAAACCGGAGGAGGAAGAAGAAGAGGAAAGGGAAGAGGGGAGGAAGAATGAGAGGAAAGAAGGGAAACTTGTGGGCAGGTGTAGATCGGGAATAGAAGAAAGTGGAGGATCTGGGTACTGGAGTACATGTGCGATGAAGGGTGCGGTAAAACAACTAGGTCTTTTGGGTTGTGAACGTGAAAGAGAGAGGAAAAAGTGAAGTGGATTGCGGTGGCGGTGGACTGGTGCGTCAAGTTCTATGCTAGACAACTGGTGCTGGTGAAACCGAATCACCGACTAGTAGAGAAACAAAGACCGTTGCGGGGGATGAACAGAGGCAACTTGAGGTAGGGAGATATGAGGAAGATAGAGGAAGGGGTGAACGGTGAAGCAAAGGAGGGAGCTTGGCCGTCGGGTTTTGGAGAATAAGGGCTTGAGAGGAAGTGGGAGTCAGTGTTGTGCGTGAGACAGAAATAAGGGAGAAGGGCTGATTGACAGAGGAGTGGTGGAGGTTCACTGATGGAAGAATGAAGAGCAATAGAGAAGGGGAGCCGGGAAAGAAAAAGCTGGGAAGAGGGTGCATGGAAGTCGACTATTGGGCAGGTGCCGATGATGGTGTCCGGTGATGGGATGAAGGGGCCTGGAGACAAAGAAAGGTGGAGTGCGGTGGGGGCGAGAATAAGAGAGAGGGATGAGATAGACAGGCAAAGATGAGGAAAAGAGAGAAGTGGGAGAAAGGGGGGAACTGAGATAAGGGAGTAGAGAGAAAGAGAGGAGAAGAGAGAAGTGGGAGAATGGTGGAGAGAAGAGGGATTGGGAAAGAGAAGGGGCTGTGTGAGAGATTTAGGAGAAGGAGGGGCAGATAAGAGAGACGTTAGGAGAGAAGGGTGGTGGAAGAGAGGAGAAAAAGAGGTTGGGTACGGTTTGGGAAAGAAGGCAATAAGGAAAGTGGGTACGTGAGAATGAGGAAGGAAAAAAAAAAAAGAAGGAAAAGGAAAAGGGAAAAGAAAAAGAAAAAGAAAAAGAAAGAAAAGAGAAAAGGAAGGAAGGAGGAAAAAGAAGAAGAAAGAAAAAGAAAAAGAAAAAGAAAAAGAAAAGGAAAGAAAGAAGTGGAGGAAAAGGTTGCCTTTTTCTCCATGATTCCAAATTTAGCTCCATTGTCTTCTAGGAAACTACCACATCCATCTTCATGGGTGATCTGGTCCATCCATTGCCCTTTAGGATGATCTGCATTGTTATCTTTTAATCATAGCCGTCCGTGCGTCCTTTGGTTGATCTGCAAAAGAAAAGACTAAATTAGAATCATCTAAATCGTACATTAGTCATCTAATGATCTCTAATGATCATCTGACCATTGATTTTGAAAAATTAAGATTTGGATAGTCAATTGGATTTAAATTCAAAATCAAGCTAAGTTTTGTAAAATTAAACGGTTAGATGATCTAATTGAATGCTAAATTAGGGGTATTTTGACCAAAATTGAACACTTAACACTCCCCTATCTTCTTTGATCTTGTGTGATCAACTGTATTGCTAATCTTCTGTTGTTCTAGCATAGCAGACAAAATATAGTGCCCCGCCTTATTGGATTTCCTTGCTACTCTGGCTTAGTATATTCCATTGATGCTTGTAAAACTGATGTGATTTGGCTACTGCATCAGTGCTCATGGCTGGTGAGGATTGGTCGGTGGTTGCATATGTCAAAAGTGGGAGTAAAGTGAAGAGGGAGAAAGTGTCGGATGAGTGGTTTTTGGAGAGAGAGAGAGAGAGAGAGAGAGAATGGAATATATGTATATATATTTTTAAAAAAGGGGAAAGAAAGAAGGAGATATATGGCAACACAAAGTCACCCCTTATAAAGTTTTCTCAAACCTTTTATATATGAACAATTGGCTAAATTAATTTAAATTGTTCATGTGAAAAGTTAAATATTTGAATTAATTGACTATTAATTTACACAAATTTTCTAAATGAGTCAATAATTAAAGTTTATTTTAAGACACTATTAGCATCATAAATTATTTTATTTTAAATAATATTATCCTTACATGGAAATGTCTTAATTTAAATTAATTTTTTCTTGATGTCATGTAATCAATATGTATTTAATATTTGAGGTATAGCCACAACATCCTTAAATATAAAAATACATATATTAAGAATTTAATTAAAAATATTAATAACATTAAGTTTCAAAATGATATCAAATTTTAATTAAATATACTAATATAATAATTTTACTCCACAAGAAAATTATTATATTATTATGATTAATATGAATCAAATAGTAAAATTAATTTTTATTTCTTAATTAGCCCACAAGCATTAAGAAATAATTATAATTTACTAGTTTCATAAAAAATGTAAGTGAATCAATTTTTATGTTAAGATCTTTGCCCGCAGGATTATTCATATTTATTTGATATGACTTGTTGTAACACCCCGGATTTTTAAGAAATTTTTTTTTTTTAATGGCAATTTAAATAAGAACATTTGAGATCCCATGAGAAAAGATTTATTTAACATTTTACTAAACCTATCTTAAAACTCCGGGTGTTAATTTTTCCTTTCTCAAAATGACGTATACGTAATTTAAACATAAATAAATGATCCGCGTATAAATCAACGTCAAATAAATAGGCGCCTTTATTTTAAATCAAATAAACATCCAAAAGACAATAATAATATGGCCCAGGGTCTATCCATCATAACATCCCATATAAATGTCCAATATATATCCAAAGATCTAAATCACATCCAAATATAAAGTATGCAGTCCATAATAAAATTCAAATGATAATCCACTCTAATGACTCACATTACTTTCTAAAACTATAGGGAAACTAGTCTTCGGCCCGGCTCTCAAGGTTTATCAACCGCTTTTCCTTTCCTGGTGTCGCGCTCGAGATCTAAGGCATTGCAAAACAAAGCAATGCCTCAGCAAGCTATCGCTTGTGTAGGTACATACAATTAATGTAATAAATGCGAAATAATGAAACGACATTGATGAAAAGTCTAACATTTATGGAAATAGTGATATCATAATGCCATGTTCAAAATAAATGCCAATTTATTCCATATGCTAAAACATGAAATTCACGGAGTTAAAACATGACATGAATCAATAAATGGAGCATCCAACAAGAATAAGGGCACCCTAAGGTAATGGGTCCCACCACATCACACTAACATCCCCCGATCGGGGAATACACATAGTCAACCTCTCGAGTGTCGTCACACCCGGGCATACCATCCATAATCATGCTCATCATACATGCACACATAACAAGAATATGGGCCATCATGCTGCAGTGGCAACCCTCCATGGGTATCAACCACCGCCGCTCCCCGTCGACACCATAACGGGAGACTTAGCGTCTGTCCCCATGGAAAGGCTCGGGACCGGTAGTGTGGACTATCCATGTTACCAAACCCCTACCGAATGCCATCTATGGGCGGTGTCTACATCATATCACAAACTCATCACATCATAATCTCGGAAGGTGGGTGGCGCCACATCCCTCTGGCCAGCATGACGCCCACCGGCGAGAGCACCGTCATCAAATATAAAACACGGAAATCATATGTATATGCTAAAACTCAAGAGCACTTATAGCTTGCAATCCCAAGACATGCCCCTCATCCACAGGGTTAGCCTATCAAAGGACCAGGTAATAAGCCTCTATTCTCATTTCCATGTAAATCCATGCATTTTCTATATATATAATAAGAAATAAGTCTCTAAGTAAGCATAACAAATTAACGTCATACTTGTAAAAGCATTTGAAATAAGTTTATTCAGTAAAGATTTCAATTTGGAATAACCATCACATGCACGTTAATGTAGCATGAAATCCACGGTAAATAATAATTGCATTTTAAAAGACAATCACACATGATGCTATGTTTAAACATGGTTTAAAAATCAAGGCAAAACATTAGTTGTCGTCACCTACCTCAGTGTGAGATCACTAGCTTGCCAATAACTCCCTTTAATTGGTATATTCAAGTGCACCTGTACATGTCACATCACTATTTTAAAAATTTTCTAAATAAAAAGTGGTCATTTCTAAGTTTTTAAGTTAAAACTAGGTCCGCGTCGTCAATACGGTCACAACAACTCTTCCGGATCGTGATTTGGACCTCTCTAGCTCCCAAAAATCAAGTTTTAGTGAAAAATAAGCTAAAATGGGGCCTGCCGGACCACCATAAGGTGGTTTAAACCGGCGGCGCCTCTTTTCCGCCGGTTTACACCGGCGTACAACCGCGCACGGGGACGCACGGCGTCGTAGGCGCCGCACGGACGCGCGCGCCGCGCGTCCGGCCCCACCGCGGCTGCCAACCACGCACGCTCGC
Organism: Warburgia ugandensis; assembly: GCA_035236585.1. Classification (NCBI taxonomy): domain Eukaryota; kingdom Viridiplantae; phylum Streptophyta; class Magnoliopsida; order Canellales; family Canellaceae; genus Warburgia; species Warburgia ugandensis. The sequence goes on from CP141129.1 coordinate 47,234,441, forward strand.
ACGCGCGTGGCGCTCGCGCACGCGTGCGGCGACGTGCGCGGACGGCGTCATGTGACGTGCGTCCCTCGAGCGTCGGGGAGTGCGTCTTGGCGTCGGCGCGGGGGCGCGACGCCCCGTTGGACGCCCGAGAAGACGGCCAGGATTAGGTCGCCTCGACGAACTACAAAGCTCCGTTTTGCGTGATTTTTGCTCCATTTTCTTCAGAATTCTCTCTAGAATCCATTTATGCCCTCCTTTTTCACTAATTTTCTCAAAAACCATGGTTTTTAAACGATTTTTCCCAAGTTCCTAAAAACCTCCCTAGGTACTGGTTTTTGAGTTTTCTGGGCAATTCCACCGTTGGATCACTCCCAAATTTAAAGGGTATACTCTTGGTTCTCTTGTGCACTAGTTGGACGGTGCGATTTTCAAACGGACAAGTTTTGATCCGTGAAATCACACTCCAACAGTAGCGTGCACACAGGTTCCTAAAAAAATCCGATTTTTTTCCTAATTTTTTTCATGTTTTTCTAATTAGTTTTCTAATTAATAAATACAGAAAATTATGGATTTGAGGCTTACCTTGAGCCTGGCTGGTGTTGCTCGTGTTGCCGGGGCTCCACTCGCCGGAAACTTCATTCGCCGGAAACTCGCAGGTCTAGGGTTTTGCGTATCATTCATGGAAAACGCTCAAAGTGGAGCGTTTTGGCTCCTAGAGGAGCATAGATATAGGGTTTTAGAGTCTTGGGGAAGAGAAACTCTTCCCCACACGTCTCTTCCCACGTCTCTCCGGCGATTTCGCCGGACTGGTAGAGACGTGTGTGTAGACAGGGGTGCCGTTATCAATTTGGACCCCTGTGTAACACGTTTCTGTCAAAAGACCATTTTGCCCTTACAACTTTGACGGCTCATAACTCCCTCGTTTGAGCTCCGTTTCTTGCGTTCTTGGTGGCGTTGGATTCGTATCGACGAGCACTTTCTAATTATTATGTTTTCAGGAAAGAATTTCATCCATAAATTTTTATTTTAATTTATTTAATAATTTTCTATTTTTATCTTTAAAATTAAGGATATTACACTTGTATTGGTAAGCTTATCATTATGATTGATGGTTTGTGCCTCATAATTGTTAGTAAGTATGTTTATTTATTTGTTATAGTTATTCAATCCTTGATGTTATCTGATAAAAAATCTAAAGTTCCCTACTTGATTGGTGACAACTATAAAGTCTGGTAGGAGAAAATTCTTCTTCATTTAGGGTGCATGATTTTGACTACACTCTTCGTAGGGAAGATCCTCCTGAAATTACAAAAACTAGTACTAATGCTGAGATCAATCTGGATAAACATTAGGAGCCATCTAGTCGCTTAAGTATGATGTTCATAAAAGCTCAGATTAGTATAACATACGTTGTTTGATACCTGAGTGTGTAAATGTCAAAGATCTCATGAAAGCCATTGATGAAAATTTTGAGTCATTTGATATAGCATTGGCTAGCACTTGATGAATAAGTCATCATCAATGAGACTCACTAACACTAAAAGAGTGTGTGAGAACATTATAAGGATGAGGGATATAGCTGCTTAGCTTAAGTCATTACATATTGAAATTTCTAAGTTCTTTTTAGTGCAATTTATCTTGAACTTTCTCCCCTCTCAAAATGAACCATTCAAAATTTCATATAACACACATAAAGAAAAATGGTCAATTAATGAACTTTTGACCATGTGTGCTTAAGAAGAAGGGAGATTAGTTCAAGACATAGGTGAAAAGTGCATATATGGTGATCCATAAAAAGGACAAGAGGCAAGCTTATAAAGGAAAAAGAAAAGGCAAGGTTGTAGCCCATGCTGACAAAAAAGAGGCTACTAGGTGTTTCTTTTTGTGAAAAAAAAGGACACATAAGGAAAGATTGCCCTAAAAGAAAGGCTTGGCTGGAGAAGAAAGATAATCTAAAATATTTTATATGTTATGAATCTAAGATGGTTGATGTTTCGCATACCATATGAGGATTAATTCTGGTTCTACAATCCATATTTGTAGTACTATGTAGGGTTTTCTAAACCAAATGAGACTGATGGAAAGTGAATGGAGCATTTATTTAGGAAATTGGATGCGTTCACTTGTTAAAGCTATGGGGACATATAGACCAGTTTTACAAATAGGTTTTGTATTAGATTTGGAATGAACCTTTTATATTCCTAGTTTTTATATAAATTTGATTTTTATATCTAAACTTACACCACTTGGATTTTCATTTTATTTTCATGATTCCTATTTTACTTTATATGAAAATTCAGTGGTTGTTGAAAATGGTACAATGGATAATGGCTTATTCAAAATTTATTTAAAGAATGATGTCTCCAATGAAGTAATGGTTGTGCATGGTAAAGCTGGTATTAAGCATAATGCTATGAATGAAAAATCCTCTATGTTATGGCAATGGAGATTGGGACATATCTCCATTGATAAAATTAAAAGGTTAGTAAATGATAGAGTTCTTGACACTCTTGATTTTACAGATTTTGATTCATATGTGACCTACATTAAAGGAAAGTAGACCAACAAGTCAAAAAAGGGTGCTAAGAGGAGTTCTGACATATTAGATATCATACATACTAACATTTGTTGTCCTAACATGAACTTAGATGGTCAGAAATATTTCATTACCTTTATAGATAACTATTGACTATTTATGTATCTCTACTTACTTCACAATAAGAGTGAAGCATTTGATACTTTTAAAATATATAAAGCAGAGGCAGAGAAATAATATGGCAAGCAAATTAAAATCATGAGATTTAATAGAGGTAGTGAATATTATTGTAGGTACACAAGAACTAGACAAGTACTTTCCTTGCTTGACTCACCAGATTAAAATTGTGTAGCAAGAAAAATAAACAGAACTTTAATGGACATGGTGAGGAGTATGCTCAGCAACTCCAATCTTTCTTTGTCATTATGAAGTGAAGCTCTAAAAATAGTAGCATATATATATTGAGCTTAGTTCCAATTAAGGCCATTTCTAAAATGCCTTTTGAATTATGAAAAGGTTGGAAACCAAGTTTGAGACATATACGCATTTGGGGTTGTCGAGCTGAAGTTAGAGTTTAGAATCCATATAAAAAGAAGTTAGAGCCGAGGATTGTTAGTGCATATTTTATTAAATATGCTGAAAAGTCTAAGGGATACATGTTTTATTGACCACCCCATAATAGCAAAATTATAGAATCAAGAAATGTAAATTTCTTGAGAATGATGTGATTAGTTGGAGTTATCGACCTCAAAACTTAGTTTTTTAGGAATATTGTTTTCTAATCAAACTCCTACATCAAGCAGCATATTGGTTATTATTAATGACACATATTAAAATAAGATGGACATTGGAGAACCAATCGTTGAAAATCTATGACCAGCTAATAATGTTTTAGTAGATCCCGTTGAGCATCAACCTCAACAAGTTGATGATTAGGACCCTCCACAAGAGGCTGATGATGTATATTTGAGGAGATTTACTAGTGTAATGAAATCAACAATTTCGACTGATTACATTGTTTACATAAAAGAATCTGACTACGATATTAGTGCTAAAGAAGACCTTGAGATGTTTTCACAAGCTATAAATAGTAGTAAATCTAAATTATGGCATAATGCTATGAAAGATGAGATGGAATCTATAATAGATAATCAAGTTTGGGATCTTATAGAGTTGCCTAAAAGAGCAAAGATCATTAGTTGTAAATGGGTTTTTAAAGCTAAAAAAGACTCATTATGTAAGACTGAGAGATACAAGGTTAGACCTGTTGCAAAAGGATTCTCACAAAAGGAATGAATCGATTATTGAGATTTTTTTCTTTCTAAAAGGACACTTTCTTTATCATCATGTCATTAGTTGCTCATTCTGAGTTAGATTTACATCAGATGTGAAAACGACATTCTTTAATGATGATTTAGAGGAAGAGGTTTATATGAAACAACTTGAGGGGTTTGTCTCAAGTGATGGTCATCAATTAGTTTGGAAGCTTAAAAAGTCTATATGGACTAAACCAAGCCTCCCGTCAATGGTATTTAAAATTTTATAATGTTATCTCTTCATTTGGTTTCATAGAGAACATTATGGATGAATGTATATATTACAAGGTTAGTGACAGCAAGGTCATTTTTCCCGTCTTGTATGTGGATGACATTTTGCTTGCAACTAATGATATAAGATAGCTATATGAGGTAAAATAATTTCTCTCTCAATGCTTTAATATGAATGATATGAGTGAAGCATCTTATGTCATTGGCATTAAGATTGATAGAGACAAATCTCAAGATATCTTAGGCTTATTTTAAGAAGCCTATATCAACAAGGTTCTTGGGAATTTCGAATGAAAGATTGTTCACATAGTATAGCACCTATTGTTAAGGATGATAGATTCAATTTGAATCAATGTCCAAAAAATGACCTTAAAAGGGAACAAATTAACAACATTCCTTATGCTTCAGTTATTGGAAACCTAATGTGTGCTCAGGTTTACACGACCAAACACTACATTTCCAGTTGGAATGTTCAGAATATATCAAAGTAACCTAAGTTTGGACCACTGAAGAACGGCAAAGAAGGTCAAGAGATACCTTCTAGAGACTAAAGATTTCATGCTTACATATAGATGAACTGGTGGCTTGGAGGTTATTAGGTGTTTAGATTTAGACTTTGTTGGTTGTTTTGATTCTCGCATCTGGATATATCTTCTTATTTGTTGGAGCTACATCTTGGAAAAGTGCAAAACAATCTTTGATTGTCACTTATACAATAGAAGTTGAGTTTGTTTCTTGCTTTAAGGTGACAAAACATAGTACATGGTTGAAGAGTTTCATCCTTGTGATTCAAGTTGTTGATTCTATCTCTAGGCCACTAAAGATTTATTGTGACTACATAGTTGTTATGTTCTTTGCTAAGAATAATAAGAGTGAAAGTCAAAGTAAGCACATTGATATTAAGTTCTTAATAGTCAAAGAGCATGTTAAAAGGAATGAAATGCTCATTGAACACATTTGTACTGAGTTGATGATTGCATATCCTTTGATGAACGTTATACCACCAAAGTTGTTTAAGGATCATATAACACGAATGTGACTTTATTCGCATTTATCACATTGTATTTGAAATATGATGCTATATTTCTAGAACGTATTAATAAAGAAACTTTGAATTATTACATTTGTCTCCATTTTGTTTGTATACATTTATGATTGGATAACAAATATTTATGTTTGGACCCAAAATAAGCATTTAAGGCTTATTCATAAAGATAAAATTGCCACATAAATTTTTAAAATAAATAATTACATTGTAATATATTGAAGGTAATACTTGTTTATAAAAAAATTACCACCGTGATTCATGTAATTTATTTCTTTGTTTGAACATGAAGTTATTTAGTCAAAGATGTGCAAGCTTGCTTGGGAAAGAAGACATCTCTCTCTAAGAACTCACATGAAAAAGAAGAAAACTCCTCGAAGTATTTCTCTTCTGTTCAGATCCAAGCTTGGCATTTTGAAATCCACACAAGGATCCTGAGCATTAGTAGAGATGCCTGGCACACTCAAAATGACATCTTAATCAGCAAAAATAGTCGTTATCTCGAAGGTAGCTTGTATACAAGGTGTGGCTGCCCGTGGCCAATGCTATAACTGCAAATATTATAATTCTCTTTGAAATTAAAAGTCCAAAATCATACTAATCTCTATATATTTGTCTCAAAATATGCGAGCACCCATTTCTTACTCCTCGAATCCTTCTTCCCTCTGCATTTGCCGTCTACACCTTTTCGCCTGCAAAGGCGACATTGCACCATATAAAGGGAAAACGAGCAAATGGTTAGCTCTAGGGACCTTCGGCCTGCCCAGCACCATATAGACAACTGTAATAATGAAATAGTGACTGTTCATAGCAGTCATATGCTTCCTTATTGATCTTAGTTATACTTTCATTGTTTTCATTCTAAAGGAGATGCAAGGCTATGTCCTATCTTCCATATAGGTAGATTGTCGTATAGCTAATTCTACCTCTAACATACTTATTTACAGTCTCTCTCATTTACATGGCCATTAACTTCAGCACCAAATAAGTAGGGACCACTTTGTCGGTCAGGTGGGTGCAACTCTTGTAATTCCTTTCTCATCTGATAATTAAGGCACGAATTTGATCTCTTGGAGGTTTTGACCATTAATTGTTCAAATATGTTATTTTCTCTTTCTTAAACTGCGCTGGGTTAAGGGCCCATGGCCATGGGCAGGCCGGTCCACTAAGCCCGTCTATTTTATACATTTTTTATTTAAATTATAGTATACAACATTTGCATTATGCCCTGTTAGGATGATTGGTGAAGTCTCGAAGATAACATAACTCCACACGTTTACTAGTCATTTAGAGCCCATACATCATGTGCATGCGTGTTTACTTTTCATGAGGCTTGGTTAAGGACAAAAAGGCCTTATGGCCTGAAATACCACTAGGCCTCCTATGTCTGAGAACTTTGTTAAAGACCGCAGCTTGACAAATTTTTGCCTCCACAACCCCAGGTGCATGCGGTGACGGAACCATGCCAACCAGAGGCTGTCGAATAAGGCTGATAAGTCAAATGGGAACCCCGTGCGCCTAGCTTAGCATCCAATCTAGGTAGAATAACAGGTGGCGACTCTGAAACCTACCATTTGCAAATCGTCAATGAAATGTCTACATCGTTGTGACTAGCGTGCGAGTTGTAAATCCCAAATCCGCATCTTATATGTCTCTGTCTCTCTCTCTCTCTCTCTCTCTCTCTCTCTCTCTCTCTCCCTCCGTGTGTAGTTTTTTATTAGAGGACACAAACAGTTAGATATAGACTTTGTATGAACTACTGGAATACATTCAATATCCAGACCGGAGGTTTTAAGGTGTTAGAACTGCCCATATTCATGAATTTTTTGTTTACAACAGGTCAGATAAAATGAACAAGTGGGATCACCCGAAGGCAGACCTCTATGCAAAGTGGAGGCACTTTTCTTTTGCGCTTTTGTTTAGCATTCTCCTAGTTAGAGCAATCTTCTTCTTTTTTTTTTGTGTTAAATCGACATTAATCAAGTAAACAGCACCATTTTTTAATCAAGACAAAGGGGGATTAAATTAGTAGAATATTATAATTTAAACAAAATGAGATGGCAGGTACAGTAAATTCAGATAACGAAAGGTGTATTAGTTGGAAAATATCAAATTTTGGTCGGAGACAGGACCATCAAGAAGATAGACAGGGGTTCACTCTATTTTCTATATTCACTCTCGTCCAATTTCTCTCCCACGTAACAGCATGGATGAATGGAGTGCCAACTATTGCTCACTTGCCCTAAAGTGAGGCCTCTTTGGAGTATCCTAGCATAATTCCTGGACGAGACTGCTGTGACTATCCATCGATTGGCCAAGCTATCCAACCATCGACTGGACCTGCGGCATAAATTCAGAATGTCTATACTCGCACCGGCAGCTAAAACTTACCTTGCGTGGGAAATCAGGAATGCCCGGAATAAGGTGTTTCACCAAAACGAGAAATGGATCAAAGAAAGAATTATCATTGAGTGGATGAGCAAGGTGATTGAATTTGCCAACTCCTTCGGTGACTGGGCATGGTACACTAATGACCCTGGCACATAAAAAGGGATCAAAAGAACATTACGAAATATGTCCCAAAGAGGATTGATGTTACTTGGGTTCCTCCTCATTTCATTCAACTTGCCTTTGATAGGTAGGCCCTTAACAGTCCTGGAGAAGTAGGAGTAAGAGTGGTGGCGTCCTATGCAATTCTAATGGAAGATCTGTGGCAGATTCAACTTCTACCTAAGCAAAAAAATGAATAACAATGCTGAATGGTAGTCTCTTCTGCATGGGTTAACTTTAGCCGCTAATCTTGAAAACTTAAAAATTGCAAATAACAGGTGATTCTCAGGTGGTGATTGGAAAGAACAGAAGAACTGGACGTAGAGGAACTAGAGGCTAAAGGAAACATGTATCTTAGCAAGGCATGGAAATAGTCTCTAGTAAAATGTAAGGTAAGGCTGTATACTATTGACCCTTCTAGTCTGCCCTTTCTCAGACCCTGCATACAGGTGAGCTTCGTGTACCGGGACTACCCTTTATATATAAACATGTCTGTAGAGGAGCCAATAGAGTCACTGACATTCCAGCTAAGAAGGCTTCTCAATCTAAAGTGAGTCTTGGGTCTAAATTGCCCCTCCTATGTCATTGAGGAGGCTCCTATATTTGATTTTCAGGGTCTTTTGTTGTATAGGAAAGTTTGGGTACTCGTTGTTTTTGTGGATGCATTGTCTGTATGTTTCTTGGTTAGTTAAATCGTTTACATTTTTGCGCGAATGAGCAACTCATCTGACCATTCAACTCAGGACATCTCCCTAAACCAAAATCAGAGAGTGAAGATAAGTCCCCCATACAAGACATGAAAATGGGAGGAAGATGAAAAGCTAAAAAGGAAAAATGGTACGAAGAACCTTGTATTTGTCATCTTTTTCTCACTTACACCCTCAATTCTAAAATTTCATAAATTGCACCCCCTAATTTAAAGATCTGAATAAATTGCATCCCTACTTGAGAGAGAAAATCAGAAATCCCATGTTCTCTCTCTCTCTCAGCCCCAAGGAAGGAACACCATATCCAGACCTAGTCATTCTGCACCTAGACCAGCAAAAACCCAAACTCCTAATTGCATCAAAACTACCATGCTGGATTCATCAACCCACCTTCAAACCCAAATCTTAATTGGTCTAACTCAACCACCCAGTCCCTCTAAAACCCACTTCCACTCCCCAAAGAACCCCACCCAAATGCCAACAACGATAAAGCTACAATCTCCGAGGATGAAGCTGAGGAATTCCACAATGAAGAAGAAATCCCAAAAAATACCGAATCCTTGCGGAATGGATCGCTTTCCTCACCATCATGGCATGCTTGATCTGTAGGCTCACCGCCGGTCCAATCAAGCACAAAATCTTCTGGTCTTTGGAACTCCCGAAATGGTGTTTGATGATTCTTTTGAACTTCTTGTTGAATTCCTTAAATAATGAACATTGGAGTCCAGAATGGATAATTTAAGAGATGTAAAGGAATATAATAACAGTAGCCATCAAAGGCTTATTATCTTCAAGAGGCGGAAGTCATGTATGACTCATCGTCATAGCTCTGATCCCATTAAAAAATGTTAAATAGCTTTGATCAACGCAAAAGTTAGCCCACATGTAGTTTTGCCAAGCCCATGTTTTACAAGAAAAGTAAAACATGCCTAGTCCACCATATAACAACTCTGATTTCAATACCCTACATTTCAATCAATGAATGGCAAACATATGAAAATTAAGCCATTTGGTAAGGGTATTTTCGTCATCAGAAGTCTTTTTCAAACTGAAAAAGAAGAGTAGGTCAAAGTCCAGTCATCGGAGGCCACTTGTTTACCACGGCAAACACCTAAACGCGTGACCTACTGACAACAATTGGGGTGCAACTAGTATTGATCTTTAAATTTGGGGTGTGATTCATCAGTTTTAGAATTCAGGGTGTAAATGTAAAAAATCCACAAATTCAATGTTTTTGGTACCATTTGTCCAAGATAAAATATTTTTGTAAATCCTTGGTGATTGTGTCAGAGTTAGGTAGGTATTTAGGGTGTGGGTGTATCAGGTATTCAATTCATTTCATGATTGTAATTGTAGAACTCTTTATCTAACCCACCAAACAAAATTCCAGCAGTTCTTCGAGGTATTTATTTCATGTCCTATTTTGTCCCAAGCTTTCTCTGTGACTCAACAGATGAATGAATTGATGAATATATAATTATGAAGGAATACTAGAAGGTGTTCATGAATAGCAAATGAGAAGTCCCGCATTTGGATGATCTGACTTGTTCATCTGATAATTCCGACTTTAGATCTCTAATAGTTCTAAAAGCCCATGGATAAGATGACAACAATATCTAATCCCACACTTACCCTTAACTAATATGTAAAAAAGAAAGAAAAAAAAAAGGGAACCCAAATTTGAGTATTCTACGAGGAAAACTATGAAAATTCTCATACTTGTTATAGGTTTATATTTTCTCAATCAAATCATGTCAATAAGATACACTTAAATGGTGGGTCCTAAAGGAATCAGAATAGAGTACATTACTGTGCAACCAGTAATGCTTGGCCGTTTCTATCATAAAAAGATTCACTTATTGCTGCTACAAGTACCATGTTTTCTATTTTCGTTTGTTTCATACTGCATACAATCTGACATCAACAATGGAGATCAAAATATAAATGGATCTACTCTCACTTGCTGCTCAAAGGATCTCCATCACCTTGATTGTGCTAATCTCGGATTTGTGTGGAAATTTCAACATCGTCTTCTTATTCTTTGATGTACATCGTTTTAAATAGAAGAAAAAGAAAGGGCCTCTTTTTATGGGTTCATCTTGAGGGGTTCTATATGGTGCATGCTAATAATATGCCAGAGAAATCATAAGCCAGGTCATAAGTCTTGTGCATTCATTTGACGGATCTAGTCCGTTCATTGGATTTGTTATCTCCCAAAATGGGAGCCACAAAAAATCTCATCTAACGAGGATCCCTAAGATGGCCCTTTGTACTTGAAGTGTGGACGGTGTTAACATAAAATAGAAAACTCTATTGAGTACCATCCATACTTCAACGGCTACGGCCCATCTTAGAGATACTTGTTAGATGAGATTTTTGGCACCAAATTATTTTGGGGGAGGACAAATCTGATGAATGGAATGGATCAGTCAAGAAATATAGAGAGAAAGACCTATGTGCCAAAACTTCTTATGATATACCGGGCATATTGTGAGCATGCACCATGTAGCTTGTACTTGTGATGACTAGGGCATTAGTTTATGGGTTCCTGTATGGTGCCTTCGCGTTGATATGCCCTGCATATCACAAACACTGCAAATTTTTGGACACGGGCTGTTCTCATCACAACTTTGGACTAATTCATTTCATTTATCTGATTAGCCATCTCCCAAATAGGTTGCAATAAAAAATCTCGTCCAACAAGTACCTCTAAGGCGAGTCCTCGTCACTTACTCAAAAAAGATTCATTTTATATTAACACCATCCATACTTTAAGTAAAAAGGACTCATCTTATGGCACTAGTTGGATGAGATTTTTGGTGCCTTTTCATCATTGAAGACCACAAAGTCGATGAATAAAATAGAAAAGGCACGGCCCCACTTATGATTTCAGATGCGGGTTACACCACATAAGAACCCTTAATTTATTAGAAAAGAGAGAAAGGGCAGCCCAGTACACAAAGCTCCCGCGTATGCAAGATTTGGAGAAAGGCTAGACCACAAGAGTCTATAGTCCAATATAAAGCTATTCCAGGATTTTATATCAACAAATATCTGTTATAGGGTGTGCCTGTTAAAAAGTACACAGATTTATATGTGGGGCCACAGGGTTGGGATCTAAACCTTTCATCTCAACAAGTGAACCTTAAATATAACCCCATTTGCATGATCTGATAAGATGGGCCCTCAGCATTCCTGATAAAGAAGCAAATAAAAGATGAAATGAATGCATAAAATTCCAAGCACATGACACTAAGATCAACCCCCTGTGACTATGGCTGTGGTAATACAATTCAGCAGTGGGTACCAATTATATCGTAAGGCCTATAGCCCTTGGTATAAGGAGTCCCATTATTGCATGGTAGTCAAATTCTTCCATCTAAGAAGATGATGGCAAAAATGGAAGGGTTCTTGTGGCTAGTGATGAGAAATGAATTATGAGAAACACAAACGCGTTTGACCTTGTAAAACCCGTCGGACTGCACAAGGAAAGCTCACATTTGGGCCAACTAAGAACAACGTAAGACTGGGCTCCCAGCAAGACCATTTCCGTCGTAATTCACGGGGAAGGAAGAGAGCGCGTCCTCCCACCAAAAATCCAACTCGGACCGTGGTCTACACGTACTCCACTTACCAGAATTTCATTGGAGATCTAGGCCACTCATTTTGTGGGCCAACCAACTCTGAAGAAGGAATTATACAGTGGTCCAAAGAGCAGATCGGAGCACTTTTCCATCCGACGATCCTACCTTTCTTGCTCTACGTTGCAAGATGAGTGGTGACGCCTAGAAGTGCGTCTACGGAACAGTTTTGATCGCATAAAATCTGGCCTCATTTTTACATTCTTTTTGGCTCTATCGTATCGTCCGATCACAATTCATCAACTTGATGACTCCAAAAAGGTTGATTAGTTTATGAAGGAGACCTTGGCCCTGGCGCACCTAAGACTGCACCCGTAAGATCGGTCCTTGATCAACAAAAAGTGGGCCCCCACATCTATTTCAATCCCCCGGACTACGGTAATTTGTGTGCACAGACGACTACCGTATTATATTATACCCATAAAAGAACACCAGAAAGTTGACAGTCTTCCAATCAATCCCCCACCAGAAACCTCTCGCTCTCTCTCTCTAACCGAAACGCAAAACAATAAAAACAGCCCCTCATTGCTCATTGGAATCCGCTGTCTCCTCCTCCCTCTTCTTCCCCGCCTCTCCTCCGCTAGCCGGAAACGGGGTGTTTTCCGGCCATGGCCGACATCGTGAAGCAGATCCTGGCCAAACCCATCCAACTTGCCGACCAGGTCACGAAACTCGCCGACGACGCCCACTCCTTTAAACAAGAGTGCGCCGAGCTCAAATCCAAAACCGAAAAACTCGCCATCCTCCTCCGGCAAGCGGCCCGCGCCTCCTCCGGCCTTTACGAACGCCCAACTCGCCGAATTATCGACGAGACCGAGTCCGTCCTCGACAAAGCCCTCGCACTTGTGATAAAATGCCGAGCCAACAATCTAATGAAACGAGTCTTCACCATCATTCCCCAAGCCGCCTTCAAAAAGATGTCTTCCCAACTCGAAAATTCCATCGGCGACGTCTCCTGGCTCCTCCGAGTCTCCGCCACCGGTGACGATCGGGAAGATGGCTATCTGGGTCTCCCACCTATTGCATCTAACGAACCAATTTTGGGCTTAATCTGGGAACAGATTGCGACCCTTTATACCGGCAATTTGGATGAGAAATCAGAAGCCGCTGCATCTCTGGTTTCGTTTGCTCGTGATAATGATCGTTATGGGAAGTTGATAATTGAAGAAGGTGGTATTGGACCCTTGTTGAAACTGGTAAAAGAAGGGCACTTGGAAGGGCAAGAGAATGCTGCAAAAGCAATTGGGCTTTTGGGGCGGGACCCAGAAAGCGTTGAGCCGATGATTCATGCTGGGGTTTGTTCTGTTTTCGCGAAGATCTTGAAGGAAGGCCCTATGAAGGTACAATCTGTTGTTGCTTGGGCAATTTCTGAATTAGCTGGGAATCATCCCAAATGTCAGGATCATTTTGCTCAGAGTAATACAATTAGGTTTTTAGTTAGTCATCTGGCGTTTGAGACTGTTCAGGAACATAGTAAGTATGCTGTTAGTAGTAACAAGGGGGCGATGTCGATTCATTTGGTGGTTATGGCAAATAATTCCAACAACAGTAATGCAAATAACGTGCATGGGAATGATGAAGAGGATAAGCAATTGCAGAGTCAGATTAAGCATCCAACGGGGATTCATCAGCCAACGCAGATGCATTCGGTAGTTAAATCAACTATGTCGCAGAAGACCAAGCCACCCTTCGCTAACAGCAATAACAGCAGTGCTGCGAACAACCATAACCATGTCCATGCTGTGGTTAATAACAATGTGAAAGGATCGCAGCAAGGAATGACTCTTTCTGGTGCAAGTATTAAGGGGAGGGAATTCGAAGATCCCGCTACAAAGGCTGCAATGAAAGCAATGGCAGCAAAAGCACTTTGGCAGCTCGCCAAAGGGAATTCGCCCATTTGTAGGAGCATTACAGAGTCCAGGGCTTTGCTGTGTTTTGCTGTTCTTCTCGAGAAAGGGGTTGGTGAAGTTCAGTATTTTTCAGCAATGGCATTGATGGAGATTGCTGCAGTTGCGGAGCAAGATCCCGATTTGAGACGGTCGGCATTTAAGCCAAATTCGCCTGCTGCTAGAGCTGTGGTTGATCAGTTGTTAAGAATTGTTGATCAGGCGGATTCAAATCTTTTGATCCCTTGTATCAAGGCAATAGGGTGTTTAGCTAGGACATTTCGAGCTACTGAGACAAGGATAATCGGTCCTCTAGTTCGGTTACTTGATGAGAGAGATGGAGAAGTTCCTGGTGATGTCTCTAAAGAGGCGGCAATTGCGCTCACAAAGTTTGCCTGCACTGAAAATTATCTTCATTTGGATCATTCGAAGGCAATCATAAACGCCGGAGGTGCCAAGCACCTTGTTCAGCTAGTGTATTTGGGTGAACAGATTTGCCAGATTGCTTCATTCATTCTACTGTGCTACATTGCTTTTCATGTTCCTGATAGTGAAGCTCTTGCGCAGGCAGAAGTCCTTACAGTTCTTGAATGGGCTTCGAAGCAAGGGTTTATGGTTCAAGATCCGGAAGTTGAAAACTTGTTGGTAGATGCCAAAGGTAGGTTAGAACTGTACCAATCCAGAGGTTCAAGGGGATTCCATTGATGCAATTGAATTTTTTTCTCTTCAAATTTTCCTTGTGGAGTGTACATACAGTTGGTGTTTTATTTTGATTCACTTAAAGCAGAAGAGAGGCCCCAACACCCATATATCTGTCTTATGTTTTGTCTGTTCCTTGTTTCTTCATACTTAAAGTTGTTTTATTTTTCCCCCGTGGCTGTAGTATTTGGCATTGTTTTTGTTGAGGTTTAAGTTAGTTGGGTGGAGGGGAAGCTGCTGTTGTTTCATTTAAGTGTATAAATACAATTCTTTTCTCTAGATTTTTCAAAGCCATGGATTGAAAAGGTTAAGGGCGAGCTAGGATTCATGGATTTGGGAGTGTCATTTCACCTGTACACTTTTTGGCTTCTTGCAATCTATGCTTGCCTTTTTGCTTTTGGACTTTTGCAGTCTGCACATGCTATATTGCAATGAAATGTAGAAAGACTCTGGAATGCGTTGTCAGGTATTTGAATTCCACTACAAAGAAGCAGTGATCTCTTACAAGTAGGCAGAGATCTCTGTGACAGGAAATTCTGCTGGATGATGTAGAAAACATCTGGAGTTCATTTCTAGCATTAGTAGATCCAAAATCCACGACCGAGTTAAATTATCTTCCTAAGACAATGTGTTCTCAAAGGAAGATATACAGTTGGGGTAAGGATAGAACTCCTTCAAGCTCACCAGTCACTGCCTGATGACCACATCGATTGGGTAGTCCTGAATGTATGACCAATAAGGTTTTGCCTGTCAACTAACTTTTGGCCATTTTGCTATGGTTACATTTTCCTTTGCAGCTGATTGAGTGGCCAGGATTGCTCTGTCTATGGATATGATTTTCAGAATCGTGGCCCGGCCAGTCGGCCACTGTCAGCACTAACAGACGAGTGGTTTCAACCATCTCAAGGTCACGTGTAGCGTGACGATTATGGAAAAGTACCTGGTCCAAGTATGTTGATTGGAACTGAAAATCTTAAGTATCTTTTAGTGAACATTCAGCCAATGAATTGGATTGCAGACCCTTTTTTTTGACCTTATATACTGTACATCTGCAAGCTATGCAGTCACGTTTGGTTTAATACAAAATAGTCCTTGAGTTAAAGTACACCATTAGTCCTTTCTCATGACAATTTCAACTTTATTTGAAGGGGAGCTTTGGTGCAACGGTAAAAATTGTGGTCATGTGATTTTGAGGTCACGAGTTCAAGATGTGAAATAAGCCTCTTGCAATCCATGGCTCAGCTTTAAATCCATGGCTTCTGAAAGCCAGGAGGGATCAGGAACAGACCGAAGTCTTTTTAAAAGTGCAATAGTTGGACAAGTCGATTGACGTGCTAAAAACTGGGAAACACCTTCATTGACCTGGTCGAGTTCTGCCTGTAGGCATCGCTATCTATAGCTGCCATCGAATCAAAGAGACGAAGAAGGAAAATTAAAGAAAGAAACGTCCATCTGGTTGGAAGAGTCCGCATATATTTTACTACGGAAGATCACAACCGAAGAAAAAAATAATGAACTGACTTGCTTACTTTCTGCCATTAGGCTACGTGGGGGCAAGCCCAATGGAGAACAGGAAAAAATAATCACAAATTGATGTCAGAAGGATGGGGAAGATATCTGAGGAATCTAATCTTAAAAAATATGGAGGCTTATTCAACGAAGATTAGTTTGGTGAACTGCTGGACAGAAAGAGTGGCTGTCCGCCCAATCTCTACCGTCCATGTGACCTGCTTATCTGGTTCAAAACTGTTCATTTGGTGTTCCCCTCATAGACAATACAGCCAAACAGAAGGGCCAGCGGACAGATTGGTCCCCATGATACAAGACTCCCCAGTTAACATCCATGGGGAGAATTCTTCTCCCAAGTGGATAGGATCATCTGAATGTTGGAAATTTTCATCTGGTGGGGTCATCCCTTGTCACAGCCCCATCGAACCCCCAGCAATGATATTGTCCCATGCGCACGCGCACGGGTTTTGGTCCTTCCCCCGCGTCCAGGGGAAAACGCGTCATTGCTGTGAAGGGAGAGAACCCCCTTTATAACCAGGCCCATCACCCCCCCTAGCCGATGTGGGACTAACTCTCCTGCGTCCCACCCTCAGACCATCTTGGGTCCCCTCACAAGGCCAACCCTCAGGCCATCTTGGCACGGTAGCCATCTCCCGCCTACGGGACACACGCCCCCGTGTGTCACCACACGAGCGACGGTGCGGCTAGCCATCCACCCTCGGGGTCGGGGTTTGGCTCTGATACCATTTGTCACAGCCCCGTCGGGCCCCTAGCAATGATATTGTCCCGTGCGCACGCGCACGGGTTTTGGTCCTTCCCCCGCGTCCAGGGGAAAACGCGTCATTGCTGTGAAGGGAGAGAACCCCCTCTTATAACCAGGCCTATCACCCCCCCTAGCCGATGTGGGACTAACTCTCCTGCGTCCCACCCTCAAACCATCTTGGGTCCCCTCACAAGGCCAACCCTCAGGCCATCTTGGCACGGAACAATATCATTGCTGGGGGCCCGACGGGGCTGTGACATCCCTAGTGGGCCCACCACAAACAATTATGATCATCCAATATGGAGGAAAAGTAAGGTTACGGGAGACCAAAAAGGGCAGTCTCCCCAAGCTTCCACCTATGCAGATTTCGAAGAAGGGACGGACCACAGGATCTATGATACATAGTCCTACCTTGTATTTTTGTAAAAGGCTGTTTTCACACTTTGCACCCATAAGCTCAAAGTCACGTTAGGACAACTTTACTGTTGCAGAAGACCACTGACCCAAAAGAATAAGAAAGTAAGGTGGCCTACTTTGCATTTCATTTTTTCAATTGTCGCAGACTGCAAAGAAGTATAGGCATTGCCCCCACTTGAAGTGATATCCTCCACAAGCAAAGATGGTTTGTACTGGGTATACATGTTGTGCAAAAAGTGTCTGAGAGCGTCCAGACGTCGCACTCAAGTCCAAGAAAAAACTAGCATTAATGTCATTACCTGCATGACCTTCGAAATTGGAGGTGGGTTGTCATAAGCTTCTATCTTCTTCGACTGAACTTAGGGAGAAATTCTTTGAAATCTTTCTGTCAAAGACTTTGAATACGTACACTTGAACAACCTGAAGTTCATCATTGCAATCAGCACATCAAAGGAACTTCGTAAGAAACCTCCACGGAGACCTTTTATTTTGTAATTCATAAGGAAATTTGGCATTGGTATATAAATGGGACGAAAGTATTTGCAGATATCATATGTCGGGATGTGTCACTGCAAACAATTGATACATAGACATGATAATCTCTAACGGCTCTAGCATTGACCATCAGGGTACTCAGTTGCATCTGTTTTTGTGGGCATTAAGGTCCCAAGACTTTAAAGATAATGTTAACGGGCCATTTGATCCATGAACATACTGGGTGCAACTGTGACTGTGCTACTTGTCAGCACACAAAATCAAATGTGCAAGCATATACACAATACCCAACTCAAAGGCAAACATAGGGGCTTTGGCACAAGCCCAATCACTCAAGGCAGTAGATATACAGCAACAATGAAATCTTCAAAATAAAAATTTTGAGGTATATGGCAGCAATCAAAGTTGTCGAAAAGAATTGGGGAACCCAATATGTTTTTTTTAAGTAGTCCTACCAAAATATACTGCCGTTTGCTTTCTTAATTTATTTCATCATTCTGAAGAAGCCAAAAAGGTTATATCTCCAAAGACAAAATTGGGCATCCAATTACAAGAAAAGATAGACACAGAAGCACTAGATTGGCAGGCGAAGATCTTTCAATTTACGTAAATCGGCCTGAATTTAGAGTATCATGATCGGCAGAGATTTTTACCATATGAATCTGATGTGACTTGGGGTAGTGGACTCTAATGAAATGACATTCCTATTAAACAGAGAAAGGATCATGACAATCTTTCACAAGAAGGCAAAATGCTTATATCGCTGATTCACCAGAGACAAGACGTGCACTGGGATTACGCTAAAAAATAGACAGGATTGCTATGAGAAGATCTTCTTATTTTCTGGAAGATGTTAATGAAGAGGATCATGATAGGGATGGGTTTTTAGTACCATATCAGTTAATCTTATTTAGTTTGGGGTGATGGAATCTGATGGGAATTGCATACTTGTTAACGGAAAAAGGACGTAAGACAGTCATTTCTTCCAAATAGGCAATTTGGATGTCTTTCTCACCAGCATATGATATTTTTCACGTCATACTATATTGGTTGAACCTAGAAAAAGGTCAAGATATGCTACCCAGTCTATAGGAATCAAATGGAAAATTCAGAAACTTTAGGCAACACTTCCTACAAATGGCCTATCAACACTTGGAAAGAGGGGTGTATCTAGATAGCCGCATGACCCACCAGAGCAGCATCTTCTTGACGACTGTGTTGGGACAGATCTGCCATGATCTAACATTTAGAATCTATGGTTTAGTAGAGAACACACTACATCACACAAGAGAGACAATTTTATGTAGTTCGACCAAACGGCCTACATCCACGGGAGAAAGAATACTATTTGACCAGATTACTTGTCTCTCACACTCATCTCTCTCAAATCTATATCTCCTATTTATAGGAGTTACAAGCGTAAGATCGTCAAAACTGATGACTGTTACAGTCATCTTTTACGACACCGTGACTGTTGATGTTGAACTGCCTGAGTCAGTACGGTGTCGACCGCCTTCAATATGTCGGCTATCTTCATCACATGGGCATGGACCATGTCAGCTATCTTCATCACTGTAGCAGAATAATGACGATTCCTTTACTGTAGCAAAATGATGATGTTTTTTACTGTAGCACACTGTATCAGTACTAATATAGTACTGTAGCACCAACAAATTTTTTATTTTTTATTTTTCTTCTTTCCTTGCATTTGACTCTACCTGCTGCTGTTTCAACACTTTCCTCTTGTCAATTTTCATTTTAGCATTCATGCAGCCTGGGTATTATAAGGGCTAATTCAATCTCCCAGTCGTTGGTAACCACACCATCATAGCCCACTAATTATGACTTCCAGCATCAGATCTTGCCTAGTATTCGGCTCATTCCACCAATCTTTATACTGCCATAACTCCACTAGTGGTTTCCAATCCAAAGGATAGAGAAGTGACATCCAAAAGATGTAATTCATGCACCTCCTCATTTCCCTCACCACTCAATAATATAGCAGCCTGAACAGTAGCACTGTAAGCAACAGCCTCTTCGGGGTTGATGGTCTAGCAAAGCTTCTTCCCATTGAAGAAGTCTTACAACAACTGCTAGTCCTTGGGAATCCTAGTAGATCCTAATGACAGCGAAGGGCTGACTATTCTTTACACCCAGCTTGACCAGATCACCGGCTCACGAACATCGACAACCACTCTGTCACACAGTCTTTACTGGAGACAGATATGAATTCACGAACCTCTTTAGCTCTCTTTGTAGACTTAGGATCAACCTTGCTTTGATAGACAGTCCATTTAGAACCTCACTCTGATACTAATTGTTGGGGCAGATCCACCATGATCTGGCATCCAGGGTCTATGATTTAGTAGAGAACACACCACATCACATAGCAAAGACAATTTTATGTGGTTTAGCCAAATGGCTTACATCCATGGGAGAAAGAATACTATCTGACCAGATTACATGTCTCTCACACTCATCTCTCTTAGATCTATATCTCCTATTTATAGGAGTTACAAGTGTAAGATCGTTAAAACTGATAACTGTTACAATCATCTTTTACGGCGCCATGACTATTAATGTTGAACTGCCTGAGTTAGTGTGGTACTGACCTTCTAGATGTTGGCTATCTTCATTACATGAGCGTAGACCATAGCGGGTCCACCCCAATAGACTGTTGGTCCATCCCTTTTGGTGTCAAAAAAATATAATTGTCTACTCCTGGCTGTGGAAGATCCATCCAACTCAAAGACAAGCATGACAGACTTGTGATAATTATATTTCACTGACACATAATCAGCCAGGAACGTATCAACAAAAATTTACATCATATCTCATCAGGCTTGTCTTTCAACATTTAAGGCATTTTTTAACCCAAGACATTGCCTTCTTCTCAAGTCACAAAGCCAAGTTATCCAAACTGTCTCCTCTGGTATTCTATATTTGACCACAGAAAATCACTGCACACAGTTGAACCTGATCTAAACAGCCTGGGAAGTGATCTTAATACTGAAAGATTAAGGAAGATTTCCTGCCATTTGAGAAGTACTCGAGCACGAAGGCGCGCCCACACACACACATGGAGAGGAAGAGAGAGAGGCCAGGGTTCATTATTCCAAATAGGCATACCTTTTTTCACTGTAGAAGCCGGGAATTCAGAATGAGCTTTTCTGGCTCTACTTCTTTGAAAAGCAATAAAGCATTACGTAAAACATTTCTTATTTGATACTAAGGAATTACATAAATGATGAAACACAATTTGGAGCAGTTAGCAACCTCAGAAATGGTCTTAAGATTGGATTATACTGTTCTGGACCACCTTATTGATGTTTCTACTAAGAATTTCCGAACAATAATAGCCAAAGCCAGAGATAGATGGAAGATATGTTACCTTATTCTTAAAGAGCTTTTAGCAGTTTGGAATTTGCAATACCATTAACTTGTTTTCCCACACAGAAAATGTTCAAGAACCATATCTGAGAATTTTCCAGATACACTAGCCTTATAGATGTAAGTTAATCACTATGCTGCCTCAGACAATTTTCATTTTTAAGTTCCATAAATGTTCTGCGGCAAGTTCCACATATCATAAATTTGTTGGCATGAAAAAGATATTTCATAAAAGTGAACTCTATGTATATCAGCTTATCAGTTATCATCCAACATTTACTTCTTCCATTTTGTCTTTTAACGCAAACACAGATTTTATTAAATAGAAACGGTTACAGCTGGAGAGAGATAGTCCAATAAAAGACATCACTATTGACATGTTCACATTCTCATTAGTAAATGAAGATAGAATAACTGTTTGACTCCCTCCCTCTACATAAACGGCAGCCCCAATGCACGAAGCTCCCCCTATGTGGGGTCCAGAGAAGGGGCGGACCACAAGGGCCTATAATATGCAGCCTTACCTTTTACAAGAGGCTGTTTCCACTCCTTAAACCCACAACCTCAAGGATAAAATAAGAATTATGTTAGCCATATGAACTCTACAAGTGGTCCCATCCGTTGTGGCTAAACCATCTCGCTCATATTGTCTTCCTCCACCTAAATGCGAGCTGAATTCTCTTCAATAAAATATTGGAGGGTGGTATGAGGGGCTTAGCTTTGTCTTTCACATATACTATGCACAAGAATGGCCTCTCAGTTGATCTAAGATCTTTTAGCATGGTGTTAGATGGGGCTTCTCCTGGGGCAGGTCACAGGTTCAAGGCTGCTCGTGGGTGTGGGTGTGTCCCAAAAAATGGGAAAAAAGAAATGCCATCAGTCTTGAACTGAACATTCTTCATCCCTTCCTTCCTACTGGTGCAATTCAGCATACTGCATGACAGTTTCTTTATCATCAAGCACTCTAATTTCTTTCTGTTCAAACCACCTTGCAGTGCCGCAACTAAGAGTCTGTTTAGTACCCAATAGAAAGCAAGCCAACCTCGTGAGAGGAAAGGAATGCTAATTCCACCAAACCAACCAAAAAAAAATTGGGACTCCAAACTTCCCAAGTAACAGATTATTCATCCACATTGCATAAAACATATGTACGAGTAAATCAGCACTTCTTCCTCTTGGGTAAGTCGATTGTGTTGATTATTCTTCTGATGAGAGCAAACTCTTCCGTGGAGTTGAAACATGATTGCTGGAAGAACATATCTAAATAGGTAACTGAGATTCCTGAGAATATAATGCGAATACTAGTAGGTGGAATCCCTCAAGAGCTAATTGTTCGAAGCACTCCCCTCTTTGGAATTACTAACTGCCAATGGTAAATCCTCCAAAACCTTCAGGCTCCAGGCACAGATCTTTTCTGAGATCAGCTTTTTCATCCCCAAAAACTCATTCTCTGAAAATCTTATGTAAATAATTTCCTCTATCTTCAGGATATAATTGTAGAAGGATCGAATCTAAGAGATAGTCATCCAAAATCAGATAGTATAACAATGAACTTCATGAGACAATCAGCTTTTTCACCAACTGCAACTTCTGAAGGATTGACCGATTGGACAATAACTATCTAATCTTGGAATGATGCATCTTACTACATGCTTGAAAGAAGGGCTATATTTTCCTTCATTAAAAAGAAAAAGGGCAGCCCCGGTGCACGAAGCTCCTGCCTATGCTAGATCCAGGGAAGGGGCAGGACACAATGGCCTAAAATAGGCAGCCTTACCTTGAATTTTTCCAAGAGGCTGATTCCACGCCTTGAACCCATGACCTCAAGGTCACATGACAACAACTTTTACCATTGCGCCAAGGCTCCCCTTCATATTTCCCTTCATAAGCCATTTATTTGAGAATTCTGAAGTCCTGGACAGACAAGCATACTATGTTGTTCTGGACTTATCATCATCCACATATACATTCATCTCAACTCTCTTTCTAATGCCTTTAAAATAATTTCCATCTCAGAATTTTTTATTGCTCGATATGAATATCTTGCAAGCTAGATCAATTTCAATTCAGACCTTATTTTCGATCTTAAAAATTTTCTTTTGTTTTATATGACTGTCTCCAATGTTAGACCAATACAACAAAATATAGCCCCTCGAGATAAACCTTAATGGTGAATATGAGTTCATTTTCGGACCCTGTTTTCTTTAGTGGTTGGTAGTTAGCTATATCATTCATGTTCATGTAAATGTCTCGTCTCATCTCGTGCTTTCTCCATCTAATCTCGGGGTCATGTGAAGCATCACTTACTATGGGTAACGATTAATGATAACTTAGATGGGGGCGTGTTTCAATGTTTACAAGGCCTCACAGATTCCCCTCCATTTTTGCTCTGGGTACAGCTCCTCTTTTTCTGCTCTTTCTTTCTATTTTAGGAATTTGAGATTCATTAATACGAAACAAGGAGAAGAAAGAAGGAGAAGCGCATTAAGGACCTAGAAGGTTACACAAAGCCAAATCCAGAAAATAAATAAGATGAAACAAACAGCAAAACGCGTTGCTTAATCACTGCAAGGCGAAAACCTCAGGTACCACCAGTATGGTACTTTTGAACTGATATGAGCAGATAATATACTTGATCTTAGCCAAGAGGATGAGAAAGGTACATTGACACCTTGAGCAAGTGTTTGGCATGCTTGCTTGGAGATCTCAGAAATGATTAAAATCCACTTTGACAACCTGTCCGCAGCTCCCTCAGATTCCCCCACTACCATGAAGGGATCTTCAAGGCACCAAATAAATGTTCCTCGTCCTATTGATACTTATGAAAAAAGGGTAAATTACTCTCCAGAACTAATGGTTTATGTCTGCTTACAGTCCAGACATGGAGCCCCCAATGGTCCAAAGAATGCGTGAAAACCTAACCATTCCCATCCAATCAGTCCACAAACTTGGAAGTGCTACGTTCCACATTCTTGAATTGTTGAATTTAACGTCACACTAATGGAAGGGCGGGGTGTTCCCGCCGGAGCCACTTGGGCGTCAAAACGAAGCTCTCTCTGCATTCAGGCCAGCAGCTTCAAAAAATATGCACTGCCTACTTAATTCAGGGAGATCTCAAGGCTGCAACTCACATACACGAGATTGAATACAGCTTACCACTTCTTCTGGCACAATGCGTGACGGTAGCTGCTGGTGTTGGAGATTAACAGAATCTGTTTAATTAAATGGAACACATTTTCAATGACGTATACATGGATCAACATCCGGAGCATGTTATTCTTGGAAAGTCATAAGGTTTGCTAGTTGAAGAAGGTCGTAAATGGTCCGAAGCAATGTCTTCATGCATGGTTCAAGAGTTTAGATCCATGTTACAAATAAGGTCACAACGGAGTCGTCTGGATCATCTGTATTTGATGAAAGGTCCGCCAAAGAGTTGTTCAAGCAGTCTATAATGAAGTTATGGTCAGTACAGGTAGATCAATAGGGCTTTGATGCATTTAGAAGGTACTTGCAGATATGTTCAATTGAATGAACCGTGCCAACAGATATTTTCTTGGAACTGAAGTATTAAGTCTAAGTAGGACGCCTATGTCAAATGAACTATGTCAGTGACTTTTTGTCAAGATAGGAACCATAGGATCTAAACAACAAACTAACGGTTATGGTCAGTACTTTACTAACTAGGCAGTGTTAATGTCTGATTTATTTGACATAGACCTGATACGGCATTTCTCATAAACATTGGGAGCTATTTTGTGCATGTTTTCGACTTGACCACTTGAATGCAGTTGGTCACATCTCATGATATATGACGGCTACGTTTAGTCAAGGAACTTCCCTTAAGATGAATAATTACTTGTATGTTGAAACTTCAAAGCTATTCCGATGCTCATTGGCAGGATCTCTTTCTGACAAGTGTGAATTACCGGATATTGGACCTTTGTTGCAGGAATTCGGTGACACGGAGAAGTAGGAAGCAGAGTGCTGTCGGGAGTATGCTTGTCATACACTTGCTTGCAAAAGAAACGTTCTAGATAACCCTCATAGACCTTGCGTACCACAAAAGCAAGCAGAGATCATTGTTAACCATCATATCACCATGCTCTGACACACGATTCACTTCTTTTGTCGTTCGTGCTACACTCAATGGATCTGGTACTCTCCTTAGGTAGCAGTATCTGCACCACAGGTCCAAAAAAATAAGTATCTTCCTTGACATCCGAAAACATTCAATCCAAAAGTTGGAATGAGATTTGAAGACATACTAAAGTGGAAGTTGTCGAAAAGTAAGGCCATGAGAAGACTAGCTTGGAATCCAGAACGAGGAAAAGACAAAGCTATAACCTCGATGTTTGGACTAAATTCGTCCCTTAATATTTTTGCTTAGGATTCTTCATTTTTGACATCCCTCATGCTCTTTCTATAGGGTATTTTTCTTCTTACCAGCATATTTTCCCCACTATTCACCAAGTGCGATGATTTCAAATGTAAGAGATAAGCCGGGAGAAGGTGAATATGGGATCAGATATTCGCAGATACAGGAGAAAAGAAAGATCATGACCATCTCTCTCTTTTCTTTGTGAATAGCCTCTCAAGCTGATTGTTATTCCTTGCTAGGCACCTAACATACAAGGCTACACATTCAAACTTGGACTAGGTACATGAATCAGGCTTTAGGCCAAGCGTTCCTTGTGCTTCTGTCCTAGAATCAAGTAATTCCAACCAGTCGAGAACTTCCGTAAAAAGTGAGGCCCGTCAATTTCACTGTAGGAACTAAAACAGTGGTGAGCATTCAATCTCACTAGATTAAGAGAGACATCGCCCACTAATTTACTACAGAGTTCTTTTCTACTCCATTTGAACTTCATAGCAATTTGCTGAAGGAGCAATCAAGGTTCCATCAGAAGAGTTTAGGTCATACCAAATTGATGTGGATGAGATTAGTTATGAGTCTCACTTAGGTTTACCACGGTAACATTCTACTAGAATACACTACAAAAACGAAGGTGGATGATAAGTGGAATGATGAACTTCAGAAAATCACAAATTTTACATGCATCAATGCAAGGGTCCTCAATTGAGAAGGAAAAACAGGTTGGTAAGACGGTTTATGCATCTTATTAGGGACTTGGGATTACTTAATTAGAGCATTCTGATCTCAAGAAGTCTCAAGGAAAATATTACCACCTCATCAAAATTCAGCCAGGGTATATCTCTAGCATCTCCTCCAACAGGATGCAAAACAAACTGTGACTTAGAGAAGATGAGACTGACACTTGGACTCTAAAACTGCTTTACTGATTATTCACAACGCGGTAGGCATTTCCTATAGCTGCAAGGACGAAAAAAAAAGAGCATAACGAATGATAACAAAGCACACGAACAAGCCCATGACTAAGTGAAAATTATTCATAAAGGAAGAAAGAGAACTGAGATACAATGGTCAAGAGGGTGCCCAATACAACATTTTGATGCCATCAATGGGTCTTACGTAGCTTCAGCGACAAGAAAATTTCAACCTCAATTGTTATGAATTATCAAGATCTTTGGTCATTCTTATTTAATTTTCAAGTAAGTCTCAGCATTTTCTTTTTCTTTTTCTTTTTCTTTTGTCGTGGGGCATAACAAAAGAAATTAAATAATTGGTTTCCACCAACAAACTGGACACAGGAAACAGCTTCAAGCTAATAAGATACACTGCACAAAGAACCTACGGGTTATTGTAAAGTACATGTTCTCTTTTCTGGACAGCAACATGTAAGATATTTCGTATTTTGCTTTTGGGGGTTTCCTTGATTGATCTAATGGAAGAAATTGATCATGTATCAATCATGGAGATTAAACCACTGTTTTAGGTGTTTTGAGATATGAAGTTTTGAGGTACTTTTGAAGGGGGATGAATTATGAATGACTTTTATAATTTAGTTTCTGGTTTTAACCTAATGTTCTTATGGTTTGACCAGATTATCTCTCCAATTGTTCAGCAACATTTCTAGCTCTGGTGGATTCCTGCTAGATCATTTGCTGTTACTAGGAAGAAATATTTAGAAAAAGTGATTAATAGCCTTGAGTGCCGTCATCCAAATAGGTTCGGATACCATCTGTCATTTAATACCTGCATTCTCTATGGGGTCAGGACATGACACAACAGTCTATTACTTAGGTTCATTCTGTGCTTGATCACTTCTATATTGTAATAATGTTTACATAGCTTTAACTTCATTCATTCGGGAAGCATCATGATAATAAAAGAGAATGGCTTCTTACCAATCTTACCCGGATAAAAATATGGAATCATTAGTCAGATGGCATCCCACCCAATATCAGTCTGTCATCAAAAGTTTCGGAAGTGACCCAGGAGACAAATAATAGGACTGGAAAATGAAAATAAATGGAAACAATCAACTCATCATGGTGGAATGAACAGTTGGAATGTTGGTTTCTGATTTGTGTTGAGACTGCCCCAAGAACTTAATCGGCATTGGTGACCCAAACGTTGTACTTAAAAAATGAATATAACTGAAGCGCAAGGTTAAACCTCTACACCAACATACACTTGGGCACCGTTTATGCGAAACCAGTAACAACTCACTACTGGATCCTTTCCACCCCATCTAAAACAGAGCGTATTGCTCGCACGTTGCTGTGACTTCCCAGAATCCAAACTCCAGTCCTCATATCTGAAGCCAAAATCTAATCAACTGATAGTGCTTTCTTCTAATTGAAGCCAATACAAAAAAACCAGCTACCAATCCATTGAAACCAATTGCCACTATGTACCTTTGATCTTATCAGCTCAATAAAGCAACCAATCAGTTCCCACAGTGCTCCAAATTGTCCCCAATTTCGGGTCTACACAAAACTACAATACTAAACAGATAACCATCAAATACATTGGAGTGTAAACAAAGTAATTACAGATAACGGATACACAAAAGCCGCAGAGCAAAAATGAGCACATGGAGCCAAATACTGTTATTTTCTATCCTGCTAGAACCAATTAAACAGAACAGAGTGAGGAAAGAGAGACCCAATTCGAGGCAATAGAACAAAAAACAAATAGAAAATCCAAAATAAAATTACGATTTTGACAGTGTCCAGCCGACCCATGGGCAAACCCAATTGAGAAGACCCAATAAAAAATCAACCCAACTCTAAAGACTACAAAATCTACAGTTACCTGCCACAATTTTGGACCATTCCAAATTAAGAAACGAGGCTGGATTAGGAGCATTTTGGCATCAATCGAACTGGGTTTCTGGAAGCAATAAGACGTTGCATGTAAAAGGGCTTATCAACTGGTAGAACTGCATTTGCACAGGGACTCCATTTTCATTTTTCTTCAAAAACAATGTGTGGCTAGTGGTTAGCACATAGGACAATGCAAACGAATTCTGGCGGAAGACTTGAAATGGACGATATCCAACAACTTTATCTAGATTCGGACCTTTTTGTTCTTTGCGGCACAGGCTGGCTGGAAGATTCAGAGTTGACTGTGGACGAGGATATTTGGGTCCAGTGGGAGAGTACAGAAACTGATTGATCCTAGGCGATTGAGTCATTGTTTATGATCTAATGGCGGCCAGAAATTGAACATTATACTCACTGATGGCTGATGAGTGGAGGAAAAGCTCTATTGTACCAATCTATAAGAATAAAGGAGACATTCAGAGCTGCACTAATTATCGAGGGATCAAACTTATGAGTCACACCATGAAACTTTTTAAAAGAGTGATTGAGAAGAGGCTTCGACATGAAACAGGTGTATCGGAAAATCAGTTTGATTTCATGCGTGAGAGGTCTATCATGAAAGTTATTTTCTTATTAAAACAATTAGTAAAGAAATATATGGAGAGGAGAAAAGACCTACATATGGTCTTTATCGACTTAGAGAAAGCTTACGATAGAGTTTCTAGAGAATTAATATGGAGGGTGTTGGGAGGTAAGGGGGTTTCTCAAGGGCATATAGACATAATTAAATATATGTATGAGGGAGCGGTAACAAATGTTAAGACCACTAGTGGCGTGACTGGTGATTTTCCTGTCACTGTAGAATTGCACTAAGGATCGACATTGAGTCCATACCTCTTCACATTAGTTATGGATGAGTAAACAAAACATTTACATGAGGAGATTCCCTAGGGCATGCTATTTGCAGATGATATAGTCTTACTTGATGAGACAAGGAAGGGTATAAACATAAAGCTAGAGTTATGCAAAGAAGCATTAGAATATGAAAGATTTAAAATTAGCTGAACTAAGACAGAATATATACAATGTAATTTTAGCAAGGAGAGTAGGAGTGGAACACCAATCAAGATTGATAACTAAGAAGTCCCTATGAAAGACCTCTTTTGGTACTTAGGATCATTGATCCATGAGAGTGGAGAGATTAAGAGGGAGGTTACCCAGAGAATACAAGCGGGTTGGAACAAATGGAGATATGCATCTGGAGTTTTATATGATCGGTGGGTGTCATTCAAACTAAAAGGAAAATCCTATAGGATGGCAATAAGGCCAACCATGCTCTATGGATCAGAGTGTTGGCCAGTTAAGGAACATGATACTCATAGGATGAGCATTGCAGAAATAAAGATGTTGAGATGGATAAGTGGTAAGATAAGAAAGGACATAATTAGAAATGAAAATATTAGAGAAAATTTAGGGGTAACACCAATAGGTAATAAGATGAGGGAGATTAGACTTAGATGGTTTGGACTTGTCCAAATGAGACCAACAATGGCACCAATTAGAATAAGTGAGGCAATACAAGTAGAAAGTTCTAAAAGGGCAAGGGGAAGGCTCAAAAGAACGTGGATAAAAGTGGTGAGGAAAGATTTAAAAACTTTGGGACTAAATGAAACCATGGTATTTAATAGAGTGGAATAGAGGAATAAGATTTATGTGGCCGACCCCTAATTGGGATAAGGTCTTGATAATGATGATGAGTCACTGATGCCTACGTCAAATATAGTCCCTTGGGAATAACGAAATGAAAATAACTTTATCCGTAAGTGATCCTCTCTTTTGTCAGCCAGCCCCACGACATAAACAAATTTATTGAAATATAGATTAATAGCCTAAAGCCTTCTACTTTTTGTTGTTAAGTAACTTTATCCATGTTTTAAGTCTGCAAACAGCAAGAAAGAAAATCACTACTAATGGAAAATTGAAGTCATAAATTATCATCTTATGCCCAAGAGTCCCATGACATTAAGACAGTTAGTGCCCACGCGGTGAAACAACAACATTAGCAACTCTCAATACTAGGTTCTTTTGGTATTACTAACTGGGACCAGTTCACATCTTTACTATCGCAAGATGGGAACTGAAATGTACGTCAGGATCCCACCTTGTGAGTGGGCTTGCTAGCATCGATTGGTTCAAACGTCTTCAATTATTGCTTAATTTTTGCTTGGCTATTCCTTACAAGAGCTGATATTAGGAGCCTACTATTACTTCACGGCAATGGCCCTTCTCATGTCTTCCAACTGAAAGTGCTAGGTTGTTGGTTTGTGCATAGTTTCTATTAACTTTCAAAAATATACTAGTGCAAATGGTCATGCCATTCTTCCTTCTTATTTCAAGGTGGACTCACTTGAACGCTGGATGGGCATTTGAAGCGGATGCTACTCTAAGAACATTAACAGAAACAAAAAATGTAAGGTACATAGTATTTTATAGGGAGGAAGCAAAATGAAGCAGGTGCGACATGGAAACTTCAACTCCACCTATTATGACCTGTGGAAACAGAGAGAGAGAGAGAGAGAGAGAGAGAGAGAGAGAGAGAGAGAGAGAGAGATTAGGATGAGAAAAAGATGACATGTACGTTATAAAATTTGGAGAATCCCTTTAAAAGTACGAGGGATCTTCTTATCATGCGTATATCTATACTCTACAAACAAAGAAGATCCCTCGTATTTTTAAAGGGCTTCTCCAAATTTTATTATGTGCATGTCATCTCTCTCTCTCTCTCTCTCTCTCTCTCTCTCTCTACACACACACACATATACAGAGAGGTGGGGGGGGGGGAGAGTCTACGGAGAAAATGTTTGCTTTGTAAGGTTGTCTACAGTGGAAGAGACGGGGATGAGAGAAAGACTGAGACTTATAAAAAAGTTTATATAGAGAAAAGGAAATGAATTTATAGGAAGCAAATGTAGGATAATCTGGGAGATTATATGGGCCTTTACTTTATCAAGTTGTTTTGAGAGAAGGTTAAGATAAGGACATTGAGAAAGACAGCGAGAGAGAGACAAAGTAAAGAGGAACTTTAGGAGAGTAATTAGGGTGAAGAAATGTGTTGAAAGAGAATTTTTTTCTGGGAAGAGTGATGTTACTGGATATCTATGATTTGATGTCCGATAGATTTTAGGAATGAAACACAAATCAGGAGAATTAGATAAAAGAGATGATTTACTGGAAGAAGAGAGACATGTGGAGAACTAGAGAGTATTTTGGGTGGAATTGCAAAAGAAAGAAGGGGAAATTAGATTAAAACCAATTTTTGTTTAACTATGTTACTTATTTTAAAACCCAAAATAAGAAAAGGTATGGAGTTTCTCAAAATCTCCATGTCATTTCTCTACCAAATACCTAATTATGTTACTCTCTCTCTTGGGGGATAAACTAGCAATTCTCTTTCCTGCCTACTAGTTTGCATTTTTTTTTTAATATAGCTTATTCTAGAAATTCCTCCTTCTTCATTTTAGTCATTATCTAAATTGAGTTATTATGCTTTATAGATGACCACTGCAATGAAAGTGTACACTAAATTATAGTATATTTTTTATATCAATAAACAAAGGTTAGGTTGCAGGTGGATTTGATGTATATTCAAGCTGAATTAACCATTGCTGTCAAAAGAAAACGGGAGGTGTTGTTCCAGCTTCATAATAATCTAAGATTAATTGCATTGGAAGCAGAAATTACATGTTGAATGGTTATGATGTGGGATCAGAAGACCAAATTCTACCACCACATAACTGGAAATAGAATAAAGAAAAACTGCATACTGCTTATATTAAAAGGTCCAAGGAAGAGTACACCTATGATACAGCTGAAATTAAGGAGAGCTTCACCACTTATGCAATTTATTCTTTAGCATATATTTCCTTTTCCTTAACTCTTGAAGTACAATAAGCATTAGTAACTCCTACGCCTATGTGGAAGAATGTAAATGGGCTATGTTTCAAATGGGAAGATCCAAAGTAGCTGGTCCGGATAGGTGCCCTGCAGGTTTCTACCACATAACTGGCCTCGCCTTGGAGCATTTTATTCACTGAATGGTCAAAGCAGCCATCAGTACAACTCATTTTCCGAAAGAGATGAATTAGTTCATCACATCAATTCCCTAAAGGCAACCAGAATAAAGTTGTAACAGGTTTCGATTATCAATCAATGCAATGTAATTTACAAGATAATATCTAAAGTGGTGATCAACAGAATCAAGCCTTATCTTCCAATTCTCATTAATATTGCCTACGTTGTGTTTGTTCTGGGGCGAAGTATACATGATAACCTATTGCACGTACATGAGATTATAACATTCTTCCACAAGCAAAGAAAAGAAGCTATTAATATGCCATAATAGCTAACATGGTGAAAGCTTATAATGTAATTAAGTGGCAGCCTGGTGCAAGAAGCTCTCGCATATGTGGAGTCTGGGAAAGGGGTGGACCACAAAAGGTTAATAGTATGCAACCTTATCTTGCATTACAAGAGGTAGTTTCCATGCCTTGAACCTATATAATTTAAGTGGAAGTTCCTTAAATAGGTGCTTACCAAGATGAAATTTTTGTAGAAGAATATTGATCTTATCATGTTTTGTATTTAAATTTCTAGCCTGGCTATGCCAACTAATGGCTCTCAAACAAGATGATTCAAACCTAAGCGTGGTATTAGACAAGCGTATCACTCTTGTCATGCTTATTTGTTATATGCTCCGGGGCAATCTCAAAGTCTTTTGAGCATGCTATTCAGAGTGGGGGGTTAAATAAAGCCGAGTACTTTCAAAAATATTCTTCCTAGGACTTGGAGTTTCAAACAAATTTCTAGTGTAGAATAATGGTTACTGGAAATAAGGGTTTCTTGAAAACCTTAATTAGGAAATTGAAGATGAAGTACTCTCTCATTAGCTCTTTCAGAACCAAAAAAAATGAATTCAATTGGGTCTCTCCTAAAATTGGCAATTTACTCTTAGGTCATGCTATAATATGATCACGTCTGCCCTTTAGGAGCATATCATACTAACTAGGGAGATATTATTTTCATCCATATTCCTATAGATGTTATGGATGGCTCTAACTTTAGGTGGGCCAGATTTTTGGATATTAGAATCATTCACAATGCTGTCCTTCAGTTAGATGTTCCTTGTTTTGAAATTCTCATCCATTGTATGATAGTAGCCACTATTTATTATGAGTTGTGAAATGAATGGTCTACTGCGTAAACAACCACAACACCTTGGAAGCTAATCTATGATTTATCGTAAATGAACTAAGCTCAACATATACTTAAGTTAAGTCACTTATTTATTTACTCACTTTATATAAGACTATACTTTTTAATACAAATAAAATGGCCAGTTAGACTAGATATTATCAAGTTTTTTCATTTACCCTCATCTCGCATATTGAAAATTAGGGAGACTTATTGCATGTGGAGAAATCCTCAAGGAAGGGAAGATTTTCATAAGGAAAGAGGAGGAGAAGGAAATAGGAAAAATTTTAGGGGAAAGTTGTGTAGAAAGAGAAGGATAAAGAGAAGAAGAAATAGGATGAGATAGGAACGGACTGAGGAATTTTTTCTTGATCTTTTGATAGGGTAAGTAACTAATCTCCTTTCAAACATTTTTATTTATTTATTATAGAGTTTGTTCAATTTCTGTTAAGTATACATGAGATCCTAGTTTTGTCTTTTTATATATTATAAATAGAAAAACAAATATCATTATTTTTAGTAGGAAAAAACTGAAGATTTACTGAAATTCTTGTTAAAGGAGGTTTTCAAGAGATTGCTCGAAAACATAGTTTGAAGGTAGAACCTTGAGTATATATGTCAAATTTTTGTGATTACTATGTTATAATCTATTTATATGAAACAATTATCAAATTAACCATTAGATTGTTTTGAAATTTGATGGGTTTTTGTCCATAATTGTAACACCCTGGATTTTTAAGACTTTTTTTTTTTTTTTATAATGGCATTTTAAATAAGAGCATTTGGGATCCCATGAGAAAAAGCTTTATTTAACATTTTACTAAAACCTATCTTAAAACTCCAGGTGTTAGTTTTCCTTTCTCAAAATAGCATACATGTAAATTAAATAATTCGCGTATAAATCAACGTCAAATAAATCGGCACCTTTATTTTAAATCAAATAAATGTCCAAAACACAATAATGCCATGGCCCAGGGTCTATCCATCATACCATCCCATATAAATGTCCAACATATGTCCAAACATCCAAATCACATCCAAATATAAAGTATGCAGTCCATAATAAAAATTCAAATGATAATCCTCTCTAATGACTCACATTACTGTTTAAAACTATAGGGAAAACTAGTCGTCAGCAGCTCTCAAGGTTTATCAACCGCTTTTCCTTTCCTGGTGTCGCGCTCGAGATCTAAGGCATTGCAAAACAAAGCAATGCCTCAACAAGCTATCGCTTGTATAGGTACATAAACAATTAATGTAATAAATGAAAGAAATAATAAACAGCACTGATGAAAAGTCTAACATTTATGAAAATAGTGATATCATAAGACCATGTTCAAATAAATACCAATTTATTCCATATGCTAAAACTCAAGAGCACTTATAGCTTGAAATCCCCAAGACATGCCCCTCATCCTGGGGTTAGCCTATAAAAGGACCAGCTAATAAGCCTCTATTCTCATTTCCATGTAATCCATGCATTTTCTATATATATAATAAGAAATAAGTCTCTAATTAAGCATAACTAATTAACATCATGCTTGTAAAAGTATTTTAAATAAGTTTATTTAGAAAAAAATTTCATTTTGGAATAACCATCCTGTACTCAATGTCGCATGAAATCCACGATAAATAATAATTAAAATTTAAAACACAATCACACATGATGCTATGTTTAACACATGGTTTAAAAATCAAGGCAAAACATTAGTTGTCGTCACCTACCTCAATGTGAGACCACTAGCTTGCTAATAACTCCCTTTAACTGGTATATTAAAGTGCACCTGTACATATCACATAACTATTTTAATATTTTTCTAAATAAAAAGTGGTCATTTCTAAGTTTTTAAGTTAAAACTAGGTCTGCGTCGTCAATACGGTCACAACGCCTCTTTCGGATCGTGATTTGGACCTCTCTAGCTCCCAAAAATCAAGTTTTTGTGAAAACTACCCTTAAATGAAGCATGCCGAACACCATAAGGTGGTTTATACTGGCAGCACCCTTTTCCGCCAGTTTACACCAGCTTATACCGGCGCCATGAAGATGCACCAACATGCAGATGCCACACGGGACACGCGCCGTGCATCTTCGGCACCTCGACCACCAAGTGGCGCCTTCCCGCACGCGTGCGACGACGATGTCATGTGACGTCGTCCCTCGTGCGTCCTGGCGTCAGCGCCAGGGCACAGATGCCGGAGAAGATGACCGGATTCCGGTAGTCTCCGGCGGAGCTACAGAGCTCCGTTTTGCGTGATTTTTGCGCCATTTTCTTCAAAATTCTCTCTAGAATCCATTTATGCCATCATTTTGCACTGATTTTGCCAAAAACCATGGTTTTTAAACAATTTTTTCTAAGTTCCTAAAATCATCCATAGGTACTGGTTTTTGCGTTTTCTAGAGAAATCCACCGTTGGATCACTCCCAAATTTAAAGGGTTTGCTCTTGGGTCTCTTGTACACTAGTTGGACGGTGCGATTTCTAAACGGAAGAGGTTTGATCTGTGAAATCATGCTCCAACAGTAGCATGCACACAGGTTCCCAAAAATATCTGATTTTTTCCTAATTTTTAAATGCTTTCCTAATTATTTTTCTAATTAATAAATACAAAAAAAACATAGATTTGAAGCTTACCTTGCGCCTGGCCGGGGTTGCTCGTGTTGCCAAGGTTCCACTAGCCGGAAAACTCAGACCTTGCAAAGCTAGGGTTCTGAGCTAAAAATCCCAGAGAAACGCTCAAAGTGGAGCGTTTTGGCTCCTGAGGATGATCAGATATAGGGTTTAGAGTCTTGGGGAAGAGAAACTCTTCTCCACACGTCTCTTCCCATGTCTCTCTGGCGATTTTTCCGGCACTGGTAGAGACGTGTGGAAGATGGGGGTGCCATTATCAATTTGGACCCCTGTCTAACACGTCTCTATCAAATGACCAATTTGCCCCTTTCCACTTTGACGGCTCATAACTCTCTTGTTTGAGCTCCGTTTTTCGCGTTCTTGATGGCATTGGACTCGTATCGACGAGCACTTTCTAATTCTTATATTTTCAGGAAAAATTTCCATCTATAAATTTTTATTTTTATTTATTTAAAAATTTCCTATTTTATCCTAAAAATTAAGGATATTACAATAATCCTAGCTAATTGTCCTTATTATGGATTTTCAATCAGATATGTGAATCAAAAGTTTGTAAGTAAGAAATGAAAATTATATCCCACTTCTTAAAAGTATGACAATCCTAACATGACATGGATGATATGTGAATCAAAAGTTAAAACATTATATGTGTTTGTACTTTTTTGAATTATGAAAATTAATAACAATTTCTGTAATGTTTTTCTGCTATTTGGTGAATGATTTCAAACCCAAATGTTGAATTTGAGTTTTTGCATGTAATCCTAATATGAAATCATTAATTAGTGAATAAATTTATAAATTTTGATTTTAAGCTTTGCATATATATTTGAAATAGTGTTATGCAACTTTCTTGTATGACTCCCACTAGAACTCTTGATTCTCTCTTTTTAGATAATTTCTGTAGATAATCTGCTCATTATACTATAATTTAATATATAATGCCATCATAACCATAAATTAGTATTGAAACGCTTTCAAATGCTTGAAATAAGCATGGAGTTATTTTAATATATTCTAGCCTTTGGAAAGGATTTTACTCATTGTACTATGGTATATCTATTACTCCTAATAGTACTTCGCATTTTGGATTAGAATGTCTTGGAGTGCTTTATAGTAGTGCCATGAATTGATTTTTGTAGGTGCTGCTCAAACCATTATAGTTTGGCCTTTTGAAATGACTTCTATAAGGGTTCTACTAGTACTTTGTGTATCAGCTTTTAGCTTCGTCAAAACCTTCAATTTGGGTTGAGTTGCTTCAAAAGCTAGGCATTGATTTTTACTCATTTACTGTACTATGGCTTTTTAAAATATTGTAGCACCGATTTTGCTAGTGTTACAACTCACTTAGACCATTATGCACCATTTAGGAATGAAACAAGCGAATCTATAAGTTTTTCTAGTTGATTTCTATCTAAAATGTGAATGCATGAGTTTATGACTCATTGAGAGCTATATGATTTGCTCAATTTTTCAAATTAAGTTTAAAACTAGTTTTTTAGATCTTTAGCTTCTTTTGCATGTTTGTGGTCAAATGGCCTCAACTGACAGTAGCAGATAAATCATGTCCCATCTAATCAATGGTGGTTCATTTAGATCTCACAATGTTTTAATTGGCTTCACTTGATCATTGAGGATGTTTTCTTACCTATCTGCCCAATAGGGTGTTGTATAAGCCTCAACCATATGGTTATGTTTGAACCATCATTTTCTCATAGATGGTATTCGGGCCTTGGTAGTAAGGGTTTTTTGGATATCCAATGGGTGATGCATATGTCATTAGGAGTGGCAAATCGTGTCCACGAGTCGTGTTCGTGTCGTATCGAGACTGACTTATTAGAGTATATGGGTCCACACAAACATGACTTGATTAATAATTGTGTCAAGGACCCGTGACTCGAACACGACCCAATTATTAAACAAGTTAACACGACACAACTAGTGTAACATGATTAGAAAGATGTACAATAACTAATATAAGATGGTTTTAAAAAAAACCATCATATATTGCTATAAGAATATGTGATGGTTTTTGAAAATTTGTCATATATTCTTATACTAATATAAAATGGTTTTTAAAAACATCTTATATTGATGATTTTTCAAAAACCATAACCATCCTATATTGTTATAATAAGATAAGATAGTTTTATTATTATTATAGTAATATAGGATGGTTTATAGAAAAGCTTCTTATATTTAGATATAATATATGACAATTTTTAACACAATTAGTTAACAAGTTGCGAGTCAGATGGGTCAACATAATAGATTAATAGGTCACAAGTCAAACGGGTCAACATGACAGGTCAACTTTGATTGACTCAAACACGACACGATTTTTGGCATGTCATATGAACCCAATAAGACTTGACCTTAACCCGCTAAATCTATATCGTGTTCAAGGTCGTTTTATCATGTCATGTCATATTTTGCCTCTCCTATCTGTTATCTCATTTAATCAATGGGGTTTGGCCTTTTCTGAACTCTCAAAGGGAATGAATGATCATGTTAGAATACATCAATCTAATTTTTATAAAAAAATTAGTAAATATGAATTTTTAGTGAAATGCTCTTCTAAAAAGTTGTGATTCCTGTAGGTTTAGTGTACTTTTCATTCTAATGCTAAATCTCATAGATCACAATTAGTTACTCATTGAGCTATGAAGCTCACCCCTTGATATACTTGACTATTTTCAAAGTATGAGTGAGGTGACACAAGTAGAAGGTTTTAAAAGGACAAATGGAAGGCCCAAAAGAACGTGAATAGAAGTGGTGAGAAAATATTTAAAAACTTTGGGACTAAATAAAATCATTGTACTTAATAGAGGGAAATGCAGGAACAAGATTCTTATGGCTGACCCCTAATTGGAATAAAGTTTTGATGATAATGATGATGATGAGACGAGACTGATGTCTAAATTTTGGGAGGATCGGCGTAGTGTCAGACCTTTTTTTTTTTCAACTTGTGTTTACACAAGTAAATGAATTGCAAGGAGTACTATGTTTTGTAAATATGTAAAGGCTCTTGTAAAGTTTGATCCTGCTTTCCTTTAGCACGGACGTGTAGTTGTGGGAATCTTGACGTGACTTCTTATTCTTAGCTTTTAAATGAAATCTCCTGCCTTATACTTAATTTACAGAAGATTCATCCGACTATGGATAGTGTTTAATACTCAGAATTGCATAGCGCCTAAATTACCTTCAAGATTGGGGTTCTTAGGTGTAACATAACCTTTCCATTTTATAACTAAGATCATATGAGGCCACTATTATAGCTGACAGCAAATAAAACCTCTAGGTCTAGGATTAGCGCTTTTATGATTTCACGTCCTCCGTTTATTTTAGAAGCTCTCTTGTACGATGTTGCAAGTCTAGGAACATCTCAGTTTAGTAAGTAATCCTATGTGTTGGTCAAAAGTGATATTATTATTTGATTAATAAATTACTGCATTCAACAAAAAATGGTGATTCAGGAAATTCCGCTTGCCTACTAAAAAGAAAAGAAAAGGAAAAATCTCAGTGATGCAAATTATTTTTCTTTTAGCCTTGAAAGTCTCAAACATTAGACAATGCTAACCCTTTGGTTGCTGAAGATTTTACACCATTTACATTTTGAGCCATCTATTTATGAGGTGAATATGCTGGGAGCTAAAATATAAGTAGGGCTCGCCATCTTCAATGATCCAAATCATTTGTCCTCTTTACCACGCTATGGATAAGTCATATACCAAAACTAGAACCAATCTGATAATCCTAGCTTCTTATTTCTGGCTTTCAAAATGAATATTAAAACGGGCAAAGAGCAATAATTTGCGTTCATAATCAAAAGCACCACATAGCAAGGGTATAATCATCAAATGGTGGATATGAATCATATGTCTCTCATCCATAGCACACTATGCGGAAACAGGTCTAAAATGCATGATTTGGATCAGATTTAACTTACATTTTTGGTGTTCGACTTAGACCAACATACAAAGGGATCATAAAAGTTTTTAACTCAAATTTCAAAAGAGAAACTAGAGGAGGTGATCTGATCATGTCTAACTATCGATTGGAGATGCAGGATGACACTCAAACCGCACAACATCTTGCTCAAATATAGTC
This sequence comes from Warburgia ugandensis, assembly GCA_035236585.1. NCBI lineage: Eukaryota > Viridiplantae > Streptophyta > Magnoliopsida > Canellales > Canellaceae > Warburgia > Warburgia ugandensis. The sequence continues at coordinate 47,274,782 of CP141129.1, forward strand.
TTCAATGTTTGTAACTTTCAGTAAGTTTTCTACTATGAGTGAAAGCAAGATTCAGTGCATTTAATCACCCCCTATAGTTTTCTGGATGTAGATGGAGAGTGAGAAGGGTACAAAGGATGGCCCAAGTAAGAATGGATGTACCATCACCATAGTTTTCATTTTTCATGCATTTTTCATTCCCCTAGCCATGTTTACTGACTTGCATGGGACCATGCATTACTGCATCATTTTAATTAGTAATCCGTGTTAAGGGGCTCACTTAATGGCATCTTTTTAACAACCCAGGTACAAGTGGACGGTCTTGATCACACTTGCCGAGCAGTCCTTCAAGCCGAGTGCTATAATTCTTCCCGTTATAATTGCAGAGAAATCGTCTTTCACTTTGTTGACCATGGAATGAATTTTTCTTTTTTGTGGGTGTTATGAAAGTATAAGTCAGAGGCTTATCTGAACAAAATCCCAACCTTTCAAACCATGACCACTGCAATGCATTTCCCAATCTCCTCCACCCAATTTACTCCACCCAACTCTTCTTTTCTCATATCTATTTCTACCTCAAAGCGCCGCTGCACAAAACTTCTTCCACCGTTCAAACCCAATTCCTTCTCTTAAACTCCATCACCATGGCTGCTGCACTCACAGCTGCAGTATCTGTTCCATCCTCCAAATCATCTTCTTTTTCTTCTAGAATTTCCATCAGCTCTACAGAAAGAATCAGTTTCCACAAGGTAAAGCCCGACCCTTATACGATGGAAAAGAGCATATTCTTAGTTTTCTATGTTTTGATTCATTTTGATTTGTTGTTTTTGGGTTTTGGGCAGACAAATTTGTATTCATGGAATGTCTCTGTGACTGGAAATGTGCTTCCAATTAGAGCCCAAGTCACTACAGAAGCTCCTGCAAAAGTAGCCAAAGTTTCTAAGAAGAATGATGAAGGCGCAGTAGTTAACAAGTTCAAGCCAAAGGAGCCTTACATTGGTAGATGTTTGCTTAACACCAAGATCACTGGTGATGATGCTCCTGGAGAGACATGGCATATGGTTTTCAGCACTGAGGGTATGCTTTTACTTGATCATTTTGCTTTTGATTCGAAGAATTTCTGAATCAGCTACTGGTTTTTGTTCTTAGTTTGGTTTTAGCTGAATTCTGAGTGGTGAGATTTTTTTATGGCAGGTGAGGTTCCGTACAGAGAAGGGCAGTCTATTGGTGCTATTCCTGATGGGCTTGATAAGAACGGAAAGCCCCACAAGCTGAGATTGTACTCAATTGCTAGCAGTGCTCTTGGAGACTTTGGAGATTCCAAGACTGTAAGTTTAAGCCCAATTGGTGTCGCTGATTGCTGATTGCAGTTTCGTGATTTGTGAGTTTATCGATTATGGGATGCTTTTAACTTCTTGGGAAATATATGAACCATCCTTATAATTCCAATGTCCCCTTTGCTGATGTGTATATTTCTCGATGTTCTATTGAATAAGCTTCTCCATTTTTGTTATGGGGGCAATTGATGAATTATCTTTTGCTGTTTAATGTTCCCTGTGATTAGAGTGTTTGTGGTTTAATCCATGTAAAAAACGGTTCCATTTTCCTTTCAGTTTCATCTTTTCCTTATATGGTGATTGATTGACAGCGATGTCGATATTTCAACAGGTTTCTCTCTGTGTGAAACGGCTAGTATATACCAATGAGGCTGGGGAAGTAGTTAAAGGAGTCTGCTCAAATTTCCTATGTGAGGATTTTTGTGGATCTACTCTTTCTAATTCATGCCTATGTGTTTCTATACTTTTTCCATGGTAGTTCACGTGGTGTAATTAGAAGACAAATTATAAGGACAGACGTTCCTATAGTTTCAGTAATGCGGACCATATAATTTAAACCCATAAAAACATCAGTACAATAATTTGGAAAATGCACAAGCTGTATAGCGCTGACATTCATATTTTCAGGCGACTTGAAGCCTGGGGCAGAAGTGAAAATTACAGGACCTGTTGGGAAAGAAATGCTTATGCCTAGGGATCCAAATGCCACCATTGTCATGGTAATTCTTGGAGCTCAAACCATGTCATATTCATTATAAGTATATTTGCCATTCCAAATTGTCAGGTGATAGACGAATAGATGTCTGTGTTTCTTGTATTCTGTAATTCTCTTACATGACTTCTCTAAATGATTGCTATGATTTTGTGGATTGCAGCTTGCAACGGGAACAGGAATTGCGCCTTTCCGCTCATTCTTGTGGAAAATGTTCTTTGAGAAACACGAGGATTACAAGGTAATTTGGTCTTCAGCAAGTGTTCAGAAAACATGAGAGATATCTGATTGATTTATTCACTAGCATAATTTATAGAATACAGCTAGATTCCTTTATCACTAGGATTTCACATAAAGCTAAGAAGAAAAAATTATTTGAACTCCAAAGTTAAAGATAATCACAACAGGGATATACATGAACGTAACAAACTGCCACTAGAATCATCCTGCCTGTCATTCCGGTTCTACTTTGGTAATTGCTTTATGTTTCCTTTTGTCAAATTATTTTTGGATGACTGACTGGACTGCTGGGCATGATATGCAGTTCAACGGATTGGCATGGCTCTTCTTGGGAGTTCCTACAAGTAGCTCACTGCTGTACAAGGAGGTGAATTCTATAGAATCAAATGACCAGTGGATTCATCTGCTTTTCCTCAATTCTTATGAGTATTTTTGTGTAGCTGCAAAGATGCTGTGTGAATTAATCTTAAGTTTCTGGCTTCTGTTATGAAGGAATTTGAGAAGATGAAGGAGAAGGCGCCTGACAACTTCAGGCTTGATTTTGCAGTGAGCAGAGAACAAACAAATGAGAAAGGTGAAAAAATGTACATTCAAACTCGTATGGCCCAGTATGCCGAGCAATTGTGGGAGTTACTCAAGAAGGACAACACCTATGTATATATGTGTGGATTGAAGGGAATGGAGAAGGGTATTGATGACATTATGGAGTCTTTGGCTGCCAAAGATGGTAAGCTATATGGTTTTGATCTTTGAACTTAATTCGTCCAATCATAGATTTGCTTTGTTCATTTTACCATTCATAAAAAACGCAGTGTCACCATGTCCATTTGGTTTCCAAACCACTGAGTCAACTAAACACTCATTTGACTTGCCGACGTCTATAAAGAATTACTTGGGTTAATCTTTGACTTTCCCAATTCAAACATTTTTTCTTGCCATAGTTCTTAGTGGAAATTAAGTTTCAAAACTTGGTATAAAAGGTAGTTAAGATTTACATTGGTTACCAATTCCTCTTTCTTTGTCATAATTGTTTTGCAGGCATTGACTGGACAGAGTACAAGAGGCAATTGAAGAAGTCTGAACAATGGAATGTAGAAGTGTACTGATTCTTGTTGCTGAAACAAGCATCATATCTACATGGATCCATTCTTCTATAATTTTCTCTATGCTGTGTCGATAGGTAACATTTTCTTTTGTAATTTCTGTTAGTTTTCTCATTAGGCAGCTGTATCATTGTGGCTTCATAAATTTTTATTGAAGAGGGATCATACAAGGTAGATCCGCTGAATTTCCACTCTCTTTTAATTATTATCAACCTCCTTTGCCAATGTTTATCAATTCCTTTTCGCCAGTAAATTTGTTTTAACGAGTAACTTTGCTGTTTCTGGGTCACATACAGATACTCCAATGGTCCAAATGGCAGCTTATTAAGACAAAGCTTGACCCTATGAATTAAAATTCTTCTAAGAAAATATGTATAAATTAAAATAGTTGCTTCTGGATACAAATATGATACATGAAGGTAGATTGCTCGATCATGCTCTTCATGCATGTTTACTTCTCCAAGCTTCAAGCATGTGCAATCCATCATGCCTCATGCAAGTATCTATTGTCTCCATTTTCTTCATCCTTCACTCTTATGACTCAAAACTGTGGCATCATGCAGCTAATTCAGATGTCCTTGGCACTTGGGTGTGGAAATTCTTTCAACAGCTGCTGAGAGTCCATTTGGAACCGTTCCTTGAACTCCTGGAGTGCTCTAAGATTTTCCAGACGTGAGTAATGGTAATAGCAATGTCATATCAGTTAGTTTGCAATTATATACAGAGCACGCAATCTGGTCTATATCTCAATGGTAGCACTGAACTTCCTGGGCACTTAACTGAGGTCCTGCTCTTACAGTTATCAATGGTTAAATTACAATCAGATTTAAGGTTAAAAATCCTATAGGATCTCAAACAAATTGGTATTTACAAAGAAGGAACGCCTTTTTGACGAATGGGAGATCCTATAAAATGTACACTGGGCACTAAACTCATCTAAAGTGACTGAATGGGTAACAGTTGCAACTCGAAACAGATCACCACTAGCGGTCTTGTATGAACCCCTATGAAATTCTTGCCAACCATGCCCTGAATCCATTTAGGCATTGAATTGTGACAGCCGCCTTATGAATCAGATAGGTTTATATTGATGATACCGTTGCTCTGTGTTAATATTCAAGAAGATTTATGTTCTACCGGAAAACTAGCAATCGGTTAATTGGGAGGATGAACAACCCAAAAGTAGAAACGACAATGGTGGTCCAGCAGGGTCAGGATTATAAATACTTTTGGAGCTTATACAGCAGAAGACATTGAAAGATTATCTGTGAAAACACCTTCAGTTGCCAACTTATCGTCCAACTTTGCTAGCCACCTTTTGTGGATCTCGGAAACTATCCTTCCATTAATAGCATCTTTACACCTCATCAATCTAGTTAGGACAGCACCATAGATATTCTCTGTTCCCACCTAGCCAATGAAAGGCACATGAGGAGTCACCTTCATTTATCAGCAGAGCAATCATCTGCTTTCTTACTTTCTTTGTCGCGTTGGGCAAATCACCTTCGGTAATCAGCAAGCATTGGATATTTGAGAAGACTGGCAGTGGCAGTCACCCATGTAATAATCTAGTGTTATGAATGCATCACCTAGTGTTATGAAGGCATCACCACTTGACATGCTATATAGAGAATCCATGACTGGTTACATAATTTAAATGCAATTAAGCAGGTGATTACATGCCAGTTGGCTTTTGTTTAGATGTTCTGTGTGGCATTCGGCCGTCTTATTCTTTTTAATTCTGGAAAGTGTGGACTAAATATTCTGTAATGAATCTAATGACTGCAGATGTTATTACTCTTTGTTGGGGGAGCAGTAATTTCATAAAGGAGTTGTAGGTGTAAAGTATAGGTGACATGGCCAGAAAAAAGTTTTTAACTGCTATTTTCTCTAACTTTTTTAGTTTTTTTCATTTTTTCAGCCAATCAAATATCACCTGCTTCTTGCACCTGTATGAAACAGCTGAAATTAACACACCCTTTGTTGGTTTTAGTTCAAAGTACCCGTACTGCAAAGGGTGGAAATAACTGATTACCGCTTGGGAGTCTCACTTTTCACTGTAGGCTTGCTCATTATCAGGCCATTCCAGCTTTGTTCTTGAACGAAAATTTCCATTGAAAATCATATGTTTTCATCTGACAAAAGGCATGGAAATTACCATTGCAATCCTCAGAAGTAACAAAGAGTAAACTAAGTTATTGCTTAAAGCAAAGAAAGACAACAGATGTACTCTCTTTTATCACTTGATCCCGAAAATTCATATGGAAATGATAATTGAGGAGTGTATATGTAACAGGGTCGCTAACAAGTAGTATGAGAAAATCCGAAACAGGTTTGGTGAGTTAACTTATCTCAATAAATCATGAAGTAAGCTAGACTGGCACCTCTAAGCATGTATTTAATAGTCAAGAGGCTGCACTCTATATAATTAGCCTGACCATTAATAACTGTACAAACAAGCTCTGCGTTGCTCCATCATGGATTTCGTCACGAACAAGAAATTCTACCCATTTGTGCCTTCATCATCCCCATGCTATCACACAATCACATGCTAAACAGGAAATAGACTTGCTCAAATGTCTAGTAACACTACTACTAAATAAAATATACTACTTACGCCAAAAGTGCTGGAATAGCTCAGTTGGTTAGAGCGTGTGGCTGTTAACCACAAGGTCGGAGGTTCAAGCCCTCCTTCTAGCGGTTGTCATTTGCGGGGATAGCTCAGTTGGGAGAGCGTCAGACTGAAGATCTGAAGGTCGCGTGTTCGATCCACGCTCACCGCAATTCTTTTTCACACTATTCTCTCTGGCAAAATGCCAATCTTTTTTTCTTTTTATCGATTGGAGGGGTCTGTTCTAATTTCGGGTTGTTGTTGTCCCTGTCCAATTTAGGTTGGTCTGAGGATGAGTTTGAAACTTAGAAAAGAAATTTTGCCTTTACCATATTGCATAGGAGATGATTATAATAGTATCAGTTGATTGATGAGTCTTCAAGGAAAAGATTAACCATAAGGGTGCTGGCCTTTCTCAAGTTTTTCTCAATAAATGGGAGCTCATTGATTTGTTTTTGGGAAGGCAAGGGGAATGGGATGATCCTTAGCCCTCATGAAGGAGTTTAAAAAGGTGTTAGAAGAGGAAGTGCTTCATATCAAAACTGTAAAGCTCAGCTCTTTTGCCTTGTATCAAAGGTGAAGTAACTTTACACTAGGACTCCTAGCATAGTCAAGATTTGAGGTGAAGGTAGGCTAGTGATTGAAGTGGCTATTTAAAACCCTTGTAGAAATCTCTATTCCTGGGAGTGGAACAAATTAAGCACTAATGCTTGAGAATAATTTTCTCATCCATTGGAGTGGGAAGCGCCAGCTTGATGTAGAGGTGATTAATGAGGAATAATCAAAGGAAGTTGTCTTTTATAGAAAGACAAAAGCTTTTGGGCTTTCACATGTTTAGCCTAGCTTTCTTCTTTTTGTTGGGCAAGAACATTCTATTAATAAGGATAATACAGCAACATGGCTATCGAAGATGCATCTAATATTGGAGAACCATAATTAATTAGTTTGGATTGGAGACCCTTTTAAGATCATTGCAAAAGCACTCGCTAGGAGAATAATGGACCATGTGGAGGGTTCATCTACAAATCATGTGGCATCTAATTAAGCTCAACATTAGTAGAAGTGGGTAGTAGCATCGTGGGTGGACAATCTATCTATGTTAAGTGGTGTTACACCATTCTAGAGGAGGAGGTGAATTTTGGGCAACACAAAAATGTAGATGGAAAGCTTAGTTCAAATTAATTGTAAAGTCAATAAAAAGAGAAAAGAAGGATGTGTGAGTGTGCTAGAGTGGCACAAGAGTGAGCTCTCTATCTTGAACATCACAAATTCTATGCTCCTCAAAGGGGGGGAGTTGAATGTGTGAGTCTACAATTTCAGAAAAAAAAAAAATGGAAAAGCAAATGAGAAACGAAGGTGAGCATTGCTACAAGTTGGACTTCAAGAAAGCACATACTTGCTGCGTTCTATCTCTGAGATGACTCATTGGCTGCACGTAGTTCCTAATTCTTTGAATCTTTTTAAGGGAAAAGCAATGTGATTGTTACGGAAAACCTCATTACATCTAGCAAGGGATTTGTTGTCACCCTTGTTTACCTTAGTTGGTAAAGAAACAAACATGATTATCAACAAAGGAAAGAAGGTTCATTTTTTAAAAAAAGGGACTAAAGGTTGGTCATCAAGGAGTTTACTAAAAAGATCACTCTCCACTTACTTTCTTATTCATGTTAGCGAATAACACTCTTCTCTAGATGATCATGAGAATGTATAAAGCAAGATTCATTTAGTGTTGGCTTGAGGATGGATCAAGGATAAGTATCAATAGACAGAATCTTATAATGCAAAAGAACAATGGAATATGATGGTGGGAGGGCTTAGCCAAGCTCTTTTCTTGTACATGGAGAAAGTCATGTTTCTTCATTTAGGCTTTCCTCTTGGCTGTAGTATTACTTCCAAACTGTTGGCAAATTTTCAAAGAATCAAGAAACTTAGCTCATTATAGCAATAAATATTTATCATTTTGGAGAAGAATTGATCTTTATCGGTAAAGAATGGCATTTTCTAAACTCTATAGTACTTTATGTCTTTCCATAAACCTATGATAGTAGCTAAGCACATTGAAATCTCCAAAGAGACTTTAGGAAAGAAAAGAAGAAAGAATGTGGTTGATGTATTTTGTTATTTAAAAGATGGATTTTTCCCCCCTTTTTTCCCCTGATAAAGATAAAGTAAAGAGAGAAATACTCTAAGTTTATTTTTGTTTAGTGTTTTGACCCATGAAAAGATATACTCTAGAATTTTAGATGCATCCCAAGGAAAAATAACTCTAACAAAGATAATAACAAATAAAGAACAATAAAAAAGAGAAAGAATATTATATGATATTGTAGTAATTTAGTACGCATAAATTAGGAGAATATTAGAGATATTTATTGATATTGATCTCTTCTCAATATCACAAATAAGATCCAAGAATAAATATTTGTTATTTTTTTTAAAAATAGTTTAAAGATGGTTTATTGCAAGAAGGAAAGCAAATATTTTGATATAAAAAACATTTGCTTATGAAATGAGGTACTTGGGATGTGTAATGTGGTGTAGAAGTGCCAGAGTGAGTTTAATTGTGTAGATCATAAGTTGGAGCCTATGTTGGAAACATAGAAAATTGCTACAAACACAATCTGATAAACCTTAGCTTAGAGGCACGTATCGAAATGTGCTTCTCGAAGATCGTTAAAGCCTCTCAATAAACACATGGTTTATGGCAGCTCTATCTCCAAGATTGACTAAGCTAAGCACAATCTGTGCATCAACTATTTTGCACGATTAGAATCTGTTCGTACTTTTATTTCCTGAATTTTAATGTCTTATAAATCTCAGATGTATGACAAAGCCTAATAGATATGAAATATAGGCCAATACCTAGGAGACATTTATGGATATAGTTTGGGGCATCCAATAAATATCCAATATATTTTAAATAAGCTAAAGAAGCATATTAGACTGCAAAATGTGCACCCAAAAAACCGATAAAGCTCTTCTAGGCAAAGTAGTTGGACGATAGATGCCTTTAGTGGACCTATCCTTCTTGGTAAAGAAGGAAGAGGTGGCAGAGTCCGTAGGAATGAAGTTAACTATGTGTGGAGCTTTGGTGCATGACAGTCAATTTTAAATGCCAAAAGATTCCTTGGAGAAAAATTGCAGGCCTTGTTGGGCTAAGCTATTTGAAAAATATGTTTTCTAAAATTGGTACAAACGAAAAGTTACAAAACAACCCACTAACAAATTCTTCCACTCTAAGCCCTGGCCAAATGAAAAAGCGGACTTAGCCTGCAACTAAGCGTATCCAGTGGAGCTGCCGTGTTGTTTGAACCCTGAACTCATATTATTAACTACAATTCAGTTAGCACAAACGAGTGTAGATGATAGCTTTGGTAAGAAAGACAGAACATAGAGAGGGGAGATCAGGGTACTTGGTCTAAATCATTTTCTTGCAATCTTAAGGATGAAGAGATTGTGCCATCTGAGAATCTTTTCCAAAGGTCTTCAAGATGTATGGATATATCTGCTCTTTTAAAATGCGTAGGAGATGGAGGCATTGAATAAGCGAGCCACTTTTTCTGCCAATGATCATTATTCCATGTCTTGGGTAAAATGTTCTTCCTCCTTCCAATTGTTGGAAGAGGGGATGTAATACCTCCACTCAAACTAAGTAAAAAAGGTTTGTTAAAAATGATGTTTCATCAATGACTTACTACTAAAAAAGGGCAGTCCAGTGCACAAAGCTCACGCATATGCAGGGTCCATGGAAGGGGTCAGACCACAAGAGTCAATAATACATAGCCTTACCTTGCATTTTGTAAGAGGCCCTTTCCACTCCTTGAACCCGTGATCTCAAGTCACACAATGACAACTCTACGATTGTGCGAAGGCTCTCCTTGTAATAACTTACTACTATTACCATGAATTTACCGAAAAAGTACGAACATTTAGCAGTGAAATGAATCATGCATTTTCTGCCATCTTGGGAACTATGTGATTGGACCTTATTCACTGCAAGTTTACAAGGAGGGAATGAATGGTATCATGGTCTGTTCAGGGTTGATTGGGGTTTCATTTCTTTGGGAATGTGTTGTTTCTGCTATCTACTTTATCTACGACCCCTTTTTAGCTGATTTGACGAAATGAAACTGATAAGAAATAGAAAATATATGGGGCTGTAGGGAGGCAAAGATCCATCTCGCCATCAAAAGTCTTTGCTGCTGCATGGACAAGGGTGAGGAGGAAACATTTAAAGATCTCATAAATAAATAAAAGGAATAAGAAGAATTTAAAGATCATCTTCTCTAAGAAATGCATCGGAATTCATGATTTTAGTTTAGGTGGCTGCCGTCGGACTTTCTTATGATCAACTTCGGTAGAGCTCTATTCCGTGATCTGGGTCCAACTATTATTGTTGGACTTGTCCATGACCCTGTTCGGCCTAGAAAAGGACAACTCCACCGAAGCTGATTTTCAATGGCAATTGGGAAAGCAATCTGCGCAAGAACTAAGTTCTAGGAGAGTGTACTGATGATTAACAAGATTGGGGACCTAAGTGGGACTAATCTACACTATATATAGAGAGAATACGGGCGTTGCAAAAAGACAAGGTATTAGAATAAGACATTATTCGACCTCGTACTAGGAAAATGTTATGGCAAACATCGCATAGTCAGTAAAGTAGATGTTCCTCAGGGAAAATACAAACTTTTGCCAGGAGAATGTGTAGTTTAAGAAGTGAAAATGGAATCAATCTCTTTGGTATTCTCTCCTGCAACTCTCCTCTATTCCTCTCCCATTTTCCCTCCATGTAAAACTATCTTACCTGTATTCCTCCCCCCCCTATTTCTACGCCTTAAACCTATGACCACAAAGTCACACGACAACAACTCTACTGAATAAAAGAGATTGGATGCCCAAGTAAAAAAGAGGATAATTACTGGTAGTTCTTGGTTTAGGGGTCAATCTCTATCCCAACATTTTTTTTTGGTTTCTACTACTCATTCCCAACTCAACGGGGGTGGCAAAACTCTCTTGGACTTCTTACCTTAGACACCCCAGAACTGTATCACTTATTGTAGAAAATAATGTCGGAACAGGGATTCTACTCCACTTGCCCTTGTTGCCATTAGTTTTGTCTAAGCAGAGTTTCAGCATCTCGTGGCGAGGAAAACATAACACTTAATACCTTGAATGCCTAAGAACTCCATCAGTTAGTGTTTAGTAGTAATTGGAAACACAAGGGCTTAGCTCATTCTAATTTTCTCACTTCATGTTCATAACCTGATGTCGCCAAAATTTCAGCTCTAAGTATAACACATAGTACCTAATGCAATCTGCTTGGCAAGAATTGAATTAAATTAAACATGTCAATGGTTATAAATCAGAAGGGGAGCTTGGCACAATAATAGAATTGTCGTCGTGTGATCTTGAGATTATATATTTGAGGCCTGAAAATAGTCTCTTACAAAATGCAGGGTAAAATTGCATACTATAGACCCTTGTAGTCTTAGCCTTCCCAAAACCCCATATACAGGAGCTTCATGTACTGGACTGCCATTTTTGTATCTCAAAATTTATAAATTATAAGTTTTCATTCATAATTAACATCACATAAGCATGAAATTATGGCAGAAGTATAAAAACCCTAATCCTAAATAGCAAAGAGAGGAGGCTCCAATTTTTCAAGGCCAACATCCAAGTACGTACAACCTGAACTTTGACCCACACAATGAAGCTTCCCTGGAGTCTTTTTGCAAGAACAAGGTACCCCCTGTTACCCACTGACACGACCACAGCTCCCGTTGTACCACAACAAAAGCTAACCCCTAAAAGATTTTCACAAAGAAATAGTAAAGTGGGGAGTTATTTTAACAGGCTTGACCGACATGTCCCTCCCTCATATGCTTTGCCTGCCGTCTTTGACTACACTCTCTCACTCTATCCACGCACCCAATATCAGTTCATAAAAAATAAATATCTAGTAGGGCACACTGACCAAGTGATCCAATCCAGCCAATGAATGCAGTCAGTGGTCGTCAAGATGAAAGTGAAAATTTACTCCATCCAACGGTTGGGATTCTCTCTCTCATGCATACCTCGCCCTCATCGATTAAAGTCCAGACAATCGCAACCCTAAACTTATAGACCACGGCTTAAATAGATCGAGGTCCTAGATCCTTGTAGATTGGCTGTTGTCTGACCCACTAGATGAACGGATCTGATGGGGTGGATGTGGAACTTTTGACTCCAAAAAGGAATCTGTTAGAGAAGAATGTGAAGGTGATCGTTACTTGGATTTGTTGTTTTTTCTTAAATGAAGTAAAAGATATAGGCGATGACGAGGCAGGCGTTGCGATTTGCGAGGGGGTGCGAATATAAATCTCAATCCTCTCATGTATAAATATGTAGATGGGGAAGGAAACAGAGAGAAGGGGGAGAAAAAATTTAGGGTTTCTCTTTGTGGGGATTTCCTTCTTTCTGATGCGGCTGCTTGCGTAGGAGCTTTTTCTTTCTATTTTAGGGTTTTGCCAAGTTTTTTTTCTTTGTTTCTTCTCTGTTTGCTTGCGATGGCGCAGGGAACCAGATCGAGTGGTGTTGTTAAGTGGTTCAACGGGCAAAAGGGTTTCGGATTCATAACCCCAGATGACGGTGGCGATGATCTCTTCGTCCATCAGTCGTCCATCAAATCGGATGGCTACCGTAGCTTGGTGGAAGGAGAAGCTGTGGAATTCGAGATCGATACTGGAGACGATGGGCGAACTAAGGCTGTCGATGTGACCGGGCCCAACGGATCGATCGTTCAGGGAGATCGGAGGGGCGGTGGCGCTGGTGGTGGGTATGGTGGTGGTGGTCGAGGCGGTGGAAGAGGTGGCGCATATGGGTTCGGGAACGGCGGCGGCGGCGGATATGGTGGCGGTGGCGGAGGATATGGGTTTAATGGCGGGGGAAGAGGCGGAGGGAGAGGTGGAAGATACGGAGGTGGTGGCGGAGGGTATGGAGGAGGTGGTGGAGGCGGTGGTGGATGTTACAATTGCGGTGAGCCGGGGCATCTTGCGAGGGAGTGTTATAACAGCGGAGGCGGTGGCGGTGGCGGAGGAAGGTTTGGAGGCGGCGGCGGCGGCGGTGCTGGTGGTGGATCTTGCTACAACTGTGGTGAACAAGGACATTTTGCTAGGGAATGTCCTGGAAATAGGTCTTGATGTGGTTTTGTAGGGGCCCATCGGATTTGAAACCGGTTTTTGATCTGTGGCGAGGATCGACGGTTGGAGGGAGGTGGGTTTTATCTTACTTTTACTTTCTTGGTCGAATATGTGTTTTTGGTTTGGATTTTAAACTTGATGTGGTGTTTTGGGGAGAGAATGGAAGGATCTTTGTTTAGAGATTGAGATCTCTTTTAATTTCTCTCTTATGGTCGGTTTATATACGTACATGGTTTGACTAATGATTAGGGTTTTGTTTTGCTATCTGGTTTTCTCCTTTTGTTTATTGAGGAAGCTGTTATGTGTTCGCTAATCCCTGTTAATAGGTGTTATTGATCTGTCTATTGAGCAATGGCCCATATATGATCGGCACAAGATTAGTTGGTTTGTTTGTTGATTGTATGTTTATGGGTTTGATCTGAATTTCAGTTCTCCTACTAATTCTTTGGTGGGATGGACAATTTCTGCTATACGGAAGCTATTTTTCTGAGGAGAGTTTTATTGGATCTTATGTTGATCATTTTCTTTGATTAATAAACAACCGGTAAGATGTTGTAGGCATTGGATGCATGATTTAGTAGCTTGGTTATTCTTGAACTTCATTTTAGACATCTTTATTTTTATTACTAGTATTGCTCAGATTTTGTGGTGATGGAAGCTTGTGTATGGTTGAATCTGGTAGCTGAAGCTGTGTTTCGTTTCCTGATGTGAAGCTCTCTATAAGGAAATGCTTTGATTGCCCTTGTAAATTTGTTGCAAAACTGGTTGCAACAAATAATCATGCGCAACCTTGAACTCTTATTCCTGATATGGTCTTCCTCCTGTCAAGCATTATTTCCTTGGTCGATGAGGAAGGAAACTATGACTTTTGTCATTTCTTGGTTATGGTTTTCCTTAATTTCTTTTTTCACTCTCTTGGTGATTGCTGGTAGTGGTCAATATGTATGTTTCTTTACGCTTTTGTAATCACTGAAGCGTCTGGGATGGCTCTGGCTAACAGGTCATTACCACGATCTTTGACCCTCCATCACCTTCATTCGAAGGACCACCAATTGGTTGAAACTCACTGTTCGGACAGTCTTTAACAATTTCATCTGTTTGAGGCCATCAACCAGAAGAGAATGTTTAAGATTGTTTCATGAGTGATTTTTGTGGGGAGAGAAGCTTCTTGCAGTATTTCTCCTTTCATTGCAGGAATTGAATGATTTTTACCTGCGGGGAAGGTCTTGTTGGGAGGAGACTTTTCTAGGTCGTTCCCACTCCAAGATGATAATGCAATTTTCTTCATCCCGACTGTTTCCACCCTGTAGATTAAAGTTCCTCTAAAGCCACTCTGGGTTTACACATTTCTTGCCAAATGTATAATGCTTGTCTTGTATTGTGGGAAAAAAGTTGATTTCTAAAATGAAGTTTGTGTTACGATGAGACTTGACCTACCCATAAGATAGGAAGCTATCATACAGTAGGATTTCCACTGTTTTTGTTTTTGGTGGAAGGTTTCAATGCTGTTGCACTGGCTTGTCAAAATCAGTGTTGAAAACTCCAAAGTGATATATAAATGTCTTGTCAGAAATACTGTTGAACACTCCTAACCAAATGTGAAGGAGGAGGCTGGTTGGTAGTCCTTTATTGGCCACTGTATACTGGTCAAATGGGTGAATTGTTAACATTGTGCGAATGCATTCATGTGTAAGTGGATAATGCTGATTTCTAGCTTGACGTGGCCCTTGGTAGCTTCCGGGGACCTTGCTAACCGGAATGTTCCACTTGTTGGTGTTCAAGGAAAAATGGGAATAAGCAAAAGGATTCTTAAATCTCACGGTAGGTGGTCTTCTAAATCCTGTTGCTTAGCCAAACAGGTAATGTTAAATGTTCCTGTAAAAGTGATGTAGGGCAGTGAAGGATTCTTGTGTTGCCGCAGCGTATAGAACCACCGATTTCTAACAAAAAAGGCTTCATGCTAAGGATGAGTAGAGCTAAAGTTTTGGGGGGACTAGTGGAGATAATCGGTAATTTGCAATGCGCAAGCATGTTTTAGATTACACAAACAGCGTAGAATTCTTGCATGTTGCAAACCTAAAGTGGAATTCCGAGTAGGCAGCTATGAGGAAAATGTAAAACATCCTGCCGTTGACATCCCTTGGGAGCTGAGGTGTGGGCTGACATCCCTAGGTAGCTGAGGTTTCAAATAACTGTGCGCGGATGACTGGGTATTTTGTTATATTGGATTCTCTTGGAAAAATATTTTTCGGTTTTGTTATGTTGCTGCCAACGTCAAAGATTAACAACCATTACGCGTTGATAATCTTGTACAATGAAAGATCTCACCCAGTGTGATGTCATTCCACTTGACCTGCGATTTGCTCTTTCAATTTATGAATCTGTCAATCCCTTCGAGAGATGCTAATTACGTGCGACTTCCAAAAGCTATTCAGCCCTCCATGGAGGGAAAGTCTTATGTTTTGGGAGTCTTCTGTGTGTTATAATCATTATGGGAATGAATTGCATATATTGGTTGAGAATTGTTTGGGAATTCATTGATAATAATCTGCTGTCTTATGCTGTTGAATCCTTTGTCTTCCTTACTGCCTTTGAATTAATAGTCAGAGAATTAGAAATAAGGTCACTACTTTTAATTAGAAAAGCCTCCAAAATCAAAACCGCAATTGTTTTGATGATTGAGGAAGTGGACGTCAATCTTCTTTGTAGTAGAAAGCTTAACTGAATATGCAGAATGCTATAAACTAAGTTTTACGAATTTCCTAGAATATAAAACTTTAGAGTATGCACCACAAATGCTTAACATAATCTTTTTACAATGCATACATTGTATGTAATTAACATTTACCTAAATGGAATTTCAATAAAACCCAAGTATAATAGGTATAACATGAAAAACTAAAATTTGTCAAGAAACCAAACACTAGCATTATCTAACAATGAACCTGCTGCCTTAATGGCTTGAATCATTTAAGAATATATCTATGCTAATTGTTTAAAGTCGTGAATGAGAACTAAATGACATTTCACGATCATTTTCAGAAACTTTAAGAGTAGAAGCAGGCCCCGAACTATATAATACAGGGTTGGGCGATTGATGGTTGAATACAGAATTGGGAGATTGATGTTTCCATGTAGGATTAGGAGATTGATGGTTCTGATCGGATATGGATCAACTCATGCTTTTAGTTCTCTTTAATTCTCACCTAAGGTTGGAATGGTCTATGGGAGAAAGAATTTTACTTGCGTTGTCGATCATCGAAATTTTGGTTTGGTTAATCGACTAATATTTTCTAAGGACAGTTTGCAGTTTCGTTTGTGATGGGACCCCTCTCTGAAACTTTGTTTCTTTAAGTAATGCTTGCTTGCTTTCTTACTGCTGCCAGAAGAGGATTAAAGATCACTGATCACGGTGGAATTTTCTTTTTGTAGTTCCAACAATTCATTAAGTTCGTGTACCAGATACAGGTATAGTGATAAATCAATGCATTTGAATGATCCTAACCAAAAACATTCAATGGGCTTGAAATGTTATCTGTAGCACATATAAGCCTTCAAAATACGATGAATGGCTTAGATTAAACAAAAAAAAGAAGAAGGAATTGTTTTAAGGACATATATTTCGTCCACCCGGGACTCTACTGGGACTCCTTGAAATGGTCAACATTTGCATTGTTTCACGTTCTTCAGGAGTGATTCGGCATCCATCGGAGCTGTACTGCATCCTGACTAACCGCAATGAATGTCCAACACTGCAACAATAATTTCAAGTTCCAATTAGAATTTACAACCGATGGAACTATATGTGGTAGATTTCATCTCCAGACGATCAATTCAAGGGTCCGATCTAAAGGAGAACTCAATTCCATCTTCATTAACTGCCACCAAGAAAGATCTAAAATGGTAAAACAAGTAAACAAAAGAACAAGTAAAAAATTGGATGAGAAAGAGGGCCTTGCTTTTCGTTGAATGCGGTGTTTAAGGTGATGGTTTAAGGCAGTTGGGGTAGGATGGTGATTATACAATTTGATTATGAGGCCAAAGGCCTTCTAGCACGGTGGTGCAAGAAGCTTCTCTCTAAAAATAGCAGACTTAGATGCTCCTATACGTGCCTATATACAGCATTTTAAGCTCAAAAGATTAAGTCTGTGGGAGATTTTTGCAGGAAAATTTTTGGTAGATTTTTGTAGGGATTTTCATAGCAAAGATAGAAGGAATTCGGCTAAGGAGAGGGCACTTTGCTTGTGGAAATAGGGAACATTTACAGGTGAAGGACTCGCACACAATCTAAACAACGAGTTACTTAACCATCGAGTTGGCTCGAATAACTCTACCCATTACACTTTCGAGTCAAGTCGAGTTTACGATATTCTTTTGAAATGATGTGATGATATATTTTGCTGACTCCTAATTGAGATAAGATCTTGATGATGACATTTTCATGAACAATGCAAAATGGCGATGCAGAAGATTACCCACCAAATGTGCCCACGGTAACAGAAATGCCAGACTCAAGCTCGAGATTTTGAACTATTAAAATGCTATTATTGCTCTTGAGAAGCTTTAGATCACCAGACAAACAGGGCCTATATTGATGTGGACCGGCTTATCTGCCTCTCCACAAAAAAATATCAGCATCCATACACCGTATATATAGTTCTTAGAGATATGGTGGAGTATACTTCTGCAGGCAACAGTACAATGGGGCCCGACTCTCTCAATGATGCGAGAAAATTGTCTAGTAGAGCTCGTAATGGAAAATTCTTCACAAGTAGATGATTTTCAGCCCTTGGTTTGTCAAAAGTGTTTTGCAGTCCATTTTGTCTTTTAACTTTATTTAAGAGTTAAATTTAGAAGAAATATAATCGCATACTCGTATTTTGATTTCTTTTACTGGAAAGATTTTAAGTAGATTTAAGAATTAAAATACGTCTCTAGCTAGTTTGTTCTATGACTCTTTGCTGTACTGAAAAAAGAAGAAGAAGAAGAAAAGGGATTAGAGAAATGCTAGACGGCAGGCCTTAAAAGCCCACATTTTGTACGAAGTGCACCTACCTTCTGCACTTCCTTAGGATGATTCAACCTGCTTGTGGCTTAGAGTGTCTAAATAGTTGAAAAAGTGCGTCAATTGGATAGTTCTAGCATCTCCAAATCTGTACTTTTGATCATAACAAAGCTGACGGCTGGAAGCTTTGTAGGCAGAACAGTACGTAGGAATCATCTAACATATTATTGTGATTTTTTGTTTATGCGATATGCAAAGGTGGAGTAATTAGATGAATTGGTGAGATCATCCTAAGGTGAGTTCCTGGAACGCTCTTAGGGAAGGAAGTAAGAAGGGCCCGTTCTAGTCTCCCATAGGGCCTTTTCATTGAACTTTCCTCATTAGATTACAGTGGCAAGCCAACCATGAAAGAACTCATCCTGTAGAACAGTAGGAGCCTGTTGATGCCTTATGTTCGAGAGTCCCTACATTCAGTGGTTTGTATCTGACAACAAACTCTTGACAAATCAAATGCTTAGAATCGTCTACAAAATGAAGAATATTTACGTAATGCTCATGCACAACGACATAAATTGTCTCGATCATGAAACAGAGGTCCCCATTAGTACCTCAACCGTCTATTATTTTCCATTGACAATTTGCATAAGAAGAAGAGAAGATGCTGATATTTCCGTACGGAAGAATGAGCGATTCCTTCTAACAATGAGCGGTTCATTTTTTTTATCTGAGACCCAAAAGATAAACAGTATTGAAGTCATGGGATTAAGGCGTGGAAATAGCCTCTTATGAAATGCAAGGTAAGGTTATGTACTATTAATTCTTGTGGTCCACCACTTCTCTAAACCTGCATATGAAGAAACTGGGCTCGCCGTTTAGACCCAAAAGATAAAAAGTATTGATCTCGAACAGCATAATTAATAGACAACTAGACTACTAACCTCTTCACCTCTAGCCCAGGCCTAGCAAGGGTTCAATCCAATGCTCTGTTTAATGCACCAATGGATTGAGTAGACCGTCAGGGAATTGGAATAAGTGAAGACGGATTCTTTGTATTGACCGGCCAAATTGAAAATCCACTGTACTTGGGAGTTAACTAACAAAGTTTTCAGGTTACAGGTACGAAATGAGGGCCCTTAATATTTTCCCTCTTCAATCCATCACTCATATGAATGGCTCTTCAGTCCATCGCTCATATGAATGGCTCTTAGATTGACTCAAATGTTTGAAAAATTGAACATGTTCATAATCTTGTTCTTGACTTGGATGGGTCGTGTTCCAAAATTTATACCCATTGGATGATTCTAACAGCTGCTCACTTTAGTTGTAAAATAGAAGGTAAAACTTTTCACCATCCATGTTATAAGCAAATAAAACAGTCACACATTCAATAGATAAGAATTTTGCAATATGGATCGTCTAAGCAATATTTTAAATAATTCCGATCGATGTTCAAACAACTAGGCTAACCTTGAGTTATAGCCTTTCATATCGCTAGTGAGGGGCTCGTAAGAAGAACTAGTTGCGCATCAACACCAACAGTCCAATTAATATATGGTGAGTTTCATCTACCAGTGAATTCTTAGGAAAGGGTGGAACAGTGGACGTTTACCATAGAATTTGATTCCTTCTTCACTAATAGCCATAAAATGCCCCACAAAAAATTACGTGGTTTTCTACCCAATACCAGAAATCTAAGAAATATGTATATTCTTTCAAGAAATGTGAAGCACTAGCTCGAACCCATCACCGGCTTATGGAGAGACACCTCAGCCTAACGACTGAAATAATGATGCATTTTGGGCTCAGCTATTTGCATACTAGTCCACTGGCTAACCTCCCATGGGCCATTGCATCGAGATGGAGAAATTGCAATGAAAGCTAATAGAAAAGCAGATGTAAAAGAGGCTTTTACACGAAAGAAGACTTGCTTTAGTCCTCGGATGTTCTTGGGAAAGGGTGTGCGGACTGTATCGAAAGACCCTTTTGATGATGCGTCTCTACACATTGAGATGCTCCTTCTCCCTTGTCGGTAGCTGGAAATGGAGAAAAGATAGAGCATGCAGATGCTTCCATCTCCATCTCCTTCCGAGCTTTATGGATTCTTTCATCATATATTGCTGTTCACCATCGAAACACAGCAAAAGCTGCTGAAAAAGCTGCTGTCCTCTATCATTAGATTGTGTCTTTGTGAAGGAAATGATTTTTCATTCCTTTTCTCAGCATTCTCATTCCTTTTATACGCTTTTTTCTATAGGAAATTAACTTCTTGCTTATGAAAGACAAAGTAAGAGACCATTATTTGGATTCACTATGGGGACAAGACAAACAGATTGAGCAGGTGAAAATGCAGAAGAAAGGGTGGAAAGCTGGATAATATAGCTTTGGCTGAGAAATTTGGTGTTGCTCTTTCCTTAGCTCAAGTATGATCCAATTATTTGTTACCCAAAGGTCCACCGTACTAGTCCTACCAATACAGATGGTCCCAGGGACCTAGACCAAACAGCCATTGCATCTGGCCCGTGGCTCTTTGGACTTTCTATGTTGTCCAACTTCCATGAATAGTTAAGTTTGGCCTGTGGAGATAGTCTTTTGAGGCATAAACCATTAAAATTTTTTACTCTGATGGATTGGTTACTCACCCTTATTTTCCTTTGTGAAAAAATAAGTTGTAACAGATACATAATTGCTATAATACACTTTGGGTACTGTCTATAATCACGATTTCCTACCATTTTCTAAAACTGCATAAAACAAAAACCATATTCTGCCAAGACCACTAAACCACTTACTTCCACTTTCACTTAGCAACTGCATAAGTTTCCCACAATGTTGGGCAGAAAATTATCTTCATTCATGACATAATAATTCTAATTTCTCTGCAAATACTACTTTTTATTTATTTATTGCACTTAACGGCCTAAATCGTCTCATTTTTCAATGTGATCCATCAATGGGTTAGTCATGATCATGGATGTCCAAGAGCGGTCCTACCTGGACCGATCTCTACTTTCAATTTACAATAGCCCGAATGATCCCAGATCTCAGATACAGCCACTTGTTTTACTTCGACTAGCCCTCTGTTTTTATGCATGTTCATATAGAATTTGTCGAGAAGATGATCATATATTACACAATAACTTGTAGTTCAGGATTATCTAAACTTCACCTTGAGGTCATGGTTTTGAGGCATGGAAACAGGTAAACTTGCGCTTTTTTAACTCCCGTTTGCCTCGTTCTTTCTCTAACTACAAGAGAGAGTAAGTAGAATAGAATGCTCCGAGATATGGTCTCTTTGGGTGAAAGTACCTCACTCATTGCCCAAGCATTCATAGCCCCAACAAAAGGAAAATGGAGAGAGAGAGAGAGAACAAATATGCCTGCTTTTGCCATTAACGTACAAGCTCTACTGATGATTACAAGTTCTCAAACATTAAAGGCAGCCCAGCTCTACTGATGATTACAAGTTCTCAAACATAAAAGGCAGCCTATGGTGAGCAAAGCTGAACAAGTAAGAGAGAGGGGAGAGAGAGAGATTAAATTACCAAAAATTTTTGTTGATTGTGGAGGCATTGCATGTGATGGATCTTTCTCTTTTCTTCTCTTGCACAAATCTAAACCTAATGATGAGTGAGAATTAAACAACAGCTAGATATATAAAACTATATTATGGGTGGTGATGGCGATGGAAAGGAAGAGAGGAAACAGGAGGAATTGCAGAGGTGGCGTTCGGAAGCAATAGTGGTGGTGGGGGAGGACATTGATAACACTTGGTGAACAATCCAAAAGTGTCAATCTGATGAACAAAGTTCGTCATACTGGCCCACCCACCAAAACCAAATCCTACCACCAACACCCAGACCACAATAAACATGTTGATCGAATAGGTTCCAGCCCATCTTCCAAAGAACCATGGAGGTCGCTCAACAGCATTCTGCAAAACAAAAAACTTGAGTATAACTTCATAAATGCTAACTACACTCATTTTTTCATAACGGGGCACTCCTTCAAGGGTGATGGCTTTTTCTCTGAGAATTGTAATATGCCATTCCCAATTCCCAGTTGCCAATCAGAAAATTAGTCATAGAGACAGTCGGAGTGCCGTTATTGAAAAAGGCCGTACGATATTATTTCACTGTAACAAAATCCTGATAATTTGCAGGATCTCTTTTATCGTCTTGCTGGGTGCAGTAAGTACCTCTCTGGCAGTGGCAGAACGGAAGACGAGCATGTGGGCCAGGGCGGGGATGATGTAGACGGTGAAGCTAACGAGGAGAGATCCAACGGCTGAATTGATGGGGCCGAAGAAGGGAAAGATGATCGCGAGAAACCATATTGGAATTACCACCGGCAGACGCGCCAGGGCACGCTTGCACATGCTTTTGCAGTTGTGCATCCCGATCGCCTTCTCCCACACGAAATACAGCGGCGTGCATGCGAACCCAAACGTTATAAACTGCGTGTTTTGGTTTGGCAACAACACGACGGTCAGGGAGTCGTAAATAATGCAAGGAAAATTATGTATTTTTGATAATGCCATTGAACGCTTTCCTCGCCGCCTGTAGGCTTTTCAGAAGCGCAGCAGTGAAAATAATTAGTCCAGGCGATTGTACGCGGTAAAAGTACCGTGTGGGCTCCAGACTCTTTGGTGATCTCAACCGTTCATCTTGATAAGCCATGCATGGAGAAATCATCTTACATAGTTACACTGCAACTTTGATCCATAGTCCATCTGAGGCGCAACTCAGAAGATAACCTGTTTAGATCACCAATTTCTGGGACCCAGATGTACTTTTCACGCGCGTATAATCACAAACAGCTACCTCCCATACAGTCTGTTTTATCTGGGCTTTTCGGTGTCGTTCTCTACTCTGTTTGGTCTGGGTCAATGTAGGAGGAGAATCAGAAAATTGTAAAAGCAGAAGAAAGAAGAAGACCTGATGAATGAGCATCAGAATGACTGCCATGTCTCTGAAAGGTGATCTTGGTAGGAGAGCAAAAGCATTGGAGTGATTGAGAAGCATGTCTCCGAATGCCCAATACACAGAAGCTGCAGAAGGAAGAGTCAGTGTCAGCACGTACAGAGTCGCCAGCAGGTATATGGCCTTGAAATTCTGCGGTTTCCACATGGCGTGCATGATCTCCCTGCAAAATTTAAACAAAAACTGCAGTTTAAAATACATGAAAAGATAAAAATTTGTCCATTTTTTACCTGATTTATGATTTTTTCTGATGGGAAAACAACAGCAAATGAGACAATATGGTGGTTTTGAATAACCAATAAGGAACAGATCTGGGCCTTCTTTTACACAATTCTACTGATGAGAAAACAACGCTGAATAAGATAAAGAGGGCGGTTCTGATAATTTCTGGTGAAATTTTTTATTTTTATTTTTCAAAGGTTAGTGAACATCCTAATTTAGCCCGTGTGAAGCCAGCACCTCTGATTTGAAAGTAAGGGTATTTAAGGAAATTTATGCATCAGAGACATGTTCTGTACATGCTTGTCTTACACTGTAACAGCATGGCCTCCAAATGTGTAGAGAATGTTTGTAGCGCCGGTGAAGTAGAGAACCAGCTGGGTTGGACCAGAATGCTTCACATCCTCCACCTTCATTGACAAAAATGGAAATAAGTGATATAATACTCATTAAAAATTAGACAAAAATGGATTTTATTTGGGAGATGATATTCCACTTTATCTTTTGGCAATGGCTCTCTTTCTGATAAAGTGAGGAGTGCCATTATCAAAAGGAGTTCATATCATTTTCTATTTTCCTTTTCGATATATGCATGTTACCTGTCCATGTAAGAGGGAAGCAATGGTCAGATACCAAGCTGTATATGTAGTCATTATCAGGCCCAAGAATGACCAAATTCTGTAGTTATGAAAGGAAGGAATGAAGACTGTAGTAGCACAGCAAGCTCCAAAAATGTATGTCCAGGTTCTCTTGTCTAGATTATCATTAATGTAATAAATGTTGCTGCAGTATGATAATAATAAAACAAAAATCAGCTCTTTCAACCACCTCTTTTATTCCAACGAAAACAAAAACAAAACAAATAAATGTGAATAATCCAACTACCTTGCACATGCTATGAGCTGAATGACAGATCCAAACAGAAGAAAAGTGCAGTTAAAGCCCAACCCCACATTCCTCCAGTGCTTGCCAAGAAGCCCATCAAGAACTTCAAACCACTGCAACACAAAAAAGGAACCAAACAGCAAAAAGAATGAGCAAAACTCACGTTGGAAATGGTTTAAAAGACACAAGAAGGCCTGAAAGCCTGAAACAGAACACAGAAATGGGGTGATCAGATCATACACACCTGGATAACATGGTTTCTGAAGTCTACTTTCTCCCTCTCTTTTCTGGTTCTGTATTCTACATATAAGATACTGATCAAATAAGCAGTCCAACTTCCTAACAAGCCATAGAACAGTTGAAAAAGGATGCCAGAAACCATCCCAAGCTGAGAAAATGAGTAT
Source organism: Warburgia ugandensis (assembly GCA_035236585.1). Classification (NCBI taxonomy): domain Eukaryota; kingdom Viridiplantae; phylum Streptophyta; class Magnoliopsida; order Canellales; family Canellaceae; genus Warburgia; species Warburgia ugandensis. The sequence goes on from CP141129.1 coordinate 47,299,440, forward strand.
GGTAATGTGAGCAGAACTTGGGCAACCTGGCCAAGAATAACAACCCATTTCAGTAATAGCATTCAAACAAATAAGCCAGAAAATATCTGTCGCGTAAATGCAAAACCAACCTGATTTGAAGCACAACTGAACCATGCATCATAAACAGAACCACCATGCCACAAGAACTTGGAGAGTCTGGTTTTCACTGTTTTGGGATTTCCTTCAGTTTCCATTTCTACGTAGTTTCCTGCCACCACTGTTTCTACTGCCTTATCAGACGCCATTTTTTATCCTTTAGTTTCTCTGTTTTGCTCTTCGACTGGTTATTTATACAAGACAGGAAGGAGTCCTGAAAGGGAATAGTGAACTGTTTTAAAAGCAGGGTGGCTTTGCAGGGGCCTTGAAAACTGCCTTTTGTGGGAAGTAGGTGGGTTTGATGAAACCGCTGGTTTTGTGGGTGCGGGTTTCCCCACTTGCCAAGCAGATTAAATCGGTTAAAATATGGCCGAGCTTTGCTTTCCGAGTTTCCCCTTGTTTTGATTTAGCACTTACAGAAAGGGAAAGGGTGGGACAAGTAGTAGGAATGCTTGAATTGATAATCTGCCTAATCCATACTGCAAACGTATTAACATGGAGCAGCTATGAGGGAAGACTATTACACATTATGTGGAACATTTTGGTTTAATCCGTCTCTACAAGACATTGATTGAAAATGCAGTGCTGGAACATTGCTTTGAAGGTACAGTACCATCTGCTAGCATTGTACCATTGGAGACAGAATTTGTATACAGTTCTACGAGGATGCAACAATCAACTTTTCGAGACGACAAGGGAACATGTACGTGTATCTGGACCATTGATCTTTCATATCATTGAAGGTGACCTAAAAGGTTATGCCCCATGCAGAGAGGATACTGTATTTGTAGGAGTAAGACCAGTCAAATCATGGGCACTAAACTGTTTCGTGAGTACTTGTTTGATTAGTGACAAATACTAGGAATGAGACTAATAGTCCCTTACAGTATTTCCATATGATATAGATGAGGTGAAAAGCTAATTTAACAAGTTGAGGACAACTGAACCAACCCTCCTGCTATTAACAAATGATGACAATTACGCTCCCATTTAAACCATGACCACCCATCTTTAGCACAAAGGTAATGGTTAGCCCTGACTGGCCACAAATGCAGTGGTCCAATTCTCTTCTAGTTCAGCATAGGACCCACATGCTAGTGGGGTGAGGGGACGACCGTACCATTTCCAATGTGTAACTTTCCACAAGCTTCAGGACTGTCTTTGGAGGCAAAGATGATTATAGGAAGCCGTTGCAACGTTTGAAAAAGAAAGGGGATGGGAAATAGTCTACTTAGACCCCATGATTGCGTCCAAATGGGCGTGCTGGCATTACAAAGAAAGGGAAATAGAAAGCGGCTTTTTCACAGGACTTATGGACTCGAGACAGCAAGAGGCAGCCAGCTTCTTTCACATGCTCCCCTTTGGCATGTAAGATCGTGTGCCCTTGGGAAACGGCAAAGTTATTAATACATCCTTCTCTTGTTCCCCTTTCTCCACCTTAAGCCTGCTCCTCTTTTGCAGGGATATGCTGCCTCAAAGCTTTTGAAAATTGCATACACAAATCGTCTTTGATTGTGTGAAAATCTTCCTATGGGGTTGGTTAGATACTATAGAAAAATTACCTACTTTCGGCTTAAGACCTTACTAAGCACCCCTTGATAAGTGTCTTAGGTCAGGGTCACTTCCTGTCACTTAAAAATGAAAAATTATATACTATTAAGCGCCCCTTGATAAGTGTCTTAGGTCAGGACCACTTCCCCTTAGTCATTCTTTCCAGTTAATCTGCCGAGATTGAATGCCAAAGCTCTATTTTACTTGCTCCAGGTCCGGGCCATTGCCGGCAGGCCAAAGGCTCCATTTCGTTCACTGATGCAGCTTCCCCTTTCCATGCCCACATCATAATTACAGAATTTTAAAACAATTGAATTTGTCTTGAAATCTTGACCTTCTTCTGCCTCCCACTTCAAAGTTTTGAATCATGCAGAAATTGCTCCTGTTTGAGTAACATGTCGAATTAAATGCAATTTTTTAAGAATAATTTGTCAAATTCTTAGACATTATTTGTGAAGCTCTTTGCAAATCCGAAATTTAAAACAATCATCTTCTTTTTTCCATCTTCAAACTTCTCTCAAAGTTGCATTGGAAAATTATTCCGGAATCTAGACTTTGCATATATGGCCCATATGAACAAAAGAGTGGGAAGAAATGGTGGTAGTGGAGCGGGTGTCTGGTGAGCTTCTGAGATTATTAGCAAGTCAACTCATGATGAACAATTATTCTATCCAATTAATAAGTTGCCATGGGAAACGAAACATTGTTTGAGGGTTTAATTTGTATTACTCGAGAGATGATCTCTCGAACCATATCTTGGTAGTGAAAGAGACAAAGGGATTGCACGTTCATGATGCGGGCATCATCTTAAGGTAAATGAGACCATGCATTTGGTTGACTCTACTTGTTTTGAACTGATTTCAATGATATGTGAATGGATATCCAAACAGCTTGCTCCGTTGTATCAAATTGTTTCTTTTCCTGTTGCTTACCGTAATTTATGTTTGTTTCATATCTTGTCAATGCAAATATTGGATCATTGAAGCTACTAGGCCTGGTGAACTTTAAACTTTATCATTGAAATCATTGAAGCTCCACTATGCTCATCTCTTTAGAGTTTGAAAGATGTCTGTCAATCTCCATGTGCTTAAAACAACGGTCATTTACTCTCCAGTATCACGAGCTCAAAGCAATGAGTTGAGAACCAACATTGACTTTGGTAACAAACTGACTGGTGATTCTTGTAGCTCCTATATCAACTCAATGATGGTTAATTCCATTCAAAAAGCAGCACTTGTCTCCACTTGTGATCACATTATCATTGAATTTCTGCCACTTCCAAGCAAACAGCATCATCTTGCCTCAAGAGACATTCTGTTATGGTTTCTCCATGCTCTTTTGACAAAGGTAGCTCTCTGAAATCCTACTCAAGGTTAATTTCATGTTCAATTTTGTCACTACACCATTAATATCATGTAACATTTTATTTATTAGAGTGGAATTATTTGGTTTGCAGGTAAAGAGGAAGAGAAGCTTTCATAACCAGCAAAAGGTTGGGTGATCTGGATCTCCATTCACACTTCACAAGCTCAGGCAAAGGGCAGATGTACAAGAACCCAAGAGGGAATTCCCTTCTTGGTATCTAGCAACTGCAAACCAACCAGCTGCTTTGGGTGGAAAAGTATATTTACTTTTCCATACCTCTCCACCCTTTTTCCATACTTTTTCAGCAAACAAAACAGGCCATTTATGCATTGGATCTTTTGTGCGGTGCAGGCGCATGTAAAGAATCCAAGGATTTATGTGCCCAGCTAAAACTACATGTGGGCTCACACTACTTGGTGGTCCAAAAATTTATACTTCTGGGGCCAGTATTAGATGGGCAATATCCCAAATGTCTTTTAAAATCAAAACTGTTCTAGGTTGTAGATAAATGACTCTAAGGTTTGAAAACTAATGGTAATAAAATCCTAACCATTTAAGTCTTATTATGTATGACATGTTTGGGGCATGGTCGATCTACCCAAGAACTGGCCCAGTAGACATATATTTTGAATCACTTAGTGCTGAGCCCTGTGTAATTTTTGCTTATGACTTGGATCGTTATTTTGAGAAAAAACAGTGTTGGTAGATGGGGGAAGCGACCAGCAAGCATCGTATAATTCTCAGGTCACTAGGGACCTGATTGGCACGTTCTATAATCCGGTTTATACAATCATATCCCATTATTTCTTCTTTTTCTTTTATGAATAGTAGACAAACCTACACCTATGCACAGTCACAAACCCTAGTTACCCAAGTGAGAGACTCCTTGTTGGAATAGTCTCATTAATCGGATAATATAAGCCTTGCCAATCGGGTCCTAAGTCTATAGGACCTTAAATGACATTAAGATCCAAATTCAATTATGTCGTTACATCACTGACAGTCAGCTTCCTATCATTAATTAACATCCTCATTTGCTGCAGCTGATTTCTTTAGGCTTAGTTATAATCATTTAGTTTGACTTGACACATAAGATTTATTTATACCTTGAGCCTCCGAAGACATGGAATTAAAGTTGGATAGTGTGATGTAGAGTGGTCCCAACTGCTGCGCATGGTAGAACCTGTTTGATTGGCCATTTAAATGGTATGGGAACTTTTCCAGCATGCTTAGTCCAATAAAGAATCCTAATACGTTGTTTAGCTACAGCCAATCGAACTAAACTTTGCAGCTAAAGCAGGTCTTGTCCAGGGTAGCAGTCTCAAGTGTTTGAAGAGCTCGCGCAAAACAAAAGCAAGCAACAGAAAGCCTGCTCCTAGCTCAAGGTTATTGTATACATCACTGCTAGCGGGGCCCTATATCTTCATCTATAGACTATACCAAATCCTACTTATGACCACCTTCGAATAGTCGCAGGGAAATCATCAATTCTCTTAATTTAGAAAGAAACTTGCTAAGAAAACACCCCATGACTGCGAGGTTCCTAACAGTCTTCCGTTTAGGGACAAACATCAACGGGAATCATCCTTGGATCAAGTAGTTTTGCAGTAAGAAACTCATAGACTCGTCCTTGGAGCAGATATTGATAGAGCGAGAGGATGGGTATACAATTGTTCATGTTTTAACGTTACCGATAGATCTCAAGAAAGTATTATTGGTTACAAACATTCCACCATTTGATGTTTCGACTTCCTAGCAGGATTTCGACTCAATTTGAGGTCTATTTGTTTAACTCCATCAAGATCCTATAAGGAAGTAAAACTCGTTGACTCAGCGATGAACTTGGTTGATTCAAAGCCGTTTAGAACTTTCACCATTTTTCTTCTAGATCTCTCGAGTTTTGCAAGTACAAAGAAAGGTTTACTGCACTAAAGCCTTCTAAGCATAGTGGTGCAAGGAGTCTCTCTCGTGGATGATCAGGGTTTTCGAATGTGTGCATGCTTGTGTCTACCATTCAAAAAAAAAAAAAGAAAGAAAGAAAGAAAAGGAAAACAAGAAGAAGAAGTTTTACTATCGGTTCAGCTCATAAATATCCGCCCCTATATTTTTAACACAAAATGTGGTCGCTTTTGCTTGCATAAGCTGATTATTTCCCCAAGATAAGTCGCATCAATTCCTTTTGCCATCGACTGTGTTTTGAATTGAGCCGATGTAGTATTGAGTTTTCCACATTTTGCTTTAGAAACAGCACACAAGAAGAAAAAAGATATAATTATAATAAGTTCTTCAAGAAGAGAACTGCTAAGAATAGAAGTCTCTAAGATTTGAGATCAAGTTTTATTACTTTTACAAAATGTATGAATTTTTGTTGATTAAGATGCCCCAGCAAGATGAGGGCTCCATTGGAGAGCACAATCTTCTTATTCTTTAATAGCTCAAACCTTTATTGTGATAATGGATTTATATGTGCATCTGCAATTTGATTCATCATATAGACATAGCAAAACTTGGAGAAGACCCTTGGCCACATGATCTTTACAAAATGAGTATCTTCTGCAAGAATAAAAAATTGAATTTGCTCTTAGATACATTGTGCCTCATTGGCACAAAGAATTATTGATAAAGTAGTTTGTATAACACCAAGTTCTTTGAGAAGTCCTTCAAGCTAGGTAAGTTCCAAAACTGTTGTTGCTAAGGCCTAATAATCAGCTTTAGTAGAAATTGAAATGCAACCTTTTATTTTCTAAAACTCCATGACATGACATTTGAACCAAGGAAAACAACTATATAAAGACTCAAATTTGTGTTGCTTGAATAACTTAATTCTATTATGAGCTATGTATATTTATAATATAAGAGATAAAACCCTGGCTTAAGAGTTAAGAAAGGCATAAAATAAAAGCAAGGATAAGCCATATTTTAAACCTTGAACTTTACCCAAATTCTTAAAAACTCATATACTTGTTTAAGGCTTCTAATTAGACCCCAATTTTTGTAAGTGTTTCAATTTCATCCTATGCCATTAAGTGGCATAACAACATTAAGTTGCTGCCATCATATCCTACCTATGTGGTGATTGATTGGTAGAGGTGGTACTTGACCTGCTAGCTAGACTTAATTTGACCATTAAAAGAGTAAAAGGGGTGAAAACCCCTTCCTCCAATGGCAATTGCCCTAATTTTTTTAGAATAGTAAAACACTAATTTCTTATATGGGACACTGTCATGTGCTATATATGCTAGCTACAAATTCAAAATCATACAATTAGATGGTTGTAAATCACAACCACCCCTCTCAAATTCCCCAATCCAAAACCAAACAAATCAAATCAAACAGCCACCCAAAAATCTCTAAGATTATAACAAGGCTAAAAATTCCTCCTTTCCAAAGTACGCATGAGAGAGGCAAGTTGAAGGTGCATAATCCATAGGGTAACGATGGCAAATACCTACTATCAATCAAGAAAACTATGAAATAGGGTTTCCTCAATATGATAATGGTTCAAGAAATCTAAATAGGGTCATTGATCAAAGGAACAAAAGAAGAAGAAGGAGGAGGAGTTAAATTTGCAAAGTTTGCTGAGCTGAGAATTGCGTCAAGGACTAGCTAGGATGTTATCTCATAGTTTATCAAGAGACCCATGATTGATTGGACCTGCTTGAGTTATTCTACTTCTATAAGAGGATTTTATGAAAATCACTGTGTAGCCTTTTCCTAAGAAGGGTATGGGAAACCATTCATTTCTTTCTAAGGTCATGCCATGGATGAGCCACAGTCTCAAAATTTAACTTCATATCACAATTTTAAGTGTCTAAGTTGTCCTTTAAGTAAACGATCATAAAACAAAAGGAGAATTGTTTGAATATTGATTAAATGCTTATGACAATCCAAATATAGATATCTACTCTATGGCTTTTCCAACATTAAAAGTAATAGAAGTTAGTGTTTTCCTATTCTGCAAAATTAGGCAGCTGCCATTGGAGAAGAAAGGGGATTTCTCTCTTTCGTTACTCCTTTAATGGTTAAATCCAGTCTAGTTGGCAGGTTGAGTGCCCCCTCAGCTGATCAACCGTCACACAGGCAGGACACAGTGGTACCAACTAAACGCTGTTATGCTACTTAAGAACATAGGATAAAATTGAAACGCTGCTAGCGGTCTTACTTGACACCTCAAAAAGTATAGGATTTTCTTAACAATTTGTGCAAAGTAAGGTTCCACTGAGTAGTGTCTTGCTGCCATAAAAAATTATCAGCTACTTTGCTCTCTACCCCTTTGAGAAGCTCTGAATAATCTTGGATACCATTTTTTAAGACTTCGATCACCATATTAGTTATCCGATCAGAAGTTTATTTTTGGCCATTACTCCTAAAAATATGAATAGAGGCTAAAATATCCTAAGAAGCTCTGATACGTCCTTGCAAAGTCTAGACCCATTTGAGATTCCATTTGCATTGATCCACCAAGTCTCACTTGGCTTGCATCTTCCTTCACGAGTTCATGCCAAAGATGCCACTCTTAATTCGCATATCTGCAAAGCCATTTACAAAGAAGAGCTTCATTCATCTCCTTCAGCTTTCTAATTCCAAGGCCACCACATTCCTTACACTTACAAATATACTTCAAGGCAATAAAATGATATTTCTTTTTATCTTCACCACCTCTCTAAAGAAAGCTTCTTTGAGCTCTCTTCATTTTGCAAATGAGTTCTTTTAGACATTGAAAAAGAGACATATAGCAAAGAGGTATATTAGCCATACATGACTTGATCAATGTAACTATACACCCTTTAGAGGGAATGGCTCTTTCCCAACTAGCAAGCCTATTTTGAAACATTGCACCAATGGCTCCCGTGGTCTGGCATTTGGTCTTCCAATTGTTAGTGGCAGCCCAAGAGAATAACATGGTAATTTTGCCTTTTCACCACCTTGAACTCCAGCAAGATGTGAAAGTTCTTCATCTTCCATGGCAAATATGAGATGACAAGATTAGAATTCGGTACTCAGAGTCCTTGATATAGTCCTGGAAAATGGCTTTCTCCATAATAAAATTAAGAATATCTGCAACCACTATGTATATGTAAGGAGATACAGGATCTCGTTACCCCACTCCCCTTGAGCTCTTAAAGAAACCTTTCAATAAGCCATTGACAGTTGAGAAGCCGACCTTAAACATTCTTGAATCCAGCCTCTCCACAAAGTTCACTTTCTAAAGCATAATCAATGATGTTCCATTCTACACAGTCAAATGCTTTTTCACGTCCAGTTTACACAAAATTTATTTTTTCCTCCCCTTATGCACTAGGTCCATACTTTTGTTTGCAACAAACACAGAATGTTAAAGGTTTCTACATGAAAGAGCTGATTGACTTGGAGAAATAATTTCAGTTAAGAATTATCTATGCGATCCAGTGCGGATTACAGATTTGTGAATTATCTATCCATCCCACAATTGCAGGGAACTGCATCAAGTAATTCAAAGACCCAAAATAGTAGTTAGGATTACCTATTTTTAATTTGCCTAACATGGTCAAAGATGCACCCAAATTCGAATCTGTTGGGAAGAGTGAGCCCCACTTCTACTCTTCTCGCTCATACGTCCCCATTGAAAATAATAAGCCACCACCCATCTGCCAACAGAAGCTATTTTCCCTAGACCGAACTGAACTTCTGCTTCAAGATAGAAGATGGCGCATACTCGGCCTCTATTAAGGCAGTGGCCTATAATACAGCGCCATTGCTCCTTCAATCCAACTCTTCTCCGTCTGTTCTCATCCCTTTTACCCCCCCAAACCCATTTCTCCTTCACTCCTCAAAAGCCCCAACAACTCTCCTCCTCCACATCGCCTTTTACCGTTGGCATCCGATACTACGGCCTTAGATTGCCCGATGCATCACTGCCAGAAGAACTTCAGGAAACCAAAAAAGATGCAGAGAAAATAAGCCGTAACCAGAAGAAACGAGATGCACGCAGAGCCGTCCGGTGGGGAATGGAACTCGCTAATTTCTCAACACCCCAAATCAAACGGATTATGAGGTAAACTAAATTCAGTTTCCTGTAATGAAGATTTAACTGGGTTATGGAAAAAATAGTTGCTTTTGCTTGACAATCAAAATTCATCTGGGTGTTTGATATAAAGTTGTTTTCAATGACACTGCAACGGGGTCTTCGATAACATCTGACTTTCTTTGATACACTTCTACATTTTGCAGGGTGGCGTCACTTGAGCGAGAGGTTTTCGATGCTCTCATGTTAGTGAAGGTGCTCTGGAGTTCTTCTTTTATTTTCTGTTTTTATGTGCTACTTATTAATCTTTTTCTATTAAGTTTTTGGTATTTTGGCAATTTTGTGAAGCTGTTTGAGTGGACATGTTGTTTTTCTTTTATCTGCAGAGAATGGGTCCAGATGTTCGAGAAGGGAAACGAAGGCAGTTTAATTATATAGGTTGGTTGGTTTTGTTTACATGCCTTTCTATATTGATTTCATGAATTGTGAAGAAAGTTTTGTTGTTTGTATTGTAAGTGGTAACTGCTTGTCTGAGAAAGTTTTGTTGGTTGTATTGTAAGTGGTAATTGCTTGTGTGATACTTATGGGGGTTCAGGTTATGAATTATGTGCTGCTGTTGGTACAATTTGGCATCATGTATTGATAGACGACTTAATATGTAAAGAACAATTAAAAGAAGTTCATGTTTTGAGAGTAACCAGGACTCCCATTTTAATTGATTTTCATTGAGTGTTATTCTAATCTTGCAAAATTACTGATGAAAGAGTTTTTATGCATGGTTTTACTTTGATTATACTGTTTTCCATCAAAAGTTCATGCAAATGAATTGTTTGTCTAATTTAGAGATGGTAGTCATGCATATTCTTTGAAGGGGAGTCTTGGCGCAACGGTAAAAGTTGTCGTCACACGACCTTGAGGTCACAGGTTCAAGGCATGGAATCAGCCTCTTGCAAAATGCAAGGTAAGGCTGCCTACTGTAGGCCCTTGTGGTCCGCTCCTTCCCTAGACCCTGCATAGGCGGGAGCTTCGTGCACCGGGGCTGCCCTTTAGTCATGCATATTCTTTCCATTGTCATGTAATGTCGATGAGGTCGTTGAAGGTAACATGACATCAAAATTTCCTTCTTGTTTGCACTGGTCAAAGTGGCTATGATGGTTGATCTTGTTTGTGATAATTATCCCTATTGGCTAAAATGGTTAATGGTTCCACTCTTCAGATCATTAATCAAACAGTTAACATTGTTGACAATGGACTTCATGGATCATTGTCTTAAATTGGTGCTTACACATGAATTTAGATGCTGTGCCATCTTGCTCAAGGATAGTAGTTTCTATTTCTCCATGAGATTCTGACTTGCATTTTATTTTTATTTTTAGTTTCTTATTTTTCCCTGCATTCTCTTTTTGTTTCTAATTTATGTTGGCCATGAACATGCGCATTTTGCACAGTACAGTTTTTCTATTCATCAGGTGATGTTCTTCTATGCTCAATGTTTACTTTCTTACTTCTGAACTTTTCAAATACAAATTCTTGGGTTGTCACCCTTGTCTCTAGGACTCTTTCTAGCAGTATATTAGTATTTGTGGCTTTTCTCAAACTTTCATCAAAGTACTGTGTTTCTGAAAGTGCTGCTTATATCTCCCAAATCCATTTCTATGGTAGACGAACTTATGAGCAGCCACATACTGAAGAACGGAAGGATACTACAGGAGATCTTCATGGTTGGTCAATTCATCTTTCTATAAGAGGGATGTACTAGCATGTCATACTTGTAGTACATCACAATCATCTAATGCATGGAAGATCACAGTATGGCTCTTCCTATGATATCTTTGCCCATTTTAAGACCATATAAGGATGTGGTGGGTCAGTGGCATGCTTCATTTCCAAAAAGCAATATAGGCGCAGTAAGCCAATCACTACAGCTTCATGATCTTCTTAAATACCTTGTAATGGGGGTGGTAGGAGATAGGCTTTTAGTATGGGTTTGACCTCCCCATATGTTTGCCCTTGTACAAAATGATTTGTTCTTGTGGAAGTTTTCTTGAGTGGTTACATTAGTGGATGCTTCGCCAGTTAAACCCAATCCATATGTTTAAAAATATTTTCAACATTCATATCTGAGCATATTAGACCTTGTGGTGCTGTTATAAGCTGATGTTAACATATGGGTCTTAGCATGTGTTTGGCCTCCCTCGACATTTACATGTGCAGTAGACATTAAACCATATGTGATATAGATTGGAGTTTTGGGTCCTTTTAGCTATGCATGGTCGAATATAATGGGTTTATGTAATGTTTATAGAAGTTTGAGCATCCATAGATGAGCCTGCTGCTCTTGAAACGATAAAATCCAGCTTCTAACATTTTATTTGTGATGGGCGATGGTGATTCATGATTGAGGACAAGGCCTTCAATGGAATTAAAATAGTAATTGGGAGTTGGATTGGTGGAGGGTGACTATGATTTGCACCATTCACAATAAGGTGGTCATTCATTTTTGTCTTTGAATATATAGATTGGGTAAAGGGCAGCCCTGGTGCACGAAGCTCCTGCCTATGTGGGGTCCAGGGAAGGGGCGGACCACATGGGCCTAAAGTACACAGCCTTACCTTGCATTTTGTAAGAGGCTGTTTCCATGCCTTGAACCCGTGACCTCAAGGTCACATGACGACAACTTTTACCGTTGCGCCAAGGCTCCCCTTCGTGCACCGGGGTAATGTGATTATTGATTCTCCAAACAATTGTTTGGTGAATGTGTGAATGTGGCTGCACTTTTGGAAGTCTTTACAACCTAAAATAAAATGGTAAAATATTACTAGAAGCTAAGTGACTTTGAAATTTGATAAACATAGAGTACCTTTCAGAATTTTTCCATGGAACCTATTCTTTCGGGTTGGCAGTAGTATTAGGAGAGCTTGTTGGCTCTGGAACTGGTCTTCAACACCTACAAAGAGAAGGGTATGGATACATCCTTGTATGGGGAGTTTGAATTTAGTTGAAATAAATTAATCTAAGTTTTTTTTGGGAGGTGGGTATGTTACATGTTATTAATTCTAGGGAAAACCTAGGATTGGATATTTCAAAATAAAAAATGATTGAGAACATTGAGGATTCAAAGTTCATAGCTAAGAAGCTACCCATTCTAAGAACAAATCTTAAGATGAGTAAGTTCCACAAAATGGAGTTGTCACCTTAATGAAAATGCCTTAGGACCTTAAAATCTGACCCATTATAGCTTAATAACTAAAGACCCTATTCTTTTTTTTTTCCTCGAAGGATGAAGATGAAATTAATCCCATTATTCTTCAACCAAGAATTTAGGTGTTTGAATTTAAGACTATACTAAATGTTTGAGAGAGGAGGTTTTTATAGATTGGGAGAAGGCATTAAAGTGGAGATTTATTTTTGAGAAGATTTTGGGAGAAAAAATAAGGGTTTTGAAGAAAAATGTTTAGATGAAGTAGATACAGGAATTTGAATGAGGAAACTCTCATTAGCTTGGCATACAAGAAAAGAGAAGAAGACATTCAATTGATACTATGAATTGAATATCATCTATAATAGAAACATACAAGTGATTGTAAAAAGATATAAGGAAAACAAGCACCAAGTGCCATTATGCAATCTATCCTTAACTGTGCAAATGCATTGGGTACTCTATCCATACATGTTGGATTGCAAACATAAAGGATAAAGATTCTAATAGTAAGAATGTAATGGATTGGGTACTCTACCCGTAAACTATGTAATGCATGGATACTCTTCCCATAAACCATGTAAGTGCCAAGTTTATCGGGTACTCTGCCCTTGCATGGTAGATTCCAAACATAAGGGATAAAGATTTTAATAGTAAGAATGTGATACATTGAGTAATCTACCCATGAACCTTGTAATGCATTGGATACTCTATCAATGCACTTTAAAATTGGTTGGAGCTGGAAATAAAAATTTGTATGAAAGTGCTATATGCTTTAGATATGAAAGAAGATTAAATTGATTCAAAACCTCATCAACTTAGTGCACAATGAATGGCAAGAAGATCTTCAATAAAGGACAATATCATCCATAATCAAGAACATAAAAAAAGTTGTGTAGAGACATAACAAACAAGTATAATGTGCATCTAATACTCTGCCCATAAATATGCAAATGCATTGAGTACTTTATCCAAGCATTGCAAATTGCTAAAGATGAAGATACACATCCTAAGCAGAAGAGTAAATATGTAATACGTTGGGTACTCATCATCATTGTCATCATCATTAAAGACTTACCTAAGCTACATGAATCTTATTCCTCCATTCTCTTCTATCAAGGGTCATGGCCTCATTTAGTCCAAGGTTTTCAAATCTTTTTTCACTACTACTACTCATGTCTTTTTAGGCCTTCTCCATGCCCCTTTTGAGCCTTCAACTTGGATTGATTCCCTCTTTCTAATCGGTGTCGTTTTCGGTCTCCATTAGAGATGTCCAAACCATCTAAGTCTACCCTCCCTCTTCTTATTATCTATTGGTGCTGCTCCTAAGTTTCCTCTAATGTTTTAAAATTCTTTCTATTCTCTCTTGTCTTGCTACTCATCTATCTCAACATCCTCATTTCGGCTACACTTATCCTATGTACATGTTGTTCCTTAATTGTCTAACACTTTGATGCATAGAGTAGGGCAAGTCTTACAACCATCATATAGATTTTCCTTTCACTTTGAGTGGCAACTACTGATCACATAAAACTCCAGAAGCACATATCTATTTGTTCCAACCCACTTGGATTCTTTAGGTAATATCCCTTTCAATCTCTTTGCTCTCATGAACTATCGATCCCAAGTATTAGAAGTGGTCTTTTTGAGGAACTTCTTGGTTATCAATGTTTTTATTGGTGCTTCACTTGCTTTTCTCTCCTTGCTAAAATTGTATTTCATATATTTTGTCTTAGTTTGTCTAATGTTAAATTCTTTAAATTCTATAGCATCTCTTGACAATGCTGGCTTTGTGCGTAAGCCCTCCCTTGTCTTATTAATCAAAATTATGTCATCTATAACATGCACCATGAAATTTGCTCATGCAAATATTTTGTTAACTCGTCTATAACTAATATAAAAAGGTATGGGCTCAATGCCGATCCCTAGTACAATCCTATAGTAATAGGGAAATCATCGGTCTTTCCGCTAGTGGTCCTAATATTTGTAACTGCTCGCTCATACATGTCCTTAATTATGTCTATATACCCCTGTAAAACCCCTTTCTCACTCAACATCCATCATATTAACTCTTTAAGAACTCTATCATTAGCTTTTTCTCAGACAATAAAGAATATGTTGAGGTCCTTTCTCCTCTCCTTATACTTCTCTATCATTTATCTAAGTAGGAAAATAGCTTCCATGGTAGACCTCTCAGGCTTAAACCAAACTGTTTTTTCGATACACTCATCTTATCTCATAGCCTCTTCTCAATCACTGTTTCCCATTATTTCCTGGTGTGGCTAATAAGTTTGATCTCACAATAGCTAGTGTGACCTTGTATCTCTCCTTTATTCTTATAAATTGGTATGTTAGAGCTTTTCCTGCATTCATCCAGCATTTTCTTCGATTTCACAATCTTGTTAAACAACTTTGTCAGCCAAACTTCTACATTATCTTCCATACACATCTAAACCTCTATTGGTATACCATCTAGCCCTAGGGCCTTTCCTGATTTCATCTTTTTCATTGCCTCTTTCACTTTAAGTATCTTAATCCCAGTGTTGTATCTATATTGTCCAACGCTATTTGGGTTTGTGGCACTTTCAATCTCTATATTCTCAAGACATCTATCATTTAGTAATTTTTGAAAGTAACTTTCCCCCCTTTGATTGATCTCGTGATCCTTGACTAGTATACTTTGGTAATCACTTTTAATGCATTTAATGTAGTCTAAGTTCTTACTCTTTTGTTATCTAATTTTTGCAAGTTTGAGCACATCTTTCTCACCTTCTCTTGACCTTAATCTATTATAGAGATCATTATAGACATTGAGTTTAGCCCTACTCACTGTTCTTTTAACAACCATTTTAGCATTCTTATATTGCTCAAAGTCTTAGGTATTTCTAGTCTCCTGCCATGTTTTAAAACCTTGTTTCTCTTTAATAACTTTTACTTTTTCACTCCACCACCAAGTTCTCTTTGTTGATTCCCTTTTACCTTTATATACTCTTAGAACAGCTTTTGCCACTTTTTAATAGACTTGACGATATTAATCCACATGGTGTTTACTTCTATTTCATTTTTCCACTTTCTTTTTGCCATCAACTTGTTTGTGAATGATGTTATTTTCTCTCATTTTAAGTTCCACTACTTAGTTTTTAGACACCTATTAAGTTCATTCTCTTTCTTTCATCTCTTAATGTAAATATCCATAATCATTAACCTATGTTATGTAGTTAAACTCTCACCGGTATCACCTTGCAATTCTTACATATTAATCTTTCATTATTTTTTTAATAGAAAGAAACTATTTGGCTTTTAATGATCCACTTTCAAAGGTTGGTTAATATTCATCCCTCTTCTTAAAGCATGTGTTTGCTAGAGCTAAGTTATATGCCAAAGCAAAATCGAGGATAGCTTCCCCTATCTCATTTCTTTCTCCAATACCATATCCTCTGTGTATTATCATATCCTTCCTTTTCTTTTCTGACATGACTATTTAAGTTTGCTTCTATAAATATCACCTTTGTGTTAAGAATTTCTTGCATTACTTCTTCCATATCTTCCAAGAACTGTGGTTTGATTCTATCTTTTAACTCTACTTGTGGGGGTTATGCACTCTTCACATTTATGATCTTCTCTCTTAGGATAGGTTTTATTAGTAAAATTCTATAATTGATTCTTTTAACGTCTATAACTTTATCTTTTAATTCTTTATCCACCATTATTCCTATATCATTTCTACTATTGTCCTTTTCTACTTGCCAAAGCTTATACCCATAAATAAATTTTTAGTTTTGGCCCATTTCCACTTGATTTCTTAGACATAAGTTATGTTGACTCTCTTCTATTTCATCGTATCTACTAACTCTATATTCTTACTTATCAATGTGCCTATATTCTATGTGGTGATGTGAATCTTATTTTCTTGAGCTAGTCTTTTTACTCGCACAATCTAGAATGACGCAGGAACCCCTGCTTACTTTCCACTGCATTTGGAATCCGATGCAGCACGTTGCTTACAGGGGAATGCCCTAGCAGGCCTTGCCCTTTTTTCACTGTATCCAAAATCCGATGCAGTGCATCGCTTTCAAAGGAACGCCCTGACTGCCTTTCCCCATTTCCCATTGCATTTGGACTCTGATATAGCACATCATTTACATGAGGTACTCCATCCATAAATAATGTAATGCATTAGGTACTCTAGCCAAGCATTAGAAAATGCAAAAACTTCAATTGGAAGATACAACATGAAAATAAACATGAAATGCATTAACGTAAGTAATAAATGAAATGGGAAGGCAATATTAACAAAGACGATGGAAATGGTAAATTTCTATAGAAGTTTTCCCTTACATGGTGACCTCTAAGCCCAAAACCATGGAGAAAGTAGCCATGAATTTGGCGTTGCTTCTATCCTTGAAATACAAAGGAGAAGAAGAGTAGAAGGAGAAGGGGAAGAGTTATACCGAGGTTAATCTGAGCTCAATCCCTAAGAGACTCTCTTAAATGGAGAGATTCTATGGGACTTCTACTAATTGGACTGAGGAATGTTGGAGGAGAGGGTTTCTCCAAAGTATTCCCCAAACCAAGAGAACTCTCTCTAATCCAATTTCTTTGCTTGGTTAAAATGGTGGGAGTACAAGTGTGTAGTTATAACCCTAGATCTTGAAACCCTATGCTCACATCCGAAGTTGAGGTAAACATCTTAGGGTAAATAATATAATAAATTAAACTTCAACTTTTCTAAGGGCAGCCCCGGTGCACGAAGCTCCCGCCTATGTGGGGTCAGGGAAGGGGCGGGCCACAATGGCCTAAAGTAGGCAGCCTTACCTTGCATTTTTGCAAGAGGCTGATTCCACGCCTTGAACCCGTAACCTCAAGGTCACATGACGACAACTTTTACCGTTGCGCCAAGGCTCCCCTTCTAAACTTCAACTTTTCTAGACTTCATAAACTAGTATGCTGAGCATGTAACTAAAACCCTACCCAAGGAGTGGTTTTCACAAGATGCGTAGCTGTGTGACTTTTAAAGCATAGGCTTGTTGATACAATCAACTAGAGTACTCATGCTTTCCGAGATGAGATCTGGAGCAAACATTATGGTCATTGAATGTGAAGTGCGTGGAAACGGCTCGCTCTTTCACTTTGATAAAAACCTTTCGGCTTTTCCCCATGATTAATCTTAGAAGGATTCCTAACAGTCCAATATGATGTTAATTAGTTTGAATTCATGTTTTAAAGCCATTTCTTTATAAATTACTTCTCTTTGAAGGTAAGGACCAAAATGTCGTAGTTTTGGGAATGTAGGTGACTATAAATAACTATTTCAGTCTAGTCTATTTCTTATTCTGAAATCATGTGTGGTTTGAGATCGTTCTTGAGACAGTATTTTGAGATGAATGACTTATGATAGCCCTTTTGCTTACTATTTTAACCAAACATCATCATTGGCTATTCTGTCCTTTACTGCTTGTTGGTTATTGTGGTTTTGGAGTTGAAGCCTGTAGGGCCCATCATAACACATAGAGATGGGGCTCTTCGACCAAGTTCTTCTCAAGAATTGGCCAGATTGTCAGTTAAGGTGGTATAGGAAATGAATCTTCTACATTGAAGGCATTGATGTAGCCTATTTTGGAACAGCTTGGTTTTAGAATCTCATTGGTTTTCGTCTATGTGATCCATACAATCATCTTCCAACTTTATTGTCTACCTAGATGGTTCCTAATCTTGACCATATACTATAACCTTCTTCAAATACTTGTAGTGTCAAATGGATTTTTCTTTAGCCATATGTGGCATTCATGTCTTAATCCTTTGTCAATCATACTATATAACAATATCTATTTGGCAAGCTTTGAAGTGCCTTCTCCACATCAAAGCTTGGAATTTCTAAATTAGACATAGGAGTCAAGTCTTACTAATGTCGTGGAGCCTTCACTAAAAGAGCATAGTTATTGTAAGTTCCCACAGCTCAAACATTGGGACTTGACCAAATTGTATCTCCCCTTGAGGCCTGGTGAATGATGGACCTGTGGAGGCTCATGTCATCATGAGCTGCCTGAAGGTTTTCAAGTTGATGTTTGTATTCACTGTTCAGGTGAACCACATGGAATGCAGTAACTGCCACTGGCACACTACCATTTACGATAAGTTTGTTGTGGGAATGCATGGGCAATTACATTGTGGAACATGCAAGGAATCATTAATGGGAAACTACTTCGTTGTTGGGGTTCACTATGCATCTCTGTTTTATTTTATATAATTTGAAAGACAAACCAATGTACAGGGACACACACACACACACACACAGAGACAAGTCTTTGTTTTTGAGTAAATTTATGGATGTGTATTGGTCCTGTATTATCTTTTTCTTTTTAAAGTTTATCCAGAGAACCTGTTTCGTTAAGTTATAAGCAGAGAATGTGCTCAAGTTTGTCATTTGCCATTTTCTGTGATTCCATTTTATGATTTTTCCTAATCTTGATTATAATTATAATAACATGTTAGGAAGATTGCTCCGGAATGTGGAACCTGAGTTGATGGATGCTCTAATTCAGGCTTCAAAAGATGGTGACAATACTAAGTTGCTAGCTTTATCTGGTCATGAGACATGGGCCATTGAAGAGGATGAGGGAGACGGAGAAGAAACTGAATCTGATGAGGATTATGAGGTAGTGTACAACATATGAATATCCATTTATGCAAGGAAAGAAACTTGCGCTGTCTCTTCTCTAGCTATTACTTGAAGTCCCTCTCCTCCATCCGGTAATGTTCTGCAAGGTTATATAAGATAACAAACATCATTTTGAAGATTTTGAGTTCTTACTGCTGGAATTTCTGCCAGGTATCCGAAACCTATATCAACATAGCAACAAGGTGGTTTGATGGCCTGATTGACAATGATTTATCCATCACAAAGGAAATATATGCAATTCACACTGTTGAATTTGATCGGCAGGTATGCCAAGTAAATCTTATTGCAACAGTTCTAAGGTTTAAGCATATGAAAGACCTGCTTCTTGGCTCCTTTCCTTGGTCATGGAAGAAGATAACCCAATGCAGATAGTATTGACTGGCAACTGCATTTTGATTTTACTAATTGTGTTATTCAAATTTTTCTTAGTTATGCTGTTTGCACTTTCTACTCTTTTACTATCTAATGTATGATTGCTCTATCTGCTGAAGCATTAAACTACACCATCACACCAGGCTTTCCTTCTAAGTGATTTAAGAGGTATCTTGACTTTGGTTACTGTATGCAAAGTTGAAGTTGTTAGGAATTAGGATGGGTATGGGTATGGGTATCTCAAATTTTTGACATGACAAGTTTGTCATTGTTCCATTAGGATATCCCTTTTGTCTAGTTCCTTGATGAATAATAAAAGTACACAGAAAAACAGATAAATATCAACTGACCCTTCGAAATGCTTGGAATGAAACGTCAAGTAAATTGCACCAATGCCATGGACCACATTTGTACTTCCTATGCTGTACCATCCATTTCTGCTGAATTCCCAGTCACAGAATCAGCCTGCTGCTCTAAAATGGGTGTGATCCAGGGAGTCTGTGATGCATCACAAGTTCATAATTTCATGTGAATCCAAGATTTCCAAGCCTGTGCATGTCACACAATGGAGAGAAAGTCAAACCTCTAAAGAAGAAAGCTACTTGTGATTTCTAGCTGAGAATGAAGCAAGATTTTGATGACTATTTTCAGTTTTTAGTAATTATTATTTTCAGAAAGTTAGAACGTGGAAGGTTCTAATTTAGTTTGATTTTTGAGAAGTTGATGTTTAGTCTTCAAGTGTTTAGAGTTAGGATGTGAGAGATTAGGTTGGCTTGTTGATCAAGCACCAATTGGACTTGAATTTGACAGTAAGAGAATCCTATATAAGGACCCCATACGTATAGTTTTTCCCATTCTGCTACTGAATGAATTGATTTTTGGAGGAATTTCTCTTCTTTTGTGAACTATCAAATCATTCACTTGCTTCAACTACTCATGCTATGGATGTGGGAGCATCAACTCCGTTCCTATGGGCTTCTGAGAAGCAGGAGAAATTGTTGGAATTCCATGAAAGAGTCTCGGACTGTTCATTGCTTCAAGGGTGTGACTATCTTGATTTCTTCTAAGTGCAACCCATAGGATATTCTCATCATTCTCTATCTGGAACATCTATGATCATTGTCAAGCTCAACAGGTTCAATGTTTGTTGAACCTGTTCCTTTATTTCTGTGTTTGACAATTAAAAACCCAAAAATACTAGTTTGATTTCTTTGTAGTTCCATTCTGCCTCTCTTAAATCTCTGTTGTAAGTTTATTTGAGTTTATTTTAGCCACATCTAAGTTTGGTCTTCAGAAGAATTTAGTTTGAGCCGTTAATTTTCATTTTTTGCTATTGTATAAGTAATTGAGATTGATTTCTGTTAATTTAAGCATCTGAGTATATGAATTCTTGTTCTGTTTACCTATTTGGCCCTAAATCTCAATTGGGTCTTGCTCAGAATTTGATTTCAAGTCTTTATTTGTCTGTGTATATATCTCCAAATGAGTACTCCAGTTCTCTGCAGAAATTGAGTTTGTTTTTCTCATTAGCATATTTTCTTGAGTTAGTTAAATTTCTAGTTACATCCTTGCTTCCACATTAATTGCAAGTTGTTTGTGTTTAGTTAGGTAATTTCCAAATTATCCTGCATCAGTCTGGGTTACATGAGGAGAGCTAGAGGCACCAATTATTATGACCCAATTGATAAAGAATCTACCATTGTAAATTTGCTAGAGGCACCAATTATTATGACCCAATTGATAATGAATCTATTTTTGTAGACTAACATAATGAAAGCTTAACACTGTTTATTAACATTTTTACTGCCAAAAATTCTCAGTAACCCTATTGTTTGCCGTTGATTATGTAAATAGCTTATCAATCACTTTCTCCCATCCTACCCTGGAAAAGGCTTTCTGATAGTCTTTAGGTGGGAGTTAGAGGAAACAGATAATGCAACTGCTTATAGGAAGGACACACATTTCAGAAGAAACAGATTGTGCAGTAGGATATTGAATTAAAAGTCTTTACCTTTACTCATTGCAATTTGCAAGTTGAACACCAAAACAGCTTGGATGGGAAACAGGCTCAGATCAAGTAGACAGAGTACAATTGGTGGCTTTCCAAGCCTTTAAACTTTGACATTCTGTACCTCATTTACTTCCCTGCTTGTATAGAAATACATGGTTGCTCACGAGATACATAGCTTGGAATAGGAGAACTCGCCTTCTCGCATAGAATTGAAGTAGAAGAGTGGATTTACTTTGGAACATCAAAAGGGAATGAAAACTCATAAGTACAAGAGGATTAGGGACCAGAAATTACCTACTGGGAAAAGGAATGCGAGCCAAACCCTCAGCTACCTCACTTGCACCCAGGCAGTTACATAATTCGAAGGCAATTTCCTCGTTTAATCCCGCATTTCAACTCCAAAATTATCCCCATGGAAATTCAAATTCATATGTAATGCTCCAATATTCCATCTTGGATCCTTTCTCCTCTCTTTCCACAACTTGTCCATTTGAAGCAGATTTGTTGCTTTCAGCTTGTTTCAAGGAGAAATTCGTTGGTTCTCAATTAAAAAATTGTATAATTTGGCTCTTCAATCTTATTGACTGCAAATGCCAAGAATTCATCCCTTCATGAGCAAAAAAAGGACAAAAAGGCCCCTTTTTTCTTGTAAAACTGGCAATTGACTAAGGCTCTCATAGGCTGCTTCCGATTCTACAAACCCATGGAGTTGTGTGTGCTGCCACAGGAGTGGTGGTTGCTTGTGCAGCTAGCTTTCCTCTACTGTTTCTCCAAAGGCTGACACTGAGGGAGTTGCCTTCGCCAATCAGGGGCTCAAGCAGGAATGATTTGGCCGCTTGATGCCATGTGACACTGCAAACAACCCAGTTCTTGTTTGATGCTACATGCTTAACTTTGTCAATTTCATTGCATGCCTGATGGGATTTTTTGGAAATAAAACCAGAAAAAATAGTTTCTAACATTATGGTCTGGGTTCCTAATATGATTCCTGAAACTCCATAGGAATATTCTGGAATGTTTCAGGACTTCCCACTTAAATGCCTATTCAAATGGAATCAATTGAGAATGCAAAAATTTGCACAATTTTCCTCATAGAATGCTAATTCCACTCCTTGGGGTTTTATTGGACCCGTCAGATAGTCCAGATTGATGAAAATCTCTTTGTTTGCTTGCCTGAAGACCAAATAAATCCTTTAGCGTCTTTTTTCTAGGGGGGATACTGTAATGACTATAACAAAGAGTCCAGCTGAGGATACAAAATGCTACCTGAATGAAATCAATGGGTAAGCTACAAGCCAGAAAAGAATTCATCTAACCCTACCATCATTATCCTCATCTAGTTTGTTTCTTTCATTCTACTTCTTTTAGATTTCACCATTCTGGACAAAGAGTTCTCTAATTTTGTTAGGCATAGATCATAAGAACTCTGGTATTCACGGAGTTATCCAAAGTCATTGGAGGAAATGATGGCGCAAGACCTTCATCCTTCCTTACCATCTGAGTTCTTGAAAATAATGCCTCTATTACTGGTGGACCAGAAAATGTGACAATTTTTTATTTGGATTAGTCAAACACGTCCTCGCTTTCTTCTTGTGCACTTTCTTGATGCATCTTTTTGTTTATGTCTTTTTTGGACTTAAAACTATTGATTGAGGTAGATATAGTGCCATCTTAGAGAGCAGTTCACTGAATTGGAGGTGGTGTTTCTATTCTTAACTCGTAAGGGTTGAAGAGGTCACTACAAAAACCTTGAGCTCTTGTGGAGGCTCACAAAGATCAGAACGGTTGGAGAAGTTTCAATGATAAGTAATAACAATGTCTGAGTGATGGAAAGAAAAACAATATCTTTCAAATATCCACCTAGTTTATTGACCTTTTTGGAATGTATACAAAGAAATTTTTGGAAAGTATACAAAGAATTTTCTTTGTACACAAAAGAAAAACTATCCCCAGAGATCTGTATAATCTCAAAGATAGATTTCTTTTTTTAATTGAATGAAGTTACACAGTTCTTCTTACTATTATTTTATTCACAAATTGCTCACCAAATCCATTGATTTGTAATCCTGAACTGTTGTTGTATCAAACAGTGAAAAGTTAATAAAGCAATGAAGAAAGAGACCAAAAATGCAGGGGGCTGGTTACTGTTTCATACTTATATTCTTTAGTGTCCTGAAGAAAATTTGGGTTTCGGATGTCTTAGATAACATAAAGTTTTAACAGCTACCCACCAATAAATTTAATATCTGATACATGCTTGTTTTCGTGCATGTGGCTATGTGCATGTCCTATTGTGAAGCCTGTGATAGTTTGGATGATCAGTATTTATGCATTTGGACAAAAACAAAATACAAACTTAGGATGCACATAACATTCACTATGTTAGAGAACGTAAAGAAGCCAAAACTTAATCAATTCTTAGACATGTAACTGAACTTAGAGATGGTGATAATGCCGTGGGACTAGTTTCCTAGTATGTCACTGTAAATATTTCTCCTGGGGCAAATTTCAGCCATGTATCACATTTAAGGTATGCACTGTTAGGTTACAGTGCTGAAAAGTGTTCTTAACTCTTGGTCTAACAATTTTTGAGAAAAGCTTACTTTAGGCTTGCCTCAATGGGAAGTAATAATACCTCACTGAGTAGAAATGCCATTCCTATGCACTCTCCTAATTAATATTGAAACGTCGTAGAGGACTTGCAGTAAGTTGAGGTAGAAATGATCTCTGAAACATTGGGTTGCCTGGACTATTGGTATGAATCTTAATAGTCATTGTTTTTTCTTTTAGCTTTTGTATTATCAATGACCCTTTCAGGTGGCCGAGATGAAACCAGTTCTCATGGTGACCTTGGTGGTTCCAACCTTAGTGGTTTGCAAATAATTTGCTAAGTCAGAATCTTTGAAGTCATTAAGTATTTTCATATATATGCTGAGCTTTTTTGAAATTCACAGGCGTACTGGATTTTTTGGAATCTAGTAAGCACAATATCAGTTTGCTTTCTTCACTGCAACTTATACCCCCTTAACCATATGTTCCATTTCAAGCATGCTTGGATGTGATTCTACCAATGGTTTCTTTTCTGATGTCATTTGGTGCTTTGCCATTTCCATCATTGACACCATCCAACATTTCCATCATTCTCAGCAGTCTGCACGACAAATATTTGAAATTCAAGTAATACTTTGGTTGTTATGTCTATGTCGCAGCTTTAACCATTTAGTCATTACACTTCATTGTTACAGGAGTTGCGTAAACTTGTTCAGAGAGTACAAAGTATTCAAGAGCGTCAGCTGGACAATGAAAAGGGGGGAAAAACAGATACCTTGATTGGTGCAAAGAAGTCCCTAACACGCTTCCTGCGCACCCTTGCAAAGCAGACATTGGCAAGTGACCAGATTTAACAATATTTATTTGATTTATTTTCATTCTGAGTAGGCTTAAAGATTAGGGAGATCATATTGATCAGTAGATTAGTTAGAGCCAAGTTTCTCTGATCAATGAGGCATTGACACCTTGGTCTCCCTGTATATGAAATGTTTGTGTCATGCTCACTGTCTTTAGAGCAGGCCTTCTGTATTAGATTAAGGACTTACATCCTTCAGGAGAATCATAAATGCCATCTTGACATGCTGGATAGTTCTTTCTTTCACTGAACTTAAGCTCCAAGGATTAGTTAAAATGCGGAGGCCAAAGTTTAATTGAATTGGAAAATTTAGGACCCATATGATCAATGACTGATCGTTATTGATTTCAGAGGACCATGATCGACCTTATGGGAGCTGTGATCTTCTGTGCACTTAAAGTTTGAAGTGTAGAAACATCTTCAAAATCAAGTTTCATCTGAAAGTGGTGGTAGCATGAGACAGGAATTCATCTTGTTCTGTGTTTATTTGACACAAAAAGTATCACACAGATGTTGTGATGCTATCATCTGATTGATTCCTTTGTCATTAATTCAACTTGTGATTATGCTAATGATTTGCTGAGATAGCCTGCACGCTGAAGGAACTGAATCATATTCTGGATGAACTAGTCAGTCAAAACTTTCTACAGTGGATCAAATCTCGGATATTGGAGAACGAGGTATAGGGCAGCCCTGGTGCACGAAGCTCCCGCCTATGCGGGGTCCAGGGAAGGGGCAGACCACAAGGGCCTAAAGTACACAGCCTTACCTTGCATTTGCAAGAGGCAGTTTCCATGCCTTGAACGTGTTTCGATTTCTTCTGGTACACAAAGAACAAACATTTTGATTTGTTTATGAGCTGATACCAAATTATGTTTTGATGTTTCACTCAAAGATGGTCTGGGTTGGCTGGTCTTTTACTTGGAAAATTGGTTTGTGCTGAATTTCAACAGAGCTTCAAAATGCAGCACAAGATTTAGGGGAGCAAATGGTGGTGTACGGAATGATATGGTTCCTTTGTAGCTGGCTTCAGCAAATTCGTTACAACAGAAACTAATAACATCGCTGACCTTGCGAGAGTTCTTAATGGGATCTCACTTGCTACATAGTTGAAAATGCGCATATTGGAAATTAGAGGAATCTTAAAAGTGGCATAAATATGATTGATGAAGGAAGAGAGACATCAATTGAGGCTAGATCTATTCTAAGTGACTGCTTGTGAGGACTTCGTCACATTTCTGAACGGAGATCATATATATAGAGAAGGCAATTATGCAGTGGATAAGTTGGCAAATTGGGCTGTTCAAAGAAGAATATCTGCAGTCTGAATTGGCAGAACTTCGCCTTTGATTCAATTAGATTTGTGGAAGGATTTCATAGGAGATGCGAGTAGTAGAAACTATAAATAATTATGTCATGATCTTGTCTAGTGTTGTTCCCAAAAAAACAAAATTGATAATTGCCATCAAGAAGGTCCCATTTGGAAATGTTAAGAGCTAAATTTTCTTCAAATCCATAGCATATTTTCTCATAACAAAATCCTTCCATACTTATCTTCACTAACCAGTTTTTCCTAAAACTCTTCCAAAACTTGTCTTTGTTTCATGTCCTAGAAAGATCCTCAACATTTGAATTCTCATCATCACCTATGGCTCAAATTTACAATAACAAAAGGCCACAAATACCCTCGAGACAACCGATGGGACTATGTCATCCTAGTTCCCCCATTTGATCTCAAAAAGTCTATAAATTTCAACTATTCCACCTCATCTTAATCACAAATTGTTACTTCAAAGGAAGATCTTGATCCTTAGCAAAAACATTCTTTCTTAAAGGGACAAAAATGTTCACGGTTGTAAGTTAATAGAAGTAGAGTGATGCTAACACCATGAGGTGTATTCTAGCGATCCCATTTTATGAGGCCCACCTCTATGTAATCTGACGCATTCATTTCAATTTAAGTATCTTATACATAAAAAAGCATGTGATTTAAATGACTCTAGCATATAGAAAGCAGAAGTTTTTAAAGTGTCTCTTTCTAATCATAACATTTCAAATGCTTTTAAAATGCTAGAGCCATTTAAATCACATGATATTTTATCTATAAGACATAAATATAGAGCAACAGGATAAACGAGTTGGATCATTCAGAGATGGACCCAATAAAATGTGGTTGGTAGACTGCAGTATAAGTTTTAGAGGAGAGTCTTGAACTTGAAACACAACTAAAGGGGCAATGCTGCCCTGAAGGACGTAAAATAAAACAGAAAAGGAAAAGGGGAAGGTGCCAGAAGGAAAAATCATGTACTTAAGTGCAACCAGCTAAAAATCTAATAAATGGTTTAATCAACCACCAAGCGTTGTTAATTTTTTTTTATTTTTTTTAATCTTAGTTTATAGGTGATCAAGATGATCCGCCAATTCCATCCGTGAGAATACACAAGCGTCATTACGGCCTCCCTTCAACCCAATAGATGAAAGTTCAAAAAGCCGGTAAAAACCATAGGAACTAAAACCATATGACACGTCGAGAATCTCTGGCGAGTGAGTTCGCTTTTGAATTGGCTAATGTGTTCACATCCTTGAAGTGAATGTTCACATTAGCAGTGAGAGGAAGGTGCTGATTCTGACTCGACGCTCTGACCCCACTCTCAGTGCACAGATCTCTGCTTCCTAAGAGTTGGCCAACCCCAAGGGTCCAGCAGATTCAAATATAGCCTCTGCCTGGGAATTTCTGAGGCACCCCCCATCAACAAGGACATGGGTTTCCGTATGAAGCCCCGTCGAAATTGAGCTTCAGTTGTCCCTGTAAAATTGGAGGAGCCCAAAGTTGGAGCCGGCTTTTCCTTAATGACTCTGCAGGAGATGATCTCAATTAGTTTCCTTGAGACGGTTGGTCAAATCTTTATTGCAAAGTCAAATTCCAAGAAGAGATGGTCTCTGTTTTCGTCGAATTTCCTACAAAGTAGACAAACTGAAGGTCCAGCAGAGCCTCTAATTGCAAGTTCTAGCATCTTATTCTATCCACAAATCCAACTGAACAAGAAGACCTTTGTGGGAACATTGAGATTGCATGGGAATTTGAATGCCTCGATTGTTTGTTGTAGAGGTCCCAACGCTTTGTAAGTGGAAACACCGAAAAAATTCCAGACGTAGATGTAGACCAAACAATTTGGTCCCATTGTTGGGTGTAGAAATTTATAACTCTATTTTCTATGCAATAGCCTGGATTACAAGTTAAAATATTTTAGCTGTTAGACATTAGAATTTATCATTTAAGAATGAGATTTTTGAATTTTGGCTTTAAAATGAATAACTTATGCATTTTTATTGCAAGATTAATCTTAGTTGTTGGATTTATTGGATTAAGATCTAGGCATAGTGATTGAGCGAAGAAAATTTCAAGATCAAAACACCTATACTTACCATTTTTAGAAACTTTCTAAATTGGGGTGTTTCTTGATTTGAAAAGTTTCCTCCTATTACTACTACTTTCTTAACTAGAGACTTTCCTAGTTACAAAGTACCCTAAATGAGCACGTTTTATATGAAGTTTCTTACCTTATTATATTAAAGGGAAACACTTTTCTTTTTTGAATGGAAAAGTTTGATCAAGTAAAAGATATCCTATTTTTAGACTATTTTTGCATGATTTTGTAAAGCTTATCATTTGGGGTGTTTTTAAAATAAAAAGGAAGGATATTAAAACAGAAAAGGAAAGGAAACAAAGAAGAAGAGAGATAGAAATGCTTCTTTTGCAAGTATTTTTAAAATTCATTTATATAAGTAAAAAATACCTCACTTTTAAATGTCTAGAGAAGAAGAAGAAAATTGATAGAGATATTAGTAAACTGTTGTTCGTGGATCATGGACATGCACAGCTAATCTTGAAAGTTCAGAAATTGGAAGAATCCAAAAGCTAAGTGGGGTTTTAATTCAATATTATAGATTTTCAGTTAAAATTTTGATTGATGAATTATTTCATTGTAAGAGGTCCTTAGAAGAACATTTTAACTTTATGTTTCACTTAGATTCTAATACTTGTAGTTTGGATGAGATATTTATAGAATAATTTTTAAGTGTGAATGAATGCTTACTTGGATGGGTTATGCTTAGATTGGATGACATGCATATAGTTTATAGATAATTCGTACTAATTTAAATAGGTCATGCTAGGAAAATATTCATTCTTTCTTTGGAGAAGTTCTAGCTTGTAGCTAAGAACGATTTTAGTTCATACACAATTTCAAGTAACGAGAAATACGCATACATGATTAGATTAGTGGCCTTCTAATTCCTAAACCAAACTCTAATTTCTTAGTTCTCATTTAATTTACTACCCATTTGGGCGAAGGAAGAACGCAAGCAATGGTTTTGCACTAGTTGACGCCAATGGAGTTCCTACTTACCAGTAGCCAGAAGGGATGTATTCTGCTCTTTATGCTCCTAATGAAGAATAGAGATAGGAATAGACAGCATGATGGGCATCAAGCCAATGAATCTCATTAAATTTGTCATCATAAACATTTACTGCTTGTGTGAATGCAAATGCTGATCATGAATGTTCTTGCCATGTACCATGGTTGTTGAGTTATTTGGAGCATTATCTGTTATTGAAGACGTGGACTGGCATCCAGCAGCAGCATCTTACTAGAGAGAAGAAGGTGCATGGATGCATAGCTATGTGGATTTATGTACTGGGATTTCATATCAGTCATCTTTTGCATTATTGGCATTAGCAATGATACAGTTACAGAAATGCAAAGTAAAGCTACGTACTATAGAGTACTATAGATCCCTGTGGTCTGCCCTTCCCCTGACCTTGCACGCGTGGGAACTTCATGCACTATGGCTGCCATTTTTCTACTTTTAGTTTTGTTTACATTTTATTCCAAAATAATTTTTTTTTCTAGTTTTGTAGATAATTCATTCCATCCCTATAGTTAGACAACCTTTTGTACTTGCCCTACAATTGATCTTATATACTTGCAATGGTTAGATTTGAAAAATGAACATAACCACTTTTGGATTCTATAATCAACCTTTGAAGCTACTCTTGCTCAAAGCCGAACAGGGGTCTTCGAAAGTTGAGATACCAATAGAATCGACCATCTTGTTCTGAAGTCGTAAAGTTGACCCAACACGATTGATTACTAGAGGCTCTAAAAAGTATTGGAAAATCATCTTTAATACAGGAATTACAAGACCATATCTCGTTCCCAAACTTGATCTTGTTGCCTTCCTGAACTGAATCTAATATTACTCTTGAAGAATGGTAGAGGCTTCGAAATTTCCTTCAACAGAGTTGACCCTCTAAAGCATACTGAATTTTCAATATACCAGTGCTCAATCAATTTGTATCTTGTCGGAGGATCGATTTCCAGAGGAAGTCTTCCTTTCCTGCAAATCGCCATAACCCTTTACATAAAAGTGCTTCATTCATCTGCTTGAGGCTCTGAATGCCTAGACCTCCACAATGTTTTGGAAGGCATTCTTTTTCCCATTTCATGAGATGGAATGTCTTTGTTTCAGACAAGCCTCTCCATAACAATTACTTCTCCATTAATCACTGACACTGGGCATCTGAAAAGAGAGATGAAGTATGTAGGGATGTTGGCAAGCGTAGCTTTGATGAGGATAAGTCTGCCTCCCAGAGAAAGGCAACCTTTTGGCCATCATTCCGATCCCCTTTCCACCCTCTCCCCCATTGAGTTCCACAAGGCAAAAGTCGGCTGACCAAGAGAAAGTGGTAATATGACGTAAGAAGTTGGGAGTGAACCTACAAGGCAATCCAATGCTATGGCAATACTATAGACTCTTTGCTCTCGTTAGAGACACCAATCACTTGTGACTTATTCAAGTTCACCCGTTAGCCAGAGATAAATTCATTCATCTGGGCAACACTTTGATCCTCTGACTCTGATCTTCACACTTTTCACACGTAAGGAGCGTATCGTCCACATACTGAAGGAGTGTAACTATGAGAGGAGATGAAGGGACCATGAATCCTCTAAAGAAACTAAGCTTTTAAGGCCAACCTGTCGAACATCTCTGCAAGCGGAGATCCATTGATAATGATAGAAGAGCAGAGGGAAGAGAGAGACAATTAGTAATCCATCTTCTTCAAATAGCCGAAAATCCCATTGTTCCATGACTTGCTTTAGAATGCCCATTCAACTTAATCATATACCTCCTGCACATCGAGTTGGCATAGTAATCTCTAAACCCCCCCCCTTCTTGATCTCTGCATAAGGTCCATGCACTCTTTGCAACAAGTGACCCATCGAGAATGATTCTTCCTTTCACAAAAGCCGTCTGTTTGAGCAAGATAATTTTGTGTAGAACAAGCTTTAAGCTATTGGATAAAACTTTTGAAAAATTCTGTAGACAATGGAACTTGGAGAAATTGGACAAAAATCTTCTATATGATCCCCTCCTAGTTTCTGAAGGATGAGCACAAGAACAATGCTCCTGAGTGATGTTGAGACGCTAGCCTTGAAAAAATTCATTCACAAAATGTAACACTTCTATTTGAGTAAATCCTATGTTTCCTCGAAAATTTTGAAGCAAAAACCATTTGGGTCAGGTCCTCGGTGCATTTGCAGTTGAAAATAGCATCTCGGACTTCTTCCATCAAGACCGGATTCGTCAAAAGACTTCCTGCGTCTTCCTTTAGTCGATTGAAAGAGAGATTTTTAGGAAATAGACGCTTAGCGATTTCCAAGGAGTGCAAGTCTTCAAAGAATGAAACACTGTGATCCACAATTTGTTGTTTATCTTCAACTCTTTCGCCTTCAACTACAATTGAGGAGATATAATCCCTCTTCTTATGATTGCTGACCAAGGAGTGGAAGAAGAAATGTTTTTACCTCCTAACTTTAGCCATCTCTTTCTCGACTTTTGAAGCACCTAATTTCCTCCTAAAGCTCTAATGAATTTAACTGCTCTTCGCTCTCGATTCTTTGAGTGATTGCCTGTTCAGATAGCTCTTTGGTCTCTTCAACAATACACGGATCAGCAATAGCGAATTTAAGCTTGGAATAGGCCTCTTTCCTGTTTACATTCCTTCCTTAGCCCATTCTTTCAATTTTTCTTTAAATTTCGGCTTAAAAGCAAGTACTCTTCTTGTGTCTCCCCTCTGATGAAAGCCATGCCACCATTCTTCAATGAGCTTCTTTCATCCTTTCTCCTTAAATCATTCAAGAGCTCAAATCAGAATGGAGCAGGGTCCCAACTCTTTACGTGTGATTTGAGAACACTTGGTTTGTGCTCCAAAACCCAATTATGAACAATGGTTGCAGCGATTTCAGGGAAGATCTGCATACTGATGAATATTATATGATATACTAATTTATACTTTTATGTTCTACTTTTAGTTTTGATTAGAGTTAAAGTAGTTTAGTTCATTAGAAATTCGAATTAATTCATTTATGAATGATATATCTTAATATTGGTTTTAAAACAACTAATTTATATTTTGTCCCATAGGATTAATCATAGTTGTTGGAGTTGTTGGATCAACATCTAGCCATGGAGATCAAGAGATTCATTAGATGATCATGTAAATGGTGGAGATTTAGCAAAGAGAATTTCAAGATCAAAACTCCTATAGTATTTATTTTTAGAAAATTTCTAACTAGGGATGTTCCTTAATTAAAAAAGTTTCCTTCTCTCACTACTACTTTCCTAAGTGGAGACATTTCTATTTAGAAAGTATCTTACATGCGCAAGTTTCTTATTATTTCTCTCACTAGTTAAGGAAGCTAACCTCTCTACACAAGCTTAGAAATAAACCACATTCAAAAGCTTAGATGTTTGCTTCTTGAGAAACTAGAGAAAAGGCTAGAAAATGTCCCAAATGAGAAGAAGAAGAAGAAGGCCAATGGAGATTTCTTTAGTTGCTGCCCGTGGATTGTCCATCATGCATGGCTAATCTTGAAGTTTAAAGATTTGAAGAAGCCAAAAAATGAATATTTATGTTTCTAATTTAATTTTGTAGTTTTTATTTAGAGAATTGATGTACGAATGATTTTATGATCAAAGGTTCTTTAAAGAACCTTTTAATGTTATATGTCACTTTGATTGAGTACTTGTTGTTTAGAGGGATGTTTATAGAATAATTTTTTGTGTGAAAATTAATGCTTTCTTAGATATGTTATGCTACTTGTTGTTTAGATGGGATGTTTATAGAATAGTTTTTGTGTGTAAATTAATGCTTTCTTAGATATGTTATGCTAGGATGGACGATTCATGTTTGTAGTTTGTAAATGATTCATGACAAATGCCAGTAGGATATTAGTTCCTTCTTTAGAAGAATTTCTAGTTTGTAGCTAAGGCTTCTAGTTTATACATATTTCAAGTAATGAGAAACATAAGAATGATTCTTAGTAGAATTCTCCTTCCTAAGCTCTTTCTATGGTGTAGTTTTTAATTTAATTTAATTTATTCTTTTAGTTTTTAGTTTTTTAATTCCAAAAAATCAAAATTCTTCTAATTTGGTAAATCATCCATTCTAACCCTATAGTTTGACAACCCTTTAATACTTTCCTAAATACATAATAAGGTTTAAAAAAAATTAAACATCACATAGTAAGTTCATAAAGAAACAATAGATAAGGCTTAGGATGGGTGAATTTGGCAGTTTGACCATGTGAACCACCCACCTAGGATTAGATGTCATGGAGTTCCATGCTTGCCATGAAAGAGACTCCTCCGTGGCATTATCCAGTGGTGGGTTTGAACTTCTTTTATATGGGAAGTGGATATTGTTGAAGTTCACACCCAGAATCCAAGCTGCTCTCATCTGTTCAAAATAAGACTAAGTTCCATCCAGAAGAAACTTTTCTCCTTATAACCATTGGGTCCATAAATTTCCAAAAGTTTACAACTTCTCGAGAGTCCATTTTTGCTCAAATAGCCATGGCATAGACTTGATGAAACTTCTCCAACACTTCGATGGAGTTAAGTGTTCCATACCAAAGAAGACCTCCAAAAAACCCTAATAGAGTCAATGTGAGTGTACTCAAATGTCTTATTGATCTGGACTTAAATGTATCCCACTCTTCAATTTTAGTCTCTTGAAGGGTTAGGACAAGAGACTTTACTTCTCTAATCAACTCCTTCACCTTGGCTCATTTTAAAGCACTTTTCTCAAAATTTATGAAAATATTCTTTATCCAATAAAAACAATCCGCTCTTGTTCATCTTTATTGTTAAAGATATACATATTATTGACCCAGTTCCTATTAATTTAGGATTTTTGGCTGAATGGCAATCCATAAATTGGTATAAGAGTCTTATTGACTGAGAGGTCACTAGTTCAAATCTGAGACCACTTCCTATCAGTTTTAGCAACCACCATTTCCCAAATCTCTTTAGATACCGTGCATTCCCTCTCTATCCTCAAAGATTCTTCTCCATTCCTCATTTCTCATCATCACCTTTCTTTAAAGAAAGCAATCTCAAATCCTATGGCTCAATCCACCATTCATGGGAAGAAATATGCCCTTGATGCAACCAATTGGACTATGCTGTCCTATTTTTCCTTGTTTTATGTAATGAGTGTCATTGTCTCAAACATTTCCTCTTTGCCATTGCACCTTCATGGCACCCACTCTTTTGAAACAAGAAAGCCCTTGACCCTTTGGCAATGGTTTCCTTGCTGAATGCACAAAGAATACCCAAGTTGTAGCTAATGAAAATATGTAAATATGTTCGTTGATTTTTCCATCTCAGAGGATAGAAGCTCCCAAGAGGTTATGTTGAGAGAGAGAGAGAGAGAGAGAGAGAGAGAGAGAGAGAGAGAGAGAGAGAGACTTCTACTTTATGTTGGCGGCTTAGTGCATTCGTACTCTTTGGGGCTTGTGTGGAAGGAATGGAATAGTATTTTCAGGCGGAATAAGTAGAAACCAGACCTTAATCAACCGTTAAAACGTGTCTGTTAGAACAGAGCGTGGCATGCTACTTCTATGAAAGTACAGGTTCGGGGCATTTTAGAAACTCTAACAAAATAAGACAAATCCTAGCCCTCTAACTGCTATGATCACCAAATGTTGGGATGCCGCATGTATATTTACATCCGTTGATATTGGATTCACACAAACATGAGATGTCCAAACATGCCTGTATCTACTCAAAGATGGATAAGATTATCCAAACAATCCATATCCTACAAAAGATTAGCTCTACAGTTGAATAGTTCAGAACATCGCCAAGCTAGGCTCACTAGCGTTTCTAGCTGTAAAGTTTACACTTCCGCACAACAAAGGTTACGATCATTTGGTTGGACGAGACTTTTGGGCGCATGGCTTGTCTTATGCAGGGCCCGGTAGAGCAGTAGCATATGATCTCACGGGCCGCACGTTTCTCTGTACTTTAAATCACAACAATTGAGGGAAAAAAAAAAAACCAAAGTTAGGTTCATCTCATTAATATGATTTCTCGTATAAAAGGGATAGGCTCGGTGCATGCAGGGTCCGGGAAAAGGACGGACCACAAGGGTCAATACTATACGGCCTTTGCATTTTGCGAGAGACAATTTTCATGTTTTAAACCTATAACCTCAAGGTCATTTCTTGTGTGCAAGTCAAAAATAGGAGCTGAATAAGATAAACGCCTTAAATATTACAGCAAAGTAATTGCGCCAGAAAATAAGACACTGCCTTACCATTTGAAAATACTAAAACTCTTTGATAATGCCACTTCTTTATTAAGCACCTTTTAACTGCGTTTACACGAAACAGGAAGAAGTTCAATAATTAATTATGCGGGCTAGTGGCAGTTATCTGTCGATGGTGATATGTGGAATCCTGAAAGAGAATCGACGGCAGAGTAGTGTGCAAGTGCATGTCGGCCAGGGCTAGTTGGGACGTGTGGACAAGGGTGCCAAGTTAGGCTCCTAGCTACTTGTCGGGAGTGGGTGGACAGGAGAATCAGAAAGGTTTGTCAGCATTGCGACTGAATGTAGGTGCATTACACTCGTACAGGTTTAGGTCCTTGTCACTAAATCACTAGTTTTCGTCCAACAATTTCTTTTCAATGGTTAGTGGACTTGAACCTCCAACCACTTGGTTAACTTTCATCTGACCAGGATCAACTTGTCATATATTAGTGTTTTTACCTTTTTTTATTCTTTTTTTTGGAAGGTAACTTGTCATATGTTAGTGGTTAAATTTCCATATGATATAATCACACTCCCAAGTCTTAAGAACGGGAAACTTAGGAAGAACCTTAACATCATCGCCTTGGTGTTGCTGAACGAGACCCGAAGCCTCATTTGGGGTTGAATAATCTTGTGCATGGGATTAAGCATGTGAATTGGATGATTCTAACATCTAAAAATTATGCTTTTGATAATAGGAAATAGGCATTTTAGAAGTTTTGTGAAAAGAATAGTGTAAATTAATTCAACTTCAATAAACAGTTTTAAGATACTAGAAATCTACTGATCCTGTGTTGCTTATGAGAAATCCAAGGCAAGAGCAATCAGAACGGAATGGGGCATACAAAGATGACCCCTTCATGCTAAAGGGTGGGTAGTTCAGGTCATGTGAACTAATACATTCAAACAAAACCTAAGCCGAGAGATAACATTACTTTTAAGAGGTTCATCAATGACGTAGCAAAGTGATAAGGACTCCAATTTGATAAGGCATGGCAGGTGTCATTTGAAGAAGTTGACATTGATGGACGTGCACTCTTGCATTTGCCCATGCGTGTTGGTAAGGGCTACAAGACCTTTTCATTTTGCAACAAAAGCGCAGCTCCGCTGCACAAAGCTCCTGCTTATACGTGTCCGTAGTCTTACCTTGTATCCTTGCAAGATGCTATTTTCACATCTTGAGTCCGTGACCTCAAAATCACATGATAAGAAAAATATACTAATATTTTGCAAACTAACTGAAGCGTGTCTCTAGGTCCACAAACGGGCCAGACTCAGCCTAATGCAGGCCGATGTAGCTTCATCCTTAGTCCGTCGAGGGTTACTAAATGACTTGAAAAGCAATAAGCACCTAGCTACCTCGTTATTAAGGTTTGCTTGTTTAATCAACCACCAAGCTTTTTATCTTAAGTTATATTTTTTATGGATCGACCTAAAGAATCATATTAGTGCTGCAAGATTGAGACATTTAGAAACGATTTTGTTAAAATCAACAAAATATATCTATTCAACAAAAACAATCCATCCATATCAATCTTTACCAACCGTCATTTCTCAAATCTACTTTGAATGCGTGTATTTGCTCCCTTGTCATCCAAGGATTCTCCTTGACACCGCACTTCTCGTCAGCGTTCTTTATAGAAAGCAACCCCAAATCTTACAGCCCAAATGTAACCTTCATGGATAGATGCAACTGCCCATGATCCAACCAACAGGACTTTGACATCCTAGTTCTCCCTAGTTTATCTGAAATCACGTTATCTCAAACATTCCTATTTTCATATCACCTTCTTCATAGCCATTCTTTTTTCGAGAAATGCTATCCGGGCTGAGTTCCCAGACGGACTCCTAAACCCAGCCTATGGCAAGGCCATCTGTAAAAATCATGCTCATCAAGTGCTCCTAACTATCAGTTTTTGCGGTTGAAAAACTTAATTGTCATAATTCAAATACTCAAAATGCATAACCAAAATCATCCACCGGAAATGAAGTTTGGTGTTCAGTCAATATCAGGGAGGCCAAATAAGATGGGCAGGTTAGATTATGCAAAGATGAGGTTTGCCGGGCGAGGCTTTAGAGACCCAAAAATGAAGCCCACATTCTTTATTATTTAAAATTGTTTACTTTGACTATTAAAACTGATAATACGGTGGTAGAAGTGGCCCATGTAAGTTATTATGCTGACAAAAAACTATGACATTTTCCTAACCGCCAGCCTCGTGACCCATCGAAGTTATAATGTCAATTGAACCATTGTTTAACCATATATAAGTTCGGCCTGTAACTCTTGATCTGTAAAATGTTTCACTGTCAAAAGCCAATTACCTGATTTGCTAAAGAAAATTCAATGGGAGTTGAAAGGGTCGGATCATTCAAAGTTAGGCCCCCGCCCCCTAAGGCGAACTGTTGGGGGCTTCGGGCTAAGGTTGTTTTAAGACTTTGGGCGTAGCATTCCTCAGTCTAATTATCTGAGGAGTTTTGTTACCAAATGCTTTAGCTCTCATAATATAAAAGATCAGTCCTGGTGTACGACGAGTCTAGGAAAAAAATTCACTATAAGAGTTAATAGTATACATCCTTACTTTATATTTTTTCAAGAAGCTGCTTCTACGCCTCTATCAAAATGCTTTATCAATTCCATGCCTCACAAACGGCATTTTCACGCAAAACAGATATAAATAGAATTTATGATGCCGGCCCAGTGGGGGACATCTAAGTCATTTTGATGGTGATATGTGGGTCTGGGAAGGAGAATCAACGGGAAAAAGTTTTCATTTGCATGTAGGCCGGGGGTGGCTGGGACGTGCAAAGTTGGAATCCAGCTATCCAATGACAAGGGTGCCGAGTCAGGCTACTCGCTGCTTGTCGTGGATTTTGTGGACAGATGAATCGGAAAGGTATGTCGGCTTTGGCGAGTGAGTCTAGGTGCATTCCGCTGGTTTAGGTTCAGGTCCTTGTCACCAAATCCCCAGTTTTCATCCCACAATTTCTTTTTAATGGTTAGTGGACTTGCACCCCCAACCAACTTGTCATATATTAGTGGTTAAATTTCAAAACTATGACAAACCTCCCAAGTTTTAATAAGGAGAAATTTAATTAGAAGAGAACCTTAAAACCAGTGGCTGTCATGCTCTCTTGCAACAAACACTTATCGTGGGGAGGATCGAATTTGACAAAGTCATCGTCCTACTGAGGCTAAAGTTGAGACCCTTGATCTATGACGCCTCCTTTACGGTTCTATGTGTAAAATGTAAACTGTTGATTTTGGTTAGATTATCTTATACCTAGGAATGGGACTAGAAAAGCTGTTGCAGAAGACCTTAAGAACCTCAACTATGTGCACGATTTCCCAACGATCCAGTAAATGTTCAAGATATTAGACTCAAAGACCACAACTTGCCTTCTGAACTTTCGATCTTAATAGTGGTATAGAGGCTAAAACGCTCGATCACATCCATATATGGCACGATCTTACTAGAGTCCTTTTGTGGATGATCTCACTAGTTCATCTGATTGGTCCGGTGAATGTTGACGGGATGATTTTAACATCCGAAAATTTATACTTTTGTTCAAGAAAACCTATGTATGAACAATGATCTCAATTCAACTTTTTATGAATAGACAATTATCCGTACCAAAGATGAGACACCAGTTCATCATAAAAGTGCCTGCTCTGTGGTAGGTAGATAAGGTCACGTAAACTATTAATATATAAACTAAACATTTGCCTACGTAAGTGATAAGGATTCCAATTTGGTAAAGAATTCAAGTTGTCATTTGAAGGAGTTGCGTACTAGGAAGGGTCAGAAGACCTTTTCATTAAGGAAAAAGGAATATGCTAATATTTCAGAACCCACCAACTGAAGTTTTTATGGTTCTAGGGCCATCAACTGGCCAGATTGGTTAATGACTTGAAAAGCAAATAAAGGCCAAAGGGCAAAGGGCTCCTACCTCGTTAGTATGGTGCAGTTGTTTTCCAACCAACTGTTTGTGGGTTCAGTGTCTGCTCACCCCCGGCTTCTTAGAAATCATTCCATCGGAGTAAATGGAACTCCGGTGAGCCCGGCAGGCACATCCGGTTGCTGTTTCACCTTGGAGCCTATACTGTGTAACTTGTTTATTGGGAAGTCCATGTATTTTACTATGACAATGAAGATTTTTTGTAGTTCATGGGAAAGATTATCAAGCTGTCTTAAGCAGACGTATTGACCCAACTGTGTCATCAAAGGTTCCCAAGTCACTACTGTAGCTTAAAACCAAATTAACTTCCAAGATTAAAAATAATGAGCTGATAAGTGCACTTCCTATTCTTCATAACAAGTGACAAAAGCTTTCTTGTTATTTTATTCGTGTTTTGAGTGCACCATTAAACTATTTTTGAGTAACTTCGATTTTAGTTTATTAATTTGCTATTAGAGCCAAATTGCAAGCTGAAACATGACAAACCGGCAAGTCGTAAGATGATAAAAATGTCAAAACTTCTGAAGCAACCTTTCAAACCCCCTTTCCCCTCTCTTCCAATTAAGAAACCTTGGGGTTGGGGAGGAGTTAGTGTGCTTGGAAGTCATTTCTTATTTGAGAAACTCGTTTCCTAGATTGAATTCCAAGAACTACTTCCACTAGAAATTAATTTTTGGTGGTTGTGCCAAGTGAAAACAGGTGAAAGTTCAATTCTCTAGTGAAACCGACGATGTAGTTCTTTAATATGGAATTTAATTCCATTGCAAGCAATCCAATTTCTAAACGAATCTATATATAGGCATAACCATGCGAATCTAATTTTAGGAATCCAACTTCTATCTTGAGAATTAGAATCCAAATGCACAAACTACTAAAACAAGTTTCTATAGAGACAAACAAAAAATTAGGGTTTAAAAGCAAAGAGAAAACAATGACACACAAGCACAACATATGCACAAAGAAGAAAGATAAGATTTACGTGATTCGACAATATATCTACTCCAAGGTAAAACCATGAGATAGTCGACACTAATATTAGAGAACTCCACCAAGATTACAAGAGGAAAAAAAAAATTCCAAACAATCTGCAACCAAACACTACAAACATAAAGTTCCATGGACAATCAAAAAGTATAATCTCTCTCTCTCTCTCTCTCTCTCTCTCTCTCTCTCTCTCTCTCTCTCTCTCTCTCGGTTTTCTAATTTTTCCACTTCTCATATATAATGAAAGCAAACCCAAAGCCATGGGTTAGAAAGAGCATAGGAAGTTTTCTCTTAGGGCTCTTGTCCTCTTAGGAAACATGTAGGCAACAAGTCTCTCGAAGTTTGCAAGCACCATTGGCCTTCGTAGACCCCAACTACACACAACATCAAATCATCTTGGTCATAACTCCACCTTACTCGATCAACCCAGCCAATCTGTGTATAGCTGCCCCAAATTAATGACTCTAATGACCATGGATCCAGTTCAAGCAATGCTCGAACTTGTCGCAGAAATCGGACTAAGTCATCATATCTGCTGGATTTTCTAGTGTAGGAATCTTCTTCGGATAATGTCTTAAATGAAGTGGTACCGGACATCAGTGTGTTTAGTGCTTTTATGATACGATAGTTTTATCCTGTCTCATATTCAAGCTACTGATCAAAACTCTCAACCAAATAGCTTCCGTCGGTGCCTTAGCCACTACCATGTACTATGTCTCTCTGGTAGACAAAGCAATTATGAGCTGTAATGTCGCCTTCCAACTAGTAGCACAACTTGCAATCGTGAAGATATAGCATATTGTTGGCTTCTCCTATCAAGGTCACCAGCATAATTAGAATCAGCATACCCAGTAACATTACTTTTTGTATCACTACTGCTGTCAAATAAAAACCAACATCTGACATGCCCGTCAAGTAACAAAACCCGTTTCACTGCCTACAATGATTTTTCCTAGATTGTCCACGTATTTACAATACTAACAACATATGAAATGTTTGGAAGAGTAGAAGGTTTTAAAAAGACAAAGGAAAGGCTCAAAAGAACGTGGATAGAAGTGGTGAGAAAAGATTTAAAAACTTTAGAACTAAATGAAGACATTGTCTTAATAGAGAGAAATGGAGGAATAATATTCATATGGCCTACTTCTAATTGAGATAAGGTCTTGACGGTGATGGTGATGATGTCCATGTACTACAACACTAACAACATATAAAATGTTTAGATGAGTACAAACTACAGCATACATGATGATCCCAACTGGTCTAGTATATGGAACACAAGACATGCATTCCTCCTCTTCATGAGTCTGTGATGATAAAGGAACCAATAACTTAAAAAGTGAGCAGCCAGTGTGTCTATATATATATAGACACACACATACACACATACATATGTGTGTGTCTATATATATATATATATATATATAAGAATAAGATATTTTTTATTCAATTTAAGTAATCTATCCATGTCCATCTTTACCAATCACCCTTTCCAATTCTCCTTTAAATAACTTGTATTTTCTCCCGTGTCCCTCAAAAATTCTCCTTGACACCTTAATTCTCATTATCAACAGTCTTTACAGAAAGCAACCTCAAATCCTATGGCTCAAAATTTCTGGCAAAAATAAAGAATAGAAAAACAGGTGCCCTTGATGCAACCAACACGAGTGGGATATACTATTTCCCCTATTTTATTTAAAGAGTCAAACTATCTCAAATGTTCCACTTTGCCACCTCACCTTCATCATAACCACAAAGATCAATAGTACAAAGTCTTGCATTGCATTTTGCAAGAGGCTATTTCCACACCTTTAACTCATAACCTCAAGGTCACATGACGACAACTTTACTGTTGCCCCAAGGCTTCCCTTCAATCATAACCATTGTCTATAAAAGGAAAAAACGTTATCCACTCCAAAGTTGCTCTTGTTGAAAAGATAAACATATCCAGCAGTTGTAGCTAATACAAATATGCCACTACGGTTTAAAAAAAAAAAAAACAAACAAACAAACAAAGTATGGCACTCTACTCTTTCTCATATTGGCCTAACTTCATTTTTCATCCTCAAATGAGAAGCTTCAAAATAAGTAAAAGACAGTCGCTAGCTACCAATCACTTGCCTTAACAGTCTAACAAACCAAGAGATAACCTTCCTAATACAAAGATTTTGTTTGTGCCGTACTTTTTTTCTTTTTGGTGGATGCACTTGAGAAGTTCAATTAATAAAGAATCTTCTTTAATTCATAACCTATTTTGGTTCACATTTCCCACTCCAAGCTTTGAAGGCACAAATTAACCATTATTATTCACAGGAAATGGACCTAACTTATGTAATTGGGGCAAATCTCAAACCTCCTTGTGTGTGGAATTGGCATCATCATCATCTAGATTATATATCAGCTTCTCTTCTTTTCTGCAACCAAATTGGTTAATCTATCATCTATATTTCCTTCTTGTAGCCTTCTAAGGAAGAAATGTATTTAACATACAAGTATAACATTTGACTCGAATGGGTGGCACAAGAAAAAAGGGTAAAATTTAATGAGCTTGAATATGC
Source organism: Warburgia ugandensis (assembly GCA_035236585.1). Taxonomy (NCBI): domain Eukaryota; kingdom Viridiplantae; phylum Streptophyta; class Magnoliopsida; order Canellales; family Canellaceae; genus Warburgia; species Warburgia ugandensis. The sequence continues at coordinate 47,342,306 of CP141129.1, forward strand.
AAGAGATTAGTTAAAAGAATCATCCAGTACCATAAGAAATTGTTGTTCACGATGACCTTTAGCTCAAATATATTGGATCTAAGCAATTTGAGTATGTAATCAGAGGAGGGAGTATTTGCATATCATATTATGTTGATGGTGAAGACTTCCTTGATTCACAATGTTATGACCTTTTGCTTCTAGCCTGGATTAGGAATAAAAAGAATTATAATAGTAAATTGGGATATACATAATGGCAAAGGTACAAAGGAGATGTTTCGAGGTAGGCTAGTAACAAGATTAATTCTTTCGACAACAGCTTCGTTGTCAATTATTTCTAGGGACATTGCAAATCTGTTCTAAGAGGTACAATTGTTCTTATGACTATTGGTGCTCAGATCAATCAACCTATATAACCTCTCTCTCTCTCTCTCTCTCTCTCTCTCTCTCTCTCTCTCTCTCTCTCTCTCTCTCTCATAATCAGTTGCAATTAAATATACCATTACCTAGGGTGTTCTTTTTTCTTCTTCTTTTTCTATTCACAAGTAAATTGAGATCAATTTAAATCTTTTTGCACACGTGATGATCTATTTGTAATATCTTTTGTAATATAATCTCATTGTAAATCATTTTGATCATCCTACAAATAGGTATGGTATTACTTGGAGACAACTCAACCTCTCCAGGAATGCATTTGCTCATAGTTTGGAAGTCATCACTTTCCCTTTTGGCTAGGGATTTGATATAGGAATGTAAGTGATTTGCTTTTTAATCATTCACTTTGCCTAAAAAAAGAAAAAGAAGAAGAAAGGTGAGTTATAGATTAAGTGCTTATAAGTACCTTTAGATGCATACTAGGCCCTCTAGAGGCATACTAGGCCCTCTTTTAGAAATAGTATATTGTGTATTTAGAAGATGTTATATTTGATATTTCAAAAAGGAAAAATTGCCCACCCCCTTCTCCCTCTCTTTGTTATTAGGCTATCTTATTTTTAGCTTTGGTCTTTCTCAAAAGAAACTCTGGTGTCACCTGAATTAAATCATTAATGGGGACATTCCTAATTGGCTTGTCTGATTTATGTGTTCCTCTTATTCTAAGCTTTGGTTTTCCCTTGATTTTCTTGCATAGTACTAAAACTTGGCCGAGTTACCTAACCTGGTAGCAAACTAAGTCATTACTAAGCTAACTCATTTTTTAATAAAGTAAATTATGTTGGGCTAAGTTTTGAACACGTGACATCTAAAACAACGATAACATAGCCTAAATAACTCACCTACAACCCATGTATACATGCATGTTGAAATAATACGACTTTAAATTAGGAAAATTTTATTTAAATCTCCCTTGAGTGTTTTCGAGTCATCCGCGAGTGTCTTCAAGCTGACTCAACTCACCTAACTTTCAAGTTGAGTCGAATTTTTGAATTTTTAAACTACGATTTCTTAAAACTCTATGCTTTATTATATTTACTCAAGATCTTCCTCATAAAAGGTAGGGCGTTGGAGTTGTGGATTTCTAGAAATTTTACAGTCTTTTAAGTTGCATCCAAGAGTTAATTTGAAAATGTAAAGATATCTGCTAATTGTTATAAGGATTGGAGTTTAGCTAACCTAGGAATTATAGAGGGGTTTTTCTCATGACACTTATAAGGTGCTATTAACAAATTTTAGGGAAACCTTCTTACTTTGAGGGCCCATTTGGTCGGCAATAGAAGGATCGAAATTGACATTTATTTGGGTCTTTGGTAATTCAATTTCAAGTTGTAAAACACTTTCCACAAAGAATTTTTTTTTCCATGGAATCAACTTATGTTGATTTCCTACAACCAAATATGCACTGAAGGAAACCTTCTTGGAAGAAAGATTTGTATAAACAAGCTTTGAAGTACAGATTTTGGTTCACAGTCTTGTAGATTTTCCAAGCATTATCAAGTTTTTTCGTTGGTTCATTAATCTTTTCATTTTCCTTTTATGGTGAAATTCAAGGAAAGCAGACAAAGGTGAAATTCATGAAGGTGTAATGAAAGGAACACACATTTCAAATGTCATGAACACCAATTTGACATATATTTGAAGTTTTACAACATTTCAAAAAGGATCAACTAAGCTTCTGAAGAGCAAAAGAAATTGTTGGAATTCCATGAAAGAGTCTTGAGAGCTAGGATGCAAGTCCACCATACGAATTCATATCAGCTTAGACTGTTCTTGGAGTTCCAGCACAAACTTTTACTTTTGAGTAGTATCAAAATCATAATACTGTCATTTTCTCTTATTGCATCCTCATATTATAACTTAGTAGATGGGCTAACCCAGGAAGTTCCTTGTTCAGCAACACAAAAATAATAGTTAACAATATAAATGTTGAGAATCTTAACAGAAGTGGGGAATATTTCAAAGCTGAACCTTTCCTAACTCAATACCAACTTTGTTGAAATGCTAAATGCTAACCTAACAACTATTATTATGGTCCTATCCTAACAATGAGACTGGTCGAAGATTCGAGTGCGTGCATGATTTGTTTTGTAATTCTTCACTTATAACCTTTTATAAATAAAAAAACAACCAACCAACCTTTTACCCTAAAAGTAGCAAAGTGGAACATGTTACCCAAGTTTGGCCCATAGCTCCTGGTTATATGTTTCTGGTTTGGCTGTTGATATCCCACAAGCCGAACAGTTTCCATTGACAGAGACAGAGATCGTGCCAGGCCCCATGATTGACCACGATGGTTAGGGTAGTTGATCAATGGCTTGAACTGCTTAAGCCCAGTTACTTGTAAGACCAAGCAAACTTTTTATAAACCTATAAAAAAGGGAATTCATTCAAAATAACACTTTGAAACCTCCAATAGTTGGGGGGGTGTTGGAAGTTTCAACACTCAACGATGTTGGAAGAAATGGATAGGGTTTGGTCAATATGCAGCAGAATCACAAGGGTCAACAAGCGTTGTACAGCAAATCTCGGTGCCGCCAAATCAATAGCGATGCTTTGATTTGAATGTAAACACAAAAAGAGGGGTGTCAATAACAAAAATGACGCACGTGTTGTTTATCTCCGTTCAAAAGCAGCCTAATGCGACTTCAGGCTGCTACAATCGCCGCCAGTTCCCCTTACTGAATTGAATTACGCACATGTCTCGGATCACCTGATGATGTGGCCCAGAATGTTTCATGATCCTACCAGTTCATTTGTGGGCCCGTATATGGCCGTTGGGGGTGATCAAATACGTTCCGCTGTCGTTGCCTTGACTGGATGATCCTAGACCCTTGATCAGGGAAGACTTAATTACATTCTGCCAGCAAAATGTGAAGTATTGATTTTAGTTGGATTATATCTTGTTGATGAGATAGTTGTTTGACATGGCCGCATGGGACCGTAATCCTGGGATTGCCTGTTATTTAATGGTGTACATATGGATCAACCCCATATATTTTCCAATGTGGGCCCAGAAATTGAGCTGGTTCCTACGTCGTGGGAATGATTTTATGCATATAGTTGGAGTCATATTAGGCAAGTAAAAGGTAGTCTCCTAGGTATGTAAGGTTGGAGAAAGGGCAAACCACAAGGGTTAATAGTATGCAGCTTTATCTTATATTTTGTAAGAGGCTGTTTTCATGCCTTAAACCCGTGACTTCTAAGTCACACAACAACAACTCTGCCTTTGCGCCAAGGCCATATTAGATAGGTGATCCCTCAAATATTTTCCCCATTAGATCCCATGGGTTGGATGCACATATATTATACATGTGGGTTCTACTTGGACGCTAAGGATTAGTAGTTGCATAATGGCGAATCTTAGGCCACATCCTATCTAGATTCTAGACAAGGGAACATCATTTTAATCAATTAACCCTTTTTAAACAACTTTAAAGGTATGGATAATAGAATTTGATCTTATTTCGTACTTGAATTCATCAATTTATCTTAACCATTGATTTAAATTAATGAGATCAACCTACAATTTGTTTTTAATCCTAGATATCTATTAGGATTTCTTATCTTTACTTCTTAAGGGTCAAAATGGTCTATTTGTTATAAAAATGAAGTTAGATCTGTCCAGATTGTACAATCTGCTCTATGATCAAAGGTTTGGTAATCTGCTCTATGATCAAAGGTTTGGTAAATTTAACAGTTGGATCTTTCCTGATCCAACTTATCAATGGTTCATATTTTTCCTTGAAATTTGACTTACCCATTTGTAAGTACTCCATTTTGCAGTGCTCTTATCAGTCTATATGTCAAGAGCTCCTACCACTTTTACTCTGCTTTCTCTATTTTCTTGTACTTTCAGCTACTCCTCTCATTAGTCTTTCCCATAAATGATTACATTTTCAACTTGTTTTCTTTGCCTTTTCTTCAAAATGAAGACATGCAGCTTGAAGAAAATAGATAACAGGCGAGAAGGGTTGGAAAATACAGGTAAGGGGGTGCAAATATCATTTTCATTTATTAGATTATATAGCATATTATGATTTGGAGATCCAAAACCATTGCCATCTACAGGACTAAATAATCTTTGTCCTTGAGGATCTGAGCCATTGCCTACCTAAGATCACTAAACTTTGGCCCCACATTTCTCCTATAGCCAAAGTCAGTAATACAAAATGATCTGGAACCGCTCCCACAGGATATTTCTCCAGTGAAAACCAAACATTATAAATGCAAAATTTCCACATTTATGGAAGTTAAGCAGTCTGGATGCATAAAAAGAAAGTGGGGACTTTCCAACACCAAAAGTATCAATCATCCCTCTTTAAATCCATCCTTTTCCCCCTCCCAAAAGCCTCCAACGGTTATACACAGTAACTAGCCCTTCCCCCCTCCCTTCTACTAGTAGAAACCCATTCCTAAACCCAGACAAAAACAAAGACGATACAGCCGACCTTACGTGGCCCACCGACTTGCAGCAGAAATTTTTCACTATAAATCCCATAGCTACCGCCTTGTTTGGAAATCTCATTACCTCAGTTTCAGAGGAGCAGCGAAGAGAGATCTGGGCTCTTGAGAATAACAGAGATTTCCCTTCCAAAATGGCCAGATTTTCTCTTGCTCTTCCTCTCATTTTTCTCTATCTTATGTTCATTTCAGGTAGAAACCAAAACCCAACAATCCCATGTCTCAATCTCCTCTTCTTACTCTTCTTACTCTGTTTCTCTTGTTACTCTGTTTTTTATATTCCCCTGTTTTCTATAACGTGGTTTGGCTTTTGTATTGCTGTAGGTGTCTTATCAGCTTCATTTACATTCACAAATGACTGCGAGCACCCAGTTTGGCCTGGTATTCTTTCAAGCGCTGGTACATCGCCGTTGTCAACGACGGGATTCGTTCTCCAAAAGGGCGAATCGAAAATTGTTTCCGCACCGACGAATTGGTCCGGCCGGATGTGGGGTCGGACAGTCTGCGTGGAAGATGCTGCCGGCAAATTTTCCTGCGTCACCGGCGACTGCGGGTCTGGGAAACTTGAGTGCTCTGGCGGAGGGGCGGCACCACCGGCGACCCTCGCAGAGTTTACCCTCGCTGGCAGCGGGGGGCTGGATTTCTACGACGTGAGTCTCGTGGATGGCTACAATTTGCCCATGTTGGTGGTTCCACAATCCGGTTCCGGTAACTGCAGCAGCACCGGGTGTTTAGTGGACCTTAATGGTGCGTGTCCATTGGAACTGAAGGTGCAGTCCAGCGATGGTGGCGAGAACGTGGCCTGCAAAAGTGCGTGCGAAGCGTTCGGCGACCCGCAGTATTGTTGCAGTGGGGCATACGGGAATCCCAACACCTGCAAGCCTTCTTCCTACTCGGAATACTTTAAACATGCGTGTCCTCGTGCCTACAGTTACGCCTACGATGATGGGACTAGCACTTTTACGTGCTCCTCCGCGGATTACGTTATCACCTTCTGCCCAGCTATCAACAGGTTGGTGATCCACCTTCTAAGTTGCCGCCATGCGACCTATCTGATTTTGCCATTAAGGGGTGTTTTTATCAATACCAAGGAACCTAATTTTCTGGGAATCAGTTACAACCGTTGATTTCAAATCACGATTAAGATACTTTCCATAGATATTTTGGGGAGTCGATTTTACTCGACCGCTTTTGCATCGGAGTTTGAGGTTGAATTATGGTTTCGTTCATTTCAAGGCAAATGGGCCAGTTTTTGTAATCAGCTTGGGTCCCAATTTTGTAGGCATGCATAGGAAAATCTTAACCTTCTGTTTTGTCCTTGTATCCGCGCCCTCCATCTTGATACCCCGACACGGTATCGTCCAGTGGGGGAAGATTCTTTGGCATTCGTGCATCCAACGGTTGGCATCATTGGTATCTGGAGCAAGTTTGTTCTTGGTCGGCCAACCAAAGTATGGTACTCCACGGCAAATGGCTGGCACTTACGTAATTTTTTGTTCTTCACCGTCTTTCTTCCTCCGACACCGGCACCGGACATTTTCCTCGATTTCATCCGTTAAGTCGGTGAACGCTGATCCAGAAACACGTTACGATATAACTAAAATATCTAACCGGCCAGCTTTTACTATTCCCGAAAAGACGCAATGTCATTGGGCAAGCGTGGCATATCTTGACACACTTCTTTTTTGATATTTGCAGCCAGAAATCGTCGGGCGGGAACCAACCGGAAGCAGCCGACCTCCCTCTGGTGAACACCAGCATGATCTACATGGGGACGGATGAGACGAGCCACGTCGCAAGTCCCATGCACAGCGGGCCCACAGCCGCAATCCTGACCGCTATTTTGGCCCTAGCATTTCAGTTGCGGCTATTCCAACTCCTCTTCTAGTTTCAGCGGAACGACGTTGCAGACGCTGACATCTCATCACCGCGGGCGCATGCGGAAAGTTGCATCTACGGACAAAAAATTGGTTCATTCCCCGGTCCCACCAATTCGGCACGATTTATGACGTGGATCTGACGCGGAGGAAAATCGATGACCCAATTTTTGTAGGCTTTCAGTTTGTAATTTTTGATGACATGATTAGAGACCTAGGCAATTCCATTGTTTATATACGCGCATGTTGCATACACGGGTATGACGGAGGTGGGTGGTGGATTTATTAAATTTGGGAAAGACTTATTTGGGTTACATTCCTGGATAAAATATGTACTTGTATTTTGGCCTGGCAATGACAAAATGAATTGAATTTTTTGGGCTCACGTTTATGTTGCAGTTGGGGGGTGTGGTGGAATCATAAAGCGTACCATTTCCCTGGTTTTAGATCATGTAATTATATGATTTGTTGGGGGTATTACCTGCTGATGAGGGAGACTGATGCTGACTTGAGGGAAATTGATACTAGTTTCGCGGGGTTGGGGTGTTAATATTAAATTAAGGGAGTATGTTTATGTGGGTGTTTGTGTGACAAATGTAATGGTAAAGTTAGTTTGGACAATGGATATCCACCGTTTAACGACATTTATGTGGACCCATATGCAAGCGATGCTACCATCGAACGGTGCATGTTGTGGCTGGTTTTAATCTGGCTAGATAAGTGGCAGCGGTTGCGCTGGGCACATTGAGAAAAGGGAACGCCTGATCACTTCCCTTGTTGGGTACAATCTCTTTATCGGGGTCCATACAGCTGATCAAACCCGTTAAACTCAGGGGTCACCGATTGACAACACCATCCTATCGCATCTGATTCTGCTTGATTGGACGATCCTAGAATCATTAATTCCCTTGAACTACAAGCCCAATGGTATGGATCAACACATAGGTTACTCAATATGGGAGGAAACTTGTGCTTATGTTCTCAAAAAGGATGCCAGTATATATATAAAAAGGACTATATAGTATATGTGTAAAGAATATCAATATAATATGTGCGTATGTGCGTGCGCGCGCGCGCGTGTATATATATATATATATATATATATATATATATATATATATATATATATATATATATTATAATTACTATATTAAGGAATATTAGACAGGTTGCTGGTTGGCAAGCTCTGCTCTACCAACCACTATATCCATTTGATTCAAATAGGAGATCACAAGGCCTTCTGATTATTGTTATTTCTACGTTGATTAGATGATCCCTGCCCCTTAGTTTATTAGGCCTCGTTTGGATATCTACTAATGGACGGTCTAGATTATCAAAACATGTCATCTAATGTAAGCCTAAGTAGCCGATCATGTTGTTTTGCTTAGTTTGTTATGGATCTTCTCTAGCGCAACGAAAATGGAATATAATATATGAGGAAATTAAATTACAAAAATAGAAAATTAGTCATGTCATGTTTATTAGTTGTTGCGTGTCTCATTGACGTTCCTCCCTGTCTTTTTGTTTGCTTAAGAAAAAAAACTCCTAATAATATTTGGGCATTCTGCCCCACTAAATTAGGCTAATGCAAAATTGTCTTCTGTCGCTCTAACCTAACAATGTCAATGCATGTGACCAACTGCTAAGTTTGGGGTCGCTGCTCTTACCTTCCATGGGACGCCTTTGGGATAAGGATCAAGCACCACTGTGCATGACGTTTGCACAATAAAATATAGCTACAGCCACTCCATTTGCCTCGCCGTGTCATTCCAACTATGTATCTAAAGTGCAGTCTCGGTGCACAAAGTTCCTTCATATGCAGAATTCCGATGAGGGGTGGACTATAAAGGTCTATAATATCTAGTCTTACTTTACATTTTTGCAATAGGCTGTTTTCACGCTCATTACTCCAAAATCTTAAAATGACAACTTTTACTGTTGAGCTAAGGCTCCTCTTTATTTCAGCCATGTATTTGAGTCGCTCTACTTAGTTGCCTTGCAGTCAGTGACAGCTGAATGACTCACCAAACATACCACATTGGATGTCGATATCCTCCAGAGCTCTCTCCAGCAAATCTGCTACCATGTTTTGGAGCATAATGAGCGTCATTTCTATCATAGGAGTCTCTCGCTTGATACTGTTGAAGTCCTTGCCGGTTGAGAGCAATCTCCCGCAAGTTTGGCTCATTTTGGTTAACTTTGGTGTTTTTCTAGTAATTGAATTTGTTAGGAGGAAAGTAGTAGTAGATTTAGCCTTGGGGTAATGGTAGAGTTGTCGTTGTATGAGTTTGAGGTCACGGATTTAAGACGTGGAAAAAACTTCTGCAAAATACAAAGTAAAACTGCATACTATTGACTTTATAGACTTTTGTAGTGCACTCATTTTCCAGTCCCCGAATACATTGGAGCTTCGTGCACCGGGGCTGCCCTTCACCCCCTAATGAAACCAGATATACTGACTTTGGTGGTGAATAATCTGAATCGCTTACCCGGGCCCTACAACGAAACCAAAACCGTCTGTCACTATGGTATATGTGAATACTTTCCCTTAATTACATGCATGCAAAATTGTGAAGGACAATGTTGCCTACACTGCGTTGCTTTAAATTTCAATTATACTTCCCTTCCCTTTGTTTTGTTCCTCGAAATTAGCAGTCAAAGGCTACATAAGTGATCAAAAGTGTCAATCATAAAAAAGGAATGTATATATCAATTTCCTATTCAAGAGTCTAGGCAAGTTATTACAGTCACGAAGAATGGTGCATGCCTGCATGTGCACTTAAAGCAACCCCATGTGTCAAACAATTTTGCGGATCCTACATAGCAGAAGGCCCATGCCTAAGCGTCATGGGCAGCACATGCTTAAGAAAGGGATTCCCTTAACAACTGTAGGGTCTCCAAGTTACACATCATGTGCTGATGTGGACCGTTAACAAACCTTATGTGGTGCCAGGTCATAACCTGAATACATTCCTACTGTGCAGAACCGACATTATCAAAGTAGGTCCTTGATATCCTGTCGAATTCGAGAACTCAGGATTTTATTCAATTATGTGGCCTTGAGGTCATGAGTTTAAATAAGATTATATACTATTGACCCCCATGATTCGCCCCTTTCTTGAACGCCACATATGCAATGGCTTCGTGTACGAGGCTACCCTTTTTGGGTTTTATTCAATGTCATTAATTATTCTTAAATACGATGACTAGTGTTTGAGGATCGGATGGTGAGATGTCAACGTCACAATTGCCAATCTCTAGAGAATGTTAGAGGCAAGATATTTATATAATGTAATTGGGCCTTTTGGATTATGGATCCCTTGCATGGATCTAAGTCCCCCAAGTTGAACTCGTGAGCTGAGCAGGCCTCTATTAGATTCCATGGGTCTTCAACAGCAGGCCTAAATCCTTCAGGACATGTCCATGATTTAAATAAGCCTTCATTAGAAACTGTAGGCCCTGGTCACTGGGCTTGCAATGCAAGTCCGTGACATTAAGCATGTAATGTTGGTATCACAGCAACTTCCTTGCTTTATGTTATGAGAAAGAAAAGCATTGACATTTATTACTCTACATGAAAATTGATTAGACACTTCACTTTGTTAATCTTCTTTTTCTTGGATTGGCTATTGGCAGATGAGTTGTTACATAGTTTTCCTGACATCTCAGATTAATATAAATTACACTATTAAATCAACTGATGGGGGAGACCCATTTGTTCATTGATCCGATGATTCAAGCGGGGCTTAAATTTTCTTTTTCATTTTTTTGTTGAAGATTTTAGGTTTGTAAAGCTAATTCATAGATAGATACAGAGGAAAAGCAAAAGAAAATGACTATTAAGTGGCTCAGGTATGGTTTAAAAACTTAAAACTAGACTTGACTCAAAAGTGTAGGCGAGTTGAGTAAACTCGAAGCCACTTATGGATAACTCGAAAATTCTTGAGTGAAAACTTTGATTTTGTTTTATATAGTTTCAAATATAATTAAATTTTTTATTTCAGATGGTTATTGTGCGAATTGGTTAAGACATGGTAATTTTTTATTTATTTTTAAACAAAGGGTAAGCAGTATAAGAGAGGGAAGAGTTGATTGAGTAAATCATAAGTCTCTCCCAATCAAGTACCAACTCACCACCAAGAATGAAGCATAAAACTGGACTGTAACAAGTACAGAGTTATGAAAATATAACCCTGGGTTCATCGAGAAGAAACCCTTCTCCAGCTGATGCATCTGCTCTGTGGTTAGCAGATCCATGTGCATGATTAACCTTGTCAACTCTGTCGAAGGCCTCCCAGTATCTCTAGGGCCTGCTAGTATGCTGTGTTAGCCATCTAACAGTTCAATCAGTACAGGTTGCAATTTAATTTGGTGCCAATAGAGTAGTCCTGATGTTAAGGCAGACATGTCAGCCTCAGTTGAGCTGCATATCCCCGTTGTTCCGGCAAAGTCCATGGCCAACCTGCCCTCATGATCGGAGATCATCCCTTCAACCTGCCCTCATGATCAAAGATCATCCCCCTTAACTCCACTTGGACCTGGTCTGAAATAATGAGCACCATATATGTACAGTGCTTAAACCAACTATGAGGAGGTGGTTTCCACCTTGGTTTGAATCTTCGTTTGTGTTTCCCATCTATAATAACATTACTCCACTGATCCAAAATCATGTTGGAAGACATGGAATTGCAAACAAAAAGAATTTTGCTACCTATAAAAATACCTACGTGTTGCAAGGAAAAATTGGTAGAGAAGTATGCTGGAAATTAAGGGCTCAAAGAAAAACCCTATTTGATTATTATATAATTGACCCACACCTTCAGTTTAGATCTTTGGTAATCCAAATCTTAAACCGCAAAAAAGATCCTGTAGATGCAAGTTTCAACGGCATGATTTACCAAACCATCTTGATGTCGTTCCCTGAATATGTGTGTCAGAGAGGTGTTGTTCCATCCTCTGATCATCTCCTTATACTATAACACACTGTTACTCCATCTCCGCATCCCACATCAATGATTTCTGTATTTGCAGACATTTTTGTCCTGTTATAAGATTAAAAGTAGTGTCTTTATCTAGAGTTACGTAGGTCTGACCGTGAAAGTTACTTGAGCAAATGAAACTCAATCTGTGTCTATCCGAGATTCCGATGTAGCGTGGAGAAGCGGACGTCGTCGTAGCTACTAGCTATTTTCTTTTGATGATTGTTAGAAGCGTTTTAACATGAAGTGAGAAAAGATCCATAATGGGGAGGGAAGTGCCATTATCAACACAAGGGAGTTCATTTATCATTTGGCATTGGATAGTTCCATTAAGAACGGCAGCCTTGAATTGTCACTGCGTTGAGGTCAAGGGTTTGAGACATGAAAATAGCCTCTTATAAAATGCAAGGTAAAGCTATATACTATAAATCTATTATGGTTCGTTTTTTTTTTCAAACCTGCATATGCAAAAGCTTTGTGCCCCTGTTAGATAGTTCCATCAAGAAGCAAGGACCAATTATAATGTTAGCCATACCGTAAAGCAAAAAGAAGAGAAAATGATACTCTGTAAAAGTATGACACCAAGTAATGGATCCTGTTACCATCCGATCTATCGCCATGTAGTCGCGATCGAAATGCCATGTAAAGTAGGGTTCAGTGGTCCTCGGCACACCAGGCGGCTACTAAACAACCAGCTAGTCGACGATTCCCATTCACAGTTGCCCACCACCTGATTAAGACGTTTGAGCGTTCTTACATTGAATTCAACTGCAATATTGATGAACTTACGAAGGTTGACATCTCTCTCTCTCTCTCTCTCTCTCTCTCTCTCTCTCTCTCTCTCTCTCTCTCTCTCCTAGTTCATAGTTCATAGTAATATCAAATAATATCAAGTTTTGATGAATCAAAGATGAGCTTTAATAACAAAAGCATATGGGGCTTTTTTATTTCCGACAGACCATATTTAGTAAAAAAGAATGGCTTAGAGACAAAAAAGATCATTGAATTTTGCCAAAGTTGTATGCGACAAGATAATCCTGCCTTTCATTTTCCTTTCTCTGATTTGATAGAGACGAGAGGTTTTATTTCACCCTTGACATTGTTTTATTGTGGGGGCCCATTGCATAGATGGCTCCCATCTCTCTCTGTCAAAGTCTAACATAAGAAAATTAAATGCATCTGGGGTGTTTATCATTCCTTCTAACCTATGAAGGTCGAGCCTGAAAGAAGGGAATGGAAATGAAGATGGTCATTGCATCTTCCCATCTGGGGCCTAGTCAAAAACGAGGAAATGAAATCAGTGAATTTGTCCATTGTTTGGGAAATATGAATATCATCCTATGATAAAAACCCATCTTTTCCAATTAATTTGTTTTGTAATTCTTCATTTTAGACCAAAAGTTTTCATTTTCTAGTGTTTTAACATGGTGGCCGGCTCACCACCGCTCTAAATTAATGGTAATAACAAGCCTATTTGTTTGATGATCCAAACCATGCATTCATCTGGTGACCAGTACTGATTCGACTATGCTTGCTATGCATTGAAAAGACCAAGATTACGAATATAGACGAGTAACGAATGATCTGTAAAGGCAAAAGAGAAACGCCCCACATGTACTTTTAGAGTGCCGATCCCCATGTAAATCACGTTCTGTGATTTGATTAGGAAAAGATATGTTCGATTTCACCATTGAAATATTCCCTTACGTGGGTTCAGATGCATAGATGCCTTCCAATCTATCACAAAAGCACGTGATAAAAGGGCAGTCCGGGCGCACAATGCTCTTGGGAATGTCGGATTCGGAAAAAGGGCAGATTACAAGGATTAATAGTGTACAGCTTAACTTGTATTTTGAAAGAGACTGTTTCACACAGCGACAACTACAAAAGCATATGATATTGTCCTATAAATGTGAAAACTTCCAAAACAATTTTATATCAACATGCGTCCCGTGTAGAAAGCAAGAATCACAGGCACATAAAGCCTTGAGAAATACATCAGCCATGTAGAAAATGAGGGGAATGCTCTTCAAAGTGTCCTTAATTTTTATGCTGCTAGTGAAAGGGAGAGCACGCTTGCTTAATTACCTGAAAATGGAAACTAGGGAAGAAACTCTCAAGACGGACGGATTGCCATGTATGGCAAGAATAAACATATAGTAGCTCATGCATGTGATAATCAATGTGGGAACTCATTTAAACGTGCAATGTAGAGATTGGCTGTTTCTTCTTAGTGCACCCACCCATCCCCGGATCACTATCACCGACTTTTCGTCTCTGTTGGACTAGTGCTTCTCACAGTCAGGCAAGCAAACAGGCTTTTACTATTGCGCTCACCATCAGAATCCATAACAAAAGAGAAGCCATTTAGGAACAGTGCACGGTTTTGTTCCTTCTGTTTCTGGAGATGGACATTCCCTTTTCTTGGCGTGGAAAGATATATCAGAATTCGATGCTCAACCTGCTGTGTCTGTCATAGCGGGCTCAAATTACTGAATCTATTGCAAAGGAGTGGTCCTTTTCTTGCGACTTGGAGCCCTTAAACATAATGTCTGGCTATCCGGGTCTGTGCTGATCGATTCAATTGGCGGGAGGTTTTCTTAGCTACTGGATCGTTCGTATCAATGAATAATATGTATCGCCAAACATATATTCACTTTTGATGCTTTATATATTTTGTCTCTTTCTATCTTTACCCTAAGGGTTTACATGTACACACACCATCACCTCCTCGCAATGGTTGAGTTGTAATCGTGTGACTTGGAGGTTATGGGTTTGAGGCGCAGAAACAGCCTCTTGCAAAATGCTAGGTAAGACTGTGTACTATAGATTCTTTGTGGTCCACCCTTTCTCCGAACCATACATACGTGGAAGCTTACTCTTTAAAAAATATGACAGAATACACGTTACTCACACTCACTCTGGCGTGGTATCACAGTATAGTGCGATCTAGAAAAAATTCACGCTTCTCCTTTGTTTTATCGTAGCAAGTACTCTGCCGTTCTTTCAAAGATCATGGCTTCTGGCACTTATACACGTTACTCACCACTTCGAGCAGTTTACCACAGATGACTATGAGCAATACCACCCATCATCCTTAGTATAGTTTAAACTCCTACCAATTATATTCTATGGCGTACTCAATTTGTGCCGATCTCGAAAAGCCATCGGGTTAATGGTCTTGCCTTGAGTACAGAACCAGCTCTTGCATCTCCCATCACGGATTCCTCATGTAAATTGATATCCAACCCTATATTCAGTGGGAACGAGAAGACCAACTATTACTCAATTGGATTATGGCCTCTTGCAACGAGCAAGTCGTACGCTACCAGTATCTGTGGAAAAAGCCTTCAGAGTGATCAGTGAGGCACGGATCAATCAGATCCAAATGCAGCTCTTCAAGATGTCAAAACGAGTCTTTTGTTCCTACTTACGTAACTGCAAAAGGCCGAGTTGCTAGCAGACGAACTACGTGCTGTTGGAAGCCCATCGACAACCGGTCAATTCAGCTCCCTGATCTACTCCAATGTTGGAAGAAATTTCAGTGACATCGTTGCCGCATTATCAATCACGCCACCACTTAGACTTTCACGAGTTTCTCACTGTACTCCAAAGTCATGAAGTTCGTGTCAAGGACATACTTGCGTCACTCCCACATCATCAGCAAAGCCTTATTCGGATTAGGGATTGGTTACATGAATCTTGTTCCCACGTTCCTTCTATCAAGGGTCATGCTTTATTTAGTCTAAAAGTTCTTAAATCTTTTCTCACCACTTGCATCTGTATCCTTTTAAGTCTCTCTTGCCCTTGTAGAGCATTCAACTTAGATCGATTTACTCCTTCTAATTAGTGTTATTTTCTGTCTACGTTAAATATGTCCAAACCATCTAACTCTACCCTCTCTAATCTAGTTACGTATTGGTACTACTCCTAAGTTTTCTGTAATGTTGTTTCATTTCTAATTCTATAATCTCTTGTTGTCAGCCATCCAGCTCAACATTCTCATTTTGGCAAAGCTCGTTTTGTGTATATGTTATTCCTTAATTGCCTAACACTAATCCATAAAGCATCATCAACCTTATAGCTATTTTATAAAATTCTCCTTTTAGTTTAAGTGTTACCTGTCAATCACACAAAACTCCAAAGGCACATCTCAATTTGCCCCAACCCACTTGGATTCTCTGGGTTATATCCCTCTCAATTCTTTGCTCTTATGAATTATCAATCCAAAGTATTGAAAGTGATCTTTTAGGGGACTTCTTAATTATCAATATTTGCTAAAATTACATTTCATATATTCTATCTTAGTTCAGCTAATTTTAAATTCTTTAGACTATATAGTATCTCTCTACAACTTTAGATTTGTGTTTAAATACTCTCTTATCTTATCAATCAAAACTATATCATTTGCAAATAACATGTACCGTAGAATGTGCTCCTATAGATGTTTTTGTTAACTCATCTTCTCGTATAGATCCTCTTAATCTCACAAATGGATCTAGTGTCAATTTTGTTTCCGAGAGCAATCTGCCATTCGAGTACGAGCAGTGGTTTCTTGACACAAGGGCCACACATCACATCACTCTAGATCTAGAGAAATTGAGTCTTCATTTGAACTATTGTGGAACGCATCATATGAAAGTTGGCAAAGGTCAAGGTTTGCCCATTTTTCATATTGGATCATCCTCTTTTTTCATCATAGTAATCGTTCATTTTCCTTAAAGAAAATATTCTTCATGTTCAAAAAATTATTAAAAATAGTTTATCTGTTAAAAAGATTCTGCACTGACAATCATGCTCTCTTTGATTTTGGTGTTAATCACTTTCTAGCTTGTCAAAGATTAGGCCACGCTTGCGGTACTGCTTAATGGTGGAGCTGACAATGGCCTCTATACTCTCAACTCTCTTCCTGCATTCAATAGAAGAGTTGGAGAGTCTGTCAATGTTGCCGAAAAAGTTGTGGCACTCTAGACTTGGCCATCCCAATTATCGTTTTCCTTCTATGTTAGTTAAGAATCATAATTTGCCATGTAACAACATGTAATCCTCTTCGACCATATGTGAGGTGTGTGTCAAAGGAAAACTTTTTAGAATTTCTCTTCCTTGAACTCAATCTGTTAGTACCTGTCCCTTAGAGCTTGTATTTACATATGTATGGGATCAGCCCCACTATTATCCAAGAATGGATCAACGTCGGTTTTTTGTTGTCTTTCTCGATGATTTTACTAATTATATGTGGGTGTTTCCAATTTCCAATAAATCTGATGTGTTTAATGTCTTTGTCATGTTTCATCTAAAAAAGGGTAGCCTTGGTGCATGAAGCGTTCAGGAAAGGGGCAGACTACAAGGATCAATTGCATGCAACCTAACTTTGTATTTTGCAAAAAATTATTTCCACGCCTTGAAACCATGACTTCAAGGTTATCTTTCATCTAATTGCCAAAAAATAACTTGGCACCTCACTAAAAACAATTCGATCTGACCGGGGTAGGGAATGCTGATCGTTCACCACCGATCTTCGGAAACATGGAATTACTTTTCAGTGTGCATGCCCCCATAGTCGTGAACAAAATGGCGTGGCCGTAAGAGAAATTTGTCATATGGTTGATACATCTTCATCGTCATTATCATTGATGGCACATGGATCCGTGCCCTCTCAGTTATGGAATTATGCCATTAGTAGTGCGGCTTACTTGATCAATCGCATGCCGAATTCCTCCTGCCGTCTCCTACTAGTTTCATATCTCCATCCAATCAAATCTTAGTCCGGTCATCCTCCTCTAACTCGTGAAACCAACCTCATCTTCCTCTTTCGCATATTTTTACTCTAATTTTGGATTCTTAGATTCAGCCACTCCTAGTCCTCAATCACAAATCCCGGTCCCCCAGAGACAGCCTTCTGGTCCCTCCCTTCCGGACGTTGTCCTTTCCACGACTGGCTCTCAACCACCCACCTCCATCTCTCTCCTCATCTCATGACCTTCCCAATACGGGCTTCAACCATTCCATGATTCTACTGCGTATGTCCAGAAATAAGTTGGCAATGGAGCGACCACTAAAGGGCATCGCTATTAAATGAAGCTCTTGCATATATAGGGTTTGAGAAATGGGTGACCTATAAAGGTCAATAGTACGCAGCCTTACCTTGCATTTTATAAAAGTTTGTGTTCCACACCTCAAGGTCACATAACAACAACTCTACTGTTGCGCCAAAGCTTTGCTTTAATATAGCAACCACTTGAGAGGTAAAAATTAGTAGAACCCACTTCTTTCATGAAGGCCTCGAATATTAGGCCTAGCACATTATCATAGATGAAGAAATACTAGCCCTTAATCAAAATGACACTTGGGAGCTTGTTCCTTAGAAACTGGCATGAACGTAATTGGCAATAAATGGTTCTACCGGATCAAGCGACATTTGGATGGTACGATCGAACGGCTCAAAGCACGATTGGTGACTAAGGATTACTTTCAAGTTGCAGGGATTGATTATAATGAGACATTTAGTCCTGTGATTAAGCCAACTACTATCTATACGTTTCTCTCTCTTGCAGTCTTGGTCCTTGCTTCAATTTGGCATTTCTAATGCGCTCTAATGATTGCCATTCCACTATGGTTTTCTCATATATCTCGGAAAAAATTTGATATCTTGGTCAGGACAGAAGCAACGTATTGTTGCTCGATTCTCCATAGAGAGTGATTATCGTATTCTAGCAAATTCAAGGACAGCGATTATCTGGATCAATTCTTTGTTATACGAGTTGGGAACTCGAAAGACAGGCCCGCCAATCCTTTGGTGTGATAGTATTGGAATCCATTATTCCACCCCAGAACCAAATATATTGAGGTCGACTTTCATTTGATCACAGATTAGATGACTAGAAAATTCTACTTGTTCTGTTCGTTTCTACCAATGATCAGTTGGCAAATATTCTCACCAAGCCACTATCTACGGCTCGTTTTGAGTCCCTGCGGTCCAAGTTGAAGCTTCAGGCCAGAGAACCATTAACTTGAAGGAGTGTATTAGTGAACAACATGTATCAACTTTCCATGTTTTGTCTCCTTATGTATCTACCTTCTTTAGGTTTACATGTCCGCACATTACCTCTATAAATATATATAACGTATTCTCTAAAAAGATGAGAGAATACACATTACTCTGACAGTTCGTGGTGCGCAATTTGACTTCCAGCAATGCTTCAAATATGTAGAGAAACACAAGAGCCAGTTATGGAAATTATGCTAACCCACACCTTCCAAACATAGATGTGAAAAACCAAAAGAAAAAGAACAAAGTTTGCATCAGATCTTCAGTGTGCCAATCCAAACATCTTCCAAATATGCATGGAAAAACCAATAAAGAAAAGGAATAAAGTTTGCACCAGATCTTCCGCCTGAAGACACGACCTTCAGATCTTGTGTCTGTAAGGTCCCAACCATGTCCTTAACAGCTACACGCTCTAACTAAGCTATTCCAGCTTTGGGGGTATCGGTACGCATTATTAAATAGAGAATATTTTAGGTGCAGGCATCGGCATCCCATGCAAATGTGAATGGCTGATTTTGTTGCAGTGAAAGAATTGGCATGATGGAGCTTAGACGACTTCGTTTTCAATTAGAAATTTATATTATCAGACTTACCATCAAACTAAAGTAGCAAAAACCTCTTTACCTCCAACTTGCTAAACTTCCTCTATCTGGTCTCCCAAACATGCCTTCATTGGCCTGCTTTTCTACTCGTCAAAGCTTAATATGGCAAACTTGCAAAGTTTGCTTCTTTTGTGCAACGAACTAGAGGTGGTTCCTTCTTTGCGACTTCTTTTTTGACCTTCCCATCTCTTCACCCTCCAGTTTGCATGGAAAGCAAGATCAAACCATCAAAAGCAGAGGGAAAAGGAGAGGAAAAAGAGCTTCTTTTTCCGTGTATTTCGTATGAAATTTTCGGTAAGCAGTGCCATCAAATCACAGTAGTGGATCGTGGTGCAAGAACTTTGTTAAAAGAGAAAAGAAACAAAAGGGAAAAGATGCCTGATAAAAAGCTAAGGGAAAACCTTATCTACATAGCTTTACACGGCACAAGTTGGAAGTTCAAAAATATGGTGAAAAGATTTTATAGTTTATGATATTATACCCACCCTCTAGATGAGCACTGAGGACAAGGTGCTTTGGTCTTCTTGGTTCTACGATATGAATGCATGTACCATGCATATAGTAAAATATATAGTATAAGAGATCTTGCAATTAGAATCTAATTGTTGGGGTTTAATGGGGAGATAATCATATGTTTAAATAGTGGGTTGTTGAGTTTAATTTTCTATGATTTCATCATTAAGAGTTTAAGTGGATTGCGCCAAGTTTATCTTAACTATATTATAAGAAAACTCTCCCTCCTGCATTTAGGGGAGAATATTTTTATCAAAACCTAAAGTTAAGCATGTGAAACTTCCATCCTCTCAAAACATAAAAATAGTGGCTGCACCCTCGTACTTGTAAGGGACTAATTAGAATTAGAACCCGTTCATAAACTAGGCAACAGAAATTTTATCAACCTAAGCTCGGTTTCTACATTGGCCTTTAGTTGCCCCGTGTCCTCCTTAATTTCTCAGACTATTCATTCATGTCTTCTCTCTCGCTCTCTCAAGCAAGCGGCTTGATTTCTGAGCATGTGCTCTAATCAAGTGCACACAATAAGGGAAGAGAGAGGCGTGTGTGGGTGAGTATTGGGTTAGGGGTGGTACATGGGGTGTTCCAGCTATTGTTTAAAAACTTAAAAACTCAACTTGACTCGAAAGTTTGACAAGTCGTGTCAACTCAAAGGCATTTGGGATTGACTCAAAAATACTCCAGGGAGATATAATTTCCTATGAAGTCTTAGTTTAACCCGACCATATCCAAAGTTTTTAGGTATATCACAATGGATCTAGTGACACATTAAAATTGGCTTCATTAGCTAATCTAAGTGACAAGGTAGAAGTTTCTGCCCAACAAATATCCAGTGCAATTGGTTGCACACAACTCAGCATCTCTTCTAAAGTACCCTTAGTCGGAGGTTGCCACTTTTCCTCTTTGACCAGGGATTAGATTTAAGAAGGTAGGTGAGTTATTTGCTTTGTATTTCTTCATCTGTAAAAATAAAAATTAAAAAGTTAAAAAGTTACAAGTTTGTGAAACAGTTATGATCTCAACAAAGAACTCTGGGGCACAACAAGTATCCATGGCTCACTCTTATGCGTCCGAAAATGAATGGTTCAGATCACTTGAGAAGTGATTGACTCCCCACCTTAAGGTTCTTACCTGCCGATGATTCCTCTAGATCTACCCCATCTAATAAATCTTCCATGTTATTATTCACGTGATAAGCATGCAAGCTAGTAGGCCGTAGTACATCTTGCTAAAAACACGGAATTGCCATTTTATAAAGGCAGTGGCTGCCGCGCTTTTCCTAATAACCACCTTTGCTTTTGATTCTACCTTGATTGTATGATCCCACAGCCTTGGTAACGGAGCTCATTTAGAATTTTTGCCGGCAAAAGATAAGCTGTTGATATTTTTTGGACTTTGTATTGTGGATGGTATCAGAGCCATCTGGGTCTCCTTTGATGCTCGACAAGTTCATGTTTTTGAGTATTGACCTCAGAACCATCTGGCCATTGATGCTCTACAAGTTCATGTTCTGGATTATTCGCTTCACTTCCGGTGACGAAGTGCAACTGCAGGCTGCAACAGAGAGAGAGAGAGTGCAACAATGGGAGATCAAAGGATGATGACGATAGTCAAGGTAGTACTCTTCGAGGCTTCTCTTGTGAAGTCTAACTACGTTTATAGGGACGGAAATTGATCTGTTGCAGATCATTTTTGTTTTGAGATGTGGAATTTTGTTATTTACTTTACTGGAAGATACCAGGGGAAGATGATTTTCCCAGAACCGTTTGGCTGACCCATCTTCTTTTGGGTGCGGCGCCATGATATCTTCCTTTTATAGATCATAAGATTACCAGAAACAAAACAAGAAAGAAAAGATCATGCCCACGATATACATTTGCCATTCAAGAGGGCTTGGACGGCCAACATAATTTTGCTTTGGTGCTATATATGATCCAGCACATGGTAGCCTTATGTGTTAACTAAAACTGAAGGGCTTGCATTGCAAGTCGTGGCCACATTCTCTCTTTCTTCCTATTTAAAACCAGTGAGGCACTCAATAGTGCCTGTCTTGGTTAGCCCAAGAGTCTACCTGGTAGTTGGTGCCTGAGGGCTAAGCCATTTTTTGTGACCAAGCGGCACTGGTCTAGGCCTCTAATACCGTCTGTCTTGCTTGGGCAAAGTATCTCCCGCCAGTCGGTGCCTCATGGCTAAGCCACCTTTTTGAGTAAGTGACTGTTTTTTAAGGAAAGGAGTACCCAATTTAAGTTACTTCCGAGAAGATCAAACCTGAAAGTAGTTTTCGGCTTTGACATCTTGATTTACATACACACCTGTGATTATATACGAGGAATGCTGAACTGACTGCCTTATGATGCTAGGTCCAGCGAACATATTACGTGGAGTCACCTTTACATGATCTAAATCATTCATCTCATTCCTCAAACTTTAAGTTAGATAAAAAATTATATTGTATGGATTAATGAATACTATTAACTTCTAAGAAGTTGCATGTTATTTATAAAGTTTTTAAATTGTTTTTTTCTGAACACTTTGTCATATGCTATTTAGATGCTGGAATCATTCAAATCACATGATTTTTAATCTATAAGATATCTAAATCTGGAGCAATGAGATGATCGGGTGGATCAGTCAAAGGGTCGACTCCAAAAATATGATTGCTAGATTGCATCCATAGTGCAGCCGACTTAGCATTCCTCTTATCATATATTAAGCAAATAGGAATTTTTTAACCTCTGGAATCTTATTTTTTACGCTGAGTAGGCATTCTTCCTTGAACCCTAATTTTCCTTGAATCTTACAGTTTGCATTAACGAAAGTTAGCTTTCTATTCCATTCATATGAAACTTATAGTTTGGATCTGAAACTGAAACTTCTTGTTCTGTTCATATGAATGCTGATCAGAACACTGAGATATAGTAATTTCTTACAGTATTTCTGATAATATACTGATCATAAGAACAGAATTTAGCTTTCTGTGCTATTTTATTTCTCTTCCAAACACTGAGATGCAATAATTCCTTGCACTTGCTCCATAAGAGACCACAACAGAACTGTCCTACAGTGGTTTGCACGTAAGGCATGATTATGGCTTATAAAGTATCCAAGACTAGAAGGTAACGCCTGGGCAAGAGATGAATGCTAAACATCAGCAAGCGCAGGGTAATCTGTATGTGGAATTTACAATAAAAAACCTTCAAATAGGTGACCATATCAAACTGGGTGCTGAAAGAAAATCTTCTTCTAACAAGAGAGAGGCGGATAAATAAAATAAAACAGGGAAATTCTCAGTCCAAATCGGCCACCCTCAGACTCACCAAGCCAAATGCAAAGAGTTGTCATAAAGCTGTATAGGATGACCATAATTTTATCTTAGAAGAGTATATAAAATGAGCAATCAGAAGCAATAAAACAAAAAGGCAAATAAAAAGTAATGAATGAATTAGCTTTCTATATCACAAAAGATAAAAGCAAAGTATATTTCTCTGGATCCGCATCAGTCCGTACATATAGTTTCAGAAAATATTTTTGAATATTGAGTTAGAGAGTGAAGCTGTGGCTAGAGATGAAGGAAAATCTCCATGCTCTAGACCACCATAGCCAAGGCCCACCAAGACTTCGCTGGCCTAAAGTGAGTAGCAACATGAACCTGCCCAGGGACCTCTGCAGGCCTTCGGTTGGTTCCTAAAACATTGTAATAAAGATCAAATTTAGGGCCAAAACACATTCATCTGCAAAAAACAATATAAAATGATCAACGAAAGAGCATTACAGCAGCTTCCTAGATATGGCAACTCCCTTTTTGTGTAGGTAAGAGGTGATTTGAACTGACAACCAAGACCTTTTGAATGCCAGACAAGGCACTTAGTTATATTTATTTCAAATGCTCGACCTATATATGTTCTTATGATGAATAGCAAGCCTTTAAATCCCTTTTATTGACAGGCTTACATACTGTTTATTTAATGAACCCACTTGAGCACTTGATCTCAAGGTGTTATAATGTGAAGCCACTTTGAGCAATTGATACCAAGGTGTTAGACATTGAACTCACGGGACAAATTGATTTCAAGGTGTTAATACTACAAATTGATTGCAGGATTTGTTGTAGTTTTGTATCTTTGCTGAACTTTTAAGGTTTAGACATTTGTCTCTTCTGTTGATTGTTCTTGGGAAACAGAGAGATGTCCTAAAATGTTGGTTAGAAAGGGAGTTGCCACTGTTTCTAAAATTCGCAAATACATGCTGAAGGTTTAAGTATTTTTATTGGGGGCCGGGGTTTGACAACTGGGAAATGGTTCTTACCTGTTTGTTCAGTGCATATTTGGCTTCCCTCCCTTCTAACAATATGCTTCTTCTATCTCTTTCCTTTGAATGGTTTCTTCTACTTTTGTTTGGTGTCTTAAGGAAATTACAAACATGTAAGTTTTCCATCATGACTGTGCCTGGTCCTGCAGATGCAAAATAGAGCTTTAATCATATCTTTAGAGACTGGTAATGAGGAATCCTTGCATATGCAAAATCATCAAAGTGGCTTAAAAGAAAATCTGAGATGTACAAGTGAAGGATTGCAGTCTGACAGAGGCTTGGGAGGCCAATTGGAGGCTACGGTTACAGATCTTACTTCCTGATTGAATGGAAAAGATGAGCATATTGAAGCGTTTACTTCTCAACTGAATGTGAGCAAAAGATATTTTGACATTAAGCGCTTTAAATTGTGGTTCATTATCCTGCTAGCAATCGTTACCAATTTGCCAGTGCAGCAGTCTGCACCGCCATCAAAATATCAGTGTACCGACTGTAAATTTTTCTGGACAAAATAAGTAGGGGCTAACAGTGTCAACCATGATTTAATCATTTGTTAGCCTAACCCATAGCTTTAAAATCTGAGAATGGCAATCGAAATTGCAATACCCAACATTAATACTGGAATTGGAATAACATTCCATTACAAGTATAATTGCATTACAAACAAATCAACTTCATTCTCAACCAGTGAAATTGCATACCCAACACTTTCTTCTTCATTTTCTTAAAAATTTCAGTACAAGAATCATAATCACAGCCTACAAAAACAAAAGTAAGCTAAAGAGATTAGCATCACCAACGAATTCCCATCCTCTACTAGCTGAAGACTTCACTTCCTCTGTACTTCCGTCAAGAATTACACTCCCACGTTCTGCATCTCTTATCAGTTGAACCTCTTGTTCTTCAATTGTCCTCAATTCATGTAGCACTTCATCATCCCAAGGAAACGGCTCACATTGTCACGATCCTGCAACCATATAACATCCAGAATATAAGTGAATTATTCCCTACTAAACAAAGAAATCAAGTAGATTTAAGGAAGACACCTTCATCCCTTTCGACGCCTGTAGAATGACCAATCTGGATTTGCCTCCGTTCCCATATAGGCAATAACGGAGAGGAAGACCACGAATAAAAGCTATTGAGCAAAGGCATTTTGTCCTTGTGATGAAGGAAATGGAAAACAGACTTCAATTTGGTAGAAAGACTACTGTAGCAGATGCCTTAAAGATGAAAATGAGGATTCTGCAGAAGAGAAAAGGGCAGATGAATGGAAATGGAAAAACAGAAAATTGGAATTGGGTTTCTAGTAAATAATCCAGAAGTAGAATAAGCAGAAGAAGCAGACCCGAAAAATGTTCAAAGAATGGGCTTCGGGGAAGAAGAAGAATGCTACAGAGATGATATAATGTCTTCTTTTTTGGAATACTTCTCCTTTTACGTAAATAAAATAACAAAAATGAAATAGATAATATTTAAAAAAAGAGTGGGATAATTGGTGTTGTCCCTAAATTTTTCTCAATTTCGTTTTATACTATTTTCTCAATTTATATATTATATATACTTCTTTTTCCGACTCTCTATTGGTGTTCCGAAATACCTAAATTTAGTATGCTCTACTTGATTAAATACTTGTTTAAAGAAACAATATTTCACTCAAATTATTAATTATTTTTCAATATACTTAAGTTATTGCTTATTTAGGTTCCAAATTGATTTGCAATATGTGTGTCATAACTTAAGGATTGAGGATAACTTGAATTAATTTATTGCTAAAAATAAATAATGAAAAACATAGAAGTTATTACACCTTTGGTATTTCAGTATGGTGAGTAGTTTGATAGCGACTTAATGCTTTCTCTATATAATTAATTACCTAAGTCCCATGTAAATAATGGGCTTTCAAGTTAGGAAGATGAAAAAATAAAAAAAAAAGTAAGAGAGAGAGATGAAAAATAAAAAACATAAATTTATATTATTTTCTCTTAATTGAGAATGTTACACCAGTTTCACTATTTTCAAGGCTAAAAAATAGCTGTCACAATGTATCTAAGATTTCTCCACCACGAACTTAGATTTGTAGAAAACAATAATTCGATATAGGCACAATAGGATCAATCCAATCAGACTCCACACTCACAACACTTCATATATAAAGCTAATTACCATTGACAAGCAAAATCCTAAGTTTTAACTTGAGTTAGTCTGCAATCTGCAAATCATAATTTGTGAAAAGAATATGACTACTTAGTTTCCATGGCTATATTTATTTATTTGTCACTCAACTTTCTTAAGAAGATATATTGTATGTAAATCCAATAATAAAATGCAAATTAAAAAATTAGATTCACCTCTTTGTAATACCTTTTTTTCCCCCAATCTTTCCTAAATATCTCTTGAATTTTATGTTTTCTTTTTTGCCACGGCAACAAATCCAAAAACTTTGCAACTATGCCTATTATCAAGATAAGTCAGTGCAAATATCAACACCCATTAGTTATTAAAATCGTGATAAGATTTGGGAAAGTGGTGGATCACAAGAGTCTATAGGATTCAGCCTTACCTTATATTTTTGAAAGAAGTTATTTTCATGCCTTGGACCTGTGACCTTAAGGACGCATGATAACAACTTTTACCATCACGCCAGGCTCACCTTCTACATGGTGATCAACATGATTCTTAATAATCCTTTCAAATACACATCCCGTCTATAACATCAATTCAAAAAAATATAGATAAAATCAATTTCTTAGCTTTTCTTGGCTGAAGCTTAGTTCAGGCTTCAAAGAAATAAAAATGATATTCGGAGGCACTTTTTTATTTATTTATTTATTCTGGATAGGCGTTATTTTTGGAAGATCTAATCCATTCAGCTTATTCGATTGACCCCTTTTAAATTACTGATCAAATAAAAAAAATCATGCAGATTAGATGAAATTAACCTATGTTTTCATTGAGTTGAAAATTGCGACCATCGATTCTTAAAATTGAAACTAGAAATAGTGAAAAGATGGTGCTCACGATCATCTGATCGGCATGATTAATTGCACTTATACTAAACATGATAGGGCAAACAAGATGTAGGGTTTAGATATAGAAAAAAGACATACTAACTATGCATTTCTCGTGGATACACATTTTCTGCTTCTCCAAATATCATTGTTGTAGAAAATTATGTAAAATTATGTAGCTCGTCTTAACCATCGATTCGTAATGATCAAATAGGTAATCCTTCACTGGGATTGAGGTAAACCAAGTAAAACTGTATCGACCCCAGTGCCTGCATATGCGGACCGGGCTGCCTTTTTTTAAGTAAAATTGTTCAAAGTCCAATTACCTGCTAGATGAATGTCTTAGGGTGACGCGGCCACGCAAAAGTGAATCTCAATTGTGTAAGTTCACGAGTTCGAACCCACTCGAGGGTGTATGTATGAGTATTATTTGACGCCGTCATGGTCAAAGAAAACACAGTAATTCCATATTCAGTGATAGGACCCAAAAGGCTAATTAGAAAAGTGCTCAACAGCTAATCATTCTTTTAGCATTTCTTATGTCTTATATGCAAGACAGAGATAATAAAAAGGTAGCCTGGTGCACAAAGCTCCGACCCATGCAGGATCTAGGAAAGGGGCGGGCTACAATAACTTAAATAAGCAGCTTTACTTTTTATTTTTGCAAGAGGCTGATTCAACGTCTTAAATCCGTTACCTCAAGATCACATGAGTACAACTTTTTTGCGCTAAACCTCCCCTTCAAGACAGAGATAAGAAACAACACTTAATTCATCACGGATCAGTTTCGTGGTTTCTGTTAAATAAAGAGACAAAACCGCACCATAACACTTAAAGAGTCAAAGCTACGCCATTTACCATCCAATGCAGTCATTTGCCGTACCATCTCCCTGCTAGATAGTGTGGACTCTACAAAAGCAGTTGTTAGAGACAAGCTACACTTGTACTAAGGCCGTGTTATCATCGTCATCGTGAAGCTTCATATCAATTTTGTTCGTTTATTTTTTTTATTAAATGTTATGACTTTATTTAATTTAAAAAACAGTTAGTCTTTTTTATAACTTCTATCTATGTTCTCTTTAGTTTTCTCCTTGTCTTTTAAAAAACTTTGAGATTGCCTCGCTCCTAACTAATGTCATTTTCGATCTATCTTATATGTCTAAATTATTTAAGTCTAATAATTTTTATTTTATTAATTAAATTTTTTTTAAAATTTTTTATTTCTAATTATATCTTTTTTTATTTTGCCAGTTCTTCATCTCAATATTAATATTTCGGCAAAAATCATGCTTTGTATTGGGGCCATGCATTTACTCAAATGAGATCCTCCATCTGAGCATCGACAGCAAGCTTGTGTACTTCCATTAATCTAATTCCCAAGTTGGATTCCATTCACTTGAAACAAAATTCTTTGGGGTGGAATTCAGCTCTCCTCTGCCGTCTCCGTTCACCGCCTTTAGCTCTTGTACGAACTCTTATTCATTCCAGGAAATCATTTCTCACTTAAGAATATTTAACTTTTCTAGAAAAAGAAAAAAAAGAAGAAAAAATCTCACCCATGGACGGAAATCCAAATGCACAAGCCCGCTTGAGCACTTGGGGTCCGCCGTGAGTTTCTCCTGCCAAATCTTTTACTGTCGCGTACTTTAGCAGTACGAGATTAATAGAGAAAACTATTATTAGAGGAATCATGAGATGGTGCGCGGAACACCGCTGCTTGCTGTGGTACGCCCTACTTTTGCATGATGGGCCACAAATCGTTGATCGGACCATTTATTTATTTTAATAAACATCAATGCTATCAAATGAATATGTAATATCTGAAAGCTGTTCTTCTTACTTGTTATTTAAGAAAGGTTTTTCACGTAATTAAAAGAATATTTATTTAGATTCTAAGCTAGTCTAATCTTTAATCTTTTCATAGAAATAGTGATCAAGGCATAAAATTTAGATGGACGCTGATCAATAATTTATAAATGGGGCGCACCACGGCAAGCAACTGTAACGCCGCACCATCCCATCATTCCTCAAACTATTAAAGCAACATTGGCTGCAACTTTATTAATTCGCTGTCTTCAACCTCCAACGGGTGCCTTTATCATTTACGACTAACCTAAAAAGGCTTGCAATTTGGAATCCAATGCTTTGCATGTGAGAGGCTATAATTACTGACTCCGTTCCTTTCATCCACGTGTCAAGTTATCAACGGCTACTTTCTTGACGAGGATATACCAAATCCCTATCGTCTAGTCAAGAGGGACCTACAAACATGTCAGCGAAGAAGCGGACAAGAATGGATGTCAGCATTACTTTGCTGGGTCCCATATCTTTTTCTTCACCAAAGCCCAAAGGAATACAGCAACTCCTGGCCCACATTTTTATCTGGGCTAAGGAATGATACTCACACCCCCAACCGTCACTAGCTAACGGTGCGACCTTAAGAGGAGGAATCGAGACGGCTGCATGTGACGCCGTTAAGTGGTCCCGTGGCTGGTGTGGCCAGGGCCGAAAAACGGTCGGGTTTTCTGGGGAAGAATCTCCTTTGGTCCCCGATACTCAGCTCGTGGATTTCGACACGTGGCTCATCGGGGAACTGTACGATGAACTGGATTCTCCCATCTGGCACTGTCGAACTCTGCTACACTGACAAATGAAAAACCAGGACGCTAGAGTACTGCAAACTTCAGTAAATTTTGAAAGGACTAAAATACCCTTTTCTCCTACTAAGGCCCACCATGCGTTCCCAGTCAAAAAATGAGTTTCCATAGGAGTCTCCGCGCGTGTATGACCACAAAGCTGACGGGCATAAAAGTGCTGTAGTTTCGTACACGCGCGGAGACTCCCATGAGAAGTCAAATCTTGGAGGATCAAGATCATCCCAAGTCTAAAATAACGGAAAGCAGAGTGATGGATTGTTAGATCACCAACTATCTGGGCCCACATGTGCTCTTTTACTGCTCGTGTACCACGCCTCCAGTACACTTCTACAAAAGAGGCCTTTATTTTCGTTAGAGCACCCCCATTTGCCGTACTGCCCTCACAGAAGGCATTATGGTCATTTCACAATATTACCAATAGATGGCATTATTTACAAGACGAAAGAAAAGGCTGGAAAGGATCCGTGGGCTGTCGAGGCTTGGAAAGAGAAAGAAAGAAACGCACTGAGAAGAAGATTTAAATTGATAATGCCAGCCTGCTCTCAACTCTATAAAATAGCAGAGATGGTGCTTGGATTAACCCCCCACTGACCCCCCTGCAAGATAATTTATGGGTGATTCCCCACGTCTTCTCCATTCGTCTTCTCTCTCTGCTGTCTGTCAAAGCAAAAAGCCTTGTCTAGGCTACTATTCTTCTTCTTCTTCCATTCTTTTCTCTCCATTTCAACGCCAAAATAAACCCCCATTCTTACAGCCAATGCAGCTATTCTTGCAGGGGGATTCTTATAACTGAGTTAATGAAAGAACCCAAGAGTGGTTTTAAATCTGAAGCAAACAGAGGATAGAGAACAAAGAGAAGAAGAAAAAGACCATAAGAGGAAGCCATGGATACCTCCTCGTGCCTCTTACTGAGCTTTGTTTTCCAAGTCATTGTCAAAGGTAAGAGACAGTCATTAGCTCTTTTAACTGTTCTCAAACATAAAAAAAAAATTGGTCATTTTTCAACATTTTCCTTTAGATTTTGTTCAATATTTCTGGATTTCTCACACTATTGTCTCTAACCATCACAAGTCTACATTGGTTCATTATTTTCAGTCCACTATCGTTAAATCTTTTCCGCGTCTTTTGGTTTTTTGGTGTCTCTTAGGGGCTGTTTGGCAAGTTAACAGCTATCCATGGATAGCTATCCTTATCCCTTCCCGTTGTCCTTATTTGTCCGCCTCATAACCAGGATAAGAGCCGAAAATGGGAATAATTTTGCACCAACCAGGATAAAATATAAATGCTGCGAGTACTTTCAAGGAAAAGGCCAATCCATAGAAACTCTCATGCAGAGGAATAGCTGTATCCTCATACCAAACCGCCCTTTAACATCACAGGCTCTCATTTTTTTCGTCATTGAGTTCATTTCTCAGTCAACTTTACCGAAATCTCACTGGGTTTCTCTCTTTATTCTCCCTAAACATGACAAGCTCATTTTTCCATCATTTAGCAGGCAACTTCCCCTGCATCTTTATAATGTTCCTGCATTTCGTTCAGGTGTTTCAGGTGCAACATTCACATTCATCAACAACTGCGACTACACAGTTTGGCCCGGAATCCTCTCAAATGCAGGAAGTGCAAAGCTAGACTCCACCGGATTCGAACTAGCCAAAGGAAATTCTAGAGAGTTTCAAGCCCCAACAGGTTGGTCCGGCAGATTTTGGGGAAGAACAGGCTGCAATTTCGATGGTTCCGGTGGCACGTGCGCAACGGGCGATTGTGCCTCCGGCCAAGTCGAGTGCAACGGCGCTGGAGCTATACCGCCGGCAACACTCGCTGAGTTCACACTTGGGACTGGGACCCAAGACTTTTACGATGTGAGCTTAGTGGATGGGTACAATCTTCCAATGGTTGTCACCGGAAGTGGTGGGTCCGGAGCCTGCCCAGTGACTGGATGCATCGTTGATCTGAACCTTCATTGTCCGAAGGAATTAAGGGTTGGAGATGGAGAAGCTTGCCGGAGTGCTTGTGAGGCGTTCAACAAGCCGGAATATTGTTGCAGTGAAGAGTTTGCTACGCCTAATACTTGCAAGCCGTCGGTTTATTCGGAGATGTTCAAGAGTGCTTGTCCCAGATCCTATAGTTATGCTTATGATGATGCTACAAGCACATTTACGTGTACAGGGGCCAGTTATGAGATCACATTTTGCCCCAGCATGGGTAATGGGTAAGTGGTGAAGTTCTCAGATTTGATCTCTTTTTTTTCTTTTTCTTTTTTCATTCAGTTATTGTTGGATCTCTTGTTAGATTTTTTTTTTAATTTTAATGTGGGCTTTTGTTTGTAGGAAATGTGTCTTTTTTTCTGTTGATGGTGAGGTTTTGGATTGTTTGGTTGTTTCTTGATGTCTTTCGCTTCGAGTTATGAGGGGAAAATGGATAATGGGGTTTTTCTCTCTGTTTTTTTTTCTTTTAAGTTTCTACTGGTTTTTGTACGGTATTAGGTAGAAATGGAATGGGATCTCGGTTTTCTAATGAATTTTCTTGATTATTTTCCAGGAAATTTTGTACAAGTGTTTTTTTTATATTAATCTGCTGGCTCTGGGGAGTTCTTTACCTTTGTAGTAGAATTAAAATGAGCTATGGGTGTTTTCATGACTAATACCTGGGGTTGTCTAGAGTGGAGTGGACTTTTTGTGATTTAATTTGATGAATAGGGTGAGAGAAAGGACAAGAAGATGTGGGTCTTTCATATTAAAGATTCCTCAAACTAAATTTGCTTTTTCTTTAATGCTATCAAGAGATATGGTCGAATTGAAATATAAACTTCCGAGTGTTTTTCATGATTCTTGCTCATTTTTTCATAATTGGTGACAGAATGAAAAGGAAAAGTGGGTCTTCCAGCAACAACTTTCCTTTTTCCTTTTAATTATTTTTCTTCCCAGCCTGAATAAATGGGAGCTCTTGTTCTTTCCACCGTTCAGACCTCTTATTCTCAGCCTGCTCAGTTCCAGTTATTCTGTGTTTACCAAGTTTTAGTGGGGGTCTCTTTATTTCTTTCCAGTTCTTAAAGAGAAAAAAGCTTCTTTGACACATGTTCCATGTCTCTTTTTCTCAAGCCTCACGGTCGTACCTTTTGCTTTTGCAGGCAGAAATCAGCTAAAGATTCTCCAAGAACAGCAGCAGGAGGATCAGGAGGAGGAACACAAGTAACAGGCGTGGGATCAGGAGGAGGACAAGGAACGGGCGTGGGATCAGAAGGAACACCAGGAACAGGGGTGGGATCAGAAGGAACACCAGAAACAGGGGTGGGATCAGAAGGAACAGGAGTAGTGTTGGAGAACCAGTCCTTGTTAGCAAACTTGGCTACAACAGGAGATGCAACCAGGCTTTCCTTTGGTCATAGAACAGCACTAATTTCTGCCATTTCTATCATCACTACCCTCTTCTTGTAGCTTCTTCAGTTCCCTTCATAGCACTTGATGCCTTCTTGGGTTTTTGAATTCTTAGAAAGGTTGACCGAAATTCCTAATGTAATTCCCATTTTCAGATTCAGTATACTCTTGTGAATATATAATATATATTGTTTTTTATTGTTAGACATGTATGTGTAAGGTGGGGCTACAATGTCATGGGATGGTTTGTCTGTCAATTTTAGACCATTTTACTGCTGTAGCAAGCTTGTCTAGTCCTCTCCTGATGTGTGTTTGCAAAGGAAAGGTTGTGCACATATTATCATTACATTATTTTTAGAAACTCTATCAACAGCTGCACTCATTATTGTTTATTGAGACAATTTCAAGATTGCATTGTTTCTTTGTGAGCATTGAAAGGAAAGGTCAAATTCAACATCTCGAGGTTAAGTTTGTACATATTATCATTCCATTATTTCTTATCATTCCATTATTTCAATAGCTGCGCCCACATTATTGGTTATTGAGACAATTAAGGGCAGGGATATGAAGCTCTTGCCTATGCAAGGTTTAGGGAAAGAGTGGACCACAAGGGGTCTAAAGTACACAGCCTTATTTAGCATTTGCAAGAGGTTGTTTTCACACCTTGAACCCGTGACCTCAAGGTCACACGATGACAACTTTTACCATGCGCCAAGTAGGGGTGGCAAAATATGACACGACATGAACTCATCACGAATTTAGGGGGTTCAGGTTGAGTCTCATCGTATTCGTGTCATTTTTTGGTTAACCTGAAAATGATACGCCAAAAATCGTGTCGTATTTGGGTCAATCAGTGTGACCCATTGTGTTAATCTGTTTGACACGCAATCTATTTATTTATTGTGAACTAACGGTAATATATGACGGTTCATTTGGAATGTCTTGTAACATGTAATAGTCCCATGTAACTTCTTACACTTCTTACCATATAAGAGGACTATTATATGATATGTAATCCTATGTTACATCTTACAATATATTATATAATCTTATATTATACTACATGATATGTAATCCTCTATTACAACCATCTTTTATTATACCAACAAAAGGCAATGGACTAGTAAAGCTAGGAATGATATGGCTCGCCGAAAAGAATAATTAGGCAGCCAAATTCGCCATGTAGCTGTTTGGATATTGAAAGGTTCATAATGCTGGGCCTTGGTGACGGTAATTGGACAGGCTTAGGGCCTTTGCACAGCCAACTAAATCTTCTGATTCCTACGATGCTCCAGCTGAGCATTATGAACTTTTTCAGCTGATAGCAGTAGTACAGCTATTAGTAGTATAGGCGGTGCAACAAAAAGAACAAATAGGCAGCCAAATTCGCCAATATGATAGCAGTAGTACAGGCGGTGCTTAAGCTGCATTATGAACCTTTCTATATCCAAATAGCTACTGAATAGCAAAGGTTTTGGGTTGTTTAAGTGAGGTGACGATGATTGGACGAGCTTGGGGCCTTTGCGCAACCAACCAGATCTTTTAGTTCCTTCTCAATATCTTTTGTATAAAGTATCCCTCTGCCTAATCAAGTGTCCATGCAATAATAGGCCTGTGTTGTATGAATTTATCTTTTGTCGCACCATAATTTTTATATTAGAGCAGTAATATAGAAGAGTTCTTCTGAAACTATCTTATATTACTATATTATTTATTTAATCGTGTTATACGAGTCATGTCGTGTCGACTCATTTAATAATTATGTCGTATTCAGTTTACAAATTTTTGATACGATTATTATGTGAGCGTGTTCGTGTTAACCTAAACTTGAAACATGACGTGTTTGTGTGAACACAAACACGACTGACTCGAACTTAGTCAAGGCTTCCTATATAAATATATATATATATATATATATATATATATCTTGGTAATGGATAAAACTGAAAAAGTTTACCGAAGAAAAATGAAGACAGATAGCAATCTCATCCCGAATTCCAATAATGTGCTGGGAAAAAGTTTTAGGCGGGAGATTTGCCGCTTAAACGTTGCTTATGAGCAAAAAGACAACTTGGCTGATGAGAAATTTGTCAAAGATTGAACTTTTTGGCAAGGGTTGGTGATTTTTCAGCTTGCGATGATTGAAATCCTGTTGGGACATTATACTCAGAGATCTTTGTTAATGATGATACTAGAGGATGAATCTCGTCACAATCGATGAATATTATTGCCAGTAAATGTGGGCTCCACTCAGTCTGACCCCTTTTCATGGTTGCATCAGTATCACAATGACCCCAATAAAGCCCTGCCTTGATGGAACACTGATAACTTGAACGTGCTCATATTTAGTTCAGAGGCAGACTCTGCAGATGGTGCCATTTGGATCTACCCCAACATCTACTTTTCTGGCCACACATGCCGACATATATCTGTCATCCAGGCCGTCAATCTGGCAGGCCATGAATGGGTAACCTAAATGCTTGTGATCCAATGCTCAATGCGAACCCAACTGTAAAGATTTAAGGGTAGTAAAACTCAAGAGTTGTTACTTTTTTGGTGTAACTTCAAATGAGGATGGATGGATCAAGAGATTAGGATCGTCTGATCAAAGTGAGTCCCGGACAGATACAGTTCCCACTTCGCTCAGATAGCATTTTAAGATGGATGCGGATGCATATCAACGACAGAAATAGAAATGGGGGCCACTCTTGTCCATGATCCAATCAACCACCACTGGTGAACCTTGGATCCTGAACCCATTTGACCAGTCTAACAACTTAATTTGTGGCCATTAAAGGGCAGTCAAAAGACAAAAGCGCAACAGGCTAACAGCCTTTGCTTTTAAAAAAGAGCCTTCAAGAATTGAACGGCTAGAATCATCCAACGGTGGGGAGTTCATTTCCTTACCCCACATGGATCCCCAAAAAATGTATGCCCCCACTCGTGTCCTTTCCCTTCATATTCTAAAAGGGAAAGGAAAAATGATAGAGAAACACGTTTCAAGTAGCGTGCCCACTCATACAGGCCTTATTTGATGCTTATCATATTGTAAAATGGTTGTTCGTGCTATTTAAAATGGGTGTTCCTATCAAATCCAAGGAAAAATGCATGGATCCATTAATTTAGCACGTTGATATTCCATGATACTTTATGAGATTTGCCACTATCAATTACTGTGCATCACCTTGTCATTTTCCTTGGATACAAAAGGTGCATCGCATTTGGTAGTTTCCAAGTAAAAGGGGCAGTCCTGATGCACTAAGCTCTCACTTATGTATCCGAAGAAGGTGCGGACCACAAGGGTTAATATACACAAGCTTTATCTTGTATTTTGCAAGAGATTGCTTCCACGCTTCAAACCCGTGAACTCAAGGTCATACAATGGCAATTCTAACATTGCGCCAAGGCTCCCTCTATTTAGTGGTTTCTAAGTCAAAGGGCAGACCCGGTGCACAAAGCTTTTGCCTATGCAGGGTCCAGGAAGGGGCGGACCACAAGGGCCTAAAGTACACAGCCTTACCTTGCATTTTGCAAGAAGCTGTTTCCACTCCTTGAACCCATGACCCCAAGGTCACACAACAACAACTTTTACCATTGCGCCAAGGCTCCCTTCTTATGTGAAAGTTTCCAAGTAACTTATCTAATTTCTTATGTGAAAATTACAACCAAGACGACCCCACCTGTAAGGTTTCAAGATTTCCCCAGATATCCATTGTTTGCACCATCAACTATTGGCTACCAAATAAAATTAAAGACAGACCCTGGTCTCACCATTCAGCCATATGACATGGGAGAATCCAGCCAGCAAAAGGTGGTCCATCCTCGTTAGAAAACATGCCAAGAACCTAAAGTCAGAGCTGATAATGCAGGTCAGATTCATCCAACAATCAAGACCGATGATTCAGTGGCCCCAAAAGTCTCTATCGCCAGGTGATGCTAACGATCCAATTGGAAAACGGCAAATGGACAGTCAAGAAAACGTGGCCAATCTCAGCATTCGACAATGGTGAGCTTTAGGGCTCCACTGCAACCTCAGCAGATGAAAGCCGGTGTGTTGGGTCCCCTTCTGTATAGTTGGCTGACTCTAGCTACCATATGAATCATCACTTTACTGGGACCAAGCAATGTATAAGCCAAAGCTGTCTTCATTAACAAGGGCCTCCCAATGCCTTTCATACAATAGAAAAGACAGAGAAGCACCAAAATGCATATGCAAGCTACTGAAAAGAGCTCCAGATTAGATTCCTATTTTAGTGGGATATGTGTGGTGATCAACTCCAGCACCTAGTTGTGTGAGGCAATACTCCAACTGCTACAAACAAGGAAAGCTCAACTTTTTCAAAGGATAGGCACCAAATGCATCCCCAGCCGTTGGCTGCCTTTCAAAACTACCAAAATTATAGAGCTACAATAATAATACATAACAGCACAGATGTAGGCTAGACAAGAATACCTTGCTAAGATGAGGCCTCATCTTTTCAATAATTCTTAGAGCTAAGTGCTAAAACGACCCAAAAGTGTTTTGCATGCCTCAGAGACCTGTAAGTATGCAATTGTTGTTTTTCCAGGGTAGCTGGGAATTGTACTGAGATCATCCTAACATCACTGTCAATCTTACTATCCGTTCTCTGTTCTGGGTTTTCTTAATAGAGGTTCATAAACTATATTTTCTATGTGGCAAGCTATAAAAGTTGAAGCTGTATGCTCTGGCAAATCATCATAGGTTCAGCTGGAATTCTATGATTCGTCTGCTGATGAGCATAATTGGTGACTCAGATATGATTTTATTCGGCAATTACTTGCCAACGAACATCGATGACTCATATGCCAAGTTCTGCAATGAATCAGTACTTTACTTAAAATAGACGAGTTTAAGATCATTGGACCTACTCCTGGGTTTTCTTAATAGAGGTTCTGGGTTTTCTTAACATCACTGTCAATCTTACTATCCGTCCTCTGTTATGGGTTTTCTTAATAGAGGTTCATAAACTATATTTTCTATGTGGCAAGCTATAAAAGTTAAAGCTGTATGCTCTGGCAAATCATCATAGGTTCAGCTGGAATTCTATGATTCGTCTGCTGATGAGCATAATTGGCAATTCAGATATGATTTTATTCGGCAATTACTTGCCAACAAACATCGATGACTCATATGCCAAGTTCTGCAATGAATCAGTACTTAAACTAGACGAGTTTAAGATCATTGGAACTACTCCTGGTGGAGGGTTTTTCTTACTCATGGACGGTTGCAAATACCTATTGTTTGTGTATTCATGGCAAAGAAAAGACGATGAATATTCTGTTGTTTCAAAAGTAGTACTCCACCTAGCTATATTAAACAATAGATGATACCTACGCAAATAAGATCAACCGATGGTAGTCATTAAGTTTCTTCTGTTTCAGTTTATAGTAACCAATCCAGTCATTGACTTACAGTAAGTGATGTACGATCATGCACATATGAGGATAAAGTACCCACTAATATACTATGCAAAACATGCTATATCAAATGAGACTGGTAATGCATATGCCAACAGTCAAAACTGCAGAGTCATGTTTTGGTCTTAGATTCGGTAAAGGAAAGCCAGATCATAAGGCAAACCAAGAAAAAGATTGGGTGATTAGTGATGGTACAGTAACAAATTCGGTGCAAAACTCAGACTTGGATCATATTCTTTCTCCTGTTTTAACACTTGTTTAGCATGAAACAACTACAATAAATGAGTTAATCAAGCCACTGTTGCGAAATGATGGAAAACTTCCTACTTTTAACCTACCCGAATCGTTGCAAAGCTACAAGACTACATCATGGAGACTCTTGGATGCAAGGCCATGTTACAAAAACAATATAGTAATAAATAAAACTCCATAACGCCCATTAAGCGGGCAAATTTGAATATGCTCTTACAATTGCATTCCTTGAAATGGTATCAGAATAAAGATGACCAAAAGGAAGGATCAAATGGAAATTAATAAAGCAGGTATTAAATGTTTAGAAAGTGACTCTGACCAATAAGGGATAGCAGTGATCCTTGTCATAGTTGGGCCAGGAGGAATCATCACCAGTTAGGAATTTCATATGAAGCGTCCAAACTTTGCTGTCATAGTTCTCAATCAGAGTGTAAAACAATCCAATCTCTTCGATTTTCTGTAGAAATTTGTCCAACGAATCGCCTCTTCTTGGGCTGAAAAATAAGGCCTCTGAAGTCTCTGAGCGCCTTAGCAAGGATTTAACAGTAACTGCAAGTCCTTCATGAAATTCCTTGAAGAAAGTGCTGGTGATAAGAAACAGAGTCATGAAATTTGGAAGAGAACATAACAGCACATGCATCATCATTCTACAAGTTTACTGTGGTAAACTGAATCTTGTCAGCTATGCATGTCTATTGTCAAGGAGAAAAGACTGATGCCTCCCCATGCTAGATTGTATCGGACTTGAAGCCATACCAGTTGCATTGGCAGTTACTAAATTGGGAAGTTTCTCATACTTAGTAATGAAAAAACTCAACCAACCATTTATCTGTTTCTGAAAATTGATTGATCAACTCATACAATATGAATCCTTTAGGGAGAATAAATTGAAGGATACATAGGCATAGGTTTTGGAATATCTAAGCCATTTATTATTTGGCTCATATTTTAGATAGGCTACATACCAGAAATCATGAACAATGGATGATCTTAGCCAATGCAATTTTGAGTTGCAAATCACAACCATTAATTTCTTACAGCTCAAAAAAAATCTACTTGTTAGAATCATCCGGTGGTCATGATTTTTGGTTTGTAGCCTATCTTGAGACAAGACCTAAATGATGAATGGCTTGGATTGCCCAAAGAATGCCCTGAGGCAGAGGCTACAATTTATTCTCCCTAAAAGTACCCACAATTGCTAGGGCTCATATATATAGATTTTACAATATTGTGTGTGTGTGTGTGTGTGTGTGTGTGTGTGTGTGTGTGTGTGTGTGTGTGTGTGTATGTGTGTGTACACATACATATGCCATAAGGACACTACAAATATACAGACACATATAAGTAATGCAAACTTTATCCAGTTCCCTCCTTGTACTTGCAGTGCAACTAACCCAATGTTAGCATAATTAACAGTATTTCCAAAATCAAACTCCAATAAAAGACAAAGTAACAAATAGAGCTTTCCCACCATATAATTACATGGCTGCTCTGCTTCTCACCACCTTCACCATTCAGAAGCATTACAGAGTTATTAGCAATACATGATATCAAATGAGAATGGTAAACCTTTAAATGGAAGCATCCACATCAATGGTGAATTTCAAATGGCAATTGTGATCATGATCCTTAGGAATGTAGAATTGGACAATAAAGAGCTGATGGATTTATATATCTTTCCTTCTCCTTTGATGGACAGATAGAGTAAAAAATGTTTGCCGGACAAATGAGAGAGGTACTTAGGTTAAAGTTTTAAGACAATATCAAAGAAAGCTAGAACACACAAGGAAGATGAATTTCATGAAATTTGGAATGATTCCCTGATGCTTTAATTTAAAAGTAACAATGCATAAGCTGATGAGTTTTCGCATCGAATTTCTATGAAATTGATGGATGAATATTTCTTTCCATGAATACCATACTGTTATAAGGAGGGATAAGCTCACTGATCAAGTTATGAGTAGCTGATTTCACATTTCTATGAAACTGATGGCTGTGTATTCCTTCCCATGGCCATTCTGTTCGAAGGAGGGATAAGCCCACAGATTGAATTCCTTGATTTCACAAAGTTATGGAAACTATCCTACTACCGTACTCATGCAGAGCCTTGGTAGAAAAGATCCTTTTTTCTTGGAACAGAAGCATTTGTTTAAT
This sequence comes from Warburgia ugandensis, assembly GCA_035236585.1. Taxonomy (NCBI): domain Eukaryota; kingdom Viridiplantae; phylum Streptophyta; class Magnoliopsida; order Canellales; family Canellaceae; genus Warburgia; species Warburgia ugandensis. The sequence continues at coordinate 47,383,395 of CP141129.1, forward strand.
GATGTTTACAAAATGATGAATTGTAGGTATCATTTACATGAATTTGATGGTGTCCATTCCATGAACACCGTTCTGTTCTAAGGATGGATAAAGCCCACCAATCAAATTGCTTGAGGTCATACAAGTGGTGGAACATTTTCCTACTGCCTTAATCATGCGGGATTTAGTAGAGAATCATTTTTATCTTGGAAGTGGGCATAAAAGCATTAGTTTATTGATGTTTTACCGATAAGTGCATGTGACTGTTTGGCCACGCCTTGTGCTGTTCACCATTATTTCATTTCATTCAATAATATCTTTATGCTGACAAGGTTGACTTACAAACTTCTTGGTATAGAAGACTTCTGACGTTAGTAACTTCCCATCTTTGAGCAAGATCCCTTACTCTTTCTTAGCAACGCTAAGGTGTCTTTCTATCCCAGCGATATGGACTCAATGAGAAGAGGTATGGACTCAATGCCGATTCTTGGTGCAATCCTACAGTAACAGGAAAATCACCAGTCACGCCACTAGTGGTCTTAACATTTGTTACCGCTCCCTCATACATATCTTTAATTATATCTATATACCCCTGAGAAACCCCCTTACCACCCAACACCCTCCATATTAACTCTCTAGGGACTCTATCATATATCATAAGCTTTCTCTAAATCGATAAAGACCATATGGAGGTCTTTCCTCCTCTCCCTATATTTCTTTACTAATTGTCTTAGCAAGAAAATAGCTTTCATGGTAGACCTCCTATGCATGAAACCAAACTGATTCTTCAATATACTTGTTTCATGTCATAGCCTCTTCTTAGTCACTCTTTCAAAAAGTTTCATGGTGTGGCTCATAAGTTTGATCCCTCGATAATTAGTGCAGCTCTGAATGTCACCTTTATTCTTATAGATTGGTACAATAGAACTTTTCCTCCACTCATTAGGCATTTTCTTTGATTTTATAATCTTGTTAAACAACTTATTCAACCAAACTACCCAAATATCTCCCATATGCTTCCAAACCTCTATTGGTACACCATCAAGCCCCATAGCCTTTCTTGATTTCATCTTTTTCAAGGCCTCTTTTACTTCAAGTATTCTAATCCTACGTTCATATCTATAATATCCAATGTTATTTAGATTTATATTATTTTCAATCCCTATATTCTTAGAGCCATTGTCATTTAATAATTTTTGAAAGTATGTTTCCCACCTTTGTTTGATCTCATCTTCTTTGACTAATACCTTTTGATCATCGCTTCTAATACACCTAACATGATCTAAGTCTTTACCCTTCTGTTCTCTTACTTTTGCAAGTTTAAACACATCTTTCTCACCTTCTCTTGTTCCTAATTTATTATAGAGCTCATCATATGCTTTAAGTTTAGCCTCACTTACTATTCTCTTAGCAGCGTTTTTAGCATTCTTATATTGTTCGTAGTTTTCATATGTCTGACCATCTTAATTTGGTATGTTATCCAAACTCCTTTTTTTGGATTATACTTCATCCATTGGATGTTAAAGACTGAGGGATTCTCAAGACATAAACAAGAGCCAAGAGAACTATTGTCTCACAGCATAAGGAGTTGCATTATCAAACAGGGCAGCAAAGATATCGTCTATATGTTCATCCAATTTTGGAGTTGTGTTAGCATAGACTGCATAGCAGAAGATGAGATTGTTTTAACCAAAGTGACGTTTTCTACTTAAGAAGAATGATTGCTTGCATTTCTACTGGTACAGATGATTCCCTTATTAGCTTTTCAGTTTGGACAAAATCTATGGACAGAAAGAGATTAGATTGACATATATATATATATATATATATATATATATATTGACTAATACAGAGCTTTCCAAAAGGAAAAGAAGCATACCAGTCACTTGCCACAATGATATCAAAGGTGTTCAATATACTCGACTCTGGTTCCCAATTCCAATGCAATTTCATAGACTGCAATTTTGTACCACCAAAAACTCCAGCATTGGCACATATGTTATGCTGAATGTCTGAATGTTAAGGACTTGAACAAACAGAAAGTCCTAACAGGGCGCATCAGCACAGCACAATAATAGCAATGCAGTAAAACTGTATTTCAAAAGATAGAGAACTGATGACAAAATTGTGAAAGCACACAAATCACCAACAAATGTTGAAAACCAATAAAAAGCTTCTAAAGATTTCAGCAGATGTGCAGTTCAATCTGCATACTATTCTAGACAGGAGATTCAAGAACATGAATGTCAGCAACCTCAGTGGACAACCAGAACAAGATTCCATCAAAAAGGGATTTAAAAGAACAGAAGAAGCTTAAGTGTGACGAATATCAATACAAACAATGCTGAATAGAATATGTGACACTTAAATAAAAGAATAATGAGAATCCATGACGAGTTAATTTCTCAATGTGAAGACAATAACAAAGTTACATCCTGAAACAATAGTTAATCTCCAATTCAACACCAGCAGAATTGCACAAGTATCAACTTAGGGAGCCAAAGCCAAAAATGTTAACTCAGTGCAAAACTATAAATTTGTCATTTACCTGACATCATCAAAGTGTATTATGAAGCTAATTCCTAGTGAATGACCATTTACACTAGCCAAACACATCAAAATCAAGGAGTGATTGAAGAAGTTCATGTGGATCTTATCTTGGATAGCTTTTGCTTCATCCTTTATATTTTTGTGTAGGAAAGCAAAATACTTTTAACATAGTGATATAGAATAGAGTTCTAACAGAAAGTATAAGTCTCCTAAACAATGATTTTCCCTGCTCTCCCTTATTTATTGCTTTATTGTCCCCTATTCACCTTTTCTTTCCTTTGTTGGGAACAACCTCAAAATACTCCAAAAGAAAATAATAATAATAACAAAATCGAGGGATGAAAGCAGGCAGAAAAGGCTAGAAAAGAGGGGTCACTATTCACCTACCAAACAGTCGCTTATTCACTAGAAGTTATCCCTCAATATGATAAAACCCCTGAAGTGATAAATTCAGATTCTATTCAAATAGCTAATGATTAGATGTGAAAATACTCTTTCACTAGCAACTTTTCTAAATGGATCATCACAGCAAAGAAAAAAGATAAAAACAGGGATTCCCACTCACCTCTCTTTGGATGTCCACTCACTGAAAGATACACCACAAATGGTTGGGGACCAGTAGAAGGTACTACTTCACCAACAATTATTACGAAGAACCTAACTCCTTTATATGTCACATATAAATTGCTGTTACACATGAAACCAGCATAGAAATAATAATCCATGGAGCCCATAACATCTGTAGCTTCCAAAATCTCATCTTCACAAACGAGAATTTCCCTTTGGTCTACTAATGGACAACTCAAGATAAAATTAGGAAGTGAAACTTTAAACAGTCAGGTGGGCCACTAAAACTATATAACTCTTTTGTGCTCCTTTTTACCTTTATTAATTTGAAAAAAAAAAGAAAAAAAAGAACCACCAGTTGTTAAGTGGGCCACTATAACTATATAACTTCTTTGTGCTCCTTTTTACCTTTATTAATTAAAAAGAAAAAGAAAAAGAATCACCAGTTGTTAAGTGGGCCACTAAAACTATATACCTTCTTTGTGCTCCTTTTTACCTTTATTAATTAAAAAAAAAAAGAATCACCAGTTGTTAAGTGGGCCACTAAAACTATATAACTTCTTTGTGCTCCTTTTTACCTTTATTAATTAAAAAAAAAAGAAAAAGAATCACCAGTTGTTACCTCTGGAAGAGAAAAGGGTAGATTCAGGAGATATATAACTCTTATGAATGACTTCCATATTCATTTTCATTTCCCTTTTGAAGAACTTCCGTACACAAAATCCTGCCTTGTATATGTAACAAAAACTAAACGGTTCATCAGGGGTGATCCAAACAACTTATACACAAAAAGGAAAAGGCACATCGTATGGTATCAGCCTATACACACAGTGAGACAGACGCTCCATATACTAGTACTCTATTATGACCACTGTGGCTCCTCATTCCAATATTACAAACAAACTAGTAGTATAACTTAATTGAACGGATACAGTCAACAACTTGAGGATTTCCATCAGATATTACGACCTCAGATGCATCTGTGCCTGCTGCAATAGCTAATCCAGCTAATCCATAGCCTGATCCAAGTTCAAGAATTCTTTTGGATCTGGAAAATTTTCAAAACAGTGAAGAAAACAATCATATTGGATTGAATTCTTCTGATACAATGGAAAACCAGGGTAAAAGACAGAAGCAGAGTTGCAACTCATGACAAATTGCACCTCTCGTCAGGAAACAGTGTAGCATTCAACAAACCTGAACAAGTCTGCATGAGTCAGGCAAAAGTAAGCAAGGACATCCTCTGAAGGCCAGTGACCTATATACAGAAAAGTAGGATCTGTTAAGACAGATCTATAGAATATAGATTTCACAATATTCAAGTTAATTCCAGCTAACCACAAGAGAAGCAAATCTGCGAGAAGTGCACATTCTTCCTAATACAAAAAACAGACATCATCATCATCATCATCATCATCAAGACCTTATCCCAATTAGGGGTCGGCCATATGAATCTTATTCCTCCATTCCACTCTATTAAATACCATGGTTTCATTTAGTCCCAAAGTTTTTAAATCTTTCCTCACCACTTCTATCCACGTTCTTTTGGGCCTTCCCCTTGCCCTTTTAGAACCTTCAACTTGTATTGCCTCACTCCTTCTAACTGGTGCTGTTGTTGGTCTGCTTTGAACATGTCCAAACTATCTAAGTCTAATCTCCCTCATCTTGTTACCTATTGGTGCTATCCCTAAATTTCCTTTAATATTTTCATTTCTAATTCTATCCTTTCTTGTCTTACCATTCATCCATCTCAACATCCTCATTTCTGCAATATTCATCCTATGAGTATGATGTTCCTTAACTGCCGAACACTCTGATCCATAGAGCATGGCCAGCCTTATAGCCATCCTATAAAATTTTCCCTTTAGTTTGAGTGGCACCCGACGATCACATAAAACACCCGATGCACATCTCCATTTGTTCCAACCCGCTTGGATTCTCTGGGTAACCTCCCTCTCAATCTCTCCACTCTCATGGATCAATGATCCTAAGTATCGAAAGTGGTCTTTCATGGGGACCTCTTGGTTATCAATCTTGACTGGTGCTCCACTCCTACTCTCCTTGCTAAAATTACATTCCATATATTTTGTCTTAGTTCGGCTAATTTTAAATCCTTCCGATTCTAATGCTTCTCTTTAGAACTTTGGCTTTATGTTTACACCCTCGCTTGTCTCATCAAGTAAGACTATATCGTTTGCAAATAGCATGCACCAGGGAATCTCCTCATGCAGATGTTTTGTTAACTCATCCATAACTAATGTGAAGAGGTATGGACTCAATGCCGATTCTTGGTGCAATCCGACAGTGACAAAAAAATCACCAGTCACGCCACTAGTGGTCTTAACATTTGTTACTGCTCCCTCATACATATCTTTAATTATGTCTATATACCCCTGAGAAACCCCTTTACAACCCAACACCCTCCATATTAGCTCTCTAGGGACTCTATCATAAGCTTTCTCTAAGTCGATAAAGACCATGTGCAGGTCTTTTCTCCTCTCCCTATATTTATCTACTAATTGTCTTAGTAAGAAAATAGTTTCCATGGTAGACCTCCCAGGCATGAAACCAAATTGATTCTCCGATACACTTGTTTCATGTCGTAGCCTTTTCTCAATCACTCTTTCAAAAAGTTTCATGATGTGGCTCATAAGTTTGATCCCTCGATAATTAGTGCAGCTCTGAATGTCACCTTTATTCTTATAGATTGGTACAATAGAGCTTTTCCTCCACCCATCAAGCATTTTCTTTGATTTTATAATCTTGTTAAACAACTTATTCAACCAAACTACCCCAATATCTCCCATATGCTTCCAAACCTCTATTGGTATACCATCAGGCCCCATGGCCTTTCCTGATTTCATCTTTCTCAAGGCCTCTTTTACTTCAAGTATTTTAATCCTACGTTCATATCTATAATATCCAATGTTATTTAGATTTATAGTATTTTCAATCCCTATATTCTCAGGGCCATTGTCATTTAACAATTTTTGAAAATATATTTTCTACCTTTGTTTGATCTCATCATCTTTGGCTAATACCCTTTGATTATCGCTTCTAATGCACCTAACATGCTCTAAGTCCTTACCCTTATGTTCTCTTACTTTTGCAAGTTTAAACACATCTTTCTGACCTTCTCTTATTCCTAGTCTATTATAGAGCTCATCATATGCTTTAAGTTTAGCCTCACTTACTATTCTCTTAGCAAAGTTTTTAGCATTCTTATATTTGTTCATAGTTTTCATTATTTCTAATCTTCTATTATGCTTTAAAACGCATTTGTTTTTCTTTAATAGCTTTTTGCACTGTTTCATTCCACCACCATGTTTCCTTTGTTAATAGCCTTTTACCTTTAGATACTCCTAAGACATCTTTTGTCACTTTCTTAATGGACTCAGCCATATTAGTCCACATGGTATTTACTTCTGTTTCATAGTTCCAATTTCCTTCTACCATCAACTTATTTTTGAATGAGGTTATTTTCTCTCCTTTTAAGTTCCACCACTTAGTTTTTGGATGTGTGTTAAGTTCAATTCTTTTACTCCATCTTTTGATATGAATATCCATAACCATTAACCTATATTGTGAGGTTAAACTCTCACCGGGTATCACCTTACAATCCTTACATATAGATCGTTCATTATTCCTAAGTAGAAAAAAGTCTATTTGGCTTTTTTGAAGTCCACTTTTAAAGGTTATTAAGTGTTCGTCCCTCTTTTTAAAGAGTGTATTTGCAATGGATCGGTTATATGACAAAGCAAAATCGAGGATATTCTCCCCCATCTCGTTTCGTTCACCTATCCCATACCCTCCGTGTATTCTATCATATCCTTCCTTATCTTTTCCTACATGGCCATTTAAGTCTGCTCCTATAAATATCCCCTCAATGTTGGGAATTTCTTGCATGACTCCCTCCATATCTTCCCAAAACTGTCTCTTAATTATATCTTGTAACCCTACTTGTGGTGCATATGCACTTATAATATTTATAATCTGCTCTCTTAGAATCATTTTTATTATTATAATTCTATCACTAATTCTTTTAACGTCCACAACTTTATCCTTTAATTCCTTATCCACTATTATTCTTACGCCATTTCTATTATTTTCCTTTCCTACGTACCATAATTTATACCCATCTATTTCTCTAGCTTTAGCCCCTTTCCACTTGGTTTCTTGGATACAAGTGATGTTGACTCTCCTACGTTTCATCGTGTCTACTAACTCCAGTTTCACGCATACACACTTTAATTGCATACTCCTGATAGTATTTCTAGAAGAACCATCATCATATGCAGAACATATAGTTTAAGTCCTAACAAGTTGACTAGCTTGAAGACAATGCCTGAAAACAAATTCTAACAGATTTAAAAAGTAATAAAATAATATTTAAAGAACTAAAATGTATGCTTAGGATATTTTGGGAAACAAGATGCGCATAGGATGCAATAGAGAGTGCTGCTAGGCAGCAACCGGAGTTAAAAATATGCTAGTTTATAACCCAAGGCTTAGAATGCAAGATTCAGAAGCTGTGTATCCCAAAGTAGAAGATTTTTGCAACTTGGAAAAAGGGGTGAAGTCTACACATAAGATATCATTGCGGTAGTAGGCCACTCTCATGAAACCAAAACGTATCTATTTATTAAAAGCAATAAGCCATTCCAAGCAACTTTAAGGTAATCTATAAGGCATAAAATAACTCTAATAATGCATCAAGGAACTTACAGACAATCCCCGTATTGTCAATATCATATCTGTTACAGATTTCAAAATCATTGAGGTCGACATGGTTCTCTGCTCGCTGGCTGCAATAGCTCAGGTGAAAGTAAATAGAAATTAATTGTACTTGCAAAAATCAATGGCTTCTGCAACAGAAACTAAAATTTACATTTCTGAATTTTCTAGATATAATAACGATTAAAGCGTCAGCTTGATGCTAAAGGTTCTTACAGATCAATTATCCACGCATTATCATAGGCCAAAATTTTACTACGCTTTACAAGCACCAGCCAAAAATACAACCTACACATCCTATACATTGCAATTTCCTTTTGCACTTCCTCAATTCTCAACTGAAATCTTAGCAAATTCACCTATTCAACATAGCAGTCTTTAGTTTGGAATTTCTATTGCCAACTAGCAGATTGAAGATGTGTCAGCGCAACAAGAGGTTAATCAATTTGAAGTAAAGCTTCTGAAGAGGAGCCTATTAATGTTGAGTCGTTGACAATAGTCATCAAGCAGTATGCCAAGAGACAAAACCAAAATAAGAAAAATCAGGTGGAAATGATAAAACAAGCTTTTAATCTCCATTGACCAGTGAAGTTTATGACAAAACCAGTTAAATACATCATCACCTAACCAAATCAGTGAAAACACTTGGAACTCAACACTGAGTTCCAAAGTAAACTGATTAAATTGGAATTTTAAAAGTTTTGAGATACGTTAGTACGTTACCATTTCTATGTCAGAGAAAGATCAGAAGCAAAACAGTTTAAGAGCTATCGGGTTGAATCAGTAGCTCAATGGGAAGGAGTTTAATGTTCCAAACTTGAGTCTACGAATTTAATCCTATTTTTAAATAAAGACAAAGGAAGATAAAATAAATAACCCAACAATAAGCCTCTTTAAAAGAACAGAGCACAAAGTTGGGTGATCTACTCTCACAGAGGACAGTAGCAAATGACCTAAGAATATAAAATTTGGAATAAATAAAACAAATAAATTAATGGAAGCACAAAAGAAAGAGCGCATAATGATGGCCTCAGTATGTCGTACAATCTCCAATCATAAAAATGATAACAGATTACCAAAATTAAGAATATCAAACTTACATCAAAAGAAGTCGTGGAGCTCTACCTATTGGTAAGCTGTAGCTCACAAAAGCATCTCTTAGATCTTCACAGTCTTTTTCTTTGAACAAGTAACCAATTGCTTCTCTTGCATGACCATTTAGGAGTTGACATGGAATCAAGTTAAAGCCATGTGCCGTCTTTCTAGAAATATGGTTTATGCCCATGCTGTCATCTGTCAAGAAACCCATTAAACTAAAGTAACGATGCCAGCTTAATTTGAATAGAACCACATGGCAGGTCATCAACTATTTTAGAAAGGAAACAGATGTCAAATTAAACATATAAATGTGAATGATCATAGCCCCATGGAAGGGTAGAGATGGAGTTTAATTAGGACACTAGTTTGGGGAATCATTCTCTCATATGAGAATTTTCATATCAGAAGCATGACATCAAGATCAAATTCACAATTTGCACATAGTTTTCTATCAGTTTGGATTCAAGGTTCATGACAATTCCATAGTTTGCTAAGTTGTAATCTTTCTGATTTTTAGACAAGGATTTAAGCTAAAAGACTAGGATTTCATTTCATGTAGGTAGATCAAGGAAGATAAACCTGGAAGGTCAAATACATGAAGAATCTATTGAATGGGTCACAGATTTTTATACATTCTTTGCAAATAGAACCCTGAAGAATTAACATAGTGAAGGGAAAGATGAAAGGCCTGAGGTAATTTGAGCATCAGCACATTACAAGTTTCGATCCAGAAAAAGTCTTTTGACAACAGGCATCCTTTGGGAAGAACTTTTCATATTTGAGCCTCTCATTGTGTCCCACAGTGCAGACCATACAAGTCTGGTCAAGAACTTCTACTGACCAGTATTGATGTCAGCGAGCAAGCCAACAAATGTCCAAATGGATGCACACAACTTTTACCGACATCTATCGACTTATATCTATATGTGTGTGTATAAGTCGATATATGCATAAAATTCATACATAGGTATGCATGCGCTCACACACACACACAGATACAACAATCTGTCTGCTGCTTAAGTTATATTCCATGCACAGCTTTGAATTATATAAACAAAAGACAAACCTTTTACATAGCTGATCTTCTGATTTGAGGTAAGGGGTACAGATCTCCTTTCTCATTACCACATCATGGATGGTGTAGCAATCCACTTCAATGTGTTTGATCAGTTCATGAAAGATTTATCACCAGATAACATGTAATGTAGATTAACTCTTAATTATCACAAACATAGAAATCAGTCCATGAACTCCAACTCCAAACTTAAGCATCAAAGGTTTCAAACATATTAGCTTGCACATTGTATAAGCCATAGCTCTCTGTATTTCATTTATGCACTGGAGCATATCGCCATCCCTAATAGCATAGGAGAAGGGCTGCAACATTGATAGCAAATTACCTAAGATGCAAAAGCATTGGAGGTCACTTGAAAATTGGAGAGAGGCCAACCAATCATATCAGCCAGAAGCTCCATCTGGGGAAGGAGCATTTTCTGGTCCGAGACCCCTCATTAAGGAAGTTATGTAGAGAATCCTAAAGAAATGAAGGCAATGATAAATGATTGCTGAGGGCTACTTCCAGAGAGAATCAAAGGATGGTTCAGCCACTCTGCGAAAGAAACTAACCATTTTCAAGTGCAAAGTACAAAGGACAAGAATCTGAAGGGAAGAACAGGCCAGCACTATCTGTTTTTGGTTTTCTAGGTTACAAAATGTTTCCCCACAAAAGCAGAGTATCCCATCTTGGCCCTCTTATATGGTGATTATCTATCCCAATATCCATCAAGATACCCCTCAATATTAAAGATGTGGCACATAAATAGGCAAAACATTATATGAGAAACTTTCAGGTACCTTACCATTTGATAGACAACTTCACAGTAATTTTGAAGTGCTGCTTTCACAAACTCACTCTATTTTTCCTACTAGACATCTGTATTTGCGTTCCACATTTAGCTTCTCATTTACCTCCACAGTATCTATTGGTGCAACTCCCAGCATCACTTTCTCTATCAGAGAATTCATCATACTTCCTCTGAGACAGATTAACACCTACCAGTGCATGAGCAACCTCAACATTTAGGAAGTACCAAAGCTTTCCAAGATCTGTAGCATGAAAGTGCTAATTCAAGCCATTTTTCAGGTCTTTTTTGAAAATAAAGATATATTAGATAAGGAACAGAGTACAACCAAAAGTACAGCTATCCGTTGGGGCAAAAATTACTCCACATAAAACTAGCTCCAGCTCCTCCAAGGACTGCAAGAACGGTTAGATGTCCAAGCTATAATGTTAGACAGCTCTCCTTCAATCAATACCACCCCAACCCAAATAAACTATGGCCAATCTTAAACCCCAAAAGTAGAGCCCAAACACTCTGCTTCATTTGGATCTTTAGTACCTATCAACCAAAGAAGACTTTTGACAACTCACTTCATGATCTTGAATGAACCCTCGAACCCTTGTCCCCAGATTTCCATATGAAGATCCAACAAAGTCTAAGGAAATCTTATTGTCTGAGGAACCAGCTTGGCTTCGGCGTAGACTTACCCCATTCTATCAATGACGATAGAATCCTAAGCCTGATGGATATCTATGGAAGGTAACCTTTGAATTCCCAGAAAGAACGATGGCATCTTCATAAACAGCCAGAACTATCATACTCGACGTTTGCTTTCCAACACACACCAAATTATCTGCACGGCTCCTATGAAGCCCATACTTAAAGCTTACTTCCATTTGTTACTTTACCACTCACCCATTGAGCAACAAATCCTCATGGTTTCTGTGTACACTTCTGCTGTAAATTACCATAGTGAAAAGCGTTTTGCATGTCAAACTAAAATTATGGCCAATGTTGTTTTGTCGACACATTTACACCCCATTCTGAGTTCAAGAATAACCAAGGGATCCACATTTTTTTCATTTTTCATTTTTCAGTAGGTAAGCTGGCATCGAACCTGCAACCTCACAGCGAGTTTTTCCTATATCAACTGATAAGCAACAGGTCCGAACCCAAAGAAGCCACATTTCATGACCCTAGGTACGAGAAGAATATGAAGAAAGAATACTATACAGAAATTTACCTTCCACGAAGAGATAAAAGTGCATCAATTAAAGAGAAAATAACAGCTTATTCATAGTTCTTATGTACACACTACACTAGCAACTGATAATTCTAAGAACTGTTCACGCCTTCAACGCATCCCCTCCATAAACTCCACATTGGGTGTCATATCAATCACAAAGGGACAAACAACATTTTACTTCTTCTATCAGAAGATGATCTCGAAGTTCTCAACTTCTGCTTGAGTCTCGCAATTTCTATTGCTTGTTAATGAAAACAAGAAGAGAACTAGACCCAGTCTACAGTCGAAATATAGTTTATATAACAGAACCTGAAATGGGTTATGGCTAATATAATTGAACTGCCATGAAACAGTTTGACAAACAACATCATTAAGTGAAAATTTGTGATCTATCACAGAAGATGAAGATGGGCAGAAAGAAGAAAGCAAAAAGAGTGAAAAAAGAATACCGGGTTGAGGAGGGCTCGGCAGAAACGCTCGTCGAAGAATGGCCCACCGCATAGAAGCCAAGGATGGTGCAGGTTGTGTAGTATTTTCCATCTTCCTCTTTTCTTGCTTGATCCACCGTTGTGAGTCGGAAATCAAACCCTCGAAAGGAACGTTGAGGCCTTGGGGGGTGGCAGATCTGTAGCAAAACAAATTGAAGAGTTTTTATTTGGGATTCGGCCGACCAAAAATCAGGTTTCACTCAACGGATTTATTGTATGATAGTCTTCGGTTAGGCCCTGCTCCAAGATCGAGGGCAATCACTCATTGTCTTCTAAGTATGGGTAATCGAGGATCGACAAAACTAGTCGTTGATTTGGCAGACAACTGTTTGGATGAGTCACATCTCAAAAGTTCTCCTCCATCAGTACACATTTTATTGGTTCAATCGGCAGCAACGATTCGACAGAAGCTTACCGGACGAGGAATTGAGCTTTGGGTGTATTTGTATTTGAGTTTTAGATAGAAGGAGAGCCTCGGTGAACAGGTCACCGGGCGTAAAAATAGCTTTTTTTAAAAATATAAGATAAAATTATGTACTATAAATTTTTTGTGTTCTATCTTTTTTGGACTCTATATATGCGGGAGCTTTGTCCACGAAATTACTCCTTTTTTGTTTGAGTTTTAGATGATCTATAAATCAAATTACTCATCCAGTGGGCATTGGTTTGGATGAGCCATGTCTGAGAATTCCCCTATAGCAGACTGTCTAATGATATAATGGATTGTGTTTTTATTTTAAATAAGATTGATTAGCCTCCATTTGCCATCTAACAACCAAGCATACCAAATTAGAGAAAAATCATTCCTTTAAGTATGAGTAATAAGATTGAAATGAACTCCAGGATCTCCAAGCACCAAGCATTACCAAAGTCACTTGAATCAAGTTATGAACCTCAAGAACCCTACATTGAAAACAAGTGGAATAGGAACAAAGCTCATTGTTATTGCCCTAGCTGATTTATTTAGTCAATCTTGATTTCACTTAATTTCACTCAATCGGGCATTGCTGCAAGCTTACATGGACAGGAGACAATTTAGTCAAACCAACTACTCCTAAATTAGCAGTGCAAAACATGAATCAAATGTAAGGTTCTTTTCCTCAATAAGAAAAGCATGTCCTATAATCCTTCACAGGAACCAATTCATTTGCATTTCGAGTAGAAAAAGAATTCAATGCCCTCACTCTTGCTCCACTATAGAAGTTAGAACCAACCAAAAATCGATTTCTCAAAAAGAATGTTGCAAGGTTGCTTGCTCTAGGATGAGTTAGACTGATTTTGGGCATTATTGAACTAGATCATTGTGTTATCCAACTTGACTTAAGCTGATTTTCATAAACTCTTGTTAGCTATTGTTAGTCTATCATAAGCTAGGTCTAACTAGGGCAATTATTGGCTTTTAGCTCTTGCAAACACATTATTAATCCATCTTGAGCTAACAAGAGTTTTACAAAACTCAACCTAACTCACTATTAGTAGATGAAATCTTTAGCTAGGGTCATTTAAGATGAGTTTAGGGTGTGTGGTCTATTCCTATAGTAAATTGAAATCCTTTTTAGGTTGGAGAAAAACCAAGAGGGAATTGGTTTTCACTCGATTTTGCAAGAATGTAAGAAAAAGGGAGTTTGGTGTCACAAATTCATATGATAACCTATTTTTTTAAATAAATATATTTTATACTCACACTTATTTTTTAAGGAAGAAGCAATTTACATAATAGGCTCTAGAAGCTATCTATATCAATTTTTACATAAGAAGTGTTTTACATTGTGACCCTAGAAGCTATCCAAGCCCATTTAACAAAAAAAAGAAAGATATTAATATGACGTAGAAGTTGTCTATAATCCATTTTCAAATGATAGATACTTACATGCTAGAACTCAAAAGCTATTTACACGCATTTTCAAATAAAAAGCTATTTGCATGGTGGGCCTTAAAAGATCTCAACACATTTTAGATAAGAAGCTATTTATATTGTTGACCCTAGAAGCTATCCATACTCATTTTTCAATTAAAGCTACTTACACGGTAGGACCTAGATGCTACTCACAAACAATTTTGAATAGGAACCTATTCATATTATGGATATTACAAGTTACCTATACCTATTTTGAATAAGAAGCTATTTGCATGGTAGGATCTAGAAGTTATTTATACTTATTTTCAAATGAAAGCTATTTAATAAGAATCTATTTACATAGTAGGCTTCAAAAGCTATCTACATCAAATTTCACATGAGAAGCCATTTACATAGTAGGGCCTAGAAGTTATTGGCACATATTTTCAAATAAGAAGTTATTTACATAGTGACTTTAGAAGCTATCTATATCCATTTTCAAATTTCAAGCTATGAAATTGTAATGCGTTGAGCATTTCCTCTATTTTTGCATCCATTTTACAAAAAATGAATTGGACATTTTATATGAAATTAACCATGTTAAATGTTTTATTTTATTTAAAATAGTAAACAAAGAAATTTGAAAGAAAAATTAGTAACATTAGATTCTACATTCAAAATGGAATCTAACGCCTCAAAGAACGACGACATATGACAAAGTTATGGGTGTTTGAAGATGAGGGGCATTTTTATAAAATATGTGTAAAAACGGAAAGACTGAAAAACGCAGGGGGTCATTTTACTAACGACACCCCCTCTAGTCGTCCACTACCTCTAGCACCGACTTTGTAAGGCGGCAACAATGGCGGCACCGCTTTTGGGCAGCACCGTCTTTGCAAGGCTATAAAGCCCTTGTTCCCCTCCTCCCCAGCCATCTTCTTCTCCTCATTCTCCTCTTCTTCTCTAGCTAGTCAAGCTAGGGTTCCGACGAGCAAGGGTTTCAGCGTGGAAAAGGGTGCATCACAAGCGATGGGTCCCTCTCAAACTGTCCCGGGTAAGTCCCCACTTCTTTCCCTTTCTTTTTCTTCTCTTCTCCCAGCCTAGATCTTCACCAGATATGGGCATTTCCGGCTGGGAAACGCTGGAGAAAACTGGGTAAAAACCCAGCTTTTCAAACCAGGGAAACTGCTAGGACGCAATGCGTGACGCGCGCCCTCAGGCGACCACTGCACGCCCTTCGCGTGCGGGCGCAGTTCCGGCTCAACCGGGACGCATGTGCCTCACGCTAAGGATGGGCTCGTGCGACGCTCTCTAGAACGCATGCCGCAGTACGTAGCTTGGAACCATGACGCGCGGGCTGCATGGACGAATCTAGTTCGTTCGTGATCGTGCAACGCTAAAAATACAATTTCAAGAGCTATAGGACTCTGATTGACAATCCAAAAGAACCGTTGTGTCTGTATTGACGACGCAGACCTAATGAGACTATAAAACTTATTATTAGAGCACTATTCTATATTATTAGATCCCAACAACTCTAAAGATCTATACAATCAAAGATGATCAAACTTCATAGATTGATTCGTTGGATCTATTAGAGGAACAACATGCCTAGATCTACTCTAAATTTTTTCTATTAACCTTTGAATTATAGATCTGATTATCCAAGTCAAGTGTAAACCCATTCGAAGCATTAGGACAGGCGATCTGACCAAAAAGGCAGATCTAACCATTAATCTAGAGGTATAAATAGTGATTTATAAATAGATAGAAAATGATATGGAATCCTTGTTATCCATTCATATCCAAGATTTTATAAAGGAAACCCAGGGTTGGGTTGAGTAATGAAGGACACGACTCTAGAAAACATCTAGGTAAGTAGTCTGATATTACTAAGTTTTTAAAACGTATCTTAAACTCGGACTTGCCTTTATCACCATGCTTAGCATATTATTGAAATATGATGTTCTTATACAAGTATGCAGCCTTGTCTTCATGATTTTATGGCCTTGAAGCACTTGAATCTACTACTATACTTAGTATGTTTTCGAGATATAATGTTCTTATACCGGCATGCTAAACTATCTTCATGTTTTATAGCTTTGAATGTGATATTAGCATAAACTGATTTTATGCATTTCTTGCGTAATTGAAAAGAGATGCATAAATTGCATGATTTCGATGAGTGAGATTGAGGATTGTCATGTCATATAAATCATTTCATAATACAAGCACATGATGCATAACCTTGAGGATTACTAAAAGACACTGGAGTGCCCAAAAAACGCTAGTTAGGCAGTGTGAGGAACCGAAAGAGGACATTATTTTTATATTTTTCGTACTAATGAGCCTGGTGGACACTGTGCTGAGAGGTTGATTATGTACGGGGTTGGCCTTCCAACCTCTACCACCAAAAAGGTGGATGGTATCGCTACAAAAAGGCAATTGTCCCTTCCCTAACTGTTGTGGTAAACAGGGACGACCACTAGAAGTGTTCACGACACCTTTTTCAGGGGCAGCCATAGTCGCCGTAGAGGCTATGGTGGGTTAGTCTCTAGATAGCGGAGACGCATGATTCCAACTATATGCTGATCATGAACATATTTGGCCCTATGATTTCAGTGTGATCGATATGTATATAGCATTGTAATGGTCGTATACGAGTACTAGTGACCAAATGGCTTGATGTATTCACCGAGAGATTCATATGCTTGATACTAGCATCTGCTTGGAATAATGACTATTTTAAGAGTTTCATTATTATTATATTTGACTCGTTGATTTACTCTATTTACCAAAATCTTATGGCATGAATTTATTGATTTCTACCTTATGATTTTGGATATTGAATACTAAATTTTGGTAAGGGATTTCCATGGTTGAAATGGCATCAATGAGCTTACGTTTTATGCATAAATTCACATGTTTACACAAAAAGAAAATCACTGATGTTTTACATGAAAAGCTCCTTGACTTATGCGCGCCGTGTTTTCAAAACTATTAGTATCAGATCACCTACTTGGTATGAAAAATACTCACCCAAATATATCATTTTTTTTCAGATAAGGTTTAAAGGGATTTGAAGGAGTGTTAGAAGATGTTAGTACGTTGATCAAGAGAGTATCAAAGTAAGTATATAATCTCCTCTTTGGACATGTATATGTGGTTATTACAGTTGGGCTGTGCATTGTGACTGGATAAACCTGGGAAAACATTTATACTTTGTCGTAAACTGTAAACATTTCCTTGTTTATTTTGAAAGCAAATGACACTCGGGGTTTTCAAAATGAATTTAAAATAAAAAGATTTTCCACTGCACTGCATTGTTTTCAAATAGGGATCCCGCCTTAGGCATTAGTTTTGCATTTAAAAATGCATGTGAAAACCCGGGTCATCACAGAAATACCCACAACTGTGCTTTATAATATGTCTAGTTGGCCCGCAGATATGTTATATCATTAATAAAGAAAGATGATAACAGGCTTCACTATATGCAAAGAGGCCTCACAAATGTGTTTCATTGTATGCATGTAGGGCTTGTAAACAAGTTTTATGGCATGCAATGCAAGCCCACAACATGTTATTGTAGGTCCATACAAGTTTTAAATTTTGAGTTTGAATTTAGATTACTTAATGTTATATATTACGTAAAAAATTCCAATCAACAACACAATCAACTCATCTTAGCTCAAGTCAAAATTGCCCTAACTCATCCTAATATCTTGTAAAATCTAACTAGCTAAAGTTAGGCAAACTCGGAGTAGATTAGGTAAAAATAAGATTTTGGACCAAATATCTAACTAAATTAGGCTAGCTCTAGTCAAACTAAAGTCTAACAAACTTGTGTAAGATGGAGTTACTTAGCCTTTACTAACATGCTATTAAATTTAATTGGTCGCTTGTCAAGTATTTTGTGCATTAGAAGTATTGAATTAGTGAACGAGACAATAATATCCACCTAGCAAATCTTATACTATTTTTCTTCTTATATTGATCAAATTATTGAGTTAACATGCAACAATAAGCAAAAATGCGAAGAACTTGACATCTAATAGAAACTAACAACATCAATCTGAATTATCATTAGGACTAAAAAAAGGCAATAATGGAGAACAGAGATTTCCTCTTCACAGAGAGATGATATAAAGTAAGTTGTATTTTGGTTTACCTTTTATGGCATAAAGGGGGTTAATATAGTTTGCGAATAGTAAACATTGCTTTATTCTTGTTTCCTTTGACTTGATCCCACTACTTTGGTTAGCTCCAATATTTCAATTTTAAATTTTTTTTTGTTTCCTTTGGCTTGATACAACTAATATTTCAATTTTGACGCCAAGAATAAGAAGAAAGACTTCCATGTTGTCCAATTTGACAGCCTATAATGAAAAAAATGTAAATATCTTTTGTTGAATTTTAAGATAAATATTAGGAATACACAAAAGGACTTATATATGCAAGTCACACTAAAAGAATGTCTATAATTAGTTATTGTGATTCCCAACCAATTATGTATGAAGTAACCAACCCAAATGCATAGTAACATTGTTCAATAACTTAAAATTGATAATGCATTAGGAGAGATAATGGATGATGAATATGACCAATAGACCAATCCCATAATTTTCAATCATATAATCAACATCTATTGGTTGTGATGAATATCATTTATGAATTAATTTCTACCTTTATATTCAATTTTCTAGTCTAGAATAGGAGTTAAAATAATTTATTTTATAAAAAAAATTGCATTAATTTATTATGAACGAGATATTTGATTTTTAGCTTTAAAATGACTAATTTATATATTTTTATTAAAGGATTAATCTTCATCATTGAATTTATTGCAAGAAGATCCAACCTTAAAAATCAAGAGATTAATTGCAAGATCATGTAGATGGTGGAGATTAAGTAAAGAGAATTCAAAGATCAAAACATCTAAACTTTTTCTTTTTAAAAACTTTTTAATTTGAAATGTTTACTAATTTGAAAGTTTTCTTCTTTCACTACTACTTTACTAATTAGAAAATTCCCTAAATGAGAAAGTTTCAAATTGTTCTCTCAGGCATTCACTAATTGTCTTGAAGGGAAACACGTTTATTTTTCAAATAGAAAAGTCTACTAAGTCAAAAAATCCTATTTTTGGACTGTTTTTGCATAATTTTGAAAGGCTAGATAGGAGTGTTCTTCTATGGACGATAGTCATAAGGCAAGGGAAAGAAAGGCAGCTAGGAAGACAAGCTAATCCGAAAGAGCCAGCCCAAGCTAAGGACTAACAAGAAAGAGGAGAGACCAAGATGTGATTGCATACCTACCCGGTGCCTGAGTACATGTGCAAGCACAACAAAGCCCGTTTTTCTTAATTTAGTCAAAAACGAGACTTTCACAGGTCCGATAGGAGCGTTAGCCACTCGACTATAAGGAGAGGGTTTCAGAGCTCGCCTTAATCAATAAGCGGGAGAGGGTTTCAGAGGCTCTACTGTAAGGAGAAGGTTTTAGATGCTTTTTGAAGAGAAAGGAAAGAGTTTGAAATAGAAAAGGAAAGAAAACAAAGAAGAAAAGATATAGGAATACTTTCCAGGCAAGGGTTTTCAAAAGAGGAGAATTTATTGGTTTTCAAAAATAAAAAATAACAAAAATTATCAACTAAGGAAACTAATCCCTCCCTATAAAAGCCTAAAAAAGCCCCACTTTCAAGAGCTTGTTCTTCTTGTTCCTAAAACTAGAGAAGAGATGAAAAAATGTCCTAGAGGGAAAGAAGAAGACCCGATGGAGAATTTGTCTACCATTTTTCGTGGATCATTCATTATGCGTGGGTTGCCTTGAAGTTCAAGGATTAGAATATAGAATCCAAAAGATGAGTGCTCATGTTTCTTATTCAATTTTATAGATATTTGTTTAAAAAATTGATGTATGAACAATTTCACGATAAGATTTTATTTTATTTTAGAATGGTTTAATGTTTTTGTCTCTCTTGGATTTTAATACTTGTAATTTAGGTGAGATATTTATGAAATAGTTTTTAATGCATAAGTGCATCTTTTCTTGAATAAGTTGTGTTAAAATGAGACAAATCATGCCTATAGTTTATAGATGATTCATGTCAATTTAAATAAGCCATTACTGTTAAAGTATTTGTTCCTTCTTTGAAAATGTCCTAGCTTGTAGCCAAGATCAATTCCAATTTATACATGTTTTCAAGTAATGAGATATATAAGATGATTTCCTAAACTTCTCTCCACTAACATTTGGTTTAATTAACTTTAATTTCATTTAGTTCCTAAAGTTAAGACTTGTCTAGTTTGGTAAATAATCAATCCCCTTCATACTTGCCAGAAATTAATCTTGCATTCTTGTAAGGATTTGGGTTGAAAAAAACTATCAGGCCGTGCAATATGCAAGTCGAGGATCAAAGCAAAATCGGCCACAAAATAGAGACGTACAATGCTAGATAAATGTTGTTACTGAAAGAGTAAACCCTGCTACTGATATTTTTGAAGTGAAATCATGAACATCCATCATCATATATTATAGGAATTACAAGTACTTTTATGGCATTTTTCCTTTTTCCTTACAAGATGGATTTTACTTGTTGATTATTCTGGAATCAGAACTCCCCAACAATGAACTAGAATGTAGAATTACGGAATCAAGTCTGAAATTTGCAACTTTGCCGCTTGCATATATTTTCTGTTTACCTTCAATACTATCATCTTCTAGAATGCGGCCTTAATTTAAGACGCAGAGGAGATTAACGAGGAATATTTAGAGCCTAACGTATTATAGGAGATCATGATTGACCTCCATCCGATTTTCTAAGGCTTCCGATTAGATAACAATTATTTACTTTTGCACATTGTAGGACAAATACACAGATTTGCGCCAAAGGTCAAACATATAAATCATTCCACTGTTCATTTGTTATTTGAACGCAGTCTAGCTCTTCCAGCAGTTCAACACACCACTAGAGTTGCAAACAAACAATGGGGGGCCAGAAACTGACGTTATATTGGCATTTAGCCCTAAGTTACTAAACATGAAAAAGCACTTGATAGACAATAGAATTCTAAACTCTCGCTCTACGTGGGTTAACCGCTTCCTGATCACGTATTCCACTGACTAAACTTTCATTAAAGTTATAGAAGTCATTCATTTTCTGCTTACCACAAACTGGAGAGAAAGGTAAGCAGCATTTTTCGGGACTAATCTACTAACATAACTATCAAAATCTTAGGGAAGATAAAACAAAACACCCCTTCAGATAGATTACAACTCATCCTTCACGGAAGACTCTGCTTCATCTTCATCTTTAGCAGAATCAGCGTCGCCTCCTTTAGGAGCTTCCTTCACCTCCTCTTCCTCGACATCATCTTCCTCTTCTAACTCGGCATCCTCACTGATGTTAAGACTTGCCTTCACCGAAGTGTAAATGCTATTGGCAAAATCTTTAGGATCATTGAGAATGAAACCACTCTCCATCAACGCTGTTTGGTAGATCAGCCGTGCTGTCCTTGTCACGCTCTCCTCCTGTACTTGAAAGAGTGACAGTATCAACAACCGTTACGTGCTGAAAAATGCAGGGATTGAACAGCACATACAAATCCGTTCGGGAAAAAACAAAACCACGTACAATAGGTTTGGGAAGAGTTGGGATAAAAAGCATGAATAGGAATGCATTTTGATTTCCTTTTATTTTGATCCATAACTAGGTTTTGAATCATATAATGAGGATTTGAGAAACAATGTGTGAAATTTACGTTTAATTAGGAAAATTTGTGTTCGGTTCAGTAAATTTTGCATTTCATTCAATAACTGCAAGGTTTTGAGTCATCGGGATTTTTAGATGTTTAAATCAGGTCATGAAAAGATCGGGATTTTTCACAAAAATTTCAATTACTTTAACAGATTTCTTGTACGAGGGAGACCATACCTCTGGTTCCTTGACTACTCGCTCCCGGAGTTCCTTGATGATTGGATGTCTGGGGTTGATTTCAAGTACCCTCTTGCCCCGCATGTATGCTTGCTTGCTGGCATCTGATAGAGTCTGGGACTGCATGATCTTCTCCATGTTGGCACTCCAACCATATTTTGATGTCACAACCACACAAGGGGTGTTGTCGAGACGATTGCTTATCTTCACAGAATCCACATTCTCACTAGCAAGGACATCTTTCCACCAGTTGGTCAGCTCCTTGAAGGACTCCTTGACTTCCTTGATCTTTGAATCTTTGCCAAGTTTTAGACCCTCCTTTGACACGTTTTGGAATTTCTTGTCTTCATAGTCCATCAAGTATTGCATCAGGTATTCATCCACAGGATCCATAAAGAAGATAACCTGAAGAAAAGTACGCAGCAAATTGGAAGGTTTAACAGTCAAATGACAAGAAAGAACCAGACAATAGCAGCTTATGATATCCAGAAGCAAGGTTTTTGACAATTAATCATTTTTGCTAAAACACACAGTCAGGTTTTAAATGAGGAGCAGATTACATATAGGACTCTTTTCCTTCCAAACTATCACCTCTGCCTACTGCTATTCAATTTATTAAAACAGCAACAGTCCACTGTCTTTAAGCAAGAGTAGCCAACACCTAAGAAGTTTGTGTCACCATTGCCATTGCGGCAACCAGAAAAGGGGAAAAAGAAGACCCTAGTGTATCCATCAGTTGCTATTAACCTACAAATGAAGGTCCCATGCAAGTAATTTTGCATATGACTTTCCTATTTCAGCAACCAGAAAAGGGCAAAAGAAAACTCTAGTGTATCGATCAGTTGCTATTAACCTACAATTGAAGGTCCCATGCAAGTAATTCTGCATATGGTTTTCCTATTTCATAACCAGACAAGGGAAAAAGGAAAAATCTAGTGTATCCATCAGTTGCTATTAACCTACAATTGAAGGTGCCATGCAAGTAATTTTGCATAGGCTTTTAGCACTCCCACATCAAAAGTAACCTGATGTTTGAGAGTAAAGAAGTAAAGAGAACGTTATTCCTCTTTCCTATGAAAAAATAAAGGCTGAGACTATTAACTTCGCTGAAATACAAATGTTATAATTTGAAACTTATACCTCATAGTTTTTCTTCACGAGCCTCTCAAGGAATGGGGATTTCTCCAATTGTTCTTTGCTAGTTCCCGTAATGTAAAAGATATCCTTCTGCCCTGGTTTCATTCTTGAGATATACTGGTCCAATGAGGCTAACTTACCACCAGACTTGGTACTGAAAGAAAATGCAGATATTGATCAAACATCCTTCTAGGGATTCATTCCACGAAGAAAGCTATCTGAATATTTTGCTTCAAAGCAAGTCAAAATATGCCAGGTAGTTACCTTTCAAATCTGAGAAGCTTAGCAAGACGGTTTCTATTAGCTGCATCCTCAATGATACCAAGTTTAATAGACTTGCCAAACTCATTCCAAAACTTGGCATATTGCCCTTTCTTCTCATCATTCTCACTGGACTCGAGGTCTACTTTTCCCATGATATTTAACAAAGACAAGAAAAAGGGAAGTTTTGTAAGTGATGGTTATCACAGAATGAAGCATAAAAGTATCTAAAACCAGCTTGACCATTGTACCTGTCTTATCTTTGTCATTAGACTCATCGGGATCCTCATCAGCTATGCGACGAATCATATCAAGTGCCTTGCGTATGAGCTTCTTCTTTATTGTCTTCAGGCTGCTGTGCTGTTGGAGCATTTCTCTTGATACATTAAGCGGTAATGTGTCTGAATCAACAAGACCCTGAATAATAAAACAGAAAAAAAACAAAATAAAGTCAATTCTCCAAAGACATCTAACCAACAGACAACCCCACATCATCGCATGGTTTAACCTAAACCAAATTGTAAGAACCTGACAGAGAGATTCCGATTACCTTCAAAAAGCTTAGGTACTTGGGGAGAAGTTCATCGAACTCATCCGAGATGAAGACCCTTCTTACATATAACTTCAAGTTGGACTTGTTGGAGTTATAATAACTTTCATACAAGTCCTGAGGAGCCTTTGGAGGCACAAAAAGGACAGCTTTGAACTCCACATCTCCTTCAGCAGTAAAATGACTCCAAGCAAGTGGGTTTTCATCACTAAAGTCCTGGTGAACCAAATGAAAATAAAAAATAGGTAACCATAATCTTAAAGTTAGAGAAAACATGTTCCACTTGTAAATAGTTGAAGTTTTTCTTTGCACATTAGTTTACCTTTGAAATAGAATGGTAGAATTTTGCGTATTCTTCATCAGTAACCTCCTTTGGACTGCGCAACCATATGGCCTTCACATCATTCAAAACTTCCCAGTCATAAGTGGTTTCCTTCACTTTCTTTGTCTTTGGCTTTTCCTCACCACCTTCATCCTCTGTTTCTTCTTCCTCCTTAGCAGCTGTTTAGCATTATGAATAACATGTCAGTAGTCAATTAAGTATCACAACCACAAAAGTAATCCTAACAAATCCCAGAAAGTAGACAACCAACATTCATACAAGATAAATCTTCATAGGTTGTGAGAGGCAACAGAAATCTTACGTGTTACTTCCTCCTCACTAGATTCCTCCTCTTCATCTGCAGGAACCTCTACATCAACCTCTTTGCTTGCCCAGAGGTATATGGGGAAGTTGATAAATTCAGAATATTTCTTCACCAAGTCCTACAATCAGCAAGATTATTTGTAACAAGCATTGAAAACAAAAAACCATAAGTAATAAACATAGAGCAACATTAAGTCACAGCATTTTACCATTGTCTACCAGTTATAACCATAAAACTATGGAAAAAAAGACACGATCTAAATACAGACAACATGTAACGTACCCAATTTTTTCCATGCACAGTGGAAACATAGACGACAGAAGAAAACTATAATCTCCAACCTTGGGTGCTGGTACTAACTAAATACTGATTCTAAACAAGAATTCCATCATGTAATACCAAAATGTGGGAACAGAGGTAGCAGAAACGCCATGAGAAACTCCCCAGGAAATGCGAAATTTCCAAGAGAAAATCCTTTTGGGAAATGACAGAAAATTCCAGCAAACTTTTCTGAGTTGGATGTTATCAAAGGTAACCACTGTCCTCTTGCTAGCTATGAACTACAAGGTAAGATAAGGTAGAGAAATCTACTCATATCAGTAGCAACCAGATGTAGGACAAAACAAATATTCATCACAAGGATTCTGTGAAAGTTGAAATGGCCCAAACTAGACTCCAAACCAATAAAGCAGTTTACCCCATTCCCAGTAATCCACTTTTTAGACAGCAAAGAATGGTTGTAAAACCAGTTTCATATGTCCACATTCAGAGATATTATTGATCCATTACAGAGCCAGCTAGCCAATGTCATTACTTTTCTCTATACTTAGCGTTAGAACAGGGAGACTAAGGTATTCAACCAATCCAGCTGAGAAATGAAGGAAAACTGTTACAATGACTTTGCCTCAAGACTAAGCATTGCTCCTTCCGAACATCAGTTTTAATTACCTAATGACTTGGTCAACGTGTAATGTCGAAAAGTTAATCTACCAAATAGTAAACATAGATTGATCATAATTGTGGTTTGACGTGTCATGTGGACAAGTTAATCTACTAGATAGTAAACATAGATTGATCATAATAGTGGTTTAGTAAATACAGAGGTCCATCACTCACTTTTAGTTTATCTTCCTGCAAATATTCTCCAGCTTCCTCTCTGAGATGTAACCTGATCTCAGTACCACGTCCTAGAGGTTCATTCCACTCATCCTCAGAAATGGCAAAGGATCCATCTGCTTTAGACTCCCAGACATACCTGGAAGACCACAAAGGAAGATTCCAGTGGATATCATTCAACATAATAATAGCCTGCAAGAACGGAAGCGAAGACAATTTTCATTCAAAATTGAATGGCTTCAATGACTTACTGTTTGTCATCATTGTGTTTGCTAATGACCTCGACGTAGTCAGCAACCAGATATACAGAGTAGAACCCAACACCAAACTGACCAATGAGATTCATATCACCTCCTGTCTGCATTTTCTCCATGAAAGCTGTACAAAAGGAAAACTTCAATAAAACAAACTACTCCCCTGCTATACAATTCATTTAAACTACTAGGAACAATTAATTTTTAGGTGTAGCTCTTCAATTTGCTGAGATTATCAACAATTATGGCAGTACCTGAAGTTCCAGATTTAGCAATGGTGCCCAAGTTCTTGATTAAATCTTCCTTAGTCATCCCTATACCTCGATCGCGAATGGAGAGCACTTTATTCTCCTTGTCTATTTTTATCTGCATTGTGCAGGAATTATCATCAAGTCAAAGCTAAGAGTCAAACAACATACTCTATACCCGCACCAAAATGCTGAAGAAGAAACTTTCCATCTTGTTTTACTATACTAGATCCGTTACTAACCATGATTTCGAGCTTTGTATTATCTCCTTCTCCAAGAATCTCCTTATCCGTAAGTGCGAGGAATCTGATTTTATCCAATGCCTACAAAAAGAAGTAAACAACTTCATGATGGTCAACTCGATCCAAATCAACAAAGATATAACAAACATAACAGAAAGCAATCAAGAATAGATTACATCAGAAGCATTTGAGATCAATTCTCTCAGGAAAATGTCTTTGTTACTGTAAAGAGAGTTGATGATTATATCCATCAGTCTAGAGACTTCCGCCTGGAACTCGAACTTCTCGGCGTTACTGCGCAGAGATTTCCTAGACATTGATTCCGCTTCCCTAAACAAGTCAAAAACGGAATCTTCTCAGGAAACAAGAAAAAAATCTTCCTTTCCCCCCGATTTCAACATAAAATAGCATCAAAACTAGTACGATCCAACGGCGAAGGAAAAGATCCACTGAAAAGCTACAAATACCTCTTAGCAACATCTGAGTCGGTGGATAATCCATTAGGAACTGCTCCGATCTTCTCTTCAACCTTCGGCGGATCCACCAGTCCTTCCGAATAGCCATCCTCGTCCGCATTCGCTTGTAATTTACGACCTAAAACAGTCAAAGTATCAAAATCCCTAGGACGACAACCAGATCCAAAAGATCGAAAGCAGAAGAACGAGGAAATAGGAACGAACGAGAAAATCTGTTCGATCTAGGAAATCATGAATGCAGCAACTTAATTCTAATTTTCAGCTAAAAGATCAAACATTTCAGAGATGGATTAAATCCAAACCAGTAGAGTAGGCAAAGAACTCAAGAAAACAGCTCCGATCTAGAATTCATGCATGCAGCAACAAGAGACTGATTTTAAGCTAAAAGAGATGGAGAAGAGTTTTAGATACTTGAAAAACCCTAGCATACCTTTATCGGGATGGAGTGAGAGAACAAGCAAGAGAAGGAGAGCTGCAGGGAGCGTCCACTTCCTCATCGTTCTCTTCTCCCTCCTACTACTGACTACACCGCGACAGCCAGAGATTCGAGTTTATATGCTTTGTTTCTCGTACCATAGGGCCTAGGTAGTGGGGATGGAAATCAAAGGCCAACATTAGCTTCGTTTGCCAGCATGGAAAATCGAACGGAAGAAAGTTGTTTATAAAACGTGGCTTTGCACTATTGGCTCTTTTCTGGTATGACGTGGAGAGAGAAGTAGACGTGGCGGATTTCGATTGCATGGAGGTCAGGCTGTGACGTAGATAAATGACAAAGTAATGGACTTTGAGGATATCATTTTAACTTAAATTACACGTCTAAGTGAATTTACCAAATTGAGCAAAGACCGGACGGAGTCCAGAGTCTTCTATTCAAGTCCAAACATCGTTGACCGGAAAATAGTTCAATTTTATGACCCTTTTTGGGAAGCCGGCTTGGATTTAATGAGGCAGAAGGACATATTCTAGATTGTGAGTTTACAGTTCGGCTGAATGGCCGATCAACCGATTGGCAAGCATTCACGAGAAATTCCAATATCAAGCTTTAAGGTTGGAAGTGGGGACCATTTTACCCTTGTTTGCTCGAGATATTCTAACTGTTATATTTCTAAATGACGTCGTTAAATTTGAGACATAAAAACAGCTTCTTGCAAAAATGCAAGATAACATACTATAAATCTTTGGTAGTTTGCCTCTTGCCAAATTTCACTTATGCAGGAGCTTTATATGCTGTGCTATCCTTTTTATCCATACAATGTAGCAGATTTGGCTAGGAATGAAAAGTAGAGTCTTGATGTATTAGTACAGTTGTCATAGTGTGCCTTAGAGGTTATATGTTTGAGTTGTGATTCTCTTGCCTTTTTTATTGTTTTATTGTCCATCTAAGATGGTGTTAATGATGATTAAGATGGAGGGAACTTTGACGAGGGGAACTTTGACGAGGGTGCTTCTTCCAGCCATTGAAAAGTTTTTCCTTTTCCACCTTGCAAGTATCCGTTCCATCCTCTACACAATTGTTTCCCATACAAATCTGCTTGATCTTTCGATAGTCAATGGAGGCAACTAAGAGAAGGGAAGCTGTGACACCCTAGGTTTTTACAAACCTTTTTTTATAATATTAAAAATAATAATATGTTTTAAGAAAATAGAAGGAATTCCTAAATATGAAAACTTGAAATCTATAAAATTTTGTGCAGCTTAAAAAAATTAACTGAAAGCGAAAACCTCGGGGGTCAACCACATTCAAAAACTATAATCATAAATAAAATTAAAACCATGATACTTTGAGCATGCTCGATTCAGAACCACAATAAATACACAGGCTAATTAAAGACGATAATAAATCAAGTCAAATGTCACCAAGTTCCACCCATCATTACCACGATATTTACATCTAAGATTTAATATTCTCAATACCATAATATGGGTCCAATCTATCTAAATATATAAACCTCTAAGTAAAATCTCAAAAGTCTAATGCCAGTCTAAGAGACATACTCTAATCTATGTCCGAATATATAAATAAAATAGATGGTCTTTAAGTCTTCTCCCAAATCAACGCTACTCCGCCCGCTTTTCTTTCCGGCTATCACGTTCCAAATCTGAGGCATTGCAAAACAAAGCAATGCCTCAGCAAGCTATACTTGGGTAAGTGATCACTCTCAAATAAAACTTAATAAAATTCACAAGATGATTCTCATAAAAGGAACATATATAAGACATATCAAATAATCAATTGCTTATAATTATAAACCTTCACAAAACAGGTATTAAGTTAATAGGATGGCATGCAAGACATGATCAGAATACAAAGGTACGTCCATCAAAACAATACGAGTATATGTCAACAGAATAATATGCATGCAATCATGATAAACAAGACATTGTATCAAAACATTGTCAAAAGTGTGCCAAGATACTCAATTACCGGTGATGTGTACCCATACTAACTTTGAGTCCCTCCCGTGCAGCCCGCATCAACCCCTAGAGTCCCTCACGGCTTAGGCCCAGCTTGCCCCAATTCACCCCGCATATAAATCCATATGAGCATGTAGAATAACTGTATGGGCTATTATGCTGCAGTGGCAACCCCATTAGGATTTGAACCACTACCGCTCCTCATCAACACTTAAACGGGAGACTTTTGCCATCCTCATAGAAAGGAACAAACCTGTAGGGGGGACTACCCATAATACCACCACCTACGTACCTAGCCCTATATTACTCAATGGTGGTGTCTAATTGTAATAACCCACATTTTAAAGAAAAAAATACATTTTTATGTTAGTTTATTTTATTTAATTATTTATTTATTTGGTTATTATGAAATTTTTTGCCATGTGGACATCTAAATATGGAAACCCACATGATACCATACACATCCCATATGAGGGAAATGGGAGAGTAAATTAATTAGAAAACTGTTACAAATGACTAACATTAGATGATAATTTGACGGTTATAGACAAAAGAGGGTAAATACACCATTAAAAATTTGAAGAGTTACAAATATGTAATAAATTGGGAAAATTGTTAGAAGGAAAGTATCTGTATAAGAAACAAAGAAAATGGAAAGAAAAGGTTAGGAATGTGAAATAGTTGGAGTGGAAAAAGGGGAGTGTGTGAGACAGAAAGAAAAGAGAAGGAAAGAAAAAGGAAATGCAGATTAGAGGAAACGTTTAGATCTAGAATTTGCGTCAAATTGATTAGAAGCAGAGGAATTTAAGTTGAAGGAAATCACATTTGGAGGTAGGGAATCTAAATCTAGACCATGGTTTTCTTTTCTTTTTTTAAAATGATATGTGTGTGTGTGTGTGTGTGCTCGCATGCGTGCGCGTTTTGTTCTAATTCAATACCATGCACATAGTCATGATAAGAATGTATGTTGAATCTTGCATGGTGTGTGACGCATGGAGTTTTATCAAATATAGCATGCACTAATATATGCTTAATACCATATGCATTTGATAAAGTTTTAAATTTGGGTACCATTCCTCAAGGGATCTAACGCATGAGATAGTATAAGGATTATTAGAAGATAACAAGTTTTCTAAACCATGCTAGGTATCTAACGCATGAGATATGGGAATCATAGCATACATCTAAGTAAAGTTTATACACATAATCAATACAATCCAGCCGCAACAAATTTCAAATTTGGGTTCACATGCATGTCACTATGGATAGGAATGTGATGCATTGTGAGACAAATTTGATTAAATTCAGGGCATGCCATACTAAGCTGTAATGCACAAGAGTATTGAAACCTAAATTTCTTATAGGTATCTTGTACCTCTAGGCATATGACAACTTAGACCGGGAAATTTTATCATACATTATTAAGACTTATCCAAACTGTACTTTGGATTCTACGGTTGAGATATGCATCGGTTAGAATCAAGCCTAACCGACAAAGCGTAGTAAAAAAGTGGTGCATTGGAATACCCAAAGAATTTTGGATGTATTGTTAGTTTTTATTTTTAAATTTTTGCATGCACATACACATAGCTATGATTTGACTTCATGTTAAGAAATTCTAGCCGCACCATACATTGATGCATGGTGCATTTGAAGAAATTCTAGCCGCGCCACATATAGGGTAAAGTTTAAAAAAAAAATAAGAAAAGAAAAGAAAAAAGGGCATATGGGACAAGTGCTGGAGTATGCAGTGAGTTGGACTAGACTTAGGTACATACATGTTTTGAGCATTTCATAGAAAGCATGTGTATGGATATGAGCAGAGAATAGTGACTAGGCCCGTGCACTAAACAGAAAATCGGTACACATATAATTAGCGTTAACAAAACATAGGTATTAAATTGATAGGAAACATATTGTAACCCCCAAATGCATGGGTAGTGGGTGCTGACCAGCCTATGGATACCTAGTTGCATTAAGCACATGATTAAATAACCACATGTATGTGCTGATTAATGATTGGTGTTCAGATATATATATATATATATATAGTATTATGTATTGGTTGAAAATCATATGCATGGACACTAAATTTTGAATGCTGAATCGGTGCATCATATAATGGTCAGAGATACACATATAATAAATAGTACTATGGCATATAACTCATGAATGAAAGACCCAATGCACTTAGTATCAAGTTATGCTGCTACACTTAGTGTTCATGTTTATACTCAGCTTATAAATAATGAACTTCAATTTAGTACATAGAAAATCCCTAGTATTAGTAGCATGACACTTTGTGTTTTGACAAAGGGCGCTAAATAGCATAGATTAAAGCGCATAAGCTGAGAATGAAACTTAAAGGTACCAAGTAAAGTTTATGATAAACCTCATTCAAAGCCATGCATGATTTAGACCACACACCATGATTGACATACATTGATCTAACTATATCTATGTTTGCCAATGTACCACATTTTATTATGTCATATAAAATTTCTCATAGGGATGATTTATACTATAACCGGGACAATTCATTTTAAGATTTATTTATTTGACATAGTAGATTATGATTTATTGGTACATGAATTTTTGAAATTACTAATGTTTTAGATGGACTCATCTTGATATTTTGAATTTGTTACAAGAGAATTGTGTATACTCACATCTTAATCTAAATGGCAATATTTATAGCATTTATGATTAGTTTATCAGAATTTTTGTACTTTGACCCTAAGGGTTATAAACATGCTTAAATTAGCAAGGATAGTATATCTGCATTTATTATTAGTATGAGTTCAGTATGATTTCACACTCTTGCACAACTATACCTTGCTAAGAAATCAGGAGACTCTTAAAAGTTGATCATGGCTCAAGGATGTTATGTCAAATCCCATGGTTGCTATACTAGGGAGTCAATTGGCCACTGACTTCTGAATAGGTACTAGCCTTTAATAGGCATGTTTGACGAGGGTATGTTACATGGGAGCACTACCCTTGAATAAGATTGATCTGGCTATCCTATATAGTTGGTGTAGTTAGTGCGATACCCACTAACAAATGCAGGTTGAAACTTTGGTTTTGTTGCGTGTATGGTCAATCTTATATTTTATTTGGATATGTTGATGCTTGTGACATGATACTAAGTGCCATCTAGATATATATATATATATATATGCATGTATCTATGTATCTATGTATGTATTATTAATTAGATTTAGTTATGAACTAATCATTTAATGAATATGGATTGAATTTAATTCAGATCTTTATATGCATGGATATTACTTGTATAATCCAATATGATGTCATTTTGATTATTACATAACTGGTTGATATGAATTGAGAACTTATGATGTGACAATGACATGCTTGATAGTACATGTATGTGCTTAAAAAAAAAAAAAACAAACAACATGAAGATTTTTAGAGTGTTTGGCTAGGTTTAGATTTTCGACTGGATAATTCATATTACTCACCAAACCACCCTACAGGTGAAGAAGAGAAAGAGAAGCTTGAAATTGACACAAAGGAGATTTAGTAAACTCGGAGTTTCAAAGTATGAGGAGTAGAAATAATTTTAATTTATTTGAAGACTTTAGTCAATTTGTAATAAATTAAATATTTGAACTTTATATTGTGATTTAACTTAGTAGAGTTTGGGCTGTGACTAGTAGGTCTTGACTGGCTGAAGAGGTTAAACTATTACTTTGATATATATATATATATATGTGGAGTTTATTTGATGTACTTGGGCTTGAAGAAGCAGTTAAATTTTATTATTATATGTAGAGTTAAAAAAAATTAAAAAAATTTAAGGATCAATCCTAACAAGATTTTAAAAAATATTTAGAAAATATCTTTATAAAACCCAGGACGTCACACTAATCATCCTCATCATAAAGTCAGAAGGCGGGTGGTCAACCTTACAACCCTCCTAGCATAGTACTCACTGGGTGGAAGCACCTGTCATAAATCATCGACAAGATGTAAATCATGTAAAGACTTTATAAATAATCCTAATAAGTACGATCAAAGCCATGACAAAATAGTACATCACATGTAAACATGATTATTAAAAAAAGGGAATGTTATGTTACAACAAGAAAGTAGGGGCCTATTTATGTGACATGATAAAACATAAAATATATGCTTCAAAACTTTAGAGAACAAGTCATAGTTATTGAAATAACAAAATAATTGAATGAAATCACCTACAATAATGACAGTACTCTAATCAGGCGTGTGGAAGTGTCATGTTGCGCACTCTAATGTAACAGCCCGAGGGCCTACACTTTGCAATGATATTGTCCATGTCAGCAGACTGGGGCCTATATCACCCAGCCCACCCACGGTTTTGTTCTTTCTCTCGTGGGGGAAAAGGCCTCATTGCAAGGGAAGTCCTCAGTACTCTTATCAACAGCCCAGTAACTTTCTCCCTAGCAATGTGGGACTAACTCTCAGACCCTCACCTTGCTTAGAAGCTTGCCAACCTTCTTGGCCCGCCCTCATCGTCCAAGGCTTCACAACCTCTCCCCCCTTAAGGGATACGCGTTCCCGCATGTCTTACCACATGCGAGCGCCCGCGTGCGACTAGCCACCCACACCGAGTCAGGGTCTGGCTCTGATACCAATTGTAACAGCCTGAGGGCCCACACCTTGCAATGATATTGTCCGTGTCGGCAGACTGGGGCCCATATTACTCATCCCACCCATGATTTTGTTCTTCCCCTCGTGGGAGAAAATGCCTCATTGCAAGGGAAGTCCTCAGCACTCTTATCAACATCCCAGTAACTTTCTCCCTAGCGATATGGGATTAACTCTCAGTCCCTCCCCTTGCCTAAAAGCCTGCCAGCCCTCTTGGCTCACCCTCATAGGCCAAGACTTCACAACCTGTCACATTATAAATCCTTTATCACTTGGCAACTCAACGATGTCTATCCTTCTAATCCCTTATATTATCTCACATTCTATGTATACCATCAATGTCTAAGGCCTGATCATCTATTGATCAGTTTGATTTGATTATCTAATAATATTTAGTGGTTTAACCCTAAAAAGAGAATTTAGATCCAGATTTTCAACTTAAATTTAAATCCGCGTCATCGATATGATCGCAACGGCTCTTTCGGATCATAATTTGGACTTCTGTAGCTCTTAAAAATCAAATTTTTATAAATGGACAGGTCAGAGAGCCCCAAAAAATCCAAAAAAATTGTGCCGCACGTGCCTCTCGCGCGTGAGATGTTGGAACACGTGTGTGTTGCATGTGCATGTGTTGCTTGCTTGTAGCCGCGTGCGCTGTGCGTCTGTAGTCGCACGCGCATGGTGCCTATGTGGCACGCGCTGGTTGCGATGCATGTCGCCGCACGTTATGTGCAACCCTAACGCCACCGCGTGCGCCGGCTAATAGTCCCCGCTGGGTGTTGTCGCTAGAGACGACGGCCGGACACCGGTTGCTGTTGGCAATGCTCAAGTATCCAAATGGTGCGATTTTTGCACCGTTTCGCTCAGTTTTTCACGCAGATCCCTTTTTTAAGCACCTTTTCAACCATTTTTATCGTCATCCAATGTTTTTACACGATTTTTATCAGTTTCCTAAAAGTTTTTCTTTTACTGTTTTCTGAGTTTTTCGGTATCCCTAGCCGTCCGATCACTATGAAAATTCATGAGTTTGTTCTTTATGTTACCATGCATAAGATGAACGGTTCAGATCACGACCTGGTACTGTTTTATTAGTTTATATTAAAAGAAAAGTAGTACATAACATTTTATCAGAAAACAGCGTCATGACATTATAAACGACGGAAACACAATGAAAGAAAGGAAAAACAGTAAGGGGTGACCTACCTTAGTTAGATCGGCACAAACAAGGCTTTCTGTCACTGCGTGCGTATGAGCGGGGAAGTTTTGCGCCGTTGCCTGCGTCGGTGACAAGAAAAACGAAAAGGGACTGTTTGGCCGTACAAAATGGCAAGGTAGGCTTTATAGCCTCATTTGTGGGTCCCGCACCCTGTAAGTGGGCCCCACATGCATTTACCGTTTTACCCCCTAGAGAAAAGTAGCACATCGTCGGCAATTGAACATGGGTGATTCGACGGGGTGAATTTGCCATTGAGAAACCAGAAATCATGGACCTTTGTGGAGAGAGAGGGATTTACGTGCCATAGATACGGAGAGAGACGCAAAACAGAAAGACAAAACCACTCTTGACTAGCTTTAGAGGTTATCCTGACTGAAGTCTACGACTGTCTCTCAAATCCTGCCCAGCTAAGCTTCACCGTTGGTCATCTAACCCAATCAGTTGGGCTACCATTTGGCACTCTTAAAAAAGATACACACGACTTCGTTCCAGCTGGTTGCTAAAGTGGCCCTCTACCAATTCAGTCTGACTTTTTCGAAGGTGGAGTAGTCGTACTACTGCACTTCTATGTTATTGGTGCAACCATACTGGCTACATTTTCGTCTTTTTGCCCATGAACTTAGAATTCATTGGTGACAAGAGAGTCAAAAACAAAAGTCTCTATAGTTAGCTTATTTGCTTCAGTGGGAGCTCTTTCTATCAACAGAGGTTGGTCAAGGGAAGAGTGCTGTGTGACATATCTCATAAGGCACAGGAAAATTTCGTTACGTGACAACAAAGACATGTTTGGCATGTACCTTCAGAAGGGAGTTGCTAGTTAGCCAAGGAGATGCTGAAGGTACTAGTTAGCCAAGGAGATGCCCTGGGAACACTCCTTGAGACTGACTATAAATGCTGCCACATCAGCCTCGATTCAAGGCCCCTTCCTAGGCCTCATATTTGCAGCTGAGGATCATTTCCATGGAGAGTATATCCTTATCCTCTTCCTTTGTAAATCTAAGAGAGAGAGAGAGAGAGAGAGAGAGAGAGAGAGAGAGAGAGAGAGAGAGAGAGAGAGAGAGAGCATTCATGTGCAGATTAAATTATATATATATCCTCTTCCTTTGTAAATCTAAGGGAGAGAGTATTCACGTGCAGATTAAATTAATTAATTAATTATATATATCTCCTTATCTTAATGAAATTAAGGAGTTTTAAGTTTTTATATGGATAAGGTTCGAGGAGTAGTTGCAGCCAAACCATTGATTCAATAGGGCCTACATTGAAAGAAAAAAAGAAGAAGCAAAAAACATAAGGTAAGCGAACATTTAAATCTTTTAGTAGCCAACTTTTTCAATCAATTAAACATGATATAAATGAAAGTAATTCAAAAAAGTCCAAAATGCCTACATGGGTTTAAGAAAGATTATGGCTGAAAGAAAGATGCCTATGCCACTCATGAAGAAATACCGTTTAAAGAGCTTTGAAAAATCTTAAAGGGCACCCCTCATGTACAAAAATTCTGCCTATGCAGGGTCCGGGAAAAGGGACTGACCACAAAAGCCTATAGTAGGCAGTCTTACCTTGCATTTTACAAGAGGCTGATCAACACCCTGAACCTGTGACCTTAAGGTCACACGATGACAACTTTTACTGTTGCGCCAACCCTATTAGCTTATATAATATATTATAAGACCTTTTTTATTTCCAACTGTTTCCCTCTCTCTCTCCCTCTCTCTTTCTAACATGTCTTTTTTCGACTCTTGCCCTCTATCTCTTGCCAGTAAGCATGCCTTCTTATTAGTGTATTTAAAACTAAAAGGAGAATAAAGTTTAAAAAAATAATTTGATTTTTTCTTTGTTTTTTATTTTTATTAGTTAGTAAAGAATTACACAAGGAGGGCTTTGGCGCAATGGTTGAATCGTCGCCATGTAACATGGAATTCATGTGTTCAAGACATGAAAATAACATGTTGCAAAATACAAAATAAGAATGCATATGCGAAAGCTTCGTGCAACAGGCTACCCTTTGGTAAACAATTACACTACTCGAATCAGTTGGGTGGCATGTTGTAAATGCGATGAAAAGGCCCATGCGATGGGCTCGTCAGTCAAAATCAAAGGGCAGCCCCAGTGCACAAAGCTCTCGCTATGCGGGGTTCGAGGAATGGGCGGACCACAAGGGCCTATTGTAAGCAGCCTTACCTTGTATTTTGCAAGAGGCTGATTTCACGCCTTGAACCCATAACCTCAAAGTCACACGACGACAACTTTTACCGTTGTGCCAAGCTCCCTTAGCTTATCTTTTCTAATGGACAAGATAATAAGCGGACGTTGTCGCTGACTCAATCACATGCATGGCTTACAGTTACTCGTACGTCTCATTTTGCCTTATTTTCATGTGGAACTAGTTTCCATCGACTAGCAGATATCCTTCTCAACTTGTCAGATTATCTGATTCACACCATCACAGACTGATCAAAGGATCTAAACCGCTGATCGGGATGCTTCCCCAGAGTTTCATTCCTCGCAAAATCATCATTATTAAAATCTATAAACCTCGGTTGAATAGGTCAGATGTCATTCCCTACAGACATCGTAAAGAGCAGCCTGCGGCACGAAGCTCCCGAGTATGCGAGATCTAGGAAAGGGGTGAACCACAAAGAGCCTATAGTATTTTTTTCTTGTATTTTTGTAAGAGGCTGTTTTCACATCTTAAACCGCTGACTTTTAGGTCAGGCGGTGACAACTCAAACGTTGCGGCAAGGCTACCCTTGAGAGCAAAGGTGAGGAGAATGTATGTATGATACAAGAATATCTCCTTTCTAATGGGTCACCTTTCTCCAAATTATCACTCTCATCTTTCTTCTAACCTATGAATTAATAAAACATTTGCAGGAGGAAATTCCATTGTCCATATTATTTGCAAATGATATAGTTTTTATTTATAAAACAAGGGAGGGTGTAAATACAAAACTAGAGTTATTGATAGATACATTAGAATCTAGATGATTAAAATTAGTCAAACTAAGACAGAGTATATGGAATGCAATTTTAACAAGGAGAGAAGCACTATTAAAGATTGATAACCAAGAAGTCCTCCTAAAAGAACACTTCTGATACTTGGGATCGATAATTAATGAGAGTGAAGAGATTGAGAGAGAGCTTACCCAGAGAATCTAAGTGGGTTGGAACAAATAGAGATGCGCCTTTTGGAGTTTTGTGTGATTGAAGGGCGCCACTCAAACTAAAAAGAAAATTATATAGGATGGCTATAAGGCCAACCATACTCTATAGATCAAAATGTGAGGTAGTTAAGGAATAATATGTATATAGGACAAGCGTCGCCGAAATGCAAATGTTAAGATAAATGAGTGACAAGATAAGAAATGATAGAATTATAAATAAAAACATTAGATGAAACTTAAGAGTAGCACCAATAAGTAACAAGATGAGGGATATTAGACTTAGATGGTATAAACATGTCTAGTGGAGACAAAAACAGTATTGGTTAAACGGAGTAAAGCGATCCCAGTCAAAGGTAACAAAAGGGCAAGGAAAAAATCCAAAAGAATCATTGATGTGCCCCGCAACGCAAGTATTCCATCGCCAAAGTCAAGTGCGTAAAATAATGGAGATTCTTATAGGTGTCTGCACAGGAAAATTATAAGTACATGTAGGCCCTAATGTCTTGAGATCTCAAACCAATACCTCATGGTGTGATTCCTTAGAGGGCCCATGCACCAAAATTCTTTTCTATCTTAGCCATGCACAAAGATCTTCTCCGTCCAATGATAATAGTACGCAAAACAATCAATGCGCGGTTGAGATGAGCCATCAACGGGGCCATATACTAACATTCGACCCTCATCTATCATATCTGCTGGGCCCATTTTAGACCTACGTTCATCTAAAACCTTCTCCGTTACGGGATCTTAATTCTTAACTTCCTAACGACTCAGTACCTTTCTACCTTTTATTCTTTAACTTTCCGAGCCGTCCATCTTTTGCTACGCAGTAGTAGCAGTGGTTAGGATCACCCCATTCTGTCGCATTATCTACCTAATTATGAGGTCCACCACAGACCACCAAGCGGTTTAGATCAGCAAACAACTGGGTCCACTGTACTTCTGTCACTAGCAATTGCTACACCAATTTTCCAATGTTTATCGTCTTATACTCCCCAACTTATATAACCGGTTCCGAATACACCAACGTCTCCTACCCCATGTCATCGTAGATGCACCCCATCTGAACCTATTGCCTAGCAAGATCATAAAATGAAGAATTTTGGTTCATGGCCCAAGAGATGAACGGTAGAGACAAATAAAAATGTGGACCCACTAATACTTTTAACTCGCATCAGCCACCAGACGACAAAAGGAGAACCTTTGTGTGATCTTGAGGTAAAATTGCATAATATAGACTCTTTTTGCCCAAATTCAACGCACAATCCGACCAAGACCACTGCCATGGGGGCACCCTCCAAACCATACCATGTTGGACCCACTGGCTTGCAGATCGGAACCGTAATCTTCTAGGTACCCAGAATTTCTTGTCCGTCAGATGAAATTGACGACGGAATTATAAGACTTCTCTACCTTCTTTCCTTGTGAATTTTGCGCCGTCCATCTCGAGTACAGACAGTTACGGTAGAGATCATCCGAAAAACATCTCCCGAATAACGGTTAAGATCACTAGGAAAGTGGGCCCCTTTTTACTTTTAACGCATCTCAACCGCGAGATGACAAAACCAGTTACGCCTGTCACACATATGCAATCGGAGCCAAACCCGGTTCGAGACACCGAGTGGGCAGGACGCACCCGGTAAAGCAACAGTTGTAAGCTTCGGTTACAGCAACCGTCAACGACACCTCTTGTTGGTTGAAGAAGAGTCGGTGCAAGCAAGACAGACTAACTAGAGAGAGAAAGCAAGAGAAGGCTAACTAGAGAGAGAGAGAGCGCCAGGCGATGATGATGCATAGAATATGCTAATTCATATTCTCTCTCTCTTTATTCTCTACGTAAAACGCTTGCTTTTCCCTCTCGGAAGATAAAATCGGGAGGCAAAACTCGGAAGAGGAAGAAAAATGGAGTTTTTTCTGGAGCTCTGTTTAACGGTGTTCCTCTCTCTCTTCTTTGCTTTCCTTTTCGCGAAGCTTGTTTCCGTTGCTTCTGCTACTGATGTCGATCGGATTCCTGCAGAGGATCTGGTTTTGACGACTGATCTTGCTGGTGATTCTGTTTTAGAAGAAAAACCAGGGAGATCGGTTGAGGAAAGAGAACACGAGAGAAAAAGCAGCGGACTTGATGAAAAAGAGGTTTTCGTTGAGAGAGTTGAGAGAATCTGTGAAGAGGATGGAGGATCCGAGGAGAAAGAGGTGGAATTGGTGAAAGCTCGCGAATTTGGAGGAGAGTCGGTGGAAGGTCTTGAACTTGGAGGAGAAACGGTAGAATTTCGTGAAGGTGAGGTAGATGACGGTGGTTTGGAAGAAGAGAAAAAGGTCGAATTGGAAGGAGAAAATGATGAGAAGCGCGATGAATTCGATGTAGCAAAGGAGGTTAAGGAAAAAGATGGCGGAATTGTGGTTGAAGTAGTGAAAGAGGAATCTGGTGAGGTAAGGGAAGGTGTTGAACGGGTCAGGGATTTGGAAGAGAAGGAAAAAGTGGAGAAGAATGTTGATGAGAAGCAGAGTTTGTTTGATGAGGAGGATGATTGGGAAGGGATTGAGAGAAGTGAATTGGAGAAGAAGTTTGGTGACATGGTGCAGTTTGTTGATGCAGGGAATGTTGATGGTATATTGTCAAAAGTTGGGAGTGATGTGCACATGCAATTGTATGGACTTCAGAAGGTTGCTACGGAAGGGCCATGCCTTGAAGCGCAGCCGTCCTTGTTGAAGCCTACTGCGCGTGCAAAATGGTATTGGTTTTTCTGCTTGTTGCATGTTTGTGTTTAATTCTGAATAGATATTAGATAGGTTATTGCTGTGACGTTCTCCGTGAGTTAGTTTGAACCTTCCAAACAGAAAAAACATTTACGGGCCGTTTAGATAGGTTGAAAATTGAATCGCACTGCTAGGATAGATTATTAAAAGCAAAAAACCTTCTCCTATATTATTGAATTTTCCTCAGCTTCCAATTAAAGGTGAATTATAACTCGGATTTGAGATGTCCAAACGCAAAGTAAATCAGACAAGCAACTTTGAAACCCCTTTTTGCAGATGTCTCTTGAAAATTGAATTCTTTCTATGTCTATAGTCATGGATTGTTTGTAGAAAAGTCATTGAGCTCGAACTGTGAAGTAGGTGAACAATTGGGATTGCAATGGGATATTGCCATCCAAATTGCATTGCCTTGCTATATTGCACCAGTAACCGTGTTGCTACTTCACCCGTTTATATGATGAATAGGGGTTCTTAATTACTCCACGAAGTATTGGGGTCAAGAAACAAGACAAAAGAAACCAAAATTCAAAATCAAGAAACCACATGCCAAGCACAAGTTAATAGATTTAAAATTACTGATCAACTCCACACAAGACCCATGAAAGACACCTGGTAGAGCACCAAACCTATAAAATCTAGAAATGGAAGTAAGATAGAGGAGTGAAAAGAAAGAAGAAATCATCACATAGGCTTCTAATGTAGCTTGACAAGCTGGAAACTTTGCATTTCCCAGTTCAGAAGGGATTTAGTCCTTTGTGCTAAATTCCAGTTTAACCATTTGGCTTGGTATTTCTATTACCATTGGAGTTTTTCATCTTTTTCTTTTTGTGGGTGAGTGCATGGGTAAAAGTTGTCATCGTGTGACCTTGAGGTCACGGGTTCAGGGCGTGGAAACAGCCTCTTGCAAAAATGCAACGTAAAACTGTGTACTATAGACACTTGTGGTCTGCCGTTTCCCTGGACCCCACTTATGAGGGAGCTTCGTGCACCAGGGCTGCCCCCTTTTTTTTGGTGCGTGGATGCGGGGCCTCAAAATGTGTTCAG
Source organism: Warburgia ugandensis (assembly GCA_035236585.1). NCBI lineage: Eukaryota > Viridiplantae > Streptophyta > Magnoliopsida > Canellales > Canellaceae > Warburgia > Warburgia ugandensis. Next base: position 47,425,842 of record CP141129.1, read on the forward strand.
AAATTAAACATGAATCAACACATGCATCATATCTTGCCATGGGAATGCCTTGAACATCATTTTACAAGAAAGTTATACTAAAAAGAGGCTGGGTCTCCCCTCTAGAAGGATCTGGACTTAGTTGTAGAGGCTGTGTTGAGAGCATCTGCACAAAAATTGACTTCCCGAGACTCATGATGGAAGGAAGCTCTCAGAAAATGCTGATATGGGCTATGTCATTCATTCTCTTCCAGTTAAAAGGGGCTTGTTAATGCTTCTAATTTGGTACACTTTAGCTAACTTGAAATAGGGGACCAAAGCTCATGTGCTATTAGGTTTTTCTGTCTTGAAACCTAGCATTGAGTGGGACAATATTGTCCTGTGGAAGGTTAATGGTGATTGTCACCAGTTGTAACTGACGTTGAACCATTCAACCTAAGGCTTTCACTATGAGTTGATAAAACTCAGATCAAGGTGCTCTGTGGGCTGTGACAACAATAGGAAGCAACAAAACACGAGGACCTATTTTCGACCAAATTTCAGGGTATAGTTTGATTGCTAGTTACAACAACAGGGTAAAGAGCTGCTATGTGTGAGTGATGGAGAGCACTGGTTACGTTGTGCAAGGCATGCGTGGCAACGATTGGGGAACATGAATCCAGAGGTTGCTATGGAGCAATATATCAGTCTTCTATCTGACAGCATTCCTGGATATACTGGAAAAAAGCCCACAGTATGTTATCTTCTTGCATTATTTGAAATTTCTCCATTTTATCAGCCATTTTTGCAATAGTAAATGAGGTGTGATCATATTATATGTTTCTTTAATATGATGTTTGATACAGGAAGCTAAGAAATTGGATGAAGGTAATCGGGCTGCCGAAGGAATAGCCAGTACAAATGCTGGTGATTTAAGCTCATTGTCTCCTATGTAAGTTCTTCTATGTTAATATTATCTCCCACTGAACATTAGCAAAAACATAAACAAATACTAAAAGGGTAGTCATATAATTGTCCCCCAATTTTGATTCATTAGATCCTTTCTAATTCTATGGACTCCTATAACTCTAGGTTGGCCCAGATTTATGAGGATCCAAATCGTTTAAAATGTTGCACTTGACCTTAGACATTCCAGGTTCCTAAATTCCCATCAACTGGTTGATCCTAGCCACTATTTTCTTGAATTGTAAATTGAGCTGTCAAAAGTTTCAGTGTCCATTTTATAACTAAAAGTGGCAATGGCTAGGATCATGCAATGGATGAGATTTTGCAGCATGGTCCATCTAACTTGAGCAATATTATGAATGATTTGAATCTTCATAAATCTAGGCCCACCTAGAGTTATAGCTGTTTCTACCATTTAGTCAGGGGCTAATGAATTAAAAATAGGGGGTGATTTTACCATAACCCATACTAAAAACATAAGCTTGTTGTTGCATCCTCAGATGGGTTCTGCAAATATAAGGTGCTGCATAATTCTTACCAATTCAAACTGCTTATCAATATTAAGATTCTTTTTCTCAATCTATTGTTTTTGTTTCTTTTTTGGCTTGTAGTCTTCCACAGATGAAATAATTGTTTTGCAGGAAAGAAGAAGTTTGTTATGAAGGTCGTGATGCTGTTGGTGGTCCGAAAATACTATGAGTAGGGTATGCTAGTTAATTCATTGCTGCTTTTCTTTCCTCCCGATCCAAGTTACCTGTTATACCAAAGGTTACAGAAAAAGAGCAGGCATTCTTTTGGAATTTGAGTGGATTAAAATATGTTCTTTTCTTTTAAACGAAGGGCAGAAAGCAATTAGAATAAGTTGGATGCAGTCAGCTATTAGAAGCAAAATTGCTAATGATGGTTGAGGCATCTGTTAAAAGTGATAATTGTTAATGATGGTTGAGGCATCTGTTAAAAGTGATAATTGTTAATGATGGTTAGGGCGTCTGTTAAAAGTGGTAATTGTTAATGATGGTTTGAGGAATCTGTTAAAACTGATACTTGGGCATCTGTTGTAAGTGATAATTGTTAATTGTTTATGATGGTTGGGCTTGAAGTGCAACATTCAAATAGAAAATTACACGAGACTATTAGATTTAGCACTGTATATTGGTAGAAAATCTCTGTCCATGTTCGGCTAGTTGTAGAACTTGGGCTGCATTTGTTTCGTCCAACTATTTTCTGGAGCCTTATGGTTGACAGTCAGACATTGTGGTTCATTTATTACTCTCACTTCACCATGTTCTAGCAGTATACTTTCCTCACCATAGTGCTGATGATCATCATGAATTACTAAAATACAAATCATGTTAGTAATATTTCCAATATTAATGAGCATAGGTGTATATGCCTTCAGTACTTAGTGTTTGTTTCTTTCTTTTTAAGTTTTTCTTCTCCTTTCCCCATATTGTTCTAGTTCATCATGGATTTTTATGCTTTAGTTTTAGGAAAGCAACTTGTTTTAATTTTCTTACTTCTACTGTCCTCTCTTTCCTTCATGTCTCCAGTATCATTCAGATTGATGTTGAAAATGGTGGAAATGCCCTTGGGCAAACTCTCTGCTTCTCCAGCTAGGTAATCTTGCATTCTTTTCCTTTACCTTTTTCAAGTTAAAGCTGAAGCTTAATGTGTTTTCTGTGTTATGCAAGTCCATAATCTGATATAGGATCCAGTGAAATAGATAAAATAGATCAAACATATGACTCGCCAAGTCCATAATTTGGTATAGGATCCAGTGAAATAGGTAAAATAGGTCAAACATATGACACGCTTTGGGTAACATGGCTTCGAGGAAATTATTAATATTTGACTTGTATTCTTTTTCCCTTATTGTTTTCAAGTTAAAGCTGAAGCTTAATGTGTTTTTCCTGTGTTATACAAATCCATAATTTGATATAGGATCCATTGAAATAGGTAAAATAGGTCGAACATATGACTCGCTAAGTTCACAATTTGGTGTATGATCCAGGGAAATAGATAAAATAGGTCAAACATATGGCGTACTTGGCTAACATGGCTTGGAGGAGATAAGATAATTGATTCGCAAGATCACCTTTTAAAAACAAAGAGATTACAGGGTTTAACCTCATGACTGCAGACCCTATACAAACATACAGTTCAAATAGCATTAAGGTTAACATTTTAAAACTTTATTAACTGCTGAACTAAATATTCCAGGCATTGTCATGAAGAACTAAATGGGTGGGATTGGATTCACATTATTTTGATTCTGTTGTGTAATTTGGGTGTACTACTAAGCCTCTTCTGCCACTGAACCTTTTAAACTCCCCGCTGATTACTGCATTTCTGCCAGTGGTGCTCTGCATGATGACGGGTTGAAAAGATTTCTTTTTAAAAAGATATTAAACAAGGTCTTATGATATTATGTTCCTCGTGAGAAAGAGTCAGGTCATCCAGAGTTGTGAGTGGCTCAAGTGAGGGTGATCCATTCCCAACAGCTGACAATTCTTATTAGTAAAACTGAAAAACAGCGTTTACAAGTTTGCACGTCTTGGGTCAGATAGCTGGTTGCTTTTGTTTATGTGTGGACAATTTAGTGATCTCCTTGTTATATTCACAAATTGGTTATTGATGGACTCCTTATTTTAAATTGCTTAATATATCACAAGAAGGATACTCCCAAATATTACCTACAAATAAGCCAAATCAGTAATGTGCAAGGTGGTAATATATTGGCCTTTGACAAAGTGAAGTTTGAAATCTACCTTGGCAAAAATACATAACATATATGAAGATCAGAATAAATATACTTGACCTTTAAGTTTTATGGATGAATTATGCATTCTATTGGATGTTGAACATGGAGAAGCTGTTTGCTGTTTTTGTTTCTTTACTGCTGTTCCTTCCTGGGATAAAAGCTATCCAAAACTTCTAACTATAAATGTCTTCCTTCCTGATTCCGCTGTTGTTGTTTGCTCATTATTTATGTTATACTATCTTTGACAGGCAACATTTGAGGATATGATTGATCAACTCTTGTATATTTACTGTAACTCGGTTCTGTTGGAGTTTTCAGGACAATCAATCAGAGATTTCTTTGATCATGTTACTCTCTCCAAATCCGGGGACATTCCCAATTATCTTGCTGGAAACTGGCTGAGGCAATTGCCAAGGACAGGCCCTTCTATATAATCGTGGCCTTTGCAACCAAGGACTGGTACACCGTGTTTGTCAATAAGACTGTATATGCATGTAGCTAAACTCCTGCGTCGTTTGGTTGTGTATAACAACATTCACGTGCACATAATTTTTATGATGTAATTATTGTTGTGCTGACCAATATATATTCATGTGGTCGTCTGCCCTGTCTTCTCTTATATTGCCTGTTGAATCTAATGTTGAGAAATCAGAATTAATCATGATCATGATACTGGGCATCGTGAAAAAAAAAAAATTGGTTACAATTTCTTATGGCCAGTTTTTAACTCTGAAACATTCTCAGGTAACTTCTATTTAGGAGTAATATCTTCGTGGTATGTATCTGTATACATATGAATTATGCGATTAAAAACTGTAAATCATTTCTCTTATCAGTGTTGTTTGCTATTATTTGAATTTAGCATCTGTAACTAGTCAAGTGCATGCAAACGTGCTAGTTGAGAACTTCTGTTTGCTAAATTGTGGGATATTTGGTCGTGCGGCAATGGTAGTCAGTGGCAAGGCAATGGCACCCGTTATGTTTGATATGTACTCCATTGCAATTTTATGTTGGTGTGGAAAGTTTTGATCCTTTAGTGAGAATCCGTAGCAGGAGATTAAAGACAGCGCCATTACCATTTTGTCATCCGCTAGATTAAGTCCACATAGAGTGGTCTGTTATATTGAACGAACTCATTTCTAGAAGTGTTTGTCAAAGAAGGTTGATAGTTCTATCCTTTACCCTGGTCTCGTTTTCCTAGTTCTGGACTTCTTTTGAAATTGGCATTTGGTTCGTGATGTCTTCAATGCACCAGCTAACCATCCAATGAGAAGGTAGCCATCTTTGGATTTAGGCCCTTGTACTTCCTTTTTGGATGGCAGTAACCAGTTTGAAGCTTATGAGTACCAAAGAACTCCAATCCTCGATAATAATAAAAAAAGAAGATCAAACACACACACATGCACACAAGTTATTGTCCTGGCATCTTTTTCTATGTTTTCGCTTTTGTTTTTCCAAAAGTCTCATCCTAATCCTAGAAATCTTGACAAAACACCTAAGAATCCAAAACTCAGAGAAGATTCTACTATTCTCCTACTTTTGTTGAGTCCTTTGTAGTCTACTGTGGAAACAAAATGAAAGTGGAGGCATATATTAATTTTATTTTGTGGAAGTTAGGCACGCATAATTAGTTCTGAGCAGAAATTTAGTATTTTAAAGATATGTATTTCCAATTAGTGGCTCTGCACTTCTTGACCCAATTTCCTAAATTGAAAAGAAGAGAAAAAGCATAAAATCGGAGTTGGATCTTTTAGAGCTCTCCGTGCAATCTTTTTTATCAGTCTACAACTATCACCGTCAATATCCCTCTATTAGTTGTTGTTCCTGCCAGCGCACAAACATCTTCCTTCCAAATTGAGCTTCTTTAGGCAAAAGGATGTTTGCACACATCCCTTTAGGGGATTTAGAAATAGTGATTGCACGTTGAAGGGGTGTGCCAATAATAGGTCTGGGAAAGGTGTATGCATGAGGACCTGTAGAGTGTTATACAAACACAAAAGGGCAGTCCCGGTGTACAAAGCTCCCATGTATGCAAGGTCTAAGGAAGGGACGGATTACAAGGGTTAATAGTACGCAGCCTTACCTTGTATTTTGCAAGAGGGTGTTTTCATGTTTTGAACCTGTGACCTCAAAGTCATACAACAACAACTCTATTGTTACACCAAGGCTTCCCTTGTAGTCACACGACACACACACACATATACACACATATATAGAGAGAGAGAGGTGCTCCACTCTCTACATTAATTGGCATTGCTGTTTATCCATGAAGCATTTCCTTTTGGGTAGTATTGTGCGATGGTCGCTCCAGATTCTCTTCAGAAGGTCGAGATTGTAAAGACAACTTCAGATGTGTTTATTAGCGTTCATAATGGTTCTTGGTTCTCCTCTTGCTGAGATTATGTAGTGGAAACTAGATCTTCTTTAGATTGACCAACCTGTCCAATTCAGAATTGGACAGGTTGGTCAATCCAAAGAAGATCTCCTTGCATGGTTTTAGAAAGGAGGAAGAAAGGAAACAACAGAATGAAGGATATTATTTTGATATTTGGTTCGTCACTTAGCTTTAGTGCAATGGTAAAAGTTTGTCGTAGTGTGACCTTGAGGTCACGGGTTTAAGGTGTGAAAATAACCTCTTATAAAAATACAAAGGAAGACTGCAAACTATAGGCCCTTGTGGTTTGCCCCTTCCCTGAACCCCGCATAGGCAGGAGCTTCGTACACCAGGGCTCCCCTTTTATTTGGTTCCTCACTTCCTAAGATGAGCAGACAACTAAGGGAAGACTTGAGACAGCACAGCATCAATACGAATTCAAGGGAACAAAAGCGCATCAGTAAGTCCAGTTAAAGTGCTATTTGATATACAGATAGTTTCAGTAAGGACCCACTGGACGTGAACTAGCTCATGTGATGTCAAATAGATTTCCAGTTAGTTCATCTTATGTATAACTGCAGAAACTCACTAGGAGATGCATTAATCAAGCCTGATATGAAACGATTAGTGCAACTCACATGCCATTAATACAGTCTTAGGCATTCATTTAATGGACCCTAATACTGATTATCTGGCCACAGTTAACTCAGGATAGTTAGCGATTTTCTCGCTAAACCCTCAGTTAAGTTTTCATGTGGCACGCTGTTAGAAAGGCACTTAGTAAATGCAGTTTAAGCATCTACAAATTTCAAGAGCCTAAACAGAAATGGTAAAGAGTGTTAAGGGCAGTGGTTAGGATCAAACAATATGCACACACAGTAAACACAGAGTTTTTACGTGGTTCGGCTATGTATAGCCTAAGTCCACAAGAGAATGAGGGGGAACAATCCACTGTAGGAGAGAGATTTACAACCCGATGCTTTGAGCTTTGCCTCTAGATCTATTTATAGAGATCAGAGGAAAGCTTGTAGTGTTATACACAAATTCAAACTCTTATCTCCTTATCATTATCTAATTAGGACTCCTACTCAATCTCCTAATCAAATTTGATCTTCTAACTTTAATAGACTTCTATTTTTTGCAAGAGTCTTCTGGAGATGGACATCTTCAATCTCCCCCGCCATCCACATGCCACACTCAATTAGTCTAAACTCATGGCTGTCATATTTTTACATAGCAGTAACTTCTCATAGGTTACCACCTTTGCCAACATGTCTGTAGGATTCTCATCAATGTGAATCTTTTTCAGCTTTAACATTTGTTCTTCTATCACCTCTCATATCTAGTGATACTGTATGTCAATGTGCTTGGTGCGCATATGAACATTGAGTTCTTGCTCAAGTCTAGAGCACTCTAACTATCATAATATATCTTGTATTTTTCCTGTGTGATAAAGAGCTCCTGGAAAAACTGCTTCATCCACAACATTTCCTTGCCTGCTTCAACTCAGCAATATATTCAGCTTCTGTTGTCGATAGAGCTACGCACTTATGCAACTTGGATTGCCACGATACAACTCTCCTTGCAAAAGTGAAAATAAACCCTGATGTTGACTTTATTCTATCAAGATCTCCAGCCATAGTAGCATCTGTGTAACCTTCCAAGAGTGTATCTGTACTTCCGAAGTACAAACACAACTTAGATGTGCCCTTCATGTATTATAGTATCCACTTCACGGCTTCCCAATGATCTTTTCTTGGATTTGAAAGAAATCTGCTCACAACTCCTACTGCATGAGCTATATCCGGCATTGTGCATACCATTGCATACATCAAACTCCCAATTGCTAATGAGTAGGGAATCATAGCCACTTTGTCTGTTTCCTGTGGTGTTGAAGGACATGTCTTTTTGCTCAATTTGAAGTGATTGCTAAGTGAAGTGTTGACTAGCTTGGCGTTCTCCCTGTTGAACCTCTTGATTACTCATTCAACGTACTTTTCCTTTGACAACTACAACTTTCTTGTTTTCTTGTCACGTGTTATCTTCATCCCCAAAATCTGCTAAGCTGCTCCTAAGTCTTCATGTTAAGAGACTCAAATAACTCCCTCTTCAATCTGCTGATCATAGTCATATTTGGTCCAACTATCAGCATGTCATCTACATAGAGTAGTAGAATGATGAATTTACACTCGGGTAATCTCTGGACGTACACACACTAATCTACAGCTGCTCTTTTGAAACCTTGACTCGTCATTAATGAGTCAAACTTCTTGTACCACTGTCTTAGTGCTTGCTTGAGGCCACAGAGACTTTTTCTTCAACTTGCATACCAAATGCTTTTTCTTCTCAACTTCGAAACCCTCTGGTTGTTCCATGTATATCTCTTCTTTTAGATCTCCATGTAGAAAGGTTGTCTTGACATCCATTTGTTCAAACTTCAAGTTGTGTTTTGCCACCACTCCGGGTACAATCCTGATTAATGTCATCTTCACCATTGGTGAGAAGATCTCCTCAAAGTCTATTCCTTTTATCTGCTCAAAGCCTTTGACGACCAATCACGCTTTGTACTTAACTGGTTCTCTATTGCCTCCTCTTTTCACCTTGAAGACCCACTTGTTTTTCATTGCTCTTTTCCCCTTAGGAAGTGTCACTAGCTCATATGTTTGATTTTTCATTAATGAGCAAATTTCTTTTTGCATGGCTTGCACCCATTTGCCACTGTCTGCATGCACCAGGGCTTATTGAAAATTCTCTAACTCCCCTTCATCAGTAAGCATGACATATTCTAATTCTGGATATTTTTGTGATGGAATCAGAATACATCCTCTTGTTAACATCTTTCGCTAAACTTCTGCTTATGGCTGAGGAGTCGATTCAGCATCTGATGTTCCAACATCTTTTAGTATAGAGGGTTGATGCTCCCACTACTCAAATTCCTTTGCCTTAGGTTCAGCTTCTCATGTAGCTTCTGAGTCAACCTGTATAGGTGTTGAGTTTGGTACCAAATATGAAGTACTGAGGTCTTTAGCCTTTTTTGGTTCTTCATATAACTGATTCTCCTGAAACACTACATCTTTGCTTTGGATGATCCTTCTGGCTTTAAGGTCCCACAATCTGTATATGAATTCTTCATCTCCATACTTGATGAAGATATAAGGGGTAGACTTTAGGTTTAGCTTTTGTCTCATCTCTCTAGATACATGTGCAAATGCTCTACACCCGAATACCCTCAGGTGTGAATAAGTCACCTTCTTGCCGGTCCACTTCTGCTCTGGAACTTCAAAATCTAATGGTGCTAACGGTGACCTGTTGATCAAGTAGCTGGCAGTCTTCATAGCTTTACCTCAGAATGGCTTAGGTAGCTTAATCATACTAAGAATGCATCTTACTCTCTCCACAATAGTCTGGTTCATTCTTTCAGCTACTCTATTGGGCTGTGGGGTACGTGGAACTGTCTTCTCGTGTTGAATGCCGCTAGCTACTCAATATTCCCTTAACTCTTTTGAGGAATATTCTCCTCCATTGTCTATTCTAAGGCACTTGAGTTTCTTCCTAGTTTGCTGCTCCACCATTGCGTGGAATCTCTTGAAGCATTTGAATACCTGTTTTTTATTCTTTACAAAGTATACCCATACTCTCTTAAATGTATCATCTATAAAGATTACAAATTATTTATTCCCGCCCAGTGACTCTACTACCATGGGACCATATACATCCGAGTACACCAAACTCAAAATTTTATTTATTTTATTATTAGAAGAAGAGCAAGCAACCCAATACTGCTTGCTAAATAAATAGTAATTACATGAATTAAGAGTTATACCTTTGGCTAGTTTAATGAGCTGCTTCTTCGCAAGTGTGAACAGACATTTATCTTATATGTGGCCTAATCTTATATGCCAAAGGTTTGGTGATCCTTCATCCTCCACTCCATTAAGGCTATCTTTGGATATTCTTATGTGGGTCTTGTACATTGTGCTACATGTGTCCTTTTGCCATGATTATTGTGCCTTTCATCAATTTCTAAGTATTGTTGCCAAAGTAGTTGGTGTAGCCTTGTCTGTCAAGAGCCGGGACTGAGATTAGATCCAGTTTGAGTTCTTGTATGTATCGCACCTCCTTTAGTACTATTGTGCAACCAATGTTTGTCTTTATCTGCACATCACCGATCCCAACTATTCTTGAAGAGCTGTTATTCCTCATCTTTACAATGCCAAAGTCTCCTTCTTTGTAGGTGATGAAGAAGTCCTTGTGTAGAGTAACATGATAGGAAGCTGATGTATCTATCACCTACTCTGCTTCACTCTTGATCACATGTAGGCATGACTCCTCCTTAATAGTGAGCGCTGCTATGTCTTGAGCAATGATGATCATATCAAGTATAGGAGTGTGAAATGTCAGAAAAATTGAATAATAAGGATAGTTCAGGTGACATAGACCGTTGATCTAGATAAGAGAATTAGTGGACAAATAAAGAGTAAATTGATAAAGGGGTATATATATGAAATTGAATAACACAAAAAAGTACTGTGGTACTGACAAGTGTATCAAATCATCCAGTTTGAGAGGAGTACGCATCTGATTTGGTGATGGTAGCAAATGACATTTAATGTTTTACTTTGTTTTTCTAAAAAATTGCATCATATCATAGCATCTTGATTGATTGGATTGTTGTAGCATGATTTCTTATTTTATACCTTGTAATTGATAAGTTTTACACTATGATTGATGTAAGATTTGATAATACTTGAATGGATTTCATTTGATATGGTGTTATGGCATTAATACATACGGACGCGTATATAGATTTGAATATCTCCTCCTTATTGCATCACTAAGACATAATGATTTCCATAGAATTGAGGATGGAGACTTGGTGGCTAGTCCTTGAGAGGCTAACCTTGAGATAAGAGGTGCTTTGGGATGTTGAGCCATGAGTGCTCCTGGGTTTTTATGAGATTTGTGATTTTCGTATTTTGCAATTTATGACAGGTGCTTTTATCCAGTGGTTGTCATGTTAGGAGGGATTATGGTAGGTCACCCACGCTCTGATTTTATGAGATGATAGATACCTGCCCACAGATGACATTCGGTAGGAGTTGGTAACATGGGTAGTCCACACTATCGGTTCGGCCCACCCATGGGGACGGACGGTGAGTCTCCCATTACAGTGTCAACAGGGAGCGATAGTCGGTAGACCTAAGATGTACGGTTACTACTGCAACATGATGATCCATATACTTATTATGTATGTATACATGATGAGATTGGATATAACATTTTAGTGCCTAAGTGTGACGACACTTAGAGGATTGGTACGAGTACTTATGACCTGTTGTATGAGTGTAAGGGACACTCGTCAGACCCACGCATCGTGGGGAGCCTTACTTGTTATTGTATGCTCTTTGAGATTACATCATACTCATGTTTTCATGTACATGTGACTCATGTTTTATTTAGTAGTGAGCATCGCTGAGTTTTATGAGAGAGGTGATGGCTTGAGATCAGACAACAGTGGTTGATTCGTAGGAGAGTATTGATTCAATCTGTGACCAGTGTTTGGCGATGTAGTGGTACATGTTTAAAATGCGGAACATCTTCTCCAGCGAGGTTTTGGATTTGGCGATGGATTTTAGAAAGGCGAAGAGGTTTATTGCTGCTTCTCTGGTGATTCAGAGAAGCATGATTCATTGATTTTCTTAAAGGTGGTGAATATGTGATCGCAGAGGATTCTCTCGTCGAAGAAAAGAGTTTTGACGGCAATTTTGGACCCAGTTCTTGAAAACATGTCCTTGTCGGTGTGTGTGTGTGTGTGTGTGTGTGTGTGTGTGTGAGAGAGAGAGAGAGAGAGAGAGAGAGAGAGAGAGAGAGAGAGAGAGAGAGAGGAGTTTTGCAGCCTTGGAAAGTGATATGGGCACCCTTCTCATGAAAAATTAGAGAACCCCAATATTGATAAGGACACACTCCAAGAGCAAAATTAGTACCCATGAAATTGATAACAACAACCCTCGTCAGGAAACTTATATTGGTGAGTTAACTCGGTGATAGCTGAAGAATGATCTGGTGACAGCTAAGAGTTGACTCAGTGAACAAGTGTGGAAAGTGGTTATAGTGACTATTGTGAGTGGACTCAACAATTGCGAGTGGGGGCTGGCTCGTGAATAATAGTGAGATGACTCAATAGCAGTAGTAGAAATGCTTAGTGAATAGTGTTGGAATGGCTCGGTGAACAATGGTGAGATGACTCGGTGAAAAGAACTTGCGATTCGAGTGGACTCAGTGACCATTCTGAGCGAACCCGATGACCATTCCGAGTGGACGCGATCATTCCAAGTGATATTTATGAGCATTTAACGAGGGCGGGTGTGGGGCACTGGCAAACTTCTCGGCGGCAAGCTTCTAGATAATCATGGTACACTTGATGACTTACTAGCACTTAAACTCAGTAGAGAGTGTTAAGAAGGGGAGCAGCAACCCTTCTAGGAGGGGCTGTAGATACGCACAAATTGTTGATAGAGCTGCTGGAAAGTGCAGACGATTATAAGAGGGAGAGCTGGCTGGCAGACTTGTAATTTGGGAGAGTTGAATTAAAGTGCATCCTCCTCCCATAGGTATGGAGGGAGAGATTGTTGGGGTGGACCCACATGTGGTCCATACCCATGTGAGGAAACCTGACAACATTAGGGCACTGTCAAGATAAGTTCAAATAGGATAAGAATTGATCAGGATAAGGATCAAACAGATAAGAGTCCATCCTTATCCATGTGAGAGAGAGTTTGTACTTAGTGAAAGAGAGGAGGGCCTCCTCCTCCTCATCCATGTAATCTGATCAGATCATAGTGGAATTCCTCCTCTCCCATGGACGTAGGCTGAGTCTAGCCGAACCACGTAAATCTCCTTGTTTTCTATTGCGTTGTGTGTGATTGAATTGATCTAGATCACAAGATCTGTGAAATCTGGCACATCAAAGAGAGAGTGAGCTAGAGTTGAACAGTGTTAAAATTTGGTTTTTTACTTTCTCCCTCCATAAGGAAGGGGATGTTGGAGTTTTCAAGAGATAAGACATGGGCAAGGATTTTCTCATATAAGCAGAAAGTGAGAAACAGAGGAAGAGTTGTTCTCGTGGACTTGTCCTCAATCACAGGCAATGCATCAAAGCAGCTCCTATAATTCTGTTTGTGCAACAATCTTTAGTTATATTTGTTGTTAATGATCACTAGTCAAACTGCTGCAATTTCTTGTAATTCATTTATTTATCACTATAACAATGGGATTTTTCTTTCCTTTTTCCTTTTTTCTAACGGTAGATACACACACCCTTTAGAAGTCCCTAACCTCTAATCTGATTGGAACTCACTATTGTGCCACTGCACCACACTCACACACCCTCATCTTATTATCATTTTACTTTACATAAGAGTCAGAAAAAACTGTTCTAGTAGGCATCGAGAATCATGTGTTATGCAAAATTTATTCTGAGTTCCAACCCTTCTGATTCTCGCGTTGTTTTTCTTTTGCTTATGCCAGATTACACCCAAAAGTGACCATGATCCATTTGTTGCATGGCAGAGATAAACTGTTATGACACCATTGCTCTTACCAGAACCTTATCATCATCATCATCAAGGCCTTATCTTAATCAGGGGCCAGACACATGAATCTTACCAGAACCTTATCAACTAGACCCATCCAAATAAATGGCGACCTAGACAATTCGCATTCTTGGCCCTGTCTACAATTCTCATCCGACACACTACCCAGCTAAGAGATGCCCTTGGTTGTGAATTGTTCGGATCTCCCATACATGTTAGAGTTTAGGTCTCCTGAGATACAATCCAGTGGAAGTTGCCAGTCTATTACATATATGGTTGTGAGAGTGTACATGGGTGCGTTTGAGAGAGAGAAATGTGTTTGTATAAAGTATGACTTTAGAAAGTTCAAGTAGGTAAACATTTCTCTTTATTACAACAGTACTTATTCTAGGCCGTACGATAGTTGGCTGTGCTCCAGAATCTCATCCGTTTAGACGATTTTCTTTCCAGCAAAATTTAGCGGTAGGAGAGGCCAGCATTTTAAGCAACAGCTCACCACTACGAGATAGGATTTACTTGTTATCTGAAAGTTAAATGGTCTGCACTTGAGGCGTAGTATCATAGCCTGGGTAACTGCTTACGGGAACAATTAGCCTTTTTGGTGAATTTTCTCGGGTGTAAAACAAACCTGCGCTTTTCTTCTTCTTCGGTTGAGTCCCAGTGGGTGGACATGCATTTGATACAGAAAAGTTCACGCCCTTTCTTTCAAGGGTGATGAAGTTTTGTTCTATAAATATAACTGTTCATCGTATTTGGAATGGCTTAGATAGGCTACATATCAAATCATATATATCTTAGAAGATTTTAACATATTTTCATGATAAGATATAGTGATCATTCATTTTTACTAAATTTTCAATGACCCAAAACAAGTACCTGTATCATTCCAGTATTTGATTTTTATTGGATTGCTTAACTTTTATATGAAGAATACGATGAACAGCTTAGATCGTAAAAGTTTTATCTTTAGCTAAATTTATTTCTATCAGGTGTTCAAAAAAAAATTTCATGGGCTTCTCCCTTTTAAGGCATTTATGCCTCTTGGGCGTGTGAGTGCGGTGCAATGGTGCAAGAGTGATCATGAAGTTTAAGAGCGATGCGTGATGAAACTTTGTTCCATATATCTTCAACATCTATTTTCAAGCAAGATGAAGACTTTAGATGTTTGCAAAGAAGTCATCATGTGTGAAAAAGTGAGGCTTCTAATTTTGTGCTAAAAAGGGAGTTCTGTGCACGAAGCTCCTGCTTATGCGGGGTCGGGAAAAGGGTTCGGAGAATGGACAAACTACAAGAGTCAATAGTAGACAATCTTTTTGCAAGAGACTGATTTCACGCCTTGAACCCATGATCTCATGGACGACCACTTTTACCATTGCGTGAAGGCTCCCCTTCTTCCTAATTTCGTGCTGTCTAAGACATTTTGATCAGCTTAGAATCTTTTGAGCAATCTTAATGCACATGTTTTCGTCTTTGAAAATATTAATAAAATGAATGGTCGCAATTTTTGACCCAAAAAGCAAAAAGCAAGCTGAAAAGCACCCAATGGGCGTGAAAATTGACCTCCAAGAAGTCACTTAGTTCTGCATTACACGCAAACTATTGCATTTGCGTACCAACAATCCACAGCACAATCAACTCAGGAAAAAGAAATCTATTTATCCAAAAGAATAATGCCATAAATTACACCAGAGTATACAAAAGATGGATCCTCAGCCCTTGACAGTCGGCGGTTTCTTCCATTTCTTGCTCCTGTAGATTTTCTCATACACTTTCTTCGTCCTAAATGCCAACACAACATCCAACCCAAATCCGATAACACAAGCAAGGGCCATGATTATGAAAGCTAGCCTGTAGCAGTGGGCTCCGACGCATGTGTTGCCGCCTCCGGCGACTTGCGTTGCTTCAGCGTCGTACAAGAATCCGGCCAGTAGGCCGGAGAAGAGGAAGGAACCGAGAGGGAGGTTTAAGATGAGGATGTTGTAGAGTAGTCCATAGTATTTAAGGCCGAACATCTCGGATGCCATCGGCACGGTGACGGCTACCCTGACTCCATAGCAAATTCCGACGACTATGGAGCCAACGTATAAAGACCCAGGCAGGGCCATGGCCATGACTATATATCCAACGGCCATTAGGATTTGAGAGGCTGCATTCCACAGTGGTCTTGGTGTGGCAGCTTTCCTGCAAGGATGAAACATAAATTGGTAAGAGATTTCTATCTATATTTCTAAATAAAAACTTGCAAATTGTAAAATAGAAACATGCATAACAACTTTATAGCAAATAAAAAATAAATAAATAAATTCCACCTTATTACTTCAATAAAAACAACAACACACTCCTCTAGTTGATATTGCCAAGTGGGTCCACCCCAGCGGAGGATCCTAGACCTCCAAAATGGCCAACGGTGGGATCATTTGATAGAGAACTTTTAGATGGTCATGCTCGGGACCATAGATAAATGGTTTAGATTATTCAGACAGTGGGCCCCGACCATCACTCTTATAAATCAGATCTTCTATTTCATTAATCTAACCACCAACTCTTTTAGCATTTTCCGTGCCAAGATCGATTAAATCAGCACACCGTTGGATTAAGAGCCTATGACCAGGAAGGGGCTACCTAAATCGAAGGGCTTCGTGAAACTTCTGCTCTAAGTTCAATCAACGTAGGAGATTACTCCACGTGGCTGACATGCAGCACTACTAAATGTTATATCATTTCCCAGAATCTTTATCCGTAAAATCCACAGCCACATTTCACCAACTCCCAATGAGAAGTTGGGGACCAGCCTACCAAAACGACGTTGCTGGTCCAAGTGGTTATAATTTGAGGAACTTCCCCAGCAACCTCCAGAGATTCTTATGGGCAGCTGCCACAGTTGGGCCATGGAAATTGTGGCCGGCCAGCCCGAGTCGGTGCCAAAGTGACAGGATTTCCCGTGGTTCCATCATTTCCTCCATGTGGACCACCGGTTCTTCACCGTCACAATTCTACATTCATGGTAGACAAAACCTAAGGTCACTGTCAGTGAAGCGCAGCCTTCATTCTGCTACAAAACATGAGGCGGACCACCTACTGACTTGTAGTGCCCCTTCAGGCAATTTCCAAATACATTTGTGCCTCTATTGTTGGTCATCAAAACCGTTGATCTCTTGCCCAATTGCTAGGCAAGCTGCCTTCAAAATCTTCTTCCTAGATCATTCGAAGGGTCACTTCCACTTGTTTGAATTATAATGACCAAGAAAATGAGCCATTGATCCCCAACCGCCTGGTCGCACTTGATTTAACCTGAGGCTGAGATTGGTACCCCGATCTACACATGCAGAATCTATATAGAAATAATATAATTCAATAGTAAGAAAAAGGAGAAGAAAAGAAAAACTGACCTGATGAAGTACTCAGATATAGAGCCCGATCCTATCCGTCCAAAGAATCCCCAAATGCTAGTCATTGAAACAAAGATCGAGACGTCCACGTACCCAAGCGCCAATCCCATCTGTCCCATATTGTTCATCACAGCCAATCCCGTTCCGACCCCACAAAGAAAGGATACAAACAGAACCCAGAAATCAATGGTCAAGATCGCTTCCAAGATCGTATGATCATCCCCAATTTCTGGCCTTCCCTTCTTCTCCTCTTCCACCACACGATTATCTGCAGCTCTCTTCTTGTCTTCTTCCTTCTCAACGTCCCCACCATTACTTTCAGGAAGCAAAAGTGGGTCAGTTATCTGTTCTTCAATGTCCTTTTTCAAACTCCATCTTGATTTCAAGGCCGTGTAGATAGGAACAGCAAGTGGGGTCCCCATCAAAACTAAGAGCCCAATTGCAAAAGCCCTAGATAGAGTCCGGCCATGTTCGCCGGTGAGATCAAAGACTAAAAGATAAACGGCTACGGTTACTGCCAATATGTTGAAGAAGTTGAAGTAATGGGATTCTTGTACTTCTCCTTCCCCTGTATCCTCAACTTCTCGGAGAAAGATCATTGAAGTTGCGCAAACAATTGCAGGGATGATTGCGAGCATCACTAGGAAAGAGGATGGACTATCGGAGAACAATGATGAACAGATATCGGTGAATAATGCAGTGCTTAATCCGATGAAACCCTTCAGAATTCCCGAAACTGGTCCTCTGTTTTTCTTGAAGTTTCTCATGCAGGTTACTAGAATGGCCGTGTTCATCCATGTTGTGCTGTTTCCTCCCAGGCACATAAAAATGCACATCTGAAACAAGTAAGAGAAACCCCATTAAAACCCAGAAAGGATTTCCAGTGTACGTGAGTAGGATTTTGTAGTTTAGGAGAGATTATCGTGGACAAAAAAACGGTTTTTGAAGCTTTCTGTAAGCTGGGTTTGTCTAGAATGCAATCGGAAACAAATATGATAAACCCATCCAGGGTTTGAAGCTTCCAACTCTCTGTGACTTGGGTGTGTGCAGTTGAGAAAAAATTTGCATGGAAAAATAAGGTGTATGTGATTATTTTGAGCAGGTAAAAAAAGGACATTATAGGTGCACAAAGCTCCTGTCAATGTAGGGTCAAGAGAAGGGGCGGACTTATAGTAGAGAGGCTTACATAGCATTTTATTATAGGCTAATTTTATGCTTTCAAACCTAACTCAAAATCACATTATGACAATTTTTACCATTACGCGAAACTCTTCTCTTGAAAAGCTATTTGAAGAAGATTTATACGGAAGCTAGCGTGTATGTGTTTTTCCTTGTGTTACCTACCAGTAAGGTAGAGGTTTAATGGTGCGGCTGACAACGAAAAAGGATATTACACACGAAGCTCCTGCTTATGCAGGGTTCAAAGAAGGGGCATTCCACGCTTTCAACCTTAACTTAAAGTCACGGGATGACAATTTTTTCCATTGCGCCAAAGCTTCTCTCCCGAAAAACTATTTGAAGAAGATTTATGCAGAAACTAGCGTGTATGTGTTTTTCCTTGTGTTACCTGCCAGTAGGGTAGAGGCTTAATGGTGCGGCTGACAACGAGCCACTGAACGCCGTAACCGATGAAGCCTTCCACAGAACCAATGAGAAGAATGACCGGCGTCGGAAGACGGTCAGAAGCCAGTCCGGCAACAACTCCGAATGCTTTTCCGACGTCTTTCGCAACGGAGAGATTATTTAGCTGGAGCTGGGTTAGAGACATGAGGGTTTTCAGTGCGTCAGAATAGTTTGAGAACGTGTAATTGTTGCCGGAAATTGACTGAACCCATATCGCTGTTACAAATCCTAGCCATTTTCCGGTGACAGATTTGGGAGAAAATAGAGTACCCATATTTTCTGGCCAAAAAATGAGTCGACCGATCGAGAAGAGAGAGGGGAGAGAGGTGAATAAGAGAACGAGCCGGGTGTCGTATTTATGCGGTTCGGTTTTTGGCGGTTTTTGATCAAACAAGTGAAAGAAATCGGACGGCAGTCAAAACGTGGGAATAGAAGGGGTGGAAATGACAACAGCAAGGGAGGAAATATACCCGGTGAGGTAGAAGAACGATGATCCTATCCGTTGGATTTTATATACCCGGCGTGGTAAAAGAACGATGAATTGCAGAACAGACTGGAAACTGACGCTAATAGACCAACTAAAAGCACAAAGTGCGGGCTCCACCAGTGGTTGATCAGAACCGTCCATTTTATACGCATGTAGTTGAGTTTTTGGCTTTATAGGGAAGGTCAAAACATACGTATAAGATAAGAGATCAACGGCCCCCATAGTACCATTGATATTTATTAGGCTGCATCCTCAAGTATCTAAGCCACATTAATTAGATAGGGTATGCTGGATGAAGAAGCTTATTGAACTTCTAAACCATAAAAGCGTGGCCCACAATGCTCATCCCATCCACAAGATATTATCCAACAAAGATCATAGTTTGCTACCAAACTACGTACAAGCATTGACAGATCAAGGGTCTAAGATTATTCGACAAGGCAAACTGTACAATTTCACTGCACTAGGTAAAAGTACAAGTAGGCCCAAGTTTGTTGTTCATCAAACGATCATAGCCTTTATTTTCTCAGTGTAAAATGATCGGATTAAGAGATTTTAAAAAAATCTACATATTTGAGGAATGAAGGGCACCGGTTAGAAGGTTTAGACCACTGCAACGGAAGGAATGAGGCTAAGCCGAAGTTTCAAAAAAGACAAGGAAAAGTCTTAAAAGAATTTAGATAGAATTAGTGAGATAAGATTTAAAAATTTTAGAGCTAAATGAAGCCATGATACTTAATAGAGGGGAACAGAGGAACAAAATTTTTGTAACCTACGCCTAATCGAGATAAGATCTTGACGATGACGATGATTCAAGGAATCAAAAGGCTGTGATTGTGAAATGCATGATTTGGTGTAAGAATTCATGTTATAGCTAGCAATGGCGTCTGAATAATTTGTGACATGTCGACAACTCTTGGACTCACTTTCTGTGTCATGTTACGTGAACAATCATGGAAACCACGCTACACTTTGATTTCAATAGCCTTTGATATATGATAAATCCACCCTCTCTCGAGACAGGACTTTCTCCATCCCACATTTCCCTTTTAGATGTAGAATTCTCGACAGCAAGGATTTGTGTGGTGGCATTTAGCTGGCTCGACGGCAACCCGACCCCTAGTCACTGTTTGTCAACAGTGATGTTCCTTGACTTACCAGCTAAAGTGTAAAGATAAAGATAAATTTGTAAGACTACAAATTAGGTTGTAATTGTCAAGCACCCAAGCGATGACACACTGAGAAATTGAAGGTTCCATGGAAGAAATAAAGGACAATGACCATCTAAATCACAGGTAAGGCGAGTTGAGTTAACTAATAACTTGCTGAGTAAAAAAGGTTTATAGTATGTCACCTTATCTTGTATCTTATATTTGGCAAGAGCTTGTTTTCATGTCTTCTTTTTTAATTCAGTCTAAAATTCTCATTGATTTGCAAAACATAACTTTTAAGCAAGCTGGTAATTAAAGAGCCTTTGAGTTGTGTGGCAGGTCTTAGACATGTAGCAAGTCGCATGAGTTGATACCGAGTCGAGTTTGAGTTACTTTGAATGAGTTTTGAAACTATGGTATACACAATTCGAGGGATCAGCCCTCACCCATTGTGATTTTTTCTTATCTTTTTACTTAAAAGTTAAACACACCATGCACAGACCGAAACTTTATCATCCAGGTGAGAGACTCTTTGCACCATTGCTCGGAAGGATCAATTGGGAAGGCATGGACATGGAAGGCAGTGGTTAATAACTATTAGTCAAACTTTTTGGTGCAGATCGAACCAATTGGTTCCATCACATCCACGTGACATAAACAGGCTCCAGAAATGGCTTTTTCGATTGCCTAATAGCCACCAACTTTTTTTGACCTATTCCTAAATATATTAAAGTGGAATGGACCCATATACGAAACCTAACTTTCCCCGTAACCTTTAAACAAAAAACAGAAAATATACATACATACATACACACAAATTTATTGGAATAACATTCATAAGGATTGAATTTATTTCTCCCTCTTAATTATACCCACATGAACTCAAACTCAAAGATGTGTGTAGGAAGAACACGATTATTCTACATAAAGTCATTTTTATCTCATACGATACATTTTGGTTTGGTTGAAAAATGACAATATCCATGGCCGATACAAGGAGGTTTTATCCTTAGTTGTGTACAAGACACCTACGTCTGCATGTGCATGTGTCTGACTTTTGGAGAGAGGGGGGGGGGGGGGGGGGGGGGGGTAAAAACTGGTTTTCTTTTTTCAAAAGAACGTCATTCATTACACGAGAGAATTATTTTCTTTCCCAAGAGAGGTAATTTTTTTATTTTTTCATAGAGCACGTTAGTCAGCCACATATAGTAGCTCTATTAGTTGAAATAATTTTTATAGCATAATATAATAGATAAATATTATCACTCTCAATATATTAAGTTGGTTTGTGTTTGACCAGAGATTTTATTATTATTATTATTAAAAGGGCAGGGCAGTTCTAGTGCACGAAGCTCTCGCTGATGCAGGATCTAGGGAAGGGGCTGACCACAATTATATATATATATATATGATAATAGATGTGGTGGACATTATATCTCAAAATGATTTTAGTTTTTATCAACTGATTAAACAGACCAACATTTGATTTATTGGTCCTAAAGTGCCCTCAATATGTATTTTAA
The DNA here is from genome assembly GCA_035236585.1 of Warburgia ugandensis. NCBI lineage: Eukaryota > Viridiplantae > Streptophyta > Magnoliopsida > Canellales > Canellaceae > Warburgia > Warburgia ugandensis. The sequence goes on from CP141129.1 coordinate 47,447,666, forward strand.
GTGTGACTTTTTCTTGTACATTGTTTTTACAGGGAAATAGTATTCCCACCTATTCTATGATTGATGTAATTAAATTTACTAACTGAGTTCCACAATAATTTTTCTGTGAAAATAATTGTACAATGACGCATGGGTGAGTATCAATTGTGAAGATCACAAGTTTGGAACTCCTCAAAGCTGTGTGAGAGTGCGTGTTTTCACCATTCAGTAAAGAATGACTATTTATAACTCAAGTATTAAGCAAAAATATAGTAGTAAAAAATAAAATAAAATCATATCTATAGATTATTGCCTCCTTAAAATGTAATCATCTACTTACCAATTAAAAAATGAAAAATGTAACCATCTACTTGGAAGGGCACAGAGTTTTGAGGCTCTACTTGCACCTGATCCCCCTATCATAAATAAGAAATCATGTGTGTTTACATGGAAAAAGTTCCTCCAAAGATTATAAAAATGGCTAATGAAACGTACATCCTGGACCACTTCCTAAGAACAACCAAACCTTAAGATATAAATATGCAATTCTGCTTATAAAGTGGACTTTGACCATCCCATTAGAAAATGGCTACTTGTATTAAACAAATCAAAAGAATTATTAAAACATCTATCTTGGCATCCACTTGCTGTTTCCATAAGTTTCTATTTTTTTGGGTTGCTTTTGGTGCAGTTCAAGGGAGCCTTGAGCAACGGTAGAGTTGTTGACACACCCCACCCACCGTGGGGTCCACAGTAAGAATATTGTCCGCTTTGGGCCCACTGGGTCCGCACGGCTTTGTTCTCACCCCGGCTTCCCAGGGTAAAACGCGTTCTTACTGTGAGGAGTGTTCCCACTCCTTATCACCCGGCCTCTGACTCCCCTCTCCAGGCGGTATGGGACTAACTCTCAACCGTCACCCCCTCGGCCTTCTCCGCTTCGCCACCCTTCACAAGGCCATGGTACCTCACGGTGCCTGAGCCAGCAAGGCTAGATCTCTCCCCCTTAGGGGACACACGCCCTCGTGTGACCGAGGCACGCATGCAGTTAGCCACCCATCACCACGAGGAGACTGGCTCTGATATCAAATTGACACACCCCACCTACCGTGGGGTCCACAGTAAGAATATTGTCCGCTTTGGGCCCACTGGGTCCGCACGGCTTTGTTCTCACCCCGGCTTCCCAGGGTAAAATGCGTTCTTCATGTATCAGAGACACAGCGGAAGATATTGTCCCCTCTGGGTCCCCTCAGAGTATCTTGGGCTATTGCTCAGAGTATCTTGGGTCCCCTCACAAGGCCAACCCTCAACCCATCTTGCGCACCCTCAACCCATCTTGGTCGCCTGCAGGGTTTTGTTCTGGGATTCCCCCAAGATACTCTGAGCAATAGCCCAAGATACTCTGAGGGGGCCCAGAGGGGACAATATCTTCCGCTGTGTCACTCTGATACACTAATGAGGCCCTTGGGGGAAGGACCAAAACCCGTGCGCGTGCGCACGGGACAATATCATTGCTGGGGGCCCGACGGGGCTGTGACAAATGGTATCAGAGCCAAACCCCGACCCCGAGGGTGGATGGCTAGCCGCACCGTCGCTCGTGTGGTGACACACGGGGGCGTGTGTCCCGTAGGCGGGAGATGGCTACCGTGCCAAGATGGCTTGAGGGTTGGCCTTGTGAAGGGACCCAAGATGGTCTGAGGGCGGGACGCAAGAGAGTTAGTCCCACATCGGCTAGGGGGGGTGATGGGCCTGAGTTATAAGGGGGAATGCCTCCCTTAACAGTAATGACCGGTTTTCCCCTGGACGCGGGGGAAGAGCAAAACCCGTGGCACGTGAGTGCGCACGGGACAATATCGTTACTGTGGGCCCGATGGGGTTGTGACAGTTGTCGTCTGTGAACTTGAGGTCATAGGCTCATGACGTAGAAATAGTCTCATGTAAAATGCAAGATAAGGCTAAATACTATTGACCATTGTGGTCTATCTAGGGGTGGCAATTCGGGTTGGCGGGTCGTGTTTGTGGCAACACGAACATGACCCGATCACAATTAATAGTCGTGTCAAAAACCTATGACTCGTACACGACCCGGTTCTTAAAAAAATAACACGACACGACCTGTGTAACACGATTATTGACTAAGTCGTGTTGGATACACGACACGAAATGACACAACACGACACAATACGACATAACACGACTTGATTTCCCTATTACAACTTGGTAAAAAAACTGCTCCCAAGTGGATGGAGCCATTGAGTGAACACAACTACAAAACATAGGACGGTTATTTTTCAACCGTCCTACATGATATGGGTTTTGTACTTTTATAGGATGGTTGTCAAATAACCGTCACATATGTTACGTTTTATACGACGGTTATTTTTCAACCGTCCTATATGATATCGGTTTTATACTTTTATAGGACGGTTGTGAAATAATCGTCCTATATGTCACGTTTTATAGGACAGTTTTGAAATAATCGTCATATATGTTACGTTTTATAGAACGGTTGTGAAATAACCATCCTATATGCTACCTTTTATAGGATGGTTGTGTCATAATCGTCCTATAAAGTGTAAACATAACATATAGGATGGTTATGAGATGAGCCGTCCTATATTACACTTAGTAACCGTCCTATATTACATTTGATAGAAGTCCTCCAATGAATCATCCTTCCAAATAAAGATGAAAAAAAACAAAAGAGCCAAAATAGATGATTAAGTAAACTGCTACATGGACCACTACTCAGACTCATGTAGATCCAAATCCTTCCATGCCTCTCGTCGTAGCATCAAGATCTTCAACTTCCGAAACCTTGGGCGTCATTATCCTCTCAACGATCAAATGAGCAATCCGATCTCCTTGCTTCACATCAAAATCAACATCAGAATGGTTGAACAAAATCACGCCCACTGAACCTCTATAATCGGTGTCAATCACGCCTGCACCTACATCGATCGAATGCTTCCAAGCCAGACCAGATCTCAGCGCTGCAAATAACAAGCTCGTCCATGCGTATATCATCAAACGCATCAAAAGGTTTTCTATTTCGAGCACATACCTATGCGAGCATAGGTTCCTTTGGGTATTCCTATGCTTAAATCGATAAGAACAAGGGCTTTCCCTCTGGTGGGAACGGTTATTGACGGAGAATTGGAAAATAAACAAACGATGGAAGATTGAGATGGGCATTGCTCAAAATCACTGATACCGAGATGGATTAAAGCATACATTACCTTGAAAGATCATATCCTGCTGAGAGAGGAGAACCTTTTGAAGGCAAATTGGCATTCTTAGAGCCTTTTTACCCTTAAAAGAAAGAGAAGGTTTGGAGAACCTGTAGATACGCCATTTTATTTGGTTTTTTGAAGTTTTGGGAGGGGTTCGTTGGTTTCAGGGCTTGTGATTTGATCTTGTTTTCCCATTTTTGATTGAAAGCGCTGAGAATTCAAGGAAAGAAGGGGACGAGTAGAAAATGAAGGCAAGAAGAGAGTTTTTAATAGAGGAAAAATGCGTTGAAGAGGTTGCCGAAATTTAGGCGTCATTTCTTCCTGCAATATTTAAAACGTTTTTCATTTGAAAGGAAAGGGGGAGAAAGTAAATTCACTACAATGATGGGTAGGCATTTTGAAGTGAATCCACTTCAGAAGAAAGTAACATGTAATATTATAGGACTAAATGTAATATAAGACGGTTCCAGATGAACCATCTTATATTTTAATATAAGACGATTTTTGAAGAACCGTCTTATAGACTTGGCTGGTGGTTGTTTGCTATAAGCCTATAACTATAAGTTATAACCTAAGACTTAACTACACCTACACACTGTCTCTAATTTTCTTATCAATCATTTTAAGATTACCTACACATTGTCAGTTACAAACTTACAAGTTACACTTAGTAGAAAATTAGTTAACCAAGTTTTGTAACTTATACAAGTACAAGTGAAGCGAGAGACTAACTAACTATCATATATTGTATAAAATTATAAATGCTAATAATTTTCTTATGTTAATTTCACATGTCATCACCAAACACCAATTGATCTAATGTATCTCTTTTTCATCAAATTCATGAACATCATGTATCCAACTCATATAACTCAATATTTGTTTCTCATTTCTAACTCTCAATTGATGATAATAGATTGAGAATAACTTATTCATCCATGATCCATTGATCCATCATTCATGTAGAGTAAAATTTAGTAACTCCCTTAGTAATATCATTCAACATTTATGATAATTCAACGCATAACTCATATTCTCTATTCTCATTCTTACCTCACTTAAATACCTAATGAGCTAATTACATAACTAATAACTATTCCCTTCGGACCCTTCCTATAATCATTATTGACTAATGAGATAATTGCATAACTCTTTCTATACTCATTTTCAAGCTACTAAGTTAATTACATAACTGTTTCTATTCTCATTCACTCTTTCTTACCTAATGAGTTAATTACATGACTCTTTATTTATTTATCCTGATTCCTCAACAACTTTTGAATTGAGTATGAGTTACTTATATAACTTTGCTTTTTAAGCTGATCCTCAACTGAGATTAGATGAGTTAAATACATAACACTTACTTTACTCATCCTCAACCTCAATAAAACAACTATTGGATTGAGTATGACAATATGAGTTACTTACATAAATTTGTTTAGTTTTTAAGCTGATACTAAATTGAGATGAGTTAATTACATATATGCTCTATCTTTTTATGTGTGTAGAGCATGATATAAATGGGTTGAGAGGGAAGGCATTCACCACCCCCCAAAACTCAACTAGAAAAAGGCCAAGGTATGGTTTACTAATTATTGATCTTTAGACTCTTTGATATAATTTTAAACCTGAACTTATTGGAAATTATATTTTAAACCTTTTCTATTGTCTTTGGTGGCACTGTTCTGCAGTGCCCTAAACAAAAATCAGACTGGGAGTGTGGATATTATGTTCTTAGATACATGAGAAACCTCATTCGTAATGAAGTGACAGTCTCACAATTGAGAAAGGTAACACTTGGATAGTTAGACTTACTGACCAATGTTATTACACTTTTGATTTGTATATTTCTTAACTGAATCCAAGATTAGATGTCTGATCTTTGAATTAAGTTATTATATGTTTCATGCAGGCTGATTTGGGACCCATGAGTTACTCCCAGTTGGATCTAGATGATATTAGAATGGAATTGACAAATCATATTATGAATTTTAATTTGTAGTTCAGTGATGTAAATGAATGTATATTATCATTCATGTATATACATTTTACTCAAATATGAAACAAAGATCAGTTCATTTCAATGGATGTGTTATGTTTTTCTTTTGATTGAAGTACATTGTATGTGCTATCTTTGTTTCAATACTGATCTGCCAAGTGCCAACTCTATGCAAAGGAATACGAGTGCTGAGTAATTCCTGACAAAGATCCAAAGATTATTATATTACTTGGGAGTCACATGTAAACACCGACTATGATCCATCAAATGACGAGGAAGTAACGAAGAAAAAGCGATGTCTGACTCCTGGCTACAAAGAAACTCTAACATTTTCGAACACAATAAGATGTAGAGATTGCACCATAGACCACTGTTTGAAGCATCACTTTTGCCGTAAGTAACCACAAGTATCCTATATTACTTATAGAATATAAGACGATTTTAGAAGAACCATCCTATATTACTGATCAAATATAGGACGATTCTTCTAGAATCGTCCTATATTACTAATTGAATATAGGATGGTTCTAGAAGAACCGTCCTATATTTACTTGTGAATATAGGAAAATATAGGAGAATATAGGACGGTTCCAGCAGAACCTTCCTATATTCTTGTGATTCGCTGACAACTCGCCATCTCTTGTAGAATACACTTGGTCGTAGGTTTCAGTTACTGCATTTCTCTTGATCAGGGGTAATATTTTGGACAGTTTACGAGTAATTTGCTTTGCAATTATTTGCTTGTAAAAAAAAAAGTTAAATAAAAGAGCAAATATCAATAGTTTAGTTGTATTTATCTGTGTTTGAGTCATATAGATTGCTTACATATGTGCGGCGATTCAGAGCTCGTCCAATCCAGCCTTGAGACAATGGGTTGCAGCTCTACCTCAGATGGAGGAAAACCTGATATATATATATATATATATATATATATATATATATATATATAGTTTAGGGTTGCACATGTATCCAGCTTGATTTTCTAAATGGTGATGTGCCATATTAGTACATTATAAATTGACGATGCATTGATGTAAGTAATGAATCACTTCTATCAAATTTCACCAATGGTGCTTGCTTGTGTTGTGATAATAGAAAGCCTTCCGCCATGGTGCTTGCTCAAGTCTCAAGACCATAGATAGCCTTTTGTGACTTTGTCACCGTAGCGGACATTTTACTACGTGGAAGAAGAACATAGAAATGATATTTTTCTACTTACCTTGTATAAGGATAAGGATGGTGTTCCAACACCATGAATTGTTTAACCTGTGCGGCTGTGAATATAGGACTGTTCCAGCAGAACCATCCTATATTCTTGTTGAAACTGGAATATAGGACGGTTCTAGAATAACCATCCTATATTATTTGTTGAAGAATATAGGACGGTTCCAGATGAACCGTCCTATATTGCATCTGGTATATGATGGTTATAGATGAACCGAAACCGTCCTATTTTCAACCGTAGGTTAGATGAATTAAGCATCAAGGTGATGAAGAATCGAAGATGAATAAATAGGTCGCATGTCAAACAGGTCAACATGATAGGTCACATTGATTGACCCGAACACGACACGATTTTTGCGGGTTGACCCGAAAATGATACGAACACGATAAGACTCGACCCGAACCCGCTAAATTTGTGTCGAGTTTGAGTCGTGTTATCATGTTGTATCATATTTTGCCACCCCCAGGTCTACGCCTTTGACAGACAAAACTCAAATATAATTTTTGGCCTTTTTTTTATATATAAATAGGTATGGGCTACTATTTTGTCCGAAAATAGGATAAATTCGAGTCTCTAATTTGTCCACCAATTAACATGCCATTTTTTACAAATATGAGAAACGAATAATAAAACGGGAAATTTGCCAAGATTTTTGGGTCAAATTTTTTTATTGAAAAGTTGAAATTGTTTAGAGAAAAACTACATATGTTTAAGATAATCAAGTGATTAAGACCTCTTTAATGAGCTAGATCAAGTGGGCCAAGATCAAGTGAGCCAGCCATGCTGTGACAATGGCTCTTTCTTCTTCTTTGTTTTTGTTCCTTGGGTAATTAATTACAAGTGGTGGGCATCTTCTACCCACTTTCCCACATGGTGGACCCTATCTCCATCTCACGTTTTTAATTGCAATTTCTATTGGATATGCAGCCATGGATCAACTCTTGTGACTTGTCAATATCCTTCTTTTTTACTTTTTTTTATATAGACGAATTACGAATTTGTTGTTGTTTTTTTTTTTTTTTTTTTTTTTTTACGGCTGTTATATGATGGATGACCAGGATGAAGGAAAGATATGGATGGTTGGAAATAAGTGGAGCCCACTTGGTAAATGATCTAATACATTGGTTTGATCTTTGACCCCTGATATGAATGGGTCCCATATACACCAAAAGCTTCTCATATTTGGACGATTCTAAGCTGTTGATTTGTGCAGGTTTTGTTGATGGATCTAGAGGACTGGTTTTTTCTTTCATAAAATAGTTCTCTCTCCTAATACTATCAAATCATGATCTCTCTCTCTCTCTGAGCTGACGCTGAGATGACATGATATAAAATTTCAAGTATCACCGACGGTGAGACGAGAACACGAGTCCATGTCATTTCATATCAAGTCAAATCATCTCATATCAAACACCACTAACACTTATATAATTCATATCATCTCATCTCAAGCGCAACTAATTACAATCCATATCATCATCTCACATTGAAGGGAGGACCCAAGAAAATATCAGGATAACCGGTTCGGTTGGGGCATTGATTCTTTGCAATCATTGATCCAAAATATCTAAAAGTAGCACCAAAAATATTGAAACGGTGGGCCCACTTTTGCACGATGAGCCTGACAAATCATTGATTTGATCAGACCGTCCATCTGATTTTTATGGCCATGGATCACTTGTATACCAAGTATTAAAGTTATTGAATGAATCGAACATTTGAAACCGATATGAACTGTACTTTCAATAAAGTTCTCATCGTGGTATTCTAAGCTCATCCAATTATTGTTCTTTTCAAAGAGTCAGTGATCTAGAAACATAAAAATTAGATGGACGGGTCTGATCAATAATTTGTGAGTAATTGATATAAAAGTGTGGTGCATCAAAGGAAGCAGCTGCAGCCTCCGCACTGTCCGATCGTTCCTCTCAAGCAGTGCTCCCCTCTGGCGCGGGCCCAAATCGACCAGAAGAAGGAAAAAACCGAAAAAAAAGAAAAAAAGAAAAAAAGACGACTCGTAGTTCAATTCGTGATCTCCATTTGATATGCAGATCGGATTATACATGGACCGAACTTGTCTTAATTCATTGAACGAAACATGGCCGACTGTGTCCACTTGGGACCACGACAAGTCCTTGTCCTTATCCCCGTTGAGGGTGAAGACACAAGAACGTCCAATCAACGATCGAATCAGAAAATATATACCCACAAACGTAGGTCCCACAGACAATCGTACGGTCCTTTTCACCCTCCGGCACGAGGGTTGACAGTAGAAAATGGAAATATCTTTAGTCAATTCAATGCGGGAATGCGGCCACCATGGCACCACGTTGGTACGGTTTTCGTACCTACCTAAATTATGTCTGCATTGGGAAGTCGTCCGCAGGGTGTCATTATCAAATCACGGGGCCGCGGATCTTGTCGTTGGCGTTTCGTCCCTTTCGGGAAAAGAACGGTTGCCTGATATTTTACTAATCTTTAAGGGGAACGACTTCAATTTATTTCACGGTAGTTTTTCGATCTGGTGGGCCCTAGCATGGATAGAAATCGACAAGAATAAAAAATCCAGCACATGAAACCCAAGTTGCATTTAAAGGAGAGATTAATAATTAGGGAAAATTAATGGAATTAATTGGATAATCACTTACTATATTGATTGGTGGCTCTCTAGATAGGGAATAGCAACTTGATGCGTGATGGTCCCACCACTGGTTGATCAGACCCGGCCATCTGAAATCTCTCAACGTAGGATGACCACTGATGAAAAGGATTGGATTAGCATGGAATCAGAAACTTGTACTGTTGATCAGGGCACATTGACTGTGGGTAACTCGGTTTAAAGAACAGTAGAAGCGAAGTTTTCAGCTGCTATGATCCTTCAATCACCTTCATCCTTGGCATACAAAAAAATCCAGACCCAGATAAATCAGATGGATTGGTGGGGCCTATACTGCAAAAGTGTGACGCACTACTGCGAGTCATCATATTCAATTCGATGTGGGTGGAGTTGAGTCAACTCGAGCGGGTCGGTAGCGAGTTTTGAGTGAGAAATCGAGCACATGTTGCCACAGCTTTTACTAACTAGACTGTTTTGCACGAGGTAACCTTGGACAGCATTGTAACATAATTTATTGGTTTTTTCCTCTCTCTTTTTTTCCAAACAATTCGGTAAATTTATTTATTTTTTTTCTTTTTTATATGCATTTTGATTAATTAGTGTTTTTATTTAAATCTTTTCAACCCTTAACGTCTATATAGCTTTTTTCTCTTAGACCTTATATTATTATCTTATGCCATTATAGTTATAGAAAATTAGCGTTGTAGATATCATATTTAATTTTTAAAGAAGAATGCCAGATTGATGCACTACATCCTACTTTTTTTGTACATAATTATTTCTATTTTAGATCTAAGCCATTCATCATACTTTACGTACAAAAAATATGTGACTAATAGAAATCAATGCATCTGAAGGATCTAATTTCCTGTTTTGGGCATTTGAAAAAATTAAAAAAGAAGAAGATAATTAGTATTTTTTGCTTATAGAAGCATAAGTCAAGAGCATTGAAAGAATATGAAAATTAATCTCTAACCTACATAAATCATTCTAAATACAATAAATAATTTAAATCTATATAACAAAGTTTTACCATGCATGAAAAATAGATCTTATTGAAACACTGAAGTTGGCAGTACAACATGTCGAACGCTTGTTCCGAGCCCAAACAGCCACAAAATACCTGACTACGTGCACCCAAGTCTCTTGGGGCAGGTATGCAAAGAGGAGTCCTTTACTTGAGTGACTAGAGTTCGGGATTGTGCATGAGTGTGTGCCTAACACTAAAAAAGGTGAATCTTCTTTCTTTTTTCTGTTCGCTCGAGACCAAAGTTTGAGGCTGTGCATGAATGTGTTTCTAACTCTAAAAAATTATGTTAAGTCTTTTTCCTGTTTTGTGTTGTAGGCATTGTTAGGCAACTTTTTCACTGTGTCTTTTAGGCACTGTGAGAGAGCTCTTAGCCTTCATGTTGAGTGCCGTCGTTTTAATCTTCCAAACTCTCTCTGCTGGGCTCCATCTGAAAATATGGGGCATGATCGATCAAGCAATAGAGATCAGGCATGGCCTATCTAAGATGAACACGAAGATGACGAGCAAGGATCAACAAAATATGTTCACATAAAAAGTGAGGTCCAGTTGGGCAACATTATAAGAGTTCTTATGTTTTCAGAGGCTAAAACAGCGTCTGGAAGTCAGATGGTGGATTTTTATTTTTTCTGAGATCCAAGCTCTTCTCTTGCTGGCTCCCATGCTTAGCCTACTCGTAAAAAATCACGCAAATTGGATAATTCTGTTAATGATACAGATCTCAACCGTTGCTAGGTATACTGATGGCCAGGATTCACTGCAACAAATTGGTGATATGGCAACGCATGTACCAAGGCACCTTGCTGAAAATGTTGCCGGGTACCAAAGACTTGAAATGAAATAAACGGCTTTGAGGATGTGTTTTCACGGAACGTCCGATTTAAGTTTTCCACATGTTCATGTGACCTTGAAGTCACAAGTTCAAGGCGTGGAATCAGCCTCTTGCAAAATGCAAGGTAAGGCTGCCTACTATAGACCCTTGTGGTCTGCCCCTTCCCTGGACCCTGCATAGGCGAAAGCTGCATGCACCGAGGCTGCCCCTTTTACATGTTCGTTACAAGACGTCCAACTACACTTAAGGATAAATGTATATCAAAGACTTGTAATTAGAGTAAAAGATATCATACTTTATGCTTAATTTTCTGAAGATCTAAGTCATTTATATTTTTCAGGATCCCTAATGCTAGGTTTGGTGATGGTAAACGACCAAAGTTTGTCTATTTGGGACATGATGGAGATTTACCTCTTAAGTGAGAGGTAATGCTGAAAATAACTTGAGAAAGAGATTTATTTCTTTAAGTGGATTTCTATTGCATATAATGTTGTAAACTACATGTTTACTCTCTAAGGAAAGTGAGGGGTGATTTTGTTGCAAAGGTTTCTTGGAGAGTTGGGAAGGGGAGCCTTGGTGCAACAGTAAAAGTTGTTGTCATGTGACCTTAAGGTCACAGGTTTAAGGCGTGGAATCAGCGTATTGCAAACTGCAATATAAGGCTGCCTACTATAAGCCCTTGTGGTCCGCCCTTCCCTAGACCCCACATAAGCGGGAGCTTCGTGCACTAGGGCTGCCCTTTTTCTTGGAGAGTTGGTTTGGAGAAACTATTGGTAGGTTTTCATCAAGTTGGGAAGAGGCAAACATAATCTCGATTGTTGTAATTATCATCTTGATAGTAGATTTCTACTTGCCAGATTGTTGTGGATGTAGGCTGATTGGTGAGTGAACCATGTTTGTATGTTTGTAGTTACTATAACTGTCCAATTTCTTTACTTTCCTTGCACTTGATCCTTAGATGAATTTTGTAGGTTACCATAATCAATTTCTTGTCCTATTGAATGCTTGGACCATTATGTTTCTTGTAATTTCAATGAAAAGCAATGAAATATAAAATAAAACAAAAATAGCAGATAGGATCATGCCATTGGCATGATTTTCATGACAAAGTAAAAAGAAGGGTCCAATGAAGATGAATGCCTAATATCTCAAAATAAATAAATCAACAGACAAACAAAAAGGCAATGTAAGATGCTACCTTAGGGTTTGAAAATACTAGGACTCTGCATTTTAGGATGCCTCTTGAACCCACTTTACTATTTTTAAGCCAAAAATTGAAGTGAAAAGTTCAAAGAGAATCCCACAAGGAAGAAAAAAAGCCCTCATCTACTATGTGGACTCTTTCAATGGTTTTTCCCAAGAAAGTGAAGAAGAATCAAAATCAAAGATATCCAAAAAACTATTATCTTTGTCTCATCTCCCATTATGTGGGAGAAAATGCACTAAGTTAACCAGGTTGGATTTCATTGCAAATGGACTCTAAAGTACAAGTGGATAAAAATGCAATTGTAGAGTCTAATACTTTAGATAGGTCATGTTCTTTATCTCTATATGCTTTCTTTCCAAAATTTGAAGATATTTTAAGAGGTACCTTTGGTTGGATTTAAGAGAAATCTTGTAGGCTAACTGGAAAACCCATGATTTTGTTCAGTGGAATATGATAATTCACATGATTTTGTTTGGTCTAGTATGATAACCACCTAACAGGATGCCCATGACTCTACTAAGGAGCTCGATTTTTTGTTGACTAGATAAAATCTTTTTGATGGATATTATTATTAATGAATTTATAGATCTGCCTATTAGGATAAAGGTATGCATTAGCGCACTGTTTATTAACTCAATGAATGTAGAAGTTTGGTTGCCTCTTATATGACTTGAGTTGGTTGTTACAATAATTGGCAAATTACAAGGTCAGACCATAGCTGATAATAAAAGCACATAGTTTAAGTACAAATATCTCCTTAAGAGAAGCGCATGTTATAATTCTTATTATGATGCATTGATCTTTTTGAATTATTAAGTTGACAACTTTATTATATTTTTCTCATTGTTGTTTCTTATTTTGTGAAATGTTATTTCGGTTGTTTTAACTTTAAAACTAAGTTGTGGATTTAAAAAAAAAAAATTAAGTTAAAGGAAATTAGTCCCTCATCACTTGTATCAATGGCAAAGGAGTATAGAAATTTCTATATAAAGCTTTCCACCATTTACCTTTAATTCTAAAAAACAAAATTTATTTTGTAAGTGTGTAACACCCTGGGTTTTTATAATATTTTATTATTATTATTATTATTATTATTATTATTATTATTATTATTATTATAGTTGAGATCCCAAAATCAAAAGATTCTATTAATTATTTTATTAGAACATTTACTGAAAAACCTCCGGGTGTTATCTCCTTTTTTTTCAAAAACATCACCATCATGATTAAAAGATAAATATAAATATGCAACAATAAATTTAAGATAATACTAATATCAAATCCAACATTAAAATCAATGGTGTTTTTATTTTTAAAATAATAAATATAAAAGAAAACATAATAATGTAGCTCAGGGTCTATCCATCATAATATTCCACCATACTTAAAGACATGTCCATAATATATAAGGTTAAAATCAAATCCATCTAATAAAGATATACATTCCATAAAATAAGTTCAAATTTTAGTCCATCTAATCACTCATGTCGATGTAATAACCTCTTTGATTTTGAAACCACTAAATTTAGAAAGTATGCGTCGATAGGAATTGAATGGTATAAAGAACGTCGAAAATAGAGTTCGGATGAGTGAGATATGACCATTTTAAGTTTAAGGGTAAATTGGTAAATTATCATGAACACAAATTAAAGGGGTCATTTTGATAACGGCACCCCTTTCCATTTCCATTGTAGCTCTAATGGAGGAAGGCGGTGATCTGCCTTTCCTTGCGAGGAGATTGGATCTAGTCCTATAAAAATAAGTTTTCCCTTCCATTCCCACACCAAACAATCAGAGGAAAACCCCCTCTTTTTCCTTTGCATGCTGCTAAAACGAACGGAACTTTGCAAGTACCAAAGGACTCCTATCTCTCATCTCTAGCTCTAATCAGGTAAGCCACATACTCTAACTTATTTTTCACATCATTTTCCAACTTTTCCCTCTCAGATCCAAGTTGAACAACCGTTGGATGGCCTAGGAAGTCAAAACCATGGAGCATGGTTAGACCCAAATTAAACACACCTCCAATGAGAAATCTAAGTTGTTCATTGTGATCTTTGGACCCAAAAATCCTAGGAACTGCGAAATAAATAAAAAATCAGAGCTTCTGAGGCTCCTATCAAGCCAAAAGAAGGTGGACGGCTCAGGTTCATCGTCCTCGATGGACGGTGCACCCAAGACCCCTATTGGGATGCACAAGGCTAGACATAACATGCAGGAGCCCTGTCACATGCACGCGTGGAGCATTCTGGCGTCAGTGGGTTACGAGGACGCTGGTGTAAACCCTCTCCGCCGATGCAAACCAACGTAAAATTGGTTTATGCCAGCGTAAACCAATGTAAACTCCCTTTGTTGGTGCAAAATGATGTAAAATCGGTTTACACCAGTGCAAATCGGTGAAAAATTGAATTTTGATTTGATTTTTTATTTGAAATGTTTTTTTTTATACTCTAGAGGCTACAGAAGCCCGATCTTTGATCCAAAAGATCCTTTGGAACCGTCTTGATGATGCAGGCATGATTTTAGTATTAGAATTTTGATCTAATTATGTTTAATTAGGTCAAATTCATAAAATAATACCAAATCACTTAGGTCTAGCTGATCAAAGGGTGATTAGGCCTTAGAACTTAAACAACTAGATAATATATATTACTAACTTAGGCTTCTAAGAATTAGATTAAATGTAATTACTTTAGTAATTGATATAGACCATTGATTTAAATCATTGATCTAAAGATGATCTGACCATCAGATCAAGGTGTAAACTATAGATGTGCACAAAAATGAGCAAATGAACATGAGATAAGACTAATTAATAACCAATAACGTTGAAATTAAGGACCAAATCATAAATAGAGATTTTATAGAACGATCCAATGGTTGGATCGCCACAGATTCCACTGAGATGAAATAATTAATACAAAATAGTACTGTGATACTGACATGTACATCTAAACGTGAGAGCTAGAGGATTAGACAATTGAATTGGGTTATCTCTTATTGAGGTAGGTGAGAACATTTAATATTATGTTTTGATTTCTAAAACTTACATTATCATAGCATTTATGGTTGATTGTGATTGATTGTCATTTGTTTATTTATTCTGAGATTTTGTGAGATTCAACGTTTTATGCTATGATCAATATTAGATTTCATTATTTCGTGATCGATTGTTTTATGAAACTGATACCACATATCTAATGTATGATTAGTAATTATCTTTCCTTATTGCATCACTGAGATTGATTGGTTTTCATAACATTGATGGTGGAGGCTTGGTGGCTACTCCTTTGAGAGGCTAACCCCCAAATGAGGGGTGTGCCTTTAGGATTGTGAGCCACAAGTGCTCTTGGTTTTACGAGATATGAGATACGCGATTTTCGTGTTTTGTGATTTATTACGGGTGCTCTCATTCAGTGGATGTCATGATAGGAGGGAATAGGGCCGCCTACCCACCCTCCGAAATTGTAATGTGATAGACACCTACTCACAGATAACTTTCGGTAGGGGTTTAGTAATATGGATAGTCCACATTACCGGTCCAAACCTTTCCATGGGGAGGGACGTTAAGTCTCCTATTATATTGTCAACCGGGAGCGGCAGTGGTTGAGACCTTGGAGGGGTTGCCACTGCGGCATGACAATCCATACTCTTGTTCTGTATGCTTGCATAATGAGCATGGAGATATTATTGTATGCCTAGGTGTGATGATACTTAGAGGATTGATATGAGTACTCATGATCTATTATCCGAGTGTATAGGACACTCATGGGACCCACGTACCTTGGGGTGCCTTGTTTGTTATTGTATGCTCATTAATAGTGAATCATATCATATTTTATATCTACGAGATTATCATGTTTTATATCCATGAGACACATATTTTATCTCATATGATGTTTTAAGGCTATATTAGCATTACTTATGATATTTATATTTTCATGGATAATTGACCTACACATTATATCCATATTGTTATTCGATTTTGTTTTTCCTTGTATTACATTAAATGTCTATGTACCTACACAAGCAATAGCTTGCTGAGGCATTGCTTTGTTTTGTAATGTCTTAGATACCGAGTGCAACAGTAGGAAGGGCATGGCTGTGGAAGGATGGTGATAGTAGTGGGGACCATTTAATTTGGTTGATAGATAGCTTGACATAAGTAATTAGATGGACTATAATTTGAAACTATTTTATGGACTGTATATCCTTATTTGATGGATTTGATTATGATCTTATATATATATATTATAGACATGTCTTTAAGTATGGTGGAATATTATGATGGATAGACCCTGAGCCACATAATTATGCTTTTTGGATATTTATTATTTTAAAAATGAAGGCACCATTGATTTTGACGTTGGATTTGATATAACTATTGTCTTAAATTTATTTCTGCATACTTATATTTATCTTTTAATCGTGGTCATAATGTTTTGGGAAAAAGGAAATAACACCCGAAGGTTTTTTAGTAAAAGTTCCAAGAAAATAATTAATAGAATCTTTTGATTTTGGGATCCCAACTAATATTATTATTATTATTATGAAAAAAAAATGTTATAAAAACCCACGGTGTTACATTTGGTATCAGAGCTCAATCTATTCCATTATAATCCTTACAAAAGTCCACTTATATGTAGGTGACAGTTTATGAATTGTAATTAAAGAAGAATTAGGAGAGAGGAACTTACACAGAGTGATATTTGAATCCCTGACAAATGACTCCTTGAAGAAGGACAAGGTCTACATTTGTTATGCCAGTTGCCCCACTTGTTGAGTGCTCTAATTAAGGGGATCACGAAGCTGAGTTGGTGAATAGGGTAATGTTAGGGTTGATACCCCTCATATAGTAGCATATTAGGACTGTAGTTTAGGTTGTGAACCCTAACCCTGCGATGCCGCCTCCATTGGCATCAGTAGATTCGTCTGTTCATTCTACCCACCCGGTGCAAGCACCACCATCACTTAAAGACTACTAAGGGTGATGCTACGAGTAACTCTAAGAAGACGGATAAACTGTTAGAGCGATTCCAAAAGATGGTGCCACCCTTCTATGGTGACGGTGATATTGAGGAGTCTGAGCGATGGTTATTTGAGACAGAGAGGATATTTGACGCAATGAAAATTGCACTAGAGGATTAGGTCTAGATAGCTGCTTACTTACTGAAGGGTGAAGTAGGCTTTTGGTGGCAGACTTTTACACATACGCTACCAGACCCTACAAAGATGATGACATGGGAGGCCTTTAAGCAGGCTTTTGATAATCAATACTTTTCACCTCATGCATTGCAATCACTAAAGAAAGAATTTGCCACCTTGGAACAGAGAGATATGACGGTTCAGCAGTACTTGAATCGATTACCCAACTGAGGAGGTTTGCTCTTGACGCGCTTGCCTCAGATAAGGAGGCAACAGACAGATTTGTGAACGGACTAACACCTTGGCTGAGAGATCTAGTGATTACTTCACGACCCACGACTGTGCGAGATGCAATTGACATGGCCTCCATGCTGGAGAAGAATTCTCTTAGGATTAAAGGGAGTACGTACCAACCCACTAAGGGCAAGAGACCTTTCAGTGCTATGCAGGCACATAGAGCACCAGGTTATCAGCCACAGACCAAGCCTAAGAGAGACATAGAGAAGAAGATATGTGATAGGTGCAAGGGTTGGCACCCTGGGAAAGGGTATAATAGATTTGACAGGCTACAGCATTAGAGGCAGCCCTAACAGCAGCAACAGCACCAGCCACCTTTTTAGAGACAGCCATACAGGTGCTTTAGCTATGGAGAAGAGGCTGAAATGGGTGCAGAGATAGTTACCATGCCACGAAGTTAGGGACGAGTGTTTGCCATCACATCAGGGCAGGCATAGGCCTCAAACCAGGTTGTTGAAAGTACTCTTTTAGTCTCAGACAGATATGCCAAGGTCCTCTTTGACACAGGGTCCACTCATTCTTTTATTTCATGTATTTTTGCATCTTGCCGTGATGTATGTGTGCATAAATTAGCATTTGGATTGGATATTATGACACCCGTGGGAGAGACAGTAGAGGGTATTGATTATCCCCGACAGTAGAGGCTACTGACTATCTTCGGCAGATACCTATGGGGATATCAGGCATGAAGATGGACTTAGATTTCATCTTATTAGAAATGGTTGACTATGATATTATATTAGGAATGAATTAGTTAGCTAACTACTGGGCTAACATAGACTATCGTAAGAAGCATATCATTTTTTATATACATGGGCAACTAGAAATATTGTTCCAGGGCAGGAAAAGTCTAGCAAGTACATGCATCATCTCTGCTATGAAAGCGGCACAGCTTTATTCACAAGGGTGAAGAGCGTTCCTCGCTTATGTGACCATTGAGGATAGAAGGCAGCCACAGATTGAAGATACTGATGTTGTCCTTGAGTTTGCAGATGTTTTTCCTGAGGAGTTACCAAGATTGCTGCAAAGTAGAGAGATTAACTTTACTATTGACTTGGTGCCAGGTACATCGCCTATCTCTAAGGCATCATACAAAATGGCCCCAACAGAGTTAAGAGAGCTTAAAGTACAGTTGCAAGAGTTATTTCATAAGGGCTTCATCATGCCGAGCCAGTCCCCATGGGGAGCACCAGTTCTTTTGTGAAGAAAAAGGACAGGTCATTGAGACTATGGATTGACTATCGGTTGTTGAATAATGTCACTGTAAAGAACCGATACCCTTTGCCACGCATAGATGATTTATTTGATCAGCTCCAATTAGCACGAGTGTTCTCCAAGATAGACATGAGATTAGAATACCATCAGTTGAGGGTTAGAGAAGAGGACATCTTGAAGACCGCTTTTAGGAGTTACTATGGTCATTATGAGTTTTTAGTGATGCCGTTTGGATTGACCAATTGTAATGACTCCAATTTTGTAATATTGAAATTCCAAGTTTAGCAATGAAAAGTTTAGTTTTAAAGATAAGGGCATTTTGGTCATTTTACTAGTTTCATTGACTAAACTCAGGAATTTGATCCTAAAAATGGTGCCATTAGATGCGTATCAGAAAAAGGAATCCAACTATACCAAAATCACCCAAAATGGAGTTAAAATGAGCAAGATATGGCCCTTTGAAGTTCAGGGGCAAAATTGTAAATTTCACAAAAACAACTTAACCTGAAAAACACAGGTGCCCGTTTTGATACGGGCACCCCGTTGTCTTCAACCTCTAGAGGGTTCTAGAACGACGGTGATTTGGGGAGAAATCATTGCCATTCTGGAGGTTTCTCCACCGCCATTCAAAGGCGGTGAGAGCCCCCTTCAGAACCCTCTCTTAGCTCTATAAATAGAGCTCTTGGGTGCCTTTAATGGCAGCCCAAAACCTTGGAGAAAACCAGTCGTGAAGCAGTGACCTAGAGGGGAAAACGAGGAGAAAAACCAAGCAACGAGCCAGGTACGTCCGAGATCGCTCAAAACCCATCTCCCTTATAGTTCCAAGGTCAATTCCCCTAAGTTTTTGCATGAAAAACCATACAAAACGGAGCCCAGGAGAGCCACCAAGGACCCAGGGACGTTCCCTGGGCCGCACTGGTTCCACAGGGGTCGAACCAAGGTGTCCTGAGGACGCCCCGGTCCCCCAGACAACGGAACGTTCCAGTCAGAACGTTCCACGTTGTCTTCGTTTGAAAAACCAAACGGGCGCGAGACAGATGGGCGGAGCGTACCGCACGTCTGCAGACGCGCTCGATGAGGCGCACGTCGTAGACCCTCAGGGAACTAGCATGCATCGATTTTTGGTTACTTAAGGAAGCTGGGCGCACGTCGTAGACGCGTAGCGCCCTAGCATTCCGTCTTTTTTTTGTCTTTAAGACTCTATGTACATACAACACTAAAATGCTTATAACTTGAGATCTAGAGCTCCGATTGAGGGACCGCAAAAGGCGTTGTGTCCGTGTCGATGACACGGACACATCCAAACCATAAAATCCCTGATCAAGGCCCAATCAAAGGAGGGCATGACCCTTAGAATAGGATGGTGGTGCGTGGCCACTAGAACTTTGAAAAACTGAGGATACCAAGGCCCAATTAGGACCTTAGGACACCCATAGGCATAGGGATGGACCCCCAATGCCTAAGTAATAAGACCCAACTACTCTAAACCCATAAAAGATAGGCTAAACTAACCTTGAGTCCCAAAACCATGTTCAGGAGCGTACGAGGACAAAAGAGTTAACGCGATCTAGCCAGGTAGGTGCTCTATCACTATTAGATTCTTTTAAAAGAACTATTATTGTTTTGAGAACATATGTTTTAAATATATGACTTGATTTGCATGACTTGATTCAGCATGCATGATAAATGCTTTATATATAGCCATGTTTTGAAATAATTGCATATACATTATGCACATACATGTGTTGCAAACAAGTGCATACATTGCATGATTTAAGTACTTGCAAAGATTGCATGTCCTTGAGGGTTGCCAAAAGACACTGGAGTGCCGAGGGCCAGGCAGTTGTGAGGGACCCAAAGAGGACAAGTTTTAACAAGAGGTTTTGGCTTATTTAATCTTATGTGATTTGGGCAAGTAAGCCCGTGGGTGCTATGCTGAGAGGTCTGGATTGGCCACCTGGCCTCTACCACTATTAGGTGGATGGGTACCATGCCCAAAAAGAGGCAAGTCCCTACGTCAACTGCATGTGGTACAGGGGGCTACCATTGGTGTCACGGTACTGGGTCGACGTGTCATAGGCTCCGTGGAGGCTATGACCGAGTGTCCTTAGGTACCCGGGGACCACACGGCGAGGAGGTCGTGGGCATAGTGGACCCTATGGTTTGATGAGTTATGTGCATTTCATATAGCATGATATGAGGTTGGTCGACCATACCATACTAGAGATCCATAAGTTGGACTCTATGAAGCATCTATTGCATATCATGATGTCATTATATATATATATATATATGATACTTTCAATTTTGGATTATGTGATCTTTTAGGTCATGAGTATTTCAGTTTGATTATGGATTCTTATACTGATATTGAACTCGAGTATTCAAACATACACATGTTTTGAATAAGCATATGATTTTAAAACATCTCATGCATTTATAAAACTAGTAGTGATAGGCTCCTACTGAATATATTATATACTCACCCAATCCTCAACATTTTTCACATACTAAGCGAATACTTAAGGGCAAGGAACGTTTGTACTAAGAGACACAGACTAAGTACAAGTAAGTAAACCCCTATCTTATCTTTCAATGTTACTTGATTGTAGTTACTCTCTAATATTTGGAAATTTGTGACTAACACTTTCTTGGGAATAATATTGATTTAAACTTTGCCATGGCTAAATAAATTGAGAATGTGTTTGAACACTCGGGGTTTTTATGAAAGATTGTTTTCCAAAAAGAAAAAGATTTTCATGCATCTCATACTTATAAAACAAGATATTTTGCCTTTTTTATCAAAATTGCATCATATAAAAACTCGGGTCGTGACACCAATGCACCTGCAGTGTTCATGGACCTAATGAACCATGTTTTTCTAGCTTATTTGGATAAGTTCGTGATTGTCTTTGTCGATGACATCTTAGTTTACTTGCTTAGTCATGAGGCACATAGGGAGCATCTTCATATGGTATTAGACACACTTTGTCGACATCGATTGTATGCCAAGCTTAGTAAATGTGATTTTTGGTTAGATCAGGTGTAGTTTTTGGGCCATGTGGTATCTAAAGATGGAGTGGTCATAGACCCGACCAAGTTGAGGCCATGCTACATTAGGAGAGACACAAGATAGTGATAGAGATACGCAGTTTTCTTGGTTTGCCAGGATATTAAAGTGCAGTTGCAAGAGTTACTTAATAAGGGCTTCATCAGGCCGAGCAGGTCTCCATGGGGAGCACCAGTCCTTTTTGTGAAGAAAAATGATAGGTCGCTGAGACTATGCATTGACTATCAGTTGCTGAATAATGTCACTATAAAGAACTGATACCCTTTGTCATGCATAGATGATTTATTTGATCAGCTCCAATCAGCATGAGTGTTCTCCAAGATAGACCTGAGATCAGGATACCACTAGTTGAAGGTTAGAGAAGAGGACATCTTGAAGATCGCTTTTAAGAGTCACTATGGTCATTATGAGTGTTTAGTGATGCCGTTTGGATTGACCAATGCACTTGCAGTGTTCATGGACCTAATGAACCATGTTTTTCGAGCTTATTTGGATAAGTTCGTGATTGTCTTTGTTGATGACATCTTAGTTTACTTGCCTAGTCATGAGGCACACATGGAGCATCTTCATATGGCATTGGATACACTTTGTCGACATCGGTTGTATGCAAAACTTACTAAATGTGATTTTTGGTTAGATCAGGTGTAGTTTTTGGGCCACGTGGCATCTAAAGATGGAGTGGTCATAGACCCGACCAAAGTTGAGGTCGTGCTACATTAGGAGAGGCACAAGATAGTGACAGAGATACGCAATTTTCTTGGTTTGCTAGGATATTATTGTCGGTTCATTGAGAGATTCTCGATGATTGTGTTACCTTTGACTACTCTGACTAAGAAAGACATTCAGTTCGTTTGGACCGATGCCTGCAAGGAGAGCTTTTAGGAGCTTAAGAGGAGGCTTACTATGACCTAGTGTTGACATTGGCATCAAGTGTAGGCTGTTATGTAGTTTATTGCTATGCTTCGGGCAAGGGACTATGAGCAGCGTTGATGCAGCATAGGAAGGTAATTGCCTATGTGTTGAGACAGTTTAAGACACATGAGGTGAATTACTCGACACATGATCTGGAGTTAGCAATAGTGGTATTTGCACTGAAGTCCTAGAGACACGGTTCCAACAGACCTTTCGGATAAAAGATCGAGCTTTTGTAGCTTCCAGAATCTTAGAAAAACCATTCCAAATAAAAATAAAATAAAAATCGATTTTACATCAGTTTGCACTTGCGGAAAGGGTTTACATCAGCGAAAAGACGTTTACAACGGCATGAACCGACGTCTCGGAGTGCATAGATGCCAGGACGGTGGCGCATCCTGGCCGTTCGAGATAGCGGCATGAACATCCCCCCACACGCGTGCGCTGTGCATGCATGCAACAAAGTTCCTACGTGTGCCATCCACTCCAGGGCATCTCGGTTTGCGTCCTAAGCACATCGTCCATCGGGGACGATGAGCCTGAGCCGTCCAATTTCGTTTGGCTTGATCGGAGCCCCAAATGCTCTGATTTTTTATTATTATATATTTTCCTCATTCTTAGGGATTTTGGGTCTAAAGATCACAATGAACGGATAAGATCTATTATCTGAGGTGTCCTTAACGTGGGTCTAACCATGTTCTACGGTTTTGACTTCTTTGGCCATCTAGCCCAGATCTAGCCCGGATCTGTGAGGGGAAAGGAGGGTTTAGCCTACTTGATTAGAGCTGGAGAGTGGAGATCGGGGTCTTCTAGTCCATGCGAAGTTTGGTCCAAGCTTGGAGGAGAACAGAGCGAAGATGGCACGATCATAAAGTTGTTTTGCGTAGGGAATGAAGAGGAAACTAGTTTTTGTAGGTTTAAATTCAATTTCTTTGCAAGGAAAGGCAGATCACCGCCTTCCTCCATTAGAGCTGGAATGTGAATGGAAAGGGGTGTCATTATCAAAACGACCCCCTATAATTCGCATCCCTGATAATTTACCAAATTACCCTTGTAAGTGAAAATGGTCATATTTCATTCATCTGAACTTCGGTTTTCAACGTTCTTTATATTGTTTAATTCCTATCGACATGTACTTTCTAGTTTTAGTGGGTTTCAAAATCAAATTCCATGCATAAATTTTTTACTTTAATTAATTTATTTTATCACTAATTTAGGGTTAAAATTTGAGGTTATTACAAAGTGAGCCTTGGCTAGTTTGAAACATGTGTAGGATGCCTAGGCTTGTCGTTGAAGAGACAACCTAGTGCTACAAGGACTAACTCTCTATGTGAGTTCCATCTACGTCGAAAGAGAGTGAGGCGGTTTCTAAGAGCTTTATAGCTTAAGGCACCAACCTTTCTACCTAAGCCAGCGAGATCCCTATATAAGAAGCCCTCCTAACCATTCTCGCTCATACAAACTCTTCTTCTCTCCCTGGAATTCTCAAGTGTCTAGTTCTTCTTCTACAGAGCTTGCCCAATTATATGTGTTATCTATTCTTTTCTTCTAGATTTTGCCTAATTAGAGACACTCTCTATTTTTTTGTTTCTAAGTGTCTCTTCTACTTTTGAAGTTCTCTACTTTCTTTAGTTCTAATTAGACATGACCAGAGTGCATTGTTCTTATTGCATTCTATTTGCTAGAGCTTCTGAACTTAGAAAGACTTCATTTTAGGGTATTTAGGAGATAAAAGTAAAAAAAAGGGTAGTCCCAATGCACGAAGCTCCAGCCTATGCGGGGTTTGGGGAAGGGGTGGATCACAAGGGCCTATAGTAGGCAGCCTTACCTTGCATTTTGCAAGAGACTGATTCCATGCCTTGAACCCGTGACCTCAAGGTCACATGACAACAACTTCTGCCATTGCGCCAAGGCTATTTAGGAGATAAAAGTATGGACAGATATTGATTGTGCAAATCAGTTGCTTGAATCTAGCTTATTGAAATTGAAGATAGGAGGCTTTAACTATCTTAAAGAAGCACATTTTAATGTGCGCCTCTAAGCTAAGAGTTAGCAGTCCTATCCCTAAACTCGTAATTGGGATTTATTGTTGCAAGATTGCCCGTATACTTATTTTTAAACTATCCTTCCATCCATTTTTCGCTTCCAACACAAATATATGCCTTATATTGGTCAATTAGTAGCATATGGAGTTTCCGTTATATATAGGATAGGGGATTTGCAGGGGAAAATATTAGTCACACCCTAGCTTCTAGGTGTAATTCTCACTAGAGGCAGGCTAAAAATTGACATTCTAGGCGAGAGCCTTGGGGACCATTTTTGTGGAGCTCACATTTGCATCACCCGATCGGGCTCACCTCATACCATTGATTTAGCATTCCTCTTATCTATGATGCAGTTTAGTTAGTGGTGCCTTTCTAGGTATCCTATAAACAAAATTAATCTTTTGAAGTGCCTTTTATATAAAGGGCAGTCCCGGCGCACGAAGTCCCCGCATGTGTAGGGTCTGGGAAAGGGACAGACTACAAGGGTCAATCGTACTTAGCCTTATCTTTCATTTTACAAGAGGCTATTTTCACGTCTTAAACTCGCGATCTCAAGGTCACATGACAATGACTCTGCTATTGGCATCCTACACATGTTTCACAAAGGCATGATCCAATCCTTTAAGCTTCCCTAACCCATTGATTAGATATTTCTAAACCCTTGGTGAGACAAGCCTTGTTTAGGGTTTTAGCAAGCAAGTGTGAACCATTAATTTTTGGCACATAGCTCAACTATAATATCAGAAGCGGAGCCTTGACGCAACGGTAAAAGTTGTCGTCATGTGACCTTGAGGTCACAGGTTCAAGGCGTGTAAATAACTTCTTGCAAAAATACAAGATAAGACTGCTTACTATAAACCCTTATAGTCCACCCTTTTCCTGAACCCCACATAGGCTGGAGCTTTGTGCACCGGAACTGCTCCTTTAGCTCAACATGCAAGGTTGACTGGTTCGATGATCGAACGGAGTGAGCGCACTTACTCTTGCCCTACACTAATTTCCAAATTCACCGAGCAGTGCGCGGCCCCTTAGCTTCTGACCTTGGCCTTTACGCCTATCCGACGGCTGAATTGTCACGATACAGTAGCCCAAGGTGTGTGCTACCTTTGAACAGTCCAGATCATGCCAACATCGTTTCTCTGCCCAATCAGCCACTACGGAAATTCCAAGAACCAAACTCCGCCCTCAATAACGACAACGCCACAACATTCTTGTTTTCATCTTCTAACCGCTGAATTCAAAGCGAAAAAGAAGAGACGAGAGAGAGGATCGCCATGTGGAGAAATTTCTTCCCCGAGCTCCGTCACCATGAAACCGTAATTTTCTTCTTCATCCTCTTCTCGTTTTCCCCAATCTCCACTGCAATCGTACAATTCAAAGGAGAATCCTTCGCTTTCTCCTTCATCGACGCTCCTGCAGCATTTGGTAACTCTCTTTCTCTGTCTTTCTCCCTCTACAATTTTTCGCTGAAACATTTTAAATTTTCGTTACTTATAGGGTTTCTATTGTCAAAGTGTAGTTGAAGTGGAATTTTATTTTCTGTGTTCCTGTATTAAGATCATTCAAGTTGAAGTATGCGACTTGCGAACCTAAGAGAAGAGTTTCTTTATTTTCTCCTAAGTTTAATATTATATGAATTTTATTCTTCAGCCGTTCCTGTGAATGGTTCTGGAATTTGTGGAGCTCTGTATGTGGCAAATCCTCTCGACGCTTGTTCTCCACTTGAAAAAGTCCCAGGGGATGCAGATGTCGTACAATTTGTTTTGATTGAAAGGGGCAATTGTAATTTTGTGGATAAAGTTAAGAATGCCCAGGCGGCCGGATTTCGTGCTGCCGTCGTGTATGATGATCGGGACAACACTAATTTGATTTCTAGTAAGTTACTAACTCTGGCTATTATGGTCAATTCAGTTTAATTTTGGTTATAGCGTGTTTTACTTTGCAAATATTGATGTGGGAATGAAAGTATATGGCAAGTTGTTGTATTTCTTTCCTTTTTTGTAATGTAATTTGGTTTAATGAACTGAGAACTGGGTCTTGTAGTTTGTAATATGCACGTCATATTGAGATTATATTTCACGTGTTGAGAAATTAAGGTATTCTAGTGCTGCCTTGTATTTCATGAATAAGTGTCTATAACAGAGTTATGCAATCTCTCGTAATTAAAGTAACAACCTTTGAGGAAAAAAAAAGAAAGAAAGAAAGAGAAACACGGGTTATACAATATCAAAATGATGGATAATGAAGATATAGTCCAAGGTCATCGTTCTTAGTAATTCAGAATTGTGCATTCCCCAAGTACCCAAGTTCACACCAAGAATTTGGGATTAAGCCTTGGATAAAAGGTTGCCTCCCCCTGCCAAAAGTTAATGGTTTGAGTTGTCCAACCCCCTGTTCAATAGGGATGTAAGAAAGTAGTCCTAGTGTAAATTTAGGAAATCTTAGAGGAGGCAAATTTTTTGTTTAAAGAAGGATGAAGCATTCCAGAGAGAATTGAAGAGAGAATATACCTCTGCTGGCATATGAATTCCTAGTTCCCAGAGAAATAGCAGTTAGGAGATGTAACTCATGAAAATTGTTTCACTTGTCCCCACCGGACCTGGTTTATTGGAAGACAGAAAATCAGACCGGTGGAAAAGAGTCAGAGTCAAGGGCATTTATAGTGCTGACTGAGCTAGATACTTGGGCAAAAGAAGATAAGCCACATGGTGTTATTTATTGATAAAGACCTGTGACATTTCATTGAATTGCAGAAAGCAGGGAACAATTGCAAGGTCCAATTCCTAAGCTATTGGATCCACTATGGCTGAGTTGACATGGTGAGACGCCTATTACAAGAAATCTGTATGCATGCAGATCCACACTCTATTTGAGTTTGCCATCAGAGTGCCATAACTCTATCATGCAACCCAATGTTTTCTGGCACACGAGATTGACTATCATTTTACCAGAGAGATCAGGGAAGGTGTTTGTGGTAAGGTATGCGTGTTTTGCTACAAGTAGAGATAAAGTTGCAGAAAAGACAGAACGGGCAGCCCCCGCGTTGGCCTCATTTTATAACTCTCATCAATGGTTTAATAGTAACCATGACCCTCATATTTCTCTAGCAAGCTGTCATGTTACGAGGAATAGTTACTTGAATTTCTTTATTTTATTTGATGTTATTGTAGACTTTATTAATAAAGCCATCAGTCTGAGGTGGTCTAAAAGCAGTGTACGTCACCAATTGGAAAGACAGAAAATGTGCCTGCCCTTGTAAACAATTTGAAACCTCGGCCAGTTCCAGCTTGAGAAAAATTAGTAATTGAGAAATCCAGGTGATGAACACCTTCCTTGGCCAAACTGTCAGCTTCTTGATCTGCAGGTTATTGAATCTGGAGTTACTTCCTTGTAACAAGAACATAGTGAAGTCAGTCGGATTGCAATATTTTGAACAAACCTTATCTGGCTCTTTTGCTACCTGGTGACTTGAACTGCTGTTAAGGAAATGACATATTAATCTATAGCTTGCCAGTTAAGTCAAACTTGTTTATTTCTGTTGCTTATAAGTTGTTTATAAGGTCGAGAGAGAAACTGATACAGAATTTAGTGTAGGATTGTTCACCCCCAAATGAATTGTACTCAGTTAAATTGTTATACTAGCTCGAGCTATTAAGTCTTGATGGCATTATCTTGTTAGGAGATTGGCTTCTTAGTGTGGTCCCTCCAATATATAGGAATGGACTTGCAACAACTGTACCTAGTTTTTATTTCATGAGCTGTGGTGAGTTTCCATCAAATTATGGGCATTTTACTAATCAGACCTGGTTATGGGCGTTCTGGTTTGTTGGAAAGGATCTCCTTCGATGCTCACCGCTTTGAAAGGACACAGCTCTAACAAGTTCAGTGATAGATAATAGTCACAAAGATTGGATTTGGGCGTATGCAGATCTACAATTATGATTCACGTGACATCTGATATTGGAAGATTACACCAGAAACTTCTGATATCTGCTATCTTTTTTTGAGACTTTGATTTTCAAATATCTTGAATCATATCACTTTCTTCTCTGTGGGAAGAAGCTTAAGGGCATTTTCTTCATCATTTTTTTTCTTGATGACAACGATACATGATGTATCCTTGACTTTAAAGATTAGGCTAAAATTAAGCCCTCATTTAGATCAATGACAATGGCGTTCTTACTAATATTTAAGGACTTTATATGGACTAGCATTTCAGAACTTACAATGTATTGTACCCTTCAAAAGTCTCTCTGGGTGAATGTTTGTGAGAACTGCCTTTAAACTCTACCTAATGATTGGCCAGATCTGCATTAGCTTTGTATTCTTCTTTGCTAGTTGTAATGGAAAGATGTACTCAGCTTAAGGTCTAGAATTGTGGGAAAGACCTTCAGCTTTTTTAGCATTATTTTTAAATAAGCTGTAATTGAATGAGTTATATGCAAATTCATTAATAATTTGATCCTGAATTGTCATCCTCTGGCCAAATAAGCCAGGAAGTGGGTTGCTCAAACTTCTGTAAAAACCTTACATTGTAGCCAGAAAGAATTAACTCTTGAAGTCCATGTAGTTGATTGTTTGAAAAAGATAAGCTTTGGTGTATTTGCTTAGCATCTGCTTTCAGGGAAGAAAATACACCATCTTAGAAAAACAATCAACATCAACAAGAATGGGTTCATATCCCCATTCTACAACAAAACCCATGCTAGGTCATCTTCTGGATCTTGTGGAGTAGGCAATGGAGCGAATGGCCCCTTATTTTTCTCGTGTCTTACTGCTAGCTGACTTGTCTCTATCTTACTTTGTGTTGGCCAGATATTTCTGTCTCCTACTAGTTCTATGGTCTTATCATGATCAACGTGATTAGCTACCTTTGCATGGAAGTGGCAAACAACAAAATCATGGATCAATGGCATTGCCTAAGCACACTGATGAAACATTGAATGATAGTTGTCGTGCAAGCTATACTTGGGTGTCCTAAGTTTGACCTGGCTGAATGTAAGAGTAGATAGTCATGAAATCATGATACGCAAGATATGGTTTCCTCATCATTTCAATAACTATTATTTGTGCTTATATTGTGTTGAGTAACATATTTTTTGGGGATGTCAACTACCTTGTTTCAACTCCTGCCATATGCTTCCATGCGGAACAAAACTTCCTTGTATATGTCATAGAGTTCTAGTATATTGTGAGTTGAGGTGCTTCAGTGATTCAGGGTTCTAATATGGCAATGAACTAGGAAAATAGATAATGGTGCTAATGTTTTATGGCTTGTACTATGTCATAGAGTTCCATGTTGTAGGTTGAGTAGCATCCCTTGCTTCATTGAACTTCTCAATGGAGTAATCCCTAGGATTCCCAAGCTCGGATAAAGGAGGACAGTTTTGCATCAGGTGCCAACTGGCGAGTAAAACCCATGCATGAATTGATTTTTGACATTCCCTGGGGTTAGGGAGTTCCCCTTAACGACAAGCTACATCGGATCCTGAGTGCAATGGAAAATGGACAAGGGCTGTTAGGGCGTTCCTTCGCAAGCAAATGTGCTATATTGGATCCCGGGTGTAGTGGAAAATAGGCAAGAGCTATTAGAGCATTCCTTCAAAAGGGACACACTGCATTAGAACCCAGATGTAGTGGAAAGTTTACAGTGGAAAGTCTACATTAAAGTATAGAAGAAAGGAAATGAACTTAATAGATGCCCAAAAACGAAGTGGTGGAACTTAAAAGGAGAAGAGATAGCATCGTTTACAAACAAGCTGATAGTAGAAGAAAACTGGAACAATGAAATAGAAGAAAACACCATGTGGACTAATATGGCTGTTGAGTCCTTAATTTTGCCTAAAATAACCTTAGATTACTATTTTATTAGATCATTTAACAAGGGAATTTTGTGATTTTAAATCAATTTTAGCTATAATCGACCATCCAACCGTTAATTTGAAAAGTTAAACAATCGTATGATCATTATAGCTAATTATCCATATAAGATAATTGAAATATTGTATTTTGTTTTTGCATATAAGCCAAAGCACATTGGACGGTTTAGATCAGCTTATTTCGATGGGTCCCATGCTACAAAACATGTGCAAATCTGACTAATCATGGCAGATTTGACCAAATCTGACCAATCATGGGCAGATCTAACCAAATCTGACAAATCATGGGAAATTTGACCAACACCCTTACAAAGGAAGGAGGGGTCGGATTGGGGGCTCTCTCTCTTGTTTTTCTTCCTTCAAGGGTAGGAGCAAGCTGCTCTTCCCTTCCTCTTGCTTCCTTCTCCCTCATGGAGTAGAGGTGGAAGGACTGTTCCTCTCCACCTCTCTCGTGCTCTCCCCCTTCTCTCCTTCTTGCTTTTCGTTTTTCTCCTTTTGGCAGATGAGAGGTGGAAGGATTGTTCCTCTCCACCTCTCTTGTGCTCTCTCACTGTCGCACACTCTATCTCTCCCACTTCCATATCTGTTTCTCTCACCTCTGCCCTCTCTTCTCTCCATCCCTGATCTACCCAGGTTAGACCACACACCTTCCACCGTCTCCGGCCAGCCGACCTAACCAAGACAGACCGGGTACCTGTGACGACTTGGGTTTTTCAATACCTTTTTTTTTTTTTTTTTTATAAAACTTTTCGAAAGGTGGGGCCCCAATTCTATAAAAACCAAAACAGCGAAAAACAATTTCAATCGAATTTCATTTTTAGAAAAATCCTGAGGTCAACCATTGACGCAAAACAAGAATTTTTTTTTCCAAGTAAACATGTTTAAAATAGATTTACTATTCCAGGATCATCCAGTCATTAGCCACATTCCCATAACAGTATAATCAAGTACAATAACATATATATACATACACAGTCCATGTGAAATTAGAACATACCTATAAATGAGACTTCTCGATCACTATTTTTCTAACTCCTCATATGTCCTGTCTTTCTTTAATATCTAATGCATTGCAACAATAACGCAATGCCTCAGCAAGCAATGCTTGGTAGGTACATAGACATTTAATATATATCAATGAAACAAAATCGACTAATCATATTGATACAATGAGTAAGGCAATTTTCTACAAGAATATAATTATTTTAAGCAATGCAATTAAAATCTCAAAACATCATATATAATAAAACATGCATCTCATGAATTTAAAACATGATATGATCTCATGTAAATGAGCATATAATAATAACAGGGTACCCCAAGGTACGTGGGTCCACGAGTGTCCCATACACTCGCATCACAGATCGTGAGTACTCATATTAAACCTCTGAGTATCGTCACACCCAGGCATACCATCACATCTCTATGCTCATCATGCAAGCACACATAATAAGAGTATGGATCGTCATGCAACCCTCTAGGGTCTCAACCACTGTCGCTCCTCGTTGACACCATAACGGGAGACTTAGCGTCCATCCCCATGGAAAGGCCCGGACTAGTAGTGTGGACTATCCATGTTACCAACCCCTACCGAAAGCCATCTACGGGTAGGTGTCTATCATATCACAATTATATCACATCACAAATCTCGGAGGGTGGGTGGCCTGCCCTCTCCCTCCTAGTATGACATCTACCGGGTGAGAGCACCTGTCATAAAACTCAAAACATGAAAATCACTTATGTCGAAAACCAGGAGCGCTCGTCGCTCGCAATCCTCAAGGCACGCCCCTCATCCTGGGGTTAGCCTCTAAAAGGACCAGCCACCAAGCCTCCACTTTCCTTTCTCATGAAAACTCATTAATTTCAGTGATGCAATAAGGAAAGATAATTTTTCTAATTGTGCATAAGTAGATAATCTCAATCTCATGAAACCATCAGTCATAATCCATTCAATACATGATTGAAATCAAATAGCGATCATAACATAAAACTCTAAATCTCACAAACTCATCGATTAATAATAAGTGCAATTTAATTACAATCAATCATGATGCCATGATAATACAAGGTTTTAAAATCAAAATGAAACATTAAATGTCGTCACCTACCTCAATATGAGATCACCCAACTCAAGCATATAATCTTTTTAGCTTGCACGTTCAGATGTACCTGTCCGTACCATAATACTATTTCGTGTTATTTATTACATTATAATGGAATCTATGATGATCCAACCATTGGATCATTCTCTAAGATCTCTAATTATGATTTGGTTCTTAATTTAGTCTCATTTCATGTCCATCTATTCTTTTTTGTGTGTATGTAGTGTTTATACCTTAATTTGACGGTCGATTATCCTCAAATCACTAATTTCCCAAGATTTGGTTCAGACCAATGGTCTAAATCAATTTCTAGCGTAATCACGCTAATATGCCCCTTAGAACCCTTATTTATTATTATACTTTATCTCATTGTTCAAGTCTTGTTGCCGGATCACCCTTTGATCAATCGGTTCTAAGTTATTAATTAATATTTTATAATTTAACTAATATAAAAGTAGTCAAATGTAGGTTCTCAAGCTAAATCTAGGTCCGCGTCGTCAATATGGTCGCAACGGATGTTTCTGCTTGTGATTTGGACCTCTGTAGCTCCCAAAATCAAGTTTTTTGTGAAAAGACTTCATAAATTAATATATTAATTTATAGGGGTAAGTACGTGTGCACCGACTTACATGGGCAGTGCGGTTTGCACTAGCTTACACCAGTGCATTGTGCGCCCAGGACACCCAGTGCGTTTTGGATGCTCGGGACAATGCACAAGATCGTCCCGTGTGCGTGTGCGATATGCATGCGTGCGAAGGAGCACTCGCATGCGTGTGTCCCCGTCTGTGCATCCCGGTGGGCGTCTTGGGCTCACTGTTCATCAGGGACGATGAACCCAAGCCGTCCACCTTGTTTTGGCTTGATCAGAGCCCCAGAAGTTTCCATTTTTTATCTGTTTTCACCATTCTTAAGGTTTTTGGGTCCAATGATCACCATAAGCGGCTTAGATTTCTCATTTGAGGTCTCTTTAACATGGGTCTAACCATGTTCCATGGTTTTGAATCCATAGGCCATCCAACGGCCATTTTGATCCGATTTAGCCTAGATCTGTGAGGGGAAAGTTGGAAAACAAGATAGATAACAAGTTAAAGTATGTAACTTACCTGATTAGAGCTGGAGATGGGAGATTAGAGCCCTCTAGTACGTGCAAACTTCAACTCGTTTTCGCGGCGTGTACAGGGGAAAACAAGGGTTCTCCTCTGGTTCTTTGGTGTGGGAATGAAAGGGGAAACTTGTATTTAATAGGCTAAATCCTGATTTTTCCGAATGGAAGGTAGATCAGTGCCTTCCTCCATTAGAACTCTAATGGAAGTGGAAAAGGGGTGCCGTTATCAAAACAACTCCCTTTAATTAATGTCCCTAGCAATTTACCAATTTACCCATACACTTAAAATGGTCATAACTCACTCATTCAAACTCCGTATTTGATATTCTTTATACTGTTCAATTCCTATCGACGTGTACTTTTTTGTTTTTGAGTTTTTAGGACCAATTTTTATACATAAAATTTTTATTTTTATTTATTTAATTTATTACTAATTTATTATTTAAAATTTGAGGATATTATAGTACCCCTCCACAGGATTCCTGACCAGCACCGGACGGAGCTCAGTCCACAACCCCAAGCCGCACCTTATCATTCTCCTCCTCCATCTACCCTCTTCTCTCACCCTCGTTTTCTCTGGCCAGCCGACTTAGCGAGGGCTGCAGCCCACCCTCTCTTTCCCATCTCTCTCTCTCTCTTCTTTCACTCTCCATCTCTCTTAGCAACCCAGATTTCCCTTTTTCTCCCAGCTCGTTTCCTACAAAACCCATCTCTCTCTGCTCTCTACCCTTCCTCCGGCGAGATCATCGGAGAAAACCCAACACCGCACCTTCCCCCCCTTCTTCTCTTCCTGCTTTTCCCTCTCTGGTCTCCCCCTCTAGCTCCTGTTTCTCTCTCCAGTTCCGGCTCCTTCACCGGATGGCTCCGAGGAGAAAACCCAGATCGGGTTTTCCTCTCCTGCTTTTCCTCCCATCTCCTCTCTTCTTCTCCCCCATCTCTTTCCTTTCCTTCTCTTCTTCCCCATCTTTCTTCTTCTTCTTATTCTCCCCCATCTTCTTCTTTGCTTCGATTTCACCGTCGGTTTACTGTTCATGAACAGTAACTTCGGTTACCATTCATGAATAGTAACTTTACTATTCCTTTGTCATCAAATTCCATTTTTGCCCATAGGCCTTCAGTTTTAATTTCAAATGCATCTTGTTTTGTCTTTTATCCTATTTTGTCTTTATGTATATACATGTTTTTATTTTTCTAGGATAGTCTTGTTCTTGGATTAGTTTCTAGAAGATGGTTTTTCAGTTCTGATTAGTTGTAGAATCTGTATTTGGATTATTATTGTATTTAATTTCATTTAAATTCAGAACAGTGTATTCAAGGGTTAATCAATTTGAATGTTCTTTTTTTGGCAATTTATAATTAAAATTTGAGTAAACTCTAACATTTAAGTCGAGTTCTCGTGGAAATCGACTCGTATTTGCATAGCTATACTACAACAGCTGTGCACTTGCAGAAAACATCAATAATGGCTATGTCTATTAGTGACAAAAGATGTCTTAGGAGTATTTAAAGATAAAAGGCAACCAATAAAGGAAACTTGGTGGTAGAGTGAAAAATTGCAAAAATTTATTAAATAGAAACAAGTGTGTTTTAAAGCACGATAGAAGACTAGAAATAATGAAAACTATGAACAGTATAAAAATGCTAAAAATGTTGCTAAAAGAATAATAAGTGAGGCTTAACTCAAGGCATTTAATGATTTCTATAATAGACTAGGATTAAGAGAAGTGAGAAGGATGTGTTTAAACTTGTAAAAATAAGAAAACAAAAGGGTAAGGACTTAGACCGCGTTAAGTGCATTAGAAGTGATGATAGTAGTCAAAGATGATGAGATCTAACAAAGATGGGAAAGTTGGGCAGCCCTGGTGCACGAAGCTCCCACTTATGTGGGGTCCGGGGAAAGGGTGGACCACAAAGATGGGAAAGTTACTTTCAAAAATTACTAAATGACAATTACCATGAGAACATGGGAATTGAAACCCAAATAACAGTAGACATTATAGAGATATGATTGTAGGATTAGAATACCAAGTAAAAGAGGCATTGAAAAAGATGAAATTAGGTAAGGCGCTTGGGCCCGATGGTATACCAATTGAGGTTTGGAAGTATATGGGAGATACTGG
This sequence comes from Warburgia ugandensis, assembly GCA_035236585.1. Taxonomy (NCBI): domain Eukaryota; kingdom Viridiplantae; phylum Streptophyta; class Magnoliopsida; order Canellales; family Canellaceae; genus Warburgia; species Warburgia ugandensis. The sequence continues at coordinate 47,483,669 of CP141129.1, forward strand.
AGTAGTTTGGTTGACAAAGTTGTTTAACAAGATTGTGAAATAAAAAAAAATGGCAGATGAATGGAGGAAGAGTTCTATTTTACCAATTTATAAGAATAAAGGAGACACACAAAGTTGCTCTAATTATCGGGAGATCAAACTAATGAGCTACCATGAAACTTTTTGAAAGATTGATTGAGAAGAGGCTGCAACATAAGACGAGTGTGTTAGAGAACTAGTTTGGTTTTATGCCTGGGAGGTCTACCAAGGAAGCCATTTTCCTGATTAGACAATTGAGAGAGAAATATAGGGAGATGAGGAATGACCTTTACATGATATTTATTGACTTAGAAAAAGCTTATGATGGGGTTCCCAAAGATTTAATATGGTGGGTGTTGGGTGAGAAAGGGCTTTCACGGGGGTATATAAGCATAATTAAGGAAATGTATGATGGAGTGGTAACAAATGTTAGGTCCACTGACGGAGAAATTGGAGATTTTTCCATCATTATAGGATTGCACCAAGGATAGGCATTGAGCCAGTACCTTTTCACATTGGTTATAGATGAGTTAATAAAACATTTTTATGAGAAGATTCCATGGTGCATGTTATTTGCAGATATTATAGTTTTGATTGATAAGACGAGGGCATAAACACCAAGTTAGAGTTATGGAGAGATGCATTAGAATCCAAACGATTTAAAATTAGCCGAACTAAGATAGAGTATATGGAATGCAATTTTTAGCAAGGAGAGGAGCAAGAGTAGAGCACCAATAACGATTGATAACCAAGAAGTCCCCCTGAAAGAGCACTTCTGATACTTATGATCGATAATTCATGAGAGTGGAGAGATTGAGAGGGAGGTTACCTAGAAAATCCAAGCGGGTTGGAACAAATGAAGATGCGCCTCTTGAGTTTTGTGTGATCGGAGGGTGCCACTCAAATTAAAAGGAAAATTATATAGAATAGCTATAAGCCCGGCCATGCTCTATAGATCAAAGTGTGGGGCAGTTAAGGAACGACATATATGTAGGATAAGCATCACCAAAATGCGGATGTTGAGATGGATGAGTGGCGAGACAAGAATGGATAGAATTAGAAATAAAAACATTAGATAAAACTTATGAGCAACACCGATAGGTAACAATATGAGGGAGATTAGGCTTAGATGATATGGACATGTCCAACGGAGACGAAAAAGGGCATCAGTTAGACGGAGTGAGGAGATCCAAGTGAAAGGTAGCGAAAGGGCAAGGGGAAGGCCCAAAACAATGTGGGTAGAAATGGTGAGAAATGATTTAAAAACTTTACGACTAAATGAAGTCATGACTCTCAATAGAGGGGCATAGAGGAACAAGATTCATGTGACCGACCCCTAATTGAGATAAGGTCTTGATGATGATGATGATGATGATGACCATGTCATAGAGTTCCATGTTGTAGGTTGAGCAGCATCACTTGCTTCATTGAACTTCTCAATGGAGTAAGCCCCAGGATTCCCATATTTTGAGGGTGCCAACTACCTTGTTTTCAACTCCAGTACTATGACTTAGTGTGGAAGAAAACTCCTGAAGACGGGCATTCTGCTGGCATGTCAAGCACTGGGTTTGTTTTGTAAATCGTGGTACTTCAGGCTTCATGGTTTTTACACCACAAACACTGAGAAAGCAGATAATGGAGCTAATATTATATGGCTTTATCCTTCATCTTAGAATTCAATGATGTAAGTTGAAAAGCATGGTTTTATTCATTCAGGATCTCACTTGTGTAAGCCACAAGATGCACTTCTTGACCAAGAACCTCGATGACACAACATGTGAAGCATCATAAGACCCTTAAAATGCTTTTATGTCAGGAGTTGAGATACAGGTGCTTTTGTTGTCTTTTCTCTGAAAGCAACAAAGCATGCTGATCTCCTTGTCCACTCCAACGCACCTGTTGTTCATGAAGAATTTGGTCTTGACAACCAAATGCAGGTATCAGGGAGACCTTATTTGTCCAGCACTGGATCAAAACAAGTGATAAGAATGATTTAGCTTGGTGCAACATAGTTAGTTCTCCAATCAAGATACTGAGGAGTTGGATCCAAGAACAAGGCTTTCTTGTTCTTGAGAGTATTGTTGTTGGTATCACCAACAAGGGTTGACTAGAGAGAATCATGGCCAGAGCATAAATCAGGGAGTAACATATAAAAGAGACACTTCATTTATTTTACTGCAAAACTAGGGAGGAGCATACGAAGGCCTAGTTCAATGTCTTAGTTGCTTAGTTGCGAAGTATCTCCAATAATTGTAAAAATTTCTAAGATAAATTTTTTCCTTTACCATCAGCGACAGGCTGCTAAGTTTGCACTTTGATTCCCTTCAATGTTTTTTCACCAGAATTGTTTGGAAATTTCGTGTATGTGTTGATTAATTGTAGAATTAAGTTATTTCTCTTTGAGAATAATGTATGTTTAAAGTAGTTGCTCTTTTCTAACTTCTATCAATTGTTACTGTTATTCTGCTCATAAATTCAACAAATGTTTTATTGGAGCACTTTTGTATTTTTATGTTCTGTTGTGTGGCCCAATGATGTTATCTTATGCTCCTTCTGTTGCATAACTTCTTTTGACAGAGCTAGTGATTCTCTAAATCTTTTATTTGGTCTTAGAACCTGGTTAATAGAGGGTTTCCTTTTCAGCCATATTGTATGAGCAGTTCTGATCATGGGCTATAGGATGCATTTTGTTGCTAAAATTTGCAGCATCTCGGCAGCAATATTATGTGATTGAAAGGGCAAATTGATAATGTACTGCATGGTGAAAGGACACCACTCAGATTGTTCCTCATTCATCTGCAGAAGTTGTCTCAAAAATTAGCCACGCATGATATTGTTTGTAATCCATATCTCAAAAATTGCATTAGGTTGGTTGCTCATATGCGGCAAGCATCTCCTGTTGAAAATCTTGAAACTGCTTTTGGCAGGATCCTTATAAAATGCAATTTTAGTGCAATTTTAGTTTAGAAAGTATAGAATGCAATTCCCTACCCCCGGTTGGAATTTTATATGGGAGCTTCAGAGATTCTCATCAACCAAGTAATCTTGAGACTATGATGAACATTTAAAACGAGTGGTGTAGTCGTGCTGGTTGTGAGGTCAAATCTATTGTTTCAGCTTTTACCCTTCTGTAATCTGGTTTGTTGTCTCAAAGCTTCTTTTAGACACAGGTTTTGGTTTCTCAATCAAATATCTTTGCTGCTGAGTGAGGTCAATTTGATGAATGGAAACCTTAGCGAGGTCATGTATGTGATCCTAGAGTGCATTCCACATTTGGAAAATGTCATTAATATTGCACTTTGAATACCTGTGTTATCATGCATTCACAGTTTTATGAAGCATAAAGGTCCTCTGCAGCATGGCAGAATCTTAAAGCTTGTCCACGTTGTGGCTAATGACTTGCTGCTATCATGCAATACCAAGTTACTCCATACTCTAGCATTTGTATACATTCGTACGACACTTGAAAGTTTGATGGCTTTACACAAGAATGACTACCTCTGTCTTGAAAGTGTTCATCTAGGCATATATGAGTTCCAATGGTCTAATTAAAGCAGCTGGAACCTTTTAAATTCTCATAGCATTGGAGTTTGTCATTTATTCAGTAGCCACTTGACATTTGTGTAGTGATCTGCACATTGTATAATAGATTAACTTTGTTAATTTCATGACATAGTGATAGGAGATTCCAAGGGCATATTGGTGCATGCAGTTTTTGTTTCAAAGACAGCAGGGAAAATTTTGAGTCAGTATTCTCAAGGTGAAGAAGGTGAGTGCTGTATAACCTATGCTGCAGAAGACACAGCCTGGACCGTGTTGGTAATTTCCCTCATTTCTCTTATCACCATCATGTCTATTTTGGCTGTGTTTTTCTGTGCTCGGAATCGTCGGATGCAAAGGCAAGAAACCAATCATCACTGCTCCTCGAGCATAAACAGCCAGATAGTGAATCTTCTACCCTGCTACATATTCAACAATTCTTCCCCAAAGCCAGAAGCTTGTACCATTTGTCTTGAAGACTATAAAAATGGAGAAACTCTTAAAGTCCTCCCTTGCCAACATGGTAAGCAGGCCTGATCTTCATGTATTATCCTAACTTGTTGCTCTTTCTTAAATCATAATGCTATTCATGGAAATGTTTTGCACTAGTGAAGCTGAATTTTTTAAGTCGAGAATAGTGTTAAAATTCCAAATATTTGATTCACTTCATGGAACTTCCTTGCAGAATTTCACTCTGTCTGTGTAGATGCTTGGCTGACTAAGTGGGGAACATTCTGTCCCCTGTGCAAACATGAGATCAAGGCAGAGGCATTAACCGGTCCAATATGTGAGACAACGCCACTGTTGTCATGTTGAATGAAATCTGCCGCTCTTGGCTCTCTTTCTTCCATTTCAACTTGTCTTATTGGTCTTCAGCTTGATTAAGGAGAGTGGCTCTTTTTCGTAACCAGCTTTCCCTTCAGTTACAGTGGAAGATGGGGCGAAGATACAGTCTGAAACCAGCCGCATCGTCTACAGGAACTTGTACATAAGAGAGTTTTCAATACTAGAACAAAATCAATGAGCCTGATCATTCCTAGCATTCTCTCACTTTGCTATCTGTTTGTATGTAGTTTGTTTCGGTTGCATTTTCACTCAACTTTGTTGGAGATCATTGCTGTTACAGTTTCCTGAGCTGCCTATCCATCCATATGTATACTCGTTATTGCCCTTCCTGAAGTATATGGAAAACGACTTGTCCTCCAAGTGCCCAATTTGTTTAAAATTTCGAAAACTAGATAGAATAATGCCTAATTTTCTCAAGATAACCGGACTAGATCTGACTCATGGACCGGTAATGTGTTTACATCTTTTAGGGTAATCCAGGCCTTCCATTCCCAGCACAGTGGGCCCAAATGCTAGAATCATGCACTCCACATGTTCGCTGAACTATTGACTACAAAGCCAGAGAAATCAGATGAGTGAGTCCGATCGCCCAAAGTTGAGCTGAGCTTCTTAATGCAAAAGCAGGTCTCTTTGTTAGCACGCGCTTTATTGGGGCTGTGGTATAGCATTGGAAACGGCCCTAACTTGGGATAGATTGATGGGCCCTATCAATTAAGCCATAGCAATTGGCCTGACGATAAGGTTCCCATTTATAGGAACATGACAGCAACGTTGCGGACAACAACAGAATATGACGCACAATGACGAACCAGTGCCCTCAAAGGGTAAGCCCCAACCCTCACGATTGAAATCAGATGGTTTTCTGTAAAATAGCAGCTTTGAATCACTTGCAACCGTTGATGTAGGGGCCTCTAAAGATCTCATCAGTCAGGACATCAGGCCACATTTACATAGATGTCAGGTTTGATTTTTACTGGAAGGGGGTTTCAGTAAATTTATGGGATTCCTTCCTTTTAGTTTTGGTACTGTTTAGCAGAGGAATAAAACAAATGGGGGCAGCGATCTTATCGTCCCCAGTGTTTGGCGGCCATTGCTTGGGTTAATAAGATCACTTTCCAGGGATAATTTTGTGTCCATGGAAGGGATATTGTTTTCTTTTACAATTAGAATTTTGGTTCTTCCAAACAGGACAAAGGAAACGTTCAATAAAGGTTTATGTAGATCGAGTAAATCAATATTTAGTTACATGTGGGGCTCAAATGTTTAGTAATCCAAACTGTTCATCTCTCTGGCTACATCTTTCTAGCCACCAAATTATCTTTAATTCACTAGTTGATCTGAACTGAACGGCTCAGAAGTATAAGAACGGGCAACCCCCGTGCACAAAGCTCCCACTTATGTGGGGTTCGGGGAAGGGCGGACCACAAGAGCCTATAGTAGGCAGCCTTACCTTGCATTTTTGCAAAAAGCTAATTCCATGCCTTAAATCCATGACCTCAAGATCACATGACGACAACTTCTACCGTTGCATCAAGGCTCCCCTTCTCTCAGAAGTATAAAAACACCAACCATAAATCATAATGAACCTGGGTTCAATATCATCTAAGCAGTAATCACATAACTAAGATATGACAAAAAAGATGAACGGTTTTGGATCACCAAACGTCTCGGTCCCTCATTTACTTGGCCTGCCCTTGCATAAGAAAAAAAGAGGTTAACTTAGGAATTTTTTTACATGGATATGAATTGAATTGTGCAATTTGCATTTTTATTATATCTACAAATAATATTTAAAAATAGATAAGTTATTCTTTAGTATATTTTTTAATAGATACAAAAATAATATTTGAAAATTTAATAAATGATTCTCTAGTGCATTTTTTACTAGATCTAAAAATAAATTTTGAAATTTTAATAAATTATTCTTTATATTTGAATTTAATTTCATAAGTTCTTGTTCAATTTGATAAATTTGAATAGAATTGGAAACATGTAAGAACTTATAAACTATTTTAAAAAATAGAAGATAAAAAGCTGAGGACTTTAAAAAAAAATAAAAAAATTATTTGGAGATTTTTGCAGCTATGCTTCTTTTGAAGGAACAAACGCCTAAGATTTCCTCCCATTTTAATTTTCTTTCTTTTAATTATGCTTGTTTAAATTTTAGGTAGGATTATTAACCCTGAATTTACGCAGCACGTTTCTAGCTTCCTTACGAAACAGAAGGCATTTGCTCATTGTGTAATAACTGTAACTTATTTCTTGCATAAAAACAAAGGCAGCCCCAGTGCACAAAGCTCCCGCCTATGCGGGGTCCAGGGAAGGAGAGGACCACAAGGGCCTATAGTAAGTAGTCTTACCTCACATTTTACAAGAGGCTGATTCCATGCCTTGAGCGCACGACCTCAAGGTCACATGCCCCTTCTATTCTTGGATAACTGATGTAAAAAAAACCAGTACTTTTTATTTTTTCGTTTATATCGAAATTCCAAATTGGATCAATTATATCCTTAGTTTGGCTTCTTAGATCAATTGCACCAAAATCAGAGACATAACATGACACAGTTGGGTTGTTTGCCATGTGACGTCTCCAGTTAGCATTTGACCCATTATGCCTTGTAACTTAGTGACATGGCATTTTACTTTTTAAAAGATCATTATCATCATCATCAAAGTCTTATGCTAATTAGGGTTCAACTACATGAATCTTGTTCCTCGGTTTATTTCTATCAAGTGTCATTGTTTCATTAACTCCAAGAGTTTTTATATCTTTTCTCACTATTTCTAACATGTTCTTTTGGGCCTTACCTTTGCCTTTTAGAACTTGGATTTACTCAATCCTTCTATCCTGTATATTTATTAATAGTGATGATATAATTCTATATATAATCATTTATTATTTCAAACAATTTTATTCTCATTTTTCATGACTTAACCTTCTCTATCTATGGATAATCATATCTAAAATTTCTCTCTCTCTCACTTCTTTTTCTTCTCCCCCTTGCAACTGCATCACAACAACAGGTGTTCATCCAAGGGAGGCAGAACTCAAGTCTTCTTATCTAGTCTCTTGAAGAAGCTTCATGCCCCAACTCAAACATCGTCTGCTCCAGCAGATAAATACAATACAACCCACACATACTCTCTAGAAACTATACTTAATCAGATTACCCAACTTGAAAAAACTGAATTCTAAGCTCATAAAAAGGAACTTCATCCCTGTCCAGTTAATCTGCACGAAAGTTGGCAGATCTGTGAACATGATTGAATGATACCATCGATCCATTAAAGAATCTACTAAACTTCTTTCTTATTCTTTTTGGTAGACTCCTTTCCTTCTTTATTGCTTCTCAACTGTATGTTTTAAGGCTTAGCATCTCCATCTCGATGGAATGGGTAGCATTGGAAAAGAAAAAGAGTTGTGCTTTCTCATATTTTCTATATGATATTGTCTAACTAGAAGAAAAGAACTATTATTTTGGGATATTTTTTTAATAAAAGAACAAAAAGAAAAAAAGAAAAAGAAACTTAATTGCAGATCCATAATCTTGTTCAATTAAGTTACAAGTAAAGTCCATGCTAGAATCTATCCCAAAAGTAATAGTTTTAGATTCCAGAGTATAATTGGCAAAAGAATATGATGTTGTGTCCCCTTCTCTAAAGATAAAGGGCAGCCACGGTGCATGAAGCTCCCGCCTATGCGGGGTCCGGGAAAGGGGGGGACCACAAGGGCCTATAGTAGATAGCCTTACCTTGCATTTTGCCTGATTCCACACCTTGAACCCATGACCTCAAGGTCATATGACAACAACTTCTACTGTTGCGCCAAGGCCCTTCTCTAAAGATGTGGTTGACTATTGCTCCCTTCCATTTCTTCTTTAGATAGTTGATCTCCTACTTCATCTTCATCCTCGAAAATGATTGTGACTTGTTCTTCTCTCTCGATGACATGAACATATGGGAGTTTCCTTGCACCAACAAATCAGGCAACCTTACTTTGTTAGCAAGCATGAGCAGCAATGAGTTAGTCTACTTAGTAGAGGTACATACTATAACCAATAGAAAATTTTCTTTCATAGTCTCTTAGAAAACCTCCAAGCCTAGTCTCTCCCAATTACCTTTGGCCGATCCATCAAAGTTAAGGATGTAATGCCCAATTGTGGGGCTGCGAAGTGACTATCCTCTTCCTCAAATTTGAAAGTGGAGTTCATGCTGAGGTTATTTGTGTTAGAGGCTAAAGCAATGATTCTACCCCAAAGTTGGCTATGATTGGGTTTATTATTTTTAAAGAATAAGCTCATTTCTTTCCTTTCATAGCAATCTAATAGGCAAAAAGTGCATTAATGAACAGATCATGTAATCTACCCTTGGCAGGGGCACAACAAAATCATTAATCGATATGGTTTAGAAGACTGCTTCAATCTTGCTACCTTATTTTAAATTCTTCAAAAGGTCCAATCCAAAGAGGCCTAATAGTTGATGATCACAATGGCATACAAACAGTTAGTGAGGGAATTCAATCTTGATAAGTAAGGGGGACAAAGTTAAAATTCTAGGTTGATTTTTACCTTGCCATATCTTCTTCGAGTTATCAGTAGGTTTGACATCTTCATCTTTTTCAATAAAGTAAATAAACTTTAAGGGTGAATTCCCTACTCTTATATGGGAACCGGGTAGTGTAGTCATGGGACATGGTGCTGGTAAGTCTAATTTTTAGAATCATCTTGGAACCATCATTACCCCACTTATTAATGATCAAATATTTCTTTCAATTTTTGGTGGTGGGATCTATGGTATCACTCACCTTGTGTAACACCCTGGATTTTTAAGACTTTTTTTTTTTTATAATAATAATAATGGCATTTTGAATAAGAGCATTTGGGATCCCATGAGAAAAGTTTTAATTATCATTTTACTAAAACAATTCTTAAAAACTCCGAGTGTTATTTTTCCTTTCTCAAACCGACATACATGTAAATAAAATAATACGCATATCAATCAATGTCAAATAAAAAGGCACATTTATTTTAAATCAAATAAATGTCCAAAACACAATAATAATATGGCTCAGGATCTATCCATCATAACATCCCATATAAATATCCAACATATGTCCAAACATCTCAATCAACTCCAAATATAAAATATGCAGTCCATAATTAAATCCAAATGATAATCCTATTTTAATGACTCACATCACTGTCTAAAACTATAGAAAAAAGATCTTCAGCAGCTCTCACGGTTTCTCAATAGCTTTTCCTTTCCTGATGTCGCGCTCGAGATCTAAGACATTGCAAAATAAAGCAATGCCTCAGCAAGCTATCGCTTGTGTAGGTACATAGACAATTAATGTAATAAATGAAAGAAATAATTAACAGCACTGATGAAAAGTCTATTATTTATGGAGTCAAAACATGACATAAATCAATGTAAATGAGCATACAATAATAATAAGGGCACCCTAAGGTAATGGGTCCCACAACATCGCACTAACATCACTGATTAGGAGTACTCATAGCCAACCTCTGAGTGTTATCACACACAGGCATACCATCCATAACCATGCTCATCATACATGCACACATAACAAGAATATGGGCTATCATGCTGCAGTGGCAACCCTCCATGGGTATCAACCACCGCCGCTCTCCGTCGACACCATAACGGGAGACTTAGCGTCTGTCCCCATGGAAAGGCTCAGACTGATAGTGTGGACTATCAATGTTACCAAACCCCTATCAAATGCCATCTATGGGCAGGTGTCTATCATATCACAAAATCATCACATCATAATCTCAGCGGGTGGGTGGTTGGCCCTATCCCTCCTAGCATGAAGCCCACCGAGCGAGAGCACCCGTCATAAAATATAAAACACAAAAATCATATGTATATGCTAAAACTCAAGAATACTTATAGCTCGCAATCCCCAAGACATGCCCCTCATCCTGGGGTTAGCCTATAAAAGGACTAGCTAATAAGCCCTTGTTCTTATTTCCATGTATATCCATGCATTTCCTATATATAATAAGAAATAAGTCTCTATTTAAGCATAACTAATTAACATCATGCTTATAAAATCATTTGAAATAAGTTTATTCAATAAAAGATTTCAATTTGGAATAATCATAATGTACTCAAAGTCGCATGAAATCCACGTTAAATGATAATTGCAATTTAAAACACAATCACACATGATGCTATGTTTAAACATGATTTAAAAATCAAGACAAAGCATTAATTGTCGTCACTTACCTCAATGTGAGACCACTAGCTTACTAATAACTCCCTTTAACTGGTATGTTCAAGTGCACCTGTACAAGTCACATCACTATTTAAAAAAATTTCTAAATTAAAAGTGGTCATTTATAAGTTTTTAAGTTAAACTAAGTCCACGTCGTTGATACGGTCACAATGCCTTTTTCAAATCATGATTTGGACTCCTATAGCTCTCAGAAATCAAATTTTAGTGAAAACATGCACAAAATGGGGCTCACGTGCGTCACGGTCACCAGGAAGCTGCGTGTCCCGACCCAATGTGACAGCCCGCGCAGGAGCTCCCGCACACATGACCGCTGCACGCGTACGCAGAGACGTGCGTTCATCGCCGTCTCCGTCGGGGCATCTTGCTGGGTGTCCTGTCGTTAGCGCCTGGTCGCTGACGACATCATCGCCGCCAGAGAAGACGACTAGATTCCGGTTGTCTCCAGCGGAGCTACAGAGCTTCGTTTTGGGTGATTTTTATGCTGTTTTTCTCAGAATTTCCTCTAGAATCTATTTATGCCCTCCTTTTACACTGATTTTGCCAAAAACTATGTTTTTTAAATGATTTTTTCCACATTCCTAAAAACATCCCTAAGTACTGGTTTTTGCTTTTTCTAGAGAAACCCACCGTTGGATCTCTCCCAAATTTAAAGGGTTTGATCTTGGGTCTCATGTGCACTAATTGGACGGTGCGATTTTCAAACGGACCTGGTTTCATCCATGAAATCACGCTCCAATAGTAGCGTGCACAGAGTTCCCAGGAAATCCAAATTTTTTTATTTTTAAATGCTTTTCTAATTAATTTTTCCTATTTAATAAATACAGAAAATAGGGTTTAAGGCTTACCTTGCGTCTGGCTGGGGTTGTGAGTGTTGCGGGGGTTCCACTTGCCGGAAAAGTGCGATCTTTGCAGGGCTAGGGTTCTGAGTAAAAACCCAAAGGAACGCTCAAGGTGAAGCATTTTGGCTCCTGAGAAAGGGTAGATATAGGGTTTAGAGTCTTAGGGTTTCTCTTTCCCTCACGTCTCTTTCCACGTCTCTCCGGCGATTTCACCGGAACTGGTAGAGATGTGTGGAAGACGGGGGTGCCATTATCAATTTGGACCCCTGTGTAACATGTCTCTATCAAATGACCAAAATGCCCTCACAACTTCAACGGCTCCTAACTCCCTCGTTTGAGCTCCGTTTTTCGCGTTCTTGGTGGAGTTGGAATCGTATCGATGAGCACTTTCAAATTCTTAAGTTTTCAGGAAAAATTTTCATCTCTAAATTTTTAATTTGATTTATTTAGTAATTTCTTATTTTGTACCAAAAATTAAGGATATTACACCTTGTCCACCATATTAACGTGAGATACAAGCCTTGTAGGGAGGGCATGATGGAGGGGGAAAGGTCTAACACAATTGTCTAACCAAAGTTTGTATGCTTCTCCCATCGTCCTCTCCCATGTAATACTTTCATTAATATTCTCACGAGCTTTAAGAACTCTTTTGCAAACATATGAGTCTTTGTTCTTGGGAAGGGCATCAAGGAAGTTCCACTTTTGAAGATATGTGGCAGCGATAGACTTGACCCAAATGGATTGAGGGCAAGTAAGGACTCTCTATTTGAGCTTGGCCATGAGACCTTTATTAACCCATTTGAGATTTCTCAGACTAAGGCCTCCTCTGCTTTTCTAGGAGCAAGCTTTTAGTCCAACTAACCAAGTTCATTCCAAAATTGGTTTGGGCATGTTTCTAAATGAAATCTTTTTGCAAATTTCACACTCCAAAGAAACAAAAGTAGGGACTAAAAAAGTAGACACATAATATATGGGCATACCATCAGTCACAAATTTGAACAAGGTTATCTCTACTAGCCCTATATAAAGCTTTTTATTTTCCATCTAACCAGTTTAGATTGTATTTTAGCTATGAGAAAAGAGAAATTTTACTGAGTGGGTTGACCTTGACACAAGCTATGCCTAGATAATCTTTAAGAAAAGTATTTTTTACATTGAATATTCTAGGAAAGTTAGTATAGGTTTCAAGGGCAGATTTTGAGGGGTAGCAATGAGATAGATTCTTTACCAAAATTGTTTAGAATATTTTTAGTAGTGTGACAATTTTCTAAATTGGCTTTAACATAAATGATTAAATCCTTAACAAAAAAAGAGAGGAGGGAAATGGGCAAGTAGTTTTGTTGATCTTAATATTTCAAATTATATCCTTGGTCATTGCTCCCTCTATGTTGGAAAGAGGATTTGAGCACAGAGGACAACAAAGTAGGGGGAGAGAGGGTTACCTTGCCTTATTCCTCTATTAGGTTTAAACCAATTAATGGGATACCCATTGACTACAATAGACATGGACAGTGTAGGCACACTCCACAATGATATTGACCCACTTAGGTGTGACAACCCGAATTTTTAAAACACTTTTTCATGTTTATTTTCAAAAGATGGGGCTAGAAGAGGAGCCTTGGCGCAACAGTAAAAGTTGTTGTCATGTGACCTTGAAGTCACAGGTTCAAGGCGTGAAAACAACCTCTTGCAAAATGCAAGGTAAGGCTGTGTATTTTAGGCCCTTGTGGTCTGCTCCTTTATTGGACCTTGCATAGGCGGGAGCTTTGTGCATCGAGGCTGCCCTTTATTTTCAAAAGATGGAGCTCTTGATTTTTTATTTTATTTTTTATTTCAATAGTAGAAAATGTTTTCTTTGAACTTCATTTCTAAAAGTCCAGATTGTCACAATTGGTACCAAAGGGGTTCATCTAGTCACTTGCAGCCCCATTTGTCCAATAAAAAGATGATAATCTAAATATAGGTTAGGATATAGTAAGTTTATGTAGGATTAGGATAGCATTAGTTAAGTATTATAATAGAATTAGTTAACATAGTTAACGCATGTTGGAATAGTAAAATATGAGCAGATGCTACCTAATAAAACAACTAGGAGGATGGCTCAATGAATTACTGATTCCAATATAGGGAATAGTAAATAATTGAATCAAGTAATAAAAATAGTTACACAAGTCCTAGAAGACATCTTTCCTTATCTACTATACCAATACAACATGTAATGGCTTAAAGTAATACTACTTAGGTTTAACCTGAAGTTTTAACTAGCTCATCTGTTTTAGAGACAAAATACCCTAACACTAGTACATGATCATTATTCAATTATACCAAGTATAATAGTGGAGCAGGATTATTCTCCTCAAAATACCATATAGGAGTAGTTTTATTCACTCAAAAGATCCTACAAAGGTGTGTCAACACTTGGCCAAAATTGGTAGTGAACATGGGATAGGATGGATATTAGAAAAATCTTGTCTCATCCTAGAAAAGTTAGCACTAAAATTTTGTCCCATCCTACCCCAAACATGGTCCTTTCCCCGTCTCTTCCCAAGCACCTTATGTTTGAGACAAGTAGTGTCTCAAGTAATATGATATTTTGTTGAAAACTAAATTTTTTTACTATAATATTCAGTAATTTAGTCACTCAAAAAATAAAATACATTGTGATTTAAGTTATAACTATACAAAAGTTCAAGTTTCAATCGTAACATTTATTTATTTTCTTTCTAAGGTTATGATAGCTTTTAATGCATTTTGGAAAGACTAAAAACCACTCTCCTCTCTCCTAAAAGAAACCACACTCTCGCTCACAAAAAAGATATTAATGGATTTTTTTTTTTTAATATGCAAGGTAAGGCTGCCTTCTATAGAACATTATTCTCTCTCTGTCTCTCATGACGAAGATATTAATGGATTTTTTTTTAATATGGAAGCTCTATCAAACATCTCTCTCTCTCTCTTAGTATGTGCACGTGTATATGCACATATAAATTACTAGTAAACATTAAAGGAAAAAGGAAAAGAAGAACTTAAACGAGAAGGAATTTTAATAAGGACTGGAATGGATCATAGAATTGTCAAATGTATCATGTCCCATGTCGTACTTGTCAGGATAGGACTTTGTTTGTCCACAGTCCCACCCTCTCTTTCATCTGGGATGGGACGTCCCACCCATAAACCCCCCAAGTTCCGGACGACAGTTTGGGTTTTCCTGATGTAGCAGGACGTTGCTCAATGGTAACCAAAATCATCAATTCATATCTGCATGATTGACCCACGAGGTGGCTACAGACAGGCTCCTTAAGGCCGACCCCAATTGCGACAGCACTTTTGACGTTGACTCCATCGAGTCCATGAGAGGCGGAATCTAGTACGGTGCACTTGACCTCCCGGAGAATTGAAGAGTGTCTTCCAGGAAAGGATCCATTAAATCCACCATGGTTAAGCCATTCATCAAAGCCAGCCTCAATGTACCCACCTCTCTTCAATAAATAAGCCATTCATCAAAGCATACAACTCTTGTTTGACATTTCTAAGCATTTAATTTGTGGCATAAAAATATTTAAATTGAAATTGGAAAAAGACAATTAATATATCAACCAACGAAGCCCCCAAAATCCAAGGCTTGGAATCATGCACCTAAAAAGGGAGTTCTAGGGAGTAATGGTCCTGAATCTTGATCCTTCAACAAGTAGGCTTTACGTTGTATGCCTCTGGTGCACAGCTCATATTTTACCTGAGAGATAAGCACATTAGTCATCTAACAACATGCACAATCCAAAGATATTCGTTAAACTACTTGCCTAAAAACACAGATAGCAATGGAAATATGTTCTTAGTAGAACAAGCTCTTTTGGGTCAGTTAATTAACAACTAAAACACACAGGAAAAAGGGCTTCAAATAATCGTTTTCCTTTTTCTACATCACATAAATCCATCATGGAAATGGCTCCCACGCAACTAGTTTCTTCTTCTTCTTCTTCTTCTTCTTCTTCTTCTTCTTCTTCTTCTTCTTCTTCTTCAACTTGATGGTTGTGTCGGCTTGAATCTGTGACTTCTGTTAGGGAATAATGCACCTTACCAGTAACATAGGTGTTCATGCTCCTCATGTATAGAAAATGGTTAGTTGATGGAATTTAATTGACATCTATATCATCTCTTAAAACTCAAAATTTCATTACCGAACTGTATTATTTTGAGATCGAAGTGAAAGATTAGCCAACGTCATTCATCAACTTCTGCTTTCACTCAAGTCATCTTACTCACGTTGCAGAGATGAAAGTAAGTGTTGTTGATTGATCAGAGGTTTGAGATCAAAGTCATACGTCCCACACAGATGTTCTTTGGGAAAATGTGCACCCGTCAGATATATTAGAACCCCCCAAGACGATTTGTTCCTCAACCAAGAGAAAGGGATAAGAAATGCGCCAGTAAGTTGATTCCTATCCAGTAGAATGGATCCAAGAAAGAGAACGTGTTTTCTTGGTTGCCAAGAATATTTTTTGATACAATTCTCAAGTAAGAAGGCTGAGATCCAAATGAGCGAATGAACATTCAGATTGGATATCTCATTATGTAGACTTTGGTTATCCTGGTTGTAGCAACTCGAATGATCTGGCAAGCCGTAAACCACTCAAGAAGCAAGTTATCCAGCACAAGGCTAAAACTATGTTTGCAAGTTCCATGTGAAATGGTGATCTCATTGTCCTAAGAGCAAGCAAAAAAACAATGAACCAAATCTCTCATTTGAAATACCAGCACCGGGACACTGAACTTGTGTTCCTGAGCCGATCAACTGGTCCAATCATTGCCAGTTTAATCCATGTGATGATGGTCCATGCTAATTCAATTAATCTGCTGAGGTCTTCAACCCCAGTGGAGCAAGGAGTGGATGTCACGGGTTCAAGGCTGGTCATGGTCCTTGGATAGTAGTTTCTTCCCATGCTATTCTCAGCCTGAAACACAGATAAATTATTTTCCATGTCTCAGGCTTGGCAGCAGCACAAAATAAGTCGAGGAACGATACCATATTGTGGGACACTACAGCAAGCTGTTGTGAAGCACCCACCTTGTGGGACGATATGATACTTGTGATATAAGATATCCAATCCTGAAAAATCAGATGAATCTGTGAATCAACCAAAAGTTGGAGCCCATCATGCAAAAATGTAATGCTACATACCAGCTTGCTCTAGTGCTGCCCACTGTGCCACAATTCCACATTAACATCAAATCCATGTAATATTTTAAAGGGCAGTTTCGCTGCACAAAGCTCTGTCTTATGCAGGATCCAAAGAAAGGGCAGACCACAAGGGTCTATAGTACACAGTCTTACCTTGTATTTTTACAATAAGCTATTTTCATGTCTTGAACCCACAACCTCAAGGTCACACGACAACAACTTTATCATTGCACCAAGGCTCCCCTACAATGTAACATCTAAGATACCATATTCCAAACAAGAAACATCCCTGGCTTGCAAACAAAGCAACGTTTCGTCGCTACCTAAAAGTTGATAAATGTGCTAATCGTAAACTAGTCTTTCTCCTAATTAGCCATATTTTGGCTTTACCTAATCGAATCTATTGATGTTGATCGACCGGTAACAAGTCCAACCATTTCCTTTTAATAGCTTCTAAGATTGGATGACCCTAACTAGCCATGGGAAAGCTAAGATTTGTTTTTTTTGTAGTCGTTTTCCATGAAAGGCAGCCAGGTGCACTAAGCTCCTGCCTATGCGGAGTTCAAGGAAGGGCGGATCACAAGGGCTTATAGTATGCAGCCTTACCTTGCATTTTTTGCAAGATGCTGTTTTCACGCTTTGAACCCGTGATCTCAAGGTTACACGACGACAACTTTTACTGTTGCACCAAGGTTCTCTTCAATTATTTTCCATGATCGACGTAAAAATTTATTGAAAACTAATTATACAGTGATGTCCTTTCTAAGATGGAATCACGACCATACATTGATCTCCTTGGGATAGTCTAGGAGATGAATGGTCTCAAGTACATGCAGACAGCATAAAATTGATTGTTAAGATTGACCTACGGTGTTGGTTAATCTTCAAGATTAATGAAACCGATTGCTAGACCTCGCGGACAGGCACCAATTTTCCATAGAAAATACCATTAAGTCCCCGTAAGATTCGGTGCACTTGTGCATCTGGAGAAGTCGACGTTGCATTTTGAGATAGAGAATAATTTCTTTTGGAGGGCCTAAGCTGTTTATTTTATTCGTGATGGCTAAACTACTTTATGCACGCTTGGGATCACAATTACTAATATTTTTAGGTTTTTACAGAACCCTAAAAAAAATTCAGAGTTATCAAAATGCACTGAAATTTGATGTCCTGTGATACTCCAGGTTTTCTAAACCTTTTTCAATTACATATAGTAGTAGTAAAAAGATTAATTTTATAAAATAGGTGAGATCTCTAAAATAAAACTCAAAATTTATTAAATTTTTGTAGTGTTAAGGAAAAATACCCAATAAAGAAAACCCTAGGGTCATTTAAACCTCAAAACTACAATGCTGAACAAAATCACCTTTAGACATTCTAAGCATGCTCAAATGTAAAACCACAAGAAATTATGCAAGTTATAAAGAGACGATAATAATAAAAATTCCAAAGCTCTAGGATCTATCCAAAATCATCACATCATCAATGTGTAAGTATATACATACTATATAGTGGTATATGTGTAATCTATCAAAATGTATAAACATCTAGGTAGAATCCCAAAAGTCTAATACAAGTGTAAAACGTACACTACTATGTCTCTAAACATGAAAGGTATATGGTCCTCAGGTCCTCGTCCAGATTCACGCTAGTTCACCCGCTTCCCTCTCTGGCTGTCACGCTTCAACTCTGAGGCATTGCAAATATCCAAGTCATTCTGAACAAGATGACCAAATTAGATAATCCAGAATAGGTTACAGGAGTGTGCAGACTCGTACAAAGACTAAACATAATGTACTACTAGTCTTCTTACCTTGATCCAGTGATCCTAGACTCAGGAATCCTGATCCATGAAACCCACCACTACTTCAACTTAATGTGGGACCAGAACTACTTGGATCGCCGGCTCATAATCTAAAATTCAAAGGTTCTGATCAGATCGACATTCTGCCTACGGGCCCCAGATCTTCTTATTTAGATATAAAAATGGATCATCACCGATCTAATCTCGACTGTACTGCCTGTCAAATCAATCCTAACCTGAAGGTCACATTCGAAATTACATACCTGACCGAGTTTTCATTGATCTAAGGTCTAGGATTATCTAATCAAGGTAAAACCAGCGACAATCCATGGACTTCAGTCACAGCTATGGACATCGTCGGACCACATGTGTGGGATTCAGGATGTTAGGAAAAAATGTGGCAGACATTGTCATGCTATCTTTGTCCAGGAAAACTCCAAACTTACCCACAGAAACCATGCCCTGACTCCTGAGGGCTTGTTAGTACTTTCACTGATCTACTTCTCAATCAGCATCGATCCGACGAATTTTTTGCCCAACGGCAACAGAAACATGAAAGGAAGGAAACTAAGAACAAAATAACCAGCAAAGTACCTGTGACATCCCCCTTTCTCTCTGCAAATTTCTCCGAAAATTCATGGGCAATACCGGCGAAGAATCCAAACCAACTTACCTCTCCGACTCCACTTCTTCCCCAACTCATCCACTTCTCTCAAAACCACCATTCGATCCAAACGAAACCGAACAAGTCGTACCAGACCTAAGCCAATACCCAGAAATCACCTTCAACCATGGCCCAAGGAAATTCCAAGATCTCCCGTTCCTCTTCCTCTTTCTTCTTTTCTCTCTCTCCACTATCGCCTTAGGCATCTTCTCAATCGTCCACAAAAACCCCAACTCCTCAAAAATCAACTCGTTCGTTTATAACACCACTACCTCATCCTGCACTAAACATTCCACCAGCGAATTTCTTACCCTTCAAGCTGAATCTTTTTCCTCGTCATTTCTGAAGGATTTGATATGGACCCTCTTGGTAACTTTATTCCTAAGTGCACCCATCGTCATGTTTCTGCTATGGTCGTTGAGGCATTACACTAAACAAATTGTGTATGCATCTATTCCATTGTTTGTAGTAGTTCCCATCTTCTTTAACGTGTTCTGGTTTGTTTCTTGTACTGTTTCTTCTGGCTGTCGCCAGTCTTTTGGTCTTGCTTATAGGATTTTGTTATTAGTTTTTGTCTTTCTTGTAATTGGAGTTGTTATTTGGATAATAGTAGCAAATTGGCATAGAGTTGAGTTGACTGTGAGAATCGTGGGTGTTGCTTCTGAGGCACTATATAGGAATATGGGCTTGTTTGGTGTTCTTCCTTGTTTGAGTATTGGGCTTATTGTTTATTTAGCTCCGATTGTTGTGTTTTTAGTGTTTTCACGAATGAATGGGAAAATTGTGCCTAGAGCTGTGGAGGGTGTGGAGGGGCAGTATGCTTGTGTTTGGAAGCAGGATAATTGGGTGCCCGCGTATTTTGCATTGGCTATTCTTACGATGGTGTGGTCTGCAGCTGCAATGGTGGAAGCTCAGTTGTATGTGATTAGTGGGACAATTGCACAGTGGTATTTCTCAAAGGAAGGGGAGACACCGAACCGGAGTATAAGGAGTTCTATGAGGTGAGTTCCTCCAATTTTCTTTGTTTCTTATGGAGTACTGCTGTTATTGTACTCGAAATTAGGTATCAGTTTTAAATTGTTGTAGGTAGAGCTATTACTTAGATAATGTGTGCAATGTAACAAAAGCTTGTGAAGTTGATGTGAACATTTGGTTATTTCACTGGAATTTAGTAAAAAATATCAGATTGCAATTGAATTGATCCATAAAGCTTCTTTCAAGTGCAAATGTGGAAGAGACAGCTAATGTTGCAACGCTGCAAATTGTAACATTATTGTCCAGTGATCCAACTATTGATCTTTGTTTTTCTGTTGCTAGATTCCTTTCTTTCCAAATCTTAAAAGCTCACTTAATTAGTATGTCTAATGGCTAAGGTGGAACGTTCTTCTTTGCAAGAAATAGTTTCTTCATTTTCCAATGTGCATATGCTTAACCGGATTTTTCATGGATTTCATGTTCCGCTCTTTTCTTTTCACTTTTTGTGAGGCACTAAAGAAGGTAGGAAGTCAAAGTTAATGACCCTGAGCTGGATGATCAATGTGATGAGAAACAGACCTGCAAAATACATAAACAAAAGCAAGATTGTGCATCAGAGTCCAGACACGATTAGTCCTCTGACAGAAAATCATCTCTTAATGATCATGTAAAGGGTCTAAGACACCCTTTTAAGACTATTGGATTACCTCTAATCGGGCTACCTTCAGTCATGGTCATAATGCACCTTTTCATTGATGAGCATGTCCAATTCTGGCATCCTATATATTGCCCATGGGAAACCATTCCCTGAGTTTATCACTGCTTGGACTAACAAAATCCCCCTCAAGACCGTTTGGACTTGATTCTCTACCAAAGATGAGATTCTTATTTACTGTGTGCTTCTGCCTCAGTAGATATGTAAATCTTACCATCCAGTTCCAGTTGCTTACGGTGGGCCCCTTAGGTTCTCTGGTGCTAGGGTGCCCAAACTAGAGCAACCAAAGGTCTTGTTTAAGCATCCATGAGGAGGCACTCCCCTGTAGGAGAATGGTCCTATTGGATCAGCAATGTATAAGTAGTAATGCCACCATTGATGATACCACACGGCATGATGCTTGAATTCCTTTGGACTGTTGATATAGTAAGACCAAGTCCAATTCCACTTATTAAACATTACCTTCTTAAAGGCATAATTTTCCAAGATTTTTCAATTGAAATCTTATTTTGTTTCAAATGGTCTGCAATGTATCAAGTGGAATAGAACCCTACTTTGTCTTCCCTTTAATAGACCAGGAAAAAGCCGCCTGTTCTGCTATAGGGTTTGTCTACAGTGCGTGGTATCACTCCATTGCACTTGGAATGTCGCAATGCAAGAAGCAGAGTTCCA
The DNA here is from genome assembly GCA_035236585.1 of Warburgia ugandensis. NCBI lineage: Eukaryota > Viridiplantae > Streptophyta > Magnoliopsida > Canellales > Canellaceae > Warburgia > Warburgia ugandensis. The sequence goes on from CP141129.1 coordinate 47,505,183, forward strand.
TATTCTGGTCCATTTGACTGGGCCCGAGCAAGGTGATATACCTTCATCTTGTCTTCAATTGCATCAAAAATCTCTAGTGGAGCTTGGTGCTGTTGCTTTCATCATTAACTTAATTTGACAGACTCAAGTAGATCAAGAGTAGGATCTACAATCTTGGACTTCATGGATGACACTAAGTGGAACAATCTTGTTTTGGTAGAAAGAAAAATAAACAGAATCAGTGCACTGGTCTATATTCCTCCTAAGAAATCAGCTGATCAAGACATCCGTGTTGTAAGGGGGACATTATTGTTTCCTATTTAGATCTTAAGCTCAGATCACTTGCATGTGAAAGCTCTTGTAGAATTCTCTTATTTGGTTCTTCCTTATGTTTAAGGACTTCAATGTGAAGTGACTCATTAGCCTGGTAAGTTGACTCAAATAAACCAACGATTAACTGGCTAGTTGCTTAACTTTCATGTACCTTGCTTTTTTTTTGGTGTTCTAGATAGCATAACTTCTACTGTGGTATGAATTAAAGGGTATAGTATGGGCCGTTTCTTTATGCTTGTTTCCTTCTAGCCTACAAATAGCCAAAGACCTGGTGTGGAGTTGATGATGCAATTATTTATTTGTCCAATCAGTCTTCTAAATTAACTGAAGCTACATCCACTCAGTCAGGTTGCCAAATAGCAATCATACATATCAGATTTCTGGAAATTCCTTGTAGAATACCAAAGACATGTATAACCCTTTTGAATGTGTGGTTATTTTGATTTTACATAATTTTAGAGCACTATCCAATGATTTCAAGCCAATTGATCATGTTTTGCCGAAGATTCTTTCTATAGTAATTATTTTGAACCTTGATTGGAAGAATGGTGCTAATTTATTCAATGAGATGTGTTGACAAACTTGTCTCATCTCATTAATGCTGATTGGGGTAGAGACTTGGATATGTATGAGGGAGCGGTAACAAATGTTAAGACCACTAGTGGCGTAACTGGTGATTTCCCTGTCACTGTAAGATTGCACCAAGGATCGGCATTGAGCCCATACCTTTTCACATTGGTTATGGATGAGTTAACAAAACATCTGCACAAGGAGATTCCCTGGTACATACTATTTGCAAATGATATAGTCTTACTTGATGAGACAAGGGAGGGTGTAAACACAAAGCTAGAGTTATGGAGAGAAGCATTAAAATTTGAAGGATTTAAAATTAGCCGAACTAAGACAGAATATATGGAATGTAATTTTAGCAAGGAGAGTAGGAGTGAAACACCAGTCAAGATTGATAACCAAGAAGTCCCCGTAAAAGACCACTTTCAGTACTTAGGATCAATGATCTATGAGAATGGAGAGATTGAGAGGGAGGTTACCCAGAGAATCCAAGCGGGTTGGAACAAATGAAGATGTGCATCTGGAGTTTTGTGTGATCGGCGGGTGCTGGTCAAACTAAAAGGAAAATTCTATAGGATGGCCATAAGGCCGGCCATGCTCTATGGATCAGAGTGTTGGGCAGTTAAAGAACATCATACTCATAGGATGAGTGTTGCAGAAATGAGGATGTTGAGATGGATGAGTGGTAAGACAAGAGATGATAGAATTAGAAATGAAAATATTATAGGAAATTTAAGGGTAGCACCAATATGTAACAAGATGAGGGAGATTAGACTTAGATGGTTTGGACATGTTGAAAGGAGACCAACAACGGCACCGGTTAGAAGGAGTGAGGCAATACAAGTAGAAGGTTCTAAAAGAGCAAGGGGAAGGCTCAAAAGAATGTGGATAGAAGTGGTGAGGAAAGATTTAAAAACTTTGGGACTAAATGAAGCCATGGTATTTAATAGAGTGGAATGGAGGAATAAGATTCATGTGGCCTATCCCTAATTGGGATAAGGTTTTGATGATGATGACTTGGATACAAGAAAAACCAATCTGTTTTGATAAACAACTGTCTTATGTCATGGAGCAGCAGAAAACAACACCCAGTTGCAAGATCCACTGGGTTGAGTTGTTGCGTGCATTGCAGCATAGTTGACAAGGGTGACACACCTATTACAAGAATTCTATATGCATACAAATTCTCTCCCTTTTTTGACATTTTTTTTGGGGATACAAGCAGTTTTCTAAATCTACACCCATATATACTACTTTCACATCCATATTGGATGGAAGGGGTTGAACCAAGTTTAACCTGCAGCCATGGCCGCGAAGGTTGCTTCTTATCCAACTTGGATGGAAGATGCGGTGCATATTTACACATTATTATACATTACTATAACCACTAAAAGCTATCACAAAAGCCAGTTTTTGGGTGATAAAGACTGATTATCATCTCATTGTAGTGCAGATTGGGAGTGGTAAGATATGGCCATACTTCAGTGCAAGGACAGCCCAAAATAAAGATATCCCATCACAGGCCTCACAGTGACTGTCTTGTTTGCTCGTTTGATGAGCTATTTTAAGAGAACAGTACACTTGAAAGGAAGGGTTAAATAAACACAATATCTTAGAGTAAAGCCCATTATTAAAGGCCTACTTGTCATTTTGTATCTTCTCTTTATATATATGTACAATCATGTGACTTGTATGTGTTGAATAATTTTTGGTACCCAAAAGGTTGAATATGTCAATCGTATGCATAGAAAGCAAGGCAGTTCGACGACTTGCAACACCTACAACTTCACAAGTACTCTCCCTTTTCTCTCGAGAACTTAAGTACACCATTTTGACAGGATCATTGAAGATTGCATATCTGATACAAGTGCAATATCATATAATTTTGGTTGTGCAAAGTCTAGTTTAAGTGTGCGTAACAGACAATTAGGTCTCTGAGTACACCTGTTCCTGGATTTTACTGTTAGACATTTACATCAATCTGAACTAAGCCAATAATGTTTACTGCAAGTCAGCTCAATCTTGTCTCAGAATCATTTATATTCTGAATATTGTTAAGTAAATCATCTGTTATCATATGATAAAATTTCCTATCATTGCTTAAAGTTCCTGCTAATAGTAGACTATGCATGACTACTAAATGCTTTTGGCTGCTCGTTAAAAATGAAAGAATGGGGATATCACCTCTATAATATGTTATCTTCATTTCATTATTTCAATGGTCCATATCTAATGAAAAGCTTAATTCATAATTTGATAATCCATGTTTCTCAACTGAAAGAACTGTTTGTCTGCTTTGCAGCCCATAATTCCTCAACCTTGCATTCTTAGATTTTCTTGAAACTGATCTAGTGCAAGACTCTATTTCTGTAGGGGAGTGCTATTGATCATTTTATTGTCCTCATCTTTGCCATTTACTGCAGAAATGCTTTCGGTCCCTCTTTTGGCACAGTATGTTTCTCAGGCTTGATAATTGGTGCTGTTCATGTCATACGTGCTATGGTTGACAGTGCAAAACGAGAAGATGCTGTTTCTGGGATGGTGAATATGATCCTCAGGTGCTGTGTTAATTTGTTGCTGTCAGCAATTGATTTTCTCAACAAGTTCACAATAAATTTTGCGGCAATAACGGGTGAAGCTTACTGTTCTTCTGCTAAGATGACCTATGAGCTTCTGAGACGCAATCTTCTCTCAGCTGTTTTTGTGGAGACTGTCTCCACACGTATCTTGATTGGGATTATTTTTGTCCTGTCAGCAATCTATGCAGTTGTTGTAAGTGATAGTTCTTGCTGTCTATAGTTCCTAGTTTTGCGTCAAACACACACAATTGATTTTCTGTCAAATGTTTTATTTGGCCTGTCTGTAATAGCTGCACCTGATCTCTCACCCATCCATCCCAACATAGGCATAGGTGATTGATTTAGTAATGATGGACCATCTTGTGGAGCTGGGTCCATCTCATACAGGCTCAGTAGACCATAAACAAGCTAGTGGTTGTAGTGGGGACTGATAGCATGATAAGGTTATAGGATGATACTATTAATTCAGAGTTTTAAGGGGATAAATAAGAGAAGAGGTAACGTATCTTGTTCAGCAATTACACATTTCTGCACTTTGATATGCATTGCACTTGCACTTTCACTAGTTTATTCGGATGTTGTCATGAAAAGAAGAAGACAGGAATTACTTTTTCGGAACCCTGAACTGCTTAATTTTGTGTATTTAACAGGTTTTCCTGATTCTAAGGACTGTCAGCGCGCTTGGGGTGGAAGCTTATTTTGTTGCTCTTCTTGCGTGGTTGCTGCTCATGCTGGTACTGGGATTCTTTGTTCATGTGCTAGACAATGCTATTGATACTATATACATCTGCTATGCCATTGATAGGGACAGGGGGGATGTCTGTAAACAGGAAGTTCATGAAGTCTATGTTATGCTTCCGATCAGTAGAAATGTGAGACATCCCCATAGCACCCGAACACCATTGATTGTATGATATTGACTGTATTATTAGCAAATCCCCTGCAACTCCAGAGCTCCTTCTAGGGCTTGTGTGCTGCTTGTTCTTAATTAAACCCTCTGTAAAGTTCTTTGTATAATTGAGATTTGGTTTTTCAATGAACTGGTATGTTTTGTGAATTCGAAAGCAATGTACTAAGTTTCTTTTAACTTTTCACGTTACAGTTTCATGAGAAAATGCTTTATATAGTGTAGCTGACTGAGAAACGAGTTCAAACCAAGTCAAAATACTTTGTAGTGTAGCTTTCTAAAAATTTCTTGAGGCAATTGAAAGCTCTGAGTAACTTGGGCATGTGACATGCACCGGTCTGCCCATGTGACTTGGACTGGGCTGTCCTTTAGGTAACTTGGGCATTTGACATGCAGGCCCTAAGTTTGTTACCTGCTAGATGAATAGTCCAAATCTTGAGCACATGGCTCGAATAACTGAAATGCTATCGTACATAGACTGTGACTCTACTGCTACTCATTGTGTAGTGTCTAATTTCTTCACGAAGGCCCTAACTTTGCTTGATCAGGCCCATCTATCTTATTTATATATCTTGCATCCCAAGCACCACGAGCATAGGAAGATAGGTCACGTTGGACAAATGTATTCTTTAACATCGGAACAAGTCTGAGCATGCAAATAGTTGGATCATTGAAAAGGTGGAGTCCACTTGTGCTTTAGAAGCTAAGTGTGTGTTTGGGAAACTCGTTTTTATTGTAGTCTAGAATATTTCATAACAGAAACTTCAGTTTTCTACCGTGAAATATTCCAAAATACAATAAAAACAAGGTTCCCAACACAAACTATATTTTCCAATTGAAAGTATGCACCCACCATATAACTGCTCTGTCCTGAATATGCTGCTCTAAAGAAAAGTGGCCTTGATAAGAATCATAGAGGGTGACTCTTTAAATGCAATCAGATGATCCAGCCATGGGAACCGAGCCCTTGATGAATGATTTTCCTTATTGAGACCGATACTTTACCAGGGAATAAAACTGGAAGTTGGAAAACTTTTCAAGACCACAAATGATGTTAATTTTGGTGTGCTCTTGGCAATCGTTCTTCAGAACCAGTCCATATTAAACATTAGAAAATAATTAAGCATTAATTAAACAATAAAATTCAAGTGAGAGACTTAGTGACAAAAATCCCCGACAACTACCAAATCCTACTTTTTTTCTCTCTTTCTTGCCATGAGCAAATGTGCACACGATCTCGTCGGAAAGTACCTTAATTAAAATGAAAAATAATGTATCTTTTCTCAATCTACCTAGCAAGAACTACCAATGTATAAGCAGCCCAGTCGTCCAGTGGCCCTGATCACAAATAATTTCAAAAAGAACATGACAAGACCTCCACTTCCCTACGACTCATTTCTAACCTTCTATGCGTGCTTTGGCCTAGCTCTTCTTCCTGGAGTCTCATCCACAGCAGGCGCGGATCAAAGATTCACGTTCGAGGAGACCACCGTTCCAATGATTCACGCTGCTTTCCACGCGAGCCAACTTACTTCTAAACAATTGGTTGAATGTTAGCTAGATTTCACCAACAAGCTCAGTTCAAGACCCCACTCCGCAATCTAACTGAACCCAGACGCGAGAATGCCGACCGAAAGGGCCGATGTGGAACGAAGAAACCGAGGTGATTCAGTGCTGCTCAAGGACAACATAGCCACTAAGGAAAACTAAGGAAAGCTTAACACCACTGCTGGCTCACTTGCTCTTCTAGGCTCGCAAGTTACCTCTAGCTGTTGGCATAGTAGAGAAGCTTAGGAATGCAGGTGCCATCATCTTGGGCAAAGCTAGCCTGCCTGAGTGGGCCGGGTTTCGTGGTTACAACGTGCCAATGGGTGGAATGCGTGTAAGTGTAATACTACTTAAACGGCATTCATTTGATGGATGCACATATTCGCACTTGGGTAGTATGAACAAGCAAAACTGTCAGTGGAACCCTCCTTTCTCAAGGATTCAGCCTTCTTTTTGCTAATACTAATTAAACCGCATTTATTTGATGGATGTACATATTTTCACTTGGGCAGTATGAACAAGCAAAACTGTCAGTGGAACTCTCCCTTTTCAATGATTCAGATCACCTGTCTGGTGGGCCGTGCTATAGATGAGCCAAGCTTAAATTCGTAGACAATTTGTACTTTGAGTGGTGGTTAGTTTTAAGGTACAGTGATACTTGCATTGAGGGATGTTATAACCATTCAACAGAACCAGAGAAGAAAAGAGATGCTAATGACCGAGGTGGTCATAGAAAGAAGAATAAAATCAAAAGCGTAATATTCAATCAACCATTACGATATTCAATCATCAAAGACTTTCAGGTAACTTCTAAATTCGTACACTTGGCAGTAAGCCTCACACCTAACTGTGACCTTTTATCTACGAACAATACAAATAATTGCGGAAAGGCGGCAGATCTTATATTTGGATCATTCACAGAGTGGCCTCGCTTATACGCCCAGTTGCTCATATGTTCCAGCATGTGCATACATCATAAATCAGCCCTTAGTTTGGATGGAGACCAAATTATGGTCTGTCGATCGTTCTAACTGGTCATTCACTGTTTTGAACGGTGCCTCTTGTAAAAGATTATTGACATTCATTTATGTTAACTCTCATTACGGCGGGGGGCACAGAAAGGAGAAGAAAATCAAAAGCCTAACTCTCGTTAAACTTGTTCTAGTCTACGTATTTTTTAGATTAATGTTATGGACTTTAATGAGCTAACTCTATTAATTGCTAGAGGTAAAAGATTATTGGACTTTATGTTTTAGAGCCTAAGTATATGTTTAAATAAATTCAATTTTACTTACTAGAATCCTAGATGATCTTGCTATGTCAGTTAGTAACTAGGAATTGAATAGCTAGTAACTAGAACAATGTTCTATGTACTTTATAAAATATTATGCAATGGTATATAATTGCACTCATAGTTATAAGTATTTTCTTATTGGCATTTTTAAATTCACATTATAGAAGATAAGTTTGCATTCAAAACTCTAGTCGAAGTTGTTATTTCTTTCCCTAGTCTTAGCATCAGGTACAAATAATGTTAATTTTCTTGTATATATTAAATATACTTATGAGACTATTTTCAAGTTATCTACGAATGAATTACTTTTATAGTTCTCACTGTAGTATATCTCAATTTTATAAACTGTACAAAGTTTTCTAGATTTGGTTCCTCTTTTCTTAAGATAGCACAATGGCCCTTAACACTATTGTCTAAAAACTCAATGAGACTGAGAAGCTCAATGGCATTAACTATTTGATATGGAGGAGGCATATCCACAACATCCTCCTCAAGAACTCTATAGAACATGTGCTTGATGGTGTAGTTGAGGAATTGCTTGCTGGTACTACAACAACCCAGCGACACACCTATGACAAGTACATGGATGATGACAAGAAGGCAAGGTCTGTTATGGTAATCTTCATGGAACCAAACTTGGAAATTCTATTTGTGGACTAACCCGTTACCTTGGCTCAAATAGTTTGTGAGAAGAAAAGGCTATTTAAGAAAAAGGGTAAGAAACCTTCAGGTGGAGGGATGATAAGGGAAAAAAGATATAGTTGTACTAAATTTATGGCCAATGGGTAATATTAAGGCTAATTGCACCAAGAAAGAAAAGGGTAGGGGAAAAGGTCCCAATAGTGATGACAAGAACAAAGATGGAAACATTATCACAGAGGCATTGATTGTTGGAGCGGATGAGGACTCCTGGCTACTTGATTTGTTGCCACTACTAAGTTACAGTTTTGAGGTTTGACTAAAGCATAGAAAACACAAATGATGTGATTGACCAACTCTATAAAAATCAAGGTACTATACATCAATTTGACCAATCTTGTATGCCTCTACAAAATGGATTTGCTAAAAGGAGAAAGTGAACCCTATTAGATTTAGTTCAAATCATGTTGAACCATTCTAAGTTAGGAACTCAATTATGGGGAGACACTATTTTTATAACAGTGTATGCTTTAAACCATGTGTACCCTTAAAGGTTGTCAAGGTGACACTTTACCGAGTTATGGACTGGTAGAAAACTAAACATAGGTAATCTTAGAGTGTGGGGGATTGGTGCTCATGTGAGAGTACTTGACTAAAACAAGTCCAAGTTGAAGCCTAAGACTATACATTGTGACTTCATATGGTACAACAATCACTCTAAAGGTTATAGGAATGTCAACACTCCAATGGGTTGGTGAGAGTCATTAGAAGTATAGATGCTTACTTTCTGAAAAATGACTTAGACCTTAGAGTTCTGGTTAAAAGAGTTGATTTTGAGGTGATAAAACTTAAGAAGAAATCCAATGATTTGGTTGAGATCATACATTCAGCTCCTAATGTTGATTCTGTTTCTAGACTTCCAAGAGAGAGAAGACCTTTAACCCTTATAAATCACTTTAAGATAGTAGGAGAGAGATGAGGATGTTGTGGTAGATGAACCTCTTCTAGATGATGATCACCAAAGTTATTTTGAAGTTGTTAATACAAAGGATGCAAGCAAATACCTAGGTTCCATTCAGAAGGAAAAGATTCTATTAAAAAGAATCATGTCTAGTTATATGATAACCTAATTAAAGGCAGCGTTGCTATAGGTTATAAATGGATCTTCAAGAAGAAACTGAAAGGTCATGGATCCATTGAAAAGCACAAGGTTGAGATTGTAGCCAAGGGTTTTACTTAAGTTGAGGGGATTGATTATCAAGAAATTCTCTCCTATAACCAGGTTTATCTTGATCAAGATTCTTATGAAGATAGTTATACACTTGGATTTGGACTTGCACCAGAAGGATGTAAAAACATATTTCTTAATAGTGATTTAGAGGAAGAAATTTACATAAAAGGTCTAGAAGGCTTTTAGGAAGAGACCCTGAAAGATAAAGTATACATATTAATGAAGGCTCCGTATGGGCTAAAACAATTGCCTAAACAATGATACTATACATTTGATAAGGTTATCTTGGAAGATGATTTTATACCCAATCGAGATGCCATTATGTGAGCTACTAAAAAAATGAAAAAGTTATTGTAGACCTCCAAGCTATCTTATTTGTTGAAAGTAATACAGGAAAATGGATAATGAACTTAATATTTTGAGGAAATTCAGCTATATAACTCCCATTGGAGGAGGAATTATCTTAATAAATAATATAGCATAGATAATCAAGAGTAACTATCATTATTTGATTTATGATTACATAGAGGAATTTGAGGACGAGACAAACAAGATAGGGTTTAAAGGAAGAAATTAAAATCCTCTTCTTCTTTTTTCTTTTTCTTTTTTGTGTGGAAATAATAAACTATGGCTCTTTAACTAAGCTTACCGATAGTCTCCTTCTTTCCTCGAAAGATGTCCCACTGAATCAAGATAAATTCAACCTTGGTTAGGTATGCTTGGCTAAGAAAAGGAAATAGAAATCAGATTTTGCAATCATATAGAGAGAAAAAATAAATAAGAAAAAAGGTGTGATACTGTTTTCCCTTTTGTGTTCATTTTTGAAAGAAAGAGGAATGGTTTTGGGTTATCCCTTCTTCTTTGGCTCTTATTTTCTCATAAGCTTATCAACTAAAATTAGCAAACATTTCATTGTATGATAACAATTAGAAGCTCCGAGACTATAGGATTTGAAAGATCAACAATCTAATTATAGAAATACATCACAAGACTAAGATCAAGAAAGTTAGCTCAATGAATTTGTTGATAAAAACTTTGCAGAAGACTTGATGCTATAATCTTCCAAAAGCAATGTTAAGATACTAGAATTACAAATAACTGCAGTTTTTTCTTTCTTGTAGGACATCCAAAATCAAAATAAATGAATGAACAGGTCAGATCATCCTATGACAATCTCTTATGAAATGTGGGTGCTTTAGGGAAGTGTCCTCTAGCATTTCTCTCATCCTATGCCATCCTTTGCTGGAAAATCAATGTTCTTTTGTTGTTCCAATGCCAATTTTGTAGAGATATCTATAATTTCAAGACATTCAAAGTTCTAGTTACAAATTTTTGCTGCATTTGCAAAGTCAGAAGTGACATAAGAGGCTCTTTAACCAGTCCTCAAAGTGAGGCTCCTTCTCAAGATATCGTGTGTCCTATTAAACTAAGTAAGTGGTTAGTGTATTTTACCTTTCAAAGGTAGTTAACTAGAGTCTAAGGTTAAATGAGATGCATGGTGGGTTGCGGGGGAAGCTCACTTTGAGGCTTGCTTAAAGAGCCTCATTTTATCACTTCGCAATTAAAGTTTTAGTTTGTGAGGAAGTTTTTTGGGGACAATTGGAGCATTTGGGGATTTTTAAGTGGCCACAAAGTCTTTACATTTTTCATACTATTTTTTGAAGCTTCTGTTGAGAACTTATGTTGCATTCACAAAGTTTTTTTAGATTTGTGTTTCCCTTGTCCTTCATCTTCTTACAAATATGAGTTTAGGGTGAAGTTCATGTATAGATTAGAGGTCTATTGCCATCAGCCTCCCATGTGCAAGTAAGAATTGGATAATCTTTTATACTCTTTGTTTCTTTTCTGTTTGTAACTAAACTATTGTTTTATTTCTGGAATTTGGATCATTTCCAACTTGGGTCTTGTTGAAGAAAACTAAGATGAAGGAGGTGTAAGCATTACTGGTTTTTGGCTTTTCATTTCTCCACAAGAAGAACTTGAAACTTGTTCGGTTGGCAGGAAATGGATAGAAATCGATTTCCATGAAAACCAAAAATCTCCATGAAAATTGTTTTAGACTTTAACATTAAATTACACAAAAGATCTAAAACTTTTGGACCATGAAAGATTTTAGGGTACTTGGTGCAATTTTTTTTTTATAGAAGCAAAGATTATAAAGCAAATTACTTGCACACACTGTCACTCACACACACTCCTAAATCTAATATGTGGTCAAAGGGGAATACATCAGTCACACACTCTCTCCCTCATATGCATTTTAAAATCTAATCCTCAGGCCAAGGGAAAAGCAATGACTCGAATTAATGACCAAGTATATTCTATAGAAGATGTCAAGTTAGTTATGACCAACTGCACTAGACATTTTTTGATGTCTTTGGTGTAATTCAACTTAAGGTCTAGACACTTTCTAGCAAGAATTTCTTTTCTTATGAAAATTAGTTTTCATCCAATTCCTTTGTAGAGAAGGAAAACATGTGCACGAATTTCATTTCTTTCAAGTTATGAATTTGAAATGCTTTTTAGTCCTTTTTTTCCTTCAAATCCAGCTAAGCCGGGATGAGACAGGGAAACGTGTGTTGCCATGACTAGGACTAAGGCTCGGTTAAAGAGCTTCAGTATATTAGCTCACTTTCCTCATAGTGATAAGACTTAGAGAGATTGAAGAAAAGAAGGAAAAAGTAAATACTAAATAAGCACATCACCCTTCATTTTTATGTGCCATTACGATTCAAACTTTATTTCTGAACGGAGCTTGGGTATTCAAACGTATGACTATTGAGTAGCTATAGACTGCAAAGTATACATGAGTAAACACACACACGTGTCTCTCTCTCTCTCTCTCTCTCTCTCTCTCTCTCTCTCTCTCTCTCTCTCTCTCTATATATATATATATATATATATATTATTTCGTAAATTGATTTATAGTCAACCTGAAAAATATATATATATATATAGATAAATACTATAGTTATTTCTGAAATAAATATGGAGCCAAAAGATAGCAAATGTTACCAGCCAGCACAGTCGTGACAAAAAGGGCCTCCCCGTGCTGCCAGTGGGTCATAGCAGAGCAGAGAGATAGATCCCTTGTAGCCTGGATAAGGTTACTGGAAGATGATTCTAGGTGAGATATGGTTAATGAATACATTATCTACCAACGCCATTCCTCAAAACATAAGCCCGACTTTATTATTTGAAAAGCCATAAATGTTGCGCAAGAGGATGGAATTAGCGCCTTCTATCATCTGTAGCAAAAACAAAGATAATATCAAAAGTAACAAAATTTTAAGGGATTAAACAAGTAAGATATTATGGAACCACAAAGTAGAAAATGTGGTGGTAAACAATATAAATTTAGAAAATCAGAGAGGTGCAGCAGAAAATAGAAAATTTTTGATCGGAGAATTCTCTCTCTCTCTCTCTCTCTCTCTCTCTCTCTCTCTCTCTCTCTCGTACAATCTGTTTGACAAAATGAAAATAATATGAGAACGCAAAGCGTCCCTGCACTGCTAAATCTTGATTCGTTGGGGTTCCTTGCACCTGACAGGATGGACAGCCCCACTGCATGAATATGCGGGCCTCACTGATTCGATGCCTGTGATTGGTAGGGCTCGGCGCCATTATCTTTTTCTGTTTACTAGGCTTCTTATCAATAAGTTTAAATTTGGCGGAATCAAGTCAAATATCTACTTTAGTAGATTTGAAAGGAATCACACCGATCATTTTAAGGCTGCTCTATGAAGGGAAAGGCCATCCAGACTGAGATTCCAGGATTGAGTCCGTGACCCCTCTTGAGACGAAATCTTTGGACAATTTGCGCTACCATCGTCCTTATCTTCCTCTGGTTAGGCTAGCTTCAAAAACTCATGCTGTTTAATGATCACGATTAAAATGTTTTTTTGCTGAAATAAACTACTAATTAAATACATGGATTCAAGTAGTTGGCTATGATAAAAGAGGACGAAGAAGATGAATGTGTTAGATCATCTACAGGTGAAGCTTAGATAAGTACGGGATAGAGTCAATCTCCTACTAATTAAATTCATGCATTCAAGTAGTTGATTAAGATAAAAGAGGAGGAAGAAGATGAATGAGTCAAATCATCCACAGGTGAAGCTTAGATAAGTAGGCGATGGAGTCGATCTCGGAACCAAGTAGGATAGCTTTTCTCTTCAGAAAAAAAATAAGTGGGCGTAATAAGTGCAGTTGGGTGCTACACGTTGATCCAAAACGCATTTTTAGACGGTGTGAGGCTTATATGTAGGGGAAAGGAAACGCCAAACAGTTCTAGACTTCTAACTAGAGGGCAGTACTTACGACAATCGTCACATTCTAATTAGTGATCAATTCTAAAACTGAGCGAGGAGATATAACAAATTGAACTACACCAGAAATTTCAGGGTTATCAACCAATGCGTGGCCCAAAAGATGGATGATCTGGATCACGAATCATACGACCTTCACTTCAAATTTGACCAGTTAATGAAGTGGGTAAATCCGCTCGCCATTCATCAAAAGAACACACAGGCTCATGTACTTGGGTGCATATTACACCCAGAGACATCATATTTATTATTTCTCTAGATAACAAAACCCATCCTATAACTAGCAATAGTTATCTTCTGATCCCAAGCTAAAGATGTGATGAGGATTAAAACCATGCTTCGATCGTTCGGCTGGAATGGGAACAGAAGATCCAAATTATGGATTAATATGCTCTCGCTTTCAGAAGTAAACACCTTCCGTCATCCCCTTACTTTACAGGTGGCAAATCAAAGGAAAGGACGAGGAGAAGACTAGACTTTTATACCTCCAATTAGGGTCACGAAAAGGTGTGAATGGCATTGGCATTGTGTGGAAATTTTAAGTGAAACTTGCACAGGAGGAGCTTTCTTTGTTAAACCCATCCAATAACTAGCAATAGTTATCTTCTGATCCCAAGCTAAAGATCTGATGAGGATTAAAACCATGCTTCGATCGTTCGGCTGGAAATGGGAACAGAAGATCCAAATTATGGATTAATATGCTCTCGCTTTCAGAACTAAACACCTTCCGTAAATCAAAGGAAAGGAGGAGAAGAAGACTAGACTTTTATCCTCCAATTAGGGCCACGAAAAGGTGTGAAAGGCATTGGCATTGTGTGGAAATTTTAAATGAAACTTGCACTGGAGGAGCTTTCTCGAGAGATTATCTAGACCTGATTTTATTTATTTATTATTTAAAAAAATATCTAGTCATGAGTATAGGAACTTTCTGTTTCTACCTCCATTAACAAGAGCATGTTAGAGAGACTGATAAAAAATAAAAAGAAATATATTTTTTTACAAGACGTGGCAACTGGACTCTAAGAATTTCCGTTTTCCTTCTTCTTCTTTTTTTCCAAAAAAATGAGCGAGCTCTAGTTGTATTACTAGGCTTGTTTCCGAATTTTTTGTTTACTTCATTCTTTTACCATCAAATCGTTACACACAACTTTTCGTGTATCGTTTTCCCTGCATGTTTCACATTCCAGTAAGCGTGTTTGTGCTTCTTGCACCCTTGTGCATGTGAAGCACGATCCTTTTGTCTTTTCTTAGTCGGCAGCACCTGACTTCATCCCTTAAATCTTCTTCTTTTTTATTAATTTTTGGTCGGCAGCAGAGGATTTCATTGCTCTACGTAGCTAGCTAGCAACGAGATCCTCCTCTATAAATAGCCCCAAAATTGTTGAATTGCATTCATCCCAGTTTCAACACGAGCATGGCATTACATCCACTTTCCTGTTACTCACTTGTGGCCTTCTCTGCCTGCGTTGCGCTCTCTCTTATTCCCCCAATTTCATCCACGACATGTGCGGAGCATGGTTTCGTCATCGAGGAGCCCACCATTCCAATGATTCACGGAGCATCCCAGGCAAACCAACTGAACTCTGAAACATGTGGTAATCGAGGATTTGTGATCGAGGAGACCACCATTCCAAAGATTCACGAGGCTTTCTTGGCGAATCAACTTACTTCTAAACAATTGGTTGAATGTTATCTGGATGCCATTAGCAAGCTCAATTCGACACTCCAGTCCGTGATCGAAGTCAATCCAGATGCCAAAGCTCTAGCTGAATTAGCCGACGCAGAAAGAACAAGCCGAGGCAGCTCGACTGGAATGCAGGGAATACCAGTGTTGCTCAAGGATAACATAGCCACTGGTGACAAGCTTAACACAACTGCTGGATCACTTGCACTTCTAGGCTCGAAAGTTCCTAGAGATGCTGGTGTAGTAGAGAAATTGAGGAATGCCGGTGGCATCATCTTGGGCAAGGCCAGCCTTAGCGAGTGGGCTGGGTTTCGTGATTTTAACATGCCCCCTGGGTGGAATGCAAGAAGCGGCCAGACCAAGGTGAGCTGTTGGTTGCTACTTGTCAATACTAAGTATTGAAACCTTACATGATTGATCCACACAAATTTTTCTGGAAAACAGAGTGGGTTCATGCTTTTGCATGATCCAAGTAAATCGGGTTTGCCGATACTGATCGTAGGGCTTTTATTTGATGGATCCATATTTTCTTTTTCGAAGCAAGAGGGCAACGGTGAAAGTCACTCGCTCATATTTCCAGTATGCACATCCATCTTGTATCAGCCCTTGGGCTGAGACAAAATGGTAGTCTATTGCTTGATCTCAAGCGATCGAACATTAATTGGTGTGAACGAATCGCTAGTAGAAGATCACTGATTTTGCGTGCGGACCTTCCACCTCCGAGTGTGCCCCATACTGCATGCAAATTTTCAGCATTTACTACGAGCTTTGACTGGTGCAAATGCAGTATGTTATCTATAGTTTAACTTATATCATGCTATCTATAACAATATGTTATTATTCTATTTGTTACTTGTTATTGCTGTTTGTTTTTACCGTGAAGTATTTTGAAATACGAAAAATATTAGATTTTTTAGTAAGAAAGAAGTTTCATAATTGAAGTTTTTGGGATAAAATCAGTTTTCTTTAAGTTTATTGTGAAAAAACAAAAGCCTTCCCTTATGTATTATATTTCTGTTTATACTTATCTATGTCTTCTTACGCTTTAAATTTACTAGATATTAAAGAACTATTCAATTAATTGGTGCCTAAAATTTGAGCATGGGAAGTGATACTAATCCCACCCTCTAATGGTTTTTGGTCACTTACAGTTTTAAAGTGTTGACACTTAGATTACAAAGCCATAAAAATAAGTTCTTAGAAAAAAGCCATAAAAGCAAGCGTAAATGACCAACAGACCAATGGGGGCGAGAATAAGGTCAATACATAGAAAAGTGATTTATGAAGTTCATGCACGTAAATGAATTCATCAAAAACTTAATACACTCAGGAATCTAGAAAAAAATAATAATCAATGATTCCAAACATGAGTAAGTTTTAGAGAACCTGAAGCAAAACCATATGCAACTTAAGACATTGAACCACACATATGGAGAATATACTGACAACAAGCACCCTTTCTTGAGGTCCTACATAGATAAAAGAAATATAAAAAATTTAAAGATCGGGCTCTTTTCAACTCTCTCGATTTCGCATCTAGTTGACAAATTTCAATCACGTCGAATTCGAAGATCCAGACATTACACAAATAGACCAAGAAGTATCGGATTGTGACACCAAGATTACACTAAGAGAAAAGGGTATACCCTGCAAAGCTCAGAAAGACCACAGAAATGAGAATACATTATAAACTCTAGTGAAGCATGTAAAAGCTGAACATAATATCAGAATCATTAGAAGATTGGTCTGCCTCACCAAATTCTGGTCTCACATGAGTTTTCTGCTGCTCATGTGGATGTACACGGGCGGACAAGAGGCAGAGGCTTGTTGGTCTAGAAACTCCTCTTTTTAGGCGTAAAATGGATTGCAAAACTATTTACCATCCATATTTCTTTCCATTTTACAGCTCAAGAAAATTATGACCAGGATCATTTGATTGAAGAGAACATGGGAGCATTGCCCACCTAAGTCAAGAGCAACATTTGTAAATGAATTGGTTAAAGAGCTAAAAAACTAGGGGCGCATATTTCATTAGCCGGAATTAAGAGAGAAGGACATTTCAAAATCAAACTCTCTCTAATTGCAAACTATTGCTCCTTGAAAAGTAGGAGGCGGTTTCTCTTTCTATGTAGTCTACATACAAATTTTTACGTCAATATTTATAACTTAGTAGATCTAGTTCTGACGTCCAAATTGATCAGAACCCATACAGTGAAACTGCCACTCCAGGCGGATCAAGCTCAGGTTCTGCAGTCAGTGTTGCGGCGAACATGGTTACCGTTTCAGTTGCCACAGAAACCGATGGTTCCATCATCAACCCGAGTAGCTGTAACTCCGTGGTGGGAATCAAGCCGAGTTTGGGACTCACGGGCAGATCTGGTGTCGTACCCATCTCCCTTCGACAGGATACAGTCGGGTAATCTCCAAATCTAGAGATTATGTTGAGCTGCGGTTAGCAGATGTAACGATTTAAGGGCTATTCTGATCTTGGTTTCTTTAAATTCCTTTCATAACTGAACGGATCACAGTGCCTCTTAGTATCAAGGGGGCTTGTAGAATCAAATTATTATGGTGCAAACAAGCTTCCTCAGGGGGATTCCCAAGTTTTACTATTATTAGGGCACTGGAGCAATTTTTTTCTTTCATTTACTTCTTTTTCTTCTCTTTGAAACTAAAGTGGATGGTACATGCAGCGGCCGTTTGCCACGGGAATAACAAACAATTGATTAAATTATCCATCCATGATTCCATGAATAGCATTTTTCTTCCGTGCAATTTGGAGCCTCATTCTGTGAATGAAGTTGTTTGTTTTTGAAAACTAATTATCTATTAGCTGTAGGGAAGATTTCACTATCCATGAATTACTTAATCCTTGAATTGTACTCCATGTCAAACAGACCCACAACCTCTTATTTTGACACAGCGCACTTTGGCTCGCTGCATAGCAGAAATATGGACAACAAAACAATGTCCTGGCTAACCCATCTAACCATCACTTATGCATATAGGTCAAAATTTTATAGAATTATTAATAAAATATTATTGAAAATATCCCTCAAGAATGTACAAGTCTTCCATGAATCGCTTCCAGTTAACTCGACTTGCCTCACTTGGAGTCAAGTTTTGGAAACTTTTTACCATCTAGTTTTCAAACACAGAAAAGCAAAATCAAAATCTCCGAATAGATGAGACTACGGAACCTGGGGTCATCATGAAGACGAAAGGTCACCGATCAGCAGAAATCTGGACTGAGCTTTCGCTCGCTCTCTCTCCACATATATACAGAATCTCGATTGCAAGCCAAGATTACTGAGGGTATTATCATATTTGGAACAGGTCAATTGCAAGAAGTGTGTCGGATGCAGTATATTTGTTGGATGCAATCTCTGGTGTAGATGAGAGAGACAATATCACAGAAGAGCGAGCTGGATTGAAACCAAAGGATGGATTCACGCCATACTTGAATGCTAGTGGACTCAGCGGCAAGAGGTTAGGCGTCATAAAAGACGGACTCGGGGATTACTACAACAAAAGTATTCCTGACGAACTTTTCAAGTCTCAAGTCTTCGACAACATTACCAAGATCATAAGGTGAACCCTTTTTCCCACCTTGTTTCTCTCTATTTGGACGTTTGTCAAGAGGGGTTTCTCCAATCCTTCTGTTTAATGCACTCTCATATTCACATCTAGCTACCAACAAAAAGGAAAAAGAAATTCACATCAAGGTAAAATCCACCATATTGGATTCCACCTGTTACAGATTCTATCTGGAAGCCAAAATCACTTTTAGTTAGCTTCCAACTGTGGATTTCCGTGGCACCGAAGCCTAGCTTGCAGTGCAATAGCGCAACAAGAGTCTCTGACCTGAACCTGGGTGACCAGGGTTCAAGATTGCACCCGGGAACGTGGGAGACCAGGGTTAACATTGCGCATGGGCGGGTGGATCTAACTTTTTTCTTAAACTAAAAAGACCGAAGATTTTCATTGTGATCGGTGGGAGACGGAAGTGATTTCTAATAGTGAATTCCGTCTTCACTAAATGGCCCTCTCACTCTCTCTCTGACCAACCGGTGTACGGTTAATACCTAAAATTACAAAACTTTACCATTCCTCAACTTTACCATCTAGATTTTAGCTATTGCCAGCCCACTATAAAGATTTTCGTTAGATGATATTTTTAGCACCCTCTCATCTTGAGGGAGGACGAATACAATGAACGGTTTGATCATGACAAACAGTTTGCCCCTTAACTTTAAGTTTTTTTTCCGAATTCTAGCTAAAGGGCAGCCCAGTGCACGAAACTCCTGCCTATGCAGCGTTCGAAAAGGGAGGACCATAAGGGCCTATTGTAGGCAACCTTACCTTGTATTATACAAGAGGTATTAACCTAAATGCCCATACATAGACTTAGGCTATGAGAATGGAATTTTTTACCCTAAAAAATAGGCCCGCTTTGTAATTTTCTGTAAACCCACTTGTACACCCAAATTGTGCACCGGTGCAACAAAAAAAATGCTTTGCAAACACAGAAAATGACGAAGAAAAGGATGCAGATCAGCTGGGTCAGTCCTTAGGATCATCTGACTTTTTCATCATGTTAATCAGATCGAGTAAACACCAAAATTCATGACTATTAGATGATTTGATTTTTTAAATCACTTAAGTTGAAATTTATCAAAAGGATCTAGTAGCTAGAAGTCTTTGATGGCCATACAGGACAAGGCAAACAAGCTGAACGGTTTAAATCACCAAAATTTGAGACCTGTCTTGTTGCGTCCTTTTTATCATCTTTTTTGGGCGTTGTGTTAGTGAAACTCTGTCTATCTCTCTCTCTCTCTCCAAACACGTGGATTTTCTCTCCTCTTACTCCTGCATGTGACAACAATTCAGGGACCAAAATGCTACCATTATAACCAACCTCACAATACCTGGGTACAACCAATCTGCCATCTTCGACTTGGAGTTCCAGGCCATGAAGTACGAATTCAGGGTATATCTCAGGGAATACTTATCTGAGTTGCTGATAACAGATGTTAAGACATTGGCAGATGTGATCGCCTTCAATGACAGACCGGAAAATAGAGAAGCTGTAAGCATGTTTACTTTTGCGATTTATTCTTTACGCCAATATTGATCCAAGCAGAATGCTCGTACCAAATTATCGAGTGAAGAAATTCATGGGAATTTGTGAGAACCTGAAAACCACCCATCGATCGTCTATAAGATGTTAGGATCTGGTCACTACCTCACATAACCTGAATCGTAGAGTATTATTACAGGCCAGCTAATTTCCTTGCAGTATTAATATTATGATCAGATTTCTTTTTTCATAAGGTGATAATGAATATGCAGGAACAAATAGATTCCTATGGACAGCAAATTTTCATTGAGGCGGAGAACCTGAACATGACTTCGGAGGAGCACTATGACATTGTCCTGAAGCTGTACAATATGTCACTGGATTTTGAAGCGTTTATGATAAACAATAATTTGGATGCGTTTGTGTTCCCTGAAATTTTTGACTCAAGCATTCTAGCCATTGGAGGGTTTCCAGCAATTGCTATACCAGCAGGTTATGATTCACAGAACGTACCCTTTGGGATTACCTTTGCCGGGCGATTAGGTTTCGAGCCTAGGCTAATCGAGATTGCTTACGGGTTTGAACAGGCCGTCAAGGGAACCGCGTATGCTAGGAAACCTCCAAACGCCACTACCGAGCAAGAAATAGCTATCGTGTGAACCATGCATAGCTTCACATAAAAGCTTTTATTTTGCTATGTTGGTGGTAACTACTAAATAAGGCCGTGATAGGCTATGTCGATGTGGTGTTTGAGTCATCTGAACAGATCTCAGATGAATTCTAAATGTTGTAAGGGTACTAGTTTGTACTACTTATTATTGTGAACAACATATGGGCACTAGATTGTAGTACTTATTATTGTGAACAACATATGCAGATGTATACTGGGAATTGAAGCTGGTGATAAAAATATTTTAACGTTTAATTTTCGCAACCAAACAATATACATTGTGTAAAAATGCTTCCGAGCATTGTACTTGCTTGAAGGATGAAGAAATTTTTTTGGAAGCCCACATCTCCTATCAACACTGATTTTGTCTTGATTAAATATGTTTAAACATACCATTCAAAAAGCCTTGTTTACAGTTTTGCCCTAAAATTATGAATCATCAAATATTTATTTGGCATGGAACTGTTTAGTTCATATGTTAATATGTTCAAGTTTATTGGTATGAATCTACATTTATGCCAAGAAAGCTTTTGGTTGTCACTGGGTATTTACCATTAAGTACTTTCCTACTGGAACAATTGAGAGACTAAAAGCTTGTCTATCTCTCAAAGTGAATCCTATAAGCAAGTGAACTTCTTCCTCAATTAGGAAATTGCGCAGCTTGATATTCACACTCTTTCTTTAATAAGCAAGTTCTAGTCCTGAACTAGATGGAGATCTCGGATAAAATAAAGGGACTCATCAATTAGGAGAGCAAGGCATGTCAGATGTTGTCCTTTCGACGACTTGTCCACCCTTTTTTCATCTTTAAATCAAGAGTCATGACTAATAGCTTGAAATGATGTTCTTATTTTTTCATAAGACAGGACTAGGTTTTGAACCTTTGTTTCTTTCCAAAAGTTATTCTAATCAAGGTACAAACTATTGAGACACCAAAGTCTCTCCTAGGATGTAAAGCATTCTTTTACCTTAGATGTGCAAATTGAGCTGCTGAAAATACAAAAGAGGTTCATTGTTTAGTTATCAAATCATCATTTTCTAGTTATAAACACTTCATGAGCCATATGCCAAAATTTACCCTTGTTTGAAGACTTCTTTTTTTGACCAAAGGACTTGTTTTTTGGTATAAGCGAGAACTACCAAGCAAATCACTTCTCCCACACCTAGATCTATCCATAGTTAAAAGGAAAAACAGTAATTGAAACTATTAAATTACCATTCAACCTAAAAGCTTAAGCTGATAGGAAGTGAGCAAAAAATATTCATATATTTAATTCACTTCTTCATATGAAAGGCCCCTTTTTCAACTTTCTATTGTGTTTTCTCTCTCCCTCGAACTTCCAAAAAGTAGAAAGAAAGGAAAATCATATGCTCTAGTGAAAGTCAATGTGTAAGGATTGTAAGGTGATACTCGATGAGAGTTTAACCTTACAACATAAGTTAATAGTTATGGATATCTATATTAAAAGATGGAAGAAAGAAAATGAACTTAATAGGTATCCAAAAGCTAAGTGGTGGAACTTAAAAGAAAAGAAAATAACTTCATTCACAAATAAGTTGTTGGTAGAAGGAAACTAGAACTATTAAACACAAGTAAATACTATGTTGACTAATATGGCTGTGTCTATTAAGAAAGTGGCAAAAGATGTCTTAGAAGTATCTAAAGGTAAAAGTCAATTAGTAAAGGAAACATGGTTGTAGAGTGAAATAGTGCAAAAAGTTATTAAAGAAAAACAACTGTGTTTTTAAACATGATAGAAGACTATAAATAATGAAAACTATAAACAATATAAGAATGCTTAAAAGGTTGCTAAGAGAATAGTAAGTGAGGCTAAACTTAAAGCATATGTTGACCTCTATAATAAACTAGGAACAAAAGAAGGTGAGAAAGATGTGTTTAAACTTTCAAAAATAAGAGAACAGAAGGATAATGGCTTAGATTATGTTAGGTGCATTAGAAGTGATGATCAAAGGTACTAATTAAAGATGACGAGATCAAACAATGGTGGGAAACTTACTTTCAAAAATTGTTAAATGACAATGGCTCTAAGAATATAGGGATTGAAAATATTGTCAACCTAAATAAAATTGGACATTATAGATATGAACATAGGATTAGAATACCTAAAGTGAAAGAGGCATTGAAAAAGGTGAAATCGGAAAAGGCCATGGGGCCTGATGGTATACTAATAGAGGTTTGGAAGCATATAAGAGATATTTGAGTAGTTTGGTTGATCGAATTGTTTAACATGGTTATAAAATCAAGAAAAATACCAAATGAATAAAGGAAAAGCTATATTATACCAATTTAAAAGAATAAAAGAGATATACATAGCTACATTAATTATCGAGGATCAAACTTATAAGCCATACTATGAAACTTTTTGAAAGAGTGATTGAGAAGAGGCTATGACATGAGACAAGGGTATTGGAGAACCAGTTTGGTTTCATGCCTGGGAGGTCTACTTTTGAAGCTATTTTCTTGCTAAGACAATTCATAGAGAAATATAGTGAGAGGTGGAAAGACCTTTATATGGTCTTTATCAACTTAGAGAAAGCTTATGATAGAGTCCCTAGAGAGTTAATATTAAGGGTATTAGGTAAGAAAGGGATTTCATAGAGATATCTAGGCATAGCTAAAGATATGTATGAAGGAGCGATAACAAATGTGAAGACCACTAGTGGCAAGATAGGTGATTTGCATGTTACTATAGGATTGCACTAAGGATCAACATTGAGCGCATACCTTTTCATATTGGTTATGAATGAGTTAACAAAATAACTACATGAGGAGATTCCAGAGTGCATGCTATTTGCAGATAATATAGTCTTACTTTATGAGACAAGAGAGGGCGTAAACACAAAACTAGAGTTATAGAGAAAAGTATTAGAATTTAAAGGATTTAAAATAAAATGAACTAAGACAAAATATATGAAATGTAATTTTAGTAAGGAGAGGAGTATGAGTGGAACACCAATTAAGATTGATAACTAAGAAGTCCCTATAAAAGAAAACCTTTGATACTTATGATCAATGATTCATGAGAGTAGAGAGATTAAGAGGTACCAAAAAATCCAAGATGGTTGGAACAAATGGAGATGTGCATCTAGAGTTTTGTGTGATCGGCAGGTGCTACTTAAACTAAAGAAAAATTCTATAGGGTGACCATAAGGTTGGCCATGCTCTATGGATCAGTGTGCTTAACAGTTAAGGAACAACATGTTCATAAGATGAGCATCCCGGAAATGAGGATGTTGAGATGGATGAGTGGCAAGATAAGAAAGGATAGAATTATTAATGAAAACATTAGAGGAAACTTAGGGGTAGTACTAATAGGTAACAAGATAAGGAAGATTATACTTAGATGGTTTGAATGTGCCCAAAGGAGGAGTGAGACAATGCAAGTAGAAGGTTCTAAAAGGGCAGCAAGGGAAAGGCCCAAAAAAACATGGATAGAAGTGGTGAGAAAAGATTTAAAAACTTTAATACCAAATGAAGCCATAGTAGTTAACATAGAGGAATGGAGGAATAAGATTCATGTGGCCCGCACCTAATTGGGATAAGATCTTAATGATGACAATGTATTATGAGAGGACTATCACAAACAACAAGGACTTTACGTGTATTTTTCCATCTCCATTAAGTTTTCATTCAAAAACATGTTTGTTCATCAGCATGTGAGTTTGGATGGATGAAGATACAAAAAAATGTTCTCAACTTAATGATTGTAAACAAATTTATTCGTTTGTTTCCAAGCACAACTATAAAGACCTCCATTTATAAACGGAAATATCCTTTTCCTTGGAAATATCATGATGGGCATGTCATTGTGAGTCTTTATGATAGCTCCTGCTCCATCAAACTTATCATATATCAGAAAGGTACCTTTATTCAAATTACCAACAAAAAATATTGCTGTAATGTAGGTTAAATATCAAAACCTTTGAAGGCGTCGTGATACCCCACTTCTAGATGCATCTCCCTCATAAGATTTGAATATTAATATAATCAAGAATAGTTCCTTCATTAACAAAATTTGACCTGGTCCATTCATGTGGAAGGATTTTCTAAATGACTTGGTAGCTTTAGTAATAACTTATGCTGAGCATCATTAAGTCAATCAAAGGTCAATAAAATTTGAAATTTTTAGGAAAAATAGACATTCATATAAATATTCAAGTTAAAAACAAAAGCCAATTGACAAATCCCGATTTTTCCTAGATGAAGATCAAGACTACTAATTTTAACAAGAAAAGAAAAACAGAAATAAGAAAATGAACTATAATATGAACTAAATAGAACTGCAATGGAAGAAAAAGAAACTAAAAATATATAATAAACTACAATTGAAATAAATAAGAGATAATAAGAAAAGATAGAAGCTAGAGCTAGCACCCAATGGAACAAATTCTAGATTAATTTCCAAAGAATCAACCTAGTTCTTATAAACCATAGTTTGTCTTTGCAAGAGGAGATGATCACTAAGAAGCAATTGAGATAGGCTGGGATGGATTAAGTTTTAGATTTCTCATGCCATCTACTTGCTAGTGTTACTTGAAATGGAGATCAGGGTGGAAAATTTTAAAGTTTTACAAATTCAAGGAGGCTAAAATTGATAATGGCACCCCACCTATTTTGTCGTTTTGTAAAATGTATGGCAACACCACGTGCGGAATGAGCACAACACGTGGACTGCCAGTAGTCATGCGTCGTTGCTCCACCTCCCTTGCACCGTACGGTTGAAATAAGGAAAAGAGGGGGGTTATCGAGAAACCCAGCCACCTAAAACCCTCCCCTCCTCTGATCTTCCCCTCCCCTCTCCTCGTTTCCTTCAGACTCATACCAACTGGGCCTAACAACCATTACCAGTACATGTAGCCCCCTCCTTTGGCAGGTTCCCCTTCTCTGGTGCGAATGAGTCGCCTGAGTAGGCACCCTAAGGAAAACCCTCCTCTGTCCCTCCTCCTCTAGCAACTCCCCTGTTTGTTTCCCTTTTTCTAGCAGATGCCTCTCTCCAGCGTCGATTGAAAACCCGGATCAGGTTTTACCTAGGCGACCAACTAAAATCCCCCATCTCCCTCTCTCCTCTCTCCTCTTCCCTCTTTGCCCTCTTAGTTGGGTTCCAGCTGCACAACCAGATAGGTACGCACAAGTGCACACTAGTCAACTAGACTGCTCACATTTCCCTCTCCTTCTCCCCAATCAAATCTCTGGTAGTGCACAGACTGGCCGGCCAAAAACCCCATTTCTAATCTTCTTTAGGTAGGTTTTAGGGGGCGACCGAGCAGCAGCCGCCACCAACCCTCACTCTCTTTACCCCCCCAGGGGAGTTAAAATTGATAATGGCACCCTCCCCCCCCCCTATTTTTTTGTTTTGTGAAATGTATGACAATGCCACGTGCGGAATGAGTGTGACACGTGGACTTCCAGTAGCCATGCGTCGCTGCTCCACCTCCCTTACACCATACAGCGAAAATGGGAAAAAAAAGGGGGTTCCCGGCAACCCAAAACCCTCCCCTCCTCCAATCTTCCCCTTCCCTCTCCTAGTTTCCGTTGGGCTTAGACCAACTGGGCTTGACAGCCATTACCGATGTGCGCAGTCCCTTCCTTTGGTAAGTTCCCCCTTCTCCGGTGTGAATGGGTTCCCAGAGCAAGCACCCTGAGGAAACCCCTCCTTTGTCCCTCCTCCTCCGGCAATTCCCCTATTTTGTTTCCCTTTTTTTGGCAGATGCCTCTCTCTAGCGCCGATTGAAAACCCAGATCAGGTTTTACCTAGCGACCGGTCAAAATCCCCATCTCCCTCTCTCCTCTTCCCTCTTTGCCCTCTTAGTTGGGTTCCATCCGCACAGCCAGCAAGGTACACATAAGTGTGCATGAGTCAGCTGGACTGCTCACCTTTCCCTCTCCTTCTTCTTCCCAATTAGACCTTTGGTAGCACACGGACTGGCCACCCACAGGCCACCCATGCACTTGAAAAACCCCACTTCTAATCTCCTTTAGGTGGGCTTCAAGGGGCGACGGAGCAATAGGCACCCCTAACCCTCACCCTCTTTCCCCCCCAAGGGAGTTAAAATTGATAATAGCACCCCCTCCTATTTTGTTGTTTTGTGGAATGTATGGCAATGCCACATGCGAAATGAGCGCAACATGTGGAATGCCAGTAGCCATGCATTGCTGCTCCACTCCCCTGCACCGTACGGCAAAAATGGGAAAAAAAAAAAAAAAAGCGAGGGGGTGGTGTTGCTGGGAAACCCTCCCCTCCTTAGATCTTCCCCTTCCCTCTCCTTGTTTCTGTTAAGCTTAGATCAACTGACTGGACCTCTAATAGCGCACGAACCGACCACCCACAGGCCAGCCACACACTTTAAAAACCCCACTTCTGATCTCCTTTAGGTGGGTTTCAGGCAGCAACCAAGCAGCGGCCATTGCCAACCCTCACCCTCTTTACAGCCCCCCCTGGATCATTGTCCTCACCAATGCAGACATCCAACGTGATTGCCTAAAAGGGTCTGAGTTGACCTAGTGACCCTTTTTTCCCTTGAACTTTAAAGAGTGCTTCTAGTCAATCTAGGAAGAATTTTGGAAATATGAGAGTACGCTCATGATTCTCATGATGCAAGGAACAATACCAATCTTTCCATTTTTCGATCAAGGAAGATCTATTCATCGATTTGACTAGACCATTGATCGGAGATCAGATCATCTGATTTGTGATTATCTGACTTTATTTTTCAAATCTAATTAGTCCATAATGACCCTCATGAAGTATAGATCAAGGATTTACACAAGAATTTTGGATCTAAAGAGTTTATGAAGAGGATTTAGCTGATATGATCAATGGTTGAGATCAACTGAAGATCTAGGTGTGAAAGTGGATCCAATTTGATGATTCGAACTGTTCAAAATTCTTATTTAGATTAATTGATTAGAATTATTAAGTTTTTATGTGGTCTAGGGTGATCATGTGAGGATCTTTAATGAGATCAACATAGATGTTTGCTAAAGCGATCTGTGGACGATCCAACCAAGCACACACCTGGATATTATTCAGATTGACTTGTTCAAGGTAAGATTACTGTATTAATCATTTGATGGCGTGATTTGATTTCAATTAGATATGACTGAGCATGATATCCATATAGTAATGCCCGATTAGTTGATTTAAATAATAAATTTTCTAAGATTGGTGTGATCTGAGCTTAGTAGCTCTGAAATATAAAATGATTGTGAGTGGGCCCAATTAAGTATGATTGAATTATAAGCCAATTAAGGCTGACTCCACTTTGAGATTCCATGGTTGGGAATTCTTGGAATGCCTTGAATGCAATATAATAAAATGCAACAAAAAAAAAATGTTGTGTGATTAAGAACCTAGGTTAAATAAAGTGACTTTTGAGTATTACTAGATGTGTTGTGTATCTAGGTACGAGTATTGAGGTGATGAGGTAGACTGGAGTCTTATCGAGACTTGAGAGCTACAGACGAGTAGTTCTTCGTCTGAGCTAGGTGATTACATTCAAAAATTTTCCTTGATTTATAATCATGACTTTTCACTTGAAATTCTTGAGGCATGTGTTTTACACATTATCATGTTTATTACTTTACTTTTGATAGAATGACATTTGATTATACTATTATTCATGTTTTCACATGTGATAGTTTATAATTTATCATGTATTTTGATTCAGCCTATTGAGGACTTGGGATTTTTTCATGATTTATAGCATATTTTGTTGCTTTATGACAGGTGCTTCTACCTAATAGGTACTATGCTAAGAGGGTTGTAGGTTGGCCATCCACTCTCTGACTTTGTGATGACGATGATTAGACATTACCCTTAAGTGGTACAGGGTCAGACACGTAGGTGGTGGTATCATGGGTAATCCCCCTTACGGATCTGTTCCCCCCATGGGGACGAAGAAAGTGTCCTATTTAGATGTCGACGGGGAGCAACAGTGGTCTAGATCCTAGTGTGGTTGCTATTGCAGCATAGCAGCCCATACATATATTCTATATACCCATGTAGTATTTATATGTGGGGTCAACCAAGGTAAGCCTGGGAGGTCTACCATGTTTTGGTTTCATGCCTGGGAGGTTTACCATGGAAGCTATTTTCTTACTAAGACAATTAGTAGAGAAATAGAGGAAGAGGAGAAAAGACCTGCACATGGTCTTTATTGACTTAGAGAAAGCTTATGATAGAGTCCCTAGAGAGTTAATATGGAGGGTATTTGGTGGTAAAGGGGTTTCTCAGTGGTATATAGACATAATTAAATATATGTATGAGGGATCAATAACAAATGTTAAGACCACTAGTGGCGTGACTGATGATTTTTCTATCACTGTCGGATTGCACCAAGGATCGGCATTGAGTCCATACCTTTTCACATTAGTTATGGATGAGTTAACAAAATATCTGCATGAGGAGATTCCCTGGTGCATGCTATTTGCAAACGATATAGTCCTACTTGATGAGACAAGGGAGGGTGTAAACATAAAGATAGAGTTATAGAGAGAAGCATTAGAATCAGAAGGATTTAAAATTAGTCGAACTAAGACAGAATATATAGAATGTAATTTTAGCAAAGAGAGTAGGAGTGGAACACCAGTCAAGATTGATAACCAAAAGGTCCCCATGAGAGACCACTTTCGATACTCTTAGGATCAGTGATCCATGAGAGTGGAGAGATTGAGAGGGAGGTTACCCAGAGAATCCAAGCGGGTTGGAACAAATGGATATGTGCATCGTGTGTTTTATGTGATCGGCAGGTGCCACTCAAACTAAAGGGAAAATTCTATAGGATGGTTATAAGGCCAGCCATGCTCTATGGATCAGATTGTTGAGAAGTTAAGGAACATCATGCTCATAGGGTGAGTGTCGCAGAAATGAGGATGTTGAGATGGATGAGTGGTAAGACAAGAAAGGATAGAATTAGAAATGAAAATATTAGAGGAAATTTAGGGATAGCACCAATAGGTAACAAGATGAGGGAGATTAGACTTAGATGGTTTGGATATATTCAAAGGATACCAACAACGGCACCAGTTAGAAGGAGTGAGGCAATACAAGTTGAAGGTTCTAAAAGGGCAAGGGGAAGGCCCAAAAGAACGTGGATAGAAGTAATGAGGAAAGACTTAAAAACTTTGAGACTAAATGAAACCATGGTATTTAATAGAGTGGAATGGAGGAATAAGATTCATGTGGCCGACCCTTACTTGGGATAAGGTCTTGATGATGATGATGATGGTGGTGGTGGTAAACCAGGGTAAGCCGAGCCTAGACCATGAGTGTATCTAAGGTCTGATGTAAGCTGCACAAGAGGCACCCCGGGTTGGTATAAGTACTCATTACAGGTATTTGAGTATCGTGAAGTACTCCTATGGCTTATTGTATGTAGTGCCCTATTTATTCTGAACGCCTGATGATTTCATTTGCCTTATAAATGATTTACTCTATTGATATTCGACATGATATTGGTACTCCTTGTAAAGTATTTATCGCATGTTTTAATTAATTATAATCACCTACACAAGCATAGCTTGCTAAGGCATTGCTTTGTTTGCAATGCCTCAGATATAAAGAGTTGCAACAAGTAGACTCATTGATAGAGCAAACAAAAGTTATTACAGTTCCCAGTGAAGTATTGAAGATATTTCAAAGATGATAAGGTTTGTTTAGGACCTCGCATTAGTCATTCTTTATGGAGTGTCCTTTAATATAAATTGCAATGTGACCTGTGCATGAGAATATGAATTCATGTTGGATGTGATGGTTGTATAGATGGACTTTGGGTATTTTGTCATAACTTGATTTTCTTATCCATTGTTGGAGTACACATTTTATTGAAAATAGTATTTGATTATGTGAATGGATATGGAGACTGAGTCTTCTATATGTCATATCTTATATTATGTTTATCAGGTTATTTTATATTATACGTGTTATGTGCAATGGTCCAAAATGCATAGAAGACTTTGCCAGATTTTCGATGGAAATGGTATTTCATTTCACCGTTAAACCCGCGATTTTGTAATTGTATGACTCCCGGGATTTTGAAATACATGTTTTTATTGGAGCTTTATTTTTGTTCACTTTAAAACATTAAAGTTTTTAGAAATAAGGATCCCGACTATTTTTATATAATGTTATTTTATTGTTGATAAAACCCGGGGCTTTTCATGTAGAGACAATATAGCATAAACCAAGTTGTTTGCTCTCTACCAAAAAATTTAAGTTAGACTTGGTTTTTGATTGAGATGCCAGGTGAGAAAAGAAAACCCTCCTTTCTTATCTATATTGTTTCTTTATAAGTACACTATTGATGAGAAATGGGCACATACAAGCTACGAGAATATGAAATGAGCCTACATATTAGTTTCACGCAAAATAGACAATACATAGGTCGCACATTGAGTGAGACCAATTCATAGTTTTCTATTTACATAGTATTAAAGTGGTCCCATAGATAGCTTTTATGTTACATTCCATTTCATGCAAAGTGGGGCCCTAGGTAGTCTCACATTGAATAAGACCAAATGCATAAGTTTCTATATTAGATAGTATGCAAAGTAGGTCCATGTATAGGTTTATGTGACATTCTATCATAGTAGGCTCACACATGTTTTACAAAAAAGGGCTACATACTTGATTTAAATAAAAATACTATAGTAATTATAATAATGGAAAATGATACTGTCACGCCTTTATAGCTATTGTCACGCTCTTATTTGAGGTTTTATGCTAAAAGTAAAGTGTTATTCATCTCTTTTGAATCTAAACCATTCATCATAATTATCTTGTCATAAATAAGTCATCCAAAAAATCAAATGACCTTACCATTGCTTTTTTTATATTGTTTGAGTTCTCAAATGGATAGTAGCAGAATTGATGATAATGAAAATAGCTCAACAACAATCAAAGATAGGATCGGTGCTTATTTCTTTGTAATCATCAACGGCAAGACTATTCATTTAAAAATTCATATTATAAAAAAGATGAACCCTTTAAGAAAAAGTTACCACAAAACTACAAATGAGAGATGCCATTAGTTTGAAAGGACAATGGAAATACCATTGCTTATAACTATTTAATATTATTTTTTTTCTCTTTTTAGACGATCATTTCATGTCATTCTATCTTATTCTATCTAATCCTATCTCACACCTTCGTCTCAAGCGAAACCTTCGCGTCATGTCCAATCATCTTATTGTATAACATCCCATCTTAAGACATATTAAGTCATCACCATTTCTTGATATTTCACTCTTCCTTCATCTTAGGATCCTCTAACACCTATTGCATTCTTACTCACCAAGAAGCACTAATGAAGGAAATAAAAGTACCCCTAGCACCAAAGACAGATCGTAGAATTGAGAAGTTCAATAAGAGAATCTGTTTGCCACATTATCAACAAAGAAAAAGCAATCAATATGATAAAAACCCTTTTAAGGATAAACTCCAATGAGGAAGGTCACTCAAAAGATGCTCCATTTTAAGAATCTAACCATATGGCACAACCAACGAATAAAGTCTTCCGATCCATCATGAAGAGATTAAGCAAATATTTTCAAAAGTGCCATCTATTTTGACACGTAAGTTGGAATCAGAATGTTGTGTATCTGGTTTTGAGAATAAGTAAGTGGCCTAATTGGAGGATTTGAAGGCAGCAAGGATTTCTTCTTTCTACCTATTTTGTATCAATAGGGAATTAGAGTACGAGAAATAAGGAAAGGTTGGGCTTGTTGGAGGTAATCCAGAAACCTTTAAATCAACACAAGGTTGAGGTAAATGATTTTTTATGCCTATCCATTGATTAAGCGTCCTATTTATAGTAGGAGTTGGTTACAATTGGTTAGCCAAAATTTAGCCATTACACCCACTACTCAAATAGAATAACTAAATCAGGGTAACTAAACCCACTATCCTTTACGCCCACTATCCAAATAGTATAACTACTCCCACTATCCATTACAAAGTAACAAAATGAAAGTAACTACACCCACTACTACACATTATAACAAGCACATGACCCACTATCCAAATAGAGTAACTACTCCCACTATCCATTATAAAGTAACTAAATGAAAGTAACTACACTCACTACTTCTACACATTACAACAAGCACATAACACTCCATCCCCCTTAAAAAGAGCTCTTGACCTCAAGAGCAAATGTAAGATAACGCTTCTGAAACTCTTCCAAATTTTCCCATGTTGCATCACTTGGGGATAAGCCTTGCCAATGAACTAATATTTGTTCCTAATTTTTTTCTTGTCCTTTTATTAAGGATTCCATGTGGACGTGGGACCATTTTACTATCTTGTTGGAGTTCAGGTAATTGAGACTACACTTCCACATTGTTGCCAATTTTCTTTTTCAAGAGTGAGACGTGAAAGATGGGGCGAATGCAAGACCCAGATGGTAACTCCAACTTGTAAGCAACATCTCCAATTCGTGCCAAGATTTTGAATGGATCAAAGTAGCATAGAGACAAGTTGAAGTTACGCCTTAGAGAGATAAAGGCTTGACGACATGGTTACAAACGTAGATACACCCAATCGCCTATTTGAAATTCCCACTCAACATGAGTTGAGTCATAAAAAAATTTCATGCGTTCCTAAGCTTCTTTGATTGTTGTACGTAGCTACTACAGAATATTGTCCCGAAAAAGTAATTCATCTTCCACAGCAACAACTCTTGTAGTGCCTAACACACATGAAAGAAGGTTGGGTGGAGGGTGTCCATATACAACCTCAAAGGGGGTCTTCTTTAATGTGGAATGCCAACTTGTGTTATAATAATATTCAGCCCAATAAATCCATTTAGCCCATTCTTTTGGTTGTACTCCAGTAAAGCAATGTAAACACATTTCCACTGTTCGATTTGTAACTTCTGTCTATGGGTGGTAAGAAGAACTAAAATTGAATTCAGTTCCATTCAGATTAAAAATCTCTTTCCAAAACGTAGAAGTGAAAGTAGGGTCTCTATCACAATCAATATATTCTGGCATTCCATGTAACTTGAAGACTTGATTAAAGAAAATGCGTGCAACTCCAATCTCTATGTATGGATAGCGAAGGGGAATAAAATGACTATATTTAGATAAATAGTCAACTACTACAAAAATGGTTGATTTTTCATGTGAGTATGGCAACCCATCAATGAAATCCACAAAAATATCGGCCCATATTTGTGTAGGAATAGGGAGTGGTTGAAAGAAGTCCTACACGCTGAGTATGTTCTAATTTGTTGCGTTGGCATGTATCACAGTTTTGAATAAATTCTTTTAACTTGAAATTTCATACCTTGCCAATGGAAATTGGTACGAAGTCGCTGCAAAGTTTTGTGATAGCCTTCATGGGTGCTATTGTAGAACTGGGCCAGAATATCTGGATAGAGAGATGAGTCTTCTACCAAGTAAATTCTATCTTTGAAAAATAAGATACCGTCTTGATATTGCCAGGGGCCCACTGATAATATCAAGGTGTAACTTCACTACTCGTTGAAGCTTTGGATTAGACAAAACCTCCTCCTGCATTGCAGACAACCAATCTGGAGTTGGTCGTGAGAGAACTGCTAAGACAAGTGAGTCAGCCACTAAGTTTTTCATATCCCATTAATTTATGAAGCCATCGTTGTTGTGCTAAGGTAGTTATCTTTTGCTCTCACAGAAAATTTAAGCTTTGTTGATCTGTACAAACCACAAACTTGCGCCCAAGAAAGTAGTGCCTCCATTTTTGGATTGCAAGAACTAGAGCCATCATTTGCTTCTCATACATTGAAAGAAGTAAGTGCTTTCCATGAAGAGCTTGACTAAAGAAGGTGATAGGATGAACTTCTTGCATTAAGACAGCCTCTATTCCACATCCCAAAGCATCACATTCCAATATAAAAGACTTGAAGAAGTTTGACAAAGCAAGCACTAGAGCCATGGTCATTGCTTTCTTAAGTTGTTGGAAAGTTGTTTCTGTTGAAGGAGTCCATGAGAATGCATCTTTCTAGAGCATTTGAATAAGTGGGCCCACAATTTTACCATAGTTTTGGATAAATTTGAGGCAATACCCGATCAAACCCAAAAAACCCCACAAGGTCTTTGATGTTGATGATTTTGGCCATTCCTTCATTGTCTCCACCTTTTGAGAATCTACTACAACTCCCGAACTAGAGATAATGTGGCCAAGATATTGAACCTGTTTTTCCCCAAATTGGCACTTTTGTTCATTCACAAAGAGGTGCTTAGCAAGCAAAATGGATGAGGCAGTTGCAAGATGTGACAAATGTTCTTCCCATGTATGGCTATAAATTAAAATGTCATAAAAAATACCAGTATAAACTTACGTAAATAATCCTTGAATATTTCGTTCATCATTGCTTGAAATGAAGATGGAGAATTGGTTAAGAGAAAAGGCATAACCAAAAATTCATAATGTCCATGGTGGGTGCGAAAGGCCGTCTTTGGAATGTCCTCAGAATTGACATGGATCTAATGATAACCAGATTGGAGGTCTAATTTTGGGAAGTATTGTGCACCATACAATTCATCTAATAATTCACTGATAACTGGAATGAGCAATTTATCTTTGATAGTGAGTTGATAAAGAGCACGATAATCAACACACATCCGCCAAGAGCCATCTCCTTTTTTCACAAGCAAGACTGGGGAAGAGTATGGACTATTACTTGGTCGAATTACTCCTGTCTTCAACATCTCATTTACAAGGCATTCAATTTCTGCCTTCTAAAAGTATGGATGTCAATAAGGATGAATGTTGACTGGATTGCTGCCTGAAATCAGAGGTATTTTATGGTCATGTGTGCTTGAGGGAGGTAGCTCCTTTGGTTCTTTAAAGATATCCTTGCACTGCTGCAAAAGTTTTAAGAATTTGGCTTCAGATGTTGCGACTTGTGGGTCCTCCATAGCAAATAATTGGAGAAGCATGCCTTGCTGTTTTTGTTTCAATGCACGTCGCATCTCAAGCTCCCCAACAACCTTATCTTCTAAGGTGGCCAGTCCTTGTAAGGAGACTCTTTGGTAGCCCAAGACAAACTGCATTTGTAACTTAGAAAAATCTCATATGATGGACCCCAATGTACTTAGCCATTGGGTCCTAAAACAACATCATAACCTTCTAAAGGAAGTAAGTAAAAATCAACTTTAAGTGTAAATGCTTGAAGAGATAAAGGTACGTTACTACACCTGCCAAGGCTGGCTAATTTTTCTCCACTGGTGACATGACCTCAAATGTACACCTTTTTATAGGTTGGAGGCCAACTCTTTTTGCAAGTGTATCACTCACAAAGTTGTGTCTGCTGCCAGAATCAACCAACACCACAACTGGGGCTGTTTTAAGAGTCCCCTTCAACCACATGGTCTTAGGAGAAAGGTCCCAAAAATGGCATGGAGAGAAATTTCAAGAGTAACCTCAGAGATTACTTCCGCAGGCTCTTCTTCTCCAGGATCATGGGGATTTTCCTCTCCTTTATCTTCCATCCAGACAGCCTCAATTACAAACAGCTTTTGGCGTCTATGCCTCGAAGTAAATTTTTCATTACAACAAAAGCATAAGCCTTTGTCTCTTCTTTCCTACATCTCTTCCGGTGTCATGCATTTAATTGGCATGGAGGAGCGGTTGTTAAGTACTGCTGGGTAGTACTTCCCTTGTTTACTTCTATTGTTGTCTTTCTCTGAGAAATGTTCTTAGCCTCGTACAATTTGGCCAATCCAATTGCACTTGCCAAACTTGTGGGATTGCACTCCTTCACATCTGCTTGCAAGTTGTCTTTTAGACTGCTCACAAAATAGCTAATTTGTTGTAAGGTTGACACATTCCCAGCTTGTGAGAGTAACCTTTCAATTTGGGCTTGATAGTCACAAACCCCTCCAACTTAGCGCAGCTTAATGAGGTCAGCAAAAAATTCTTTAAATTTAGTAGGACCATACTTTGCATGGACGCTTTCCTTAAATATATTGTAGGATAGGAACTGATTGTCGTGCTTAAGAAGTTGGTACCACAATTGGGCATCACCCTCTAAGCGTAAGGATGTTAAAGCCACTTTTTCTTCCTCTAGTGTTCTTTGAAATTCAAAGAACTGCTCAGCCCTGCACAACCAGCTAGTAGGATCATCATTGCCATTAAAACGGAGAAAGTCGAGTTTTACCAACTTTGGTGCACTGGCTTGAATGGACGACCCCATGCCACCATTGCCATTGCCACCTATTCTAGAGCCACAAACTTGTAACTGAGAGCTCTCGTCTTGGATCTTTGTCTGTGGAGTAGAAAGATTGTCTATGCAGTTGCTGAGTGCCACAAACAAATCATTCATATGCTCAGTGACTTTCTCCAACAGTTTCTTTTGGTCAGATGAAATGGCCCCAACTTCATGCTCCAAATTTTCCATTCGTTGCTCCATAAGTGGCTCTGATAGCAATTTGTTATGCATCTAGTTTTGAGAATGAAGATTTGAAAGCAACAAGGATTTCTTCTTTTTACCTATTTTGTAGCAATAAGGAATTAGAGTAAGAGAAATAAGGAAAAGTTGGGTTTGTTAAATGTAACCCAGAAACCTTTAAATCAACACAAGGTTGAGGTAAATGATTTTTGATGCCTATCCATTGATTAAGCCTCCTATTTATAGTAGGAGTTGGTTACAATTGGTTAGCCAAAATTTAGCCATTACACCTACTACTCAAATAGAATAACTAAATCAAGGTAACTAAACCCACTACCCATTACACCCACTATCCAAATAAAGTAACTACTCCCCATACCCATTACAAAGTAACTGAATGAAAGTAACTACACCCACTACTACACATTACAACAAGCACATAACCCACGATCCAAATAGAGTAACTACTCCCACTACCCATTACAAAGTAACTAAATGAAAGTAACTACACTCACTACTTCTACACATTACAACAAGGACATAACACAGAACGATGACAGGATTTGCATAAATATGTCCTAACCATAAGCAGCGCACAGGGCTTGAACCAAAGAAAGAAGCACATACAAAACAGCTGCCAAGAGGTCTTACCAGAAAATAGGGAACAGATCTATTTCAAAATCAAAGGGGTTACAAAACCCAAAATGAATTTTCATTTCATATTTAAATGCGTCCAGGAAAAGACCCAATGAAAGGCCAGCCTTCCAATAATTAAACATGGTGATCAAGCCCCTAAGCTTTCCCAGCCGACGAAAAGAAGTCCTATACATGAGTGCCCCAATTGCCTCCACCACGACCACAGCCAAACCAGCAGATAGAATATCCCATTCGCCTGTTTGCCCTATAACAGTGCCAAAGGCCGTTGCACAGTAAAATCCCACCAAGAAAAAGAGTACCTTCATTGGAAAACCCCTTCTCAACTCCTTGAGTCTTGTGTTTAACTTAACCTGGAATCTTTGAATAGTTCTAACCAAACGAGTTCCACCATTGGTACTGCTGCTACTCAGTGAAGGATCTGATCCATCGTCGTCCACAATACTCCTAATAGACCAACAATGCCTCCTAAGCAATTCAAGGAAAACTTATCAGGCTATGCTTATAAAGTAATAGCAATAATAAAAAATGCCACCAAATTATTGTTCTTTATTTTCCTTCCCTTTACTAAAAGGGTAAAATGAAACTTCATAGAAAAAAGAAGTGCACTCCAATATTAGCAAACACTCTGCCACATTAGCCATGTTTGTCAAGATAGCACAAGTTCACCCCATATTCATAGCTAACAACACAAATGAAATGATGAAAGAAGTCAAACAATTAAAGAACTCTATCATCATCAGTAAGACCTTATTCCAATTAGGAATCGGCCATATTAATCTTGTTCTTCCATTGCTCTCTATTAAGTGTACTGACTTTATTTAATCTCAAAGTTTTTAAATCTTTTCTCACCACTTCTATCCACGTTCTTTTGGGCCTTCCCTTGCCCTTTTAGAAACTTCAACTTGGATTACCTTTCCTTCTAATTGGTGCTGGTTTTGGTGTCTGTTGGACATGTCCAAAACATCTAAGTCTAACCCTTTCATCTTGTTATGTAATAGTGTCACCCCTAAGTTTCCTCTAATGTTT
Organism: Warburgia ugandensis; assembly: GCA_035236585.1. Lineage (NCBI taxonomy): Eukaryota > Viridiplantae > Streptophyta > Magnoliopsida > Canellales > Canellaceae > Warburgia > Warburgia ugandensis. Next base: position 47,544,100 of record CP141129.1, read on the forward strand.
TCATTTCTAATTCTATCATTTCTTGACTTGCCACTCATCCATCTTAACATCCGCATTTCAGTGACGCCCATTCTACGTACATCCATCTTAAGCCTCAAAATGATATCCAGAATTGGGTTAAAATTATTTTCATTTTTATTTTTCTTATGAAAGCAGGTAAGTTAGCAATCTTTGGCTCCGGAAGAGATCACCTTCTGTTGACTAAAGAAACCTTGAAGTGGTTTTCTCAAAAACTTAACGAGTCCAGCAGCTGTCAGATACATCTACAAAGGCTAGGGGATCAATTCAGATGACCATCTTAATACTTAATACTTCAGTTGGAAGGCAAGTAGTACAGAAGATAAAGCCTAGAAGTAGAAATACCAACGAGATCCACAAAAAATTTGGGCTTCTATGTGAAAAGCAGGCAGCTCTTCATCCATCTTTAACATTGCAACAAAAAAAAAAAACCCTTGCCACGAGCACTCCCAGCTAGTTCATCGTCCTCTTTATATAAAGAGGTAAATTGAGATGTATACTGAAACAGGGATAGGAATATTCTACAACAGAAGTTTCCAAATACTTTCTAAGGGAAGTGATATATTGAGGCTCTTTAACCAGGCCTCAAAAGTAAGGCTTCCTCTCAAGATGACATATTCCCATTTAACCCCAGCAAATGGTAAGTACATTTGACTGGTCAAAGAGAGTTTATAGGAGTCTAGGTCAATTGTGATGCTCTCAGGCTTGGTTAAAGAGCCTTGGTATATCATTTCCCCTCTTCTAATTCTTAAGTAATTATAAATCATCATCATCATCATCAATACCTTATCCCAATTAGGGGTCGGCCACATGAATCTTATTCCTCCATTCCACTATTAAATATCATGGCTTCATTTAGTCCCAAAGTTTTTAAATCTTTCCTCACCACTTCTATCCACATTCTTTTGGGCCTTCCCCTTGCTCTTTTAGAACCTTCTACTTGTATTGCCTCACTCCTTCTAACTAGTGCCGTTGTTGGTCTCCTTTGGACATGTCCAAACCATCTAAGTCTAATCTCCCTCATCTTGTTACCTATTGGTGCTACCCCTAAATTTCCTCTAATATTTTCATTTCTAATTCTATCCTTTCTTGTCTTACCACTCATCCATCTCAACATCCTCATTTTGGCGACACTCATCCTATGAGTATAATGTTCCTTAACTGCCCAACACTCTGAACCATATAGCATGGCCGGCCTTATAGCCATCCTATAGAATTTTCCTTTTAGTTTGAGTGGCACCCGCCAATCACATAAAACTCCAGATGCACATCTCCATTTATTCCAACCCGCTTGGATTCTCTGGGTAACCTCCCTCTCAATCTCTCCACTCTCATGGATCAATGATCCTAAGTACCGAAAGTGGTCTTTCACGGGAACTTCTTGGTTATCAATCTTGACTGGTATTCCACTCCTACTCTCCTTGCTAAAATTACATTCCATATATTCTGTCTTAGTTCGGCTAATTTTAAATCCTTCATATTCTAATGCTTCTCTCCATAACTCTAGCTTTATGTTTACACCCTCGCTTGTCTCATCAATTAGGACTATATCATCTACAAATAGCATGCACCAGGGAATCTCCTCGTGCAAATGTTTTGTTAACTCATCCATAACTAATGTGAAGAGGTATGGACTCAATGTCGATCATTGGTGCAATCCTACAGTAACAAGAAAATCACCAGTCACGCCACTAGTGGTCTTAACATTTGTTACCGCTCCCTCATACATATCTTTAATTATGTCTATATACTCCTGAGAAACCCCTTTACCACCCAACACCCTCCATATTAACTCTCTAAGGGCTCTATCATAAGATTTCTTTAAGTCGATAGAGACCATATGTAGGTCTTTCCTCTTCTCCCTATATTTCTCTACTAATTGTCTTAGTAAGAAACTAGCTTCCATGGTAGACCTCCCAAGCATGAAACCAAACTGATTCTCCGACACACTTGTTTCATGTCGTAGCCTCTTATCAATCACTCTTTCAAAAAGTTTCATAGTATGGCTCATAAGTTTGATCCCTCGATAATTAGTGCAGCTCTGAATGTATCCTTTATTCTTATAGATTGGTACAATAGAGCTTTTCCTCCACTCGTCAGGCATCTTCTTTGATTTTATAATATTGTTAAACAACTTGGTCAACCAAACTACCCCAATATCTCTCATATGCTTCCAAACCTCTATTGATACACCATCAGGCCCCATGGCCTTTCCTGATTTCATCTTTTTCAAGGCCTCTTTTACTTCAGGTATTCTAATCCTACATTCATATCTATAATATCCAATGTTATTTAAATTTATAGTATTTTAAATCCCTATATTCTCAGAGCCATTGTCATTTAACAATTTTTGAAAGTATGTTTCCCACCTTTGTTTGATCTCATCTTCTTTGACTAATACCTTTGATCATCGCTTCTAATACACCTAACATGATCTAAGTCCTTACCCTTCTGTTCCCTTACTTTTGCAAGTTTAAACACATCATTCTTGCCTTCTCTTGTTCCTAATCTATTATAGAGCTCATCATAGGCTTTAAGTTTAGCCTCACTTAATATTCTCTTAGCAGCGTTTTTAGCATTCTTATATTGTTCATAGTTTTCATTATTTCTAATCTTCTGCCATACTTTAAAACGCATCCGTTTTTCTTTAATAACTTTTTGCATTGTTTCACTCCACCACCATGTTTCCTTTGCTGATAGTCTTTTACCTTTAGATACTCCTAAGGCATCTTTTGCCACTTTCTTAATGGACTCAGCCATATTAATCCTCATGGTACTTACTTCTGTTTCATAGTTTCAATTTCCTTCTACCATCAACTTATTTTTGAATGAGGTTATTTTCTCTCCTTTTAAGTTCCACCACTTAGTTTTTGGATGTGTATTAAGTTCAATTCTTTTACTCCATCTTTTAATATGGATATCCATAACCATTAACCTATGTTGTGAGGTTAAACTCTCACTAGATATCACCTTACAATCCTTACATATAGATTGTTTATTATTCCTAAGTAGAAAAAAGTCTTTTTGACTTTTATGAAGTCCACTTTTAAAGGTTATTAAGTGTCCATCCCTCTTCTTAAAAAGTGTATTCGCAATGGACAGGTTATATGACAAAGCAAAATCGAGGATATTCTCCCCCATCTCATTTCTTTCACCTATGCCATACCTCCATGTATTCTATCATATCCTCCTTATCTTTTCCTATATAGCCATTTAGGTCTGCTCCTATAAATATTCCCTCAGTGTTGGAAATTTCTTGCATGATTCCCTCCATATCTTCCCAAAACTGTCTCTTGATTATATCTTGTAACCCTACTTGTGGTGCATATGCACTTATAACATTAATAATTTGCTCTCCTAGAATAAGTTTTATCATTATAATTCTACCACTAATTCTTTTAACGTCCACAACTTTATCTTTTAATTCCTTATCCACTATTATTCCTACGTCATTTCTGTTATTTTCCTTTCCTACGTACCATAATTTATACCCATCTATTTCTCTAGCTTTAGCCCCTTTCCACTTGGTTTCTTGGATACAAATAATGTTGACTCTCCTACGTTTCATCACGTCTACTAACTCTAAACTCTTACTTGTCAGTGTCCCCATATTCCATGTGGCGATACGAATCTTATGTTCTGGTGATACCCTATTTACTATCACCTTTCTCGACCTCCATGGTATGAACCTATGTCCACTTTTCACTGCACCTAAGTTATAATGTAGCATGTCGCTTCCGAGGGGACGCCCTTGCCCATTTTTCACTACACCCGGGATCCAATGTAGTGCGTCTCTTCTGGGAGAACGCCCTAACAACCCTTGCTTATTTTTCACTGCAGCCAGGATCCAATGCAGCGCGTTGCTTATGGGGAATGCCCTATCTTGAGGGAATGTCTGTTTTCGATTCATGTCATGTTTGGGTTACCGTAGTTTTAAAAAACTAAAAATGATTTTCATTTCTTCCTTACAAACTAATATACAAATGTATATTCATTTGCAAGCAGAAAAGAAATAACAAAAATCATCTTCAGCTAACCCTTGCCGACTGGCAACCTGACGCAAGGGTAGCCGTATTTTAAGAAGCTGGAGATGATTTTCATTTCTTCCTCACAAACTAATATACAAATGCATATTCATTTTTAAGAAAGAAATAACAGAATCATCTTCAACTTCCCCCTTACCGGCTGGCACCTAAAGCAAGACCCTCCTCTTTGCCGGCTGGCATATTCATTTGAATTATTTTTTAACACGAAAAATCAATATATAAATATATACAACTAAATTATTGGAAGAAAGTAGGAAATATTATTTGGTTTTAGGCAACACACTTTTACATGAAAGTTTTAGTACTCAAAAGTTTTTATGGTAACTGTGGTTATACCATTCAAAGGTTTATTGCTTGTCTGTTTATTGATTCGTTTGAAATGAAAAGAGCCCAAATCTATTCTCACCAATTCTCACGAGGAAAGGTCCTTTCACACTCAAACACCTATGCCAAAACCATTTGATTGTGTACTTCTATGAAATTTCTTGTTGGCTCGATACATAAGCATCCTATCTCAACTGCTGCGCCAAGGCTCCCCTTCTATAAGCATCCTATAAAGGGCGGTGGGGCAGCCCCAGTGCACGAAGCTCCCGCCTATGTGGGGTCCGAGGAAGGGGAGGACCACAAGGGCCTATAGTAGGCAGCCTTACCTTGCATTTTGCAAGAGGCTGATTCCATGCCTTGAACCCATGACCTCAAGGTCACATGATGACAACTTTTACCGTTGCACCAAGGGTCCCCTTCAAATAATAATACCTGTGGTGGCTAGAGGAGTAAACAAATTACCTCTCATCAACAGCAATACACACTTGAAGAAGGTCTAGCAAAATCTACATTCCATTCTCTCCGGCAAAATTATGGTAATTAGAATAAAATTTTCTATGGACAGTTGAAGCTAAATTTTCTAATACCATCACTAAGATGTTACACTCTGGACTCTTTTGCAGGCTGTGGAGGTATTATGGGCTCTCCTCAGAATGAAAATGGCATACTGCCAAAACAGGACTTTGAAAAAATTACCCACTCTTGAGGCCCTACCAAGGAATGACTAGGCAGAAGAAAAATGCTCGGTACTTAGTTACAAGCCATGTCATAAGAGTCCCTTGTGTCTCTGGTGGTCAGGATGTTATAGTTGTATATGCCCGAGACTTACAGAGAATTGAATGAAAAAGTGAGGGTATTTCCATATAGGAACAACGAACAAATAGAGGAAAAGTATTGTTCTCAGAAATGAACTTAATTATAAGGTACAACCTGTATTATGATATGAATAACAAGCACAGAAGTCCTAATTTTCAATTCAGTGCAGCACACAATGGAAAAAGTAGTCTAGCTCATTATGATAAAGTTGTTGGTTCACAAATCTTGTAAGATTTGTAAATAAATGGATTAGAAAAAATAAATGTTAGTTCACACATGCAACTTTAAATATTCAAAGGCTTACCTGGAACCACGCAAGGAAGGCAGATTTCTGTTGCAAAGAAAAAGGCCAGGATAGAACATTGAGCTAGATGTACTTGGTCTTAAACATTTAGAACAGGGAAGTATGATACTTCTGTGACAATTGGGAAAAGCGCGCAATTTTATGACTCCCATGTATGTTCCTGCAAGTAAAGATTTAACTTTGAAAATGGGAAGCCAACAAGTCACAAAATTCCATAACACTTTTAACCTTTATAGGGAGAGGACAGAGATAATTTGAGCTCCTTACATGAAAAGGCATCAACTAACTTATTTATGAATAAAGATATAACTTAAAACACAAAACAGTAGCATGCCTTTAAAGAATTACTACATATAAGAGTTGTAACTGCATCAAGGACACTAATGCCATGTCTCCTTTCCTAAGCCTTGACTTCCTGTGTGAACATCTAGAGGTAGACAAATAGTTAAATATCATCAGGATTTACTGACTACCTCTGATTGTATGACCAGTGAGAATTATTCTTGTGAAGATAAGTGCCCAGAAAGAGACTATAATTCATCAACCCAAGACATCCATGGAATGAAATTTAGCATAGTCAAAGGCCAGCATACAAGAATCTGATAATAAAGTTCTGAAATGCTTGAAATATCTAGTGAGAAGCTTAAGCACTGCATAAGAGATATCCAAATAAACTAACACAATGAGATGCTAAGAGATGAAACCCCACAAATCCTATATCAGGTGCTCAATATTAAGCCAAATGCTGATAATCACATCTTAAAGATCTGCAGGCAATGATGTACCAGCAAAAAAAAAAAAAATGGTTTTGAGTGCAATGATTACTTGCTCAGGAGGCAAATGTTAGGATAAGGTTCAACCTGCAATAATGCAACCATATATGAATTTTGCACATATGATTCAGAGAAACATAGTCCTTGATCAGGAGTTGGCAAGACTCTGTTGGTAGAGCATATCATTAGAGTTATAACCTAACTGTACTGAACACTGCATGCATTTAACCTACAAAACCTTGTCATGTTCGACAAGATTCAGAATCAAGTAACCAGCAACCAAAAGACAAATTCCCTCAAGAACTTCAGTGTCATTGGTACCTTATCAATGGCCTTGAAGACCATGGGAAAAAACACAGAACAGTGTATCCAGAACAAAATTACATCAAATTCTTCATCAATATCAACTATCAAAAACTAACTGCCTATGGAACTTGTCCAAGAATTGCAGAAATCCATGTTACTTACCATCATGAAGCACTTGTGGAAACATGCATCAGGACACCTACCGCATATGCAAAGGGTATATGTGAGATAAAATGACTAAAATTCCCGTTACCCATCTCATCATTCCTAAACACAATCCTTGTGATAAACTAAGATCATTCTGCAAGTTCATTAAGTCCAACTTAACACTCCACGAAAATAAGTAAAGATTTAGCTTTCCACATCATTCTCTATCAGTACCAGGACAAAGACGCAATGCGGTGCTTTTAAGATAAGTATACTTTAAAAGGATGCACATTGCGAGCTCAAACTCAATGAATTTACAGGGTTATTCCTCACATTTGTTTCCTACAAACATGCAATAGATTGACTGTTCCTAAACAAAAAAAGTGTAACAAAATACCATTTTCATTCTTGGGATGTGCCAAGATGTCATTTTTCACAAACTGCGTGTCTTGGGTAGGTGTAGACTTCTGGAACTGAGTGTTTCTTGAGAACCGATCAGTTTTAAGAACTGGCAAGTTCCACTTTTGAGTTCTAATGTAGAACTGGCCAGTTCTGTCACTTATTTAGAACACATGAGTTCTCAATTTGAGAACTGGCCAGTTCCTTGACTTCATATATTAATATCATTCGAGCACTTGTGGGGCCAATTAGTGGGTGTTATGGTGGGACCTATAGTGCTGTCCTACTATAAAGCCCATTAACTTTGAAAAAGGAATTAGATCCTCTTCTCAAGTAGTTCCCACAAAATAGCTTATCCAATACTTCCAAACTGCTTTAGGATTGAAATACACCTTGTCATCATATCCCTTTTATGTTCCACAAACTTCAGTATAGAAATTTAACCAATAACATAGCTCCTCACTATAATGCGGCCAAACTTCATATTTCGTTCATATTGAAGATCCTAATCCTTCAGAAAAGCATCGGTTGAAGGACACAGGGGGCCAGTATTTCAGTCATTGAAAAATTCATGCTCTGGAGATTTGAAACTATACTAGTGGGACCAAACCAGTAAACAATTTCTTATGAATGCCTGTCCCAGATTTAGGTCATAATATCATCTCCCTATTCATCTACAAAGCCAATGACGGTAGACGACTAAGGCATATAATCATACCCAATGATCCAAGGACTTATACAGGCATATTAACTACATACCAGTCCCATGCATGGAAGCATTCATGTGCAATGTGTCTTTGTACTGGTTCATTTTGAAATTATCATCAACATTTTGGAAAAGGACCTTGGAAACAGCCTCTTGCAAAATGCAAGGTAAGTCTGTGTACTATAGACCCTTTGTGGTCCACCCCTTCCTCGGACCCTGCATATGCAGGAGCTTTGTGTACCGGGCTGCCTTTTTGTTTTGGAAAAGGGCAATTATTCAAGTCTTCTCTACTGCACAGTCCTAACCATCACAGTAAGCAGATTAAAATGGATGACCTAGAAGTTTTAGAACTTAGGAATCCTGATTAATCAAAACATTAGGACTATCTGATGCTTATGGAATTAATTTATTTAAGATGGGCTTGAGAACTCCACCGATGCTGGTCCCAAGCCCGAATAAAAAAGGAGGAGGGTTTTGCGTCAGAGGCCAACTGGCAAGTAAAACCTTTTTAAAAAAGTTGAAAATGATTTTGTTATTTTCTCGTCTTACTTGCAAATGAATATGCATATGTGTATTAGTTTGTAAGTATTAAAAAAAAAAGATATTGAAAACCATCTTCAGCTTCTTCAAAATATGGCAACCCTAACATGACATAAATCGATAACTGACATTCCCTCAAGCTAGGGCGTCTCCCGTAAGCGACGCAATGCAAGGGTTGCTACGGCGTTCCCTTGGAAGTGACACGCTACATTGCATCCCAAGTGTAGTTGAAAATGAGCAAGGGTTGCTAGAGCATCCTTCTAGAAGTGATACATTGCATCAAAACCCAGGTGCAGTGGAAAGTAAACACAGGTTCATGTCATGGGAGTCAAGAAGTGCGTGGGTAAATAGGCTATCTCAAGAGCATAAGATTCGTATCTCCACATGGAATATAGGAACATTGACAGGTAAGAGTATAGAGTTAGTAGATACGATGAAACGAAGGAGCGTTAACATAGCTTGTATCCAAGAAACCAAGTGGAAAGGGACTAAAACTAGAGAAATCGATGAGTATAAGCTCTAGTACAGAGCAAAAGATAATAATAGAAATGGCGTAGGAATAATAAGGGATAAAGAATTAAACGATAAAGATGTAGATGTTAAAAGAACCAGTAATAGAATTATAGTAATAAAACTTATTCTAGGAGAGCAGATCATAAATGTTGTAAGTGCATAAGCACTACAAGTGGGGTTAGAAAATATAATCAAGAGATATTTTTGGGAAGATATGAAGGGAGTCATGCAAGAAATTCCTAATACATAGGAGATATTTATAGAAGTAGACTTAAATGGTCATTTAAAAAAAGAAAAGGAAGGATATGATAGGGTACATGGAGGGTATAGTATAGGAAAATGAAATAAGATGGGGAAAGCTATCCTCGATTTTTGTTTGGCATATAACTTGGCCCTTGCAAATACATTCTTGAAGAAGATGGATGAACACTTAATAACCTTTAAAAGTGGACTCCATAAAAGCCAAATAGACTTTTTTTTACTTAGGAATATTGAAAGATCAATGTATAAGGATTGTAAGGCGATACTCGATGAGAGTTTAACCTGACAACATAGGTTAATGGTTATGGATATCTACAATAAAAGATGAAAGAAAGGAAATGAACTTAATAAGTATCTAAAAACTAAGTGGTGGAACTTAAAAGGAGAGAAAATAACCTCACTCACAAATAAGTTGATAGTAGAAGGAAATTAGAACAATTAAACAGAAATAAACACTGTGGATTAATATGGCCGAGTTCATTAAGAAAGTGGCAAAAGATGTCCTAGGAGTATCTAAAGGTAAGAGACAATTAGTAAAGGAAACTTGATAGTGAAGTGAAACAGTGTAAAAAGTTATTAAAGAAAAACAAATGTATTTTAAAGCATGACAGAAAACTAGAAATAATGAAAACTATGAACAATATAAAAATGCTAAAAAGGTTGCTAAGATAATAGTAAGTGAAGCTAAACTTAAGCCATATGATGATCTATATAATAGACTAGGATGAAGAGAAGGTGATAAAGATGTGCTTAAACTTGCAAAAATAAGGCAACAGAAGAATAAGGACTTAGACCACATTAAGTATATCAGAAATGATGATCAAAGGATACTAGTCAAAGATGACAAGATCAAATAAAGGTAAGAAAGTTACGTTCAAAAATTGCTAAGTGACAATTGCCCCGAGAATATATGAATTGAAAGTTCTGTAAACCTAAATAACATTGGACATTATAGATACGATTGTAAGATTAGAATAAATGAAGTGAAAGAACCCTTAGAAAAGATGAAATTAGGAAAGACCCTGTGGGCCGATGGTATACAATAAAGTTTGGAAGCATATGAGAGATATTGGAGTAGTTTAGTAGACCAAGTTGTTCAACAAGATTATAAAATCAAAGAAAATGACGGATGAATGGAGGAAGAGCTATATTATACTAATTTACAAGAATAAAGGTGACATACAAAGCTGCACTAATTATCGAGTGATCAAACTTATGAACCACACTATAAAACTTTTTGAAAGAGTAATTGAGAAGAGGCTACAGCATGAGACAAGTGTATCGGAAAACTAGTTTGGTTTCATGTCTGGGAGGTCTACCATGAAAGTTATTTTCTTACTAAGACAATTGATAAGGAAATATAGTGAGAGGTGAAAAGACCTCTACATGGTCTTTATCGACTTAGAGAAAGCTTATGATAGAGTCCCTAGAGAGTTAAGATAGAGGGTGTTAGGCAAGAAATGGGTTTCACGGGGGTGTATAGATATAGTTAAAGATATGTATAAGGGAGCGGTAACAAATGTTACGACCACTAGTGGCAAGACCGATGATTTTCCTGTCACTATAGGATTGCGCTAAGAATCAGCATTAAGCCCATACCTTGTTACATTGGTTATAGATGAGTTAACAAAACATCTGCATTAGGAGATTCCAGGGTGCATGCTATTTACAGATAATATAGTATTACTTTATGAGACAAAGGAGGGCTAGAGTTATCGAGAGATGCATTAGAACCTAAATGATTTAAAATTAGCCGAACTAAGATAAGGCATAAAGAATGCAATTTTAGTAAGGATAGGAGCGGGAGTGGAGCATCAGTAAAGATTGATAACGAAGAAGTCCCCATAAAAGACCACTTTTAGTACTTAGGACTAATGATTCATGAGAGTGGAGAGACTGAGATGGAGGTTACCCAGAGAATCCAAGCGGTTTAGAACAAATGGAAATATGCATCTGGAGTTTTGTGTGATCGTCGGGTGCCACTCAAACTAAAAGGAAAATTCTATAGAATGGCTATAAAATACATATTATTACTAGGAATGGGATACAAACAATTCCTGAAATCTCACATAAAAATAGTATAAACAAAAAAGCAAAAAACTTTCCATGATTTTTTTGGATCATACATAATTGCATCGATCAACAATATTTAATAATTCTGCTCTTTTTACCAACTTGATTAATCTGTGAATCTAGAAATTCATTTTGGACAATTGAACCTGTCGAGATCTAATCAAAGGATCCATGCACGCTCAAAGATGTAAAATAGTTATTTGGAAAATGTTACAAGCAAATGTGCATTCTCCACTTTTCTTGGATAGAATAGACAAAACATATTTTTTATTATGGATCTACTACCAGAAATTCAATGCATAATCTCAACTTTCAATGTATATTCTTGAATAATCTCATTTTTCAATTATTCAACCATTTCATTTTACCAAGTTCAACCTTAGCCAAATTAGTCCACATTTATATGTTTCGATGCAACAACAAGATATACTCTTGGGACCAGACAAAAAATTCTATAATTGTCAGCAAAGTTGTTTATTTTCTTTTTTTTATTCTTTTTTTTTTCCTTCAAATTCAAAGAATTCTTCTTATTCTATTCACAGGACGTTGATTCGGTGTTGGATAAAAAAGGGCAAGACACTCTCTTTTTTCCAGTAAAGTAAATTGTTCAAATCATTTTATTTTTTATTTCTAATTCTAAGTATTTTTTACTGATGAGGCATAGCAATTGCACCTATTAAGGCAACTAACAAAATTATAAAAGCAGACCATGTTTTGTGGATTAGAGTGTTAAGCGGTTAAAGAATATCATGTTCATAGGCTGAGCATAGAAGAAATGATGATGTTGAGATGGATGAGTGGCAAGACAAGAAATAATAGAATTAGAAATGAAAACCTTAGGGAGGAAACTTAGGGGTAGCATCAATAGGTAACAAGATGAGGGAGATTAGACTTACATGGTTTGAACATGTCCAACGAAGACCGAAAATGGCACCAATTAGAAGGAGTTAGGTAATGCAAGTAGAAGGTTTTAAAAGAGCAAGAGGAAGGCCCAAAAGAACATGGATAGAAGTAGTGAGAAAATATTTAAAAACCTTGAGACTAAATGAAGCCATGGTACTTAATAGAGGGGAATGGTGGAACAAGATTCATGTGGCCGACTCCTAATTGAGATAAGGTCTTGATGATGATGATGATGATGATGGGCTTGTTATTAGTTCAAATCTCCAAATCAGGGATCCAAATGAACTTCTGTAATTTCTAGTAAAGAAGCTTCACTTGTACCTTATCAGTCCATGTTTGCAAATTTGATGTGAAGAGCGAAACAGAGAAACACATGGAGTTACCAATGCCCAAAGATCATAGAAAATTTGCTCCTTATCTTGTTCCTTCTCAATCTTTTCCTGTTTCTCTTTCTCACCTTGGGCAAACCTATTGAGTATAAGCTCTTTGGCTTGAAGTCTGGAACCACACGGAATGCCTTACCTTGATGTTGAAGCAGTTAATAAGGTGACTGTGAGTGGCAATATATAGGGGAACCGTTGGCTACTGATTGTGCTGGTGACTCTGAGATTTGAATTCTGAAGAAAAGTACATTTGTCCAGAGTTGATTTTACCATATGTGATGTTGTGCACATATTAGTGAGTTGAAATAAGTCACTAGATGTCTCAACGGGTTGGAACAATATTGGATCATGTCTTACTAGCTTGATACACAACAGCATTGATTCAACATTTTATTACACATTGAGTAACACCTCTTAATCAAAGGAGTCTTACAAGCAACATATTTGATGTAGTGAAGTCACCACTTGATCTAGAAAAAGCCAGATACAGTCCCCAGGCACCGACAATTTTACCTTCAATTTTTGCTGGTTTTCAGATCGATAACTTTGTGGCAGCCACTGATATACTTTCTTAGGTTGAGAATTTTCCTTATTGTTATTGTTAATTAGCACATGTAAAGTCTTGTGAAGCTTAGCCCTTGTCTCTTTCTTAAAACTTGTACACCTCCTGTGACGTTGCATCTTTTATGCTACATCTTCCCCCATTCATTTTATTTTTCTTAATTTATATACCAAAGTTCGGGGAACGGAAAATGGATATGGCGATAGGAGTCTGACTTGGCTTCCTTCCCTACTTTTCTCAACAAAAGAATAGATTCTTCTCTGGCACTGCATGTCAACTTTCAGAGACAATTTCACAGAGAGAGAGAGAGAGAGAGATGTCGTAGGGATTTTGTTGGTTAGATGGTGCACAACGATTTGCTACAAAAGGAAAATCCCATAATGCTACAAATCCAGCTTCAAGCATCAGACCCACCTTCAAATTCGGAGAGAGAGAGAGACAGAGAGGTCTGAGTACCTGGTCGGAGTCGAACGAGGGAGTAGAACGATAGAGAGAAACGTCTGGTCGCCGAGCAAGCTCTAGAACCGCTGTTCTGGCAGAAAGGCGGAGAACCAGAGAAAACCCATTTGGAGTCTTCTTCTTCTTCCCGTCGAGTTCTTGGAAAGGTTTAGAATTGTCCAGTTCCAGAACTAGAGAAGTTATGCCATCGGGTCTATAAACTTGGTGAGCAGGCGAGTTCCCAAAGTCTACTGCTTAAGTTAGAACTCGCCAGTTCTAAGTACTAGGACTGGCCAGTTGCACAATAAATTAAGTGGGAGCTGTAAATCCTGCTTTGGCCTCAACAAATAAATTATATGGTTGCTATTTTCATTTTTTGGGTGAAACAATGTCATAATGCAAGTTAAGGCTCCGTACTAAAGGCCTTTGTGGTTCGAGAGTTTTGTGCACCGGGACTGTCCCTTAAACAACATCATAAGACGCCAATATATATATATATATATATATAAGTATTGCAAGGAAAATACTATTACAGGGGAGATGAAAAGGTTAGAGTTGCAATAAGCATACCAATTTGGATAGATTTTTTGAAACTCAATCGGCTATGGAAGAAGCAGAGCTAGAAGAAGAGAGAGCGAGGACAAAGGAAAAAGAAACTGAGGTGTTCCATGCATTTATTATGACCAAAATGTCCTAAACATCGATGAAATTTTATGGTGGGGCCCGAATGATTGATGATCCCAACCGTTGTATCTTGTGTGACAAGTTGCAGATGGGCGATATCCCAACAAGGTACTGTGTTGGATAATCCTGGTCCTCTGGTTGGTTAAGCATTGAACTTTTAGCCCACTTTTTCTCAACCATCCAATGGAAAATATTTTTGTTGCCTGGTCTATCTAAGATGAGACCTTAGAGATTAGAATCGCCAAAAATTTGAACGTGCAGGCTCGTCAACTTGTTCATACAATACAAATGTTTGGAAAGTCCTGACTTTGCAACAACCCTCCTCCTGTGGGGGCCTTACTTTGATACGCTAGGTTCCCTTTTTGTTAATCCAACCCGTTCATCATGATGACTGGACGATTCTATCGTAAAAAACTTGTACTTTTGGTCGTTGGATGCGCCCATCTGTTTGTACATGTTGTTGTGCCCTGCATAGCATTCCCCAATTAGCTTTTACAGTTTCAAATTGTTAGTTGTCCTTCTCTACAGCATCAAGCATTTCTCAATTAGCTTTTCATTCGGCTAGACAGATCAAAGGCTTAGAATCGTCCACCAGGGCGAAAAAGGAGAAAAACAATGGTGGGGCGCCACATATATGGCAAGATAAAGATGTTAGACGGCTTTGATCTGAGAACAAGTAAGCTCTGCTGATATCTTTCAATAGAAAATATGCCCATTCATCATGTAACTGCCCATTTTATGCACCGCAACAATTTACCACTGAGCCAACCTTTAAAGGCAGCTCCAGTGTACGAAGCTCCTCCATATGCGGGGTTCACGAAAGGCATGAATCATAAGAGTCAAAAGTATACAGTCTTATCTTGCATTTTTGCAACAGACTATTTTCACGCCTTGAACCAATAACCTTAAGGTCACATGACGACAACTCCACCGTTAAGTCAACGTTTGAGTAAACATAACCCATGAGATTACCGGCTAAACAGGCCAAGAACCACGGTGCTTAATGTGAACCCATGCTTTCTTAGTGGAAGATGGCATGCGCTCATGTTCCACATTAATGAAATCAGTTCCTCATTCAATGAAAAATGCAGTCATGGCCATACATTTCCATTGATTCCACCATCTCCTCGGCAAAACTTCACCACTAGCACTAGTCTCATTCAAAACTAATACATAAGAAGAACATGTGGGCTTACAGTATCTGTAAAGTGGGCCTAGATTTTATGATCCAATTTGTATACCAAGTCCTTTCATGGTTAAATTTTCACCTGAAGATAAAATCACTACCGTGCCTAGTTAGATCCAAACCATTGCTTAATTAACCGAAACTAGATTCTACTGGTTGTGCTTCCTTCCTATTTGTTGTAAACAATTTGCAAGGAAGTTATATAATTTTACTTCTACCAATGGCTAATCGACCGGACACCCCTTTGAGTTTGACCATTAATTTCGTCTTCTTTTAATTGCATACAGGCCCTTGTGGCTCGCCCCTTTTCCAAACCCCGCACAGGCAGGAGCTTCGTGCTTCGTGCATGTGCATGGGAGCTGCCCTTTTCTAATTGTCGTACAGCTTAACGATAACATTACACACAACTGGGGGGAGCACTTAAACAAGTTTGCACAATAACAAAGGGAACTTTGCAGAGAATATACTATGTTTGATCATATGATAGTCTTGTAGAATAGACACGCTGATTTTGTCATTTAACAGCCCTTTAAATCTGTATTTCTAAAAGAGTCTAAGTAGACATACACGCTTTTGAGATGGAAAGGGAGAAAATCCAGACCCCTCTACTCCAAGGTAGTCAAGCTTTGGTTTATAGATCTAAGTCACTCATTATATTTGCAATGACTCTAGGGTTAGGGTTCAGGGTTAAGGTTAGGGTCAGGGTTAGGGTTCAAGATTTAGGGTTCGGGGTACGCGGTTTAGGATTCAAGGTTCAAGGTTCAGGGTTAGGGTTAGGGTTCAGGGTTCATGATTAGGATTCAGCATTCCAGTAGGTTGGAAATCAAAATTCATATTCATGGGATGCTTTTAGCCTGGGTTTTTATAATAAAAAAATACCAGTCATACATTTTTATTAAAAATTTTAGAGACACAAAACAAGTACTGATTTTTGGTAGAAGAACATGATGAATGGTCTAAATCGATAAAATAAAATAAAATTAGGTTCAACCCAGGCACTGACTTAGGTTTTATCATGAAAAAATGGATTTGCAAGTCGTTCAGTAAAGGACTTGGATCATGGCAGATATAAGGCTTATCACAATTGGATGGTCCAGATCACACAAATGCAAAGTAGTTCTCCATGTTACTCATTTCTTGTTAGCTTCTAGTCTTAAATTTTGAATTTCGCTATTGAAAACTCTCAGCTTCTTGCTAAGCAGCTGCTAAGCTGCTCTCCCCCGATGATCCGCTCCGTATTTGATTGATTAGCTTGCCGTCTACTACGGATTGTTGGTCCACAGGCCCACCCTATAGAATGAATAAGGAGAGGCCTATTGATGACTGAGCCAATCTTCGTCTAGCATGGATGAGGAAGCCAAGGCATGCTAGCTGGAAACCGTAGGGAATAAAACTGACATAACAGAAGATAGGCCTTATTCGCGCAAAGAGTGGCTTTAAGTTTAGGATGCTATTCTTACTCTTTGGCACAGATGTGGGACTTGATTAGCTCCTATTAAAGGTTGATGTCCGAGTTCGTAACTCCTTGATGACTGTCTTAAAATAGACGGAAGGATCTAGTTAATGAATTACTTGTCATTTCACTAAGTGTCTTTTTGGGACCAGCATCGGTATTATACTGGCGTCATTGGATGGGCTTGTTGGGCGTATTTTGTTAATCGTCCATTAAAATGGTTATGATCTTGTCATCTTTTGATATGACCTATTAAGTAAAGGATCCAAAATTATGCTGGTGTTAAGTGAGGAGCGGCCAATACCTTGTTTTTCTATTAGTGGCTCGTCTGCAAGTTAATTATTCAGGAAGTGCATATGAGTTTGTGGTGATGATGCTATCTCCATCATAAGATCCATCAATCGAAGGGCCAGCATTAATTGACGGCATATCCTCTAATCCAAAACATGCAAATGTCACATGATTGGAATTCTTTTTCCCTCTTACTTATTACCCAAAAGAGCTCTGAAATAAGAGGGATCAATTGATGGCAGATATTGGCTACCCACCATCTAAAGATCTTCTTAACACATTTGGGGTAGTTTGTGGTTGTGCTTGCAAATATTGGAAGAAAATCAGAAGTTTCCGTCAAACTTAGAAGGCAATGAAGCTGCTAATGCTCTCACCATCAGGGGAAGGAGCAGATCACAGATTTATAGCACGCAGTCTGATCTTGCATTTTTGCAAGAGGCTATTTTCACGGCTTGAACTTGTGACCTCAAGGTTATAGTAAACAACTTTACACAATTATGCAAACAACTAAATATATACCTTTAAATAGTAAAATGAATGACTTACATGTCTACTTTTAAAGGAAAATGGATTTAAGACGTCCCAGATTTTGACGTTTACATAAGCAATACATCATGTGTAAAACTGCATCTCCTAGCAGCCAAGTAATATATACGGCCATAAATCCAAACCAGCCCCTGAATCAAAACATAAATCTCACTCATTGGCTACTAAATCCCCGTCCTGTGATTATTGGGGATTTGCAGTCCCCTCCCAAGATCAAGCACACCATCATCATCATCATCAAGACCTTATCCCAATTAGGGGTCGGCCACATGAATCTTATTCCTCCATTCCACTCTATTAAATACCATGGCTTCATTTAGTCCCAAAGTTTTTAAATCTTTCCTCACCACTTCTATCCACGTTCTTTTGGGCCTTCCCCTTGCCCTTTTAGAACCTTCAACTTGTATTGCCTCACTCCTTCTAACTGGTGCCGTTGTTGGCCTCCTTTGAACATGTCCAAACCATCTAAGTCTAATCTCCCTCATCTTGTTACCTATTGGTGCTATCCCTAAATTTCTTCTAATATTTTCATTTCTAATTCTATCCTTTCTTGTCTTACCACTCATCCATCTCAACATCCTCATTTCGCAACACTCGGCCCATGAGTATGATGTTCCTTAACCCGCCCAACACTCGATCCATAGAGCATGGCCGGCCTTATAGCCATCCTATAGAATTTTCCTTTAGTTTGAGTGGCACCCGCCGATCACATAAAACCCCCGATGCACATCTCCATTTGTTCCAACCCGCTTGGATTCTCTGGGTAACCTCCTCTCAATCTCTCCACTCTCATGGATCAATGATCCTAAGTATCAGAAGTGGTCTCTCATGGGGACCTCTTAGTTATCAATCTTGACTGGTGCTCCACTCCTACTCTCCTTGCTAAAATTACATTCCATATATTCTGTCTTAGTTCGGCTAATTTTAAATCCTTTCGATTCTCGCTTCTCTCCATAGCTCTAGCTTTTATGTTGACACCCTCCCTTGTCTCATCAAGTAGGACTATATCGTCTGCAAATAGCATGCACTGTGGGAATCTCCTCATGCGGATGTTTTGTTAACTCATCCATAACTAATGTGAAAAGGTATGGACTTAATGCCGATCCTTGGTGCAATCCGACAAAGGACAGGAAAATCACCGGTCACGCCACTAAGTGGTCTTAACATTTGTTACTGCTCCCTCATACATATCTTTAATTATGTCTATATACCCCTGAGAAACCCCTTTAACACCTAACACCCTCCATATTAACTCTCAGTGGACTCTATCATAAGCCTTCTCTAAGTCAATAAAGACCATGTAGGTCTTTTCTCCTCTCCCTATATTTCTCTACTAATTGTCTTAGTAAGAAAATAGCTTCCATGGTAGACCTCCCGTGCATGAAACCAAGCTGATTCTCCGATACACTTGTTTCATGTCGTAGCCTCTTCTCAATGACTCTTTCAAAAAGTTTCATGGTGTGGCTTATAAGTTTGATCCCTCGATAATTAATGCAGCTCTGAATGTCTCCTTTATTCTTATAGATTGGTACAATAGAGCTTTTCCTCCACTCATCAGGCATTTTCTTTGATTTTATAATCTTGTTAAACAACTTGGTCAACCAAACTACCCCAATATCTCTCATATGCTTCCAAACCTCTATTGGTATACCATCGTGCCCCATGGCCTTTCCCCGATTTCATCTTTCTCAAGGCCTCTTTTACTTCAAGCATTTTAATCCTACGTTCATATCTATAATATCCAAGTGTTATTTAGATTTATAGTATTTTCAATTCCTCTATTCTCAGTGGCCATTGTCATTTAGCAATTTTTGGAAGTAGATTTCCCACCTTTGTTTGATCTCGGCGTCTTTGACTAATACCCTTTGATCATCGCTTTCTAATGCACCTAACATGCTCTAAGTCCTTACTCTTCTCTTACCTTTGCAAGTTTAAACACATCTTTCTCACCTTCTCTTGTTCCTACCATTATAGAGCTCATCATATGCTTTAAGTTTAGCCTCACTTACTATTCTCTTAGCAACGTTTTTAGCATTCTTATACTGTTTCATAGTTTTCATTATTTCTAATCTTCGCCATGCTTTAAAATGCATTCGTTTTTCTTTAATAGCTTTTTGCACTGTTTCATTCCACCACCATGTTTCCTTTGTTAATAGCCTTTTACCTTTAGATACTCCTAAGACATCTTTTGCCACTTTCTTAATGGACTCAGCCATATTAGTCCACATGGTATTTACTTCTGTTTCATAATTCCAATTTCCTTCTACCATCAACTTATTTTTGAATGAGGTTATTTTCTCTCCTTTTAAGTTCCACCACTTAGTTTTTGGATGTGTATTAAGTTCAGTTCTTTTACTCCATCTTTTGATATGAAGATCAAGCACACACAAATATTTAAATTTTACGTAGTTCGGCTAATATGCTTACGTCCACGGAGATGCAGAGCAATTTCACTATAAAATGAAATGATATACCAAAAGAATTACAGGAGTTATTTACAAGAAGAGAAGACAAGGAATGAGTTGTGATGTTTTGAAATGCTCTTAATCGTATCCCTATTTATAGGAATTTATATAGCTTAATTTTTAACAAATTGTTCACAAAAGTCTTAGACGGCGCCCATGACGGCACCCACTACAGTTGATGTCGGCGTAGGTGGCGGCTGAAAAATGAGACTGGACCAACGGTGATCATCATGAAATCGACTGTTGGAATAATATAATCAAATTTTGTTGTTGATTTGACACAATTTCTTCATAAGAAGGGCAATGCCTATCAAAACATGGCATCTTTCAGGCACAGTCGATGCCAACAAGTTTCCCACTAAACAAGAAAAGTTGCTTCAGATAGCGGCAAACTTTGGGCGTACATGCACTTCAAGTCCTAATTAACTCTTCTGTTTGTCTCTCGTTTTGATCTCCGAGCAACTTTATTTCCAGGAAATTGATGAGAAAGGAAGCTGAGATTTTCAATTGCATATTTGTATGTGGAGAGGGAGAGAGAGTTAAAGTCTAATTGAATTACTTTTTAAAATATTAAAGACACAACTTATTAAGAGGAGAAGTCAACAACCAAATCAGGCCTGTAGTGGGGCTCAAATATATGTTAAGATGTGTAGAAAAATAATAGACAGAGGTCAAATTAGGCAACCAACATTCAACTAAACATATATTTTAACCAAATAAGAAGTTTAATTAACACATTGTCTCTTGCAAAATTGCAAGGCCATTCCGCAGACCCTACATATGCTGGAGCTTCGTGCACCTACAGAGGCTGCCTTTTGTTAGCCAGCTTTAACATGGATTTATATGCATGTACACTCAAAGAAGGGTAGACACAATGCTCCGGCAGGACTAAACACCTTGTGTGTTATGTTGCTGGTACGTCAAATGTGGTCTTCTGCCTCCTCCCACAAGGGGTACCCTACCCTACGTGCCAGGTTGTGGCAAACAAAGAGGGAGGCATGTACTTAGCGGAACAATTTTTTACCTCCATTTAATTGTGGAAAATGATAGCATCACCGGCACATGCAAGTTAATCGTCCCTTTTATGGTGTATGGTTGTTTGTGATCACAGTAAAATTTAGGGATTTTTGCAAAAAAGCCATTACATTATGGCGTTTTTGCAAGAAAACCTAATCATTTTTCGTTTTTGCAGATTTGCCGTTAAAATTTATACAACACTACAAATTTGCCATACTGCATTGGTTTCAACGGGAATTACCGTGTAAAATAAAAAAATCACAGTTTTGGCCCGTGCAGTTTCTGCTCCTATAACGTTATCACTGTGGAATTCGTTGTGCTTCGCCTTCCTTCACCAACGATTGTTAGATGACGGCGGAATTCGTCGTGCTTTGCCTTCCTTCACCAACGAGCAGTTTCAGTCGCGCAGACCTAGTTGATGAAGCTGGACAGCAGGACCAGCAATGGAAGCCATCACAAGATCAAAAGCAGAGCAAAGGTTTGTTCAGCAAAGCAGTGGGATGGTCTAGCTACTAAGTGATGAGGATGAGTTACCTAGTGAAAATTCTGGAAATAAATTCATAAATAGTTTTGTAGTTGGAACGGCATATCTGCTCAACAAGCTGTACTGATCAAAAGAATGTGAGATTCTAGAATATCAATGGTACCAACGAGGTTAGTCAGATGTGCATTGCAGAAACTCATTTGTGAAGTGAATGAAACATAGATCATAAGTGTTTGTCCATGGCCAAACACAACATAAAACACTGACCCAAATTGCATAATAGAATTCTTCTGGACAAATTGAAAAACCCATTATATTTTACCAACAGTAAAGGGGCAGCCCCAGGGCACAAAGCTCCCGCCTATGCAGGGTCAGGGGAAGGGGCGGAATACAAGGGCCTATAGTAGGCAACCTTACCTTGCAATTTTGCAAGAGGTTGATTCCACACCTTGAACCTGTGACCTCAATGTCTATCTGATTAAAACAACTAACTTAAGGACTATATAAATTACTCGAAAGGCAAGCCTGATGCACAATAATATAGGAGAGTTTGTTGCAGACAGATTCAAGCAGACCTAAAAATTTGAAAAAATGAATTACCAGCATTAAGCCTAATATATGACCGTGACATATGTGCACCATAAAGCATCCCTCTCAAATATAAGCTAATAAAAACAAACTCATGCATCCTAGTTAGCACAACCGCAGAGAATTACAGGATCTGGACAATAATGACCAAGTATATCTACAGGGACAAGTGAGAAACCCGGTTCAGCATTACAGAAGAAAGGCCTGGATTGAATGTGAAGGACATGCAAACCAAGTAGTACCATTCTGAATCTGTAAGATGTTCAGGAGATAAGGCAGCAGGCGGCCTCTTTGGCTGTTGGTTGTTATCACCTGCTGACAGAGATTCATATAGATCCCACAATTGCTCACTCCTCAAACCCAGTTGATCCGCATTAAGCTCCATGGGTTGCACTGTCTTCCTGGTCTTTATGTCACCATTATAGTACCCATCACCCCATTCTAGCATCCTAAGAAAGCACATTTCAACAAATATATTAGAGAATGACAAGTATAATTCAGTAAGTGAGATGCTAAGATGAGCAAAGGAGTTCTAGTGCAGTGGTGCAAGAATGAACCTCTCTCCTGGTTGACCATGGTGGGCTGCTTATGAGAGCGTGTCCAACATTCAAAAAAGGGGTACGAATCTAAGACCATTTCCATCAGATTAACCATAAGCATTGTTAAATTGGGAAGCACAAAATCATGATAAAAGGGGGCAGCCCAGAGCACAAAGCTCCCGCCTATGTAGGATCCCAGGAAGGGGCAGACCACAAGGGCCTAAAGTACACAGCCTTACCTTGCATTTTGCAAGAGGCTATTTCCACTCCTTGAACCCGTGATGTCAAGGTCAAATGATGACAACTTTTACCGTTGTGCCAAGGCTCCCCTTCTAAGCACAAAATCATAATGCTTATTATAAAACTAGCTGACAGGATAATGTTGCATCTCTCTTCCCTTTTTTTCTTTTATTTGAGAAGTGATAATGTTGCATCTCTTCCAAACATGAAGCATGCAGAATATCAGAAATAATTGAAACTGGAAAAAAAGAAAAAGAAAAAAAAAAGAGAGAAACTGGAAATGGGCTTTAGGGGGTGCGATGATAGAAATGGGGAGCGCGATGTAGATCTCCGGGGAAGCATGACGAAGTACATCGGCGTCGAACGATCATCGAACAGAAATGGAGGACGATCGTAGTCATCGAACAGACCAGAAACTGCAGAGGGCAAAACTGGGATTTTTCGATTTTACATGGTAATAACCGGTGAAAGCAATGCAGAATGGCAAATTTGCAATGCGGTGTAAATTTTAATGGCAAATCTGCAAAAACGCTATAATGCAATGGCTTTTTTGCAAAAATCCCTAAAATTTATTGGACCTTCTACAATTTTTGCTGTAGACATGTAAGTTGCACCATGCTATGCAGCCGACCATTGTGCACGAGGCTCCCGCATACGAGGGGTTCAAGGAAGGGGAGGACCACAAGGGTTAATAGTATGCAGCCTTACCTTGCATTTTGTAAGAGGCTGTTTCTAAGCCTTGAAACCGTGGCCTCAAGATCATCGATGACAACTCTATTATTGCATCAAGGCTCCCCTTTTTTTAGGAGAACTTTACTACTAAATTCCTACTCTAACATGATCCTCAATCCACACCTAGCATTCATCTGATCTTGAGCCCTTCATTCTGGTGGTCTAATCATGCTGATGGTAAGGCCAAAATTGTGCTTGGCCAGTGATGTTAAGGTTAAGAGATGGATGGTCAAAAGAAAAATGAGAAATAGCTGTGTAAACCCACTGTGGCATTCCCCTTGCAAAATACAAAATGTAAAACTGCCTTCTATAACATGCAAGCTAAACTTGTATGCTATAGATTCTTTGTGGTTTGCCTCGTTTCAGAACTTTGCATACATGGAAAACTTCATACACTGGGCTGCCTTTTATGTCTGTAAACTCATGGTTTTGTATGAATTAGATACACTATATTACACTCACAATCCTCTCAGACCCCAAACAGATCAGATTTTATCATTAATATATTGATCTAAATTAATTCGGATTTGGACCATCCATTAATATGAATGACTTCACTTAGGCAAAGGGAGTCTTCTCCGTTTACCGTTGAAGAGTTATGGAAGGTGGTTCTGAACGTCGTCACTTGGGTAAAGGAAGTCTCTGTTTAGCGTTGGAAGTGTCACGACACACCTCAAAGAATTTGGCTTCATCTGATGTCCTTACGTATTAAGTTTTCATTGGTGCACGAATCTACAAGGTTGAGCCTTGGCGTAACGGTAAAGCACGAATCTAGAAGGGGAGCCTGGTTGAATGGTAAAGTTGTTGTCATTTGACCTTTGAGGTTACGGGTTCAAGGCATGGAAGTAGCCTCTTGCAAAAGTACAAGGTAAGACTATGCACTATAGACCCTTATAAATCGCCCCTTCATCAAACCTCGCATATGCAGGAGCTTCATGCACCGGGCCTAACCTTTTTTGGTTAAGAGTCCGAGGCTACTCATTTGTGTTTGTCTACTTATAAGATTCATTCGTAATTTCTTTTGGAAGATCTAAACCATTCATCTTGCTAGAATGGCTTGGATAGGTAAGATATCAGATTTTATGACCTATTTTATGTCACTTGAAATTACATTTACTGATTTTTTTTATAAAAAAAATTAAAGACCCAAAGGTTAAAAATTAAAGACCCTTGTAATTTGCCCCTTCATCAAACCCCGCATATGCGGGAGGTTCATTCACCGGGTCTGACCTTTTTTGGTTAAGAGTCTGAGGCTACTCATTTGTGTTTGTCTACTTATAAGGTTCATTCGTAATTTCTTTTGGAAGATCTAAACTGTTCATCTTATTAGAATGGCTTGGATAGGTAAGACATCAGATTTTATGACCTATTTTATGTCACTTGAAATTACATTTACTGATTTTTTTAAAAAAAAAATTAAAGACCCAAAGGTTAGAGTCATCCAAATACATCAATTTTTAGAAAATTATCTAATTTTAATATGCTGAACAAGATAAACGGCTTAGATCTTTGAAAAGAAATATTTGGCACAAAATGGAGCGTCGGCTTCGACTTCAAACAGTATTAGCACATTATTCTAAGTTTTTACCAAGATATGACATTCCGTCCTTAAGGGATCTACTGACAGCAGCATGATGGCCTGATAGTAGTTGAACCAGCGGGCTGCAGAAGTTTAAAAAAGTGGAGAGGGGGCTGCCAATATCACTTTGGGTAATAATTAAACTTATATTAAACACACGACTCGTTCAACTTCAAACTATAAAATGTTTCCTCTTCGTGTGGCATTTGAGAAAAATATGTCGCTTTCGGCACTTCTCGACAGCCCATGCAATATATTTACAGCATCAAAAGTACGGTCGGATGTTTGAACAACCCACCTTAATGCATCCATTAAAGGCCTGCTACTTCTGTGAGAGAAACCTCCACCGAAGGACCAAAAAAAAGAGGTAACCTAGAAGAACACGAACAAGAAGAAACAGAGACAAATGCATTAGGTCGGATCAATGAAGTGATATTCGGAGTTGCAAATGCTACATCAGGAGTTATCAAATACCCATAAAAGGAACAACAATGGAGGAAACGGTGAGGAAGCTAGGAAGATCACTAGAAGAAACTCCAACTTGGTCGGTTGCAACCGTCATAACTGCCATGGTTACTGTTGGGTTCCTAATTCAAATATCAATAAAACGTTCTGAAAGGGTAAAAATATGATCTTCGTTTCCCTTTAGGTCGGATTTTATTGTTTGGGTTAGTGTGTATATGTTATGGTTCTGTTGTTGTTTTTGTACAGTGGTTAGTGAGGACTAAGAGGAAGGCCCTTCTCGCTGCTCTGGAGAAGATCAAGGAAGGTGAGATATTGATTCCTGGATATGGGTTTCTGTTTTTCCTTTTTATTGTGATTCTTTCAATTTCTGTTATGGTTTTGGTTTTATTTTGCTACCAGAGATCATGCTTTTTGGGCTTCTGTCTTTGCTACTGGGCCATTGGACTGTGTGGGTAGCTAAGATTTGTATCAAGTCCTCTGCAGTGAGCGCCACATTTTATCCTTGTTCTAAGAAAATCAATGACAAGGATGCAATGTCATTAAAACATACGATAGTGGGTGATTTGTACTTGAATCAATCAGTTTTCCAAGAGCCAGAGAAGAGGTCCCGACATCATTTTTGCTCCAAGGTAAGCTTCATTGTGAATATATTTGGATTCAATCTTCTTCACCTGCTTCTGGATAATAACAAAGTATGTGTTCCTTTCTAGTCTTGCCAATGACCTTTTTCTTGTACTCTTAATCCCAGTAATGTCAGGAGAAAAGTAGAGTTGATTAAATAAGCAAGTATTCAAAACGCTACGGCCATCTAAAAGAACAACAGTGTGGTTGGCTTGCTATGTTAATTTAAGGTTTTGGGAGGGAAACTGACATCTTGTGGATAAAATTTTGGTTCTAACTTGATGCTTAGATAACATAAATCAAACTTAAACGGACCCTTCATGGCTCAAACGGACTGGAGTATGTGGACCAATAGTTGGATCAATTAGGTTGACTTTATTTGGCTTAAATCTACTCACACTCATTGAGTTGGCATGGACACACAAGTGTTCTTATCTGAAGAAGACAACTGTTTGAGATAAAAGGGGCTGGGTGTGTTTGTTGATCAAGCCATTGAGAGGAAGGATTCAGCTAATTGAATGATTGCTATTGTTACCACTACAGGCATGTATAGATGCAGAGAAACTTGTAAGAGGAGCAACTGAGAAGAAACTAACTTGTAAGAGCAGCAACTGAGAAGAAACTAACTTGTAAGAGCAGCAACTGAGAAGAAACTAAGGACCTGACACAATTCTTGTTTATACCATTACCTTGAGGTTCAATTTGTTGAAACTTAAATGGAATATACACTGAAACATGGTAGACACAGGGAAAAATGCACTAGGATTTTTTCTTATACTTGCAAATACATAAATGTGTTCCACTGTGCAGAAAATTGAAGGGTCATGAAGCACTTCTACAAAAGAGTTTATTTGTAAACTTTTCCTAGTGGGGCTTAGTTAGTCTACAATCAAAAAGGAAAACAGAATGCTCTAGATTCATAGATACCCAATCAAATACATGAAGGGAACTCTGATCTGAAAATACTCATCTTTGGTTTAATGGTTGCTGATGGATGTCAATATGATAATTAATGGTTCTGAAAACACATCTGTAATTTGTACTAAGCCAGGATCAGAATTCCTTTCAAAGAGTCAACTTAGGTTGGTAAATGATTCACTTGGTCAAACTTTTAGTAAGTCAGGGGAGTCAAAGGACTTTTGTGATTAACTTGATTGGACCAAACTCAGATTAGGATGAGAAATTGGCCAATGTAAACTGAGTCAACTTGCATGTATGGTGTGGTGTTTCACATGGATAGTATTTTCAACTGGATCACCTTGGACTGGTTAGGTGATACCTCTGCCTCTGCAAGATCTCACTAAGCATAAACATGTTTACAAGAGTTTCACTTTTAAGTGGATTGATTAGAAGAACAATAACATGATACTATTTCTCAACACTGTGCATTCTGCATGTAATGTCGATGTTCCCTTCAAGAACTCATTTCTTTCTCTATTATCTTCTCCTTGGTACACATATATGGAATGCATTTTTATGTTTCATCTTACTGCTGAGCAGGGGCATCAACCATTTGTTTCACATGAAAGTCTTGAGCAGCTCCACCGTTTATTGATTGTTCTTGGCATTATCCATGTCTCTTACAGTTTCATTACTGTTGCACTGGCAATGCTTAAGGTCAATTCTGCTATTCTCAGACCTTATTCAATAAACCTCTCTTGTTGGCTTCTTTTTTTTTTATAAGTTGAGAGATCTCCACTTGTCCAGAGAGTTTTTAAGTTATTCTTTGATTTACATAGATCCATAGCTGGAGGACGTGGGAATTTCAGGCAAGGTCAACTGCTTTCCAGAACTTAGAAGGTAAGAAGTTCAAGTGGACATGGTTGAACTTAAAATACATGTAACTTTATGAAATGGGAAACAATTACCTCTTAATGATTTATTGCTTATTCCATTATAGATTTTGTTGTTATTGGTTAGTTTAGCCTCATTTCTCCTGATCAAAGAATGTTTATTCTAATGCTGTTACTTGTGAAGGGAAAAACTTCAATGATGTACATGGTAAAAAGGTTGCAGTTAATGGGCTTTGAAACTGAACAAATGGTTCTGAAAACTTTTGGTCAGTTTTGGAAATATCTTGACGATCAGCTCTTGATGTGATTATGGGTGTAAATGGAGAGCTATGTGAGCTGAAGAGAGAGAGAGAGAGAGAGAGAGAGAGAGAGAGAGTAGACTGGTATTAATACATAAATTCTAGTGAGAGAACTCCAACATGTACAAATGCTCATGGAGAAACCAGAAGGATCTTCATCTCCATATGTTTCTTATACAAAATTCCCACATACAATAGACAAATAACTTCATAGTTGACAAGATTTTTCTCAGATTTTAAAGAAGCAATGAGGATATCGTTTACCCTAGTGGAGAAGAAGCATTTTACATCCCCTTGGTAAATCAATATGCCAACACTGGGGAAATGGGCCTATAGTCAGTGTTCTTTCCACTGTTAAGCAAATGATATTAGAAATCCTTTCTTGGGTATAAATAATTAGACAACCTCGTCTGAATTGAGCTTTGGGTTGACTTACCTTGACAATGTAGAAACAAATAATTCCTAACATCCTAGCACATCTCAAAATTTGAAAGCAAGTCCCAAAACATTTTATAGAACTCCATTTGCCACTACTTATAGACCATATGAGCTGATATGAAGTCCAGCATGAGCTTAGCATGTACACTTTTATGCAATGTCAGAGATGCATGTCATCAACTAGGATGATGCATTCATTTGGCACCAATGATTGCATCTAGAGAACTACTTGATTCTACTTATTCTATTTGTTCTCCAAAAATATTGTCCTGTGGCTAAGACTGGGGGCTTCATAAATCTTGAAGGTTGTTTTCCCTTTATATTGTCATGGCTTGCTTTGCCTTCTTTGTGAGTAAATTCTCTATGACAATTCCTGCTCAAACAATAAACTTTGGCAACTCATTCAAATGTTTAACTCATAGATGCTATGCATTCAAATTCATTTTTTGAATATAGGTTCCTCGGGATTTGACAAAAAGAATGTGGTAATTAGGCGCCAGTCCACGTTTGTCTTCCACCGAACCTCCCACCCGTGGAGCCACAACAAAGTCCTCATCTGGGTGGTAATATCATCACCAAAATACTGACATCTTGGTCTCATTATTGTTCCCTTTGCATTGATAATTTGTCGGTACTATCAACATGCATGTGTCCTCTATACTTCTCTCTGTTCATAAGTCAAAACAAACTAGAAAGTCACATGGTCTATGGGCAAGGTGACTTGGTTAATTCAAGTGCAAATCATCAAATGTAATGAGTTGATGAATCGAAAATATACAAAAGAAAAAACATATAATAAGATCAAAGAAGGTCAGCTACTTAGATTAGAGAAGGTAGAAAAGGCATTTTTAGGAAAAGAAATGGGTAAAATAGATTGAAAAGCTTGTGGGAGAGAAGTATAAAGTAAAGAGGCAATAAGATATTGAGGTTCAGAAATTAAGATAAAGAACAAGGCAAATGAAGAAACTTCCATAAGGAAACATTCGAGAGCAAAATGAGGTGGGAAAAAAAATTTCTATTTCAAGTGCTTATGATAAAGCATACTAATCTTTTACAACTTGGCATTGCTATTTCTTGGAATAAATTGAGACAGCTTGGTTAAGTTAAGAGATGATTCAGCTCGTTTTGAAGATTGGTACCTACAAAGTTTCTTGTAATAATCACATTAGACAAATCATCATCATCAAGACCTTATCCCAATTAGGGGCAGCCACATGAATCTTGTTCCTTCATTCCCCTCTATTATGTACCATAGCTTCGTTTAGTCCCAAAGTTTTTAGATCTTTGCTTACCACTTCTATCACGTTCTTTTGGGCCTTCCCCTTGCCCTCTTAGAACCTTCTACTTGCATTGCCTCTCTCTTCTAACCGATGTCATTTTCGGTTTTTGTTGGACATGTCCAAACCATCTAAGTCAATTATCCCTTGTTTTGTTACCTATTGGTGCTACTTCTAAGTTTCCTCTAATGTTTGCATTCCTAAATTCTATCTTTCTCATCTTGCTACTTATCCATCTCAACATCCTCATTTCTGCTACCGTCATCCCATGAACATGATGTTCCTTAATTACCCAACACTCTGATCTATAAAGCATGGCTGGCTTTATAGCCATCATATAGAATTTTCCTTTTAATTTGAGCGGCACATGCCGATCACACAAAACTCTAGATGCGCATCTCCATTTGTTCCAATGTGACGACCTGGGTTTTTCAAATGCCTTTTAGGAATTATTTTGGATAGGCGGGATACCTATTGAAAATTTTATTTTAGAAAACAAATAGTAGAAACATTTTTCTTTGAAAAGACTTTTTAGAAATCCCTAAGTGTCATTTGACCAATCAAAACATATTCATAAGTTCTGAAATCAAACATTTTTACATTCAAATATGACAAATCAAAACTTATCATTTCCTAGAATTCTATCCAGTTACAAACCATAGTCCAATATGCGTTAAACATATTTATACATGTCTAAACTGTTTATCACAGTTACATAACTACTCAGTCATCTCACAACATTTATAAAATGTACAAATCATACATAAATTGTCTATCCTCTCCTTGACTATTCGGATTGCTTGGTCTCAACACTCTTTCCTTGCTCTTCTTTGCATTTATTTGTGGTGTTGGTGGGGTGAGTATAGGGGAATATACTCAGTAGGTAAAAATAAGATAAAAAATTAAATCAATGTAAATTTACGTCCATGCACTCATGCACACGGTGAAGCATTCTTAGGTATGATCCCTAAAATTCCTAAGGTTTGTCAATATAAATTCTCAATATATCATCTACATACTTTTCAAACATTCTATCAAAGGTTTTAGATCAGCCGAGTACAATATAAGTATAAGAATAATCTGATATGTCGACATAAAAAGAGTACTCATTAAATAAGTACACAAAATCAACTATAAATTAGTTAAGCACTAAAATGTCAATTTAAATCACATATAGGAAAGTCCTTGTCAATTTATGTCAACATATCAGTTCTCAGCATGCAAATATAATTATATCAACTCTCCAATCATCCAAGGCATTGTCATGCCCAATGGCCAGGGTATCTATGCCCCTATGACACACGTGGTGCAAAAAAAAATAAATCAACCTTCGGCAATTGCCTTATCATGGGACATTGCATCACTACAGCAATTGCCCAATTGTAGGACACTGTAGCAAAAGAATACATGGATCACTATATTGTGGCAACTGCCCAATAGTGAGACATCACATGCTCAAACGGTGACACCAATTGTGTGTGACTTATCACCGTCTCGCATGGGAGGAGAACGGATCGCATAGTGTATCCTTCCCATTATGCCACACTCAAAATCTAGCTACTTTGGCTTGGTGTCGAAATATCGACTTTCGAAAGGTTAGTGGCCATCCCTATAACCCTCCTATTATAGTGTCCACTAGGTGAGAGCGCTTGTTTTAAAACAATTCCTCGGCAAATCAATGCATGAAAAATCTAGGTACAATTGTACCCTCATCGACATATTACTCAGCCACTGATCACATAATTAGATCCTGATCATGGTTTTAAAAATATAAAATTTTCATTTAAATGCGAATATGATGTCAAATATAAATAATGCACAAAATTTAGTCAGAAATCGACTCATTCTATGCACCTTACCATTTCAAGTATAATCATAAAATCCCTTTATTTTTATAGAAAAACTGACAAAGTTTTTCCTTGTTATAGGATAATGCACATTTAACACATGTGATGCAATTCACCTAATAGTCATCATTTCCAATTTAAGTAAAAATGTAGACTTTGTCTCCTAACATTCTCATTCACAATTAACATATGTGTTAACACACAATTTAAATTATAAGGATGCTATACTTACAACCTCAAAATATTTCATCAATTATAATTTAAGTGTAGTAATTATATCTATTTAACAAAACAATTCATAAGTGCAATATATATATATACACATGTGAAAACATAGCAATCTTAGAATTTACCCACCTCAATCTGATGGCTCAGATTCACCGAAATCAATTACGGGTCAATTTGGATGTTGATCGAAAATCACAAATCACAGATCATGGCTTTTATCATCAATCAAGCATTAATATGAGAAATATGAATTACATATCATAATTTAGCAACTTGATTGTGGATTTATACATTAAAATTCTAATTTGAATGGTCAGATTGTCCTTGATCTGCTATTTAACCTCAGATCAGATATCTTTGGGTATTGAAAAAGTCAATTTCATACACTGAGCAGTCAAATCTAATGTTCCAGGTCTAAATTACATTGATCTAAGCACTGAAGGGATCATATCTACAATTTAACGGTCTGATTAGCTTTTATACATTTAACAAACTTTTTACTTATTGTTTCTAACTCAAATTGTCTTTAACATGCAATTTACATCATTAGGTTTGTAGATCTGCTGTCTGATCATGTTTTCAACGGTTAGATATTTAGATCTAGCACTATTGGTGCATCGCGTTTAGATAAAAAATTCAATGATCAAATGATCTTCAATTGAACTTTTGTTGACACAGATGTGTAATTCATTTTGCGAGGATTCCATTTGTATAAATTTTCCCACTTTGTCCTTGCAAGAAAATAGTCGCCTGCACTAGAATCTAGTCATCATCGCCGGAGAAGACGATGGGAAAACCGTAGCTGCTGGCAACTATTACAGTGTTAAAAAATGCAGTTTTTCAAGAAATTAAAATTTGGGTTTTGTAGATCTTGATCTTACCTTTACTCCCTTAATTTCGGAGCTATTTTGTTGTTGTTTAGTGTCAGAAAAAGGGGAAAAACCAACAAAAACCTAAGTTGGTTTTCTGTTGTTGCCAATGATGGAAGAAAGCTATGGTGAGAGAGATGGAGTGAAAGAGGAGAGGGAAAAGTGTGATGATGGAAAAACCAACTCCAACTGTTATAGAAAAGGAATACCTAGAGAGAGAGAGAGAGAGGTGGAGGAGCTCGCTGGCCTCTTCCCTAAGTGACAAGCAGCCGGGGGTAGAGCCCCACATGTTGAGCTTCCCCTAGTTGGCCCCCTCTGATATTAGTAAATTTTTGAGTTTTTCTATTCCCAACCTCCTTTTTACCGCAAAATTAGTGGCGTTGGGAAGCTCTCGTCCCATACATTCTCATTTTTTAGGTTTCAAATTCGTAGTCTTTTGTAAATTTACTTTTAAGATCTCAATTTTAAATGAAACTTCATTCTTTTCTCCCCTTTCGATTTAAACCATGATAAAATATAGGGTTGTTACATCCAACCTGCTTGGATTCTCTAGGTAGCTAAGGGTTTTGAAAAATATGATAATTGTACACAGACCAGTATTTTTTATGGAAGTTTTCCAGTCATCTGCATGTTACATTAGGATAACATACATTTCTTTCTTTCATGAACTTCAGTTTCACACGACTAACAAACTACCGAACATACACTAAAAGAAAAAAATAAAAACTAACAACAACAAAACAAAAACCAAACAAACAATCAGTAGACAATGTCTATTTACTCTATTCTTATCACAAAGTTAGAATGAATCCTATGAATATCAAGAACTCAAATGCAAGATAGAGAAATGATCTGTTAGACATCTTGTAGCAAAATAAAAATTACTTCTAGGCTCCAAATATGGTACAAAACTAATAAATATCATTCACATTGTTTGCACATTTCTCCTGAAAATTATTACTGTAATTATTCACTCTGATGTTTAGGTGAACTTCCTTTCTGCAGCAAATAAAGATATTCTTTCTGTTTCGTGGGAGTAACTCTAGCTCAAACTATTCTTGTGTGCAGCTTTGTTTTACCCGTCAATTCTGGAGTTCAATAAATAGAGCTGATTATATGGCTCTGCGTTTGGGCTTTATTAATGTGAGTTCTATCCAATGTTTATTTTGGTGAAGATTCCACATGCTATAACCTCTATTTTTTATGTTACTGCTTCATGTATTCTTGTGTGATTTAATTTATTTAAGTGCTTCTGCTTCTGGGGCCATTCATGACTTACTCTACCGTAGTGTACAAATTGATAAAGATGTTCAAGGATTCTTTCAAACTCAAAGTATTTGGTCTAAAGTCTAAGAGTCTCGAACAACTGAATGTTGTATCCAACACAGAAAAGTAAATGATATAAAAAGTTTCAAAACCATGCTTACCATGGGCAGCACTGAAAAGCCATGACCTATAAAAGGAAATTCAGATAATTCACAAGTTTGGCGCATAGTCATAGAGTTATTTATACAGTCTGGTGCAGTAGTTTAACCAGCCATGCATGAAAAAAAATTGAATCTACTCTTGTTGAGTTTTTGACAAGTAAAGATACTATGGAAAATAAGTCTTGCCATATAGCTGATATTCCTTCTAATGGTATACATAGAAGCACATCTTCTATCTTGTAAGATAATTGCAATTACAATATCATTTGACGGCAGCCAATTAATCATGTGTTGTTTCTTTTGCTTCTTCTATGATATAGGCTATATAGGCTATATATGGCCATTAATTTTGAAATAGAAAAGGTACCAATAATGCGATTCTTGTTTGAGACTGCATCCCCTGGCCAAGCTTTCAAATGATCATTCAGCTACAGGTGTCGTCATTCCACATTTCCAGAAGCGAAGTTGTTACAAAGCCTATAGCAAGTGCAGTCTCTAACACACGTCTTCAAGTCAAAATGTGATAGGCTTCTAGTCTTGGGGTCAATAAATAAATAAATAGAACTTGAATACGATTAAATTATTGATCTTCTTCTCAATTTTAAGGTTTACTTTTATACAGAATTTAGACCATCCCTAGAGAACGATGTTCACTACTTTCTTTAAGACATGCTGTTTGGCATTTTCTATTTTCATATCTGCCACCATCTGCTCCTATATTTTGTTGGTTGTCTATCTATCAAGACTTTACTAGTTCTGGTACCTCCAAAAAATTTTAAGAGTGCACCTACTATAGACCCTTGTGCTCCGCCCCTTCCCAGGACCCCGCATGGGCGGGAGCTTCGTGCACCAGGGCTGCCCTTTTCCCTATGTTGAAGAAAACTGGTCATCTTCTTTGGTGAAACATTCCTAGTTACAGTTATTCGGCATGAAACAAGCAAGAAATCTTGACATGGAGATGTTAATAAAGAAAAATGTATCATTCTTCCACTCAAATAAATTGATTGAAGCAAATCAAATGGACATTGTTGGTGATTTGTGTTATCTTTTGCATTCCCTTCCTATTTGAGAGATGTGATACAAGGAGCAGGCATCATATTTGAGACTACCAGAAATGCAACTTCTTTTTTTCTCTCCTCTTGCTTATGCCATTATTATTTTGTTTGTAGAATCACAGTCTTCCCTCTTCCTATAACTTCCACAACTATATGCTTCGTAGTATGGAGGAGGAGTTCCGTGATATTATAGGCATCAGGTATCAACTTTCACCTAATGGTTTGAGGCTACTGATTTTTTAGGATAAAGTCTAAATTTAAGTCATATGTTGTACTGATTTGTTCTCTTTATCGTTAAAATTGTGACATTAGTACTGTTCTAATTAACCATTTCAGTATTTGCTTAAACACATCTCTGTTCTATATTTTTCAAAATTAGACCGGTTTCTTTTGAGGTTGGAGATAAATGGTTGCTTTGTTCAACCTGGACTAAGTTGACTTACATGTGGGAGACCCAAAGAGAACTATATTTTAGTAACTTTCTTATCTCAGGGTTGGAAAAGAACCATCAAACAATTGTTTAATGTTTGTATGGATATTTTCATTGAATTCCCATACTTTATCCAGTTAGCTCCATTTATAATTTGAGCATTATCCATTACGTTGGTGTCACATATACCCATTAGACCACACAGGGATGCAGTTAGCTCATGAAACTGGTTGTCAACCCTGCTCTGATAGTACGTGCAGATTGAATCAGCCTTATTATAGTATTTTTAATTGGCTCAACAAAGAATAAGTTATAATATGAATGCTATAAAATGAATAAATTAATGAAAATAAGTGTTAATTTGATTTATAACTGCTTAGACAATCTCTACAATCTCATTCGAATGAAGAAGCCTGAGAATCTCCACAAGTATAACTATCAAACAGTCACTATTGTTGCTAACACTAATCTTCCACATTTACCATCTTGGCTGATCTCTGTATGCATGTTCCCGATCGTTAATTGGTGCACACCCTATGACACCAAAATTTTCTTCTCCCATCTGTGGCCCAACAATTCATGAGCTTCAAGCTCAACCCATCATCTTTCAGTTAAACCTAGTTCGTTGTTAGTTTCATATGTTTCATGTTTTAGTTACACAACTGGGATGAATGGTTGTCCTGTGAGATGATGTGCATGATATACATGTAATGTAAACAACCAGGATATGATCGAACCTGATGAAGTGAGGAAATTAGGTATATATATCGTGTCTGAAGTTGAAAACACATAAGAGGGTATTTTGGGAATAGGCGGAAGGGCATTTTAGGTGGGTGATTTGGGAAAGGCAGAATGGTGTTTCGAGAATAATGAGAATAGGTGGCAAGATCCATAAATAGCAAGAGTAATGGTACTTAGAAAAATGAGGTTTCAGAAGCACTCTTAACTCATAGCTGACTTTTTACTGGTGGATTTCCACCACTCTAGGTGCAAATCCACTGGTAAAAATATATTTTGGTAATTCACTATCTTGCCCTCCACTTTCTCTCTCTCACTCAACTCTCACACATGCAAGTATACATGTCTGTGTGTGTGTGTGTGTGTGTGTGTGTGTGTGTAACTTCTCTCTTGCTTAAGTGACCAACAATATCTTGGTGGTCTGCTTTCTGTAATGATTTTCTTTGAGCAGTAAATATTTATGTTTTCATGCTGATACACATGTGGCAGACTGTTTCATGTGCAACATTTGCAGGAACTTTCGAACATGCACCAGTAGAAGAATTGAAAACATAGGTGAAGCCTTTAATATGTTTAAGATTCAGACAGCACAACTTTCAGTCCTTTGATGGATAACAATGGAACTTGTTGTGAATTTAACCCATAATATCGTTATGTTTGTGAAATCGTCATCACTGTTTGGTTGGTATTTTAATAGCCGTATAAACTGCAGCAATATTTTGGAGATCTCACATGAACCTGTATTAAGACTCTGCTTGGCTACTTAACACCATCACCTTTGAAATACAATCCACCAGCACCTACAAAGTATGTTTGACCTGTTGTAGAAAAGTTCCGTTGTTTGCTCATGCAGTGGCAAAGAAATACGAGAATCGTTAAAGATGATTTTATTTAGTAACAGAATCCCCCAATCCCATGTTTCTTAAGATATGAGTATAACATCTGTAGTTTGTTTCCTCCGAGTTCTTGCTCATGATTGGGCTCCATGTTTTTCTCCTCACTTAGCACTTCTGAAATTTTTTATTTTTTGGGTGGTTACAAATGCACAAAATTCTGAGGCCTTGTTGATGTACTTAATCATTCCATATGTAAGTTACCATTAACCTGTTTGTGATACATTTTGCAGTGTTCCGTTCTGGGGTTATGCCATACTTTGCATTTTTGTAAACATCAATGGTATGTTTCCTGCTGCAAATGTAATTTTCATGAGAAGTTAACAAAAAGACCATTTTCTTGATAATATCAATATCCTTTCTGTTTTGTCTCAATTTCAAACATACCTATCAACTTTACTTCAGGTACAAATGCCTACTTTTGGCTGTCTTTTGTTCCTGCTGTTGTAAGTTCTCAACCTTCTATTTCATTTGTTTATCCTTGGTAATTTTCCAGGGTCAACTAAATTTCATTCTCTGCAACTTATCTGGTTTTCCTTTTCCCTTAAATGTAAAAGTTGCTCCTGCTAGTTGGTACAAAACTGCACCATATAGTGGTGCAGTTGGCTCTTGAAGTTGAGGATAGAAGTCCAAGTGCAGGGGATCATTTAAAACCACGTGATGAACTCTTCTGGTTTGGGAAGCCTAAACTACTCTTGTGGTTAATCCAACTAATTTCATTCCAGGTAAGAGAAGATAAACATGATTACATGCATAGTTAATATATGAAATTATCTTCCTAGAAGATCACCTTATTTTATGGTGGTATTTGATTTGCAGGATGCATTTGAGATGGCAACATTTATATGGTCACTAGTAAGGAATTACTATTAGCAGTAGACTAGCTTCCCAAGATGTACTTTATTACATTTTCTTCCTTAAATAATATGTTACTGTCAGAATAAGCAGTGAGACAAACCAGTGCTTTTGTCTGTTGTCTGGCTGACACTGAATCCGTACCATATATCAGGAAAATTCAAGTATCATTGGATGAAGAATGACACAAAATTGACCATGCTTATAAATTTGGTAAAAAATATTTAAAATTCAATAGAAATGGGTCGGGCTGCAATTTTTCTAAGATAAAAAGAAGGGTGACTAGAAAAAAGGTTGAACTTTGAAACCAAGAATGACACAAATTAACCATGCTTATAAATTTAGTAAAAAATATTTAAAATCCAATAGAAGTGGCTCGAGCAGAAATTTTTCTAAGATAAAAAGAAGGGTAACTACATAAAATGCAAGGATTCAGGGTTAAACTTTGAAACCACTGTTTCTTTTTGAAAATGATGAGTTTCAGCATTCTCTTCAGAAATATCTTAGACTAGATGAACTTGTCCAACAAAACAGCATTTTTTATGAAATTACTCATTTTGTGCCATGTTTCGGTTTCATTATTTTTCTGCTTATGTGATTTATTTGACATAAGGGTGTTTGCAATTACATTACAAATCCAAAGAGGTTATGTTTGACTGAAGCACATGGTATGCAGTAGTCGTGATCTTCTTTTGAATAAGCAGTACTCTACCTTGTAAGAAGAGGACATTTGTCAGGATATTATTTTCAACACTGAAAAATCTTTAAAATCAATGACTGCTACACTCTATAGACTGCAAGACAAGTATTATGAGAAGGGTACATGAAACAAGAATTGACTGCATGGGGGAACAGACAATTTCTTGTCAAGGATATATGATGATGAAGGATTAACCTACTCAATAATCATGAGAAGTAAGAACAAAGATTATCCTTTTTGGACAATCTGGGGCTAACTTCTCCATCCACAATGCAGTGTTTTAATACTTGGATGCTTATATTTAAGAAGATCTGACAGCGCCAGGAGATAATGGAGTGCCTATGCAGATTTAAGATTGACATGGTTGAGATTTATCAACTTTTATAATGTCATGACCTTGCATCCCCCCTCACTACAATTGTTCCATACTAATGAGGAGCCAATTGATGATTGTTATAAATGTAGGGTTGACTGCATCAACCTTCAAAAAGTATCACAATAAACCTTAAGCAATATAGTCAAGCCCTAAACAATAAAGCAAAACTATGATGTTCTCATTGTTAATATGACCTATGGGCGGCACTTATGTTCATACATTACTAAGAACATTATAGCTTGAACATGTGAGAGAAACCCATGCTGGAAAAGCAAAATATCATACATCTGGCATGAATTTATCTTTTAGTGAAACCTTAATGGTTTTTCCTTTTGCATAAAATTACTAACAGGGCTTTTAATTGTTCAAGGGGTTACAAAGATCTATGTATTCCAAGCAAGGGTGTGAAATATTGTGATCACCATCTTTAACCAAGGATCTGAGCAGCATCATATTTCCTGCTAAGTGACTGGAGATCTAACACTTTCCTGTGGATTCTTATCTTTCTACAGTACTAGTGAAATTGCATGCCTTTATGTTGGCGAATGTGTTTATCCATGTTGACTTCTTCCACTAAAAATGTTTAAAATTGTGTAAGCAGATCATAAATCACTGAGATAGTTATTGTATATCAATTGTGCCAATTTGATTCTCAACAAAAATGCCATGATAGAAGGGGAAAATTCTTCGGTACTTTCTCAAGATAAGAGATAGCAAACTTATGGTGAATTACATTAATGGTGGGCACTTTGATAGGAAACACACCTACGAGTCTTTGTATTTTGAGTGCCTGAAATTCCGAAAGTGTCAATAATGGATAAAGATTGAGTGAACATATGGTGCATATTTGTTTGTTTTGCAGGTGATTATTTCCCATACAACTTTGGTTAACTTTAAGTTGAAAACATTTTTTCTTTGTTTCTGGCATTTATGTTATGAAAAAATAAAATGGATGTAGCAAATTAGGTTGTTCTGATTTTTATTCACAAGATAAAGATTTCTCTAGAGTATCTCTTTCGATGCTAACAAAACTTTTTTCAGTGGGAAATAAAGGATCCTTCCTGTTTCATGAAGAACCATGCCTTCCTTGCTGTTCGCTTAGCATCTGGGTACGTCTTTATCATATTGTCCAGCACGACCGTCAAGAATGCTTTGCTTTATCACTTTATCTTATTTTCATCTATTGATAACAATGGTTTGGTCTAAATGTTGCAGCCTTAAAAGGTTAAAAGCAACACTGAATTTCACCTCAGTCACCTAACAGCAGAAGTGGAAGAAGTTGACCCTAGATGCTCATAACATTGATTTGAAAGATTCTTCTTTTAGAAAAATTTTAAGGCAGAGCTTATAGTTCACTAGGAATCTTTGTTACTTTCCCATCTACATTAGGCCAGGTCACAGAGACATTGTTCTCTCTGTTCATGTACAAATGCATGTAGGTAGTACATCTAAGCATAAGAGAGCTCTTTGTCTAATCATGACATGTCAACAAAAATGTCAGACATAGAACATATCTTCCTCAAATCA
This sequence comes from Warburgia ugandensis, assembly GCA_035236585.1. Lineage (NCBI taxonomy): Eukaryota > Viridiplantae > Streptophyta > Magnoliopsida > Canellales > Canellaceae > Warburgia > Warburgia ugandensis. The sequence goes on from CP141129.1 coordinate 47,585,254, forward strand.
GTACAAATAAACCTAGCTATTAATTGTACTATATCTTTACATTCTCCATACACATTTGGTATGTAATCAACTTATCTTTCTCTCTCTCTATGTGTGTGTGTGTGTCACATTTGTTTTTCATGTCTTATAGATGTTTGAAAAACTTAATTTTCTCTATTGACTATTGCAGGATTATCTTTCAGTTTTGGTGTAGCTATACCACGTTTCCCCTTTATGTTATCATTACACAGGTTCAGCTTAATCTCTTGGGACTAAATATTGCATACTTTATTCTGTTATGTGGAGGCTTATGTACAGCGTTTTTTCCATTTGGGTTTGTTTCTTGTGACCATGGTAGTCAAACTATTCCCAGTCAGGAAATAAATTCTCAACAGCCTAGAAAAAATGTATATATTCTTTTGCATTTTCATGCATTGCTTCTAGTATTTCTCTTAGCCGACCCACTTTATCAGTTTATCCTTCTACCAGCAAGAATTATGACATGCTTTGGACCCTGTTTTGATACATTTGATGCTCTCAAAATTTATTAAGTCTGATATCATGGTATATCACCTCCGATCCGACTTCTAGATCCTCAAAAGTGCACATCTGCTTTCCACTAGAATCTTCCATTTTTTAGGAAAGTGTGCTTTCTTGTGTCTCATGTGTGATTAATGCATACAACTGACTCTGAAGGATCTTTCTTCTTTACAAAGAATGTTCCAAAAAGAAGTGGGGGAACAGTTGACCCATCATACTTACGTTGGAAAAGATCCATGGCAACTTCTCAAGGATTTTATTTATCACTTTCAAGGAAATGAAGGTCCAGTCAATAAGAACAATAAAATACAGAATGTCTGTGGAAGAGTTTGACATGAAGTAGACATTCTTAACCATGTGTTATCTTAATGTGGAATCCTGTACCAAGCCATTGGATACCCCTTAGGAACATTGAGTTACCTCACTTTAACAGTTAACATAACTTGGCATCAAGTTTCCTTAAGTGGTAAGGATGGAGTGGTCAGTGGAATAGATTTCAATCTCATTTAGGTGTTTCCAACTTGATTGATTCGTCCACAAAAGAGGGTCTGGAGTGCTCCATCTCATACTTTTATTTAGTTCGGGGAGGAGGCTTAGCTTTTAGATTGTTAACTCTCAAATAGAGAGTGGTGACTCACATGGATACACTTGCTTTTAAAGTCAAAGTGCACCTTGAAGCTCCAGCAATGCCAGGTCAATTAGTTTAAAGGAATTCTCATATTAATTCTGGCCAGCAGGATGGAGTGTCCATTATTCAAATCGTAAACTTGGCATAGCTACATCTATATCTAATGGAGTATCTAATGCCTCTTTCATCTAGCAAGCTCTTAGGCTTTTCTTTCTTTGTTAGTTTGTTGTTAAGGGACAACCAAAGATAGGAAACAATCTCAAAAGATACATCAGAATCTTCTTCTCACCTCATTTACGTAGAGGGCAAGGTTTACATTATTGGATTTTGTGAAACTGCAACAAGAAACTTAGGGAACTCTGGGAAAAAAGGGTAGCCCCGGTGCATGAAGCTCCCCCCTATGCAGGGTCCGGGGAAGGGGCGGACCATAAGGGCCTAAAGTACACAGCCTTACCTTGCATTTCTGGGAATCTTTTCTTTTTTCTTTTTTCATTTCTTTTTTTAGAAGAAGAGAATTCATGAATCTTATGCCGTTCTTTAATTTGATTCTATGTTTTTATTGGTATGTTTTGATTATGCAAAAGAAAATCCATGCAATTCTTCCATTCTAGAACTCAACTTTGTAAATAGCCATGGTGCTTCTTGTCCTGACAGTACTCGATTTACTGACGCAGATGGGATCAAGGTTTAAGAAAGCTGTAATTTCTGAGGATATCCGGGAATCACTTCATGGGTGGCATAAGAGGGTGAAGATGAAGTCACGGCATGATCGTTCTTATGCCTGCCTTACAACTGCAACATCAACCACCTCCTTGGACTTGATGGTGGAAGAACTAGGTGAAATCCATAATGCTTCCCCAAGCAACACGTTAAACAGCTCATTGACTGCTGAAAGGATATCAACCTTCCAAGAGTCAATATTGGCAGCAGGACCAGCTGAGATTTATGAACATCCTCATACTGATGAGTACTTGCATGATCTAGCTCCTCCTAAACCTATATTTGACATCTATGACGATGACGATAATGACCATGATGATGATAGAAAAGATGTTCTCTCAATTTTGAGAGGTGATTAGTAAGTTTTTTGCAGATTTTTGCATCAACTCAATGTGCCACAAATTTTGCTAGGAGAAAAGGAGCTCTTCATATTAGGAACTGAAATACATATTTCAAAGCTGAAATCATCTCTGATTCTCTTCATGCGATTAATTTTCAGAAAGGATAAAAGGAAGTCTGCCAAAGCATCAAATTAGCTGATCGTCAGCTGGTTGAAAACGTTGGACGTATAGATCCTCAAAAGATAACATGTTTCTTGGAATCAAAAGGAACCAATAGTGCCAACTATTTTTGTTCTCTTTTAAAGACTGTAAAAGCTTTGGGAATGTGGTTGTTCTCTGTCTACCTCTTTGTCTTAAATTTGGGAGGATAACATTCCCGCATAAAGGGCAGCCCCGGTGCACGAAGCTCCCACCTATGAGGGGTCCGGGGAAGGGGCGTACCACAAGGGCCTAAAGTTATCTTGCATTTTGCAAGAGGCTGTTTCCACGGCTTGAACCCATGACTGCAAGGTCACACGATAACATTACCGCATGCGAAAAAAAATCCAGGATTTCAAAATTTAGAATGTTGATAAGCTGTACATCATGGAAGAAAGAAAATATAAGATGGTTCAAATTTGGCATGTTTACTAGTGAGCTTTTCATTTTTTTCATTTCATTATTATTATTATTATTATTATTATTATTATTATTATGGGCAAGCTTTTGGCTAGATTTTCATACCCAAATAAATTGCCCTGACCATATTGTATAATCATTTGAAATGGTTAAACACACAAATCTCCATGATAGCGTGCTAATCATGTAGTGATCAAAATCAAATTGATAGTAGAAATACACAAGCAGTGGTTCAGGTTCATTCAACAAATGTCCTCCATAAGGACCCGTCAATAAAAACATGAACATCATTTTTCCGTAGTTAAATGCGATTGATTTAATAACAATCCTAATTTTTAAATTTCATTTTAAAGGATTATGAATTAATTTTGATAAATATAAATGGGAGAATCTTCATATTTGAATTCCACTGAATTGACCTTTTGAAAGGCATCAAATTGGACTCTAATACCTTCATATTTTGATTGTACTCGGAAAAACGATTTGAATGACACTAATTTTGTTGAAATCGGAGTTTGGACTAATAAATCGTCATTTTTCTTACGAAGGGTATTTTTGTAATTTCACAAGTGAGCCTCGTCTATAGCAATTATTGTCGAACAATCAAAATACATTGGAAAACCCATCGCAAATGATACTCATTAGTTTTGATTGAAATCACGATGTTGGGAACCAGCAGAACATCATAATTAGGTATGTACAATAAAATAAAAAAAGAAAATAATTAAACACTTAAAGGGAGGGCAGAATTGATATTGGCGCCCCTCCCATTTAAACCAAAAGGAACAGATTATCGTCTGTTTCCCAAAAACCCGACCAGAAAACCCAATGGATAGAAGAGAAAGGAAAAGAGGAAGAAGAGGGAGGAGGAGGAAAGGGAAAGGGAAAGGAGAAGGGGAAAATAGCTTTGCGCGCCAGAAAACTCTAGGTGGCGTTGGAGAGAGGGAGTGAACTAAGGGAGAAGAAGACGGGGAGGAGAGAAGAAAAGGAGAAGGGAAAGGGAAGAAGGAGAAGAGAGAGAGAGAGAGAGAGAGAGAGAGAGAGATGGGGAAGAAGACTACGCACCTGAAAACCTAAATTGGGAAACGATGGCTCCGATCATAGATCCAACCGTCCAATCAAATCTCCAGGAACTGAGGAGCAAAACCCCTCTAGTTCCATTGCCATTGGAGGAGAAATGGTTCTGAAAAATCATCAAACCCTATCTTTTCCGGCAATGATTGGGGATTGGCAACACTCCCAAGAGGTAGGATCTGTGATACTCATCTCTTGATTTGGAGTTCTAGCTAGATTTGTATCATTTTATGCTAAATTTTAAGATTTGGTGATGATCTAACCATTAAACTTTTGATCCATGCTTAGATAAGCATAATACAGGTCTAAATTATCCTCGATTTTGATAAATATGTTAATTTTGGTTATAAATCGATCGAACAATCTCAGCCATCCGATCGGGTAGTGTTGATATAGTAAATTGGAGATGTTTGATCGACGATCAGACATCATAGATAACTTCATTGACCTCCAATTATATGGGATATGACAAAAAATTGTAAGAAATAGGATAGATCGATCGGATAATCTTAGCCATTAGATATGTTCTTGCATAAAACACCATCTAGCAATATGTAACAAATGATCAGATGTTGCAGTGAGTTCCCCATCTTTAAAAATGATAGGATGAGTAAAAAATTTAAGATTTTGAAGTGAAATAGATCGGATGATTTAAGCCATCCGATCTGTCACTATTCAAACAGGGACTTTGCAGTGCCTGATCTGTGATCAGATGCCTCCATTGCACTCCTAAGCTGACATTTTAAAGGATGAGACAAATTTCACTAATTCATTGGTTAAAAATGTCTAATAACATGTTGAGAACAAGATCCGACCAATTCTAGTAGTCGGATCACTAATTAGAGATTGATTAACAGATCATGGGGTGATATAATACTATCTTTACATATGATCAGTGATAAGTAGTTGGAAAAGGAGTTATCAAAACAATAATGGTTTGAGATGAGTTTTCATAATCTATTAGTAATCTAAAAATGATAATTAGACCACCATTCAACTGTTGGAAATTGAAAATATAAATATAGATTCATGAATGATAATCAATGTGTAATAACTCCAATTTTTAATCCTAAATTAGTAATAAAATAAGATAAATTAATTAAAAAATTTATGCATAGAATTTGGTTCTAAAATCACTAAAACTAGAAAGTACATGTCGATATGAATTGAATGGTATAAAGAACGTCGAAAATGGAGTTCGGATAAGTGAGTTATAACCATTTTAAGTGTAAGGGTAAATTGGTAAATTGCTAGGGATATTAATTAAAGGGAGTCGTTTTGATAACGACACCCCTTTTCCACTTCCATTAGAGTTTTAATGGAGGAAGTCACTGATTTACCTTCCATTTGGCAAAATCGGGACTTAGCCTATTAAATACAAGTTTCCCCTTCCATTCCCACGCCAAACAACCAGAGGAGAACCCTCGTTTTCCCCTGTGCACACCGCGAAAATGAGTTGAAGTTTGCACGCATTAAAGGGCTTTGATCTCCGGCTCTAATCAAGTAAGTTACATACTTTAACTTGTTATTTATCTTGCTTTCCAACTTTCCCCTCATAGATCTGAGCTAGATCAAATCAAAATGACCATTGAATGGCCTATGGATTCAAAACCGTGGAGCATGGTTAGACCATGTTAAAGACACCTCAAATGAGAAATCTAAGCCGTTCATTGTGATCTTTGGACCCAAAAATCCTAGGAACGGTGAAAACAGATAAAAAATCGAAGCTTCTGGGGCTCTGATCAAGCCAAAACAAGGTGAACGGCTTGGGTTCATTGTCCCCGATGAACAGTGAGCCCAAGACGCCCATCGGGATGCATAGACAAGGACGCACGCATGCGTGTGCTCCGTCGCACACGTGCGTATTGCACATGCACGCAAGACGCTCTTGTGCGTTGTCCAGGACGTCCGGAATGCACTAGGTGTCCTGTGCGCGCAATGCACTGGTGTAAGCCGGTGCAAACCGCACTGCTAATGTAAGTCGGTGCACACGTACTTACTCCTATAAATTAATATATTAATTTATGAAGTCTTTTCACAAAAAACTTAATTTTGGGAGCTACATAAGTCCAAATCACGAGCGGAAACATCCGTTGCGACCGTATTGACGACGCAGACCTAGATTTAACTTAAAAACCTATATTTGACTACTTTTAGATTAGTTAAAATATAAAATATTAATTAATAACTTAGAACTGACTGATTAACAGGTGATCAAGCATTAAGACTTGAACAATGAGATAAAGTATGATAATAAATAAGGGTTCTAAGGGGCACATTAGCGTGAATACGTTAGAAATTGATCTAGACTATTGGTCTGAACCAAATCTTGGAAAATTATTGATCTAAGGATGATCTGACCGTTAGATTAAGGTATAAACGCTAGATACACACAAAAATGAACAGATGGACATGAGATGAGATGAGACTAAATTAAGAACCAAATCATAATTAGAGATATTAGAGGATGGTCCAATGGTTGGATCATCATAGATTCCATTATAATGTGATAAATAACACGAAATAATATTGTGGTACTAACAGGTACATCTGAACATACACGAGAAGGGGATTATACTCTCAAGTTGAGTGATCTAACATTGAGATAGGTGACGACATTTAATGTTTCGTTTTGATTTTAAAACCTTGTATTATCATTACATCGTGATTGATTGTAATTAAATTGCACTTATTATTAATCGATGATTTTGTGAGATTTAGAGTTTTATGTGATGATCGCTATTTGATTTCAATCATGTATTGAATGGATTATGACCGATGGTTTCATGAGATTGAGATTATCTACTTATGCACAATTAGAAAATTATCTTTCCTTATTGCATCACTGAAATTGATAAGTTTTTATGAGAAAGGAAAGTGGAGGCTTGGTGGCTGGTCTTTTTAGAAGCTAACCCCGGGATGAGGGCCGTGCCTTGGGGATTGCGAGCGACGAGTGCTCTTGGTTTTTGACATACGTGATTTTGTATTTTGAGTTTATGACGGGTGCTCTCACCCGGTGGATGTCATGCTAAGAGGGAAAGGGCCGACCACCCACCCTCCGAGATTTGTGATGTGATATGATTGTGATATGATAGACACTTGCCCGTAGATGGTTTTCGGTAGAGGTTGGTAACATGGATAGTCCACACTACCGGTTCGAGCCTTTCCATAGGGACGGACGTTAAGTCTCCCGTTATGGTGTCGACGAGGGGCGGTGGTGATTGAGACCTTGGAGGGTTGCCACTGCGGCATGACGATTCATACTCTTATTCTGTGAGCTTGCATGATGAGCATGGAGATGTGATGGTATGCCTGGGTGATGACACTCAGAGGTTTGATATGAGTACTCATGATCTGTGATGCTAGTGTATGGGACACTTGTGGGACCCACGTACCTTGAGGGTACCCTATTGTTATTGTATGCTCATTTACATGAGATTATATTATGTTTTAAATCCATGAGATGCATGTTTTATCGTATATGATGTTTTGAGATTTTATCAGCATTGCTTACAATAATTATATTCTTGTAGAAAATTACTTTACTCATTGTATCAATACAATTATTCAATTTTATTCCATTGATATACATTAAATGTCTATATATCTACCAAGCATTGCTTGCTGAGGCATTGTGTTATTGTTGCAATGCCTCAAATATTAAAGAAAGACAGGACATATGAGGAGTTAGAAGAATAATGATCGAGAAGTCTCATTTAGATGTATGTTCTAATTTCACATGGACTGTGTATGTATATATGTTATTGGACTTGATTATATTGTAATGAGAATGTGGCTGATGACTGGATGATCCTGGAATAGTAAATCTATTTTACACATATTTACTTGGAAAAAAAAAATCTTGTTTTGCATCAATGGTTGACCTCAGGATTTTTCTAAAAATGAAATTTGATTGAAATTGTTTTTCATTGTTTTGGTTTTTATAAAATTGGGGCCCCACCTTTCAAAAAGTTTTATATTAAAAAAAAAAAGTATGGAAAACCCCGGGTCGTCACACAATGACTTGGATTTAATAACCTACAACTTGATAGAAGTAAGATTGGTGAACTATGAAGGAAAATACAGATTAATAGCTTACATGGCTAAGATCATGCGATCTTTATGGTATATTAGTAAGGGATTATTAAAACCTAATGGTTTCACTATTAACAGATGATCTGGATTGACAAATCATGGTTAAAATAGTCCTTTGTAATTATTAGCTTACAACTTAACATTGACAAGAAAATATAGAATATCTACAAGTTGACTAGGTTGACCGATAAGTTGAGTTGAAGAAGGAATATAGCTGAATGAAGAATTACTCCTAAGAGGTAGGTGATTTTAACATCTATTTGGCTAATCAAATTGTTTGCTTATCATGTTTTTTATTCGAGGTTACTTGATTATCATGAGATTTACATTACATCGTGTTAGTTTACTTTAAGCTTTAAAAGAATGCTATACTTGCAAATGCGGTGTGTGTGTGTGATTATGTGTGTGTGTGTGTGTCTTCATAACTATGATGCATATTTTTATATGAAGAATGAAAGTGATGTTATTCCTTTTATTACGCGTAGTTGTGTGCTTTTGAAAAAAATGATTTTACTTGAAATGCATCAATCCCATATTTTGAGATGAGTTAAAGAATGCATGATTTAGCATGACATATATGTTATATGATTTAAGATCATTTGGGATTGAGATGTGTCTTTGTTCAGGCTAGTGAGCCTGGTGGTCACTATGTTGAAAGGTTTTACGGGTTTGGCCTCTCGAACTCTAACCACCAAAGGTGGTAGGTATCCATGTCCAAAGAGGTATCTATTTTCTCGACTGTTGTGGTAGGAACAACCATTGGAGGTGGTCATGGCACCATTTCGAGACATATTCGTAGTTGCCATGAAGGCTGTGGTGGCTGTTTTCCAGATACTAGAGAGACATGATTCAGTGATCTAGTCGTAAGCATAGTGTACTATAGGATTTCTGTTTTGTGACCCCACATAGATGGGCTTGATGGTCTTAGATGAGTACTCATGATCAATCGGTTGATGTGTACCAGGGTGTATATGTGAACGTGATGATGTTGTCGGTTTGGGATTGCCGACGTTCGCGATTTAACCGACGACTACTTTAATACTTTGAGGATCTTATGATGTTTGATTTATCAAGTTAGATGTGTATCTTTTGCGTAGTTCTCAAGTTATGCTTACTTGTGATTTTGGGATATGTTATATATTGCAACTTACTTGATATTGCCCCTTCCCCAAACCCTGAATAGGTGGGAGTTTCATGCACTGGGGCTCCCCCTTTATTCAATTATTTGAAAAAAAACATATTTAAGGTCGTACACATTTTATATTCATACTATTTGAAACATTTTGGCATGACACTGTAGAACTGAGATTGAAATACAACGTAATCATGTTTCTTGTCTCCAATTTGATCATCATATTCATTACAAACTGTATAAAAAATTATTTGAGATGCTGTTTAGAATTGAATTACAAATTTGGTAAAATAGATGTGAAATTGCCTACACAAGCAAGCTTGCTTTTACAATATCTGAAGTTTGATGAAATAGAACAAGGGAAAGGAAGTAGAAATCAGTGTTAGATATTTCAAGATGATGTAACATGTATAACAAATAGGTTTGCAATATGGTTGATGATTTATTAAATTAATGTAATATATTGAATCGATATAATTTGACATTATGGACACATGGATTAAGGTGGTACTGGCGTGGCTGTGACTAGATTGATCCTGGTCATGATTTTTTTTTTATTTGGTTGAATTTTGATTTTCAAAATACAAGATTATGTATGTAAATATGATGGGATGAAGATGGAATCTCCCTTATCCTTTTATTTATAAAAAATGCATTTATCAGGTACTTCGCAATGACATGCATTAAATGTCTGATGTTCTAAAAACAGAGAAAAATTTGCCGAATTTTCCGTAGAAATATAGCGCTCGTTTGAACGATAATCCTTTTTTAGAAAAGAAAAATAACACTCAGAGTTTTTCTAAAAGGGTCTTTTCATGACAAATATTTTTCGTTGTTCGTTTTCTAAATACTTTTACAACTAAGGGCCCAACATTTCAAAAAGAATTACAAAAATGTATTATAAAAACCCAAGTCATTACAAATTTCCCATCAAAATGCTAGATACTTCTTAGTATTAGATTCAAGTATATCATCATCATTGCCTTCGTCAAGAGATTAAGGGTTGGGCATATGAATCTTGTTCCTCTATTCCCTTCTATTAAGTATTATGGCTTTATTTAGTTTTAAAGTTTTTAAATCTTTTCTCACCATTTCTATCTACATTATTTTGAGCCTTCATCCTGTCTTTTTAGAACTTCAGACTTGCATTGCCTCACTCTATACATTAAGAAGAAAAAAAAAGAAGAAGCAGCCCCGGTGCACGAAGCTTCTGCATATGCAAAGTCTAGGGAAGGGACGGACCACAAGTGTCAATAATAGTACACAACCTTACCTTGTATTTTGCAAGAGGCTGTATGCAAGGTAAAGCTGTGTACTATTTAGATCATTATCAAATCTGTCTACTTCTCAACAGTTCAACATCATTGCTGAAACACAAATCAACCCATAACTCTCATATCTGGAACACATTTGGCCAGCAAAGTTTCAACCAAGAGTTATATTATTTCTCTGGCAACCAGCTCATGGTATGTCACCTAACCATTTGGCTTTGCCGATCAAACACAGCTTGTAGAAGACGTGGGTGTTGGGACTAAACTGCTTTGCATGCTTTATTTCAGTGTAGAGCTGTATCTAATATTTGGACTGAACTTGTCAATAAACTGAATTCTTCCATTATACAGTCGTTCCCACAAAGAAAGTTTAGCCATTGGTTCTTGAGATGGCAAAGGCGGAAACATTGCTATTGGATGTTCAAAACACTGCCAAAGTTCAAAATGGACTTTGATGGACCATCTAAAGGGAACCCAAGTTCTGCATTAAGATGAACGGGTAGAAATATAGGTGAATCCCACTGCTTCATTGATCAAGACCGTTAAACATCTTTGTCTTGCCATGGATTCGGGGCCTACCAAATAACCCTTACTGGGACGCGACTCTTAAGCTTTTAATTAGTGGATGAAGGGTTTTGGTCTTTCTTATCCGAGCCATCCATTTTAGAACAAGAATCTAAAAAGGTAGGCCCCACTTGGACATCTGCATACACATCTCCTTCCAAAGGGAAACATGGGCATCCATCATTATCATGGTGATGGAATCCTTTCTCTCTCCCTCTTTACACCTTGCCTCTTCTGCGTCCCTTCTCTTAAATAAAAAGGGTAGCCCGAGGCCTGTGTGGGCGTTTGGGGAAGGGGTAGACTATAATAGCCTATAGTAGGCAGTCTTACCTTGTATTTTGCAGAGGCTGATTCCACGCCTTGAACTCGTGACCTCAAGTCAACAAAAAAATGGTCTTAAGTATCCAAAATCTGTCTCCAAGTTAGTTAGAACAACCAACTCTTGGTTCTTTGGAAGTAATTATTTGATACAACCAATTGTATCATAGTATTATTGTATAATCACTAAAAGTCAATTGTAGGCTCACTTTTTAAAATTTTCATTATGATCCAAACCATTCATCTAATTCCTCTCATTTCAGATTGCTTAGAAACAAAAGCTCACATGTAGTATATTTCTTTAAGTAATTTACATTTTGAACTTTTAAAAGCAAAAATACACGATTGAACACAGAAAGGTCTCAAAAAGCATAAAATGAAGGACCTAGGCATATCTAATCCATATAAGCTTTAGTGTCAAGTCATTTAAGATAAGAAGAACTAAATGGACGGTCTGGATCATGAAGAAAATTCCAAAAGTGGGCCGTCATTGATTCTTTTTAGGAATTACATGATATAACTGTGATACAACCGGCTGTATCAAATAATTGATCCTCTGTTGGTTACACATTATATATCTCCCAGGCGGACCTAGACGCATGGATTGTGGGTCCGGGTTTAGCGTTCCCTTATTGTAGTATAATAAAAACAATATCATCCGTCTATTAATTTACCGAGTGGTCTACCTACGGTGAAGACGGCATCGAGAAAAGATGAGCGAATGGGTCCCGCTCCTACCTACAAGGTAGATTAGCTATTTGCTTAAAAAAGCAAGGGCATTTTTGTAAATAAAACCAGCAGCAACCTCCTCTTTAGCGGAGCACACTTCCTTTTTCACTTTCTTCTATTTTCCTCTCGTTTCTTCGTCTGCACTCCAAGCACTTCCAGCCATGGTTCTCGAGGTATGCAACCCAAACCCTTAGCGCATTTTCATCCAGTTTTTCTTCTGCTTTGGAATCGATTCTGTCTCTGTAAATGATTTCTGGACTTAAGATTTTTACAGTAAGGAATTGATCTTTGTTCTGAGCAGGCTACTATGATCTGTATTGACAATTCGGAATGGATGAGGAACGGCGACTACTCTCCAACAAGATTCCAAGCCCAAGCAGATGCCGTAAATCTTATCTGCGGTGCCAAAACACAGGTTTCGAATCTAAATTAGGGTTTTTTATCAGCTACATATCTGCGATCTGTTCCATTTTTTCTAGCTCTTAGGGTTTTGATGCAGTCTGGGGTTTTTTTGGATCTGGATATTGGTTGTGCAGTCGAATCCGGAGAATACAGTCGGTGTATTAACGATGGCGGGAAAAGGTGTTCGGGTTTTGGTTACTCCAACTAGCGATCTCGGAAAGATTCTTGCTTGCATGCATGGTCAGATTTTTCGGTCATTTGTTCTTTATTTGTGGTTGTTTTGCTGCTAATGTTATTTGTATACATTAGTTGCCTTTTTCATAGTTGAATAGTTTGGAGATTCGATTGGGTATTGGTTGGATTGTTCAACTGGAATATTGAAATAGGTTCCCATGATTTAAGGTTTTAGTTTTCAAATTTCATTTCATTGCAGTTATTCTATGGCAAATAACTTGCTAGTAAGTGATAATGGTCGACTGAAAGGAATACTTTACAATATTGAATTAGGTTCTTATGATTTAGAGTTTTATTTTTTATATACGTCATTACATTGCACTTAGACCGTAGCAAATAACTTACAAGTAATATAGCCAAAGGAATACCATAGGTTTGCATTATTGAAGAACTTAGTTTGGTCTGAAGACATTTTTACCTGCCATCTGAGCAGGAAGACTGGAAACTGCAGCTTTCTGTTGTCTGGCAAAGAGGCCAAATAGAACATCAAAGTTTTGCATGGGTCTGTAAAATGGGATACTACAGTGGTTGAACGTCATATTTCTGCCAGAATACATTACTAAAATAACACAAGGTTAAAACGTAGAATTTCTGCACAAGTTTCAAGGAACCTTGGATTTTTCAGGGCGATATTCATCATGTTAATTGGATTTGAATTTGGCCTGTTTGGGGATGTGTACTTCTTAGTTGCTCCGGAGAAGAAGTCAAAATTGGAATATCTAAATTGGCAAGTTTAATATCTTACATTGTACATGAGAAACTCCAGATGCTCTTGAACTATCTTTGCTTTGGTAGGCATGCTCCTGTATTATCTGTCAATGGAAATATGCTATTTGTGGGGAACACAGGTTATTTTTAGTGTTTTGGCTGTGGTCTCTTACCTAGTTCCAGTATTAGGTTGAGTGATTATGATTTACTTCCTACAAATAGGTAGTAGATGTACTGTCTTTAGTGAATTGAAGTGTCCTCAACGCAATTGCTGTTTTAGGCTCAAAGTATCAAACCAACAGCCAGAACAGTTACAATTAGCAAAAGAGAGAGAAATGAAGAATTGTTGGTTGCAATGCTGAATACTGTTGGTTTGGCCTTCACTTCTGATCTATTGGGAACCTTAGAAGGTCCAAACCTTAGGATCTTTTCTTCAGGAAAGCCGAAAAGTGCAGTGCAGTGTATAATTTATTAAGGAGCTCGGGAAAGTTTTCTTGTCTGAGATGGCATTCATTAAGTTGCCATGTTTGGCAATGTGGTCCTTAAATCTTGGATTTGATCAAAGATTTACATGCTGAAAGCATGTAAAAGATTACATGCTTTCAGCAGATTTGACAGGGTATTATTCAAGTGCCTTTTAAGTATGAACTGTCACTTTAATTTCTTCTGGTTAGAAACAAATAGTAAACATAGTTTGTCTTCTATTAATTTCCCCCAATGAAATCTTTCAATCTGTTGTCTGTGTTAAATACGTTTTTTTTCTGTGAATATAGGATTAGAAATAGGTGGTGAGATGAACTTGACTGCTGGGATTCAGGTAGCTCAATTGGCTCTTAAGCATCGCCAGAACAAAAAGCAGCAGCAAAGGATTATAGTTTTTGCTGGCAGGTAGGTGTTGTTGTTTCATAGTGTTTCTACATATTTCTTTTTACAGTCTAAATATGTGATTTAGTTACATTTTTATATATCAGTCCAATCAAATATGATAAAAAGGTTCTAGAGGCAATTGGAAGAAAATTGAAAAAAAACAGTGTAGCTCTTGATATAGTTGACTTTGGTGAGGAGGATGATGGTAAGCCTGAAAAGCTGGAGGCACTTCTATCTGCTGTAAACAATAATGACAGCAGTCACATCGTTCATGTTCCTCCTGGTTCCAGTGCTCTTTCTGACGTGCTCATCAGGTAAGCATGTTATATATTTATAGTGAACTTGCAGTAGTGGTTTAGTATCTACATCTCTTGATAGATTCTTCTACTTATTGTGTAAATATGCTGTTGCAGCACACCAATATTTACTGGTGATGGAGAAGGAGGGAGTGGTTTTGCAGCTGCTGCAGCAGCAGCTGCTGCCAGTGGTGTTTCTGGTTTTGATTTTGGTGTAGATCCTAATGTGGATCCTGAGCTGGCTCTTGCTCTTCGAGTTTCAATGGAAGAGGAGAGGGCAAGACAGGAAGCCGCTGCTAAAAAGGCTGCAGAGGATGCTGCTAAACAGGAAAAAGGAGGGGAACAGGCATCAAGTTCTAATGATGCAACCATGGCTGAACCTGTTAGCAGCTCAAATCCCACACATGACAAGAGAAATGATCTAACGGTTGGTCGCTTATTTTGCCTCTTTTTCCTTCCTAGAGCAACCTTACATTATTCATTTTGTTTCTTGAATTTGTGGTGTAGAAGCTTGATCGTATCTTTTAGGGAATCATGAAATATTTAAGATAGATTACAAAATTGGGAAACAAACAAACGAAAGAAGTAGCCAGTTGGAATATTGAAGCAAAGAACATAAAGAGTACTGGGAAAGATACAAAACGAACAGCATGTCCTTCATAAAAACAAAGCAGTAACTACATCTACACATTAGGAAACTTGATAAATTAAAATTTCAGGAACTTTAAGAACATAGCAGTTGTATTGTAAATCCTGAAGAAACATCAACAGGAATTCTGGATCTCATTCTGTGGAGGATTTAAATGTTGCTAAATATGCAAGTCTGGGAGATTATGTTGAAAAGGGGAGTTGTCATGATGCCAAGAAAGGCTTCTGATCAAGATTGATGTAAGAACTTGGTGACTGAGGACTGTTATGTCACACTGATATTTGGGTGCCAAAATGGCTCTGGAAAGTCTAGTTTCTGCTCAAGCTTGCCTGGAACATTCAAATGTTTCATTCACTGATGGATGTACAACTCAATACCAATATGACTAGCTTACATTTTTCAAGCAAAGGTTAAGAGTCATGAATATATTCAAGAAAATAATGAAGTTAAAGGTTTCTCATTAATGCAATTTCATATTGATATCACATGCTTTCTTCTTTTTGCAGACTTTGCTTTCTGACTATTGATGTCCGTTCATATTTGCTAACACAATTAGCTAATTAAGCAAAAAGAAATAATTAGCTATTCACCAAAAAAAAAAAAAAAAATCTTTGACAGATTATTTGCAACTTTTGAAGAGTAAGTTTTGAAATATCAAAAAACTTTAGTAAGATTGATGATGAAGGTAATTATTCTACACATGATCTACAAAAAATTAGCTATTTGGGCCAAAAAATAAAAGACACAAATTTTGGGCAGATTATATTCAAATTTTGATAAGTTTGGAAATGTCAAAAAAATTTAGGAAAATTGATGATAAAGGTTAACTTTCTACACTTATCTTTTATGGTTCTTGAAATTTATTGTTGACGAGGATATGTAGTCTGTAGTAGAACATATCAAGTTAATGGCGAATGAGCTATGAAGTGGTGAACTCTATTCTGTGCTTGCTTTGATGGAAGGAATATGCAGAATATTTATGTTTGGTATTAGATGAAAGGAAAACATTGCAATTAAACTTAAGGAAGAGTTAGCATTAGGAAGCTAGACTGAATGAACCTAGCAGTTCTGAAGGAGATGAAAACTGATATTTACTATAGATTATCATTATTGTAGGAAATATTAGGTTATAGCTTCTTTCTAGTTTAAGAAGGTTCAGTTGCTTTATGAGCAAATTATTGTTAAGAGTTGTTTAGATGCTAACACAGTTTATGAATTCAGTTAACAAGATTAGACTAAAACCTAGTGTCTATTTGGATATTTATTTGAAGCTTGATTTGTTGCAATTTTTCAGAAAGGAATGAAAAATGGGTTTGAGTTTTAGATATCATTTGGTTGAAATTTTTTTAAGTCCAATTTAGCCAAACCATGACTTATCCTAACACAATAAAAAAGAGTTACAATTTCAAAAAATTGTAAATTTAGCAATTTATTCATGTTATGATTTTCTTATTTGCACAAGATCGGAAAGTAAGATGAACCCCAAAGCTCAAGGAGTTCCTTTTTATCCTTTTTGGATGGAGAAGCATTGCCTTCTCTAAAAGTATTTGCTCTTAGTGGATGAAGAGGGTGTTTTGATCCATTCTCTTGTTCCTATGCCTTGTCAGCGCCCTTTCCAAGGAAGAGTGACCGATGCCTAGTTTCAAGTGCTCTTTTCGAAAACATGATTTTCTAAAGCACAACTTCAAGCTGTATTCTAAAAAGCATGATTTAAGGAGATCTTATTATTTTGGAATAATATGCTTAGGATATTCAAGAACCTTTGGTAGTAAAACATGATTTCCATTTTCAAGTGTTCTTTTCCAAAACATAATTTTCTAAAGCACAACTTCAAGCTGTATTCTAAAAAACCTTGATTTAAAGATATCTCAGTATTTTGGAAGAATATGCCAAGGATATTCAAATACTTTTGGAAGTAAAACATCATTTCCAATCCTTGCAATTTTAGAAAATTGTGAGAACTTGCAATTACTTGGGATGTCCAACTAGGCATTAGAAATGTTTGGATAACTTTAGGTTATCTTCCAAAATAGTGAAATCGTGTTAAATCATGTTTTGCTAACAGCTCAAATCTCCATTTTTGAAAAATCATCTCTCTCACTCGAATTTACCATTTGACCCCTCCTGTTTTGTAGTTTGTGGTGTGAGAGATTGTCAAACAGTTGTAGAGCTTCTTGTGTTTAGTTCTTTCATATATTTTTTTTACTGAAATTGTGGCCTTATGTCATACGTACAAGACCACTTTAGTAGTTGCTCTTAGGTAAATAGTTTCTTATAAAATAAAGCGGCTACGCTGCTCCTTCTATGCTGTGGAAAATATTATATTAGATCATTGTTCTTACATTGTTAGCGTATTATTGTGAAATGCTTCCCATATCTCTGTTTATTCCATTTTTGGTGTTAATGTCTTCTATTGTTTGTTATTAGTGGTAGATGTTTCAATATTTTCTTTCATGTCAAAAGGACATCTTTGATGATTTATCCCAGTGAAGGGTTTTTTTTTATATGTGATGCATTCATCAGCTTGGATGTAACATATAGCTTGTAAATCTCATAGATTTTACAGATTTGTGTGACTATATTTACACATCATTGACTTTCATACATCAATTATAGACTCGTGGAAAAGCCTAATTCTGATACTATTGTACTTGGAATGATGACAGGAGGATGAGACAGCTTTACTTGAGCAGGCCCTTGCAATGTCCATGGATGACCCTAGGTCTGGTGAATCTGGTGGTCTGATGGGAGACACAGATATGTCAGAAGCAACCACGGAGGACCAAGAACTAGCTTTTGGTAAGTTCATATATTGCCATCGTTCATTTAGTTACTTCATTTGTTGCAGTTGGCGGTCACTCCCTGAACTAACTGATTTTGAATGTGATGTTGGTTACAAGTATTAGTTCTTCTTGGGGTAAATTTATAATTATTAGTTCTTCTTGAAGGGGAGCCTTGGCATACTGGTAGAGTTGTCGTCGTGTGACCTAGAGGTCATGGGTTCGAAGTGTTGAAACGGCCTCTTGCAAAAATGCAAGGTAAGGCTACATACTATAGGCCCTTTGTGGTCCACTCCTTCCCCAGACCCCGCATATGCTGGAGCTTCTGCACCGGGCTTTGCTTTAGTTCTGATCCCTTTGTCTTTGCAAAAATCATTCTGGAAGCTGCTTCTTTGCAGATCATGAATTGCAAAACCTGTTTTGTCTGAGTTGGTCATCTATGTTGCAATTTTTGTCAAGCAAGTGTTAGCTCGGGCAACAAGTTCTCGCACTGAGTGCTGTGGGCTTGGCAAGTTATTTAGAGAAAAGAAGTTATTGAGATTAGGAGCAGAAGCCGGTTATTGCTCATTTTTTTAGCTAAGTCAGTATTGCTTTGTGCTAGTCAGCAGATTTAGAATAATTGGTTTGCACAGATTGGTTTTGCTAATATGTGTGGTTGTTTAGAGGGTTAAGTTCTAGTTGCTTTCTATTGTTTACTAAAGAATTTTGGAGCACCTCTTTGATTAGTTCGATCAGTATTGTTTTACTGCCTTTTTCTCCTACTTTTTAAATTTCTCTCTCCCACAACTCTCTAATTCTCAGTATACTTGGCATAAGAGTGAATAAAGGGTGTAACTTTTGATTGGATTGCATCTACCAGAAGAGAAGATTATCTGAGACATCTGCTACTCTTAATTCTGATGGATAAATCTGCTGCTGAATAATAAGTTCAATCAGTCAAATTTACTGCTTTTTTCTCCTATCTCTCTCTCAAGGTTCTCTAAATTGTCAGTGTACTTGATATAATAATAAGTAAGACTGTAATTTCTAATGGATTTCACTTACTGGAAGGGAGGATTGTCTGAGACATCTGTAACTCTATTGTGGAGGTTGTTTAAGATCAAGGAGGTCAGTGTGACATAAAGATGCACTTCACTGTCAACTGCCGGCAGAGTTGATGCAGGGGTTGCTTGTGGACTGTATTTTGGACAAAATAATCTTGTCCATGAAGCTAATGCTCCATCCCTTATTCCATGGATTGATTCTGATGGTACTTCATATTGAAATCCTCATACTACTTTACAAACCATATGGTGTGGTTTGATTGTCAAACAGAGAATATCAAGTAAGGTAAAGATCTGTTGTAAGTTTACTCCAATTATAATGAACTTGTAGAGTCTGGAAGTGGGGGACCTTTTTGCAGAGTTTGATGATCCATATTGTAACAAAACTATGAAGAGGACCTGGATATTCTGCATAACATCAGCATCAAGCCATTTTATGTTCGACTTACTATGACATTCCTACTTGAGGTATAGGCGTTACTGAAAAAATTGCACCTTCTTTCTTTGTTGTCTGCCTCAATTGCAAAGTCAGGCAGAACAAGACCTCATATTTGGGTTTCAGAATTTGATTGTGTGGTTTCTTGTGACTTCCTCCAGTATTAAAGATCTCATATTAGGATACCTTCACAGTTAGAGTTCATTAAGTGAAGTCTACTGTAACTAAGAAGAATCCTCTTGGTTTGTTTTTTTAATTTTTGTTGGGGGGGGTGGGGGGAGAAGGTGTGTTGGTGGTGATGTGGGTCCTGTTATTACCATCAACAGATTGTCAATGTTGAAGGGAGTGTTGGTGTAAGACAAGGTTGCACTGTTGGAAGAGGGGAAGCACAAAAAAATAAAATTTCCAATAAAAGGCTACAAAGACATTCTTCACATAATTTGTCATTTCAAAACTAAATTGAAGTATTTAGCATCCATAATCCATAACCCAAATTCCATAACTCCTTTTTGGCATCTTTAGTAACTACAAAGGTTTGTTATAAGCCAATATCTAGAATCCCCATTGATAAGATTCCATAATGATGTCAGTAAGTTACAAAGTCATTGGTCCTTTGAAATTCCTTTGTTCTTGCCAGACGGATCAGAAGCAACACCTGTGTATATATGTATATAAAATAACATACTTAGTGAAGTCTTACTTTAAGGCTGAAGTGAGAAAAGAATACTTAACATGTTTGAATTATGATGTGTTACCATCTTTTGTCTTTTATAGTGGAAACCCTTAAAGTAATATCCAATAAGTCAATAATCCCGCTAAGCTAATAGAATGTGTCTGGTCCCAACTTGGGCCAAAGTGGAAATTAATAAACTTGCTAAACTAATAAGAGAATAATTTTTTGAACTTCTTTTTGGGCCCACCAATTACACATTAATATTCTCCCGTTTGATGTGTGTGTGATATTTGTTTACTGTTTGAGAAATAATTGGAAAAGTAGGATAAATAATTGGAAAGGTTGGAGAAAAAATAGGAAGAGACAAAGGCAAGAGGATATACACAAGAAAGATAAAAATCTTATGGTTGTCGAAGAGGGGAAAAACATTTATAGCACGTAGAAAATACACACCATTTAAAACAAAAATTAGAAAAGACAGAAAACTTGTTAAACTAAAAGAAATAATAAGTATGCCTGTGTATATTAATTTATGGGGGTTATCTGATAAAGTAAAACCTCACTAAATTAATGGAAAACCTCTTGTCAAAAGGCTATTAATTTAAGGGGGCTTTACTATACGAGTAGAGTGAGATGTTATAGTAGGTTGGGCATATTGGGAGATAGGCCTAGACAAGTGTATATTAGCATCTACGCCTCCTAATCCTTCACCGCAAAGCCTTGTGAATAAAAGCTTACAGGGGCCCAGTGTTTGACCCAGACCAGGATTTGTTTTATAGCTGATTATATTCTAGGTATTGCTTCTTTCTAGAGCAAAGATAATTTTTCTTGGCATTCAATGATTTAAGTGCTTGGTGCTATTGCATCGGTTGCCCTAGGCTCATATTCATCTGAATTTCATAGGTACTCATAGCTGCATCCACTCTTGTTTGCATCTATTCATAGTTTACTCCTGTGCATTTCTGAATGGTAATGACATATGTTATCAGTGAAGAGTATATGATAGTTTCTGCCAGTCTGACTGTGCTTATTAATCGTGTTCTTGGTTACCAAATAATAGTTGCTACTGACTACCCGTTTTCTTGTATAGTACTGAGTCTTTGCTCTGCTGCTGATGTATCTAGCTCTTCGCATGTCTGTGGAGGATGATGCAAAAAATTCAAACCAGTCAGAGATGAACAAGGTCCTAGGGGACCAGTCGTTTGTTTCATCTATTCTTGCTTCTGTACGAGCTACACTCTTCAACTCCCTGAGTTATCACGTTTTAGTTATGTTCCTGGTCTAAATTAATCAGCATTGTTGTTGCAGCTCCCTGGAGTTGACCCAAATGACCCTTCAGTGAAGGATTTGCTTGCATCTTTGCAAGGCCAATCAGAGGTGAGTTATGTTTGTTTACTGTTTCAGAACTGAACCAAAGTCTGCATGCGTCTTATCTATAGTATGTTTCACATATTTCTGTATGTCTATTTGCCAGTTTTATCTGACTGTTGGATGCTTCCTAATTTCACACTTCAGGTCCTCCATTTCTTTTATAATGTATAAGTATCATGGCCGATCCCTAATCAGGATAAGATCTTGATGATGATGATTTATGAGCATCATGTTCAAATTTGAAACCACCCCCCAAAAAAAATTTGTCCAAATACCTTCTCCACAAATTTTACAGTATGTCAAAGAAAAGTGAACAAGGCTATTCTGTCCTTGGCGCCCCCCCTCCTGACTGGCATCATCTCCAGTGTTTCTCAGTAAAAAATCTTGAGAAGGATAGCTGCATTAAAAAATAATCAGTTCGATCCTTTTCCTGACATTGTTTGGAGGCATTAGCTGCTAGGTTAGGAAGGCTTCTTCAGTCAGGTGGGACCAGATCAAATAAAGTAATAAGGTACAGAAGGAAGCCTGTTTCTCAACCTGGCACTAACCATGAACACTCCAAAAAATGCAAAGAACAAGGTCACCAAAAATTTGAAATGATCAGTTGATTTGTGAGTCATAGTTGCTATTGCCGCCATTTTATATTCCTCCTAGTTTTTTTGGGCATAGCTTTTGTCCTCTTCTTTCAGCCTTACAACATGAGATATCACCAAATCCATGAAAATGGTTGTTAATCTTGAAGATCTTAAAAGAAGCCATATATTTGATGAAAATAAATATTTTAGTGAAAGTTTGTGCTCGTCAGATGCATCAATTCAGAGGGTATTTGTCTTGTCACTCCATAAATTCTCCCCAACTTGCTAGATATTTTACATTGAAATTCATCCATCAAATCTTATTACTAAACCATGATTTTATTGATTTAATTCATGAGAAGTATTGTGAAGTCTTTATAATGAAATTAAAGCACCTGGCAATAGTTCTCAAGCTATTTTTATGATCCATCAATGCTTCTTCAAATGCTTTTATTCATGATAGAAGTTGGAATTCTTCAATGAGAATGTGTTTTACATTCTTCGTTAATATTGCTCAAATTGTACTCTATTTAACAAATGTCATTCCAGATAAAAAAGTTGCAAGTACCATGACATCTCATGTCCTCCCTTAGTGTGGATTTGGAACGGACTTGAAATTTTTGAGTTATAAATCTAATGTCATGTCACATGTAACTCTCAAGTGAATGGGCGTATAACCCAGTTTGTCTTAGCAGTGAGCTTCAACAAACTACGCTTCTATAGTTTGTGAGGTTTATTGTGGTTCTTCTGTTAAGCTAGTTGCTTCTACTTGTATTAATAATTTCCTTTACCTACACTTTTAACTACAGCAAAAAAAGGATGAAGACGACAAACCGGAAGAGGATGGCAAGTGATGATTTTAGCAAGGGTGCCGTACCTATTCTGGTGTCCCAGGTGAGGTCGATACTAAATCCTGACACCAATGTCTTTCTAAAGAGAAATTATTTGAGAACTGAGAGCGTGATCCACTGACATACAGTCATTTCCATAATTAGCATCTCTGTTTTAAGCCAATCTTGCTTAATCGCTTCTGATTCGTGGGTGTCTTTTCGCAGGCCAATTCTCTGCTTCGTTTTAGATGAAAATGGAAGCTCCTATTCTCTCTGAAACCATGGACGTAATTCATGGTAGTTGTTTTGTGACTTCAACAAGTGTTTCTTGTTGATGTATACTTGTGCACTCTTTGGTTATTGGAGTTGATGGGTGAGCCGTTGGGGCCTTTACGAATGTGTTGGGATTGAAACTGGTAAATTTCATTGAAATGTGGGTAATCAACTCTCTAAAGATTAATGTTCAAAATATGTGGCTTAGTATACTGTTTACCCGTAATATATTTTTCTTCAACCCAAGCCAGCTTCAAAGGAAGGCGAGGCTCCCGGATGAGAGAAGTTAACCGATGGATGCCTATAGTTTCGAAGGCAAAAATATGAGTGGCTTGAAATTTGTTTGGATTAGCTACTCTACCAAAATTTGCCTCGTTGAATGGCTGGAAGCCTTTGATTTTAAGAAGGCGAGTGAAGGGCTTTCCTGCGGTTTTAAGTATTTGACGGAGTTGGTCTCTGGTCCATAGATTCTCTCTCCTATGGCCTGCATTTTTTTGCGCATATTCTTCGTAAGGCATCAATCGATAGGCTCTCTTTCTCATATTGCTCGTACGAAGTTCGCAGGCACTGTTATGTTCCTGCCATTTTTTTTTTTCGCGGGCTGCCCCCACCTGCATGTCCACATTTGTCGATTGATCCAATCCTTGGGCCAACCTGAAGAGTAAACGGTGCTCGACAAAGATCCATTGTTTTTGACACACTACACTTGAAGGGAAGACAGCCCAACTTTGGGATGTCCCGTCAGGTGAGAGGGAGGTTTGAATCCAATGAATGGAATAGATCGTTCAATATTGGGGTTGGGGCGCCCTGCTTATTATTTGCTATTAACATGTGCATGCAATCTTATCTTGAATTTTTCCGCTTGATTGGTGGGGAAAATACAAAGACAGAGAGATGGTTGGAAAAGATAAACAAATGCAAGCCTGCGCCAGCTACTTGACGGGGACAGAAACAGTTTTCTGGCGGGAAATTACGTTCGTGGATGTGCAGATCTGAGCCGTTCATCTTTCCCATCTTTAGTTGAGAAGTAAAAGGCTCGTGTCCAGTCTAATCCATGCTTGGCTCTACGAGAGAAGTGCGAGCTGGCTCTTAACCAACTGCTCTACGTGCTTTAACTTCTTTTAGATACACATTTTCCACCAAGTAACTCGGATGCAGGGGAATTTTGTGTCATTTGTTTTAGTTGTGTACAGGTCAGGAGTTGTCTTCGTGTGACCTTGAGATCACGGGTTTAAGGCGTGGAAACAACCTCTTGTAAAATACAAATAAGACTGTGTACTTTAGGCCCTTGTGGTCCGCCCCTTTCCCAGACCTCACATGGGCGAGAGCTTAGTGCACCGAGGCTGCCC
The DNA here is from genome assembly GCA_035236585.1 of Warburgia ugandensis. Lineage (NCBI taxonomy): Eukaryota > Viridiplantae > Streptophyta > Magnoliopsida > Canellales > Canellaceae > Warburgia > Warburgia ugandensis. The sequence goes on from CP141129.1 coordinate 47,609,749, forward strand.
CTCACCTCCTTTGAGGCCAGGAGTGATTTGGACCGCCAAACTGCTGCTATCGATATCATGCATTTAATTGGTTGGCCGGTACCGGATGTTTTATGAAAGGCTGATGGGTGCTATAACCTGACCTTGATATGATTGTTGGCCTTCCGTGAAGATCCACTTGGGTGCTGGCGGAAGAGAAATCATATGGCCAAGGCGAAAATGGGCCACTTTTTCAGGGATCTGATTTGCTTCTGGACTCTTTCGTGGTCTCCACTGCACCAGGAGAAGGGAAAAAGAAAAGGGCATGCAGTGATCGCAGACTATTTCCAGCATTAAATTCCAAGGAATGAATTGCATCATCCGCCAATTTGTGGAATTTCATTTCCACTGTTTATTTTACCCTGTATTTAGACAAGGGGTTTGGCAATGAAACATCATAGGATTAGATGATCCTGAACGTCGACAAGTTGGGTTTAATAGTTGTAATAAAAAAGTTATTTCTACCTCCTTTTACCTGGTCAATTTGCTGGCAATTGATCCTTCTTTAAGATGGCAAATCGGGACCATTATGGTCGCTTTAAACCCCTCATAATCAATCCAATTTTTATTAGCTACCTAGACCTTTTGCCTACATGTTGAGGAATGCCATCGTGGATTCCAACACCAAGACAAGTTTCCATGTAGAGCCCACGTTTGCATGAAGGGGCCGGCCATTGGATTATCCAACTCATTTGTCTGATTGCGAGGTCTTTGGATGTTTTGTAAACCGTTGGATATTCTAGCATCCCAGAACATGTATTGGTTGTTGAATGGAGACTCTGTTTATACAAATTTTCTAAACGTGTGTTTCCTATGATTAAAAGTAATTTTTTTTTCAGATGCCGGAATCATCCTATCCCTACCCTTTGTGGATTGCTAAAATCACAGGTTGGAGCATCCAAATGGGGTCCCAAACACAGGCTGGTGCTCCACAGAAGCCTACCATGTCATTCTATAACAGTATGATGATAGGGGGCTGCCCCGGTGCACGAAGCTCCTGCCTATGCGGGGTTCAGGGAAGGGACGGGCCACAATGGCCTAAAGTAGGTAACCTTATCTTACATTTTTGTAAGAGGCTGATTCCACGCCTTAAACCTGTGACCTCAAGGTCACATGACGACAACTTTTACCGTTGCTCGAAGGCTCCCCTTCTAATGGTATGATAATGGTAAACACAAATCTACTTTTAAGTGGCAATATACTGCCAGAAAATGGTAAAAATAAGTTCTTATACTAGTAAATAAGACTATGAAATGACTTGTCATTGGATTAAAGTCATAATGAGAATCCCTTGAGGGCACCAATATTGACTAGCCTTGGAAAAGGCCCCATCGCCCATGTCTCTAATGCACGTCATTCTCACCATAATGCAAATGATATGCATTGGGTCATTTGTCTAATATATCATAATAATAAAAAAATTAGCCTTTAATTATCCTAAAATATAATTAAAAAGTGTCCAGCCATGTGGCCGGTACTATTGATAATTATCCTAACTATCATCCTTTGAGCTTCAGACACGTTCTAATGGTCGTGGTAGTCAATTAAACTGCAAAATCGGACAACGGTTCAAAGCTAGATTGTGTGTCTTATAATCTAATCAACTGATTATATGATTTGGACGGTTTAGATTGAAGGGACATATTCGGTTTAATTTGAATAGGCCATGTATTACCTGATTAACTTAGAGTTACAGGCAAACTAATTCTCCTTATTTGTTTAGAACTCCCAAGATCACTATAAAGCATTGGATGGCTTGGATCAGGTTGCCAGAACCTTGCTTGATAAGAAATTTATTTAGTTATACATTCTAACTAGAAAAGAAAAGAAAATTGGAAGATCAGATTTTGATGGATCTAACCTCTGGCTGCTGAAATAAAATCTTAATGCATGTTTTTGATGGGTTGATCACGAAGGACTTATGTTATGATTTTTCTTAATTTGTTTGTAAGTTTATCGCTGCTCTCTTTCTTGTATGTAATCTCTAGGTTTGCGTTTAGAGATGGTTACTTAATAAAAAAGATTTGTCCACGGGGTAAAATTTAAGCGTACACAGTCCTAATTTGTATTATTGGTCTGCAAAATTTTGATTTTCGGAATAAATTATTTATTTGTTTTTTTTTATATAAAGTGTCTGGGACCAACAAGTCACAGTGTCACAGAGACTGCTGATCTTGTAACTCTCACCCGGCGACCATACAGACATCTCTTTCGTAAGATTAAGGCCTTCAAAATTCAATGGTTTAGTAAACTAAACTTGTCCCGATCGCCTCCTCTGGCAAATATAAAGGGCCGGTAAAATCGGGGCTAAGAGAGTGCCAGACAGCCACCGTCTTGTTAGCAAGTTTTAATTAAGAAAAATGAGTCTTAAGCTTTAGTTGAAGGGGAGCCTTTGGTGTAGGCCTGTCAATTCGGGTTGCGGGGTCGTGTTCGTGTCGTGTCGAGACTAACCCATTATAGTATATGGGTTGACACAAATACTACCCGCTTAATAATTGTGTCAAGAACCCGTGACTTGAATACGACACGACTCGTGTAACATGATTAAATAAATGTAAAATAACTAATGTAGGACGAGGTTTCTGAAGAACCGTCCTATATTACTATGGTAATATAAAACTGTTTCTGAAGAACCATCCTACATTACTATAGTAGTAGTATACGAAGATTTTTTATTTTCAACCTTATTTGGTTAACAGCTTGTGAGTTAAATGGGTTAATATGACAAATTAATAGGTTGTGTGTCAAACAGGTCAACACGACACGATTTTTGGTTTGTTACCCAAAAATGACATGAACATGATAAGGCTCGACCCTAACCCGCTAAATTTGTGTCGGGTTCGAGTCGTGTTATCATGTCATGTCATATTTTCCCACCCCTACTTTGGTGCAATGGTAGAGTGGTCATTGTGTGACCTCATAATCACGGGTTCAAGGCGTAAAAACAGCCTTCTGCAAAATACAAGGTAAGACTATGTATTACTGACCTTTGTGGTCCGCTCCATCCCCGAACCTTGTATAGGCAGGAGCTTCATGCACCGACGCTAAACCTTAGTTTTGTTTTCCATTTATGGTGCATAATGTACTGGCCTTTCTTCTCTCTTTTTCATTAATTTTCCATTTATGGGGTAGAATGTACTGGTCTTTCTTCTCTCTTTCCCTCTTAAACAGGATTTAAACTGGAAACCCAATGGCACATAATCTCAAGAGAAATTGATCACTCCTAGAAACCCCATCCCAATGACAGTAGCTGTATTTGTCTTGCTTTCATGCGTAGTATTTGTTAAATACGCCCAAGAAAAAGAAATCATGAAATGCATATTCCCTTCTCCCACCACTTTGCAGAAAATCCAAATCTAAGTTCAGGCTGGCTTTCAAATACAACTACTTACAAATGCAAGATAAAGCTGTGTATTTTAGGCTCTTGTGATCTGCTCGTCTAGATCCTGCATAGACGGGAGCTTCATGCACTGAGGCTACACTTTTAGAGATTGAACATGAGCCAGAGAAAAAGGAAAGAATAAACTGGAAAGAAAGAGAGAAAAATCTGTGACGCAAGATAATAAATCAGGACACCCAGATGTGGTTCCGATCTAAGGAGAAGAATCCATGAAAATCTTTTCATTTTGTGCGTGTGCTTGTGGGTGATTTTGGAGGATGTGGTGTGAATGAAGGCCATGTGATCATGCAGGTGCAGAGTCTCTTCAAGTTTGGAGTCTTCTCCGCAAGAACTTGGAGTATGGACAACATAGACACTGTAAATGACGTGCCATCAATTTGAGGCTGGTTTCTATCACGTCAATTTATCTTAAAAATGATATGGCACGTCTAAGAAGGGAAGCTTTGGTGCAACGGTAGAGTCGTCGTAGCGTGATTTTTGAAGTCACAGGTTTAAAGCATAAAAACAATTTCTTGCAAAATGTAAGATAAGGCTGCATACTATTAACCCCTGTGACCCGTCATTTTTCTAGACCTGCATACCCTGGGAGCTTCCTACACTCAGACTGCCAACATGCACAGTTCGTGATTTTGGTGATCCAAACTGCCATCTCTTGAGCAATGCACTGAAGATCTTTATTGATGATCCTACTTGCTATAAATCTCTAGTGAAAGTAAATAAAGTGAAAATTCTTAAGGCAAAGATTGAGAAATCTTTCGTCAATCTAACAGTTAATATCATCCAACGACGAAGGTTTCTCAGGTAAAGTTAGCCAAGAAGATGAACGGTTTGAATTACCAAAAGCCATCATGTAATTCTCTATTTGATGTCAGTGAAAGTACTTTCAGTGGGACCAAATGTTCAATCATCCAACATGCACCCACCAAACCCCATCTTAGACAGTCAGTGCCTCGAAATTCTTTGCACCGTACGATCTCAACCATCCGATCATATAAGATGTTCCTATCGTTATTTCCAACTTCCCAAGCCATCCATTTCATACCCAGAATAATAGCAGATCAGATGGGACCCAATAGATAAAAGAGTCACCAATCAGATGGGCCAAACATGTAGTTTTGGATGACCATGCAAAAAGGGTAAATCCCCTTAAATTAATAGCCATTGGACAAGCAGGATTTTATTTTATAGGATAACCTCCTTAAATCAATAAATAGGATGCTAATCATTTTTATTAATTTGGTAGGATTTTATGTCTTTTTTAATGCTATGTCTTGTTTACTTTTTCTAAATAATTTTTTTCCTTTTTAATAAACACAAAATTATCCCTTCCTATTTTTTTCTTACTTTTCCAGTTCTCTTGTCTGGCAAATAAATATTTCTCCTTTCAAAAATTTTCTTTTATAGATAAACAATATCTCCCATTTCTAATTTTCTCTCCAATAGAACATGCATTCCCTTTGTCTATCCCTATTTCTTCTGTTCTATGTTTCTCTCGTTCTCAAAAGCCCATATTTTAATAATATTAATTTATATAAGCAATAGGCCCTTAAGAAAGCTCTAAAAATTTATTATCTTATTAAATTAGCAAACTCTTAAATTTCCACTTCAGCCAAAATTAGGATCAAATACTCTTTATTGATTTAGAGAGCTTCGTGCACCAAGGAAGGGGCAGGCCACAATGATCTAAAGCAAGCAGCCTTACCTGAGGCTGATTCTATGCCTTGAAACCGTAACCTCAATGTTACATGATGAAAACTTTTACCGTTGCGCCAAGGCTCCCCTTCAATTGAAAAGAAAGCCTCTAAAGCCTAAATGGAAAGCTGGATTGGAGGAATTATGGGTCCCATTGATTTGATACATCCTGTGGGGCCCCTACTTAACATGGACAGGTCCCATCATTTCCATCAACTGATTCCATATCCCAATAAACTCTATAGCCTATGATCTGGGATCCCACAGGTCATAGTTATGGAGTTATAGCGTGTACTATAACAGATGATGGTCGTATTATATATATCCCAGCATCATACATATTGCCATTTCTAGCACAATCAGAACCATCCAAATTGTTGGGTCCACCAGTTTCTGATCATGCTTAGACAATTGAAGCCGCTTGATCAGCATAAGTGCTGCTAAGCCATAATGTAGATTTTAACATCAATTTAAACACAAAATTAAGATCCAACTTAGATTGCACATGCAAAGCATGTCGTGGATGATCCATCTTCATTTGTTCTGTGGGCCATAAATAGTTCCTCCACTGTGAGTCAATCCAGAAGCACTGCACGTGTGAGGTGTTTATTTCTCCAGCTCCAAATCATAGACTCGTGACACGCTCTTTTCCTCTCTTTCTCTGATGATATCTTATGTATGTGGTGAAAAAGTGCGATTTCTTTCACATATTTGTTGGCGTGGCTTTTAAGCAAAGTTTTCGATAAGCCCAAGGAATAGAGGTGGGTGATCCAAAATACTTGTCCAAACGTGCAAAAATATCAGTATCAGTAGTACTAATTTATACTGTATTAGGAAGGAAAAGAAAGTAGAAGGTAAACCTTGGCGCAATGATAAAGTTGTCGTCGACACCTTAAGGTCACGGACCTAAGACTTGTAAACTTTTGTGATCCCTTTTCCAAACCATACATATGCGAGAGCTTAATAGTCCGGACTACCCTTTTTTAGCAAGAAAAAGGATGCAATGCAGCATGCCATCACTGTGCATGCAAAGTAGATGATTTACGAGTAAAGACTATAGGAGATATGGACCGCAGATCTTTGGTGATCTAAAACATTTTATCCAATGGACCCCACGTTTGAGGGGCCATATCAAGATGATCCTGACTTAGTGAACAGTCTAATTCAAGCCCCAGATGGGGGTAGTTTGGATCCTACGATAAAGGAAAGTTTGCATGGCTTCTAGATATGCCCCAGAAGATTAACGGTTTAGATAGCTGAAACACATGGGCCCAGACTAGCATTGGGTATGTTTTCACAATAACAGGGTCTTCTAAATCAGAGAGTGTAGATCTTACGGTTCTAATACTAGCATTTAGATGGTGGGGTCAGTTGCGACGCCAGATATGGCAGGACAGTTTTCCAAGAAGATCGTAATTTAATTTCCGATTTTGAGGGCTAGCATTAATCAATGGATTAAGTCAGAGTTTAATTGATTCAAATCCACGATAATTTCGATCCATTAGCACATCTGACTGGCCCCACCAATCAATAGACTCCAATCGTAATTTAGACAAACATCAGTGACATTTCTGCGACCCCGTCTATATATGCTGCCTAACTCCCATCCTCGATACCTCCCCTCTGCTTTGCAAACTTCCAAAGACAGAAAGGAAGAAGACCTCGAATCTACAGTCATGGCGATGGCTTTTAAGATGGTAAGGTCATCTCAGAGTCAGATTTTTCCAATTGGGTTCTGTTTTATGACTGATCTTTGTTCTTATCGTGGAAATCTGGTTCAAGTTCTAATTCGAAGGATTCGTCCCTGACTGATGGATTTTCTGTCTGATGGATCTTTGATTGATTCTGTTGTTGTCTTGGTTAAATTTCTGATGAAAATGGAATTTTTGAAATTTGGGTTTTGTTTCTTTTATGGTTCATTAATTGGAATTTTATGCTTTTCAGGCGACTCTGGGAATGATAGTATCGGATGAATGCCGGAATTACTTCATGGAGATGAAGAGGAAGAAGGTTCATCGGTATATAGTGTTTAAGATCGACGAGAGATCCAAGGCAGTGACGGTGGATAAGGTGGGTGGTCCCGGTGAAGGATATGAAGACCTGACGGCATCCTTACCGGACGACGATTGCCGATATGTTGTTTATGATTATGACTTTGTGACCGTCGATAACTGCCAGAAGAGCAAGATCTTCTTCATCGCATGGTAAGATCTCTCTCTCTCTCTCTAAGCTCCTGATTGTATGGGGATCTAAGATTAAACTAGGGAAGTGATGTTCACAGTCCCTTGTTTTATGAATGGCGCTCCCTCCTTTGATTTACAACCTCTGATCTTATGCTACGAGAGCATTCTGAACAAAAACACATCGGGCCCATAAATTTGGTGATCCAAGCCGATCATACTAGGCTACATCTTAAGAAAGCCATGCAGGCAAAAAATCTTCGCCATCGGATGATCCGAACATAGTAATTTACTATGCTCAGTAACAGGAAGGTTAAGATAATCTAATCCAGAAGATTATTAGACATTATTGCGAAGTTAATTATGATTAAATTTTAATGAAATATTTCTGTTATTTCTACTTAGGGCTCCAGCGGCTTCAAGAATAAGGGCAAAGATGCTGCATGCCACCTCAAAAGATGGATTGAGGAGGTCCCTTGAGGGAATTCACTACGAGGTCCAGGCCACTGATCCAACAGAAATGGGCTTTCAAGTCATTAAAGACAGGGCCCAATAGATAACATGGTCCAACTGCCTCTCCTTTTTGACATATTTAATAACTTAGAAGGACATGATAGATAATAGATTAGATGCCAAGCTCATCTGGCAAGTTAGGGTTTTACTCATTTTGTTTTTCCTTGTGCTACCAATTAATGTACTCCATCATCCATTAACTCTAATAAAAACTTGTATTAGCCAGCTGATTCTCCTATTAAACATTATATGTATATTGTAATTTCATGAAGGGGGGCCTTGGCACAACAGTAAAAATTGTCTTCATATGACTTTGAGGCTATGGGTTCGAGGCATGGAATCAGCCTCTTGCAAAATGCAAGGTAAGGCTGACTACTATAGGCCATTGTGGTCCGCTCCTTTCCTGAACCCCGCATAGGCAGAAGCTTTGTGCACTAGGACTACCCCTTTTTTTGAAAGGGAGCCTTGGCGTAGGCCCTTGTGGTCTGCCCCTTCCCCAAATCCCACATAGGCGAAAACCTTGTTGGATATGCAGTATGTATATTGTAATTTCTATGTAAGATGTATTAGCAAGATGGCAGTGTCGGTCGGTCTTCAAGATTAACAATAATTTCATACGGCCAATGGAAGATGTGGCACATCTTTAAAGGAGCTAATTTTTTACTTTTAATCCAAGGGCGAGGATTTATTAGGAGAAAAAGTGGCTTGACTTTTAAGAGCCGACCTGGACTCGATCACCATAAATGTGGCCTTAGGCTGTGCATCACAGGCCTATAAAAAAGTGAAGAGACGGCCTAGCTTTTGTGCATATCCAAACAGTTTATCGGATTTGCCTCATCTTATATGGTCTATGTATCAAATCTCAAATGCAATAAATATCTCTAGGTTCTTTATTTTTTTATTTTTAAGCCAAATCAACATATGATTATCATCTATTTTTGGATTCAAAACATGAAGAAATGAAAGGATCTACAGATATCCAATACACACTAAGACGAGGCAAATCTGATAAATAGCTTAAATCATGATAAGAAATGCAAATGGTGAGCCCACCTTAGCTACGATACAATTGTGATAAGACCGGTTACATCATATAATTCCTCGATAGAAATAGAAAGAAATTGATGCATACAAGATAAGGTTTCACTTGCATGAGTTCCTCAATTTTCATCACAGAAAAGCATTCTTATCAGCTAATTCCTTGGTACCATAAACATTCAAGATAAATTTTGGTCCAAATATTGTGTGAGGGAAAGCCATTACTAGACCCCTTTTAACTACTACCCATTTTTCTATACTCCTCATTGACCAGCATGGGTTTCATTGTATTTATTGCACTTTCGTCCAAATAGATGACTAACTGAGGTTCGAGGCTTACAAGGAACGAAAATGCCTCCAGGTTAGACATCAATTGCAATGCCTAAACCTTTGGTTAATCTGCTCTTTCCATCTGATTTTTTATTTTGATTATTTGACTGATTGAATTATTTTAGCATCTGAAAATATTGTGTGAAGGGGAGCCTTGGTGCAATGGTAAAAGTTGTCGTCATGTGGGTTCAAGATATAAAAATAGCCTCTTGCAAGATGCTAAGTTATATGCGACTAATTGTGCTAGACAATTGTTGGTCATGTTCAATGTCTTTCACGTTGAATTAAAATAAGTCACGTAACTATCTCTCCTTTGTATTGAAGAAAGAAGAGTTTTTGCGGAACTTGTTAAGTGTATTACCGAAGAAGAGAAAGCATAAGACACAAATTAAATCTTCAGATTTAGGATTGTCAACGGTTTGGATTTGTTAGTATGAACGCAAGGATAGTTATCTATAGTTCATTGTCTCTTAAGGATTTTTCAAAAAAAAGGAAAGCAGTTTTCTAACCTAAGAAAATTATAATTGAAATTGAAAAATAAGAAATGATCCTAGATGGAGTCTCTTTACTTTTTTTTAGTTCCTTTTTTGAGGATAAAGGGAAGCCTCGGTGCACGAAGCTCCCGCCTATGCGGGAACAGAGGAAGAGGCGGACCACAAGGGCCTATAGTTCCTTTTTTGAGGATGAAAAGGTGAAATTAGATAAACAGATAAAAGAGGTATTACATATATATTGGCAAATAGTTGTCATTACGGTCCACATTACAAGATCAAATAATAAGTTTGGGGGATTGTTAATTCATATGAACATGCACCCACCCTCGATGAAGTATTATCAACAAAGTTTTCCACTGCATTCGTTCCCTTTCAGGATCAGTCGCTGTCTTACAAACTATGCCAATGATATGGACAAATTCCTTACTTCATCCAAATGGATAAAAGATCAAGCCGCACTTAAAAGCCAAGTATTCTACCGTTGAGCTAGCAACCCAGAGAAATGTGGTCTGTAGAGATGATCAAAATAAAAAATAATAATGAAGAAATTGGAATTGTTCGACCCCGTCAAAACATTGAACCAGTAATAGTAAGAAATCTAAAAGAAAATTTGATAATCAATTATGAACATCAAAATTAAAAAATCAGATTAAAATACAATGGATTCCCTGCTCAATCTAAATAAATGTCAAACTTTATTGACTACTCATATTTTTTATCGATATTTAATTTTTGTCCCCATTACAAGATCAAATAATAAGTTTGGGGGATTTTTAAGTCATGTGAACATGCCCTCAAAGCATCAGCCACTCTATTTTCCTCCCATAAGATACGTATAATTGATGTGCTAGTCCACCTCGTGAGAAGTTTCCTACTCAAATATTTCAGTAATTGTATTTCCCAAGTCCACAAACTCGAATCCTAGTGGGGCAAGTCAAGTCAATGTTAATTTCTAATCCAAGCTTTAGGCCATGTAATGCTGACATCCACTCACCAAAATTGTTAGTTTGATCGTACAAATACATGGCAAAAGTCACAATAAACTTTCCATTCTAGTATTAAATAACCCTACTCCAGCTCTACCTAAGTTAACTCTTGAGACCCATCAAAATTAAGGAGAACATATCTATTTCTATTGGGTGGTTCCATCTTGCCCAAATGGTCCTACCACTTTTCAACAATGTTTCTTTGTTTCCATTTTGTGAGAATTATTTTCTCCCCTTTCCTGCACTTATCATTTGTCATAATTCTGCACTTGGTGTAATAGTAGAGTTGTCATCGTGTGACCTTGAGGTCACAGGTTCAAAGTGTGAAAATAGCCTCTCACAAAATGCTAGATAAAGCTGTGTACTATTAATCCTTGTGATCTGCCCCTTCCCTGAACCCCGCATATGCAGGAACTTCATGCAGTGGGACTGCCCTTTATAAGTGGAAGATTGAGAATCAAATGATGAGTAAATCTCAGTGTGGATTCCCCACCTGGATCCACTGCCCATTTCATCTCATCTTCTTGAAATTGATCGGCCTTATTCTAAGAATCTTCCGAGCAATTTCCTCTCCTCACATAGACTTAAACTGTCACATCATCCCTCCATCTAGTATTATGCTTGAACAGGGAAACCATCTTTGTCAACCTTATTGACTTGTTCTTCGGGGAAAACTATCAAACACATACATAAAAGGCTGATTGGATGTCCATGTTTCCGCTCAAAGCCTATGTTTTCCCCAAAATCCACTTTCCACCCTGTGCCTTTCATGTGCTGTCTGACCGTAAGAATCTCTTTCCAAACCACTTTCCACCTCAATTTCACCCATAAAGAATCCATGCATTTAAGAATTCTCCAACCAAGCTTCGTGAAAAAGGCTTTATTGACAGAACTGAAATCTCTAAGTCTCAATCCCCTCATTTCTTTAGGCTTGCAACCCTCCTTCCATTTTAACAGCTTCATTTCTCTGTTTGTGTTGGGGTGCTTCCGTAAAACGTTTCTGTGCTTATTCACATTTGTTGAGATTTGCTTTAGGGATTATCCCGTGAATCTAAGCCCAATATCTGGAAGATCTGACCCAATAAAGTTGTTTGGCCTCTCATACTTCTGACAGGAACAGCTTTCTCGGGCAAAGCTATCAACAACAGTGGATTGGGATGAAAGGAAAGACTTTTGGGTGAAATTAAATGAAAGACTTCATTGCCTATGATTTTAAGATGTGGCTGTTGGCCAAGGAGCATTTTCTGTGAACTGGGGGGATGGATATTAGAGCATTCTTGTTTTTGCCAGTCAGGGAGCATCCACATTTGCCTTAAAAATATACAAAGTGCCATAAAGAAAATAAAACAATCCATAGACAGATGGAATTATGTATTGAGAACAAGGCTGAGATGGAAGAGATGAGTGATCAATGCTCAATGGGAAGGACATCCAAAGGAATAAACCAAGGTGATGGTGGATCAACGGGATGAAGACTGACCTAGAATACTTGTAAGAAAGGCAAACATATGGTTGGTTAGTTGGAATGATGTATGATTAATTCCTTATGAGTGAAACTCTTCAAACAAGGATGGACCTCAAGGGTCTATAGATAAAAACAGAGACGTATCACCAAGCTGGCAGGCCTAGTAATACTTGCTTGGCTAAATAAATTATGTTTCGGACTCCCGTTACGAGTCAGACGCTCTTCGGACGCCCCATTTTGTCTCAGTGGTGAAAACTTATTGAAAGATCTAACCGGGCTATCATGTTAGGAACGTTTAGATAGCTAGATACAAAATTTTATGCCTATTAAATTCTTTTAACCAAAATGTGCAAAGATCTCCACCGGATAATCTTCAACTATGTTGTGAGTTAGTAAGATGGACGGTTGAAAAAGCTGAAATTTGAATGCACCAACATCTTCATCAAAGTGATGCTAGATTTTCCTAATTGTTTTTCTTTGCATGGTGTATCAAAGACGATATCCGGGCTGGATTGATTAAAGTAGAAGATTGTATGTTGGTGGGTCCATTTTCTCCACTTGTTCTACCTTTGCTTTGGTCTTCATTCTCTTCCTCTTTAACAAGATACGCGTTAGAACCAAATAGCAAATGTTGGGTCCATTTCTTCACTCTCCTTTTGTACCGATTCGTTTCATTTCTGTGGAGAGGCAAATCGGAGATTCCTGAATTGGAGATCCGGACAGTCTAATCTGAGATCGAAACACCCACGCACACACTAGAAACAATTTAAGTGGCTCGACCAATTTGGTCCACATATGCGGCAGAGGATCAATCCTCATTATCGGGAACAGAAAGTTACAACGGTGAGGGGAACGTTAGAATTCCTTGCTCTACTCTCTACAGATTCTCTCACTATTCTCCTCGGATCGCCCAGATCGATCCGTTTGCTGGGCGTTGTAGTGATGTAACATCTCCTACATTTAGGGGTTCAAATGATCCGACGTCCACGTAAATCATCGGTGCTAGAATCCTGTACCGTCGATTTTGACGTCAAATTGGGCGGCGCCGTCGATTTTGACGCGTTTTGCAGTCTCTGCGGTCTTTGTGTTCACATGGGTATACACCCCATGCGGGCCTGCTCATCAACACCGAGAAATAAAGAGCATAAAGAAAAAGCAAATGTTGGGTCCATTTCTCTACTGGCTTGTCTTCTTTTGTATTGACTCGTTCTTTGCGTAGAGTTGGGGTTAGGGTTAGGGTTCAGGTACATTGATGGGAAAGTATATTGGAATACATCTGATGGTGCATTGCCCAAGTTCTCTTCCTTGTTCTTGATTCCGCATTGCTCGAGTTCTCGTCTTTGCTCTCCATTCTCCTTCAAAAAACCTAGCAAAACCGTTGGAAGGGAGCTCCGCGCGGCATCTTGTATTTCCTGGTTCACATTACTCTTCCTCTCTTTCTCATTGTAACCATGGCCGATGCCCTCGTTTCAATTGTCTTGGAGAACTTGAACTCCATGCTTCAAAATAAGTTGAGTTTATTGGGGGATGTCACTCAAGACCTCAGAAAGCTCTCAAGCACATTCTCGGCTATTCAAGCCTCTATTGCTGATGCAGAGCGAAGGCAAATGAAGCAGAGATACGCACAGGATTGGCTAGCAAAGCTCAAAAATGTAGCTTATGACGTGGATGACGTCTTGGACGACTGGAAAACAGAGCAACTTTTCATACTGCGAGATAATGCCGAAGGCACCTCCAAGGTACGCTCGCTTAATCCTTTTTCTGTTTTGCATCGAGTCCAAACACGTTGGAATTTCGGGCAGAGGATAACAGATATAAATGAAAGACTAGATGCTCTTGACAATGAGAGACGCAGGTACGGTTTTATTGATATTGAGAGTGTAGAGATTGAAAATAGGGAAACAGGTTCACAAGTAAATGAATCAAATATTGTTGGCAGGGATGAAGACGAAGATAAATTGTTGGAACTCTTGCTGGGAGAAATTAGTGAGGGGGAGACAGGAGTTCCTGTGATTTCTATAATAGGAATGGGGGGATTAGGGAAGACGACTCTCTCGCAGAAAGTTTTCAATAATGAAAGAATTGTGAATGGCTTCCAAATTAGAATGTGGGTGTGTGTCTCTAATGATTTCAATGTGAAAAGGCTTACCAAATCAATGATAGAATCAGCAAACGGGCATGGTTGTGAGTCTCTGGATTTGGCACCGTTGCAAGATCGCCTTCGTTCCATGGTGGCTGGTAAGCGTTGCATGCTTGTATTAGATGATATATGGAGCCAAGATAGCCAGAGCATGGAGACGTTGATGATTCCCCTTAGAAATAGCACGCCAGGAAGTAGAGTCCTACTCACTACTCGCAACGATCAGGTGGCTACTGCATTGGGTGCAACCTACAAACATAACCTGGGGGTTTTATCTGATGATGATTGTTGGTCGTTGTTTGAGAGAAGAGCTTTTGCAAATAGGAAATTGGAGGATTTTGAAGAGTTGAAACAAATTGGGCGGGAAATTGTTAAAAAGTTGAATGGAGTACCTCTTGCGGCAACGGTTATTGGAAGTCTTATGCGCAAAAAAGCAACAAGGCGAGATTGGGAGTTAGTCTTGAAAAGTGAGACATGGGATCTGGAAGGGGTTGAGAACTTCATGCTACCAGCCTTGTTACTAAGCTATTATGACCTGCCTCCCCATTTGAAACAGTGCTTTGCATATTGTGCCGTATTCCGAAAAGATGTTAAGATAAGAAAGGACGCGATAATCAAACAGTGGATGGCTCAATGTTTCCTCAAGCCAGACGGAAGAAGGGCGATGGAGATGGAGGAAATTGGTGGAACGTACTTTGAAGATTTGGTAGGTCGCTCTTTATTCCAAAACGTAGGAGCTAACTATAAGGGCCAGATAGTTTTCAACATCCATGATTTTGTTCATGATCTTGCCCAATACGTTGCAAAGACTGAATGCTACATCTTTCAGGCAGAGAATATCAACTCCGGTCCTGTCAACACTCGCCATTTGTCATTATTTGGCCAGCATTCAATGCCATCGCCTTTTATCTTGAGCCTGGATAGCAATTTGCGCACTTTGTTTCACTTTGATCATCAAAAAGCATTTCCTCTGCATCTATCCGACAATCTGAAATTCCTTAGAATGCTGCAGCTGCGTGATCGTAAAATCTCCCCTAAGTTATTGGAAGCAATATCGAAATTGAGGCATTTAAGGTACTTAGATTTGTCTGGCTCTGCAATGAAGGAATTGCCCGAGTCAATGAGCTCTTTATGTAATTTGCAAACCTTGAAGCTTAATGACTGCTCATATTTATCTAGGCTACCAGACGGTATTACCAAACTAATTAACCTTAGACATCTTGAGATTGAGGGGACAGGCAGACTAGAATACTTGCCAAAAGGAATAGGGCAGTTAAGTTGCCTTCAAAGATTGTCGAAGTTCACTGTCGGGGGCAAGAGTGGATTGAAAATTGAAGAATTGAAGAATCTTAATGATCTAAAGGGTCAATTAGTCTTGGAGGGGATGGAGAGAGTGGGAAGTGCAAATGAGGCAAAGGACGCAAGATTGGAGATGAAGCATGGTCTACACACCCTGTTTTTTAATTATTCCTACAACAACATGGCGGCTGGCGGTGAACGAGAGAGAGTGGAAGGCGTGCTTGAAAGCTTGCGACCGCCCAATACAAACCTTAAAGAATTGAGAGTATCCGGGTACATGGGTAGCAGGTTGCCTAATTGGATGGGAGATTCATCTTTCTCCAAGCTAGTTACCTTGAATTTATTTCGGTGCAAGAGGTGTATCCAATTACCAGCACTCGGTAAACTACCATCGCTTCGCACCCTACATATTGATGAAATGGAGGAGGTCAAACAAATAGGGCGCGAGTTTTATGGCGGAAATGATGGCGGTGTGAAGGGAGTATTCCCGAAGTTGGTGGAGCTTGAGTTGAGAAACATGTGTAATTTGGAGGAATGGGATTTGAGAGGAGAAGATGGTATCCCATGCCTTCTACCTCTCCTCGAGGAATTGAAATTATTTTCCTGTGGGAAGATCTTATCACTGGCAATAGAAAACCTCCAAAGTCTTCGAAATTTGTGTATTGAGAATGCAAATTCGATTGAGTTGCTAGGTGGGTTGAGACAACTCAAGATGCTCCAAAAATTGACTATTCGTGGCTGCGCTAATTTGAAATGTCTATCCAAAGAACTGCAGCTCACCTCGCTTGAGGAGTTGAGCATTCACTCTTGTCCTGGATTGACCGTCCTGCCCGAAGAATTGCAACACCTCACCTCGCATCGGAAGTTGATGATTGGCTCTTGTCCTGGATTGACCTTCCTGCCCGAAGGATTGCAACACCTCACCTCGCTTCAGGAGTTGACAATTGACACTTGTCCTGGGTTGACCTTCCTGCCCGAAGGATTGCAACACCTCACCTCGCTTCAGGAGTTGACAATTGACACTTGCCCTGGGTTGACCTTCCTGCCTGAAGGATTGCAACACCTCACCTCGCTTCAGGAGTTGACAATTGGCTCTTGTCCTGGATTGACCTTCCTGCCCGAAGGATTGCAACACGTCACCTCGCTTCGGTGGTTGACAATTGACAATTGTCCTGGATTGACCGTCCTGCCCGAAGGATTGCAACACCTCACCTCGCTTCAGGAGTTGAGAATTCACTCTTGTCCTGGATTGACCTTCCTGCCCGAAGGATTGCAACACCTCACCTCGCTTGAGGAGTTGAGCATTGACTCTTGTCCTGGATTGACCTTCCGGCCCGAAGGATTGCAACACCTCACCTCGCTTCGGTGGTTGAGCATTGACTCTTGTCCTGGATTGACCTTCCTGCCCGAAGGATTGCAACACCTCACCTCGCTTCAGGTATTGAGAATTGGCTCTTGTCCTGGATTGACCTTCCTGCCCGAAGGATTGCAACACCTCACCTCGCTTCTGTGGTTGACAATTGACTCTTGTCCTGGATTGACCTTCCTGCCCGAAGGATTGCAACACCTCACCTTGCTTCGGGTGTTGACAATTGGCTCTTGTCCTGGATTGACCTTCCTGCCCGAAGGATTGCAACACCTCACCTCGCTTCGGGAGTTGAGAATTCACTATTGTCCTGGATTGACCGTCCTGCCCGAAGGATTGCAACACCTCACCTCGCTTCGGTGGTTGACAATTCACTCTTGTCCTGGATTGACCGTCCTGCCCGAAGGATTGCAACACCTCACCTCACTTTAGCACTTCAGACTTGGCTCTTGTCCTGGATTGACCGTCCTGCGCAAAGGGCTGCGAGTTGGACAGATTGAGATTTTTAACTGCCTAATGGTGGAAGAGCGACACAAAAGAGGCTAGGGGAAGATTGGCCCAAGATAGCCCACATTCCCGTCGGCAGATTGGGAACCACTGGTGGTAGGGTAACAACATGCAGAAAATAAGAAGCTGGGGAAAAGATATAAATGAGAGGTAAAAACCCGATTCTCTTTCTTTTGGACGTTTTTTTAGAAATAGCATAAATGTTTGATTTGTTTCTTTTCGTATCTCCCATTCCAGCCAACACGGTTTGGTGGCTGTGATCTATCAGAGATGGTGGTGACGATGGCACTCTGATAGTGGAGTCATCCATCGTCTAGGTCAGAACAAGAATTGGAAAAAGTTTGAGGCATACTACTGCCTAGTATTGGCAGAGCGATGCAAAAAGGAGGTGGGGGAAGATTGGCCCAAGATAGCCTATGTTCGCCGCATGCTCCCATGCTAGTGAAGAGACAGCAAAATGAAGCTCGGAAAAGAAGTAAAAGAGAGGTAGAACCTTCTTTCATTTCATTGATTTTCTTTCTTTTTGTTTCTTTTAAAAGCCTTAATTTTAAATTTGATGCTTTTGTATGTCCCTTTGCAGCCAGCATGGTCTTGCGCCTGTGTTCTTTGCCACGTGGTGGAGAGGAACCTGTCACATGGACGGCAAGGATGTCACTCTAAAGTTGCGTCCAGGTTAGAAGAATCGGCACAGCCTTTGGTGGAAGGCAGCCTTTGGTTGATCCGGCCAGTTGTTCATCTCATTCTCCCACATTATATCTCTAGTACTTCAAAAATCATGCCATCTGTATTTTGTCATAGAATCTTGTGTTGGATGTCTTGTGTAGATTTTAAAGAAAGAGATTGTTCACCAGCAAGATCTCTCTGGGTTTGTTCATGACGGCCTGCATTTCTTTTGGTATCGTGCACATGAATTTTCCAGACACCAATGCGCAGGTGAGTCCACATTATTTCTTCCAAACTGTCATTAGCAGGAAGCTCAGTTGCTGCTGCTGCTGTGGAGACAGGAAATGCCTCACCATGCATGGAGGCAAGAACAACCATTCTAGGGCCCTTTTAACAGTTGGTTCCAGTGTTCGTTTCACCATGCTAGATGGTTTTCTAGTCTTCTAGCTGATCCAACAGTCAGTTAAAAACTTCGAGATCCAATCTGTTAAACAAGCTTCATGACTATCATTCCATTCAATTGAAAGCCAAAACAGATCTTTCTTGAACTTCTAGATTCACAACAAAATTTTTGACTGCGATCGCATTTTCGAGTACAGTTTGGACACCAATCTTGCTCTGTCAGATTCTCACAATGCATGTCTATTAAAGTGCAAAAAGTTATTAAAGAGAAACAAAGCACTGCAACTTTTATTATCAATTTTAAAACAAGCTCAAAAACACTACTTTTGATCTTAATATCGATGAAGCAAGGCAGGAGATATCATGTTCTCTCTAAGAGTATATATTTACTTCTTGTATGAATGAAAGTGAAAGTGGGAGATTAACTAGAAGGAAATAAAAGGAAATTTGATTATTTTAGGCCTCTATACATTTTCTTGCAAGAAGGGAGCCTTGGCACAACGGTAAAGTTGTCGCGTGTGACCTTGAGGTCACGGGTTCAAGGCTTGAGAACAACCTCTTGCAAAAAATGTAAGATAAGATTGTGTACTATATGCCCTAGTAGTCCGCTGCTTCTTCAGATCACACATAGGCAAGAGCTTCATGCAACGGGACTGTCCTTTTATGTATTATCCTGCAAGTCGTTTACTATCATGGAAAACAAGTGTGTGTGTGTGTGTGTGTGTGTGTGTGTGTGTGTGTCTTAGGAGACATCTGATAAATTGGAAAGATCATGGAAAAGATGAGAGGTCAGATTCGTAATTGAGGGATTCATCAATTTCAACCATTTTAAGGGCTACTAAATGATGGGTGGTCGGATTTGACATTCGAAGGATACAAGTGGGCAAATTCAAGTGGGTGCTAGATCCTCTACTGTTGAGATCTACAGTCATAAATCTTGACCAGCTAGAGGCTTCAGATAATTCAATGGAGAAATGGAATTGTCTATCTTATCTTAGATGCACACCAAAGATGAATGGTTTACGTGACCAACCGTAGACTTCACATGTAATTTTAGCTGCACACAGATAACATAGACCGTTGCAGAAAAGGAAAGTCTTGAAACAAAGGTAGAGTTGTCGTCGTGTGACCTTGAGGTCACTGGTTCAAGGTGTTGAAACAGCCTCTTGCAAAATACAAGGTAAGGCTGCGTACTATTGACCCTTGTGGTCTGCCCTTTTCTTAGACGCCGCATATGCAGGAGCTTCATGCAGAGGGACTGTCCTTTTTTTGACAACATAATGTTTCATGTACGGAAGCTATCAGTAAGAAGGAGAGGCTTGGCACAATGGTAAAATTGTCGTCGTGTGACCATGAGATTGCCTTTTTTGGTTTTTTTTACTGAAGCCGTCTGTAAAAGCTTGTAAGATGATTAGGGGGCAATCATGTATGATTGTAACTGGTTGATGAGTGGATTAGAGATAAAATGTCAATTATAGAGGAATCATGCACCCGTAGAAGGTACACAGTAAACTCACTCAACCAAAATGATTCAGGTTGTCTACTTGGAGTGATTTGCAGGCATGGCGTGGCCTCATTTGATAAATAGTCCCAATCAACTGCATGTCGATGGGCCATATTCATCTGCTTCATAACTTCTTCTTCTTCCATTATTATATGTTTGCCAACCCTGCTTGTCTTTTGAACTGAAAACCTATCGGATCGGCATATATTCCATGGACATGAGAGCCAAACTTCAAGTGGGTGCCCTCTTATTCAATGATCAGCACAAGCATTCTCGTTGGATGATTCTAAGCCTTGAATTTGTGGAGGCCTTGTTGATGGATGTAGACATTTGCTCTCTGTTCATCTGAACGCCGTGATAATTGGCACAGGGGCAGCCCCAGTGCACGAAGTTTCCCACATATGTGGGGTCTGGCGAAGGGGCAGACTACAAAGATTAATAGTATATGGTCCTACCTTACATTTTACAAATGACTGTTTCCACACCTTGAACTCGTGACCTCAAGATCACACGACGACAACTCTACCACTATGCCAAGGCTCCCCTTCAGCATAACTGGCACTGGTAGATTGAGTATTAGCTCAAGGATCAAAGTTGGTTGCAGACACTCATTCATTCACCTTACGATTTCTCCTGTTAACTAGGAGAGATGAGACGGTGGGAGGAAATGGAAGTTGAATATGGGACTAAAGGCATCAATGGGCAGCAACACCTTCTAGGTTATGTCTAATATATGCCATCTGAAATTTTGCATCCATCGGTTGATATCAGCCATTGTCCTCTCATCTGTAAGACTAGGAATGCTAGATGGACGTTCCAATATGAGAGCTTTCCGAACTAAGTTCGGACGACCTTTTCTAGAGCCCGCATTCACATGATCTGACATGCTCGCGGGTTTGCCTAGCTTTGGATGTCTAATGGACCAAGCAGTTTGGATGAGTCTATTCTGTCATTCCATTGTTTTTTTGTATCTTTTAATTCTTTTCTCCTAGGTCTATCTTTATAGATGCTAGAATCATCCAATTTAAATGTTTTTGACATATTAGACGTTCAAAATGAATGAGATTATCCAAAGCTTTGCTCTAAGAAGAAAAGAAATGGTCTATGGACGCTCTCGTCGCTCCATGAAGCAGTTCTACTGTAAATGGATGATAAAATTAGAAATGGTAATAGGTGCTCTACATGAAAGTATACTAGAACCACTTTTTTTTAGATCATTGTATGATCCAACTAGAAAGGGAGCCTTGGCACAACTGTAAAAGTTATTATCATGTGACCTTGAGGTCATAGGTTCTAAGCGTGGAATCAGTCTCTTACAAAATGCAAGGTAAGGCTGCTTACTATAAGCCCTTGTAGTCCGCCCCTTCTTCGGACCCCTCATAGGTGAGAGCTTCGTGCACCGAGCTACCCCACTTCATGTATGATCTAACTCATTTAAGCTACTTCTCCACTTTTTGGATATTTAAGAATTAAATGATTTTATCCTAACTATTATTTGTCAAATTTTGTAACCCATTGAATTTTGAGGACAGCTATTTATATGTTAGAATAATCCAATCTACATAATACTTTACCTGTTAGACATTCAAAGCTGAAGGAATAAAATGAGTCCAAGTAGAAACAGATGCTCAGGCAAGGCTTTCTAGTATTCAAGGTGATAACATATGCAAATCTAAGTCATTGATCGTGCCCGGGATGACTGATTTGGTTGAAGTAGCTTTACTTATTAAACAATACACCAAACTTGGCCCTAGTCTCTGAAAACCATGCTGACACTTTTTTTGCGCACCAATAGGCCTTACTAGTGACTTAAGCCTTGTAGCGTTAGACCATTTTTACAACAATGGGCTCATGCACTTCACTCGAACATGTGTAAGCCTACTTACCCATAAGTTTTCTTATTAAATTAAAACTGAGGAGGGGTACCCCTTCTTTTTTACAAATTAATAAAGTAATATTATTTTTTAACATTAAAATAAAAGTCCAACATGATTAAATTTTATGCTCATCAGATACTTTTCGCCTGCTTTATTTGGATAAAAATTTATAAACATCTATTATTTATTTATTATATAGTTAAAATCATATGAAATATATTAAATTTTTTAGTAAGAAGGCAAGTATGATGAACGGCTTAGATCTCTCGAAAGAGTTCTCTTAGAAGCACCTCTGCTAGGTCTCTAACGTGAATGGGTCAGGGTGGCGTTACAGGAAATAAAGCCGGCCAGTCTTCATCTGACACGTTTTTCAGAATGCATCACGTGGCACGGTACAGGCGATCGTTGCTCACGTGCACCACTGAAACGACCGATTCTTTTACCAAACGAAAAAATTAGAAGATAAGGAATGCTAGCTACTATTGATCGCTGCCGTTGAATTGATTTCTCAATCACCATAGATATGCCAATCGAACGATTTTAAATGTAAAAAATTCTATACAGGTCATGAATTTACCATTTAATTAAGTAAAAGATGAGTAATTATATGATGAAATCGGTCTCGGTATATAATCATCTAATTGGATTGAATTTGGATTTACAAGATATCAAAGGACGCACAGCAGAATAAATTGAACGGTAGCGATCAACCCGTGGCGCTTCACAGGACAAGACTGGGCTCCACAAGGGGACTTATACTATCTGTGATCGCGCCCTACTTTAGCATTTTTTCGAAGCAAATGAAAAAACAAACAAAAGACTGAATATTCCGTTTCTTTCGTCCACGTATAAATTCTCCAACAAACTGAACCCCCACATCTCTCTCTCTCTCTCTCTGTAGGGTTTCCGGCCACCGTCGACCCCTGCTGACCATGGCCGAAAACCCTGCAGAGCCACAAACTCCACCCATATCGGAAACTGAAACACCGTCCCGGTACTGGTGCTACCACTGTGACAAACAAGTCGCCGTAGAAAGCCTCCCCGATCAACCCACCGAAATCACCTGCCTTGAATGCAAAAACGGCTTCGTCGAATTAATTGCGGATCCAGCAACTCCTCACTCCCCTACGCGCCGTCAAATGCCCTCCTTCAACCCACAGTTCCTCCAAGTCCTTCGATTAATTGCAGAGGCCGCTCGCGACGAAGATCCCCCTCGCGATCCCACCGCCGAGCCCTCTGGTTCCGATGATTTCCTCCGAATCGAGTTTGACGGCTGGGAAAACCACGAGGAAGAAGAAGAATACGACAACGATGACGAGAATCGATCAGAAAATGAGATCAACGAGAACGATGATGATGATGATGAAGATGAAAATGAAAATGAAAATGATCGAGATCGCGCTGAGAGGAGACGGCGTGATCTTTTACGCTTACGAATCAGAGATCTTACTTCGAGATTTTACGGTCGCCGGAATCGTGTCTTGGACTGGTCGGAGATCTTGCAAGGTTTGGAAGATAACACGATTGAATTCCGTGTGGAGATGCCAGAGGGATCTGACGGTTACGTTGGAAATCCCGAGGACTATGTTGATGCGGCGGGATATGAAGTGTTATTGCAAAATTTGGCGGACAATGATGGTGGATCTAGGGGAGGAGCGCCTCCAGCCGCTAGATCTGTTGTGTCTGCACTTCCAACGGTTGAGATCTCGGAAAGCGAGGGTTTGAGTTGTGCAATCTGTAAGGAATCGGTAAAAACCGGAAGGAAAT
Source organism: Warburgia ugandensis (assembly GCA_035236585.1). NCBI lineage: Eukaryota > Viridiplantae > Streptophyta > Magnoliopsida > Canellales > Canellaceae > Warburgia > Warburgia ugandensis. The sequence continues at coordinate 47,633,390 of CP141129.1, forward strand.
TGCCATGCGAGCATGTTTATCATGGAGATTGCATTGTTCCATGGCTGGAATCGAGGAACTCGTGTCCGGTTTGCAGATTTGAGCTGCCGACGGATGACGCGGAGTATGAGGAGCAGAGGAAGAAGAGGAGGGATCCTTTTTCAGGTGAATAAAATGATATCGGCACTTCTTTTAGGGAGAAGAGAAAGATTTGCGTTCGTGAATCGTGAAACATTTGTGTATGCTTTCTGTTTTCCATTACTGGTTTGATTAACAGAGCAGAAAATCAGCTGTCGATAACCCAAAAAAAAAATTCCCCTTTCCTTTCGAATTACCTGTCTTTGTGATTGTAAATATTTTTCTGTGTTAATTCAACGTCTGTGGCACAAAATTGCGTTCTTTTTTCTTTAGTTTTTCTTGATATTTTCTTCGAATCTCAAAGTTCTGGATGGGAATACTTTGGACTTACATGTCGGCCTATGTACTGATATTTTTCCTGAATTTCTTCTTTCATTTTCAGTTTTTTTGTGATTGTAAGTATTTTCTGTGTTAATTCAAGTGATTTATGAGCAAAAAATATTACTTTCTTCTCCTCTTATTTCTACATATCAGATATCAAATTGGAGTTTTTAGTTGGGTGAGATGGGGACATATTTTCGCTTGAAAAAGTATGAGCAGGCAACTCTGGGTCCACTGGTTCGTGCATTCATCCGGGGGAGCATATCCATTATTAGAGGATTCTGAACCTTTCATTTTGCGGGATTTTGTTTATTGAACGCACAAGATTGGATTTTGATTTTCTGGCCATCCGATTGAAGGCCAAAATCAAGGGCTTCTGATCTCATTGTTTTGATCTCATTCAAAAGTTTGGAGCCGGCTCTATTCTTGGCCGCTCATATTTTGCAGTTTAACTTCACAAATTGCTGGTGAGGACATCAAACGGGGAAGTCAACAGACCCAGATATTTTCTTCTTCTTTCATCTTCGATTTACAGAGAAGGAAAGAGAGGGAGTGGGTGAATGAAATTGACACCCATTTTTTGTTTAATTAGAGGAAAGGCAGATTTCTTTGAGGAGGCAGGCAGACATTCTGATAAGAGAGGTAGAAACGGTTGCTTTCTCTTGTCTTGCCTTTGAATGTGGATTTGGGTCGGAGAGTTGCTAAAAAAAGAGCCTTGGGTAATCAGTCTGCCTTCACGCAATCCTTCTACATTTCCTTGAAGAAAAAAAAAATTGTCAGATGGGATGATGAAAGAGAAAGGTGGGATAAGAAGATGGTGATAAAACACGTTTCTCAATGAATCGTTTCATACTCCACGATCCAGAATAGGAATTTGCAGAATCAGACGACTTTACCTTGGTCGTAGTCAACCACAGCAATGCCACGAAGAGGGGGAATGTGCATATCCTTAACCCTTGAAGGACTGTGAGTTGTTGGGCACGTTGATCGGTCCCCCGTTTTGTAAAAGATTGGGGCCCAAATTCTTGACGATCTAAGATATTTACTCCGAGTGCCAAATGGAGGGTCTGATTTGGCTGGAAAATCTTAATCAAAAGATGGAAGGTTTGGATTACCAACGTATGGGTCGCGCGCTGTAAAGTAGCCGGGAAGAGGAACGCATGCCTTGTCCTTTCGCCCTCTGGACTCTGTCTGTCCATCTCAGAAGTCATTGCGGATACCGACGGGCGGAAATATCAATTTTGTCCGATGGGGCTGTTTTCCTGGACTGTGATCCTCACCAACCTGCTATGGTAAAATAAAGCTAAAACCACGGCTGTTTGTTCACGAATAACTTAAATAATCTTATACGTGTTTTAAGACACAATCCAGAGATTACTTTATCCTTGGTTTTGCGATTGTCGTTGGTCTGTCTTGGCATCGGAAATGTTCCAGGGAGATGCTCCTGTAAATAAAAAAAACAACCCACCATGGAAAGAGAATAAAAGGCAGAAAGGATAGTGGGTTTCTTACCACTCTTGATTTTTGAACGTCTAGCATACCAGAATGTACTGTGATATGAAAGAACAAAAAAAATCAGAGGAAAAAAAGAACGAAACTGTGTCTGTTGTAAAAGTGAAGGAAGCGATAAAGAAGATGACACGGTTAAGTGCTTATTTTGTTTCGCAATGGAGATTTTAAAGTAAGGGACAGAAAGGATTTAATCCAAGTAGGGTTTGGTGACATTCAAAAACTAAACAGTAGAGTTGTTATAGCATGATCTTAAGGTCACAGGTTCGAGACATGGAAATAGCCTGAGTAGAACTGTTATTATATAGTAAAAATAACTTTTTATAAAAATGCAAGATGAGGCTACATATCATAAACCTTCTGTGGTCTACCCACTACCAAACTTTGCATAGACAAGAGTTTCAAGCATTAGGCTATCCCCTTTTTGCTCGTGGCCAAATACTTCTTTTATTTTTGCCCTCCATGGTTATCTTTATCCCCCGGTTCGTAGTCATCCATTCTCAATTAAGACGGAAGATATGTATTCAACTCAGAACAGCTTAAGAGGACGAAGAAAGAAGAGATCACATTTTTATGGTCTATATTTATAATTCCCCACTTTTTTGTCCGAAAAGAAAAGAATCAAGCGTGATACTGCAATTTGTCCTGTGTGTGAAATATTAAAACAAACCCAACAAGGCAAACACCCTCAATGCAATAGATTAAGATAGATGCTCCCCCTCTGAAACCACTCAAAGGAATCATCCGTCCTCATTCTAGTTTATTCCTGCCACACAAACATATAGTATGCTCTTGACGGAAATAATCTATCTTCATTCATAGTACCGTCTTTGGTATGGTTTGGGGGTGATTATAATAAAAGTATAATAATACCACGATGGGAGCATGGGAAATGACATACCCACCGAAGGGTTTCTATAATATTGGCATTCCTTTCTTCTACTTAGCTACTAGAGGCTATTATAATTCGGAAAATGTACAACCAAGAGACAATGACTTGTTTAATGAGTAGCTCATGGCTTTAAGCCAGATCATATATCTTTACTTTCACAGTGGAATTAAAGTTGGCATAAACTTAACCACTCCATCCACATTCACATCATAGGACTGGCCCTCGTCTTGGTTGGACGCAGTTGGGCTGTGATGGATCAGCCCCACCAATCGGGCGCTAGGGAGTTATTAAAGGTGATAGGATTGCTGCATACAGTGCCATATTTATGAGAAGTAGCCAATGATATTGCTGAATGGAGAGCTTTACTGTTAGGCCTCTAATTAGCTAATGATTTGGATGTCACTCATTTACAGATTCCTTGGCTCTGCCCAGCCCATTTCTTCTCCCAGTCTGCAAGTATTGCTAAACTTGGGCACATTTTCTGCATGAAGCGGCCCCGGCTTTGGATGGTCCTATGCTTTAATCTGATTGCTCCTGATCTAGATGTTTAGTTTTGTGAAAATCATCCACGTTCTAAAAATTTATACTTTTGATCACACAACATTTTGTGTAAGCAATAGTCTAAATCCAGATCCTATAAATTTGGTTTTAGTATCCATAATCATTCAATCATCTTGGAATTTAGTTTACAGGATATCAAAGTTGGAGCAATCAAATGTGCAAGTTGGATCACGCAAAAGTGAGTACCTTTCCTCCAAAACTGAGCCTTTTTATAAGAAATAGGGCCGTCATTTGCCCATGAAACTTCCAATCTGAATTTTTCAGTATCCTTATTTTTAGCTTGCAATATATTTATTTCTATAGTTCATGATAATGACAGGCATCAAGAACTTTATCAAGATGTCGGAGGAAAACAGATACTTGGGCTATTTATTAGTAAAATTTAGGGCAGTTAGAAGCAAGCAAATAGCCAACTGAGCGGTAAGAGGGTATCACGATCTTCTAGATATTTCTGTAGTTTCAATCAAGAAAAGGTAATTCTGATAAAAACTTCTAATTGTTCAAAAGTAGGACAGTGACAGTGTACCAAAAGTTGTTAAAATGCTCTACCAGGCTTCTGACTGTGGCCCGAGACTGTTACAGACATAACAATAACTGACACTAAAACAAGTGATGGCTACTTCATCTCTCCATCATTAATCTATAGAAACTGCTAATCCATGTAAGTATATTTGTCATTTTCCACAGCTGTTAGGGTTATCCAAGGTACAGTTCTAACTCAGTGTGTTACAAAATATAAGTATCGTTGCTTGTCCCGCCATACAAAGGCAATTGCTTAGCCAATAACCAATATGCCTGGACAAGAGAGCAAAAATAAATCATAATGGCAAACAAAAGGGCAGCCCGGTGCACGAAGCTCCCATGTATGTGGGGTCTGGGGAAGGGGCAGACCACAAGGGTCAATAGTACGCAGCCTTATCTTGCATTTTGCAAGAGGCTGTTTCCACACCTTGAACCCGTGACCTCAAGCTCACACAACGACAACTCTACTGTTGCGCCAAGGCTCCCCTTCATAATGGCTACAAAGATAAAAAGAAGGAAAAGTTGAGAAGATGGGGGCCTGCCCACTGAAAAATCAAGATAAGAGTTCTGGAAAAGTAAAAGATCAAAAGCAGAAACAAAATTGGTTCCTCACAGCAGCAGACTGGTTGAAGTAAAGTATTCTGGAGTGGTTAAGCACACCTTAAAAATTAGATCTTCTTCTACTCCTTCGAAGTTATGACAAGCAATCCTAAGGCACCGATAAGCAAATACTGCAAGAAAGATAGGCAACAATTAGAATCATCATCATCATCAAAAGCCTTATCCTGATCAAGGGTCAGCAGGCAACAAATAGAATATAGACACACAAGCAGTTACTCTATGAGGCCAGTTCCGTTTAACAGGCAAATAAAAAAATTTAATTTTAAAGGAATTTCCTGACAATAGCTGCTAGAATCTTGTTATTCTGGTTATTGCGTAACTTCTACAGAAGTTTAGATCAAATAAAGGAATTAGTAAGAACTGTAGAAAACAATAAAAATTTGGTCTACACAGCTTACGTGATTCCAGAACTTACAAAAACTAAAAGCCTGCATTTGTTCCAACTGAAAAAGCAGAGTGGTCCTCGTATTCAAACAAAATAATTAGGATTGAACTCTTTCGAATTGCTACACTTTGACAATCAATAAAAAACAGCCTTTGCATTCAAATCTTTTTGAATAACACTTTCAGAAGCAAACAGCTCAGCTTCATCTTTGCACAGACATTTTTTTCAACCTTTTAATGGAGCGAAATGATTAATTGATCAACAGTCTAATAGCAAAGTAGTTACATTAAGACACTATTATGCCATTTCTGTTCTTCAAATCGCCAAAGGAAAAATATTGAAAGATAAAGAAGACCTTGATAATAGGCTTTTCAGTCATGATAATTGTCACCCAGCCAACATATGGTAGAAACCTGTAAAGAAATTACCAACATAGAAAATTAGACCAGGAACTCATATACACAACCAACCACTTGAATCATGGATGATGACCAGATAATAAAGTAAAATAGTCCTGGTTATTGACAATCTACAAGATGAATACATAAATGCTTCAGTGCTTACCCTATAGCCCTCCCCATGATATGGTGTTGCTGAAGCCAGAGCTGACCATGAGCATACAAAAGCCTGTCATCCCCGAAATTGTTATCCCCTGAAAATGGAAAGGTTCGTAAAGACATGGTGGACGGCTGAAGTGAGACAAATTGCACCACTTGAAAAGAAATTATCAAATCAAAGTAACAAGCCACAAATACTAGTTACTGATGATAATAATGGGGAAAGTTGGTTAGCAAGGATCACAAGAAAGAAACATGAAAAACAAACTGTAGCAAGAAATTATACCATTCCTTCACCTGGTAATCATTATTCTGACACAACTGCAGATGATCTCCATTGGTAACATTACCAGGGCCAACACATACATACATCTCAAATTATTAGGTCAAACATAACAAGAATTAGACACTCGGTGCCTTTTTCAAATAATCCATTTCAACATTTCAGCCTGGTAATATCAACAGGGATGATATTGCACCTTATTATGATATATAAGAGATTTTTTTTATATCTACGAGTTTGATACCTTTTGTTAGAACGTCAACCTCTCCAGTATCTTGCCGTTCATGAACCTACAGCAAAAGATTACTGTTTGTTAGGAAAATGATATAAGCACAAGTTTGCTTATGCATAACATATCATGGTCTCCAACAATCATTCCAAAGAAAATAACTGAGAATAAAAAAAACTCAAAGTACTGGGAATGCAGAGAAAGGCAAAACGCAGAGGCAACAGACCATGATCATATTATGAAATGTCTTAGCAATACGAAACATTTCAATGGTTCACCAGCAAATGGCACTCTATGACAATTCCTTTTGATAAAATGTCAGAATTGAAGTCCAAGCTTTTGAGGCCAAAGGAACAAACTGGGAATGGATAGCTCAGGTACAGTGGGGTCATGGTAAGAAGTGCAAGCTTTAAGGGGCTGTTTGACATGGATAGCTAACCTATAGAGTGCGTGCGTGCGTGTGTGGGTGGCCATGTTATAGTTGCCAACAGCTTGCTTCAGAAGCTAAATGCTCCTCATGTTCTTTGAGGAAGCGATGTTGGCAAGCTTCTCTTACTTAAGGGCATCTTCAATGAACTTTTCACTAAAGGTAGGTTTGCCATTTTGGTAATATCCAAAGGAGTGCATCATTAAAACATTCCTTTTAGGGATACTTAAAGAAGTGTATTAATTGTAACTGGTAAAGCAGGAAGCGATTGCAAAGTGATGTGGGAAGCAAAGTGAAAGCATGGTTCTGAATGTAGAGATGGGAAATGAGAATCACTATAGGGACGATGACGAATCCACGCAAAAATGTGGAAAACTTTAGGAGAACATACATAAAAGGTATAGCAAATTACACTAATCTAAGATGGTGGGAAGGAAGCTATCTAAATGGAAGGATGGTTATGGTACATTACAAAAGAAGGGTTCAAGTAGGTTAAGGTTGAGAGTGACTTGAGAAAGAAGTTGCCAGTTATTAGGTTTTAAGTTCAGTTAATAATACAAGTTTAACTTCTAGGAAGTAAATTTAATCCAAACTCAATATCAAAATTACAACTATGAGTTACAACAAGTTTTTTAGAAATATTCTAATGAAGTTCTATTTGTAACTTAAAATGACCATTAACTTACACTCCTTCAGCGTATATTTGTTGAGAAATATTCTAAACAAGTTTTACTTGTGAACAGGGGATATACTTCTAATTAAGGGCAAGCATGTAGGAATTGCAAGGGGAAACATAGTCAAAGCAAGCTTCCATTAAATTTTGGAAGATAATATAGCTTCTGCAATGGCTTCTGGGGAAGATAGCTACCTGCTCTAGTAGGAAGCTTGGTAACTAAAGGTCAGCCCCGGTGCACGAAGCTCCTGCCTATGCGGGGTCCGGGGAAGGGGTGGACCACAAGGGCCTATAGTAGGCAGCCTGACCTTGCATTTTGCAAGAGGCTGATTCCACGCCTTGAACCCGTGACCTCAAGGTCACATGATGACAACTTTTACCGTTGCGGCAAGGAAGCTTGGTAACTACGATTTGAAATTCAAAAAAATCAATTACATTGAGATTTCAAGAAAGCCATTGAGACACTGACATGTTAAGTGGGGGACGAAACATTCATAGTTCTCCACCATAAGTGGACTTCAGAGACATCTAAATACTGGTGTATTTCACAAAGACAGGTTCAGGTACAGCATGAAGCAGTGGATAATTTTACTACTATCGTCCCATATGAAGCACTGAAGTGCCTCATAATAAATGCGGCAAGTCAAGACAAAGATATGTTCACTATGCAGAAAAGGTGAAGTTGCATAATGCTGCAGAAAGAAAACATGTATGGAAAAAGGTGGGCCAAAATAACTACCTTGATTACTCGATGGACAATTGGAATTTCACGTCCCTGAAACAAAACAAAAGTGAGAGATATTAGCACTTGTTCTGCAGATATGTCTCTGAAATCAATAACAATGTAAATAAAAGTTTTTTAAAAAAAGAATGCAATTATCAGTAGCTTCAAGCCAAAAGAGCCAAGGAGAAACAGCACCATCCACCACACATCCAGTAATCATCATTCAGGAACATAAAATGAACAACACAGTACCAGCATACAGGAAAAACCGTTCACTGCTGACTCTGTTGTGTCTAGACTGTAGACCAAAGTTCTATACTAAAATGATCATGCTTCCCAGATCATATTACCGCAAAATCCATGGGAAGCAAGAATTATTAATACCACGAATTGTTCACAATTATACATCAAATATACGTAGATAGGACATTACTCATGAAGCCATTTGGCTTGCAGGGAACGACACATCCATTATGATATTCCTTATGTATAACATAGATAAAAATTATTAATAGGGAGCAGCATGTGGAAGATCACTGGATAAAGACTGTAAAAGAAGACTAGGAAATGAAAACTTTTTCTTTTCTACCTTGGTAGTATCGCAGAGTGGAGAAAGGATGATTGGATTTGGAAATGACCTGCTTGTGGTATTACCAACTTTGGTCACAAGCGCACGATAGGATATCCGATCATGCCTGTGGAAATGGAGACAGCAAAATAGTTCCAGAATAGTTTTTGTCAAACTGCAGCCCATTATTGATCCTGGGCTGTGATTCATTTGGTAGGAGACAATGACTCTCTTGGAAATTTAATATCGATGAAGAAGGTTGGCAGGAATTTCTCCTTCAAGGATGCTTTTATTTCCAACTTCAGCTGATGCTATGTCAGGTAGAGAAAAGCTAGCAACGGGGTTTACTAGGTTAAGGTTGATACTTCAGCTTCATAGAACAGGAGAAAAGGTCATTGACATGTGGTAGCAACTGTCAACTATACCTCGTTGGAAGAGAAGATGAAGAAACCAATTGAATTGAAATGGACAGTGGGACGTGGATGCTTGTCACTAAGATAGGGTGTTACCAAATTTTATCACTTTCGGATCTATGGAGAAGGGAAAGCAACTCAAGTAAAGGGCGCTCTTCTTTTGGACCTTTGGCCAATGAAATGTCAGTGGAAAAAAGGCTGGTCAATGTGGTTAACAAGGTTGAGATTGATGCTTCATCTTCACAGAATGGGAAAAGATTTCTCGTTGTCAATGTCATAGGGGGAGTGTTAACCTACCCAGTTGGAAGAGAAGATGGAAACAGATTTCACCAAACTGGCCTGAGAGGATGTAACCATTTTACCGAGATGGAGTTTCACCAGGTTCTTCACAGTTTCAGATCTATGGAGGAGATGAGCAAGTGCAGAGAGGTGAAGGATGTTTGATGTAATATTTTGCATAAGACAAAAAAGTATCACAATAAAAGGCAAAGTTACATCTAACAAAGATTTACTCTATTAAAACAGCAAAACCCACTTTGTTTTTTTGAAGGTTGGACACGTGCACCCATGAGCGCCCTTGAGCCCTGTCCACCAAGGAGTGATGCTCCTCGTGTCACTACAATAGAAGGCCTTTGCTCAAACATCACTAGTATTTGGGACAAACTTAAACAGATAAATTTCTGTTGGGAGTTTCTTAGCCATACAAGGTTCCTATGCTCAATCAATTGCATCTAAGTGACTAACCAATGCTGGGCCATCACTTAGGCGGCTTAAATTCCAAATATCATGTCACTCAAAAAGTGAAAAGACCTCTAGCCCTTGAATGAATGAACCACAAAGGGGCTGCTGAAGTTTGTGGGACAGAAGATTCACTTTTAACATGCTAAGTTGCTAACTTAAGAGTAGCCGTTTCCGACTGGTGAGATTTTTTGGTCCATGAGCCATCCATGGTCCTGTCCATCCACTGGTGGGTCCAACACGAGGAAAAAGTTGTACAACATAGCTATGAAGCAGCAAACCATGACATGAATTGCCTAAAGTTTAAAGCTTTCTCCTTCACATCACTGTCAACTAATACCATAGATTTGTTTCAGTAGCAAGTTGAACAGACTATGATTGGAAATAAATCTATAGTCTTAAGCATTATTAGTAAGGTGTTACCGTAACATGCACACAAGTTTTTTCACATCTCATACAGATCTTTCTAGCAAAACACCCACTCTACATCAGTCAGGTTCCCGGAAAACCCAAGAAAGATTATCTTAGTTTTAGGCACTACCAGTAAGGTGGCACCATTGTCATTATGACTTTGAGGTCTTTACCAAATTTAATTGCATGAATTCATAGACAATGAATCATCATCATCATCATCAAGACCTTATCCCAATTAGGGGTCACCCATATGAATCTTATTCCTCCATTCCTGTCTATTAAGTACCAATTCATAGACAATGAATAAGACAATCAAATTAAGATCACAAAGCTCATTATATACAACAAGGCTGGACGAAATAACCAATGTCATTCATGAAAAAAGAAACTAAGTTAAATAACAATAGAGAATACATACGTCAACGTGAAATACGACAATTTCCCCAGCACGAATAGGATCTTTGCTCATATGCAAAAATAATATATCCCCCTGCAATTGTAAGATATGAACACCTTGTCACAGGAAAAGAAATGTAAAATACAAACAGAAAAGGTTTGAAAAGGGAAATATGCAATTTCAAGGACACAAACCCCTAATGGACAAACTAAAGGCCTGTTTAGTTGGCAGGAAATGGACAGAAATTGATTTTCTAGGGAAAAGGAATTCTCCATCAAAAGTGTCGTATGCCTTGAAATTGAATTACAGCAAAGACCCAAAAATTTTTGATGGCATAGAATTTTTGGGCCTTTGGCATAATTCAATTTCAAGGCCTAAAGCAATTGAGCATTATTATAAACAAATTAATGCAACCAATACCAAACTGAATTTAGACAAGACATATGTGTTCCTTTTCAAAATCAAAGTCATGACAGATAGTAATCCCATCAGAAAAGAAAAGTTAACAGATTTCCAGAAAGGTAACAAAATCAGAAGAGGTCTTGAAAAAGTAGAAAGGCAATTCCTTTTTCATTGATACAGATAGGAAAGTCATTCTCATTTATAAAAGCATTCCCATTTGGAGACACATATCATAAACACATACATAAAGAGAGAGAGAGGAGGGGGAGGGAGGGAGGGAGGGGAGGTTGTGATGCTAAGGCTAAGAGCTTAACTTTTCCTACCTCAATTTCATGGGGTATTATTGTATGCAACTCTCTATATGAATGATTTTTATTTCTGTATCCTAACTGTACAGACCAGAATGCTGTAATGCAATGGATGAGTGCACATGAGTGCAGCTCACAGTTAGTCTCCATTAGTTTGCCCAGCAAATCTGGTATAAAGCCATTTTATTCATAAAAAAGATTGTATGCTGAAAATCCCTGTCCGTCACTAATCAAGTGGTAATGACACATATGTCAATCCTTATCCTTGTTACAGATGTCTAGCTTAGAGGTATCAAATAGACTGCTAAACAAGCTGCATTACTTGAAATACTGTTCCATAAATGAAGGAAAGGTGTCAACGTATTCAAACAGCATGTGAGCAATTAGAGCGAGCATGTGAAACCATCTGCATCAACTAAACAGACTCACCCGCTTAAAGCCAGGTTCCATGCTTCCAGAAAGAACGACAACCACAGGTGACTCACTCCCGGTGACACACATTAATCCCTTCCATATTATCAATGCAGATGTAACAATCATACCTGAAACAAAAGCATGATTGGAAAACTTTAGTTACATATATATGAAACCACAAAATAGAACAGCTAAGCCAATTATTTGCTGATACAAAATAAATACTGGGTTAAAAGAAAATGTCAAATTTAGAAGAGTTCACCAAACAAATTGGAATCGGTATATCAAACAAATCAAAATGAATTGTTAATGAAGAAATGCACCAAATGAAACTATTCCTTCTCAAAATAGCATAAGTTTAGGCAACTGAAAATGGTTGGCTGACACTTAAAGAAATACATTATCCTTAGCCTAAACTTGCAACAGTAACTGGCAACCATCTTACTGATGACATGTGAAACCATTGTAAACACCAGCTTCTGGTTGAACTGGGAAGGAAACTACCAGATATCACTGTAATATGAATTGCAGAGAATACCAATTTTAAGGCTTATTCACAGATTAAAATGAAATTATGATTGAATACCACTAAAAGAAAGTAAAACCTGCAAAGGTTGCAGGTTGAAGTCAGCTGGTCCACCAACTTCAGGAAAAAAGAAATCCAAAATGGTTTCAATAAAGAATCGCAGGGCATTTCCAGATATATTACTCAAAAGAATCAACACAATACACCTAGTTGATTGGGGGCAGCCCCGGTGCACGAAGCTCCCGCCTATGCAGGGTCCGGGGAAGGGGCAGACCACAAGGGCCTATAGTAGGCAGCCTTACCTTGTATTTTGCAAGAGGCTGATTCCACACCTAGTCGATTGGAATTGAGAAAATTCTGTCCTCGTTGTTACAAGCATACGATTCACAGGGGGATCAAGAAACAAATTGAATAGAATGTCTGTGTCACTCGTCAAAGGACGAGTAAGAAATTACATATATAATAAATCCAGTACTAATGCAATGAAAGGTCCAGTTAGAGAGCCTGATAACCAACACTCTAGGTATAGCGGGTTTGGGGATTCCAAGTCTAGATTAACAAATGAAGAGATAGCAGGAACCCTCTTTCAGGAAAGATGGCATTCTCTTTATTATAAAAAGTAAGGTAGGCAACTCTTTTCTGAAAGAAGGTTTGAGTTGCATCTGCTAATTCTCACTTTCAGAACGATAACCTTGACAAAGCAAATTCAACAATCAAATGAGGAATCAGAGGAGAATACACCTCCCTATTGAAGGTCATTGTATGAACAACTACAATGTGAACCTCCTCTGCTAATTTGACGGAGGATTATAACTGATGACTTCCAAGTTTTGGAAGCTGGGGAAAAACACCTAGAAGCATAGCCAGATCTTCTGGGCACCAGGAAGTTGGCAATGCAGAAGTTCATAATCAGGAGTAAGATGACAAATCAGCTGACTGGATAAATGGCGATCGTCGATTTAGCAAACAAGGGAAGGCGCCCAGCCTTGGCTGCAAAACTTGACAACACTTGTTATTCATGTAACAGGTTCACTCCATTACTCTATAAATTCAGTTCTATCGCATTGTAAATGAAGAGACTTCCAATGTAAAGATATTTCTCACAGCAAGAGCACCACATTTCAGGACGAAAGTTGTTTGCTTGCATCAATAAATGATGGTACTTCCAATCAGAAGCAGTGCCCCAATATGCTTCCCACCCTTGCTTCCCCCATATTCAGCAGATCTTGCAGAACGTGAGAAATCATAGCGTATCCAAAGGATCTAAAATGCACACCCCTTCAAGAATGGGGGAGAAGCAAATGATCCTATTTTAGAGGCTGGATGCCATTAGCAAACTTCGGTAGTATCAGTTTTCAGTCCCTACTCAACATCACCAAAAATTCCTGCCAAAAAGAGAAAGTTGCTACTTGCTAGAATAACTCAAGCACCTCGCCATTAACACTAAAGCTTCACTTATGATGAACGTTGGAAGACATACAGTAAGTGCAGAATATCAAATAAGAGTACTAATAAAGGATGACCTTCTCCTAATCTCTTCATAGTGATTGAATGATACTTAAGGAGGACATAACACTGACAAATTTTTTATCTTTTCCATTAGTTGGAGGAAGGCATTCAAATTCTAGGACAAAAGGATCATCGTGGGAAATGAACTCACAATCTGTGGAATAAGGACCTTGCATGAACCTCTGCAACTAAAAAGAAAGTCTTTATCATTATTCATAACAAGATTAGTGATAACTACGAAACATAGAAGATGCCTACTATCGCATCTCCTCATTTGTGTGCCAATGAATTCTCTACGAGTTAAATTCCCCAGGCCCAACCATCCTTTTGCTTTAACCAACAAAAATAAAACCCCAGAATCAATCAAAAAGGATGGACCGCCCTCTCTCATCTCATCAGATCCCAAAAGTAAAAAAATCCAGAAGCTTACAAGCATAAAAAATGTACAACCAAAAGCCACTATTTCACTCGATGTTCGACACTCCACTGGAGCAAATAAGCCGACATCATCACTTGACTCTTTGATTTGCTGAGACCAATACTTAAAACAGCTACGCCTTTCGTATTGAAATAGAATTTGCAGAAATCTCTCTCTCTCTCTCTCTCTCTCTCTAAGACAACAGGGATCTCGCAGAAAAACTTCTTCATCTTCTTCGACAAACGCATGAATGTAAAGACAGATAAATCAAAATCCATATGCCATTTTAGCATGGAAAGATCACCAAATAGAGATGCGAACTGAAAAGCAAACAAATCGAAATAGAAAATTACCTCCATTAGAAGAAACTAGACACGATTTCGGAATCAAATCCAAGAAGTGCTTACCGAGACTGATGACCTGAGTTAGTACATGTCGAATCTGAAGGGATCGGATGGAGTCCAAGCTCTCGCCAATCCAACCCATTTTTACCCGTCTCTCTCTCTCTTCCTCTATGTCCGGTTTTTTATCCACCGAAAATGCCAAGAAGGTCCTGTCCGGCCTCCGATCGAAACGGAAGGGCCGGCATCCGTGCTTTTATTTCAATTCCCAAAATATCCTCCCGTCGTAATAGAGGACCTCTTTTTCCTACACTGGAACAGGAACGGGCGATTACATGGCAACTTTGCGGCGCGTGATTTTTGGTTTTCCACGGATCTCCAGTAGCCAATCACATGAACGGATCTAATCATCCAAACGTGGCCCCCGAATGCTCCACCTTAAAATCTCCTGTACATGGCAATTGAGCTGGCAAAACGGATTGTAATTACGGGTACTTCCTTATATCCGTATAAATGACCCAACCCATTAAATTTTTGACCCGTATGGATTGTTCGGATTTGTAACCCGTATGGATTTTTCGGCGAACACTCGTTTATCTGCAGATTGAGCCTACAAGGACGAGGATATAAGAATGAAATGAGAATATCTTTATTTTAAAGTTATTCACAATCGGTGTCATATTTACATTTCTGTATGTGATGGCTGATTTATCCCATTAATATTATTTGCTTACGTTAAAAATCATTAAAATAATTAAATTTAAATTATTATTATTATAAATTTTATCATTGCATATTACCCAGAAGTTACACAATGCGGGTTGGATTTGGATTTGGCTTTTAAAATCCATTTATAAACATTGTCTGATCTGTTTGACCTATATGCGTGATAAATTGGATCGGCTTTGATCCATTTATTTGTTGTACCAGCTCTAAATGCCGCAGTTCAGGGTTATGGCCCTAAGCACGTCTCCAACAAAATCAATGGTTTAGTATCTGGGCTTGAAAAACAAAGCTTCAATCGGCTACCAAATGTCTAGAACAAGTGGTCATAGAAAGTTGGCATCTCTTAAACATGTTTGGTTATACAAAAGGGGCAACCCAGTGCACAAAGCTCCAGTCTGTGGGGTTTGTGGAAGGGGCAGACCACAAGGGTCTACAATATGCAGTCTTACCTTGAATTTGTACCATAGGTTGTTTTCACTCCTTGAACCAATGACCTCAAGGTCACACGAGACAACTTTACCATTGCCCCAAGGCTCCCCTTCAATTCTTCAATTATGACAATAATAATAAATATCTAATATCTACACTCCACTTTTTGATATATATACTCCCATCTAACATCTCAAAGAGCTGTAACTTCGAGTGAGCCCACCATTTAGAAGATTGCAACCATTAGTAAGCTTCCAATTGTATCTTGTGAAAAGTGGGATGGGCATGTGGCCTACAAGAAGGGTTGTGCATACATTAGGTGCCAAAAAATTTTAAAGATACCAATTATCCATTTGTTCATTGATCAAACCAATGATTCAAGTGGGGCTTATTTCTTGGGAAAAATAAAAAGTCATTCAAGTATAGCTTCACTTTTAAAAAAAAAGTTGGGACTAATTCTTATTCATACATAGATGAATAGATTTAGAGGATATATATTTCTGGCTAGAGAGAAGAAGGGGAGCCTTGGCACAACGGTCAAAGTTGTCGTCATGTGACCTTGAGGTCACAGGTTCAAAGTGTGGAAATAGCCTCTTGCAAAATGCAAGGTAAGGCTGTGTACTTTAGGCCTTTGTGGTTCACCCCTTTCCCAGACCCCGCATAGGCGGGAGCTTCGTGCACCAGGGGTAGATTGGTAGAAAGAAGTATTCAATTTGTATTAGAATTTGAAGATGGAAATGTTGTATGGCTAAAAAAGAGTGGATGTATAGAGCAAAAACTTTAGGAGCCCATTGATTAACTAATGAAATAGTATATAAACTAGGCAGTTGCCTATACAATGGATAGCTTATTTATTTATTTAGTAAACATCTATGTTATTAAAAAAGAATTATGAGTAGTGTTTTTAAGTAAAAGTGCATGAAGTAGTCTATAAAAGAGTATTATAAATATATAATTCAAAGAGGTTCCTCGTGATATTAAATATATATACATATATTACACAGAGTCTGCGTTGAAGGGGAGTGAAAGAAGTGCATGATCGCTTTATTATCATCTCACAACATTTCTTTGGAAGATATAAGTCATCTACCACGTCTATAATGGCTCAGATGGGCCGAAAACCAAACCTCAAGCTCGTTAGATAGTTTAAGTATGTGGTTTTATAAGTTAAAATCGCAATCATACATTTTTGTTAATTTTTTCAAGGACGCAAAAGAAATGGTTAGGATCAATTTAATGCACTGATTTATAATATTCCTATCAATCTCTTTTTTTTTATTTTTGGATTCTTCAATATGCTCGTTCTATGCTCAATTTCATAAATTATAATAGAGTATATTGAGGCTTTTTCTTAGAAATAATCAAATATAAAATATTAATAATATGAACATGAGGAGACAAAAAAAACGATAATATTAAAGTGTAGTGAATTCAAGTGACAAGAGAGAGAGAGAGAGAGTTGACTTCTTTAAATTCCACTCACTGAGATGGAGAGGTTTTTAGGAGTATAACAATAATTAAAGAGAGGTGGTTAGAAAAAAGGGGGAATATAGGAATGATTAAGAAGTGTCATCTTTGACGAAGGCAATTAAGATAGGAGAAAAAGTATAAAAAAAAATCTTATAAAAACTCCAAATTTTGAAGAAAAAAAAGAAGAAAAAATGGCAAAATTGGCACATGTCAAAAGAACAATGAGTGGGGTGACTAACTATATTGGTTTATTACATGGTAGATAAAAGTAAATAAATTTTTTCTCAAAAACCATCCAGTGCAATTGGCCACGAAAAGCACCTTTCCTTGTTATGCCTGGTCTAAGGTTCAAGGTGACACGTCCCCCTCATTGGAGACATTTCAAGTAAATTTAGGAATTATGATAATAGGTTCTTCGTATTTTGCTTCGTAGTTCTTCACTGTAACATTAATATATATATATATATTATGTGTCGTAAGAAAAAATAAGGCTTAAGGTAAACTATTGCGTGGCACAAGGCACAAGTATAAGTAGCTTTGAAAGAGCATGTATGGTTAACTTTGAGGGCACTCAATGTAGCTCAAGTTATTGCTTTGAATAGAGTTTGAGTCCAAATTCACGTACTCACTTGATTTTACTAGATAGCATGCTACTCAAGGTAAAGTAAGTTTGCCAATATATTGGGACGAGCTTGACCCAAGCTAAGATGAGTTTGACTTGAGCTAAGATAAGCTTGACCAAGTTTGACTTGAATTAATTTAACATGGAGCTAATCAATATCAATTTCACTCGATCTCATTCAATTTGGGTGAATTGATTAACTTTATCATTATTATGCTAGATTAAGGCTGTCTACTATAGGCCTTTGTGGTCCACCCCTTCCCGGGACCCCACATAGGTGAGAGCTTAGTACACTGGGCTGTCCCCTTTAGGCTAGATCAGTGTTGGTCCAACTTGAGCTAGCTAATTTTCATGAAACTCATTGTTAATCTATTATTATCATTAACTCATTATTTAGTACATCACGAGCTAGGCTAGTTACTGTCCTATCTCTCACGCAATGCATTTTACTTAAGCAAGACATATATGGAGTCTATGAGTCAAAATACTCATTCTATACATTTGCAAGTAAGCAAAATCATAAGAGATAGTACAAATTTTCTCAACTAAATAATATTTATTAATGATAAAATAAATTTGTACATATGTACCTTCATCTTTTATGAAAATCTCACATAAGAGCCCCATTTTTGAAATGGCCCACACAAGGGCCCAATCTTATTTTAAGCGTATCTATGTAAGGGTCCATGTAACGGTATTTTAAATTAAGATATAGAATGGCCACACATGTCATTTCAAAAATTTAAGATAGAGAATGTCTTCAAGGTTACACAACGACAACTCTATTGTTAGGCCAAACCTAAGCACTCTATGATAGACAAAATTGTTAGCAAGGCGTGATTCAATTCATCCCCTAGTTTAAGAGATATTCTATCAATGATATCACCAATAAATGAATAAAAGTGCATTATCTAATCAAATTACAAAGAAGAAGAGCTCCTCCCCTCTGTGTTCGCTCATATTTACAATCACCTAAGGTCTCATATAAAAATAATAAAAAAAAAATAATAATAAAAAATATATATATATATAGAGGTATTAGTTGCAACAATTTATTGTAGGTGTAAGGAAAAGCTAACGTTTGATTGGTTGAAAAAAAATAAAAAGCTATAATTTTCGTTGTCTTTTTCTGATTTTTAACTTTTTCATAGCCAAGACATGCAATAAATTGATGTAGCTAACACTCCTTGTATACACACACACACATTTGTTAGATCATCCCTTTAGGTGTCTCAATAGTTCAAAAAAAGAATGAAAAAACTTCGCATGATGAATATACACGTGCGAAAATCATCACAAAACCCTCTCCCTCTTTCCTAAAGCCCCTACTCACCCCGCGACTCGGCGGCTGCTCTCTCTCTCTCTCTCTCTCGCGTTTCACCTCCTCCTATGGACCGAAATTTCGAATTCGAAGCTGCAAGCTCAGATGAAGAGAGAGAAAATGAAGAAGAGAACGAAAACAAAGAAGCTCGATCTCCTTGGGAGTTTACCTCGTACTCTGAATCAGTTGCAGAGGAACATGCGCGGAAGAGCACTTCTTCTGTCGATACCAAAATCTTCAAACTTCGTGAAGAACGAGGCCTTCAACAATTAACTAACAAAGATGACAATGATGACGATGACAGTGTAGTCTCTGAACCAGACCGGCAAGTAAGTTCCTCTCCCTCTCTGGTTTTTGTTTTTGTTTTAATCTTAACCTAGAAGTTGAAAGTTTTGATCTTTCTGAGTCTTCTTGCACTGTTTATTGACTGGAACGAGCATATTCTTACTTGCTTTTCTTATTTGGTTTGGGTTGTGAACTCTTAGTCGGCTACTCAAACAGAAAAGATCTACCATTTCGGCTCTTCTGCTCAGAATTTGGAAAGAGATCTGATAAATCTCTTTTCGTAGTTATTTCTTTTTTATGTTTTGGGTGTAAATTAAAAAATATGATCTTCTCAATCATCTTACACGGTTTTGCCCTTGCCTCTCTCATTATTTTGGGTTGATAGAGCAAATTTTTGTATGCATTTTTCCCTTGCTTTTCAATTTCTTTCATGGATATGAAAGCCTTGAATCCATTATTATTTCCTGGTAGAACCTTGTGTCCATTTTAGTTCATGACAACTTATCTAGGCCTTGAAAACTAAGGAATGGTCCAACCCACATCATTCCACATTAGTGCCTGTTAAATATCAATTTGATCAGGTGATAAAAGTATATAGATGGTTATAATTACGTGAGACTTCAATGTTATGAGCTTGAAAAGATTTTCGTCGATGTCACGTGAGCTATTGGAAACTTTTCCTTTATGTTTAGTGTATACCATCGCAATGTACATGGATAGAAAGTTTAGTGATCTCAAGAAAATTTCTTGGTATTTTCTAGGAAGATTATAGGCCAGGCGATGATGATGTTGATGGTGGAGATACTGTTCCAGCCTCGAACACATATTTTGCACCATCTGAAGGGACTTCTTTTCATGCAAATTCATTCCTTGAGCTTAATCTTTCTCGACCTCTGCTTCGAGCTTGTGACACCTTGGGATATCAAAAGCCAACACCAATCCAGGTTTGCATTTTGTTCGTAAATAAAATCTTTATTGTTGGTCTATAGTCTTAATTTGTTTCAGATATATTGGTTGAAGTTTAAAGATGCTAATTCTCTCTAGCATCATCCAATAAAGCAAATAACATTACATATTTAAGATTTATTTTTCATCTGATGCATTTGTTAATCATTTTTTAAACTACCAACCAACTTAAATTCTATTGAACTCTGTTCAACTCATGTAGTCATTACTTCATTTATAGGACTGGAGTGTTGAAAATGAAGAAAATTAATGAATTTATAGATGTTATGATCTGTCACATCTCATTTGGCCAACTCTATTTGAACTTACACTAGAAAGAGTTCTCCAGCAACTAATTTACATACTATCTTCAGTCAACTTTGATAGCATAACTTTGACCTCAGAAGTGTTCAATGCAAAATAGGTTTCTATTTGCTTAAACTTAGGGTGAAGAGCGATGAAGAATCCAACCTAGAGATTTTCGATGGTCATCATCAGCAATTTTCTGCATGCAGGCCCTTTTTTGTTGCTTCCTAATCCTGATACTCTTATTTAGAATCATGTCTGCTTAGTTGCCCACGATCATCTTGGGCTTCTCAAGTTCTGAAGTCATTTTTTACCTAAAAGTGTGCCATTAGCTTAGCTGCATGGCTGCAGCAGCTGCTGAAGTCTGAACCAATGAACCAGCATCACTACAGGCTTGACCTAGTACTTATTGTTTCTGAAATTAACTTGGTCTTTATCCAGTCACTTTTTGCAAATTTCTTCCTCTTTTTTAGCTTCGTTTTCTGTTTCATGAATTTTTGTCTTTGTTTCATTGTTTTGCTCTATTCTGTCAGATTATGATATCTTGCCTCTTTGGATTGCTCTTTTCTTAAGATGTGGTGTACAATGTAATGCATGATTTTTTCTTGTAGGTACAAGCTTTGCTGTCAGTGTTATTTAGTCATATTATAAACAGCTTGACACATGTGTGCAATCTCTTCTTGACATCATGTTAAATTGTTAATTTACTTCCTGTAGGCAGCTTGCATACCATTAGCATTAACTGGACGTGATATCTGTGGAAGTGCTATAACTGGTTCTGGAAAGGTATTTTTTGAACATCTGATTTTGTATGCTTTCTTCATTTTCCATCACATTAATACTACCACTAGATTCTGACTTTTAATCATGTAGACAGCTGCCTTCACGTTACCTGTCCTTGAGAGATTACTGTTTCGTCCAAAGCGTATACATGCAATCCGGGTGTTAGTCCTTACCCCAACAAGGGAATTGGCAGCACAGTAAGTTTTCTTGTTCTATTTTTGCTCCATTTCTTGCAATGTGCTATGCCTTTCCCCTGGTGATCTGTTTGCTTGTGCACAACAATGGTTCTGGAAAACCGTAACATTGGCAAACTTTGGGCCTCTATGGTCCGGAAACTTGCTTTCTTGCTGGTCTATTTCATTGGTTGATCTAGAGCTGTTTTCATGCTGATTTATTTTGCAATCTTTAAGTATAATGGTCTTGTTGTTTCATCATCAAGACCTTATCCCAATTAGGGGTCGGCCACATGAATCTTATTCCTCCATTCCACTCTATTAAATACCATGGTTTCATTTCATCATCATCATCATCATCATCATCATCATCATCATCATCATCATCATCATCATCATCAAGACCTTATCCCAATTAGGGGTCGGCCACATGAATCTTATTCCTCCATTCCACTCTATTAAATACCATGGTTTCATTTAGTTCCAAAGTTTTTAAGTCTTTCCTCACCACTTCTATCCACGTTCTTTTGGGCCTTCCTCTTGCCCTTTTAGAACCTTCAACTTGTATTGCCTCACTCCTTCTAACTGGTGCCGTTGTTGGTCTCCTTTGAACATGTCCAAACCATCTAAGTCTAATTTCCCTCATCTTGTTACCTATTGGTGCTATCCCTAAATTTTCTCTAATATTTTCATTTCTAATTCTATCCTTTCTTGTCTTACCACTTATCCATCTCAACATCCTCATTTCTGCGACACTCATCCTATGAGCATGATGTTCCTTAACTGCCCGACACTCTGATCCATAGAGCATGGCCGGCCTTATAGCCATCCTATAGAATTTTTTCTTTAGTTTGAGTGGCACCCGCTGATCACATAAAACACCCAATGCACATCTCCATTTGTTCCAACCCGCTTGGATTCTCTGGGTAACCTCCCTCTCAATCTCTCCACTCTCATGGATCACTGATCCTAAGTATCGAAAGTGGTCTCTCATGGGGACCTCTTGGTTATCAATCTTGATTGGTGTTCTACTCCTACTCTCCTTGCTAAAATTACATTCCATATATTCTGTCTTAGTTGGGCTAATTTTAAATCCTTTCAATTCTAATGCTTCTCTCCATAACTCTATCTTTATGTTTACACTCTCCCTTGTCTCATCAATTAGGACTATATTGTCTGCAAATAGCATGCACCAGGGAATCTCCTCACGCAGATGTTTTGTTAACTCATCCATAACTAATGTGAAAAGGCATGGATTCAATGCCGATCCTTGGTGCAATCTGACAGTGACAGGAAAATCACCAGTCACGCCACTAGTGGTCTTAACATTTGTTACTGCTCCCTCATACATATCTTTAATTTTGTCTATATATCCCTGAGAAACCTCTTTACCACCCAACACCCTCCATATTAACTCTCTAGGGACTCTATCGTAAGCTTTCTCTAAGTCAATAAAGACCATGTGCAGGTCTTTTCTCCCCTCCTTATATTTCTCTACTAATTGTCTTAGTAAGAAAATAGCTTCCATGGTAGACCTCCCAGGCATGAAACCAAACTGATTCTCCGATACACTTGTTTCATGTCGTAGCCTCTTCTCAATCACTCTTTCAAAAAGTTTCATGGTGTGGCTCATAAGTTTGATCCCTCGATAATTAGTGCAACTCTGAATGTCTCCTTTATTCTTATAGATTGGTACAATAGAGCTTTTCCTCCACTCATCAGGCATTTTCTTTGATTTTATGATCTTATTAAACAACTTGGTCAACCAAACTATCCCAATATCTCCCATATGCTTCCAAACCTCTATTGGTATACTATCAGGCCCTATGGCCTTTCCTGATTTCATCTTTCTCAAGGCTTCTTTTACTTCAAGTATTCTAATCCTACGTTCATATCTTTTATATCCAGTGTTATTTAGATTTATAGTATTTTCAATCCCTATATTCTCAGGGCCACTGTCATTTAACAATTTTTGAAAGTATATTTCCCACCTTTGTTTGATCTCATCATCTTTGACTAATACCCTTTGATCATCGCTTCTAATGCACCTAACATGCTCTAAGTCCTTATGTTGATTGTTTAACCGCAAGTGCACGGGCTATTGTAGTATAGCTATGCAAATACGGGTCGATCCCATGAGGACTTGATTTGAAGTGATGGAGTTTTAAATAAAATTCAACTAAAATAATAAAAACAAAGATTATACTAGAAATAAACTAAAATCCAGATGTATGCAATTGTTCCAATGTTCCCAAATATTTATTCCAAGGAAAACAGAAAATAAAACTAAAATGCGTCTTGGATAAGCTTGTCCTTGGATTGCACTGTCTTTGGATTAGTCTGTCCTTGAATAGTCTGTCCTGGAGTGCACTGTCCCTGAATAGTCAAAATGAAGATAAGGTAAAACTAGAATAACATAGGGACATAGTTGGAATTAGTCTAGGGACACAGTTGGTATTAAACAGGGGACACAGATGGGATTTCTGAGATCTGCCAGGGGCACAGATGTAATTACACTGGGGATACAGATGTAATTTTTAATAAAGGACAGAAGTGGAATTACTGAGATCTGCCAAGGGCAGACTCGTAATTTTCTGGGATTTCTGGTTTTTAACGAAAAAAACCAGGAAAACAAATGGGGAAGAAGAGGAGAAAACCGTAGGAGGGAAGAAGGAAGAAGGAGGGAGGAGAAGAAGAAGAAAAGGAGGAGAGGAACACGGGAGGAAACCCGATTTGGGTTTTCTCTCCTTGAGCCGGCCGGTGATTGTCGAAACCAGAGAAGGGGGAAGAAAAGAGGAAAGAGATGAGAGAACCGTGGGCCGTCCGGAGGCAGGGAAATTTTTGCCGAAGATGGAATTGGAGGAGGAAGGGGAAATCGGGAGTGGAAACCTGTTCTGGCCGTCCGACTCTGGGAAGAGATGGGACGCAATCCGGCTGGTGGAGATGGAGGAGAAACTGGCCGGAGCTGAGCGACAGGGAAGAAGATGGGAGAAATAGGAAGAAGGAGAAGATGGGGATTTGGGCTGGTCTGGTGTCGTGTGCGAAGGATCTCTGGGCAGTCCGGTGCTGGGCTGTGAAACACGGAGAGAGAGAGAGAGAGAGAGAGAGAGAGAGAGAGAGAGAGAGAGAGAGAGAGAGAGAGAGAGAGAGAGAGAGAGCATCGAGGAAAGAGGGAAAAGTGGGACTCTTGCGCTGTTCTGTAGTGGAGAGTGGCCGGTGCGATCCCGCTTCAGGCGGTGATGCAGAGATGGTAGGGGTAGTGCCGGGTACGAGAAGAGAACGAGAAGGAGAAAGAGAGAGAAATAGAGAGGGAATAGCTATGCGATGTGAAGTGAGAAGAGGGAGATGTGGAGAGGAGAGGAGAGGAGAATGTGCCGGCCAGCTTGGTGTGTCACGCACCTATGGCCGGCCTGGCATTTGATTTGATTGGAGGTGGAGATGGGGAGTAACTGAGAAAGAGAATGGGAGTGGAGAGAGGAGAGAGGAGGAGAGAGAGTCAGCCCAGCCTGCACCTTCCTAAAAGGGAAAAACCTCCTTTTTGGAGAAGAAAGAAGGGTCTTTTAAAAGAGAGATAGGGAGAGACGTATAGGAGAGAGGGATAAGAGAGAGAAAAAGAGAAAAGAGAGGAGAAAGATAAGAGGAAAAGAAAGGAGAAAGATAAGGAAGATAAGAGAGAGAGAGAGAGAGAGAGAGAGAGAGAGAGAAAAGAGAGATAAGAAAGAGAGTGGGTCCACTGGAATTCTAGTCTTATTAGAACTCTGCAAGTCTTCAATCTTGTTTTGTACTATGACTCTTCAAATTCCATCTGATTTCCATATTCAATCTGGAGCGTCCACGCCTGAGTTGATTGATTTGCAATGCATAGACCCAATTAGCGCAATCTAAACCGTCCATTAGCTTTAATAGTCATCTAACCACTAAATTTTACAATTCAACGGTTGGATGGCCAATTAAAGCTAAAATGAAATATTTGATGTAAAATCTTAAAATTAATGGTCTAGATGCTCTAATCAAATACTAAATTAGGGGTATTTTGACCAAAATTGAACACTTAACACCTTACCCTTTTGTTCTTTTACTTTTGCAAGTTTAAACACATCTTTCTCACCTTCTCTTGTTCCTAGTCTATTATAGAGCTCATCATATGCTTTAAGTTTAGCCTCACTTACTATTCTCTTAGCAACGTTTTTAGCATTCTTATATTGTTCATAGTTTTCATTATTTCTAATCTTCTGCCATGTTTAAAACGCATTCGTTTTTCTTTAATAGCTTTTTGCACTGTTTCATTTCACCACCATGTTTCCTTTGTTAATAGCCTTTTACCTTTAAATACTCCTAAGACATCTTTTGCCACTTTCTTAATGGACTCAACCATATTAGTCCACATGGTATTTTCCTTCTATCATCAACTTATTTTTGAATGAGGTTATTTTCTCTCCTTTTAAGTTCCACCACTTAGTTTTTGGATGTGTATTAAGTTCAGTTCTTTTACTCCATCTTTTGATATGAATATCCATAACCATTAACCTATGTTGTGAGGTTAAACTCTCACCGGGTATCACCTTACAATCCTTACATATAGATCGTTCATTATTCCTAAGTAGAAAAAAGTCTATTTGGCTTTTATGAAGTCCACTTTTAAAGGTTATTAAGTGTTCATCCCTCTTCTTAAAGAGTGTATTTGCAATGGATAGGTTATATGACAAAGCAAAATCGAGGATATTCTCCCCCATCTCGTTTCGTTCACCTATACCATACCCTCCGTGTATGCTATCATATCCTTCCTTATCTTTTCCTACATGGCCATTTAAGTTTGCTCCTATAAATATCCCCTCAGTGTTGGGAATTTCTTGCATGACTCCCTCCATATCTTCCCAAAACTGTCTCTTAATTATATCTTGTAACCCTACTTGTGGTGCATATGCATTTATAATATTTATAATCTGCTCTCTTAGAATCATTATTATTATTGTAATTCTATCACTGAGTCTTTTAATGTCCACAACTTTATCCTTTAATTCCTTATCCACTATTATTCATACGCCATTTCTATTATTTTCCTTTCCTACGTACCATAATTTATACCCATCTATTTCTCTAGCTTTAGCCCCTTTCCACTTGGTTTCTTGGATACAGGTGATGTTGACTCTCCTACGTTTCATCGTGTTTACTAACTCTCAACTCTTACCTGTCAGTGTCCCTATATTCCATGTAGCGATGCGAATCTTATGTTTTGGAGATACCCTATTTACTATCGCCTTTCTTGACCTCCATGGTATGAACCCATGTCCACTTTTCACTGTATCTGGGTTCTGATGCAACGCGTCGCTTCCGAGGGGACGCTCTAGCAGCCCTTGCCTATTTTTCACTACACCCGGGATCCGATGTAGCGCGTTGCTTCTGGGAGAACGCCCTAGCAACCCTTGCCTATTTTTCACCGCATCCGGGATCCGATGCAGCGCGTCGCTTATGGGGAACGCCCTAGCTTGAGCGAATGTCATTTTTCGATTCATGTCATGTTGGGGTTGCCATAGTTTCTAAAAAGCTGAAGATGATTTTCATTAAAATCATTAAAATCATCTTCAGCTTCACCCTTGCCGGCTGGCTACCTGACGCAAGGGTGGCCATATTTTAAGAAGTTGAAGATGATTTTCATTTCTTCCTCACAAACTAATATACAAATGCATATTTATTTGTAAGAAAGAAATAATAGAATCATCTTCAACTTCCCCCTTGCCGACTGGCTACCTGACACAAGGGTTGCCATCTTTTAAGAAGCTGGAGCTGATTTTCATTTCTTCCTCACAAACTAATATACAAATGCATATTCATTTGTAAGAAAGAAATAATAGAATCATCTTCAACTTCCCGCTTGCCGGCTGGCACCTGACGCAAGACCCTCCTCCTTGTTTCCTTAAGCAAATTAATTTCTTTGCCAAAATAGCAGTTTTAGTTTGTAATTCTGTTAGCAGTTTCTGTAGCTTTATAATCTCCAAGTCACCATGCAGCTGAAGGATTCCTATACAGTGGATGTGCATATTTTCACTTGGAAAACATAAGTGGGCTAAAGTATAATTGGGATCCATCATTCTGATGTTCACAACCATTAATCTGGGCAAGTGTGCTGGGCCTATGGACAAGAGACATATAAAAGTTAACCACCATTTGACAATTATAACCCTTGATATTTTGTGCTTTTGATGATGAAGGTAAATGGTTGCTTCCTGCCCTTTCTTACAGTCATTTTGAAGGTCAGAAATAAGAGTCTAAAAGTGCCAGCTTGCCTGTGATTTTGGTGCGTGACTCATCCATAGAGTGGTCTAGAAGATAGATGGTTTGGATCATTTGGAAAAGTGGGCCATACTTGTGCTTTAGCCTGCTTATGTTTTCCAACTAAAAATATGTGCATCCACCATATGGGAACCCAGGGCTGAAACTAAGTCCATTAGATAAAGCTTTCCCCCATAAAACAAAAATGCGACAAACATTTAAGTGGTTTTAAGTCTGAAGAGGAAGTTTTATCATTTTAGAAAATCTGTAAGTCTTCCTGAAATTGTGGCCTGTCTTGGGAACTGAGATTTTGGTACAGTATTAACCCTTTGCTAGCATGAACAATCATCTTTAAGAATAGAAATTACTTAAAAAGTATGGAGTAATTACGTTCGAGGTAAAATTGAGAGTTGGATGGTATACTGAAGGGATAAGCTTCCAAGCCTACTAACTATACTTAACATCGACAGTTACAGCTAAACGGATATCCTGTCTGCTCAACAAGGCCTGCAAAAAATCAATGTTGGTAATGGTTTCCTCATGTGTTCTTTATGGTCATCTGAGGAAGACCTTGGTAAAAATAAACTCCATATGCTACTGATAACCACTTCATTTATTTTTTCCAATTGGAAATGATCTAAATTCGGATGAGATGTACAGAGATTTATTTTGTAGGAGTATTTACATGATATTACTATTTTTTCATTTATGCCGTCATTGTGTCTTTGTTTTCCAGTTGAACTCTTTCCAGCCTTTGATTTTATTTTCTCTCCTGATGTTTTCTGTTGTACTTTTTCTGAATGTTAATACATATTGATTGAGACGTGAATGAAATATGCCTTTATTGTATTGCCAGGGTTCATAGCATGATTGAGAAGCTTGCGCAGTTCACTGATATCAGATGTTGCCTTGTTGTTGGTGGCCTTTCAACAAAGGTTGGTCTACATTACACCTAGTATTCATTGGTGCACATTGACTTTTGATGAATTTTCTCTGTTTAGTTCTTTGCTTATTTATTTGTGTAAGGTTGTAGAAATTTCTGCAGACAGCATTTGTTAACATGTTTTGAGATGGAGTTACACAGCATATGCCTCAAGTTACAAAAATTGCTTCCCAAGGTCATCATCCTCATGATTATTATTGTTATTAATATTGGTATTATTATTATTATCGTTGTTATTATTTTTGGAAAGCATATCATGTGATATCTCCCCTCTGCCATTTTCTTCGGAAAATTTATCGCCTTAGTCCTTTTGAGTAGCATAGAAAATCTGAAAGTTCTTATGGTGACTTTGCTTGAAAGTATTTTTCCATAAAGAGACTTTTACAGAAGACGTAGGAGTGAAGAGTATCTTGGTTCTTAGCATTTGCCGTTTCCTTTACTTTTTACCCTCTCTTCCTTCTTCCTATCATGTGCTTCTTGTTGACGACTTTCATTAAGAATCTAGGGAAATAAGTATTCTTCAAACTCATTGTGAGGTCTTCACTGAAAGGAGATTTCTTTTGAACTGTGATATTGCTAGATAAATACCCACACACACCCTTGAGGGGACTTGAACATGTGAACTGCATGATTGGGACTAACTGTTCACTGAAAGGAAGATTTGTTTAGCAGAGATCTAATGTTTGAATTTGATGTGGAGAAATATTATTATATTATCTGATCTGGTGTCTGTTTACAGAAAATTTAATTCAGTATGCCAATGAGCTCCGAGTGCACCCTGGGAACTGTACTAGGAATGTTTCTGGCTCTAGGTGGTGAAGAGCCGACACTGGTAACACTGTAGAACTGCTATAACACTTAAAACTTTTATATTCTCAAGATAACAATCAGAAAGTAATAGATAAATCTAAAATAATTCTTAAAGTATATAGATAAAAAAGCATTAAACTTAACTTTAATGAAGTTCTTGCATTTGTATCATGGTAATGTTGGGATACTAAGAAATTATAGGTTTCTGGTGATGACTTCAAGTTAAGGGACATTATGGAAATAAATATTCTTGAAAACAATCTTCGAGATGATTGAATTTGGTGTAGTAGTTGGAAAATAGGTTGGGCCATTTGATGTATGTGGGCAGTAGGAACTGGGAAGTACTTGGGATAAAGCATCTTATGATTTTTATCTGCAATTTCTGATTTTTTTTTCAGGTTCTAGTTTGCAATGTTTTCAGTCCTTTAATAGTCATGACGTATGTTACTTATTAAATCTGTAGTTGAGTCGGTTATTTGGTGGTCACTTTGGGTTTGGGGAGCTCTTTGGTTAGGGATATTCTCCTTTTGCATCTTGCATCTTTGTATCTTCATTCTCTTTATATCCATTACATTTTATTACAATGATCCTATGTTCTGTTCAGATGCAAGAGGCTGCCTTGAGGTCCATGCCTGATATTGTTGTGGCAACTCCAGGAAGGATGATAGATCATTTACGCAATTCTCAGTCAGTTGGGGTGGAAGATCTTGCGGTTCTAATCCTTGATGAGGCAGATCGTCTTTTGGAGCTGGGTTTTAGTGCTGAGATCCATGAGCTGGTACTTGGTCACAGTTTCCTTGTTTCATTATATGATTCTTTGCTTTCTGGATTCCTGACCACTATATTTTGTTGAAAAATCTGAGAGATCTCAAGTGCCATTTTCTCATTTATGCTTGAAAGTTAAGAGTTCTTTGAAATATGAATTCATTTGGTTCTGTAAGTCAAATATTAGCAAAAACTGAAGTTCCCTAACCTTAAATATTTCAACTTCAGCACTGTGTAGTTGATGCTTTTCTTTGTTTCTTCAGTTGGACTAAAGTTGCAGTTTTCTTTTTTGAATGCTGGCTTCTAGAATTGCTCTGTTAAAATTTTTCTGTTTTATTAAGTATCTATCTGTTTATTTTTGATTTTCCATGGCTGTTATGTGATAAATGTTTGTATTTTCTCTTTAATAGAAGTACACTGGTTCCACTTGTTCATGTGTCCAAGTTATTTGTTAACCTTATGGATGGACCACATGCAAAATTCTCCAGTTGACAAATATTTCTAAGCTTTTAGTTCGTGGATCCATTGCTTATGAATGTAATTCCTACCCGACTATTTGGAGACAATAAGTTGGAGGCTTTGAATTGCTTTGCTGGGGTTGAAGTTTGATGTGCATTTGAAGCGATGATAAATTGCTCCACTTAATTCTTGAATGAGTTTGCGTTATTGCCTGTGGGCTGAGGAGAAGCTCTTTTGGTGGTAGGCTTACCAAATGACATTCTGATTCTGAAACTGCACCAAAGAATTCGGGATCAGTGTACTTAATTGTGAAGATCAAGAATGGGATGAGGAGAATGATTGTGAAATACAGACTGTTTTCTAGTTTGCTAAAAGTAGGACCTCAATTAGGAGCCCACTTAACTTACAGGTCAACTTATTTCACTCTACATCTCTCACATAAATCAATTCTTCATTCTCCTTCTATATTTTAAATGTGGAACATTCTGGATTGTCCATATCCAAATGTTCCTAAGGCCACTTTAGTGTAATTTTTTAAATGAAGTTTCTAATAGAATCTCTAGCTGTTTGTCATTTACCTTGTTTCCCCTCCTTTAGCTAAGAACATTTTATTTTACAGGTTCGACTTTGTCCAAAACGGAGACAAACTATGCTTTTTTCAGCTACAATGACTGAAGAAGTTGATGAACTTATCAAGCTTTCTCTAACTAAGCCTGTGCGTCTTTCTGCTGATCCTTCTACAAAACGTCCAGCATCATTGACTGAAGAGTAATCACTTTTTTTCCTTCATTAGTTTTTCAACAATTTTGTTGTCTAATATCATTTGTTTTTACCTTTTGGAGCAATATTTCTCTTTTTTCTTTCAATTTCATGGGGTATTATTATATGCAACTTTCTATATGAATGATTTTTATTTATGTATCCTAACTCATAATACTAACAATACTTCACCGAGTGAGATTCTTTTACTCAGTTCATTTAAATACTGCAGCCTTTATCCACTGACTGTCCTCTTGGTTGGCATGTATTACACTCTTTCGGTCAGACAGGGACCTAGATGTGAAACTATTTAATTGTATAATTATCATGTCATTTGTGGGATGTTTTGCACTATTAGTATTTGCTTCACATTTTTGGATATATATTCTGCATGACACTTGATTAAACATTTCCAACTTTCAATATGGGAAATTATTTTTCTGAGAACATTTTGGTCTAGTTTCAAGTCCATCACTGATTCTGCGTTGTTAACATTCCAACATTGGTCCATGAATTTACAGTATTTCTAATTTCTTTATATATCAGGACTGCTTACTCTATTTATTCATT
Source organism: Warburgia ugandensis (assembly GCA_035236585.1). Taxonomy (NCBI): domain Eukaryota; kingdom Viridiplantae; phylum Streptophyta; class Magnoliopsida; order Canellales; family Canellaceae; genus Warburgia; species Warburgia ugandensis. The sequence continues at coordinate 47,665,295 of CP141129.1, forward strand.
AAGAGCTGAAACTATATTCTTTATTTTTCGTTACGAATTACAATCAGAACTGAGAGCAGAAGGTGAAAAGAAGAAAACAGTAGGATAAATGGAAGCAATTGTGTTACTTATTGTATTCATCCTTCCAACATTTAGGATCACGAGTAAATTCAGAGATATGATAGGACGCCTATAGGGCACTTCCCCAAAATCACTTCACATTTTGCATGAAGAGGATCCATTTTAAGATGGTCCGGTCATTCTTCTGATTGCTCCTGCTTTTGGATAGCCGATAAACAAAAAGTGCAATGATTGGTTGATTCTAGCATCCTAAAAACTGTGTTTCTGGAGTTGAGTTTAGATCATTTATTGTACAAAGTTTCTGACCTTTCATTTCTTGTGATTCAAAAGTTTAATCTTTGAGATGCTAGCTTTTGAACTACTAGTCATCCAAAGCCAGAAATCCGATGAAGGGATGGAGCATCCTGATGTGGGACCCTTTCATACATTATGCAGGATGCTTTTAAGGAAGCACCCAATGAGGCCTTTGGCCTTTTATTCTCACAAATTCATATTGGATAACTTTCTGTCCGGATAAAGTTGCACCTATGTGATTTTTATGCTTGCATCTGGATTTGAGCCATATTGCATCTTCTTTCATGTCTTTTAGTGGTTCTATTGAGTTAATATCAGTATGTCCAGCTAACATTTCTCTCAGCTCTTTGTTCACGAAATTGACCTACTCAATACTTTGTCTCAATAATCACTCAGTATGCTGTTATTTCATGTTGTGTCGACCTTCTCTCAACCAGAAATACTCTGGTCTTTTTTCAGAGCACAAGTTGAAATCTGTCTAATTTCTGGTAATATTGTTGGTGTTGGTTGCTCATAACCTATTGCTGCTTGCAGTCGAGAAACCATCTCTAATAATAAGAAATTTGGACTAATTAGTAGGAAATATGATACTATAGTATTATAATATTGCTGTTGTATTCTTATAGGAAAAACAAAGAGAAGAAAACAAAATAGCAAAATGCTGTATATGTAATTGTTCCTGTTTTCTTTGCTCGTTACTTCTGATATTATTCTTTTCTAATTCTGATCAGGTTCATTGTTGAAATCCTTGAGTTAGATTCTTATCATGAATCATTTTGCCTGCAGTACTTTTCATTCTTGATATTTCTAATACCAGTGCTTGATATTTTTCCGTTGGTCCCTATTCATATTGAGGTTATTTAATGGCTCTATTTTATGTGCACTCTCATGCAGAGTAGTTAGAATAAGGCGTATGCGTGAAGCAAATCAGGATGCAGTTCTTCTTGCACTATGCTCCAAGGCCTTCACCAGCAAAGTAATCATTTTCAGGTGCCTACTATAGCTCACCATGACTAAAGGATCATTGTAATTACTGGTATACTTTTCATGTCATTGATGCTTGAACATTATCTAATCTCGGAAATTGACTTTGACTTCTGAGTTCCAGTCTGGTTGGTCAATCCATAGATTCATATTCTGTTCTGAAAGTTCACTATTTCTTTCTAGCTCTTCCAAAGCAAGTAAACTTAGCTGATTCGAGCTCAATAACATCTTAATAAGAGGTGCTTGAGTGTGGCGCAAGGTCGCTAGATTGAGTTTCAATCTTGAAGGTCTTCATTTTGAAACTTCTCAAGGCGGTGTCTGTGTAGGAGTGCATGTGTCTACCATTAAAAAACAAAAAACAAAAAAAACCTTATGAGCTTCTAGATTTCTGATTGAACATTCTTTGCTTTTTAATATAGTCTAACTTTAACCTTTCTCTGTCTTAAACGGGAAGGGAACAGGAACCAATTAGATAGATTTGCACAGAATTTGATAGAATCTTAAGTTTTGGCTTAATTGTTTGATCAATTGGCAAATAACTATTTATAAATCCAAAAAGGAAATGCACATTGCAGCCTGTAACAGAGAAAATTAAATAGTTCGTATTCATGGAACAAAATATCATGGCTACATTGGCAATATCACGGCCATATCGCCACTATATCGAGATTTGGTTCTAGCTGCTAAAATCGACCAAACAAAATTCTTTGGCATGTTGCAACATAGCGGCTGATATATTGGTTATATTGGCTGATATGCGCACTACATATGTTTAATTTCCATGTTTCAAATTGAAAATAGTGACAAATGTAGGGAATCTTGAAATTAGGTAGAGTTTTTTCATAGCTTGAGTTTATTATGGACACCCAATGCAGGGAATCTTTAATTCATAGCTTGTTTATTATGGACAACCAACATAGGGAATCTTCAAATTTGGTAGAGTTTTTCATTACTTGAGTTTCTTCTTGTTCTTTCTCCCTCTGTTCTTTTTTCTATATACGGTGAATGTGTTGGTACACATAGCATCTAAGCTTAAGTGGGACAGTCTCTTTTGATGATCATGACTGTCTATTAGGATGACTCATACAACCAACCTACTAAAATTTTAAAACCAATTTATTCTTTTATCTCTTATTACTCATTTATCAGTAGATTAATCACTAACATGGCCAGTGGTTAGTATTATTCAACAAGTGGATTTATTGTACTTGTCTAACTGCTCATATTTCTATCCATCATATAATATCCTTTTTTTGATTGCTGAAAGAGTAGGTGCTGAGAATATGCAAGCGGGGCACACTTTCCTCAATAATCTTATGTCAAATCTAGTCAATCTAGTATTTGTTCTATGCATGGGCGGTAATAGAAACTCAACCTGTTTGACAAATCAACCCATTAGATGCTTGTTCATGAATTGTTATCCACTACACAATCACAGCCATTGTTTTCTAACTTATCTTGAGTTTTAAAATCAATGGTAAACAATTTCACCGTCTATACATCCAAGTTTACAATTGCTATGATCATCTAATGGATTAGACTTTGGGAGTCTGGCCCATCTGATAAATTGCAGATTTTTGAACCTTTAGGTCTTCTCAAATCAGGGCTCCTCCAGAATTATAGCCATTGGTACCATTTAGTAAGGAGTTCATGAGGAAGATATTTTTTTAATTGTTCATGGTGAAGTACTAGGAGCACACATGTATCAGAAAGCGAGAGTAATTATCTATGAAATGTATTTATTTCTTATTTTGTAAAAAATATTTAAATTTATTCATCCTCGAGTATTTTCAAGTTTCTATCTAGTTTTCAATTTAACTCTACTCGAAGCACTTTTGAGTTGAGTTGACCTTTCGAATTTTTTGACTTTCAAGTTGCAAGGTCATGACTTTGGCTCCCAATATCTAGGTACCTTCTAATAGTCATTGAAATTCTTGAACATGATAAGCAGTTGATGGAATATTTTTTAAAATTAATTTAAAATATAAAAAGAAACAGACAGCTGACCAGTATACTTTACAGAATATCAAAACATTAATAATTCATATAGAAAAAGCAGATAAATTTTTTAGGTAGAAGTAGATACGTAAAAAATCATATAAACCATACCTAAATAAAAATCTAATGTTACAATATAAAATATCGCTTCATTTTTGGAACATGGGAAAATTCATGCCGATATGGCCACTCTGACCGATATAATCCCTGATATAGCCCTGTTATAAGGGTTTTAGCTCCCACCCGATATGAAAACTGATACTGCTATTTTGGTCCTTGGTCAGATGTCAACTTCAATGGTTCCATATCTGCCATTAGCCCAGTGTACTAGTCCCTTGTTTTTCATATCTCAGGCTTATAAGCTTGTTATCTAGTGGTGCTTGATTTATTTGTTGTTTTATTTTCTTAATTTGTTGAGAGTGTTAGGTCGTATTTTTGACTCAACTATCCCTTTTCTCAGTGGAACAAAGCAGGCTGCACATAGATTGAAGATCTTATTTGGTCTATCCGGATTCAAAGCAGCTGAACTTCATGGCAATCTTACCCAGATTCAGCGTCTTGATGTAAGTTGCACATCTCTTTGATATTATATCTTTAATTCTTTTTCTTTTCCTACTTTTTAATTTTGTAGGGTGGAAATCCATTCCCTAATGGAAGTGCTTAGGTTCCATATAATCATGTTAAAAATCAAGGGAGCAAAGACAGTAGAGATTTAAGTCTATGTTTTGGTACTTCTATTTGAGTTTCATGGTTTGGCTATTTTGTGACTTCTGTTTCAGACTTGTTTATCAAGCATGTTATCATCTTTTCAATTTGATTCTTGTACTGTGGCTTTCTTCTGATTTGCTACCAAGTCAAAGAGACCAAAACAATGCGTGGTTGAGGGCTGGAATGTTTGCACAACTTTCAGTCTTTGATATTTTGACTGAAAGGTTTCTGTGTCTTATCTGAATTTTACTGTGTTGCTACATCTGATTTTGAATTTAATGAAGAGATCTCCACAAATTTATTCAAACAATTTTAGTGAAGAACTGCAAGTTCTCCTAGATTCTGTGGTAACTACATTTATTCTCAACCCTTGCAATTTGGTATTGGCTGGGTTACTGTTATAGTTGATCGATGGAGTTGATAAACTCAAGGTAACTCCTGCAAATCTTCATGGGAGGATAGACTGTATGAGAAACATGTACACAAGGTGTCATAGTGATTGGTTGCTAGTGGAAACCAGTGATTGGAGGAACCTGAAGGAAAGAAAATACTCCACAAGAGGATAATGTACCGGGACTCCTACTTGGTATTCTCATAAGGCTTCGGATCATTGTTGTCATTTTTCTGTATATAAGGTAGAGATACTCCGAAGTGCATATGCTTGAGTCTGGAAGTCCTCTTTTTTTTTTTTTTTTTTCTCTGATAGAGTTGAAAAGGTGCCTTAAGGTGTTCAGTGTCTACAAGAAAGGTGAAATTAGTGGCTCAATGTACCTGGCTATATCCTGATTTGGTAGGATGAGGGCCGAAAGAGCTAGACAAAGTATAGAAATATAAGGTGAATTGTTGCAAAAACAGGATGTAACTCACAGAGTGGTTCCTACCGTTCACCTTTGTCCCAAATCCCTGTTGACTCTGTAAAGATCCATGCCAACATGCTAGGAATGCAGGGGAGTAATGAGGGAGCTTTACATGTTGACTTGCCAAGGTACATATAGCCTGTTATTCAAATGTACATGCTTGTCCATCCAAATCTAGCCGGCATCTGAAGACTTCAAATCTGATACTATGCTTAATGGTTCATGAGGCAAATATAACTTTAAGTTCTTCTGTATTATCCTTTAAGCAACTTGCCTTTGCTGAGAACTCTCACAAGGATAGTATCAGTTCTGCAACTTAAAGATTCTATGGGGAATTACAGGAAACTGTTTTCTCCAGTCTCATGATTGTCATCAATGATTAACCAAACATGTTGGACTATACTAGTTCTTGCTGATTGTATACCTTTGATTTTGCAATTAGTTTGATATCATCTTACACCATTCCATTAGTGAATCCCTATTACTTTCATGTGCTGATTATTTTTTTTATTTTCTGAAGGCACTGGAACTGTTTAGGAAGCAGGAAGTGGATTTTCTGATTGCTACTGATGTTGCTGCCCGAGTGAGTAAAATACGTTATGGAAGTTTTCTACCAGCTTTCATTATAGTTATTGCAGTTGCAGTGTGCCTGTCTCTAATACACTGTTATTGGTTGGATATGATTATCCATAACCAAGAGTTCCACTAATTAACCTAGAATTTTCCAACGGACAGGTCCCAGGGGCACTGCACCTTTGTGGCTAGACTGGCCAAGCCTACTGACTTTGTTTATATTTTGCAGGGACTCGACATAATTGGTGTCCAAACGGTCATAAACTTTGCATGCCCGAGGGATATGACAAGGTTAATATAACTTCTTCATTATTCTTTGATGTTGAATGTTGAATCCCTAATGGCTGGTCTAGTGTTTTTCTACTACATGATTGTCCTGCTCCAGCTCCCTCCTTTCACCTACCATCGAGGTGCTAAGTTTCTTTCTAGAATAGCTCCAGAGGCCTAATCTCTGAACGAAATTACCCTTTTTTCTATTGAATACATCCATGTGACTGCTATGAGTCCAACCATACTATTCATATGCTTCTCACTCTTCTTCTTTAGAAAAGCATTCAATGATTACTTTGAAGTATATTTAATCATTCAATTTCTTTCCTTATTTGTTATGTAGCATTTGATCATTTTTGAGATTCTGCAAGAATAGAATAATGATGTAAATCACTTGAATCTCCTTCCTTCACCAGAAAAAATCTGAAAGGGACAACCAAGAAGAATCTATTTTAAAAATGTTTCAATCAAGTTTTAAGCCTGGCAATGAAAAGTACTGAATCTTGAAATGCCCTGAACTGTAATTAATAAATAACTTCAGAATTTTTCTCTGAGAGTACTATTAAAAGTCAGGATCTGATTAGATATCTGAAACATAAACCTATCTGCTAACTTTCTCAATTATTGATGCTGCATTATGGCTTAGGGACTGAAAGATGAAAAACATATTGAAGCATATTCAATTTACTACCAAACCCGTATTTTGGCCTTAGCAGATTTATGGAGGGTATAGGAACCTCTTGGATTTGAAACTTGTCCAGGAAGCTGATACCATCAAACCTTCAAAGAGAAATTAGATGAACAAATTGTGGAACACTGAATGAAAATGTTAATGCAATGGTGAACACAAGCTCGTCCTTCTTCCATTGGTGTGAAGAAACTAATGTTGAATGGTCTAAATGTCCTGATGAACATATGGCATGGTGGGCTTTAGAGAAATGGTTTGCTTAGAAGCCAATGATGATTCTGGTAATTAGTACTGTCTGTGGCCTTGTGTTGGTGATAGTGATGCTGGAAATGAGTTAATATTGAGATAACTAGTGAATCTTTCATGCAGTGGGGATCTATGTAGTTAGAGGTGCAAGGCGCACCTAGGTGCAAGGGGGGGAGCCTGGAGGGCCTAGGTGCACCGAGGCACGTGCATGAATCATGAGATGTAAAAATAAATATTTAATAATTACAAAAATAACCAAAAAATCTTAAAAAAAGTAAGAAAACATAGAAACATAATTCTATGATGAAATATTACCAAAACATGCAATTTTCTATGTGGATGGAAATATGTTTTAGCTAATAAATACAATTTTTTTTTTTCAATTTCTGTAACTGTTATTTTCGGAAAATTTAAAAAAAATAACACTGAAACACAAAAAACCATGAAATAGGACATCACACATGTCCTCACAAGCAAGGCCAAGCTATATATGTGGATGGAAATATGTTTTAACTAATAAATACAAAAAACCAATTTATAAAAAAAAATTTGTAACTTTTATTTTCGGAAAAATTGAAAAAAATAACATTGAAACACAAGCAAGAGGAAGCTATATATATGGATGGAAATATGTTTCAATGAATAAAGATAAAAAAAAAGAATATTTAAAAAATTTGCTGTAACTGTCATTTTTCAAAAAAATTGAAAAAAAATAACCTTAAAATACAAAAAAGATAATGAAAAAAACATCACACGTGCACACACAAGCATGGGGAAGCTATATATGTGGATATAAATATGTTTCAACAACAAAATACAAAAAAAACAAATTCTTTTTTTTTTTTTTTTTTTCAATTCCTGTAACTGATATTTTTGAAACAGAGAAAAAACAGGAAAAAACCTTATGTGGCAAAAAAACATAAAACTCAAATGGAATGTTTGTTTATACGTATAGAATAAGAACTCATCAAGATTTATCTAAAAAAGTAAACAAAAAAATTGAAAAATTGGTACTTTTTTTTTTTATGTTTGTTAACAAAAAAATTGTTGCTTGAAGTGAAGATTTATGAATCCATACATTTTTTTCCTTAGATCTGTGAAAGACTGAAGAGGAATGGTTGTTTTTTATCTTCTTAGCTTTCAGGAGAAGTGAAAATAGGGTCAGAAAAAAAAAAAAAAACCGAAGTTATCTGTTTAACCAGTCGTCGGCTGTGCCTGGGAGTTGGAGGCGCGCCTGAACTAAGGCTACAGGTGCACCTAGGCACTGGCGCCTCAACTCTCCTTTGACTTTTACCCAATCAGGTGTAAAGCTTGCTACTTGCGCCTAGGTGCCCCTCTAACTACATAGGTGGAGATTTGCCTTTCAGTTTAGTGACTGGTTATCCAGTGTCACTTGAATTGTTTAATGTCTGTGCTTTCCCTATGCTTGGGGAGCACTTTGACTGAGACTGAAAACTTCGCCTGTTTCCTTCCAAGCTATTTTGTGCTTGGAAACATGCAGAAGTAGGTAGTTTCTCCCGTTTCTCCAGGGACATTTATGTTCTTGCTCGATATCTCACCAATAAATTCTATCATCTGTTTGAAGCAAAAGAGAAAATTGAGAATAGTTAGGAAGATGGTTCTGGGGTATATTTCTGTTTGACTGTTGGAAAACATTGAGGGATATTTTGGCCATTAGGACGGCAAGTTTCAGCGATTATATGTTTCTAGTGTTCTCATGAGTTTGTATTGAGACGTACTAATAGTTCCAGAACTATGCAACTTTAAGTGACTTGTGAGATAGAACTGGTATAGTTGAACCTTGCAAGCATCATTCTGGGATTGGTACATGTTATATTTTAGGATATTTTAAGCTTACACATCCTTTCTTTGATATGCACATTGATTCCATCATGTGGTCTTTATTGATAACTTTGTCCTTTTCTTTTCCATGGGTCTTTATTTTTACCCCTCCCTGAACAAGTACCTAGTTGACAAAGAAAAAAAGACAATGTGAGATAGAACTGGTATAGTTGAACCTTGCAAGCATCATTCTGGGATGGGTACATGTGATATTTTAGGATATTTTAAGCTTACGCATCCTTTCTTTGATATGCACATTGATTCCATCATGTGGTCTTTATTGATAACTTTGTCCTTTTCTTTTCCATGGGTCTTTATTTTTACCCCTCCCTGAACAAGTACCTAGTTGCCAAAGAAAAAAAGACAAGATGCAAACTGCTAGAAAGCCAAATGAGAAAAGATGAAGATGACAAAGAAACAACAAAAGAAAAGATGTTAAACCAGCATATGGAAATAAAGAAAGGTTTTTTAAGTTTAATATTGTTGCCAAACTATGAAAGTATCTTGTTCTGCACCAAATTTTGTAAAGGAGTCTTTCCGGAATTTCCTGCCTTTAGCCATGTAATCATATTGGCAGGATCTTGCTTAATCCACCATATCTTGAAGGTTTGATTCGATCCACTTCATTTACTTCAGCCTAATATGTAGGATGATAAGCACAAGAACCTGCTTTTGCTGAAATTGTCCCTTAATTTAGTATGAGATAGGGGAGGGTGTAAGCACAAAGCTAGAGTTATGGAGAGATGCATTAGAATTTAAAGGATTTAAAATTAGGTAAACTAAGACAAAGTATATAAAATGCAATTTTAGCAAGGAGAGGAGCGGGACTGGAGCCCCAGTAAGGATTGATAACCAAGAAGACCCCGTAAAAGATCACTTCTGATACTTGGGATCAATAATTCATGAGATGAGAGGGAGGTGACTTAGAGAATCCAAGTGGGCTGGAACAAATGAGAATGCACCTCTGTAAGGCCAGCCTTGCTTTATGGGTCAGAGTGTTGGGCAATTAAGGAACAACATGTACGTAGGATGAGTATCGCTGAAATACGGATGTTAAGATGGATGAGTGACAAGACAAAAAGGATAGAATTAGAAATGAAAATATTAGAGGAGACTTAAGAGTAGCACCAATAAGTAACAAGATAAGGGATATTAGACTTAGATGGTTTGGATATATCCAAGGAGATCGAAACAGCACTAGTTGGGAGCGACATGATTCAAGTCGAAGTTTCTAAAAGGGCAAGGGGAATGCCCAAAGAACATGGTGGTGGGAAAAGATTTAAAAAGTTTGGGACCAAATGATGCCATGATACTTAATAGAGGGGAATGGAGGAATAAGATTCATGTGGCCGACCCCTAGTCGAGATAAGGTCTTGATGATGCTGATGATGATATGGTCCCCACCTGCTAGACTCGAGGGGCTTAACATTCTTTATATCGAGACTTGGTGCACAGAGATTTGTTTCATTGTGCTTCTTCAAATTTTGGTGCTGGGTACTTGTGCTTTTTGCATATGAATATTTTCATCTGAGCTTCTCTTTCTGTCATGGAACCTTTCATTTTATTTTAGAAGAATGAAGTGTTTGAACAGTGAGGGGTTTGAGCACTTAGTCAAGCTGGTTAATTGCTGTGTCTCACAACTGAGTGGTTGCGGTTGCAAGTTTCTACTCACCATTCACAAAGAAGACAAGAAAAAAAAAAAATCACTTTCTTTTGAATCTTATTATGTTACTTACCTTTTATTTATCAAGGAATCCCAGCTGTCAATTGGGCATCCGTGATATTCCCAAAAATATTTCTTCCTCCAATATAAAATGCTACAAGAACTGGTTGAGACCCTTATATCATGGTTCTCTTGCCTTTTTGGCTGCATCAAGTGCACGAAGGTGAAGTCCCTTTGTGTGGGTTTGGAGTCTCGATTCCGGAGTGAGTCTGATCACCACATTGACTGTATGCTGATATAAGCTGCCACTTTGCCAAAATCATTTATCATATCAAGGTCAAACCATGCAGGGTTCACAAATTTCTTGAATTATTATGTTCTTCAAATTTCTTATGGTCATCTCTTACAGTTCAAGAAGTTTTGTCTGACTATTCGAACAGTTAGCATGCTTATGAATTTACAAAATTTGCTGGGTCTGAACCTCTATGTTTATTGATTTGCTAAAAGAGGAAAATAATTTTTCATTTTTGAACAATTTAAAACAAATATAGTGGAAGTGGTTAAGTTATGATTCAGTCACTAATAAATTTTAGTAACATTGTTGGGAGTCTCTGTTTATCATCTTCCCGGTGATGTCTTCTCCCTTTGCTCACATTGTAAAACAAATTAAGTTGATATGTTTAGATGGGATTAGGTCTTAAGATATCAACCTTATATTTTGTCCTCTTTGGTGCAAGTGAAAGCTTCTCAGTATTTCTTTAGTATAATAGCTTGGACTCATCATCTTGAGTGCAACTAAAGATGCCAGGTCAATTCTCGGCTTCAAAAGGAGTTTGAACTTGAAGTGAGGTCGGTTCTGGTTCAGATTTGGTTTCATGGTTATCATTGTTAGGAATCTCCTGTTTTATGTAATGGGGGAAAAAAAAAATTGATCTTTTTACTTAGAGGCTGATTCCTACATGATGAATTTAAACATAAAAAGTGGGCATGATATTGCCATGAAGGTTTTTACCAGTGGCACAAATCTTCAATGGCAAGATCAATGAAATATTATCTCTTTGTGATTTTACAATGAAGCTGCCTTCCATTGATGATAGAGACATTGAAGCATTTTGAGGAAAGTCAGAGCAACTTATTGGTTGGAGGTTGGTCGAGTTCCATTTTCATTCAATTTCCCTCTATTTACTCCCCATTCCCTGGTCCCACAACTAACAAAAAGAAAACAAAACAAGTCTTCAATCAAATCCAAAAGAAAAGAAAACAAAATCCTCTGCTCAATTTCCTTACTTTCACTTCTTTTCCACCTATCTAATTTTCAATATTGGCACCTCCTACTAAGTTGCTCTTCTGATCTAGTTTACAGAAGATTTACCTCATATCTTGCCAATCATAGCCTTCGTGAGGTTGATTCAGAGCAGATACGCTGGAAGTCATTTCCCACTGTTAGACCCTTGAATACCCACACCCTATGTAGTTAAAGGCGCGGGGCGCAAAGGGGTGCGCCTGGAGCCTGGGCCGTCTAGGCGCGCGCTTGGAGCTTGAGTCGCAAAATTATATTTTTTTATAAATAAAAATTAGCTAAAAATTAGCTTAAAATGCTAAAAATTAGCTAAAAATCATTAATAAATTCTTAAAAAGCATGAAAAATACAGCATACATGAAGACACAAGCATGGGAAAGCTATATATGTATATAAGAATAGGTATTAACTAATAAATATAAATAAAACAATTTTTTTATAATTTTTGTAAGTTTTATTTTTGGAAAAATTGAACAAAATAACACTACAATACAAAAAAAGCATGAAAAGTACATCATATATGAAGATACAAGCATGAGGAAGCTATATATGTGGATAAGAATAGGTATTAACTAATAAATATAAAAAAGAACAATTTTTTCTTAATTTTCGTAACTTTTTTTTTTTTTGGAAAAATTAAAAAAAAACCCTAAATTACAAAAAAAAGATGAAAAAATTATCACACACGAAGACTCAAGCATGGGAAAGCTCTATATGTGGATAGAAATACGTTTCAATGAAGAAATACAAAAAAACAACGACTTTTTTATTTATTTCCGTAACTGATTTTTTTGGAAAAACAGTAAAAAACCTAAAAACAAACTCAAATCTAGAGCAAAGAAGTATAAAATTCAAATGGAATGTTTTCTTATACATATAGAACTAAAACCCATCAAGATCTATGGAAAATAGTTAACAAAAAACAAATTTTTTGAAAAAACGGTACTGGTTTTAATGTTTTTTTTTACAAAAACTGTATACACATTGTAAAATTCATAAATCCATACCTTTTTCTGCTTAGATCTGTGAAAGATCAAAGAGGAATGGTCGTTTTCACCTTCTCAGGAGGTTGGAAGATTGAAATTAGGGTTGGAAGGTGAAAAACGAAAAAAAAAAACGAGTTTTATAAGTTACCGGGTTGAGTCGTCTGCGCTTGGAGTCGGACGTGCGCGCCTAGGCGAGCGCGCCTCATTTACTCTGCGCCTGGCCCCCTCCCAGGCGCTTAACTGTCAACTAGCGCCTAGGTGCGCCTTTAACTACATAGCCCACACCTCACACTTGACCCACTTCCAGCCAGCACCATCTATTGCCTCGAATACCCATGCCTCACCATGAACCCACTTCCAGCCAAGGCTATGTGCCTGCTGTACTATGGGTGACTCGATTCCCATCTTGTGCCTCTACTACCCAGATGTTAATTCCTGTGGCAGAACACAGTTTCTGAAGGTGGGAGGGAAGGAATTGTTGTGTTACCAGCTATGTAGCTGGGAGTCTGGGACTGGCACATGAAGGAGGACAACTAAAAAATCTTGCCTGTTTATGGTTTATTATTATATGAGCTTTGTATTTCTCATGTTGTCTCTTGATTTTCTGATTTTGAAGAGCTTCAATGCATTGCTGAATAAGCATGGCGATAGTAGTTATTGTCTTGCATCTTGTTTCTTGTGTTTGAAATTTGATTGTGAAATAAGAGTCTTGCCATTATAAGCAGATCTGGTTACAGATTTAAGAAAAGCTCTTCTGCTATACCGATTTCATTTAGTGGATCCTACTTTTCTTTAATTCTTGAAGAATCATATGTTGCATATTCTCTTGATTTTTACTTAGTTTCTTTTTCCATATTCAGTTGACTCTTCTTTTATGAGTTTCTTTTCCATGTTCTGTTAACTCTACTTTTGCTGTGTTTCGCTCCATACAGCTATATTCATCGAGTGGGTCGTACAGCAAGAGCTGGTCGAGAGGGATATGCTGTTACTTTTGTCACTGATAACGATAGATCCCTCCTAAAGGCCATCGTGAGCATTATATATCCTTGCCATACTTGAACTTTTTGTGATAGTTTCTATCCATTCTACTTCTTTTGGAAAAAGATGGCTACTACTCTATCTAGACTTATTAAAAAAATAATTCAGTTCATTGAAGCAAGGAGAACCTTGGCACAATGGTAAAGTTGTCATCGTGTGACTTTGAGGTCACAGGTTCAAGGCGTAGAAACAGCCTCTTGCAAAAATGCAAGGTAAGGCTGTGTACTATAGACCTTGGTGGTCCGCCTCCTTCCCCAGACCCCATATGCATGGGAGCTTTGTGCACTGGACGTCTCTCTCATTGAAGCAAGGAGAGCCATAAACTTTAGAATGATTATTCCAATCAAGTGTTGAAACCTGATTTGATTAGCTTTAGTCAAGAATTCCCAAAGATAAAGCCGCAGTCAGAAAAGTAGAATGAAATTGTATGCTATGAACACTGCCAGCCTGCATCATCAAATGATTGTGTATGCCCAACAATTGATGCCATGAACTCATTTCGTTGAAGGAATAGAAATTTCAGTGGGATGAATCCTCCTTCATTCATGAAGACTACGAGCTGCATTTTTGGAAATGATAGTTGGATACTTCTCAAGGAACAAATTCCATCCAATAATTTATGAGATTGATTGATCAAGAATTTTTATAATGTACTAGGCTAAGAGAGCTGGCTCAAGGCTGAAGAGTCGTATTGTTGCAGAGCAGTCTATTCTTAAGTGGTGCCAGATAATTGAACAAATGGAGGATCAAGTGGCTGCCATTCTCCAAGAAGAAAGGTTTCTTTTAGGATCTTGTGTAGAATTTTAGTCAGACTATTAATAAGCTCTATGTATCTGACTTACATACATCAACATAATGCAGGGAAGAGAGAGCATTAAGAAAAGCTGAAATGGAAGCAACTAAGGTATATGTTTCTGGTGACTTCTGCAGTTCTCTTAACTTTATGTTTATGAATATTCTTGGTTTGTCATTTATTTTACTTCAAATTGGATTTTTTTCTTCACGGAACATCTGCCCTAGATGAGTTGAGTTTCTGATTCCCACAATGTTATAGGCAGAAAATATGATTGCACACAGAGAAGAGATCTATTCACGCCCAAAGAGAACCTGGTTTGCAACAGAGAAGGAGAAAAAGCTCATATCCAAGGCTGCAAATGTAAGTATCTGTTACATAGTGGCTGTTTCTTCTGAGATATATGTGTAAGTGTGATGCCTATTATATATTGTATCTGTCTGTTTCTGGCTGATAACTGTGTATATTCCTGTGGTTTCGTCTTTGTATCTCTACTATTTGTAAAAAGCTATCTGAGATCAATCAGCAAGCTTTTGATAAACTGAGTGGCGCTAGCATCCTAAAGAAGGGATCTGGATGTGGGTGTGCAGATTTGCTTGTTTGTATGTTCTCTTGAAGGAGCATCTGCTGCTGTGCATATGTCTGTGTGCATGTTCGCATGTTTGCTAGTGCGCTTGCTCTGATGTTATGGCATGCATGCCTACATATGCAGTTATACTTATTGCTTCTAATGTTATCATTGAATATCCATTAGCCTAGTTACATCATCACGCTGTTGAAACTCATGAAATTACTCCCCCCTTTTGCATGTGTCTGTGTGCATGAAGTGTGTTTGCTAGCACGCTTGCTCCTATGGTATGGCATGCGTGCCTACATATGCAGTTATACCTATTGCTTCTAATGCTATCATTGAATATCCATTAGCTTAGTTACATTGTCACTCAGTTGAAACTCAGGAAATTACTGCCCCTCTTCTTTTTCAGTTCTTCTGTTGTTTATAAAGTTCTTGTTTAATGTTACCAGGAAGAGGCACTAGTTGATGACTATGATACTAACTTTTGATTGCAGATAGTGAAAGGGGTACTGTTTCTTGAGATAGTCATTCCTTGATCCTCTGGAGTGTAAATTCATTTCTGTTATTCTTCTGTTCTACCTGGTCATTGATATATCTCCTTGATTTTAACACCATCCTTGAGCATGCTCCTCTCTGTTTTTCTTGTACAGAATACTGTGTTAACTCTATGCGATGTCAGCTGCAAGAATGTTGCACCAGTTGTTATATGGTTTTACGGCTCCTGATGAAATGAATTAAAACCTGGTGAACAAATTAGTGTCAATGATATACCTCAAGAGGTAAAGAAATAGGAAAGTACTATGCTATGTTGTCACAGGTGCAAGGGGTTTGACCCATATAGCCATAGGCATAAGGTGCACCCAGGCGCAAGGGGTGCAACTGCGACTAGATGTCAAGGCACAAAATTAAGGAATTTAAATATTTAAAAAAAGAAAAAAAATTCAGAATAAATCTAAAACCCTTACTGTTTTTAGCATCAAAAGATTTTATTGATAAGTTGTTTTTAGCATTCCTATGAATGACACTTACACATTTGCTACAAAAAAAAACAAAAAAAACCCTTAACTGTTTTTCATTGTTTTCTGTCAAAAATAACAAAAAAAAAAGAAGATAGTAACAAAAATAGTCAATTAAACTCATGGGTCAGTCATTTTTAGCATTATGATGGTGAGAATATGCATATTTGCTTAAAAAAAATGAAAAAATAGGGATTACTGATGTATTTTACATTTTTGGGAAAAAAAATACAGAAAACTACAAATATAGTGCATAATACACTAAATCAATGAAAACGGATGGAAATAATGAAATGGAGTTTTCATTTTTACCTTTAGAGTTTACATATGTTGAGTTTTCAAAGAAAAATGAAGCAACAAAAAAATGAAAAAACAAAAAAAGAAAGTAAATAAAAGTGACAATCTTACCTCAATTACTTGGATGGAAGATTACTCGTTCAAAAAGGAAGCAGTGGAATGGGGAAGAAGAATGAAAAAAAAAAAAACACACAGAAGTAGGGTTTTAAGTGCCTGTTGCTGCACCTGGAATAGGGGGCGCATCTAGGCACACGACTGCGACTTATGTCGCTGCGCCTACTTGAAGTCGAGTCGCATGGCTAGCGCCTTTTTGTGCCTAGCGACTAGTCGTGCGACATAGGGTGTGACTTGCACCTGTAGGACTAGGTGTAAGATTAATTAATTAATTAAAAATTTTTAAAAAGAAAAATCCAATAACCATGAAAGATATTAACTGACATGATCTTCATGAAATGGAGTTGTTGTTTATAGCGTTAGAATGGGAACCAGTGGAGATTTGTTTTGAAAACAAATAGGAAAATAAGAAATAGTACTGTATTTCATGTTTTTAGAAGAAATTAATGAAAAAAATTAAAAAACAGTAAAAAGAAACACGAAAGATATGAAAAGAATGAAATGGAGCTGTCGTTTTTTAGATTAGAATGGAAACGTAGAGAGATTTGTTACAAAAACAAACAGAAAAATAAAAACCCATAGTGTATTTCACGTTTTTTAGTAGAAAATAATGAAAAAATTAAAAACAAGGAAAAAAATTGAAAGATATTAAAAGAATGAAATGGAGTTGTCGTTTTTAGCATTAGAAGGAAACCTATGGAGATTTGTCAAAAAAATATAACAGAAAATAAAAATTTGTAATGTATTTCACATTTTGGGTAAAAAAATACAGGAAAAATAAAAAACAGTATATAAAACATTCAATGTATGAAAATAAATGGAAAGAATGAAATGGAGTTTTCGTTTTTAGCATTAGAATGTAGATAGGTTAAGATTTCAAACAAAAAACAAGCATCAAACAACAAAAACAAAAAAAAGGTACTGTTTTTACCGCTTTTTTCAGAAAAGGATAATAACCAAAACCCAAGATTAATCCTTAGTATCTTACCTTCAATCGCTTGAACTAGGCTTCAATTGGCGGTGGAAGATGAGGAATGTCGCATGAATACTTGGAATGTATGGAAAAGAGCTTTGGGAAGAAAAATAAAATGAAAAAAAAATTAGAAAATAAGGTTTTCATATCACTTTCTGACACCTGGAATTGGGGGCGCCAAAGTTGCTAGGTGCTAGGTGCGACTAGTCATGCCTAGTCGCACTACGACTTTTCCTCCTTGAGAGTACTCATAATGAGTCGCACATGGTGTGCCTTTTTGCTCCTAGCAACTAGTCATGCTTATGACTACATAGGTACTAAGTTATTTGAATAGGACTACCCTTGTAAGAGGAATACTAGAATGATAATTCCCAAAATGCATGTAAATCAGATAATAAGTATCTACCAACAATTCACAGACAGATGATGCCAGTACAAACATCTGGTGATGGTTACCAGTTTAAATTCCATAGCAATGAAGATCAAATTGTGGTGGGAGAGGCCACAAATGTTTGTGGACAAGTCAGAAAGCACAATCTTACACCCTGCAACCATCTTGCAAATGGGAATGACAACTGATGAAGAAGAAGAAGATTGGGGTGGCCAGGGTGAGCACTTTGTTGTGATGGCGACTAATGTGCTACACTAGGTCACAGGTTGAAACTTCACGTTTATTAAAGAAAATAAGAGAATAGCAACTTGGAGGTAACATTAGCTTCCAGTAGCCAGGTACGATAGATTTTGTGCTGTTGCAGTTAGGATGTAAGCTCAATACGTTCAGGCCTATATAAGGTCATCATCTGAACGACTTTATGATTGTGGTTGTGCTCCACAAAAGTGGGCAGGGATATTGATATGTTGTTGTATGAGTGTTTTTGACAATATTATAGAATCACTTGCACAGTATTGCTGTTAAACCTTAAGAAAAACCTTTTACATGTCCCACACCTTGTGATAAAACAACTTTACCAAAATATGTTGTAGTTTCCCTGGATCCTAAGAGTACCTTTATGAAGCATATCAGATGGTTTGAAAGCACTTTTCTGGGTGGGGCATCTTTATTTGTGGAAGGTAAGATCATTATTCTCTTCTATTGTCCTGTTTGATCTTGAGATGCCTTTCTAACTCAAAAGTTGGTCATCTCATTAGCTTCTCTCCTAATGTGCAAAATACATACATCAAATGTTCAACTTACATCATGGATCTGCTTGACGGTATGCTTGCCATCCTTGGTCTAGGCTCTGCAACGTGGCCCAAGTAACAGTGTCAAAAGAGAGAGATTTCCTTCAGGCACACTTGTAGATATTGAATGTAGTTAAGAACTTAATTTTGTAATAGCGTGGTGAAAACCTCACAGTCACACTGCCTTTTCTTGTTAATTACCTGCAAAATAGTGGGAGGACCTAGATTTGCTTAAGATCTGCCACTTGAAGAGGTCATAAAACTTTAGCAGATAAATATTGGGATTATTAAACATGTAGATAACCAGAAGACACTTTTGTATGGTAATAAGGATGAGTGCATGACTATAGGTTGGGGTCAATGAAAACCCTAAATCCACCAAATTTTTTTATCCTCCTCTCCTTTTATACATTAATTTATATGAAGCTATAAGTTATATGTGAATGATGCTCCAAAATCTCAATAATGGTTCAAGTATTCTATCCTTCTACGTGTATTATTATTTGGGAGTCCCACAATCAAGAGCATGGAAGAAGTCCACGCCCCTTTTTTCATGCATGTTGAAACTTTTTTTTTTTAGTTCTGAGCCATTCATCATGTTTGCTGTACCAAAAATAGGTAACCTGTGAGAAATCAATGCATTTGGATGATCCTAAACACTTCTTTTGTGTCTTTGAAGAAATTAATGAAAATGGATGGTGGTGATTTTTGATCCAAAGAAGCATAGGCTAGAAGCATCCAATGGGCATGAACTTTGATCTCTAGCTTATTTAAGCCATTCTGAACATGATGAATGGGTTAGATCTACAAAAGAAAATTTCACCCTTGAACGTGAACATGTACTAGGATTCTTTGTTTATTATGTAGAACACAAGTGATAATGATGATTGCCTTGTGCTAGAATAAATATTTTTTTTGGTTAGTTTATGTATGTTTTGTAGACATTGACTTTGTTCATAAATGTATCTTTTGCTCATAATTGTTACAAATAAAAATAATTACAAAAGACTCTTGCATTGATCATGTAGATCACAAAAATCATGAAGGACATGTTGAAATTATAAGCATACAGCTAAATAATTCAAAGAACAACCTGTAACATTGTCCAAATACTTACACCCTCTGAATCATTCTTACTCCCAGTACCATGTAGCAATGGCTGGCAGCTATGAGTTAAGGTCTCCAACTATGTAAGGGTATCATATGTCCGATCCATCTGTTGTTCCTATATATTTAAGCTCTTTTCTGCTGCTGGTACCCCATGCACAAAGCTCTCGCCTATGCTGGGTCCTGGGAAGGGGCGGACCACAAGCGCCTATGGTAGGCAGCCTTACCTTGCATTTTGCAAGAGCCTGATTCCATACCTTGAACACGTGACCTCAAGGTCACATGATGACAACTTTTACTGTTGCGCCAAGGCTCCCCTTCTTCTTTTCTGCTGCTGGTGTATATCTTAAAACATTTTAATGGCTCACCTTGGCGCAACGGTAAAAGTTGCCGTCATGTGACCTTGAGGTCACAGGTTCAAGGCGTGGAATCAGCCTCTTGCAAAATGCAAGGTAAGGATGCCTACAATAGGCCCTTGTGGTCCGCCCCTTCCCCTTTAGAAGGGGAGCCTTGGCGCAATGGTAAAAGTTGTCGTCATGTGACCTTGAGGTCACGGGTTCAAGGCGTGGAATCAGCCTCTTGCAAAAATGCAAGGTAAGGCTGCCTACTTTAGGCCATTGTGGCCCGCCCCTTCCCCGGACCCCGCATAGGAGGGAGCTTTGTGCACCGGGGCTGCCCTTTTTTTTTTTTTGGAATACACATTGCAAATTCCTATTCCTAATTCCTAATTCCTAATTGGTCATTGTTCATTTTGTTTTACATTTTGGAGATAATGTTTGATGTAGAATCAAATTTTACTCAAAAACTTCTTTCTTCCACCATGAAATTTTCTGCTGCAGTATTCACCTGCAGATGATACGTACTGAATCCCATCTATCTACTTTATCATTTTCTGCTGTGTATATTTGCTTACATATACAATATTTGGCTCTTTTAACAGGCATCTATGGATAAAGATCAGACTGGTGCAAATGAAATTATCAGTGCGCAGCAAGCGGAGGACCTCAAAATGAAAGAAAAAAGAAAGAGGGAACGAGAGGTTTCTTCTATTCTTGTACTTTTGGTCTTTTACATGTGTAATTATTTGTCTAGATGGATTTTATGGTGTTAAGCAGATGACTGATGAGCTGTTTTTGGTCGAATAGAAAAACATGCCGCGGAAGAAACGTCGAAGATTGGAAGCAGCACGTGAGATGTTGGAGGATGAAGGTCCAGATGATCACAGAGAACAGGTTTGTCGTTACAGAATTTTATTGCCTTTACAAATTGCTGTAGCTCGTGGTCATACTTTCCTATCTTCCACAGTAATTCCCTGTATTATTATTAAATGTTCACAGATGGTTTTAGCAATATTCTTGGTCTCTGGCTTACAGTAAACAGTCGGCTAATCTGGTGGTGAAAAAATGGAAAAACCGCGTGCTAATCTTCTTTTCTGGTTGCGTTTTCATTTCATCTTCAATCTTGTACTTCTCTGTCTATATTCTTTGTTTCATCAGTTCCTTACTATTATTCGAGTAGCATTTTGCATCTGAGAAAAGCAATGCAAGCTAAGGCAAAATGCCGGTATAAATATCTCATTGATGTGGATGAATATTTACTCTTGAAATATTGGCTTCAGCATAGGGTCAATCCACGACCTTTCAGAATAAATCAGTTGCTGAATCGGAAAAATTGGCATTATCTTGTATCTTTTCCTGTTTAAATAAGATGGATCAATTTGCCATGCAGGGTAATGGAAATAACAAAAAGGAAAAGGCTGGAAAATCACTTGTTGATGTGGCTTATCAACGAGCAAAATCAGCAAAGTCGATAAATAAGGCTCGTGAAGCTGGAAAGCCTGTGAGGAAGGCAGCCAAGACATCTAAACGTCCTTCCCAAAGAACTCAGGGAAGAACAGAAGATATGC
Source organism: Warburgia ugandensis (assembly GCA_035236585.1). Taxonomy (NCBI): domain Eukaryota; kingdom Viridiplantae; phylum Streptophyta; class Magnoliopsida; order Canellales; family Canellaceae; genus Warburgia; species Warburgia ugandensis. The sequence goes on from CP141129.1 coordinate 47,686,764, forward strand.
GTGAACTGTTTGAAAGCGATATGAATGAAAAGAGACAGATGCGTAATTCAAAGAGAAGCACTCAAGGAGCTGTAAGAAAAATGGGGAAACATTCTTTTAAGAGCAAATCACGGTACGCATTGCAATTTAGACTAGGTCTTTTTAGTTTTATTTTTGTGCATTTAGAAGGGGAGCTTTGGTGCAATGGTAAAAATTGGCGTCATGTGACCTTGAGGTCACGGGTTCAAGGCGTGGAAACAGCCTCTTGTAAAATGCAAGGTAAGGCTGCCTACTATAGGCCCTTGTGGTCTGCCCTTTCCCCGGACCCCACATAGGCTGGAGCTTCGTTCACTGGGGCTGCCCTTTTTTTTTTTGTGCATTTAGGAGGTATTCTTTGTCCTGCATTTGTCGATTGTGGAAACATGGAAGAAGCTGCTTTCTTTGTTATCATTTTTCAATTACAATCCGAGTTCTTTCATGCTTTATAGGTTGTTTTTGGAGTTTTTCATTTTGCATAAATTCCAAGGTATATGATGGATGCACATTATTTTTGGGGGAATTAGTAGCTGGAAATACAAGCGGAGGCTGCTTGTTAAGTAATCTAAACCACTGATACTGTATGCATTGCCATCTATGGGCTGTGCATCAAAATTCTGCCTCATTCAGTGATTATTCGCCTTTGTTACAAGGCTTTGTAGCCTATTAGTACTTCTACATTTTCTGACCTCCACTTAAGAGCCAGAAGTTAGAGACTTGCAGTGGTCAAATAATGATGGATTTTGTTACATGGATCATTCATTATATGGCCTAGCAGATAAATGGTTTGAATCAGTGAACATGTTGGTTTCACTTGTATTTCAGCATGCCGGTATTCTTTCAGAAAAAAAATGCACATCCCTCACCTCATGTGAGAACTTGTACGTGCATGCACGCGCATAACACACCGCCAGATAATTCCAATTTTCATAGTTTTAACTTTTAGGATGATGAGCCTAGTTGCAACGGTTGAGTTGTCACTTGGTGATCTGGAGGTTACGTGTTCGAGGCATAAAAACCACTTCTTGCAAAAATGCTAGTTGAGGCTGCGTACTATAAACCCTTTGTGGTCTGCCCCTTACCTGACCCTGCATGTGCTGGAGCTTTGTGCACCGGGCTACCCTTTTATAGTTTGAGGACGAAGCTCCCATTCCGAACTAGTTTTTGGTGCTCTTAATCATGGGAGTTCACTCTCTCGCCTATTCAGAAAATTTTGCTGGTTAGTTGTTACTGAGTGATTTAGGCTCCAAATTAACTTGGGTCGAATAATCCCTCACTGCTTTTTCCGTGCAGGTACAAGCGTAGAAAGTAAGATCTGATTGGTTGGTCGAATTCCATCTGAGCCTGTTAAGGGAACCTCCCTATTCATCAGCTGTCAGGAGACCCAAACTGTTAGAATTTGCTGTATACATGAAGATGAACCCCCCAAGCGGGCTCTCAATTTTGTTCAGATATTGACATTGGTGTTAGTTCATAGTTTATTATTTATTGATAGGACATATATTCTGTTTTTATCCTGTTATATAATGCACATCTTTCAGCTGGAAAAGCTCTTCCCCACTGCAAGCCCTGAAGAGGGGAGGGAATTGTATTTTGGGCGAGGAAACTAGTACTGTTGCATCCTCATTTTTTTTCTTGCCCCATTTTAGTTAATTTATACTCATCATCATCAAAGCCTTATTCCAATTAGGGATCGCTTATTTTGGTTAATTCATACTATCTTTTCAAAACAATATAAACTGTATATTATTTTTTTTGCTTCTTTTTTGAAATGAACAGTATGGCACTCTTGGGCACAGAGGTCACAAGCCGTAGGCAGAATTATCCATGCATAGTGATCTTAATCCCTGCTAATAATAGCCTCCAAAATGGAATTTTTGTTCATTCTTGAAGCTGACGATAACAGGGGATGAATGACTATAATAATCGTTTCCTCTCGCTGGTTATCTCCCCTTCTTCACAGGCGCATCCTTTATTGTGGCTAGAATTATTGGTGACTTTCACTTATCAAAGCAAGGTAGAGGAAGGGTTAATATGAAGGTCTGAAGTTTACCCTTATGAGGGGCAGAAGTAGACCATCCTGCCACAACGTGATGAATACTGTCATAGCTGAATTTATTCCCATTTGATAATGACATTATTATGGCGGCAATCCTTTTGCTGTTACGTCTTGGGCAAGGAATTTTAATGCCATTGATTGACATAGTTGGAATTCTTACATGGTTATGTACAATGGAAGCTTTCAATCTTAGGCTGACATCTAGCTCCACTTCCATGTCCAAATGTCACTGTCATTAGCTTCATATTTAGCAATAAGTAGATTTAAGAGAGAAAATCTACAGGACATGCAACAGGTTGAGGGGTAATTGATAATTACAGAGATCGGATTAATTTTCATAAATTTGCATTGATTTTCTAAGACCCACTAACTTTTGAACTTGGGAATAAATTCTGACATCCTCTATTTTTAAAAAATAAATTTAATTATTTGAAAACTTTTGAAATTATTAAGACTGCCCAATTCGTGGCCAGAGATAGAAAATGTGCGAGTATACTAAATGGATGGTTAGAAAATGGAGAAACGAGGGTCTAAATTTGTAAATGAAGCCTCCACCAGTCAGAGGAGAGTCGGCAAATGGGAGTGCAAATCCTCTCTCTCTCTCTCTCTAGTCTTTACTTTGATGACGTCTGATTTTGTACCATCCTATTTGGATCAACGGTCCAAATCAATCTAGCGGGTCACTTTCATCGGGCACTTTGGTTGGATGCCATAACACACTATGGGATATCCGTCTTACCGGGCCCACTTATCTTAAAGTCACTCATTATGCGCTTACTGACGGCGACCTGCGAAATGACGGTTGATACTTACAACTACAACAATCTCCGTTATATATATCCCCTAAATCCAGGGCTGTAATTGCATAATCCAAAGAAGAGAGGCATACTTGTATGGGGTGATGCGTCCACACTTTATGATGATGGCGCATGTTTGGGTAATCGGAACCGTTCATGTAATTTCTCTTATTGTGGATGACTAAATATCCCAAACCAGTACTGATTAGATGAATCTCAATATGAAAATTACACTTTAATTTATATAACGATGGACGGTTATGAACACAGTTCAAAAAAGGGTTCAAAGTGAACTAGTTAGAACGTACCTATTTTGGGCCGCTTCAGATAGCTGAACTTAGAGAAATCAGATGACGGCCGTGATTACCCAAATGTGGGTCCCACATGATAAGGTGGGGCAGGCACTACCCCTTAAAATGATTTGAGACCAAGCTAAATTCTACAACTGGACCCACTGACTTTTCCTCGCCAAAATTTTCCAACCTAACCCAGAAGGCTTTTTCTCGGGAAAGAACAGGACGGCGCGCATGGAATTCCATCAGCTTGGGAGAATGCATCTTGAAAAGATCTCAGCCGTTAGATAGTAAGAGACAAATAACAATCTCTAGTCTTGTAGAGACAAGGGCCTATACATTGAATAGGTTCCCCGACGGTTTGGAATAGACGTTGGGATACAATTTTTTTCTTTTGGAAAATGCTTTGCTGACGGGGAAAGGACGCAAACCAGCTGGGCAGTCATTTGGGTTGGGTGATCTATCCGTTCATCCGGCCTTAGATTGGCTATTCGTGACCATTGGATGATACGTGCTATGCCCTTTTTCTTGTCTTTAAATTATTTAGGTTGAAACATTTATCCAAAAAATCTAGTAGCTAGATCCAAGCCGTTATTTTCCAAAGCATCTATACCCGCATTGAGTTCCAGCTGTCCTGGCATTGCTCGTATCTTCATACGCGCGGGCAGCTCATAAAGCTTCTGCCCGTTGAAAGCTTCAGGTTCGCCTAGGAGCCACGTGGATCTAATCGTCGCCATTAGCGGTACCCACTTATTTTAAATGGTGGTTAGCTTGCCACGACTCCTAAAAGTTGGCAAGAAGAGAACTGTGGCCGATGATGGTAAGCTATAAAGGTGCTGCTACAGAAAGCCCACTTTTTGGCGTAAACAGCCTCATCTTTAGATGATCCGATCCGTTCATCTGATTGATCGTTTTATAATAGCTGGAAATCACCATCATTGAACGGTTCTAAATATAAAAACCGTATTTTTGGAGCCGATTCTAGATAATTATTATATAAAGCTTTTAAAATTTCAGATTCTAGAATTGCCTGTGATAATCGGTGCAGCAGTCCGATCAATTATATATTTCAGAATAGACATCTACATCTGGACCAATGAGTAAGATGAACGTGCTGGATCATTCGTAGGTATTCTGTAGAAATGTGGCCGCTGGACCACCCATGGGACGGTGAGTTTGGCATTTCTTCCGACCAAGAAAGCTGAAGCGGCTTCAAAGAGAGAGATTAACTTTCCGACCCAAAATAAAGCGAAAAATCCAAACACCCTCTTTTGATATTCCCACCCCCTTTCTCACCAACAAAACCCCAAGCTCATCAGTCCACACTGTCATACTGCTGCTTCTTCCATGGCTACAGCCACTTATCTTCCTCTTCTCTTCTTTTTCTCCTTCTTCTCTGGAACCCTAACCTTAGCTACTTCCACATCAGAATCTCCAAAAACCTTCATCTTCCGCATCGACGAGCAATCCAAACCCTCCATCTTCCCTTCCCACTACCAGTGGTACGCATCCGCCTTCGCAGATCCCCTCAAAATCCTCCACACCTACGACACAGTCTTCCATGGATTCTCTGCAGCTCTAGCTCCATCAGAAGCTTCAAACATCCAACGGAATCCGGCCGTTCTTGCCGTATTCGAAGATCGCCGCCGATATCTCCACACAACTCGATCGCCTCAATTTATAGGCCTTAGAAATCAGCAAGGTCTCTGGTCAGAATCCGACTATGGGTCTGATGTCATTGTCGGTATACTTGACACCGGAATCTGGCCGGAAAGGCGAAGCTTTTCCGATATGAACCTCGGACCGGTTCCTTCTCGTTGGAAAGGCGCTTGCGAAGCTGGTGTAAGATTTTCCCCTTTAAACTGTAATAAAAAGCTTGTCGGAGCTAGGTTTTTCTCCAAAGGACACGAAGCAGCAGCTGCTGGAATCGGTATCGGCGGTGGAATCAACAAAACGGTTGAGTTCCGGTCGCCAAGAGATTCTGACGGGCATGGAACACATACAGCATCAACAGCCGCCGGTAGGTATACTTTTCGGGCGAGTATGGCGGGATATGCCAGCGGAATTGCAAAAGGAGTAGCACCAAAGGCGAGGATTGCAGTTTATAAGGTGTGTTGGAAGGATTCCGGCTGCTACGATTCAGATATACTCGCCGGATTTGATCGTGCAGTTGCTGACGGTGTAGATGTGATCTCGATCTCCATCGGTGGGGGCGATGGTGCCGCCGCGCCATACTATCTGGATCCAATCGCCGTTGGATCATACGGAGCTGTATCTAGAGGCGTTTTTGTTTCATCTTCTGCAGGAAATGACGGACCTACCGGAATGTCTGTAACGAATCTTGCGCCGTGGCTTACGACAGTCGGGGGTGGTACGATCGACAGGAATTTCCCGGCGGATGTGATTCTCGGCGACGGCCGGAAACTCGCCGGTGTATCGCTCTATTCCGGCAAGGCCCTCGTCGGAAAAACGTATCCTTTAGTCTATCCAGGCAAATCCGGTGGACTTTCAGCTTCCCTATGCATGGAAAACTCTCTCAATCCGAAACTCATCGCCGGAAAAATCGTGATCTGCGATCGAGGAAGCAATCCACGTGTCGAGAAGGGATTGGTTGTTAAAAAATCCGGCGGGGTAGGAATGATACTTGCAAACGGAGTCTCCAGTGGCGAAGGCCTCGTCGGAGATGCTTACATTCTCCCAGCTTGCTCCGTCGGATCTGTCGAAGGCGAGGCGATCAAATCCTACATCGCCACGGCAGCAAATCCGACGGCCACGATTGCCTTTAGAGGAACAGTACTCGGAGTAAAACCGGCTCCTGTAGTCGCTTCATTTTCCGGCAGAGGACCGAATGGAATGAATTTGGAAATCTTGAAGCCAGACTTGATTGCTCCCGGAGTAAACATACTAGCTGCTTGGACCGAAGCAGTGGGTCCCACGGGACTCGATTCTGACCGTCGAATCACAGAATTCAACATTCTTTCCGGTACATCCATGGCCTGTCCTCACGTAAGTGGGGCCGCTGCGTTGCTCAAATCTGCCCATCCAGATTGGAGCCCTGCTGCGATCAGATCCGCGATGATGACCACAGCGAACATCGACAACAATCTATCAGAGCGAATGACCGACGAATCCACCGGAAAACCTTCAACCCCGTTCGATTTTGGTGCCGGGAATTTAAATCTCGACCGTGCGATGGATCCAGGTTTGATCTACGATATCGGCGATCAGGATTACGTGAACTTCTTATGCTCCATAGGTTACAACGCAAAGACAATTCAGGTGATCACGAGAACTCCGGTAACTTGTCCGATGAAAAAAGCATTGCCGGAGAACTTGAATTATCCGTCGATGTCGGCAGTCTTCGACGTTTCTCAATCGGGAATTGTGACCAAGAGTTTCATTCGGACTCTTACGAACGTGGGGCCGGTGAACTCAGTTTACAGGGCGAAGGTAGAAATGCCCCCAAAAGGAGTGGCGGCGAGTGTGAAACCGGGGAAACTGGTGTTTTCGGAGCGAGTTAAGAAGGCGAGTTACGTTGTGACTGTGTCGGGCGATCCCAACAATTTGAAGTTGGATGACTCGGGCTTGATTTTCGGGTTCTTGTCGTGGTCGGATGGGAAACATGTAGTGAGGAGTCCGATTGTAGTGACGATGATTCAGCAGCTTTGAGAAAGAAACGAGTTCGGTGGTCAGATGACGATTCCATCAGAACGAGTTCCGTGTCAGAGTGCGATCACACTTGTTGGACACAATTAGAACAGTTACAAAATGTGCATCGGATGCCATCACAACGGATCCGTGCTTACACGTTTATGTGCTATGTACACTAGTGTTGGTTGAGTAGTGAATTGAGAAAGGGTCCGATTCTTGCAGTCTGAGTTCCAGGTGGTGTGAATCGGTGACTGAGTTGAAGAAGATAGAAGCTTTACGGCTTTTTCTTTGCTTTTGTGGTTTTGGCTAGATATAATTAATATATGTGTATTATAGAAGCTTTTTGTAATACACGGTGCTATTAACATTATGTTGAGTTGGGGTAAGCTTGGCCGTCTCATGGTAACGCCTCTTTGCAGGATCCGATTAGCTATTATTTGAATGTTTATGGGACCCAGTTGATGGAGGGTCGAGATGCTGTGTTCTGTCATACCCCTTGGCCAGTGTTGCTTCTCAAACTCAGTTGGAAATGGAGGAATTTAGTTTAGGACTTGTGGGCACAGAGTATGGTATATGGGAACTTGAGAAGCCATAGAGCTGGATCACTAGATGGAGCCGGCATGATCTAGACCCTTCATCCATTGTAGATAAGAAAGCACTTGTCATGGAAATGGTGCCCCCTGATAGATAAGAAACCATATCTGAACAAATGCCCTGTTTAATAACGACACTCCTTCTTTAGTTAACCCTTTTCTAGTGAGTTGCCAAAATGGAAGGTTAGAACGAGTCCAAAAGCATACCAAGACAAGCAGAAAGCGTTTAATAAAAGTGGGCATGTCATGAAATACCATTTCTCTATACAGTTCCTGACCAATCTTCATCCCATGTTGCAGAGCCGAATCTTATATATTTGCAGGAATTTCAAGACGAGGAAAGAGGAAAACGACGGTGGAGCAGGTGAGTGTCCTTCAATACAGAGTGTAGTAGAAAGGTGAGACATTGCTGACAATGCTCTTCCCTATTTTATAATTCATGCACAGGAATATCTTGAGGGGCAAGGAATTGTTCTTACAGTAATTTAGATGGGTTTCAGGGTATAAGCCACGTATTCATGCAATCAGGTCTTGTGATTTGGTCGGCCATTGCAAGAATGGTTGATCACTTGTTATAGAGGAGATCAGGGCAAGCTTTCAAAGTGGGTGTGGCCTCAGATGTTTGGTGATCCCAACCGCTCATCCTATGCATTAATTGATGATCTAAAGGAGATTGGAGGTCAAGACAATCCAGCTTTCTGTACGGCTAATCTAAGATGTGGACAGCAAAATGAACAGTTTCATCATAAACCAATCTGGGTCCCAGCTAAGAGATATATTACCTTTCAGACCGTCAAGGAGTCAAGGTAAGTTGACTAACAAGACCAAAAGGTAAAATCCGACTGTTGAGGTCGAATTTCTGCATGTAAAAGAGTAGAGCAAGACACAATTTGCCGAAAAACCGATTAAGATAACTACAGTATGCCACAACGATATGGGACGTTGGCATGTGGCTCCCACTTCTGCATTGTGTATTGATCTGACCCGTTCAGTTAGAAACAAGGGTACATAGCACAAAAGATGTAGGGTTGTTTTGGAATGTAGAATTTTCGAATCTTCATCATTCTGTGTCTTGCAGGAGAGATGAGATGAATGGGTCAGATCAATCATAAGGCGCCCCTTAATCCAAAAATGAGCACCAAAAGCATCTCTCAAAATCTAAAATTAGTGGTTCGATTTATGATGATAATTTGAGACAGTGAAGTTGACCTATCTGTGGCGGCTACTACTTTTACTCGATTTAGTTTACTGCTGATAAGCTAGTTCCTTTGGAGGATCTATATTATGAAAAGTTAAGCTTCTCTCTTTCCTTTTCTGTTTTATACTTGATAGTTGTGGGGGGAAAGGTCTGCAATTGGAGACAGTTGTTTGGATCCTCATCCCTGTTCAATAATTGACACCAGAGGCTCCATAATACTTGATGGTCCTAGTTCCACCACTGAAGTCCTTCAGATCGCAGGTCAAAGGTTGTTAAGAGGTGTAATTCAAAGCCAGAAGATGCGGAAAAGACATGAGTTTTTCAATGATTCAATTGCAGCTCATCATTTTACACAATGAATTAAGCTACTGGAGAAATTCTTAACCTTCTTTTGGTAAAGGGAAATAAGTACCAAGCAGGCACTCACCTGCTACCAAACATATTTCAGCAAAATGGAAAGTTGTAGTCATCTGAGGTCAGGGGGTTCAAGCGTAGAAACAGCTTCTTACAAAATGTAAGATAAGGCAATGTACTAATGACCCTGCCCCTTCCCAGAACCCCACATACACGCACCTGGGCTGCCCTTTTATTGTTGGCCAGAATGAAACAGCGTCAACTAGGTCCTACTTCATGTGAATTTCTTACTTAAACAATTAGATCATCTTTCACAACAGCCTTGTGATAGATTGTTGAAAGAAGAAAGAAAGAGAGAAGATAGGCTATCGCTGATCAGGCAGGACTCACCATACAACCAAACGGCTGATCTTGTCTAGCCGTTCAAACATTTTGGACAAACTGGAATTTTCCACCCACGCCGGAGCATCCAAAACAGTTGATCTCATGTAAACAAACCCAGCAATTTTGAGACCAACTACAGCTCACAGGAGATCAGCAGACAAAACTGATTTTCTGTGACTGCTTGCTTAGCCATCAGTAAGCAAAAGAAGTAATGTCATGTCCGGCTACAAACACACACCTGCACATCGCCATTCATCCACACCTCCATTATTGTCGATGGCTCAACAGATCACTTAGGGCTCAACGGATTCTGTCTTGAAGTGTTTACAGCAAAACCCGCCATGGGAGGGAGCATCACGGATAGATCTTGCCTCCAACCACACAGGTACATAAAGACCCAATTTCTTTCTTTGGTGTTAGAAATATTTTTATGAGAGATATACAGATACATTAACCCACATTTCACTGGCTGCAATGGCCTCTATGAAACATAAAAAGGAGAAAAAATAAAAACAATTAAACCTACATTCTCTGGCAATCAATCTAATCATATATCCATCCAGCCTTATTCAATCTATTTTAACTACAGCCCCCCCTCCCCCCACATTACTAACGAGGCCCATTCTTTTCTGGGCCAATAAACTGAGCATAAACTTTTCTCCTGATCACCATGGCAACTCCAGTGACCCAAAGTGTCCTGGGAAAAAACCTAGAAACTCTGCCAGAAGCTAATGCCATGATGTTTCCTGTTTGTAACCAAGCATGTTTAGTTCCCAACCGCATTCTGGTTCCTTCCGTTTCAGTGGCATTCCTGTACTGCCAGGCTGCAAGGCGGACTTCATCTGCTCATCCATAAAACCGCCATGTCCTTGAACAAATAGCTGTCTCAAGTTCCCCATTTCCCTATTGTCACCCTCCACCGGTGCCATTCCTGAATTCAAGTCAAATCCAGACCTTGACGCACCCACACTATTGATACCAGACGGTGCACCAGTTACACTCATAAGAAACGGTGGTCTGGAGAAGGATGGGGGAACATTTGCAGATGAACCCAGTATCTGTGGTATAACCGTGGCTCCTCTCGAATCGACCATGTAAGGGACAGAGCTGTGTCCATACAACTGCGGAGGGAGAGACATGGTGGGCCCTATGGTAAGGCCATTATAGCCATAGGCTGTGGGTGGTCCAGGAGGATAGCCCAGCGCAGGTCGTGCCCCCGAAACACCACCAACTCTAACCAAATTAGCACTCATGACAGGGTCCACGCTCTGTCCGTTAGCTAGGAAGGTCTGAGTCCGGTTGACAATCTCCTTTCTGTTGATGTCCATTCTCGAACCCATGATTGAAACAACAGGGTCATCCAGTTTAAAGCTGTCATGAGAATTTTTGTCTTGAGAAGATGACTTATCAAAGTTAGACAGTTGATCATGAGAACCACAATTCTCAAACGGGTTATCATTCAAATCAATGTTTATCATGGACGGATGCCTTGATGATGAGGATGAAGCAGGAGATGGGCCGTGAATACTATTTTGGGGCTGATGGAACCGTCCCTGAACCCTCTGATCCACTAATGGAAATAGACAAGAATCCTCATTGTCACCGAGACTGTTAAGGTCCAACTTGAGCCGATCTGCCCTTTTTGAATTGACTTCAATAGATGACTCCCCTGAAGGAAGACCAGATGATACTGGGGCATGTTTTGCTGATACTAGATCAATGGCTGCATCATCCTCTCCTTCGGCCACATTGAGATCAATTTTGAGGAAGTTCTGCTTCTGTTTTGAGCTGTGGCTACTTGCCTCAGCCAAATATGACTTTTCACCATCTGGAGTTCTTCGAGGTGATGCTGGACGGAAGGCACTTGTTCTTGCAGTTCCTTTCCACCCCAGCTCACCTTCAAAGTGCAAAGGGGTAGCCGGCAATCCAGGAGCTCCTTTAGACGAAGCAATAACTGGGATAGGTGCAGATAAGGTGACTGGCTGATTAACAGTGGGGACTGGGGATTCCATTTCGTCAATGTGAACATCCTCGTTCAAATCAAAATCACATATGGCCTTCTCAACGTTACCAGCTGATCCTTGAGCAACTGCAGCCTGAGATGATTTTGCATCCTGCATACCACCGTTGGGTTCATTGTCAACGCTGTCCAATGTACTTGAGCGCATCACTTTAGAAGAAGAGCCAACATAAGGAGAATCTTGTTCTCTTGGCAATTCGGTCGTATCACACTGCTCCATCATGCATTCGTCAGGCTTGTTTTCAACAGAATCAGGGCTACTAGGCTGTGTGGATTCCCCTTCTGACATTTTATCAGAAGATGAGCTACAGAAGGGTTCTCTATAATCCACAACTTCTCGCTCCACTTCTTTAGCAACCAGTCTAGCAACTTCCAGTGCATCATCCACACCATAATCAATTGGCATTTCCGATCTTCTCTTGTCCCTTTGACCCATGTCCTTGGAGCCCATCTCCAGATTTACTGTTTCACTTTGGATCACAAAATCCTGTCGCCTCTTAGATTCTGACCTCCTACCAAGTCTTCTGATGTTGGTAATTCTCCCACGAGGTTCCTTCCTGTGAAAAGAACTCTCTGGACTTTCTTCCTTTCTAAGGGTATATTCCTTGCGAGATCCATCTGGTGACACCTTAGCATAAGTATCACTAGCTTCAGTAGCAGGTTTGAGCTCTGATTCATCACTCAAACATTTTGGCATCCCACAATCAACAGTTACACTCTTTGACTGGGTCTCCAGAATACCACTTTCACTTCCAAACTGAGAAGACACCATCAGTGCTGGGCAAGAATCGGTCTCTTTATCAACAACATCACAAGAGAGAGAAGATTCTGTCATGGGCTTCTGAACGTTCGCAGGGCAAGCAGATGAAGAAACAGTTTCTTTTAGTACAGAGGTTGATGAAACAGCACCGTTTTCATTCTTACTGAGTGTGCATGGACTACCTTCATTCACATTCATCTCAATCTCTCTCTCTTCATTTTTGTTGTGGCCACCTTTTAATTCTGTAACATCAGATGATCTGTCATCAACATTGCTATTGCTTAAATTTGGAGCACCTTGTGCTCCTGTGAAGGTTTTCTCTTCTTTTGCTGGACATTTTGAGGCCTCTTCAGTAAGGGACAAGCTTTCTTGAGAAGTGTTTGACAAAAGAGTGGACCCAACAGAACTTCCATCTCCCGAAATGCTATTTACATCAGCCTGGTTTGAAGAAGGCAGTGGCATAGCCTGGTCTGGTGAAGGGTCTTTAACATCTTTGCTCTCCAACTGGGATGCATCTGAACCTCTTGCAGCATTTGAATGCTGGACTTCAGTCCCCGCAGTCACTACATGACTAACTTCAACAGCGCTTGCTTTGGACGGTGACGCAGAAATATCATCTTCCCCAGATACTTTCTCATTAACAGTCTTAGGATCCTCATCGACACAAATCCCACCCTTCTCTGCATCCTGGCTATTTTTATCACTATTTCTTGCCTGATTCCAACTATCACACAATAATCTAGCCATTTCTTGGACTTTTAAGCTCTTGTGAGCATGGAGATGCTTAACAGTTGCCTCCAGTCCAGTGGAAATTGACTGTTCATAATCTATAGGCAGCTTCTCCAATGCAACCAAGAGAGCATTAATTGATTCTTCCACAGAACTGTCATCTGTACCATCAGAATGCTTTTGAGCTTTCTCAAGCCACTGATTGAGAAACCAAAGTCCTTCCAAATGAATAAAATGAGTAAGACAATTCTTATTCTCTGTGGCTACTAAGACACTAGCAACGGTTGACCATTGCCTGGCTGCATCACCTGCATTGTTAATAACATTATCTTTCTGCTTCTGCATAACTGACACCAACTCTTCAACTCTTGCAAGGGTTGCAAGCCCACCCTTACCCTTCATCTCAGTGAGGGTAAAGAAGTCTTCTAGCGTCATACTGCTTTTACAGAACAGCTAGATGCTTCCGAGCTTCATTCTGGTAATCCTTGCAACATTGTGATACTCCCATCATTTACATATCCAAATAGCAAGAGGAAAAACAATTCTACTCAAGATTCAGGACCAAGCTTGCCCACTTCCTTCCTGCAATGTGAAAGATAAACTTGATGAGTTGGTTAATGGATAAAGGTGATGCTGTTAACTGATAGTCCTACTCGCATCAATCACAGTCTTTCTAAAACCAATGCCAAGCAAGTTTGGTTAACAGTTGTAGTTCATGAAGTCAAAATTAAAGAAGAGGAGTACTCCTGTGGTGTGATCTAGCAAAAATCAAATTATGGAACACTATGCCTATGAACAGGTGCCATGAGGCGTGGATCAAGATTTGTACATGAGAGAGATGACATATGGATTTTATGTCTGAGGGATGCAGCCTTGTCCAAGATTAACCACAGAATGAAAATCCACAAGTGATAAAAGCATGTGCTAAAGACCCAAGATAACAAAAATATTGTTTCTTAACACAATCCGTTCATGCTGGCCTAGTTATCAATATCATCACTAATATAAAAGCAGCAGTGTCAAAGTCATAAATTAAGACTTGCATATCCAGTCAGAGAAGAATATTGCTCTTGAAGGTAACCAGCTTCATGTAATGCCCTAAGCACTGTCATCAACAAATCTACTGTCATAAGCAAATGTGTCAGCATTTGGCTACTCTGAATTATATGCCTAGTTATAGTTTATCTGTATTTTATTTAGTTGCTACTAAGTGGGGAAAGGCAGTTCAGTGAGGTTTTCTTATAGGGATTTTAAGGATTTAGACTTTAATGATCTTAACTCCGCCACTGCCAGTTCCAAGCCTGGATGAAAAAGGAGGAGGGTCTTGCGTTAAGTGTCAGCCGGCAAGGGAGAAGTTGAAGATGATTTTGTTATTTCTTACTTACAAATGAATATGCATTTGTATATTAGTTTGTGAGGAAGAAATGAAAATCATCTCCAGCTTCTTAAAATATGGCAACCCTTACGTCAGGTAGCTAGTCGGCACGGGTGAAGCTGAAGATGATTTTGTTATTTCTTTTCTGCTTGCAAATGAATATGCATTTGTATATTAGTTTGTAAGGAAGAAATGAAAATCACCTTCAGCTTTTTAAAACTATGGCAACCCTAACATGACATGAATCGAAAACTAACATTCCCTGTAAGCGACGAGCTGCATCGGATCCCAGGTGCGGTGAAAAATAGGTAAGGGTTGCTAGGACGTTCTCCCAGAAGTGACACGCTACATCGGATCCCGGGTGTAGTGAAAAATGGGCAAGGGCTGCTAGAGTGTCCCATTGGAAGCGACGCACTGCATCAGAACCCAAGTACAATGAAAAGTGGACATGGGTTCATGCCATGGAGGTCGAGAAAGGCGATAGTAAATAGAATATCTCCAAAACATAAGATTCGTAGGGACATTAACAGGTAAGAGTTTGGAGTTAGTAGACATGATGAAACGTAGGAGAGTCAACATTGCTTGTATCCAAGAAACCAAATGGAAAGGGGCTAAAGCTAGAGAAATATATGAGTAAAAATTATGGTATGTAGGAAAGGAAAATAACAGAAATGACGTAGGAATAATAGTGGATAAGGAATTAAAGGATAAAGTTGTAGACGTTAAAAGAATCAGTGATAGAATTATAATAATAAAACTTGTTCTAAGAGAGCAAATTATAAATGTCACAAGAAGGGTTACAAGATATAATCAAGAGACAGTTATGGGAAGATATCGAGGGAGTCATGCAAGAAATTCCCAACACTGAGGGGATATTTATAG
This sequence comes from Warburgia ugandensis, assembly GCA_035236585.1. Taxonomy (NCBI): domain Eukaryota; kingdom Viridiplantae; phylum Streptophyta; class Magnoliopsida; order Canellales; family Canellaceae; genus Warburgia; species Warburgia ugandensis. Next base: position 47,701,874 of record CP141129.1, read on the forward strand.
GAGCAGACTTAAATGGCCATGTAGGGAAAGATAAATAAGGATATGATCGAATACACAGAGGGTGTGGTATAGGTGAACGAAATGAGATGGGGGAGAATATCCTCGATTTTGCTTTGTCATATAACTTGTCCATTGCAAATACACTCTTTAAAAACAGGGATGAACACTTAATAACCTTTAAAAGTGAACTTCATAAAAGCCAAACAGACTTTTTTCTACTTAGGAATAATGAACGATCTATATGTAAGGATTGTAAGGTGACACCCGGTGAGAGTTTAACCTCACAACATAGGTTAATGGTTATGGATATCCACATCAAAAGATGGAAGAAAGGAAATGAACTTAAAAGGTATCCAAAAATTAAGTGGTGGAACTTAAAAGGAGAAAAAATAGCCTCATTCACAAATAAGTTGATGGTAGAAGGAATTTGGAACTATGAAACAGAAGTAAATACCATGTGGATTAATATTGCTAAGTCCATTAAGAAAGAGGCAAAAGATGTTTTAGGAGTATCTAAAGGCAAAAGGCAATTAGTAAAGGAAACATGGTGGTGGAGTGAAATAATGCAAAAAGTTATTAAAGAAAAACGGATGCATTTTAAAGCATGGCAGAAGACTAAAAATAATGAAAACTATGAACAATATAAGAATGCTAAAAAGGTTGCTAAGAGAATAATAAGTGAGGTTAAACTTAAAGCATATGATAAGCTCTATAATAGACTAGGAACAAGAGAAGGTGAGAAAGATGTGTTTAAACTTGCAAAAATAAGAGAACAGAAGGGTAAGGACTTAGATCATGTTAGGTGCATTAGAAGTGATGATCAAAGGATATTGGTCAAAGATGATGAGATCAAATAAAGGTGGGAAACATATTTTCAAAAATTGTTAAATGACAATGACTATGAGAATATAGGGATTGAAAATACTATAAATATAAATAACACTGGATATTATAGATATGAACGTAGAATTAGAGTACCTTAAGTAAAAGAGGCCTTGAAAAAAATGAAATCAGGAACGGCCATGGGGCCCGATGGTATACCAATAGAGGTTTGGAAGCATATGGGAGATATTGGGGTAGTTTGGTTGACCAAGTTATTTAACAAGATTATAAAATCAAAGAAAATGCCTGATGAGTGGAGGAAAAGCTTTATTGTACCAATTAATAAGAATAAAGGAGACATATAGTGCTGCACTAATTATTAATGGATCAAACTTATGAGCCACACCATGAAACTTTTTGGAAGAGTGATTGAGAAGAGGCTACGACATAAAACAAGTGTATAGAAGAATCAGTTTGGTTTCATGCCTGGGAGGTCTACTATGGAAGCTATTTTCTTACTAAGACAATTAGTAGAGAAATATAGGGAGAGGAGGAAAGACCTCCACATGGTCTTTATCGACTTAGAGAAAGCTTATGATAGAGTCCCTAGAGAGTTAATATAGAAGGTGTTAGGTGATAAAGGGGTTTCTCAGGGGTATATAGATATAATTAAAGATATGTATGAGGGAGCGGTAACAAATGTTAACACCACTAATGGCGTGATTGGTGATTTTCCTGTCACTGTAAGATTACACCAAGGGATGCATTGAGCCCATACCTTTTCACATTGGTTATAGATGAGTTAAAAAAAACAACTGCACGAGGAGATTCCCTGATGCATGCTATTTGCAGATGATATAATCTTACTTGATGAGACAAGGGAAGGCGTAAACATAAAGCTAGAGTTATAGAGAGAAGCATTAGAATTTGAAGGATTTAAAATTAGCCGAACTAAGACAGAATATATGGAATGTAATTTTAGCAAGGAGAGTAGGAGTGGAACACCAGTCAAGATTGATAACCAAGAAGTCCCCATAAAAGACCATTTTCGGTATTTAGGATCAATGATTCATAAGAGTGAAGAGATTATGAGGGAGGTTACTAAGAAAATCCAAGCGGGTTGGAACAAATGGAGATGTGCATCTAGAGTATTGTGTGATCGGCGGGTGCCACTCAAACTAAAAGGAAAATTCTATAAAATGGCCATAAGGGCGGCCATGCTCTATGGATTAGAGTGTTGGGCAGTTAAGGAAAATCATACTCATAGGACGAGCGTCGCAAAAATGAGGATGTTGAGATGGATGAGTAGTAAGACAAGAAATAATAGAATTAGAAATGAAAATATTAGAGGAGATTTAGGAGTAGCACCAATAGGTAACAAGATGAGGGAGAATAGACTTAGATGGTTTGGGCATGTTCAAAGGAGACCAACAACGGCACTGGTTAGAAGGAGTGAGGCAATACAAGTAGAAGGTTCTAAAAGGGGAAAGGGAAGGCCCAAAAGAACGTGGATAGAATTCGGGAGGAAAGATTTGAAAACTTTGGAACTAAATGAAGACATGCTATTTAATAGAGTGGAATGGAGGAATAAGATTCATGTGGCCGACCCCTAATTGGGATAAGGTCTTGATGATGATGGAGACTTTAATGATCTTCTAATACTCGGCATGTTAGAGCAGGTTTGTCCTTCCTCGACAGATGATGATTCAAAATCTGGGCAGCAAAGTATCTTCTCTTTTGGAGTTCCTTTCCAAGTTGATGCCAATGACATTTAAGAAAAATTACTCTGGCGAAGCATTTGGTAGGTACACACTCCACCAAGGGTCCAAGGTTTCTTTGATAAGCAATTTGGAGAGGTTAGAAAAGTGAACATATTAAAGAAATGTTTACACTTCGCAAACAACTATATTATCTACAATGTATGGCAAAAAGTCTTGAGTTCCTTAGGAGAGTGTTATTAACATTTTTGGTGTCTATCAGCATTTCTTTTCAGTCAGGAGATTAGGGAGTTTGTCAGTCCTCTACAGATACTTTTTAACAGAAATTATACAAACAAAATGCTTGATACTGCAATTAAAAGGGCTTCTTTCAGTAAGGCATGGAGGCATGGGAATATCTTAGAAGAAATTAGAGAAAATGTTCATTCCTTATGATATTGCTTTGGAAGTCAATGATGTAGGCAATTTGTTGGCCAAGTCAGTTTTAAGTGGGGATTTTTAGTTGATGAGGGACCTCTTCACCTGTGATACTTTTTTCTTGGCCTTTCCTTTTCTAATAGTCTACAAAGCAAATAAAGATTTAACATCTAATAACAAGCAGAGATACGTTGCTTTATATCCCATCTACAGTGAATGATCTAGTCATAAATGAATTTGAATTTCTTAAAACTAATTCCCATCAATATGGTGGATCACGACAACCCTATAGAAAATTTCATTGCTTTGAATTAATAGATAAGAAATACATTTTCAAGACAAATAAATCAGGGAAATGAGAATTCTGGTATGCTAAGTATTATAAAGTGGTAATGGTTTCGACAAAGAAGTATAGAGGAATGAACTAGGCCTTATACCGCAATAGGGCTAGAAGGGCCTCTCCTATGCTTAGGCTACAGCTTCAAGGTGTGCATGAGTTATGGATTCTCTATATATACCCAGCCTTCCTACCAAGAAAAAAGTACGGAGGACTTGAAACCTCGTGTTGTTTTATGAAGGGCACCTTGAAACCCTATGTTGTTGTGCTCATTGAATGGATTCCTTTATTGGCTTAATGAGCCTTACCAATAGTGGGTTTTCACTCTCACTTATAGAATGAGTTGTTGGAAAGGTCTAGCCACTCACTCAGTCGAAAATTCTCTCTTTACCATGGACGTTAGGTTAGAATTTGCAACTAGATCAATTCCTTCTCTGTAGCCAACCATGTGGCCACAGGCTAATTATAATAACCAAAATAAATAAATAGAGAAATAAATAATAAGAGAGGGTAAATTAATAAATGCACGTGGGCCTACAAGGCTTGGGACCCACAATGAGGCTATAAAAGTCTGCCCTATCTTGTTATACGGCCAAACTATTCCTCTCGGTTTCCGTATTGACGACACCTACAACGATGTGGAATCAGGCGCACGCAGTGAAAGGAAGATTGGTTCTGGCCGATCTGACCATGGTAGGCCACCCTCTACAGCTTCCCTTTTCTTTTCTTAAAGTTTCCATTGTTTTATCAGGGAAAAACAACGTGGATTGCCATTTTCCGGTGGAATAGTAGGCGTCATTATTCCTTTCAAAATAAATCGATGAAACGATATCCAATCGTGATCTGAACTGTACATCTTGTGCACAGTAACAAGAAGAACAAACCCATGAATTTTCATGGTGATCGGATGGCTATGGATGCCAGAAAACTCATAAAATAGTAAAATGAGAAATTTTTGGGACGTGACAAAAATACTGTATAAACACTAGATAATGACAGAGTTTGTTGAAAAAGTGCTTAAAAATGGGATCTATGGGAAAAACTGAATGAAACGGTGCAAAAATCGCACAATTTGGATACCTGAGCGTCGCCTGCAGCGACCAGAGTCTGGCCGTCTTCTCCGTCGACGGCAACTGACAATGACACGCGTCCCAACTATTGCACGCCACGTAGGCGCCACACGTGCAGATGGCACCCACGATGCCACGTGACGTCACGCGCACAACACCCGCGCATGACACAAGGCTGCACTCACGCGCAAGCAAGCAATACACGCAGGTGCACTTGGGAGAAGCATGCGCACAACGCCAGCGTACACGCACGCGCACAAAGGCGACGCACTAGCACAGCGAGCCCACAATGCAGGCGCGAGTGCTAGCGGTGCACGCGCGCATGCGCACGCGTCAACAACACACGCACGCGCGAGATGGCACACGCGAGCAACGGCATGTGCGACGCGCGTTTTTTTTTGTTTGGATTTTTTAGGTTCTCTGACCCGTCCATTTACAAAAACTTGATTTTTAAGAGCTATAGAGGTCCAAATCGCGATCCGAAAGAGGCGTTACAATTGTATCGACGACGCGAACCTAGATTTGACTTGAAAATCTAGATCTAAATTCCTTTTTAAGGGTTAAACCATTAAACATCATTAGATAATCTAAATTAGGCTGATCAATGGATGATCAGGCCTTAGATTTTGATGGTAGACATCAAATATGCGATGATCTAAGAGATTAGAAGGATAAACATCACTGAATTGCCAAATGATGAAGGATTTATAATGTAACAAGTACGTCAGAGGGCGCAACGTGATACTTCCATGCGCTTGATTAGAGCACTACATTTACTGAGGTAGGTGATTTCATTCAATTACTTCGTGATTTTAGTAACCATGATTAGATCTTTAAAGTTAGAGGCATGTGTTTTATGTCTTCTCATGGCACATAAATAGATCCATATTTTCGTGTTGTAGCATGACATTTCATTTTGTTAATAACTATGCTTATATGTGATGCACTATCTTGACATGGGCTTTGATTGTATTTATTGAAATTATTTATAGCACCTTTACATGATTTATATCTTGTCGATGATTTATGACGTGTGCTTCCACCTGGTGGGTACTATGTTAGGAGGGTTGTAGGGTTGGCCACCCGCTCTCTGACTTTATAATGATGATGATTAGACACCGCCCTTGAGTGATATAGGGCTAGGTACGTAAGTGGTGGTATCATGGGGACGGAGAAAGTCTCCCATTTGGGTGTCGACAAGGTGCGGCAGTAGTTTAGATCCTGATGGGATTACCCCTGTAGCATAGTAACCCATATAGTTATTTTGCATGTTCATATGGATTTATTTGTGGGGTGAACCGGGGCAAGTCGGGCCTAAGCCGTGAGGGACTCTAGGGGCTGATGCAAGCTACATGGGAGGGACCCAGAGTTAGTATGGGTACACATCACCGGTGATTGAGTATCTTGGGACATTTTTTGCATTGTTTTGACACAGTGTCTTGTTTATCATGATTGCATGCATACTATCCTATAGATATAGACTCGTATTGTTTTGATGTACGTACTTTTGTATTTTAATCATGCCTTACATCTCATCCTGATTTAATTTAATACTAGTTTGTGAAGGTTTATAATTATGAGCATTTGATCATTTGATGTCCTATATATGTTTCCTTCATGAGAATCATATTGCAAATTTTGTTAAACTTTATTTGAGTGTAATCACCTACACAAGTATAGCTTGCTGAAGCACTGCTTTGTTTTGCAATGCCTCAGATTTGAAACGTGATAACAAAAAAGGAAAGCAGGCGGAGTAGCAGTGATTTGGAAGAAGACTTGAAAACCATCCATTTTATTTTCATATTCAGATATAGATTAGAGTATGTCTCTTGGACTGATATTAGACTTTTGAGAATTCATTTAGAGGTTTTTATATATTTGGATAGATTGGACCCATATTATGGTATGGAGAATAATAGATCTTAGATGTAAATATTGTGGTGATCATGGATGGAACCTGGTGACTTTTGACTTGATTTATTATCGTCTTTAATTAGCTAGTGTATTTATTGTGGTTTTTAATCAAGCATGCTCCAAGTATCATGGGTTTAATTTTATTTATGATTACAGTTTTGAATGTGGTTGACCCCCGAGATTTTTGCTTTCAATCAATTCTTTTAAAGCTGTGCTAAAATTTTTATACTATAAACTTTCACTCTTTTTTAGGGATCCCGTTTATTATTTTCTAAAACATATTATTATGGGGAAAAAGGTTCGTAAAACTCGGGGTGTTACAGTTTGGTATCAGAGCCCATGTTTATTCCATCATCACCACTTTAAGTGTCCAATTTGAGTTACAGCAAAGGAGTTTTTGGATTGAGATAGAAATGGGAGAATTACTTGATATTATGTTGAAACATTAGCATATGGCTCCTCGACGGAAGACGACGTCCACCCCCATTCCACCAGTCGCTACTCCTGTCGCGACACCTGAGCAAGGAGATTCAAAGACTGATATAGTGGCCCATGTGGTTCAGGAGCTTATGCCACATTTCACTCAACAGATGACACAGCAGGTGCAAGCAACAGTACGGGCTATTCACTCTGCCCGCCCAGCGATAACTGTAGCAGCACAAGGAGACACTTCAGCACAGTCATCCCACCAGGCACAGACAACTACTATACTAGGAGATACAGCGGGAGGATCCTAGAAGCAGCCCGATCGATTAGCAAAACAACTCGAGAGGTTCCAAAAAATGGTACCCTCCTTCCGTGGAAAAGGAGATCCGGCAGTAGCAGAAAGATGGTTATTTGAGGTCGAGAAGGCCTTTGAGGGAATGAGAATCCTACCAGAGGACCAAGGTTAGCGACTTACTTGTTGATTGATAAGGCTGGGTTTTGGTGGAAGACTCAACAGCAGACGCGCCCCCTATCTTCAACAACACTATTATGGGAGGACTTCCAGAAGATCTTTGACGAGCAGTACTTCCCTCCTCATGCCCTACATGCCATGAAGAGGGAATTCTCCACATTAGTTCAGGGGAGTATGACGATTCAGCAGTATCTGAACCGATTCACTAAACTACGGAGATTCGCATCTACCTCTTTTGCCTCAGACTAGAAGGCTACAGATAGATTCGTTGACGGGCTACTACCACAGTTGAGGCATGAAGTACTCATTGCATGCCCGACCACGGTGACGCAAGCTGCAGACGTAGCTTCCATGCTTAAGAAGGACTTAGCACAGAGCAGAGGGAAGATGAGTCAACCCTTTAAGGCCAAGAGACCCTTTGTGTCCTCACAGCCACAAGGGGGCCTAGATCAACGATACCCTCCTAGATAGAAGAGAGACCAAAGTAGGAGAATGTGCCCTCGTTGTAAGGGCTGACATATGGGGCGAGCATGCCTAAGACAGGACTGTTAGCATTAGGGCCCACAGCAATTCCACCAGCATCAGCAACGACAGCAGTCGTACCAGCCAGGACAGCCATTTAGATGTTACGGATGTGACAAGGTAGGGCATGTGATCAGAGACTATCTGAGAGGTCAAAGAGACAAGCCAGTTAAGCAAATACCACTACAGAAGCAGTGCCACGTAGTCAGGGACGTGTCTTCGCCATTACGTCGGGGCAGGCATAGGCCTGGAACCAGGTGGTGGAAGATACTTTCCTAGTAACTGATAGACATGCTAGAGTTCTTTTCGACTCAGGGTTTACACATTTGTTTATTTCTTATGCGTTTTCATCATTCCTCAACTTAATCACACACGAGTTAGCATTTGGGTTAAATGTATTGATGCTGACAGGGGAGGCAGTAGAAGCTACGAAGTACATCGAGAGGGTACAAGTGGAGATATCAGGCATTAAGATGGATACTAACCTTATCCTTTTAGATATGGTGGATTATGATATCATCTTAGGGATGGACTGATTAGTGACATTTTGGATTACGATAGATTGCCGTAAGAAGCAGATCAGATGTTGTGTACCAGATCAACCAGTGGTTATAGTCCAGGGCAGGAAAAGTGTCAATGGCCCTTGTGTTATCTCAACCATGAGAGCAACTCGATGCTACGCTTAAGGTTGTCGAGTGTTTTTGGCATGCGTCACAACTACTGACAGTGAGAAGCCACGGATTGGGATAGAAGTGGTGCGAGATTTCACCGATGTGTTTCCAGACGAGCTGCCAGGACTACCCCCATGCAGGGAGATTGATTTTACCATAGATTTAGTGCCAGGCACCTCTCCTATTTCTAAGGCGCCCTACAGGATGGGCCCTGCAGAGTTGAGAGAGCTCTAGGTACAGTTGCAGGAGTTTCTGGATAAGGTTTTCATCAGGCTGAGTGGGTCTCCTTGGGGAACACCAATCCTCTTTGTCAAGAAGAAGGATGGGTCTTTGAGGTTGTGCATCGACTACCGATTGCTGAACAGTGTTACGGTAAAGAATAAGTACCCCTTGCCTCGTATTGACAACTTGTTTGATCAGTTGCAGTCGGCAAAGGTATTCTCTAAAATTGACCTGAGATTAGGCTACCACTAGTTGAGGATCAAAGAAGAGGATATTCCTAAGATCGCGTTTAGGAGTCGGTATGGCCATTATGAATTTGTGGTGATGCCCTTTGGTTTAACGAATGCACCTGCAGTGTTCATGGACTTGATGAATAGAATATTTCGGGCTTATTTAGACCGGTTCGTAATCATCTTTGTGGATGATATCCTAATCCACTCTCCTAGTCATGAGGCCCACTGGGAGCATCTTCACACTGTGTTGGACACGCTTCACCGTCATCGCTTATACGTGAAGCTCAGTAAGTATGACTTATGGTTAGGACAGTTGTAGTTTTTGGGACACATAATATCTAAGGATGGTGTGGCCATGGACTCGGCCAAGGTAGAGGCCTAAGACCATGACAGAGATTCGTGGTTTTCTCCGTTTGGCTGGTTACTACCGACGACTCATTGAGAGGTTCTCGAGGATCGCCTTGCCTTTGACCACCTTGACTAGGAAGGATACCAGGTTTGTTTGGACTGATGCTTGTGAGGAGAGCTTTCAGGAGCTCAAGAGGAGGTTGACTACTGCACCAGTACTGGCCTTACCTTCAAGGTCAGGCAGCTATGTGGTGTTCTGTGACGCATCAGGCAGAGGTTTAAGAGCAATGTTAATGCAGCATGAGAAGGTTATTGCCTATGCGTCGAGACAGTTGAAGACGCATGAGGTGAACTACCCAACTCATGATTTAGAGTTGGCAGCAGTGGTATTCGCGTTGAAGTCTTGGAGACACTATTTATATGGCAAGAAATTTGACGTATGCACTGACCACAAAAGCCTCAAGTATTTCTTTACTCAGAGCGATCTGAATATGAGGCAACGTAGATGGATAGAGTACCTCAAGGACTTCAACTTTAACATACAATACCACCTGGGGAAAGCCAACGTTGTAGCTGATGCCTTGAGTAGAAAGTCGAGGGTGATGATCACTAACCTCTCGACTCGATCTAGGTTCCTTGACAGGATTCTTCGGGCACAGATTAGTGATGCTGAGATACAGGACATGGTCGATAAGACTAATTTTTCCAGAGGGCCAGATGGGGGTGTGAGATGTAGGGGCAGGTTAGTGGTACCTACAGATGATCAGTTGAGGCACGACTTGCTCCAGGAGGCGGATCAGTCCCCATATTCTATTCATCCTAGGGGTATGAAGATGTATCAGGACCTTAGACGACACTTTTGGTGGAATGGGATGAAGAGAGATATTGGTGAGTGCGTGGCAAGATGTCTGACCTGTCAGCAGGTCAAAGCGGAACATCAGCGACCAGCGAGGTTATTGTAAACATTATACCTTCAAGAGTGGAAGTGGGACCACCTCACTATGGATTTCATAGTGGGACTACCGAGGACTACTAGTGCGCATGACATGATATGGGTCATAGTTGACAGATTGACGAAGTCTGCCCATTTCCTCCTCATCAGACAAACACAGATTGTGGACAGCTTGGCTAAGTTGTATGTCAGGGAGATTGTGAGCTTACATGGAGTACCCTTGACGATTATTTCAGATCGAGACACACGGTTCACCTCGAAGTACTAGCAGAGTGTACAGGAAGCTCTGGGGTCGACATTGAGATTCAATACGGCCTTCCACCCCCAGACAGATGGCCAGTCTGAGAGAACCATTTAGACTGTTGAGGACATGTTGATGGCTTGTGTCATGGATTGGAAAGGCAGCTAGGATGAGCATTTGCCACTAGTGGAGTTTGCGCATAATAATAGCTACCATGTGAGTATCAGCATGGCACCTTATGAGGCACTTTATGGTAGACCATGTCGGTCTCCTTTGTGTTGGAGTGACGTGGGAGAGAGACCGATCATGAGGTCAAAGTTAATTGAGCAATATACAGAGAAAGTCCGACTCATTCGGAAACGATTACTTGTAGCTCACAGTCGCCAGAAGAGTAACGCTGATAAGAGACAGAAGGATTTGGAGTTTGAGGTGGGAGAGCATGTATTTTTTAGAGTTTCACCTATGAAGGGCGTGATGAGATTTGGTGTCAGAGGAAAACTTAGTCCCAGATATATTGGTCCTTTCGAAATCCTACGCAGAGTGAGACCAGCAGCTTATCAGTTAGCCTTACCCCTGCAGTTGGCTGAAGTACATGATGTCTTTCATATTTCCATGCTGAGGAAGTACGTGCCGGATCCATCCCATGTACTTAAACAGATTCCCAAAGAGATACAACTTGATATGACATTTGAGGAGCACCTTATATGAATCTTAGATAACAAGATCCAGGAGTTGAGGAATAAGACCATCCCTTTGGTCAAAGTTCTTTGGCAGCATCACTCGACGCAAGAGCTTTTTCCTTATAAGGGAGAGAGGATGTAATAACCAAAATAAATAAATAATACGAGAGGGTAAATTGGTAAATACACATGGGCCTACAGGGCTTGGGACCCACGATGAGGCTATAAAAGTCTGCCCCCTGTCTTGTTGTACAGCCAAACTATTCCTCTCAGTTTCCGTGTTGACAATGCCCGCAACGACGTGGAATCAAGAGCACACAATGAAGGGAAGACTGGTTCTGGCCGATCAGCAGAAAAGTGTGGATTGTCATTTTCCGGTGGAATAGTAGGCGTCATTATTCCTTTCAAAATAAACCAATGAAACGGTATCAGATCGTGATTTGAATCATTCATGTTGTGCACAGTAACAAGAAGAACAAACCCATGATTTTTCATGGTGATCGGGCGGCTAGGGATATTGGAAAACTCATAAAACAGTAAAAGGAGAAAATTTAGGGACGTGACAAAAATTGTGTAAAAACACTAGATAATGACAGAGTTTGTTCAAAAGGTGCTTAAAAATGGGATCTACATAAAAAATTGAGCAAAATGGTGCAAAAATAACACCATTTGGACACCTGAGCATCGCCGGTAGCGACCAAAGTCCGGCCGTCTTGTCCGACGACGGCAACTGACGGTGACATGCATCATAACTATCTTGCGCCATGTAGGTGCCACATGTGCAAATGGCACGCGCGTGGCGCACAACCCCACGCACGCGGCACCCATGCGCCACGCCCGCGACTCGAGGTTGCACACGAGCGCAAGCAGGCAATACATGCGCGCAGCAAGCCAATGTACACATGCGCGCATGAAGGCAATGCACACTCGCACACGAAGATGACGCACACGCAAGTACCAGCAGTACGTGCGTGCGCCAGTGGTACACGAATACATGTGCATGCGTCAACGACACGCGCAACTGCACGTGCGACCCACGATTTTTTTTGTTGGATTTTTGGGGTTCTCTAACCCGTCTATTTACAAAAACTTAATTTTTAGGAGCTACAAAGGTCCAAATTGCGATCCGAAAGAGGCGTTACTATCGTATCGACGACGCGAACATAAATTTAACTTGAAAATCTAGATCTAAATTAGGCTGATCAATGGATGATTAAGCCTTAGATTTTGATGGTAGACATCAAATGTGCGATGATCTAGGAGATTAGAAGGATAAACATCATTGAATTGCCAAAGGATGAAGGATTTATAATGTAACAGGTATGTCAGAACGCGCAACGTGATACTTCCACGTGCTTGATTAGAGCACTGCATTTACTGAGGTAGGTGATTTCATTCAATTACTTCGTGATTTTAGTAACCATGGTTAGATCATTAAAGTTAGAGGCATGTGTTTTGTCTTCTCATGGCACATTAATAGAACCATATTTTCGTGTTGTAGCATGACATTTCATTTTCTTAATAATTATGTTTACATGTGATGCACTATCTTGACATGGGCTTTTATCGTATTTATTGGGATTATTTATAGCGCCTTTACATGATTTATATCTTGTCAATGATTTATGACGGGTGCTTCCATCCGATGGGTACTATGCTAGGAGGGTTGTAGGGTTGGCCACCCACCCTCTGACTTTGTGATGATGATGATGATTAGACACTGCCCTTGAGTGATACAGAGCCAAGTACGTAGGTGATGGTATCATGGGTAGTCCCCCCTACGCGTTTGTTCCTTCCCATGGGAATGGAGAAAGTCTCCTGTTTGGGTGTCGACGGGGAGCGACAGTGGTTTAGATCCTGATGGGGTTGTCATTGCAGCATAGTAACCCATATAGGCCGTGAGGGACTCCAGGGGCTGATGCGGGCTGCATGGGAGGGACCCAAAGTTAGTATGGGTACACATCATCAGTGATTGAGTATCTTGGGACATTTTTGGCATTGTTTTGACATAGTGTCTTGTTTATCATGATTGCATGCATACTATCCTATAGACATAGACTCGCATTGTTTTGATGTACGTACCTTTGTATTTTAATCATGTCTTGCATGTCATCCTGATTTAATTTAATACCAGTTTGTGAAGGTTTATAATTATGAGCATTTGATCATTTGATGTCTTATATATATTTCTTTTATGAGAATCATATTGTAAATTTTGTTAAACTTTATTTGAGTGTAATCACCTACACAAGCATAGCTTGCTGAGGCACTGCTTTGTTTTGCAATGCCTCATATTGGGAATGTTATAACAAAAAAAGAAAGCAGGCAGAGTAGCAGTGATTTGGAAAAAGACTTGAAGACCATCCATTTTATTTTCATATTCAGATGGAGATTAGAGTATGTCTCTTAGACTGAAATTAGACTTTTGAGTATTTATTTAGATGTTTATATATATTTGGATAGATTGGACCCATATTATGGTATGGAGAATAATAGATCTTAGATGTAATTATTGTGGTGATCATGGATGGAACTTGGTGACTTTTGACTTGATTTATTATCGTCTTTAATTAGCCAATGTATTTATTGTGGTTTTGAATCGAGCATGATCAAAGTATCATGGGTTTAATTTTATTTATGATTACAGTTTTGAATGTAGCTGACCCCCGAGATTTTTGCTTTCAGTCAATTCTTTTAAAGCTGCGCTAAAAAATTTATACTATAAACTTTCACTTTTTTTAGGGATCTCGTTTATTATTTTCTAAAACATATTATTATTTTTATTATTATGGGGAAAAAGGTTCGTAAAACCCGAGGTGTTACACTATACTTCAATCGTTGAGATTTTTTCTCTGGAAAAGATAAACCAACTTAAACCAAATAAGCATGAATTTGTGAAAAAAGATCCACAAAATTATATGGGGCATCTGTTCAGTAATATTAAATGGCACCTTCCATTGCCTTCTACAATGAAATTCACTTCTTCTGACAGGGTGGTACCTTGTAGATTTTCCTCCCATTCAGCTCTCGATCTCTACACAATCACTTCCATTCATTCGAAGTATCAAGATTCTTTACATACAAATGGGGAATCAATTATGGAACTCAAAAGCTTGACAACTGTTTTTCTTGAGCCAGAATTTATTGAAGGTAATAATAGAACATGCTACCAAGAATTCCTTCCACCTCAAATGATTGCATCTTCATTCTCTTCTCCTCATTTCATGATGTTGATTTCAAGGTCAGTAATAACATAGACTGAAGTTATTTGCAGGGATATTTGGAAAATTTTATATGCTATAGAGCTGTGAATACTGAAAATTATATTCATCATCATCATCATCATCAAGACCTTATCCCGATTAGGGATTGGCCACATGAATCTTGTTCCTCCATTCCCCTTTGTTAAGTGTCATGACTTCATTTAGTCACAAAGTTAAATATTTTCTCACCACTTCCATCCACATTCTTTTGGGCCTTCCCCTTGCCCTTTTAGAAACTTCGACTTGGATCGTCTCACTCCTTCTAACTAGTGCTGTTTTCGGTCTCCGTTGGACATGTTCAATCCATATAAAACTGAAAATTATGTTACTATAGAAAAAACACCAAGCAAGCTCTGTGGATGACAGCAATTATCCTAAACAGGAGAAAAAAACGAAAAAAAAAAAAAAACAACAACAACAGAAACTAACAAAGGCTGTGAACAGAGTCCTCACCCACCAAAAAAGAAAAATCTGTTAATTTTTCACCAGACTACATTGTTTAACAAGTTGCAGTGCTCTAAACTAACAGACATTTTCCAGAACTTGTCTCAAAAGCCTCACAATTACAGGCTTACTTTCCTAGGCAGTCTTCAGCCTTCAGATAAAGTTATAACTTTCAAAAGGTGTCATGGGTCGGAGGTTTTGTTTGATCTGTAACTTCTGGTAACATACGTCTCACATCCACACCATGGATAAGAGACTAGGGTGTTGAACTTGTCCCACCAATAACTGGTTCATGGAATGTTCTATAGATTCTTGGAAAATGTCATTGATTTGAACCTTTCACAGAGAGAACTCAAGCAAACTAACATCAGTCAACCTGGGTAATAGGAAGCTTCTGGCCAAAAAGTTACTTCACATATGAAAGCAGGTTATCTCCTGAACGATCATGGATGAGATGCTGATTAACCGCATTAAGAAGTTTTACCCCAGATGCTGTAACTATTGGATCATCTAGCAGAGACTGTATACTCAAAAATTGGTGCAAATACAGTGAAAGAGTATCTAGAAGAAGTAGATAATGCCACTGCGCCTCACAATCAACATGTACCACTGCATTTTCACAAAGCTCTAGTTAATCATAATTCATGGCTGTTATGGTGACAGCAAAGAATGCAATTTGTCATAAGGATGTAATGCCCAAACCTGTGTACCTGTGTATACTGAATATTTATTCTGTGTCATATAGAGATATAAGAAGACGGCAATTAAAAAAGGTGAAGCTGGAGCAACTATCCCTTGCTTGGACGACGAACTCCAAAAGAACCAGTCAAGTCATAGAAAAGGAAAAACCAGATCATGGGAGATAAATCCCACCCACTACATAAATCTGATATCTCTGCCAACAGGGTCAAAAAATATAAGACAACATGGCAGGAGAATTGGGAATGCATAAAAAAGTTCTATATGCTTATGTCCCAGGCCAAACCTCAGAGAATCATGAGCAGTGGATGGGTTGTTTACTTAATAAGAAGAACTTGCTTACTACCATTGAAGTTATCACTTAACAACTTGAAATCTTATAAGCAATGCACTCAAACTAAGAGAAATAAAACCAAATTAATTTTGTATTCAGGATACTCAAGTGTTAAAGACAAGACCATATGAACCAACTCCCATTGGTGCACCTGCTCAAACAGACATAACCAAAAGAAGAACCAGAGAGTTGGTTTAAGCTTAAGCCAGTTCAGCAATTGTATGCTATGCAACAAGCGAACCTACACTGTTTAAGTCTTAAAAAGAATTATCCAACAAGCTCTAGAAGATTTGGTCAAGCCCACAAGGAGACTGATGAGGAGATACATGAAGATGAGAATGGAAAAATGTAAGTCATCTGATAATCTCTCCTATTGGTACAAGATTGAATCTATTTCCCGGGTTTCCTAGATTTGAAATTTCAACAACAAATTTCACCATATTTGGACAACAATTAAAGGCTACTTTGCAACCCTAGATCTCCTATCTTTCTTGAGATTAAGCTCTTTCAGTGCCTGCTGTGTTCAAACAATTTTTAATGGTCAAGAATGTGCCCTAAAGTATCTTTAACTGAGCACAGAATGCTTGGAAGTCATCTTATAACTTCCCGGCTACAAGGTTGTTTTCCCTATGCAGCCCCTCAATTTCTGGACAGTGCTTCATTTGTTCTGCAGAACTGAAGGATCTAGGTTTACTATCCCATAACTTTTAGCAGGATACTCTTCAAATGGACACCTTTGGATTGAGAGAACAGGGTGCTGAAAATTTACATACACATCTACTTCACTCTAAATTAAACTTCACAACAATTTGCCTCTTACTCTAGCAGCTGCATCCTAAGCCTCAAAGTGCTTGACCCCTACAGTAAGCTGAAACCCTCTTTGTGGGATTATCTTTGAATATTTCATATGACAATCCCACAGGTTCTGGCCATCTCTTCTAAAATTTGACTATTGCTCCTTCACAGGGAACCTTTAGTTGTGTGGTATGGTGCTTAGGGTGCCCTTCCTTTTCTCCACCTTTCCAAATCATACACCGACAGAAACTACTAATAAATTACCAAATGCCCATTTACTATGTCCTTGCTAAATAAACATTTGCCACCTTCTCTGTCCTCATGGTTGAATTTTGAAAAGGAATTTCCAGATGATATCAAGAAAGGAACAATCCCTGGTCTAAATTTGTCCCGATGCGTCTAAAAGCATGATATTGCACAGCTTGCTATCCTCCTTGAGCCATAGAATTAGCACTTGAATGACCAAGAATAAATGAATTATTTACACAAAAAGAGAGCAGACTCATATACCTGTTCCGATCAGATAAGCACATGATGCATTATTTTGATTCTGGATCAATATTGAGTAATTATAATTTTCTCTCTCATCATCATCAAGACCTTATCCCAATTTTCTCTCTACTTTCCCTTTTTTGTCAAAGTTTCCTTTCATGAGAAGATTTACTGCAGGAATGTTCACATTTCTCTTGAAGCAAAAACTAATAACACTCTTTTCCAAAACTAACAGGTATCACTCTAATTGCTTACTTCTTCCAGTGAGTTCACAACTTACTGGAGAAAGGGTTAGAAACTTGATCATCCTCAAGACAGCTTCGACATTCCCTCGGGGAGACTTCTTTGGATAATGTTCTTCACCAAACATACAAATAAATGCTCACTCTTCGCACTTTAGGAAAGAAAGCAACCACCAAGATAAAATTGAATTTGAACACAAAGCTAACTGACGGATGTCAAACTCAATCCCCTGCAGCCCCATTCTTTACGTCAGTGCAAAATACTACAAACTACTCAACTTAACAATCTAGGAGCATCTGGCTTGTAAGACCCAAGTCATAAACCTTAAAAATCTTTTAAGTCAGTCTTTGCCTCAAGAACAACATTAGCCCTTAAATATCTCAACCAAACTCCCAAGGCTCGATAAAGATGGGAAGTCATAAAGAGATTACTCAGACATTTTTCCATCTTCTAAATTTGCAATTAATAGAACTTAAGGACACAATTAAGTCAAAGACCAGTCCAGGCTTATGCGTCTTCTGAGCCAAAAGCTAATCATTCAACATTGAGATTCCACCAACAAGCATCCATCAAGGAAACAGTGTGCGTCCTTTACATTCCATGCTCCTCTAAAATGGAATATTGTCTTATTTAAAGTAAATTAGCTCCAAGAAGTAAAAGATCAAAGTAAAAGAAAAGAAGAACAGATGGCACCAGTAAACATGGCCAAACAGATTCGACCTTTCACATGTATCTACATGTGATAATGTAAATGGACTACAACAAGCAGAACCGTAAAAAAATAGTAACAGGTACTTGCTTTAGGCAGCTGGTTTACTGCATTTGCTCTAAACTTTGTAACCAAATTACTCCCAGAACCATCTCACGCTTTCTTCTATGTACTAAGGTGACAACTAGGAGCTTGATCCACATATAAGCTTTCATCTGCTTCTAAAAGGAAAATTACCCAAAACCTCACTCCAAGATGCTAAACTTCAGCACATATTCCAAAACAGAAGCTATATGTATTCTTGCCAATAAGAGGCAGACCTGGTGCACGAAGCTCCTGCCTACACGGGGTTTGGGGAAAGGGCGGACCACAAGGGCCTATAGTACGCATCCTTACCTTGTATTTTACAAGAGGCTGTTTCCACACCTTGAACCCATGACCTCAAGGTCACACTAAGACAACTTTTACTGTTGCCAATGAAAGTAAAAATACATTTAAGTACTCAACTCAAAACTATAAAGTGAATGCAATTGGGCAATTTAAATCATGCGCTCGGGCCTGAACTTTCATGAGCAAATCCACCAGTGTATTACTAATATCAATTCAAAGAACATCTAAACAATAACAACAACCAAATTAGCAGATATCTCACACTAAATTCTTCTCCCGACATCTTCACAGAAGAAGATCAAAGTCAGTCCGTAAAAGTAGCATTAAACATCCCCATATCCTAATAACATCATTAAATGACATTAAAAAAAAATTATACCGTAATTATCATAGTAGCAACAAACTCATACTGCAAAACTGAATCAAGAAGCAACAGTTTCAAATGATGTCACCGTAAATCTACAGTTATCAAGTTACTGCAGGACAAAAAATCAAAGAGTTCAATGAATCCGAAACCCTAACTAAAGCAGACAATTCCATTTTTTTCTTGAGAAAAAGACAAAGAGCTAACCGAGCCGAAACTGTACCACGATCCAGAGAATCACAAAAAGGAAACAAATCACAGAACAAAAAGCCTCAATTCACAGATCCCTCACCTAATAATTACAAAGAAGAACAAGGCAACCACGGAAAACAACCGACCTAGAGAAATGAATAGACGAGCTATGGAGCCGTGAAATTCTAAAAACGGAATCAATCAAAAGAAATTCTGGAAGGAAAATCCCTAGCTCGTTTCGTTCAAAATCCAGAATCCAAAAACCCGAAAAAGAAGTAGAAGAACGAAGAAACAAGTGGGAAATGAAAAAAAAAAAAAATTACATTAGAAGAAGAAGTTTCAACAGAAGCAGCAGAATCATCAGAGAAAAAAGGAAACATAAAATCTAAAATTAAAAAATGGAGAAGAAGAGGAGATATTCGGTGCGTACTTCAGCGATGAGCCGGCCGAAACCCTAAGCTGTGCTGCTGCTGAACATCAACTTAACCTACGCACAGTCAATTGTTATCATTCACCCACAACATCGCCTTCACCTTCTCCGTCTCCCTCTCTCTCCACAAACCCCTCCTTTCTGCTTAGAAAACCAGAAGCCAAGCCTTCCCACTCTACTACTTCTCTCCCACCCTCTCTCTCACCATTTTTTTTCCTTTTTTGGTATTTTATTTTTAAATATAATAAATGGCGCACGGGCCCCTCGCGCGCACGGTAGATGGTTTAGAGAGGTCGAAGGTTTGTTAATCTTTGTAGTTGATCTGCTTGAGAGCGATGGGTTTGGCCGGTCGCTTTCGTCCATTTCCCGGTTCATCAATGCAGATGAATGCTACAATTCCCTCTTCCTCATTGTATTTGGGTCCCAGTGGTCCATTCCGAGGTTCAAAAGGATTTATGGGAAAGGGAAGAAGAGCTGACGACTCATCCTAGTGATCCTGGCGCTTGATTGGGGGCCAAGAGAAGGATGTCCTTCTTAGGTTTTTCCAATTGAATGAGATCTTACTGTCCCCGGTCCTAGTTTCATCAGATGATCTAACCCTTGATTTGAAGGATGCACTTCTGAGAAACTGATCCAATTCATTCTATCTTTGTTTGGCATGAGATTGTTATCTTTCCACGGTAGGCCCACCATCCAGTCAATCGCTACCCGCTTAATTGTTGTTTATGTTTGCGGAGATGATATTTTATGTCATTGATTGGATCTCTCATAGCAAGCCAAAAAAGATCTGGTAAAGACAGAGGGCCCCACGGCAAACATTTGATTTGTTTATGCACTTCCTAGATGTCGTAGAAGAACCAAACCAATCAGATGGTAGGCCTCAACATAATCATGGATGGACCATATTCAGTGAAAATATGGACAATTAACTGACTTATTAATTGCTTAATCTAACAATCAAAGTATTAAATCGGTCTAATCAGTCAAGATTGAATGTTGCGAACGACATACGAAAGCCACACCACTCAACATAGGAAATTGACGTGGATTGAAGTATAACCTCATCATATACAACATCTGTCTTTTTGGGCAAAGTTTGGACA
The DNA here is from genome assembly GCA_035236585.1 of Warburgia ugandensis. Lineage (NCBI taxonomy): Eukaryota > Viridiplantae > Streptophyta > Magnoliopsida > Canellales > Canellaceae > Warburgia > Warburgia ugandensis. The sequence continues at coordinate 47,722,377 of CP141129.1, forward strand.
AAGCGCACCCACTAACTACCAGTCTCGAACCCTTGACCTACCAAGGGACGGGCTCATTGTTGTGTCACTGGGCTGGTGAGGATGTAGCTAGAAGAGTCCATGAAATCTTGATATCCATCAAAGTTGTAACTCATTACTTATGTGCAAAACGTACTCTAATTTGCCTTGGCCAGCTATAACGACAATATTACAAACTTAGTAGGCCGATATCCCAGTTTTCCCTTCTTATCCATCTTTGCAACTCTTGAAGGCAATTAATCCACTGCAGACACAAACTAGAGCCTGGGAATGAGGGTCTCCATTTTTCCTTAGATCTAAGCCTTTTATTTTTTTCACGACTACATTTGAAAAATCACATATTTCAGAACACGCAAAACATAAGCAACTGAAATTTAATCAGAGTGATTTTTGGTGTGTCAGTAATCTACGGTAGGATAAACAAGATGAATGGTTTGGATCTTCCAAAAATTATGCCTAAGATTATTGGTATATGACAATGCCAACCTTAATAAGATATCATTAGAAGTGTTACAGTGGTACAACCAACTTAGTTGTTGATGAGGTTATAAGAGACTACGATGGTTATGAGAAGAAATAATGGGGGTTCACGGGCAGCACCCCCGAGGAGCGGGGTCTAGGGCGGTAGCCCCACTGGGGATCCAAGGGGGCAACGTCCCCTAGTAGCAAAGTCCAGGGGCTACCAGTAGACCCCGGCCCAATGGTACGCACTATCTGAAAGTTATAGCTTAAGTTGCAATTCAAAAGTTGTCAAATGTGAAAGCAAGAAGCTTCTTGCAGCCACCCTTTATGTGAACAAAGGAGGTTTCCAGTAGCTACTTCTTTGACCTATTCTACAGCAGGCATGTGAAAGTTGTGCTGAAAATCCAATTTAATCGATTAGTTGGTGAAGACTCAAAAGCTATAAATAGACATGTCACAATCCTCTCAATGATATATAAGTTCTTTGTTAACTTGTAGTTATGCTTTCTTGTTAATTCTTTTTATTAGTCCAGTAGCCATTGAAGCTTTATTAGAAAGCACACGGTAGGATGATCATATGTAGTAAGTTATCATATTAAAAGTTTGAGTAATATTGTCTTTCCTCTTGATTGATGTTCAGATGTTTCTGGTGTAAGATCGTTTCTTTACAAAGATGACCCAAAGGCAGCATCCCTGTTTCATATTAGTATCTTTCTTTGAGAATAAAGAAGACAGAAAAAGTAGGAGAGAATTAGTTTACTACTCCCAAAGAGAAGCTGCTTTCACTTCTAACACATGATCTTCCATTGTAACTTCCCATGAAATGCATACTTAAGAATTATATGTTGCCAAACAGGTACTTCGCAGCATCCCAATTGTCCTTAATTTTCTGCTTGCTCCAGTGTAAAATTCTTTAAAAGAACAGTCTCATTAGTCTACCGCAGAAGTGATTTCAAGTCTAAGCTAAAACTGCTGCCTGCACTTTCTATTAACTTCACAAAGCACATCAACAATCATGAATAGGAATGCAGAAAAAGGATCATCATGCATTAACAGGCGTTATCAAAGAGGAGATTCCTAGCAAGATTATTGCTTCTATGCACCAAAGCCTGCTGGCACAAGGGTTCCATGGCGTGGGTTCCAAGTGGTGCATGGGTGTGTGTCTAAATTAAATAAAAGAAGAAGAAGATTATTGCCAGACCTTTTGGAAATTAACACGTGGTGGGCCCAATCTTTGGTCGATCAGGCATCTTCATCTCATTCCCTGACTTTTGATATCTTGTATACTAAACATTGGTTACATTCCTCTGATTGGATAACATGGGAAAAATTGTGTGTTTTAGTGTTGATTGCGGACCATTATTTTTCTGAGAAATGGGTGATTTCATTGAAAAGAACTAGGGGCCATGGTGGACCCTGGGGGAGGATTGGTTTTGTTATTTAAATAGTATTTTTTATTGTCAACATCTTGTCATCTACCATAATTTCTTTTAGATTTCAGACTCATCAAATCACATTGCAATCATCTAGAGATATGGAATCAGATGAATGAGTTTGATAAACCAAAAGTTGGAACCCATCATGCAAAAGTGGGGCACTATTATGCAACTTTCAACTTCTTTTAAAAAAGTTACACTACTTAGAATTGATTATCATAATTCCTAAATCTACTTGCAATCTCTCCAACAACAGAGAAAGTGCCCCACCTTAAACCTTTGACCATGTGCAACGAGAAGAAGTCCCTTGTTGTCCGCAACCAAGTGTGCTGGATGGCTTTCCACTTGATATGTTGTACAACATCATTGTTGAAATCTAGTAAAGGGCAGCTCTAGGGCCGCCCACAATAGCCTAAAGTAGGCAGCCTTACCTTGCATTTTTGCAAGAGGCTAATTCCACGTCTTGAACCCAAGACAACTTTTACCGTTGCGCCATTATCCGAGTATCCCACCACATTAATCCCAACTAGACTCATTTTTGCAAAGTCCTTATTGTGTCTGCAGGTTCCAACACCTTGAGAGTATCCTTTCACTTGAATGGTTAGTGGGTTCATGCCAGGTCCTATCTTAGGTGACTGGGTCTAGAGTCATAGTTTAAAACTTTGGATTTGGAAGTAATCCAACGAGAAAATATTTGAAAATTTAGAGAAATTTAGGAGAATAATTGTGGAGGAAATAAATTTTCTATCTATGGGAAGTAAAATGATTATATCTGCTCACTGAATGATACATGGAAGGGGGAAAGAACACATGAAATGATGATGATTACGTGAAATGAATGTGATTGGATTTCAAATATAATATCTTTTTCTATTTTAAGAAAAACCACCGAGAAAGAAATCCCTTTTAGTGCAGTTCTGGATTTTTTATAATTTATGCAATAAAATTTTGATGTATTATTCGTGAACTTGACATTAATCAGGAAAATTTCTCACCCAATTGTCCTAATTAATTAGGAAAATTTGAAGAAATTTTCTATTATTGGAGAATTTTGCAAATGTACCTCCAGTCTGTTAGGTAATACTCTATGCATGGGGTCCCCGCTGGCCAAAAATCATGCCAACCAACAGACCTAATATCTAATAATTTATAACTTTGTCCATTTAATGTAGATTCTTGCCTATGGATAGTTTCAGATTGTCCACATCCAACGTTCAGAAACACATTTAATTGAATATTAGAAACATCTGACAAACACGATATTTGGGCCATTCGATATCCGAAACAAGCCCAATCAGTTGAATCCTATAGGTGGGGCCCTCAAAATGTGCCAATCGATGTGCCCTATTATGTTGCAACAATGAAGTCCCACCCTGGTGAAGCATTCCAATGTCTATATGTAGGACAAACCAATAAGGGTATAACCACAGTAGCCCTAAATTGTATTATAATTTTAATTTATCAATAAATCTAGTTAGAACTTAGACCAAGCCAGCTTTTAAATAGGAAAAAGAAAAAGAAAAAAAGAAAGAACAAAATATTCGTAAGCATGCATTGCTTTGTATTTGGGAACTAGATTTGAGTGTAATGGAAAATTTTGTACCTATGTCTCCAAAAGTACAAGGCCAAAGACATAAAAAATGAAATAAAATAAGGAGGAAAAGTCTCGAGAAAGTCAAGATATTTTCTAGGATACTTCCACCACTTACATGGGAATAGAATTTCTTGTATAAATAAAAGTTTTTTGAGGTTCCCTATTTTGTAGTCTCTCTCTACCAAGTGCCAAGTTATGCCACGTAGAAAGGCCTCCAAATCTAGCACTCTTACTTGCGGTAGAGGTTAAAAAAGCTTGCAAAATGCAAGGTAAGGCTGCCTACTATAGGCCCTTGTGGTCCGCCCCTTGCCCGAACCCCGCATAGGCGGGAGCTTTGTGCACCCGGGCTGCCCTTTTTACTTCTATAGATGTGTGTATAACCCCTTGCTTTTCCTCAAGAGCCCTTCCATAAAATGATATGAAGAGCTATAACTTAATTGGGGCTACAGTTATAAAGATCCAAACCATTTACAATGTTGCCTTTGCCTTTGATGGATTATGCCCTCAAGTTCTATCCATCTCATGATCCTAGGAATTGCTAGTTTTAGCTGGAAAATGGATGATGAAACTTTTACTATCATTTTTCAACTTAAGGAAACAAATGGCACATTTTCCATCTCAAGTAAACTAAAGGGTGGGATTGAAGTTTAGGTATAAGAAGAAACGGTTATTTTTGACAATGAGAATGAGATGAGATGACTTGAGATCAAAGTGATATGCAAACCACTAACAGTGATTGAGATGATATTAGGAATTTTCATCTCACCCAAGCTCTACTAACAGTCAATTGGTGATTTGGTATGAGATGATTTCATCTCAAGTTAGAGTATCTCATATCAAGCACCACTAGCAGCCATTAAGATGTCATGTAATATCTAATAGACAAACAATTTGACTTACCAAACATTTGGACCCAATGTATACTTTTAGCTTCGCATGTAACACGTGGATGTCCTTATGTAATATACACACATGATACATATGATTTTATATTGCATATAAATACACACACACACACACACACACACACACACACACACACACACACATATATATATTACACATTTTATGGTTCATTGTTAAGAATTGGCAAGAGTTGAAAAATCTATGATAGCCATTAAAAATTTAAAAGTCAAGTAATAAAGTCATTGTCAGATTATTAGTAAATATCATTTATATATTAATTTATTTCTCTATTTTCTAATCCGGATAAAGAGTTGAAGGAATTTAGTTTATTAGAAATTAGTGTATGTGTATTTATATTGATCGAGATCTAACCATGAAGACCAAAAGATTGGTTGGATGAAAATGCAAATGGAGGAGATTGAGCAAAGAGAATTTCAAGATTAAAACACTTCTACTTTTTACTTCTATAAAACTTTCTAAATTGGGATGTCTTTATATTTGAAAAGTTTCCTTCTCTCTCTACTACTTTTTTATTAGATGTTTTTCTCATTAGAAAGTATACTAAATTGGCAAGTTTTCTATTATTTCTCTAAGCTATTTAGTTATTTTCCTAAAGAAGAACACTTTATTTTTTCAAATAAGAAGATTTGAGCAAGTTAAAAAATGTCCCAATTTGTGATTTTTTTTGTACACAATTTGGAATGCTTGCTCATGGGACATTTTTAGAAGAAAAAGGAAAGAATTTGGAAGAGAGAGAAAAAGAAAAGAAAGAAGATGAGAGAAATGAATACTTCTTGAGTAAATAACTTCAAAAGAAGGGAGTTACTTTGCTTGTCAACCAAGTTTCTCAAAAATTAAGTAAGCTAACCTCTCTATATAAGCTAAAAAATGCACTACATTCGAGAGGTTGATTCTTGTTGCTCCAAAAGCTAGAGAAAATACTAAAAAATGTCCTAAAGAAGAATGGGAGAAGAAAAAAATTGATGGAGAGTTCTTCAACATTTGCTCGTTTTGCTCGTGGATCATCTATAATGTGCGGACAATTTTGAAGTTTAGGAATTGGAAGAAGGCAAAAGATGAGTGTTTATATTTTTCATTCAATTTTATAGTTTTATTTAGAAAATTAATGTATGAAAGATTTCATGATGAGAGGTTATTTGAAGACCACTTTTAATGTTATATCTTGCATTTATCTCAACACTTGTAGTTTAGATGAGATGCTCATATAATGAGCTTTTATGTGTGAATGAATACTTTATTAGATGAGTTATACTAAGATTAGACGAGTCATGACTGTAATTTGTAGATGATTTGCGCCATTCTACATAGACCACCCTATTAGGGCATTCATTCTTTGTTTAAAAGAAGTTCTAGCTTATAGCCAAGGCATTTACTCCATATTCGTATTCAAATAATGAAAAACATAAACATGATTCACTTGGTGGATTCTAATTCTTAAGCTACACTATCGTCTAAGTTTTTTTGTTTCATTTACTTTCATTTTAGTTCTAAAATAAAAATTCCTCTAATTTAATAGACAATTCATTTCGTCCTTGTGGTTTGATAACTCCTTAATAATTACCCGAATACAATTAATCTTATATACTTAACAAGAATAAGGTTTGAAAAAAGAAACATCAACTATTAAACAAGGGAGAATATAAGAGATCCATTGACAATACTAAGTAGCAGTCGAAAATTTGCATCCATTTTTAATGATATTATCATGAATCAGATATATCATGGCTAGTTTTTCAAAAAAAGTTGTGGGCTATTCTTACAAAATGGGTAAAGATCCGAACTCAATTATTTCCCAATCTAATCCGTTTTAATTAAGTATAGGCAAATCGTAGATGGGATTTTTATCATTGTGGAAATTAACAAAAAGTTAAAGAAATAATAACCGTTGGTCTAGAATCTAGTTAGTTCGATTTTTACTAATTCTTTCATAATAGCAAGGGCTTTTGATCCTTTTTAAGTCATTGATAGACTTCTTCTCCTACTATACAGAAAAAGAATCCGATTATGTGCATTTTGCTGGGCTTAGCCCTCCCCACAATAAAGGAGGGATGTTCTTGAAACTTGATTTACAGAAGGGCTTCTGACCTGGTTGATGGGGAACTTCTGTTATATCTTATGGAAAGAATGGTGTTTGGGGTGAGTTTCAAAAGGCGAATCCTCTTGGATTTCACTGCTTACTAATGACTCCTCTAAAGGTTTTTATAGGACGGAGAGAGGAATCAAGCAAGACGATCCTCTCTCCCTCACCCTTTTACTCTCATGGAAGAGTTGTTTACGAAGTTGATTGACACGGCTATGGAAGCTGGCCTTTTCAAGGGCATGCAGCTTGGAAGGGAATCCCCGGAGGTGTCTCACGTGCTCTGTGCAGATGACAACATTGGTTTTGGTCAACCCTGCTCTAATCGAATGTAATTCAAGTGTTTGAATGGGTTCAAGGTAGAAGATTAACTGGGAGAAATCATCTGTTATGGGCATTAATGTCAGTGATTCTAAGCTTAAGAAGTTCACTGATATTCTTAATTACAAGGCTGAGAGGTTCTCATTCATGTATTTGGGTGTTCATATTTGCCTTGGACCAGCAAAGAAGAAGCATTGGGATGGGGTGGTGGAAAGGATGCAGAAAAAAGTTGCCTATATGGAAGAGTTAGTCTCATTAAGTCACCAATGGCAAACCTTCCAGTCTACATGATGTCTGTCTATTTGATGTCAGCTTCTGTTATAAACATTATTTAGAGGTTACAAGGTCAATTCTTGTGGAAGGATTCTACTTAGTGCAAGAAGATTCATTGGCCGAAGTGGGATACAGTGTCATCATCATCATCGTCAAAGACTTATCCCAGTTAGGGGCAAATGGGATATAGTGTCGTCATCATCATCAAAGCCTTATCGCGATTAGGGGTTGGCAAATGGGATACAGTGTGCAAGCATAAAAAGTGGGGTCGTGGGTGAGGGTGGGGGGTGTTAGGCATTAGAAAGATGGGGAATTCAACAAGGTCTTGCTGGCCAAGTGGGTGTGGTGGTAGGGAGAAAAGTTACTGATTGGAAGTATGGATATGATAGGGATTCATGGTGGCCACAAAATCCAAAGACCAAGAGCTTTTTCCATCGTAGGCTAGGTTCTGGACAGATGAATGGAACCAATTATCTCCTCTGGCAAATTCATTTAAGGGTATCTTCAGCTTTGTTAGTGATAACTGATAAGACTGCAGGGATTACTGACTAGTTTCAGACTACAGGGGGAAGGTGTCTGGAGCATTGCTACCCGAAGAACTTCCTTACAGAGAGGGGAGCAACAATGGCTGCAGTTCACCACCTTAGTCAACACTCACAGGATGTTTTCACATTAGAGTGACAAGAGGATCTAGAATCCTGATTCATCTGGTCATTTCTCATGTAAAGGATTCAACAACTTCACTTCTGCGCCTCAACAATCACAACTGCATCTGAAGGTAATTTGGAAAGCTTCTCCTAGACTGATGGCCTTTTGTTGGGAAGCTGCTTATAATAGAATTCTTACTTCTGATAATCTTTGTAGAAGGGGATGGATGCTGCCTATTAAGTGCTACTTCTGTTCAAAAGATTCAGATTCCACTTCTCATGTTCTACTCCCATATCTGTATGCTTCTCAAGATTGGGCATGTTTTCTTGTTTTGTTTTCATTAATTTGGGTCTGTTCCCCTTCTGTGAAAGGGCTGTTGAAGTAATGGGCCTCAACGAGAAACTGTAAGATGAGGAGGCTTTTGTGGAAAGCGACCTTTCTTTCGATCCTTTGGCAACTTTGGAAGGAAAGAAGTCAACAATGCTTCTCAGATACCAAAGTCACTGCCAAGACGGTTTCCTTCAAAATAATAACTTAGGGGTTCATTGGCTCATGGCCATGGCTGGGGAACTGAACAGTCCTTCTCCCAGTTCATCAGACGCTCCAAGGGAGTGCTGTTTCAAGATTAACTTTGATGGTGCTAGTCCTAACAACCCAGGAATTGCTAGATATGGGGGAGTACTTTAGAGTACTTTAGGGATTCTTTCGGTCACAAGTTCTTCCAATTGAAAGGCTCTATGCTTTTGCTGAATCCTCTGAAGCAGAGGTTTGGGCGGCCTTCCAATGCATTACATTCTGGAGAGAGGAGCAATATCTGTCCAAGATGATGAGGGTGATTCAAGCAACACGATCAACTGGCTTTCAGGGGTAAAGGACCCACTGTGAGGTTTTAACAGGATCTGGATATCATTCTTGACTGGATTAAATATGGCAGATTATCTGTTAAAGAATTTATCTTGTACTAAAGTATATGGAAAGACCAAAGGGACAATTATCTTCCATCAAATTCAATTACAAGGTAAAGGACAAGTGGGTTAGGAACGGTTCTGAGAAATAAAACAGTTGCCCAAGGAAGATCCTTCTGTCTGATCGGCCTTAGCGAAAAGAAGTGTAAAAGTATATACCTTTTTTAATCCAGGAGAAGTACACTTGATCAAGTGACATCCACCATTCACTTGCCTTCGTTCATCTTTCTTCTTCTCCATTTTGTGTTTTCCTTTGGCGGAAAATCACTATCTTTTCCCTATTTAAAAAAAAAGGAAATTTATCACTATCTTTTCGAGCTTATCATAGGATTGATCATAATGGCTTAAAAGATCATTCCTTACACACACATATATGGGTGTGGTAATTTCAGAAATGAGTTGCAGGTGAAGTTTGATTGACTAGGGAAAAGTTTCTAACTGTCATTTTCTCTAACTTTTTCTGTTTTCTACTTTTTTACACTCAATCAAATATTGCCTGCATGAAACAGATAGAGATGGATAAAATGAAAAAGGCAGCAGGTGCACGTGTGTGTGTATATATATATATATATATATAGAGAGAGAGAGAGAGAGAGAGAGAGAGAGAGAGAGAGAGACACACACACACACACACACACACAAATAAGCAGTAGATAGAGATGGATAAAATGAAAAAGGCAGCAGGTGCACGAAGCTCCCACGTATGTAGGGTTCAAGGAAGGGGCGGACCACAGAGGTCTATAGTATGTAGCTTTACTTTGCATTTTTTAATATGCTGTTTACACGCTTCAAACCTATGACCTTAAGGTCACATGACGATAATTCTACCGTTGCGCCAAGGCTCTCCTTCTAGTAACAAGACAATAGGTCTCTAGGAAAAGGAAGGAAACATCTTTCTCTACACATTCAATGATATTGCAAATAATCAAATAAGAAAATAAACCTACTCTATGCTTTTAGAATTTGATTAAGTTTTCTTACTGCAATTAGGTGCAGTGAAGTAGTCTTGAAGTGCATTTTTCTATTCCTTCTTCCCTGGGCACTACCCAGGCCTACGTGACATAGAGGGCTTAGTTAATTTTCTATGGCTATGCATGCATTCATCCACTTAATGAATACGGCGATCGATACATAGTAGATCAGATCAAGAATAATGGGGTGAGAGAGGAGGTATGCATCTTCCCTGGGAAATATTAGGAATTCCTTCTTTGAGTTTTCTCTTTCTTCTAGTCATTCTTGCTAGCTGTAGGAGCTTACCTGAATGCTAACACAATGGATGCGAAAAGGCCAATATGAGAGATGGCTTCTTTATTTGATAAGAAAACAATTGTCTGTGAAAATCTCCATTTGCTTTGCTCTGTAAAGTTTCCCTCATCACTGTCCACGTACCTTGATGAAGCAAAGAGTACATGTATAAGTGGTTCAATTTTCCTTTACTTGCCTTTTATTCGTGTCTTGTTTTCATGCTAAACAAAGAATGAGTTGGACCAGTTTCTCAGAAGTGCATCCTTCAATTCTCAGCCCATCAAATCAAGGGTTAGATCATGTGACGAAACTAGGACCAGGGACAGTAAGATCTCATTCAATTGGAAAAAACTAAGAAGGACATCCTTCTCGTGGGCCCCAATCAAGGGCCAGGATCACTAGGATGAGTCATCAGCACTTCTTCCCTTTCCCATAAATCCTTTTGAACCTTGGAAGGGACCATTGGGACCCAAATACCATAACGAAGAGGGAATTGTAGCATTCATCTGCACTGATGAACAGGGAAATGGACGAAAGCGACCGGCCAAACCGATCGCTCTCAAGCAGATCAACTACAAAGGTTAACAAACCTTCGACCTCTCCAAACCATCTACCGCGCGAGCGAGGGGCCCATGCGCCATTTATTATATTTAAAAATAAAATACCCCAAAAAAAAAACAGAGAAAAAGGAAAAAAAAAATGGAGAGAGAGAGAGAGAGAGAGAGAGGAAGGAAGAAGTAGTAGAGTAGGAATGGTTGGCTTCTGGTTTTCTAAGTAGACAGGAGGGGTTTGTGGAGAGAGAGGGAGATAGAGAAGGTGAAGGCGATGGGATGGTTGAATGATAACAATTGACTGTGCGTAGGTTAAGTTGATATTCAGCAACAGCACCGCTTAGGGTTTCGACCGGCTCATCGCTGAAGTATGCACCGAATATCTCCTCTTCTTCTCCATTTCTTAATTTTTAATTTTATGTTTCTTTTTTTCTCTGCTGCTTCTGTTGAAACTTCGTCTTCTGTGCAGAGAATTAATGTTATTATTTTTTTCATTTCCTACTTGTTTCTTCGTTCTTCTACTTCTTTTTCAGTTTTTTGGATTCTGGGTTTTGAATGAAACGAGCTAGGGCTTTGCCTTCCAGAACTTCTCTTGATTGATTCCGCTTTTAGAATTTCACGATTCCATAGCTCGTCTATTCATTTCTCTAGGTAGGTTGTTATCCGTGGTTGCCTTGTTCTTCTTCGTAATTATTAGGTGATGGATCTGTGAATTGAGGCCTTTTGTTCTGTGATTTGTTTCCTTTTTGTGATTCTCTGGATCGTGGTACAGTTTCGGCTCGGTTAGCTCTTTGGTTTTTTTTTTAAGAAAAAAATTGAACTGTCTGCTTTAGTTAGGGTCTTGGATTCATTGAACTCTTTGATTTTTTGTACTGCAGTGACTTGATAACTGTAGATTTACGGTGACATCATTTGAAGCTGTTGCTTCTGGACTCAATTTTGCAGTATGAGTTTGTTGCTACTATGATAATTAGGGTATGAAATTTTTTTTTATGTCATTTAATGATGTTATTATGATATGGGGATGTTTAATGCTATTTTTATGGACCGACTTTGATCTTCTTCTGTCAAGATGTCCGGAGAAGAATTTAGTGTGAGATATCTGCTAATTTGGTTGTTGTTGTTGTTGTTTAGATGTTCTTTGAATTGATATTAGGAATACACTGGTGGACTTGTTCATGCAAGTTCAGGCCCGAACGCATCTAAGGTTGGAATGTTGGATTTATATTGCGCAATTGCATTTTGTAATTGCATTCACTTTATAGTTTTCAGTTGAGTACTTAAATGTATTTTTACTCTCATTGGCAAGAATACATATAGCTTCTGTTTTGGAATATGTGCTGAAGTTTAGCATCTACGAGTGAGGTTTTGGGTAATTTTCCATTTAGAAGCAAATTAATGCTTATATGTGGATCAAGCTCCTAGTTGTCACCTTATTGCATTGTTTATAGAAGTAGAAGAAAGCGTGAGATCGTTCTGGGAGTAATCTGGTTACAAAGTTCAGAGCAAATGCAGTAAACCAGCTGCCTGAAGCAAGTGCTTGTTACTATTTTTTTACGTTTCTGCTTGTTGTAGTCCGTTTGCGTGATGACATGTAGATACATGTGAAAGGTCGAATCTGTTTGGCCATGTCTACAGGTGCCATCTGTTATTCTTTTCTTTTACTTTGATCTTTTACTCCTTGGAGCTAGTTTACTTTAAATAAGACAATATTCCAATTTAGAGGAGCATGGAATGTAAAGGATGCATGAGGTTTCCTTGATGGATGCATGTTGGTGGAATCTCAATGTTGAATGATTAGCTTTTGGTTCGGGAGACGCATAAGCCTGGACTGATCTTTGACTTAATTGTGTCCTTAAGTTCTATTAATTGCACATTTAGAAGATGGAAAAATGTCTGAGTAATCTCTTTATGACTTCCCATCTTTATCGAGCCTTAGGAGTTTGGTCGAGATATTTAAGGGCTGATGTCATTCTTGAGGCAAAGACCGACTTAAAAGTTTTTTTAGGCTTATGACTTGGGTCTTACAAGCCAGATGCTCCTAGATTGTTAAGTTGAGTTGTTTGTAGTATTTTTCACTGACGTAAAGAATGGGGCTGCTGGGGATTGAGTTTGACATCCATCGGTTAGCTCTGTGTTCAAATTCAATTTTATCTTGGTGGTTGCTTTCTTTCCTAAAGTGCGAAGAGTGAGCATTTATTTGTATGTTTGGTGAAGAACATTATCCAAAGAAGTCTCCCAGAGGGAATGTCGAAGCTGTCTTGAGGATGATCAAGTTTCGAACCCTTTCTCCGGTAAGTTGTGAACTCACTGGAAGAAGTAAGCAATTAGAGTGATACCTGTTAGTTTTGGAAAAGAGTGTTATTAGTTTTTGCTTCAAGAGAAATGCGAACAATCCTGCACGTGTAAAGGCAACACTGATCGAATATATCCATTCAAAAGTTGAGTTTTAGTTTTGCAAAATGACGGAAGTACCCTTCCAGTCCTTAGATTTTGGTCAAAACTTGCACTTGCAGCCGTCAATGGTGTTCTAGCTGCACTCACCAGAAAATGAAAGCCAGTTCCAAGCATATACTGCATTCAAGGTAGCCAACAGAACCACTATTTTCTCTTTCACTATTATACCCATCTATATTTGCCTAATGCCCTAGCAATCAGATCTCCACCAGTAGCAATTAACAGACCATTTCTTCTGCACTGGAGTTAATTTTTTGGAGAGTAATTACATTTATAGTTAGAGCTGAAAATAAACCCCAAGAAATTCTATGAATTTCAGTTGGAGGAGTTGCAGGTGGTAAGAGAGGCTGTTCTAGAGTGAGGAAAGAATAATGAGGGGGAAATTGGAAGGGAGTTTTGGAGAAGAGAATCCAGAACAAAAAACCCATGTCTTGGATTGAAGATTAAGCCTACTAGTAATGGAGGAATGATAGGAAGGTATGAAGGATGAATTTCTTTTAGCTTAAGACTCCAAAAGAGAGGGAGGGGAAAAGAGCCTCTTTTACTCACTGGACAGATTATCTTTTAACGTTGGACATCGTGAAGAGGCTCCAAGGTACTTTGTGTTACTGGCATGCCATAAATACAGAGCAGATAAATTGTGGTACCTTTTGAAAATTTGAAATGATATAAGGGTATTTTAGGCATTTAGAGGTCCATCTTTTAACTAAAATGATACCTCATTTTAAAAAGTCTTTTTCATTTCAGACAGAAAGACAACTTAAAGTGTGTCTCAATTTAGAAAGAAACACAAACAGAGAGATTTACTTCTTTAACTAACATGCATCATGGATGTGCTACCTATTTGGACAGATTGAGAATGCCTTCCATGTGAACTTACTACCTTTGGGTTGATAGATGTGTACTGTTTTTTGTTAGAGTGCTGGCAAGAGAAGGAGAATGGCAGATTCATCACTTAACAGTCCCAGGCGAATGCTGAGCTTATCGAAAGAGAGAGCGACAGTGTCTCTCTTGGATTTAGATTCAGATGAAAAGGTTTCCGGGCACATTGTATCATCAGTCCAGCAGGGTCCAAAATCTTCTGAAATTTATGGTTTTGTTGGCTCCATTACAACAGTTTTCGCCACAGGTTTGCTCCAATTCTCTCCATATTTAGCCTTGTACTGTTATAATAAGGAAAACCAGGAAAATGTGATGCAGTTTCAAATGAATACTTTCTTTTGACAGGATTAGGGGTCAAATGTATGGCAGTAAATTTTTTTTTTTTTGCTCTTTTGTCTATAAACTTCTTCGAACGAAAATGAAACTTCATGATTGGATCTAATCCACATTCTTGAAAACTGATATTGCTAAGTGAACCCTTTTGAATGGAACAATACTCCTTTGAAGGGATGTGCCTTAGAATTCAGCATACCAGGCATAGATCATGGACCTCCGGGTATTCATGAACAACTTATCAGATGCACTGCATAGGAAAGATAAATTATAATAGTTGTAAACAAATTGGACTCAGAGAAAAAGGTTCACCCCTTGTACCCATTGAAATATCAAACACCCCTTCCCCAGACCCTGCATAGGCAGGAGCTTTGTGCACGGGGGCTGCCCTTTTACTTAGTATTCGACCAGACTTTCACCAATATTCTGTTAGGGATTAGGATACAAGCTCTTCTAGGTTTTTTTGCCCCTGAAAGTTGGTGGTTGATGACTTGAGCCTGCAACTTCTGGTTGGGGAACGCCCATATCCTGCCACTATGCTAGCTGCTTGTTGCTGAAGCTCTTCAAGATTTAGAATCTCTTATTTGAATTCTCTTAGCCCTGATTATGAAAACAATCTAAGCAAGTTGGAAGGTTTGAACTTTTTGTGCACCTAGTCATTCATTATAGCAAATGCCTTATCATTCAAGACGGGAGAGTCCAATATTCTATTAAGAAGGATGTCAACCAGTTAAGGCATTTTAGAAGGAAATTTATTAAGAAGGATGTCAACCATTTAGACTAATGTAATAAGATGATTAACCTGAGTTTATGGAAAGTTGATGTCATTTTGCTCTTGATGAGAGTTGTTTTATAATCTTTTACTTAAGTGTGTATAGTGGTTCTTGTTTTACTTGGTTTGTATACAGAGACACAGTCTAAGGGAGGAAAAGCAAACTTGTATCATATATAGCTCATATCTGGGTAATTTAGTTTCAGATTTTCAACAATGATGACGTTTCAACTTTAAATCTACTTGCAATGTTGTGATTCTTGTCATAATCATCCTCCAGGAAGAGTAAATATTCCTCTAATTTTTCTTTTGCAGCTATTTTCTTCGCATGGGCATATATTCCTGAGCCATGGCTACATTCTATAGGAATTACTTACTATCCCAGCAGGTCAGTGCTTGCTTGATTCATTTCTGAAAGCAACTTCTATTTCCCAGCAGTTAACTGACATGATTTTGTGCTTTTTCTCAAGACAAATGTGAGAATGTTTGGCTGCTACTAGGTGTTCCCTGTATTATGAATGGTAGAACATTTTTTAGGACTCTCCTTATATGTACATCTGTTGGTGTTTGAACTGCATTTGAACTTTCTGCATATAATTTCAGTTTCATGTTATTTGGAAGAGAATTCGTGGTACTTTGTTGGGATAGTATTCACCACAAACTTAAAGTTTTCATCTTGCTCATCATGTGGCATCACTAACAACTGATACGGTAAGGTGACATGTAAATATAGTATAACAGATTGCATTATTGAATTATTCAACTGTATTTTCCAAGTCCTGTTGGTTTCACTTGCTTACATGTAATTATTTACGGGGAACAAATATCAGAATAGACTTAGAAGGGGGGCCTTGGCGCAATGGCAGAGTTGTTGTCATGTGACCTTTTGGTCACAGGTTGAAGGTGTGGAAACAGCCTCTTGCAAAATGCAAGGTAAGGCTGCATAGTATTGACCCTTATGGTCCGCCCCTTCCCCAGACCCTGCATATGCAGGAGCTTCGTGCACTGAGACTGCCCCCCCTTTTTTAAATATCAGAATGGACTTCTCTATTTTCAACACTTAGTTAATTGGTTTGTGATAGATTTTTAGCAGTTGTAACAGACTATAACAACTGATTAGAATTATGAAATGAAGAAAGGCGGGTCATTGTTAAGGGAGAGCAGAGTGAATTTCCCTATTTATTTAGTTACATATTGATGTGGAACCTATTTTTCCTGGTTTTAGTTGGTAGGCCTCTCTCATAGACCTTCTCTGGGAGGAGGTATTTGCATAAGTTGCATGGGTGGGACAAAAGCCCATATCTATATCTGAAATGTACTCTGGATATTAGGTACAGACAGTAAGGATTATCATACTGTCCTTATATGCTTGAATTTAGCTGTCAAATCATTTTGGCAGTACACAACAGATGGTGGTCAGGACTTTTAACTTGTAGTTTTTGTTTGGCTTTTGCAAAAGTATATTTCATGTTATATTCTTTGAACTTAGGAGACCTATCTTCAATAAACTCAATGAGAAAACATTCTTCGCATTGCAAATTTCAATTCAAAAGGAGGCCAACTATGGCCCGCTGTGGCTCATATGAGTGTCCAATACCTGTTTTATATTAATTTCAGCTACAACAATTGTTTCATCATTTTAGTTCTTATTGCTCTATGATTGATGCATAACAGGTGCTTTTCCCTTTGATTATAGTAAGGGATGGCATCTATTCTGGAGATTTATTTGATATATTCTAACAATCTACGTCTGACTTGATTCCACAAAACGTTTTGCAGAATCAATTATCTGACAGGGTTTTCACTTTTTGCAGCAAAATATTGGTGAACTTGAGACAACTTCATCTGTGTTCTAAATCAAACACATTTTATGCCTACAGATAATTAGAATGTGCACTTGGACTTAGCATTACCATTCAAAAAAAAAAGAAAAAAAAAGGGGGGAAATTGTTCCCTTGGACTCATCATTACCATTCAAAATGAATTGTGTACTTGGACTTGACAAGACGCTGTAGAATATACTTGACTATCCCTTGTTCCTCTCAGTTAATAGCCTGATCCATTTTGAATTTCTTATGATCTATTGTGAACTTGGTGCAATGAAGTTCGAATAACCCTTTCTTACTAAACTGACTCGGGAATTCTTTCAGATATTGGGCATTGGCACTACCAGCTTATGGTATGGTGACAGTAGTTTTAGCCATGGGATTTTATCTTGGTTTGAACTTTATGGTCACCCCACCACCAACTTCCTTGAACACAGTGTTTGGTAAGCATCGTATATCTTGGCAAGACTTGAATTAATGTTTTAGGTCAGTGGGGGCATTAGCATCAGAAAACTGCTTTACATGGAAACAGCCTTCTCTTTGAAAGAATGCACCCAAGTGCCCTTTTTAATATGTCAATGGCCTTCAATTACCTTTGTCAGATACCAAGTTGTAGGTTGATTGGATTTGCATTACTGCTCATTTTGTTTTGCAGATGAACATAGCAGAGAGCCATCAACCTTTGTGGCTTTGGGGGAAGGTGAAGAAAAGCCCATTGATCCTATCTGTGATATCGCCATCAGCCAAATAAATGATCTCATGTTCGGATGAACATTGTAAAGCAGAAGTACAAAGAGGAAAACAAGCTAATCCTGGCACTTGTTTATCAGATGCCACAGAAATTCAAGAGCTATAGGTACCCTTCACTTTGTCATTGCCCAACATTTGAATTCAAAACCTTCAAAAGGAAAATATATGTATGTACATAATAGAAACAAATTTCTCCTTATCTAGAGATGGATTTGAGTAGCTGTTACAAGTTGTCAACAGGCAGGAAAAATAGTGGTGTAATTATTCAATCTTCTTCTGCTACGAACTGAACCATGGTTGAGCATGCCATAGTTGTATCCCCAGTGAGATTATTTGGGAGGTATTGTTTGTCACCGTTCTTTCAACTCCTGTTTTCTTTTTGTCTTGTTTTCTAGGACGTCCAAGCCTAGTTGGACTAGAACCAGAATTCTATTTGCAGCGTATGTATAATGCATGGTGATCTTAATACAGGGGAATGGAGGAACTAGATTTATGTGTCCGACCCCCGGTCTTGATGATGATGTACAATGCATGGTGATCAGCACTGTTTACCATTTTGTGCGCATTTGGACCATATGATGGTCATTCCATGGCAAGTGTTTTCTGCTCCATTCATATAAATCTACTGAGAACGATGAGTTAGTATATGGAAAATGTCTGGAAGAGGCCCCGTTCCATTCGAAGGGGCTAATTGTGTTTGACTAGCCATGGAGTAATGTATGGCTGTCGCTTTGTGTAGTGCCCTCATGGCAACTGATTGTGCATTGATCACGTGATCTTTCAGTGGGAGAAAACAATAAAGAAAGTAAAAGGTAGTTGCAGTTAACATTCCTTTGTCTTAATAAGTTTTAGTTAATTTTCCAGTCTTAATGTTTTTATCACCAAAATATGATCCAAATTTTATTGGTACTCTGTACTGGCAACAAAAAGCGTAAGTTCCTTTGCTACCTATTTAAATTTCTCTGGATTTTTCCTCCACCATTTCTTAAACCAAGCCAAGCTAGAAGGAGAGCTTTGGTGCAATGTTAGAGTAGTTATCGTGTGACCTTAAGGTTACGGGTTTAAGGCGTGGAAACAGTCTCTTACAAAATGCAAGGCAAGGATGCATACTATTGATCCTTGTGGTCAGGAGTTTTGTGCAGTGGGGCTGCTATTTTTCACCATTTCTTAAACCAGGCCAAGATATACAATCTCCAGCATTGAAAGTGAAATGCTTGTGGGCGGGCTGCAGAAAACTTGTTCATTGTTTACTTGCTTTTGTTTTCGTTTTTCTTTGTTTTTTCTCTGTGCAAACTCCTCGTTGATCCTTGTAAATTTACCTGCGCAAGCATACAAGGACCAAGAAATTTAATAAATACTCCAAGTAGCTACTCTCCTACGACTATCAGCAGGCCTAAAGTTCAAGCTGACCCAACTTCTGGGAGATCGAAACCAATCACAATCAAAGCCATGTCTTAGATGCGTCATTCCCTAAAATATTAAGTCTTCTGATGATCCTAACCGTTGTCTTGCTAAGTTATAAATGGATTGTAAACTGTTCCATTTTCTTTTTCCGAGTTTTGCTTAAATCATCCTATGGATGAGATTTTCGGGATGAGTCCTTGTAAGAATAGACACTCATCGTGTTTGGCATACAAAAATTAGGTAAACTATGAGAAATCAATGCATTGAGGAAATGACAAGAACTAGACCACTAAATCAGGTTTGTAAGACCAGAGATGATCCTAGCCGCTAGTCTTTTTAGCTGAAGTTTTGCAAGACCAAAGACAGTTAGCAATATGTTTTGTTGCCCATAAGTTAGTAAAGACAAATTAGTTAATTCACTCAAATTTAGTAGGGAAGAAACATGTGAGCTTGCGTTGTATATAGAAATTAGGTAAACCAGAAGAAATCAATGCACTGAGATGACCCTACCACTAGAGTTACCAGCCAGGTCAGAAGATTGGGCAAGAACAAGACCGATAAATTAGGTTCGTAAGACCAAAGATGATCCTAGTTGCTAGTCTTTTTAACTCAAGTTTTATAAGGCCAAAGATGGTATTGATATATATTGTTGCCCATGAGTTAGTAAGGACAAATTGGCAATTCAACCTAAATTTAGTGGGGTATATAAAATGTCCTTCTTTTTTTTTTCACCAGTCCAACTCTACTTGGGCTTGAAGCTTTTCTTGTCTTAAAACACAAATCGCAATACTTGCTGAGTTAGTTGCTTATTTTCGTGTGCAATGCTTGGTTCTTAATTTGTTGATGCTTTCTTAATTGATAGATGATTGCTATAGAAAATTGTCATAGCTTGTTTTTAGCATTTCTAATCTAATTTTGAAAAACACTACAATCTATCTTAACAATTAGCAAAGTTTAAGTTTTTTGAGAAATAGTTTAGTTTGATTGCTAGGGGAAAAATGTCCAAGTTTTGGTTAGAAAGGGGGGAAAATTAGGGTAGTACATGTATGAGTTTTAGGTCTATATGCAATTAAAGAATTAAACTTCTAACTCCTAACTTGTTCTGTCTTGAGATTAGTTTGTGTATGAATAATATTTAGTCTTGGGTAATCACAAGAAAAATAAGAATATAACATGTGAGTAGGCTTGAGAAGTGTATAGGTTCTTAAGTAATTATCATAAATGTTGAGAGATTTTGTTTGGCATCTAGCACTTTGAATGAGTTTGCAAAAGTAGCTTACATTTTCATGGTAGTAATTGGTTACTATAATCACTTCTATCAAATTAGAAAAAAAATGGTATAATTAGTTATGGTTACAGAGCCAGTAAGTGCGAAGAACTAGTTCAGAGGTCCAAAAAGAAACAATTTGGTTCTGGCCCTTGAAGTTGGAACTAAATCCTAAAGCGGTCTGGTCCCTATACTGCTGAAGTTAGAATAGCTCAGTTCCAATTTTGGGAGGAAACAAACCATTAATAGCTCTACTAACTATTTAGTTTAGGTCTCTAAAAAGTTAAATAAAAGTATCTGGTCTTAACTTTAATGAAAGAAATATATGCTAAAAGCGTCCAATGTGAATGAAATTTTAACTAAACACCATGAATGGCATAAATCCATAAAACATAATGAAAAGGGAGATATATTGTTAAGTGTTCAATTTTGGTCAAAATACCCCTAATTTAGTATTTGATTAGAGCATCTAGACCATTAATTTTAAGATTTTACATCAAATATTTCATTTTAGCTTTAAGTGGCCATCCAATTGTTGAATTGTAAAATTTAGTGGTTAGATGACTATTAAAGCTAATTGACGGTTTATATTGTGCTAATTGGGTCCTGTGCATTGCAGATCGGTCAACCCAGGCGTGGACGCTCCAGATCGAATCAAGGATACAAGATAGAGATCAGATGAAGTTTCATGGAAAAAAGTGGATTTTGAAGAGTCCTAAGACAGAACAAAGTTTAAGACTTGCAGAGTTCTAGCAAGTCTAAACTTCTAGTGGACCCCACTCTCTCTTATCTCTCTCATCTCTCATCTCTCCTATCTTATCTCTCCTATCTCTCTTCAATCTCCCTTTCCCTCTCTTTCACGTCTCTATCTCTTACTCTCCTTTTTATACCTATTCCCCCCTCTCTCTCCGAGGACGTTTTTCCCCTCTTGGGAGGGGCTAGCTGGATCATCTCTCTTCTCCTCTTACCCTTCTATCCCACGTTCCCTTTCTCCTTAACTCTCCCTCTTTCTTTTCCCAGCCTGCCTCCTCCTCCACTTTCCTCTCGTTTCTCGTTTTCTTCCTTTCTTGCATCTCTCTTTCCCGTTTTCTCTTCTACCCACTATCTGTCTCTCTCACTTTGTTTGCCTCTCCTCCTCTTCTATCATTGCACCATCCCAACGTCCCCATCACCGGTTTTTGCTTCCACCACTCCCATCTCCCTCTTCATTCTAGCACACCCGGCACCGCAGATTCACCTTCTTTAGGCCCGCGACCCCTTTGCTCTGTTGCGTGATCTGCATGCACCCTCTTCCATTTCTCCTGTGTCCAAACTGAAGCAGTGCCCTGTTTCTCTCCTTCCATCTCTCTCGATTTACCGCTACTACTTTCTTCTCCTTCTCTCTTTCACTCTCTCTATCCTGCCCAATTTTTCCCGTCTCGTTCTAAGTCTCGATCTAGGGTTTCACCTAGCATATACCACCGCCTAGCACTAACGTCTTCGGCATCCTCTATTCAAGAAACCACCAGTTGTGCATTACCCAAATCGCACCAATCACCGAATCTGCACCTCAGGCAGCCTGCCCCATCAGCGTCGTCGGCCTGGCATCTCGTGCTCCATTTTCTCAAAAGACTATCTTTTTCCCAAGTTTCTCCACCTCCTTCCCATTCTCCCTTGTCCTCTCAGATGGCACCTATACCAGTCACCGGCCAACGTCATTACCTAGACAGGCACCAGTAGAAGCCCTCTTCACCGGTGATCTGTGTGCACAGGGTCGCCCACACAGCCTAGACCCATTCGGACGGTCTTGGGGAAGAAAACCCAAAACGGGTTTTTCCCCAGATCCTCCTCCTTCCTCCATTTCTTCTTCCTCCCTCCTTCTCTCTCTTCCTCTTCGGTTGGACTAGTCGGCGATAGGTGCGTGACACACCTGGGCTGGCTGGCATCAACCCCTTTCCCCCCTTCTCTGTCTCTCTCCCTCTCACTTCTCTTCTCCGGCGTTCTTCCTCTTCGTCTCCGGCCGGTCCAGGAACGGAAACCCAAGTCGGGTTTCCATTCCTTTTCCTTTTCCTTTTCCCTCTCTTTCTTCCTCCCTTCTTCTCAATCCCCCTTCTTCTCTTCACCGGACGGTCTTGGGAGAGACAACCCGAATTGGGTTTTCTCCCATTTCCTCCCCAGCAGTTTTTACTCTTCTTCTCCTTCACCGCACAGACTGGGGAAGTTTCTCACCCGCGTTCTTCCCTTCTTCTTCTCCCTCTTTCTTCTCCTCCTTCCTCTTCTCCCTCTTCCCATCTCATCCATATTTTTCCCAAAACGTGTTTTCTTGGTTTTTTCGTGAAAAACCAAAAACCCCAGAAAATTACAGTTCTGCCATTGGCAGATTTCAAAAATTCCATCTGTGTCCTCAAAAGAAATCTGTTTGTGTCCTCAAAAGAATTCCAACTGTGTCCCTGTGTTATTCTGGTTTTACCTTATCTTCATTATGACTATTCAAGGACAGTGCAATTCAAGGACAAGCTTATCTAGGATGCATTTTAGTTTTATTTTCTGTTTTCCTTGGAATAAATATTTGTGAACATTGGAATAATTGAATACATCTGGATTTTAGTTTATTTCTAGTATATTTTGTGTTTTTATTCTTTTAGTTGAATTTTATTTAAAATTCCATCATTTTAAATCAAGTCCTCGTGGGATCGACCCGTATTTGCATAGTTATACTACAATAGCCCGTGCACTTGCAGTTAAACAATCAACATATATCAACTCTATTTAAGAAATAAGAGAAAATTTGAGCCACAAACTACATGCATATACTTGTGTCGAGGAGGACGTGGTTTGTAATTCATCCCAATGGTTGAAGATATATACTCATTCATTCTTCCTAGCAACAAATGTCAGATTGTGGTGGGACATGTAGAGCCAAGAGTAAGAAAAGACTGGAACCAAAATGAGTTAAGAAAGAACTAGTCCTAAAACATTTTTATTTCTTTCAAGGAACAAAATATCAATATTGGTTGTCATATCGGGTGGGAGTCAAAACCTTTATATTGGAGTCATGTCGGGGGCTATATTGCTCATACCGGCCACATTAATGTGAATTTCTTTTATAAAATCACATGTCTGTAAATTAAGCAATATTTTATATTCTAGCATTAGGTTTCTATTTAGGTATGTTTATATAATTTTCATGTGTTTGTCTCTATCTAAAAGTTTTATTGCTAATTTTCTATGAATTATCAGTATCTTACTAAGTATATTAATCTGCTGCCTATTTGCTTTCTGTTTATTATTATCAATTGTGGAAAAAGATAAACAAATTAGATATAGTTAAAAGAGCATAATTATTAAAGAAAAAAGAAGGCTACTATTTGCTTATTTCTAATAGAGCTAGTAAATAATATAGGTGAATCGTAACAACCCAAATCAGAACAGGAATGAAACTAAATCCTCTTAACAAATGCAAGTGTTCTCCTCCAAATAGTTTGTGTGTAGCCCATACAATCTTATCCTTTGAATATTCATCAATAATCTTAACCTCTAATCTATAATTCATGCAGAGATGTCAAATGAGCAGGTTGGAGCTGATGAAATGATATGTTAAACGCAATATGTATTCATAAAATTTGATATGCAACTGTAAACACAATGAATGGCTTAGACCTAGAAAAAATTATCACTATGATTGAGAAAATCTGCCAAGTTTTTTTTGAAGGTCCTAGTCCTAGTTGGTGTACATGCTTTTTGAGAGATAAAGAAGAACCCCCTCTTGTTCAAGGGTGGTGAAGCTTTTTTTTATAGATGTAAGCCATTCATCATATTTGAAATGGCTTAGATAAGCTAGGGATCAAATTTCATATTCTTCGAATACTTTTCGCTTATATTTTTATAATATAAAATACTAACCATCTATTTTTATTAAATTTTTTCAAAGACCAAAATAAAGAAGGGTGTGTACTCTCTCTCTCTCTCTCTCTCTCTCTCTCTCTCTCTCTCTCTCTCTCTCTCTCTCTCTCTCTCTCTCTCTCTCTCATGGTGCATACATTTGCCAAGATCTTTTTTAAAATGAAAAGTCTACATCATCCTATCAAAAGTCAAATTATCAATCATCTATAGATGGGTGAGGATATAAATAACAATACTAAAATAACCAAAGAACAAGAATCATGAGATGGTGAAAGACTACGATTTCTAAATGTGAGATAATGAAATATGAGAAATTGAAATTGAAAAGCTAATGTAAAATATCAGATATATCGCACTGTATATCTAATATGTTGGCTGATATATTTGCTATGATCAATATATTAGCAAATCTGTGCCAATTTGCATGAGAATTTTATTTTATAGATGATATTGGTAAAATACCATATCATTCTCCTATAAAATCTATATATCGGCCAATATAACTGATATATGGGTGCTATTTTGTTCCATGATTGTGTTTACTAACAAGAGATATTGTAAGGCACAAAAAAATTAGTAATACACATTAGTCAATAATTTTGCACATTGGTAAGGGATTTAGTGACAAAATTTTGTATCCTATGTGGGAGTTGAAGTTGTTTAGTAATTCAGAGTTTACTCAATGGGTTTTTTCTTTTCTTCCTTTTTTGGGTGAAAGTGAGACACACTCACATGCACAGCCTCGAACCCTGGTCACTTGGTAAGATACTTCTCCTTGAGACATTATGCTAGAAGGATTTGGCTCACCATCTTAGATAGCCATGTCTCAAATGTTCTCTGCAGGATGACCATAAATTAGATGTAGTGTGATAATGGATAGCTAAAAAAGTCCAAATTGTAATTTGTATAAAAGTCTTGAACAATTAAACTTGCCCTATCAAAACTTGGTAGTCTCAAAATCAAAATAATTTATTGCATCCAATTTAAGATTGTAATGCCCTTTTATGCAATAAGCCACCACTATCTATCTACATGTACATAAATACTTAGTTTGATAAATCAAAAGCTTTATGAACTTCACTTGTTGCATCTACCCACTTGTTATCTCTTTTCATTTTGGATAAAGAAAAAGCCCAATAATACTTATTAGCTAATTAGTTAAATTAGACAAATGTTCAAGTAAAAAATTGAAGAAGATATCAACTAATTTCAAAGCCAACAAAACCTATCTACTATTTGAATATTAGTGAGGCAATGTTTTTGCAAAGTAGGTAGTAATAGTCACGGTATAATAATTCCATCTTACTAAGCCTTCGCTTTTTCTACTTCCCTATAAATGTGGTCAAAGCATTTGGCTGTAAGGTAATTATTGACATTTTCCTTTGCCTATTTTCTTTAGTAAAATGTTGACAATTAAGAAAATTAATATTAACCGTTCATGTTAACATATAGCAATTTATTGAAAGAAATTTCATCATTTGGCTAGATAATTGAGGTTGAGACTTATAATCATTATTACACTCCAATAGGGCATCTTTCTTGTCCCATCACCATAAAACACTTGAAAGTAAATTACAAAAACATATTAAATTTTTATTTCATTCAACCCGTGCCTCATTCATATACGAAAATAATTGAAATAGATGAACTGGTAACCATCTATACAATACACGCAATATGCATATAGTCTAATTTTTTAACATACCTAGAATTAACAATAAAAAAATCCTATATAGGGAAAAAAGGCATTATGAGAACCAAAGTTAAAATCCATGATTTTGTTATACTCAAGTACATATGGGTCTTGGCCAAATCTATAATTTACTAAACACAAAATCACCAAAATAAAAAATAAAAGAAAGAAAATAGAATCTACAAATACTATATCAAAATTTTTTTGGTTTACATATGAGTTTTGGCCAAACCAATAATTCGCAATAAATCCATTTCCTTGTGGTAAAAAGTAAGCTTCTCAGATGCTAGAATTATCCAAACTACATGCTTTTTTAACTACATGTTATCTAAAGCTAGAATAATGAGATGAATGGGTAGGATCATCCAAATGAGAGCCATTTTCATGACAAATATAGGGCACTTTTCACGAAGGTTCATTCCAGTCCATCCATCTTATGAATTATAAGATTCACTTCCACAATTGGATATCATTTAGATCATCCAAGAATTTGTTCTAACTTGTATTTGTCCATGACTTGTGCATCTAATGTTCATTTGAACTTTGATGATTCCTATGGAGCATGTAAAACTTTTTTTTCCTTTTATAAGTTTCGTTTAGTTTGCAAGAATCAATTCTTTCATTTCTATGTCCTAACAAAGGTAGGCCATGTCACAAAAAGTCTCTTTATCAAATGACCTTAGCCATTACTATTAGAGATATAAATGGAGGGTTCAAAAAGTTCTTCAGATAAAGAAATCATTTGCTCAACATTCAAAAATAAAATAAAATAAAACAAATAGGATGTTATTAAGTTAGGTCTCTACTATACCCTCTTATTCTAAAGTTAAGTATACTCTATGTCAATCATTTAATAAATAAAAATTTAAAGGGCATGACCTCATCGTAACTTGATGATGAGTTTATTAATTTGAACCATCTATTGATAGTACCTATGGCAATCATTTGAACATCCGATCAAACAAAATGACTATCTTTTACTATGGCCAATAAAAAATATATACCATGATAAAATAACCTAGTAGAGACCAAAAATATATCAGAAATTCTCTAAGGTATTACAATGACATTATGTACCCATCAATTGTATTTATTTTACTTTGTTTCTTTCTACCTTCTTCTTACATAGAGATGTAAACAACTTATGATTATGCTTAATGGGGAATGCTATGTGATGGTGCAACTATGGGTTAAAATACTACATTATGACATAAATAATAATCAACTTCTAAGTTTTTAGATGTAAACACAAAATCAAATATCAAGAGTAAAAAAATGAATTCTCATGGAGTAAAAAAGGAAATTTTTTAGCTTGACTTCTAAAGGTTTAGGCATAAAATTTTCATTTTTACTGAAATCACATTATTTGAGGAAAAATATAAAGAACATCTCAAAGAAAATAAAATTATTTTTTTATTTTTTTTATCAACCAAATAAAACATAAAGAAATAACCTTTGTAGCCAAAGCCCAATATATCAAGATACTCTCAACCAAAAATAAAAAAGATCCAAAAAGCTAAGAAAGAACGTTAGAAAAGCCAATACAAGACCTTTAAATATAGGTTATTTCTCCAGACCATAGAAAGCTAAAAACCTCAAAATCAATCAATAGTAAAATATTGAACATAAAATCCTTTACGTATTTTTTTTCCTCATCAATCATACAAAAATGCAAAGTAATGCATGCAGCCAATGTCCATGCAATAGAAAAGAAAACTCAACATGGTACACCTAAAAAGGTTGAAAAAACAAAATGAAAAACCAATAAATGAAGAACCTACTACTTTGCATTGTTCTAGAAAGCATACACCTTATGGTTCAATTTGAAGAAGATAGATGTGCTTTGATACAGTGAATCCTCAAATATAACACAAATAGCCACTAGACATAGAATCTACATGAGAAAAAGAATAGACATATATTAGGGTGCAAATGATTATGTAAAGAAAATGGAAAAAGAAATAAAAGAAAGATAAAAGTATTAGGGTAAGAGAGGGAAATGCATATGTGTAACACCCCGGATTTTTAAGACAATTTTTTTTTTTTTTTATAATAATGGCATTTTAAATAAGAGCATTTGGGATCCAATGAGAAAAAATTTATTTAACATTTTACTAAACCTATCTTAAAAACTCCGGGTGTTAATTTTCCTTTCACAAAATGGCGTACATGTAATTTAAACATAAATAAATAATCCGCGTATAAATCAACGTCAAATAAATAGGCCCCTTTATTTTAAATCAAATAAACGTTCAAAAGACAATAATAATATGGCCCAGGGTCTATCCATCATAACATCCCACATAAATGTCCAACATATGTCCAAAGATATAAATCACATCCCAATATAAAATATGCAGTCCATAATAAAAATCCAAATGCTAGTTTGTGTACACATACATCAAGGCAAGATGCAAAAATACATGATATAAAAGAATGTGTAGACCCTGTGTCAAAAAGAACTTTGGCATGTCTATCCGAGACTAGAAGAGTACCTTCTACGACCTGGTGTGATGCCTGTGCCTGTCCTGATGAGATGGCAAATACTTGTCCCTGGCTACGTGGCGCGTTAGCTGCCTCTGCTCCCATCTCTGTCTGCCTTTGCCCCTTAGGGCAGTCCTTAATGAAATGGCCAACGTCTCCACAGTTGAAACACCTGTATGGCTGTCTCTGGTAAGGTGTATAGGACTGTCTCTGTGGTTGTGGCTGCCTCTGCTGCTGTGGTCGGTCGAATCTATTGCACCCTCGCCCAGGGTGCCAACCCTTGCACCTATCACATCTCTTCCTCTCAGCGTCTCTCTTAAATTTGGCCTGTGGTGGATAACCTGATGCCCCATGTGTTTGCATAGCACCAAATGGCCGCTTGCCCTTAAAGGGCTGAAACGCACTCCCTCTATTCCTGAGAGAGTTCTTCTCATGCATGGACGCCATATCAGCGGCATCTCGCACGTAAGTGGGTCGAGAAGAAATCACTCGATCTCTCGCCCAAGGAGTCAACCCATCCACAAATGCCGCCTGCCTCTCGTGTCCGAGGCCGTGCGTGAGGTGCAAATCTCCTCGGTCGTGTAAATCGGTTCGTACCGCCGAACCGTCATATCTCTCTGCTCCAGGGTGGCAAACTCCTTCTTCATGGACTGCAATGCATGAGGTGGAAAATACTGAGTGTCGAAAGCCTGTTTAAAGGCTACCCATGTCATCGTCTCGGTCGGATCTGGTCGGGTGAGTGTGAAAGTCTGCCACCAGAAGTCGGCCTCACCTTTCAGTAGGTAGGAGGCTACTCTAACTTGATCATCTGGTGAGATCTTCATAGCGTCGAATGTCCTCTCCGCCTCAAATAACCATCGCTCGGCCTCCTCCGTGTTACCATCGCCATAAAAGGGTTTCACCATCTTTTGAAACCTTTCCAATAATTTGTCGCCTTCTTAGAGTCACTCGTAGCATCACCCTCCGTGGCTCTGTGTACCGATGGTTCCCGTCTTGGTTGTGAGGACCGAATCGACGAAACCATGGGTGCCACTTTAGGTGGTGGAATAGGGCTAGGGTTAGGCTGCGTCAACACCGTCCTAACTCCGTCGTATAAGTGGTACGAGTCCTGACAATAACCGATTCAATAACTCGGCATCTCGATCCCCTTGATCAGAGGACTCAGCAGGTGGAGCCACGGGTGTAGCAGGGGTAGACCTTGTCCTTCTCCGAGGAGCCATCTATCAAAATTTTTACATGTCACTAAGTGTAAGTTCCTCTCTCATAGTTTCTCTCTCTACAACTATTATGGACTGTTATTCACATATAAATGGACATTTCACGAGGATTATGATGGACTAGACTGGGCTCTGATACCAACTTTGATGGCTCATAACTCCCTCGTTTGAGCTCCGTTTTTCGCGTTCTTGGTGGCGTTGGATTCGTATCGACGAGCACTTTCTAATTATTATGTTTTCAGGAAAGAATTTCATCCATAAATTTTTATTTTAATTTATTTAATAATTTCCTATTTTTATCTTAAAAATTTAAGGATATTACATTCTTCCCTCCTTATAAAAATTTCGTCCTCGAAATTTAGCTACATACCTCTATGTAAATAACTCTGGATGGATCTTTCGCATCTCCTCCTCAGTCTCCCAGGTAGTCTCCTGTAGTGAATGATGCTGCCAAAGGACTTTGACCAAGGCAATGGTCTTATTCCTTAACTCCTTGACTCTTGTATCTAAGACGCGCACTGGTCTCTCCTCAAATGTCATGTCACCGTAGCTCTCCTGGGATCTGCTCCAATACATGTGAGGGATCTGGCACGTATTTCCTCAGCATAGACACGTGAAAGACGTCATGCACATTTGCTAGCTGTGGTGGTAAGGCTAGCTGGTATGCCACTGACCCAACTCGTCGTAAGATCTCGAAAGGTCCAATATACCTGGACTAAGCTTTCCTTTATTTCCAAACCTCAACACCCCTTTCATAGGAGAAACTTTCAAGAATACATGCTCGCCCTCAAAGAACTCTAAGTCTTTTCGCCTCTTGTCTGCATAACTTTTCTCGTCGACCGTGAGCCGTCGCAACCTCTTCCGATGAGTTGGACTTTCTCTCGCACATTCTTCCACTAACTCGCATTTCACCACGCGTCTTTCTCCTACATCACTCCAACATAAAGGTGACCGACAAGGTCTGCCATAAAGTGCCTCATATGGAGCCATGCCAATACTAGCGTGATGACTATTATTATAAGCAAATTCCACCAAAGGTAAATGATCTTCCCCCCTACCCTTCCAATCCATAACACAGGCTCGTAGCATATCCTCAATAGTCTGGATGGTCCTCTCGCTCTGTCCGTCTGTCTGAGGATGGAATGCTGTGCTAAATTTCAATCTCGACCCTAATGCCTCTTGCACGCTCTTCTAGTATTTTGAGGTAAATCGCGTATCTCGATCCGATATAATTGTCAAGGGAACGCCATGTAGACTGACGATCTCCTTAACATATAATTTCGCTAAGCTATCCACGGTCTGATTTTGTCTGATAGGAAGGAAATGAGCAGACTTGGTCAACCTGTCCACGACGACCCATATCATGTCGTGGCCACTAGCGGTCCTCGGAAGACCCAGAACGAAGTCCATGGTAATATGGTCCCACTTCCACTCTGGAAGGTCCAGTGTCTGAAGTAGTCCTGATGGACGCTGATGCTCAGCCTTGACCTGCTGACAGGTCAAACATCGTGCAACGCACTCTCCAACATCCTTTTTCATACCATTCCACCAGAAATGCCTCTTGAGATCCTGATACATCTTCGTACCCCCAGGATGAATTGTATAAGGGGATTGGTGTGCTTCTTGAAGTAACTCGCGCTTCAATTCGTCATCTGCTGGTACCACCAACCTTCCTTTAAATCTAACTCCTCCATCTGGTCCCCTCGAAAAATCTGTCTTATTTGTCAGATCCTGTGTTTCCTTGTCTTTGCCCTGTGCCTCTAAGATCCTGTCAAAGAACTTAGACCGAGTTGTCAAATTGGCAATCATCACACCCGCCTTCCTGCTCAGGGCATCTGCAACGATGTTAGCCTTCCCAGGATGGTACTGTATGGTGAAGTCGAAGTCCTTGAGATACTCCATCCATCTGCGCTGCCTCATATTCAATTCACTCTGAGTAAAGAAGTACTTGAGGCTCTTATGATCAGTGAATACCTCAAATCTCTCACCATAAAGATAATGTCTCCAGGACTTCAACGCAAATACCACGGCTGCTAATTCCAGGTCATGTGTTGGGTAATTTACCTCATGTGTCTTCAGCTGTCTAGACGCATAGGCAATTACCTTCTCATGTTGCATCAACACTGCTCCTAATCCCTTGCCGGAGGCGTCGCAATAAACTACATAACCGCCTGCACCAGATGGTAAGGTCAATACCGGAGCAGTAGTAAGTCTCCTCTTGAGCTCTTGGAAGCTCTCCTCGCAAGCCTCGGTCCATACAAATGGAGTGTCTTTCCTAGTCAGGGTGGTTAATGGTAATGCGATCTTAGAGAATCCCTCTATAAAACGACGATAATACCCTGCCAAACCGAGAAAACTGCGTATCTCGCCCACCGTCTTGGGCCTCTCCCAGTGTAGTACTGCCTCTACCTTTGTTGAATCCACGGCCACTCCATCCTTAGATATGACGTGGCCTAAGAAATGCACCTGGTCTAGCCAAAAATCACACTTACTGAACTTGGCATACAACTGATGTCGACGAAGTATGTCTAATACCGTGTGGAGATGCTCTCTATGTGTCTCATGACTAGGTGAATAAATCAAGATGTCATCCACAAATACAATCACGAACTTATCCAAATAAGCTCGAAAAACACGGTTCATTAGATCCATGAACACTGCAGGTGCGTTCGTCAATCCAAACGGCATCACTAGGAACTCATAATGACCATAACGACTCCTAAAGGCAGTCTTCGAGATATCCTCTTCTCTAACCCTTAGTTGATGATACCCTGACCTCAGATCTATCTTGGAGAACACTTGTGCCGATTGGAGTTGATCAAATAAATCATCTATGCGTGGCAAAGGGTATCGGTTCTTTATAGTAACACCATTCAACAACCGATAATCAATGCATAGTCTTAATGATCCATCCTTTTTCTTCACGAAAAGGACTGGTGCTCCCCATGGTGATCCACTCGGCCTGATAAAGCCCTTATCCAATAACTCTTACAATTGTACCTGAAGTTCTCTCAACTCTGCTGGAGCCATCCTATATGGTGCCTTAGAGATAGGCGATGTACCCAGCACCAAGTCAATGGTGAAGTCGATCTCCCTACTTGGCGGCAATCCTGGTAATTCCTCAGGAAATACGTCAGCAAAATCACGGACAACATCAATCTCGTCAAGCTGTGGCTGCTCCTTTTCCTCAACAGTCACATATGCGAGGAATGCGTTACACCCTCGTGCATAAAATCGTGCCGCCTTCATAGCAGAAATGATGCATGTACCGCTCGATCTTTCCTACCCTGGAACACTATTTCTGGTTGCCCAGGTATAAGAAAAGTGACTCGCTTCTTTCGGCAGTCTACCATAGCACCATAGTTGGCTAACCAATCCATCCCAAGAATAACATCATAGTCTACCATGTCTAGTAAGATGAAGTCTGTGTCCATACTCACGCCTGATATCTCTACAGGTATATCTCTAATATATTCTGTAGTCTCTACTGTCTCTCCCACAGGTGTCATAATATCTAATCCAAATATAAAACACGGAAATCATATGTATATGCTAAAACTCAAGAGCACTTATAGCTTGCAATCCCCAAGACATGCCCCTCATCCTGGGGTTAGCCTATCAAAGGACCAGCTAATAAGCCTCTATTCTCATTTCCATGTAAATCCATGCATTTTCTATATATATAATAAGAAATAAGTCTCTAAGTAAGCATAACAAATTAACATCATACTTGTAAAAGCATTTGAAATAAGTTTATTCAGTAAAAGATTTTAATTTGGAATAACCATCCTGTACGCAATGTAGCATGAAATCCACGGTAAATAATAATTGCATTTTAAAAAACAATCACACATGATGCTATGTTTAAACATGGTTTAAAAATCAAGGCAAAACATTAGTTGTCGTCACTTACCTCAGTGTGAGATCACTAGCTTGCTAATAACTCCCTTTAATTGGTATATTCAAGTGCACCTGTACATGTCACATCACTATTTTAAAATTTTTCTAAATAAAAAGTGGTCATTTCTAAGTTTTTAAGTTAAAACTAGGTCTGCGTCGTCAATACGGTCACAACACCTCTTCCGGATCGTGATTTGGACCTCTCTAGCTCCCAAAAATCAAGTTTTAGTGAAAACTACGCTAAAATGGGGCTCACGGACCACCATAAGGTGGTTTAAACCGGCGGCACCCTTTTCCGCCGGTTTACACCGACGTACACGGGCGCACGAAGACGCACGCCGACGCAGACGTCATACGGGACGCGCGTCGTGCGTCTTCGGCACCGTGACGCACGCGTGCGTACGTCACGGTCGCCAGGACGCGCCGCGTCCCGGTCCCACCGCGACAGCCAACCGAGGCCGTCCCGCACGCGCGCGGCGCCGCGCACGCGTGCGACGACGACGTCATACGACGTCGTCCTCTGTGCGTCTCCGCGTGTGTCCTGGCGTCAGCGCCAGGGCGCCGACGCCGTTGACGACACCGGAGAAGACGATCGGATTCCGGTCGCCTCCGGCGGAGCTACAGAGCTCCGTTTTGCGTGATTTTTGCGCCATTTTCTTCAGAATTCTCTTTAGAATCCATTTATGCCCTCCTTTTGCACTAATTTTTCCAAAAACCATGGTTTTTAAACGATTTTTCCCAAGTTCCTAAAAACATCCCTAGGTACTGGATTTTGAGTTTTTTGGAGAATTCCACTGTTGGATCACTCCCAAATTTAAAGGGTATTCTCTTGGGTCTCTTGTGCACTAGTTGGACGGTGCGATTTTCAAACGGATAAGGTTTGATCCATGAAATCACGCTCCAACAGTAGCGTGCACAAAGCTCCCAAAAATCAGGTTTTTTTCCTAATTTTTAAATACTTTCCTAATTAATTTTCTAATTAATAAATACAGAAAAAACATGGATTTGAGGCTTACCTTGTGCCTGGTCGGGTTTGCTCGTGTTGCCGGGGCTCCACTCGCCGGAAACTTCAGATTTTTGCAGGTCTAGGGTTTTGCGTAGCATTCATGGAAAACGCTCAAAGTGGAGCGTTTTGGCTCCTAGAGGAGCATAGATATAGGGTTTTAGAGTCTTCGGGAAGAGAAACTCTTCCCCACACGCCTCTTTCCACGTCTCTCCGGCGATTTTTCCGACACTGGTAGAGACGTGTGGAAGACGGGGGTGCCAGTATCAATTTGGACCCCTGTCTAATACGTCTCTACCAAATGACCAAATTGCCCTTCCAACTTTGACGGCTCATAACTCCCTCGTTTGAGCTCCGTTTTTCGCGTTCTTGGTGGCGTTGGATTCGTATCGACGAGAACTTTCTAATTATTATGTTTTCAGGAAAGAATTTCATCCATAAATTTTTATTTTAATTTATTTAATAATTTCCTATTTTTATCTTTAAAATTAAGGATATTACAATATATCTTCAAAGATAGGAGAAATGACAATGAAAGGAGAGAGAAAGGGTGAAAGTGAGATATTTATAAAGAGAAAAAGAGTTGAAGAGATCCCATGTAACTAATACAAGGAAATTTTTTACCCTAAGCATTAAAAGGAGGCGGTCCATAAATAGTCAATGGGAAATGTGAGGCATAGTAAATAAGGATGTGTGATGAGAAAACATAAAGAAACAAAAGAAGAGATAGCATAATGCACCCATTATGGTGAACCCTCTTTTTTCCATGATGAGTCCCACATATGGTCAATTGGACCCATCCATCTGATTTGTCCCACTTTGGGTGACTATTGCTCTAGAAATAGCACGGGTTGGATGTATATTAAGTCTAAAATCATATACTTTTGATCATAGCTAATGGAGGGTTTGAAGCATTGTGCATTCAAAGAACGATATGTAATCAACAACTAAGAAGCACTCTTTTCCAGAAGTTAAAATCATCCTTCATCTTGATATTTTTGACACAAGACATGTGAAGTCCGAGAAATTAGAGAGATGGGAACGATCAGCCATAGGTGGGACTCATCATGAAAAAAGAGGTGGTAGTATGTGCACTATACTATCATTCCTCAAGAAAGAAGAGTGGCATAAGTGCCAATTAGAAGTGCTAATCAAGATGGATCCTCAAACTTCTAAATAGAAACCGTGTCTTTATACTTGTGCCTATGAAATTAATAAGATCTATTAAATTACTAATTAATTATTCTTCCATGATTACAGATATGGGTCCTTAAATTTTACAAAAGAAAAGATAAGAAGAACAAAAATTATCACAAGTAGAAAGAAGAAGATATTGGAGACTTTGCCATACAGTGATACACCAAAAAAGGGCACATTGTCTTATATTATAGTAGATTAAATGTACAATTATTGTGGGATTTGTAAAGCTAAGAGTAGGAGAAGAATGGAACCTAAATGGGGAAAGAATAATATTTCTAGACCTTTGTAAGTGTGACTGATGACAAGAGAAAATATGAAAATGAGTATCTCTAAAGTTGATCTCAACGAAGTTTTTAGAGAAAAGAATTTAATGACAAAGATAGCTTTCATGTTGGAATCTCTAGCTCTAGGGAAAAAAGAAAGAAGAAGAAGTAAGGAATGATAGTTGACTAGAGTTTTCCCCTTCTTAGGATACTCTCATTTAGAGTGGAAACTGGGTATTTTATAGAAGAATGTCATAATTTTATTAGCCACGACTGTGAGTTCTTTTTTCTTTCAACAAGGAACTAGTAGATAGGATTTCTAACATGAAGGCTTCTCTAAGTAATTTTCCTAATTCCTCTACTAGTGTTCTTGGAAAAACTAATATTAATTAGACTTCAAACGATTGGGTGCTGTTGATTGTTTAACCGCAAGTGCACGGGCTATTGTAGTATAGCTATGCAAATACGGGTCGATCCCACGAGGACTTGATTTAAAATTATGGAGTTTTAAATAAAATTCAACTAAAAGAATAAAAACTAACAAAAAATAAAATCCAGATTTATTCAATTGTTCCAATGTTCACAAATATTTATTCCAAGGAAAACAGAACATAAAAATAAAATGCGTCTTGGATAAGCTTGTCCTTGGACTGCACTGTCTCTGGATTAGTCTGTCCTTGAATAGTCTGTCCTGGATTGCACTGTCTCTGGATTAGTCTGTCCTTGAATAGTCTGTCCTAGATTGCACTGTCCCTGAATAGTCAGAATGAAGATAAGTTAAAACCAGAATAGCATAGGGACACAGTTGTAATTAAACAGGGGACCCAATTGGTATTTCTGAATTAGGACAGAATTGTAATTTCTGAGATCTGCAGGTGCAGATTTGTAATTTCTTCAGGTTCTGGTTTTTCACGAAAAAACCAGAAAAACACGTTTTTGGGAGAAATCTGGAAGAGGGAGAAGAATAGAGGAAGGAGGAGAAGAGGAAAGGGAGAGAAGAAAGATGAGGAGAAAACCCGAGTTGGGTTTTCTCTCCCGGGGCGTCCGGTGAAGAGAAGAATGACCGCCGGAGAAGGAGGGGCTAGAGAGGAGGAGATGGGTGCGGCTGATAGGAATAGAGGGTATCTGGGTTCTGTGAGGCAGAGCCTAGA
The DNA here is from genome assembly GCA_035236585.1 of Warburgia ugandensis. Lineage (NCBI taxonomy): Eukaryota > Viridiplantae > Streptophyta > Magnoliopsida > Canellales > Canellaceae > Warburgia > Warburgia ugandensis. Next base: position 47,759,378 of record CP141129.1, read on the forward strand.
GTGCTGGGAATGAGAAGGAGTAGAGAACGGTGATGCAAAGAAGAAAGACTTCAGGCACCAGTGACGACGGTGATTCAGCCAATGCTGCTGGGAGTCAGGCTGTGTTAACTGGTGTTGGGGTTATGCCGATGCCGGTCTTGGCCATGGAAAACAGGTGGAGCGGTGTCTGGATTGGGCAGCCGTCGAGGCTGGTCTTGGGTGCTGGCCAGTGCGGTCAGGTGATGAAAGGAGCGAGAGATGAAAAGAGATTGGGAGTGAGAGATGAGGGAATTGGGGTTTCGCCGGTGAGAAAGAACTCACCAGCGATGACGACGATGGGTCGAGAGAGAGTTGAGAGAGATAGAGACGGGGCAAACTGGGGTGATGTAGAGGGCCTTGTTTGCCTTTGTGCGACTGAGAGGAGCAGACCGATGTCGATATAGGGAAGGGAGGTGAGTGATGCCTCAGGCAACGGTGACGTGATGCCGGTGGTCTGGGGTTGTGCGACAAAGGTGCAGCAGAGAGGGATCAGAGCAGAGAGACAAGGGATAGAGTTCGGGTAAGAGAGAGCCGCGTCTCTCTGTCAATGGGAAGAGCCGTACGAGAGAGAGAGAGAGAGAGAGAGAGAGAGAGAGAGAGAGAGAGAGAGAGAGAGAGAGAGAGAGAGAGAGAGAGAGAGAGAGAGAGAGAGAGAGAGAGAGAGAGAGAGAGAGAGAGAGAGCCCAGCCCAGCCTCCCAAAGAAGAAAAAAAACGTCCTCCTCAAGAGAGAGGGGAAGAGGACTTAAAAAGAGAGAGAGACGTGGAAAGATTGAAGAGAGATGGGAGAGATAAGAAAGGAGTGAGAGACGTGTGAAAGAGAAGGAGAAAAAGAGATAGAAGAGAGAGAGAAAAGAAAGGAGAGGGATAAGAGAAAAAGAGAGAAGAGAGGAGAAAGAGAAGGAAGAGGAGATAGGTGGGGTCCACTAGCTTTCCTAGTTTTGCTAGAACTCTGCAAGTCTTCAAAGTCTTCAGTCTCTTTCCATGATTCAATCTGGAGTGTCCATGCCTGAGTTGACTGATCTGCAATGCACAGGACTCAATTAGCAAAATCTAAACCATCCATTAGCTTTAATAGTCATTTAACCACTAAATTTTATAATTCAACGGTTGGATGGCCAATTAAAGCTAAAATGAAATATTTAATTTAAAATCTTAAAATTAATGGTCTAGATGCTCTAATCCAATACTAAATTAGGGGTATTTTGACTAAAATTGAACACTTAACAGGTGCTAATCAGGGTTCCTTTTTGAAATCCTCAAAAGCTTCACAAATAATCCTATAGTTAGCAACATTACACTTTACACAAAAGATAAGTTATTTTGCAAACAAAAGATGAGAAAATTTTGACCCTAATTTGCCAATCCTTTTCTAAAGTGGCAGACAAAACCTAAGCACATATACAAAAGTTCATGTGGGCTAAATAGAAGTTCATTACATAAAATGACAGAATATATGCGTGATTCAGACTATTGAACTTGTAGACCATCAACAGGATGCCGACAAAAATCAATACTTGATATGGATCAAAGGTCCATGATCACTAGATTAAAACAGAATCAGCTACAATGAGGCTATTATGGTCAATTCAGTCTCAGATTAATGGATCAACTAGTGGTTGCATGTGAGTTCGGACCTACTAAATTCTACCCTCTTAACTCACCCACTCCATTTCACCGGCTTCTAGGATAAACATCTCACTCCTTATTCGGATGCTGCCTAACTCAAACCCCTGACATAATGTACAAATAGGAAAGATGCCTGTTTTTGCTACAAAGTTTCGCCGGTAGGCTTTTGCCAGCTCAAGTTTTGTTAAGAACTAAATGACTACTAGAATAATTCTTTTGGAAAGAACATCCAAGATTTCATTTATGACACTAGCAATACACCAAGCAGTCAAATTACTATAATCAATCCAACTTACAGCTTTACTAGAACCATCTTCAATTTCAAGAAGCCCAAGAATCAATCTGCTAGCTAGAGGATGGAACTTGGCTGGCCACTGCTATTTTTTCAGCAAGTCACTTGAATATCTCACACATGTTGCTACATTGTTATATCCCTTTGAAGTGTGGCCAAGGCTCTTAGCTGGTTTGATGTGTCATGGGTTATTCTGGCTAATATATCAAAATCATATGCTTGCTGGATATAAATCTAAATTGTAAGTTTAAGAAACTTTGGGAATGTAGTTTGGCTGCTATGATGTGATTTCTCCGGAAAGAAAGGAAAGCCCATATATTCAAAGGTGTGTGTTCCTACGGATTGGTTAGCTGTAAAGATTCAGTGGCTTGTGGCTTTTTAGGCAGCTGTTGATAAGGATTTAGTGGGCAATTCAACAGCTATGATCTTTTGTTCCTGGAGTTTATTTAGAGACATCGTTGACTCATGCAAACCAAAAGTCATTAATTAGCAGTCAGAAGAAACCAAAGTGTGGAGCCATTAAACTTAACTTTGATGGCTAGAGTCATGGAAATATCATTTCAGTTGGCATTGGAGCTATTAGTAAGTGTAACAAATCAGTCTCCAACTCTGAGGTATAAGTAAATCTTTTTCTTGAAAATAAAAAAAATTCCAAACAATGCAATTCTCTTGCTTAGAGAAATAACTAGCTGAGGCATCCCAGTTATGAGCTCTATGAAATAATCTTGGAAACTTGTTATAAAGAAGCTGTGAATGTAGAATTTACTGTACCCAAAAAATAGAAAAAGAGATGAGATATAGGGACCTTTTCCTCCTCTCCCCTTAATGGCAATATAGTTTAATCAATTCACCACTAATCTGGTGACCACTTTCTAATGTTTATAACACCCGTCCTTTTTCTTGATTAAGGTCTACTAGAATCGGCTTTGTAGATAGAGTCAACCCCTAGTCATGTGGTCACCTGGTGCAATAGATTATCAACACATCTACAAACATTATATGCCCACAATCAGTAAACTAATAAAGGACATAGTTTGTTACAAAATGATATATATACAGTAGGCGTGTATTGGATATAATGAAGGGGAACCTTGGCACAATGGTAGAGCTGTTGTTGCATGACCTTGAGGTTACTGATTCAAAGCATGGAAACAACCTCTTGCAAAATGCAAGGTAAGACTGCATACTATTGACTCTTGTGGTCTGCTCCTTCTCCAGATTCCTTCGTACACCAAAGCTATGTGTATTGGATATAATAATTACCCAGGTGACTGATCATGCATAACTTTATCAGATGTTGAAGGTTATTTACCCATTCGATATAGCTCTTTAAACTAAGGTAAAATGCCACAAAATTCTTTAATAATATTATTGGGTATGGTCTAAATTTGTAGTCCATGGTAAATGGATGCTTTTTATTGCTATAATTACTCTCTGGCACGAACTGTCAAACTTCTGCTATTACAAAATCACTAAAAGAAGACATGCTTGCTAAACAACTAATTCACATTCATCATCTCCTAAATAAATAAGTACGATTTTTAAATTTCTATGCGAAAAGTCATAGATGTTTAATGTGAAAGTCAAGGAAGCTAAAATGCATGCAATTGATGCAAACTAGCCGTCGAGTTCAGGTTGGGATCCTAGCCGAATGCATGAATGAAAACCATAAGGTCTGTTCTCGGCATTGACTAATTATTTATTGCATGAGACTCCAATTTTAGCTTTTCTTATTAATTTTTTTATAGCTAAATAATAGTCTTCTAGACCCAAAATTTATATAGGTACTACAAATGGCTTTCTACAAGTTTTAATTATAAGCAGTGTTATATAATTTAGTTCATATGTGAACATAATGGAAAGCTAGTAATTATCTGGTAACATGAATAATAATGCCGAACGAATGACATCTTACATTAAATGAGAGATGATAAGGCACGGGTATAGTAAGAAGCTGGAGCCAATTTTTTCGTCAAAGCAGAACATCAGCATATGACCATATGTCAAAGGGGAGTCTTGGCACAATGGCAAAGTTGTCGTCATATGATGTTGAGGTCATGGGTGCAAGACGTTGAAACAGCCTCTTGCAAAATATAAAATAAGGCTGTATATTATTGACTCTTGTGATCCATTCCTAAATCCTGCATACGCGGAAACTTCGCGCACTGGACCGCCCTTTATATAAGACATGTTACTCCAAAGCTCATCCAATTTTTGTCAATGGAGACTAAATTCCTCTTAAAACATACTTTCTGCATTAAACGCCAGATTATAAGGCACGTGCCACTCGGGGCTCATTGAATTTTTGTCAGAACAGACCAAATTTTCCTGTCGGCATCTTGTTGCTTGCTGTCGCTTACTTAACGATATTTATTATCATACTAAAGTTGGTAATTTATACAAGGGAGCAATATCCCCACGCCCATTTTCGCTAATAGCACCCATTTTTGTCTTTTTCTAAGGTTTTACAGGCTGGAAGGGTAATAAACAACGTCAATTTGGGAGATGTTTTCTTAGTTAATTTTAGTTTTGCTTGGTGTTGCAAACAGACTACCTCAATCACTTAGTATTGTCTTATTCATCTTGTAAGAATAAAAAATCACCTCAAAATTAAAGCTTCGGCAAATTAAGATGAATTGATTAACATGCTAACATAAAAAAATATAAAGTTCCCTTGTACAAATATCTTCCATGCAAAAAAAGAAATAAAATATAAAAATGGGTTGCACCAAATGCAGATTGAGCTTGAAATTTTTGTAGTGGCTTTTTCTAATTTTCCACAGCATTGCTCGCTTCAGGTCTGCTGCTCTCCATTTTCTCATTAGCATAATACAAATCATATGCACTTATATCATATTAATTTGTCAAGTGCTTTCAATTATATAACCTTGCTAAATTAATAGAAATTCTTCAGTCTTCTGAGTGACTTAGAAGACTTGTCCGACTTACTCAACTCATTAACAAATCAAGTCATTTGACGAGTCAATTTGCTATATAATAAAAATAATTTTATTGTACTGTGATTGTTCTCAAGACCTCTAGAACAGCAAAACAATGTCATATAGCCATCACTTGCATATACAAAGTGAAAATTTTATATATAACCAAATATTAGTAAAATACTAATAGAAATTTCAGTCAAGTATTTTCAAGTCACCCATGATTCATTTCAGATTAACTTGACTCACTTTCTATCGTGCCAAGTTGAATTTTGGACTTTTTAAACTATCCTTGTCTAACAGACCCATATTTTTTATCCCTAAATAAAAAACCAGTCAAAATTTCTCCAGTGCCAAATACCTTATTCCAAGTCAAAATTTAGATAACAATAACAATAAATAGGACAAATAGTTCACAGAAAAAAAGAGAAAAAAAGCATGATAAATCTCAATCATGCAAATCTATATCCATATCAAGATGCCAGAATACCACTCATATTCCGTTCCATTGGAAGCTCAATTGCAACGGATCGAGTACCTAGAAATCTCAGAACTCAACCATGAGGATCTGGTGCCCTCATTTTCGATATGGGTTCAATGTCTAGTTTCAGAGAGAGAGAGAGAGAGAGAGAGAGAGAGAGATGGAGATTGTTTTGGTGTGAATGGAGAAAGAGTTAGATGGCAAAATTTCCATTTCAGACACAAAATCGAAGAGTTATTATGGAAAGCCAAAGCCCATCTTTTTAATTTGGGTAGCAAATCCTGGATTATCGTAAAACAACTCTCAAGCATATATTTCCATTTCCATAAGCAAACAGAACCCAGAGACAATAAACGCAAGACAGAGAAGGAAAAAAATCAAGGAACATACGATCATTTCTTTTGAATATGATGCAGCAGGAGATGCAGAATCCCCAAAATGATTGATTTCTTTGGCTATTTTATCACTGGTTACTATGCGCCGTAGCCGGGAAACCCCTATAAACAATAAACTGTGTTTTTACTAATAATTTTGGGGGCTGTAGATTTCATCCAACAATTTATGAAGAATAACTCCATTTAGTTGTAATCAGCTTTCCTATGCCATTTGTAAGGTAAATGCTCCTAGAGTGCTAAAACAAAGGCCATGCCGAGTGGTTTCAATTAATTTATAATATATTTTCCCATATTTAGCAATAATCAGGCATGGAAGCATCGCTAGTGTCTGACAGTAGTCATTTATAACCTCAAATCCTTTCTAGGATTCTCCGTGTTCCACACTAATTCTAGATTTGTCAAGCTTCTGACAGGGATCTAACAAGCCGTGAAGACAGTCCTTGTTTTCTTCCTTGTCTTCATCAGATTCAAGGGAAAGACTGTGATATTGGAATTCAATCTGGTTCAGGTATGATTATCTTATCAAAAGAAAAAGACCCTTTTAAATATACAGGTGATTTCAAGTACTGCAGATTCCGAGATGATGGAAGTCAGAAAAGTTACTCAACATTTTTTATCTTTATTACTTTCTTGTGTTTTCATTCTTCTTCTTCTTCTTCATTTTTGTATGTTTCCTAGGCTGGAATGTGTATCATGCTGTGATATATTTTGTGGGTGTTAGAGAAAAAGGGTTGTCAGGTTGTGTTTCAGTCCAACAAGGTTGCATGAATAGTGTTGAACTGGACGATTACTTTATTTTACTTCTTCAGTTAGGACATGAAGATCATTGGAGATTACCTGATTCTCCTATCTATCGAAAATAACAATTTTGAGGTGAGATTGGAGATGGGTCTAATGAATAAAAAAAGAACAAAAGATTCTAAATAGTTGATAAGAAAAAGAAAAGGAAAATTTGCATTTTTGTTAATATCTCTTTCCATGGTGAATTAGGATCATTCTCATCACTTCTAGTTCTAGGTCATTGTCCTTTGATATTAAAGGAAAATAGCAAGTTTAAAGTGAGGTTAGACAATAGATCTTATGGACCTAAAAAGAAAAAAGAAATCTCAAATGGTTGAAAAGAAAAATGGAAAAAAGATTTGTATGTTGATGTCGGTGAAGATCTCTTTCCAGGGTAGGTGAGAGGTGGACTAGGACCATCCTCATCACTTTTAGGTTATTTTTATTACCTTAATATGAAAGAAAATTACTTTTGGAATAATCTTCATTATTTTCCTAATTGATTTAGTATAGTACCTAGAAGGTTTTGTTCTGATACCATCTTTAGCAAGTCTCGACTGTTCATCGGTAGTTCCAGCTCTGAAACTGGTTAAAAATCGTGTTCATCCAATTATCCCATGCATGCGATCAAGAGCCTTGCCATGCATGGCTAGAAATGATGCAGAGAAACTTTCTTCACAATCAGTTGGCTAAAATGTATTTCCTGTACTTGGGATTCTTGAAACGCATGATTCTCCTCTAGGGCTGGCTGGAAAGAAAATGACAGATGGATCCAGGAGAGCCTTGAAAACGGATGGCATCGATTGTCTTGTGATGCTCTAGGATATCTCACAGCGTTAACTTTAAGATGGTAACATCAAAAGAGTGGTCAGGTTTCAACCAAAGAGAAAAACAAAAGGAAACTAGGAAAGGTTTTAACAATACCAAGAAAAGGAAAAGGAAAAACAAAAGCTTCACCAAAACACACAGGAAATACTTCTTCAATTACATAATACGTTTCTATATACAATTAAATTTAAATGTTTCAATTATTTTCTTTGCGTGACAACTTTCTTCTTTTGCTCTTTCCTTCTTCACACACACTCTTTTTTTTTTTCTCTCACTCTCTTCTCTCGTTTCACTTTTGTTTCTCTCTCTCACATTTCCACTACATGTCCTTTAACTTTTCAAGCGTTTTCTAAAAACGTTTCCATGCTTCTTATTTTATGTAAAATTCTGTGTACATTTCACAATTTCATTTCACGTTAACTATTGTATGAAGTGGGCTGTGTTCCCTTCTATTACACGAATTATATACAGGGTCTCTCTTGCATTTATGGAGATGTATTTTCACTTATCATGTATATGTACTCCCAAAGGATACTTAGCATCAAGATGCATATTCATTTGTCAATAGCAGATAAAAACTATTGGCATATTAGGGTACTGGTTAATGAATCAACAGCATACTTACAAGGTTGGGATTCAAAAATAAATAAGCAAGGCAAATATTTAGAAATTTACAGAAACATTTAGAATAAACGACTAAAGAAAAGTAATTTTAGGATGTTACTTTTAGAAATTAAATTGGATATCTAATCAAGCTTATAGTAATTATTTGAATATTTGAACTTTTTTATATTTGAGTTTTGTTAGGTAAATTGAGGTTAATTTCTTTAAATTGCATTCAATTTGAAAAATGTGAATAATATTGAAGTATTTAGAGAAAATTCAAGGATTTTTAGACTAATTTTCAATATTTGGAGACTTTTATTTACTATTTTTACTCGTAGGTAAGACTACTAATGCCTTCTACAATAATGGTACACGAATGTTCCTCCAATTTTCTAAATATGTTCAACAATTTGAAAAAAAAAGTAGATACACATAAAATATAAATTAAATAAACTTTTTAAGATGGCCAAATACTCCATCTTTAAAAATAAAGTAAGAAAGCCACATCTAATTAGTTTTGCATAGCACTAGTAGTTTCCTCATATCATCTTTATATAATGAACTTGGTAGTTGGGCAACAAGGGTATGTCAAAGCGATTACGACATTATGCAAAAGAAATTTAAATAAATTCAAATTTTAGTAAGAGGAATGTTATATTAAGGTGAGTAAGATACTATACTCTAGTAAAATGTCTATTTTGGCCATTGATTAGCTAGATTGGCCTAGGTTAACTTGCTTTTTATAGGAAAATAACTATAAAAAAGAGGATGCAAAGCATGCAATATAAATTTTGGAAGAAAACTTGTCCAATAGTTTGCATTTTTAATAATTTTCTTTTGCAAAAATTTCAAATAACCAGCCACCTTTTTAAGAAATATCACATGCCATCCCTTCTTTTTCTAAAATTTCAAATACCCAGCCATCATTTTAAGAAGTATCAAATTCCATCCCATCTTTTCTAAAATTTCAGATATCCAACATCTTTTCCCTAAAGGCTTTTCAATTGATTGCGTTTGATTGCCAATTCAACTTTATGACACATTACAATATAGTGGACATGTAGTGCATCAACTATCTTGCCACCACATAAACTAAAGGATAGACCCAACATTACTTCAATATCTAATTAAGGGGCCAAATTGACTCTATGTTATAATCCTACGAGTTTTTAGGTTAGGGTGTAGTTTTTATTCATATTATATACCTAGAGAAAACTGCAAGATCTAGAGGACTTGTCCACGATCTGTTTAGGATATGAACACTTACAAAAGAACTTAAATATTTTATTTACACTAATGTTATGATAGGGGTATGTTTGTAGTTAAGTTATACTGATAAAAAATTCTCTCCTTTGTTAGTTTTTTGATGATTCACATTTCTAACTCTTTTTGGTCATCTTTTATATCTCAATCTTTGTTTCTGGAAATACAAAGATCAAGAGTTAGGTTTATTAACTGTTAATAGTATACTAACTAGACTAATTATTTAGTTTTATTTATTTATTGTATCTTTGTACACAACCTTAGTCTCTTAGAATGTCACATGATAGATAGTGCTTAAAATTACACGAGTAAATATGTTTGTAGCATGTATTTGTAAGATAATATCTTGTTATTTTTCCATTCTTTTTTATTCTATTTTTTATTTCTGTTTACATCAAATAGTTATGAAGTAAACTACCTAGAAGCTATACCCTAATTTCTAAATCTATTTGAAATCACCCCCATTAGGGAAAAAGTGCCTTGAACCTTAGACAGAGCAGAATGAGAAGGGATGCCTTGTTGTCTGCTGCCAACAGTGTTAAACGGCTTGCAAAAGGCCTGCGTCATTAAAGTACAAAACCTAATCTTTTAGGGATAATTAAGTATGGACTGGGACCCTGATGTCAAATACTCCTAATAAGGTCTTAAAACTAGTAAAATTACTTTCCGTTCCCATGTCTACTTCTTTTTACGTCTCCCATCTTTCTTATTTTCTCTCCACAAATTTTCTAATTTTGTCACCAATCTTCCCTTTCTTCTCTAACTACCCAACTCTCTTTCTTGCTTGCTTGTCTACATGCCTTTAGCAGTTCTAAATAAATAAATATTACAAGGAATAATTCATTGACTTGAAAACCGAAAGAGGAGAACAGTAAATATAATTACTAAAAGAGTTGACGGATTTTGGAAAGTCAAATGATGGCTACGATAATTAGACAAAGGAAAATCAAAGTTTCTTCAAGTTTCCCTCGTATCTGTAACCTTTCCTTCTTCTGAAATTGCCTCCATTCTCTCTCTCTCTCTCTCTCTCTCTCTCTCTCTCTCTCTCTCTCTCTCTCTCTCTCTCTCTCTCTCTCTCTCTCTCTCTCTCTCTCTCTCTCTCTCTCTCTCTCTCCACCCAATTGGATACTGAAACTCGATGTGTAATCTATGTTTGTTGTCCAAGCGGTGCAATGTCAATAGAGCTTTAGTCATGAGGTAACTTTTGCATGTAAATACCCACTATCTTTTAGCCTGATCTTATGGATGGTTGTGAAGAGAAGGGGGCGATAACCCTCGAAAATTATTTATCAATTTGAAGGCTGGGATTTTTTTGACAGTGCAATTTTACAGCTTAGTCCCATTCAACAGGTGACCCATCTATTGCATGGTCATGACTGATGGGCATGTGCTCAGACATTATAGAGGTTATTTGTTTATTTATTGAATGGTGATGAATATGATGATGATCTGTAAACTGAATTTCTGCATCTAATCCATTGATTCGAGGGTTAGGATTATTTGGTAGCTGTGATTGGAAAATTACTACCAATCTGCTGTCATGCCGATAGATGAGTTTGCCATGTTTCAACAATGGAACTCTTTGCTTTAAACTTTCTGTAGTTAAAGAATGTTACAATTATAAGAATGATACAGCAAAGGGTTTAAAGTACAGATGCAGAAGATGAAACTTAAAAGAGGGTGTGTGTCTATGAAAACAAGGGATATAAGATCAAGCTTGTAGTATACTGAAACTTTTATTTAATTTCTGATTCTCTCTACTTTGTGTACTAATCCAACCTTCATGTTGCATGAACATGCAGAATTTCAGGTGTCAGTAGATGTTCGTCGTTGGTATTCTGTGGACATCATGTTGTGGATAAGCAGTCGCTTCGTCTGGATGTTTGTCACTCTGGTGATGTTCTTTCTTTTTTAATGTTCACTCTGGTGACGTTCTTGATCCACTGTCTCTTAGCACATTCAATTATTTCCTTGTTTTCCTATGTGGACTACTGGTTACTAGTAACTTGAAAATAGTTCACAACTGAATTAATCTGCTTATTGTGTCTAAACATGAGTGTCCAAAGAAAACTGTGTAATTGATTATAAAGGAATGCTATTGCTGGTCACGACATTGCAGTGTGTTACCTAAGGTGTCTCAGTTGTATATGATTAGCCCCACCTTTCGGCTGCTCCAGTCCGTTTGGTGTGATTTGTTCAACATTTAATGTCAAGTAGCCTAATAATCATGCTGGCTGGATGGTTCTAACATTGGAAAACTTGTGTTTTTCATCGTCGAAGCTATTATTTCTTATATGACTATCCTAGTTGGAAGAAAGAAGTACATTTTTTCCCTGCTACTAGGATTGTCCCTGGATATCCAATGCCAAAGAAATCAGAAGAAAAGGTGATATCAACAAGAAGAGGAAGCTATTGTTTAACAATCGGGCATGGCACAGAGTCACCACATCAAGAGAACATATGGGATCACTCTACCGTTATCACTCATCTCTTGGGCTCCATTTGATGATCATAACTACCCTCTTCTTCTTCCTTTTTTTTTTTTTGGGGGCCGAAAGCAACCCTTCTTCTTCTATAAGAAGATGGGCGGCTTAGAATTTTCAAGAATAAGCTGGTAGAAAATTCTTAAAGAAGAGAGGATTAACATCACGTAGCTGAGAAGATATTTGGTGTGGTAAGTATTTAGAATACAGCCAAGAAAATGAACGGCTTGGATCAGTATCTGGGATTCAGGTGCACTTTTCAGCGTGTTGTGTAAATCCGTGCCAACTGCCAACACGTACAAACCCTTACAAGAATGTTGTAAATTTAACCGCAGCGATTGGGTACCTTGAAATGCCATTTTGTGATTACAATTTACGAAGAACTTGGTCTTAAAAGACAGAAAGTCGACTGCAAACTGACGAAACGTGGATAAATTTATTCAGCTCTTTGCAAATTTAGACCCAGGATAAAATTATTCAATTATAGATCAAATAACCTAACATCTTTGTTTGTTTGCGCTTAAATAATTGACTTCATCCATGTCCTTGCCATTTTCTAGGAAAAGAAACTGACTTGTTCTTGCTGCAAATTCAATGAATCCAGGTACTGGTTTTACTGGTACTCCCGACTCTAACGATCACTACATGGGTTTTACGATCTCGACAAATTCATCATGCTGTTGAAGTTGTTTCCAAGGTTTCTGAAGAAGCACACTTGGAACTTCTTAGAGAGGTCACAGACAGTGCTAGATCATTGTTTCCTCCAATTCGATTATCTGCAACTAATTTGGCTAAAGTGGTGAATTCATCTGTCACTGGTAGCATCTCATCCTTTTCCGATGTCAAAAACCAGGTTTGCACTTACTGCATTTGGGATCTAACGCTTTTCTTTTGAATTTCAAGCCTTGTAGTTGAGGCATTGCGCTACTAACCCAATCTTCTTGGGTTCCTGCAGGTGGAGGAATCACTCTTTCTTGTATATAGAACTATTCCTTACTTATCGCAGATTTCTTACATCGGAGAAAACGGTCTATTCTTTTCATACTACAAGGAAGAGAACCATACTGCTGTACTGTTTGCAAATACTTCATATTCTTCAACTGGGTCAAATTCTAATGATTCCACCATATATCGTTGGTACAGTCAACGAGTAAATGACGATACTGGTATTCAGTATGGAGAAGCAATTGATTCAGATCCACAGATACTTGTGAATGCAAGTTGGTTTTCTAAGGCTTTGAATAGTAAAGATGGGTATGCTTCATTGGGTTTGGGATGGGGTAGAACTCAGGAATCTCTATTTCTTTCCATGGCTCCGGTAAAAGATCATTTCCCACAGGGTGAAAGAGGAGTGATTTCACTAGGAGTCCCTGCAGAAGTCCTAGCAGATTTTGTAACAACCATAAACCTTCATGGGGGGGACTTGCATTTGGCCACAGAAGATGGACATGTACTTGCACAGACTGGAAATTTTTACACTAGTGTGGTGACAAGTGATGAAACAGTTTCGGTGCAAAGGGCAAAATCAAATAGTAGTGTGGAAACCGGATCAGCCTTCAACGTGTCCTGCAATCTCACCAATTATTCTGATAGTGCCAATTACTCGTCAAGCATCTCGAATGTGAAAATCGGGGGTGAAACATACACATTTTATTGTGCTTCTTTGGAAATTGCTGGAGTTCGATCAGTATGTTAGCTGCCTCATTGAACTTTTGCTTCTGTCATATTTCATATGTTTAGTTGTAACATGTGATCCTACTTTGATTTTCATTTTTATGTATATTTGACAGGTATCTGTATTGGGTTTTCCTCCTGTTGGATTCATGCATCTCGTTCATAGACAAAACAAGTTAGATGTAGTAATGCTGGTATTGATGCTTATATGTGTTTGTCTTGTGAGTTTATTCATTGTGCTCTTGATCCTTAGAGCTGCTAGAACAGAGGTACATCTATGTGCAGCACTCATTAAACAAATGGAAGCAACGCAACAAGCAGAGAGAAAGAGTATGAATAAGAGCATTGCTTTTGCCCGTGCCAGCCATGACGTTCGAACGGCTTTGGCATCCATTATTGGACTAATTGAGCTTTGTCGATATGAGGTTTCTCCGGAGTCAGAAATGGAAACAAACTTGATACAGATGGATACTTGTGCAGCAAACCTCCTAGGTGAGATTGTAAGATTGTCTCAAATTTCTAACAATCTGAAACATATGAACTGAGATTTTGAAAGCCATAGTTTATTGCACTATTCCACAAAATCAGGAAATTTGGTTTCAATTGCCTTCAAAAGCGTAGAATTTTTGTCACCTCACTTCTCTACTTGATAATTTTCTGAATTTCAAGAAAGCATAGAAGATTTCGGATTAATGTTATGCTTATGATTTTCAATATGGTTTGCTAAATTATAGAATCATCTTGATCCTTTAAAAATAATGTTTAAACTAAATTTAGATTATATTCCAATATTTAAAAGTCAGTTGTTACCTTCCTCAGCTATGCGCCTGTAATATCATAACTCCTTACATGATTGTTTTGTTAGATATGTCATGAGGATTTGGAATTATAATTAATTCTTCAAATTTCGATTTCCTTAAAACTTGAATTTACATTTCATGCCATCTTGCCACTTCTATAGATAAGTAGGGAGTACACTTCATCTTCATCCCTGTTGATGCAAAGTTTAATGGGTTACCAATGTACTAATAGATGACCTGTCTGCCTTGTTCTTGTTGTTTCAGATATACTGAATTCTGTTCTTGATACAAGTAAAATAGAAGCCGGAAAGATGCAGCTAGAAGAAGTGGAATTTGACTTGGCTGAAGTTTTGGAGGAAATTGTAGATATGTTTTACGTTGTTGGTTCAAAAAAAGGTTTGGAAGTGCTATTGGATCTGTGTGATGGATCGGTTGTGAAATTTTCTCATGTTAAGGGCGACTGCGGAAGACTTAAACAAGTCTTGTGTAATTTAATCAACAATGCAGTGAAGTTCACATCAGAAGGACATATAGTCCTTCGTGCTTGGGCCAGGAAACCAAGTTCAGAAAACTCCATTCTTCACTCTAACAATGACGGTGATTTTTCAAACTTAAGCCGTTGCATATCCCAGTGGGTCTGCAAGAATGATGATGCTTATAATGACTTGTCTTTTCATATGGTTCAACAAAGTCCAGACAAGGTCGAGTTTATATTTGAGGTGGACGATACAGGTAAAGGAATTCCGAAAGAAAAGCAAAATTCAGTCTTTGAGAACTTTGTTCAAGTTAAAGAGGCAAATGCCAAAGAACATGAAGGCACTGGCTTGGGACTTGGCATTGTTCAGTCTTTGGTAAGGACATCAACAAATGAATGCATTGCTTGGGCTTTGGTTTATTATTTCGTTCGAGGGTCCCTCTAGATTTTCCTTCATTTTTCTTTCTGGAGAGTGGATTTGAACCCGCACCAACTTGACGAAGTGCTCGAACCCCCATCTTCTTCCACTCAACCTTTTCGAGCTACTTTTGTGTTCTTCATGAATCCCTGTTTGCATTTTGTATCTTGTTTCACCCATATTTGACAGTTTTCGAAAATTATGTTTCAGGTACGTCTTATGGGTGGAGAGATAGGAATTGTGGATAAAGAGTTTGGAGAAAAGGGAACATGTTTCAAGTTCAACATAATCCTAAGGACATGTGAGAACGTCAGCTTTTCCATTGCTGAAGGAGAACGAGTCGATTTGCTTGCAGATCAAGTCCCATATGATTCCCATCAAGCAAGTAGATCACGTCAAGCAAGTTCATCCAGTACTAGAGATCAAAGTCCCAGGCTAAACATTCCAATTCCTTCCTGTGTTAGATCCGTATCCAAAGGTATGAAACAGGAAAGCATCTATGCGGTACTCTTGATTCAAGGTGATGAAGGGAGAAGAATTGCAAAGAGATGGATGGAGAGCAATGGCATTAAAGTATGGGCTTTAAGTCAATGGGACCAGTTTGGTCCTGTGCTTGACAAGATAAAGAACGGATTTTTATGTAACAACTCCGATGGTTCAGGGCAATTGGAACCAGCTTCAGTCAATTCAAGTAATTCACCGTCATATAGAGTACAAAAGGAAGGATCTACTACTGCTAGAGATGGGCCGCACCACTCTTTGCCTCTCAAGATTCGAACTGGCTCAAGGAGTTCATCTAGCTGCATTCTAATTATTACTGATATTGGCTGTGGACATTTCCTGGAAACAGGTTCAATGCTTACAAATTTCAGCAATAGTACGATTGAGGCTCGCTGCAAGTTCGTCTGGCTGGTGAATGCGGATACTCCTAGTATCAATATCAGAAAGCTTAGAAATAGACAATATCCGTGTGATCTCATATTGCAGAAACCTTTCCATGGTTCTCGTTTAAGTTCTGTTCTGAGACTTGTGGGCGAATGTGGAGGAACAAGCGAAGGCCACCCACTTGAAAAGAGGCCGGCAGGTAGAGGAAAAGGACCACTTGTTTCTGAACAAGGCCCGTCCACAAAACCAGGTGATAAAGCATCAAATTCAGTGGATTTGGAATCCAGTGATAAGCCCTTGAGCGGCATCAATGTTCTAGTGGCTGAAGATAATCCTGTGCTACGCCGGCTTGCTACGAGTATTCTTACTCGCCTTGGAGCAACTGCTGAAACTGTAGAAAATGGTGAAGAGGCAATTATTCTAGTTTGTGAAGCTCTGCGGGCAACTACCAAAAGTCGACCAGATAGGAGAATGCTTGAAGCATCTAAAAGCTTTCCCTATGATATTATTCTCATGGACTGCGAGGTAATATGATTTTCTTTATACACTTTCTCGCTGAGATAATTGATGGGGGGTTGTGCACCGTGTATCAGTTACACCAGTGATGTAACTCATACTGCATGTAATTAGCGTAAGGGGCTGTTCAAAAAGGAAATACCCATATATTACCAGTGATTTCAACTAAATGATACTAATTACATGTATTAGTTACAAACGTTACTGATTACATGGGCACAACACCACCCCTCTCCCCCTCCTTAAATGTTGATCTCAATCTGTTATCAACAGAATTAAGGAGAAAGGGGCTTTGATCAGAGATGAGGTGAAGAATAAATTTCCATACTTGAGGAACATGAAAACCAGAAGTTTGAAGAATCATAAGTCATTCCCTTGAAGAACAAAAATGATGATATTGAATAACATGATATATTTGACACTCACAACGACTAAAACGATAGAACCATAGTTTAAAAACTCAACTTGATCAAAAGTGGAGCGAGATGAGTTAACTTGAAGCAACTTGTGGGTAACTCTGAAAGTATTTAAGTGAAACTTTGATATATTTTATTTATTTTAAAATTTTACTTCATATAAAAACATAGAGATGGCAATGGGAGTCTGGCCAGATTTTTTTGACCTTAACTCTGATCCTAGCACTCTTCTTCTATGCCTAACCTAACCCTAGCCCTCCTTGAGTAAAAATCTTTTGACCCTATCCTTGATATGGGTGCTAATTGGAACCTCTCTCTCTCTCTCTCTCTCTCTCTCTCTCTCTCTCTCTCTCTCTCTCTCTCTCTCTCTCTCTCTCTCTCTCTCTCTCTCTCTCTCTCTCTCTCTCTCCCTCTCTCATGCACACAGGTTGTTTATATCAATCATATTCCAACAGAAAAGATAACAACAAGCATGCATTGAAGAATAATCTAAGTACTAAATTGACTGACAGGGTTAAATTTGCTAAATTCCATATTTTGAAATATAAATCTATCAGCCAAGTACTTTCCACCTTTAGATCAAGCATTCCTATCAGGTTGATACAATAGCAACATTGTATAGATCTCGAGGCAATAGACTATGGATCGGGTAAGGCCACATTTTTGGCCAACCCTTACCCGACTCTAGCCCAACTTAGGTCATAAAAATTCTAACCCTAGCCCACCTCGTGTCATAAAAATCCAACCTTAACTTCAACCCTTATGTGTCATTGGACTCAAGTCCCCTCAATTGGTCTAGCCCGGTTACCATCCCTATACACACATGTAATTGTTGGGCTAATTGCTTGTGTCATGGTAGTTTTATTTCGCTAGTGTCATAAATTGTATCTTATTATGCCCAACTCTTTGTAATTTCACTTTCAAAGTCTTCATTTTGGGGCCTTAAACCAAGTCTTACAGATCAAATATACTAAATACTGATTATCTCTATGAAAATGTTATTCAAGTTATCGTTTTCTATATTATTGGCCAAAGGAAATTATCCTGGAACTTCGCATAGCATGAAACAATGTATACCATCAGCTATAGCACTAAGTAATAAACAGAGAAAGGATTTTTCTATTTTCTAAAGAAAATTAGTTGGTGAATCTTAGAATTTTATTTTTTTTTGGGGGGGCAGTAGTGTCTAGCCATTCTTTTTGCATCCGACTTCTTCCTATTTATAGTACTTAAAATTTTCTACATCATTGCTAAATCAGTTTCAATTAAACTGTTTCTAATGGAAGTTCTCGATGAGTTGCTCACTATTTCTGTTTTCCATTTTTTTTTCCCCAATAACTTGTATTGTATCTCAGATGCCAATCATGAATGGTTTTGAGGCAACACAGCAGATAAGAAGGGAAGAGAGACACTACGGTATGCATATACCGATCATAGCACTAACAGCCCATGCCCTGGCTGAGGAAGCAAAGAAGTGCCTTGAAGCTGGAATGGACTATCACTTAGTGAAACCATTAACACCTAATCGCCTGATGGAAGCAATTCACAGTGTCAGCAATAAATGAAGTGAAGTACAACCTGTTCTTTCTAATTCTGCTTCCATTGACAGCAATCAGAGTAGGTCTTTTGTGTATTTAGTATATATACTACTAGTCAATGAAGTTACTATCTCGATTGAGAATTTTCTGAAAATTCCATAGAAGCTTGAGGAGGTAATTAAATATATGTTAATGCATATAAGTTTATATACTATATATATATTTAGAGGAATGATAAACCAAAGCCTGCAGCCCACTTTTTGCATGAAGCAGGCCACCAAAGGCCACCTCTTGGTGATCCAATTCATTCATCTGATTGCTTTGGATTTGAATTTCTCATAAACAAAAAGTCGAAAGAAAAAAAGAAATAAGAAAAGGATAACACCAGCATCATAAAACTGTGTTACTGATCGTCGAATGTGTACCATTGTATATTCACATTTCTAAACCAACTGTTGTTTTGTGATTAAATTACAACTTTAGGATGCAAGAATCATCCAATCCGCACACTTTTTAAAAAATTAGATGAATGAACGAGATCATTGAAAGGTTGTGTCCTGCAGAAAAATAGGGCACTTTATGACCAAGGGCCTTGTACTATGCTTTGATTTAGCATCCTGCACATTCAGACACAAACAGATGGGGAGCCTTGGGTAGATTTGTCGTGTGACCTAGAGGTTACGGGTTCAAAGTGTGAAAAATGACCTCTTACAAAATACAAGATAAAAGTACATACTATTTGTAATGACCTTGAATTTTTGTAACTTATTAAGGCAAATTAATAAAGTTTGAATTTTTAGAAATTCTGGGCTGGAATATTAGGTTATTGAAAATTCTCTTTTTATTGAGATTATATCATGAATTAAAATATATAAATTAAGAATGTACTTGGAAAACTGATCGAAACAACATTAAGTACGTTCAATTCTGAGTTAAAATGAAAATTCCTTAATTTTCTTCATTTAGGGGCAAAATGGTAATTTTACCCATATTCCATATCTAAGAAATAAGACCTCAATATTCATGAAGTACTTAGAAATACGATTCCAACGCCATTAAGTAGGCTCGATTCCGAGTTCGGACAAATAATGCCTATTTTTCTCCAATTTTAGAGTTATAAGGGTAAAAACGTCTTTTTACATAAAAGTGGGGCCCACAAAGTGGGCCAACGTTCTAGAAGCAACAATAATTGCTCAGTGCATTTTTGCTGGTAGTGGAGAATGTAGTGGAGATTGTAGTGGAGAATGGAGAATGCACTTGTAATAAAAAAATCTAAAGTAATAAAATATCTTATTAAAAGAAATGATAAAAAATTCAAATTTGGCTATATATATGTCCCAAAAATTTCTAAAAATTTTCACAACCTTAACCACGAAATTTCCAAATCTTCCTTGGAGTTTCAGCCCCAAATTCTCATTCATCCCTCCCCAATCTCTATTTTTCTTATTTCTCTCTCCTCTTTCTAAGTGGAACAAGAGACCTAAATTCAATTAGGCACTCCGTTCCAGGTAGAATCTGATCAATTCCACCGTCCATAACCTCCTACACTACATTATATGCAAAATCCCTAAATCAATTTCCAGATCCAACGGTTCCAACAACAGAAAACCACAAAAAGGTAGACAATCGGGCTATATTATCATCAACCGGTAATTCTCTCAAATTGAGCATCAAATATATGTTTTTTCTCCAATCAGGTAGGTGGAACTACTTCCCATTCATATTTATTATGTTTTAGTGTAATTTTTATTTTTCTGTAATTTAATTTGAATGAAAAATGGTAAAAATAAAGTAAATACCAGCCCCTTCAATTTATGGTGATAGAGAGCTCAGATGGAAATTCTGAGTTTTCCAATCGATCTAGAAGGGTCAAAAACCCCTAGGGTACAATTTTCAAGAAAATCTAACAAGGTTTGGACCCTCAATTGAGAGAGATTAATTCTAGTGGGCCCAGATCAAATCTGGACCCTAGGAACGGCTGAAAACTTCAATTTAAGATTGTGGAGTCATATGAACTCCAAATTGAGATCAGAAAGAAGCTATGGAAAGCTTGTAATGTCTAGTTTCTAATGAATTCATAATATTTCTAAAAATTATATCTGTATTTTTCTGTATTTTTTTAAATAAGTGTCCAATTTCTAAGATCTTCAAGATCTGAGGTGATCAGATCTTGGAAATTTATTTTAGTGATGATATAATAATGTAATAAAGTAATATCTATGGTTAATTTGGACAGATCTTGGATAAAATAGGGGATCTACCTTTTATGGTAGAAAAATCCTAAAATAAAAATAAAAAAATACAAAGGGACCCACTTGATCAATGAGATCAAGTATGATCAGATCATTGGGATAGATTAAAGGGATGATATTATGATGGAATCCAGTTAGATCATGGATGAAATGTGACAAAATCAAGTGGATATGATTTTTGGATCTTAATGGATTAAAAGCCCTAAAGGTAATTAAAACCCTTAATCTAAAGGAAAACACCTAAGATCTAATGGTTGGATCATATTTAAAGGTTTATAATAATCTTAATAAAATTAGTTTAAATTGTCTTTTATTGGATATAGAAGTGTAAATGTGATTTATGTTTTAGGTTTTAATTGTCTTTTATTGGATATAGAAGTGTAAATGTGATTTATGTTCTAAGTTAGAAAGCATGATAGTGTAATCTTTAAATTTTAGTATGATATGCCCTAAACGAGTAATTTGTTAGTAGATTTGATTATCTTAGGATCATGTTAGTGTAAATTAGGATTTAAACATGATTTCATTACGATAGAAGATGTGTTTCATAACTTAGGATCATGTTAGTTTTATTTCACTAGCTTAAGTTACATTCATAGGAAGAATGTTAGTATATAGTTGTTAAACTTATATTTGATTTATGCTTTCAAGTTGATGAATTACTTATTGTCAAAATTTATTCAATTGTTAAGTAATTGTTAAGATATAAGGAGCATAAATCACCAAAAATGTAAACTAATGAAATATAGAAATTCATGGACAACTAAGATGAATGAATGATTGTGACTTAATAAGGGCTATAGTTAGTAGGACAATATAAGGAATGATTTATCATTTCCTTGGCCCAAAATAGGAAAATAATGAACATCTATGGATGACATTGTGCATATCCATGGAAATTAATTAAAATCAATTAGAGAAGGGACTTAAGGTAAAGAGCTCATAGGAACCTTGTCAAAGGTTGAGCTAGTACCACTCCAGTGGACTCTGAACATTGTGGTTATAGGGGGTATACAAGAGCCAAGTGCTTTTTCCCTCACCTCCCATTGACGTAAGAAAGGTCTAAACGCCTCCTTACATGAGGGTTGTATTAACCACTTTTGAGCGGACTTTAACCGGTAAGTGGTCATCTGAAATAAGGAGGAGTTGTCTAGTGATAGGAAGAAATAAATTATCTTCAACCAAGTAAGACACTAACTGGTTGAATAATAATAAGAACATAAAAAGATAGAAAATTATCTAACCCTAATAAAAATAGTAAGTGAGATAAGGATGATCAAACAAGATGAGATCTTGTATGACCAAAAACAATAAGGAAAAAGAAACATCTATGTAAATTAGATTGTTATGTATGATATAGATAGTATTTGTACAGATGATATTAAACCCATGGATATAGGATATTCAAGGAAGAAAGATTCAGATCATCCTACATAAGGATGATCAAAAGACCATGTAGTATGTACCCTTGATTACAAAAATGACATTATACATATGATTTGACAGATATATGTTGATCGAGACTATGGAAGATTTCAAGGAATAAGAATACCTTATTGAGGTAGGTGGATTATTAAGAATGCTTTTACATAAAGATACATGTCTAATACATGATCTTCTGTTTTGAAGTATTGACATGTATAATACCAATATATTAAGGTAAATACCTCAAATTGAAATATGATCCAACCAAATGATGAGAAAAATAAGTATTAAATGGTCAAGTTGAGAATTGAGAACAACCCTAAGTGAATAGGAAAGTAGAAAATATTTCAGCCCTAGGTAAAAGACGGGGATAGTCGATATGTATAAGTATTATTTTACATACAAGCTTGGAGGCTTGTGGTTTTGTTTTAAACGGGCATATGCACAGGGATGCTATGCTAGGAGGGTTATGAGGGTTTGGCCACCCGCTGTCCGAAACTTGATGATATTGAATACCAAGCCTAAGAAAGGCTAAAAGTCGGGTGGGGCAATTATGGGAAGGCCACCACTTTGTGACGGCCCATGGTCCTCCCATATGGACATGGATATTGTAATTTCCACGAGAATGGTATAAGTGGATTATTTATGATTATCCGCGCGTATGGATCGGGCATCCCAAGCATAGTAGTCCTTGATTATTTTGCATTATGATGCATATGAAATTGGCATAGTGAAATGCCTTAAAGGATGGCATGATGAAATGCCGGTAATATATTACGATATTTTTCCCAAAAAAGGGAAAAACCCAAAGTATAATGCTTGGCTGAAATACAAATCTCCTATAATGAAAGGAGTTGATCAGTTTTGTATGGAAATGATTATTGATTATTTTTACAATTTTAACGGATTTGTTCTTATATACTATGTATGTATAAAGGTGAACACAAATGATAAGGAAATGAGATGTTTATATAAATAATAGTGGTCTGTGAATGTGTTTATGATAGAATGAATTATGGGATAGTTGAATGTTGAGATTTTATTGTCAATAACTTACATTCTTATCTCCTACAAAGCATAGCTTGCTGAGATATTGTAAATGTTCAAATGTTTACAATATCTCAGATACAGAGAAGGAGACTTAGGAGCTCAAGACTTGAAGAACTAGTGAAGAATAAGTAAAAATGGTATATTCCTTGAAACATTGTATAGAGAGAATGTATTGTATTTAGAACTTTGTAATTTGACTTGTGTATTTGGACAAGTGTTGTAAGGATACAATGGGTTGTGTACTGTGAACCACTGGATGGATCCTGGAAGTTTAATAAAATCATATTCCTTCAATGGAATTTTATTTTCTACACAAATTGTACTTATGTTATGTATGAAGTGGTGACTTGGGTTTTCAAAACAAGTTTTAAAATAAAAGAATTTCCGCTGCTTTCTTTTGCGAAATTTTTTTTTTTTACTAAGGGGACGCCCTTGCCTTTGAAAAATATATTATAAAATGTGTTTAAAAACCCAGGTCGTCATACTATTGACCCTTATAGTCTTCTCTTTCCTGGACCTTATGTGGGAGCTTCGTGCATCGAGGCTGCCTTACATTCAGACACAAACAGATACAGATGCAAACACATACTTGACATTATACTTTTTGAGTATTTTACTGATTGAAAATCCACTTTTTACATTTCTGTTTCTTTTTCTTCCCCTCGATGGGTTTTACATTTTGTGTTTTCATGGTTTTGGCAGCCTGCCGACTCTCATGGTTGAAGAAAATTTGTTCTTCTGTGTGCATAACTTCACGGAAACAACTCTGGAAAACTAAGGAATTGATGCCTACTAAAAAAATATTGCTCAGTAAGATGATTTGGTTGGTGAAGAAGCATTTCATAATGCAAAGGACGGCTTCTGGCCAGAGATTAATGGCCTCCCGTGTGATATATCTCTGCCAAGTCCATATGTATATAGATGAAATCAATTGAGAAGTTAAAGCGATGGAGGATAATTGAAGGGGTGAAGGGTCAGGCTAACGATGGGGTGAAAGAACAGTGGAAAATCAATACTAACACCATCATCATCGTCAAGACCTTATTCCAATTGGGGTTGGCCATGTAAATCTTGTTCTTCCATTTCTCTCTATTAAGTAGTATACTTCATTTAATTTCAAAATTTTTAAATCTTTCCTCACCACTTCTATATACGTTCTTTTGGGCCTTCAAGCAATACTAACAATCTGCATAATTACTTTTAACCTGGCGAAGATGGCAGATTCACTTTGTGCTAAAATGTTCTAAATCAATTGTTATTTTGGTTCAAATTGTTTGTTCCTTCGTAAATTAGTGATGGAATGCTGCTTTTACTTCGACGATTGCAATCAGCATTGAGAAGAAACCGAGCCCCAATGTAAATGGGTTGTCTCTTGGATGATTATTATATCAGGCTTGCTTTACAGCGAAAGAGAATATCAGCCAGTCCTCTTTCTTTTGTACTTGCATGCTTCCAACAAGTTCCTCTTTGACTCTGTTTCCACAAGTGAGGAAAAGTGCTCCAGAAGAGGGAGAAAGGGAATACCTTTTTGTTTTAATTAAAAGGGTACTATGGGAACCAAGAGTACACCCACTTAAGGACGTAATAAAGACAAAGACCTTGCTAAATTTATCCAATATGCCAAATATGCCAATGTAGGGCTCATCATCATCATCATCATCATCAAGACCTTATCTCAATTAGGGTTCAGCCACATGAATCTTGTTCCTCTATTCTCCTCTATTAAATACTTTTTTAAATATTTTCTCATCACTTCTATTTACATTTTTTTAGGCCTTCCCCTTGCCCTTTTAGAAACTTCTACTTGTATTAACTCACTCCTAATTAGTGCTGTTTTGGGTCTCCTTTGGACATGTTTAAACCACTTAAGTTTAATCTCTATCATCTTGTTACTTATTTGTATCAACTTTAAGTTTCTTCTAGTGTTTTCATTTCTACTTCTATCCTTTCTTGTCTTGCTACTCATCCATATCAATATCCTCATTTCCATGACACTCATCTTATGAATATGATGTTCCTTAACTATCCAACACTCTTATTCATAGAGTATGTCCACCATCATGTCCATCTTATAGAATTTTTCTTTTAGTTTGAGTAGCACTCTTCAATTACATAAAACTTCACATGCACATCTCCATTTGTTTAATTCACTTGGATTCTCTGGGTAACATCTTTCTCAATCTATCTACTCTCATGAATTACTGATGATAAGTACCGAAAGTTGTCTTTTACGGAACCTCTTGGTTATCAATCTTAACAGGTGTTCCACTCCTACTCTTCTCCTTGCTAAGGAGCGTGAGGAAAACAAGGGATGCAAATATGACCTAAAGTTATTAGCCACCGGACAAAACTAGAGTTGAAATGTCCAAAATTAGGAAAACAAAATGCATAAACTCAGAGATCCATGATATTTTAATGGACAAAATAAATCAATTGTACAGCACCCATGAAACCTATGATAACAACTTCATTGCCCATCTAGAAGAGTACGTGAGCTAGCTTCTGGTCGAATATCAAGTGATTTTTGCAGAGATAATTGAAATCGAATTTTGCCCTTTCAGTGATGTTCACCAACAAACCTTAATTCATCACCCCATCTTCTGCCAGTTTGTCTGCTTATCAATTCATGGATGAACAGTTTCTCTTTTCTAGAGATTGTTGGATTTAATCTGTGAATTGGGTAAACCTCCATCCAACTGAACTAGGATCCATGACCCATCCAATACTAGTTGGAATCGCCCTCCATGACTTTAGGAAAGGAAAGAAAATTTTCAGCAAGAAGAACACCTGTTTTTGCCTCGGTGACTTCTTTTCAATTAATCGAAGCCAAAAAATCAACAAAAAATGTCACCTTTATCATCCGTATTACACCTCCCATACCAGCAAGTTCTAAATTCCTTTGGCTAGAACCATAAAAACTGAGTCTGATCTAGCCATCCTGAGGTTTTTCCCATTCACTATTTATTTTGTTCCTCTCGTTAGAAGAAACTCATGCCGAAAGCCAATATCCTTTTGTATCTTGCATGAAGTAATCGTGCAAATCCTTTTCTGCAGTTTCCCATCCTTCTTGATTGATTGACTCTGGAAAATCGTGAGTTTCTTCAAGTCACAAGACCCAAGAAGTTGCTGGTAAACACCATAACCTAAGCTTCCCTTTCTTGGGATAAATAGATGTTTTCCACCGAGTCGAAACAAAGTCAATAATCTTTTCAGACATGATCCACTCCAATTTAAACCATTACAGCACTGCATACCAAATTTTAGCCACCTCAGAGTAATGAAGAAGAGGAGCCTTGCGCAACAGTAGAGTTGTTATCGTGTGATCTTGAGGTCATGGGTTCAAGGAGTGGAAACAGCCTATTGCAAAATATAAGATAAGGCTACTTACTATTGACCCTTACTATATAATGCAATTTTAAGATAGCCATGAGCTGATCCACTTGTTCTTCTTCCTATGAGCAGTGTAGATCCCACCTAAACTTGAGCGACCAGTAACACCCTCACTGTTCTTTTAAAAATGATAGGTAGTATATCGCAGCTTAAAACCATGTGCAATGAATGCTAGATGATGGAAAGAATCGGGCAAAGCCACAAAGGTAGATCTCCCAACCATTTAGCTCTCCGATACCTTACCTTCGTCCTATCTCTATGTTATGAGCTAGGTTTTCTCATGCATTTTTAAATGCAATATCTAATTTCTAAGGCGGGATGCATCCCTATTTAAAAACCATTTTATAAAAAACCATGCAATGCAGTGGAAAACTTTTTAGTTTTAAAATCATTTTGAAAACCTCGAGTATCATTTGCTTTCACAACAACTAATGTAGTTTTTTGAAAAACTTCAGAAATCATAAATGTTTTTCCCCAGGTCTATCCAGTCACAATATACAGCTTAACTGTAAATAAATACATATACATGTCCAAAGAGTAGAGAGTTTACTCACATGTATAACTGTCTCCTTTTTTATTATTCACTTGCTCGTAGCACTAATATCTTCTGAGACGTCTTCTATTTATGAGTGGAACTATCCTGAAAAATGTTAAGGATAGGGTGAGTATATACTATACTCAGTAGGAGTCTATCACTACTAGTTTTATAATGCATGCTATGTATTTAAAATCATATGCTCTTTCCAAAACATGTTCATGTATGAATACTCAAGTTCAATATCGATATCGAAATCCATTGTCAAACTGAAATACTAACAACTTAAAGGATCATATAATCCAAAATCGAAAGTATCATATACGTATATATCATAACATCATGATATGCATAAGATGCTTCATGGAATCCAACTCATGGATCTCTAGTATGGTATGGTTGACCAACCTCATATCATGCCATATGCAATGCACATAAAATCATCAAACCATAGGGTCCACTATGCCTACGACCTCCTCGCCGTGTGGTCCCCGGGTACTTGAGGACACTCGGTCATAGCCTCCACGGGGCCTATGACACGTCAACCCAGTGCCTTGACACCAGTGGTAGCCCCCTGTACCACATGCAGTCGACATAGGGACTTGCCTCTTTTTGGGCATGGTACTCATCCACCTATTAGTGGTAGAGGCCGGGTGGCCAACCCAGACCCCTCGGCATAACACCCACGGGCTTACTAGCCCAAATCACATAAGATCAAATAAGCCAAAACTTCTTTTCAAAACCTGTCCTCTTTGGGTTCCTCACAACTGCCTAGCCCTTGACACTCCAGCGTCTTTTGGCAACCCTCAAGGACATGCAATCTTTGCAAGTACTTAAATAATGCAATGCATGCACTTGTTTGCAAAACATATATGTGCATAATGTATATGCAATCCTTTACAAAACATGTCTATGTACAAAGTATTTATCATATACATGCTGAAATAAGTCATGCTAAACAAGTCATATATTTAAAACATATGTTCTCAAAACAATAATAGTTCTTTTAAAAGAATCTAATAGTGATAGAGCACCTATCTCAAAGTTTCCTGGAGTCGCGTCCTTTAGTACTCAACCCATCCCTGGGTCTTATTTATAAACTCCTGGGTATAAATGGATACAAGAAGTCCTCATTAATTTTAATCTATTTAGACATTAGACCGCTAAATCTACTGTTTAGGGTCAAGGGCCCTTGCCTAATTCATTGCCAGGCTAGCTTCTATAATATGAACCTACTTATTCAATAGTTAAATTCTATAAATGGTCCTATGATCCTAATTGTAAAGTCCCATTAGGTCCGCGTGTCCCGGTTCCCAAGACACCCATGCATCCTGGTTGAACCGCAAACGCCTCACGTGCGTGTGCGCCTAAAGGCCGTGCCAGAGACCGCATTTTGCATACGCACATGCATGCTCAAGTGACGCGCTATGACGTGCATCATTACACGGACGCACCTTGTAGCATGGCGCGTCTCAGCTCCCAGGGCACCCCGTGCATCCTGGTCGAGCTAGGACCCGTGCCCCATGTTGCACATGTACCCGAAGGCCATACCTGGGACAGTGTTCGCACGTGCACAAGCATGCCTAAGCGACGCACTATGACGCGCATCATTGCATGGATGCACCTTGTAGTGTGGCGCATCTCAGCTCTCAGGGCACCCCGTGTACCCTGGTCGAGCCAGGACCCGTGCCCCATGTCGCGTGCGCACCTGAAGGCCGCACCTGGGACAATGTACGCACTGTCGTACACCTGGAACCCGTCTCAGGGACCCAGTCCCAGGTGCATGTGGTGCTTGGTGTCCTTGGGACGCCTGGCTCATGCAGGTCTGGCCCAAGCCGTCTTGGGCATTTTCCAGCCAAGAACCCGGCTGGAAAACGACTGGAAAGGACCAGGGAAAGTGGAAGGGAAGAGGAGGAAAGGAAAATGGCTTACCTTGGGTCGCTGGTGATGGCGCTCTTCCCTCCTAAAAACTCTATGTTTGCCGGAAATCGTGAAGAGGGAAATCCCATCGTCGTGCAAGGCTGGAAAAGAGAAGAGAGGGGAAATGGGGAGACGGGAATGGGATGGTCAGCCTGACTTGGGCCTAGCCGTTGCCAGAAAACTCAGGGGAGATGGTTTGAGATGGGTTTCTGATTTTGCCAGAAACCCCAGTCTCAAACGACTGGAAAAACGTAGGAAAATCACGTTTTTTGGAGAAGGGAGACGGATTTTTATAGGCCGGCTATGGCGGTGACCCTCAATGGCGGTGGCAGATCCCTCTAGAAAAATCGGGATCGATGGTTTCTAGGAGTGTCTAGAGGTTGAAGACAACGGGGGGTGCCGTTATCAAAACAGCCCCCTGCGTTTTTCGTCCTTTTTCTTTTTTCTGTTTTATTTCCAGAAATACCCCTATCTTTAAACGGCTGTAACTTCCTCATATGAACTCCGTTTTGGGTGATTTTTGTGGCGTTGGATTCCATTTTTCGAGTATAATCTAGTGGTACTAAGTTTCCTCACAAATTCCTTTGTTTACTATTTAAATAAAATCAAACATTCAGCATAGTCCATTTCCCATAAAATGTCTAATTTTTGCTAAAAATAGTGTAAATTGCTCGGGCATTACACTTTAGTATGAAACCTCATGTTTTGTTCAAATTAAATGTTTATATTGTATATATAACAAATACAACGACGTGTACTACGCACACAGAGATAACTACACATGTTGAAGTATTTCACTGATCCATAACCATTTGTCTAGTAATGGCTTGGATCATTGACAAGGACTGGACTCACTGTATTTTTGCTTGGATCGTCTGGGGATTTCAGAAGATTCGTGAGTCACCATCTGCAACTTTTACTATTAATTACATGCATAGCAAAAACAGGGTCATTGACAGTCTACATTAATACGATAATGGGACTGCAAATGCACCAACCTATGCATCAATAATTTGGGCTGGGCCAGATTCACGACTGAATACCTTTGCATGGCCCACTTTGTCGCCCACTCAATAAACAGGTCGACGTAAGCATGGTTTGCTCTCGGCCTAAGCTCACTCGGCCATGTACTCTTATACTGCAAGGGATTGGATGTGTGCAAGTGCAGTAGGAAAAAATATTATATGTGCAAGACATAATTAACTTGCAATTTATATAAGACCATATCCAACTTATTATTGAGGGAGACTTTTCAGTTAATGACTGCTAAAACAGGAACTTGCACATGAGAGAGAGAGAGAGAGAGAGAGAGAGAGAGAGAGAGAGAGAGAGAGAGAGAGAGAGAGAGAGAGAGAGAGAGAGAGAGAGAGAGAGAGAGTAACAAAATCAGGAGTTTGGATTTAAAAATTTCTTTTGATTAAGGAAATGATATATGGACTTGTCTGGGTACTTTGCTAGAAGTTCAACCAATGGACTCAGTTTGAACCCCAACGTTTGGCGTATGGAGATGCATCTCAATCAGCTTGCCAAGCAATTAGTTTTTGCCAATTGATAGCCAATACCGAGCATAGTTTCAAAACAAGCGAGTGGACTCAAAAAACTTGGGCGCGTTACTGGACTTGATAGCCAAGTCGACCCACTGTATAACAAGAATCATTAGGTTAGATTTGATCATGAACCCTCCCCACAACAACTTCTCACCTTAACCACCTAGCCTAATTTAGTGCATATAAATTGGAAACACTAGATATAATCATTAATCTTAAGTTTTTTTTATTAAAATCACATTTGAATTTTTTTTAGTGACCCATGAATCGCATCAAAGTAACTTGGCTTACTTATCTTTTGAGTTAAGTCGAGTTTTCAAATTTCAAACTATGGTAAGAAGGCTCAAGTTAACTTGACTTACCTCACTTTCAAGTTAACTTAAATACCAAATTTGCAAAATATGTTCTTAATCTTCAATTTAGTTGTTGTTGTTGTTATCACGAAAATGATATCTCCAACTCTTTCCCTTATTTTGGTTGTATTCCAGGCCCCTCTTAGTATTTTTTTATTATTTATCTTTTGCACTGTTTTTTAAATGATAGTTGATCATTTGCACTTGTTTTTATGGTTTTTTAATGTAAAAGTCAACATTCAACAAGTGTAAATGATAAAAAAGAAAAAGAGGTAGGAATATTAATTCTCTTAATAATAACGATATTATTATTATTATTATTATTATTATATATCAAAGTGTTGGGTAATTAAAGAATAACATGTACATAAGATGAGTGCCGTCGAAATACAGATGAGGGAGATCACTAGTTAGGGTGAGGCGATCCAAATCGAAAGTTCTAAAAGTAAAAGGGAAGGCATGGTGACGGTGATAATAATAATAATAATAATTATTATTATTATTATTATTACCTATCGTTTCTATTCCAGACGTTATTTATCGGGCAGGGTGATATTTCGGTCACTTCGGTTTCAAGGAAAATATGTAGGGAATCACCCACTACCTCTGTTGCAGGTAGTCGCTTCCCAGTGGCGTAAAACACCCAACATCTGGGTGCTAAACGGCGAGAATCGAAGGAGACCGGAGATTTTGTGGTGGGTTTTGGGACCGTAGGAAGGGATTAGCGGCTAGGTTTTGCTCGTGAGTAGCGGTAATCAATCCAAGATGTTTCTCACTGGTTGTGCTATCTAACGATCAAGCGCCGTTGCCAAAGGTTGTTGCAAGGAGGTCATATTAGTCTATATTTTATCACAATGGCTGGGACCAACACCCACTGTAAAGCTGCCAAGTTGACAACACAAATAAAAGGAAATGGGGCCGAGAAGAGTGCTAGGAAAGAGCTTGTCCACGTGAGCAAGAGGGAGAGGAGGGGAGATTTAGGTCAATATCAAAGGGTCCTTCATTCCAACTGAAACCCTTGAAGCACGGGGATTATGAAGTAGATCTTATTAGCAACTGTAAACCAACAATCTCTCTCTCGGGCAGCCGCTGCAAATCTCCTTCCCAGGTTGATTTCCTTTTCCCTATCCGTCTTCCTCCTCCTGTTTCTGTTTTTGTTTCCTCATCGACTGCCATGGTTGATTGTCGTCGACTTTTGAGGAGGATATAAGCTTTCCACTCTCCTTTCTCAGCAACAGAATCTTCGTCTCCCTTCATCGTTGCTTCTTCCCCACTGGGCTTCGGATTTTGAGGGAGATGGGTTCGGGTTTCCATGTGGGGAATGGTTGCTCCCTCTCTCTCTCGCGCTGCAAATTTGATCCGTGCAGGGCTTGGAGGCTTACGTTTTTTCATATTTAGTACTCTCTTTTTTCTTCACATTTGAAAATTATTTGTCATTCAAAATTATTAAGAAAATATAATTTTTAATAAAATATTAGTGCCGGAGAAATGTTGACAGAACAGGTATGTCTAAGAAATCTTTTATAGGAAGCGAAATGTGTCTCATGTTTTGACAGCGGAGGATATTGCCTTGATAAAAGCTGGTAGTGGACGGTGATTCTGTACATTTTTCTCTTTTTAAAATTAAAATTAAAAAAGAGAGTAAATAAATTTTTTTATAAGATTTATTTGGCATATTATAAGTGTTTTTATCAATTAAATTGGTTGACAAAAAAAAAGAGTCAAACGTAGGTGCAAAACAAATTTCATATGGAATTGTAACAAAAAATATCATCAACAATAACAAATAATATAAAATACTTTGATATATCACAATATTAATAATATTGTGACAATATGGCCAATATATTGTTCCTCTTCATTAATTCGTTGATTGATGAAAGAGAGTTTTTTCCTTGCTATATGGATTGACAGAAGGTAGTAACCATAAGTGAAACAAGCCAGGAAGGAGTTTCAAAAACCTCAACAATACAAGAAACCTCACCAATACAAGGCCTTTTGGGTGCCCTCTTGCTCTACTAGACTAAGAAGGGCGTGAAAGGGCTTGCTGCTTGCTGGCGAGGAAGGCATAAGCATTAGAAAGCCAACAGAGGTGTTCCTGGCCAACTACGACACAGTGACTACAATATAAGCCATGAGAGTAGCAAAGCCAAGCCCATGCCGCATGGGCTGAAACTATCTTTTTTTCTTAGCTTTTTATGTTTAAAGCCCCACAACTAGCTATGTTATAATAGATAACTAACACTGAACTGTAAGCCCAATTGGAGTTCTGCTTTTGGGGTTGGAATAAACTAATCCACCACATCCCTTTGAATAGAATAGACTCTATAGCCATGGGAGCAATGGTACAAGAGTGGATCTCATCCATGCACGGCACAAGTTGGAGTTCAATCAAAGGTGTGTGTGATTACTTATCTAACAGCATCATGGTTTGGAAAAAAAAGAAAGAAAAGGTTTTAGTAAAGATACCATGTCTTTTCCTTTTTAGTGTTAGTACTATTGTTGGTGTTTTTTGTTGGTCACAGGCGAAGGATTAAGAAGCAAATCACACACATACTACACACTCCCCTAAATCTAATCCTCGGCCAAAGGAAAAAGCGGTGACTTGAACTTTGCGACCAAGCATATTCTAGAGAAGATGCTAACCCATTGTGCTATTGTTGTTTGCTAATTTATGAACTTCATGAGCCATGCGTCTTATCTTCACTAGAAAATCTGTAGTTTTGATCAACAAGATTTTGGTTCGTAGATGTTCTCTTGTTTGTGAGTAAATCTGTTTGCTTAAAAGAATCATTATCTTAAACTCTTGAAAGTTTGGGGCAACTAGCGAAGATGGAATTTAGGTCTATGGGACATTTGAATTTACACCAAAGCCTTCCAGTACAATAGCGCGACAAGAAGTCTCTCGCTTAAGTAACCAAGGTTCAAGGTTGTGTGCATGGGTGTATGTGTGTCCAACTTTCAAGAAAAATAAAAGGACTGCAGTTATGTCACTTGGTGGTCAAAATTACAAATATTAGATTCCTTCTCTCATGGATTCTACGTGGAAACTAAAATATTTGTTCGTTATTTTCCATGGTGGGTTTTCAACAGGTCAATCTAATTGGAGAAGAGAAATGCTAAATTTACTGCATTATGGGTGCACGCACATTCATTTGTTGGATCTGACTTTTTAATGATCCAACTCGTTCATCTCATTTTTCCAGCCTTAGATGTGTTATAAATCAAAAGCCCTGATGTTTGGATGATTCTAACATTTCAAAAAGGGTGGTTGAAAATGGACCATTTAAAAACTTTATAAATAATTAACAATTTCTTAAAAGTTAGAATTATTCAAACATTTATGTTTTTGGGCCTAGAAGAAATATAAAATTGGACCAATGAATTGAATGAGTTGGGATCATTTAAAAGTACGCTGAGAAAAATATGGTCGCTAGCCCACACCTCATGTATAGTGGGGTCGGTTTACAATTCCTCATTGAGGATTAATGGGTTAAATGTAAGGCAATTACAAGTGAAAATACCAAAGAAAAAATGCACTGCAAATGGTGAAGGCTTCTCTACCATTTTGCTTCTTCCTTCTTATCAACAAGACTTTTAAGCCTTTTGGATTTGGGGTCCATTCAAGGTCCCATCTGCTTTATTTGATTCTTCATTAGCCACTCTATTAAAAATCAGCATTGATGCCTCTTTGACATTCGTAGTTTCATGGCAAAAGCGTAGAGTGGAGTCCAACTGCAAATTGTCCTTGACTCTGCCATATATCAATCAATAATGAATGCCAATGTTTACATGGGTATGGTCCTCTCTAAATTGGCGATATCATAGCCTTCAAATCAAACTAATGGAGAAATCAGAACGGATCATTGCCTTGGCATTGATGCCATGGATAAGGATCGCAATGAATCTGGTCAGGCTAGATTTTTTTTCTAACCCGATCTAGTTTTCTCCCCTATCCCAACCCATAACTTTCATTGGGTCAGAGATTTCTAAACCTAGTCTTGACCAATGTGGGTCAAACGGGTCGCATAATTTGACCCTAGTTCTCTCTCTCTCTCTCATATCAATCATATCTCAAACGAAAAGATAACAACAACCACACGTTGAATAATAATTCGGTACTAAATTGATTAACAGGGTTGATTTGCTAAATGTAATATTTTGATGTATAATTCATTAACCAAGTACTTTTTCACTTTTAGATTAAGTATTCCCATCAGCTTGACACTATAACGACATCGCATTAGATTGGGTCAGGCTGAATTTTTGGCTGACCCTCACCAACCCTCGCCACCTCGAATCACAAAAATTTTATGACCCAAAAATTTTGACCCTAGCACACCTTTGGGTCATAAAATTTTTGACATTTACGGGTCATTAGGTGTCACTTCCCTCAACCCAACCTATTTCCATCCATAGCCATGGAGAGCTTGATCTCCTGCAAGAGCAATAGCCATGGAGATTTCAATCAGATGAATAGTTAAGAAAACATAAGGTAGACGGACCTTGTTATAGTGATACCTAATACCTATTATACTTATCTCAAGACATGTAAATGAAAGGCCTAAACACAAAATCAAATGCAAACTAGTCCATCAGTTAATTCTGCGATTCGTAAATTATTTATCTAGATATGTCAAGATCAAAATTTTCACAAAAGCATATAATCAGGGTCGTCTGAATTGTACATAAAGAAAATTTGATTTCTACAAGACTTGATATAAATTGTAGTTCGGATTCAAGTTGGTTTAACGAGGGCATATCGCCCGCATTTGTATTGTTGAGCTTGGCCTGGACTTCGGAATGATCATTTAGGTGTTCTCATATTTCAAGCCATCTATTTTTACACTCCAAAGTGATAATACTTTGGATCATAGGAAGATAAGACTTTTGGACATAGCCTATCTAATTAAGAGTTTTTCCTGCAAAGAATGGTCTGGATCATAGGAACCAAATATACATTCTTCTCTTTTGGTTGATAGGTAAGCCACAAACTTGAACCCATAATTGTTTTTACGAAACAAGGTTGTTGTTACACAACTCTAGTTAAGTGCTCAAGTTCCAAAATTAGGATTTCTCATGAGATGCTTTTCATTTGTGTTCACATCTTTTGAAAACATATGTTAGATCAAGTTCTTGTTAGGCAAAGGAAGAATGACTCGTTGTGTTATTCATATAATACACATGCAGCAGAAGTATCTTAAATTAATAACCAATAAATTAATTTTTCACAAAGTATATAAAAAGTGTCTATCTCAACTAAATTAATATCCAATAAATTCACTAAATTTATAAATTATTAGAGTTTTAGGATTTGTTTAAAGCCTCACTAATTACATAAATTAATATTCTCAAGTACAATGACTTCTTTTAGTAAAAAAGAAGTTGAAAGTTTTATCATCAGAAGGTATCTAATAAGTTGATGACTTGCATTGAGTCTCTCTCCACCTGACCATTGCACAAACCCATCTCACAAATAATACTTAGGCCATAAAGAAAGGCAAACCACTCAACAAAGTTATTCGTTTTCAACCCAAAGCCACACTAAAACAATGTTCAATTTTCTGGAATGGTCATAAATACTGCGACCAATAGTAACCATTCTAGGATTACTCCTACAAGCTCCATCAAATTTAAAGTTGAACGTTTCCAATCTCAGTGGTACCCAAGAGATCAGACTATGCAAGGAGCTTTTTGCTTCAAACTAACCTAATCCCATTTGTCGAGGAAGTCAAGTTGAGATTGGTGAAACAAATTTGGCCCCTTGTGGTCCACCCCTTCCCTGGACCCCATATACACTAGAGCTTCATGCATCGGGCTTCCATTTATGTAGCAATTACTTGGACTAAAGCCAGCATTAAGTTATAGATCTTAACAAAAATTTGGAGAGGAGAAGAAGAATGGACCAAGGAAATGCAAGGAATCCAAATAGAACATGCAAGGACATCAACGCAAAACAAAGTGCCTTGCCTACCAAAGAAAGGATGTTTCAAAAGTTTGAAACCTCAAATGGATTTGAAAAAAAGTTTGGCGTGATAATCCAAAGGTGAGACTAAGGGGAAGAGATGAAGGAACAAGAAAAGATAACATGAAAATTTGTCTTCTCCTCAAACAAACGAAACAAACATATACGGCAAGTTGCATTCTGCCTCCAAGATGTGTTACTTCAATTAGGGAGCTAGTTCTTAACCCAGAGTCAAAGAAAGGATTTCACACGGGCCTAACATGGAGAGGTCCATGTGGGAGAAAGTTGATGATGATTCTAGCCCCAAATATACAATAATTTGACAGTAAACACATTCATTTTTCTTGAAGCCAAAATTTTCTGATCATGAGATTCAAGATTGATGATCCTTTCCTCCAAAATCAAATCTCTAACTTGAGCTAGCCAAGAATCCAAGATATTGCAATTTGATTGTGTCCCCTACATAATGACATATGAAAATTGCATACTTAGATCAAATGATGCAAGAAAATTATCAACAGCAAGGGACTTAAGAGGATGTTGAACCATCGATAGATCATTCCAAAACTCAATATTGGTTCCATAGCCAAGAATCATTAGATTTCTTGACTTAAAGAAATATCTAGTTCTTAGAATAAATTTCGAATTGATGGAAATCTCAAGTCACATGCCACAAAGTGAAGACTTTTGTCTTGATCTCCAAATAAAATTCCTCTTGATCTAGTCACATTGTGATGCAATAGATGAGAGAAACTAAAAATAACAAAATGTGTCATTTGGCATATCTTCTGTTATAGATTTAACCAATTGAATACTACATGATCAAGATAGGAGTTGGGCCTTCTAGCCCTAAAGACAAGAAAGGATCCTATCCTTAACAGCTGTGAATGCATTCTTGGATGGTCTAGAGTTGAACAATGGTAATCCTAAACATTTGTTAACAAACAAAGGTCTATGCACCTTGAGGATTTCATAACAAAATACTATTAGGTGGATATAATATTTGCTAAAACACAATGGATGACTTGTCATGGTTAGCAACCAACCTAGCCTTCTTCCAAAATTTTTGAGAAACATGCCTAATTTTAATTACATTATTTATCAATGCCAAAGCAAAAATCAAAAGAATAACCACGTGCATGAGGTGAGAAATGTGAGGGTTATAATAGAGTAACCTAAGTGGATCAAGCTCCTTGGCACATATGGCCTTATGAAAGCCAAGTGAAAACATTTGAGCACATGAAAAAGAGATAAAGGGATAATGGATCTCCTTGCTTAATCCCAAAAGAAGGAGATGATTCCCCATTGATAAACATGGAAAAGGAAACAAAGGTGACACAACTCATCATCAAATAAATTCATTTTGGATGGAAACCAAAATTTCTAAATGTTTGTTCTAGGAAACTCAACTTAAGGCTATCATAGGGTTTACTTAGGTCCATCATAATACAAAGGTTTCCTACCCCTTGCTTTTTCCTTAATATAAAAAGAGCAATGATCTTCATAAGTAAGCAAAACATTATCTTGAATGTACTTACCTTGAATAAAAGAGCTGAGTCAAGGCTGACTTTGTCTTTAAGGATGGGCCTAAGGTGATTGGACAAGATTTTGCAAATATCCTATAGATAACATTACAGAGAATAACTGGTTTGAATTTTAAGATTTGATTGGGCCCTCATTCTTTATGAATCAAAACTATGAAAGTTTGCTAAATTTCTTTAAGAATATGCCATGACTTCAAAGAAGAGTTAACAAGATGTACCTAATGGTCCAATCTTGTCCCATGTTGCTTTTCAAGGAAGATGCATTAAAGCCTTCTAGCTTGAAAGACTTGCTAGATTCCATGAAAAAAAGAGCTTTGTAACATTCGATTATCATAGTAGGAGCAATCAGAGACTCAACCTTATGACTAAAATTTTGGTGGGATGAGTTTAGGAAGACATAATTCTTCCTCAAATGAAAGATCCTCAAAGAAGTGTCTAAAATGGAAAAGCATAAAGAAGAGATATTCTCCTGTGAAGTCAGATCTTTCCCACTATGGTTCTTAATAATTTTAATCTTAGATTTATCTTTACAGGCAATAGTAATGGAGTAGAAGAATCTAGTATTAAAATCTTCTTGCGTAAGCCATTATATCCAAGATTTTTTTAGCCCATTGACTCTCTTGCACCAACAACAAATTATAAAGTTTAACAACGACATGTATCTCCTATTCTTCAAGAATATTAGATGGAGATATTGATGCTTGGCTTTGAATGGTAGCCAACTCATTGAACAAAGTATCGATGGTGAACTTAGCATTACCAAAAGTCTCTATATTTCATCTATAAAGCCTCTATGAAGACTATCTAGGTCCTATAAAAAGCAAAGGAAGAAGAACCCCTCCTAATTTGCCAAATCTAAAAGGCTACTTAACCTTATGTTTGTCATCCAAAACAAGATCAAGAAAAACTCAGCGATGATGTGAGCTATTTCTCAATAAGTGCAAAAGCTGGAGATTTGGAAAGGCATCAATACAATTAATATTTACAAGAACTATGTCTAGGTGCTCACGAATATTTGCCATAGCCCTCCACAAATTAGCTTAAGTGAACTTTGGTCTCTAGAATACCATGTCCACAAGGTCAAATTCATTGGCAAAGACAAAGAGGTCCATATGAGTATGGCTCTAACTTCCTCCCCTCTTCTTGTTATAAAATAAAAAAGAATTAAAATCCCGAATGTCAAACCAATGTTAGGGAAATGTAAAAAAAAAATTATTTAAACTCAGCCCAAAGATTCTATGCTTGGGTTTCTTAGTGGGATTGTAGACTAAAGATCCAAAGAGAGATTTTTGTGAATTATCCTTTATCTCTAAAAATCAAATTTTTAAGAGAAAAATATTTCTTTACAAACATAAAGAGAATTATTCCCCAACAAGGACCATGCTCTCATTAAGACTTCAACTTAAGCCTAACATCTTATCAGAATGATTAGAAATTTTAATTTTGGATAGAAAGTAAATATAAATACTTCTATCAAGGACCATGATCTTTGTTGCAAGCCAAAGGATGAGCATCTATGCACTTCGATTCAAGAAATGTCCTTGGAGGGCCTTAAACACCATGGGCCTCTTCAACCAGTCTGGTCATGGGCCATGTATTTTGTGTTTTAAGAGACTTGAGGTAAAACCAAAGGTCCCTCTCTTTACTTAAAACTCAAAGTTGCCGCATAGAGGAATAGTTGTAGGACCTAGATATCTAGAGATCAGATTTGTAGCTTGGTTATGAGGTTGAAGGTGTTAGGTTCCAATTCCTCCTAGTTTGTAAACTAATTTCTATAGAATAAGTCCATCAAGTTATTTTCGGTTGTAGATATTGAAGATGGTTGTCCTACTTTTTCATGCTTTTATCCTAGAATGAATGAACAAATCATTTTTTAATATAAGAGAATGATATTTGCTAGGGGTACATGTCCCCCATGCAAAGGACATGAAGTCTTCTTAAGTAGACATTTCTACTTAACTAAGAGTGAGACTCTTTGCGCTTTATGTTAAGAAACTCCCTTTTACTAGAGTAGGGAGACCTCCCAACCAAGCTCAGAAGATCTTGAAGGAAAGAGGGAGCATAGCTCATCTCCCTTGCCTCTCCTCTAGGGTAAACTCTACTACACTATAAAATAAGAAAATTATTCTACTAGAAAGAAAGATACTATATACTGTAAAGTAGGAAGAAGAATAAATTTGTAATCTATATGAAATATTCTAAATGCAAGAAAAACTTAAAACTTAAAATGAAAAGGAAACAAATTATATGTAACTTTGTACAAATAAAAGAAGACCAGAACACCAAAAAAACTAATATAGAGAATTCCTACTCTGGAAAAGACTCATTAATAAAATTTGAAATTTGTTTTTTCTCATGTATTACATAGGTAAGATATATTACTCTCTCACTTTCTAGTAGAGTTTTTTTAGCCTTCTTGGGCTATGAAAACTTAGAGAAAGATTTTCAAGAGTAAAACATTTTATTTGTGAGGAATTCTTACCTTTGCTCTTAGAAGAAACTCCTTTATAGAGGCTTCTAAGCAATACCTCACCAAATCAAATTGCAAAATCTATAGTTTTTTGCAACTGTTAGGGTCACACAATCACATGAAACTTGGTTGTGTCACATGGCTTCTTACATGCGGCATGACTCAAATTATACAGTCATGTGGATACATTATCATATATATAAGAAGGAGCATGCATACATGATCTTGTGTGATCACTTCTAAGGTTATGCGATCACATCCAGATGATGTGTGGCAGAAGGAGGATGTAATGCAATCGCATGGACACGTCACCATATGTACTTCTTTGATCTTCTAGAATGGGACACATGCATGACTCCTTCAAATGTACTAGAGCATGATAACTTTTGAAGTCATTTGATTGTACCATGACACTTTCCAAGAGTGTCACTTGTCCAGGTAACATGTTGGGAAGATTTGGGTAATGCAATTGCATGAGGGTGCTATATGACCACATATCATCTCTTTCTCATCTTAGTATATTTTATGCTCTTAATCTTGTTAGCATTTTGACCATGTTTTCCTTGGAATTTTGCATAAATAGGATGCTCCTAGAGCAACTATAGATCATCATTGCAAAAATAAAATTTCAGCCTATGATGATCAAGGTGAGTCAAATTCTGGTATCTACAGCATCGAACACCCCTCAGATTCCACTCAATAATATTCACCTTTAAGAAGTGGTTGAAGAAGGGAAACATGACAGAGATGCCTAATGAGTTGAAAGAATAAACTTACCCAAGCGAGAGAGCATTTGTGAATGAGCCTCCCTTACCGTTTTTTAACTCCTTTTCTTTCAACTAACTCACAATATACTTAAGGTGTGTTACATATGAGTCACCCATTCCTTTAGCCATAAACTTGTGATTTGTCATCAAAAAGTGAGATGCCTAAGGAACATAGCTAGTGTTAATAATTCCAAGAAGATGAACTGAACATTATGATAGCTCTTACCCTCCCTACTGACATAGTCATTAAAATCGTATCCCATGACTCAAAGTTGATGTGTTTATGTCCTATAGAGTTGTAAGGCTACATTGACCCTCTGTGAACACTTTGAGGATACATGAATTTTCAATTTATCCTAACCATTTGTTTCGTTAGACTTGGAAATATTAGACTCAATTTCACATAGAGTTTTTGCTAAACTTATATTTCCAACATTAGAAAACTGACATCATTAACCAAAAAAGTGGACAATTGGGAAGAAGACTTTTCTGAGATGGAACAATATGGAATTAGAGAAACACATAGATCAATATGAGTGGGGGAATTCCCCTCACAAGTTTTATCATGGTGGAATTTTGCATTTTCAATGGTAGAGTTGTTGTCGTGTGACCTTGAGGTCATTGGTTCAAGGCATGGAAATAGCCTTTTACAAAATGCAAACTGAAACTGCATACTATTGATCCTTGTGGTTTTCCCCTTTCCCAAACCCTGCATATGCAAGAGCTTGGCTCTGCCCTTTTTACCTTTTATCTGTTTCAACGGCTGCACCATTAGGAAATCTTCTTTCGACTATTTCTCTTCCTTTTCTTTCTATTAGTCCCATTTGTCTTAATTAATGACTCAAGTTATTGACTCCATCTTGGTTAGGGTGTCCCTCTGAGTGACCCTCTTGAAACTTCAGTCCCTAAATCTCATCAGTCCTTGTTCATGGAATTCTCTTAAGGTTTCACTATTTGATTCTTGAATTGATGCGTGTGCTGCACCGAGTTCTTCTAGCAATACTTTTGCTCCATTCCTCCCTTCACCTTCACCTTTGACTTAGGCTTATTTTCCTTTCTAAACTTATTTGCTTTCTCTTTTTATGGTGGGCTCTGGGCCTTACAATTTTCTACTATATAATCACAACTCCAAAATTGGTAATAAAAATGAGGAATCCACTTGTAGCCAAATGGTTACCAAACATCATCAGTAGAATCACCTAAGAAAGTACTAAATTCAAGAGAACCACCAATATCAATATTCACATAGAATCTGGCAAATGTTTTCCTTGCACTCTTACGATTCTTCTTAGTCATTTTGCAAGAGATGCTGTCAATTTGTAATGGTTTGCCTGCTTTATCAGCAATTTAGTGTATAAGGCCTCAACTATCTAATAACCCCATATGTACCTAAGCAAGGATTTTTGTAATCTAGTTCTTTATTAAACAGAAGGGGAGCCTTGGCGCAATAGTAGAGTTGTCATTGTGTGACCTTGAGGTCACGGATTCAAAGCGTGAAAATAGCCTCTTGCAAAATGCAAGGTAAGATTGCATACTATTGACCCTTGTGATTTGCCCCTTCCCTGGACCCTGCATACGCAAGAGCTTCGTGCAATGGGGCTGCCCTTTTTTAGTTCTTCATTAAAGAAAATGTTGGAGTCCACTTCTAGAGGGCAAGGTACAAGTTACTAATAATCCAAGGGCCATTAGTAGGAGCACTAATGTAATCTTCGCGATTGAAGAGCTTTAAGGCAAAGATTCCTCATCCCAGATCTATAACCTTCAGACCCCATTTAATACACCACAATTACTTCACCTTCTACTTTATACGTCCCAGGAAACTACCTGGTCAACTATTTCTCCAATTAGAGTCAATTTTCATCACTCCATCTCCTTCAATAGTTATCTACCTTACAAAGCTTAATGCAGTTTGCAAGGGGTATTTCCCTTCTTTACTAAAAATGTTAGATAAGAGCTCCTCTTCATTCATTTCCTAATTCTTAGTCTAGAAACATTCCATCTGAGTGGGTCTAAAGAGGGCAGCCCCAGTGCATAGAGCTCCTGCTTGTGTGGGGTCTATGGAAGGGGTAGACCACAAAGGCCTATAGTACTCAGCCTTACCTTGCATTTTTACAAGAGGTTGTTTCCATACCTTGAACCTATAACCTCAAGGTCATATGATGACAACTTTTACCGTTGTATCAAGGCTCCCCTCTAGAGTGAGTATGCTCTTATG
This sequence comes from Warburgia ugandensis, assembly GCA_035236585.1. Taxonomy (NCBI): domain Eukaryota; kingdom Viridiplantae; phylum Streptophyta; class Magnoliopsida; order Canellales; family Canellaceae; genus Warburgia; species Warburgia ugandensis. The sequence goes on from CP141129.1 coordinate 47,803,245, forward strand.
AATTTCAAAAGACAATATTTGTTTTCAACTCCAAACTGATCTTCGATTCATCAATTTACTACCTTGAGTATTAACTTGTAGTTGCTGGTGACAAGAATCATCTCGAGGATCCGAAGGTTGATTGGGAGGACGAGATCCTCTGTCCATGTTCATGTTCACCACTGCTTGAAGAAGGGATGCTCTATTACCTAGTAGCTTTCTCCAAATCCTTCCCAAAAAAACTCACAGATTCTTCATGTTCCTCTCTCTCTCTCTCTCTAGGAGTATTAGGGAGAATATTTTAGGCAGAATAATAACAAGTGCTGGAAGCCTACTTTTTATTCCTTTTCAAAGACTGAAATTGTACATTGGATTTGGCCTAATCTTGATGTCCAATTGACCAAAACCAAGATCCAAAGGGTTTCTCTAAGACCTAATTTTATGGGCCTCTTTTGGTTACAAAATGGACGGAGTAAAACAGAAAAGAAAAAGAAAATCTCTCTCCAAAGACCACCATCTATTTTACAACTAAAAAAGGCCCACAAAGGGAGGTCTTGAAGGAACCTTTGATTATGGGTCTTGATCAATTGAACATCAAGATCATGCTGAATCCAATAAACAGTTAAGATCTTTGAAAAATGTGGGCTGCCTAACATATGCTCCCTAATATTCCACCTTTTCAGCAATCCAATACGTTCATATGATTTGCCTCATCTCAGACATCTTAGGAATAAGTCTCATTTTAGTTGGATGTATTTAGGTCCTACGTTTATGGAGTTTTTGAAGACAAAAAATAGGCAGTGTAACAAGGAATCTCGTCTATTTTTTCGCTTTAAAAGCTGCAAATGTGAATGACCTAAAAGATATCCAATGAGATAAGATTTGATACCTAGGCATTTGAGACAGACAAATGTGATGAACATATTGGATAATAGAGAAAATATGAAAAGTGGACCCACTTTTTAATGTGAGGAACACGTATCTGGTTGTATCATATAAAATGCATTCAGAAGCCAGTCTTTTCAAGTAAAATGCTATTCCTACCATGGATTGAACTGGACAAATAAATAATCATTTAGTCCATGTTGTTTCATTCCATAACAAATCCTAGTAGGGCCATTCAAATCCATCCACTACTCCAAAGAAATACTTGCTTTTGTAAATGACTATGACATCTATTATTGATTAATCCATACAAGAATCTGTTCCATTGGAAGCATCTTCCAATGCACTTGTTTTCGTGGTTCTTTCTTCTAAGTGGATGATGATATTGATCCTTTTACTTCTGTCATTTCAACGGCTAGATCTTATCCTCTTGTCCTTCTTTCGATTAATTGAAGAACAACAAGGAACTTAGTTTCTTCATTCTCATCAATGGAAAGCTTCTTGGCTTTTTGGAAGAATAACACTTGGACAGTGCTTGGCGTCATACATCAATCACTGTGGAGCAGAAATTGTTTAATCGACCCAACTGTAGATGCCTTTTGCCGCTGCCTCCGATACCCATCAAACGTGTCTTAACGATGCAAAGGATGGACTCTTTGCCTTCTACCCCTCCTCTCTCCCTGGCCTTGAAATTGCCCCCTTCACTTGTGTATAAAGAGGAATAATAAAAAGGGCAGCTTCGTACATAAAGCTCCCATACATGCAGGGTTGGAAGGGAAGCCATGGTAGAACAGTAAAGGTTATTCTCATGTGACTTTGAGGTCAATGGTTCAAGGCGTAGAATCAGTCTCTTACAAAAATGTAAGATAAAGCTACCTACTTTAGGCCATTATGGTCTGCTCCTTTCCCAAACTCCGCATAGGCGGGAGCTTCGTGCACCAGGACTGCCCTTTTTAGTAAAGGGACAGACTATAAAGGTCAATAGTATGCAGCTTTAACTTGTATTTTAGAAGAGGCTATTTTCAAGCCTTCAACCATGACCTCAAGGTCACACGACGACAAATCTATCTTTGCACCGAGACTGCTATCATCCCTGGAATATGATAAGGTCTTCTTTCCCTTACAGCACTTGAAAAAAAACAAAACTTTGCTTAAATAAAGGTCCATATTGAACGAGTAAGAACCAAGCCACAGTTCTTGAGATGTTAAAATCATCCAAGTCTCCATGATGTTTGGCATACGAGCTATAGGTAGCTCAGAATATTTAATTAAGGAGGTGGTCCAGGCTCCATTACATGGGAGATATCTTGCAGCATCAGTCAGCTATTCACTTTACATGAATTATTGAGATTAAAGATGGAAGAATAAAAGATCACGCAGCTAAAAGGAGTTTACTTTATGCTTGATAGAGGTTGTGTGTGGCAAGGATTTCTTCTATTTTTATTTCTAGAACCCAAAAATACAAATTAAAGAAGCAGTTTCTTCTATTTTCTGTAGAAATGAGAAGAGGTATCTTCCAATTTAGTTCTCCTTGTACTTCTTTTTAAGGTTATTTTTAAAAACATCTCTCCAAAATATAGAAACAAATGTATTAATGGAAATGGCAGAAACCCCTTTTCTAGAAACCATTAAAAAAATTTGATCACTCAACTATTTATTTCTTTTTGAAGGGGAGCCTTGGCGCAACAGTAAAAGTTGTTGTCACGTGACCTTGAGCATCTTGTAAAAATATAAGGTGAGGCTACGCATTATAAGCTCTTGTAGTCTACCCTTCCTTAGACCTCGCATAGGCAGGAGCTTTGTGCACCGGGGCTGCCCCTTTTGAACTATATATTTATTTTTCATCAAAACCAATATTCACTAAAAACATAAAGCAAATACATCTAAAACATAAGTAAGCAAGAAAATATATGTGCTAACAAGGATTGAATAGTTGTTCTTCAAAAGCAACCCTTCTACATGAGAAAGCTCTGCTCTCTCTCTCTCTCTCTCTCTCTCTCTCTCTCTCTCTCTCTCTCTCTCAGGTCACTCAGGAGAGTCAAAGACAACCAATGCAAAGCCTGATTAATTAGAAGTAATCATCGTTCAATGTATTAGAGTTTTGCTGCATGCCTTATCTAATATTGGCTCTAGAAAATGTGAAGAGTGAATGGTTTAGCCATGCACTTACGCACATATGCTAGCATTTTTGGTCGTCTAAGTGCACTTTCAAGGAACCCAGAAACTAACAAAAGCATGGCTTTCCCAAAGCTTTTTCACTACCAAAAGTTTGTGCTTGACATTGGATTAACAAAAACTAAACCTATATTCCTTCATCATCCACCATCAAATATTCTAACCCACACCCAGCACTAACCCGAGAATAAATGCTCCAAGGTAGTGCTACCTGTGCGTGATTCTTACATTCTTTTGATCATAATAAACCCTAAAAGCAGATCTTTGGAGTGCTAGCTTTTGAATCCGCGATCAACCGTGTGGGAGACAGAATCAAGATACAAGTTGCATGGACCAATGGTTATCTGACTGATGCCGGCATTTTCTTAGTTTTCTTGTCTTAAATCCCTATCATGGGAGGGGAACTAGATTCTTAATCGCAGTTTCTAGGGTTTGTAATTTGCAGCTTGTTCTTCGCTGACCAGCCATTGCATGACTCGATAGGCTGCTCCTTTTGGTCCCATCATCTGATGACATGTGAAGAAAAATTCAATTATTTTGGGATCCAACTGGTTGGCAAAAACAGTGCTTGTTCTTCTGGAAATGCATTTCCTAGGAAGAGAGATGCTAAACCTTGGTCAACATTAATCTTAGACCTAGAATCAGCCCATCAACATTCTTTTGATCCTTCATTTATTTACAATTCTGCCTCCAATTTTCTCCCCTTTCTTCTTACCTGCCCTTCCTTGTGTTTGTATTTAAAGAGATAGGAGAGGCAAAATACGACACACATGATAACACGACTCAAATACAACATAGATTTAGCTGGTTAGGAGTAAAGTCTTATCGTGTTCATATCATTTTTGGATCACACGTCAAAAATTATATCATATTCGAGTCAACCAATGTTGACTCGTTTGATTTGAAACTTATTAACACATTATGTTGACCTATTTGACCTGTGACCTATTAACCCATCATCTGACTCGTCTGACTCACAACTTGTTAACTCATCGTATTGATCTATTTGACTCGCAACTCATTTACATAATCAGTATTACACGATGTTGTTTCAATTCATTTAATAAATAAATCATGTTCGAATCATAAATTCTTAACATGATTTGTGTCGATATATTCTAATGGATTAATTCCGACGCAACTGAAACACGAACCACCATTTGTCACCCCTTAATAGATGTACCAAAGCAAATATTTTATGGGCTTTTCTTAGGGTGTATTTAGTCCATTGTAGTCCAGCAAAAGAAGGGGCCTCTATATCGACGGCCCTATCATCGGAGCAGTACAGGAGGAGGATGGGTATCTATATCGGACGATCCGAAAGATAGAGATTTGTAGGTCCCATCCTCTTCAACATTTCGCGTCCAAGTTGGGTTCCACATCAAACTCCAATTCCACTGGCTCTGGGTCTGGGCATTTTATCTCAGCAAAAATTCCCCGGCATGCAGAAATTTCAACGATGCAAAACAACAAAAACCTCCACGGATAATCATAACGGGCCAAAAGAAGTCTCCCTAAATAGCCTTCCTCTGCCACTGACAAAACCTTCTGCAAGCCAAAAGACCTAGATAAAACCAGTCTCCACCGTAGGTCCATCTTTTACCCCCACCTCCAAAAAGTTGCAATCTTCATCGGTAATCAAAACGCACTCCCAGAACGTCATCAATGCTATCGTGAACCGCGACTTGATAGAAAGTTGTCACGTAACAAATGAATGATCCCAACGGTTCATCTGATTTCCCTGGTTGTCTAGAATCCGATGGTTCGGAAACAACAATTTCCTGGAGTCAAGACTGACAAGATCAACGGTCGGATCATCCATCTTCCTAATTGCTCGCGCTCTCCGATAACATCTGCGAATAAAACATTAATTTGCCACGTGGTCACATTATGGCCCTACTTGCTATCAAGGGACAGCACGTTATCATACTCCCTGTCATTCAAAACCCCCGCCATATCACCCCGTCAAAAAGAAACCCTTCGTACCGCCGTGAAGAAGAAGAAATCTCCGTTAACCGCCGTTAACATGCCGTCAGGATTCTGAGATTCCAGCTTCCATACCCCTTTCTTCTCAGCCTTTATCTGTCTCTCATTTCCCCGTCCTTTTGGTGCAGAAAACGAGAAGATGAAGAAGCTTTTTCTGCTTCTCTCCTTCTCTGTTTGCTTGTTTTCTCAGGTATACTCTTCAGATTTTGATGTTTTGATGAAGATGAAAGCTTCGCTGGTCGCTCCTGGCCGATCCGGCCTCAAGGATTGGAAAAACTCGACGGCAGTAGCTTCGCATTGTTCTTTTTTCGGTGTGAGTTGCGATTCTGGTAACCGTGTGGTTGCTCTGAATGTTTCTTTTGTTCCGCTTTTTGGATTTCTCCCGCCGGATATTGGACTTCTGACGAGTCTCGTGAATCTTACGTTTTCTTCTAGTAATCTTACTGGAAATCTTCCGGTGGAGATTTCGAATCTGAAGTCGCTTAAGGTGCTAAATATTTCTGATAATGTATTTTCCGGTGGATTTCCGGAGGAAGTTGCCGGGGGACTGCCAGAGCTTGAGGTTCTTGACGCTTATAACAATAACTTTACTGGAAGATTACCGGTTCAAGTCTCGAAGTTGAAGAAGATGCGGCATTTGCATTTCGGCGGGAACTATTTCTCCGGTGAGATTCCGGATGTTTACTCTGAGATCCAGAGCTTGGAGTATTTAGGTCTGAACGGAAACGCGATTAGTGGAAAAGTTCCGGCAAGTTTGGGTCGGCTGTCAAATTTGAAGGAGCTTTATATCGGTTATTTTAACGTGTATCAAGGTGGAATACCGTCTGAGTTCGGATCGTTGACTGCGTTGACTCGGCTGGATATGGGAAACTGCAATCTCTCCGGGGAGATTCCTGCAAGTTTAGGCGGTTTAAAGAAGCTTGATACGTTGTTTTTGCAGCTCAATCGGTTATCCGGAGTGATTCCACCGGAGCTTTCTGGTTTAGAGAGCTTGAAGTCTCTCGATCTTTCTATTAATGACTTGGCCGGAGAGATTCCGGAGAGTTTTTCCGAGCTAAAGCAACTAACGCTGTTGAATCTCTTTACGAATCATCTGCGCGGCCGGATTCCGGCATTCATCGCTGATCTTCCGAATCTCGAGGTGTTGCAGGTTTGGGGAAATAACTTCACGTTTGAACTTCCAGAAAGGCTTGGGCGGAACGGCAAATTAACAAAGCTCGATGTCGCACAAAATCATCTCACTGGAACGATTCCTCGGGATCTGTGTTTCGGAGGAAAATTGCAGACGCTGATGTTGATGGAAAACTACTTCTTCGGTCCGATTCCGGAAGAGCTCGGTGAGTGTAAATCGCTAACCAGAGTCCGACTCGCTAGAAATTTCTTTAACGGAACGATTCCTGCCGGTTTGTTCAACCTTCCTCTCGTAGACATGTTGGAGCTCAGCGACAACTACTTCAACGGCGAGCTTCCCTCGGAAATGTCCGGGGGAATGCTCGGAATGCTGACGCTTGCCAACAATCGTTTGACCGGAAAAATACCTCCCGCAATCGGAAGCATCAGTAATCTACAAGCTCTGCACCTCGAACAGAATCAGTTGACGGGAGGAATTCCAACTCAGATAGGGAACTTGAGGAATCTCTCTAAGTTGAACCTCAGCAGTAATGTGATAACCGGTGAGATACCGTCTGATCTTGCTCTCTGCAAATCTCTAACATCCATCGACTTCAGTCGGAATAATCTCACTGGATCAATTCCTCCCTGGATTCCGAGTTTAGAAATCCTTAACACACTCAATCTCTCCTCAAACCGGCTCACCGGAGAAATTCCGCCAGAAATGGGACGGATGCAGAGCTTAACGTCACTCGATTTCTCATACAACGATCTCTCTGGCGAGATTCCCATAGGCGGACAGTTTCTCGTCTTCAACGAGACTTCCTTTACTGGAAATCCGGACCTCTGCGGTCCGCCTCATCCATTCCCTTGCTCGTCCAACAGAGATCAAGCGCACAACTCAAACAAGAGATTCTCGGCTTCGAATTCATCCAAAATGTTCATCGTCATTGGATTACTGGTCGGAATTATCCCACCGTCGATCTGCGCGTCGGTCAAAGCAAGAAACTGGTGGAAGAAGCGCCAAAGATCAAACGCATGGAAACTCACAGCATTCCAACGGCTGAGATTCACTGCCGATGACGTTCTCGAGTGCCTGAAGGATGATAACATCATCGGAAAAGGTGGTGCCGGGATCGTTTACCGGGGATCGATGCCGGACGGAAATGACGTGGCGATTAAAAGACTTGTCGGTCGTAGTGGCCGGAATGATCACGGATTTTCGGCCGAGATACGGACGTTGGGAAGAATCCGGCACCGGAATATCGTGAGGTTGCTGGGGTACGTATCGAACAAGGAACAGAACCTGTTGCTGTACGAGTATATGCCGAATGGTAGCCTCGGGGAGTTGCTACGTGGGCCCAAGGGGGCCCACTTACAGTGGGAGATGAGATATCGTGTGGCTCTGGAGGCGGCTAAAGGGTTGTGCTATCTGCATCATGATTGCTCACCGTTGATTATACACCGAGATGTGAAATCGAACAATATATTGCTCGATTCTGATTTTGAAGCGCATGTAGCGGATTTTGGACTGGCGAAGTTTTTGCAGGATGCTGGGGCCTCTGAATGTATGTCGTCCATTGCTGGATCCTACGGGTACATCGCGCCAGGTACGCCGTTTAAATTTATGAAAAGACTTAATTGTCCTTGATGGATGGCGTAATTTTCTTTTCCTATAGGTCTCTGGTCCATGGGATGTATTTCTGTAAATTGAGAATGTCGTTGGTGAATACCGAATGAGGGGTTTTGGCGGGAACTAAATTTCATCCCATCGTTTTGGTATTGGCACACCTCATGTGGGTGCTCTTACCAACATCTCTTGCCTTGTTTCGATTTTGTTCTCCGGGTAAAATTGGCCACGGGTAATATCGTCAGTCTGGTCTCCCCTCGTTCCATCACCTTTCCAAATTTACCGGCCGATGGTTTTTTCCCTTAATTTAGCCTGTTTACTACCTGTAAGTGCAGCTTCGGACATGGATCGACCAAGTTCTGTGATTTGCTACTTTTCTTAAAATGACGGAATCACCCTTTTTGCCATGGACAGAGTACGCCTACACGCTACGAGTAGACGAAAAGAGCGACGTGTACAGCTTTGGAGTGGTGTTACTGGAGCTGATTACGGGGCGTAAGCCCGTGGGAGAATTTGGGGACGGCGTTGACATCGTGCGGTGGGTCCGTAAGACGAGATCAGAGATCTCCGATCCGTCAGATGCTGCAGCAGTTTTGGCCGTGCTGGACCCCAGGCTGACTGGATACCCTCTTTGTGGGGTCACCAACCTTTTCAAGGTGGCCATGTTGTGTGTGGAAGAAAGGAGTGCCGCTAGGCCCACCATGCGGGAAGTAGTTCATTTGCTGGCAAACCCTCCCGTGCCCCCGCCTGATCTCCTGGCCATGTAACGTATTAAAGAGAAAGTTATAGCAAATAACATTGTGGAACGGTGTATGTGGGAATTGATCGGGTGAAAAGGAGGGGAAGTTGGATGATGCTGCGTTCTTTGTTTGTGTAGATATTTATCTTATCCTTTCTTTTCTTCTTTTTCAAGGTAAATAAATGTCTTGTTGGTCTGTTGGGACTTGAGAAAATAGGAACTTGTTTAGCTATGAGTTAGCGGTGTAGTAATTCGGTGAAAGGAGATCACCCCAAGTATGATCAAGGCGCTATAGGGGGCCATCCATTGACAAAAGAGGGGTCTTTTGTGTTGTCACCGAAGAAGAGTTATTCCTGATTGTTCTCTTGCTGGCAGTAATCAGGATCAACCTGTCTTGTACCTGTGTTGTTGGGTGGTGTCAGATTTGGTTAGCCAACTCGTCAAACTAATGGTCAGTACTGTCTCCTTCGGTGTAAGATATCTTGCTGGCAGATAAATGTTTCGATTGGGCCCGTATAATTTGGAATGCTTGAAATTTCTTAGTTCAATCGATGTTAAAAAATGAGGTTTTTTCGCAAAATTGCCTGCATAGTGTAAAGATTGGTGGGCCTTGGCCATTAAACTGGTTGCCCATGTGCATGGTGGGATTGGCTTTATGACTACGGCCTCAAGGGTGCAAAAGATGGTCGACGTAAAAGCAATATGTTACGTTCGGAACTGTCAATTCGTCTCTGGCACGTAATTCAGAGAGAGGGGTACAGTTGTTTGCCAAGAGACGTAGAGTGGCAGTGGCCCGAGCCCCTACCTTTTGTAGACAAGGAAGGTAGCCTACGGGACAGTGTATCGGGTAATTTGTTCTGTCCCATTCGTCCCTGTAAGACTATAAATGTAGCTTGGGACTGTCTGTTGGGTGGGCCCGTAGTCTTTTAGGTACAGCGGCACAGGCAATTGTCAGTCTCATAACCATTGAGAAACACGCTTACAAGCTCTTCTCACAATTGAAACATTGGCTAGATGGCCGAGAAAGGTATAAATTTACAAGCTCATTCAGTGGGCTGGAGTTTTTGAATGGAGTTTGCAATATTAGTCACTAGTAGTCATTTGGGCTCTAGATGACGGAAGTTCCAAGTGTTTCATCAAACACAGAACTTACACCAAAATACATCTTCTAGCCACTATCCTTGTGCAGTTGAACATGGGCAGCTTAGAAAGTTTAGGATAAAAATCATTTTTTCCTTTGAATGGTGAAATTTTGTCGAGAAGATCTTAACAGTTGAGAAGTTTAAAGTCGTCCATTTGGAGAAATTTTCTGGGTATTCGAGACTAGATCTGGCCGAGAAAATGTGGGGCTTTCCGTAAGCTGCGCCCAGCATGTCCTTTTAGTGTATTTATGTCCTTGGCCACATGTACAACTCACATGCCTACTTGTTTGAGGCTTTTTATTGGCCTAAACTTTTCATCTGATTGGGAGTGCATCAGATGGCCTAAACTCCCAATTTTCACTCCCAAACATTTTTGTGGCGTTCAGGTCGGGAATAAGTCTGCAGTGGTGGGTTAAGTACTCATCCAAGTTGGTTATTAATCACCGTCAAGAGGTTGTGAATTCTACTGGACTCGCCATTAATTCTGAAGGTCCTCAAGGGAAACACTCTGGAAGAATTTTTGAACCACGGACACATTCCAAACTTTCTTAGGAGAATCATATCATCCAATTTATGGAAATTTTGGCTCTTTGCCTTGATCCTCTGAACTATTCCCACTCGAAATCATCATAATTTCGGATTTTGTCAACATGAAAACAGACAAATCGGTAGTACCACTTCGAACCTCATTGTACTTACTGGAATTTTTCACCGTTCTCAGTGCACATAACTAAATTTCACTATTAGCAGCCTTACAGTGGCAAGAGGTGGGCTCGTTTAGTTTGACTTCAAAGAGAAGTTGCTGTCAGGTGGGTCCTCTTTCCATCTGCTATTAAGATGACAGTGATGTAGCACAAGCGGCCCTTGCAGCAAGGGCTTGTTGTGATCCGAAGTTCTATGGCTGTTCACGTTGAAGACAAATTGGTGCTATAAATGTGGTCGTGACCATATTGACCGGATTTCTTCTTGTGGTCCTACCCCAAATATGGTTTTTGTCTAGTGGTACAGAGTTTATTTGCTTTAAAAAGTCGTGCCATTTCTACCTCAGTAACATTATCTACCGTTTCAAAAGCTTCCCAGCATTTCGTTTGTCCTTTTTGTGCTACCTTATGGATGTAGGAACGTCATAAGAGAGTAAGCCAAAGAGAGGAGTCAATGGGTGATAGGGATGGTTGATCCCGGGAAGCAGTACAAGGACTTGGAAGATAGATTAATAGATAGCCAACATATTCACTGTATTCATATGTCTTTGAGGTCACGGGTTCAAGGAATCAGCTTCTTGTAAAATACAGGATAAAGCTGCTTACTATAGGTCATTGTGGTCTGCCCCTTCTCCAAACCCTGCATAGGCAGGAGCTTCATGCACCAGGACTGCCCAACATATTTACTGTACGAAGGAAGACGAAGGACTTACTATATGTTCTAAGCGTAAAATGCCTACTTCCACCACCATATTTTCTTTTTCAATGGTTGCTGAATTGTATTGAGATAAAAGACTTACAAAGTGAACGACGAGGAAAGTGGAACAATGAAAGACTCAACAGCAAACACCACTCGAGGAGGTCATTCCAAAAATCAAGCTGCCTGTGAAGAACCCTCCTATAACTAAGTGTACTCATCTAGTGGACGAGCCATGGGCTCAAACAGTAACCACTCAAGATTGAGAAAGAATCCTAGCTAAAATTACAATGATAAGGAGTCCTAATTCCAAGAACACTAAAAATAGTTGTTCTGATAGTGGTGGAAAATAGTTAGCTTGCACAAATTGAATTCTTTGAATTTAGCTCAAAGACACTCTGCAAATGCTGCTTTTTAAAGATAATTGATGCCTTTCAAATGAGCAAAGGACCTCAGGAGCTCTGTATCCGAGATTGTACCAAGCCAGACTCAATCTTTTTCTGCAACTAATTACACTATTAGACTAAAGCCAGTACCTTAGTCTCCAATTTATGAATGCCTCTTAGAATAAAACTTCGATCTCTCATTTTTGTCCACAGTTTCTTAAGATCTCAAGAAGTATGATGGCCTTGAAAACACGAGTAGTATTTGTCTCTTATTTCTCATATCAAATCTCCAAGAGATAAGTACTTTTAGATAAAATCTCAAAAAATACAATGATTAAAAAAAAAAAAGAATCACAACTAAGATTACCTTAGAAACAATATCATAGATTAAGAATCTAAATTTTTGAAGAGAAATTGAATAATATGAGCATACTATGATTACGTAAACTCGCATAAACAATAAAAACTTCACAAGATTAGTAACTTTATAACTAGAATGATAGAAAGATTATGTTGTTGGGTCTCATCTTTCACTACTTGAACTTCAAAACCAAATTGCAAGTGAAAGAACCCTTGAAAGAGAATGTCTCTAATTGGATCTAAAAGAGAGACGAAATAATATAAAAGCTTCCAAAGGCAAAAGGTAGAAAATTCCAAAACTACCTTTATCAAGTTTTAACCTAAAACAAATTCAACACCCCCAAGTCCTACAAACATTTCCATAGTAGTTACTTAGGGTGTGGGAAGAAAATTTAGTAGTTTTATTGTTTGATGAAATTATATTTGAGAAAAATATTACTAAACCCCCTTAACTGCTAACTAATTTTTATTGATATGCCCCCCTTGATTTGTCCAATATGCAACTCTCAACCATCATCAATGTCTCAATGGATCTTTTGTCTATGTTTCTTTTTATATCAAAGTCACCATTTGGGACCCACCTTCTTAGCATTTCTACCCAAGCTAATGTGCACTTCGAAGGGGAAGCACTCTTTGAATTCTATTCTGTGAGACTATGCCTTCGATTCCATTTTTCGTCTCCCTAGTCGCAATCTTTTCTTGTAGGCCCCAACCTAACATGCATTTTAGAATGCCTTGCCGGGGCGATATGCCTACCACAATCACGTATTTGAGCAAGAACCTTTCTTTGCTATGTAAATAGAGGGCCAGAATAACAAATCCTCAACAAAAGAATGTATTAAGATGATAGAGTGTTATCAAGGGCTTTGGAATTGGAAAATTTCTCTCTCTCTCTCTCTCTCTCTCTCTCTGTTTTTTTTTTTGGTAAACAGATTTCACTAGGGATTTCTTGCAATCAGCGAAAAAAAGTGAGCCTTTTCATCAAATTATGAGAGAAAATAATGTTTTCTAAGTGATTTTTTTTCTCTTTTTTTTGGAGGTTTTTACTTCCAGTCATTTGAAACCCATAATGATTAACTTAGGTTGAAGCATTTCTTGACATCATCATAGGATGTGATGGGATGCATGATTTTCTAAGTGCTAGGGGTGAGTTAAAACATCATTATAGGAGATTTCCAAGCAATTTAGTCTGTGTTTTGTCTTTTTTAGGTAGTTTTTTTTTTTTTCTTTTAAAAAGTTCACCCAAGGATTCTATTTTGATAAGACAGGTGGAGATGGTGAAGATATCATCCCCCTTAGAGTCAATTTTTGAATCCATGTATTTGTCCATTGTCAAATCTCTAGATCTAGAGAATTGTCCATTATTAGTAGGATTCTACCATGGCATGCCTATCTTTTGTTTTGCTTGTCAAAATCTAGAGAATAAGGCTCTAGGACCTTCGCACCCAGAGAATGAGTTTGTCACTTGGGCATCTATGGTGTTAGAAGGCATCAACCATAACCCCACCCATTAGGAACCGGTCTCTAGGTAGTGGTCTGGACAAAACATTTTAGATTATAGGTATAAATAGTGGTTCATGGGCTATATAATATAGAAGCAGAGCTTTGGCGCAATGGTAGAGTTGTCGTCGTGTAACCTTAAGGTCATAGGTTCAAGGTCTGAAACAGCCTGCAAGGTAAGGCTACATACTATTAACTCTTGTGGTCTGCCCCTTCCCTAGACCTCGAGCTTCCAGCACCAAGACTACCCATTATGGGCTATATAATATGCAAACTAGAAGAATGATTGCTGTAGTACGAAGATTAGAAAATGAATGGAGCATTAGGTCAGGCATCTAGGTTGAGCTAGATTCTATGCATTACTAGTGTAAGAAGTCCATCAAAAAAGTCCTTATTGGCATTCTATCAAACAATTGATGCATGCAAAGATTATAAAACTGCAATAAGTAATAAAGAGCTAGGACTGGTGGAAATAAAGCTACAAAAGCTGATTTTTAGTGTCAAAATAAGAAGACAGAGCAGACCTAAAAACAACATTTACTTTGAGAAGGTTTAAAAAGTTGGATATCTAAATAAATTTTAGTAAAAATATATATTTTGGTCATTACCACCATATCAAAAATATTTCGTAAAAGTAAAGCAAAATTTATTATACATATAAAATAGATAATTTGTTTAAAGTTGTACAAGGTGTTTGGGAGTTTAATGCGAACTATAGGCATGTTATTATGGATTCGAATGAATTCTGCTCTTTAAAAAAAGCAAAAGAAATGAAAAAAAGAAGATGTTTAGGCTGGCCAAAGAAAGGAAATAACTTAAGATTAAATAAATAATTAAGATCTAAAAGTTAGAGTGAGGTTTAAATTTAATATTCTTTTAGTGACAAAAAAAAGGGCACAGCCTTGGCGCAATAGTAAAATTTGTCATCATATGACCTTAAGGTTATGGGTTCAAGATGTGAAAATAGCCTATTGTAAAAATACAAGGTAATACAGCGTACTATAAGCCATTATAGTCCTCCCATTCCCTAGATCCTGTATAGGCGGGAGCTTTATGCACCGGTTTGTCAAATTTAGAGTTGTTTAGGCAAGAGAAGCTCAATATTAAAGGAATTAATTCAAGCTTTAGTAGCGTCCAATATGCGTTCCATGGAGAATGAAGTTACACGGTGTCTCGAAGATAGAAGACATGCAATGCAACAAGCAACTAGCAGTGCTTGCGACCGTCAGATGGTTATCCCTAACAATCCTGTCCATTGGATGGACCAAATCCCGCTGTTCAATCAAGATTTTACGATCTCCGTTACTGAAAAATCGTAACCGTCCGTCATTGGGTATGCTTTTTGTGCGGGTCCAACATGCAGGGAGAAGATGGGCGTCTCGATTACCATAATAAGCAGGGCCCACATCGTATGAAAGCCCAGGAAAATGTCTTCACTCATTTTATCCAAAACAAAGTAAAGGTACGAAAGTAATTATGAGAGACTAGATGTCTAAAATCGTAAATTCAACCTCCGCAAATCCGTTCCCCTGCTAAATAGCGGCGCAAACCCGCGGGAAAGCAACTGTAAATTCCGGGAAGCAGCTCGATTCCCCAGCTCATCGCCACGCGTCACTCTATCCATCCGCCACGTTACCTGCCACCTCCCTTCCCGAGATCTCCCTGCCGTTGTATTTTCTTCAACCTTAAGGCTGTATGAAGCCCTAAGAATCTTTCCCTTTCCGTTACAGAAACCAGAAAACCCCCAACCCAGGCGAAGATAAGAAAAAATGTCTTCCAATCAAAACCCTAATTCCCTCTACCCGCAAGTAATCGATTCAAACCCAGACAGAAATTCTGCATTTCTCTCAAACAATTCTTCTTCTTCATCATCTCTATATCCATCAATCAATTCCTCGCGTGTTTCAGATTCAAAACCCTCTCATTCAAATCTCTATCCATCGATCGACATGTCTGACCTCGCGGAAAATCTCTTCCCAGACGAACCTAGCGCTAATTCTACCTCTCCCTCTGCACCAATCGAATCATCAGAAGAAATCATTATCAAAATTCCGGGTACGATCGTACATTTGATCGATAAGCAACAAAGCGTTGAACTTGCGTCCGGTGATCTAACAATAGTTTTGATCCGTCAAAATAATAACCTAGTTGCAGTTCTTGCACGGATCCCGAACGAGATCCAGTGGCCGTTAACGAAAGACGAAGCAGCGGTAAAACTCGATGATTCGCATTACTTCTTTTCCCTCCGAGTTCCGGTATCCGAAAGTTCAGATTCCGATGATGAAGCTAAAAATTGCAGTTCTGATAATCAGTTGAATTATGGATTGACCGTTGCATCCAAAGGGCAGGAAAAGCTTTTGAAGAAATTTGATGAAATTCTGGAGAAGTATAGCAGTTTCTCTGTTCAGAAAGTTGAGAAGAAGAAGAAGTCTGAAGTATTGGACGAATCATTGGCAAGAATGATTTCTCCATCAGAGATGAAGGAGAAGAAGGAGATGATGGAGGAGAGATCGGCGGCGTATTGGACTACATTGGCTCCGAATGTGGAAGATTACAGTGGATATGTTGCAAAGGCCATTGCAGCAGGGTCGGGGCAGTTGATAAGGGGTATTTTGTGGTGTGGGGAGGTGACTGTAGATAGGTTGAAGTGGGGGGATGAGATATTGAGGAGGAGGATGGATAAGAATTCTAAGCCTAGTGAAATTAGTCCCGAAACTAGGAGAAGGATCAAAAGGTAACATTTTTCCAGTGGTACTGGTAGATGATCTTTGTAATGGAGTTGTTAATATATTATTAGTAGGAATCTTCCAAACCATATCATTTATTTTGTTTGAAATAATTATAGCAGGCTTCTGTGCGAGTGTATGATCATTTTAACATGAATTCTAGCAAGTGATGTGTTTTATCTTATTTACTATTAGTTTTTATGTTTAAAGGATATACTGTTGGTATGCTAAATTTGGAATGGTTCATGGCCATTTTGTTTTGTTGATTAGAATTGGTTCTTCTGAATTTATTTTATGTTTAACTCTTTTTTTCTAACGTATTTGCTTTGGGAACATCAGTAGTTGATGCCGATTGATTATTTTATGCAGGGCTAAGAGGGTCACAAGGATGTCAGAGAAAGTGGCTACTGGGGTGCTCTCTGGGGTTCTGAAGGTGTCTGGATTTTTCACGAGCTCTGTGGTGAATTCAAAAGCAGGGAAGAAGTTTTTCAGTCTTCTGCCTGGGGAGATTGTCCTTGCTAGTCTTGATGGTTTTGGTATGTCTCATGTTCTTTGCATTATTTGTGCTGAAGGGAATTGATAGGAATTGCCTTTCATGAAAATGAAATGAATGAACAGAATGACTTGGTTTTAGAATCGTCGAATGCAGAATCAATAGAAACTGCAGAAGTACTTACACAAGACCAGGTAGCTATGTCATGTACGGTTACTGGAGTTGTTAAAACTTGTATCATCCAAGACATCCACTGAAGAAAATATGTACCAGCTTATCATAAGTTTTAGCAAGGGAAGCATTAGCCATGCCTTGTTAACACACTTAAGAATGAAGAGCTGATATGGCAAAAAGGCATTATGCATACCTCAGGTAAGCTTCTAAGGAGCAAGGAGGCAATCAGCTTTGATCTGCCACCACTATGGAGTTTAATATTTGATTTGGCGTTGAATGTAGGATTAATTTGATTCATTTTCTTAACATTTTTGTTGTTGCACTCCAGAGGTTAAATAAGCCCTGTGAAATGCAACAGTTCTAGCAAAGAAACCATATTGTCACTGCAGTTTTAGAACTCAGACAGCTAGAATTCTTGTTTTTCTTTTCATGCTAAATTAACAACCGAAAGAAGGTCGTCATTTTCTCTTTGTATAGAGACATCAATGTCTAGTTGATTCTCTCACTATACAACTGTTTAGCTTCAAGTGCTGTTTATGTGGTTTATAGAGGCATGGTGCTTGGATGTTGACATTAATGTGAATGCTGTGATAGAGCGGAGCCTCTGCTTTGATGCTGAAATGAGGCAACATTTGCATTGGAAGCCTTTAGTATTCAAGTTTTTTCAGTCTTTCTTGTTGGCAACTTTTACTCTTCTTTTGGTAATAAACTGGTTGGATTGTCTGCATACTCCAAGTTTCTATGTTTTGGATTTGGACCCTGTTGAAATTGTCACACTATCACATTCATGGAAGTACCAAACCTCAGGGTCAATAGCATCCATATCAGTTCCAGTCAACCCTCAATCTCTTTTCTAACTCATGAATCAGAGGGAGTCCATGACAAGTCTGTTTCTTGGCTTCCTTGGGGTCTGTACAGTTCTCTGTCTCAAGAATCCTGAAAGACTTTACCTTTATTATCAATAAATAAACTACCAATGCCTATTAGTCTTTGATACCCCATCAGTCACTCAGTGGAGTTAGACTTCTGAACATAATTTTTGGCAATGGTGATTATTTTGTATACTCCTTGAAATGTATCATTTCCTTGCATTCCCCAGAATCATGTCAAATTATAGAATAGTTATTGTACAACTACTGATATAAAGGAGTCAAGTGCTATTCTTACAACTGATTAAATCACTCTGCTTCCCTCTTTAGTAATTCGTGTCATTAAGAAAATAGAAATAGAGTGAGTATTTAATCCTTTCAACATATGTCGTGTGTTATTAGCCTTCTGAAAGACCCAGATGATCAAGTAATGTGAAACCACATTGGCTGTGCCACCTTTTTTGTGCCATCTTGCTGAGTTATGAGCTGCATCCTGAATCCTCTACTACTTTATGACCCTACTCAGAACTATTGACCGGTCTGAATTTCTTCCTTTTTATGAGTTAATAGTATGTTATATGAAAGTGAAGAATTGCTGTGTGTCATTCAGTACAAGAATTGGGAAAAAATTATGGCCAGAAATATGCAGCGGCTATCCAAGCTTTTAGATAGAATCTCCTTCAAATAGCCAAGAAAAAACAAGAATACAAGAACATATTCTATGTACTAGCTCGACTGGAAAATAAAGTGCCGGATTGGCTACTTCATGTTCATTCAGTTTCTGTCTCACTTGCTTCCTTGTGAATCCCAGTGCAGTCTTCAGTTTCAGTTTCTGGTTGAGGTATGAGCTTCATGTGCTTCGTTAATAATTAGCATACTGGTTCGTAGGACATGCTTCCTATATTTTGCACTTTGAAGGAAGACGTGCTTGGTCAACAGAGTTGACCTTAGAAAGAATCTAAAGCTATTCCCTGTTAATGTTTATTTGGCATATTGCTGTAGGGAGCAATTGATTAAATGTTAAAGGGAAAGATCCTGAAAGTCCACTTTCTCCAAGTTTTTAAATATATCCTGCTCTTGTCAGTTCAAAATGTTTATCCAATGGCATCTAATTGGATCAGAATATATGTAATATCTAGGTAGCAGCTGTTTGATGGTGATGGGACGTGAAGTGGCAGTGTCCATATCATATTGATGATTGAGATTTCTTTAGGCAGGATATCTAGATGAAGGGATGAAGGGAGCGCAACCGTAGAGTTGTCTTCTTGAGACTTGGAGGTCTCAGGTTTGAGGCATGGAAACAGCCTTTTGCAGAAATGTCAGATAAGGCTGTGTACTATAGACCCTTTGTGGTCCGCCCTTACCCCGCATACATGGGAGCTTCGTGCACTGGGCTGCCCTTTTTTTTTAATGTAGTTTCTGGGAGATTGAATTGTTTTCTGAATTGTATCATCTCTGCCACAGTACAGGAGAATTTAAGATGTTCCTTTTCTGCCAAACAGAATTTGCGACTTGCCCCTCATCTAAAGTTCAAGAAAGATCTGATGTTATGCAATTCATTATATCTTTTAATTCTTATTATTAGTAAACTATGCAATTGTACGCATCATAATCTCACCTTAGCTAATTAGGTTTTATGTAGGACAGGTACTCTTTCAAATTTTAATTTTGCACTATTGAGACAATCACAGCCCCTTTGACTGTCCTGGATAAAATTGACTGGACTGGATGAACTTACAGTGTAGTCAATTTGTATGAAGGGCAGTCAAAGGGATTCTGATTGTCTGAGTAGCGCAAAATTAAAGTCCCTTAGAGGAAGAGGGGTACTTTCCTGTGCCAAACAAGCTGCGTAAATCTTGTCAGGTGATCAATTTTTATTAAAAAAAGAAAAAAATGCAAGTCTTATATATAATTTTAAATTCTATCTTAGATATAATTTTAAATTCTAGGGTTTATATTTGTACACCTTTCTAGAAGAAGGGACATGTTAGATCCTTTGTTAAGGCTCCACAGAACAGCAGTAGTCTACACTACATCTTGCTTATACTGAAGCCATTTGTGGTCTGATGTACATCTTATAAAGAAGAAGAAAACTCGTTGGATCCTTTGTTGAGGCTCTATTGAACGGTAAACTGTCTACATTAACATCTTGGGAGTTTGCTGTCCCCTTAATAAAGAGTTGTTGAAAGGAGGTTTTGTTCTAAAAGAAATTCTACAATGAAAAGAATTTAAGACTATAGTCTCATACTACATGCGAAGGATGAATGCAGGCATGAAAGGTTGTCATTTACAGATGGGTGCAATGGCTCTGTTGGACTTGCTTCATATGTAATGGCATGTTCCCGTGAAAGTTTTTCATTTTTGTTTCTTTTCTTTCTTTCTTTTTTGTAAGATTAATGTGCTAATGTTTCTTTGTGGCAGTTAGTTCCAAACACACAGATCTTTTATATTTCACTCTATCTTTCTGATCCAGTATGGTGTCAACGGTTTTTTTATTTGCTTGTATTGACTTGGAAGCATTTGATGGAACATTTGGCCTGCACAATGAGTACTATAATGTTCAAAGCGTTGTAATTCAATAGCTTTCATTACCAAACCCAATTTGGTTGCAATTTCGATTTTTGTCCTTCTCTTTTTGGCTGTTTTTTGTTTTGTACTTGAGTCCTTTTTACTACCTTGGATTTCCCGAGCTTTCTCAAAACACTGATGGACTATTTCTGCTGGTGAAAATAGGCAAGGTGTGTGATGCCTTTGAAATTGCTGGGAAGAATGTTTTATCAACATCATCAACTGTCACAACTGGAGTTGTGTCTCACAAGTAAGTTTGTTCTTATACGTTAATCATTTATTTTCGTTGCTGAATTTTGGATTATGATATGTTGCTGACTGTTACTTGAGTGAAGAACCATGCCATTCTCTTGATTTAACTTTTGGAACTTCTTCCAAGCAAATTATGTCACTGAAAGGGAGAGCATGACATGCTTAACCACACGTAGTACAGAAATGATCTATTGTTCTGAAGCCATCGCTTGCTTCTGTTCCCCTTTTCCAGTCTCCATTGCATGCGTGGCCTCCAGTACTCTGCTTGCATGCTTCACAAAAGAATGCCAGTAGCAAATTTCCTTTTAATTGTTGAAAACATGGTTGCTGAGTTATCTTTGTTGAAGATAGTTTCTTTAGCCATTTGTCTTTGAGTAAAAGTATCATGAATTTCTTCAGCTATTTATCTACAAATATAGGTGTTATGAACTGATCACAGCGAAGAATCCCTGGTAACTTTGTCCTATTTCTATCTTTTGAAACTCTACCACTAGTGTTAACCCTTGAACCTTGACTAAGAATTCTAGTCTAGTTACATAAACCTGTTGTTGTAGGTATGGTGAAGAAGCGGCCAAGGCGACGAATGAAGGCCTGGATGCTGCTGGGCATGCTATGGGAGCTGCCTGGGCTGTATTTAAGGTACGAAAGGCATTCAATCCAAAGAGTGTCATCAAGCCGACAACGCTGGTGAAAGCTGCCGCTAAAGAGGCTGGCAAGAAGTCCAAGTAGCGAGAGAGTGGCAGTGGTGCTGCCTTTGTACATGGTTAAGCGCAGGGAGATCATGCTGGCTTGCTGCTAGTTTTGTGTAGGTCTTGTGAAATGCTTTCCCACAGGCTGCTGGAGAATGTAAGATTATGGATTACTGATCATATTTTATTGACAAGGAGACTATCCCCCATTTAGATATACTTCTTCTTTTATCTTTGAAGTTTCTGTCCGAGATTCCTTCATTTGCCCAACAATTATGTTCACCCAGAAACACCATATCAGTGCAGATGTACTTGTTAAATGATCGTAGCCGTTTTCTTGTCTAGGACCTTGAAAAGTTTTTGCTCTCTACTTTTCCTTAATCTCTTTGCCTTTTTGTTTCGGTGAAGGGATTTGGAGGGTATATTTACTCTCATTAATCCATTTTTTATTGTTCATTCTTTTTCTTGCATCTTGATTTCCACTTCTATGCTTTTTTTTTCTCTCCTTAGACCTAGTGATGATTTAGTCTTTTGTAGAATTTTCACAGTTAAAAACATATTACGTAACAGCTTTTGACCTCATTTTCCATCCATCTTAACAGAATTTGCCCACCAAAAGGCTAATTTTGCAACCCCATTAAACCACATGAGGAAATTGAAATTGGTCATAACTATAGAACTTGTTTATAATTTATTTTATTTTATTTTTTACAGTAAAAAGCTACGAAGCAATCTACCCGTATAAGGAGGGTAAAATCGTTCTTTACAGTATATGTTAAATGGATGATCGATTTTACAACCCATTCAAACTTGAAAGGTATAACTAACTGGAACCAAACTGCATGGGTAATTGAAGTTGTCCCTAACTACATGGTATTAATATTTTCTCAAAAAATAAAAAAATCTGCATCTCTTTTTTCCAGGTAAATTAGTTCATAGTGTTGCTTGAGATAAGTTGCGAAAATGGAACAAGGATGCTAACCCTATAACGTTGCTCCAATGGGTTTTCATACATAGACAAGCTATGCTTGGTTTGATTATTTCCAGCTTTTAAATTTAAGGTGCTATTTACAAACAATGGCACCTTTTCTTGTTACGTTTGGTTGGAGGTTTTGGGTGTCATTTTTTCTTTGTTGGATTTGTTAGACTTGCTTAAAGGATTGAGGTGATAATTTTTCCTTGTTGAAGAGATCTCGAGTACATTTAGGAACTAGAATAATAGGTTATGGGTAGTTTGCTTCGTCAATAAAAGAAAAAATTATAGATATTCTACAGTTAAGGTTAATTTCAATTGCCACCTGTGATTTAATTCTAATAAATTATATTCATTACTTCTTACTATATAAAAGAAAAAATTATAAATATTCTACAGTTAGGGACTATTTCAATCACCTCCTCTGGTTTAATTCTAGTCAATTATATTCATGGGGTTCAACTAGATTGCAAAATTAGCTTTTTAATAAGCAAATTCTGTTAAGATAGATAAAAAAAAGGAGATCATATGCTGTCAGGTGATAGGTTTTTTACTTAATCTTTTGCAAAAAATTTAGATGACACTTTCCTCCTTGGAAAACCCTAAATCAAACAATCCCTAAATAGTCCACAAACTAAATGTAAGCAGAAAAGAAAACATAGAAGCACAAATCAAGTTGCAAGAAATAGAAAGAAGAATAAAAAAAGATGGATCAGTGAGAGTAGATATGAGAGCTAGCCTCCAAATCCGTTCTTCACTCACTCACTCTCTTCTTCCTTCTCATTGTAGCTGATTTTTCACTTTCAAGAACCAACAACCACTTGTTAATGACATCTTTGTTATCAGAATTCACATTCTCTCTCATAAAATCAAATCCATCAGTTCTGATCATCAATTCCAATCTTGGCAAGAAATGAAAAGGCCAAGAGAAAGAAGCAAAGTAAAAAATAAATAAACAATTCGAGGTCTGGGAAAAAAAAAAGTGTATATAAGGGAAGGTAAAATCATACTTCATCTATAAACATGAATAGAAGGCTGATTTTACAACCCATTCAAACCTCAAGGATATTAGTAACTAGAACTAAACCACAGGGGTAATTGAAATTGACCCTAACCATAGGACATTAATTTTCTAAAAAAAAAAAATTAAAAATAAAAATCTGTGGTTCTTTTTTCCGTGTAAATTAGTTAATAGTGTTGCTTGAGATAAGTTGTGAAAATGGAACAAGGATGTTCAACCTGTAACTTTGCTTCCATGGATATTCATACGTAGACAAGTAATGCTTGGTTTGATCATTTCCAGCTTTTAAATTCAAGGCACTGCTTACATCTACATCCCAACTAGATTGGATCTCAAACATTTGAATTAGATTAACTCTTTGGTAAAAGAAATGCTGTAGTTTACGCTATTTGTTAGCTTAGCAGAGGTGTGGCAAGTTGGTTGGAGTCAGGTCCCAGCTTCAAATTCCGCTTCCAACTTACCCAGATCGATTTCTGTACAAGTGCAAGGATTATCTGCAGCACGTTATTTTCATTTCTTTTTTCCCAAAATGTGTTGTTTATCAGAAGCTCCTTTGCCTATTCTTCTATATCTCTTTCACTTCCAAAGCTCCCATCACTTGGGCACCTTTGATACCTGGCTAATAAGTGACATGAATAGAGGGCAGGCGCAGTGGATGAAGCTTCTACCCATGCAGGGTTCAGGAAAGAGAAGGAGTATAAGGACTTATATTATGCAATTTAATCTTGCATTTTTATAAGAAGCTATTTTTATGGCCTGAACCCCTACTTCAAAGTCGCAAGATGCCAAGGCTCCTTGCTTTGGTGATGAGCACTAGGATAGCTTTTCCCATTATGGAATTGTGATTGACATCTCAAAGATACCCCAAATCTTATGCGTGCTGTCTGTCAAGATTCCGAACTTGTCCCATATCGAACCAGCACTGAGTGGAGAAATTATTTGCAGAATTAAATGAAATGATGGACAACACACACCTTGCCCTTGAATTTGCAATGTAACTCCAACTGCTCCATGCTGGCAGTTCTGTTTGCTTGTAATTAGAGTTGTGTATTCACTTTTTCGTTGCAATAAAATGACGAGGGGCCACTGTGATTAGATCGTAGTGGGTCTGATCTTGATTGATGTGAACTTCCAATTTATACCCTTCCTTTTATCTTTCCGTGACTCAACCACCAGTCCAATTCTGTTCATCAATACAGTGTTATCTTTTGAAGAAAGATGATTAGAGATACGTAGGAGATGGTTTATTGTTCAAGGGCATGATTTCTGATTTCTGTGATTTGGGGTTGAGATCCAATGAGCCGTTTATGAATGGTTTGGATCAATCAAAAGTTGGCCCAATTTAATTCCATAGTAGGTTGAAGGGAAGCCTTGGTACAACAGTAGAGTTGTCGTCGTGTGACCTTAAGGTCACAGGTTCAAGGAGTGGAAACAACCTCTTGCAAAATGCAAGATAAGGCTACGTACTATTGACCCTTGTGTTATGCTCCTTCCCTGGACCCAACATATGCAGGAGCTTCATGCACCAGGACAAGTAGATTGTCTTATCTACATTATGACGAGGTACCTGCATGTTTGGGCCAGGCACTGAGCTTTGCGAGCCAAGCTGTGATGGCCGGGCCTTTGTGTGCCATGCTGCGAATGTCATGACTTTGAACCCGCCTGTGCTGAGGCCAGGAAAGTGACCTGCATATAAGGTAAGCCTACCACCTAGCCTGGCTGCCAGTGCCCACTAAATGTGCTCTGGCCGGATACTTGTGATAAAGGGACGGGTCGATCCTGGTAGGCAAGGCAGTGCTGCATCAAGGTGTTCCACACGCTGGCCTGTGCTGCACTGGGCCGGGGCATGGTGGCTTAGTATTCCTCTACATACAAATTGTAACTCCAAAAGACTGCAGTCTGTATGGATCCATATCCAAGCATGAACATTTCAATGCATAACTAGATTTGAATTTGAATGAAGTGATCAGGAATATTGGCTCAATTTGACATACTTTTTGCCTGTTCAGTATGGGCCTTTACTCACCTGTCTACTCTCTATCACACGCAAGGGATCTATGGCTATCTGGGCAGTTACATTTTGTGAGTTATTTGCACGGCACACATCTGATGGAGCATTGCATATAGCAGAAATATTCCTCATACGGTTTCATAAGCTGCACTTGGGTTACATTTCTCAGCTATCTTGGAAGTTGGAACTTCACAAATCCATGTAGTACAACAGGAAAAAAGTGGAAAGGTAAGAAAACATGCAACAAATTCGTTTCTCATTTTTAGTTTTACCCCACAACTAAATCCAACTGCTTGTGGACAGAACAGAAGCGGTAACCATTACACAGATACAAGACCAACATTTACTCTGCTACTATTTTCGGCTTATTGCTGTTCAACTCATCAAATACTGTACTAAACTTGCTCTTCCGTATCAAAGCCAAATACTACTATCGTCAGTAAGTAGACTTAAATGGTTTATAGGACTTGAGATCAAGGACGACTCCGGCAATCGACCCACAGGCAGCGGCTACCGAAACGATCAAACAGGTGAAGTTCAACATCTGCAGCCCAATCCAATGGCTTGACCATTTTGGGATCCTTCTTGAGGAAATGTACATTTCCACTGGGAAATAGACTGTCAATGGCCAAAATCCGAAGGCTCCGAGGATCCCAACAACGTCATTGAAGAAGGGCATCAGCATCGAAATAATGGTCGTTATAACCACAAAGGCAGTCCTCCATGCAAGTCGGAAGAGGTTTACATCGTATGTAGAATTTGTGAAGGGTATCGAGATCACATACTCCTGCGTGATGAAGTCACTCTTGGGCCACCTCTTTGCGCTCCATTTCTCAACAAATGCGAATAAAGGTTGGCAGTAAACCTACAAGTAATTGCAGAAGGTTTTGTAGCTAACCATCCTAGCTGATTGGACATTACTGTAAGGGCAGTTCCGGCCTATGCGGGGCCCAGAAAAAGGGCAGATCACAAGGTCCTAAAGTACATAGCCTTATCTTGCATTTGCAAGAAGCTGTTTCCATGTCTTTAATCCGTGACTTCAAGGTCACACGACGACAACTTTTATTGTTGTGCCAAAGCTCCTTGTGATTGGACATTATTGTATGCTCCCAAAAAGAAATAAAAAGAATAATGGTCCAATAATCCAAAAATTTATAGGGGCTGTGCATTAACTACCTGATAAGCTCCAACCAGGTGAACGACGATAGCTACATTGGCAATATCAAGGAGCCAATAAGGATTATAAAATCCAAATCCAGTGAGGAGATTGCCGGGAGCTTGGTTTCCGAAAGCAGCATAGCCCATGCATCCACAGAGCAAGTAGAACGCAGTGGTCACAGCAATGCTCATTGAAGTGGCTTTCTTCATGGTCTTGTGCTCAGCCGGTGGCGACTTAATAGTATCCTGCAAGCATATATTATGACATCCATTACTTAGTTCGGCTTTAAAGAGTGCAATATGAAAGAAAATCCTTTGACTGTCACTGTGGCAAAACAAAAAACCCACAAACCATTTGTTCTTCTCACGTCAATGGTTCTTAGCAGGTTTTTCGTTGTCTTAGTTGATGTATGTTAGGAATTAATGGGCATATGAAGTGCTAGATTAAGAAGGGGAGCCTTAGTGCAACAGTAGAATTGTCGTTGTGAAACCTTGAAGTCAGGAGTTCAAGACGTGTAAACAGCCTCTTGCAAAATGCAAAGTAAGGCAGTGTACTATTGTGTCCACCCCTTTCCGGATCCTGCTTCGTGCACTGGGACTGCCCTTTTGTTATGAAGTGCTAGATTAATAAATAATACCTGAATTTCTATGAGGATAATGGAATAGGAATAGGCAAAGGCAATATCTCCGAGTGCTTGCAAACTCCTCCACACCTTTTGAGTTGGAGTCACTTCACCTATGCTGATGCCCGTAAGGCTTCCTTTGAAACTCCCATTCTCTACAACGTCAACAGTCATTTTTTAGAGCATGTTTAGATTCCTATCCTTTGCATGACAAGTGCATAAATCATATGTATGCCTTAATTCTACGATTGTATGTGCAATGTACTAACAAGACAATATCTTAACCAAAAGAAAAACTAGATGCAAAAAGTCTCCCACTCTATCTGATCTCTGCATCTGTGTATATGAAGTAGCTTTACAAGCTTATGGTGCATGAAGATGGGTTAATGATTAATTGATCCATGCTTATTTGTTTGCAATGGAATACGCATACTTGAGCACAGGTACATGTATATGGATAAGACTAGCATGTACTTGCATTAATAATACATGGTACGCGGTGCTCACGGCTTCCAACTATACCTGTTAGCAGCTTTACTTTTGCTTGATGATTCAAATTGTTCATCAGATGGCTCCTACGTGACAAATCCTCTAAAAACTTACCTTTCAATTTATGAAAGGGCACAGGGTAAAAGTCCACGTCAAAGTTAGAAAATTCCTCACAAGATCAGCTGGATTTCTACTATTGTGGCTTGCGAGAATATATATATATATATATATACACACACACATGGGATGTTTTAATTTTAGCTATTTTATGCAGATACAAGGAATAGGTGACATTTGAGTGGCTAGAAAAAAGTAAAAAACAGAAAAAATTAGACGAAATGACAGTTAGAAACTTTTTCTTGACCAATTGAATGTCACTGTACTTTACACCTGCAATTCCTTGTTGAAATTACCACTCCCATATATGTGTGTGTGTGTGTGTAACGCCCCGGGTCTAGGCTCATCAGTAACAATATTATCCGCTTTGGGCCCTGAGCCTATACGGCTTTGTTCTTACCCACAACGGGGTAAAACACGTTGTTACTGGTAAAGCCCACCCATACCCATATCAATAGCCGAAGAACCTTTTTCCTAGCCGATGTGGAACTAACTCTCAGTGCCTCACCTTGCCTAGAAGCCTGCCAGCCCTCTTGGCCTGCCCTCATCGACCAAGGCTAGCCCTCTCCCCTCCTTAGGAGCCACACGACCTCGCGTGGGGTTAGCCTGCCACCCTCGGGGTCGAGGTCCTGCTCTGATACCACTATAATGCCCCGGGTTTGGGCTCCTCAGTAACAATATTGTCCACTTTGGGCCCTGGGCCCACACGGCTTTGTTCTAACCCACGATGGGGTAAAATGCGTTATTACTGGTAAAGCCCACCCAGACCCTTATCAATAGCCCATGAACCTTTTTCCTAGCCGATGTGGGACTAACTCTCAGCGCCTCACCTTGCCTAGAAGCCTGCCAACCCTCTTGGCCAGCCCTCATCAGCTTGCTCTCATCGGCCAAGGCTAGCCCTGTTTGGTATCAGAGCGGGACCCCAACCCTGAGGGTGGCAGGCTAACCCCACACGAGGTCGCGTAGCCCCTAAGGAGGGGAGAGGGCTAGCCTTGGCCGATGAGGGCGGGCCTGGAGGGCTAGCTGGCTTCTAGACAAGGTGAGGCGCTAAGAGTTAGTCTCACATCGGCTAGGGGAAGAGTTCCTAGCCCGTTGATCAGGGTTCGAAGGACTTTCAATCCAATTACGCGTTTTACCCCATCGTGGGTAAGAACAAAATCATGCGGGCCCGTGGCCCAGAGCATACAATATAATTAGATGTGAAACGAATCCGGGGCGTTACACAGTAACACTTTACTTTTGATATATGTGCGTGTAACACTTTACTTTTGATGTATATATATATGTGTGTGTAACACTTTACTTTCAAAAGTTTCTTCTCTCTCTCTCTCTCTCTCTCTCTCTCGCTGTTAGGCAAATTGCTCAAGGTGATGTGTATGAGCCTTACCTGCCACTTTGGCGATGCCCAGGCCAAGACCAACAGTAGAGTAGGTAAACGACATGACTGCTGCAACGATGGAGAGCCACCACACCTGATCAAAGTCTGGGATTTGAGAGAATATCACCTCTGTTATACCAAACATTATCATGTATCCGTTGCCATTGATTTTACATGGGTCCTTCCCTCCACTCTTGTGGTAGCAGTTCGATCTCTTAATTGCCCTGTAAATTAAAATTTAAAAATAATCAGTATGAGATATCCACTGAATTAAAAAGGAGAAGGAAAAAAATCAGATGAGTTCTCTTATCATTTTCTGACGATAGTAAAAGTAAATAATATCAAATAGGCTAATTTTCTTTGCTTTTCTTTCTCTTTTTTTTCTTTTTCATTTTCCCTGACGAGGTTGATCGCTATATTAAGAAGAAGAAAGAAAACGAAATTAACTTATTTTTCTTTTGTATATTTTGAACAGAATATTTGAATCCAACTTATTTTGTTAGGATGACTTACAAACTCTCCTTGTATTTAGCAAATTAATTCTCGAACATTTTATAAATGTTATGTATGTACACTCTCTTTACTGAACACTGTTTTAAACACAGTATTTTCTATACTGATAAAGTGATAAATCCATAAGTATTAAGGGAGTTAACTCACATCATGCTAATTGAAGCAGCAATGGTGTACCCAATGGCGACACCAAAAAGGTTCAAATACTGAATGCCCCCACATATTTTAACCTTTGCTCCACCTGCAAAAGAAGAAAGACAATGGCAGTGTCAATTATCTGATAGATATAATTATCCGTTGATCTGATCAGATAGTGAAAAGACATTTCACCTAAGTTAGACTTGACAGCATCCATATAGGTGTAGTTTCGCTTTCCGGTTGTGGGATTGCCGGACCTATAACATTGTGACAGAAGGTTGGAGGTGTAGAAGATGACGATTGCAAAGAGGATCATGATCAAGGGTCCTGCTACCCAACCAAGCTGTGCGATGGCCCATGCTAGCGAAAGCACCCCGGAGCCAATAACTGCAGTAATTATGTGTGATGCTGCAGTCCACACAGTGCCTGCATATATTGCGAGTTAGATTTTGAACAGGCATGCATAAGCTAAGATAAAGGCACATAAAGAGTATTTTTGTTCATTCATTAAATGTTGATGATTTTCAAGGACTGAGACCAGGGATTGCAGCTCTACAAGGGTGTGACACGCCTGTGTCTTCGCATTATCTTGCTATAAGTAAAAATTTTAGAACCAAATTATGAACGCTTCAAACCTTGTTTGATAAAACACCCTTAACTTTATTAAAAGCACTCTTGTTACCTGTTGATAGTTTTGCAAATTGTGGCAGCCTCTAAAAGCTAACTAGAGAAGTATACAATGAGGAAGTAAGTTGAATTATCAAATATGGAATCGACGTCTATATCACCCGAACAACAGCATATCTGCAAAAGCACTCCAACCTGTTCTCTTCAAGCGGCCATCGTCATCGAAGCAATTGGAATAATCACGCTGTGGATCGATGCGTTCGGTGTCGCCAGCTGATTTTGGTTGGACTTCTATTTGCAAATAGCGACCACTGCGGTGGTTCTCATCCCCCTAATTAAAATGGAAATGAGGAAGAGCAAGAAGAAGAGTAAGTATCATCTGAAAAAGTTTCTGTGAAAGTAGTAGCATGAACAACTTAGTAAGGATTTAGATGGCATACATGGCTGATTCTGGGAGGTAGAGTTCGGCTTCTAGACAACATAGTGATGTAGCAGAGATGAAGCTAATGGGGGAGAGAGAGAGAGAGAGATGATGATGAAAACTTTTGCTTTTGAGATAGAGATGAAGGTGATGAATTTTACTCTCTGTGGATGGGCTTTTATAAGGGGTTCATATTGAGGACTAGAGAGAGAGTGTGTGTTGAAATTTGATCTATGGCAAAATAAACGCCTTTGACTTCTACAATTTAACTCTTAATTTTTTACACGGTTGTATGTCTTCTACGGACTTGGACTCTTTTCATACAAATAACACTCAAAAGTCAAAAAAGATGGCGACGTCTAAACCTTGATAAATCTGTCTACCAAACATTGCATAAAAGGCAGCCCCAGTGCACAAACCTCCAGCATATGCAAGGTCCAGGGAAGGGGCAGATCACAAGAGTCAAGAGATTGTTTACAGGCCTTGAACCCATTTCCTCAAGATTACACAACGATAACTCTACCATTGTGCCAAGGCTCCCCTTTATTGTTTACTATAGTACATAAATTTCTTTGAACATCCCTCCTTGCTACTGATGTAATATCCATTGTTTGCTATATCAAATGTCCAGGTTTATGATTTCATGGTACTGTAGTTATAGAAGGATCACATTTTCAAAGCTTGTAGGAGTTGGGCAATCCTCATTCTTCAAGGAATGGACCCATTGATTGATGAGTGTTGAGTTCCGAAGTAGATATATCTGTCGATCATGCTCATAATAAGTAATTACCTCTCTCCCATTGGAATTGTTGGTGGAACCATGTTCTGTTCGGTGGGCAGCACCTCCGCAGGAAACCGAATGTCTTCTTCTGAAGGATTGAAACTACTGCCATCAACTTAGTAATCCTAATTGGTAATTTTAAGATTTAAATGGCAACATTATATACAATCTCCGAAGAACCTAATTTACTTGTTCTTGGTAGATTGTCTCTTGCAGACATTTCTAGCCATGCTTGATGGATTGACAACAAAGTTAATGCCTTGTGGTTATGCAAGCTCCCACATCAAATAACTCTTGAGGCTCCAATTAATGACCTAAGAAAGGGATGTTTGAAATTGGAAACAATTAATACTCCAAAGTCATTGCCTAGAGGGTTTACGTTTGTCATCCATGTTATGGCCCATTTCTTGATTGTTACGTGATATAAGAAGTTGCCTAGAGGAAGAAGAGATGCTAGATTCTTACCTAGCACACAAGTCAGAGTGCCAAGGCCCCAGTTTCTGAATAGTATCTATGATTATTCGTGTTTGGGTGACTAAAAGTACACTTTCAGTTTCCAGACTCATCAATAAGCATGCAAAATAAGAAAAATCAGATGAACGGGTGTGATCACACCTTTTACAAAAGGTGAGGCCCACCATAGTAAAGTGGGTGCTTATTACTCTAGGAAGAATGTGAGAGTTAGGCATTGGTGACTAATGCAAAAGACTTGTGGTAGTAGTAATCACAGATTTTCTGGGCAAAGTACTTCTTTAAGGATCCCATTAAGAGTGATGAAAGTTATGATTATGTCCGATAATTTGGTCATGGAAATGAATTTTTCGCTCTTTTTTTCCCTTTTTCCCCAAATCGTTACTTTCACCTTATTTGAAGTTTTCTCATCAGTTGTTGGAAGTCATTTTAATTCCCCAAATGGAACCAATATATTTTTCTTAATAATTAGCATTTTTCTGAATTAGAAAGTAGTTAACATAATGCAGTCCTATTATCCATGGTTTTATTTTTCTTTGGTAAAAGAAAAGTCTTGAGGAAGCATAGAAGGGATTGTATTATGATTCAAATAATTTATATGCTAGAGTATACTATTAATGAGCGATTAGCTATAGCTAAACTTGGATAATTCTAAACCTATGCTTTGTGGTTTGTGAACAAAAAGCTAAGCTTACTATTAATTAGCAAATCTTTGACAAATCAAAGGAGCTTGCAAGGTCTCAGGAGGGCAAGTTTTGGCATTAGAGATATTTATAACCAAGCTCACCAATATATTGTTGGAAATATAGATAACTTGCACAATATAATCTGATGAATCTTAGCTTGGATATATGCATCGAAGTGACTCCTTGATGATAGTTGAAGCCTTTCAATAAGTACAAGGGATATTGTAGTTCTATCTTTGGGACCAAAATCAGTCCGTACTAGTCTTTAAAATGAATGTTGTAAAACCTAAAGTCTTTACATCTCTTTTCAAAACAATAACATCTCAAAGATAAATCATATTTAAAAAGCCCAGAAAAGAAAGAACTTCACAAGTTTGGAACCCTATAATAAGAGTTATATATGCCAAAATGGGCTGGCTCTAAAACAAGAGATTTTACAAGGAAAAGAATTCTTGAAGAGTGATGCCAAAATGACCAAACACAAGAGAGAGAACAACAATAGAGTGGATTTCTAAAATAATAATAATAATAATAGAGAGATGCTCAAAATTGGGTAATTTTAAATAAATTAGAGAGTAGAGTGATACTCAAAAATGGCAAGCTCTAAATTCTAAACAAATCAGAACTAGAAGAGAACAAAGTGATGCTCAAAATCCTATAACTTTAAAAGAAAGAGATAATAGAGAATGTCTTAATTGGACAAACTCTAAAATGCCAGAGGCTAGAGAGTTTTGGGAAAAGAGAAGTAAATGATGCAAGGAGGAATGGCCTAGGTGGTCCCTTTATGAACATGAGGTGCTTGGCTACCAAGCAACCTTGCTTGGTCCCTAAGGCAGGCCAAAACCATCCTTAGGCAGCCCAAATAGGAAAGCCTACTGATTTTCCTATTCTAGGACCTTCCTAGTTGGTTCTTGTACACTAGATGAGCCTAGATGTCACAGGCAGTCTCTATAGCAATGGGCCAAACATCTTGGACCTCATCAATCAGTTGACCAAGCTCTAGGATATCCCAAGCCACGGACCATTCATCATGATAGGCCTGGGATGGATCACTCTTAAAATTAAAAGAAATTAGGTCAGCCAGTAACATTGCAAGCATGATCACTAATCTGCACAAGTGCACTTTTACACTCACTCAAGTGCTCGTGTGCATTATTTCAAGAATGTGCTCTTGAAAACAACGCGAGGAAATGCAAAAGTGTTTGTAAGAAGAAAAAATTATCTTCCATCTTCCAACATGGAATGAAAATTTTGTATTAGTTGCCAAAAGTGAAGTAGCAAAAGACAAAGGAATACAAATTCAAAAGAACTTTGAGTTTTTATTTAATTTACCAGAACTAGAGAATCTCAAATTTTCATAAACTATCCTTTAATTTCAAAACAATTCTCATACCATGCAAAACTGTATTTATAAGTTGCTTTAGTTAAAACAATTTCAACATATAAGGTTTTGGTTATTGAACAAATAGCTACCTTGCTATCTTTTTTTACAAGCTAAAAATTACAAAGTGAATCATTCAACACACTTTCACTTACAAACTCCTAAATCTGATCCCCAGAAAAAGGAAAAGTAGCAACTCTAACTTAGACCAAGCATATTTCAGGAGAGATGCCAAATTTGTGCTACCAAATGCACTAGACATTTGTTAGCAGCCTGACTTGTTCTTATGCCTGCTCATATTTTCACTTAATAGATTTGCACATCTTGCAAAAATGCAAGGTAAGGCTGCCTACTTTAGGCCATTGTGGCCCGCCCCTTCCCCGGACCCCGCATAGGCGGGAGCTTCGTGCACCGGGGCTGCCCTTTTAGATATGCACATCTTATTATGAACCAATTAGAAGCTGCAGGTACTCAATCACAAAATATGTAACAAAATTTGGAGTAGCATTATTAATGATGTGCACATTAAGAAGAGTTCTTTATCATTGCAAGAACAAAAACAAGCTCAGATACTCATCCCAAGGCCAGGTATGGAAGGCCAGATTGGTTGCAAGAAACATTTGACCTTAATCCTTACAATTTTCTCTCTTTCCCTTTGATTTTTTTTTTGTAGGCTAGCACTATTTTTCAAAACAAAGAAGTGCACCCACCTACCACTGCCCTTTCAACTAAGAGAAACGAGTGAGTATAGCCAGAGGCTGCATCATTGGTTCTGTCGTACTTACAGAAGCTTCAAGGTGAATGCTTTTGGTGCGTGCTTACAATAGAAAGACATGCAACTTGCTAGGCTCCGATAAGCACGTTTTTGTACGTCTAGCAACCGGGGTTAATGCACTAAAAAGTATAAAGGTCAGTCCAGCTTCTGTTGATGTGGGTTTGGTGAAGAAAGACCACAAAGTCTATAATCTGCAGCATTATCTTGCATCTGTTATAAATGTGCAAATATTGGCTGCTCGATCCAATTTATCGTGGAAGTATATTTTATCATACTCGAGAAAGAGTGCCCAGGATCAACATCAATAAAGTGGACACAAATAAATGATTAGATGTTGAAATATTAGAGAGAGAGAAGATGGACGGTGATATAAGTTTCTGTATGTTGTGGGATGGACAGTCAGCAAGCATTTTCTTCAACCCACCACGTGCCTTTTGACACCACTAAGAAGTACCACCCCTTACCTCTCTCTCTCTCTCTCTCTCTCTCTCTCTCTCTCTCTCTCTCTCTCTCTCTCTCCAATAATTGAGAGGAATTAATTAAGATTGTCAAGTTTGATGGATCAATTGCGGCCTCAAGAGCCTTATGTGGTGTTTGGGCTTGTGAAGCATTGCATGAATTAATGGGGAACCCAACCCTTGATTTTATGTTAGGCTCAAACTTAGTTTCTGTACTGCACATCTGCATACTAGAAAAAATCATTCACCAACTAGCAGAAAGCCATTTAGCGCAGTTGGTTACAGACAACAAGGTGTCTCTGCTCGTTATTTTGATTAGAGGTTTAAGGTGGTAGATACAAAAATACTAACAGATAGAAGCATTAAGAGCTGTTGAGCTAATAGGGTAGCCCAGTGTACTAAGCTCCTGCGAATGCAGAGTTCAGGGAAAGGACGGACCACAACGGTCCTATAATACGCAACCTTACCTTGCATTTTGCAAGAGTGATTTCCTCTCCTCAAAAAATAATATTTTATCCTCATTAAAAACTAGTCGTGATAATATTAGCAATAGAAGATGGACTCAAATGCATCAAGGATAGTCGAGAAAAATGAAATATGATTGTGGCTGAATAGCCTCTCTCCATATAGTGAAAAAAAGCGTGTACTGCTAATGCTAAACTCAGGCCACGCAGACATTTGGTCCACCAAGCACCCACACCCGCATCATTGGAACCATTGACCCTGGTTTCTTTTAGATCAAAAGTGTCCTATCTTCTTACCTGCATGATAATCTGTCTCTTTAAACAACATGATACACGGATTTGAACTTGTCCAAGTCAATGCGGGTCATTTTAGTTGACTCTCAGAATGTTGTTGAAATGACAACAGATTAAAAAAAGCTTATGCTCATAATCTTGACTGTTTGTAGGGATTAAAGCAGATAAAATGAGATCCTTTTTGGTTTCAATGGCAAGACGAGGATTATTATTAGATACAGAGGAACGCTGAATCAAAACACTCTACTTTTTGTATCATGGGTCTACCTATAGATTAAAATGGTTAGCCCCATTGCATGAAGCTCCTGTGTATGCAGGGTTCGGGAAAGGGCAGACCACAAGGGTCATTAATACGCAACCTTATGCAAGAGGTTGTTTCCACGCCTTGAACCCCTAACCTCAAGTTGCACCAAGGCTCCCCTTCAGATGATTGACCTAATTAATCTCATTTGCTTGGCTTTGGATGTCTCCTATTCTAAAACACATGCAGATTGTATGATTCTAATATCTAAAGAAATCTTCTTTTCGCAGCCAACTAGAAACCTTTCGAAGCAACCGTCTAGATTTAAAAACCAAAAACACGATCTTCTAACATGTTAATCTGCATAAATTTGGACTAGAACATCTAAAGCTAAACGAATTATATAATTAGGTCGATTATTTATGGGTGGACCCATGATGCAAAATGTAGGATCACTTTGAAACAAACAGCTTACACGCGCTTTGATTTAGCATTCCTCTTAGGTAATCTATCTGCCTATCCATTGGCAAATCTAATTAAGAACATGCTTCTTCTCCCAGCACTCATAAACAGCTTTTGTCTATAAGCTGGATAAGCTTCTGAGCTACTTCTAATTCGGTGATCTACCGGACTGAG
This sequence comes from Warburgia ugandensis, assembly GCA_035236585.1. Taxonomy (NCBI): domain Eukaryota; kingdom Viridiplantae; phylum Streptophyta; class Magnoliopsida; order Canellales; family Canellaceae; genus Warburgia; species Warburgia ugandensis. The sequence continues at coordinate 47,839,962 of CP141129.1, forward strand.
TTGAGGGAATCTCATGGAATTCCATGATAATGCATGAGTTCGGAAACTTGGAGAATAGCTTTGCCGGCACCTTGATTTTGCACCACAACCTCTGCAGTGTTTGCATCAATTTCCCCAGCTGGTCCAGCAAATGCAGGCAATGGATTACCATTTTGGTCTCTGAAAATTCCTCCAATCTCAGCTGGCCATGCGAGCACCGTCAGAATTGTATGGAGTTAAGTTACTAACCAAACAGGATCGCTGGTAGGGAGTCAACTTGAAAATGCATATCTGGTGAAGGATGCATGTTACGACCCTCATGGTGGGCACTATAAGTTGTCATGGAATTAAGTTGGCTCCCTCTTTGTCTGTCTTCGTCAGCCAAGTGTTGCAGAGTAAAGGCATTTTACGCAATTGTGCAAGGAGTGCCTATCATCGAAGTCGAAGATAGCAAAAAGAACGTAGATAAAAGTAGTAAGAAAAATTTTAAAAATTTTAGAACTAAATGAAGCCATGACAGCCAATAAAAGGAAATGGAGGAACAAAATTTATGTAGCCGACCCCTAATTGGAATAAAGTCTTGATGATAATGATATACAAGGAACGCCTCTAACATAGATGATGGATTCAAGCACGTATTGAAGCTTTGATAGTACTCATCTAATCAACTTCGAATAACAAATGAGAACCAGGTGCACTGAATTATTAATATTGTTGATCTATCTATCATCTATTGTACACACAATCAACTACGAAGCACGCTTCATCTCATTTGCCCTCCAAATCTATGCGTCAGTTTTTCTTTGCATTAAACATTTTATATCTATCCAGCCCGATTGATAACCTACAAAGCAATTAATGATATAGGACTAGAGCTTAAGAACACCCATTGGGAGATGGTGGATCCAAGTACTAAAATAGCAGTCTAATAACCCATAAATGTTGAATCGAGATAGCACAGGCATATCAAGAGCCCACGAATTTAATCTGAAGTCATATCTTAAGCTCTAGCATATGCAAGGTCTATGGAAGGGGCAGATCACAAAGATCAATAGTACAAAGATTTACCTTGCATTTTGCAAGAAGCTATTTCTATGCCTTGAACATGTGACCTCAAGGACACGGAATGACAACTCTACCATTATGGCAAGGCCCCCCTTCAACTTTATTGGGGCCCTGTAGAGATGAAAAATGTGTCGTATCACTCAAAGAGCCCAAATTTTGGGCCCATCGTGCATCCATCCAATAAGAAATGAGAGGTCTCTTTTATATTTGCCTTTAAATGTTAAGAAAAAAATAGAGAGAAAACCTATAGTTGTCCTCTTGTCCCATAGGAGGGCTTGTGTTTTAAAACATCCCAGTGAGAGGGCCCAAACTTGCAATTTCATTCCATTGTAGTATATTTCGTCAATTGCCATTAAAAACCTGTGAGAATCTTTTTACAAAGGATAACAATCTTTGCACTCAAATTCATATATCAAATTGTTTTGTATCAAATATCATTATGTATTTTACTTCCAAGTGAAGTAGCAAGAATTAAAGTTGACTTGTACAAAATAGAAATCTGATGAACCTTAGCTTAGAGGCATGCTTATAGTAGCTTCTTGAGGATAGTTGAGACCTTCCAATAAGTGTAAGGGATAAGGCAACTTCACCTCCAGGATTCAACCAAGCCAGACATGGTCTGCCCTTCAACTGATTTACATGATCAAAATTGATCCGTATTTCAGTCTCTTGAAGTCGAATGCCTTTAAATAATCATGTAAATCACAAATGAATCATAAAGCTAGATAGATGTGAAATATAGGCTAACGCTCATGAGAGATTATGAATATGTACTTTAAAATGCTCACCCACTAAATATCCAATAAACTTTAAATAAGCTAAAGAGGCCTCAAACTTGGGCCACATAATGAACACTTAATAAACCTCTAAAGCCTAACACCTAGAAGAGATCACGAGTGTAGACTACAAAATATACGTTGAGTAGATATCCAATAACCTTCAAATAAGATAAAGAGGCTTCAAACTCGAACTGTAAAATGCACACCCAATAAAATTATAAAGCGTAACACCTAGAAGATTTTATCGATATGGACTACATAATGCATATGCCCATTTAGTATCTAATAACATTCACATAAGCTAAAGAAAACTCAAACTGGAGCTGCTAAATATGCACTCAATAAGCATCTAAAGCCTAATAACCAGAAGATAATAGAGTAATGCACCAAGCAGGCAAACTCTAGAGCGAGAGAATAGAGAGCATCTTAGCTGGACAGACTCTAGAAAGCTAAAGACTAGAGAGCTCTGAGGTAAGAGAAGATTTGGTGCAAGGAATAGACCAGGAGATGACTACCTTATATAAGATTTCCTCTCCTCTAGTTTCTCTTAGATAAGCACTGTGGGACTCATGTCTTTATACAGAGAGAGCATTCTATATTTCTTATGAAAAAAGGTGGTATAAGACTATAACTTAAATAACAAACCAACAGGAGTGGAATGTACAAGGAATTAATCAGAAGAACTATCATATAGATCAGTACTTAGTTGTAGAAGAACAGCCATGTAGATCAACTTGGTCTCAAAACAATTTGAAGTTATCCTGGAGATTGAAAGACTTCTTCGACCCAAATTGTAAATTGGATACAGTGGGCTGAGGTTTCTTTCAAGCATGTAAGAGATCAGCCAAAGATCAGCAGATCAACTGGGCAATCAAGGAATGCATCTCCAACAACTTTTAATTACACAGACCACTGAAGATTAGTTCAGTATTTCCCCTGGTCTTAGTGTGATTCCACACTAGCACTTAAATAGTTGCACATCTAGATCATCTCCATCAACATCTCTATAGATATTTCTTCTCTCAATAATTTACATCATTTAAACAAAAAAACAAAACACATCCCTGTAGATGATCTTCCATCATATTTGGAGTGCTCAAACAGTTAACCCCACACTGTTGAGCAATCGTTCCTCCCCAAGAGATAATGAAGTTTGCTGGTTAAACATCATACTGTTCTATCTCAGTTTTTTTCTGATGACTTGTGTTCCATTTCGAAGGGGGCAGTGGTGCAATAGTAGAATTGTTGTCGTGCATGGGTTCAAGGTGTGAAAACAGCCTATTGCAAAATGCAAAGTAAGGCTGCGTACTATTAACCCTTGTGGTCCTCCCCTTTCTCGGACCCCGCATATGCAGTAGCTTCTGCACCTTGGGTGTCCTTTTTGTGTTCCGTCTCATTTGAGACATAGCTTTTAAAATTTTGAATGATTGTGTACTATCTCATCTTGATATCTACAACAAAAAAAGTTGATACAAAACCACTGGCATTTGAAGGGAAATGCAATATTCTTCAATGATTGACATTCTCCACACAAAAAAAAGAAAAAAGAAAAAAAAGTTTCAGCATCTTTTACTACAAGACACTTGACGTTATGGTTTTCCAATTCATTGAAGGATTTGTGCACCTGGTGACCATGAAACGTGATGTGATCTTGGTCACTTTGAGATACCCATTAAAATATTTAAGTGTATTGTGCGATTATTGCGCTTGATTATCTTTGTTCTTCTTTTTTAAGGAATGTTGAGTGGATTCAGCTGCACTTCATTGTTGTCTTGCTCCAAAATAGTATGTGAGGCCCATATCGCATGGACTTTATACATTGCTCATTTATACAGTGATTTGAACCCACATATTAAGGTCGATGGCTTGGCCCCTGGAACCTTGTTCGAGTTTCAGAGATAACTCGCCCTACACTTTGCTCCATACCTCTCAATGACTCTCATACATTATCATAGTTATCAAAGCCTTATCCCAATTAGGAGTTGGATTAACTTCACATACGTCTTATATAATTTTAAGACCAAAAGTCCCTAATTTTAAGACCAAGAGCCTTAGCGCAAGGATAGAGCTGTCGTTGTGTGATCTTGAGGTCACGGGTTCAAGGCGTTGAAACAGCCTCTTGCAAAATACAAGATAAGACTGCTTGCTATTAACCCCTGTGATCAGCCCCTTTCACAGACCCTGCTTATGCGGAAGCTTCCTGCACTAGGGCTGCCCTTTTAGTCCCTAATTTTATTAAAAAGCCGCCTACATAAGGTCAACACAATCATTCTTGAAAAATATATTGGTAGGCGGATTCAACGTTAAGAATTTTCCTTCCTACTTCACAAGCATTGGTCGGTTACTCTGCATCAGCATGTCATTTTTTCTATCAAGCTGCGGATTTGGCTTTGAAAGGCTGATCAACTGAAATATAAGAAAATGCCTAGTGGACGTTATTAAAAATGCCGCTACTCCGGACTGCAAACAGGAGGCAGTGGTCCATGACGGGGGCCTGCTGCAGTGAACGACAGGCCGGACTAACCTACCAAGCCCGGGTCTATTTCATCATCTGGCTAGTAAAAGGGCAGTCCCAGTGCTCGAAGCTCCTGCCTATGCAGGGTCCGGGAAAGGGGCAGACCACAAGGGCCTATAGTAGGCAGCCTTACCTTGCATTTTGCAAGAGGCTGATTCCACGCCTTGAACCTATGAGCTCAAGATCCCATGACGACAACTTTTACCGTTGTGCCAAAACTCCCCTTCTATCATCCGGCTAGTGGATATCTGAAATACATCTCCTGTCAGCAAGAGTAAGAGGTAAAAAGATTCAAAGTCATAAATATTCTCTTTGTCTATTATCACTATCATTATGATTAAATTATGGTTAAGGAACTAAGATTGGTGGTGGTTGGTCAAATAAAATACTTTGCTTTTAACCTGCACCACTAATTGAGATCCAGTGGTTCCAATCTATTTTTAATAGATGATGATACCCACCCTACAGGGTATCATTGGCTACGAATCGCTTTGTCTGACCTTTAACAATAATAAAATAAGTTTTAAAATAATTGGAATAACTTAAATTAAAATATGAGAGTACAGATGCCATTTCCCTTTTTAATATCGCTAAGCAACTTTTAACTAACACTGACCTGCAAATATATTAGTATTTAAATATAGATAATGCTATCTGTAATATTGTAATACCATTTTTTGAAACTTAGTACTGCACTGAGTTGCTTATATACCTCAAGTAAATAGTGGACCTGCTTCACTATTTTCTGATTTTGATCTTACTTTAAACATTTATTGCTAATATCTCATTATATATGATGCTCCGAAGAGTAAATAACATTATTATGGTATTGGGCAGATTAAAAGGTACGTACAACTTGTGCAGCGTAGATTTCAGTGATCTAAACCATTCATCTGTTGGACAGTGACTAGGTTGGGATGCCCCAAAATTTTCATCCATCCAATGATCCTAGCCATCACTTTTTGTGAAGTGGGTGATATTACCGAGTGATTCTATTTTACAAGTAGAACAAGAAAGATAGTCATCAAATGGATGAGATGTCCAGCATGGCCTCTCTAACAGAAGGCCGGGAAGGAATGTTTGGATCATCAACCATTATCCACCGATCTGCTCAGGCAAGTCATCTGTCTCTCTCTCTCCTACATTGCATGTTTAACAGCTAGTGAAGCAGCTAAAGATGACAGAAAAAATCAGAAATTTGATGAGCCTCTTTTAAGATGACATGCAAGTGATGAAAATGTTGGGAGGAGAATGAAAATCATTCTGTTCTCCAAGCTGATATACAATTCTTACAAATACAAGAGTACCATTATCAAGTAAGATATGCTTTGGCATGGTATTTTACAGCAAGTTGTAATTGTCCAAAATTAATAATAATAATAATAATAATAAATGAAAAGCAGCACCGTAGAAGCACCTCCTCGTACAAACATAACGTTTTAGTACTTACTTTTAGCATCATAATCTCTGTAAGTCAGATGATGGTGCATGTCGAGAAACTTTGAAATGGATGGAGAACTCTTCGCAGAGAATACGATGGTTCAGATGAATACTACGCCAACATATTCCTCCTCTACATGAACCCAACTTTGAAGGGGACTCATGGATCTGAATTCTTCCTAAGACGTCAACCAGAAGAGCGCCGATGATCAAGAAGGAGGAAGAAGTTGCAGAGAGAATAAGGATCATGAAGCTGGAGAACCCCTGGTGAGGAGAGAAGCCCAGCAGTTCTAAGACCTTGAGTGCAATGATATTGGCAGCCCAAACATGCTTCCAATTGGATGCAAGGATATCTGAAATCCTCATCCCTGAGAAACCACCTCTCCTTCGAGGTACTTCTGTAATTGGTTATCCAATGAAATGGGCAAGGATAGATGTACTGGGAAAAGAATATAAAGGAAAGCCCACCACACCAACTATATCTTCAATGGAGGGAGACGTTTTCAATACCATATGAATTGACATGGAAAGGCCACCATAACAAGTTGGGATTTTTCAACTGATACGTTTGAAAGTATGGGGGAGAAACTGAAATTTCTAGAGGTGGAAGGTTGTGGAGATGGTTTGATTACATCCAAGCAACAAATATCGTGGAAACTTGTATTTTATATCACATGGGTGGTTGTCTCTAGGTGACCCACATCCTAGTTAGTGAAAGTTATAGGGTGATTCTAGTAACATCCTCTCTCCCTCTCTCTCACATCTTTTAAGTAGATGGAAATGGATCAAAGGAGATTATGTGGGCTCCAATTTTCTCATTGTGAAGCTGGTAGAAGCAATGGACCAATTACAAGGAGAGTTATAGCCTGATGAACATTGGTTTCCAGGAATTGATTTGACAAAAATATATGGTTACAGTCAACCAAATCGTATGTTTCTAGATATTTTGCAATTGCAAAATTATATATATATATATATATATATGAGGGGTGTTATCAATAACAAATTATTGCAAGTGTAAGCTGCAGATAATGACCCATTAGCTGAGAAAAAGTAAAAATGTATGATTTCTTTTGTCTTTTTCTACTTTTTACTTTTTCTTAGGCAATGAGGTATTAGCTGTTCCTTACACTTGCAATAATTTGCTCTTGCTAACACTCTTATATATATATATATATATATATATATATATATATTATTATATTATACTCGCTTGTTTTGACAATGACACTTATCATTCTATTATACATTTCTTTCCTTGGTGAAACACTTTCATTTTTGTTTATAGTTTGAAAGAGAAACCTTGTATATGGGATTTGCCTCTTACATTTTAGTAAAAAAGGCTGATGCTTAGAGCAGTTGGTCACGAATAACTCAGCATTCTTAATATATGCTTAGTCTCAGCTTTAAGTTTCTGCTTTCTCCATGGGCCAAAAAAGAGTGGGTGAGTAATTTGTTTTGTGATTCTTTACTTGTATTTATATTTAAATATATATATATATAATATAAATGACTAAAAATCTTGTGAGAATTTTTGCACTACGTAGGATGATTGTGGTGGCTTACAAAGGATCAAGAAATTTATTTGCACCGTCGTTCCAAATTTCTTTGTTTAGCTACACAGTTAATCTTCTTGCCAATTTTCTTTTTCTGTATTGTTTACATGAAAAACGAGATGCCATTTTCCTAGCAGGACTCTATGTTCCTTGTTATAGCCTTCTAAAAGGGAATGATACTGTTAAACCCACCCCCAGTTTCCCGCTTCTGCCTCTTGTCCTTTCTTGTTATAGATTTTCAGAAAGCGAAATGATATCCATAAACTATATTTTCCCTGCCACTTTACGTCAGTTGTTTTCTTGACGTTGAAAACAAGTTTTCTTCTCTCTAATGGGACTCCTCTCCATGTACTGTTATAGCTTTCAAGAAGAAAAATGATTTTGTTTCTCACTCTTGCCACCTTGCCTAAAGGACTAAGTTTACGCAGTCTTACTTTGTATTTTTGCAAAACGCTATTTTCACGCCTTGAATCTATGACCTCAAAGTCACACAGCAACAGCTTTACCGTTGCGTCAAGGTTTCTGTCCCACTGGATATCCAATTTAATGACTTTTAACTTTTGAAAAATGGTCATGAGCAGATATGATGCTGCTGCATTCTTTTCTTTGGGCGAAATGCATCTTAGGAAACCATTTTTTTATGTGGTACCTACTTATGCATTATCCTGTTGATGAATTTTTATTTTTTTTCTTCTTCTTTTTTTATAAAAAAATAGTTAATACTATAGATATAATTAAAATTACCATAGTCAGGCACCCGTGTGTCCTTACAATCCATAAAATTATAACCAAATAAAAGGTTTGGTGGTTGAGAAATTGTATTTCCACCCCTTCAATAGTATTGGAACTTGCCATAAAAAGGGCAGGCCCCGTGCACCAAGCTCATGCCGATGCAGGGTTTGGAGAGAGGGTGGACCACAAGAGCCTAAAGTATTGAAACTTGTCATCGGAAGTGAAAATCATTGCCAAAACAAATAGGCAAGTTAAGGAAAATGCTTCAGAAACACTATAAAGGACATCACTTCTGGATGCATGTAGGTAGGCCACACCTTTGGATGATCTGATCCATTCATCATATTTGGCTTGCCTTAGATTGCTAGATGCCAAAACTCATCATCATTGGATGGATTTATAAGTGTTATTTTGGTTTTCAAAATCATGATCCTAGAGTTTTTCAAATAAAAAACTAACATCTAGAAGCATTCATAAATCTTAGGCTAAATAGGATAAGCTGAACAAGATGAATGGATCAGATCATCCAAAAGTGAGCCCTAGCTATCCTAGAGTTTTTCAAATAAAAACTAACATCTAGAAGCATTCATAAATCTTAGGCTAAATAGGATAAGCTGAACAAGATGAATGGATCAGATCATCCAAAAGTGAGCCCTAGCTATATGTATCCTAAAAAAGGAATCCTTTTCAATGTCTCGCTAGAAGGATCAAACAATTGGACATTCCCTAGATATATAAAGCAATCGCTACTTATATCATGATATCATTATCTATTCTAAGAAATTTTCAATATTGTATTAATTACATACCTGAATCGATTATCAATTCAAACTGCTGATTTTATAGGCCGTCATAAAATGATGCATATGGTCCCCATCCTCTGCCAAACAAACATCCTATCCATTAGATTAAGGCTTATGAAATTAATTGTTTAGCTGTGTTTGGTGGAAGATGATCCAGGCATTCAGATCAATTAAGGTGATTTGATCACGTCCACCCATCATACCTGGGGTTTAGGAAGTGTATGCATGCCATTAAAGAGCAGGAGAACCACCATCACTATCTTGCCGTTCTTGTACAAAAGGCTTGCTGAGTTTCCGCAACAAACACACATTTAAGTATCATGGGTGGACCTAACAGTCCACGCTAAAAAAAAGCTGGAAAGAGTCCACGCCAACTTTCTTATCGTTTGTTTGAAAGATCTAAATCATTCATCATGTTTACGGAATACGAATTAGGTAGTCACAAGAAATCAATAAGCGTGGATGATCATAATCACTTGCTTGCATGTTTGAAGTTTTTTTAAACAAATTTATGGACGTGATCGTCAGCGCTAAGAAATATAGAATTAGAGCGTTCAATGGGCATGAAATTTTATATTTAATCTACCTAAGCCATTTCAGACATGAATGGCTTAAATTTACAATAAATAAATTTAAGTATAAGAAAAAGGTGACATGAACTCCTTTACTTTTGAGCCTGAATTCTTATAATTGAGTCCAACTACTAAGCAAGGCACCTTTCCAATCAATGGAGAGACAATTTGGAAAATCAATGCAATGATGCATGCCAATAGACTTGTACAAAATCAATATATATATCCTCACAATATCAATTTTTCCTTGGAAAATCCTAAATAAAGCAATTTTCATGAATAGTCTAGAAATGTCCAATCAAGACAAAATATCGACCGTCCCTTTTATCATCTTATAGATTATCAGGTTTGATCACATTTTGTTACCTTGAGTAAGCAAGAAAGCTGTCTAAAACAATGTCGTCATGCAGTGCAATAACAAAAGAGATTAAATTATCCCTTGACAGTGATTTCTTGTAAAGAAATATTTTCCATTCCTTAACAGATTTTCTGTTTATTGCAAGATTTATTTCAAGAAGCTTGTTAGCATTTTTTAGTATTACCAACAACTGAAGGGGAGCCTTGTGTGACGGACTTACATTGCAAAGCTCGTGACCAAGGCCTACAGCCTCTAAGAAGGGCTCACTTAGGACGTGGACTTGGCCTGGAGGACTTAGGTTTGATGTTGAGGAACCCAATGGAGGCTTGCTCAGCTCACGGGTTCAGCTTGAAGGACTCAGATCCATCTAAAGGATCCATAGTCTAGAAGCCTCATGAACATCATGTAAATATCTTGCCCCTAGACTTCTCTAGGATCTTCTTGAATGTGGTAGAACCAAGGGCTTGTGTAGAGAGTTCTAGAGTAGTCTCTAACCGTTTGATGGTTAACATATGTACAGATCCCTACTGTCCATTGAGGAGGTGGAAGGAGGCAAGCATCTATAAATAGGGGAGCTTCCTCACTTGTAAGGCATCCAAGTGTGTGATCCAGGAGTGATCCTAGAGGGATCCAAAAAAGTTGTAAGCATCTTCAAGCAATGAAACTACAAGTTCCTTCAAAGTGCTCTTTCAGTTGTTCTTCTCCTTTGAGTTTCAGTCAGGCTTACTTAGTTGGTTCGGACGAGAAGCCAATCTAAGTGCCGCACAGGAGTCTAAAAATCTCAGCCCATAACACTTGTATAGTTGTCATACACGGAAGCTTAATGCACGGGCTGCTTTTTTTTAATATTGCCGACAACTAAGTGACCACTTATGCGACACACGTGTTTACATATATCTCCTATCCAAAGTTCCAAATACTATTCTTTTGATACATGTGGCAACCGTAGGATGAATTTTTGTTACATGGATTTGTAAGATTGCATGAATTTTGAGCTGTTTGCTTTAAACTCTCTCCATCTCTCTCTACCCGCACGCCCAATATAAATTAATACTAGTGTGTGCTTGTGAGTGGCATATGATGTGAGCTATCAAACTCCATGGATGGAGGATTATGGAGGAGTCACCTGCTAGTGGAAAATAAGAAGGAGATAAGGACTTGTCATGTGTAAGCATCACCATATCATGGAAACATTGGCCATCTCCACCGCCCCCCACAGTGGATACATAAAATAAGAAATGAAGGCAACAGGATAAGCCTGACATGGTAAGGTGACAAAACTTGGTCAAATTCCTAGTAGTCTTGATTACGCCATTGTGATCTTCTTCGTTAGAGCTCCACATGCCTAAAATGCCCCTCCATTATGAAAACTCAGAGAAATTAACACAAACTATTGTCCAAGACTCAAAGATGGTTCCTAGCAATGCTTTTCACTAGTCTTTTTATGATGTCCATGGGTTTAGGGTGGATGATCATGCTACTACAATGATCTCCTCCATCATTTCTCTTCCAATCTTATCCTTTCCTCCCTCAGAATTGGTAACAAATCTTGGGGGTCTTTTTTCATTTTTTTTTTCATGTATGTAGTGTCGAACAGTTACAAAAGCATATCACTCGTACACTCGCACCCACACATACAAAAAGCGACAACTTGGCGTTGTAAGTAAGTATACTTTGAGGAGATGCTGAGTTATCTGCAACCAACTGCACTAGACCAACCTTGTCGTGCCATGTACCCCATGCCTATAGTGAATTATTGACCAATTAAAGCAATGGGCACATGTACCCTCCAGATATATTCCTAAATCCATATCCTAAACAAATGCCCCTATCCTTATCCTCCCTAAATGGAGATTGATTTATCACAACTTTTCTATAAAGGTGGTATCTTGGTGAATTTCTACATGGTACATGTACTTATTGGTCTAAAAGTGTCAATCCACCTTTTACACTTGTTTGGATGCAAGGCTGAGGGGTATATATTAACTGACTTTTAAATCCCCCTCCAAGTCTCCAACGGTCAAATTTCATGAAGAATAGGGAGAAATGTGGAGAGGAGTGCAGAGGATGAGGACTCCACTTTTGAAACTGCGAGCAAGTCCTAGTCCGAAGAGTGGGAAATGACAAGGCATAGAAATTAACAACCTTGGAAAGAAGAATCCTCTCTTGCCTCCCTTTTTCTTCTCCACGTCCCATATCTTTCTATGAACATCCTTTTGTTTCCTAGACTGAAACAGTTATGGCAGAGAGGATTCCTCCCTCAGTCAGTTTTGAGTCACCCACTTCAGTGAAGGCGGAACGGATGAAGCCGTGTAGAATATTCTTTAACAGATTCCAGAGTTTGGTTTTTGGTTTGGATATGAATCAGAATTCTTCCAGCTCTAATCGACAGAGAAGAATTCGTCGTGGAGAAGATGGAGAACAGAAATTCAAATTCGCAAATACTCATTGTCTCTCGTCGTATTACAGCATCTTCGTTGCTCGGCTCGCCATTATGGTACTTAAATTCTGGAAACTGCTTATGGGTATTGATGGTTTTAATTCATTTCTTTGTTAATAGCTTACATGGGTGAGCACTTTTATTAGCTACTGGTTTTTAATGAATCGAAGCTGTAATCATACTTGGTTAAATTAGCACTAGTAATTAATAGGTAATTGAAAGAATTTTTTTTGCTGATAGAATTGTTGATTGCAGACAAATTGTTCGAGGGAAGAACACATCATAAACAATTTGAATTCTATCACTTCATTGAGGCAAAAAGATATGGTATTGGCGATATTAAGTCCTTAATTTACCTGCAAATACCATTCATAGGATTACCAATGAACAATTGCGAGGCACAACATTTCAGGGAACAGACTACAGGGTTCAAACTGATTAAACACTGAAGTGATGTTCAGAAAATCAGTTTTTTGTTGGGTGTAGAACTGAGATGTCAATGATTGCCTCTTAATTGGGTAAGCAGAAGACAGAAAATAGTAAACAGGAAAGGCAGAAGGGTTTCGGTTTTATAATATCTCTGTTCTGTAACCTGTGTTCTTTTTTCTCCTTTTCTCTTCATGGTTTAAGGGCTGCTGTATTTCTTTGCAACTTTCTCAATTACCTTCTCCTTTCTCTTGATACAGTACTAGCCTTGCAGAAACATGAAAGAAGAATGGAAAAATAAGAGCAGTATATAGCAAGTTTAAACCAAAATTACTCCCTATATATAATGGGTTGCATACTTAAACGGAGCTTCAGGAAGGAACAGAGCCATAAGGGCTGTTATCTATTGAAGTTTCATGACTCCATGATTTTATCTCCTTAAGTAAAAGAAAGAAAAAAAGAAAAGAAAAGAAAAGGGCAGCCAGTGCAAGAAGTTCTTGGGTATGCTGGGTCCAGGGGAGGAGTGGACCACAAAGGGTCTGTAGTATACAGCCTTACCTTGCATTTTTGCAAGAGGATGTTTCCACACCTTGAACCTGTGATCTCCAGGTCATGGCGACAACTCAACCGTTGCGCTAAGGCTTCCCTTCATCATTTTATCTCCTTGAGTAAGTAAGATTTATGCACCTCTTGCAAGCAATGAAAGTACAGAAATCTGAGATTAGCCCTCCTCCAAAACCTTTTTATTTTTTCAGAAGAAATGAAGCAAAACTTGTTATTGTAACCAGAGCTGGTGCATGCTTTGCTCTTTGAGTCAAGAAATTGTACGATCTAACGTCAAATTTAAGCATTGATATGGATCATGCACTTCTGGTTATAGGACTAAGACACAAAAATATTTCAAAAGATTTGAAATTTTGTGTAGGAAGCGAGTTTTGTTATTTAGAGTCCCAGCCAACAGGTTATCATCATAAACTGATTTGTCAGCTATATATCAGTAATGTTATACGCAATATTTAGGTAGTTAAGCAGTAATTATAAGTTATATATAGACAGTGAATATTAATAACAAATAAATATATTAATATCAGAACATCATAAGAAATTATGAAAATGAATTTTTCTTGAAATATGAAAATGAGTTTTTATATACTTGAAATGCCAAATTATGACCTTCAAAGAACAGTTGGGGAAATAGAACATCATTTCCACCTATGCTCATTATTAAAGCTTATACAAAATCAAAGGTATAGATTGTTTGACGGTGGAGAATCTTCGTGCGTAGTGCAAATGTAGCCAGGCCTGGCAAATAAATGGCTGGATCATTCGAGAAGGTGAAAACTACTTGCAATTCAACCCACTCATTTTTCAGAAAATTGTCATACATCATGTAAGTTCTTAACCTCATATCTCCTGTAATTTCAATCTAGAACTAATAGAATTGGTCAGTCAACAATTAGTACCACTGAACTACATCGGATCCCGGGTGTAGTGAAAAATGGGCAAGGGCTGCTAGAGCGTCCCCTCGGAAGCGACGCGCTGCATCAGAACCCAGGTGCAGTGAAAAGTGGACATGGGTTCATACCATGGAGGTCGAGAAAGGCAATAGTAAATAGGGAATCTCCAAATCATAAGATTCGCATTGCTACATGGAATATAGGGACATTGACAGGTAAGAGTTTGGAGTTAGTAGACACGATAAAACGTAGGAGAGTCAACATCGCTTGTATCCAAGAAACCAAGTGGAAAGGGGCTAAAGCTAGAGAAATAGATGGGTATAAATTATGGTACGTAGGAAAGGAAAATAATAGAAATGGCGTGGGAATAATAGTGGATAAGGAATTAAAGGATAAAGTTGTGGACGTTAAAAGAATCAGTGATAGAATTATAATAATAAAAATGATTCTAAGAGAGCAGATTATAAATATTATAAGTGCATATGCACCACAAGTAGGGCTACAAGATATAATTAAGAAATAGTTTTGGGAAGATATGGAGGGAGTCATGCAAGAAATTCCCAATGCGAGGGAATATTTATAGGAGCGGACTTAAATGGCCATGTAGGAAAAGATAAGGAAGGATATGATAGAATACACGGAGGGTATGGTATAGGTGAACGAAACGAGATGGGGGAAAATATCCTCGATTTTGCTTTGTCATATAACCTATCCATTGCAAATACACTCTTTAAGAAGAGGGATGAACACTTAATAACCTTTAAAAGTGGACTTCATAAAAGCCAAATAGACTTTTTTCTACTTAGGAATAATGAACGATCTATATGTAAGGATTGTAAGGTGATACCCGGTGAGAGTTTAACCTCACAACATAGGTTAATGGTTATGGATATTCATATCAAAAGATGGAGTAAAAGAACCGAACTTAATACACATCCAAAAACTAAGTGGTGGAACTTAAAAGGAGAGAAAATAACCTCATTCAAAAATAAGTTGATGGTAGAAGGAAATTGGAATTATGAAACAGAAGTAAATACAATGTGGACTAATATGGTTGAGTCCATTAAGAAAGTGGCAAAAGATGTCTTAGGAGTATCTAAAGGTAAAAGGCTATTAGCAAAGGAAACATGGTGGTGGAATGAAACAGTGCAAAAGGCTATTAAAGAAAAACGAATGCATTTTAAAGCATGGCAGAAGATTAGAAATAATGAAAACTATGAACAATATAAGAATGCTAAAAACGTTGCTAAGAGAATAGTAAGTGAGGCTAAATTTAAAGCATATGATGAGCTTTATAATAGACTAGGAACAAGAGAAGGTGAGAAAGATGTGTTTAAACTTGCAAAGGTAAGAGAACAAGAGTAAAGACTTAGAGCATGTTAGGTGCATTAGAAGCGATGATCAAAGGGTATTAGTCAAAGACGCTGAGATCAAACAAAGGTGGGAAATATACTTCCAAAAATTGTTAAATGACAATGGCCCTGAGAATATAGGAATTGAAAATACTATAAATCTAAATAACACTGGATATTATAGATATGAACGTAAGATTAGAATGCTTGAAGTAAAAGAGGCCTTGAGAAAGATGAAATCAAGAAAGGCCATGGGGCACGATAGTATACCAATAGAGGTTTGGAAGCATATGGGAGATATTGGGGTAGTTTGGTTGACCAAGTTGTTTAACAAGATTATAAAATCAAAGAAAATGCCTGATGAGTGGAGGAAAAGCTCTATTGTACCAATCTATAAGAATAAAGGAGACATTCAGAGCTGCACTAATTATCGAGGGATCAAACTTATGAGCCACACCATGAAACTTTTTGAAAGAGTCATTGAGAAGAGGCTACGACATGAAACAAGTGTATCGGAGAATCGGTTTGGTTTCATGCACAGGAGGTCTACCATGAAAGCTATTTTCTTACTAAGACAATTAGTAGAGAAATATAGGGAGAGGAGAAAAGACCTACACATGGTCTTTATTGACTTAGAGAAGGCTTATGATAGAGTCCCTAGAGAGTTAATATGGAGGGTGTTAGGTGTTAAAGGGGTTTCTCGTGGGTATATAGACATAATTAAAGATATGTATGAGGGAGCAAGAATAAATGTTAAGACCACTAGTGGCGTGGTAGTGATTTTCCGTCCTTTGTTGGATTGCACCAAGGATCGGCATTGAGTCCATACCTTTTCACATTAGTTATGGATGAGTTAACAAAACATCTGCATGAGGAGATTCCCTGGTGCATGCTATTTGCGGACGATATAGTCCTACTTGATGAGACAAGGGAGGGTGTCAACATAAAGCTAGAGCTATGGAGAGAAGCATTAGAATCGAAAGGATTTAAAATTAGCCGAACTAAGACGGAATATATGGAATGTAATTTTAGCAAGCGAGTAGGAGTGGAGCACCGGTCAAGATTGATAACCAAGAGGTCCCCATGAGAGACCACTTAGATACTTAGGATCATTGATCCATGAGAGTGGAGAGATTGAGAGGGAGGTTACCCGCAGAATCCAAGCGGGTTGGAACAAATGGAGATGTGCATCGGGGTTTTATGTGATCGGCGGGTGCCACTCAAACTAAAGGGAAAATTGTATAGGATGGCTATAAGGCCGGCCATGCTCTATGGATCGAGTGTTGGGCGGTTAAGGAACATCATACTCATAGGTGAGTGTTGCAGAAATGAGGATGTTGAGATGGATGAGTGGTAAGACAAGAAAGGATAGAATTAGAAATGAAAATATTAGAAGAAATTTAGGGATAGCACCAATAGGTAACAAGATGAGGGAGATTAGACTTAGATAGTTTGGACATGTTCAAAGGAGGCCAACAACGGCACCAGTTAGAAGGAGTGAGGCAATACAAGTTGAAGGTTCTAAAAGGGCAAGGGGAAGGCCCAAAAGAACGTGGATAGAAGTGGTGAGGAAAGATTTAAAAACTTTGGGACTAAATGAAGCCATGGTATTTAATAGAGTGGAATGGAGGAATAAGATTCATGTGGCCAACCCCTAATTGGGATAAGGTCTTGATGATGATGATGATGAACTTCTTGTGAGAACCTTCCACGTGCAGTGCCAGTTTTGGAAAAACCAAAATCCAAACCAAGCATGTGCCAGAAATAGAACTGTTTCCTACCTTTTTCTTTAAAAAAACATTTTCATGTCACCATGACTCATCAGTATAATTCAAAATCTCAGTTCAAAAGCCCCACCATACATGGAAATAGTGGTCTATTTCCTAAAAGGGTAGCCCTGATGCACTAAGCTGCCACGTATGGGTGGTCTGGGGAAGGGGCGGACTTATGCAGCCTTACCTTGCATTTTACTAGAGGTTGTTTCCATTCCTTGAACCCACAACCTCAAGGGCTGTTTCCATTCCTTGAACCCACAACCTCAAGGTCACACGATGACAACCCTACCATTACGTCAATCCTCCCCTTCTAAATAGTGGTCTATGTCATCATCATCATCATCATCAAGACCTTATCCCACTTAGGGGTCAGCCAAAATAGTGGTCTATGTCCTATGGCTAATAAACATAGTAATGAAACTATAAAATTATTTACAAACGGGAGGTACACAAGGAAGGTTATTGGGAACATAGTTCAAATTGATCATCTAATAGGCCCACCATAATTTGGTAACATGGTCCACAATGTCCCTTTGATAATGTACCATGCTCTAGTTGCATTAGGTTCTTGCATCATATGTACTGTGTTACTTTTGGACTCTCTCAAGGAGCATTTGCTTAAAACTCGAGTTTGACCTTTTTCCATCATTATAGAGAAATCATCACCCAGATGAGCCATTGAAGATCACATTTGGATTGCCAAATATGGACCCAGAATGAAACATTACCTCCGGGATACAGGAGCAGACCAGCCTAACCATATAGTGTGCTCCAATGGTAACTTGTTCCTTCAGCCATTATCTGGAGTCTGGAGCTTAACTTTTGTAAGTTGAATAAACCGATCCATGAGAAGTACAAATTACAATTAAAAAATATTGAGCAAATAATCATTATAGTCATATATTCATTATTGCATCTCAACATACTAACTTTTGAGAATTACTCCTAGAGATGTTTACTGTATACAGGGTACATTCTTTTGGTTGTTTCCATGTTTCTCCTTCTATAAGATCTTATTTGCAGGACAGTTCTGGAAAATTTTAGAAAACATAAGGAAAACAAGACCATTCATATGAAAATAAAGATGTTTAATTTTTCTTTTATGCAACCAAGATGTTTGATTATGTAGTCAACATTTTGTATATTGTCATTACATAAGAATCAGATGTACTTTAGAGGACTTTTTCCTGCTTACAAGAAAATTGGGTTTAATTTATACAAACTGGCAGTTTATTTAATCAAAGTGAACTGTTTTTGAGTTATTGGGAAATGTTTAAATTTTTCGAAAGCACAAAAAATCTTGCATTTATTTTGGGAATTAGCTTTAATTAGTCACAGTATTTCCTTATCCGTCCCACCCACATGAGCTTCTTAAGATACAGTTTTTTTCTATCAAGAACTTGCAAACTACTTTTTCAAACAATGAACCTACTAAACCTGCTGTGAAACCTCGAGAAAATGATTATAAAGAAATAGAAGTCTTCTTGCAAAGAAGAATTAGCTGCTAATGGAGAAGATTTAGTCAATTATGGTTTTTTGGATGTAAAACTAAATTGCAATTGAACTGCACTCTAGAGAAATCAAACCTGTGTTCTGGTCAACATGTAAATGATGTTAGAGATAGAACTATTGTTGGCCCACTTCCTATCAGCTTAAGTCTTTAGGTTAAATGGTAATCTAACATGGTATCAGAGCCTTATTAACCTTGAGCGCATGAGTTTGAATCCGAAGACCTCACATTTATCAAATCCATGTGCAAGAGCCCAAAAAATGGCCTTCCACAAAAAGGGGTGTGTTATAGATATAACTATTGTTGGTCCACTTCCTCTCATTGTAAGCTTTTAGGTTGAATGGTAATCTAACAAATGCAACCTAAATCATCTCTTACATAGTGAGCAAAACCTGATGACAGAGTTCCTTGTGTAGGTTTCAGAATCCAAATATATGCCAAAGTGCTTGGAGTGATCCTATTGCATCAGCATCACATACAACTGTTCCTGAGGAATTCGATTTGTGAAACTGATAAAGAGATGTCAGCGACTTGCCGTGATTTCATTCATCAGATGCTCCAAACATCTCGAGGACTTTAGCTTAGTGAACATAAAAAGGATCTCTCATCTTCTGCAAAGATAATTCAGTCTGTAATACCCTGTTAAATTACCATATAATCTAAGCCTAGAATTGGTTTCACTTTCACCTCCCACATTGAACAAAATATACAAATATTATTGTAATGCATTTTAGTATGAAAGAACAAGTATGAGAATGTTTGTGATCGTAGTACGATAGATCAGCATGTTATCTATGATAGCATTGAACAGAAAATATATGAAAGGCCTGTTCTCCATCAACCAAAGGAAACAACCTTTGTGGAGCTATAGTTCGTGTGGCATCAGTCAGGAACAATGTTACTTCATAGGTCATAGATTACCTTGTAACTTATTTAAATGGGGGAAACTCAACAGATCTCGCTCATTCACAATTCTGCCTAGTATGTTATCAATGCAAAATTTGATAATATTTAGTCTCGCATATGTTAATTTTTGTCTAGGAAAATATATTTGAATCATTCTCTTGAAGGACTTCAATTAATGTACATGAATTAGGATGCCAACCTGATAATAGTTTTCAAATGCATGATCACTTAGGCTTTTAATCCAGCAATAGGGACAGCTTATCTCTTGGAATGATGTCAGTCTATTTGAGACGAGAGGAAAGACATCTATCTATCTATCTATCTATCTATCATTTTACTGAGTCATCTACTAATGAGTCAAAATGTCCAAATTTTATTATATTTGTCATCTCATTTGCTAGAACTTCAGAAGTATGCATAAATCTTAATATAGCTTCCCATTTCTCCTTGTTGCTGCAGGGCATGCTAGCCATTTTAATTGGATTTCTGACCATACTGACATGGCATTTTACAAAAGTCTACACGAAAAGATCATTAAATAGCTTAGCATATGGCCTTCGGTTTGAACTTCTTCAGAGGCCGATATTGCGAATGTGGAACATTTTGAATTCTACTGTGGAAATAACAATGGCTCAGGTTAAGCTTTCTGAGTATGTGATTGATCACTATGATTTGCCTGTACATACACAGCAACATGAGGTGTGTCTGCTTCCCTGGCACATTTTTCAGCCCCTCTGAATAATTCAAGAATTTTCTCATTAACTGTTTTTTCTTGTAGAATCTGACATTATGGTTGCTTGCAGGTATATGAAGTTATGAGGGACATCACTTGGGCACTCTTTGCCAGTCGAAAAGCGCTAAATGCAATAACAATTAGTTACAGAAACGGTTTTGTACAGGCATTTCATAGAGACCACTTGAACAACAGCACATTTTACATCTATTCTGACCTTGTAAATTCTTCATATCATGGTTGGCATGATGGATCTTTAAATCGTAACATCTCAGCTACTTGGTATAAGGAGCCACTTGATCCTGTTACTGGTGAGAAGGTGGGGATCCGAAGGCAAGTTCCACCAGATGATCTAATTAACATTGCTGGCATCTCAGAATTACATGATGGTGGAGCTTCGTGGCACATAGCAGTGAGCAAGTTTACAGATTCGCCACTTCTTTCAGCAGCATTACCAGTTCGGAATTCTAATGGAACTATAATGGCAGTTGTTGGTGTTACTACTGCACTTTATAGTGTTGGCCAGTTGATGAGAGAACTGGTAGAATTTCATAGTGGCTACATGTATTTAACTTCTCAGGAGGGTTATGTACTTGCAACATCAACTGGAGGTCCACTTCTGAGAAATTCAACAAGTGGTCCCAAGCTTATGATGGCCGTTGATACAGAAGATCACGTAATAAGAGCAGGGGCTGAGTGGTTGCAGGAAACATATGGCAATAATCTTTCAGTCAATCATGAGGTCCATGCTGAGAACATCATGCTTGGACACCAGAAATATTACATTGATTCCTTCTTCCTAAATCTAAAGCGACTTCCTTTGGTGAGACTCGTGCATACATGCATCATGATATGATTCTCTCACAGCACAAACTACATCATCCTTCAATCTATATCCTATGTGTATCCAAAGTACTTGTGATTTCCAGGATCTAATAAGATACTGTTCCTAAATTCCTCAGGTGGGGGTAATCATCATTCCAAGAAAATATATAATGGGAAAGATAGACCAGAGAGCTCTCACAACACTGGTTATACTGATATCTGCATCCCTTTGCATTCTTGCCATAGGCTGTGTTTGCATTATGATACTGACGAGTGGTGTTTCAAAAGAGATGAAACTCAGAGCAGAACTGATAAGTCATCTTGATGCAAGAAGACGGGCAGAGGCATCAAGCAATTACAAAAGCCAGTTTTTAGCAAACATGAGGTAGATAACCATTTTCAGACAGTAAAAAGAATATGGTCTGATTTTTTTCTCCAAGTGTTCTCTCATTTTCTATTTCCTTGTACAGATAGTGATTTCAAAATTAAACATTTTCAATTCATATCAACATACCAACTGGGACTAAAACGTACCTTCCTAATAAAATATAATTGTTTGCTTTCTAAGACATATAATTATACAACTAGTAACTTTTCCATACACACAAAGATGGTGCATTTACACACTTAGATGAACTTGTCATCCGTAAAACTAGAGTTGTGACATAAGCTCAATGTGCCAACAAATGCTAGATAATGAGCTTATAGAGTTGGCTGCCTTCTGACAGATCTGGGCGCTAACAGATGGAGACCCTGGAAAATAGTCAACTAAGTCAAATTGATTAGAACTTGTAGCACAGTCTTTTTCCCCTTTGAGCAAGTGCACAGGCTAATAGTCAAACACCTTCTACAATGAGCCATATCAAAGTGCAAATTTGTCGAATCCTATGAGAGGAATAATTTTCTGGTTTCCACAACCAATTGGGAAATAATACTCGTTCTCTGGCTCGAACACATATGTAGGAATTTACTAAGCACTGTTTCTATTATTATTTTGTGTATATTTTTATATTGAAATTATTGTTTATCACTATGTATGCTCTTTAAGTACTGATGTGTTCTTTATCACTATGTACACTCTTTAGTTACTGATGTGTTCTTTTATCACCATGTACACTCTAAGCACTGTTCTCCTGAATTCTCAATTCTCTTGATAGAGATGGAGAATGTAAAATGATATTTGAGCTCAAAATTGCCCCAAGTTCAAATATATCCTATTTCTGATGAGTTAGAAAACAATTACAGAGCGACATCAAACAGTTATGCACTTATCTTATATCTACACAAAGACAAGAAAATATCAGTTTGTAGCCAGGTAGACTGACTGATGATCCTAGTGTTTTTCTCTACATGTTCCACAGCCAGTCATCCAGACCTTGTAGCAGAACCTCTTCTGCAGTAATACCATAACATATTTTTACTTTAAAGGTTGAATAGCTCTTCAGCTGAAAGATGTTGCTGCACTTAGTTACAATATTACATACATAACCCCAAGGTTCTGTGCATTTTAAAATGGAAAATTTCTCTGCAATATTGATAAAAATGTTTCTTATTTTATGTTACAGTCATGAGTTGCGAACACCTATGGCTGCAGTAATTGGACTACTGGACATTCTTGTCTGTGATGATTGTCTTACAAATGAGCAATTCGCAACTGTTACTCAGATTCGAAAATGTTCTACCAATTTACTTCAGCTTCTGAATAACATCCTGGACATCAGTAAGGTGAGATCAAAAGAAAAGTTAATTTCAGATCAATTAGAATTGGTACTATTAAGGTATAATTCAGCAATATCTCTTCTGCATCAGCAAATTGTGTGGCTTTCTTTTCTTTCTGGTGCTGAACTTGCAGTTAAGATCCTCAAAAATGGAAATTTAGATGCAAGAACATGATGTTAATTACCATATGCGTTCAGTACCTTACTGATAGGAAAAGGAACACATCTTATGATTATGGATTTGGAACACGCTTTATGGCTATGTATTTGCTGAAAATAACTGATAAAAACTTCAGAGACTGTTGCAGCATGTATTAACCATGTATGCTATATGTGGCTTACTGAGAGTCCAACTCAAGAGTGCTGTGAGACTTTTCGAGATGGTAAAACTGTGGAGCAGATCAACACCAGCTGCAAATATCAGGTTTATATTCATTCCAGTAAGAGAGCCTCACTACAGATCCGAGAAGCCTGAGTACATCAGTCTGATGACTTTACATGTCTGATCCGTTTTAATAGAACCCAAGAAATAAAAACTCCCCCAAAGTATGGGACATGTGATGACTCACTCTTTAGCATAGTTCCATCCATTCTTCTGCTCAGATATCATCTTTATCAACCAACAGGTATAATCTCTGTGCTATCTGGCTTGGATGGCTTCAAAATACAAGAAATTCTTTAAATATAAGGCTCAATGAGTCCAATTTTTCATATGATATCTAATGGCTACTTACCATTACATATGCCAGGTAGAACCATAATTGCATGCCAATACATATGCTTTGTAGATATTTATACTTGTATTCCCTGTTTCTTCTGGTTTCTTCATATTACACCCATCTTATTTCATGTTAATAAAGTACAATTCATCTCTTCATTTACAGAGATTACTTCTAGGGGGTTGATTGTCTGTCCTGTCAATCTGAATTCATTTAATACATTTTTGTAGGTTGAATCTGGAAAATTAGTATTGGAAGAAGCTGAGTTTGACTTGGGGCGAGAACTTGAAGGGCTTGTGGATATGTTCTCTGTTCAGTCCACTAAACACAATGTCGAGACTGTTCTAGATCTCGCCGGTATGCTTTCAAACTTTTCATGCAAAGGCTTGTCAATGTCAAAGAAAAACAAGAAACAAATTAACACACAAGGTTGAAGTGTTTGAAAGCACAAAGCTACTTATGCAAAGAAAATAAAAAGTTTGTGTAGATCTATTACATAATGCGGCTTCAAATTTGCAAAATGGAATCAACTATACTATTAAGATGAATAGGAATTTATAAAACATGATACACCATCTGTGTTTACATAATATTTGAATTTGGAACTGTAAAAAGGTTAAATTAGATGGTCCAAAGTACAGATCCTATTAAAGAGTTGGCAAACACAAATGCACAAGCACTTAGTTGACTGTTATGCACGATAGCTTAATTGTTTGGTTCTGAAGTGAAAACTAGAATAGATTCTGGACAAGAATGTTTTGACTATCTAATCATTCAGGAAATTCAGACGTATACAGTCATTCAGGTTTTTAGAAGGGAGCCTTGGCGCAACTGTAAAAGTTGTCGTCGTGTGACCTTGAGGTCACGGGTTGAAGGCATGGAAACAGCCTCTTGCAAAATGCAAGGTAAGACTGTGTACTTTAGGCCCACGTGGTCGTCCCTTCCCTGGACCCCGCATAGGCAGGAGCTTCGTGTGCTGGGGCTGCCCCTTTAGGGTCATTCAGGTTTTTCCATCTTGTCCTGCTATGTTCCATGTGGTTCTTATCAGTAGTTTTATCTTTACCTTGCAATGGTTAGATGCATCAGAGCCTCTTCGGTTGAAAACTAATCTCCAAGCAAATAGAGGGATTTAACACTAACAGAAACCTCTCTTTATAGATACTAGTACGTGGTGAACTTATGCATTTGATCTTGGATAAACATTAAGTATGAATAAATTATAGGCCTATAAATTATGGTAGTTTCCCTTGCATTTTCTATTGTTCTTACAATGTTTTTCAGCCTTTTTACTGGCTTTTAAGTTTTCAACTTTAAAAGATTTTGCCATGCTTCTTGCGGAAATGAAAATGGCTACAATCATATAGTAATCATGCCATGCTAATCATGTTGTAATGACAACTTTGTCAACATAAATAGTTAAAAACATAATATTAGAACTTTGCCTCTAGTAAGCACCAAATGATCAACCTGGCTTCACAAAAAATAATTATTTTAGTAACCAAACTAGTTCTGGAAAACAAGAACACCGCGATTATTATAACTATAAACTGTTCTTTTCAATTTATGAACGTTATCTAATTCTAACTGAAAGACCACCCTAGAGGTTGCTTTAGATGCACTTTCTTGTAAGTCATAATGAGAAAGCCATTCCTAATTTTAGAGGGATATAGAGGCACATCATGCAGCAGACCTCAATGCACAGAGGTTAATAACTGGCTATAGTGTTGATTAATGATTGATGGATCTCATGGAGCAGTAGAAAGCAACAAGCTGTTGCTAAGTTTATTTCAGAAGCCAAGTACAGGATCATGGCTGTGACAGTTGATGAATTTAACATAACTGAATGAACATGTGCTGCAGGAACACGTCTGATAACGGGTATATGCAGTTTGTTCTATGACAATCAAAGTGCCATATAAATGATATGGAACCTCTCTTTCATGCTAGAACTAAACTTGATCTTCACTTCATTAGAGAAAAGGTGGAAATTGGAAAAGTATGCCAATCTACATAGAAGTCACGATCAGATTGTGGACGGATTCACCAAGGGAGGCCTTGTAGATACATGATCATCTCACTGGCAAGCTAAACTGTTCAAGAAAAGACTTCAGCTTGATGGAAGTGTTGGAATAAGCTTAAACTATGTAACTTAAGTGAGCAGGGTTAGCTTGATAATTTCATTAAGATTATGGCTGATGTGAACATGTATATGACATCGTATACAAAAAAGCATGCACCATAAATGATACACTCAAGAATTTGTACAGTGTCTTCTTATCCCGTTGTGTTTTCATCTAGTTTCTTGTTCTTCCTTTACCAAGCAAGAATACTTCTCCTGACTTCAGTTTTCAGAACATCACTAGTCATTTGGGAAAAGAATCTTACCATCATATGATCATTAATTATCAATCAGCCAACAGAAATTATCCACCAATATCTGTAATTGACCAGGGCACACATGTTGTACCACCCAGTGGTGAAAAAAACTGCTGTTGCTCACCACTCTCTCAGCATGGGCAATCGCCCAACTGTAGCCTTATATATAGTGCTTGTGATTGTGGGTATCTGCTTAACTATAAATTTCAGATTCCCTTTGATGACACGACACACTGCAACTAAGCAAAAAGTGTTAAATTCCACACACTATGTTAATCATACTGTGGTAAGGAAATACTACCCCTCAATCAAAGAACATTTGTTACTTCTTCCAGCATGGCTTTGCTAGAGTTCTATCAAGCAAGGAATAGCTATATGGATAAGTAAACAAGATGAAATCTTACTTTCTCAAACCACCTAGTTAGCAAATAGAAGAAACTAAGTCTAACCTTCATCTTCTTTGAGGAAATAAACGAAGCTCCATTTTTCTTTTTTACAGCTTAATTATGGATTTCAAGATCATTTTATCTGATTTCTAATTTTGTTGTAGATGATATGCCAAAATTAGTTCGGGGGGACTCTGCTAGAGTGGTGCAGATATTTGCAAATCTCATTAGCAATTCCATCAAGTTTACATCATGTAAGTCGCACTTCAGGTTTGATAACTTTTGGTTAGAGTAAATGAATCTGTATTTTATATTTATGCTTCTTAGAGGCCTATCTATTTTTGCAATTTCTCCCACTTATGTGCTCTATCTAAAGCACCATTGTGTGCCTCTACACGTTGTATTCCATTATAGGCAGTTTTAAGGGTAAAGATGAAAGCTCTATATGGCATAGACTAAACTAATCACTTCAAGAAGGCACCACTGTGTAAAATTTTGTGCTCAAGTATAAATTAGCAAGGCGAAAATTCAGGAAACATTTGTGAAATATTTGGGAGAAAATTTGGGGGAATTTGAGATTACAAATATTAGGATGCGAATTTAAGTTTCTATTTGGGATTTGCAACTAGTTACAAACAATATTTGATAATTTGACAAATTATTCATGAATTTTGAGATTAATTTGGTAAATTCATGTTAATTTTCATAAGTTTGCATTGAAATCAGAATTTTTAAGAAGCGTGAGATGTCTGGGATTAAATCATCTAGCAATTGAATAACATTATTTGAAGACTCTGGTAGCTATGGTAAGTACAAGAAGGAAAATAATAATTAAAGATCATGTGGGATGCTAAGATTAAAAATACGTCTGAAATAAACTAAATGGAGTGCCATGCTGTGCAAAGGTAAAATGGTGGATATAGGACATTTCATACTCAAGGAATAAATCAAAACCATATATCTGAACCCAGTAGAAGATATTTTATCTAAGACTATAATATTAAAGTTTATAGTTTATTCTCAAATATTGCTTCCTCAAATGAAAATCTCTGGGAAACAACTTCAAATGAATTCCATTAATATTGCAAGCAGGAAAGAAGGAGATGTGCATACTAACCAGAACTGAGCACTGTTCTGTAATAATGAAATCTGGAACTTCAGAAATAGCCAAAAAATATTACTCACTGCTCTGAAAGAATTCCTCAAAGCTTTTGTCACAAATCTTCATTCTTCGAATTTAGATGTTCACTTAAGGTTTACCTGTTATTTTGTACAAAGTGTAGTTCAATCTTAGGAAAATCTTGGAATTGTCTCAGTTGGTTTTAGTAATCCATGCTCAGAATCACAAATCATTTCTATTGCAGTCTAAACATGAATACTCCATCAATAATGATCAGAACTAGTTGCAACCTTTACATGGTACTTTTCAGGAAAAAGGTTCAGGCTAACTTACAGGCTTGCAGTTTGATTGGTTTTACAGATGGTCATGTTATCCTACGTGGATGGTGTGAAAGCTCCAATGCTTTGAACAAGAAAAATGAGTTGTTTCTCGATCAAAGACCTAGGTCTTCTCTCATAACGAAATCAAAGCAACATGGACACCCGGAAAAAGGAGCACCCGATAAGGATAACAGAATTACTATTTGGTTTGAAGTCGATGACACAGGATGTGGTATGATGTCTTCATCACATACTTCATGTAGCTACTTGCAGAAGCTACGCTTAAACTTTATGTAGATGCTACTGAAGCTGCTCTTTCTCCTAGTTATAAAAGCACTAAGCCATATATGTCCTTTTATGTAGGAATTGATCCAAGCAAATGGGAGTCAATATTTGAAAGTTTTGAGCAAGCTGACCCATCGACCACCAGAACGTATGCCACTATGACAAATTTTACTGTGTCCACTGTTTTATTTAATGAATCAATTCATCTGGTTATACATAGTAGACTGTTCAAAGAAATATCAGTATAACCCACAACATGAATCCAGCATATCTTCTATTACTGTTTGCAAGGAGTTCAGTTTGTATCTGTCTGCAAAGGTACCTCAACAGATATAGTATGGAAGTTCATATGCTTATGCTACAGTTGTTCATCATTTTCAGGTATGGAGGTACTGGTCTTGGCCTATGCATAGTCCGCACCTTGGTGAGTGAAAGCATTTCCTGTATTAAATTGATTGTGCATGTCAACTCTATAGAACCTCATACTTTAATATTTTATAAGGATCAACTCAACATTCCTAAATTATTTCTGTTTTTGAATAGAATTCCCCCAAGTGATTCATACTCTTAAGAAAACCAAATATTCAAGTAGTTCTATGAAGTTCAAGTTATTTACATCAAGTGACAGGTTTTTTTTAGCTCATTTGTGTAAGTAACAGACAATACTCAGCAGTTACAAATAGGCAAACAGAGTTACTGCACATAAATTTAAAAACACCAAGGGAGACGAACCATGTATTGTAATAGTAAAGTTTGAGACTCGCTTTCTCAAAGCTCAAGAGCTCAGTAGAAGAAGTCTATAACGAGACAATGTAATCTGTTCTGTTCTGATTATAAGGTGCATCCTAATATACTGGCTCATTAAATCATTGTTTGTTGCATCAATCAAGTATCCATTGTTGATTATTTATCTCTACAGTCCAGAAGCTACTAAGAAATTTAAAAAATTTCCAACGCTAGTTTTTTTGTTCATTTTCTCATGGCATATTTCTTGTCATCATCGATAGTCTGCTCACTTTGGGTCATGAATCATCATATCTATCCTCAGGTTAACAAGATGGGTGGAGAAATCAAAGTTGTGAAGAAGGATGGACCAGGGACATTGATGCAACTATATTTGGTACTAAGTTCCCCTTTAGATGGTCCTAGACAGCAGTATCAAATAGAACTGGGTGAATACAACATAAAGGTCAGTGACCATTTTAACATCCTCTGTCCCTTTCTAGATTTTCTAATAGAAATACAAGTATGCCCTTATTTCTCATGAAAATAAAAAGACTCTTCAAGTTTATCAACCATAACCTTTTAATTTGATCAAAATCATCAACCAGACAGCATGGTTCATCCTATTGCCCCTACCTCATCTGAAGTTGAGGAAGACCAACCTGTCTCTCATTTACTGCTCCTTGTGCTTTTATGAGATAAAATAATGATAGAAGAGAAATAGCTTATAGTATTTTCATTAAAAAATGGTTTTGGACAGCTCATATGGGGCATTTCCTGGAAAGAGGATCAGTAGACCAGAAAGGATACTAGCAATGCACTTCTTTCAGGAAATATTCATTGCTTTATAGTTCCAGAGAGAACAATCCTTAGCCTATTATTGAGACTTCATAATATCTTCTGACGCAGGAATTCTGACAATTCTACTTGGTCTGGTATTTAAATACTTCAGCATTTATACAACCTATATATGTGTGCAGGTATTGCTTGCACTTAATGGCAGCACAGGCAGGTTCACCATATCCAAGTGGTTAAGGAAAAACAGGGTTGCAACAAGGGAGGCATGCGACTGGAATGAACTAACTCAAAATCTTCAGGAAGTTTTTCAAGGCAGTAGAATCATTGACTGTGGTTTTGCTACTAAAACTTCAACAACTGAAGCTTTGAGACTGACCAGAATGAGAAATTTCCCTGGGGAATCAAATGTTCAAAACACAATGACTTCAAATCTCGTCATTGTAGTGGACATAGGGCTCCTGGACCTAAGCACAGATATTTGGAAGGAGCAGCTAAATTTCCTAGATAAATATCGTAGAAAGGCTAATTTTGCGTGGGTGTTAAACCATGATACTTCTAGTGCCATTAAGATGGAGCTGCATAGGAAGGGACATCTGTTGATGATCAACAGGCCTCTATACAAAAGAAAAATAATTCAGATTCTAGAGGCCGTTGCAAAAGAAAGAAACACTGAATTTCAAAGCGAAAGTAACCTTTCAGGAGCATCAACAATTCAGGATTTACATGAATGCCTTGAAATAGATCAAGAACATCTTGATGCTACTAGCTCGGATGATAGCGATGCCTCTAACATGGGAAGCTCTGATCTGAGACAAGGTGCCCTTCACATTGAGAAAGAAAAGACTCCCAAATCACGTCCTTCCCATCACAAGACAAGTAATTTGAAATATGATTCTCATAATGAAATCTGCTCAGACAATGTCCTCCAAACGCCAAATAGTTTGGTCAGATCTGAATGTTTAGAAAAATCTTCAGAAGATTCTATCAGCTCTGACAAACATATCCATGGTAGCACGAACATGGATCTTTATGGTAATTATAGACATAAAACAGAAATAAAAGAAAGTAAACACCCTGAACTGGCAGATCTATTGGAAGATTCAGAGTCACAATTGGGAGAAAGCTTTCTTACCAAAGGACTCATTGAGTCTAGTCAGAGAGCTTCAAAGGAAGGAGAGGACTCTATGCCAGAGCATCTGCATCAAATCGGGCATCCTCTTTCAGCATCAAAGAATCTAGCCAAGAGTTATCATTTGACTAACAAGAACCAGTTTCAGGCACTGGAAGTGGAGAAAACAGCTACAGGACCTCGCACCCCAAGATTAGCAGAACTTCCAAGTAAAGGATTGCAAAGCAGTGAACATCAAGTGGCCAATGGTGGTTCTAATCGACAAGATCATACAGCTTCAAATATTGATGCACCTAGCCAGAATTCTCTTGCAGGCCTGTGTATACTGCTTGCAGAAGATACAGCAGTACTACAAAGAGTTGCAACCATAATGCTGGAGAAAATGGGAGCCAGAGTTACTGCTGTCGGTGATGGACTGCAGGCAGTAGAGGCTCTAAAATGCACACTTGGTGCAGAGTTTCAAACACAGAACACATCTTTAGATGATGGTGAAACCAGATGTCAGGCACAATTTGGGGAAATTTCACAATTCAATCTGATACTCATGGATTGTCAGGTAACTGTCACAAGATGACTAGTATATCACACACGTTTAAACTGTGTTATAGAACCTAATATGAGCAATCTCCAGTTTTCTTATGCTTTATGAATACTTTTCTTTTCATCCGGAATCTTGTCCCATAATGATGCCAACTTTGGTTCACTGGAATAGTTGTGCTGATAGATTACTTTTGTTATAATCGAAGAAAAAGTAGATGAAACCAATATGTTGTTCATACATCTGATATGCTTTCTGAATCCTGGGCCATCTTCAAACAAAATACAAAACCAATTCGAAAACAAGCTTCCAACTTGAACCCTAAATGCAGAAAATCTTCGCCAAAAATACCAGCATCATTAGTAAACCAGCTCCCAGAAGCTGATTTAAACTTATTTGATCACTTGTTACTAGAATTTAAAAAGTGCAGTCTCTTATTAGCAAACTCATTCAAACTACATGGTAGGCATATTTCAAACTTTCTTCAGATGATCAAGAGGCATCTTCTGAGAAAATTTCAGTATCCTCCCCAGGAATGCCCAAGGAAAACAGGTTGGTACAAATGTAATCTAAAATAGTTAATGACAAATAAATAAGGCAATCAATACTCAAAAGAGAAATAGTGTTAAAGACTGGTAATCGTTTTGTAGATATCAAATGTTTATATATTTAGAGTTATATTACATGAATGCGTATATGAATGTATGTATATATGTATATGACTGCATGCAAATATGCGAGACTTGACCTATCTTAAATATTTTATGTTTTTGTCACTTATGAGTTGCATCTGTTTTAATTTCTGAGAATCAAATACTAAGTATGTGTCTTTGGGCATGCGCATATTTAAATATGTAATATAGTTGATTGTGTGTGTAACCGTGTATATCTGAGACACCTACCATAAATATTTTAAGATTTTGGTCACTTATTAGTGGCACTTGTTTTTTTCTGAGCATCAAATATTTATGCGTCTACATCTATGTATAAACATATATACGATTGTGTTTGAATGGGAATTGAGTCTCTCTCAAGATTTCAGAAGATGCATCTATAGGTTGGGATATATTGATGTAGCTTTTAGAATATGAAATGAATCTTCCAATGGTTCTGAAATGTGATTTCAATGCCTATTTTACAAACTTGAACCATATCTTAAGTCATGTCATCTTTGCACTTTCATTAGAAAGATTTTGCATGTGAAACTGCAGATTGATCATATTTGTGACAGTAAAATTGCTACATACTATTATCAGCAGATATTCTTCAAAGATTACAATCTCACCTAACAAATGCCAACAAAATGAGCAAAATCTTAGCTCTACTGAACTTTTCAGTTTTGACATCCTTGATTTCAAGGATCACTCTGAGACAGTATAGACCCGTGTTCTTAGCATGCCTATGATTGGTTAAGAGCCACAGTTAATGACAGCAATAGGAAATAATCACAGTACTTCTCTGTCCAGCAACAGACTGCATAGAATATTTGATCATCTTCTTCTGTTTCCTGAATGTGAATGCAGATGCCAAAGATGGATGGTTACGAGGCAACGAAAGCAATTAGGAGGTCTGAAGCAGGAACTGGTTCACATATTCCTATCGTTGCACTGACAGCACATGCAATGTCTTCTGATGAAGCCAAATGCTTGGAAGTGGGGATGGATGCATACCTAACAAAACCAATCGACTGCAAGCTGATGGTATCCACTATACTTTCCCTCACTAAGGGGATGAGATAACTGCTTTTAACCAGGCAGGCTAACTACCCCAGTGGCTTATACTTGGGGATCAAGACATTATACATGTAATATCCATATTGAAATGGATGGAATACTAAAGAAGCTCCAAATAATATATGTAAATTGTACATAACAGTACATGGTTTGTTTCTTACCCTGTTAAATTAGGATAAAATCATGCCTCCCAAAACTTCACTGCTTACCATGGATAATTAATCCAGCGTGTAAACTCTAAAAGCATTGGAGTTTGTTGTTGTGAATTGCCTGGCACAAGAATAAAAACCCGTCCATTAGCTTAGTGTTTTCTCACCCGCTATTTGTTGAGCCTGATTAGCTTGATTCTGTTCTTCAAGTATCGAATTATGTTACGCTACAAACTAGGAGTCCAAGGGGTGAAGGCTCCGGCATGGAGTTGAGCTGCCAATTAGCTCTCCGGGTGTAGACTCTTGTGGTCTGCCCCTTCCCCATACCCCCGCATACGTGGGAGCTTTGTGCACCGGGATCGCCCTTTTTATCCCCTATGTTTTAAAATCAAGTTTTTAGGCTAGAAGAGCTCATAAGAGCCCTTAGGAACAAGAGTCTTTTGGAGATTTCAAGCATCCTTTCTTCTTTAGTTGAACCCTAATTTCTCCTATAGTTGAACTTGTAACCCCAATTCCTTAATTGTGGTGAACCTTAAAATCCTATTATTCCTCCTTGAATCCTTGATTCTGTTCCAATTGAAGCCCAAGAGAATCCTAATTTTGTGTTCTTTCAAGCTCTTGCTTCCTCGAACTCTTCACTTAAACTATTATCAATCAAGATTTCTCCTTTAAGCACTCATATCTAGCCAAAAACCCAAATGAATTGAGCCTTCTCTTCACAAAATACCAATAGACGTTCATACAAAAATGTGCAATAGAAGGGGAGCCTTGGGGCAATGGTAAAGTTGTCATCGTGTAATCTTGAGGTCATAGATTCAAGGTGTAGAAACAGCCTCTTGTAAAAATGCAAGGTAAAGCAGCATACTATAGACCCTTGTGGTCTGCCCCTTCTTCGGACCCCTCATAGGCTGGAGCTTTGTGCACCAGGCTGCCCTTTTCACAGAAATGTGCAATCTAGAATATAGAATTATCTCCCTGCAAGTTGCACACGGCTGTCCATTTCTGTATCCCTTTCATTTTAGCTTAGTGTTTTTAGCCATCTGGGTCTATGTCTATTTCCACAACAAACATTATGCTCAACCAATTCATTTGTAACTGTGATTGTGTTGATTGGGGCTGGTTGGTCATTTTTTAAACCTTTTCTTTAAGAGAGAATATTGACTACATTATGAATTTTGTAATAAATGGATTGATTGGAGCATGTCTGATCAAAAGATTTAGCATATGCATATTCTAGTTGTTAATGAAGAATGAAGGATGATCTAGCTCATGTTAAGGTCTTTAAACATGCCCACATTTTCACATTTAGATAGTTATTTGGGCAATTTCTCATTTATGTGGATGATGTTAAAATGGATTGGAATAAAACCCAATAAAGAAAATTTCACACAATTTTTTGAGAGAAATGATATTTGACTTGGCTTGAACCACTAAAATATATTAGAAATATTATGAACAAGCCGCGTGTCTCCTTAACCCAACTGCATAGTTAGCCACATTTGACTACATTGATACTCAAATATGGTTTAAGGAACACGTGTCACACTATGATTACTCCCGATCAAAGCCAAGCTAAATATCACTTCTCAATTTTGAAAATTTTAATATAAGTAAGAGATTTTGGTTATGGAATAAATTGTAATAGTAGTTAGGGTTTGTCAAGTAAAAAAGCCCTCTAGGAGTTTTATGAAGAAAGGGAACCTTAAATTTCTAAAATACCCTTGTTTCCAAGGGCTTTGGCATGCCCTTTTAGCAATAAAGGGCTACTTGAAGTCTACTTTTAGACTATAAGGATTAAAGGGCAGCCCCGGTGTATGAAGCTCCCGCCTATGCAGGGTCCGGGGAAGGGGCGGACCACAAGGGCCTACAATAGGCAGCCTTACCTTATATTTTGCAAGAGGCTGATTCCACGCCTTGAATCCGTGACCTCAAGGGCACACGACGACAACTTTTACCATTGTGCCAAAGCTCCCCTTCTAATTTTAGACTATAAGGATTATTAACGAAAATTTTAAAAGTTAAGGGCTACTTAAAAATATGCAAAGTAAAGGAGAACTACTTAAAGCCTAGAGCTAATTAATCATATAAGATCATTAAGCCTTACTAGAGTGACTATCTAGATTAGTGCTAGGAAAATGTATAAGTGGACTGAAACTAATATGATCCACGCAGATACTACATAGTGTAGATCTCGTAATTGCAAATTATTTGTCCATCTCACATAAGTTAACTAGAATAGTAGATGTTGACTTCTTTTAGAAGATCTAAACCATCAATCTTATTCAGAATGCCTAGGATAGGATAGGTACCATATTGCAAGAGCAGTAAATTCTTATAGCTCAAATAATAGGAGTTAAAAATTAAGACCAAAACCTATTTTTTCTTTATTTAAAGAAATAAATTGGTTAGACCACCCAAATCCAATGGCTTTTCATTTGTCACCTATTTTATGACACCCAACAAGATTAATAGTTTGAATCTTTCAAAAGCAGTTGGCATCAGCTTTGGATCATTTTTTTAATTTAATTTCTTAAGATGCTCATTTATACTAATATTGGTGAATATATCCTCACGGATTTAATGAGTCAATTATTCGATATGTTTTTATTAGCTAATTTATTCAATGGATTTTGAAAAAACAAAGGGATATTCAAGGGAGCATGGGCATT
Source organism: Warburgia ugandensis (assembly GCA_035236585.1). Taxonomy (NCBI): domain Eukaryota; kingdom Viridiplantae; phylum Streptophyta; class Magnoliopsida; order Canellales; family Canellaceae; genus Warburgia; species Warburgia ugandensis. The sequence goes on from CP141129.1 coordinate 47,875,848, forward strand.
TTAGTGATTCAAAATATTAGGACACATCCGTCTATACCCAATATGATCATGGAGCTATTAGTAACTCAACAGAAAGCTTTTTGATTTATTTCAGTGCCTTGCAGCCTAAGTTGTGTTCTTCGTCCCCTCTAAGACCTCTTTTTACTTCTCGACACTCGACAACACGGAAGAAGAACAGCAAAACACAGAGGAACCAAAAACCCCCAGACCCCAAGTCTAGAACAAGATATCGAAATGGCTAGATATGATCGTGCGATCACCGTTTTCTCGCCCGACGGTCATCTTTTCCAGGTAGAATATGCGCTCGAGGCCGTACGAAAAGGTAACGCTGCCGTCGGTGTACGAGGTACAGATACAATCGTTCTTGGAGTGGAGAAGAAATCGACAGCAAAGCTTCAAGATTCAAGGTTATTATGTTTGATCTTTTTCTTTTGATATGATTTATTCTTCTTAATCTTGAACTAGAGCTTGAGATCAGTAAAATTTGAATCTTCTTTTTTTGGTATTCGTAAGAAAACATGAAAGTTTGAAGCAAAGAGCCTTAAATTACGGCTTATGTTTGGCTCTTCTCTTTCGGTTGAATGCATTTAATGTGATTGATTTCTTACTTAAATGTTTAATGTGGAGAACTTGAAGTGGATAGTAAGAAAACACGAAAGATTGAAGTAAAGAACCTAAAATTAAGGCTTCTATTTCGTCTTTTGTTCCCGAGAGAATGCAGTTGTTGTTAATGATTGGTCAGTAAGTGTTTAATGTGGAAAACTGGAAATAGAGTAAGAAAATATGAAGATTTTGAATTGAAGGATGCAAAATTAGGGCTTCATTCATGCTGTTTACCTTCGGGAAAAAGCAGTTCATGTTATTGGTGGCTTTTCTTAAAATGTTTAATGTGGAGAGCTGAAGATAGAGTCAAGAGAACTCAATGTTTTAAGGGGATATTGTTGAAGTTTATGAGGCTTGATTGGTGGAAGGATGTAGAATTGCTGTTATTTGACGTCTCTTTGATGGGGTTCAGACTCTTGCAATAGTGATCGTGAGCTTGTGGATGCTCACTTGTATAGAAAAGGGAAAAGTTTAATATGCGCCCATAAGCGTGCATAATGCCTCATTCCTGTGAATTTCTGGCCTTTATGTTTTATCTTGTACGAGAACCTGACGTTCTAGGGATTAGAGAAGGTTTGAAAATTGAGTCGGTAGTTCTAGGTTAGTTTACGAAGGAGGAAAGGTGTTGGCTATGATTGCTACTTCAGGGTGATTAGGGTATAAAATGTTAGGTTTGTTACCTTTATAATATGGTTATGGACCTATGGTAATCAACAGACAACTTTCTCTCATCCGAGGATCATGATAATTTTATCCTAATCTGAGAGATAATGGAGTTTTGGACTTGGCTTCCATGTTGTCAAAGCAGGAGGCACTTAGAATGCTTCTCCTCATTTTGTTGTAGTTCTGCAATAAGAGTGAAAAAGCAATAGAGCGACAATGTCTTGGAAGGAGAATATGGAAAGGTGAGAGGCTTGGGTCTGCATTCTAAAAGCATGTGGACTAAAATAGCAGTTGTATCTCGAAAAGATTTCTACTTGCCTTGGCTGAGTAATTGTGTAACTTGGTTGATCCACATAAGTCACTAGCAAAGCTGGTGGGGCGTGCAGTGTGTGCTTGGTAGAGAAAAGCTTGAAAGTGGAACCAAATGTCATGAGTGGGAGACATCTAAGTTAATTGGAAATTGCTATGGGAGCTTTAAAAAATGAGTGAAATTATAGGAGAACTTCAACCTTTAAAGTAGAGAAGGAAAGAAAAGTTCAGCTTCTTGAGGAGCCAACTTGTAATGTATAATTGCCAGAAAAGTCTAGTAAAGCTTCTGTTGTTCTATCATTGTTGCCAGCAATATTTTACTTGTGGCACGTGTCCAAGACTGTGCCCCACTCAACAACTCTTTCCTGAGCTCATCAACTGGAATCTGCTGTTGTATCGAAGATTGAGCCATTACCAAAGTAGCTAAATCAGAAACTAGGCCATGTTTCCTTTTCAGGCTAGCCATGACCAGAAACTGTGTGAATTTTAATTAGTAGTAGAGGCCATGGTGCAATGGTAAAAGTTGTCATTGTGTAACCTTGAGGTCATGGGTTCAAGGCATGGAACAGCCTATTGCAAAATTACAAGGTAAGGCTGCATACTATAGGCCCTTCTTAGTAGAAGCCATGGGATTATTGGGCCCTCCTTGCACAAGTACTTTTAGGAGTGATTTGGTACTACATTTAAGTGGCTAATTCTGTGCTGGAGTGGACCTTCTTTGAAGCAAATATTGATGATTGATTTCCAATGCAAACAGGTTGCTTACAGAGGTTACCCATTACTGCATCTCAGGATATCTCTTAGCAAATTGCTGTTGACATCTAACTCTAGCCCATGTGCATGATAAGACGGGAAACTTTCTACCAAATGGCTTGTAATCCTTCTAAAACCATAGTTTGGTTCCAAGCCCTGACGTGGGACACGGCAAATAATTAAATAAATAAATAATCAACTACTATAAAAAAAATTAAATTCAAAACTAGAACCTCAGAAACAATTACAAATTTTCTTCTCCAATTGTAATCTAAAAGCTTTACAGTTTTTAATTCTATAAAATTGATGACTCAGATATCAAACTCAGGTCCAATAGTTTAGCTTGTCAATACTCACCAAACTTTTGCATGATTTTGATGCAAACTACTGCATAGCTACTAATGGAAAGGAAAATAGAGCTTTTGCTGAGGCTTTTATGAATTATATTCAGTTAATAATCAGAGTAAAAGAGATAGTGTGACATAAAGAATAGGTTCAGCTTCTCTAGATAAGGAAAAGAAAAGATTCAGCTTCAGGTTCTCTAGACAAAGTGCATAAAGGCTTCTCTAAACCAATGACAAATCATGTCGCATACTTATTACGAGGAGATCTTGCCTTTGTTGCAGTGTAAAAAATGCTTTATATAGCTGGGTTGCACTGTTGTAATGTAGCAGTTCAAATATAAAAGGTACTGTAGTATAGCTGTGTAGTAGAGTATCTTTTTGAGGAGATAAGATTAAGATAAAAATAGCAACAAGAATTCAAACCCTAAAAAGTAGCATAGCAGTGCAAGTTTAAGTGGTATATGTAGTAAAGCTGTTTAGCCTTTTTGGGACTAAAACAAGAATAGCAATAGTGAGTCAAGCTCTGAAAGCCAAAGCTCCTAATTATAGTATAAGAAAGAAGCTCTTCTTCAGCACAAGAAACCAAAAGGACACAGTTTACATGCAAAAAAGACAGCTGACACCAGTAAATTAACTCAAACACCTCTGGAAAATTTGGGATGTGTCATGTCACCTCCATTACAGATGTGTCCTCGTTGGTGGGGAAAGCTGAGGGTAAGCTGCCAATGCTCAAGACATTAACTGATGGAGAGAGGTGCTCTTCAAGCCACATGACAGATGCCAATCCAATAATTGTTTTGGCAGGCTAAACAAAGGATCAAGGAAATGACATTAAATTAACATGAGGAAGAAAAGGAGAGACAACACTGTTTGGTGTTGTTTAATTGTTAGACACAAAAGTAAGCCTTAAACATAAGTTTGTTTTCTGTGATAATAATGTGAATAATTTTTTACGTACTTTTTCACCCTAAAGTGAAAGCAAATTCTTTAGTTTTGAATCCCCTATACAGCGAGGTTGCCATCTAACAGTATGAAAACACACTTGAAATAAGTGTGAAGAGGCAAATGTTTGACAGAAAGTACCTAGATTTCTTTGTTTATCAATTTTGAGATTGTGGATAGAACTAGATTTCAAAGGTTTGATTTGTGGCAGCAAAATTGTCTCATTTCTCTTAACTTGGTCTTTCTGAGCAAAATATTCGAGGAACAATTTCTACAGCTTAAAATGTTTCCAAACAAATTAATAAAATATAACCAAATTGAGGAAAGCACACACACACACATGAAGATTAAATTATATATCCCTAAAGCTTGAACTTTCACTTAAAGGTGAGATCACGCAATTTGTGTGATATTTTTTATTTTGCTTATATTGCTTATATTTCTGCTGAATGACATATGATTTTGGAGCAATGTGAAATTACGAAGTCAACTGAGACAAAGTAAACAAGAAGCAATGATACTGTTATCTGAGTGTATTTCTAGTTTCAGCTCAATATATGCTCATAGTGAGTTGTTTGCTTTGAAAAAATTAACAATGCTTTCTTTGTCTAGTAACTTGTTAGCCTAGGCGTTCAAGTGGGGTGGTTTTGCCTATAGATTGTTGGACCATAGTATTTTATTGATTTTGTTGTAACTCACTACCTGTTAAAAGAAATGCAAAAGTGACTCAGTATTTTGTTGACTTGCTCATTTACATTTTAACTTGAATGAATAGTACTAAACATTAACAAGTTCAATTGGATATTTTTCTTAGGGGCTAGAGAATATCCAATTATATAGGATAATAAATGTAGGAAGGATGGGGAACTGGTTACAGAGAGCATGTCAGGCGAACTCGTTTTTCATATTTTTTAAGGCTTCTTTCTCGTAATTTTTTGAATGCTCCCCATTTTTTCATTTACTTGACTCCATTTGCCCACAGCTGCTTTTTGGTCAGCTTCTGAGTTTTGTGCTACTGAATTACAACATTGAAAGCAATGTTGCAAGAATCACAACATTGAAAGTTGATGTCATTTTATTGACAGAGTTGTCCAAATACTCGGGCTAGGTGAGTCAAATGTACATGGTTTTGCTTTTTGTTCTGCATCTGATTCTGAAGCATGAGCTCCTTCAAACTCAGGTCCACATGTTCTTTATGCAGAGATATTTGTCAATAAATGTGTCTACCTGGTTCAAGTTTTAGTAGACTGACATCTTGTTGGTAATTAGGCCAGTCCTGACTCCCGGCACTTAGTGAGAGGGAGGAAGAAGGAAGCCAAAAGTAGTTAAAGAAGGTTAGGTAAGTCAATAATGAGAGTTTGAGGGCAAAATACTTTGTTATTCCATTCCAGTTATCCATGCAGCGGACAATATGGAATTGGTACATCTGCAGTGATACTAATAAGTATCTTTGACTTAAGTCTCATAGTTCAATTACTTTGACTTTTGAGCAACTCAGTCTAGCATAGCTTTTGACTGAGAAGTGCTCAAATTCGCAGGCCAATATGGTGAGTTTTGTTCAGACTGTTAAACATGTAGACATTGACAGGCACCGTGCATGGTTTGGTGCCATGCTGAATGGATATTTGATGTGCATGATATGATCGAATGAAAATTAAAGGTTCATCGAACGAAAATTAAAGGTTCACTAGTAGAATCCTAACAAGGCTCAATGGACTAAGTGTCCAAGATAAATTCTCTCAACTTAAAAAATCAATAGAGTGGGACTTGTGTCACTAGTTAGAGTAATAGATCTGATCATGTCAGCCTCACACATGTTGGCCCCAAAAAGTGTCTGTTAGTAAACAACATGACAGCTGCTTTTCTTTAGTTTTTCCCTTGAACATATAGATTTTATCTAAAGGAAAAAGGTACAAATGACTACTAGAAACATGTATGTCTTCTTTGCAAATGTCAAACACATATGAGAATCTCCTGGTGAAATAAACACAGGATAAGTCAAAGGATTGAAGTTGAAGCATCAGAAAAATCAAGTGAAACATAGATCTCCTCATCTCTAAACAAAACGTAGCTGTTGGTGGCCTCAATTTCATCAAAGCTAATACATTTGGTAATTTTAAGCGCTGAAGATGAGCAAGTAGAAGGAGAAATGGAAATGGACAGAGGTAAAGCTACTTTAGGCTTTCTAACAAGCTAATATGATGAATATTAGCTTGTTAGGTTTCTCCTTTTCTTTCCAGATTCAGAAATTTTGCTTAGACTCTAACTTTAGTATCAAATATGTGTATGGAAGTTGTTGAAGTTATCTGGTACGAGTAAACAGGCAAATATTTCTAATGGATTAAGGACTAAATTTTCCAAAACTTAGCACAGTTCATAGCAAACAAATTATGCATACCATCAAAGAGTCAAAATGACTCTTGGGACTGCTGATTTCTATGAGCTAAGCCAAGTCAAACTATAGATCTAGCTAATTCATGGGGCAACTTGGTGAGTTTTTGGACCAGCCCAGTCTAGCATCAATATCCTACTTGAAGTTGAATCAGTTGATGTGGCCTGAGCTGAATTGTTTCTGACATCTGAGGTGAAGCAAGGTGATTGTTGACAATTTAGAGCCTTTTAGGAGGCAGCCCTCTGTATTCAGCTTCTCTGAACGAAACTGAGTTCTTCAAGGACTTTTTCCAGCACAACTGATAAATTTTGTAAAAGTTAATTATACAGGTTTTAATGAAATATATGGCAGCCTTGTGAAAGTAGATAGTTCAACCTTCAGCCAGCTTATTCATGGGGAAGGTGTCACAGAGAATTTTTGTACAGATTAATCTAATAGGAACTTAGTGTCAATTTGGGCAGATCACTTTCCTTGTTTTCTAAACTCTTTGTTGGATGTGATGTTTCCTTCACGGGGAGCAGTTGCAATGAAAAATGCAACCAAAATGATAGTTTTTTTTTGTCAAGGGTCTTTAGACTATAATTTTTTCAATTTAGTCTATTTTTTCACCTTTAGTCCTATTGTCAACTGATGTCAGTTTTGGGCCCGACCCATATTATTTTAATATTTATTTGTAGTTCTTTTGACATTTTATATAACTCTTTATTAAAAAAAATCAAGGAAATAAAAAAGAGCCCAAGCCCTTTCTTCTTTGCAGGTGCAGTGTAGAGAGAGAGAGAGATATTCACTTTTGTTTTTAAGTTGGTCAGCAGGCTTGTTAACATAAAAGGCAGTCTGAAGTCTGAATTGGTTGAGGTTCAAGAGTGGAACTGTCTAGGCTTCAAGCTTCTTTGATCTCTACTTGTTTTGTGTGGCATTAGGGGTAATGACATTGACTTAGGGAGGAAAAGTGTATTCTTAATTTCTGTACCAGCAGCTTGATGTTATTCTCTTTTCCCATTGGCCCTAGGGGATCCCATGAGCTGCAAATTTCAGTTCTGTTGGGAGCATTAGCCTCATGTTCCCTGCCTTTGGTCTATTGCTGATTGAATGGATATGACTTAATTGAAGAAATGTATTGGGGGGTATGTCTTCCGTGCTGTTGAGATTTAAGAAAATAGCTTCACGTTCCCATTTCCAGCTTTTTTTTTATCTCTTGCATTTAGAGGACAACTCTCATAAGGGGAGCCTTGGCGCAATGGTAGAGTTGTTGTCGTGCGACCTTGAGGTTACAAGTTCAAGGCGTGGAAACAACCTCTTCCAAAATGCAAGGTAAGGCTGCGTACTATTGACCCTTGTGGTCCGCCCCTTCCCTGGAACCTGCATACGTAGGAGCTTCATGCACCGAAGGACTGCCACTCTCTCATTGTGCTCATGGAACTCCTAGATGCCAGAGACTGAACTACTTTAGGGAAGGGAAGCTGACGTGTTCTATCGACTGTTTTGGATGGCTTTTAGATGTGTAATTCTCTTTAGAGAATTGGACGTGTCAGTGCTTTTCCCTTTAACTAATTTGGTTTCCTCTCCTCACTCTTTGCTCTATTAGTCATTGACTGGGTTGAAGATCCTTGAATAGATTGTGTATCGCCCAAGCCCTTGAGACTTCTCTCATAGCAGACAATGATGCTAAGAAAGATGCAAATTCGGGTGTCTAACTGTACACTTGTAGTCTCGTTAACCCTGGGATATGGAATTGAGTTCTCTAGTTAACTTTGCTTCTTCATATTGTGAATTGTGCTTCTTTTTACATTGAGTTATTTCATGGTTTATGCTGTGTCCTAATCTTCTATTTCTATTAAAATTCAAGCAGTATTATTTGTTTTCTTCGATGTCTGTTCTTGGACCTGAGCACAGTTATAATGACGTGCTTGTTTTGGTGTAAATTTGCATTTTCATATTTGTGGTTCTGTTTTGGCCTGCCTATGCTTAATGTGCAGTCTTTTCTGTTTTGCAGATCTGTTAGGAAGATTGTAAATCTGGATACTCATATTGCATTGGCCTGTGCTGGTCTAAAAGCAGATGCCAGGGTCTTGATAAACAGGGCACGCATTGAATGTCAGAGCCACAAGCTAACGGTTGAGGACCCTGTAACTGTTGAATATATCACACGGTATATAGCTGGCCTTCAACAGAAGTATACACAAAGTGGTGGTGTGAGACCATTTGGTCTTTCCACTTTGATTGTTGGCTTTGACCCATACACTGGTGTTCCGTCACTGTACCAGACAGATCCATCTGGGACATTTTCAGCCTGGAAAGCTAATGCAACAGGGAGGAACTCAAATTCTATGAGAGAATTTTTGGAGAAGAACTATAAAGAAACCTCTGGGCAAGAAACTGTAAAGCTTGCCATTCGTGCATTGCTTGAAGTAAGTTGCTTTTCTATTTCTGTAGTTGTCATGTCTGTTTCTTTTTCTTAAAATAGGAAATCTGAAGGTAATGACTGGCATGTTTTCAACTGATTCTTTTGGACAGATCATAAAAAGATTTGATTGTCCTCATTTTTTCTTTAGCCAAAGTTATTTCTGTTATTGGATGTCTGTGTATGTTTTGCATATTAAATAGCTATAACTGCTCTGCTGGAAAGGTAGTTTTTTCATCGTATTCAACTCGGTGATACTATACTATATGTACGTCTCCACCTAAAGGTGGCTTGAGTGATTGTCTCAGAAAATCTTTCATGCCAAACTTGCACCTATGGAGTATGAAGACCTGATTGGATGCACAATAATAACATTTTTGAATTGTGATATTCCTTATTACTATATATTAAAGACCAGATCTTGTGAATATTCTTTTATTGCAAAATGTTCACTGTAAAGCTTTTGTTCTATAATTTCTCATGCAATATGAGGATGGCAATGGGTTGAGTTTTTTTCTGGGATTTGATCTGAACTAACCTGTACAGATCAGCATTGGGGCCAGGAAATTTCACCCAAACAGTATTTGGGTAAAACGTCTGACCCAAAGTCGTCTAGGGTTGGAAGCAGGATGGCCAAGAATCAGCCCCAGCCCACCCAGTTGCCATCCGTATGCAATCCATCTGCTCCTGCAAAAGAAAAAAAAAAGTGGGAAAAAAAGAAGATATTAGCATATATTAGCATCTAATGAGGTTCCACCTTACAAGCTTGCATTAAGAGATCAAAAGGTGTGTTCCATCGTGTTAAACCCTAGAACCATGCACGTTAAGAAACAATTCGTAGATTGAGAACCAGTCTTCGGGAAAGCAGTAAAATGTGTATTTATTTCAACTTTAGCTTTTGCAATACTTGATGTCTCTCTCATCTTTCCATCTGGGTGACTACAGCATAGTCTTCATTTTGATGCAGAGATTTGAGGACATGTCCTGGTTGACCCAGTAATTTTTTATTTTTTATTTCACTAGCTCCATTTAAAATTGTTTTGAAATAGGAAATTGCTATAATTCCCCATGCTAAGGCATACCAAAACAAAATTTCTTTTATTTTCATTTGTTTGGACAAAGGACACCTCAGAATCAAGTAATAAGTTTGTGGAATTAATGTGTTTGGTTATGTAACTGGTTTCTTCTCACATGAAATTTTCTCGTCATTTATTTGGCAAATTTCACCCTTTCCAGTATGGCTTTATTTTTCTCATAGCTAAAATGTCTATTATTTGTGATGGCACATTGCTTACTTCCATTCTGCAGTTTTATATGACTTGCTTAATGGTTCTATATTTTAATCCTGTAATATCCTGTGAACCCTGTTTTTGGAGATTCAGCTATGTGTGATCTGGGTACCTATCTTATAAGTTTCAAATGACATTCTTAGGTTGTTGAGAGTGGGGGAAAGAACATTGAGATTGCTGTAATGACAAAGGATGGTCTGCGTCAGCTTGATGAATCTGAAATTGATACTATTGTAGCTGAGATTGAAGCAGAGAAAGCAGCAGCTGAAGCTGCAAAGAAGGCTCCCTCTAGAGAAACCTAAGCTTGGGTGTTTCTATATCACTCCCAATATTTCTTGAAGAACCTTGATAATCTTTTAGTGAGATTTATTTTGTATACTTGGGCTCTCAAGGATTTGAATTTTCTATCACAAGTGGGATTTTGTGATTGAACGATGAATGTAGGATGTAATCATTTGCCAACAAATTGCACAAGCCATTTCGTGGGTTATTTGACATTTGGATTCTTGTAGGCTGCATGTCCTGCTGTTGTCTCCTCTCGCTTATCGAAAACTAACCTTGCTATTTCTAGACTGCTATTATCTAGCTGCTTGTTGCTGTTTTGGGTCTCAGTCATCTGGTTTGCCATCAATTTGTGCCCCATATGTGGTCTTAAAACTCAGGGTGACAAGAGACTGCTGGAACTTGTGTTTTTCTATAGATTTCCATTAACCACATGAAACATTCAATGTTTGGTCATTTTTGACGTGTGATTCTTATATGTTGCATGTCCCGATGTTTTCTCCTTTCGCACATCGAAAACCTACTTTCTTATAATTGGAGTGCTGTTATCTAAAGGTTTTTGCTGTTTTTGGTAAATTTACTGCCAATATCTACCTGTTTTATTGTTTTTGGTAAATTTACTCCGCATTAGCAAGGGTGTTTCAGTCACCTTTTCTCTCCAGTTTGTGGACCATATCTCCTCTCCAAACTCATACCCACAAGTAACCGCTGAACTTCTGGTTTCACATATTGCATTAAACTACCCCAAACATTCATTTGATCAGTCGTCTAACAGCTGTTTTGCCAGTTGCTTGTACTGGCTTTCCGAAATCGTATTCATTTCACCCATAAATCTTGAAAGTATGGTCTGCAGGCATGCCTCTGCGGATTGCCAAACTGCAGGAGGAATCTGATTCAACACCAACACCAACACCAACACCAGATACTCATTCTTACTGTTGTTCTCTTTAGTTGGACGTAGACGCAACTCATTGTTACTATTAATTTTTTCCTTTGCGTGTTAAAGAGAAAGGAATCACCTTACCAGTATGCGAGTCCGGAGGGATTTCTTTTTGTAGTGAGAGGCCATGCCATTTAATGTGATGGCGACCATGGCCCTTTTTGTACCATTTTTTTTTTCTCTGAGTTTGGTAAGTATCACTTCTGTTTCTCTCCTTTTTTGTTTTTTTTTGGTCTGGAAAGAATTATCACTTCAATTTGATAGGGGGGGCCTTTCTGTTAGTAGCCCGAATTGCCTGCCATTAAAGCTATTTGCTTTATTTTATTGACAGTAGGACGGTGGTAGTTTGATTCATCAAGAATCAGGAAGACCAACCCACCTTTTCTTGCTCCATGATCTACACCCAACTCCTTTCTTGAGGAAACGAGGAAAGCCATGTAAAGGACTACCCTTTCGGTGGATAGCTTAAATTATGCAACGCATATGTACATGTGCAAGATTGCTCCATACAAATTTACAATGGAAAAACGCCTTTTTGTTGTAAGATTTTGCTTTGGTGATCCAAACCATCTTTCAAGCCCAATCTTAGATGCGGCTTAGCTCAAAAATTTTGCCCATGGTTCGTCTGATCAGATCTTTTAAGTTTTTCTTTTCTGGATTTTCTGGGCTGTCCATCCAAGTTGCATAAAATCTGAGTTTTTCTTTAAAAATAATTAGGGTAAGTCTGGGTGTTGTTCAATCATCAAAACATTTTCCTTGTTGGATGACTTTAAGCCTCTGATTTATGGAGGCTTTGTTGATGAAAGTAGGCCTTGTTTCATTCCCCAGCCTACCATTCAAAAGCCAGAAGCTAGAGGATTTCAATTCCAGAACGAGTTGAATTTTGGTGTACACGAGATGAATGATTTTAAATCATTAAATGAGCAGGCCCACACATCTAAAGAGTTCAACCTTTTAGATTTACAAAAACCTGTACCATAAACCGTGGAGTGCCATTACCAGATCTGGACGTGCGCCCATCATTTCCCTATTTACATATATTATTTGAGAAGCATCTTCCCCGACCGAATTGGTTCTCCTATTTATAGTTTAGTTGGTGAGGATCTGGCGAAGAGACACGGAGTCTAACCTGTTCCACTACTAGCTAAATAGGTGATAACCAAATTAGTAATCCACCAAAGGTCGCCCATCAAAATGGATGATTTCGATTGGTATCTCAACCCTCAAATTTAGATGTCGTCACTAGGGCGTAAATGGTTGAGCGGCTTGGATCATTTCATTGAAGGTGGATCAATGGTCAATCAGTAGCAGCTTTCCTCTATCATAACAGGTTATCTCCTTTCTCAGGCAATTCGAAATAAATGAAGCCCACAAAAAGTAGGGAAAGGAATGTTTGGTAGGGATAGACATTGTCTGGCATAACCTACAAGTGGAATTATGTGGGTCCTGGTAGAGTTTATGAGCATGCAGCTGGACCAGATCCTATTACACCCATCAAACAATCGCAGTCGTCCAATAACTTTGACCTTCTCAACGTGGGCCCTGTTTGCTCAGCAAGGCAACCAATTCATCTCTTCTACATCCCAGATTAGCTACACGCCCAAAATCTCTTGGTTAAGTGAAGGTCAAGCATCTTGTTGATCAAGATATTTAGACTGCTACGTTAGCCGTCCATTTTGCGTGCCAACATAAAGTATTTGAATCATCGAAAATCCAGATTTTTGTGACATTCAACGGTTTGGATCACCAGCCACTGGGCCCTAGATGCACGTCTACTTATGGTTCTCCCCCGTCCTACACTGAATTTAGGTAGCCCTTCTGAAGAATAAAAAACAGTACCACGTAACTTCCGTATAACACCACTAATTTTATGTGGCCCACGGCAAAGCCGTCTGTAAGTGGGCCCTGCTATCAACCTACGGTGTGAGGTTGTCTGTTAGGTAAGGTCTGCCCTTGGCTGATAAGGTTGGCAGTCTCTTGGATAAGAAGATGTGGGTCACTGTTCTCCTCTTGCAATGGTCCCCATCATGCCATGTCATCTTTCCGATCCATCCACGTCATGTTAGGTGTGTGCTAACGGTATCAGCAACCGTTCATCCCAAAAATCTCACCAAACTAGATATGGATCTTATTAGTGATAAGTGGGCCCATTTCCAAATATGCCCTCTTTTAGATAAAGGTTTACTGGTAGAATGATCTATGCCACCCATTAGGTGGGTCCTTTTGCAGCTGTGCGTGGTATAAAATCCGTACCTTATATTTGGGACATGGAATGTCTATTGCCATAAGAAGTCCAACTGGGACGATCTCAGATATCCTAGCCGTTCATTATCTGAATCCTATCTTGAATAGAGAAGATCCTAGCTCTAGGATCATCCAGTGCCACAGTCACCAATGTCCTAATGTGAGGGACATCATCATATACTTCGTTGTTATTTTTTCATGGACAACGTTTACTCACTCGGACAAAAAGTGGTACATAGCACTGTCATCATTGGGGCCACTTTCAGTCCCGTCAAAGCCAATCCTGACCTTTGAAGTCCCGCCTTGTCTTAGGTAGTCTAGAAAATGAAAGACTCCGAAAGAAAAGTAGACAAAAAGTTCACAAGATTGGACGGTCATGATCAGAAGATGGCAATTTATTGAACCTCTAATTCCAGTGCTGATCAAGGTATCAAGGTGGCCCAACTCACGTGGCTAGTGTATGATGATGCTGTCAGCTGGACTGAAAATAAAATATAGTAATAATAATTTTATTTTCAGGGATTAAATAATTGGACCCGAATTTGGTTTTTCACGGGCTTCTAGAAGGAAAGAGGGAGATGCGGTTGACCCGAAAAGGCGTCCGCGCACCGCATGCAGGTGGCTGAAACGGTGGAGTCGAAAGATGGGCCCACAAAGTGACTTTACGTGAAGTGGGCCCGTACCGCACATGGCCTCGACGTGGATGTGCCCGTGGAGGCTGCCAACCACCGCCCAAAAGAGAGTGAGTTGGTAGCTTGTGGGCCATATTTCTCCTCAGAATGCCTACCCTTTCTATACAATTACCGAATTACCCTTTTCCTCTTCCGAAGTCTCCGTTCCGTGGATGAAGTCAATTTCAGTAAATATTTGCACCTCCGAGGGGTAATCTAGGAAGTCGACTAACTCACAGTAGGAACATCGTGGGGCCCTCATCCAACGTCAGGCATGTGTTGTTGGGGGAGTTGAATTATTAAATGATTGAATAATTAAGCAATTAATGGACAAAAATAATATTAATAATGTGGGCATCTATTTTTTGCTGGAAAAGAAAGGTTAATGGAAGCTTCTGATGTCTACCTAACATGTTGAGAAATGCAAAGGTGGGTGAATGTTGAAAAGCGACTCCTTTTCCATGGTTCCAGTCCTTTTGGGGATTTTTGTCCTCACTCAGCTACCTTCCAATCTTCCTAAGTATGTGTATAATCACCATCACCAAACCCTAATTGCTTTGCCTTCATTGTAGGCTTCCACTCTTCTCAATCTTGACCTGAAACCTAATTTATCAACACTAACTATCATTGTTGTTATCATTATCTTTTGTCGTACTCTTAACTGTAGACTTCTGATGGGATCAGGTGCATTAGTAATACTTTGGCCGGGCCTTATTCTTATTATCATTTTCATTATCCAGCATTGCTATCATCGTTATCATTATCATTATCATTAACCTACATTGTACATCCCCTACCTAGAGTTATGAAATCCAAACCACTCGTTTTTTGAGTTGCATCTTAGATAGATCATGCACAGAAAATCTTCTCCACTTGATGTACCTAACCACTATTATTGCTCTGTCAAAACGGACAGTTGGGAAAGTGATGGCAGTAAAATCTTACTTACTTGGAGGATTAAGAAGATTTTTGAAATATCACTCACCATTAAGCTTTAGCTTACAAGATGAATGGTTCAGATTACCAATCTTTTGAATTACACGCGCGATCGCCGGACAAATTTACTCTCTTTGATTTAGGTTTTGTTTATTTTATGTGACGACAGAGAGCTAATATAATGGACCTGAAATCTTGACTTGATCTTGATTCCATGTACATAGATTGCTTGCTTTTTAAAACTTGTATGAAATGTGTCCAAGTTCTTGTAACAGACTACAAGCAAACGCCACGCGGCAGGGAGTCATACAAAGCTGGACCATTATTGTGTTTATAATTGAGGAATTATCACATGGATAAACAATCCTACTACACCATAATTCAGCGTGAAGTCAGTCACCCATGTTCCTCAAATGATCTGCAATGGCCTATGGGCTACCATAATCAACTTAGGCTGGCGTACAGATGTGCACTCAAAAACTATGTGGTTTATGCGTATGGTTGGATTAAACAAACGATCCGATCTAACGGTCTCATTTGCATCATGCTTGTGATAATCGGGGTTAGAGATCCATAAAATCAAGGGCCTGGATGAAAGTAGATTATGCAATTCAAGAATATAATGATTCTCCCATACTTCCCGGATTCTATGTCAAACTATACATTAAGATAACAGTCAGGAGGAAATGATTATTAGTAATCCAGTAATCAAAACCTACTTTCTGCAGTTGCTAATTTGCTACGCTGTGGGGTCTCCCTATTTATTTTTTGGTTGGTAGATGATAGAAGAGTACTATGGATAACGTTGTCTCTCTCTCTCTCTCTCTCTCATATGTCAGATTGATAGTATGGAGGGAGAGCTTTTTATATCTTCTTTTTCTTTATGACGAGATTGGTTACCTACCCACCTCCTTTGCCTTTGGGTTATGGTTCCTCCTCCTGTCACGGCTTATCCATAGCTCATGGACACTGAACTGAAAATCCTCCTCTCATGGCTTATCCATAGGTCATGTGCGCTGAACTGACAATCAACTTGTCCCTACAGTAGAGAAAGGCCATGTATTTCCAAAGGAAGCAGAAGGAGAGAAAAAAAATGAAAATCAGCTTTTTTTTTATTTCCAAAGCAAGCAGAAGGAGAAAAAAATGAAAATCAGCTATTTTTTATTGTAGTCGACTGATCAAATATATAATCATATATACCAGCAGCTAAAAGTGTACAAGTGGGTTCTATATTTTCAATGATCACGTCCATTGATCTTGGGGGAGACCAGTCTTAGAGAAGTGCTGTTCTAAGGTACAAGATTCATGATAAGTTCATAGGAATGATGCAAAACTTAACCAGTCACTTGACTGGTGCATGAGACTTTTGGAGCATGGTTATCTGAATATCCACAAAAGATCAAAGGCCTGGATCAACAGAAACCTTGACCCGCTTGCACTTTGAGATGTTGCATGATGTAGAACCCTTCAAGTTTCATTAGCTTATCACATATAAAACTTGGGAAAACAGCCTTATCATATTTTTTCTTCTATGATTTTATCTGTCTAACCATTATCAAACAATCAAAGGCAAAAGGTTTGGAAAAACACTCGCATGAATGAGCAAAAGTTCCAACACAGTCTCGATGAATCTATATAGATTTGGTGCATCCGCATAAACCCAATATATCAATAATCTAACTGTATTATAGCCCATTAATTACAGAAATAGAAGAGACAGAATACAGAGAGAAACTACACCCATCATCAATTCTCTTGCTACCCCCCTCTCTCTCTCTCTCTACTCAAACTCTACTACAACCAAATTGACACCTACAGCCCTTACTTCATCGCCACTCTGTAATCCAACACTCCAGTTTTTAACCCCAAGAAGCTGTTTCCACAGCTACAGTCACTACTCTTTTGGACACCCAAATTGCAAGAGAAACAAACTGTTCTTCCTCTCTTCACACCATCAGAACTCTCTTGCTGATAAGAAGGAGGACTAATACAAAGCTCCAGGTTAAGATCAGGACACCTTTGTTTCTTCTGCTGTGGTTGCTGGACCTCTATCTCTTGTTTCTCTCTCCTCTCTTCTCCAGCAATACCTCCAAATCCAATAACTTTTTCGTCTTCTTTCCCAAATGAAATTGTTATATCAGGGAGAGAAATCGAATGCTGTTCACTGATCGGACGGTGAGTAGATGGGTCCACTCCCCTGCTCAAAAGCTTTCTTCTGATATGTGTATTCCAGTAGTTCTTGATCTCGTTATCCGTTCTTCCTGGTAGTCTTCCAGCAATCAAAGACCACCTAAAAACAACACGAAATTGAAAATAAATGAATACCCAGATGGTGAAATGATTGAAATGGCCTAAATATCGCGCACCCAGATGGAGAAAGGATTGAAATTATTTGTTTCGAGACTTACTTGTTGCCGAGGAGGCTGTGGAGTTTGATAATGAGTTCATCTTCTTCTTCAGTGAAGTTTCCTCGTTTGAGATCCGGCCGAAGATAGTTGATCCAACGTAGGCGGCAGCTTTTGCCGCAGCGAAGCAGTCCTGCAGCTTTGGGGAGAGAACGCCAGCAGCCTTCACCGTGAACCCGGATGTGAGCGATTAAGCGGTCGTCTTCTTCTTTGGTCCACGCGCCTTTGTTTGTGTGGGCTTTCTCACAGCAAGGAGACCTACCCATTCTCTCTCTCTCTCTCTCTGTTGATTTCTCACCCTTTCTCTGTGTTTTTGTGGGTATTGTTTTTTTGGTGTAAATAAGGGAGTGGGGAGATGGGGGATTTTATAGGCGTTTGACTAGAAATAAGCCTTGCTTTTTCTTCTAGACGCGAGTTGGTGGGAAAGCTTCTGGGACTGGCTGGTGGCATTCTCTCTCCTCATCAATATGTAGAGAGAGAGAGAGAGAGAGATGGTAAGTGAATAAACAGCTGGGGGTACGGGTGTATTGTTTATGTAACTAGGTGCCTGGGCATATGAAAATATGCTTTATATGAAGTACAGCAACCTGAGCGGGTAGCAGTAGGAGCCTGCCATTATTTTTTAGGGTCCAAACCGTTCATCTTCTTGGCTTCATTTGAGGTAGGCCATGCTGCAAAATCCACCTCTGTTGGATGATCATAGGCTTTATATATTGTTCTGATGCATGATAATGTCGGGGTTTTGATTTATAAATCAGATTCTCCATTCGATGAATCACCTGGAGCATCCTATGATCCTAATCACTATCAGTCTGTAGGCAAACATGGACGGCTTAGAATTTTAATACAACAATAGTTCTAAGTAGACTGGCACTAAGTTCTGGAGGATGATTAAACTATAAACGGCCAACAATCTGTGCTGGTTTATGGTTCAGTTTTCTCCCAGGTCCTGGGTCAGTTTCGATTGTCTAACCCAACAAAATTGTAGCCATTCCGAAGCCAAAACAAACGCAAACTCTAATAGCAATTCATATATACAAGAGTTAAGGGTTCCTCTTACGTTGTTTCAATTCTAGAATCAAACTTAGGCTCTGAACTAGTATAATTAGTTAATATCTTAATCAATCAGTGGATAGGATAATCCAAGCAGAAAAAAAAATTCTTGAGGTATTGTCTGACTAGAATGTGCCCAGAAGATGAAGGCTTGGATCACCGTTTGATTGTGTCATACATGCATGTAACTTAGGTTCGCTGTGGAAATGGAATGAGTACTAATATACGCAAAGAAACTATGTGTATAATATGTATATGAGTAATATTATATCATCAAGTAGAATATGTAAGTGAAAGAAAGGGCTGAACCGTCGGGTAAGCGTCAGGTTGGTGCAAAGAGTAGGCGTATGTGGGGCTGGGGTGGCTATAAAGAGTATTAAAATTATTGGAAGACTAAGGCATGATTCCGGCCTTGTAACATAATCTTCTGCCTAAGAACCAAACTTCAATAGAATAATCACCTCTTTCATTTCTTTTTGAGCGGGCCCTATCTCCTTAATTCTAGTGTCCTTTTTCCTTCAAAATCTTGTCCCTGAAGAAATGATCAATGGATTTGGATCAGATTAAGGGAATGGAGTTGTTTTCATGTCTGGGTTACTCCCATTTATTAGTATATCTTGTTGGTGGGAATCATTGATGATAAGTTGTACAAGTGTGTGCATATATAAGCATTTTCTATATGAACCAGAGTCAATCCAAATTGATCCTATAGCGGATTTGTTATGGAATGAATACGTTTATTTTTCAAGCTATTATATCGTCAAGGATCATTATATCATATTATCATACCGTGATCACGTTTGAGTTCTTTATATGTACGTACAATTACAGCTCTTACCACTTCTAATCTTTTGAGAGGCATATTGGGTATTGATGACCTTGATATGGAGTTGCTAACTATGTATATGATGCCAAAAATAGACCTATTTGATCTCAGCCCTCAGCTAGAATTAGCAAAGCAATGTCCCCTTGCATTATATGGTTTCCAACCTATCATATCTGCTTTACCCTTCATAATTGGGGATAGAATGAAATGGTCATAAGAAAAGCGCTTACTGTCTATTCTGGATTCAACAAATTTTCACTGCCCCGAGCTGTGGAACAAAGGACTATCCTAGATCTACACCGGGGAATTGACTGTGATTCTCAAATATTGCAGAACAGAATGTGATAAGATGAGATAGAATGCAATAGAAATAAAGATAGGGAGAGGGAGAGAAATTATACGGTGTCTGCAAGGCCATGTTGTTAGTTCATCTTCTGGCTAAATCTGCACAGATGATCAACCATTGATGATATTCTCCAAATGGATGATCTTGACCCTTCAATTGCTTAAATACTTCACTATTTTCGATAGTATCACTACAGGAAAAGTAGTTGTCAGTATCAACCTATGGTGAAGATTTTTGGTGCATGGCTATCTAAAATGGATCACCATGCAAACGTATTGGCTCCTATGTGCTTTCAGCTTTGCCAATCTTTTATATGTCCATACATGGTATAATTAAAAGTTATATATATATATATATATAGAGAGAGAGAGAGAGAGAGAGAGAGAGAGAGAGAGAGAGAGAGAGAGAGAGAGAGAGAGAGAGAGAGAGAGAGAGAGGTGTGGTTGTGGTGGTGGGGTGGGTTTGAGTTTAGTTGTAGTGTTTACCTTCAAGAGTTCTTTCTATTTGTTGCGGGATCCTTGTGGTGCAAGTTTATGGTAGCTACTAGTGGGGTTAGGGGGAGGTTTGGTTCGGCCTTTTGTTGTTATCTCTTCCTCTCACTTGCAGAAAAAAACATGGGGTTGCCCACCACACATGGCCTACTATTACCATTTCGCTTTCACCTCTCATCTCTCTACTATGCTTGACAGGGACTAGATCAGCGTATGATATGGGTGACTGAAAGTAACAAATGGGACCCTCTCTTTAGTGATCCAAATGATTCATCTTTGGGCCTGTCATACAGAGCCATGCCTCAAAAATCTCATCCAACGGGCTGGCGATGGATAGTAGCCTTTTTTGTTCCAGTCGTATCATCAATGGATCTCAGATGAAAAAACAATCAGTACAGAGCTGTACAATCAGCCAAGATGAAACTTTGAGTCATGGCTTATCAAGGATAAGACCTAAAAGATTCTAATCAAGTCGAGCAAAACTACCACATATATAGCTTTGCAACCCCAACCCATGTCTTCCTTTCTTTTTCTTTCTCTTTCTCACTCCATTGCCCACCAATTTGAATGAATGTGACAGTACTTGGTCACAACAAGTGAGACGACAATGGGATCAAGTGGGATGTAAACGGTCCATCTAATAGAGTAGAAGAGACGCGGGTTAGGATTAGGTCTGAGGGTGTGACTGGTACTTTTGTGTTTCCACCGAAAAGAGTACAGGACAGTAAGCCACTAAAAGGGCAGCCTCCATGCAAGAAAGTCCCGCATACGTGGGGTCTGGGAAAGGGATGCACCACGTGGGTCAATTGTAACCTTGCATTTTGTAAGAGGTTGTTTTCATGTCTTGAACCCGTGACTTCAAAGTCATACGACGACAACTCTACCGTTTCGCCAAGTCTCCTCTTCGTAGGACAGTAAGCCACTGTAAGAAAGAATTGGGTAAGTTGTAGATTTTTTAGTCTTCTTTCTTTTTCAGTACTGCATGATTATAAAACTGAAATTTCAAAGCACTCCTGATATTGTGTGGCATAGTCTAGAATGGGTTGCATAACCCTGTCAGATGTTAAGATAGGAAAAACTTATAAAACATACTCATTTAGCCATTAGACATGGTGATTAAAGTTCCATTTTCTTTTTCAACTCATTATACTACACATGGTGTGGGTCGATGTCCTAATTCATTCCCAAGTAATTCAAATTTTGTCACATTTCTTAAACCTAAAAAAAAAAAAATCATACTAAACACGAAGTCATAAACAATTTGTCAAATTCTCAAATATTAATTATAAATCTAGTTTAAATTCTATTGAAAATTAAATTCACATCCCAATGATGCTATTTCCTGATCTTGTCCTAACTCTTCTAAGATCTTTCTAATTTTTTCTAATATTTCCCTTGCCACTTTATTTTGAACCTGAGCTGGTAACTATAGTAGGTTACAAGCCATTATATAAAGAAAAAGACTGGGAAATATCATTTTCCTCTGTGAAATCTAGGAAACTATCCTCTATGTTCAACTTTATGCTCTAGTGCCAAACAATGAACTTTACCTTATTTCACAAATATTTTCATGTGAAACTGAACTTTCTCTTTTTTCCATTTTCAATAACCCATTAAACAAATCCAGTCTCATCATTTGGATACACGCCAAACTTGGTCTATAAACCATGCAGCCAGTGAATGAGCCCTGAGCCTGGACCCTTTTTGTTTTGAGGAAAAATGACTCCTGGACCTTGGTTAGCCATGAGTAGAATTTAATATAATAACATAATAATCTTAATTGTTGCCTAAAATGTTTCTTCATCTCCAAAAACAAGCTGTTGATGGAATAGTTAGGAGTTGGGAATAATGGACTTGTGCCATACTTAGACTTTACATCTTTGGGATGCTATGATGCACACTTTATTCTACTGTATACTTCATATATGGATATGACTATTGCCTTGCCAACTCTCTCTCTCTCTCTCTCTCTCTCTCTCTCTCTCTCTCTCTCTCTCTCTCTCTCATGCTTACAAGATACGACTCTTAAGGTATGGCAAAAGTCATATCCTTTGCAATCAGTTTAAGGTTTGGCCCCCAGTGATCTTGTTAGCACCCATTGAGACTTCATGTGTTTAGGTGATGAAATAGACTTGACGGGTAGTTGCCTCTTCTGCTAACTTTGCGTGTGAGCGTCACACTCTTGTTAGTTTCTATAATAGACTAAAGAGTGGGTATTCCTGCCCGTCCTAATCCTTGAGGGCTATAGGGTTATGTGAAATTCACTGCCAGTGCACGAAGCTCGAGCATATTCAGGGTCCGGGAAAAGGGCGGATCACAAAGGATCTATACTATCATGCAGTTTTACAACAAACTGTTTTCACATTTTAAATACGTGACTTCTAGATCACACCACAACAACTTCACTGGCGCATGTGCCAAGACTCTCCATACACCTAACCATTACATATGCGCACAGCTAGTATATAGTTGATGCATGTCAGCCCCAGAAGGCTGGTTCGTCTTTGGGTCCACAAGCTAGACGAGTCAACCAGTCACCATGCATCTAATGGAACCAGAATTGAGGTTTTCATAGCCCAAACATGCCCTAACTAGACAGGTTCAGCACCAAGGTTACTTGGCTAAATTAGGG
The DNA here is from genome assembly GCA_035236585.1 of Warburgia ugandensis. Lineage (NCBI taxonomy): Eukaryota > Viridiplantae > Streptophyta > Magnoliopsida > Canellales > Canellaceae > Warburgia > Warburgia ugandensis. The sequence goes on from CP141129.1 coordinate 47,898,370, forward strand.
ATGGCAAATCGTGTCCACGAGTCGTGTTGAGACTGACTCATTATAGTATTTGAGTTGACACGAACACAACCCAATTAATAATCGTGTCAAGAACCCATGACTCGAATACGACCCGATTATTAAATGAGTTGATACAACATGAATCACAATTAGAAGGATGTACAATAACTAATATAAGACGGTTTTTGAAAAATTGTCCCATATAGCTATAAGAATATATAATGGTATCGATGGTTTTACAAAAACTGTAAGAATATAGGACGGTTTTTCAAAAATCGTCCTATATTATTGGTTTTTCAGAAATTGTAAAAAATTGTCATATATTCTTATAAGAATACTATATTGTTATAATGAGATAAAACAGGTTTTCATTTTTATAGTAATATAGGACGGTTTGTAAAAAACCATCATATATTTAGATATAACATATGACGATTTTCAACATGATATTTTAACAGGTTACGAGTTAGATGGGTTAACACGACAAGTTAATAGGTCGCAAGTCAAATGGGTCAACATTGATTGACTCAAACATGATACGATTTTTAATGTATCAACCCAAAAATGATATGAACATGATAAGACTCGATCCTAATACGTGAAATCCTGTTGTGTTTGAGTCGTGTTATATTTTGCCTCCCCTAGGCTAAATGCCTTGATTGGATAATCCTTTTACTTGATTACCGAATTGCAAATTATGGTTAATCCAAGATAACTTGGATGGTCAATTTGAGGATATTAGTCAATGATCAACGGTCTAAATCATGCTGATGCCATCTAGCGAGCCCCATCACTGCATTTTCCAAGACCAATTGAGACAGGCTTCAATCAGCATCGTTCTTCCCAAAAGAAGAATACATGTTGGCCCCTCGTTATGCTTTTTTTCAACATTCTCTCTCTTTCTCACAGGAACATTTCTTTGAAAAATCAAAAGACAAAAATGACCTTTTATTTTCCACCATGGGTTTTGAGATGCTAATTAGGGTTAATTAAAGTAAGTCATGTTCATCCATTGACTTAAAAGTCTTAAAAAGTTCATAATTATTCTTTCTACAACTTGATCAGATGCTTAATTGGATGATGCTGATTTTTGAACCCTAAATTCTCTCCTTAATCCTTTCGTATTAATAGATCCAATGGAAGAAGTGGAGCTTAGCGCAACGGTAAAAGTTGTCGTCATGTAATCTTGAGGTCACAGGTTCAAGTCGTGGAATCAGCCTCTTGCAAAATGCAAAGTAAGACTGTCTCCTATAGGTCCTTGTGATCCGCCCATTCTCCGAACCCCGCATAGGCGAGAGCTTCTTGCATGGGGGCTGCCTTTTAGATCCAATGGCTTTTCAGTCACTAACTGTCTTTCAAACTGGAATAAGAAAAGCTTGTGTGGAAAGCGATTGTCTGGCAAGAAATATAATCTTGATTAGCAATAATCCATTACCCAATCTCTAGATTCAGGCGTATAATTAATCAATCGCTAATAGACTTGTGATAAAGTGGGTCCAGGGGCAATACACAAGATTTGCAGATTTGATCATGAGTTACAGGCACGGTTGGATCACGCTCCGTGGTAACTGTTTTCGTCAGTGAAACTAGTGCCGATCAACTTGTATGGTCACGTATGTAATGTTAAGGCCGTTGATCCATAGATCATCGAGAAGCGACTCACCAATCACAAATGGGCATCCCATCTGTAGGATTTAAGACCATGAAGAAATCAACGGTTCGTCTTTGTTGGATGAATCCCTGTTGACATGGCTCTTAGAATCCGTTTTATACAATTATGCTGGATTATTCAGTGTAATCAGTAAGGAATAGTTAATCCCGCATAACCAATTAATCCTCCGGTTGTTATATATTACAATCGTAGGGTCTGCACTGCATGATGGTAAGATAAAGGGATCCGCGACGCGGATCTACTGGTGAGTGAGTGCTGTAGTATCCTCTGATGTGCCGCTTTCACTTGCACCTTCTGACGTGTACTCAATGTTTATGTTGTGAGTGGAGAGCCTGATTGGTTTGATCCCCGTGCCCATATCTAGTTATGGTGCCCTAACTTAATTGGGAGTCTGAGACAATAGTCCGAAAAAAGACAGAGTTTGCTATTTAATAATATGGAAGGCAATTGTGCCTTTTTGGCTATTTTCTAGCCAAGGAGATATAAACTAATATTAGCCTACAAACGTACTTTGATTTAAAAGGAGCCTCGTAAATCTGTATTTTTCTTCTTTTTTAATTTAAATCTTTTTTTATCTTGGTAATAGCTTAGTGATCTAAACTGCCCATCTAAGTAGGTTGTATAAATCTTAAATAGGTCATATAACAGATCGATGGCCCAACATACAACAATATTGTCTCCTTTGGAGATTGAGGCCATATCACTCAGCCCCTGCACAACTTTGTTTTTTCCTTGCGGGAAAAAGCCTTATTCTATGGGAAGTTCTCATAACTCTTATCCACAATTCAGTAACTTTTTTTTTTAGAGATGTGGGACTAACTCTCAGAGCTACCAGCCGCCCACTTAACAGCGCCCTACCCACCTTAGGGAACATGCGTCCTCGCATATTGGCAGCCATACGTAACCTGAGAACCACGTGTTGGCTAGCCCACACCGGGTCAGAGGTTGGATCTAATACCAGTGTAACAGCCTAAGTGCCTCACACACAATAATATTATCCGCTTTAGAAATTGGGGCCCATATCACCCAGCCCTTTCACGACTTTGTTTTTCCCTTACGAGAAAAGGGCTTGTTGTATGTAAAGTCCTCCTAACTCTTATCAACACTCCATTCACTTTCTCCTTAACGATGTAGGACTAACTCTCAGTATTACTAGCCACCCGCTTGTCTGAAGACCCCATATACAACAATATTGTTCGCTTTGGAGACTGAGACCCATATCACCCAACCCCTGCACGGCTTTATTCTTCCCTTACGGAAAAAGGCCTTGTTGCATGTAAAGTTCTTCTAACTCTTATCAACAACCCAGTAACTTTCTCCTTAAGGGACTAACTCTCAAACCTAGGAGCCACTTAACAGCAGTCCTACCCCCTTAGGGAACATGCATCCCTGCGTGTTACACTCACATGTACCTAGAAATCACGTGCTGGCCAACCCACACCAGGTCAGGGGTTGGCTCTAACCCACGGACAATGCATTTTTCCTAAGAAACTAGGGAAGAACAAAGCAACTGCTGTTAAGTGGTGCTTGGCAGGTCTAAGAGTTAGTCCCACATCGCTAAGAGAAAAGTGACTGGGCTATTGATAAAAGTTAGGAGGACTTTACACGAAACAAGGCTTTTTCTCGCAAAGGGAAGAACAAAGCCGTATAGGGGTTAGGTGATGTGGGCTCTAGTCTCCAAAGCGGACAATATTGTTGTGTGTAGGGCCCTCGAGCTATTACAGTGGTATTAGAGTCAACCCTTGACCTAGTGTGGGCTAGCTGACACGTGGTTCTCAGGCTACGTATGACTGCCAACGCACAGGGACACGTGTTCCCTTAAGGTGGGTAGGGCACCGTTAAGCAGGTAGCTGGTAGCGCTGAGAGTTAGTCTACATCGCTAAGGGAAAAGTGACTAGGCTCTTGATAAGAGTTGGGAAGACTTCCCATACAACAAGCCCTCTTCCCATGAGAGAAGAACAAAGTCGCGAGGGAGTTGGATGATATGGGTATCAGTCTTCAAAGCGGACAATATTTTTATGTTTGGAGCCCTCAGGTTGATACAGGTCAAGATCAAAAAATTATCTTCGTCGGATGATTCGCACCACTATTGCTCAAAACAATGACGTGAAACCTTAGCCAATCGAAGGGTTAAATTCATTCAATGGAAAAAGTTTTGGTATGTCCTCCACTTAAGATGTGATCAAACGATTAACGGTCTGGATCACCAACCATATAGACCAATATCTGCTTGTAGCTGGTGCATGTGAACCAGATTCTTACGAGGTGTTTGCTTGTGTAGATTAGTGCAGGAATTCGCATCCCTGTACCTATACATGGGGTCCAAATTTCGAAGATCCAAACCCCAGTTGTATAATCCTAGCCGGTATTGTATTTCTAGCGGAAAATGAATGGCTAAGAAAGTAGAAGAAAAGGGAGAGAAGATTTTATCCAATCAGAAGATTAACATAATCGATGGGGAAAATAAACGGTTCTGATTACCAAATATCTGGGTCCCACATGACCTCGCTCGTTCAATCATTTCAGGGAATGGGCAAACTCGTAAATTACTCAGACCCCAAGAGCGTCACGGAGCGACGGAGCTACAGTTCCGAGATATTGAAGAAAACAACGGCTAGATTTTTCAAACGGTAACCCTACAACGGTCGACTGATTCAAAAACCTCTCTGATATTAACACCAGACGGTAGATGAGAAGAACGAACCATTCCTTCACTCTCTCTCCCCATTTCTCTCTCGCTTTCTACTTCTACTTTCAGTGCCAAAAGAATCCTTCCATTTCTTCCATAGATCTTCACCTCTGTACAACATAGACTGCCAGCAAATCGGAATAAAAAGATGATGCAAGATCTATGGAATGCCCCCATTGTAACAAGACCATCAAAGTCTGCTCCATGTTCTCCTGTGAAACCGATTCAAAGAACTCGCTCAGAGTCTTTTCATGTAACCCACAAAGTTCCTGTTGGGGACACCCCTTATGTCAAAGCAAAGCAGGTTCAGGTACGTTTCTGGCTCTCGATTAAAATGGTGGATTCTAGTTTCAGACCTAGAATTGGAAATAGAATGAACTTTGACACTGGGTTTTTTCTTATATATCCTTTTTATTGAATCAGTTGGTCGATAAGGACCCTGAGAAAGCAATAGCTCTGTTCTGGGCTGCCATTAATGCTGGAGATAGAGTAGATAGTGCTTTGAAAGATATGGCCATTGTGATGAAGCAACAGAACCGGGCAGAAGAAGCTGTGGAGGCAATTAAGTCGCTGAGAAGTCGGTGTTCAGATCAAGCACAGGAGTCTTTGGATAACATTCTTTTGGATCTTTATAAGGTTTGTTTCATTGGCTATTCCAGTTTGGTTCCTGTTTTAGACTGAAAACTGAAACGAAAATCAATTAATTGTTCTGCAGAGGTGTGGGAGACTAGATGATCAAATTGCACTTCTGAAGCATAAGTTGTATTTAATTCAACAAGGAATGGCTTTCAACGGGAAGCGAACTAAGACGGCTCGATCTCAAGGAAGAAAGTTTCAGGTCTCCGTTGAGCAAGAGGCCACTAGATTGCTGGTAATACTCTTTCCATAGCTTTTCTAATGGATTCCAGAAGGATGGAAGCATTTGTGATTTGATAGTAACAAGAGAGAATTTTTACAGGGGAATTTAGGATGGGCACTAATGCAACAGCAGAACTACGTTGAAGCAGAAACAGCCTATCGGAAAGCCCTAATGATTGCTCCAGACAATAACAAGATGTGCAACTTAGGCATCTGTTTGATGAACCAAGGAAGAATCTCGGAGGCCAAAGAAACTCTCCGGCAAGTTAGACCAGCTGTAGCCGATGGTCCCAGAGGCGTAGATTCCCATCTGAAAGCCTTTGAAAGAGCACAAGAAATGCTCCGGGACCTCGAGTCAGAACTGATGAATAAGGGCCAGGGACAAGATCAATTGAAACAGAGTCAGCTTTTCAACGCGTTTTTGGGTTCTTCCTCACTCTGGCAACCGCAGCCTTGCAAAGATACTCCTGTTCCTTCTTCGACAAATTTGTGTAAACTTCAAGATGTTCTTGATAACAGGCGAGAGCAGTTCAAGCAGACCCAGCTCTTCAATGCATTTTTGGGTACTTCCTCCTCCCTTCGGCAGCCTCCTCTTCAGCCTTGCAAAGTTCCCTCCATCTCATCAGCCACAAGTTCATCAAATCTCCATGATGATTTTGCAAATGAGAATTTTGATACCAACAGAATGAACAGAGTGGGTTTGGCAGATAAAAAGACAGTCCCTCCATTACAGAAGGGGAATGCAAAGTGCTTACTTCCCCATCATAATTCTCTTAACTGCAATGCACCTCCATTCATCTCGAAGCTGGTACAAGACCCAATAAGAAGCCAGTTTCATGATCCAATTACCCTTAAAAGAACCAGGTCCGGTAACGTTTCTCCTGGGCTTTTCACCGAGCAAGAAAGACTGAAGTCTGAGAAACCTTTTGCTGGTATAGACTCATTGGAACATAGGAGCAGAAGAAGGTCTCTATCCCTGGAAGAAATAGACGAGAAATGGAGCCATTTGCTGCCGGACAGCAAAGAGTTCGACGATGCAATCATGGCTGCAGTTCTTGCTCCATTCTGTGAAACAAGTACAGAATCATCGGGTAATAATCCGGGGAGCTACCAGAGGAAAATTCAACAGAAAAGGCTTAAGGCCTTTCAGGATGTGACACTATCCTTGAGCCCCAGAGCTTGAGCTTGACCAGATATATTCTCTCTTTTATTATTTCTGACTTGATTAACTACTACGTTGAATATAGGTAGATACGGAACGTAGAGAGAGAGAGAGAGGGTAGGAGATAAACTTGTTCTCCTCAAAACTCTGGCCTACTCTTTAAGTTTATTGTGTGGAAGGCCTTCCCTTCTTCAGTGGCTTCCGCATCAGTATTGCTATTCGGTAACTTACTATCACTGTTGTTCTCAAGTAATAAAACACCTTTTGGAGTACTTCTTTGTCTGTTGGAGTTTATAGATTGATTATAATTCTCAATTTTGCTGTTATTTGTGGGGGGAGAGAGAGAGAGACACTATGGGCAACTAGTTTTCTATGATTCGCCGATCAAGGTGCAGTGCCAAACAGTTTATAGCTTGATTATTTATTTTCAATTTTGCTGTTATTTGTGCGTGGGAAGAGAGAGAGAGAGAGAGAGAGAGAGAGAGAGAGAGAGAGAGAGAGAGAGAGAGAGAGAGAGAGAGAGAGAGAGAGAGAGTATGGGAACTAGTTGGCTTGCTGATCAAGTTGATCAATGTGTGTGCAGTAGGCGAGACATGGGGCTATCATGGATAACTTTTGCCCCGGGTGAACTTTTTTCTTGGTTTGATTCGCAGCGCCAAACAGCCCCTTTATTGTTCTAGAATGTGAAAGCACTGTTCAAAATGTTCACAAATAAACTATACAAGTCCCTCTTAAGCAATCAGGTGAGTCTCAGATTTTTCAACATCCACAACCAAATTCTTTGAAAGTCAAAGTTCTTCCCTGTAAGAATGGAGAATGAATAGAAAGAGTGTGACTAAGGCAAATAGTCCCCCCTTATTTGTGAATATGGCGAATAGCCACATATTTGTGAGCAAGGAATACCCAAATCAGTTATACAGACAAATAACAACCTACCGTAGGCTCTCAGCCTTTCCAAATATTATTCGGTAGCAAGTATTTCCACCCTTCAATCTGCTGATTTTGTATACAATAATGGTTTTGACTACCTGAACATGACCTAGAATCTAGCTGTTCACTTCTTCCTGCTGACCTCATAAAGGTAACTTAGGATCACCACTGCTGCTGCAATTGCAACTCCAACAGCGCTTTGAGCAAACACGGAACTGGTCTTTGTAGATGTTTTGCAGGCTGATCCAGAGGATTTGGGAGGAGTAAAGCCCAGTTCTGAAAGTTTCTTGTGTGACTCGGCATAGTCTCTGAAAAATGCATCCTCATCCTGCCAAATGTTGCCATGAAAAATAAGCAGTACCATATGGAAAATGGTCAACTACAACAATTCGAGAGGTAAAGGAAAAGATAATTTGCCAAAGTTATTCCGGTGGCTTTGTTGGTGATCAGTATATGGCACTTTATATCTCTCACTGTGTCAAACAGTCAAAGATAATTTGACAAACCTATTATTACCTCAGCTATTCTTCGACCCAGAAAAACTATCTGAATTCCAAGTTTTGATCAACATAGCAAGACAATAAAAGAAGTATTTCTATAAATACACTTCAGATCATGCTATGCTTCCACTAGCCAATGTTAGAGTTAAGTGATAAAAATAACTGACACGTCACCTCAGAGTACTAAAAGACCTCCCCAATTGAATCACATTCACATTTCTGCAACAAATCGTAGCATGTTCAAATGTCAAGTTCATCTACCAAACCAGGTCCAAAAGGCAAGGCCACTGGCAAAACATACCTTTTTCATTTTATTTGCACCTAACAAAAGGCTTGAATTGTATATACATGACCATGATAATAGGGTCAGACATATCTAATATGGATGGACAGTCATCGGTCTTCTGGCGGATGTATAACAATGGTACTTCATCATGGATGTGAGAGAAAATGCATTACCTTAGCATACAGCTCAACATAATCTCGAAACTTGGGATCTTCCACTAAGGCATTGTCTGTGGGAAGTTTCAATAACCCCTCCGATTCCCCTTTCTGCAATTCCCTGGTACAATATTTACTGTGAGATAACCTTGGTTCTTGATTAGAATAACAAGAAAAAGTCAAGGCAATATAACTGATGGGTCTGCAAAAGGAAAGAAAAAAGGACTCCCAAATAGACAGTAGACAGTAGCGATCAGGAATGATTCAGTATATGTATTCCCAGATGATGGTTATTGCAGCCATTGATGAACACCAAGTTCTACAGAAAATGTTAACATTCAGGGAAATTCCCTGCCCAGGCATGTCTGCCTTCTTCCAATTTCTCTTTTTCCCTCCCCTTCTCCCTTGCCAATTCCCTCCCTTTTATCTTCACCTCCCCACCTCCTCAAACGTGTATCTCTAGCTGGTAACATCCTAATATTCTGCAATCATCCCTCAACAGATTGGATTCTAACTACATCCCTTAACCAACTGGTTTTGTAACTACCTGAACAACTGGAATGTAACTGCATGATCTTCAACTGACTAGAAAATCATCTTTCAACAGACCTGCTTCCTTCTTCTAGAATAGGTCTGGTATATTGGTGATGTAACAATAACCCAAGACGCTATTACAAAAGACTAATCCACTGTTAGTCTTACACAAAGTAGGAGTTGTCAAATTTCAGTGGCTCCTTAGTCCAAGGACCGTCAAAGCCTGATCTCCAATGATGTGCCATTCCCTGCCAAACCAAAAACCACATGTCACATACAGATATGAGCCTGACCCTTTGCTCTTGGGCAACGACCTCATGCATTGGAATTCAGAAGCAAAATTACCATTGGGAAGAATCAAAATGATGTACAAGCAGCATCTATGACATTATAATTATATACAGACATACAGAGGGGGGCAAGTAGAAAACCCTTAAAATTAGCCTTTAATCATATGAATTATCCTGGATGTAAAAGATATAGAGGCAAATCAAATAGTATGACACACTGCAGGAAATTATTTAATTTGCAGGTGTGAACACTAATTCTCCACATGTACCATACTGAATACGTATGTGTGTGTAGGTAACATATAAGAATGGATTGGTATCTTTATATTACCAGAGTGTGTCCCCCAGAAAGTGCCACAATGTCCTTGTCAGATAAACCCATCCGAGAAAAGACATCCCTCAAATGCTGTGGACCTGCAATCAACAATAGTGGCTGAATAATTTTAGGTTGAATGAGAAGAGGAAGCTTGGTGACTGCAATGCAGCTCTTTAAAACCAGGCATGAGTTTTCATTTGTCCATATTTGAATGACAATATCGGAAAGAGCATCAAGTGAAGTTTTAAGAACAGCAATCCAACATTCCAAACCCCACCCCACCGATTCACATATGCAATCAAAAGCAAACCTCATAGTGACAGGCAAAATTTTCTCAGCAAGTGATTCTGCCTGAAATTGCTCCCAATCTTTTAAACTTTAGACCAATCTTCCACACAACTTTACTCATTTTGGTTTTTTTACTTCTATTAAATTTGACTTACTTTTGTACCCTTATAGAGCCTTGGTACAACAGTAAAAGTTGTCGTCGTGTGACCTTGAGGTTACGAGTTCAAGGCCTGAAAATAGCCCTTGCAAAAATGCAAGGTAAGGCTGCATACTATAGAATTTTGTGGTCTGCCCCTTCCCCAGACCCCACATAGGTGGGAACTTCACGCACCGGGCCTATCCTTATCTTTCACTCTTCCAATCTTTTGGACCACCAACACCATGAGGCTGCTCTACATCTGTGTATGCACACACAGACACATAGGCATACAGTAATGACTGAAAAGATTGTCCATGTTTCATGCTCCTTATTTGGTTAGTGTTACTACACCAGATACATCTGAAATATAACTTCCGTACATGCTAAATTTCCCTTTACAGTCCTCTGAAGTGGCACAGATACTTGACTTTAGATATCCACGCCTTTAATATTACATTACTTTACTTTAGATAATTGCAAACCTTGTTTAGCATCAGGAAGGCGCCCTTCTTTGGGAGAATCCAGAGAATCCTGAGAATACAACGGCAACTAACATGAGTGAAAACTGCTTCCCTGTTTATTTCTAGCAAGTATGGCATGCAACAGTACCTTTCTTCCGGGAACAAAGTCAATGGTGGGCCCTCCAGTGACCTCAACTGCAACAACTCCAGCAAGCTGAGAGTTCAAAATCTTTAGAAATTGGTTATGCAGGATCATAATTTTGAATAACGATATATTAATTACAAAGACATATGGTAAGAACAGACCATTTTCTCTATAAAAAGAGATAACAAAACTAATTATAGAAAAGCAACAAGAAATAAAAGGTAGAGCTTAAAAGGACATAGAAAGTTTGATTATTTGATGTTGCAATTTTACCCAAAGCAGATGGTGCTGTTCGGCTTATTCCTAAGGCTTGAGGTGTACACATCATGTGCCTCAGGGAGTTGGAAGAGTGTACCTCAAACGACCATGCTCAAACCATATGCCAGAAGGGGTCTTTTACCTTCATTAAGGACAATTCTGCCTTTGCAGTAAAAATAGGGAAAGATAAAGCAAGCAGACACATGAGAGAGAGAGAGAGAGAGAGAGAGAGAGAGAGAGAGAGAGAGAGAGAGAGATTCGTTTAGCTATTTAGAGAAAATAAGGCAACCGTACATTTAAACAACAGAGAGAGAGAGAGAGAGAGAGAGAGAGAGAGAGAGAGAGATGTAGTGTTGAAAACAAGGAAAATATTAAGAATTTTTTGTTACATAACACAATAGTACGGTGCCCAAGGCTAGAACTCAAGAATTTTTTATAAAATAAAATCTCACTAAGTTAGTAGAAAATCTCCTGCCCAAGGCTTTTAATTGATCTAACTTTTACTGTATCCTGATTTAACCGCCAAAATAAAGGTGACAGGATGGCAGAGTGAATCCATTCTCTCGTGGTTATGTAGCTCAGCTGCAAAGAAATGCACTTTTCTTAAGAATGCTTCACCTAGAAATAGTTATTCTTGCCAAAACTGATGTTTTAATCCACATAAAGGGAAAAGAAAAAGAATCCTCAAAAACATGGGTTACAGATATCACATTAATCATAAGAGTTTCATGGAGATATTGGCTCCATCACAAATGAAGCTTAAAGCATGTTAAAACAGTATAACCAGACATCTCTTTGTCACCCACAATTCTAGCAGTACAGAGGAATTGAGGATTATTGATTTTCTCATTCTAATTTTCTGAGGAGTTTTGTATAAAACAAAACAAGGGAGAGATAAAAAAGATTGCCGCTATCAAAAACTCTTGCCACGGTCAACAAATGCAGAGATGTAAATTGATCAGCTCAACATACAATGCTCAAGGTAGTCTGACAATCACTAACATTTCATTAGCCAAGTAAAGACCAATCAAACAAGAGGGATCTAGCTCAATCATGCAGTCCACAAGGACACAAGAGTCATTATTGAAAGAAGTTTCTAAGTAGAGACCAAGGGCAACATGCAAATGCTGACTAAGTCAAAAAGATTGGAGAAGCTGTGGAAGATTGAATAGTACGGACATAAATATAGCTAGGTCAGTTTCCATGACAACAAATGCAAAAAAGACATTAGACATTTTGCAAGGTCAATTAGGATATCCTAGAATTCATATAGGATGTAGCCGGAAATAGTCAGCCTCTGGAAGGATAGTTGCTAAACCAGCTTCCTCCAATCCATTTACAGTTAATGGGCTCATCCAGCAACAGGATGGGAGAGGTTAAAATGAATGATTGGGTTCGACTGACAAGAAGAAGATATTTGTTCAAGCAACATTTATGACTATAATTATCTGATTGAATTTGGCAGCCATAACACCTGCTGTCGGACAAGTGAGTTCTTGGGATTCTTAAACCCAGGTCTAGATCAGGTTTAGCAAAATATATCATATGACATAATGGTTATGGATATCCATATCAAAAGATGGAGAAAAAGAACTGAACTTAATACACATCCAAAAACTAAGTGGTGGAACTTAAAAAGAGCGAAAATAACCTCATTCAAAAATAAGTTGATGGTAGAAGGAAATTGGAACTATGAAACAGAAGTAAATACCATGTGGACTAATATGGCTGAGTCCATTAAGAAAGTGGCAAAAGATGTCTTAGCAGTATCCAAAGGAAGAAGGCTATTAGCAAAGGAAACATGGTGGTAGAGTGAAACAGTGCAAAAAGTTATTAAAGAAAAACGGATGCGTTTTAAAGCATGGCAGAAGATTAGAAATAATGAAAACTATGAACAATATAAGAATGCTAAAAAGGTTGCTAAGAGAATAGTAAGTGAGGCTAAACTTAAAGCATATGATGAGCTCTACTATAGACTAGGAACAAGAGAAGGTGAGAAAGATGTGTTTAAACTTGCAAAAGTAAGAGAACAGAAGGGTAAGGACTTAGATTATGTTAGGTGTATTAGAAGCGATGATCAAAGGGTATTAGTCAAAGATGATGAGATCAAACAAAGGTGGAAAACATACTTTCAAAAATTGTTAAATGACAATGGCTCTGAGAATATAGAGATTGAAAATACTATAAATTTAAATAACATTGGATATTACAGATATGCACGTAGGATTAGAATACCTGAAATAAAAGAGGCCTTGAAAAAGATGAAATTAGGAAAGGCTATGGGGCCTGATGGTATGCCAATAGAGGTTTGGAAGCATATGGGAGATATTGGGGTAGTTTGGTTGCACTAATTATCGAGAGCAGAGAATAAAGGAGACATACAGAGCTGCACTAATTATCGAGGGATCAAACTTATGAGCCACACTATGAAACTTTTTGAAAGAGTGATTGAGAAGAGGCTACACATGAAACAAGTGTAGCAGAGAATCAATTTGGTTTCATGCCTGGGAGGTCTACCATGAAAGCTATTTTCTTACTAAGACAATTAGTAGAGAAATATAGAGAGAGGAGGAAAGACCTCTACATGGTCTTTATCGACTTAGAGAAAGCTTATGATAGAGTCCCTAGAGAGTTAATATGGAGGGTGTTAGGTGGTAAAGGGGTTTCCCAGGGATATATAGACATAATTAAAGATATGTATGAGGGAGCGGTAACAAATGTTAAGACCACTAGTGGTGTGACTGGTGATTTTTCTGTCACTATAGGATTGCACCAAGGATCGGCATTGAGTCCATACATTTTCACATTGGTTATGGATGAGTTAACAAAACATCTGCACGAGGAGATTCTCTGGTGCATGCTATTTGCAGATGATATAGTCTTACTTGATGAGACAAGGGAGGGTGTAAATATAAAGTTAGAGTTATGGAGAGAAGCATTAGAATCTGAAGGATTTAAAATTAGCCGAACTAAGACAGAATATGTGGAATGTAATTTTAGTAAGGAGAGTAGGAGTAGAACACCAATCAAGATTGATAACCAAGAAGTCCTCGTTAAAGATCATTTTCGGTACTTAGGATCAATGATTCATGAGAGTTGAGAGATTGAGACAGAGGTTACCCATAGAATCCAAGTGGGTTGGAACAAATGGAGATGTGAATCTAGAGTTTTGTGTGATCGACGGGTGCCACTCAAACTAAAAGGAAAATTCTATAGGATGGCAATAAGGCCAGCCATGCTCTATGGATCAGAGTGTTGGGCAGTTAAGAAACATCATACTCATAGGATGAGTGTTGCAGAAATGAGGATGTTGAGATGGATGAGTGGTAAGACAAGAAAGGATAGACTTAGAAATGAAAATATTAGAGGAAATTTAGGGATAGCACCAATAGGTAATAAGATGAGGGAGACTAGACTTAGATGGTTTGGACATGTTCAAAGGAGACCAACAACGGCACCGGTTAGAAGAAGTGAGGCAATACAAGTAGAAGGTTCTAAATGGGCAAGGGGAAGGCCCAAAAGAACGTGGATAGAAGTGGTGAGGAAAGATTTAAAAACGTTGGGACTAAATGAAGCCATGGTATTTAATAGAGTGGAATGGAGGAATAAGATTGATGTGGCCGACCCCTAATTGGGATAAGATCTTGATGATGATGATGATGATGATGATGATAAATTGACAGCAAACATGCATGCTCCACTTGCAATTAATGGAATATCTATAGGAATATAGAGAACAAGAAGAGTAACATGTTCTGAAACCTGAAGAAACCAGTAATATCTGTTATTTTATGAACTTGCCACATGAACCAATAGTTCACTTACTAGAAACAGAAGAAAATGAAATAGATTGAAATATCTAAACCTGTTAACAGCCAATGTTGTTACTTGTGTTTCTGTTGTTCTATATGCTTATGCTCTTGCTTTTCCCTTTTATAAACTAATAGATTACCTATTCTCAACGAAATGAATGAATAATTATTTGTCAGACTGCAGTTTCAGATCATTCTACTGTTAGATTGCCTATTCTCAAGGAAATGAATGAAAAATTACTATTCCTCCTGTAGTTTCAAATCCTTACGCTGTAGCTTTTTCCTGCTATTAACTGGTAAATTGCCTATTCTCTAGGAAATGAATAAAAAATGACAGAGCTCATTGTATAAGAATGAATAAATGAAGTTAATAATGTTAACCCATCAAAGGATTAGATATGACACATATAAAATTACCTGATAAAGGTCTGCATATGTAATCTTCGGATGTTTTTCCTTGATATTCTCTGTGATCAGGAAAAGGAAGAACAAGTAAAAAATCAATTTGTCTACTCTCCACTGAATCAATTTGCATAAAAGATCAAGTTCAGTTGCTTATAAAATGTATGATAGACACAAGTAACGAATAAACTATTACAAGAATCACATATATCTCCATTAAAAGATGGCAGGAAAAATATATCCACTCAAGCTAGATATGCCTTGAAGTCATCCTAGAGTTGAAAATAAGTTAAGGCCTTCTACCACACTAGAGCTAGAAAGGCCTTTCCTGTGCATAGGTCATGGGATGGAGGTTCACATGGGTTATGGGTTATCCATAAAGTACATGACATTTGAGGTAAGCATCATAGCCAACAGACCATCAACTACAGAGTTTTTTGTCTCATCAGACTAATCTAGTGCTGCTTTCGAATATGGAGTACTTCGATGATACAAAAGACCATCCACTAGATAGAGAATATCAAACAACCAAATATGTTTTCAACTACAAGCATATGCATGTAGTATTATTATGTCACTCATGCTATAGTCAGCTCTTAAAGTGTGAGCTTATGGAAACCAAGGAAATTGATTGAAGAAACAGAGAAGGTTTAAGACCCTCTAAGCCTGCAATAGGGATGGGTGCACACAAACTATCAAATGATCAAAAGATCAAATTGTTGGCATTTAGATCAAACCAAAAGAAAAATAGTCACAAGATGATTGGTCATGGACAAGACTATACAAACATAACAAATGTTTAGATATGAGAACAAGAACGTACCACAAAGATCTATTGCTATTTTTATGCCCTTATTTGCTTCATGGCTGTACTCTTTCTCATTCCTGATTGAACCATTAGGGCCACCTGTCTTTGTGTCAACATCATAAGTGCCAGCGTCATGCCATCTGCAAGGAAAAGAAAGATTAAGATTATAGGTTATTATCTGTAAGCCTTAAATGAATAAGATAATTTTTAACTGGAATTAGTCCCAACCACCACAAACCATAGGGCAAAGGTCGCCAATAATATGAAAAAAATAAAAAATGTTTAAATTGCATAGCTCAAATTACACCAGGTTGTTGTAAAAGAGTAAATGAACCGAGCAAGGAAAGCATTTTGACGAAGTACAAATGCAGAAGAAAAATTGTCTCGGGGAATTATCTGGACCCTTGATACCACCAAAAGTTTTTTAGCATTTCCGATCATAACAATTTATCAGAATCAAGTAATTGATATCCCATACCTTTAATGAGCCATGATTACATGCTAAAACCTTCAGTTGTTTACTGCTTTTTTCCTTCTGATTCAGAAGTCTCCTTGCAGGTTCCACAGATAACTTTTATTGTTAAATACATTATGTTTGCTAACCAAATTTGCAAAGGCAACACGATATTTGTCCTTTCATAATGGGTCATGATCTCATCAGTTATTCCATGTGGTGTGTATAGGCAGAAAATGTTTTGAGACAAGAACCAAGCCTAGGTAAGCTTTTGGCTGCCTAAGTCATTCGACAGACCTTAAGCCAGACATTAATGAATGAGATAGATAGAATATTGACAAAATAATGATATCTCACATACATCAACAGAAGCATACATAAAGGAACTGCAAAATGTATATTTGCAATTTGGAAAAGATGTTGCATAGCAAAATATATCATGATCCCTTCTATAACTTCTGTAAATTCTATGTGGGACTGACATTGGTAAAGAAGGAAAAAATCATCAAGTCATCTATGACAATTTCGGCATTACAAATAGCTCAATCTAATTCAATGCCCAGAAGTTATGCAGTATTGTATTTAAAACAATTCACATCATACTTCTACAACACAGACAAGGTAGTAAACAGAGGACATAAATTACTGAAAAAAATATCAGACAAGAGGCCTATGCTAGTAAATGAAAGAAAATCAAGATAAAACTAAAGTATCAACAAAACAAGCTTAAATTTATAATAAGAGCAACACAAATTCAAGATATGAAGGGAAACAAGAACATAAGAGAAAAAAAAGAAAAGAAAAGGCAATAGAACAGCCAACCACAAGATTAAAAAGAAACCCAATTACACACAAGCTAAACAAAGTAAAACACAGAACATCAAATATCTAAAACATCCAATACATGCAGAGCAAGACTATTCCGGAGCAACATGCAAAACCCAGTCATGAAAAACCAAAACAAACAAAAACCCAGAACACAAATTCCATCTAAACCCGAAACAGAGAACTGTTAGCATAGCAAACAAAAGTAGATAAGGGGCAGCCCGTCCACGAAGCTCCCGCCTATGCGGGGTCTAGGGAAGGGGCGGGCCGCAATAGCTTGAAGTAGGCAGCTTTACTTTGCATTTTTGCAAGAGACTAGCTTAGACCCGTGACCTTAAAGTTACATGACGACAACTTTTACCGTTGCACCCCCTTCTAGCAAACAAAAGTACATAAAAATAATAAAAAAAAATAGAAGGAAAAGAGGAGTTATTACGCCAAGCGAAGCATTATGGGAGCACAATTCTGGCTAGAAATTAGTGCCCGAAGATCCCGGCGAGCTTTTTCGATTTCCTTGAGATACTCAGCATCAACAACAGGAGACGCCATTAAAGCTCGAAGAAAAAGAGCTCAAAAGATGGAAAATAAAAATTATTTGAAAAGAAGAACAGGGATATGGATTGTTTGCTACGAATTTATAGAGATGAAGAAGAAGAGAAGGAGAATTGGAGAGGAAGGAATGGATTCGAGGGAGTGCGAGACGAAAGGAATGGATATGGGAGGAATATAATTGTGCTGGATTGTGTCTGGCGTTTCTTGTGTTCTCGGTTTCGGATCACACAGATAGTAGAACGACTATTCGTCATCCACGTTCTTACACCATCTGTGTATCGTCATTTATCTGCATGCCTACAATTTGTTTCTACATTTCACGTGAAATTATCATTCTAGCGTGGGGACTATTTGAATTTCACAGGCTTCCAATCTGCATCATAAGCGTGGCAGATTCATCAAAAATTATTTCAAATCATAACTGTGTGTGGCAGAATCTCGTCCTTTGGATTTTTCTTCAAGGTATGCTGTGGGTCCCTTAATATAAGCATAGCAGTTCTTAGTTTATTCCTCTTTTCTTTCAATAAAAATTGGAAATGGCATGTTTCCTTGATACCTTCCATCTGCTGGTCAGTCTCCATGTAAACCATTCTTTTCTTCGTTCACTAATAGTCCATTTAAAGGTCAGAATGAGGGCCATATAATTGTTTAATGGATCTGAATCTTGAAGCATAGAGTTGCAGACTGGTTTCGATCAAGGAGAATGTGGGCCACAGTCATACGATGCACAATTAAACGTGACTGCTTAGGAAATAGATGACGGATGCAGTTGCAAAACTATGGGTCTGTATCTGCGGCTGATAGGAGAACTGGACTCTGAACGTTATAGAATAGAATCATTTTATCTCTGTAAGGCCTAGAATCACTTGATAAATTATGCGACTGAAATTTAATCTGTCAAGCAATCCTAACCCTCCAATTGGTCAATATTTTTATTTTACTTCTAGCCTTTGCTTTCAGAATTCTAAACTGTTCATTTTACAATGAAAAGAAATAATAGCTTGAGGAAACCAATTCATAAGATTTTAAATGCACGACCTTTTCTTCTTCTTTTTTTTCCAGTGAATAATTATGAATCAAACTACCTAGAAGCTATACCTCTTAATTCCTAAATCTACTTGAAATCTCCCCAATACAGGAAAAAATCCCGCCTCGAATCTCTAAACAAGTGTAACAAAGAGAGGCGCCTAGTTGTTGCAATCAACAGCTTTAGACAGCTTTCCTCTAGTGCATGACCTATTTGAAGATGAATGGTTTGGACTCTGGAGCACCGCAAATATGGTAACATAGGTTCAGTGAATTTGACAGAATTTTACTTAGCCTAGAAGTATGTCAAAGCTTACAGTTAAATCAGAAGTGACCAATATGTGGATGCTGATTAACCTAACCTCCTAATCATATGGCAAAGGAATGAGAGCTCCTTTCAGGTCAGGAGTGAAGTCAAGTGAGAGAGGCTCATGCGAATTAGAGAAGCATGTACATCAGAGACCTTTGGTATTTAAAAGATTACTTACTTAATATAGACATGATGTTCTAGAAAATGAAACTTTCAGTTGAAGGCTAAATCATGAGAAGCACTAAACCAAGTTTCCTCTGAAAAATATATGCACATGGATCGTGTAAGATATGTCAAGAAACTGTGCAGAAAGGGTCCGTATTTGCTGGGAGCATGCACAGGTTTCATTCAGTCCTAATCCAATAGGAAAAGAGGTGTACAAAAACTAAAATTATACGCACAGACTTGGCAGGAAAGAGAAAAAGGCAAAAACCAAGATCCTGAAAAAATGCCTGTAACTCTTTTTAAACCCAAAACCCCATTAGGGGCTGGAGCTTTCATATCATACAGCGTCTGTCAAATAAATGATCTGGACAGAACTGTTTTGCTTCTTTGTACACATCTCTAAAAAATGGCAGAAAAATTAAAAGAAAAAAAAGATGCCAGTCGATAAATCAGCTTAGATAGATGGATAGATCAATCGATGAAGAGGGGGCGTAGATGGACAGAGTCTATGAATTGCAGTAGGAGGGCCAAGCTAAACACCACCACATACACAGAGCATTCCTACTTTGCAGATGTTAAAACACCACCCACCCTGCCTTGGAAAGTTTCTGATGTTTCTGTACAGGAGTTGCCAATCATCCTCGTGCAAGTGCCCTTCACAATTGTCCAACTTCTCGTCATAGACATCCTCATCCCCACCCATTCTATCAATCTTCACGTCCTCGTGGTGGCCTGGTTTTACCACATTGAGGGACTGAGCCACCGTAACAAAGGCGCACAACTCGACCGATCTGCGAGCTCAGAAGCTCGAGCACAGAAATCTTCAAAATCATCTAGACATCATTAAAGAAAATTTTGGTCATGACACAGGGCTCCTTAAAGCGGTGATAGTCATAAAAACCAGGTCAAGTGGAGGGGACTAACCTTTATCTCGGCAATAAAATCCAATTGCTATAGATGGATCAATCATTTCAAGCGGCATTTGCCGTACATCACTGAAATCATCAATGAGAATTAAATGAAGAAAACAAGGAAAACTAACAAAAGATAAAAGGCAAGGCGGCAAATTTTGGTCTCCTCTCCAACCATGGAATAACATAACAATGTAAGAGCCATAATATACCTGCAGTGATAGGATGAAGTATCAGCCTCCAGATTATCCCTTGCAATGTTGGCCACCTGGTTCAAGATCAGGACAAAATATAAACTGTGATTGCCAACACATCTCACATGCAGTCTGAATAGCAATAACGGGTCTACTTTGCCCAAGCAACAACCAGCAAATGCATAGCCATGAAAAAGGACAATAAAACAAAGAAACTCAAATGGGAAAGGGCCAAAGTGCAGTGGCCTCTGGATTCATCAACTCATTGCTTTAATGGGTTGTTCACATACTGCCAACATTAAAGTACTTTACATTAGGTCAGTTGAACTAGGATATGCAGGACGAGGTGACTCCTCCATGGCTGCTTGTTTAGTGCCAGGCTCAAAATGTGGAAACAAATGGTAACAAGTCTTAGCATTCCTGAACAAACTTTCAGCAAGAAACAAAAGTGGAATTACTCTACAGGTTGAGTTAGCATTACCCTGGCTTGTAATAAATAAGTCCATGCTGCACGCAGAGCCACAAAGACCAAGTCGGGCACCACCTACATGGTGCCTCCATCTTACGGAACTCTTTTGTGAGTAGCAGATTTGTTACAAAAAAAAGGGAGGACATAGCCCCAAAAATGCAAGACAAGAATTTCTAAGGCCAAAGAAACTCTCCGGCAAGTTAGACCAGCTGTAGCCGATGGTCCCCGAGGCGTAGATTCCCATCTGAAAGCCTTTGAAAGAGCACAAGAAATGCTCCCGGACCTCGAGTCAGAACTGATGAATAAGGGCCAGGGACAAGATCAATTGAAACAGAGTCAGCTTTTCAACGCGTTTTTGGGTTCTTCCTCGCTCTGGCAACCGCAGCCTTGCAAAGATACTCCTGTTCCTTCTTCGACAAATTTGTGTAAACTTCAAGATGTTCTTGATAACAGGCAAGAGCAGTTCAAGCAGACCCAGCTCTTCAATGCATTTTTGGGTACTTCCTCCTCCCTTCGGCAGCCTCCTCTTCAGCCTTGCAAAGTTCCCTCCATCTCATCAGCCACAAGTTCATCAAATCTCCATGATGATTTTGCAAATGAGAATTTTGATACCAACAGAATGAACAGAGTGGGTTTGGCAGATAAAAAGACAGTCCCTCCAATACAGAAAGGGAATGCAATGTGCTTACTTCCCCAGCGTAATTCTCTTAACTGCAATGCACCTCCATTCATCTCGAAGCTGGTACAAGACCCAACAAGAAGCCAGTTTCGTGATCCAATTACCCTTAAAAGAACCAGGTCCGGTAACGTTTCTCCTGGGCTTTTCACCGAGCAAGAAAGACTGAGGTCTGAGAAACCTTTTTGCTGGTATAGACTCATTGGGAGCAGAAGTCTCTATCCCTGGAAGAAATCGACGAGAAATGGAACCATTTGCTGCCGGACAGCAAAGACTTCGACGACGCAATCATGGCTGTAGTTCTTGCTCCATTCTGTGAAACAAGTACAGAATCATCGGGTAATAATCCGGGGAGCTACCAGAGGAAAATTCAACAGAAGAGGCTTACGGCCTTTCAAGATGTGATACTATCCTTGAGCCCCAGAGCTTGAACTTGACCAGATTTATTCTCTCTTTTATTATTTCCGACTTGATTACCTACTCGGTTCTTATAGAGGTAGATACGGAACGTAGAGAAAGAGGGGGTAGGAGATGATCTTGTTCTCCTCAAAACTATCGCCTACTCTTAAGTTTATTGGGTGGAAGGCCTTCCCTTCCTCAGTGGCTTCCGCATCAGTACTGCCATTCGGTAACTTACTATTACTGTTGTTCTCAAGTAATAAAACACCTTTTGGAGTACTTCCTTGTCTGTTGGAGTTTATAGATTGATTATAATTCTCAATTTTGCTGTTATTTGTGGGGAGAGAGAGAGAGAGAGTATGGGCAACTAGTTGGCTTGCTGATCAAGATGATCAATGAGTAGTAGGCGAGACACGGGGGGGCTATCATGGATAACTTTTGGCCTGGGAGAACTTTTTTCTTGGTTTGATTCGCAGTGCCCAACAGCCCTTTATTGCCATATTGCCTAGAATGTGAAAGCACTGTTCAAAATGTTCACAAGTAACTATACAAGTCCCTCTTACGCAATCAGTTAGTCTCAGATTTTTCAACATCCACAACCAAATTCTTAGAAAGTCAAAGTTGTTCCCTGTAAGACATATAAATCCAACTGAGGAAATAAATTCTTAAGAATGGAGAATGAATAGAAAGAGTGACTAAGGCAAACAGCCCCTTATTTGTGAATATGACAAATAGCCACATATTTGTGAGCAAGGAATACCCAAATCAGTTATACAGACAAATACCAAGCTGCCGTAGGCTCTCAGCTATATCCTTTCCAAATATTATTCGGTAGCAAGTATTTCCACCCTTCAATCTGCTGATTTTGTATACAATAATGGTTTTGACTGCCTGAACATGGCCTAGAATCTAGCCGTTCACTTCCTCCGGCTGACCTCATAAAGGTAACTTACGATCATCACTGCCACTGCAATGGCAACTCCAACAGCGCCTTGTGCCAACAAGGAGCTGGTCTTTGGAGGAGTAAAGCCCAGTTCTGAAAGTTTCTTGTGTGACTCGGCATAGTCTCTGAAAAATGCATCCTCATCCTGCCAAATGTTGACATGAAAAATAAGCAGTACTATATGGAAAATGGTCAACTACAACAATTCGAGAGGTAAAGGAAAAGATAATTTGCCAAAGTTATTCCGGTGGCTTTGTTGGTGATCAGTATATGTCACTTTATATCTCTCACCGTGTCAAACAGTCAAAGATAATTTGACAAACCTATTATTACCTCAGCTATTCTTCGACCCAGAAAAACTATCTGAATTCCAAGTTTTGATCAACATAGCAAGACAATAAAAGAAGTATTTCTATAAATACACTTCAGATCATGCTATGCTTCTAATAGCCAGTGTTGGACTTTAAGTGATAAAAATAACTGGCACGTCACCTCAGAGTACTAAAAGATCTCCCTAATTGAATCACATTCACATTTCTATAACAAATCCTAGCATGTTCAAATGTCAAGTTCACCTACCAAACCAGGTCCAAAAGGCAAGGCCACTGGTAAAACATACCTTTTTTATTTTATTTGCACCTAACAAAAAGCCTTGAATTGTATATACATGACCATGATAATAGGGTCAGACATGTCTAATATGGATGGACAGTCATCGGTCTTCTGGCGGATGTAAAACAATGGTACTTCACCATGGATGTGAGAGAAAATGCATTACGTTAGCATACAGCGCAACATAATCTCGAAACTTGGGATCTTTCACTAAGGCATTGTCTGTAGGAAGTTTCAATAACCCCTCTGATTCCCCTTTCCGCAATTCCCTGATACAATATTTACTGTGAGATAACCTTGGTTCTTGATTAGCATAACAAGAAAAAGTCAAGGCAATATAACCCAAGACACTATTTCAAAAAACTAATCCACTGTTAGTCTTACACAAAGTAGGAGTTGTCAAATTTCAGTGGCTCCTTAGTCCAAGGACCGTCAAAGCCTGATCTCCAATGATGTGCCATTCCCTGCCAAACCAAAAACCACATGTCACATACAGATATGAGCCTGACCCTTTGCTCTTGGGCAACGACCTCATGCATTGGAATTCAGAAGCAAAATTACCATTGGGAAGAATCAAAATGATGTACAAGCAGCATCTATAACATTATAATTATATACAGACATACAGAGGGGGGCAAGTAGAAAACCCTTAAAATTAGCCTTTAATCATATGAATTATCCTGGATGTAAAAGATATAGAGGCAAATCAAATAGTATGACACACTGCAGGAAATTATTTAATTTGCAGGTGTGAACACTAATTCTCCACATGTACCATACTGAATACGTATGTGTGTCTGTGTGTGTAGGTAACATATAAGAATGGATTGGTATCTTTATTTTACCAGAGTGTGTGCCCCAGAAAGTGCCACGATGTCCTTGTCAGATAAACCCATCCGAGCAAAGACATCCCTCAAATGCTCTGGACCTGCAATCAACAATAGTAGCTGAATAATTTTAGGTTGAATGAGAAGAGGAAGCTTGGTGACTGAAATGTAGCTCTTTAAAACCAGGCATGAGTTTTCATTTGTCCATATTTGAATTACAATATCGGAAAGAGCATCAAGTGAAGTTTTAAGAACAGCAATCCAACATTCCAAACCCCATCCCCACCCCAACGATTCACATATGCAATCAAAAGCAAACCTCATAGTGACAGGCAAAAATTTTCTCAGCAAGTGATTCTGCCTGAAATTGCTCCCAATCTTTTAAACTTTAGACCAATCTTCCACACAACTTTACTCATTTTGGTTTTTTTACTACCATTAAATTTGACTTTCTTTTGTACCCTTATAGAGCCTTGGTACAACAGTAAAGGTTGTCGTCGTGTGACCTTGAGGTTACGGGTTCAAGGCCTGGAAATAGCCTTGCAAAAATGCAAGGTAAGGCTGCATACTATAGACCCTTGTGGTCTGCCCCTTCCCCAGACCCCACATAGGCAGGAACTTCGCTCACGGGCCTGCCCTTATATTTCACTCTTCCAATCTTTTGGACCACCAACACCATGAGGCTGCTCTACATCTGTGTATGCACACACAGACACATAGGCATACAGTAATGACTGAAAAGATTGTCCATGTTTCATGCTCCTTATTTGGTTAGTGTTACTACACCAGATACATCTGAAATATAACTTCCGTACATGCTAAATTTCCCTTTACAGTCCTCTGAAGTGGCACAGATACTTGACTTTAGATATCCACGCTTTTAATATTACATTACTTGACTTTAGATAATTGCAAACCTTGTTTAGCATCAGGAAGACGCCCTTCTTTGGGAGAATCCAGAGAATCCTGAGAATACAACAGCAACTAACATTAGTGAAAACTGCTTCCCTGTTTATTTCTAGCAAGTATGGCATGCAACAGTACCTTTCTTCCGGGAACAAAGTCAATGGTGGGCCCTCCAGTGATCTCAACTGCAACAACTCCAGCAAGCTGAGAGTTCAAAATCTTTAGAAATTGGTTATGCAGGATCATAATTTTGAATAACGACATATTAATTACAAAGACATATGGTAAGAACAGACCATTTTCTCTATAAAAAGAGATAACAAAACTAATTATAGAAAAGCAACAAGAAATAAAAGGTAGAGCTTAAAAGGACATAGAAAGTTTGATTATTTGATGTTGCAATTTTACCCAATCAGATGGTGCTGTTCGGCTTATTTCTAAGGCTTGAGGTGTACACATCATGTGCCTCAGGGAGTTGGAAGAGTGTACCTCAAACGACTATGCTCAAACCATATGCCAGAAGGGGTCTTTTACCTTCATTAAGGACAATTCTGTCTTTGCAGTAAAAATAGTGAAAGATAAAGCAAGTAGACATATGAGAGAGAGAGAGAGAGAGAGAGAGAGAGAGAGAGAGAGAGAGAGAGAGAGAGAGAGAGAGAGAGAGATGTAGTGTTGAAAACAAGGAAAATATTAAGAATTTTTTGTTACATAACACAATAGTACGGTGCCCAAGGCTAGAACTCAAGAATTTTTTATAAAATAAAATCTCACTAAGTTAGTAGAAAATCTCCTGCCCAAGGCTATTAATTGATCTATCTTTTACTGTATCCTGATTTAACTGCCAAAATAAAGGTGACAGGATGGCAGAGTGAATCCATTCTCTCGTGGTTGTGTAGCTCAGCTGTAAAGAAATGCACTTTTCTCAAGAATGCTTCACCTAGAAATAGTTATTCTTGCCAAAACTGATGTTTTAATCCACATAAAGGGAAAAGAAAAAGAATCCTCAAAAACATGGGTTACAGATATCACATTAATCATAATAGTTTCATGAAGATATTGGCTCCATCACAAATGAAGCTTAAAGCATGTTAAAACAGTATAACCAGACATCTCTTTGTCACCCACAATTCTAGCAGTACAGAGGAATTGAGGATTATTGATTTTCTAGTTCTAATTTTTTGAGGAGTTAGAGTATAAAACAAAACAAGGGGGAGATAAAAAGGATCACTGCTATCAAAAACTCTTGCCACGGTCAACAAATGCAGAGTCATAAATTGATCAGCTTGACATACAATTCTCAAGGTATTCTGACAATCACTAACATTTCATTAGCCAAGTAAAGACCAATCAAACAATAGGGATCTAGCCCAATCATGCAGTCCACAAGGACACAAGCATCATTATAGAAAGAAGTTTTGAAGTAGAGACCAACGCCAACATGCAAATGCTGACTAAGTCAAAAAGATTGGAGAAGCTGTGGAAGAGTGAATGGTACGGACATAAATATAGATAGGTCAGTTTCCATGACAACAAATGCAAAAAAGGCATTAGACATTTTGCAAGGTCAATTAGGATATCCTAGAATTCATATAGGATATAGCTGGAAATAGTCAGCCTCTGGAAGGATAGTTGCTAAACCAGCTTCCTCCAATCCATTTACAGTTAATGGGCTCATCCAGCAACAGGATGGGAGAGGATAAAATGAATGATTGGGTTCTACTGACAAGAAGATGATATTTGTTCAAGCAACATTTATGACCATAATTATTTGATTGAATTTGGCAGCCATAACACCTGCTGTTGGACAAGTAAGTTCTTGGGATTCTGAACCCTGGGTCCAGATCAGGTTTAGCAAAATATATCACATAAATTGATAGCATACATGCATGCTCCACTTGCAATTAATGGAATATCTATAGGAATATAGAGAACAAGAAGAGTAACATGTTCTGGAACCTGAAGAAACCATTAATATCTGTTATTTTATGAACTTGCCACATGAACCAATAGTTCACTTACTAGAAACAGAAGAAAATGAAATAGATCGAAATATCTAAACCTGTTAACAGCCAATGTTGTTACTTGTGTTTCTGTAGTTCTATATGCTTATGCTCTTGCTTTTCCCTTTTATCAACTAATAGATTACCTATTCTCAACGAAATGAATGAATAATTATTTGTCAGGCTGCAGTTTCAGATCCTTCTACTGTTAGATTCCCTATTCTCAAGGAAATGAATGAAAAATTACTATTCTTCCTGTAGTTTCAGATCCTTATGCTGTAGCTTTTTCCTGCTATTAACTGGTAAATTGCCTATTCTCAAGGAAATGAATAAAAAATGGCAGAGCTCATTGTATAAGAATGAATAAATGAAGGTAATAATGTTAACCTATCAAAGGATTAGATATGACACATAAAATTACCTGATAAAGGTCTGCATATGTAATCTTCGGATGTTTTTCCTTGATATTCTCTGTGATCAGGAAAAGGAAGAACAAGTAGAAAATCAATTTGTCGCCTCTCCACTGAATCAATTTGCAGAAAAGATCAAGTTCAGTTGCTTATAAAATGTATGATAGACACAAGCAACGAATAAACTGTTACAAGAATCACATACATCTCCATTAAAAGATGGCAGGAAAAATCTATCCACTCAAGCTAGATATGCCTTTGAAGTCATCCTAGAGTTGAAAATAAGTTAAGGCCTTCTACCACACTAGAGCTAGAAAGGCCTTTCCTGTGCATAGGTCATGGGATGGAGGTGCACATGGGTTATGGGTTATCCATAAAGTACATGACATTTGAGGTAAGCATCATAGCCAATAGACCATCAACTACGGAGTTTTTTGTCTCATCAGACTAATCTAGTGCTGCTTTCAAATATGGAGTACTTCGATGATACAAAAGACCATCCACTAGATAGAGAATATCAAACAACCAAATATGTTTTCAACTACAAGCATATGCATGTAGTATTATTATGTCACTCATGCTATAGTCAGCTCTTAAAGTGTGAGCTTATGGAAACCAAGGAAATTGATTGAAGAAACAGAGAGGGTTTAAGACCCTCTAAGCCTGCAATAGGGATGGGTGCACACAAACTATCAAATGATCAAAAGATCAAATTGTTGGCATTTAGATCAAACCAAAAGAAAAATAGTCACAAGATGATTAGTCATGGACAAGACTATACAAACATAACAAATGTTTAGATATGAGAACAAGAACGTACCACAAAGATCTATTGCTATTTTTATGCCATTATTTGCTTCATGGCTGTACTCTTCCTCATTCCTGATTGAACCATTAGGACCACCTGTCTTTGTGTTAACATCATAAGTGCCAGCGTCATGCCATCTGCAAGGAAAAGAAAGATTAAGATTATTGGTTATTATCTGTAAGCCTTAAATGAATAAGGTAATTTTTAACTGGAATTAGTCCCAACCACCACAAACCATAGGGCAAAGGTCGCCAATAATATGAAAAAAATAAAAAATGTTTAAATTGCATAGCTCAAATTACACCAGGTTGTTGTAAAAGAGTAAATGAACCGAGCAAGGAAAGCATTTTGACGAAGTACAAATGCAGAAGAAAAATTGTCTCGGGGGAATTATCTGGACCCTTGATACCACCAAAAGTTTTTTAGCATTTCCGATCATAACAATTTATCAGAATCAAGTAATTGATATCCCATACCTTTAATGAGCCATGATTACATGCTAAAACCTTCAGTTGTTTACTGCTTTTTTCCTTCTGATTCAGAAGTCTCCTTGCAGGTTCCACAGATAACTTTTATTGTTAAATACATTATGTTTGCTAACCAAATTTGCAAAGGCAACACGATATTTGTCCTTTCATAATGGGTCATGATCTCATCAGCTATTCCATGTGGTGTGTATGTCCTAGGCAGAAAATGTTTTGAGACAAGAACCAAGCCTAGGTAAGCTTTTGGCTGCCTAAGTCATTCGCAGACCTTAAGCCAGACATTAATGAATGAGATAGATAGAATATTGAAAAAATAATGATTTCTCACATACATCAACAGAAACATACATAAAGGAACTGCAAAATGTATATTTGCAATTTGGAAAAGATGTTGCATAGCAAAATATATCATGATCCCTTCTATAACTTCTGTAAATTCTATGTGGGACTGACATTGGTAAAGAAGGAAAAAATCATCAAGTCATCTATGACAATTTCGGCATTACAAATAACTCAATCTAATTGAATGCACAGAAGTTATGCAGTCATCATCATCAAGACCTTATCCCAATTAGGGGTTGGCCACATGAATCTTATTCCTCCATTCCACTCTATTAAATACCATGGTTTTATTTAGTCCCAAAGTTTTTAAATCTTTCCTCACCACTTCCATCCACGTTCTTTTGGGCCTTCCCCTTGCCCTTTTAGAACCTTCTACTTGTATTGCCTCACTCCTTATAAATGGTGCCCTTGTTGGTGTCCTTTGGACATGTCCAAACCATCTAAGTCTAATCTCCCTCATCTTATTACCTATTGGTGCTACCCCTAAATTTCCTCTAATATTTTCATTTCTAATTCTGTCCTTTCTTGTCTTACCACTCATCTATCTCAACATCCTCATTTCTGCGATACTCATCCTATGAGTGTCATGTTCCTTAACTGGCCAACACTCTGATCCATAGAGCATGGCTAGCCTTATAGCCATCCTATAGAATTTTCCTTTTAGTTTGAGTGGCACCCGCAGATCACATAAAACTCCAGATGCACATCTCCATTTGTTCCAACCCGCTTGGATTCTCTAAGTAACCTCCCTCTCAATCTCTCCACTCTCATGGATCAATGATCCTAAGTACCGAAAGAGGTCTTTTATGGGGACTTCTTAGTTATCAATCTTGACTGGTGTTCCACTCCTACTCTCCTTGCTAAAATTACATTCCATATATTCTGTCTTAGTTCGGCTAATTTTAATCCTTCATATTTTAATGCTTCTCTCCATAACTCTAGCTTTATGTTTACACCCTCCCTTGTCTCATCAAGTAAGACTATATCATCTGCAAATAGCATGCACGAGGAGATTGCAAATGTTTTGTTAACTCATCCATAACTAATGTGAAGAGGTATGGACTCAATGCCGATCCTTGGTGCAATCCTACAGTGACAGGAAAATCACCAGTCACGCCACTAGTGGTCTTAACATTTGTACCGCTCCCTCATACATATCTTTAATTATGTTTATATACCCCTGAGAAACCCCCTTACCACCCAACACCCTCCATATTAACTCTCCAGGGACTCTATCATAAGCTTTCTCTAAGTCGATAAAGACCATATGTAGGTCTTTCCTCCCCTCCCTATATTTCTCTACTAATTATCTTAGTAAGAAAATAGCTTCAATGGTAGACCTCTCAGGCATGAAAACAAACTGATTCTTCAATACACTTGTTTCATGTCGTAGCCTCTTCTCAATCTCTTTTAAAAAGTTTTATGGTGTGGCTCATAAGTTTGATCCCTCGATAATTAGTGCAATTCTGAATATCTCCTTTATTCTTATAGATTGGTACAATAGGGCTTTTCCTCCACTCATCAAGCATTTTCTTTGATTTTATAATCTTGTTAAACAACTTGGTCAACCAAACTACCCTAATATCTCCCATATGCTTCCAAATCTCTATTGGTACACCATCAGGCCCTATGGCCTTTCCTGATTTCATCTCTTTCAAGGCCTCTTTTACTTTAGGTATTCTAATCCTACGTTCATATCTATAATATCCAATGTTATTTAGATTTATAGTATTTTCAATCCCTATATTCTCAGAGCCATTGTCATTTAACAATTTTTGAAAGTATGTTTCCCACCTTTGTTTGATCTCATCTTCTTTGACTAATACCCTTTGATCATCGCTTCTAATACACCTGACATGATCTAAGTCCTCATCCTTATGTTCTCTTACTTTTGCAAGTTTAAACACATCTTTCTCACCTTCTCTTGTTCCTAATTTATTATAGAGCTCATCATATGCTTTAAGTTTAACCTCACTTACTATTCTCTTAGCAGCGTTTTTAGCATTCTTATATTGTTCATAGTTTTCATTATTTCTAATCTTCTACCAAACTTTAAAACGCATCCATTTTTCTTTAATAACTTTTTGCATTGTTTCACTCCACCACCATGTTTCCTTTGCTAATAGCATTTTACCTTTAGATACTCCTAAGACATGTTTTGCCACTTTCTTAGTGGACTCAGCCATATTAGTCCACATGGTATTTAATTATGTTTCATAATTCTAATTTCCTTCTACCATCAACTTATTTTTGAATGAGGTTATTTTCTCTCCTTTTAAGTTCCACTACTTAGTTTTTGGATGTGTATTAAGTTCAGTTCTTTTACTCCATTCTTTAATATGGATATCCATAACCACTAACCTATGTTGTGAGGTTAAACTCTCACCAGGAATCACCTTACAATCTTTACATATAGATCGTTCATTATTCCTAAGTAGAAAAAAGTCTATTTGGCTTTTATGAAGTCCACTTTTAAAGTTTATTAAGTGTTCATCCCTCTTCTCAAAGAGTGCATTTGCAATGGACAGGTTATATGACAAGGAAAAATTGAGGATATTCTCCCCCATCACATTTCGTTCACCTATATCATAACCTTTGTGTATTCTATCATATCCTTTCTTATCTTTTCCTACAAGACCATTTAAGTCTGCTCCTATAAATATCCCTTCAATGGTGGGAATGTCTTGTATGACTCCCTCCATATCTTCTCAAAACTGACTCTTTATTATATCTTGTAACCCTACTTGTGGTGTGTATGCACTTATAACATTTATAATATGCTCTCCTAGAACAATTATTATTATTATAATTCTATCGCTGATTCTTTTAACGTCCACAACTTTATCCTTTAATTCCTTATCTACTATTATTCCTACGCCATTTTTGTTATTTTCCTTTCCTATGTACCATAATTTATACTCATCTATTTCTCTAGCTTTAGCCCCTTTCCACTTGGTTTCTTGGATACAAGCGATGTTGACTCTCCTACATTTCATAGCGTCTACTAACTCCAAACTCTTACCTGTCAGTGTCCTTATATTTCATGTAGCGATGCAAATCTTATGTTCTGGAGATACCCTATTTACTACCGCCTTTCTCAACCTCAATGGTATGAACCCATGTCCACTTTTTACTACACCTGGGTTCTGATGTAGCATGTCGCTTCCCAGGGGACACTCTAGCAGCCCTTGCCCACTTTTCACTACACCCGGGATCTGATGTAACACGTGGCTTCTAGGAGAACACCCTAGCAACCCTTGCCTATTTTCTACTGCACCCGGGATCCGATGCAGCGCGTCGCTTATGGAGAACGCCCTAGCTTGAGGGAATGTCAGTTTTCGATTCATGTCATGTTGGGATTGCCATAGTTATAAAAAGCTGAAGATGATTTCATTTCTTCCTTACAAACTTTCATTTGCAAGTAGAAAATAAATAACAAAATCATCTTCAGTTTAACTCTTGCTGGCTGGCTACCTGATGCAAGCTAAACAAAGTAAAACACAGAACATCAAATATCTAAAACATCCAATACATGCAAGCAAGATTATTCCAAAGCAACATGCAAAACCTAGTCATGAAAAACCAAAACAAACAAAAACCCAGAACCGAAATTCCATCTAAACCAGAAACAGAGAACTGTTAGCATAGCAAACAAAAGTAGATAAGGGGCAGCCCCAGTGCACCAAGTTCCCACCTATGCGGGGTCCAGGGAAGGGGCGACCACAATGGCCTAAAGTAGACAGCCTTACCTTGCATTTTTGCAAGAGGCTGATTTTACGCCTTGAACCAGTGACCTCAAGGTCACATGACGACAACTTTTACTGTTGAGCCAAGCTCCCCTTCTAGCAAACAAAAGTAGATAAAAAAAAATAATAATAATAATAGAAGGAAAGGAGGAATTATTACGCCAAGCGAAGCATTATGGGAGCACAACTCTGGCTAGAAATTAGTGCCCGAAGATCCCGGCGAGCTTTTTCGATTTCCTTGAGATACTCAGCATCAACAACAGGAGACGCCATTAAAGCTCGAAGAAAAAGAGCACAAAAGATGGAAAATAAAAATTATTTGAAAAGAAGAACAGGGATATGGATTGTTTGCTACGAATTTATAGAGGTGAAGAAGAAGAGAAGAAGAATTGGAGAGGAAGGAATGGATTCGAGGGAGTGCGAGAAGAAAGGAATGGATATGGGAGGAATAGAATTGTCCTGGATTGTGTCTGGCGTTTCTTGTGTTCTCGGTTTCGGATCACACACATAGTAGAACGACTATTCGTCATCCACGTTCTTACACCATCTGTGTATCGTCATTTATCTGCATGCCTACAATTTGTTTATACATTTCACGTGAAATTATCATTCTAGCGTTGGGACTATTTGAATTTCACAGGCTTCCAATCTGCATCATAAGCGTGGCAGATTCATCAAAAATTATTTCAAATCATAACTGTGTGTGGCAGAATCTCGTCCTTTGGATTTTTCTTCAAGGTATGCTGTGGGTCCCTTAATATAAGCACAGCTGCTTTTCTTTCAATAAAAATTGGAAATGGCTTGTTTCCTTGATACCTTCCATCTGCTGGTTAGTCTCCATGTAAGCCATTCTTTTCTTCGTTCACTAATAGTCCATTTAAAGGTCAGAATGAGGGCCTTATAATTGTTTAATGGATCTGAATCTTGTAGCTTAGAGTAGCAGATAGACGGTTTCGATCAAGGAGAATGTGGGCCACAGTCATACGACGCACATTTAAACGTGACTGCTTAGGAAATAGATGACGGATGCAGTTGCAAGACTATGGGTCTGCATCTGCTGCTGATAGGAGAACTGGACTCTGAACGTTATAGAACAGAATCATTTTATCTTTGTAAGGCCTAGAATCACTTGATAACTTATGCGGCTGATATCTAATCTGTCAAGCAATCCTAGCCCTCCAATTGGTTAATATTTTTATTTTACTGCTAGCCTTTGCTTTCAGAATTCTAAACTGTTCATTTTACAATGAAAAGAAATAATAGCTAGAGGAAACCAATTCATAAGATTTTAAATGCACGCCCTTTTTTTCTCCCAGTGAATAATTATGAATCAAACTAACTAGAAGCTATACCTCTTAATTCCTAAATCTACTTGAAATCTCCCCAATACAGGAAAAAATCCCTCCTGGAATCTCTAAATAAGTGTGACAAAGAGAGGCGCCTAGTTGTTGCAATCAACAGCTTTCCTCTAGTGCATGACCTATTTGAAGATGAATGGTTTGGACTCTGGAGCACCGCAAATATGGTAACATAGGTTCAGTGAATTTGACAGAATTTTACTTAGCCTAGAAGTATGTCAAAGCTTACAGTTAAATCAGAAGTGACCAATATGTGGATGCTGATTAACCTAACCTCCTAATCATATGGCAAAGGAATGAGAGATCCTTTCAGGTCAGGAGTGAAGTCAAGTGAGAGAGGCTCATGTGATTTAGAGAAGTTCGTACATCAGAGACCTTTGGTATTTAAAAGATTACTTAATTAATATAGACATGATGTTCTAGAAAATGAAACTTTCAGTTGAAGGCTAAATCATGAATTTAGCACTAAACCAAGTTTCCTCTGAAAAATATATGCACATGGATCGTGTAAGATATGTCAAGAAACTGTGCAGAAAGGGCCCGTATTTGCTGGGAGCATGAACAGGTTTAATTCAGTTCCTAATCCAATAGGAAAAGAGGTGTACAAAAACTAAAATTATACGTACAGACTTGGCAGGAAAGAGAAAAAGGCAAAAACCAAGATCCTGAAAAATGCATGTAACTCTTTTTAAACCCAAAACCCCATTAGGGACTGGAGCTTTCATATCATACACCATCTGTCAAATAAATGACCTGGACAGTAATTTTTCTGCCCTTCTTTGTACACATCTCTAAAAAATGGCAGAAAAATTAAAAGAAAAAAAGAAGCCAGTCAATAAATCAGCTTAGATGGATGGACAGATAGAAAGATCAATCGATGCAGAGGGTCCGTAGATGGACAGAGTCTATGAATTGCAGCAGGAGGGCCGAACTAAACACCACCACATACACAGAGCATTCCTACTTAGCCGATGTTAAAACACCACCCACCCTGCCTTGGAAAGTTTCTGATGTTTCTTTACAGGAGTTGCCAATCATCCTCGTGTAAGTGCCCTTCACAATTGTCCAACTTCTCAACATAGACATCCTCATCCCCACCCATTCTATCAATCTTCACATCCTCGTGGTGGCCTGGTTTTACCACATTAAGGGACTGAGCCACCGTAAACAAAGGTGCACCACTCGACCGATCTGCGAGCTCAGAAGCTCGAGCACAGAAATCTTCAAAATCATCTGGACATCATTAAAGAAAATTTTGGTCATGACACGGCCCCTTAAAGTGGTGATAGTCATAAAAACCTGGTCAAGTGCAGGGGACTAACCTCTATCTCGGCAATAAAATCCAATTGCTATAGATGGATCAATCATTTCAAGCGGCATTTGTCGTACATCACTGAAATGATCAATGAGAATTAAATGAAGAAAACAAGGAAAACTAACCAAAGATAAAAGGCAAGAGGGCAAATTTTGGTCTCCTCTCCAACCACGGAATAACATAACAATGTAAGAGCCATAATATACCTGCAGTGATAGGATGAAGTATCAGCCTCAAGATTATCCCTTGCAATGTTGGTCACCTGGTTCAGGATTAGGACAAAATATAAACTGTGATTGCCAACACATCTCACATGCAGTCTGAATAGCAATAACGGGTCCTACTTTGCCCAAGCAACAACCAGCAAATGCATAGCCATGAAAAAGGACAATAAAACAAAGAAACTCAAATGGGAAAGGGCCAAAGTGCAGTGGCCTCTGGATTCATCAACCCATTGCTTTAATGGGTTGTTCACATACTGCAAACAGTGAAGTACTCTACATTAGGTCAGTTTAACTAGGAAATGCAGGACGAGGTGACTACTCCATGGCTGATTGTTTAGTGCCAGGCTCAAAATGTGGAAATACCAAAATGGTAACAAGTCTTAGCATTTCTGAACATACTTTCAGCAAGAAACAAAAGTGGAATTACTCTACAGGTTGAGTTAGCATTACCCTGGCTTGTAATAAATAAGTCCATGCTGCACGCAGAGCAACAAAGACCAAGTAGGACACCACCTAATGTTGCCTCCATCTTACGGAACTCTTTTGTGAGTAGCAGATTTGTTACAAGAAAGGGAAGGACATAGCCCCAAAAATGCAAGACAAGAAACTAAAGTCCATGGTTGAGTGACAAAAAATCCTTTGCCAGCATACAACCGGAACTGAGTTTTGCTACAAACAACAGCAACACGTTGGCTTCATTGAAGATGTGAGAGAAAGATACACCTAAGACACTTGTAAAAAAACACTTTGAAGCCGGGTTCCGTGTATTTGGGGTTGGATTTACAAAATATACCCTCAATCATATTTGGGTTTTTCCGTTCCAAAATTTCCAGTCCATAAACAGCGAGTATGAAAGAGGATATCTTATGTTTAGGACTTAAACATCCTTCAACCCCTTTCCAACTCGTCAATCCTAAATCCAAGGTTTTTCTTCTCTCTATAATTTCCAGCTACAATCTCCATCATTGGAATCGTTATCAAACCTAGGAACATATCCATCAGTATTACTGTTGCGGAAATTATCATGGATCCTAATCTTTCTGCATCAACCAGATAGGGAAAAAAGGTGGAAAACAAAGAGGTTTTTCCGGAGATAACATTTCAGCTGCTATAAATTAGTATTTTAGCCCGAGATAGGGTGAGATTTATTTTTCATAAATCAATTCTGCAAAGAAAAATGCCACCTCTGCAATGGGTTGCAGAAATGGGTTTGGGTTCAGAGCATATTGCAGTCCAAGAAGATGGCTATTTCAGTCAACACAAAATATCGAAGGAATATCTAAACCAACAATGGTAATCTTATCTTGGACACATTGTGGGCCAGGATTTCTGTCTTTTAAGGAGAATAGCTTCCCATTCTTACAGTCAGTCTCTAAAATTTATAATCTTGTTTATTATGTGCACCTCCTCCAAGGATCTGGTCTCCCTTTTAATGCCCTATGCCTTCTTTGGAATTTACAAATGGAAACCAAGAAGTCTATGAAGAAAGCAAGGTAGCTTGTGAAACTTGTGTCACGCATCCATGTCGACTCATGCAACACCCCAATGCTATGCTTCAGTCAACGTCATCAAAGTGATCTAGCCTAGTGCAGACTGTAACAGCACCCCAAACAGCCACAAGAATACAAGGGAGAAGCCTTAAAAAAGATGGCATTACACTGGAAATTCTAAGGTTTTCTCTAAATGATGAGCTCTCTACATTTGTGCAACAATGTAAGCCACCTTGGAATGTTCTAATCAACATGAAGACCCTAGAACCTACTATAGTTCCCTACATGAACCTAGAACAATTCAAAAGGCCCATCAGGGGTGCACAATCCTAAGCTTCTTTAGATTTCTTAACAAGTGCTAATCCACTAAGCTTATCAGGAGCTTCTTCATGACCAAAGTTTAGATTAAAATTGAGTCAAGCAAGAGAAACTGTGCCTTGGCCAAACAAAGTCTTTACTGATCCTTAAATGACTATTCCTTTGGCTGAAACACTTGGTCCTTCATAGAAGTGTCAAAGTCCTTGCTAGGGGCAGCCCGATGCATCAAGCTCCCGCTTATGAGGGACCAAAGAAGGGGCAGACCACAAAGGCCTATAGCATGCATCCTTACCTTGCATTTTGCAAGAGGCTGTTTCCATTCCTCGAACCCGTGACCTCAAGGTCACACGACAGTGACTCCATTGTTGCTCCAAGTCTCCCCTTCTCTAGAATTCCTTACCACAAACAATAAAAAAAAAACCCCAACCAACAAACACCTCTTGATTTTACCTATATCCCGTTAAGCCTTGCCTAGACAAAGTCTTAACTGAACCTTCAATAACTATACCTTTGGTAGAAACCCTCAGTCATTTCTTCAAGTCTAGAATGCCTCGTGACAACCCAGATACCCAAAACTTTTTTCCCCATAAATGCAAGGTAACCCTTCCTTGGACCCCACGTACGGGGGAGCTTCGTGCACCAGGCTGCACTTTTAAGCAGTTATAATTCACAAGCATTCTTAAGAAAAACCCTATGTGTTCTTTTTTCCTCTATCTTCGTTTACTTCCACAACATATCTCATACATAACAATTCAGCCTATCAAGTATCTTGAGACTTGCACTGACTCAAACTGCAAGTTGCAAATTATATCCTTCATGGATACAGCAGATCAATTAGATGAATTTCTCACACAAATATTCAATTATTTCAGAATTGTATTGAACTGGAACCTGGCTCTTTTATCTTCCCCCTGCCTCTCACCTCTTTCCATTCTTTCTTTGTATGGTCGCTTGAATTAAGACAGTGGGTCAGCCCGACTTTCCCAAATGACTGCCAGCTGGCCCTGCTCCTTTCCTGTCTTGATTTTTGGGGGTTCGAACTTTATTCTTAATCTAAATGTGATATTCTAAGCAAAGAAAACAAAAAAACATGACATGAAATTATATTTAGAACCATCATTCTCTTTGACCCTAAAATTTTCCAGCAAAGTTGTCAAAAAACCATTTGATCTATATAGGAAAGATTCTAAGTTGACCCATTTGTCCTGCAATGATGTTCAAACCCAGTGATAATTGAGTTTTTCTTTGCAAAGAAATGCACGCCAAGTATTAGGTGATATGCCCAAGTGATCCATGCAAGCAACAACAGAATGGGCAAGGCAATTGATCACTTCTCAACTTCTCATGGCATTACATGCTTCTTTAGTTTAGAAGTATAAACTAGAAAGTTGAATTCCCTGTTGGTCTTCTTGACCTCTGCCCATCTATCTAATTTGTTTCCTTTGGTTAAGTTACATGAAGCAAATTCATCGATATGGCAGTGAACAGGCTTGGGGTCTGTTTGACTAAAACAGAACCTTTGTTTTTTTTTTTTTGGTTGATCACGAGAATTTACTAATCATCATCATCAAGACCTTATCCCAATTAGGGGTCGGCCACATGAATCTTATTCCTCCATTCCACTCTATTAAATACCATAGCTTCATTTCGTCCCAAAGTTTTTAAATCTTTCCTCACCACTTCTATCCATGTTTTTTTGGGCCTTTCCCTTGCCCCTTTTAGAACCTTCTACTTGTATTGCCTCACTCCTTCTAACTGGTGCCGTTGTTGGTCTCCTTTGAACATGTCCAAACCATCTAAGTCTAATCTCCCTCAGCTTGTTACCTATTGGTGCTACCCCTAGATTTCCTCTAATATTTTCATTTCTAATTCGATCCTTTCTTGTCTTACCACTCATCCATCTCGACATTCTCATTTCTGCTACGCTCATCCTATGAGTATGATGCTCCTTAACTGCCAAACACTTTGATCCATAGAACATGGCCGGCCTTATGACCATCCTATAGAATTTTCCTTTTAATTTGAGTAACACCCACCGATTACACAAAACTCCAGATGCACATCTCCATTTGTTCCAACCGCTTTGATTCTCTGGGTAGCCTCCCTCTGAATCTCTCCACTCTCATGAATCATTGAACCTAAGTATCAAAAGTGGTCCTTTACGGGGACTTCTTGGTTATCAATTTTGACTGGTGTTCCACTCCTACTCTCCTTGTTAAATTACATTCCATATATTCTGTCTTAGTTCAGCTAATTTTAAATCCTTTAGATTCTAATGCTTTTCTCCATAACTCTAGCTTTATGTTTACACCCTCCCTTGTCTCATCAAGTAAGACTATATAGTCTACAAATAGCATGCACCAGGGAATCTCCTTGTGCAGATGTTTTGTTAATGAGAATTTACTAATAAAGGACCATATAATTGCTTTGTTTTGCGTAACACCCCTACAAACAACCACAAACAGAGCAATAAGTCAAAGCATAAAACCCCAACTTAACACCCCATCAAGGAATAGGTAAATTAAGCTGGTTGATGCTACTCCTTCAGAATATGTCTCTTCGTAAATGATTGTCTCATATTCACTTCTCTACAAATATCAAAAGAGTAATATATGTAAACATGTGTCCATCATCTTCACTCTCCATGACTTCCAATTGGAATCATGGCATCATATCTTGGCACATTTGATTACCAGAGGACCAAAGAAATGATTGCAAGGCGAGATCTTGAAGAAATCACTGGTCTCCAAAAAGCAAACATTGCCACTGCATTATCCCAAAAATAGTGGCTATGTCATCCTCAAATTTCCAAAGCTAACTACCTCAGAAAAGAGCTCTAAGACCACCAAGGGAATCGTTCCATTTCTTTCTTGCTTCTTCTATCTTCACACTTCAAACAACCTGCATCCAAATTTATGCTATACTACCTTCTAAAGCCAGGAAAACCTTTCTAATCTGCCAAAGTGAGAAAATAAGATTGTCCAACTCTAGTTGCAGCATCGATCCACTTGAGGCTGTGCTCCTATTCCAAAACCATCAGCAAGCTGATAGCAGATACAATTAAGAACTGTCTTCTTCCAGAGGTGACTTGCTCAACTCAAGAGCCCCTTAATGTCCATTAATGTTCATACGCCAAACTTCTTTTTTTTTTCCCTTTTGGTAGAAAGGTAAAGAATATGCATGTTGGTACAACATATACAGGTATATTATGTACAGTATTAGGATATCTACATCAGTTCTAGCACTGAACCACTAAATCAAACAGCTCCTTACTCTACTCCAGCTCCAACTTTTGGCTCTAAATGTCCTTCTAACCAAGTTTACTATAAAGATACCATCAAAAGATTCCAAAAGACCAACCTCCTGCAACAAGATCACTAGCCACTAGGCCAAACCTCCAAGAAGAAGTTATCCGAACC
The DNA here is from genome assembly GCA_035236585.1 of Warburgia ugandensis. NCBI lineage: Eukaryota > Viridiplantae > Streptophyta > Magnoliopsida > Canellales > Canellaceae > Warburgia > Warburgia ugandensis. Next base: position 47,939,259 of record CP141129.1, read on the forward strand.
GGAATATCCAAACCACACATGAGAACAATAAGTGTGGAACCGAACATAGAAAGGCAAAATGCAAAGGAATTAGTTCAACTCAAAGACCCAAGCAGTAGCATGTGATGCAAATGTTATGAATGTAGTACATGCTCTATAACTTGGGGGCAAAACAAAAACCAACATTTATAGTCCCTCGAAAGGTAAGCTGGGAGCAACAGAACGGGTGGAATCATAAGAGATTAAAAAGGGACCATAACAGCTGAATTTGCTGGTCTGATTGAAAGGTCCATCCTAATGATGCAGAGGTCCTTGCTGCAAGATTTGGCATTTTATTATCAAAAGATATGTTTTTTAATCCGCTTATCATCGAAGGAGCTAAAAGTGTCATTTCATAGCTTACAAACCCACAGAAGTAGCAACAGAGATTGACATAGTTGATGAGGCAATGGAAGCATCTACTCAGAGAATGATCCGATTCAATCTTGTGCCAAGATCTGCAAATAGGGGAGCTCATAAATTAGCTAAAGAGTTTGATAGAGCAGAGATGCATTCATCCTATCTAGTTCCAAGCCCTCAATGGTTTAGACACGATTCATAAATAGACATGTTTTGATCCGTCTCCTTTGACCTGCATGCCTTTATGGTGTGTTTTGCTTCATTGTATCTCTCTCACTTTTCGCATAGAATCCACCGAGGTACCTATTACTTAATATGATCGCCTTTTTCTCCATAAAAGAAATGGTACATCATTTAGCGTCCGTCAACTTGCCAAAAGAGAAGTCACAAGCTTGAATAAGCTAGCACAATTATTGTTTCAAACCATGATTGACAAATTAAACATTTTCAACCACGGCTAAGAGCCAGAAATTTGATTCTTAACCAGCACGACAAGTTTGCATAATATCAGAAAAATCATCACCAACACTCATCTCAATTAGGGGTCGGTCAGCATAATATCAAAAACAAAAAATGATCCTTGTACAAGTAGACACATATAGCAACTAATAAGTGGAAGCAGATGATCTAATTGATCCAATCTATCATGAGGCATCCACAAACTCCAGAGTACAACAAAGGGCAGTCTCAGCAGTTACTACTATAGCCAGGTTTGAAGCCTATAAAAGCTCTAGGGTTACTTTTTTATGGCATAACAGTACATATGAATGACTACAAAGAAAAGCAACAGAATCAAAATTATACTGTACCAATTGAACTTCATGTGGATCCAAATAGAAGGCTTTGTCATCTTGCACTCCAACAATATAAGTTGAGGTCCCAGGTTTTCCACCCAAGATGCCAAGGCTCTGAGGGAACATGAAAGTAGCCCAAAGCAGTGGGAGATACCTATAAAATCCCCACTGAATGAACAATTAAGAACTAAATGCCTGTCACAAGTACCAATATCCAACTACTAACAGACTTAAATTGCATGAGCAAGGATATAAAAGTGAATTAGAAACACACATGGCAAATAAATACTAACTTAAAAGTTCATTTTTGTTCCAGGTTCAACACTCTTAGAGATCAAGATCTAAACAAAACAAAACTCCAGGTGCAACCTCACATATCCTTTCCTTTTTCTCCTTTTGATCAAAACCTGGACTCGTAAAAGAATAGAGAGAAGCACAAACGCATTAGTGAAAATTCCATACCATTGAGATGCATAAATTTCAAAATCAGTGCAGTATCTGCTTTTGAATTTTATGGCAGCATGACCTAAGGCATGTACCTTAGTAAAACTATTGAATGGGGCACAGGTACATGCACGTAAAGAAAAAGAGATGCAAGAGAGAGAGGCAGGTAGATGAGATTAGAGTAAAAAAAAAGTAGCAAGAAGTGTAGATATAGATAATAGTGGAAAGTGTAGCAAGGACAGTTCTTATAGAAGATTTTAGAACTTGAATTATGATGTTATTGAGCTCCCAAAAGGTAGGAGGAAGGACCCTCTTATATGAAGTATAGGGAGGTTTAACAACAAACAAAAAGTACCATATTTCGTGCAATTGTAATATCAAACCCCCAGTGAATAGATAAAAGTAAGTCCAATAAATCAGTCCCATGAACTTTATTGACCTCGTTCTTTCTCAGCCAATTGAGTGCCAGAAATATCAAAGAATATGACAATGTCTTGTCATGCATGCTTTTGATGAAAGACCCCAGATGCAGAGGAAGGGCAAAACTTCAGCAGGTTAAGCAATTGGCAAATGGTGCCTTTCACCTGGTCAAGTCTAATCTTGTGTTTGACTTGGTGATCAAGAAGAGAAGGAGGTGAAAAAGCAAACAAAGGAAGTAAAGAGATCAGAGATGTGAAACGTGAGTCGGACTCACCTCCATCAGAAATGAAGTTACATTCAGAGATGCTTACACCCTATGCTCATGAATTTACGAAGTTACCCTCTTTAAGCCAACAATAATTAATTTCTAACGTTCCCCCCAAGCTGAAATTTTACACTTCAAGTAGTTTAACAAGTAGCATCCTGATAAATTAATTCAGAATTCAGCATGGCTTCTGCTAGTGCCACTATTTAAGATTAGAAAGTTTCAGTGGTTGAAGAATTTTGAGTTGATAAGATTTAATTTTCCTATTGGGTATTGAAGCAGCAAGTATCCAATGGTTTTCATGAATAACCCCAGACAAACAACATCTAATTAAACGCATCCACCTATCAAAGAAGATGACTCAGCAGTTGTCACCGGTTAATGGATCTTATGGGCTACACTATTTCCAACACTAGTGAATTTCTGATAACTTAGTGATACTATATAAATGAACCAGAGAAAGACGAAAGCCTTTTTGCCAAACCTGACTTAGTAAAGAACCAATGTGACACTCACAGTAGAAAACCGTGAATATTAAGAACCACCTTACAACATGGTATCCAAATCCCTGCTTCCAGTGAATAAAGAATAGAGGCTACAGATTTAGAGATGAAAATAATAAAGATAAAAATCTAAGAAATTAGCTTGGATATATGCTTCCCAAATAACAACCTGAATAATTGGATAGAATCATGGAAAATGAATTAACTGTATGGTCAGGAACAAATGTGACTAGCAAAAACCCAAGATGTCCTAAAAAGTATGTCATGTATTTTCAAGTGGTTGTCAGAGAGCTTTTCATTGAAAAAGATTATATCCAGTTATAAAGTACTTGCAAAGCATACACATGCTGAAATGTTGAAACATCCTATTCAAGACCTTCAAATGTCCCAGGTAGCCAAGTGGTAAAGAGAAACCCTAATGAGGGTAGTTGCAGGATCCAGTCCTATTGAACTTTAATTTCCTCCAAAGTGACTTAAGAACCAAAGGCAAAAGAAACATATCCATGATAAATTGCCAATATATATCATGAAAACTCATGCTAAATGCATTGGTGCATAAATTATTCACTCAAGGAAAGCCCACAACAGAATGAAAAATGCAAAATTTTCACACAGACCACCTGAAGAAATATTACCTTGGGTTGACTTTGTCAAGTCCAAGAACCAAAGGAACTAATAGAAGAATAGGAGTCCATAAAACTTGACCCTGGCTGAAGTCAGAACAGAGCTTAGCAGCATTGTCAATACAGAGAACTGGTGCACCACCTCTTTCCCCATCTTCATCACCAGAAACAATATAAACTGGCATCTCTAATGAATCGTCGTTGCCAAGATCAGTCTGTTCTCTTTTGGCATGCACAAGAGTTTCCCATGAGCGACACATTGCATATGGGCCCACCCATGAACCAGCAGCTAGGCCATAAACCTTCCCAGCTTGAAGGAGATTGTGAATGGAGAAAGCAGATTCCTCAGAGTCACCAAAGAGATGCAAGATCTGAATATACTCCTCATCAAATGGCTGCATAATCAACAGGGACCATCATGAGCAACCCTACAATGCAATTAAAGAACCTCATCACCCTCCATGAATCGATGACAATACATGTTTTAATAATTAAATAATGAACACGTAATGCATCAGCACACATCCATCTCACCTTTTGTGAGGGCTTTCTCCAAGATCTCCCTAAACGATGAAAAAGCAATGCCTGAAAACATAGAACCAGCAGACTATAAGGATTAAGAAGAAAGAAAGTAAATGCCATAGCTACTTCCGTAACTGTACCACCAAATTACCTCATAATTATAAAGATACAGTGCTAAAAAATATACAGGTATGAGTAAAAAGTAGAATACCTGGGCAACAAGCATCTGACTGCTTCTAAGCATGCAACCCCAATTCACGTCACTGGTAAGCTTTGAATCACCTATAGGATCAAAACCTGGCACAAACAGTATCAAGAAAATTTTATCCCTGTCATGTTTCTGTAGACAAATCAGCATACCAATATAATATGAAACCTTCAATGCAGCTAACCTTTCCGATATGTCATCCTTATTCTTGATGAGAAATCCTGAATGAATTCATCAAACCCATTTCTAAATGTTGCATCATTGTAGGACTCCTCTGGTGATGCTTTATAGCATACACCCAGAAGCCATATTTCACTGGTTGAGCTAGAAACACCAGTCTTGCTTAGGCCCAGTATACACTCCTGGAGTCTCCTCATTGAGCCACTAGTCACAGCTCTCCTCACTGCCGTTGTCCAACCATATGTTCTAGCATTGGAAGTTTTTCTTTCACAAGGGTATGACTCAGGGTATGCTTCAAAGATAGAGAAAGTAGACTCAATGAAACTTGACCATAAGGAAGCCTTTGAAGACTTGGTATGGCTAGTTTCTTGGTCTAAGCCAACAGATGCTGGATCACTATTTGTGGAGTCAGTTGAAGTTCCTGCAGGAAATTTTGAAGCCACAGCCCTCTCAGGCAAGCCCTTCATTACCTAACATACATAAAACATAGGATAACACAATCAGTTTACGGAAGCAAGTGAAATGCAGGGAGTATAATTCAGCTAGGGAACAATATTGCAGAAGAATGGATGCAAGTTAGATGTAAAATGGCTCAAGTTCCACATCAAAGAATATGAAATATGATAAAATCATCTAACATGCAAAGAAGATCATAACCAATCAAAGATGTTGAGTAAGCCATATAACATACTCCACAAATCAAGTGGTGCTGAGAAGGCTAAATAATACACTTTGTTTTACACAAGAAGAATAAAAGAAAACTAGAAGGCCTAATCCTACTTATCCATTTTTATGTATGATGTGTTCACACATTTCTAATACATTTCATAAGAATCATAACACTTTGTTTTTTATGTCCAATATGTACCCACAATTCTAGTAGACTTTAAAAGTTCTAGAGATTTTCTAAAAGAAGGGTTGAAAATCTTATTTTTACTTGGACAATGTCACACCTTACTATTATAGTGTTGAAATATTGGCACCTCCAATATCTCATATATTCTTTCTAACACCAAATCCTGTCCCAGCTTACATCAGATTGGTAAAAGTAATGAGCTTATTGGTCAGAGAACCAACAACAACAGATTTGTTGAGAATTTGTGAAATATAGTTACACAATGGTAGGCAGCAGACATATAAAAGAGAAGAAATTAAACTAAATCTTCAAAACTCACATGAAAAATGATAAATTTGAAATTATGAAAGATACATGCTAGCATTTCAACTGTTATTAACAAAATATTTGACATTTAACCACTACAGTTTGTATTGCCAAGAGCTCGCTAGAAGCCAATGAATCAGGTTGCTTCACAGGTAACTGTGTTCTGATAGCTATCCAATATGAGAGCAGTAAAGCAGACTCTCTTCCAGAAAGCAACCATCTTCCCCCTTCCCCATTACTTCACAGAAGAGGCCTCTCAACTAGCTGGTTAAGAACTGAAATTTACTGGGGCTCATTCATGTGTCAATCTGATTAAGTAGATACTAATGGATGTAGTTTTGACCTTAAGCAACCCATTAGTTTTTTGATGGACAGAAATAAACAACCAAAGGCATTGAGTATGATAAAAACAAATATACACATGCATATACATACCTATAGGCAAATAAAAGAACTACACAAAAACAATGGAAAAATACGTATAAGATGATTAAAAGAAAATATTTGGTTTTCCTTTGATCCAAAAGGAACTGATGTCCTTACTAGTCTAAGTACGTGTAACTGGTAAGCGAAAACTCCCATCCAAGTGCCTGGACACCAAACCAAGAAAGCAACCATCTATTGCACTGATACTGACTACTTAAGCAGTACACTAATGGGCAGTTTTCCCTTTTATATGGTTCCATCTATTGGAATAAACTCTTTTGAAACCCAGCTAGCAAAGTTTATTTCTCCACAGCGGCATCTGTTATTAGCTATATTAACACCACTCACCAGTTCTACCCATTTTCCAGAACCATAGCAAGCACAGTGCCTCTTCCTCCAAAAACTGGTCCAACAGAATCATACACATTATTCCTCAACCACAACCATAAATGAAAATGGGAAAAGCAAAAGTAAACATTCAACAGAAACCCCATCTTCTTTCTAACAACTGAACCAACTAGAGCCCCATCTTCTCTCTAACGACTGAAGCAACTGGCGCCTGTCTTCTCAACAAAAGCAATTCACAAGCCAACATAGGCTAGGCAAACAAACAAGATAGAAGCATCGTATAAATATATCCTAGGCTAAAGCAATATCAGACGATGGAAGAATTCACCGCAGCCTCGTATTGATAACTCAACTAGCCTTCTTCAATCCTCAAAATTTTGGACTAAAATGTTAATACTAATTAGATTGTGGGTGCAATCAGCACATAAACTAGCAATCTGAAAGAACAAAAAAATTTAGAAGTGTAGGCACAAATTGCAACCAAAATCCACATAGACTGCAGGCCCAGCAACCCTTACCTTTTGAATCTCCAGGTAAATACTTCATATTCGTGACCAAAAATTTTAAAATAGCAAAAGATAAAAAAAAAAATGAATAGTGGAACTCGAACGATTATCATCGTCACTTAATGGATTAAGATCAGAACAGTCCATCCAATTTCAAAGTTTTAAACTTCGATTTCATACTACTGGTTTTCATCTAAGATCACATAGCATGAAAATTTTCAAACTGAAACCAATCAATCCATTAATGCTTGAAGAACAATTTCCATGTCCATCAACGTCCGAATACCAAATTTACTGATCTTAATAAAATCATAACGACTCCCGACTCGGCGAAATCAGAAATCAAGAGAGATAGAGCGCAAGAAGTCGAAGAAATAGTGCGCGTACCTAAAGACCGGGGGTGCAAAACCCTAACGAGTCTGCGACTCCGGAAGCTTAGAGAGAGAAAAGGAGAAACAAGACCCTGGAACTGCTGCTGATCCTCTTACATCTGGAGCAGGAGACAAATCGAAAGGTAGAAAGAGTTGGGAGTTTTACCACGACGACTAAATCCTAGTAATTCTTCTCCTACTAGCTTAGCGATCGCGACTTGATATTGGCACTCCTTTTCTCGTATGGCTTCGTTTACAACTTTCGTTGCCGTTACAGGCTGTTATAGTTATTGACGCGAGATGCAGTTGTTAATTAAAATGTAAGAAAGGAGGGATAAGGAGTGGATGAATACTAGTCCTCTCAACGGGACCCACTTTATTTACATGTTTTGTTCCTATCTTACGCCGCACCTCTAGATCTGATTTCTCTAAAGCTTAAGGGGCAGCCCCGTGCTTTACAGTCCCGTTGCACAGAGCTCCCACATATTCAGCGTTAAAAGAGGATAAATTACAAGAGTTTATAGTACACAGTCTTATCTTACATTTTTGTAAAATGCTGTTTTCACGTCTTAAACCCATGACTTCAGAGTCACGTGATGACAACTTTACTGTTGCACCAAGACTCCCTTCTCCTTATTGTTGTGAAAATTTCTTAAAAAAATAAGCCAATTGGAAAGTGTTCTACATTATCACGTGCGACCTGTTCCCATTGTTTTCACCACTAAAAAGAAAAACATCTCTCAAGAATGGGACCACAAACAAGAGGGACCTATTTTCATGTCTTGTTTTAAGAACCCTTAAAATGAGACCCATGTTGCTTACAAGTTAGAACTATTATTATTATATAATAAAAAAAATGCCCCATGAGTTTTTCTTTAACCTTTAAACTGTTTAGGACTCTCTTGGAGAAAGAGCTCTGTTTGGTTCATTGCTAGAGTCCTTTTAAGAGATAAGCATAAATCTCTCGGAGAACTTGAAATGAAACCCACCACACTCACAAGTGAGAACCATTTTCACTAAAAAACGTCCTATAAGGCTTTTCTAGGGTTTAGGATTCTCTCAAAAAAGAAAGACCACTTTTGTTGGTAAGACTCAAACACAGTAAATGGGCCCACTTTAACTTGTGAGTGGGATCCGTTTATTTAAAAATGCCTCTAAGGGCTTCCTCTCATCTTTAAAACATTTTTACTTTTAAAGAAAGGTAAAAGGCCAAAAAGGAGCCCACATAAATCCAAGCACCCCATTTTTTCCTTAGAAAAATGAGACGAATGAGCCACACTGAAGAGCATTATCCTTTGAAGCTCCTAAATATAAAAACCAAAAAGGATCCTGCCTTGGGCAACCCATGATAAAATAGGAGGCCAAAGGTTTCAAGTGAGACCTATTTCCTTGTACTTTTGAAGGTCTTAAAATGTGATGAATGTGCCAAATTAGGAGCCTTATCTTTCTAAACTCTTAAATAAAAAAATAAAAAAGGGTTCCCACCTTGGGCAATCTACCAAAAATTGGGCTCCCAAGGTTCCAACTAGGACCTATTTTCTTGTTTCCCCTAAATTTTTTTAAATAAGAGAAATGAACCCACCAGGAGCACATATACTTAACGTTTAAACTTAAATTTTTTACGAGAGATACTTAAGTTAAAATACCAAATAAGTGAAATGAAGCTCACATTGAGCTCAGGACCCTGGTCTTAAGTAGGACTTGTTTAGCTCTCTCTTTGCTCACTTCCTCTCTTTCTCATGTTTCTACCCTTCTTTGTTCTAACTGCTTCTTCCTACCTTCCCACATAAACCACCTTCCTATAACCCACTCGACCTTCTAGGAAGCCTATAGCTATCCCTTTCAATTTCTATGAGAAGGGACTGAAGAAAAACCTAGTGAAACCTTGCTATTTTCAAGAGTTTTTCCAAAAGTTCTCTAGTTTTTGGAGTTTCTATTAGAAAGACAAGGCCTAAGTGTGTAGATCTTCTAGCATTCTAGTTTCTAAGAGTTTTTGAACCTACAAAGCTCTTCTTATTCATACGAGTTTACCTAATTTTGGTGTTCTCTTTCTCGTTGAAACTTTGGATTCTTAATCCTTTGATCTTGTTTCTAAGGTGATCTCAGTTTTGATTGTCTTGCTGAAATTTTAAGTGTGTGATTTAACAAACTTTTAAATGCATTCGTAAATTGGAGATTGAAATTCTAACCTTAGTTCGATAATACATATTAGTAAACGCAAAGATTGAGAATGGCTTAGTTGAATCCCAAAAATAGAGTTGTTGCGATCCCTTGTGCAATTGGAAGGCATCAATTATCTTAAAAAAAGGTATTTACAATGAGCCTTTAAACTAAATTCAAAGAATTTAGTTTATGCAAGTTAAATATTTTCCAACACTTGGTAGATGCTGTGATGAACTGACAGTACATCCTCTTGCATTCAGTTATGATTTGTTGGGTCATCCATGCCTACTCCATTTTCCTTAGTCATCTCTTTGATAACCAGCTTGGAGTCACTGCACATCTACAAAAATTGGAAGTTAAGTTGCAAGGCCATTTTTAATCCATGATAAAGGGCAGACCACCCCATTACAGGTTTGGTTTGTTCATCCATGAAAATACTAAATTCTGCAATGAATTGTTCTTGGTGATCCCAGAGAAATGCTTCCTATGCTTGTAGTGTTGGGATTACAAATAGCAAAACCAGTTTTAGGCGGTGGTCCACTTGATTAAAATTGTGCCAGGCATGGCTAGTTGGAGGTTGTGTTGGTGCCATCTTTCAACAATATTCTCATGGGCATCTGTATAGAGAGGGTGGACCTTCAAGGTATTGCCTAGTTGTTTAACCCAGTTTTGCAGTAATATAAAATGCTTGCTAGATTGAGAGTGCAGTCCTCTATGGCCTGCTCTTTTCTCATACCCCACATATGTAGGAGCTTCATGCACTTGGTTGCCTGTTTATTCATTAGTGGATGCCAATCGAGACTTGGCCAACAATTTGAGGGGTTTTGTAGGTTTATTGATCAGGATTTGGCAGAAGAACTTTCGTAAGTTCACAAAAATTGAAGATAAAAATTAAGAAATTGAATTTTAACTATTTGAGAACACGTATCAATTGGGAGAACCATTGCTATAGATCCTTCATAAGTTCAGGTCACACATCACTTGCATGCATGTACCTTTCTCGCAGAAGCAAACACCATAAAAATGTCAAGATGACACAAACTCCATTTTTCAACCACCATATTGCAGACAGAAATCTAAAACTTTTCCAGCGCTCAAATTGTAACGCTTTCTTATATGCTAATTGTTCTCCATGGAGCTCGAAGGCGAAGATGGATCCAAGCTTGCAATGAAAGACGGATCAAAGAGGGAGATAGGAAGAGGGTTAGGTTTCACTTCTGATCAGATTGTAAAAGTAGTGTTTCCTCCTCTTCCATGGACATAGGCCAAGTTTAGCTGAACCACGTAATCATTTGTTTTCTTGTACTGCGTGTGTTTTCTCTCTCTCAGATCCATGGATCCTGGTTGTCAGATTCATGGCAGATCTGACACAATAGACTCATCTCTAGAAGAACCAAACAGAGAGGACCAGATGAAAGTTAAACGATCTCTTTTGAAGTTCTAGGGATAAATCCAATTTGGGTCATCAGCAAAAGCTTTGAAGATAAATGGGTTTTCAAGGAATCAGAGAAAGGGGTGTTGAGTGTTGGGCACAAGTCAACACTTTTTATGAAGAAATCAGTTTGCAACTCAATTGGAAGGACTTTGGATGGAAAAGAGGAAGAAGAGCACCGGCTCTACAATGGAGCATTCAAAAATTACAATCATATGCATGGGTCGATTTTTGAATTTCACAAATCACTTCTGATTCTACTGTAAAAAAAGATTGCTTTTATATGGAAAAGAGACCTTAGCTATCGACAATTCTTAATATCTTGTTCATTCGCAATAAAATATTTTCTTCATACGTCCGTAAAAAAATATGCTTTTTTGGAAAGATATACTATTTTATCAAGAGTCACAGGTATCTTACATATTCATACCCAACGATTTTTCACAAGTGGTGAGGAAACATATAACTTATACAAATCTTTTCATTTTATTCCTAAAAATTAGAAAAAAGAAAGAAAATACTCTCAAAAAGGGAATAGTAATCTTATTATAAAAGGACACATAGCAGATCAAAATTACCCTACCTACATGATCTCACTCTAATCCAAGGACTAGGACCCATAGATTTTCATTGTTGGTTGATAGAACATTAGAACCATATGTAACCATTTGGATCATAGAGTTTGTGGGTAGTTCACTGCTGCTTTTTCTATATATTACCATTCACTTGCAACTCATTGGCAATGCTTTCTGGCATGGCATCATTAAATCTGTTGAACTAGTTCTTTCAAACTTTTATTTTCCATATATTATCATTCATTGGCAACTCATTAGCAATGCTTTCTTGCATGGCATCATTAAATCTGTTGAACTAGTTCTTTCAAACTTTTAGGCTGTTGTGTCCGCCCTTTCCCTGGACCCTGCATACGCAAGAGCCTCGTGCACCGGGGCTGTCCTTTTTAGGATATCTTAACATTTGATTAGTTGCTCAAGATTTTCCATCATGTTGCTTTTGAATTCTTAATCCATTATGTGTGATTAGTCAAGATTTTTGTTTTGCTGCTCATTAACTTCTCGAACCATTTACAACGGAGTTGTGCCGAGAACATGTGATGTTGAAACACACACAATTGGGTAAACATCTCGGAGATACTGTTAAATGAGGAGAGGTGCCTTGTTACTTGCAGCCAACTGAGCTAGATCATTGAAGTTAGTTGGGGGATTACATTCTCCATGAAATCTTAATTACTTGGTTGCTCAAAAATTTTGACGTTTTTGAGTCATTAAATATAAACTTTTTTTGGCTGTTTATTTTACACTTTAGAACAAGTTACTTGATGAAGAACAATTTAGGGCACTGTCAGTCTAAGACTAGTCTGGGCGGATGATTGGTTTGGATCACAAAACCAATGAATTGTCGATCACATGATATCAAAACACTTGAACGGTGAGGATCTTCCTAAGAGTGATTGGCTTCGAGTCATTTCCTTTTTAGGAGAGGACCCACCAGATGAAGGGATCGCATCGAGCGTCTCATTTTCTTCTCATATTAAGATCTCTTAGGATATCTTTGCCGTATAACAGCATAAACGTGGAAATGGAATTTCTCAAATTTCCTTTTCACGGAAAAGTTCTTCCAAAATTTCAAAACTGCAGGGATATTTTAGTCATAATACCTCCTATTTTTAGCAATTTCGCTGAAATACCTCCTCTCTAGCACGGCTTCCCAGAAAAGGCAAGTTCGGGGATAAACTTTTACATTTCCCAAAACACCCATCCGTATCTCGATTCTATCGTTAGCTAATTTTAAGTATTTGAATAGGCCGTTGAAATCCAAAAATGACTGGAATATCCTCCCTCATTAATTTGAGAGCACGTTTCACATGCAAAGCGCTTCAAACCAAATCCTTGCATTTCAAAGGGTAATTTAGACAAAGAAAGTTCATCCAAATACATTTTCTGATAACGGCACCCCATACTGGTAACGTAACATACGTGATTAGTTTTCTAACCGTTGGATATGAGTTTCAAAAAGCATTATTAAGTAATACTAACACAGCTACTACACAAGGAAGCCCCGTACCAGGCAAAAGTAAGAGGTGAGACCCCACTGTCTTCGATGATCAAAACCGTCTATCTGATGGAGCCCTTTTATGATCCTTGGCATGGGCCACAACGTAACAGCCCTAATAAGAAAACGATTAATTAGGGAAGGTGTGTTGTTATCAAAAGAGGGATGAGGATTTGAGATTGGTATTACCAAAATTAGTCCGAGGTAGCGTGGTTAGTATGAAGAACAGAGTACGAACAAATCTCTTGGCACTCTGTCCAACAGCCATTGTCTGTATTTATTGTTCTGCCGCTTCCGGTTTCTCTCCGTCCACCCCAAATGCAGTTCCAGACGAACAAAAACAAAGCCAAGGGATAGAAGAAACCAAGATGGGATTCAAAAGAGCTCCCTCTTCTGAGTAGCAAACACGGCTTAATCAGTAAAGAAGAAGAACGTAGAATAAGAAGAGAGGCCACAAAGGATTTCCATCTGTTGCTGCACAAGAAGAAGAAGAAGATTGCTATCGTTAGGATTATAAGAACAGCGACGACAATAAATCTTTCAGGGAGTCAAAAGCAGAGGTTCTCGCATACCATAACATCGGAAGTCATCAACAAACCTTTCACAGGTAGAAGAGCAATCTTTCCTGAATGTAGACCAAGAACAGTAAGCCCATATGAGATTCACCCATATGCCCAGTAAAGTTTCATAAAAAAGGACACACCTTTCTTACAAAAACCAGTAAGAAATCACCCAAATCGACCAGAATGGGCTGCTGCTACTCAAAACTGGAGAGAGAAGAAATGGTAATCCGCTGTAAGGCTCGCTGCAGATACATGAAACAATTAGTTGCAGCAAGACATGCTTTTTCTGCTGCTCACGCCTTCTACCTTCGATCTCTACGAGGAACTGGCTCGGCACTTCTTCAATTCGCAAACTCAGAAACTCATCTCAACAATCATTTGTCCAACAGAATCCAAAATCATCATCTCCCTCCACTGCTCCCTTCTCCTTCCCCTCCACTAAGACAACCACCGCCGTCGCCACCCCCGATGAGTCCAAGTTCTGAAACGTGGACTTCTGTAACTGCTTCTCCTGCTCTCCCACCGCCTCCGCCTCCGCCCCCACCACCCCCACCATCAAGTTGGGATTTCTGGGACCCATTTGTGCCTTCATCCTCGAGGTCCGGAACGGAAGAAGAACGGGAAGGTACGACTACCGTTTCTGAAGTGGCTGTTACGACGGTTACTGGATCGGCAAGGGTCGCACCACCGCCGGTGCCGCTTTCTGTAACAAGTGGGTATTCGAAGGATACGAATAATGAGCTTGCTATGATGGTTTTGAGGAATAGTAAGGATTGTCTGGAGATCATCAAGGAGCTTGATGAGTATTTCTTGAACGCTGCTAATGCGGGAAGTCATGTTTCGTTGTTGCTGGAAGTTACGGGTTCTGGGTCTTCTAATCAGAGGCCAACGAGTAAGTTTTGATTTTTGTTTTTGGTTTTGATGTTTTTAGATGTGGGTTTGTGGCTTTTTGTTATAGTTATTTTTGTTTAATGCAATTCTTTTATGGGGGGCTTTTGGCTCTAATTTCTCTGATCACTTGGTAAGAAATAAGTTCTTTTTTTGGTGATTTTATATCCGGGTGCTTTTGGGTTTTGCCATTTATTTTAGGGTTTGGGTTTTGTTTCTATAGTTAAATCAGATGCTATTTTTAATTTTGTGTTTCTGATGATTTGGTCTCTGGGTTTTACTTGGGTTTTGATTTTCTTGTAAATGTTTTGGGTCTTTCATTATTGGGAGTATTGTGATATTTTAATATTTTTGGGAGATTTTGAGCTTTTTTCTTCTGGTTCTTATCAGAGAGGTGATTTTTGGTTTTTGGGATTAGTCCATATTTTATTTTGATTTTTTGGTGGCTTTTACAACGTTTTCTCGGTCTTTGCAGGTAAGGTTTATAACTATGGGAGGATTTTGACTCCATCTTTGTGGTCATGGAGTTCAAATGCAAAATCAAGTGGCATTAGTGGATTGGCGCGGGTAAGTGAAGAGATGATCGGGGGTGATGTGGGGGGTGGCGTTATCAATACAAGCCATTGTTCTACAGTGGAGAGGCTTTATGCTTGGGAGAAGAAGCTGTACCAGGAAGTCAACGTATTGCTACTTTCTCAATTCCTGTGTTCTTTCTAGAAACTTTGCTTTTGTTTTCCCTTTTCTTCATTTTCTTTCTCATGCTTTAGATCAGTTGAACATAACCTTTAACTGCTGCATTCCTTACCCTTTTGTGATTCTTTTTCTGTTGCATTCTACCTCTCATGGTTTGTGTGTCTCTTCTTGATTCCCTTTTCTGGGTCCCAAGCTTTGTTCATGCCCCTGATGATATTTTCTGAATCTGTTCTTTTTTATCTTTGCTTTTCTTTTCTTTTTTTCTCCTTTTCTTCTTTACTTTACCTTCTCTTTTGTCAGATTACTGAGAGTATTAAGCTGGAGCATGAAAGGAAGGTGTCATTGCTAAGGAAACAAGAAGCAAAAGGAGCTGATTATGTGAAGGTTGAGAAGACAAGGAAAGAAATTGAGAAGCTGGAGTCCAGAATGGTGGTGTCTTCTCAGTCTATGGAGAGCACTTCTGCTGAAATTATCAGGTTGAGGGAGGTTGAGCTCTATCCGCAGCTCCTTGAGCTGGCAAAAGGGTCAGTTTTCTTACCAAATTTCTTGCCTTTTACTTCTCTGTAAATTTAATTTTTACAGTTCTGAAGCTACATGCACTACCTGTTTTTATTTATTTATCTATTTTTATTTGATTTAGAATATCTCTGATTGATGAATTGGGCTGGCCATTCTGTTTTCTTCTTCGGTCTCGGCTGTTTTTCTTCTGGCTATAATGTCTTTTTGCATGGTTATCAAGGAGTGATAGGATTGCGTGATCAGAGTTGAATTCCACCCTCTGGGAAATTGGGTCAAAGAATGAAAAGGACTTTGCTTTGACAAAAGCAAGAAGGACCTGCTCTGAATCCGGGTTGACTAATCCCTGTTTAGTTTTGGGGCTGTACATGGTATTGGTATAACAAGAGGAGCCTGGCTGAATCAATACTTGAGGTCCCCTCCCTGATCAATCTTGTTCTTCCACATGGTAAGGCCCCACCTAGGATTGTGATATAATGGTCCAATCAAGGTGATTGTGATTGTTCAATTGAGAGTTAACAAATGTATAGGGAAATCAAACAGATGTGGTCCCGGTCCATTGTTTGGATTGTCTGATAAGGTCGATCTTTAGGGGAATCGACAATCCTAGAAGGGCAATCCCACATGGAGGTTTCAGATCAATAAAGGTGGTTGCAGATGTATGGCAGAAGCAATATCAGGAATCTATGGATCATTTTCCTCTGCTGTATACTTGATACATTCAGCAATCCTTCATTTATTTAATCCGAACCATGGGGCCAATAAAAGGTGAAGGATATAGCATGGCTCTTCACATTGTTTCAGCTTTTCTGTAAATATGTGGAGAAGTTTCTAACTATGTATATTATCTGGTGTTCTTTATATGGATATACTCGTTTTTAGTCACACACTGCTGCAATCAGTTTCCTTCTTTTGATTATATTGCCTGCCCATTACCATACTCATACACAAGAATGTATCCATGGTTCAGTAATTCACATGTTGGCGTGTGCGGCTTTTGCCACTGGATGAATAGAGCAAATGGAGATCTCACTTAATTGTGAGCTCCAAGTGTTCGACGAGAGCATTGAACAATGGCTGATTCTTGTTATCCAATGTAATTAGATGGTTAGGATCTCACCGATCTTTATATGCATCTTTTTGTTTGCGTGAGATGGTACTGCCTTTCCTACACATTTGCCAAATGACTAACCTCTGCCGGATGCCTTTTAGCTGTCCACCACCCAGGTGGAGCTGTTTGGTGCGTACTACCTGCTAAACAGGTAGTACGTGCTATGTTGGAGCCGGTTCCAATTAGAGTTTTGATTTAGTTAATTGGAAATGCATGAAAGAGACAAATTAGCAAACCATGTTTAGAGATGAAACTTATTTATGTGCAGTATTATTTGATAAATATGAAATGCTTATGTTTTCCATTTTGGGAATGATTATATGGAACTTTAATGCTTAAAACCACCCACTAGAGCTACACAGATTCAGTTCAAATGAAGTTCTCTCTCCTCTACCTTCTCTTCTAAATGTCATGTGAAGTTATGAAGAACTTTTGCTTCAATCCAAAACCAAAATGTCACTGATCGAACTCAGGTTGACCAGCCATTTTAGACTAAGTTGCTACTGTTATGCTTCTGCTGGAAGAAAGACTGGGTATCTGTTCCTTTCTGCTGCTTCAAATTGTATTTAATTTTGCTGGACTTGAACTGAAGCATATATTTTCTGGACTTGCAGACTGATGTGCATGTGGAGAAGCATGTATGAGAGCCACCAAGTCCAAACCCACATAGTCCAACAGCTCAAATTCCTTAACAACATTGTATCTGGTGCAGAACCCACATCCGAAATCCATCGACAAGCTACTCTTCACCTTGAACTTGAAGTCCAACAGTGGCACACAGCATTTTGCCAGCTCATAAAAACACAGAGAGACTACATCCATTCTCTCACAGGCTGGCTAAGACTTTGTCTCTTCCAATTCAATCACCACCCGCTAACCAAGCCCCAACAGAACTCAGGAATCTACCCTCTTTGTGAAGAATGGCAACTAGCTGTTGACAGAATTCCAGACAATGTAGCTGCTGAAGGCATCAAGAGCTTCCTAACTGTAATTCATGCCATAGTTCTTCAGCAGGCCGAGGATCAAAAGCAAAAGAAGAGAATGGAAGCAGCATTTAAGGAACTCGATAAGAAAGTAGTGGCACTTCGAAAGTTGGAGAGTAAGTTTGGCCCTTATTCAATGGAAGATTCTGTTTCTGCTCCAAAATTACCTCCAGTTGCGGAGAAACGGGCTAAGGTGGAAGCTTTAAGGTCAAAGGCCGAGGAAGAGAAGTCGAAGCACGAGAAGTGTGCAAGTGTGACAAGGGCAATGACTTTGAACAATCTGCAGACAGGATTTCCTAATGTGTTTCAGGCCATGACTGGATTCTCTAGTGCATGTACGCAGGCATTTGAGTCAGTTTACAACAATCCAAAGATCTCTGCTCAAGGTCATGACTTCAAGAGGCTACTAACTTGAGCAAGGGACAGATACTGAAGTTGAATTCATGTATAAACTGTAAGTGATTTTCCATGGAACGGTGGATTAGAGACAGACAGATGATTCTTCTCCAACAAAGCAGACAGGATTTTGCCTTACATCCAGGCTATGAAGAAGCAAATTACAGTGTCTTGCCCAAAACTCAAACTAGCCCGATGGAGGTAGATCAAAGTAGATTGCAGAGCAGGGTAGTGAATTTCTGTTGGATGAGATCGATTGCAGTAAAACAAATGGATTAGATGTAGTGAAATGAATGTTGGCTTTGGTTTTTGCATACCCAGCTTTGTTTTGTTATAGGAAAGGCCCTTTTGGGGCCTCTGGTCTGTTCTTCTGATTGGGGCTAGTGTTTTTTTTTTTTTTTTGCTAAATAAGATTTCATAGAGCTGTATCTCAGTTTTGAGTCTGTTTTATTTTTTATGACGCAGTTAGTGTAAATGATATAATTGTGCCTCATAGCCCCAATTTGCAGTCCAAAATGTCTGAGATGACTTCTAACATATGGCTTGACCACAGATGGATGTAAATGACTTTGAGCAACCTGCTTGACATTTTGCCATAAAATTTTCTGAGCAGTCTGAAAGATGTAAAATGGCTTGGACTGCACCATTCATAAATGGTGGAATGATTTCTGTCATTTTACACATGCTAAACATGGGGAGGACATTGTACCTAAAGACCATACCCGAAGTGTTCCGATGATCTCAGCCGTTGAATCAATCCAAAAGCTTATATATAGTTTTGTTGCATATGTGACTTGTCTGCAAGGTGTTCCACGTAGAGCAACACTCCTGATCTAAAGTTTCTCCTAGTTAAAATCCATGACCAGGAGATGATGATTTTGTACTGCTGGGTAAGTTCTATTCTTCTAACCACCTTAACTGTTCAAAATTCGAAAAATGCGAACTGGCAGTCCATGTACAAGAGCTGGAAATTCCCCTGCACTTGCAGAGGAAAAGAACAAAACTTGGTGGCAGCAGGACATGGGTGCCTCCCAAATGATGCGCAGTACCACTTTTACTTGTTGTCCTTTAGCCGTACACGTGGCAATGCCACCATCAGGACCGTTCAATGGGGAATTCGAAAAAAGCATGTTAATTGGTTTCTAGCATCCACAGAGTTGTACTTTGCTTGCAGGAAATCAAACGACTAGGAAACCTCTGTATAAAAAAGAATTATTTACTCAAAAAGAAAAATTATCGGCTCCTCAAAACAGAGCTCTAAGGATCCTCGAATTGTCCAATATTATGATTTATACGTACAAGATATCCAATCAGATGGATGGGTAGAATCATCTAAAGCCAGGGTCTGATTTGCATCCATGGACGATCTTATATGAAGCATCTGTTTAGCTTTCCTCTAATTATAACTTGCATCCTTGGCATACATAAAGACCAGTGGGTAGAATCTTAGTAGGTGCTAATGATCCTAACAACCAATATTCCAGTGGCCAATGAAAGTTCTCATGGAAGAAGAGCATGAAATAATTAACAGATCCAAGGGTTAAATATGGAGAAAGCTTTTGTGGCATATCTTGGCAAAACTGACGGTCTGGATCACCAAGCATCCGAGCCCCACATGTGGCTTTACGCGCACAAATGTGAGAGCCGTTATCCAAGTTGTTAGTGCTACAAGACATGGGAAAATGAGGACTTATACATGAACCCTGAACCTTAAAACATCTCCAGCTATGATTCTATTCAGGCACCAAATGCATTTCTGCACCAGAAATCTGCTACTTCTGAAATCTACTTACAGTGGGAAGTCGCCACAATTTGATATGGCCTTTTCAGCTATCTTTAATCACATCCATCATGGAATACGTCCATATCAGACCGTTAGCTAAGGAATTCCAGTCCCACCTGCACCTGGGTCTGCACAATGGATCACATTTTAGACCCAGAGACACAGATACACCTACCAACTCTCTATTTCATCAACTTAGCTTTCTCCTGAATTTTTGAGTGAGTCAAAATCTAACATCAACGAATTATACGCCACTGTAGATCTATTGCCCATAGAAGGGGAGTTGGCGTAACAGTAAAAGTTGTCATCTTGTGACCTTAAAATCACAGGTTAAAGGCATAGAAACAGCCTCTTGCAAAATGCAAGGTAAGGCTGTGTATTTTAGGCTCTTGTGGTCCGCCCCTTCCCTGGACCCTGCATAGGCAGGAGCTTCGTGCACCGGGGCTGCCCTTTTTATAGATCTATCACCATCCCAGGACTGAAGGCACAATGATCGGCTTCCTTGAACCCCAACAATTGATATCCATTAAAGAAGAGTTGAACTGAGGCCCATCTCATTTTGGCAAAACATTGTGCCTTTGGCCAAAATTGGAATGTCACAGACTATTACAGGAAGGATTCTCACAGTTTGTATTGGAAGTACAAGTGAGTAAGTTAATCCGGGCCCACCACTTTCGACAATCCAAATAATTCAACTTCCGGGGCGGTGTGGATGAGTCAATATATGAAGATCCTCCACGGTTTGGATGATTCTGAGCCTTTAACTTTTTGATGATTGAGCCGATCAATGCATAGTTGACCATTCATCTGAAACCCAGAAGTTAAGAGGAGTTACTTCACTACCCCAAGATACACTAGCCCATGGATTGCATGGAGAGTGAACTAGCTTCTTTTTCAGCTCATTCTCCACTAAATGCCATATTCCTCTTCCTTTTTCAGCTAATAAGAGAGCAGAATTTCACTTACCACCACTGGCCTGCAAAAACTAGTTCAACAAGCTTGCACTCATGGTAATCAGGTCCACCATTCATGGGGCCAAGGTCCTAGGCCAGGATTCTCAATTATGTAACTTGCATGCCGATGAGGTCGGTTGAATGAATGATTCACATCAAACCAACCGCATAACATGTCCCACAACAGGATCATCTCAGTACCATCTTGGGGCTCTTTGGCAGAAGAACAGAGACTTGACAAGCCGGATGAACATGCAACTAATACCACAAAACAGATTGCGGTAATTCCATGTCGAGCTCACCTTTAATGGCAGCGTGGCATATGATCATAGAACACAAACATGATCAACATACAGCTCAGAAGATTCGAGCAGAAGGCTTCCACCATTTGTAACTCATAATTCTTTCTCCTCTAATGGTAACATCCAACTGAACTGAAAAGCAATATGGCACGCAGACATGCCTTACCAAATAACTAAAGATATTCTAGAAAGTACTTGAAGATTGTTACATTAATGAAAAAACAAACGTGTATTTACAAGGAGTCAATTTCCAATTATTATACCATGGACAACAACCAATTTGAAATTGAAAGCAGAAAAACAGCCTGAAATGTTTCTAGTGCCAGTCAGTTGAGTTTGTAATTGCAGTAAAATTCACTGCCCAGACATCTGATGTAAGCTTCAACCAAGTGATACTTGATGCTTTATGTTCTCCACTGCAACTCAATCTGAAGCCTTCCATTTTTGGAGTCAATGAGATGGTATTTCTCATTAATCCTTTTGTTGTTCACCACATCTGCGAGGCTGATATCAACATAACCAAGTGTTTCCTGATCAAATGGAAAAATGGAATGAGGAAAATGAAATGAAATATCAAACAGCAAGGAAATAATAATGAGAGGAATATAGTTTAAGATTGTTTCTATCCTTCCCAAAGGGATAAAAAAGCATATATTTACGGAGAGCCTCTATGTAGATGACTGATATAGTAAATCAGGCAGCGAAAAAAGTATGTAGTCTCCCCTCATATAATCACCATATGACAAAAGATAACATGCAACAAATAAGTTAAAAACCAACTTGTGGCGTGCATAAGAATTTTGTGTGCCGCCGAATGCTTGCACTCATATTAGACAGACCTGAATCATCCAATTCTGAGTGTCCAAAAGCCAATACCAACCTAAATGTGTTAAACTTGGCATATCACACGCCTAAGGTACCAGATTGAACACTATAATCCTACATGTACTGCTGCAGAACGAAGAACTTCAATTTTTGTGAGTCAAACCCCAGTATACCACACACCGTAAGGACACATTGTATGTGACAAAGACAAAGTCTGAAGAATAAGCTAAAGAAAGATTAATCCACACTTCAGCTTCTTCTCAAGGAAATTGCAGCTTGAACATAAAGGTGAGCTTGATGTGCTTTGGTTAAAAAAGAAAAATCTCAGAAACTAGAACAATAGATCAAACACAACTGACACACCACTCAATCCCTGATACCGCCCATCCTTTCAGCTTTCCAGAAACAAGTAGAATAAGTTTTTTTTTATATATATAAATCCCCAAAGAAATTGCTTACATACATAACATGTCTGAGCTCTCTGCTCTGCAACTACTGAAGATGCATCATCAACATTCTCCAAGAAATCATCAATATATGCATTAGAACCCTCAGGAATTGCAGTAGAAAATGTACTCCACCAATTTGGCTTAGTATATATTTTCCAGTTATTTTCCACATGATAATTACCGCTAGTTAAATTATGAAACCTAAGCAAATAAATAAGAAAATAGAAAAATGCTGAAGAATTGACTTCTACAAGCCAAAAAATTTTAGTAGTAAAGAAGATAAGCTTCTAAAATTTGTACCTTTGAGTGAATACCAATACTTGGAGGACGACTGACAACTTCTACATGCATTCTATCATTAATGGGTGGTTCTTCTAACATAAATTGAAACTCCTCTTCCCATCTTGGATCTCTGTTTTTCTTTACGTGCTGCACCAACATAATTCAGGATCTTTAGGTACATACATGACATACATTCTGGTAAAAGATATGGAGATAATATAAGAAGCAAAGAATGCACTAATTAGAATTTATAAACATAAATCAGGCCCAGTATGCTGACAAACAATTGGTGATACCTTAGTTTTCCTTTCCTCCCCTCTGAAGAGGATCCGTACATATGGATTTGTGTGGTGCTTTCCCTCAACATCTTGAGCTTCATGGACTATAACTACAAGCAAACCACCTCCGGCTGGAGTATTTTCAGGAGCCTTTTCTATTGCATTTGTGTCTTCATTGAATTCTTTTCCTAAATCCTCCTCCTTAAAAGGCTTGTATGTCACTTCCAAAACAATTTGGCCACGTGACTTCTCATTTTGATTATCATTAGGATCCATATTTTTAAGCAGTTCAAGTGTTAATGTTTTTGGCTCCTCTGGGGTAAGATCTTTCAAAGGAATAACATTCATGCCCATTTTGTCATGTCGTCCAACCTAGGAGAGAAAGAAAGACAGCTTATTTGGACAATCAGGAAAGAGGATTTATAGCTTACAGAAGAAATGTCCACAATAAGTAGGTGAAAATTTGAACAAATGAAAAGAACAAAATGCCACACCTGCTCCCAGTCATAAACAGCAATCTCCAAAGCTTGAGATTCAGGGTCCTTTACGACCAGATTAAATTCCTCATTCCACTCAGGGTTCAGGTTACTGTGCTTCACTTTTGTCTTCTTTGATGGAATCTTGTCCTCCGTAAGCTTTAGTTTCACATAAGGATCTGATTTCCCAAGTAAATCTTTCTTTTTAAGCTTAGTTGCTCTGACAACTTTAACATGGAGAATTCCAACTGGTCTCCTTAGGGCCCTGAACATGCATTGAAAATTATTAAATCTCTAACTGCTGTCAATTTAATACAAAAATTGATACTTTAGATAGAAATGAAACGTGAGAACTTACTTGGCTGGATCCAAGATTGGTACCCCTAGTGTTCTGGGCCATAGATACATTTTAGCAACCTGATCTTTGATAATCTCCTGAAGAAAAATGATTAATCAGGAGCCTGACAGAAAAAGAAGATTTATAGATGCCACAAAAACATGCCAAGAAAAGAAAACAGGAAACCTACACAAAAACAATCATACTCAGCAAAGGCTGAATAAAACTGGGTAATAATATGGCCATGATATACATGATGGCAATCAAATTGACTACTTAAAACAAGGAAGTGGCTGTCTCCATAACATTTTCCATATGAATAAAAATGTTAAATCTTGTGGACAAGCTGAGCAAAGTGTATAGAAGTTAAAGAGGATCTGGAGATCTAAAAAGGAAGTAATTATATGATGCAACTGGTCTCATCACAGTTGCATCATAGGCATCCTTAAATGTGGGTGGATCCCAGTTTTTCTAGTTTTTTTTTCCATGATCCAATCCATTCATCTGATTCGTCTCATCGTAGATAGCCTTAGCTTGAAAATCTTCTCTATTGCATAACTCTAAGTTCTTCATTTTTGGACATTTTAAAGTATAAAGTAGACAGCGAAACACATAAAAGCCTCAAAAGACAGAGACTGTCATAGCTTCAAAACATCCAAAAGTAAGGTGCTTAGAGATTCAAATCTAGGCTGTCTATGATGAGACAAATCAAATGAATGGCTTGGATCATGGAAAAAACTAGAAAAAATAGACTCACCACCCACTTTTAAGGAAGCCTACGATGCAATTGTGATGAGACTGGTTGCATCATATAATTACTCGTAAAATGAAACATGATATTTTCTTCATTATTGATGAATAATGGTTTGAATGCTATTTCTAGTAGGAACTATTTATTTGGCTCTCAGTTTCACAAGGTAAATGCAGTGGACTGTGTAACAACAAGCAGGAAAAACCCAAAGATCTAAGTTTCTTGTAGTCTAAGCATGAAAAGGTCTAAAAATGATAAATAGAAGTTAAGAAAGTGCCTTTAGAGGTAAGCGGACATTATATGTTTTTAATTCTTCATTATTGAAAATCAATGCTTAGAGTGCTGAGGAACTATTTGTTCTTTTCTTATTTCGTAAAGTAAATATGATGGAGTATGTAAACAGGACAAAAACCAAAGATCTAGTCTTTCCTGTAGCTTGAAATGAATCTCACGCAGTAGAAGAAAGGAAAAGGCTTGGGAATGCATTATTAACCATTTTCTAAAACTTCTAGGAGATATCCAAAGCCTGCAGTTTAAGTGCAAAATATGTAGACATTAAATATTTTAACGTGGTAATCTTCAAAGTGGTTATAAAGAGGTAGGACTAAATTTATTTAATTCTTGACAAATGTTGCCACAATATAACAAGAAGGAAGCCTGGAAGGAACCATCAAAGGCATTTGACCCAATATATGGCAATCATTCCAATTAGCAAGCCTTTGTATAATGAATAATTCACACCTAGAGTAAGTTACAAAATTCAACATGCTGGCCTAGAATTAAGAGCACCATCAACCAATATTTTTGCAGTACGCCATCCACAAACACATCTATCACAATTATGAGGTCTCTGACCAAGCAAAATTTTTTTTTTCCTGCCTCTGGGCATTGGAAATCTCAGTAACACAACATATTAATGAAACATAGCAAGTTGGCTGTAGTGTCTAGAATGGACTTTATGTTACAATAAAAGAAGCATGCGTCGACCACAGTAACAGTGGATCCCTCATCATGAATCCCACATCAAGAAGACAACTAACTCAGAAGAACTAAAATCTAAAAGAACAAAACAATTGGTTTCTATACATAATCAAAAAAGTTACTCAGGCTAAAAGATGTACCAAGATTAATACAGTAGAGAAAAACAGTTGTCCTGCAAAGAGATCGTTACATGCCTGAACAATTTTGTATAGACCAGGAATTGACATAACATCTGCTCCCAAAAGTTTTAGTCCAAAGTCAACCTGAGGCTGTGAAACCAAAGAAGAATTTCCTTTTTCAAATGAAAGAAAAGAGGATCATGCAAGAATTAAACAGAAATATTGGAAACGAAGGAAAAATAATTGGTTTCTTGACATTCACCCACCTTCTCCATAAGAGAAACAAATATATTTGCAAAGCAAGGAAAACTTGGCACTAGTGGCTTCAGGGTTATGCGAGGTAAAGCAAAGATTTGCAGATCCACCACCTGAAATTCTCTACCAAAGAGTAATTGAAATCACATTCTAACAAAGAACAGAAACTTCTCCCTCAAAAGAAAGAGACAACCACATTTTAGGATTCAAATGCTCATTCCAATTGAGAACAACAATCTCTCTCTGAAAAAAAAAAAGAGGGAACCCTCTCAAGACCTTCATCCTAACAGAAAGAAAAAGAACAAGTTGACAAACCTGAACAGTTGCTTTTAGCCCAAAGGCTTTGACAGCAACAAGGACATTTGGATTTCCTGCCCACTTTAAGGATAATTCCATTATCAACTCCTTTTCATCAGTAGTGTAGACTTTCATTCCTGACAAGAAGTAAACAACAGTTTGAGTGCAAAAACACATGAAATGCATGTTGACACTCGTCATAGAATGAACTTTATGCTTTATAGGTTGTGACCTTTTTTCTATAATACTTCACCCTGTTTGTGTTTGGTCTAACTGGGAGATGGTCACCAGTGAACAACATCATCATCATCATCAAGACCTTATCCCAAGTAGGGGTTGGCCACATGAATCTTATTCCTCCATTCCACTTTATTAAACACTATGTCTTCATTTAGTCCCAAAGTTTTTAAATCTTTCCTCACCACTTCTATCCACGTTCTTTTGGGCCTTCCCCTTCCCCTTTTAAAAATTTCTACTTGTATTGCCTCACTTCTTCTAACCAGTGCCGTTGTTGGTCTCCTTTGAACATGTCCAAACCATCTAAGTCTAGTCTCCCTTATCTTATTACCTATTGGTGCTATCCCTAAATTTCCTTGAATATTTTCATTTCGAATTCTATCTTTTCTTGTCTTACCACTCATCCATCTCAACATCCTCATTCCTGCGACACTCATCCTATGTGTATGATGTTCCTTAACTGCCCAACATTCTGATACATAGAGCATGGGCGGCCTTATGAACAACATGTGTTGTGCATTTATGTGTGTGCGTGTGCGCGCATATGAAGGAAATTTGTATGCTTGGTTATCAAGTGAAAAATATGCATACAAGTTGCTATTCATAATAAAGATAAGTGGGTTGTCTGTTTGATACATTGAACAAGATCCCATAAAGCAAAATTATGAGGTTTTCTCTTGGAATTGCACCGATTCGTTCTTCAAGAATGAGAGAGTATGCTCTTGATGTCAGATAAAGGTACACAGATCAATATAAATAATAAGCATTTGATCATGTTAGAAGAACTGTAAATTTCATGAATGAGATGCACCAAAAGACAAAGTTAAGAAGTAAACCAACTAACCTTGAAATGTAGGTGGCAGGGATCCTAATGTAAGAGATTCAAATTCAACGGACTCAATTTTGTACTTCACTATCTGCTCAGCAATAATTGGCTTTGCAATTTCCTTTGCTGTCCTGCATATTGCCTAAGACAGGAATGTTGACTAATTAGTCATAGAGATTGAAACAAACTAGATACGCATAAGGAAGGACTCAGATAAACTTCAACAACAGGCAGAAGAAGGTCACAAGAAGTAAACCTTATCCAGATAAGGCCACATATTTTCTAGAAATTTGTTTAGCCAATCAACCTTTAAAAAACAAAACAAGAGAAAAGTATCAATCAGAAAGGACAATAATCAATATGGAAGAACAGAACGTTTCACTCGTTAAGCTCCCATAAGTAAAACTAAACTGCATACTCGATCAAAGTCTGGACTTTTCACCCATAGAGGTATCTCCGGGAACATCCGCTCTAGAGTCTGTGTGTCTTGTTCAACAAGTGGCCGAATTGTAGGATCCTGCTCGAGTCAGTAGTGAACTGATAAGCACATGGAAGTGTACAGATAACCAAATTCTCTTGAGAATAGCAACAGAGTCAATTCTATCATGAGAACTTAAATGATCTTAATGGAGGAAGAAAAGCTGAGTGCATTTCATGGGAGCTACTCATATTTTTTTTGTAAAAATAATTCAAGAAACTTATCTGATTGCAAATTAAGGCAGAACATGTTTTTTGGTGCCCAGAAGAACTCACTAACAGTGCAACTAAAGCAACTAAAATCAAGCTGCTGCACAGTGGATGGGCATATTTTCACTTGGAGAGTATTAGCGGGCTAAAAGTGCAAGTGGGACCCACTATATTAATGATCCGAACCACTCATTTTGGTGGTGCTTGATATAAATGAATGATATAAAAGTTATCTGCCATTTCATTGACTATAAGCCACTTATATGAGGTCGCTGGTTGATTCTTTTATTTTTTTCTCTTTTCAAACCATCTTTGGAGACCAAGAACCAAATCCCAAGAACTATTAGATGGCTTCCAAATTTGGTACATGGCTCATCCACAGCATGGCCTAGCATATTGATAGGTTGGATCATTGGAAAATAGTGGGCTGTACTTGTACTTTAACCCGCCGATATCTTATATGCGCATCCACCATAAAACACTCATTATAATCATCCAAGATGGATATACTGAATGACAATTATTTAGCACATCACTCATCACAACTGTTCATTCATCATGAGAAATTGGCCGCACTGGTGGCTTAAGCAGCATTAAGTCTCCATGCAAGGCAGGTACTATACTTCAAAATAAGCACCTTGTCAGGTCCAAAAAGCAGAATACGGAAGCATGAGCAATCTTCTACTTAATAAACTTGAAAATTTTGTCCTGAAATATGCCAAACTGAAACTTCTTGCTTTGAGGTGGTGACAGGGTCTGCCACTGGGCTGAGGAATGAAACAACAGTAGAATGAATGAAATTCATAAAAGCTTCAAAATTCAGCCTGTGAGTTGGCTAGGGAGAGTCATTAATAGCCTTCCACTCTTAACTCGTCTGTAGTGAAGCCTTTCCTTGCAACTTCATAACTCAGACCACAATGCCATTGGCAAAAAAAACCCACAAATAATTAAGCACAAATTTATAATTGTTATACATCCAAAGCAAGAAGTCTTCTATATACTAGTTGGATGCTTTACAGAAACCAGAATATCACCAAAGCAAGAAACCAAGACCTTACAAGAATGGACAAATAACTTGATTCTAACCTTTCTCATTCCCTTTTCACTTGTTCAACCGAGTGAATTTCTGTCATTAATACCCATATCTAGACATATTCATTACTCACAATCCGGAATTCAGTTAGTTTTGCTTAGTAATCCAGCTATTCTGCAGTCAATCACCATATCAACCTTGTTGTGTAATTTGACAAGGACATACCCCAATAAAGCAATTAGATTGTTTTAACCCTTAAATCTATAATTCGCTGCCAATTAATTTGTTGAAGGTAAAGTTTATAGGCAAATGCAGGAAGTTGTCCACAGACAAATATCTGAATTCCCACATCCATTCCGCCAGAACAGAAAGTAAATTCGTTTTAACTAGAGAATCTTAACATTACCTAATTGGCCACTCTGCCGTTCACCCTGCAAACCAAAATTCCAGAAACAAGAAAATAAAAAAACAAAGAGTTCTAGAAAGATAATGTTCTCTTTAAATAACAATTAGTGTGTGCACCAAAAAGTTCTGGAAAGACAATGCTATCTTTGAATAACAATAGGTGTGTGCACAATTTGAGCATATAATATTATTTATGTGGGCTACATCAGTTTACAACACATGACAACAGTCTCCCCAGACGTAAACTTACTGAAACTCCATCACCTACCTTACCCTCTAAGCTATTCTAGAACTTCTCAAGAACCAATGTGAACTAGACATTATGATAGTCTTCACAGAAGACAACTTACATAAACTCCACCACCAACCTACCTTCTAATACAATTTTAAAACTTCACGAAGCCCCAGTGCAACTTCGACCAGTCAAATTTTTGACCTTCAGGGTTATGTATCAGTAATTCCAATACCGACTTATGAGTTCTTGTTTTCTTCCCGGAGCTAAACCTTTTCTCAAGCAAAGAAAAAGTTTTCATTTCTTTAGTTCTGTGGATCATTTTCATTAGCAACAAACTAAAATCATGTACAAGGAAGTCCAGTTCCACATGCATACAAATCTTGAACAAAGAAGTCCAAAACCAATGAACGGAGAACAAAAATGAGAATTATCCACAGGAAATTCTTAAAAGGAAAAACAAGCCAAAGGGGAGAGAAAGAGAAAACTGACCTTAACATCATTGGGTTGAAAGTAGATGAAGAGATAGTATCCAATAACAAGCCCAACAGAGATTCCAACTCCAAACCCACAAAAACCCAACAAAGAACTGAAAAAACCCATCTCAAAATCTTCTCTAAAATCACCAAAAAATTCACTTCTCCAACATCAGAAGCCAAAATGTCGGAAACCCAGATATCAAATCCAGGAAAGACAAAACCCCTTTTCACTACTTTACTCCTTGATCTATTTATTCGACCTTTATGCCCTCACCAGAGATAGCATTTAATGGGCAATCTCAAAAGGAAATTTAGTTGTCTGAAATGTGTCTGTCGGTAACGCCTGTTTCTTTGTGGTGGGGTATAGGAAAATCAAATGAACAGTTGGGCATGGTAGAATTCGAAGGGAAACAACAAAAGAAAACGTGAAAATACAACCGGTAGTTGGATCTTTCTTTTTCAATTTGGCTCTTTTGTTGGAATTAATCGATGCTTAGCATTTTGGATTATTGGGCGGTGAGCATCAAATGCCTTCCTCTGCTGCTGCAGCTGCCGCTTCTTCCCACCACCCTCGTAATGACCTCCGGAAGATTTGAACGTTGCAAGATCTTGTCAATTTATTACATTTTTAAACCAAGAAATGGAAAATTTTATTACATTTTTAAATGGAGTGGGGCATTCCCCAAACCCGATCGTCCAAGGAGTTACTCAGGGGTACGTGCTAACATGCGCTTAACCTTTTTTTCACATTTCAAATGTTGCCGACCTGCTTGATCCATGGTCAAAGAGTTCCTTCCATTCGGGAGAAGTTTTATGGTGGTCCCACCTGCAATAAGTGGGACCCATTTTGATAATCCTAGGCGTTCACATTGGTGGACCCATCTTAAGAGGATTGTCTTGCATTCGACAATCTTGCCTCTTTGATTGGTCAAGACTTTTGTACCTTGTTTTCCAACTTTCTCGACCTTAAAGATTTGTCTCGTTGCCTATCAAATGACCTCTAGATCATTGGATCTGGGGATCAGTTTATGTGATTGGAAAACTAACGGTCAGATGACAAGGATCACATTTTTTCTTCTAAGCATCAAATTTAATAGAACTCACTAAAAGCCTTTTAGCGTAGTGGTAGCAGACAATATGGTGCCTCTCCTTATTACACTTGATTGAATGTTCGCCATAATATTTTTTCTTATTGGAGAGATTTCAAGAATATATATAAAAATTAAAATTATATATCCTAAGTAGTTTACCCTGAAACTTTTCACTAAAAGAAAATTCTAATAGAACTCAAATGAAGGGCCCTCTTGGCCATGGGTTGACCCTTAGGTCACGGTTTTCAAGCCAGACCCACCCTTTATTGAGAAATAAAATTAAGATTTAGAAGGTTTATTATTAGGTTTATTTTATAAAAATTGGTCCCAGATAACATGACACCACTCTACCTTAAAAGAATATATATATATATATATATATATACTTATTTTAAAAAATAAAAATAAAAGATCGTGCATGCTTGATTCCACATTTAAAAAAAAAACAAAAAGGGAGCCATGGATTTGTGTGGCAAAACTACGATATATTTGGTAACCCTTATTTTTATTTTTTACATTGCCGATGTGCGGTTTCGAACCCTTGATCTGCACTAGAGACAGCGCTCCTGCCATTATGCTACAAACCATTTCCATATGGATGAAATTTTGGGGGCATGGCCTGAAAGAATGCCTTACGGTCATCGAAAACTAGGCCCAAATACATGGCCGAAGCAGGCAAAATGGTTACGGGAAATGGATGGTTGATCTGCTGGGACCTACCACATGACGGTCCTGCTAAGAAATCCCATTCATCGAGTAATCTCCACCGCTGCTAGGGTTGTCCACTCTCTCATCTGATTTTAAGATTTCAAATTTTTCGATTTCAAAGTTAACATTTTCCTGCCGACTGCCAATTATTTGGAAGTTACTCATATCAGACGACAAAGATGGTCTGATTGATGAAAATCTTGACCCAACTTTAAGTGGAAGTTCGCACTATCTCCAGTGGGGTCCACATGAGCGGGTCCCACTTTAATTGAAAGTGATAGATTGAGCCACGCTACGGCAATTCACACCAACAGGTCATGCTCAGCTACAGGAATGAACGATCATATTAATACTTTACTTATGTATAAGACTTTGAGGGTACGTAAAGGTATTAATTTGGACGTCGTGGCCTATTCTAGACCACACAAATGTGGGACGATTTCAATCAATGATTGATTTTATGATCCCACCACTAGATAAAAGAATTGGTCTAAATCCCACTTCCAATTGATATACAAAATTCATTATTAGATAATAAAGTAATACAAAGATCAACGGATCAAGGGCTGGGAATCATCCAACTGTAGTGGAATTAGTTGTAATGGACTAATAAAAGATCCAATCACCTGCCACGTTTGTACACCTGGACCACTAAAATTAAATGGGACCCACTACAACTTGCATACATCTTTAAGGCGTGGGTGTGACGAGATGAGTTGGAGAATGGAGTTGGAGAATGATTAGAAGTTGCAAATTCATAGACTAAAGTGGATGACCTCATCTTGCCAGGCGCATTTTCAACCGCATGATTTGTTCAGTTTTTGGGACCCACTTGACATGATAGATAGGGCTAGTGAGACAGTCTGTAAATGGGCCCAACAGGGTTGTGTGACATAATTCAGATGGGCCCTTACACTATAGACCTGTTCCAATCATACAAAACTTTGTGTTCACTGGACAATCTTAATGATTTAAAGCAAAACTTGAACATTGACCATGAATTTCTATTTTTTCTTGAAAGGCGATTTTTCCTTTAACGGTAAAATTGTCATCACATAATCTTGAGATCACAGGTTTAAATTGTGGAAATAGCCTCTTGCAAAAAAACATAAGGTAAGACTGTCTACTATAATCTCTTGTGGTCCGTCCCTTCCCTAAACCCCACATAGGCGGGAGCTTCATGCATCGGGGCTGCCCTTTTTCCGTTAGCTGTAAATTTCTTCCTTTATTTGGCACGAGTAGCATGGAAGGAGATTAGGAAAATATTTTCCAATAATACTAGGCTCATGTAGGCATGGGTTCATGTTGTTTTCTTTGAGGTTGGTGAGGTATTTTTTTTCCTTACCATCCTTCTCAGTGGTTGGATTGTAATTCTCAGCATTCCTCATGCTACTGCTTGATAAAGCATACAACCTTTCATGATAAAATGAAAGAAAAAAGAAAAATATTTTTGATTACGAGGATTGAGATGAAGATGTTGGTGTAATTCAGTCCATGCATTTTCCTCAAAGTCTTTATCATGAAAATAGCTGAAAAAAATATCTAGGATTAAAAAACAAAACGGAAGCCGGTGCACGAAGCTCCATATATGCAGAGTTCAGAAGAAGAGTAAACCACAGGGTCTATAATACGCAGACTTACTTTACATTTGTGCAAGAGATTATTTTCATGCCTCAAACCCCTTATCTCCAAGTCACACAGCGACAACTCTACAATTGCATTTGTTGATTACCTATATAATTGGCCGCTGATAACTTTTGGTGGGTTGTAATAGCCTGTAACCACCAACTAGGAAGCAAAAAATATCATGGATTCAACGTTGTAATGATTATATCACATGCTGCATTATTAGACATGGTAATTAATGAAGGCTTAAGAAGACTGAAGTTTTGGCTTTGTTGGAGATAGGGACATGGCTATCTTCATTGATGTCGTGTGCCGGCGCCTCATCCAAATGAGACTTGGAAAGCGAGATAGGGCCTAACTGGGAGGCAGGAAGAAGACTACATGAGTAGTTTAGAAAGGAATCTCTTTAACTTTCTGGTGCCATAGCTTCAACTCCACCCAAGTAATAGTAATAGGAGGGAGCCGCTACTACACCCGTGAGATTAGGATTCATTAGGGTCGTCACCTTCTACCCAGAAGTATCCACCGTCTTTTTTTTTGTCTGTTAAGCCTCAAGCTATGGGATTTCTTAAAGAAAACTGCAATCGCAGTTTATCAACCACTCACAAGACCACCGAGATCTTTGACTTAGCACCGAAGGGTAACCCACCTGGCCCTTCTGACGAGGGGGTGGAAGATCATAACTGTCATGAGAAACAAGAACTAGGGCTATGTCTTAGTCAATCTGCAATTAGACAAAGAAAGCCCCACTGATTTCAAGAGGAAATGACGAGTCCAAGAGCACAGGCCCACATGAAAGTTATAAGTGTGCATGCAGCTCTGCCTATTTGGCATCCAGGGAAGAGGTGGACCACAAGGGCCCATTTATGCAGCAGATCAAGGATGAAACATTCATGCATGTGGAACCTGTGGAACAATGATCAAAACCATTCATCTAGTTGCATTGGGCATCCTGTGAAGATTTTTCCCATCCGTCATCGCAGTGGATCTATGTAAATAGAAGATTGAAAGAATGAATAACCTAGAATTCTCATTCACTAGGAGAAAGATGAGTAATAAATGACTCGGATTGCTTGATAGAGGCCCTAGATCAATAGGGTCCTCGCAGATGAGTGATTTAGATAAATGATGGGCTTCTTTTAGCTCCTTAAGATAAGAAATCTAGTTTCCATCAAGGCCGAAATTTTGATTGCAAAGTAATTTACAAATGGAGACCTCTTTTGTGTGTGGTCTAGATTGTTATTTAGTAGGCCCCACCCTCACGAGCTTCCTCCAAAGAGACAAGAAGAATGGTCTGTCTCTGGCAATGTGTAATTGGAAGAGAAAGCTATACTAACTCCAACAGCAGAGCCCAAGTGGCCAAGCCCAAAATCACAAGTAAGAGAATAGCCCGTGAAGTTTTTGCTTTTTAACGCTTACAATTTTTGCCCCAAAGGGTGCAACAGTTCAGTTGTTGTTGCGTGATCTAGAGTTCACAGTTCTTATAAAATATAAGGTAAGGCTGCGTAGTATAAATCCTTTTAAATCTGTTCCTTTCTCTGATCTTGCGTATGCGAGAGCTTTGTGAGGTCTCGAAGATAAATGGCTGGGATCACCTTATGTGAAAAGCCCTTGAATTCAGCCTACCCAGAGTCTATCCTTGACCAGTTTATCAGTGGAAGCTTTTTCCAGCATTGGCAAGGGTTGTTTAACTGTAACAGTGTACTTTCGGTTACCGACCACAAGAGAGTCACATGTTGAGCTCCTACGAGCCAAAAAGCAGTTGAGATAAGTCCTGGTTTCACGTGAGGAACTTTGAAGGCTTTGGTTTAGAGTGGCTGCCTGTCGACTACGGGGATTTCCCGAGTCAAATTTTCTTTAGTGATTGACCAGCATGAACTTTTAGAGTTTAATTTGGTTAAGTTATTAAGATACATCCCCCCATTTTTATCGTTAGCTTGTGCCACGCCTTGGCTGAATAGTAAAGTTGTCCTCATGTGACTTTGAAGTCATGGGTTCAACGCGTAGAAATAGTCTCTTATAAAATGCAAGGTAAAACTGCGTACTATTGACTCTTGTAGTCTGTTCCTTTCTCAACCCTCGCATATGCTGGAGCTTGATGCATCGGGACTGCCCTTTGCCCTTTATTAACATTACATAGGAGATTTTTCGCAATCGCTTTCTCTCTCTCTCTCTCTTAATTGTGTCCTAATTCCTGTTTACTGCAGAAACAAAAATGGGTATATGTGTGGGTTACAGTTTTCTAAATTTTGCAAGGCGGTGGAGGGTTTATCCGATTGGGTTTTCTGAATTTTGGGCTAGCAATGATCTAACTTTGCACTGAAATTCAATGCACTTAGAAATGCCTAGAGCAAGAATACTAATTGAAGCTGTTTTCATTTAACTGAAGTGAGAGATATCTGCTACCAGTGAATCCTTGTAGTTACTTGGAACCAAATATACGTTGCATTAGAAGAGTGAACAGCAGATCCAAGACAGACTTCTGCCAGTTCTGCTGTTCCAAAAACATCATATCTGCTATTCAAAGAATATCACTTCAGTATAAGGAAAGACTGCTATCAGATGTGACGTTCCAAATCCATTGGTTTTCAAACAAGGAGAAGGGCGATCCCAAGATTTGATTGGCTTGAAGAAAGAAATCCCTCCAAATGAAGTCACAAGTATGCATAGAACTTTGAAGCATCCTAGAAATTGAACATAATTTGGGTAGTATCCACCCTGAGTTCCTACAATTAGGACTAGAATATGTCTGATGAAGTATCAACTTGCAGAGCTTGGTTTTCACACCATGATTAGCTCCTCAGCATGAGAGTTATGCTTATTGATGATCTTTTCCTCTGAGTACTTTGCACCTATAGATCTGATCATATCTACTGTTTTACTCAGTAACACTTGCAGAACTTCCAATCCCCACATCTGTTATGCAGGCATATTGAAGACAACTACTAGAAAAATCCTTATCCTCTCAGTGGAGTACCATTAAAAGGCCAATCCTTAGCTTCTGTCATCTATTTTTGCAATTTCTATGAAAGGATAGGCTTGGAATCAAGGAAAAACGTGATGGGTCTCCACCAATAACTAGTTTCAATCCATGTTCAACACATGCAGCATCATTTGATGGAGGATTATGCTTCCATTCTACGATCTCAAGGGGTTTTCTTGATAAAACTATATAGAGAAACGATTTTTCCTGCATTGAACAGGAAGAATGGGCATCTAGCTGTTCTTTTTTTTTGGGAAAACAGAACTCTATTTGGTAAAGTTATTTAATAACTTATCTGCCATATCATCCGTTTAAACTCTACATCAGTGTGTGTGTGTGTGTGTGTTCATTGCTAGGACTAATATTGACGATGACCAATTTTAAAGTGCGAGATCTAAATCATTTATAAAAATAGGCATAGGTTAGATGACTATTATCCTGAGATTCTCATTCATGGGGTGATTTTACCATATGTAATTTTTTAGAATGGTGAAACTATTTGTCTTCCATTTTGCAACTAGCAAGATCATCAACTCGGGATAAAATCTTGAGGCCATTAGTTATCTTTGTAATACCAATATTGAATAGTTTAGATCTCTCCAGAAATGAGCTCATCCTCAAGTTTAGGTGTCAGTATTATATAGCCTTAGACTATTATGGAATTGAGACCATCATCACTTTGTAAGCAAAAAATAATAATACTAATAACAATAATTATTTACATGAAGACCCGTTGTTTTGACATTGGCACCTCTTTCTCAATTATAATGCACGAAAGGTATGAAAATCTTAAAAACCACATTTTATCTTGATCTTTTAATGATCCAACCCGTGTATTTTCTTTGAATTATGTTACATGAATTATGAATATCATCCATTTAGATCGCTATAACCCTTGTGTTTTTTTGGTTCTTTAAGTCGTAGACTAGAGAATACACCACAAAAATTGTTTTTACCTTCAGTTTATATGCAATTTCAGAAAATTGATGGAAATTATATATGATACTAATTTTTAGCAATTTAAGTTTTTCATCTCTTTCTATTGTGTTAGATAGACTATCTTAAAATTTTCATTTGCTAGATGATTTTAACTTTGTATTTTAGCAATTGTTAAGTGATAAAATCTAATGTAATTTTCTTGAGGGTTTAGAATGATCAAATTATTAGGATCCTTTATCTAACAAGTTTTAAAGAGGTGAAAGGTTTGGATCTTTGCAATGGCTCCAAATATACTCTAATGTGGTGTTAATATCAATGGCAGATGATATATTATGATACAATTAAAATTGTTTGGATATTGATACCTCTCTCTAAAAGTAGATAAACGGCTTGAATCAAGGACTAAGTCCCAATAAATGAATGATTCATATCACTACAATCAGTGCCCTAGTTGTACTTTTAGCAGTTCAGGTGCTCTCCCTTTTAGCAATCATTCACTCACAATCTAATGAAACTTGCTTACCATAGCATTTCAAGGAACCATTAAAATGAAAATTGTTTCATCTTAACTAGCCAAATAAACATGCCAATTTGGTCAATTATAGCATCCCTTTGATTATTAATTAGGTGATCCTAGGTCCCATTTAACAGAGGTTCCAACAAATAAATGGTTTGAATTATAAAAATATGGGCCCATTTACAAATTTAATTGAACAAGTGGTACTTGAGTAGTTGATCAAATCATCAATTGTACACATACATGTAAAGGGACATGTACAGACACTTTGTGAACTACTAGTCCGCAATTTGATTCCTCCAACTATGAGATTATTAGTACTACTACCATAACTACTAACTTTTCATTATGGAGACCCCTTTAATTAGTTGTCTATAAAAAGGCTAACAAAATCAATAGACAAGGCCTGGAATGCATTAATTTATTATCTTTTTCTTTTATGTCATTTTTTTGAACTATAAGAAACTAAAAAATGCAGAAAACAAAGAGAGAGCAAAAAACAAAGCCTTGTAAAATTCAAAAGTAGTAACCGGCAACCACCATTCCAAGGACAACTGTAAGAGCACTTCCAACGACCTTTGAAACTCAAGCGCTTACATTTTGAAGCTACCAAAAAGGGTTTCAAGAAGTTTCTTGTATAAAATATAAGGTGATTGTATTTAGGTATGTGCATTTCCCCTTGTCAAATTACAATTTTGTTATTTCTACCATTTGCTAGAAATTTTGTAGAGGTTTTGATTGAGGGATTTTCCATGAATGATAATTTTACTTACTCTTCCTTATTTACTAAACATTTTAACCCAATCCAATCACACGACCTTTCCATTTCAAAAGAACACGTCTCTCTATCCGCTATTGAAAGATCTCAAGATTCTAACTTATCTACAATCTTGGCCTTATCTTAAATAGAATATTCCACTAAATTCTCATATATTAGGTGGATTTATAAAGTGGAAAGCTTTTTCATTAGAAAAATATGCATAATGGCTCTCTTTTTTCTGGAGAATTTTAAATTTTGGCTTTTTCCTTAAACTAGGTTCATGACAATTGACCATGTTTGGATATGGGATGAGTTTATAAGGGCACATGGCAATCCAAGAGGAAGCTTCAATATGAGACTCAGTAAAACATTCTTAGAATATCATTCCTTTAGGAGCGAATGGGATCAAGATTCATATTAGTAAGGAGGAACTTTAAATTGACCACACAATGAGGCATTGTCTAGCAAACACAATTTTTGGAGCCTACGTTTGCATGACCTAAATTGTTATCTCATTGCTCCAACTTTATATTTTTTATAGGTACAAAATTATATGGTATAGATGTTTTGCTTTTAAGAAACTGTATCTTATTAATAAAGTTTCTAAGCATAGTTTTTTAAATGGTTTTTAAAAGCTAGAATCATTAAAACCACATGCTTTTTAATCTATAAGACACCTAAATTTGGAGCAATAGGATGAATAAGGTGAATCATTCAAAGATGAACTCCAAAAAATTGTAGTCAATAGATTGCGCTCTTAGTGGGTCAAATTATCATTCCTCTAGTAGTAAAAGAAAAAACTACAGTGATCCCCCCTCTTGAACTAGTGTTTTAAAACACTTTAAGCCCTAAACTATCATTTTGGCAGTTTAGTTCCTCAAATATTAAATTGTTTTAGCTGTCAATCCTTCCATCTATTGATATCAATTTTGGACCTCACCTTCTATATTTTATAGTTTTAGCATTTATTTTGATAATTTTTACTGAAAAGTAATTTCATAAGAAGATATGGAAAACTTAGCATAGTTGCTTTGTATTTTCAATAGATATCAAATAATCTATTTTGTGGTAGTTTATGCCTGTAAATGAGGAATGCATATTGCCCACTACCATCAGAAAGTAATTTGTAATAACTGAAAGCAGTCTAACATAATTGGTGGAGACATCATGGCATCAGAGAGGTGGCACTTTTTCTTTATGAGGGAGACTTCAAGTAGATTTAAGAATTAGGCTATGCTTCTAGTTAGTTTGCCTTATAAAACTTTGTTGTAAAAAGAACATAACGAATGAAAAAATAAAAAGAAAAAGAAAGCAAATTGTAATCAATATGAACCCATATATATGGAGGAGGATAATGATTTGTAAATTAAGTAATTGAATTTTGAGTTTCCAAATTTAACTCAATTTTCACATAATTTTTTCGTGGGTTAACTAATTACTATATGTTGAACATGAAGAAAGGCTTAGTTCCACCAAAAAATGGTTCTGGAATAAAAAGAAAAAAAAGTGGCATGCACTCCTTCCATTCCCCTTACGTGTGTCCTCATGCTAAGACTTAAATTTTATTAGTACTTTTTAGAAATTGTTCCAACTGCCAGTTGAATGCCAAAACAACTATCTCAAATGAGACCTTGAATATTTTTTTGAAGAAAAAGTAAATGATGGGATCCAGAATATTAGTGATGTAAATTACTTGGAGGCTATAATTGGTGTTAGCTATGAAGAGATAGAGAAACAGAAGAGTTATGAAGTAATTTTAAATTCTAATTAAAATTATTTAAAATTCCATCTAGTAAGAATGAGAGATTTTTTTAAGAGTTTAATAATAATAATAATAATTGAGGAGGGTGGTTTGGAAAGAGGCAGTAAAGGAATGTTAAAGAACTAAAGCCTTAAATGAAGATAATTAAGGTGAAAAACAAAAGGAGAAAACTAAACAAATCTCAACAAAAGAGAACAAAATATTAATGGTAAAACTGCAAAGTGTCTAAAGAATGGAGAGCAGGGTTTTTGACCCCTTTGCTTTAGTACATATAATAGATAGACATGAATGTTTAGGCTCTACATGAATAAAGACCAACCTAAACCGGAGATTTGGTTTTGTTAGATAGCAAAAGCTGAGAATAAGATAAATTTAGGGTTCCACTTCCATCTTTTCTGTTAAATTTTTCCTACAAAGCAAGAACCAAGAATGAAGGAGAGCCTTGGCAAAATAGTAGAGTTGTCATCGTGTGACCCTAATGTCGCAGGTTCAAGGAGGGGAAACAGCTGACCTTTGTACTTTGCCCCTTTCCCGAACCCCACATACGTAGGAGCTTCGTGCACCCCAGCCACCTTTTTTAAAGCAAGAACCAAGAATCATTGTTGGTTTCTTTGTCAGTGGAGCGGCTAAATTTGTACAGTTCTAGTGGTAGATAACACCATCTAACGTGCCCTTGATGCCTCGGTTGCCATGGATACTTTTATTGTTACAAAAGCTTGCATTACCTTGATACATATATATATATATATATATATATAATACAAAAATGGTTGAATGGTTGAGCCCACACTGGAACTAAGTGATGCTAAAGGGAGGTCACATTCATCGTGGTGCACCTAATCGAACAACCAAAAATAACTATGAAAAAACAAACGATAACAATGAACCGATGCAACAATAACATGAAAAAAAAATGATATAATTAGACATTAGGCTTGTATTGTATATATAATGTACATATGAATGGAAATGATATAATTAAAACATGCATGCATGGTACTTGAATATATGTAATATGCATATAATATAGTTGCATTGATCTAATTATCTAGCCAATAAAATCAAATAATAAAAAGATGATAATGAATTGATGCAACCATACTTCAAGGAAAATGGCATAACTAATATTAAAAAGTTCCAACATATATATTTATCTACTATGTTTGAGTGTTAGTGTTAATTGATACAGAAATACTTAAGCCAATGAAAATAATTTTTTTTTAAATGCTAGAATTACTAATTGAAACCTTTAATTATGTGCATTTTGTAATCCACAGGGACAGCTTTTTTGGATCAAATGATTCATCTATATATTATGCATGGATATGCCCCAAAACTCGTCCATTAAAAAGTAGGACCACGCGGCAGAGAGAGAGGCCTCTTTCATGGGAGGTGACTCACAGGTTCAGAATATAATCCTTTTGCATGCAAAGCATAAAAATTAGAACAACTATTAATCTTCTAGGCTCATCTTGTACTTTAGTGGCCCACTAATGCAGAGTTTGGGAAAAGGGCAGACCGCAAGGGCCTAAAGTACACAGTTTTACTTTGAATTTACAAGAGACTGTTTCCACACCTTGAACCCGTGATGTCAAGGTCACGCGATGACAACTTTTACTATTGCGCCAAGGCTCCCCTTAAAAGATCTAATTAAACAGTCGGTCAGGATCATCTAAAAGACATTTCAGATCACCAGAGAGGGCCCTACATGTAAAATAGAAGCTGCCCAGATACATAGATCTTTTAGATTAAATCCAACTTGACAGACACAATGCCAGTCATCTAATAAAATAACGTGCATGGATACATGACTTGCCTTTCTTATTAATAAGCAAAGAGAAATGGACCATAGTTTATAATCATGATAGCATACTTTTTATTTTATATATTGGCAAGCAAATCTCCTTCACATATAAAGGCGTTTCCGGCATGATTTTGACATACTTGGCATTATTATATAGCTTGCAACTTAAGAAAATATGTCTATGTAGACGTGGACGTGTCAAATGGTCGGTGCTCCACGAGCCAAACTCATGTGCCCAAAATTTAAAAAAATCAAAAGATACTGAAGAAAGTGTAGAATAAAAGGCCTTCTGTAATGGATGGCTACAAAGGCAAGGCAATTCCAAAGCGCTAATGGATTGTGACGTAGAAGAAGACCCATGATTTTTTTCTTGCAATTTGGGCTAATTTTAAAATAAATAATCTTTATTTATTTGTTAATTAGTGGGGCTGAATATTTGGTTGTGGGTTCTGGTGGTCGCTTGTGTTTATTTTAATTTAATGAATTTTGTTTGGGCCAACGACTTTGTCAACTCATTAAATTAAGATCAGTACAAGAGTTTGTATTTGGTGGTTGGGGAACCAGAAGGACAGTAGCTATATCAGTGACTAAAAGTAGAAGTGGGTCCCAACATGTTAATGATCTAACCGTTCATCCTAGATTTAATTATTCTGAGGTGTAAAACAGATGGTCTAATTAAAGAGTTGAACACTCAAGGAGCAGTATAGTTGGTTGATCAGATTTATGACCTCATCTAAGATGGGAAGAGGATAAATGGTTTGGATCATTTATTTTTCGAATGGTTGGCATTATTATAGATATTTTTCTTTTTTTAAAAAGAAATTAAGCATCTACTTGAACAACCTTACCAATGGAGGAATAAGTCAAAGCCTTGTGATTGGTAGAGCGGTTTGTCCACAGCAAATCTTATTCAGTGGGTGCCACTGGGGACTTTTCCAACCAATGGGGGGACAGAAATTTCCATATTCAATGGACAGAAGTCCTCCTAGATAATTTTGAGTTATGACTTATCCTACGATTCACAATAGATGAGCGGTCTAAATCATGGTTACATCTTGTGGTCTCACAAGAGGGGTCCACATTTGACCATTTCTAGCTAGGGAACATTGGCATTGGAGATGGGAACTGGATTTTGTCAAATCAGGTTGATTTCCAGAGCTGTTGGCATGTACCATGCTGTTACACTATCTCTATTTGCCTCTCTCTAACTTACATGGACACTAAAACTTGTTCATATAGACTCATATAGTGGGTCGACCCACATGTGACAACATCCTGACATTTCATTTGACAATGGCGACCGTTCGATCATAGAACCTGCAAGCCACTTAAAAGGTTTGTGGGCCCATTTAGAGAAGATATTAGCCTTGATCAAGCTCTTAATGTGGCTTCCAAACCATATCTTAAATTGTACAATGTAGCCTAAAAAGTTTCACCCTCTATTCAAGAATCTACCTTAGATCGATGTTCCACCGAAATGGAGGGCCATGGTGATGATGGTGGACAAAATAATAGTCTGCACTATGCACAAAGAGAAGCAGCCCTACTGTTTTTTAGGTTTTTATTGAAGCTCAAGACCTAAGTTTTAAAACCGATGCCGTCCTTC
The DNA here is from genome assembly GCA_035236585.1 of Warburgia ugandensis. Lineage (NCBI taxonomy): Eukaryota > Viridiplantae > Streptophyta > Magnoliopsida > Canellales > Canellaceae > Warburgia > Warburgia ugandensis. The sequence goes on from CP141129.1 coordinate 47,983,007, forward strand.
GGCTTGAAGAAGAATTCACCCTTTATACGTGGGACATTTGTGCACCTCGGCTACCCTTACATATATGGAGAGTGATAATTTTAGTAAGGAGTTGCAAGTGTAAAGAATAGGTAATATTTGATTAGTCGAGAAAAAGTTTTTAACTGACATTTAGTCTTACTTTTTTCTGTTTTGTTTTCTACTTTTTTTAAACCAATCAAATCATATATATATATATATATATATATATATATATATATAAAAGGAGCGGTAATAAACCCTGAAAAAAAGTAAAAAGTAGAAAAAGATAAAAAAACAAAAGAAATTATAGCTTTTTACTTTTTCTCAGTCAATTAAATATTAGCTGCTTTTTATACCTACAATAAATAGCTGATATATATATATATATATATACTAGTATTAAAGAAATTTTCTATATCTTGTGACGGTATTTTTTAAAATGTAAAATTAGTAAAATAGGTATAAATCCTTGGACATACCTTAATGTAGAAGAAACCACGTAGATCTTTATATTTCTTACTTTTAACTTTTTGCATCTTCGTACCAATCTCCTCATTTCCCATTGTGGCATGGAGAAGACAAACCAAGCACACATTTGTCCGTGGATAGTGAATCCTATTAGAATCAGACATATTATTTGGATATTTTCTTTTAACTAACTCCGAAGCATTATATTTGTTATTTCATACGAATAGTTGAAGTGAATTCTCCGAAGAGAATATGGATTATGAAAGTGTGTGACTTGAACTATTGATTGGGCCGTATAGATATATGATTTTATCCGTCACATTGAAATTTTACAACCAAACTGTCAAAAGTACTATGTGAAATTATCATTTTTCTTCTTCTTCCTCTATCCTTATCCCATAGGTACAACGTTTGAATAAGTAGAGAAGCTTTTCTTTTATATGAATCGATATTATTTTATTCAAAGTCCTTCCCAATACCTCTCAAGAAAAATTCAGAATTGGATCCAAATTGATGGGTTGGTGTGAGCTTTTCACAAAAGACAAGAAAAAACGATTGCTAACTACAGATTTAAAAATTAGTCCTTAAAGGAAACAAGTTTTGATGATAAAATATCAAAATTACAGAAGCATATTTGGCAGATATAAAAAAAAGAAGTGCTCCATCAAACACTCAGAAGTTTCTGGAATTTCATGCAAGGCATGTTAATCACAAGCCAAAGGGCCTCTTAAGACATCACCCACATGTTAACGTAATCCTAGCCGTCAAATTTGAGCCATCTTCGAGAGGCCCCAAAGTAGATGGCTGAGATTACATGCAGGACGTAATCAAACCATGCCAACAACCAGACCTGGTCTTACCTCAAGGAAGTATGGTCACATCAATACACACCTTTTCAGAAAGAGCAAAAGAAAACTCCACAAATTTTATATGGATTTCCATCATTCCCATCTTCCCAGGTCATAATCGAATCCTAATCATACTGCCGCATTTTCCCCGTCCCCACCTCATCAACCTACGTGCATGGTCCAGATTGGTCCGAGCATCTTTTCACCAATCTATTCTCGGGGAAGACGATGTAACACTCAACGGTGTATGTTCCATCAACGGTTCCTTTTGCACTCCAAATCCAACGGCCAAAGCCCCATCGGCGGTTGCCGCCTTACGATAACTTGCTCTCGGGTTCGGTGTAGCCGGCTGGAGTGGTTGTCGGCAAATTCGGAGAAAATAAATAAATAAATCGATTAAAATAAGAATGAGGAAATAAAGATATAGTTTGGCGTTCTCTATATAACGAGAAGACGAAAGAGAAATCTTCGTTCAGTTGCAGAGGGCAGGAAAAAAAGGGATAAAAATAGAAAAAACCTCTGAAGAAGTACAGTTCTCGACGAACCGAGTCGATTTCTATTTCCATCTATAGAGATCTTGATATCTGCGTAGTTTGATTCTGTTTCTGTGTATTTTCCTGTATTTATTTCATTTTTTTTGGCTGATCAGACAGGGTTTTCGGGATAAAAGTAGCCGGTTAAACTATTTTTCAGGCTCTAGATCGTGTTGATTGAGATCTGTTGCCGTTTTTCTTGTAATAATCTGAAATGGAGGCTGTTCTCTTGCCCGAAAACTCGATCTCTCCTTATAGAAACAGCAGGAAAGCAAGGAGTAATTTCAACTCCGTCAGTTCGATACCTTCTGAAAATCTGATCAGGATAGATGGAGGTTTTTTCGGATATCCGCCTTCTCTGTCTTCTTTCTTTTCTTCTTCTTTTTCTCCACAGCAGCAACCTCCTCTTCTTCCACTTCCTTTTCCTTCTCAGAACAGATCCTTCTTTCCATCCCTTCCTCCACCTCTTCCATCCAAAAAAGCTGCAAAGACCAAAGATCGTGATGATATCACACCTAAGAAATCGAAACCGTTGAAAAAAGAGTGTTTCCGGTCATCGTCGATCAACGCACAGGCGAAACGATTGGGACCTGATCCTGTCGATCCTCCAAAGGAAGTTCCGAAGGTTCTCAAAACTATCACTGCTCCGAATACTGTGGAAATCTCACGTTTTGACGACTTGGAGATGTTTTCTGGATCCATTTTTCCACTTGCTCCTCCACCGAGCAGCTTGCCGCTGCCGAAATTTTCTTTGAGGCCGAAAACAAGCTGCAATGCAGAACCCGTAGAAGTCGATGCCGGTGCGACGAATAATCTCCGTCAAATCCTTCGTCTCCGGTGAGATTACTTTTCTCCTCCTTGGACTTGTTTGATGAATCGGTTGGTTTGATGATGATGATATTGATGATCAAAGGTGGTGAAAAAAGAAAAGAAAAAAATCTTCTTTCGTGATGTTTTATTGTTGTGATCACCCTGTGTTTTTCAAAAGAGGTGCACAACATGGTATTAGGAATCTTTTCTTTGTATCCTGTGATTAGCCAAGTATTACACAGAAAGCTAATCTCTGCCTGTGGAGTTCCCGTGTTTATTTAGGGTTTCTGATAATCCACCTTGTAATCAATCTGGCTTTGTAATAATCAAATTTAGAACGTTTTGTTAGTAGTAAACTTCTCCTTCTTGATCAATCTGAACCGTCTATCAACTATATTGTTCCATGTACTATGTTTTATGGTTTTGCTCTTCAGTTCTGAAGCTTGCATTTGATAGCAAATACTCCCAAATCAATTAACGGCTCAGAATCATCTAAACAACCACCATATACGGTTTGGATTATTGAAACAGCTGGCCTCTCTAGTACTGAAAATTTTGCGCATCCACCACGTAACAAATCATTTGGAATCTGATTATAGAGAGATTGCGTTGATACGTAAGCAATGGTTCGGTTTTGATAACGGCACCCCTTTAAAAGGTTTGGAGGTCTGGTTCTGATATGTATGGGGAGCAGTTCCATCTTTTTTCAGATAGAGGAAAGAAAATGATGTGTTGATGAGGTAAGCTTTGGTTTCTAGTAGCAAGAAAATGGGTTGAAGTTTTGGGGGGTGAAGTTGATGGATTTGTCGGGTTGTCGGACGTGAAAGGACCGATGCAAGTTGCCAGTATTTGAAGGGAAATGTTGTATGTAATTTGGAACGTGGTTCAGCCACAAATTTGTATGAAAAAACCTAGGTGTACGTTGTTTATTCTGTGGGTAGGAGTCAAGGATGGCCCACATTCTGTCACAGGATTTGGGCGTAGAAGAGAGCCGTTGATTCTCGTTACATGATCCAAAGGAGGATTCGAAACTTCACTAGACATACAATTTCACCAGCAAAGATGAAAGGCTTTGGATCATTCAAACTGTGACTCCTACTTGCACTTTTGCCTGCAGCTATTATTTTCCCAAGTGAAAAGTATGTACAATAAACCGATGAGAACTCCATTTGACTGAGATCGATGGTCCTCGATCTATGAAAACATGGTTAGTTGGTCAAAACAATCCCTTTTAAGTCATCTGTTTAGGTATTTTTCATAGAATTTGAGAAGATGAATGGTATGGATCAGCAAAACTCTGGGAGAAAACTTGTACTTTTTGGTCTAGTAACTACCACATCAGATTATGGGCACACTGATTATGTAACCACCCCAACAGATGTTGGTTGGTGCTGCTGACAGGATGTCTACTGGCCTTTTCATCATCATTTGACCTTTTACCTGACTCTAGACCAGACTTACCCAACCCTCTTACAAGATCACTGCTTACGGACTCCATTTTCCTTTCAGCATAACTACTACTGCTACTACTACCACCACCATCACTTCCATTGACTACTCCGTACATCTGCTCTCAAAATGAACTCCTCTTGCATCTTCCTACAGAAAAGATCTCCTAAAGCTTGGACGGATACCATGCCAGTGAAACCACTCTACTTTCTCTACTCTTTGGCTTCCTTGGTTGCTAGAAGATCTGCTACCTGTTTAATCTCTCTGTAGGTGTTTTTCATTTGGATTGCTTGAAGAGTTGATAGCTATCAAGATGTCTCGCTTTGGATGTTATTTGCGTGTAGCCGAAAGTATGGATGGAATCAAGTGTATTGGCTACTTCTCCAATTCGCTTCCCTTATTCCTTTATTTCCACTGATTGCATGCATATACAGAGTAAAGGTCTGAGCTACATTCAGAAATTGGTGGACATGCAGTTAATCTCTTCCGTAGTTATGTGATCCATAAGTTGGGGAATTATATGGTTCCTGGTCTTGTCTTTAGCCTGTAAAAATCTATAAAAATGTTCAACTCAATCTCATCATGTCGGATCACATCTTCTTTTCTCTGTGGCAAACGATATCCCCATGGCTCATTAGGACTATTGCACATAACAGTCTCATTTAGGAAGTATAGGAGCCCATTTTGAGTTTGGTTTGAGTACCGTTCCTTCACTGCCGTCCATTTTAACTGTCAAATAAAGCTCATACAGGCAAGAGGGATAAGACGAACGGTCCAGATTATCAAAAAGTGAGTCTTCTGGCTAGAAGTACCACAAAAGTGGTGCCCATCGCACCAGCCTTGTCCAAAGGCGTGTGAGTATCGTTTCCCCTTTATTTGGTAGGCAAGGAAGGGTCCTCCAGATCACCCAACAGGGCCAAGCCCATGCCATTTGGAAGTTTTTAAAAGGGCATCGAAGAACTTTATCAGAAGTGGGATTTGAACCACGCCCACTCTCGAAGACCACAACTCGAGTCTGGTGCCTTAGACTGTTCTTCGATTCATCTCCCTTTGGAATTTAAAAAAGAGTTGTTTGGTGTCAAAGCCAGACAAGAGACTTTGTTGAATCATGAATGACACTATTGGAAGTAATCAAGTTTTCCATGTGGAATTTGAGGCAAGCATGGCCTGTTAATTTAGAGTCCTTACGCTTCATCTTCATCAAAAACCAAAAGTTGGAGCAAGCCCGCTTACATATCGAAGAAGAAGAAGAAACAGACAGCAGCAGAAACTGTTCCCGTGAGAGCAGCCATTTAGCATGGATGCATGGAACATTTTGTTACACTATTCAAATGACAATTATCATAATCAGGATTACTTGTCCAAAGATTGCAAGCATATCAACTCGTTCCGTGATCCAGACTGCTTTGTCGGGCGCTAAACATCGATGAGGGAAAAATTCTCTTTGGACACCTAAACCTGGCTTAATAACTGATGATTCAAGACATGATAAAGGGCAGCCCGGTGCATGAATGTCCCGTGTATGCAAGCTCTGGGAAAGGGGCAGACCACGAGCCCTTGCATTTTTGCAAGAGGCCATTTTCATACATTGAATCCATGACCTCAAGGTCTCACAATGACAACTTTACTGTTGTACCAAGGCTCCCCTTTATTCAAGACATGATAAAGGCTGCAGTTAAAATCTCTCTCCGCAAGAGAGGATATTAGAGATTTTGAATGCCTAAATTCTGTATGTACGGTATCCATTGCAAAGCTCAGAAATGAATAGTTGGAAGCGTCCAGCTTGTAGTTTTGGCACCAGTCATTTCCAAGGAACAAACAACACCGCAAACCATACAATTCCTCTTTGCACTCCTGGTGTGGCAACCCTCAACTTATGGATGACCAGAGGTTAGCTGTACACCATCTTCTGATGCATATTTCATGGCCAAGGTTTTTATTCTGTGTATGAGTGAAATCAGTCTAAAGTTAAAAAGAGAAGAAAATTGGAGCAGCAGCTAATACACTTGATTCCACCCATACTTCCTACAACACCCCAAATAAAATCAAATGTGAAACATAATACTTTGACGAGACACAAAAGAACAACTTTTCATTCAACATAGAGGCATAATCATACAACAAAAGCTAATAGCTTGAGACCTGTACTATTACAAGTAAGGACTCATCCCAAGCCAACCCAAGAATATAAATCAAGGCTTCATGTTTACATGAGTTTGAGGTTTCATTGCCTCTGCTCCAATGCGTTACAAATATCCTCATTGTCCTCCCCCATACTTCTTTTTGCTGAAAAGCTAGAGGAAAGACAAACAAAAACTAGGCAGAAGTGGAAAGGCAGCTAGGTATATATAGAAACCACAGAATTGTTAAGGCTGCTGCAATATGTCCCATTAAAATCAAAGAGCCCTGCCGTTCCAAATACAGGAAAAGGTGCACCATTATGTGCGGCATGAAAAAGAGAGGGGTTAATGTGGATGTTCCATGATGACGCCAGTTATCAGAACTTGCAGAAGGCATGAAGAGTTTCATCCAGGGCCTTTCTGTCATAGTCTCCAGTGAAGACACAATTGCCAAGAGGACCTTTCAGAAGAATGAGCCTCAGGAGTCCGTCAGCGACCTTCTTATCCACCTGCAATCCAAATTCATAAATATAAGCATTCAAATTAGCTGAGTGAAAAAACATAAAATAAAAAGCCGTCATTCTTACCGCCATTGTTGCCTTAAACATATCCACAGTCATAACCTCAGGTGGGGCAGTTGGGAGGTTTGCCTTCTCCAAAATGCTAAGAACCCGCTTTACAATTGAATCATCTATCCAACCAAGCCGTCTTGACATGTCAACAGCCATGACCTGTGAATGAATCCCAGATCAGTAAGATACAGATGGGGAGGAGACTGATGTGGTTTCAAGATAGAAAAAGGAAAGGCGAAGTAGATTGGGGCCACAAACCATTCCAGCTGCAACGGCTTCTCCATGGAACCACTGACCATAGCCAAGACCAGTTTCTATTGCCTAAGAAAGTCATGTTTCAGGGTGAGTGCCGTGTTCTCCACTAAGTAACAAGCAAAAAGATTGTGTACAGGACAGGAACAGTGACTATTGCTACTACAGTCAAGAAGTTAGAGCTAATAAACATGTAAAATGGCAACCCAGTGCATGAAACTCCCACATATGCAGGGTCCGGGAAAGGAGCAGACCACAAATGGTTTATAATACCCAGTCTTACTTTGCATTTTTGCAAGAGACTGTTTCCATGCCTCCAACCCATGACCTCCAGGTCACACAACAACAACTCTACTGTTGCGCCAAGGCTCCCCTTTAGAGCTACTAAACATCTAACAAGCATAAAATAGAAGCCCAATGCAACATGACAGAACAGGCACCATAGAGCAAACTATATTTAAATTAACCAATTGAAAGCTGGCAATATTTGGAACAAACAAACAGGAAGTCTACTAGGCCAAATATTTATTTCTCCTTTCTTTAATAGTGAGTGGATTCAAACTCACATCCTTCCGTTTGAGGCAAGGTGCACTTAACCAGCAGGAACTGATATTAGGCCAAAGAATTAAACGCGACAGTGAAGTTTTGCTAGTATCTGCTATATCCTTCAGAATATTTCAACAAGTTTGCACACAAGGGGGGAAAATTAAGTAAATTGTTAATGTTATCTTGAGAATTCGAAAGATAAAATCACTGATTCAACTGACAGTGCCAGCTGAAAAAATCTATTTACAATTTCATTTTCAGACTAACTTTGCAAATGAAGTGCCTAGTACTGGAGAAAGACCATTGCCATTTCAAGGGAAGAGCAAAGATAACATAAATTGAATATAAGTAGACATCGTCTTTGCTAAAACAAAGAGATGAGCATCTTTCTTAAAAGAATTTCTCAAAATTAGAGCCTACACAATGAGCGGCATCCTCATAACAAACTGTAAACCCATATCCTATGAACTGCACTTCCACTAGATGTACATACAGGCAAACCAGTACCAGTTGACTTTTAAATAGCAAGACCATGACTAGACAAAAGGTCTCTTGTTACAATGGCAATCAACTCTGATGCACTTTCCCTACTCCTTGAAGCTCACTTGACCTGATATAAGCACTCTCAGATGAAGCTCAGGGACAAGATTGTGAATGTGAATAACATGGAATCTTTAAAATCAGTTTAAGATTTTGCATATGCTTCACAACTACACTGTTGAAAAGAGATAAACTTATCATGGCACTGGTTAACCAACCTTCACTGAGAGTATTGAAGCTCTCTATATAAGGCATTGCATGCTTTAACAGAGCAACTTTTACTTCCAAAGGAAAGCATCACCTGATCCCCTATGACAAGTGAGCAAGCTTTTTCCTTATTTTCCCTAGGTGATTCTCCTCTCTCTTTGCTTCTCAAAGCAAGTCCCTAATCTCTGACTCTTCTCTTTAATCTTTTCTCCCTTGGTTTGCATCTTTCATTATATCCTCATATTCTTTCTTTTCCTGTCCCCTTTTCCTTGCAGGAGGAATCTTTGTCCACTTTCTGCACTTTTCCAATTCCTTCCTTCCTAGATCCTCCTCTCCCATCTTTGTGAATGAAGCTCTCTTTCTTTTCTCTTTAACTTAAAAAAAGAGAGGGGGGCCACCTCAGCCATCTAAGTCAGTGCATGGTAGCCTCAAGTAAAAAGGATAACGTATTTTTGCAGCAGCACATGTTTTATGCTTTATTTCTCCTTTTCCTTCCATGCAGATGATATCCCACCATCTTTCTATTCTTCTTAGTTCCAGAGTCCCCTGTGTCATCTTCTCCTGCCATCTTAATTAATGACACAGTCCACTATTCTCGTGTGGTCGTGTGCTTTCTTTCACATTTCTCCATTGTTTTTCTTCTCTCCTCTTTTATTTTCCTGCAATGCTAACTATTTTTCCCCTTTGTTTTTCTTTCTTTTGAAAACTGTTCCCTTTTTCCTGCACTCTCATGGCTTTCTATTCTGATATTTTTTTCACCAATCTTACCCAGCTGGTTGGAATCAAAGTATCTCAAGACAATTTCCTAATGAGGAATGAACAAAATCCTTACCAAGGGCTGACATGTATCCTAGTCCACCTTGAGGGACTCTCTGTACCACTTGATAAGTTTATACGACAAGTAAATATGATTACAATGCATAAGAAGACAAAGGTCACCAGACCCTATTTCTTGGTTAAGAATCAGCCGATCATTGCAGGGTTTATCTAGACTCTAGTTTCAGATGTTCTGTGTCAAGTACTTAATATCTTTTAAGCATGCAGCCTATGTAAGCACTGCCTGACCAATTTCCCCCATGGTTCGAGGACAATATTATGCACCAATAGAGCATTACACACATAAAAGGAGGACTCTCTGTAAAGCTGAATTCCTCACCAAAATCACAAACTTTTTATCACTCTACTATTAATACAGCAACAGTTGGTGAGAAAGACAGCATGTCAGCACATTAAACCCCACCCCTTACGGTCTAGGTGAGGAATAAAAGATTTATGATGACATGTTCCAAAGTTGCCTTCTTTCTCCGAATTGGTGATTCACGAACTTCAATACAAATGCTTTTTGATCCATGACAATATGAAAAATAGCTTTTGATGTGTGGAAATCATCATATGGCTGGGTCATACTATTGAAGATTAGAGGACATAATAAATCAAGGAGGACCTCTTGATTTCTCCTTAGACAAGCCACCTAATCAACAATCTCAAAATATCCATGTTATACACTTGTGTAGAAGAAAGAAAATTATGAGACAAAGAAATACCCCTATAAATTTCAACATCCATTTAAACAAGCTAAACCCTTCCATTGACTGGCATTAACTTATTGACTGTCATTAGCTTGATATGATGAGGCAGCCAGAAAAGGAATCTGATTATGCAGTCTACACGAATTCAACATGAGCTGCACAATACATTAGAGCATCACAAAACAAAATAACAGGATACTGACAGCATAATCTACAAGGAAGCACAATGGCAACGGACAAATATAATGGCAGACGACAAACATAGAATGGCAACAAACAACAGGAAACTGGAAGCACAATCTACAAGGGAGCCTCAAAACTTACATGGCCAAATGTATGACCTAAGTTCAATGTCGCCCTGAGCCCACTTTCCTTCTCATCTAAGGCCACTACCTCAGCTTTGTTTTCACATGAGCGCTTGATGGCATATGCCAATGCACTTGGGTCCCTGCACCAAATGTACAATAGACATGCACGGGATAGAACAACAGACAAACTCAGATATAAAGCACAAAAAAGTAATTTAATACAAAATCCTGTATTAATCCAACCCTATAGATTCATTTGGCCAAAGGGATTTTGCACGCATACCAGAGAACACAACCACCTAATCTTCTCCAAACACAAATAAACGAAGCACCGAAGAAATATCAGTATTGTCTAATTACCTTGCTTGTAATGCCTGCATATTCTTTTCCTGCCATTCAAAAAAATCTGCATCCCTAATGAGTCCATATTTCACAACTTCAGCAATGCCTGAAGCTAATTCCCTGTCTGGCAATGTATTCAATGTGTCTGTGTCTATAAGAACGCATTGTGGTTGGTAAAAAGCACCAATCAAGTTCTTCCCTAGAGGATGGTTTATTCCAGTTTTCCCCCCAACAGAAGAATCCACCTGGAGAAACCATTGACAGTGTTAGACATCTACATATGATCTTCAAAAAACAGCAAATACAAATCCAACTTTCACAAAACCTGGGCCATTAGAGTCGTTGGAATCTGAATAAAATTGACTCCACGAAGAAAAGCAGCAGCAGCAAAACCACACATATCACCAATCACACCTCCTCCAAGTGCGACGAAAGTACAACGACGGTCTAATCTAGTTTCAATGGCCTTCTCGTAGACCTTCATCAAAGTACCCTACACAACAGATGTATGCAAAAATGTTCACATCCAGCCTAGTCAACGGAAGAGCTGAATAGAAACTACAATTCTCAAAAACCTACCATCTCTTTATACTTTTCACCATCAGGTAAAATCACTGTCTCAACAGAAACATTTGAGTTTCCAGAAGTTAAAGCTTTGATAACTTTGTCAAGGTATAGTGGGGCAACTGTAGTGTTGGTTACCACGAGAACTCTCTTTCCATGAACATGCCTGTAAAAGGTTCAATAGCTTCGGAAGCACTCCAATAAACCATTACAGAACATACAAGCAAATTCTAATTTTCGTAACAGGAAGAACCAAATTTAACTCGACGAGATAGAACCAAGGGACGATCATGGATACGAATTTCCACAAATTCACGCATCAATTCAATTTTCTGTCAAAAACCGTTTTTCTGAAATTTCCCCCTCTTTTGAGCTCTTAAGAGCGAAAAATTAACGCAGAAAGTTCAAATAAAAAAGAAAGAATAACCACGCAGACGCCAGAATTCCAAGCTTCTCCAGTAAAATTCTAAATCTAATATATATATATATATATATATATATATATATATATATATATATATATATATATATATAAAGCTTCCCATTTCAAATCTACTACCTTTGAAGAAGATCGTGCTCTTCGAGCAATCCAGATCCAATATAGATAGGATAGCTACGGTTTCCAAGATCTACATCCACAACCGTGGAAACTTTTGCATTCGCTTCGCCCGAAACCTGCTCCATCACCTGAGCAGAATTGGCAGCGACTTTCAAGCGCCGGTTCGACTTCGGAATAGGAGGTCCGATTCGGTTCAGACATACTCTACCAGAACCCACAAACGGCAACTGAATTATTCGGAGATCGCGTTTTTGGTCGCCGGAGAAGTTACCAGCGGGTTGGGGGAGGAAGAGAGAGGGAACTGTAGAGTTCTTGGGAAAGAATTTGAGAGATCTCGTGATTTCCGGAGAGGCTTCCATGGATTGGGGTTAGGGTTTGATGGAGAGGAAGAAGAGAAGATTTCGGTAAAATTTGCCTCGTCCACCATTTCTTTTGCAGTGAGAGGGGTTTGGTGAGGAAGAGAGGGAGTGGGTAGGCGAGAAACGACAGTCAGGTGCGAAGACCCGCTCAAGGGGGAATTTGCACGTGCGAGTGAAGCCCAATTACTTTTTACCAAGACACGTGGAGTCCGTGCGGGTTGATAAGTACAGACGGGAATCCACACGTGGTCAGACCCATATGTCGCGTCCTGTCCTCACAACCTATAACTCATTCATCTGAACCCGCAACATTCATTTTCGGCGGTACAAATTTTCCCTGGCCTTAAATGCTAGGGCTCAGAAATAAAAATAGTGGCACGTAAAATGTAATATAAGACTGTGTACTAAAGACTTTTGTTATCACCTATTTCTTTAAACTCTGCATAGGCAGAAGTTTTGTACACGGGAACTGCTCTTTAAAATTTCCACCTGCGGAGAATATATGCTATTGTAGAAAGAACGATTTAAGAAGTAATCACGTGAATATGTACAGCCATTACCATTAGAGTGTTGTTTTTTAAAGAATGCCCTAACAAATCTTATTTATTTTTCACTACATTTAGGATTGATGTAACACTTCACTTATTGGAGACATCCTAGCTTGAAGGAATAGCACTGGTTAAATCATGTTATGTTAGTTGCATGTTTTTAAGAAGCTAGAGATAGTTTTGTAAATCCAAACCATTATAGTAGCTATCCGCCATTTAAACTTTGAACACCATCAGAAACTATTACATCGATTTTTTCTCAATTGCCAACATCCCATATGGGATTCATTATTCGAGATTAAAAATCTTCCAAAAACCAAACTGTTTTCATCACATTTGCATCTTATAGCAAACTAAAATGAGAAATTGATTAAACCCTTAAACATTTGCATCATTCCAGATTAAGGAGACTCAATTTTTTTTAATCTAAAAAGTAGAGAGAGGAGTAAACTTAAAGTTCTAACTTCGGTCTCAGATTTTTTGAGTTTTGAAGAATAGTGAGAAAAAGTTGGGTTTTTAGAGCTTTTTTTCTGAAAAAAATTATAGTTGTTGCAAAGAAAACCAAAAATCATTTTAAAAAAAGATTGACAGACAGAGTGTGTGTCTATGTATGTGTGTATGTATAACAATAGAGAGAGAAGTACCAGTGTATGGTAAAAGATATATTTTATTGAAAAACTACATAAATTATTAAAATTAAGTTAGGTTGGATTTGATGATCCAAGTCATTCATTTTCCTTACCCTGTGTTTAGATATATAGTACAGAAAGCTTCAAAGAGGAGAATTTGAATCATCCAATAGGATAAGATTCTCGGACATGAGACATCTAAAGCAAGCTCATGGGATGCACCTTCCATTACACAGACTTACTGTGGTTATCTAACAATGGACGTCTAAGTCCAGCCCCCATTGGATGGTCAAAATGGCCTAACTTATTATTTATAAAAAGCCAACAAGGATATATTAACATCTAGTGCTCAAGATTGGGCCTAGAACTTGATCATCAAGGATTTAATTTTAATCTAATAGTCAAATGATTAAATGTTGTGAGCCATGATAAATATAATTCATGAAGAGATCTAACGGCCACGTTACACACAATCTAGAAAGCCAATAATATTAGACAATAGTAGAGGGGCTTAAGATAGAAGTGGGAAACTTTGTTTACAAATGATTCTTCCAGGGAATAACGAAGGACCAAATGGTTATCTTATCTAAAGGGCAGACTCAAAGCATGAAGTTCCTGCCTATTCAGGGTCTGGGGAAGGGTAGACTACAAGGGTCTATAATGTGCAGTCTTACCTTACATTTTTGCAAGAAGCTATTTTCATGCCTGAACACATGACCTCAAAGTCAAAGGACAATAACTTTACAGTTATGCCAAGGCTCCTCTTCACCAAATGGTTGCTTTGTCTACATGCATTTAATGGTTCTGCTTTGAGAAGCTGAAACTATAACTTACTAACATATTATCTCCCCCCTCTTTTTAGATCCTTTTACTTGAGCATTCGAAAATAAAAAGGGCTATACTTCACATTTTCAATGAATATACTATAACTTACAACCACCACTCTAGAGTGAATTAAGTTTAAAACAGAAAAAAAGGGGTAGCCCCAGGGCACGAAGCTCCCACCTATGCGAGCTCTGGGGAGCGAGCGGACCACAAGGGTCTATAGTTTAAAACAGAAAGATTGCCAGTAATTAGCTAAGAGTAGCAATATACGTTCCCTTATTTTTTCACATGCTCCCGTCACCAAATGGTATGAAAGGCTATAACTCCTATTAGACTTAAAATTTTGAAGATCCTAGCCATTCACAATCTTGCTCTTGATATAAATGATCCATGCTCCAAAATTCTTATCAAATGTATGATCCTATCAGCGGTTGCTTTCGAAACCCATGCATTCTTCCTTTTAATTCCATGAGTATTGTATGATTCTGCATCAACGTTTGTAGATCCATGAGTATTGATTTCTTCTTTGAGCATTTTGATATTCTTCCTGATTTCTTTGTCCTAACGATCCCTATCTGGTTTTATTCAAGAAATGTGGGAGTTGATGGTTGTTTTGGTGAGACAATAAATAAAAAAAATGTTTTATTCTTTGATTTCCCCCTTTCTTGTGGTTTTTGCTTATACAACCAAGGAATTGATTGTTAAATTGATTCAATGTCATATTTTCAATTATTTAAGTTAGAAATTCTACAAGATCAATTGATAAATTGAAGTTTTTCTTTTCCTTCTAGCATATTGAATTTCCCTTTTGTTTTCATTTATGATGTATGTGAAGTAGTTTTATCATATTTTTATTATTTTTATATTATCATGCTTCTTTGATCTTTGTAGGCATTAGCATTTTAATATTCAAAAGTTAGGCATAGGATGTTCTCTTGTTCTATTAAAATTGTCATTTTTCAATTTTTGTTTTATTTATTTCATGCAACTTGGGTTTGAACCCTTAGTGACAAATTGTTGATTCCTTTGTTTATAGTAGAGTTGTGGAGGTCTACTTTAGGTTTTAGAGAATCTTGGAAGCCTAGTGCACAAAGCTTCCATGTATACGAGGTCCACGAAGGGGCAGACCACAAGGGTCATGTAAAGTTGAAATCATGTATGCTCAAAAATCTTAAACAGTGATTAAGTAGGTTTGGTTGTGGCTTTTCATTAGCTATAGATGCTATAGTCTAAGTGTATGTGACATCCTAATCTCATGCCACATCACTTTAGTTAAATACATGATGTTCTATGTCAACTTGTTTGTGGCTACGAGACATAGTGGACACATACATGGCATAGATGGACAATCAAATTTATTCTCAATTAGGCGACATTAGTCTTTGCTTTGGCCTAATCTTACAGCAAGTGATTGAGTTCAGTAGTTCTTTATATAAAATTATTGACTCTAAAGACATGATAATATGGACGTTTGAAGCACAGACAAAACCAGAAGCACCCCTTTCCTCGAGAATTGGTGTGAAGTTGCTCTTTCTACTATTCAGGCTATTGCTTCTTTCAAGTATCATAACCTCTAGATTCCCAAGGACCTTTCAAAGGCTTATGTAATATCCTTAATTTTTAGGATAAAATAGGAAATTTTTAAATAAATAAAAATAAAAATCTATAGATGGAAATTTTTCCTTAAAACATAAGAATTAGAAAGTGCTCATCGATACGAGTCCAACGCCACCAAGAACGCGAGAAATAGAGCTCAAACGAGGGAGTTATGAGCCGTCGAAGTTGTAAGGGCAAATTAATCTTTTGACAGAAACGTGTTACACAAGGGTTCAAATTGATAATGACACCCCTGTCTTCCACACGTCTCTACCAGTCCGGCGAAATCGCCAGAGAGACGTGGAAAGAGAAGTGTGGGGAAGAGTTTCTCTTCCCCTAGGACTCTAAACCCTATATCTATGCTCCCCTAGGAGCCAAAATGCTCCACTTTGAGCGTTTTCTCTGAGATTTTACGCAGAACCCTAGCCTGGAAAGATTGCATTTTTCCGGCAAGTGAAACCCCGACAACATGAGCAACCTCGGCCAGGCGCAAGGTAAGCCTCAAATCTATGTTTTTCTATATTTATTAATTAGAAAAATAATTAGGAAAGCATTTAAAAATTAGAAAAAAAATCAGATATTTTTGGGAACCTATGTGCACGCTACTGTTGGAGCGTGATTTCACGGATCAAACCTCGTCCGTTTGGAAATCGCACCGTCCAACTAGTGCACAAGAGACCCAAGAGCAAACCCTTTAAATTTGGGAATGATCCAACGGTGGATTTCTCCAGAAAATGCAAAAACTAGTACCTATGGATGATTTTAAGAACTTGGGAAAAATCGTTTAAAAACCATGGTTTTTGCAAAATCAGTGCAAAAGGAGGGCATAAATGGATTCTAGAGAGAATTTTGAAGAAAATGGTGCAAAAATCACGCAAAACGGAGCTATGTAGCTCCACTGGAGGCAACCGGAATCCGGTCGTCTTCTCCGGCGTCGTCAACGGTGTCGGCGCCCTGGCGCTGACGCCAGGACGCACTCGAAGACGCACCCGGGATGACGTCACACGACGTCATCGTCGCACGCGTGCGCGGCGCAGCGCGCGTGCGGGAAGGCGCTTGTTGGCGGTCACGATGGGGCCGGGACGTGGCGCGTCCTGGCGACCGTGACGCACGCGCGCGTCCCGTGCGGCGTCTACATCTTCGTGCGCTGGTATAAGCCGGTGTAAACCACCTTATGGTGGTCCGGTAGGCCCCATTTGATGGTAGTTTTCACTAAAACTTGATTTCTGGGAGCTAGAGAGGTCCAAATCACGCTCCGAAAGAGGCGTTGTGACCATATTGACGACGCGGACCTAGTTTTAACTTAAAAAATTAAATGACCACTTTTTCTTTAGAAAAATATTAAAATAGTGATGTAACATGTACAGGTGCACTTGAATATACCAGTTAAAAGGAGTTATTAGCAAGCTAGTGGTCTCACACAGAGGTAGGTGACGACAACTAATGTTTTTCCTTGATTTTTAAACCATGTTTAAACATAGAATCATGTGTGATTGTGTTTTAAATTGCAATTATTAATTACCGTGGATTTCATGCGACATTGAGTACAGGATGGTTATTCCAAAATGAAATCTTTTACTGAATACACTTATTTAAAATGCTTTACAAGCATGATGTTAATTAGTTATGCTTAATTAGAGACTTATTTCTTATTATATATATAGAAAATGCATGGATTTACATGGAAATGAGAATAGAGGCTTATTAGCTGGTCCTTTTATAGGCTAACCCCAAGATGAGGGGCATGTCTTGGGGATTGCAAGCTATAAGTGCTCTTAAGTTTTAGCATATACATATGATTTCCGTGTTTTATATTTGATGACGGGTGCTCTTGCCCTGTGGGCGTCATGCTAGGAGGGATAGGGCTGGCCACCCACCTTCCGAGATTATAATGTGATGATTTTGTGATATGATAGACACCTACCCATAGATGGCATTCGGTAGGGGTTTGGTAACATGGATAGTCCACACTACCGGTCTGAGCCTTTCCATGGGGACAGACGCTAAGTCTCCCGTTATGGTGTCAACGGAGAGCGGCGGTGGTTTATACCCATGGAGGGTTGCCACTGCAGCATGATGGCCCATATTCTTATTATGTGTGCATGTATGATGAGCATGGTTATAGATGGTATGCCTGGGTGTGACGATACTTAGAGGTTGACTACATGTACTCTTGATCAGGGATGTTAGTGCAATGTGGTGGGACCCATTACCTTAGGGTGCCCTTATTCTTGTTGTATGCTCCATTTTATTAATTCATGTCATGTTTTAACTCCGTGAATTGCATGTTTTAGCATATGGAATAAATTGGCATTTATTTGAACATGGCATTATAATATCATTATTTTCATAAATGTTAGACTTTTCATCAGAGTTGTTCATTATTTCTTTTATTTATTACATTAATTGTCTATGTACCTACACAAGCGATAGCTTGCTGAGGCATTGCTTTGTTTTGCAATGCCTTAGATCTCGAGTGCGATAACAGGAAAGGCAAAGCTGTTGAGAAGCCGTGAGAGCTGCTGAAGACCATTTTTCTATAGTATTAGACAGTGATGTGAGTCATTAAACAGGATTATCATTTGGATTTTATTATGGACTGCATACTATATATTTGGATGTGATTTAGATGTTTGGACATATGTTAGACATTTATATGGGATGTTATGATGGATAGACCCTGGGCCATATTATTATTGTGTTTTGGACATTTATTTGATTTAAAATAAAGGCGCCTATTTATTTGACGTTGACTTAGACGCGGATTATTTATTTATGTTTAAATTACATGTACGCCATTGTGAGAAAGGAAAACTAACACCCGGAGTTTTTAAGATAGGTTTAGTAAAATGTTAAATAAATCTTTTCTCATGCGATCCCAAATGCTCTTATATATATAATGTCTTAAAAATCTAGGGTGTTACAGCTTAGCTATACCTCCTCTTTTTGCTTTTGCTCTATAAAACTAGTTGTTTTTTTTATGATTCTTGTGACTCTTAAATTAAGAGGATTTGCTTGGTTTCATATGAAGGGGAGCCTTAATTGTAATACCCTGAGCAATTTACGCTATTGAAATAGACATTCTATAGGAAATGAACTATGTTGAATGTTTTACCTTGTTTAAAATAGTAAATGAATGTTCTACTTGAAAAATGAAAGAACGCCGAAAACGGAGTTCGTATGAAGAAGTTACGGCCATTTAAAGATTAAGGGTATTTCTGTAATTTAAATAAAAAACGAAAAAGACAGAAAACACAGGGGGCCGTTTTGATAACGGCACCCCATCGTCTTCTTCCTCTAGACTTCTCAAGAAACCCTGTTTCCAGAGATTTCTGCCACCACCATAGCAAGGCTATAAAAAGCCCTATCTCCCCCTCTCCAAAACACAAGTTTTCCGACTATTTTGGGACTGGGGTTTCCGGCAAAAATCGAAAACCCGTCTCTAACCTTCCCTGCGATTTTCAGCAACGGCCAGGACCATCAGGCCGGCCATTCCCCTTCCTCTTCCCCATTTCTTCGCTGGCATCACCCAAAAACTAGGTTTTTCCCTTCGTCGAGTTTTCCGGAGGCATGAAGTTTCAGAACCAGAACGGAGCTCTACCACCGGCGATGGGCTCTCCCTAAGCTGCCCAGGTAAGCTCGTCCTTCCCTCTTTCTTGGGTTCTTCCTCCTTTTAGGCTAGATCCGTGCTGGATTTAGCATTTCCAGCCGGTCTTCCTAGCCGGAAAACGACCCAGCCGGTTTCATCCAGCTCTGCGCGAACAAGGTGTCCCAGGGACGCCATGCTTCACGTGTGCCTGGGATAGGGTCCTTGGGACGGGTTCCAGGTGTACGACAGTGCATACACTGTCCTTGGTGGGGCCTTCAGGGGCTTGCACGACATGGGGCATGGGTCCTAGCTCGACCAGGATGCACGGGGTGCCCTAAGAGCTGAGACGCGCCATGCTACACCAAAGGTGCATTCGTGCAATGCCATCCAGGATGCGCGTCATAGTACGTCGCTTGAGCATGCATGTGCGCGTGCAAAACGGGGTCCCTGGCACGGCCTTTGGGCGCGCACGCATGTGAGGCGATCGCAGTTCAACCAGGATGCACGGGTGTCCTGGGAACTGGGACACGCGGACTTAATGAGACTATAAAGTTAGGATCATAGGACAATTTACAGAGTTTAACTATTGAATAGCATATTCATATCATAGGATCTAGCCTGACAATGAATTAGGCAAGGACCAAAGACCCTAAAAGGCAGATCTAGCGATCTAATGTCTAAATAGATTGAAATTGATAAGGACTCCTTGTTATCCATTCATATCCAGGAGTTTATAAATGAGACCCAGGGTCGGGTTGAGTGATAAAGGACGCAACTCCAGGAGATTTCGAGATAGGTGCTCTATCGCTACTAGACTTTTAAAAAGAGCCCATGATTGTTTTGAGAATGCATGTTTTAAGTTACTTGACTTGTTTAGCATGAATTGATTTCATAAATGAATTTAGCATGCATACGACAAATACATTATGCATAGACATGTTTTGACAAAAGATTCTTGTCTGCATGATAAGCGTAGCCTCAGCCGATGAGGGCTGGCCAAAGACAGCTGGCAGGCTTCTAGGCTGGCAGGCTTCTAGGCAGGGTTATGACTTTGAATGTGAGACTAGCATGAGCAGATTTTATGCATTGCATGCATGTTTTGCAACCGATTGCATAAATTGCATGATTTACGACGAATAAGTGTCATATGCCCCATGGAGGCTATGACCGAGTGTCCCCAGGTACCCGAGGACCACACAGCGGCGAGGTCGTAAGCATGGTGGGCCCTATAGTTTGAGGATTTACTTGCATTGCATATGGCATGACATGAGGTTGGTCGACCATACCACATATCCATGAGTTGGATTCAGTTGAGCATCTCATGCATATCATTATGTTTATGATATATATATGATACTTTCGACTTGGATTATGTGATTCTTTAAGTCGTCAGTATTTCAATTCAACAATGGTTTTTTTGTATCGATATTGAACATGAGTGTTCAAACATGCACATATTTTAAAGAGTATATGATTTTAAACGTAACATGCATTGTAAAACTAGTAGTGATAGATTCTTACTGAGTATAGTATATACTCACCCTATCCTTAACATTTTTCAGGATAGTTCCATTCACGAGTAGAAGACGCTTATGTTAGTGCTACGAGCAAGTAAATCAAAAGGAGACAATCATACATGTAAGTAAACACTCTACCCTTTGGACATGTATTTGTATTTATTTACAGTTGGGTTGTGAGCTGTGACTGGATAGACCTGGGAAAACATTTATGATTTCTGAAGTTTTGCAAAAACTACTTTGGTTGTTGTGAAAGTAAATGACACTCGGGGTTTTCAAAACGAGTTTAAAACTAAAGATTTTTTGCTGCATTGCATAGTTTTTATAAAATGGTTTTCAAATAGGAATACATCCCGCCTTAGGAATTTAGATCTTGCATTTAAAAATGCATGGGAAAACCCAGGTCGTCACATTGGCGCAATGGTAAAAGTTGTTGTCATGTAACCTTGAGGTCACGGGTTCAAGGCATGGAAATAGCCTCTTGCAAAAATGCAAGGTAAGGCTGCCTACTATAGGCCCTTGTGGTCCGCCCCTTCCCCAGACCCCGCATAGGTGGGAGCTTTGTGCACCAAGGCTGCCCTTTTTGCTCGGCTTCATATTTTCCTATTTGACATTGGTTGTCCAAATGATTTGAGCTAATTATTTTGATTGTATTCTTACTTGGTCAGTACGTTTCAACAATTTTGCTAGGATTTGTCATTCATTGGGTGGATGGACAAATCCTCTGCGGATCCATGGCAACTTTGCTTTATTTGTTGATGAGATTTATGATTCTCTGTTTAGTCCAGTTGAATTTTTCTTCTTATTACCTAGTGGCACTATTCATTGATTTCATATTTGAAGATTTCTAATGGCACATTAGAAGCATTTATCATGTGACCTTGAGGTCACGGGTTCAAGGCCTGGAAATAGCCTCTTCAAAATACAAGGTAAAGCTGCATACTATTGAACCTTGTGGTCTACCCCTTTTTCGGTTTGACTTTTCTTTTTTGATTACTGGCCTTTTGTTTTACTCAAACTGAAAAAGACAAAATTGATCTTTAAATCCTTTGTTATTTCCTCCTTGCTTTCACCCTACAATCTCCCTCTCCTCCTTACTTCTCTGCTACAATCACTCTCTTCTCTGTCTACTTTAGTCTTTGTAATGCTTTTTGTATTTTCTTTCAGCTACAATGACTGTCACTTCTCTATCTCCTTCAGTCTTTATATTACTAAGACTAAAGTTTAATGAGAAGAACCATTTTTCATGCCAATTTATAGCTGATTTCTATTATATGAACCATACATTTTTATTATCACCATAGATTTCAAGAGAATGCTAGAAGCTATTCTCTGTTCCATTTTGCTTTTATTACCAAGTCTTTCCCACATAGGATCTATATTGGGGCTTTTCCTTGTTTAGTTCATTTGATCAACATGGTTAGTGGACTTTGGTTTAATTTCTAGTCATGGTAGTATATACATGAAAAAGTTGAATAACGAGGCTTGTTATGCAAATCTCTCTCTCTCTCTCTCTCTCTCTCTCTCTCTCTCTCTCTCTCTCTCTCTCTCTCTCTCTCTCTCTCTCTCTCTCTCTCTCTAAATTAAATCAAGATGACATTTAGATAGATTATATATACAATTTGTCAAACATGAAATACTAAGCTCCGCAACAAAGCATCATTATTTTTCCAACCACAAAATACCTTCTACTTCAATATATTGTTAGCACACACTACAACAAAAAGCTAAGAAATAAATGAAAATATATTCTTTTAGATAAAACCATTAACCATACTTATACATAATACTATATTTTAACAGAGCATATCATATATCATCCCATTAAAAGTTTAGGTAGATAAGCAGTCAGAATGGTCACCATGACAAATAGGAGTTTTCTTTCTTGTTGTCGTTCTTCTTTCTTTTATTAAAGAGAGAGGCTTTCTTCTATAAAAAGATCCATTAAAATCAAAAAGAAATTTTAGCTAGGAAGGGAAGAAATTAAGAGAAAGAAAAAAGAATAGGACATTTTTAGTGCCAACACATATGAAAGAGAACTTGCCTATGCATTGAATAATTTCTGAGATTATAAATGGATACTTTTATAAATTAAAATTTTATCTTAGAAGCATATATTAGCAATCAAGTACTTTCCTCTTTAAAGTACATGATCTCTAATAGGCTATTATTGAGAAAATTTCTCATAGCTTGGATATCTTCAATTAGTTGAGATCACCACTAAAGAATATTTTTGGGCTATGATTTATCTAATATAGAGCTTATGGATGGTTTGAATAAGTGAATATGTATAAAATATATTTTTTCAATGAATTTAATGAGTTATATTAAATTAAAAGTGTTTTACATGAGCTTAAAAAATATCATGCACTGTCAAAATTGCTTTAACTATGAAAAGTTTTTTTATAGCTATATATATATATATATATATATATATATAAACCAATACATTGTGCAAGAGTTATATGAATTTTAAACTTTTAAAATGAAAGGATATAAAAAAGCTAGATCTTAGTGAAATAAGTAATATCTAAATTTTTTATTAGGTTCATGTATTCATTTAAGAACTAAGGAACAATATTCTGGTACTCTTTATAGTTTCCCTTTTCGAGATTAATTCGTCTCCATGGTGCAAATGGATATAATTTTGGTTACAAAGTTGTTTCTAATGGTAGAGAAGTCATACAAATTATAATTGTATAAGAAAATTTATATTTGGCATGATTATTTATCAAATTCATGTTTAAGAACATCAAGGTACTTTTCAATTTAACTAAAGGAAAAGTACTAGTTAAGAATGTTCTTAACATTAAAATAGTTGGCTCTGCATGTAATTTAGTGGCAAATGTCACAAATACATCCATCATATAAAAGCATTTTTAAATGATTTCCCAAGCCTTAACAACTAATAGGCATTATTTTCTCACAACCAATTATTTATAGCTTTAAAAGACACACACACATATATATTGTGATTAAGGGGTATTTTTGTCTATAAAAAATTATTTTAAATTGCTAATGGGCATTTTCTTTTTAGTATACCTAAAGGATCTATTAGTATCAACTAAGATCAAACTAATCATTTACTTTTTAAAATGAATGCATAGTTGTCTATATATCTCTCTTTTAAATTAGGTATAGATCTACAATTTGAAGATCTTGCATAATATAGTCAGGAAGAAGGAAGCCATATATAAAGACAAGGTTATATAATTATAAATTATATAAGAAAAAGTAGTACATAACTATTCACAAAGCGAAAAAGAAGAATTGGTTAAGAGACTATTCCTTATATTGAAACCATCTTCATCCAAATTACCTAACTCTCTTATGACATTATTGTAGTAGTCATTGGGACCAATTCAAAAGACAACATAAAGTATAAATTAACAAATAGAAATAAATATGAGAAGAAGACGAACAAAGGAAGCATAGTATTAATAATAAAGTACACAACTTGAGATGAAGAGAGTATTAGAAGTGCAAAAGAACATAATGTCATTTTTCTCTTACACATACACAGATATAATGAGATTAGATGGTGTTGGTTAGTGTTGAAAAAAGGTAAAATATTAATAGTAAAATACATGGCTTAAATTGGTGAGAGAGGATCAAAAGCACCAAAAGAATAATGATTTATTTTTACATGTGGATGGAGAGTGAGATCATATACATTGAATAGAGTTAAAAAGAGAGGAAACTCTAACATTTGAGACAATTTTATATGAGAAAGAAAAGAGTAAAAAATTATCTAGGAGCTTTTAGTAAGAGATAGACAAGATATAGATAAATAGGGAGTTTAAAAAGAAGGAAAAAAAACAATAAATACTAATAATGGAGCATTATTATTGTCCTCTAGTAAGTAGTTGAAACTCTAAGAAATCTAAATCTAAGAAAAGGAGAGAGAGAGAGAGAGAGAGAGAGAGAGAGAGAGAGAGAGAGAGAGAGAGAGAGAGAGAGAGAGAGAGAGAGAGAGAGCTATTAAATTTATTAATAAATGACTCTCAATAAGAAAGATAAAAAATTTATCAATAAGAAAGAAAAACATTTATCAAACCCTCTATAGGCAAGAGCTTCCTGCACTTGGCTTCCCTAAATATGGTTGAGAGAAAAGATAACTCTTAATCTAATAACCATCCAATAAGAAAGATAAAGCATTTGTTAATAAAAACATCTTAAGGTAAAAAATAAAATAGAAAGATAGGACATGAAAATTTATTATGAGACAATCAAGAGTGAATACAATTAAAGTTAGGTTGGGCCAATATATATTAACCAATGCAAAGGTCTCTCTTCTAATGACATTTATTAGTAAAAAAGCTAAGATTAAGAAGAAGAAAACAAAAGGAGAGGAATAAAAGATTTAAAAGAAAGAAGTGACATGTGACACTTTTTCATAAAAAGGCATATCATCTTATATCATAGCAGATTGAAAGAAAAGATAACCCTTAATCTAATAGCTAGCCAATAAGAAAGACAAAACATTTATCAATAAAAATCTTCTAAGAATAAAATGAAATAGAAAGATATAAGAAATTTTATTATGAGACTATAAAAAGATAATAAATAAAATTAAAAGAAGTTACTTTAGGGCCCACATATATTAACTGATGCAAATATGTCTATTTTAATGACATTAATTTATCATAAAAATGCCAAGATTAAGAAGAAAAGAGAAAGAAGTGACATATGACACTCTTCTATGAAAAAGCACAACATCTTATATTAAATTAGATATATTTGAATGACCTCATATACTTGTTTTAGTCCCTTAAAAAAGAATTTTGAAAATGAAGGGTCAATATATTTTTCTCATGAAAACATAGGGTAATATCATTTTAGGATGGAGAGAGCAAATTTCGCAGGTGATTAAAAAAGATTCCACTTGCTATACGGATGAGGAAGAAGAATGATTTGGAGAGTTAACAAACAAGAAGAAACTTCTCGATTAAGTCTGCGTATGCATTGCTAAATAATCATATAAACAAATAAATTGTGCACAAAAATCTGGAACTCAAAATCTCTTCCCAAAGTAATAATTTTTTCTTTTTAAACGATGAACTCATGCACTCAGTCACACAAACCTTTAGAAGCCGTGAACTCGTGACCTTCACAATTGAGAGCTAACTCTTGCTTCACTGTGCCTTGCTCACACACACACGCAAAATAAATATTAGTTTATGTGGATTCTCTTACATAGTATATTACCATCACCTGTAGGAAAATACTAACAAAATGAATGCTGTTTATGAAATGGATGCGAGTTATGAAGATTATAAACTTGCAGATATTCAGAGATGGCAGCAGCAAGGAATAAGAAGACAACAATGGGTTGGATGGAATAAACCACCAGAAGAATGGTTGAACCTTAATTTGTATGGGTCATCAAAAGGACATCCAGAACAGGCAGAAGCGGGGGGCCTAATCAGAGGCCATGGAGGAAACTTGGTGGTGGCATACTGTATCTATTGGGAAACACAACAAATAGTATGACTGAATGGATGGCTGTCTACTAAAAAAATTACGTTGGGTGACTCTATACTATGGACTAAAAATAGCTGACAAATTAAAAAGAACAATTTCACTGTTGCACCAGGACTCCCTTCATAATGGATGGCTCTATAATATGGACTAAAAATAGCTAACAAATTAAAAAGATCTGTTTTGTGGATATAGGGGGATTCACGAATCATCATATCGACCACAACTGCCACCAAAGGAACCACCACCTATTTGTTCCAAAAGAATATCGAAGACACTGATAACACACACCTTCAAGCAAGGAAACATGTGTGCAGATAAAATGGCAAATGAAGCAACATCAAAGGAGATCATCTGCACATTGATCAGGGAACTGCCAAATTTCCTGCAACATGCATCTATAACCTATGGGAAGATAATATGGGATTAAGGAAGTATAGAATTATTAGGATTTGAGCAATAGTATTTTATGGTTTGTAATAAGTAGATGTAGGATTTGAAGTTTTACTATCTTTCACGAGTGCTCAGAACTACCTGTAAGGATAGACAGTTTGGACTAAGGTGTAGGCTCCATTATGGCATATTTTAAGTCCGCCACCTTTTTCCTCCATACACAGTGATAGATTTTTATAAATCTAAGTCATTCATTATGTTCGGAATAATTTGGATAGGAAATACAAAATTTCAAGCTCATTGGATACTTTCAACTTACCCTTCCTTTTATTAAAAATCATAACCATTGATTTTTATAAAATTTTCAAAGACACCGTATCAGTGGTTAGCATAATCAGAATTCATTGATTGCTCACGGATCAACCAATTTTCGTATGCCAAAATTGATGAATGGCTGTGGCATGGACTCCTATGCTTTTGAGCTTGCGTGGACTCCTCCCGTGACTCTTATCTTTGGATCATATATATTCACAATCAGTAGTGAGTAATATTGACAATGTGGTGTAAGTACTTTATTTTTCCCTTTTGTCCTTTGGAATGTTTTCATCACATGGTCTGAGAAACGATTGGACTGCCATTGATGGAGACTTACCAGATATTTGATTAACTAAAACTTGGCTTTGTCACATGCTTCTCCTGATGCCAAAGCAGCTCGTAAACCAGTACACAAGTTCACATCCATAAAAAAATACATGTTGTACGCTTGGGCTTGGTTTGCTTTCCCAAAATGATTTTCCAATTTACACATGCGAACATGATTTCAGTCATGTTGAAGTTACTTCCTTTGCTTTTCTCTTCAAATCTACTGGGGTCCAACACTAATTTTGCATGGATCAAAACTTTCAAACTTCATTCTAATAGGATAAGTTACAGTACCCTTCAAAGAATTAAAAGAAAGGTGATCAAAATTGGATAGTCCAAGTTTCTTTAAGCCAAAATATGAAAGCCATAAACAATATACGACAGTTTTAGAGCTTCAAAGTATGTTTAATGGCAAAAGGGTCAAGAAAAACAAAATGATAGAATTAAAAGAGTTTGATCCTGGCTCAGAACGAACGCTGGCTATATGCTTAACACATGTAAGTCGAACATTGTTTTCGGGGAGCTGGGCACAAGGAAAAGAGGCTCCTAGCTGGATCTTACAATTTTTTCTTTCATTTGGGCTCGATACCTATTTGTGTTTAGGACCATGCACAAAGAGTTGAGACACATATTATATGAGCAAAAATGCTTATTCCGCGTAAAGAAAATAGCATAAAATTTTCTCCACTGATAGATTTTTATTAATCAAATGAAAGTGAAACCCTTTAAGTTCTTGATTACGTGTGAAAAATAAAATATAAAACTTTTGATTATCCATCGCATACCTTCATTGGCCTCAAGCTAGAATAAGTCATGTAAGTTTTGTGGGAGTCATAAAGGAACCAAAGGCAAATATGACTAGCCATGAAAAGGTCCAATGACAATTATTTTATAAGGTTCCCAGAACGATAAGACAATAAGCCTACATAATGCTGGCCAGCATATACACTAATCAAGCAACTTGAAGATCATGACTAGTGCTTTGTTGGATAAAGTGTTTGTTTTGGCATAGGAGATAAGTCCTAAACTAGGTTATGCAGGCATATATAAGCATGAACCAAGGCTTGGTGTTTAGCCAATGACCAACTTAGATTTGAGTGGTCTAAGCCTGATTGGTCAATTCCTCATGTACAATATCATGGCTAGGGCCAAAGTAGTCTAAAGCTCATAATGGTTAACCATATACATCAGCATAAGTGAACAAATACCTAAATGGTCCAAGCCAAGCCTTGAGGAGCATAGACTAATATGGATCATGGCTTTATAGCAAGAGGGAGATACAAAGTTAAGCTAAAAATTACCGGGCAAAGACCAATATGGGTCATAACTCAATCCACAAGAAGTCTGGGATTGATTATAGAGGTACGCTTATGCTTTTTCTAAACACCTTAAAAAGGCAAAAAAATTGAAAATTTTCTCACCTCAAGGTTAGGGGGAGAGAGATAGCTCGTCTTCTTGATTTGAGAGTGACTTTGATATCTCTTCAAGAGGAGACTTGATTCTAGAACGTTGGAATGGAGAGAGAGAGAGAGAGAGAGAGAGAGAGAGAGAGAGAGAGAGAGAGAGAGAGAGAGAGAAAATGCTTCTACCTACCAGTGTTTCTAGATGAAAGTTTCAACAGTCATGAATTAAATGAGTTTTTTTACCTTTTTGCTCCTTCAAAATCTCAAGTAAATGGCTGTGAAGCCATTCCATGAGAAAAATAACGCTAATAAATGGAAGTCCTACACTGAGCCACTTAAAGCACCTTTAATGTGCCCACATATAATGTTTTATTAAGCGAGAAAACATGTAGAGTTATGGGTATAAAGTGATTTTTTTAAATAATAATAATAATAATTGCAACCTAACCTTACTAACCCTATTAGACCTTAGGATTTTCGAAAAAATCATCCTAAAAAAGATTTGACAAGATAGCAACCCAATCTTCATTGCCCCTACTAAATCTTAGGAATTTTAGTTTATTAAGTCTTTTAAGTAGGAAGAGAGTTGTTTGTTAACGTTGTCTATTTCCTTCATTTATTGCTTCCACCAGCCAAGAAGAAATTCAGGTTGTATAACCATATGTGACCCACAACCAACCAAGTTCCCACAAAATCAATCTCACAAGGCATGGCAAAGTGAACTCTTGGAAATCTTAGTAATTGAACTTTGTGATCCAATTAATCACTACCATGCCAAATCCTTGGCCCAAATCCCATATACCAACCCTTTTATCAGGTTACAGAAGAGGTAAATGATGGTATTCTTGTTGATGAACCATGAAATGAAAGCACTGGGACTTCAACAGTGGGGCGAGTATTGGCTGGAGTCAAGTTTGCTAGCTGAAAGACAAACACACATCACTTTCAAGACCTGCATATCCGGTGGGAATCTTAGCTCTGTATGGAATTGAATTTTTGATAGTTACTGCTGAGGACAGTTCTTTCCCAACTTTATCATTGAGGGCTGTCATTGAATGATGGGGTCCAGGTTAATGAAGATTGAGGCCCCTCCTTGGACACATGACATACATGTCCATTCATGGGCCCATAGGAGCTTAGATAAGTTGGTTGAAAGTTACTAGATTGGTTGAAAGGTCACATTTTTCTATTGACTTTTTTTCCCCAGTACATTTAAAACCTACCATTTGGGGTCTATTTGCTAATTTGTTATGTAGTAGACTGGGATTTGCCTGTGTACAAATGGCCACTAAAAATAGGACTAAGGCGGTCACTACAATGCGCTGGTAGAGTTAAGTTGAATAACCGGCACCAGCGGCAGTTAAGAATGCCGATAAGTTAGTTGGCCGACTGTAGCGGCTGCATTTAGTAGCAGGAAAGCCCAGACCCCACGAGCGTTCCATGGCAAACAAGACCTTCATTTCATGCTCTTCTGGGCTTCTTCTATCATTTCCTTAGCCCCTGAAACTTTGTGTTCATGGACTCTCTCTCTGTCTGTGCCATGGAAGGAGTGGAGCTCTCTGCTATGGAGGACAACAAGGAGCCATTTCAGACACCAGCCAATGAGCCCAAGTCGGAACCGAAACCGCCGGTTCCATTCTTCGGGTTGTTTGCTCTTGCCGATACGATAGATTATTTCTTGATGCTCTTTGGAAGTATTGGAGCTTGTGTTCATGGCGCTGGACTACCCGTGTTCTTCTTGCTCTTTGGCCGCTTGATTGATTCATTGGGCTCCCTGTCTTCAAATCCTCATAGGTTAAGTTCTGAAGTTTCCAAGGTACATTGACTGTTACTGAAATTTTTGTGCTTCTGGTTCTAGTGTCAAGCCGAAGCAGACTGTAAACGGATAGAATGTTTACGGCGGGCTTCTGATACCAAAAAGACCATGACTTCATTGAATGGTGTTTATAGCAATCTAAGTCACTGATTGGATATTACACACTGTATACCATGAGGCACCCAGTTTTAGTTTCTTGTTTGAGTACCGAGTCTAAGGCAGTAATGTTGAAAAAATTTGAATGAGTGAAATGTTTTGTTCATAATTTCAGTAACTTCTGATCAAGATTCTGAGTCTGTAGCTACAAACCATGGGGAGTTCCCACTTTTGTCCTGTTTGAGTACTGAATCTCAGTCAGTGATGCTGATAGTAGTTCAATTTAGAGTACTTAGAGTGCGTGAGTTGTTTTGTTCAGTAATTGTCTATTTGTCTCAAAATTGCAAAAAATTATGACTTGACTGGATGATGTCTATATTGATTGGATGAAATTACAGAATATACCATACATGACCAAGTTTGGAGCTGTTTGAGCACTGAACTTCTAGCAAGTTCAGGTAGTGAAATTTCTTTGTCGCTGATTTGGGTGGTACACGTTTCGTGATTGGAACTTCTTAATTTATTTATTTATTAATTTTTTTCCGTAGAATAGTCGTTTTCGCTATTTGGTACCATGACTTCCTCTTTTGGAGTTCATGAATCAATAAGAAGCTTTAATAGCAAAGAGAATCTGCTTTGTCTCTGAACTGAATTTGCTTCTCCTCCAATATGTGGATGGAAATGTATAGAGCAGCTAACTAGTCTTGTTAACAAATCTACTTTGGAAAGAACGGACTGATATCCATTTTGGAATCCACTTTTATGGACAATTCATCTGTATCTTCTTTTGTATGTGATACTCTTCATTTGCCAGAGAGTCTTGCAAGAGTTGGATTAGGTGAATTTCATTAGAACCAAAGAGTGAGTGTTATTGAGTGAAAATGCTGCAACAAGCACTTATAGCAGAGTAATAAAGGGTAAAGCCTACATAGATACTGTATATGTATACTTACGTACATAATGTCAGAGTATGTATGTAGGGAGAGACCAAGAGAGAGAGAGCAGCAGCAGCAGCAGCAGCAGCAGCATATTTCAAATTCTCAAGAGCTAACATCCCTGCAGAAATGATCCAAAAAACATCCTTACTTAGGATCCACGAGGCATAAATCAACTTATACTTTTTCATTTCAAATTCATTACTAGTCAAGTTAGAAACTAATATACTTAACAAAGATTGGCTTACACTTAGACACTGAGGAGTTTCTCAAGGTGATCAATGGTTTCACACTGTGGCTGATAGGGTGGTTTTCAGGCTACAACTAATCAAGTGTTCCATGAGAGATCAAATTATATTGAAATAGGTAGATTGGCATTGTGAACTCAAATCTAAAAAGAAAGAAGAAAGACAGAGAAGATGATCACTTCGAGGGGATGGAACCTCCTCTTTCAAGTTCAATTCAAGAAGAACCCGGATCTCCTAACTCACAATCAAGCTAAATAAATATTTTCTCATTCATTCCCGTTTTTCTTGAACAGCTTTACATCTATATATAACAATCTTAAAAACTTCTAATAGAAATTTCAATAAGAAAGGAAACTAATATCCAATAGGAAACAGGAAACTATCTTAGAAAGTGGCTAAAAGTAGGAAACAATCTTAATATAACTATAACTTGAATAAAAACTTTGTAGCTAAATAGAATAGGACTCCTAGTTAGCAACTTAACCATATTACCTTGATATCACCCTTAGTTGATTCAATATCACTCGGATAATAGTATAATCTCTGTCGTTCCTGAATCATTGGCATATTGTTGGAAAGTAACTTTATGCAATCAAGGAATGACTGTTAGTTTTGCTCCAATCAACTTCTGCCAAAGACTTTAAATATCAACTCTCCAAAATTGAAATCTACAAACTGTAATATTCTCCAGCCTAGTTATCTAATTTCTTAAAGTTTGACCCCCTGGGCTATACATGTAAGTTTCAAGCTAGCCACAATGAATAGAGAAAACATTGAAAGACTGTTCTTTCATGCTTTCAGAGTTACCTATGAGTAAGGTATCATGACAATGTATCCTGACATTTTTATCCACTCAGATAGAGATCTTGATATTTGTATTTTTGGAACTCTTTTTCTTTTGGGAATGTGTCTCCCATGCACAGCCCCCCGGTCACACAAGTGGGACACTCCTTGCGCCACTGCACTAGAAGACTTTGGTGCTGTATTTGTGGAAAATAATCACCTGTGTCTAAACTTGCATTTACTTCCACGTTATCATAACATCATTTGATCCGTACTATAGGGTACTGCAGTTCTTTCTCATCAAAAAATTCTCTCTAGTGTTGGTCCTCATAATTCCAGTATGCAGGCTGAAATCTAGTTTGGAAAATAAAAGAGCATATCATCGTTTCGTAATATATGATACCAGTTCTCACTTTGCACAGAATATGTGATACTTACTTTCCCAGTATGTCTGCACTTCTTTTCAAGATGTGGTGTTTTTCCAGAAATTTGAACTCGCTGACTTCTGTGTTTCATTTTTATTGCAGCACGCTTTGCAATTAGTTTATCTAGGAATTGTTGTTTTCGCATCAGCATGGATAGGTACGTCATGAATTTTAAGCTCATTATATATTACCCTTCTTATCCAATAACACTTGGGAGTACCTGCTGAATATTTCTAAGTCTTTTCTCTCTGCTTTGCTAACTTAATTTAGAATTACCTTCCAAACGGACAGCAAAATATGCTTCTTGAAATTTATTGAGTGTCAAGATTCTCACTGATTATCTGCACCATGTATGATTTGTGTTAGTTGGTTCAAATCCATCAATAGACAAACATGAGCGTGTTCAATATGTGCATGAGTTTCTGTTGGTTGTCCTGCAGGAAGAATAATGACTTGTTTTTTCTAAACGATAAGAATTATTCACTTTGACAATACTTAGTAGATGATGTATGTAAAGAAACATCCTAATATTCTCTGATGAATATGATTCCGAACCTTGTTTTCAGGGGTATCATGTTGGATGCAAACTGGGGAGAGACAGACAGCCCGTTTAAGAGTGAAGTACCTCCAATCAATTTTGAGAAAAGACATCAACTTTTTTGATACAGATGCCCAAGATGCAAATATCATTTTTCGCATTTCAAGTGATGCAATACTTGTGCAGGATGCAATAGGTGATAAGGTATAAACACCCTAAAAAATTCCAGTACAGCTTTTTGTTGGGCTGCATCATATTATGGGAAGTGATATGCCGACCTTTCTAAGTAGGCCTCAAACTGAGGCTCTCTCTTCAGATGACACATTCCCATTTAACTTAAGTAAGCGGTTAGTGCATTTTACCAGTCAAAGGCAATTAACTAGAGTCTGGGGTCAAATGGTACACATGGCAGGCTGAGAGGGAGCCTCACCTTGAGGCCTACTCAAAGAGCTTTAGTTTATCATTACCCTTATATTATAACTGCAGGTTTTTCTGTTGAATTTGGTTATGTTACAAGTACGGGACTTATTCTCATCATGGGAACTTTCTTGTAATGTAACAAAATCCAATGAAAAAGGTGAATATTTCGACCATAAAAACTTGCAAAACTTCGTGGTATTAGATTTAATGATGCTGCAAAGACAAGTTA
The DNA here is from genome assembly GCA_035236585.1 of Warburgia ugandensis. Taxonomy (NCBI): domain Eukaryota; kingdom Viridiplantae; phylum Streptophyta; class Magnoliopsida; order Canellales; family Canellaceae; genus Warburgia; species Warburgia ugandensis. The sequence continues at coordinate 48,017,126 of CP141129.1, forward strand.
GTAACGAAGAACAAGTATATGTATATGCCTTTTACTAGTGACCAATATAAGGTCACAGAATAAAATTAGTTTAGAAGCTTTTTCTGTAATAGCTTGGTACCTCAAGCACATTGTGCAGGTTCTGTCTTGAGTTGGCAAGTTAAATGATTCTTGATGATGTACTAAACATGTACATTTGTATCTTAGTGCAGATAGGCCACTGTTTGCGGTACCTTTCTCAGTTCATTATTGGATTTGCCGTTGGATTTTTATCAGTATGGCAGCTTACACTGGTTACTTTAGCTGTTATTCCCTTGATTGTTATTGCTGGAGGTGCATATACAGTAACCATGTCAAGTATATCAAAGAAGGGGGAGACTGCATATGCTGAAGCTGCGAAAATAGCAGAAGAGGTAAGAGTCTTTGCCTCCTTAGTTCCAAATATCTCTAATAGTGCATCACAATGATTAGCTTTAGTAGAAAGAGAAACATCATGATGCAGAAGAACAAAATGTGACATTTAATCACATGAAAACTCGGTAGTCTGACTAATAGATCAGTCCAAATGCATTATAAGTCATGCATATGGATTAGTCTTTTGAAAGAGGAACATGTGAAGAACTTGAGCACCGCACACAGTAGCCTTTAAGCAGTGCACAAAAGGTATTTTGACAAGCAAAGAATTGACTTTACTTTCTAATCATGCATATAAACCTCATTCTGGGTCCAAAAGCATCATCATCAAATGGAAACTCAGTTTATGTCTACAGTTCAAAGTCCAGATCGATCTTGTAGTTGAGTTGAGCCTGAGAACTTGATAGGAAAAAGTTAAATTACCTTTGGTTCTAAATATCAACTGTTTATTTTACTTCAAATTGTCAGATATTGGTTATCTCAAAATTTAGTTAAACCTTTGGTTCTAAATATCAACTGGTTTTTTCACTTCAAATTGTCAAATGTTGGTCATCTTAAAAGTTAGTTAAACTCAATCTAGACTATTTAAGGTGCACAATTAGTTAATTAAGAAGTGAGCAGCAACCTGAAATACATTTCTTTTTACTTCAATCAGGTGATTTCTCAGGTGCGTACTGTGTATTCCTTTGTTGTAGAGGACAAAGCAGTCAAAACATATTCAAGGTCACTTGACGAGGCTTTAAAGCTGGGGAAGAAAAGTGGAATTGCAAAAGGACTGGGTGTTGGCAGCACATACGGACTTCTGTTTTGTGCATGGGCATTACTTGTTTGGTATGCTGGTCTCCTTGTCAGGCATGAGGTCACCAATGGTGGTAAAGCATTTACCACAATTCTGAATGTTATCATGAGTGGATTGTAAGCACCTGGTGGAAACTTTCTTCTGCTTTTCTTACCATCGTTAAAATGTTTGTTTTAACACTGTTTTCCTTTTTCCAGTGCTCTTGGCCAAGCAGCTCCAAACCTGGGAGCATTTGCCCAAGGTCGGGCTGCTGCAAGTAATATTATAAGCCTGGTAGAAGCAGATTCTAGTTCTACTGAAAATCCAGAATGTGGAATACTTTTACGAAAGGTGTCTGGGCATATTGAATTCTGTCAGGTCTCTTTTCAATACCCCTCAAGGCCAAATATGGTTTTTGAAGATCTAAACTTTTCGATAAGTGCTGGAAGGACCTTTGCTGTGGTGGGTCCAAGTGGATCCGGGAAGAGTACTATTATCTCCATGGTTGAACGATTCTATGATCCCACGTCAGGTAAATGAATAGTGCACTTCACTAGCAATAATCCAATACTGATAATAGGCTGAATATATTTCCTTTGAGTGCGCTTGCACAACTTATGTATTAATGTTCTTTAGGAAAAATACTGTTGGATGGTAATGACTTGAAGACTCTTCAATTGAAATGGCTAAGGGATCAGTTGGGACTAGTTAGTCAAGAGCCAGCATTGTTTGCTACATCTGTGGCTGGGAACATTCTGTTTGGAAGAGATGATGCAGACATGGATCAAGTCATGGAAGCTGCGAAAGCTGCAAATGCACATTCTTTCATACAAGCTTTACCTAATGGGTACAACACACAGGTTGGAATAACCTCTGTGAGAAAAGACTGAAATGTGTTTGCTGGTATCATTCTCTTTAAATATGAAAAACAAAGACGTCTAATCCAGCATATAGTTATACTTCAAACATTTTAGTTCCTTTCTAATCATAGTGTCTGTCAAATTAAGGTAGGAGAGGGAGGAACTCAGCTCTCTGGAGGACAGAAGCAACGGATTGCCATTGCTAGAGCAGTTCTAAGAAATCCCAAGATTTTACTTCTAGATGAAGCCACCAGTGCACTAGATGCAGAATCTGAACTCATCGTTCAACAAGCACTTGAAAGAATCATGTCAAATAGGACGACAATTGTTGTTGCTCACAGATTGTCGACAATCCGTGATGTTGACACCATCGTCGTCGTGAAGAATGGAAAAGTTGTTGAAAGTGGTGATCATTTGGAATTGATGTCTAAGGGAGGAGAATATGCCAATCTAGTGATGTTGCAGGTAACAACAAACGTTGAACATCAGAGACAAGAAAGCTTTAGGGAATCTATGTAAGTATTCCTGAACTGTTCCTTTGATAAAAACATTATATTCACATGTGATTATGTTGTTCAGGGGACTCCACACAACTCTAATCTGTGGGATTATACATTCAGGGACTCCTCTTGTGCAAGTCAATTTTCAGAACTTCGAAATGGATCAGAACATCATAATGGAGAGGAAATGGACTCAGTAGATCTGCAGATAAAAAGAAAAGATGTGGTTCAACCCAGTTCAGCCTCAAAGTCATCAATTGGAAAACTGATTGGACTTAATGCGCCAGAGTGGCCATATGCACTACTTGGGTCCGTGGGAGCCATTCTTGGAGGCGTAGAAGGTCCTCTATTTTCCCTTGGAATCACACATATTCTAACTGCGTTCTACTCTCATGAAAAGCATGAGATCAAACGTGAAGTCGAAAGGATGTCTTTCATATTCATTGGAGTAGCAGTCATTACTGTGCCTATATATCTGTTACAGCACTACTTCTACACCTTGATGGGAGAGCGAGTTACTTCTCGTGTCCGCCTCTTTATGTTCTCAGGTTTTGTACTCCTGCTCTTCTTCTTTCACCTTTATAGATGCTTCCTTTCTAATCCAGATTATAAAAATTATTTGACGGCTTAACCTGTAGAAAGAGGAAAAAGTAAGACTTCATAAGAGTTGAGAGCTTGGAGGAGAAAGTAATATAGATGCACAGACTTACACAATTGTAGAGTTGTCATCGTGTGACCTTGAGGTCACGGGTTCAAGGTACAGAAAACAGCCTCTTGCAAAGTGCAAGGTAAGGCTGCCTAGTATTGACCCTTGTGGTCCGCCCTTTCCTCGGAACCCACATATGTGGGAGCTTCGTGCACTGGGGCTGCCCCTTTTTACTTACTCAACTTACCAGCTAAGCTGAACTCAATTAACAGGTACTTGTTTTAGTTTTTGTAAACCAACTGTTTTCCTACTGCAGCTATCCTTCGGAATGAGATCGGGTGGTTTGATTTGGATGAGCATAGCAGTGGGTCATTGGTATCAACTTTAGCTGCTGATGCCACATTAGTGAGGAGTGCACTAGCAGACCGTCTGTCAACAATTGTTCAGAATGTATCACTTACTGTAACAGCATTTGTCATCGCATACCTTCTCAGTTGGCGGATGGCACTTGTTATGATGGCAACCTTCCCTGTACTTGTTGGAGCTTCAATAGCGGAGGTAAGTATTTAACCGTTTGATCAAGTCCGTCAGTACTTTCGCTCTCAAGGTGTTCAACGGAAAAGAATAGTTTGATTTTTATTCTTTTTTAAGCTCTGACCAAGTGTTTTGTTGCTCATGTTATATACAGCAACTATTTCTGAAGGGATTTGGAGGAGATTACACCCGTGCTTATTCTCGGGCTACAGCAGTTGCCAAGGAAGCCATAACCAATATACGAACTGTGGCTGCATTCAATGCTGAGGACCGAATTGCCGCCCAATTTGCCCGTGAACTTGATGAACCAAATAAGCAAGCTGCTTTACGTGGGCAGATAGCAGGTGTGGGTTACGGATTGACCCAGCTACTTGCGTTTTGTTCCTATGCACTAGGCCTTTGGTATGCATCGCAACTTGTTAGGCATAGGGAATCCAATTTCGGTGATGTTATGAAATCCTTCATGGTGTTGATGATCACGGCATTGGGCGTTGCTGAAACACTTGCTCTTGCACCTGACATAGTGAAGGGATCACAAGCTCTTGGATCAGTATTCAGTATTCTTGAGAGGAAACCACTCATAGACCCAAATGATCCCAATTCAGAAGTGGTTACAGAAATTAAAGGAGACATAGAATTCAAGAATGTGAGCTTCAAATATCCTGTTAGACCTGACATAACCGTCTTTGAGGGACTGAATTTACGCATCTCAGCGGGAAGAAGCCTTGCAATAGTAGGCCAAAGTGGATCAGGAAAGAGCTCTGTGATTGCACTCATAATGAGATTCTACGACCCAACATGGGGCTCAATTCTGATTGATGGGCGGGATATTCGAAGTTTGAATTTGAGATCGTTAAGGTTGAAAATCGGTTTGGTTCAGCAAGAGCCTGCATTATTCTCTACCACGATCTATGAAAATATACTATATGGAAAGGATGGTGCTACAGAAATTGAAGTGCTGAAGGCTGCTAGAGCTGCAAACGCTCATGGGTTCATCAGTAGAATGCCTGATGGGTATCAGACCCAAGTTGGCGAGCGAGGCATTCAGCTATCAGGAGGTCAAAAACAGAGAATTGCGATTGCAAGAGCAATCTTAAAAGACCCAACAATTCTTCTTCTTGATGAGGCAACAAGTGCATTAGACACAGCCTCTGAGAGAGCGGTTCAAACGGCTGTAGATACGTTAATGGAAGGCCGAACAACTGTTGTAGTTGCTCACAGACTATCAACTATACGAAATGCCGACAGAATTGCTGTTCTACAGTATGGGAAGGTGGTGGAAATTGGTAGTCACAATGAACTAATCAGCACTACTAAGAGTATATACAGTCAATTAGTTAGTCTACAACAGCGAAGCAGTGCACATGTTCTCAGTTGAATACCTCTTTTAGAGCAGACATGGCTTAAAGCTTAGATATAGTTTAATGCTCCACGAGACTGATTCTTCAGGCAAAGTTCAATTGTATGCTTCTGCTTATTGATTATTAGCTTTAAAATTCCAGTCTTGTAAAATTCTTGAAAATAAATGAATTGGCATATTTTTCCCTTTTCCTTTGTATTAAAAAATCTAATGAAATTCATAGTCACTACCGAGCAAGGCATTTGCTTGTTTAGGAACAAGCAGAAATCAATGTAACATCATAATAACTAGCTACTTCCACGTGGTAGTCGTTGGTTTGACTCATCATCTGATCCAACAATGCAACTGAATCTAAGCCATTAAATTATTATCCATGGTGAGTTCCACAATGACAGAGGTTCAACAGTGGTGGGAAAACGATTTCAATCAGTGGATATCCGTTTTATCTGTTTAAAATCCGTAGAGTTGATCGTCTGTGTGATCCAAGGATTAAGTCGGATTAAAACTGTCTAATTTGCTATCTACACGGGTAGATCCATGGATATCTGCTGATATCAGTTTTGAAGGGTAATTTAGAAAATGAGAAACAAAAACAAAATAAGCTACCGATTCATCGAATTTTCCCTCCTCTATTCATCTTCAAATTCCTCGTTCCTCAAAGATGACTTGCTTCTCTCCGCAGCCGTGCAGAAAGACAAATTCAGCCATGGTTATGAGTTCTCTCTCTGCTATCTGATGGATTTTCTATTTAATCATTTGCCTACTATCAGTCATTGGAAGGGGAACCTTGGCACAATGGTAGAGTTGTCGTCGTATAACCTTGAGGTCACAAGTTCAAGGCATGAAAACAGCCTCTTGCAAAATGCAAGGTAAGGCCGTATATTATTGACCCTTGTAGTCCATCCCTTCCCAGACCCCTTATACATGGGAGCTTCGTGCACCGGGGCTACCCTTTCTACCATTTATCATTGATACAATTATGTATTTCATGGGTACCCATCTCAAAGAACTTGATGCATTTTGAGCTAGGTAGTACCTGCCTTAAATTTCTGTTACAGAAATACAAGTGGAAAATCTAAGGTTTTAGGTTGTAGTGGGTTTCTTTAATTTATGAACATTTGATTCTGTGCAAGTGCTAGTGGTTATTTTGTTTTTGGTTCAACAGGTCCAATGTGGTTCTTCTCTTTCTTGCGATTGCAATGGCCAAGTACAGTTTTGTTCTTGATTAATTATTATGCCCAATGCTTTCATTTCTATCATAAAAATCTTCTTTTTATGACACAATTTTGGTTTATTTTTTAGCAAAAGTTAGTTTTGTTTGAGAATTTATTGTTTTTCTTTAAATTTCTTCTAGACCATGTTCTACATTGTTTGATGGGTACTTGTCGTTTTAAGTAATTAGTGGATTATCCACGAATCCGTAATCAGCACCCAATTAGATACGGATTGAAGTTTTTTATCCATGATCTAGTTCAAAGGACTCCAATCCGTATTTGATCCGTATCTGCGGGGATTGAATTGGATTCACTCGGCTTATCCATTTTGTTGTGCTACAGTTTCTACATACCTTTTCAAGTATTGACAAGTGCATCCAAATATACGTGTGAAATTATCCAAACTGTTGTCTTTTTTGTCACAACAGTAGAGTTGTCGTTGTATAACCTAAAGGTCATAGGTTAGAAGCATAGAACTGCCCTCTTATTATCTTTTTTTGTCTCACCTCGAGCCACGGTGCAAGAATCTCCTTGATTTGACAATCCTAATAAGTATCTTTCGGGATCTAAAACGAATAAACACTCGATTTGATACTATTAAGAAAAATGGATGACTAAGATTGTTTGGGATTATGTGCATAGAGCATCGTATTATGGGATGAATGATGTAGATGCTAATCACCAGGAACCCACATGTACTTTTCATTGCCCGTACGTATAATCCAATCAGTTTGCACGCGCGTACAATGTGTCCACATCGAAAATCCACGCTGTAGTTGCCACCCTGGATCGGTCTTTGTCATCACTCAACTGCTACTGACATGCTCGTCAAATGGGACTTGGTCAGAAACGAATTCCAAGTCATACATTTCCTTAGAATAGAAAAACACATGCACTGGAGCGAGTAAAACGGCCCAAATTTCAGAAAAACTGACACCCCAATCACTGTCCTTTCTTGCCATGAAAACCAGCTTAAAATAAATCCCCACGACTTCCGTTTTCAGCCTGTAACCAATCCCTGTCTCTCTCTGTCCATGAAACCACTAAAATAGCATTACCAACATCCAGTGCTGCACAGTTCAAACAACAACAACAACTAGAGTAACCAACATTCTGAGAACAAATGCTATATTTCTTCTATAAATTTTTCCAATCACTAACATCGACTTGAGACTGCCCATTTGAAGATCTTTGCTAGTTGGGAGCAGCAAAGGCGATACAATGTCGTCGATGGCAGGTGTAATTCATCTCAAGCTCTTATGTTTGCTCCTCTTCTATGTGTCTGCTTCGGCCCATCGTGATGGTGCTGATCAGACACAGCATCGAAGCGTGTCTTACGACGGTCGGTCACTATTGATCGATGGAAGGAGACAGGTCTTCTTCTCTGGTTCGATCCACTACCCACGTATCCCAGTGCAGGTACTTGAGTTGTTAGTTAATTTAGTTGATCAATGTTTGTGCTCAAGGATGAATAAGATTATTGATGAAGTGAGATTTCGGTTTGAGGCAGAATTGGGATGACATCATTGTGAAAGCAAAGAAGGGAGGATTGAATGTTATCCAGACTTATGTCTTTTGGAATGTGCACGAGGCAGAGTTTGGCAAGGTAAGAAGAATTTGATCGTCAAGTTGGCCTTTTCTTCCACTTTTTATGTTCAAATATTTGATAATGCATGAATGGTTAGTGTTGAACATAAGTTGGTATCAAGAATGGCAGATGAATTTTTCATAATTCTTTGAATTACAGTTCAATTTCAAAGGAAGGAATGATCTGGTGAAGTTCATCAAGAGAATTCAGGCTCACGGCTTGTATGCGACCCTCAGGCTTGGGCCTTTCATCGAGGCAGAATGGAACTTCGGGTGTGCTTCTTTTTATCTTCATTACATTTAGTTCTACTTCTAGTGATTTTCACTTCATAGATTTCTGATTGCATTGTCTTTATTCTAATCATTACTGATGCATATCAGAGGATTCCCGCTCTGGATGAGAGAGGTCGCAAACATTACCTTCCGTACAGATAATCCACCATTCAAGGTGATCATCTCAACTGCTTCAAAGCCAAATCAACTTAGTTAAAATGCTTGTCAATATGTTCTTCATTTCTTTATCTAATTAAATTATGTACACTAAGAGAAGACACAAACTACCCAACACAAGGATATTATCCGTCATTTGAAACTCAAATTATATAAGCATTCTGAAATTCTGCCTAAAGTTCTTGATACTCCCTTCCTGTTGATACACATCCAGTGTCACAGAGAAAGCAATACTCGAGCATAGGCTCCTCATAGCCAACCCATGTTTCTTAAGATAATTCAAGTGACCTTGCGAAGTTTAAAGGATAAAGGCAAATTGAGAAGCTCCATTTAGCCTTTCCTTAGCTTCAGCCCCTCTGAAAGTATCACCAATCTATGTCAAGCAGAGAAGCCTGTGCACCATTTGCAAGTTAAAGTAGTCTCACCACTGTCCCAAAAATACTTTTTCTGATTCTCACAGAATGAAGGGCAAAGAGATCCATCAAGAATGATCTCATGTTCTCATTTAAGATCATGATGCCTAAATATAGAATTCAAGAATTAAGGTAAGAAAAGTGTTGGAACTGGTATATTATGACAATTCTGTGCACCAAAACAGCATAACAGTTTAGCAGATTTAACAATTGAGTGTAGAATAGAGCTTTATAAATTGTTATACAGATGATATTCAAAATTTTTACAGTCTAACAATTGCTGATTGGTTTTCCATCTGCAGTATCATATGAAAAGGTATGCGAGGATTATAGTGGATATGATGAAGAAAGAAAAATTATTTTATCCTCAGGGAGGTCCTATCATTCTATCACAGGTTCGTCCACTTGGAACAGCAATAGTCTGAAACAAATTATATTCTGTCTTTTCCAATGTTTGGTGATCTTAACATGACCCATTTCAAGTGCAGATTGAAAATGAGTACAACAACATTCAGCTTGCATATGAAGAAGCAGGAACATCATATGTTCAATGGGCGGGAAGCATGGCTGTGGCCTTAAATACAGGAGTTCCATGGATAATGTGCAAGCAAAAAGATGCTCCTGATCCAGTGGTATGACTTTGCTGCTAACCCATCTTCTTGCAGGATGTCAACTGCTCAGCCTGGAGGTGAAGAAAGATTAAATTCTCACCTCTTGGCATATCTGCCCATGCATACGTGGGTTTGGCGAAATATGAGCTAGCAATAAACTTTGCTTCCAAGTTTAGTGAAACCAAATGGTACTTCAACAATTTATCTTGTGATTTTAAATGTATTGTAGCAAGACTTACTATTTCTTACTTATCAAATTTAGATATAGTCTGCAATTTGTTTTTGTAGCAATCAGACTTTAGTACACTGATCCTGAAGTTTTTGACCTTCTTTGAAATAAATACCAGTTGATACACTGGTCGTATTTAACCATACAATCGGAGAAATTACTTGTACTCTTAGTTTGGACATTTTTCTCAGGCCATTCAAAGTGAAAGATAAGAAGTTTGTGTGCAGATCAATGCCTGCAACGGAAGAAACTGTGGAGATACTTTCACTGGTCCAAATAGTCCAGGGAAGCCTTTCTTGTGGACTGAGAATTGGACTGCTCAGTAAGTATAATTCTTGGCAACAAGACCTTGTTACTAATCAACTTTGAAATTGTTAAGTACTTTATTTCAATGTTACAGCTGAATCAAATAAGAACTATATAGTATAAGACTACAAACACTATCCTATTGTACACCAAATATGCACGTGGTTTTGGAAGTACTCATTTTTAAGTCTTGGTTCTAGGAGCTGTCCATTGTGCATAGATAAATGGGGGCTAAGTCAAGAATAATTTTCCCAATCGTCATGGATTTTGAAAGAGAAATGAATTCCATTATGGTGTTGATGATTTCAGGTACAGAGTATTCGGAGACCCACCCTCCCAAAGAACAGCAGAAGACCTTGCATTTGCAGTTGCTCGCTTCTACTCTAAGAATGGGACACTAAATAATTATTACATGGTAGTGCTTGGCTCTCTAATATTCCTCAACAAATGAATTATGAATATATATATATATATATATATATTATTTATTTTATTTTATGTTATTTTCCTAACAGAATTAGCTCTCTTCTCTTGTTCACAGTACCATGGTGGAACAAATTATGGCAGAACGGCTTCCGCATTTGTGACTACTCGCTACTATGATGAAGCTCCTCTTGATGAATATGGTTAGACTAGTCAATGCCTTATCCCTGTTTTTTTGTTATCACATGTGATTTGTTATAAATGGTGAGAGACCAACAAATATTTCAATAGAGGCGTGCAAAAGAAATGTTACACTTCTGTAAATTGCTTCATTGTCCTCCATATACTCTGTAATACAATTACATTCATGTTACCAACTCATTTCATTTGTTTGGGATGTTTCTTCAGGTTTGCTCAGGGAACCAAAGTATGGCCACCTAAGGGACTTGCACCAGGCTGTGAAACTATGCAAAAGGCCTTTGCTTTGGGGAAATTACATTGTCCAACCTCTGGGAAGGGGCCTAGAGGTATTATTATAGATACTACAGTCAGGAACTTGTTACTACAAATAAAACTCAAAGATCCAAACTGGGGTGGTTTTCTTTTTCTCCTTTCTTGAAAGTTAAACTCGTGTGATTATTAGAGTATCTGATAAGTTCTACATTGCAGGCGCGCATCTATGAGATCCCAGGAACCAGTACTTGTGCTGCTTTTCTTTCCAATAATGCAACCAGACTGACTTATAATGTGACCTTCAGGGGAAATCAGTATTCTCTCCCCCCTCGCTCCGTTAGCATCCTCCCTGATTGCAAGACTGTGGTCTACAACACTCTAAGAGTGAGTTACTATTTCCTGGACCTGCTTTTCTTGCACACTACCAAATTTTGGTAGAGAAAACTAATTATCATAAGAACTCATCATCATCATCAAGACCTTATCCCAATTATGGGTCGGCTACATGAATCTTGTTCCTCCATTCCTCTCTATTAAGTACCATGGCTTCATTTAGTCCCAAAGTTTTTAAATTTTCCCTCACCACTTCTATCTACATTCTTTTGGGCCTCGCCCTTGCCCTTTTAGAACTTTCTACTTGTATTGCCTGACTACTTCTAACCAGTGACGTTGGTGATCTCCTTTGAACATGTCCAAACCATCTAAGTCTAATCTCCCTCATCTTGTTACCTATTGGAGCTACCCCTAAATTTCCTCTAATATTTTCATTTCTAATTCTGTCTTTTCTTGTCTTACCACTCATCCATCTCAACATCCTCATTTCTGCGATGCTCATCCTATGAGCATGATGTTCTTTAACTGCCCAACACTCTGATCCATAGAGCATGCCCGACCTTATGGCCATCCTATAGAATTTTCCTTTTAGTTTAAGTGGCACCCGCCGATCACACAAAACTCCAGATGCACATCTCCATTTGTTCCAACCCGCTTGGATTCTCTGGGTAACTTCCCTCTCAATCTCTCCACTCTCATGAATCATTGATCCTAAGTACCGAAAGTGGTCTTTTACGGGAACTTCTTGGTTGTCAATGCTGACTGGTGTTCCACTTCTACTCCTCTCCTTGCTAAAATTGCATTCCATATATTTTGTTTTAGTTCGAATAATTTTAAATCCTTTAGATTCTAATGCTTCTCTCCATAACTCTAGCTTTATGTTTATACCCTCCCTTGACTCATCAAGTAAGACTATATCATCTGCAAATAGCATGCACCAAGGAATCTCCTTGTGCAGATGTTTTGTTAACTCATCCATAACCAATGTGAAAAGGTATGGGCTCAATGCCGATCCTTGATGCAATCCTACAATGACAGGAAAATCACCAGTCTCGCTACTAATGGTCTTAACATTTGTTACTGCTCCGTCATACATATCTTTAATTATGTTTATATACCCCTGCAAAACCCCTTTATCGCCCAACACCCTCCATATTAACTCTCTGTGGACTCTATCATAAGCTTTTTCTAAGTCAATAAAGACCATGTGGAGGTATTTCCTCTTCTCCCTATATTTCTCTACTAATTATCTTAATAAGAAAATAGCTTCCATGGTAGACCTCCTAGGCATGAGACCAAACTGATTCTCCAATACACTTATTTCATGTTGTAACCTCTTCTCAATCACTCTTTCAAAAAGTTTCATAGTGTGGCTCATAAGTTTGATCCCTCGATAATTGGTGCAGCTCTGTATGTCTCCTTTATTATTATAAATTGGTACAAAAGAGCTTTTTCCTCCACTCATCAGGCATTTTCTTTAATTTTATAATCTTGTTAAACAACTTGGTCAACCAAACTACCCCAATATCTCTCATATGCTTCCAAACCTCTATTGGTATACCATCAAGCCCCATAGCCTCTCCTGATTTCATCTTTTTCAAGGCCTCTTTCACTTCAGGTATTCTAATCCTACGTTCATATCTATAATATCCAATGTTATTTAGATTTATAGTATTTTCAATCCCTATATTCTCAGAGCCATTATCATTTAACAATGTTTGAAAGTATGTTTCTCACCTTTGTTTGATCTCATCATCTTTGACTAATACCCTTTGATCATCGCTTCTAATGCACCTAACATGATTTAAGTCATTACGCTTCTATTCTCTTACTTTTGCAAGTTTAAACACATCTTTCTCACCTTGTCTTGTTCCTAGTCTATTATAGAGTTCATCATATGCTTTAAGTTCAGCCTCACTATTCTCTTAGCAACCTTTTTAGCATTCTTATATTGTTCATAATTTTCATTATTTCGAGTCTTCTGCTATGCTTTAAAATACATCCGTTTTTCTTTAATAGCTTTTTGCACTACTTCACTCCACCACCATGTTTCCTTTACTAGTTGCCTTTTACCTTTAGATACTCCTAAAACATCTTTTGCCACTTTTTTAATGGACTCAGCAATATTAATCCACATGATATTTACTTCTGTTTCATAGTTCCAATTTTCTTCTACCATCAACTTATTTGTGAATGAGGTTATTTTCTCTCCTTTTAAGTTCCACCACTTAATTTTTGGATACCTATTAAGTTTATTTCCTTTCTTCCATCTTTGATATGGATATCCATAACCATTAACCTATGTTGTGAGGTTAAACTCTCACCAGGTATCACCTTACAATCCTTACACATAGATCGTTCATTATTCCTAAGTAGAAAAAAGTCTATTTGACTTTTATGAAGTCCACTTTTAAAGGTTATTAAGTGTTCATCCCTCTTCTTAAAGAGTGTATTTGCAATGGTTAGGTTATATGACAAAGCAAAATCGCGGATATTCTCCCCATCTCATTTTGTTCACCTATACCATACCCTCAGTGTATTCTATCATATCCTTCCTTTTCTTTTCCTATAAAGTAATAAATTTTTTGGTGAAAAGGAAGGTAATAAATTGGTGGGTCTAAATTTGCTCATGCCCTCATAAACTTTCTACCTCCAATCCAGATCATTCTCGTTTCTTAATGTTCTACATGGCGCAACATGCCATAGAAAATTAAATTGAAGTTGTAGAACAGTGAAGCAGTAACAGCCAAAATGGTGTCTGCAACCATGGCACAGTTCTAACCATTAGTTGGATAATGAACAACGGAAAATAGCACTCTAATTGCAATGCCAACTTATGTTAGTTCTTTTGGATTTCATTTGACTGTTCTGTTTGCATGGAGCAGATGCTAACACAACACAATGCAAGAAACTACATTCCAAGAGATGAATCTAACAGGAATATGCACTGGACAATGTTCAAAGAGGAAGTTCCAACAGTCAAGAAATGTAAGATTAGAAACCAGAAGCCCTATGAACACTTGAATGTGACTAAGGACAGATCAGATTACCTCTGGTACACCACCAGGTAAGCAATTTTATTTTCAAATCCTAGCTCAGACTGCCTCAATTTATATGTGGGTATCATAGCATCTGAATAGAATTTGGCCACTAGTTTCCTATTGAATTTCTTTGTTTAAGCCGGAGCTACTCTTATGATTTGCATTGGAAATTTTTATGAAATTGCAGGTTGCAATTAACGGACGATGATTTTCCCCTGCGGCCAGACATTAAACCAGTCCTCGCCGTCAGATCCCTTGGACATGCATTGCATGCCTTTGTTAATGGTGAATACATAGGTAAGATCTTCCCCGTTTACCACAGCCTCTTCTTAAGAGTAAGCATCAGTTCCTCATACCTTTGTAAGACAACATGTTTAGGTCTCGTTGTATATGAATAAAGGGCAGCCCAATGCACGAAGCTCCTGCTTATGCTGGGTCCAGGAAAGGGGCAGACCACAAAGGGTCTATAGTACACAGCCTTACCTTGCATCTTTATAAGAGGCTGTTTCCACGCCTTGACCCCACAGCATAACATCTATTTCTATATGAATACAGTTATGTAAAATATTTAGCCTAGGAGCTCTAAAGAGAGCAGAGTTAACCATCTGTCAACCTATTTGAAGTTATGATATCCTGATTTTGATTATTGGGTTTCAGGAACTGGACATGGAGACAGGGTAGAGAAAAGCTTCAAGTTCTCAAAACCCCTAAAACTGAGAAGTGGAGTTAATCATATTTCCCTGTTAGGAATGACTATTGGACTAGCAGTAAGACATCAAATATCCATGATCAAATTTCAGCACCATTGTCAAGTCTCATAGTGTTGCTTTTGAATTTTCATATAATTCTAGAAAAGAAATGATGTGTTTTTCTTTCTCAATGAAGAATAGTGGAGTATACTTGGAGAGAAGACCTACCGGCATTCATGATATAAGAATTCTGGGCTTGAATACGGGGACGTTGGATCTCAATTTTAATGGGTGGCGTCACAAGGTAATGAAACTTGAATGCTAATTCCAGTTTCCTACTTCTTATCTCCCATCTCTTATTGAATTCTCTTACTTCTCAAAATATAATCGTCAGCTACTTAGTTTGATGCGTGCTTTGCAGGTTGGCATGCTTGGAGAAGAACTCCAAGTCTTTACTGAGACCGGATCCAAGAAGGTTAAGTGGGAGAGTGCCAAGGGATCAGCAGGCTCGCCACTTACATGGTACAAGGTGTGTTTGGCTCCCTTTGTGCTTTCTTAAGCAAACAACAATGCAAGATCTCAAGCTACAATAACTCATACATTTCTGTTGCAGAGACATTTCGATGCTCCTCATGGAGATGACCCTATTGCACTAGATCTAAGCAGCATGGGAAAAGGCATGGCTTGGGTCAATGGTGAAAGCATTGGCCGCTATTGGGTATCTTTTGTCAGTCCTCTTGGGACCCCAACTCAGTCACTGTAAGTATGATAGACATAATCTGATAATAAGCGTAGTTCTTTGACTGGAAAGACATCTGAAGATTGCTACTTGTTTCAGATATCACATTCCCAGGGCTTTCCTGAAGCCAAAAGACAATCTCCTGGTTCTATTTGAGGAAACTGGAGGAGACCCAGAACATGCCATATTGCTAACAGTAAATAGAGACACAATCTGCAGCTTTGTCTCTGAGCTCCATCCTCCACATGTAAAGAAATGGGTAAGAAACCAAGGCGAGCTCCGTGCCACCATAGAGGATCCGAGGCCAACCATGAAGTTGAAGTGTCCTGATCAGAACAAAGTGATCAAAAAATTTGAATTTGTGAGTTTCGGCGATCCTACCGGTGTTTGCGGAAAATTTGTTAAAGGACGCTGTCACTCACCGCAATCTGAGAGTGTGGTTGGGAAGGTATTGTTCCTTTGATTTTATAAATCTTTTCTCCTTCATTTTTCCCTTCATTGGATATCTGCATGACAAGCGAGTCCTCTGTTCGTCAATTGTGATCAGGCCTGCTTAGGAAAGGCTAGCTGTGAGATACCAGTTTGGCAAAATAGTTTCGGAGCCGATAACTGTCCCATGACCGTGAAGGCTCTTGCAGTCCAAGCAAAATGCGGTACACAGCACAGGAAAAGCAGCGAATGAAGTGGTAGTTATACTGATGTTCAGAAATTTCAGCAAAACAGCAATGACAAGTTACAGTTTCTGGTGGTTCGATGGTGGAAAAGAACCCCTTCCAAGTCCAATAATTCCAAGCATTAATCCATTTCCTTTACCGTATATGGCTCATGTTGTTCATGATTTTCTCTCTATTGGAGATGTACTTTTATATGAATTATCAAGAGCTTGTCTCATTGACATGGTCTTTGCAAACTATCCATCCTGTATCGTACTTACCCGAGGTAACATGTAAAACATCATTGATGTCGATGGCAGTATTGTCTGCAAGCATTGGAAATTAACAAGGATCTCAAGATTCCAACTCACCACTTCTCAATTGGGGAGGCTGTAATATGATGTTGGATTACCATTATTTGAAAGCAAACATGAGGTCCTAATAATAAATAAGCAAAAGCAACGCAGCCATCTAAATAATCCAAGAAATCGATCAGAATTTCTTCCGACTGATTTTCTGGGGTTGAGGTAATATTGATTCATCTGGGGAAGGAGACAATGATAATACAATTTCAAACAGTTTCTGGGTTCATCGTCAAACACTTGATACATACACCGATGTACTACTGAGTAAAAGGGCAGCCCCAGTGTAGGAAGCTCCCGCCTATATGGGTCCAGGAAAGGGGTGGACCTAAAGTCCTATTGTAGGCAGCCTTATCTTACATTTATGTAAGAGGCTGCTTCCACCCTTTGAACTCGTGACCTCAAAGTCACATGACGACAACTTTTTTGAGGTCACATGACGACAACTTTTACCATTGCACCAAGGCTCCCCTTCACCCCAATGTACCACTGAGTCCAGATGATAAATGAAAGCGTGTAAATAATCTAATCCTAGGCCCTGCATGGAGACTAACTGATCGTGAAGGAATGTAATCTCAAACGACACTAGCGCTGGCAGCAAGTAACGGAAGTCCTAGGCCTAGAACATGGACACACATTTTCTTAGAACCCAGGAGCATGTCAATGCTTGATTTCAGTTGGAGCAACGGAGATGAGTTGGCCTTGCCGGAAGATCTAGATGTGGGTCTAAACACAAAACAACCAATTCAAAATCTTGACACCATGATCCATGGTCATCAAGTAATAGTCTTAAAGGGTATAAGAGACAGAATATTATGGTTGTAAACCATTCACATCAAAAGACTTCCAGTGGTATGCCCCATTAAGTTTAACCATTTCCAAGGATCAAGTTTCGGAACCGGGTGGCTCAGTGGCCAGGTTCATTGTGGTATCATTTACAGTGCAAGTCAACAGGCACACGCGTGTGCTCATGCGTGTCCGAGAGAGAGATGTTGCAGGTTTGAGTCGCTTCTTTCCCCCTTTACTATGGATTAGATCTAGGAGAGTTTGTGATTAATTTTCTTTTGTAACTCTCCGATGATAACAAAAAGATTTCTCATTCAGCTCTTCATCCATTAGTAAGAGAATGTCATATACCCAAGTCCATTGTGCAATCGGTGTTCTTCCACTTAACGATGCTATCATTACTCCCCATCATTCACAAGGGTCCACACTACTTTAAACTAGGCGAACTTACGTAAGAAAATACAAGCTATAAATTCATATTAGTAATCTCTAAAGATAAAAGAGAAGCTTGACGCAACAGTAAAGTTGTTGTCATGTGACGTTGAAGTCACGAATTCAAGATGTGAAAACAGCCTCTCACAAAAATACAAGGTACAACTGCAGTCCATCCCTTCACAGGGACTGCAAAGCCCCTTTAATATCTGAGGTAGGAATCAACATATACTTACCGTAGTAACATAAGCGCCCTTTCTTTTTCCCCCTGGGGATCCACACTACAACAGCCCACTAAGGCCAGGAGGTCTCGGATGGAGGTTTTTCATTTGGAAAATACTAATAGTATCCAGAAGGAGAACAGACAGGGACCGCCCTAATCAGCAACCCAAACCATAAGACATGCCATGGGTAAGTTAGGTACCAGCATACTCTTTTTTCCTTGGCTTTGGATGCCAAGAAATTCAATGTGCAACTGTATACTTCCCAAGAAAACCTTCCAAATCAAAGGTTTAAATGTCAGAACAATCCAAGGGGTAACAATTTACGTTCGATACATAGTTATTCACCAGTATATACTCAGTTTGATGGACTTTAGGAAGAACGGGTACAACTAAGATCCACAGAGTAGAGTTGGAGAACAGTAATAATATGTAGAAAAAAGAAGCTAAGAGCCGCCCACTTTTGCCTCCTAAAGGAGATCAGACTTCGATCCAACAAACAAGATCGATCAATGAAAACCTCACTACACTAAGTATCAAATGATACATAACAATATCTGCGCAAAATAACCAGAATTCATTTCCTTCTTCTATCACCCAGTCTGTCCTTGTACATATTAAGAGTTACCAGCAAGCTTAATGATCAACAAAATAGAAAATGATTCAGTTTTCTTTACAGGTACTAGCAGAAACAGCTCTGCATTTCCTTCTTTTGTAGCTTCTTCAAACAGGTAATGAGTCAAGCTGAACTGACTCTCAGTAATCATATATATTCAACTGCCAGTGAAACTCTAATTTCATATATTCAGCTGACAGTAAAAACTAACATTATTGAAGAATAAAGGAGGAAAAATAAACAAAAACGAAAACAAAGTGCGAGATAAATTAGAATTTACAAGAAGATTAAAGAAGAAGAAGAAAGGCAAGAAAGCATGTTGTAAACCCCTTCCACCCAAGAAAGCATAGCTCCAATTGCCTCCAAGAAAGATCTAGATGAGAATATGACCTCGGTGCCTCCGGTTTTGGAGGCTGCATTAAGAAAACTGTTGGACGAGGAGAACGGGCTGCAACTTCAACGTTAAAACTAGAAGGCATGGAAAGGAAAGTTGCAGAGTATTGTACCGGTTAGTTAGTCAGTAATCACAACCTCAGGACAAGTCAAATGATCCCTGCCCTTCGCTGATGGCATAAAGTAGTTTCTTGTACATAATTTCCTGTAAAAGGAAAAAGCAGAACTCAGTATGATATCAGGAATGACAAGTTTACTTCCCAAAATTTAGTTAAAAGATATGGAAGGAGAACCTTGGTTGAATAGGGAGGAAGCTTAAGATAATTAGCACAAGTCATAACACTGGGCAAATCATCATCAGCTGATTCAGGACCAGTTCCATTTGATGCCGTGTTCGTCATGGATGAAGAATGCTTTAGACAAGAGATACACAGTCAGGTAACAAGACAGGATACCTAATATACACACGAAACACGAAGACCTATGACAGTGGGGGGATGAGAAGTGATATAACCCTGTTAAAAATAGAAGAGTTGTATTCATACCTTCCTGACTATGGTCAGTTTTGGGTTCAGCACAGCCAGACCTCCTGGTGGAAGCCTAGGCGCACCAGTTACAAATTGGCAGAAAGCATGCTGCTGCTCTGGGTTGAATCCTCCCATGATCTCCAGCAACTAACACATTAGCAACAAAAAGTAAGGCATCTGGGTTTTAGATGAATTTAGGAATAAACAAACTTCTCAAGGAATATATTTATCCAAATAAATGATCATGGCAACATACGTTAACAATTGCAGGGCTCTTAGCAGTGTATCCATGATCAAATTTTATATGATCCACCAGCGTCTCTGCCTGTTAAGTATCAGCGAAGTATTTGAAAATGTGTCCAAAAGAAAGCCAGCTTTCACATCATAACAGCTGTAAAAGAACAGAACATAGAAACAATATACCTCCCACAACTCTCTGCGACCACACAGCAAATAGTCCAGTTCATGTGCAGAAAAGATTTGCAGAGATGTAATGTCAAAGACCTGAAAGGATGTTCATAGAAAATAAGATTGGAATCTCAGTATAAGATACGTCCAACATGGAAATGGACAACAGATTCAAAAACCAAATATAGCATTTGTATCCCTTCCTCAGCGATAACCTTCAAAGAGCACAGAGACATAGACACTGTTTGACCAAAAAGCTAAAATGAAAACCAATAAGAGAAGCTGTATATAGGAATATTTTACTCCTTTTTTTATATTGACATAAAATGTGCCAGTCCACAAATGTTGCAAACCACTTTCTAGATCATAGTAGGCCTAGATCCTACCTTTCACTTCTTCCATTTGCTTTATCCTACAGTAACTAGATTGAACCTCTTTCCATGCACCTTTCCTATTATTTCCTCAACAACACTACAAACAAAAGGGTAGGCCAGAAGGGCTTTAATTTAGTTATTAAAGTAGGAAGCCACAGCAAGCAGCAGAAAGCAAGGGATCTGAAGAAGGTTAAATGTGACAAGCAAGAGAAGAAGGATGTGACATGGAAAGCATCAATGAGGTCCACAAGGAACCCCATTTGACAATAAAAAGATGTACAGAAGGAGATGGGTGCTCCAGACAGGACAGATATAGAGAGAGTGAACATCTGATGAAGTTAGATAAGGAATGACCTTTTGCTTGATTAGGGTTGAAAATTCTAGTCTTACATTTGGGACTTATTTGTTACACTTACAAGAAAGGAAAAGAACATCAAAAACAGATTTTCTTCCATTTATATATTCTCCTTTAGAGTGTATACAAACAGGAAGTGAATTATTAAGAGGAAGCAAGACCAGATCCACCTTGTGTATTCCAGGAGCTAGGAGAACATAGTTTTTGAAAGCAAAGCTTTCAAACCATCTGGGAAGCTTCAGTAACTACACTACAAGAATCTCATGTGTACTGACTAGTTCATGCTGCAAGCACATACGTTATATGTGCATATAGTGACCATATAATAGACGTTGTTTTTAGCAAATAAAAAAATGCAAATAAATAAATCTACCTGATTATACCCTGCTCTAAATGCTTCCATTTGTCGCATAATTCCAGTTCTCACGGTTGCATCAACTACCAAGTTAATGTATTCCTCCAAATTATTGATATCAACCTGTAAGAAACAAACTCGATGCACCTCAAAACTCTCAACATTAAGCCACTAAGTGAAAACAGCTGGGAAAAGCATGTTCTAGAGGATTACCACTGTGTTTTCTGCCCCTGGTTTTAGGATGTAATCTGGATATCCAGGAAGTGTAAAATCTAGGCAGAGATCTTCTATAGGAGTACCCCGGAAACGCAAATCAGCAACTGCCTTCAGATCACCCCCACCTGTTGACTCTAGAAACTGTTTTCGACAGATGAGAACTTGCATTTCTTGCAAAACCTTTCCAAACTCAGCATCGAATGAAAGAATATCATGCAAATCAAGTTCCTGCAGAGAACTCCGGGTTATATATTTGGACATGAAACCTTTCAAGAAAGTAGCAAAGCCACACAAGCTACTATGGAATATGCTAAGAGAGAGGCTGCAGTTCACTTGCTTACTTGACCGAGCACAAGCTTATAAAATGCAGGTGAAAGGGGCAGGTCTAAAAGGCGACCATCTTGAAGAGCTTTTGCCATCACTCGCCCAACCAGCCGGAAATATTCAATTACTTTAAAGAACTGGCTACCATTGGAAGCATCTGCATTAGGGGACCATGGCCGAGGAAACAAGCCATGTGGAGCCTGTATGAGGTTTCTGCTTGCAACAGCAGAATCTGGTCCAACTTTCTTAGTGTCAGAAATATCATCGGTTTTTTTATTTTTCTGTTCAGACCAATCAGTTTCCATTGCAGCTTTTTCTGATGTTGAATTTGACCTCCACATTTCCAGTCCAGCCTTTTGTAGATCATGACTTAGAAGAGTATAAAACTCCAATGTAGGTCCCAGCCCTGTTCCAACCTCACCAAAATATTCTACCTCAAGAACAGCCTTCTGGCTAGAATACATCTCCATTACTTTTGCAGCAGAATCTAATATACGATTTCGGGAGACACGGACTTTCTGCCGCTGCAATCTTCCAACACGGACCTCTCTTTCATTCATGGAGCTATTATTATCAGCACCTTGCTGCTGCTGAAGCCGATGTAGTGCACGAGATAACCCAAAGGCAGTTGAATAGAAATACTGCCTCCTAGTCTCAAAAGGAAACAGGAATGGACAGGCTTTCGTCAATTGGTAACACCATGAAGGGAGACTTCCACTACACAATGCAAGAGCATCTTGAATTTGCCGAGCCAATTTGGGCGTGAGCTTGCTGTTTATGAACTCTTGTAGAGGAACCTTAGCCCCAGTCATACTGAGCTCATCTAGGCTAGAAATCTTCCCCTCTGAAAAGTCATCAGACACTGCCTGCACTCTTAAACGAGGTGCTAACTGATTCAGACCTTCTAACACATGCAGTAATGCCAAAATGTTGTAAGTAGGACTAGATCTTTCCATGTCACATGGCAGCTCCCCTTGTAAGATGCTATCAAGAAGTGACGTTTGTTGCCATGAAGTGTCACGGCTCGAGTTGGTAGCAGAGATTGCTTTAGCAGATTTCATCGTAGCAGAAGAATTAGAACCTCCAGCTGGAACCTTATCTAGTTGGTTGTCGGCCTTCTGATATGTAATGGTATAAATATCACTCCAGAATCTGCTGCCATCACTTGACAGAAAATCTGAGGCAGCATACCTTTCATCATCATCCTCATCCAGTACAAGCTGGCGTTGGATAGCTTGATAAATAGTCAAGTGCCTGTTAAGCTGTTTCCCACCTGCTGAAAATATTAATTTTGGAGGATCATCTGAACTACCAACCAGAAGTCCACGACGATCTCTACCACCCCTGATACCTCTGCCACTTGCAGATGCAAGCCCAGCCATGGCAGCCGCAGCAAATGACATAGCACCCCTCGAACCATAAGAGCTCCCACTCCTAAACTCCGCAGACTCCAATCCCCTAGCTGAGGCAGTTCTGTTACTCGAACCAGAAGAAGGATTTGTCTGGCTATCACTTGTTGCAGAAACAACTGTCCCATCATCTGTTGAATCTCCCAATTTCACATCATGTACTTTCTCCGGTGCACAAACAGGAAGAGAGTCATCTCTTAACATCTGGATAATGAAGAACATGGTCCATTCCGGTAACAGTCAAAAGCATGTACTTGGAGAAATAGAATCAGCTTAATATATGTAAAGAATATCTTCTCCTTTGATCATAATAAAAAAATGGAAAGTGTTCAATTGGAACAGGAAAACATCTAGCACTATCCTTAAAAATAAAGAAGCTAATAGGACTATCGAAGATAATGAACATGAAGATCTAAGTCTCCAGGCATTAAGATTGTAATGATAGGATATGCTAATTCAATTCTTGTCAATGAAATAATATAAAAACAATGGTATGCAAATGTTTAGACCTGAAAAATAATTTAGGGATGCAGTCAGCAAAAATTATAAAGAGCCCAGTCCACAAAGCTCCTGCAAATGCGGGTCCAGGAAAGGGGCACATCACAAAGGGTCTGTAGTAAGCAGCCTTACCTTGCATTTGCAAGAGGCTGTTTCCACGCATGGCGACAACTCAACCATTGCGCCAAGGCTCCCCTTCAGTAGGAGAAAATTATATAATTTAAAAAATACATGCTTATCTGAAGATTACTACTTATTTTGTAAGTTACCAGGCATGAAGATCACAGTTGAGAAAGGTAGCAGCAATACATTTCCTGCTAACTAAAAAAATAGCAGAAGCGACGACACACGAAAGCTTTTAGATGCATACATCTTCATGGTCATCATCTTCATCCTCTGACATATCATCCTCTTCAATGACCAATGCATCGTCTATCTCAACGGGAGAGACATCCAGTTCTTCATCCTATAAACAAGAAAAACAATATGTTAGGTGGAATGATCCACCAAAAACTGCTTCAAGGCATCAACTTAAATGAACCTACAGAACTGATTACAAGAAAATTTCAACTCTAATGAAGTAAGAAAATTACAATAAAGAGAAGAATCAGAATTCATATTCTAGTTAAGAGATGACACAAATATAAAAAGAAGAATAAAGAACAACTCGTCTGTGACAATCGAATACAATATCCTGCAAAAGAATCTGATCAAAACCACAGAAACAATAGGCAAGATTTCAGGAGGCACTAACTGGATGCAAAAACACCTTTAGTAACAATCATAAAACTTAACCAAAAGTCCAAGACAATATATGGGCAGTGCCCAACAGTGTGAAGCAATGAAGAGACTGAGTTGAGTTTTAATGTGAATGAGCTTAAGATCCTTTCAGTGTGTTAAATTCCCAGAGCCACCAGAGGGGAGTAGATAATAACCTCTTGGAGTAACCAAGCTCATAGGCATAGACATATCGTGGTTCCCATGAAGGCTTCAGAAAGTCCAAGACAACATATGGGCAGTGCCCAACAGTGTCAAGCAATGAAGAGACTGAGTTGATTTTTAATGTGAATGAGCTTAAGATCCTTTCAGTGTGTTAACTTCCTAGAGCCACCAGAGGGGAGTAGATAATAACCTCTTGGAGTAACCAAGCCCATAGGCATAGACATATCATGGTTCCCATGAAGGCTTCAGTTTTTGTGGGCCATACCAACTCAACAACCAAAGAGAGAGCCCTAGCTGTGGAGGATTGAAGCACAGTTGGCAGGAAGGGAACTCATGACCCATCACACCCATTTCTTGGTCAAACAAATCCACACAAATCTCAATCGCGTTCCAACGCTTTGAAATGGGTTTTCAGAAAACTAGGGACCATGCACCCTAATATTGAAACATGGGCCACTTACACAAGAAACCTGTATCCTTTACATAAGATTCATGCACATAAACCATTGGGAAACACTACCCCTATTAATGGTACAAACATCTCACCCAGCCACCGCTTCACTGCCCTTTCTCACAACCAACATCGTAACTCATGTTTTTGAATGGTGAAGGTGCAAAACTCGCAGCCTGAAACAACAAGAGTGACTTCTGCACCTGGAAGATGGCTCGAAACAGGAAACTGAGACACCAAGTGTTGATTCAAAATGAGAAGAGGACCATCAAACTTGGGTAGTAATGAACCAAACCATCGGTGTAGCTCCACAGCAGATATTTAGGCAGTCAACTACCGCCCCTGAAGGTGAAAAACCGCAAAAAGGATATGCTTCCATTTTTGCATTACTTTTTTTTTCTTCTTTTGAAACGGCAGCTCTTTCGTGCTTCTTTCCATGTTTGTTTGTTTCCAAATATGGCAATCAGAAAGAAGGAAGGAAGCTCTCCTTTTTCCTTTTTATTTACTGAACCATTTCTATTCACAAGAATGATCTTCATACTCCCACAAGACAATCCTGACACTTCAATCTTCTCAGGAATCAGACAAATAAGAAATTTGAAAGCCTTTTATGTGGGTCGACTCTAATATCTTGCGCTATGACCATGATAGGGGCTTGGGCATTGCAAGTTGGACAGGCGACATGCCAATAATTACTAGTTAAAGTCAAGGTGAAAGTCTAGGAAAGACAGTTAAAAAGAAGGAAAAAATGGAAGCAACAAATATAACAGGTTGGATGGGTGGGTGGTGGGGTATGTGTAAGACAGGCACGGCATGGGTGTCTGTGTGTGTTTGGGGGGTTAGGGGTTGGGTTTGTCAGCTGAGAGAGGGAAGCTCTAACTCCAATATCCTTTCTATACTTTGGGTGTTTTAATTGTTAATGTTACGTAGGACCACATTTTTTTTTTATTCAACAACTATTGCTGTGGAAATGAAGGTGGCCACTTCTCAAGAAACAGGGTTGAGGTCAAGGAGCATTTATGGGATTTGGGTTGAAGCAAGTTGCATGATCCTGGTTCAGAATGAACCCTAGCTATATGCTTAATGCATTCATATAAAAAGTGGCCCAGCTGAAACCAGCGCTTAGAAAGCAAACTAAAAGTTGAAGCATTTCAAAAACATTATTTTCCATAACTGCCCCTGCCCCAATTTCTAGTGACAGCAGAATGAAGTTATCATCTACCACAAAATTTCACTCAACTTCAACTTGTAAATCAAGCTTCCAAGCCGAGTAACAAACTGTCACATTACTAATTCAGTCAAGTTTGTTTCTGTTATCCGTAGATTTTTAGCCAATCAAGACCACATCAAACTTCTTCTGTTTCACCGAACAACTATGAGTTTCATTACAGTAAAACAACAAAGTTTGTCGTTTAAAAGTGTGGGTGATTAAACATCAATTATGAAACAGAAATCTGCTTCTAATCTTCAATGTATAGTTTGTTTGACTCAATCAGTCATGACACAACTTCCACTTATTGTTATAAGTTCTATAAATTATAATATAAGTCAAACTATAGCATCTTCAATCTGCACAACTGCATGATATTTTTCCTTCAGATTGCTCAATTCATCTCAGGATGCATTCTCAAGCCAAAGTATCAGCAAGAATTATTTGCTTATCTGGATACATGTTTGGATGCATCTCTATATCTAGTCAAATCCAGCAGGTAACTAATAGCATGAGTTATCTTTCATGAACCTGGTTCATCTTTTCCAGCAAAGTGATTATGAAT
This sequence comes from Warburgia ugandensis, assembly GCA_035236585.1. Lineage (NCBI taxonomy): Eukaryota > Viridiplantae > Streptophyta > Magnoliopsida > Canellales > Canellaceae > Warburgia > Warburgia ugandensis. Next base: position 48,043,782 of record CP141129.1, read on the forward strand.
GGATTTATAGATGTTACATATTTTAGCATCCGAAGGGGAGCCTTGGTGCAACGATAAAAGTTGTCGTCATGTGACCTTGAGGTCACAGGTTCAAGGCGTGGAAACAGCCTCTTACAAAATGCAAGGTTGTGTACGTTAGGCCCTTGTGGTCCGCCCCTTCCCCGGACCCCGCATAGGCGGGAGCTTCATGCACCGGGGTTGCCCTTTTACATATTTTAACATCCATATATGATAAAAAAGAGAAAAATATAACCAATATTAGAACTTAAACACCATGGAAGTGAATGTTTTGGCTAAGTTTCTGAATCCCAACCAAGTAGAATAGAACCCCCCAATGCAGGTGGTGGCAGATTGAACACAAGATTTGAGGACTTGGCAGACTTGCACCCAAGATAGTATGATGAATCATGGGGCAGCATAAAGGATCCAACAACACCATGAGTGAGACGAAATAAGGGACTTCCACCTGTTACACCTAAACACTTAGCAAATTACATCTAATTCCATACAGCTAACATGCTTTCTTTCTTTTAGCCTAAAAGGTCAGACATTTCATGATACACTTTTAAGTTTTTCATATGGTCTTTAGATCAACATATTCTTGAATCACACAACAAAATGTCGATGGAAACACACAAAGAACACAAGCAAAAGCATAGAATTCAATGAAAAGATAAGCTTGGTCCAAGTATCAGGCCTCAGAATCCTTAGAAATTTCTCCACCCAAATTTTCCAGAATAAAAAAGGCTAGGACAAAATCGTGAAGGAATAATGCATGCATAGCCAGATTATATAATCATGATAACCACAATATGCAGATTCTACAAGACTTGATAGCAGCATTATAGTGGAAGTGACAATGCATGCATAGCCAGATAATATAATCACGAAGCCACAATATGTAGATTCAACCAGTCTTGAAATCAGGACTCACGGTAAAGGTTGCCCTCATAGTAAAAGTTCAGTCACTAAAGTATCATACCTCAGAGCTAGCGTCACCTTCAGCAGGTTTCATTTGTATGTCTTTATCTGTAGCAGCTCTTCTGCGTGCAGCATTTCTTGTTTGAGGCCCTTTTGCGTCATCAGAAGCAGATTTTGCGACAGCCTTACCCTTCCCCTTAGCTGAGCTTGCTTGTTCTTCGGGAGCATCTTTTTTAGTTGCACCACCAATTGTAACTGATGACCTAGACCTAGTCGAATGGCGACGACCAGAAGAGGCAGGGACAGATGTAGAAGGTGATGAAGCACCAGCAGCAGAAGGTGTGGTTCCAGGTTCAGAATTTCCAGCAGAAGCTAAAGGCTTCTGTCCAGAATCCCCTCGCTGAACTCTTGGCCAGAGAAATTCTTCAACAGCAGCCAAACTTGCCAAAGGATCAATGAGTACAACATTTGAAGAATAATCACGGAGAGATTTGTCACCCTGTGCTCTACAAAGGCGCAACTTGAATGGTTGTGATAATGCACTCAGTCCCGATGAGAGACGTGCATTTCCACTTGATGGCCTAGATGAGTGGCTAAGTACAACGGGGAACCGCTCCAAAGAAGATAAAGCATTTTGAAGCTTCTGCACTAAGACAGTCATAGGAGCTCCACTACCATCATCAACACCAGCAGGTAAGGCAACTGCAATAAATGATTTAAACCTTCTGAGTGCCTGTTGCCTAAGCCTGGGCAAGTTTGCCTCTGAGATCCTATCTTTGGAAAAGCTCCCACAGGAAAAATAATTCAACAAAGCTGCAACAACTCCACTACCAATGAACTCAAAAGTGGATACACCGTCGCCTTTGCTTAGTTCTGCTAGCATCTCAGATATAACTCCAGTCAAGTGGTTCTCATTATCAACAGAAAGATCAGTTAGGCGAAGTCCTGCAGCTTTGGACTTACCCTTCCCTTTAGTTTTGTGATCTTCAACACTTGCATTCAACTTTGTGCAAAGATTCTTCAAGTGTAAAAGATCATCTGTTACTCCAACTTCAGCTGCCCCAGGATTGGTTGGGAAATATTTATCTTTAAAAGCTTTAGCACTCGCACTAACTGCCGCACGTAGACTAGAATTAGCAGCTGGTACTTCTAACATAGTTGGGGGTGTACCAATACTTGCTGGAGTGGAAGATTTAGGTTCTTCCATAGAACTGCCATCTGCGTTGGAGCCCCCATTACGTCGTCTATAACGGCGAGAACGCGTGGATGCTCCAGGTAGAGAGTCACTATCCTTTTCAGTGGATGAGGCCTGTGCAGTAACAGAACTAGAAGCATCTACGATAAGCGCATCTACTGCATGAACCACCCCTTCTCTCACAAACATCTTGGAGAAAGTTTCAGGAAGCTTTTCCATAAGAATTTCTGCAATCTGGAGAGCTGGAATCAAGACTCGCGGATCTTTCCATGCTAAAACGCCTGCTAAGAAACTGAACATGAACAAACATAGCACTTCAGGATTAGACTTTTTGAACTTACAATCTTAAGACTCTGAAAGGTATGCTGAAGCAAAAAAGAAAGTCCAGTACCTTGATATGTTGGTCACACCAAGTAAAGACTGAATCATATCAGCATTACTGAAATACATCAACTTGCCAATAACAGATAGGCATTTGTGGCGAACTGGGCCATTCACACTGGATCCATAAATCTGTTTGACCAGGAGAGAAAAGATGTAATGTCAAGTGGTTGGAGAAAATGGTTAACAAAAAAAAAAGTCCAAATCAAAATCTCGGACCTGTATTAGAACAGGAAGAAGGTCCATCCCAAACTGCAGCAAAAGTTCAGGTTGATCATTTAATAATTTCTCACGGGCTGATATTTCAGGCATACTTCCATTAGTGTCTTCTTGCTTGCTGGAGCTGCAAGCAGGAGACTTCTTTAGAGCTGATCCTTTTGCTAGAAAATTAGAGCAGGTAGGAAGCGAAATAGTTCCTTGAGGCAGTGGTGGAAGAAGCTCATCCGCAAGGTTCACAATCTCAAAAATCTACAATGCAGGACTGAAGTTAGATATTCGGCACATAATAAAAGTGTATAAATATAGGTGATTGACAGGTTCAAAGCAACAACTTAACACCAGTGCCTACAGTTACTCTTTTTTATAAGGAAAAATTGAAAACTTCATCTAAAAGATCTCCAGCATGATCCATGCATATAATCCAGCGCAGAGAAAAACCTTCTTCACAATCAAAAGTACTCCACCAAAGCCACACCAAGAAATATGCAAATGGAACACTATTTTGAACCAAACAGGCCATATTTGGCCCACAACTGCTTGTTGTCTCATGTTGATCTCCAAAAAAGCCCTCAGAGCAGGAAACATGCTATAAGAGGAAATCTGTATAAAGGAATTAGAATATAACCGATTCACGCAAACTGGAGAAAAATAAATTTCCACATTTATCCTGGAGCCTTTTGTGTTGATCCAATAACTAATTGCCTTAGTTTCCAATGGCAAGAGTTTGTGTTACAAATAAATGGTTTATGACACAATTCTATCTGTGTATCCACAGTTCAAGAAAGAGCAATAGCATCTGAGTCTCAACATCTGACATTTAAAGGAATTCATGACTGTCCATCAAAGCTAGTACCATATTTACAGCAAATGACATTTTCCCCATGAAATGTTACATTGATTTTATCATGGCCAAAGGTTCAGCATTATTGTATTTTTACCCAGAAACAAAACATGGAAACAGCAAAAAAGATTAAATTAATTACAGCAAAAAAGATTAAAGGAATTCATGACTGTTCATCGAAGCTAGTTCCATATTTACAGCAAATGACATTTTCCCCATGAAATGTTAAGTTGATTTTATCATGGCCAAAGGTTCAGCATTATTGTATTTTTACCCAGAAACAAAACATGGAAACAGCAAAAAAGATTAAATTAATTATCTGAACATGCTCCTGATAATCATTTATATTACTGACATGAAGCTTAAAAGAAGCAACTGAATAGAAGCACATTGTGATCCTATGCACAGTTAATCATTGTTTGTGTTTTTTTGGATCCAGTATTCACTGTCTATTGTAATGTTTTCCAGACCAAAACCTGTAATACCAGTATCCAGGCTAGTAGGGTACTGAAATTGTTAACTACGCATATGATATATGCACAAAACAACCTATCTTCAATTTATGGCAAGAGGGTTCCATCATTTACTCTTTCAATAGTTGTGATGGTCAAAAAACCATTCCAGCTTGAAATTGACAATAAAACACATTCTTCACTCAATATGCATCACCAGATAGTGTGGCATTGCACGTATACAGAAGCCATATTTAAAAAATGGACTAGCATGTACCTGCTCAGATGGTCTTGTTAAAGCAGGTGAAACAGAAATGGTTGCAACTAGACTGGATCCAGATAGGATATCTTTGAGAATGCCACTGATCCCAAGGAGGAGAAGAGTCTTGGCTCCTAGAGGGGATCCACTAGCACATGTTGATAGAAGACGTATCAAACCCTGCACAGCTTCAGAAGTCACAATCAAGGCAATAAAGAGAGAGAAGAGTGTTTCCTATCTTCATGAATTTGCAGTACCGTGTATGTAGGCGTACTAAGGGATGCCTGTCCTCCTCCAGCATTACTGGTAGAAATGAGGCTGGCAGCTTGTGCAACTAATCCATGATTACAAAGCTCATCTAGTTTATCAGGAGATGATGCAAATGCCTCGGCGATGCGAGTTAAACAAACAGAAGCATGCTCTAACACCTGCAAATTAGTAAAGAGCATTAGAAGAAAGGAGTCATATTAAATGACATTGGCTAGCTCCTACAAACAGAAGTGGATGCAAGAACAGTGTTAACAGTATCAACCCAATAGCTACATGTTCCTTTTACCTTTGAATCATGATACTGAAGCAGGTTGGTAAGTAATGGAACAGCTTCCATCACAAAGTCAGCTGCATCAGCTGGGAGTTTCTTACACATATTTGCGGCGGTGGACAATGCCACTCTCTATAAGAAGGCAACAAAGAGAAACAAGGAACGCCCAAATTTATCACTCTCCAAGCATAAAAATGTTATTTCAGTTTAAAATGAAGCTGATAACTTGCAATGGGTAAGAATTACCTGCACTCCTGTCGAGAAGAAGTCAAGATAGGATAACACTGCCATAAGCGCACCACCGCGCAAACAGGCAGTTGGGTGTTCTTGTGATATCTTCTTTAGGGCTTGAAGAGACTGCACGAGGGTATAGATAATGTAAAAATGAGAACCTGAGTTTTAAGTAAATGATGCCGAAATCAATTATAGTGTGAAAGCTGGAGATAAGAGACAAACAACCCGGAAATGCAGGACAATAAAACAATGATGATTTTAATGAACATATGCTGCATACTTTTAAAAAATGACATCATATCTTTCAATGTCTTCAACATGCAAAAATAATTCAGTCAAACAATAAAACATGAAAACACTATATGTGAAATTTTAGCGGCACGTATACTTAGAAGGACCTGCTGATTTTGCATTTCCCTAATGTAACAAAAGTTCAGCTAAAAGGTTGTGCTTTTGCACTGGTTTGTACGTCAAAATTCTGCTGAAGGTGCTGCTAACCTTGCATATCCTAAATGATATGTAATAACAAGAGTCCAACACCCCAACTTTTTATACTATAGCACGGATGCTAATGACAACATGAACAGCTGAGTCTCCAATCCCTAATAACATGTTAATATCAAAAGTTCAGCTGAGAGGAAACTAATGATTTGCATTGACTGATGACATGTTGATGCCGGAAGTTCAGCTTTGAGGACATTACTGAATTTGCACTTCCTAATAACATATAGTATCAAAATTTGACCTACCATTACAACAAGCAAGACAGCTAACAATAACTGAAGTGCTGATTTGACAATTCCCAAAAACATATTAATATCAATAAGACTACTGCTTCCGTATTTCTAACAAGTGTTCATTAAAACATGTTGCTTGCCGCTAATACCGCAGGGAAATTTAAAAAACAACATCAATTTATTCGATTTGGGTAGGTTAGAACCGCCACCTGCTCAGCCAAATCCATATACTCAATTGTAAGCAACCGTGCACAGAAACATGAAACAGCACCATAATGAACAACCGCTGCGCATGAAGATGGTAACACGTCGCACAGATGTGTAAGCGCCCTCGCAGCAAGTAACATAATATCCGCATTACTTTCATGATTCAACAACCCAACAAGTACTGGCACAAACGAATCCACCGAAAACGTACTAAGGGACTCCTCAGTCCCAATCGAAAGCATTTCACAAAGCTGCGTAAGTGCCTCAACCTGCCGCCCTTCCTCCCCGTCAGCTCTCAACCCAGACAAAATCTTCTTCAGCCTCCCATTCTGATGAGAAGAAGAAGTGGCCCCGACCGCCGAATTAGGCAGCAAATCATCCAATCCCGCCCCCAATTTCCTCAATAGCCCTTGAAGAGCACTGCTGGCAGAAGTCAAATTCTGATGTAAAATCCCAACCCCACCTTCACTATCATTATCCTCATCATTACCGTCAATACTGAACCCTAAATCTCTTTCTCTTTCCCTAACCCTAATTTCAAGTTCTTTCCCTTTGTCAGATTCCTTTTCCGATGCACCGTGATTCTTGGAGCTCTTACGACTGCGAGAGGCGGAAGCAGATGATTCGCTTGTCGAATCCATAGCGATTGTTAAAGAATTGTTTCGAGAGCGAGTAGCGATTGTTGTCGTGGGGGGAGAGGAAACGGATACACGAGCACGTTTAGAAGAGCGAGTGTTGGAGTTTGATGAATTAGGGTTTGAAGGAGGGGCTGTTGAGGAGGCCTCCGCCCGCTTCCGGCTCCGCGTTTCCATACAAAAGCTTTTCCCTGAAAAGGGAATTTGATTGATCAAGATCCGGTGAATTCCAGCATTTCTCTTCTCTGATTCTTGTACCGATTCGGATTCTAATGAACAAGATCTGGTTTATGAAGATGATAGAGAAAAACCCTACGTTTTGTATGGATGAATCGGGAAAACCCTAGAAATCTGAAACGGACCTTTTTCTAGGGTTTGCAATGATAATAGAAATTGAAGAAAGGAATCTGATGTTTTTCTTCTTTTTCCTTTTTTTTTTCTGTGTTTTCTGTTTTCTACTCTTTTACTTATGCGCTTGGCATACGAGAACAGAGAAACTTGCTATCGAAAATCTAGAGAAAGACAGAGCAGAGAAGAAAGGTTGGTGTGAGAAAGAGAGAAAGATACGTATTTTAGGGATGGAACCCTAGACTTAGAGAGAGAAGACGGAATATATTCTAAGCTTCCATGGCGGTGCGGATTTCACCTTTCTCCGTTAAAGTCTTTAACGTAAGTGGATGGCAAGGGTGGGTTGATTCGTTTGTTTAACCCTCTAAGACTTCCAATGGCCTACTTCTTATTAGTTGCATGGTCAATATATAGACATGGAGTGGAAATATTGGCAAAATGATATCTTTCTAGGGAGAGAGAGAGTGGAGCTTTGCGTGTTAAGCAGGTATCATCACCTAAATATTGAGTTGGTTTGTGTAGCTTGGGGTGAGATGGATGGGGCAATTTTGACTAGAAAATGCAACTACTGAGTTGTATCAAAGGAGTGGCTCCATCACACATATTTGGGCCATTGATCATCAAATTGTGTGCAAAAACATTGACTTATATTCTAAGGCCTCACAAATCTTGGGATTGGATCAATCCACACAAAAAATTGGCAGAGGATGTGACTCTGTGAAAATTGGTAGAAGGATGGCATAGGTAACCCACCATTCCAGCCAATTATGTATAGGGCTGCAAATGGATCGAGTATGATTCCAATGCCATCGTTCCAGATACATTCTATTGAATTTCATTGGTTTGGATTAAGATATTCATGTCATTTTGTATCCATTTTATTCGATTTGTTTTGATAGCAAACTGTCAGTATCATTCAGCTGTATCTAATTCTTTTGAATAATGAGAAGCCCAAGATAATTAATAAATATCATAATTTTCTAAAAAGCAAATAGAATGTGTTACAATGAACTTCAAAGTGGGGTTTCAGTCACTAATAGATGGAACTTTATCTATTCCCTCTAGGTTGTTGTGAATTGGCTAAGAACATTCTCACCTAACAACAATAGAAGATGTAAATAATGTTTCTTACAAGTAGAGTAAAAGGGCAGCCCCAGTACACGAAGCTCTCACCCATGCAGAGTTTGGAGAGGGAGCAAACCACGAGGACCTATAGTGGGCAGCCTTACCTTGCATTTTGCAAGAAGCTGTTTCCACGCCTTGAACCCGTGACCTCAATGTCACACGGTAACAACTTTTACCATTGCAACAAGACTCGTTTGTTACCAATAGAATACTATCCTTAATCTTATCTTTTCATTCATGTAACAACTTAGCAACTCCAAAAAGCATAAACACATGGGTGTCATGCCTACTTCCCATGTCAAAAAGACATAGGAAGTCGGGTGATTAACAATTATTTTTATATGGCCTATTTATACAGTCAATAATTATGGGTTATAACTACTAATATACTCATCATTCAATTGTAAAAAAATGGAAAAATAAGGTTATAGTAATACCATGCAATGTACCTATACAATGTGCTATATAAAATTCCTTACAATCATGTAATGCACTTATATAAATTGACAGATTTGCCCCTCACTAATATTGTAGTTTGGTAAACATTTTATGGGTATTTTAGTCTTAAAATATATTATAGATTGAATAATATTTGCAACCTCATCCCATACCTATTCTAAAAAAATACAAATATTTAAAATCAATTTTGTAGCTGTCCATTGATAGGATTTTTCACTCCACATCCTACCTATTCAAATTGGTTTGGTTCAGATAGTGGATGATCCATTTCAATTGGCAGCCCGAATTATGTACATATTCCTTTAATCTTGTTTGGATATTTTGCTATCTAAAAAGTCCTTATAAATTTTAAATCCTTCATCCTTTTGACCATGGCAGACATTAAAAGAATATATGCATTGGCTAATAGTAAGTATGATGTGTATTAACATCTACTCATGAAACCACACTACAAAGCAAATGCAAATTATGCCTTTCTTTATGAAAAATTGGTGAAAATAATAAATAAGTACATTTGTAAAATAAACATAAAGATAGAAATATAATGCAGGATGTCCCTCCAATATTTTGTTAACTACAAGAAATTTCTTTTAAGATGCCAAAACTATCTTAGAATAAATAAGTTTAGATTTTCACATTTTATCTTATATGAGGTTAATTCATTAAATTGGTTTTAAATGCTTACAGAGAGAAAATGGAACAAAAGTCCTCTCTATTTCCTTTCTCTCTCTCTTTTGATTATGTATGATTGGAGCTTTTGCATAAAGGAGGACACTCCAAGTTGAATGCAAGCTAAGGATCTCTCTCCTCCCAAGTGCTACTTTGATCCATATTAATGGCAAGTAAGTGGGTCTCTCTCCTCCCAAGTCATATAAGTAATGAATGGCTAGAATTTCACGGCAACATATATTTTTCATCTAGGAAAATATTAGTCATCTAAAGCCTAAACAACAAGTAAGTCCCACTCAATTCAATGATCCAAATCATCAATAAGGTAGAACAATAAAGCAAACAGTGGATAAATCCTAGGTATTACTCATCCATTGTGATCCACTGGAAGAATTGTCTAGATTATTAGAATAATGGATAAGAAATCTCATAAGTACATCAATAGGCTTAGATTAGAGTAACTACACAATTTTCACATTGATGCTTTTTAGTCATTTTTGGTGTACATAATCTCAAAAGTATATTTTTTCTAAAATAATAGGTTATATAGCCTTTGTAGACATATTTGAAAAAAGCATTTTAGTCTAGTAATTATACACTGAAAGACAAATGTACCCTTGTATATAACAAAATATAAATAAAAAGACATGAGCATTTTTATTTTTTATAAATTGTATATGGTAATCCATGGTTTTGATGCTTAATCTATGTCCATTCCATTTTTAATCTAATTTCAAAATCCAAATCCAAGCCTTGGTTTGAATTTTGTTATCTATATCCATATATATTTTTTAGAAGGTATTATATCCATGAATTTTTTTAAAGGGTATTATATCCATTTTATTCGAATTGGATTACATGAGTTTTTAAATAATCCAATCCAACTTGCAACCATGCTCATTACATGCCTTTAACTATGTACATGACTACAATGCATTTGCATAGCCCACTCTCATGATCCAATAATCTAACAAAATTACAGATCAAAGAAATAACATCTTCCTTATTAAAATAATTGCATACACACTCTAACAGTATGTTAGTCAAAATTGAGTACACCCAATTTTATCTAGAGTTTGCATGATCTTGAGTTGATCAAATTTTACATGATCTCACAATAGTTGGAGCTTAAAATCTTAATTTTAACTAATTAAGAAAAATAAATGCTAACCCAATTTTAGCATATATTAGGTTGACTTTTATGGAGCTTGGCCTAAACTTTATATAAATAATTTTAATATTAAGATATCTAAGTGCATGCCCAAATGTCCAATTTATGTGAAAGATATGAGTGGTAGGCATAGGGTTTCAATCTCTAACAAGTAATTGGTGTACGAGCCCTTCTTATATATCATGAAACATAGTTATTAACCTTCTTGCATGTTGTGAAACCGTCCTTTGATTCCTTCTTATATATCATTGAAAGAGAATCCTATATGGCCTATTTTGATATAAACAAGTTTGGGCCCCTCCATTTCATGTGATACCAATTTATGGCATCCTCAAATAAAAAAGGGCAGCCTCGGTGCACGAAGCTCCTGCCTATGTAGGATCTGGGGAAGGGGCAGACTACAAGGGCCTATAGTAGGCAGCCTTACCTTGCATTTTGCAAGAGGATTATGGCATCTAGAAATAGGATTTCATTTTTATTCTGCATTAATATAAGAGCTATGTACAATCCTACTCACTAAAAAATTGTGTGAGCCCAATTCATAAACCTATAGCATGTAAATAGCTTGGGTGTGGGTAGCTTATGAGTATTAGCATATATGTAGCTTTTTATTAGAAAGTAGGCATGAAAAGCTTTTAGACCCAATCATGTAAATAGCTTCCTATTTGAAAATGAGTTCAATTAATTTTGATTCCCAACCTCTAGTTCACAAACTGTTGGGTAGCTCCTATGCACAAAGCTCCCGCCTATGCGGGGTCCAGGGAAGGGGCAAACGAAAGGGTGTAAAGTACATAACTTTACCTTACATTTTGCAAGAGGCTGATTCCGCGCCTTGAACCCATAACCTTAAGGTCACAAACTCAAACAAAAAATACATAATAACAAAAGATAATAAGGTCTTAAAAATGTAACTTCTAAAGAACTAGTTAAAGTCCACGAAGCTCCCGCTTATGCGGGGTCCAGGGAAGGGGCAGACAAAAGGGCGTAAAGTACACAGCTTTACCTTACATTTTGCAAGAGGCTGATTCCGCACCTTGAACCCATAACCTTAAGGTCACAAACTCAAACAAAAAATACATAATAACAAAAGATAATAAGGTCTTAAAAATGTAACTTCTAAAGAACTAGTTAAAGCCCACAAAGCTCCCGCCTATGCGGGGTCTGGGGAAGGGACAAACCAAAGGGCATAAAGTACACAGCCTTGCCTTACATTTTGCAAGAGGTTGATTCCATGCCTTGAACCCATGATGTTAAGGTCACAAACTCAAACAAAAAATACATAATAACAAAAGATAATAAGGTCTTAAAAATGTAACTTCTAAAGAACTAGTTAAAGCCCACTAATGGATAGTTTAGATCAAATTGCTCCATGCTATAACAAATTCAAGTATACATTAATGCAGATAAGTATGAAAGCAACCAATAGAAAGAGGTAGTCAAACAAAGTAAACAAAGGATAAATGAATTGGAAAATGTATTACTCTAAAACCTATTCAAATAAACAAGGTTGGATCAATGAGATTTTGAAGCCCATTCCTGCAGATATTAATCAATTTATTGCCCACTATGGCCTACTTGATCTATTGGATAGAGTAGGAGCCACTTAAGATGGGGAATTCATTTCAATCATGATTGGGCCCATAGTGGCATGAATACTGATTGGCTACTTGTATCTACAAAAATTTGTGGGCTTACCTAGCATGTTAGTGAATTATGTTTTAGTCAATTTATTGTTCTTGATAGCACAATAAAGAGCCAAGAGTTATTTAATTTATTATTTATGAAACTAACTACCTAGAACTTATTGTCCTAATTTTATATATACTTGAAATCTCCTAACAAGGAAAGTGGCACCTTGAATTTTTGACCAAGTGTAACTAGGCGAACAATTTAATGCAAGGAAAAAAGAGAGAAAAAACGAACAATAAATGACATGCCAAAGCAACAAAATTTGGAGGAAGAGAAGAATTAGATTAATTTAGGCCATAAAAAAAGTGATAATTAAATTAGAAGAATTAGACTCTGTATAAAAAATGCAAAATAGAAGTGTCCAATATAAAGGCGCATTGCGAGATTCAAACTCACAACCTCTTGCTTCCAAAAGAAAAATCATACCACTAGACCAATTGCCTAATATTTTTGCTAAGCTCAATAAATATGTACACATAGTACTCTTTTCACACTATGGTGGATTGATTATTTGAAGCTGCGAGCCCGATTTAACCTGGAATACCGTTTTTTTTATGAAAAACATCCTACAATGGTTGTATAGCTTCTTAATTATCCTCTTAAGACCCGATATAAAATTTACAAATCCAAAAGATGAACGGTCAGAATGCAACCAACTTCACCATGTGGAGAGTAGTGATCATGTTTCAAATTGATCCGGTGAGTGTGCCAAGGAATCATATCAAGCACATAAATGATCAAATAATTAACTTTAATCATTCAAATAATTAAACTAAGTATGTGAAAAGCCATCTAGCACAGTTGGCCATAGACGCCATGGAATCGCCAATCTAAATCGTTCACTTGCTCAGCTTCTTTTAAACAAGTCCAAGATTATATTATAGATCATCACTCTGATTATTCTAAGCAAAAACCATTTAGGCAATGAGGGTAAATATTGTCTCACAACTTATCTCAGATGGGCCCCAGAACGTGGGCCCACTTGTACTATATTTGGCACCGGGGAAGAGACCTAAAGCCTGTTTATGGACCTCCAAAATCTGGCGCGTACAACCAAATGAACCTGAAAGCGGCTCTCGCCATTCAAACGCCCCGCAAACCTCCGCAAGAGAGCCCTCTCTCTCCTCAACGGTCTCCACCATTTGAAAACTCAAGCTCCATCTTCAATCCTATCGTCTCTGGTAGATTTAACGTCAAAATCCAAATGCCTCAAAAATGCCACAAAAATCCACCATGCCATGTTGCTAAATACACCCATTTTGGGTCTCGCTAAATCAACCAAGTAGTCCGAGTGTACGATTTCTGCGGCAGTATCTCACTTGCACGACATGTTAGATCAGATTCCAGAACCAGATATTATATCTATGGAACGCAATGATCAGTGCTTAGTCGAAAAATGGCTCTTCTAAAGAAGCTCTGGGTCCTTTACATCGGCTTCGGATGTCGAAAACCTCGGTAGGCAATTTTACTTTTCCTTGTGTTTGGAAGGCTTGTGGGGATTTGGCTGATGTTGTCGAGGGGAGAAAAACCCATGTTTTGGAACTCTGATTATCGGGCTTGGGATGAATGGGCATGGTCCAGAGGCAGTGTCTCTTTTCAAACTGATGGAGAATTCAGATACCAAGCCGGACTATGTGATATTTTTTACTTTGTTATCTGCTTGTCGTCACTTGGGAATGATAAATGAAGGTCTCAGTTACTTTGATTGTATTACAAAAAGGTGTGGAATGCCAGTGAGGACTGTACATTATGCTTGTATGGTTGATCTGTTTGGTTGTGCTGGAAGGATAGACGAGGCTTATCTACTGATCAACAAAATGACCATTGCTCCTCAGACCGATGTTTGGGAAGCCTTGCTTGGCGCCTGTAGAATGCATAAAAATGTTGAGTTGGGTGAATTGGCACAGAGAAATTATCCGATTTGAAGCCGGATAGGGCTGGCTATTATGTTTTAGTGTCAAATATATATGCATCAGCAAGAAATTGGGATGCGGTTCAGAAAGAGAACTGATGAAAGAGAAGGGGTCTTTGGGTTGAGAAGGATAAGGTGTTGCACTTATTTGTTGCAGTTGATAAGAAGCATCTTCATTTTAATTTAATATACCAGACACTAGAAAGCGTGGAAGGGTGTATGAGCGATTTAGCTTACTCGAAAAATACTGATTTTGTGTTCCATGATATTGATGAAGAAGATAGGAAGATGTCATTATGTGGGCACAGTGAGAGGCTTGCAGTTGCTTTTGCACTAATTAATTCTTCTCCAGGCATCCCTATCAGGGTGACCAAGAACATCTGCATATGTTGTCATAGTCACAATGCTATCAAATGCATAAAGTTGTTGGTCATGAGGTTGTTGTGAGAGATGTAATGCGACTTCATCAATTTAGGGAAGGATCCTGCCCTTGCAATGATTATCTGTGACCATGTATAAGGTTAAATGTTACGTACAGAGCATAGCAGCAGAGGCAGAATGTGCAGAATCTGAGTACTGCTTTGGTAGTAGCAGATTGGCCAGTGGACTTCAAGTACCTTGGCAAGGTGAGTCGACAGAGCTTCTTATTTTTAGGAATAGTTGGATTGATGCAGTATTTAATCATAAACATTGTTAATCTTGTGTATTGCTTGTAATGGCTTTGTCCGTGCATGACTGTTATGCGCTTCTTAAGGATGTCAGTGTAAGCAGGCAGCTCTTGATTTATGTTATTCTTACCCTTGTAGAAGCCATAGAATCTGAGGAGCAACTAATGAATAATGATTCTATTTGTAGCAAGCAAATCTAACTTCTGAATATGCATGTTCACATCTTAGATCATATCCACGTGATCTATTTCCATCCTAGTCGTCTGTTCTATGTTTCAGAACATGCTTTTTGTATTTCTTTATTATTCTTTATGAAGCGTGTGAAATGCCATCAATAATCAATTAAGAATAGAAGTTGTTTGACTTATGATCTAGCTTTATAGATTCACTTGGTTGTGTCAATTCAGGGTTGATCTTTGTCACCATACACCAATGCAAGCGTTCTTCTGCTGATTGACCCAGACATTTTTTTGAGCAAGACGATCTTCATTTTCAGGTCCTTCAAGCCTCTGGATCATGTGTTTCAGTGTTTGCTATTTTCCCAACGCATCAATGACAGAGCTTCATATGAATCATAATTCATGGCTTCCCGTGGTTACTTGTTTTTCCCTGGCTACAATTTGGGTCTAGCTTTGGTGGATCTCTCATGGAGAGCAGTTTCTTGTTACCATATCAAATTCATGAAAGATGGAGATTGGCAGGAAATGATAGAAAATGTTTTAAGTGGTCAAGCTTGGTGCAGATTATACGACTGTGACTCTACATAGTCTGCATGAGCGTTCCTGCACATGTCTATGAATTAAATCATCTAATAATGCCCTCTGAGACCACTGGAGATGAAAAGAGTCTGTGATAAACAGTTGTTTTTCAACTTTTAACTCAACCCGAGCAACAAAGAAAATGCAACAACACATCACAGAAGGTATGTTGTAATATCCGCTGTTTTTAAATTCTCATAATTTAAAAATAGCAGATATTACATATGCAGTCGAGGATTGGGGAAGCTAATGAAGAAATCAAATATTTCTAAGGTAGTTCTCACAGTTCATAATCATCTATCCAAGCAGCTTTAGTGCCATATTTGAGGAAGAAACTGGTCCCAACTTGTGGTGGTGGATTGATATCAAATAACTGGAAAGGCTAAGTGATGCAACTTAATTTTATCACTGCAAGAATTTAAGTCCATGACTGATTATTTTTTGCCTCCCCTAGGAATTGTAATGTGTTAGAAGCACAGTGGCCATGAGTCCTCATATCTGTTACTTGTAAATTTTCAAAGCGGAATCATTACTGATGGAAAAAGATGACTGTTCCCAATGTAATGCGGCCATGCAAAGATTGTTAGCAATCATGCCATACGACACTGTTAAGTGCAGGGACTAATAGTCAAACAATTATAGAATTGATCTTCTTTGAAGAACTTCATATGGGCAGGCAACTGTAAAGCTTACCTGTAAAGTGGCACGCTTTTGAGATTGTCATCTTTTTGTTAACGAAACAGAGTATGTAATTTGTTCAGGACTGAGTTTGATTAGCTTGGGTACGTTATTATTTCTCAAGCAAGAGTTTCAGTAGACCTAGACAAGATCTGTAACACACAGCAATGACCGCGATCAGATTGTTCGCAAGCGGCAGGGTGGAACTTTTGGAATTCCCTGGTGCTACTTTATGTTAGGAGCTGTGGGCATATCAAAACAAATTTTACTGCTAACTTTGAAAGTGTTTTTAAAGGCACCACAAATCCAAACAAACTTTGATAATATATTTCCAATATACAAAATAAATAAAGGAAAAGGCAAAAGGGCAGCCCGTGCATGAAGCTCCTGCATATGCTGGGTCTAGGGAAGGGGCGGACCACATTGGGTCAACAGGACGCAACCTTACCTTTCATTTGCAAGAGGCTGTTTCCATGCCTTGAACTCGTAACCTCTAGGTCACATGGCTGACAACTCTAATGTTGCGCCAAGGCTGCCCTTCTAAATAAGGGAAAAGGCCCTTTGGGTACAACCTAGTACACACTTGTTCTTTTGCATATTTTCATAGACTAGGATTCTTGTGGTCTCAGTAACTAGGAAGGGGCTAAATGTCTTGGTTATCAAGGTTGGCATGACTTCTTGGGCTGGCCTCATCTTGATTCTCTGATTGTGGGAGATGATTCCTGTGGTCTTATGGTTCTTATCCATTGGATAATATTAATAGGCCTGATCCCTTGGATATTGACTAAGCCTTATAGTACATTTTGCAGCATGTGCTGGTTACTCTGTTGTCTCTTTCCAGCATAATACTGTCAATGGAACTGCTTCCTCTTGGTAGAGATGAGTACTAACGTTTGCATTGCAATACACACATGTACCCTTACTGTTTGTCTTATTTGGCTTTGCTCTTTTTGTTTCTTTTGTTTGCTCAATATTACCTCAGTTTTTGAGCTTTAGCTTCTTTTTGTTCATACTTGAATAGGTTCTCCCCCCACCATTATAGAATGAAAAAAAGGTGCAGCTCGGTGCATGAAGCTCCTGCTTACGGGTCTGGAGAAGGGGCGGACCACAAATGGTCAAAAGAAAAAAGTTATCTTTTGACCCTACATTCAGTGATAGCACCCAATTGGACTTCATTGACATTTTTGCTACATTCTTAAAGGTAGGATCAGTTTAAGCTTTAAATGCTGAAAGAGAGCCCTTTCCTTTCTTTTCTTTTCTTTTTTGGAATATTTAAAGTAGAAAATGAGTATGTGACGTCCTATATTTGTTCTTTGGAATCATTGTGAGTTATGAACTTTTACAAGAGCAGCAGTAGCAGTAACAGCTGCAGTTACAGCCTGTTATTAGAGGCCGGTTAGTTCTTAAATAATTAGAGCTTCCAGGGTCTTTACTATATACTTATATCAATAGATTACAAACTGATTTCACTATTTCTCAGATATTTTCATTGGGTCTGTTTCCAAGTCAGATCCTTTGAATATCTCTTGGTTACATTTCAATCATTGAGGCCTTGCAGGCAGAGTGCTATTCTTGTGTGTTCTTTTACTTCTGTTTACATTTAGCAAAGTTACCATTGTTTGAATATACACAACTTGTTCAGAATCTTTGTAAAGATTTCCTGCTTCTCTTGTGACTAATCCTTATACACATCAGGGAGCTGATGATAGGGTAGATGTTTCAGATATTGCAGAAGAAATAGTAATTCTACTGTGCTGCTCTTTTTATTTTTTTTTGGTTTCTTGTCCCTGCCTCTTCCATTCTCTCCAGTTTCCTGAACTCATAAATTTAGGCATTTTCTGATTGTTTACACTATTTAGACTTGCCCACCCATGTCGAAATGTTTTATTCCTTTCTCCAACATTCCCACCATGCAACTAGCCATGGAACTTGCTATTGCTTCTTATCCAGGGAAAGAACCGATGCATCATGTTGTAGAGTTGGTCTGTGGACATCATGAGATGACCAAGTAACAGGAACCTTAAGCAACTTTCCAGCAGCAGGACCTTTACAGTTAGGGAACAGCAAGAAAGAATAAGTAATTTGCTTGGTCCAGGCAATGTTAAAAACAAGTGCAGTCTTTTTGCTGCCCATTCTCAAACTCCAGTTTCCTTTCTATAGCTGCTCCTTTAGAAGAGCATGCTGGCGGTTCCCAACTCTATGAGAAAAACAATATGGTAAGACATTGGCAGAGTTGGCATGGGAAAAAATGACTCAATCTGCAGTCGCCCTAGCTGTTCCAGGAAGAAGCCCTGAGAAACCTGTTTGAGGCTTGCATATTATCTGATCATGAGAGATTTATTGGGAAAACCTTAGAAAGAGGCACGTTGATGGCCTTTTTCTTTAGTAGCTGACGCTTTTTTTTTTCTTGTTCTTTTCTCTTTTATTTGAATCTGAAGAAAAATGCAGATTTGTTCTGAAGTGCTTTGGTTGAGATTTGATGTTTCACATACGGCGCCCTTGACGTGTAGATCCAAAGTTTATTTCTGAATCTCCTCTTAAGCGATCTTTTTGTCTAATCTATATGTCAGTCTTTGATTTTGCAAA
The DNA here is from genome assembly GCA_035236585.1 of Warburgia ugandensis. Taxonomy (NCBI): domain Eukaryota; kingdom Viridiplantae; phylum Streptophyta; class Magnoliopsida; order Canellales; family Canellaceae; genus Warburgia; species Warburgia ugandensis. The sequence goes on from CP141129.1 coordinate 48,062,467, forward strand.
TATTTGATAGTCTCTGTGTTTCTCTTTCCTGAAGTTTACACAATTGCGTTGAAAAACTTGATTTTTCTTAGTTTCTATACAAATTCTAGTTGATTCCATGTCAAGATGTATAGTTGGCGCAATTCCTTTGTTTTCTCTCTTTATAGTGTTGGTGATTAGAAGCAATTTTGCAACTTGCAAGAATGCTGAGTTTCAGTAAACCTACAATTTTGTGATTGTAATTGTTTAGAATGCTGAAATGATCGATAAGTGAGTAAGATGATTATTATTACATGTAAAGCTTGATGTTTCCTCTCTGTGTAGAACTTTCAGACTGAGAATTTCATGATTAGAACGGATGTTGAAGTATGTGGCTTGACTAAGTTCTTAGCAACATTTGGCATTCCTGTTTGCCTTTTCTTCTTTGGCATTCTTGTTCTTTTATTATGTCAAAATGTTAGGCTGAACCATGACAGTTGTGGTTCCCATGCTTAGGTTTAGATTTTGCTATCCTATCAAATTTATAGGAATATCTTTGAAATAGAAACTGATTACTTATGTGCTGGTAGAAATGTGGCGTTACTGGAGAACTATCCTTGAAATGAGTGCCTTCTTTTTTCCTAGATTCAGTTTCCCATTCAGATTGAGCTGCTTCAGCTCATACCTAGTATTCTTTTTCATAAGGATAAGGGTAAATGAAGTGGAAACTCTCTTACTGATTATGAACAGCAGCATACTTGTCTTCTGCTGTTTTTTACCCAACTGCAGAAAAATCTATAGGCTACAGTGTTACTTCATAGCCGGCTAGAGTTGTATTACGATGAAAAACGGATAATAAATGATTGATTGCTTCATTTAGTCCTCGTTGCCTACACAAGCTCACTGGAAAGAGTACAGTCCACCAGAAAATGCAGAGAAGAAGGAAAAAAGCATGATATCCACAGAAAATTGCAATATGAAAACATCCAATTTTCCTATGTGCACATCTGCTCTACCAAGTTTAACATTAAGTTCAATGAATCACTGCACCCCGTGTTGCTTAGATTTACTTAACAAGCATGTGGCACTTATTTCATTGGTGAAATTTGGATACAGGTCAGATAATGTAGAACATTTAGGAAGGTAAAATCCCCAGGAACCATTTTGTCCTCAGCTTTCACCATCCATAGCTTGTATCTTGAAAGTGATCTCCGCTCCTCAAGAAGTTAGGCATGTGATCCCTTCTAGACAAAATCATGACAATCCCCTTGAATTTGGTGAGACTAAATGTAGTTCTCCATCTAATTATACCTGATGAGTAGAGACCTATGTGATCATCTAATTTGAGAATTTTGATACTGAACACAGATAATCAATTAGAAAGAATTGACTCTGTTTTCAAAAGCATAATTTTTGTGGTTCTTTTCCATTCAAACCTCAACAACACATAATGCTTGAGTAACCTCATGTATTTAGAGAGCTCCAGTTTTGATAATTTCCAGATGATTAGAACACCGGGAGAGCACGTGTACCACTAGTTGGCTGTTTAATTACTATTTCTGGACTCCAGTTGTGTTAGCTAAGCTGAAAACTTGATCTTATCTTCTGTTTCTGTTCTATGAAGATGGTTGGCAAAGTGAGATCCCAGAATTTATTGATTCTTTATCTGTTTGCTTTTGAAATTTAACTTTTCCGTGCCACTTTCAAAGGCCAAGCTGTACTTCATAATTGGAAATCTACAGTAATCTTTACCATTGATAGTTTGATGTAGTTTTGCTTACAGATTGAAAAAACTGGAGCCCGTCTTCGATTTTGTCACTTTTTACTTTTCTTGTTCTTAAAGGCTGGGTTTCATGTGCTATGGACCTTTTATTACAGTTGTAATGTGAAATAACTTGCCTTGACTGGGCAACTCTTATTGTCGTTATAGCGGATGACAATAAAAGTTGGGCAGGGCTAACCAGTGTCATAGTCCTGGGAATTCCTATTTTTCTTACTAACTATAGATGCTGCCTTAAGAAAGTGGAACAATAAAATAGAAGTAAATACCACATGGACTAATATGGCCATGTCCATTAAGAAAGTGGTAAAAGATATCCTAGAAGTATCTAAAGGTAAAAGGCAACCAATAAAGGAAACTTGGTGGTGGAGTGAAAAAGTGCTATAAGTTAATAAACAGAAACGAGTGTCTAAAGCATGGCAATAGACTAAAAATAATGAAAACTTTGAGCAATTTAAGAATGCTAAAAAGTTTGCTAAGAGAGTAGTGAGTGAGGTTAAACTCAAGGCATATGATGATCTTTATAGTAGATTAGGATCAAAAGAATGTTAGAAAGATGTATTTAAAGTTGCAAAAGTAAGAGAAAGGAAGTAAGGACTTAGACCACATTAAGTGTATTAGAAGTGATAACCAAAGGGTATCAGTCAAAGATGATAGATCAAACAAAGATAGGAAAGTTACTTTTAGAAATTGCTAAATGACAATTACCCTGAAAATATAAGGATTGAAAGTACCATAAACCCAAATAATATTGGACATTATAAATATGATTGTAGGATTAGAATACCTAAAGTGAAAGAGGCCTTGAAAAAGATGAAATCAAGAAACACTCTAGAGCCTGATGGTATACCAATAGAGGTATGGAAATATATGAGAGATACTGGGGTAGTTTGGTTGATTGTAAAATGGAAGAAAATGTCGGATGAATGGAGGAAGAGTTCCATTGTACCAATTTACAAGAATAAAGGAGACATACAGAGTTGTACTAATTATTAGGGGATCAAACTTACGAGCCATACCATGAAACTTTTTTGAAAGAGTGATGGAGAAGAGGCTAAGCATGCCAAGTGTGTCATGGAATGAGTTTGATTTTATGCTTGGGGGGTCTAACATGAAAGCTAATTTTCTGCTTAAACAATTGATGGTGAAATATAAGGAGATGAGGAAGTACCTCTACATGGTCTTTATTGAATTAGAAATAACTTATGATAGGGTCACTAAAGAGTTAATATGGTGGGGTGTTAGGCGAGAAAGGGCTTTTATATGGATATATAGATATAATTAAGGATATGCATGAGGGAGTGGTAACAAACGTTAAGACCACTAGTAGAGAGAATGGTGATTTTCCTATCACTATAGGATTGCACCAAGGATCGGCATTGAGCCCGTATCTTTTCACATTGGTTATGTATGGGTTAACAAAACATCTACAAGAGGTGCTTTTTATTTGTAGATGATATAGTTTTTATTGATGAGACAAGGGTGAGCATAAACACAAAGCTAGAGTTATGGAAAGATGAAATAGAATTTAAAAGATTTAAAATTAATTAAACTAAGACAAAGTATATGGAATTCAATTTTAGCAAGGAGAGGAGTAGGAGTGGAGCACTGGTAGAGATTGATAACCAAGAAGTCTCCCTAAAAGAACACTTTCGATGCTTGGGATCAATAATTCATGAAAGTGGAGAGATTGAGAAGGAGGTTACCTAGAGAATTCAAGCGGGTTGGAACAAATGGAGATGCACTTCTGGAGTTTTGCATGATTGGAGGCTGCCACTCAAACTGAAAGGAAAATTCCATAGGATGGCTATAAGGCCAGGCGTGCTTTATGGATCGGAGTATTGAGCAATTAAGGAACAACATGTACATAGGATGAGTGTTGCCGGAATGCGGATGTTAAGATGGATGAGTGGTAAGACAAGAAAGGATAGAATTAAAAATGAAAACATTAGAAGAAACTTAATAGTACCAATAGGTAAGAGATGAGGGAGATTAGACTTAGATGGTTCGAACATGTTCAACATAGACCAAAAAGGGCACCAGTTAGGAATAAGACAATCCAAGTTAAAGGTTCTAAAAGAGAAAGGAGAATGCCCAAAAGAACGTGGATAGAAGTGTTGAGAAAAGATTTAAAAACTTTGGGACTAAATGAAGCCATGATATTTAATAGAGATGAATGGAAGAACAAGTTTTCATGTGACTAACTCCTAATAGGGATAAGGTCTTGATGACAATGAACTATAGGTGCTGCATTGTTCAGCTTCATACATTTTATGGCTAACTGCACTTAATTAGTCGAATGCCTATGTCATGCTTTGGGAGTTAACATTTACTTATGACTGGAAGAGCTGTCCAGTTTGTGAATTTTATGTCAGTTGTGTTTAAGATTTAATGGTTACTGCATCTTGTGGCCTCTGAGAGTGAGAGTCTAACTACACTTGATGGATGGGAAACCTAATTTTTCTCCTGTTATGAAATGTTGCTTCTTGCAATCTTTTATGTCCTTTTATGCATATTTTTGAGCATCTATATTTTACCGAGGTTTTTAGATTTTGTTTCAGATTTATGGGATTTCTCTATCCTAGCTTCATTGCCGGTTGTTGTTTCATTACACTTTCTCGTGTCCAATTACATCTGATTGACCTGTTGGATTTGTAACTTCCTAACTAACTACCTTTAAGTCTTATCACGGAGCGAGCATGTAGATTCATTTAGGCTTCGACAGCTTAGGTTTTCACTTCATCAATGCTTTTATTGTAAGAGAATCAGCTACTACATAATTGCTTATAAATTATCATTGGTGACCTACATTCCTTATCTCTTGGGCATCCTTGTGTGTTGTTTTCTATTGAATAAACATGCTTGGAGTAGATTGGTTACATCATTTGCAAAAGAAATAGACTAAAGTTTGTAACAACTTCATTGCGCCTGCCTTCGCAACTCATACTTTTCAATTTTTCCTAATGGTTCTACTACTGAGCATTTGATGAAAGGCCTTTTGGACCAAAAGGATGGATTGGCTCTGAAGAATATTGACTAAGGCTGGATTGACATTTCATCAATCGTCGTCGTAGTCATCATCATCAAGACCTTATCCCAATTAGGGGTCAGCCACATGAATCTTATTCCCCCATTCCTATCTATTAAATATCATGGCTTCATAGAGTCCTAAAGTTTTTAAATCTTTTCTCACTACTTCTATCCATGTTCTTTTAGGCCTTCCTCTTGCCCTTTTAGAACCTTCTTCTTATATTACCTTACTCCTAACTGGTGCCGTTGTTGGTCTCTTTTAAACATGTCCAAACTATCTAAGTCTAATATCCCCCATTTTGTTACCTATTGGTGCTACCCTTAAATTTCCTCTAATATTTTCATTTCTAATTATATCCTTTCTTGTCTTACCACTCATCTATCTCGACATCCTCATTTCTACGATGCTCATCCTATGAGCATGATGTTCCTTAACTGCCCAATACTTTTGATCCATAGAGCATGCCCAGCCTTATTGCCATCCTATAGAATTTTTCTTTAAGTGGCACCTGCCGATCACACAAAACTCCAAATGCACATCTCCATTTGTTCCAACCCACTTAGATTCTCTGGGTTACCTCCCTCTCAATCTCTCCACTCTCATGAATTATTGATCCTAAGTACTGAAAGTGGTCTTTTACGAGAACTTCTTGGTTATCAATCTTGGCTGGTGTTCCACTCCTACTCCTCTCCTTACTAGAATTGCATTCCATATATTTTGTCTTAGTTCAACCAATTTTAAATCCTTTAGATTCTAATACTTCTCTTCATAACTCTAACTTTATGTTTACACCCTCCCTTGTCTTATCAAGTAAGACTATATCATCTACAAATAGCATGCACCAGGGTGTGTATGCTGTTTGGTATGACAGTGGATGTGCAATGTGAAATGCTATCATTTAATTTTAGTGATCAGTAGGAGGTGATACCAGCAAACCTATATGGTACAAATTTCATGACCCTCTTGGTCAATACCAAGAGGGAATAAAAACAGTTGGGAGATAACTTTTTGTCAGTGGGCATCTCTTGTTAGCATTCCACAGAGGAGAAATTTGGACAGCAATCCCAGTCTCCAACTTGGTGCAGAAAGATTTGAAGGATTCCTTGTCACTGGCTAGAGTAGGCTCTAAAGTGTTTGATAAATTTAATTGCTGGCTATTCACATAACTTGATAAGAAAGTACAATCTCATCATTTTATGATTTGTGTCATGAAAACCATATTTGGAATGGTCAAAGTTTACTAATAATCAAAGGGAAAGTTCTATTTTTCTTTCTTCTATGGGGACTGAAATTTCATGGTGTTGGTCAATTTAAATTGGCTAATTATCAATTCATCCTGGAATTGGAAGTAATTCCCTTACTCTGAAAGTGGGTCAAATATTTATTGCTCTGGCATTGGCATCGGTTGCCCAATAAACTTATTTTTTTTATTAGGGGAAGTTTTTTTATTAGATTAAATACCAGTTTGCTTTACTGGTGATAAAGGCATCTTCACGTTGTTGTAAAATTGATTGCCTATCCCAGAGTTACCACTGCTAGTAACTTGCAATTTGCCAACAGAAGTACTAGATTTGATTTATGGTGAAGACTTTGTCATGCTTTGGCTATTTTTGAATGTCTCTGAGCAGTTAAATAGAGTTTGGGTTAGAGAATACTATAAGAATTCATCTGTTAAATTTTGTGAAAATAAACATCTTTCTGTGTTCTGGTGTTAATTTCTCACTATATCATGCTAGATGGATGCTGAAGCTATGTCAGTTAGAAGTGGAGCCTACCTTTCAAATGTCACACCATTATGTTTGCTCGACTAAGATTTCCCTTTGAAAGAATTCAAAGTAGTAGGCATAATTCTGGCTAATATTTGTTTGAACTTGTTTTATCTAGTGTAACACCCCCCAGATTTTTAAGACAATTTTTTTTTAAAAATAATAATGGTATTTTAAATAAGAGCATTTTGGGATCCTATGAGAAAAGATTTATTTAACATTTTACTAACCTATCGTAAAACTCCGGGTGTTAATTTTCCTTTCTCAAAATGGCGTACATGTAATTTAAACATAAATAAATAATCCGCGTATAAATCAACGTCAAATAAATAGGCGCCTTTATTTTAAATCAAATAAACGTCCAAAAGACAATAATAATATGGCCCAGGGTCTATCCATCATAACATCCCATATAAATGTCCAACATATGTCCAAAGATTTAAATCACATCCAATTATAAAGTATGCAGTCCATAATAAAATTCAATGATAATCCACTCTAATGACTCACATTACTGTCTAAAACTATAGGGAAAACTAGTCTTCAGCAGCTCTCAAGGTTTATCAACCGCTTTTCCTTTCCTGGTGTCGCGCTCGAGATCTAAGGCATTACAAAACAAAGCAATGCCTCAGCAAGCTATCGCTTGTGTAGGTACATAGACAATTAATGTAATAAATGAAAGAAATAATGAACGATCTTGATGAAAAATCTAACATTTATGAAAATAGTGATATCATAATGCCATGTTCAATAAATGCCTATTTATTCCATATGCTAAAACATAAAATTCAAGGAGTTAAAACATGACATGAATCAATAAAATGGAGCATATAAAAAGAATAAGGGCACCCTAAGGTAATGGGTCCCACCACATCGCACTAACATCCCTGATCAGGAGTACACGTAGTCAACCTCTGAGTGTCGTCACACCTGAGCATATCATCCATAACCATGCTCATCATACATGCACACATAATAAAAATATGGGCCATCATGCTGCAGTGGCAACCCTCCATGGGTATCAACCACCGCCGCTCCCCATCGACACCATAACGGGAGACTTAGCGTCTGTCCCCATGGAAAGGCTCAGACCGGTAGTGTGGACTATTCATGTTACCAAACCCCTACCGAATGCCATCTATGGGCAGGTGTCTATCATATCACAAACTCATCACATCATAATCTCGGAAGGTGGGTGGCCCACTATCCCTCCTAAAGCATGACGCCCACCGGGCGAGAGCACCCGTCATCAAATATAAAACACGGAAATCATATGTATATGCTAAAACTCAAGAGTACTTATAGCTTGAAATCCCCAAGACATGCCCCTCATCCTTGGGTTAGCTTTATAAAAGGACCAAATTTAATAAGTCTCTATTCTCATTTCCATGTAATCCATGCATTTTCTATATATATAATAAGAAATAAGTCTCTAACTAAGCATAACTAATTAACATCATGCTTGTAAAAACATTTTAAATAAGTTTATTCAGTAAAAGATTTCAATTTGGAATAACCATACTGTACGCAATGTCGCATGAAATCCACGGTAAATAATAATTGCATTTTAAAACACAATCACACATGATGCTATGTTTAAACATGGTTTAAAAATCAAGGAAAAACATTAGTTGTCGTCATCTACCTCAGTGTGAGACCACTAGCTTGCTAATAACTCCCTTTAACTAGTATATTCAAGTACACCTGTACATGTCACATCACTATTTTAAAATTTTTCTAAAGAAAAAGTTGTCATTTCTAAGTTTTTAAGTTAAAACTAGGTCCGCGTCGTCAATACGGTCACAACGCCTCTTCCGGATTGTGATTTGGACCTCTCTAGCTCCCAAAAATCAAGTTTTAGTGAAAACTACCCTCAAATGGGGCCTGCCGGACCACCATAAGGTGGTTTAAACCTGCGGCACCCTTTTCCGCCGGTTTACACCGGCGTATACCGGCGCACAAAGATGCACGCCGACGTAGACGCTGCACGGGACTCGTCGCGTCCCGGCCCCGCCACGACTGCCATCTGCAGTCCATCCGCGCGCGCGTGCGACGCCGACGTCATCCGACGTCATCCCCCTGTGCGTCCTGGTGTCAGCGCCAGGGTGCCGACGCCGTTGACGACGCCGGAGAAGACGACCGGATTCCGGTCGCCTCCGGCGAAGCTACATAGCTCCGTTTTGCGTGATTTTTGTGCCATTTTCTTCAGAATTCTCTCTAGAATCCATTTATGCCCTCCTTTTGCACTGATTTTGTCAAAAACCATGGTTTTTAAATGATTTTTCCCAAGTTCCTAAAATCATCCATATGTACTGGTTTTTGGGTTTTCTGGAGAAATCCACCGTTGGATCACTCCCAAATTTAAAGGGTATGCTCTTGGGTCTCTTGTGCACTAGTTGGACGGTGCGATTTCCAAACGGACAAGGTTTGGTCCGTGAAATCACGCTCCAACAGTAGCGTGCCCAAAGTTCCTAAAAAAATCTAATTTTTTCCTAATTTTTAAAATGGTTTTCTAATTATTTTCTCTATTTAATAAATACTAAAAAACATAGGTTTGAGGCTTACCTTGCACCTGGCCGGAGTTGCTCGTGTTGCCGGGGCTCCACTCGCCGGAAAATCCAAGTTTTGCAGGGCTAGGGTTTTGCGTAAAAACTCAGAGAAAACGCTCAAAGTGGAGCGTTTTGGCTCCTAGAGGAGCATAGATATAGGGTTTTAGAGTCTTGGGGAAGAGAAACTCTTCCCTACACGCTTCTTTCCACGTCTCTTCGGCGATTTTTCCGGCACTGGTAGAGACGTGTGGAAGACGGGGGTGCCAGTATCAATTTGGACCCCTTTCTAACACGTCTCTATCAAATGACCAATTTGCCCTTCCAACTTTGACGGCTCATAACTCCCTCGTTTGAGCTCCGTTTCTCACGTTCTTGGTGGCGTTGGATTCATATCGACGAGCACTTTCTAATTCTTGTGTTTTCAGGAAAAAATTTCATCCATAAATTTTTATTTTAATTTATTTAATAATTTCCTATTTTATCCTAAAAATTAAGGATATTACATCTAGGCTCATGGATAATGTTTCACTTGGATGGTTCACTATCAGTTTTATGATAGCATCTTTCCTTTGCCTTTTCCTTTTCTTTAGCTCCACTTTCATCCATTCTTCATCCCTTAAGGAATCTGTTTCCTTGGCAGGTCTCTTGAGTCTTAATATCATTGCTTAGTTACTAGTTAGTACTTATAGTCTCTCTAAATATTGAACTTGAATTTCCAGCAATGCAGGTAAGTAACAACTAAAAATCAATCATAAGGATTAAGATTCCTCACAAAAGTTGCAGGTTGAGATAATTTCCCCTTGATCTTTAGATCTTGTGTTACGTCTGCAGCCTGATTATTACTAACTTGAGCTTTTGTGACAACCTGGGTTTTTTAACATTTTTTAATAAGTTTTTTTTCTTTTTCGAAAGGAGGGGCCCCAATTTTAAAAACTAAAACAGCAAAAAACAATTTCAAATGAATTTCATTTCAAGAAAAAAACCCCGAGTATCAACCATCGACTCAAATCTCAATTAAAATTTTTATTTTTCAAATAATTTTTTTTAAAATAAGTTACTACTCCAGGACTCATCCATTCAACAACCACATTCCCAACATCAATGTAATCAAGTCCAATAAGATAGATACACAAAGTCCATGTGGAATTAAAACATATCTCCAAATGAGATATCTTGATCAATATTCATCTAGCTCCTCATCAACCCTGTCTTTCTCTCAATATCTGAGGCATTGCAACAATAACGCAATGCTTCAGCAAGCAATGCTTGGTAAGTACATAGACATTTAATGTAATAACAAATGAAACTTAAAAAGCAAGTCGAATAGTAATGCTAATGTAAATGTGGGTCATAACATCCATAGAGTATAAGTATTATAAGCAAAACATCATGCGTGATAAAACATGAATCTCATGAGTGTAAAACATGATATGATCCCACCTCAATGAGCATATAATAACAAGTAGGGAACCCAAGGTACATGGATCCCACGAGCATCCCATATACTCGTACAACAGATTATGAGTACTCATATCAATCTTCTGAGTGTCGCCACACCCAGACATACAATAACATCTTCATGCTCATCATGCAAGCATATAGAACAAAAGTATTGATTGTCATGCTACAGTGGCAACCACTCAAGGGTCTCAACTATGGCTGCTTCCCATCGACACCATAACGGGAGACTTAATGTCTATCCTCATGGGTAGGTTCGAACCGGTAGTGTGGACTACCCATATTACCAAACCCCTACTAAAAGCCATTTGTAGGCAGGTGTCTATCACATCATAAATTTAGATAGTAGGTGGCTGACCCTACTCCTTTCTAGCATGACATCCACTGGGTGATAGTACTCATCATAAATCACAAAACACAAAAATCGCGTATCTTGTAAAATTAGAAGCACTCGTGAGTCACAATCCTCAAGGCACACCCCTTATCCCAGGGTTAGCCTCTCAAAGGATTAGCCACCAAACCTCCACTACCAATTTTATGAAAACCCACTAATCTCAATGATGCAATAAAGAAAGATAATTACTAATCATACATAAGATACGCAGTATCAATACCATAAAATAATCGATCGTGAAATTCATTTAATGCACTATCGAAATCTCACATCGATCATAGCACTAGACTTTTGAAATTCATAAGTATTTGAAAATGATAACCATGTGACAAGCAATCGCAATCAATCATGATGTTATGATGATGCAAGATTTAGAAAACAAGATGCAACATTAAATGTCGTCACTTACCTTAATGTAAGATAACCCAATCAAATGTATAATCCTCTTAGCTCACACGCTCTGATATACCTGTTAGTATGACATTACTATTTTGTATTAATTATTTCCCTCAAAAAAGATCTATTATAATTTTTTCTCTCAAGTTGTGTCCATTTATGCATCCTTTTATATAGTGATCATCTTGATCCAGCTTTTGATCTAGATCGCCTAATTTTTCCTTTATTAAATCAGTTTTCATAACATTTAATGCTTATCCACCTCATCTGATCGTCAATCGTAGTTTAGTACACCAATTTAATGTTTCCTGATTCTAAAAGATTCAATTTATTCCATCTCAATGAAATTTATGGCGATCCAATCATTGGATCGTTCTTTAAGACTTTTATTTATGACTAGATCAACAATTCTAGCTTGAATTATTATTAAGCAGTCCTATCTCATGTTTATCTATTCATTTTAGTGTGTATCCAAAGGTTACACCTTGATCTAACGGTCAGATCATTCTCAGATCAATAAATTCCATAATCTAGTTTAGATCAATAGTCCAAATCAATTTCTAAGGTGAATACACCTAATCTGGTCTTTAGAACCCTTAGTTCTTACCTTATATTATCTGATTGTTCAATTTCTAAGGCTTGATCATCGCTTGCTCAGCTTGATCTAAATGATTTGGTGTTATTTCATGAATTTGATCTGACTAGGTGTAATCAGATCAAGATTCTAATGCTAAAATCAAGTTCGCATCGTGGAGACGAATTCAATGGGCCTTACAGATCGAAAATCGAACTTTTGTAGCCTCTAGAATTTTAGAAAAACCATTTCAAATCACAAAACGACGGTTTGGATCAAAACCCCGACTAGTCAATGTCGTCCGCTCGGCGTCCCAGCTTCCAGGATGCCCACCATCCTGGGCCGTCCATGACAGTGCTGCAGTGCTCCCTCCCCATGCATGCGCGATGGGGCGGCTACGCGTGTTGTCTCCTCTGTGCATTCCATGCTCGGCATCCTAGGTATATTGTCCATTGGGGATGATCAACCCAAACCGTTCATCTTCTTTTCACTCGATTGGGGTCCCAGATGATCCGATTTTTTTATCTATTTTCACCATTCCTAGGGTTTTTGAGGGCCTGTGAATTCATTGAATGGTTCAGATTTTCTATTCGAGGTATTTTTAAGATGAGTTTTCTATTGTATCATGGTTTTCATAGATTCAACCCTAGCTCCATGAAATCTTTGATTTAAGTGTTGAAAATGATACAAAATAGTGAAATAAGGCCAATGAGAGGAAAAATCAAGAGAAAAACTGGGTCTTACCTCCTAAATCTGTGAAAATCCCAACTTTGAAGTTTTACCTGAGATTGAGAGATGGAGAAGAAAAAGCACCGATCCGTCACTGCTACTTCATGGATGGAGGTGATATCCTTCTTTGGTATTAATCACAGCTAGATCAGATCATGCTCAATCGTGGAAAAAGAAAAAGATTGGAGGAGTCTATGAAATGAAAGAAGGGTGTTTTGCCTTAAATACGATTAGGGTGGGAAATCCTGATTTTCCATGTAATTAGTAAATTCCTAATCTGTTTTGGTTTATTTAGAGTCTAGGGTTTTACATTCATGTACTATGGCCCCACTTGATAAATGACTGTTTTGCCATTATAACTTAAAATGCACATATCTTCCACATTCGAACTCTGTTTTCGGCAATTTAATACCGTTTGAATTGTCTTTCCGAGTACAATCCAATTATAGATGTATCAATACATCATTTGATATCTATTAAGTCTCACTTATACAACTCAAAAAATATAAAATTCAATATATTCTTTTCATCCCAAGTTCACCTTTTTTCCAAAATTTTCTAAAATTGGCATTTAAAAATTTTGGAATGTTACAGCTTTGCTTCTTCTTATTGCAGGAAAAACACAAACAAAGGATCCGATAAAGGTATCGGAAAGACCACAACAGGGTAGCTCAGAGAACAAGTGAAACATGTCAGGGATATAGTTGTTATCTGTATGCTTCCTATTTGATTGCCTTTTTTCAGTGATTGAAACTTGGCCTCTATTCCATTCTTCAGGTTATTTTCTTCCCCAGTGAAGTTAGCTTCCAATGTAGTCATAGCAGACCAAGAGGCTCAGGCAAAAAGAAGAAAGCCCCAAGAACACAGGTTTCAGGAACTTGATTGTAACTAGAGATCGATAGTTCATATGAAGGATGAAAACAGCATACCAACCATCCCCACACCAGCTTATGTATCCGCTCAATGATTGATAGCTCAACTCAGGGTTTTGGAGAGTAAGATCAAATAAACAAGAATAGATGGTTATGTGCCAACTTTTGTAAAGTATGTTCATGGTGGAGATCCTCCATGGCAAAAGCTTGTCGTCCCACCTCAATTGGCTTATTGTAAAGGTTCCATCTTGTTCTTCAAACAAAAGAAAAGGTTTCATCTTGAATGTGCTTGTACTTTCCATTGAGTCCTTGAAAAGATGAACGCATTGATTTTCCTGTACGTGATTTTTCTCAGAAGGGATGCATCAAAGAATTCAACCAGTTGCCATCATAGAATAATTTCCATTATAGAGAAAGTTATCAACTCAACTGCAAGTGGGACATACCTGAAGACAGTGTTATTGGATTGGCCTCTATGTCATGGCTTCAAAGTGCAGGTTCGGCTGGCACATCACTTGAAGTGGACATGCCAACAACATCCACACCTAGAAAGTAAGGCTAGCTTGTAAACATGGGACTCCACTTAGGTTGATTTGCCTTTGGACCACGAAAACTAGAAATGAGGCTCAGTAGCGGCTAATGCAGTGCAAACTGGGCCTCAATACAACTTGCATCCATGTGACTGCACATGTAGCTTGGTGCTTTGCAAGAAGAAAAAGGAAACTGATAGTTCCTACTTTGGATCTTCAATGGTTAAATTTTTTTTTACTGTCTATATTCATTTACCAGACAGAAGGGGAGTACCGGCACAACGGTATAGTTGCTGTAGGGTGCTTGAAGTTATGGGTTTCATGCGTGGAAACAGCCTCTTGCAAAATGTAAAGTAATGTTGCATACTATAGACTCTTGTGATTCAGTCCTTGCCGGACTCTAGTACGTGAGAGTTTCATGAACTGAGCTGCCCTTTTATTCACTTACTAGACAACAAACAATTTGTTAGCTAAGCATTGTTCAATCACCATAACATTCAGGGGATTAGACGTCTAAAAGCCATAATGGTCTGGATTTGAGGGGTCCTCTATGTAAAAGTGGGTGTTTAAATGAAATTAAAGCCTCATTATCGAAACAAGTCACATGATAATCGGCTCCACAGCCACTAAGCAATGAGAGGATGCCCCTGCCTTCTTGCAAGTGTCTGTGGTTACATTCTTCTGGTTTCTGATAGATATCACCTTCTTTCTGTCATCACATTTAGGATGAAGAAGAATAAAAGGCAGGCTCAGTGTACAAATCTCCCACGTAGGTGGGGTTTAGGGGAAGGGGCGGACTACAAAGTTCTATAGTACGCAGTCTTACCTTACATTTTTGTGAGCAACTCTTCAAGTTTCATCCATGCGATCACTTGTGCCATCTCTCCCATTTATAAGGCACTTGCATTATGCTTTAAGAACTTAACCAATATGCCAAAAGTCCCAAGATTGATGGAATAGGTAAAGCCAATTTCTTAAACTAATATGTATCACAAGAAGGGATCATAACATTATCTGCATTGGGTTCATTTTGGAGATGATCTAGCCCTGGATCCTCATTCAGAGTGATCCTAATCATTGATTGGTTGCGTGTAAGAGATGGTTAAGGAGATCGTTGACATTCGATAATGACTAGAAGTTGGAAGCTAATCTGATGGTCACAAACATACATAAGCAAGTAGTTAGGATATGAGTGTGGATCAACAATCGATTCTTGCTACTTTTGGGGTCACATGTAAAACACAACCAACGATCTATCGTTGGAATTGGGATCCCGTTGGTTTCACCAAATGAAAATCAGATTAGTCTTAATGGGTGACCTCGGTGTCTGAAACTCCCACGTACGCGGGTTTTGCAGAAGGGGCAGACCACGAGGCTCTATAGTACGCAGCCTTACCTTGCATCTTTCTAAGAGACTGTTTTCACGCCTTGAACTAGTGACCTCAAAGTCACACAACAATAACTTTAACGTTGCGCCAAGACTCCTTATAATATGACATTAATAAATGTTAACCTAGTTTCAAATGTTCAAACTAGAGCAAGTTGGACCAGACATGCAAAGTTCAAATGTTTTAGTTATTATAATATTATCTCTTGAAAAATGAAGAAAAATCTTCTCCTTTTGATTGGTAGAAGACAAGGAGATAGACATCGCAAGTGGAACCTTTTTGTTTTGTGCAGGTGCATACAACTTGTCAACCATGCTTTGTTACCACGAGATAAGTCATAGTCAAAGTGTTATCCTATCTTGTTGTATTTTGCTACCCCTAGTCGAAGGCACATGTCCAGAGGCTAATATTAGAGAAGTTATAGTGCAAAGTGATGCTGAGGCAGCCCAAACCATTCATCTAACGAGCCGTGCTCATGCATCAACAATCCTAACATTAATTTGATTGGCTAACATTTTATTTCTTCTGTGTCTCCTGCTGCTTGATGTCACGGGCTTGTACTAGCAAGTGAGAGTTTGGTGAATTAAAGGCTGACTTGTACCAAGAAAGGAAGTTGTGCACAAGTGTCGCATGAGTTTAACATAAGTGAAAGTATGACCCCGTAACATTGAGCTGTCTTTGCCTCATAGTAGAAATTTTTTGATACTTTTGATTGAAAAGATTTTGAGGATTGCCCATCTAAGATGGGGCGGGCAATATGATACAACAAAAACATAATTTTAACCGGATATGGACCAGGACCTGTGACAAACTTGATACCGTAATTACTAGAAGAGGAATACCACAGGAAGTCTCAACTGGGCCGACCAGGGCTGAGCCGTGCATAGGTGTGTCTAAAAGGACAGCTTGGTCGGCACAGAGCTCTCGTATACGTAGAATCTAAGAAAAGGGCAGACGACAAAAAGTCTATAGTAAAGATGCATTAATTAAATTGTATCTACAGAATTTGTGGACCCCTTGGTATGGAAAGAAAAGGTAAAATCTTGAACAACATTCAGAGTACGAACATTTTATTTATGGCTCAATTAGTCGAGCTTTTCTTCAAGATTTTTTTATCTACATCTGTAAATGCTTTAGTTGGTCATAGTTAATTGTTGCTTAAAAGGGGGCAGCCCGGTGCACGAAGCTCTCGGCTATGCCGAGTCCTGGGAAGAGGCAGACCACAAGGGCTTATAGTAGACAGCCTTATCTTATATCTTGCAAGAGGCTGCTTTCACGCCTTGAACCTGTGACCTCAAGGTCACATGACAACAACTTTTATAGTTGCGCCAAGACTCCCTTTCATAGTTAATTGTTGCTTATCTATGTTATTAATCAATCTGTGGCTCATAATGGATATATGTGACACCTGCATAGTGTATTTTGTGTTAAATTAATATTGAACCTCCAATTGCTTGATATTTCTGCTGCTTTTTTCATGAACTTCATGGTCTATTCAGAAGAAGTTTTCCATAAACCAGAGGGTTTTGAAGGCAATGACCCTCTATAATGGTCTATTTAGAAGGATGACAAAATAATCCAAGAGAAATTTATTGTAAAGAGAAGCATATATAAGAATATATAACTCTTCTTTTCTTTTCTTTTCTTTTTCTTTATTTCTATTTAATATTACATGCATACACCTCTAGCAGTCTCAAACCCATGATCTAACTCAAGAGAGGGCCGTTCTTGCACCACTGTGCTAGAAAGTATCTATCCCACGGATTAACAATTCTCTCCGCATGATTTGAGGCTTTGCTTGAGATGTGTTATAAGATCTTAGTTGAGATAGCTTGAGCTGTATTCAGATGGCCCAGATTTGGCATGAGATGACTGAAAATTAAACTTAACAATGAGCTAAGAAGAAATGATTTTCATCTCAACTCATCTTAAGCACCACTAACAGTGATATGGCCCTTCTCATCTCATCTCAACTTAGTTCACTCCACCACAAGTCCTCACTAAGCGGTACTAAATATGTAGTTTCACACAGTTACTAACCTTAAACAAGTACACACCGAACTCTACATCTGAAGGATCTGCGAATCCCTACTGCGTATATCAAAACCATGCAGTACCTGTGTTCGTGTTCCGGAACGCACCCTTCTCTTTCGAGAGGATTCATGGCATGCTAGATGGTCCTATCTACTACCAAGCCGGTTGTAAAATGGACAGCTGAGTTAAGTTCAAGAATAGTGGAACTGAAATCTTGACCACTTGAAGCTTAGCTCTGTCTAATGTTGGATTTTTCAAGAGAATCAAACAATGGGTCAACTGCTTTGTGTTAGAGAACCATTGGCAACACAATTTACATATTATCTTACAAAGAGTAGTGTCATTATCAAACGAGGGACTGCGGGTATCATTTCCTGGGGGGATATTGAAATTGAAGGTGTACATGGCTAATTAAGAGGCTATGGTAGGAGAAGTGGTACGGTCCATTTCTTAGGTAGGGCAGGTGACTCGGATAACAACAAATTGATCAAATCAGTTTTAAATGGTTGGCAACAGAGCACATGGGTTTGGTGAATGCAACCCCATGTGCTTTCAAGGGTTCAGATCCTACTTGGCCTGATTAACGGGTTTAGATACAAAGCTTAGGTGTAATTGTCTAAATAGCTTGTAAGGAGGAATAATACATCACATAAATATATGGGTGGACTCTCCCTCTCTAAAGGGCAGCCCCGTGCACAAAGCTCCCGCCTATGCGGGGTTTAGGGAAGGAGCCTATCACAAGGGCCTAAAGTACACAATCTTACCTTGCAAAAGGCTATTTCCACGCCTTGAACCTGTGACCTCAAGGTCACAATGACGACAACTTTTACCATTGCGCCAAGGCTCCCTTGGGTCTCTCTCTAACCTTATATATATATCTATGATATTTGCTAAACATTTGTTTTAAATATTGTAGCTCTTATGAAAATTGAAAAATTGACAAGGAGAAGTTCACTTGCTTGTTCAAGGGAAAAAGTACAATTTTTTGCCAAGAAAATGTAAACCATTGTTTTTTGGTGAATTATAGCATGGCAGTGAAATATTCGCTTAGCATGGGACTAAAGCCATGTGAGTTAGCATTTAATGCATAGATTTTTCATGTAGGCTAGGTATTTCTTCCTTGGTCAAAAGATCAGCCTTGGGGTAACAGTAGAGTTGTCATTGTGTGACATTAAGGTCACAGGTTTAAAGCATGAAAACAGCCGCTTACAAAATGCAAGGTAAGATTGTGTTTTATTGATGCTTATTGCCCATCCCTTTCCCCGATCTTGCAGACGGGAGAGCTTCGTGCACCGAGGCTGACTTTAAGTTAGAAAAGTGCATTGATTAATAGTCAAACTCTTGAAAATTATAAATAGTAGGAGCGACAATAAGGCGAATTGGATTGTTCATGACCCAAAAATCTCATCCATTATATCTCCCTATAATATCTTACTAATAGTTGTTAAAAAAAACAAAAACCTTGACACCACCATTTTAAAACCCAAAAGAAGAGTGCCACTAGGAGGATTCAATGATGAGATTTTTGAACCATGAACCATCGAAGTGATAACTAAGAGTGTGAATGGTCTTGATCTTCCACAGCATTCTCCCACTGTGATTCCATCATGGTCTTTAGACCATGATAGAATTCCTCATTGTTGGGGAACACCAGTCTTTGCACATAATTTGTGAGAAGCCTAGGGAGGCCAATTCATTGCTACTACAAAAGATTGCTCCCATTTTCAAAGGTGTAAACAACTGTTTTTGGTGACGTTGACCTACCAAACTTCATTTTATATGTGAAATCTAGATCATGTTTTGGTCAAAGTGTGGACCATATAGAGTGGAAGATGGGGTGTTCTTCAGCCAACCTGCTACATCTAAATTCCAAGAATAGTTGGAATCTAGAGCACGAGATTAGTATGACTTCGTTATGTGCAATGAAAGATCAAACCCCGTCATTGAATGATCCATTCGGACCAGGAAAGGATGTTCCCTTGTCCATCCTGCCCAATATTTGACACAACATTGGCACCGAATTGCAGTATCATTTGTTCTGATTATTCTGACAATAAAGATCTCCAGGTTGATGTTCATCCTTCTGTCCACAAATCTTCTCTGTTGGAATGATTCTTCAGATTGTTGCGTCGGCGCATAAAATGGGCGTCTTCAAAAGTCTGAAACAGACTGTACCGCAATCGTAAAAGCTCACCACTTTAGGATTAATTGTCAAATGCACAAGGTGCTCGGTGAAGATCCTGCGTACTATAAACCCTTGTGATCTGTCCCTTTTCTAAACCCTACGACAGATGAAAACTTCATGTATTGGAGCTATTTTTTTTTACGAGGTGTTTGGTCAATGGCAAGCCCATTGGGGAGACAACAACCAATTCCCCCGATCAAACTACTTCGATCGCCATTTTTGTCAAAGAGTTGGAAGCCAATGACAACTTGTCACTGAGAGCATAAATTTTGACTCGCCGAACTTGTTCTGCATTCTAGCGCTTGGTTCCAGCCGTGCAACCATTTTGAGCTTGAATTGCATGCATCTATCTGTTACCAAATGGCTCGTCCAATAAAGCTCTGATTTCAATGGTCTGCCCAACATAACATGATTGCTTGCTCAGTGTAGATTGGGCAAGTTACTTAGATCTTGTACCTGAGCCGTTGTTTGAGGTGGGTGATCCGAAGAAGAGATCCATGCATGTATCCTAGAGGCGTCCATCGAATCATCCCATCAACATCAAATTGAGGAATTTGGACAGCAATTTCATGTTGTGGACAACGTATCTAAATACGTGCCTTAATCTACTAAAACTCGTAACTGGCTTCTGTCTTGTCTGTGTACATGCTTATGCTTTCCCTACATGCTATTCTTTGGGTCCATGCAAATTTACTTGTGTGCACGTTTTGAACTTGTAGCTTGCTTGATCGTGTGGTAAGATGGTGGGCATGTACATACGTTAGTTCATGTAGGAGCTATATACAAATGGCTTTCTTTTGACCATGGATTTGTGCTTGTCAAACATGGAAGCACTTCTCAGTTTCCTGAACAGAAGCCGGGAAATGGGTGCCTGCAGGATCATTGGAAGGATGCTTTCCACGTCCTTTTCAAGCCATTGTCAGCACTGCAGATTTGGTAGGGAAGGTCATGGACAGAGTTAGAAGAGACAGATAGGAGGGTGGCTAACTATGCTCTAATCTAGGCCCACAACTTACCCACTCACCCACTACCTCCATCATGTCTAACAATGGTTTAGCTGGCTCTTGAGCGTAATAGGTCAACTGGACCCCAAAAAGGACCCTTTGCTAACCAATCCAACTTGCATCTGACTCTCCCTCTCTCTCTCTTTCTCATAACTGCTCATATTTATAATCCTTCAGAACTAAGAAGTCTATATCCAGTAAAATCCTATTCCTTTTATATTGCAAGGTTAAAATCAAGAAATATTTGTTGTTTTTTCAATGTTTCCCGAACATTTTCAATAAAATCTTCTCATAAAAGTACTTTAATAATATTTTTTATTTATATTAGTAGATGATATTTGAACTTTTTTTTTTTTATGTCAACATTTTTTATAGAAGTTATTATCTTAGCAATAGTATCCCTACCATGGCGAACTATATTTATTGAGTATGTGCTTGTGTGTATGTATATACCAATGTAAGTTTTGTATGAACATTTGCAGGCTTAGCTTAAGAAGAAGATCAAGGGTGAAATAATTAGCTTAAACTAATGCAATAAACATAGTTTAGTGGAACATCTTGATTCAATATATAATGGCGATAATTTTGGCACGAAAACGACTGGGCCAGTGGCACTAATATAATATAATCCAATATTATTAATGGAGAGAGATAGAGAGGTTCTACAATGCTTAATATGTATTTGTTATTTGGGCTAATAGTCTCATTGACTTAATTACTGGGTCATTTTTTTTATTATAGAACACACTTTATACATCTTCAATTTTTTTATTTTTTATTTTGTTCAGGTAAAAGCGAAGAACTACAAAGTAAATCACTCACACACTAAAACATATGATTAAGCATATTCTAAGGGAGATGGCAAGTTGTCTGCCACCAATTGCACTAGTTATTGTTGGCAAATTAAATATTATTGTAGTGTAACCGAGGTAGGTTAAGGGTTCCAAACGTGGAAACAGTCTCTTGCAAAAAGAGGCAAAGTAAGGCTAATATAAACCCTTATGGTCAGCTACTTCTCGAGACCATGCATGCATGAGAGCTTCGTGCACCGGACTACCCTTTTTGTTGTTGGCAAACTAAATAGAAAGAAAAGTATTATACATTGCAACTTTCATTACCTTGGGATTAGATTCTACAACTTCAATAATTACTAGAAATTATAATTCTACTCAAAACTCAACTACATTTAGAGAGAGAGAGAGAGAGAGAGAGAGAGAGAGAGAGAGAGAGAGATAATAGAACTGTTACTTTGTGGTTAGGTGCTAAGTAGCTAGCCTCTTCCAACTTTAATCACTAGGCTATAACATTATCACTAAACCTTGGTGCACAAAGCTCCCGCCTATGCGGGGTCCGGTAGGCATCCTTGCCTTGAATTTTGTAAGGGACTGATTTCATGTCTTGAACCCGTGACCTCAAGGTCACATGACAACAACTTTTACCGTTGTGCAAAGCTCCCCTTCAACATTGTCACTAAGCATAACTCTAAAATTCCAATGAAAACTCATTTCCCATTTTCTAAGAACAAACTTACAAACTATAGTTTAAAAACCTTATCCTTGAAAAAGATACTTACTAGTGCACATCTTCTTAATCCACCCACGGTCAACCAACAAATGCCCGATGGAGTCTAATGATCCAAGGACTATGATCGTCGATCAATGTGGGTCCAACCGGGGCAGGACTTGGCGTAGCCAATAAGACCATTGCATTGGAGCCCCAAAAGTGGGCATTGAGAAAGAGCCAAAGTGGCACTGTCGGTTTGGCCTTTTCCTTTAAAGAAATAGATAATAAATTCTCTGCTTCCAGGAATAGAGCTCCGAGAAACATTCATCAAATTCCAGTGTGCACACACGTGAGGAACACGTTGTCAGAACCACCAATTATGGAGCTACTAATGGTGGACCCAGTTCACGAGTTCTAAGCCACCCGAGGAAATTGGAGGTGGGTCCCAACAACAGCCATGACCGAACTCACATATCCAAGTAAATGAGGTGGTCTGGTGCGGTCTCTTAAATATCGTGTTTGCCCGACCAATCCAGTTTACTCGTAAGTTCTAAATGGACGGCTGAGGAAGACTGAAATTAGACCGTTAAGAGGGTTAAGATTGTCCGAAAAATAGAAATTATGATCTGCACCTCCCTAATTGCATACTAAAAACACTGCTTCTGGACAAATCAAGTGTAATTTACTTAGATATCCCTTTTACATTTGTAACCTCTGTCATGCATTGATCTACACGGCTGTAAATCATAATTGGACCTCTAATTGGACGGTCATGATTGTCCAATTAGTTTTCATTCTACCCCAATCAAAATATCTAATCGCGCATTTAGACATGACATAGAAGATGGACAGTTCAAACCACCAGCTATTGGAGCCTCGCTAGCAATTTTTCCACTGCCAAATCCTGTACTGATCTACAGGAGCACACTACATAGAATAACTCCTCAGTTATGATTTATCAGGCAACGGTTGAGATCAGCTAACAGATGGGCCAATCATTTTATTTTTCATGAGCTAAATAGCATTATTATTTTTATTTAGGGAAAAAAAAAATGTCTCAAGAGTGAAAAAGAAAACATAAAATCTTGGACGCGGGTTTTGTGGTGTTTTTCATTTGGGAGAGAGATTTGGGTGGGGCGATAGCTGTCCGGCGACCGATTCCTCCGCCTGTTTCTCCGGCGACAAGGTGCGTTTCTCTCTCTAGCCTCGCCCAAACACACGGAAATCCAGAGAGAGAGAGAGAGAGAGAGAGAGAGAGAGAGAGAGGTCATCTCTAACAGACAGATTTCCTCCAACTCCATTCTCTCTGTCTCGCTTGCTCTTTCTCTAGGTTTAGGGTTTCGTCATTTACCGCTTGGCAAAGATTGTTCTTTATGTACTCTGATTGTAACATCAAGGGTTTGAAATTCTGGAAGTTTTTGTGGTTTTGAGAAATGGTGTTGCATTTGGGGTTTTGTTGTTGTCAGATGTATAGTTGAAGAAGGAAGGAAGGATTTTGTTTCGTGGATTGTGGATTTT
This sequence comes from Warburgia ugandensis, assembly GCA_035236585.1. Lineage (NCBI taxonomy): Eukaryota > Viridiplantae > Streptophyta > Magnoliopsida > Canellales > Canellaceae > Warburgia > Warburgia ugandensis. The sequence goes on from CP141129.1 coordinate 48,086,136, forward strand.
AGGGCGCCAGAAGAAGATCTGCGGCGTCGGCGTTGGAAATGAGCGCGTCTAGGTTTATTAAGTGCGTCACGGTCGGAGACGGCGCCGTTGGGAAAACCTGCATGCTTATTTCCTATACCAGCAATACATTTCCTACGGTAAGTTTAAATTTCGTGTTTTGATGCTTTATTTATTTGCTTTTTTATTATTATTGATTTTGGTGAAAAACGTACAATCCTGTGAATTTTGGAAGAAAAGCAGTAATTTTTTCTTAGAGTTTAAGTTGGAGGAACAATGCGGTGCAATGAAAAAGACTTTCTTTTAGTGTTTGGCCTTTGGCTTTCGGAAATGGGTTTATGGAAATAATTGACTTTGTTGAAGTTTTGTGGAAATTCTGGCCCTCATTATGAGTCGTCATTTTGAGTTTTTATTGTTTGCATCTTGTGATGAAAACAGGATTATGTTCCAACTGTTTTCGACAACTTCAGCGCAAATGTGGTGGTGGATGGAAGCACTGTGAACTTAGGGTTGTGGGATACAGCTGGTAAAACTACTACATACGTTATCAAAATTAGATTTAGTGTCATGTTATGCTAGATTTTGTTACTTTCTGAAGATCTGTGTATCCCTTATTATATGATTTCATGGAACAGGTCAGGAGGATTACAATAGATTAAGACCTTTGAGCTATCGTGGGGCAGATGTTTTTCTGCTAGCATTCTCTCTCATCAGTAAGGCTAGCTATGAAAATGTTGCTAAGAAGGTGAGAAATTTTTTTTTCCCCTTAAGAAGTTGGATTTTGTGCTTTACTTTCCTTTTGGGAAGAATTTGGATATGACCATGGTTGACTTTTTCTATTCTTCTTTTCCAGTGGATTCCTGAGCTGAGGCATTATGCACCTGGTGTCCCCATAATTCTTGTTGGAACAAAGCTTGGTTAGATTTTTTTTTTTTTCCTCACCCTTTGTATTTCTTAATTGTTTGCATTTCTAGTGCTTCCGTGTAGCATTCTTGCCTTCAAGGATCCTGTTTGGTGTGCAATCCAATTACAATTTGGTGTGAACTGTGACTTGTGTAGAAACTTGCAATCTTATTTAAGAGTGTAAGTTTACACACAAGTGGTGCCTGAATTGCAGTCTCAAAAATGGAATCTAGTCGTGTTTGCACTGTCACAGATCCATTATTTTCTTGGTTATATTACTGGTTTAATGCAATTTGCATCTGAGTCCAAGCGGTTGCAAATCCAAAAGGATTCAGTTAGTGATTTCACTTGTATCTTTATTTTATTTGGTCATTGCATTATTCTTATCTAGGGATCTTTACTAAAATTCTGTGTTTCTCCAATAAATGATTCAAATGACTGAAATTGTTGAGCATCTAGTCTAATATTGTGAAGTGTTCATGCTACCTGAGTATGAAAATTGTGCATATTTCTTTATCGGGATTTGGTCTTCGAACTATTATGGTTAGTTCCTTTCTTGCATTTTTTTTGTTCTGAGGTTCTGTCTTAGCCATTTCTGCAACATTGCCCATTATTTTTCTTTACTAAAGTTATATTTCTAAAGTAAATGAATAGAGTAATAAGTGTACAAATTTGGGTGTTAGACTTCTAGTAAGGTACAATGATGATGATGCTGGCGTGCTTGCAGTTGCTGCAATGTTTCATGCTGGAACTGAGTTCTATTAATGTGTCAAGGAAATTTATATCCTTTAGTTGTGCTTAAGTTGACCACCTCTCTTCTTTCAGTACAACTTGCGCCTTTCTGAAAGTACTTTCCTCAAGAATCTAAGAAAAATTCGTAATGACACCATTGTCCATTAAACCTTAGGTAAATGAGAAAATCTACCATCTAAGAGCAGGATAGATAAACATGATTGTGCTTGAAAGTTGAAACTGTCTGTTTATTTTCGTTCTCCCTCTAGACTCTTGGTGTGTGAAGACATCTTAATGAGTCTCACGTTCAAATAAAAATATGACAAATAGTATGGAAGAAAATATTACCAGAAAAAATTCCTGTAGCAATAGTTTAAAGGAGAGGATATTTTTATATATTCTGTTGATTTTATGTGTGAGCCTGGGTTCTTTGTAACTGTTAGATATGAAGTTTAGCAAGTAATTTCCTGCACTAACATTGCCTTTGATCATGCAAGAACTCAGTGGAATTCCCATACTTTCAGTTGGCATTAGATAACCTAAGGTTAGGAAAAGGGAAGAATTAAAAAATAAATTGTATAACATAGCTTGAATGAACTTCTTGAATGTGTTTGTCCATAATTTACATCAGGTTCTAAACCATGAAAGGAAACATTTTCATGAGATTTGTCATCTTTACTGCATCTTTCCAACCTGGTCCATTATACATGCCTTGATCTAATATTCATGATCTGTTCCAAGAAAACAGTGTTGTAGGAACAGCCTCTTGCAAAAAACGGAAGGTAAGGCTGTGTAATATAGACCCTTTGTGGTCTGCGGCCCCCCCCCCTGGACGGTGCATATGCAGGAGCTTCGTGCACCGGGCTGCCCTTATCCAAGAAAACAGTATCTGGTGAAGGCAACACTTTCAGGATCAAGTAAACGAAACAATATTCTTCATGCAAAAAAACCTTTTCTCCTAATGGCAAATTTTATCTGATCAAGGTTACTAACCTTTGCAAATGCTTTCACCTGTGAATTTTTATTTGATGAATGTTAATTGACCTTGTCAAGCGCTTTCACCTTATGAAATGATAAGATGGATCAAATTCTTTAAAAAATATGTTACACAATTATCTATAATTCTCAGTGTCCTTTGATATGACAAAATCCTAAAATACTTATAATCTTTCAATACTTGTAAGGTGCAAGGCACAAATCATTTTCACCTGCCTGCATATGTTGTTTGACTATGCTATTAAGATAAGGGGATCTTGTCTGAATTCCTTTCTAAACCATCCTACCAATCGGAATAGCAGCTTTCAGCATGAAGATGGACTACCAATCTTGCTTGTCGTTGCCTATTGTAGTCTCATATGCAGCGATGAAGATGGACTACTTGGAATTGGCGCAATTCTTAAATTATGTAGCAAAATAGCTTCACTTGCATCTTGAGAAGGAATCAGGAGTACGTTTAGGTGAGTCTCGATAAATAAAAAGGGCAGCCTTCTTTGAAGGAATGGAAGATCAATATGTTAGAACAACCTTTTTAGGAAGGAAAATGAAATCTCAAATCAGGAATTTGATTTTCTATTTTACAACAGTCACAGGCTATGAGACGCGTTCTATCTCTTTTCCTTAAGAGATGAGAGCTCCTTGATGTTGGAGCAAGATATATAACATTCTTTTCTGGAAGGAAGCGAGTGCTTCGGTATCATAGCCAGATGTCTGACCTCTGGCTGCAAAATTAGGAATGTTTCTGGAGCAAAAAGTTTTATTGCGTCGTTATTTAGTTGTTTATGTTCTATTAGAAAAGCTGTATAAAGACATAAAACCTGTCATAAAACTCCACAGTTCTGCCACTGGAATGGCATATGCCCTCCAGGCTAATGCTGCATATTGTTGCAATCTGGAGCTCTATTATGAAATATTGGAAGTATTTAACTCCAGTTTTATTATGTGGTTTGTTTCCTTGCTATTTGGACAGCTTAATGCCATATACACATGCATGCATATCACATTTGAATATTGTTTCTCTTGGTAAGTAGGCTAACACTGTTGGGGATTAGTATTTGGTCTCAAGTTGTATGGGTTGGTAGTCTTCATGTAAAATTAGTGTTATTTGGCCCTTTCATATTTAGTTACTCTCTTCTATGTTGCACCCTCATGCAGATTTGTGTTATACTCTTGGTAGGAGAATGCTGTTGGGGATCGGTATTTAATCTTTGATTGTATTGGTTGAGGTCTTGATGTAACATTTAGAAACTGATTCGAACCTTAGTTGCTCTGTTCTTTGTTGAACCCTCGTGCAGATTTGTGAATGCTTGTGCTGGCTGTGAAATTAAATCAGTGGTCTTTTCCTTTTCAATTTGGTTTAGGTATCAGAAGCCGTTCTGTCTGGTACTCGTTTTTTCAAGTATGAAAATCTGTTATCTGTTAATCTTATTTTGGAGAGGTCATTAACAGCCATTTGTTGGTGTAAGGTTCATTAAGATCATGATTGTTTTCTTTTCTAAACCAAGTTTTATGTTTTCGTACCCGTCAAAATTATTTACTATTGAAGTAGCTCTGGGCTCTGAAATTAGTGGTACTGTGCACATGCACTGTTACTGTTTAGTTATCTTTATCAATCACATTATAATAATAACAAGGACAACAACAACAACAACAATAATAATAATAATAATAATAATAATAATAATAATAATAATAATAATAATAATAATAATAATAATAATTTATTATTATATTTACATTCTTTGGTATTATGACTGTCCATTACACTAGTTATGTTTACTTTATTTCATAAGTTTATATGCTAGAGCTCTTCATTTTGAGTTATTCCTGCTTAAGTGTGGAGCATATGTACATCTATCTCTGCTGCTAATGATGTGCACTGTCTTTGTTGGTGGTGAGGCATCCCTGGAAGACTGCTGTTAAGAATCTTAAAATGGCAACTAAAAGTGACCAATTTCTTTTGCCTTAAATCTTTGGTAGTGGTGTTTCAGTTTTAAGTGGAAGCTAATGTGTTCCATAATTCTTTTACCCCTCACCCTTAGACAGCTGAGATCTTTTTAGCATTACTGGGGTAATGTTCTGAATTAGGGATTTTCTGTTTTTCTCTTGATTAATCTGCTTGCCCTCTTAATGGAATGTTACACTATGGTCAGATGGATGATTCTTGAATCTCACTCTCTTATTTTGAGTTGTTTAAGTAAAGATTATTTGATTTTATCTTTAGGGCATAATGATTTTATAGAGAATAGGCTTGAGTTTGTGTGGGTGGAGGTTAGGATTGAAGTCATCTTACTTACTAGGGAAAAAGACAGTATTGCATACAGGCATGTATTTTTGCTTTCTTGGTTATTTTGGGCAGGTTGGATTGGTAAGTGAGCAAACATGAAGTTTCACCATCTTTCAAGAAAGAGTCCCAGTAAGAGTTCATGTTTCTTAAGTGTGAAAGAAGGCCAAGCCACTTTTTTCATGCATGGTGAGACCTTTTTAGATTTAAGCCATTCATCATGGTCGTTGTACCAAAAATAGGTAACCCACAATAAATCAATGCATTTGGACAATCCAAACCACTTGCTTCGTTCATTACAAAATTAGTGAATGATCTGATTATTGACCCGAATAAGCATAGGCTAAAAGCATCCATTGGCCATGAAATATTGATCTAAAGCCTACCTATACCATTCCAATCATGATGAATGGCTTAGATCTACAAAAAGTCTCACCATGCGTGAAAAAGAGTCTAGGACTTATTCAGCTCTTTGTGACCATGTACTCTTACTGGGACTCTTGAAAAAAAATAGGTCTTTCTCCTTTTTGGAGAAGGTACTCTCATCAAGCATTCTCCTTGAAGAGTTGTCTATTTAAAGTCTATTTTTATGTTGTTACACAAAATTGCTATGAGGCGTGTAGTTGACAAGATTGAAGAAAGAAGGATACCTATCGGAAGGAAAGGTAGTAAGCTTAATTGTATCTCTGAATTGGATTCCATGCAAACCATGGGCATGTGGGTATTGATATGGGCAGCTTAACATCTAAGTTAACATGCATCTCTTTGGGTGGCTTTGGAGATTAAGGGCTTACAATGCATCCCCTTAGGAAATGTGACCTGGAGGGAGTGTATTGCTGAGATCTTCTTGGAGGTCTAGGCTCTGGAGCGTGGTGGTTAGATTATCTGGTCAACATTAAGTTTAGTTAGGCATCATGTGCAAGTGGCATCATGGATCCCAGTAAGTTTCAGAATCTTTGTCCTTTTGGTCTATCCCATTGCCATGCCTTAACCTTTGCTTTCTAGTTGTGTATTATTACATCTCACACTTCTCAAAGTGGCTGGGAGTTGGAAGAAGTGCTGATAAATTCTTAATATAGGTGGGAGGAGGAATAGTGGGTTGGATTCTTATGAGAAACCTACAAGATGAAGATGATGATTCCATTCACTTTGGAAGTTTCTCATTGTGTTAGAGTAGGTTCTTGCTTCCAAGTCAGCTCACAACACATGCTCTGTGAATCTTCAAGGTCACATATGGTTCATACTTCTTTCAATAGCTGGGTAAATTGTGTTGTTATTCTCTGCTAACAATGTTATGTTTTCCTATCTCCCTCTAAGAAGTCAACGCTCTGTTGGGTTGGGGCATTTAGTTAATTGGCAGGTTGAAGTAACATTTGTGTAACAAGTATGTTTATGTAATCTAGCCAAGAAATGGAATTGGTAATCATCTTTTACATTCAACATCTGTACGGCAAATATTAAGGGGAGCATTGGCACAACGGTGGAGTTGTCATTGTGTAACCTTAAGATTACAAGTTTTAGGCATGGAAACAGCCTCTTACGAAAATGCATGGTAAGGCTGCATACTATATACCCTTGTGGTCCTTACTTTCCCATGACCCAGCATACACAGTAGCTTCAGATAATCATCTCTTACATTTGTCCTGTAAGGCTGTTTGGGTATTCTTTCAGGTTTCCTGGATACTTTGATTTGCATTTTAGCCTAGTTAAAATGCACCCTAGTCTGATGATGATGAGGGAGTTTGCATTCCTTATTATTAGAGGAGGGATACTGGCCGGAGAAGAGATTTTGGCTTTTTCAGACAGGAGAAGATTTTCGAATAAGTTCCTTAGGAGAAAACCTTGACAAATTATCCTCCCCAACATGATCAAGCTGACTTTGGTAATAGTTCTGGTTGTCTGGATACTGTGGCTTTAGTGCATTTCATGGATGATTGAATAAGGTTAACTGTACTTGAACACTTTAACTCATGGTTAAGTGCCTTATCTCACTAGCAAGAAGTGGGTTCAAGTCCACCAATCCCTAACAAAAATGAAAACAAAAAGATTTCAGTTCCTCAGATACTAAGCGGGGATGCTGTTTTTTTGTCTTGGTTCTTTCTGTAGTGAGCTCGAAGTAAATAAACATGGGGAATGATACAAATGGAAGGATGCTCTTTCAACCCAATATTGTGGCTTGTCACAAACCCTAGCCCATGGACGTCCAGTAAAATGGGGGTTAAGATTTTAGATATCTATAGGTTCATATTCTCATTCCACTGCATCGTCAGGAACCAATTAATTGGCTGATTCCTTGGTTAGAAAGTTATATGGGAAAGTCTGGCCTTTGGTGTGACTGTTGCTTCTTTCATATTTTCTGCTAATGTTCTGAAGGAAAAACTAAAGGCACATGTCTGCTCCGGGTAAATCCAATATGCAACAGGTTTGCCTAGCAGCTGATATGATACACAGATCTGTTTAGATGACCAGTGTGTTGCCGTAACACATCTTTGCATTTTAGGACTTCTGTTCTGGATGGGTGTTGCCCAAAAAACATGGGATGGTTTGAAGGGTTAGGGCAGAGATGGACTGGTTGGGTTTTCGATAGGCTAAACTCCTGCTGCAATGCCACTAATGTAGCCTGATTCTTATGGGGCCTACTTATATTGTGCTTCCTATCTAGTCACTACTTTCGCCACAACTTTGCTAATCTATCACTTCATTAAAAATGACATTTTCATTAATAATGCAAGAAATATAAACAAATGTGACTCTTTTGTTTATATTGTGAAAATCCGACAAAACATCAAAAGCTGTTTCCTTTTATTTCCCTGTGAACACTTTTGTTTTTTATTTTAACTTGCTTCTTCCGTACCTATGAACTTGTGTAAATGTGTTATACAATTTTCTGTTTGCTCTAGATATATTTTTGAGTATATGTATTATATTTAGTCTTACCTTTTGGCGCGTATTTAAAATATCTTTGTCTTTCTAGTTGCTTCTTCTTATACTCTGGAAAAAAGTTTAGTTTGACGTTTCCTAATGTTTGCCCTTGCCAAGACAGACATCTGTGATTAGGATCCATATGAAAGATTAGATTCCACAAGAAAATCACGGTCTTGCCTTGTTCGGGTTGAATTTGCCCTTGTAGGTGGAGCAAACTCTGCCTTGCTCAAATCAATAAAGAACCGTTTGCCAGTATTTGAGTCTTAAGCTGTCTGTGTTTTACCTTGACTTGTTCCTGTTAGTGTTTGAATATAGGAGTGGTCCCTATCAGCATTGACATGTATAGCATGATATGAAAATGGCAATATGTGCCAGTAAGTCATTGGTTTTGGGCGGTTCTATTGTCTTGTTCTTGTAATGTTGCTCATTTTAACTGCAGTATGTCCACATTTTGCTTTCCGCTGTTATTTCTACATTGGAGAGTTTAACCTCACAATATAGGTTAATGGTTATGGATATTCATATCAAAAGATGGAGTAAAAGAACTGAACTTAATACACATCCAAAAACTAAGTGGTGGAACTTAAAAGGAAAGAAAATAACCTCATTCAAAAATAAGTTGATGGTAGAAGGAAATTGGAACTATGAAACAGAAGTAAATACCATGTGGACTAATATGGCTTAGTCTATTAAGAAAGTGGCAAAAGATGTCTTAGGAGTATTTAAAGGTAAAAGGCTATTAACAAAGGAAACATGGTGGTGGAATAAAACAGTGCAAAAAGCTATTAAAGAAAAACGAATGCGTTTTAAAGCATGACAGAAGATTAGAAATAATGAAAACTATGAACAATATAAGAATGCTAAAAACGTTGCTAAGAGAATAGTAAGTGAGGATGATCAAAGGGTATTAGTCAAAGATGATGAGATCAAACAAAGGTGGGAAATATACTTTCAAAAATTGTTAAATGACAGTGGCCCTGAGAATATAGGGATTGAAAATACTATAAATGTAAATAACACTGGATATTATAGATATAAATGTAGGATTAGAATACTTGAAGTAAAAGAGGCCTTGAGAAAGATGAAATCAGGAAAGGCCATGGGGCCTGATGGTATACCAATAGAGGTTTGGAAGCATATGGGAGATATTGGGGTAGTTTGGTTGACCAAGTTGTTTAACAAGATCATAAAATCAAAGAAAATGCCTGATGAGTGGAGGAAAAGCTCTATTGTACCAATCTATAAGAATAAAGGAGACATTCAGAGCTGCACTAATTATCAAGGGATCAAACTTATGAGCCACACCATGAAACTTTTTGAAAGAGTGATTGAGAAGAGGCTGCGACATGAAACAAGTGTATCGGAGAATCAGTTTAGTTTTATGTCTGGGAGGTCTACCATGAAAGCTATTTTCTTACTAAGACAGTTAGTAGAGAAATATAGGAAGATGAGAAGAGACCTGCACATGGTCTTTATTTACTTAGAGAAAGTTTATGATAGAGTCCCTAGAGAGTTAATATGGAGGGTGTTGGGTGGTAAAGGAGTTTCTCAGGGGTATATAGACATAATTAAAGATATGTATGAGGGAGCAGTAACAAATGTTAAGACCACTAGTGGCGTGACTGTTGATTTTCCTGTCACTGTCAGATTGCACCAAGGATCGGCATTGAGTCCATACCTTTTCACATTAGTTATGGATGAGTTAACAAAACATCTGCATGAGGAGATTTCCTGGTGCATACTATTTGTAGACAATATAGTCCTACTTGATGAGACAAGGGAGGGTGTAAACATAAAGATAGAGTTATGGAGAGAAGCATTAGAATTGGAAGGATTTAAAATTAGCCGAACTAAGACAGAATATATGGAATGTAATTTTAGCAAGGAGAGTAGGAGTGGAACATCAGTCAAGATTGATAACCAAGAGGTCCCTATGAGAGACCACTTTTGATACTTAGGATCAGTGATCCATGAGAGTGGAGAGATTGAGAGGGAGGTTACGCAGAGAATCCAAGCGGGTTGGAACAAATGGAGATGTGCATCGGGTGTTTTATGTGATCGGCGGGTGCCACTCAAACTAAAGGGAAAATTCTATAGGATGGCTATTAGGCCGGCCATGTCTATGGATCAGAGTGTTGGGCAGTTAAGGAACATCATGCTCATAGGATGAATGTCGCAGAAATGAGGATGTTGAGATGGATGAGTGGTAAGACAAGAAAGGATAGAATTAGAAATGAAAATATTAGAGGAAATTTAGGGATAGCACCAATAGGTAACAAGATGAGGGAGATTAGACTTAGATGGTTTGGACATATTCAAAGGAGACCAATAACGGCACCAGTTAGAAGGAGTGAGGCAATACAAGTTGAAGGTTCTAAAGGGGCAAGGGGAAGGCCTAAAAGAACGTGGATAGAAGTGGTGAGGAAAGACTTAAAAACTTTGGGACTAAATGAAACCATGGCACTTAAGAGAGTGGAATGGAGGAATAAGATTCATGTGGCCGACCCCTAATTGGGATAAGGTCTTGATGATGATGATGATGATGATGAATTACTTGTTAGCACAAAGTAGATTCTGCTGCTTGGGAAGCAAGTTCTGGTTTTGTTTTATAGTTCTACTCCATCCTAAATTATTCATTTTATTATAATCTATAAACCTCTTGTGAACGAAAACTATATTCCAAGTTTGCTTGCTTGTTTTGGATGGAAGTAAAACCCAGAATAGACAAACATCTTATGGATGAAGTCAATTCTGTGGTTAGATCTTCAATTTTTAGGTAGATCTGTGTACTCAATTGCCTTGGCAGCTTATGATACCCTTGTTGTGGTCTGTGTCCCTTGCGTGTACCCTAGAACATTTTAAGTTCTTGTTTGGTTGAACACATGCACTATCTCGCACGGGCATGCATAACATTGGATTTCTGTCCTTATTTTCTCTTACAAGGCATGCTCACACCTCACAGACCTCTTATGCAAAGGACTTATTGCACAATGTTAATAGAAAGCTTTAATGTATTTTGAAACTGTGGACAGATCTTCGGGATGATAAGCAGTTCTTCATAGATCATCCTGGTGCAGTCCCCATTACTACAGCTCAGGTAAGGGTCTGTGCTGGTTCAGATATTCATGGTTAAAATATAATATCTTGACATTTGACTTTATATATGATAATCCTTTGTCTGGCTTTCTTATCAATGTTAAAGGGAGAAGAGCTGAAGAAACTGATTGGAGCCCCTGCCTACATTGAGTGCAGTTCAAAAACACAGCAGGTATGTAAGCATTGAAATTCTTCTTTTGGCTGGATTTCTTTGGCTCATTGATGATATCATCAACATCGCCTGTTAATGCAGAATGTGAAGGCAGTGTTTGATGCCGCTATCAAGGTGGTGCTTCAGCCGCCCAAGCAAAAGAAGAAGAAGAAGAGAAAGTCTCAGAAGGCCTGCTCCATTTTGTAATTGAAGAATAGGAAAGATGACCCACCAGCCATCCTTGTAGTCTCTCTCTTTGAGCCAGCAGGCCTTGGTGTATGGTCAGCTGACAGTATTAGATCTCTGAAAGCATCAGGTGATTTGTTTCGCTTTTTCGGTCTTGTGATGATCTGTAATCGACTTGCGTTACATTGGTTGCTGGCAAAACGGATTGGCGGATCCTATGCAATACGATCCCGGATGCAAATTGGATATGGATTGGGGTCCATAATCCGCACGGATTGCGGATAAAAATGCCCCTTGTATCATTTCTTGCGCCGATCACGGTTTTGTGGATAATCCGTTTTTACGAGGTAAAAAAGAATATTGCAATTTGCAAAATTGAAATGCGTGTACAAAATTTCAATCTTTACAGCGGATTGTGTTGTGGGTCCAAATTTTAGTGTTTCAAAAAGGACTGGGACTAGAATTCTAGAAATCGATGAATGATGACGATCAACAATTATCCTCTACTTGCATCTCTGAAGCTTTTTCACCGGCTGGTTGACCTCTTAGTCGGCCTAGAGTAGCCACCATGAAGATGGTGGCAAGTTCCACTGTGCAGCCACATCAAGGCAGCAACTGGAGCACCAAAGCCCCACATGTATCGTCATCCCCCAGTAGCATTGATCTGAGGGACTTTCCAGAAGATAACTGCAGAAAATTTCACTTGTAAACGAGCATGAGGGACAAAAATAATGATACAAAACCAGAAATTTTCAGTGGTTTTGCGCTTCAATCTTGAGAACAATGATGGGCCCCGCCAAAGTTAATAATGTTTGACGAATCTGTGATGAGTCAGTCTCTGCAATATAGAGAGTTCTGTGCATGGCCAGATAGGATGATAGGCATTCTTACTGGAAAACCGAAGAGCCATACCTTACATGAGATTATAGGATCAGACAAGCAGTTATAACCCATTACAGACTAAACAATCGGGAACTTATCAATACATGTCCAACAAATTAATGCTAGATGGTAGTATGCTGATGAATGCTAGAAACTGCTTCAACCATATCCGACAAATGCTAGCTTTGTATGGAACCAGCTCATGAAGAAATCTATGGTAAATTGTAATGGCTACTAGACCTTTTGTGATCAGACCCTGAAAAAATGTATGCAAATCAGTCTCATGCCTATACAAGTGCGTTTTATCATTTCTGATTGATTTTATCTGAATTGAACTGCATATTATATTTCAGTACGGATCATACCACATCACTCTTATATTCATCTGACAAGAGGATCAAAGCCCACTCAGCAAAAAATTTCACTACAAAGAAGCGAAAGGATGTATATAGATTGCTGTAATCAAAACTAAACTGCGAGACTCTTGAGACACTCAGAAGTAGTAGAAATGTAAGAGAAAAAAGCCTTGAGTCGGTGCACCTGCAAACAAGAAAAATGACCAAAGAAAATTTCCTAAACCTTGAAACTGCACAAGTATAAGAAATGAACCTGAGAACTATAAATCCTGTTACAGATCAAGGTCCAAAGTCTTCTTAGTTGAATATAGTTTTGCAGGGTGTGTGTGTATGCGTGTCTAACTTTAAATAATAAAAAAATAAAAAAATTTCCAGACTGAATACCAACTTCAACAGCATTTACGATTACCTATATGTCCATCCATTTTTCAAATGGGGCTATTGGATACTTGTAGGCCTGGCAATTTGGGTTGGCGGGTCGTGTTCGTGTTGTGTCAAGACTAACTCATTATAGTAGATGAGTTGTGTTCATGTCAAGAACCCGTGACTCGAACACGACACAACTCGTGTAACACGATTATATAAATGTAAAATAACTAATATAGGACGGTTTTAGAAGAATCATCCTATATTACTAGAAACCATCCTATATTATAGTAATATAGGATGGTTTTAGAAGAACCGTCCTATATTTTCAATCCGATTGGTTAACAGCTTGCGGGTTAGATTGGTCAACACGACAAATTAATAGGTCACGCGTCAAACGGGTCAGCACGATGGGTCAACATTAATTGACCCGAACAAGATATGATTTTTGGCGTATCATTTTTGGGTTGACTCGAAAATGACATGAACACGATAAGACTTGACCCTAACCAGCTAAATTCGTGTCGGGTTCGAGTTGTGTTATCGTGTCGTGTCATATTTTGCCACCCCTAGATACTTGTAAATCGATACATAAAAATGAGTAAATCACAGAAAAGCAACTTTCAAAGTCAAATAATCGTAAACTCTCAAACTATACTTGCTTTAAGAGAATAAGAACCAGTAAGCAATAAGACAATGAAAAGGTTCATAGAAAGGAAAGGTACATGCGTGCATGCGACGTATGAGGTAACTCCTGTTTCATGCTTTTCATAAGAATGTGTTCCTTCTCATTGCAAGTGCTCAAAAGCCAAAGGATTAGTTAGAATTAAACCAGCATCTTCTTGGTCAAAATAGGCACAAGAAAGCAAAAGCATATGCAACGTATGAGAAGCACATCCAACTGGCCAACGGATCCTTAATGAGCAAATTAAAATACAAGGAGGCATATCATCATGGACAGCCAGAACCAATCTATTGGCAAACGGGCTATGCACAACTTGCTCCGGAATATCACTTACAATCAGAGATTAGATAAACTCATCTGTCGGCCAAAACCATAGTTGAAATTTGCCTCAGAATCTCTAGCTTTGTGCCCAGTTCTAAGGGATATACAGCAGAAGCTCAAGCATGGATGTACATACCATACAGGGGCGGCAGGCCCATATCTTAGTGCCACAGAAAGTAGGAACTCTCGAAAGCGGTGTATTGTAGGGCCTCTAATCGAAGTCAGCCAGCATAATTTTCTCTCTCAGGTACACCCAACAAAAATAGAGGCAATATATGTTGACTGAGAAATGTGTGGGCAGCAGAATACGCTCAAGAATGAGATGCACCATTTGTGAATGATAGAGTCTGTAAGATGAAATGAAGGAAAACCAAACTATGGATCAAATGAAGGTAAAACATAATTGTCACCTGATGAACATTTTTGCCCTGTTTCAAGAAATGTTGCATGTATGCCACCAGTGTCATTAGTCATGGTATATTTCAGTCACAGAAACCAGAGACGAGGAAAGGAAAGCATAACGTAGTGGCAATAGTAAGAAATGTGGCAACAGGAAATTTCTTCAATCTAAATAGAGGAATGGATTAAATTGTGCCAAGGAAAAGACCCAGACAGTAAAGAGGAGATGAATGGCTCAAAATTAAATCCAACAATCAGAATTCCAGCGGCTGCAAAGGATAAAATCAGAAACCATGCTGATGGAACAGAGAGGTCCCGTGCAGCTATAGGCAAAAATTGGCTCGTATCAATCCATATAATCCGCGGATCACACTTTGATGATCCAAATCTGCAGATTTGAAACTGAGAAACGCAGATTTGGATCCGTTTTCTCAGCACCAGGTAACGTGCACCTTTCCTAGGAGAGTTCTCATTTGCAGATGTGAGAAAGATATCACATCTGAAACTGTTTTCCTGAAGTGGACTTGGTATATTCACATTTTCTATCCTTATTTACTACTGCAAAGGTTGCATTCCTCTTCTGTTCCCTCTGTCTTAAACAATTCCAGAACCTTGGCTGAAGACACTGGATTATATTCATGGAAACTGAAGCACTGTTCTGGATATTCAGAGGTTAACCTGACATTTTCTATCCGAGGATCACACTTTGATGAAGTATGTGGCACTGCAGAGTTCTATTGGGCACAACTTTTAAGTTTGTTGGATTAGATCACTCCGGAGATCACCAATATCAAAATTGCTGCAAACCAGTAAATTAACCATTGAATCATTCTTGCTCAGTGAGCTCAACCAACAGACTCCGGCAATAGCTAATCCATAGCAAAAGTGTGCTACTACTGGATTTAGCCACTGTTGATCTGGAGAAATGATATCTGCCCTCCATCACCTGATAATGCCACTGCTTATTTGGGCTAACCTTTGCTATCAGAACATCTTCCCAAAGCAAGTTATATTTGTAAAGACACAAGTACTGGGCTGTTATCAAATATGGAAGTGTGGTATAACTTCTCTGAATTTCAGAGTTAAAATTTCAGCAACTTTCCATTCAGATGATATCTGGCTTTTCTAAGCAACCTGTCACTTCTCAATCGTCTCTTGGCCATTTGAACAGACAAACCGTCCCAATAGTAAAATGCAAAATCTGGTTGTGCTTAGCATTACTTTAAAACTTCAAGGGAACCCATATCAATCCAACTGTAAATTGGAAGTTTGGTCAAAATTCGATGATGCTATTGTCTATTGCCTTGGATGGTTACAACGTGAAAGGAACAAATCCTGGGAAAGGAAGCAGAGAAAAGGTAATGGGGGAATATTTCCTCCTTTATGTGGGTAAATTGCAAGTTTTGGTGGGTCTAGAATCTTACCTGCACGCAGGAATCTGTCAACTTCTATTCCCATCTCGATATTGTAATTACAGCTCGGGCGAATAACTCGATATATCTCCACCGAAGCTCGTTCCTCCATACAGTGTCCTGTAAGCTAAGCACGAATCTCTAGCTTTATAGTCATGGGCTAACTTGATGGCTGCTACTATCAGTCCTTGGGCCAAAGATTCTAGACGTTGATGGATCACGCAGTGCCTTTATGACAAATTCTGACCTTCCATTTTCCACCAATCAGATTCAGCAAAGTTCTCTTTTGCCTTAAATCAACCAAGGAAACTTCTTAGTATTTCAAGTACGTATCAAGATCTGGGTTAAAGAGATGTGACAGAGACAGGAACCATGTATGAGCTGATATAGGCTCATTCAATTGGAAGATATATTCATGTTTTAAGTTATGTGATACTGTTTAGCTTATTTTGAAGATGGAAGTGAAGAACTTGTTCAGTCCCAGTGAGAAACAGCAAAGTTTCTTCCTTTTTCTTATTTTCCCCTTTACAATTTTGATTCTTGACTTGCTACTTTTTCTTGGAATATGTACTCCTGAGCCCACTTCAACTACAGCCTCAGAACCATTGGCTTCCCCTTCCACCTCCCTCTATAAACACTCCTGAATGCGCTTCCTATTGGCATCAGTTCATCACTTCTTCCTCCATCAAATCTCACTCCAAATTCCCTTCTTTCCTGTCAGAAAGTCCCTTCAAGATTGGTAGAATGGCTTCAAAGAGGATTATCAAAGAGCTCAAAGATTTACAGAGAGACCCACCAACTTCATGCAGTGCAGGTAGAAGAAAGACCATTATTCCTAGACTTGCCTTTATGGGTTGGCTTTTGTATGATTTGTTTCTTGGTTGTGGGTTGGATTTCAGGACCTGTGGCAGATGATATGTTCCATTGGCAAGCAACCATTATTGGTCCTAATGACAGTCCATACTCTGGGGGTGTCTTCCTTGTAACCATCCATTTCCCACCTGATTATCCTTTCAAACCTCCCAAGGTAACAATCGGCCAACTCTTGGTTTTATTTGTAGCATACTCTATAAGATCATACTGATGATTCTGGTCGCCAGGCAGTAGCATGCTGCTTTTAACTATCCCAACTTCCACTAAGATGATTAAAGGGCAGCCCTGGTGCTCCCGCCTATGCAGGGTTGGGGGAAGGGGTGGACTACAAGTGCCTATAGCACACAGCCTTATCATGTATTTTTTGCAAGCGGTTGTTTCCACGCCTTGAACCAGTGAACTCAAGGTCACATGACAACAATTTTTACTAAGATGATTGTAACTTGTTTATTGTTGCTCTTCCCTAATTCATGATTAAGATATAAGTCATCCTTATCTGGGGCTTACCGTCGATCAGCCAAACTAGATGGTTCTAACTATTGTTATAGGGGTGGGTTTTTTGGTTTAAAAATTGGTAAATCCGATTTCATGTACTGATCTACAAGTGGGGCCGGATGATTGGTGATCCACACCATTCACTTTGTGGATTAGATGTCACTTGATGATTTTAACCCTTCTAACATTTCTTCCGAAACTTCTTGCAGGTGGCATTTAGGACTAAAGTATTCCATCCAAACATTAACAGCAATGGTAACATATGCTTGGACATACTGAAAGAACAGTGGAGTCCTGCCCTTACCATATCAAAGGTGACAACAAGAACTCCCATGATCTATTGAACGTTACGATGACCGTCCGATCAATCAAAATCCGTAATTTAATTGGATATCTTGTGAATCCTATAGGTTCTGCTCTCCATATGTTCACTACTCACAGATCCAAACCCTGATGATCCGTTGGTTCCGGAGATTGCTCACATGTTCAAGACCGATAGATACAAGTACGAGGCGACGGCTCGTAGCTGGACCCAGAAGTATGGCATGGGCTAGAAATCAGGCCCACCATATTTTGATCAATGGCTTGAACAAGTTGTAGGGCCATCCTAATCTTCTTTAATGTATTGCTGCGTTCTATCTTTTTTACCCCATAAATGTATGTATTAGACTACAGAGGCTGGGTGTTTGGCTATCAAGATGAACTCTTCGCACGTGTGTGTATTAACCATCATTTTTAGAAATTTGGGACTTATTTGATGGAATAAATGGCCGAACATTTCTGAGTTGATCATCTTTTCTGTCAAATTTGGCGACTAATCTCAATCGTAGGATAATCGAACTGATCGAGATGGAATCCATTTTTATGTTTAAGTTCTGGTTATCAGCTTCGATTGATGAATGGCTCCGATGATCACCGTAAGCGCCCTATCCCTGATGGGCCTAATCAAAATCATGAATCTTCAACCTTAGGGCACCCTCGTTACATTAGCTAGCATGATTTGGATACTCCACATCATGTAATCGTAGATGTGTCCTTAAGAAGAAGCAATCGATTGATCTAAACCGTTAATCTTTAAGACACATCATGTAATCGTAGATGGGTCATTGATTTTTTTCCATGAAGGCTAAAACTGATTAATTCCTCCTTATACAAATGAACCATCCTGATGATATCACCATTTAATCGGACCGCTAAATGACGAGGGATGACAATCTTTTGCCTGCTGCTTGTAGTCCTTAAAACACACTCAAAATCACTCAATTGAACAAACAGCACAATGTTGTGAGGCTATTTCATCGATCCATGTTTCAAGGCCTGCCAAGAGCAGATTAATCAGGATAGGATCTACATGGATAAGTTTATCCCTGGCTTGTTATTTTCATGCCAAACAGGCCCCAAGGGTCCCAGTCAAGGTGATGGTTATCGAGAAGAAAATTAAGAATAAAAAATGAAATGACGAGGGTTTTAATTCATTTACGTTTGATGGTTACAAGCGTAAACATGTGGCCCACAAAATTGCACGTTCCTTTTGACGTTGGCTAGGCAGATTGAGACGTGTCGATGACATCACAACCGTACATATGCTAATGGCTGATTATTTGGACCATTAATTAAGTACTTCAGAAGGTGCACTGCCCACTAGAGTTTATAATTTGATGGCGCGTCGTATGTAAGTCAAAGAAATATCAACACCCTAAATCACATCTTGGGTACCTTTTGTTTGGTAATCAAAACCGTTCACCCTCTAAATCATGGGTTTTAAACAGTAATCCTAGTATAAGATGCGCAGTTAGATGGACGGTCTGGAATTCTTTCTGACCATTGAACGTGGACCCATGGGCTACCGTGGGAGAGGTCCTTTGAGTCTTTGACCTAATGAAGAATAATTAACGGTTTAAAGTTTTAATTTTTTTACTAAGAAAAAGAATGAATAAAATAATTAAAGGTTAATATTTAACAAGCAGAATATTTATTAATTAGGGTATCCCCTTTCAACGAGAATAAACTAGCGTTTGTGCAAGGAGGCAGCCTTATTAGACCGGCCATTAATGGTTAAATAATCTACCATACAGTGTTGGAAGGTTGGCTTCTGAGGGGTACTCCCTTTTCTTCGATTACAAGCCATTTGCTGCCCTAGTTCAGGACAACCGTTGAATGTCTGCTAGCTAGGTGATCAGAACCGTCCATCCATATATACCCAATAGGACTTTGCTCCTTAATGTGGAACCATTAATGATATTTTGTAACGGGTATTTAGTGGTGCTTGAGATGGGACATATCTCTATCAGTTTGATGCTTGAGCTGGGTTGAGATGAAGTGATCTCTTCTCGCTCGTTTCACTGATAGATGGATATGTGTGGGGTCATCTCAACTCAGCTCAAGTAATCTCAAGCCAGCTCACTCCATCTCAAACACCACTCAAGCCATGTTAATGCTATTTTCCCGATCAAACAAGGCAGTTTGTTTGGCAATTCTGCCCTTTTTCCGGTCGTTAAATACCATACCTTTTATTGGCTAAAAAGTTGTTTTCATAACAATACTCTTCCCTTTGTTAAAAGTTGATATAATTCCCAGTAGAGAATGATATCCGCACTCCCTTGTTTTGTTACTTTGACTCCAAACAACTTCATCCTTCTTCCTTTAAAGGGGCAGCCTCGGTGCACGAAGCTCCTGCCGTGGTTTGGGGAAGGGGCAGACCAAAAGGGCATATTGTAGGCAGCCTTACCTTGGATTTTACAAGAGGCTGATTCTACGCTTAGAACTCATGACCTTAAAGTCACATGACGACAACTTTTACCATTGCGCCAAGGCTCTCCTTCACTCTTTAACAAGTTCCACTAAACAAATAATTCATGCATCACGTAGACTTTAACAGCTTCCGCCTCTCCATCCACTCTCCTTTGAACGTCTTCCTCTCTGTCTCTCTGTCATGGGTATCTGCTGCAGTAGAGGCAGACAAAAGCATATCAATGTGGGGCCATGTAGTTTGTGATCTGAATTATATGTTGTGGGTCAGATATTTGATATCTTAACATCATCTCCACTGAATGATGTCAATCCTCCAACTGGTTAAGTTTTTGAGCCATTAACTAATGAATTCATTTTGCATGCAATATAAAGTAGCACAAATTGTAGAAAGGACCAAGGTTTCAGATTTGATGTGAGACGAAAGCACTCCTCTTAACCCTTTTTAGTATCTCGTGCGCTTACGTTTTTAGCAGTCTGCTAGTCTCGATCTCGCTTCAACTTACTGATTAAGGGTGTGGCTAGAACATGCACCCAAAGGAGAAAATTAGCTTTAGGTTCATTTTCACGCAGTCTTTGAGTGTCTTTTTTTTGGCACTTTTAATCCTCCCAGTCTCGCCCACTATTATTTCTTTACTTTTGTCTCTCTAAACCACCTCCACACGCCTCTCTCTTTATCTTTATCTTTGTCTTTGTCTTTTCTTTTGTGCGTATGCATGTGTCCATTTTCTTACTTGTAGATAGGCATCAAGTGCTTATCAAATGGTCTACTCTTGACATATACCAAGCAAAATGTGCGACCACAGTCAACAAATTCTTTGAATAATTAAAATTTTCTTTAGAAAATCCTAACTTGAGATCTAGCTTGAGATGACTTAACCCGACTCAAGATGACCACATTTGACGTGCGATGAAGTAAGATTTCTAAAAATACGATTTAACTATAAGATAAGACGAAATGGTTTTCTTCTCAACTCATCTCAAGCACCACTAATTGCGAGACGAAGATATATTGTTTCATCTTATCTTAACTCAAGCAACACTAACAGTGATGTGATCCATATCATCCCATCTCAATGCGAACTTTGCAAGGGTGTTGTCGGTGACATGTGCTTAGGTGAATGAATGAACTGAAATCAAAGGACAAAGATATGGTACAAGGATCTGAGTTAAGAGGACAAGATAAATTAATAACAAAGTTCAGTATTTTTTAGTTTTTAAAATTTATTCATCATCATTGTCAAGACCTTATCCCAATTAGGGTCGACCAAATAATTTTAAAAGAAAAAAACATATGATTTGATGAACTCTAAAATTTATTAAGAAAGTCAAATAATTTTGAAAAAAAAACATATGATTTGATGAATGATATGACCATTGGGTGAACTTATGGCATGGCATGTCATTTTCCAACACAAGAACTAGTAGAATGGTAGCCATTAAGGTATCAACACGACTAAACTACCCTGGCCTGAAGATAAGAAGGTCTAGCTAGATTTGTCAGATGATCAAAATATGCCAATTGGACAGTTTGGATTGTTGAAAAGAGTTGGTCCCACTTGTGATATATTTTGGCAGGTGAAAAGTATGCACATGCATTATAGAGCCACCTACTTTGACCAGAATCATCCAATTTCCTTTACTTTTTCTACAAAATTTTGATATTTTTTTATTTTCCATATATATTTTTGTGTGACCACACACACACTCCTAATTCAATCTCTACCCTTCATATTTAATCTAGCGCTTTCCAAATTGAGTTGTAACTTTGTCTCGGCAGTGAGGAAAGAGAGGTGAGTGTCCATCTGTCCATAACATCATATCTGCGCACTTACAGAAAAAAACTTGATCAAGGAGTCACTCGCTAGATGGTACAAGTCGCTGACCGTTGATCGGCAGCTCGTACAATCTCCATACGATAGAGGAGGCTGGTGGGGCCTTTGTCTGCAGAAGGAACGCGCGGTTCCTGCCGATATGATCCAGGTGGGAACCAATCCTGCTCATAATAGTAAAACATTAAACATGAATCCATCTCGCGACAATCACCAGGGACAAAATCTACAGCAAAGAAATCAAAGCAATCCCGTCCCTATCTTCCTTATTTTGATGGGTCCCACTCCGGACCATTGTTGTAGGTGGTCCACAGCACCTTCAGTCGGTGTGGGCGCGATACGTGTGTTGAGAAAGATAGTTGAACGACCTAGTAGCGTGAGGATCATGGAAAGTTAAAGTGGAGTACCGCCCTACGTGCACCTGAGTTGTATGAGGCTGATCAGACATTCGATGTTTTTTTTCATCATATCAATCACGTGCATGCTGGATCCGTGGACCTAATAAATGGTGGGTTGTACCGGAAAGGGAAGGTGGAAGATCGCGCCACGTGTAACAACCCATGCCTTAAATTGAAGTACTGGTGTAGCAGTAGACTTGGACCCACATCGATGATCGCGACCGTTCATTCTGTGACCTTTCTTAACGACCACCTAGATCTTGCAAAAAAGTAGTGATTAATGGATCAAAAGCTTTTAATTCTCATGAGATACAGGGCATCAATGGCGACCGCTTTCCTACCTTTCGTCATCCCATTATCGTGAGCTTTTTTTTCGTAAAATGTGCACCACAGGATTGTATATTCTTCTTGCAATTAGCCCCTCGTTTTTATCAAAAATGACAAATTTGTCGGTGGAGATTAAACCTCGCTTTGATTGCCAAAGAACCTCATCTCCTTATTCTAGTGTCTTTAATCACATGGGGCCACGCAATTTTGATAAGGAAATCCGAACGTACTTTGATTGTTGTGTAGTCTGCAGGCTACCGTGCAAATGTAATCCTCATTTTCAGTTCACAATTTGCAGATCGGCGGATCACCAATTCAGCAACTAGATTCCAACCCTTGAACAAACAGATTCGCGCGGGGGGAGTAATAAGGGACATCTCAGCCATTCGTCAATACTTACTGTGGGTCCCATCATTTAATTTGTTATCAAGTGGGGCCCAATCACTTCCACTTTCTGTTAGTGGGTCTTTGCATCATCCTCCTTTAATCAAAATTCAATTAAAAAATGGATGGCTTAACCAAAACAAAACCTCATCTCTTTGGCTGGCCAACCTTGGATGTTAAAATGACCAAAATACCCTTGACCACCAAGCAGACCTACCAGTAAAGTGATCAAAACACCCTTCTTCAATCAACCCTCTCTGGAAATGACAAAAATACCCTTGAGTCAATGTTCCCACACCGAGGTCCTTCAGTGCTCCAAAAGCCCTCACAACACCTCGACACCAACATATCTGTCAATCTAGTAAGAATTAAGGGCATTTTCGTCTATAAGGTAAATAGAGTCTGCCACTTTTTGGGAGTTAGCTTTAACCGGAATAGCCGGTGATAAATTTCTAGCCGTTGGTGTAGGTCGAAGGGATGACCGCTTATCATGGGTTCCAGTTAAAAAGAGGACCGGTAGTTTCGCAAATGGCCAACAATCATTTCCTCCCTCTCTAGTTTTTGTACCTAGTTATTTGTCCAGATTTCGCGGGAGTTACTGTGAACCAGAAAGTTTTCTTTCTTTTACCCTGTTCTTGATGGATTTCTCTTCCATATGGGAGCTCCTAGTTGACTGAGATCATCGTCAGCACGATACCCAACTTTTAGTTTTTTAACGATTTTGTGTAACTCTTTGATTTTTAGTTGCAGTTGGTAGGCGATCCTTGGCGCCATTTCGTTTAAAAGATGTAGAAGTTCGAATGCCAGGAACAAACAGAATTCTAGGTAGATTACAGTTGCATGGTAGGATCCTATCGTGGGTATTTGGGTCTTTGATTGAGATGGGTTTGTGGGTCTGGATTAATTAATTCGAGGAAGGAAGAGATTTTAATGGGCTATAATTGAGATGGGATATTTATGTTTTTTTTGTTAATATCAACAGGACAAGAAATATGGGTGGCTTTTGTATTCTACTGTTGGAGGACTAAATGTTTGTCTGGATGGGTTTGTGGGTTTTGTTTCGGTAAATTTGCATGAGGAAGAGAAGGTTTTGTTATGGTTGCTGATTGGTTTTTGTTCTTTCTTCTGTTGTACTGTAGCTGGGTTTTTGGATTTTATTTATTTGATTCAGAAAAAGGGCGGAGATTTGGTGTTTGTACAGTTGATAGTGAGATTGCTTTTTAGGAGGGAAGCAAAAGTTGGGGGGAATTTATTTTCATAATTCAAAGCTGTTATTCTCGAGGAAAGGAATATGCGTAATAAGTTCATGGAAGGAGGTAGCTTTTGGCTGTTTTCTATGTGAAGGCTGAGAACAGGTTGGCAATAAATTGAGGTATTAATTGAGATCGGGTTTTGGGAGTTACAATTTGGCAGGTTAGTTAAGGGAAGATCTGTCTAGAGAAGTTTACAAGGCAAACTGAAAATGACAGTTGAGGAGGGACTCGTGGAGGGGAAGAAGTATCAAAGAAGTGTGTTGGTTGGGATACGACTTGATGCCAATGGCCGAGAATTGCTCAGCTGGGCACTTGCTAAAATCGCTGGATCGGGGGACCTTGTAGTTGCAGTTCATGTTTGCAGAGTTCCAGGTAATGGATACTTTTGGCTAGCCAGTTTCTCCTGTAAGAAATGTAAACCAAATTAGAATTCAATTAATTTAAGCATTTTGTCCTTTGAATTCTTGATTCACAGTTCTCTTCAAATAGAAATGGCAACTTAATTAGAATTCGTTTAATTTTAGCAGTTTTTTTCCCTTGCAGATCTTCCTTCAGAAGAGAATGGATCCAACCTGTCCTTGAACAAATCATTGGATGGCTATTTGGCAGTCTACGAAGGCTTCTGCAACGTAAAAAAGGTTGGCTCTTCCATCTTTTCTGCCATTGTTGAGTTATTCTCTGCATTAAAGTTGCCTCTGTTTTCCAGAGTTCATACTATATCAGTTCACAAATAAAAGCCAATAATAATTGTGGAATTCACGAAATCCCTGCATTTAATATGAAAGATGAGGACTACTTTGCAAGATCAAAATCGGGTTCTCATGTTTTCATCTTAAAAGCACAGCACATTGTGAAAAGTACTCAATGTGGGAGTTTGGAGATGTAACTCAAGCTAATTCTTCTTTCTTCTGCTCGTTATTCAGCTAGATCTCGTAGGCCGGATCTCTTATGGCAATTCTATTAGGAAAACTCTAATTAAAGAGGCGAAAGCTTGCTCTGCCACGGCAGTACTCGTAGGAATTAGCAAACATAATGCTCTTGGGTAAGTGTACGAAAGTTTGATTTAACAGTGTGGCAGAAGGAATTCTTCTCTGATTACTCATTATCTTTCAGGGTTTCACTTTCTCTGGCTAGATATTGTGCCAAGATGTTACCTCCTACTACTTCGGTACTAGCAGTCCACAATGGAAAGATAATTTTTCAGAGGGATGCTATGGAACAGCATTCAGGTTGAGCCTTTGAATCTTTTTACTAGAGATTGCGCGTAAATTATCTGAAATTTCAGCACCATCAAGCATTTTATGGGTTTTAGGAATTGATTTGATCCAGTTCTTAAGCTAATTTATTGATTGGTGTTCGATGGGCAGGTCCACAAATAGTTCGACGGACGACTCTTCACAGTTTATTATATCCTAGCCTCAACATGGAATGTATTCCTGGTTGCATAGACAAGCCTGATGCAAAGGTTTCTGATATTGGGAATACTTTCGGCCAACTCATTCATTATTCCGAAGGTGGATCCGCAGAGGGGGACACAGATACTAAAGATATTACTATAGAAAAGAAAGCAACAATGGAAGATAACTGGATGAAGGCCAATGAAACTGAAAGAGGAAGCTCATCTTCGGCAGGGAACACTCTAGAAATCGAATTGAAACCCAGTGAGAATGAAGCAGGAAGCTCATCTTCATCTTCAGCAAGGAACATCGTGGAAATTGAATCATCATCGGACATAGTGGAAGCCAACCAAGACCATCTTGCTAACGAAGTTGCATCGAGTTCAATTACTCTTGTAAAAAAGATACCAGAACCAACACCTGGTTGGCCCCTTCTCAGAAGAGCTGTGACAGCAGGCTCAGAAACTCAAAGATACACAGGAGCAAGGGACATGTCTGTGGTTCAATGGGTAATGAATCTACCAACTAGATCTGTGAACCAAACTCCTGAACATCAGTTTGGTCTGCGTAAGGCGGATGACCTTTCTGGAAAAGAAAGTCTAGATTGTCTTCATAGGAGAACTAGAAGCTGTTCAGATCCATTGCTTGATCTACCTAAGGAATTCGATACTCTTCTTATAACCAATTCTTCCAGCTGCAGATTGTTTACCCTTAAGGAGCTTTGCAGTTTTACAAGTCAGTTCTCCCCAGGTTAGTTCACCAACTCCTCACGATTTGATGTTTTAATTTCAGCCTTGTTTATGTAAATCTGTTTACCGAGATAGAATACTTCGGCTTCCAACAGAGAACTTGATCGGCAAGGGAGGTTCTGGCAGGGTATACAAGGGCTGTCTTCCTAGTGGCGAGACAGTAGCAGTGAAGATAATGAAATCATCCGAAGAAGCATGGAGGAATTTCCTTCTAGAAACCAATATCATCACCAGCTTGCAGCACAAACACGTTCTGCCTCTGATTGGTGTCAGCATTGAAGACAATGAACTGATCTCAGTGTACCCTTTGTCAATCAGAGGAAGTTTAGAAGAAAACCTCCATTGTAAGTTGCGTGACAAGCTTTTAATTGTCCTCTTGAATGGTTATATCTACTTAGCATTGATTTGTCTGCAAGCCAGGTGGAAGAGCTAAATTGGTGCTGCCATGGGAAGTAAGGTTCAAGATGGCCATTGGAATTGCAGAAGCACTGAGTTACCTACATGGCTGTTCGCGACCCGTTATTCATAGAGACGTCAAATCTTCAAACATTCTCCTCTCGGATGACCTTGAGCCACAGGTACTTGTTCTGCAACAGATTCAGCTCTAACTAAATTCACTTAGATTCTTAATGTGGATGTTATCTATATTTAACAGTTATCGGATTTCGGGCTTGCTATCTGGGCTCCAACAACTTCAACATGTGTGACTCATAGTGATGTTGTTGGGACTTTCGGGTGCGTTTTCTGTTATCGCCTTATGTTCGCCTTAAATTTCCATTTTGTTCTTCTGATCTGAGAGACAATTAACTTCAACAGATATCTTGCTCCTGAGTATTTCATGTATGGGAAGGTTAGTGAGAAGATCGATGTGTACTCCTATGGTGTTCTTCTGCTTGAACTTTTATCTGGAAGAAAGCCAATCAGCAATGAGAAACCCAAAGGCCAAGAAAGCTTGGTGATGTGGGTAAGAGCCTCTTCAGACCAGATCACTAGTCCTAAAATTTTCACTACCACTGCAGCCCCCCTACTCATTACATTCTCTCTGTTGTGATAGGCAACACCTCTACTCGAGAAGGGGGACCCTAAAGATCTACTTGATCCAAACTTGAGTGAAGCATTCAATGAGAATCAAGTACGGAGAATGATCCTTGCTGCGTCCCTTTGCATTACAAGAACTGCCCGACTCCGGCCCCGAATGAACCAGGTAAAAACTGTCCTTTTTCATTGGAGGAAGCACTATGATATCTTTCATCAGTCTTTAGTTAGAATTCTTCAACTTAATGCTCGTATTGGTTCCATCAGTAACAGCATGTAGGATAAAATTTATCACCAGCACATTCTTGTAAGCAATATGATATTTTTCACGACCACTGGTTAAAATCCTTGAAGTTGGGGGGCATGAATATGTGACATTTGAAAGTTCCTGCGTTCTGTTTAGTCATTGCATGTAAATTGACATGATCGTCAGCATATTCTTTGCCTTTATCTACATCTTTCTGATCAGCTTGTTTTGATGATTCAGATAGTGAAACTCCTCCAAGGCAACGAGGACCTCTCAGAATGGGTAAAGACCCATCTAAATCTCCCAAAGGAATCCGATAACCAGGATGAAGAGGAATATCCTGCTCCGAACCAGTATCATAATCTAAGCCTTTCATTGCTTGATGAAGATGATGATACTACATCAATCAGTAGCGTAGAACCAAGCACCCGCCATTCTCTAGAAGACTACTTGAAAGGCCGATATAGCCGCTCATCAAGTTTTGATTAGATTTTTGCTCGTTTGCTGCACTTGTTTGAAGAAATTTTTGCCGCTTCTTTAGCGGCAGATTATGTAATTGCAATCTTGTACAGTTGTGAAAAATCATAGTTGAATCATCCATGGATCTGATAGCGTCCACAGAGGTTTACAATGTGCCGCATGCTTGCTTAAAAGACTTCGGGGTGATTCATCCGTATTTGAGGCCTAGCAGGACGAGCATAATGAAGACAAACGATCCTAGAATAGTGATCTTTCTACCTACAAAATTCATTTGACAGATTAGTCCAAATCATTTCCTCGTTTGTTATCAGGCGCAGCATTTGCAACTCGAGATTCTAAGACTGCAGCCACTAATGAGTTGAACAACAACAGTTCTGCTCTTGCAACTACAATTCAATGGCTCTCAAGATTGTTAACCCGCCATAGAAAGCGCTAGTTAAAGCAAATGTTAGTATCATAGTGTAAGTTGCCACAAAATTTAATAGCTTTCTCACGTTGCTTCAGGTGATTCTACTAGGACACAATAACACCTTCCTACAACCATTCACTGGCACTGCTGCCATTTAGAGTCTCTTCAAGTTAAAAAGATCATCCTTCAAAAGCTTGAAAACCAATGCCTTTCTATTATAAAGAATGGAATAATTTATATGTACATGAAACCTCACCGGCCGCCTATTCTACCCGTTAAGTACCCACCGCATGAACCATAAAGCAGCCGTAAAATAAAAAACAAACACGGTGAGGGAAGGCAAAGAACGGGGGCGTGCACTCAGCTTCTCAACAGCTCACATCTTTGGAAAGCTCTTGAGGTCTTTCGTATACGCTTCAGCAATAGTGTAGTTCAGTATGGTAGCACAAAGGGAAGTGCAAATATATCACCTTCAGGCAAATAAAGGGCTCGGGGTCCTTGCCCAGCAGTTATATCATATGAACTGTCGACGACACTGGTTTGTCTGATTTCTTGCTTGCATGGTTGTTTTGCTCCGCAAAGCCAATCCTGACTATCAAAATCTTGGGCTTCTGGCTGCAATGGAGGGGGATTCCAGTTTACAAATAGATCGCTGAACCTTGACTCCCATTTTTGAGCAGCACTCTCAGGCCGGCAAATTTTAAAAGAAGTTTCTGGGACTTCTGGCAGGATTGCAGTTCCGTGTGAGGAACAAGCCTGTTTATCATTCGAGCGGCATTCTGGAAAATTTTGATTTAGCAAGCCAGATGAGCAGGGTTGTTCTTTCCTACGAAGTTCCACATTCTTGGGTCTATTGCTTCTAACTACTGGATCCTTGGATCTGTTGCTTCCAACTGCAGGATCTTTGGATTTTAGCAAAACAGAGAAGCCTAGTTGTTGTTCAGTGCTGGCATGATCTGGCTCACTGTGTCTTGGTTTTTTCAACCGGATCCGAATCTTGTTCCCTTCATTGTTGCAAGGATGGCAAGATAACAATTGTCAGTGCTTCTGAGAAACAGCACAAGTACAACCTGCAACCAATGCCTGAATGGTAATAATGATGCTAAGAGAAACATACTTACCATGATTATGACCAGAATCTGCAGCCGTATCATGACTCTTCCTCTTGCCGCTGTACTGAGTGCTGTCTGAAGAATCATATAAGCTCAGACAAGCAGTTGGCTGGCCATGTTCTTCAGTAAGACTGCTTCTCTCCAATTGTTCAATCTCTTCTACTCTTCCCTTTGTATGCTTTCCTTCCTCCTGATACACCTGTCTCCTCTCATTCTTGTGCCTCTTCTCACTACCATATTTTTTCTCTTCTATTTTCCCATTTTCCCTGGATTTTTCCTTTTTCTCTTTCTGTTCGTTCTTTTTTTCTTTCTTCTCCGTCTTCTTCTCCTTCCTGGCCTTTTCCCTTTCTTTCTGGAGCTTCAGAGCACCAGAAGAATTGTCAATTCCAGAATAGAGTAGACAGGGAAAGACCAAAGCAAGAAAGAAGTCCAACTAAGATGAATGGACGGACATTGAATCTTAGATGGAATGCTGCACATTCCAATGCAAATTCCAGTATTGTCATTATGAACAGTAAATTCATCAGCTTCAAAGATTTGGAGGCAACACGGATCAGGTGGCAGTGCTAGTGCCTTGTTTCAAGAAAAGTTCTCAATTTGAAACAGCAAATTCAGCAGTCTTCTAGGCGTACATGTCATGAATACAACTGATTTGAAGTGAAAATGTCATATTGAAGTCCCAACCAGTATGGATTAAGACTCTTAGATGCAACATCATGTACAACTGAACGGAAAAACCAACAAGATTGAATTTTTGTATCAGACAGTGAGACGGCGGATAGCACTAAAGTTTACAGGTTTACTTATCATTCTCTGATCTAAACCTAAAGTGATGTATAGACAATAATAGAAGTTGATATAATCCCAAATATAAATATCCTACAACAGCTGAATATAATATAGAGGCATTTCTACCAACAAGGAGACATGTGTTAACTTCCTGGCAATTCCAATTAAAAGACCGACACCTTTTATTATTCTGATTTCTGCAAAAACTCTCTATTAGACGGTTAGGGACATAACTTCGAGCAACATCCAGAGTTGCGAACATCTGCAAGGTGCATTTCAAATATGGGATTGAAACTGAGGCCCATTAACCAAGCCTCAAAAGAAGTATCTTCCAGCTATGGGGATTGAAGAGAAGATAACCAGGAAACTATAACATAGATAGTGGAATAAATGTAAACGACAAAGAAGCGGATTCTGCAAGGAATACAATTACCACTGCATGCGAAGGCAGCAATAGCAGTTTCAAAGGGACATACATACCCATGCTAAATGTACATTAGTAACTAAATAGGTGATATGATTTCTAGATACAATAACTAAATGTGTTTCTCTGCAGCTCTGATTTAACATTTAGTTGAAACTCCCAGCAATATTTAGTTCTGAATTCCGACAAGATATCCTAACAAAAACATTGAAAGAACGATAGCACACAATCTTGAATTGTGCAGAAGCATATTTCTGATACAAGACCCATCTTTCCGGCATGTCAAAAGAGGGTTGGAACTACTGCCTCAACAAGATGCATGGCGGAGAATGCTAAAGATCGACTATTCTTGAAACCCTAACCACCGAATAATGAGATCTCATTCATTAAAAGAGGAACCATCATACCAACAAAGACCGAGGAAAAAAAGAAAAAGAAAAGAAAAGGCACATGGTAAAGCATCCTCCGATCAAGAAACTAACAAAACTCATCTCCACTTAAATTTACATGCCAACTTAAAATTACAAATCCATTCCATCCATGATGCTTTTTCACAAATTTGTCATTATTGATTTACACAAAAGAATTCATTGAACGGAAGAAATCACAGGGAGCAGCCTGGGTTCTTAGATCGAATCCAACCATGTTGAGCACAATCGCATTAAAATCAACACAGCACAGACAATGCTCAACAAACCTTAATCGATTCGATCAAGCCTACATCGCGGATCTTCCTCTCGTCTCCCGGAGGTGGGTACGGAAAGCAGCGAGACATTCTTTCTGTAAATCCTTCCTGTTAAATCTCCACTCAAAATCTACAGACCCCAGAAGAACCTTCAACTCAAATCTTTTTCCCAAAAAAACCAAAAACCCAATAAAAAAATGTTGCCAAGATGAAATCCACGGTTTATTTTTGTCACTTCAGTCTCATCGGAGCATGATCTGTTGAAATATTTGACGAAAACGAATTGAAACCGCTCGCCGTCAAGCTCAGGAGAATCCCCCCACGCTAGGGTTTCGGTTAAGCCAAAATGCCAGGTTCAAAGGTTTACTTGGGGAAAGGGGGTATTTATAGGAGGAGGGACGCGGTATGAGACGTTGTTTCTTGTTTCTGTAATGGCACCCCCTTTCCATATTCAATGGTTTCCTATTCGGCTGTGGCATTAGAAGTAGAGTAAAATGAGCAAAGGGGTGGCGTTATCAACGTGGCAATCTGGGTGGTCGGAATTTGATTACTTATTACGAGGCGTTATTAGTTTTGTAGTATAATTAGCGCGGTTAAGAATCCCGCTTCTATTTGGAGTTCGGATGGCCGAAACTAATGGAGAGACTCCTCTCATGGAAGAGACAAAAATAGAGGCAGCATAATAGGAGGAGGAATGTTACTAAAGGGGTGGGACCTTATGTTACCTTACTTTTAGGCACCCTATTTTTGTTCATCTATGCTTGATCCGAACCGTTCATGTCATTTCTCCTATGTTAGATGTCCAACACCCTTGAAATCTTGTATACAGTGGACCCACATTTTTTGCATGAATGGGCCCACACTTAATTAACAAAAACACAGTTTTGTTATCTATGACATAGCAAAGTCAAAACCATCAGATGAACGGATCAGAACTTCCAAAAGCAGCCACAGTCATCATCATTCTAAAACCATGATAATCTATTTACCAGTTGCTTCTCCTAAATTTTCTGAGAATTATATATTTTCTTTTACTTAATTTAGTTGATATTTTATGTTACATCTTTTTGGTGCTTTTAAGTCATACAACATTGATGGACATGAGCAAGGTTTTTGTTGTCTTCCCATGCATTATTTTCCTTGTTTGGTATGTTTTTTGAGTTCTCAGGAATTTTCTCCATGTTTCATAATAAGTAGTATAGGGTGAGCTCTTAATCTTATTCTTTTTCTATGTTTTTTTTTTGTTTTTTTGCAAGAATCATGAGGTGACAATGAATAGGTTTTGATTATTAAGTTGGAAGTTTGAGGGTTAAATCACTAGTACTGGCATTGAGGAACAGCAAGGTGGGAGATACAACTAGGGGCAGCCCAACTAACTTAAAAGGGTGGTTTATTGGCCAACAATGTTTGGTACAATTGGTTGCAGACAACCCATATCTTCTCTAGAGCATGCTTGATTGTATATTTGAGATAGTGCTTTTTGTTTGCCCAAAGATTATATTTGGTAGGATGTGCGAGTGATTTGCTCTATAATTCTTCACTTTAACTCAAATATTATAAAAGGAAGAAAAAAAATGGGGGATTTATCATTTTCAAGTATTTGACCTTTTTAACTTGTCCTTCGTATCATGTGACGACTCAGGTTTTTAAAACACATTTTCATAAGATTTTGGACTTAATTTGTACCTAGACCAAGCCAGTTCTAGTCAAACCAAGATCAAGGAAAACTCGGGCTGGGTCGAGCCCAAAAGGCCTATAAAATCTCCTTTGAGTCCAAAAACTTGAGTTGGCCTATATAGGATACCTCAATAGGGGTTGGTGATTGTCCGTAATATGAGATGATATGGACTATATAACTGCTGTAGGTGCTTGAGCTAAGTTGAGGTAAAACATTATCTTCTCATTTCAAATTAATGGTTTTTGAGATGACTTGAGATGAAAGTCATCTCATCCTAAATGAATTTGGTAATCTCTAGCCAGGTTAAGTCATCTCAAGCTACATTTCATATAATCTCTTTTAATGTAAACTAATTTCATCCCAAGAACCATCGTGACGAGTTTTGGCCTGAAATTTTCATCAGCAACTAACTTTCAAATAGAAGGGGAGCCTTGGCACAATGGTAAAAGTTGTCGTCATGTGTCCTTGAGGTCATGGGTTCAAGGCGTGGAATCAGCCTCTTACAAAATGCAAGGTAAAGCGCCCTATTATAGGCCTTTGTGGTCCACCCCTTCTACGAACCTCACATAGGCGGGAGCTTAATGCACATGGCTACCCTTTTAGCTAACCTTCAAATCCCTCCCTGCCCTTCCCTGCCACCTTCCATGGTTCACAATTAGTGGGTAAAAGTGCAATAACTGGAGAGTCACCATCCCCAAGTTTGCCAATCTTTAAGAGATCAAGTATGCCAAAACAACACTCTCAAACGTATAGGCCCACCTATAGATATGTATTTATGATCAATGACTGTTGAACCCGGAGCATATTACCTGATAAGACATCCCATCCGTAAGTTAGATTCTCATGGAAATTAACGGTAAATTTGTGGTAGTCTATTGGATTGACATTTTGGACCCCTGGTTCATTTGGACCGGAAAACTGGCTTCTTGGAAATAGCCCAAAAGCCACTGGCTTTCAGCATTTCCTACTTTTAATCAAGAATATTGGCCCTAATTAATCCCAATCACCTTCCACGGTGGAGATTAAGGTGAATAGAAGCTTCGCGTTTGTTATTCTAACCGAAACGTCCAAGAAGATCAGCCATCAATCTGTAATTGTATTGCAGAAGAAGAGTCGTGACAAAATTCTCCTACTCTGTGGAAAAAATGGAGGTCTCCGTTAGGGTTTTTGAATTTTCCTTTTTTGTAGGTTGTACCCCATTTTCATTTCCATGAAAACCCACCACGTAATCTCTGTTCTCTTCATAATTTGGTGATTTGAACACGAAATACTCATCTGGGTTGTACTCAGAAACCTGATTTTCTCGGACTTTAAGAAACTCTTCTTAGGGTTTCTAGTGTTTTCCTGACAACGAGAAGTCGCCTTGTTTTCTTCAAGGAATCCAAAACGCAGGTTCGTTTCTCCTCGCCATCGTAATTGCAAGCGTCTGCCTGGGGACTGATCAAAATACGGAATTTCGTTGTTTCTATCTGGATTGTTTTTCTAGCATTTTGAAATTTGTTCACCTTTTCCTCATTTAGCAGGAAACCCAATTTCCCAAGCTTATCCGTTACTTCTTATCGAAACTAGGAATTTACTTCTGGGTTATCCTCAAATTCCTAAATCTTCGAGGGTCGCCATAATGTGATTTACTGTTTTATAGGGTTTCCTCACCAGGTTCATCATTTCAAAACCAACTGGGATTTCAATTCTTTCGTTCAATGCTAGTAAAAGAGTACTAAATCTCCATCTGGGTCATCATCAAAATCCTGAATTTCTCGAATTTTTTTCATATGATTCCTGATTCAATCATGGACGACGGCGAGCTTGATTCCTTGAACCAAGAAGTATTTTCGTGCTTGGACATGGGTGATCAACTGCCAACTAGCTGTCCATGGGACAGTTTCTTCAATTTTCATGATGATGTTACCAAGGACACCCAATGTACCCACACTCACACTTGCAATCCACCAGGCCCTGATTCTTCCCACACCCACATTTGCAGACATGTTCACACGAAACACGCAAAAATAGTTTCAACCAGTGATGATGATAAGGTTGGCACTGATGACACTTCCGACTCCGTAGAGAAAGTATCCAAAAAACGCCCTTCAGGAAACCGAGAAGCGGTCAGGAAGTACCGAGAGAAGAAAAAAGCGCGAGCTGCTTCTTTAGAGGATGAGGTTGTCAGATTGAGGGCAATTAATCAACAGTTGATGAAAAGATTGCAGGGCCAGGCTGTACTCGAAGCAGAGGTCGCAAGGCTGAAATGCTTGCTTGTTGATATCAGGGGGCGAATTGAGGGCGAGATTGGATCTTTTCCCTATCAGAGAAAGAGGGGAGATGGGATGTTGAATCTGAGGAACACAAACTTGCCTGGGTCGCATGTGTTGAACCCATGTGATTTGAGGTGTGATGATCAGGTTTATTGCATGCGGCCTAGAGTTGAAGCTAAAGCTGGGGAAGTTAGCGGAATGAATGGGCAAGGATTTGGGGCTTCTGAAATTGGGGGTGTCCAATGCGTTGGGAGCTCAAATTCAGGATCAAAGGAGTTATGCCAAAACGGGGCTGGGGCGCCTATGATTAACTCATCTAGTAAGAAAAAAGGTGAGACATGATGCTTGTTCATACTTATTTTATTGTAGGAATGTGTTGGATCATGAATTACTGCTTCTATTATGTAGTGGTAGAATGGTTTTTAGTGATCAACTCAGGCTTTCGGTCATTATTTTGCATATTAAGTTTTTCACTTATAATTCCTCAATTCCAAAGTTGTATTAACTCTGAACTCTGTGTTTTGAAATGCAGAACTTTGTGATTGTGGTTGTTTTAGTTGAAATGGTAACTAGATGGTTAAGGGGTTGAATGAATTGGATTTGTTATTGTAAATCAGAAGGATATTCTGATGTTATTGCTGGACGGCTTGAGCATTTCTCCATGTTCATACATACCTCTGTTCACAACCAAGATAAGGTAAAAAATGGTTATTTTGAAATAAATTTTAAAATATAAGGTTCAATTCCAGTCACCATATGAAACAAAAAGTCACTTAAAAATTATAAGTTGGTAAGACAAGGTAAAATGAAAAAGAAATGCGAACTTAAAAATTTAATCAGCTATGAAATTTAAGCTATTTAGAGGTCATGATTTCTCAATCCTTTGTAGCAATTGTTAGAACTTGGGTTAAATTGGAAAGGAAACCGATTAATGATAATTTCAGAATGAAAATAATGGAAGAGTGAAGTGCATAAGCATGTGTGATTAGTTTAAATATAAATAAAATTGAAGTAATCGTGCTTGACTTTGACCCTTGGAAGTTCTAAGAGCACAAAAGTCTGCAAATTTATACTGCACACACACACACACACACACACACACACACACACATATTTTGGACAAACACAGCATGAGCCTCAGACCCATGACCTGCTATTGGATAACTCCATCTTCAGCCACAGTTTCGTAATGACAGTTTCTTTTGCCACCAGTAACCAAAAGTCAAGCCTAATCTTATCAAGAAATAAAGCGAAAGCATTGTGAATGTCATTGTAGGAGCATCAGGAAATCTACTTCCAAAAGATTATCTAGTTCCTGCCTTGCACGGAATGTTAAGGTTCTGCTCTATTCTGAATGTCTTGTAATTTTCATCTGACCTGCACATTGATGCTTTTGTTCTGTTGAACCTAGGTTTCACTTTGTTGTTTCAGTTTGAGTCTAAGCCGAAGTTGGAATCAGATGATTCAAAGATCCCGGCCTCGTTGTGTTGTCGTTTGACGTGAAAGTAGTTCTATGTTTGGATAGTTCTGTTGTTTCTCATTAACAACCTCTTTGCAGTGGGTTTCATGAAAAATGTTCTGTATGGTTTCTACAATTGTTATGTTTTTTCTTGCATACTTCCTCTCTTCCTTCATACTTTAATATTATGGGGCTTTTTTGTGCGCAACCTTTTTGATTTGATATAAAAAAAACAGGCATTTCCTCAAACTTCAGTGCCTGCTTGGGACACCTGAAACTTGCACTAGTCATCTGAATCTAGAGCTGTTTTAAGTATAGATGGCTTAAGTGTTTTGTTGGCTACAGGTGACCTGGCTTCATGTGTGCTTAATAAAAAATTCTCCATCCATTGTGGGTGTGAGTGGGAACTGTCTTTCTCATTCCATGGGCTATTGGGACCGCTTTAGCGTGATTTTCTATTTAGATGTCGACGCCTGAGAGCACCTTGGTGCATGTGCTGTATCTTGACATGGTTACTCTAAAATATCGATAGCTGAATTGCTTTTTGTTGCAGTTCTATTGAAACTGAATTGGTCCCATCATAAAGAAGATGACAGTTTTTGTTAATGCATTTTCTTGATGATAAACCCTTTGCAATTCTGAAATTTTTTTTGTTGCTTCCGTTTTCAATATTTCTAGTTTTGATTATTTACTGTCTCATTTCTATGATGTAAATGTTTTGTATTTTGATTATTTGTTGTCCTTTCATCAGGAGCTCCATTAACAGCGGAGGGTTAATGAACTATGAATGAGATGGAACGAGGGTACATCAGCTATCAATAATTAGTTAGGAGTACAGTTTTGACTTTCAAGTCAATTTTGCCCTCATGTGAGGCTTTGCTCTTTTCTATATGCTTACCCTCAGTGACATCTGTTTTCACATCTGTGCTTTGGTTGGATCTATTATCTCCGGGGATAAATCAGGAAGCACGGCACATCTGTTCGTTGCTCTATTTTGTTAACCAGGCAAACAGACAGATGTGGAACTTGTGGTTATATGTCAATGCGTGGTCTTTTCAACTACACATCTAATTTGTTCTTTTCAATAAATTGATTGAACTGTCCTTGTTTCATTAAATAATTTAAATTGCCCATTAGTTTTTTATTTACAGGCAAACTAATATATTTTCATTTGGATTTTCCTGGCTGGTCTTGTATGTTAGACATCCTGGTGTCTTGGCTTTACGTCTATGGATCTGTGAAGTCTTAATTTGGTGGATTTTTGAGTGGCTTTTTGTTTGTCTTTTTTTGTTATACCGAGGATAAATGATTCTAAAATATAAATGTGCAGTGGCATCTGTTATATCGTTAGAATGGAGTTGAATGTGCAATGTTCTCAACAGGAGAAATTTCTGTTGTTTACCTACAAATAAATAGGTTAAATTTCTCCACTTCATAGAGCAAACCACAATGTCCATGCTAGTTCATGTGGGTATTAACTCTTGTTTTGGTCATTTTTTGTTGACTGGTTTGCATGTTAAAATTCTTGGTGCTCTGGCACCAGTTTAATAGGAAGCAAGGGTGACCGTCGAGAAGTTTCTGTTGTGTACTTGTTTATCTTTGTTCTTTAAGCACATGATATCTGAAATTGTGAATCCTGAAGTAGAATATGGAGTTGCATATCCGTGAGACACTTCTACTGTAATGCTGATTGTTTGCAGACATTGTGTGGTGTAAACCCTTGGCCTTTAGTAATTAGTTCTTTACACTTCTACGTTATTCAGATTCTCTATTTCTGCTACAAAAATGCTGCATGCATTGAACTTACGATGCAGGTTCACTTTAGCTTCGAATAGATGAGCTCTTAGGTTATAAGTTTATTCTGAGAGATGCACACTGAAGTGGTTGCATCATTACCATTCAAGAAGAAAAAATGTGGTTGCATCATGTTCTGATTGAGTTCATATTCCTCAATTCTAAAGTTATCACCTCATGAAGCGATGCATCTGTCCACATTTTGGACTAAAAATCTAAAACTGTTGCTTGTATGTTGCGTCAAAAGGTGCTAACCTTGCACATTATCAGTTTGCATAAGATGGCATTGGTGATCTTGTTCTCTTGTGCACATCATGTGTCACATATCTCATTTTTTATGCCTTACAAAGATTTTCCTATTCAGTGGTAGGTTTAGCTGCGCTTATTTTGGCAGGCTTAAGTACAAGCATTTCCAAAAATGTAGCCTTTACTACTTATCCTTGTATTTGTAAGATTACCCTACTCTGCTAATGCAAGTATGGTGCTGTGCCAGCTAAAATTTGAGCTTTATCTAATGAAAGCTTGTACTCCAATTGTTGGAAGACATTCTCACCAGTTCAAACGTTTTCAGCTTGTCCTTCGGCTGATGTTGGCTGGCTGTGGCGTTTTAAATATCAAGCCATCTCTTTTAACTGTTCCTGGTTATCTTCTTGCCTGGGAATGCTGGTTTTCTTTGTGACCCAGAAATGAAGCGTGAGTGGTTAATGCCTTGAAATACTACTGCCATTCATGTCTGTCATTGTTTGGGAAGAATACAACAAACAGAGATCCATAGCTCTTGTTCTACTGCATCAATGGAAGAAAGCACTTGATAATATGCCACCACTGGAAGTCTGTCAAAGGAATTATATGTTGGAGGATTAGTCTGTTGATTGCGTAGATGGGAGTGGGCAAAAACATATTGGGTGTTGTATGTAGTTTAGTTCCTCTGCCAAGATATTTGGAAGGATAACCTTGCAAAAAGGAAAATATATTCGGAAAGGTATGAATAGAACATGTTGGGGTCTAGATTTTTTGGGTCTCAAGGTTACGAGTATGTTATTGTCTCTTTCCTATCATTTCATGCTCCCTTGTCTCTGGGCACTCTTGAGTCGTTTATTTGCTTCTAAGAGAACAAATCAAAGGTGGGCCTGTCACTTACTTTCAAGGATGCCTAAGATACAATTTTGAGGTCCGCCCTTTCCCCAGACCCTGCATATACAGGAGCTTTGTGTACTAAGCTATCTCTTGTTTTTTCCATCTCTTAAATGTCTCCATACAAGACTTGCTAATCCTTGTTTTGCACCCCCCAGAGTTGAAATGACTTTTGATGAAAAGTCCTGATTTCAGAATTGACCCCAGTAGATAGCGTGGAAGTATTTTTCTCTCCTTTTTATTTTATTTGGCGACAACAAATTTACAGCCATGCAAATGGTGAGAAGAAAATTATCCGCTTGACTTGTCTCTCTCTCTTTGAGTCAAATGGGACTGGATTTTTAAGCAGTCTAACCTAGAATCAAGAGAAAACCTACAATATATAATAAGACTTTGTAAAAAAACGCTGGGAAATAAGAGGAGGAATTGAGAAGGGAAGGGCCGGAGCCAATGCCAACGTTTTTCGCTTCTCTTCTTTCAGCTATGGCTTAAGGAAGTTCAACTTTCGGGTAAGCCCCATATTAAATGGTGAGAAGTGCTATAACTTTATATAGGCCTAGACTTCTGAAGATCCTAATCTTAGGCACCCTGTTTTGGCTATGAGAAAGTCCCTTGTCGCCAAGGAGAAACTGAGGAATGCCAAGTAAATTAGACCACAGAAAGCAGTACGAGCATACCACAAGCCCTATAAAAGGGGACGCCCTTTTGCCACTTTGGAGGTCTCCCAAAGGAAAGGTTTAAGGGTGTCATGATAAGATCTTCAAGAAGGTGGTAAGGAGACTCTACCATCACATAATAAGACCCACATGGGAGAACTGTAGTTACTGCGAAGTTTACGCACAGAAAATTCTAAGTTGGTTGATGTGAGACTCCGCCATAAAAACTGTAAAAAATTGCCCAAAAATGTCATATGTTTGTCTAGGATATGGTACAAAGGCTCCACTACCAGACATAGGACCCATACAACAGCCATGGCCCACTCAAGAATATCCCTAAAAGAAGAAGAAAAATGACTTTCTATGTCATTAAATTTCAGCAAATCAAGTGAAATGTCCAACATGTCATCCAATTAAGTGGAGCCACATGTCGGCCAAGTTAGCGAATTTTATACTATCAGGTGTAGCCACATTTTTTTTGTCCAAAGGCGCCATCAGATCTGCTCTAGCACCTACGAGGACAAATAGTGAGATGGCAAGCTAGTTATCTAGTCTGTATTTTATGCACAAGGAATGGGGTTCCCATGCAATGGGATGAGAACATTAAATGTAGCAAAACTACCTTTTCCTCATGTTTTTCTTCATGTGAATTTGAATGAACTATCAATACCTTATCCTCATATCAGCAGCTAGCAAAGATCCATCCAGAGTAGTGACTATGCTTCACTTCAGCAGAACTTACCACATCAATTGCCAAGTCATCACTCCTTTTTCCTATAAAAATAAGGGCCTACTAGCTGAAATAGATCCAACAAAAAGAAAGAAAACTTTTGTGAGAGCACGAAATCTCTGCAACTTAGCAGAAATGATTGAAGAAGATGGCTGTCAAGCAAAATTCTCCTTTCGCCTCTAGCCCCTTTTCTTCAGCTTTTTCCCTTTTCCTCCAAACTTGGAGTTAAAGGTCTTTAACCCAAGGCTCCCCAATCATTTTAGCAACTGTAAAACACCCAAAAAAATGCAATGGATTCTCTAGAATTATCCCCAATTGAAATTACCCTTTCCCCATAATATCCTTTCCTTAGCCTTAACTGCTTTTTCTATAGGCATAGAGTTAAAGGTCATTTCCTAGTAGTTTTCCACCATTCTAGAAACCCAAAAACACCCAAACAGGATTAGCAAAATCCCAAAAAGTTCCTCTCATGTGATTTTTATTAATTTTACCCTATCATCCTTTCCTTGACCTTTGCTCATCTCCTACAAGCTTGAAGAGTAGGGTCTTTTTTAAAGAGCTTTCTAACACTATCATAAATTATAAATTCTGTAGAAAAAGGCGTATACCGCTAAAAGTTGCTTAGCTATTGCTCTTTTCTCACTTTTGTTGTGTACATCTCTGTGCAACCTGTACGGCTGTCCCACAAATTGTATAAACCAAATTTTTTCATGTTACTAACAAAAATATAATCATGGGTTGATCTAAAGTAGTATGTAGCTCACCTTATGGAGTGAAATTTTCTTGTGATGGAACAGTAGCTCCACCAAGGTGTACATGTGTTTGTCTTGATTTTCTTTCTATTTCTTTCTTTGAATGTGCAAGAAAAGTGTAAGGACATGTTTTATTTCTTATTTAGAATAAGTTATATCATTATTCTTGCTTCTAGTAGTTTGGTTAATCTATCCCTCTTTAAATCTCATATACTAGCTATATACATACCATAGGATAAAGTAGAGAACTCTTTGTGGGTGGAATGGGTGCAACCCTTGTGGTTCCTTCCCACTCAGTAATTGAGGCATCTCTAAATGTATTGTGGACCACTAAGTGTTCTATTTATATTCATGTTATTTTTTCTTTCTTTACGGCATGCTTTGTTAAGGACCTAAGACTAGTGGCCCATTGGGAATGTCAAGCTTGCCCTACTTTTTGGTTTCTTATTTAAATTCTTGTACTAGCATCATCTATATCATATTTGTCTAAGTGATTCGTGGGTTCTCGGTGGTAACATAACTCGATACATCTACTAGCCATCTTGACCCTTGTATGACATTCAGATTTTGCAATTTTACTTTCTTAAGGAGACCTGGTTAAGTACTCAAAGCCTATGGCTTTAACAGATGACTAAGTCTCCAAAATTTATTTTTGTTCAGAATAATCCTAATTAAAGACCTAAGGCCGATGGCCCATTAGACCACTGGGCTTGCCTGCCATTTTTATTTCTTATATAAATTTTTGTACTAGTATCATATGTATCATATTTATCAAGGTGATTAGTAGGCACTTGGTGATAATATAACCCCACACATCTACTTATCCATATTGATCCCCTCTGCATCACATGTGACGTGCTTATTTTGCATTTTTATCTTTTTTGAGGAGACCTGGTTAAGGACCCATAGGCTATAGCCTTGAAGGATTACTAAGTCTCCGAAGTTCATTTTTTTTTAGTCCAGTAAGTTCAAAGTACCTAGTTAAGAACCCATATTCTTAAAAGCATTAATTAGATAAAAACAGCCTTAAAGAGTGGTTATCTAGTACCTTTGTACCACCACTGACTTAATTAATCAACAAAGGCCCAAAATCAATCTAGGAATCTTGTGATCCTAGTCTAGCATTCCACAAGAGCTTCCATTTTTTGGATGCAGTCTTAATCCTCCGTTATGTAACAAGATGTGAGACAGAGTTCGGCATTACCCAGCCCACACTGAAATTGTTAAAAGTGTGTTGCCAAACCTCTGTGGTAAAACAGCAATGAATCAAAAGATAGCCGCTTGTAAACAAAGAATTAATGATTTTCATGCCTCTCTTAATCGGATAATCCATAGTAGAGTGCTTATCTTGTGCAATCAACCTACAGAAAGCATTAATCTTAGATGGACCAGAGATAATCCATACCTGATTAATCAGATCATCATCTTGCTTGCAAGTAAACGTTTGGAAATCCGTGCACTGATCTACCCGCACAGGCACCTTATAAAGTCGTTCTGGCCCCGTACCCACTACTGCAAATTGCATACCAGGCACCTACAGCGCAAGTTCGACGGACCCCTCTACCCCAACAGAGTGGCTTTCTTGTTCCGGTGTGAGTCTCTCTCTCTCTGTCTCTCTCGTATTTGTTTCTGGTTTTGAAGACAACCAAACTGCAGCTCAAAATAAAGCGCATCCCTAACTCCATTTGTAGTTGATGCCTGTATTAAATAACTAGTGCTGAGGTTCATCTGGTTTGAGTATCATCATGTAACCCCCCACCAAAGTTTGGTGGATTATCTTTTCAGCATAAAAGTTTTCTCCAAACATTTTTTTCTCACAATAAAGTCCTACATGGAGCACCCTTCTTCAAGAATTGAGGTTAGGGACGTGGGAAACAACCGATTGTTTGAAGGGTTTCTTCTCCTTCAGATCAATTGACATGGGGTGTACTCTGAAGGTCTTCATGTGTTGAACCATATGTGATAAAATTGCCGAGGCTATTGGTGGATTGTATACAGAAAATAGATGGTATTGCAGCTGTAGTCGGAGGCATCTTTATCAATTCTAGTAATTGAGATTCCTGGGTCAGGAGTTAGACAAGTAACTCTAAACCTGCTGCATTAAGTGCTTGAGTATGGTTAAGCTATTTAGGGGATGTAATTCTCGGAAGTCGGGGGACTGATTGTAGACCACTGATGAAGAATATGTTTCATCATTTATAGTATCAATTTGGTGTGATCACTACGAGGATGACTATCTAGTACCACATCAGCTCGATATCCTGTTCTAGCAGCTTGCGTCTTTGCTTCTATTGCTAGAAACTTAGCTTCAACAGCTTCAA
Source organism: Warburgia ugandensis (assembly GCA_035236585.1). NCBI lineage: Eukaryota > Viridiplantae > Streptophyta > Magnoliopsida > Canellales > Canellaceae > Warburgia > Warburgia ugandensis. The sequence goes on from CP141129.1 coordinate 48,130,243, forward strand.
CCTCTTGCAACAGTGGATCTAACTTTGGCATATCCATTCATGACAACCGGATCTAGAGAAGGTTTGGTTCTTGTCACAAGTAGCATATAAGATGGTAACCTTGACTTCATGGGACTGAGAAAATGATAGTAAGATGCTCTATGCGGCTAATCCTTTTTTCAATCAATGGCAGCATTGATGGCGAAGAAGCATGTGCTCCTGGTAAAGTTAGCATATGAGGTATCCTATTTGCAACTTTGGTGCAATGCTATAGGAGGCGGTCACTGGGAACTACTAATATTCTAGGATATTCCTTGGAAATGAGTGATGTATGGTTTTTTCAGCCAGATAGAGTTTCTCAAGGCAGAAGAGGAGCCTTGGCCGAACGGTTGAGTTGTGGCTGTGTGACCTCAGGTCATGAGTTCGAGGCGTGGAAACAGCCTCTTGCAAAATTTAAGATAAGGCTGCATACAATAGACCCGTTGTAATTCGCCCTTTCCTTGGACCCCGCATATGTGGCAGCTTTGTGCACCGGGCTGCTCTTTTATAGAGTTTCTCAATGTCTGGTGACGCTTAATCCTTAACTGCATGGGATTCTTGATTCTTCTTTTTATCTCCTCTTGCCTTTCTCCTGTCTTGGAAGTGCTGGAATCCTATCTGTTGTGAGACCTTGGGATAGAGAACATTTCCTGTATGGACTCACCAATAGATTCTTAGTACTAGAAACTATGTTAGAAGACATGAATCAGTAAAGAAAGATAAGAAGAAACAAAGTGATGGGTCTGCAAAAAAAAAAGAAAAAGAACTCCCAAATAGACAGTAGACAGTAGAGATCAAGAATAATTCAGTATATGTATTCCCAGAAGATGAGGACTGCAACCATTGACGAACACCAAGCTCTGCAGAGGATATTAACATTCAGGGAAATCCCCTGCCCAGGCACTATCTGCCTTCTCCAGTTTCTCCTCCTCCTCCTTTATCCCTTTTTCCTAACAGAATTTCCCTCCATATCTCATTCTTCCCCCTGCCCGTAACCGAATTAGCTAAGGTAGTTAACTGCCTGGCCTGCCGACCCCTAATTGGCATAAGGTCTTGATGATGATGAGTTAACTGCCTGGCCTGGGGACCACTTCTCCTGGAGTGTATCAGCCCAAAACGTCCACGTCCTTGTTGCTTTCCTTGCCTATTACTGTCCCTATCACAAAGCTAGCGTAGTTCCATTTCCTTTATCATCATTATATCTTCCTGATTCTCAAGTTCAGCCGCAAAAGAGTAAATATTTTAAGGAAATGGATGTGTTACCTACTTAGCACCTAAAGGGCTAAAGAAGTGAAGAAATTCTCCCTCCCTACCACTCCCCAACTCTCCCCTCTCTCTTTAGTATCATGTGTCCTTCGCTTTGCCTTTTATTTGTTTGTTATTCAGGGTTGGAGATCTCGACATTTTGCATGTAATGATTTATTTCTTCCTGATGTTTCTGCATTCATTCAATAGTATTTACTTATGATTGACTTAAAGCTTCAATAAGAATTAATTTTTTTGTGTTACAAGCCATTCAATTCATAATTAAACCAAATTCGAAGTTCTGAATTCAGAAAACATGCATCATATCAGTAGTTGCAAATGGATGTACCATTAATGAATATCTCTATTGCTTCCTTAAATTCTGAAGGAAGTTGGTTCCAAAATGATTAGATCTTGGGTTGTGATTGGAGAAGATATTGTTGTGTTGTTGCAGAACTGGAGATAAATTAGTGAAACTGCAGCTATTCTATTTGTACAGGGTTCTTGATAACTTGTGATCCATTAATAAGAAATGAACTTTATGTTGACTCTCTTGATGTAATAGAAACCTATATGGCCGACCTGTTCCTGCAACTGATGATCTAGTAAAAAGGTAGCGCGTCTTGATTGCTAATAGTAGTTGAATGTCATCATGGATCATGCATTATGAGTTTTGTTGGTTCCCTTTGGTACTGCTTTTCTTTTCTATATCTGTAGCTGTACGGGAAGATTTAGAACAGATCAATGGATATGCTTGGTAAATGTCTTTACCCATTAGTCCTATGCACAGAGCTGATCATTCATTTCTTGGTGCTGTGCTGGTCATATATGACTTGTCAGTTGCCATTCTTACTGGTTTTTTTGCATATTTAGAATAATATTTTCCATTTAGGCAGCACACAAGCTTGCTTGTTGAGAGCTTTTGCACTGGTGTATGTACTGATAGCCTATTGATGGGGTTTCTGAATGTTGACAATAACATGTCCTGTCCTCTGGACAATACTATATTCATCATGTAACTGTGGTCATGACGAGTTTATTGCGTAACTGATTGATTAACCTTCTAGACCATCTCTGGCTCTTTTTCTAGCTGATTTTCATGACATAATTGTGGTCTTGACAAGTTTATTGTGTAACTGATTCATCAACCTTCTAGTCCGTCTCTGGCTCTTGTTTTAGCTGTGATTTATGGCCTCCTGAACTGTATAGTTTGAGACTGTGAGAACCCCCCTTTTTTTTGGCAATCTGGGTGTGGTCATGGTAGCACTGCTGTTTTTCCTTTTTCTTTTTTTCTTTGAAAGGGCAGGGTAGTACTGCTGGTTGTGGCCATGGATGACAATGTCCTACTGCCGGTAATCCACGCATATTTCAATTACTGCTGCTTTTTAGTACTGCTTCCAACAGCTCCTCTATTTTAACTATGCTCTACTGGAGTATCAGACTTCTTTCTGCATATAATCTCTGTTATTGGTAATAATCTTGCTTATAAGACCAACTAGATTGATAGAGTGGGTATTGCTCCATTCATATATTTCTAACAGGGAATGAGCAGCTGCTCTTGTTAGGATTTACTGGTAATTAGTAGTAGACACTATTAAACAGAAGTAGACCATTTTTGAATAGTAGTATGAATGATGTGTATATCTTTCAAGGAAAACATTACCTGCTGAAAAATAGAATGGATCTCACAAGTTCAATGATCAAAACCATTTTTGTGCTACACCATGCTATGGATGGTGGTACCCCAGAATTCTCCCTTATCTGTTAAGTAGATAATTGTTTAAATAATTGAACAGGTTGGATTCTGCATGTACTTTCAGCTGCTCATATTTTTCCCTAAAATCTATGTGCAATCCATTATAGAGGGACTCATCAATAAATATGATAAACATCACTGTACCAATTTTGACTAGCCTTTTGTTTACAGAGGAAAGAAACTTTCATAGTCCTATGTTCAGATGCATGTATACTCAATGCTAACAAGCAATAATTATACAATTGGTAGATATAACTGTCTAGTAACTTCATCTTTTGGGTGAAGAACAAGCAATAGATGGAACACAACAGAAAATATTCCTACAAAACGAAGTTAGAACCAATCATACAAAAATGTCCTGCTTTCTATCTAGAGAATATCCAACACTTGTCTCCATGGAGGGAGAGTTGATTGTTGCTTAAAATTTAAATTGGTGTGACCTCTGAAATGGAATAGGGCTTAATGAAAGTGTGTCTGTAGCTCTCCCTTAATTGTCTCAATTGGGAGCACCTTAGGTATTTGTAATTGTGGTAAAATCAGAGATGTTAGGAACAGTTCTTGCAAATAACTTTTTAAAATATTTAGGTACCACCGAAAATATGATGTAGAAGTTAAAAGCTAGATTTGGAAATACTATACCAAATTGCACATCTACTGTGCAAATCCTCAGCCTTCAAAGCCTGACTTCTGTAACATTGGAGGAAAAGTGACTGTTAGAGTTGGAATTCATGGCTTAGCAATATTGATACGTTTGCAGAACAAAAAGATACATCTCTCTTATGGAAGTCCCACAAGTCTTTTGGAAGACCTATCCATGCTCTAGCATAGGTGTATTCTAACTGGCTATTTGCTAATACTTTAACATTTATGTTTGTTTTGGTAATCTACAAAGAAAAGCTATTTATGTCATTATTGATGCCTTAAGCAGGTTTCTTTCTGGATAATGGAGAATCAATTTCATGCTGCCATCCCTTCTACACCCCAAGTTAAAGCTACCCTGCGACTTGGCTCGGAAGTGTATTCTGTCAATGCGACTAAGGGCACTCTTTCTGATAAGCTGGTTGCAATGAAAGAAGAGAGTATGGGCATTATGAAGGACTTCATCACGAAACACAATGTTCCTAATGATGTACCTGATGAACCTATTGAAGGCTCTTCTGATGATGAAACTGCAAAGACGGTCAAGCTTCCTGGAAAATCCAAGAAAAGAAAGTGACCAATTAGATGATTCTTTATTGCTTCTTGGAAGAGAAACATTGCTGTGATTTTCCATTGAACTCCTCCTTCAAGCCAAATAGCCCTTCGTGCTCTAATTGTACTGTATCCAAGTATAGTTGAATGAAGTGAAACCTCATACATGCTGATTCTTAGGCATACCTTATCCAAGCATATTATTGAATGAACTGAAACCTCATCCATGCTGATTCTAGTAGGTCTTGAATGTATCAGATTGGCAAAAGTTTTCCTATTTATGCTCCATGTGACGTTTGGAAGAACAAATTTGCAAGAGTTTAGCTCTCTCGTTATTACAGTTCTTTCTTGTTTCATAGATACTTCTGGTAAACCATGACATTATGCTTGTTCAGTTGGCAAAGGCATACAATTTTCCTATTTGTAACATGCTGAAGGCAGCACAAGCTGCTTCTGTTCCAACTATTAGGATTATAATTATGTAAACAATTGTACAGCAATGAACTAGCTTATAGGGAAGCATCATGATTAGCTCTTTCCTCACTTGGTTTCACTCTTTTTATGTTTCTTGAGGATTTTTCTGCAGTAAACAAGCATTAGGGAACTGCTGAGTAATGGAAGGGACTGGGTGTTAAATTGTAAACTGTCCTTAGAAGTTATGAATCTGTTTAGCAGTTAGCTGTCTGGCTTATTGTTGCTTCCAAATTATAGAGAATTGGAAACCACCTGCACTCAGGTAAAAGTACATCATTAGAACAGGTAAACAGTAACCTGGCATTAAGATTAACGTGAATCACTCCAACGAAAGAGGTTAAAATAGATTACAGACATGTTGCTGTCTGGGTTCTTGAATAGGAGAAGTCTTAACTAGTCTACCATTTGAAGGTCAAATATTTAAATGTAGTAGACAGTTAAAATGTCTGAAAACCTTCACGATTTGACCATGTCAGGATAAATAGCCCTGCAAGGAAAGGCCCATCATATTTTATAATCTCAGGTAGTAACAATAACGCAGAGGCACAAATTAGGAGTTGATGATCTCCACAAATTCATTGTTAGAAGAACTCAGCCCTTCTGTTCTTCACCACTCACCAGCCACAACTTGGAAGAATTCTGGAGTTTCATTTATCCATTCTTTCTCAGCCAATGATAGAACAATGCTTTACATGTTAATAACATTGAACTGTTACATGATGGATATACTTATTCTACCTTGGAAAATATGATCCGAATCATTTATCTGCTAAGTCTTGCTATGACCCAGTCATACATAAAATTATTCACTGTTGGATGATTCTAATTGTTTGAGTGTGGAGGATGAATTGAGAGATACAACAAATTTTGGTGAATCTCTCATTCATGTTTTAAAGTGAAAATGAGGATAAAATGCTCCGCTTTTAAAGCTAAAACATAATACAAAAATGTTTGGATTTCCAATTATTATGAGAATTTGAAACTATGGACTAGTCTAATTCTCTTCTTTTCCTGCTCAGTCAATGTTTTCGGCTACCATCATCCTCTTTCTAGCTGGAGGTAATTAGTGTAGTGGAATTCTAAAGGAATGTTGTTTGGGTAGGTTGGGTTTGGCTGATAATTTTGGTCTGCTATTGGGGGATCCACAGAAATTTCCCAAGAACAAAAATAAATATCTAAGCAGCTGAAATCCCAACAGGGCTCCACTTGTTTCATGATCAGAATCGTTGATGTTTTGGTCCTTACGGTGGACTTGGGCATGCTCCAAGACTCTCTGCATTGCAAATTTATTTTCTATCCTTTCATTTAGAAGCTCAGTGACACGTTCACTACTGTGAGGTCTTGTTGGATTTTGATGCATGGCTCTTGTCATTCTAGATTAAGTGGTCTGGATCATTAAGCAATTGGGCCCACATGTACTTATATTTGTTAATGTTCCCATGCCCTTTTGGACTAATGTCATACCCTCTTTTATTGTTTTCTTGTAATTTTTTTTAGGAATCCAAACTTCTATAATAATCTGAATCGTTTATCTTAATTATTTTGCAGTAGATAAGTTCTTCACTTTTATCAATACTAATATATTTAGGGTCATGATATAGGCGCCTGTTTTTTCTTGTGACCCGTCGTTAAATAGTATGACCTGCTATAACTCTAAGTGAGCTTAGATTTTTGAAGATCCAAATTGTTCACAATGTTGTCCCTGATTTAGATGGACTGTACTTCAATATTTTCATCTATCGGATATGATCCTAACAATTGATTCTTTTAGTTGTAAAATGGACAATGAAAACTTTTACAATTCATATATCCATAGCACCTAATCACACACTATTTTTTATCATTAAAAAAAAAAACTTGACCAACAAATATCTAGTGCAGTTGATCGTATACAACTCGACATCTTCCCTGAAGTAAACTTGATTGCGGGCTCCTTTGATTGGGAGTTAAACTTAAGATTTAATTTAAGAGAGCATGTTTGTGATTTGCTTTAAATTCTTTGCTTGTATAGAAACAAGGCCCAACTTGTATCAAAGTCCTCCTATATTCTTCTAAAGTCAAATATTTTCACCACCACCACCATCATCATCAAGACTTTATCCCAATTATTTTTACCCATAACATAAATTTTTTATATTAGAAAATGCCTATCAGACGAGTGGTTCAGATAATTAAACAGTTAGCTCCATTTATACTTCTGCTCTCCTACACTCATTCAAAGCAAACATGGACAGCCATCATACAGGACCTACTGTCGCCAACATCCTTGTGTCTTTATCACTTACAACTAAGGTACTAATGTGGAGTCTTATCAAATATCCTTACAACTTTTCTAACCTTAACATACCAATACAATTTCAGTGCTAATACCAATACCTCATACCAACTTTATGCAAGAATTGGTCAACCATTTACCTTACAAAATTGTCACCAGACCCTTATTTTTAACCCAATCTTTTGACTGCTCCCTTATGGTTCATCTCTTCCCCGGATCCCGCATAGGTGGAGACTTCGTCCACCGGAACTGCCCTTTTCACTGCTCCTGCCCACTTCCTATATGTGTTAATATTCATAACACAATATACAATACCTTCTGAGTCTCACAACTAAAACAACTAAACAAGGCACTTTCTTAACAAAGTAAAAACACTTTGAGGTCCCACATGGGAAAATTTGTGTGTGTGACCTCACTAATTAGACCACTCTCTTGACGTATGGGTATTTCATCAGCATGCTGTAATTGGCCTAACACGAAGAGAAGAATGCTTCGTATTTCCTTGTCAAACCCCAAAACAAGATGAAGGGTACCCAAAACAAGATGAGGGTTTAGGAATGTCCAATCTAGACAAATCAGTACAGATGAAAGAGATTCGATCAATCTAATGGGGCACATGTAGGATCCAAATAGTGCACTTTCTTGCTTGTGCAAGCAAGTGCACTTCTTGATATCATTTCTTACTGACGATGACAAAATGTGGATAGTAATGATGGAATCTCTCTCTCTCTCTCTCTCTCTCTCTAAGAGTGGGTTGAAATCAATGTATGGAGACTCTCTCTCTCTCTCTCTCTCTCTCTCTCTCTAGATATGGATCATCAATGATGATGACATAAGAGTGGGAATGGAATATATAGGGTGTAGTTTTCAATATCCAATCTAATGTCAGATTCCACTATCCTCTCAAGAAGCACTTCCAATATCATTTTGTAGGACATGGGATCTTTTATCGTAATCAGTGAAGAGCACGCATGAATCAACACCACCTCATTTCTCTTCCATGAACCTCAATCAATCATCTCTCCACCCATTCAAAGGCTGCCATGTGGAGACTAACCCACTATGTATAGTTTCTTATATTAAAGGAACCAACTTACTCTTCTTTATCAAACCATTTCTCTTAAAAATCATCAACTTCTCATGTTATTCTGGTATGGTTTCAGTTCCTTTATTTAAGAAGGGTGGCTGTATAAAAATATGGGTAGAGATAATGGAAAATTTTTACCATATCTCTCTGAGAATAGTGATTGGTGAGATTTTTTATGGCGCACTTTGGGTGGAGATAGAGAGATGGAGGGGTGGCTGGGTGGGTGCACCAGTGGGCTTACGCAGGAATGCACCATACTGAGTGTGGTCCTTATAAAGGGTGGAGAAGGTTTGCTAGCCTCTCGAAGGCAGGCTTCTCTCTCACTTGTGGAAGAAGATGAAGGGCCATTCAATCTCCTACGCTTTCTTCTCTCTCTTTCTTATTCTTTTAGTGATTGAAATTGAAGGAAAGAAGGAGACAGCGAAGGGTGTTTATGTTGTGTACATGGGTGCTGCTTCTTCTAGTCGGAGTTCTTTAAGGGAGAATCATGTTCAATTACTATCTTCAGTATTAGAAAGGTTAGAAACTCTGTATTCTTTTCTTTTTACCTGTAGGAGGATTTAATTACTCTTAGGAACTGGGCCACTTTTTATAGGGTAGCACCGGTGCACAAAGCTCCTGCCTATGCGGGGTCCGGGGAAGACAAGGGCCTAGTATATAGCCTTACCTTATATTTTTGCAAGAGGCTATTTTCACATCTTAAACCCATAACCTCAACGTCACAAGATGGCAACTTTTACTGTTGCACCAAGACTCCCCTTCTGGGCCACTTTTCATAACCATGAAAATTTATGCAGCATGGGGGCTAAAACGCACAAGCGAGGCCTGCTGGCCGTTCATCTTTTAAGTCCTGTTTTAGATGGGGCAAGTCCAAAAAATTGTCATTCATTGGCTGATTCTAGCCTTTTCTTTCTTGTGTTGTAAAATTGATGGTAAAACTCTTTGCCGCTTATTTTACAACTTCAAACAAAAAAACGTATAGGTTCATACAAGGGACGACATTTTCGGTCCTTGCCTATCTGATATAGGGCCCAGAAAATGAATATTTGCTTCACCTAAATCTTGGGTTATACTTGAACTGTTTCGCTACCATTACCATGTACTACGATTTTACTACTGACAGCACCAATTAATCTCCAAGTTAGCTCTATTGGTTTCAAAATATATAGGCTGCAAGATGGGCATTCCAATAATGTTACTGTGCTCATATGGCTCAGTATTAAAACTTATTTGGCCTATGAAACCATCCAAGTGTCCAAACTGCTGTCTTCAATAACGGACGAACCCAAAAGAATCCATCGATCAAATTGCGAGGCTTGTCCAATGATCGAGATCTTGGCATCTTATCCATCAATGAGGTGCCGGACCTGCTGATTGATTCGCATACTGCCATACTGAGACGTTGGGCCACATGAATTGCTGGTTGGGCAATTTTCGTGGGGCAGCTAGCTCTTTTAACTTGCCGCAGGGTGCATGTGGCTGTTTGGCACATAGATAAAACTGTGGATAAAATTACTCTTATGAACTACTATCAGCAGGATGGAATATAAACAAAACCTTTGAGAACAAACAGTGCTTCATGTTGGTTTATGAGGCTGTTTTGTCCATGCATGTCTAAATCCATGTTTAGCATTGTCAGTGATAAGATTCTTATCTATGGATAATTATGTCTATGCACTGACGAAATTACTACAATTCTCACGATTGGATTAGAATGACAATTATATCCTTGTTACGTTTCATGCAAATCTGCAACCATCTTCAGCGAGAAAGAAGATAGATTTTTGTTTCATGGTGTAACTATAGAAATGATGTTTTCTCTATCTTCTTCCATTCTTCTTCTCAGAGCTTCTACTTTGAAATTGACTCAGGAAAGAAGAGCACCCAGAGAATAAACTGGTGCACAGCTACACAAAAGGATTCTCCGGATTTGCAGCCCATTTATCAGCGAAAGAGGCAGGAGCCATCTCGAAACAACCTGGTGTTGTATCGGTGTTCGCCGATCCCATCTTAAAGCTCCACACAACTCGATCATGGGATTTCTTACAGTACCAAACTGAATTGCTAACCCGCTCCAGCCCAGTTCCCAACTCCGAATCTCTGGCGGAAGGAGAGGTAGACACCATTATTGGACTTCTGGATACAGGTAGCCCCAGCTAGCTAGTACGATTTATTTTGCACTCAATTGATGCTTCCTTTTCTTTCTTGTTTTTGATAGACGATTATATCTTTCTTTCTCAATTTAATGATGGATTCAGGCGTGTGGCCGGAATCGGAGAGCTTTAGTGATCAAGGAATGGGTCCGATTCCACCCAAGTGGAAGGGAGTTTGCACGGAAGGACATGATTTCAATTCTTCTAACTGTAACAGGTAAACAGAAGAGAGAGATTCACGAGTGTAAGGTACTTTAGTCAGTCTGATGTTGTTTACCAGTTATAATTTTCAAAAGGGGAATCGGTAAATGACCGAGCAGCCACTCTTTCCACTTTTTGTTAGCTGTAATAGCTTCCAACGAAGTCCCCATCTCAGGCAAGCTGCAAAACTATGGTTGTTAAAGTCTGGGTATGTTTAATTAACAGTTAGCTGTAGAAGCTATATACTGGAAGTTCCTATTTAATCTTCCCACCATCAATTTCAGAGCTATAGCTCAAGACATTGATGAATTCAAAGCGCTGTCACTGTGAATTCTAATAAGCTTTGAAAGGAAAAATTCAGATAGTCATTGAAACCCCAACCAATTTCATGTCTGGTTGGAACTCCATGATTTGCACCATTTTGCCGGCTGTGGTTCATCACATTTAGTACCCCGTAGTTTTCTAAGGAATTCGATGATTCCATACAAGACAAGACAGTTTTTCCTAACCAATTTTTGTCAAATTTCTCAAAAGGAAACTGATTGGTGCGAGATACTACAAATCCTCTAGCTCTTCAACTTTGAGACCACACGATGAGACAGTTCGAGATACCATTGGACATGGAACACACACAGCCTCTACTGCAGGTGGGACTTCTGTGGCCGATGCGTCATATTATGGTCTTGCTGGGGGCATAGCCAAAGGTGGTTCTCCTGCATCAAGGCTTGCCGTTTACAAGGTCTGCACTTCTGAGGGCTGCCGTGGTTCAGCAATTCTAGCTGCATTTGATGATGCAATTGCTGATAATGTCGATGTGCTCTCATTGTCCCTTGGTGCGTCGGCGTACATGAGACCGGACTTCAAGAATGACCCAATTGCAATTGGATCCTTCCATGCTTTTGAGAAAGGGATCACCGTGGTATGTTCAGCAGGAAATGATGGGCCAGATGCAGAATCAGTTGTCAATACAGCTCCTTGGATTTTGACCGTTGGTGCAACAACTATTGATCGAGCTTTTGAATCTAATGTTGCACTTGGTGACGACAAAGTGATCAAGGTAACTCCCAAAAAAAAAAACTCAAGTGACAGCGGTAAAATTTGTTTTCATTTCTAGTACTGTGTATGTGGATACTCTTTCTTCAAGTATTTCATATGCATTGTCCTCTATAAATTTCCTTTTTTTTTTTTTCTTTCTATCTAGACGGATTTTATGGGCCTTTTTTCTTTGATAATTCTAGAAATTTACTATTTTGTTGATTCATGGTTTCATTTGTTGTTTGTTTCTTAAATACAGGGAGAAGCTATAAATTTCTCTAATCTGGGGAAATCTCCTATTTATCCATTGATATATGCTGGATCAGCCAAGTCTAGTTCGAGCTCTGGCGACAATGCCAAGTAACTATGCATCTTATGTTTCCTCTGTTGGGTTTTTCTTGAAATTCTTTCATCTCATGTGATCAGCGATTTTGTCACTTGTTTGAATTTTTCAGGAACTGTTTCCCAGACGCATTGGATGGAAAAAAGGTTAAGGGGAAGATTGTTCTTTGTAAGCATTCAGATACCAGCTATTCTAAGAAGCAGAAGATGGAAGGAGTGAAGAGCTTAGGAGGAGTTGGGGTGATTTTGGTGGATGATTTAGAAAGATATGTTGCTTTTCCTTATGGTGCTTCGCCTTTGACTGTGATCTCCTCAAAGGATGCTGATTTGATCCTCTCATACATCAATTCCACCAAGTAAGAAACTATGAATACTTTCTCTTTCATCACCCTGGCCACCACTTGTTACTTGCTAATGACAGTTTATCAGTATATTAAAATTAACTAATAGACTAATACATTGTAGGACTAGTTTTGTATAACATTTGTAGATACGTACAGTTCACGTTATCCTAACTTCATGCCTGTGAACTATGAACATGTCTGAAGAAACCCGGTTGCAACAATTCTATCGACAGTCACGGTAACAAAATACAAGCCTGCACCTGCAGTGGCTTACTTCTCGTCCAGAGGTCCCTCAGTTCAGACAAGAAACCTTCTTAAGGCAAATTTCCCAGTACATTTTGAGTTTTAAATACTTTATGCATGCGTAAATTATGGGATGGTTAATGAGTTCTTGAAATTTAAATTTTGCAGCCAGATATTGCTGCACCTGGTGTGAACATTCTTGCAGCATTTATACCAAAGAATGATTCAGCTGAAGTTCCTCCAAGCCAAAAACCCTCTCCATTCAGTTTACTTTCGGGGACTTCCATGTCATGCCCTCATGTCTCCGGCATTGCTGCTTTGGTCAAATCTAAGAACCCCACCTGGAGTCCTTCTGCCATCAGGTCAGCGATTATGACAACAGGTCAGTATTCAAGAAGATAGAAACTTACACTGAACAACTGATGCAATTTGGGGTTGACTAATGAATGTCGCTTAAGCATAATTGCTAGTATCTTTATCATTTCTTGCAGTTCTCTTTAGATGACTTAATATAATTCTAAATGTTGGTACCTTCTCAACAGCATCGCAGACAAACAACGATCGAGCCCCCATAACAGAAGATTCAGGCTCTACTGCCACACCCTATGATTATGGAGCAGGGGAGGTAAACCCATCTGGAGCTTTGCAGCCAGGGCTAGTGTATGAAACGGAATTAAATGACTACTTCAGTTTTCTCTGCAATTATGGGTACACGGTATCTGAAATCAAACTCATCTCATCTGTTCCAAATGGGTTCAAGTGCCCCACAGATTCTAGTAAGGATTTGATCTCCAATCTCAATTATCCATCGATTGCCGTTTCCAAATTCGATGGCAAGGAGAAGAAAGTGAATAGAACTGTTACGAATGTTGGTACTGATGAAGCCATATACACTGCAAGCATAGCATCTCCGCAAGGTCTGACCGTGAATGTGATACCTGATAAGCTTCAATTCATAAAGAGTAGTAAGCAGATGAGCTATCAGGTGATTTTTTCATCGACTTCATCATCTTCAATGAATGGCGATCTTTTCGGGTCCATCACTTGGGTTAATGGCAAGTCCAAGGTTAGAACCCCATTTGTAGTTAGCAGGGAGTGACCAAAATGTCACTATCTCTAGCGTAGTCATATCCTCTTCTGCTTGTGTGTGTAAAGTAATAAGGATGTCAAGGAAGCATGTTTCTCTCAAAGTAATATCAAAGAAGCATGTTTTTCTCAAAGTAACACCAAACAAGCATGTTATGAAACATTACGGGTCAATAACTAGTGTTATCTGAATCAACATCACAAAAGAAAAGACAATAAATACTCTCAGCCATGAGATATGGACTATCTATTTGATGCGAAATGGCATAGCATTCGTACCAGCCATCAAACTGGAAGTGTTGCCTGGTAAAGATAAACATTTGGTAAAATCTTCAACAAGTTCACAGATGATTTCACTGTAACTGGTGAATTCTATGAGGCATAACCTTTCTTGAACAAGGTAACGATTCACTTGTATTTTTTATTCAAGCACGACTATTGATAAACTAAAATAAGCAAATTTTAGTGTCATATGCAGTGTGAGTAAAAAACAATCACGACCCAAAGGACTGGACTTGATCGAGCTTGGATGACTAATAATAGATGAAATGCCTGTAGAACTTAGAGCCCAGCGAAAGTCTTAACCAATACCTGTAAGTGCGTACAAGCATGTATCCAAAACCACCAAATACAAGAATAATAAACTAAGTGCAAGAAAACACAAGCAAATAAAGATATAAGTATATGCGTGGTTCGAGCAAAACTGCCTATATCCACGGAGAGAGCAAAAGGAGCAATCTAGTATAAAAGAATAGCTTTACAAGCATGAATATAACTTAATTTTTCTTCTTCTCTTTTCTTCTCCAAAACCTACGAGCACACCTTGAAGACTTCTTCTCTATGATTGACCCTTGTGGTCCGCCCCTTCCTAGGAACCTGCATATGCAGGAGCACCCACCCCCCGCTTTATATATATATGGCCTATTTATGATGTGGGGCCTACTTATGAAATATTAAGTAAAGGATGCAAGACAGCCAATACTCAATATTCTCCACCTTGTCTCAGATCCTTTTCAAGCAATAAATAAATTCTCCAAGTTGAGTTTCTCTATTCACCATACCTCTCCCTGGGCCTTTAAACACTAAGAATGTTGAATACTAGCCAAATCTAGACAAAGCCTAACGTTCTCCACTTTAAATGGCTTAGTCAAGATGTCCCTTCATAGGCACCTTTTCTGACACTTCTTTTTGCCAATCACATTATCTTTATCTCCAATTAGCTCCTCATATAACTATGGATTTGCAACTCCTATCGTTAGAGTATAGGAAATTGTATGATCATCTTGATACTTCAATGATACTTGTTTTTTACAATTTTCCTTTTCCTTTGGTAAAAGAGTATGGTTCTTCTAAATCACCTTTATGCATTGGATATTGTGGAATATCAATGACTCCTTCACGATGAGAATCTATAGCTGATCTTTCCTCATCCCCGCATGACTCCACCTAAATACTAGTGGTCTTTGTATAGCCTTCCTCATGAGTGCCATGGCGAAATTTCTGAAACAAAGCTTTCTCATCAAACACTACATCGTTATTGACAATCTCTTTTTAAGAGTTAAGGTCCCATAACTCACTGTCTTTAACTCCCTTCTCATACCCCAGAAATACGCATGACTTGGACCTTGTATCCAATTTGATGGACTGTCCCTCTTTATATGAACAAGGCAAGACATCCAAATATATGCATTGAAGAATAATCAACTAGTTTTCTTGTCCAAACTTACCTAGATATCTTAAATTTTATAGTATTATAAGGAGACCTATTTATTACATAGTACTATATCAATTGCCTCCACCCAAATTCTTTCAGCAACCTTGCAAAGAACCTCATGCATCTTATTTCCTTAGAAGTGACTTGTTCATCCTCTCGACTACCCCATCTTGTTGTACAGTACCTAGTGTAGTGAAATGTCGAACAATTCATTCTTCTTTGCAGAATTCTTTGAATTCATGTGACTTGAATTCACGACAATTGCTAAACCTTAAAACCTTCACTTGCTTCTTGTTTGTTTTTCCATCTCCTTCGAATTCTTTTGACTTTTCTTTCATGAAGTAAACTCAAACTTTGTGCAAAAGATCATGTATAAAGGAGAGGAAAAAACATTGCAGCACCTTTCGAAACCACCATGGATGGCCTCCACACATCATCATGTATATACTCAATTAATACCTTCCTCCCATGACTAAAGACCTCAAAAACCTTATCTTGCATTGTATTTCAAATAAGCAAAACTTACAAAAGGCAAGCTTGCAAGTCTTTAACCCCTTGAGTAACCTTAACCCCTTGAGTAACCTCTATTATGCAACTCCATCATCCACTTCTCATTCATATGGGCCAACTTCATATACCACAGAATTGCATCATCTATGTCATTGTCATAAGAAGATGTGACTGATGCATTTCCTGTAACTTTTTCACCAATCAACTGATACAAATTTCCTTTATTCTCTCCATTCATAACAATAGCACCATTTTTTACCTTCATGATTTTAGCATTTATATTAATAGTACAACCAATTTAATCCAAGTCATCAATGATGTCAAATTTATTCTTAGTCCTAGCACATGCCACCTTTAAAATTCTCACCACCCCATCATAAATTGTTATTTTATCATTCCCACTCTTGTAGTCTTACAGGTAGAATTGCTACTTGTCTGTACATTTCCAACATCATATTGTAGAAAATATATAAAGATTTATTGGAGTCGTATGGTAGGAACACTCAAAATCAAGAAGCCAATTATGGGGAGAAGAAATACTTGAGGAAATGGTGAGGACATTTCTTTCATCTTCGTTGTTGGACACTAAGCTTACTTCTTTAGGTTTGTTCGCATGCTTCTTTAGCCACTCCTTTCCTTTAGTACAATCTCCCTTCGTGTGGTCTTTCTTACAAAAATAACAGTGCACTTTCTTGGTCTTTTACTTTGATTAGAATTTCTCCTCTTCTTGACCCTTGATTTTCTCCTTCCTTTCTCTGAATTAATTGCATAGAAGCCTTCACTATTTTTTTCTTATTTGAAAATCTCATTAGATAAGAGAGTTGATGTAACTTCTTCTATATCCAAATTGTCTTATATGTACAAGATATAGTCTTTAAATATTTGTAAGAGGGCAAAAGTGACGTGAGCAAGATAATATCCTTATCCTCTGTCTTACTTCATCTTAATACAAAGAAGCTCGCTGAAAATCTTACTAAAAGCATTAAGATGCTCTAGTAAAGATGTATCTTCCTTCATCCGTAGCCCATATACTTTTTGCTTCAAGTACAACTTGTTTGTCAAATTCTTTGTAGTGTATAACTTCTAGAGTTTTAACCACAAACCTGGAGCCGAATCCTAGTCCAAAATATTAAACAAACTTCATTTCCCAAGCACAACCACATTCCCATATTTAATCACTCATTTGTCTTGCCATGCAACATCTTATGAAATTATTATTGAACTAAAGGATCTTTTACTCTTCTTTGCCATAGTCCAAAAAATTTCCTGCCCTCCAATTTCTCCATCTCAAACTTATAATTCAAGACCTTAAGCATTTTTATTTAGTTTTTAACTTGAATCTCTTACAAAATTTTTACCAAATAGCTTGCATGCACAAATAGTGCTCTAATACTAGAGGTAGAACTTAAAACTAGGTAGAAACCTTAATGGATCATCATACGTACATACAAGGATGTATCCAAAACCATCAACAGAAGAACATGAAACTAAATGCAAGAAAACACAAAGATAATAAAGACACAAGCATATACATTGGTTTAACAAAGCAAAAGGAGAAATCTACTATAAGATAACAGCTCTACAAGCATGGACCCAACTTGGTTCTTCTTCTTCTTCTTCTTTCGTCTTCTCCAAAACCCAAGAACACACCTTAAAGTCCTCTCCTTATTTTCCCTCTTTTCTACATTTACAAGAAAAAATAAACCTTAAAAAGAGAAACTTCAAAAGAAGCACATGCAACACACCTCCATGTCCCACTCTAAAACCCCTTACAAGAAAGTAACTTGATGTCTCTCTCTCTTGGTTTTAGTTGTAGGCCTCTTTATGATGTGGACACCACCTATAAAATATCAAGTAAAGGATGCTAGCACCCAATACTCAACAATGCTTAATCATGGTCTTTCACACATGACCTTCACTGTAACATATACTAAGAACAAATAGAAGTTCTGAACATTTAGAGAAAAGTATATTTTCCAGGTAGAGACACATTGAAAAGAAGTATTTATCTGAGTTGAGATAAAGAGACACCATCATACATGATTTCATTTGTGCTTATGCTTGATCTACACTGTGGCGGGACAATGCCTTTTCTACCACAAAGACGAGGATGTTAGTCCTGCATTGGAAACTTAACCTTTTGAGTGTATCACTAGTAAATTAAGCAAGCCAAGAGTGAGAACAACCCATTAATCATGGAGCTCAGCAGATGAAAGGTTTGGTCAATAAAAACTATCTTTCGTACAATTAGTTATACTCATCTCTTGAATGATCAAGAGTAGCAGATGAAAGGTTTGGTCAATAAAAACTATCTTTCGTATAATTAGTTATAGCCATCTTTCAAATGATCAAGAGTAAGATCATTTGATAAGCAAGGTTTCTAAAACATGAACAACCTTATTAGAAATCAAATTGGAGAGCTTACTTTCAAATCTCACTTTGAACCACCTCCTCTTGCAGGTTTGAGCACTAAATCAAGTTGGTTAAGCTCCCTGTCTCACAACCAAGCAATTGTAGTCCAAATCCACTCTCAATTAATGGTAAACATAGACCTCTTATCTGCCACACATACAACTTTGACAGCTGAGCTTACTAACACCAGGTCCAGGGAGTACAACTAGAACCACTAGCATCCCTCTTGTATTTTCCATCCATTACTTTGCGCTCTTAGTTAAAATATTAATATCAAACTAAACAACTCACATAGAAAAAAAGAATCAAACCCAAAAAAATAATTCATCCAAGCCAAAGCAAATGCATCTTTGTTTTGGAGCATTTCTTTGTTCAAACATGACGGAAGAAATGAATGGTTTGGACTTTGGACCACCCAAAGGAACTAGGCACTGGCTGGCTTGTACTTGCTAGTTGCTTTACATATGTATTTGAAAATAACAGAGAATTGGAAAAGGTTTATGCAATACATGAGTTTGATCCCAGTTGGATCAAACAGGAAACAGATACGATCGCTTAAATGATTTGAATACATAAATAATAAAACCACACCATCACACTCCAATTATCCCATGTCGAATATCTTTAAAGTTTCAAATATAATATCCCATCAAGTTGCATTAATCCAACAACTCTGAAAATGCCTAGTTGGAATAAACCCATAAATTGTTTCTATCTCATGTTTTATTTTTAATATTTTAGAGGAACAACTTGCTATTCTTATCAAACTATTCCTCTAAACAGTCGTCTGTTTCTCATGTTTTTCTGCTTTGGACTATATTGGTTTCTTTGAATGGTGTCAGTATTAAAATATGGGAGGAGATAATTGATTATTTGCCATTTCCCTGCTTAGATCAATAATGTCACATAATTTTGAGTGGATCGAGAGTGTTGACTGTCTGATCCTGGCTGTCTTCCTTATTGAAAGTAATATATATACTCAAAGGTCATAGTGGGACCGTCACTATCATTCTCAAGCGCAGAATAAAATGAAGGGCCTTTCAACTTCTCCTTCACTCCTTTTCCTCTTTATCTTGCTGCTTTTATTACTGAGGAAGAGCAACCATTTCCTTATGTTTAGTACATGGATGCTGCTTCTTCTCCAAAGGTTTCTTTATGGAAAACATACATTCAAGTATTGGCATCCGTGTTAAGGTCAGAAACTAGGATTCTTTTGCAAAAATGCCATTACATTTTGGCATTTTTATAAAAAGGTCCAATGTCTTTTGAGTTTTACAAATTTGTCATTAATTTTTTGTGAGTTTTGCAAAGTTGTCATTTAGTTTTCATCCTTCTTTCCTGTTAGTTTTTTGAAATTTCAATATTACCCTTTAGAGACTCAGACATGATTAAGTTGCCAACTTTGGCCACTATATTCAATGACTTTCCAATGGAAAGTTTCACATAAACTTGATATCTAATACAATTAATAATAATGAATCTAATGGTATTGTTAGATTTTAACACAAACGAACCAATAGTGAGATATTTAATTGCAAATATACCATGTTTACCAACCTGCACAACAGTACCTATTAAGCTTCTTCTATAAAATTTAACAATTTAAACATTGATTTCTTATCAAAACTAATATAATTTTTTTTATAACATGCATTAGAACATAATCCATGCTTTGGATCAATAAAAAATATAGTAAATTAAAGAAAAAATTCAACTTTAAAACATAATCAAAACACGATTAATGGTTATGCAAACAATGACGAGTAGCAGATTTTAAGCTCTTTGTTTGATACCTTTTTGAATGAAAAAAGAAATCTAAGACTTGGGTCTTCTTCATTTCAAATTTTCTATCTAGCTCAATTAATTGTAAGATTTTTGTTGATTAACGAAGTAGAAAATCCCATTGAAAGTTCACTTATTTACCATCAGAAAAAACTAACATAGAAGGAGGATGAAAAACTAATAAAATGAAATTTTGCAAAGCTCAAGAAAACTCAATGGCTAATTTCCAAAAATAAAAAAATGTTGGACATTTTTGCAACAATTCCAATATGTAATGACATTTTTGCAAAAAACCCTATATTATATATTACATGTATCCTTTGAGGTAGGCATGGATTTTTGAAAATCGTAATCCATTACAATGTTGCCTTTAGCTTAGATAGGCAATGCTCTAAAATTCTCATATGTTGGTTGATCCTAGCAACTAGTATTTGTCATTGTAAAATGGATAGTAAAACTTTTTTACCATCTAATTACAACTCAAAGGAAAGTAATTGGAATTATCCAATGAATGAGAAATTCGTAATCACAACCCATCTACATTAATGTTGCAATGTTTTCGATCTTCAAATGTCTAGTCCAAACATGAGTTATAGGTGCCCTTATATTTAAATTTAAGGGCACAAGTTATCACTACCTATTTTTTATTTTTCTATTGGCTAGCATTAAGTATAATGAACATTATGAACTGATCCAAAAAATGCTTTACATTGATAAAAGGGGTGTGTAAACTTATACTCTTGATTGAATGGATCTTAGTGGAAACTCAATTTTTTTTTCTCCTTTTATAAGATATCTAAAATTGGACTAATTAATTAAGTTTCTAATATAAATGTGGTATTAACTTATTTATAAGAAGAGGCCTACCTTTTCATAATTGTAAAGACAAGCCTCTAATTTGGGATTGTTGGTGAAAAGAGAATCACTATGCATTTTTGAATGACAACTTGGTTTCGTAATATAAAATACCAAAAATACCCTATCATGTCAAAAGGCAATGCTAAAATTGATACATGCACCTCCTTAAATAATGCTGAAAAATTATATATGCATAGAATTCCAATTAATCGTAGGCCTACAAGTGGGCCTTTTAAATTGGCTTTTGTTTTTTCAAGAAAAATAATGAAGATGTGGAGATTCTTTCTCTAATTCATGGTGATTATTCTTTTGAGAGCTCAACCATTTGGAATGCCTTAGATAGGTTAAAGATCAAATTTCATACCAATTAGATGCTTTTAGCCTATGCTTCTATGGGTAAAAATCATGAAAAATCTAATTTTATTTTATTTTCAAATGCCCAAAACAATTAATTAGGATCATTCAAATGCATTAATTTCTCATGATTACCTAATTATATATATAGAACATGATGAATGACCTTCATCTTCTAAATTCATTGTTACATGGTTGATCTTCCAACGATTGGAGTTGTTCATTGTGTTTGGTGTATATCAATTAGGTAATCCACTAAAACTCAATGCGCTTGGATGATTCTAACCAATTGGTTTGGACCTTTGAAAGACAAAAATAAAATTAGAAAATCATATTTTTTATCCAAAGAAATATAGGCTAATGCAGCTAATGGATATATAATTTAATCTTTAGCCTATCTAAAGTCACACTGAATGGCTAAGAATTAAAATATTAGTGTGTTATCTATGATGGCGAACTTTGGATGGAGAGATAACCCAACCACACCCATCTAGTAAAGAGGTAATGATCTCTTATAAATAGGATCAGAAGGGAGAGACTTACAATGTGTGGAACACTTATCTTCTCTTATGTTTCTCTTAAAAGTATTAGTCTATTTTTTGTAATATCATTTTACTTATCTAAATTTATAATGTTATCACAATATTTTTCTAGTAAGCTAAAAAGCATCATCTATTACTTGTGTTTTTGAACAGTGGTAATTTTAGCTGTTTCATGCAAGTGCAAGGAGCAGATGACATTTGAATGGATAGTGAAAAAAAAGAAGGTTAGAGGAAATCACAATTAGAATGTGTGTGTGTGTGTGTGTGTGTGTGTGTGTGTGTGTGTGTGTGTGACATTTGATTGGCTAAAAAAAAGTAGAAAACAGAAAAAGTTATAGGAAATGTTAGTTAGAAGCTTTTTCCGTGCCAATCAAATGTCACCTGCACTAAGAAATTGTAGGTGTAAAGTGCAGATGACATTTGATTAGTGAAAAAAAAGTTTCTAACTGCCATTTCTTTTAACTTTTTCTGTTTTCTACTTGTCAAGTTCAATAAGTTCTTTTCAAAGTTCTCACATATTGCTAATCCATACTATGTCTTCTTTCATCTTGATTTCTTGGTTTGCAAAAGTTCAATAAGTTCTTTACAAAATTCTGGCATAACTAATCCGGACTATGTCTTCTTTCACCTGATTTCTTGGTTTGTAAAAGCATCCGCCACACCATTGCCTTTTCTATATGTATGTCTTCTTTCAGGTTTTGCCGATGTGTCATATAGTTCTGGTCTTCCTCCCTCATCATCAAACTCAGTAACGATTGGGACTAGTCCCTCGTACATGTAGTCGCCGCCGACTCGGAGTCTCCCTGCACAGTAAGGTTTAGGAACCAGTAACTTCTTTGTCAGGCTGAGACCCTCAGTTAAGGAAGTCCATTCTGCTACATTAACACCGCCAGCTCCAGCTTCTCCTAGGTTGCCTTTTACAACTCCATCCAAGTTAGAGCATTAATTGATTAACTGTTGTTTAATTTGTTTCCATCTTTGGATTAAATTGGAATCCCTTTCCTCATGTTTTTAAGCTAGGTTTGTGAAATTTGAAGGCAGTGAAACACTTGAGATCAGATCATCCGAGGTCCTTTGTTCAATTGGTCTTTTGTTTTGATGGACCCATTCATTTCATTCTTTTCCAAATGAGCCAAGCAAGAACGTGGAAGGCATTGACCTCAAGATCATAACTTCTTCCTTTTTTAAGGCTTTCTTTATTCAGATAAAGAAAGGATTGATGAGAATTATTATTATGATGCTTACTGTTATTAGTCTGTACATATATCTATATTTTGAGCTATTACAACTACTAATTCATGATAGATTGACTACAACCAACATAACAAACTAACTACTAAAGAACTAACACCAACCAACATAATAGACTTAACTACTAAAGATCTAATATGATGTAAATAACAGGTGATCCTTTTGGGTCTACTATCTCCAGAGTCGTCACTTTCTTCTTATGCTTAGGACTCCATTTGTTGTTTCTCGTGAATGATCATAGTGTTCACTAGCTCTAGAATAGGCACTTTCTTCTCTTGCTTATGTACATACGTCAATAAGAATGTTAAAAAATATGTTTTCAAAAGGCAGCCTCGGTGCATGAAGCTCCTGCCTATGCGGGGTCTAAAGAAGGAGTGGACCACAAGGGCCTATAGTACACAGTCTTACCTTGTCGTCGTGTGACCTTGAGGTCATGGCTTCAAGGCGTGGAAAATGAGTTTTCACCTGATGAAAAATCATGAAGTATGATTTTCATGTCAAAGAAAGCGTTGTATGTTTGACATTTCTTCATCTCTCTTTCCGTCATCATATCTATCTTCCAGGGCGAAGGGATTCTTTACGGTTTTCCTTCCTGATCCATCAGTCCATGACCAATAAATATGACCATTTAAGGGTTTGAGTTTAGCGAGCAAGCATATCCATTGAACATGCAAAATCATCAAAAGCTACAATAATAACTTACGACTTACATGCATTCTAAGTCTTCAATCCCTTTTTTTAGGTGAGCTTCATCCATCTATTTCCTTATGTTAAGTAATTAAATGGCAAAGTGATCAACCATACTGGCAACAAATCCTTTTTTTGAAAGGCAAGCGAGTTTTTACGGATAACCCCAAACCTACCCATAAGCCCTGATCTAGCAAACCCGATGCCCTTATTGCGTTGCTGTGGTAGAAGGTCGTTGCTTTATTGCAACAAATCCCACAAATACATGCCATGCAAGTTTCTAAGATGATTCAGAGCTGAGGGCCGCAAACTCAACAGATGGAGCATGATTTGATAAGATACTAGAAAGTGAGGACCAGTAATTAGTTAGCATAATTAAAGCTTTCGAAGAGAATAAAAGAAAATGCTCACAAGCACGCCATGTTAGCAATTTACTGGCAGGGTGGAGCGAAGACCAAAACTTAGAGCCACTTTTTCCTTTTATGTACGTGAAGGGAAGCTTTTGTGCAACAGTAAAGTTGTCATTTTGTGACCTTGAGGTCACAGGTTCAAGGCGTGGAAATGACCTCTTGTAAAAATGCAAGATAAGACTACGTACTATTAGATCTTTGTGATTCGCCTTTTTCCCAAACCCTTCATACACGGGAGCTTTGTGCACAGGGACTGCCTCTTTTACTCAAAAGTGAAAATATATCCGTGCCAACAAATTGACTAGTTGATTACACTTTAGAATGGCACATTTTGACGAGCCTGTTTCCTCATAACAAGCAACGGTCAATTCTATATGTTTGGTTCCAAGCACGAAACTATGTAGACTACAGAGAACATGTTAGAGTGCGTAAGCATGTTAGATTTAGAACTAGGTTTCCCTTTCACCAGAGTTGCCTTTTGTTTTCTTCAACTTCAGAAACGATAAACTTTCTATTGAAAGATGGCAACCTAATTGTACTACAAAAATAAATTGTACATGTACCCACATTCCGTTGAAAGATTTAAACTGCATAGATTTTACCCATCCAGATTACATAACAAATCGCCGTTAAAATAGAGTTACAGTAGAGAGTAATGCGCACTTTCTTATTCAAAGATATAAGCTACAGACGCTATCCACATTATGCAACAAAATTGTCTGCACAAACACACCTAAGCTTAAATGGAGTTGCAGTGGAAGGCCTCGTGTATGTGCCCTTCATTATTCGTGATAGAAGAAACCGATAGTCCCCTCATGCAAAACCAATCCCACAGGACGTCTCTGCCGGCATACAATAACCCTGGCAACATTTCTCCTTGTGCCTTTGACAACGCCTCTTGCAAGATCCACAATTTTTGCGGTCTGTCTTCAAGTCGACGCATTTCTTCCGGCAACAAAAGGGTCCCGCCATTCCCGCAGTAAGACAAATTGTTGGATCCTTCTTGCACGAGAGCTCCTTCGACCCAATTTTCCGAAGGCCCAGCTCATCGACTAATAAGTTCATTTCTTCTTCTATTTCTTCATCCACGATAGCTTGACCAGTGCAAGCAATGACTGTAGCCAAGGCCATTACCGCTATGCATAAGGTTATGTTTACTGGTTTCATGGTGTGTGCGTGTGCGCGTCTGAGAGAGAGAGAGAGAGAGAGAGAGAGAGAGAGAGAGAGAGAGAGATGGATATTAGAAACTGAGGGGAAAGATGATGGATATTAGGAACTAAGGGGGTTTTATAGTGAGTGAAATGGATTGTTGAGAAATTGGCTAGCAGAACCACTGATGGGTTGTGATGCGAGCTACTATACTAATTCTCCTGGGAAATGTTTTACTGCAACATTAACTTTGATGGTGCTAGCTTGTTGTTATGTGTAGTACCATGAATATGAATCACAGCAGTCGAACTCCCTAACTGCCATGAACAGAGCCCTTTAGGAAAATGAGACGAAGCTTCCTCACACTGTACTCTTCACGTGGAACATTTATCCATATCTGAACGTGGGGCCAGATTTGATCAGCATGCATATCGTACGTCTGCGGTGCACAATTATCGGATTAGCTGTTTAGGTTATCGTATATATCTGATCAGGAAAATCTTGAGTGCTTTTGTCTGAAAAAGAAGCCATAATCAAGCAGTTTTATTTTTGAGTTTTTCAACTTCAAATGGCCATATAATCAACTAGATCATCCGACTGCATGCCGCCACATCAGAGATCCCGCATACAATTAGCAAGATCATAAACAAATTACATTGAAGTAGATTCCCCATTATACAATTAGATAAATGTTGGATATGTTAGAGAGGTTCAAGGTATTTTTAGAATTGATTTAAAAAGTGGATGCCATCAAGTAAGAATTTGGCTAGGTGATCAGTAGAAAGCATGCTTCAAATGAAAGCTAAAAAACTAGACATTGCAACACAACAAACCTTCAAAATACAGAATAACATCTTTTTTCTTTTCTTTTCCCTTTTTTTGTTACTTCAAGAGCTACAAAAATGAAGGACCTAACATCCAACTGACGTGAGATTTGCTACCAAGGCTCCCTAAGATGGAGTGAATCAGATGAATGTCTATGATTGCTGAAAAATATGAAAAAGTGAGTCCACCTTTTAATTGTATGAATGCCTATAATACAAGCATGATACAACTAGTTGTATCAAATAATTACTTCTCTCTTTCTCTTAATTATGATAGAGTTAGTTGTATGGAAGTTATATTAAATTATTAATTCAAAATAAAGCCGGCCAACTTGCTAAATTTTATTCAATGATCTGTACCTTACATCCCATTCACAATGCATTAGATGGCTAGAGACATCCCCTAACTCTCATTTAAATGTCAGGCCTAACATTTTCCTCTTGGAGATTTTTAAGATGATAAAATAGATGGTATAATACAAAATAATTCAGGAACTTAGTAACCATCTATTTTACAATGTATAAAGCTCACAAAAACTAGTTTTGAGATGCATTTTTATATGAGAGTTTCGTGTCTTAGGTAATATGATGCATTGCGATCTAATGAATGTTTTGAATAATTGAAAAAAATCCAATAAGTTGGACCAACTTGCATTTTTCATTAATTCTTTGATCAACCACCATATAACTAGTTTTAGCAAATAATTTCTCTCTCTCTCTCTCTCTCTCTCTCTCTCTCTCTCTCTCTCTCTCTCTCTCTCTCTCTCTCTCTCTCTCTCTCTCTCTGTGCGTGTGTGTAAAACTAGAGATCTTTGCAAATATGTTTCCTAATTGGTTATATAAGTTGGTTAGGTTGCTCATAGCTACCTTATGGAATGTTTTGGATTATAACAGCCCTTCTATAAGACAAGGGCTAGCCCTATATGTAGTCTTTCATAAGTGGGCCAAATAGGATAAAGTATATATGTGGGCTTAGAGAAAGCCCAATCCATCATAATATTTTATTATTTAACAGCAGGTTATCTTAATTCTCATTGACTAGCTATGTCTATTATATTATATAGAATTCATGACAAAATTAGCCAAGCTCTCTCTACCTTTGGTCAAAATCATCCAAACATCTAGCAAAATCAGTTATCATATAAAATCAAGTGAAAACTAGATTTTGAGCTCAATAGCAAGCTCTAGATAAAACTTGGGCTAACGTGTTATTCATGATCTTCTACTCGCCCGTTATTTTATTGTAATTCTTCTAAGCTTTTTAAAGAACCCATTTTACTCTAAACCAGTAAGAATGTCTAGGATCGCCCCATATACAATTTTTTGTTCATATCCTGCTCAAGATGGCCTTAAATATGGGCAGTTTGGATCACGAGGATGTGGGCCCCGACATACTTGATTTGCACGCACAAACGAATTACTTTCCAAGAAAATGAAAAGAAAAGCGAAGATAAAGAAACCATATCTACCTGAATTTGAGAGAGAGAGAGAGTACACTGCACACTTTTTATTCAAAGATTCAAACTACATAGACTGAGCATTACAAAACTAATGACCTACACTGCACAAACACACGCAAGCTAAAATAGAGTTTTAGAATTTGCATTTCAAGAAAAAGAAAAGCTAGAGTTACAGTTGAGGACAACATATGGATGATTCATGATCGAAGAAACCCGTAGTTTCCTCAAGCAAAATCAGTCCCACAGACTGACTCCTTCAGCACACAGTTACCCTGGCAGCATCTCTCCTTGTGCTTGCCACAGACTCTCTTGCAGTACCCACAATTCCTGCGGTCCGTCATCACGTCGACGCATTTCTTATGGCAACAATATGGCCCCGGCATTCCCGGATTATTGCATATTCTTGGATTCTTCTTGCACGAGAGATCGTCATTCAGTCCAATTTTACGCGGGAGCAGCTCATCGACTAATAAGGTCACTTCTTCGTCTTTTTCTTCATCTACGATAGCTCCGCCAGTGCAAGAAATGACTACAGCCAAGGCCACGACCACTACCCACAAGGTTTCGTTTGTTGATTTCATGGCGTGTGCGAGAGAGACAGAGAGATGGATGGATAGCAGGGATTAAGGGGTTTTATAGTCACAGAGGTGGGGGATGTTGGGAAATATTGGCTTGCGGGACCACCCTTCTCGTGCTAGCTAGTGTACTTAATTCTTCTTAGATATGTTTTCCTGCTGCATTAACTCTGATGAAGCAAGCTTTGTTGTTATGCCTAGTACCATCAAGATGAGTCATACCACTTCAATTCTCTGGTTGCCATGAACGTAGCCTTTTAAGAAAACTCTATGAAGCTTCCTCACACCAGTCTCTATACGTGGAGCATTATCCCTATCTGAATATATGAGGCCAGATTTGATCAATGTACGATATCTTTACAGTGTACAACTGTCGGATTGGTTGCAGTTGTTTTCCTATGCATATGATAGGGACGCGTGATCAATTAGTTCTTTTTATTTTCTTTCTTTCACTTTTTATTTATTTATTTCAAATAGTCATGATCAACCAGATAGGATCATCTGATTGCAATCTTGCCACCTTCGAGATCCATCACACGAATTGGCAATCGTTGAATAAGAATTAATAGCAAGGTTATAAACAAAATTACAGTGGTGAAGAACGGGATGGAAGTGGAGGGAGAATCAGAGCAAAAGGAGGAGGATAGGGCTTATCCGGCCGAAAGCGGATATGCAGCTTCACTGGAAAAACAGTACACCGACTTTAGAAGATTGTAGTACTTGAGTGGGAATGGTTCAGAGCTAGGAAGCGGTCCGACGGATGTAACTAGGTGCTAGAACTGCCAACTTCAAGAGCCAAGGATCAAACTAATGGGGGACCATAACAGCATTTTATGGGGTGAAGAGTTGGGGCCAATTCCAATCGTTACCATTAATGGTTGAAGGTGATTCAAGAAATACCATTAAACGGCTGATTGGGAGGTGCCTCTAAAGGAATTAAGAAATGAGATAAATTATGGTATATCATTTTATTGAATAAGACTGAGTATAAATAAAGTTTACATTTGGAATTTAAAATTTAAACATCCTTTAAAAGAGGAAAACTAAAACCTAAAATAATTTGAAATTTGAAATCCAAAATTAATTATTCTCTATCATGCCCTTGCAAGATGGAGCTCCTAGAGGAGAGTCCAATCTTAGTCTTCAAGAGGAGAAAACGTGTATGCGGAAGTGGAGGAAACATGAGTCACTCTGAGTGTACCACTTTGAACTTGCCCACGAATGAAGTGATAATCCAAGGCAATATGCTTCATGCGGGAATGAAAAACCGGATTGGAGCAGAGACTCATGGCACCAACATTATCACAATAGATGACCAGTTGTTGGGAGAGAGAGACACCAAGTTCAGTAAGAAGAGAACAAATCTAACGAATCTCTACTGCAGTAGAGGCTACGGAGTGATATTCAGCCTTAGTAGAAGAATGAGCTACAGTGCGTTGTTTCTTAGAACTCTAGGAAATAGGAGTGCAACTGAGGTACACAAGATAGGCACCGGTGGAGGTGAAATCATCCTTGTTACCTGCCCAATCAGCATCAGAGAACGCATGAAGTGATAGAGAGGTATGACGATGGAGAACAACACTGTGATCCAAGGTCCCACAAAGATAGCATAACAATCGTTTAACAGCATTCCAATGGTCACTGGTAGGTCGATGCATAAACTAAGAGAGTTTATTCACCGTATAGGTGATGTCAGGATGTGCAAGGGACAAGTATTGAAGACTGCCAACAATGTTTGCTACTCAGAGGGATTAGAGAGCGTGACACCAGAATGAAGTGTAAGTATGGGGGCAGTTGCCAGAGGGGTAGCAATAGGCTTTGCATTTGTCATGCATGTACGATCAAGTAGATCAGTAATATACTGACGCTAAGACAGAAGTAAGCCATGAGAATGAGGAACAACCTCAACTCTAAGAAAATAAGATAATGTTCCAAGATCCTTGAGAGAGAATCGGTGAGCAAGAAAATGAATGAATTTTGCACGGACCCATAATTGTCACTTGTAATAATAACGTCGTCCACATAAACTAGAAGATAAATCATAATACCATCGTTGTTGAAGATAAACAAAGAGGAGTTGGCATGAGAGTTGATGAATTCAGAGGTGACAAGATACTGACGTAACTCATGATACCAAGTGCGGGGAGCTTGTTTCAGTCCATAAATATCCTTGCGTAGTTTGCAGACATGATGAGGATGATCTCTATCAATGAAGCCCTGTGGTTGTGCCATAAAGACTTTCTCAAATAGGGTACCTTGGAGAAAGGCATTATGGACATCCAGTTGGCGAAGACACTAGTCACGACTAACTGTAAGGGTGAGAATAAGACGAACAATGGTTGGTTTGACAACTGGACTGAAAGTTTCATGATAATCAACCCCAGGGCGTTGATGAAACCCCTTGGCAACTAATCGAGGCTTGTACTTATTAACAAAACCATTAGGTAAGTATTTGATACGAAAAATCCACTTGTATCCGACCAAATTCTGCAATGGATTAGAGGGAACAAGGTCCCAAATCTCATTTCGAATAAGAGCATCATACTCTTCAGACATAGCCTAACACCACTTGGGATCTTTGATAGCTTGAGTCACGAATGTGGGTTCAAGATCATTAGTTTTAGTGAGCTGATCTGTAAGGTTTAGTTTTTTTATTGGCTTATGGATGTTGTTTTTAGATCTGGTGATAATAACTCGAGGAGAAGATGTTAGAAGTGTGGATGAAGTGGGATGGTTTGTAAGAGATGGGATTAGAGGGGAATTTGGTGGAGGTGGGGTGGGCAATGGGTCAGCACCATTATGAGATACCGAATCGAGTTTCGATGCTAGAGGGGAAAATGGGAGAGTAAGTGAAGGGATAATCGGGATGGGCTTGTAGAGGGCATAGATAGCGAAGCTGAGGATGATGAGCCAGTGACTGGAAGAAGGGACACAGATGAATGATATTGATGAAGAATGTTAGAGGTAGAGCGGTCAAGGTGAGATTGAAGAGAAGTGAAGGGAAAGATTGACTCAACAAATTTGACATGACATGATGCGAGATGAGGAGGGTTCAAGACATAGATATGCACTTTGGGTGGGAGAGTAACCAAGAAAGATACAAGGAGAAGACCAGGGTGTGAGTTTGTGAGAGGAGTATGGACGGAGCCATGGATAACAAAGACATTCAAAACTACGAAGTTTGGAGTAGTTAGGAGGGACACCAAAAAGTTTAGTATACAGAGAAAGGAGATGAAGCGTGGGAGTAGGGAGACGGTCGATGAGATAAAGGCATGGATGCATGAGAGGAGAGACAAACAGGTTTTAATAATGTGACGATGATGACGTTCAGAATACCCATTGTGTTCTGGTGTATGTGGAGGAGAAGTTAGATGGGAGATGTCATTGGTAGCTAAAAAGGTGGAAAGTGCTAGATATCCCTCCCCCACCCCCCCCCATTATTAGAATACAGTGTTTTGATTTTTCTGTCAAAGAAATTTTCAACAAGCTATTTTTAACTGAACAAATGTATCAAGAATATGTGATTTTCGTTTGAGTGGGTAGAATGAAGGAAGAGGGAGATGGAGGAGCAGGGAGAGGATCTTACCCGGCAGGAGAGGGGATGATCGGGGATGGTAGGGTAGTCCGATCGAGGGGGTTTTGCATCTGGGGTAGGGTTTTCAAGGCTGGAAGGACAGATCGTGGAATCTGTTCTTTCTCTCACCGGTGGGAGATCTGAGCAAGGGGAAACTCTCCATGCCGATGGAAGATCCAACCAGGGCAGCCCTAGGTTTTGCCCTGAAGAGAGAGAGAGAGAGAGAGAGAGAGAGAGAGAGAGAGAGAGAGAGAGAGAGAGAGAGAGAGAGAGAGAGAGAGAGAGAGAGAGAGAGAGAGAGGGGTGCCAATATCAATTTGGCCCCCTCCCGTTAAGTTGTGTGCTTTGTTTTTTGTTTTTACCATATTGCCCTTGACTTCAAAGGCCCCTAACTTCATCATAAGAGCTCTGTTTTCAACGTTCTTTGGCTTGTTGGATTTCGTTTTCCGAGCAATATCTAATAGTTTTATTAGTTTCAAATTATACTTCTATAAAAGGATATAAATTTTTGGGGTTGTTACATGGCATGACCTTGTGCTCGACATCATTGGCAACGATTGAGATACGGTCGAGATGAAGAGCGATCACCTTTGGGTGTTATGTTGGAGACACCATAGACCGGACCGACTGAAGAGTGGGAAGAGGACGACCATGATAGACGTTGGTTACGATTCCTGTAATTTCCTTAGTTGGATTGATGGTTGGCTAGATTTGCAAACATTGGAAGTGGTGAGGAGTTGGAGCGACTGACCCGTAGTGAGAGTTCCTTGTTGATTAATTTTTCATGCGATTCATCAAAGGAAATCGGAGTGTGGCAACCATTGATAATGTCGACGATAGGCTTATAGTCATCATCTAGACCGTCAAGGATCTTCTCAGTGAGATCCTCATCATCCATAGGTTTACCGAGAGCTGCAAGTTCATCAACACGAGTTTTAATAAATTGCATATACTCTGAGATTGTCTGAGAACCCTAGTAGGCTTGTTTGATTTGATCCCTGATTTGCTTGATGTGACCCCGTGAAGGTCGAGCGTAGGTATTGGCGAGAATATTCCAAATGTCATGGGAGATCTACATCATCATCATCATCATCAAGACCTTATCCCAATTAGGGGTCGGCCACATGAATCTTATTCCTCCATTCCACTCTATTAAATACCATGGCTTCATTTAGTCCCAAAGTTTTTAAATCTTTCCTCACCACTTCTATCCACGTTCTTTTGGGCCTTCCCCTTGCCCTTTTAGAACCTTCAACTTGTATTGCCTCACTCCTTCTAATTGGTGCCGTTGTTGGCCTCCTTTGAACATGTCCAAACCATCTAAGTCTAATCTCCCTCATCTTGTTACCTATTGGTGCTATCCCTAAATTTCTTCTAATATTTTCATTTCTAATTCTATCCTTTCTTGTCTTACCACTCATCCATCTCAACATCCTCATTTCTGCAACACTCAGCGTATGAGTATGATGTTCCTTAACTGCCCAACACTCTGATCCTGGGAGATCTACAATCGAGTAATAAGAGGGATGAGGGATGGTAAGAGAGAGCCAACAAGAGCACCAAAAATTAGTTTGTCTTGACGAAGCCATGTTTGGTATTCTAGATTGGGAGTGACGGCATTATTTTCAGTTGTTGTGGCTAAGGTACAGGATGAGATCCATCAATGAATTTCTAAAGATCATAGCCAATTAGAATTGCTTCCATCTGAAGTTTCCAAGAGAGATAATTGGTGGATGTGAGTTTAATAGGGTTGTGAATATGAATAACTGTAAGGGGTTTGGTGGGTTCTTGTGCATTGGGAATTAAAACTTGATTGTTTTCATTAGCCATGTGTAGAGATCCGCTAATGACGTGGTAGATGTGAAAGCTAACCAAGGCACAATGCTAAATCACAACCTTTCTATTCAAATGCAACTCGGTAACTTCGGATCAAAGATGAAGGATTTGCTACCGTTATCAATTTTCTTTAGGCTCATCTATTTCAAGCCCTGGTTCTAAGGTGCAAGTTGGAAATGCTTGACAATGCTTTGGCTTTAGGCCTCCTGCTGTGAAAGGCCGTCAGAATTATGCATTCATTTTGTTGCATTCTCTTTTATTTGATGATGTATGTTGTGGATTCTGTCACCTTGATCACTCTTTGACATTAATTACCCCAACTAATACAATCTGCATCATTAAAAAAAGTTAATAAATACCAACTACATTACAATAGTAAGATGATCGTTGTGTTTTGTGTCCAATCATCATCATCAAGACCTTATCCCAATTAGGAGTTAGCCACATGAATCTTGTTCCTCCATTTTCTTCTATTAAGTATAGTTCTAAAGCTTTTTAATATTTTTTCACCACTTTTATTCACATTCTTTTGGCCTTTCCCCTTGCCTTATAGAATCATCAACTTGGATTGCCTCACTTCTTCTAACTATTTGTGTTTTCAGTCTCCATTAGACATGTCCAAACCGTCTGAGTCTAATCTCCCCCATTTGGTCCCATATGTGATTTTATTCCCTAACATTTTGGCACCTTATAACGGAGATGAAATTATTCTATCATAAACTGAGCCATGAAACCTTAACTTGTTTATATGTGAGCAAATCTTATCATTTTTAGGGTGCCAAAACAGCGGATAAGATTATAATCCATGTGTTTGGCCATCGATCATCCCATTAGAGCATTCAATAGAAGTGTATCATTTATCAATCACGCCCCAACATCCTAACCGGGAGGGGAGTTGAGTTGTTAGCCACATGTAATTTTACACGCACCCAGAGAGAGAGAGAGAGAGTACATGTAGCACTTCTTTCAATCTAAACTGCAAACATTATAAACATTACACAAGGAAATTGCCTGCATGGTACAAACACTGCTAGCTACAATGGAGTGGGCAGTTGAGGACCATATATATATATGAACCCTTTGTTATTCATGACAGGAGTTGATTAGTCCCCTCAAGCAAAACCAGTAGCACAGACCGTCCTTGCCGGCACACAGTAACCCTGGGAACATCTCTCCTTGTTCTTGTTGCACTGCCTCTTACAGGCTCCACAATTGTGGCGGTCTGTCATCACGTCGACGCATTTCTTCTGGCAACAGTAAGGCCCTGCCATTCCTGGAGCAAGGCAAATGCTTGGATCCTTCTTGCAGGAGAACCCATTCGGTCCAATTTTACGCAGGCCGAGCTCATCTACTAATAAGGTCGCTTCTCCTTGTATTTCTTCATCTACAATAGTTCCACCAGTGCAAGCAATTACTAGAGCCAAGGCCATCGCCATAACCCACAAGGTTTTATTTACTGGTTTCATTGTGTGTTCATGCGAGAGAGAGAGAGAGAGATGGGAGTAGGAATTAAGGGGCTATACGGTGAGAAAAATGGGTTGTTGAGAAATGTTGGCTAGCAGGACCACAGATGGGTGATCAAGCAAGCTACTGTACAGGTGGTCATGCAAGTTATCATATCAAATTCTCCTGAGAAATGTCGCCCTTGCTGCATCAGCTTTGATAGAGCTAGCCTTGTCGTTACCATTAAGAGGAATCATACATACATCCCAATTCAGAATCTGCCATGAATAGAGTCATCAGGAAAACGCTGCGAAACTTCCTCCCACCAGACTCTAAATGTGGAGCATGTACCCATATCTGAAAGTGGGGCCAGATTTGGTTGATATACTTCATGTCTAGCGTCTAAAATTTGGGGTTGGCCACTATTTCTACAGAGTACAATCATACCGTATCCCTAATTCATTACTTACCGTTGTAAATACTTCTCTTAACCCTCAATCAATTGTATTATAAGAAAATTTGTTACTTTAAACATTTGATTAGGAAATTTTTTACTGCTTCCGTTTGTTACCCATGGTCAAGAAGTTGCTTCTTCCCTTTGTCCCTTGTAAATGGTCATGATCAACCAGACAGGATCCTCTGACTGCTTTCACATTAAAGATCCACTGCACAGTTGTTGTGGCTGGCTTAATCGATCCAAATCAACGTTGGCCCAGATTTGGTGAGGCCGGCCCGAGTGAAGAACTCAATATCAGGATATTTTTTACTGTGTAATAAATTGATGTAGATGTGGTAAATACGTCTTAATCAAGAATGCTAGGACCTTTCTTGCACCAAAAGCAATTTGGTCCACTTCGAAATCTGTGCAGCCTATTAAGTAACAAAGTGTCTTCTCCTTCTGCTTCTTTCTTCTTGCTAGAGGTTGCATCTGTGCAAGTATAGACTAGAGCCGAGACTATAGCCATGGTCCACGAGCCTTTTTTTACTGATTTCATAGGGATGGTATTGGTAGCTAGAGAGAGACAGAGTTTGGAAAAGAGACTAGATTAATGGACAGTGGTTATATCTAGAGTTTTATACGGAGTGAAAAGGGTTGTTGGTGGTGAAAATTTTGTCTGGTAAACACTAATCGGGGTGGTCCTGGTAGCCAAGGAACAAATTTGTTGCGGCATGAAAGTTAAGTTGCTGCCATGAATTATAGCCTTTTACGGAAGTGTTCTTCTAGCAAGACGCCGGAAAAAGATGCTGAAAAGAACAAAATAGGATGGGTCTCAACTTTTAACTTCTCATCTTGTTCGGCCTATCCTAATTAGGCTTTGGACCAGTGGTTATGAATTTTGGTGACTAGACAATCTAAAACAGGATGAACATGATGAACTTATCAGATATTTCAAAGGACTGTCCCAACTGATTTGCATCCATTTCCGCCGTCATTTTCCGCTGCGGGGAATGCGTTTTCCTTTGCGAAAATGCTGCGAAGCTTCATGCACAATCTAACTTATATGAATGAGTATCCTGCTCGTCTTTTTTCTTTTGTTTTCTTTTGAGAGGGATCCTTCTTTATTTCGGTGCACAATTTTACCAGACTGGCTACTAAAAATTCACCTTGACCCATTACAAAAAGATCTCCTTTAGAGGCGGAATGAGCCATCCCCATAGGCATCAAAACCGCTGCAATTACTTCCAGGGACAGGTATTGACCGCTGCAAGAAGTCGTGGCCAATAACCTCATGTCAAATTCGTGATAGGATGGAAGGGAGACGCCGCTATAGAATGGAAGGTCGTGCTTTTCCTGTCTATAGCTGTGGATCACAACCGCCGCTATTAACCATTTTAATCCAGTATAGCAGAGCTTTCTGTTCGCTGCGCATTTCCTAATTAGAATTGAGAGCCCTATTCTTGAGGAGCTATGAGAAAGCAATGACAGTGGGTTACTAAGTGGGTCGCCATCTTGGTTCCTCCAGCCGAATGTCTACGTAAGTAGATCGATGCTATGAAATATTTCGTCAGAGATCCACGATAGTGGCTTGGACATTAGACATCCTCGGTACAAATCCTGCAACCAAATCTAAATGCTTTTGGATACCATAAAAGTGAAAGCTGAGACTTGTGATCATGTACAAAAAATTTTATTTGATGGAAAATGATCGATTGAAGAAGAAATATTACAAGGAAGTATCAGAGGTTACAGGCAAACGTGGGATAACATTGAAGGGCGAAGGACTTAATCACATCAAAATAGACCGTGGAATGGTGCTCTTTCCTCCCGTCATTTTACTTAACATCATCAGCTTTGAAAGACTGTTATGATTCTCAAGAAGCCTTTCAACATAGAATCAGCTAAAAGAACTACTAATGTCATTGCCAAAAATTAAAAAAAATGGAAAGTTTCTTCCAAAAAATAAGGAAAAATCCAAAGAGACGTGTTTTATAATTTCATCCTAAATTTTTTCTCCACCCATAAAAATTTTCGAATTTGCGTCTAAATTATTCTTTTTTCAATGGTCGTGCCACATTGTTCTTGAACCAGCACTTTGTTGATATGATTTTCACAAAGATACAGAAGTGGTGCCATCAGTGGCACTTTGCTCATTTGAAAAGGTCTACGTCTACATTTTAATCATAAAATCTCTTATCAGCTCAAGCACCCAGGTGTATTACATTACAGATATAGTAACCACAAGTAGGACCACTACCCTCTATTATTCATGAATGAAGAAGCCCATAGTTTCCCTCAAGCAAAGCCAGTCCCACAAACCGTGGATACTGGCACGCAGGCTCCCTGGCAACATTTCTCCTTGTGCTTGTTGCACTGATGTTTGCAGGCCCCACAGTGACGCCAATTCGTCATAATATCCACACATTGCTTCTTGCAGCAGTGTGATCCTGGGCTCCCGGGAGCAAGGCAAATGCTAGGGTCCCTCTGGCACGAGAACGAATTAGGCTGATTTTCATGTGGTCCGAATC
Source organism: Warburgia ugandensis (assembly GCA_035236585.1). Classification (NCBI taxonomy): domain Eukaryota; kingdom Viridiplantae; phylum Streptophyta; class Magnoliopsida; order Canellales; family Canellaceae; genus Warburgia; species Warburgia ugandensis. The sequence continues at coordinate 48,168,041 of CP141129.1, forward strand.
CATCGGATAACAATTTGATTTCCCTTTCAACTTCTTTCCTCTCCTCAGTAGTTGCACCACTGCAAGTAATGAATAGAATGAAGGTCATCGGTATGACCCACACGGTTTGCTTTACTGTTTTCATGGTGGAGAGAGAGAGAGAGAGAGAGAGAGAGAGAGAGAGAGAGAGAGAGAGAGAGAGAGAGAGAGAGAGAGAGAGAGAGAATAAACGAATGGATGGTGAGAATATGGCCTTTATAGGGAGGGAAGTGGGTTGTTTGGAGAGAGTATTGCATAGCAGGGCCACCAACCAAGTAGGGTGATCGTGTGAGCTATTACACCACATTGTCCATGTGGAAATATTGTAGTTTTGAGCAGTGCTTGGTACACAAGAAAAGTTGAACGGAATGCATTACCTGCCATGCTTTAGCTTTTCGTGAAAGGAAAATGCTGTGAAGCTTCCTGCAGGGCTGCACCAAGGTAGAAACAAATGCGCAGTACATATTATCTTGTCATGTGAACGTGGGCCCTTGATTTGTGTGGTCGCATTGTTTACAGTGTACGATTATCATGGATCGATTATTAAAAGTTTAAAACTATCCTAATCATTTGACTATGTAAGTTTTGACAGTTTCATGTTGCTAATTCTTCCAAGGAAAGTCACATAGTCGGCCCCTATTTTTTATTCGTTAGATCTTTTGGAGTATAGCCCATCTAAGTTGAGGGCAACTTATTAGATGATTTAGATCTTCATAATGATTTTCATGATTTTAATGAAAATCATCTTCAGCTTTTAAAACTATGGCAACCCCAACATGACATGAATCGAAATCTGAAATTCGCTCAAGCTAGGGCGTTCCCCATAAGCGACGCGTTGCATCGGATCCCGGATGCGGTGAAAAATAGGCAAGGGTTGCTAGGGCGTTCTCCCAGAAGCGACGCGCTACATCGGATCCCGGGTGTAGTGAAAAATGGGCAAGGGCTGCTGGCGTCCCTCGGAGCGACGCGTGTGCATGGAACCAGTGCGGTGAAAAGTGGACATGGGTTCATACCATGGAGGTCGAGAAAGGCGATAGTAAATAGGGAATCTCCAAATCATAAGATTCGCATCGCTACATGGAACATAGGGACATTGACAGGTAAGAGTTTGGAGTTAGTAGACACGATAAAACGTAGGAGAGTCAACATCGCTTGTATCCAAAAACCAAAGTGGAAAGGGGCTAAAATGAGAAATAGATGGGTATAAATTATGGTATGTAGGAAAGGAAAATAATAGAAATGGCGTAGGAATAATAGTGGATAAGGAATTAAAGGATAAAGTTGTGGACGTTAAAAGAATCAGTGATAGAATAATAATAATAAAAATGATTTAGGAAGCGGATTATAAATATTATAAGTGCATACGCACCACAAGTAGAGACTACAAGATATAATTAAGAGACGGTTTTGGGAAGATATGGAGGGAGTCATGCAAGAAATTCCCAACACTGAGGGAATATTTATAGGAGCAGACTTAAATGGCCATGTAGGAAAAGATAAGGAAGGATATGATAGAATACACGGAGGGTATGGTATAGGTGAAGCAAACGAGATGGGGAGAATATCCTCGATTTTGCTTTGTCATATAACCTATCCATTGCAAATACACTCTTTAAGAAGAGGGATGAGCAGCAATAACCTTTAAAAGTGGACTTCGCCAAAAGCCAAATAGATTTTTTCTACTTAGGTATAATGAACGATCATATGTAAGATTGTAAGGTGATCTGTGAGAGTTTAACCTCACAACATAGGTTAATGGTTATGGATATTCATATCAAAAGATGGAGTAAAAGAACTGAACTTAATACACATCCAAAAACTAAGTGGTGGAACTTAAAAGGAGAGAAAATAACCTCATTCAAAAATAAGTTGATGGTAGAAGGAAATTGGAATTATGAAGCGTAAATACCTGTGGAATACTACATTGAGTCCACAAGAAAGTGTGAAAAGATGTCTTAGGAGTATCCCAAGGTAAAAATTTATTAACAAAGCGAAAACATGGTGGTGGAATGAAAGCAGTGCAAAAAGCTATTAAAGAAAAAGCGAATGCATTTTTAAAGCATGGCGAGAAGATTAGAAATAATGAAAACTATGAACAATATAAGAATGCTAAAAACGTTGCTAAGAGAATAGTAAGTGAGGCTAAACTTAAAGCATATGATGAGCCCTATAATGTACTAGAACAAGAGAAGGTGAGAAAGATGTGTTTAAACTTGCAAGGTAAGAGAACGTAAGAGTAAGGACTTAGAGCATGTTAGTGCATTAGAAGCGATGATCAAAGGGTATTAGTCAAAGACGCCGAGATCAAACAAAGGTGGAAATCTACTTCCAAAAATTGCTAAATGACAATGGCCCTGAGAATAGAGGAATTGAAAATCTTATAAATCTAAATAACACTGGATATTATAGATATGAACGTAGGATTAAAATGCTTGAAGTAAAAGAGGCCTTGAGAAAGATGAAATCGTGGAAAGGCCATGGGGCTGATGGTATACCAATAGAGGTTTGGAAGCATATGGGAGATATTGGGGTAGTTTGGTTGGAAAGTTGTTTTAACAAGATTATAAAATCAAAGAAAATGCGATGAGTGGAGGAAAAGCTCTATTGTTGCCGTCTATAAGAATAAAGGAGACATTCGGAGCACTAATTATCGAGGGATCAAACTTATGAGCCACACCGTGAAACTTTTTGAAAGAGTCATTGAGAAGAGGCTACGACATGAAACAAGTGTATCGAATCGGTTTGGTTTCATGCACAGGAGTGCCTACTGTGGAAGCTATTTTCTTCTTCAAGACATGATTAGTAGAGAAATATAGGGAGAGGAGAAAAGACCTACACGTGGTCTTTATTGACTTAGAAGGCTTATGATAGAGTCACTTAGAGAGTTAATATGGAGGGTGTTAGGTGTTAAAGGGGTCTCTCAGGGGTATATAGACATAATTAAAGATATGTATGAGGAGCAAGATATGAAATGTTAAGACCACTAGTGGCGTGGTAGTGATTTTTCACTGTTGTCGGATTACCAAAGGATCGGCATTAAGTCCATACCTTTTCACATTAGTTATGGATGAGTTAACAAAACATACTGCATGAGGAGATTCACAAGTGCATGCTTATTTGCGACGATATAGTCTACTTGATGAGACAAGGGAGGGTGTCGACGTAAAGCTGTAGAGGCATGGAGAGAGAAGCGTAGAATCGAAAGGATTTAAAATTACCGAACCAAGACGGAATATATGGAATGTAATTTTAGCGAGGAGAGTAGGAGTGGAACACCGGTCAAGATTGATAACCAAGAGGTCCCCATGAGAGACCACTTAGATACTTAGGATCATTGATCGTGAGAGTGGAGAGATTGAGAGGAGGTTAAGGAGAATCGACGGGTTGGAACAAATGGAGATGTGCATCGGGGTTTTATGTGATCGGCGGGTGCCACTCAGGCTAAAGGGAAAATTCTATGGGATGGGCTATAAGGCCGGCCATGCTACATGGATCGAGTGTTGGGCGGTTAAGGAGCATCGTACTCATGGTGAGTGTTGCGAGAAATGAGGATGTTGAGATGGATGAGTGGTAAGACAAGAAAGGATAGAATTAGAAATGAAAATATTAGAAAGAAATTTAGGGATAGCAAATAGGTAACAAGATGAGGAGATTAGGCTTAGATGGTTTGGACATGTTCAGAGCAACAATGACGGCCAGGTTAGAAGGAGTGAGGCAATACAAGTTGAAGGTTAAAAAGAGACGAGGGAAGGCCCCAAAAGAACGTGGATAGAAGTGGTGAGGAAAGATTTAAAAACTTTGGGACTAAATGAAGCCATGGTATTTAATAGAGTGGAATGGAGGAATAAGATTCATGTGGCCGACCCCTAATTGGGATAAGGTCTTGATGATGATGATGATGATGATGAGATCTTCATAATTTTGGGCTCACCTAGAGTTATAGCTGTCTCTACCATATAGTAAAGGGCTTATGAACAAATATATATAGGGGCATTCCACTTGTCTATTACCTCTAGATACAGATCATGAGTCCCTAATTGGTATTTGTTTCCCACTCATTCAGCTTAATATTCAGGATAATGCCTTTTCTTTTTCCCTTTCCCCCCCGGTTAGTGGTGAATTGAATCATGTTATTGTCGCCAAGCCAAGCAATTCATATATATATATATATATATGGAATCCAAAACCATCACGGAATCATCGATCTTCATTAAATATGTGGGTGACATCTGAACTTAATTAGCCCGGCACAAATTTGAGTCCAACAGGTTTAATTTTTCAGTTGATAACACTACATTGTATGGCCTATTATGATAATTGCAAACCGTTCTCTACTGATCCCAAATGCAACCAGTTTCGGAAAACAAAATCGGTATTTTGATTTGACCAGCACTATTTGGATCTCGATTGCTTACTCATACACGAAGTCATCAAAACGTGCTCAAATCGAAAAACATTGGTAGTGTTCTTGAATCAGAACTAGTCAACATAATATTTTGCACGGAGACAGAAGGGGTACCATCAGTGGCATTTTTTTCATTTGAAAGGGTCTAAGTCTACATTCTAATCATATCCTTATATCCCTTATCATCTAAAACACTCAAACCAGTACATACATTTAAAAATACCACAATTAGGACAAGCCGTTGTTATACATGAACAAAAAGCAGATTAGTTCCCTCAAGCGAAGCCGATTTCACAAACTGTTGCAACCGGCACACAAAATCCCTGGCAACATTTCTCCTTGTGTTTGTTGCATTGATTCTGACAGAACCCACAGTGACGCCAATTCGTCATAACATCCACGCATTTCTTCTTGCAGCAATGAGATCCTGGACTCCCTGGAGCACGGCAAATACTGGGATCCTTCTTGCAACTAAATGAGTTAGGCCCATTCTCGTACGGGCCGCGCCCGTCAAGTAACAAACTGACTCCTTCCTCTGCTACTTGCTTCTTATCAGTAGATGCACCGCTGCCAGTAGTGAGTAGAATAAAGGCCACTGTTACGACCCACAAGGTTTGCTTTACTGCTTTCATGGTGGTGAGAGAGAGAGAGAGAGAGAGAGTTGGATTGGTGCTAAGACTGTCAGAGTGAGGCTCTTATAGTTAGTGGAAATCGAGTTTTAAGAGATTGGATCGATGAATGGATGGTGGGAGTGGGGATCTTATAGAGAAGTGGGTTGTTTGGAGAGAAAATGTTGCCCAGCTGGGCCACCAATTACTGTGGTCATGCGAGTATTACATTAGTTCCTGTCTTTGGCCATGAGGATAGATTGTCGTTACGTTTTGATGTCAGGGCTTCGTACAGAAGTAGACTGAAACAAGCCATTTGCATTCAGTAACGGCCACAAATAGCCCCTCACCGAGGAAACTGCCGGGAAGCTTCCTGCATCAGTGTTGACACTCAGAGTCTATTATCTTGTCATGTGGATGTGGGCCTTGATTTGGGTTGTCACGTTGTTTAAGGCCCCAATAGTTATTAAGACAAGACCAACCATTTGTTGAGCCAAAATTTGACTTCTTCCATTTGGAATCCATGAAAAAGCAATTTAGGATCATCTAATCACTGAGACATAAGAAAACCCGCCGTATTAGCTCAAGTGATTTCAGGTAAAAGAATCCCACAAATTGGGGGGACAGAATCCAAATTTGTTTTGGTTAAAAATACTCTGGTGAATCCAACGCTTAGATGCCGCCAATGGCATTCATTTCACAAGGAGAGAGAGATGCTGCCAATTCCATTCATTGAAACCAGTCCAAAACTGATCCTAAACCCTTTCATCAACTCAAACTTCTGCTGCTTTCTGCTTTCTGCTTTCTGCTTACATACGACCCCACCGTTATCGTCCAGAGGCAAAGCCCATGGGCTCCATCCCTCAAACCGTCTCCCTTGCCACGGAGGGACCACGGCAGCATTTCTCCTTGGTCTTACACCCAGTTTTGCAGGCCGCACAGTGCTGCGAGCGCGTCATCACATCCACGCATGCATTCTTACAGCAGTATGGACCTATGAGCAAATGCTAGGATCCTTCTTACCGGAAAATGAATTTCAAAAAATAAGCTAACTATTCTCAATTTACTAATTTCCTCAGAAAGAAAATTGCCTTTTGTGGACTCCTACCTTCAAAATGCAGAAAGACTAAAGGCTAGAAAGGCCCCTTTGATATGGGTGTGGCCCATCAACTAACAAAGTGGCTGCTCTTTCCGCTTCTTTCTTCATGTTGGTAGCTCTATTGTGCAAGTACCGACTAGAACCAAGGACATTGCCCGTGGTACACAAGCCCTTTTTCACTATTTCATGAGTATACATGGTAATGGTGGGTAGAGAGAGAGAGAGAAAGAGAGAATTAGATTAGTGGAAAATGCAATATGTAGAGTTTTATAGGAGTGAATGGGTTGTTAGTGGAGAGAATTTTGCCTGGCAGACATTAATTTGGGTAGTCACGACAGCTATGCAACAAACTTGTCTTGTAGCTTGGGTTTCTGCAATGCTTAGTACACAAGAAAGAAGTAGCTGCCATGAATTATAGGCTTTTAGGAAAATGCCATGAAGCTTCATGTGTCATCCAGCTTATATGAATATGGATCCTTCTCTGTTTGTTCTGCATATTTTTCAGATTGGGTACTAAAAGTTTACCCTTACCCTTTAATTAAGTGACTGCTAACTGCTAGAATTTGAAAGGCTCAGTGAAGCTGTCAATATGAAGGGGAGCCTTGGCATGACGCTAAAGTTGTTGTCGTGTGACCTAGAAGTCACGGTTAAAGACGTGAAAACAGCCTCTTGCAAACCCTGCATAAGCGGGAGCTTCGTGCACAGGGGCTGTCAATATCATCATAGATCCAAGTTAAAGTGTCAATCACAAAAATGTGGTGCACTATTTGATCAACAAGACTAAATCACCATACTCCTGTCGGGTGGGTCCACCATCATGACTTAATCAACACTCAAACTTCGCAACAATGATATCTGTGGAGTTAAGAATATTTATCAACTAGCATCACTCAGGCTGAGAAATAGTTTATTACGAATTCTAAAATTTGCTTGAACCAGAAGGTTGTGGCATGAAGTCACTAGTTATTTAAGAATAAAATGAGATAAGAACTCTAAATTGTATTTTGCACTCAAATTCTGCCCGTAAATTGCAAAAACTAAACTTCTAATCTACCATCCCAAATGTAAAGTCCAAATACAAATTCCCTAATGAAAATTCCAAAATTCCACCATCTAGATACGACCTCCAACCTTCAATTTTGAATTCCACTGCGAATTCCAAAACTCTACACCCGTATAAGATCAAAATGCATAATGAAATGGTGCTCCTTTGCTCAAGTTAGTAACCTCGACATCAAAACTTGGGCAAATAAAAAGCAGCTAGTAAATTTCAATTATTTTTTTAAAATTGTTTCCCCACCCTAAAATTTTCAAATATTTGCGTTGGCGAAATATTCGTGAATCAGAAAGTTGTAATGTGATTTTGACAAGGATACAGAACAGGTGCCAAAAATGGCATTTTCTTCGTTTGAAAAGGTCTATAATCCTAAAATTTCTTATCAACTCAAACGCTGAAACCATCTCCTATGGTGAAAGCCGATTTGCTCCTACCGGCACGAAAAATCCCTGGCAATATTTCTCCTGGTGTTTGTTGCATTGATTCTTGCGGAACCCATAGTGACACCATTTCGAAATAACGTCCACGCGTTGCTGCTTGCAGCAATGTGATCCTGGGCTCCCTTGAGCTAGGCAAATAATGGGATCCTTCTTGCAAGTCATTGAGTCAGGCCCATTCTCATACCAGCCGAGCTCATCAAAGAACAAATTCACTTCTTCCTCTGCTACTTGTTTCTTATCAGTAGTTGCACCACTGATCGTAACAAGTAGAATGAAGGCTATTACTACGACCGCACAATGTTTGCTTTCCTGCTTTCATGGTAGAGAGAGAGAGAGAGAGTTGGATGCAAGGACCGCCAGCAGAGGCTTTCAATGTGAGTGGAATTTGAGTTTTAAGAGACTGAGTTGATGAATGGGTGGCAGGAATGAAGCTCTTCTAGAACTAAATTGGGTTATATGGAGAAAGAAAATGTTTACTAGGTTTAGGTCTGTCATATAGAAGGGAAGCTTTGGCACAATAGTAAAAGTTGTCATCTTGTGACTTTGAGGTTACGGGTTGAAGGTGTGAAAACAGCCTGTTAGAAAATGCAAGGTAAGGCTGTGTACTTTAGGCTCATGTGGTCTACCCCTTCCCCAGACCCCGCATAGGCGGGAGCTTCCTGTACTAGGGCTGACCTTTTAGGTCTGTCGCATCCATCCATTAGTTATTCGCATTTCCATGATTTAGGGTTGGGTTCACATTTTAATTCAGATTTTATTCTCAACATCGAAAAGCTATGTATTTAGGTTCCGTTCGGGTTTCGACTATATTTGATTACTGAAAGTCAAAATATATTCATAACTACAAACTATCTAAAATAAATAAATTGTTTAACTATTAAGAATCTTAAGACATAAATTGACATTATCATATTATAAAAGGAAAGAAAACAAGAAACAAAAACTGAAAAAGAAAGAGAGTGATGTGAAAAAATATTAGATGCTCTAAAGAGAAAAGTGAATAAAAGAAGAAATTCTGCATATTGAAGAAAATGCAGAAAATTAAAATAAATGAATTGTCATTTTTCTTAGTCTAAGTTTAACAAAATTCAATATTCAACAAAAAAGCATTTTAGTCTGCCTATAAAGTTATATATAAAATTAGAAAAAAATTGATACTTTTCTATTCGGATATCCGATGCTTCAAATCATAACCCAACCAATTTTATTCTATCTATTTAAAATAACATCAAAAGAATACCTATCTGATGTGATTTGATATAATTTTGGTTCGATCGGATCAGATATTTGAATAATCAGTATCCATTGAATGCCTTAGGTTCGTCGGGTCCCTACCATGTTTTGGAGTATACATTGTCGTTTAAGTTTTGATGTTACAATGCAGTAGTTGGTACACGAGAAAGTTGAAACGAGCCAAATTCAATGCAGTGACAGCTACGATGTCACCTTTCAGGCGAGGAAACGGCTATGAAGTTTCCTGCACCAGGTTCGCACGTAGAGCATGCTATTTTGTCATGTGAAAGCGGGCCCTTGATGGGGTGGTCACATTGTTTACGTTGTTACTATGACAAGCCCAACGATTTGATTAGGAAAATTTTGACTGCTTCATTTAGAATCCATGATCAAGCAGTTTAGGATAATCTAATCGATACCACATAAGAAGACCCACCATTTTAACTCAGGTAATTTCAGGTAAAACCCCACAGATTTGGTGTAGAATTAAAATCCGTTTTGTCGGAATTAAATCCAGTCACAATTGAAACTTCATATACAAATTAGTGATTTCAAAGTTCCTTTCGTTGAAGAAGAAGAACTCTTACATGTACTTTCCCTTTTCCTTAGTTGTGACAGAGAAATTCTATGGGGAAAGACCAAGTACCGTCGTTGAGAATGAGCTCGTCTGAAGCCTACATTAACACTGTGAATTTTCTTCTAGCAATGCTTACATCTGATATTGAACCATATAGACCAAAAACTTTATTGTCCAGAAACCGATCCCATGGGCTCCGTCGCGCAAACCGTCTCCCTTGCCACGCAGGAGCCATGGCAGCATTTCTCCTTGGTCTTACACCCATTGTTGCAGGCCCCACAGTGGTGCGAGCTCGTCATCACATCAACGCATGCCTTCTTACAGCAGTATGGACCTGCGCTCCATGGAACAAGGCAAATGCTTGGATCCTTCTTGCAGGAAAACGAATTTGGCCCGCTTCGATATGGGTGTGGCCTATCAAGTAACATAGTGCCTTCTCTTTCTGCTTCTTTCATCTTGTTAGTAGTTCCATCTGTGCAAGTATTGACTAGAGCCAAGACCATTGCCATGGTCCACATGCCTTTTTTAACTGATTTCATGAGGATGATAATGGTGACCACAGAGAGAGAGAGAGAGAGAGAGAGAGAGAGAGAGAGAGAGAGAGAGAGAGAGAGAGAGAGAGAGAGAGAGAGAGAGAGAGAGTTTGGAAGAGAGACTAGTTTAATGGACAATGGTGTTATGGTGTTATGTAGAGTATTATAGGAAGCGAATGGGCTGTTGTTGGAGAGAATTTTGCCTGGCAGACAATAACTGGGGTGGTCACGGCAGCTATTCAACAAATTTGTCTTGTGGCTTTGGTGTCTGCAATGCTTAGTGCACAAGAAAGAAGACAGAAGATTCTAATCCAAGTAACTGCCATGAATTACAGTCTTTTAGGAAAATGCCGTGAAGCTTCGTGTACCATCTAGCTTGTATGAAAGTGTATCCCACTCTGTATGCTGTATACGGTTTTACCACATTCGCTACTAAAAGTTTAACCCCTTCGATTAAGCAAATGTTAACTGCAGGAATTTTGGAAGCCATGAAGTAGTTAAGATCATCATAGATCCACATCGAAGTCCATCACAAAAAATGAAGTGCACAATGTGATCAACAAGACTAGATCGCCATTCGCTGTTGGGTGAGTCCACCCAGCATGACTTAATGAACGCTCTAGCGTATCAACTGTTGTATCTGATAAAGGTATATTACGTATAATTTGCTACAATTGCATATTTCCCTCTAAAACAGAAGAAACTAAGATGTATTTATGACCATCCATCTTGAATTTCTGATATATTTTATTTTAATGTGGTAATTGTTTCTTAATCAAGAAAGAGAATGATGGAATTTATGATATATCAGATCATAGGACCCATCTCGTTGCTTCCACCAACGCAAGGGCAGTATAACCCTCAAAGTGATGGCTGAATTGTGGCCGAAGTTAGCTTAACTCTTATTTTAGGTAAAGCACATGCTTCAAGAAATCCAACATTGTCCAATATATGGATATGAAACTTTGTTATTCATATAGCTTATCAACAAATGCAACTAATTTAGGGCACGATCGGCAAGGCTTGTATATCCACTTTATGCAATCTTGCCGGATTATTACATATAATCGCATAAATAGGATTATATAGCCATTGCCTATCAGATTACATGTCATTTAGTCATTCATGTGGAATAATCCCGTGTATAATCAATGGCGTAACCTGGATTATATAAGCATTACCAATCGGGCCCTTAGTCACACTAAATGACCTGATAAAAGCAACAACCACATGCATTAGGCAAGATTTTTCACTGGTTTGTTGTCTTGTAAGGGATGATTATGAAAGCTCCCAAAAAAGAGTCCAAAACCAGCAAATACATAACTTTGTATCCACTGAACCATAGCTTGATAATATTAGTATGCATACAAGTTTTGTCAAAATAAAGACCTCATGTCAAAGAAACATTAAGAAAGCGCTCTAATTCATTCTCAATTTGTACACAAAAAGAAGGATAAATGGATGATACGATAGCACTACTAGCATAGAGGATTGTGGTACGGCTACTGTATCCATATCCATCAATGCATCCTTGAAAGGACATGTGGATAATCTCACCATATCTCCTCCATCGTCCCATCAAGACGGTGCCAGTTCTCTACATCCTGCTTCAGCACTAGGAATGCCTCTTCAACCACCCTAAGGGACTCACACAGCTCCTAGTGCCATCACGTTTGGGAAACAATAGGTTGGATAGAGCTTGACAAACGATATTCCAACATCTTAGCAAAGTAGCACATTGTTCTACCATTATCAAGCATGAGAAACATGGCTCTAGAAGCTGGATCTTTATTACCACCCAAAGAATCCTACCATTTTCTTATCATTGAAATGGACTACCAAGCTAACCCAGCCCTCAATAGTCATTCCAAGCCCATGTTGCAAATCCCCAAGTGGTCCTAAGTTCTATCGTCGAGTGGAATCAATGATAAATTGACATTGACTCAAGATGATGAGAAAACCTTTACTACATATGTTTGAAAATATAGATGCCCAAGTCAAGGATCAGCGTTTGGAACAATATCAAGTGGGGATGGTGATATGCTCTTCTCACCTATACATCAAAGGATTCTTATGCCACAATATCACACTAATTTTGAGAGATTGATCAATGCTGATAGCTTCATAGAAGCCATGGTAAAATCAGAGAACATCCTCCATAGGCACCTTCTAAGAAGGTGAAACTGGATACCAGTAGGACAAAAAGAAGAGAAGCAAATAACGTAAGCGCCATGTATGGTTGACAACAACAAAGTGGCCAAAGGGGTTAGTATCATTTTAGCCAACAATAATAACAACCTCTATCTCAACAAACCGATTAGCAATGGTCCTATAGCCAATAACAACACTAGCCCTAGTTCTAGCAAGTGGTACAAGCGCACTACCAATGAACCCAACCTATGCAACATGGCCAAGATTCATAGTGGTAGTACATAAGATCTCCTACCGGATAGGGATAAACCTCAAATACCAATTTTTAGAATTGGCCCCTAACCAGTTAACTCCATTGCAATGGACACATTTTGAGGCTCTAAATTTTCTCATAGAAGCCGAATTGTTGAATCGACAAGCTCTAAAACCTCTGTTGGCCCCATTGCCAAGGAGATAAGACCCAAATGCTCATTGTGAATACCATTAAGGATTAGGATATACATTGGAATAATGCACCAAGCTCAAGCATGATATTCAGGACCTCATTGAAGCAAAAAAGCTCAAACTCTCAAATATCTCACCATCATAACAATTGAGAATGGCCATATTTCAAAATCTTTTTTCGAGAGAAATCTCAAATCAATCCTTTAACGAGTTTAGAAGAAAGGCCAAGAGGGAATCCACTTTATTGGATTAGTGAGGCATAACATTTAGAGGATAACTATGAGGGTGAGGAGGAGATATTACAAGTATGAATGATTCCCATTAGGACAATACATTGTACTAGGTCCTTTGCTTGCGTTGAGAGCAGTCACAGTCTAGAACCAAGGAGGGATATATGTCTTCTAAACCATTGATAAAAGAATTTAAGAAATGCATGACAAGCTCATTGAACATTCATACCTTAATCCTGGGGCTTAAGCCTCTCTACAAGCCATTGGTACTAGTTGCGTCCCTTCTAAGGCTGAATAGACTCAACATGATTGTCAATTGGGAATAGACTAGTAAGTGGTCTATGGTACCACCTTGAATTGGTGCAATCAGCCAACCATAGTGTGGACAACCCAAAGACAGGAGCAAGAGAATAACCTTTCTTAGTACACTTAAACTATAACCCATGAGGGGTTTACCATCCACTAGTGACTTGATTTCAACCTATCGATTATAGTTCCAGTGATTCTTTCATGTAGAGCTCCTAAAATGGCACACACACCATGGCCACAATGTCTTATCACTTAAAATATTCCATTTTTAAGGCCCATGACTCCGCCATCTCCTCACACATAAGATTGAGCCAGAGTACAAGTATTGTTAGCAATATCCTCTACCTCTACTTCCTTCAAGTAGCAATAGCTCGTGGACATGTTAATGCCGTACTTCCTTCACTAACCTCAAAAAGGACTAAATTAAAAGTCAAGGAGCCATGCGTTTTGAGGCCCTCAGTGATATATAAAGAAACATGAATACCATTAAGTACTGAAAAGGTTGAATCGGTTGTTCGACCATCTAGAAGGGCAAATATCACACAAACTTTAGTTATTCAACCCTCTCTTCAAACTAAGGTGTACCATGATACCATCCATTGCATACTATTAATTTTCAAGTAACTCTACAGGCATCATCTAGGAAAAAGTAATCCCTCAAAAAAATGAATCATATTCTACCCCAAATGAATCAATAACCCTGCCTCCATCCATAACTAGGTGGTACATATGTTAGGCTACCTTAAGTAATTCCAGTTGAGTTAATTCTTTTGCCACAAGAAAAGTTCAAAATTGTTCCTTTTAGTTATTTTACACCGAGTATTAGATTAAGGAGAGCAAAAAGCAAAAATCCGACATGCTATAACCTAAATTACCAAATCTAGAACCTAAGGTGATATGCTCGCCCACTTAGTTGTTATCCTAACCTCCTCTTAGGGACATACCTGTCAAGTCTACTACTGTTTAGAGGGGTAAGTCTAGTAGAAAAGGAAGGCCAATAATTGAGAAGGTGGGGCAGCCACCCATCACAAAGATGCTTTGCGAAATAGTGATAGTGGATGCAACTAAAAGAGAGATTCATTATAGTCTATTAGCACGAATACTTTTGAGTCATTAAAAGGATGCTTATTTTTTAGGCAGTATTGTGTTCCACCAACTCCCTATTTACGTAATCAAGTAAGCCTATCAATAAGGAATCCTTATTCATTTAAGACATGTTTCAAGAAGAGATGTTAGCCTACTATGGCATGATGATACCACAAATTGTTAGTGTAGAAAAGACAAATCTTATCATAAGGAGAAACTTAGGTTTCGACAACCTCATTGCCAAATCTTTAAAAATGGCCCAATGTGTACATTGTAACTCAGACTTCTTCATAAAAGAAGTTCATTGACCAACTCCAAAGTAATGATTGGGACAATATTAGGGTTCCTCTTGATCCACCTAAAGAAGCCTTTGTGTTATTGCCAGCAAATCCACTTAGGTAAAACCAAGTATGATCAACTGTAATAAAAGGTCAAATTGTGAACAGCCTGATGTTGAAATATCCATAGTTGATAACCCATTCATAGAGACCTTACTAAACCTTGACCTTAAGCTTACCTAAGAGAGTGAATGAAATCTGAGCATCAGCAATTATACTATTATGAATAGCGAGTCCAAAGAGGAGAATATCAAATTGTGGAATGTCTCTAAAAAATCACCAACTTGCAAAGTCCAGACCATGTATTGTGATGAAATAGCTACACCATACACCAGCCCTTAGAACATGATAATGTAAGTTGATAGGGAAATTGGGTAGTTCATCTAAGATACCTTCCAAGTAGAACCTAAGTACCAATAATGTTCATCCAATAGTAGTCACAATACAACACCAACAAGAAGTGATACATGGTATCACCAAGAATCAAGTTGCATAATCAATACGACCATAAATCGGACACGACGCCATAAGACTTCTCAAGGTCTTGCTGAGGGATGTGCAAGGGGCAACCATCTAGGAGGGCTCTTAATTTAAAAATCAATTTTGCTTCACAAATCATTAGAATTTCATTTTTCTCACAGAGAGTTTATGAACATCAAAGAAGAGCCACCTAATCGTTGGCATGATCAAATTCTCTAAAACACTAAAGAGGTGGAGTAGATACTCACCATACTTACAATTAATGAAAAGGAAGACTAAGGGTGTATTGATCTTAAACATATGATCCCCAGTGATGAAAGATAGGTCATTAAAGAACTAAAAGTTGGCTATGGCTTTTTACGCAAAAATCTCCTAAACATTAAGGAGGAGCCACAAATCTAGGGAAAGAAAATTTCATAGCTATGGTCCACATTAAAAAAATGTATTATGATTGAGCTAGGGTGTTCGTAGGTACCACCATTGTACAATTACGGTAATTTATTTTGTAGTAGGGTGATAATACTTGATCACTTTCTTTATTCTAAAAAGAAGAAGAAGGAAAAGACAGGAGGGGGAGGGCTACAAATCTTTAGGCTGTCACAACTCATTAAGTGGAATGACTATCCGCCAACTATCATATGGTTTATAACATAATAGGGCATGGTTGTAGCCTACACCATGTAGTCATATGTAATGACTATCCGCCAACTATCACTAGGTTTATAACACAAGAAGGCTTGGTTGTACGTCTCATCATGACTAGTCTGTTGCACATGTTGTACATAGCATGTGCACAATATTCTAGTTCACATGGGTGACTCAATCAAGACTAAGGTGATCCTAAGTAACATCTATCCATTATAACTTCCAAGGCATAGTGGATCACCAGGATGTACCTTTTTGTATCTATGTTTAAACATAGCAATATGCATGTAACACCACCTTAGTAAAAGTAAATGATCATTGATGCTACTTATTTTGTTTTATGAGTGCATAAGATACTATCCATAAGGAAATAAGTATGTGTTGTACAATGGTCTTATGAGCACCTATAAAAGAACTTAAACTAGTAGGAGGAGGAATCAGTACCTTTTAGACATTTATATGGTCAATGGTATTTAGATAATTGGATAACACATCAAATTGTCAGGCAAGATTTTAAGCTATTATAGCATCATTTTCTAATGAATGGAGTTCCACACCATCACAAAAGCTAGAAACAAGTGGTGGACCAGCCATACCACTAAGTTAAGAATTATAGAGCATGAGGCAGTAGGATGATAGGAAAAATAAGTATTACATTTTTGAGAGTCTAAACCTTGGGATTCGTGATTGTTGATTGTTTAACTACAAGTACACGGCTATTGTAGTATAGCTATGCAAATACGGGTCGATCCCACGAGGACTTGATTTGAAGTGATGGAGTTTTAAATAAAATTCAACTAAAATAATAATAACACAGAATATACTAGAAATAAACTAAAATCCAGATGTATTCAATTGTTCCAATGTTCACAAATATTTATTCCAAGGAAAACAAAAAATAAAAATAAAATGTGTCCTGGACAAGCTTGTCCTTGGACTGCATTGTCTCTGGATTAGTCTGTCCTTGAATAGTCTGTCCTGGATTGCACTGTCCCTGGATTAGTCTGTCCTTGAATAGTCTATCCTGGATTGCACTGTCCCTGAATAGTCAGAATGAAGATAAGTTAAAACCAGAATAGCACAGGGACACAGTTGTAATTAAACAGGGGACCCAATTGGTATTTCGGAAATCGGCCAGGGGACACAGATGTAATTCTTTTGGGGACACAGATGGAATTTCCGAAATCTGCCAGGGGACACAGATGTAATTCTTTTAGGGACACAGATGTAATTCCATTGGGGACACAGATGTAATTCTTTTAGGGACACAGATGTAATTCCTTTGGGGACACAGATATAATTCTTTTGGGGACACAGATGTAATTCCTGAGATCTGCCAGGGGCAGAACTGAAATTTTCCCTGGGTTCTGGTTTTTCACGAAAAAACCAAGAAAACACGTTGGGAACCGGAGAAGGGGAAAGAAAGGAAGAGGAAGGAGGAAAAGATGAAGGAGAGAAGGGACGAGGAAGGAGGAGAAGAGGAACGCAGGTGAGAAAACCCGTTCTGGGTTTTCTTCCCCAATCCGTGCGATGATGCAGAGAAAGAGGATCGCGGGAGAAAAGATTGAGGAAAACCCAATCTGGGTTTTTCCTCACTGGGTCGTCCGGTGGTTTGGGCTATGCTGGACCGGTGGAAGAGGGACGCCTGGACCGGTGGTGGTCTGGGCTGTGGTGAAGAAGCAGAGAAAGTAAGGTGAATTAAATAGATGGGAGAGGGCAATGACGTCCAGGCTTCTGGACGTACGTGTCTTGGTTGTTTTGGAGAGGAATAGGTGCTGTGCGATGCTGGAGCAGAGGAAGGAGAAAGTTATTGAGAGAGAGAGAGAAGGAATGAGGGAGAGAGGAGGAAACAGAGAAAGATCTGTGCGATGAAGGGGACTGACTTAGAGAGAGAGAGAGAGAGAGAGAGAGAGAGAGAGAGAGAGAGAGAGAGAGAGAGAGAGAGAGAGAGAGAGTATGTGTGTGTGTGTGTGTGTGTGGGGAGAATGTGCTTGCCAACCCCTCTTCCCAAGAGAAAAAAAAACATTCTTGGAGAGAGAGGGGAAGGGGTATAAAAAGGAGAGTGAGAGATATAGACGTGAAAGAGAGGGAAAGGGAGATTGAAGAGATAAGATAGGAGAGATAAGATAGGAGAGATGAGAGATGAGAGAGATTAGAGAGAGTGGGGTCTACTAAAAGTTTAGACTTGCTAGAACTTTGCAAGTCTTAAACTTTGTTCTGTCTTAGGACTCTTCAAAATCCACTTTTTTCCATGAAACTTCATCTGATCTCCATCTTGTATCCTTGATTCGATCTAGAGCGTCCATGCCTGAGTTGACCGATCTGCAATGCATAGACCCAATTAGCGCAATCTAAACCATCCATTAGCTTTAATAGTCATCTAACTACTAAATTTTACAATTCAACGGTTGGATGGCCAATTAAAGCTAAAATGAAATATTTGATGTAAAATCTTAAAATTAATGGTTTAGATACTCTAATCAAATATTAAATTAGGGGTATTTTGACCAAAATTGAACACTTAACAGTGATACTTTAAAAAAGCATGTAGAAAGAAGAAGAAAGAAAGAGCAAGGATGACAATCACTAAGCTGTCAAAGAAAGAGAAGTAGAGAAAGGAGTTAGCATTACTTTAGGCCCGCTACAATGTCCAACAAACTGCTAAATTGTTTAATCTAGTGAAGGATAGAAGAAGCTACAATTCAGGTGAATGGTCAAGCAAGCCCACTTGGGTTGAGTATGTCAAATGCTATAGATAATGACAAAGGGAAGGTAGTACATCAACGTACTGAAAATCATGTTCAACAAAGTCTCCCAAGATCTTAAAGTTATAATTGAGTTAACAACTACAAAGGAGATCAAAACCAATGTTGACAATAAATAGAGTGAAATACCCCTTCCAATTTTCATGGCCTAGTCCCCTTCCTAAGTTTCCAAACCAAGTTCCCCTCTTTAGGTCCAAGTTCCCTTTTCAAGTTTTAGGGTTGAATTCCCTTTTCAAGTTTTAGGGGCAAGTCCCCTCTTCAACATTCAATGCCAAGACACCTACATCTCTCTACTAAAGGAAAAATAAGAATCAAACATAGACGATAAACTCATATTTTTAAAATTATGACTATTGTCAAGAACGAAGTAAATAAATGGCATAAAGGACTAGTGGCTAATCCCACCCAGTGTCTCACATTAGAATTGTTCCTCAAAAAGTAAGGATAGTTTAACCTATCCCTCGTAAGATTAATCCCAAAAAATAAGTCTTTCTTGAGCAACAAAATAGGTGTTTATTTTTATTTTATTAATTGTACCAACCTCCAACAAGATGGAAGTATCTATTGACACCCTTGTTTTTTCAAGATAAAGACTCGTATCTTCAAGGAAACATCACAAAAATACCAAAATGCATCCCAGGTTCATGCATAAAAAAAGAAAAGAAAAGAAAAATGGGTAGTATGTGTAGCACCACTAGCATAGTGGTGTGGTGCTATGGCTACACCACATTCGAGGAGGTCAAGCTCCATTGGTTAATGGGGCCCACTACAATAGCAGAAAAGTACTAAGAGCTAGAAAGAAGACATGTAATATCTCTCATAGACAATACCATTTACAACCTATGCATGCTTTTCCTTTGTGCCGATAAAGAGGTGGCCCTTAATATGGTTTCCTATAAAGTCATAATTAATGGGAGATGCTCTCATTATCTCAAAATGAGAATATTAGATAAAATGAGGTCACTCCTACGGCATCACGAAAGAGGGGGTCTCCTTACATAACTAATGGTATGAAGACAAGTTGACTAAAGCTTATGTCACATCACCAAGGTTGGCCCACATGAAATTAGAAGTTACTATGACAACAAATGTCTTCCCTTTCATGCAAAGAGACGCATGTTATGTCTTAAGGTGTCAACTCACTCTCCTTTTTTATGTATAAAATGAGAGAGAGGTTTCCTCAAATGAGACAAGCTTTAAAAGATAAAAAAAGATGATGAAAAAACAACTGCCTCAAACCTCGAAAATATAAGACCTAAAATCCAAACATTTGGGAAGAAGAGGATCCTATTAGAAAATTACAAAAATACAATGTGACCCTCTCCTCCTACATCAATTTTCTCCATGAAAAAGTTTAATAGATCCTGGCCTTAAGTGCCCTAACATCTCAATAAGATATCATATGTAGAGAAATGAGTCAAAATTCATGTGAAAATCATTTTATTTCATTTTTATCCAAGTAACCTTGTGTAGGTAACATGCTAGTATCACCTCTAAATTGTAAGTGATGTATTTTGTAATTCCTACAAGTTATTATTTTTCATGAAATCTTCATTGTATTTCTAAATTAATCTAGTTATGTGTGCCCAAGAGTAAATCTTAACTCCTGTGAAAAATATCCCATTCCTATTTCTACCTACATGACCCCATAAACGTGTTATAGTTGTACCACATCTAGATTGTGACATGTATATCTTTAAAATTAGTATTCGAGGTTGGTAGAGAGATTTTCTCTAAGAGATGTGAACTGTGTGATAGATGCAAGATTTACTTTAAGAGTCTTTGGCTCATTTGACTCTAATTAGTGGCATGTCTAATGAATCACGTGAAAGATGTATTTTCTTAATAATTTTATTTATATTACTAACTCCACTTTTGTAAGAAAATTGTACAGGTATATCCTACTTTCTCTCATAATAGGGTATTTCATAAGTAATTTCTCATGTGATATGTGGGTTTAAAGAAATTCCTCCTTTAAAACTTCACAATATAAATATTGGCATCCCATCAAATTAGTAGACACCACTCCGTGGACCGAGTTGTTGCAATCCTCGTGGTGCCTTTCCACTTCCCACTCAATAAACAAGACAAATACAAATCTCTCTAGAAGTTGTATAGACCATTAAGTGTTTTATTTAATTAATATAAATTTTCCTTTCATCAAACCAATAAGTATACCTACTTTTATCTTTTTTATTTAAATTTCAGTACTCGTGTTATATGTATCATACTCTGTTAAGACAATTAATTAGCCATTGACAATAACTTAACCTCATAAGCTTGCTAGCTACCTGGATAGGAAACCTTGTTAAGGACCCACAGCTTTGTGGCACAATGGACTACTAATCTTCTTATACTTTTTTATTTTCTTCAAAATACCTAGTTAAAGACTTTGCTTCCTTAAATATTAATTGATCAAAAAATTGCCTCAAGGAGTATATGACCATAAATAGGTGGTACTTTGTTGCCACCATCAATCAGAAATAGTTAAATAGAGCCTGAAATCAATCTATAGTATATTAAGGTGAGAGACTGAGTGTGACTCCAAAACCCTTTTCATCTTATGTGGAACAACTATATCATCACAAATAGGGGTATCTATGTGTGTGTTTTGTGGACCCAAATATTCATCCTATAGACCTACAATGGGTATTATGTTTATGATGATATATGATAAACTAAAAGAGCTCTAATTCCACTCTAGTTAACCAATAGTTAGGTTTCGTACCATAAAAACAAAAAACAAAAGCTTAGGTGAAATTTGAGAGGGCCTTATGAGATTTAGCCAGCTTGCCAAGTAAGGGCTTCTTTTCTCGGATAAGAAATCCTCTTAAGATATAGGCATAATATTGAAGGATTGACTGTGCAAATAAAATAATAAAAGTGATATGTTTTATTATTTATAATAATAATAATAATAGAAGAAGAAGAAGAAGAAGAAGAAGAAGAAGAAGAAGAAGAAGAAGAAGAAGAAGAAAAAATGACACACTAAACCCTAGTTAACAAGAACACTTGGAGATAAATGAGATTTAATCACCAAAGATCATGTTTACAATCAATTTAGGAAATAATAAATTCAATCCCCCTATTTAGTACCATTTTTGCTAACTCTATAAGTATTCTTCATTCCAGTAACAATATGCTCACCAAAAGAAATTCATTGTTATAATCGAATACTGCACTTTCCTAGTTTCCATTACAATTTATACTTTTTAAAATTAATTTGTAAATTTTCTAAATGTCTAAAAAGCTATCAATAACCAATAACATAAGGCATTTGATATGAATACCATGAAAAATCCATCTAGTATAAGTGTTCACACACAATATAACACTTCTCTACTTTATGATAGGTTGAAGGTTTAAGGTGTCAATTTCTCCTTGTCCAAGAGATTTCAAGTATATTTAGGACTTAGGGTAATAGGTTTTAGGTATTTCTCTTTAGAACACTTTGTTGTAAAAATAATAAATAAATAAGACCCATATGGTATATGTGGGTCCATAGTGTATAGCAAGCATAAAAACATAAAAGTATAATGTGACCTGATATTTTATTGATCCAAATTGTAAAAGTTATAACCCAAAATTCTTGTTCAAACCATATTAGAATATCTAAATCATTCATAGGCACGAGAAGTTGGACTCATATTTTAGAATATCTAAATAATTTTAAATCATAGGCCATATAAGAATCAAGCTAGAAGATCTAAATCATTCTAATCATAACCTATGTAAAAATTGGGCCTACATTTTAGAATATATAAACCATTCAATTATAGACCATCTAAGAGTTTTGGTTATAGACTATTTATAAATATGGTCAATGCCTTAGTTTAGATCTTCTAAATATGGTCCAACTTGAAGATATTACTCGCAAAAATCTCCTAAACATCAAGGAGGAGCCACAGATCTAGGGAAAGAAGATTTTATAGCTATGATCCACATTAAAAAAATGTATTATGATTGAGCTAGGGTGTTCATAGGTACCACCATTGTACAATTACGGTAATTTATTTTGTAGTAGGGTGATACTTGACCACTTTCTTTATTCTAAAAAAAAAGAAAAAGGAAAAGACAAGAGGGGGAG
Source organism: Warburgia ugandensis (assembly GCA_035236585.1). Taxonomy (NCBI): domain Eukaryota; kingdom Viridiplantae; phylum Streptophyta; class Magnoliopsida; order Canellales; family Canellaceae; genus Warburgia; species Warburgia ugandensis. The sequence goes on from CP141129.1 coordinate 48,190,546, forward strand.
GGCTAAAAAAATTTGGGCTGTCACAACTCATTAAGTGGAATGACTATCCGCCAACTATCATATGGTTTATAACATAATAGGGCATAGTTGTAGCCTACACCATGTAGTCATATGTAATGACTATCCGCCAACTGTCACTAGGTTTATAACACAAGAAGGCTTGGTTGTACGTCTCATCATGACTATTGCACATGTTGTACATAGCATGTACACAATATTCTAGTTCACATGGGTGACTCAATCAAGACTAAGGTGATCCTAAGTAACATCTATCCATTATAACTTCCAAGGCATAGTGGATCACCAGGATGTACCTTTTTGCATCTATGTTTAAACATAGCAGTATGCATGTACCACCACCTGAGTAAAGTAATTGATCATTGAAGCTACTTATTTTGTTTTATGAGTGCATAAGATAATATCCATAAGGAAATAAGTAGGTGTTGTACAATGGTCTTATGGGTACCTATAAAAGAACTTGAACTAGTAGGAGGAGGAATCAGTATCTTTTAGACATTTATATGGTCAATGGTATTTAAATAATTGGATAACACATCAAATTGTCAGGCAAGATTTTAAGCTATTATAGCATCATTTTCTAATGAGTGGAGTCCCACACCATCACTAAAGCTAGAAACAAGTGGTGGACCAGCCATACCACTAAGTTAGGAATTATAGAGCATGAGGCAATAGGATGATAGGAAAAATAAGTATTACAGTTTTGAGATTCTAAACCTTGGGATTCGTGATACTTTAAAAAAGCATGTAGAAAGAAAGAGCAAGGATGACAATCATTAGGCTGTCAAAGAAAGAGAAGTAGAGAAAGGAGTTAGCATTACTTTAGGCCCGCTACAATGTCCAACAAACTACTAACTTGTTTAATATAGTGAAGGATAGAAGAAGCTACAATTCAGGTGAATTGTCAAGTAAGCCCACTTGGGTTGAGTATTTCAAATGCTATAGATAATGACAAAGGGAAGGTAGTACATCAACATACTGAAAACCATGTTCAACAAAGTCTCCCAAGATCTTAACCAATGTTGACAATAAATAGAGTGAAATACCCCTTCCAATTTTCATGGCCTAGTCCCCTTCCCAAGTTTCCTAACCAAGTTCCCCTCTTTAGGTCCAAGTTCCATTTTCAAGTTTTAGGGTCAAGTCCCCTTTTCAATATTCAGTGCCAAGACACCTACATCTGTCAAGAATCAAATATAGATGATAAACTCATATTTTTAAAATTATGACTATTGTCAAGAACGAAGTAAATAAATTATTTAAGCATAAAGGACTGGTGGCTAAGCCCACCCAGTGTCTCACATCAGAATTGTTCTTCAAAAAGTAAGGATAGTTTAACCTATCTCTCGCAAGATTAATCCCACAAAATAAGTCCTTCTTAAGCAACAAATTAGAGGTTTATTTTTATTTTATTATGTAATTGTACCAACCTCCAACAAGATGGAAGTATCTATTGACACCCTTGTTTTTTCAAGATAAAGACTCATATCTTCAAGGAAACATCACAAAAATACCAAAATGCATCCCAGGTTCATGCATAAAAAAAGAAAAGAAAAGAAAAGAAAAATGGGTAGTATGTGTAGCACCGCTAGCATAGAGGTGTAGTGCTGTGGCTACACCACATTCGAGGAGGTCAAGCTCTATTGGTTGAGGGGGCCCACTACAGTAGCAGAAAAGTACTAAGAGCTAGAAAGAAGCCATGTAATATCTCTAATAGACAATACCATGTGATAACCTATGCGTGCTTTTTCTTTATGCCGATAAAGAGGTGGCCCCTAATATGGTTTCCTATAAAGTCATAATTAATGGGAGATGCTTTCATTATCTCAAAATAAGAATATTAGATACAATGAGGTCACTCCTATGGCATCACCAAAGAGGGGGTCTCCTTACATAACTAATGGTATGAAGACAAGTTGACTAAAGCTTATGTCACATCACCAAGGTTGGCCCACATGAAGTTAGAATTTACTATGGCAACAAATGTCTTCCCTTTCATGCAAAGAGATGCATGTTATATCTTAAAGTGTCAACTCACTCTCCTTTTTTATGTATAAAATGAGAGAGAGGTTTCCTCAAAGGAGACAAGCTTTAAAAGATAAGAAAAGATGATGAAAAAACAACTGCCTCAAATCTCAAAAACATAAGACCTAAAATCCAAACATTTGGGAAGAAGAGGATCCTATTAGAAAATTACAAAAATACAATGTGACCCTCTCCTCTTACATCAATTTTCTCCTTGAAAAAGTTTAATAGATCCTGGCCTTAAGTGCCCTAACATCTCAATAAGATATCATATGTAGAGGAATGAGTCAAAATTCATGTGAAAATCATTTTGTTTCATTTTTATCCAAGGAACCTTGTGTAGGTAATATGCTAGTATCACCTTTAAATTGTAAGTGGTGCATTTTGTAATTCCTACAAGTTATTATTTTTCATGAAATCTTCATTGTATTTCTAAATTAATCTAGTTATGTGTGCCCAAGAGTAAATCTTAACTCCTGTGAAAAATATCTCATTCCTATTTCTACCTACATGACCCTATATACGTGTTATAGTTGTACCACATTTAGATTGTAACTTATATATCTTTAAAATTAGTATTCGAGGTTGGTAGAGAGATTTTCTCTAGGAGATGTAAACTATGTGATAGATGCAAGATTTACTTTAAGAGTCTTGGGCTCATTTTACTCTAATCAGTGGCATGTCTAATGAATCACGTGAAAGATGTATTTTCTTAATAATTTTATTTATATTACTAACTCCACTTTTGTAAGAAAATTGTACAGGTATATCCTACTTTATTTCATAAGTAATTTCTCATGTGATATGTAGGTTTAAATAAATTCCTCCTTTAAAACTTCACAATATAAATATTGATATGCTATCAAATTAGTAGACACCACTCCGTGGACCGAGTTGTTGCAATCCTTGTGGTGCCTTTCCACTTCCCACTCAATAAACAAGACAAATACAAATCTCTCTAGAAGTTGTATGGACCATTAAGTGCTTTATTTAATTAATATAAATTTTCCTTTCATAAAACCAATAAGTATACCTACTTTTATCTTTTTTATTTAAATTTCAATGCTCGTGTTATATGTATCATACTCTGTTAAGACAATTAATTAGCCCTTGACAATAACTTAACCTCATAAGCTTGCTAGCTGCCTTGATAGGAAACCTTATTAAGGACCCACAACTTTGTGGCGCAATGGACTACTAATCTTCTTATACTTTTTTATTTTCTTCAAAATACCTAGTTAAAGACTTTGCTTCCTTAAATATTAATGATCAAAAAATTGCCTCAAGAAGTATATGACCATAAATAGGTGGTACTTTGTTGCCACCGTCAACCAGAAATAGTTAAATAGAGCCTGAAATCAATCTATAGTATATTAAGGTGAGAGACTAAGTGTGACTCCAAAACCCTTTTTATCTTATGAGGAACAACTATATCATCACAAATAGGGGTAACTATGTGTGTGTTTTGTGGACCCAAATATGCATCCTATAGACCTACAATGGGTATTATGTTTATGATGATATATGATAAACTAAAAGAGCTCTAATTCCACTCTAGTTAACCAATAGTTAGGTTTCTTACCATAAAAAATAAAAAAAAACAATAGTTTAGGTGAAATTTGAGAGGGCCTTATGAGATTTAGCCAGCTTGCCAAGTAGGGGCTTCTTTTCTAGGACAAGAAATCCTCTTAAGATATAGGCATAATATTGAAGGATTGACTATGCAAATAAAATAATAAAAGCGATTTGTTTTATTATTATTATTATTATTATTATTATTATTATTATTATTATTATTATTAGAAGAAGAAGAAGAAGAAGAAGAAATGACACACTAAACCCTAGTTAACAAGAACACTTGGAGATAAATGAGATTTAATCACCAAAGATCATGTTTACAATCAATTTAGGAAATAATAGATTCAATCCCCCTATTTAGTACCATTTTTGCTAACTCTATAAGCATTCTTCATTCCAGTAACAATATGCTCACCAAAAGAAATTCCTTGTTATAATTGAATACTGCACTTTCCTAGTTTCCATTACAATTTATACTTTTTAAAATTAATTTATAAATTTTCTAAATGCCTAAAAAGCTATCAATAACCAATAACATAAGGCATTTGATATGAATACCATGAAAAATCCATCTAGTGTAAGTGTTCACACACAATATAACACTTCTCTACTTTATGATAGGTTGAAGGTTTAAGGTGGCAATTTCTCCTTGTCCAAGAGATTTCAAGTATATTTAGGAATTAGGGTAATAGGTTTTAAGTATTTGTCTTTAGAACACCTTGTTGTAAAAATAATAAATAAATAAGACCCATATGGTATATGTGGGTCCATAGGGTATAGCAAGCATAAAAACATAAAAGTATAATGTGACCTGATATTTTACTAATCCAAATTGTAAAAGCTATAACCCAAAAATCTTGTTCAAACCATATTAGAAGATTTAAATCATTCATAGGCACAAGAAGTTGGACTCATATTTTAGAATATCTAAATAATTTTAAATCATAGGCCATATAAGAATCAAGCTAGAAGATCTAAATCATTCTAATCATAACCTATGTAAAAATTGGGCCTACATTTTAGAATATATAAACCATTCAATCATAGACCATCTAAGAGTTTGGGTCATAGACTATTTATAAATATGGTCAATGCCTTAGTTTAGATCTTCTAAATATGGGCCAACTTGAAGATATTACTCGCCAAAATAGCTGAGTATAATTTTAAACATAATATATATATATATATATATATATAATTTAACATTTTTGGATCATCGCTTTAACAGGTTAGATCAGTAAAATATGGGGGCCACATATTCCCTTTTTCAGAACTGGTTGCTACAGTTATCATTTTACCAACTAATTACGGTAAGCCGATGGTTGTTTCTTGAAACTCTCTTTCACACTTTCAAATCGACTACGAATTCACTGGACTAAATTGAATTTTATTAATAATTTGGCAGATTTTTATTTATGATCTATGAAAATCCTTAGCACATCTAAACCAGTTATCACATGCACTTAACCACTATTCATGCGTTCATCAACATGTTTTAGGAAAATAAATATATATTTGCAAGTAGAGAAACATGCATGTATTATTCTCCGAAACATCGCCGCAACTCTTACCCAGCATTTCCTGGATTTTTTTAACGTCTAACTTCCCAACTACTTCCGAATTCTGCAACTAACTGACTTTTACAAGGAGACGTGTGCAATCAACAGCGTTGTAATCATTTCAAAGAATTTATTTTGGTGAACAGTAGAATTTTTATTTTTATTTTTTAGCTAGAACTCAAGCAGCATTACATTACCCATGATAAAGGCAGAACCCCAGAATACACAATAAAGATGCAAAACGAACACATTTAGGTGAGAGGTAAAAGCTAGCAGAGAGAAACCAAGAAGAACATGTTCTTCGAACTCCCATTTCAAGTCCCACTTGCTAGATGATCGTGTGGGACCCTTTATTCTATGAGCAGGGAGCTAGATCTTCTGGACAGGAGGGGCGGCCGCACACTTTCCCATTAGACATTTCTCAAGGACCTGGCACTTAGCCTTGCATGAACCGCAGTTTAGTGGGTCATTCATCAGATTAACGCACTGCTTCTTGCAACAAAATGGACCAGCGCTGTCCTTATCATTGCAGATGGTTGGCTTCTCCTTGCATGTGGTTTTGCCTTGGAAGGGAAACCGGCTGATCCTCCGAAGAGATGGTTGAAGGTTTTTGAGTATATCAACGGCCTCAGATAGGGTCAGGTGTTCATAATCCTCTTCTTCTTCTTTGTCTTTCTTAGCAGTTGCATTGGTGCTAGCTATGACTAGGGCCATGGCTAGTGCCATGATGAACAAGGTCTTGTCCAATGGTTTCATGGTGTAAAAGATGAGAGGACTAGAAGGAAAAATGTTAGATCATGCAAGTGAGAGGATATGGGTGCTGGTGATTTTGTAAGGAAGATGAGGTTTTATGTAGGGTGCATCGAGGTTTGTTGTCTCTAAATGATGATCATGAAAGCGTCCAAAAGAGATTGCTTATGCATCTCCTTCAGCTTTCAGATTAGGTTATTCTCACCCATATATGTGTACCCTCTTTTCAATATAGTCCCGAAGGAGAGTCCAAAACCAGCAAAGAAATGACAGTATCCACTAAACCAATGTGTTAAATATATCTCAACCTAATTACTAAACCAATAGGCAATGGTTAGGTGGAATTTGGGAGGACTGGGGACAATGTTGCCAACTTGCAAGTGGGATCTTCTCTTCTCAGGCATCATCTTCAGTTAGAGTTTGAGGCACAGCAGGAGAGGATGGATTTATCTGAACCGGGTGAATAGCATTTTTCAATTGATTTCTAGATGCTCCAAATGGAAAATTTGAGACTGGGTGTAAATTGATTTTTGTACGATACCAGTGGGCTCGAGAGAGAACAGCTTGTTATTTGGCTTCATTACCAAATAAAGGGAGATTTATTTTTCTCTAGTTTCTTTTTTTTTTCAGTGAAGAGTTACAAAGAAAAGTACCTAGAACCTATTATCCTAATTTCTAAATCTAACTCAAATCTCCCCAAAAAGAACAGGGGCCACCTCAAACCTTCAATTGAACGTAAAGAAGAGAGACGCGCCATGTTCTCTTGGACCAACTGCACTGGACCATTTTCTTAATAAGATGGTTCTCTAGGTAGCATTTTTTTTTTTAGGTAGACTTTCTTCCTAGTTAGACTTCTTATTTTGTTAGAACTTTAATTTTATTTGGTTGTTCTGGGAATCTATTTAATAGAGTACACGGAACAGAATGGATAAAGAATTTTATCCCTCAACGGCTTATGTTTAGGAGATTGCTTCTTCTCTGATAGAACCATAAAGGAGGTCAGCTCTTTGAATTGAACCAATATCCCAGGATCATATTAGATTTCACGGCAACATGACTTGCTAAATCAAATCCTACACTAATTCCAAAACGATCGAGACAAAAACGTTATCTTGTGCCAGAATTATAATAGTAACAAAAAAAATGAAAACAAAAAGTAATGCTGGGAGATTAATGGGCTAGTCAATAAGGATCATGTTCATCAATTAATTTAGGAAATAATTATCCGCTCAACCCTTACACTTTAGACTTTTCTAATTAATTGGCCGATGTCGTGAATTGCTTAAAATGTTGTCAATAACCAGTAAAAGAAGTGATTAAAAAAGTGTCATTATCTGAAAAGGTAGCACTATTATTTTACCTCAAGCAATTACATCAAGAAGGTTATCTCTTGATTCTTTCATATGCCGTTACAAAATTTCCCCCTTTTCTCTGAAAAAATAACCTCACTGCCAGATGACCCAATGTCAACTTTAAATGGTCCAGACAACTAAGATAAGAAAAACAACAACAACAACAAGAAAACCCGACAACAACTCAGAAATTCTAGAACAATTCAAATTGATTATAAATCACTTCATTTACCTATTCAAATTGGTTATAGCTTGTCATGGATCTTATTTATGATCTATTAAAATCCTTTAGCCAATCTGAACATTTGATCACATTCACTAATCGTGCTAGTGCCTTCATTAACATGTTTTAGATAAACGAGTATATTAAAGAAATTAGCATTTGTTATCGACAAAACTTATCCCAAACTTTTCCCCATCGTTTCCTGGATTTCTCAAATGTCTACCTTGCAAATTACTCCCTTTGTGCTTTTTTATTTAGAGAAATGTTATCCCAGACTGAGGTTGGTTCCGAGACTGACTCCCAATCTCCACCTGGCTAGATCCTACGTTTGAATTATCCGACCTATCTATTTTGTTCAGCCTCCCTTAGATAGGCTATATACCAAAATTCATATTCATTGGATGATTTTAGCCATGCATTTTCTATATTTAAATTATAACTATTAGATTATTTTTAGGAAAAAACTAGTATCTAAAAGCATTCAATGGATCTGATTTTTTTCATAAAGATTAAATAAGAGATCGATATTGAACAAGATAATTGAGTCAGATTATTCAAAGGTGGATTTTTGAGTCAATCTTGGAACTCAGTTGGGATAGCATCTTCTCTTATGTAACTTTTTTTTCTTTTTTTTTCCTTGAATGTTGACATAACATTTGCTCAAATTATTTTCAAATTTGAGTTCTGCAACTAGGTGATTCTTAGAAGGAGAGGAAAGAGGTGAAATCAATGGCATTTTCATCACTTCAAAGATTTTATTTTGCTCAACAACAGAACTTTTATTAACTAAAAAACCATCGCATTATACATGATAACAGTGAAACCCTCAAAATACACAAGAAAGATGCAAATGGAAACACAACAAATAGAGTCATACTAGGTGAGAACTAGAGAAATAAGGAAAAGAAGAAGGATAAGAAGAAAAGAAAGTGGAGAAGAACCAAGAAGAACAAGTTCTTCAAACTCCTAAATCTTTCTATTTCATGTCACACAAGCTAGATGATCATGTGGAATCCTTTATTCCATGAATTAAATACTCGGGGCAGGAGGAGCGGCCACACATTTGCCCACTTGACATTTCTCATGACTCTTGCACTTAGAGTTGCATGCTCCACAGTTGTGCCGATCGGTTAACAGATTAACACACTTCTTCTTGCAGCAAAATGAACCAAGGCCGCCTTGATCCGCACAGATGTTTGGGTTCTTCTTGCACTTGATCTTGCCTTGGGGGAGAAATCGGCGGATTCCCTGGAGAGATGATTCAAGTTTTTCCAGTATGTCGACGGCCTCAGAGAAGGTTAGGTCTGCATCATCATCTTCTTCTTCTTTGTCTTTCTCAGCAGCTGCCGTGGTGCTAGCTATGACTAGGACCATGGCTAGTGCCATGATGAACAAGGTCTTGTTCCATTGTCCCATGGTGTAAAAGGTAAGCGATCAGAAAGAAGAATGTTATATCATGCAAGTCAGAGCATATGGGTGCTGGTGAGTTTGCGAGGGAGAGAGAGAGAGAGAGACGAGGTTTTTTGTAGACGAGTTTGCATGTTATATCATGCTAAACAGCTAATAAGGAAGAAGGGAGGGAAAACTATAGCCGGAGGTACTAAGCTTATTCTGTGGTCTGCTTCGAAATCTATTATGTAGACTACCACTGTACTGGAAGATGGTAACTCGGTATCCAATCAAGTTCCAGATCTTAGCCATCGAGTTTTTAACAGTAAAGATCCTACAATTGTTAAGGTTTTCTTATTATGTTTAAGCAAATTTATCTATGTCCGCGGGTTAGTTTATCCAGGCCAGAAGTCACCATCCTGGTCCAGGAAATTTGGGAAGGAGAGACCTGACCAAAACATCACATATGCAGTAACTGCGGGGCCAGTCACTTAAATGAATTTGGAAGCTTGCTCATAAAAAGCAATCAATATCTGCCTGAAAACTGGCCAAGAATGAAGAAGAGGGAAGAGAAAAGGTACCCCTTATGACCACCCCATTTCATGGCCTTCCCTGATCTCCACTGTATGTGTTGATTGTGATGAACAAACCAGTTGATCCGGTGAGTCCACTATGAAATTGCCATTGTACACTGACAGCACAACCTGGAGGATGCTGACCAGTCCCATTTGGTTGCAAAACGAAAATGCTAAGAAGCTTCGTTATACAAGGGGTACAAACTTCTGTCGTTCATTCCTTGTAGGAAATTGCTAAGAACCTTCTCAACTACAGTACAGATGAATACATGCTATAAGCTCAAACGTAAAAGATGGTATATGCATAAAATGTTAACGCTATGTGAGTCATATGAAGTAGGACACAGTGAGTGAAATATCATATACAGGCTAGCCGACAAAGAGTAATATTCCAGTCACATGTTTCATGCAGGAGTGTTGTTTTCACCTTTGGTTCCACCTGTAGATCCATATTGCTTAGTAGGGCCCATTAAAGCAGTGGACAGATTTGTAGAGTTATGATGAAAAAAGTTTAGTAATTTGGCATCGATCGCCATGTTGCTTCTTATAGAAGTACATCCCTAGGATTCTCTTAACAGAAGTAACTTTGGAATCCTTTTGGCTCGGGACTTTGCTGCATGCACAAGCTGCCTGTCTTTTGGAGAGATGATGATTGCCTTCTACTAAAAATTACTCAACTCTGTATTGATTGTTCTAAATTCAAAAACCAAACATTGGGCTTTAAGATGCTTGATTAAGGGGGCAATTTGGCGAGCAAACAACAAGCTATACATTAGATTATTCTTAGATTATGAACCTTACCTACTATTTACAGCCTTAAAACATGTATAAAATTATTTAGAAACAACCCAACGTTTTAACACTATTTTTACCTACATTTAAATAATCTTAGAAAAAAAAGACAGCCCAGTGCAAAAAGCTCCTACATATGTGGGGTCCAGAGATGGAGCAGACTATAGTTTATGATACGCAGCCTTATCTTACATTTTACAAAAAGCTTTTTTCACACCTTGAACCCGTAACCTTTAGGTCACACAACAACAACTCTACCGTACCAAGACTCCCCTTCTATTTAAATGATCTTATGCATTCGTTAAATTTGTACATGGGGGGAATAAAATTACAATGAGTAGGATTAACTTAACCCACGATTTGTCACTCCTGTGGCAAACAGTGCCAAGGATATTGGGCTTTCAGTAGGGGACAAGCCCACAAAACTAAGTCCATGACAATATACAGATAAGCCCATCTAAACAAGAAGCCCATGCAAACGATCAGTCAAATGTAGATGTAAGTCGATGGAAGTATGTCTTGCACATCTTCGCTCTACCTCATTAACGTAATGAGGAAAACTGATCTAGTCCGTAAAGGATAAACTTAGCTTCTAGATCAAAATCTTTGTTTCTTCCAAGTGAGACTAACCGTTGATTTTTGTTCTAATGTCAAACCTTGGATCTTTTTGCTCTACATCTACATGTACATGGGCATGATATATCCTACATATTATCACTAGTTTTAAATTTTATATAGTGATAGATGCCACCAGCAATTGGATTATTGTCCCAGAATGCTCTTTGACCCTTAATCAAGAGAGATAAAATTTGTTCCAGGAATGAAGTCATATGATCATCTCATTCTCATCAAAACTGAAGGCGTGATGCAGCTGGTATACAAGACACAGTTTCGATGGTCAGGATCATCCTGATGCAATCCCATTCACAAGATTGAGGTGCACAGAGCATAAGAGGATCTATGCAGTGTCTGATAGTGGTTGCTTCGTCAGAGTTCATGTGGTCCCAGATCTAGACTATTCATTGCACTCCTAGATAACTAGTCACTAGGATCATCTATTGGAGGGTGGTTTATTTAAACTGTGGAACCCAAAATTGGATAGTAGTCTGGAACAACAAATAGCCACATCAAATTCAGATATCATATATTCGAAGTCCGGACCCTTCTAACTACCTTTTTATAAGTAAGTCATAAAAGACCTATAATTGGCTGATGAATTTAGTTTGGAAGCACTTCTCATCCATAGCAAATGTATCAAATACACGGTTCAGATTATGCAGAAAAGGGCACATCTTTACTTTTACTCGATCGTTTTCCAAGTAGAAGTGTAGAACAGCCCCTCCATGCATTAAGCTTTTTCTTTTCCCTTTTCCCCCATTCTCACAGTCATGCCCAGCAGCCATAACTATGGTTGTCTGCATTGAAGACCCGCTAATATACAGATTGGTCCCATTAAGAACAATCTTGTGCGTTAAATCAGTAGTGCATGCATGACTTAGCTACAATGGGCGCCAATTAATGAATCATTCTGTATCTTTGGTCAAGGAGCGCTAAACCCAAGTGCAATGTAAACGCTTTGTTATATAGCGCCTCACTTTTGCGTGTGAAGTGGAAGATCGAACGGTTTCATCCTTTGCTCAGCTTTGTATATATAATAGTGTATTGAATGATTTTAGCGTCTTTTATGCGACTCTTAATTCAAACGAAGAGCTGCTTTCTAGTTTTAGGACCAGTAGCTTACAACCGCGCTTTGGCAAACCATTTATAACCTATTATCCTTAAAGTTGAAAATCTGTTTGAGATAAAAGCCGATATGTGTGATCGATAGCCCTCAATCAAAGGGACTCGGATCATTTGCTATGAAAAGCTACCCGGAGAACATCACCCTACACATTGTAGTAGGCCCATACAGCAGAACAGGAGTTCCCCTTAAAAACAAAAGAATAATCTGTTGCATTTTACGTTCAACAAACTTTATTTCTCACACGGTGCAACTCATTCCAATACTACGTACCCACAGGCCGATCTCAGTAGAAGAACATTGCAGCAACGGCAACAAGGCCGGCGACGGCAGAAAACTTAGTAACAGGTGCACTACCTGCACTGGGGCCAGCAGCAGCGGGGCCAGGGGTAGCAGCAATAGAAGCTCCACCGGCTGGAGAAGTAGCCCCACCAGCAGCAATGGAACCCGACGGTGCACCAGCCGAATCACCGGAGGAAGGAGTTGTTAACGTCTCAGAAGAAGAGGGTGCACCGACCGGAGTTGTGGTGGCGATAGATGGGGACTTGGAAGGAGCTGCTCCTTCGGCCTTATATTGATAGTCGTTATAATCGTCATCACTTGCATCACTAGCTGGCGGGGTGGGGGTGACGATTTCGGTGTATGGTTTTGGTGGGGCCTCCGCGGCGAGGATCTTGATAGAGAGGGCGCTGGTGAGGGCGAGGAAGAGGAGAGCCGTGGGGATGAATTGCCGTGCCATTTTGGTGGAATTTAGAGAGAGCTATAGAGAGAAGGGAGAGAGGGAAGGGGAGAATATATGGAAAAAGCCGTGAGCGGATAAAAATGGTGGAGAATGATTTACGGAAATGGGAAGGAGGGTATTGTGTGAGGCTTTTGTTTTAGTTGATTTGTGCGGTTAATTTTGTTTATGTCAATTTTTTATCATCCGGAGATTAATTGAGGAAGCTAAATTAGGATTTAATGGGGAGAGACTGGGTCAATATGGATCAGAGCTTCTATTGATAGGATCCCATCTTATGATCGACCAAAGCACGAGAAATTTGGGGCATGACCTGTCTAACGGTCTGAAGGGGAGCCTTGGCGTAAAAGTTGTAGTCATGTGACCTTGAGGTAACGGATTCAAGGCGTGGGAACAGCCTCTTACAAAATGCAAGATAAAGCTGTGTACTTTAGGTCCTTGTGGTCTGCCCCTTTCCCGAACCTCGCATAGACGGGAGCTTCGTGCACCGGGACTGCCCTTCTTACCTGTCTAACAGTCTGAGGGTCCCTTTATTGTTCTCAACCAGCAAAGAATTTTTTATTTTACTCACATCAGGAAAGAACTCTGCATTGTGTTGACATCGATAATGTAATAATTTCACTAAAAGTGCGTGGTTGAGAGGAATGTATGGAGCGCATGTCTCATTTTCATGCAAGTAAAACATTTTTTGAAGTTTAGGAATGGCTTGGATAGGCTGAACAACAAGTTTCATATCCATTCCATGTGTTATCTTATGTTTATTTAGGTTGAAATTTATAATTATCCTCTTTTACTAATTTTTTTGAAGGACCCAAAATAAGTGAATAGAACCGTCCAAAAGGATTGATTTTTCATGGTTACTATTTCCTATATTCGAACATGAAGAACATCTTAGATAAAGAAAAATAGTTTTACATGCACAGAGAAAGGACCGTGTACTCCTTACATTCCTCTCGTACCAGTTATGCATGGGACTTGTCAGAAGGATCTGAGCCATCGATGCTATCATCTAACACATCTTGAATGGATACTTGAGCTCGAATGCTCGTGAAAGGCGGGTCACTAATCAATCTGCACAATATGTTCTTGGTGAATTTGAGACCAGCCAGAGATTTTGCTGATAATCTTGAGACCATGTCTGCCAGGGTCAACGTAAGAGAAGAAGAACGAATGCTATCTTCCGAAAACAGGGTTAGGCAGTTCTAGCAGGAAACAAGGAAAAAATTTATCGTAGTTCGCCCATACTTAGTGGTGCCCAGTTTCTCTACGAAGGGACCAACCATGTGATTTTTTCAGACATGACTATTGAACAACTCTAGCATCCAAAGTCTAGAATAATTCCTTGCCATTCAACGCCTCTTCATCCCAAGGGCCAACAGATTAAAGGTTCTAATATACTGCGCAAGCTACATTGATCTACCGAAATCGACACAGTGCTACTGAACGAGTTCAAGACTTACCAACGTAATCTCGCGCAGAGCTAAGTTTAGGTGCCAAGGTTCTAAGCAGATATCCTGCATTTAAAATCATATTGCAAGTGAAAAATCTTTAAATCCTGAAATTCTGTATAGTAGGATGCAATACTGTTGACCACGCCGAAATAGGATTCAAGAGCATTCAAGAGCAAAACAATTATACTTTCCCCTCAGTTTCCCATACCATTCAGATCGCAAGCAGAAAGAGGCATGCACTTATGCATCAGATACGTATGCCTGAATTCAGATAACGCCGGATTAATAGTTAAACTTATCTCGTTGGCTCTTGAATTACCAGGGATTCAATTCAACTGGCGTGGTGCATATACAGGAAGAAGATTCAGACGATTGAAGTCAAACATATAAGAGCAAGCGTATAGCCTAGCAACCTGAGAAGTGAAAAGCTTCAGGTAGACCAAGTAAAATATAAGAGAAGATGTGTCCAAACCCAACCCATCCCATTTTCTGCCCTTCCATTGGATTCTTTCTGCCCGTCATATTATGAATCTGCTGAACCAAAACTACACGAGGAGAATGCACAGACATGCATGGCTGAAACTTGTAGCCTCGAGGGAAAAGCAGCCTTTTGCAGCTAATATTTATCGTTTCACCAAAGAAAAGCCAATAGAGGGGAGCCTTGGCGCAATGGTAAAAGTTATCGTCATATGACCTTGAAGTCATGCATTCAAGATGCGAAAATAGCCTCTTACAAAAATGCAAGGTGAGATTTTGTATTATAAACCCTTGTGGTCCGCCCCTTCCCCCAGTATAGGCGGGAGCTTCGTGCACCGAAACTGCCTTTTCACCAAAGAAAAGCCAGCAAAAAAGTTTGGTTTAACCCCAATCAAAACATTAATGAAATTACTGCACCCTAACTATCATACGGATTCAATCCTGTCCCTCCATCTAACTTTCAGTCAATTGCAGTGATGGAATTGACAAGTGAGTCGCATGTGGAACCCACCTTATTATCACGTTAGCGTTAAAAAATGCGTGCCAGTATCGAATCTAAAAACTTTGATAAAGGAAGTTCCTTTATCATAAAAAAGAGATGCAAATCCCATTTTCCGAAAATACTAATCCAATTCCTTCTCAAACAAAACGGAGAAAACTATCAATTGGACAGGTCGTCAGACTATGCGGAGACAGCGGGTCCTCTCATGAAATGGTAGATGGGTCATCGTCAATTATGGAGTTTGATCAGCTGGGTCGAGCTTCTCCAGAAAAAAGGTTAGAAAGAGTGTTTAGGTATTTTTCTTCTATTACGTCTTCTTCCACAAGAACAAAAGCTTCTTCTTCTTCAGAAGCAAAACCTTTGTAAGAAATCAAGGCGATATTATCTAAACCACAAACCCTTGCATAATTAAGCAAATCAAGAATCCGTTTACATCTTCGTCATGGAAAAAACCTAAAGGCCATTTTGTTGGGACAAAGAAAATTGTGAATGCTGCTGAGCCGCTGAGCAGGTAAGATCCATGACGGGATACATCTGGATTCTGAGTAAAATATCGATGACGACAAGGATTTCACGTTTGACAGATTTTGGGCTATTTTTCTATATTTCATGAAAGAAGGGATAACATCTCTCTCAGCCATTCCACAAGAAGTTTGTAGGAGGTCTCTAGAGCTTATGTAGTCCATTTACTAGTGTAGGATATGGGACAATGGGAGGAGGAATTCCATCATCTACCATTGTCTTTCAACTCATATGCTAACCCATCCAACGTGCAATGCCCCCATATGTTGTTAGTAAGAGGCTACAGAGAGAGAGAGAGAGAGAGAGAGAGAGAGAGAGAGAGAGAGAGAGAGAGAGAGAGAGAGAGAGAGAGAGAGAGAGGGTTAAGCTAACATGACAACAATATAGGTCCTACTTGGGACCAACTTGCCAGTTCAGAGGTACAGGATTGAACTCCCCCGGCAGTCTAGGCCCAGTAATTGCTCCAATATTTTGTTGCCGTTTGATCCCAAAAGTGGTAGTAGTTCTCCAAAAGCTAATATTTATAGGGAAGTGGCTCAGGGATGTGCTTAGCCACAGGGTCAGGCAATACTAGCCACAGAGAAGCGGTTCCATGGTCTGGGAAAACATGATATGCGCATCATCAAGAACTGCACGATGATAAGCATAAAATTAAACGAGGATAGAAAATGACACGAATTGGTGATTGAAATCAAGCAACTTTGTCCACGCAACACAACTAGAACGGATGTTCAAAGCACAAGGTCAACAAAATGAGGTTGGTGATATGGTGTCCAAATGTCTGCCTGGCTATTAGCAAACCAACCTTATATACAGCCTTTAAAGCTACTACATGTATATAAACGAAAAGTCTGAAGACAATTAAGGACCTATCCAGGTAATTGGCAACCGTCATCCCCACAATTAAAATCAGTATATCTTCGCGTCTTCGACTGGGGAGTTGACAAAGCCTATCACTCAAAGGCCCATTGGTTCTCCCTCCTGACTTCCTCCTCTTCCTCGGGAGTGAAATCGTTCTTGATGTTGAAAGTTTTCCGGATCTCTTCGGGAGTCTTGCCCTTTATCATGTCAGCCACGGTATTGCAAGTTAGATCGAGCAGAGTCTTGATATTTAGATAGTTGGCGGCCTGAACCCACAAGAACACGACCAATCGAGTCAACACCAAAACAATATTCATCACGAATCCCATACCTAGTTCATTGCGTATACATACCAGACAATAAACATAAAACAATTTCGAATAGCATACAAGCTACATCCACAAGTATTAAAAAACCAAAAAAAAAAAAAAAATTGTAAAAAAGAACCACAAGGCACACAAGTGGGAATACATGCCAGAAAAGGCAAATACAGATAACAACATCTACGGGAAATACAATTGACCGATAGGAATGGGTAATGGTGCACATATTAGAAGGACGAGTACGGATAACGGGACGAGTAAGGAGATAGATGCTAGATGTTCATGTACAGGGATGATATGTAGCATGCAACATGCCGAGATTTATCTACGGTAATCACACACACGGTCCCAAGGAAAAGAAACATCCGTCGCTCCACCCACCCACCCGCCCACACACAACCCAGCAAACAACTCTTGAGAAATGCACATGAAGTAAAATGCTTCTGACCTTCTCACTAATCCGGTAGAAGAAATTTTTTGCAAAAATGCCATCCTACGCTCCTATTTACGGGTGATAAGACTTAATAAAGCATATCTTTTGACTTTTTCATAGCACTCTTGATCTCTTTCTCAAATTTCCACCACATTGTTAGGAGAGAAGAAGCAAGAATATTGCCAAACCAAGCATTTGAATACTCATCACAGCTATGTTGGGTGAAGAATCCGACTGCCAACTAACTACTGGTCTCTATACTAGGTTATACAATTTCCAAAATGAACTTCTGTACAATTCCTGAAATCTATGATTCATAAAGATGCATTACAATCTGCAGAACTCCAGTGATGGAATTTGCCTAGAGCGAGAATCCAACACCAAGGTATACAAGGAAAAAGAAAAGCTTATCCTAATGGGAGCAGATTTGGATACTGACTAAGGAGAGGTGGGATAGAGGCAAAGAATAGAGAGAAAAGACAAGGTTATCTCCCAGTTTTAATTTGAAATAATGGAAAGTGAAGGTAACAATTTAAAAGGAAAAAAAAAAAAAAGGAAAGAAAGAAAGAAAAAGTAAAATCTACCATGCACTTGTTATCTCTTTTACTGTGGATCAAATACAAACAGTTACGAAGTTCCATAATGGTCATATAATTGGCACAAATACACGTTATACAGTTGTCACAACCACCAAAGGCAGTAGCCCTACATCTAACTAAATAAAAAGATAGAAGCTTTGAAGGAAAATAAAAAGACATGCAGGGTTATTATAAATTTCAACATAAATATGTTTCTATCCCTCACTCACCCAAATTATACTTTCCTAGTCCAAGCCAGTTCAGGATGAAATCCCAGAATGTCAAAATAGTACCATATCTAGGACATGGACTGTCTATCCGTGACTTAATATTTATATCAGATATGCCTAATTACCAACTCAGATCTCTGATTCAACCTAAACACAAGCTCATTCATAGCTTCATACTCTGCTATGCTATTGCTGGCAGGGAACTAAATCTAAAAGCTCCATGGATCATCTATTCTTTATAGGATCTGGTCTCTGATTCAGATTAAACACAACTCCAGGCATAGCTTCATACTCTGCTATGTTGTTGCTGGAAGGGAACCAAATCTTAAAGCACCTCAGATCCTTCATTCTTTATTGGTACACGGACTTTTTTATGCTACAATGACATACACATACACCCTACTCATAAATAATTGAAACATGAACTAGCCTCTTAAAGAAAATCCGAGAATAATCCAAGGAATAAGAGTGGTTATACTTAGACCATGGAAGTCATATCTCAAAGAAAACGCAAATGCAAAGAAGATACCTTCTCTTTCCCCAGACTGATGGAGCTGGATAATAAGCTGCCTCAACATAAATCCATATAAAACACTGCATTTCAAAAATAATAGCTACAGTTTTGTAACATCAACGATGTCTTTCCTCTGTATGCTAGGCCATGGCAACCCACTGGAAGTTTTGGCTCCCGATGTTAGACCTACCCACATTTGCAACAAACCACTCATGAAACAGCAGCGAGTACCACCTTCGAGATAATGTCACACATCCTTTATCATGGAATTTCTAATTATAAAACTAATATAGGGGTTATTCCAGTAGATGCAAGTGCCAATGCCCAGTCAGATCTCACAACATGGTCAAAAAATCACCAGCACTCTAGGCCAAGCATGGACGTCCATGCGCAATAATACGAACTGACATATTCATCATCATCAAAGCCTTATCCTGATTAGGGATCGACTACACAAATCATGCTCCTCCATTCACCTCTATCAAATGTCATTGTTTCATTAAGTCCAAGAGTTTTTAAATCTTTGTCATTACTTTTAACCACGTCCTTTTAGGCCTTCCCCTTGTCCTTTTAGATCCTTCTACTTGAATCAACTCACTCCTTTTTCAATCTCCGTTGGACATGTCCAAACCATCTAAGTCTACCCTCTTTCATCTTGTTACCTATTGGTGCTACTCCTAAGTTTCCTCCAATGTTTTCATATCTAATTCTATCCTTTCTTGTCTTGCTACTTATCCATCTCAACATCCTCATTTCAACTATGCTCATCCTAAGTATATATCGTTCCTTAATAGCCCAACACTATAATCCATAGAGCATGGCCAGCCTTACAGCCATCCTATAGAATTTCCTTTTAGTTTGAGTGGCACCCGATGATTACACAAAACTCCAAAGGCACATCTCCACTTGTTCCAACAAGCCTAGATTCTTTGGGTAACATCTTGTCAATCTCTCCACTCTCTTAATTATCAATCCCATGTATCAGAAGTGGTCTTTTTGGATTACTTCTTGACTATCAAACCTTACTAGGGCTTCCATCCCACTCTTTCCTTTCTAAAATTGCATCCCATATACTCTTACTTAGATGATTTACACATGTCCAAAGGAGACTATTACATCAACTGAACCTAAAGAAGGTAGATTTGGCAAATATTATACAAGAAGAAGTAAGGATAAAAAGTAAACAACATGCAGTTATATGTGTTTACAATCTGTAGAGGCAATTACTTCAGTTAGATATTTCAAAAGGCAATTACGAATGGAAGAGGTAGGGGGGATATAAGTGGAAGGAGGGAACAGTAGGAAGGGGATTTTTGCTGGAAAAAAGGAATTGGAGGTTCTAGCTCCTCAAAAGCTAGAGAATTGTAATAGTTAGAAAAAAGCATATAGAACAGAACCAAAATCGTTCTGCATCTGTTTACTGATTGTAATTGTAACTCTGTATCAGAATTCTTGTTGAAATTGAGATCTATTTGGATCATCTATCAATGGTATCAGAGCTAGCTTGAACCCAGGAAATGGTTAGAACCAGGATAGAAAGAACTGAGAGCATGGAGAAGGAGATAGAAGGAGTCACAGGGGTAGATAGGAGATGTAAGGGAACATCTTGGAAGGTTACAGACTAATGTCAGTGCTCTTGGGGAGTACTTGGTAGAGATCCGGGAGTGGATCAAGAATTGGGAGTCGCCGGATGAGGGTCGGAGTCTTCATCGGAATCAAGAAATGGAGGAACTCTCTGACAACCCCAGACGAAGTCCATTTCCTTCAGGAAACCCTCACCGCCAAGAATGGCAAGGTAGAAGACTGGATTTACCAGTGTTCGATGGCCACAAACCCTACAGGTGGCTGTGCTGAGCAGATCGTTATTTCCAGGTGAACGGAATCACCAAGGCAGGGAAGATCCTGACAGTTTCTGTGTGTTTAGAGGGAGATGCCCTCCATTGCTTCTTGTGGGCAGAAAATCAAGCTCCTTTCCAGTCGTGGGGATCTTTCCGATCAGCCCTTCTACACCGTTTCCGATCGTCCCAAGCAAATGACGACTATGAAGCCCTCCTGGCTTTGAAGCAAAACAGTAGCGTATCAGAGTATCTCCAGTCGTTTGAGTTGCTCTCCAGCCATTTGGGAGTTATCTCCGACGAGCTGCTGAAGGGGGCCTGCTTAAATGGGCTCTGGGAGGAGATTAAGGCCGAGATAAAGCTCTTCAAGCCTGGTTCTCTATCTGGCTCATGGAGTTAGCCCACAAAATCAAAGAAAAGAACAGGGCCTTAGACCAGATAAGGCCACGTCCAAGAAGAAACGAGGGTGGGCCAAGAACCTCAGGGCCCATCCAAGCCCATTCTAAGAACGTCGCGACGGAAGGGGGTTTGCAAGGGCATTTTCGTCCATTGCCCTTCGTCGTCCCCAGCGGTGATAGGGCTAGGGTTTTTTGGCCAGAAAACGATCATGAAAGGCCGACCGTCGAACAGCCTGCCGGGAAAAGGGAAAATATAAGGAGACTAATCGATGCCGAGCTGCAACAACGGCGATCACAAGGCTTATGCTACCAATATGATAAAAAATATCACCCAGGGCAGCGGTGTAAAACCGACTATTGCAGGTGCTCCTACTCGCTGGTGACGAGGAAGATGATACGGAAAACCTCTCTTTTCCTCCGGCTGAGATGGATAAAAGCCGAGAAGGAGAAAATCAAGATCTAGAATTATCTTTGAACTTGATTTCGGGGTTTACATCTGGTGGGACAATGAAAATAAAGGGCAAGATTGAGGGAAGGGAGGTGATAGTGCTAATAGACAGTGGAGCTTCCCACGACTTCATCTCCATCCAATTAGTCAAGGAACTGCCCTTAGCAATAGATAGGTCGCGTCGATTTGGAGTGCAAATTAGGGAAGGCCACTGCATCCAAAGCGAAGGCATCTGCAGGGAGATACAATTAAGTCTACCAGGTATGATGGTGGTCCAAGACTTCCACCCTTTTGATCTAGGGGGAGCAAACATCGTGTTGGGGGTAAATGGCTAGAAACTTTGGGAGACATCTCAGCAAACTTCCATGATCTGACCATGCGCTTCAAAATAGACAAGCGTCAGATCATCTTGAAGGGGGATCCGACTCTATCTTGTCCTTTAGCTTCTTTCAAATCAATTCTTTGAGTCATTTCTAGGGCAAAATTTGGTTGTGATTGAATATAAGGGTATGGAAGGGGGTAAATGCCAGCCTCAAGAGGAGAGCTGAGTAGCCATAGACTCTCTCTTACAGCGGTTTTCACATATATTTGATCAGCCTTTAGGACTGCCAGTTGCTCGTTCTCATGATCATGCCATTAGGCTGGTCGAAGGAACTCAACCTCCTCACAGCAGACCAGATAGATATCCGCATGCACAGAAAGATGAAATTGAGAAGATCATAAAGGAACTGTTGAAGTCAGGCATCATTCAACCCAGTAAAAGCCCTTTTTCAAGTCCTATGCTATTGGTCAAGAAGAAGGATGGGCGTTGGAGATTTTGTGTGGATTATAGAGCTCTAAATAAGGTGACAGTACCTGATAAATTTCCAATTCCAACAATAGATGAACTATTGGACGAATTAGGTGGAGCCACCATCTTCTCAAAGCTAGAATTAAAATTCGACTATTATCAAATACGAATCAAGGAGGAGGACATTGCCAAAACTGCCTTTCAGACTCATGAAGGACATTATGAATTTCTGGTTATGCCTTTCGGGCTAACCAATCCACCAGCTACCTTTCAGGCTAACCAATCCACCAGCTACCTTTCAGGCTCTCATGAATGAGGTATTCCAACCCCATCTACGCAAATTTGTCTTTGTCTTCTTTGATGATATTTTAATATATAGCCGTAACCTTTCTCTTCAGTTGGAGTATATTGCTATTGTCCTAAAATTATTAGAAGAACATCAGTTCATTGCCAATAGAAAGAAGTGTTCATTTGCACAACCTTCTTTGGAGTACTTAGGACATATTATATCTAATAAAGGGGTCGAAGCTGATAAATCCAAGATAAAATGTATGTTATCATGGCCCATACCCAGAGACGCCAAGGAACTTCATGGATTTTTGGGTCCTACCAGAAGCTATGGGATCATGGCTGCTCCATTAACAAAATTACTTAAGAAAGATGGTTTCAATTGGACTACAGAAAGTCAAGAGGCGTTTGAGACATTGAAAGAAGCTATAACATCGGTTTCTATATTAGCCATAACCAATTTATGAAAGGGAACTGATGGCTATAGTTCTTGCTGTACAGAAGTGGAGACATTACCTCATGGGAAGACGTTTCATTATTCATACCGACCAGAAAAGTCTCAAGTTCTTCATGGATCAACAATTGCTAAATGCAGAACAACAAAAGTGGTTAACCAAACTCATTGGGTATGACTTCGTCATTCAGTATAAGCCAGGATCAGATAATAGAGTGGTTGATGCTTTGTCTAGGCGTTAGGAGTACACCACCATCATCCCTTCAAACAGCAAAACAAAGGAGGAAAAGACAGCTAGTGGGTCACAGCCTATAGAAGAGGGTGATCTTCTATTACAACACCTTACCTTATCAATAATTCGATGTGACGAATTGGATTCATTAGCTGCTGAAATACAAGAAGACTATCACACTCGTCATATTATTCAAGACCTCTTGGCAAATCCAAATAGCCAACAGGGGTACACACTCAAAAAGGGTCTTTTACTACTCTATGGAAAACTGGTTATCCTAAAATCTTCACCTCGTATTCCATTCCACACCAGGAGGAGGGCATTCAGGGATTACACGCACCTATAAACACATATCCCAAGTTCTTCATTGGGAGAGAATGCAACAGGATATTCAGAATTTCATATCCACTTGTGATGTCTACCAAAGAAACAAATACATAGCTAATAAATCAGCTGGTCCTCTTCAGCCTCTTCCCATTCCCAAGGAAGTTTGAAGTGAGTTGTCCATGGATTTCATCAGTGGGGTACCTAAAGCACATGGTTATGACACGGTGCTAGTAGTTGTTGATCGATTAACTAAGTACAACCATTTCATTCTCCTCTGTCACCCTTACACAGCCAAAGAAGTAGCTAACATCTTTAACAAAGAAGTTGTTAGACTACATGGTTATCCCCAGTCTATTGTATCCGACAGGGATAGGGTCTTCATCAGCCAATTCTGGACTGAACTGTTTAAGTAGGCAAGAACAGTCCTCAAGATGAGTTCTTTGTACCATTCTCAAACTGATGGGCAGACAGAAATGGTAAATAGATGCCTGGAAACATATTTAAGATGTTTCATTGGTAACAAACAGAAGTCTTGGCCCAAGTGGATTTGTTGGGTGGAATATTGGTACAATACTGCTTACCAACATTCAGCAAGAATGACACCTTTCTAGGCTTTATATGGAAGAGAACCACACAAGTTGCTGACTTTTACAAGGGGAGAGTCATTGGTGGAGGAGGTTAACCAATAGCTGGCTAACCGTGATTCAATTTTAAGTGAACTCAAGAAGAATTTAGAGACAGCACAAATGAAGATGAAAAGACAGGCAGATACACACCGCCGTCCTCTCACTTTCCAACCAGGGGATTGTCTATTTGAAACTCCAATCTTATCGTTTCAAATCTCTCAACAAAGCTCAATGAGAAACTACGTCCCAGCTATTACAGCCCTTGTGCTATTATAGAAAGGATTGGACAAGTAGCTTATAAACTGGAGCTACCACCACATGCTAAATTATATCCCGTTTTTCATGTATCTCAGCTCAAGCCAGCTTGTGAACCAACTCTAAAGCCTCAACCCCTACCACAGCCCTTAACTAAAGAGCTAGAAATGAATGCTTGCCCAGCAGCCATCAAAGACATTAGGAAGTCTCCCAATGGACAACTCGAAGTACTCACCCAGTGGAAAAATCTTCTAGACCATGACAGCAAGTGGGAACCATTCGAAAACATTCACAGGCAATTCCATGACTTCCACCTTGAGGACAAGGTGGCTCTATTAGGGGGGGGTACTGTTACATCAACTAAACCTAAAGAAGACAGATTTGGCAAATATTATACAAGAAGAAGTAAGGATAAAAAGTAAACAACATGCAGTTATATCTGTTTACAAACTGTAAAGGCAGTTACTTCAGTTAGATATTTCAAAAGGCATTTACGGATGGAAGAGGAAGGGAGGATATAAGTCGAAGGAGAGAACAAAAGGAAGGGGATTTTTGCTAGAAAAAGGAATTAGAGATTCTAGCTCCTCAAAAGCTAGAGAATTGTAATAGTTAGAAAAAAGCATACAAAACAGAACCAAGATCGTTCTGCATCTGTTTACTAATTGTAATTGCAACTCTGTATCAGAATTCTTGTTGAAATTGAAATCTATTTGGATCATCTATCAGAGACCAAACACGGCACCAGATAGGAGTGAGGCGATGCAAGTAGAAGGTTCTAAAAAGGAAGGGGGAAGGGCCCAAAAGAACGTGGATAGAAGTAGTGAGAAAAGATTTAAAAACTTTAGAACTAAATGAAGCCATGGTACTTAATAGAGAGGAATAGAGGAATAAGATTCATGTGGCCAACCCCTGATTGGGATAAGGTCTTGACGATGATCATACTCTTACTTAATTCACAGAGTATATGGAATGCAATTTTAGCAAGAAAATGAGAGGGAGTGGATTACCAATAAAGATTGATAACCAAGAAGTCCTCCTAAAATAACACTTCTGATACTTAGGATTGATAATTCATGAGAACTGAGAGATTGAAAGGGAGGTTACCCAGAGGATCCAGGCGAGATGGAACAAATGGAGATGCACCTCTGGACTTTTGTGTTATCGAAGAGCATCACTCAAATTAAAAGGAAAATCATATAGGATAGCTGTAAGGCTAACCATGCTTTATGGATTAGAGTGTCAGGCAGTTAAGGAACATCATGTACATAGGATGAGTCTAGCTGAAATGCAGATGTTGAGATGGATGAGTGGCAAGACAAGAAAGGATAGAATTAGAAATGAAAACGTTAGAGGAAACTTAGGATTAGCACCAATTGGTAACAAGATTAGAGATATTAGAATTAGATGTTTTGGAAATGTCTAACAAAGACCAAAAAGGACATCAGTTAGAAGAGTGAGGCAATCTAAGTCGTAGATTCTACAAGGGCATGGGGAAGGCCCAAAAAGAATATGGATAGAAGTGATGAAAAAAGATTTAAAAACTTTGGAACTAAATAAAGCCATGACACTTAATAGAGGGAAATGGAAGAACAAGATTCATGTGACCGACCCTTCATCGGGATAAGGTCTTGATGATGATCATGATCATGATACTCCTACTTAGTTCAGCTAATTTTAATCTTTTAGAGTCTATAGCATCTCTCCACAATTCAAGCTTTGTGCTTACTTCCTCCCTTGTCTTATTAATCAAAACTATGTCATCTACAAATACCATGCACTACGAAATCTCCACATGCAGATGTTTCATTAACTCATCCATAACCAACGTAAAGTAGTACGAGCTTAATGCCAATCCTTGGTGCAATCCTATGGTAATTGAAAAATCATTGGTCTCTCCACTAGTGGTCCTAACACTTGTTACCGGTCCCTCATATATATCCTTAATTATGCCTATGTATCTCCATGAAACTACTTTCTCACCTAACAATACAATATTAACTCTCCAGGGACCTTATCATAAGCTTTTTCTAAGTCAATAAAGACCATATTGAGGTCCTTCCTCTTCTCCCTATATTTCTCTACCAATTATTTGAGAAAAATAGCTTTAATGGTAGAACTTCCAAGCGAAGTTCTTCACAATTACTCTTTCCCAAAGTTTCATTGTATGACTCATAAATTTAAGCCCAAAACAATTATTGCAACTCTACATGCCTCTTTAATTCTTGTATATTGGTATGATAAAGCTTTTCCTCCATTCATCTCACATTTTCTTCAACTATAAAATCTTGTTAAACAACTTTATCAACCAAACTACTCCAATATCTCCCATATAATTCCAAACCTCTATTAGTATACCATCACACACCAGAGCATTTCCTGATTTCATCTTTTTCAATGCATCTTTCACTTAAGGTATTTTAATCTTGCGATCATATCTATATAGTCCAACATTATTTGGATTTACAATTCTTTTGATTTCTACGTTGTCATGGTCATTGTCATTTAGTAATTTTTGAAAGTAACTTTTAGACCTTTGATTGATCTCGTTCACTTTGACTAGTATCCCATGGTCATCACTTTTAATGTGTTTGACGTAGTTTAGGTCTTTAGTCTTATGTTCTCTTATTTTTACAAATTTGAATGCGAATTTCTAACACTATTGACCCTAATTTATTGTAGAAATCATCATATACCATGAGTTTAGCCTCATTTACTACTCTCTCAATAACCTTTTTAGCATTCTTCTATTGCTTCAAGTTTTTGTTATTTTTACTCCTTTAAAGCACATTCGTTTCTCTTTAATAATTTTTGGCACTTTTTCACTCCACCAAGTTTTCTTTATTGGTTGTCTTTTACCTTTAGATAATCCTAGAACATCATTTGCCACTTTCTTAATGGACTCTATCAAGTTAGACCAGATTGAGTTTACTTCTATTTCATTGTTCCACTTTCCTTCTACCATCAACTTGTTTATAAATGATATAATCTTCTCCACTTAAGTTCCACTACTTAGTTTTTAGACACTATTATGTTCATTTCCTTTCTTCCACCTCTTAATATATATATCCATAACCAATAACCTATGTTTTGTGATTAGACTCTAATTGGGTATTACCTTTCAATCCCCACACACTGATCTTTCAATATTCCCCAATTAGAAAAAGTCTATTTGTCTTTTACATAATCCACTTTTAAAGGTTATTAAGTGTTCATCGTCTTCTTAAAACATGTATTTGCTAGAACTAAGTTATATGTCAAAGCAAAATATAAGATAGCTTCCCCAGTCTCATTTCTTTTTCCAACCTCATATCCTTTATATACCTTATCACATCCTTCTTTTCCTTCTCTTACATGATCATTTAAGTTTGCTCATATAATATCCCTTATGTGCTGAGAATTTCTTGCATTACTACCTCCATATCTTCTCAGAACTATCTCTTTACTCTATTTTCTAAACTACTTATGAGGCATATGCACTTAATAACATTTACAATCTTATCTCCTAAAATAAGTTTTATTAGTAAAATTCTATCACAAGGTTTTCTTACTTCAACAACTTTATTTTGTAATTCTTTATCTACTACTATCCCTACATCATTTCTATTAATGTCCTTTCCTACATACCAGAGCTTATGCCCATTGATTTCTTTAGTTTGAGCCCTTTCCACTTGATTTCTTAGATACGAGCTATGTTGACTCTCCTATATCTCATTGTACCTACTAACTCCATACTTTGACTTGTCAATGTGCCTATATTCCTTGTGGTGATACGAATCTTATTCTCCTCAAAATATCTCTTCACTCACACACATCCAAAATGGAGTCGGAACTCCTACCTACTCTCTACTGCACCTTGATTCTAATGCAGCACATCGCTTCCAAGGGAATGCTCTAGCTACTCTGCCTATTTTTCACTGCACTCGAGATACAATGGATTGAGATCTGAAGTAATGTGGCAAAGGATAACACCACCCTAATACATGTGTGTGTGTGTGTGTGTGTGTGTGTGTGTGTGTGTGTGTGTGTGTGTGTGAGAGAGAGAGAGAGAGAGAGAGAGAGAGAGAGAGAGAGAGAGAGAGAGAGCAACCATGTGGAAGGAGATCAGCAAACCCAGAGAGTTGTGTTATAATAAATGTAGTACGACCACTTTGCTATAAATAAAAAAAAACCATGAGCAGCATAATTTCAACTATGAAAATGAATTTTCAAACATTAGCAATCAATGTGTAAAGGCACTAAACAGCTTCCATTAACTTGGCCAAGTTTTATAATGTGACCAAATATGGCACTCTTTGACATGTTAACAACAAGGGGTTGGATAATATCTCATGATTTTCTGATGGGTTTTCACTAAAGCAATGAATTAAGACATGACAAAGTTGTACTCTAATTATAGATTAGATAGTCAAAATGAACTTTATGATGATAAGAAAGAATAATCAAAGCTGAAATGCAAATAGTTTCTTCCTTATGCATCAAAGGCCCACTGCTCCATGGAGCAAGTGAGAGCACAAGATAAAGAAAACAAAAGTTGTCATTGAAAATGCATCCTAAAGAATGATATTTCATGACAATTACACCTACAAAAACACATTCTACCTTCCACTCCCAAATTTCTTAAAAGAATACCATAACAATATCCTGCACTGAAAGACCTATAATATCCAAACCCACCCTCTCCTACATCAGTTACTACAAAGGTGGGTAGCCAAATAAACTTTCACTAGTGCAATCATACATACACTCCTCTCAAATATATGTATGTATATATATAGGGGAGTGGTAATTTCAACAAAGAGTTGCAGGTATAAAATGCAGGTGACATTTGATTGGTCAGGAAAAAGCTTCTAACTGCCATTTCCTCTAACTTCTTCTATTTTCTACTTTTTTCCAGCCAATCAAACATCACCTACTCCTTGAACCTACATGAAACAGCTAAATTAACACATCCCATGATAATAGCATAAATGGCGTAGGAATAATAGTGGATAAAGAATTAAAGGATAAAGTTGTGAACATTAAAAGAGTCAGTGATAAAATTATAATAATAAAACTTGTTCTAAGAGAGCAAATCATAAATGTTATAAGTGCATATGCACCATAAGTAAGGTTAGAAGATATAAACAAGAGACAGTATTAAGAAGATATAGAGGAAGTCATGCAAGAAATTTCCAATATTAAGGGGCTATTTATAAGAGCAGACGTAAATAGCTATATAGGAAAAAAAAAAGGAATAATATGATAAGATAAATAAAAAGTATAGTATAGGAAAACGAAATGAGATAACTATCCTCAATTTTGCTTTGTCATATAACATGGCTATTGTAAATACATTCTTTAAGAAAAAAGATGAACACTTAATAACCTTTAAAAGTGGACTTCATAAAAGCCAAATAGACTTTTTTGTACTTAGGAATACTAAAAGATCAATGTGTAAGGATTGTAAGGTGATACCCGACGAGAATTTAACCTCACAATATAGATTAATGGTTATGGATATCTATATTAAAAGGTGGAACAAAGGAAATGAACTTAATATAAATGGTGAAACTTAAAATGAGGAAAAATAATCTCATTAATAAATAAGTTGATGGTAGAAGAAAACTGAAACTATGAAACCGAAGTAAACACCATGTGAACTAATATGGCTGAGTCAACTAAAAAAGTGACAAAAGATGCCTTACGAGTATCTAAAGGTAAAAGGCAATTAGTAAAGAAAACATGGTGATGGAGTGAAACAGTGTCAAAAGTTATTAAAGAAAAATGAGTGTATTTTAAAGCATGGCCGAAGACTAGAGATAGTGAAAACTATGAACAGTATAAGAATGCTAAAAAAATTACTAAGAAAATAGTAAATGAGGCTAAACTTAAGGCATATTATTACCTCTATAGTAGACTAGGATCAAGAGAAGATGAAAAAGATGTGTTTAAACTTACAAAAATAAGAGAACAGAAGGATAAGAACTGAGATTATGTTAAGTGTATTAGAAGTAATGATCAAAGGATACTAATCAAAAATGACAAGACCAAACAAAGTTGAGAAACTTACTTTCAAAAATTACTAAATGACAATGGATCTGAGAATATAAGAATTGAAAATACTATAAACCTAAATAACATTGGACATAATGTATATGAACGTAAGATTAGAATACCTGAAGTGAAAGAGGCCTTGAAAAAGATGAAATCAGGAAAGATCGTAGGACACGATGATATACCAATAGAAGTTTGAAAGCATATGGGAGATACTTGAGTAGTTTGGTTGGCCAAGTTGTTTAACAAGATTATAAAATCAAATAAAATACTGGATGAATAGATAAAAAGCTCTATTGTTCCAATTTATGAAAATAAAGGAGACATACAGAGTTGCACTAATTATCGGGAGATCAAACTTATGAGTCACACTATGAAATTTTTTGAAAAAGTGATTGAGAAGAAGCTACGGCATAAAACAAGTATATCGGAGAACCAGTTTGGTTTCATGCCTGGGAAGTCTACCATGAAAGCTATTTTCTTACTAAGACAATTGATGGAAAAATATAGGAAGAGAAGGAAAGACCTCCACATAGCCTCTATCGACTTAGAGAAAGCTTATGATATAGTCCCTATAAAGTTAATATAGAGAGTGTTGGGTGAAATTTGGGTTTCGCGGTGGTATATAGGCAAAATTAAAGACATGTATAAGGAAGCGGAAACAAATGTTAAGACCACTAGTAGCGAGACCGGTGATTTTCCTATCACTGTAGGATTGCACCAAGAATTGGCATTGAGCCCATACCTTTTCACGTTGGTTATGGATGAGTTAATAAAATATCTGCATGAAAAAATTCCATGGTTCACGCTATTTGCGGATGATATAGTCTTACTTGATGAGACAATGAAGGGTATAAACACAACTAGAGTTATGGAGAGAAGCATTAGAATCTAAAGTTTTTAAAATCAGTCGAACTAAGATAGAATATATAAAATGCAATTTTAGCAAAGAGCGTAGGAGTAGAACACCAGTTAAGATTGATAATCAATAAGTCTCTGTAAAAGGCCACTTTCGCTACTTAGGATCAATGATTCATGAGAGTGGAGAGATAGAGGGAGATTACCCAGAGAATCTAAGCAAGTTGAAAAAAATGGAGATGTGCATCTGGAGTTTTCTATGATCGACGGGCAACACTCAAACTAAAAAGAAAATTTGATAGAATGGTCATAGGGTCAGTCATGCTCTATAGACTAGAATGTTGGGCAATTAAGGAACATGATGTTCATGGGATGAGCATCGTGGAAATGAAAATGTTGAGATAGATGACTGGCCAAACAAGAAAGGATAGAATTAGAAATGAAAATATTAGAAGAAACTTAAGGATAGCACCTATAGGTAACAAGATGAGAGAGATTAGACTTAAATGGTTTAGACATATTCAAAGAAAACTGAAAACGACACCAATTAAAAGAAGTGAGGCAATGCAAGTATGAGGTTCTAAAAGGGCAAGAGAAAGGCCCAAAAGAACGTAGATAGAAGTGGTAAGAAAATATTTAAAAATTTTAAGATTAAATGAAGTCATGGTACTTTCTAGAAGGGAATGGAAGAATAAGATTCATGTGGCCGACCCCTAATTGGGATAAGGTCTTGATGATGATGATGATGATGATGATTTGAGAGGAGTGTATGTATGATTGCACTAGTGAAAGTTTATTTGGCTATCCACCTTTGTAGTAACTGATGTAGGGGTATATACTTAGCTTTAAGTTTGAACTAAAGCCATTTTATCAGTTAGGTTTTGGCCATAATTAGGAAAACTTACGCTGACATATACCCAACAATCAGACGATAACACACAATCCTCTCACCCGAAACAAAAACCAATAAGAAAGGATTCTCAAAACAAACGTCCAACCACCAAGATTCATGAAACACCATCAAGATAATACATTAATGACTAAACACAAGTTTTTCCTTTCTTCAACGATAACCCCAAGGCCTAACATAAGAACATCAATACACAAGCAATCAAGATGTGAATCCCACAAAACACTAATCACGAAACAAACAAACTAACGAAACGCAAATCATAAAACCAAACAAAAAAAAGGGAAACGAAGTCCGTAATATCTTACCAGAATAAGATCAAAAAGAGTGGCCTGATCAACTTTAACGAACTCCGTGTCGAAGTTTTTGAGTTCGTCATCATTCGTTTTATCATCAGCCACCTTCTGCAGCTCGACATGTTTCTTACAGTACTCAATAACCTTGGATAAGATCTTGCTGGTAACGTTGGGAAGAGGAATCCCGTTATCAGCGCAATCATCTTCGATCATATGCTTGATCGTCTGTGATTCTAGGGCAACAGCTTCTTCAACCTCGAATACTTCTCCATCGGAACTCTTCAAAGTCACCTTCTTCGACATATTGATTAAGAAGAAGAAGATCAAATATAGATTCCGGAAGAACCGGATAAAGCCAAAGCTAGATGTAATTTGGAAATGGGGGAATTGGGGAAAGCTATTAGGGTATTTATTGATTCGGTCTTTTCCTAATAATGCAGTCCCTTGTTTTGCTATCGGCACTCTTTTTCTAGTACGTAGACGGTTATGTCTGGCCGTGTATTGGTGTTGCATGCACATGTCCCCGCTAAGTAAATGAGCGACCCGGATATTTGATCAAAAATCTTAACCTAGTGGCTGATGTTGATCATTTGATATGCTAGCTCATTTGTACTACTCAAAATGAATAATCATCTAATGTTTAAGATCACGCAACCAACGGATGCACCAGTTCATCTAGATATGAGGCTTAAAAGTGAACGGTTCAGATCACAGGTTTGGGCCTTACATGTACCTTTAACGGGTGTGATCATTTGACTAACTTACATTCGGAAGAATGTGTACGGTGTAAACGGACTTGCAATTTGGTGTAAGTACCCTCCCCTGGAAAGTGGGGTAAACGGAGTTTCAGTCTAGTGTTTAAGAACATAAGGCCCACAGAGGGAGTATGATCTAGCCCCCGAACTCTAATGGGGCCATAAGAGTCAACGGTGGATGTGGTTGAGATTGTTTAGGAAATTTTTATAAAGAAACCATGTATTCCAACTTCCAAGCGAGAACGTTTAGTAAACTTTGTAACACGATGGCAGTCGTAAGCTTATAAGAAATTTTTCCAATGATTTTCTCGAATGTGTGGCTGATAAGAAAAATGATTAAGGACCATTAGATCATCAACTGGTCACCATTCTTACAGTGGGTCCCAGATTGAGGTGAAATCGAGATTGTCCAATTCCATACTATCCTTGGTTCATATACGAAATAACCATATGCAAAACAATGCATATAAACTCTCTCTCTCTCTCTCTCTCTCTCTCTCTCTCTCTCTCTCTCTCTCTCTCTCCCTTGAGATGATCCAAGGGACAATTTCTAAGCAATATGTAAGACTGAGAGACAACTGACAAGGGCTCTTTACGTCCAATCCTAGAGAACAATGAAAGTCAATGTGAAGAGAGCAATTGGGGATTCTTCCCCAATCTTTGGAGCACTTTCAATTTGCCTTGGGCTCTTTACATCCAATCCTAGAGAACAATGAAAGTCAATGTGAAGAGAGCAATTGGGGATTCTTCCCTAATCTTTGAAGCACTTTCAATTTGCCTTGATGCAATGAAGGAGGGATTTACTACAAGATGTAAGCTCGTCATTGGTGTTGATGGATGTCATCTGAAGGGCCCGTAGAGCAAAAACCTATTTGTTGCTATGGGAGCTAATGGGAATGATAACTGTATCCTGGAAGTCCGAGGATTGCCTACTATGCGCGTTATCTAAAGGGTGAAGAGATCATGCTTTTTTCAATCATGGTTATATGATTGTAGGGCCCTCTCCCTGTTCTGGCCTTTGGGCCAGCCCACAGCTACCTATCAAGCTAATGGGACGATCGACTAAACAACTTCTCAATATAGCTAGGTTAGCCCTCCCTTGGAATGAGAAGGTTGGTCCAATCCGTAAGAGATGCAAGTATATTGAATTATAGAATCATTCACAATAAATAGAAAGAAAAAAGTAAAGGTGGTAGACAATGAAACCAAAGAAGGATGGAAGTGATTTTTCTGGAGCTTAGATAAGAGATGTTGGCACAGTTTGTGTCCATTACTGGATCTCCATTTCTGATCAATAGAAGGTAAGAGAACTCCTCCATTTAGTTCAAACACATTCCTTTAACTATTAAGAATTATTTATTCAATTTTCCCATAAAGCTACTAAACATCTTTTGCTATGTTGTAACTAATGTGTTCTTCTACATAATTGTCTATAGTGGGGGCACTTGCCACCCTTTTATGTGAGACACCTCTATTCCAACTTCAAGCAAAAGTATCTAGGCAAGGTGTTGAAAAGGGAGGAGGCACTGGATGGATAAGTTGAAACAGAAATCTAACGGTGCATATCGACATCTGATGTCATCAAGAGAGAGTTCTAGTGTAGGCATGCCTTCCCAACAACAAGCAAGTGTGATATTTTGCTTAACAACAAGTGTGAGACTTTCAACAGTGCAATCTTGCAACACAAAAATAAGTAAATCATTTAGATGCTTAAGGAGAGTAGGAGATATATTACAAAAAGGTTGTAGTTAAGAGTGACAAGATGAGGAGATATATGTCTCTTGCCTGCCCTAAAATCCAATCATAGTTGGAGATCCTAAAAGACAAGGTCAAGTGTTCCTCCATATTGCAGAATGGTATTGTGGAGTTTGAAGTTACTAAGGGCAGCAACTAGGGGTTTCCAATTTAAGAGGGAGAAAGTGTGCATCCTAGTAGTGGCTGGAATTCCTTGGCAATAGCCTAAAAAGGTCAAGTTGTGGAGGATTACATGCATAAGGTGGCACCTAAATGGTCCAAATCTAAAGGAGAGGACAATTGAGGAGAATATATTACTTTATGGCAAGAACAAACTAACTAGTAGACGAAAATGTTTTGGGAAGAGGTAGAAGTATTAAATACTTAAGAAGTCCGCTTCCAAGATGAATGACAAAGTTCAAATAATAGTGTTATTAGCAGAGCTCTTGTAATTAGAGAAGTTTGACCATTTATATAGGAAGGAAAAGTCAAAAGTAGAAGTCAATGCTTAGAATAACAAGAATTTTGGAGGAATTGATGTATGCATCTACCGTAGGTGACTATGATTAACTGGAATTGATGAGTGACAGCGGCGCAAAGCAATAACAGGTGAATGTCTTTAAGTGGATCTGTAACAGGTGTTAAACCTAGAATTAATAAACAAGTGTAACTACAACTAGAATAGGTGTTAAACCCATAATTAATGAATGGCTTTAAGTGGATCAGTAACAGGTGGCTAGCAAATGCATTTAATTGGAACTAGAATAGGTGTTTAACGAGAAATAATGTCATTGTTGTTTAAACAAAATGAATGCATTTTATTGGAGCACTAATAGGTATTTAGAGATGCATGAAAGTCTTTATCTAAATGTGGTTATATGCGGTTCTTTTCACTAGATTGTATTAGATGAGGAATCAAATCTCCAGTTATTTTGATTGCATTTAGAAAGTATTTATTTAAATATATGCTTTTAGAATGAGTTTAGCTGCATTTAGAGGAAGCTATTCTATAGTTCTTTCAATTTATTTCAGATTCATTTATAATGTATTTACCTATATGTACACATTCTTCTTATCTCATTTCATTAGTGTCTCAACTAGAACTTGCAAATAGGAAAACATAGTAAAGAATATGAAGCATTGATATATTGGAAGATGCAGCTTTGACTTATGGATAATCTAGGAAGATACAACTTTCCACAAATTTTGCTACTATTCTAGAACTAGAAAATAACAAATCCAAGAGAAAAATCATACTACAAACAATATCTATAGCAACAATCATTGATCTCTTGCTAGCATGAATAGCTACTTCCATCTCCTTCTCATTCAATTTTTTAGGAGTTCTAGAATTATTACCTTTGAACTAGAATAGATGGGAGAATTCTTCCTTAAAGAGAACCCACATTAGCCCTCTATTTAATCCTTCCAACAATTCCAATTACACGTCCAAGAAATTCTCAAACAAGCTTTTGCATCACAAAATCACACTAGAGAGCCTCCTCTCTTACAACCGTTAGAAGCTTCTATTGAGTCCTTAATTTTGCCTAAAATAACCTTAGATTACTATTTTATTAGATCATTTAATAAGATAATTTTGTGATTTTAAATCAATTTTAGCTATAATCGATTATCCAATGGTTAATTTGAAAAGTTAACAATCGGATGACCATTATAGCTAATTATTCACATAAGATAATTCTAATCTTGTACTTTGTTTTTGCAGATAAGCCAAAGTACATTGGACGGTTCAGATCAACTTATTTTGATGGGTCCCACGCCACAAAACATGTGCAAATCTTGGCAAATATGACTAATCATGGGCAGATTTGACCAAATCTAAGCAGATCTGACCAATCATAGAGAGATCTGACCAAATCTTGACCCATCATGCCAAATTTAACCAACCCCCTTACAAAGGAAGGAAGGGTTGGATTAGGAAAGCTCCTCTTGTTTTTCTTCCTTCAAGGGTAGGAGCAAGTTGCTCCTCCCTCCCCCTTCCTCTTGCTTCTCCCTCATAGAGTAGAGGTGGAAGGACTATTCCTCTCCACCTCTATCTTCCTCTCCACCTCTCCCGTGTTCTCCTCTCACTCCCAGTCTCTCTCTTTCTCTCAGAATCCCTCTCTTTCATCCCGTTCACTGGCCGTGCATGATACACCAGACCTAGCTTCAATCTCTCTCTCGTGCTCTCCTTCTTGTTCCCGTTCGTTTTCTCCTTTTGACAGAGATGAGGTGGGAAGGACTGTTCCTTACCCTCTCTCTCTCTCTCTCTCTCTCTCTCTCTCTCTCTCTCTCTCTC
The DNA here is from genome assembly GCA_035236585.1 of Warburgia ugandensis. Classification (NCBI taxonomy): domain Eukaryota; kingdom Viridiplantae; phylum Streptophyta; class Magnoliopsida; order Canellales; family Canellaceae; genus Warburgia; species Warburgia ugandensis. The sequence continues at coordinate 48,227,713 of CP141129.1, forward strand.
TCTCTCTCTCTCTCTCTCTCTCTCTCTCTCTCTCTCTCTCTCTCTCTCTCTCTCTCTCATCACTAGCGATGTCCTCCAAAATCCAGCATTGCCAAAACCCTCTTCTCTCTGCTACTACCTCTTCACTTGACCCAGACGAGACTCGCACCCAATTGGCCGGACCTCCTCGGTAAGGCTGGATCGGGTGCCCATTTCTCTCCTATCTCTCCATTTTTCGGAAAACCCAGCTTCCAGAACAGCTCCCTGCTCCTCCCTTCCTTCTCTCCCCAGATCGGGTTTTCCCCTCTGCTTTTCCTCTCTTCTCCTTCTCCCCCATCTCTTTCCTCTCCTTCCCCATCTTTCTTCTTCTTCTTCTCCTGCATCTTCTTCTCTATTCGATTTCACCATATTGAAGTTTACTTTTTTGCAATGAGTGCCCTCTTCATGAATTGTCCTTTCGGTTTACACATATTTTCCTCTGCAACCAAATGCATCTGTTTATCTTTGTCCACATTATCCCAAATAAAATTTCTTTGGATTCTTTCACATTCCTTAATGGTACTCATTGGGATTGAAAATTAAGACATTGCACAATAAGGCATGCCTTCTATTGTTGCCTTAACTACCTAATCTTGCTGGCACTAGAAATTGTTTTCAATTTCCATCCTTTGAAAACTTTTTGGATCTTGTGTCTAATGCAGCTAAATGTGTTCTTTATTGGTCTTGACTTAGTAAATGGGATTCCTAGGGATTTATCATCATTCATCAAGTTCTTTGTGTAATATGCCTCTAAAAACATCTCTTCCTTTACAACGAACATTTATTAATAAAGACATAGATGACTTGTTTGTGTCAATTGGAAGTCATGTTTCTTTCTTGAAAGTGCCAATGATTCTTTGAATCATGATACAATTTTTTACGGCAGTAGCCACATATAGACGAACATCATAAGCCATAAAAATAAATAAATAAATAAAAGAAGAAGATGGGTGATAATTGTATTGTTTCGATGCAAACTATGGCCCTCTAGTTTTCTCAACTCAACTTTATTATTTATACTAAGTGATGAAGTTTCAAAAAGAGACACGGCAATAGAGGGTACCCCTGTAGGATACCTTTTCTTTGTTGAAACCATTTTGTTTGAGCTCCATTAACATTGATTGACATTTTTGCTAGTGTATCATAGTTCATAATCAATTTTGCCCAAACTTTTGGGAATTCAAATGCCCATTGTTTGTTCAATAAATTTACATATTAGGTTATTATAGGCTTTTTCAAGGTCTATCTTGATACAAATATTGCCTATTGTCCCTTTTTTCTTATTTTTAAAAAGTGTCATTATTTTGTGCCCCAGTAAAATGTTATCTTTATGCACAATCCTTTTACAAATGCCCCATGATTTTTGGTAATGATTTTAGGTAAGGCATTTCTATTCTATTTGGAAGGACCTTTGCAGGGATTCGATAACATTGCTGGCCTATCAATCTGAATATATCAATAGTAATGACATCACTCTCCTTAGATATCAAAATAATATTTGTTTTGTTGATTTCTTTTAAAATGTTCCCAGATCTAAATGCATCTTTTACCGTGCCACAAATTGAATTTTCGATCATTGGCCAACATTTCTTATAGAAACCGAAGTTGTAGACATTAGGATCTAGAATTTTATTTGGGTCTATTAAGAACAATGTCTTTTTGAACTCCTTGCTTGAAATGTCTTTCATACTATTAATAATATCTTCTTGACTAATCTTTTTTTATCAATGTTAAATTCTGAAAGTCATTTAAGACGTGAGCAGGTCCCTTATTAAAGAACTCATTAAATTGTGTTGATGTAAAGTCTTTGATTTGTTATGGTTCTATTAAGATGTATCCTTACTTATCCTTGATTTATTTGGTTCTTCTATTTGTCTTTTACAAGATATGACTGTATGGAAAAAATTTCTATTGAGGTCTCCTTCTTTTATCCATCTGCGCTCTTAGATCTTTAGTTCCAGTAAAGAATTAGGGCCTCACAATCACTAGCCAATATGCTTTTCTCTCATGCCTTTCTTCATTCATAGTTCGATATTTTGAAGTCCTATGGGTAGAGGAACCACACTAATCCATCTCGAACTTGCTGGTTAAACTCTATTGTGATGACCATATTAGAAGGCTAGTCCTGCAAAAAAATAACTCGATGCTAGGATGATAAAAAGCTCAACATCTCTTCTTCTTATTGCTTATTTATTGAATTAAAAATAAAAAATAAAAAAGTTCATCTTATTTAGAACCCCAATCATGACATGCCTTCTCTCTTGCTTCACACTTGAAATACACTGTTCTTATAGAGTTCAGAGTTCCTACAACTCCTTGTAAGGCTTGTTGAAAAACTTGTTGTCTAATATGATTAATTGCTCTTTATTCTTCAAAATGAATGGTATCATTTTTGTAATTTTCTAATCGTTCCAAATACCCACAGGTAACATTGATCAAATTTCGTTTTTCTCATTCTATCTCAGAGTATCCATTGTCCATTAACTAGAAACTCATATGAGTCCTTTTCCACTTTCCTTAAGTGAGCTTAGTCATTTTCAAGCTACTCAATGCCTCTTCTACGTAGTTCTTTTGAATTTCGAATAGTACTCAAGATCCTCTCTTTTCAATTATCTAATAAATCACTATCAGATTTTTCACGATAACAATTTAAGTCATCAAGTAATGACACCTTTTTTTTAATATTTTTTAATTAGCTCTTTTACTTGCATTCAATATTGCCAAAATTTTCAAAGTGCCACGCTTTTTAATTTTGGTTTGAGTTCCAAAAATGTTGCATTAATGGGAAGGTGTGAGGAGATAGAATTGATTCTTCAACAATGTTCATGAAAAAGAAGTGATTGGCATCTTTGTGAAAGGTTCACTTTAAAATTGAATTGAGAGACAAGTTGACATCAAATAGTTGTCTCCTTTTGTCACCATGGCTCCTTTGTCGGGTCCATGAGCCCAACAAGGTTTCCTTGTTAAAGAAGCTCGATTACTAAATTAAGCAGGGCTTAGGAGTTGTTAACCAATTAAAAAGGGCTTTTTCTATGATTTCTGGTTAAAGAAACGAACGAATTTGTCTGTTTCAATTCAACTGGAGTAGGCTGGACCTCAAAATGGAGTATATACTTGAATTGCATAATGGGAAGCGTGCGACGAGGCAGACAGTCCGTGGATTCTAACAATTAACATTAGGTGCTAATAAGGGACACGTGTCTCCGATGAAACAACTCATCTAGTGGAGTATCCTATGCCAAGGTTCCTGTGTTTATTGGACATCTCATCTGACGGTTAGGATCATCCAATTAAGGTCGTCAAGAATAAAACTTGATGGGAAAAACCTTGAAAAGCTGCCATATTCACTTTCTGCAAAACATCTTTATTCTAGATTCATTTGTCCCCAGCTGTTATACGGTGTTTTGCACATAAAAAGAAGCTCAGCATGTGTTGGGTTTAGAAAAAGAGCGGACTAGAGAGATTTACAACATGTTTTCAGGACTAGGAGGGTTGCAAGGGGCTGTTTTCTTGCCTCTCACTAAAGGATGAATGGTAACATCCATTTGGAAGACAATTGTTTGCTTGTTTTTTACACCTCAGAGAATCAAATGATACCTTTTACGTGAAATTCATGTCCCTATTATTTCGAAGATTAGAACAATTCAATATATCTTACTCTTGACATGGATGGCTAAGTCTGAAATTCTCTTTCATTGGATGATTTTTAACTGTTATTTTTTTAAGTTGAAAAATGATAAATGAAACTAATTTTGCAACTTAATACATTTATAACTAAGATTGTCCAATGAATAAAAATTTTGTAGCATAACCCATCCAACTCGAGCCAAATTGTGAACAATTTTAAGCAGGCCCATACTGAAACTCAATACTAAATTATTAATTATTCTAGACAAATTTATCTAGGAACCACCATCTCCACTAAACCAGATGTCGCCACGTGCACCTTAAACCCCGGTGTTCCCAAATTTCTAAAAGCCCAAATCCAAACCCTAACCTCTTGACAAGGCTCCGTAAAACTCCATTTACGGTCCATTTCACCCGCGTCCCTCCATCAACATAAAATAATCCTCGTAATCCGCTTAAGCAGTGGCCCTACAGTCTCACTCCATGGGGCTTAAAAACATACACTCTGTATGAATTTTGCTTTACAAATGAGTACAAGAACAAAAAACATGTCCTTTTGCTGTTAGTCTCATCTGATAGAGATGAAGAACATGCGCTTTCAAGGCTCACAAGCACTGTAAGCTGCTCGAAACCATATGCTTTTCATGAGTGGGCAATGTTGGGCAACACCAGGAACCTACTACTTTTAACCTGGACAATTCACAATTTGCTCCCGCCATGCAAAATATACCAAATCCTATATAAATTTAAAAGTACTGCTAAATGCATATGAATATGTAACCAGAGTCTCAAGCTCGCTAAAATACTACCCAAAGCATCTTGCTACAGTCATCCCATTATTTAAAACGGGTATCAGCATATCATTCGAAGGCCCACTGATTCTCCCTGCGGACTTCCTCTTCTTCCTCCGGAGTGGGGTCCTTGATGTTGAAAGTTTTCCTTATCTCTTCAGGAGTCTTACCCCTAATCATGTCTGCCACAGTCTGGCAAGTTAGATCCAGCAGACTCTTGATCTTTAGGTAGTCGGCCGCCTGAAAAAAGGATATGAAATACATGGTGGGAACCTCGAAAACACACATCTTCTAAGTAATTCATTATGCATACAAACCAAAGCATAGATGTAAAGCGATTTCAATTAGAGTACAAGCTCTACATCCACAAGCTACCTAAACAAATTGAAGCAATTTTATCTAGATTAAGTGGATATTAACATGCACCAAAGCAAACGACGATCATATCTGCTTGTGATACAATGAGGGCAGCAGGAATGCCACTGACGGTTTAATCGCACGTGCAGAGAATAATAATGTGCTATAAGGACCAAAAATATGTAAAAAGCAGTTAATTTGTGTTTGCACCTCTGAAGCCAGCCTTGCGATCACGGGTTCAAGGCGAGGAATCAGCCTCTTGCAAAATGTAAGGTAAGACTGCCTACTATAGGCCCTTGTAGTCCGCCCCTTCCCTGGACCCCGCATAAGCGGGAGCTTCATGCACCGGGGCTGCCCCTTTTTTGCCGACCCCTAATTGGGATAAGGTCTTGATGATGATGATGACCTCCGAAGCCAACCTCAATCATTTCCACTATATAAAAATGATCCCATATGGCATGCAGAAAATACCAGATGCACATGTGGTGGGATGAATGGGGAAGGAGAAACGTGACGGCATTTATCTGAAGCATCCACAAATTCATAAACTTAACTGTGAAATGGAAAGAAATAATTAGAAATAATCCAACAGAAAAACACCTCCAGTTACGTAGTGGGAGTAACAAAGGAAAGAACATTTCTGTCCTTGCAGTTGAGAAACTTGATTCTTGGAATGATACAAAGAATTGCAAGATCTAAGCATCCATTTGAGGCCACAGTCCAACCAGTAGAGAGAAGACGGGGTCAACAAGAAAGACATGCACCCAACCCATAATGAATTGGTCATACAAATAACAGAACAAGAAACGAATTAGTTGACACCAAATAAGCACGAGTCAACAACACTAAACCTTCAATCCACCCACCTGAGAAGTGCACATGAAATTTTTTTATATTCTACAAAGCACATGCTTCTTCTTAACTTCGAACTTATCTGTACATGATATTTCTTGAAGACAGGCATTCCTTCCATTCAGTGATACCATCGAAATATTGTCATTTGCAGGTGAGAGACTTCATAAACCCAATATCACTTTTTCATACTTGTACTCCCATCTCTTTTTCAAATTTCTACCACATGGTTAAGCAGGGATCAGCAGTCAAAATCTCTCCTTACAGCATGCGTGAGTGAAAATCTGACTATACCAACAGAAAGAGATGCATAGAGAGACGAGAAAAAAACGGTTATCCTCACAGTAGCTTATTTGAATAAGAAGTTGAGAGGTAAACTCCCAGACAATTTCAAAATGAATATGATGCTAAAACTAGGAAAGCTAGCAATTTCAAAACAAATACAAGTTAATCTAGAATGTAAATCATTATATTTACATTTAAAATCAAATATACAGTGTACTCTACCACAGTCATGCAAAGTCAGCCGACATACAACCAAGACCATCCACGAGCAGTTGTTATCCTCTTCAAAACGCAGCAGACCTACAAGAGACTTGATATCTAACCACACCTAAAGATGGAAGCTTAAAAAGACAAAGACAAATGCAAGCACAAAATTTCAAGTTCTCAGCCTAAATATCATTCTATCTCTAAACACCTCAGCTGCTACAAATTCTAACCTAAGTGGGAGAAACCAAGTTTCCCAATTCGTGTTTTGGAAACCAGTTTCCCCAGCTGGAGAAACCAAAGTCCATCCCAATTTAATATTTATTTTTCATCTCTTATAAGTTTCACAATTTTTTACTCATTCTTTTTGCATCATTTCCCCAACCAAGCTTGTTGGTTTCCGGCATCCATCCTCCAACTGACAACTAAGCTAAGCACCACCAGTTATACTTTCTTAATCCAACCCCTTATTTGAAAGGAAACTCTACGACATCAAAACAACACTATCCTTCACCAGAAGATGGATTGGCTAAAGGTAATTCAGGGGTTTACTTAATTGCACTCTGAATCTCCTATTCAGAATGGAGAATCTATCCAACATAGCTTCTTACTCTGCCCTGTTGTTGGTAGGAGGGACTTCACCTGAAAGCTTCAAGGATTCATTATTCAAACCACAATAAAAAGACTTTTAAGGCAGCAATGACACAAAAACATAAATTCCTAGACCGAGTACCCACGCGCATGGCAAATAAATAACAATCTGTTTAAGGAAATAGACACTTAAAGTGCTAGGTCATGGCAACCACATGGTGAGATCCACCCAACAAACCACTGGCGATAACAGCAGCAACGACCACCTTAAAGAGATAATACCATGCACTCTTTATTATGCCAATCAATGAGACAGTAACACACAAAACTCAGCCCTCAAAACAATGCTCAATCTGAAAAACTTAATAAAACAAACATAAACAGGTAAACACAAGTTTTCCTGCAATGATTCTAACAATAACATCTTATGAGCAAACTCTAAATATCCTACCCTAATTGCCCCGTTTCATATAAAAAAAGACCAAATAAACAGAGTGAGAAAAGAAACCAAAACAAGCAACAGCATCACCTGCACAACCATATCAAACAAACACTCGTCGTCGTCATCAGGGCCTTATTTCGATTAGGGATCGGCCATATCAGACAAACAATCAGAAGAAAAAACTAATTCTAAAACCCTAAAGCAAATGCATCAGCCAAACACCAACACAAACCTAATCAAAATCCCCAAAACCCAAAAGCAGACACACAGAACCCATATACACAAAACCAAAAACAAACAGAACCCAAATCGCAAGAAGCCAAGAAACTCAAACCAAAAACCAAACGAAGAACAAAACAGAAAACAAGGACCGAATTTCTCACCAGAATGAGATCGAAAAGCGTGGCCTGATCAACCTTAACAAAATAGGTGTCAAATTGCTTGAGTTTATACTCTTTCCCCTTGTCATCACTCTCCTTCGCTTCCTGAGCGTGCTCCTTACAGTACTCAATCACTTTGGACAAGATCCTGCTGGTAACGTTAGGGAGAGAGACCCCGTAATCAGAGCAAGCATCCTCATCCAAACACTCCTTGATCGCCTGTGATTGCAGGGCTACTGCTTCGTCAACCTCAAAAACTTCTCCATCGGAACTCTTCAAAGTCACCATCTTCGTCAACATCTTCAATCTTTCTTGATGTAATCCCTCCACAAGCCCTGGACAGAGAAAGATGACTTGGGGGCGAAGTAATAGGCTATTTAACATTAATATATGCAGGCTGTGTTTTGACATGCACACTCTTTTCTATCATCCGTGGCAGTCATTGGTTTGTCTAATATCTCCTGTGATATTTAAGATGCGTGTCCAACATCTTTTATGATATGTGAGATATGTGTTATATGTCCTGTTGTTTTGTGATATTTCTATGATATTTTTGATGATATTTATAAGATATATATATATTTTTTATAAAAATTAACTAATATAGGGGTTCAACGACCGTCAAAGTATGAAACTTTCAAAGTGCAATATATAATTTCACGAGACTAACATAAAATTCATCTTGATAGGATAGGTTGATTATTATTTTACTTCATTAGCAAAATGCATAAATAGTTTAGATTGCTAAAAAAGAGCATTCTAGAGAGGGGCCTACGTAAAGAGTATTTACCCTCGATGAGCATGCAATTATATAAAAAACATCCATCCCATGTCGCAACGACCTAACTTCATCTTCTAAACTACATTATTAAAGATGCAAAGCATGTTAGTTTCATTGTAGGAATGCTTCTTCCAAGTCTCTTTCATTGAGGAATTTAGTGCATTGTATTTATTCTTCCTTATTCCTCATTAGTCGCATGTAAAATCATTGTGTATGGTCATAATACGCAATGCCACAATTATATTTCTAGATACAACTCAATGAATTTGTATTGCACATCCTTGTTACTCATATTTTTCTCTCTCTTCCACATGACCCCAAAAGCTCTGTCCAATTCTAGCTGTCCTTTGCTCGTTGGCCCCACGAAACTTGCATAAAAATTGACCATGACGAAAATCTAAACTGACAGAAGCATCGAGCAACAAATACGTCAGATGACTCAGTGGCAACCAGTCAGCTCCTTAGAGAGAGAGAGAGAGAGAGAGAGAGAGAGAGCACTTGTGCGAGCTTTGCGGGAAGCTGGATTTTACCCTCACCAACCCGGGATTTTCGCCCAAGCAAATCTAGGGTTTTCAGTAAGATGCTGGATTTTCTTCCACCTAACGCGATGTGGGTTTTTGCAGGAGATTTAAGATAGATCATGTGGAGTAGCTGCTCTTTGATTGTTTTTTCGGTGAACGCGACTACATTCGCCTAGATCTGATGCCAGGAAAACTTTTCCCCTTGCTTGTCGGGAGTAAGATCCAGTGCTGGCGAACGGGTTTTCCACCCTGCTTGTCGAGACAATAGCAGCAGCTGCTGAAGAAGTATTTCTCCCCTCTGGTTGCCAAAACTGAGAACCAATCGACGGGGAGAGAAACGCAGGAACTCCAAGTCGGGCCTACTCCTAAGAGATGTTGAAGACGCCCTTTCCCTCTCTCTCTAAAAAACATTGTTTCTCTCAGTCACTCTCTCTGAAAGAGGAACAAACTTCACACTTAGCATGTTACGACAAAAGTTAAATAAATATCGAAGATATATCAAAAATATTACGATTAAATAAATTTAATATCTAAAATATGTCAAAGATATCGTTGTTAAATAAATTTAATATTTCACATATACTAAAAATATCACAGTCAAATAAAATGCACATTTAAAATATAACATTATATTTCAGAAACACTATACATAAGTAAATCCTCCTTAGTTCTTTTTCAAAAAGGACAATCTTATTCGTTAGATGATGGCGTTCTATCTCTCTAATTTAGACTTTTTAGTTAAACCAAAGAACGGTGTTTGAAACCATCCAATTGGGATTTTTAGTGCACGATCTTCCATAGATGAATGGTTGCGATGCCGCTGTCGGACCCACAAGCACCCCAAAATGAAAGTTCTGTCAATAAAAGAATTCTTGGATCATGGTCAATGGGGCCTTGAACCAACAACCTCTTAGCTACGTGGTCAATGTGATGGCAATTCATATATTCAAGGGCAATAAGTTCGTGGGGCCCATTTTGCCGTGCTGTTAACACAATCTAAGAAGTACAAGCAAATCAACGCTTTCAACAAAGTTGAATAATTTTAGACTGATTAAGGATAATTTAGTTTTCTCAATTTAATTTCTATTCCAGGGACCATCGTAACTAAGATCATCGGACTCCAATTTTGCATGAAAAGCCCTCATATTTGGATGATTCTACTAGTTTATCTCATTGCTCCAGTTTTAGATCTATTGTAAATCAAAATTTATGATCATTGAATAATTCTAGGAGGGAAAGATAGTATAGTATGCAACACCGTGGCTACTTGTTGTAGTGTGCCCCATTTTTGCACGACGGCCCCTCTAATGGCTGACCATATCCATCCATCTAATTTCTGGAACATTAAAAAACTAGTTTTCCAAAAATAGCAAAAATTGGACGAGTTTGGAATTAAAATTTATGTACTTTTGATCGCACAACATATGAATGGTGGGAAACAATTTTGCCGTATTTAACAAGTAAGAAACACCATTTTTCAATGTTATAATAAGCTAGTCCCCTTGATGTTGGTATATAAGATATTTAAAGGCAGATAAATCAAATGGATAGGTCTGATCAACCATTGACGATGCCCAGCATGCGAGTAGCTGTTGTGTGGCACACAATGCTATCATTCCTCCAAATCCAAAATCCAGAGTCTGAATTTTAGACAGAGAGTGAAAATACAATTTTAGGACACTAGAATCATCCAATCAACAAGCTTTCTGTAGCATGGACATTCACTGCCCAAGCAATCCCATGAACAGGTTGATCATCCAAAGTTGGATCCATCGTGAAAAACTAGGGACCCAGATGTCAGGCCGAACTTGGATCAGGATGACATATAACAAAGTCATGCTATGGTTTGGATCTCCACCGGAGAATTGCGCACTAAAGGCAAAATTATGTGGGAATTCACGGTCAAGTTTGGGCGTCTCCCTTACATCAAGCAGGATGTTGGTTAGTGGGAAAAAAAAGAAGTAAGAATTTTTAAGAGTGATGGTGGAAGATCACAGAAGGTGTAAAAATAGCATCTTGCAAAATGCAAGGTAAGGTTGCATACTATTAATCCTTGTAGTCTGCCCCTTTCTTGAACCCAGAGACCTCAAAAGGGCCATAAGCCATGTATCAAGCAAATCTTGGATGGCCCCGGATGTTAGTAAGATCAAATAAACTTTTATGGGTAACTTCTCTAACTCACTCAACATGGAGTTATTATCCAAGGGAATTCTAGTAATGGTCTCAAGTGGGCAATAACCTAAAAAGGTCAAGTTGTGGAGGATTACATGCATAAGGTGGTACCTAAATGGTCCAAATCTAAAGGAGAGGACAATTGAGGAGAATATATTACTTCATGGCAAGAGCAAACTAACTAGTAGACCAAAATGTTTTGGGAAGAGATAGAAGGATTAAATACTTAAAGAAGTCCTCTTCCAAGATGAATGACAAAGTTCAAATAATAGTGTCATTAACAGAGCTCTTGTAATTAGAGAAGTTTGACCATTTATATAGGAAGGAAATGTCAAAAGTATAAGTTGAAGCTTAGAAGAACGAGAATTTTGGAGGAATTGAAGTAATCATCTACCGTAGGTGACTTTGATTAACTGGAACTGATGAGTGACAACGGTGCAAAGCAATAACAGGTGAATGTCTTTAAGTGGATCGGTAACAGGTGTTAAACTTAGAATTAATGAACAAGTGTAACTACAACTAGAATAGGTGTTAAACCCAGAATTAATGAATGTCTTTAAGTGGATCAATAACAGGTGGCTAACAAATGCATTTAATTGGAACTAGAATCAGTGTTTAACTAGAAATGATGCCATTGTTGTTTTAAAAAAATGAATGCATTTTATTGGAGCACTAATAGGTACTTAGAGATGCATGAAAGTTTTCATCTAAATGTGGTTATATGCAGTTCTTTTCACTAGTTTGTATTAGATGAGGAATCAAATCTCCAGTTATTTTGATTGCATTTAGGAAGTATTTATTTAAATATATGCTATTAAAATGAGTTTAGCTAGATTTAGAGGAAGCAATTCTATAGTTCTTTCAATTTATTTCAAATTCATTTATAATGTATTTATCCGTATGTACACATTCTTCCTATCTCATTTCATTAGTGTCTCATCTAGAACTTGCAAATAGGAAAACATAGTAAAGAATATGAAGCATTGATATATTGGAAGATACAGCTTTGACATATGGATAATTCAGGAAGATACATCTTTCCACAATTTTTGCTACTATTCTAGAACTAGAAAATAACAAAAACCAAGAGAAAAATCACACTACAAACAATATCTACAGCAACAATCATTGATCTCTCTCTAGCATGAATAGCTACTTCCATCTCCTTCTCATTCAGTTTTTTAGGAGTTCTAGAATTATTACCTTTGAATGAGAATGGATGGGAGAATTCTTCCTTAAAGAGAACCCACATTAGCCCTCTGTTTAATCCTTCCAATAGTTCCAAAATTTCCTAGCAAGGTTATTACACGTCCAAGAGATTCTCAAACGAGCTTTTGCATCACAAAATCACACTAGAGAGCTTCCTCTTTTACAACCATTAGAAGCTTCTAGGGTTGCAACCTACAACCTTACTATGCGAGTCAAAAAAGGATTTTACTTTTAGACATGCCTCCCTTATTTGTGAAATCTCTACAAATCTTCAAAATGTGTTGTTGAAAATAAGGAAAGGTAATGAAATTTAATGATTTTCTTGTAAAGGATGGGGATTGTTGACTAATTTGAGGAAAAACTTTGATTAGGACTTAAGTTTGAAGAAGATGATGGCATAATCCATTTCTCCCCAACTTTCATCTTTGTCTGACACAACATACTTCGAATGCTATTAAAGTTACCACATTAGATAATATCAACATAGATAAATAATGCTATCACACATTAAAAAGCAATAGATATGTGGGAAAAAATAAAAAGGGCATCACGGTGCATGAAGCTCCTGAATATGCTAGGTCGGGGAAAGGATGAACAAAAAAATGTCTATAGTATACAACATTACCTTGCATTTTTGTAAAAGACTATTTCCACATCTCGAACCCACAAGCTCAAAAATAAACATTGCAAATAGCCAATTTAACAAAGGTAGAATTGACTATATCATTTACTTTAGGTTGTACCTTGACACTAATAAATGTTTTGGGGCAAAATGAATATTCTAACATAGTTTAGGGAGAATTTGAGCCCTTTTGCCTTTTTCTTTTTTAAAGTTAGAAAAGCACACCCATACACATTTTCAAACCATTGTCACCTAGACATGGGACTTCTAGCATTGAAACATATAAATGTTGCATTTTTAACTTTTTTGGCTAAAGGATCATAATTAATTAAAATTATAAAGTAGTTTTGAATTACATACTTGGACTTGACTCACCAACGGCGGAGCCTTGGCACAGCAATAAAAGTTGTTGTCATGTGACATTGAGGTCATGGGTTCAAGGCATGGAAACAACCTCATGCAAAATGCAAGGTAAGGCTGTGTACTTTAGGCCCTTGTGGTCTGCCCCTTCCCTAGACCCCGCATAGGCAGGAACTTCGTGCATCGAGGCTGCCCTTTTTTACTTGACTCACCAAACAGCACAACACACAATAAAGGTTGATTCTTACAACTTAACATTGTCTCTAGTACCGACTCCTAATGCATCTTCCCACACAGCACAAATAATAGATTAGGGGACTACATCAATCCACTAACTTGATTGATTAGTAGTAATATCTTCATTTGAAGTGAATCTGCTACTTAATTCCCTTTCTTAAAGACAAGAGAGACTTAATCTTCTAGAAGTCATACATTAATGCTTTGCATTTTTTTTCTCATCTTCCTCATTCACCTTTCCATTGTATTCACTTATTCTTGCTCCCAAGATTGGTCATGCTCAATATTGCCTTCGACCAGCAAAGTATTTATGTAAATGTTAGTTACTAATTGCAAATCATGATATAATGCCACTGATTCCACTTTTATTATTTTTCATTTGTTTCAAATACATTGTATAAGTTGCTATGAAATTTTCATTTTTATCACTTATGACCATTCCTGCTCTTGATTTCCTTGGGTTTCCTTTGGTTGCTCTACTAAAGTTTACTTTTTCACAATGAGTGCCCCCTTCATGAATTGAAGTATTTTAGTCCCAAGTACTCCCATTCCTTTTGGTTTACACATCTTTTCCTATGCAACCAACTGCATATGTTTATCTTTGTCCACATTATCCCAAATAAAATTTCTCTGGATTCTTTCACATTCCTTGATGGTAGTCATTGAGATTGAAAATTAAGACATTGCACAGTAAGGCATGCCTTCTATTGTTGCCTTAACTGCCTAATCTTGCTAGCTCTAGAAGTTGTTTTCAATTTCCATCCTTTGAAAACTTTTTGGATCTTGTGTATAATGGAGCTGAATGTGTTCTTTATTGGTCTTGATTTAGTAAATGGGATTCAAAGGTATTTATCATGATTCATCAAGTTCTTTGTGTAATATGCCTCTAAGAACATCTCTTCCTTTACAATGAACATTTATTAATAAAGACATAGATGACTTGTTTGTGTTAATTGGAAGTCATGTTTCTTTCTTGAAAGTACCAATGATGCTTTGAATTGTGATACAATTTTTTTACGGCGGTAGCCACAAATAGACTGTAATAACCCAAAGATATTAATCGTTTTAAAATAATAAGAGGGGTAAAATTGTAAATATGCATGGGCCTACAGTGCGTGGGACCCACAAGGAGGCTATAAAAGCCAGCCCTGTCTCGTGTGCGGCCAAACCATTCACTTTTGAGTTCGGTTTGGCGAAGCAGGGCACGACGCGGGACCCTCCGAGCAGGCGCACGCAGGGGCGATCTAACCACGGTAGGCCACCCTCCACATTCCCCTGTGTTTCCTATTACTTCTGCTGTTTTTTTACGCCGGAAAACGGTGTGGATTGCCGTTTTCCGGTGAACAAATAGGCAATACTGGTTTTTGTAAAATAAACAGATGAAACGGTATCAGATTGTGATCTGAACCGTCCATCATAGGCATTGTAATATGAACAACAAACCCATGAATTTTCATGGTGATCGGACGGCTGGATATGCCGGAAAACTCATAAAACAGTATAGGGAAGAATTTTAGGGACGTGACAAAAATCGTGTAAAAACACTAGGGAATGGCATAGATGGTTGAAAATGAGCTCATATATGGAATCTACGTGAAAAACTGAATGAAACGGTGCAAAAATCGCACCATTTGGACACCTGTGCGTCGCCGGCGGCGACTGGAGTCCGGCCGTCTTCTCCGGCGACGGCAGCCGTTGGTGACACGTGTCACCCTTGTCGCACGCCATGTAGGCGCCACGTAGGTGCCACGCAGGCGACACGCATGCAGGCAGCACACGCCAGACACACGACGCCACGCGCGCACAAAGACTCGCACAAAGACGCGCCCACACACACTACACGTGGCGCCATACACCACGCGCCACGTGGAAAGCTGTTCACCGACAAACCGACAGACGTGCGCACAAAAATCGACGCACGGAGACCGGTGCACGCGCGTGCAAGAAAAAGGCACACGCGCGTGCGCGCCTGGGAAAAACGACGCCGGGCGCGTTCGTGCAAGCGCCCGCACGGAGATGCGGCCGCGTACGCGTTCGGCCGCGTCTCGTGCATGCGCCCGCCGGAAAAACGACGCCTAGCGCGTCGGGGCAAGCGCCGCACGGGGGACAGGCGTCCGCCTGTCCAGCGCGTCCGTGGGCGCGCTGCACGGGCGCGAACACGTGCGACGCATGCGATCTTGATTTTTTGGGTCCTTTGACCGTTCATTCATAAAAACTTGATTTTTAGAGCTACAGAGGTCCAAATCGCGATCCTAAGAGGCGTTGTGACCGTATCGACGGCGCGGACCTAGATGTGACTTGAAAAGTTAGATATAAATTCTGTTTTTAGAGTTAAACCACAGAATGTGGTTAGATAGTCTCAATTAGGCTGATCAATGGATGATCAGGCCTTAGAGGTTGATAGTATACATCAAAAGCGAGATAATCTAAGAGATTAGAGGGTTAAACGGTATTGAATTACTAAATGATGGAAGATTTATGATGTGACAGGTACGTCAGAGCGCGCCACGTGATACGTCAGAGCGCGTCACGTGATATTTCCACGCGCTTGATTTGAGCATTTCATTTTCTGAGGTAGGTGATTATATTCAATTATTTCATGATTTCAATAACCATGAATGGATTTTAAAGCTTTGAGACATGCGTTTTACATCTTCTCATGTACATAATTAGATCCCTATTTTCATGTTACAGTATGACTTTTCTATTGGAAATGACAATGCTTGTCGGGCTTTAATTGTATTATTGAGATTATTTATAATGTATTTACAAGGTTTGTAAGATTTATACCTTGTCGATGATTTATGACGGTCTTTGTCACCGGTGGGTACTATGCTAGGAGGGTTGTAGGGTTGGCCACCCGCCCTCTGATTTTGTGATGAGGATGATGATAGACACCGCCCTAGAGTGATACAGGGCCGTGCACGTAGGGGTGGTATCATGGGTAGTCCCCCTACGGTCCGTTCCTTCCCATGGGGACGGAGAAAGTCTCTCGTTTGGTGTCGACGAGGAGCGGCGGTGGTTTAGACACGATGGGGTTGCCACTGCAGCATAGTAACCCATATTGTTGTGCATGTTTATATGATGTTGTATGTATGGTGAACCGGGGCAAGTCGAGCCTAGGCCGTGAGAGACTCAGGGGCTGATGTTGACTGCACGGGAGGTACCAACGTTAATATGGATATACATCACCGGTGATTGAGTATATTGAGAAATTTTAATATAGTTTTGATACAGTGTTTTGGGTATCAATGATTGCACGCATATCTTTTGATTGAGTATATTGAGAAATTTTAATATAGTTTTGATACAGTGTTTTGGGTATCAATGATTGCACGCATATCTTTCGATTGAGTATATTGAGAAATTTTAATATAGTTTTGATACAGTGTTTTGGGTATCAATGATTGCACGCATATCTTTCCATTGAGTATATTGAGAAATTTTGATATAGTGTTGATACAGTGTTTTGGTATCAATGATCACATGCATATCTTTCCATTGGGTATATATACTCGTATGGTTTTGATGTACTTTCCATGTATTTTGATCATGCCATGCATGCTATATTGATTTACCTCGGCATCTGATTTGTGAAAGTGGTGATTACAAGCATTTCAGTTATTTGACGTGTTTTGGGTGTGCTTCCCTTATGAGAATTATATTGCAAACTTTGTTAAATTTTATTTGAGTGTAATCTCCTACACAAGCATAGCTTGCTGAGGCATTGCCTTGTTTTGCAATGCCTCAGATTTGGGACGCGATAACAACAAGGGAAAGCAGGCAGAGTAGCGGGGATCAAGAAGGAGGCTTGAAGACATTCTATTTTATTTTCTCCTTCGGACATATATTAGAGTATGTCGTTTGGATTAGACTTTTGAGATTTTCTTAGATGTGGATACATATTATGGATTGGACTCATATTATGTTATGGAGGATTGTCAAAGTTAGATGGAGATATTGTGGTGATTATGGATGGAACCTGGTGACGATTGATTTACTATCATCTTTAATTATCCAAAGGTGTCTATTTTGGTTTTTAATCGAGCATGCTCAGAGTATCAATGTTTTATTGTTGTTTATGATTATGGTTTTGAATGAGGTTGACCCCCGAAGTTTACGCTTTCGAAAAATTCTTTTAAAGCTGCGTTAAAAGCTCTATGATATAAAATTTTAAAATTTTAGGGATCCCGTCTATTTTCTTAAAACAGATTGTTATTTTTATTTTAATGAGGAAAAAGTTTGTTAAAATTCGGGGTGTCACAGTTTGGTATCAGAGCCCAGGTTCATTCCATCATCACCACTTTAAGAGTCCAAATTGAGTTACAGCAAATGAGTGTTTGGGATTGAGATAGAGATAGGAGAATTACTTACATGATATTATATTGAAACATTGGCAGATGGCCCCTCGACGGAAGACAAGATCCACCCCTATTACACCAGTCGCTACTCCTATTGCGACACCTGAACAAGGGGATTCAGAGGCTGATATAGTAGCCCGTGTGGTTCAGAGCTTATGCCACGCTCGCTCAACGGATGACACAGGCGGTACGCGGCAAGACGGGCTATTCACTGCTCGTCCATCGATGACCGCAAAGGCGGCAACTCGTGGAGACACTTCGACAAATCATCCCACCAGTGCACGGACAGCTCCTATGCCGGAGATACAGAGGGAGGATCCTCGAAACAACCTGATCCATCAGCAAAACAACTTGAGAGGTTCCAGAAGATGGTACCCTCTTTCCGTGGACAAGGAGACCCAGCAGTAGCAGAAAAATGGTTATTTCAGGTCGAGAAGGCCTTTGAGGGAATGAAAATCCAGCCAGAGGATCAAGTGAGATTGGCGACTTTCTTGTTGATAGATGAGGCTGGGTTTTGGTGGAGGACCCAGCAACAGACTCGTTTCTTATCCTCACCACCACCACTATGGAAGGATTTCAGAGAGATCTTTGACAAGCAGTACTTTCCTCCTCATGCCCTACATGCCATGAGAAGGGAATTTGCTACATTAACTCAAGGGAGTATGACGGTTCCACAATATCTGAACCGTTTCACTACATTGAGGAGATTTGCGTATACATCCTTTGTCTCAGACAAGGAGGATACAGAGAGATTCGTTGATGGGCTACTACCACAGTTGAGGCATGAGGTACTCATTGCATGTCCAACCACGGTGACGCATGCTGCAGACGTAGCTTCCATGCTTGAAAAAGACTTATCACGGAACAGGAGAGAGATGGGTCAGCCCTTTAAGGGCAAGAGACCCTTCATGTCCACACAGCCCCAAGGGGGTCCAGATTATCAGTACCCTTCGAGACAGAGGAGAGACAACAATAGGAGAGTGTGCTCTCGTTGTAAAGGTCGACATATGGGCCGACCATGTCCGGGAATGGGCCGTCAGCATCAAGGCCCACAACAGTTCTATCATCATCAGCAGCGGCGTACCGGCCCAGACAGCCATTCGGATGCTTCGGATGTGGCGAGGCAGGTCATGCGATCAGAGATTGTCCAAGAGGTCAAAGAGACAAGACAGTGAGGACAGATGCTACTACAGAGGCAGTGCCACGTAGTCAGGGACGTGTCTTTGCTATTACGTCGAGGCAGGCACAGGCCTCAAACCAGGTGGTGGAAGGTACTTTCTTAGTAGCTGATAGACATGCTAGAGTTCTTTTTGACTCAGGGTCTACACATTCATTTATTTCATATGTGTTTGCATCATGCCTTGAATTATGCACACACGAATTAGCATTTGGGTTAGATGTATTGATGCCGACAGGAGAGGCAGTCGAGGCTACGAAATATATTGAGAAGGTACCAGTGGAGATATCCGACATTAAGATGGATGCTGACCTTATCCTTTTAGATATGATGGATTATGATATCATCTTGGGGATGGATTGGTTAGCTACTTTTTGGGTTACGATAGATTGCCGTAAGAAGCAAATCAGATGTTGTGTGCCTGATCGACCAGTGGTTGTAGTCCAGGGGAGGAGTGATAGTGGCCCTTGTGTTATCTCGGCCATGAGAGCAGCTCGATGTTACGCTCGAGGTTGTCGAGTGTTTTTGGCCTGCGTCACGACGATTGACAGTGAGCAGCCACGGATTGAGGAGATTGATGTGGTGCGAGAATTTGCCGATGTGTTTCCAGACGAGCTACCAGGACTGCCCCCATGCAGGGAGATTGATTTCACTATAGATTTAGTGCCGGGCACAGCACCTATTTCTAAGGCACCCTACAGGATGGCCCCTGCAGAGTTGAGAGAGCTCCAAGTACAGTTGCAGGAGCTTCTGGATAAGGGTTTTATCAGACCGAGTGGGTCTCCTTGGGGAGCACCAGTTCTCTTTGTTAAGAAGAAGGATGGATCTTTGAGGCTATGCATCGACTATCGGTTGCTGAACAGTGTTACCATAAAGAATAAGTACCCCTTGCCTCGTATTGACGACTTATTTGATCAGTTGCAATCAGCAAAGGTCTTCTCTAAAATTGACCTGAGATCAGGCTACCACCAATTGAGGGTTAGAGAAGAGGATATTCCTAAGACTGCATTCAGGAGTCGGTATGGCCATTATGAATTTGTGGTAATGCCTTTTGGTTTAACAAATGCACCTGCAGTGTTCATGGATTTGATGAACAGAGTATTTCGAGCTTATTTAGATCGGTTTGTAATTGTCTTCGTGGATGACATCCTGATCTACTCTCCTAGCCATGAGGCCCATCGAGAGCATCTTCGCACGGTGTTGGACGCGCTTCGCTGTCATCGCTTGTACGCGAAACTCAGTAAGTGCGATTTTTGGTTAGAACAGGTGCAGTTTTTGGGACACGTGGTATCCAAGGATGGTGTGGCCGTGGACCCAGCCAAGGTGGAAGCTGTTGTACATTGGGAGAGGCCTACGACAGTGACAGAGATTCGTAGTTTTCTTGGTTGGGCTGGTTATTATCGACGATTCATTGAGGGTTTCTCGAAGATCGCTTTGCCGTTGACCACCTTGACTAGGAAGGATACCAGGTTTGTATGGACAGATGTTTGTGAAAAGAGCTTTCAAGAGCTCAAGAAGAGGTTGACTACTGCGCCAGTACTGGCCTTACCTTCAGGGTCAGGTGGCTATGTGGTGTTCTGTGATGCATCAGGCAGAGGTTTAGGAGCGGTGTTAATGCAACATGAGAGGGTTATTGCCTATGCGTCGAGACAATTGAAGACTCATGAGGTGAACTACCCAACCCATGATTTAGAATTGGCAGCAGTGGTGTTCGCATTGAAGTCCTGGAGACACTATTTATATGGAGAGAAATTTGAGGTATACACAGACCATAAAAGCCTCAAGTATTTCTTTACTCAGAGCGATCTGAACATGAGGCAACGGAGATGGATAGAGTACCTTAAGGACTTCGACTTTACCATACAATACCACCCGGGGAAAGCCAACGTTGTAGCTGATGCCTTGAGCAGAAAGTCGAGGGTGATGATTGCCAACCTCTCGACTCGGTCAAGGTTCCTTGACAAGATCCTTCAGGCACAGATTAGTGATGCAGAGATACAAGACATGGTTGATGAGGTTGATTTTTCCAGAGGGCCAGATGGGGGTGTCAGATATAGGGGCAGGTTAGTGGTGCCTGCAGATGATCAGTTGAGGCACGACTTGCTCCAGGAGGCGCACCAGTCCTCATATTCTATTCATCCCGGAGGTACGAAAATGTACCAAGACCTTAGACGACACTTCTGGTGGAATGGGATGAAGAAAGATATTGGTGAGTGCGTAGCAAGATGTTTGACCTGTCAGCAGGTCAAGGCAAAGCATCAACGACCAGCGGGATTATTACAGACATTAGACCTTCCAGAGTGGAAGTGGGACCACCTCACTATGGATTTTATAGTGGGCTTACCACGGACTACTAGTGGGCATGATATGATATGGGTTGTAGTTGATCGACTGACGAAGTCTGCCCATTTCCTCCCCATCAAACAGACACAGACTGTGGACAGCTTGGCTAAGCTGTATGTCAGGGAGATCGTGAGCTTGCATGGAGTACCATTGACGATTATTTCGGATCGAGACACACGATTCACCTCAAAGTACTGGCATAGTGTACAGGAGGCTCTGGGGTCGACGTTGAGATTCAGTACGGCCTTCCACCCCCAGACGGATGGCCAGTCTGAGAGGACCATTCAGACTGTGGAGGACATGTTGAGGGCCTGTGTCATGGACTGGAGGGGCACTGAATGAGCATTTGCCACTAGTGGAGTTTGCGTATAATAACAGTTACCACACGAGTATCGGCATGGCGCCTTATGAGGCACTTTATGGCAGACCATGTCGATCTCCGTTGTGTTGGAGTGACGTGGGAGAGAGACAGATTGTGAAGTCAGAGTTGATTGAGCAATGTGCAGAGAAAGTTCGACTAATTAAGAAACGGTTACTTGCAGCCCATAGTCGCCAGAAGAGTTATGCAGATAAGAGACTAAGGATTTAGAGTTTGAAGTGGGAGAACATGTATTTTTGAGAGTTTCACCTATGAAGGGCGTGATGAGATTTGGTGTTAAGGGGAAACTCAGTCCTAGATATATTGGTCCTTTCGAAATCCTACGCAGTGGGACCAGTGGCTTATCAGTTAGCCTTACCCCCACAGTTGACTGTAGTACATGATGTTTTCCATGTTTCCATGCTGAGGAAGTATGTGCCGGATCCAGCCCACGTACTCAAACAAATTCCCAAAGAAATACGACCTGATATGACATTTGATGAGCGCCCTATACAAATCGTGGATAGTAAGATCCACGAGTTGAGGAAAAAGGCCATTCCTTTGGTCAAAGTTCTTTGGCAACATCACTCAACTCAAGAGGCTACATGGGAGATAGAGGATGAGATAAGGCGAAAGCATCCAGAGCTTTTTCCTTAGAGGTATGCACCTATTTAAATTTCGAGGACGAAATTTTATTATAAGGGGGAGAGAATGTAATAACCCAAAGATATTAATCGTTTTAAAATAATAAGAGGGGTAAAATTGTAAATATGCATGGGCCTACAGTGCGTGGGACCCACAAGGAGGCTATAAAAGCCAGCCCTGTCTCGTGTGCGGCCAAACCATTCACTTTTGAGTTCGGTTTGGCGAAGCAGGGCACGACGTGGGACCCTCCGAGCAGGCGCACGCAGGGGCGATCTAACCACGGTAGGCCACCCTCCACATTCCCCTGTGTTTCCTATTACTTCTGCTGTTTTTTTACGCCGGAAAACGGTGTGGATTGCCGTTTTCCGGTGAACAAATAGGCAATACTGGTTTTTGTAAAATAAACAGATGAAACGGTATCGTATTGTGATCTCGAACCGTCCATCATAGGCATTGTAATATGAACAACAAACCCATGAATTTTCATGGTGATCGGACTACTGGATATGCCTAAAACTCATAAAACAAGATAGGGAAGAATTTTAGGGACGTGACAAAAATCGTGTAAAAACACTAGGGAATGGCATAGATGGTTGAAAATGAGCTCATATATGGAATCTACGTGAAAAACTGAATGAAACGGTGCAAAAATCGCACCATTTGGACACTGTGCGTCGCCGGCGGCGATCGAGTCCGGCCGTCTTCTCCGGCGACGCGGCCGTTGGTGACACGTGTCACCCTTGTCGCACGCCATGTAGGCGCCACGTAGGTGCCACGCGGGCGACACGCATGCGAGCAGCACGCGCCGACACACGACGCCACGCGCACAAAGACTCGCACAAAGCACGCGCCCACACACACTACACGTGGCGCCATACACCACGCGCCACGTGGAAAGCTGTTCACCGACAAACCGACAGACGTGCGCACAAAAATCGACGCACGGAGACCGGTGCACGCGCGTGCAAGAAAAAGGCACACGCGCGTGCGCGCCTGGGAAAAAACGACGCTGGCGCGTCTGTGCAAGCGCCCGCACGGAGACGCAGCGCAGACGCGTTCAGCGCGTCTGTGCATGCGCCCGCCCGGAAAAAACGACGCCTAGCGCGTCGGGGCAAGCGCCGCACGGGGGACAGGCGTCCGTGGTGTACGGGGGACAGGCGTCCGCCTGTCCAGCGCGTCCGTGGACGCGCCCGCACGGGCGCGAACACGTGCGACGCATGCGATCTTGATTTTTTTGGGTCCTTTGACCCGTTCATTCATAAAAACTTGATTTTTAGGAGCTACAGAGGTCCAAATCGCGATCCGGAAGAGGCGTTGTGACCGTATCGACGGCGCGGACCTAGATGTGACTTGAAAAGTTAGATATAAATTCTGTTTTTAGAGTTAAACCACAGAATGTGGTTAGATAGTCTCAATTAGGCTGATCAATGGATGATCAGGCCTTAGAGGTTGATAGTATACATCAAAAGCGAGATAATCTAAGAGATTAGAGGGTTAAACGGTATTGAATTACTAAATGATGGAAGATTTATGATGTGACAGTGCGTCGTAGCGCGCCACGTGATACGTCAGAGCGCGTCACGTGATATTTCCACGCGCTTGATTTGAGCATTTCATTTTCTGAGGTAGGTGATTATATTCAATTATTTCATGATTTCAATAACCATGAATGGATTTTAAAGCTTTGAGACATGCGTTTTACATCTTCTCATGTACATAATTAGATCCCTATTTTCATGTTACAGAATGACTTTTCTATTGGAAATGACAATGCTTGTCGGGCTTTAATTGTATTATTGAGATTATTTATAATGTATTTACAAGGTTTGTAAGATTTATACCTTGTCGATGATTTATGACGGTGTCTTGTCACCGGTGGGTTCTATGCTAGGAGGGTTGTAGGGTTGGCCACCCGCCCTCTGATTTTGTGATGAGGATGATGATAGACACCGCCCTAGAGTGATACAGGCCGTGCACGTAGGGGTGGTATCATGGGTAGTCCCCCCTACGGGTCCGTTCCTTCCCATGGGGACGGAGAAAGTCTCTCGTTTGGTGTCGACGAGGAGCGGCGGTGGTTTAGACCCTGATGGGGTTGCCACTGAACCATCGTAACCCATATTGTTGTGCATGTTTATATGATGTTGTATGTATGGTGAACCGGGGCAAGTCGAGCCTAGGCCGTGAGAGACTCCGGGGGCTGATGTTGACTGCACGGGAGGTACCAACGTTAATATGGATATACATCACCTGTGATTGAGTATATTGAGAAATTTTAATATAGTTTTGATACAGTGTTTTGGGTATCAATGATTGCACGCATATCTTTTGATTGAGTATATTGAGAAATTTTAATATAGTTTTGATACAGTGTTTTGGGTATCAATGATTGCACGCATATCTTTCGATTGAGTATATTGAGAAATTTTAATATAGTTTTGATACAGTGTTTTGGGTATCAATGATTGCACGCATATCTTTCCATTGAGTATATTGAGAAATTTTGATATAGTGTTGATACAGTGTTTTGGTATCAATGATCACATGCATATCTTTCCATTGGGTATATATACTCGTATGGTTTTGATGTACTTTCCATGTATTTTGATCATGCCATGCATGCTATATTGATTTACCTCGGCATCTGATTTGTGAAAGTGGTGATTACAAGCATTTCAGTTATTTGACGTGTTTTGGGTGTGCTTCCCTTATGAGAATTATATTGCAAACTTTGTTAAATTTTATTTGAGTGTAATCTCCTACACAAGCATAGCTTGCTGAGGCATTGCCTTGTTTTGCAATGCCTCAGATTTGGGACGCGATAACAACAAGGGAAAGCAGGCAGAGTAGCGGGGATCAAGAAGGAGGCTTGAAGACATTCTATTTTATTTTCTCCTTCGGACATATATTAGAGTATGTCGTTTGGATTAGACTTTTGAGATTTTCTTAGATGTGGATACATATTATGGATTGGACTCATATTATGTTATGGAGGATTGTCAAAGTTAGATGGAGATATTGTGGTGATTATGGATGGAACCTGGTGACGATTGATTTACTATCATCTTTAATTATCCAAAGGTGTCTATTTTGGTTTTTAATCGAGCATGCTCAGAGTATCAATGTTTTATTGTTGTTTATGATTATGGTTTTGAATGAGGTTGACCCGCGAAGTTTACGCTTTCGAAAAATTCTTTTAAAGTCGTTAAAAGCTCTATGATATAAAATTTTAAAATTTTAGGGATCCCGTCTATTTTCTTAAAACAGATTGTTATTTTTATTTTAATGAGGAAAAAGTTTGTTAAAATTCGGGTGTCACAGCTTGGTATCGAGCCTGTGTTCATTCCATCATCACCACTTTAAGAGTCCAAATTGAGTTACAGCAAATGAGTGTTTGGGATTGAGATAGAGATAGGAGAATTACTTACATGATATTATATTGAAACATTGGCAGATGGCCCCTCGACGGAAGACAAGATCCACCCCTATTACACCGGCCGCTACTCCTATTGCGACACACGAACAAGGGGATTCAGAGGTCGATATAGTAGCCGTGTGGTTCAGAGCTTATGCCACGCTCGCTCAACGGATGACACGGCAGTACGGGCGGCGGTACGGCTATTCACTCTGCTCGTCCATCGATGACCGCAAAGAAGAACTCGTGGAGACACTTCAAAGACACGGTCATCCCACCAGGCACGGACAGCTCCTATACCGGGAGATACAGAGGGAGGATCCTCGAAACAACCTGATCCATCGAAGAAACAACTTGAGAGGTTCCAAGATGGTACCCTCTTTCCGTGGACAAGGAGACCCAAGAAGAGCGTAAAAATGGTTATTTCGTGTCGAGAAGGCCTTTGAGGGAATGAAAATCCAGCCAGAGGATCAAGTGAGATTGGCGACTTTCTTGTTGATAGATGAGGCTGGGTTTTGGTGGAGGACCCAGCAACAGACTCGTTTCTTATCCTCACCACCACCACTATGGAAGGATTTCAGAGAGATCTTTGACAAGCAGTACTTTCCTCCTCATGCCCTACATGCCATGAGAAGGGAATTTGCTACATTAACTCAAGGGAGTATGACGGTTCCACAATATCTGAACCGTTTCACTACATTGAGAAGATTTGCGTATACATCCTTTGTCTCAGACAAGGAGGATACAGAGAGATTCGTTGATGGGCTACTACCACAGTTGAGGCATGAGGTACTCATTGCATGTCCAACCACGGTGACGCATGCCGCGTACGTAGCTTCCATGCTTGAAAAGACTTATCACGGAACAGGAGAGAGATGGGTCAGCCCTTTAAGGGCAAGAGACCCTTCATGTCCACACAGCCCCAAGGGGGTCCAGATTATCAGCACCCTTCTAGACAGAGGAGAGACAACAATAGGAGAGTGTGCTCTCGTTGTAAAGGTCGACATATGGGGCGACCATGTCCGGGAATGGGCCGTCAAAGATCAAGGCCCACAACAGGTTCTATCATCATCGGCCAGCGGCAGCCGTACCGGCCCAGACAGCCATTCGGATGCTTCGGATGTGGCGAGGCAGTCATGCGATCGCAGATTGTCCAAGAGGTCAAAGAGACAAGACAAGGAGGACAGATGCTACTACAGTAGGCAAGCCACGTAGTCGTGACGTGTCTTTGCTATTACGTCGAGGCAGCACGTGCCTCAAACCGTGGTGGAAGGTACTTTCTTAGTAGGCGATAGACATGCTAGAGTTCTTTTGACTCAGGGTCTACACATTCATTTATTTCATATGTGTTTGCATCATGCCTTGAATTATGCACACACGAATTAGCATTTGGGTTAGATGTATTGATGCCGACAGGAGAGGCAGTCGAGGCTACGAAATATATTGAGAAGGTACCAGTAGAGATATCCGACATTAAGATGGATGCTGACCTTATCCTTTTAGATATGATGGATTATGATATCATCTTGGGGATGGATTGGTTAGCTACTTTTTGGGTTACGATAGATTGCCGTAAGAAGCAAATCAGATGTTGTGTGCCTGATCGACCAGTGGTTGTAGTCCAGGGGAGGAGTGATAGTGGCCCTTGTGTTATCTCGGCCATGAGAGCAGCTCGATGTTACGCTCGAGGTTGTCGAGTGTTTTTGGCCTGCGTCACGACGATTGACAGTGAGCAGCCACGGATTGAGGAGATTGATGTGGTGCGAGAATTTGCCGATGTGTTTCCCGCACGAGCTACAGACTGCCCCCATGCAGGGAGATTGATTTCACTATAGATTTAGTGCCGGGCACAGCACCTATTTCTAAGGCACCCTACAGGATGGCCCCTGCAGAGTTGAGAAAGCTCCAAGTACAGTTGCAGGAGCTTCTGGATAAGGGTTTTATCAGACCGAGTGGGTCTCCTTGGGGAGCACCAGTTCTCTTTGTTAAGAAGAAGGATGGATCTTTGAGGCTATGCATCGACTATCTTCTGTCGAACGTTGTTACCATAAAGAATAAGTACCCCTTGCCTCGTATTGACGACTTATTTGATCAGTTGCAATCAGCAAAGGTCTTCTCTAAAATTGACCCGAGATCAGGCTACCACCAATTGAGGGTTAGAGAAGAGGATATTCCTAAGACTGCATTCAGGAGTCGGTATGGCCATTATGAATTTGTGGTAATGCCTTTGGTTTAACAAATGCACTGCGGTGTTCATGGATTTGATGAACAGAGTATTTCGAGCTTATTTAGATCGGTTTGTAATTGTCTTCGTGGATGACATCCTGATCTACTCTCCTAGCCATGAGGCCCATCGAGAGCATCTTCGCACGGTGTTGGACGCGTCACCGTCATCGCTTGTACGCGAAACTCGCAAGTGCGATTTTTGGTTAGAACAGTGCGCTGGGACACGTGGTATCCATGGATGGTGTGGCCGTGGACCCAGCCAAGGTGGAAGCTGTTGTACATTGGGAGAGGCCTACGACAGTGACAGAGATTCGTAGTTTTCTTGGTTGGGCTGGTTATTATCGACGATTCATTGAGGGTTTCTCGAAGATCGCTTTCGTTGACCACCTTGACTAGGAAGGATACCAGGTTTGTATGGACAGATGTTTGTGAAAAGAGCTTTCAAGAGCTCAAGAAGAGGTTGACTACTGCGCCAAGATCGGCCTTACCTTCGTGGTCGTGGCTATGTGGTGTTCTCAGGATGCATCGTGCAGGTTTAGGAGCGGTGTTAATGCAACATGAGAGGGTTATTGCCTATGCGTCGAGACAATTGAAGACTCATGAGGTGAACTACCCAACCCATGATTTAGAATTGGCAGCAAGGTGTTCGCATTGAAGTCCCGGAGACACTATTTATATGGAGAGAAATTTGAGGTATACACAGACCATAAAAGCCTCAAGTATTTCTTTACTCAGAGCGATCTGAACATGAGGCAACGGAGATGGATAGAGTACCTTAAGGACTTCGACTTTACCATACAATACCACCCGGGAAAGCCAACGTTGTAGCTGATGCCTTGAGCAGAAAGTCGAGGGTGATGATTGCCAACCTCTCGACTCGGCCAAGGTTCCTTGACAAGATCCTTCAGTACGTATTAGTGATGCGTAGATACAAGACATGGTTGATGAGGTTGATTTTTCCGCAGGGCCGATGGGGGTGTCGGATATAGGGCGTGTTAGTGGTGCTCGCAGATGATCGCTGAGGCACGACTTGCTCCGGGAGGCGCACCGGTCCTCATATTCTATTCATCCCGAGGTACGAAAATGTACCAAGACCTTAGACGACATTTCTGGTGGAATGGGATGAAGAAAGATATTGGTGAGTGCGTAGCAAGATGTTTGACCTGTCAGCAGGTCAAGGCAGAGCATCAACGACCAGCGGGATTATTACAGACATTAGACCTTCCAGAGTGGAAGTGGGACCACCTCACTATGGATTTTATAGTGGGCTTACCACGGACTACTAGTGGGCATGATATGATATGGGTTGTAGTTGATCGACTGACGAAGTCTGCCCATTTCCTCCCCATCAAAACGTACACAGATCGTGGACGCCTTGGCTAAGCTGTATGTCAGGGAGATCGTGAGCTTGCATGGAGTACCATTGACGATTATTTCGGATCGAGACACACGATTCACCTCAAAGTACTGGCATAGTGTACAGGAGGCTCTGGGGTCGACGTTGAGATTCAAGACGCCTTCCACCCCCAGACGGATGGCCGGGCCCGAGAGGACCATTCAGACCGTGGAGGACATGTTGAGGGCCCGTGTCATGGACCTGAGGGGCACTGAATGAGCATTTGCCACTAGTGGAGTTTGCGTATAATAACGCTTACCACACGAGTATCGGCATGGCGCCTTATGAGGCACTTTATGGCGTACCATGTCGATCTCCGTTGTGTTGGAGTGACGTGGGAGAGAGACAGATTGTGAAGTCAGAGTTGATTGAGCAATGTGCAGAGAAAGTTCGACTAATTAAGAAACGGTTACTTGCAGCCCATAGTCGCCAGAAGAGTTATGCGGATAAGAGACGGAAGGATTTAGAGTTTGAAGTGGGAGAACATGTATTTTTGAGAGTTTCACCTATGAAGGGCGTGATGAGATTTGGTGTTAAGGGGAAACTCAGTCCTAGATATATTGGTCCTTTCGAAATCCTACGCAGAGTGGGACCAGTGGCTTATCAGTTAGCCTTACCCCCACAGTTGACTGTAGTACATGATGTTTTCCATGTTTCCATGCTGAGGAAGTATGTGCCGGATCCAAATTTCACGTACTCAAACAAATTCCCAAAGAAATACGACCTGATATGACATTTGATGAGCGCCCTATACGAATCGTGGATAGTAAGATCCACGAGTTGAGGAAAAAGGCCATTCCTTTGGTCAAAGTTCTTTGGCAACATCACTCAACTCAAGAGGCTACATGGGAGATAGAGGATGAGATAAGGCGAAAGCATCCAGAGCTTTTTCCTTAGAGGTATGCACCTATTTAAATTTCGAGGACGAAATTTTATTATAAGGGGGAGAGAATGTAATAACCCAAAGATATTAATCGTTTTAAAATAATAAGAGGGGTAAAATTGTAAATATGCATGGGCCTACAGTGCGTGGGACCCACAAGGAGGCTATAAAAGCCAACCCTGTCTCGTGTGCAGCCAAACCATGCACTTCTGAGTTCGGTTTGGCGAAGCAGGGCACGACGTGGGACCCTCCGAGCAGGCGCACGCAGGGGCGATCTAACCACGGTAGGCCACCCTCCACATTCCCCTGTGTTTCCTATTACTGGCCGTTTTTACGCCGAAAACGGTGTGGATTGCCGTTTTCCGATGAACAAATAGGCAATACTGGTTTTTGTAAAATAAACAGATGAAACGGTATCAGATTGTGATCTGAACCGTCCATCATAGGCATTGTAATATGAACAACAAACCCATGAATTTTCATGGTGATCGGACTACCGGATATGCCTGGGAAAACTCATAAAACAAGATAGGGAAGAATTTTAGGACGTGACAAAAATCGTGTAAAAACACTAGGGAATGGCATAGATGGTTGAAAATGAGCTCATATATGGAATCTACGTGAAAAACTGAATGAAACGGTGCAAAAATCGCACCATTTGGACACCTGTGCGTCGCCGGCGGCGACTGGAGTCCGGCCGTCTTCTCCGGCGACGGCAGTGGTGACACGTGTCACCCTTGTCGCACGCCATGTAGGCGCCACGTAGGTGCCACGCAGCGACACGCATGCAGCAAAGCACGCGCCGTACACACGACGCCACGCGCACAAAGACTCGCACAAAGCACGCGCCCACACACACTACACGTGGCGCCATACACCACGCGCCACGTGGAAAGCCGTTCACCGACAAACCGACGTACGTGCGCACAAAAATCGACGCACGGAGACCGGTGCACGCGCGTGCAAGAAAAGGCACACGCGCGTGCGCGCTCGGGAAAAACGACGCCGGCGCGTCTCCGTGCAAGCGCCCGCACGGAGACGCAGCGCGTACGCGTTCGGCCGCGTCTGCATGCGCCCGCCGGAAAAACGACGCCCTGGCCGCGTCGGGGCAAGCGCCGCACGGGGACAAAGGCCCGTGGTGTACGGGGACAAAGGCGTCCGCCTGTCCGCGCGGCCCGTGGACGCGCCCGCACGGGCGCGAACACGTGCGACGCATGCGATCTTGATTTTTTTGGGTCCTTTGACCCGTTCATTCATAAAAACTTGATTTTTAGGAGCTACAGAGGTCCAAATCGCGATCCGTAAGAGGCGTTGTGACCGTATCGACGGCGCGGACCTAGATGTGACTTGAAAAGTTAGATATAAATTCTGTTTTTAGAGTTAAACCACAGAATGTGGTTAGATAGTCTCAATTAGGCTGATCAATGGATGATCAGGCCTTAGAGGTTGATAGTATACATCAAAAGCGAGATAATCTAAGAGATTAGAGGGTTAAACGGTATTGAATTACTAAATGATGGAAGATTTATGATGTGACAGGTACGTCAGAGCGCGCCACGTGATACGTCAGAGCGCGTCACGTGATATTTCCACGCGCTTGATTTGAGCATTTCATTTTCTGAGGTAGGTGATTATATTCAATTATTTCATGATTTCAATAACCATGAATGGATTTTAAAGCTTTGAGACATGCGTTTTACATCTTCTCATGTACATAATTAGATCCCTATTTTCATGTTACAGTATGACTTTTCTATTGGAAATGACAATGCTTGTCGGGCTTTAATTGTATTATTGAGATTATTTATAATGTATTTACAAGGTTTGTAAGATTTATACCTTGTCGATGATTTATGACGGTGTCGTCACCGGTGGGTACTATGCTAGGAGGGTTGTAGGGTTGGCCACCCGCCCTCTGATTTTGTGATGAGGATGATGATAGACACCGCCCTAGAGTGATACAGGCCGTGCACGTAGGGGTGGTATCATGGGTAGTCCCCCCTACGGGTCCGTTCCTTCCCATGGGGACGGAGAAAGTCTCTCGTTTGGTGTCGACGAGGAGCGGCGGTGGTTTAGACTCGATGGGGTTGCCACTGCAGCATAGTAACCCATATTGTTGTGCATGTTTATATGATGTTGTATGTATGGTGAACCGGGGCAAGTCGAGCCTAGGCCGTGAGAGACTCCGGGGGCTGATGTTGACTGCACGGGAGGTACCAACGTTAATATGGATATACATCACCGGTGATTGAGTATATTGAGAAATTTTAATATAGTTTTGATACAGTGTTTTGGGTATCAATGATTGCACGCATATCTTTTGATTGAGTATATTGAGAAATTTTAATATAGTTTTGATACAGTGTTTTGGGTATCAATGATTGCACGCATATCTTTCGATTGAGTATATTGAGAAATTTTAATATAGTTTTGATACAGTGTTTTGGGTATCAATGATTGCACGCATATCTTTCCATTGAGTATATTGAGAAATTTTGATATAGTGTTGATACAGTGTTTTGGTATCAATGATCACATGCATATCTTTCCATTGGGTATATATACTCGTATGGTTTTGATGTACTTTCCATGTATTTTGATCATGCCATGCATGCTATATTGATTTACCTCGGCATCTGATTTGTGAAAGTGGTGATTACAAGCATTTCAGTTATT
The DNA here is from genome assembly GCA_035236585.1 of Warburgia ugandensis. Classification (NCBI taxonomy): domain Eukaryota; kingdom Viridiplantae; phylum Streptophyta; class Magnoliopsida; order Canellales; family Canellaceae; genus Warburgia; species Warburgia ugandensis. The sequence goes on from CP141129.1 coordinate 48,260,639, forward strand.
TGACGTGTTTTGGGTGTGCTTCCCTTATGAGAATTATATTGCAAACTTTGTTAAATTTTATTTGAGTGTAATCTCCTACACAAGCATAGCTTGCTGAGGCATTGCCTTGTTTTGCAATGCCTCGCAGTTGGGACGCGATAACAACAAGGGAAAGCAGCAGAGTAGCGGGATCAAGAAGGAGGCTTGAAGACATTCTATTTTATTTTCTCCTTCGGACATATATTAGAGTATGTCGTTTGGATTAGACTTTTGAGATTTTCTTAGATGTGGATACATATTATGGATTGGACTCATATTATGTTATGGAGGATTGTCAAAGTTAGATGGAGATATTGTGGTGATTATGGATGGAACCTGGTGACGATTGATTTACTATCATCTTTAATTATCCAGTGTGTCTATTTTGGTTTTTAATCGAGCATGCTCAGAGTATCAATGTTTTATTGTTGTTTATGATTATGGTTTTGAATGAGGTTGACCCCCGAAGTTTACGCTTTCGAAAAATTCTTTTAAAGCTGCGTTAAAAGCTCTATGATATAAAATTTTAAAATTTTAGGGATCCCGTCTATTTTCTTAAAACAGATTGTTATTTTTATTTTAATGAGGAAAAAGTTTGTTAAAATTCGGGGTGTCACATAGACGAACATCATAAGCCATAAAAAATAATAAATAAATAGAAGAAGAAGAAGAAGAAGATGGGTGATAGTTGTATTGTTTCCATACAAACTAGGGCCCTTTAGTTTTCTCAACTCAACTTTATTACTTATACTAAGTGATGAAGTTTCAAAAAGAGATATGGCAATAGAGGGTACCCTTGTAGGATACCTTTTCTTTGTTGAAACCATTTTGTTTGAGCTCCATTAACATTGATTGACATTTTTGCCATTGTATCACAGTTCATAATCAATTTTGCCCAAACTTTTGGGAATTTAAATGTCCATTGTTTGTTCAATAAATTTACATATTAGGTTATTATAGGCTTTTTCAAGGTCTATCTTGATACAAATATTGCCTATTGTCCCTTTTTTCTTATTTTTAAAAAGTATCATTATTTTGTGCCCCAGTAAAATGTTATCTTTATGTACATTCCTTTTACAAATGCCCCATGATTTTAGGTAAGGCATTTCTATTCTATTTGGAAGGACCTTTGCAAGGATTCAATAACATTACTGGCCTGTCAATCTGAATATATCAATAGTAATGACATCACTCTCCTTAGATATCAAACTAATGTTTGTTTTGTTGATTTCTTTTAAAATGTTCCCAGATCTAAATGCTTCTTTTACCATCACACAAATTGAATTTTCAATCATTGGCCAACATTTCTTATAGAAACCCAGGTTGTAGACATTAGGATCTAGAATTTTATTTGGGTCTATTAAGAACAATGTCTTTTTGAACTACTTGCTTGAAATGTCTTTCATACTATTAATAATATCTTCTTGACTAATCTTTTTTTTTATCAATGTCAAATTCTGAAAGTCCTTTGAGACTTGAGCAGGTCCCTTATTAAAGAACTCATTAAATTGTGTTGATGTAAAGTCTTTAATTTGTTATGGATGCATCCTTACTTATCCTTGATTTATTTAATTCTTCTATTTGTTCTTTTACAAGATATGACTGACAAGAATTAGGGCCTCACAATCACTAGCCAATATGCTTTTCTCTTGTTCCTTTCTTCATTCATAGTTCCATATTTTGAAGTCCTATGGGTAGAGGAACCACACTAATCCATCTCGAACTTGCTGGTTAAACTCTATTGTGGTGACGATATTAGAAGGCAAGTCCTGCATAAAAATAACTCGATGCTAGGATGATAAAAAGCTCAACATCTCTTCTTCTTATTGGTTATTTATTTAATTAAAAATAAAAAATAAAAAGTTCATCTTATTCAAAACCCCCAATCATGACATGCCTTCTTTCCCACTTCACACCTCAAATACACTATTCTTATAGAGTTTAAAGTTCCTGGAGCTCCTTGTAAAGCTTGTTGAAAAACTCGTTGTCTGATGTGATCAATTGCCCTTTATTCTTCAAAATGAATGGTATCATTTTTGTAATTTTCTAATCATTTCAAATACCCACAGGTAACATTGATCAAAATTTGTTTTTCTCATTCTATCTCAGAGTATCCATTGTCCATTAACTAGAAACTCGTATGAGTCCTTTTCCACTTTCCTTAAGTGAGCTTAGTTGTTTTCAAGCTACTCGATGGCTCTTCTACGTAGTTCTTTTGAATTTTGAATAGTACCCAAGATCCTCTCTTTTCACTTATCTAATAAATCACTATCAGATTTTTCATGATAACAATTTAAGTCATCAAGTAATGACACCTTCTTTTTTAATATTTTTTAATTTCTGAATTAGCTCTTTTTAATTTCTAAGTGTCACTTTTTTAATTTTGGTTTGAGTTCCATAAATGTTGCATTAATGGGAAGGTGTGAGGAGATAGAATCATTGATTCTTCAACAATGTTTATGAAAAAGAAGTGATCGGCATCTTTGTGAAAGGTTCACTCAACAAGGTTTCCTTGTTAGAGAAGCTTGATTACTAAATTAAGCAGGGCTTAGGAGTTGTAAACCAATTAAAAAGAGCTTTTTCTATGATTTCTGGTTAAAGAAATGAACGAATTTGTCCGTTTCAATTCAACTGAAGTAGGCTGGACCTCAAAATGGAGTATATATTCGAATTGCATACTGGGAAGCGTGCGACGAGGCAGACACTCTGGATTCTAACAATTAACATTAGGTGCTAATATGGGACACGTGTTCATCTAGTGGAGTATCCTATGCCAAGGTTCCTGGGAATCTGACGGTTAGGATCATCCAATTAAGGTCGTCAAGAATAAAACTTGATGTGATAAACGTGGAAAAGCTGCCATATTCACCTTCTGCAAACCATCTTTATTCTAGATTCATTTGTCCTCAGCTGTTAAACGGTGTCTTGCACATAAAATGAAGCTCCGGGGAATGTTGGGTCGGGAAAAAGAGTGGACTAGAACAATTTATAACAGTCTTATCTAATCTTATCTTGTATTTTTGCAAAAGACTATTTCCAGAACTATAAAGGTTGCAAGAGGCTGTTTTTGCGCCTCTCACTAAAATATGGATAATATCATCCATTTCAAAGACACTGCTTATTTGCTTGTTTTTTACACCTCAGAGAATCAAGTTGAAAAATGATAAATAAAACTAATTTTACAACTTAATACATTTATAACTAAGATTGTCCAATGAATAAAAATTTTAGAGCATAACCCATCCAACTCAAGAGCCAAATTGTGAACAATTTTAAGCAGGCATATACTGAAACTCAAAACTAAATTATTAATTATTCTAGACAAATTTATCTAGGATCCACCATCTCCACTAAATCAGATGTCGCCGCGTGCACCTTAAACCCCGGTGTTCCCAAAGTTATAAAAGTCCAAATCCAAACCCTTACCTCTTGACAAGGCTCCGTAAAACTCCATTTACGGTCCATTTCACTCGCGTCTCTCCATCAACATAAAATAATCCGTTGAGCCTCTCCAATTGGCTTCCTATGGATTCGCTAATCCTCGTAATCCGCTTAAGCAGTGGCCCTACAGTCTCACTCCATGGGGCTTAAAAACAAACACTGTGTATGAATTTTGCTTCACAAATGAGTACAAGAACAAAAAACACGTGTTTTTGCTGTTAGTCTCATCTGATAGAGATGAAGAACATGCGCTTTCAAGGCTCACAAGCACTGTAAACTGCTCGAAAACATAGCTTTTCATGAGTGGGCAATGTTTGGCAACCCCAGGAACCTACAATTTTTAACCTGGACAATTCACAAATTGCTCCAGCCATGCAAAATATACCAAATCCTATATACATTTAAAAGTACTGCTAAATCTATATGAATATATAACCAGAATCTCAAGCTCGCTAAAATACTACCCAAAGCATTTGCTACAGTCATCCCATTATTTAAAACGGGTATCAGCATATCATTCGAAGGCCCACTGATTCTCCCTGCGTACTTCCTCTTCTTCCTCCGGAGTGAAGTCATTCTTGATGTTGAAAGTTTTCCTTATCTCTTCAGGAGTCTTACCCTTAATCATGTCTGCCACAGTCTGGCAAGTCAGATCCAGCAGACTCTTGATGTTTAGGTAGTTAGCCGCCTGAAAAAAGGATATGAAATACATGGTGGGAGCCTCGAAAACACATATCTTCTAAGTAATTCATTATGCATACATCCACAAGCTACTTAAACAAATTGAAGCAATTTTATCTAGATTAAGTGGAGATTAACATGCAACAAAGCAAACAAGGATCAGATCTGCTTGTGATACAATGAGGGCAAGCAGGAATGCCTATGACGGTTTAATCGCACGTGCCAGAGAATAATAATGCGCTATAAGGACCAAAAATACGTAAAAAGCAGTTCATTTGTGTTTGCACCTCTGAAGCCAACCTCAATCATTTCCACTATATAAATATGATCCCATATGGCACGCAGAAAATACCAGATGCTCAAGCGGCGGGATGAATGGGGAAGGAGAAGCATGACGGCATTTATCTGAAGCATCCACAAATTCATAAACTTAACTGTGAAAATGGAAAGAAATAATTGCAAATAATCCAACAGAAAAACACCTCCAGTTACGTAGTGGGAGTAACAAAGGAAAGAACATTTCTGTCCTTGCAGTTGAGAAACTTGATTCTTGGAATGATACAAAGAATTGCAAGATCTAAGCATCCATTTGAGGCCACAGTCCCACCAGTAGAGAGAAGACGGGGTCAACAAGAAAGACATGCAAGGACAGAAATGATTGAGGTTGGCTTAGAATAGTTGACATCAAATAAGCACGAGTCAACACTAAACCTTCAATCCACCCACCTGAGAAGTGCACATGAAATTTTTTTATATTCTACAAAGCACATGCTTCTTCTTAACTTCGAACTTATCTGTACATGATATTTCTTGAAGACAGGCATTCCTTCCATTCAGTGATACCATCGAAATATTTCATTTGCAGGTGAGAGACTTCATAAACCCATTATCACTTTTTCATACTTGTACTCCCATCTCTTTTTCAAATTTCTACCACATGGTTAAGCAGGGATCAGCAGTCAAAATCTCTCCTTGCAGCATGCGTGAGTGAAAATCTGACTATACCAACAGAAAGAGATGCATAGAGAACAAGAGAAAAATAGGGTTTATCCTCACAGTAGCTTATTTGAATAAGAATTTGTGGGGTTGAAGGGCGAGGTAAACTCCCTGACAATTTCAAAATAAATATGAAGCTAAAACTAGGAAAAGCTAACAATTTCAAAACAAATACAAGTTAATCTAGAATGTAAATCGTTATATTTACATTTTAAATCAAATATACAGTGTACTCTACCACAGTCATGCAAAGTCAGCCGACATACAACCAAGACCATCCACGAGCAGTTGTTATCCTCTTCAAAACGCAGCAGACCTACAAGAGACTTGATATCTAACCACACCTAAAGATGGAAGCTTAAAAAGACAAAGACAAATGCAAGCACAAAATTTCAAGTTCTCAGCCTAAATATCATTCTATCTCTAAACACCTCAGCTGCTACAAATTCTAACCTAAGTGGGAGAAACCAAGTTTCCCAATTCGTGTTTTGGAAACCAGTTTCCCCAGCTGGAGAAACCAAAGTCCATCCCAATTTAATATTTATTTTTCATCTCTTATAAGTTTCACAATTTTTTACTCATTCTTTTTGCATCATTTCCCCAACCAAGCTTGTTGGTTTCAGGCATCCATCCTCCAACTGACAACTAAGCTAAGCACCACCAGTTATACTTTCTTAATCCAACCCCTTATTTGAAAGGAAACTCTAAGACATCAAAACAACACTATCCTTCACCAGAAGATGGATTGGCTAAAGGTTGTAACCGTAATTTAGGGGTTTACTTAATTGCACTCTGAATCTCCTATTCAGAATGGAGAATCTATCCAACATAGCTTCTTACTCTGCCTTGTTGTTGGTAGGAGGGACTTCACCTGAAAGCTTCAAGGATTCATTATTCAAACCACAATAAAAAGACTTTACGGTAAATTCCTAGACCGAGTACCTACGCGCATGGCAAATAAATAACAATCTGTTTAAGGAAATAGACAGTTAAAGTGCTAGGTCATGGCAACCACATGGTGAGATCCACCCAACAAACCACTGGCGATAACAGCAGCAACGACCACCTTAAAGAGATAATACCATGCACTCTTTATTATGCCAATCAATGAGACAGTAACACACAAAACTCAGCCCTCAAAACAATGCTCAATCTGAAAAACTTAATAAAACAAACATTAAATCGGGACGATCGATGAGATACCTTCTGCATAGAACTCTGTTCAACCTAGCAGTACAATACATAAACAGGTAAACACAAGTTTTCCTGCAATGATTCTAACAATAACATCTTATGAGCAAACTCTAAATATCCTACCCTAATTGTCCCGTTTCATATAAAAAAGACCAAATAAACAGAGTGAGAAAAGAAACCAAAACTCGCAACAGCATCACCTGCACAATCATATCAAACAAACAATCGTCGTCGTCGTCATAGCCTTATTTCGATTAGGGATCGGCTATATCAGACAAACAATCAGAAGAAAACTAATTCTAAAACCCTAAAGCAAACGCATCAGCCAAACACAAACACAAACCTAATCAAAATCCCTAAAACCCAAAAGCAGACAAACAGAACCCCAATACACAAAACCAAAAACAAACAGAACCCAAATCGCAAAACTATAAACAAGCAAAACCCAAATAGCAAGAAGCCAAGAAACTCAAACCAAAAACCAAACGAAGAACAAAACAGAAAACAAGGACCGAATTTCTCACCAGAATGAGATCGAAAAGCGTGGCCTGATCAACCTTAACAAAATCGGTGTCAAATTGCTTGTGTTTATCCTCATTCCCCTTGTCATCACTCTCCTTCGCTTCCTGAGCGTGCTCCTTACAGTACTCAACCACTTTGGACAAGATCCTGCTGGTAACGTTAGGGAGAGGGATCCCGTTATCAGAGCAAGCATCCTCATCCAAACACTCCTTGATCGTCTGTGATTGCAGGGCTACTGCTTCGTCAACCTCAAAAACTTCTCCATCGGAACTCTTCAACGTCACCATCTTCGTCGACATTTTCAATCGTAAGCCCTCCACAAACCCTGGCCAGAGAAAAATGACCGTTGGCCGATGTAATAGGCTATTTATAGACAACATTAATATATGCAGGCTGTGTTTTGATATGCGCACTCTTTTCCATCATCCGTGGCAGCTATAGGTTTGTCTTAGTTCTTTTCCAGAGAGTACAATCTTATCCGTTGGATGATGGCGATCCATCTCTCTACTTTTGACTTTTTAGTTAAACCAAAGAACGGTGTTTGAAACCATCCAATTGAGATTTAAATACACGATCTTCCATAGATGAACGGTTGCGATGCCGCTGTCGGACCCACAAGCACCCCAAAATGGAAGTTCTGTTAATAAAAGAATTCTTGGATCATGGTCAATGGGGCCTTGAACCAACAACCTCTTAGCTATGTGGTCAATGTGATGACAATTCATATTCAAGAGCAATAAGTTCGTGGGGTCCATGTTGCCGTGCTGTTAACACAATCTAAGAAGTACAAGCAAATCAACGCTTTCAACAAAGTTGAATAATTTTAGACTGATTAAGGATAATTGAGTTTTATCAGTTTAATTTCTATTCCAGGGACCATCGTAACTAAGATCATCCGACCCCAATTTTGATTGAAAAGCCCTCATATTTGGATGATTCTACTAGTTCATCTTATTGTTTCGACTTTCGATCTGTTGTACATTAAAATTTATGATCATTGGACAATTCTAGGAGAGAAAGATGGCATAGTATGCGACACCATGGCTACTTGTTGTAGTGTGCCCTATTTTTGTACGACGGCCCCTCTAATGGCTGATCAGATCCATCCGTCTAATTTCTCAAACATTAAAAAATAGTTTTCCAAAAATAGCAAAAATTGGACGAGTTTGGAATTAAAATTTATGTACTTTTGATGGCACAACATATGAATGGTGGGAAACGATTTTGCCGTATTTAACAAGTAAGAAACACCAATTTTCAATGTTATAATAATCTAGTCGCCTTGATGTTGATATATAAGATACTTAAAGGCAGATAAATCAAATGGACAGATTTGATCAACCATTGACGATGCCCAAAATAGGAGTAGCTGTTGTGTCGCACACAATGCTATCATTCCTCCAAATCTAGAATCCAGAGTTTGAATTTTAGACAGAGAGCGAAAATACAATTTAGGACGTTAGAATCATCCAATCAGCAAACTTTCTGAAGAGTGGACATTCGGTGCCGGAGCAATCCCATGAACAGTTTGATCATCTAAAGTTGGATCCATCGTGAAAAATTGGTTTGGAGTCAATGGATGGTCAGTATTTCTCATATATTTGTTTTGAGTTCATTATAACATTGATGTTCATGATAACAGGGGACCCAGATGTCAGGCCGGACTTGGATCAGGTCGACATATAACAAAGTCATGCTATATGGTTTGGATCTTCACCGGAGAATTGTGCACTAAAGGCAAAATTATGTAGGAATTCACGTTCAAGTTTGGGCGTCTCTGTTACATCAAGCAGGATGTTGGTTAGTGGAAAAAAAAAGGAGTAAGAATTTTTAAGAGTGACATGGAAGATCTTGGATGGTGTGTTGTAACACCTCGGGTTTTTATAATAATAATAATAATAATAGTTGGAATTTTAAAATAAAAAATTCTATTAATTATTTTATTAGAACATTTATTAAAAAATCTCTGTGTATTATCTTCTTTTTCTAAAAACATCACGATTAAAAGATAAATACGCAGTAATAAATTTAAGACAATAATAATATCAAATCCAACGTCAAAATCAATGACACATTTATTTTTAAAACAATAAATATCCAAAAAGCATAATTATGTGGCCCATGGTCTATCTATCATAATATTCCATCATACTTAAAGACATATTCATAATATATAAGGTCGTAATCAAATTCATCAAATAAAGATATATAGTCCATAAAATAGTTTCAAATTGTAGTCCATCTAATCACTCATGTCGAGCTATCTATTAGCCAAATTAAATGATCCTCATTGCTATCACTGTCCTTCCACAGTCTTGCCCTTCTTATTGTCGCGTTCGATATCTTAGGCATTGCAAAACAAAGCAATGTCTTAACAAGCTATTGCTTGTGTAGTTACATAGACATTTAATGTAATAACAAGGAAAAATAAAATTGAATAACAATATGGATATAACGTGTAGGTCAATTATCAGTGAAGATATAAATATAATAAGCAATGCTAATATAGCTTTAAAACATCATATACTATAAAATATGTGTCTCATGGATATAAAACATGATAATCTCGTAAATGTAAAATATGATATGATCTATTATCAATGAACATACAATAATAAACAGCGCACCCCAAGGTACATGGGTCCCACGAGTATTACATACCCTTGTATAACAGATCATGCGTACTCATATCAATCATCTGAGTATCGTCACATATAGGCATACAATAATATCTTCATGCTCATCATGCAAGCATATATAACAAAAGTATGGATCAATATGCTGCAGTGACAATCCCTCCAAAGTCTCAACCACTGCCACTCCTCATCACACCATAATAGGAGACTTAACATCCGTCCTCATAAAAAGGCCCGGACCGATAGTGTGGACCATCCATGTTACCAAACTCCTACCGAAAGTCATTTGTGGGTAGGTGTCTATCACATCATAAATTACATTACAATTTCGGAGGGTGAGTGGCCGACCCTACTCCCTCCTAACATGACATCCACTAGGTGAGAGCACTCGTCATAAATCATAAAACACGAAAATCACATATCTTATAAAACTAGGAGCACTCGTGACTCATAATCCCCAAGGCACACTCCTCATCCCTGAGTTAGCCTCTCAAAGAACTAGCCACCAAGCCTCCACCATCAATTTTCATAAAAAACTATCAATCTCAGTGAAGCAATAAGGAAAGATAATTACTATAAGATACAATGTATCAATCTTATAAAACAATCGATTATGAAAACCCATTCAATATACTATCAAAATATAATATCACTCATAGCATAAAATGTTTAATTTCACAAAATCTCAGAATAAATAAACAAGTAACAATCAATCACAATCAACCATAATGCTATCATAGTCAACCATGATGCTATGATAATGTAAAGTTTTAGAAATCAAAACTGCATTAAATGTCTTCACCTACCTCAATGAGAGATAACCTAATTCAATCATGTAATCATCTTAGCTTGCACTCTCAGATGTACTAATCAGTATCATAGTACTATTTTCAGTTAGTTATTTCATCTTAGTGGAATCTATGATGATCCAACCATTGGATCATTCTCTAAGGTCTCTATTTATGATTAGATCCTTAATCCCCACATTAATTGTTATTAATGAATCCTATCGCATGCTCATCTGCTGATTTTGTATGTATCTACAGTTTACACCTTGATCTGACAGTCAAATCATCCTTAGATCAACAATTTTTTAAGATCTGGGTTAGATCAATGGTCTAGATTAATTATTAGAGTAATTATATATAATCTAATCTTTAGGACTTTCAGTTAGTATCATATATTATCTAGTTGTCCAAGTCCTGAAGCCTAATCACCCTTTGAGCGGCCAAATCTAAGTGATTGAGTGCTATTTTATGAATTTGACTTAACTAGACTTGATTAAATCGAGATTATAAAGCTAAAATCATGTTCGCATCGTTGAGACGGTTCTAACGAACCTTTCAAATTGAAGATCGGGGTTCTGTAGCTTCTAGAATCATTGAAAACCCATTTCAGATAAAAAATCGGTTAATTAGATGTAATGACCCCAATTTTTGTAATATTAAAATCCCATGAAAAGTTCAGTTTTGAAGATAAGGGCATTTTGGTCATTTCACTAGTTTTCTTGACTAAACCTAGGAATTTGGTCCTAAAAATGGTGCCATTAAATGCTTCTCGGAAAAAGGAATCCAATGAGACCAAAATCACTCAAAACGGAGTTAAAATGAGCAAGTTATGGCCCTTTGAAGTTCAGGGGCAAAATTATAATTTTTACAAAAACGGGTTTAGCAGCAAAACACAGGGGCCCGTTTTGATACGGGCACCCTTCATCTTCAACCTCCTAGAGGTTTCTGGAACGGCAGTGTTTCAAGGAGAAACCACTGCCATTCTGGAGGTTTCTCCACCGCCATTCAAAGGCGGTTAGAACCCCTCCAGAACCCTCTTTAAAAGCCCTATAAATAGAGCTCTTGGGCACCTCTAATGGCAGCCCAAAACGTGGGAGAAAACCTGTTAAGGAGCAGCGACCTAGAGAAGAAAACGTGGAGAGAAAACCAGCCACGAAGCAAGTACGCACAAAAAATCCCCAAATCCATCTCACCCACAGTCCTAGGCTCGGTTTCCCTAGGTTTTTGCATAAAAATCCATGGAGAATAGGCCCCTAGGGAATCACCAAGGACCCTGGGACGTCCCTAGGGCCGCACTAGTTCCTCAGGGACGAACCAGGGCATCCCAAGGACGCCCGGGTCACCCAACGACGGAAACGCCCCTACACGGACGAGACGCGTCGAACGAGGAGTGCCGCGCGTCTGCAAATGCGCCCGCTGAGGCTCACGCCGCAGACGAGCAACGCGCTAGCAGAGGCGTCGTTTTTGGTTGTTAAGGAAGCCAGGGCGCATGACGCTGATGTGCAGCGCCCTAGCATTCCATCTTTTAATTCTTAAGGGTCTTATGAACGTGCGACACTAAAACACTTATAACTTGAGATCTAGAGTTCCGATTGAGGCGCCGCAAAAGGTGTTGTGTCCGTGTTGACGACACGGACACATCCAAACCATAAAATCCCTTATCAAGGCCCAATCAAAAGAGGACATGACCCTTAGAATAGGATGGTGGCGCATTGCCACTAGAACTTTGGAAAACTAAGAATACCAAGGCTCAATTAGGACCTTAGGACACCCATAGGCATAGGGATGGACCCCTAATGCCTAAATAATAAGACCAATTACTCTAAAACCCATAAATGATAGGCTAAACTAACCTTGAGTCCCCAAACCATATTCAAGAGTGTACGAGGACAAGAGGGTTAACACGACCTAGCCAGGTAGGTGCTCTATCACTATTAGATTCTTTTAAAAGAACCGTTATTGTTTTGAGCACATATGTTTTAAATATATGACTTGATTTGCATGACTTAATTCAGCATGCATGGTAAATGCTTTGTACATAGCCATGTTTTGAAATAATTGCATATACATTATGCACATATATGTGTTGCAAACAAGTGCATACATTGCATGATTTAAGTACTTGCAAAGATTGCATGTCCTTGAGGGTTGCCAAAAGACGCTGGATTACCGAAGGCCAGGCAGTTGTGAGGGACCCAAAGAGGACAAGTTTTAACAAGAGGTTTTGGCTTATTTAATCTTACGTGATTTGGGCAAGTAAGCCTGTGGGTCTTATGCTTAGGGGTGCAGGTTGGTTACCCAGCCTTTACCACTAATAAGTGGATGGGTACCACGCCCAAAAAGAGGCAAGTCCCTACGTCCACTGCATGTGATACAGGGGGCTACCATTGGTGTCACCGCACTGGGTCGACGTGTCATAGGCCCCGTGAAGGCTATGACCGAGTGTCCTCAGGTACTTGGAGACCATACGGCGAGGAGGTCGTGGGCATAGTGGACCCTATGATTTGATGTGAATTGCATATGGCATGATATGAGGTTGGTCGACCATACCATACTAGAGATTCATGAGTTGGACTCCATGAAGCATCTATTACATATCATGATGTTATCATATATATGTGATACTTTCAATTTTTTTGATTATGTGATCTTTTAAGTCATGAGTATTTCAGTTGATTATGGATTCTTATACTGATATTGAACTCGAGTATTCAAACATACGCATATTTTGAATGAGCATATGATTTTAAAACATCTCATGCATTTATAAAACTAGTAGTGATAGGCTCCTACTGAGTATATTATATACTCACCCAATCATTAACATTTTTCAGACATTAGTAGGCACTTAAAGACAGGATACGTCCGTATATATCATGGTTCAGGACAACTCCACTCACAAAAAGAGGACATCTATGTTAGTGGTACGAGCAAGTGAATCCAAAAGGAAACAAATATACATGTAAGTAAACTCTCAACCCTTTGGACATGTGTTTGTACTTAGTTACAGTTGGGCTGTGCGTTATAACTAGAAAGACCTGGGAAAAAACATTTATGATTTCTGAAGTTTTTCAAAAACTACCTTAGTTGTTGTGAAAGCAAATGACACTCGGGGTTTTCAAAATGAGTTTAAAAACAAAAGATTTTCTACTGCATTGCATGGTTTTTATAAAAATGGTTTTTAAATAGGGATGCATCCCGCCTTAGGAAATTAGGTATTGCATGCATGGGAAAACCCGGGTTGTCACATCAGATCAAAACCGATTTTACACCGATTTACTCCGATGGAAAAGGTGGCTTACATCGGCGGTGCTGGTGTTTGCCCCGGTGCAAACTGATGTCCTGGAGTGCACGTACGCCAAGACCCTCGATGCATTCCTGTTGTCCAGGACAGCGTGGGTGAGCATCCCATGGCCGCAAAACGGAGCACCTGCTTGCGCCATCTGCCCTTGTGCATCCTGGTGGACGTCTTGGGCACACCGTCCATCGGGGATGATGAACCCAAGCCGTCCACCTTATTTTGGCTTGTTGAAGCTCCAGATGCTCTGATTTTTTATTATTATTATCTATTTTCACCATTCCTAAGGTTTTTGGGTCCAAAGATCACAATGAACGGCTAAGATCTACGATTTGAGGTGTCCTTAACCTAGGTTTAAGCATGCTCCATGGTTTTGACTTCCTAGGGCATCCAATGCATGTTCAGTCCAGATCCAGCCCGAATTTGTGAGGAAAAAGTTGAAAAAAAGCAAAAGAGAAAGATAGAGAGTTTAGCCTACCTGATTAGAGCGAGAGAGTGGAGACTGGGGTACTCACGTGCATGTGAAGTTGGTCCAAGCATAGAGGAGAATGGAGCAGAGATGACACGATTCCAAGGTTGTTTTGTGCAGGGAATGAAGAGAAAGCTTATTTTTATAGGTTTAGATCTAATCTCTTCACAAGGAAAGGCTTCCTCCATTAGAGCTGCAATGAAAATGGAAAGGGGTGTCGTTATCAAAACAACTCCCTCTAATTCACGTGCCTGATAATTTACCAATTTACTCCTGTAACTTAAAATAGTCATATCTCCCTTATCCAAACTTCATTTTCAATGTTCTTTATACCATTCAATTCCTATTGACCCGTACTTTCTAATTTTAGTGGTTTCAAAACCAAATTCTATGCATAATTTTTTTTAATTTATTTTTTTATATACTAATTTAGGGTTAACAATTAAGGTTATTACATGTGAAAATAGCCTCTCATAAAATGCAAGGTAAGGTTAGATACTATTAACCATTGTGGTCTGCCCCTTTCTTGGACCCCACATATACGGCCCTTTTACAGTGGAAGACCTCAAAAGGGCCATAAGCCATGTATCAAGCAAATATTGGAGGGCCCCGGATGTAAGTAAGATCAAATAAACTTTTATGGGTGACTTCTCTAACTCACTCAACATAGAGTTATCATCCAAGGGGATTCCAGTAATGGTCTCAAGTGGGCAAAAGGAAATTGTGAATATACTTGGAGATTTCATAAAATTCTCCATCATCTTTGTAATATGCTCAAGAATTATCACGTGGAACGGTCAGTGGTGAACAGGATTGCGAATACGATGGCACACAAGTTAGCAAAACAAGGGGTGGAAACACCGACAGACCGACTGAATTCATTGCCCATCAACCGATCTACAGGACCGTGAATTCTTGGACGTTTCTTTTCTTCATTTGTTCTTTGCGCCTTTAATTCTCTTAATGGTTGTAGCTCATTGTCAGCTCTAGGTGGTCGTGACAAACGACCTACCAACCTTTTTCTTTTATGCTGACATTGTTAGAAAATCCCTCGCACCTGCACACCTACTCCCTTTAGCTGCCTCAAACTTCTGACCTGCACAATTGAGGCTCACCCCTGCGCCACACTCACACACCTGACGAGGACCTATCTGTTGAAAGTCGTGCTGAGAAAATCCGTTTTATGGACACTGAACAGATAAAAGGGCAGCCCAGGTGCACAAAGTTTCTGCTTATGAGGGGTTCAGGAAGGGGCGGACCATAAGGGTCAATAATACGCAGCCTTACCTTGCATTTTGTAAGAGGCTGTTTTCATACCTTGAACGTCAGACGACGACAACTCTACCGTTACACCAAAGCTCCCCTTCATGGACACTGAGCAGATATTTCCCCTAAATCAAGAGATCAAACCAAGATGATCCCGGGCCATCGCATCCTAGTGCAAGGTGGATGATTAAAGTTTGAAGGCTCTTAGTTTTCATATATTACATAGAGAAACATCTACTAAGAGAGAGAAAAAAAGATCACACTTAAGCAACCTTTTTTGGAAGAACTAAAAGATCCAGAGACTGTACTGTGCCATCAAGATGCATATGCTGGAGTTCTTGATTATAGCTTCGATGGAGTTAGACCTACAGCAGAATAATTCATATCATCAAACTTGAAAGTAGGGAAATATTTTAGAAACTAAAAGATTTCTTTCATACCAAGTTGTTTGGCGTTGACAATGCTTGGACAAGCAGCTGGAGGTGCAGAGCTCTCATTTAAGAAAGGTTCTACCCTGTTTGCATCAAACCAAATAGGGTATCCTTTGATCTTCCCCTGGACGTACAGGGCAACAGTTGCAGCGGTTAATTGCTAGAATCAAATCCTAAATGATATTAAAGACCAATATAGTGCTCATATGTTTTTGACTCACCAACACATTTAAGGCTGCAAGGGTTGCCATTCCTTCGCGTGTCCACTAATTACAAAAAATAAAAAAATAAAAAACATACCACAAACTGAGTGAATGAATAATTTATGCGGAAATGTGTCAGGAATTCGCATATTACTTCCTCTATATGTAGAATTGTAGATGCTTTCAGATGGTTACTTAGTTTAAACTCAACGTAATAATCCATCAAAGCACTGGGCAGAAGCTTCTTTCACCTTGGAAGCAGATGCAATGTGAGGTACAACAACAGCATTTTTCTGGTCAGCAAGGCCAGGCTTCATGAAAGGTTCATCCTGTTTATAGCCATGAGTATTTCAGCAAATTTGGAATTCAATTTCCTTTCTAATATTTGATTCAAAATGGCAAATTAGAAGGTATGTTATCACCTCAAAGACATCGAGTCCAACACGAAACATGGGGTTCTGTTTCAGATGCTCTACCAGGGCGACTTCATCAATCACAGGGCCCCTACTACAATTGACAAGGACAGCTTCCTGTTGTGGACAGTTGTCAGAAATTTAATCAGTCAGGTTCATTTTCTTTCTTGAATATACAGGCGAAGACCCCCGGAGAGGTTGTCGCAGGCATAGGGCAGTAAAGCTAAAGTTTCACCTTTTTCATTATAGCAAGCCTCTCCTTGTTAATCAGATGGTAAGTAGTTTTATCCAGCACTGGATGAAGACTTATCTGCAAAAAGGAATCAGCAGAAGCAATTTTATTTCAAAGGAAATATGCAAAAATAACATCATTGAAGCTCCCAGTTAAAGTTTTATTTTTCTATTGCCGTAATCATCATTATTGCATCAACCTATCTGAATAGCACAAGATACACTGCCTAATATATTTATGCTTCACATATAAATGTATAAATAGTCAAACTTGATTTTCAGATTAGTGGAATAATCATGTGACACATCACAAGGTTTTGTTAAATCATGAGCAGAATAGTAGAAAGAGGCAATTCAAAGCATAAGTTCTAACCACATCAGCCTCCCTCAGCACATCCTCCATGGTTGCAGCTCTTTTCCAAGTAACAGGTTCTTCCCCATTTGCCTTCAGGAATTGGCCATAAGCTGCAGTGAACATATAATAACCAACAAAAGGTTTCCTTCAAAGCCAAATTGTGTTGGGCAAGAATCAGATTACACAGACAACAGAGAGACACATGCCTGTAACAAACTTTTCCAGTCGGGTTGCTTGATACAGATCATAATATATCAGATTCATTTTGAACCCTTCAATCTGTCAGAGAGGCAATCAAATCTATTACTCCAGATGAGTAAGACTAAATAGAAAAGACTTATCTATTATCATTCTGCAATGCGTTGCTGTACGTGAATATCTCAAACAATGCCTAAAATCTTGTTATATAAAAAGTACCAAAACCTGCAGTCTTAAGTAATTCAAAGATCAGCTACGGTACACGTGAATTAGCAATAGCTGGTATTGGAGATTCATTCAGAAAATATATAAGAGTTCCCTTACAAGAGTTTCATCACCCTCCATACTCGCTTACATCCATTTATGAGGTCTGTGATGGTATAGTTTTTTAAATGTACTTAAAAAACTTAAGTTGGGTGGATAAACCTGATATAGAAGAGGAAAATGAAGTATTACCATCATCCTTGCATATGCAGAGCCAATACGACCGGCTCCAATCACTCCTACTGTTTGTCCCTTGAGCAAATTTCCCACAAACCTGTTGAAAAATGAAGTGGCTCATGTTTTCTTCGGTAGTTCAATGCTGTGGTATGGTAGAGAAACTTTGAGGGTAACTAGAAGTCTAGAACTGTAGGTGAAGATTATACAGATTCGGAAGCCATCCATCATATAGTCCTGCCCTCATGAACTGATCAGCTTCAACTATTCTTCTGGCGGCTGCTAGAGAAAGCGAAGCTGCTAACTCTGCTGTTGTCTCTGTAAGAACACCCTGCCAAGACAGTGCATATGGAATTCAATCAAGCAAATGTCAGAATCATAAGAAAACATTTGGTATATGGTTATCTTGTAAAAAAAAAGCTGATGGGTCGTTGGGCTTGGAATCAAGTAAAAAAGATTTCATAGAGAGATTTCAAATCCACATGGAAGTTAAAGAACTTCAATCAGCACAGCTGCTTTGTCCCTTTGAAGTATGCGTGCCTCTCTTTGTTTTTGTATTTTTTTGGTAAAAGTACGGTATTTCTCTTTGCTAAAAGATGCTGTAAAGGAAAATTGTAAAAAATAGAAAAAGGACTCGTGTAGTTCAAAGTGTCTATCTTTAAAGTACATAGTCCACCTCCTACAGAATAAAGGATGTAGTGGGGGGTTGGCTGCAAAGTAAAAACACCTTTTGCTACTGCTACAAACATATTACTTGGCTTGCTGGACTACATTCCACCAAACTTCCCACCCCACTGGCATCCAGTTGAGGACCCACAACATATATGGCAGGTCCCATTTTTTTTGTATAGATTGGTTCTGCCATGAGCCTTGTGCAACGGTAGAGATGTCATTGTGTGACCTTGAGGTCACGGGTTTAAGGCGTGAAAACAGCCTCTTGCAAAATGCAAGGTAAAACTGCATACTATTGACCTTTGTGGTCTACCCATTCCTGGACCCTGCATATGACC
Organism: Warburgia ugandensis; assembly: GCA_035236585.1. Taxonomy (NCBI): domain Eukaryota; kingdom Viridiplantae; phylum Streptophyta; class Magnoliopsida; order Canellales; family Canellaceae; genus Warburgia; species Warburgia ugandensis. The sequence goes on from CP141129.1 coordinate 48,279,227, forward strand.
GGAGCTTTGTGCACCAGGCTGCCCTTTTATTGGTTCTGAATCCCATAAGTTGAGTCTGGGAAAGGCTGCATCATTTGACTCTTCTTCGTATAAGGCTGAGCTAAAACCTCCAGTGGTAATTAATTGGGATGTAGAGATGTGTCATTTGGAGTGGGCCCAAATTCTCACCAGTGGAAGCCAAAGCTTGGGGCAATCCCCAGGGCTGCTGAAGTAATCCCAATCTCTTCCTCCTAAATATCCAAAACCTGTGTTATAAGTTCATCTCCGCTCCTCATTTTAGATAGATGACACCCATACTCTATTTATATCACCCCATTGGCTACTGACATTCTAGAGTTATCACAGCACAAATGACAGTATCTAGCAAAACAGCATCTTATGACAGTAAAAATAGTTATATCAGAGAGAGACTAGCAGAAAACCATCCACCCAGAGCATTAGTTATATCACTTACAGGAGTATTTCCAACGGCCACTCCATTCTTGGTTGCTGCATTTACGTCCACGTTGTTGTACCCAACCGCCATGTTGCTGAAAGCTTTTCCTCCTGCTCTGCTCAGGGCAGAGAACAGAACCTGACCCCAATCTTCAGTCAACTGAGAAAGAAGCACAAAATCAAACAGGACCCGCTTCAGTTTTGAAGGCTAAAAAAAACCCAGATAAAGCAACAAATAATTCAGCCACCGAACAGGAAATTGTAACAAAAGAAGAGCATATATGATTTAATCAACTTGCCTGTCCAATCACACCATCACACCTATCACCAATGAGAGCCAGAATATCTTCCACAGACAAAATGGTTTTCTTCTCGGTGCATATCTGAATTACCAAAGAATACAAATGGACCGGTCAATACTGACACGAAAAACTGGACCAGAATTATGCAAATCATTCCTAGTAAGGCGAACAGATAACCTCAACACGGCAATCTTGATCAGTCAAGAGACGAATCCACCTGGTTCCAGGCATGGGTTTGGTGCTGATGACTCTGTATTTTCCTCTGGGATTCCATACTTCAATTGAGACAGGTTTCGCCATGGATGGCTTCTGCTGAACAGTCTGTGGGTAGGGATGAAGCCGTTACAGCTGAGTGGCTTTTGTCTTTTTAAGTTCTCTGCAGGGAGCTGCTCAATAAATAAATTGATATAAAGGAAAATGACAATATTTGTGGAGGGAAAATGGCAAGTGGAAGGGCCAGGGACCTCTCGTCCTCAATGAAGATAAGGTAATACTTATCAAATACATCCTTCGCCAAAAGAAATGGATCAAATATATTAGCCGATCCTACCATGCATTGATTTTTGTTCTGGTTCAAGTACCATCAATTTTATTACTGTGAATTTTAGAATTCAGAATAGCTCCTAAAAGTAATAGTGATATCATCAAAATTATGTGATTTTAGGATCAAGATTATCCATGGCAAGACTTTTAAAGTGACGATTCAGACTATTAAAAATGTGGACCCTGGATCTCAACATACCACAGAACTCAAAATGAAAGGGTGGTAATATTCTTAATGGATCGTGGGAAGCTTTATGAGATGTTGGGATTATCATTTCCGTCCTGGCAAAGCTCTATTTCAACTGAAAAATATAGCAGTTAGAAGCATCTAATGGACATGATTCTTTGCAGCTAACTTAAATAACAAAGTGTGAACAAAATGATTAGGTCAGATCATACAAAGTTGGGGCTTAGCTGGGGTTTAGAGTCAGCCCCAAAACAAAGTCAGTAATCTATAGCTTTCCTCTAATGTTTAATGCTCTGAAATCAATAAGGTGGGACTAATACTTTGTCACTGCATGCGGTTGGGGCCAAATTTTTGCAATTTGATCTTCCAAAATCAAAGAGATTTTGATGCAAATAAAAAAGGGGCAGCCCCGGTGCACGAAGCTCCCGCCTATACAGGGTCTGGGGAAGGGGCGGGCCATAATGGCCTAAAGTAGGCAGCCTTACCTTGCATTTTTGTAAGAGGCTGATTCCACGCCTTGAACCCGTGACCTCAAGTTCACATAACGACAACTTTTACTGTTGTGCCAAGGCTCCCCTTCTAGATTTTGATGCAAATGCGGCTGAAATTTTGGCTGCAAGAGAAGGGATTAAAATGCCACTAATTGGATGAAGAGGCCACACACTGTGCTATAGAAGCACACATACTAATTGATGATATTGCCGTGATGCTGAAACATAGAACTTGTATTATTACTCACACATTGGGTGCGGCTAACTCACAAGCTGATGATCGAGCTAAAGATGGGACTGAATCGTAATGATCTTTAGATTGATCTTTTCAATCAAGAGGAAGTGAGCTGATTTTTCAATGTACGCCTCTTCCCTCTGTCTTGGATACTTGATCTGTTCTTGACCCATCTTCCTTTTGATCAGGTAGTATCTCTCCTAGCATCTCTCATGCTTTCCTTTTAATAAAATTTACACTTTTAAAAAAAGAAAGAAAGAAAAATCAAACTTGGTGTTGGTGGTTCTTGAGATGAAATGAGCTGACAATAAGTTGAGATGAGATGAGATTTAACTTGAGTTGCTTAAAGCTGGCTTGAGATGACCAATTTTGGCATGAGATAAAGTGAGAAGCCTGAAAATTCACCTTGGCAATGACTTAGGATAAACGGTTTTCGTCTCAACTCATCTCAAGCACCACTAAGATTGAGACAAGGAGATGTTATTTCATCTCATCTCAGCTCAAGCACTACTAACAGTAATACAGTCCATATCATGTCAGATCATCTCGTCTCCAGAAACAATAACATCCTGAAAGATATTTGGAGGGAACGAAACGAGACATGTTCAATGGTGGGTATGATCCATGGGTTCCTCCTTCCCAACAAAATGATGTTTCTCATAAGATCTTCCTGGCATCTCTCTTTCTTCCCCTTTACTGGTCTCTCTCTTTATATTTGAATTCTTTATTTGGTTGATTTTCCCGAGTATTTAGTTTGTTTGATATGTCTGTACGATTGCAATTTGTAACATTTGAGAGGAATATGTGAGAGGAGTTACATTCTGCGCAGTGGGAGTTCGCAATGGTAAGTTCAAAACCAAGTTCAGTCGATAATGTTTATAGCTTTGTAGTGAATTTGAGGAAAGGTCGTTCAAAGATGGAAAGGCAGGTAAAAGTTTACGCATGAAGGGGAGGCTTAGTGCGATGGTAGAATTGTCTTCGTGTGACCTTGAGGTCATATATTCTAGAGGTCACACGTTTGAGCCATAAAAACAGCCTTTTGTAAAAGTACAAGATAAGTCTGCGTACTATAAACTCTTGTAAGCCTCCTCTTTCCCAGACTCGAGTTTTATGCACCGGACTGCGCTTTAGGTAAAGGTTTAGCCATGGTAGTAGAGGATGCCCTTTGCTTTGACACAAAGCACTTGGTTCAGCATTCCTCAATTTATAAATGAAAATAGCAGAAGCTAACATGCATTCTACAAGGATGACTTATTTTGAAACTGTTTGTTGAGGTAGAGAATTCTGAATAGTTTCTATGACTTCAGATGAAAGCTCAATCACTTCACACACTCACCAATATCTATATTGGCGTGTGATATTTCTAATTCCTTTTGGAGCTTCTCATTCTCTGCGGAGTGCTTGCTCAAAAGGTAATTTGGGATAAGAGGGGATGAAAACGTCTTTCCAGACCCTGCATAGGCGGGAGCTTTGTGCACCGGGTCTGTCCTTTTTTAGGGGATGAAAACGTCTTCTTGACCACTGTGTCCGTCTCTAGGGGATCATGCTCTAACATAACTCCTTTATCCTTTATATCCTCATAGTCGAAAATGTATTCCCAATGATCCCTTTCAAGATCCTCCAATCTTTTCTTCAGGATTGGGAAAAGGGAGAAACAGATCGAAACTAAAAACAAGTGCATATCAGATAAAAGCAGGTGACAATAAACAGAAAATGACAGAGCTAAGCTATTGACATATCTGATCAAGACAAGAAGCAACGTATCACCAGAAGAGATTCATAAACAGAGAAAAGAGAAACAGTAGACAATCTGGATTCATGGCCTAAAATGAAACTAGACAAACAAGATTCAAAAATTTGCTGAAGTATCTGAAAATGTAGCTCGGCTCATGATGTGCTGATCTTAATGTTGTAATAGTTTTTTGCGATGGTAGAAGTTGCACACGATTACAACCATACCAAATTTATGGATGTTATAGGAACTATGTAGGCTGAAGGGAAGCCTTGGATCAACGGCAGAGTTGTTGTCGTGTGAGCTTGAGGTCACAGGTTCAAGGCATGGAAACAGCCTCTTGAAAAATGTAAGGTACGGTTGCATACTATTGACCCTTGCAGTCCACTCCTTTCCCGAACCCTGCACATGTGGGAGCTTCATCTACCGGGCTGCCCCTGTAGTAACTATGTAGGCTCTGGAAAACTACTGGTGCCTTTTCCACATTAGCAACTGGTATAGATGATCTTCTTGCTCAATATTGAGGAATAGTTGGTTTAGTGTACAGATTGTGGCAACAAAACTGTCCTCAAGAGCACATTGATTTTGACCAAAGATGATTTTCACTCCAAGTGCTGATAATTAAGCTTGTTATCTGGTATCCAAGAATAAAACATGGGGAAAGCACGCCTGAAATGTTAGGAATTTGGATAAAATTTAGAAAAAACTTATTCTGGTAGAAGATGACTTATTGAATTCAATCAGATAGCTTGCAAATCAATCATCAGCTCCATCTCCATGGAGACTTGGAACATCACTTATGAAATAAGTCATAGATGGAAGGATCTCAATTTGCTATCAGGCTCGTTTTTAGGTCTACCAACTCTAAGGCGGATGCACTAGCCAAAAGGATGCTTAAGACAAGACACGAGAGTTAAAGGTTTTTCACCCAAGAGGCATTTGTTGATCTGCTTGTTATTTTCTATTTTTCATTTTGAGAAATTATGTAATTTAGACCACCTCGGTCTTTTTAATTAGGGTCTTTTACATTAAAAACCTCATAATTTTCAACTCTTAACAATTATGCCTAAAAATTTTTAAAAACTATCTTAAAAACTACTAATCATGACATCCGAACTCCCCAATGCATCTTCCAAATATTCTAGTGATGCTCGAATTGCTGGATTTCTTTAGCTCAGAAATTTGCAGCTGCTCAAGCAAGTCTCCTATAGTTTCAGGTTATTTGCAAACTGTCTGAAAATCCTCGTGCATACAAGCTCTATTTGCCGCTTTAACAACCATTTTGATTAATCGTCATCATCATCAAAACCTTATCCCGATTACGAGTTAACTACATGAATCTTATTCTTCCATTTTCCTCTATCGATAGTCATGGCCTCATTTAGTTCAAAAGCTTTTAAATCTTTTATCACCCCTTATATCGATGACGTCTTTTTTGTCTTCACCTTATCCTTCCCCTTGCCTTTTTAAAGTCTTTAACTTGGATCAACTGACTGTTGTGCCATTCTCCGCCTCCATAAAGCATCCAAAGCCAAAAGTTGTACAACATTTGCTAGTTCATCCAGTTGGTCCCATAAGCTTATTAGCGGGTCTTTCTCAATCCTTGAATCTAATCCCTTCCGACTTCCAGATATTCTCCTAGCAACACTATTTACTTCATTGAACGAAAACCACATTCCATCTCTAAATCCAGCCTTAGTCAAAAGGCAGATACCACAATATGCAGAGAGAATAATCGTCTCTTAACTGCAACCTCCAATTTTCAGCAAGATCAAACCACACAATAACTAACTAGACAACCAAATCTCTCGCTGCAACTAATAGAAAGCTCTGAAACTCCGGCTCCTACAGAGATCAACTACTTCCTCCTCAAAAGTTCCGGCCCTTCGCAAACCGGTTTCCTGCAGAAACTCAAGAGAAGTAGCTGAAACTGCAAATTTTGTCAAATTATTGACAAGAATGCGGGAATTTTCTGTTATTTTTTCCCATTTCTCCGTTTTTCATCTGAGATATGCATGCAGTTTTATGACCTGCGGTAAAGGATCACGGGCATATCAAATTGTCTCTTGAAGTCCAAACAATTGTCTTTGAAGCTCTTTCGAAGTCATTTTTCCGTGTCTCCAACGATCCAAAAGCGGCCTCCAAAAGATATTTTAGAGGAGCTTTTCTGTGCCTCCCTAGATGCAAAAGCAACATCCGAAAGGAGACCCTTTCCACCTTCATAGTCCCACACATCCGCCACTAAGGCAGTTTCTAAAGATCTAGTAGCATTAGACTAACATATTATAACCTGAAAATCATTCACACAAACAATTTTACAGTAAGTTACATTTATTATTGAATAAGAAATATGGTCTTTATTACAAGGAATAGATTTTATATCTACACAATCTGATATCTTTGCTACTACTGTCCTGGTAATGTCGCAGCACAAAAATAAAATATTTACCAAATCAAAACTGAATCATCCACAAGTAAACAGCAGACTTGAACTTCCGTCTAGTAAGATGGAAAAAGGATATCAAACCTAAACTGAAAAAGACAAGATAAATGCATAACAAGCAGCAAATGCTGCAAGAAGCCATCTCATAGCAAAGCTACCCATCAATCTCAAATGCCTCCAACTTGAGATCATCAAGCATTTCATGTGGAAACGACATTAATCTTCTTTAGTAAAACGGTCCATGTTAGGCATAAGGGTTTGCCTCAAGCCTTGAGATACTCTAAGCATCAGTAACCAGGGTCCTTGTAAGTTGTACAACATGTAGTGGAATCCACCAGTCAAAGCATTGGAAACAGATGACCCTATCTATATATTAAATCAATGAACTGCAGTAAGAACTATTACAGCAACTAAAACAGAAGTCGATGGTGAGTCCGAGCAATGCTATTCAACTTATGGATCAGAATATGATACACTGGATGGCACAAACCAATGTACAATACAGATGCATTTGTACATTGCCCCAGAAGACATCCAAATACAAGTTCAAATAATTGTAACAACTGGCGCCTGTACTGATTATCAATGTACCCAACAGATGCATTTATATGTTGACCCAGAATATAACCAAGTTCAAATAATTGTAACTACTGGTTGTTACATTTGCCTGTATTGATTCAGTCGCCCTGGTCCATATCATTTCGTCAAGAATGTCTACAGTAACTCTTCTTGTGCTTGGATTTGCTACTTAAGACTCCATGTACTGAGAAGGTGGCGGGCTTATTTTTGTTTTTTCAGGGCCTGCAGGTTCAGCTAATGGTAATTAGTATTGCTAGAGTCCACTTCAGTTTTCTGCTGTTTACCAAGTCTAACATCATGCCATAAGTCCCAAGATGAATAATTTTATTCAACCTCAACAAAAGTAGGAAGATGGAGAAATACCATAAACCCCACGAATCTCTACCTCTCGCCATTCTTGGACAAGGGCGCAGCAACAACACAACAAATGTGAGAGGAAATCATCACATAGGCCTCCCTGCCAAACGACACACACAAAACAGAAATCACCAGTGAAAGGTGTGTGAAATTACTATTGGTTCACAAACTAGTAAACAGTTCTCTTTTTTTTCTGACCAAGGAAGTCAACAGATCTAAAACCTAAGAAGAGAAGTTCCCACCAAGTTTATGAAAATTTGCAAGCATTCACCAACCTTAAGCTGTCTCTAACATTATAAATATGTTCCTTTCGGAGTTAATAATGGCATGAAACGATAACCAGCTCTATCTTTGCTAAATACTGGAATTAAAAACTGACAGAAAGAGCTTTCTTGAGAACCTGCGGCTATTCACAACTGAGAGAATTTTCCCAAGAATGCATAAGCATATGATTGCTTAAAGAGGTTTGCTAGCTTAAGTCAAGGACACTGGTTCAGACTCCCAATCTTTCAGGTGAGGTCCACCTCACAGTACAATGTGGGCCCCAGTTAGTGATATGGAGTCCAAAATGGTATGGTTGACTTCAGTGTCAGGCTACATTTTCCTTGTTTAATACAAATTACAGAAACCAGGGATACAGAAATTAATGGACATTTTAACTCATTAAGAAAAGTTAGCAAGGTACTGCACTATTTACAAGTTATTTCCTTAACAAATGGTCAAGAACTAGCCAACTCAATGACTGACTTAACTCGCTGGAGTCCATCAGAATCTGCAGTCATCAATTACTATCTTGCCCAAGTTAAACATGGCTTATATCTGGGTTTGTTTCTTTCGGAATACAGGCTTTCAGAATTTCTTAACATTACAAGACATTCTGAGTTAAATGTGGATTTACTCTAGTCAACCTAGTGTTGATTTCAAAAGTTCTTAAGCAGGTACCAGAGTTTAAAAATTGCCTATACTGATATAACAGCATGAAATTGATAAGCAAATCTAGCACAAACCAGGAGTTCTTGTTTTGATCAGAGATTTCATTGATGAAAACAGCTATACTAGAAAAAATTCATAAGAATCATGTAAATTAGTACGTGATACTCTGATGAAGAGGAGCATTGTATCTTTAAGAATTTACTACATCAACATACAAAAAACTGTAAACATTAAGAACTAAGTAAGGACATCAAAAAATGACGAATTACCGTGATGTTCAATGTTTTACGGAGTTTCCTCCTAATGCAGCAAGTGTAGCAACAGCATGCCAATATCAAGGAATAGGCCATCAGTTCATTGCATGCTTCTCCTGAAGCTGATAACCATAAGCACGCAGTTTCACAGTTAGGGTATTTCTAAGTAAAATATTTATTGCTGTAAACATGCCTAATCAAAGCATGTGCGCAAGAACACAGTTTATTCCAACACACAAAAAAGTAGTCTATCAGATGAGACATGGATACCAAACATGCAGCAGAAGCAATCTAGCAGATAGTCTACCATCATCCACAACCTAATAGCTTGAGAAGATATAAGATGTAGTGAGGAAGCTATGAGATATTAAATAATCATCCTTAAATGGTGCTGTTATTGTTAACTACATTAGAATAAGTTATGAAAGGCACTTGCAGTAGTGGAAATGCTTTGCTGCTATATTGCAAAGGATTACAAAAGCAAATTCAGCTCCATTTCAAGGATGTTAAACTGTTTATAGTTGTTGATTGTTGCCATCTTCAATCAATCATCAATGTATGTATATGTATATACATATACATACATGCATATATGCATGTCTATGTATGTATACACTAACATATAAAACTTACGGCTGTCTATTTGTGCTATCATCCATACATTTTTGAATGCGCATTTGTGTATGCTAAATTACCCATATGCTTACCAAGTTTGCTGTGCATGCTGTATTATCCAAATGAACCAACCTTTGTGTTGTACATTATTACTCTCTCTTCTATATCCCCAAACTCGAGGAGATTCTAAAACAGATTATTTAAGTGGATTATTCCTTAATCTTTCACAAAACATCCTGAAATTGACAATTTGTCGATTAAATGATCATGAACACAGAGTGTCTATTACAGGAAATATTTCCACCTATTAGTTGTAAAACCTTACATTTTGGAGGCATGACAAAATCATATGCGTGAACTAGCATCTTCCAGCAGACACCATTTTTTTTTTTGGGTTCTTTTTTTTTCCCTTGATTTAAGTCATCTATCTTGTTCAGCCTCCCACGTTTAGCCTCCATATGAAAATTCATGCCCATCTGATAATTTTAACCACTTGCTTTTCATTTTTGAATATAAATGATGCTGATCCAAAGCACAATGAAACATATCCTACAAGGAGCAATTTTTAGGTGCATACATAATCTAGGAGACTCCGAGCAAGTTGCATCGATTAGATCTTTCAGAAATTATGCCTAAGATCACTAAAAGGTAGCATCTACCAGAAGATGCTATTTAGGTGTCTGATCTTATCAGGATTCCACATTTTAATATCAAGAACCATGAGAAGTAAAAGCAATAAATAGTAGCCTCTAAGAAGCCGTATTCAACATTTTTGGGCAATGATCACCTCCTAGCCTCATCATCACCTGTTTAGTTAAAAGGCTTCCACTTATTATCCACAATAAAAGGGGTTTTGAGCTGTATCAAGACCAAAATACCATAGATTAGGCATAAGAAGTCAACACAAAATCTACATAGAAATATGGATGCACCCAATGATCAGCAAGCACGATGCACAAGCACATGACAGAGGCTGCTATTGCTTTCAGTCATTTAAGCAAAGATGATTCAAGCAAGGTAAAGGCCAACATCACTTTAAAGAGAATATGCAACTTAGTACTAAGCTGGCCAGGCAGCTCTGATAGGTAAAACATTTATTGAACTTAAGTCCATTATGCTCCCATTAAGCTTTCCTGTCACACAAGCCCATCTCAATCAACACATCCTAGTATCTAGAAACTGAACAATAATAGTTAATTTCTATATGTGGATTCATTAAGAACTTATCACCTATTCAAGTTTGGGAAGCAAAAGACAATTAAGAAAGTTATTGGAGTCCTAATAAATGCAGAGGCCTGTAAGGGTCTGGCGATAGACTCTAGCATTTTTGTTTTTCTTTCCTAGATCTAAGTTGTTTATCTTGTTCAACCATCCATGTGTTAGCCTATGTGTGAAAATCACGTCCATCTGATATTTCTAACCACTTGATTTTTTTACTTCCAAGTATAATCAGTTCTGATTTTAGGTATAAAGAAATATACACTAAAGAGATCCAACTGAGGAAAATTTTGATGTGTAGGTAATCTAAGAGAGCCAAAACAAGTTGCATGGGTTAGAACTTCTGAAAATACTGCCTAAAATCACAAAAAGCTAAGAGTCTATTGAAAACGCCTTTTAAGCATTCACATTTATCAGGACTCCAGTTATAAAAGACAAAGTTTATTTTAATGCGGCAGTAAGAAGCACAAAACTAAGACCACAGAAAGGAGTTATACAAGAGACATGACCAACAATATCCAATTAAAGCACGAATTTGCATAATATCTTTCTTTAAAAGTTAAATTTTTTAGAACCATTTCAGATTAACAGGCTAAGATCAGCCAAGTAGGGCCTCTGCTCCAATTTATGATCATATTAATCAGCCCTATAGAATGCCTCTAAAGTCAATCATGTTGCTTCTTTTAACAGCAAGGAATAGTAAATTAGCTAGCTATCAAGATAAATACTAGGCAGTAGTATCAATAATTACTTACACATATGTCTGTTGGTGGCCACTGTAGCTATCTTTGAAAATGTCCCACATGGATAGAAGAAAGTCTTAAGACCTGCAAAAGAGTCACGCATGAAAACATTTCCTGGACAAGCTTCAATAAAATGAGGACCTACGTCCTAATTAAGAAAATCAAGTACTCACTCTCTAGCTATATAGCTGATTAATGGCTTATGTATCATAAATCATAGCCATAACCATGCAAGAAATTAGCAACCGTGATTTTTATAAAACAATTCTTATTGGAATGACCAAAATGGCAATCAGAAAGCTAAAATAACTGTACAAGAACAGAAGTTGCTAGACAACAGAACATGCTGAAGATGTACTGTGGATATATTGGGACAAATCTACCTAGCTTGAATATGAATCAAAGCAACATCATAGATATATGAAATATACATGAGCAGAGAAGGATATGCTATCCAGAGTAACCTAATAAAGATTTGCTTATTGATAGGTAAGTAGTGGGATTGAATCCACAAGCTCTTGGTTGCACAATAAGCCACTTACCCAACTCAGCTAAGTCCTTAACTCAAGCTAACCTTGACAGTCAATTGTCTCCCAAAGGGTGTGGGAGCGTGGCACAGTGGCAGAAGAGTGGGTCTCAGTCGTGCAAGTCACAAGATCAAGTCCCCTCAAGGGTGCATGTGTGAGTATTTATCTAACAATGTCAGAGTTAAAAACAATAAAATATTCTTGAAGGAAAGCTAGCTGTTTATAGAACTTTAGTCAGCAGACTCTAACTTGATGTGAAATGATATAAACAATATTTTTTCCTTTTCAAATGATAGAAGAAATATATTATGAAGAGAGGCCTGGGCAGATATAATCAGTAACTCAGTAAAAAAGAAATGCAGGGAAAATATAAGTACAATTCCCAAAAGCAGTGTCCTATGAAAATTCTGTGGATATGAAAGAAACATAAGCGTATTAGTAAGATGCAAACTCATGAGATGCATGCATAATAGAACTTGTACATTTACTAGTTCAATTCTTTCTAGCTTCACAGTTTCAGCCTAAAGGAACTAAAATTCCTAATTCCTAACATATCAAATTAACAACATCAAACAAATGTCTCCAACTCTACTAATACGTACATGCCAAGTTAGAATAAGAAAACCATGAAAACTCAAGTGCAAGAAGGACATCAAGACATAACAATCAAGAAGGTGTAGATATATTCATAACAAAGGTGGAACTTGGAGAACATTTTTGAAACTCTATAATGTCTACTAGCACAGTTAGGAAGAAATCCATTAAATACATAGTTTAAAAGAAAAATCTAACAGTCACAGCTCAGTTGTAACTTTGTACTTCATTTCAAATAAACATATTCCCTGTAGCATTCTGTTTAATAGACTATCATAAGTTACAAGTTTTACAGCACTGTTCAATTATTAACATTTGTGTACGTTGTACGTAAGGCTTTAAGGAAGCACAAGGGAAAAACAAAATACAATTGGGCACAATGCTCCTTATTTTGAGAAGCTGGTTCTTTAACAATAGGACGTGATTTTCCTGGCTTACTTGGGAAAGCTTTTATTCTACCTCAGATTTTATAAGTATTTGAACAGAACAAGCTGTAACTATGTTAGACACACTTCATGTCCATTATTTGAATAACTTGATGTTCCAATTAGTGATGCAGAATATCTTCAATTAGCCTTCGTACAAAGCTCTTAAAGTGTGCCTGTATCGCTTGTATATGTTGTCGTAATATTTGCCAACAGAAAAAGAGCACCTAACAGGTGATTAAGCTCTAGTGCAGAAAGTAAAACTAAACCCAACATAGATGGTACAAAAACCAAAAGAAAAAAATCAAAATCATCCATGTGGATCTGATATTTCATCAACTCCAGAACTGGTAAGAAATTAGCAAATTGCCTACTCCATGAAGGTATGATCTCAAATTTCAACATCTAAAAGAGTTAAGAAGTGGGAGAATTCTTAAAGTTTAACTAATGCCAGCTGTGACAGTAAGCTATACAATTAGCTTAGTTACATTCAACAAGTGCAGAAACTCCCAAATGTTAACTGTACACATTAAGGCATCTTTAAACAAATCACGGGTACAATAGCAGATCACAACAGTAGTAATAAGTGAGATATCTTTGTAATTCAGTCAAAAGTGCTACAGGAAATGCAAAGAATGATAATAGACGTATCAACTAGTGGCTCTCAACTTGCCAATTATAAATGTCAATGGTTAATGATTTTACTGCATAACTCCAAAGTAATATGAAAATATTCTAGGTGGTGGTGACATACATAAGCCGGGTACTGAACAGCAACCAAGTAAATCAGAATGCCAATCTTCATGCTGATATGATCCTTTAGGGGATATGAGATCATGCTTTGATGAAAGTGAAGTATTCCTGCAAAAAGTTAATATGAGTTCAGAGAAAATATAACTTGATAACACTATGGTTTTGGAGAAGTTTGTGAAGGGTCAAAAAGACAACGCTACAAGGATATTCCTAAATGTAACAAAAACATATAACTCTTAAAAGGAGTCCCCAGTGATGTGGAAATCTGCTATATACAGTAACCCAAAAATAAACCCATAAAGCGAGCATCTTAAAGTTACATCATACACCAATTGTACAATTACTACACATAATTTAATATATAACCATATGTAAATATAAAAAACTTAAGTAGAAAACAGAAAGACACTAACATAAATAAATGAAGACATCCAAAGATGTAATTGTACGTGACTAGTTGTCCTGTTATGATGCACCTTGCCTGGGTAATTTACTCAGTTATATAGAAGGGGACCAACTAGCACTTTCCACCTCGGGAGCAATTGTATTGTACTACTCTAGGCCAGTGAAATTAGCTTGCCTTAATAACTACGTTAGATTACTCAATATGGTAAAACAAAATGACCCATGAAATAGATCCACAAGAAGAGAGATGAAGAACATGAGAAGACATGTTATGAGTTGGAATGTCTGCTTCTATCACTATAAGAGAAGATCACGGAAGGCAATTCTCACAAAATCATCCACCAAAAGAAGATATCAGTGAATTTCCTGAGAGATTTTAAAGAAGTGATTGATGAGGCTGAAGATATGTTATGAGGTATAATATATGTTTCTATCACATTCTATGATTGGTAAACAACAAAGCTAATGGATACTGACATCCCTTCTTTTCTGTCTTGCTTTCGGTACCCTTAACATAGAAAGTAAACCCTAACCTACTACCTGATGAAAGTCCAAAGTCCCTAAAAACGACTCAAACTCTACTACCACTATGCCTTTCTGAACACCCTAATAAAGCATTGAAACGGAATTTCCATCCAAGATAGACAGCCCTTAAAAGTCTGTTGCTTTTCACCATCCTAGCCAGTCCTGTGACATCGGTAGTGGGGCACTAGTTTGAGATTATTTCTTTGTTCTGCTTCCTAATTAGGCCTAACAAATTTGGGCTCCAATTGACTTATTTCTGCATCAATAAAAATGCCAACAAAAACTTAAGGAATATAGTCAGACGATGTTGGCCTGCGTATGGAACATCATTTCTAGAACAGTCTAGGGATCACCTTTTATTAGAACTAGTGATATTTGAACCACACCAATATTAGGTAGTACGCAACAACCTAAGCAACCTTTTCACTATAAGCTATTAAACAGAGCTCTGCTTTGTAATAGAACTTGCAATTAATGAAGCTACTTAGTTTTTCAAAAAGCCAAGAATCTCCTTAAAATTACAAATTCTTAAACAGGGTTTCTTTTCCAATATGCACTAACACAGGCTTGTAACCAGAGAGACGAAAAGAAAGATGTCCTTTGAGAAGGTATCAGCTATTATCTCCATACTTAAGGAACCATCTTAAGAAAAAATGGATAATGAGTTGCCATGAGCCATCACTCTGACACTGGCCAGAGTACTAGTTTGTTTGGTAGTTTAATAACACATGCAATTGTGTTACATCAAATTTCTTAAGAACTCTTGATGCTTAAAATGTTAAGATTTATATTATAGTTTTTGTCTACCGTATCCTATTCTTCCAATGATATTTTTGTTCTCTAGTAAGGATCATTAAGAAGGGGAGCCTTGGCACAAGGGTAAAAGTTGTCGTCGTGTGACTTTGAGGTCACGGGTTCAAAGCGTGGAAACAGCCTCTTGTAAAAATACAAGGTAAGGCTACGTACTATAGGCCCTTGTGGTCCACCCCTTCCCTAGACCCCACATAGGCAGGAGCTTCGTGCACTGGGACTGCTCTTTTAGTTAAGTATCATTAAGAGGGCATTTTAGGGGTTGTGTAGATTTCTTTGTTGTTGTTGCATACACTTGGAGTAAGACCCTCTTCATTTCATGAGATGAGAATCAAGAATATTTTCTTGAGTGCCCTGTACATATTGGAAAACAGAAAAATCCAAAGATGCAAACTAACATCTCTTGTTTAACCAGCCAACTTGCAACTAGTTTCAATTCTTTTGAGACATCAGAAAAGCTTTCCAAAAGACAAGCATGATAAAGTAATAAGCATTGTTCAAGGACAAAGAAATAGTACTTACCTTGAAGCCATATGAGTATCACTGTGTTGCCGAACATAGGTTTCCTCAGCATTGTGTTCTGTATCACTGGTATTTGAATAAGTGTTCTCTACTTTCTTTGAGTTTTTGTGGCTAGAACTCTTGTCAGGTAGAGAACTTGCAACAGTTTCAGTGACTCCAATTAAATGTTGAATCACTTCACACTGATTAACATCCATATTAGCTTGTGACATTTGTAGTTCTGCTTGGAGCTTCTCATTTTCCTTTTGAAGAGCTTCATCAAAAGCTAAGTTCGGATATGAACACGAAAGCGTCTTCTTAAGCACCACTGCATCTGTTGTTGAGGGTTCAGGCCTTAAAATGACCTCCTGAACCTTTCTGTCTTCATCATCAAAAGTGTATTCACGTTGATCCCTTTCAATATCCTCCAATCTTTCCTACAAAATAGGAAAAGGAAGATATTGATGAAAACGAAAAAAGCAGCTGACTTATCTAAGAGAGAGTGAGAAAGTTCTCCAAATCTGACACAATAAAACCGGGATTGATGGAGCTAAGCTAGTGACATATCTGATCGAAACAAAAACTACGTAACATATCACCAAGATGAAAAGAAAAAGAAAGCAGTAGACAATTCCCATGGTTCAACATAACTTTGGCTTAGGCATGCCTCAGTTTCCCCAATCTAGCATTCATGGCTGCACAGATAAATGAAAAGTGATGACAGGATAAAAGTTAAACTTTAAATTATAATTTTCTTCTTTTAATTTGATAGCCTTCCAACCAAAGAGATTAGTTTTGCAGTGGTAACTATTTAAATTGAAATAAGACAAACGCTACATGAAATTTGCCATGAAAGTATCTTAAACAGTAGCTTTTGGCTCATGATGCTGATCATAAAGCTGTAATGCATTTTTTTCAACAATCAAAGTTGTAATCAATTAGAATGATATCATGATTACAGATGTTATAGTCACTATGAAGGCTCTGGAAAACTACTGGTTGCATTATCCATAATACCAACAGAAATAGGGGATCTCCTCACTCAAACGGCAAGGATAACTGATTCAATGTAGAGATTCGCAGCAAACTGTAAGTATGCTGTGATTTGGATCAAGGATGAGTTTTAGGTGACAAAGCCATAGAATTATATAATCTAGGTAGCATCATTTGATGACCACTATTCCTTGCAACTACCAGTAGGTTCTTGACTGGTTATCAAAGAACAATATTGCAGAAAATAGGCATCATAACCACAGATGGTTATGTTTCAAATACATTCTTCTTGCCATTTTGTCATGATTATGAAAGGTATAATCCTTTAAGAGAGTTTTTCCTACTATGTCCTAGAAAATTCTGTCTCACTTCCAGACTACTCGTATTTGGTGAAGGTTGCAGCTTCAGAAATGATGTCAAATTCTGCAATAGGCAAGGAACCAGATATAACTAAAAATGACTCCAAGTTCATTCACCGTTCTTTTTTCTCCCATGGTAGGTCAGGTGCAGGTAACATGGCCAAAGACTAGATTCCTCCAGGTTTCAAACCCACTAGATGGCCTTTCATGTGATCGTCACTAATTAGTTTTAATGATGGGAGACTTGAGACAGCAGGGAGACAAGTTCTGTCCTTGGGAAGGGTTAAGTCTTAAGATCACGGATTTGACAGGAAAGTAGTTTGAACTTGAGGCTTAGGTCAAGGCTTTGAACGCAGCTAATACACCCAAAACTAAAATAATAAACAAATAAATAAAACAAACCCAAAAAGAAGTTAGTTGATTGTTATCAGACATCAATAGAGAGTATAGGGACTAACTGGACTAAATCAAAATATATTCATCAAAATTAATTTGAAAAGCATGAGAGAAAACCAACTCAAAGCTACCAAATTTCCCAGATTACAGGTCATAACAATTAAACCAGACATATTTGTCATAACTTATCCGATCAGATCTATTGATAAACAAAAGCTATAACCTATACACCATGAAGTAATTCCCAAAATGCAAAAACAGAACATAACACAAAAACCTACATATTCAATCCAAAATCCTGAACAAACACACCTTAAACCTTGCATTATCAACAAGCGTAATAAGCGGGACGATCCGCAAATAGCGATCAATCTCACTCTGCGCCTTCCTAAACTGATAAACAATATTCCATCCCATTGCCAACAGATACAAATAACTCCGATCTTGACAACTGTGAACCAAGATATAAGATCTCCTCAATGCATCTTCCAACTGTTCTAAGGGCTCTCGAGTTTCCGGATACCTCTTCAGCTCAGAAATTTTGAGTTGCTCAAGTAAGTTTCCAATCAATTTCAGGTGTTGTGCGAACTGCCTGCAATTCTTCTTGTGCAAACGAGCCGTACTTGCCGCTTTTACAATCATCGCAATTAGCCGTACAGCATCTAGACCCGTAAGCTGTGCAACATTTGCAAGTTCCCCCATATTATCCCAAGAACCCATCATTAGGAGCTCTTTCTCCTCGTATCAAACAGAAATTTCAGTAAAATCTCACTTCCATAACTAGAAGCATTTTTCGGAAGTATTAAGATTTTTAAACTGAATTTTTCAGCAGAGAAGATATTTGCATTGCCACTGATCAGAAGATTCACCTTTGTTGAATTTCAGTATAAAAAATACCTCGGGCCTCCTATTAAAAAAAATAAAAATACATATTTTCGCAGAGAATATTTTCCTTCAATGGAGTCAAACTTGAGATGTTTCCTCCACTTCAACTTTCCACCGAAGCTCATCACATGTATTTTCCTCGCAAAACAACCGCTGAGTTCATTGGACGGAACCGCACTTCTGCCGCAAAAATCGAAGTTTTCGTCAGAAGACAGTAAGGACCACGATTTTCCGAGAACAAAACGCTTCTTCACCGCAATCTCCAAAATTTCAGCAAAATCAAAGGCTACTCCTCAAAGATCTTCCACAGACCGCATTCTTCTGTCAGATCGTCGGTAATAGAAGCAGAAAACTTAGCAGCATTCACTGTTCCTGCAACGAAAGCATGAAAATCTCCCTAATAAACTCCATCACTCGTGGCATTTCTCCAGAAATGAAAACGAAATGTATTTTCCAATAAAATGAAAACATAATAACCAGAAAATCGCAGAGAAAAGCTCTCACATGCAGATCAGCCGCTGCTTTCTCAAAAAATATTTATAAAACCGGGATTTTCAGCAGAAACTCCAAGAAAAGCAGCTGAAAACTGCCTACTCTTCCTCACATTCAAATCTCACAAGAATCTGAAAATCCACGGCGCAATGCTGAGAAATGCATGGATTTTCTCGCTTTTTGCCGGATTTTCCTTTTCAGATTCTTGCAGTTTTCATGTCTCCCTTCAACAACCGAAGACCTTTGTATTTTTATAACCCGAGAACCAATCCAAGGAGAGAGCTTTGCCTTTGATTTCCGTGATTTACAGACATTGCTTCCCTCTGTCTCTCTACTTCTCCCTTTGTTGTTTGGTAGTAGTAGAAGACGAAGAAGGTGAATGGAGAGTAGAGCCATAAATAACCTTGTCCTTCCAGATATTTACAGGAATGCCCTCATTTCGTTTCCTGACGTCATTGATTCACGGCGTCTGGCTGAACGTGTCTACTTTCTAGAGTCTGGCTGGCACGGCAGAGGAGCAATGTCTGGCGGGCCATATTAGCTGTCAAATATAATCGTGGGACCATCTCTTTTAACGATCCAGATTGTTTACCATATCAAAGTTGCAGGGCCAAGATCTTGTGTTAGCTACTGAGATGATCGTGACTTTTAAAACGTCGTAAATCAATTTTCAGATGATTAATACCATACTAGGCCATGTAGGTTCTCACATACAATGATGGCCCCGTCCTTCCCAGTGATCCACACCATTCACCCCACCAAGCAATATCAACTTTATAGATCAGCCGACGACTATGATTTATAGACGATACAATCCTATCCAAATACACAATTTTGGAACAATCTAATGTGGGTCCTTGCACTAATTCAATGTAAAGAGTTCTTGATCCTAACCACACATCAACATTACATTAGTTCATATCTGAACCAATTTTTCTTTAGCTTTTCTTCTATTGCATGAAACAATTTAGTGGGGTGATATCTCAAGTCCATCCCAATCCACATTGTAGAACAAAATGACGGTAGGATGAGAAAACATGAAGAATATCTAGGCATTTCATTGTAGGAAATTATGGGGCCCATTCTTTCCACCAAAGGGCAATTTCGCCAATTAACAACTCGCGGTTGACTAGCAGTTGCAGTTGCTTTAGTCGTACTTTAAAACTCTAGTTACAGTATTGCCCTTGTGCAGTAGCTTGAATGTTTTAATTCTAAAACAGGATGGAGAGGGAGCATTTTGGTTATTTAGTCAGTAACTAGGGCTGATTTAATAATTTAACTCCATCATCCCTCTGAAAGGCTGCGCTGGTTCTGCCAGTTTCTCCTTGCCCAAAGAAGGACCCTTATGGGCTGTTTGCAACGAGAATAAAAATCATGGATTAAACTATTCTGGAAGAGCAATAACCAAAAGTATTTCTACAAAATTTTAAACTCTTCGAGAAAAGCTTAATTCTTTATTTTTATTTCCAATACAGCCCCTCAGACTTTTGGATTATTACAAGAATAGGTCCAACGATTCGCATCCATGTATTTTCCACGCATTATCCGTTAGAAGCGTTGAAAACTCCAAAACCCCAAATACAACGGCAAGAGAGTTGAAAATACCACCACAGACTATATGTAATGACCAAATCACCCTTATTTTTCTCTACAATGACAAAGGGCATGGGGTGTAGCACATTCTTAGTTTTTTTTCTTTTTTCCTTTTTTCTGTTGAAGGAATTTACTGATTTTTTCTATTTTTTGTAGGTAAGAATTGACTTAGAATCCCTTGGTTGTGAGACAATGCACCTAACCAACTGGGCTAACTACTATAGTTAGATTTAGTTAGGCTACTTTAAGTGGCATCGCTTGTCCATTTTTTCATAAAATTTTACTAGCTAGCAAACTTTAACTGCTAACATTTGGATCTGGAGAGAACAATTGAACCAGCACGAGCAGGTGCCCGTTGTTATATATGTAAGTATTGTTGGCTCACTTTCTATTAACTTAAGTTTTTAGGTCGATTAATAATCCAACGCTCCTCCCTAAGCAAATGGTTAGATTTTGCGTTATATAGTGGTTAGCACCGTAAACGAAGTGTCTAGATCACATGATGTTGTTGGCTTAATTAAACTCATCTCAAAGGCAACTTAAGGTAATTCTAACTCTCTCCACAAATTTCTAGATGCATATTACAGTAGTTAGGGTGTTTGTGCTCCCGTGAATTACAAGGGTATTTTCGTCATTGCGCAAATAAAGGGAATTAATGGATGGTGACCCGCCTACCTAGGTGGTCGGAACCACCAAAATCACATAACTGCTGGATGGCCCAGCCACTAGCAATGGGACAAACCGACAGATAAACGCCTTCGCCACGTGTACGCGATCTTTCTAGGACTCGCGTTGCTGGTCATCTCCGAAGTGCAGCCAACCATCTTCTGACGCGTCATTCCCTTACTTTCCTGCCCATTCTCGCGCCACCATTAGGAGATACCTGTCAGCCTCGTGCAACTTAAAATATCATTCCGAGTCTTCATTTACGGGCAAGATTAGGGGCATCTTGGGAAGAAAAGTTTGGAAGAGGAGTGCCCCATGAGACGTCATCTTATCCGTTAATTGCAAGCTCGGCCAGCTTGATCACACCCACTCGATCCACTGCAGATACACTCATGAGAGAGAGAGAGTTTAACGACTATAAGACAATCAAATAACATAGTTAAAAAAGGGCAGCCCCAGTTCACAAAGGATTGAGAAATAACAGTATTTAATTTATGGTCTAATTAATGACATGCATGTGATTTGATGGTCTCCCAGTATAAAATGGGTATCTTTGGAGTTTTGCGTGGAATCCACATATTGATTTGTTTAGGCAGAACAAACACAGGTCTGTGGTGATTAAGAAGGGGCTGAGAAACAAAGGATGTGGGTTTCATGGTTGGGAATTGAAGGAATAAACCTTCACATGCATTGCCCCTGGAAAAGAGTACTTACTTTAAGACTTAATTGGGATAATGCTAAGTGCATTTGCAATTTTTTAAAGGGTAGAGTAAGTGAGAGACAGCAGGTAATTTAAGTCTAAAAAGTGGGAAGCCTTTAGTGGTTAAGTGGTGATCTTAAGATAAGGCCAAGTTGCAACAACACTGGACAGTGGCCCACTTTAAAGGAGGATTGAATTATTGATAGATCAAGGGCCTGGAATGATCCACACCCAGATGAAAGGACAGAGCCTAACAAAGCGGCCGAAGCCAAAGCACCCTACTTTTGCACTTGGGATCCCACATTTGGATGATTCAACCCGTACAACTAATTGCTACTGCTTCGGCTGTCAAGTAGTTCATAAAGCACGCTGATTGAATTAGTCTAGCAACTGAAAAGTTTTACTTTTAATCACGTCCAATAGTTCGCTGGGACAACAGTCTAGATTCAATGTGATGCTAGAATCATCTAAATCCCATGATTTTTGAGTTAGGAGATAACATAGCAAGAGAAGAAGATATCCAAAACAAGAGAAAAAACAGGTCAGCCCAGGTGCATGAAGCTCCCGCCTATGCAGCGTTCAGGGAAGGGGCGGACCACAAAGGCCTATAGGAGGCAGCCTTACCTTGCATTTTGTCAAAGGCTGATTCTATGCCTGGAACCCGTGACCTCAAGGTCGGATCATCCAAAACAAGAGACATCAGATAAACAAGTCAGATCATTCAAAGGTGCGGTCCCTTCATTCTAAAGTGGACACTTTGGTTAGGGATCTTTGTTTGAGTGCTTTGGCTTAGCATTCCACCTGTAACATTTCATTGCTTGCCTTCTTTCGTACTTTTCTGATTTCTTTGTTAGTTGATGCCCTGCTCTTCTCATGTCGTTCCGGTCAGTTAGAAAATCAACAAATTGCATTTTTTTTTTATTCTCATAGGCCTTAGTAATTGAACAGAAGGGGAGCCTTGGCGCAATGGTAAAGTTATCGTCGTGTGACCTTGAGGTCACAGGTTCAAGACATGAAAATAACCTCTTGCAAAAATACAAAGTAAAACTACGTACTATAAACCCTTGTGATCCATCCTTTTCCTAAACCCAGCATAAGCAGGTCTTGTCTTGTTCATCGGGGCTGCACTTTCAAATCTCAGTAACATGTCCGCTTTAGCAAAGTCCTCAACAATCTTTCCTTTTGTGCATGTGTGTCACAACCTTAAAGTCCTACTGCAAGTCCTTTTTCCTCACCTACTACAAGCTCATTTTCCCTGGAGACAATTAATAGCAAGCATATTTGCTGCATATATCAAAGAAAAGAAATGCAAATCCTTTTTTTAATTTTTTTAGCTGGTTTGAAACTTTAATGATATATAGGGGCTTACCATTTCTATGATAAAGAGAAACTTCAAGAAATGATATTCCCAACACCCTTAGTCGTTTGTTCCGGGCTTGTGATAAAATCACGCGTAAGACCCTCTTCTTTTTTTAATGATCTAAGCCATTCATTTTAACCATCTCATCATTGATGGTGTATTTTTTTCTGAGCAATTTAAATATTATTAATTTTACTACCATCCACTTTAGAAGACAAAGAAAAAATAAAGTATTGACAATGTGTGACCTATAAACCACTGAAAATAGTTTCTTACAAAATACAAAATAAAACAACGTAACATAGGCTTTTTGTGATCCGCCCTTTTAGGGCTGTCTTTAACAATATCAATGCTTGAAACTGTTTTTAACAAGGTTTCTTCTTATTTACGGATCAACAACGTCTGATAAATTACAGTAGATGTACTTTTCGTACTCCGACGGCAAAATTCACTGTCCATGAATCTCACTGAAGGGTCCCCACTTGGTTTCTAAATGTTGAAACTGGGGCTGAGCCACGACCATTAAAGCCTGGGGTTAGCCATGACCTTAACGTACAAGGAATTACTCGTCGCTGTTAAAACTACTTGCACCCAACCGATCATCTTTTCTGGCACACATAATTCTTGTAAGATGATCCAATGCATGGCAGACCAAGATGATTGATTGCTCGCCATCATCAGTGGCTACAATCCTACAATCGAGTTGGATCATCGCCACATTTATATTGGGGTTCATGACAAAAGGGGCAGTTCCAGTGCACAAAGCTCTCGCTTATGCAGAGTCCGAGAAAGAGTATGTAACCTCACCTTGAATTTTGCAAGAGACTGTTTACACACCTTGAACCCGTGACACACGACGACGACTCTACCGTTGTGCCAAAGCTACTCTTGATGGTCTAATCAGCAATTCAGACTATAAGTTTTACTGCTTTCAAGAACTGGACAGCTTAAAATACACAATAACCAACCACAACTGAGCACTTCTTCTTCTCCAATCTTTTCGTAGCTAAATATTAAGAAAAAGAGCTCCAAGCGAGGTCTCAAGAGAGAATAAGACAATCCCTTTTCTACCCCTGTCACCACTAAATGAGCCCACTACTGTATCAAGAGATCAGTCTTAGGGATGGCAATGGGTCAAGTCAATTAAGGGACCAAACCCTAATGACCAGTAAGAATCAGGTTATGGGCAAAATATTTATAACACGAATAAGGCTAAGGTGAAAAAATCTATGACTCGATGAGGGCCAGGGTTGGGCTTGGATCAGTGGTAAAAAATTAGGAGAAGCAAGCAACTCATATAGCTTATTTCAAATGGTAAATTATTGTCGTACAATAATAAGAAATCAATCAAAACCCAAAGCCTTCATGTAGAAATACATTCTTTGTGACTTTCAAGTCACGGGTTCAAAGCATGAAATGAGTCTCTTACAAAAATGCAAAGTAATGTTGCGTGCTATACATTCTTTGTGTCCTCAAAAAAGAAATTTTTGAGGTCACAGTTTCAAGACCAACATACCCACCAAGAAAGAAAAACAATAATGACACTAAGGGCAGCCAAGTAGTCCAAGTTTCCACATATGCAGGTCCAAAAAAGGGGTGAACCACAAAGGGTCTATGGTAAGCGGCTTTACCTTGCATTTTTTGCAAGAGGCTGTTTCCATGCCTCAAACCCGCGATATCTCTTGCGCCATGGCTCCCCTTGTAAAACAATAATGACAATGTTGAAGAAAATCTTTTGTGAAAAGTTACATGTCTTGATAGCAATTACCAGTTCTCTTCCTATTACTCTATCAGCTTCTTTCCATGCTTCCAAGTTTTAACCACAAGTATGTCAGGCTTGTCTAAACAGGATTTTGTTTCCTTGACGCTGAAACAGAAAGGTTTATGGTTCTGTACGGTACGAGCAGTTCAATTCCTTCAGGATCTACCTGGTAGTCCATGCATTCGGATATGGTGAACATTTCAAGCCTAGATTTCTTTACATTTGACATTTACAAATGTTATAAATCTCAGTGGTGGTGGATGTCATCACTATAGCATTCTGTGTGACTGATCTCAAAAGCTTTATCCTGTAAGATAAGTACATAAAGGTAAGGCCAAGTTCAGAAATACAAGAAGGAATGAGGTAAAGAATGGCAGCATTGTAAGGCAGGTTTTTGAGATAATCAGGTTACCTTGTTATATATAAAAGGACCTGCAGTCAGAACTGCATTCTAAGGAGAGAGCAAACATATGGAACCTTCAAGATATGGTGTACGCATCCACAGAGATCAGTCAAGACCATCCAGGTTAAGGTGCTCTGGATGCCTACAAAAGATTCGGTCCCTAGTTGGTGAGTCTACAACGACATTAAAAATATGTACAGAGATATGGGCCACAGCACCTAAGACGCTCGCTGGACAAAAATGACAGTGCCCACATGCAGGAGTGGCTAGCATGAATCACATCAAGCACGTGTCCAACCATGTGTCCTTGCATATAAGAGGCTGGAAGATGACAAAAATAGAACTTTATATTATTGTACACATCTAAAGAAAATTTTATACAGGTTGGTGCTCCACTTTGGACTTAACCAAATTGCAGACAGAACCCATGAAATTAATATGGGTCCCCATCACTTCCACCAATAGAAACAGGTAACCCACAATTCTGAAGTTTGGGGTGTTGCTTTCTATAGATCATGTCCTAGATATAAGAACAATTTATGGAGATCTTTGATGAGTGACTGGAACCACCATAAATGGGAGCAGGCAAATCAAACTCCAGGTAGTGACTGGACAGCTGTAGTGGTAATCTTTAACACAAACTACTTCGGCATCCTTCCATGATTGAATTGGGACCGCCAAAAAAGGAAATTACAGTAAGAAGTCCTGTAAAACCCCACAAGTGAGATTATTTGGCTAACAGTTTATGCAAGTTCCAAATCAAGTTTTTCTACTATAACTATCACAATGTCCCACATCAAGTTTCTCAACTATAGATACCTTTTTAAGTGTTCCTGGTCTCATATTGGAGTGGAGACTAAGAGTGAATTATGAGGCAGAGAAGTGCTTCATGCCCAAAAGAATAGAGGCGGCATGTGATAGATTACCACAAGTGAGGTCCGGACAACTGTAGTGGTGGTCTTAAACATGGAAACTACCGCGGCATTCTTTCATGATTGAATTAGGACCAAAACAGAGGAAATTACAGTCGGTGAGTCCTGTAAAACCCCACAAGTGAGGTTATTTGCCTAACAATTTATGCAGGTTCCAGACCAAGTTTTTATACTAGAAACGTCACAGAGTTCCAAATCATATTGGACTGGACAGCACTTACTACTACTGCCTGTTTGGTTGGTAGCAAATAGATGGAAACTGATTTACACAGTAACCGGAATTCTCAGTGGAAAGTGTTTTACACCTTGAAATTGAATTATGCCAAAGACCCAATAGTTTTAGGTTCTCCGTGGAAAGTGCTTCGCAGCTTGAAATTGAATTACACCAAATACCCGAAAAAACACTTTCCACGGAGAATTCCTTTTCCATAGAAATCAATTTCTGTCCATTTCCTGCCAACCAAACAGGCCCTTCATTTTCAGCAAAAATAAAAGAGAGAAGCTCCTACAGGGTACACAGAATGCAGTCTTGATAATGAATCAGTATCCTTTCTCTTGAGATTCAAAAGAACCTTCAGTTAAAGGTCTAAATATTTGAAAATGATAAACTTCTCCTTAGCACAACAGTTGAGTCATTGCTGTGTGACCTGGAGGTTGCAGCTTTGAGGCATGGAAACAGCCTCTTGCAAAAATGCAAGTAAGACTGCATACTATAGACCCTTTCCTGTCCGCCCCTTCTCCCGCCCATGCATATGTAGGAGCTTCGTGCACCTGGCTGTCCTTTTTTATCATGCTTCTCCTAATTCGGTAATTCTGTCTTAGCTCAAGCTTCTGTTTCCTCTCGTAGATCCTTCCCATTTCAAAGCAAAATGATAAAGAGGGAGTGTCTCAAAAATCATGATACCAAAATAAATGCAGTTTCAAGTTACTTCAAAAATTGGTTCTGCATATCTTTACAAGCTTTCTGTTTGCTTTCTCATCTTACTTTATAATCACCTACCACCTCAATAGTATATGGCTACAATTACACCCAAAAAAAAAACAAAGTAGGAAAAGTATATCCATGCGCACTCATAGGTGTTTAGACACATTCATCTTAAAAAGCATCAACTAAAATCATAAGACCAATAAAATCAGAATGAGAGGGACATGAACTCACATCTTTTTTGCTGTAAACTTGGATAAGCCCTCAAGGCCAAGCATCCATTCCAGCTGAATATCTTGCCAGAGTGAAAACAATAGTCTAAGGGAGAAAACTGCCCTTCGCAGGCTACGGATTCTGGAATGAGAATGCAAAAATGAACCAAAACTGGTTTGAGATGACATAGAGGATGGATGCACCTTCCCCGTGCTTTCTGGTATTTCCTTCTCCAATGATTTCTAGTATCATTCTGTATCCAGATACCTACTAAGCGTCCAAAAAATATGGATAGAGCTACAGAAAGAACTCATAAATACATATACCCCTCTTTCCATCAGTTCATTATTATTGCTTCCAGCTATCGAGCTCTTCCTCGTTCCCTGATTTTCCATATGATCACAGGGAAGAAACACAAAGTTTTGATGAAATATTCTTATGTTAAAAATACTCAATGTAGCATATGAGGGATGTTTTGAAGTGATGGTGAAACAGTTCTCAAAATTCAGGTGGTGACTCGGAATATTTAGTGAATGAAAGTTCAATGCTAAAGATTACTTTGCATCAATGTGCTCCTCGTGCCAACAATCCTTCAATATGCACATTCAATAGGAAAACATAGAACATTTTCTCCAAGATCATCATCTCACAGATGGCAGGTGGAGGCTGAAGCCCCTGAACACCATTTTGGTCTTTGATCGCCTAATGCTAACTCCTTTGCAAACAAGTGATGGTAGACTTACCATGTCCAATCCTATGAAGATGCCAGAAAACGTACTAGAGTTGAATAAGTAGTCCCAACTTGCTTCTTTAGTCTATCTAATCTATAAAGGATGGCCTTGGAGTCATTATAGAGCTGATGTATCTAACTGCAGAAAGTATAGATGAATGAGAAGGTCAACATGAAGAGTGGTTATCAGAAAAATTATAGATCATGACTTGGTTATGAAGTCGCACTGAGTCAAACATCAGCCTAATCTCATACTTTTGGATATTGTAAAAGAAGTTTCATGCACTGTCAAAGAGATATTCTTTCCTAATCAGAGTGAGAAACATGTTTGAGTTCCAACAGAATAATATTTTGCTGCAACCAAAACAAGACCTTGCTAAACCTTCCAAGATATGAAGGTAGAACTCAAATGTCTCACACTCATCAAATGATGTGATATTAGTGAAACCACAAAGAAAGGAGTCTGGAAAGGGAAAGCTGCTTGTCTATCAACCTTGAATGTCATTCAACTGTTGGCCTATTTGGCTAGTAAAAGGTTTTACCCTCTTTATGATTTCTATTCTCAACTTTAGCAAGTCAAAGTTTTCTCCAGCTTCTAGTAACAATGTTGGTGATGAATCTGCCTAACAACATCCAAAGGTGATCAGACTCAAGATGAAGGATGTAATGATAGCTTTCGGAGAGAGCATGGATCGTGATTTAAAGGGATGATATGACAGAGACTGTTGAATCAGATGCGTTGTGGCCTTAGTAACTGCAATTTTCATTTTGATAAACCCAATATAGTTTATCATATTGTTGAATATAGCATAGTATTGTATAACTTTACTTAGCCTTAGTCTTAGTTTTGTTTTATTTTTAGTCCCACATTGTACAGTTAGGAGCATGTAACTATCCTTGTTTAGTATAT
Organism: Warburgia ugandensis; assembly: GCA_035236585.1. Classification (NCBI taxonomy): domain Eukaryota; kingdom Viridiplantae; phylum Streptophyta; class Magnoliopsida; order Canellales; family Canellaceae; genus Warburgia; species Warburgia ugandensis. The sequence continues at coordinate 48,308,153 of CP141129.1, forward strand.
ATATGTGGTAAGTATGAGGTGCAAAATCACCAACACACATTCACCCATTCTAAGGGTTTCTCTCTTGGCTCGACTTTAACATGGTATCAGAGCCATAAGAGAAACCCTAATTATCTACCTTCTCCTTTTCTTTTCCTCTTTTTCTTTTGTTTGGCCATGTATCCATTCCGGCAATTCTCTTTGACAACCGTGCTTCTTTACCGGTCACCCCTCTGTCATCTCTAGCGTTCCAAGATCGCCGCTACTGCCACCAGATTGTTGTTGCTGCCGATCTTTGCCGCAGACCACCCAGATAAGTAATCATGGCTTCTAAAAATGGTATTTTCACTTCCGTAATTTCTGGATCTCCTGTTATTACGTCAAAGAAATTAGTTGGTAGTGCAAATTATCTGTCTTGGTTTGCCTCTGTGGAATTATGGTTTATGGGTCAAGGTTATGAAGACCATTTGGCCAAGAAAGAGGAAGATATTTCTGTTGCAAACAAAGTGCAATGGAAAAAGATTGATGCACAATTATGCAGCCTATTATAGCAATCCGTAGATCCCAAAGTTTTACATCATCTTTGCGCCTATAAAACATGTTTCAAATTTTGGACCCAGGCCAAGGGCTTATACACGAATGATATTCAATGTTTTTACAAAGTTGTTTCTGACATTGTTCATGTTAGACAACAGGACATGGATATTTCGACTTACATAGGAAAGATTGTGTCCCTTAAGGAGTTCTTATCTCTAATGCCTCCTACTGATGGTGTCGAAGCACAATAAACACAAAGTGATAAGTTTTTCACGGTGTTGACTCTCATTGGGCTCCGCCCTTACCTTGAATCCACCAAAGATCAAATTCTGGCTAGCCCTTCGGTGCCCTCATTGGATGAAGTATTTGCCCGCTTGTTGCGTATCTCCTCTATTCAGGCAGTTACTTTTGATGGCCCTTCAGATTCCTCAGTTTTGGCTTCTCAGGCAAACACTAGAGGTGGCCGTGGTGGTGGTCGTAACCAAGGACAGCGTCCTCAGTGCACATATTGTAATAAGATTGGACACACTCGAGATCGATGTTACCAACTACACGGGCAACCTCCTCGCACTGCTAACATCGTCCAATCATCTGACATCCAGTTACCTGACTCATCTGAGGGCTCCACATCTCAAAATATTACCCTGACTGGTAGTGACTATGATGCGTACCTCCAGTATCAGGCAGCCAAGTCATCTTCCGTTGCTTCCGTCACTCAGACTGGTAATCCCAGTGTTTGCTTTACTCAGTCTTCTTCTATTAGCTCGTGGATTCTAGACTCTGGAGCTTCTGATCACATATCTGGTAACAAACACCTTTTCTCCTCTCTTACTTGTCCTTCTACTTTACCTACTGTCACTCTAGCCAACGGTTCCAAAACTGTAGCTAAAGGAATTGGTTTGACTCATCCCCTTTCCTACTCTTCCCCTCACCTCTGTACTTTATGTATCTGAGTGCCCGTTTAATCTTATTTCCATAAGTAAAATGACCCGCACTCTTAATTGGTCTCTCACTTTTTATGATAAAACTGTAATCTTGCAGGACCGGGGTACGGGGAAGACGATTGGTACAAGGCGTGAGTCTCAAGGTCTTTACCATCTCACATCACCTGCAGCTCCTGCCGCTTGCATCTCCACTGATTCTCCTGCTCTTATTCACAATCGTTTGGGCCATCCTAGTCTCTCCAAACTTCAAAAGATGGTCTCTCATTTTTCTACTTTGTCATCTCTTGAGTGTGAGTCTTGTCAGCTTGGAAAACATACTCGTGTTTCATTTTCAAAGCGTCTCAATAATCGGGCTATGTTCCCCTTTGAACTTGTCCACACTGATGTTTGGGGTCCTAGTCGTACTATTTCTAGTTTGGGTTTTCAGCACTTTGTAACCTTTATTGACGATTATTCTCAATGTACGTGGTTATTCCTTATGAGGAATCGATCTGAATTATTCTCAATTTTTAAGCAATTTTGTGCTGAAATTCAAACTCAATTTAATGTTGCTATCCATGTTTTACGTAGTGACAATGCACGAGAATATTTTTCTGCACATTTTTCTTCTTTTATGTCTCAACAAGGAATTCTTCACCAGTCATCATGTGCCCATACTCCTCAACAGAATGGAATCGCTGAACGCAAAAATCGTCATCTCATAGAGATAGCCCGCACTTTACTTCTTCACAGTCATGTTCCTTTTCGTTTCTTGGGGGATGCTGTTCTTACTGCTTGCTACTTAATTAATCGTATGCCTTCTTCTGTGTTGCATGATCAAATTCCCTATTCCATTCTCTTCCCCACACAACCTCTTTATCTTCTTCCTCCTCGTGTTTTTGGATGTACTTGTTTTGTACACAACCTTGCACCTGGGCAAGATAAGCTTTCTGCTAAGGCCACAAAATGCATCTTTTTGGGATATTCCAGGCTTCAAAAGGGGTATTGTTGTTATTCTCCTGACACTAATCTATATCTTCTCTCAGCAGATGTAACTTTCTTTAAGCAATCACCATTCTTCTCATCCAATGTTGAGCCACTGTCCATTTCTGAAAATTTACCTCTTCCCTATATTTCCACACCTGCGGATGATGTCTCTCGTCCTCTTCAAGTTTATCATTGCCGGCCTCCTCTTGAAGCTGTTGCAAGTTCCACTGAAGTCCCTGATGACAATCTCCCTATCCCACTAGCTTCACCTACTTCGGCCCCGCATTCGGTTGACAGCTTGCCTAGTGCTCTTCAAAAAGGTGATCGATCTACTCATAATCCTCATTCTATCTATAATTTTTTGAGTTACCATCAATTATCTTCACCCTATTATGCATTTATTTCCTCCTTGTCCTCTATTTCTGCTCCCAAAAGCACCATTGAGGCTCTTTCACATCCTGGGTGGAGACAGGCCATGGTTGATGAAATGAATGCTTTGCATGCAAATGAAACTTGGGACTTGGTTCCTTTGCCACCTGGTAAAACGATAGTGGGTTGCCGTTGGATATATACTGTTAAGATGGGTCCCGATGGACAAGTTGCTCGTTGCTAAGGGCTATGCTCAGATTTATGGTCTTGACTATGGTGACACCTTTTCCCCAGTTGCAAAGGTTGCCTCTGTTCGACTATTCCTCTCCATCGCTGCCATGCGGCATTGGCCTCTTTACCAACTAGATATTAAAAATGCTTTCCCTCATGGTGATTTAGCAGAGGAAGTTTATATGGAGCAATCGCCTGGCTTTGTTGCTTAGGGGCAGTTTGGTTTAGTGTGCAAATTGCGCCGTTCTCTATACGGTTTAAAATAATCTCCTCAAGCATGGTTTGGAAGATTGAGCTCTGTTATTCAGGAATTTGGAATGCTTCAGAGTGACATTGTCATCACAGGCAGTGATCAGGATGGCATTCAGAGACTTAAACAACATCTATTCCATCACTTTCAGACTAAAGACTTGGGAAAACTAAAGTATTTTCTAGGCATTGAGGTAGCTCAATCTAGTACAGGTATTACCATTTCACAAAGAAAATATGCTTTAGACATCTTGAGGTAAGCCTGTAGACACACCTATGGACCCGAATGTTAAGCTTGTACCAAGACCGGGGGAGCCTTTAGTGGACTCTGGAAGATATTGGCGACTTGTGGGTAAACTGAATTATCTCACCATTACTCGACCAGATATCTCTTTTTCTGTCAGTGTAGTCAGTCAATTCCTACAATCACCGTGTGATAGTCATTGGGATGTTGTGGTTCGCATTCTTCGATATATTAAAGGAGCACCAAGTCAAGGTGTGTTATATGAAGATAAAGGTCACACTCAAATTGTTGGGTACACAGATGCTGACTGGGCTGGTTCTCCTTCAGACAGGCATTCTACCTCCGAATATTGTGTTTTTGTTGGAGGTAACTTAGTATCTTGGAAAAGCAAGAAACAAAATGTAGTTGCCAGATCAAGTGCAGAAGCTGAGTATCGAGCCATGGCTATGGCAACATGTGAACTTATTTGGCTAAAACAACTACTCCAGGAGATGAAATTCGGAGAGGATGGAAGTATGAAGCTCATATGTGATAATCAAGCAGCCTTACATATTGCATATAATCCAGTTTTCCATGAAAGGACCAAACACATAGAAGTGGATTGTCATTTTATTAGAGAAAAGATCTTGTCGGGATGTATTGCTACTAGCTTCGTCAATTCAAATGATCAACTAGCAGACATCTTCACAAAATCTCTCCAAGGACCTCGAATTAAATTCATTTGTTACAAGCTTGATGCATATGACTTGTATGCTCCAGCTTGAGGGGGAGTGTTGAATATAGCATAGCATTGTATAGCTTTACTTAGCCTTAGTCTTAGTTTTGTTTTATTTTTAGTCCCACATTGTACAGTTAGGAGCATGTAACTATCCTTGTTTAGTATATATATGTGGTAAGTGTGACGTGCAAAATCACCAACACACATTCACCCATTCTAAGGGTTTCTCTCTATCTCTCTCTCCTGACTCTACTCTAACATCATATGAATCATATCAATAGGAATTATAATAATCCACTATATATTACAGATCAAAGATGTTGTTTTTTTTAAGCCTGATTTTACTTTACTGAAAGCTTCCTGCACTTGCAGTCTGCACCTAGTACACTCTTTCTGACCCTTCTTGAAGCATGCTTTCAGCACCATAAAAACAGCTGATACCAGGATACCATCTGAAAATCCATTCAAGTTTGGTTGATTCAAGAGGCACATCAAGGTCCTAGAAAATCTAAGCTGACACACTGTATGTCTCATTACATTTTAGGGAAACAAACAGATTAAAAGTAGTTTTGATGAACTTGTGTGCCTCTTGTTAAATGATGCATCTCTTTCTTCTTTTTCTCTTTTTTATTTTAACAGACAATATTTGTCTTTCTTTCTTTCTGTTTTCATTGATCTTGGCAAGGAAAAGCTTCATTGGATTGAATTGAAGTCAATAAAAAATATTGAATCAGAAAAATGACATAGAATGGTAGAAAGAACCTTCTCCCTCAAATTGGAGGCACCACTATGTATAATGTACAATCTCATATAATCTACCCATGGGACAATCACAAAGACCAACTAGACCGTAGCATCACTGCAGGAATTCCAGACCCATCATGCATTGCATATACAAGCCCAGGTTGCAGGCTGAATCTCTTACCTAAACTGAACTTGAGGAAGGCTTCAAACTGCGAGTTTACCCCAGTTGAGGGACCTTGGATCATTCCACTCATGCTCACACCCCACCCTAACTCTCCCTCAGGAAAATCAGATAAAGAAACAGACCACTGCAAACATTTGGAACTGGATTGCGCCAACTGGACCCAACCTCCAATTTTGGAACTCTCATCAAGTTCTGCTTCTAGCATCAGAGAAATGGATCCTGAAGACAAGCAGTCTGTTGTATTCCTTGCCGCAGACGGACGAGATGCTTCCAATGAAGTGTCAGACATTACATTGGATCTCAATCTGGTTACTGGTAAAACAAGAGAGCCTAGTCTGAACTGCTGAGTTGGTGGTTTGGACATTCTGTGAATGCCAGATAGAGTAAGCTTTGTTCTGTCTGATGGCTGATAGATACATTGCGCAAAAGTGCTCAAGTCATGGCTCATATGACCAGGCTGCATCGAAACAAACTCGGCCAAAGAAGCAGCAAAATTTGATCTTTTCACCATTATCCCAGCAGCACAATCATGATAGTGACTGAAAAGTGGTGGCCCAAAAGAAGAAAGCTCGGTGAGGCCTTGACGCTGTCAGAAAATGTCACAACCAGTCAAGCAGGAAAGGCTCTGACATCAAGTACCACAAAATGTGCAGGAACAGAACCGAATCTTTATACAAATACATGATTGAGGATTTACCTGTAAGGGGTTTGAAAAAAGTGCAATATCTTTGCATTGTGCTCCAACAGGAATTGCGGCCAAACTAAACCAGTCATTAACATTTGCCAAATACATCACTTTTGTTAGGGCAAGGGAGCTCCCAAAAATGCTATCACAGTGGCTCTCACTGTTGTGCCTAGCCACAAGTTCAACAACAAGGCTATCATTTTGCCTGACAAGTGTCTCAAAAGTGAACTTTGAATTGACTCCTGTTCTGATTCCAGCTGTACTCAATGACTCCAGTGTCTGTTGACCAATGTCCCTCACAAACAATAAAGCTCCTACCACGTCAATTTCCCCCTTCATATGCGTAGTTGCTTCTCGAAATGGACTTCCCTTGCTGGATGTATAAAAGGAGATCATGCGTTCAAGTTTATCCTGTCTTTCCCTTAATTTCATCAGATCTGAAAATGCTTCTCGTTGCAAGCGTTTCAAAATCTCAATCTGAAAATAGTATAACAGTGTTACATCATGCCACAATAGCATTGCATATGAACCAGTAAACAATCAAAATACTACAAACACAAGCTTCTCTAGTTCATTCAGTTGCTCCAAATCAGATTTGCAAAAGACAATTTCATAAATGTATCTTAGGAGAAGAGTTTACAGATGATGGTTAGAATAAAATGATTTAGATCCTTGTACCACTTCCACCCAAACATGACATTGTGAAATTTTGGAATCTTTTGCATGGTAACTTTGAGAAGTAAACAGAATATCCTCATCAGTGTCTGCTTAAACTTAACCAGGAGACATCAGAGCTAGTTAGTAGTACCACTGTAGAGTTACAGACCTGACATTATGCAGTGAATCAGATATCTGGGCATCAGCATGATCTCAGAAAAAAGTAGCATCATGCCACAAAGACGATTATAAGATACATATGAGCAGTTATTTAAAAATCATAATTAGTTTTATAAGAGGCTCCGAGTATTTTGATGCATACTTTGGCAGGAGGTGCAGACAGTATATACTTGATCACAGGTCTCCAGTTTGGTGAGTGGCCTTTACTTCCTGAAGTAGGGTAACAGAAAGAACAGTTGTCGGATGCAGAAGAAGACGCAGAGTAGAGGGCAATGTGATCCATCCTAAAGGAGCTAACTTCAAGTCAACACTTTGCGTATACTCTGTTTTTTTATAATACAATGCCAGTAAGATGTTGCAGATTTTTAAATTCAACAAAGGACCACCTTTGTTGAGATCAACTTCCATTTCCACTCATTGTGAGAAAGTAGAAATTGGTGAGATCGGCAGCATTTGCATGTTTCCAGTGGAGACCACATAAAAGAAAAGCTTTAATTGAGCAGCACTATACCTGATCAAAAAGCTGAAAATGTTTCAGGGACCATGTCAGCTTGACTGAGTGCTAAAGCATTCTATGTCAGGAAGAACTAAGAATAGCTCTTACTTCAGAAATTCCAAAAGTAAATTTAAGATTATGTGGACGAATGAGACAATGCAAATTTAGTGTGAAGTAGTGATAAACTCTCCCACAAGAATTTGGCATCCTACATTGTCCACTCTCATTTAATTTTGCTAGTAAATTTTCTACTTAACCTTCATCTCCTCCATTTCCAACCTTCCTCTTTCCCCATAACTAATATTATACAGCTCTAAATTAACATAATCTTTTTGGTTATTGACTATCCACTATATTACTGCAATTGCTTCACTACAACTTAGCATGCTCGAAAGAAACCTTTTAAACTAGCAATTTAATCAAGTAACAATCAGGAGTACTTTTTATCATAACAGTCCAGCACTTCAAATGACTTGCTAGGATCTATCCCATCAAACCTCAGACCTATATGACTGCATAAGAGCACACTCTACATGTCAATCAGGCTTGAAATGAATCCTCTTATACTCGATCAAGCAATGCTACAGTTGAATCAAAGTAAAACCCCCAGTTAGAATTTCACTATATTATCTGGCTTCTTCCACTCTCAATTCCTTGAAAGCTCATAGTATCTTATCCAATTTAAATTTTCATTTTGCTCGTCGTATCTTATCTAACTTAAATTTTCATGTCCCACCATTTCTCATTTATGTTATATTTTCCTTAGATGACTACATAAGACCTTGTGTTGTTCTAAGTCAATTAACATTTTACATAACTTCAGCCAGTCCTTGCCAACTATACTGAAAAGACTCACAATAGCCGCCGATCTGGTTGTTTCAAAGTCTCCAACAAATTCAGCAGAGCCTGGGAGGATGCAGTTGGGCTGACTGGATCAGTACTTGCTCCAATACCAAGTTGATGTAAATGACAAACTAAAAGCAAATACATCTTCCCATGAGGTTTTACAGCAAATTGAAACTTCCTTTTGAAGTTGGCAAAAGTAAAGAAACTAGGATAAAAGTTCATGTGATCTGTTGAAAGGAAAATAAAAGAACAAAGATAATAATTGAGAACTTGTACCGAAAAGAGGGAAAGAACAGTATCACACCATTCTGGTATTATACATTGCACATCTTGAGTGACACACGCAAGACAATGGGAACTCTCATTCACCATTGCAAACTATTAAGAAGAATGTTAAATCCAAGTGCAAACTTGGATCATATTCAGTCCAAGTGTGCTTCACTTGCCTCTGGCTTGCCTTTTTGTAGACCTAAGCCACTCATCATGTTGGAAATGGCTTGAGTGGCCTATGGCTTACACAGGCTAAGTACCAAATTTCATGCCCATTAGATAATTTATCCTATATTTCCTAGGCTGTGATGATGATGATGGTGGTGATGGTGATGGTGATATTTCCTAGGCTGTGATTTTTAACTTAAAGAGACATATGATAAGGTATGGTTGTAATTTTCAACTTAAGGAAACATAGGATAAAGTGTGGTTGTAAATTTCAACTTAAAGAAGTATAAGATAAAGTATGGTCGTAATTTTCAACTTATAGAAACATAGGATAAAAGAAGGGGAGAGCCTTGGTGCAACGGTAAAAGTTGTCTTCGTGTGACCTTGAGGTCACGGATTCAAGACATGGAAACAGCCTCCTGCAAAAATGCAAGGTAAGGCTGGTACTATAGACCCTTGTAGTCCGCCCCTTCCCTGGACCCCGCATACACGAGATCTTCGTGCACCGGGGTTGTCCTATTTTATAGAAACATAGGATAAAGTATGGTTGAACTAAGTAAGATCCAAGTTCACACTAGGACTTATCATTCCAAGAGAACAAAGAGCACCATATATCTCTGCAATTTTGTAACACGAATGAGCTTGGTATTAACTCCCACAATGACCTGCATAACCCAAAAAAAAAAAAAAAACTCTAAGACAAAGACCTAGCTTAACCCAAAAGTAGTCAAACCCAAAAGATATCGCTCAATATTATTAAGGCCCTGTTAGCTTTGCTATAAACTCCTAGAGAGGCCTAACTTAGTCGAAAAGCAACATCTACACCCAAAAAAATAGTCATGCACATTGCATGCTTGACAATGATATGGCCAACAAAGTATCATTTTACTATGGCCCGTAAAATATCAGTTAAAACTGTTCACGTGAAATTTACAACTAAAGCCGCTGTAGTCTAAAAACAACTTAAGAAACATAAAGTCTAAATAACTCCCTCACTAATCAAGACGTATGAAATAAAGAAGGAACCAAGATGATTGCTCTTTCTTGACTTATTTATTAACAACTCTGTTTCCTCCATCAAGCTTCTTTAATTTCACATGGGCATAGTAGACACTTCTGCATCAGTTGCTTCTGTTTGTATGAGAAATGAAGTTCCCTATGTCCTCAACAACTTCCACATAGAAACAAACAGTTGAACTATTCGCGGTAATAAGATCAGAGATCTTCTTGATTGGCTGAATATGAATAATCATGACTACAACTTACATAATTGCATGATCTGGATAACGCTATAGCGTTCTTCGCTAAAACAAAAAGAACCTCAAACACCATGATTCCATGAACATTAAATCTATAATGCTATCAATATGAAGGAACAAAAAATCGCTCCTTTCCCATGCAGTCTAGAATTCTACTGACCTAAAGTCCCAAAACAACTTACAAAGTGGTTGCAGCACTAAGAAGATTGCTTATTTCCACCTCCTACATGCTTTCATCTTCTAAACAGAAAAATGAATGGCTAATTGTTTCCTTCGCTAGTAATCTTCATGAAGAGGTCTAATCATGTCAAAGGTCAATATATTGCAGGCTGAGAAACTTCCCCAGGTTCTTTTCTTAATTGAATTTTCTACTCAAACATTTTACAACAAGGGACAAACAGCCACTAATATACAGATACAACTCCCCATATTTGGCCGCAGAACTAGAAAATGTTTTCTCACAACTGTAAATTCTTGCGTCGAATGAAACTTCAATACAGCCACCCACACACACCCACAACAAAAACAAACAGAGAAAGAAAGAAAGGAATATGCAATAAGATCATATATCTGCATAAGTACCTTTGTTCTGATCAAGCAACTAAAATGGGTATTTACATGTGTAATTACTATTCGGTACCAAGCTATATGTACAAAGACAGTGAAAGGGTAGAACACAGGACAAATGAAAGAAGAAAACAGAAACAGAGAGAGAAATAAATAGTTACAGGGTTGCGACTGTATGATTTACTAGGTAGATGATGAATCACGCTCTTCACAAACTCTTTGCTGGATTTGGCCAAGGAGTTGAACTTGTCGACGACTAAAGTTAAAGGCTCCATGGTTACCGAAACTTGGTGGGTTTTAACAGAAAATCCAACCAGACGTGGATTTTCCAAAATTTGGGGAAGTCAGAGATGTTTGCGTAGGAGAAGAAGAAGTGATGGTTTTGAATGTTTCAGGGAGTTCTTACTCCAGAATGTTGAAGCTCCCTCTCCCTCTTTTTCTTTTGGAGTTGTTGCCTTGTCATGTGGGTGCCGTTGACAAAAACTAACCTCTTTAGAGTCGCTCTTTATTTTTCGATATTGACACTCCTTTGTTTTGATAAAGACACTCCTCATTTCCAATGAGGAGCCCACTTTTACCTCATAGGACCCACTTGTAGCAGGGGTTGATGCAGAGCCGTTCATCTGATTTTCCTATATAAAGAGGTGAGCCTTCAAAACTTATTGATCCTTTGCATTTCATTATCCCCTCGAGTCATAAGTTTGCAGAGGATGAATAATGGTAGTAAATACAATGAAGTTGAAAAGAAATGCAGACATTTTTTAGACAACTATGATGCAACCAACAATTGGTAGCATTGATTCCCTTCACAAGATTAATATCTGATCAAGCTTTCTTGCATATTCATGTTAGAGAAATAAGCAAACCAAGATCTAGTACAAAATAAGAATCATACAAAGAGAAAGATGACAAACAGCCCCCCTTGGTAGGGGTGGCAAATATGATACGATACGATAACACGACTTGAACCCGACACAGATTTAGTAGGTTATGGTGGAATCTTAGGGCTGACTCGAACCCATGACACACCAAAAATCATGTCATGTTTAGGTCAATCAATGTTGACTCATCATCTTGACCTATTTGATACGCGACCTATTAATTAGTCGTGTTGACTCATCTAACCCGCAAGCTATTAACCAATCGGGTTAAAAATATAGGACGGTTCTTCAAAAACTATTCTATATTAGTTATTTTACATTTATTTAATCGTGTTAAAGGAGTCGTGTCATGTCGATTCATTTAATAATCGCGTCGTGTTTGAGCCATAGGTTCTTGACACGATTATTAAACAGGTCGTGTTTATGTCGACCCATATATTATAATGGGTTAGTCTCAATACGACACGAATACAACCCGCTAACCTGAATTGCCAAGCCTACCCCTTGATATTCCTTTCTAAAGAATGAAACATTGTCAGATGATTCAAAGTAGAGATTGCACAAAGAAAATGAGCCTCAAGTAGAGTGAAAACTAAGAGAAACTTATTTAAGCCCATACAAATAAACGTAAACAAGGTTTTCAAAATATAAAATTGCTATTAATGGACAAAATTTTCTAAAGGGGCTTTTATAATAGAAGCTAAGAAGTTTGTGGGTCCTCTTCTACATATCATGAAACATGCTTTTCGACCCTCTCTTAAACTGTAAGGTCTAGAGTAACACATTATAATACTAGATGTGTTTGTAGGCCCCAATACACACAATGAAAACTATTTTTGAGCTCTTCTGACTTGCCATGAAACTTATTTGTGGGCCTTCCTTGCACACATTAGAACATGTCTTGGGTATAATTGCTGTGTAATCTAAATGTCTGTTTCTTAAGGACCTTGTTGGGCCCTACAAGAATAGTAGAGCCCATGACAGAGAAATAAAGGATCTACAATCAATTTAGTACAATAAGTTTACATACAATCTCTTAGGTTTTGTAATTGTGGTTGATCTCTTTCTTACTAATTTAGTTTAAGTAGTCCAACCCAATATAACTCGACCATCATAATTATAGTCAAACTTTGACTTTCCATATGATCCTTAGTTTTGTTACTAGATTACCAAGGGGAGCCTACACGCGGACCCTATTAGTGACCTATATGAGAGAGAATTAATAATATAATATAATTATCCGCTACCAATTGTATATGTGGTTCCACGAACCAATTAAAAAATTATAATCTTGAACTATAGTTTCAATTTATTACTTTTTGAATAATTTTACCTAGTTATCTTACCATATTTTTGTATTCACTTATGCATCTATATACGACATGTGAATTACATTCAATTGGATGTCATAGATGTATAAGTTCACATGAATCACATCATTTGTTTGTTGACTCTAATAAATCAATTTAATAAACTCTTTTATCAAATATCATGCATGAATTTCTTAAATCCACTCTATGATGAGCCCTACATAAATATGTTTTTTTGTCTGAGTGTGAGCCTCGTATCGAGCATGCCATACTCTCAATGAGTTTAATATTTGTTCCAAAGTATTTGTTTATCATCTAAAATTATATTCTACGTACTAATGAGCACTATTCATTATGTAGACTTATAGTAATTTAAATATTGACTTATGATTGCATACACTCCCGATATACATATTTCAGCCGGCATGTAGGTCTGCCATGTAAAAAATTTCTTACTAAAAAATAGGCGTGGATAACCTTTGTGGTTTACCATGTAAATAGCTTATTGAAGACGAGCGTGGATAGTTTCTATGACCTACTATGTAAAATGATATTTTATTTGAAAATGAGTGTGAATGGCTTCTAAAGCCCACTCGGTAAAAATAGCTTAGATATATTTTAGGATTCACATTATAAATAGCTTCTTATTTGAAAACAAGTATGGATAGCTTGAACGGCCCACCTTTTAGATAGCATCACATTTGCAAATATTTGTAGATATCAATAGGTATTTATTTGAAAATGGGAGTAAATAACATTTATGATACTCAATATTCGCTTTATAGTTCAAGCAAACTCGAGTGAGAAACAATTCCACTCTTGTTTTTCATATAAACATGTATCTTGGTTCGTTTAATATAATAAATTATCTTTAATGCCAATGTTGAGCTGGTGAGAGTATGGAGATAATTGAGCAAAGTATATATTTAGCTGACAAAGAGCTAGCAAGAATTTCCAAAATTGATCAAACTAGTTTCAAATTCAATTTAAGGGTTACGTCAATTGTCATTAATCCCCTGTAAATTATATCTACCAAGAACATACTAGGAGTTTTGGGATCTGACAAAATAGATACAATGTTTCAAATCCATTTAGAATCAAAATAGATTGGCTCATATTTGATCCACTTACCCACTCGATATAATAAACTCGCAAATGGTAATAGAGAATTCCTCTTCCTATTTATATGTATTTTTAAGCCCTGCGCATAAAATAATCATGATTTGTTGGAATTATAGTAAAAACTTGAACAAAATATATTCGATAAACCTTAGTTTAGAGGCACATATCAAAATGAGCTTCTTGAAGATGATTGAAGGTCCCAATACGTGCAAAGGATATGAGAAAACTATATCCAAGATTCAACCAAGTCAAACTCAATGTATCTCAACTAATTTGCACGATTAGGATCATTCGTACTTCAATCTCCAAGACTAATGTTGTGGAATATAAAGTTCTTAAAATCTATCTTTAAAACAATAATCTAATAAACATAAACCATATTAGAAGACTCAAAGCAAGAATTTCACTTGTTTAGAACCCAAGAACATTTTATGTTGTTTCGAAAATAAAGTAGTAAAAGACATGGAATTTCAAATTCAAACTAAATATGATTTTTCTTCAAAACTAAAAATTCTCAAAATTCCACAAACATGCTTTAGTTTCAAAACAATTCTATCACATATTAAGCATGTTTTTTGTGAGTTGATTTAATTTAGATAATTTCAATATGATCGACTCCGTTGTCATAAATGATCTTTACGTTATTCCAATATTATTGTACATTTCATCTTTGATGGATGATCCAAGAGTTTGAGCAACTAAAACCATATTTAGGCTCCATTCAAAATAACAACAACTAAAGATTTTTATTGTATTAACTGCTCATTATGAATGAGAACTACTCTCCTCTCTGGACGATCAATAAGATTGAGCATTGATTTTTACATTCTTCTATTAAAAGCAAATCAACAATCAAATAAAGTCAGTGGTTGATTTTTGTGCCTTTTGGCAAAATATTTGCTATTATTTGAGCATTCTATTTAACAAGATAATTAAAGTATTGTTTAGTGAAGTTATGTGTTGTTTACTAAAGTTATTTGATGCATGCACATATATTTTACAAAATATGAGTTTTTCACCTGTAAAATATACTAGAAAATGAGCCTATGCTTTGCATGACTAAGCAAAAAAAAAAAAGTGAAAAAAAGAAGAAGGTAAAAACATAGGATCAGTGAAAATAAATTTATAACAACTAATTTTTTAGGAGTTAAAATAGGAAGAGAAAGAGAGAGAAGTTTGTTTATGTTTAAAGAAAATCAAAAGTACGAGAAAAACAGAAAAAAGATAAGGCAAAGTTAGTAGAGATTCAAGAAGTTATGATAACTTATATTTCTAACACAGTATTAACTAAGAGAATTGTTTAAAAGATTGGGCATTTAAATAAATTTTAGCAAGAATATATACTTTAGATGGACGCTCATACTAAAAAATATTTAGTAAAACTATCATAAATTTAGTGTCTTAATCCCTCTTAAAAGTAGGAGGAAGAATTTATTTTATATATACCATGGATGAGCAGCAGGGAAAAGTATATTGTGAGTTTACTCTTCTTAAATCATCTAAACTATTTATCATGTAGAGGATGCTTTTGATGAGTCATATGTAAAACTTCTTCGTGATTGGTGATTTGAGGCCTTTGACTTTTTGGGAGTTGTAGATTAATTCAGGCTAACAGTATTTGGATTCTGGTTTATGGCTCGTCAAGTAGCTTGACGAGCCATGTAATGGTTTGGATCATTCAAAATCATAGCCCCACCTATCTGCTCTTGCTTGCTCATCTTTTCCAACGGAAACTATGTGAATTCATCATATAACTTCTCCCATTTATAACCCTAAAAAATGCTTCTCTTGTTTATGATGCTTTACCTTTCTATGCAAGTTGTTGTTTATGTATGTGTGCAACTTGTTAATGGGCAAATATATTGCATGAGGATTACTTGCCCTATGGGCGCAAACCATCTATGTTGCGGCTTGTTATGGATGAAAGGTACAAAGAAATCCTTACGATCCGTTTTCAAACAATGGATTGTTAATGGGCGAGGTCTAGTGACCACATTTTTTTGAACATCCTTTGATTGATCCAACTCGTTCATCTCATTGGTTGAAATTTAGATGTCTCTTGTAGTTTAAAATTTATGTGACTTTAATGATTCTAGCACCTAAAATGCGTCTAATAAATTATGCATAGAAACAAATACAAATAACACAGTTTCTTAGAAGCTAGAATGATCCTTACCATATGAATTTTGACTTATAAAAAATTCTAAAGTTAGAGACATTAGATAATGCTTCCAATTATGCAAATGTGTACTCTGAAAAATATGGTAGCGAGACCGCACCTCATCGAAAGATAGCACCATATCTCTATTACTAGGGCAAAATGAGAATTTCAACTACCTCTCTTCTTCGTACCCATATTATTGCATTTTCTATTCTGAATTCCTCCAATATTGGCATGAATAGGCTGCTAGCTGCTCCAATATTAATATAAGCTGATCTAATGATCTAGTCATCTTAATCGCCCCATCTAGTTGAGGAGGGTACGACATAAAGTGAAAGAAACAAGAGCATTCTTTGATGGATTCCATACTAGAACTTGTTAGAATTTGTTTTCAAGCTACATATTTTGGCAGGATTAATTTTACCTAGACTTTTATTATTATTTATATTTAATACTTTACTAATCAAGTCGGCCTAGAAAAAATTTAGGACCAAGCAAGGCTACTTAAAGGTTCCCCTATATAAGGGTCCCCATGCCATTTATATATACCAATTGATTCTTCTCATTTTCTAGTTCGAAGTGTTGCTATGCTAAGATATATTTTCTTGTTGATTTTCAAGGTATTTGAATATTATTAACTGTACGACTAAGATCTCTTTTCTTGTAGACTTTGAAGACCTCATATTCTTGATTGTTTGAGTGAGATCTCTTTTCTTATTGTCTTTTAAGACCTCTAAATATTCTTGACTTTCTAGCAGAGCTTTCTTTTCTTGTCAACTTCCAAGACCTCTGAATATTCTTGGCCGTCTGACAGAGATCCTTTTTGTTGTCGGTTTTTAAGAGCTTTGAATATTGTTTTAATTATTTGACATAGATTCATAAAGGTAGAGTAATCCATTTTCATGGATTTAAGTATAAAACTTTTCTTCTTAAGGCATTCAGTTGGAGGAGCAAGAACCAACTCTAATTGTGCACATCAGTTGAGGTATAGATTGAATCATAAAGATAGAGTTGTCATATCCCTTGCACAATTTTGCAAGGCTCTCAATATTTTCAAGAAAATACTATAAGCATAACTCTAAGCTAAGGTTCATTGAGTTCAAATTTTTTTGCAAGATTTTTTGTACACATCGAAGAAAGCCAATAATTTTCACCTTTATCTAGCCCATTGTTGCTATAAATTTCTCTTTTAATTACTTGTAGTTTGAGCCAACAAATCCCAAGTTCATGTTCAGATAAAATGGAAAACAAAAAATTCCATATCCATCTAGCAAACCCATCCTTGTCAATTACATTGCCAACCATGGCGAAGGCCGATGGAACTCTCTTGCTCTAGGTGCACGTAAATTAACCTCCAAAAACCCACAAATGGGTAAATTCTCACCAACAAATTTGCTCATTATTTATAGAACTTTGATGGTACATTGATATGTTCTTCAATTTTTCTACAAGATTCTAGGGAAGAGACTTTGATTTACAAACAGCTTGTTGGAATTGATATTTGAAAATAGGAGTTTCTTGAGCCGAATTTTCTTTTGAAAACCTATTCCATTAACACGAAAGAAAGCCTTTTGTCACACAACTTAATGCCCCGTACCATCTATTCCATTAACACAATTGCCATCATTGCTTGTATATTGATTTTACCATCAACTGACTTTTCACCCACAACTTTCCCTCTTCGTGTGACCTCGAGGTTATGGGTTGAAGGTGTGGAAACAGCGTCTTGCAAAATACAAATAAGGCTGTATACTATAAATCCTTGTCGTCAGCTCTTCTCCAAATCCTACATATGCGGGAGTTTCGTGCATTGGGCTGCCCTTTAATTTTATTTTGATCAACAGTCATTAGTATCAAATATTTGTACATGTAATCATCCAATCCCCTCTCTGAGGGGGAGTTTGTTGTTCCTCATGCGTACACCTGTGTTCCACTTTGTATGCATGGCTGCAGCCAGCAATTAGAAATCTTAAAACTGGAGCTTAATTACTAACTCAAGTCCCCCGTTAAGTAAAAGCAAGACCTGACCATTGATGTAATAGCTCCTCTAGGAGGACACCTGATGTCCTCTTTCTTGTGAATCTCTTTTCATGGCACGCTCGTTGGTCTACTCGGTCAATTTGACCCATTGACTAAGTAAAAAAAAGCAGACCCCTTTTGTAAATGCAAGGTTTAAGGAAGTGGCAGACAATAGTACTCCACTTTACTTTGTATTTTGAAAGATACTATTTTTATACTTTGAACTTGTAACCTCGAAGTCATACGACGACAACTCTATCATTGGGCCAAGACTCCCCTTTTTATTGACTGAGTCATGGTCATATTCCATCTTCTAAAAGATCAAACTATAACTTCGTTTCCCACCAAAAAAGAGAGCATTAGAATTCAACAGGCTCGAATCATTTAGGTTGACAAGTTATTAACATCTTCAAGTCCAGTTTCTTCTTCCACTGCCTGATATCTTGATACACCTCGGTTTGAACTAAGTACACCCATGTTTGCATGCTCCAACCCGGTTTACCTCATAATCGAGACCCTCTTATACCCGAATAACACCATTCATGAACTCTAAAAAACTTGTTTGTCAACAATAAAATGTAAAACCACGTTGGATTGTCAGAAACTATATTGTGTATTGGAAACAGATTGACCTCCTTGCTTCTCTCGCGGTACAATTATCTTTTTGCCGAGTTTACTTTCTCCTCGATTCACAGAGACAAAATATAGGATCAGTGCCAACAGTTTCTCGTAGAAAAAAGGACTCGCCAGAGCAAATCACATTGGAGAGAGGGACAAAGATATGTCTGGTATCCTATGCTTCCACTGTTGGATCACACGATCATCACACGTGAAATTTACTCGTCGTATTATGGCTCTGAGTAAGTTTTTGAGGTAGTCAGTAGTGCCAGTTAAAGTTCACACGAAATCCGATAATTAAAAGAAAATTGGTGGAGCATGATCGGATGTGGAATGCACAAAAAAAGAGCGTGAATGTGATTATTTTATCCAGTGTTTGGAGCATTGGATCCCATATTCTAGGGATGGGAGACAAACAACATGATGTATAACCTTATATTTTTCATCATATGCTCCAAACACGAGCTCAGAGTATCTCACAGACCAGCTCCATCGTGATTAGCGCATTTTAATGAAGGTGTACGCGGAAGCAAACACAATCATCTGATGTGGACCTAGTGAAATGCATCGGAGAAGGGAGTAACCACAAGGGCCTAAAGTATACATATCTTGCATTTTGTAAGAGGTTGTTTCCACACCTTAAACCTGTGATCTTAGTGTCACACAATGATAACTTTTACCATTGCACCAAGGCTCCTTTCTGTTATCATTATTTTCTGTGAGTGATAAATTTTATATAGTTACTTAGGGCAAATACTTTTGGTAAGTAGTCTATGTGTGATGTCATGTCATGATAAATTGAACTAGAAACTAAGTAGGGTTAAGAAGAGGGTAAGTAAGAAAAGAGAAATTGGTTGGTAAAAATATAAGATTAGTGGAAATAAAATTATAATAGCTAATATTTCTAAAGCCAAAACAAGTGGTTGTGATCATCCGAATGCATTGATTTCATATGGTTTACTTATTTTTGACATTCTGAATATGATGAATAACTTAGATCTATCAAAATGAAGGTGTTTGATGACAGTTGATAATTATTAAGCAAAATTATCCATTTTATTTGCAAGCCTACCTGTTGGACGTGGGTAGACATTTTATGACTCGGCCATTTAACACCTCTATTTCAAGTATTAGAAATCTAAATAATTTTAACGAGAATATATATTTATAGGGTAGACCTCTGTGTTAAATTTTTTTAGTAGAACTATGGTAAGTTTAGTTTTTTAATCACCCTTAAAAGTAAGAAAAAGAATTTGTTAGATAAGTAGTATAGATTAAAGGAATGCTGGTATAGAGTTCGACAACACCCTGGAGTGTGCAACTCCTCCAATTTGGTATATTTGGCCCCCTATACCATCAATCCATATTTTGCATATGACTTTTGTAACCTTGGATATTTATTGGTGCAAAGTTCATGTTAAAAGGGCAAATGGAGCAATGGATAGTGAGAAGCTCTTTGCAAGCAAGGATTTACATTCAACAAAGCAAAACACCATTTCTTGGATGTAACTTGACGAGACTCCTTTTAGGGCCGAGGGTTAAGTTTGGAATCTCAAAAAAGGCTCCTATCTAGACATGCTTTTTTGAAAGATCTATGCCATTCATTTTGTTTGCAGACCCTTGAATAGGTTACCTTTGAAAAGCCAGGGCCATGAGATGGTCATAGCATATGTTACTTTTGGTGAAGATTCTTAACATTTGACTCAAGATTTTAGTGTGATGAACGGATGAGATCATCTAAATGTAGTACAGTGGGTCATGGCTGCTTGGAGAGGGCGGGGCATTATTTTCTTGTTACCGACCAAGATTAAAAGATCATTTTCGAAGCTAGCTGAGCTCAGCCATTGGTCAACCAAGCTGGGTCCCGCAAAATCCTGAATATCATTGCAAGACAAGGCGTGGGCCCTCCTTGAGCTGTGTCTCATATCTCTCGATAGTTTGTCGAGAATTACGCCTGACTCAAAGGTTGGCGGGTTTTGGCAATTCAATCACCGAACGAACTGATGGACAAAAATACCCTCAGAACTGGTACTTCTCATTCGATATTGGAGCCCTACAGAAGGGTACTTCCGTCTTTTAAACATTTACTCCCTTCACGATGATCAACTGACAAGGCCGCCCCTTACCCAGCAGTTACGTCACTTGAATGACCAAACTACCCTTATGTTTTTAGGAAATTGATAACATTTGAGTTTTGTGGTATTTTTACGCTAGGGCCCACTTTTTTGATAATCCGATCCATCCATACTAATTACATTCCTATAAATTAGCCCTGCCCGAATCTGAAGATCACACAATTTGGATGATCATAGCATTGATTTCCTAAGCTACTTTGAGCTTTAAAATGAACTATGGGAAAACTAACAGTGCTAAAAAAAGTCAGAAAACTCAATGGTAAGATCTTCTAATATAAGTGATTTTAGGATGGGGATCATAAGCTTCACAGAGGATTAAGATGAGCGGTTCCGATCAGGCCCCTACTTGTACTTTTAGTTCAGAACCCAAAAGGGTTGGGAATCCGAATATCAGTAAAAAAAAATAAAAAATTGAAAAGAAGGTTTCAATTTGTAATTCCGTACTAAAAATCTAGCCAAAAATAACAGGCAATCTTATCACGGCACAAAATCCGGACTCAAAAGCCCAATTTGGTCATTTCAGTCAGCAATTAATTAAATTCCTAATCGTGCTTTTCCCCCCATAATCCGTATTTTAAAAAGTTTAAAACTAACCCGGTTTTCTCGGCCGTTCCATTTTATCGCGGTGGACAAAAACAGCGCACCCCACTCGTGGTACTATTAAACGATCAACTAATAGAAACGTGCCATGTGTTGCACGCCTCAAACCCACCACTAGATTTTTGGGTGTGTTGCCAGTTAAGTTGTTTTGTTCTTATTTTAATCTCCTTAACTGTTGATTGAAAGTTTGGCGGGCAAATTCTAAGAAATTCAAATAGGTGGGCAAACCCTAGAGAAAGGCCCCAATTTTTCTCATTCCCTCTCTATCTACGAGGGGTTTCCTAGGGTTTGTTCTTGCAACCCTTGTCCTCCAAGGTCTTGCAATCGATTTTTTTCTGCTGTTCTTTTCATGATCTTCGTGTGGTTTCACAGTTTGTTGGACTGGGTTTTGATTCTTGTTGGGTTTTCTGGGTGATGTTGTAGTTTGATGTTTGTAGGTTTTGTTTGGAGTGATGAATGAAGTTCCTTTTCTGAGTTTTGGTCAGTGAATCATTTGTTTTTGTTTGATTGTTGGTTTTTCAGTTGATTTTGATGGGTTTTGAGTTCCTTTGAGCTTTGTGTTTCTGTTTGAAGTATTACAAAAGAAGATCCTTTTGGGATTTGGTGACTGAACCATCTTAAATTTATTTGTTTACAGGGAAGAAGAGTAGGGTATGCCAGGAGAAGATGCTGGTTACCTTGTAAGTACTCTGTTTTTAGATGATCGATTTACAGTTTTGGCTCTTAGGTGGTTTGGTGATTTGTTAGTTTTATTTTGGTTTTCTGATAAGGGTAGTAGATGATTTCAGGATTTATCTTGTGAAGAGTTTCTGGGTATTTCCGGTTGGTAGATTCTGAGAAAGGCAGAAATTGAAAAATAAAATAAAAAAGAGTTAATTTTTTTTTAATATTAGAGGATAAGTTTGGAAAAATGGTGTTGTTTCGACTCTGTAATTTCCTTCGGAGAAGTACTTTGTGTTCTATATCTTGTTTGGGCTTTTGGCTGTTTGCTTCAGTGGAAAGAGTAATCAGAGAAAAGACTTGATTTTTATTCTCATTGCAGAAATTTGTATCAATTTTCTTATACATTTTGGACAAATGAAGTTTTGTTACTTTTGCTGTTTGGCGGGGTGTTCCAGGATGGGGGGACTTGAAGCATCTTTGGTAGTTGGGTCAGTTTCTTATACATAGAATCTGTTGATTATCTTCTTCATGTGTTGAAGAGATCGTATTTTCATTTTATTTATTTATTTCTTTTTAGCATCATTTTCTGTTCTGCTGCAAAGGATATATTTTTGTTTCCGATAAGCGTATTACATGATTTCATGTACTATTCTGTGAAAATTTTCTGATGATTTCTGGATTGATACTCTCAGATTTGCAGGATTCTGAAACAACAAATCTTTTTCCGTAATGAAAGAAAAAGGTTTGAAAAATGATATTTTTAACCTGCGAATTTCCTTTTCCTTTAGGAACAGTCCTTTGTTTTTTGTAACTTGGTTTGGGTTTTGATGTTTTTACTTCTTAACATACAAGCTATGTAGTTTCAACTGAAAGAACATCTTAGAAAAGAACGTGACGAGATCTGATTGGCATTTCTGTTTCTGTTGAAAATTGCAGCTTTACATGAAAGGATGGTGGATAAGTTATACTGAAGTAAGTCTTTGTTATAGTCATAGAAGTATTTGTTTCAATGGGGAAAACTTCTCCCAAAGAATCAATGGCACTCAAACAGAGGAAAAGATTGAGGAAGGGAAGAGGTAGGTATTTAAAGCCAGGTGCTCTAGCTCAGCTTCGGAATAACAGAGTTACCACTAGATCTTGCACCGATATAGGGAAGAAAAGAGTTGTCTTGTTGGATTCACAGTTGTCGCGTGAAGCGAAAAACGTTCCACTTCACCAGACAAAGGTTGTTGACCACAGTCCAGTATCAACACCGGAAAGGACCAACTTCTGGCCCATTGTAGAAGCAGCAGATGGTACTAAGCAGCAGAAGCCACCAGAAACTCCTAAAACCCCTCGAATTGCTTTTTGTAATTCTGAATCAAGGCTTGAATCTCTTCCCATGGACATACTGGTATTCATATGTTAGAAACTTCACATTTTGTCTTAATAAAACCAAATTGATTTCATAGTTCGCACATACAGTGTTGCTGAAATGTTTTTGATTTGTTTGAAGGTTAAAATTCTCTGCCACTTGCATCATGACCAACTAAGAGCTGTTTTTCATGTTTCTCAGAGGATCAGAAAAGCTGTGAGTGTTATCTTTTCTTTTTGATTGTCCATTGTCTATCTAAATGTCATTTGAGATTGGATGACAGCTCATGTTTAAAGTTTGTAACAGGTCTTGATTGCTAGACAGTGGCATTTCAATTACACAACTCCAGATCGGTCACGGCAGGAAATGTTGAGTACAAAGACACCTCTTCCTACTGAACATTGGCCCTTTGTGAGGTATGAGAAATTGCAAATTTGTTTGGATGCTAACTTCTACAGTAAGTTTAAGCTAATAGTAATTTGTCATTTTCAAACTTTTTGCAGCAAGGGGGATGGAAAGGGTTTTGGTGTTCCAAGCCCTCATACTCCAAAAGCTCCTAGACATGGGCCCCGCCCTCCATCCCGTCTCAACGCGACAGACATGCGGCAGATTGCTGCAGTCCTGTTTCAGGAATCTGCATTTCCTTTGAGGCATATGGTACCGCCTGGCCTACCGAAGCCTCCTTTCAAGACTTTGGCTTCTAATAGGGTGCTCTTCTATGAGGATGTGTTATGCCAGGCAGTTGCGCAGAATAAGCTCCACTAGTTCCCCTATGCTCTTTCCTCTTTTTGTTCTCTCCTCTTGTTTATGTATATAAATCCTTTCTTTTCCCTTCAGTATTGCATGTAGAGGGGCATAATCATAGTTTGCTATGGTTGTAGTAGGTGTTATGAAAGAAAAAACTTTAGCTGATATGTAGAGAGTGATCAGTGGTGCGTGAAAATATATTTCTTCTTGTATAGTTTGTCCTCGAAGGCTTTATTTACCTATGAGATTCCATGTAATCCAATTTTGTTTCCATAATGGGGCTTCGGAAATAGCAGTTTGAACTACAGATTTATATCTTGCTCCTGCTTCAGAATTCAGGTGTTTTCTAGATTTACTATGTTTATTTGGTATTCTGCTTATAACTTTGGGACTAAATGAAGCCATGGTATTTAATAGAGTGAAATGGAGGAATAAGATTCATGTAGCCGACCCCTAATTGGGATAAGGTCTTGATGATGATGATTTGGTATTCTGCTTATGTAATGCATTCGGAATTCTGCTTCCAGACCTGGTAGGAGGTATTTATTTGGATCATGAATATTCTTCCTTTACATTTATGTCTGAACTTGTGTTTGTATTCCATCTCTTCTAGTCCTATGGTATGATTCATTCACTGAAGAGAATAATTGCAAAGCTGTATAAGCAACTTTGAGACTGCTGCTATTTTGGCTGGAATAATATATGATATCTACTGAGGAAAAAAATAGATTGATATTAAAACTACCCATGCAACTCATATCCACCATCTTGTGGGTGCTTATCTTTTAATAGAATTTCTTGCTATTGTTTGGTTTGAGCCTATCTGCAACTCTATTAGGCTTATTATAAGTGTGCTATGTCATTTGACTGACAAAATCTTTTCAGCTGTAAGTTTGATTCTTTTTCAATCTAGCTTCTATATACAGCTGCATAACAATAGTAGATCAGTAATGCAGTATGTTTACTCAGGTTTTGTTATAAGTTAGTGTTCATCCAACAAATTCTCCATTTCTGCTAAATATATGCACATGGTTTTGTTTAATGTTTGAGAATTAAACATATCATCATTAGTGGCCTTGTTTGAATTCCATACTTCTCTACTAATCCAATAGTACCCAGTTGATCTGTAACTAAATGTTCTAGAGGATTGAAGGGAATGCATTGGGTATAAATTCCCTTGTACTTTTTGACTGTTTAACTTAAGTTTGTTCGGCAATTCCGAGATCAGTTCTTTCTAATTGTCCATTTCGAGGCCACTGATTGATTGATTACGGTTGTCTAAACTAGACACTTTGAATCATACTCCATCCAGATTGGACCCTACAGTGAACAATATTGATCATTGCATTATGGTTCTCATCTTTCTTTTTTCCCACTTTTACTTTCTTTAGAAAAGTGTTGGGCACCACACATGACTCTTTTCATCGTTTGGTTGTCTATTACTGGGAGAAAGTTTCATGTCTGAAACATGTTTCAAAGAGGTTTGCTCTAACATTTAGGGATGGTGATTTAAGTGGTCCCTTGCAGAGATGAAGTCATGTCAGTGCTTTTGCTTTGGGGAGATCCTTTATCTTTGACCAAAGTTGTGAGCAATATATCTACTTTTCTTCACTTGGAAATTCTTAATGGGCGGCATAATGGTAAGTGCGATCAACTATGAGAAGTTCATTGAGAATATGAGAATAATTTCTTGGTTCTTACGTGTTCTTAAAATAGAGTTAGGATGCTCGGAAGTATCTGTACGGCCATATTTGGAGATTATTCTGATTCAGTATTTCTACTCATTTGCTAAGAACTTGTAAGAATGGGTGTGTAAGATAATATAAGCAATGGACTACTTTCAAGTGGCTGGTTAATTAGGAAAAATTGTTGGAAATGTTCTGGTCACATCATCTCTATGATAGGATCTAGATGATCCTAAAACCATGTTGAAGGGTAATAAGTGACCAAACCAATCCTATTTAAACTGCTTTCTATATTTTGTCCTGCCCATTTCCCTTTGCATTATCCAGGAACATTTTAGAAATCAGCCACACTGTTATTACTGTTAAAAGTTTAGTCAAGAAATTGTAAACCATCAGCAGTTAGCTGCTGCTTGTCCGTGGCCAAACCTATGGACAGAAATCAAAGATTTACATTTTACTGTTGGATGTCGAAGTAGTGGGAGTTTGTCTGTTCATGGAAGAGTTGGTGGAAGGAGAGATGCGCTTTGTGGCAACTAGTTAAGACTTAAGAGGAATGCTAAACTGACCAGAAAGGGAGGTAAGGAAGTGTGCCTATGGAGGTAAGGAAGTGTGCCTATGCTCTCTAGGTTTTTTTTCTCTGGCTTTGAGGTCTTGCCTTCTGAATTGGTTTTAGGTGAGTCTTGTTCCCAATGGCTTGTGCCTTGACATCTGCTTAACCCTGGTGTATGTGTTAGTCCACTCCACAGAGTGGCCGTTGTGATGTTTCCCTGTTTTCTGTTGGAGCAAGGGCCATGTTTGTTGCGCCTACCTGATCCTTGGAATGGTTTGTTGTTGATCATCTGGATCAGGCTTGCGTTAATAAATCTATCAATAAAGTTAAAAAGGTGTGTCCAGCGACCACGAGTTCTTGAGCCCACCTTTGCATGATGTGGCTTGTTTGTATCTTTGCCCCATTGATGAATGCATAATGGATAAAAAAAACATGTGGATTGGTTGATTCCAGATCTAAAATTTAGATTTTTTCTCAAAACTTTTTCCAAGCACAACTTATTATACGCGTACTCTTTTTACCATTAGATATCCAAAGTTTGATCAAGGAGATGAATCAGTTGCCAAGGTCAGGTTCTATGAAAAGTGATTGTTGGACTCACGCCCATTTGCAGTCAGTTTAGCATTCTTCACCAGTCCAAATGGTGTATTTGTCCATGGTGTACTAGGGCCTTAGAAAGTGATTGTTTGGAAGGAGCGTGACAGCAGCTGTCTTTTTAGTAATTTGCTTAAAAAACTAGCTTAAGAAGATGTCACAAGACACCGATGGCTTCTTCATCCCATTCACCTATAACTTGGCTAATATTGGGAGGGTAAGACGATCGTGCAGTAGCATCCGAAATGGTTCCGTGGTGTTCCTCCATTTGGACTGGTGAGATTTCTTCCTCCTTACTCTGGATAATTAAAAAATGAAAACAATGTTTTGAATCTTAGACTCTTGTATTACGGTGGAACAAAAGTTTCAACTAGTCAATTATGGGAAAAATATTTAAAAGGGCAGCCCTGGTGCACGAAGCTCCTGCCTATGTAGAGTTCAGGAAGGGGCGGACTACAAGGGCTTAAAATACACAGCCTTATCTTGCATTTTGCAAGAGGATGTTTCTGCGCCTTGAACCTGTGACCTCAAGGTCACATGATGACAACTTTTACCATTGCGCCAAGTCTCCCCTTATTCGTTGTCCTTGAACTTCCAAAGTTTTGTTCTGTGTCCATTTGAATGGAAAAAATCATTTGGAAAGCTGTTCACTCAATCTGTTACAGACAAATCATTTCCAAAGTAATCCCAAGAAAAATTATCATTTCCAGGCCAAAACAATAGCAGATGTAAGCTATCAAACAAACTACTCTGTGTGACATCATAAAAACAAATTAAAGAACATCCCAGAACTAAGGGGAATCAGATGTTGCTACTTACGTCCTGTATAACCTTTCTAGAAAAATTCTTGCTTATCCCAACTACGCAAAATCCTAGCACAAACATTTCCTGAGATATGTAACTGCAATGGGAAGATAAATCTCACTCCAAACTAGAAATAAGTGAACATAAATTATTATTTTTCCCTTTTTTCTTGATAATTACTCGATTTAATATCAAGCTAACGCATACTATTGACCCTTGTGGTCTGCCCTTTCTCCTGAGCCCACATATGCAGGAGCTTTGTGCATTGGGGCTATTCCTAACGCCTTCTATTGCAGTGGTTCAAGAAGGAACCTCTCTTGGAGCTCACGGGTAAGGATAATGAAAATTCAATGATCTAGAGAATAATTACACACTCTCCTAAGCCTAAATCCAAGGAGAAAACTACAACTCAAACCTGCAATTAAGCCTTTTCATGAGAAAATGTTGAATTGTATGCAACCAACTCCGCTAGACATTTGTTGGCCAAAATTTCAAGTCATTTAATATTAACTTATGTTAAAAGTTTAAGTGGAGAGCATTACATATCATATTAACTAATTATGATTACCTAATACAACAAGTCCAACTATTCTAGAAATGTCTAATAAGAATCTAGAAAACAATGGGCAAAAATGTAATTGGGATATGCCAACAAATGTTTGGTATAGTTGATCATAGACAACTTGGCATCTTTTCCGAAGTCTGCTTGGTCGTAGGTTTGAATTGCTGCTTTCACCCTTTAATCAAGGGTTAGCCTAGCAGATCAATGGTTTGGTAAAACTGATGCCTTTTTTTTCATGTTAGGTCATGGGTTCGAGGTTGGCACTCTCTATCCATCCATCCCCTGATAAGATTTAGGAGAGTGGGAGGGTTGGTGATCAAACTAGTCATCTTCTAAGGACGCCTTGCATAGGCTACAAAATATCCTTAGTTTTAAATAGATGGAGAAAATATAACTCCTAAAATGTTCATAAACTAGTGTCCTAAGAATGGGACACCAACCGCGCGCCCCCCCCCACCTTTTTTTTTCTTTTAAGTGAAGAAAATAGACCTAGCAAAGAGACTTCATTTGAGGACGTGATAAATAGAAACTTCTAGAAGATCTCTAAAATTTTATTGGACACGGGACTCTTGGAAAATTTCTCCTTGAAACTAAAGTATTGCACTCAGATTTTTACAATATTAGATTAATCCTTTTGCTGGGATTAAATTTAGGAGTAAATATGAGTAATTTACTTAGTAAATTTTTGCTTAAAAATATTAGAAACATGAAACTCGCGGCACAAAGTAACTTTGAACGGAGGTAACCATTTATTTAATTATTATGCATTTATATATATATATAGAGAGAGAGAGAGTTGTAATTTCAACAAGGAGTTGCAGTTGTAAAGTACATGTGATATTTGATTCACTCAGAAAAAGTTTGTAACTGACATTTCCTCTAACTTTTTCTATTTTCTACTTTGAAGTATGCCCCGACAATTCTCTGTCTCTTAGCTTACCTACTCAACCTAAACTCTTCGAACTTTTTGCAAATCAGGATAAATGGACCTGGTTCATTTGATTGTTCTACCTTTGAATATCTTTTACATTATAGTGGGTGTTGAGATGAAATGACATGAGATCTAACTTGAGATGACCAAATTTAGCATGAGATGAAGGGAGATGATTGAAAATAAATTTAGTTGTAAGTTAAAATAGATGATTTTTTTATTTTTTTTCTCAAATCATGTCAAAAACTACTAATAGTGAGATAAGATATTATTGTGCCTCATCTCAGCTCAGGTACCAAAATAGGTGAAATTGAAACATCTCATTTTTTCCCTTCTCATTGAAGGTCCAAACCGGCCCATCCAGTTTGAGCGATCTTTTATTCTTTTCTGATTCCAAAGGGAAGACCAGACTTGGATTTGTCCCTGCTATGCAATGGGACCTACCTACTGTTGATCAAATAGAATGAGCAAGGTCGATCTGAACGACCAAAAAGGCATTTACTCCGGATGCTAGAATGCCCCATGTAAGAGAACGGCTGAGATCACCTAATATGCTGCGTTCACTTTGCTCGTCTATATTCAGTGGATGGACTACCGATGACTTTTTGTGTTTCCGGAGATCCGGTAGATTCAGTCATTCAACCGTGGGGTTGCCTTTTTTATCCTAAACCCCAATTGCGTTTCTCCCGGCTCTCTCTCTCCCTCTGCAACTCAATCCATAATAATCATGGAGAGAGTTATCTCCTCTTCATCTCTCCCTTCCAGAACACCTCTTAGCCCTCGTCTCCCTCGCCCAGGAATTCCCCATTTCGATGCCCGCAATGTCTCTTTCGCGCATCTCCGGCGAGAAGCTTTCCAGCCTCTTGCCTTGTTTTCTTCCAAGCAGGCGGGCCTACCTTCTCCTTCCATCACATCGACTAGATTTTACATTCAACCCTCGGATACAGCCTCTATCTCTCACGCTCCGTCGCCGGACCAACAGAGGCCGGCCAACCCTTCCGCCCATTTGGTTGAAGGAAAAACTTTTCTGCCAGCATTGCTGAAGGTATGTCTTTTATATTTCTTCTGTGTCATTTTTTTTTTGGGTCTGGTATGTTCTTTTGCTTGTTTTGAGCTTCCCGTTGTGGCTGTTTTAGGTAGTTATTGCTAGATTCCAAGGGAAATCTGCGTCAGTGGCAAAAGGTGTAATCGATCATTCTGCTGTTTTGCCTTTTTCTTCATTTTGGCCAATTGGGCTCTTCTTTTTTGTGCGCTTCTTACCTGGGGTTCTCTTCCGGGAGGGTGTCATGCCCATTGGTAACCTTGGTTTGAGTGTCCGTTGTCTAGAAAAGTGAAATTGTAGTGGGCGTTGCATCTGCACTGTTGGTTTTGATATTTGTGAATCTCGAAGATAATTTGGTGGGATTCTGTGGATAGATTTTAAAGGATTACTGACTTGCTGATTATTATAGTTATTGTTAGCTGAATTTTCCTATACATTGACGTTTTAAGGTTTCAGGATGCAGCGTGAGAAGCTCTGTTTATAAACTGATTTTAATGATCCGCCAGGATTGGGTTTGGATATGAATTTGGGATATTGATCCATATAGTTCGTTAAAAGAAGTAGCCAATCGGAACCTTTGGAATGCATGTTTTGTGAACCAAATCATAGTATCTCTACACTTCTTTGAGTTCTTCTGTTGTAGAAGTGAGGGATCACATTTGCTAATAATTAATGGAAATTTAGTCAATATGTCTTCTTCGGCTGCTTCTTTGGTTGTGAGTAGGTAATTCACGAAGAGAGTTCTTCATTGGGCCCTCCTAGATGTTTGATTTGGAATTACAGGGTCACTAAAATCTTACCATCCGGGTAATCATTTATGAGCTGATTAAAATACTACAAATACGAAAAGTTTCTTGTGGAGATTCTGTTTGCTTGAACTGTTGTTTAATTCAACCTCATGGACAGTGATCTTGTAGGGAATTTGATGATAAGGGTATTTCCAGCCTTATGATTAATTTAGATTGTTATAAACTTCAATGGGTGGTAAATATGCATTGTACTGTTTGTAACTCTTGCTTTAGGTTGACTTCAAAACCAAGATCTGGAACTCTAGCTGCATCTGTATAAGTATCTTTAGTAATCTTGAGGTTGGGAATCACAAAAACTGCTCAAATAGGGAATACATCTTAAAAATGTAGTCACCACATGGTAGACATCTTTTGATGTGCATATTGCTTCTTCCCTGAGTTGCATAAATGAGCCTTTAAATGTACTGTATAATGCTCATGAAGGGTCAAGTGTCGATGACTTGAATGGAGCTAGCACCAATGAAGGTAAATCTTGAAGTAAAAGAAAGCTGTGATAATTTTAAACATAATGGATGTCTGTGTAGGTTTAGGAGCTCTTATTGAGCTTTTTAGTAGTTCACAATGTCCTTATAGGCATAATCTTACCCACTTAATAGAAAAAAGTACCTTTCAGGGAATATTCCATGTGCAAAAGGAAACTTTCAAATAAATGCTTGATGACTTGATTTATATGGCAAGAATGATTACACATGGACTTCTTAATGATATGAATCTATCTTAGATCCTACTCTTCATTGTTTATGTAGAAAACAGTCATACTTTTGCAATTTACTACATGGAAGGAAAGTTGACTGAAGCCAATCAAATTAGTGTAATTACTAAAGTTGATATGTCTATTGTCTGTAGGCCACACTTCACCGCTGAGACTCCAAATTTCTTCAGATGTCAAGAAAGTCCCATGGAAATAACTATCCCAAATACTAATCCACTCCTCTGGTTACATTGATTCATAGAATAGTTGCGCACAAAGGTGAATTTCAGATTCTTTAAGAAGTGGACTATGCAGAATTATTGAGGCCAACGTAATGAACAGGCTTAAGATGGAAAAAACCATTATGTGCAGGGGGGTGAAAAGTAAATGCCACACGTATTGGGGAATTATTGATGCTGCTATTGTGTGTGTGTGTGTGTGAGAGAGAGAGAGAGTTAATCACTTCTCTTCTTTCTAACCACTTATAACTAGCTTTCTGCCTCTCTCCTAACTAATTCTCTTACTCAAACCTTTTAATACTTTCTCACTAGGGATGACAACGGGTTGGGTTGGCCAGATTTTTTGTCTACCCTGACTGTGACCCTAGTTCTTTTTTGTTGTCCTTGAGCCGACCTTGCCTTGCTTGGGTCAAAGAACTTTTGACCCTAGCACTGCTCGAGTAAAATTTTTTTTTTGCCCCTTATGGGTCATTTGGTTCAGGCCCCAGAATTGACCCTAGCCTGCTACCAAATTTATAAACATTTTCCAAACCTGCACGGTGATGTATTTCTGCACAAGTTTTGATCAATTTCTTGTTATTCCATGGCAAAATAACAATAATGGCCTAATATGTATATTTTGATAAATTTTCATATGAGGCATTTTTGTCATTTGAAATAAACTATATAAGTTGCTTGGTCTCCCATTTTTTTCACCCTTGACCTAGCCCAACCCTTGCAGATCACTAGGGTCAGGTCCCCTTAGTTGACCTGACCTATTGCCATCCCTATCTCTCACACTGCCTTTTACCTACTAATCAATTTGGAAAAAAGAAATAGATCGAGGAGAGAGAGCATGCCTGACATAACATGATAAATAAGGGTAACTTTGCATAGATGTTTTATTGCAGTAGAGTACTATGTTATATTAGACAAATAGGAAATGACATTCCCACCACCCTGGCAGAAATACTCCCACCTGGACCGTGGTTTTTTGGGTGTTTAATGGCTGTGTGCTTCACAGCTGGTTGACTCTTACTGGTGGTGCAAACAATCATGTTCTAGTTCAGTTCCATGGAAAATTATAATTGTACCATTAAGATTTTGCATTTCTTGGTACTGTACCATTTTGGAGTTTGGTTCTCAATCTAAAAGCCATTCCCATACCACTGGAACCAGTTCTTGAGTATTTAGCAATTCTAACACATAACGGAGAAAAATACAAAAGATGAACAATTAAGACTACAAAAGTTAGGTTATGCATTATTAGACAAATGGGAATTGATATTCCTGCACCCCTGGCAGAAATACTCCCACCTGGACCGTGGTTTTTTGGGTATTTAGTGGCCGTGTGCTTCACAGCTGGTTGACTTTACTGGTGGTGCAAACAATCCTGTTCTAGCTCAGAGTCATGGAAAATCGGAATTGTACCATTAAGATTTTGCATTTCATGGTACTGTACCATTTTGGAGTTTGGTTCTCAATCTAAAAACCATTCCCATACCACTGGAACCAGTTCTTGAGTATTTAGCGATTCTAATACATAAAGGAGAAAAATACAAAAGACAAACAATTAAGACTACGAATGTTAGGTTAGTCATTATTTTTGTTTGTTTAATTGCTTATATACCAGGAAATCATGTTTTTATTGCTTAACTACGATATAAGTTAACTATGACATGATCTTAAATTAGGAAAGTAATTATGCTCGAGAAGACACAAAGAGAGTCAACATAAAAAATATTTAGACTAACCTGTTTACTCTAGATTTCAACCTTCTTGCTGAAGAACATCAACTATGTTCTTTACGAGTAAATAATTAGAGAAGCAACTTGTAATTGTATAATAAAATGAAACATTTGTTCAATACAATTAAACTTAGGCTTTTTAGCCAGAAAAAGCTGGAACTTTTAGTGTTTTTCCAATATCCTGGATTAATCGATCTTTCATTTTAATCCTAAACTTTCTTCTTCTTCTGCTTCTTCTTTTTTTCCAAAAATAATCTTCAGCTGTTAGATTGGCTGACTCTGTTAAGTGAGATATAATGTGGCATGCTGACTTGGGTGTTGATTTGCTGACCTAAAATAAACTGCTAGGCTGGCATGCAAGGTAAAAATACCTTTACCCATTTTCTTTCTAAGAAAAACACCCAGCTGCAGGGTCATTTTTACTCCTTTATATCCCATAGTTATGCAATCATTTTCTCCATATTATCATGGGCATTTTAGTCATTATGACTCATCTTTTTGAGGAATATAAATGATTACTTTGATTCTTCTTCCTCGTTCATACCAAACCAGTTGCACCCCGTAAC
This sequence comes from Warburgia ugandensis, assembly GCA_035236585.1. NCBI lineage: Eukaryota > Viridiplantae > Streptophyta > Magnoliopsida > Canellales > Canellaceae > Warburgia > Warburgia ugandensis. The sequence goes on from CP141129.1 coordinate 48,342,256, forward strand.
TCTTCAAAACCTACTTTTCCACCCTTTCAAAACTTCAAAACCTTCCTTGAAAACCCATTCTTTCATCTTTAAATCATATTTCTTGAACTCCAGTTCAGATCTTTCATAGATTTATCATTATGATTTCTTATTCAAATCCTTTAAATAGGAATTTCTCTTCATTGAAACCATTCACGATCATTATGATTATTTACAGACCCATTTACTTCGCCAATGTTTTGATGGTTTGAGCCATTCAAGGTCACATAATGGTTGAGGACTGATTTGAATAAAAAAGAGAGTCAAACTTCATGATTAAAAGGAAAGATTCAAGATATATTTGTAAAAAGCATTAAAAGTTCGAGGTTTTTTCAACAAAAAAACCTTAAATTTTAAAAATCTAAAAAGGATTGACTAGAAAGAGAAATTTGAGCATTGACATCTAACCTGCTTAGAAATAGTCTAGGTATCCTTGTGAAAAGCAAATTCCATAGAAGTATAGGATTGAACCTTCTTGAGACATTCAAGATATAATCTTTTGCTGAGGCGGTAGAAGGAGAAAAATGTAGAATTAGAAGGAAAAACCAACTATTGTTGACTTTTCAAACTCAAGAATGCACAATTATAATAGCTTGAGGTCAAGCATTAAGAAGAAGTAATCTCTATATTAAGTGGTAATCTAAACTAAAAATAAATAAATATATAAGCTAATTAGTATTAAAAATTATTAGATTTAAATTACTATATTACCCTTTAAATCACTAAAGTTTAAAATAACATTATAAGGGTATTTTTGTATAAAGGGGGCAGGCTTGGTGCACGAAGCTCCCGCCCATGTGGGGTCTGGGGAAGGGGCGGACCACAAGGGCCTAAAGTATTTTTGTATACTAATTGATGTTTTTTGGTTCTCAATTATGGTCCAGGTACCGGGCATAAAAACTGATACCTTACCAATAAGATTTAGTTCTTTAAAATGAAAATCAATATTGTACCGTCGGTTCCAATTGAAAAACCATACCCTAATTTTTTGGCTTGGTTTTTGTCGGTTATGTGGTTCCAGGTATACCATTTACACCCCTAACTTTTATGTCTCAAAACTGTAATGCCCAATAAACCATTGTAGGGGGCAAGAATGTGTTCATAGAGGGGTGGGAATATTATTTTCCTAACCAAATACATAACATAACATGATAACTAAATGTTACATGTGAACATTTTTAATAGAAATGAGGGGTTCCATGTTACATAACCATGGCCAGGATTCAGTTTGGGTTTGTGAAGCGAGGAAAATGGGCATTGACATATCCAGTGAATTAGAAGAGGTTTGGTTTCGAGAACTTTTGTAGAAGAAAAGAGTAGAGGAGAAAATATAATAAGAAAGGGGAGGAAAATGTAGGTACCTTTGGATCTTGGGGATGAAGCTCTCTCTAACAATGTGTAAAGACTGATTTAACTGAGAGTTGAAGAAAAGCAAAGAAGCAATAGGGTAAAATAAAAGTTTGGTGAGGGAAGAAAGCAAAATTGGCTTTCACCATGGGCTTGGCTTTCACCGATGCAAACAATAGTTCTTGAGGTCAAGCCTATTTCAAGGGTATCTCCATTAGAAGAAGATCACTATAGAACACAAAGACCCATGGAGAAAAAAATGTCATTACCTTTGGGCTCTTGAAGAGGGCTGTTTTCTCCATTTTCTTGGCAATATTCCCTTGAAGCCAACGCCTTTCTCCTTTATCCATTTGTCTTCCACTTAGAGAGAAAATTGGTGCGGTCATTTCCAAAATAACAAGGTGCGAGAAGTGTGAAGCCCCACACTGAACTTACTTTAAATAGAGTCTCTGGGATTTGGGTTGGGCTAGACCCTAGTTGCACCTTGATGCAAAGTCACCTTCTCCTTCTTTCCTCCCATCCCATCGGCAAGCACCTGCACAGAGATACCCTTCTTGCTGAATGAATTCTTCTCATTGTTGTTGTGGCTGCAAATACGCAATATCTCTGTCTGTTAGTTCTTGACTGGGTAACATAAAATGCATGGGTGTTTGCATGAATAACTCTCTTAAAGCACGCTTGCTCTGCATGGAAAATTTATTATACATATTTCTTTTTCTAGTCAGCTCTGACATGGTATTTTGAACGTTATCAGGTAATTCCTTCTGGGGCAGTTATTTTGTTGTCAGCGCTAATTACATTCTTAGTCCAGCCAACTTTTGCTCCAGCAGCCTGTGCTACTGGGGTTTCTGCTGCTGCTGTGGTTGGTGGAAGACTTGTTCGGAGTGAGTTACTTAGCAGTGCTTGGACTGGTTTCTTTGCTGGTTGTTTGCATACACTCTCGGGACCTGATCACCTTGCTGCCTTAGCTCCCCTCTCCATTGGCCGTACTAGGATGGAGAGTGCAGCAGTTGGAGCCCTATGGGGCTGTGGACATGACGCAGGCCAGGTGATATTTGGTCTTTTGTTTCTTCTCCTCAAAGATCGTTTGCACATTGAGGTAATCCGTACATGGGGGACAAGAGTTGTGGGTTTTACGCTGCTTGCTATAGGTGCTATGGGAATCAGGGAGGCATGGGAAGTCCCAGCTCCCTGTGTTGCTCTGGAGAATGGAGACTGTGATGTGAGCAAGGTTGAATCTCTTGAAACTGAACCTAGCGGCAAGAAAAGAATTGGATTTGCCACTTTTGCTACTGGTATTGTTCATGGGTTGCAACCAGATGCACTAATGATGGTGCTGCCTGCACTTGCTCTGCCATCACGTGTGGCTGGTGCTGCCTTTCTAGGTATGTTCTTACTTGGGACTGTGTTTGCGATGGGAAGTTATACTGTTTTTATTGGTTCATGTAGTCAGGCGTTGAAAGAAAGGGTTCCTAGGATTACAGAGAAATTGACATGGGCTTCCTCCTTTGTAGCTATTGCCATGGGAGTGGCCATTCTCATTAGTCAGGCCTTTGGTTTCAGCCTGTATTAATCGAACCCATAACAGTTTTCAAGTTTCCTCACGGACCTAGGACACAGGCTCCTAAAAGTGTGATGGCCCTCTGTCCAACGTGAATCATCGATGCGTCTTATGGCCCCTTTTGCTCATCAGACAACCAAATTTGAGCGTGGAGAGGAACTGAACTGTGTATATCTGCAGGCTTCCTGCTCATGCTCTGTAACATTTATTTTCCTTTAATTATGCTTATATTCAAGTTTTTAACGCGCTGTCATATGGATATGGTGTCATACTCCACCGCAGTTCTTCACTGCATGTCAGTTTTGCAGTTGAATTTACTCTTCATCTGTAGTCACCAAATTGAGATTGGATTGTAAATGGGTCGCTAGAACTTCGGAGAATCATATACTTGCGAGAGAGTAACTCTCACCTATGGCACTTCATCCATGGCCACGGTTCTACAACAAAGGATCTAAGTTATCTCACCACAGTCAATGCACGTACTCTCAGTGATGCTTATGTTACTCGAGAATTTACCCTTTCAACACTTATATCTTTGAGGCCTATTTGATCTCGGAGGCTGTCCTTGGGGAGACCTTGCATGCACAGATAATATTCAAGAACCAAAATGCGTCCGTATTTGAAAGAACATATCTCTTATGGATGGTCAATATAGTTGATGAACCCAAGGCAATGACAATCACTGGACAGTAGGGGACCAGGTTGATGTCCTAAGAAGGAAGAAGACCTTGCTAATCTCTCCCCACAAATGTCGAACAACCACACACGTTCTCTCTATGATGAGTTTCAACTAGATATTCTGCTGCTTTCTTGCTTACAACGATATGTGTCTCTCTCTATCTGCCTTTTGGGTTGAAAACAGCAATCTATGAAGATACATGAAACAGAAGCTGAGTTGTAATATTAATGTAACGAAAACACAAAGTAACGAAATCCCCAGAGGAATGATAAATTCAACTGCGTACTTGGGATCTTACTTAGGACAATTGCCCTTTATTTACCTCTTGTTTGCCTCTTTGTTAGGTCTAAGCATGAATGTCTTAGGCCGAATACCAAATTTTATGCCCATTGGATAATTTATCTTATGTTTCTTTTATTGTGATTTTTAACTTAAGGAAACATTATTATACTTTGCTACTTGTTTCAGAGAGAGAGTTGGTGGGGGGGGGTGTGGTGGGGGGGTAGGAAGTTCTTCCCTGTGACAACTCTTGAAGATCAATGTTTGATAGCTTGCTTAGTAAGCCATTGAATGGTTCAAGTGAACCTAGTTTCTGGGCGTACATAACCAATAGAAAAGCTTTTGAATCTCTAATCTTGTTAGTGAGAACTAATCTACTCAACCAAATCGGAACTACTAGATAACTCATGTTGTGAATTTTTCCCTACCGGGTAAGTCCGTGGTTAGGTTTCCGTTTCTAAACCTTCCAGTTGCTCTGTGACCTGGGAAGTCGTGGCTGTAAGGTGGGAAATTGCTCTAAACAAGGGTGGGAAGCACATTGTTACTGCCTGGATCAACCATCGAGTCACTGAACACTACTAGAGCTGGTAACTTAGTTTGATTGGAATTCAGTGTTTGGGATTGGAGGATTTGAGCAAGCAGTGGCGGTAGTGACTATAGAATAAACAGCTGTTAAGGAAGAGAAGCTTCATCTGGGCTCTGATTTCTCAATCCAAAACAGTGGTCATTTAGCATCATGAATATATGTGTCTATATGGTGGCTTGAACTTGTAGAAGAGACTAGTCATGGGCATCCATTCAGTGCTGCTCATGTATATGCACTAAATTTGGCTCCATCTGAAGACGATAACCACTTATTTAATGATCCGAACGATTGCCTTTTTGGCCTTATCATAAGTCAATCATGCACCAATTCAGATCCAACAATTGAAGGACTCTTAAACCAATTCAATCCTATAACTATCAGACTTTTGAACTAGTTCAATGTCTTACAGCGTAAAGACTCAACCAATTTAGAGTCTTACAACTAAAGACTTTTGAATCAACCCTGTGTTCTACGGCTTAAGATTTCTAACTCCACTCAAAATCCTATAGCTTAAGACTTTTTAACTCCAGCAAAAGTCCTACAGCTCAAGATTTCTAACTCCAATAAAAGTCACCTTAAGACTCCTTACACAAGCCAAACTCATACAGTTAAAGACTCCTTGTCCAAATCATAGAGCTATGAACTAAGGCTCAGAATGGACAATAGCTCTAGTGATATTAGAGTTATTAAAGACTAAAGTCCTATGACTTAAAAACTCTGAAGTGACAAGAATTCTAGCAACATTAGAGTTCTTGGTTGTTTAAAAGTCCTATGACCTAAAAAAAATATAGAATGACTGAAATTCCAGAGATATTAGAGTTTTAGGACGATGAAAAATCTTGAGATCTCAGAGTACTTAAAATACTCAAATTCTAGAAACATTAATGTACTTAGATGATTAAAGTCCCAAGACTTGAGAGTATTTAAACAACTAAAATTCTAGAGGCATTAGGGTCTTTGGATAGTTAGAAATCTTGAGACTTAAGAGTTCTTGAATAACTAAAATTTTGGAAGTCTTAGAGTCCTTGATCAGCTGCAAGTCTTGAGTCCTAAGATTCCTTGAATTATTGAAAATTTGAAAATCTATATCCAATGCTATTTTGCATCTCCTACATACACAAGCACTTGAGGTTATGATAAAGTTACATATACTTAAAAGATAAAAAAGATAAACTATTAATGTTACATTTAACATTAGACAGAGAGGCACCAAGGGCCACATAATCTTATTAAATCCATGTGATACTTTAGAAACATGCCAAAATCAAATTACTGACTAGCTCACATTACAAAACTGAGTCAACAAAAATGATGTTGTAAAATCAATCCGTATCAGCATTTGAAGATTTTTGAAGCCAGCAGTCATTGCATTTTGTTTATACTCATTCAACCTCTAATTAGAGGTATTTTCTTTACATATCTATATATGTCACGTAAGCCAAGACTGTCGATAGTCAAAGATTGTTTGCAGGTATTCAATCATCAAAGGAATGTAATTAATAGCCATAGGCAATTGCAAATATAAGTGTACTTGTTAATATAATGGGAGGAATTTATCCCATAATGACTTGGTAAATAGAAAGATATAAAAACCCCTTTCTCACAAGGGAAATCGGCCCTCTTGTTTTTGTTTGTGTGATTGCAGCAAGAATGCAGAAGTCCTAGAGCGGACAATGCTGAAAATCTAGCAGACAAAGTGTCTAAAATTAGACGCTATCTTAGTGTTTGAAGTACTAGGACTCTTTTCTTAAAACTATTGGTTGGATGCTACAAACTACTATTCCTACTGTTTTTTTTGGGAAATCATTAACAAAAATAAACACAACTAGAGTTTACATTGTGCCTCTCGTATCATTAAACATGGTTAGACTAAGATGAGGTGGAATACATCCATTCTATGCATCCAAATGTTGTGAGATTTAGGCTTTAGTAGCTAAGTTGGCATCCTCATTAGCTCCTTTGTAGAGGTGAAAAAACCTAACCCTCTTTCCCTGCAACATTCTTCTACAATCCTTTTTAACTTGCATTGTTTTTGAGATTTGTTCGTAACATTCACCACCATAATAGAGTCCCCATAGATTTGCAAGTAAGGAAAACCAATATCAGTAGCAATTTTAATGCCATTCCATAGTGCTAACTATTCAACCTCATCATTGTTTTTCTCCTTAGGAAAGACTGTATGTAGCTGTACATCTCCCCCTCTCATCTCTAAAGATACCTCTTGCTCCTACCTGATCAGAGTTCCCAAGGGAAGAGCCATCAAAACATAACTGAATCTCTCTGGGATCAGGAGGGATTTAGTTAACCTTGAGTGCTTTTTCTTGACTTGAATAATATTATTTTGTTCCTACTTTTTAAACACAGGCAGCCGTTCACTGAATATTCTACAGTTTTAGCTTGCCAATTTATGAAAGTCCTTCGCCAATCAACCTGTCCTCCACGAAGAACTCGATTTCGAACGGTCCATATAATATTAAAAAAGAATGCACAAGCATTAACAATCAAGGTCTGATGTCTAAACTTCCTGTTGCTGAGCGGTCCAAATGATATCAAACAAGATTGCACAAGCATTAACAATTAAAGTGTGAGGTATAAACTTCCTGCTGCCTGATCAGTGCTTCTTTAATTGTAAGACAGGACATAAAAATCAATCTTAACATCTTCTTTCTTCTCTTTCTGTAAGAGATATGCATATTTGCATTCAATGAATAAATGAAATGCATTTTCCTCTTGTTGTGCATAAAACACATTTTTTCATCATCATTCAACCACTTAAGACACTTCCTTACAGCTAGCTTATTAAAGACCAGCTATCAGAGGAGAATTTTGAGTTCTAGGTTGGATTTTACCCAACCTAATCCTTTTTCTAAAAGCTGAGTTTTGGGGGTTAGGATAGCAGAGTGAGTTTTATGCTGATTTTATTGAAAATCTCCCATCAGACACAGACAATCAAATAGATTGTTTTTTTCTATGTTGGACTGGTGTAATGATCGGTTGATCAGAGTGTACTTTTTTTGCATGTGCGGCCATTGAAAAAAGAGTAGGCAGTAACCATAAAAGTAGAAGAGAAGAACAGTGTGCTCCCAGTCTTGGCTTCAGTTGGGCCAGCTGTTTCTGTAAGTGCCACTCAAATGAGGTTGGCTCCACTGAAACTTGGAATGGTATTTGCAGCCCTGAATGTGGCGTCCCAAAAAAATTTGTAAAAGAGGATAAATACCAATACTAATGCTGGTCCACCATACACACTGGTGGATGTGGGCCGAACTCACCAATGTATATCGATTGATTGTAAAGCTTAGATAAAGGATCTTTCATATTGCTGGTTGGTCGATCAAAGGCATAGTTCTCAAACTCAAGTTAACTAGAAAAACTCATCCTCGATAACAAATCGAGTCACTTACTTGTGGCGCAGAGGCAATCACTGTAAATGATCCAGAACAATTAGAAAATATTCAAATAACTAAAAGAGCCAGTTATGTCGAAGTCATTATGCTGGAATTAAGTCATATAGCTTCTCATTTGTTATGGCTTGGACATGATGAAAATGTTTACAGAACATTTCAAATATTCCTGTAGCTTTTTAATAATATCAAAGACCGACCTGTAGTTTCTAGCATTTCAAAAGACCACCTTACTTTTGAGTAGAAGATCCCCCAAGTCATAAAAATTTCTACTAACAAATACACCTGGCAGCTAGAATTGGCATAGAAGTTGAAATGTAAGATATAGAGTTATTGAAGAGTCCACGCTCTAGAAGCCTGGAAGAAGTCCAAATTTCATGCATTTTTTTAGATCTAAAAAGTATATTTGCCCTTGCAATGCATAGGATACACATTTGTTCTTTGATCCAAATTACTAATTCAAGTGGGACGGCTTGCTTCTTTAGAAAAATAAAAATAAGGAAAGTGAATGTAGGACTTGTAGTCATTATATATAAAGGTATTTTATTAGAACATAATATATATAGAAAGACTAATAGAAAAGAAAGAAGAAAGATGGAATTCAAATAGAAATGTGAGAGTGTGAGTGATTTGCTTTGTAATTCTTCGCGTATAACAAAAAAAAAGAAAAAAGAAAAAAGAAAAAAAGAAAGAAGAAACATAGATAAATTTTAAATAGGATAGATATATAGAGTTTCTTCAGAAGTTCTATTTTGTTGGTTTTAGGAGAGAGAGAGAGAGAATAGGCATTTATCCTTTACAAACAGGAGAAAGTGAAGTCTAATATATAAGAAAAGTTACCTTCTCTCCTGTGTCTCTTTGAAGGAGCCTCAGTTCATCATGTTTCTTCCATGACATGAACGATTTCTATTTCTTTATTACATCTTTAATATTATATAAAAGGAAAGCTAAACAGACGCTCCATGTAGGAGTGTCTAAGTTCACCACTTCTGCTAGAGCCCATCTTTACATGATCTTCTCATTCATCTAACTACTCCATATGGAGATTGTCCAGTAGATCAAATGGCCCATCTAACTGCTAGAACGTTGTTTTATCAAAGTTTTCAAACCTTATATTTCCAAGTGGAAGTTTATAGATTCAAGAGCCATCCAATTCACTTAGTTTTTGTCCCATTAGACAATCAAAGGTGGAGCAATGAGATGAGCGGGTTGGATTGTACAAAGTGAGCTCCAGCAGAAGTGGTGAACTTGGATGCTGTTACGTGGAGTGTTCGTTTAGCAATATTGACATTATAAATAAAGACCGTAAATTCTCTACGAAGAAACAGTGTCACAAGAGTTAATATTATTAGCTAACGAAATTGAATGACAGTAACAGAGAAAAACAGACATGTAATGAGGGCAAAGGCTTCATTCATCCATTGTTTGTCGCAGACAAGTAGCTCTTCGCTATTTTGGCTGCAATGATCTCATATACACTCTGAGTCGGGTGAAAACCATCCCAAAACACATACTTGGAAGCATCTGGGCATGTATTTGGACTCAATTTGTTGCATAGTATTGCTGCCTCGATTTCTCCTGTACCACAGCACCCCTTAGTTGCCTCTTGAAATCCTGAAACAGCAAAGAAAATGGGATATGAACAAGTTATGCATTTTTATGGGCCTTTCCGCATTCTGGGGTAACGAAATGTCCCTAAACTTGTTCTTTGTCCATGGATACCGATCATGACTCTAAGACATGATTTATTTAAACACAGGCAAGTAGGACTCTCTTGCTTAGTGATCCAAACTATCAATCTTCTTAATCAATCTACTATGGATGGGAGCTGAAACAAAATTCAAACAAATCTGAAGATTGTAAGCCTTCAATTTCTTGCTTTAAATAGATGTTATATCAAGAAAAGGAGCAGGCTACATCCATTAACAAAGCCTCTACAAAACAATGGCTTACAACATCAACGAGGGCAAATTTTACAACATTCAAGCCTAAGGTCTGATAAATGAATGATTTCGGCATTTCAAACAAGTGAACTCCACTTGCATAGCACAGGCAGAATCACATAACAGATAATAAGTTAAAATGAAAATTACCATAGGCAAAGGGACGTTGAATAATATCGTTCACCCAATTGTAGATGTCGTTAAGAAACAACTTTGTGTCTGGAAGCTGGGTTGAGAGCATTTGCAGCTTAATGGACAGCTTGGAATTGAATTGTAGTGCTGCTTGGTTGAGAGCATCTACACAGTTTCTTTCACTTCCTCCCTTGAGAGTCCTCTGAGCTGGAACACATCCCAAAGGAGTAAGACCCACAAAGGATATATTTCGCGCCCCAAGTCTGTATAATTCCTACCAAAATCAAAATTCATAACCAGTATGATTAGCATTTTATCCAAGCACCATGCCTGCAAGAATTGTGAAGTTCACCAAGAAACATGAACGGCATTCATTAGTAGTAGTTAAAATATTCATAAACTTTCTACTACCAAACATCTAGCTCTCTAGTAGCACCAAAGGAAAAAAATATATCTTGTAGTCTATAGTGTGGATGAGGATAAAGCGAAAATTTGAACCACAAAGACAGCACTAACCCTCTACTAAGAGTACAGCGAGTGAGAAACCTGTCCTAAAGCATGGGCCACATCCACTTTATCGAGTGAATCATTATACCTCCCTAATGGAAAGGAGATGCCAACCTCGAGCACTTGACCTGTTATACAGATGTGGGAGGTGGATTTTTCTGCCACCACAAGAGGCGAGGCCTTCAAAAATAGGCATTAGGAAAAGTAGCACTGTCTAGTGAGTTGCCTCGTATCATTATGAAAAATTGACACAATTTTTTGTTTTGCCTTCAAATTTTCTGAGGGAAAAGCATGGCACATCCAATATATGCATATACTATGTTATAATGCTGAAGAAACAGCCGCTCTTCTGTTCATTCACTGCTGTTTTGCTACTGATGTTTGGGCGAAGATTTGGAATTTGCTTGATATATATTGGATCATGCCGGCTGACATTTTTTGCTTGGTAGAGCAACGGAGATTGGCATCAGATTCAAAGCAATGTAAGGCTTTATAGATGACTTCCTTGTATGATGCTATCTGGCTGATATGGAAGGAGAGAAATACTAAGAAGTGAGACAACAAATCAAGAACTTCTAATGTTGTCTTAGCAATGATCAAATGGACAGTGACACCGTGGCTTCAAGTTTAAAAAATATTAAGCAATTATGGTATTGCTAAAATTGTTAGATCATGGAAATTTCTTTGCAGATGCATTGAAATCAATCAGAAAAATAAGCCTCATTGGAAGAAGCCTAATCAAGGATGGTTGAAATGTAATTTAATGGGGCCAGTCTTGGGGTCAATGGCCAGTTGGGTTAGGTGGATTGTTTAGAGACTATTAAAGCAGAAAGTCGATGGAATATACTGGTCTAGCTGGAAACATTGATTCAAACAATGCCGAACTCCTCACTCATAGAGAAGGTGCTAGACTTATTGAACAGTCCCTGAACTATCATATTGACTTTGAAAGTGATTCCTTGAACACGATCAGATGGATGGTAAATCCAAACAATGCCTCATGGAAGTATCTCAATGTTGTTGACGAAATCATTTACAGATGTGCTAACAAGATAGTTTCGTTCAGCCACGTTTATAGGTCAACAAATGAAGAAGTGGATAGAAATCTGCGGGACTGAGTCACTATAGCATGCGTATTCAGAGATTCCAAGAGCAAGGTGTGATGTAATGCTGTTTTTTCATATTTCAGATTGTATATGATCAATATCTGATCCCTATCTTTCTTGTATTTCTTTTGGTGTTCTGCCTATCCGGGGAAGGAATTCACCATCTCTTCTCCCTTGGGGTTGGATTGATTCTAGGTCCATGATTGTGCAGAGAAGGAATAGGGTTATTTAGATAATGGACCGGCTTTTGAGTGGTTGGCTCTTCAGTAGACTACCTCAGTCTGTTCTCCTTGTCTCTCTTACTTGATGAACTTTTGCTCACCATTCAAAATATACAAACATACATAAATGTACGTGTGTGTGGTGTTTCTAGTAGCACAAGGTTACATGTAAAGGGCGGAACTGTAGGTACAGTTCTAGATGATGCATGCATTGGCCTTTCATTTTCTGGATAACATCCTTTCAAAAATTTTCAGTAATCTAGAGTTTTCTCAAAGGAGATCTGATGGATCTGTTCAATGAAATCCATAGAAGAGGTCAATTGTACCGACATATTGGTGCTTCGTCCATTGTACTCATACCTAAGAAGGCGGGAGCAACAAAGCTCAACGATGTTAAACCTATTAGACTAATCTTGAGCATTTACAAGCTATTGGCAAAAGTGTTACCCAACCAAATAAAAACAGTAATGCTAGAAGTCATCATTCCCCTTAAAGATCATTCATCCAAGAGACAAAATTTCGAGGGCGCTGTAACAGCTAATGAAGAAATTCACACAATGATGAAAATGAACTTGGGTGAGAGCTTGGCCAGTTTGATTTAATCAAAGCTTACTCTTGTATTGATGGGAGATTACTGGTTTATTGCTTACACAGGATGGGTTTTAGATGCAGATGGAGATTACGGATATGGGAGCTTACTATGAACTCTTATTTTCAGTGTTGATTAACAGGTTAGCACATGGATATTTCCAAGGTTTTTGGGGAGTCAAACAAGGGGATCCATTATAACCATTCAGCCTTAATGGTCGTGTAGATTTGCGAACGAGGCAAATCAACTATGGAGAAAGATGATTGCTTTTAATTATAAAATAACGTAAACCGTGGGGAGAATGGTTTGCTGACGTCCATCCAAGTAAGGACGGATCATTTTTCTGTAGCAGATGTTTGCACTGAAGCAGAGTTTTAACGGAGTACTTAGATTAATCCTACCAAAGAAAGGGAACATGATACAATTTTGGCGTGATCCCTGGTAAACAGATGCGTGATGTGTCACGAAGAAAAGACAATCCTACACCTGATGGTTCATTCTGAAATAGCCTATGAAATTTGGGGAAAGTTTTGGCCTCCTCGAAAAATGAAGTGGGCTCTACCACAGAACATCGATGTACTTTAGAATGCTTAGTTTTTACATAAAAGTAATTCTCGAGGAAAAGCAATGTGGAACCTTTGTTTTATGGCAGTGGTCTGGATCATTTAGAAAGAAAGAAACTAGCACATCTTTCAATCACAGACAGCTCCAAACGACAGCCTGAAGAGAAGTTTTCTCCTTGTGCTGGAGGATCTTTTGTCACAAAGATTTGAGAGTTAACTGCATTACAAATCATAAGGTCGTGGAAATGTTACAGGTCAATAGGCTTGCATAAGCCAAAATTTGTGGAACCATGGGCTCCTCCATCCCTCAACCAATACAAACTGAACTTCGATGTGTCCTCCCTGAAAATACAGGACCATTAGGGGTGAGAGGACTCATCAGGAACCATATAGGACATATCCCTCATATCATTCAGTTCCTTCTGACTTGGGGACTCAGCACGAGTAGAGTGCAAGGCACTGCTCAAGGGAATTAAGATATGGACAAGCATTAACATGGAACCAAATTTGTTGTGGAAGGAGACTTGAAAAATGTCACAAAATGCGTATCCGGGTCATTAAACATTCCATGGAGGTTCAAAGATGAATTTGAAGTGATCAATTAAGCTATACAGGGCATCCAAGTGACACTCTCTCATGTTAAGATAACAACGAATGAAGAAGAGGACAACCTCGACAGGCAAGGAGTCACATGCAGTGACAAATTTCATGAGTTCAAGTTTTCAAATGATATCTATTACAATTAACTTCCATGTTCTCATGTTGACAAATCAAGGGTTTTCTTTTTCTGTTTTTTGAAGAGAACACTTTTCTTTTGACTACCTTGGTAAAAATGTGCACATATATGTTCTTCAACACGTGTATGTAGATAACTGAGGATCGAGAAAAAAGTAGTAAAATTTGAAGTTGTCAAAGTTGTAGCCGAGAAGATGAGCAGCTCGTATAACCAACCATCTGCACCTAGCTAGACATAATATTGGGCTATGTTTACTCTATGCATGCGTTCAAAGATAAACTAGTTAATTTAGTTATCTTTAGAGCATGCAATCAAAGTACACAAACATGCATAGTTTGGAAAAGGTACCTGTACGAGATTAGAAGCATCCTCAACCAAGACATCCACGTAGGAAGAAACATTATATTTGATCTTTCTTATACCAAGATCAAAATAATTAATCATAAGATCGTTGCTTCCGGCAGCAACTAAGTATAGACTCTGGGACACAATATTTGCTGCTTTTTCTTCCCCGGCAATAGTCTTTAACTGTCCTATGTACTTCTTGAATAGATCCACCTGATCCGTTATGGGGAGGGCCAACTGATTTTATAAACAACAGTACATCTAATAAGCAAGAAAGAACAATGAATGTGAAAACCAATACCTACAACAGAAAATTAAGAATTACTAGGAGACACAATTACCGCTATCTTCGCTGTGAGAATATCGAATCCTGAGCCTCCTGATGCGAAACTTACACCGGTAAGGAGGTCTTGGTGTTTTAGTTCTGGGTCGAGATATGCTGGTAATGTCTTCTTTATACCCAATGCGGACACTGATATAAACAAAAGAGAATTTTGAATGTTATATGTAGACTTCCGATTAATAAAGCATGTGAAGATGCACGGAATAGAAAAGAAGATAATCGTTGTCACCCTGGTTCATCTATAAACGATATTTGCTGCAAGTACAAAAGGAGGAAACTGAGATGTACATTTTCATTCACACTAACAGTCCAATGCATTAATCAATGGTGGAGCACGTCATTGGATCCTTTATTCTGCAGGCCTCACTTCATATAATATGCACATGCTATATCTACTATCATGTAAGATGATATGTGTGTGACTTTTCCTCACAGATAGACATGTTATTTCATCCTCTCTTTCTCTTACCATTTTTATACTCGGTCTTTTCATCTTCTTTGCTTTTCTCCCTTCCATTATTTTCTTTTAAATACACTAACGGTCATATTTACTACTTATACATCTAAATTATCTAGATATTTTGACATATAATGTAATATCCTAAAATTTTGTATAATTTTGCAAAATTAAGAAAAAACCAGGAGTTAATCTGATTATATAATCCAATTTATGAGATCAAAATGAAACATTTGTCAATAGATTAAGCTCGAAGAGAGATATTCATTGACTGTAAGATAGCAAAAATCTGAAGGTGGAGATTTAAATTATTAGCAGAATGGAATTTTATGATGATATTAGCCTCCATTTAATAAATTAGTACAAAACATGCCAATGGGTCCTATGATTCTTTACAAATGAGTGAGAAGATCAATTTTAACTTTCCTAAATATTTAAGGAAAATCCTAAGGAGAAACTTCCATGTGCAAGAAATCGAGAGAGAGAGAGAGAGAGAGAGAGAGAGAGAGAGAGAGAGAAGAAGAAGAAGAAGAAGAAGAAGAAGAAGAGGGAAAAAGCTAAGGGGAGAAAGGCCAATCTATAATAAGGTAGGTAGATCTTGTGTCTCACTCTTCAATCTTTGAAAATCAATACACAAAGTTTTCTCAAGATTTCATGGTTGATTGTGATTAGATAATGCTAGTGTTTTATTCATGGTGCATACTAGATATTCCAGATACTTTCATGATAACTAGATCTATGCATTTCATACTTGTTAGATCTATGCATCTCATGTTGTTATACACTAGATAAAATATTTGCTTTTATATATGTAAGTATAAGATCTATCTTATTTGGATTATCAATCCATGTGCATGGTCTATCTTATTTGGATTATTGATCCATGGGCATGGTTTATCCCATTTAGGTCATTGGATCCATGTGCATGATCTACCTTATTTGGATTATCAATCCATGCGTATGGTCGATCTTATTTAGATTATTGATCCATGCACATGGTCTTTCCCTTTTGAGTCATTGGATTCATGCACATGATCTATCTTATTTGGATTATCAATAGTGTGTGCATAGTTATATCACTTTGTACTGTAGATCGGTGCACATAGATCTATTACTTAGGGCTGTAAATATGTGCATACAGATCCACCTTTTAGATCATAGACTTGTGTGCATAGATCCAACAATTTGCTCTACTGATCCATTAGCTCAAACCCTCCCTTTTGGATCATCAATCTGTGCACTTAGACCTAGCAATTTGAACCATCGATTCATGCTCACAGAACCTTCATTTAGATCATTGATCTAAGGCCTAGATCCACGATTTTTAGACATCAATCCATGTGCATAGAACCATCTTTTTGGACTTTTGATCTATGGACATAGATCTAGCATTTTTGGATCCTTGATCCATGTAATCCTTTCTCATGCTGTTGACATGTGTGCATAGATTGATCTTATTTGATTGTACATCCCATGATTGGTTGATATTTTTCTTTGCTTTCATGATCTGTGATTGCATGATCTATGATTTATTTATATTTCACTTTGATAATGTGATCCATGATTATAGAATCTATGTTTTGTTATGATTACATGATTCATAATTGTAGAACATATGATTTGTTGATATTTTGTCATAATCACATAATTTATAATAATATGAGCTTTGGCAATTAGTTGTATGTAAAAAGACTTAATATATAAACACAAAATAGCTATTAGTACTTAAAAGTAGCAAAGAAATCATCAATTGAGATATAGTACCATACATGAGTATAATACGATCTTATGATGCTAACAATTTGAGAGGTTGAATATATCTCATGTTATTATCATATGCTTGTTTTTTACTTGGAATGATGTAAATGAGACACCCAGAGTATGGGATTTGATAGGTAAGAGGCTTAGTTAAAACTATGCTAGGGGATATTGTAGGTTTGGTCACTTAGCCTCCGACCACCTAAATGGTAGGATGATATCTAATGCTAAAAAAAAGGGCATATTTCTTGACAAGTGGTAGAGATTACAATAGGTGCATTGCTAACAACACTCTTTCAAGACATTTCGTAAGCTCTATGAGGATGTGGTCGAAGTATTTCTAGGATATTAGAAAGAACACGATGCAGTGAGTGCTAGGTGATTTTTTATATTTTATATTTGGTTTTAAGATAAATATGATTTTCAATTCCGCCAATGTCGGTCCCAAGCCCAGATAAAAAAGGAGGAGGGTCTTGCGTCAGGTGTCAGTCGGCAAGGGGGAAGTTGAAGATGATTCTATTATTTCTTTCTTACAAATGAATATGCATTTGTATATTAGTTTGTGAGGAAGAAATGAAAATCATCTCTAGCTTCTTAAAAGATGGCAACCCTTGTGTCAGGTAGTTAGCGGACAAGGGGGAAGTTGAAGATGATTCTATTATTTCTTTCTTACAAATAAATATGCATTTGTATATTAGTTTGTGAGGAAGAAATGAAAATCATCTTCAGCTTCTTAAAATATGGCCACCCTTGCGTCAGGTAGCCAGCCGACAAGGGTGAAGCTGAAGATGATTTTAATGATTTTAATGAAAATCATCTTCAGCTTTTAAAAACTATGGCAACCCCGACATGACATGAATCAAAAACTGAAATTCGCTCAAGCTAGGGCATTCCTCATAAGCGACGAGCTGCATCGGATCCCGGATGCGGTGAAAAATATGCAAGGGTTGCTAGGGCGTTCTCCCAGAAGCGACGCGTTACATCGGATCCCGGGTGTAGTGAAAAATGGGCAAGGGCTGCTAGAGTGTCCCCTTGGAAGCGACGCGCTGCATCAGAACCCAGGTGCAGTGAAAAGTGGACATGGGTTCATACCATGGAGGTCGAGAAAGGCGATAGTAAGTAGGGTATCTCTAAAACATAAGATTCGTATCGCTACATGGAATATAAGGACACTGACAGGTAAGAGTTTGGAGTTAGTAGACATGATGAAACGCAGGAGAGTCAACATCGCTTGTATCCAAGAAACCAAGTGAAAAGGCGCTAAAGCTAGAGAAATAGATAGGTATAAATTATGGTACGTAGGAAAGGAAAATAATAGAAATGACGTAGGAATAATAGTGGATAAGGAATTAAAGGATAAAGTTGTGGACGTTAAAAGAATCAGTGATAGAATAATAATAATAAAAATGATTCTAGGAGAGCAGATTATAAATATTATAAGTGCATATGCACTAAAAGTAGGGTTACAAGATATAATTAAGAGACAGTTTTGTGAAGATATGGAGGGAGTCATGCAATAAATTCTCAACACTAAGGGGATATTTATAGGAGCAGACTTAAATGGCCATGTAGGAAAAGATAAGGAAGGATATGATAGAATACAAGGAGGGTATGGTATACGTGAACGAAATGAGATGGGGGAGAATATCCTCGATTTTGCTTTGTCATATAACCTATCCATTGCAAATACACTCTTTAAGAAGAAGGATGAACACTTAATAACCTTTAAAAGTGGACTTCATAAAAGCCAAATAGACTTTTTTCTACTTAGGAATAATGAATGATTTATATGTAAGGATTGTAAGGTGATACCCGGTGAGAGTTTAACCTCACAACATAGGTTAATGGTTATGGATATTCATATTAAAAGATGGAGTAAAAGAACTGAACTCAATACACATCCAAAAACTAAGTGGTGGAACTTAAAAGGAGAGAAAATAACCTCATTCAAAAATAAGTTGATGGTAGAAGGAAATTGAAACTATGAAACAGAAGTAAATAACATGTGGACTAATATGGCTGAGTCCATTAAGAAAGTGGCAAAAGATGTCTTAGGAGTATCTAAAAGTAAAACGCTATTAACAAAGGAAATATGGTGGTGGAATGAAACAGTGCAAAAAGCTATTAAAGAAAAACGAATGCATTTTAAAGCATGACAGAAGATTAGAAATAATGAAAACTATGAACAATATAAGAATGCTAAAAACGTTGCTAAGAGAATAGTAAGTGAGGCAAAACTTAAAGCATATGATGAGCTCTATAATAGACTAGGAACAAGAGAAGGTGAGAAAGATGTGTTTAAACTTGCAAAAGTAAGAGAACAGAAGGGTAAGGACTTAGAACATGTTAGGTGCATTAGAAGCGATGATCAAAGGGTATTAGTCAAAGATGATGAGATCAAACAAAGGTGGGAAATATACTTTCAAAAATTGTTAAATGACAATGGCCCTGAGAATATAGGGATTGAAAATACTATAAATCTAAATAACACTGGATATTATAGATATGAACGTAGGATTAGAATGCTTGAAGTAAAAGAGGCCTTGAGAAAGATGAAATCAGGAAAGGCCATGGGGCTTGATGGTATACCAATAGAGGTTTGGAAGCATATGGGAGATAGTGGGGTAGTTTGGTTGACTAAGTTGTTTAACAAGATTATAAAATCAAAGAAAATGCCTGATGAGTGGAGGAAAAGCTCTATTGTACCAATCTATAAGAATAAAGGAGACATTCAGAGCTGCACTAATTATCGAGGGATCAAACTTATGAGCCATACCATGAAACTTTTTGAAAGAGTGATTGAAAAGAGGCTACGACATGAAACAAGTGTATCAGAGAATCAATTTGGTTTTATGCCTGGGAGGTCTACCATGGAAACTATTTTCTTACTAAGACAATTAGTAGAGAAATATAAGGAGAGGAGAAAAGACCTACACATGGTCTTTATTGAGTTAGAGAAAGCTTATGATAGAGTCCCTAGAGAGTTAATATGGAGGGTGTTGGGTGTTAAAGGGGTTTCTCAGGGGTATATAGACATAATTAAAGATATGTATGAGGGAGCAGTAATAAATGTTAAGACCACTAGTGGCGTGACTGGTGATTTTCCTGTCACTGTCGGATTGCACAAAGGATCGGCATTGAGTCCATACCTTTTCACATTAGTTATGGATGAGTTAACAAAACATCTGCATGAGGAGATTCCCTGGTGCATACTATTTGCAGATGATATAGTCCTACTTGATGAGACAAGGGAGGGTGTAAACATAAAGCTAGAGTTATGGAGAGAAGCATTAGAAGCGGAAGGATTTAAAATTAGCCAAACTAAGACAGAATATATGGAATGTAATTTTAGTAAGGAGAGTAGGAGTGGAGCACCAGTCAAGATTGATAACCAAGAGGTCCCCATGAGAGACCAATTCTGATACTTAGGATCATTGATCCATGAGAGTGGAGAGATTGAGAGGGAGGTCACCTAGAGAATCCAAGCGGGTTGGAACAAATGGAGATGTGCATCGGGTGTTTTATGTGATCGGCGGGTGCCACTCAAACTAAAGGAAAAATTCTATAGGATGGCTATTAGGCCGGTCATGCTCTATGGATTAGAGTGTTGGGCAGTTAAGGAACATCATACTCATAGGCTGAGTGTCGCAGAAATGAGGATGTTGAGATGAATGAGTGGTAAGACAAGAAAGGATAGAATTAGAAATGAAAATATTAGAGGAAATTTAGGGATAGCACCAATAGGTAACAAGATGAGGGAGATTAGACTTAGATGGTTTGGACATATTCAAAGGAGGCCAACAACGACACCAGTTAGAAGGAGTGAGGCAATACAAGTTGAAGGTTCTAAAAGGGCAAGGGGAAGGCCTAAAAGAACGTGGATAGAAGTGGTGAGGAAAGATTTAAAAACTTTGGGACTAAATGAAACCATGGTATGTAATAGAGTGGAATGGAGGAATAAGATTCATGTGGTCGACCCCTAGTTGGGATAAAGTCTTGATGATGATGATGATGATAAATATGATTTTCAGTTCTAAGATAGAATCATAGATGAGTGTTGGATAAAAACTCATGGATTTTGATAGTAGATTGTCTTCCAATGTGCCAAAGTTATAAACTTATTTGTTGGATTTTGTTTTTCTATGATCATATTACTTCTAAGAAGTGTAGACAATTTTGCTAAGTATCATGAATCTCTCAATAATGAGCATAGTATAAAAGTAATCCATATAAGGGATTGTTCATTTTATTATACTCAAGATATTTTTTTTTTAAAGCATGTATATGTTGAGAGCCATGGTTTTTCGAGTTCTAGGCGGTTTAGGTTTATCTATTGGGTATAAGTTTATACTCAACTTACAATATATATGTAGGTCTTCACGATAAGGTAAAGATTGAGGTACATAAATAGTTTTTGGATTGGCACTTTAGCTTAGTGAAAAGTGAGGAGATGTCTCACATAATTAATTTGAGATTTACGTGATTATGATCATTCATGCCTGAGTCATGTTCTTATCTAAATTGAGACACTGTAGTGACATGGTTGTGATAGACATTATTCATGGAATTATTTTATAAATATGCCCTTATGGGCCTAAATATGGACCTCAACCATGTGTCTATGTGTGTGTGAGTTTGGGTAAGATGCGCTTGGAGTTTTTAAAAGGTGATGATTGAAAAAAGAAAAATTCAATATTTGCTTTCAAAAGGAAATCTCTAAAAATATAGCGATGGATACTGCCTTTGAAAAAATAGAGAATTTTAATTAAAAATTTATTTAAAACCCCTTGTATTAATTTTTCTTAAAAAAATTTCAACTATATTATGAGTAGAGAAATATAAGTGGGGTCTAATAAGCACCTAAAAATTAAGATTTGATATTTTTATTGGTAAAAGTTTTTTTTTTTTTTGAAAGTTAGACACTCATATCCCACACATATTTTTCCTCTAAAAGATTATGGTTTTATTTTTCTATAAAAATAGTTTAGTATTAGGATCTTTTCTTTTTACCTTGAAAATTTTGATTTAGGTGTATATAATTGGAATTCTTCTTGGAAAAGAATTTCAACTTTATTACAATTTGAGTCCAATGAACATCCCAAAATTAAAATTTTGTGAATCTTACACCTAAAGTTTGAGAATTTTCTTTTCTCCCTTTTAGTACTTTAATATATATATATATATATATATATATAATAAAACAAACACTATATTTACTAATCATAGCTATGGGTTTCAAAGATTTAAATAGATTCACAACTTCTTTTTTAATCTACAAGAATGTAACATGCTGATATCTAGCTTGTAAATGATGTAATTAAATATCTTTGGCTGGAGAATTAATCATATTGAGCTAAGTTAAGATAATAAATGAGCTTCCAATATATAATTAATTTGTCACATGCTCATATCAAACCTAATTCTAAGCCATCTAGAACTATGAAGAGAAAATAAAATAAAATATTAGAATATACACACATACATACATATATCAAAAGATCTCTACAATTTAGATCTATAGGCATTAAATACGAGAGAGTAGTTGTTGTTTATTTAATTAATAAAAGTATAAAGTACAAATACAAAAAATAATAAACTAAAAACATGCCAAGTAAAGAAGATTGTGAAAAAGAAGAAAAAAGAATGAAAAAGATTACATGCCTCTAAAGCCACCCATGACACTAGAGGTTAGAGTGAATGCAAGATGAGATAAAAAGACATGGCTGCTCAATTATAAGCATGTTAGGTCAATAAGATAACCAATAAAATGCTTGGATGCATGAGATATATTTATGCCTTTGTAACTACATATATGTATTTGCTACTAGATCTTTTCTTGAACAATCATAAGTATTGTATATTTTTTTCTTTAACATTGGATATACGCATCCATTTGACATGTTGAACTCGCAACCTACCAAACTCAAATAAAAAACAACCACGATACTTTTCTATCTTTCAAATAATAATCATGCTCTAATTCTGTTTGTACTAATCTTCTCCATTGGAGGGTCAGCCGTGTTTGATGGAATCAACATGCAATATTTGAATTTGATTTTGTATACGAGTTCTTCAAGGTATTCTTAATAATTATAATTATCATATCATATTGAGATTTTTGCTAAAAATAACTTAGAAAAATGTTGAACAATAAGCCATTGAGAATCACTTAATTCCTACAAAGCTAAGTTTTCAACAATTTGATGCTAGTAACCCCTTAAATTGACTTTCATTAACAATTTAACACACATTAAATATCTTTTTTTCTCTCATCTTCTTCTCCAGCTATTTGAGACGTTCTTCCTAAAATCTCTCTTAAGATATCTCTCTCACGGATCTAGTACTATTAGATAAATAGATTTATTATATATAATCAAAATTGTTTCTTAAGATCTGTAAGGTTGTGTCTTTAGGAGTTGAAAAAAGCCATAAGTTATAAAATGTTTCTCACATTCTATTTCTTGTAATCAAAAGTATGACATTTTAGATGGTAAAAACTTCCAATACTCCTAGCTTATGAATTACTACTAATGCGAAGTTAGAGAAATCAGATGAATATCTCAGATCATTCGAAGGTATGTCTTTCACGTAAGATCTCAACAGGGATTTCAGGAGAAAAAAAAAACTAATCCTCAAATTCTTCATAGTAAATCTGATTTTATACAAGAACTCAAAAGGGATCTTAGGAGCACCAAAGAAGGAAAATTATGGGAGAAGAAGAAAAATCTATTTATAGCTTTTGATTGAGATACTTCAATAAAAATGCCTTTAACAGAGATGATAAGTAATGAAAGTTAAATGTTGGTGCTTATTAGTAATACTTAGTTGGAAACTTAGTTTTTCAACAATTAAGTGATAGTTAGTGTCTTATTGGTCAACATTTTCTTAATTAAGGAGGTTTAGCAAAAATCTCTATCATTATCTCGTAGTCAAGAGCTTGCGGGCTTGAAACCACTCACCATTAAAAACGGATGTCATATGTTTAAAAGTGCACTTATAAATTTTAAATGCATAAACATACTTGCAAATGTTGGATGGCTGAGAGACGTAATCATGCAAAATAAATGATGGTTAGTCTAAAATATGTGGTGATCTTACCTTTTTCCGATATTGAAAAATAAAGACTATTTCGCCATTATTTAATTACTATAAGTAATATTTATTATTTTAAAGATTATTTAAAATAATTTTGAATTTTTTATTTTGAAAATTTCTTAAGTAAACGTGACTTCAAGGCTCAAGTCACAAGAGGTTGGGCGTGAGTAAATTTTAGAATTCATAATAAACCATTTCTCAGCCCGCATGACAACTAGCCAGTAACAAGTTATGGCAGATTCCATAACAATACAGATGTCTTACAACAACACAAATTTCTCACACATGTTACAAGGTCTCAGTCCATACCTATGAAATCTGTGGCAAGTTTTCCATTGCTGAACCTTCCTGTAGCTTTTCCGCCTATGAAGTCTCGTCCATAAGGAGGGAAATTGCTTTTGGCCATGGTGGATAGCCTGTTATTGTTCCCAGGATCTACAAGCGAGTCTCCAAACACCAGAAGTGCAGGCACATCTGATCTGTTAAAGCTCGGGTTTTGGCCTTCAACGATTTTGAAACGAAAAAGAAAGAGAATGGCCATGAAAGAAGCTGTGAGGAATGACATTTGCTCCATTTCTGGTTTGTTCTTCTTTCTTCTGAATTCAATATGAGATAGAAAGAGGTTTCTGTTGGTCTTTGTATACAGGCATGTGCAGTTGTGATTGTGGATAAGTTTGCTAAGTTTGATTTTGTTTTTCTTTAATTTAAGCATATTTTATGTAAAAGCAAAGTTATCTGTTTTGGAGTTATTAATTTCTGTTTTAGAAGTTGACATCCATGAGGATTGAGAGCAAAGTGATTATCTGACGTGGGGCAACCTCATTGTTGTGAGGTAGAACAGCTTTTACTTACTGGGCTCCATCTTCGGGTGATTTTAACCATCCATCTGATAGCCGACAGCCGAGATAACCGATTGCCCAGATGACACCAAATGGATCAAAATTGTGTACCATAAAGGGCAAAAAAAATGAAAAATTTGTTATCCAAAGATACGTAATTAATTTTAAATTTTTACCATAAACCACAAAGAATGCGCAATTGGAAATAATACATAATTGCATAAAGTTACTTTTTTGGGCTTGAGAATCTTTCCGTAAATCTTCATCATGTATGATTCCATGTTATTATAAGATTGTATTCTGTTTTTTTTTTTCCTCTAGAATTTAATTCTATTTGTGTTTGGTCATATATGAACGGCCTAGATGAATCGATTGGGGCTCACCAACTACTTCATTTTTGGATTCGAGGTGGACTCCACGGCAGGTTCCATCCACTTTGGTTTCAACTTTCACCTGTCTTTAAGTCTTAAACTCACCTCCGCTTAGAACTACCATATTAAGGAATGCTCTAGTTGGCCATTCCCACTTTTACATGGTGCGATTCATCAGGATCGAACCGTCCATCTCTGAGAAAAGATTATCGGATCTACAATGACCTAAATATCTTACCGAATCCTCAATCCACTCACATGAGTTTTATTAGATGCCTGTATGCGCAACGCAACCACTCAATTTTGATGACCAAACCAATACGGCTCCATTCGACATCGAAAGTGGGTCTTATCTAGATGGATGGTCCAGCAAAGGGCTGATTATGTATATACGAACTGTAAAAAGGGCAGTCTTGGTGCACGAAGCTTCCATGCATGTGGGGTCTACGGAAGGGTTGGACTATAAAGGTCAATAGTAGAGTCTTACCATGCATGTTGCAAGAGTCTGCTTCCATGTCTTGAACCCGTGACCTCAAGGTCACATGACAACAACTCTACTATTATGCCAAGGCTTCCTTCATATAAATACACTTGCTCAAATTCTGGTACAGGCTATGTTATGGGTCTCAAGTATGTTAGTTAGTTTCTGAAGTTGTTGGGTTGGGTGTTACTGTGAAAGTGTCCACTAAGATGACTTAGCACTTGGCATTCATTGCACTATCGATGGGTGCATCTGGAACCTATTTCTTTATACTTCCAACGTGGGGTTACGAAGGCAATTGCCCCTTAAATTGTAAAGGTTCAAATGAGTCACAGGTGTAAACACTATCCTAGCGCATTTTGATTTTAAATCTGGGCTGTTCATCCTACGCATCACACAGGTATTAAATAACTCACGAGAAATCATTACATTTGAATTATCTTAACTGTTTATTTTGGGTCCTTGAAAAATGAAATAGAAATGAGTGGTCTTAATTTCTGACTAAAGAAACATAGGTTAAAAGCATTCAATGGTTATGAAATTTGATTTCTAGCTCATGTAACCCACTCCAAAAGTGATGAATAACTTAGATCTACAAAACATATCACTGTAATTAAGAAAACGCAGTGTCTACTTGTTGGGATCTTGTGAGCATCTACCTTGGACTCGATCTAAATAACTTCTACAAGCCTAATGTTCTGTGGCAGATCCACAAGCTCCCATGTCTTGTCTTTCTCAATTATTCTTATTTCTTCTTTCATGGCTGATATCTATGCTTCTTGTTTAGATGCAGCTTCATAGCTTTTTGGCTCCGTGACTATGTAGTTGCATGTCTTGTATATTTCCATTAGAGGCCTTATTTTCCTTGTTAGTGACTCTAGAGATGAGACTTCATGTCTAGGTGATGATGGTGGCATTGCTAGATGAATAGGTGTATCAAGAGCTTCTACTTCTTGTGCAGATTCTTATCTTGGAACACCTGGTGAAACTTCAGGTATCAAGATGCTTTGCCTTTCCGTCATGTGGGCTATTTTGAAGAATTATCAATAGAAAAGAGGAGGTTTTGCTCTTGGACTGTTGAAGAAAAGAGAGTGCCATCAGACTAAGAGAAGGATGGGCAGATGCTGGGGAAGCAAGAGCGTCAAGCGATCATAGAAATGAAGAAACCAAAAGGAGCTTTTACCAGTACTGGCAAAAGACACTTATCAAGGAAACTTAAGACCAGCGTGGTTTCATGCAAACAAGTCGACCTTTCAGATCCTTCTGCTTTCTTGTGGTGATTTTAAGATTCTTTATTTCTATATTGTTTGATGAATTTTTCCACTCTTAAATGCTTCGGAAGCACAGACTGCTTGCTTCTAATTGTTTCTGCACCCCAATTTGCTCATTTGAGCTGTGCTTCATTGCACAATTTTGTCCATAATTTGTTTCGATGTGGTAACCATCACCGGGGTGTGGCATCTGCAGCTATATCTGCAGGTTCCCACATGAATATGTTCTCATCAAGTTCATATAAGGTTTCCGATATTACACCCAGCGGAATGCTTTATACCAGAGCTCCTCACTTTACATAAGGATCCCCCACTAAATTGACGCAGCCTGCTCAACTGATTTCTTCAACAGTGGATATCTAGCAGCCTAAGATAATTGAAGTCCAGGTTATCATAAAAATTTGAGATTCTTATACCTTTTCATCAAGGAAGGGCACACACAGAGTACTTCAACAACTTATCAAGTTCCACTATTTTGTGAATTTATCTAGTTTCTTCAGTACTATTTATTTTTCAAGTTGAATTGGGTTCAATTTTGATTTTACCTTGTTAAAATGTTAAATGATAGATCTACAATATAAGTGGGAACTTTATTATGAAAGATGGGGATATAAACTTAACGACGATGGGAACAAAGTTTTATGCTCCTTTATTTTGAAAGAGAAGACACCAACTTTACGTCACTTTTCCTACTGTGGGATGGATCAGATGTCGACCGTGAAATTTCGACCGATATAGTACAACGGTGGTGGGCGCCTTTTACTGTCACAGTTGGGCTTGACGCTCTCCGGCGATCAACGGTGCTACTTACATTTAAGGGGAGAGGTAGTTATTAACTATTCCGGTTGCTAAAATCTCATATGTGCTCTCTGTTGGGTGAATTCCATCCCAGAAAACATACTTGGAAGCATTTGCACATGTATGCGGATTCAATTTATTACATGTTATTGCTATCTCCAGTTCTCCTGTACCGCAACAACCTTTAGTCGCCTCCTCGAATCCTGAAACGCACGAATACAAGTAAGATAAGTCCCAATGCTAGCGATTATGCTGACGTTGTTGTTGATACTGATGATGGGCAAATCAGAAGACGGCACATAGATCTCCATCTATATAATTTGTAGGAGACTTTTCTTGGTCTGTGGGATTTGCGATTAACTTCGAACATATGAAACTTCAAAAGCTGGGATGAAAGTAAATAACTTACCGCATATTAGGAAAGGGGGTGCTAACGTGAAATTTTTTATTGGTAGTAACCCGAAGATGTGCTCAAGTCCGTATGCTTTTAGCAATACTCTGTCATTTTCTTCTCGTGCCCACTTGGTAACAACGAGACAAATGAAGAAGAGGTTTTGTTCCTCTGGTTCAGACTTTGAGGTAACTGCTAATCTTCTTTTCAAGGAAGATTCCTCGTGTTTTGCATGATCAAAGTCACACTCACGGCCTGTGGAAGTTTATTTCCTTTTGCAGTAAAATTACAGGCATTCTTGGTTCTAACTCGTTTTCCTTTGATCGCAAGTATGCATAGGAAAACACATTTGCAGATCTCCATGCTCAGCCGGGAGCTCGTAGTGCCTCCGTATGTCCATTAATTTGTCTTCTTTCTTAAATATGTAATATGTCTTTCTTTTCTATTTAATGCATGTTTCCAAGGAACAAGAAACACCGGATAATGGTGCAGAAATATTACCATAGTTGGAGGGATGGTGAATAATAGTGCACATTGGTGTGTACAAGTCGATACTAAACATCTCTGTCCCCGGAAGCTTGCTAGCTAGCATTTTCAGCATCTTGGATATCTTAGAATTAAAGTCAAGGGCTGCTTTATTTTGAGAAGCAGCACATTCTCTTTGAATACCTCCACGGAGAGTTCTTTGAAGTGGTATGCATCCTAAAGGAGAAGGCCTGGCAATTCCAGTTGGCGGGTCGTGTTTGTGTCCACATGAACATGACACGCTTCGAGTTTAGGTCGACACGAACACGACCTGCATAGTAATCGTGTCAAAAATCTGTAACCCGAATATGACATGATTATTAAATGAGTCGACACGACACAACTCGTATAACACGATTAAATAAATAATATAGTAATATAGGACGGTTTCAGAAGAACCGTCCTATATTACTGCTATAATATAAAATTTATGGCGCGACAAAAGACAAATTTAGAAAACACAGGTCTATTATTGCAGGGACACTTGATTAGGCGGAGGTATACTGACTTCATACAAAAGATATTGAAAAGGAACTGGAAGATCTTGTTGGTTGCGCAAAGGCCCCAAGCCTGTCCAATCGCTGTCACCTCACTTAATGTGACACCTCGGGTTTTTTTTTTTCAATCTGTTATCCCATATTTATACGAAAATAGTAATAATTTATTTATAGAAAATAGATGGGATTCCAAAACTTAAAACTCATAATTTCAAGTTTGTCGCAGCGTCAAGCAAATACCATTTCAGAAAACCTCGAGGGTCATTTCACCTCAAAATCACATTGAAGAACAGAATGAAAAGTAACCATTTTGAGCATGCTCACAAATTAAAACCATGATGAAATTTTTGCTACTGTAAAGATACGTAATAATGAAAGTTCCAAAGCTCCAGGGTTTGTCCAAGATCACCACATCATCCATGAATAAACACATAACCACTATAAAGTGATATGGGTCTAATCTATCAATACATACAATGATTAAGGAGAATGCCAAAAAGCCAATACCAATCTAACCAAAAGTAGACCACTTTGTTGGTATCTGACAGTCTCTATTCTCAAGCCCCTGTCCAACTCCACGCTAGTCCACCTTCTTCCCTTTCTGACTGTCACGCTCTGATTATGAGGCATTGCAAAACAAAGCAATGCCTCAGCAAGCCATGCTTGTGCAGGTGATATACATTCAAAATAACTCAATAAAACAAAGCATATGGCGCAAGGCATAAAGATCGAAAGATGATCAACAATATATAAAGTCTTATATCACACGATGAAGGACATACCATGTCTAAGCAATAAATAAGATATCATCAACCATGCTATCAGGACATGCACAATCCGAGAAAATCTAGAATCATATGAATGCATGTCAAAAGTATCAAACCTCATACACAGTCAAGCCCTATGAGTGTCTTACATACACTCACGGCAATGTGGGGTCAGCTCTCTTTACCATCTGCTTTTACCCTTGCACCCTCACGGGTACTGAGGTACTCACGAAAAGTCTCGTTGCACACCCGCTTTCACCCTTTCACCCTCACGAGCACTTAGGCACTCACGGTGTGAAAAATCGCATCCTACCACAAGATCAATAGTCTCAAATATTAAGTTAGAGCGACTCCCACATATCAAGAAGACCAACAATCAAATGAATATCACGAAAGATATAAAAAACAATGCATGCAATAACCACCATAAAGATAGCACGCACATGAGAAGCTACATGCTAAAATCAATCTCATGCATATGGTAAGGTATAAATCACATGCCTTAAAACCTCAAATCACCAAATCAACATTTGAGAATCATGGAAAACTTGTGAATGAGATCACCTACCTCAGTATCGTAATATCCCCAAGCAACATGTAACCAATATCAAGGTGTATGCCCTGATGTACCTGTTATGCCATAAATCATGTTATGGTTAACACATATAACCAAAATCTAAAGCTTAATCATTTATTGATCAGCTTGATCTAAATCATCTAATAGCATTTAGTAGTTTTGCTATTAAAAAGTTACTCCAAACTAGATTTTTATCTTAAATCTAGGTCCCCCTTGTTGAGACGATCACAACGCCTCTTTCGGATTGTGATTTGGACCTCTGTAGCTCCTAAAATCAAGGTTTAAAGGGTCAAAAAAGACCAAAATCCAGCAATTGGGGCCCACCGCATGCACGCGCACTGCGCGTGCCAGGCGCTTCTGTGGAAGCGCCTCATGTCAGAACCCGCTCAGGATAGTAGGCACTTCTATGGACGCGCTCTGCGCATGGGGGACGGAACAGCGCGTGGCGCGTTCCATGCTCAACGCGTGGCGAGCACGAGTCGCACCACGTGCCCTGTGCGTGGCGCGCCCTTGTCACGCCATGTGGCACTCTCACGACCTTGCATTTCCCCCTGTTCCGGTCGCCGTTGCCGGAGACGACGACTGGACTGGTTCGCTGTCGCCGGCGACACCAGGTGCTCCGTTTTTTGTGATTTTTACACCTCCGAGTCCGGTTTTTCACGTACATTCCATTTCTACCTTCCATTTTCCCAAATCCCACCTAAATCTATCATTTTTTCATGATTTTTAACACGTTTTCAAAAACTCCCATACTACTGTTTTTTGTGTTTTTCGGCATCCTTAGCCATCCAATCGTCACGAAATTTTGTGGGTCTTTTCCTCTACTCATCATACACAATCTGAATGGTCCAGATCTAAATCTAACACCGTCTCATCTATTTTTTTTTTTTTTTATGAAAATAGTAAACACGAATTTTTTACAAAAACCTACGTGTTCATGCCTTTTTTCGGCGTTTACAAGTGCATAAACCATGAACTTAACACAAAAGAGAAGGGTGTAGTGATCCTACCTTGTTCTTGGCTATTTAAGGGTGGAGAAATCCGCCTCCCCAGTGCGTGATTGTTCACATGAAGGCAGAGACAATTAGAGAGAGGAGAGTGCGTTTTGAGCACTCTCTCTCTTCTCCTTACTTTATATTTTTATTTTGTTTTGTTTTATTATATTATATTATATTATTTTCTCGTTTTAAAAAAAATCAAAATGTTACATCCTACTCACCTTATAGAAAATTTTGTCCTCGAAATTTAAAATATGCATACCTCACAAGAAGAGCTCTGGGTGGGTACGCCTCATCTCATCCTCCAACTCCCAAGTAGCCTCCTGTGTCGAGTGATGCTGGTAGAGGACTTTGACCAGAGGAATGATCTTAGTCCTCAACTCCTGGATCTTGCTATCCAAGATTTGTATGGTGCGCTCCTTGAATGTCAAGTCAGGCTGTACCTCCGGTGGTATCTACTCTAGCACGTGGCATGGGTCCGGTATGTACTTCCTCAGCATAGAGATATGAAAAATGTCATGTACTCTAGCCAGCTGTGGGGGTAGGGCTAACTGGTATGTGACTGGTTCGACTCTGCGCAAAATCTCAAAAGGACCAATGTATCTGGGACTGAGTTTCCCCTTCGCACCAAATCTCATCACGCCCTTCATAGGGGAAACTCTAAAAAATACATGCTGTCCGACCTCAAACTCCAAGTCCTTCCGTCTTCTATCTGCATAACTCTTCTGACGGCTGTGAGCTGCAAGTAATTGTTTCCGAATGAGTCGTACTTTCTCTGTACACTGCTCAACCAGCTGACTTCACGATCCGTCTCTCTCCTACATCATTCCAGCACAAGGGAGACTTACATGGTCTGCCATACAGTGCCTCATAAGGTGCCATACAAATGCTCGCATGATAGCTATTATTATACGTAAACTCTACGAGTGGCAAATGCTCAT
The DNA here is from genome assembly GCA_035236585.1 of Warburgia ugandensis. Taxonomy (NCBI): domain Eukaryota; kingdom Viridiplantae; phylum Streptophyta; class Magnoliopsida; order Canellales; family Canellaceae; genus Warburgia; species Warburgia ugandensis. The sequence goes on from CP141129.1 coordinate 48,374,378, forward strand.
CCCAACTACCTCTTGAATCCATGACACAAGTCGTCAACATATCCTCCACGGTCTGGATGGTCCTCTCAGTCTGGCTATCTATCTGGGGGTGGAAAGCTGTACTGAATCTCAATCTCGACCCCAAAGCCTCCTGTACACTCTGCCAGTACTTTGACATACAGCTTCGCCAAGTTGTCCACGGTTTGAGTCTATCTAATAAGGAGGAAATGGGCTGACTTTGTCAATCTGTCAACTATAACCCATATCATGTCGTGCCCACTGGTCGTCCTCAGCAAACCCACTATAAAATCCATAGTAAGGTGGTCCCACTTCCACTCTGGAAGATCTAAAGTCTGCAATAACCCAGCTGGTCGCTGATGCTCTGCCTTGACCTGCTGACAGGTCAAGCATCGTGCTACGCACTCACCAATATCCCTCTTCATCCCATTCCACCAAAAGTGTCGTCTAAGGTCCTGGTACATCTTTGTAGCTCCGGGATGAATAGACTATGGGGACTGGTGCGCCTCCTGTAGTAAGTCATGTCTCAACTGATCGTCTGCAGGTATTATTAATCTACCCCTATACTTGACACCTCCATCGAGCTCTCTAGAAAAGTCATCCTTATCGGCCATGTTCTGCGTCTCAGCATCACTCACCTGTGCCTGAAGGATCCTATTAAGAAACTTAAATAGAGTCGAAAGGTTAGCAATCATCACTCTCGACTTCCTACTCAGGGCATCAGCTACGACGTTAGCTTTCCCCGGGTGGTACTGTATCGTAAAGTCGAAATCCTTGAGGTACTCCATCCATCTCCTCTGCCTCATGTTCAGATTGCTATGAGTGAAGAAATACTTGAGGCTCTTGTGGTCAGTGTATACCTCAAAATTCTCGCCATATAAAGTGTCTCCAGGACTTTAACACAAACACCACTGCGGCCAAATCAAGATCATGTGTCGGATAATTCACCTTGTGCATCTTTAACTGTCTCTACGCATAGGCAATGACCTTCCCATGCTACATCAGCACTGCTCCTAGACCTCTGCCTGATGCATCACAAAATACTATTTAACCACCTGATCCTGAAGGTAGGGTAAGTACTGGTGCAGAAGTCAACCTCCGCTTGAGCTCCTGGAAGCTCTCCTCATAAGCATCAGTCCAAATGAACCTGGTGTCCTTCCTAGTCAAAGTGGTTATGGGCAAGGCAATCTTCGAGAACCCCTCAATGAATCGCCGATAGTAACCAGCTAAACCGAGAAAACTACGAACCTCTGTCACCGTCGTATGCCTCTTCTAATGCAAAACTGCCTCTACCTTAGCCGGATCTACGGCCACACCATCCTTGGACACCACGTGCCCCAAAAACTACACATGTCCTAACTAAAATTCACACTTAATGAGCTTCGCATACAAGCGATGACGGCAAAGTGTGTCCAACACAATGCGAAGATGCTCCATGTCGGCCATATGGTTAGGAGAATATATCAGAATATCATCCACAAAGACAATCACGAACTTATCCAAATAAGCTCGGAATACCCTGTTCATCAAATCCATGAACATTGACGGTGCATTCGTTAACCCAAAGGGCATTACCAAAAACTCATAATGGCCGTATTGACTCCTGAATGCAGTCTTAGGGATATCCTCCTCCCTAATCCTCAACTGGTGATAGCCTGAGCGCAGGTCAATCTTAGAGAACACCCGTGCCGACTGCAACTGATCAAACAAGTCATCAATACGTGGAAGAGGGTACCGATTCTTCACAATAACACTGTTCAGTAACCGATAGTCTATGCACAACCTCAATGATCCATCCTTCTTCTTAATGAAGAGGACTGGTGCTCCCTAAGGAGACCCACTCGGCCTGATAAAACCCTTATCTAGAAGCTCCTGCAACTGCACCTGAAGCTCTCTCAACTCTGCAGGGGCCATCCTATATGGCGCCTTAGATATAGGCAGTGTACCCGGCACCAAGTCTATCGTAAAATTAATCTCCCTGTGTGGAGGTAGTCCTGGCAGCTCGTCTGGAAATACATCCGCAAAATCCCATACTACGTCAATCTCCTCAATCTGTGGCTACTCCCTGTCAGCCATCGTGACGCAAGCCAAAAACACTCAACAACCTCGAGCATAACATCGAGCTGCTCTCATGGCGAAAATCATACAAGGGCCATTATCACTCCTCCTGCCCTGGACTACAACCACTGGTCGACCCGGTACACTACACATAATCTGCTTCTTTCGGCAGTTTATAGTAACCCAAAACATTGCTAGCCAATCCATCCCCAAAATGACATCAAAATCCATCATGTCTAATAAAATGAGGTTGGCATTCATCCTCATACTTGATGTCTCCACTGATACCCTCTCAAGGTACTCAGTAGCCTCCACTATCTCTCCTGATGGCATCGACACATCTAACCTGAATGCTAGCTTGCTAGTAGGCAAGTCAAGGCAAGATGCAAATGTACATACAATAAATGAGTGGGTAGACCACGAATCAAAAAGAACCCTGGCATGTTTATCAACTACCAGAAAAGTACCTTCCACCACCTGGTTTGAGGCCTGTGCCTGCCTTGAAGTGATGGCGAAGATGCGGCCCTGACTGCGTGGCGCTGCCTCCGCTGTGGCATCAGTCCTCGGTGGTCTGTCTCCCAAACCTCTCAGGCACTATCTAATCATGTGTCCCGTCTTGCCACAGCCATAACACCTAAATGGCTCGATCGGCCGAAAAGGCTGCTGTCGCTGCTGTTGCTGATACTGATGGGGCTGCTGTGGGCCTTGATGCTGACGGCCCTGTCCTGGGCAAAATTGCCCCACGTGTCGGCCCTTACAACGAGGGCACACTCTCTGACCCTGATCTCTCCTTTGTCTAGGAGGGTACTGCGAATCATATCCCCCCTGAGATGGTGTGGATGCGAAGGGCCTCTTGCTCTTGGAGGGCTGACTCACCTCCCCTCTACTCCATCTCGAATCACTCTCAAGCATCGCAGCCCGATCTGCCGCCTGTGTCATCGTAGTAGGGTATGCTATCAATACTTCGTGCCTCAACTGTGGCACTAACCCGTCGATGAATCTATCTGCTGCCTCCTGCTCTGAGGCAAAAGGGGTATCTGCAAATCTGCGCAGCCTAGTAAATTGATTCAAGTATTGTTGAACCTAAGACGTCCCTGTGTCAATGCGGAGAACTCCCTCTTCATGGCGTGCAAAGCATGAGGAGGAAAATACTGTGCATCAAATATCTTCCGAAAATCCTGCCAGGAGAATGGCGCTGAAGATGGGGGACATATCTGCTATTGGGTCTTCCACCAAAACCTGGCTTCTCCAACCAACAAGTACGAAGCCAATCTAACCTGATACTCAGGTGCAATCTCCATCCCTGTAAAAGCCTTCATTATGTGGAACAACCATCTCTCTGCTGCTGCTGGCTCCCCTTCCCCATGGAAGCTAGGAACCATCCTTCGAAACCTCTCGAGCTGCTTCGGTGGTGGAACACGCATACTCGAGGATCCTCCCTCAGCAACTACCTGTGTGGGCGCCATAGGTGCTACATGGGACGACTGTGCTGCTGAGTCCTCTAGGACTGCTGCAGTCGCCACCAGGTGGACAGGGTGTAAGGCCTGCACCTCTGCCCGAACCTGCCTCGAAATATGCTCTGTGAGGCGTGGTAAGAGGCTCTCAACTACTCGAGCCGCAATGTTTGCCTCCTGCCCCCCTTGCTCTGGTGTAGCGGCAGGGGTAACATGAGTGGCAACTGGTGGAGCGGAGGTAGACCTGGTCCTTCGTCGAGGAGCCATCTGGCAAAAACACATAACCCATAGTATAAGCACTTCTCCTTTCTCAGTCTAAGCCAATAACTAATTGGCTATCATGCTAATTAGACCCTTAAAGTGGTGATGATGGAATACGCCTGAGCTCTGATACAAAACTGTGACACCCCGGGTTTTAACATCTGTTATCCCATATTTATACGAAAATAGTAATAATTTATTTATAGAAAATAGATGGGATTCCAGAACTTAAAACTCATAATTTCAAGTTTGTCGCAGCGTTAAGCAAATACCATTTCAGAAAACCCCGAGGGTCATTTCACCTCAAAATCACATTGAAGAACAGAACGAAAAGTAACCATTTTGAGCATGCTCACAAAGTAAAACCACAATGAAATTTTTGCTACTGTAAAGATACGTAATAATGAAAGTTCCAAAGCTCCAGGGTATGTCCAAGATTACCACATCATCCATGAATAAACACATAACCACTATAAAGTGATATGAGTCTAATCTATCAATATATACAATGACTAAAGAGAATGCCAAAAAGCCAATACTAGTCCAACCAAAAGTAGACCACTCTGTCGGTATCTGACAGTCTCTGTCCTCAAGCCCCCATCCAACTCCACGCTAGTCCACCTTCTTCCCTTTCTGACTGTCGTGCTCTGATTCTGAGGCATTGCAAAACAAAGCAATGCCTCAACAAGCCATGCTTGCGCAGGTGATATACATTCAAAATAACTTAATAAAACAAAGCATATGGCGCTAGGCATAAAGATCGAAAGATGATCAACAATATATAAAGTCTTATATCACACGATGAAGGACATACCATGTCCATGCAATAAATAAGATATCATCAACCATGCTACCAGGACATGCACAATCCGAGAAAATCTAAAAACATATGAATGCATGTCAAAAGTATCAAATCTCATACACAGTCAAGCCCTATGAGTGTCTCACATACACTCACGGCAATGTGGGGTCAGCTCTATGAGAAATCAAGTTTTTGTGAAAACTACCCCCAAATGGGGCCTGCCGGACCACCATAAGGTGATTTATACTGGCGGCACCCTTTTCCGCCGGTTTACACAGGCTTATACGGGCGCCACGAAGAGGCACTGACACGCAGACGCCGCACGGGACGCGCGCGTGCGTCACAGTCGCCAGGACGCGCAACGTCTCGGCTCCACTGCGACAGCCAGTTGGCGCCTTCTCGCACGCGCGTGAAGATGACGTCGTGTGACGTCGTCCCTCGGGCGTCCCTGAGTGCGTCCTTGCGTCAGCGCCAGGGCTCCGACGCCAGAGAAGACGACCGGATTCCGGTGGTCTCCGGCGGAGCTACAGAGCTCCGTTTTGCGTGATTTTTGCGCCATTTTCTTTAGAATTCTCTCTAGAATCCATTTATGCCCTCTTTTGCATTGGTTTTGCCAAAAACCATGGTTTTTAAACAATTTTTCCCAAGTTCCTAAAATCATCCCTAGGCACTGGTTTTTGCATTTTCTGGAGAAATCCACCGTTGGATCACTCCCAAATTTAAAGGGTTTGCTTTTGGGTCTCTTGTGCACTAGTTGGATGGTGCGATTTCTAAACGGATAGGTTTGATCCATGAAATCACGCTCCAATAGTAGTGTGCACACAGGTTCCCAAAAATATCTGATTTTTTCCTAATTTTTAAATGCTTTCCTAATTATTTTTCTAATTAATAAATACAGAAAAACATAGATTTGAGGCTTACCTTGTGCCTGGCTGGGGTTGCTCGTGTTGCCGAGGTTCCACTCGCCGGAAAACTCAGACCTTGCAAAGCTAGGGTTCTGAGCTAAAAATCCCAGAGGAACGCTCAAAGTGGAGCGTTTTGGCTCTTGGGGATGATCAGATATAGGGTTTAGAGTCTTGGGGAAGAGAAACTCTTCCCCACACGTCTCTCCGGCGATTTTGCCGGCACTGGTAGAGACGTGTGGAAGACGGGGGTGCCATTATCAATTTGGACCCCTGTCTAACACGTCTCTATCAAATGACCAATTTGCCCCTTTTCTACTTTGACGGCTCATAACTCCCTCATTTGAGCTCTGTTTTTCGCGTTCTTGGTGGCGTTGGACTCGTATCGACGAGCACTTTCTAATTCTTATGTTTTTAGGAAAAATTTCCATCTCTAAATTTTTATTTTTATTTATTTAAAAATTTCCTATTTTATCTTAAAAATTAAGGATATTACATCCTTTCCTCCTTATAAAAATTTCATCCTCGAAATTTAGCTACATACATCTATGTAAATAACTCTGGATGAATCTTTCGCATCTCCTCCTCAGTCTCTCAGGTAGTGAATGATGTTGCCAAAGGACTTTGACCAAGGCAATGGTCTTATTCCTTAACTCCTTGACTCTTGTATCTAAGACGCGCACTGGTCTCTCCTCAAACGTCATGTCAAACTGTAGCTCTCCTGGGATCTGCTCCAATACGTGTGAGGGATTTGGCACGTATTTCCTCAGCATAGACACATGAAAGACGTTATGTACATTTGCTAGCTGTGGTAGTAAGGCTAGCTGATATGCCACAGCCCCAACTCTGCATAAGATCTCGAAAGGTCCAATATACCTGGGGCTAAGCTTCCCTTTATTTCCAAACCTCAACACCCCTTTCATGGGAGAAACCTTCAAGAATACATGCTCACCCTCAGAGAACTCTAAGTCCTTTCGCCTCTTATCTGCATAACTTTTCTGTCGACTGTGAGTTGTCAGTAACCTCTTCCGAATGAGTTGGACTTTCTCTGCACATTCTTCCACTAACTCAGATTTCACAACCCGTCTTTCTCCTACATCACTTCAACATAAAGGTGACCGACAAGGTCTTCCATAAAGTCCTCATATGGAGCCATGCCAATATTAGCGTGATGACTATTATTATAAGCAAATTCCACCAAAGGTAAATGATCTTCCCAGCTACCCTTCCAATCCATAACACAGGCTCGTAGCATATCCTCAATAATCTGGATGGTCCTCTCGCTCTGTCCGTCTGTCTGAGGATGGAATGTTGTGCTGAATTTCAGTCTCGACCTTAATGCCTCTTGCACGCTCTTCTAGTATTTTGAGGTAAATCGCGTATCTCGATCCGATATAATTGTCAAGGGAAGGCCATGTAAGCTAACGATCTCCTTAACATATAATTTTGCTAAGCTATCCATGGTCCGATTTTGTCTGATAAGAAGGAAATGAGTGGACTTGGTCAACCTATCCACAACGACCCATATCATGTCGTGGCCGCTAGCGGTCTTTGGAAGACCCAGAATGAAGTCCATGGTAATATGGTCCCACTTCCACTCAGAAAGGTCCAATGTCTGAAGTAGTCCTGATGGACACTGATGCTCAGCCTTGACCTGCTGACAGGTCAAACATCGTGCAACACACTCACCAACATCCTTCTTCATACCATTCCACCAGAAATGCCTCTTGAGATCCTGATACATCTTCGTACCCCCAGGATGAATTGTATAAGGGGACTGGTGTGCTTCTTGAAGTAACTCGAGCTTCAATTCGTCATCTGCTGGTACTACCAACCTCCCCTTAAATCTAACCCCTCCATCTGGTCCCCTCAAAAAATCTGTCTTATCTGTCACATCCTGTGTTTCCTTGTCTTTGCCCTGTGCCTTTAAGATCCTGTCAAAGAACTTAGACCGAGTCGTCAAATTGGCAATCATCACACCCGCCTTCCTACTCAGGGCATCTGCAACGACGTTAGCCTTCCCAGGATGGTACTGTATGGTGAAGTCGAAGTCCTTGAGATACTCCATCCATCTGCGCTGCCTCATATTCAATTCACTTTGAGTAAAGAAGTACTTGAGGCTCTTATGATCAGTGAATACCTCAAATCTCTCACCATAAAGATAATGTCTCCAGGACTTCAATGCAAATACCACGGTTGCTAATTCCAGGTCATGTGTTGGGTAATTTACCTCATGTGTCTTCAGCTGTCTAGACGCATAGGCAATTACCTTCCCATGTTGCATCAACACTGCTCCTAATCCCTTGCTGGAGGCGTCACAATAAACTACATAACCGCCTGCACCAGATGGTAAGGTCAATACCGGAGCAGTAGTAAGTCTCCTCTTGAGCTCTTGGAAGCTCTCCTCGCAAGCCTCGGTCCATACAAATTGAGTGTCTTTCCTGGTCAGGGTGGTCAATGGTAATGCGATCTTAGAGAATCCCTCTATGAAGCGACGATAATACCACCTTAAACCGAGAAAACCGCGTATCTCGATCCACTGTCTTGGGCCTCTCCCAGTGTAGTACTGCCTCTACCTTTGTTGAATCCATGGCCACTCCATCTTTAGATATGACGTGGCCTAAGAATTGCACTTGGTCTAGCTAAAAATCACACTTACTGAACTTGGCATACAACTGATGTCGACGAAGTGTGTCCAATACCGTGTGGAGATGCTCCCTATGTGTATCATGACTAGGCAAATAAATCAAGATGTCATCCACGAATACAATCACGAACTTATCCAAATAAGCTCGAAAGACACGGTTCATTAGATCCATGAACACTGTAGGTGCGTTCGTCAATCCAAATGGCATCACTAAGAACTCATAATGACCATAACGACTCCTAAAGGCAGTCTTCGAGATATCCTCTTCTCTAACCCTCAGCTGATGATATCCGGACCTCAGATCTATCTTGGAGAACACTTGTACCGATTGGAGCTAATCAAATAAATCATCTATGCGTGGTAAAGGGTATCGGTTCTTTATAGTAACATCATTCAACAACCGATAATCAATGCATAGTCTCAGTGATCCATCCTTTTTCTTCACGAAAAGGACTGGTGCTCCCCATGGTGATCCACTTGGCCTGATGAAGCCCTTATCCAGTAACTCTTGCAATTGTACCAGAAGTTCTCTCAACTCTGCTGGGGCCATCCTGTATGGTGCCTTAGAGATAGGTGAAGTACCCAGCACCAAGTCAATGGTGAAGTCAATCTCTCTACTTGGAGGCAATCCTGGTAATTCCTCAGGAAAGACATCAACAAAATCACGGACAACATCAATCTCATCAAGCCGTGGCTGTTCCTTTTCCTCAATAGTCACATATGCGAGGAATGCATTACACCCTCGTGCATAAAATCGTGCCGCCTTCATAGCAGAAATGATGCATGTACCTGCCTGATCTTTCCTACCCTGGAACATTATTTCTGGTTGCCTAAGTATAAGAAAAGTGACTCGCTTCTTTCGGCAGTCTACCATAGCCCAATAGTTGGCTAACCAATCCATCCCAAGAATAACATCATAGTCTACCATGTCTAGTAAGATGAAGTCTGTGTCCATTCTCACGCCTGATACCTCTACAGGTATATCTCTAAGATATTTTGTAGTCTTTACTATCTCTCCCACAGGTGTCATAATGTCTAATCCAAATGCTAGTTTATGCACACATACATCAAGGCAAGATGCAAAAATACATGATATAAAAGAATGTGTAGACCCTGTGTCAAAAAGAACTTTGGCATGTCTATCCGAGACTAGAAGAGTACCTTCTATGACCTGGTGTGATGCCTGTGCCTGTCCTGACGTGATGGAAAATACTCGCCCTTGGCTACGTGGCGCTTTAGCTGTCTCCGCTCCCATCTCGGTCTACCTCTCTCTCTGCCCCTTAGGACAGTCCTTAATGAAATGACCAACGTCTCCACAGTTGAAACACCTGTATGGCTGTCTCTGGTAAGGTGTATAGGGCTGTCTCTGTGGTTGTGGCTGCCTCTGCTGCTGTGGTCGGTCGAATCTATTACACCCTCGCCCAGGGTGCCAACCCTTGCACCTATCACATCTCTTCCTCTCAGTGTCTCTCTTAAATTTGGCCTGTGGTGGATGACTTGATGCCCCATGTGTCTGCATAGCACCAAACGGCTGCTTGCCCTTAAAGGGCTGGAACGCACTCCCTCTAGTCCTGAGAGAGTTCTTCTCATGCATGGACGCCATATCAGCAGCATCTCGCCCAGAAGTGGGTCACGAAGAAATCACTCGATCTCTCAGCCAAGGAGTCAAGCCATCCACAAATCTGTCAGTTGCCTCCATGTCTGAGGCCAGTGAGTGAGGTGCAAATCTCCTCAGTCGTGTAAATCGGTTCAGGTACTGTTGAATCGTCATATCTCTCTGCTCCAAGGTGGCAAACTCCTTCTTCATGGACTGCAATGCATGAGGTGAAAAATACTGAGTGTGGAAAGCCTGTTTAAAGGCTGCCCATGTCATCGTCTCAGTCGGATTTGGTCGGGTGAGTGTGAAAGTCTGCCACCAAAAGCCGACCTCACCTTTCAGTAGGTAGGAGGCTACTCTAACTTGATCATTTGTTGAGATCTTCATAGCGTCGAATGTCCTCTCCGCCTCGAATAACCATCGCTCGGCCTCCTCCATGTTACCATTGCCATAAAAGGGTTTCACCATCTTTTGAAACCTCTCTAGTAATTTGTCAGTCTTCTTAGAGTCACTCGTAGCATCGCCCTCCGTGGCTCTAGGTACTGGTGGTTCCTGCACTGGTTGTGAGGACTGAACTGACGAAACCACGGGTGCCACTTGAGGTGGTGGAATAGGTCTAGGGTTTGCAACGTCAATAGCTATCCTAACCTGCTGCTGGATAAGTGGTATGAGTCCTGACATTAATCGATTCAATAACTTGGCATCTCGGTCCCCTTGATTAGAGGACTCAGCAGGTGGAGCCACAGGTGTAGTAGGGGTAGACCTTGTCCTTCTTCGAGGAGTCATCTGTCAAAAGTTTTAAATGTCACTAAGTGTAAGTTCCTCTCTCATAGTTTCTGTAACACCCCGGATTTTTAAGACAATTTTTTTATATATATACATAATAATGGCATTTTAAATAAGAGCATTTGGGATCCCATGAGAAAAGATTTATTTAACATTTTACTAAACCTATTTTAAAACTCCGGGTGTTAATTTTCCTTTCTCAAAATGGCGGACATGTAATTTAAACATAATTAAATAATCCGCGTATAAATCAACGTCAAATAAATAGGCACCTTTATTTTAAATCAAATAAACGTCTAAAAGACAATAATAATATGGCCCATGGTCTATCCATCATAACATCCCATATAAATGTCCAACATATGTCCAAAGATCTAAATCACATCCAAATATAAAGTATGCAGTCCATAATAAAATTCAAATGATAATCCACTCTAATGACTCACATTACTGTCTAAAACTATAGGGAAAACTAGTCTTCAGCAGCTCTCAAGGTTTATCAACCGCTTTTCCTTGCCTGGTGTCGCGCTCGAGATCTAAGGCATTGCAAAACAAAGCAATGCCTCAGCAAGCTATTGCTTGTGTAGGTACATAGACAATTAATGTAATAAATGAAAGAAATAATGAACAGTACTGATGAAAAATCTAACATTTATGAAAATAGTGATATCATAATACCATGTTCAATAAATGACAATTTATTCCATATGCTAAAACATAAAATTCAAGGAGTTAAAACATGACATGAATCAATAAAATGGAGCATGCAACAAGAATAAGGGCACCCTAAGGTAATGGGTCCCACCACATCGCACTAACATCCCTGATCAGGAGTACACGTAGTCAACCTCTGAGTGTCGTCACACCCAGGCATATCATCCATAACCATGCTCATCATACATGCACACATAATAAAAATATGGGTCATCATGCTGCAGTGGCAACCCTCCATGGGTATAAACCACCGCCGCTCTCCGTCGACACCATAACGGGAGACTTAGCGTCTGTCCCCATGGAAAGGCTCAGATCAGTAGTGTGGACTATCCATGTTACCAAACCCCTACCGAATGCCATCTATGGGCAGGTGTTTATCATATCACAAAATCATCACATTATAATCTCGGAAGGTGGGTGGCCGGCCCTATCCCTCCTAGCATGACGCCCACCGGGCGAGAGCACCCGTCATCAAATATAAAACACGGAAATCATATGTATATGCTAAAACTCAAGAGCACTTATAGCTTGCAATCCCCAAGACATGCCCATCATCCTGGGGTTAGCCTATAAAAGGACCAGCTACTAAGCCTCTATTCTCATTTCCATGTAAATCCATGCATTTTCTATATATATATATATATAATAAGAAATAAGTCTTTAATTAAGCATAACTAATTTACATCATGCTTGTAAAAGCATTTGAAATAAGTTTATTCAGTAAAAGATTTCAATTTAGAATAACCATCCTGTACTCAATGTCGCATGAAATCCATGGTAAATAATAATCGCAATTTAAAACACAATCACACATGATGCTATGTTTAAACATGGTTTAAAAATCAAGGCAAAATATTAGTTGTCATCACCTACCTCAGTGTGAGACCACTAGCTTGCTAATAACTCCCTTTAATTGGTATATTCACGTGCACTTGTACATGTCACATCACTATTTTAATATTTTTCTAAAGAAAAAGTGGTCATTTCTAAGTTTTTAAGTTAAAACTAGGTCTACGTCGTCAATACGGTCATAACGCCTCTTTCGGATCGTGATTTGGACCTCTCTAGCTCCCAAAAATCAAGTTTTTGTGAAAACTACCCTTAAATGGGGCCTGCCGGACCACCATAAGGTGGTTTATACCGGCGGCGCCCCTTTTCTGCCGGTTTATACCAGCGTACACCGGCGCACAAAGACGCACGAAGACGCAGACGCCGCACAGGACGCGTGCCGTGCGTCTTTGGCACTGTGACGCGCCGCGTCCCGGCCTCACCGTGACCGCCATCTGGTTTCTCCCCCGCACGCGCGTGGCGCTACGCACGCGTGCGACGACGATGTCATGTGACGTCATCCCTCGGAGCTACAGACCTGGATTCCGGTTGCCTCCGGCGGAGCTACAGAGCTCCGTTTTGCGTGATTTTTGCGCCATTTTCTTCAGAATTCTCTCTAGAATCCATTTATTCCCTCCTTTTGCACTGATTTTTCCAAAAACCATGGTTTTTAAACAATTTTTCCCAAGTTCTTAAAAACATCCCTAGGTACTGGTTTTTGGATTTTCTGGAGAAATCCACCGTTAGATCACTCCCAAATTTAAAGGGTTTTCTCTTGGGTCTTTTATGCACTAATTGGACGGTGCGATTTCTAAAAGGACTAGGTTTGGTCCATGAAATCACTGTCCAACAGTAGCGTGCACAAAGTTCCTAAAAAATCTGATTTTTTCTAATTTTTTAAATGTTTTCCTAATTGTTTTTCTATTTAATAAATACGAAAAACATAGGTTTGAGGCTTACCTTGCACCTGGCTGGAGTTGCTCGTGTTGCTGGGGCTCCACTCGCCGGAAAATCCAAGTTTTACAGGGCTAGGGTTTTGTGTAAAACTTAGAGAAAATGCTCAAAGTGGAGCGTTTTGGCTCCTAGAGGAGCATAGATATAGGGTTTTAGAGTCTTGGGGAAGAGAAACTCTTCCCCACAAGTCTCTTTCCACGTCTCTCCGGCGATTTTTCCGGCACTGGTAGAGACGTGTGGAAGACGGGGGTGCCAGTATCAATTTGGACCCTTGTCTAACACGTCTCTATCAAATGACCAATTTGCCCTTCCAACTTTGACGGCTCATAACTCCCTCGTTTGAGCTCCGTTTTTTGCATTCTTGGTGGCGTTGGATTCGTATCGACGAGCACTTTCTAATTCTTATATTTTCAGGAAAAAATTTCATCCATAAATTTTTATTTTAATTAATTTAATAATTTCCTATTTTATCCTAAAAATTAAGGATATTACAGTTTCTCTCTCTACAACTATTATGGACTGTTACTCACATATAAATGGACATTGAAAAGGATTATGACGGACTAGACTGGGCTCTGATACCAACTTTATAACACCCCGGATTTTATTTTTTTTTAATGGCATTTTAAATAAGAGCATTTGGGATCCTATGAGAAAAAGCTTTATTTAACATTTTACGAAAACCTATCTTAAAAACTCAGGGTGTTAGTTTTCCTTTCTCAAAATAACATACATGTAAATTAAATAATCCGCGTATAAATCAACGTCAAATAAATCGACGCCTTTATTTTAAATCAAATAAATGTCCAAAACACAATAATGATATGGCCCAGGGTCTATCCATTATACCATCCCATATAAATGTCCAACATATGTCCAAACATCCAAATCACATCCAAATATAAAGTATGCAGTCCATAATAAAAATTCAAATGATAATCTTCTCTAATGACTCACATTACTGTCTAAAATTATAGGGAAAACTAGTCTTCAGCAGCTCTCAAGGTTTATCACCTGCTTTTCCTTTCCTGGTGTCGCGCTCGAGATCTAAGGCATTGCAAAACAAAGCAATGCCTCAGCAAGCTATCGGTTGTGTAGGTACATAGACAATTAATGTAATAAATGAAAGAAATAATGAACAACACTGATGAAAAGTCTAACATTTATGAAAATAGTGATATCATAAGGCCATGTTCAAATAAATGCCAATTTATTCCATATGCTAAAACATGCAATTCACGGAGTTAAAACATGACAAGAATCAATAAAATGGAACATACAACAAGAATAAGGGCACCCTAAGGTAATGGGTCCCACCACATCGCACTAACATCCCTGATCAGGAGTACACGTAGTCAACCTCTGAGTGTCGTCAAACCCAGACATACCATCCATAACCTTGCTCATCATACATGCACACATAATAAGAATATGGGCTATCATGCTACAGTGGCAACCCTCCATGGGTATAAACCACCGCCGCTCTCCGTCGACACCATAACGGGAGACTTAGCGTCTGTCCCCATGGAAAGGCTCAGACCGGTAGTGTGGACTATCCATGTTACCAAACCCCTACCGAATGCCATCTATGGGCAGGTGTCTATCATATCACAAAATCATCACATCATAATCTCGGAAGGTGGGTGGCTGGCCCTATCCCTCCTAGCATGACGCCCACCGGGCGAGAGCACCCATCATCAAATATAAAACACGGAAATCATATGTATATGCTAAAACTCAAGAGCACTTATAGCTTGAAATCCCCAAGACATGCCCTGCATCTTGGGGTTAGCCTATAAAAGGACCAGCTAATAAGCCTCTATTCTCATTTCCATGTAATCCATGAATTTTCTATATATATAATAAGAAATAAGTCTCTAATTAAGCATAACTAATTAACATCATGCTTGTAAAAGCATTTGAAATAAGTTTATTCAGTAAAAGATTTCATTTTGGAATAACCATCCTGTACTCAATGTCGCATGAAATCCATGGTAAATAATAATTGCAATTTACAACACAATTACACATATGCTATGTTTAAACATGATTTAAAAATCAAGGCAAAACATTAGTTGTCGTCACCTACCTCAGTGTGAGACCACTAGCTTGCTAATAACTCCCTTTAACTGGTATATTCAAGTGCACATGTACATGTCACATCACTATTTTAATATTTTTCTAGAGAAAAAGTGGTCATTTCTAATTTTTTAAGTTAAAACTAGGTCCGCATCGTCAATACGGTCATAACGCCTCTTTCAGATCATGATTTGGACCTCTCTAGCTCCTAGAAATCAAGTTTTTGTGAAAACTACCCTCAAATGGGGCCTGCCGGACCACCATAAGGTGGTTTATACCGGCGGCACCCTTTTCCACCGGTTTACACCAGCTTATACCAGCCCCACGAAGAGGCATCGACACGCAGATGCTGCACAGAACGCAAGCGTGCGTCACGGTCGCCAGGACGCGCAGTGTCCCGGCTCCATTGCAACCACCAGTTGGCGCCTTCTCGCACGCGCACGACGACGACGTCGTGTGACGTCGTCCCTCGTGCGTCCTGGCGTCAGCGCCAGGGTGCCGACGCCGGAGAAGACAATCGGATTCCAGTCGTCTCCGGCGGAGCTACAGAGCTCCGTTTTGCTTAAATTTTGCGCCATTTTCTTCAGAATTCTCTCTAGAATCCATTTATGCCCTCCTTTTACACTAATTTTACCAAAAACCATGGTTTTTAAGTAATTTTTCCTAAGTTTCTAAAATCATCCCTAGGTACTGGTTTTTGCGTTTTCTAAAGAAATTCACTGTTAGATCAGTCCCAAATTTAAAGGGTTTGCTCTTGG